>CM043008.1:6435377-11972920 GCA_023678885.1 Pogostemon cablin | reverse complement strand
CTGAGGCCCATATCCATGTAATCTTAAGCCTACTCAACAATACATCCGTTGCAACTATAAAAAGGCAAAATTCATAATCAGAAAGAAGCAGCAGACATTCCATTAGACACATCATACTCCATCCCATCTTCACCATCACCCACACCAAGAAGAAGTTGCTACTTGGATTGGAGACGGAGATCCTGGCAAAGATAGAGATCGGAGAGACGGAGTCCTACACTAAGGTTCTTTACTTTTTGATTCTATTTTCTTATATTGTTAGACTAATGGTTATGGCTAATTATATCTTTATAATTTGTCCTCATAAATCCATGGGATAAGTCTTTTGTTGGTAATGTTAGGGCAGAAAATTTTGACTATGTGATTTGATTGCCCTAAACTTGATTTTTTTTATTGTAGAATGTCTATTTCCTTATTAAAGAAGAGATTTTGAGACTTCTAATTATTGTATTTTGAGTTTTGATTTCAGTGATTATTCATGAAGATAACTTGAATTGAATGGTTATTAGGATTCACTTTTTGTGCATGTGTAAAGAAAAAAAATGAGAGAAATTTTAGGTAATTTATTGAGAAATGCGTGTAAAGTTGTTGGGTTAAGGTATATTATTTGAATGTATTTTTTATTTTTTATTTGGAAACGTTCATAAATGTTGACATGAATCAAAAATGAAAGTTTGAAGTATTTTGTGAGAAGGAGGAAGTACTATATTATCTCTAGTAAGTCAAAGAAATAACTTTTCTTAAACTATATATCTATGATTTTGGTGAAATTTATCCTAGAATGAAGAGAATGTTAACTAAGAAGAGAATGAATGGAAATGATGTAAATTGATGATTAATACTCCCTCTACCCAACCAGGTGGGCTAGCCCACCTGGTCACTGGGCTCCTCACTTAAGTGAGAGACCCAGGTTCGATTCCCATTGGTAACGAATTAGGAGTGAAGATATAATAACTACTGACTATACTAACAACTGACATTTATCGGAGAAGGGGGAGTAAGGAGACTTGGTGTACAATAACTACTGACTATACTAACAACTGACATTTATCGGAGAAAGGGGAGTAAGGAGACATTTACCGGAGAAGGGGAAGGGGGAGTAAGGAAGTACAATAACTACTGACTACTAATACTAACAACTGACATTTATCGGAGAAAGGGGAGTAAGGAGACATTTACCGGAGAAGGGGAAGGGGGAGTAAGGAAGTACAATAACTACTGACTACTAACAACTGACATTTATCGGATAAGGGGGAGTAAGGAGGCTTGGAGAAGAGGAAGTAAGGAGACTTGGTGTACAATAACTACTGACTATACTAACAACTGACATTTATCGGAGAAGGGGGAGTAAGGAGACTTGGTGTACAATAACTACTGACTATACTAACAACTGACATTTATCGGAGAAAGGAGAGTAAGGAGACATTTACCGGAGAAGGGGGAGTAAGGAGACTTGGTGTACAATAACTACTGACTATACTAACAACTGACATTTATCGGAGAAAGGAGAGTAAGGAGACATTTACCGGAGAAGGGGGAGTAAGGAGACTTGGTGTACAATAACTACTGACTATACTAACAACTAACATTTATCGGAGAAAGGAGAGTAAGGAGACTTGGCGTACAATAACTACTACTAACTATACTAACAACTGACATTTACCGATAAAAAAAAAAACTCCCAGCGGGAACTGACATTTACCTGTGATCCTTTTATAAAATAAAGAAAATGAATACTCCCTCCTTTTTCTTTTTTATATGTCATTTTGGAGGTGTGCACAAGAATTAATAAAAAAAAAATTTTTTACCCTAATTATCCCTAATTAATGATGATAGATAGAATTAAAATTTTACATTATTATTACAATGAAAGACTCACCATTCCTAAAATTAAATTCATCTTCCACCAAAAACTTTTAATTCTTCTCCCACAACCCAAAAACTAGTACGGTGGCAATAAAACCAAAATATATGGAGGGATTTCAATTAACATTGGAGCCAAAATAAAATTAAAATCTCTCACCAAAAACTATTTTGATCTTCTCCCACAACCAATAAAACTAATATAGTGGCAAACAATTAAAATAAATTGAGGGATTTCAATTTACATTGGAGCCAAAAAATTTTAAAAAATTGTAAAAGATTGATTATCGATTGTTTTATAAATCACGGCAGCTCTGAAATAATCTTTACAATCTCCTTCATCCATGGATTCTAAATTTATTATAAATTTGAATCAACCTCCTCTAAACATGGATTCAAATTTTATAATAGATTTGATCAACGTCTCCCGAATAATGAACATGAATTACACAACCAAAAAACAGAAATGTCAATTTGTGTGATGTCGTCTTCTGCAGAAAATATCATAATCCAGATAAACGAAAATAATGAGATTGAATATCCTATTCTAGAATTAGATTTACATGAACTCATGGAAGAAAATGATGAAACATCTCCACAAGATTCAAATTTGGAGGAGATAGTTGAGGCAGAATATAGATTGAGTGGGGTAGAGATGTTTGAACAAAGATCAAGATCGGAGGAGGAGACTGCAGAGGTGACTGATGAACCAGAAATATTAAGGGAAAACACATATAGACAAACAACACAAGGTATGATTTATTATTATTTTTTTAATATGCAAAGTTTTATATCACCATGGATATGAATGAACATTATTTGTAAAACTATACAGAAATAATGGTCAGAGAAAACACGTCCACAGAAAACACCAACAAATAACAAACAACATAAGATATATTTTTTTCTTTCTATTTTTTAATTTTAAAGTGTGATATGATCGAATATGATATGTGAAACAAATTGCGTAAAAAAGAGGATTATAAGTACAAAGAACGTGATGAATATGATGTGTGAAATAGTTATTGTAAAAGTAAGGATTACATTGAATTTTTTTTAAAAAAAATCATACATTGCGTTGAAACAGTTAATGTAAAAAAAATAGAATATGCTATTATTATGTTATTGTTGATAATATTGAAACTTTTAATGTGATTAAAGATAGAATTATAAATATTCCAAACTTAAAATGTACATAAATAATTCACATTCTAACTACAAGCATACATAATTCAAGCATACATAATTAGTTACGTGTAATTAGAGATGTTAATAAAGTCCGGGACCGTAGGTCCGGCCCGTTTAACTCAAAAAAATGTAGGTTTAGATTTGTACAAGTAGTGACCTGTTTAAATCAGGTCCTTTTTGGCCCGAACCGATTAGCCCATGGCCCTATAGGGCTAGCCCGTATGTTAATAGGGCTGGCCTGGTTAGCCCGATTAATTTTTTATAATAAAAAATTAATTAATAATATACTTAAATTATTTAAATTAATAATAATTTTTTATGTTAAAAAATAATTTCTATTGATAATTATATCTAATAGTAATTTAATACCCTTTAACTTACTATATTTTTGTTGGTTTCTCATTTTAAAATAAAATAATTTAAGAATAAAGTATGTGAGACGTTTTAAAAAGTAATATTGAAAATAAACTATCTTAATTCACAAATAATATTAACGTATTTGGAATTCTAAATTTTTTTTTATTTTTTTACGTATAAACTTATAAATTTATAGTTCATTATTAATGTTAGAACAACATTTGATGTATTTTTAATATTTAATTATGTTTCAAATTAAATTAATATTTTTTTTATTCACCGAACCGTTAGTGGCCCGTTTAGCCCGAGGTCCACTAGGGTTAGGGTTAGGGTTAGGGTTAGGGTTAGGTTCGCATAAATGGCAGCCAGTTTAACATGGACCGCTTAACCTGTGGCCTGTTTAGCCCGTAGCCCTATAGGTCTGACCCTGTAGGTTCAGGTTCAACCCGTTTAACATCCCTATGTGTAATAGATAACATGGTAAAATCTTCCAATAGTCCTTTGTGTATCAACTTTTGTTGCTTTCTAACTATGTTAATGGTATTTGTCTTCTATTTTTTCTTAAACATCTATCTTTATTTTATTTTTATTTTAATAATTAAATGGTCAATTGAGTCACAAATTGCAAATAAGAGATATTTGGAAATGACAAGTTTCATATCCTACTGTTTTTCTATGTGCTTCTTGTGTTGTATTGACGGTCCAAAATGATAAATACCTTATAACAGGTTGGTGCAGGGGTGGATGGTACGGTATACCAAAAAATTTCATGCATATCATATACCGTACCGTAATTTTCGGTATCAGAAAATATATACGGATACCGTACTGAAAATTTCGATATACCGAAACTCGATATACTGAAATTTTGGTATGCTAATTGTTCATACTGAAGTTTACCAAAATACCGAAACATTGCTTATTACCAAAATATCAAACATACCGAAAAGATACCGAAAAAATTGCTTCAGAATTTAAATAAAAAACTACTACTATTAAATTATATTAAATTATCATATTTCTACAGGTATCCAACAAATTGCTTATATATAATTATTTATAATATTAATTTAATTGATATTTCGATATATCAGTATATACCGGTATATACCGAAATATCGAATTTTAAAATATTACTTATCGTTACCGAACAGAAATAATCGGTACGGTATCATGCAGTACCAAAATTTTCGGTATGCTGAAATTTTCGATAAGTTCGTTATTTTGCGGTACAATAAATACGGTATACCGAATTTTCGTAATTTCGTCCACCCCTTGGTTGGTGTATATTGAGGTTTTTTTTTTTTAACCTCTTTGTTTAATCCCTTTGTTAATGTGAAAGATGGCAGAAAATGGGCTCCAATTTTTTTTTTTTTATATATACAAAAACAACCTCATTGTTTAATCCCTTTGTTAATGTGAAAAGGAAAATGGGCTCCAATTGCATTTAGTGGGCTGCCAAGTTTTGATTTGGGCCAACCGAATGCAACCTTTTATTAAATACTGAAAGCTTCTTAATGGGTCAAAATGAGTCCATTATTTTTTCATCAGAAGAAGCCCGGCCTATTGACAGCTATTAAACCGGAAAAAAACGTTCTTCATCCGGTTCAACAATAACAGAGTATTGTACTCCGGTTTCCCTTCAAAACACATCAAATTCAATCACCTGATCACTCTAGGTCGAATCCAAAAATGTCGGTTGACGAAGAAGATTTCGTGTTCTATGGAACGCCAATTGAGCGAGAAGAAGAAATCACCACTCGCCGGAAAAAGGCGGTGGCGGAGGCCTCCGGTAACCTCCGAACCACTCTTCCTCCGTGGAAACAAGAGGTACGCTTCAACATCTAAATATTCATTTAATTGTGAACTGTTCAGCTGAATTCAAGGGTATTTAAATTGTCGAATAGCATTCTGTTCTTATCCTTTACATTGATGCTGGTGTGTAATGCTATTGCTGGTTGACTCTAATTGTTTACAATGGGGAACAATCCAGGTTACAGATGAAGAAGGAAGGAGGAGGTTTCATGGAGCCTTTACTGGAGGCTATTCTGCCGGTTACTACAACACTGTTGGCTCCAAAGAAGGTATCTCACCGTGCCTATGGTTTTCTATTTAGTTCTGTACGTCCGTGTTTTGTGTGTGAAGACAGTGAAAAACCATTGACAGACTGTTGCTGTAACTTGCAGGATGGACTCCTCAGACATTTACATCATCACGGAAGAAAAGGGCTGAAGTCCAACAACAGAACATTTTTAGCTTCCTGGATGAGGATGAGAAAGCTGTATGCTCTATCAGTTCATTTTGTATTTTGTTCATTGGACGTGTTGTTCTTCTTGTTGTTAACCTCAATATTTTGTTTATCTCTTTGTCCCTTTTACTCAAGTTTGATAGTAGGATATTACTGAATTTGATATTGGTAGCATATGATCTTTCCTTTTGCTTATTTTCTCTTTTATGATATTATTTGTAATATTTAAGTTTCCTGTTGATGTTCTAGGAATTGGAAGGTCGCTCCTTGGGGACATCCATGCAGTTTGATACATTTGGGTTTACAGCTGCCGAGCTTGTTCGTAAACAAGCTGACAAGGAGCAACAACAAAGGTTTCTCTTCTCTTAGATTACATATTTTTCCCCTTCAAATACTTGACTGAGCTGAAATTTGAGCATGTAACTTATCCTACTGTATCACTTTTTATTGGTAGTGTCTAAACTATGGTTAACGTCATTCATCATAGATTCTCATGATTTAGTTCACTTTGTCTTCATGTCCTTTTGACTTCGATTCAGTTACTCACTGATTATTAAATTTGGTTAATAATATTACCAAATTGAATCCTTGGCGATATTTTTATATGATTTGAGCCTTTGATCTGTTGCTGAAGATGCAGTTAACGAACAAGTGATCAGAGATATTATACAGACATAACTGTCTTTGTGAATTTTA
Source organism: Pogostemon cablin (assembly GCA_023678885.1). Classification (NCBI taxonomy): domain Eukaryota; kingdom Viridiplantae; phylum Streptophyta; class Magnoliopsida; order Lamiales; family Lamiaceae; genus Pogostemon; species Pogostemon cablin. Next base: position 11,966,568 of record CM043008.1, on the reverse strand, counting down.
TCTCCTTAGGTTTCAGTTCAGTCTCAAATATAAGTTACATGGTCATATCTCTCCTCCACCCCTATGTTTTCTTCTCTGATGTCTGTGTTATCCTGTATTTTTAGGCCTTCGGCTATTCCTGGACCTGTCCCCGATGAACTAATAGCTCCAGTTACAGAGTCTATAGGTTTGTTTCAGTTTTGCTGGTATGCATATTCTTTCTGCTGCATCATGATTTTTTTTCTCTTAAGGTTTTGTGCTTCTTATGAATAGGTGTGAAACTTTTGTTAAAGATGGGATGGAGACAAGGGCGGTCCATAAAGGATTCTAACAGAGATTCACTTAATGGTATCATTCTTATGGATCTTGTTTCTATATATTATTCTTTCTTCTGATCTATTAACCCTAATATTATGTGCGTCATCTTCAATAAATTGTCTGGCATCTGATAGAAATTGGAGATCTTAGCTCATGCAATGAAATCTTAGGATAATGGCCTGTGCGTTATAGAGAATGTTTTGTGCTTCGTAAATAATCCCCTGATCTTGCAATACTCTTATTGTCAATTATATGTAGTTGCTCGGCGCCAAGCTAGAAAAGCATTTCTGGCACTTTCACGAGAAGATGCATCACAGATTGCTCACTCAAATATAAATGAAGAGGATTCTGGAGATGTTCCTGATCTTCCAGCAGATGATGATAATCAGTTCACTAAAAGCACACCGGTTAGATTCTAATCATGCTACATAATAAATACTAAGTTGTTTATGAGGCTATGCATGCATATTCTGTCGAAAAAAATATGAAGTATGAACCAGTGAAGATACACACTAGTAGCTCACAGATTTATCCTTCATGGGCTACATCGTTATGAAGGCAAATATCATAAAGTCTAGTACTGCATTCATGTTCAAATATCATATTTGAAATTGTGATAGGTGAATATATTTTGAAGTTTTCAATTAAAAATTTGTTCAAAGAACTAATGTTATATCATGTGTTATAAAGGAGAGAGCAGTCTGTATTGTAAGGTATAGTTGGAGCCAATTTTTTTATTTTGTATGGTACAATTCTTCGTGATGACATATCATAAATCAGTATCTTCAACCACAGGTTTTTCACTATTGTAATTTTTTTAATCTTATCTAGGCATATGTTCTCAACCCGAAGCAAGATTTGCATGGCTTAGGGTACGATCCTTTCAAGCAAGCTCCTGAATTTAGGGGTATGTGACTTTCTACAGTTGGATGCTTGGATCAAATTTTGTTCTCTTCAGGAAACCAACTTTTCTTCTCGTCTTTCAGAAAAAAAAAGACAAAAAATGTCTGGGAAGAGAGAGATGGAATCATATAGGTCTCTTTCTGTAAAACGTAAGATTTACTTGTTTCCAGTGATTAATAATTATAATCCTGCACACTTATTTGACCTAGGCCATGTATGTGTCCAGCAAAGGTTGGCCCTGGTTTTGGTATTGGTGCACTTGAAGATCTAGATGCAGAAGATGAAGATGTATATGATTCTGGTTAGTGAATTTTCAGTTATTTTTTTGTTAAAAGCTACTAGTTTATTCAACTCATTATTTGGAGCAAATTCTCTGCATGGAGCTCAATTTCACCCCAATTTCCTTAGGGCAAACAAGTTGTTCATTTATTGTTAGGGTATATTTTAAACATTTTCAAATTTCTTATGCAGTGGAAGAACTGATGAAAATGAAGTTGAAGAAACTGAACTCTATCTCCACTTGAAATCACATTTGAATTACTACAATGTTATCCCCACCCCCACCCCCACTCCCGCAATAAGGGAAAAAAATTAATACCAATAACAAAGGTAAAAAGTGAAAAATTGAAAGAGATTACTAATTAGATAACTTCACCTGATATGTCTGACACTGCAGTTCAAATCGCATAATAAGTCTAAGCTATTCCTAATTTTAAGACTGCAAGAGACATTTATCTGGTTTTTGTCATTGAGTTTCTATTGTCAAAGGTTTCCAGCATGACATACTTGTCTGCTTTGTCCGCAGTTTACTTGCCTTAGGTTGACGAGATTTAGATTAAGGAATTGTCCAGGGGAAAGCAGAAGTTGGAAACTGTTCTAAGTGACTTGGACCATAAATTCTTTTAATTGCTGGAACTCAAATTATGGTCATTACATACCCTTGTATGTGTTTCCAGTTATATGCACTATATGTGGTGGATTTTCCATATATTAAGTCCATACGTAAGCTCTTATGCAGAATATCTATAAGATGAAACCTGAAACCTGATTTGGTTGAGACATGATGATCTACTAAGTCTTTTTAATTTTCATGCATGCACAATCATGGTATTCTCATATTCCTAAAACATTAATGGATCAGTGGATGAATAGGAGGCACTTAGAAAACTGGTTGCTTTATGAAATTTGGAAATTTGAGGACCTTTTGGTTAACTGAACTATTTAGGAAGTAAGGATGCTGATGTGACAGATTTGGCGAAAAATAGTAGGAAAGCTGGATCATAGGAGGTGAAGAATAATGTGGAAAAGTGACTGGGAGGTTGAAAAATGGAAACTAATTTTCTCCTCTTTTTTATTTTTTATTTTATTTTTTGGCTCCAGTCATACTAAAAAAATTCAACCTTTTCATAACATTACTCTTTCTCTTTCGAAATATTCACCTCTCTTTATGATATTGCCTTTAACAGGTTATGACTTACAAGGTACTTACGTGCAAGAAATAGAAGAACCTTCAACAGGGAATGTGGAGACTTTGCGGATATTAAATGAAAAGAAAGATGGTGTTCTGCATGGGTTTAAACCTGCAACTAAATCTGAGCTTCTACTGGTGAGGTACATACCCAATTATAAAATTGGCACTGGCCTTTGCACCTTTTACGCAATTAGCTATTTTGAATTTAGGGGTTAACCATTGTTTGTTTGTTTGTTTGTTTTTTTTTTTTTTTTTTTGTGTGTGTATTGTAACTTCTTTTCTTTTTATTCTTCAAAATCTCCATGCTCTTAAGTAGGTGAAAAAAGTTTGTAGCCTAATTATATCAATTAATTTTTATCCTCCCCCGAGTACTTTGGATGAACTATTTGAATTTCTACCCATTTCTTGGAGGAGTTATGGCTGTACTGTTTCTACTCGCTTGCATCCTATTAAATTCTCCTTCCGCTTCTCTCCAAATTCTTTACCACTCTTTCTTTATTGCAATCATCCTCATTTTAAGTTTAAAGTTATGAAAATGATGGCACTCATTCCGAATGACCTTTTATATATTGGCTGAAAATATGCATAAACAAAACTTCTGGTGCTAAGAGTCAAAATGCACCTGCAGCATTAAGAATAACAAATCCATTATGAATGTAACGTAAGAAAACTGTTTATGTGTTTTCTAATGATAGTTTATGAAGGGTGCTTAACATAAAGTATTCTTGCAGAGAACTGAAGGGTTCATTTAACAAAAAATGATTCATGAAACACTTGCGTCCTCTAGGAACGAATTCAATTTTTGCTTGCATCATAAGTTTCAGGATGCTTTAGTGATACACTCATGTTATTTTTTGTTTAAATTGGAACTCCATCAAAGTCTTCAAAGAATACATTTGTAGTGATGGCTTTAAGATATATTCTGCTACAATTAGGATCAGACTTCATATTCAAAATTACAAGCCATTCTTTTCAGTCTAACCAGTCTTACTAAGAGCATAGATTGTGATGTATCAAATCTTATGTCAGCATGCTACTTCTTGAAATCTTGTTTTCAGCCCCTTTTCGAAATGAAAGTTTAATGCCCAAGGTTGCTTTTTGAATGGTGAAGAAGTAAGATAAATGGTCTACACTTTACTTAGAAGTCATATGGAAGTAAACAAAGGCAATGACTGAATGAGAGTGTATTACTTGACTCTAAAAACAGTACTAAAAAGTATTTGTCTTCACCACTGCTCTTTCCTGCACTTAGTGGTGTGAACCCTTCTCCCCACTAATAAAATATATGCCGGCGGGAAGGTCCAATACATGTGGTGTTGAAAATAAACTTAGGTATCTTCACAAAGTTCACACAGTGCCATCATTTAGCGTTTTATGTTGACCTGGGAGTATATCATATGCTAATTTGTGTGTGATTTTATCAGATTCGATCCTCCTCCAATTCCTAAAGATTTTGTTCCCCATCATAACTTTCCTGGTCCTCTTGAAAATGATGGCAAGAGTGCTGAAGTTCCTCCCCTGGAGGTCCCTCATCCTGAAGATAACAATCTTAAGGTTTTAATTGAAGGTGTGGCAACTTTAGTAGCTCGCTGTGGCAAATTGTTTGAGGATCTTTCTAGAGAGAAAAATCAGTCAAACCCTCTATTTGCTTTCCTTTGTGGAGGAAATGGTTCTGACTATTATGCAAGGAAACTTTGGGAAGCTCGCCAAAAACGTGGTGAACACACCAAACTATGGGAAGGAAAAAAGGCCCAGAAATCAGAACAGCTAACAGCTGAAAGGCGTGGTGCAATTTTAGGAGAAAAAGCTCTTGAGAAAAGTTATAAAAGCGCTTCTGTTGTTTCTGCTAGTCCCGTTGATGTTCAATTTAAACTTTCAGATACTTTCACTAAACCTGCATCCGCTGTGAGTGGCTCAAATATTCATGATGATCTGTCAGAAAGTTTGTGCATTGGTTATCTGTATGATCTTTGATATGGATTAACACCTTTTCTTTTCTTTTCTTTCTTTTTTTTTCGTTAGAATGAGCAAGCAGATGTCAGAAAACCTTTTCAAGATGATCCTGCCAAGCAAATAAGATTTGAACAGTTCTTGAAGGAGAAGTATGAAGGTGGTCTCCGAACTAAAGATTCTGGTGGTTCTGTTAACATGTCTGAAGCTGCCCGCGCTCGTGAAAAATTAGAATTTGAAGCGGCTGCTGATGCCATACAGAAAGAAAATTTAGATAGAGGAAGGCAGGCTAGTAATCAGTTGCTTAAAGATATGTCAGCATCAACAGGGTTGCAGTTTACTACAGGTGGAGTAGAGGTATACCTAGTGCGATGAAATTTCATTTCCACTGTATGTTCTGACTGCATTTCATGCTTTAAATATGTACCCAAATTACTTGCAGAAAAATAAAGCGCCACAGGAGGATGAATTGATAGCTAAAGCTATGTATCCAAAACGGGAAGAGTTTCAATGGCGACCTGCACCTATTCTGTGCAAGCGTTTTGATTTAATTGATCCTTACATGGGCAAGGTAATTTACTGACCCGAATACTTCGTTACATACCAACACTTCCTTAATGATTTGTCCACCAGTTTCAATTTTGATTTAGCACAAAATATAAATCAAGAAAGCTGAACTAACTTTTGGATCACCATGAATTGAATATTCTATGAAAAAGAAAATTATTTATTCCAATAGACCAAAAGAAAATCATATATGAACCATGTAATTTTTTATTCTTCTTTATTTCAATTTCTAATGCTTTTAAATGAAATACAAAAAATTAAAATTGCATCATTAGATTTGCATCTATAAGCGAACTTTATTATTGAATGTGAAGACATGATTAAAAGGCATATAATTACAATAGTGGAAGGTCTGCTGTTGTTGCAGTGAGTTGTTTGAAGCATACACAAAAAAAAATTAATGCAGGGAGATATGCATATTTGTTCGTTCATATTTTTGTAGCACGATGGTTGCACTTTTATGTGTTCTTTCTAATTGAATATAGATGACTCTTATATCTACGATTTCTTGCTTTTCTGTCATGCAACAATTTAACTATATACATATCCATTAATGCAGCCACCTCCTGCTCCACGTCCGAGGAGCAAGATGGACTCCCTAATTTTCATGCCAGATTCCATCATAGCAGCCGCAAATGTTGAAGAAAATGTTCCGGTGGCACAGGCATCGTCTTTGAATCCTCAAGTGCATAACAGAAAGCAAGACGTAGAAACAATTGGGAAGGAAGTTGAAGATGAAGTGGAAGTTGAAAATGTTGAGAGGCCTGTTGATCTATACAAAGTACTTCTGATCTCTGTTTCTCTATAGTTTTCTTCTGTTGCTACTTGGGCTGCAGATCGATAAGATAATCGCTCCTATGCAGGCAATTTTCTCTGATGATGAAGATGACGAAGAGCAAAATAACACATCCAATCAAGTGGAGGACCCCCATACAAAAATTGAAGTTGTTAATACAACTCTGAATCGCTTAATTGCTGGGGACTTTTTAGAATCATTAGGTAAAGAACTTGGTTTATCCCTTCCTCCTGAGATGCCATTGTCAGTTGCTCATAAGGAAGCTACTAAAGATGGCCTAGTAAAGACGACGTCAACCGATCAAATTGTTGTGGAAAGCTCTAGAAATGGAGGAAGTGCAGAAAAAAAAGTGAATAATCCTCCTTACATTCGGGAAGATATGAAATCTCCTCGAGATGGAGGTTCAGTTGAAGGTGACAGAAGAGAGAATAAATCTTCAAAGATTCTTGAAGAAGATAGGTATCCGAGTAGTCACAAGACCCGGAGTCGGAGCAGCAGCTCTTCAGGAGATGAAAAAAGGGACATAAAACGCTCAAGGAGTCGCAGACGTAAAAGCAGGAGAAGCAGCGGTTCAGATAGTGACTCGTCCAACGACTCTGCTGTCAGAGATCGGCACAGGAGGTCCAGGAGAGACGATAAGGGTTACTATCGGGAGAAGAGTAGCAGCAGAAAGCATTCAAAACACCAGAAGCACAGAAGAAAGGATTATCCCAGTCGATCACATCGTAGCTCTGAGCACGAAAAGCGGAAAAGGAAGAGTAAATACAACGAATGAGAAGGAAAATAGTTGTATGTAACGCATCAACATCATTCTGGATTGTCTGAATTCTACTTCTGAACCGGATTGTGAAATTGGATACTTCATCAAAATCATATTGCGAGTTCATAAAAGTGTATCATCTCATGTATCACTTTATTCATTTCATTGCCCAAATCTCCCCATATATAGATTGAACTGTCCCCCTTCAGCTTATGATTCTGGTTCTGCTTCTCACCCTCTCTCTCACTCACACACAGTTATATGAAATAGTTCTCTCTCTCTCTAACACACACACACTGCCATGAATTATTATATGAAATAGTTATATTTCATGTGTTGCATGCATGGGTTTTTTGTACAATAATCATGTTTTTCCTATTCATGTGAATGATATTCAAAATACTTGAAATTTTGGCAGGAAATAGAAGAACCCAGCAGTAAGAACGATGAAATTAGTCTTTAATAACGTTATAAACGCAGTTAATTAAGTCGAAGCTGGAAAAATATAAATAATATACTATATGACAAGGGGAATCAGTTCTAATATCAAATATGGAGTGACTTTCATACGCTCTTGGGTGTAAAGATGTTTGAAGTGAGGGCGATGTCCGATAATTCGGCTCAACTTGTGGCTACTCGAGTAATTTGTCTTATGCTCGTTAATTTATTTATCATAGCTAGGTTCGATGATGATGATAATAATAATTGTAATAACATATGTATAATATATAGTCATGTTCTATTAAGTTCAACATGCTAGTATATGATAACCCCTAATACTTGTGTGGATTGGGTTTATACGTGCACACAAATTACCGTTTATACTTGCTAAACTTCTTAAATTCTTGCACTTTAATTTACTTATTACTTTTAGTATATGAAAAATTATACTTTAAAGAGATGAATTATTTTTTTTTTCATAAGAAAAGTATTACTCCCTTCGTCCCAAAGATATTGACACACTTTCCTTTTTGGGTTGTCCAACAAAAATTGACATATTTCCTTTTAAAGAATATGAGACCCACACAAAATCAATTTATTTATTTATATGGACCCACACACACATCACACTCACTACTAATACAACTACCCACTACGCATTAAATATTATTTCTCTCACTTCACTTTACATTAAATTATTATACTTCTTAATCTCCGTGCCCAAAAAAATGTGTCAATATCTCCGGGACGGAGGGAGTACTATTTAAATCCTGATATGTTGTCATTTTTATATTTTTGTTAAGATAACTAATTTTTTTATTTATTTTGAAAAGTAATACTCCCTCCGTCCCAACTTCAACTTCACACTTTTCATTTTGGTTCATCCCAAATTCAACTTCACACTTCCATAAAAGGAAAAAGCAACAAACTAATATCCCTCTAACATACTTTAATTTCAAATTTGTCATCACCTTTTTAACACACATAACATATTTTATCATTTATTTATTATCCAAAAATATCATACTACCCTCAAAAGTAAGTCAAAAAGTGACTTTTTTTAAACTCCGTATCTACAATAAACGTGAACTTGAATTTGGGACGGAGGGAGTACTTTATTTCTCTAAAAAAAAGTAATTCTTCATATGCTAAAAAGTAATTTTACAACAATAGAGTACTTAACGTTATTTATATTTGACTATAACGTATATTTTTTAATTAATCGGTAACAATCTTTGGGCAACCGTTAATTAATTTGAATTTTTATAAAAAAAAATTTTTATTACAATTTTTTAACGTACCAAATTGAATCCAAATGTTGAAATGAGGGAGCCCTTTTATGTTAAAGATTTTCAATGATGGTTGAAGTTAATATTTGTTTAATCAAAAGTAGTTGTCGACATAATTATAGGTCAAAATTAGATAAAGTACATGTGCTAAAGTTTTGTGCTAATAAAGAAGCAAAATAAAATGTATGGTTTATAACATTCTTAACCAAGTTCAAACTCCCCATCCACATGTTCTGAAAGTGGTCATGTACACATATATATAACTATTATTATTCAGAAGAAAATTTTGATTTTGACCTCATGATCTCCAAATGCATTCATACCACTTAAATAAATATGTATATGATTGTTATTTGAAAAACATTTATAACATGGACAAATTTATTTTGTGGACTATCATATATAACTTTAAATTAGAACATGCAAATCAAATCTAAGTAAATGTGCAACTACATTCAAATTCTAATATCTCTATCTAGCATGATACGTTATTATATGTTTGTTGATACTTAAGATTACAATATTGATACTTTTATAAAGTCATAAATTACTCTACAAAATTTATATGTGTATGATAGTGTTATACTTTAACATACTCATATTAGTACTTTATTATAGTTGCATTACTTCATATTTTGGTCAAAATTTTACCAAATTTGAATCGAATCCAATAACAAGGGTAGTAAATCCGTATAATAATTGCGCATAAGCTTTTGCTTGTTTTAAGGGCTAAGTCTTGTGTAATACTGAGTATATCACGTTAAGATTATTTTACGTTTTCGTAATTATGTATAATTTTTATTATAAAATATTATTATTTTTTATTTATATAATTAAATTATTCATGAAATAGTTCAATATATTATTATCATTTTTCATCGATTGAGTATCATCATACAAGTCTTTGTTGGTTTAAATTAGTAGTATAAAAAATAATTTTTCGACATAACATTATATTAGTGTATTATATATTTAAATCAATGTTTTGAGAAAAAAGAAAAAGGAAAATAAAAGAAAAGACAAACACTTGTAAAATGAGTTCACACGTGAACCTCGTTAGTAATATTTTATCAATTATTATATAGTATATGAAAAATTACTCTTTAAAAAGATAAATTATTACTCTTTTAAATAAAAAAAATTATTATTCAAATTTTTGCACGCTCTAATTTATCGATTGCGTACTCTTTATTATTACATAAAATATTAATCTTTCGAGAAACGAATTATTTTTCTTTTGAATAAAAATTATCACTCTTCAAAGTGTAACACTTTTTATATACTTCAAAAATAATTTTAAAAAATAGGATTTACATGTTAGACTAGATCATACCACACAAACTAAAAAAAATACACTTTTTTAGGTGGACTTTTTCAACAAAATAAACAATAATGTAGGTTGCACTTAGAGTTGTCACATGGGGATTGGTGAGTAGATTGACCCATAAAAATTTCCAGCATTTTCTGACAATTTATTTGGATTTTAGTATAAAATGATTAAAATTAGAAAAAATAAGTAAAATTAAAAAAAATTAACCAAATTTTATAAGAGAAATAATGAAATAAGTGGACGTGGATTTACCCTAAGCTAGAGGATCTTTGTGTTTTTTTCTTAATAATAATGTCATTATTATTATTAAATATCAAGTTTATGTCACCATCTCTTTTTCAAACCTGCTAATGAATGACTTCCATTGAAATTAAATGAACATTATATTTCAATGAACTAACCACCAAATCAATCAATTAAATTCAAATATGATCATAATTAACTACCGAGTCAATGAAAAATGCAACTCAACCAATTCAAATAAAATCTAAACGACCAGATTTCTCATTGTCATAATTTTTAATTAAATTAATCTAAAAAAATAAATCAATTTAATTAGCGTGGATGACCAAGCAATATATTTCTTAATCAACAAATATATCGTAAACAACACTTATGTGAGACAGTACTTGTCAGACGTGTTAAAATATAATTGTTATTATATAATTAAAGTATATTTATTAATAATTAAAATATGTTTTTCAAAAGTATGATGATTGATAGGAAAAATATCAAAATTATATCCTTTTAACTATGATAGATTCCTAATTTTAGTATATTTCTATTTGCAACTCTTAATTTTAATCATGTTTGTCTGATTTTGAATTTTTTTTCCCAAATTTAGACATTTTATCAAATTTAATCCTTTATTTGTCCAAATTTTAGACCAAATTGAATTGACATAATGGACTAAATTTGGAGAAAAATAATTAACATTGAGAATTGCAAATAAAGGACTGAAATTGAAATCAGTTATACTTAAAAGATGAATTTTGATATTTTTTCATGAATAATATGTCAAAGTACAAATAAAATGTTATAATATGATGAATTTCAAATATATTTTAATTATCAATAAACATATGTCCCTTCTTAATCAAACTAGCTAACTAAGGTTTTACTTTTTAATTATTGACTCTCTCTCTCTCTTCAATATTCTTACACCCAACATAGAGATGCGAGAGATTGATTAGATTTGAGTTGAAGCAAAAGAGCAAGTTGATTAATTATGTCAAGTTTATATTCATTGGATACACACACAAAACAATATGACATGTACTCCACGATAGATTCATCTTTCAATATCATGGACTGGAATGAAAATGGACAAAATTTTTGTGGGTAATTGTTTCCACATTTGTCCCCACTAAACAATTTTGTAAACTGGTCCCCATACTATATTAAATACTAAAACTAGCCCCCACAATATTAAATTAAACACTATGTTTATTGTTTCGGCGTTAATGGGTGGTCTACATTTCATTAATTGTATGAATAATACCCATCCTCTCCTCCTAGATGTGATATCAACCCTAAATCTTGAGAACTTTGGTCTCACATGACATATATAATCAAATAACTCAAATTGATGTAGGCATGACTTACTGTATTCGATCCCGTTTATTCTTTTCTATGATGGAGTATTAAAATCAAAATCATCCCATAAAAATTTACTTAATTTAAAATTATCTAAAGAAACTTAATTTCTCCAAAATAGTGTTATAACTTTTAAATTCTCACAAAAATGGTTTTTTTATTTTAAAAAGTTCAATTTTTTTAATTTCATAATATGAGACTGAATTGATACTTTTACAAAGTTATGAAATGAAATTGGTAGTATTATTTTTGGACGAAATCGGAGCAAAATTAAAAGGTTTAAGAGAAAAATAAATGTTCTAACTAGTTTGGGACATTTTCGAATAAAATAAAAAAGTTACGGGACGGTTTATGTTTTAAACTCTATCTTTGCATATTATAGAGTACTTGCATCAAAACAATGAGTATTATTACTCTTATATGGCCTCATATTAATGTATACGTACGTTAATTTTTTGCACGTATATTAAAAAATATGACATTTTAATGGGTAGGGTAGGGTTTAATTAGTTTTACTTTTACCTTTTTCTCTTAATTTTAATTTAAATTGATGACAAGTTGTATAATATTGTATAACTTCTAAGATTATTACCTTTTTCGAAAACAACAATACTCGGCATTTCATAAAGGGTAATATTTCTCGAAAGAGACATTCACACCGGATTGCATGAAAGTATTTCTCATCAAATAAATGAAACGTATATGTTATATGACTTGTTGGTAATTTGATTAGTAGATATTATGTAGTTTAGATTTCAATTGTATTGTCTACCAAAAACGAGTATATAATAGATTAAATTTATAATTTCAGACAATGGTTTACACCCTTTAATTATCTCAAGTTTCAGATACATAAGCACTAATCCATTGACAGTTTGACACAAGTAGTTCATGGAAATTTGCTCTAATATGGATAATTTCGCAAGATATATAATTGTGATTACTCAAATTATCTCATGATAATTGGTTCGATAATTTGAAATGAAACCACGAAAGATATTACTCAAATCATGAGACACATCTGGTTATACACCGTGAATATATTCATTTATATTTTTCGTGATTAATTATTATTATTATTATTATTATTTTATATATACATTAATAGCATGAGTAAGCGTTTTAAATAATAAAATAGATATATCCACAGTCGAAGGAGGGAGTAACTTAAATAAACCTTAACAAGCTAGGATTATGTATTATATATAATACGTTAACTAGATTTCATTAAGAATAAAATAAATTTAATTAGATTAAAATTTTGTAAGCTGTTATGTTTAATATGCATGAACTCATTTTACAATTAACTTTTATTCAGCCTAAAAATTGTCTCACACGAGAATTTGTCATACTTTATTTATAATTTTCATTTTAAAAGATGTTTGGTCAAATAATATGTGTTTGCATTTACGATAAACTTGATATTGTACCTGGTTTGCAATTAATTACTGTTTCTTTATACAACTAAATTTATTAATATTGCTAGAATTGTTAAAATTATTTATTTAGAGTTGACGTAAGCACATATGGAGTATCTGCATTATATATATGGAGTATATGTTAATGGTGGTGTGCCCAAAACAATTTGGAAAGCCAAGAAAAAATAAATTAAAATTGGGAATCTATTAATTAATTTGGGCATTGATGAAGGTTAAGTTAATTAATAAGATAATCTCCAATTATTGAGTCTTAAGGTCCCATCTTATTGGACTCTAGTGTTGGAGTTTTGTGTACAAGTTGCTAAACATTTTTAATTAAAGAAAAAGGAAAATTTAAATTATAAGAGTAATTAATTATACACGTGAATTCATGTGAAAAGGGCCCTTCATGTTACCTGTAATCATCATCGTTTCTTTTGAGTTTTTTAATATGGTAATCTAGGGTTAATCACGATATGATGAATTGGCAAAGATTTTTATAGAAATTGCTAACTTATAATGGTTTTTTTTATAGTTTATATATATATATATATATATATATATATATATATATATATATATATATAAATAAAAGTATGATAAATTATACTCACCCAAATAAATATTGAGGCACAAAAGTTTCCATGTGATTGTTGGGAAAATAAGAGGATCGTATCCCATGAAATTACTTACATAATAGTAATTTTTGTAGTTCCCACTTTTTTAGGTGATATATAATTATATCCTTTATATTAATATACAACTCTAATTAAGTTGATATTATTTGTTGGGGTTGAGGTAGATTTAATAAATTAAAAATAGTAATGTGTATGCTTGTTTTAATTTTGGGACAGTGAATTTAAATTTTATGTCAAATTAATGTGTAATAGATGATTAGTAATGTGTAATAGAATATTAATTAATGTGAGAGAAGAGATGAGAAAAGAGAGGATAGACAAATGAAGAAAAAATATTATTGATAAGCATAATGTAATACTTCCTCTGTCCAAAAAAAATGTTTCACACTTCCAATAGTAGAGGGGTGAATTCAGATTTATAAGGTTCGTAGATGTACGTGGTGGAGGTTTATGAAATATAAAGATGAATTTTGAAACCTAAATCGAATATAATAATAAATCAAAAACAAACATAGCTTGATTAAATGTAAATATATTTTATTGGACAAAATAGATCATAAATTTAAATAACCAAATAAAAATTTAAAGAATAATTAAAATTTCATATTCTTTGAAATAAAAAATACCTTGTCAGGTTCATTAACATAAACTTAGAGTTTAGAGAGACCTATCCTACACAATATATATCTTAGATGGAACCGTGGGCTTCTTGTAAATTTAATCTAATTATTTTTATAGAATGTTTTAATTTATTCTAAAGAATAATTTAATTTTCTCTACTTTTAGATGATCACTTTATATAAAAGTTTAAACTAATAAAACGGTAAATAATTTAATACTTACTGACGGTGAGGTTAGAATCATAAACCTTTGTTAGGTTATGACTCTAATACCATATTAAAGTTAATAGAGAAATAAATTAATATTTAATACTTAATTAATTTACTCTGATCCATAAAGGTTACATACAATTTCAAGTACCGAAAATTGAGAGGGAGGGGGCAAAATTTTGGATAGAAAGTTGGCGTCTCAAAGTCATTGCCTATATTTTGTTCTATATGTATACCTTTTCTTTTTACCAATTTTTATATGTATACTTAATGATAAGCATTTTGTACTCTTTTAAATTATAAATTGATATGATATAACTCAAAAATGGCAAAAACTCTTCTCCGAATTGAGTTTTTTTTTTAACTTATAAATGACCTGCTTAATAAATTATTGATATGATATAACTCAAAAATAGCAAAAACTCTGTCCTTGGAGATCCGTACGCCTAAGTCCGACACTACCTATATTGAGTTTTTTTTTTTAATTTATAAATGATCCGCTTAATAAATGGGGCTGGTAATAAATGGGGCTGGTTGGACGTACGGCCCCGGACACATAAAATACCAACTCTTAAAAAATTAGAGAGAGAGGAAAATAGAAAGAAACAGATATATAACAATATACTTGAAAGAGAATTAAAAATTATTTACTGAATTTTTCAAAATAAAAAAAATTAAATAACTATCATCTATACCTACACTATATAGGCAAAACCTTCAGTCACCCGGGCGCACGGATCGCATTCCGAGCCTTTAGAATTTTGAGTTAAATTGTATACCCTTTAGTATAAAGATGTGTACCCTTTATTTTCTAAAGAAAATTATTGTGTGTATCCGGACGCATGGACAACACTCCGTGAGTCTTTAAATTTTGTGTTAAATTATATACCCTTTAGTATAAAAATGTGTACCCTTTAATTTTTAAAGAAAAAAAATATTAATAAAAAGTGTATACCCTTTAGAACAAAATGATGTACCTTTTATTAGTTAAAGTGTATATCATTTAGACCAAAGCAATGTACCCTTACCTATAATACTAAATTTGTAAAGGCGAACGTGATCCCTTGACCCGGGCGCCTCACTCTACTATATATAACCACAATCATAACACAATGATTTCTCATATTTATATTTTGTCGATAACAAATACTCCCCAATCATTCTAGAGCCTTACTCACAACAAGATTCTGGGTTAAATATAGCCCAAACCAATTCTAATCTTTGAATCAAATTTGTTTAATTTGACGACATTGGATCGCTTAAAATATTTTAATACTTTATAGGCCACCTGATTAGCAGGTCACAGGTTCCTCTCTCATTTCTCACCTTATTTCTTTTTCAAATTTTTTTAATATATATTTACATATCATCTCAAAAATCAAATATTAATTTTTTTAAAATAATTTTTTTAACTATTAAAAATATATCGTATTTTAAGATTTTTAATGGGTTAATTGCAAATAAAGTCTTAACCTTTATTTTGATTGCAAATAAGTATAAACTTTTGAAAATTTGCAAATAAGTATCTCACTTTAAAATCTTTTTGCAACAAGAACCATCAGGCAACGGGAGGTTTACGGACAGGTCAACGACCGGGCAGACCTTCCGCTGCCCGGTGATTCTTTTTGCAAAATGACTTTAAAGTGATGTACTTATTTGCAAATTTTCAAAAGTTTAGACTTATTCGCAATTAAAGTAAGATTGAGACTTTAGTTGCAATTAACCCATTTTTAATGGACAACATTACTACATATTAAAGTTAAACAAAATTATTATAAATTAACTTATTTTAAATAAATTTTATAATTAAATCTTAATATATATATATATTAGCATTTTAGAATTGAAAAAAAAATTGTTTCAAAATATCATGTAATTACTCATGTGAAGTTATCAAATTATACTATAAAATTATTAACACAGTTAGTATATTATTCATCATTCTAAGTATAATACTTCTTCATTATTTTATTATTATATAAAAATATGAAGCAGAATATATATGATGATATTTATAAGAAAGAATATATATTGTGAATTTTTAATAAAAAAAAGTAATATCTACATATTTTATGACCATTGATTTAGTTATTCGATCGGACTCACTAATATATTATTCTATTATTATAATGTAGTAAGTGATTTAATTATTAAAATTTATTATTATTATTATTATTATTATTATTATTATTATTATTATAATTATAATTAAGGGCGGCGCTATTGTCACCCGAAGTTTTGCTAAGAGCACCGCGCACCCAAATTTAAAAATTTCTTTTAATAAAAATACAATTTTAACCTTACGTCCAAATTATATATCAAACCTTGAAATTTACACCCAAATTTTACTCAATACCCAAAACACACGGGAAACACCAACCTTCAATGGTGGCGCCGCCTTGAACGGTGGATTCAGACAATCAGACTTTTAGGATTGAACAATACAAGATTCTTGGAAAATGAAAATACTATTTCTATGTTAATTTAGAGAAATATGAGTGAGAATATTGTGGGGGTGCCACAAATGATTTTCAATAATTAAATCAATTTACTGAACTATAGCTTTATTTTTCGCCATTCTTGACATCACTAGTTACGAAGCCACTATCCTAACATGTTGATAAAGATTAACTTTTAAAACTTGAAGGCAAAAGCTTAATCAGTAATTTGCTGAAACAGAGTTATTCATACAAATTCAATCATCTATTATTGAGTGTGGTTTTTCTTATTCAACAATTCTCCAGTTGATTGCTATTATTCTTTATTTTTCCTTGCAATCATGTTTTAGGGTTGTTAGTGTGTTTGTGCGTGAAGATGTGTTTGGGGGCATAGTAATTGTTTTGGGTGGGCTTAGCAAAATAGGCGAATAGATCCATATTATTAAAGAAGAAATGAAAAAGAGTACATGGAGATACAAAAAGATGTGATAAAATATGTCTATTTGAACCTATAGTATTCACTATTCATGTCCCTAAACATGTTGTTGTTTAGAAACTCCGGCGTCGGGTTGTACCAAGTCAGTGGTCCACCAACATTAGCAAGCAGATCAGCCACCGAATTTCCTTCTCTATAGATATGCGAGATTCGGAAGGAAATGTGAGGAATTATATCCTTAGCTTTTCTCCAACGTGAATGCAACCTCCATGGGATTACTGGAGTCGGATGTGTAAGAGCATGTATAACATATGTCGAATCAGTCTCCAGCCATACTCTTTTCCATCCTCTGTCATATGCAAACTCAATAGCCAAGCATGCCGCAGCGAGCTCAGCCTCCAGTGAAAACCCAACTCCAAATTCACACGTGAAAAAGCCCATAGCGAACCCTCTGTTGTTTCGAAAGATTCCTCCACCTGAAATGTTTTCTGGTGAGCCTGAAGCAAGATAGGTTGGGAAGGGTTTTAATGAGTGTAAATCAAAGGTGGGGTACAATAGGAATTTCACTATCAATTTTTATGGGAATCGGGTGCTCTTAGTAAAGATTCGGGTGGCAATAGTGCCGCCTTATAATTAATTATATACTAAGAAGCCTACTTTAAAATTGGAATAAAAGCACTTTTTCACTGGCTTATAATTGTACTATCTACATATTTTATGACCATTGATTTAGTTATTCGATTGGACTCACTAAGGCCTTCCACAATGCATATACCCAAAAAGCAGATTTTTTGGGTGACACGTCAGCGCCAACTCAAAAATAAAAAATCCCTACTTCAAAAACAAAACTCCTCCCCAACCCTTTACCCAAAAAGTAGGTTTTTTAGGGGACCCACTTCAATTTCATTTAATTCTCATTTAATTTATCAACTAAATTTATCTAATTTCCAAAATAAATTATAAATAATTATATTTTGTAATTATTTGATGTTATAAATTTAAGAAAAAATGGAAAAATATATTATTTATTTTTTCATTAAATAAAACATAAAAACACAAATTACAACATCGAATATTCAAACTGCTAAAGCAAAGTACAACATCGAATATTGAAAATGCTTATACGAAGTACAACAACGACTAATTCTTCAAGTTTACCACCCCATTTCCTTCTTGATTTGATCAACAACTTTGAGATGGGCACGTAGTTGATCATCTGTCATCTTCGAGGTATCTTTCATGACTATCTTATAATTTTTTTCTCGGGCAATGATTGTCATGTTTTCAAGCTTTTTCTTATTAAATTCGTCCAAGTCTTGAAGCCTTTTCTCAATAGCGTCGCTTTCTCCGGAAGACGTGGTTGTTTTTCCTTTACCCTTCTTGGTACGTCTTGTTGCATTCCTTCCCGTTGGGCGAGGGAGTTCTGCCCTGGCTTCATTTCCAGCTTTCGAGTTAGTGTTTGACGACACCACATGCTCTTCAGTTGCCGAAACTCTTGACTTTTTCGATCCGTGAACATCACAATTTGGATCAGCGAACTTTGGACTGTCTTTCAACACTTACCAAGCCTTGATTTGTACAAAATGAAAATCATACTTATTTTTATATTGAACCTTCGCTTTTTCTATAATATCAGCATCACTGCAGCCACTCCCCCATGCCTTCTTCTCTTGATTGTAGCAGCAGTTGAACCATTTTGCATGTTTTTGTAATGTGTAGTAATGCGACTTCAATTTAGTGGCAGATATAAATATCATGTCATCTGAACGAGTATTGTTGTAAAGATCAACGATCAGAATCCACATTTGCTCCGACTTTTGATCGTTTCCGACAATGGGGTCTGTGCTGATATCGAGCCATCAACTCGCGAGAAGAGCATTTTCATCAAAAGAATAAGGATTCTTTTTAATAGTAGGAACCGTCGGTGGATATTCAACGTCCTCAAAGTCGGCAGCGAGATTTATCCGCTCCAATCTTGTTGGAGAAAATTGAGACGAGAAAGATAAACACTGAGAATTTGGAGATGCAGTGTCTTTGTTTAGATCCGATAAATTTGTGGCAATTGCCGGACGAAATCCGTATTGAGGATGGTGAGACATATAGGGATTTGGATACATGAAGAATGGTGCGCCAGATGAATTAATAGAATTGAGTTGGGGGAAACTACCTTGTGGAAAATTCAAAAAAGTAGTTTGAAAATTTTGGAATGAAAAATTATTCAAAAAATCTGACGATGGATTAGTTGAAAATTTTGAATTTTAAGGATAGAAGTTGGCACGTGGACGAAAATTCACATTGGAGTCGTTGAATTTTCTCCAAAATTTGAAGAATTGAACCCGAAATGCATCCATGGATCTTTATCCATTTTTTTTTGTGATGAGAAGAAAATAATTTGAGTTATAAAAGCTAAAGTTGAGATTGAGGGCAGAAGATATTGTAGGAAAAATATAGAGTGGAAGATATATTTATAGTGATAATTTAATTAAAAAAATAGAGACAACGGTCAAAAACCGACCGTTAAGAAAAATCAGTCATAAACGGTAACATTTTGATTGAAGATGCCTTGAATTTTTGTATTAAAAAAAATAAAATTTAATTTATAGACAAGAAATGGTTAGTTGTGTAGACCATTTCTCTCAAAATTTCATTTATGTTGTTTATATTAAAAAAAAATTAAATCATTGAACTTTGCAAACATGGCATAAAAAATATTGGACCCCACGCTTTAATTCTCCCACCCAAGTGTGTGCCCAACAATCGCTCACAGATTGAAAAAACATAGGTTTGATACATTAAACCTGCCCAAAAAACCCACACATCCCCCAGTGCTAAAAACCTTGGCCTCAATATTTTATCAAATGACATGTTAGCAAAAACCTCCTCGTTGGGGAGGGCCTAATATATTATCCTATTATTATAAAGTAGCAACTGATTTAATTATTAAAATTTATTATTATTATTATTATCATTATTATTATTATGGTATAATATAAGTAACTTATTAATTTTTATATTAATACATTTTCTTATTAATACAAATGTACTATTTTATTGGCAATCTGTTGGTAAAAATAATTTTTTTTAGTGTATGCTCCATCCGTCCCATGTTAAGGTTTACGTTCTCCATTTTAATATCTCAAGTTAAGGTTTACATTTTATTTTTTGTCAAGTTAGGCCCACACAAAACTATTAATTATTCAATATAGGGTTGATTGGCCATTTTGTAGTTGGGATGACCAATTCAATAATTTATCAAACCACAGGAAGAAAGGTACTAGAGTTTAAGTGATATCACGTTTCTTGTAATTTTATAGAGATGAATCATCAATGGATAGGTTTTTAAATAAGTAAATGAACTCAATCAAAGCAAGCAAGCAAGCAATGATCAACAAACATGATAGATAAAAGAAGAGTGGTTTTTCAATTTAAGTAAAAGTGAGATTAACAACAATTAAGAAGTGGAAATCTTAGGATAAATGTATCAAATTCATATGAATCATGGGTATAAGACTAAGGGTCAACACTAAGTTCACCTAAACTCCCTCACGAGATTGATAAGATATAGATCCGTTTAAGAATCCCAAAATAGCTCAATGGATTGGTTCTCACTCAAATAATTCCAACTAGGTACTAAGCTTGAAATGAGAGTCCCTTCACATGATTAATCAACCTCTCGATCTAACCAATCAGATGTCTTATCAAAGGGTTCTAAATCCTAAAGGACATCTCTATCTCTTTAAGATTTATAATGCACATGACGTGTATGGCAAAATGATTCAATTAATTATCCTAAACATATCATTGACTTCTAAATCTAATCACATGTTTAAATCAACAAACCACACAAATTATCATAAACATAAAAATCTAAAGCATCAATGATAGAAAATCAATTAACCCAATCAACATATGAATTTTAATACACAAATCCCAAAATTATCCAACAACTCTTATGATGCTAATCTCACAAGGGAGATTAGCCTACCATATTCACAAAAAATCAACATAGACATTAAAATTCTTACAAACCATGATAAACAATAAGGTTTCAATACAAAGTTTAGATGAAAACTCCCTTGGATGACACCAATGGTGATCTTCTTCTTCCCTTAGCAATTCTCCTCTCTTCCTTGCTTATTTTCCTCAAATAGATTGTGATTTTGATGGTTTGATGAAGATAGATGATATGAATGAAGAATGGATGAAGATGATTGTGTAAAATGGAGGAATTGGTGTGTGATGTGTGTGTAGAGGTGAAACCCTTCGAAAATCCCATCAAATGTTGAACTTAGGGGTATTTATACCTCTTGTAAATTCTAGAAGATTTCTAATTTTTCACAGAAATTGCACACACACGACTCAAGTGCTTGCACTCTGCTCGAATCGTGTCATGTCTTCTCGGCAGATTGCGGTATCGGACGGAGCTCGAGTCGAGTCCCCAACACGACTCATGCTCTAATTCTGGACTCGGCTCGTGTGCAGAACTCGGGCATGAGGTGCGCGAGTAGGTCGTTCAGGCGTTGGCGCACGTCCATTCTGGATAGGTCCATGCGCGGCGCACGAGTCGTGCTGCACCAGCTCGACTCAAGTAGCAGCACTCGAGTCGTGCTTGGATTGTCATGTTTCTTCTTCTTTGTTTCATCTCCCGTCTCTATTTTTGCTCCGTTTTCATCTATTTTTCATATATTTAAGCTCATTCTCACACATTTCCATAAAAACACAAAACACAACCAAATAACACATAAATACGGATAAAATAATACGAAAATAGATATAAAAATATACTAAAATTTAGGTGAAAATATCACTCATCACATCCCCAAACTTAAAGTGTTGTGCGTCCCCAAACAACGAATATGATAAATCAAGGGAATAGATTTTCACCTAGAAAAATACCTAACGAACATAAGTAATAACACATCAATAACAATAAGAATCACAAATTATATTAAGTCATCCTACAACATTAAACTCATAATATGCAAAAAATGATAACAAGTTCAATTCAAAGAGAATAAAATGTAATATAGTCTCTTTCGGTCCAAGCCTCACAACAGATATCAATTTCACTCAACACTCTAATAACTGATGTAAAACAACACTCATTAACCGAATGGCTCGACTCGCTATAGCTTGCTCGCGGATCACATTCACAAACCTCTAAAGTTTTAATTAGTGATAAAAAAGGTCTTTGTATTTGGATGTAATGATAAGTTCTTTGGTAGGGTAGGAAGAATATAGGTAAGAGTGAGTAAACAAGTGCAAGTAATCGAAGAGATGGTCAATTTCTTCAGTGTCTTCACTTATCTTTCTTTCTTTCTTATCTTTATTGCTCACAACCACTAATCATTAATTTTCCTTTGATTTGTAGCTTCTTCTAATTCTTGCTTCCTTCCTTTGATGTTCATGGTTTTCTTGAGCATATTGTTATTGCTTTGCTCCTTCTCTTGTTTTAAGGTTACATGTTAATTCTTACTTGTGCTCTTTTCATCATTTTTCTTGCTTACTTACCATTTACTTCCTTC
The DNA here is from genome assembly GCA_023678885.1 of Pogostemon cablin. Taxonomy (NCBI): domain Eukaryota; kingdom Viridiplantae; phylum Streptophyta; class Magnoliopsida; order Lamiales; family Lamiaceae; genus Pogostemon; species Pogostemon cablin. Next base: position 11,943,883 of record CM043008.1, on the reverse strand, counting down.
TTTTGTACAATATCTCATCAAACCTTTCTAGCCATTATCTCCTCAATCACCCACACAAAGGGTATATATGTAAGGCTTACATGGGTAATCATGGCTTGTAATGTTCTTATATCACAAGAAATAGGCTTAAAGGCTCAAAGTGGTTGACTAGAAATGATGTATAAGGTAAGGACTATATGATAATGACTAATAGTGACAAGGATGGCCTTAGATCATATCATTAACCTCCACTAATTGGGTTCGTTCTCATAGTCCTTGAGCAAGTTCTAACTTATCAAAGCTCAATCGATCCACTCATGAAGAAATAACCATGTATGCACGGTTGAGGCTCAAATGCTCACAAGCTTATGCATTGGACCTTAAGGAACTTATTAAACCACATTCATCTCAAAATTGAACAATTTAATTAGAATATGTCACAATTCGAAAGTGTAGAGATTCTTAATCATAATTTGTCATCACTTATCACAACAACATGTCATCATTCACATTCAAAAATAACTCACGACATCCTAAAAATAAACCACCAAAACGACCCTAAACAAGAATAAGAAACACACAAAACATAAAACAAAGACACATTAAACAAAGAACAAACAAAAACACATAACATGCAAGAATAAAAATCACCATCATAAGACAATAAAGCACACATTATACATCATCCATGATCAAGTAAGCTCACAATCATCCATCTTTGATAGAAAAGGAAATCATAAATTACGAAAGGCAAACCTCCAAAAACATAACATATGAAGTAACATGTTAATCACGTCAATCCAAATCAAAATCAATTCATGTTAAGCAACTAAAAGTGATAAAGTGTAGAGTAAACTCCCTTCATAGAAAGTGTAGAGTAAACTCCATTCATAGACATTTGGTAGTAGAAGTTGTTAGCTCCGAGTTCAATTCGTGCTTCCAATACTCTTCATTCATGCTCAAAAACTCATCAAACATCATTAGCTCAACAATTGTAATAACAATATAGATCAACATGTACCTCAACACAACCAAACGGACCAAAATCATACCAAACTCATGAGAAAATTTTTAAATTAACCCAATTTTACAAGAATCACACTCAAGTGGTGACTCACACCACGCACTCTCCCCCCAAACTTAAATCGAAACAAGTTGAGAATTAAGTTTATACAAAGTGGTGGGACTTACCCTTGTAGTTTCCATCAATGATCTTCTTGTAGAGAAGCATATGCTTCCAACCGAACTGAGTTATGTCCATCATGCACTAGCTCTCCAAACTTAACTCGAGACAAGTGTCGAGAATTAAGTTTGCAACAAGTGGTGCGACATGCCTACTCGAATCCATGAAGCACTTCTCTTTTCTTCAATATGTTTTTTCTTACAAGCACAATCCACCTACAAGACCAAAATTCAAACAACAAAACGAACATCAAAAGATAAAAAGAATGGATTGCCTCCCATTTAGCGCTAAGTTTAACGTCTTCAAGCCGGACGAAATTTTACGATCAATGGACCAAATGTTGATTCATCACACTCTCTCCTTATATCCTCACTTTGCAGATTTACTTGGCCCTCTTTTTGTCTACTAGCTGAACTTCACCATTCTTGCTTACAAGCATTAAGTCATCTTCAAGAAGAGCTTCTAGTGGATTTCTTCTTTCTCCTTTGTCTATTTTCCAATCACATGCCTTAGCTTTCTTCCTATCAACATAAAAAAAAAGGCAAGTTAGAATTTGACATTTTCATATAATCATGAAGAAATGAATTTAAATTGTCAAAGAGAAGAGAATCATGATCCATAAGATCATTCGGAGGCACATTGAAAGGCTTTAAATGAGACTTGGTTCCTTTTTCTTTATTACATAAGAATGTAACACTTTTTCCTTTTGAGCTCAAGGAAAGCTCTTCTCTTCCAACGTCAATTTTCGCTTTTCCCATAGCTAGAAATGACCTTTCCAAAATGAGTGGAATTTGAGGATCCGCCTTTACTTCCAACACCATGAAATCAACCGGGAAAGCTAGCCCCTTCACCTTTACTTCTACGTCTTCAACTACCCCTAAGGGCTTAACGACTTCTCCATTTATCACCTCAAGACGGATAGTAGTAGACCTGAGCTCTCCAATTTCAAACTTCTTGAAAGTAGCATGAGACATCACGTTGAGGTTCGCCCCCAAGTCACACAATGCATCAAGAGTTTCTTTCCCTTTAAAATCACACGGGGATTATGAACTTTCCCGGATCACCAACTTTTGTAGGCCTCTCCTTATGCACTGATTCACTTGATTCGGGTAGCTCTTCTTTCTTTTTATCCTCATACTTTATCTTGAGAGACTTGACATGTTCCTCAAACTCCTTTTTTCTTCTCTTCCTTTACAAATATTTGTGGATAGGGAATAGGGAATGGAGTAATCGGAATACTCCAATAATCATGTTTGTACTCCTTTTCTTTGACCTTCTCCTCCACTTTCTTTTCCTCTTGCACCCTTTTCCACTTAGGTATCCTTCTCTCTTTCTTACTTATCTCTTCATTTTCTTCACCAACCTTGCATTCCACTAACCCTTCTTCATCCTTTCGTTCCTCTTTCATATCAACTAATAAACATTGAACTTTCGGATTAACCTCGGGTGTAGCCGGACACTTTCCTTTTTGTTGAGCACTCAAAGTACTTGCAATTTGCCCAATATTATATTCCAAAGCCTTGAGCCTCTTTTCATTTGCTTCTTCGGCTTTTTTCAACGCTTCATCTCGAGCTTGGTTTGATGATATCAACTGTTCAAGTAGCTCATCGATCGATGCTTTTCCTTCATTGTTTGGTGCCTTAGTTCCCGGATGATACCCCGGAGGATAAGCAACCGCATTATTCGAGTTGGAGTAGGAAAAGTTGTCTTGCCTCATTTGTTGTGGAAAAGAACTTCCACCACTTTGATTGTTGAAACCTCCTCCTTGCCTAGAGGTGGATAATTACCTTGGAAATTATTTTGGTAATTCCCTTGGTAACATCTTCCTTGCATGTAGAATACATCTTCTATCATTGGCATAGACTTAGCCAATTTCTCTCCACTCACACTATTTGGAGGAAGAACACCTTGATCAACTTGACTTTCAACTATATTAGCTCCTTAATTTTTCACACCTTGATTCAAGCTCATTTGTCTCAAGACCTCCGACGCTATCATTTCAACACTTGGCATACTTGATTCCACACTAAACGGTTGTCCTTGATCAAAATTCTCAAATTCATAACATCCACTTACTCTCTCCGATGACCATTGATAAATATTTGTAGCAATCTCATCAAAAAAATTTATCACCCTTTCCAGAGTTACTCCAAGTACTGATCCACCGATCGAAGCATCAACAAGCACCCTTTGACCATTCACTAATCCTTGATAATTCAACTTGTTGATTTTTCGAAAATCCATGTTGTGGACACTTGCGAAGCATATCCTTAAACCTTTCCCACGCTTCATAGAAACTCGCTTGAGGCATTTGCTTGAATTGAGTAATCAAGCTCTTCATTTGAAGCGTCTTAGAAGGCGAAAAGTATTTGTTCAAAAATATTTGTGCAAGCTCATCCCAAGTGTTGCATGTACCCAGAGTGATGGTAGATAGCCATGTTCATGCACGATCCTTCAATGAAAATGAAAACAACCTCATTTTAATGCAATCCTCACTCACCCTATTCATCTTCACGGTATTGGCAATTTCAATAAATTGAACTAGATGAGCATTAGGATTCTCATTCGGAGTTCCACCAAATTATTAGCATAGAAATCATACCCGCCTTAATTTCAAAGTTGTTGGCGTTGATTGGTGAACCCATCATATGTGGCATGGCCCTCGGTATAAAGAAATCCCGGATTATCCTTTGATCATTGTGAATTTCATGTTGCACTGGAGGTGATGGTGGTGGCGCATACGCTTGTTGAGGATGGACATAGGCTTGTGGAAAGCCTTGTTGAAGTAAAGCTTCTTGAACCATTTGTTGAAGTAAGGCTTGATTGTTTATAGCTCCGAAATTTTGATAGGCATGTTGAAAAGGGTTGGCATTGAATTGAGGTGCTTGTGCATTGTCTTGCACATGCACATTTTGTCCGTCTTCCCCATCATGCCCTACATCCACACGATTATCTCCTTGAAAATTCTCCATTTGATCACTTGTTTTTGATTTGTTCTCTTTTCTTCTTCTTTGAAAAGTTTGTTCTATTTCCAAGTCAATAGGCTCCGATTGTGTCCCCCTTGACCTCATTTGCATACACCTTCACAAAGAAGAGAATTTAGAACAATGGTTTTCAAAAGCAAATAACAATAAACAAATAAAATAAAAAAATTATCCCTAGTAAGATCACTCAAAATGTTCCTTCTCTAAGCTACTAGCAACCATTGCCTCCCTTGCAACGGAGCCATTTGATTGGCCATTTTGTAGTCGGGATGACCAATTCAAAAATTTATCGAATCACAGGGAGGAAGATACTAGAGCTTAAGCGACATCACGTTTCTTGTAATTTATAGAGACGAATCATCAATGGATAAATTGTTCAAATAAGTAAATAAACTCAATCAAAGCAAGCAAGCAAGCAATGATCAACAAATAAGATAGATAAATGAAGAGTGGTTTTCCAAGTTAAGTAAAAGTGAGATTAATAACAATTAAGAAGAGGAAATCTTAGGATAAATGCATCAAATTCATATGAATCATGGGTATATCTAAGGGTCAACACTAAGTTCACCTAAACTCCCTCTCGAGATGGATATGATATAGATCCGTTTAAGAATCCCAAAATAGCTCAATGGATTGGTTCTCACTCAAACAATTTCAACTAGGTACTAAGCTTGAAATGAGAATCCCTTCACACGATTAATCAACCTCTCGATCTAATCAATCGGATGTCCTATCAAAGGGTTCTAAATCTTAAAGGACATCTCTATCTATTTAAGATCTATAATGCGCATGAGGTATATGACAAAATGATTCAATTAATTATCTTAAACATATTATTGACTTCTCAATCTAATCACATGTTTAAAACAACAAACCACACAAATCATTATAAACATCAAGATCTAAAGCATCAATGATAGAAAATCAATTAACTCAATCTACATATGAATTTTAATACACAAATCCCAAAATTATCCAACAACTCTCATGTTGCTAATCTCACAAGGGAGATTAGTCTACCATATTCATAAGACAATCAACATAGACATTAAAATCCTTACAAATTATCATAAACAATAAGGTTTCAATACAAAGTTTAGATGAAAACTCCCTTGGATGGCACCAATGGTGATCTTCCTCTTCCCTTAGCAATTCTCCTCTCTTCCTTGCTTCTTTTCCTCAAATGGATTGTGATTTTGATGGTTGGATGAAGGTAGATGATATGGATGAAGAATGGATGAAGATGATGGTGTAAAATGGAGGAAATGGTGTGTGATGTGTGTGCAGAGGTGAAACCCTTCGAAAATCCCATCAAATGTTGAACTTAGGGGTAATTTATACCCCTTGGAAGCTTCTAGAAGGTTTCTAATTTTTTCACAGAAATTGCACCTACACGACTCGAGTGCTTGCACTCGGCTCGAGTCATGTCACGTCTTCTAGGCGATTGTGGCATCGGACGGAGCTCGAGTCTAGTCCCCAACACGACTCGTGCTCTGATTCTGGACTCGGCTCGTGTACAGAAGTCGGGCATGAGGTGGACGAGTAGGTCGTTCAGGCGTTGGCACACGGGTCGTGCTGCACCAGCTCGACTCGAGTAGCAGCACCCGAGTCGTGCTTGGACTGCCCTATTTCTTCATCTTCGTTTCATCTCCCATCTCCGTTTTTGCTCCGTTTTCACCTATTTTTCATATGTTTAAGCTCATTCTCACACATTTCCATAAAAACACAAAACACAACTAAATAACACATAAATACGGATAAAATAATACGAAGACAGATATAAAAAGACACTAAAATTTAGGTGAAAATATCACTTATCAAGGGCCCACGCGCAATACAAATAGTCAAATACAACTACCCACTTTATATTAAATATTATTTCTCTCACTCCACTCTAATTTAAAAAATTATATCCCTTAATTTACGTGCAAACTTAACTTCAAAAACTTGGAGGAAGTGAAATAATTCTTTCTCTTATACTCCCTCCGTCCCACCTTAAGAGGATCATTTTTCTATTTTAGTCGTCTCATCCAAAAAGTCCTCTTTCCTTTTTTTACACACATGGGACCCACACACCTCCTCTAATACAATTAAAACATGTGATCCACACTCCCACTAATACAACTACCCACTACACATTAAATAATAATACTCCTTAATCTACATGTAAAAAAGCAAATGACCCTCTCACGCCGGGACGGAGGGAGTATCTCTTAACTCCAAACACTTGGAGGAAGTTAGATAATTCTTTCTCTTATATCTAACTCATAAATAACATCTCTTAATGGAGGAAGTATATAGCATTATCTTTGATCCTATATACTCTCTCACATTCTCACATTTTCACCCCATCTTTTTATTTAAATAGATGACATATTATGAACAGTTAGAAAGGATTGGTGTTGGCAGCTTATTATTGGGTCGTCAATAATATACTCCATCCACAATTCTAAATCACACTTTTTGTTATCCTCTGTTTATAATTTATCCTACATTTCATAAAAGAAAATAAGAGCAAATCTAATAATAACATTATACTAGTACAATATTTAATTTAAATTTGTCATCAATATTTTATACACATAACATAATTTACAATTTTTTTATTATTAAAAAAATACAAAATTACCCTTCAAATTAAGTAAAAGGGAGATGCTAAATGGCTAGAATCTAGCCGGGTAGAATGTGGTATTATTGTAATTTAGATATAATGATAGGGGTAAGATATGTAGAATGTTACAGAACTACCCTTTCCCTCCTCTTTTAATTTGATATCATTTTCCAACATGCATTTATTAAAGTTTTGTAGTTTCAAGAACTAATTATGAAATTTATTTCATTGAATATTTTCAAAACTTTTTTCCATGTATTATTGGAGTAATTTAATTTGTACAACAAATTTTTTTGATTTGGTAGTGTTACTTAAGTATAAAATTAAAAGTAATTTTTTATTCGTTAAATATATTAAATTTTCTGTTTATTAGTATGTTATTAAGTTATATAAAAGTTATCGTTTAATTTTTTTTATCTTATTCAATACTTTTAAAATTTTCTAACATACAATCAACATTTTTTAATTTAATTAGAATTTTACTGATTGTAATTACTTTAACATATAAAATGATATTTACTCAAATAATATGAAATAGCATTATATTTTATAATTATTTCTACTAAATTCACCAAAATTTGTTTTTAGCTTAGTAATATTTACTAAATAATATGAAAATAGGGATCATTTCATCTAGATGTTAACCGAATTTATTTTTTGTTTTGGCATCATACATGACGTATTAAATTATTAATTACACATATGATAGTTATATATATATATATATATATATATATATATATATATATATATATATATATATATATATATATATATATTTAGTTATTCATTTTCAGTTATAATTTTAAAAATAATAAATTAAACATTTTATCCTCCGATAAATATGCATTATTCTAAGAATTATAATTTATTTTATTAAAATTAATGATATAGTAAAAAATTATACTTTAATAATTAATATATAAATAAAGACGAATCAATTCTTACACCTAGGTATACATACAGCTGGATTTTACTTTTTAATACATAAAAAATATTTTTTAAAATAATAAATTATTGCACTTTATAATTAGAATATTACTCCTATTCACATCCTATTATATATAAGAATTTTTTACAATTATGTTGAGATAAATATAGGTAGAGTATTAATTCATTATTTTAAAGAATAATTTTTCATGTTACCATACAACAAATTCATTAGAGATAAGTTCATAAAAAAAAATATATTTGACAAATGTTATGGATAATATATATTTTTCTATTTAAAAACTTGAAGACATGGTATTTTTAAAAATTATACTCCCTTTGTCCAGCGCTAACATTGATGTTTGCTTTTTACACGGAGATTAAGAGATGAAGTATAATATTTTGATAGATAATAGGTTTATAAATATAATATTTAATGTGTAACGGGTGATTATATTAATATTGCGTGTGGGGTTTATATGGAATAAATAATTATTTTGTGTGTTTCATACACTTAAAATAAATAAATATAAATCGTAAAATTTAACGCGGAGGGAGTATTAAATTAAATAAATTAAATTTTCACGTATTATGTGTGAATGAATGTGGAGATGAACTAACACGATTTTTTTATTTATTCTTTTTCATTTATTGAGTACTCATAAATGTAAAGATATGTTTAAAAAAAACACTACAATTACAGAATGGGGAGTTTTGTACGATATTATATTATGATGATGGGATAATTTTATATTTCTTTAATTAGTTATAACTTTTAAAATGTTATTATTTTAAAAAAAATATTATCACTTTTTTAATTATATTATAAATTATTCATAAAATAGTTCACTCCACCTTTATCACTTTTTATTAATTGAGTATCGTTTTTCATTAAAAATATTATCACTTTTTTTATAGAAGCCCTTCCGTGAGCCGGTGTGGTCTCACACAAATCTTTGTCTTACTGAATAGCAATACTTGAGTTAGATCATTTTATTTATTTTAATTAGTTTTTTACTTTTTAATAAATATATTATCACTTTACATCTAGATGATATTACTACTTAAAAGATTAAAAAAATAATTCAAAATAAAAATATAATTAAATGGAGTAAATATTTATAGCTCATACAACAATTCATACTTCCGACCTAGTTTATATATTACTCAATATCATAATTCATTATTATTAGTATGTTCTAAAATATACAAAACAAAAATTGAAAATATATATATATATATATATATATATATATATATATATATATATATATATATATATATATATATATATATATATATATATATATATATATATATATATATAACGAAACGGCGGCCGTAAATCTAACGGTCCTAAGGTAGCGAAATTCCTTGTCGCATAAGTAGTGACCTGGACGAATGGTGTAACGACTGCCCCGCTGTCTCCGACATAGACCTGGTGAAATTGAATTCTCCGTGAAGATGCCCTTTCATAGTTATGCTCTTTTACACCAAAGCTCCCATGGCAGAAGCGATATCCCCACTTACCCATCTTCAAGAATAAAGAGGGTAAACCCTGATTGAATAAGATAAGGAGATCCCGGTTCAACCAATTTTTTTTATTTTGATTGGTTCAAACTTATTCAATCTAAAAAAAATATTTTTAGGGATATTTCAAATCGGTTCCGACATTTGTTTGTAGTTCAACTGATTAAACATGAATATCCCTAAAGATTTAGTATGTGTGATTATGCATATTAATTATTTTTTCTCTATTTATATAGTTTTTTTTAAGATATATATGCTTTTATTGATTGATTTAATTATCTATTTGTAATCAAGAAAGAATAAAAATAAAAAATAAATTATTAATTGGATATATTTTTATTGATTGTCTTAATTATCTATTTTCAATAAAAAAATATGATTAAAGGTGATTTTAATTTATAGATATATATGATTTAAAGATATATACATGAATAATAATAATAAAAAAAATAAATAAAAGAAGAAAGATTATATATGTAATATTAAAACAAAAAATAAAAAATATACGAAATTTAACCATGTTTTGACACCTCATACTTTAAAAAGTTATTTATAGCAGCGTATTCGTAATTAGTATATATAAGATAAGATATAATATATGTATTTTTTTAATCGGTAAATATTACTCCCTCCGTCCCGGAGAAGATGACACATTTTTTTGGCACGAAGATTAAGGAGTATAATAATTTAATGTAAAGTGAAATAAGAGAAATAATATTTAATGTGTGTGGGTAGTTGTATTAGAGGTCATATATGGGCTCCATGAGAATAGATTAATTATTTTTGTGTGGGTCTCATATATTAAAAAGGAAATGTGTCAACTTTAGTGGCACAAACAAAAAAAAAAGTGTGTCAACTTCTATGGGACGGAAGGAGTAGTTGTTAGTTTCCCCAAATGCCCATACTTCTCATTTCTCCAAGTCAATGACCAAGTGAGCTAGTTTTATATATATATAATGAACAAATTTTATTTTCTTTAAATTGTCATATTAATTAAATATTTCGTGTAGTTTTTGTTAAAATATAATGAAATACAGGGTTATTCTGGAGTGCACTTGATGAATCGGTGCACCCATGATTTATAGGTTGAAAGGTGGGGGATAGTGGGTAGTTTTTCATTTTTATTTTTTAATTATTTAATTTAATTAATAGTAGAGATTATATTAAAGATTAATCTAATGGCTGAGATCGTTCAGGTACACCGATACACCAGGTCCACACTAGTCAGAGTCTGAAATACAACACTTATTTGAAGTTAAATTCAAATCCGTTGAGTTTTAAATTTACACTTTAACCATTAAATTTTAATTTTACAAAATTAACTTCTTTTTGAGAAGTTTTGAAGCTAATTCTTTCTTCTAGTTTATTTTTAAAAAAGTGTGTTTCAAAAAGAAATTTAAATTACTAAACCAGTTAATAAATAATTCGTAATTATCCTTTCTTTTAGTTTATTTATTTAAAAATTTTATATATATAGTTAAACGTAAATTATAGAAAATACAAATTTATTATGGATACAGATTTTTTTTTGTCATATATTTATTATTTATAATTTTTTTGTTTGGATCAATTATAAAGTGATGTAAATGTGGTGGAAATTGATTCAGTATAATAAATGTTAGAGATCATTAGGAGAGATAAGTCTATTATTTAGTTATTTAATAAATAAAGAACAAAAGCTTAGATTAGTAATTATAGACATGCAATTAATATTTCTATCCATCATGCTTTACCGATAATACTCACTTAGTCTCCACTTTATCATCACATCTCCCACTTTCATCTGGTTTTCCAAGAAATTTAGGTGTTCGTAGCTCATAGGAATTTAGGTTTTCGTAGCTCATAGGAACAAAATGATTTTCCAAGTGATCAAATTAAGAGTGCCTCGGAAACATCAAAGAATCTTTAGAAAACAAGTTGATTTTAGTCGAATATTGAAAAAATTAAGAAAAATACTCCCTCGGAATTTAAATTCATTGTTTCATGTTATTTTTAAAAAATGATAATAATTTTAAAATTAAAGTGTCCTTTAGGGTCTTGGAATTGAGATGTTATTTATTTTTATATAGGGGTGAATCTTATTTGACATGAAATGATAAACTTAATCTTAGGCAAAAATTTGTGAGAGACTATTTCATGGAATGATTTTTATGATATCTATAAAAAGTAATACTATTTATAATAAAATATTAATAATTAATTATTGAAAAGTGATAGCATATTTAATACAAAATATAATTAATTACGAAAATTAAAGAATAAAATGATCCAAACATGTAATCGTAACCACCCTAATTTTGGACGGGGTACAAGCACACACTCTAGGAGTACTATTTATTTATTATTACTCCCTCCGTCCCATTAAAGTCGTGACATTTTTTTTGGGCACGGAGATTAAGGAGTATAATATTTTAATGTAAAGTGAAGTGAGAGAAATAATATTTAATGTGTAGTGGGTAGGTGTATTAGTAGTGTGTGTGAGCCAATGTGAATATGTTAATATTTTTTGTGTGGATCTCATATGCTTTAAAAGGAATGTAACAACTTCTATGAGACAACTCAAAAAGTAAAATGTCACAACTTCTGTGGGACGGAGGGAGTATATTTTTCCAATATACAATTTTTTTAATGTTTGTGTAAAAATTTATTAATACATTTTTATTAAATATTTTAGTATACTTAATATTAAATTGATATGCAAATTATATTATTTACATTAAAAATTTATACTATGTTAATAAATTAACTTGTTTATTTTTATTTTAAAAATATTTTTTAAATATATCATGTGTCATTGCCAATAAGATTATAATATAGAATTGAGGTGGCATATATTCATGATTGTGTCGGATATCAGCTATATAAAACAGAGAATACAAATTAAATATTCAAGTAAATAAAACCACCCAAATACTATATAATATTATTGACTATATATATATACACCATATAATAAGTATAATCTATAATAATGTTGGAGTCAACAGAATTTTTTATGCAAACCATATACTACTATTATTATTACAAACTGCAACACTGGAATAAAAAACATGACAAATATGCATACATATGTGTATAATGATCTGTAGCAACACAAAATCAAACTATTTATAAAATACACCCTAATTTGTTGATTAATTGAAATAAAAGACAGAAAATGATGGTTTTGTAGAAAATAAACCCTAATCTGTGAGTGGTGTAAGATCAGTATGGTTGACGTGGATGTGCCCATCCATATGCATCATGATTCAACTCATGTCCTCCATTTTGATTTGCCAACAAATTTGGGGTCATATTGTAAATAGGCAAAGTTGAGGGGTCTCCCATACCATGCTGTTGCTGTTGTGCTATTCCCGGCGGCGATCCCGTCGCCCCTTGGCCGGCACCGCCGCCACCCGCCTCCTCCTCCTCCTCCTCTTCCAGAGGCAATCTTTCGTATGTTGCGTTCGAGAAAGTGGCGGCAACCACCATAACCGGCCCTGCCGCCACCAGTGGCCCCACCACACTCCCACCCACCACCTGACCCTGTCCACCCGACAGGTAAACCGTTAAACCGGTGGCTCCCGGCGGAGCTGGGCCGGGGAGAAAAGCTCCGGTGAGGGAGAGAATCTCGAACCGGCCGTGGAGGGCGACGGCGGCGCCGGGAGCTGACGGCTGACGGATTGTGACGTTGGCAACGGAGCCGTTGCCGCTGAGCACGCAGACGCCGCGCTGGCGGCGGCGGGCGAACTGGGCTATGCTCTCCGCCACGTCGGTGCCGCCGGAAACTTCCATGACGTGGCTGCGGAGGGCGTTGGGGCTGTCCCGGGTCACGAAGATCGGCGGTTTGGGTTTGTTCTTTGAACCGGGAGGGCGGCCGCGGGGGCGGCGGTTGCCCACCTCGACCGCGCCTTCTCTTGGCTCGTCTCCACCGTCTTTTTCGTCGTCATCTTCGCCACGGCTGCTGCTTCCTCCACTCTTTTCATTGATGGAGAGATCCATTTCTCGTTTGTTGTTCATCAGGGCCGCCGGTCCGACTCCCGGCAAACCCGCCTGCATTCCGGTCCACCACCGGTTTGCCAGGTTTGCAGTAATATTGGATTATAAATTAAAATAAAAAATAAAAATTTGTGGGTTGATTGATTTGATCTTTGTTTGTTGTTGGAACTCTTTACAACAAATTAAATATTCAAACCCTAATATAAACCACTCGTTCTTGATATATATATCCAAATAAAAAGTTAAAATAAAAATACTAAATTCAGATATGTTATAAGAAATGATGAAATCAAAGCAAGAAGTGTTGAAGTGATGAGAAAATAAAGTAGAGAATGAGAGAGAAAAGTTGAAGGAATAAAGCAAGGAGAGAAACTAATAAAGAGATGGTGGAATTAAGTATATAATTACGTGCGATGGATTATTCAAAATAAAATATGTAAATAAAGAAATTTGTGGATGACTTCTATACTCTATATATATATGCTATCTTTTCCTACGTTTTCATGCCTTCATGTTGTGATTTGGAGACCTGAGCTTTATTCTTTTTATACGCACAGTTGGCAATTATCATGTATTCCAACTTTACATTTGATCTTGTATTTTATTTATTAAATGACTGTCTCATTATAACATTCTAAATTAATGCTACTCCTACATGCTGGCTTAAAAGGGTTTAATGTAAATTATTGGTATAGTTTTTTATATTACTCTTTCAATTCCAAGTTAAATTTCACACTTTTCGTTTCGTTCGTCCCACGTTAAACTTTACCAGCCTAACAAGAAAACATCACATAAACCCTTAAAGTATATCTTAATTACAAATTTATCACTCTCACTTAACACATATAACATACTTTATAATTTATTTATTACCTAAAAATACTAGTACGTGTACCTTTCAAAAGTCAATAAAATTAAAAAAAATAACATTTCTAAAATTTCGTATTTACAATAACACTGAAGAAGAATATGGGACGAAGGGAATGTGAAATACCAATTAAATACGAATTAATATGAAATAGGAAATCCAATCCCGACACAAGAGATCAGATATACTGATATAGCACATTTTTCTCTTAGTCACATCCATCTCACATAATTACCATTTAACAGAACATTTTGAAAGGTACATTTACTATTTTTTTTCATCTAATAAACAAATTCACATCCACTAATAAAAAATAACACACAAAACAATAAATATCAAAATACATTTGAATTTTAAAATTGTTACTTATTTACAACTCACACAATGTACTTAATAATTTATTTATACTCCCTTCGCCTTCAAAACAATTTTCATTCTCGTCCGTCTCAATACATTGTGCATAATCCAAAAATAGCAACATCACTCAATTTAATATTCTTACAATACATTTTAATTTCAAAATTGACATCAATAATTAATATACATAACATATTTTATATATTTTTATTATCTAAAAAGACTACCTTATTCTTAAAAATAAAAATTATATTAATATAAAAATAACTTTTTTGAAAAAAGATTGTACAATGTAACAGGACAAAGGTAGTACATAAAAATATCAAATAACACCTAAAGTGGAATAACTTTTCGAAACTTGTACAAACACTTTAATAAACTCGATTACATGATTTATTATGTGAACAATGATTTTTCTCACCTTAAACTCTACGATCCCCTTTCAATTCTATAATACCCTATATATTATTAGAAATTTAAATAATAGAAAGATTACAGTATTCACATCGTAAACTCAATTTATAGAAAATTAATTCATTTATATATAATAACTGGAGAGTAGCTCATTTATAATAACTTTAAATTTTATAATGAAACTAGTATTATTATTTATTGAGAATAATGTGAAATTTATAAAGATAAGTATAAACGAGGAGAGAGAGTAGAGGTATTAGGTTTATAATAATGGTTTGTTGGGGTCCATGGAAATTAGGGTTAGAATGGTGGGGACGCGTGCGAGTGGGCAGGTGGAGCGCACGTCGCTGTCTCCTCTCACAACATACATACTACACGCCCCTCCACCACACATATATACACACGCGCACAATGGACATTACTCACGTAAGATGATCATTTATTTTTTTTACATAGATTAAGGAGTATTATTATTTAATGTGTGGTGGGTAATTGTATTAGTGGGAGTGTGGATCCATATTTTAATTGTATTAGAGGGTGTGTGGGTCTCATGTGTGTAAAAAAAGAAAATAGGACTCTTTGAGTGGGACGACCAAAATAGAAAAATGAACATCTTAGCTTAGGACGGAGGGAGTATATTATAGGGGTGAGTCTCTTGTGCGCCCGGGCACACGGATTTAGATCCGTACCCCTTTAAAATTACCGTGCCTATTTACAATTTAAACTCTCTAGCAATACATAGGTTTAAATTTACCGTGCATATTTACAATTTAAACTCTCTAGCAATACATAGGTTTAAATAGAATAGGAAGGGGAATGGTTGTATTCACATGGAGACACAGATCGTGTCCCCGGGACCGCAGGAGCTTTTGTTATACTCCCTCCGTCCCAGGCTAAGGGGGTCATTTTACCATTTTCGTCGTCCCACTTAAAGAGGGTCATTTCTATTTTAGGAATGCAAGGGGCCCACTACTAACACTTCATAATAATATTTTATATTTCCAAAATACAAAAATACCTCACTACAATTAATTGATTAATTAGGTAGAGATAATTCAAAAATTCCACATACCCACTACACATTAAATAATAATACTTCTTAATCTACGTGCACAAAAACATTTGATCCTCTTAACTTGGGATAGAGGGAGTATTTAAATACTTCTTCAAATTCATTTAATACATTGTAAATCGAGTTCACAGTGTTAGAGTGACTTAATTAAGCATTAAACGATTTCTCTCTCTATCAACTTAAATTTTTAGATGGGGTGGTGATTGTAACATGTTGTAACTTGATTAAATATTAAATTAATAATCTCTCTATAAACTTAAACTTTTAGGTAAGATGATCATTTAATACACAATGTAAATCCTTTAGTCCCTTCTTCCAATCATCTATACCCTATATATTGATAGGATGTTTAAATTAAAAGGACCACAATGTTTATAAAAGTTTATGATGTAAACTCAGTTTATAAGAGACTAACTATTCATTCAAAAAGTTAACTGCAAAAAGTTAATATCAAGTTAAGAACTTTTCCATTATTTTGGGGATTTTCAAACACACCCTTAAAATGTGGGCACAAAAAAAATTTTAAATTTTGTTTGTCTACTTTCATCACTTGTTTCTTAAAACGGGTGTGATCTCGCTTAATGAAAAATGAGTTTAATTTGTGAAACTGATAAGAAAAATATTCTTATTTTAATAAAACATGTTATCATTAATAAATAGTAATAATATTTTTAATAAGAAAAATAATAATTTATAAAAAAAAATTGAAACGATATTATGATAATCAAACTTTTTCAAGATGTTAAAAGGGTAATTTAGAAACTTTAGGGGCGTGTATATATTAAAAATTAAATATTACAAATGATGTATTTAATAAAAAAAATGTGCAAATAACATCACCCTTTCCTGAATTCATTGGATGGATAAAAGGTAATAAAATTTTAATACAAAATGATCCCCAACAAAAGAAAAATGATAACGGTTTAATTGAATGATTTGTTAACAATACCTAAGACAACCAACAAGTAATAAACATTTTTTTTATAAAAAAGTAAAATCTGCTCAATTAAAAGTAATAACTATCTATTAAACTATTTTTTCAATAACCCGGTTAAAAAAATAAAAATAAAAATAATATTTTAAAAAAAAAGTAATACTCCCTTCGTCCAGCCAAAAGAGTTACATTTTATTAATTAGGACGTCCCGCTACAAGAGTTACATTTTCTTTTTTATTAGATGGAACCCACATAATTCAATCATTTTATCTTCATGGGATAACACACAACACTAATACAACAACCCAATATACATTAAATCATTATATTTCTCAACCCACTACATATTAAAATACTATACTCCTTAATCTCCGTGTAAACAGTAAACGTAACTCATTTTATAGGACGAAGATAGTACATTTTTATGAGTGGTTAATATATATTGCTTCAAGAATCTTCTTCTGTTCTCTTTTCTTTTTCTTTTTCTTTTTCTTTTTTTCCTAATCTTTTAGTAATACATCTATATTGCTTATGTGAATCGTAGTAATATAATCATATCTGCATAAACAGCAGTTCCTTTACATAACCGATCATCAAAATTATTCCCAGAAAACCTGTAGGATTTTTCTACCCAAGGTTCAGCCAGGATGCTGGATGCAAGAATTTCTCGACGTCTTCTTATTTCTTAGTACAAAACATCACCAAAGCATAGATTAAGCACACCTGGTAATGATAAGATATACTTCTTCTGGTTGTATTTCACACGAATTATGCGCAATACTTGCATTCTGACGCGTGTATAATCAGCCAAAGCGTTTCTTGAATAGATGGTGTCTTTTAGCAGGATCCTTGGTCTTTATCTTTGCCTGCCCGTGCTTCTTCTGCCCAGTACTGCAACATATAGACGAGAAGCTCATGTATAAAATTTGCACAGAGCCACGGAATATTAAAACTTTATATGATCATCAAGTGAGTTGAACTTGCTAAGCAGGGCCTCAACCAAAGCACATAGCTAGTACTAAGATGTGACCACATTTAACAATTGTTATTTTCCATTCAATCTCAACTTTTAAGTTGGATGCAATATCAAACTCAGTTGCAATCTTCGACGATTTACTGTCAATTTGGGATTTGTTAAATAAGTGACAACTTTAATCTAGTAAAGCTAGTAAGTATTTCAATGACACTAGATTATTTCTCCTAGAAGCATTTATAATCTTAACACAATTGTTCTATTTTGTGATGCAGTTCTTCATAACAGCAAAATGTGAGGAGCTTGTTGTGTAAAGTATATGTTTAGAAATCCTTTTTCTTCTAGAGCTCAAGGATATTTAAAGCCTGGAGAAGTTGAAAATCAATTTTTTGCTCAATCATGTGAATTATATTGAGATTTAGATTATTATTCGCAAAATAGGTTTCTAAGTTAAAGAATTTTTAACCAGCAAATGCATCTTTAATAGTTGTGTGCTCCTCACTATAAATCTAAAGAAACCTTGAAACAGGATTAATAGCAGATGTAACCAAGGTCAAACAAAACTGGCAGATGCTATTAGTGATGATTATAATACATGCAGTGGTATGTTGTAGAGGTTTTTGAACATCACGGGATCTATAGGATATGTGGAAGGTCAGTAAATAGTACTCCAAACTCTTCTTTACAAATGAATACATAATCTTCCTAGACTTCTATGATCATCTTACACAGGTTGATAATTTTGGCACTGCAAACCCCATTTGAAGCTTTGTCGAAACAAATTGTCAATTTTTTTAAATTTATAAGTTCTATTCGACAGCGCTATCATGTAGAAGTTTAAATGGCATAACCTTAGTTGCATGGCTTCAAGAATCAAGCAGATAAGTATATTCGGAGTCCAGAATCAGGTGCACTATTATAAGAGCTAGATTTTCTAATAATTAATTAAATTTATAAGGACCATAAGGAATCACAGCACAAAACACTAACTAGGACAGATAATCGTTCACCCTCCAAAAACCAATGAAAGAACAGATTAATCGAGGGTTGCATCAAACCATACCTGTATTCCATATAAACCATCCCACTGGCACCAGACATTGCACTCATCGAACCAGCTGAGCGGCGGGCCTTTTGGAGAGCAATGTCATCTGCATCTTCTTCTAGTTGCTCCAGGCCAACTAATTCATCACCTGCACTCAGAACCTAAGAACAAAAGGAGGGGTCAACCAAAATGTTATTATTAAGCATTATTCTAGGAATTGAATAAAAAATTGACGCCTCAGACAACAAAACAAGTAAATGAAAAAAGAAATCAACCTTTCGAAGAAGGTCAAGCTGCTCATCAAGGCGATAGTAACTCAACTCAGGTCCCGTATCAGGAGGCGGCAAACTTGTGATTATCTGAAACCCATTATTATAACAATCAAAGACGAAATGAAAAGCTGTTCAAATACGAATCTTAGCAGCCATTATCTCTGAGAAATCCACCATAAAGAAATCAAAGCCCAGTAAAATAATAACTGCGGAAACAGAAAGCAATATAACAGAAAGTACTAAGAATATTGTACCTTAAAGCTATAACCTTGATCAATCAAAAATTGCTGTCTTTTGGTTGAATAATACATCTCCTGCATCATGTAAGTGGAAAACCCTTTAAGAAATAAGGCTGAAAAAAAAATGGCAGAGTCTAGGATTTCGTAGACCAAGAAACCTGAGTATCTGTAGATACAAGAGAGTAAAAAAACGCGTTGTATTCCTCCTTGCCTCCCGCCACCCTATCTTGAGGTTTCCCCTAACCACCAAGTCATTTTCAGAGTAAGACAAACTTTTTTTCCCCTAAAACACCCACTGTGAATATGCTTTTACATTAAAAAAATACAGAAGTAAAGAGATTAATATAAATCAACAGATAGAAGACAAGCAAAAGCAGACACTCACACCACAGAGAATTCACATAAAAAGCGTAGTGGAAGCTGTCAGTCAATACACTACTTTATGCATATAAAAATGCAACATGAAGCAAAATGAAGCAAAATGTCTGGATGAGTAGTCAAGCAAGACGTGGAACTTTCAGTATAGTGTCATCTTTCTCCTCTTTTAAAGTAATTAAAAACCAGAAAATGAATGTGCAATAGGCTTCAGTCTCCCAAACATAAAATTATTTTTCACATAGTTGTACATATACACTTAAAGAATAAACCTTAGCCCTGAGAATACGCCCAAGTCGTTGAGCCTCTTGACGCCTTGAACCAGCATGTGATGAAATCTGAATAATCACATTAGCCTCAGGAATATCTATAGAATTATCTCCCACCTGTAGTTAAAAAGAGAGCAATCATGAGAAATTGCGAAAGATGTGTAGTGTTCCCAATAAAACTAAATTGGATAGTATAAAAACAGGAACACATTCCATCTGATTAATAGTGTATCCCACCATTAGGGGATCCCCACCGCCCCTGCCCTGGGGATTGGTAGAGAAGGTAAATTGTAGGATGTGCCTCAATTGGCTTATAGAGAGGGTACACTTTGACTGCGCTTGCAAGGGGTCAAATACATGCCAAAGGCAGGATTCGAACCCCTACCCTGCAACTGTCAGCTCAATTGGAACTTGGAAGGTCTTTCCACCCTCCCCTCCACTACTTGAGCTATGCCCTTGGGGCATTCATCTGATTAATGAATCCTCCAGTATATAATACAAGCAATCACATCACATGCACATAAGCAGCAGCACCAAATCAGTTCTTCGGAAAATTACTAGTCTAGATATCATGCAGTTAGGTGTCTAGTCAAAGATCAAGCTACTCAAGAATGAGTCAAACTCGAACTTTTTAATATCCATCTCAACAGGCTCACAAATCATCAAACTTAGGCAGTCTTATTATTTTACCCGCTGTGCAACTTATTAACAAACAAACAAAATAAAACTATTTTCCATCAATTGAATTGAGGAATGAGGATTATCGAGATTTGAGATAAATTATATTATTATGTTATGTAAGGGCAGGCACGGAGCCAGTGTAGGACCAGGGGGGGCGCTGGCCTCCCCTGGAAAATTAATAATTAGGGTATATTATGTGAAAATATTTTAATATAGTAAGTTGGCATAGTGGTTAAGGTCTCCAAAGCCCACTCACTCTACCTGAGTTCGAATCCAAGCAACGTTGTTTCCTTTTTAAATTTTATTTATTAATATTTTTTACATTTTTATTTTCAATCTAAATCTATTTTAATTATTTATATTATTATTTTTTATTCCGTTTCCGTTTTAAACTTCTATGGTCAAATTATTTATTCTTTAAACTTTGCTTTAAAATTATATTCCATATGTGTATTATTTAGTTTATAAACATGTTAGGTTTCTATTTAAATTGTAATTAATTCTAACGATTAATGTTTACTTTACTACATCGTATAGTCGATATAGATCGAATACCAATTATTAAATTTACGTATATTAATTTGGCCCCCCCTAAACTATTTTTCTGGCTCCGTCACTGTGTAAGGGGTTGAGTCGAGCTCGATCAACCAAGTTACCTATCAAGTCAAAATCAGCTTAACACTATTTTATTTGACTCAGCTCAATTTTACAACCTTAAATGTCAGTGGTCTCCATTATCATCCAAAGCAAGTTTTAATCATCATATCAGAATTGAAAATCTCAAATGCAGAAAAGAAAATAAATTCTTATGAACTGAAAATATTGATGAAGGGATAAACTGAATGGCATACCTTTGACAGGAAAATGGTATTCACATCTCGACTAGTTTTAAATGCTTCAAGAATTTTTGTTCGTTCAGGGTGGCTGCAAATTATAGTAAAGAATATTTAGAATTATGAACTATGATTCAGATAAGCTTAAGTACATAATATCTCACCAAAATAAAGTACACAGACCTAGTGGCACCGTAAATCATAGGTTTCCGAAGCTTCATTGCATATTCAGTCAGTGCAAATAGATTGTCAGCGAAAACTATAATTTTATCACCCCGCTGTTGCTCGTGAAACTGGATGAGAAACTCACAAGCCCGGAACTTATTAGGGTTCATCACGTAAAGAGCCTAAAACACGAATAAAACCAAGTATTAAATGGACAGAATGCAATGCGTAATAAATCCATTTGTCACAAAACATTCTAATTAATATTTAATCACTAATGATCCAACACATTAAGTATTGTTGTCTTGCTTGGACTTCCAATTATAAAAAGAATTACTAAAATAAGAGATGATTCTACCAAGAGTAAAACTAAGTTGATGCAAGAGAGAGAGTGAGAGATAGTAAATTGAGAGGGTAAACCTGCAAACAAATGTAATTTTGAAAAAGTCTCATCATTGTCATCACATATCTCCACACCAAGTCAACCAAAAAAATAAAAAACACAAAACATAAGAAACAAAAGGCTGTTAATCTATACTGTTTTTTTTTTTATATTATTGGCGCTTATGTACTCCACATATAATATTAGTTATGAACACACTTTACAATACAAACAAATATTCATCTAAAAAGGTCCAGTTCTGGTCCTCTGGAGCATAATATCTGAATACTCAGATGGATAAATAAGGATTATGATTTAAGATACCAATATTAGATTGTTTGCTGGATCCTACTGACTAACCTGTTTCTTCTTTGAGTTTTCTTTCTTCAAATACTCAGCAAAGAATTCCTTTGTCATTGGACACCAGACTTCCGCACACTGAACATTTGCAATGAATCCTCCTTTCACCAAGTCCAACCAATTCGCCTCGTACAATTTCGGACCAATAAGGAAATTCAGATCTGTAATCCGTTCATCTTCTCTTACAAGAGTTGCTGCAAGTCAGATGACATGACACCAACAAATCATTATCTATCATCTCAGAATAATACACATGGATGATAAATTACATATATTTTAAATAAAAAAATATCTCAGTTGATTACAAACCAGTGAGTCCAAGTTTGCAGTGAGATTTTGTTAAACTGATGACCTTCCTGAACATTTGAGCAGGAACCACATGCACCTAATATGCAGACATGCATCAGTATAAATCCAGAGGAATTTCATGCCATAAATAACAGTAAGTTTACTAATGATTCATAAATAAAACATTACTTCATCCATGAGAAGCAGTCCCCACTCTCGGTTTCTAATTTCCTCAATTATCTTTTCAGCTTCTTCAGAACGTTTTCCACCAAATGCAATCATGTTATAAGTGGTCACCACCACCCCAGCATTGCCACGGAATCTTTCTTTACTGTCTGATGTGAATCGACAGATTTGCTCTTCTTTAATTGTTGACCATAACTTAAACTGGAAGGCCCACTGATCCACAGACACAGCGTTTGTAGCCAAACAAAGACAACTCTTTCTTATTCTGCAGGCAGCAGAAACACCAACTAATGATTTTCCCGCACCACAGGGAAGTACAATGATACCAGACCGCGCCCTACCTGAAATATCAAAAAGTTAAATTAGCAACATCAAAGATTCATATACAGGGAAAATATTAGAATTGGAATCACATCCAAGTATGAGAAAAGCAGAAGGCAGCTTAAACCCTAACATAACAGGTCAGTGGTCACCATGTGTAAACCAGTAGTAAGAATCATGCATTGAATCTGTTAGTACGATAAAAATGTCAATCTTATGATTCTTTCTCAAGATTTATAGTTCACTTGAAATTCTGGAAACTAGTAACCAACTCTCCATCTTATTACTCGTAGCCTCTTAGTTCTAAAACTTGAAGGTTACACTTCATTTCGTAGGTAAAAATAGGCAATGGAGCGGAATGAATTCACAAGTTTGAACACAGTAAAAGCATGTCAATAGGTTAGTTTTAATGACTCTTACTATTTCCAAACATCTTACTAATTGAACACAGTAAAAGCATGTCAATAGGTTAGTTTTAATGACTCTTACCATTTCCAAACATCTTACTAAGACTCTTTTCTTGATAAGGGCGCGGCTGAGCATGAGGCTTCAACTCCACCTCAAGGTCAGGATTTACCTGCATAATTCAAAATACCAGTAGGACTCTTACAAAGAATGATAAACATAATTGCAGCTGCTCCGTGTTTATAGTACTGAAGTAAAGCTCCTTGATGACATTACTTCCTATGTCGGAGAAGAAGTTGTAGCTACTCACCGGATCATTTCTGAAGTCATATTCCTCCAACATTGGGTAATTTAAAGCATTCGGCAAACACCGTTGCTTCACATTTTCAACCTGAGATAGAGAAAATTGTTAAATCCATACAATCCTTCTAGTGATGAAATTTTTATTAATGAATTTGGAATGCAACTCTCTCCATGTTTAGTTGAGAAAAAATCAGATCACTGATACAATAAGGCGGGGTGGAGAACATAATTCTAATTGATCATAATGACAATTCTCAACCGCTTTGAACCACAGTCAGTACTTTTAAGAATTCAACAAAAAAACAATGGAAAATATTGTCATTTGACTTCTTTAAGATATCTTGTATCAAGAATAGCACTACTGCGTTACGATATCCCACAAAAGTGTGAAAGGGCACATAGGTGGGGTCAACCCTTTACCCTAGACTGAGTCAAAAATTAATTAAATCGTCCAGAGACTTTCACAGAGGAATGATAAGATTACTCTAGGGAAAGCAAAGAGAACTATTCATATGCTCAAAGTTTGGCTGTAAGACCAACCTGAGCAGGATCAATCTGAAATGAATGAGTTTCTTTTTCTTCAGCTACAGCAGCCAACTCGGCTTCACTTAATAACTCATCATGAGCACCTTCTATTTCACCAGCAGATTTTCCAACTGTAAATCCATCACCTCCCTGAATATCAGCATTAATATGTTTTGAGAAAGTTAAAATTCATTTTTATGATATACAAAACCAGTAAGCTTGTATGTGTTGCGATGGTAATCAAAATAAGCATATATCAATAAGCACATATAGCATACCTCGGAGGAGATTCTAGCTCGTGCTATAACGTCATCTTTAAGCAACGTTTTTAATACCTGAAATTAAGTTAAAGCTGTATACAATGACATTTCTTTATTTGATCTTAATTAATAGATAGGGATCTGCATATCATACCTCGGGATACGGGGACTCAACTAAATATCTATTCTTTTTTAGTACAAGCTTCACTTTGCCATAGTTAGCAGTAGAACTATGGATGAAATCAATCATCTCTTTTGGAAGCTTGGTCTTTGAAAGTTTGTTTAATACAGAGATTATGGTCTCCGTTTCAAGTCCCACTGATACCGCCGCATACAAAGAGTGTGGGGTCAAGTTGTACTCGTGCATTGACTCTGGCCTGTTGAACAATAGGCATGTCATACCCTATCTAACAGAATCTAAATGACTAAAAGTCTAAATCTAAAAACATAATTACAAAAAAAAAAAAAAAAAAAAAACAGGCTAGGTAAACCAGAAAAGATATGTATCCTTCTCCACATTGAACCTATATAATTCATGAAGCACAAGAACTTTACCTCATAATTTTACCAACTTTTACAACTACACTCAATTCCAAGAAACGCAGACTAGTTACAGAAAAGCTAATTCTGATCAAGGGGTGAATATATCAATGCATTACAAATTAATACTTTCACTGATGCTCACTAATCTGTCAATGCAGAGTTTGGCACGTTCATATGGACAAAAGTCTCATTTCATAGGGAAAAATAATTCATTTCATGTCCATATTTTTGCATGCTCACAGAGATGCTACTATATTTGTGTACTGATACAGAACTATATGATATTCATATGTAACACAATTCAAACAGATTATGTATAGTATTAAAAGTGGTTTTTGCAGTTCCTTCGCATGTTAACTATCACACCATGGAGAATTCAAATGATGCTCCACCTCACCCCTACCCTATTAGTCAAATACTGATCATAATTTCATAAGTGAACATCCATTGCAGACTTGCTAGAGAAACATCTTTAGCTTTCTAGAACCACCAATTACAACTTCTGCAGACATTTTTTTCAATTAAAGGACACACATAAACAGATAATGGTACCAAAGTATCAAGAAAGTAAACCTGCAAACTGGTTCGGCAATGGCAATGAGAAAATCATATGCTTGCTTATACAGCGGGGAGAAAGTCTCGAGGAAAATTCGGCCATCAGCGCACGCCCATAAAGGCCGATTAACATGGTCGGGTTTGAGTTCCAATTTCGTAAAATCCCTCTTTTTCCCTTCACCTTCAGTACAAACCCAACACATAAAACACATTCCGCCATTCAAAATTATGCAACTCCCTATTCAGTGGAAGATTTAGCGAGCAATGAAATAAAACTATCCATACCGTCTCGAAGATCATCATCCAAATCCTCAGTGAAACTGTGGTCATCGTATTCAGCAGTTGAAGCCCTGTGTTCATCCTGTAATTAAAAAATAAATTAAAACAATAAACTTCAGA
Organism: Pogostemon cablin; assembly: GCA_023678885.1. Lineage (NCBI taxonomy): Eukaryota > Viridiplantae > Streptophyta > Magnoliopsida > Lamiales > Lamiaceae > Pogostemon > Pogostemon cablin. Next base: position 11,917,663 of record CM043008.1, on the reverse strand, counting down.
GTTTTTGGTGAAAAATATAAGGAAAAATTCAAGGAATTTCGAATAGAGGGATCAAACAAACGGGAAAACCGTAGACAGAACCTTGGCGAACTTGAATTTCTTGTTGGGCCGACCTTTGTCACCTGAAATTCATCAACCAGGCATCTAAGTTCACAATTTCCACATCAAAATACAGTATTCTGTGCGTGCGTGCTCAAAAATTACTTGAATTATTCGATTAATTTTCAGAAATTTTATAAATGAATCGTTGCATTGCAATAGCCATACCGTTTCCCATCTTCTGTGTTGATGTTGAGCTTCTACGAAATTATCAGGGATGTGAATTTGTGATGGTTCATATACAGAGAATTCTCCGGCACCGCCTAAGAAAAAAATACAAATGAATTAAATTTAAGGGAAAAAAAAAACTATTTCCGATTTAGTGATCTCTAATTATCAAATTAGGTCAGGAGCACCTCAATTCTGTAAGGTGTTCATCCGGATATAACTTTCATGTTCTTGTTTTGAATTTAAACAGGAATAACAAATGTGGATTAGATTTATTAACTATTCATGTTTGTTTTGTAATTTAAATTAGGTAGATTTTAATGGTATAAATTTATGTGAGAACGTTAATAAAAAGTTATAATATTTTATAAAAGTGATATTTAAATTAATTAAAAGTGTAATGGATTACTTTATGAACAATTTGTAATATAAATAAAAAGTAATAATATTTTTAGTGAAAAGCGAGTATAATTCTTAATAAAAATTGATACTATTTTATAAAATAAAACGAAATAACAGTCTCACATGTCCTGCCCTTTTAATTTTGGTGAGTTACGGTGTAAACCTTGTAACTCTCCTAAACTAAGCTCTAGTTAAACTTTAACTCTAGTATAAATCTTGTAATTCTCCTTAATTTAACTCTAGTTAAACATGGGATATAGTAGGATATGAAGGGAAATTATAGGATTTATAATGTGATTTTGATTCACACAAGTGTTTGCCTTTAATTTTAGGTGTGTAAGAGGTAGTTTAGATTTATCACTTAGATTTATTAAACCCTAACTAGAATAAAGAGTCAAACAAAATCTTGCGTCTATACCGTTTGTTATTAAATGTTGTACTCTTTAATAATAAAAACTTATACTCTTTATTATTTGAAAAAACAAAATTTTAATCAACCATTAATAGATTTCATATTTCAACAAACATTTCAATGAAAAAACAGTACCTTATACCTTTTTTTCCAAAAAAAAAATGTTATACTCTTGAACATTTTATTTATATGAACGCACAAAAGATCAACTCAAGATTTAATTCATTCATTTGCCTCCAAGGCATAACTCAAGTGGTAGAGGCGAGGGTGGAAAGACATTTCAACTGAGCTGGTAGCTGCAGGGTGGGGGTTAGAATCCTGCCTTTGGCATGAATTTGGTCTCTTGCAAGCTCAGTTAAATAGTGAGCCCTCCTTATAAGTCACTTGAGGCACATACTGCTATTTACCTCTATGAGATGAAAATAATCGATCATCACAATCTGTGATGAGGAGTTTGATTCTCATTATATACAAGTGTATTTACAATTGTTTCTGATAATGGATCCGTAAATTGTGGATCTAATAAATCAAAGAATGAAGAGTACATGGTAAGTCAACTATTTCCTTTAATACCCCCCTTCAAGCGCTGCGTGGGGTGTAAGCAAACGCAAAGCTTGGTACGCAAGAACTCAAAAACTGATCGTGGTAAGGCCTTGGTAAAAATATCTGCTAGCTGAAGATGAGACGGAACGAACTGAGTGTGCAACCTGCCGGAGGAAACTAGTTCGCGAATAAAATGACAGTCGATATCGATATGTTTGGCACGTTTATGTGCCACCGGATTCTGAGACCAAAAAATTGCACTTTTGTTGTCGCACAGTAGAGTTGCCGGAGTAACGGGTGACTGGTGGAGCTCATGCAATAAATTCAACAGCCAAACGATTTCCGAACTGGTGTTAGCCAAAGCCCGATATTCAGACTCACAACTCGAGCGGGCGACAGTAGGCTGCTTCTTGGCGCTCCAGGAGACGAGATTGCCTCCGAAAAAAATCGAGTATCCATAAGTAGAGCGTCGGGTCTCCACGCACCTGGCCCAATCCGCATTAGAATACCCCACAATCGTCTTTTGTGGATGATGTGTGAAAGTGAGACCATAATGTATCGTGCCTTTAACATATCGAAGAACGCGCTTAACAGAAGAGAAGTGATCAACAGTGGGAGAATGTAGAAACTGACTGACAGTGTTCACAGCGAATGAGAGATCAGGCCTAGTAATAGTGAGGTATTGTAATGCACCAACCAAAGAGCGATAAAGAGTTGGATCATCAAACAACGAACCAGTACTCTGCAAGAAAGTTCCGACTGCAAGTGGAGTGGAAACAGGTTTGCAATCGAGCATAGCAGCACGCTCTAAAATATCCCGAGCATATTTTGCCTGGCCAACAAAAAAGCCACGAGAACTGTAAGAAACCTCAAGCCCTAAAAAATAGGTCAGTTTGCCAAGATCCTTAATAGCAAATTCTTTGTGAGTGCGATCAATAAAGCGCTGAATTAAGCCCGGATTATTTCCTGTAAGAATGATATCATCAACATAAATGAGAAGATATAAAAGGGAGGTCCCTTTGTGGAAACAGAACAATGAAGAGTCAGACTGAGTCTGCCGAAACCCCAGGGTTGCCAAATAAGTACTAAACCGCTGAAACCAAGCCAATGGAGCTTGGCGAAGACCATACAAAGCCTTCTTAAGGCGACAAACATGAGATGAATTACGCGAATCAACAAATCCCGGTGGCTGAGCCATATAGACTGGTTTGGATAGGACCCCGTTCAGAAAGGCATTTTTAACATCCAATTGATGCAGAGGCCATTGATGATGGACAGCGAGAGCCAGGACTAGGCGAACCGTGGCGGCCTTAACAACAGGGCTAAAGGTATGGTGAAAGTCAGAGCCAGGATTTTGAGTGAATCCTTGAGCGACAAGTCGAGCATTGTGTCGTTCAATAGAGCCGTCGGACCTGTATTTGGTCCGAAACACCCACTTGGAACCGACAATGTTTACTCCCGGAGGAGCAGGAACCAAATCCCAAGTCTGATTCTTCATTAGTGCATCAATTTCCTCATGCATAGCAGCCATCCAATGAGGAAATTTCGAGGCCGACTTGAAACCACGAGGCTCAGAAGTAGTGGTTAGAGAGCTAAGTAAATCTGTGTAGGTCAGATCAACAGGATACCGTGGTTTGAAAATCCCATCCTTTGCACGGGTGACCATTGAATGAGTGGGCCTAGTAGGAGGGATCGGCGGCTGTGCCGGGGGACCCGGCTGTGCAGGAGGCGGCGCCGGAGGAGCTTCCGGGATGACATGATGTCCAGGGGGTTCAACAAGCGCAGGGGCACAAAGAGAAGCATCATCGACCAACTCCGGGTCCGTATGCAGTGGAGACCGAGTGGAAGAAGGAGAGTCGATCACGATTGGAGGAACAGGATCCAAGAAGCTCGCAAAGGGCAGGTTCTGAGCCGACTGAGGAACCTTACCAGAGAAAGGGAATGTCTGCTCATCAAATTGAGCATGCCTAGTAATGTAAATGCGGGTGGAAGATAGATCGAAGCATCGAAAACCCTTATAATTACTGCTGTATCCCAAAAAAATGCAAGATTTACTCCGTGGTGAAAGTTTATTTGAGGCATAATCACGCAGGAAGGGAAAAACCCGACAACCAAATAGTTTGAAAAGTGCGTAATCCGAAACACTGTTAAACAGCATTTCATACGGGGATTTGTTTTGAAGAACAACCGATGGTAGCCTATTGATGACAAATACCGAAGTGGAAAAAGCATCAAACCATAAAGATGGAGGCGCAGAGGCATGAAATAACATGGAGAGACCAGTTTCAGTGATATGCCTGTGTTTACGTTCTGCCCTGCCATTTTGCTGCGGAGTATAAGGACAGGATAGCCTGTGCAAAATACCATTATTAGCCATAAAATCAGCAACTCGGTTGTTCACAAACTCAGTGCCCCCATCAGATTGGAAAACCTTGATGGAGCGAGAAAATTGTGTGCAGACAAATTTGTGAAATCGAACCAGCACATCAAAGAATTCCGATTTAGCAGATAATGGATAAAGCCATGAGAAACGTGAGTAATCATCAACAAAAACAGCATAATATCTATAACCAGCAGAGGAAACAACAGGAGCAGGCCCCCACAAATCACAATGCACCAAATCAAGAACACAGGGGGCACGTTTCTCATTTAAAGAGAACGGAAGTTTTTTGCTCTTAGCCAACTGACATGAAGAACAAACAGTAGGGTCTGGTAAAATGGATGTAACAGACAAATAACCCAATTTATTTAACAAGGAAATAGCACTAGGTGAAACATGGCCTAGGCGCAAATGCCATAAGCCAAAGCTAGCACGTAAGTTTTTATTATGAAGTGCAGCAACTAAGGCTGCTGTACCACGTTCCAAAACGTAAAGCCCATTCTCACACCTTTCCTGAGCTAGAACCTTCTTTGTCAGGCGATTCTGAATAGCAAAAGACTTGTCAGAGAACACAATATCAACATCACAATCCGAAGTCAATTTGCTAATAGAGAGTAAGTTTTTAGTGAGGCCTGGCACAACAAAAACATTCATCAAATCAATATCGGGGAAAATACGACGGGAACCAATATGAGAAATGTTTAATGAATTTCCATTGCCAACAGTGACGGAGCTGTTACCAGAATATGGTGCAAAAGAATCCAAATGATCATTGTGAGGAGTCATGTGCGCAGATGCCCCGGAATCCACATACCAATCCGAGTTTGTATTTGAAGAAGAAACATTGCATGCGGCATGGAAAGCTTGAGCAAGGTCTGCATTGTTGGAAGAAGGAACAGCAGGAACAGAACCCGGCCGTCCACCAGCATAGCCTTGGAGTTGAAGGAAACGCGGACACTTGTCAGCGTAGTGTTCGCCCCGACACAACTGACAGCGAGGCGTGTAAACGCGCCTGCCACCGCGACCGAAGCCACCCCGACCACGCTGACCAGAAGCGAAGCCACCACCTCGACCGCGCTGCGGGACAGAAGCACGACGATCCTCATTCTGATCGTCGCTGACCGTGAAGGCAGCCGGAGATGGCAAGGCTGCCGGCCGTTCCATCGAGCGCGTCAAGAGGTCAAATTGGACTGCTTGATGAAGGAGATCGCGGAGCGGCGGCATGGGTTGCAGCGCCATCCTCGTGTCTGCAAAATTGGCAAACGAGGGACCGAGCCCCCGTAGAAACCAGTGGCTTTTGTCGTTCTCATCCACCGGCCGTTGGATAGCCGACAACTAATCGCAAAGCAGTTTGAAGCGGCGGCCATAATCTGTCACCGATTGATCATCACGGCGTAAGGAGAGAAGTTCTTCGCGCAGTTGGTTGGCGCGCGAGGTGGAAGCGTGAGCAAAGGCCGACTCCAACGCTTCCCAAGCGGTTCGAGCAGTGGTGCAGTCAAGAACTTCCGCCATGGCTTCCGGTTCAAGCGTGGCATACAAGACACCAAGAAGCTTCTGATCTCGTAAGTTCCAGGCGGAGTAATCAGGATTAGGGGAGAGCTCACCCGTAGCAGAAGTGACAGACGTAGGGGGAGATGAGGATGAGCCATCGATGAGATCAAGCATCTCAAACGTGGCTGCCATGGACACGAACTGCCGTTTCCACATGAGATAGGTGGCAGTGGAAAGCTTGATTTGAACTAAGTTGATCATGGCGGTCATCTGTGAGGAGGGAGACGGGGCGGGGGCTGCCATGGATAAGGGATGAAGGAGGAAATGAGCGAGAGAGAGAAGAACGGAAGATGGCCGTGAGAGAAAGAGAACAGAAGGGAGAAGGATTAGGGTTTACGATATCCAGCTGATACCATATGAGGGGGCGTGTTAGAGTGCAACCTGATTAAGTATTAAACGATTCAATTCTCTATCAGCTTAAGCTTATAGAGAGTTGAATCGTTTAATACTTAATCAGGTTGCACTCTAACATGCCCCCTCACATGCAGGCGGGAAATTTTTGCCTCAAGCCTAGCATGTTGAATTTTCTCATAAATGGGTGGCGATGAGGTTTGAACCCTGGACCTTTGTTAACCATGAGCTCTGATACCATGTTAAACTACCACCTCATCTAAAAACTTAAGGCCGCCATGTTAAACGACCACCTCATCTAAAAGCTTAAGCTTATAGAGAATTGAATCATTTAATACTTAATCAGGTGACACTCTAACACGCCCCCTCACATGCAGGCGGGAAATTTTTGCCTCAAGCCTAGCATGTGGAATTTTCTCATAAATGGATGGCGGTGAGGTTTGAACCCTGGACCATTGTTAACCATGAGCTCTGATACCATGTTAAACGACCACCTCATCTAAAAGCTTAAGCTTATAGAGAATTGAATCATTTAATACTTCCTCCACCAATTTCCAAGGTGGGGGCCCCTTATGGTGGGGTACACCTTAAATTTTTTTTTGAACGGCAAAAAAATATAATATTAATGAAAATGGGTAATGAGAATATACCCAGTACATCAGTTTGGATGACAAATGAAAATATATCAAAACTCTCCCACTCTCTATGTATAATTTCTTCAATACACATAAACACATCCAAGTTAAAACACATCTTAACGAACTTATGAGTTTATTACTTAAGTCAGCAACATCTCCTCTAAGCTACACTCCCCTTGTCCTCCTTTCCACCAAGATCGAAAATTAATATTGATGGAGGATGTATTTTTACTTCTCTTAAGTCAACTCCATACTCTACACTTCATCTCACCAACAATTTTCATAACATCTCCTTTTCCTCCTCCAAAGACAACATCATTCATCATTTTCCATATTAACCAAATACCACACATACATACTAATAAGGCAATAGAATTACCAAGTTTCGAATGAAACAGTCCCCCAAACAGCAGAAAATTATTTTTGCTTGAGTCATGTATAGAAGTACTTACCCCCAGCCATTTGAAGCATTCGAACCAATATTTTGAGCTCCAACTGCAATGGAATAGTAGATGCTCACCAGTTTCCTCGCTATTCTTACAAAGAGGACACATGACTTCAATATTCAAAGGAAGACAGTTTCGCTTTCTCAGATTAACTGTCGTGGCGAGTCTTCCTTTAATTGCTCTCCATGCCATGAGTTGTACTTTGGGGATTGCAGCACTTTTCCAGATGTGGCTATAGATCTCTCCAACTTCTTTCTCTCGTTATCTTCCTACTTCGCAATACTTTGTATGCTTCTTTGACAATGTAGGTCTCTTTTTTATTTGATTTCCAACTCCACGTGTCTTTTGCTTCTTTAGATAACTTGTACTTGTTGATAAAGGACAATAAAGAATCAAGATCGTCAGTTTCAAAACTTCTAAGTGGTCTTCTCCAATCTCATTCCCATTTTCATTCCTCCCCAACCCATTCTCCCATCTCGCAAATCCACGCCTCTTTCTTTGTAGAATTTTGAAGTAACCTAGGATATTTAGACAACAAAGAACCCTCCCCAGACTAATCTTCTCCCCCAAAACTAATTACCTACCCATTTCCCACCCTTCTACTGATACCCTCTTAAAACCACTCTCTCATACTATCTTTAAGAGACTTGACGATACTCCTCCACCACCCGTTGATTCTAATATCACATGGCTTCGAGCCTAAACCTAATAGTTCCATCAGTGTCTTCCCTCTCATACTCTCTACTAACCTAACCCATAATCTCTTATCATCAATCAAGCCTCTCCAAGCCCACTTCCCCAAAAGAGCAATATTGAAACTTTCAAGTTCCCCCCAAATGTTTTGGATCAGTTATAGTTTCCCATTTGATCCAAGATAATTTTTTTGTGTTTATATTATCACTCCCCCCACAAAAAGAATTATCTTTGGATACTCTCAACTCTCGAATAATAGCTTTCGGAGCACTGTAGATTGACATAAGATATAACGATAAAGAAGTAAGAACCGAATTCAGCAAGGTGAGTCTCCCTGCCCATGAGATCTTTAGCCCACTCCATTTTATAATCCTATTTTTTTATCTTTGCTATGGCAGGTTGCCAATCAGTCTTCCTGTTGTGGGATTTCTCAATGTAAACTCCCAAATATTTAAAAGGAAGATATCCAATGTCGCATCCCAAAACTTCTGCCATATCTCTTAAACTGCCTTCTTCTACATTCAATTCAAATAAACTGCTCTTTTTCAAGTTAATCTTCAGAATAGTTAAGAGTTGAAGTAGTATTAGAGCTCTCCTGATGAACATCGCATTCTTCATGCTAGCCATACCTATGAATACTGTGTCATCAGTGTACTGCAAGTGGCTGATCTTTATTCTATATTTCCCAATTGAAGCTGGATTATACAGTCCCAGTTCCACCCCTTTTCTCATAATCGAGCTAATACATTCCACCACCAGTAAGAATAAGAAAGACGATAAACATTCTTTCATCCAACTAATCCATTTCTCATGGAAATTAAAAGATTTCATAATATTAATCAGAGATTTCCATTGAACAAAGTCGTAAGCCTTCTCAAAGTCAATCTTGATGATAATCAATTTTAGTTTCTTTTCCTTGGCTTCTTCGATTACCTCGTTAAGAGCACTGACGCTATCAAAAATCAATCTTCCTTTGAGGAATGCAGATTGTTGTTCTGATATAATTCCATCTAATACCATATTGATTCTTCGAGCCAGCACATTTGCTAAGATCTTATAGGTAGCATTGATAAGTGATATGGGTCTGAAATCACATACCTCAACCACTTCCTCTGTCTTTGGTATAAGGGTTATGAAGTTGCTATTTAATCCTTTTGTGAGTCTCCCATTGGCGTGGAACTCTTCAAAGAAACCCATAATATCCTCCTTTAAAGTTACCCAGCAATCTTTGAAGATAGCAATGTTAAGCCCATCAGGTCCTGGGCTTTTATCACAATTTCAAGCATAAATTGTCTACCAGATTTCGATCTCATCAAGCGGAGCTATGAGAAGCTGGTTTTCCAAATCCGATATAGTCTTTAGAGTGAAACCATTTGACAGCCTGATATGAGATGTCTGTCTTGATTCAAAGTGTTTTTTGAATAAATCATGAATTATTTGTTTCACTACATACACGTCTTGTGTCCAGCTCCCATATACCATAATACCTACAATCTCATTCTTTTTCTTTCTGCCATTTATATAACGATGATAAACTGCAGAATTTGAGTCCCCTTCCATGATCCATTTAACCTTCACTTTCTGTCTGAGATTTCTATTTCTGTTGTTCATGTCACACAGAAGCAATGCCCTTTCTTTGTTTCTTTTCACCACTTCTTCTTCTTCCAATCCAAACACTTCATCAACTAAATCCAGTTTTTGAATCTCCCTATTCCTTTCCTCAATTTTCTTTTCTAAACATTAAAAAACTTCTTTACTCCATACTCGCAGATCCTGCTTCAATCTTTTAATTTTTTCTTTAATGCAAAAGCCTCTCCAATCTGTCACTGCATAACTTGACCATTTTTCATCTATGAATTCTTTTAAATTGGGGTGGTGTTCCAAATTTTGTAGCTCTTGAAAGGTATTGGCCCTCAATCAGTTGATTTATGTTCCATAAATAATGAATTCATTTCTTAAAAAATAAAATATCACATCAACCAATAACTTAAAAAATCTAAAGTTATCTTAATTTAAAAAATATCATTCACACATGATGCAGAATATACTTTATATTTTACTTATTATCTAAAAATACTACCATAACCCTAAAAAAAATCAATAATGTTTATCAAAAAGTAAATTTTCTTATTGGTGCAAATAAGTATGGGACGGAGTGAGTATTTTATATGCATGAATATATTATTTATATAAATTAAAATATTTATTCCTTCTTTATATGTATATTTTAAATTATTTTTATGAATATTTTTCTTTGAGCTGTTCATTTGGATATGTTAATATTTTAGCGTAGAGGTCATATATGTTTTCAGATTTATTACTCAAGGAACAAGACTAGAGTTGTTAAAAAATCCATAAATAGTGGGCCTGACCCGATTAATCCTAAAATAATTAGAGTTAGGGTTGAAATTTTTAGGCTCGATTAACATTCGGGCTTTTTAACCCGAATTGATTAACTCGTGGGTTAATATGGCTGGCCCGTAGGCTAACTGGATTGGCCCATAGGGTTGGGATTATTATTGGGAGAATTGAAATAATGCACAAAATTCATTATCTAAAATCTTTACCAACACTTCATTTTATTTGTTATTTTTTACACACATTTGCACTTTTATGATATCTTTACCCCTCTTCCACTGTTGGCGTTCGATTATTTAGTTAACGTGAACTATTAGGGTTCCATCAATTTTTAAATTAGCGGAAGCAAGAAACATAGAAACGCATTACCTTTCACCAGGGAATGTTGAAGATAAACTTGAATTCTCGCAGGCAGCACGCGCAGCCTCACCGTTATGGGCATAACTCTCTCATCAGATCTCTGAATTGAGTGATATTTATGCCAAAATGTTCCTTTCTTCCGTGGTTTTCCAACGGTATATCATACATTCAATTTAGAGTTTCACACTATTTTAGAAAAATTGTGGAAATTGAGAAACAGCAGCAGCAAACAAGCTCTTGATCTTCTGCTGTATTTCCATGTCTAATCTTGATGTCGTGTGGGCGACGATCCTCAAGATCTTCTCAATTTACTATTTCCTCACCCTTCTCATAGTGTTAGGCGTTAGGGTTTTCGGACAGTTGAGATGACTTATATATGGGCTATAGCAGGGACCAGAAGGAGAAATTAGGGTTGGGCCTCTATTGGGCTTAAGTATCCAAGTTTAGCCCAAAACTTATACTTAATTCTAATAACAATAATATATACCACTAAAATATTATTACTGCACTACCGTTCAAATCTCATAATTACGTTATGGGCTCCTTCTTATTATGAGCCCGTTAGTCTCCCCATGTTTAAGATATACAATCGCCATTAATTAATTAAGTTACTGACAACTCCATTAATTAATATCTCATTCGAGAGTAGTATCACTCAACCTCATTATCATGCCGGAATAAATCCACCTGTAGGGTTTACATAATAATCCTTATGAGCTCCTCAAGTGGACATCATCAACCTAGTTAATAGGACACGGATTCCTTCTACAATCAACAGCACACCATAGAGACAGCACTATTTTCCAACTACCGAATTTATGATTTAATATTTAAATCTCACCCATTGATGAATCAAAAAGATATATATTGGCTTACGTTTCGAGGTTATTGTATAGGGATTAAGAGCACGAACATCCATAATAATTGAGATCAAGTTCTCCTATATAGTCAGTATAAGTCGAACGATCTCAAGCGGTCCTGTTCAATACACAAAGTGCACTAGTGTGATTCTATATTGAAGACAAATTAATACCAAATCACACTACAACCATCCCGATAGAGAGTCCCCGTCCATCTCGATTGTGAGCATCTGTTTATACTTTATAAGGAAACTGATAATATGATCTTCCGCGTGTTGTCGCACAACATATTATCTACAGTATAAAGTAAGTGGACTATTGCATCGGACATATAAATAAATTATAAGACGCAATCATTTGATCAATGATTCTCATTTCAAATAAATTATTAAAACATTGTTCATACTAAAGCTAGGTTTTTAGTATATAATCACTCACAACTACCTGTTCAATTTAACCACCCTACCCCACTAACCACTCACTCACAACTACCTGTTCAATCTCTCAACCTCCCCCTCCCCCACCCACCCCACCTCACCCCACCCCACCCCATACCCAAACACTCACCTATCTCAACCCCACGCACAGACCCAGATAATTCAAAATTTTCAAACAAAACTTCTCTCTTTCCACCATTTTTATTCCCTCCATCCCCAATCCCCCAGTCACCCACACCCCCGACCCACCCCCCGACGACCCGTCGATGACAGCAGCACAATCACATCGACGTTTGCAGTGCAAACTCCTCTGATAAGCAGATTTCTTCGACAACAGGGTTTGGAGGTCGTGATACTACCCCGACGACTCAGGTGCAAATTTGTAACCCCATACTTCAGTCAGCCCCGACGTCTATTCCATCTGTAATCGTCCACCAATGCAACGCGATAGGTAAGAAAATTTAATCTGAAAACTCGATTGTGGTATGAATCTATTTGCCCTTATTAATTCATGTTTATTAATTGAAAATGTTGATGGAAGAAAGTTTAATTAACCATTGACAGTGAGCAATCGTCACCATATTAAGCTTTGTCACAACAGAAAGCATATTGTTTTATGGGATTCAATCAAAAAGTCTCTACAAGAATAAGAGGGGTTCCATCCAGTTGAATGGATTCTTTCAAAAAATTCATTTTTGCAGATGAATTCATACTAGTTTTTCTTGATTTCCTCTCTCCATACAATGTTCTGGATAGTTGATATTTGACTCGGTCTACATTTGGTTGTCAATATTTTGAGAATTTTCAAGCTTTGGCTTCTCATAGATTGGTTCAATTCGAGATTACTACTGTGTTGTTAGATTGTAGTTCTTTATTTTGTAAAATTGATTGCTTTCATAACACTGCGTAGCTGTGAATAACCTAATCCAAATCTGTGGTTAATTCTTACGTTGAATGCTGAGGTAATAGCGCAGATGTTGGTTTGTTTTTTATATTGTGCAGGCTTTTTAAATGCTTAAGAACAATTCTAGAAAATTGGATTGCTGATTTTTTAACTCATGATGAATGATTGCAGAAAGTTGTTGCTTATTCTGTTGATTTTGATTAGTTGGTCAATTTAGATTGGGTATGGAAAATTCATTAGCTATGTTGTTAATTTGTTGTTTAGGGTTTCTTAAGGTTCATAAGTGATTCTTCTATGTCATGCTATGAGTTCAAATCTGAAGATGTGTTTAATCCTGACTTATCTATATGGGTCACATTCTAAGAAAAAAATAAATGGCAAGCTCATCATACACCCTTAATCCAGTCAGCATATCCAATCGATCTAAACTTCGAGTTTTAGGGGAAATCAAGGAAAAGCTCAGGTCTCCTAACCTAGAAAGGTTTCGTGTGAGTTGTTTTGGACATTTATTAGAATTAACTGATTTTAAGTTCCAGGCTTAGTTGTACCTCCATCTCCTGTTCACCTTTGATTACGAATCATCCGAAGAGTCATTCATATTCAAAGTCAATAAAGTTGAAGCAAAGATTGGGCCCAGTGAATTTGCTCTATTGATTGTTTTCCGATTTGGTCCACTACTTACAATTTCAGAAAATGATAAATTTGTTGCCAGGATATTTGGTGATAGAAAGAACATTACACCGGCTGATATTTGAAGGAAATTTCTCGAGAGTTATAACGAAGATGATTCTCTTAGATTTGTCATGTTGATGGTTCTAGGTTCTTGTTCATCCCTCAAGTTTCCATATGCGGTGTTGTGGACACTAAATACATACACATTGTGGACGACCTACATCGATTTAATACCTATCCATGGAGTCGTGTTGTATTCTGTCACATGTTGACCGATTTCAGGACCTTAAGGATTTACAGGAAAAAGGACAAGAGGTGGTGAATAACCAAGACAGAGAGAATATTATGATGCCAACGAATTCAGCTATGCATTATTAGCATGGTTGTGTGAAGCAATCCTCACTGTTGGAAAGTTGTGCAGTGATATGAGGCCCGATGCAAGTGATATATATACACGCATGAGGAGATGGTTACCAAATTATACCCCTAGTTTTCCAGAACTAAGGAAGATGGTGTTCAAGGAGCTGCGTAGATCTGACAAAAATGCCCAACATGTAAGTTAATTAGTGTTATTTAGTGATGTACATGGCTTAATCGATTGAATCTCTGTATAACCTGTTGTTATTTTAACTAAGTGGAAGTGAAGCATACACTTGAGGCATCTGTAGAGGAGCTTCAATCTGAATCCTACCGTAGTGCCGTCAATTGGGAGAATGAGCTCTCTAATGCTCAGCTGTAATGAGCTCTCTAATGCTCAGCTGTCCTCTACCGTATGTAGGCTCAGGAATCTTCAAGATGCATTCAAGAAGATTTCCCTCTATCCACACCATCTCCTTAATCGTTACGGCCCCAAAAGTCATACGGATTCCTGCTACATGCACAGTCTGGGTAATAGAAGTCATACTCAGGCTTTTGGTTATGGTAGGGGTTTGGTTTTTTAAGTGGTTGGTTTCTCTTAAATCGGCCAAATGTGAGATCTAAGTAATTTCAGATACTTTCACCTCCGTTTTTCAGCCTTTCAGCAGCGGGATTCGTCTGCAGATTAGCAAGACATAAATGCTAATGTAAAAGGTAGTTGACTTTGAAGATGTAAACAAATATATATGATGAGCATTTTCTTTGCACACAATTAATCCCCAAGTATTAAGGATGTTACTGTAGCTTAGGCAAACGACCAAGTTAAATATCGAATCCAAAGGACGGTGTATTATCAATTTAATTATTATCTAAATTAATCAAGACAGATGTTGGCAATAAGAGTTGAGAATTTTAATCTAATAACTAATATGCTGAAAATTAAATAATAATTAAAACTAAAATAGCACTAGAAGAATTCAAAGTAAAACCAAGTTGGAGAATATGTAGCTCTAGGATAATCCAGTTTCACTCACTAATTTTCCTCTCAAGTGTACTGTCCAACTATGCCTTGTGGACTATGGATGCATCATTAAACTATGTATATTTACTCTATAGACACAAGTAAACTTATTTTTAACATGTGTGAATGACCTCGGATCAAGAGAATAATTTTACACCCCCTTTTTAGGTACTATCAGTATCAATTATTTCCCGCGCACTTGGTACTCTAACCCAGTATGATCTCCCTTTTTAGGTACAATAAAATTTAACCTCTTTATCCTGCTTATTAACCTGAATTTAATTCAATTAATAAATATTCATATATGACAGTTTTAATGAAGTTTCGGAGTCCCCTCACTTAGAATCATAACAATAAACCCTGTTCAATGGTGAATGCACTCAATCAACAACCAGATTTATATTCAAACTCTAAATAACAGTTGAAAATGCACAAAATGACTGTGAATATGAGTTAAAAAGGCTCAATCAAATATAAAATAAATCCACAAGTAGTGTTGTACGGAGGATACACAAGATAAGTCAATTAACTCATAAAACTTTCATAATTCCTAGAACTACCAAAACGGTTCTAGCTCATAGTGTTATAAGCAACACGCATGGGTTGGATAGATCTTACCAAGAGTCTGGAAAATCAGAAATAAGGAGAAAAGAATGAGGAAAACCCTTGGTGTAGCAATCTCATTCCTTCTTTCTTCCGTCTCTTCAAATCCTCTTAGTTCTCCATCTTGGATCAACAGATGAATCTTCACAGTGATTGATGGATGTAAGGGATGGATATTGGAGGATGGTGTGGGGGGTGATCCCCCCTTGTAGAGGTGGTAGCGGTGTAGGATGATTTCCTCACATGAATGATAGTGTAATATATATATGTATGAGAAGGGAATAAAATAAGAAAAAAAGACATGGGTGAATCATGGAGGATTATGTGATAAGGAAATTAATTATGCTCCAAGAATAGGAAAGATGGGCTAGTTTTCAAAAATTTTCGAAAATTCTCACCTGCAGCTGCGCAACCTCACGATTTTGAGCATAACTTCTTCGTCCAAACTCCGATTTGATTAATTATCATGCCAAAACGATTCTCTCTTCCGTAACTTCCAACCATGTATTACACCATCAGTTTTAAGCTCGACACAAATATATAAAAAAATTACGCAATGTGAATATGCGTTTTTCATCATTCTTCTAACTTTGCATTATCATTTTTCCACCTAAAATATAATAAAACACCTCAAATGCATATTTTTCTCACATATATTGAATATAAGATACTTGTTCTAATATATGACAACAATTACCATCAAAAAGGTGTTAATTTGGATACTAAAACACGTTTATTTTCACTCTCATCAATACACCTGAAAAATATTATCCCACGTCACCTCGTCAGCATAGAGCCGTTGGGAAACGCTATACACTTGTACACCCGGCAACCCACTGAGCTCATCGAACAGGGTAAAGCGGGACTTGAACTTCTTTATTTTACACTGTACGTTCCTTTGGGTGAACAGCTTCTTTTCTTTGTTGATCAGCAACTCGGTGATATCATTGACCATGCTATCGTCCATTTCCTCTGTTGTCCATCTTCCTTCCTGAAACATGTTGTACATGATGTTAGCGAGACTGTGCTCATTCAAAGAAGTCCATTAATATAGACAAAACATGTGATCCACTTGGTGGTATTCACTTATATCCATCTTTTAAACCCTAAAATTATTTATGCTGGTAGTGATGGTGGTGGTGCTGAATACAGTCATGGTGAATAATATAAAGCCATCTTAGTGTTTAGTTGCCATGAATACACGTCCTCTCTATTCACGGGATGTTAGGTGGAGCACTTCCTCTAATATGAAAAGTTTTAGGGAATTGAAGCAATAGATAAAGTAAGGACGATTTGTCATTATATATTCAAACTGCAATCTGGTTTACAATTTAAAGATATTTCATTCTTTTGATTCTTGCAGTGATATTAGGTAGTGCAGGAGTTCCAAAAAAAACAAACTTCATTAATAGCCATTATGGAAATGGTAGTTGAATCATAAATTGCATGTCTTTATCAATACAAATTTTGTTTTTATGGTTTTTGCTCTCATTAAAGGTAGACACCAATTTTGTTTTATGGTTGGTGCTCTCTTTAAAGGTAGACACCAGTTTTGTTTTATGGTTGCGGCTCTCTTTAAAGGTAGACACCAAATTTGTTTATGGTTGTTATTCTTTTTAAAAGTGGACACATGTATCCTTTTTAACTGGGTATCACTTTTCATATTCGGAGTTATCGACTCTTACCGGTGTTGTGTGACATCATCTTATTCGAATAGTGTCTAGGATTTAAGGAGGTTCAATTTTCTAATGTTGTATGGGTTTAGGGGTTTAATATATGATGTCAGTTATAAGGTCATTTAAGGGTTAATAAGAATATTAAATATTGCGAAATTGATTTACATCTGGATATGAATAAAATGGCGGTTAAGCTTTTGTTCACAATGAGAAAACAAGATGAACTATTTTTTAAAAATAGGTGATGTGGCGGCCTTGTAATATAATAAGGGCTGCCGTTATTTTTATCCATGAAAGAATATGTCTGGTCTATATGAACACGCCGGTTGCCTTTTCTACTTCCTATGTATGCCATAATATTCAGTTGTGTCGATTATAGTTCAAATATGATACATCTATATATCATGTCAGGGATTTTGCAAATTTTTTGTAATTCGTTGTTACTCAGTTCCATATCTAACAAATAAAACTATGGATAATATATCATTCCCTCATGAAAACTTGTATGACCAAAGATGGAACGCTCAAATGGATGCATGCTTCTTGAATGGTCTTATCCATATTCCGGTAAGCCATAGATATAAAGGTTCGCTCGCTGGTATGCCCGGTAAGTATGGCAGTATTTAATATCAACCCCAAAACATTGTTTCATGTCATAAGCTATACCCTTGGATGTCATGGTTGTGGATGGATCCCTTTGTTTGTCAAAATTCAACTTGGCAATCACTCTGGAATAGCACGACCACCTCCAAATCCCGTGCTTCTCCTGTGATGCAAAGAAGAAGTTACACAATTTTCTACCCTTGCATTTCATCTCCCACCTACTAGGGTCAGAACGGAAAACCCAAAACTCAACACCCCGTAGTAGTTTATACATGCTTACATCTTCCACCATTTCCTCCATTCTTGTATACATCTTCTTCATCGACAATTCATTGGAAGAGAAATCGTAGGATTCAAGAGTTGTATTTATTGGTTTCGAAAAATGAGCCCTGTAGGGTATTCTCCAAAAAGAAGGGCGAGAGTTGCTATCCGCATCATTAAAATCTGAATTTATGTTATCATTACCAATATCAGCCGTTGGGCGATAATATCCACTCCCGATTTCTTGCTCAATGGCATCCTCAGAAATATAACACGCTTCTAGACATTCATCATCATCGGAACAGGATCCTGAATCAACGACATCAGACTGTAAATCTTCTGAATATGATGGATCATCCCACGAATAATTGAATTCACCAATAGTTCCAGCTGCACTGTCGGACCCCATTTCGTTAAACCAATCGACCAAACCATCCTCTCGTTCCTTAAAAGATCTTGAACCATATGTGGTCTTGAACCATATGCGGTTGAACTGTTAAAAGAGGACGCCAGTTTCCTTTAATCCACATATATCTCGGAGGCTCCCTCGCTATTGAATAGGAAACTTAAATCATCACCATTCAAAATTGAGAGTTTGCATTATCTTCTCATTCACCGTACATACTTGAAAAATATCATGCATAACACTGTTGTAATCCGATTTCATGAATTTATGGAGGAGTTATGTTAAACATTATGCGGTGTGATCACCAACAGGCATATGCATAGCCCCTACATTCCCACCGGCATATTCGGCCCCATTCCATACTCCATTAGCATGCACAACAACTATCTGATTCATCGTATTTAACTGCAACTGACAAGGAGAAAAGAAATAAAATCTTTTGTTAGTTACAATCATCTTATCTCCTACTTAATTCAAACAATAGTATGTAGCTAAAAAATCTACTGCAACACAGGGTAATGGGATACCAAATTTCAAGAAAATAAATAATAATTATTGTCGGATGTGAATGAGTTAAAACCATGTATCAACAGTCCACCTAAACAAAAAATTTAATCCAAAAGAACGACAGAGGGTCCTCAACTATCCACTGATGTCCAATAAATAAGAAACTTTTAGAGAATATATATGGACAATTCTCTACTACGATTGTTTGAAGGTTGAAATATTCGACAACAAATAACTAAAATAAAATTACTTTGTATAATTAAAAATAGAATTTAAAAAATATAGCAGAAAGAAAATGTGTAAGAAAAAGGTGAAGCTTTGGTAGGAGCATAATTATAAAATTTAAATAATATAGCAGAAAAAAAATGTGTAAAAAAGGTGAAGGTTTGGTAGGAGATGATAAAGGCTGGGCTCTTCGGACCTAAGTGTAGTTGGCTCTGACAAGCTCAATCCATACGCTACCACCCACCAAGACAAGCTCAATCCATACACTACCACCCACCAAACAACATGATGGGAACACGGAACTTTCTTCTGGAGAAAATTGGGTCACCCCGTGGTATTAAGAGTCCGCCTCTACAATCTTTTTGCATTCAAACCCCTTAATGCTCCTGCTTAGGTGATAGACCCGTGCTACTGAGTTCAGCTGTTGTTCAACTCTATCGATTTAATTCTTTATTAATGAATTTAAATTACTACTAATTTTTCAATGTGGATGTTTTAACATAATTTTAACTAAATTAAATACTAAAGGGAAAGATTTAGCGCAATTTTAAAACTTGATCGTGAATCCAATTGATCATAAATAGCTTATTGGATAAATATAAAAATACAAGTAAGATTAGAATAAAGATGACGTCCAATAAGTTAGCTTCTAAAGTTTTTTTTTAATAAAATAATATATTATTGGCATAAATAAGGTTTATGATTGAGATCAGAAATTTAAATGAACGGTCAACATTAAAATTAAATGATTTTTAAATACAATTAATTGAAAAAAATGGAGAACACTTAAAAATAAAAATAGAAATTCAAGATTGTTTAACAATTAATTTTTTTATAAATCGACTTGTGAAAAAATTATACATTTACGTTAATATTTGTTAATTTTTATTATGGAACCGCATGCATAGGCCATTTTTAAGAGATAACGGACATTAATGTTGAATTTTAGAAAATAAAAGGCATAAATATTCCATTTTATAAAGATAAAAAATTAATTAATATTTTGAAAAGAAAATATTATATTAAGATTGAAAATTAATTAATATTAAACATACTTTAAGAGTTCAATTGATCGGAAATAATTTGAAGACAAGTACAAACACTTCGCCCAATATTTTAACAGAGTTAAAATTGCCTGTATTTCTATGCATTTTATAAGTTGCTCCCATTCTAGTTGGTTTGTAAAATTAATAAATAAGCAACCCTTGAGGGTTGCGTTCGATTTCTAATGGAACGCAACTGCTATCTTATTTTGAGGGAGTTCGATATTGGGAGTGTTGGGTTAACATTGAGTTAATATATGGATTAATAAAGCTTGAACATGTGATTAACAAATCATGAACACAAAAATTTCATAATTTTTTATTAGTTTCAAGGGATATTGTAACCCTGTCTTCCCCAATTTGCATTCCACTAAACCCCTTAATTTTCACTAACGGGCTTAGAAGATAAATAAATTACGCAAATGCAAAAATGTGTATTATTGACTCTATATAAACCAAACACTCCCTAAATAACATCGAAAGTGTCTCGAGAATAAATAGAATTATTTAGATTGTTAGATAAAGGAAAATTGTAAGAGAATTGATTTACAGTGTGTATTGTGTGGGAACCTCTCTTAGCGGAAAGACTGGTCACGTAGAGAATGAATCTGCCATGCTACAGAAGTTTTATAAACTGCACATGGTAATGTTCATTGCAGTTGTATTTCTACAGATTATCTCTAGCTTTTAAGATAAGACTTTTTTGACATAATTTTAACTAACAGCATATCAAGGAGTACTAAATAATTCAACACTGCAATAATATTCACAACTAAGTTGTCTCAGTATACTTGCATTATTTAGAGGCTTACTGTCAAGGCATTTGGATGTGTCAAGTAAAAGAAAAGTAACATCCACTTCATCCAACTTATATTGCATCCTTTTGAAGTCAATGGTTTCTACTTCACATTCAAAGTTACAAAGAATTGAACAAACGATATGTACTATTCATGGTTTTCAAATCCCACATAAACTCAAAACAAACATAACACTTATGTGAACGATACAAATGCATCGGTTGATAATGAGAAAATATCAATTTTGGTCTTATATCTTTTACCAAATCCAATTTTAGTCCTGTAACTTTTAGTATTTTCAATTTTAGTCCTAGTTTCAATTTTAGTCCTGTAACTTTTAAAATTTCAATTTTAGTCCTATAAGTTTCAAATTTAGTCCTATATCTTTTTGCATTATCAAAATTAGTCCTGTATCTTTTAAAATATGATATAATTTATAATATGACTAATTTTGATAATAAAAAAATGTAGGACTAATTTTGAAACCAATAGGACTAAAATTGAAATTTTAAAAGATATAGGACTAAAATTGAAACTAAAATGACTAAAATTGAAAATACTAAAAGTTATAGGACTAAAATTGGATTTGGTAAAAGATATGAGATCAAAATTGATATTTTCTCGTTGATTATAGGACCATAACGGATTCTCCGTGATTCAATATTTTCTAGCCTAAGGGCCAAACGGTCTTATCGACTACAGAACACTTCAATGCAGGTTACACGAAACGAAAAGGAGAAAGTCCCACCCTACGATTGACTTAACATACAGCCAAACGAATGAACATTGTACTAACTTAGAAGGATGCATCTTATAATTCTAAATCCTCTTATTTTCATAATTTATTCTCATCTACCACTGCAGTACTTATTTGAAACAAATTATGAGAAATTCCCCATAAGCAACAATCTCAACCGAAGGACAAAGGATCTAGATTGAGTTGTTATAAGCATATGGATTAGCTATTTTTCTCGAGCGTAGTTGTATGACTGCCCAAAGATAATCTGGAAAAGGTGTCGAGATCCGCTACCTTTTTCATTGAGTTAGTCACTTCAAAGAAGCAATGGTTACTTAACAGAGATAGCCTAGTTGAAATTATTGAACTTCATGTTAAACAAAAAAATGAAAGCAATTTGTTTCAGAAAGTTATTTAATTTCAAAATAAGAAAAATACTCACATTTTAAAAACAGTTGCGAAATAGAAGCTGTTGCATAACTTCTTTGTTCAGAATCCTAAAAAAGAACAACTTTCTGTCACTGGCTTGAGTATCATTTGTTAAGAAATAATCGAATATATACCGAACATGAGTTTTAAAGGACATGGATATTGTTGATATCTTTTTATTGTATAATAACAGCGTTCAACTTTTTCTTCAGTGAACATTAAGCGTAATAGCGACATTAAAGACCTTATAACAATTAAATGAAACTCAAGAACTCAACATAAATGCAATGACAGCAATTAGTACAGGCCTTTAGCTGAAGCTACTTATTTTTTCATTAGTTTTTTAGGTTATCTTTTATTACATACAATTATTGAATAAATCTCACAAACTTATAACATCAGAATCCCTTCCCATGATCTTTTTAAAAATATATATATATATGTGTTCTATACACACTTTTAAAAATTCCTTACATGCTTGTATGTTCGAAAGAATAATAGGGTAGAAGGTACTCGCGAGTGCTGAAGAATGGACTGGAAATAGGAGCCGAAATTTCTACTTCAAGACTTAATAGCAGGTAGATAGTAACTCAAACAATATCAACCAAGGTCTAGGGAGTCTTGACCTTGTAGACGACGCCTACGTTTCCCTCTACCCAGAATCCTATGCAAATTCTAAATTTTCTCAAATACAATGGCCAAACAAATCTACATGCAATTCATTTCTCATCATAAATCTTCTTCACAAATAAGATATTCACATTGACCCAAGAGGGTTAATAATGAAAAATGAATAACAATAAGAAAAAAGCTAATTGATCCATCATGTAACACTACATAATCAAACAATAACAAATCAAGCATGTATTACTAGAGAAATATGGCAAGTATATTATTGTCGAAATGAAAGACAAACCCTAGAGAGAGACAACATGAAAGAATATGAAATCATGTAATAATTTCTCAGCAGCAAATCATTAACTAAACTGTGAATATAAAATATTTTGATTAAGGTACAACATATGGTCTTTATATTTCATTATCAATGAATGAATATGGATGACAAGGTTTTCAACACTAGCAATGATTTGGAAAATGGGTTTTGTACAGCAGATAGAAACTAACAGCCTCGCCCTCGCCCTAAAATAGTATAATTTTCATGATATGATTTCTTTCTAATTCATCAAGATATCATGCACATTTGAGATCAAACTAACTCTCAAACTAATGCTCTATCTCTATACATAACCATAATATTAGTCCACTGCCTCAATTACTTACTCGATTTTCCTTAGGGTACTAACATAGGTGCAGCTTGAAAATGCCACAAAGAGTTTGCGGAACCTGTAATAGCATGTAAAGCCACAGGCTAGAATCAGTGAAGATATTTACCCCAGATTTAAATAAAACTAAATTTTCATATGCATTCACTTATCAAAATGAGCAATTATAAAGAGAATTAGGCAGACTGACCAAACCCACTGGCTAGAATGCTGGGCCATTGCAGCATAACTTTTATGGAGATCTAAGTTCATTAAGCAATGCGTTCGTTTATTTCTTTGACGCCTGGTAAACAAGATGGATAACCAAATATCTACTGGTCCGATGTATTTGCGCACTATATTAGGGCTTACCTGAAAATGATTAAAACATTATCACCACAATATGTGCCTAAAAACCTTAGAAAGTAGAGAAATCATGGTAAGCGTGTGTGCGGTGGTGAGGGTACCCCCTGAAGAACTTAATACGAATATCAAAAGCTCACAAGTTGCCATGCTTCAATATGTCCTCCCGGAGCATCATGCAATAATTTTCTGAGATTCAAATAAACGAACTTAATAGTTTCGATTCTTTGCTTATATGCAACTATCTTAACGAATTTCTCAAGCTTACGGCTAACCACGTATTCTAATTCAAGGATATGGACCCTTCGCAACACTAGACTCAGCTACATTACAACATATACAGCGCATGCATTATGAGTTCAACTCACGCTTACCTTACTCCTTGATGTACGTCTTTGTGGTTACAATGTCCAGAAATACCATAGTCATCAAATGTTATGATCTAGAAAGATGATATAAGAGCTTCAATACCAATCTCAGAACAAGTACAAATGCAAATAATGGTGCAAATAAAGTACCCATCGAATGAAGAAGTTTGAGATAAAATTGATAACTAGAACAAATCTTACTAAATCAATAGAATGTATACGTGTTTCCTCCTCGATGATGCTGGTCATGGTATTCAAGTTCCACACCTTCCCAAAACCATCCTAATCAAAATGCCAAACAATATTAGCATGTGTACTTAATGCAGTAAGAGAACACAAATCAACCTCGAAACAATTCTGAAAAAGACCTGTAAATCTGGATGGTCCAGAATCTTCACTTGGTTGGTCGGAATCTGAATATATTAAATCAGGGTGAATATATAATTACTTTTATAATATAGAAAGCATTCCATGTAGTTAGTACAAAGGAAAAAATATATCCCTTTAGGTTGTGTTTGGATTGAGGGATTTGAGGGAGAGATTCTCATGTTTGGATCTATCATTAAGTCTAAACCCACCCCACGCCACCCCACTCCTTTTCCCACCCTCTTCACATATCTAAACATCTTACTAAATTAATTTTATATAATTAAAAACGTCAATATATATAATATAATTATAAAATTTTATTATTATTATTAAATATTAATCATAAATAAAATGTTTTAATATTAAAAATTAGAAAAAATAATTAAAATTTTGTTAAATAACTCATTTGATATCTATTGATTTGAAATTTCATTTATAAATCCATAATACATCCAAACAAAATAATTCAAATGAATTCATTTAAAATCCCTAGAATTTGAAATCCCTTCATTTTTAAATCCTTTAAATTTCAAATGACTCAATCTAAACACAACCTAAGGTTATTCTAACATAAAATGCATTTTTTTTTTCCACACATACCATAATACAGTAAAAATCAAAATACAAGCACCTTGAGAATGGCAGAGGCCAGATAAAGCTCTTCTTTTCTGATACTTCCCATGCCATCTGCATTGCCTACAATAGTAACTAGAGTCATTACAGCTGGACAAACTTTAAAAAATTATGAAAAAACATTTAACACATTAAACATGTAGATCTTATGAAAGCTACAGTTGGTCGATCTTATGAAAGCCACATTAGACATTTAGTGCATTACAAACATGAAAGCCACAGTCAGTCGATCTTCTGCTTCAATGTCTGCGGATTCAACACGGAATCAGAAGATGAGTTGAGATCTTAGCAATCTTAAGCATACATCCAGAGCACAATGTTGCATCTCTTTTAACTTGAAGCAAATATTTCCGTTATCAGTGGTTAAGAATGCGAGTTTCAGGATATCAATTTGTTCTGGAAACTATCATCACGATAGAATGTTTGAAATTTTGAATTTAATAACACTATTCTTTTTATAGTCCTAATTTACTTCAAAATAAATATAAAACTACAACCCTGTTAACTAGGCCCACTAGTCCATTACAGTGTTACATACTGAAAAACATATGAAGTAACTTTTCAGGGGAATATAATGTGGCAACATTACCAGTTGACAGGCACAGTACATGTAGATTATGACCCGTTGAAACCAAGTAATTAATCACTGGAGCAAAGAACCTGCAGTGCGAAATAGTCAATATCAATGTTTTATAAATACCAACCACCATATTGCCAATAATTTGATAAACACTAGGAGAAGATGTTCTCTGGACAACATAAATGACACTTTGATTTCATCAGAGTCAATTCAAAATTTACTCAACTGCAAGGCTTTAATGCGTTCATCATACATGCTAATCTGATACTCTTTAGTTCACAAGCTTCCTATAATTTTCTCTCTTATAATCTGACACTATTAACCACTGGGAAATCATGACGAAAATCAAGAATTAATATATAGTGGTTAGTATTAGTAACATTTGGTAGAAATCAAATTGTAATTCTCAAATATCTCACATAGACTCATCATCAGGATGCGCAATAACCAACAAAACATTTCTCCTTCTAGAACTCCAGCCTG
Source organism: Pogostemon cablin (assembly GCA_023678885.1). Taxonomy (NCBI): domain Eukaryota; kingdom Viridiplantae; phylum Streptophyta; class Magnoliopsida; order Lamiales; family Lamiaceae; genus Pogostemon; species Pogostemon cablin. Next base: position 11,891,667 of record CM043008.1, on the reverse strand, counting down.
CATTAAACAAGTCAACAAGAAACTTAATAGAAAAATATTACCTGAACTCATTTAGAATTGGCAACTAGGGAAATTCAATTCTTTTTTCAAGAGAGAAAGCAATCATCTAGATGCTTCCAATGTTGCAGTTTATACAAACAAAAAAAAAAACTCACCATCATCTAAGAATGCTCCTTTTGAGTCGGAGAAAGATGTAAGAAATACTTTGCAGAGAGAAGCAATCCAGAGCACAAGAAATGATAAGATTAATGCAATCCACGACATGTCAAACCCAAAAAAATGGGACCACAACTGATCAATGAAGCATTTTGTCCAGCATCTTCACCATGAGATCTCTCGTCTGTCAAATCTAAAAAAGAAAATCATGATAAAGAGATTCATCTAAAGTTAAGTTTAACGTAAATACTTTTTTTAGTCAAATAACAGTTCAAAAAGGTTTCTTAAAGCAAGCAGGTTATAGTTTTGTTGGCTTATCGGCGAATAATGCTTAGATAAAATGGATAATTTTTCACTTATGCTATGAGTAAGTTCTAACTTGTACAATGTACACAAGAGGTAAGACAATTGAACAACATGTACGACCAGCAAAACGATCTTTTTCTTCACTTAGAAGACTACAATAACATGGAAGACTCACCCCCACCACAGTGCGACCAGCAAAACAATTTCTTCGCTTAGTCGACTAAAATAACATGAAAAACTCACACAAAACACTGTCATTTAACCACACCACTTTCAATTAACCGATAACAAGGCGAAAATAAAACACTTGTGAGTGAAATAACACGTACGACTGAACATAAAATTGTTTGTGCTGGATAGCAGATGCAACCTATCTCAGAGACAACAGAAGGCACTAACAAGCCAACGACAAAATCCCTACTGTATCTCGAGCGAATGATGCTAAATTAAATAAAAAACAAAAGTACCAACCTCAATAATTAAAGAAAAGTAGGGGTACCTGGACGAACATAACTTCAGACACCCAAAATAACAACAGTGCAAATGACACAAATAAATAAACAAGGCAACCAATTCCAGTCAAAGGCATAATAAGTAAGTAAAGTTCAACATATTTACCGGTCCGTTTCAAAGGGTTAGTAATCGACGCAACCAAGGGGAGGGAAACCTATTGAAGGAGAGTTAATCTCCTGTAAACCGGGTTCACGGTGTAAACCCCGTGATCCGCCTTTAATTTAAACCCTAGCAATACATAGGGTATAATAGGATCGGAAGGGGCCGGTTTACGTTTGCCATTGAAGGAAAACAAAGAAACCAAATCAAACTGAATGCTTCAACCCTCCTATTGAAGGATAAGAAAGAAAGAAAGCAAATTTGGGGTTTTCTCTTCAAATTGATTACTTGCTAAACACAGGTAGGATACAGAGGGATGTACAGTCCCTCAAACTTAATGGGTCAAGGAGAGTACAATGCCCAATTTCCCATCTCGTGCACAAGTTAAACTAACAGAAAATCAAACCACAACTCAGTGCAAAGTCGAAGTTGACGGCAAAATGTACCAACCCCAGATCACAATTTGTGGTACAAGATCAAAAGGTGAATGGCTTGCTTATAATAACTCATTAGAACACCTAACAAGTTGGTACTGCAGAACAAACAAATTAAAGGAATGGAGAATCAGAAGAAGTAAAGAGCAAGAGAGTGGGAGAAGACGTTGCATTCGATTGATGTGAATGCAGAATAGGGCAGGAGTTCATCAATTAAAGTGAAAATTACCTCCCTGCAGTCCAATTCTCCTCAGGTCGCAGCCAAACAATTCATGAATGGCCGACCACCACCAAAGATAAACAGGGTCGATTATGAGCTCCGAGTGAAGGCAAATTACAATAAATTAACACTAGATGTCGGATTTGATTAAGCCCAGCAAACAAAACGGTTTAAGCAGTTGGGTTTGAGTTGGGGGGAAATGAAAGAACCAGATATGGGCCCCAAAGGATTACTCTACTTTTGGTATTACAATTTTAGTTGGGGTTAATTGGATCAAAATTTCATATTCAATAACTACGTTTCACACATCAATCACTTTATCATTGTAATTGAGTTTCTTAATGATACCATTGTTATCCACTTGAAGAATTCGAATTAAATGGCCCCTTACACTTGCGCTTTTTTTTTTCGGCTATTGATCAATTCCGATTCTTTCTTTTTCTCTTGATTCTTTTCCAATCGAGATGTATGTGTTGGAATATGCATTCCGTATATGGAAGTTGCATATAATAAGCTAGGAAATAAATGGTGATTTGTCAATCACAATTAATATATATTTATTAGGTAGTTACAATTTTACAGTATAAATAGATGTAATGCGTCACTGTTTCAATTGAGAAGTAATAAAATTATTCTCCATCTTAAAGCTTATTGTAGTTTTTCTATTATTTTGAAAATGTTTTTTCTAGATTTCTACATGGTATCAGAGCAGATTTAATCCTGTTTTTGATGTGAGGATTATCATTGGAGTGAGTCGATGATCCTCGAAGAATTTTGATTACATAAACTACTTGAAGATGAGTTCAAGATAGAATCAATGGGTTGTTGTACCCGGATCTAGATCTGATAATAGTGTGGGGGATGATCCATACTATCTTCATAGAACATGTTGATTTGGGTTGCTGTACCCAGTCTGAATCTGTTGATGATATGGAGGATATTTCATATTATCTTTATAAAATTAGTAGATTATTTCTACAAATTTATTTTTCAAGTTGGACATGTGTTTTGCTCCAAATGTTCCAACTTGAGGGGAGGCTGTTGGAATATGTATTCCGTATATGAAAGTTGCATATAATAAGCTAGGAAATAAATGGTGATTTGTCAATCACAATTAATATATATTTATTAGGTAGTTACAATTTCACAGTATAAATAAATAGATGTAATGCGTCACTGTTTCAATTGAGAAGTAATAAAATTATTCTCCATCTTAAAGCTTATTGTAGCTTTTCTATTATTTTGAAAATGTTTTTTTTCTAGATTTCTACAGTATAGATCCTGTTCATGGATTAACGACCTGCATCTAGCATTGGGTAGACCTCATACAATAACTGTCCTAGCTCTACCATATACGTGAACCAATACGTACATTTCTACGTGAACCAACTCTCGGTATAGCTTTTGCCATATTGTATCTGAAAATCTATTAATCATAATGTGATACCCGAACTTCTCACTACTCATGTGTCAATATAATTTAATTTGTGTTATGTGCATTTTATAATTATGTGATAATTATGTGGCAATTATGTGATAATTGTTTTTACATTTTAATTATCTTTACATTTTATTTGATACATACGTGATAAACATGGTGACAATATATGAATATATGAGTGCATAAAACGTGCATTAATTTGGATATATGAGTAAATTATTTTATGAGTATAAATACACTTTTCTTAATTATTAAGTATCACACGTGTTCTCGTAAGAATAATAGTGGGTAGAAAAATGTACACGTATGTGTATTAATTTGTAAATGTATTATATCTTAGCTATTAAGTATTGCACGTAAATTAAGAATGGATAATAATAAAGAAAAAAAAAGGTTGAGGCGGTGGGATAGTCGTGTACGACTTCCACCCCACCACCCCTCTATAAATATATGTAAACCACTGTTTAGAAGTAATTCAGAGCAAACGAAACAAAAAAAAAAAAAAGAAGAAAAAAAAAATAGAGAGAGAGAAGAAAGGGAGAGAGAGGAGAGAGAGAGAAGAAAGGGAGAGAGAGGAGAGAGAGGAAGAAGAGAAAAAGAAGAGGGAGCGCGCCGGAACGTGCGTGTCGGAGCGAATTAGTTACAGTTCTTTACGAGGTTTATATTACTGTCGGAATCCAGGTAAGTAGAAGTCCAACTACAATGCATAAACATGTTGTTTGTGAATTATTTGTAATTAATATGTGTTAATTATGTCATGGATTATTTGTAATTAGTTTAATTACGATATGAATTATTTGAGATTAATTTGTTATACAAGTTGTGGATTTATGTGATTTGGAGAAAGTAGGGTTCATATTTAACAATAGTATTTGTAAATTATTTGTGATAATTTTGTGATACAAGTTGAGGATCCATATGATTTGAAATAATATCATCATCCTATATAGATCTGTGTGATTGGAAACTGTTGCAAATATATTTATATGGTTTGAGAAAATATTGGTTATAAGGATCTGTGGGATCCAAGATGAAGTTTGATTCCAAAAAGAGATCCGTGTGATCCCAGGGTGAAGTGATTATTCTATAAATGGATCTATGGGATTGAGGTGAAGTTGTTATTTCAGAAGTGGATTTGTGTGAATTGAAATTAAGTTGCTGCTTTATGGTGATTAAATGTTGATATTGATATTGTAAATGGTTTATGATGCACATTTAATTGTTTTGGGTGCATACCATGCATAAACATGAAAAGTATTTTTCCTCAAAATTAATAAGATACTAATGGTGTGTGCGGCCACTATATATGCATCTCTGTCAGGGTTCGGAAAAATCGTTCCCGATATTTTTATTAGGGGTTCGGAAAAATCGTCCCCACCACTTTGCCAGAGTTCGGAAAAAATCGTTCTCGGCACTATTTTCGGGGTTCGGAAAAATCGTCCCCATTGAGCTCATTTGGGGTGCATATCATAAGTGTGTCGTGGGGATCCCGCAACGTGAACAGTTTTCAAAATAAAAGAGATCAATTAGAAAAGTTAGGAAATAGGCGATAGAGAACTAAATGCATTATCATGCACTGACATGCATGATTTCTACTTACTGAGATTTTTATCTCACTAGTTTATGCATTGTAGGTGAGCCTGTTGATGATTGAATTTGTGATGTGACTGTGCAAGCTGTGGAGCTCCTTCAAGGTTTTGAGCGGATGTACATAGATGACGACCTGTTGGGCTAGGCCGTGGGTTTATTTTGTTTCCGCTGATGTTTTGGTTGTGTAATATAATAAGTATTATCACATGTTTGGGTGGTTTGAAGTGGTATCAAAAACCAGTCACGTATGTTGAACTGGTGTGATGGTGTTGGTTATAAGCATATTATGTGAAAAAAAAAATTTATATGCAGGTTTTTATAATGATAATGTTTATATTAAATAATATTTGAATTATAAGTTATGTAAGGAGGGTCGTGTCAGAGTGGTATCAGAGCACGGTTTGGGTCCTGCAGACTGTCTATGTACATGAACTCATTCTTTGGGAGCGCAGCTTTGCAAGTAAGTGTTATTTTTATTCTGTGTTGTTATGTGTCTTATAAATTATATTGGCTATGTGATATAGGAAGTGTAATTAGTAGACAAAATGGTAAGAGCTACAGGTGAAGGTTCTGAAGGGGATAGGACTGTTGAGCAAGCAGCACCTCCTGAAGGGAATAATCGTGATGCGGTCATTACTCGACTAATGGAACTGGTTGAGCGTCAGTCCCAACAGATACAGCAACTGATTCAGCAGAGAGATATGGGTGGACAACCAGAGGGTAATGCAAACCAAGATAGACGTCAAGTAGAACGTGTGGAAATGGTTTGTGAGAGGTTTCGAAAGTTGAGCCCTCCAATATTTGAGGAGGCAGCAGACCCCACAGATGCAGAGGATTGGTTACGCACGGTGGAAAACATGTTTCAATACAGTAGAATTCCAGATGGGGATAGAGTGCTATGTGCTTCTTTCATGCTACGAGGAAGTGCGGGCCACTGGTGGGATACGATTAAAAGTATCGAGGATGTCACGACTATGACATGGGAAAGGTTCAAGGAGCTTTTCAGAAACAAGTACTTTACGGCACCAGTGAGAGCCATGAAGATGAACGAGTTCATACAGTTGAGGCAAGGTGGCATGTCAGTCACAGATTACCTTCGTAAGTTTGAGCAGTTGTCGAGGTTTGCTGAACATATGGTGAGTACGGAGGCACTGAAAGTGGAGAGATTTGTGGAAGGCTTAAGGCCTGAACTTTATAGAGATGTGAGTATGGCGGGACTGCATGGAGCAACATACTCACAAGTTGCAGAAAGGGCTCAAATTGCTGAGCAAGCGGAGATGAGGATCAGACAAGCGCAAGCCATCAGACGTCAATTTCAGCAGAAACCAATGCAGCAGTCCGGGAGAGTTGATAAGAGGCCGATGCCATTTCAGAGGCCGAATTCAAATGTTCAAGTGGAGCAAGGACAGAGACGAGGAGAACCCAACAAGCGTCCTAAATTCGATCAGGGTAAAGTGCCACCGGCGCCGCCACTACCTATATGCCCTAATTGTCTTAGATCACATGGTGGAGAGTGTCAAATTCCTCTGAGAACGTGTTACACATGCGGGGAGAAAGGACATGTGACTACTACTTGTCCTAAGAAAGGGAAGCAGGCACAGCAGGGAAGAGCTCCAGCGAGGGTGTATACTTTGACGCGAGAGGAGGCAGACGCGAATCCCTCAGTTGTCACGGGTAAGTTCTCTATTTTTGGCACTTCTACATATGTGCTATTTGATTCTGGAGCAACACATTCATTTGTATCCACTGAGTATGTGAAAAAGTTGGGTGGAATACCTAACTTGATAGAAGCTAATTATGAGGTGATGATACCTTCTGGTGAGTCAAAGCAAACTAATCAACTTTTTCGAGGTTGTGTTATTCCTATTGAAGGAAGAAGACTCATCGCTAATTTAATTGTGTTAAGTATGAATGATTATGATATCATATTGGGCATGGATTGGTTGTCAAAATATGGTGCTACAATAGATTGTCAGAAGAAGAGTATCACTTTTCAGCCAGTGAAAGGAGAACCGTTCACTTTTGTTGGAATCAAGAAAAGCTTTCGATTTCCGATGATATCAGCAGCAAAAGCACAGCGGTTGTTGGAAAGTGGTTGTGAGGGGTATCTGGTGAGTGTAATGAATGTTGAGGGGCAGCAATGTCAAATTCTTGATAATGTACCAGTAGTTCGGGAATATCTGGAGGTATTTCCAGATGATCTTCCAGGTTTGCCACCAGAGCGAGAAATAGAGTTTGTTATTGAGTTACAACCAGGAACTGCTCCTATATCTAAAGCGCCATACAGAATGGCACCAGCTGAACTGAAGGAATTGAAGATACAGTTACAAGAGTTGCTAGACAAAGGATTCATCCAACCTAGTTTCTCACCTTGGGGAGCACCAGTTCTGTTTGTTCGAAAGAAGGATGGCACATTGAGGATGTGCATTGATTATCGGGATCTCAACAAAGTTACGGTGAAGAATAAATATCCATTGCCTCGCATTGATGATCTGTTTGATCAGTTACAGGGTGCAGCTATCTTTTCGAAGATTGATTTGCGGTCGGGGTATCATCAGTTGAAGATAAAGAAGGAGGATATTCCAAAGACTGCATTCAGTACAAGGTACGGGCACTACGAGTTCTTAGTGATGCCGTTTGGATTAACAAATGCTCCTGCAGCATTTATGGATTTGATGAATAGAGTATTTCGGGAATTTCTCGATAAATTTGTGATTGTGTTTATCGATGACATTCTAATTTACTCTAAGAATAAGGAGGATCATGCACTGCACTTGAGAAAGGTGTTAGAGATTCTGAAGGAGAGGCAGTTGTATGCGAAGTTCAAGAAGTGCGAGTTTTGGTTAGACCGAGTTGTTTTCTTGGGGCACGTGGTATCGGGAGAAGGAATTTCAGTGGATCCAGGTAAAGTTAAAGCAATCCATGATTGGCCACAACCCTCAAATCCCACTGAGGTTCGTAGCTTTCTTGGATTGGCGGGATATTATCGAAGGTTTGTTGAAGGATTTTCTAAGATTGCTTCACCATTAACACAGTTGACCAGGAAGAATGTGAAGTTCACATGGACGGAGGAACGTGAACAAAGTTTCCAAGAATTGAAGAGACGATTGACATCAGCACCTATCTTAATTATTCCTACGGAGACAGGAAACTTCAAGGTTTACAGTGATGCTTCAAAGAATGGTCTTGGGTGTGTATTGATGCAGAATGGGAAAGTGATAGCATATGCATCCACACAGTTAAGGGAGTATGAGAAAAATTATCCAACTCATGATTTAGAGTTAGCTGCAGTGGTGTTTGCACTCAAGATATGGAGGCATTATCTGTATGGGGAACGTTGTGAAATCTATACAGATCATAAAAGTTTGAAGTACTTTTTCACTCAGAAAGAGTTAAATATGAGGCAAAGAAGATGGTTGGAATTAGTGAAGGATTATGATTGTGTTATCAATTATCATCCGGGAAAAGCCAATGTGGTTGCTGATGCATTGAGCCGAAAGGCAATACAGAGTGTAGCTGCTGTGATCGTAAATCAGAAACCAGAGTTGCTTGATTTACAAATGATGGGTGTGGAGATCATTCAAGAAGGATCGTTGGAAGCAAGGATAGCAGCTCTGACACTTCGACCAACTCTGATGGATAAGATTCAACAGAGCCAACAGGAGGATAAATTGTTTGACAAAATAAAGAATGATATCAGCTCTGGAAAGCCTTCTGACTTTCAATTAGGAGATGATGGCGTGATTCGTTATGGAGGTCGATTGTGTCTACCTGAAGTGAATGACATTCGAAAAGAAGTGATGATAGAAGCTCATTCAACACCCTACTCTATACATCCAGGAGCTACTAAGATGTATAGAGATTTGAAGGCACATTATTGGTGGCCAGGGATGAAGAGAGATGTTGCTCGATATGTGGAGCAATGTTTGACTTGTCAGCAAGTCAAAGCCGAGCATCAGAGACCAGCAGGAACTTTGCAGCCTTTATTTATTCCAGAATGGAAGTGGGAGAATATCACGATGGATTTTGTTATCGGGCTACCGAAGACAGTGAAAGGTCACGATGCCATTTGGGTTATTGTGGATCGATTGACGAAGTCAGCTCATTTTCTTCCTATTAGCTCTACGTATTCCATGGATCGGTATGCCCAACTATATATACAAGAGATTGTCAGACTCCATGGAGTACCACTTACCATTGTGTCAGATAGAGATACGAGATTCTTGTCTGCTTTCTGGAAGAGTTTACATAAGGCGTTGGGGACACAGTTATCTTTCAGCACAGCATTCCATCCACAGACAGATGGTCAATCAGAGCGTACAATACAAATCTTGGAGGATATGCTCAGAGCGTGTGTGTTGGATTTTCAAGGTCAGTGGAGTAAATTTTTGCCTTTGATAGAGTTCTCGTACAATAACAGTTATCAGTCTACTATCGGGATGGCTCCATATGAAGCATTATATGGGAGGAAGTGTAAATCTCCAGTTCATTGGGATGAAGTTGGAGAGAGGAAACTTTTGGGTCCAGACTTGATTCGTGAAATGTCAGAAGCTGTTACCCATATACGAGAGAAGATGAAAGTTGCTCAAGATCGGCAAAAGAGTTATGCAGACAAACGGAGGAGAGAATTGGAATTTGAAGTGGGTGATCAGGTATTTTTGAAAATATCTCCAATGAAGGGGATAATGCGGTTTGGAAGGAAAGGGAAACTCAGTCCAAGATATGTTGGTCCGTTCACTATCATTGAGAGAGTTGGCAGTGTTGCCTATAAATTGGAGTTACCAGCATCGATGTCTAGAGTACATGACGTGTTTCATGTATCTGTGTTGAGGAAGTATGTTCCAAATCCATCTCATGTTCTCAGACATGAACCAGTTGAGTTGAAAGAAGATTTGAGTTATGAGGAAGTACCAGTTGAGATCTTGTGGCGAGAAGTGAAGAAGCTCAGAAATAAAGAAATACCATTAGTAAAAGTATTATGGAGGAACCAACTAGTTGAGGAGGCTACTTGGGAAAGAGAGGGTGAGATGATGGCTAAATATCCAGACCTCTTCAGGTAAGTAAATTTCGAGGACGAAATTCTTATAAGTTGGGGAGGATGTGATACCCGAACTTCTCACTACTCATGTGTCAATATAATTTAATTTGTGTTATGTGCATTTTATAATTATGTGATAATTATGTGGCAATTATGTGATAATTGTTTTTACATTTTAATTATCTTTACATTTTATTTGATACATACGTGATAAACATGGTGACAATATATGAATATATGAGTGCATAAAACGTGCATTAATTTGGATATATGAGTAAATTATTTTATGAGTATAAATACACTTTTCTTAATTATTAAGTATCACATGTGTTCTCGTAAGAATAATAGTGGGTAGAAAAATGTACACGTATGTGTATTAATTTGTAAATGTATTATATCTTAGCTATTAAGTATTGCACGTAAATTAAGAATGGATAATAATAAAGAAAAAAAAGGTTGAGGCGGTGGGATAGTCGTGTACGACTTCCACCCCACCACCCCTCTATAAATATATGTAAACCACTGTTTAGAAGTAATTCAGAGCAAACGAAACAAAAAAAAAAAAAAGAAGAAAAAAAAAATAGAGAGAGAGAAGAAAGGGAGAGAGAGGAGAGAGAGAGAAGAAAGGGAGAGAGAGGAGAGAGAGGAAGAAGAGAAAAAGAAGAGGGAGCGCGCCGGAACGTGCGTGTCGGAGCGAATTAGTTACAGTTCTTTACGAGGTTTATATTACTGTCGGAATCCAGGTAAGTAGAAGTCCAACTACAATGCATAAACATGTTGTTTGTGAATTATTTGTAATTAATATGTGTTAATTATGTCATGGATTATTTGTAATTAGTTTAATTACGATATGAATTATTTGAGATTAATTTGTTATACAAGTTGTGGATTTATGTGATTTGGAGAAAGTAGGGTTCATATTTAACAATAGTATTTGTAAATTATTTGTGATAATTTTGTGATACAAGTTGAGGATCCATATGATTTGAAATAATATCATCATCCTATATAGATCTGTGTGATTGGAAACTGTTGCAAATATATTTATATGGTTTGAGAAAATATTGGTTATAAGGATCTGTGGGATCCAAGATGAAGTTTGATTCCAAAAAGAGATCCGTGTGATCCCAGGGTGAAGTGATTATTCTATAAATGGATCTATGGGATTGAGGTGAAGTTGTTATTTCAGAAGTGGATTTGTGTGAATTGAAATTAAGTTGCTGCTTTATGGTGATTAAATGTTGATATTGATATTGTAAATGGTTTATGATGCACATTTAATTGTTTTGGGTGCATACCATGCATAAACATGAAAAGTATTTTTCCTCAAAATTAATAAGATACTAATGGTGTGTGCGGCCACTATATATGCATCTCTGTCAGGGTTCGGAAAAATCGTTCCCGATATTTTTATTAGGGGTTCGGAAAAATCGTCCCCACCACTTTGCCAGAGTTCGGAAAAAATCATTCTCGGCACTATTTTCGGGGTTCGGAAAAATCGTCCCCATTGAGCTCATTTGGGGTGCATATCATAAGTGTGTCGTGGGGATCCCGCAACGTGAACAGTTTTCAAAATAAAAGAGATCAATTAGAAAAGTTAGGAAATAGGCGATAGAGAACTAAATGCATTATCATGCACTGACATGCATGATTTCTACTTACTGAGATTTTTATCTCACTAGTTTATGCATTGTAGGTGAGCCTGTTGATGATTGAATTTGTGATGTGACTGTGCAAGCTGTGGAGCTCCTTCAAGGTTTTGAGCGGATGTACATAGATGACGACCTGTTGGGCTAGGCCGTGGGTTTATTTTGTTTCCGCTGATGTTTTGGTTGTGTAATATAATAAGTATTATCACATGTTTGGGTGGTTTGAAGTGGTATCAAAAACCAGTCACGTATGTTGAACTGGTGTGATGGTGTTGGTTATAAGCATATTATGTGAAAAAAAAAAATTTATATGCAGGTTTTTATAATGATAATGTTTATATTAAATAATATTTGAATTATAAGTTATGTAAGGAGGGTCGTGTCACATAAAATAAATATAAAACCCAAAAATATTGGGTATCCATATAATTGGATTTGATATACCGCTCCGTCCCACCTGACTGCACCAATATTGTAGACACGGAATTTAAAAAAATATACTCCCTCATCTAGTTCTAAGATATCCGTTTGCTTTTTACATTTGGATTAAAGAGTATTATTATTATATGTAAAGTGAGTAGTTGTATTAGAGAGAAGTAGTGGGTCATATTGTTTATTTTTTTACTAAATACTCCCTCCGTCCCATAATACTTTTCTTACTTTCCTCATTTATTTGTACCACAAAACTTTTCACCCCAAAAAAGGAAACACCACTTTATTCAACAACCTCTAAAGTTACTTTAATTTCAAATTTGTCACTCTTTTTTCACACATATCATTATTTTATACTTTTTTATTACCTAAAAATACTACAATACCCTCCAAAGTCAATAAAATTGGTCAAAAAGTGCAACTTTTCTTAAACAACGTGGAACAGTAAAGGTGAAAAGTTTTCCGGGACGGAGGGAGTAGGAGAAATGCATACCTTTGAACCAAACGCCAAAAATAGTAAAATTAACACCTTAGAAATAGACGGATGGAGTATTATGTGTTTTAGATATGAATGATAAATTTATAATTAAAATTAGTACTTGGAGGAAGATTTCAGATTTGATAATGATTTCAAAACTCCAAATTTAAGATACTCAGCTCCAAGACCCGAGTTATCCGTTGTCCACTCTAAGAGCATCTGCGTTGAGTTATTTTTGAGTTTAAACTCAATAATTAATGTAACCACCTGTGGGAGTTTAAACTACACCTAACCTCTCTCTCTCTTCTGCTGGTTCTTACTCATGAAACTCAGTTTATTAGCCAAATTTTTGGAATAAAAAATGCATATATAGAGAGAGTGAGCCACACTTATCATTTGATTAGAAAGTGGAAGTGACATGCCATAAAGGTGTGTGAGCTTAGAATATATGCATCTCTTACTTGACTTCTTTGATTTTTATTAAAATATTATTAATAAAAAGTGAGTTTAAACAAAAAATGAATATGAGTATGTATGGAGTTTAATTAAAATGTGTGTAAAAATTAAGTGGATAGAATAAAGTTGGGTTTAAACTCTCATGTGATGCTCTAAATGCAAGTGCTGACCCTATTAAGGGGACGTTTATTTTAATTTTTTTAATTCAGATTTTATTTTTCAAAATTACTTAACTTTACAAACCATATCTATATACTATTTACAAAACTTTTGTCATAGGGCATAGCTCAAGTGGTAGAGGAGAGGGTAGAAAAGTCTTCCAATTGAGCTTGGTTGCTGCAGGGTGGGGGTTCAAATCCTGCTTTTGACTTCTTTTATAATTGGATCAAATAAGTCCCTTATCTTTATAAAAAGATCAATGAAGCCTCTCATTTTATTTCATGAACTAAACCCTTCATCTATTTTCTATCCCTTCAACCTTTTTTTTAATTATAATTAAATCAAATAGTAGTATACCTTTTTCTTCAGTAGAGTAACTTACATTCATTTTTAACCGACTACCTTATTTTCCTGAACCTTTTATTTAATTTTTTGTTATTGGAATTTATTATTATTATTATTATTATTATTATTATTATTGTGTGATAAACAAAATGTTATACTGTTCTTCCTTTATTTATTTTTTCTGTTTTGATTTTTTTATTTTTAATTATTTAATATATATATATATTATAAATTACAAAATATTATATATAAAATAATATTTCATAAATAAATATATATATGAAGAATAAAAAGTTATAGCATTTTTAATAAAAATTAATAACCCATAAAGAACAAAGTAATAATTATGCATTCAATTAAACTATTTCATTAACAATTCGCATGATAGATAAAAAGTTAATATTTTCAATAAAAGTGATACCAAATCAAGAAAAAGTGATAATCATTCGATAATTCAATGATCATTCAATTAAATTATCTAATTTGAATTACTTTAATTGTTACATTATACATATATATCTTACATTTTATTTAAAAAATTTAAATAATAATTTTCACCTCATATTGTTATATTTATAAATAATCTTAAATATGTATATTTTAAAGTTATTGGAAGATGAATTTTTTTTACTAAAGAATGCAATTAATTCTAATTAATAAATACAATTAAAATTGGGAAAAACAAAAAACAATATTACATTTTGCTTATTAATATATACTAAATAATTATTATTATTATTAAATAAAAGAAGAGGATTAAAGAAAAACTAAAACATTATAAAACAAAAGAAAGGAAAGATGATAGTTAATTAGCAGAAAATTAGAGCATGATTAAGAAAGAGTCAATGTGTTGTGTTAGCACTTAATTATATTAGAAATATTGTAATAGAAATTTAGGAAATTATGCCTGATATTAGTCAATAATTATTATATTAAGGAATGAGAATTTTGTAAAGAAATTACTGTAATTATTTTTTAAAATATTTTTTTTAACTTATGTTAATTTTTAGTAATGGGGTCATAATCTATTAAAATACAAAAGGTTTTGGATGAAAAAATAAATAAATAAGGGGTTTATTTGATCAAGAAAAATAAAATGAGGGGTTTCCATAATCTTTTGTCTATATTTTAAAAGAATAAGGGTAATTGATCCCATAAAAAAATAATATGGGCTTAGATGAATAAAAAATAAGTTAATGATTTTACTTGATCTCAGGAGAAAAGGTGAAAATTTGACCTTTTGCCCTAGTTCATACATTGTGCAAACTAGTGATTCCATTATTTGTATTTTATATATATTATTTTAATTATCATTCTAATGATAAATGATTATGAACCCAACTCTATGGTTTGAATTGGCACCCCTACCAGCTGTCCACACACTATACATGAGGATTGAGGGGTCAATTTAACTGCAATAGGACTCCATAGTCTAGTTACCTACAATATCGGTTGTTTGATTTGAGCCAATATAAAATTGTAGAGATTTACTTAGTTAACCACAGGGTCACCAGTTACCTTTTTACATAGATTATAAAATTGTAGAGATTTACTTAGTTAACCACAGGGTCACCAGTTACCTTTTTACATAGATTATGCACAATGCGTAGTACATGTGAGAGGGTCAACAGTAACCCTTGGTCACTTGAGAATCACCCAAAATTGTAAAGGGAAAGGGAGCAATGAAATTTGGAATATAGGCGTTTAACCAAAGGTAATTATGAATGTCATCATTATAATAAAGTACAATCAAATTCTTTTTACGTGGATATATTTGATCTAAAGAGCTCCAATATTCTCAAATGGTGGAAGAACTATCATCTGCACTCATCATTCAACTGCAAATGATAAGAAAACCACCATCCAAAATCAAAGGGCTATAATAATCAAATCAAAACAAAGTGTACAATCAATAATTAATCAAATGAAGCACCAACTTGCAACTGCCATTCCATGCAATCTTCAAAATCAATACTGCTGGAACAGTCCAGCAGTGCATTCTGCTGCTGCTCGTATCGACAGATGTAGTTCAAGCCGACGAGCACCTCGCAGACGACCGCCTCCGTCTTCTCACGATCAGCGAAGTATAGTGTCTGAAGTAGAAGAATGTTTTTCCTCGTGACGATTTGATGCTGTTCAAAGTTTCGCTCGCTTTGCCACCGCATCATGTTATGTGCTAACGGGGCGAGCCACTTGAGCATTGCCCCGAGCCTTTCCCTCCAACTATGAGCAAGAGGGGCGTCGTAGATGGCCAAATCTTGCACGTAGGATTTCAAATTTGATCTCAGTGTCTTTCTTAGGCTCGTTGGGAGCATTTGATATAGGTCGTCTCTTGCCTCGTCGCCTACTAAATGGGGATACCGGAGAAGTTTCTCTAAGACGATGATCACATTGGCGTAGTGCAGGGCTAGAGCTGAGCCTCCTAGGGTATTAGGAGGCGCATACACTGTCAACCGACTACTCTTATGTCCATTTTTCGAACGGGGAAGATCACTAGTGATCATAGCATGGAAGAATGAACCTGAGAGATTGGGATGCTCTCTGTTCATTGTCTTCACATCGCTTGAAGTACTAAAACAGCTTGAAATTTGGCTCGTTTCGCCATCATAGCTCAAATGATTCTCGTTGTCTTCGTCGACATCATCATCATCATCCACTTTGGAAGCAGAGCTACTCAGACTCAAACAATCAGAGAACATCCTCCCACGTCCCACACAACAAGTGGAATTGTAATCTTCTGGACGAAACGAGGCCCCTTTGTTCTTCTGAGATCCAACTACAGGCATTGAACTAAGGGTCCTTTTCTCCACTCCCTCGTCTACATTTCGACCCGAATTAGAACTACCACTATAAACCGAAGCACCAACCTTTTGAAGCTTACAAGTCACACCTATTTGCCTAGACTTCAAAAACGAACCACTACAAACACCCCCTCTCGAGCATGCATCCCCAAACACAACACATATCCGAGCATAAATCGTGCACACAGTCCTCGCCAACAGCTCAACAATCTTATCATACGTTTGGTTCCATAGAGAGGCGTCTTTCAAATGCCTCACGTCTTGCCTTTGCCACGTTAGCTTCTGCTCGAAAGCTTTTCGACTCTCCTCATGCTGATTCTGCTGAAACTTCTTAGTAGCTAATTCAAGCTCATTCATAACTTCCATTTCAGTGTACAAACTAGCAGTAGAATTCACATATCTCTCCATTTTCCTAATCATACTCTCCATATCCTTCACCAAAAAACACAGCTCCTTAATATCAACAATCCCAGAAACAATATCCCCATAAACATGTTCAAACCCCTGCAATACTGGAACTGTACATTTCTTTCCTAACCTAGAAACAACACTAGCAACCCTATTCAAATCATCAAGTTTCTCCTCAATGGCCAGCTCTAACAGCTGCTTTTCATCACTGGATACAAGAATCCTAATACCTTCAGACTTTATAATCTCATTCTTGAGCTTATGAATCTCAGTTTCAGACAAAGATTTGTGCAGATGAATTATCTTGGACATGACATTAGCAACTTCAAAACAGAGTATTCCAATTATACACCTATCTTGAGAACCAGATTTTTTGTTCTCAGTATACAAAGCAAGCTTCAAATTGCTACTCACCTGATTACCCATTCTCAGAATCCAAGGCTCCACCACCATCTCCGCCGCCAGATGCCGGAGAACCCCACTTCAGATCTGGCCACCACTTCCCTCCCTCCTAACGCTCGTCCATAATCAAACCTCCAAGAATTCACACCAAGATGGAAGCTCAAATGGAGACAGAATCAGCAAGAAAAGGAAAAAGGGTCATGAATTTCGTGCCAAGAAAAGTGAAAACACCAAGCCCAGATGAAGAACATTCGGAATCGATCGAGTGCTGGAGAAAACAAGAAAGGTTTAATCGATTGATGAACAGAGCGAAAAGAGGGGTGGAGGGAAAACAAAAGGAGGCAATTTGATTGAGATTAAGGAAGCATTTCCATGGTAATGATTCTTTGGAAATGGTGGAAATGGAGAACAGTTCGAAGGAGATTTGCGCTCAGTAATCTGAACTCTGAAGCATGAATTCTGCAACTCCCAGTTTGTTTACTTTTCAATGCGCTCTTTAATTTATGGAGTAAATTTTTTATATTACTATATTTTATTTTAGTATGTGTAGTAATATTAATATCTAATTTATTAATGTGTGTGAATAATGGTGGTTTTATTTTTTGTGGAGATACCATTTTGACCTTTTAATTGGATTTAATTTAGAAGATTGAGCACATGTGTGGTTAGATATTTTGGTCATATGGCTGAACAATAGGAGAGAAGTAGGTGAACATTGAAGAACCACAGTAATGTCAATTCAAATATGGAATTATACAAATCAAATATTTAATGTTTATTTATTCATTAATCAATTATTGTGCTATTTTTGGATACTCCTCATTAATTTCAGTTGTAAAAAATAAGTACTTACTCTTGAACAAAAAAAAAAAGTACAAGTATTTGGTAACACATAGTTAAAAAAAAATACTTCAACCGTACCCTTGAAACATAACTCTTTGTTTTTTGCAAGTGCATTAAGGAGTATAATAATTTAATATATTTTGAGGTGAGAGAAATAATATTTTAAAGTGTAGTGGGTAGTTGTATTAGTATTGAGTGTGGGGTCATGAGTGGTCACATCAATCTAAAAAAGGAAATGAATACTTTGTAATGGGACGGACCAAAATGGCAAAATGGATACGTATCAAGAGAACGGAGGGAGTAATATTTTGTTATAATGTTGTAAGAAGTTGTATTTTGAATAATTGAATATAATAAAGTAAATGATGTAATTGATTTTGATAATTTATTTAAAAAAAGTAATCTTTTGTTATAACGTTGTAAGAAGTATTTTGGTTAAATATAATAGAGTAGTATGATATAGATTAATTCACTTTGACTAAATTGTATATAAAAGAAAAGTGTTATTTTTTTAATATTATAGTACTATTAGATTATTTATATAATATAGTATTATTTTTATTTTTTGTATGCAAATATTTTTTGGACGAATCAAAATAGAAAATATACAAATATTTATGGAATTGATTAAATAACTAATTTGTAGAATTTTTTAGTTTTTTTAAAATAAAAAATAATAATTTCAACCCAATGTATCTTTACATTGTATTGTCAATAGCATTTTAAATATTTGTCATTTTTTCTTAAAAATATGTCATACAACTACAAATTAATATTATTCTTTGCTCTAAATAGAAAATATTAAATTAATATTTAGAATTATCTAAGGAAATAATAATATCATATTCATGTGATTAAACGTCTCACAAACAGTATTATATAAGTATCATTTCATAAGAAATTTTATTTTTTAAAAGAATTATTGATGATAATAATAATTTTTTTTATTAATGTTAATAAATTGATGGTAATCAAAATAAACATGGCTATTGAATAGTTTGAATATAATTCCATATCTACTACGTCAACTACTTCCCTCACTTTTAATTATGGAAATTTTGTTTTTTCCTCAATGATATGGTCCAGAATTTCTATTTTAATCCGTAAAGTTCACCCTCTTATATAAAATAATATAATAATAAAAAAATTAAAATAAAAAAATAATTAACTAATAACTCCACAATATAATTTATATAGGAGTATACTTTCTTTCAAAACTATCATCCATTCTAATACACATAATATATATTCTCTTCATCTCATATTAAAATTTACATTTTTTATTTTAATTTATCACAAATTAAGATGAGACACTTTGTTGTGAGATGAGCGTAAGACGGGTCAACCCATCATTAAAATATGTTTATTATATAGATAAAATATATTTATTTGTAGTTAAAGTATGTCATTAATAAATCATATTAAAACACACTAAATTCAAATTTTAATGCATAATCCAGCATACTTTAGAAAACATACTTTAACAACCATTAAACATATTTATCTAAATAATGGACATACTTTAGTAATTGGTCAACCCGTCTCACAAATAACACGTCTCATAAGAGACTTTGTCCTTTAAAATTTACATTTTCCTTTTTCAAATAAAATAATTAATTATTCATGTGATCTACATACAACATTAATACAATTACACATTATATATTAAATATTATATTTTTCAATTCACTATCCACTAAAAATATTAACTCTTAAATGTTAATGCGGGACTGAAAGAGAATTATTATAAAAATACTTATATTACTCTAAAAAATAAATTAAATCTTACTTTTATTAAAGTTTGTGCAAACATCAAGGTCCCTTTTAACCAGTAATAAAATACTAGGCTACTTAAGTATAGACATGTACCCCGGTTCGGAACCGGCGGTTCCGGTTCCAACGGAGGTGGAACCGGAACCGAACCGGGGAATAAGGTGGCCGGTTCGTGAACCGGCGGTTCCGGTTCCGGTTCGGAACCGCCGGTTTTCCGGTTTTTTTTTTTTGTTATATTTATACATCATATATGTGTTATCAGTTATTACGTGTAATTTATTTATTAAATAAGTGAAACATGTGTAATTGAAAATTGAAATATTGAATTTGAATTAATATAATAATAATATCATTAAAATTGAAAACATGATATTGATGTTGATGTATGCATTATGCAATATTCAATAATGCAAGTAAAAATTTCAAAGTTGATATTAAATTCACAATAATCATACAA
This sequence comes from Pogostemon cablin, assembly GCA_023678885.1. Taxonomy (NCBI): domain Eukaryota; kingdom Viridiplantae; phylum Streptophyta; class Magnoliopsida; order Lamiales; family Lamiaceae; genus Pogostemon; species Pogostemon cablin. The sequence goes on along the minus strand of CM043008.1, from coordinate 11,871,667 downwards.
TATTAATTAATGTGATCACATAAAAATTTAATTATTAAAGTCTAAACCATTACAATTTACAAATGTAGAAGTGTAGAGAACACTACAAGTTTACTTCCATGTCAAGTGTCAACTACTCTATTGTTACACTTCAAAATTTTAAAAAATACAAACTTTATAAGATAAAATACAACAACATAATAGAAGGGGAGGGGGAAAGGACTTGAGCTTAAATTTAGGGTTAAACTTGAAAATTCAAGTTCAACTTAAATTTAAGTTGCCTACGTATCCTCGAAAGGAATCAAAGCCCACGTAGTTCTCTTAACTTACCTCAACCTACCTCTTTGGCTCGGTGGAGGTGAATGGTGATGGTCTTTTTTATTTACTCTACCAATCTAACTCGCTTCCATATTCCGTAATTTCATCATCCGATCGGTCTTCTTCATTTAGATGTTGAATCCGTCTTTCCGCCTTTGACCAATCATCAAGCAAACACAAATTTTGTAAATTTGTCACACTTAAATTGGATCGTGTCGGATCCAAAGTGAGATTACCAAGACTAAATGCTTGTTCGACGGCAACCGTAGAGGCGGGAGATGCAAAAACCTCTTTTGCAATCAATGATAAAATAGGGAATGACTTTGTTCTCCTTGACCACCACTTCAAAATATCAAAACTAGTTCCGCTTGTTTCAAACTCAAAAGTGTTAGTAAAATAAGAATCAAGTTCTTGAAAAGGATTAGATATAACCCGTGCACATTTTTTAGATCTAGCATCATAAAAATTATAAAATTTTTGAAGAGCATCATATTTCCTAGAATTATCAACACTATCACTACTATCATCACCACTAGATTGATCATCGTTCGTATCATTTTGTTCTTTATACTCCTTAAAAAGATCCTTTATTTGATTATAAGTACTTGCAACTATGTCTTTAGGATTAGGAGCTTGTTGTCTAGTAGGAGAATCACAATTAGCATACAATGAATCATAGTAAAGCATTAACAATTCTTCTAAACCATCCGTTCTAATACGTGGGTCCAACAATTTAGCAACTAAACACAAGTCCGGGATTTGAAAAAAATATTTTAACCACTTAGATTTCATGGAAAGAATAGCATTTGACAACAACGGGTGTGCTTCATTAGCACTAAAAACCATAGCAATTTTAACACAATTATCAACAACTAAATTTGAAGTAGGATAATAAACACCGGATAGTTCTTCCGTAGCATCATTAAAAATTTGCAAAACATCACATAGAGTGTAACACGTGTCCCATTGATTAGCAAACAAAATTTGACCACCCGCATCTTGTGAGTAAAAAGCACAAATATGATCTTTATAATCAAAAGAGTCATGCAACATTTTATAAGTCGAATTCCAACGAGTTGAAACATCTAAAGGAAATTTTTTTGGGTGAATGTTCACAGATTGACAATATATTTTCCACCTTTTAGTAACGGAATGGTTTCTCATTATATACCATATAGCACTTTTAATAGGTTGAATGTGTGTTTTCAAAGCACTTATACCATCTTGAACACATAAATTCAATATATGACAAATACATCTAACATGAAAAAATCTACCACCAATTGAGGGTTTGCAAATATCAATAAGACTTTCTAAACTAGCCGTATTAGCACTAGCATTATCAAATGAGATTGTAAAAATCTTTGTAACTAAATCATATTCTTGCAAAATAGTACTAATTTTGTGAGCAATATTAACGGCGGTATGAGGAACATCAAATGATCTATAAGCAATTAATCTTTTTTGCAAATTCCATGAACTATCAATCCAATGACAAGTAATACCCATATAATCTGCTTTTTGCCAAAAATTGCTCCAAATATCCGAGCATATAGACACTTTATGAGGTAATTGTTGCAAAATTTGTTTTAAAACCAAACCATACTTTTTAACAACTTTAGCAACACCAAGTTTACATTTATTACGATGCAAAGGTGGGGCTTGAGGATTTAAAGTGAGATTTACCCAATCTTGAAAAAAAACATTATCGGCAAAGTTAAATGGCAAATGTTTGGTGCACATAAGTTTAAGGTATAATCTCAAATAATTAGATTCATTAAATTTAAAAATAGTGTTACCCGACGCCGATGAATCTTCTCCTCCGGAAGAGGCCGTGAACCCTCGTCCTATTTGTGTTTGACCGGTTGAGATGCCAATCTTGTCCGGATGCTTCGAGTTGATGTGCTTGATGAACGTTCCATATCCTCTGCCATGCTTGAATTTATTCTTCGTGCCACAATAGTTGCAAATAACTTTGAATTCATTCGAATTCTCAATCGTCTTCTTCTTGAAATGAATGGAAAATATATCGGAACGTAACACTTGTGGAGAACTTCGAGTCGATCCTCCGCCTCCGGCTCCGCTAGAGTCTCCGGTACCCGCACCACCCGAGGTTGGTTGACTTCCACTCGCCCTTTGTTGTGATTGACCTTGAATATTATCGTTGTCGTCGTCGGAAGGGAAATCATCTCCAAGTATCTCCCTAACATTCAAGTTGAACAAATGAGGGGAGATTTCTTCATCCGAAGGAATATTTTCAAGTTCAATATCTTCTAGAGTTGGTGGAAGTTGGCGTGGAGGTGGTGGAGGACAATTTAAGGTGTTGGGCATGGATCTTCCTCTAGAAGAAGAAGGTGAGGCACCGGATGAAGAAGAACCTCTTCTAGACATTTTTTTTAGATTGAAAAAACTAAAGGATGAATATATAAGAATATAAGATTGATGAACTAAAACTAAGAGACTAGAAGTAGAAGTATACTAATTAGTAATTTAGTAGTATATGTGTGGGAAAGAATAGAAAATGATAATGAGAGAATAAAAATGAAAGTGATAATAAGAGAATTGAAATAAAAGACTACAACTTTTTTTTTAGTTTGATATATATGAACTAAAAAAGGAAACTTGAGACTTGAGACTTGAGAGTTGAGATGAGATTGAGAACTTGAGTAGTTGAGTAGAATTGTAGAAATGTAGAATATGGAATAGAAGAAGAAGTAGTAGTGTAGAGAAGAGAGTGTAGTAGTAGATTGAATGTGAATGTTGGTGTGCCCAAGTTGATCACACTTGGGGGGTATTTATAGAGGATTGGAAGTGATCTCAACCATCCATTTCAAATTTTAAACACAAAAAAATCTCAACCCTTAAATTTAAAAAAAAAAAAAAAAAAACCGGGCAGAACCGCCGGTTCGTCGGAACCGCCGGTTCCGCCATCCATCTCAGCCGTTGATCTTCAACGGTCACACGATCTCGGCCGCACGTTTGAATTTTCAAAATTCAAAATTTCCCCCTCAAAAAAAAAAATCGAGGAACCGCCGGTTCACCGAAACCGGCAGTTCCAGCGAACCAATAAACCGAGAAACCGCCGATTTAACCGTGAACCGGAGAACCGGCGGTTCGAACCGCCGGTTCCGACGAACCGGCGGTTCGAACCGCCGGTTCCGGTTCGTGCGCTGCTGGAACCGAAACCGAACCGTGTTCTACCGGTTTCGGTTCCTTTTTTTCCGGTTCCGGTTAAAACCGGCGATTTTCCGGTTGGAACCGCCGGTTCCGGTTAATCGGTGCATCTCTACTTAAGTATGCTATTAGTAAAATTGAATTACGGTGAATTGAAAACGTTACTCTCTCCGTCCCTCTACAAGAGTGATCAGGGGCGGAGCTAGATAATATTTTTAGGGGCTAGAAATAAAAAAAAATCATAATTCATTTTCAAATATTAAATAATATGAAGTAGTGCAATATAAAATCATAACTAAGAAAAATAAAGACGACTTTTTCATGATTCAAAATGAATTATTATAAAGTCAGTAACAAAAGAGAGAATTATTTCTTTATCAATGTAAACGATTAAATTATTCATAAAAATAATTATTAGGTAGTTAGGGGGTTAAAAATCATTATTTGGACAAAATAAGCATTCTCATTTGATATATAATTTTTATGTATTGATGTGCGCAGAGATTAATAAAATGTATTTTTTGAATGTATAATGTAAAATAAAATAATTGTTTTTTAATAATTTAATAAGAAAAAAGGTGATAAAATGATTGAGATTGGTAAAAAAATATATAAGAAGTATATGGGATTTGGGATTCTTGGAGTATTGATGTATTAAGTTGTACTTATTTAGTGAATATTTATTATTAGTAAAAGTATATATATAATAGTTGAAACAAGATAAATTGAAAATGGGAAGAAATAAATAGAATGGAGCAAAATAATAATTTAATATAACACATACTACTAGGGGATTTTTGGAAAGTTTGGGGGGCTAGAGCCCCTTCATCACTATATGAGGCTCCGCCCCTGAGGGTGACGAAACTTTTTTTCACGTATATTAAAGTATATAATATTTAATATGTAGATGATGAGAGAGAAATAATATTTTAATGTATAGTGGGTAGGTGTATTAGTGTGATATGTGGGTCCTATGGGGATATTAATTATTTTGTGTGGGTTCCATTTACTAAAAAGGGAAATACATCTCTTGTGCTAAGACGGACGAAAATAGTAAAATGTACCTCCTTATTGTGGGACGGAGGGAGTATTTAATTAAGGGCAAAGACTCGTGAGTAGATCGGTTTAAAGAATGATTTTATGAGATGTATAAAAATTGTTAATTTTATAATAAAAAGTGTATTCAATTAATGAAAAATAATAATGGTACTATAAATTATTTCATGAATAATTTATAGTATAAATGAAATAAATTTTTATGGGAGTAAAGTGTGTTTTAGGAAGGTATCATGGGTTGAGTGAAAGGAAGTTTGTAAATAAAAAATAAGGGGGCTCGAGGTTAAAGATTTGAAAATTTTTAATAAAGCTTTTCATGGTAAATGAGCATTGAAGTATTTGAGTTAAAAAAAAATTAGTTTATGGATGACGATGGTGGACTCTAAATATGGGGTAAAGAGTAATTGTTTTGATAATTTTTTAGATGGTAGAAGGGGAAGCATGTGGTCCGACTGGTAGACGGATGTGTTTAGTCTTTCTTTCGGGATTGATATATAGTTGTCAAATGAGTCGAATTGGCCCCGGTCCCAACCCGTGAGGCTAAATGAGCCAGATATCATGTGTTATTATGAGCTCCAAGTAGACTAAATTTTTTTAAAATACCCGATTCGGCCCAGCCCACGAAAAGCCCAGCCAAAGCCCATATTCGGCCTAGCCCGGAAGGTCGGGTGATGGGAAGGGTACATACTTTTGGGGTGAAAATTGGACGGGGGAGGGTTCATTGAAACTCAAATTTCCATGCCTTTTTCAGCTGTGTAAGAATAAAGAGAGTATGATTAGAAACTTAGGGTGGGTTATGGGAGGAAGAGAGGTGGAGATGGAGTTGGGAGTGGAGGAGTACTTTAATTGATTGGGAATTTGATATTTTTAACTATCTGTTGTCTATCCTTAACCGGTGTACTTTGAGGTAGGTGGTTGTTGATTCATAGAGATGGCTTGGCAATTCTAATCATTGCTATAGTACAAGGAGTGTCTATTCAATCCTCATTGAACAAGGATAAACGTTAGCAGCAGATGAAGAAATGATGCATAGATTCAAATTGATATGAGACACATTTGCACCGAGAAAAGTTATAATCCATGCATGGAGAGAAATTTGGAATAGGTCCACCAACAAGAGATAATTTGCTAAGAAGAAATTTAATACACTCCAGCGATGAATCAAAATGTGCACTTTGTCAAAATCATATTGAAACCGGTAGACATGTTCTCTTTGAATGCTCAACTTCACATGAGGTATGGATGACTTGCTTCAAATGGTTTGGGATTATTACAGTATCCCATTCTTATATTTTATCTAAGCTCATTACACATAGTCAAATCTTGAGAGACAAGATAGGAAAGAAGGTGGCGGTAACAATTTGGTTATGTCTGATCTGAAGATTGTGGAAAGGTAGGAATGATCTTATATTTAATGGCGTGGATTTTCCTGTTGAAAAAATTGTTGAGGATATTAAGCTTAGACTCTGAAGTTGATTCAATATAAATAAGATAAGGAGTTCTAATTTTTCTTTTTGTGACTGTCTATCTATGCTAAGGATGGTATTAGAATGTTAATTCTTGTAAACCTGACATTTTATTTTTCCGGGTATCTCTTATACTCATAATGAATAATTTTTTTTTATTAATAAAAGAAATAATAATAACATCTTTAATAGAAATAACTTATAAAAACGATCTTATTGAGACCATATCGCTAACCTCTGTTTGAAATGTTGTACCAAAAAGGAATGTATCAATTTAGAGGGACAAACAAAATGAAAATTATTGGTCAATAGTAATATCCGAAAATTTTCATTACATGTTAATATTTTATAATCATAAATTGATACTTTATAGTTCCTCCGTATTCTTGATACATATTCATTTTATCATTTTACTATTTTGGTCCGTTTTATTATAAAGTATTAATTTTTTTTGGTTGATGAAACCTACAAAAAAATACTCCCTCTGTCCCACAATTTCCTTCACGTTTTTACATTTGTTCGTCCCACAATTTTGTTCACAACCTAAAAATGGCAAATTTCACTTTATCCAACAATCTCAAAAGTTACTTTAATTTCAAATTTGTCACCATTTTTCACACACATATCATTACTTTATATTTTTTTATTACCTAAAAATACTACTTTTCCTCTAAAGTCAACAAATTTGGTCAAAAAGAACACTTTTCTTAAAAAATGTGGTATAGTAAACGTGCCTATAATTTTAGGACAGATGGAGTAATTATTATACTCAATCCACTACACATGAAGCTCACAATCAACATTAATACAACTACTCTCTATATATTAAAATATAATATCCCTTAATCCATTATACATTATACATTAATTTATACTCTTAATGCACTTTGACAAAAGCCAACAGTTGAGGTTGAGGGCTTGTTAGGTTGTATCGATGAAAATGACTTTAAAATATGCTTGTAATGTATGACTTCTACAAGGTTATTTATGGATTAAAACCGGTATGAATACTTTACATCAAATATGATGTATTATCCTATATATGTTAATTAATACCTTAGCAATCATAATACTGTTATTTTTTTTTATATAGAGTGATGCATCATTTTAAAAATTTGTATATATAGTTCTAAAATTTTTTGTTCCATTAATATTATAAGCTGTTTGGTGGTTGAATTTTTCGGTGGGAATAGTAATGAGTATCATTAAGAAATTGAAAGTAATGGAAGTATTTTAAACAATGATGAGTAGTTATTAAAAAAATAAGAATGATTGAAATTTTTTTATTCTAATTAAATCAAACAAATATCAATAATGAAAATAAATAGCTAACCCGCCTATTATTCCAAGTAACCACCTCTTCAATTCAATTTCAATAAGCTTTGGATTAAGTAATAAAATTTTTGAAATCGAGTTAAATATTTGTGAGTCAGTATAATTCAACGGCTAATACTCATGTGCATCCCGATGCATCTCAGGATACGGTGTACCCATTTTTAGAAACATATACAATTATAAAGAAAAATATATACACTTATGAACAAAAATGTATACACTTTATTAACGAATTTTCTATTAGTTTTGTTAATTTTTTAATAAAAAATTTAGTACAGAAAAATATACAATTATTAAGAAATATGTATACATTATCAAATAAAGAGTTATACACCTATGAATACTAGTTTTTTTAATAAAAAATTAAATGTAAAAAAAATATACAATTATTAAAAGATATGTATACAATATTAAATAAAAAGTTATACTGCACCCTTTTCCTCGATGCCTGGATATCAACTCTAATATAACTCTAATTCAATTTTCTATGCATGAGGAAGCTTCTAAAGTTGGTCATTTTAATTAAAGTTTCCTTTCATTTAAAATAAGACAAAATTTGGGTGAATCCATCAAATTTGTAATTGGATAAATATGCAAATTACAAAAAAAAAAATCTATTTTTAATTAAAGATTTCATATGACCGTACTTATAATATATATGATTCACGCTTGAGAGTATTGTAAAACTGGTTGACTCATGACTAAAGTATATTTATTATATAATAGATAAAGTATGCTTATTTGTAGTTAAAGTATGTCAATAATAAATTATATTATTTTAATAATCTAAAATCATACTTTAATTCATTATTTATCATACTTTAAGAAACATACTTTAACAATCATTATGCATATTTTATTTATATAATAGAAATATTTTAACACATCTCACAAACCGTCTCACATATGAAACGTCACACAAGAAAGTTTGTCTTCACGTTTAATACAGCACTTTGTTTAAAAGAAGTAAATTAATTAATTTATTTTATTTTATTTTTTTAGAAATTTTTTGTATTAAGTAATTTAAAGTATGTTACATTTTTTTTCTTTCTTTATATACACCCCTTTATCCTTATATAATGGTACAACGTGCCCTTTAAATTTTGAAATTGAACATTCCTACCCTTTATCTATTGTAAATTAGTCATTCTATGTCCTTCTTAAAAAAACATTACTAACATTATAAGTCAATTTGCGAACAATACAATTACTAAGAATTTTCAAATTTTATATTTAATTAAAAAAATTCTTGAGCTTTTTATCTACTTTTTTAGATTTTAGATCCAATGTTAGTAGATGTATTTTATTTGTGCCATAATTTCATTGGAATTTTTTTCGCAACTATACTATTTAGGTTTGTTCCAAGTTGATTTCTAACCAATCCAACTGTTAAAATTTTACAAATTTGGTTTTAAAACAAATCTCTTCTTATGAGTTTTTCATCTATAATTTTGGATTTTAAATCCAAAATCAATAAACTAACAATTTTTGTGTCAAAATTTAGTAGGTACAAAAGATTTTTTTAAAAATATGTTTCTCCATTAATGAAACTGATGTATTGTTAATAAATTTAAAATTTAAAAATATAGAGAAAAAGCTCAGAAGATGAGGCTCGTTTTAATATAAAGTTTGAAAATTTTAAATTATTTGTAAATTAATTCGTAAAAATACTTCATAATAATTATTAAAGAGGTGTATAATTGTTTTATTGTAGTTCACATGGACAGATTAACTGGTCATATAGGTGACATCTTATATTAATGACCAAAGATCGAATCTCACAGCTCCAAAGTGGGAGCAACTTCTCAAAACGAGGAAGCTCCTTCTGTGCAGTGGATAGTGGTTTAGCCCACAACTGATCAATTGAGTCTCCACCACTTTATCAGGCCGGGTCTAGACTCTATTGATCAATTAAGTCATCTTGATTTACCTCTCCATCACCCCGTCGGGATAGGGTGTGCTGCGATTCCACTTTTTTATATCAATAATTATTTTATTGCACAAAGATAAAGAGCTTATTTGTTTAAAAAAAAAACTTAATGACTTATTTGATCTTGGAACAATAGTTTAAGGGTAAATTCGATCTTTTGTCCATTTAAAAATAGGGCAAATCTTATATGAGATCGTCTCACGTAAATTATTTTACGCCTTCGTAATTAGTTATCACTTTCGCTATAAAATGTTATCACTTCTCATTATATTATAATTTGTTGATGAAATAGCATTATCAAATTTTATTAATTGAGTTTCAATTTTTATTCGTGTCACATAAACTTTTACATGGTCTCACACAATTCCTTGCCTTAAAAATAAAGTGTCTTCTAAAATTATTAGTTAAAGATATTGTTATTATTTTTTAAAGTGTGAATAGTATTATGAAATAAATGAATAATAAAAATGTGAAGAATTTCTAAAATTATTAGGAAAAGATAATGTTATTATTTTTTAAAGTGTCAAGAGTATTATGAAATAAATGAATATTGAAAATGTGAAAGAATTTTACTAGGAGAAGGTATATATGAAATTGAAGCTTTTTGTTGAAATTCAATCTTAAAGCTTTTTATTTTTGAGTTCCTCATTTCTGTGCGTTGATGATCATAATTTTTTTCCTCATTATATATATATAAAAGAATACATTAGAAATAATTTTTAAAATAAGTGCTATGTTCAATTGTTACGGGCATGATTTTTTATATGAGTTGATATACTGAGTATACGCACATTTATATATGTATAAATCTATATGAATTTTCACTTTTATTTTCAAAATTTTTTCAATTTTACTTTATTTAAAAATAATTCAATTTTAATCTTAATCGTTCAATTTAATTTTAATTTTAACTATTCAATTAATGCTTTAAATAGATTATTATACTAATATTGAATTTTATTATTTAAAATTTTTATTTTTTATTTTATACTATAAATTTGGTAAATATTGAAAATATTTTTTCAATTTTACTTTTGAAACTTTTCTATTTTAATCTATACCGTCTATACTTTAAAAACACATCTTCGCCATCGCTTTATTTAATTTAAGAACATGTCTTGACCATCAATTTATTTAACTATTTTCTTACTTTCCTTTTTCCTCTCCTTTTTAATTTTACTTATTTTGGAAATATTTTAATTATATATCTTGACCATCAATTTATTTAATTATTCTTACCATCCTTTATTAATAAAATCGGTGACCATCAATTTATTTATAAAATTAAAAGTATACGTATGTAAAATTAAATCTAAACTTCTACTTTTGTTTACAATTTTTTTTCAATTTTATTTTATTTAGAAATAATTCAATTTTAATCTTGACCATTTAATTAATATTTTTTATTTCAATCATAAAATCTAATTATACATATAATGGATTTTGTTATTTAAATTTTACTTTTTATTTAACAATATAAATTTGGTAAATATGAGAGATATTTTTGCTATATTTAACAAATTTTTAATCAATATATGTTTAATTTAAATTAATATATCAATCAACATTCATTTATTATTATAATTTAATTTAATATACATAGGACATATGATTTTAATTTGATTTCTATCATAAAATAAAATTTAATTATACTAATAATGAATTTTATTATTTAAATTTTATTTTTTTTATTTATTTAATTTAACAATATAAATTTGATTAATTTTTAATCAATATATGCTTAATTTCAATTAATATATCAATATCAATTTTATTTTCATTAGGACCGTCCCTATAAATATTTGCTTTCAGTCACGATTGTTCATTCTCTAAAATCATTCAATATAATTTTTTCATAACCTAATAAAGTTCTTACTTTCTCCCTCTTTTTGTATTTTTTTCCTCTCTAATGCTTCTTCTTTTTCTTCTCTTTTATAGATTTTACTTTCATATTATTTATAACATACTCTAATTTATTTTGTCTTTTATATTTTTATTTGATCTTATATGCAAGTTCAATTATTCTCCTTGAAGATATCATTACACTTTTAATTTTTTCTTTCGTTCTACTTTTTAATCCTCTTTTTGTTATTTTTTTCTCTAATACTTTTTTTTTCTCTTTTACACATTCTACTTTCATATTATTTATAATCTACTCTAATTTGTTTTGTATTTTATACTTTTATTTGGTCTTATATCCAAGTTCAATAATTCTCCTTAGAGGTAACATTATACTTTTTAATATTTTGTAATCTTATTTTTTTCTCTTCGATTTTTGTGTGTTTTTTTAATAATTCTTTAAACTTTATTTTTATAATTTAATTTATTTTATCTTCTTTTATACTTTTATTTAATATTATTTTTAGATTTAATCATTATCATATTTGATCTTATTTGTAGGTCCAATCATTCTCAGGTATCATTCTTTTTTTTCTATCTTTTTTTTCTTCATTTTTTGTGTTTGCTTTATAATAATTTTATGAACCTTATTTTTATATTTTAATATTTCATATTTTGTTTTTCTTTATAATCCTCTTTATGTAATTTTTTTCTCTAATTCTTCTTCTTTTTCTTCTCTTTTACATTTTTCTACATTCATATTAGTTATAGTCTATTCTAATTTGTTTTATCTTTTATACTTTTATATGATTTATATGTAGGTTCAACCATTCTAATTAAAAGTATTATTATACTTTTTAATTTTTTGTTATCTTATTTTTTTCTTCGATTTTTGTATTTTTTTTTAAATAATTCTATAAACTCTATTTTTGTAATTGCATTTATTTTTATCTTATTTTATACTTTTATTTGATATTATTTTTAGGTTTAATTATTATCATATATGATCTTATTTGTAGGTCTAATCATTCTCATTGAGGTAATATTCTTTATTTTTCAATCTTTTTTCCTTTAATTTTGTGTGTGCTCTATAATAATTATATGAATCATATAATTTTATATTTTAATATTCAATCTTTTGTTCTTCTTTTTAATTATCTTTTTTTTCTTTTCTCTAATGTTTCTTCTTTTTCTTCTCTTTTACAGATTCTACTCTCATATTATTTATAATTTACTTTAATTTGTTTATCATTTATACTTTTATTTGATCTTATGTACATGTTCATTCATTCTCTTTAAATGTATCATTATACTTTTTAATTTTTTGTTATCTTATTTTTTTATCTTCGATTTTTGTATGTTTTTTTAATAATTTTATAAACTCTATTTTTATAATTTAATTTAATTTATCTTTCTTTATACTTTTATTTGATTATTTTTAGGTTTAATCATTCTCATATTTGATTTTATTTGTAGGTCAAATCATTCTCATTTGAGGTATCATTCTTTTTTTTTGTTCTTTTTTTTTCTTCCATTTTTGTGTTTGCTTTATAATAATTCTATGAAGCCTATTTTTGTATTTTATCTTTTGTCCTTTTTAATCCTCTTTTTGTTATTTTTTTCTCTAAAGCTTCTTCTTTTTGTTCTCTTTTACAGATTCTACATTTATATTATTTGTAATCTACTCTAATTTGTTTTGTCATTTATACTTTTATATGATCTTATATGCAGGTTCAACCATTCTCCTTAAAGATATCATTATACTTTTTTTATTTTTTGTTGTCTTTTTCTCTTCAATTTTTATGTTTTTTTAAAATAATTTTATAAACTCTATTTTTATAATTTAATTATTTTATCTTATTTTATACTTTTATTTAATGTTATTTTTAGATTTTATTATTAACATATTTGATTTTATTTGTAGGTCCAATCATTCTCATTTGAGGTAATATTATTTTTTTTGTCTATTTTATTTTCTTTAATTTTTGTCTTTGCTTTATAATAATTCTATGAACCCTATTTTTATATTTTAATATTTTATCTTTTGTTCTTCTTTTTAATCCTGTTTGCTTTTATTTTGTTTTTTTCTCTAATGCTTCTTCTTTTTCTTTACTTTTACAGATTCTACTTTCATATTATTTATAATCTACTCTAATTTGTTTGTCTTTTATACTTTTATTTGATCTGTAGGTTCAATCATTCTCCTTAAAGGTATCATTATACTTTTTAATTTTTTGTTATCTTATTTTTTTTTCGATTTTTGTGTGTTTTTTTAATAACTCTATGAATTCTATTTTTATAATTTAATTTTTGTTCTCTTCTTTTATACTTTTATTTGATATTATTTCTTAGTTCAATCATTCTCATATTTGATCATATTTGTATGTCTAATCATTCTCATTTGAGTTATCATTCTTTTTCTTTTTTCTTTTTTTGTGTTTACTTTGTAATAATTTCATGAACCCTATTTTTATATTTTAGTATTCTGTCTTTTGTTCTTCTTTTTAATCTTATTTTCAAGTTCAAACATTATCATTTGAGGCATCATTCTTTTTTTTTGTTTCTATTATGATTTATGTTTTTTATTCATATTTTTTTTATCAGAAAATAATTTAGTCCAAATTCGAATCATCTATTCCTCAAACAAATCTCAGAAAACAAAGGGTTTAAGGTTTGACAAAGACTCGTATGAGACCGTCTCACTTAAGGACTTACGTGAGACGGCCAGAAAATGATAACTTTTATGAAGGAAAGTGATAATAAATTAATGAAAAATGATAATATTCTTTCATGAACAATTTATAGTATAAATAAAAAGTGATATTTTATAGCAAAATTGATAACGATTTATAGCGAAAGTGATAACTATTTTAAAAAGTGAAAAATGGTCTCACGTGAGACAGTCTCACGCAAGACCTACCTTTAAAGTTTAGGGTTTCAGGTTTTAGGGTTTAGGGTTTTAATGTTTATCTTAAACAAATCCCAGTCACCCATTAAAATAATTAAATAATTGTAATTATGACTTTTTCAGATAAGAAAATAATTTAGTCCAAATTCTGACCATCTATTTCTCAAATAAATTTTAGTCACCTATTAAAATAATTTAATAATTATAAGGGTTTAGAGTTTATGGCATAATGTTTACAGAGGGTTTAGGGTTTAGGGTCTACAGAGGGTTCAAGGTTTAAGATTTGGGTTTATGACATAATATATGTTTTCAGTCAATCACCCATTAAATTAAAACAATTAAATAATTATAATTTTGACTTTTCAAATAAGAAAATAATTTAATCCAAATTTTGACCATCTATTTTTCAAACTAACTTCGGTCATCAATTAAAATAATTAAATAATTATAAGGGTTTAGGTTTAAGGGTTTATGACATAAGGTTTTAAGAGAGTTTAGGGTTTAGGGTCGAATCTTAGTCACTCATTAAAATAATTAAATAATTATAGTTATGATTTTTTTCAAATCAGGATTAAGATATTATTTATTAAAAATTGAATAATATCTTTGAATATATTCAAAATTTTCAAACAAATCTCAGTCACCTATTAAAATAATTAAATAACTATATACACGATACTTTAGATGAGTCTTTTAAATTATTTCTGGAAGTTTGGTTGAGTTAATTAATAGTAAAATATTTCATTAATTTATTGATGTTTATAAATTAGTAATATAGAGTTTGATATTATAATTTTGAAAAAATATGCATTTCAAAGGATATTAGTAAACTTATACGAATTGATCAACTTAACAATCTCGCAAAGTTTTAGAAGTGCTTTGCTTATAACTACATTAGACTTTAATATTTAAACATTATGTTAGATATAAACCCTATTTTTATAATTTAATTAATTTTATCTTCTTTTATACTTTTATTTGATATTATTTTTAGGTTCAATCATCACATATTTGATCTTATTTGTATGTTCAATCATTCTTATTGGAGGTATCAATCTTTTTTTGTATATATTTTTTTCTTCAAATTTTGTGTTGCTTTATAATAATTCTATAAACCCTATTTTTATATTTTAATATTCTATCTTTTGTTCTTCTTTTTAATCTTATTTTCAAGTTCAAATATTATCATTTGAGACATCATTCTTTTTTTTTTCATTTATCTTAATATTTATAAATTTTTTTTCTTTTTTTGTGTTTTATTTATATTTCATAAACTCTATTTTTAAAGTTTTTATTTTATTTTATTATTTTTATTTTTGAAATTTTGTAATTTATTCTAAGTTTTCATTTAATTTTATTTTTATTAGGATAATATCTATATATATTCTTTTAATTTAATATTTATGATTAATTTATGAACTTTTTTTAAGTTTTGTAATGTATTTTAATTGTTCATTCAATTTTATTTTAATTAGTATCGTCTCTGTGAATATTATTTTAACATATTTGTAATTTATTATATTAAATAATATTTTATATTTTATTTTATTCATATGTTATTTAATTAGAAAAATATATATTATAGTAAAATATATCTTTATTTTAATACAAAATACAAATAATTAAGTTTTATAGAGAAATTATATTTTTTTATTAGATAAATATCAATTAAAATAAAATATTTTTAATATAATTAATTATACAAAGTTAATATTTATCTTAAATTCTAAATCAAATCAATCAATCAAATTATTTATAAATAAATAATATACTTACCTATTATATAAATCGAATTTGATATATGTGTTTTTTTATATTGATTAATTGCAACCAATTTAAAATAGGCTAATTATACTGTGCACCCGGGAGCACCCAGAATACGGTGCGCCCATTTTAAAAAATGTGTGTATACAATTATGAACATAAACATATACAATTATGAACAAAAATGTATACAATTTATTTGTTAGTTTTTTTAATGAGTGTAAAAAATTTACAACTATTAAAAAATATATATACACTATTTAATAAAAAGTATACAATTATTAAGAAACATGTATACAAAATAGAATAACATGTATACAAAATAGAATAAAAAATTATACACATATGGGTGCCCCTTGCACCCGAGTGCACCCAATATCAACTCTTTAAAATAACACCTGCCAAGCTCTGGAAGGTGAAACACATTAATGAATTTATCCTTGATTTATATGATACCCATCTTCTTGATATAGGATCAGGTATGCCTTTCACCTAAGTTTGTACGGAGCTAATTTTTAATTTCCTATGCATTCAGAATTTTTAAATTTTTTATTTTGGACAAATAAATTTAATGGTTCAAGTCCTCCTCTTATTACTAAATCTTATTAGGCCATTGTTTTACTCAATGATTTGTGTTTGGAGAATAGAATTATGGTGGACTTTTTCATTTATCAAAGATCGTATTCGTGCATTATTGTATCTTTGAACTAAATATTGATAAGTTTTTGCCTTTCAACGTTCTTTAAGGATGAATATTATAGATCAAGGTGGATGTTGCATTCGTCTCATCCTAATGATTATGTTTGCTTCTTGCACGAGGACTAAGGAACATAATACTTAAATGTATATTTGGTAGTTAGATTAGTATGATAAGTGGGTTCCATGGAGATATTTAAATTGTTTATGTGGGTACTATATACCAAAAATGGAAATGAAACTATTAGGATGCGATGCCCAAAATGAAAAAATGAAACCAATACGACAGACGAAGAGGAGACTCCTTAATTAACTTGGATAAAGAAAATGATACCCTAACAGAAGGACATAAGGAGTAAAAGAAAGAATATCAATGATACTACACAATTAATCATATAATATAATAATATCCGTACAAAACACAAATGAAATACTTATAAACATAAACAAAAAAATGCTAAAACAAAATTCAAATCACACAATATACGGACAAAATAAGTACAAATATATCCCTCAATATAAAAATATAAAAATATAAATATATAATTAACAATAATCTTAAAATAAAATGCTTTCCGTGCAACGCACGGACGGGAATTACTAGTTTTTATTTAATAGTAGTGTATATTTCCTAATAATTGTATAAGTTTTTATATTCAGTTTTTCATTAAAAAAATTAACAAAAAATTTGCTAACAAGGTGTATATATTTTTATTCATTAGTATATACTCCTATATTTTTATTCATAAATATATAAGTTTTTTAAAATAGGTGTACGGTGCACCTGGTGCACAAAATATAATTTGCCTTTTTGACTCATACGATTTAAAATTAATTTTTAATTTTATGGGAAAAAAATATCCAAATATATTTAATAATAAAAAAAAACCTTATCTTGACTTAGAAAATCAAATTTAGAATTTGAGTCGTGTTGAAACTCTTCTTTGTTAGAATTTTTTTGAGTGATGATTTATTATATAATTGTGTTTGTTACAAAGTTAGCTTAGAAGTGTGATACAAGAATTTGGAATTTAAATAATGGATTAGTATTATTTGTCAAAAAGTTAAGTATATACATAGTTGGAGTTGGTAAGTTTGTTGTCATAAAAAAACAAATCTTTAGAATTTAGAAACATAGACGTATGACAAATAGATCCCTAGACAAACAACAAATGACCAAAACCAAAATCAATTAACCTTCAACATCTAGAAACCTTTCATGTATCTTTTATTTTATTTACTTTAATGAAATAATTATGGATTGGATCAACAGCTGTCTTTTAATACCTCCAAATCCTGTAATTGATGCAAATATAATCTGGCATCTTTATTAATAATGTGGTGTATCAATTACCATTCATTCATGTGATGCACAGTCACATAATTATTATTATTATTAATTTTTTTATCAGGTAAAAATTTTATTATTAAAAATAAGTAGGTAGAAGGTTATTATTATTATTATTATTTTATCAGGCAAAAAAATTATTATTAAAAATAAGTAGGTAGAAGGATCAATATTACAAAGTATATGGTGAAAAAGTAGTGAAATTTGAGATCAGATCAACTTTCACAACTAATTTAAGATTCTTTATCCAATCTTAAAAGAGAGAGAATTCATCCGTGTACCTTTCACTGAAAGCTAATTCCAATATTTTTTTAATCTCCTATATAATTTTTCTCATGTCCCATTTATAATTCTCAAATACAATTTTATTCCTTCATTTCGAGAACACACACAATACAAATTTACAAGTCAATAATAATGCTTTTCCCTCTTTTATCATAGAAATTTTTTGAATGAGGTAGAAAGTACTTTTTGATTCTATTATTGTGACTAAACTCAATTAAAAAAGATAACTCAAACACTTTATGATTCAATCTGAGAAATTGATTCTTTAAAATTACCGCAAACTGAATATTATATCTTATTCAAAGAGTCAATTATTTTTCTACGAAACAAATTTCCTCTTCAAGAAGATAATAACTCAAACACTTGAAGTTACGTGGGCTAAGTGTATAATACTCTAAAATAGAGTAGGTATGTAATTAATATTTTAGGTAATTTAATGAAAAAAATGTGAATAAAATTATTAACTTTTGGTTAATTAAAGTGTAGAAAGTGAGGGATATTTCTTTAATATTGTAATATTTCGAAGATATTATTATTACCATTTTAAAAATGTGTATAAATAAATGATGGGACTGATAAAATGAAATGTATATGAAGAAAAAAAAAATACGGAGGGAGTAAAATAATCTTTATAGGCGTACGTGATTAGGAATATTAAACGAGACAACCTTAATACATTAGAACTAGTCCTATCGAACTTCAGCTTAAACGAGTTTCAACCTTAATACATAACCTAAATCTAGACTAGCCCTACGGGCTGTGCAATAAAAAATATAAAAAAAAAAATTATGTTGGAATTAGTCTTAAAAAGAGTACTGAGTCAAGCTCACATTTGACCAATATTCTTGTTTTATTTCGTTTGTCAAAATTGAAATGCATTGTATAATCGGAAGCTAAATTTTGAGTAGATGAATTTAGTGAATAAATTTATTCAAAACTAATTTTGAATGAATGAGTAATTAATATATAAAGATTGACTTAAAAATTAAAAAAAAAAAAGGAAAAATGATAAATAAAGGAAGAAGTGGAAACTTATCCCACATAGAATAATTATTGGCATTTTGAACACCTTAATGCCTTATAATGGCCTACAAACACGATTGAATTAAATCAAAAATGTGACTTACATAGTGCAACAAATCAATCATAGCCGCTCGCATACAATCCCATTCATTTTGGGTTTTAACAAGGGTTTGATGGGTGAGTCAAGTCAGCGCGTGAAGTGGACCAGTTCAAATTGGTCCGGTTCAATCAACCATCGAGTCCAGCTGTAGATCAACTATAGGGTTGGGTCGATGGTTTAGCCATGGCTCGATGTGCATCAAAGGGTGTATTGATGGTTAACGTGGCTATGTGAACATAAATTAAAGAGGTGCAATCCAAACCATCAAAATTTGATCTTAATTAAGAGATGAGATCGGATGGTCATTTTGGGTTTTAACAAGGGTTTGATGGGTGAGTCAAGTCAGCTCGTGAAGTGGACCAGTTCAAATTGGTCCGGTTCAATCAACCATCGAGTCCAGCTGTAGATCAACTATAGGGTTGGGTCGGTGGTTTAGCCATGGCTCAATGTGCATCAAAGGGTGTGTTGATGGTTAACGTGGCTCAGCTGTAGATCAACTATAGGGTTGGGTCGGTGGTTTAGCCATGGCTCGATGTGCATCAAAGGGTGTATTGATGGTTAACGTGACTTATATGTGAACATAAATTAAAAAGGTGCAATTCAAACCATCAAAATTTGATCTTAATTAAGAGATGAGATCGGACGGCCCCAAAATGATTTAAGATATCCTTACAAAAGAGGCACATGACTTCATATATATTATAAATAGATCTTCAATGTTTCATTTCCTTCCTTACACTTTTTATTAAAAGTCAAAAAGAAATATATTTGTAATCAATAATATAAGAAATAATGGAAGCATTGAGAATAACCAAAATAAAAAATAAAAATCCAAAACATTGATGCATCAACCTAAAAATACTCTAAAGACAGACACATGGTGAAGGAAAACTCAATAAAATACGCTATAATTACACAATAGAACCGGTCGGACCGTGTGATTCAACCGGAAAATCAAAATTACCTATTTTTAATAATATTTCATTATTTTAATTTTTTAAATATTATTTTAAATTAACATATAATCATTTAAATTGTATTCCCTAGCCCAATTTACTTAATTTAAGTCATGGCCCATAACTTTCTAAAGCCCATATCAATAATAAGTCAAAATTTGGAAAGGAAAATAAATCAAATTCGTGACTTGCACAGATGTGTTTCAATTCTTCCGCTTCTCTCTTCAAAGTTGCAAATTTGAAAAGTCCTCCCGTCGAACCACCACCATCCGCCGTTTCGCGCCTCATCGCACACCGCTGTCGACACCTGCAGTCGTGCGCTTGTCATCGGAGTCCGCCGCTTCTCGCCGCGGGCGCGCCACATTGCACACCGTTGCCGACACTTCGCCGGTGTTCGCCCACATCACGCCGTCGCTGATGTTGTATTTAAACCACCATCTCCTTTCAATTTTAACTTTTTTTATGTATTTTACTTCTAGATCTCAACTTTTTTATTTAAGGAAATAAGATTTGTAATTTTTATTTCTTCTCAGATTAGCAGCGATTTAAAGAAAAAAAAAGAAACCGGAGGTTTCCGGTTTGGATGGTTTTACCGGTTTATCCGATTTTGACCGGTTCTGACCGGTTTTTTTCTGGTTCAAAAGCCAAAACGGTTTTAAGGGGTTTCCGGACCGGCTCCGGCTCCCGGTTGAACAGGTTGAACCGGCCATTCCAGTCCGGTTTTGAAATCACTGATTTGTATAGTGAGAAGTGATACTACCTATGTCCCAAAAAGATATTCACAGTTACTATAGATAAAAAATTATTTTTTGTTTTACTTTTAGGGGTAATTTGGTATTTTTAGATAATAAATAAATTATAAAGTAAGTTATTTCAGTTGTAAAGTGATGTCAATTTTGAAATTAAAGTGTGTCATGTGATAATTGATTTGTGTGTATTTTCTTATTTGGGGCATGAACTTGTTTATAAGACGTACAAAAATAGAAAATGTGAATTTGTTTATGGGACCAAGGGAGTATCAATTTATGAAAAGTGATAACATTTTACAATGAAAGTGATAACTATTATGAAAGTGTAAAATAATCTCACCTTGAAATGATCTCATACCGGATTTACCAAAAAAATAATTTAAGTATACCGTTGAGAAGAGATTGCTTATATAATGATAAATCCAACATAGACCAATCTTATTTAACTAATCATTAAATGAAAACATGATAAAAAATTATTTTTTGCTTTACTTTTAGGGGTAATTTGATATTTTTAGATAATAAATAAATTATAAAGTAAGTTATGTCAGTTGTAAAGGGATGCCAATTTTGAAATTAAAGTGTGTCATGTGATAATTGATTTGTGTGTATTTTCTTATTTGGGGCATGAACTTTTATGAGACGTACAAAAATAGAAAATGTGAATTTGTTTATGGGACGAAGGAAGTATCAATTTATGAAAAGTGATAACATTTTATAATGAAAGTGATAACTATTATGAAAGTGTAAAATAATATCACCTTGAAATGATCTCATACCGGACTTACCAAACAAATAATTAAGTATACCGTTGAGAAGAGATTGCTTATATAATGATAAATCCAACATAGACCAATCTTATTTAACTAATCATTAAATGAAAACATAAAGTTATAATAATTGAAATTTTTTATTAGAACATAAAATCAACAAATACTAAAATCAAGTAACATGTACAAAATTCAAAAATAAATTCAGAAAAAATAATTATTAAAAAGGATCAGCAAAATCAATTTGCGCCTTGCATTTTAACTCTACTTCAAGTTGTTGAATTTTGAAACTGATAAAAGAAAGAAGAATTCAAAAGTATTTTGAATTCAAAAGTATTTTATTCATGATGATTACAGAATATAAATGGAGGAGATATTCTTCAATCTCTTCTTAGCGGTTGAAACTAACTCTAACTAACTAGCAGATTGCAGTTTTAAAATCTAACTAACTGATTCCTAACTATCCATCAGAAGCTTCTACTCTAACATGCTCTCGAAGATTTCAAATCACGGATTTCATGTTATTCCCATCCGGAGACAAAGATATTGAAATCGAACCAGTGAAAGTGGCTTAGTGAGAAGATCAGCCAGCTGATCGTCCGTCGAGATAAACCTGATATCAAGAATTTGAGCTTGAACTTTTTCACGAAGAAAGTGAACATCAACTTCAATATGCTTGGTACGGGAGTGAAACGCAGGACTAAAAGCAAGCTTTATAGCACCTTGATTATCACACCAAAGAATAGATGGAGACTGCAGTGGAATATTTAACTCAGAGAATAAGGTGTGAATCCAAATGACATCAGTAGTTGCCAAGGCTAAGGATCAATATTCAGCTTCTGTTGAACTTCGAGCGACGACATGCTACTTCTTGGAGTACCATGTGAGGAGATTGCTCCCCAATGTAATGCAATATCAACTTGTATTGCGTCGATCATCAATGCAAGAAGCATAGTCAGCATCCACATAACCATGAATCCTGAAATCAGAAACTGGGACAAAATGTAAACCATTAGTAATAGTACCTTTGACGTAACGCAATATCCATTTGCAAGCTTTTCAATGATTAACTGTTGGTGATTGAAGAAACTGAGAAAGTTTATTTACGGAGAAAGCAAGATCAGGGCGTGTAAGAGTAAGATATTGGAGGGCACCGATTATGCTACGGTAAAGAGAAGGATTTTCAAATGGAGGACTATCTGAACTACAGAGCTTCTGACTTGGGCATAAAGGAATAGGAGAAGGCTTGCATGTCGCAAGATTGGCTTTTTGAAGAATCTATCGGACATATTTACTTTGTGTCAAACTTAACCTCTCTGGAAGAACATGAGCTTCAATACCTAGAAAATAATCAATCTCACCAAGATGTTTTAAAGAAAACTTAGAGTGTAGAATATGAATAAGCTGTTGGACAAGAAACGGATCATCACCGGTTATGAGAATGTCATCAACATACACCAATAATAGCGGCATCTTGCTATCCTTATACTTGTGAAACAAATAGTGATCAGTCGTTGAATGAGTAAAATCTTCAGCTTGTAGAAAGCTTTTCAACGTATCATACCAAGCCTCGGGGCCTGCTTTAGTCCATATAAGGCCTTAGTTAACTTACAAACATGTGTGGGATGAGACTGATCACGAAAACCCTCGGGTTGCTCTATGTAAATTGTTTCATTGAGCGCCTCTTTCAAGAAGACATTATTTATGTCAACTTGATGTATGCTCCACCCCGTAGTTACAGCAACCGAAATAATAATCTGGAAAGTTAAAGGTTTGATAACCGGACTAAAAGTATTAAAGTAATTAATACCAGCATGCTGCTGAAACCCTCTAGCAATTAACCGAGCTTTATATCTATCAAGAGTACCATCCTTACAGTGTTTGACCCTGAACACCCATTTAGTTGATATCAGATTCATGTCATCAGTATAAGGAACCAAACTCTAAGTACCATTACTGATCAAGACATCATATTCTTGTTGCATGGCTGTCTTCCATTCCGGTGATGAAAGAGCTTCTACAACTGTTGAAGGCTCAGAAATATGGGAAGAAACAGAGGCATGAAAGATTTTGGGTTTAGAGATACCGGACTTTGCTCTAGTGATCATGGTATGAGTATTTCGAAGGGTTGTAGCAGGAAGAAGTTGCTGATCAGGAACAGTAGAAGTGGGCAATAAGATATCTGGAGAGTGTAAGGATGGAGATGTATGAGGAATGGGTGATGGAGAGGGTTGAGGAGAGGTATGAGATGTGGGTGATGGAGAGAGTTGAGGAGAGGCATGAGAAGTATGTGATGGAAAATTATTTGCAGAACATGAAGAGGAAGATTGATGAGGTGTATAAGCAGGAATAAGAGGATGTGGAGCAGTAGTGATGAACGACGGGGAAGATGCTGAAGAAGGATTTGGTTGCATGAGAGAAGAGTAAGGAAATTCATATTCATTGAAATCAACAGTATTTGAGATGTACAACCTGCCAGAGGGATGAAGACAAATGTATCCTTTGTGGGAGGAGCTATAACCGAGAAAAATGCACTTGGAGGATCTATATTGTAGCTTCGAAGTGTTATATGGTCGGAGAAAGGGAAAGCAAGCACACCCAAACACCTTTAGATGAGAATAACCTGGAGGTTTTGAAATAGAAGAGAGTGAGGAGTGGAGTACTGTAAGATAGGAGTGGGAAGTATATTAATCAGATGCACAGCTCTTTGGAAAGAGAACCACCAAAAAGATAAAGGAACACCACTCTTTGCCAACAAGGCAAGACCAACTTCAGTAATATACTTAATTTTTCTCTCAACCAAACCATTTTGAGGATGTGTGTGAGGACAAGAATACCTCTTTTTAATTCCAAGTTTCTGACATGTAGAAGTTGAAACTGTAAACTCACCTCCCATGTCACTATGAGTAGCTTTGACTTTGGTGGCAAATTGTCTCTCAACAAAAACGATAAACTGAGTAACTAACAAATGCACTTCAGATTTTAATTTTATAGGAAAGATCCAAGAGTATCTAGTAAAATCATCCACAATGACAAGAAAGTATTTGTAACCTTCAATAGACTCTAGAGAAGCAGGTCCCCAAACATCCATGTGTATGGTTTCAAGAGGTACAGTGGTAGTATGAGATATTGAAGAAAAATGTTGTTGATGCATTTTTCCTAGTCTGCAAGATTCACAAAACTCTAAAGTACTAGAAGAGTAAGGAATTTTTAAAGTCCTAAACACTTTGGACAAAGTAGAAGAACAAGGATGTCCAAGTCTATTGTGCCACAATACATGGTGATTTTCTAGCACAGCAGAGTGACAAGAAACAACATGATCAGAAGCTTTACTCTTGGTGTCATGAATATGCCCCAAATCCAATTGATAAAGCCCATCTCTAAGAATTCCTCTCAGCAGAACTTTGTGGGAACTCAGATCCTTTACAAGACAAAAAGATGCATAGAATTCAATAACGACATTATTATCTTTCAAAAATTGGAAAATACTGATGAGATTCTTTGTGATGTCCGGCACATGAAGAACGTTTCAAAAAGCCACAGTGGAAGATTGAAAAGTGGAGAGAGACATCGAACATGTATGTTGAATAGGTACTTGACAATCATTACCAATTAGAAGACTAGAAGTACCTTGATAAGGCGTGTGAACGTGAAGATTGCCAAGCTGTGATGTAATGTGATGTGTGGCTCACTATCCATAATCCACCCTGAACCTGTAGCATACTGAGAAGAACTGATGTTGTCAAGAGATGGAGATATGGGTGATGAAACAGAAGACGAGTGAGAAGAACCGGGAGTATGATGCACCAAGTGTGCTTGATACGATGTAAAGGCATGAGATGATGCACCAGGAAAGGATTTTGGTTGAGCAGGGTAGGAAGACGGAGATTGAGTGTTCTCAAGACCTTGGTAATTTGCATCAAACCTCTTGTAACATTTCGCAGCAGTATGATTTGGCTTGCCACAAATCTGGCAGATCAGTTTATTCTTAGCGAATTTAGGCCTTCCTTTGAACCTGCAATCTTTTGAAGTAAAATTCGCCATATGAGTTTATATTTGAGAAGACGTCATCGCCATAAAATTTTGGGTAGTAGAAGCTTGAGCTATACGCATCTCATGAGTCTGAAGAATAGCTTGTACTTCAGACAAAGAAGGAATATCACCTCTAGAAGTTAAATTGACTACGACGGCGTCGAATTCAATACCAAGACCACCAAGTATGTGAAGAACTAAATCATCATCACTGAGAGAATAACCCGCAGACTCCAAAGTATCTGCCACAGATTTCATCTGAAGCAAATAATCATCAATAGAGGATAATCCTTTCTTCAATGTTTGAAGCTGAAATCGTAAATTCATGGCACGTGCCTTGGATTGAGATCAGAAAAGTTCATCAAAGACTTTTCACAGCATAAACGAATGAGTACAACGACTCACATGACCTAGCATAGGTTCTGAGATTGAGCTGAGTAACCAACTCAGCAGGAATTGATCACGCTGTCTCCATAAAGTAGAAGCGGCAGATGTATCATCCAAAGAAGGAACATGATCTGCCGAACAGAACAGCAAATCATCAAAACAGTGCCCTCTCACGGTAGCAAGGACTTTTGATCGCCAAAAAGTGTAATTATTCCGATCCAAACGAATATGTAAAGTAATAAAATTTGGTAGATTCATGATGAAGATGTAAAGATTCGATATCAAGATGGGAAGAAGAGATGAAGATGTGAAGAAGAGATGAAGATGTGAAGAAGATTCGATTTGAAGATATGAAGATGAGATGAAGATGTGAAGGAGATTCGATTTGAAGATGTGAAGAGACATGAAGAATTAAAAGATTTGCAGATTTGCAAATTTGAAGATGTGAAGAAAAGATTAAGAAACGAAAATACCAACAGTAATCACTGGATTCACTAGCTCAGGATACCATGTCGAATTTTGAAACTGATAAAAGAAAGGAGAATTCAAAAGTATTTTATTCATGATGATTACAGAATATATATGGAGGAGATATTCTTCAATCTCTTCTTAGCGGTTGAAACTAACTCTAACTAACTAGCATATTGCAGTTTTGAAATATAACTAACTTATTCCTAACTATCCATCAGAAGCTTCTACTCTAACACAAGTTACTTGGATCAATAACTTATTGTTGTCATAATCAGAAAACTAATGTATAATGATTTTAGAAAAGAAAAATCTGCAAGAAATAAATTAATAGAATTTGTAAGAAATAAAAATTTGTAAAAATTAAAATGGAATATGTAAGAATAGATCAATACATCATCACAATAAAAAAAATAAGGGCTACACTCACGTTAGCGTACTGATAATAAGAAGAGTTAGACTCTTATAAACTGGTTTACATCATCAACCCTTGTAAACTATGTTGTCCCCTTAATTTAAACACTCTAGTGATATATAAGGTATATAAGATTGGAAAAGGAACCACACAATTTACGCAAGTGTTGGTGTAATAAGAATATATATAATGTGTAAGAATTAAAAATCTATATTAATATTTCATACGTGAGAATTGAAATGGGATCCATAATAATAGATGATATCGTAAGCCTAATCAATTATGGTAAGAAACATTGAAAAAGACAAAAGAGTTAGATAAAATTACAAATATTAGTGTACCTAATATTAAAACTCTAAAATGTATAGTATGAAGATGACATGTGGCAATGGACAACTATTGTGTGGTTAGTTAATGATAGTTGGTGGCAAATGTTATACTCCCGCCGTTTCATAATAATTGACACGTTTTTTTGTGCACGGAGATTAAGGAGTATAATAATTTAATGTAAAGTGAAGTGAGAAAAAAATTAATGTATAGTTGGTAATTGTATTAGTGGTGACTGTGATGTGTGAGTGGGTCCATGTAAATAAATAAATTATTTTTGTGTGGGTCTTATATATTCATAAAAATGAAATATGACAATTTCTGTAAGATAACAAAAAAAAGTGTGTCAATATTTTTTGGACGAAGGGAGTACCAGTTATTAAGAGTAGTAAGAAAATTTGGCATTAATTTAATATCAATATATCCTTCACATTTAGGCTATTGAAATAAATAAATTAAAATATTTTAGTATGTAATCTAATTAAACCCTAAATATATAGCATGTGAACACACATTTTTCATTTTGAAAGTTGTACATTTTACGACTCTCCATTAGATAGGTAAAGTTGTACTAGTAATGCAAACAAAACATGTACAAAGGTGAGAAATGGGGGATTTACTTATGTATCCATGATCTTTTGCCATAGTTATTATATCACTACCAAAAAAAATCACCCGTTAATAATGGATTTGGTGACAAAAAAGATTCTGTCGTTGTTTCACTCGTTAGTAAATTATATTGATAGATTCGTCACTATTGTAACGGATTTTATAATGGAATTGTTTTGTGACGGAAACAGTGATGTATAGTATTAGTGACGGATTTAGTGAGAGAAATTCCTACCTCTTTTAGTTTCTATTTATTTTGATTGTTGATAATATTTGTAAAATCTCGCGCTAAAAGCGAAAGCCTTATGACTTGTCGGGTGACCATGTAACCTATAGTTCTACTTGTTCATAACTTATCAAATAATTTTTTTATATTAAAGTTTTTTTATTATTTAATTATCTTTCACAAAAATATCTGTCACTATTTCTATCACTAAATCCATCACAAAAAAATTCCGTCACTATAGTGACGAAAAAATTCGTCACAAAAATTTCCGTCACTATAGTGAAGGAAATGCTCCGTCACAAAAATATCCATCATAAAAATTTTCGCCACTATTTCCGTCACTATAATTTTTCGCCACTATTTCCGTCACTATAGTGAGCCGTCACTATAGTGAGGGAAATGCTCCGTCACAAAAATATGCGTCATTATTTCCGTCACTAAATCAATCACAAAAATTTTCTTCACTATTTCCGTCACAAATTCGTCACCAAAATAAATCATTACTATTTTCGTCACAAACTGAGACCTTGACCAAGTGAGTTAACGATTACTTAATTTCCGTCACAAATTTGAATTTTCGTCACAATAACCGTCATAATAGTGATGAAAATATTTCCGTCACAAAATTCCGTTACTATCGGAATATTTTTTTGTAATATATATATATATATATATATATATATATATATATATATATATATATATATATTAGTTTTAAATGGGTAGGTCTTGAGTGAGACCGTCTCACATGAGACCATTTTATTATTTTTTAAATAATTATCACTTTCGCTATAAAATGTTATTACTTTTCATTTATATTATAAACTATTCCTGAAATAATATTATCACTTTTTATTAATTTAATAATCACTTTTCAGTATACAAATTATTACAATCTGATCGTCTCACATAAGAGGTTACGTAAGACGATCTCACGCAAGTCTTTGCCTTAAATTAAAGCACATTAAATTAGAGATGCAAATTATTTAAAGCTCGACCAAACACTGAAATAAATAAAAACCAACCAAAATTGTAGTTATTCAAAAAAAAAAAAAACTTATAAGATGATTTCTTGCAACAACTTGCAAATAAAGTTAATGTATGTTTATTTCCTACTCCCTCCCTCCATCTCCTTGGAAGCATCCGTTGACTTTTTACACGTGGATTAAGGAGTATAATAATTTAATGTATAATAAGGTGAGAGAAATAATATTTTAATGTGTAGTGAGTAGTTGTATTACTGTTGAGTGTGGGGTCATGTGTAGTGGTTGTAGGTCACATCAATCAAAAAAGAAAAATGAATACTTTGTAATGGGACGGACCAAAATAGAAAAATGGATATGTATTAAGGGGACGGAGGGAGTATATATTTTTAATTTATTATTATTATTTATTTAACATCCATCACTTTTTATAATATTCCATCCTTTCATCCTTAATCTATCTATTTTACTATTTTGGGTCGTCCGCTCTTATTTATTTATTTTTCTTTTTAGACATATGAGACTCACACCCTCCACTAATACAACTACCAACCACATATAAAATAATAATACTCCTTAATCCACGTGCAAAAAGTAAATGGATACATTGATGTTGGACCGTCAACATTATGAATTATTAATAAAATACCAATTCACTATATTATTTTCATTTTTTATCGATTGAATATTACTTTTATTATAACATTATTACTTTTCATTCATCACTTTAAACTCATTTGTGATGATGTTTGGTTTGGGGTTATGTGGGGTTTGAAAATCATGAATAGTGTGTTCTATGTTTGTTTTGAGTTTTGAGTAGGTAGGTTTTAACTTTATGTCAAATCAATGTATTAATTTATTTAAAAAGTTAAATGAGAGAGAAAAGATAAAGAGAGAAAATGTATTAATTGAGGAGCAAGAATGTAGTAGATATATATAGAGATGATTTTTAAAATCTGAATGTGAGTTTTGAAAACCAAAACCTGGATTTGAAACACAAAAAAGGTGTTTGCCTCCATTATTCAGCAATAAAAATATAATAATAATAATAATAATAATAATAATAATAATAATAATATTAATAATAAATCATTTCAATCGTTAAACTAACAGTAGGATTCTTAATTTTAGCCTCCAGAGTAAAAGCTATTTACAAGAATTTTTCAATAAAATAAGTCAAATTCAATTAAATAATACTACTACTATTTACTAAGAATTAAGTTTCACCAATTGTAGGGTTGGCTCTCAATGATTGAAGCTAATTCTTTAAATAGTGCAAGTAGGCAAAAACTGGTGGGAATTAAGTTTCATTTTCAAAGGAAGAAAATAATCTACCATGCATATTACTCCTCTCAGAAAACTTTTCACTTTTACTGTTCCACGTTGTTTAAGAAAAGTTGCACTTTTTGATCAATTTTATTGACTTTGGAGGGTATTGTAGTATTTTTAGGTAATAAAAAAGTATAAAATAATGATATGTGTGAGAAAAGAAGAGTGACAAATTTGAAATTAAAGTAACTTTTGAGGTTGTTGGATAAAGTGATGTTTCTTTTTTTGGGGTGAAAGGTTTTGTGGGACAAACAAATGAGGAAAGTGAGAAAAGTATTATGGGACGGAGGGAGTATAATTTTGAGGCACTCTCACGAATTATTTATGAGACGAATGTGAGGCGGGTTGATTCATTATTAAAGTGTTCTTATTGTATAGATCAAGTATGCTTATTTGTAATCAAAGTATGTTAGTAAATCATATTATACCATGCTAAAATCATATTTTAATGCATAATTAACATACTTTAAAAAATATACTTTAACCACCATTAAACATACTTTATCTATACCATAAGTATACTTTAGTAAAAGGTCGACCGATCTCACACCTATCTCACAAATAATCCATCTCACGAGAGACTTTATCTATAATTTTTTTTAGAGTAGCCATATATTTGAATTTTGAACACATTTGTATTACCTTTTCAGTTATCTTTTTGCCAACTTTTATGGACAAATGAGCTAGTAATTTGTTTGGCATAAAAATTTCTCGAATTAGTATTTTTAATGAGATTGAATTCAATTACATGGTAACATCAGCTCAAGTTAATGTACATTAATTCATCGAGTTCAATCGATTTAAGTTCGTCTGGGAGTCTAATGTGAACTCGGGTCATGCATCATACACTTTATTTTTATTAAATTTTTCTTTAAATATAAAAAATATTCTTTAAAGAGATGAATTATTATTCTTTAAAATTAAATATAATTAAAATAATATTAGTGCATGGCTTATTTTTTAAATGAATAATGATAAATATCATATATATTTGTTTTTTATTTTTAAATATGATATGTTTTAATTTTATATGAAATTAATGTATAATCATTAAAGTGATGATATGTAAGAGATAAGATTAATAATTATTATACTAGATATATTGACAAAGGTAGCTCAGTAATTGATAAAATCTTATTTGTCTAAGTTCAAACTGATATAAGACTAAATTTCAAAATCAAAGTCTAGACTTAAACAGTAATTAAACTTTTATTTTTTTCACGTGTTCTCATATTTATTTATTGATAAATGATAAAGTTTGAGAAAATTTTGTGTAAGATCATCTCATAAAATAATTTTTATAAAATAGATAAAAAGTGATAATAAGTTTTATAATGAAAAGTAATATAACATCTTTTATAAATAATGATAACTAATTACGAAAGCTTAAAATTATCTCACACGAATCTGCCGTTAAAGTGTGTTAGATGTATTATTAGATATGAGTGATATTTTTGTAATAAATAAAGTGTATAAAACATGTTAGTAATTTTGACTATTTTATATGAATGGAAAAACTTTTCTGAGACCGTTTAGAATGAAAAAAAAAGTATGAGGAGTGATTAATACTCTCTTCGTCCGGCGTTAAGGTGTATATTTTTCATTTTTTATTTGTCTCAAGTTATAGTTTACATTTCCTTTTTTGTTAAGTTGGGTCCACACAAAATAATTAATTATTTCACATAGAGGTAGAGTTCACGCACAACACTAATACAACTACAAATTTCACATTAAATATTATTTTTCTTACCTCATTACATATTAAAATATTATATCGCTTAAGCTACATGCAAAAAACAAACGTAAATATTAACTTAGTACGAAGTGAGTACTCCCTCCGTCCCCTGATACATATCTATTTTTCCATTTTGGTATGTCCTATTACAAAGTATTCACTTCCCTTTTTGGATTGATGTGACTCTCAACCACTACACATGGCCCCACACTCAACACTAATACAACTACCCACTACACATTAAAATATTATTTCTCTCACCTTACTATACATTAAATTATTATACTCCTTAATCTATCTGCAAAAGATAAACGAATACCTTACAAGGGGACGGAGGGAGTACTCTTTAATACAAGTGAAAAAAATTCATCTGATAAATAGCGGGAGTAAGTATTACATACTCCCTCCGTCCCGTAACAAGAGTTACATTTTACTAATTAGGGCGTTCCGCTACAAGGTTATATTTCCTTTTTTTAGTTGATGAGACCCACATAAATCAATCACTTTAACTTCGTGTGACCCACACATAACACTAATACAATTACCCAAATATTATATTTCTTAATCTTCGTGCAAATAGTAAATGTAACTCTTTATATGGAACGCAGGGAGTACTAATTACCTTCTTAATAAATTGTTATTTAGAATAGTAATTTTTCATCATTCAAAAACAATTGGTACCAATAGACAAACTAAGCTAAAATTCAATTGACAAAATCACAGAGCCAATGCCAAACACTTTTTAT
Organism: Pogostemon cablin; assembly: GCA_023678885.1. Lineage (NCBI taxonomy): Eukaryota > Viridiplantae > Streptophyta > Magnoliopsida > Lamiales > Lamiaceae > Pogostemon > Pogostemon cablin. Next base: position 11,838,714 of record CM043008.1, on the reverse strand, counting down.
ATTTTTGTTTTTTTAACCAAATAGTACTCGTAAGAATCAAAATATCCTTAAAGGGAAAAATTGGAAATAAGGAGTAAATCACCACCGCTCCGCCGGTAGCAACCGCCCCTTCGTCTGCTGTCGCTGTCTTCGCCGATCGGAACCGACACGAGCATCGTACCGACATTAGAATCGATACGGGATTCGTACCGACATCAAAACTGACAAATTTGTATCGACATCGAAATCGATAGTGGTATCGACACATACCTACACTCACACCCACATGACACATTGAATATGACTCCCTCCGTCCTATACAAAACACTTTTCTTATTTGTTTGTCTCACAAAGTCTTTCACATTTAAAAAAACATCACTTTATCTAACAACCTTAAAAAAAATAACTCTAGAGATAGAATGTCCAAAATAAAAAAATAATACTCTTTGAGTAAGACGAGAGAATATTAATATCCAAAACATCACAATATTACAATTATTAATTAATCTCAACTTTACATCTTCTCTTTAACTACGCACATCTCCTCTTTAACTACCAAATTGCCTTTATTTTATCTTTTTATATTTTACACTGTAAAAAAATATTATCTCTACTTCATAACGAGTTTCACCATAATGCTAAAACTTATTATTGTGAAACTTGTAAGGGATAGAAGGAATTACTTTTTAATCTACAAGATTATCTATCTATTATAAACATTTATAATCGATTAATATAATTTTAAAAAAAAATCTATAAACTTCAGAATTTAGAACATACTAGGACTTAAATCTGGACATTCAAAACAGACTATGATTATCTGTCAGAAAAGCCAGTATGAACAAACGGCATAAACGGCGCCGGATCGTAACTGAACGGCGCAGCCGGGTGCTGCCACTTCTTCATAACCACCACCGGCTTCTCCGCCACCACCGCCGCCTCCTTTCTACTACCGGAACAAGAGTCGATATCGACCGTAGGATTATCGGAGGCCGGGGACTGAACTAACGGCGACAAAAGCGGGATTGGAGCTTTCCACTCCGCCGCCGGACTGATCTGTAAAGAAGCCGGCGCTATCCTCTGCAGCCTGTTCGGCTGGCGGCGCGCCGCCGAATCTCCGGTGTTAACATCCGCCATATATAAAGTAATTTATATAGAAAATGATTGGATGATAAATAAAAAACGTTAGAAAATTTTGAAGTGTTAAAGTGTGAACAGGGGGAACTGGGCGATGGAGGAGGAGAAATAAGGGGGTATAAATCAACTCAAATCCCCTGTTTCATTCCATGTTACATTTAGCATAACGGGACACTTGGCTCTCATCCCACCCCATGTAACACTAGATATAACATGAAATGAAATAGGATCCCAGCATGGGTATAAATGAGGGGCACGTGGGTTGCACGCACATCAATAATTGTGATTTGTGAATCAGATTTTCAGTCAAAGGTTGTTTGTGGGGAGTTATATTTGCTTTGACTAACTTAACAATTACATTACATATCATGAAACATCCACTCCTATTATCCTAATCGCCGTTTACATTTAAGTGAAGGGTTAATGTAAACCAAGTTAATTTAACCAATGATTGGAAGTTAACTTCTTTGAACATATAATAATTGATGAAATTAAGTTGGAATGTAGAATAGAATAGGGATAAAGGAATAATTAAAAATATAAATTTTTTAAGAGGTAAATGAATTTTATTAATAAAAAAGTGAAGAAGCGCAAGAGAGTTACCACAACTTCAAGCAAATGTATATAAATAGTGAATTTTACAAATGATCGTCATCTTCTGTTTTGATATACTTCCTAGAATTAAGCGATCAATCTTGAAAATTTTCAATCCTATTCAAAAAGGTTTCATGAAGCCAACTCCATATTCTTGATCATTGAAAATATAATTATCATGATCATTGATATTATTTAAGAATAACAAAAGTAATAGAATATATATTCTTAATTAATTATAATTTAATTAATGGTATTTTTATAATGATAAACTTATATTTTAAATTATATACAAATATTAAATTAATTAAAATGTTAATGAAAGATTTTATATACTTTAATAATTTAGAAATAAAAGAAATTAAGAAATTAAAATAAATAAAAATTTCATATTATTTACAATTATAAAAAAAAGTCATTCATAATTTAAAAAATTATTAAAAGTATATATAAAAATAAACTTTATATTTAATAATGTAAGTATTACAGTCTATTTAATAAATAATGTTGGTTTTTTTATAATTTATTAATTTTTATTTAGAATAAACATTAGAAATAATTATATAATTTTTTAATCAAAATTTTAAAGAATTTAAATTTAATTTTTTTAATATTTTTTCTAAGTGTTAAAGTATATAAATTTTTTATTTACATTGCAAATAACGTAATATTTTATTTTTAATAAATAGTTTAAGAGAAACTCCCTTATTAGACGGGTTATTTGGGAGATGAGTGTGAGACTGGTCGACCTATCTCTAAAGTATGCTTATCGTAGAAATAAAGTATGCTTATTTGTAATTAAAGTATGTCAATAATAAATTATATTATAACACGCTGAAATCATACTTTAATGCATAATTCAACATACTTTAGAAAACATACTTTAACAACCATTAAACATACTTTATCTAAATAATAAATATACTTTAACACGTCTCACACAAACGGTCTCATGTAAATAGCGTCTCACAAGAGAATTTGTCATAATACCAAAATTCTTAACTAATATTACACATTAAGCGTAAAATATTAACTAATTTGTAATTTTCGTGATTTTATAAATATAGATTCATAAACAAAAGGATATTATTTATAATTTTAATATATTTATTTATGCTACATTGAAAATAAATAAATAAATGTAAAAATTTCTTTCTTTCAAATAAGAATTACATAATATCATGGGTAAGAGGAACCAATATTTCTTATTTTATGGAATGGTGATTTCAAATACTCCCTCGATTCGCTTTCAAGGTTTCCACTTTACCATTTACGACGTACGTACCTAAATGTCTCATTTTCATTTATGTAGAGACCTACTAATAATACTCCTACTAACCCTAAATTATTTGCAAATTACTCATTTGTCCTATCTCATATTAATAAGATATAGGGGTAAAAAGGTAAAACTTATACATTACATATCCACTACATATTAAATAATAATACTTCTTAATTTTCGTGCCCAAAAATAAATGATACCCATAAAGTAAAAGGAGGGAGTATATAAACAGAGATAGTATTATTTTTAAATGTAATCATTTAAAATTAAAGTGAGATGTATGTTCCGTGTTTAGATGTGTTAATAAACAAGCTGATTGGTTACTCTATTCGACTCGTAACTATTTGAGATTGTCTTATGCTCATTAAATGAGCCGAGCTAGCTCAATATTTATAATAATAATAATAATTATTATTATTATTACTATTATTATTCAGAAGTATATTTGTCAATATAAAATGCATTAATTAAAACACGGTCGATGGGACTCAACAAGTTCAACTCATTTTACTTAATGAAACGAGATCAACTTGTTTTTAAAATTTATTATTGAATCGAGTTGAACTCAAGTTTGGTTGATATGTTATATATGTATCTACACCTATAGCTATATGAGGCATGACACTACACATTAAAGAAGCTGGTGTCGAATTAGATGATCTTTATCTCCTCACCAACCGAGATTTAGGGAAAGAATATATGCAAAATATTAACAAAAAAAATATTGAGACAGCCTAGGTTATCCCATGGAAGGCCTAGGATAAATCCTCCTCCCACTACCGAAGCTGAAGATAGCGGACCTGACATATGTTAACATTAAAGGGTGAAATTTGAACCTTTAGCCAATACAAACGTCAGAATGAGCTGACCTAAGGACAAGCTCGAAGATTATCCTCAGCCCATAGTATTATTATTAGTACACCAAACAAATAAGCTTAGCCGACCGTGGAGTAATGTGCACAAAGTGTAAAGATAAAGAAGGACCATCAAAATATCTCTCTCAATAATTCTCATCAGTGTAAAGTTCCTTCACGGAACACCAAAAAAACAAAGATCTATGAATATAAAAGAGCTCTAGCTTACGGACGACGACGGAGAGAATTACCCATATTTATTGTTACGGTTTATTGTCATCCTTAGTTTCACACAAACAACCGGTATAAACAAACTCAAACACATGATGATAATCAAGTTGGCTCAAGTCATCTAACATCTCTACACACGTTGGGGTTTTAAATGTGAAGAAAAAGGGGGTGAGGTATAATAGCGCCATTCCAACCACTTTTCAACTGAATGGACGCAAATGCTTTCAAAGCAGTTTAACTTTCCGTCCAAGGATGCTCACGCCGTTTCCATCGACGGTTGCGGTGCATCTACGTGGCAATTTGTGGTCCTTTGAAAAATGGAGGGCGGAGATTAATTGCACGTTGATTAGGTGGGGATCTAGCAGTTATCACTTATCACCAGTGTCACTGTTGTTGCATGCTGACAATGATGTCTCCAGTGTGTATTTGCATTTTGCACCACTTCTCCGTTAATTCGTGAAAACCGACTTGATCACGGGGCAACATTTATGTTTTAATAAATAGTATGTTTAAAGATAAAATATTTAAAATATAGAATGAGTACTTATAATAGTATTGTGTGCATGTAATCCCATGTAGAATAATTAATTATTTTGTGTGGGTCTCACTTGATAAACAAAAAAAATGTAAACTTTAACTTATAACAGATCAAAATGGAAAATGTAAACCTTAACGTAAGAGATGAGTGAAATATATTTTTATTGTTGGATACTATGTTACATGAATGACATTTGTATTTATACTTAAGATTAATTTTATTTAGAGTATAAATTTTTATCAATCTATCATATGTCATTCATTCAAAAATTCATGATACGATATATATCACCAAAATATAATAAAACATCATCTAAAGTTCATAATATATAGGAGTAGTTTTTATTTATATTTAATCATATTTTACAATTAGAATTGTCAATTTGGACTAAACTCATTAAGTCAACTCGTCACCAAAATATAATAAAATATCATCAAAAAGTTCATAATAAGAGTAGTTTTCACCCAACTCACAAGTGATCCACCCTACCAATGACCCGCCCCATTTAAGCCCTCTAAAGGATGAATTGTGGTGGATTGTGGGTTAAACCGCGCCATCAACTCTGACAACTCTAATTATTGTCGCATGGAATTTTAACAAGGGTGAAAATCTACAGTGGTGGGTTGTGAGTTATACCGCTCCATCAACCCTCACAACTCTAATTATAAACTTATAGTCGCATGGAATTTAAACAAGAGTGAAAATCTACAATGCTTGAAGAATTTTTCAAAATTCTTTTTTACCCATAATTTAAGAAAATATTTAAAATTATCTGAAATGACGGAAAAAACTTTAACTCGAAATTATCATAATAAAAGGTATCGAGTTAAGTATATCAAGTCATTTTTTATAATTTTAAAAAATATTATCAAATTAACTTTTTTGACTTGGCTCGATACATTTTTTGACTCGATACTGATAATATTTTTTTTAAAATTCATGTCAAATCAATGAGCAAAGGTGGGTGGAAATATGTATAAAAGGATATTAAATGATGTATTGGAAGAGATAAAAGGAAAAGAAAAAAGAGATAATACACTAATTGAGGAGAATGAATATATAGAAGATTACAAAGTTTCTTACATGAGATAGTGCTTATGTGAAATATTCTGTGAAACATAATATAGTACGATGACTATAGGAAAAATATGCTTATTAAATAATTAAAATATATTTTTTTAAAGTATGATAAATAATGTATTAAAGTATGATTTAAGGGTATTATAATATAATTCATGGTTAATTATACTTGCACCCGGATACAATAGAGTGCACACACATTAAAAAACATATACAAATATAAACAAAAACAATATACAATTATGAACAAAAATGTATACAATTTAATTGTTAATTTTTAATGAAAAATTGAGTGTAAAAAAATATACAATTATTAAAAAACATGTATACATTATTGAATAAAAAGTTATATACATATAGATGCTAGTTTCATTAATGAAAAATTTAATGTGAAAAAAGTATACAATTATTAAGAAACACGTACACAAAATAGAATAACATGTATACAAAATAGAATAAAAAGTTATACACATATGGGTGCACCCTTGCACCAGGGTACACCTAATATCAACTCATAATTTATTATTAACACATTTTAAGTATCAATAAATATATTGTACCTATATTAAACATACTCTAATAATGTATCAAACCGTTTCCTAATCCATTTATTTACAGGAGAATGTCTTATAAAAAATAGATAAAGTTAATGATTTATAAAATTGGTCGGTGGTTTTTAAAATGGGGACGACTATTTACACCACCGATTTTACTAAATGTATCCCACTCAAATTAAAAAATACATTACATATGAATTACTAAATATACATCATTGACCATTTTACCTTTTTAATTAATTAAACCCCAATTCTTAAATAAAACTAAAGTTTCATATTTCCACCAAAATCATCAGCTTCAACCACAGTTCATTATCCTATCTCTCATGGAGTTTAGATAAAACCATATCCCAACATTAATCTTTTTTTTTTTTTTTAAATCCAACATATTCAGTTTATTAGCTTTCCTCAAATCACGCAGAAACAGACCTATCACACCTATTTTCTCCAACGTACCTGTCGGATTTCTGGAGCATGTGAAACATGAAATATAAACAAATGGCTTTATGTTTAGGTCATCTTTCCAAACAATATCCTCTGTTCAAGGAGGATAAACTATTGGACAAGCATATTGCTGAGAACAATTTGGCAAAATTTCTGGACACTGATTGTCCTGTGAGATCGCTTTTGGTAAATAACTATGGTCAAAGGACTATCAAAGATAAGTGATAATAGTGATACTATTAGAACATTGTTACAAACACTTAGGTGTAAAACAATCTCTGATTTTAGGTGGTATAAAGATACTTTTCTAAACAGAGTAATGAAATTGGAGGTAGAACCTAATGTTTGATATTGTTACTGACAAAAACAACATTGATATAATGATAAATTCCAAAAAGACCAAGAAGTTTAAATGGTCCACAACTCAAAGATTTAGAAATCGTGTAAGAAAAGTTTAACAATGAACTTGGTCGGAAGACAGGCAGAAGAAAAGACCGATGAACTTTAAATGGCGGAAGTGGTGAAGGGGAGGCAGAAGAGGGGGCGGATGACTTAGTTGGTGCTCAGCCTCTCCGAGTTGCAGGCTATGTATTGGCACGCATTCGCACAAAATCGGCCTATGAATAGCCGTGCTCTTAACGTACAAGGTTAACTTAGTCTTATAAATTTATGGGGTACATCTAATAAAATCGGGCTATGAATAGCCGTGCTCTTCTAAAATTTAATTAAAAGATCTCCTATAAATCCGTTTCACTCATGCATCATACTTTTGCATAAGTATTCTTTTGTATGTAAAAGATTAGTTATTGGAGAGATGAATTATTATTTTTTTAAATAAAAAATATTATTTATTTCAATAGAAATATTAAAAATTATATCAAATAATTAGAATTTGAAGAGTAAAAGAGTAAAATATGGCAGCACTCATTTCTTCAAAGTGTAAATTTTTATATACTAAAGAGTAATCAATAAATTTTGGTGTAAGAATTTAAAGAGTAATATTTTTATTTAAAATTGTCATCTTACAAATTATTGTTTTATATATTAAAAAGTAATTAATAAATTAGTGTATACGTGTGAACCCGATACACCGCAACATATATCATGCCTATTATAAAACTCGAAATAAACCTAGTCTGAGCAACATATTTAATATTTTAGCTTTACAATGAATGAAACATTTTACTTATAATTTATATTTAGTAATAATTATCTTTTTAAACTAGTCTACTTAATCTCATTTAGATTAATTAATATTTGAAAATAGTGTTGAAGTTGTCATAAATAGCGTTGACCGTTGACCACTGAGAAGATATTGTTTGTTGGGTTAGAAAAGTCATTAGCGGGAGAGGAGATCATTTACAAGCCAAAGCCACAAAATATGTGGCACCAAAATTTTACGTAAAAATAAACACTGCAAAGTTGGAGAAAGAACTCCATTTCCCCTTTTCCTCCCTTTCCCACACTCTTCACCATCTCCAATTTCAATTTTCAGCATTATTCTTTGATACCATTCAACGGATTCGAATCTCCTTGTTAAAATCTCACCATTGTAGTTGTAGCTGACGCAATTCGTTTCTGATTCTGTGAATTTGATGGCTCAATTCACAGTCGGAGGCCGTATAAAGTCCGTCTTTAATGTTAATGGCTTGCCGATCGGATTCGACGCATTGCACCACCACTATAAGGTCAAGCATTTCGGCGGCGGTGGTGGAGTTTTTGTCTATTCGTCTTCCGGAGATCGGAAGCGCAAGCTTTGTGCTTCTGCTGTGAATAGCCCTACATCGTCGCCGTCGTCGAATTATTCCGATGGAGTTTTTGATGATTTTATCGATGATGACTCCGACATTGAGATGGATGACCTTTCTGGATTTAGAGGCTTGGTTTTGGACATCGCTTACAGGTTTGGTGAACTAAACAGCTGCCAGTTTTTAATTTATAATGGAAATTGCTGATTTAGAGGCTTTATTTCTTGGGAAGTCGGTGAAAATTATGGTGTATTTATGCATGCTGTTTTATGCTAATAATGAAGTCGTTAGATATTAGATACTGCTGCTGTTGGTCTCGTATTCTCTGTTTATGGTGATGGATATGAGTACTTTTCCTTTGAAAATTCTTTTTAATCTTTTTTGTTAGTAGTGTAAGAGATGATGATAGTAAAATTCGAATAAGGGTAAACGAATTATCATGATGGATCATACTGTATCTGAATTAGATTGACACTTTTCAGTTTTTAACTGCTTGCGAACACTTTAAGACTAAGAGCTCGATTATCCACTGTCCTAGAAACACTTTCTTGCTCAGCTCATTATCGCTCTGTCCAGCTAATTTCCAAGCACAGGAGTTCTGCTGATGTAGTGCTTTATTCATTCAGCATACAACTAGCAATTAACTGTCTCTTAATAATCTTTATGTTATTGTTCTTGATTGATCAGCAATCTTTAGTTTTGATCAGCAATCAATGTTGGACTCAACCTGGTTTAATAAAGCACCTGGCGATAACTGATTGACCCATAGCCATTTACTGATATGAGTTGAATTTTAGCCATGTGGTTGATTTATTGATCTGAACTTTTGTTTAAAAGACCAAACCGAACTTTTGCATTGGAGATTTTACGTAACAGTTAGTCCATATTTAGTCAGCTCATAAAACATTCACATAGAGAAGACCAATATATCAAAATCTAAAGTAAACTAATTCTAAAGCTGTCTCTCTGACTTCTAGCTTTTTAAAGTTATCACTTATGTTTCATCTTAATGAATATATATAAACTTCTTTTTCTTTTTTTTTTTTTTGCTAGTGATGTCATTCTTATCATCACTTATTGAGATTCAAAAATCCATCTCTTATTATCTGAAATCAGACGGGCTTGATCCTATTGCTGCCAGATGACATGAATCTAACTGAACTGAGCTTGGCCTTGTTATTTTCTTGTTTACCTACTAGGATGATTTGCATTCCATGCTGTCTTTATGTATTTCCTCTTCCAAGCTTTGATCATGTTGATTCAAAATGAGTTAGGCTTTGGTGGATTTGTGTTGTTTTTTATGGTGTTTTTATAAACATAATGTCATGAACTCTGTTATTCAGGCCTGTTAATGTTGTCTGCTGGAAACGAGCCATATGTTTGGAATTCATGGATAAGGTCAGAGTCTTACTAGTTTATTCTTCTCTTGCAATAGCTAGATACTGTTACCCTGAAGCATTTGAATGTAGCTATAATTTTCTTTGACCTAGGACAAAAGACGAGTTACAAATGAAAAGGCAGTTGCCTTCAATGGATTTTAGTTTTCTTTAACTACAATGAAAATGTATTCTTGGTATATTTTTCGGGTCCTATACAGATATTCCATCCTTTTAACTATGCAATTGTATCCCAATAAAACATATTATTTGATACTTCTCCCTCCTAAATTGCAGGCTGATGTTTTAGAATATTATGATCAAACTATTAGCTCTCCTAGTGGTTCCTTCTACATTCCTGCTGTGTTGAGGGTATGAAGCCATCCAGGAGTGCGATAATAGTAACCTTACTTTCTATTGTATTTTCCATTAACGTTTATACTGGGTTAATTTCCTTCTACATAAAATTCCAAAGTTGCCAATCCATTCTCTCCCTCTTTCACACTTGCAAGAATATGTGGTTACTGTATAAATGTAGTTTCCTCAACTGCTTTGCCTTGGACAAAAACAAAAGGTTGGGAACTCTCTACCATGCCCTTGGACATAATTGTCCGTGTGTTTCTATAATCAAAGATCACATTCTAGTTAAGGTTTGTGTAGAGAGATCTAAATTTAATTGAATGCATAAAATAGACCAACATGTGAAATACACTCATTTGAGGCAAAAATTAAGTTGTTTGAGATTGGAATGCTAACAGTAACACAGGGAAATAACAGAGAATGTAGGCCATGCTGTTACAATATTGTATTTATATGTAATATATAAAAAATGTAATCCAGCATTTCATATTATTCATGGCAAAACTTGTGCAACACTCATGTACGCATATCATAAATGCACACCGCATACATACATATATATATATATCTACATGCATACATATATATATATATATATATACACATATATATACATATATATATACACACACACACAAGGAATGCCATCTAGTATTGATAAATTGGCTTTCCATCACTGGACAATTTGAAAGAGAGTTCTTAATATTGTGATCAAGGGTGGGAAGACTTGTGTTGTAACTATTTTATGTGAAATGCAGGTGTAACTAACCATTTTCATATTTTCTTGTTACAATCTTTATTTTGGTGCTAATCAGTGATAATTGTGAATGAACTCTCCCAGGTTCCACATTTACTACAAGTTGTCAAAAGGAGGAAGGTGAAAAGAGGCCTAAGTCGAAAAAATATTTACCATCGTGACCATTTCATGTGTCAGTGAGTTCTAAACAAAAGGCCCTAAGTTTGATTCCCAAGGCATTCATTGATATTGTTTCTTAGTGATTTGCCTCATTACTGAAGCTTTTTCCCCCTAAAAGCATGAACTGAGAATTCTTTTTTTCCAAGTGCAGTTTTCTGTCTTAGTCTGCTAATTCTCATTATAACTCGCAAGTCGCAACTATCTTATGAGTGCGTTAACTCATTGCAGGTACTGTTCTTCAACTGAGAACTTGACCATTGATCATGTTATACCAATTTCTCGAGGGGGAAAGTGGACTTGGGAAAACCTGGTAAGAAAAGGATATTCAGTTCATTATCTCATATCACAGAGAATACTTCATATTACTATAAAACACTTATATAAACTCAAAAGTTTGTGATATTATTTCTCCTCTTCAATGATTCAATCCCATTTTTATGCTTATATTTTAGTGATCATCAATTCATCATCACATGCTTATCAGCATCACTTATCTCCGACGCAGGTTGCCGCCTGTGTGAAATGTAATTCAAGGAAAGGACAAAAAACATTGGAGGAAGCAAGTATGAAACTGTTGAAAGCTCCTAAGGTAAATATTTCAACTATGTATTCTTCCATGTAAACACTGCTATATGTTAGCCACTAGATCCTACCGTATATCAGCACACACTCACTTGGAAAATGCAGAAAAAGGGCCTTGGCTAAACCTTACTTTGACTTCATTATTTCATCTTCTTTGGCAGGCACTGAAGGACTACGACGTACTTGCCATACCCTTAACAAACCATGCAATTAGAATGCTGAAATCGAGGAAAGGAATGCCGGAGGAGTGGCAGCAGTACCTCTCAAAGCCGTTTTTAGCGCCATGATAGAAGCTCGATTGTCCAGTTTCGATCAGTTTCGTGGCTTCATGTGCATAAATTGTTCATGTTGGCTCGTAAATGGTTATCTGAAAACTGTTCCTAATATTCCTTAGTCTGATATAGTGTATAATTGTACATACTAACTAGTGAAAATTGGACTTTTCAAACACTCATCTGTAATATGTTGTATGGTAAACGTATGTAATTATTTATCACGGTGTCGCTTGTGTGTGTGTTTTTTTTTCCAATGTTCTTGTGCATTGATCCATCACCATTTATGACATTGAAATAAAGAATTATAATTCGCACTACGTTGGGTTAAGATAAATTACTTATCTAACTTATCTATTTTGATAAGCACAAACACTTGTGTAAATCGGTTCAACATGTAAATCATGTGTTTCCCCTTCAATTCTATATATCCTATGTATTGATAGGGATAGAGTGTTCAAAATTAAGAGGGACCACAGAGTTTACAATGGTTTATTGCTAGAGTGTTTAAATTAAGTAAGATCATAGAGTTTACAAAAGTTAACCCAATTTACAAGAGATAAATGATCGTGTACTCATTTATTAGCTAATGATAATATCAAATTATCAATCGAAGAATTTGTGAAATCGCTCCCTTTTCGTTTTTTTTTTTACAAATGTTATCCAACATAATTTTTTCTAAAAAAAAGCATTTTTTGGCCTTCTTTTTTCTCCATTTTATTGAGAGTATAATAAAATACATAGTTGCATAGTTCATGTAGGATAACGCATAATTGCACATATGTTAATCAAAAAAATTGTGTATGGTCGTACATGTAATTACGCATGTAACGAAAAATTGGGCATAAAATCGTAGTTGCAAGTTGCAGGAAATATCGCATGAATAAGTAAAGTAGTCACACTGTCGCATGATGTTGCATGAATAAATAAATTATGTAGTATGAGATTGTAGACATAATTGACTGAGATAAAGCATAAAAATTGTTTATAAATTGATGTAGTAGCACAAATTATATAAGGGTCGTTCACCAAAATTGTGTATGGGATCTCTATTTAATAGACTCTGCCTTTCGATGAACAGGGAAAAAAAATCATTTATTCCTTTTGCAGTCCAATAATCCAATTTATCTAAACTTGTTTTTGTGAGCGTTTTGTGAATTGAGTTCACAAATGAATTTTATTTTTTAAAACTTACTCTTTGAAGAGTAATATTTTTTATTGAAGAAATATAATTCATCTTTCTAAAGATTAATTTTTCATTGATAAATTATAATTTACAATAATTAAAGAGTAGTTTTTTCATGAGTAATAATTTTTTATATTTTTAAAAAGTAATTTCATGTAAGTAAAGATTGAAAACAGGTTCGCGTGTGGATGCGGTTTAGTATTTGCCTTTTTAAATATATAGTTCATTATATTTGTGTTGATATATTTAATAATACATCCTTATTAAATACTAAAATTAATTAACATTAAAAATTATTGTACACTTTAGGCTGAATATGCATAAATTAGAAACTTAGTTTTCAATTGATTTCTTAATAAATGTATCAAAATTCTTACGCCCAACTATGGAGGACTCGGTGTTTGGAAATTACATGGCAGCTTGTAAATAAATCTTTACTTCAATTTCATCATTCTCAATTTATCGTGTTAATCGTATTGCTAATAATGTAGCACACAAAATTGATAGGGTTTCTTGTGATTATTCAAACCCTCATGTATGGGTCGAGCCTCCAAACTTTGTGGATGACCTTCTCTATCATTGTTCTTCGTGTTATTAATCTATAATATCTCTATTTTGTTTAAATACATTTATCAAAATTTATAAGGCCGTGTTTGTTTTCATCTTACAAAATTGAATTTTACTCTGAAATCCAAAAGTTTTTCATTTTAAACATTTATAAATTCAAACATATTTGTTCTCTTATTCAAATCATGAAAATTATACCATAACTCTTAAAAATCAAATATACTTGATTATTTTTTTACTATTTACTAATTAAAAAATCACTGGTAAAAATTCAAAGTAAATTCAATCAAATACTCCCTCCTTCCTGAATTAATGTTTACGTTTGTCTTTTACACATATACATTAAAAAATATAATATTTTAATGTGAAGTAGATAATTGTATTAATGTTTACATGAAATAATTCATTGTTTTTTGTGAGCCTAATTTTGAAAAAATAAAAAAAATGTAAACCTTAGTATAAACCAAAATAGAAAAAATAAACATTAATGCAAGACAGAAGGATATCACTTAAATTTAATACTCTCTCCAATCCTACTATTACTCTTTCCAATCCTACTATTATTCTGTGTCTATTTTCTGTATGAAATTATTTATAAATTTAATTTAAATACTTATTATTACACAGTTACGCTATTTTCAAAATATTGAAAAGTATCAAAGTACATAAGAATTAGAATCTTAATAAAATTCATATCTTATAATGAATATCTATAATAAAAAAATATATAATATTTTGGCAAAAACTCCTGCGCACCCGGGTGTACGGACCATATTTCGTGCGCCTTTAGAATTTTGTGTTAAATTATATAACTTTACTATACAGATGTGTACCCTTTATTTTCGCGCCTTTAGAATTTTGTGTTAAATTGTATACCTTTTAGTATAAAAATGTGTACCCTTTATTTTCTAAAGAAAAAAAAATATTAATGAAAAGTGTAAACCCTTTAGAACAACATGGTGTACCTTTTATTAATTAAAGTGTATATCCTTTAGACCAAAGTAATGTACCCTTACCCATAATACTAAATTTCTAAAGACGCACGAAATGTGTTCCCGTGCGCACGCAAGCCTCACTCTACTATTTTTTTCAAAATATTGAAAAGTATTAAAGTACATAAAAATTAGAATCTTAATAAAACTCATATCTTATAATGAATATATATATATATATATATATATATATATATATATATATATATTAAAATGAAAATTTTCGTGCAAAAGATTTCAATTGTATTGTGTTTCTATTTTTTTTATGAATTATAGTATCAAATTTTTGTTCTATATATTGATAAATTAATTTTGTTCAATATAAAATTATTAGAAATTATCTACTGGGTATGTAAACCTGAAAGACACGCAACATATTTTAGAAATTGTATCTATAAACTTGGCTGGACACGCAAGACATACCACGAAGTTGATTGGTTATTGCATTGGATATGGATAGGGTTGAAAATTCAAATTCTGCACATCATCTATATTTTGCAATACATAAACATAAAAAAATAAAAAGTATCGATTCTGATTGAGTTGGCTTTCACTTTCAAAAATTTGATGATAGATCACCGAAGGAGTCATCAACATCGCAATTGTTCAACATCAAACATCTAAGCATACGGTGATGACACCACAACGCCAGAGTACTTCAAAATAAAATTTTCTATGGAACTGCAGCTAGGATCACACCTAAACATCCTGCTACACATAACCTTTTTTTTTTCTTCAGGGGCTTTTCTTGTGAATTTGGGGTTTTGGGGATTTTCTTCAAATTGAATGATTTGGGTTTCGAGCTTTTCTTCAAATTCAAAATTTTGATAAAAGAAAATAGGATTATAAAAACCATTAGGATGCATATTTAGGATTATTTGAAGAAAGAATTATTGAATTATTTGATAAAAGAAAATAGGATTATAAAAACCGTTAGGATGTATATTTAGGATTATTTGATAATTGATAAAAGAAAATAGGATTATTTGATGAAAAAAGAAGTGGAAATATTTGAAGTGGATATAGAAGTGATCAAGGATTTATAACTTTTTTTATGCATATGATGTTAATATGGATATTGTTAAAATAATTTAATACATGCAATTTTAGATATTTAATAGTGATTAAGGATTTAAAAAATTTTAAATAGCTATACAGTGGAAGTTGCATAAATGAAATATATAGTATATACACTTATTTTGAAACACATGAGAAATAGAAATTTGTAAAATATTACATAATTTGTAAAATATTAGTTAAGAAGAAATATAAGAAATAAAATTATATTGTAAAATAGAAGGAATAGAATTGAAAAGAATGATCTGCCAATTGTAAAATTTGAGTTTTTTTTTAAATTGAAAAATCTGCGAATTTGGGTTTCATGGTTTTTCTTGAAATTGAATGATCTGCTAATTTTTCTTGAAATTGAATTATCTGCGAATTTGGAGTTTTGGGAATCATATGTGATGCTCTGTTTTCATATATTATGTTCAGAGTATTTGCTATAATTTTTTTCCCCTCTCCTATACTTACCATATCACACACAAATTTTTTTTATGTAAAAATAAATAGTAAATTATAAATTTAAGAAAAATGGGTGAAACTAGTATATTTTTTTTAAAAGTACTAAAAAGAAATAAACACTTTTCGTATAAGTGGTTGTAACTTGTTATTAGTGCCTTAGTTTGAAAAAAATTAAGAGTTTAAGCCGTTTGATCAATTTTTTATTTAATTCTCACAACCCAATAAAATAAAACAATAAAAAAAAGGTCGCGGCTATTCACACACACGATTCTACTTCTATACACCCACTTGAATTTTAAATTAATAAATACATATAGTAAATTACTAAAGTATCCTTTTGATATACACACATTTAATTTAATATAATAATATTTCTAAAACAATAAATACTATAACATACACACACCAAATACTTTAACAATAATACACACACATCACATTCACATAAAATATTTGAACAACAAAACATACCTCACACCCACTCCATCCACTTCTTCTTCCACATCTCTTCCTCCAACATTCAAAACCCTATATTTTCTCCCCATCTATAAACACTCACGTTTGCTCATACGATCATCATGACGGACGAAAAAATACCTAAGGACGCAAAGGTATGTATATTTACATGTTTAGACCGATTAAAATGTTGTTTTTCGCATTTTTTCCCCGTCGCTGAATTGTTCGACCAACCAGAGTCGAAAATTTTAAATTTGTTCGACCATCAGTGGTCGAAATTTTGGGTTAATTTCGACCAGAGGTGGTCGAAATTTTTAAGTACTGTCGACCACAAGTGGTCGAAATTTCTTGATATTTTTGACCATAGATGGTCAAAATTTATAAAATATTTCGACCATAAATGGCCAATTTTTTCAATATCTTTGATTTCTTTTAGTCGAACAGTGTGTATTTTTCCAGTACTTTACTTATTTTCTAGTTTTAACCCCTTTCTTTTGTACGCAGGAATCATTTTCTTCTACTAAATGTAGTGTCATCTTATTGGGGAATGAGCTTAGTATAGATGTTTGTATGGTTGAGGATTACACGGACTTATTTGAAACTCATCAATGGCTTGATACAAGAGAAGATTTGATAAAATGGACTCGAAATATTGGTTTAGATAATCAGATGGTGGTTGTAGTGAAACGCTCTGACAATGGTGGATGAGGAGGAGGAAAAAAGGGAAGGCTATTTTTGGGTTGTGAACGTGGTGGAAAATATCTAGAGTTTAAGGTCAAAGTAAACCAATACAAGGAGGTGGATACAAAAAAGGAACAAGAGGAGAAGGATACAAGTAAGAAGAAAGTGAAAAAGAGAGAGACGGGTACAAAAAAGTGTAATTGCCCCTTTTTGCTTGGGGGAAGAGGATTAGAGAAGGGTGGAGCATGGGTAGTGGAGGTTGTTAACGGTGTTCATAACCACTCGATTGGCAATTATTTGGAGGGGCATGCCTATGCGGGGAGGCTCAAGAAGAAGGAGGAAAAATTTGTGATTGATATGTCACTCCAAGATGTCCGTCCAAAGAATGTGATGGAGCTTCTAAAACATAAATTCCCCGGTAACAAGACTACAATACGGACTATTTACAATTGCCGTCAAAAAATAGAATTGCTGATCGTGGTGGTCGTTCTCAGTTGCAATATATGGTGAAGAAGTTGGAGGAACACAAATACTATTTTCTCAGCCGAAATTACAAGAATACCGGTAATGTTAGAAACTTATTCTTTGCACATCCCCAAAGCATAGATTTGTTGCGTGCTTTTCCTCAAGTCTTGCTTATGGATTCAACATACAAGAGGAACAAGTACAGGATGCCTTTGTTTGAAATAGTTGGTGTCACTTCAACTGGCATGACATTTTGTGTGGCAATCGTTTTTCTTGAGAATGAACAGGAAAATAACTACACGTGGGCTCTTACGATTTGTGGAGTATTTTATGAATTTTAGTTTAATCGTTTTACTAATCGTTCTTCTTAAGATTTTTAGTTTAAAAACTACGGATATTTATGGAGTATTTTATAAATTTTATCTCAGTGCCGAAGGCCAACACGCAGCACTAAAGAGGTAATTGCAAACAAATCAATGTGATTTTGAAAAGTGTTGGACCGAATTTAATACGTTGATGGAGGCATCTCACTCGGCAATAAAATATTCTTTTGAGAAGAGCATCAAACGTTGATGGAGGCATCTCACTCGGCAATAAAATATTCTTTTGAGAAGAGCATCAACGTGGTCCAACATAAATTTTGTATTGCTCAATTCTGCGAGCTCCATGGGCTTGTATCGACAACCGCCTTAAAGCTAATTCATGATGAGATTTCTTATCTTGGACAAGGTGTGTTGGATGCATCTTTATGTGGTTGTATTATGCGTTCTACTTTAGGTTTGCCCTGCAAACATGAGTTGTCTGAATTTGTTAGCAAAGAGGTGTCTATCCCATTGGAAAGTATTGACGATTTCTGGAGAAAGTTGGATATAAAGCCACGAAAAGTTGGTGAAAATCGAAAGGCCAATATAAGGGTGAAAATTGTGGAGTTCATGACTAACTTCTTGTCAAACTTCGATGAGGCGGACGACGGCTATGCTGAATTGATGTAGCGTAGGATGCAAGAGACAACCATCCCCTCCCTAACATCCTTGACTGCTCCAGGTGTAGCCACACGTACTAAGGGCCGGCCAAAATCCTCAAAAAAGAATGCTCATTTGACGAAGAGGGATCCTAGTTCATTCGAGTAGCCTGAAAATACACTGGTTGATAGTTGCTCCTACTCCTAATGTTGTGTACGACGTCGGGCCTTCGGCCCCTACTCCTCAATTCACAACCAAGAAATGACCAGCTAAACAAAAGGTATATATATTTTGTGTATTTAGCTCATTCATTATCAGTTGACTCACTCTTAATAACAAATATGTGGAATTTTTTATAAGATTGTTCGCCGTGTCTGCACACGAGTTATAGATAACAAAGGTTGTTATCTTGATGCATTGCCTCCACATTTTGCAAAATTCATAACATCCACGAAGAATGTGAAAGGTGATGGTCATTATAGGTTCCGTGCACTCGCAGATTTGCTTGATTATGGAGAGGAGGGTTGGGGGTGGGTGCGGACTGATCTTTTCAATGAATTGAAAGCTCATGCAGACCTTTATGCCAAAATGTTCATTGAGATCGATCGTGTGGAGTATGTGTTAAACTCACTCCAATGTGACACTGAGTTTGTCCCAAAAGACAAATGATTTTGCATTCTGGAATTGGGTTATGTCGCAGCATCTAAGTATAACATAGCTTTGATACATATAGGCGATGAGTTTTGTGTCACGTTTCTCCCATTGTGGAGTGGAATCAACACAATTCCCAAAATTGTTGCAATAGGTCTAGTAAACAACGATCACTTCATTCAGGCAATTATTGTTTAAGCTTTTAAGTTCTATTTCATTGTTCTTATATTCTAACATGACTTATAAAATTTTTAGGTTTTCTTATCCGACGAATGTCCGCTACCACATATTGCTAGTCAATGGACAACCCATCATCTCCCAGAAGCTGATAGTTGGGAGTTTTTCTTGAGACCACGAGTAGATACATATGCCCTACCTGTATCACTAGGAGCTATTCAGAGAAGCAAGAAAATAATTTGTCTCGAGTGATTATATACTTTGTCTTTGTATTTCTTATTTTATCACTATGTTTGAATATGTTATGGATTATTACGTTTAATCTTTCATTATTCGCATTATTGATGATTATGTGATATTAATGAGTGTTAAATAAAAATGTTCGACCAGAAGATATTTAAAATTTTGACACTGTTCGACCATAATTATTTGAAAATAACACAAACTATCGACGGGAGGTGGTCGAAATTCTTCTAAACTTTCGACAATCAATGGTCGAAATTTTTTTGAATTGTCGACCACAAGTGGTCGAAGTTTTTGATAAATTTCGTCCAAGAGTGGTCGAAATTTTTGAGAATTTTCGTCCATGACTGGACAAAAATTTATAAAATTTTCGACAGGCGTTGGTCGAACAGTATGCCTAATCTCGACTACTAGTGGTCGAACGGCATGAAATCAACTCTTACGATTCATATGTGTATTTATAATCCAACATAGTGAATAGTTTATTCGTGGTGTACACATAATATAACACGTGCACTAATTGTAGAAAGTAAAGTTGCCCGCAAATTCTTGTACGAATCAAAATCTTCAAAATGATCCAAACAATACTACAAAGTTTCAACTCACACAATTGTTAACCCAAAGTTTCAATAACTCCAAACAATACTACAAAGTTTTTAAATGATCATGGGTCACGAGGAGGGCCAAAGTTGTCCGCATTGATGTTACTAAGACACGTGTAGACGCTTGCCATAGCCACCATATCCTCGTCCCCGGAATGGATAGCCTCTTAATTTCGATGGCGGTGGAGACCCTTTCAAAAGGGTTGACAGCAGGGGGTGGTGGCTTAAACATCCGAGCACCTCCTCTCTCAGGTTTTTGTACTCTGGGCTGGCATTTATCTGAATATCATTCTAGGTAGCCCGACGTGAATTCCCATCCCAACATAGCCAATCGACCTCTATCCTCACGTTTGAGAATATGACGTCTCCATCTCTCGAAGAGATCAGCATGCGTACCCCATGAACCTTTACTATTGGCAGTAGCTTTTCCATTGCGCAACCACCTAAGTGCTAATGGCACGCGGTCTGCACATGCCCAAACTGTCGAAGGACCCTATCTGGCATGTATGGCTCCACAATATCGCCTGCCGACAATAACCCTTCAAAAAATGTGACATCGTGCCTCGGGAACAGGTGTCTAGCGTTGATATATGGATCTCAAATGACCTAAATGCAATCAATAAAAATCACAATCCTTGATAAAAAGAATAAATCATAATGTTCAAATGAAATTAATTAATGTTACCTCACTCTCATCCATGCGATCAATCTGCTCATGCAACGCTTTAATGATTTGAATTGAGGGAGCAGAGTGAGCTTCAGGTCCCCATCTCATGGCCAGTGGGTAGCTTTCCATGTAATTCTCATTAGGTGGAGGCCTATACAAATATGGGAAATGCTCGTAGATCCACGTCTGACATTAAAAGTGAATGGATATAATCATTACAACATGAACTATAAAACGATAAAACCTTGATATAAAAAAGAAATTAAGTACCTCCAATAGGATAGTGTAACCGGCTATCTGTCGGGTCTCTGTTTCCGATGCAAGCCCTAATTGCCTATATAAATAGGCCAACACAGCAGCTCCCCATGCATACTTATGGAGATCGTCTAAGTTGCGAAGGAACTCTAGTCAAGAAGCATGAACCCTATTCCCACTCTTGTCAGGAAATAACGTCGTCCCAAACATGTGCAACAGGTATGCTCTAACGCAGCCCTCGAGCTCATCATCATACTGAGATGTAACGTTATCCTTGAACGTATTATGCAACCACTCTGTGGTCCAGAGTGACCGCGGATAGTGCCCAGTGCCTCTCTAGCTATATCTCTATCAACGTTCAGAAGCTCCATAATCAATTCGGAAGGCTTTTGTCTATCTCGCTGAAAGGCAACTGTACGACCAGATATATGTAATCACGTAAGACAAAACACATCATCGAGTGTTATGGTCATCTCCCCGAATGGCATGTGGAATGTATTTGTCTCCGGATGCCATCTCTCAACAAATATAAGAATGAGATTTTTATTTGGTTTGCGGTAGGAGATTTGTCTCACCTTGCAAAATTCAGCCCTACAAAATAAGCTTCTGAAATTACGAGTTGATGCGTCCTCCGCAAAGCGCCACTCAAGCATTTTATTCACTTGGATGTGCACTTTAATAACTGGTCGTTAACGACCATGTTCACATATTTCATAGGCCACGTGATTCTAAAAATTGACCAACACATCAGCAGTTGGATCATGATCGCTTTCACAGGAAAAATCATAATCCGGACTCGAGGCCTCACCACCCTCACTTGAGGCCTCACCACCCTCACAATCCTGACTTTCATCTTCGCCACCATCACTTTCATATTCACTAAGTTGTGGGTCATGAATGGGTTAAGGTTGTGCTTCTAGCTCGTTGTGATACATTGGCTCGGGAAGAGGAATTGGATTTGGTTGTGGTCGTGGAGCATCTTCAGCCATTACATCATTATCAACCCTCATCCCTCTTTATCTATTAGATGCGGTAGGGGGATTACGTCGGTGATATCTACTGTGAAAAAATTAAAATGATGCTCAACAACGTATATGTGATAACTAATAAGTAAATACACAAATAATATAATAACATTCCAAACATATTAATATATGTGACAACCAATATTTAATAACATAAAGTAGGCTCAACTATAACTAATATGTAATAACAAACAAAGTAAGCTCAACTATATGATATGCAATAACAAACAAACAAAATATGTGATATGCAATAACAAACAAAGTCGACGAGGACTAGTTGCTACACTTTCTATTCGATGGGGAGTCGCCGAAAAACCCCCAATAACCGACCAAGGCTCGTAGAAAAAATCCATGAAGGAGCTTCAGTTCGACCATGTATGGCAGCTGAAGAAGCTTCGGTTCGACCACCTTTGGTCGTTGAAGAAGCTTCTATTCGACCAAAGCTGGTTGAAAATTCTCCTTCCAGCCGCCCACCACCTGCCGAAATTTTTTCTTTTAGCCGTCCACCACCTGCCAAAATTTCTCTTCCCAGCCGTCCACCATCTGCTGAAAATCCTACTTTCAGTCAACCATGTGTGATCGAACAGCTTCAAAAGTTGTCGAAGAGTGCTGGCCGACAAGGAGCCCAAATTTCGACCATACATGGTCGAACAGACCTCCAAATTCCGCCAAACCAGGGCCGGCAGTCGCTGGTCAATTTTCGACGACAATGGGAAAACTTTTTTGCACAACCCCAATCGAATGCCCCAATAAATACATATATCAGCATACCCATAACATTTCACACAACAAACCCAACATATTTGGCATAATTTCAACATAAGTTCTAAAACCTAGAATTTGAAAACAAAATATGAAAGGGAATATGACTTACTAAAAACGTTGCCGCACACCTCCCGCCATTTCACTCACAATGTTTGGTAGTAGAGGTTGATCTTCCCTTCTTCTCCCCTTCCTCCATTCTTCTCCTCTTCCTTCCTCCCTTCTTCTCTTCTTTCCTTTTTATTTCTAAGTTTGAAAAAGTGAAAAGTGAAGTGGGTGCAAAGTGAGATGGGTATAGGATTTAATGCTTAGATTAAATGTGGGATAGTGGGAGGGAAGAAATTGTGTATATGAGTGTATTTCATTAAGAGTAATTTAGTATTTTCCTAGTGTGTGCATATATAATTTTTGTGTGTGTAGATATAATTGGGTGTATGAAGTAAAAACGTGTGTGCGAATAGTCGCGGCCTAAAAAAAATCAATAACTACCAACTACCCCCTCTATTTTAACTTATAAATCTGCAGGTACATCGCGTAGAATAACCCAAAATTTAATAATCTTTTATAATTTCCATTTTCATATATCCATATAGGCTTAATTGTGTTAAATACACAATATTTTTTTTTTAATTTAATTATGAACTATTTTTTTATGAATTTTTTTTTCGATTTAATCACGGATGGCGTTATTGCCACCAGAAATTTTGCTTAGGCACTCAATAATTTTTAAAATGCTATATGAATATATAATTTTAACCATATACATTAAACATCTAAAATTCATACACTCAACACTTAAATTACTTTGTATACCCAATCCAATGCACATCTAAACTCACACCTTAACTCAGCGTCAACTAAAATTTTCGAGCAACAACGCTTGTTCTTCATCAACTTAGAACCCTTTCATAGATTCATCTTCTTTGTCGAATTTCAAATATAATCCTAGCATAATTTCTTTGACATTCTAATTAGGTACCCTTTGGATTAGATCCAATTTCGACGTTGGTGAATTTCTCGACTATTATTAATTATTTCCATTCTATTAATTTTAGGTTATTTGAACCGCCATCTATAACTCCAATCATTTCACCGCCATCCTCTAAGACAGCTGAAAGAGTAATTTTTAATATATTATAATGTACAAAACATTTTGTTACTACTTAAAGTTCACATAATTAATTTTATCATATAATACAATAGTATAAAGACTTAAATATTTTTTTAATATATTACTTTATAGTAATATTTTTGTAAATTAAATTAATATCATATTATAACTTTATTATTTTAAATAATAACTTTTAAAAATATAAATTTAAATATAAAATAGGGTCCAACTATTTACACTCTCGAATTTACTAAACGTATCCCAATTACTAAATATACCTCAATATCATTGACTTCTTCTATGCATCCATGCTCCTTCTTTTGTTGGAGAGATGATGGTAGTTGAGTTCGTCTAAACCATTGTCAGCTTCAAACATGAGATCTTGAAGCAATTGGGTTCCAGAAGCTCTAGTAACCATTTCTTGGCAACATCATCAGTGATGAACTTCTTCTGGGCACTTCATCTCATGGAAAATGTTTTATTATTCTGAAGTAGCATTTCATCCGTCTCCAAAACTGCTTCTACCCCTAACATTTTTTTCTTCTTCCTCAACTTTTTTATTTTCCTTTCTAGTTTGTGTGTGAGATGTAAGTCAAAGGATTGTCATCAAAATTATTAGTAGCACAATTTACCGCGAGAAGGAGAATGATTAGTAACAT
Organism: Pogostemon cablin; assembly: GCA_023678885.1. Classification (NCBI taxonomy): domain Eukaryota; kingdom Viridiplantae; phylum Streptophyta; class Magnoliopsida; order Lamiales; family Lamiaceae; genus Pogostemon; species Pogostemon cablin. Next base: position 11,813,779 of record CM043008.1, on the reverse strand, counting down.
AACGTTAATCACGTCATGATTCTATCTCTAAATCATGGCGCAGTAGAAGACATTAGGTAAGATCCCTTTTTTTTCTTTTTAAATTAAATTAAATAAATGAGAATTATATTTAATAAATTAAAGGTAATTTTGACTTTATAAAAATATAATATATTTTAATAAAATAATGAGGTGTGTATTTAATAGAAAGAGATGTGTATTTAGTCAAACCCTCAAGTAAATAATTGAATTTAGGATCACACGTTAGGTTTAGCGTTGCACATATGTTAATAAAAAAATCCGTGTATGTTTGTACATAATACGTATATTCACGTTTTGCATGAAAAATTGTGTATAAATTGCAACTTTAATTGTAAGTATAGTAGCAAGTCGCATAAATAAATTATATATAGAATCGCAGAAGTAGTCGCATGAAGTGGTGTTGTATAAATAAAATATTTATGAGATCTCAACCATAATTGCATGAAATATTGTATGAAATCGATGTATTCGCAAAAAGTAATATTAGGTTCGCTCGCCAAAATTGTGTATGGGATCTCTATTTAATAGGGTCGGCCGTTTGATGAACAAGGAAAAAATAATCATTTATTCATTTTTAAGTCCAATTTATCTAAACTTGTTTTTGTTTTCAGATGTTTCAATGGTAAATGCTCAAATTAAATTCAAATTACATATCTTCTAAATTTAATACTCCCTCCATATTTTTGTACACGTATCATGTATATTATGAAAAGTTAATTTTTAAATGTATAATAATGTAAGAAAAATAAAGGTAAAATGGATAATTTAGAGAGAAAAAAAAAATTAAGTTATTGGAATTAATAAATAAATATTAAAAAAAAGTTAATTATATAGTGTATTTGTACATTAAAGAAATGTAAAAAAAAAATCGAAAAGCTGAAAATGAAAGGTATATAAAAATACTCCAATTGAAAATCATTCCCAAAATCACTTTCACCATTCCTTATAAAGTGCAAGTAATCATGGGATCAATGAAGTGTTATTTTTACAATTCGTTTAACTAATGTAGAACACACTCAGAAAATCACAAATCTTTAAAATAGATTGAGGCAATAAAAATAACTTTATGAAGAAATATTTCGCCAAAACATGTCAACCTCAAAGCTAACATAACTTTGAAAATATGCACACAATGAGGAATGTACAAATCCACGAACCAAAAAGCCATAGTCACTGAGGAAGTAGGGCTGCTGCTATACATGCCAAAACATTTTTACAAAATTGCCCCTGCTTCATCATAAATCATAATCTGATTCTGCAATGGAAACTATCTAAAGAGCATCTTGAGTTCATCTAGCCTGGCCAATCGGACTTCCTCATCGGTCAGAGCTCCAGCATTCATCCGCTGCTTTTTCGCCTGAACTTGTTGCAGACGCTCTTCAACTGTCTCCTGTTAACATTTTTCATACACAAATAATCAGCTCTAAGTAAAGATCATAATCTGGGTGATTTTTCCAACCATGACAATGAATCTTCTAACACGAACAGTTCGTTTTTGGCCGATCCAATGAATTCTCATGATTGCTTGCTCCTCCACTGCAGGGTTCCACCATGGATCCTATGTTTGATTTAACACATATAAAATCATGACAAAGAAAATAAACAAGAACAAAGATGATGATGAAGAAGTTGAAGAAAACAAACCATCAGAAAGACATTAGAAGCTGCAGTGAGATTCAATCCAACACCACCTGTTTTGAGGCACATTAACAGCACCTGGAAAATGATAATACTAAGTTATTCATCATCGTTGGATGAGCGAGATCAGGCAACAAATTTCTAGCAATTTATACCGTTTTTTCTGTAGTCTCAGCAAACTCATGCAAGATCTTTGCCCGGTGTTTCTGAGATGTCTTCCCATCAAACCTCAAGAACTCAAAGTTTCTTTTTTCTGAATGGAATTTCTAAAAGATCCAAGAATGAAGTCCACTGGCTAAACACTATGCTCTTCTCACCTGAGCCCGACTTCCGTATAACCTCCAAGCATTCCAACAGCTTGGTTATCTTGGATGATTCTGTCCAGTTCTTTTGAACGTCTAGTCTGAACCGGTTCCCAGATGGACACATGATCAGTTCTGGTTTATGTATCAACTGCCTACAGATGGGACAGAGTCCAGAAGATGGAGTTCTCCAGCTAGAGAGAAGGCACTCTCTGCACATCCTATGAGCAAAAGGAGTCAGCACAGGGTCATCTGATGACTCGAGGCTAATGGGGCATTCTGCGTTGTCACCATTGCGAAGACCCTCCACAACTTCTTCAACATAGGCTCGAGAAGGGCCCGTGCCAGACTGGGTTTCCAGGAACTTTCTTGACAGTTTCTCCAAATCTGTGTATTTTTCTGTATCACCTCGACTGACAAACAAGTTTATAGTCAGATAGTTTTTGTTGGAAATTTTTTGTTTTTACGAAATGGATCAGTTTTTTGTGTTACCTCATAACAAGGAATGGGTGGTTGCAGCATTGCCTCAACCGGAGTAATAACTCAAGAATGTTTGCATAGTTGTGAAGAACTTTTCCTTGAGCAACAAATTGATCAAATTGAACCTGTTTTTTTTATAGGGGCATAAAACATAAGATGGCATTTTCTATGGAAATATAAATCAGAAAATCATGAATTTTAAACCAAGAAATTTACTTTAGATCTCTTGAATAGGGCGCTGTAGAAATCACGTTCAGCTTCTGATTGCTCGCACTCAACGATTTGAATATCAGTTGGTGGGAGAACAAGTATAGGTCTGCATTACAAGATAAGAGTTCTTAAGAAATTGAAAAGACCAAGGAAAAATCGAAGAAAAGTGAGCATAAAGAAAGGATGCTAACCTTCTTTCTTTATCCTTAGATTCCTTTGTTCTCCTCAACATTAGTGGCCTAAGAATTGCCTTCACCATTTTCAAACCTCTCTGATCACCATTCTCATAGGGCTTCTGAATCAACTTGCTCCACCTAAAAGTGCAAGTAAAGAGGAAGAGGAAGAACACAAGCATATGATATTTTCATCTTAATTTTAAATCTTGGAATAATTAAAAGAAAATGAAAAATGTTGCTTGTTGAATTCATACCATGCCCAGTTGCACCATGGCTCAACATGCAAGAAGCGCAGAAGGCTATACAGGTCTTCCAAATTATTCTGCATTAGATGGAATGAATATTAACTAATAAACACAGGAAATAACATAATGTAACATCAGCAAATGATTATGCAGCTGAGACTAATCAGAGATTACAAGTACCTGAAGCGGAGTGCCAGTAAGACACCACCGACAATATGAGGACAGCCCAAATGCAGCCTGAGCAGCTTGAGTCTTTGATGATTTTATAGTGTGAGCTTCATCTAAAACCACGCGATGCCATTCTACTCTGTGGAAAATGCTGTTAAGAGAATCCTGCATCGCACAAACACGGATAAATACCAAAAGATATATTTCATATCCAGAACCAACGTGGAAAATCAAATCTACTCACTCTTTTATATGCTTCAGTGAGAACACCATAGGTGGTCAAGACAACATCAGGTTCTGATATTACTCTAGGATTGTTGGTTCTATCTCCACCATAATGAACAAACACTGTAATGCTATCTGGCTTTGAATGGGCTTCTAGTTCATCCTAGCAAACATAAGATGAAAACATAATTTACATTTGACTAATGTGCCACACGAATTGAGATTCTTTAGTCTTTTAGGCTTGTTTTGAGGGCTCACCTTCCATTGACTGAGTAAAGCCATTGGACAAATAACAAGGGTGCCACCTTTCAGTTTCCTCAGTGTTTCAGAAGTTCGCCTTCTATTGCGAATATACTCCGTCATGGATTCATCAGCCTCTTCTTGCTGATCATCGGGAATGCCTCGCCCTCTCCTTGCCAGTATCAAAGCAATTGTCATCACAGTTTTTCCAAGTCCCATTGCATCAGCCAAAATCTGCATTAGACCTTCATCAGTTGGGAAATTCAAGGGTAGAAAATAAATCAAAACTTAACTCTTTGATTATTTTTGTTAAATTAATAATTAAAAACTTAACACTGCATCCCCAAAAAAACAAAACTTGATCTCCCTTAAAACTTGAGTCGCTATTTCCTTTACCTTCCGATCAGCCATCACTAATCACTAATATTATGGAAAGAATGCTATTATTTTCTCATTTTGCCATATTACACTTAGTACAGGTTCTCCTAAGGCCAATTGAGACAAAAAAATAAATAAAAAAATAAATTACGATAATAGGCTCACCCCTCCTCTTGCCATTTCCATGGCAGTTGGAAATTTTGTTGTTGCTTCCCCAGAAAAGGTGTTTACATAAATCCCCGGAGCCCTCCTATCAAGAACAAAGATCAGTTGATGAGGAAACATATGAATGTTTTTTGATGGCTAGTTCTTCAATTTGTAATAATAACAAAAGAAACATGATAGAGTACATACTCATCACAAACGCGATAAGCTTCCCAGCATGGATGAAGAGCCTTCTCTGTTTCTTCTGCTTTTACATTTTTCTTCAATTCAGACATCCAATAAAGAGCTTGTTTCTGGTATGGTCTTAAATTACAAGCAAGAGTCTCTGGAGGCTCCATCTCCTATAATGTTTAAAAGATGTAAGATCAACAAATGTAGCTTTTACAAGTTCAACATCACTTGAACTAAAAAAAAAAAAAGTAGAAAAAATATTACTCCTTTTACCTCTAAGTTATACATATCAACAGCACCAACCAGCTTATTCAAGGCTGATTCTGAAATAACTTGCTCATTTTTGTCATGATCTTGATTTTGACTGCCCTTTCTTTTCTTCAAACAAGGCACTGGGGCAGCACCAAGTGGCTCGTCCTGAAGAATATACAATTATAAAGAAAATGCTAATTATTTGAATTTATTGTTATGAAAAATAAATTTCCATATCAGGATTTGACAGAGACAACATGATGAAGTAATATATATTAGATGTAGGTCCATGTATAATTTAATCTTCTACAAATAGAGAAATTCAGGCAAACATACATCTAATTGTAGCGAGCGCTTTCGAGAATCAAGTTCTTCTGGTGTGAACTCTGCCCTTTGTTGTGGCTTAATTTTCAGCAGCTTAAACAGAGTCAACAAAGGATATATGGCGGCATCGATGTTTGTAGGCTCAAGCTTCCAAGATGATGCATCACCTCCCGTGAAGACAGAATCATGAATGTAAAAGCTGCAATTCCAACAGAAAGAACAGACGATATATTGTGACATATCTATAAAGACTTTGATCAGATAAGATTTAAGAATTTGAGATAGATACATATCAGTAAGCAGTGTAATCTTACCTCACATACAACATAATTTCTTGCATCAAGTGCAGACATACTGGAGCAGCTACACAACGAGCATGAACTTTTACCTTTGAGGAATTTACAAGTGGAATAAGGCATTTCGCCCATTCCATTGGCAAGCAACCAATCTGATAATACAAGCAAAGAGAAAATCACAATTAGTTCAGTTCAACAATATCATATAAAAGAAAATCTAAAATGATACTTCTACTCTTCTAAAAATTTAATCAGAGATAACTAATCAAGCAAGGAGCAAGCTTCAATTAAGAATGGGAGAATGAACAATGACTATAATCAATAATATCTAATTTGGATAAAATAAAACGTTTAAACTTATCTGCAAAGACAACACCATAAGAACACGTGATCTCTATAAAGCATATCCCATAAACAAAGAATCAATAAAATGAATTAGAGATACTTATGGATTTAAATTTACCTCTCCTGATCTTTTGGTTGAGAAACGCACAATACTAGCAGCAGCATTAACAGACTTTGCACTTGCAAAATAAGAACTGCTCTTACTTCTCAAACTGGCATCAGGAAAAGAAAAATGCACAATATCATTGTTCTCCAGTTTTCGCCCTTTTGTTGTAGAAAGTCCAGTGACCACTGTCCTTCCCACCAACATCCAATCAGGCTATTCTGGGAAATCTCCATCCTCAAGCACCAGACAACTCAAGGTCATTTCTTCAACCTTCTTCTTTTTAGGCTTACAATCATAAGGTCCCATAATCTTTTTATACTCATCACCAGACAATTTTCTAGCATTCAATGGTTGAACACAGAGTACCTCTTTCACTTCTTCCTTAACGACAATTGCCTGATTTTTTTTGCTTCTCCTTAGGCTCCTCTTTTACTATAGATTCAGGATGATTCAACTCCATCCACTCTTCAAAGCTAGTTTTTACATTTATCAACCCCAATGAATTCCCACCGTCTGAATCTTTGGTTTCTTCTCCAGCTCCCACATCACATTCTTGTTTCACTGTCACACTCTCCTCCAATCCAACACCCTTCTCACAGACTTCTGAAACAGCCCTCTCTCTTTCACCATCTAAAACTCTTGGAACTTCTAAATTTTCCAAATACATAGCATCTTGGTTTACTTCATTTACCCTATCAATGTCCATATTAGGCTCCTCTTTCACTCTAATTTCTGCCTTGGCACCAGTTGATGTTTCCTGTTTCTCCTCTTCTTTCCTTTCAGGATGGTTCAAGGTTAGCCACTCCTCGAAGCTCAAACCACTTCTTCCTACTTTTCCCAATGGTTTAACAGAGCTTAAATCCTTATTTTCGTCCACAAGAACCACATCACATTCTTGTTTCACTTTCACAATTTCCACTGAATCTACAATGACATCACATTCTTCTGGAACATTTCCTACCCCCACACCCACAGCACCTGCAACTTCACAATTATAAACACTCAACAACTCCTCTTTCACTCTTATTTCAGACTTAGCCTCACTCGTTATCTCCTGTTTATCCTCTATATTATCAGGATTATTTAAACTCAACCACTCTTCAAAGCTCAAACGACTTATTCCTACCAACCCCGATGATATTTCACCACTTAGATCTTTATTTTCTTTAACAGGAACCTCGCCTTTAGAAACACTCACATCAGATTCATCTCCCCCCATAACACTCCCCTCCAATTTAACATCTACTTTACATCTTTTCAAAACTTCCCCATCTCGCTCAACTTCCGAAACTCCCGCAACCTCACTATTTTCAACACTAATCGAATCCTGTACCACTAAATTTAACCCATCAGATTCACCCACCCCATCTTCAACATTATTCGATAAATTTACCTGAAAAGTGGAGATCCTCGCCCCACCGGTAGACGTTAGAGTTTTCCGCGCCATTAAATGAGGTGCAGACGAGTACGTCGAAGGTGAATCCAGAATGAGAACAATGGCGGCTTGCGCATTGTTGTTGGACTGCGCTAGAGCTCTAAGAACGTCGCCATCCGAAATTTCACAGCCGATGACCGCTTTCATCATCTTTACTTTTGCTTCCATGGATTCCGATTCTACAGGTACAATTTCCATGGCCGCTTTCTCTCAGATTAAAGAGAAATAAACAGCGGATGAAAGAAAAGCAACCAAAAAACCCCTACAAAGGGAAATAATTTAGAAAGTGAGAGAGAGATTCTGGAATTGGAGAATGAGAGAGAGGGAGTGGAGGAGTATAATAGAGGGAGATATTGGCGCCAAGCATTTTTGAGAAGTTAAATTACGAGGTTTTTAAGATATTTACATTTATGTTTGGCGTCAATCATCGGTGAGATGGGGGAACGAAATTTACCCGCGGTTAACACGCACTGCCGAAACGACGTCGTCAATGTCGTTGATAATTTGGAACGGAAGGTCTAAGTCGATGTCTTGTTATAGTGGGCTGACATTGGGCTGGGCTGGGCTCAACGAATAAAGGATTCCAAGGATCCAATTTGAGACGAAAAATTAAATAAAATATGGGGGTTTGAGCGGAAATATTTCTCAAAACTAAATTTAGAATCGTTGCTGGGCCCAAAAAATGTGTCTATGAAAAATAGTTTAAAAATGATGGGAGTATTTGCGAGACAGAGGAGGATATCGAGAGTGAAATCTCGAGGTTATACTCTGAGTTGTTCAGCTCGTCTAACCCAAGGACGGATCATGACTGACTTAATGGAATCCCAGAATCTGTCAATCAAGAGATGAAAGACAAATTGATTCAGCCTGTTAAAGACGAAAAAATTAAAAAGGCTTTTTTTAGATCAACCCGAACAAGCCCCCGAGCCTGATGGTATGACTCCTATTTTCTTTCAACACTTTTGGGATATTATCCAATCTGATATTTGCTTAGCAATCAAAAGTTTCTTTGCCTCTGAAAACTGTTAAGAGCTATTAACCACACTAATATTGTCCTAATTCCTAAAGTTTTCTCTCCAACTTCAGTAGCTCAATTTAGACCAATAAGCTTATGTAATGTCATTTACAAAGCTATCTCTAAAATAATTGCTCAAAGACTAAAAAAATGCCTTCAGAACTACATCAGTGAATCCCAATCAGCCTTTGTAGAGGGAAGGCAAATTCTAGATAATGTTGTAATTGCCCATGAATGCATGCATTTTTTAAATTCAACTAGACGGGAAAAAAGTGCTTCATGGCTAAGCTTGATATGGCTAAAGCTTATGATCGTGTAGAATGGAAATTTTTAAAAATCATTCTGAAGAAATGGATTTCCCGTTGTTATTTATTAATTGGATTTTTGAATGCATTAGTTCAGTTTCTTTTTCCTTTTCCATTAATGGCAAAATTTCAGGGTATATCAATCCTTCTCGAGGAATTCGTCAAGGCGATCCTTTATCTCCTTACATTTTCCTTATAATATTTGAAGCCTTTTCTAATCTGATCAAACAATCTCAACAAATTCAAGCTTATAAAGCCTTGAAAATTAGTAGAAAAGGCCCTTCCATTTCTCATCTTCTCTTTGCAGGTGATTCTTTGTTATATTGTGAGGCCTCTAGTAACCAAGCAACTTTTATTTCACATATCATTGACTCTAATTGTACTTCCTCATGTCAAGCAGTTAACTTTGATAGGTCATCAGTCTTTTTCAGCAAGAATTCCTCTCAAGAGAAGAAAGACAACATCCAGAATATTCTCCACTGGTTGAAGAAAAAAAAGGCTTGCAAATATTTTTGGCTCCCATTTGGAATTGGTAAATCTAAGAAGGATACCTTCAAATACACAGTTGAGGCTACAATTAATAAAACTTCAAATTGGAGAAATACTTTTCTTAGCACAACAGACCGAGAAGTCATGATTAAATCAGTGCTTGATGTTTTACCAGTCTATGTTATGTCGTGTTTTCTGCTACCTACTGGAATATGCCAAGACATAGGCAAAAAGGTTGCAAGCTTTTGGTGGGGTGGAAAAGAATCAGGAGACCGCAAGATGCATTGGAAAAGTTGGGAGAAACTGTCATTGCCTAAGGAAAGTGGAGGACTCGGATTTAAGGAGCTGACAATGTTTAATAAGGCCATCATCACAAAACAATTATGGGGTCTTATTACTCAACCTATCTCCTTGGCGAGTAAAGTTCTAAAAGCTAGATATTTTCCCACAGGGGGCATGTGCTAGACGATCACAAAGGCATCAGATTCTTGGCTATGGAAAGGATGGGTTAAATGTATTCCAAACCTTAAGAAGGGTATTAGATATCAAGTTGGAGATGGGAAATCAATTAGAATTAGGGAGGCTCCTTGGCTACCTAAACCCCCTTATTTCAAGCCGGGCACAAATAATGAACATATAAGCAACACAACTTGGGTAAGAGAGCTCTTGAATGAAGAAGGAAACGAGTGAGATGTTGATCTAGTAAAGAGTTATTTTTGCTAACAAGATGTGGAAATTATCCTTTAAATCCCAATTAGCTACACAGGTAATCGGGATAAGTTGATTTGGCACCACACCCCAACGGTAGATATGCTGTGAAGTCCGCTTTCCATATCATTCAAGAAGAAAACTCTTTGAAGAGAGACTTCCCGGAGAGCAGTGGAGGAAAGGAAGAAACTTCTAAGATGTGGAAGAAGCTGTGAAAACTCAATCTAAAATATAAAATCAAACATTTTTTGTGGAAATGTGTGCATGGGATAGTGTCTACAAAAATGGCTTTGAATCAAAGAGGTTGCTCAGTTGACCCATATTGTGTATTTTGTGGACTGGAGGAGGAAACTTTGGAACGTCTTTTTTTCACTTGTGATCGTGATATCAATTGTTGGAAGATTGCTCCTGTCAAGTGGTGGCGAGTCCCTGGAAATTCAGTGTCATTCCAATCGTAGTTTTAAGAAATAAGTGGTAAGATTAACTCTGAAAATATCATGGATAGAATCTTGTTCTTGTGTCATCCTATTTGGGCAATGTGGAAAGCTAGAAATGATTGGAGTTTTCAGGATACATGGTGCAGCGAAAAAGACATAGTGGATAAAGCTACTAGTGAATGGATGGAGAATGAATCCTTGGATCAGTTAAGACAATCATCTTGTAAAACTAACAATTCAATCAGTGGCCTAAGTGATGTCTCCCAGAGCTTAAGTGTTGTAGGATGTTTTTCAATTATCATTAGTGCAAAACTTAGCTCGGAAGGAAAATGTGGATTTGGAGGAATAGCTATGGATGAGCGTGGTCATTTTGTTAAAGCGTGGGCTGTTCCAAGAAATATTAGACTATCCCCACAAGCATTAGTTCTCGATGCCGCTCGCTAAGCATTGTTGCAAGCTTCTAAACATAAATGGAGAAAAATCTGCTTGAAGATGAGTGATGAGGATATGACTCATAGATTGAAGAACAACCTCTATTTCAAAGTGGAGCTCAATACCATAGCTGATGATATCAAAGGTTTGAGTGGAAATTTTTCTCTATTAATCTTCAGCAATTCCAAATGTATTGAAAGTAACAATGTTGATCAGTTAGCCTTAATGGCTTGTGGGTTGCCTTTCTCAAGGGAATGGAAAACTCATCCCTTCTTTTGATCATTTTTAATAGAGGGGGATGTGTAATGGCTAGTGGGATATTCATTTGTAAGTACTCAATGTACATTGATGATATTCTATAAAAATTCCTATCGTTTGAAAAAAAAAAGAAAAATCGTTTAAATATAAAACAATCAGGGTTACATATGACCAGACGAATTGTGATCGTTGTATTAATTTTCTTCCAATATAAGCCGTTGAATTATACTTCCTCCGGCCACTTACAAGATATCCATGTTATTATTTTAGGCGTCCACTTCAAAGGTATCATATTCCATATTTAGTAAAAAAGTACACTACATGGCCCACCACTTCCCTCTAATACAACTACTCATTATACATATAATAATAATGCTCCTTAATTTATGCGTAAAAAATAAATAATTACCTTCTAAGTGGTCGGAGGGAGTAATTTTTTATAAGTATTAAAAATCTAGTACTTGCTAAGTACATCTCACCTTTGTAAACGTGAAAGACGTAGATCTCTCCCTTGACTTCACTCAATTTTCTCTCACTGTACTTCACTCAATTTCTTCTCACTATATCTGTAGTAACAATATTGTATTTACAATGACAAGAAATTGAGTAAAATTAAGAGAGATTCTGGTCCCAATAGGTTCAATTTCTAAGATAGTGCACTCATTGTCCCATTGAGGGAGGAGTTTTTTTTCATAAAACTAATAGATCGTCCCAATTATTCTCTCTGAAGGGTGGAGATTGATTATCATAAAATTTTGTGTGATTATTTGCTTTATTTCAACTAGATGATGAATTTTCATACATGCATATTTAAGTTTTTTTTTTTTTGTGTAAGTGGCTAAATGCATGCGTCATATATAATTCAGTTGTATCAATTGTGTTGTAAACCAAATAATTTAATTTAATATATGCATGAACAGGAAAAATACTCCATCTGTTCCTTGATACATATTCATTTTGCTATTTTGATCTGTTTCATTACAAAATATTTATTTCTTTTTTTAGATTGATGTGACCACACATAACCCCACACACAACACTAATACAACTACCCACTACACTTTAAAATATTATTTTTCTCACTTAAAATACATTAAATTATTATACTCCTTAATCCACTTACAAAAAGCAAATGGTTATATTTCAAGGGGACGGAGAGAGTATATGTATATACACCCTCCATCCCAAAAATACATTCATGTATTTGGTTGCACTGAGTTTAAGAAAAAATAACTTTTTGTTGCGGTGAGGTAAGAAAGAGATGAAGTATTTTGGGTAATTGAATAGAAAAAAGTGTATGATATAATTGACTTTGACTAAATTGTGTATAGAAAAAATGTGGCATTTTTATAATATATTGTAGTATTGTAAGGTTTATTGATATTGTGTATTGTTTTCATTTTTATGGTGTGAAAGTATTCTTGAAACGGACCAGAATGAAAATTATGAATGTATTATTGGGATAGATGGAGTAATAAAATCAATTAAAAATAAATTTAATAAAAAATACAAAATTATACGAAACTAACTAAAATGTATATTTACAATTAAAATAATTATAATAAAATTTATACACTAATTAATCAAAAAATATATAATTTAAAATATAAATGAAATTATCACTCAATTTTTATTTTTTAATTTTGAGAAATCTTTAGTAGAATAATTTATTTATATGGTGGAGGAGAACCTTATTTATAGGGAAGGGGAGGGATGAATTGAATATGTATAAGAAGTGATAACCTTTATAAAAAAAAATTATATCTAATCGATGAAAAGTGATAACTAATAAATGAAAAATGAATTTCACAAACAATTTATAGAATTGATAAAACGTGATGATATTTTTAATAGAAGTGATACTAAAGAAATATAATAACTTACCAATTAAACTATTTTATGAATAATTAGTGTGATGGATAAAAAGAGATACTCACTCCGTCCCGGGTATTTTTATCCATTTGTATGGACACGTAAATTAAGAAGTTTTTTTAATATATATAATTTAAGAAAAATTATGGATAAATTGGTAATATTGAGAGAAAAAGTAAATAAAGTTGTTGGGAATGATAAATTAAGTGTAAAAAGTAGATAAGATGTATAATGTATTTTACCATTAATGAATTATAAAAATACGTGGGACACCCAAAATGGAAAGTGGGTAAAAATACGTTGGACGGATGGAGTAATATTTAAATAGAAAGTGATATTTCATTAATAAAAAGTGATAACTGTCCAATTGCACTATTTTTAAACTATTCGTAAGATGAATAAAAAATAATACTTACTCCGTCAGTTTCTAAGGTATCTATTTCACTATTCCTGACATCCGCTTCAAATGTTTCAATTTCTTTTATTTAGTAAAAAAAGTACACAATATGACACACTACTTCCCTCTAATACAATTATCTACTTTACCTATAATAATAATATTCCTTAATTCACGTGCAAAAAGCAAATAAAAACCTTAGACTGTCCACGTGCAAAAAACAAATGGATACCTTAGAATCGAACAGAGGGAATAACAATTTTACTAAAAAATAATATCTAATTTATAAAAAGTGATAATCAATTAAATAAATTATTTTATAATTAATTTGTGAGAAATAATACTCCCTCCGTCTCATAATACTTTTCATATTTTCCTCATTTTTTTGTTCCACAAAATCTTTTACACCTCCCAAAAAGAAAACATCACTTTATCTAACAACCTCAAAATTGCTTTAGTTTCAAATTTGTCACTCCTTTTTCACATACATATTATTACTTTATACTAGTTTTTTATTATCTAAAAATATTACAATACCCTCCAAAGTTAATATAGTTGGTCAAAAAGTTTTACTTTTCTTAAACAACGATGAACAGTAAATGTGAAAAGTGTTATGAGATGGAGTAATATTTATAATAGAAACTGATGCCTAATTATGAATATTTTAGAAATAAAAATAAAAATATATAAATTTTTAATAATTAATAGAAAATCTTAAACAAAATAGGAAAAAAATTTTGTTCGTACAACAGCCCCCGCCTAGCCTTTTTAATTGAATTTTTATTCTCAATCACAATTAATTAACATACCAATACATATTTTTATTTAATACTCTTTTAATTGAATTTAACATGTATTGTACTACTACGATTCTATAACAAAGAGTGTTTTTTTTTTCTTCTTTTTTTTTCCTTCGAATCCACCCATAATGATCTTTTTCTTCCATTGAATCCACACATCACACTAGTAATGATCCGCCTCACGGTCTACCATTTTTAGTAATTTTGTGTCATTCGAAGATATTTTAATTCTGTGTCAATTCAAAGAAAATATTTTTTTCTATTTTGAACGTGTTACCCAAAAAATCCCCTTTTATTTTTTTACACACGTGAGACCTATACACCCACTAATACAATTAAAATATAGAGCTTATACTCTCACTAATATAACTACACACCACACATTAAATAATAATATTCCTTAATTCACGTGCAAACAAAAGATAGGAAGTAGTTTTTTTACATTCAATTTAAAAAAAAAATTAGTAAAAGTGTACTCCATCCGTCCCATTTAAATTTTTACATATTTCTAATTTGAACTTCTCATTTCAATATTTGCATTTCCCAGACGGACCACACAAATTAATTTTTTCTCTCTCCATAACCCCACACTTCACACTAATACATCTACCCACTTTAGATTAAAATATTATTTCTCTCACCTCACACATTAACGTACAAAAAACAAACATAAAGTTTAAAACACATTTTTTTTTTCATAATTTAAACATTTTTTAATTCACAAGTAAAAGCAAGTCTCTGCATTGGACAAATGGAGTACGTGATAAAAATCTAAACTTTCTTTATCCAGAATAATCACTAAAAATTAAAAATAATCCCCTGCAACTTCAAGTCATTCAGTCAAAAGGCAGGAGCAACATGATGAAATCAAGAGAAGCGCAAATGCTGTTCCAAAAATACAAATAAAAACAATATCAATTACCGACAGCGGCGCTTCCCCTGATTTTAGCTTCTCGCCGGGATCCTCAACCTCCACCGTGCCTCCGCCCCTTATTTTCCTGATTCTCACAGGCACATCGGTCTCCAAGTCCACGCCAAACGCCGCCGTCGACCCACCGCCGTTCACGCTGAACACGACGGTGCTGTTTGCGCCGAAGTAAGAAAACGTCAGGTTAACGGCGTCGTAACAATCGGGTGGTAGATTCCGTAGGTCGAAGGAGATGAGGGGTTGGGCGACGGTGCTGTTTGCGCCGACGTAAGAAAACGTCAGGTTAACGGCGTCGTAACAATCGGGTGATAGATTCCGTAGGTCGAAGGAGATGAGGGGTTGGACGGTGGTGGAATTGACGAATATTAAGGCAGCGAGGCAGCATAGTGACAGCGGCAACGCTAAAACAACTCTATCCATTCTCATAATCAAATCAAATTATTAATGTAAGAATACAAATAAAAAACAATACTCCAAAAAACACATATTTATAAGGCCAACAAAATCTACCATAAACATAACTAAAACAAACAAATCTAAAAAAAATATATATATCTAATTAAAAACACATATATCTAAGGCCAACAAAATCTACGATGAACATAACTAAAAGAAACAAATCTAAAAATATATATATCTAATTAAAAACACAACAAAATCTACGATAAACATAACTAAATTAAAAGAAGCAAATCTAAAAATATCTAATTAATTGTTTATATTTGTATATCTAAACGGAATTGGATACTCCCATTGGTAGTGGTAAATTTTTTGAATATTTGCAACATCACTTTTTTATTTATTATTTATTTATCAATTTACTCTTAAATTAACAATTAATTTTTTTATTTTTTTTTTGGGTTAACACACACGGAATTGATTTTTTGGAATATATTTGTGACGACGTTTATTTATTTATTTTTAATTAATTTTTTATATTATTTGGATTTGCTGTAATATTATTTTTGTTAGTATTATATTTTTTTATAGCATGGATCCCATCTATTATATGGATAGTAAAGTTATAATTCAAAAAAAAAAAATCAAATATAATTCAAGTTAAATATAGTTATTTATTTAATTATAATCTAGCTAGTATAATTATATAGCGTAGATCTTGGGTGAGACCGTCTCATAATCTTCTTATGTGAGACGGGTGTTGGAAATATATCCATAAATCCATAAAGCCTTAAACCCTATTACGATTAAATGAGATCTAAAACGTAAAGCGGAAGCGTACCTGATCCAATGAGTCCTCTAGGCGGAACATGAACTTGAGATCAGTGGTTTTATGGCCCTCCTCAACTAAGCCTCCTTATTTCTTATGAGACCGTAGTAATCTCTCCCGATCTCATATACAAATATGGAATCACTGCGGCATTCACCACATTACAAATTGTGGTTAAACCCTGACAATCACAATATCAGTACACTCAATGACATAGATCAAATATGATGAGTAGCATGAAAATTACATGCAATGTGATTAAAAATCATGTTTATTTCCAACTGGTCCAACTTTATTAATCTTTAGTAAGATCAATCCATAATATAAAATATTATAAAATGAAATTACTTAAGTGAATTCACAATGATTTCAAAGCTATCAACTTTATTCTGCAGAAAACTGAATTATCCAAATAAAGTGTCTTGAAACTTTAAAGAGCAATAAATATAGACTTTTGCTAAACCAATGTATTCTAAAACCATATAACACCCATATGAGTAGCTAGCTCATAAAAATTACAGGGCGTTGAATACATAAATGGCGGATTCGAATTTAGGGTCTGTCTCAATATGCACTACTTAAATTTTATCCACACAAAATACTTTATTTAATAACCAAGAATTCTATGTCAATATGTTTGACTTATAAAAACTCCTGTTGCTAATACTTTATTGCGAACTAAATGTCACAATAAACTTTATGTGACAAAGTTTCGCAACATGTATTTCATATTTGAATGCCCCTTAGTGTGCTACTATTTATGTTGTCATGGTTAATGAGTTAAAGTGTTTGCTTAGTATTTTTACTTATATAGCTCTCCAGACCAATAGAAGATATAGCCTGAAGTGGATCTTATACTGTATTGACATCCAACAAACTCAAAACTACTTTATGATCTCCTACTAATCTGATTTCTTATGTGCAAGCATGTTATCCTTATTTCTCTGTGAATACCTTATAAAGATCCATGCTAGAGTTACTTAAATGTCTACTTAATATACCAACAACAGAAGCCAAATTAGGTCTTGTATATACCTCATCATACAACAACATCCAACAATCAAAACATATAGAATATTTCTACATTTCTTAAATCTTTAGTTTAACTTTAGGGCACCTGATTGAGACTGCACTTGTCTCCATTAGTTTAACATAAACATTCTCCCACTGAATCACACAATCATCTACATTTATCTCAAAATCAAATGAGACAATTCCATCATGAAGATAGTTGTGATTCCTATATGTGAAAGCTTGCTCGAATTGATAGATGGATTTCCTTTTATTTCTTAAATCATTGAGATCGTTTAATCAATGTTACCCGTAAGAAACATTATCTTTACATCCATTTATACAATTCAAGATCAAAATGTGCTACCAATCTCACGATTATCTTAAAAGAATCTTTCACAGATTCCGAATAGAAAGTCTTTTAAAACAATACATTCCCTTTTGAGTATAATCCTTTACCAAGATGCGAACCTAATCATCTTATATTGATTTAAACTTATAACTTATAGCATTAACTCACTTTCGAGTATTTGGACCTTAAATGGCTTGATAAACATTGTTTAAATGTTCTACCATTAATTTCATAGTATCCTCATTATTTTAAAGAAAAACTACATAATCATCCGAATTGTCTTTCTCTCTACTCTAGTAGTTTACTTAGTGACATTAATTCTTGAGGTTGTTGATTTTGTTATTCCTTAAATATTATTGACATTGTCATATCATTATTCTGGATTTGCATCATTCTTAAAAGTATAAGTGGGAGTCGAAATAGACTTCTCCTTAAAGACAATGTCTCTAATATTATTCTTCCCCCCAAATCAACATCCTCAAAGAATATCGTATTACCCGTCTCAAATATCATCCAATTAATTGGATCATAAACTAGTATTTTTATTCATAACCAATAAAGTAACTTGTATTTATTTGAGTCCAATTTTCTTTAGTAAATCCCAATGATCTAGCCTTAGTTGGACATCACCATGTGTGAAATTCAAAGAGTTCTCACAACTATTTTGGTTGGAACTTTATTGAGACCCTAAGCTGCAATCTTTAGTATTTCTCCAATTAGTAATCATATGTTGTGGAGTACTATTTTTGTCTATTAACTACACCACAACACTATTCCATTCATACTAAGTAATCTTAATATGGTGTATTATAAAACAATTCCACAAGCCCTTAGGAGTAAACAAAAGGTTGTACTTTAGTTGTCTTTAGCAGCTTTCTTAATGAGTTTTCTTGTATTTCTTTTATACTTTATTGAGACCAAATTTTCTTGAAGCCTACTAGTCTCATCTTTATTGTTGAAGTTCTCATCATGTATGATTTTGTTGTTGATATAAGTTAAAACTTAATTAGCAGACTTCTTACTTATATAGAGAATTAATCCAAAATGATTATTATGCTTGCACTAAACTTTATAATCTTTCAAAATTTAAATAATTTAGAATCATCTCGAGGAATCGAGCACAACATTAGTATAAGTTCAATGACAACAATACTAACTTGTAAGTGACACCCTCTACATAGTAGTCAAATACTGAAAATAAAACTGTCAAGCAATAGTCTTCCTTTGGGCCGACTTATTACTCACACGTCTAACCAAATAATTGTCATGACTTACCACCATAGGTGCTTGTGTATTTCGGGCCAAATATTAATCTACCTTTGGGCCGATCAATACCCGCATGAAAATACACTCGTAATATACATGTCATAAAATAAATTATGACTAGTGATACTAATTGGGGACCCATCACAAGACACTTTGTGCAACATTAACCTCGTCTATGGTCAAAAACTAACTACAGGGGTAATCTTGATGTAATAATCAAGTACTGATAATAAGTTCTGTCAAACAAATGTCTATCTATGGACCGATTAATGTTCACATGAGCAATTCAAATAATTATCACCCACTTATTATCACATGTGCATTATTATTCTGCTAAACTGTGCCTACCTATGGGCCAAACACAGAACGCATAAATAATTACACATTCATCTATGTAATTTCAATAAAGTCGCACTCCATACATAGAGTCTGCTATGGCAACATGAGACTTTGATTGACTAGATTGAAAAATTACTAGACCAATTAAACAAATACTTAAAATAAATATTTATGTTTAATTGACGACATTAAAAAAATATCACCCCAAATTTAAATTTAATTAAATTTCACTATGAAATGGGAATATTAGATGATTCACCCAAATTTAAAATTAATGAAAGATCTCTTAACTTAATTAAGGATTCCAAATCCTAATTTAAAATAAATTAAATTAGGCAAATATCATTTGTAAAAAAATATCAATAATTAATTTTGGAATCAACAATAAACTTAGCACAAGTTTCCAAAATTAAATTATGAAATATATTTCAATAAAAAAATTATAACTAAAAATTAAATTATGAAATATATTTCAATAACAAAATTATAACTAAAAGCCTTAATCACCATGAAATGAAACATGTACCAAATGATAAATAGATGAAGCACAACAATACCATCAAAGTATTACTTTATATTACTGAAATCATAATCTGCTAACCAAAATTCTTCCTCAATAATCACGTGCATTAGACCTTATTATCAAATTGCTATACAATAATTAAATTCCACATTATTATTTCAATGGTTAAAAAATAATTTATAATTAAGTAATTAATGTGTTCAAACCAATAAACATCACATACGCATTGCGGAAGAAAGCACATTTGACATAAGAATATTATCGGTGGATAGATTCCTCAAATCAACATATACTACACGTGATATCAAATTCCTTGAACCATTGAAAAAATTTCATCTCCGAATTTAAGTCAATAAATTAATCATAATGCATAATGTGTTGATTGCAACAGTGATTAATTAATAAATGATTCAAATAAATTATTAAATGATTCAAATAAATTATTGTATCAAAACAGGTATTTAATTCATCTGGATGTAGCGTTACTAATAGAATACTAAATTAATACCATAACACAATTACTGCCTTATGTGAATTTATCACCTTAAATTCCAAATTGCGGTGACAACACCCATAATTTCGAAATTTCATATAATCATCACTAATTCATAAGGAAACTTATCAAATTAGTATTATTATGCAAAATAACTAGTTGCTCAAATACACAAGTGGCTCATTCAATGTATATACATGTATCCCAAGGAACATATCCAAATTAGCAACTGATCCTACAAATTGATCAAGAAACAATTTTTATAATATTTCAATCATAATCCCAGACTAGAATTCCGAGATAAAGTCAAAACGAAAATTATGAATAATGATGAATCATTAACATGTAACATTAGTGGTCAGATTATGTTATTAAACCTTCTCAAATCATCTAATAAATTTTGACCAACATTAATAAACATGTATTCCCGTAATTGCATTAACAAAGATGGATACATCAGTATGCGTCCCACTAGAATTAAACAATAGGATAAAGATAGGTGGTCAGATTTTGGATTATTATTTTGTCCTTTAATCTAATAAAATGATTTTAAATTTCTTTTTATTATCCAAATTGAATAGCCGCTAAAAATATGGTAATCTAACTTCAAAATATGTCATGTCATTAATATAACTTATCAATTAATATGCCATGCAATTAATGCCATAATATATCTAAGTATTGAGATTATTTATATATTAATTAACTTTATTTCGTGCATTATATATGTACATATTTTTTACTATAAAATATTAGTAGTAGTATATTGATAATAGTATCAGCAAGACAAAAGATAAGAAATTAAAAAGTAGATATTCTTATTTCATCTTATATATGGAATTTTTTTAAAAAAATTAATTATGTTCTAGTTTTATTTTATAGTTTCTCTTGTTGTTATTCGTTTGATTAATTTAACTACTTAAATAGTAGTACTTCCTCCATACACTAAATGCATTTTTTCATTTTAATATAAAGAGTATTTCTTTTTTAAGTAAACTAGACCCACACAAAAAAATTATGGAATAATATATATTTTTATAGAACACAAATAAAATTAATACATTAACTTATTACACATTAAAATATTATAGATTTAATTTCATTTTAAATTATAAGATAATACTAGTTAGTATAAAAAGTATGAGGTTGAACAAAATGACTTCCATAAATAAAAAAGTGATATATTTTAAACGAAAATCAATAGCAAGTAATGAAAAATAATAATAGTACAATAAACTATTTCAATGAAAAGTAATACCAAAATAATGAAAAATAATAATAATGCTTAGAGATAATTTGCGAATAGTTATAAAATCTAAAAACCAAAACAAAATCTCACAGATCTCATTTCATGATACGAGTGAAATATGATCCAACCATATGTTCGTGAATACTAAACAAACTTACTATCTGGACTACCTCTTAAATCCACATATAGCGCACATCAACTTAACAAAAAAAAATTTCTTCGTTATAATTTTATTTTTTTAATTACAATTTATTTGTTTTTTTAAATAAAATCAAGTACAGTTAATTTTTTTAATATTTGTTAATAAAATAAAGAAAAAATTGATGACGATTTCACTTTTATTTATGATATTTTTTTAATTACAATTTATTTGTTTTTTTTAAATAAAATCAAGTACAGTTAATTTTTTTAATATTTGTTAATAAAATAAAGAAAAAATTGATGACGATTTCACTTTTATTTATGACAAAGACTTGTATGAGACTTGTGAGACGGTCAAAAAGTGATTATTTTCATAGAGTGAAGCTTGCCTGCGTCCGGGTGCACCCGTACGCCTTTAGAATTTAATATTATGAGTAAGGGTATATTATTTTGTTCTAAAAGGTATACACTTTAATTAATAAGGGTAACCATTTTGTTATAAAGATATACATTTTTCATTAATATTTTTTATTTCTTTCAGAAAATAAAGAGTACACATCTTTATAATAAAGGGTATACAATTTAATACAAAATTCTAAAGGTGCACGACATGTGCTCCGTGCGCCCGGATACACACAAGTTTTTGTTATTTTTATATTGAAAAATAATACTAAATTAGTGAAAAGCGATAATGTTATTTCATGAATAATTTATAGTATATTTAAGAAATGAATCTCCCACAACACTCACCCTTCTTTTTCTCCTTTTCCTAATGAAATGTATGTTAAGTTAAAATATTAAACCTAATTTATAGATTATTCTAAAATATCTAAGAAAAATATTAAATAAATAATAATAATTAGTCTAGGTGAATTAAGAAAATTCAAATGAATCATAATAATTAAGAGAATTTTATAAATTAAAAAAAAAATGCATGTGTGATGTTTGGATTAATTAGAATTATCTAATTATAAAGGCAATGGATACTATAGCATAGATTAGCATAATCTAGATTATTCTAGAAATTACGAATTTGCATGTACTATAAATATGAGATATTATGTTAATTTAGTGGAGAGTGTAAGAAAATTTCAAATAAATTATATAAATTATTAATAAATTTAAAATTATTAATCAGCATTTTCCTTTTATATCAAATATATATATATAAACAACATACTTTATAAAAGCATTAACATCAATAATAGATAAATAACATAATTTAAAGTAGTACTGAAATATAAAATAAAACTGAAACACATCAATAATAGAGAAATAACATAATTCAAACTAGTATTGAAATATAAAATGAAATTGAAACATTGAAATCAAACATCACAACGTTGCAATCGACCCTATTCGATGTCCATTATTTCCATAATGGAATTGTCTCCTGCGGCATTTGTTTTCTTTTTCTTTGGGCTGCCTACAACATCAGCGGCATTTGTTTTCTTTTGTTTTGGGTGGCTCCAACATCAACTTTGACTTTCTTCTGCTTCAACAAAGGGGTTTCGTTGAAAAGTTTTTTCTTTATCTTATTTTCACTTGCACCTATTTGAATAGATTTCTCCTCAAAAATCTCCATAAACTTCACCAATGGATCTTCCATTCCTAACATCTTTTCACAGTCGAACATTGACCCATTACTATGATGCGTTTAAATAATTCTTTTACCTCAATATTGAGGTTGTTGTGATCTTTCATGGTTCTTTCGTATAAACATTTCAACTCCTTAGGAGAGACAATTGAATTTTTCTCCATTTTCGTTTGAAATTGAATGTAAATATGAAATCAACCACGTAAAATTTATATTCGAAAAACTATAATACAAAATTTGAAATTAAATTATAGAGACCTGTTATGAATTAATTTCTATCTAGGAAAGGAAACAATCGTATAGGAAAGCGGGAGCCGTCCCCGATATAAGCGAAGGAACCCAAATAAATAAGTATATGGGAAAGTGCCAACCACCGCCGACATGAAACATAAAGCAACTCAATCGTTTAACATTCTAAATGGTGTACCCCACCATTAGGGGCCCCCACCGCCCCTACCCTGGGGATTGATGGAGGAGGTAAATTGCAGGATGTGCCTCAAGTGGCTTATAGAGAGGGCTCATTGTTAAACTACATTTCAACTCCTTAGGAGAGACAATTGAATTTTTCTCCATTTTCGTTTGAAATTGAATGTAAATATGAAATCAACCACGTAAAATTTATATTCGAAAAACTATAATACAAATTTTGAAATTAAATTATAGAGACCTGTTATGAATTAATTTCTATCTAGGAAAGGAAACAATCGTATAGGAAAGCGGGAGCCGTCCCCGATATAAGCGAAGGAACCCAAATAAATAAGTATATGGGAAAGTGCCAACCACCGCCGACATGAAACATAAAGCAACTCAATCGTTTAACATTCTAAATGGTGTACCCCACCATTAGGGGCCCCCACCGCCCCTACCCTGGGGATTGATGGAGGAGGTAAATTGCAGGATGTGCCTCAAGTGGCTTATAGAGAGGGCTCATTGTTAAACTACATTTCAACTCCTTAGGAGAGACAATTGAATTTTTCTCCATTTTCGTTTGAAATTGAATGTAAATATGAAATCAACCACGTAAAATTTATATTTGAAAAACTATAATACAAAATTTGAAATTAAATTATAGAGACCTATTATGAATTAATTTCTATCTAGGAAAGGAAACAATCGTATAGGAAAGCGGGAGCCGTCCCCGATATAAGCGAAGGAACCCAAATAAATAAGTATATGGGAAAGTGCCAACCACCGCCGACATGAAACATAAAGCAACTCAATCGTTTAACATTCTAAATGGTGTACCCCACCATTAGGGGCCCCCACCGCCCCTACCCTGGGGATTGATGGAGGAGGTAAATTGCAGGATGTGCCTCAAGTGGCTTATAGAGAGGGCTCATTGTTAAACTACATTTCAACTCCTTAGGAGAGACAATTGAATTTTTCTCCATTTTCGTTTGAAATTGAATGTAAATATGAAATCAACCACGTAAAATTTATATTCGAAAAACTATAATACAAATTTTGAAATTAAATTATAGAGACCTGTTATGAATTAATTTCTATCTAGGAAAGGAAACAATCGTATAGGAAAGCGGGAGCCGTCCCCGATATAAGCGAAGGAACCCAAATAAATAAGTATATGGGAAAGTGCCAACCACCGCCGACATGAAACATAAAGCAACTCAATCGTTTAACATTCTAAATGGTGTACCCCACCATTAGGGGCCCCCACCGCCCCTACCCTGGGGATTGATGGAGGAGGTAAATTGCAGGATGTGCCTCAAGTGGCTTATAGAGAGGGCTCATTGTTAAACTACATTTCAACTCCTTAGGAGAGACAATTGAATTTTTCTCCATTTTCGTTTGAAATTGAATGTAAATATGAAATCAACCACGTAAAATTTATATTCGAAAAACTATAATACAAATTTTGAAATTAAATTATAGAGACCTGTTATGAATTAATTTCTATCTAGGAAAGGAAACAATCGTATAGGAAAGCGGGAGCCGTCCCCGATATAAGCGAAGGAACCCAAATAAATAAGTATATGGGAAAGTGCCAACCACCGCCGACATGAAACATAAAGCAACTCAATCGTTTAACATTCTAAATGGTGTACCCCACCATTAGGGGCCCCCACCGCCCCTACCCTGGGGATTGATGGAGGAGGTAAATTGCAGGATGTGCCTCAAGTGGCTTATAGAGAGGGCTCATTGTTAAACTACATTTCAACTCCTTAGGAGAGACAATTGAATTTTTCTCCATTTTCGTTTGAAATTGAATGTAAATATGAAATCAACCACGTAAAATTTATATTCGAAAAACTATAATACAAATTTTGAAATTAAATTATAGAGACCTGTTATGAATTAATTTCTATCTAGGAAAGGAAACAATCGTATAGGAAAGCGGGAGCCGTCCCCGATATAAGCGAAGGAACCCAAATAAATAAGTATATGGGAAAGTGCCAACCACCGCCGACATGAAACATAAAGCAACTCAATCGTTTAACATTCTAAATGGTGTACCCCACCATTAGGGGCCCCCACCGCCCCTACCCTGGGGATTGATAGAGGAGGTAAATTGCAGGATGTGCCTCAAGTGGCTTATAGAGAGGGCTCATTGTTAAACTACATTTCAACTCCTTAGGAGAGACAATTAAATTTTTCTCCATTTTCGTTTGAAATTGAATGTAAATATGAAATCAACCACGTAAAATTTATATTCGAAAAACTATAATACAAATTTTGAAATTAAATTATAGAGACCTGTTATGAATTAATTTCTATCTAGGAAAGGAAACAATCGTATAGGAAAGCGGGAGCCGTCCCCGATATAAGCGAAGGAACCCAAATAAATAAGTATATGGGAAAGTGCCAACCACCGCCGACATGAAACATAAAGCAACTCAATCGTTTAACATTCTAAATGGTGTACCCCACCATTAGGGGCCCCCACCGCCCCTACCCTGGGGATTGATGGAGAAGGTAAATTGCAGGATGTGCCTCAAGTGGCTTATAGAGAGGGCTCATTGTTAAACTACATTTCAACTCCTTAGGAGAGACAATTGAATTTTTCTCCATTTTCGTTTGAAATTGAATGTAAATATGAAATCAACCACGTAAAATTTATATTCGAAAAACTATAATACAAATTTTGAAATTAAATTATAGAGACCTGTTATGAATTAATTTCTATCTAGGAAAGGAAACAATCGTATAGGAAAGCGGGAGCCGTCCCCGATATAAGCGAAGGAACCCAAATAAATAAGTATATGGGAAAGTGCCAACCACCGCCGACATGAAACATAAAGCAACTCAATCGTTTAACATTCTAAATGGTGTACCCCACCATTAGGGGCCCCCACCGTCCCTACCCTGGGGATTGATGGAGGAGGTAAATTGCAGGATGTGCCTCAAGTGGCTTATAGAGAGGGCTCATTGTTAAACTACATTTCAACTCCTTAGGAGAGACAATTAAATTTTTCTCCATTTTCGTTTGAAATTGAATGTAAATATGAAATCAACCACGTAAAATTTATATTCGAAAAACTATAATACAAATTTTGAAATTAAATTATAGAGACCTGTTATGAATTAATTTCTATCTAGGAAAGGAAACAATCGTATAGGAAAGCGGGAGCCGTCCCCGATATAAGCGAAGGAACCCAAATAAATAAGTATATGGGAAAGTGCCAACCACCGCCGACATGAAACATAAAGCAACTCAATCGTTTAACATTCTAAATGGTGTACCCCACCATTAGGGGCCCCCACCGCCCCTACCCTGGGGATTGATGGAGAAGGTAAATTGCAGGATGTGCCTCAAGTGGCTTATAGAGAGGGCTCATTGTTAAACTTGTGCTTGCAAGGGGCCAAATCCATGTCAAAGGCAGGATTCGAACCCCCACCCTGCAGCAACCAAGCTCAGTTGGAAGGTCTTTCCACCCTCCCCTCTACCACTTGAGCTATGCCCTGAGGGCAATCGTTTAACATTCTAATGAATGCTATGTGAGAAGAAAGCATGAAGAAAGTAAGTAAGTCGTGGGTGTCTAATGGTCAATTTCTACCCTTTAATTTCTGCTTAGACATATTTTATCCTTTCCTTTATTAAAATTTGAATTTATTCGGTAAATAAAAATTTTAAAAAGTTAAATAAAATAAAATAATTTTGACAAAAACTCATGTATCAAGGACACACCGTATTCCCATGTGAACAAATATTAAAATTCTTATGTTTACATTTACATGGGGACATGATGTGCCCACTCAAAATTTATATCTCTATTAAATATTTAGACCATTTTATTTATGAGTCTATGAGATAATCTCATATAAAATTATTTTATTTTTAGTTTTTTTATTAAGAATTAATTTTATCAGGAGTGTATATTGGGTGCACACATATGTGTATAACTTTTTATTCTATTTTGTATACGTGTTTCGTAATAATTGTATACTTTTTTCACACCACGTTTTTCATTAAAAAAAACTAGCATTCATATATGTATAACTTTTTATTCAATGGTATATACATATTTTTTTAATAATTTTATATTTTTTTTACGTTCAATTTTTTATTAAAAAAATTAATCATTAAATTGTATACATTTTTACTCATAATTGTATACAATATATTTTGTTTATATTTGTATATGGGTGCATCATATCTTAAGGTTCACCCAGATACACACTATATTTAGCTTTTTATTAATAACATTATTAATTTTTGGTAAATCTTGGGTGAATATATGTGAGATAATCAAATCTACTGTTAGTATAATAATTTTTAAGAAAGGCGCTCGCCATCCCAAATTTTAATATGATCCATTCATTACATAGTAAATTATTTTATTTAATAAAAATATATATATTAAATAAAAATTTTAATTTAATATATTGTTTTAATTAATAAATTAAAATTAAATAAATATTATTTTTTTAATAAGATATTATTTTTGGCAAAAACTCCTGTGCACCGGGGTGCACAGACCACATTCCGTGCGACTTTAGAATTTTGTGTTAAATTGTATACCTTTTAGTATACAGATGTGTACCCTTTATTTTCTAAAGAAAATTACTGTGTGTATCTGGGCGTATGGACACACTTCGTGCACCTTTAGAATTTTGTGTTAAATTGTATACCCTTTAGTATAAAAATGTGTACCCTTTATTTTCTAAAGAAAAAAATATTAATGAAAATTATATACCATCTAGAATAAAATGGTGTGCCTTTTATTAATTAAAGTGTATACCCTTTAGACCAAAGCAATGTATCCTTACCCATAATACTAAATTTCTAAAGGCGCACGAAATGTATTCCCGTATGCCTGGACGCACGCAAGCCTCACTCATTATTTTTATTAAAAATATTATAATTAATTTGTCATCCTATAAATTAATCATGATATGGTTCAATACATAGTTGCCACTGTATCTTTATTGAGTATAATATTTTATTAAAATTATTATCACTTTTATTTCGCATTTAAATAGTTTGAAATAATTTACTTAAACGGATATTACTTTTTATTTAATAGGTATCACTTTTCATTGTAAATATTATCACTTTCTATTTTGGCAATCACTTGTATAAATCGGATCAACATATGTATCTTTGTAAACCCTGTTATTCTTTTAATAGCATAAGACGAAAGAGCATAAGACGAACTCGAGTAAGCACGAGCTGAGTTAAGCTACTTGTCTCGTTTAATAACACTAATTAGGAATGATACCATTCTATTTAGAGCAAGCGATTTGGGCCCGACCCGATGAGCCGGCACTGTAGCCCTTAGAAGTATGAATTTTACATCACTTTATATTTGACTTAAAATTATTACACATGTTAAATAGTTTAACTTTAAGTATTCTTTTATAATAAACAATTTTAAAATTATGTAACGACTAAAGATTATTACACTTGTTTAATTGAACTTTAATTATTCTTTTATAAAAAAATTTAAAATTGAACAAGCGAGGAAAAAAACGGCCCTAAATGTCCCATACTGGGCTAGGTTGGACCTAAAAATATTGGCTTAACATGAACTGGGACAAAGACCGGCCCGACCCAAAAATATGCAATGGCCCGAGCCCGGCACATTTGACGGCTCTAATTCTATTACATCATACTAATCATGCAGTAGGATTTAGGTAGGGGTAGAGGTGTTAAACGAGCCGAGCGAGCTCGAGCTAGCTTGGCTCGAGTACTTATCGAGCCGAGCTGAGCTCGGCTCGTTAAGTAAAAAGGTTGAGTTTTCAATCCTTATCGAGTCGAGCTGAGTCGAGCTTAATATTAAGTATATATTTTTTAGTTTTGGGGTTTTATCAATTTAAAGCCCGAATTATAGGTAAACTATCAATTAGGGACCTAAATTATTTTTTCTATCAATTCAAAGCCTGAAATATGTAAAACTATCAATTCAAAGCTTGAATTTGTCAAATATTATCTCTTTTTTTTTTATCAATTTAGGGTCTAAGTTCAGGCCTTTAATTGATAGTTTACATAATTCAGGCCCCTAATCGATAGAAAACACAATTCAAGCCCCGAATTAATAGTTTACCCATTTTTCACGCTCTAAATTGATAAATCCCTATTTTTTATTATATTTAAAATATCTGTTTTATTGTATATTATTATAATTAAATAATAATAATTAATATTATTAATTATTATTTTCGAGCCTTTACGAGCCGAGCCGAGCTTGAACTAATCGAGCTCAGTCGAGCTTAATATTAAGTATATTATTTTCGAGCTCGGCTAGTTAACTAAACAAGTATATAACCGAACTTGAACTCATTTTATCATTTTTTATTTGTATTATAAATTGTTCGTTAAATAATTCAAAACACTGTTATCACTTTTCATCAATTGAATATTACATTTTATAAATTTATAATTTTTACATTAAAAATATAAATTATATGAATAACAAATTTTAAATTAAAAAACATATAAATTAAAATAAACGCAATGTGTATATATAAATAATTAAATACTAATTTTAAAATAATAATTTATATAAAAATATAAATTAAATACTTAGGATCCTTTTATATGAGATGAATCATCCATTAGCTCATTTAACTAATTTCACAAACAATTAGACAGACAATTAAAGTGATTAATTTTTTTTATAAAAAGTAATATATGATAAAGAAAAAGTAATAATCTTTTAATTAAATTATATTATAAATAATTCATAAAATTTTAATATAAAATAATATTCTATCAAGATAAATAGATAATAGAATAGTTCTAACTATCTAAGTAGTAATAATAATATTATTATTATTATAATTGAATAATTAATAATAATAATAAAATATAATATAATAATATTTATTAAAATTGAAAACTAACTGATTTGAAATATGTGTGTATGGATGCGCATGGTGGTTGGCCGTCACCAACCAAAAAAATATTAATAATATTTATAGTAATCTTAATATTTTATTAATTTAATGAAAATAAGAATAGCAATCTTAATTAATTGGCATAAGTATTTTAAATAGTGATAAATGGTTTCACGTATATATCATTAGTTTTATATATCATGTCCTAATTTTATATATTGATATATATTGATTAAAGAATATTCAAGAAAGATACTATTGAAACTAATAATAAAATAATTTTTTTAATATATCAATATTGAATATTTAATTTTATAAATGAATATTTATTAATATTATGAATAATTTTAATATAATATGAATAATTTTAATATAATTAAAATTAAATTTAAAATTTTAACTAAAAAATATATAGATTAGTTAGAATTTTTTATATGTATTTTTAGTTAACTATATTACCTTAACAATATATTACAATAAAAACTCACTTAACAACTATATTGGTACATCATTAATTATAAAGGATTGGAATTAATTATTCATAATTCAAATCAAAATAACTTAAGAAATTTTAATTTTCTGCCCAATCAACATTACAACAAAAAGTCAACTAATAACTGTACTTAATTAATTAACATTTACATCATTAATGATAGATTATTTGAATTAATTCTTTATAATTCAAATCAAAATCAACCTAAGAAATCTGCACCCATCCAAATTTATAAAAAAAAAACTCATTCTAGAGTTAAAAAAAGAAGAGAGTCCAAATTCAGAGAAAAATAGATTAGATTTGATGTATGAAATATTTGGTTTCGATAATAAAGATAAGGGTGATATAGAATCTGAGGGGAGAGATAGAGAATCGTCCACGTCCACGTATTCTGCAGATGAGGGTGATGTTGAATCTGAGGGGAGAGATGGAGAATCGTCCACGTATTCTTTATCAAAAAAATGAATTCAACCAAGAAGAGGATTTTGAAATGATAATGGAAGCTGCCCAAGGTACTGAAACCCAAGCTACTGAAACAAGCATTGTTGAAGCTGGGCCTCAAACAGGTATGATTTATCAAAATATTGTAAGTTTATTTGTAGCGTACCAAGAACATGCAAAACATAAAGGATTTAGCGTAAGCAAGAGAACAAATCGTAAAGGTACGGGAGAATATTACAAATACTCATTAATGGTGTGTGATAGAGCTCGAATCTCAAAAGCGCAAAAAGTATAAAAAAGAATAGGTTGTTAGGCTCGTATTAATGCTATAAGGCAAGAAGATGGAAGTTGGATTGTTTCGAAAATGATAACAACTCACAATCATGATCTTTGTCCTCATATGTCAATTTCAATGCCTGCTCATAGGAATATTTCACTTAACATGAAGCGACAACTTGAGGCAAATGACATAGCTGGAATTAGGTCATCTAAGAATATTAGATTAGCAGAGGTTCAAGCGGGTGGCCCACAAAATTTAGGATGTCTTCCAAAAGATTGTAGGAATCACATAGAGCGCAAAAGAAGATTAAGACTTGGATTTGGAGATGCAGAGGCTATCAAAATTTTATTTTTGAGGTTGCAAAAAAGTGATAAAGACTTTTTCTATTTGATGGATATTGACGATATAAGCAGCAGACTATGCAATGTGATGTGGATTCATCTTCGAAGTAAAGCTGCTTATCAAGATTTTCATGATGTTTTGTGCTTTGATACCACATACCTTGTTAATAGGTATAAGATGCCTTTTGCTACAATAATTGGTATCAATCACCATGGAAAATCTATTTTGCTAGGATGTGCCTTACTTGCACATGAAGATTCTGGATCTTTTAAGTGGTTGTTTTCAAATTGGTTGGAAGCCATGGGTGGCATTCATCCTATATGCATAATAACAGATCAATGTGAAAGCATCAAGATTGCAATACGAGATATAACGCCTAATACAATTCAATGATATTGTTTGTGGCATATTTGTCAAAATTGCCACAAAAGCTCAGAGGTGTTCCTAAATTTAACAATGATATTGTTAAATTAAAAGGAATCGTGTATGATAGTATTACCATCGAGATGTTTGAATCAAAGTGGACTGAATTCTTGATGAAATATAATCTTGAAGGTAATAAATGACTTACAGACTTGTTTAATGAAAAGGAGTTGGGCCCCTGTATACTTAAATCATATTTTTTGGGCCGGTATGGTTTCAATCCAAAGAAGTGAATGAATGCATGCATATTTTGATGGATACATTCACTCGAGGTGTACACATTGAAGCAGTTTGTAGAATAATATGAGATAGCAATAGCTGATAAGATTCACAAGGAGTTCATTGCTGATTATGAATCAAAAAATAAGGTTATTAAGTGTGTTACTTTTTTCCATTGGGAGAGACAATTTCAAAAGGCATACACCAATAATATGTTCAAGAAAGTGCAGGATGAATTGATGCGCACATTATATTGCAGTGTTATCCAATCAAGCGGGGATGATGAAACTGACAATATGGTTGGAGTTGAAAAATATAGTGTGCAGGAGAAAAGAATGGTAAATGATTTTTTTGTCAAAGATCTGACATATACAGTTCAGTACAGGCATGTTGGAGAGTATTTTAATTGCAATTGCAAGAAATTTGAATTTGTTGGAATATTATGTTGTCATATTCTCAAGGTTATGGGACATAAGGGTATCCAAACCATAAATGGAAGTTATTTGTTGAATAGATGGAGGAAAGACTTGTATAGACGACATTCAAGTATATTTTTTACTGGAGGTTATCCACACATGACAGGTGTATATAAAAAGTTTCAAGAGGTTGGAAAATATTTTCAAGAATGCACTGATGCTGCTATGGATAATATTTCAAAGTTGGAATTTATCAAGCAAAGATGCATTGATATGAAGAATGAATTACTTAACTGGAGTGATAATGTCAGTGAATCAACCAGAAGAGTTGAAGATAATTCAATTAGAGGTACAATAGTATTAAATTCATATGTTGTTCGTTCGCAAGGAAAACCTAGGGTGAATTGATATGTTAGTCCAGTAGAAGGTAATGGATGTTCAAGAAAAAGAAATGGAAGAGGGCGATGTGGAAGAAATTCAGGAAGTTAAAAGAATTATGGACATTGAAGCGTGGTGGAAGAAATTCAGGAAGTTAAAGAATTAATGGCTGGAAAAATTATAGTCTGTTTTATTTTATTTCTTTCTACGTCTATGTTAAAAAATTATTGACATTGTTTTATTTTATTTCATTGCAGCTTATTAAATCTTGTCATCTTTAATTTTTATATTATATGAATTATATTATTAATATCTTCGCTAAATTGATTTAAAAACTCACGACAAAACTCAATCTCTACGTATTAAACTATCTTATCAAACTAACTTAATTTAAAGAAAAAAAAGTAACAGTAGTAATATTAGGTATGTATTATGTTTTATAAAAATTAATTTAAAATATTAAATTTAAATTTAACTTATAAACATTATATAAATAAATTTTAATTTTATAAATAATCATTATAATAATTTTGAATATATAAAAGATAATAATATATTAATTTGAGAAAAATCACTAAAGTTAATAATAAATTATTATAACTATTTTTAAAAATAATGATTTTGAATATTAATGTGCATAAATTTAAAAAAAATATCAATTATAACAGATATTTGTAATAAAAATTTTAAGATATATTATAAATAATTTTTAATACAAATACTAAATAATAAACTGAATAAATTACGTAAAATTTTATAATATTTTATAGATATAAAGAAGCAATATTCTTATGTATCTATCAATCAATTTAGAAAACATATAATCCAAATTTATTATAATTACAGTTTGTTATCTGCTGAAATTAATGCTCCGTATTTAACTAATTTGCAATTATTTAAGGCAATCTTGAAATTAATGCACCTACTTAACCAATATTTAAGGTAATCTTGAAAGTTTAAAAAAGAATTGGTTAATTTATTACACAAAAGAAAAAGGATATAATTGTTAATTAACATTTTAACTTTACATTAATTTACCATCTAGTTGGCCTGCCAAATAGCAGCGTCTTAGACAATAATATCCATGTAAACCTCAATTATGAATCCACATAATTATCGCATAATTATCTCGCATAAGCGTGATTAGATGAATGCATTTACTGTGCACCATGACTTTCGAAATAATTAAGTATGTACACACAAATTCACAACCTCAGGGATTCCACCTGCTTTGATGAATTCTCGTAGTCATGGTTTTGCTTAAGCATCAATTAATGTATCCAAATTTAAATATCACCATTACAAAAACATATTACAACCAAGTAATATATACTGAATTTATCTCACCTATTCATAATCTTTTAGTGATTAGCCAATCTGTTAATGCAAATTGTTCCCGCATTCAATTATCACATCAACGAAACTGTATGTCCCATATAAATAAAGGAAGGATTCACAGATAAATTAACCAAACTAAAATTTGTGAATCATTGAGAAATTAAAATTTTAAATTCAAAATTATGATTTCACATAATGATTCAAATAAGTATTTGGATCTAAAACACAATTTTGACAAATCTAAGAGAATTATAAATATGGTGGCTCTGATACCACTTGTTGGAAATATATCTATAAATCCATAGAGTCTTAAACCCTATTATGATTAAATGAGATCTAAAACGTAAAGCGAAAGCGTACCTGATCCAATGAGTCCTCTAGGCAGAACACGAGATCCAATGAGTCCTCTAGGCAGAACACGAATACGAACTCGAGATCAGTGGTTTTATGGTCTCCCTCAACTAAGCATCCATAAAGCCTTAAACCCTATTACGATTAAATGAGATCTAAAACGTAAAGCGGAAGCGTACCTGATCCAATGAGTCCTCTAGGCAGAACACGAACACGAACTCCAGATCAATGATTTTATGGCCTCCCTCAACTAAGCTTCATTATTCCTTATGGGGACCGTAGTAATCCCTCCGATGGGGAGAATTGGGGACCATAACCAAGGAGTCTTTATATATTATACAATTGAATCACCCATAATCACTTATAAAATAGGATCACTTAATTAAGTCCATATAATAATTGAATAGCTAATATAATTGCATACAATAATATATTACCCATAATTAAACTATTGGAAATTAAAATTTCCAACAACGGGTATTTCAACCATTTAAATATATTTTAAATTAGAATTAAAAATAGAATTATAGAAAAAGCTGTTCCTGTTTGGTGGTATTAAATTAAAAGAAGTGTGAAGTTATTGCTTTGTTACGATGAGCGCTTTTATGACTTTCTCTTACTGGAAAAATTCAAAATTTTCGTGAAATAATCCTAATTATTAACATTATTATTATTATTATTATTATTATTATTATTATTATTATTATTATTATTATTATCACTTTATTTTAATTGGGTATCATTTTATATTAAAAATGTTATAACTTTTTATTCATTTATTAATTGTTCATAAAACAATTTAATTAATAGGTATCTCTTTTCATTAATTAAATATCATTTTTTATTAAAAATATTATCATTTTTTATCCATCCTACTTATTATTCATAAAATAATTCAATTAGTCATTTATTACTTTTTCCTTAGTATCACTTTTATTAAAAATATTATCACATTTTATCAATTTTATAGATTGTTCGTAAAATTCACTTTCGTAATTATTAGTATTACTTTTTATAAAAATTTTATCACATTTTTTTCAAATGTTATTACTTTTCATTTATAATATAAAATAAAATGTTCATGAAATAGTTTACATCATCGTTATCACTTCTCAAGTATCATTTTTCCTTATAAATATTACCACTTCATATTCTTCTCACCAAATTCATTTGTTAGATTAACTCACGTAAGTCTTAAACATTACGAATTATTCGTAACATAATTTGAATAAAAAATTATTACTTTTATTTAATCAGTATTTTTTTGTATTTTTTTATTTGATATCAATCAAACAAAACCTTTTAAATTTATTTAGCCCAATTAATTATACATTATAACTAATTATTCAATTTTCTAATTTCATAACCACAAACAGGGCCCTTAAAAATTATTTAATATGGTTAATAGATGATCCGTCTCAATAAGGAGATTCGTGAGACGATCTTACCCAAGTCTTTCTCAATTCTATATTGAAAAGTAAAATTTAGTTTATATACATTCAAATGTGAATTTGATTAATTTGGTAAAAATTTAATCTCATTGTTAAATTGATTTACCAAAAAATATTTTAAAAAAATATTGAATTTTTTTTTCAAATTTTGTTAGAATTATTAATGCAAATTAAATTAATCAAAAAATTGTAAGAAGAAAGAAAATTGACAAATTCTCTCGTGATATATTATACATGTGAGACGATTTGTGGGACGTGTTAAAATATGTTAATTATATAAATAAAGTATGCTTAATGGTTGTTAAAGTATATTTTTTAAAATATGATAAATGATGAATTAAAGTATGATTTTAGGATGTTATAATATGATTCATTATTGACATACTCTAACTATAAATAAGCATAATTTACCTATATAATAAACATACTTTAGTAATGGGTCAACTCATCTCACAACCGTCTAAAAAATACTCGTCTCACAAGAGAGTTTCTCAAAAAAATTATAATAAAGTTATATTTAAAAAAATAAATTCAATATAAATCAATGTGATGAAATAAAAAAAGAAATTAAAAAAATATAATTTAATTATAATGTTAATCATGAAAATAATAATAATAATAAATAATAATAACCTGAAGAAATAAAAAGATTAAAATATAATTAAAAAAATTAAAAGAATAACCTAATTAAAACAATTTTTAAAAAAAGAATTGATTAAAATAAAATTTAAAAATATAAAAGGATAGGCATGAAATTAATCAATAGAAAATTTAAAAAATAATTAAAAAAATATGAATTCATTTATTTAAAACTTGAATAGAATTTGAAAAGAAAACTTTGTTCTATATAATGTGTATAATGGATGAATAAAAAAAAATTATTTGGAGAGTAGGTTATTTGAATAGAACTTGAAGAATTATTATTTTTATTTTATCTAAAAATACCTATATTCATATCTTAAGAAATATTTATGTATTCATCATTAAATTTTAATAAATAATTATAAATATTGAGATTAGCAATGAAAAATCAATTTTATTGGTTAAAATATATTTTTAAAATATTAAAATAATTAATACATTTTAATATTATAATGCTATATATTAAAATATTAAAATAATTAATACATTTTAATATATTATAATGCTATATTAAATAAAATGTAAAAGAAACCCCAAATACTATAATTAATACATTTTTAAATGATTATTTATTTGAAATGGAAGAGTTAACCTATCGATGAATCGGTAAAAAATGGTTGTAATAATTTAAGAAATAAATCTCAACACAAGTATTCACATGAAACCTAAATATATATATATATATATATATATATATATATATATATATATATATATATATATATATATATATATATATATATATATATATATATATATATATATATATATTTAATATACTAAAGGAGAGTTTAATTTTGATGAGGTGTCGCCTCCAGAATTATTCTCAATTATATATTTTTTAATAATTATTTTATGAATATATCTTAATTAATATATTTTATTTATTATAATTAATAGGAGATATCTATCATAATACATATATCCTGCTATTTACTTAATATATTATTTATTTTAATGATTATTTAATTAGGAGATAAAGAAATATATTTAATATACTAATGATATATCTACTTATAAATATATCTATATATAAATAAGACCTTTTAATCATTCATTCATTTTCTCTCAAAAATTGAATAGTAGTTTTCCTCAAGTTCCCAAAAACAGGTTTTTTTCTCTACATTTTTTTAAAAATTTCTTTAGATTATTTTTGGGTTTTTTTTATTTTTTTTATTACTATTAATACGTGAATTAAATTGTCTTATATTTTTTTTTTTTAACTTTTTTCATGGCCAAATTTACAAATTTTAAACAAATTTTGTTATGATTCTTTTTTTTTCTTATTTCTTCGAATTCTTTGAATTGATTAAATACGTAAATTAAATTTGTCTTTTGTTATTGTTTATTATTAATTCTTTTTATGGACAAAATTTCAATTTATTTTAAATAATTTTGTTATGATTTTTTTTTCTTATTTCTTCAAATTGATTTATATTAATTTAATGTTATTTCTGTTAATTTTTATGTTTCTTTTTAATAAATTTTCATTATTTTTTAATTTTTTTTTATTTTAATATTTTTTATAAGTATGTAAATTAAGTTTATTCTTTTTTATTTTTTCAGATTAAAATATACCGTATTATTTTTTTATATATAATTCTCCTTTCTATCTATTTTTTTCTTTTTTGAATTTATATTAATTAGTTTTACTAATATTTTATTTTAATTTCTTTTGATTTTATAAAGATATATGTTAGTTTTACTATAAATTTTTCTTTAAGATATCAAATGAGAGTTTTATTTTGATACGATCTTATTTCAATTTTTTTATAATACTTTTATTTCCTTCTATTAATACATATTAATTTTATTATAATATATATTTTTGTTGTTAGTAAATTATAATTTTAATATTATAATTTCATATCCCGCGTAACACGCGAGATTTGTATTAGTATATATATAATTTAAAGAAATTAATTAAAAAATTTGTAAAAATTAATCATTAAAAAAAAGTTAATTGCTTGAAAAAGTCAAAAGATTAAGAAATTACATACTAACAATAAAAAAAAGATTAAACAAAAACAAAAAAATAATCAAAAGTTAATTTAAAAAGGCAAAAACTTCGTATCCCATGGGAACACAACACTTCCCCTCCATATTCTATTTAAACATATATATTGCTAGGGGTTTAAATTGTAAATGAGCAAGGTGTTCCCGTGGCATAAGAGCCCCACTCATTTAAAAAATATATAAGAATAAAAAAAAAGAAACGGATAACTTTTTGTAGAAAGTGAAGAAAACTTTATTCGTCATGATGAATAAATTATGTAATCGAATGAATAGAGAGTCTTATTATATGTGGAGAGGAATCAAAATTTTTAATTATTTTTTATGTTTTTAAATAAGATTTGATTTGATTTTCATTTGATGTAATCATATAGAAAATCTATAAAAAATTTATGTATCTGTTATAAAAAATTTTATTAGTAATTATTAAAATTAAAATTAATACAAGTGATAGTACATCATTAAAATTAAAATCAATTCAAAAAAAGAGAGAAATTATACCCTATATCAACCTGTAAATCATAGGACAAGGGAATATCACGTTACAAATATAACACCAAAATATTAAAATACATTCAGTACCTTTAATAACTATAATAATTACAACCATGTAGTTCATGATTTATTTTGTCCCTACAACTTAATATTTATTATGGAGTTAGTGCTTAATAATAAAACTATAATTAGTAATAATTAATGGGTAATTCTCCTATAGTTCTCCTATTTAAAATACGGTGCACACTTTCAGAAACATATACAATTATGCATAAAAATATATACAATTATAAACAAAAATATATACACTTTGTTAGCAAATTTTCTATTAATTTTGTTAATTTTTTAATAAAAAATTGAGTGTAAAAAAGTATACAATTATTAAGAAACATGAATACACTATTGAATAAAAAGTTATACACTTATGAGTGCTAGTTTTTTTTAATGAAAAATTGAATGTAAAAAAAGTATATGTAATTATTAAAAAACATATACAATATTGAATAAAAAATTATACACATATGAATACACGCTTACACCCGGGTGCAACGGATATCAACTCATAATTAATTGATAAAACAAATGAGTCAACGTTTAATTATAATAAAAGTATAATTATACTCCATTAGTAATAATTATTCCATCCGTTTCACGTATTTTTACTCACTTTCTATTTTGGTATGTCCCACGTATTTTTACCCATTCTATTTATGGTAAAATACATAATATTTTATTGCATACTTTTTACAATCTCAACAACTTTAATTATTTTTTTACACTTTATTCATCATTCCCAACAACTTTATTTACTTTTTCCTTTTAAATTACTAATTTATCCATACTTTTTTCCTACATTATATATTAAAAAAATAAAACGTCTGTGCCCGTACAGACGGGTAAAAATACTCGGGACGGGGAGTAATAAATAAAAGGGGCGGTTATTTGCACCCCCGAAATTGCTAGACAAACCCAATAACTAAACTTACCCCACTAAGATTAAAACTTACATATTTAAATTAATAAATACACCTCATACAAAGACAACTTTATCCTTATATAAATAATAAAATAAGATTAGTTATACAAATTATTATTGAGTGTTGTTATTTGCACACCTCATTTTATTGAATACAACTCGTTTATTAAATACACATTCCCTTTTATTTTTTATTTCTTAATTTTATTGAATACATACCCTAAAACTCCAAAAATACCCTTTTATATTTAAATTATATAATACACCTCCCTAAAACCTTCATTCACTCCTATTGAAATAGAAATAAAAATATCGCATGTTTACCTATATTTTTGGTATCAAATTCGATTAAAATTTGATTTGTGTTGTTCCTTAAAACCCAATATGCTGAGAGAAGACTCCAATAAAAATACAGAAACGACAAGAGTAAGTACTATGTTCTTCGTTACAATATTTCAACTTTTCGAACTGAGTCCCGGCCGGTATCTCACCATCAACAATAGAGCATTAACTGTTCAAGCATCAACATTTCAACTTTTCTAATTATGTTCCAAATTGATACTATTAAAAATAAGAAATGCAGCCACTAAAGTTGTTGTGGGATAAATTAACCCAGATCTGCAATTAATTTCAAATTCCATGTATAAAATGAGAAATTTCAGGAATGAATAATTTAGAATGAGAAAGAGGGAAGGTCAGAAGCTTCATGGAGAAAGGAACCCGATAGGTGTGATTTCATGTGGGGGTGTATGATTTTCTCTAATATATATTTTAATTATATAATAATTAAGAGTGTATTTAATAGATAAAGGTGTGTATTTAAAATAAATTTTTTATAAATTAAGGGTAATTTAGATTTTTTAAAAATATTTATTTTATTATTATAATAATTTATTGTATATTTAATAAGAGGAGATGTACAAATAAGATTAGCCTTATTATTATTATTATACAAAACCCCATTAAATTTATAAATGCACCCATATAAGATTAGAATCAATGAAGAATTATGCTCAGAGAGAAAGCAGATTCACCCTATCATCGACGGTAACATCCATTCGTACTGCTGTGCCATTAGCCATATACCCCATGTTAAACCACTGATACCAAACAGAATGAGAAAACAAGTTGCTACTCAAAAGTCAAATCCATCATCCTCAGCAGAAACGAAAAGGATATTGCGCTCCATTCCACCACTTTTCTTTTCCTCTTTTCCAGACGAAGAACCACCATAGTCGCCGGCCACATTGCCCAAACTTGGTGCCACCCCAGCGCCATCTTTCACTGTCATTGCAGATCCGCTGCCAGCAGTGGCGGATCCAAAAAAAAATTTAGGGGGTACGACATGAAATTATAAAAATATTAATCCTCCGTCCTCATAAATAATGCACGTATTTTTTATGTTTAAATATGTGTAAAGTCACTAAGATGCATGTAAGAAAAATGAGTATTTTAGATAATTTAATAAAAATATGTATAAAGTTGTTGAGATGCATGCGGAAAGTGAGTACTATTGAGATGTATTATTATCATTTTTAGAAATATACATAAGTATTGACGTATTGAAAAAAAATGTGAAATACTTGAAGGAATAAATTGAGTATTTAATATTTAAAATTGTATAATAAATAAATCAACACTAAAAAATTATAACTATTGTTGATATCGTCGAATTTTTATTTATAAACAATAATTTAAAACATTATTTTAATGAATTTATAATATAAATTTATAAAAATAGTAATGAATTTAGTATGAAGTTGTATTGAAACTAATAATTTGGGGGTACAATATGCAAATATTTATACGTACTCCTATTTTGGGGGGGTTTTGGAGGTACAGTTATACCGCTAGATATGCCACTGGTTGCCAGACACCCACATCAAATCGGAGCCGCCACAAACCACCGTGTGCCGCCGCCGGA
This sequence comes from Pogostemon cablin, assembly GCA_023678885.1. NCBI lineage: Eukaryota > Viridiplantae > Streptophyta > Magnoliopsida > Lamiales > Lamiaceae > Pogostemon > Pogostemon cablin. The sequence continues at coordinate 11,771,284 of CM043008.1, read as the reverse complement.
ACTCTCTGGAGGCTAGCGCTGAGAAATCCAGCCTTCCCACTTCTCTCACTTCTTGCGGTGACAGATTTGCTGTGAAGCCATGGTCCACGTTGCGATACAAATGAACAGGTCAAATGAAATCATCCTCTCCGACTCTAGTCTTTGGCAAGAAACTCTCGTAGAAGGCCTTCACTTCATCTTGATCATTCCAAGTAGTTGCCAGATTTACATGGACAATGTAAGTTTCTAGGGCATTTAAAAATGTAATCGAAGCGTATTTAGAAAATTAATTGAGATTTATTTAACAATTTGCATAATTAATCTTTTATTTGTTGGTGGGTATTTACGTCTTCTCACATAAATATATTTTAAATTTATAAATTAACGGGATTCGTTTAGTAAATCCGAGGGTGTAAAGAGTCACTCTCTATATAAAATGAATAAAGAGGTGGCTATTCGCACTCCTGAATTTACTTAACATACCTCATATATTGCAAAGACTAAAATATCCCAAACCAAAATGACATAAATAACCTTCTTAAATTAAATAATTATAATTATAATAAAAAAAAAAATAATAATAATAATAATAAAACAAAGCTAAATTAATTAAGGAAGATCTGGAAAACCTTCTCTACCATCTTCTCCGCTAATAATTCACGTTCACTCATCGCTTCGATGAAACCCAACAATCATTCTTCCATAGAACATCAAAATTCACCCACCACAAGCGGCGGCGCAGCCATTATCTCCACCACATGAACCTCCCAGAAAACGCATTCCTGCATTGCCGTCGGTGGGGGATGTCATGGGTCACGGAATTCTGACATAGCGGCAACCCCCCGTTGGCCCTCAGGTACTGTCCGTACCTTGTCTTCAGCTTGACACCGCCGTTTTCTCTGATGGGCTCCCACTCGATGGAGCTATCGAGCTGGCTAGGCAGCGTCTGCAGAACCTTACGACCCGTCATTCCGAGGAGAAACGAGTGGTTTGACGCCGTCAGGTACTTGCGGTAGCAGATCTTGAGGCGGATAATGGTGTCGGAGCTTTGGACGAATTCGACGACCCATTTGGCCGATTTGGATGACCCATTTCGATCCCCTGGGTCACTGATTCCTCTTCGTCTTCGGCAACAGGTAGGTTGGAACGATGAGGCCCGCTTCAAGGTGCATAAAATTGTTGCAGCGTAAATGTGGCGGAGGGACGACATTATAACTGGGTCGGAAATTAATATATACTTTTGAGGTGTAACATTAAAATAATATTTTCAATTTTGTGAAATGAACCAATGAAAAATAGTGAACACTTTTCATACAAGGAAAGAGTAATATATAATGCAACATACTAAGCATAAGAGATATTAACTGAAAAGCAGAAAAGAAGCCTATTCCACCAAATATGAAAGAATGAACTTCAAACTGAGGGAAAAAAAATCTGCAATTACCATTCAAGCATAATCTAATTTCCTAAACAACCCTTGCAAAATGCAACCAATATTAAATGGGGGAAAAATGTATCCTTACTTATTCTTCTCCTTAGCAATAATCTTGGAGCAGTACTCAGAACATTCATGATATGGATTAAATCTATTTCTGCAACGGAGATACACAAATTCTCCTCCTCCTTCAATATTTCCCATACTTATGATAGCCCTACATCATAAGATATTTAAATGAGTGAGTAATACAAAAGAACGATAAAACAAATGTTAATCTGTTGATTTTCTCACGTCACAAGAATACCGTAAGAGTAAACGAAATGTGAGTAAAAGTGATAATCCGTTGGTTCGAGGTGAATAACGAAAGGCACAAATTAAAACACGACAAAGTAATGAATCACAATTTTCATTAATCAAATTCAACTACATTTAAACAATAATGAGATTATCTATTAATAGATGATAACAAAATCTACTAAAATAATGATAAATAATTTGTTCTTGAATATTGCATTCTAAAATGCTGACATATTCTATGCTACTAAGCGTTTAACTACAAATTGAAAATCAACAGAAACCCACATTTGATTACATATATAAATAAATTAAACAGAATGATGAATTGAAATAAAGAAAACAAACAAATGTAAAACCACAACTTAGTTACGCACACATTCAGAACAGAACCAATGAACCATTAATAATAAACAGATAAAATCGTATCTCCAAGCTTAGTGAACGAATGAAAAGATGTTTCCTAGTTTTTTCCTTCTAAACCAAATAAATAGAAATGTCGAGATGACTAAGAACTAGTAAAAACACACACACACACACATCACTGTTATTGGTTCTTACTATATATTCTTCAGTAAAGTTAAGAAGAAACATTTAACACAGTATTTACAGAATGATCTTCTGTTTACTTCTAAATCATATTTCCGATCCATCATTGAGAAATATAAATTTCTATTAACACTAACTTTAATTAAAAACCCAGATGCAGCCAACATACGATGGACAAACTACATAAAAGGCACGAGAAGAAATACTAAGAAATTATACATGTCTACAAAGTAGGCAAAATATTGAAAGAATGCTTACTTCTGAGGATCGCCACCAAATAGCATGGGGGACGGGTGATGTTCAACGCTCGGCTGTCCACCGACATCACCTTGGGATCCTATAATTTTAACAGTAGAAATTCGTAACAAAATTATACGAACTTGAGAAATTAAATAAAAAACATTGATTATGCACATATAATATGTAATAAGACGTAATTGACTGAAAAGATGAAAAGAAGCCAAATCCACCAAAACATGGAAGAATGAACTTCAAATCCAGAAATATTCTGCAATTACTTTTCATTTATCAAATTTCCTCCAGCAATAAATAACCATTGCAAAATACTGTCAATATTAAAAAACCTGTATCACTTCTTTGCATTCTCTCTTTTTATCAGCTCTGCATCACAAGATATTTAAATACATTAATTAACAAACCATAAACAGCATTCTAAAATGTTGACATTTTCTAAGTTAATAAGTGTTTATTAGAAAAGTGAAATGCATGATCCTCACTCATTAGGAGTAAGTAAATGCACATCTGCAGTACATATGAAGAACAATAAACAGGAACAAAGGAAACAACATAAAACCATTAATATTAAACACTAAACAAATAAAATCGTAACTCCAAACTTAGCTAGCCTAGTCCTTTCCCCCATTAAACCGAATAAATAGAATTTTGAAATGACTAAGAACTAGTAACAACGATTAAAAGAAATAAACATCACTTTAATTGCTTCTTATTCTAATATTTTCTTCAAGAAACTGGAGTTTGCTCTTTATTAGTCCCTACTCGTATAATTTTCGATCCATCATTGAGAAACATAAACAAAACATGTAACCCCAATTAAAAATCGGAAATGGGAGTACATAAGAAGGCAAAGGGAACAAATACTAACAAATGACTTTCTTTCTGTGGGGCTGTACAGAAGCTGAGAGGCTAAAAGTACAGCAACAATGTTACACGAAAATTAAGAAAGCTCAATGAATATAAATCCAATAATATCACGTTCACGCTTATAAATTTTGATTTAGACGATAAATAAACAGAAAAGGCTATTCAATTAAACACAAAAGGGGAAAATAGGAACAACAGAAAAGTGAAATGCGTCATTAAGAAGCATAGCATATGAATATTTACAAGATTGGCGACGAGAGAGAGGAGATTTTGTATAATAAAAGAAGAGTAGGGTTTCGATTCTGATGTAATTAGAAGAAGGAAAGAAAGATAGAGCGAGTGAATACCTGGGTTGGAATTGGGGATTGTGGTGATAGTGTGGAGTGAAAGGGAATACTCCAACTTAGCACAAATATCATAGGCCCAACAAGCCGCGGAGAAAGATGAATACCCATTGGCGTGCGGTGTAAGCAAAAAAACGGTGTCATCACGTGGACTTATAAAATTGAGTAACTATAAGCCATGGCCCATCCATTACCAACTTCAATATTAAAATATTATTCACTTACCCCATTATATATTAAAATATTACTATTACTTCCACAATAAATGAGTATTGTAGTATTTTTAATTAATAAAAAAAATATAAAATAATGATATGTGAGTGAAAAAAGGAATGACACATTTAAAATTAAAATAACTTTTGAGATTGTTAGATAAAATAATTTTTCCTTTTTTTTTGGGGTGTGAAGGGTATTGTGGGACAAACAAATGAGAAAATTGTGAAGAGTTTTATGGGACGAAGGGTGTATATTTTTTTTAATCTCCGAAAAAAAAAACATAAACTTCAAAATGGAACTTGGCTCTCGATGGGCTAAAGGGAAGTCGCCTCTGCGAACTAACCCATGGTCTGACTTTATTATATTATTCAGTGGTCGGCGGGTCGAGGCACAGAGGCAGGCGGTCTAGTGCTTTTCCATAGGCTGGCGAGGTGTGAGTTAGAGTCAGTCGGGGTGAGATATTATGATCTTACTTTTCCACTTACAAGGGCTAATGCTGGATATTCTTGAATTCGTGCTAGACTAGCTCTACTATAACTATTCTGAATCTTGTAAAGGGTAGGCAAAGCCCGAAGGCTGCTATCCCAATTGTTGGGGAATTTAATTGGTTAGTAAGGATTAATTTAATAAATTAATCACCAATTAAATAATAATTAAAATGAGTGAAATTAGTCTCACATGTGGAATTGATCAAATATAGTAAATTTGATCAAATATGGTAATTTATCAAATATGGTAGTGATCACGATCACTACTTAAAATAACAATTGATAAAATATGGTAAATTTGATCAAATATGGTAATTGATCAAATATGGTGGTGATCACGATCACTAATTAAGATAACAATCCTATCATATGAGAGTAGTCTCTGGAACCTATAAATAGGAACATTGTGCATTCATTCAAAATACATGAAAAATACTTTTGACATCAAAAAACACAAAGCATTTGCATACAATTGCATAGTGCAAAGTCTAGACGATCTAGTCCTCCATTCTTTCTTAGTTCGCCGGAGTTCCTGCGATAGCCGTGCTGATTCGCCAGAAACGAGAAGTCGTTTCACCTTTGGGGAAGATCCGCCAAGACCGGAGCACTACTGGGGCGTGTTTCTTCTTGCAAGAAGAGTTCTACTGGACTCGACTTCGCCCATCATCCCGAGACGTTCAAGATCCTAGATCTGAGATCCGAGATCCAGATCTATAAAAAAGGTTAGTAATTCTCTGCATTATTTCAATATTTATTGTAATAGTGATTGATTGGTGTACCTATAAACCAACAATCGCAAGAAGAAACATCTAGCCTCTATAGCCTTACAATCACTATGACTAATCCAATGGATATTGATGGGATTGAAACATCCAATGCTAATAACTCCAAGAGAGTTAATGCTGAGATTTCTATTGGGACTGATTCCCAAAAGGATGTATCCTTCAATGGGGATGTCGAGACCATTCATGGTTTCGGCTCCAGCGGAGAAGCCCGAGAAATTGGGGATGCAAACTTCAAGATATGGCAGCAAAAGATGCTGTTCTACCTCACTACACTGAATCTGGTGAACTTCTTAAAGGAGTCTGCACCAGTGGTGGATGAGAATGAAACTGATACGCAAAAGCGTATAGCTCTTAATCAGTGGACCTCCGCTGATTACTTGTGCAAGAACTATATCCTTAGTGGACGTAGTGATGCACTGTACAACGTGTATTTAAACATGAATACATCCAAAGAACGGTGGGATTCTTTGGAGAAGAAGCTAATGAAAAATCCCAAGTAGGCCCGATAATTAGTGTTATCTTACCCTAGAAGTCATTGAGGGAAGATAGAGGAAAAAAGAGGGCAAAAACGAAATTTACATTTTTGAGAGAAAATCATGCACAGTAATATTGTAGAGGCAATTATCAGAGTTTCAACCGTCAGATCAAGCTGAATTTTGGTCAGCACGTTCAGAACTTGTTGGTTTGAATGGTGGAGATCGTGATTGAAGCTCTGTGTTGATGGGAATAAGCCGAAAACAGAAGTCAGGTTTTTAGGCTATTATGTTCTATCCAGGTGAGGGAAAAGAGTTTTTTTTCACAAACTAACCGTTGGATCGAGCTATAATTTGGACAGCACGTTCAGGACTCACACGGGTAGATTTTGGATGGTGGAGATCGGATTCTAAGGTTCTTAGAATTGCGAACAATGAACGGAAGTTTGTATTGTTATGACAAAACAACCCTTTCCAACAACAGAATGAAGCACTAAACCTCTAGAGTTGATCTACACTGATACGTGTGATTTAAAACTTGTGCAAACTAGAGGGGGGAAAAAGTATTTTATTACTTTTATTGATGACTGCATAAGATTCTGTTATGTGTATCTCTTGAGAAGTAAAGATGAAGCTTTAGAAGCATTCAAACGCTACAAGATTGAAGTTGATAATCAACTTAACTCTCGAATTAAAGCAATTCGAAGTGATAAAGGTGGCGAATACGTAGCACCGTTTGAACAAATATGTGCCGAATTTGGTATCATACATCAAACAACGACTCCTCATTCACCTCAATCAAATGGCGTTGCTGAGAGCAAGAATAGAACTCTGAAAGAAATGATGAACGCAATGTTAATCAGTTCAGGATTGCCTCAGAACATATGGAGGAAGCTATCCTGTCAGCTAACCACATTCTGAACAAGATTCCACACAAATATGAGGATCAAACTTCTTATAAAATGTGGAAGTGACGTAAACCGTCATACAAATACCTCAAAGTGTGGGGGTGTTTGGTTAATGTTGAAGTTCCTCTACATAAACAAGTTAGAATCGGACCTAAAACGGTTGACTGTATATTTGTAGGGTACGCACTTAACAGCAGTGCTTACAGATTTCTGATTCATAAATCGAAAGTACCTGACATGACTGAAAGCACTATGATAGAATCAATGAATGCAATATTCTTTGAAGACATATTTTCTAGCTAAGTAAATACACAAGTAACATCTTCTAAGAGACCACTTGTAGACACTACTGCAGTTCAATCTACACAAGATAGTGTAGAACCAAGACGTAGTAAGAAAGCTAGAGTAGAAAAGGACTTTGGTCAAGACTTCTTCACCTACGCAGTTGAAGATGAGCCCAAATCAGTATCTGAAGCTCTATCTCGTCCAGATGCACCATTCTGGAAAGAAGCTATAGATAGCGAGATTGATTCTATTATGCAAAATCATATATGAGAATTGGTAGATTAACCAAAGGATTGCAAGACCTTAGGATGCAAATGGATCCTTAAAATAAAATATAAGGCTGATGGGTCAATAGACAAATATAAGGCCCGGTTGTTGGTTAAAGGCTTTAGACAAAAGGAAGGGTATGATTTCTTTGATACCTACTCACCAGTGATACAAATTACGTCTATTCGTGTAATTATAGCGATTGCTGCATTGCATAATCTAGAGATCCATCAAATGGATGTGAAGACAGCCTTCTTAAATGGTGAGTTGGAAGAAGAAATATACATGTACCAATCAGAAGGTTTTATAGCACCTGGTAATGAGAAAAAAGTGTGTAAACTAGTGCGATCATTGCATGGACTTAAACAAGCTCCAAAATAATGGCATGTGAAGTTTGACAACACAATGATGTCAAATGATTTTCGAATCAACGAGTGTGACAAAAGCGTGTATGTGAGAAATACACCAAAGGGATTTGTCATGGTCTGCCTCTATGTAGATGATATGCTTATCATGGGAAGCAGTAATGACATAATCGTTGACACTAAATGAATGTTGAATCGGAACTTTGACATGAAGGACATGGGTATAGCGGATATGATACTTGGAATCAAGTTTTAAAGAACATATGATGGAATTGCTTTGTCACAATCTCATTACATTGAGAAAGTGTTGAAGAAATTCAAAGCATTCGATGATTCACCAGCTAAAACACTCATGGATCCAAGTATACACCTTAATAAGAATAAAGGTGAATCAGTGGCTCAATCTGAGTATGCAAGGGTTATAGGAAGCATAATGTACATAACCAATTGTACGCGTCCTGACATAGCGTGTTCAGTTAACAAACTGAGTAGATACATGATTAGCTATTTTGTAGTAGGGATGACCAATTAAAATAATTTATCGAACCACAGGGAGGTATGTACTAGTGCTTGAGCGATCCCACGTTTTTTATAATTTTATAGAGATGAATCATCAATAGTTTTTATGTATAAATAAGAAAATAACAATAACTAAAGCAAGCAAGCAATGATTAACAAACAAGATAGATAAATGAAGGGTAGTTTTCCAAATTAAGTAAAAGTGAGATTAACAACAATTAAGAGGTGAAAATCATAGGATAAATGCATCGAATTCATATGAATCATGGATTTAAGACTAAGGGTCAACACTAAGTTCACCTAAGCTCCCTCTCGAGATGGATAAGATATGAATCTCAATTAGCTCAACGGATTGGTTCTCACTCAAACAATTTCAACTAGGTACTAAGCTTGAAATGAGAGTCCCTCCACATAATTAATCAACCTCTCGATCAAACCAATCACATGTTCTATCAAAGGGTTCTAAATTCTAAAGGATTTCTCAATCTCTTTACAATTTATAATGCACATGAAGTGTTTGATGAAATGATTCAATGAACTATCATAAACATATAATTGATTTCTCAATCTAATCATATGTTCATGACAATTAACCACACAAATCAATAATACAAATCAAGTAATTAATAATCAATTATAGAAAATCATAGATCTAATCAACATATGAATTCAAATACACAAATCCTAAAATTATCCAACAAATCTCATGTTGCTAATCTCACAAGGGAGATTAGTCTACCATATTAACAAGGAAATTAACATAGACATTAAGATCCTTACAAAACATGATAAACAATAAGGTTTCAATACAAAAGTTGGATGAAAACTCCCTTGGATGCCTCCAATGGTGATCTTCTTATTCTCCTTGCAATCTTCCTCTCTTCCTTGCTTCTTTTCCTCAATTAGATGAAGTTTTTGATGGTGGGATGAAGGTAGATCTAATGGATGGTGAATGGATGAAGATGATGGTGTGAATTGGAGGAAATGGCGTGTGATGTGTGTGCAGGGGTGAAACCCACGAAAAAATCTCCTCAAATGTTGAACAATTGGGTATTTATAGCCCTTGGGAAGCTTCTAGAAGGTTCTGAAATTTTGACACTTTTGCAAGAAAACACAGCCGTGTTTTCTTGTATATGCCCGTGTTTTCTTGCAAGTGCGATTTTTTAGGTCGAAACGCGATTTTTCATCCAAGTGCAAGAAAACACGGGCGTGTTTTCCTGCATCTGCCCGTGTTTTTATGCAATTTTGCAGCTCTCTAGATATTCTTTTGCACTTCTGAATAGACAACACTTTTCTGAATAGTGTTGTCTTTTCTATGTTGTCTTTCTCAAATGTTGCCAAATGCTGTAAAATGTTATCTTTGCCGAATTTTCTTTTTTTTCGCCTGTTTTACATACGTTTAAGCTCATTCTCACACATTTCCATGAAAAAACATAACACAACCAAATTATACATAAAATACGGATAAAATACTACGAAAACGGAACTAAAAAGACACTAAAATTTATGTGAAAATATCACTCATCACACCCTAAACTTAAAGTGTTATGCTTTACCGCATAACGAAAATGATAAACCAAGGGGTGAGATTTTCACATAGGAAAAGACTAAACAAACATAAGTAATAACACATCAATAACAAAAAGAATCACAATTTATGCTAAGTCATCCTACAACATTAAACTCATGACATAAGGAATTAACAATTTCAATCACAAGAGAATAAAGTGTATTATAGTCCTTTTTGGTCCAAGCCTCACGTAGGTTATCAATTTCACTCAACACTCTTTCAAGTAAGGTAACAACACTCATCAATCGATTAGCTCGACTCGCTATATGCTTGCTCGTGGACTACATTCATGAACCACCAAAATTTCAATTAATGATAAAAAAGGTCTTTAATTAGGATGTAATGATAGACTCTTTGTTAGGGTAGGAAGAATATGGATATTAGTGACTAATCATGTCACGCCCCGACCGCAGAAAGAACGCGACAACCGCCACGTTAACCATAAATTTCGCGGAATGGGTGCACTCCACTCCACAAGGTTTATAGAAAACGTAAGGCTTGCTATCAAGTACCTGTAGAACTGAACAACTGATAACAACGGGTACAACCCGAGGACATCATCTTATAAAGTATCAACAAGGATTTACAAAAGTACAAAATACAACGGTGTAACTTAGTTTAAAGAAAATATACATGAACAATATAACATCGCAAGAGTACCAAAAAGAACATCAAGGGGGTCATCAAATATAAACTATACAATCTCGCCAATGAATCCGTCAATTTACATAAAAGAGAAAGTACCCAAAACACTGATTGGATGACGAGCAAACGATAGACAAACCTCCAACCAAAACGATATCAACAACCTGAAAAGGAAAGAATGATGGGGGTGAGCAAAACCACTAGCTCAGTGAGGTGATAAGCCGGTCACCCCGACCCTTATACGAAGCATGTATTCTCAGTCGCGGTTCATAACATAAAACCCAACATTTCGTCCCACAATAACTATTTCTCGCTCAGTATACATATTAATGGAAATAAAAACCTTAGTGCACATTTACGAATAACACAATTATTCAAACAACATGTTATCATATAAAAGACGTGTGGGTAGTCAACATCCTCCTCGAACTGAGCTCTCCGTCGAGAGACAGTCCAAGCCTGTCACCGTTACTCTAGATAAAATGCACATTAATATTCTTTTTCAACACACCAAGTATTAAAGTTCACAATTCAATATCGACGTGAATACTTGAAATGATCAAACATATAAACATATATGACATGCACGTCCCACACCGGTGACGTTGACTGAGCCTATAATAGACTGATCCATCTAACGATCACCCTCCAGAGTATTAGTATTTGGCAAATGGACAGGTGCCCCATTAGATCTAACTCACCCGAGTTTGTCAAGCAACGGGCAACTTGGTTGTCACTCTAAGTCACCCGAACCGCGATAATTCGGGCTACTTAATCAATGTCGCTCCAACTCACCCGAACCGTGACCAATTCGGGCTACTTAACCTTGGTACCAGGCATACATATGCATATGCATCATAAGATGAAAAACGACTCAATTAATTAGCACACAAGAATAACCAGAAATTAATTCTCAACTAATTCACAATAAATGCTATCAGATATCGAGCCGGCAAGACTCTTCGACATAAGTTAAAATCAATAATACTCATAAAATGGCTAACAGGACTCTAACCAGAGCAATCGAGCCAATCAGACTCTTTACCACATAACACAATACCAAATAATTTTCTTATCAATTAACTAAAACTAAAATAAATGCACATTTATCGAGGGTCCACACTTCCCACAAGAGAAAGCGTTCTCGAATTATCAACTCACAAGGAAGTGATTAACTCTCTTCGGGATCTGAAGTCGGTCCCTTGCCCTTCGTCGATGGTTCTTTACCTAGAAAGGAGATGAGCAATTAAAGACAAATCAAATATAACTAACTATTAGCGGTAACATCACCTTTCATTGCTAAAAACAAATCCTAATCGAGATCGAACGAGTCGATATTAAATAAAAATGGCATGTAACTCCTTAACATCAATTCCCAATCCCACATAACCCGTTTCAATACATTAACTAAACGAAACGATAGAAAATAAATTTGAATTCGACATAAAAATTCTGAAATTTTCCAGCTAGCGGCAGTTTACGAGAAAAATCATAACTAATTGTAGAATAATCGGATTGAGGCGTTTCAAGTGGCTACAGAAAGCTAACGAGTTCAGATACGTACAAAAATCAAGTTTGCAAAATTTCGAGGGCAATAGCTATGTAAAAATCAGTTCGAACAGTCTGCGAATTACCCACATACCAAAAAGAAAACCCCCACAAAATTACAAAACCATGGAAGAAGGAAGATTAATTCACACACCACTTACCTCAAAACAACTTAGAAACCATATAGGATGAGGGTTGTAAGGGAGAATTTGATCAACAAGGATTTCTCCTCTTCACTCTCTTCTTTCCCTTCTTTTGTTTTTCTTCTCCCGTTCTTCTCTCTTTTTTTTTTAACTTTAGCCTTAATAATTATATATCAGGCCATTTAAGTGGGCTGAAACTTTGGGCCACAAAATAAATAGATAAATAAGTTTGGGCTTTCTAAAAAAAATCTAGTTGGGCTAAGATAAGGCTGGCCTTTTGGGCCATAAAAATAAATAAATAGGTTTTGTACTTTCTAAAAAAAATCTAGTTGGGCTAAGATAGGGCTGACCTTTTGGGCCATAAAAATAAATAAATAGGTTTTGGGCTTTCTAAAAAAAATATAGTTGAGCTAAGATATTATAAAGTATCCCCTCCTCTAAAAAGTTTCATCCTCGAACATAAACGTACCTAGAGATGAAAAGAGATTTGGATGGTGTTGACGCATGACTGACTCTGGTTCTCATGTTTCTTCTTCAATTTGATCACTTCTCCATAGAACTCTCACCATAGGAATGGATTTGTTATGAAGCATTTTTTCTCGGCGATCTACAATTTGAACAGGTTGTACTTCGTACGATAGATTTTCCTTTAATACAACTGGGGGATATTTGAGCACGTGCGAAGAATCCGGTTCATATTTTCTAAGCATAGAGACATGGAAGACATTGTGAATCTTCGACAATTCCGATGGTAGCTCAAGTCGATACGCGACACGACCAATCCTTTGCACGATCGTAAACGGGCCAATATACCTTGGATTCAACTTTCCACGATGGCAGAATCGCAGCACGCCCTTCCATGGAGAAACTTTCTAAACAACTTTGTCTCCTTCATTAAACTCCAAATCGCGCCTTCTATTATCTACGTAGCTTTTCTGTCGATCTTGCGCTGCCTTAAGTCTGTCTCGAATAAGTTGTATTTTTGCCTTTGCATCTTCGATAAGCTCTACTTGTTCGATTTGTCTCTCGCCAATCTCATCCCAAAAGAGCGGTGTTCGACACTTTCGGCCATACAGAGCTTCGTACGGGGGCATTCCAATGCTTGAATGATAACTGTTGTTATAAGCGAACTCCACCAAAGTCACGTACTTATCCCAGCTACCTCCCAAATTCAACACCACTGCACGTAGCATGTCTTCTAGTGTCTGTATAGTTCTCTTTGATTGTCCATCAGTCTGTGGATGAAACGAGGTACTGAATAGTAATTTTGTACCTAGCGCTTTCTGCAGACTAGGCCAAAAACGAAAAGTGATTCTTGGATCACGATCAGATATGATTGACACTGGTACTCCGTGCAATCTCACGATCTCATCGACATATAACTTGGAAAGTTTCTCTAAAGATTCGTTGGTATGCACTGGAAGGAAATGTGCCGATTTCGTCAGACGATCGACAATGACCCAAATTGAGTTATGACCCTTTTGGGTTCGAGGTAAACCAGAAATAAAATCCATTGTGACATTTTCCCATTTCCACTCAGGAATAGGTAGTGGTTGAAGCATGCCGGCTGGTTTTTGGTGTTCCGCTTTAATCTGTTGGCATGATAAGCACTTTGATACAAATTCAGCAATGTACCGTTTCATACCTGGCCACCAATAATGCTCTCGAAGTGTTCTGTACATTTTGGTAGTACCAGGATGCATAGCATAGGCTGAAGAATGGGCTTCCTCAAGAATAGCTCTACGAACATCAAGTTCTGATGGAACACAAACACGATTTTTAAAAGTAAGAAGTCCATCATCCCGAATTTGAAATTCTGTTTCTTTTTCTTGATTTAGCTGCGCCATCTTCTGTTGTAAATGAACATCATGTGATTGTCTTTCTCGAATTTGCTCGAACAAGGTAGGTCTAACCTCGAATTTGGCGATTAAGGCATAATCATTAGACTATTCACAATCGAGCAAAATGTGTAAAGATTTAAATTGCTCCAACATAGGAAGATTAAAAGATTGAATCGAAGCAAGTGAGGTAGAAGACTTTCTACTCAGAGCATCTGCAACAACGTTTGCCTTGCCAGGATGATAATCGATGACTAAGTCATAGTCACTAATCAACTTCATCCATCGCCTTTGCCTGAGGTTGAGCTCCTTTTGCGTGGTGATATACTTTAAGCTCTTGTGATCAGTGAAAACCCGACAAGTTGCACCGTACAGATAGTGCCTCCAAATCTTCAATGCAAAGACGATTGCAGCTAACTCAAAATCATGTGTAGGATAATTTTCTTCGTTCTTCTTCAATTGCCTTGAAGCGTAGGCTAGGATAATTTTCTTCGTTCTTCTTCAATTGCCTTGAAGCGTAGTCAATAACCTTTCTTTCTTGCATGAGAACGCATCCTAATCCTTGTCTCGAGGCATCGCTATAAATGGTAAATTCTCAAATCGCTGGGTCTGGAAAAGCAAGAATAGGAGCTGAAACGAGTCGTCTTTTCAATTCTTGAAATGCTTCCTCGCATTTTTTACTCCATTCAAATTTTACCCCTTTCCGAGTCAATTTAGTCAAAGATGAAGCCAATAACGAAAAGTCTTTGACAAACTATCGATAATATCCAGCTAATCCCAGAAAACTACGAATCTCTGTCACGTTCTTTGGACGCTCCCAATCTAGTATAGCTTGAATCTTCACTGGATCGACGTAGATTCCTTCTTTAGAAATGTGATGACCCAAAAAGCTTACCTCACGAAGCCAAAATTCACACTTCGAGAATTTAGCATAAAGGTGATTTTCTCTGAGAATGGTCAGAGCAATTCTTAGATGATGAGAATGCTCGTCGTCCGATTTAGAATAAATAAGAATGTCATCAATGAAGATGATGACAAACTTATCTAAGTACGGCCGAAAGACCCGATTCATAAGATCCATAAAAGCTGCAAGAGCATTTGTGAGTCCAAAAGGCATAACACAGAATTCAAAATGACCGTATCTGGTTCGAAAAGCAGACTTAGAAATATCAGATTCCCTAATCTTGAGTTGGTGATAACCGGATCGCAATTCAATTTTTGAGAACACAGTTGCTCCTTGCAATTGATCAAACAGATCATCGATTCTTGGAAGAGGATATTTGTTCTTAATTTTCACCTTGTTCAATTGACGGTAGTCGACACATAGGCGAAGTGATCCATCTTTCTTCTTGACAAAAAGAACTGGAGCACCCCACGGAGATGTGCTAGGTTGTATGAACCCCTTCTCCAATAATTCCCCAAGTTGTGTCTGGAGTTCCTTGAGCTCAGCAGGCGACATTCAATATGAAGTAATCGATATAGGTGTGATTCCAGGAAGTACGTCAATGGAAAAATCAATCTCTAGATTCGGAGGTTGTCCTGGTAAGTCTTTGGGAAAGACATCAGGAAATTCATTCAAGATCGGGATGTCATCTAGTTTAGTTTCAGAAATAGAAGTATCGATGACAAATGCCAAGAATGCCTCACAACCCTTACGCATTAATTTATGCGCAGTCAACATTGAAATAAAAGAGAGGGATCTCGTTTGAAGTTTACCTTCAAAAACAAGTTCTGAGAATCCTGGTCTACGAAAAATAACAAGCTTCTCTTGGCAATCGAGAATTGCATGATGAGAAGAAAGCCAATTCATGCCAAGAATAACATCAAGATCAATCAAAGGCAATGGTATCAATTCAGCCTCTAAAATGACATCTTTGATCTTCAATGGACAACCAAGGAATACCGAATAACGAATTAGACGCTCTCCAAGAGGGGTATAAACGATGATTCCAGGTGACAAATGAGAGATAGGATAATCTAAGATCGCAGTAAGATCATCCCGGATATAAGACCTATCAGAACCTGGGTCAAATAAAGCGTAGACCTGATGGTCTCCCACAAACACATGGCCTAAAGAAGCAATATTAGGTGAGATTGTGATTTAAAAATTCGGAAAGATAGAATTTCTTACGAATATTTTATTCGTAATCAAGTGGCATAACAAGGCGGGGTTAGATCTAGCATGTGAAAATACTCAGATTATAAATTACCTGTCACAACCTTCGGATCTGAGCGAGCCTCTTCCTGGGAAATATGAAATACTCTAGTTTGCTTCCTTCATTGCATATGTGATTGAATACTAGGGCCGCTTGAGGCATCGGGCACTCTGGTAGCTGCAGATCGAGTATCTCTGGGTGTAGAATATGTTAGTTTACCACGAAGCTAACCAGAACCCTGACTACTCGCTCCCATAAACTGAGGACAAGAACTTCGCATATGCCCCGGCTGTTGACACTGAAAACATACTTGAGGAGCTTTACAGGGGCCGTCGTGATATTTTAAGCAATTCTGGCACTTGCGATTTTCACCAACCGATCCCGAGACATTGCTCCCGCCTCTACTAAACAGCTCCCGAGGTTGAGGAAAACTAATAGATACCGAACTTGGTGCGCCACGCGAAGATCCCACACCCCTATACACCTTCGATGCATTTCCTGGAAATGCGCTCCCTTGCCTTTTCTTTTGAGATCGTTCTGCAAGCTTATGTCTCGCCTGAACTAAACCTTCTACCCTCAGGGCTTCTTCTATGAGATCGTCAAGACTCTCGTACTTGTCTCCGGACTTGATGCGATCTCGAATATTTAAATTAAGGCTATCTTCAAATCTCTTGCATAAGTCTCTTGTCGTATATGACCCAGGAGCGAATTCTCGCAATTCCAAAAATTTGTTTTCGTACTCCACGACCGACATAATGCCTTGAAAGAGGTTGAAGAACTCCTTTCTCTTCTGATCCTTGATGTACTGAGAGAAGTATCGATCTTTGAATCATTTCACAAAGATAGCCCACGTAATAGTAACCGAAGATATCTCTTTTAGATTCTGCCACCATCGTCGTGCATCTGGGCCTAACAGCTTGGTCGCAATGACCACACGATAACATTCTTCAATCATCAAGGTTTCAAAGGTCTCTGTAATCTCCTTTAACCATGCCCCCGCTTTAGAAGCATCTCTTGCACCATCAAATTTCGAAGTCCTCATGTTTTCAACTGCTTTCACCAAATCAGGTATAAAAAGTGCACCTCGAGAAGTAGAACCTCCTAAAGCCATTTCTGGAGTAAAAACTGGTACATTAGTTGTAGGTCGAATCGGTTCATTAGCACGAAGAACCTCTTTAGTGACAGTAGTAGTCGTGTGAGCCGTTGTAGGTGGTGGAACACCATGTATTCGAATGTGATCATAATACAATTGGTACTGTTCCGGTGTCATCATGTGCTCAACCCGCAACTGGGCCCGTGGTTGCTCTACCTGGAAAACTGGCACCCTATGACCAGAATTGATAGGGTCCGTAACTGTCGGAGGAACGGCATGATCAGAAGAAACATGTCCTCGAGGTCCACGAGGAACACAAGAGAGTAGAGGACTCGGAGGATCACGAGGAGCGTGTCCTCGACCTTGACCTCGATGACGAACTGGAGGTGCCATAATGACTGAAAGGAAGAAAGGAAAGAAAATGCAAGGTCAATATCAAGGCAATACGATACCTTAGGATGACATAGAAACAAAGTTGGACCCATTGGTTCGACTCAAAAAGAATGAGAATCATAAAACCAGGCTCAGATACCAAGAAAGTTGCCACCCCCGACCCCAGAAAGAACGCGACAACCGCCACGTTAACCATAAATTTTGTGGAATGGGTGCACTCCACTCCACAAGGTTTATAGAAAACGTAAGGCTTGCTATCAAGTACCTGTAAAACTGAACAACTGATAACAACGGGTACAACCCGAGGACATCATTTCATAAAGTATCAACAAGGATTTACAAAGGTACAAAATACAACGGTGTAACTTAGTTTAAATAAAATATATATGAACGATATAACATCGCGAGAGTACCAAAAAGAACATCAAGAGGGTCACCAAATATAAACTATACAATCTCGCCAATGAATCCGTCAATTTACATAAAAGAGAAAGTACCCAAAACACTAATTGGATGACGAGCAAACGATAGGCAAACCTCCAACCAAAACGATATCAACAGCCTGAAAAGGAAAGAATGATGGGGGTGAGCAAAACCACTAGCTCAATGAGGTGATAAGCCGGTCACCCCGACCCTTATACGAAACATGTATTCCCACTCGCGGTTCATAATATAAAATCCAACATTTCGTCCCACAATAACTATTTCTCGCTCAGTATACATATTAATGGAAATAAAAACCTTAGTGCACATTTACGAATAACACAATTAGTTCAAACAACATGTTATCACATAAAAGACGCGTGGGTAGTCAATATCCTCCTCGAACTGAGCTCTCCGACGAGAGACAGTCCAAGCCCATCACCGTTACTCTAGATAAAATGCACATTAATATTCTTTCTCAACACGCCAAGTACTAAAGTTCACAATTCAATATCGACGTGAATACTTGAAATGATCAAACATATAAACATATATGACATGCACGTCCCACGCCGGTGACGTTGACTGAGCCTATAATAGACTGATCCATCTAACGATCACCCTCCAGAGTATCAGTATTTGGCAAATGGACAGGTGCCCCATTAGATCTAACTCACCCGGGTTTGTCAAGCAACGGGCAACTTGGTTGTCACTCTAACTCACCCAAACCGCGATAATTCGGGCTACTTAATCAATGTCGCTCCAACTCACCCGAACCGTGACCAATTCTGGCTACTTAACCTTGGTACCAGGCATACATATGCATATGCATCATAAGATGAAAAATGACTCAAGTTAGAGTCTTAATTGGCACACAAGAATAACCAGAAATCAATTCTCAACTAATTCACAATAAATGCTATCAGATATCGAGCCGGTAAGGCTCTTCAACATAAGTTAAAATCAATAATACTCATAAAATGGCTAACAGGACTCTAACCAGAGCAATCAAGTCAATCAGGCTCTTTACTACATAACACAATACCAAATAATTTTCTTATCAATTAATTAAAACTAAAATAAATGCACATTTATCGAGGGTCCGCACTTCCCATAAGAGAAGACGTTCCCGAATTATCAACTCACAAGGAAGTGATTAACTCTCTTCGGGATCTGAAGTCGGTCCCTTGCCCTTCGTCGATGGTTCTTTACCTAGAAAGGAGATGAGCAATTAAAGACAAATCAAATATAACTAACTATTAGCGGTAACATCACCTTTCATTGCTAAAAACAAATCCTAATCGAGTTCGAACGAGTCGATATTAAATAAAAATGGCATGTAACTCCTTAACATCAATTCCCAATCCCACATAACCCGTTTCAATACATTAACTAAACGAAACGATAGAAAATAAATTTGAATTCGACATAAAAATTCTGAAATTTTCCAGCTAGCGGCAGTTTACGAGAAAAATCATAACAAATTGTAGAATAATCGGATTGAGGCATTTCAAGTGGCTACGGAAAGCTAACGAGTTCAGCTACGTATATAAATTAAGTTTACAAAATTTTGAGGGCAATAACTATGTAAAAATCAGTTCGAACAGTCTGCGAATTACCCACATACCAAAAAGAAAAAACCCCACAAAATTACAAAACCATGGAAGAAAGAAGCTTAATTCACATACCACTTACCTCAAAACAACTTAGAAACCACCTAGGATGAGGGTTGTAAGGGAGAATTTGATCAACAAGAGTTTCTCCTCTTCACTCTCTTCTTTCTCCTCTTTTGTTTTTCTTCTCCCGTTCTTCTCTCTTTTTTTTTTAACTTTAGCCTTAATAATTATATATCAGGCCATTTAAGTGGGCTGAAACTTTGGGCCACAAAATAAATAAATAAATAAGTTTGGGCTTTCTAAAAAAAATCTAGTTGGGCTAAGATAAGGCTGGCCTTTTGAGCCATAAAAATAAATAAATAGGTTTTGGGCTTTCTAAAAAAAATCTAGTTTGGCTAAGATAGGGCTGGCCTTTTGGGCCATAAAAATAAATAAATAGGTTTTGGGCTTTCTAAAAAAAATCTAGTTGAGCTAAGATATTATAAATCAAGTGTAAATAATCGAAGAGGTAGCTACTTTCTTCCATTCCTTAACATTTTCTTTCTTCCTTTCTTTTCTTAATTGATCACAATCACTATCAATCAACTTTCCTTGAATTGAGCTTCTTTCAATGCATGCTTTCTTCTTTGAACTTTTAAATTCTTGAGCATATTGTTATTGCTTTGCTCATTTTCTTGTTTAATGGTTGCATGTCCATTCTTGTTTTTTCTCTTTTCATCATTTTTCTTACTTGTTTATCATTTTCTTTTTCTTCTTTTCTTTCTCATCAAACCTTTCTAGCTACAATATTCTCAATCACTCACACCAAAGGGTAAATATATAAGGCTCACGTGGGTAATTAAGGCTTGTAATATCCTTATATCATAATAAATAGGTTTGAAGGCTCAAAGTGGTTGACTGGGATGATGTTCATGGTAGGAAAATATATGGCAATGACTATAATAACAAGGATGGCCTTAGATCATTTCACTAATCTCCACTAATCAGGCTCGTTCCTATAGTCCTTGAGCAAGTTCTAGCTTATCAAACGCCATCAATCCACTCATGAAGAAAAATACCATGTATGCACGGTTGAGGTTCAAATTCTCACAAGCTTATGCATTGAACCTTAAGAAACTTATTACACCACATTCATCTCAAAATTGAACAAGTTAAATAGAACATGTCACAATTCGAAAGTATAGAGATTCTTAATCATAATTTGTCATCACTTATCACAACAACATGTCATTACTCACATTCAAAAATGACTCACGACATCCCAAAACAAACCACCAAACAACCCCTAGACAAAAATAAGAAACACACAAAACATATAAGAAAAGACTCACCAAACAAGAAACAATACAAAAACACATAACATCCAAGAATAACAAAACCATCCATCATAGACAATGAAGCACACTTTCATAACATCTATATTCAAGTAAGCTCACAACATCCCTATCTTGATTGAAAAGGAAATCCTAAATTACGAAAGTAAACTTCCCACAAACATAACACATGAAGTAGCATGCTAATCGCATCAATCCAAATCAAATCAAATTATGCTAAGCACATAGAAGTGGTAGGGTGCAGAGTGAACTCCCTTAGAAAGGCATTCGGTAGCTCAATAATACTTTGTTAGCTCCAAGCTCAATTCGTGCTTCTAATACCCTTCATACATGCTCAACAAAACCATTAGCTCAATAATTTCATTAAAAATATGGACTATCATGCACTTCAACACAACTAAATGGACAAAATCAAACTAAAACTTATGAGAAAATTTTCAAAATTAGCCCAAAAATACGAAAAGTATATGCTTTCAAGAGAAAAGTATGTCACATCACACCATATCCCCCCAAACTTAAATTGAAACAAGAGTTTCGAATTAATTTTGCAAAAAGTGGTGTGGCGAACTTACACACTTCAATTCAAGCACCCTTCGTATCTTTAAAACTGTTTTTTTTCACAAGCACAATCCACCTACAAGGCCAAAAATTTAAAACAAAAAAGAAATATTTACAATCCTAAACTACTAAAGGATACGATCTCTCAAGAGGTGAAGGTATCCACATATACCAACTCCCTTTGAGAGGGAGAATGGTAATGCTTCACCCTTTGACCATTAACCACAAAAGCACTTCAATCTAATCCTTCAAGCTTCAAGAAACCATCATCTCTAACCTCAATCACCAAGTATGGATCGGTCCATTTGGAACGAAATTTTTTGGGGAACAACTTAAGTCTTGAATTGAACACTAGAACCTTATCCCCCGGAATAAACTCCCTCATTTTGATCCTTTCATCATGCCATCTTTTGAGCTTCTCCTTCAAAATCCTTGAGCTTGAATAAGCTTCTTCTCTAAACTCTTCTAATTCAACCAATTGGAGACACCTTTTCTTTCTGGATTCTTTCTCATCAAAGTTCAACTTTCGAAGGGCCCATAGTGCCTTATGCTCCAACTCCACGGGTAAATGGCATGCCTTCCCATAAATAAACTTGTACGGAGAAAAATCTAGGGCGGTCTTGTAGGCCGTTCGATAGGCCCAAAGGGCATCGTCAAGCTTAGAAGACCAATTCTTTCGATTTCCATTAACCGTCTTCTCAAGTACAAGCTTCACTTGCCTATTTAACACCTCCGTCAAGCCATTTATTTGAGGATGGTAAGGTGTAGAAACCTTATGCTTCACTCTATAGCCATTCAAGAGCTTCTCAATAAGCTTGTTGATGAAGTGAGATCCCCCATCACTAATCATGGCCTTTGACACTCCAAATCTAGCAAAGATGTTCTTCTTTAAGAAAGCGTTGACCACTAGAGCATCATTTGTCCTTGTAGAGATTGCTTCCACCCATTTAGACACATAATCAACCGCAAGCAATATGTAAAGGTAACCATTGGAAGGCAGAAATGGGCCAATAAAATCCATCCCCCATACATCAAACACTTCAAATTTAAAAATGTTCCTCATAGGCATCTCATCATGTTGCCATATACTTCTAATCCTTTGACACCGATCACATCCCTTGATATACTCCTTACAATCTTTGAACAAAGTGGCCAAAACAAACCCGACTGTAGAATCTTTGCCCCTATTTTTTGAAACCCAAAGTGTCCTCCACATGGTGAACTATGACACATCTCCATGACACTTAACTTTTTGTCTTTCGGGATACACCTCCTTATGATCGCATCTGGACAATTCTTAAACAAAAGAGGATCATCCCATAAGTACTCCTTGACATCATGATAGAACTTCTTCCTTTGAGAAACAGTGAGATGATCCAGCTTGAGGCCACAAGCTAAATAATTCACGAAATTCGTATACCACTGCCTCCCGGTCTCACACAAGGTGTACATCCTTTGAAAATCAATTTGAAGGATCTCTTCATTCGGAAATACATCTTTAATGAACTCCATGGTTCCCTTTTCATTAATATTTTCCAAACGTGACAAATGGTCGGCTATGACATTTTCAATTCCCTTCTTGTCACGTATCTCCACATCGAACTCCTACAACAAAAGAACCCAACTAATTAGTCTAGGTTTAGCATCTTTCTTACTCATCAAATACCTAATGGCGGCATGATCCGTATAAACAATAGTTTTCTTGCCAACTAGGTATGGATAAAATTTTTTAAAATCATAAACCACGGATAAGAACTTTTTTTCATTGTAGTGTAATTATTTTAATTTGCATTGAACGTCTTTGATGCATAGTAGATCGCTCGAAACTTCTTCTCACTGACTTGACCAAGCACCACTCCCAATGCATTGTCACTTGCATCACAATGGAGCTCAAAAGGCTTACTCCAATCGAAAGAGACGATGATTGGAGACAAAATTAAGGCTTTCTTGAGCACCCTAAAAGCATCAAGACATTCATCATTAAATTTAAACTGAGCATCTTTTTCAAGCAATTTACACAAAGGTTTGACTATATTAGAAAAATCTTTTATAAAATGTTGATAGAACCCGGCGTGGCCAAGGAACGATCTAATCCCTTTTCATTCTTTGATGGAGAAAGATGTTCAATGGCTACAACCTTCGCCCTATCAACTCTCAAACCTTTCTCCGATATATGATGCTCAAGTACGATACCCTCTTGAACCATAAAATGACATTTTTCCCAATTCAAGACTAGGTTCGTATCTTGACATCGCTGCAAAACCATAGAAAGATTAGCCAAGCATTTATCAAATGAAGACCCAAAGACGGAAAAGTCATCCATAAAAACTTCCATCACATTTTCAATCAATCCTCCAAAGATGGCCTTCATGCAAAGTTGAAAGGTGGCGGGGGCATTGCATAACCCAAAAGACAATTTATAGAAAGCAAACGTGTCATACGAACAAGTAAAAGTTGTTTACTCATCTACAGATGGGATGGCGCCCTTCTATCTGATGCAGATCTGGAAGGTTAACAACGGTGGGCATAGATCGGCAACTGTGGAAGCAAAATACGGTGTCCACGGAATTCATTGAAAAGCTAATAGATGGAAGATTATTGAAACTGATTTGAAAAATTAGGTTTTGAGTAGAGATAGATGAGGGGAGTCACGATATTTGGGAAGAAGTCAAGAAGAACTCTTCAATCAATTCCCATGGCAGCTGGAAGAAAGAAACGATGGGGAGGAGGCAGATTTTGGAAATTCAGCTGAAGAAGAAAGAAACGGTGGGGAGAGGTAGATTTTGGAAATGTAATGAAGTTAGAAACTAGGGTTATGTATATTATATATATATATATATATATATATATATATATAAAATATTATATTATTTATAATTTATTAAAATATTCGAGCACTCGCGAGCTTTACGAGCTGAGCCGAGCTCAACTCGATAACTTAATGAGTATTAAACGGGCTCAAACTCGAGCTCGAACGAATACGAGCTGAGCCGAGCTCGAGCTTTTTCGAGCCGAGCAAAGTAGACGAGCGGCTCGATTTGTATTACAGCTCTACTCACACTCTCTCTCTTACATGCTCTCCCTCTCTCTTAATATTTAAATTTTTTTTAATTAATTAAATTTTTTTATTTAATTCAAATTGATATTGATTGACTTTTATAATGTCTGCATTAATGTATATGATGATTGTACTTATAATTGTATTAATTTACTTTTCTTTTTTTGATCGGACAAAGTTGTTAATATAGTTAGTAATTGATCGTAATTTTGCTTACGTGTTATAGAGCAAGAATACTCTACCGTTGTACACAACTGATCAAAAAAATAAAATATCGAACCCAAGAAAGGAACGTGCTAGAATTTAAGCGACTCAAGTTTATCGTAATTTTATAAGGACGATAAAAAAGGAGGATAGATAAGAATGCAATTAAATGCAATTAAGCTAATGCAAGAAATAAATAATAAAATGAATGCAAGATGAAAGAGTTACAAACGATGCAAAGATGAGATTAGCGATAATCAAGGCATAGATAATGAAGTAATCATGCAATTAATTATAATATCTTATGAACATGACATAGAAGCGATCACTAATGTATCTTAAGATCTCTATCGAGTTACTTAAGCTGTAGGCCCTCAACAAGGCTCCCAAAAACACTTAGGATTGATACCATCGCGAACACCTCCCAATAAGTACTAATTACTCTACGAGTTCTCTAATGAGGAACTAAATCATAGGAAATATTCCCTTTTAAGGTACTATGAATTCACTAATGGCTAGGATCTCCTCACCTAATCAAATAATCTCTTGATTAAGCCAATCAAATGTTCTATCAAAGAGTTCCAAATCTAGAAGGATATCTCTATCTCATTCTAAATTAATGTACATGAAGTGTATGATGAAATGACTCAATGAACTATCATCAACACATAATTGATTTATAAATCTAATCACATCCCCATGACAATTAATCACACAAATTAACCATATAAATCAAACAATTAATATCAGTGATAAAAATAACACAAAGCCCATTTAAAATTTAAATCAATTTGTATAAAAACTAAATTATCCAATATCAATCATGGAGCTAATTTCACAAAGAAGATTAGTCTATCACAGTCTTAGAGAAAACAACACAGACAATTGTATCTATAAATCACATGACAAAACTACAAAGAAGTTCACAAAAATTAGAAATAGAATCCCCCTTTGATTGTCTTCAATGGAGCTTCTCCTTCTTCTTCTTGTAATCTTCACTCCCCCTACTTCCTTGATCATTTGGATGATGGTTTTGATGGATGGATTCAAAGATATGAGAATAATGAAGGATGGATGGAATGAAGAAGAAAGTGTTAAGAATGGTGTGAATTAGGTGTAGAATTGATTCCTCTATAAAAATCACAAAAATGAAGTATTTATAGGTCTAGAACCTTCTAGACGGCGTAGTAATAAAAAATCTGACCGAGCTCGAGTCGAGCTCGGACCTCGGGTCGAGCTCGGAAACAGGCTCGGGTCGAGTTGGTGTAGTTTTAAGCAATTTTATTTTGACTCGTTCTCCCTCGTTTCAACTCGAAATTGAGCTACATTTTTTTAATGTCTTCCTTTACGCGTTTAAATCCATTTTATCTGAAAATCATATGTTTAAGTTTATTTTCATACATCTCTATAATAACACAAAATACCACCAAAAAATATATAAAAACGAATAAACTAATACGAAAATTAACATAAAAAGACACTAAAATTTAGGTGAAAATAGCGACAATCAGTAGTTAGTGTAAAAATTAAAAATATTAGAAAAATAAAAATGTAATACACTTATTAAGAAAAAAATATACAATATTGAATTACAAAAAATACAATATCTGATAACAAATATTTGAAGCAATAGAGGGATCACATATCTGAAGTATAGTAAACAAATTCACCAGGTCAACGTTAGTTTCATAGCAAACATTTTCTCTTAATTATTCTTTCTCTCATCTTCACAATTTTAACACATATACATTAATTAATAATAAGCAATATAGTATTATGAAAAAAAGTAATACAGTTTAAGCTCGTGCTCAGGTCAATCCTCCATTGTTTGCATCCATTATATAGCAACCTCCCTCTGCCTCGTGAAGGAATATTAGGAGTATTTTTGTCATGGCTGGATAGCGTTGTCGCCTTCATCGCTGTTTGAATCCACCTCCAGTCAGCTAGGGATGTCAATGGGCCGAGTAGTTAACTACCCAGACCCGACCCATTTTTAAAGCCCTGCCCGGTCCGTTATCCGTACGGGTCTTATATTACATACTCGTGTTCAGACCCGTACGGGGCGAATCCGCTCCACCCCGCCCCGTCCTTTTTTATTATTTTTTAAAAAAATTTTAATCTATCACATAAATATTAATTTAATACTTACTCACACATAAACAACATCCATAAAATTAAAAAAAAATTATAACCATATTAAGGAAGTTCCATCATACCACTTATAATATATATATATATATATATATATATATATATATATATATATATATATATATATAATGAAAAAAATGATACACACTTTATACCCTATATTACCATTAGGTACATTAATAAAAAAATGACTACTACATACAAAAATATAAAACAAAATTACGTAATATATCCTTAGTCCCCTTAAAACCTCCTCTTTGTCATCAAACAAGATTAAGAACACTAACGGAACTACTAGATTTTTTCTTTTCTGTGAAGAATCCTTCCATACCTTCCAAGGCCATTTTTATTGCCCAATAAAAAGCACATAGTCAAGTGAAATTCCACCGGATCTCAGAAGGATAAATCCTTCTCACCAACAATAGAACCTTGCATTCGGTAGGCGAGCGGCAGCATTCGGCAATTGTTGACAGGTTCGTTGTTTTTCGGCGACATGAACTAGATCTGTAGCAATTGATGGCTGTAGAGGTTGTATTTTCCGGTGGCAAAAGGCAGATCGGGAGTGACAAAACTCCGGCACTGGCAGCGACAGTGACAATTATTTATTTTTAAATAATTTTAGAAATTGGTTATTTTGAAAGACTAATTATACTGTGCACCTGGGTTCACCTCAGGATACGTTGCACCCACTTACAGAACGTATACAAATATGAACAAAAACATATACAATTATGAACAAAAATATATACAATTTGTTTGTTAGATTTTAAATAAAAAATTGAGTATAAAAAACTATTAAAAATATGTATACACTATTGAATAAAAAGTTATACACATATGAATGCTAGTTCTTTTAATGAAAAATTGAGTGTGAAAAAAGTATACAATTAATAAGAAATATATATATACAAAATAGAATAACATGTATACAAAATAGAATAAAAAATTATACACAAATGGGTGCACCCTATATCAACTCTTTTGAAAATTAGGGTTCTTCATATTTGTTTATGGGTCTAAATTAAAGTTTTTCAATTGATTTTGGGAATTGGTTCTTTGAAAGCCTTCAATCAATCTGAGAAATTAGGGTTCTTCATATTCTTTAAGGAAATTGATTCGGATTGATTAATCGTATGAAAATTGATTTGTATTAACCTTAATTTGATATTGTTTTAATGCAAATTTTCATTGACTTCGTGCAGAAATTGGATTGCAGAAATATTAATTTACTTCGTACAATATTTTTAATTCACATGGAAAATCTGCATTTTGTGCAGAATAATTAACTAAACCTCCAAAAAAAATCTGCACTTCCTACGTAGAATCTGCATTTTGTACAAATAAATTTGTATTTCATGTATGTCGTGCAGTTGCGGGATTTAGAGAAAATGTCATTAATTGAGGGAATTTGAATAGAATTCAAATTTGGAGAAAAATATGCATTCCGTGCATAATAAGGGTAATTTTGACAATCAACAATGAAATAATTTAGTTAAGAGTAATATTTTATAGATTTATGTATCTAATAGTTAATTTTACATATGTGGTATATCCAAGAGTAACTATCTCTAAAATTATACACACACACACACACACACACACATATCTATATATGTATTGTGTTCTGGGCCAGGCGGGGTGGGGCAAAATTAATACCCGGACTAGCCCCATTTATTTTCGGGGTCCGGGACGAGTTGTTCCCTTTCTGCTACGGGTGATGAGCATTTTGTCAACATAAAAAATTATCCCCAAATATAAAGGATATCAATTGTAGTTTTGATAGGCAACCAAGTGATTATCAAATAAAAATAAAGCAAGAAAGAGTAAGAAAAATAGCAGGGAAACAAGGACTATAACACATACCCCATTCAAATGCAATTGTCATCAACTTAGGTCATGCAACTTTTATTACATGTAATAATCAATTCATAGCATACAAGTTAAGAAAATCACCACCAATTCAAATGCTCCATTGACAGGCTCTCACGGGAAGTATATATCACTCGCACTCAAGTGTAAAGATGTACACTTATGGGTTAAGGTGTTTACACTCATATTCAATTCAAGTGCATGCGTAACCATAAGCTTGCCAATTGTCTCAACTCTCCTTTTACTTGTAGCAAATAAATCATGCATCAAAAAGGTCTTTTATTTGGTTGTAATGTAGGCTCTTTGGAAAAGGTGGGAAATATATGGATAAGTGACTCAAAACTCGGATCAATCAAGCTATAGTCTCTCTCGATCTTTCATTCTTCCTCATCACTTCAATCAAGCATAGCACTCTTCAAACTCTCCCATCTTTCTCCTTTAAGCACAACATATTTTTTTCAACTTTTTCAAGCTCTTCAACTCCATCATTATCCTTTTCTTCACTTTTTTTTTCGTTATTCCTTTCGAGGTACCAGTTTCGGGCACTACCTCTCACATCCTCCGTAGGGTACTAGATTTAAGCACTATCCTAGGGTGTTTGATTCCATGAAGTACTAGATTTAAGCACTACTCCATGAATTTCTATTTCATCCTTAAGACTCTTCTTTCATCATCCTTATCATCCCTCAAATCACCACTCTCTTCAATTAATCTTTATTGGATATAAAAAAGAACGGATTTCAAAAGGCTCAAATGGGCTGACTAGGGATTTAATGAATTCATGTAAAGAATATTGGAAAAGATGGGCTATAAATCAAAGATGGCCTAATATCATTTCCATAATCGCTAGACCAGTCTTGAATATTCAAGGAGACTCAAGGCAAGTTCTAGAATACACGCACAAGAATGATACTCACCAGAAAAGAAATATCATGTGATTATATAACTCAATCCTTCACTCCATGAATTAAAAGTACATATAAAAATTAGAAAAAGGAAACGAGGGCACCTGATTTTTCTTCAACGTATACACGAGCTCCTCAGCGTAGAACTCATCTTGCCACCTAGTTACCTTTTTCTATCATCAAAGCTCGAACACACATCATCATCATCACATGATTCATCATAATAAAATAGGAGAACTACACGAAAGAATTAATTAACTATCTAATCGAATCCACGCACTAGAAACACTACTGAACACTAGACAAATTACAAAAAAATCGACACATCAAAACTTATTACAATTTCAACATACCGCAAAAAATCAACTCCCCTAGCAAACATTACAAAGAAAAGAATATACTCTTGGTGCTTCAATGAGGTAAGGACATCACACCCCCCCCAAACTTAGTAAAAACATAAGTTGAAACTAAGTTTGAAAATAGATAATTGCCGAATAGTAAGCACCTTAAATATAAAAATTTCTTACTCACACGAAAGAAATAAAACAATAAAATGGAAGGGCAAGCCCCTAACAGGCGCTCATGTTTAACGTCGAAGAGTCACGACGGTAAAGGACGGTCTTCTTGCATCCTCACCTTCAAATACTTTCTTTCTCTCTTCTTATCTACTCTCAACACCTCACCTTTCTTGGTCACAAAAATATGATCTTCAGAATTTTCTTCCTCCCATGGCTGTCTGGACACCTCCTTGTCAATCTTCCACTTAAATTCAGAATCATCTGTCTCAGAAAAATCAAGATTAAACAAGTTAGAAATCACATCAATGCTCTTGCATGATTGAGTCTTCATGGGCATCTTCATTGCTTGATCAAGAGAGAAAATCACATCTTCATTATCCATCTGCAGTCTAAACTTCTCGGCTCTCAACTTCTTTGCTCTTTCCCACTTCTTCTCCATTGTAAGCTCAGTATTCTGCTTATGTAATGGTACTGGAGTAACATCAACATCATGTGAAGCATTCGGTGCGGAAAATGGTGCAGAACGGTTGGGTTCGACCTGGATTCGACCAGGGCTGCTGGTCGAATTGGGTAAATAGTGGTCGAATTGTGCATCTGGAAGTCCACTCTCTCCCTGTCTGCTGGATTTGACCATGATTCGACCAGGGGTCTGGTCGAATTGAAGTGGTCCTGGTCAAATTGAGCTTCTGTATGATTGTTGTCTCCAATTCGACCTGGATTTGACCAGACGGTCTGGTCGAATTGAATATAGGCTGGTCGAATTGGGCTTCTGATGAAACAGAGTACTTCAGGGGGCTGGTTTCGACCTCAATTCGACCAGAGTATCTGGTTGAATTGAAGTGTTTCTGATCAAATTGAGGCTCTATTGCTTCCAAATCACGTCCAGATTTCTCATTCGACCTTCCCTGTTGAATTCGACCAGCTATATTGGTCGAATTGGGATCGAATTGAGCTCTCGACGTCTCCAATTTTGATTTCGGTCTCATCGGTCCCTCGTAGTGTGATCCAGATCTTAACGTGATGACATTATTCTCTAATTTTTGTGTCAATTGATTCACGTTCACGGTCATCTGCCCCATAATCAAAGTAATGTCCTTCAACTGCTTAGATAAATCTGCATAATCAACATTCATGGTATCCTCAAGACGATCAATCCTTACCTCATTCTCAGCCATGTATCGATTGAAGGTATCTTCAACAGTCTTCACTTCGTGCTACCGCATACTAGACCCCCTTAGTGTCAACTCTTTAATCTGCTTTTGCTGGGACTCTAGTAGCTTGTTGATGTTAGCTAGACTAGAGATGATCTCATCATCCATATTCGGCTTCACCACTTGATGTTCAACCTGCGCTACCTTGCCAAGTACATATGATCCTCTCTCTCTCTCTACAAGCCAATCACATGAATTTATAGAGATATCTTCAAACAACTTTTCTGCTTCAAGTGCTGTCTTAGATAACAGCGCTCCTCCTGATGATGCATCGATAAAAACACGTGACTCACAATCCAATCCATATTAGAAGATACTTATGTATTGAGCCTTAGACATTCCATGTTGTGAGCACCTCCTGAGCATGTCTTTAAACCTATCCCACGCCTCATAAAATTTCTCACCCTGTTTCATAACAAATTGGGTGATCTCTTGCCTCATTCTTAAGATCCTTGAGGGTGTCATGTATCTCTCCAAAAACTTTTGTTGCAGTTGGTCCCATGTAGTGCAATATGTGGCATCAAGAGTATCATACCAAGCTTCCGCCTTATCAATTAAAGAGAACTTGAATAGGGCGATCCGTCTAGCATCATCATTAGCTCCTGCTCCCTTTTGAGTGTTTGCATAACCAAGAAATCTTCGAAGATGTTGATATGGATCTTCAAACCAATCTCCAGAAAAAGGATTACTCTCTACCATGTTAATAAGAGCGGGATTTATCTCAAAATCATCATCTTCCCCCCTTGCTCCTATCAATCCCATGTTACCAACCCCATAGTTCGTCAAAATTTCATGTATGGCAAATTATCCGGATTCTGCCTTGCTCCGGCCATGTTTAGGTCAATGTGATATTCCTTCATTTCCTTCCTTTCTGTTTCCTAGTGCACAAGTACCTCAGAAAAATTCAAGATTAGATAGAAATAAATAATCACAAATAAAAATCTTAATTAAAGTAGCAATAATAAACTAATAATAACAGCCGTCCCCGACAACGACGCCAAGAACTTGATGCGTGTTTTCTTTTCACGCAAAATTAATTCCCAAGTATGAAGGATATCAGTTGCAGCTAAGCAAGCGACCAAGTGAATATAGGACCCAAAGGACGGTGTATTATCAATTTAATTATTAACTAAATTAATTAAGACAAAAATCAATAAAGGTAGGGATTTTAATCTAATAACTAATAAACACTTAATTAAAATAATAAATAAAATAAAATATCACTCGAAGAATATGAAAGTGGATCAAGTAGGAGAATAGGTAGCTCTAGGATAATCCAGTTTCACTCATTAATTCATATTCCGTGTAACGGTGTTCGACTCTGCCTTGTGGAATATGAACGCATCACTAAGTCATGCATATCTACTCTATAGACACAAGTAAACATGCGTGTAACACGTGTGAATAACCTTGAAACAAGAGATATAATTCCACCCATAACCTTGAAACAAGAGATATAATTCCACCCCCTTTCTAGGTACTATCAGTATTAATTATTTCCCTGGCCAATTGATACTCTAACCCGATATGATCTCCTTTATAGGTACTATAAAATTATCCTCTTTATCCTACTTAATAACCCGAATTCAATTCAATTAATAAATATTCATATATGATAGTTCTATGAAGCTTCGGAGTTCCCTCACTTAGAATCAAGTGTAACCGGTACCGCAGTCGGTCATCCAAACGTGGCTTTTGTTTTCTCTTTTGTTTTTAAAAAAATTTATTTGGTCATCCAAACGTGGCATTTGATTTTTTTTTCATTTTTAATTTATTTGTGCCACGTGGGATAACAAAGGCTGAAATAGAAACAGAAACAGAAACGGGATGCGAGGGGGAAGCCATTGTTTCCGTTCATGTGATCAAATCATCGTCCATGGCTCGGGTTCCACAACAGCTTCTAGAGCTTACTATTATCTCAGCTCAAGATCTTGAGCCAGTTACAAAGAATCTGAAAACTTAAGCCCGTTGCCAAGATCTCCGCCGTCCAGAAAGTTCGAATCTCCGTCGACCAGAAGGATCATTCTAATCCCACAAGGAATGACAAGTTCGTCTTTCGAATCGGTGATAAGGTTTTGAATTCCGACACCACTTTTGTGGTTATGGAAATTTATGCCGTTCGCGACACCCCTCCATTAATGTGTTGATCAGCAGCCTGGTTCCGCCGTCGGCCGCCACGATTGCCGGTTTTTGGCTCTTCAAATCCGTTTCGAACATGGGATTTTCTATCCTGGATTACACTATACGCAGCATGCCGATGTGCACTGAGCTCAGTAGATCAACCGAACAAGATTCAATTACTGAGATCCATGAGTGATAAACTGATTTAACGACGAAAAACTGAGAAGGAAAGAAGAAGAAGAACAGTCTCTCTCTCTCTGCAAGGACGTCGTTTACGATCGAGGCTCGGTGGCATAGGTGCGGGTCTTGGTTCGGTAATCGATAACGGATTCGGTTTGGTGGCCATTGGCCGCGGCGGTGGCTCAGTTGTGAATGGTGGTTCGATTGCTAATGGATCCGTATGCAACTTGGATCTGGGCCGTCGGCGTCTGTGGCGATGGGGCTGTATCCGATACATCAGGGACTTGCCGGGACCTGGAAGCTCAGTGCTGGAGGAGCCGCCGGAGGACGGGGTGGCGACGAGGATAGAACGGTGGAGGAGGACCTTCCACTAGTATATGACGGTTAAAGGGATGGGAGAGTTGGAAAAGGCAATTACAAAAAGGAGAAGAAGCGCAAGCACCATCGACGCCAGAGAACGTTAGACGACGGCGATAGGAGGGTAATTTTTCTGGTGAATTTAGGATTTTTTTTTATTTGTGTATCCCGTTTCTGGTTCTGCTTCTAAACGCCACATCATATGGCGTATCCAAATGGCATAAAATTTTAAAAGTAAAAAAAAAATCAAATGCCACGTCAAGTTGACTGGTTGTGATACCCGCTGCACCCATGGATGGACGAAAAAGTTGGGTTGCATAAACTTAAGGGAGTGATTTCAAAATTGAGTAAATGAGTGAACCAAATTCAAAATAGGTATAAGTTAATGGACAAATAAATTCATTTCCCCAATAATTTTGTTTGCTTGGGGGTATGAGATATAAAGATATGGTGTATAATGAGATTTGTTTGACTTGTAATTAATTGTATTGTTGTTTGGTATGATGGAAATATGAGATTGTTAATAACTAGGTATTAGTTATTTTATGTTTATTATTGAGTATTAACAAATGAGATAATAAGTAAAATGACATATTTACCCTTATTATTATTATTATAAAGTATTATTTTTTTATTATTAATGTATTACATGAAGAATACACGGATACTATTGATATTAGTTATTCTGGTAATAAAATCTATGAGTGAAATATTGATGGCTATTCTAATAAACAGATTTATAATACAGTACATAGAATGCTTATGCACTCAACTATTTGTAAAAATAGAAATAATTCTGATAAGGTTATTGCAGCAATGATAGTTGCTGGATTTACTGGACAGCTTAAAGGCTGGTGGGATAATTATTTATCTCAAGATGATAGAGATAATATTCTCAATATGATTAAACAAGAAGATAATATTACCTTCTTGTTTAACCATATTGAGAATATTATCTCTATCATCTTGAGATAAATAATTATCCCACCAGCCTTTAAGCTGTTCAGTAAATCCAGCAACTATCATTGCTGCATAATGGTAAAATTAAATTTAATACCTAAGTATTAAATGATGGTATTGTGCATCCCACCTATTGAGGTGGGATACACAATACCAAAGGAATTATATTATTAATATAAGGAGATTTTAATATTTTGACCAAATATTATTAATACATCGAGCATGATATCATGAGGTATTGTGTATCAATCCCCCATTAATACCACCAAGCAAACGAGCACTTTATTTTTCGAATTCATGACCATGACTAAGAGCAATGATGAGCCACTTCGTTAAATTGGTCCAAATCACATCCTAGGTTCTTGGTCCGTCTGAGTCTGAGGATCATCGCCATCGGGCGACTCGCGCTAAAAGTAGGGTTTTAATGATGATCTGCTGATTCTCACTCCCCCCCTCTACCTATTCTTTAATTCTTTTCATTGCATTGAGATGAATCGGAAGGCCACTAATTCTGCGATTCAGCTCATTCGTAGGGGATACGCCGCAAAATCTCCAGCATCTCATAATCCCAGTCGCAAAATTAAGTACTTTTCACGCACGCCCACAATAGATTTCAGCACGATTCATGAAGCTAATGATGCTATCAGTTTGTTTCGCCAGATTGTGACAATGTCGCCCCAACCTTCCGCAAGTGTATACACCAAATTGCTGAGTATAATCGCCAAAATGGAGGAATACCACGCTGCCCTTTACGTGTTCGACGAAATGCGTCAATTGGGTGTTGCGGTGAATGAGTACACGATGACTATCGCAATCAATTGCTACTGCCTTCTGAATCGTGTAGACTTGTCGTTTGCCATTTTGGGTCGTTTCTTCAAGCATGTATTCGAACCTCGTGTCACGACTTTTACCACTCTCCTGAAAGGACTGTATTCAGTTGGTAAGGTATCCGAGGCAGGATCTTTGTTCCATAAGGTTTTGTCTTTGAAACTTTGTGAGCCCGATGATGTTATGATTCTAACAGTGATAGATGGGCTCTGCAAAGCTGGACAAACTCTGACTGCCCTTGATTTGCTTCAGGTACTCGAGAAAACTAGTTACAAACCCAATGTTTATTCTTACAGTGCTGTGATTGATGGTTTGTGTGGCAATGGAATGGTTGATGATGCTCTTCAGCTCTTTTGCAAAATGTCTGAAAAGGGCATTTCACCCAATGTTGTCACTTTTAATTCCATCATCCAGGGATTGTGCAATTTTGGTAGATGGAATGAGGTGAAATATTTAGTGTTGATTGAAATGGTTGATCACAATGTATCTCTAGATCTAATTACGTCTAATATATTGGTTGATGCCTTTTGCAAGGAAGGAAAGATGAAAGAGGCTCAGGATGTTTTAGAACTTATGGTGGAAGTAAATGTTTCTCCTGATATTTTTACCTACACTTCTCTGATTGATGGATATTGTTCGCTAGGGGAAATGGATAAAGCAAAAGGAGTATTTGATTTCATAGATAAGAGAGGCCTTAAGCATTCTATTATTAGCTATAACAGTTTGATTAATGGATATTGTAAGAATGGTAGTATGGATGAAGCCTTGCTGCTTTTTGAGGAGATTCCTTGTAGAGGTTTGGAGCATACGACTAGTTCTTACAACACCATAATACATGGACTTTTTCAGGTAGGTAGATTTGCTGATGGGTGGAAGGTTTTCAAGGATATGGAATCTAGGAAAGTAAATCCAGATTTACATACTTACAGTATCTTGATGGAATGCCTGTGCCGAAATCAGCAGATTGCTGAAGCATTCTACTTCCTGAGCTTGATGGAAGAGAAAGGTATTAATCCTGATATAATCACTTACCGTATCCTCATTGAAGGTTTGTGCAAAGCTGGAAAAATTGACATTGCAAGAAATCTTTTGGACCAACTTCCCACCAAAGGTTTGCAACCCTGTGTTGAGATATATACCATGATTATTGGCTCACTTTCCCTTCAAGGACTTGATGAGGAGGCAAAACTTTTGCTTGTTGAAATGGAAAGATGTGGTTGTGCTCCTAAAAGTGTGACATACAATGTTATTATCCAGAATTTGCTAAAGAAAAATGAGCTATACTTGGCAAAGGCAATCTTGGAGGAAATGTACAGCAGAGGATTCTCAGCCGATTCAACTACGTTGTCCATGTTACTTGATAAACAGCATGGAGATGGTATAGATGGCAACTTGCTGAGAATGATTAAGAATATTTTGCCTTAACTCAAATGCGTGATCTTTATTGGTTATAGAAGAATTATTCATTTTGCAAGGCTGGGAAACATAATACTGACTGCTGCAATGATCTTTTCTACAAATTTTGCATCCAAAGGTTTGGCATCCTATGTCAATATACAGAACACTATTACTGGATCACATTTCCAGGAAGGATGTAATAATGGAGAGAAATCTTTATTCCTGTATGAAGAAAACGAGGTCGTGCACCTAAAAATGTGACATAAGATGTTATTATTGGGAAATTTGCTAAATGAAAACAAGGTCTGCAAGGATATGCCATTCTTAAAGGAATTGCGTAAGAGAGAATCTCAGCCAATTCAGCTAATGTGTCCATGTTACTTGGAAAAACTGCTAGGACAAGGTAAAGATGCTTACTTATCTGAACTGATTGGGAAAGCTGCCTCTAAACTGAAAATTGAATAGTTTATTTTGGCTTCCCAAATAAAGTTAGGTTATGCTTTGCCTAGATTTAAATGTTGTTTTTTTTATAGTAATTTCATCAATCTTAAGATTGTATGTTATAATTCAAATAGAACAGGAGGTTCCTTCCTAAACTAATAACTTTCTGCAGCATGAGGGCATATTTTTTTTGTTAAAGTTGGTTCAATGCTTGTAAACTTAGGAGATGCTTGGTTGGGGGTAGTGGGAGGGGGTAATAGGATTAGAGGCGTATAGATTCCCATTGTTGATGTTTGGCTGGTGTGGTGGGAATCAAAATTCCTCAGTCACTCCCATTGATTCAATAACTACTCCCCACCCTTCAATCATTTTCAATCCCATTGTGATTTACTCCCTTAATGACGCCCATTGTCATTCCGATTGTGGAATTTGTGCCAAGTGGCCCCTTAGTTAATGGATTCCTAAGCTGTAATCTTATAAACTAATGTATACTAGGTCACTGTCAATAATTGTGACTGTATGCTAACACAGGGTACTGCATTCAATAATTGTGACTGTATACTGCGGTACACTTATTCTTTGAATGTGAGGCCGCTTATAAGTTATGGATGACTTGTTTGAATTGGATTGGGATCTCTGCAGTTCTCCATTCAAATCCTCGTTGGAACTTGAATGCATTTAGATGTTGTGCTAAGGAGAGAAAAAGTAAAGTGAAGTTAGTGGCTATTTGGCAATGTGTCATATGGTTGATATGGAAGATTAGGAACGCCATCATTTTTGAAGGAGCAGTTTTTTTGTTTTGAAAAATTGATAGAAGAGATGAAAAGTAGAACATGGAGTTGGTTTTATGTTAATGATGTGAATCAGTCTAGATTCTCTTTTAATGAGTGGCTTCTAAAGCCAAACTTGATTCTTTAATAGTTGTAATATGTAATTCTTGTTTTTTTGGGTATTTCTTATACCCAAAAGTATCAATGCAAATTTTATTTATCGAACAAAAATGCTAACACTGGGTACTACTTGACCGGGCATATTGTACTAGTTTCTATGCAAAACAGTTTTAGTCTAGTACTTTGTCTTGCTTTAGAGAAATGATATCTCATCATGAACTTTAATACTTTAGTTACTTCTCTTGCTTCTTTTGTAGTTTTAGGTGTGCCATACACCTTTAGATTATATGAGTTGTGGCAACCTTACCTCGTTGATAGGTTCTATTAATTAATTTTTTAGTTTCAGCTATGTACTCTTCTGATTTATTAACGGTGAGCTGTT
The DNA here is from genome assembly GCA_023678885.1 of Pogostemon cablin. Classification (NCBI taxonomy): domain Eukaryota; kingdom Viridiplantae; phylum Streptophyta; class Magnoliopsida; order Lamiales; family Lamiaceae; genus Pogostemon; species Pogostemon cablin. The sequence goes on along the minus strand of CM043008.1, from coordinate 11,732,462 downwards.
ACTTTACGTAAGCTTATTTTAATGTATCTAATTTTGTAAACATCCTAATTCTTCTAGATTTTGATGAATGGATCATCAACCATCAAGAAAATTAATTGCTATCCTTGTCATCTCCGAGACTCCAGCAAATATTCAAGAGAAATGGTGTAGCTGATTATCTTTGGAGATGGTTATGGAAGGATCTGATGTGATGTCCTTTGTCCACGACACGATAGTTAGAGAAAGATATGTGTTATCAGAAAACGTGATTGTGTACAGGTTTGTGATTTGTGTTCTTTATACATCATTTTATAAAGTATTGTTTCTTGGAAGGAATTAGTCATATAGTGAAGTCAAACGTCATTCAATCTGTGGATAATAATGGATGTTAGATGGTGGCAACTTTGTCTTTTGCCTTTTAGTTCAAATACTCTTGCCTTTGTTGCTGCATGAAATAGGCTCCCAATTTTTTTTGAAACTAAGGTGCATACATCTAATGTGGCCATACAGCAAATGACTAACTGCAGGGTTTGACAAGATTTGTTTTGTTTGTAACTAATTGGTAAGAAGAAAGATATTGGAAGCTACATAAGCTATGTAACTGGTTTGTATTTTCTATTTCATGTCAATAAAAGTGATACATTTATCTTTGGTGGCTGCAAGTTCTTATACTTGGAAAGGGTGTTCATGCAGTGTTGGATCTTGGTACACCCTCAAGAGTTGTATTCCTGGTTGTGTGCACGGGGTGTTTTCCGACCACAACACTACGAATGTTAGTTATGGGTAGGGGTGTGCACGGATATTGGATTTAACCGAAACCGTATCGAATTAATCCCGAACCGAAAAAACCGTTGATTTTTTGACTTTTTCTGAACCGAACCGAACCGATCCGATTTTTCGTTTGGTACATACTTGGATATTTCTCGTTTTCCCATACCGAATATTGAATATGACCGAACCGTACCGAAAAATCGAATTTAAATTATGCATTAAAATTATATATAATATATTTATCTTATTATTTATAGTTTATACTTTATATGTCATGAATTAATTAATTTTACTCTACTAATTATAGTGTAATCATAATTAATAAATTAAAATTTATAATATACTACCAAATGATAATTTAAAAATATATCTAATGCTCTAAATATTTATTTATTACTGTATATTAGAAAATATATATTTCATAAAGTAAAAAATATATTTCATAAAGTAAAATAATTTCTAAAAATATAAGAAATAAATAAAATAATATGTTTAAAGTATTATTTTAGAGAATATAATTAATAAAGTAAATGATATCTCTAAAGTCTATATTCAATCGTAAATTTAATAAATAATTATTATATTTTATATTTATTTAATGAAGATAAAATGCAAAAATTAAAGACAAATACTAGTGTGCACAGTTTCTAGGTGCACCAAATAATCCATATTCATTTGACCCATCATATATAAATAATTTTGACCCAAATTTCATCCTTCTTTTTTTTCATTCCCTTCCTTTTTTTCATCTGCTTTCCTCTCTCCCTTCACTTTTCTCAATTCCCTTTCTTTTTTCATCTGCTCTCCTCTCCTCTATCCCCTTACTTTTCTCACCATATTACTTCCTCATGTTCTCTCTTAATTTTTTCATTCTCTCTCCTCATATTCAATATTTTTGGAATTAATTTTAAATTTTTTATTCAATTCAAATTGATATTAATTAACTTTTAGAACGTCAATTATAATATATACAATTGTATTTATAATTGTATTACAATTTTTTAAAATAATGTATAAAACTAAAAAAATAAAAAACGTAATGCATTTATTAAGAATAAGTTGTACATTATTGAAATACAAAAAATACAATATCTGATAACAAATATTTGAAGCAATAAAGAGGATAACAAATCTGAGTCATAGTAAACAAATTCTTTAGGATACTTTTTTAACGTTAATTTCATAGCAAAAGTTTTCCTTTAATTATTCTTTCTCTCATCTCCATCATTTTAACACATATACATTAATTAATAATAAATAATACAGTATTATAAAAAAGTAATACAATAGTATAAAAAAAGTTATACAATTTAAGTCGTTGGCCAGATCAACCCCTACATTTTCATGAGTCTCTCATGTGTGAATTAAGATTCATATTGCTTAACTCTGAAACTCCACACCATGGGAAAAGAAGCTGCCATCTTGATGTTGTTCGCAATATTTTATCTCACAAAATTTGAGCTTGCTTCATCTCTCAATATGTCCGATATTGATAAATTCTCTCTTTTAGCTCTCCAAGCGAAATTTAATTCTGACATTTTGGCCAAAAAGTGGTCATAAGAGACATCTTTCTATGCCTGAAATGGCGTCACCTGTAGCCGGAGGCATCCACGAGTAACAAGCTTGGATCTCTCTTGCAATGAGGAACGAGACGGCTGATGAAGACAGCACGGCGAATAGAGATTGGAAGTCCAAACAAGAAGGGAAGCGAGAGATTTGGAGAGAAGAGAGATAAGAGATCTGGGAGGGAAGCAAGAGATTTGGAGATTAATGTCCAGAAGAGAGATTTTTTTGGAGAGAATAGAGATTTGGGATCTGGATGCGCAAAAGAGAGATTTTAGAGATTTGGAACCAGCGTGAATGACCCGTTTTTGCATTTGAAATAATATAGTTGACCCATTTTCAAATATGGATCCTGTTTTTAGTGTGCACCAATTGCACATTAGATCAACTCAAAATTAAATGATAATCCATATTTATGTCTAAAATATTAATATTAGATAGACTTTAATTGAAATATACCTTAAATTTAAAGTTAAAGGTTTAAAAAAATCTAAAATTATTAATTGTCTTTATCTTAGTACTATTTATTTTTGGGACAACACGTGACAACACATAAAATCATGTTATATATGTAAAGACTATTTTAATTTTTTAAGTAATTATCAATTTTTATTAAATATATTATCACTTTTCATTAAAAGTTTATTATTCTTTATTTATAATATGAATTGTTAAAGAAATAATGCAATGCATCACTCTCACTTTTCATCAATTCGAGTATAACTTTTTATTCAAATATTATCTCTTCTTATATGTTTCATGAAACTCATAATGTGAATTTTGAAGTAGTATTACAGAAGTATTTTCTTATTTTTAAAGTATTATTACTTTTTATTAAAAAAATAATATTATCTTCGGAATTGAATTTCGGTACGAATTCAATATCGGATTTTTCTTTACGGATTCAATATCGGATTATATTTTAAAAAAACGATTCGAATTTCGGTACTGATTTTTTAAAAATTCATACCGAATCCCGATCCGCACACCCCTAGTTAGAGGTAGCAATTCGTGCTATCGTACCATGTATCATGTCGACCTGATTACGACACAATTTGTTACGAACACGACACGATAAGGACTTGTGTTGACACAACATGAACGAGAAGATTATCATATTGACATGGCAACATGATAAGAAAAATAATTTAATTTAATAATTAAAATAAAAAATAAAGATAGTTTAGAAATAAAATTCAACAATAAGCCTAAATACTAACCCACACTTTCTGTGTTGTTTTCATGTCTAAAATTGCCACCTCTAGCATTAGTCACATTTTTCACTAATTTCTACTTGATTGAGTGAAAACTATTGTGAACTTTCTATGATTTCTGCAGTAAAGATGTATAACTATGCATTTTGGGATTAAAATGTTGTCAATTTCTTGGCTTGTTTATTTTATTGATATGGTATTTCTATGTAATATATGGTGGGGAGAGGATTCATTATGTAGCTCCCTAACTGAGAATCAAAAGGATGTGTCATCGTATTGGAGACTTATTTAGTATCTAGTGGCTTTGTTATTTGATTTTTGAACTTCAATAAAACTTCAGTTACTTTTCCCCTAAAGTTTTATTGATATTTTATCTTCTGATTTATTGCCTAACAAGTAATCATGTGTTAATGATGATGTTAACGTAATTATCACAGAAAAACAGGATGAGATAAGAGTTCTTTATGTGTGAAGGGTCTGGATCTTCTCCCATTCGTACTCTCTGAATTTACGTAAATTTTATTTAACCGTCACCTCCACCACCAACAACTTGACACGTAACGTGGCAAATTAATTTGTAGATTTTTAATTGGATGATGCAGATTAAAGGAAATTCACAGAATTGAGAGAGTACGAAGGGAGAGGATTCAAATCCGTGTGTGAATGGCCTAATGTTCAACTTCAATGGGGATATACAACAAACTCTTCACAATTTTCCCAATAGTTGCTATAATTATAAGAAGTATTTCTATACATTAAATGAGGTAATGTTAAAAGATTGCACAATTTTTCTTGAGTTCCTAAAATTCAAGTGTCTTGAAATGTTACTAAAACATCAGACCTTTGGGATGAAGAGAATGTTTCTTTAAATAAGTATTTACAAGAGAGTCTCCTGTGAAACTCACACAAAGCTTTCTAAAGGCAAGTGTACACTTAAACATTTTAAACCCTATAAATAAATATTAAATTATACTCCCTCAATATTTTGAACGCTTCCTTTGTAACCCTCTGTCCTAGAATAAACTACTGGGATTTACATAACTAATTATGTGATGCCATTCCATGCAAAGATTTTGCTTATTTACAAACCATGCTAAAAAATTCTATACACTGAGATTGACAAAAATAATACTCCTAACTAGCAATTAAACTTCTATAAAACTGAAATTCTAACACTATACTTGCAAATTATAATAAACTCATTCACAGTTTATCATTTCCGCAAGAACATCATCTTCATAGTCTTCTTGCAGCTGATCAATTAACATGGACATGGTACCAGAATGGGCTGAGAATCCACGTCTTTGCATTTCCTTCAGAAACGGCATCGCTTTGTAGACCTCGTTTCTCTTCAACAAACTCTGGATAATAACATTATATGTCGCACCATCTGGCACCAAACCACTCTTCTCCATTTCTTCAAGCAACCCTTTCGCCTCCTCCTCCAATCCCTCCCCATAAAGTGAACCAATAATCATGTACATTCGAACATTAGGCTCCAAACCTCTGGAAGGAAGTAGGGTTAAAAGATCTCTCGCAGCTTTAACTTCTCCATCTTTGCATAGTCCATGGATAAGAGTGCCAATAGTAACTATATCTGGAGTAATACCTTGTTGTTCCATTGTGTGTAGAAGAGAAAGAGCTTTCCCTTTCTCAATGCTGCCATTCATGGACAAACTTTCCAACAATATAGTATAAGTATGTAAATCAGGACATACTTTTTTAACTTCCATAACGTTGAAAAGCTTCCAACCATCATCAAATCTGCCATTGCTAAACAGTCCATGTATCATGGAGTTATAACTAACTGTTGTGTGTTTTAAACCTTTACTCGGAACTTCAAGAAAAAGGCGCCACGCTTCGTTTACTTTTCCCTTCTTGCAGTATCCATTGATCAAAGTGTTGTAGCTGATGATGGTAGGTTTAAGTCCCTTCTCTGTAAAGGAAGCAAATACTTTCCTTGCTTTTTTCATCTTCCCAAGCAAACAGTATCCGTTTATCAACGCATTGTAAGTGATGATATCAGGACGAATACTTCGTTCCAAAATGGTTCTGAGGATGTCCTCAGCATCTTCAATCTTGCCTTCCTTGCAATATGCATCCAACAAGATAGTAAAAGTGACCTCACTCAATGATATCTTGTGATCACCCATTTTGATCAACACTCGTTTCACGTCCTCCCATCTACCAACGTCGCACAAGGCCTGGATCATCGGATTATACGTGACAACTGTGGGCGAAACGCCTCTGTCGATCGTCAGTGTTACTAGCTCAAGAGCATTATCCACCATCCCGTTCTTGCATAACCCATCAATTATTGCATTGTAAGCACGAACATCGGGTTTGTAGCCACTTCTTTCCAATCTATGAACCCATTTACACGCTGCAATAGTGAGTCCAGCATTGCAGAGCCCATCTACCATGGTGAGGATCATGACATCATTTGGCTCACACAGTTTCGATACCAAAATCCTTCTAAACAACTTCTCTGCTTCAGCAACCTTATGATCCAAAAAGAACCCTTTAATGAGAGTGCAGAATGTGCCCACATTAGGTTCATAACTGCGTTTGAAGAAGCTTCCCAATATAGCAAGTCCAAGGTCCACCCGATTCAGAAGGCAACAATAGTTAATCGCAATGTTCATCGTGTACTCATTCAACGGAGTCCTTCTCTGACGCATTTCATCGAACATGGAGAAGGCAGCAGAGTAATGTTTCATCTGAACCATTATACTCAACAGATTGTTGTATACACGAATCGAAGGCAGCGGTTGCATAGTTTGCATTTATTGAAACACCAAAATAGCATCCTGTAATTCGTGAATACAGCTTAAATCCACTCTGTGCTTAGGCGAAAATGGGGTATCCAGATTATGGGAATTAGAAGAGAAGAAGGAGATGGGATGAGAAAGAGTAGCGAAATCATGCCAAAATTCAGCCGCAATTCCTCTTCGAATCAGCGAAGTAGCAGATAGCTCTCGACTCATCAGTAACTGAATTTTTTGTACGGATATTATATTAAAGACTATAATAATTTAATATAAAGTAAAGTGAGAGAAATAATATTTAATGTGTAGTTGACAGTTGTATTAGTGGTGAGTGTGATGTGTGTGTGGACCCATGTAAATAAATAAATTGTTTTTGTGTGGTCACATATCCTTAAAAAGGAAATATGTCAATTTCTGTGGACAATCCAAAAAGAAAAGTGTGTCAATGTCTCTGAGGAGAGTCTTTATTTAAAAATAAAAAATCATAGCTATGTGCATTTTCTCACTTAAACTCTGAAATCAATACGTTTTCATGCCCCTAAAATATTATATTTTGATTATTCCTAATTTATATTTTATTTTAGAATGTTATAAAATGTAAATAATATCATCTTAATATATCAATACTTTTTTTTAAAGCAATAAAATCAAGGCATTCATATTTTCACCCTAATTTATCGATTGCTTTTTAATACATAAAAATATTCTTTTTAAAAGGATGAATTATTAGTCTTTTAAATGAAAAATATTTATTACTCTTCAAATTCTTACTAATCGATTTACAAATTATTTTTCATTACATAAAAAATTATTTATAAAGAGATGAACAATTACTCTTTTGAATAAAAAACGTTATTCTATAATTCTAATATATTATATTTTTTATATTTTTATTGAGCAGAATTTAAAGAGGAATATTTTTTATTCAAAAAATAATAATTCATCTTTATAAAGTAATTTATTATTACTAAGAGTAATTTTGTTGAAACATTTTTACACCAAACTCACTCATATATCATACATTTTCTGGCCCCCAAGAATATTAAAATTTGATTTTTCTTATAATTTTATTTTGGAATGTTACTGAAGTGTAGACAATGTAATATCAATATGCATATAGTTCCAGGATCTGGATTCTCAGGACATTTTGGCGTGAAATTTTATATCATTCCATTATTTGAATGAATGATATAAAAGAAAAATAAAATTTATACACTAAATAAGTAAACTTATAAAGCTAAGCAAGTGTTTGGATTTCTCTCATGTATCAATTAGTATTAGAGTGATAACACAGATCATACCAAATATATGTCAATCTAAAGAGATTATACATGAAATATTACATCAAATACCAAAATGTCACAAAACATGTCGTATGTCATAGTTCCGCTTTCACGCAACTACACAAATTTAAAATCCGTATGACTTGATAATTTAATTTGGAGAAAAAAATATTACATAAAATTTACTCCCTCCATCCCTATGAATAGTTCATCTTTATTCTTCCGCATTAATTTAATAAAAAAAATTAATTTTATTAACTTTTAAAGATAACTTAGCATTTTTATGTAATAAATAGAATATAAAATATGTTAGGTGTGAAATTTACGGATGACATTTTTTTAATTAATGTGTACTTTTATAATTTTCAATTTAAATGATATTTTTTTCTTTGAAAGGTGAACTATTTCGTGGTACAAAAAGAGGAGGTAGTGAACCACTAAAGGAAAATGTCACACAAAACTTAATAAAAATATCACTAAAGTACACTTCAGATCCATACTTAATATTTACTTGGGTCAGTGATTAAGAAATAACATAGGTTATTTGAATTCAAAATGACTTCATTCCAAAAGGCTAGACTGAATTCTAATTCTTCAACTTCTATCCACTTTAACTTATTATATTATAATTTGAGTAACAAACTTTCTCTGTTGACGAATGCTTTGTTTCTCCATTGGTTATCCCAAAATGCAACCTGCCAACAAGAAGGAATTAACACAACTTCAAAGGAAAGAAGAGTATGAATGGAAACCAACACAACTTAATTCACCCATAAAACATAAATATGAAGAAAATTGTAATTTTTGGTTCTCTTAAGTTACACTCGATTCCGAAACTTGTCCTTTACGTATTAACTTTATCAATTTCAGTCATTCAATTTCTCAGACATCTGAATTCGACTGGATTCCAAAACGCCAGAAATTGGGAATTTATCTCTCTTGCGACTTGAATGACATGCTAGTACCTAAATGGATTGAAATGTATGCTGAGAATTCAAATTCTCAATCTCAAGCCATTAAGTTAAAGTAAGATGTAGGTTTTGATGTTTTAATTTTTAATTTTATATGGTAGAAATCAGACAAGAACTTAAATATGCCGTTCTACAGCTACTCTAAAATCCGTATGAAAAAATGAGGAAGTATACTTTCTTCATACCTAGAAATTCATGTAGCACATAGCTTGTGCCTGAAGAAAATAAGAATCCTTGTACTTTCTAACACTCCCAATATGAATCCCGTTCCTCACCCAGTCCTCGCGATGTATCCACGCATCACGTGTAAAATCAAGGATACCAAGTACCTGCAGCAAGATATATGAAAAGCGATTATTATTAATGCTTTAGAGGTCACTAACGAGGATGGCTTAGACATACAGGCTTGAAATGCATAAACTACGCGAAAGATTAGTTAAACATATATTCTTCCCTATCAGCATTTGCACAACAAATTCATTATTTTATTCCAAGTCCATAATATCAAATAACCAGCAATTATGACAACGAACTCATGAGAAACAAAAGCAAGAGCCAAGAGCATAGCTGCTCCAATTAATAAACCAATTCCATGACAGTTCGAGATTAGAAAATCCCTCCAAATTAGGGCAACGAGTGGAAAAGGAAAAGATACCACCCAAGTAACTGAAGATCAATCACTTGTCTGAGTGAGAACAGTGATGAAAGATGGCCAATCCATGCACCAATATCTTCTAGAAGGTGCAAACTACACTTCCCCCTCTTACCAAATTCCATATATTGGTGCACTCATGTGGAATTACATATATTTCACTCTTGATAAATAGACTAATTACATGTATTCATCATTCAGAATTTAGTGGTCCATTTCAATGTGATGAGCAATCTGTTAAAACCCCGACTAAGAAAAAACTGAGCATGTTTTGTTAATGTAGAGGGGGCACTTAATTTTATTTTATTTTCCATGAAGAAAATTCATTGAACAACTTACGAACTTGATCCACAATTTACGAGCAAGGGATATTAATCAGATTCGTAAACAAGAAAAAATATCAGATCCTCTTGCATATTAAATAGCCTGATTCTCACAAGTTTGTCTAAAATTGACCACTGACATTTTCCTTATCTAAGAAGTGAACAATAAATCCAACCACTACATCGTATTAACATTCACATGTTATGTTTTGTCTTTCACAAAAGAGGGAATCTCGCTTTGAACAGTCGTGTGTAGCAATGATACAAGATTGCAACTATTTTTGGATCAACTGAAGTGCATAATAGAATAAAATACTTACGGCTCCACCTTTCCATGTGACAGAGGTTGGGCTTGTTCTAGATTGCAGAACCTGCAACATTAGACAAAGCATATTACAATTGTATAAAACTACTACCAATAGGACATGGGGAGAAGAGCAATGTAAAAGAATGATAACCATTGGAAAAAAACTGAATTCATTCAATTGATTATTACAAAACGTATCCTGAGATTTGACATCTTAAAATGACCAAGCTCTCTTTCAAAATATAATACTCATTCCGTCCCACTACACATTTCACATGTCCTTTTTTTTTGTCCCATTACACTTTTCACATCCCAAAAATAATAAAAGTTTCAAAACAAATATCCTCTCAATACCCTTAGTTTTAAAAACCCTCACCTAACACAAATAACTTTATCATTTACTCCCTCAGCCCTGTAGAAGTTTTCACCTTTTCTTTTAAGCGTAGATTAAAAAAGTTGTTACTTTTGAGGGTAATTTGGTACATTACGGTAAAAAAATAAAGAATAAAGTATGTTATGTGTATTATGTAAGGGTGTTATTTTTGTATATAAAGTGCATCGAAAGGTTAGTTGATTTGACTTTATTACTATTTTTGGAAAGTGAAAACTTTAGTGGAGTGAATAGATCAAAATGATAGGGGTTAAGGGGGCATTGAGATTTTTTTTAATTGGTCTAGACATCAAGAATAGTTCATGCTCTCCGCCCCTGAAACAAAGTTGAAAAAGATAATATCCTAGTTCGTCCAGTTTATAATGGCAAAACATCAGTATGCATACTCAAGTAAGTCAGATATTGATATATATATATATATATATATATATATATATATATATATATATATATATATATATATATATATATATATATATATATCATATAGTGTGTGCAAAAAGAATATCATTCAGAAAAAGTAAAAAAGAGAGCAAGAGAAACCACAGGCTAGTTATAATTAAAGAAGAAAGTATAATGTTATGCACATAAGCTAGGGAGTCCTAACTTAACCCAAAACCATGGCTGAAGGTGAAGGGTTGACGCTACTCACATGCCCTTTCACACTTGCGTGTGGACCCAATGTGGGATATCGTAACATAGATCTAGCTTTTAGCAAAAACTTGTGACCGAAAATGGAAGTCCTTTTTATTTTTAGTTTCAACGAGATACAAACCATGGTGATATTCTAGGTTTACAAGAAGGAATGTATACAAGAAATAACAGTGCAGCATTGATTATTATTATGAATGATAACGGAAGCATTTTTCAGTTAAAGAAATCTACAAACCAAAAGATGGTTCTGGATGAAAATGATGGCAAATATAGCATCGAGTACAATTTCAAGTTAGTACAAACAAGTTTTTGAAAAATAAACTTTTCCTATCTCAAGTTAGTACAAGGTCCCACCATTTCTTGGATTTCATGATCATGACAATGTAAAATATTTTAAGCTTGTAAAGATGCTTATGGTAATATGGTGCATGTAACATTTAAATGGCTTTGAAAGAGAGGTATATAATTCGCACATTGCGAAGTAAATTAGATACTATGCATTTGATTGACATATAACAATAGCAGAAGATATCCAAGTTTGTAGGGTGATCATTAAGGCAATAATATCTCATTTCTAAACACAGAAACCTGATATCTGAAGTCTGTAAAGATCATAGAAAGCTCTTGGAAGGTGATTGTCAGATGGTCCAGAAATTTTACAAAAACTGAAAGACTAATATAGCCATAAGAGTTTTTGAGAATATGGATAACTAGAAGTGAATCTAACCTCCACAGTATCAATGGCTTCATGAGAAGGAATAGCATGTAATACTCTGCAACAGGAGATGAAAATAAAGAAATATTGATGTTATTTGGACAACGTATAAAACAAGGCCTTAAGCAGATAGAATAAGCACATGCATATGTTGAGAAGATGAGTGCTGAAAATCCATGGGCAAAGGAAACTAAAAGAATTTAGATAATGGGTGCAAAATTTTTCTTTCACAAAACAATGGCATGCTAGTGAAAAAGTAATTCCAAGCTAGAATAACAAACCTCTCTTCCACTGCAGATATGAGACCATCAGTTAAAGCCACTCCACCTAACTGAAGATTTGATGATTTAAACTCCAATTTATGAACAAAAACTTAAATCAAGATGCTGAAAAAGGCTAGTTGGAGCACAGTACTCACCAGTTGCATGCTACAGAACAACTTTCTCTGCAGGTCTATACGCCCTGAAATTTTTAAAAATCAAGTAAGACAAGCCAAAAGCAAACCTGACATAAATCATCTTAGCATAAGTGATGTAATATATACCTGTAGAAAGAATACTTTTAGTAATAGCATCTGCAAGACCAATAGAATCCTGCTTCTTTGGCTTCGACTGAAATATAGGATAGTTATCCCACATGGGGAAAAGACCACCACTACCAGTATAGTAACCATCTGAAATGTCAGATCTTCTGGAGAAGTCCCAAGTATCTTCCAGCATATCCTCATTATCACTGAACCTGAGAGCACAATCATCTTTCATTAAGAGACCAAGACGGAGTAGAGTCTTAAAAGAAATTGTCCAGAAATACCAAATCTACAAAATTGATAACTAATCTACCAAGTCCGGGGTGGTGGAGGGTAAACATCTGGAACCAAAAGCATTGGGTAGAATAAACCCATCGGAGGAACCTGTTTCCACACCAAGAAGTCATCAAGTCATGGCATTAGCATCTCTTTTGAAACAAAATAAGGATCTTTATGTGTCAAGAGTCAATGTCACCAGGATACCTTCATAAACTACAATTTAGCCTGAATAAGATAGTATACTACTTTACTCAACTGAAACAGTCATTAAGATAATAAGCAACTTCAGTTCCCATTATAGTTCTGATGTTTGTCATATTTAAATGAGAAACATCTATCACATTCAGCATTAAGCTTTATTGTCTAAATGTCAAGAGACCTTATAAACCTGATGTATATAAACATGGAGAACATTGCTTTTTGCAGGAAAAAATTATCTCACTATGCTTTTTAAATAAGTAAAGTTACCAACTGAAGCAAAACTTCATGATCATTTCATTGGATAACATAGCAAAATCAGTTTTCACTCACGTACATTAAGAGCAGTCAATCTTGTCTTGTGCGACCCAGGTGGTGCACCTTCTTCATATGAGTGAACTACAGCAACAGCTTCAACTTCTCCTTCCTGAAAATACAGCAAGATAAATTATATGCTTTCAGTTAAATGTTGGATAAATTGTATGTCTGAAACCACAAAGTCAATTTAGAGAAGACACCACTGTAAGTATTATTAGCTTCGAGACAAGTGCCAATGAAAACAGCAAAACATAGGACAAAGCACCTTTCTCTTGAATAGTGAAAGAAAATAGTCATTGTAAAGAGGAGTCCTACCTTAAAAACCAAGAGTTAGTAACACAGGTTGTTATGGAAATTAAGTTGAAATGGAATCAAAAAGAAAATTTTCTCACAGCCTTTGTGGCTTTGCCAGACTAGGTTGAAATTTTCTTATATATCGAAAGTTTGAGCCAACAATATTTGATAAAAAGCAAAGAACTTTTCCTATAACGACACAAGAAGATAATTTTTTTACAAATTGGCTTCCTTCATACCTCTATATCAAAAGTTTGCTTGGTGGCTTTAGTTGACTTGCATTCCTAGTTTAGATCAATTCCCACACCTCTATTAAATGGGAGGTAGTGTACCTTCTCCATTTCCATTTCATTCCAATTAAATTCCTTACAAAAATACCAAACACCCTCTAAACTCTCAGTTTCACACCACACACATCGAAGGCCCATTCCAAATCATCTAAGCATTCAGAGTTAAGAGCAAAATTATTAAAGGCGCCCTTCACGTGTCAAGGCGCATTGTTCCCAGGCGTGCGCCTTTTTGCGCTTCGCCGGGTGCACCTCAGGCACGCCTTTATGTTTCTGCCTATTTTATATTTCCTAAGATTTATGATGGTTGAATTTACATTTTTATTAGTTGAATAGCACTTTTAGTCCGAGTAGCAACTTACCCAATGCATAAACAAAAGATTACACACTATTTATTCCCAAATTTTAAATTATATTTAATAAGGGTTTTGAGAGATAGGGTTCAAATTTCACTACTCCAAACTTCTGCTGCTAGTGCTGCCGCCGTTCACCGTCAGTCCGCCTACGCCGGTCCACCAGCCACCGCCAGTCAGTCATCACAGGTATTTTTTTCTATTCCTTTATTATTCTTGAAATTTCACTTCGAGTTTTTTTTTTCTTATTTTATACTCCCTCTGTCCCTCAACGTATTTCATGTAGTGTGCGAGGAGTTTAAGAAAAAATTGTTTTTTTATATATAAAGTAAGCAAGAGAATAAATATTTTAGTTAATTTAATGAAAAAAAACGTGTAAAGTTGTTGGAATGTGTGAAAAAGTGGTCTTTTGTTGGGATGTGTGTAAAAGTAGGTATTATTACAGTGTACTCTCTCCATCCCATTTCAAACTTTACGTTTGCTTTTTGCAAGTAGATTAAGAAATGTAGCATTTTAATGTGTAGTGAGGTGAGAGAAATAATATTTTAATGTAAAGTTGATAGGTGTATTAGTGTGATGTGTGGGCCCATGGAGAGAGAAATAATTAATTTGTGTGGATCCCATTTACCAAAAAGGGAAATGTAAAGATTGAAATGGGACGCCCAAATTGGAAATATGTAAAGATTGAAATGGGACGGAGGGAGTATTTATTACCACTTTTGGTAAAAGTGAAGTGTGAAATATTTTGAGGGACGGATGTAACGGAGGGAGGAGTAGTTAATACATATTCCTACCCGATATAATCTGATATTTTCAGTTTTGCATTTTTTTACTTTAATGTACAGTGAAGATGATGGAGATTTTAATGAGGAAGAAGAAATGGTTAGCAGGATTTTGATTTTGATGAAGGAGATGATAATTAGAATATTTTTGCTATTAGTATTTTGTGTGAATTCTGCGATTGACTTGTTTTATTTCAATTATGATGAATTTGTATATGTGCATTTTAAATGTTAGCGTAAATGGCTGAATGCATTTGTTATACTCATGTCAATTGTTATAATATGTATTTTTTAAACTTAATTTATTGGGTAAATATGTTGTATATAGGTTATATTTATTGTAGGATGGGTTATAGTTTTATATTACATGTTTATACCCAAGGCGCCCCTCAGGCACAAATATGCTTCGGTGCGACTCAGCGTGCCCTTAATAACTATGGTTAAGAGGGATGAGTCTTTTTCCACTTACTGTCTAATTTTGGATGTTCAGTCTTCATTAATATGTTTCTAGATAAAAAAAAAACTCGTCCACTCACAAATTGGTATTGAGATTTATCCACTAATTGAACCATTTTAACTATTGATAATAGTTTGCAACGTTAGCTATAACACTACAACAGTGTGTTTGCCTACCTTTTACAGGCAATTCCAGCCTCCAAATATGGCCTCATTTGGCAATACATTATACATATATTAGATAGTCAATCAAACACCCTCTATATCAACAACCTAATAGTTCACACAAATTGTATGAGTTATTAAGATATATCCTCACCAAGTTTTATTAGCCCTAAAAGATTTATAAGACCAAGACCATAGAATACAATTTAAATTCTTATCCAAACAAAACACTACAATTTCATATATTCTAGTGAAAAAATCATGGATATAGATTTGGAACATATCATCAATTCCTTGTGCCTTTCCAGAAAGTTTAAGAACACCTAATACACATAATCATATAACACTAATGCTAGTGGAATAGAACATGTACATATTAGCATCTAATGAATGGAAAACCATGTGGTGAGTTTTCCGTGAACTTACTCTTAACTGGCAGCGAGATTCTTTAAGTTTATTCAGCATCAGCAAGTCTATGGGTTTTGTGAGAGCATCAGTACGAATTGGAGGCCAAGTCTGATGATGTCTCTGAGTCCAAAGAAGACATCTTGATATATCCTGAAACAGTTGTAAGAATAACTCAAGATCCCGTTTAATCTCCAGATGGATCAATTGGATTACTTTTATTCCATGTAATGTTCATAAACAAATGGAATTCCAATAAATTCTTGGTCGATTGAAAAATGATAATCAAGGAGAAGAAATGGACTAAAAAATGCAAACAAGTATCCTAAACACTTTTGAAAGTAAGACTGTAAGTTGGCCTGCTTTTGGAGTGAAGGATAATCCACATCCATTGAACAACAGAATAATCACTCGCACAAGCTGAATAACATTATTTAGGCCATCGAATTTATTATACTTCAAAACTAAATTAGCCTTTATAATGATTTATCCAAATCCTTTACCTCTCCACCATATCGTAGAGTGATTTGAGTAGTTGGTAAGGCAACTCCATCCTAAACACCACCAGAAGATAATCAGGATGAAGCACAGAGTATCTGGCATATCATATAAGACAAGTTCTATCAGGAACTCTAAGCACATTTATCATATTGCAGATACAAAATTGTCATCAGATACCTATAGGTATATTATTAAGAATTAAGAGAAAGCAAACACAAAAGTTATACTTTGAACTCATGTTGAAGCATCAGCAGAAAAAATGGAGTTGGTCATTGGCAAACAATTGACAGATTTGGTTACATATAAAGCACAAATTAGAGAGTAAGAAAGAATGAGATTAAAAGGGATAAAGATACAGCATTATGATCCTGAAAAGGCAAATTTGTGACCCTCCTCAATGTGTGATGCAGTAGTAATTTGATAAGAGTGGAAAATACACAATAGTGAATAATCCTAAGGCAAAAATGATATTTCGAGTTTGAAGATGATGATATGACATGCAGACTAAATTTGGTAACTTTTTAAATGACATTAATAAAATAATTTGTTCTCACCCCCAAAAGGAGTGAGAGATTAGTGTGTAATGTCCTCTATGGGTAACTAAAAACTAGGCTAAAATTAAATAATTTCAATTCCCAGGAGGTGAAGGTTGAAGCACAGACAGCAACACACAACATATATGGGGATGCATGCAGTGGTACCCTCAGGAATAACAAAAAGATCTACCTGTGGATTAAAATCATTTGAACAGGCAGAACAGGATGCTATAAATAAAGCACACCTCAATGCAGATAACGGATGTCACTTGAGCACCAATATTGACAACACATGCTGTCAACAAGCCATTTCCAAATACCGCAGCAAGACCTTCCTGTGATATGAGAGAAGAAGGAAGTAAGAGAAAGTTAGTATAACCCATACAATGAGCAAAGAGACGTTCTGTAGTCAGTATTGCATGAATATGAAATGACATATAAGAATTCAATCAGAGTTAACCCAGTGATATATGTCAGTGACAAGAGATGGAAGCTCATTGTAGCAGCATTATTAAATATTACAGAAGTTCTGATGAAAAGACTTGAAATACTACCTGATGAATTACTGCGGTGCTGAAATGCAAGTCTCGAAGTACAATGGATAGAAGTTCCTTTATTTCTGCACAGAGATTACAATAAGTCAGCAAATGTTGACAATATAACTTGTGCAAACATTTGGCCAAAGGTTGGAGGTAAGTGACCACACAAAAAATGTACGGAAAGTCAACCACAGAAACAAAATGTGTAGAGAGAGAGAGAGAGATGTATCTAAAACCATATGTAATGTAGAGAGAGGGCCATATATAACATAAATCATGGTAATTGTATAGGACTATATTGTGCGTAAAGATATCCAGACCTCTGAGCCTCTGGCACTTTGCAAGTCTTTAGCTTGCATAATGAAAGAGTGGGTCCATATTCTAAATAAGCAATAATTTACAGACACCCCACGCTATAAGAGTATAGCCCATAGGCCATAGCATTTTGTATTGTCATTTTTAAGAAGAGCGAAGGTAACCATAAACATAGATATATTTGGGAAATGTGAGCAAGGCGGAGTAAACCATGAAAGTTGTTATTTACCACGGTTATCAAATGTCTCGGGCACAACAAGAACAGCAGAATACATATGCCTTTCATTGCGAGTGATGTGTAGCTTTTCAATCAAAATCCAATCCCAGATCGCATGTATGTCCTCAATTACCTGAAAAAAGAAAAGAAAAAGTAAGCTATGTAAAGTTAATACTAAATTCCATGAAAATTCAATCAATGGGTCTTCTAAAGTTTCAACCAAATTCACAGCTACAAGAAAATATGCATTTAGTTGAAATCAATTAATCAATACAAAAATATAAAGGAGCCTGATGACGTAGAAAAATGGAGGGGGGACCTTCTAAGAGGGCCTAGCAAAACAAATTAACTAAACCTTCTTCCATGCACCAATGAATTGAAAAAGAAAATTATTGTAGTCACACAAACAGAAGCTAAGTGTAGTAGAAGCATCTTATATCAGGAAAAAGCAGAGAAAGGAAGTAGTAAATATACCTGTTGCATTGGATAATGAAGAGAAATATTTAAGTGACCTCTGCGAATAGGTCGTCGCAAGCAATATGGTTCCGTCGGAGATATCCTGAGAGCTTCATCACCACAAATATACTCCCTATATTTAGGTTCAGTTGAACTGGGTTCCTCACTGTCATTTACATTACCCTCCTTCTGGATTAAAGAATCTTCAGATCTCAGTGAACTTCCTGCAACAAAAACTGTTATCATTACTTCAAAAATATCTTAAGACTATTCTTCCTTTCAACATCAAAAGAGAGCAAAGTGTTTGGTCATGGAAGTGAAGCAAATAGAAAACTCCACAGCTCTTCATAGTAGCAAACACATACAAAAAATTGCAAGTTTAACTACAGAATTAAGGCAAAAACTAACTTTCTTTAAACAAAGAATATATAAATAACATTAATAATACAATATTGAAATAGATTATGGAATGAAGTTATCAACTTAATTTCATTTAAACAAAGATGTTCAAGAAAATGTAGATTATTATTATCCGGTGATACAACTTACACAAAAATAGTAATAAGGTGAATGACACCATTTTATCTCAGAGCAAAAACATATTAAGGCTAGAAAATTCCCTAATACATATGTAGAACTAATATGTAATTATTTTAGATTGCACTAAAATCCTGCCATGTTGAAGTAGATTACCAAAAGAAACCAACCATGCACATACAGACACCACCTGAGGCAGTATCTGAGAATTTCACAACCTCGTGTAATTGGATGAGGTTATCAAGATGCAAAAAATAAGTACCAGGAGTAAAAATCAACTAACATGCTAAACTCCTATTACTAACTGTATGGTAACTATTATACAGGAGACTAAAATTTTAAAGCAACATGCATGTAAAGCACCCCACCCCGGACCCTAAAATCTTACCTACCTTCCTGCGGAGGTGGAGACTGTTTCTCAAACACATTAGTCCATGGAATGGCAGTCTCCTTCTTGTTATTACTTGGAGGAGGAAATGCATCCACACGACCCATCTTCAAAACAAATAGCGAGCTATAGTCACAATCAATGGAACAAAAAAATCTTCAAAAACTAAACCAAAGATGATAGTTTTAGCTCCTTAGAGCCCTCTTTGCTGAGTCTGCTCGCAACAAAAATACATACCTTTTGTGAATACTGATTGTCTGTCACCTCCTCATCTAAAAAACGAATTTTCAACAATGACGCAATCTGATGATTGACACATGTTTAGAGTCCAACAAATTATAAGAGATTAAATTCAACAGCATGAAAACATAACACATTGCTCATGCATTCAACATTCAATCAACACAGATCAGCTTATTAAGTTTTCCAGACTAACAATGTCATAAGCCCTTTCACGCTCCATGTGCTGCACTGTGGTAACCTGAGAATTAAGCAACTGCATAACAAAATAGAAAAAAGAGAAGGATCAGATAAGAATGAAATCAACAAGGGAAAAAAAAAAAACAAACTGTAGTTAAGAAGAGTTCAAGATGCTTCATTTAGTGGATTCTACTGGATTGAGTACTTAAACACGTGATATGTGTGACAAAATTCAAGTAGATTAACAAGAGCTATTCGGATTAATGAACAAGTAAGTGCAACTGGATGAAAATACAGCACCCATTATACCATAATTACAGGATATTCGGAAAAAGAAATTAACCTGATCTTGAACATTCCTTCTGGGCACTTGAGAGGTGCGCCTAGAAATGCAATGCGGAACGCTAACAGGAGCATCCTGCTGTGCTAGTCCGATTCTAACATTTGCAGAACCTAAATTAATCAACCGGAGATGAACTAATCAGGACACAAAAAATTAACATTGTAAAACCTAAAAGTTAAGGATTGAGGAAAAAATTGTAAACTAATTTGGTGTGTAACCTGGATTAATGACTACAAGGTTGGAGCCGCGTTCGGCGAGGAGTTGAGAGGGGACTACTGTTTTAAGGTAATCCTGCGGACAGATAAACAAATACAAAAAATCAGATGATTTTAATAGAAAATTCTTCTAGTTTTTGATGCGTGAGATATTGTGCTCGCCATTGAAGACACAGTTTGGAAGCTCAGAGTCGCAGTAGATACGCCATCTTGGGGTTGTGTTTTAAAGTTGTGCTATGAGCACAAGTTTTCTAAAGGGCAAAGGTCAATTATGCCTTTGGAAATAGTATTTGCTTAGGGAGTATATTTGTTTTGAGATTGAGGCAAAAGCTCCTGCCCCAAGACTTGACACGGTGGATTGCCCCAAGACTGGACACGGTGTATTGCCCGTATGGGCATCTCAATTGCTTAGTAGGGTGAAAGTTTGCAATTAAGATCAAGAATCAAATCTCACTCACAGTGTGGGAGCAATCTCTTAATTAAGAGGACTCCTTGTGAGGTTAGGGTGAAGGTCTAGCCATGTTGCCTAATTGAGTTACCATGATTTATCCCTCTACAAACTGTCTGGCCGGAGTGTGGGGGCGCCTAGGGTGGGCGTATCCACCTTTTTGCAACTAGGACACGGTGTCTCCAACCCTTCCCTCCATATTTTATTTATTTAACCATATGTATAGTTATGAGTTTAAATTATAAAGGGTACGGTGTTCTCGAGGCACAAGAGCCTCACTGGCAAAAACTTATGCGCCCTTGGGGACACCGTGTCCCCAACCCTCCCTCCCCCTCCATGTTCACAGTGTCCCCGGGAGCACAAGAGTCTCACTCTTAAAAAATGTACTCAATGTATATAAATTCACACCATTTGATTTATAAGCAAAATTGAATTAAAATACAGAGATATATCAATAAGGCAAAGACTTGTGTGAGACTGTCTTACGTAAGAGCTTACGTAAAACGGCAAGAAAGTGATAACTTTTATATAGGAAAGTGATAATAAATTAATAAAAAATGATAATGTTATTTCATGAACAATTTATAGTATAAATAAAAAGTGATAACGTTTTATAGAGAAAGTAATAACTATTTTAAAAAGTAAAAAATGATTTCACGTGAGACGGTCTCACAGAAAACCTACTCTATCAATAAATAATAACTATGTTAAAATTTTCTTTAATGGATTGGTATCTATACTGTATAACTTAAGAGTGAGACTCTTGTGCATCGGGAGACACCGTGCCCCTTTCAATTTATGTGCCTCTTTACATTTCAAACTCTAACAATATATATGGTTAAATATAATATGGAGGGGGATGATTGGGGATTCGGTGTTCCAGGACATATGAGCTTTTGCCTTTTTTTTTAAATCTTTTAAGTAGAATTCTTTTTATACATATCGTCTTTTAAACGTTTTGGAGTGACATATAATTTTCTCATTTTTTTATTTTTAAATATTTTTTTATATTTTCCTTATTTACTTTTAAATAATTTTTTTATTTTTCTTTTTAAATAATGTATATCTCAAATGAAAAAGAAAAAAGAAAAAGTAAAAGTAAATAGTTGGTTTCTTGTATCTCCAGATGTAAAACATGTGTAAGGATATAACATTTTGTTCTAAAAAATATATATACTTTAATTAATAAGTATATAATTTTTCATTGAAAATATCTACTAAAATATGAGTAGTTTAAATGTTTGATTAAAAAAATTAAAAAATAAAAGGTATACGTTCTTATATTAAAGATTATAACACTAAATGTATAAATTCCAAAAAATGCGGGATTTAAGGGCATGGTGTGAGTCCTCGGAGGCACGCTAGTGTCTTGAGTGAGACCGTCAAATAATTTTACACCTTTTAAATGAATTATCACACTCACTATAAAATATTAGGGTAGGTCTTGCGTGAGACAATTTTACACTTTTTAAAATAGTTATCATTTTCGCTATAAAATGTTATCACTTTCGCTATATACTATTATCACTTTTCATTTACGCTATAAATTGTTCATAAAATTGCATTATCACTTCTCATTAATTTAGTATCACTTTTCGTTATGGAAGTTATCACTTTTCGGCGGTCTTACATAAGCCCTTAAGTAGACGGTCTCACACAAGTCCATATCAAAATATTATCACTTTCATTATAAAATATTATTACTTTTTATTTATATTATAAAATTTTCATGAAATATCATTATCATTTTTTATCCATCTCACTTAAATTCTTTGTCACATCTCACGTAAGCTCTTTCTCACCCAATGTTTGGCCAATATAAAATCACTAATAAAAAATTGAATAATAAAAAAACTATCTCTACCCATTTTAAGTACCATTTTAACTATGAATCACCTTATCACTTTATTTCCCAATGTTTGGCCAATATAAAATCAATAATTAAAAATTGAATAATAAAAAAACTATCTCTACCCATTTTAAGTACTATTTTTGTTGGATTGTATACTACAAGTTTAGCTTTTTGTATGAACAATGTTTAAACAATTTAATTTGAAATGAGAATCATATGATCAAATGATTGCGTCTTATAATTTATTTATATGTTCGATGCAATAGTCCACTTACTTTATACTGTAGATAATATGTTGTGCGACAACACGCGGAAGATCATATTATTGGTTTCATTATAAAGTATAATGCTCACAAACGAGATAGACGGGGACTCTCTATCGGGATGGTTGTAGTGTGGTTTGGTATTAGCTTGTCTTGGCTATAGAATCACATTAGTGCACTTTGTGTGTATTGAGCGGGACCGTTTGAGATCGTTCGACTTATACTGACTCATAGGAGAACTTGATCTCAATTATTATGGATGTTCGTGTTCTTAATTCCTATACAATAACCTCGATGCGTAGGGCAGTATGTATTTCTTTGATTCATCAATGAGTGAGATTTATATGTAATTAAATCAACAAACTCGGTGAGTTGGGAAGTAGTGTTGTCTTTATGGTATGCTGTTGATTGTAGAAGGAATCTGTGTCCGTCATAGGTTGATGATGTCCCCTTGAGGAGCTCATAAGGATTATCATGTAAACCCTTCAGTTGGATTTATTCTGGCATGATAATGAGTTGAGTGGTACTACTCTTGGATGAGATATTAATTAATGGAGTTGTCAGTAACTTAATTAATTAATGGGCATTGTATATCTTAAACATGGGGAGACTAATGTGCTCATAATAAGAAGAAGTCCATAACGTAATTATGGGATTAGAACGGTAGTGCAGTAATAATATTTTGGTGGTATATATTATTATTATTAGACTTAAGTATAAGCTTTGAACTAAGCTTGGATAATTAAGCCCAATGGAGGCCCAACTCTAATCGTTGAGGTTATTCACGCCTAACACTGTGAGGAGGGTGAGGGAACAGCAGATTGAGAAGATCTCGAGGATCGTCGCCCACACGACGTTGAGATTGGACTTGGTAATACAACAGAAGACTAGAAGGTTGTTTGCTGCTGCTGTCCGCTAATTTCTACGATTTTTATAAAATCATACAGATATCAGAACAAGACCTGTGATATATTGACAGATAGCCATGGAAGAGAAGATCGTTTTGGCATGTAGATCACTCAAATCCGACATCGGATGAGAAAGTTATGCCCAAAATGGTGAGGCTGCGCAGACTGGTGGCGAGAATTCATCATCTTCAACATACCCTGGTGAAAGTTAATACGTTTATTGTTTTCATGCTTCCGCTGTGTGTTAGAATCGCATGGAACCCTAACGGTTCACGCTAACCTAAAGATCCAAACGCCAACAATTGGTATCATAGTGACTGTCCCAACAATTGGTATCATAGTGACTGTCGCAGCCTGATGATCGATGATCGCGATTTATCACGATGGTTGATGATCCTGATGATACCAACGACAGAACAGAGGCATCGGTTGACAGCAGACACTCCACAGTTGACAATAGGGGATGAGCCTCTGGATTGTCGAATACCACACAGCGAGGCTGGTCATCGCCACTTGATGAACAGGCCGTTGAAGATGCTGGATGGGATCAGCGTGCGTTGCTATCTTCATTCATGATCGGAGTTTCGGTCGGTGGCATGGGCGACGGATGAAGCAGATCGCATGAGACGGCGGTCTCTCAGCACTTTACGGTAGAACAGTTCATGGTGGTTGGCGATAGACACCAGAGAAGTGCGGGAAAAGAGGGGAGTCGCGATGTTTTGTCCAGTCACAGCATAGCTTCCGAGCGGGTTTAACAGGGATTCAGGTCGAGTCTGAAGGAAATCCGGGCGAGTCATGTGATGGCTGGGTGAAGTCGACGCTGACCAGGCGAGGCATGGATGAGGCTGAAACGCTGCTGGGAATTGACGAGCTGCTGGATTGTTAAGCCGACGCCAGTTGCATGAGGGTATCACCTGAATGCGGCCTGGATGGCTCGCTGGTGGCACGGCCTTGCGGTACAATCGGTGGATGAACGGAGTTGACAGGTCACTTCTGGCACGAGTTTGCAGGTGGCTAGCTCCAGGCTGGTGTCAAGTTGCTACTGGACGACGAGCAGACCATCGGGCAAAGGTCACGTGCCGGCGAGGAGTTGAGGCAGGCGAGGCACGGACATGCTGGGTGGCGTGTCGGCGATCAGTCACGACGAAAGCGCGGGCCTGACGTGGGTTGCTGACTGCTGCCACTGACGGGACGAAGCTTCCGGCACAGACTTGCGAACAATAACGATGGTAGATCGTCGACGGTTTTCATGGCAGTGGCAGTGAACAAGCCTCTTCGATGGGCTTCAAGTGTAGGACATGTTCTCCGGGGAGCCACGGTGTTCAGGCGAAGGGCTGTGTTCCGGCGGGCATAGCCGGATGGAGCGCCACTGGTACAAGTGGTGGGTGTGTCCGGCGGTTGTCTATGTATATGTGGCGGTGAAGTGTGATGTGAAAACATGGCAGGAAGGGTTGTGGGTGTTTCAGCAGCAATAAGAAAGTGGGCTATTTAGCTTTGGGCCCAAGTTTAATTCCTATTTAGTTTTGAGCCCAAGTTTTCTTCCTATTTTCTTTAAGCCTAAGTTTCCTTCTTGCCCTAGTCACATGTTTAATTGCCTATATTGATTTTATCTGTTGACCTAGTCAATTCTATATTTGGCAATTTTTATCCTTATATATAATTGTTTATAATTGTTCTTATTTGCCAATTATTGTTATATATTTGGATTGGATGCATGTTCTACTTGATTTATTGCCTTATTTGCCGTAATAGGAGCATGCTAGGTTGCGTATATTATTCTAAATATTATATGCATATAAAAATCCTCAGTGTTAAATAACTAAGTGGGGGAGGGGATTGGAAAATAATTCTCACGGCCTCCATTATTGGTTTGTAAAGTGATGTGAATAAACTTGCGTGTCGGTTATAGTGCATTCCTCCCTAACGGATGAGTTTATCCATGGATCACTGGTACAGACTTCTTAAATAATTATTGTTTGTAATGTGATGCATATGGACTTGCGCGTTGGCTATAGTGCCTTCCTCCATAACGGATGAGCTTATATGCGGTTCACTGGTACAAACTTATATAATTGATGGTTGTAGAAAGTTATCTAAGCGCGTGTGTACTTCTCCAACAGTAAGACACATAAGCTTGGGCAGCGGACTTGGGATCAAATAATAGTGTACACTTAGATGTAAATAATTAGTATCCTCCCCAACGGAGTCACTACTATTATTTGCATGGCTAAAGAGGAACCGACTATTAATTATTTTGTCATGAGGTTAGGTTGACAAATAAAATTAATGGGTAAAACATTCTCTTGTAAATGTTCGGTTTGTAAATGTCCACACTAACGTGACTTGCAGACTCACGGTGCTTGAGATGTCGGTAAATTTTAATTTTATATTATTTTGAGGGGATCAATATAAATGGATAAAATTCGAAGATTTGATCGGTGTATTTATTTGTGATTCTCTGAATTTCAAATGGTTTTATCTCACTTATTATTTACTTAAAGAAAATATATTTACTGGTCCAAAATTAAATGATTATAAAAGAATCTTGGTTTCGTATTTTATTGCTTAGGAAAATATAAATATGTGTTCTCACTAAGGATGTCCCATGATGCCTAGTAAAATCTCTAGTAAAGAGGTGAGAGTTCATAGAAATATGATGGTCTCATCCGATTTTTCAGATACTTGAGTAAGTTATAAAGGCAAGAGGTCAGAGATAAGTTGATGAATGAATTGGAAAAGGTTGGAATAGAAATTGAAAGAGAAATCTAGATCAATTTATTCTTCATAGTTTGCCTGGATGTTTTGAGCAAGTTCTACATGAAATACGAGAGGTTGTATATGGTGGAGAACTTCTGACAAAACATGTGGCAAAGAAAATCCAATTTCATCAAGATGTGAACAAGGTGAATATCTCATTCACTAGTCGTTGAAGCATGATTAGTGATGACATTTACTGACACGTTGTGTGTAGATACCAGAATCACTAAACGCCTGCAACTAAGTGATGATGAAATTATAATATACATGGGTAAAACTACGAGAGTAGTGACTATTGCAGTGGGAGTTGTTTATTTATCTTACGATATGAATAAACGTTTGATTATGAGAAATTATCTTCACGTACGTTTTCATAGAAAGAATTTTATTTCAGATTCTATGCATTTACTGATGGATACTCCATTTCATTTAAATGACATAGTCATAGTAATGAAGGATGGAGCTATAATCTGTTAAGGTACGTTAGTGACAATTTGTAAACTCTTGAATCATGTTTATCCTACGGATGCAACAAATAGTAATTAATAATGCGTCATCTAATCTTAATAAGAGAAAGACTCTTAAGGAAATGATTAGATAGATGATGAGTTATTTGGAATTATTAAATTCATTTTATGGATATGCCCTAGAAACAGTAATTCGCATGAATGTTTGTCTGTTTGTGGGATGTCCTAGAAAAATGAAGGGTGATTTATTTAGTCCAAAAGATCGAAGGGTGATTGTTAACACAAACACTTGAATTTTGGAAAAGGACTATGTAATAAATCACAAACCCATGTATAAATTGTTCTAAAGGAAGTGAGAAGGAAAACACAAAGTATTAGTACCAAGTGTACAAGAGGATATATCACAAGGTAAATTGCAACGCGTGTCACGTCTGATACACAATTACACTTAGTGCCTTGTCGTAGTGGGAGAGTTGTTCGACAACCCGCAAGATATATGTTTTGGGAGAGTCATGAGACTTGGTCCCTAGTAAACATGGAATGGACCCACGGATACGATGAAGCACTACAAGATAGAAATGCCGAATCTTAGCAAAATGTAATGATTTCTGAAATAGAATCGATGGATTCTAAATCAAGTCTGGGAGCTTGTATGACTACTAAATGGTGTAAAAGTCATTGGAAGTACTCATACAAAATAAAAGAGGATCATATGGTAAGGTGAAAACCTTGGAAGCAAAGCTTGTTGCGAAAAGGAATACTCAGAAAGAAAGTGTTCGATTATGAGAAAACCTATTCGCCGATAGTTATGCCTATGTTGATCCAGACTCTTTTATCTGTTGCTACTCATATGAAATATGAGGGATAGCAAATAGATGCCAAGACAGCTTTCCTGATTGGAAGTCTTGAGGAAAACATCTATGTTAATCAACCAGTGATTCATTGAAAAGGGCTAAGAGCATTGTGATAGTAAGCTTAAAAGTGTCCAACGATGGACTAAAGCAAGCTTCAAGATCATGAAACATCAGTTTTGATGAGGAAATCCAGTCATATGGATTTATTCAATGCGTGGATGTGTCTTGTGTATTGAAAAGAGTTATGAAAACATGGTAGTATTTCTTATACTTTACGTAGATGATATATTGCTCATTGGAGATAATGAAAGAGTATTGTCGGGCGTATGTGTATGGTTGATAAAACAGTATGAAATGAAGGACTTAAGAGAAGCAAAATATATCCTTTTGATCATGGTAATACGGATCACAAGAAAAGATATTATGCTTATCTCAAGTTTTGTAAAATGATACGATCCTTCTTACTCGTTTAGCATGTGAATTTATCTAAGGAAATGTGTCTTGAGACACAAAAGAAGATAAAAGTGATGAAAGTGGTTCCTTATGCTTCGGCGAATAAGGATGCTTAATCTAAGGAATGCTATGCACGAGAATGGATAAATATATTGCCAATGGCATAGACAGTGGGTATCAAAGGTAACCTGAAATAAGAATATTGAACTGTAGTAAGACATATACTTATGTATCTGAAAAGGACCATAAATTATATGTGGACTTAACGAACAGATTCACTGCTTCTTATGGGTTACATAGATTCAGATTTTTCAAATCAAATAGGGACGACAATAAATCCACCTCAAAAGGTTATGTGTTTAATTTTAGGAAGTCGAGTCATAATTTGGAAGAGTGTTATATAGAAATATATTTAGTACTTCGGACTCCACCATGGAAAGATGATAAATTGGAGCCTTTGAGGCAGCCAAAGTATCTGTATGACTCTAGAAACTTTATGATGGACTTCGAAGTGTTTTTAAGTTTGCCCAAAGTTATCACAATTTATTTTGATGATAATGGTGCAGTTGCAAACTTGAATGAATCGCGAGCCCATAAGACAATTAAACACATGGAGCGCAAGTACCATCTGTTACGAGAAATCATATGATGATGGGAAGGTTGTTGTCGCCTAGATTACATTGGATGATAACCTAGTAAATCCTTTTACAAGGACCTTAAGGTGAAAGCTTTTGATGGTCGTATAGTGAGAGTGAAATCAGATGTATAATAGAAGACATGACAGCATAGTCTTTTAGTATAAGTGGGAGATTGTTGGATTATATACTAAAAGTCTATCTTTTTGTATAAACAAAGTTTAAACAATTTAATTTGAAATGAGAATCATATGATCAAATGATTGCGTCTTATAATTTATTTATATGTTCGATGCAATAGTCCACTTACTTTATACTGTAGATAATATGTTGTGCGACAACACGCGGAAGATCATATTATTGGTTTCCTTATAAAGTATAAACAGATGCTCACAATCGAGATAGACGAGACTCTCTATCGGGATGGTTGTAGTGTGGTTTGGTATTAGCTTGTCTTGGCTATAGAATCACATTAGTGAACTTTGTGTGTATTGAGCGGGACCGCTTGAGATCGTTCGACTTATACTGACTTATAGGAGAACTTGATCTCAATTATTATGGATGTTCGTGCTCTTAATTCCTATACAATAACCTCGACGCGTAGGGCAGTATGTATTTCTTTGATTTATCAATGGGTGAGATTTACATGTAATTAAATCAACAAACTCGATGAGTTGGGAAGTAGCGCTGTCTCTATGGTGTGCTGTTGATTGTAGAAGGAATCCGTGTCCGTCATAGGTTGATGATGTCCCCTTGAGGAGCTCATAAGGATATCATGTAAACCCTACAGGTGGATTTATTTCAGCATGATAATGAGGTTGAGTGGTACTACTCTTGGATAAGATTTAATTAATGGAGTTGTCAGTAACTTATTTAATTAATGAGCATTGTATATCTTAAACATGGGGAGACTAACGGGCTCATAATAAGAAGAAGCCCATAACGTAATTATGGGATTAGAATGGTAGAGCAGTAATAATATTTTAGTGGTATATATTATTATTATTGGACTTAAGTATAAGCTTTGGGCTAAGCTTGGATAATTAAGCCCAATGGAGGCCCAACTCTAATTTCTCCTCCTGGTCCCTGTTATAGCCCATATATAAGTCATCTCAATTGTCTGAAAACCCTAATCGTTAAGATTATTCATGCCTAACACTGTGAGGAGGGTGAGGAAACAGCAGATTGAGAAGATCTCGAGGATCGTCGCCCACACGACGTTGAGATTGGACTTGGTAATACAGCAGAAGACTAGAAGGTTGTTTGCTGCTGCTGTCTGCCACCTTCTATAATTTTTATAAAATCGTACAGACATCATAATAAGACATGTGATATATTTACAAATAGCCACGGAAGAGATGATCGTTTTGGCGATCACTCAAATCCGACATCAGATGAGAGAGTTATGCCCAAAACGGTGAGGCTGCGCAGACTGGTGGAGAGAATTCATCGTCTTCAACATACCCTGGTAAAAGGTAATACGTTTCTTGTTTTCATGCTTCCGCTGTGTGTTAGAAACGTATGGAACCCTAACGGTTCACGTTAACAAACGATCGAACGCCAACAATTTTAACTATGAATCACCTTATCACCTTATTTTTAGATATAATTTTTTTAAATGAAAAAAATGGGTAAAAGTAAATATAAATTCATAAAAGTTTTGATATTTTTGGATATCATATATTTTTTATTCCAATGTACTTGAACAATTTTAATCGTACATTAATATTCAATTCAATCTTCACCATTAAAAAATAATAATAATAATTTTTAAAAACAAAAAACTACCAACTATCTATTTTAACCTATAAATTTGGAGTATACTAGTGCACTCCAAAATTAGCCATGTTTTTTAAAATGTATCCATATTTTCTAAAACTTAACCATACAAATCGGCATTGATATTTTTTAATTCTCAAATACATATCTATTACTAAATTTTAAATTATTGTGATATTTTTCAATATTCTCCAATACATATATAATCTTTCTAACATTTGTTATGAAATTTAAAATTATTAAAATACATTAATTGGTATTCCTCTCTAGTAGGTTAAAGCATAATTATTTCTTCCTCTAGGATCAGGGTAGAATTATCAAAGTTAAAACATAATTGCAAAGTTGGCCATGTGCTTGGTCACAACTGCTGTTTAGGTTGATTTGAAATACAATATAGTATTAGGAGCTAAAATAATCTGTATTGTAGGTTGTGACTTTTGTGGATTGGCCTGAATTAACAGAGTACAGAGGCCTTGTTTCTACTCGGTCCATAGGAAAGAAATTATTGAGGATCTATATACCCAGAAGAATGATCAGAACAATCTTATTAGTTCATGGAGGCATGATAAGGTTTGAATATATATAATTTTGATATAAACACAATTAAAAATTTTTCTTTTTCTTTTTTTTAATTCTTCTGACAATTAATATTTTTCAGGGAGCTTTTGATGTCCAATTGCAATGAATTTTGACATGATTAGTGAAAATTTTCAATAATTTATATTCCAAACATTCTTAGATAATCATATGTGACCTAAACTATAAGTTTTGCCAATATAAAATCACTAATAAAAAATTGAAAAATAAAAAAAACTACACACTACCTATTTTAATACCATTTTTAACTATGAATCAGCTTATTTTTAGATATATATTTTTTAAAATGAAAAAAGTTAAAGTAAATATAAATATAAATTCATAAAAGTTCAATCTTCAACATTAAAAAAAAATTAATTTTTTTAAAACAAAAAACTACCCACTATCTATTTTAACCTATAAATTTAGAGTATACTGAATGCATAGAATTACCCATATTTTTAAAAATGTATCCATATTTTCCAAAACTTAACAAACAAATCGACATTGATATTTTTTTAATTCTCCAACATCTATTACCAAATTTTAAATTATTGTGATATTTTTACATATATAATCTTTCTAACATCTATTACGAAATTTAAAATTATTAAATTAAAATATATTAATGGAATATTCTCTAGTAGATTAAAGCATAATCATTTCTTCCTTTACTCAGGATTAGGGTAGAATTATCAAAGTTAAAATATAATTATCACCCAAAACTCACTCCTCTAATTATTATGCATACCATATTATCCAATAGGTTGATATATCATTTTAATAATATTTTATAGGCTAATTATACTGTGCACATGGGTGTATCGTAAGATACGGTGCATCCATTTTAAAAATCGTATAAATATATATATGAACAAAAATATATACAATTTAATTGTTAGTTTTTTTAATGAAAAATTGAGTATAAAAAAATATAAAATTATTAAAAAACATGTATATACTATTGAATAAAAAGTTATACACATATGAATACTACTTTTTTTTTATAAAAAACTTAGTGTGAAAAAATATACAATTATTTAGAAACACATATACAAAATAGAATAAAAACATATACAAAATAAAATAAAAAGTTATACACATATGAGTGCACCCGAGTGCACCTAATATCAACTCTATTTTATATATGAGAGTGACTAGGGTTGGACCGGTCCTACCAAATTTTGGTGGAACCGGATCCTTTTCTTTTACGTAATTGAATTACTGGGTCCAAATGGGTTAAATTCGATCGTCTTCTCGTAAAATCAAAACATGGCTTCTCCCCTTCTCTCAACCGTCATCAGGTCTACTGCCACTACCCTCCTATCCCTCTCCACTGCCGCCTCTGCAACCACATTACCCACAATCCCTTCATCCCCAATCTTCCACCACGCGCCTCCACCCTTTGACATTTCTCTGCCTATGCCGCTCAACTAACAGGAGGTCGTACGTTGGCTTTCAATAATGGATCCAGACCCAACGCTCTAGCTCTGCCCCGGTGTCTTCAAGGTTCTCACTCTCCCTTTTTATGGACGCCCTTCGATTTGTACGAACACTAGCGCCACCCTCTCTTCCACTGGTAAATTCCCCCCTTTACAATTTCCTCATTATTTTTTCAGTTCCATTTTTTCTTCTATGATTATAAATTTCTTTTTGTTTAATTCTTTTTTTCATCTAAACTTTGTTTATTTCATGATTAACTCATTACCTGTCTTGATCAATTTGTACCCTATTCTATTTCTCAAAAATAAAAAGCATAAAGAAGCTGGATACAACAACATTTCTCTTCTCTCTCTATTATGTTGTTTTCCATTTTTCTGCGAATGAGTTTGAATGAAAAACATGATGCAACTTATAATTTTTATTCCCAATGATTTAATATGTTGATATAAATTTGATTCCGTGGAAGTGTTAGTGGGGACCTTGAAGTTATCTTTGAATACTGCTGAACCATTGGATTTCGTATTATAACAAGACTTGATTTTGTCGGCCTTCTTAAGTCTACTTTAGTAATTTCGTATCTATTTACTATGTCTCTCCTTTTTCTACTATCATTTATACATACATATACATATGATTAGTAGTAAATGGAATAGGCAAGACAACTTGACCATTTTAGAGATGATGTTTGAGTATTTGTCTTACATACTTATGTGGGAACTATGACTTGGTATAGGTTACCATTGACATAAGGAATGAGAGAGTACATAAAGCTATTAATTAGAAATAGAAATAGCTATCTATCTAGTTATGTTGGAGTTGGGACTATAATGTTTAACTCCATTGAGAGTTGAAGAAATGAAAAATAAATATTGATATAGATATGAAATAAAGATCTTTTGTGGTACCATTTAATTTCACTCCACTTTTTCATATATATATATATATATATATATATATATATATATATATATATATATATGCTTCTAAATTCTTAAAATTGATCAATTGTTACTTTTCTTTTGTAGGATTACCTCGATGTAGAGTTGCAGGTTGAGATGGATTAATTATTTGAGGCCTGATCTCAAGAGGGGTAATAATTTTTCTGTTAATAAAGATGAGATTATTATCAGGCTTTATAGTCTTCTTGGAAACAAGTATGGAAATCTTTCTTCAATAAGTTAATAAAAATAGAATAGAATTGAATTAATCCTAGCTATGTTTAAACCAATTTGTGGAGTAATACTTATTGCAGATGGTCTTAAATAGCAAGAAGATTGCCATATTAACTGGTCAATAAAATCGAGAAAGGAAGAAGGGTTTCCAGAATTGGACCACATCGGAGGAGATGTTACGAGAGAGACGGCGGAAGAGATGTAATCCATCCCCTCCCGTAAGGCACCATCGGCAATTTACACGAAGTGAATGATGGTAGCGGGGTATGAGAAGGAGTGCGCCAACGTGTACAATACTTGCAGAAGACTATCTCATTGTCAAATTATCTTCTTACACTAATTCTTAATCTACTATAATTGTTATTTACTCATTATTATTTTATCATTGATTGTTGGGTATTGAAGATCTTTTTTGAGATTACCATCGGAGCGAGATGATATGGTTTCTAATGGTAGATGTGAAAGTATACTTTGAATTTTTTATTCTCTTCAACCCACATCTTATTAGTTTTGCACTAATTTGATGAATATTTTATAATAAACAAGCATTTTAACCCGTGCAATGCACGGGAATAGGTTTTAAAAAATTGAATTCTATAAATATAATTTTTTGTAATAGTCAATATATTTATATACATAATAATTGACATACATATACACACATTATATATATATATATATATATATATATATATATATATATATATATATATATATATATATATATATATATATATATACTCCCTCCGTCCCTCTAATATGTATTCATTTACTTTATTCACGTGGATTAAGGAGTATAATATTTTAATGTATATTGAGGTGAGAGAAATAATATTTTAATATGTAGTGGGTAGTTGTATTAGTGTTGAGTGTGGGTCATTTTTGTGTCACATCAATCAAAAAAAGAAAATGGATAATTTGTATTGGGATGGACCAAAATGATAAAATTGATACATATCAAGGGGACGGAGGGAAATGTAAAAATGCACTTTTGGTCCCATACGACATATCCCATTTCATTTTTTGTCCTTTATATATATTTTTGGTTTCCTTGCTTTTTTTTAATTTCCACAATGTTAGTATAATTTTGTAAAAAATTTAAGTATACCTTAATTAATTTTTTAATCATAATTTCGTCCCTAACCCCGTCCCTCTCTCTCTCCAACCCACCACTTCTAAATTTCGTACATAATTTCTTATTTTTATTATTAATTGTTGTATAGACCTTAGGAATCGGAGAGGGAATCAGGAAGGATTTCGTTTGCTTGGGTTGTAAATTTCATCAACGCATCTTAATTTTCCATTAAGAATGACATCCGAGAGATTGAAACAAAGTTATTAGAATTTTACTTTCAAAATGAAATAAAAAATACCTCTAATACATGAGAGGTCAGAAGAGAAAAAAAATCAATTTTATACCATTTTATTTTGGCGAGTTCAGAAACAAAGAACCCATAAGCTATACGATAAGGG
This sequence comes from Pogostemon cablin, assembly GCA_023678885.1. NCBI lineage: Eukaryota > Viridiplantae > Streptophyta > Magnoliopsida > Lamiales > Lamiaceae > Pogostemon > Pogostemon cablin. Next base: position 11,697,261 of record CM043008.1, on the reverse strand, counting down.
ATTGCACTCTACTTCGGTGGAAACAGACGCAATAGTTAATGACGCTTTAATAACATTGGTGAAAAAAATTAAGAATAAAATAGACATGAAAAATCAAAATCTGGTCCCTGGATCTACCATAGGAGAAAATTATTGTTCGTCACTGGTTCACAATGTTTGAATCTTTCTGTACCTATGCTTTGCGGCTGTGTCATAAACAAAGACGAAAAATTTAGTCAAAATAACAATTAGACCTTTTAAGCTGAAAAAAAAAAGAAACATTATCAGACATTAGAATTTGCATCAAGGAAAGATAATCAAGATTCTTGTTCTTACTGTGAACATTCTGAGATAGAAATATGATTCATCGTAATTTCTAGAGTTTCTTATGATTTAATATTGTGTTGTTAAGAAGAAAAAGAAGAAGTGTAAAATTAAATTATCCTAAAATTATTTATATATTTGAATCATAATTAAATAGAAAAATTAATAAATTTGGAATGTGAGAAATTGAAGAGAATTGAGAAATTGATGAGAAATTGAAAGAGACTTTGACCCAAAATTTGAGAGGGAAACTTTAGTTGACTTTAGGTGTTATTATATATATATATATAGATGGTGAAGATGAAGCTCTAAAATTACATTTATATTTACTTTGAATACAATTTAATTCTTCAATTTATTTTCAGAAAATCTGAGTTTCATTTTAAAGAGTAATCTAATTTGTTTTTAAGAGTAACCCAATTAATAAAAAAATAGTAACCTAAAAGAAATATAAAGAAATCAAATATGAGTCTAATTTTAAAGAGTAACCTAATTTGTTATTAAGGGTAACCCAATTAATAAAAAAGAGTAATCTAAAAAATATATATAAATTAAGAAATCAAACATAAAGAGTAATCTAAAAACTTTTTCATGGTAACCTAATACATTATAAAGAGTAACCCAATCGATAAAAAAGAGTAATCTAAATGATGTTGACCAAACTGCACAATATAAAGAAATCAAACATGAGTCTAATTTTAAAAAGTAACCTAATTCGTTATTAAAGATAACCTAAATAATATAAAGAAATCAAACATAAAGAGTAATCAGTAAATAGAAAAGATTATTCACTATAAATTACTTTATTTTTAGAGTAACTCAATTTATTATAAAGAGTAACCTAATTTATTATAAAGAGTAACCTAAAAGATTTTATTCACTATAAATTACTTTATTTTTAGGGTAACCCAATTTATTATAAAGAGTAACTCAATTAATAAAAAAGAGTAATATATAATATATTCACCAAGTAATTATGAGTTATTAAAATTCGCCAAAAAAAGTAATTAGATTACTTCTTCCAAGAATAACCCAATTCATTATAAAGAGTAACCAAATTAATAGAAAAGAGCAATCTAAAAAAATTCACAATAACTTTATTTTCAGAAATTAGAATCTAAAATCAAAGTTTATCGTGAAACCAACCACGATTGATACAAATCCAAATGCATTTAGTGTGAATAACATCAACGAGCATTCAGCAATCATATTATCTAAATTTCTTATTCAACAATTAGTAATATTGCTTGCAACAATTTTAACAGGAAAATTTATTGCGTCACATTTGGCAGAAGCTGAAAATAGAAGAGGCATTTAGTACAGTTCAGTCTCCTTACGAGTGTGAATCACACAATCCCTTCCCAGAAGTCAATGCAACTGGGCTCTTGATAAACGCAGGGGTTGTTTGGTATTGTGTAGTGTTTCTGATCATGAAGTTTTTGGGTAGCGGTGCAGTGGCCATATTCTCCTGGAAGCATGCATTTTTAACAAGCTAATTATAAAACTACTTTTAAGGTTCAATATAATTCATAGGGAGTATTCATGCAACAAGCTAAGCCTCAAATGTAGTTTTTCTAATCCCTAAACAAACAATGAATGATTGTAAGATAACAATAGAGATGTAACAAAGTGGAGATAACATCAACATAAATAAATCATTCCTCCACAGATTCTTTATGAAAGCAACATTTTTGAGGACCCAATGCCTTCCTCTCATCCAGGGCCGGCCCTAAGGGGTGTCTTCATGGACCTTCGCCATGATCCACCAAAAACCAAAAATCAGGGGCCCCATTTTAAAATAAAAATTAATATATATATATATATATATATATATATATATATATATATATATATATATATATATATATATATATATAATGTATTAGATTTATGTTAGGGATGTAATATTATTAGGCTAATTGAAAATAAATTTATTATCAACCAAATACCCATAATTTATAATTCTAAGTTAAATATTACACGGTAGAATTAATATAATTTTCATTACTTTTCTTTTTCAAATACTTGAATTCTTAAATTTGTAATCTTCATTGTAATATTGATTTGATAATTTGATTACTCAATAATCTTAAAATTAATTTAGGCATAATTTTTTTCTTGTTTATTTAAGATCCCCTACTATCATTAATTTCTATGCATTTTATTTTATTTATGTATTTTTTTATTTTAAATGTTTATATATATGGATAAGTTGATAATAGTATTATTAATATATTTAATATAATACTTGTAATCATTTTTTTCAATTTTTATATTTATAATTTATACCATGATTAATAGTTTCATAATTTTAATTTATGAAAATTGAAATATAATTTTTTATATAATTGTCTATTATATATATATATATATATATATATATATATATATATATATATATATATATATATATATATATATATATATATATATATATATATATATATATATATATATATATATATATATTAATAGAGTTTTGCCATGGGCTCCCATAATGTCTGGGTCGGTCTGCTCTCATCCCCCACATGGCTCTCCCAATGATTACAACATCACTATCTATACCAGAATCTCATGTATAAAAATTAGATCTATTACCATTATTCATCTTCTCCACTCTCTAAAATGAATCAATTACATGTTAATATTCATCACTGTCCAACAACAGAGAATCGCCAAATGAAACCTCTTTTAATCTCCCCCATTTCTCCTGAATTTTCCCCAAACCCAAACTAGTCTATTGGTTGAGTTTCCATCAGCCAACATCTTCATATTAATGCCGCCTTATTGTCCGGCCACCGCCGCCCGTGCACCACTGGTTATGGTTGAACCACAAGAGATCGCAGCCAACAAGACCACCGCCGCCTGTTCAAATTCGGAACAAACTAATCACCGTTGCTTCCAATCTATCGAGGTAAGAACTTCCTCCACACACTTCCCATTCTCACTGTCTCCATCCCTCTCTTCCATCTGCTGCCGCATCAGGATCGACGTCGACCTCAGCGACGAGCGCGCTTATGCCGTCAAATGGGGGTTGATATTTATCTCCGGCCAAGAGATGCTGTCATTATCCTCCACACTTTCCCTCTCCTCTCTCGTACGATTCATCTTTAATTTAAAAGGATTGCGGCGCAATTGAGATGTGGATTGAGAGCGTAAGGAAAATTCAAGAGCTTGACCCGATTTTTAAAATCTGACTCATTTTCAATGGAAGGTCCGGTTGTATGAATTATTAAAAAAAAAGCCTGTTCTATCCCAATCTTTGTCTTTATATATTATATATGTTAATCAAAATTTTTTTATAATCACACATTATATGAAGAAATGGATGATATAAAGAGATAGATAATTACATCTAAAATTTTGAGGCAAATAGAATGACTCAAATTAACTTCTCAAATTTCTCAGGAGGTGAACATAGACCTCTTGTTTAACTTCAACCCTATCAACGAAATTTGCATTTAAATGAAAGTTGAAAAATGAATTTCAGGGTTCAACATTATAATTTGTAATGGGCGGTTAAGTAACAAATACCCTGAATACAAGTATTATTTTGGATCTTGATGCATTTAAAGTTTATAATTGCATATATATATATATATATATATATATATATATATATATATATATATATATATATATATATATATAAGTCGCAATATTATTTTGTAAAATTTTGAACAATATCAAATTACAATCTACATTTGATATTTTCATAGATACATTACGGAAAAAAAATCCCAAATTCATATTTAAAAAAAACACAATATTAAAAAAAAACTCCCCGCATCGTAAAATTATTTTCATATTTCCCTACAGGCAAATAAGTGATATTATTAAAAAGAGAATGAAAAAAGTGAAGGGTTGAAAAAAGTGAAGTACAAGATGTTTTAAAGGAATGACCTAGTCACTCAAACAAGCCAAACAAGCAGTTTTACATCGGCCAAATACAGCCTTTTAAAACTAGCCAATGTCTTCTAATTCCTCACGCATGTATCTGGCAGCTGAGACGTTCATAAGCTCATGCGGGTTCAACTTTTGCTCGTTGGACTTTGCAGTTTGAGAATGGGTATTAGGCCTTATTGTCGATTGATAGAAGCCTTTTTTGGGCCTACCATTTTTTGATTTCACTACACTAGACTTTAGCGTTGGGAACTCTTCCTCCTTAAGAATTTTCGTATAGTCTGAAAGTGCAAGCTTGGTTTCTACATGAACAAAACCAGCCCTGCTCGGATCCGTGGTAGGAATATCATGCGAAGCAGACAGTGATGTCGTATGGGTGTTCATCTCATAATTCAACGATCACGATATAGTACGCCCATGACTGAGTTAATAATATCAGGAGAAGCTTCAAAGCGAGCTAAATTGGGATTAGTTGTTATTTGAGATACCTGATGTGCCACAATCGATTTGTCCTTCCTCATGGGCCCAAAATCCCCTTGGGTGAATCATCTTTAGGAGATGGATCAATAGAAGCTGGAGCCGATTTCGGATACTCAAAAAGTTATTCTAAGTTCTAAGTGGGAGAGCATGGTAGCGAGTAATAGTCTGCCTTATCCCCCTCCAATTCATTAATCTCGCAAGACACTTTCGTAATGGCATTAATAGCCATTTAATAAAATCCGGCTCAGTTGTCAAATCAGCCTGAGGGGAGGGCTGGGTGTGAACTCCTACGGGGCAAAGGTAATGACAAGACCCACCTTACACAACTTATAATTCAAATACTATTTAACATAAACATCATCATTATAAAAACCTGCATATAATTTTTTTTTCACATAATATGTTTATAACCAACATCATCACACCAGTTCAACATACATAACTGGTTTCTGACACCACTTCAAACCACCCAAACATGTGATAATACTTATTATATTACACAACCAAAACATCAGTGGAAACAAAGTAAACTCACGGCCTAGCCCAACAGGTCGTCATCTATTTACATCCGCTCAAGACCCTGAAGGAGCTCCACAGCTTGCACAGTCACATCACAAACTCAATCATCAACAGGCTCACCAACAACTAATGAGACAAAAATCTCAGTAAGTAGAAATCATGCATGTTAGTGCATGGAAATGCATTTAGTTCTCTATCGCCTACTTCCTAATCTTTCTAGTTGATCTCTTTTATTTTGAAAACTGTTCACGTTGCGGGATCCCCACGACACACTTATGATATGCACCCCAAATGAGCTCAATGGGAACGATTTTTCCGAACCCCAAATAAAGTACCGAGAACGATTTTTCCGAACTCTGACAGAGTGTTGGGGACGATTTTTCCGAACCCCTAATAAAATGTCGGGAACGATTTTTTCAAACCCTGACAGAGATGCATATATAGTGGCCGCATACACCATTAATATCTTACTAATTTTGAGGAAAACACTTTTCATGTTTATGCATGATATGCACCCAGAACAATTAAATATGCATCATAAACCATTTACAATATCAATATCAACATTTAATAACAATAAAGTAACCACTTAATTTCAATTCACACAAATCCACTTCTGAAATGACAACTTCACCTCAATCACATAGATCCATTTATAAAATAACCACTTCACCTTGGATCACACGGATCTCTTTTTGGAATAACAACTTTATCTTGGATCCCACAGATCCTTATAACCAATATCTTCTCAAGCCATACAAATATATTTTCAACAGTTTCCAATCACACAGATCTACAACTTGTATCACAAAATTATCACAAATAATTTACAAATAATATTGTTGAATATGAACCATACTTTCCCCAGCTTGTATCACAAATTAATCTCCAAATGATTCATAACGTAATTAAACTAATAAAAAATAACACATAACATAATTATCACATATTAATCACAAATAATTCACAAACAGCATGTTTATGCATTGTAGTTGGACTTCTACTTACCTGGACTCCGACAGTAATATAAATCTCGTGAAGAACTGTAACTAATCTCTTATTTTCCGTCCCAGCACGAACCCTTTCCTCCTTTTTCTTTCTCTCTCTTTCTCTCTTTCCTCCTTTCCTTTCTTCTCTTTTTTTTCTTACTCTTGCTTTCGAATGGTGCTACTGCTCACCAAATTAACCCTCTAAGTGTTTATATAGGTGGTCAACCGTTTGAGGTAAGTCGGCTGCCAACCTTATCATATACTTACTATTTTTAGTAAATATATTATTATTAATATTATTATTATTATCCATTATGGATATACGTGCAATACTTAATAACTAAGATATGATACATACGTGTATATTTTTTTATCACTATTATTATTACTAGAACACGTGTGATAAGAAATAGTATATTTATACAAATAAAATAATTCAATTATATATCCAAATTAATGCACGTAAATATTTATGCATACATATATTCACATATTGTCACAATTTTTATCACGAATGTATCAAATAAAATGTAATGATAAATAAAATGTAGAAACAATTGTCACATAATTGCCACATTATTATCAAATAATTATAAAATGCACATAACACAAATTAAATTATATTGAAACATGAGTAGTGAGAAGCTCGGGTATCACAGGTAAGTTTTAATTTTTTTTAAAAATTAAATATAATAATTAATTTTTCAACATTTTTTATAACAATTTATTTTTCTTTATAAGGTCATAATAATTACAAAGTATTTTTTTAAATTCATGGATAATCTGTTTCACACGAGGGATATGTGAAACTGCTTTATCCAAAACCTATCTATTTTATAAAGCAATTATGAATGTGTATTTACAGAAAAATAAAAATTAATGAGAGTATTGATGAATTTAAAATTCGAAATATTATAAAATTTTACTCGCCAACCAGCCCAACTCTTTTCAAAATGGCTAATTATACCGTGCACTCAGGTACACCTAAAGATACGGTGCAACCACTTTAAAAACGTATACAAATATGAATAAAAATATATACAATTATGAACAAAAATGTATACAATTTATTTGTTGGTTTTTTTAATAAAAAATTGAGTGTAAAAAAATATACAATTATTAAAAAATATGTATACACTATTGAATAAAAAGATACACATATGGATTCTAGTTTTTTTTTAATGAAAAACTTAGTATAAAAAAAATATACAATTATTAAGAAATACATATATAAAATAGAATAAAAAGTTATACACATATGAGTGCACCCTTGTATCCGGGTCACCTAATATCAACTCTTTCAAAATTTGCATTCTCCCTCCAACTCAAAATTTGCCTTTGCATTTCAGCTATCGTGGAAAACCCCATCTTTTTCCGAATATCGCGGCTATTCGCATGCACCGTTTTACTTCATACACCCAATTATATCTATACATACAAAAATGATATATACACACACTTGGAAAATATTATATTACCCTTAATGAAATACACCCATATACACAATTTATTCCCTCCCACAAGTCCCACATTTAATGTAAGCATTAAATAATATACCCAGTTTACTTTGCACCCACTTCACTTCACCTTGCACATTTGGAAACAAACAAAAAAAGAGAAAAGAAGAGAAGAAGGGAGAAAGAGGAGGAGAAGGGAGGAAGAGGAGAAGAAGAGAAGACCAACCTCTACTACCAAGATCTTCCATCAAATATTGTGAAATGGCTGGAGGAGTGTCGAATATACAAACTGTTCGACTGGTTGTGGTTGAAATTTTTGGAAAATGTCAACCATCTGTGGTCGAAAACTTTGGAAAATTTCGACCACCAGTGGTCAAAAATGTTGAAAAATTTTGGCCATCTGTGGTCGACCACAATGAAATATTTCAGCTCTGATTGGTCGAACAATGCAGCGACGAGAAAAAAATACAAAAAATAACTTTTTAATTGGTGTAAACACATAAATATACATACCTTTACGTCCTTAGGTGTTTTTTCTTCCGACATGATGCCCTTGTGAGCAAATGTGAGTGTTTATAGATGGAGATAAAATCTATGTTTAGTGACTGTTGGAGGAAGAAGAAGTGGGTTTATGTTTTGTTTATGTGATTTTTGCTCAATTGTTTGATGTTAATGTGTTTGTGTGTGTATTTATCTTTTTGTGATTTATTATTGTTAAAGTGTTTGGTGTGTGTATGTTTGTATTTATTATTTTAGGAAAAGTATTGTAATAAGAGCATCCCCAGTACAAATTGAGAATTTGTACCCCAACCCATGTACAAATGCCATTGGGGGAGATAAATACAGTTTGGAGAGAGGATTTGAGGTACAAATCTTTGTACATGAAAAAAGTAAAAAAAAAAGTAGGTCCCACTTACTTTTATAATATATTCTCACACCACTTATTTGATTCTTCCATTTTAATTTCAATCAGAGAGCAATTTTTGTGGAGGGTCTCAATTTTTTTTAAACAATGCAGCCGTTAGAAATATTGTAAGTGAGAAGAGTAACGTTTATTTTTTAGAACGGCTATTTGCTTTTCCTAACGTTTAATTGAACGGCTACATGGCTTTTTTTTTAATTTTTTAAATACTTCTATAAATAGATTTACGAGTAGTAGAGTTTTTTACAACACCCCCACATTAGCACATAACCACATTTGAAGTATAAAAAAATATTCATAATGGATGGAAATTCTTGGACGAATTGGTTTAATTCCAATTTGAATGAGAATTCACCATCTCCAAACCCATACTTTCGTCCAATAAATCCAAATATTACCCCCCACACATTTTTCAATCTACTCAAATCCCCAAATAAATTCAATGGGTGCTTCTGGAGCTCCGTATTTCATGTATCCACCTGAATATTGTCAATATCCATTCATGTCACCCTCATCGTTTGATTTTCCACGTCCAAATTCAGTTGGAAATTTCTCAAACTCGTCAAGAAAGACTAGCACAGAAGGAAAAAACAGTGACAAAGAGTGTGAAACTTCGCCTTCTGGGAAAGCTTCACTACATAAAAAATGCTAATAGACATCGGTTAAAAATCGATGTCTATTTCACCAAGCAGCCAATGTTAAAGCCCCCGATGTTAAAAGTGAGCGTTGATAGACATTGGTTTTTAACCGATGTCTTTTCCATTATTTAGACATCAGTTGCACTCTTTGACATCGGTTATCCACTGATGTCTTTCAACGAAAAGACATCAATTGTATTCTTTGACATCGATTATTCACCGATTGCACTCTTTGACATCGGTTACACTATTTGACATTGATTATCCACCGATGTCTTTCAATGGAAAGACATCATCAATTGTATTATTTGACATCGGTTATTCACCGATGTCTTTCCTAGAAAAGACATCAGATAGGATAAAAAGACATCAGATATAAATCGGTGTCTTTCTCGGCAAAGACATCGGCGAAGACACATTAAACATCGGTTATTAATCGATGTCTTTTCATGTAAAGACATCAGTTGCACTTATTTGACATTGTTTTTCCATTGATGTCTTACATAACATAAACATCAGTTTTACACCAATAGACATCGATTTTTACATGATGTCTTTCATATTTTTATTTTTATTTAATTTTATACATAAATCTATATTATTATTAAAATTAAATTAAACGTAATTAGTTTATATAACTCAAACTTACGAATTTTTTACAAGAACTTCAAATACACAAAAGATCATTCTCTAAATCTCTTATTCTAAAAGTACAAAAATATCTAACTAATTACATCCAAAATCAATTTTACATAAATAAACCTAAATTTATAAGTTAACCGTGTGAAGAGAAAGAAAGATATGCCCACAATCTCTTCTTATCTTGAGCTCCCTTGCAATTCAATAAAACATAATTCATATTAACTTTATGAACCTGCAAATATGAGCCAAAATTCCTTCTCAAATATAGAAATAGATGAAGCAACAAAGTGAGTTCATATTTGAGAGTAGAACACTTCTGCACACAAATGAATTAATTGAGGGAATGATTGAATGAATGAAAATGCCAAACTAAAAGGGCGGTAATATAGTTACTGTGTAATATACTTACTCTTAAGGAAATATTTGAAAAAAAAAACTAGCTAACTCATTGGATTATTTTTCGGAGTTATATTAGTGTGGACTATGGAGTTATAAATTAATACAGACATAATTCAAATAATAATAAAATTTCAGAACTATTCAAACCTACGGATACTAATAATATGTCACAAAAATCAAAACAATTCAATTTCGAAAACAATATATATATATATATATATATATATATATATATATATATATATATATATATATATATATATATATATATATATTTCATCCATTACAGTTATGAATGGATTATGTAGAGCATATAGAAAGCCAATCAATGATTTATTTACGTGGTTAATCTCAATGTCATGCATTAACAACCACCAAAATTAAATAATAAAAAAAGGTGGCAACAAATCTTCTGTAAACTTTTAATAAGTAACTATTTGCAACCAGTCAACTATATTCCTTTCAAGAGCGAAAACGATACATACTGTATGTAATAACTTCAAACACATTTATCAACTTCATAAAATCAACCCGAGTGTCTTGCCCTTTAAAAAATATATCCACAATGATAGGAATGGAAAAGGTGGGGCCAGGTTCATGTGAGTAAGAAAAAGACAATCAATCAAGACAATCAATCATTAGAATAATTAGTGATATGATTTATGGGAATAATCAATCATTATAATAATTAGTGAAATAATTTATGGGAGTTTTAATAATTGATTTGCATTATGATGTAGGCTTTGTGTATGGGCCTTTATACTTCTTCATTGTTAGGAGAGGGTATTAAGAATTCTAGTATTTTGCAACCTTGGTTGTGGCGGATATTTCCGTGGCCTCTGTGGAGGATTAATATAATTTACTTTCTTGATCATCTTAACTCTATCAAATTGGTCCGACCTGCCGGATCGATTTATGCCGGATACGCGAAGTACGGCGAAGATGGAGATCGAAGATTTAACAAACATGGTATCAATCGTGGAGGATGCCCTCGTCAGTCTGGATAAAAATGTATGCAAATGACGCTCAATTTGCTGCAATCATGGCAAAACTGAATGCCATGAGTCCATCAACCCAGATCAAGACAAACCCTCCAATCACGGCATCATCAGAAGAGAGTGACGCCAATGGCGATACACCTAATCATACCGAAGAAGGGCGTGGCGAACACCCAACTAAAGGCACGCCCTCCTTAGGAAGGGCTGAACGTGCCGAGGATGGAACTTCCACCATTCGACGGGACCGATCCAATTGTGTGGCTTGCACAAGCAGAATAAAACTTTTTGGTGCATCGCACGCCTGTTGTGGATCGGGTCCGGTTAGCCTTAATCGTGATGACAGAGAAGGCGATGTTTTGGGCACAGTGGGTACTACGACGATCGGCTGCAATCTCGTGGAATTAATTTTCACGAGAGCTTATCGAGAGATTTGGAGATAGTTCCGCAATTAATGCTTATGAAGCAATGCATGTGACTCGGCAAACTGGAAACATAGAAGATTATATTTCTTTGTTTGAGGAGCGAGTGGCCCAACTGCCGTCATTACCACCGGAGCATTACCTTGGGATGTTCCTTGGAGGGCTGCATTCGTCGATCCGTGATTGGATACCCGATGTGGAGATGTCCGATGTGTTTGCAGCCATTCGTGCAGCGCGACGTATCGCAAAAGCCACACAACCATATATGAACGGGAACAGATTTTTCCCATCGGGGGGATTCTCAAGATTTTCGACAACGGGGAGCCCTTCGCGTTCACCAACCACTTTTAACGGAGGTTCAAATTATCCTACGACCATTCACCAAGGGTCAGGTAATTCTTTGACATCACACTCAAAACCAACAACCTCCAGTGTTGGGTCCACAAATAGATTGAATCAGAAAACGAAGCACTTGACGGAGGATGAAGCCCGTGAATATCGTGAAAAAGGAAAGTGTTACTGTTGCGGGCAGCAGTACAACCCCCTTCATAAGTGTACTGGATATTTTTTAGCATCTACATTGAAGCTGATGAGCACGAAACTGAGAAGGACGGGGATCAGCTGGAAGAAGATGTTGAGCCGATGGTCGTTGCGGATGGGGAGAACACTGAATTTTTCGGACTTCAGCCTTGAGGACAAGGCTGCTTCGTCGGATGGAGTAATTGATAGGAATGGAAGGTTGGGCCAGGTTCATGTGAGTAAGAAAAAGACAATCAATCAAGACAATCAATCATTAGAATAATTAGTGATATGATTTATGGGAATAATCAATCATTATAATAATTAGTGACATAATTTAGGGGAGTTTTAATAATTGATTTGCATTATGATGTAGGCTTTGTGCATGGGCCTTGCTATTGTAGTGCATATTTATACTTCTTCATTGTTAGGAGAGGGTATCAAGAATTCTAGTATTTTGCAACCTTGGTTGTTGCGGATATTTACGTGGCCTCTGTGGAGGATTAATATAATTTACTTTCTTGATCATCTTAACTCTATCACACAACCACCAAAATTAAAAAAAAAAAAAAAAAAAAAAAAAAAGGAAGAGCTACGGTACTGTGGATGGTAAGAGAAAATGAAACATTTAATAGTTTATAGAACCATTTCAAAATAAAACATCATTTTAAAGGAAAATTATGGAGCAATCAACGACTCTTGGAAATGAGGCCAATACTTAGTACTCTAACAAGCTTACACGCCCCTTAAACCTGCCATACTTGTTCGATAATCCTATTCCAGGCTTAACAATTCTAATGAAATTAATGGCTTAAAATTTTGCTGTATATTTTCTAATAGCAGCATTGGCTCAAAATCCTAGAGGCATAAAAATACTTTTTGCTATTTCCACTTTGATTTCGAATTCTAGTTCCAAGCAGATAATAGAAGCTGAAGAACCCAAATTCTTGGAGCAAAATCACATACATCTGGAGGGAAAAAATTCAGCGATAAAATTAAAACAATGAAAGGAAATTCAGTACGTAGAGTTTAGAAAAAAAAATCGAAATCCAACACAAAAATGTCCAAGACATTTTAGAATCAACCTTCGTGAATGATAACATAAAATTAATTCATATATATATATATATATATATATATATGTATATATATATATATATATATATATATATATATGTATATATATAGAAGCAAATAAACTGAATCAATGACAAAAAATACAATTCAATACTAACTCACTTTTGAGAGGTGAGTAGCTGAGAGTTCCAATAAAAATCAGCTGGCGGAACGGCGACATCCAAGAGGCCGCTTTAATCAATTAATTCACTCCAGGAACTATCGTCGAATTACTTTACATGGTTAGTAAAATCATTCATTTTCACAATCACGTGAAAAATTAGGGCAAAGAATTGGGCTGCAACGTCCACGAGGCCGCTGCAATAAATTAATTTACTCCAACAATAACGTGGAAAAATGCATATTTTCCCCATAATGAGCAGAAAATAGGACTAATGAAATATCTGTTAGCACAGATGAAGTACAAGTCAAGCTATGATGTTTTAGCCATCTACAATTGCAGGAGGGCCCTTCCTATGAGGTCTTGAATAAATACTAGTAAATTATATGGTGTTTTCTTAGGGAAATTGAATCGATCTTCAGGGCATTGAGCAAATAAAAGTAACAAAGATCTACCAGATGGATGCTTAAAAGAGATAAGGCATAAATTATCAAAAGCTTTAATGACTCAACTCTAGTAGGATTTAATTCTATTTAGTAAAACTATGAAATTAAGAGGAACAATACTAAAGAACATGAGCAACAAATAATGACAAAGTAAATAACTAAGTTGGAGTCTCTTAATATATGGTGGATATAAATATGATCATGCTTATCTAATAATGCTAAACTATCTAGTTCGAATCATATTGAGAACCAAATGCATTATAACATTATGAATTAGTTAAGTACAAGATACATCACCATATTAGAAACTGAGAGGCAAGCTAAAATTATAATATGATCACCATTTTATGATATTCTAAGAATATCCTACAAAGGAGATTTGAATTCACATAATCAAATCACCCTAAATGAGATTGAAGTTTCCTAATACCTGACCCATGAGTTGGTTATTATACATTTAAACCAGAGAAAATAGCATGCATATTTTCATCATTTCACTACAGAAATTGTGGTGAATTAATCATTAACTTTTCAAAGCCAACTATTTAAAAACAATAAATAAAAGAGGGCGTGTGTATAGTAGTACCTGCCAGGAAATACAAAGAGATGCTAAATAGAGTGACATCACAAGGTTCATTAAGTTATTCTGCACAGTATCAGAAGGAAGTAAGCCAGCCTAAACATATAAGAACATTAAATGGTCAAGATACACTTTCGATTTGCAGTTTCTAATGAAACAAAAATTGAGTATAAGCAACTGAAACTTTCATCAATAGATACCCAAAACAGAACGATGTAAAAGAATGTACAATGAGAAAGTATTGCAAGAATTAAAGAACTTGTGACAAGTCCAGCAAGTGTAATCAGAGCTTAAAGATGCATAAGAAACATATTAAGCTTTGTTGATTTACTTAACCAAAACTGCACTCAAGTGATTCAATAGCTAAAATACTTTTACAATGCCAAATAAAATGATAAAAGCAAAGCATGTAATTTGAAAACAAACTAGATGCTACATCTGCAGTCGACATCAGGAACTTTGATAAAACTCAATATATGTACTTCGAATCACGCTAGAATTAATCAACAAGAGTGTTGTCAGTGCAACAAAAAATTGATTCGAAATGAACAATAATGAGAACATTTTTTTTCTTATTTGGGTAGTGCTAGGAAACATTTTGCAAAGATAGAAAATCACAAAAACTATTAACAGAAGAAAATAGATTCATTATAGAAAACAAATATATAAATTGCCACTACAGAAATCAGAAAAACTACTAACACATGAAGCCTATTTCAATTCTTACAGATCTTTTTCCATAATATGAAATCCAAGGTTTCCAGCATATATTAAGAATTAAGAATGAAATTAAATACAGAATTCCTAAAATGTAACAAGTTCACCAGCATTAATAGTATAAAAGTGCACTGCAGAAAAGCCTATATGGATAGAACAATTATAAATTGCTCATGAAGTCTCACTCACCTACAAGTCAAATCGATTCTTCAGAAATACGATGATACCATTTAACTTTGTAAATTAGAGTATGACTATGTTGAATGTGAGTTGCTTAGAAGAACTATTGAGACAATAGGAAATGAGAAACATAGTTAATAGAAAATAGGGCACCGATGATACGAGAGGGAAGGAGGGAAGGAATGGATTTACAAGGGGTAAAGGAAGGGGGTTAGAGGGTGAAGAAAGCAGTTGTAAGAGATCGAATTCGTACCAGTTGTGTTAACCGCTACGATTTTTGTGAGCAGCGGTACCGATGCCAAGGTTGCAGCAGCCGACAAGAATGATAAGTGTGGCGACCAGTCAAGTATCCTTCTCGTGTCAAGATAAATAGGGCAATGCTTGTCGGGTTGATGTCCGAGCAAAGAAGACGCGGGCCACTGCGATAGAAAGCACAGCCAGTACATCAGAAACCCTCTCCCCGCCGGCCGTTTTGTTACCCATAAAGTTTTCTGATGTACGCCGGAAAAACTTAGGAAGAAAATAAAGTCAGGTTCGGATCCTCTACGAATTAGGGCTTTAAGATTGGGGATAAATTTTGCAGAATAAGCATTTTTTATTTTAATAATTTTGCAAATTAATTTATATTTTAATTTTAATTTATATACTAAAAGACATCAAATATTAGACATCGATGACTTATTACCGATGTCTATCAGAGAAAACATATCAGGTGAAAAGGCATCAATTGGTGAAAACCGATGTCTATCAGTGCATTTATAAAAAGTTGCAAATAGACATCACATGAAAGATATCGGTTTGTGAAATCCGATGCCTATCAGTGGATTTTCTATGAAAACTGATGTCTATCAGTGTGTCTTTTCGGTAATAGACATCGATTTAGGAAAAGACATCGGTTTTTCATGAAAAGACATCATATTTTATGATTAACCGATATCTATCTAATTATGTCTATCAGCATTTTTGGTGTAGTGCTTCTCCTTTTCCTCCACATTCGTCTCCACCGGGGATTGAGAAAATTAATCTCGATGTTGATACGAATTCTGATGTTGAAGCAGATTTTTCACCGCCTACAAAATCAACATATGCTTTAAGATACACAGCTGCAGAAAATGAGCTTCTTGCACGATGTTGGGTGAATGTGAGCGAAAATCCTATTATTGAAAATTCACAAAAGTTTGATCAAATGTGGATACGGATCACGAAAGAGTACAACAAAAATCGACCTGCCAACACTCCACGTAGACTGTGTGAAGCTTTGAAGACGCATTATTACACAGTTCAAAAAGAAGTCAATGCGTTTAATGGGCTTTATACCAATCAAACAGAGATTTGGATAAGTGGTCATAGTGACGCTGATATACTAGTGGAGGTGTTAAAATTGTGGTCAGGTACTCACAATAACAAATCTTTCAATCATATAGGGATGTGGAATATACTACGTATGAGTCCCAAATGGCGTAATCAACAAGACCGTGATCACCACGGAAAAAAGAAGATAAAAATTTCCTCTGCAGGGGCATATACATCATCATCAAATAATGAAGATGATATTGAAGATCATGTTCATCTAATTGGGCAAAAGACGGCAAAAAGAAAGGCCAAAGAAAAATCTAATAATGAGTATGAAGAGATAAAAGATATCATCAATCAAGTATGAAGGATTGGAAAACTATTGCTAATAAAACACTAGATGAGATGAGATATCTCAACAAAACAAAGGAGTATGACATACTCACAAGAGATACTACAGGAATGACACCTGAACAACTTCACGCACATAACCACATGTGTGAGATAATTAAGAAACGATGGGGCATGTAGGTGTTTTATCTAAAAACTTCATTTATAAGTCGTATTTCATATCTTATATGTGATCAGTTGTAGTTTTTATTTATTGTTGTTTAAGTAAGATGTCTTATTTTCTAATTTAATCTTGTTTTTAAATGAAATGTAATGCAATTTTTATGAAGTTATGTTAAATCAGTAGTTTTAAATAGTTGTTAAGTACTAACCGTTACAAAGTAGCCACTGCAAGTAGCCGTTACAAACTAGCCGTTGCAAACTAACTGTTAAAAACTAGCCATTGCAAACTTTGATACATATACATAATGGAGTTGAGACTTTATAATTTGCACAATATTTCATATCTTGCTTCAACTACTCTAAATTTCAAGTATTTAAAATGTCTGCCAATTTCAACTACAACAATCATATCGATAATGAAGACGATGATTTTTCTGGGTATGACTCAGACGATCAAATGTTCTTTCAAATACTCCAACAACAACAAATGTTAATTCAACTTGCAGAAAGCTCTTCAAGTAGATCTTAAAGAAGAAGATATATGGTCCGTAATCGTGAAGGTGCACACGCTCAACTTGTCAAAGATTACTTCTCTGATGATCTAACATGGAGTAGTGATATATTTCGACGATGTTTTAGGATGCGAAAAGATTTGTTCATTCACATAGTTGATGCTCTAGAATCTCATGACCAATATTTCAAGTGAATGGTCGATGCAATAAGGAGAAAAGGTTTCTCACCACTTAGAAATGAATTGTTGCTATCCGCCAATTAGCATATGGAGGTCCTGCCGATCATTATGATGAGTACTTATGCGTTGCTAAAACAACAGCCATAGACTGTGTGTTCAACTTCTGTCGATGTGTGATTGAATTATTTGGTGAAAAATATTTGAGAAGGCCCGATAGAGATGATTGTCGGCGATTAGTTCATATGAATGAGCAAAGGCATGGTGTTCCTGGAAAGTTAGAGAGCATTGATTGTATGCATTGGGAATGGAAAAATTATCCGATTGCTTGGAAAGGTCAATTTACTCGAGGTGAACATGGAGTTCCAACAATAATGCTTGAAGCAGTTGCATCTGCGGACTTGTGGATATGACATGCTTTTTTTGGAGTTGTAGGTTCAAATAATGATATCAACATGCTTAACCAATCTCCTTTGTTCAATGATGTTCTATAAGGAAAAACACCACAGATTAATTTTACGGTAAATCACAAACAATATACATAAGGATATTACTATCTAGAGTGGACAACTTTTGTCAAGAGTTTTTGGTGTTCTCTTGATCGCAAAAGAAAGAAATTTAAAGAAATGCAAGAGGCAGCAAGAAAGGATGTCGAACGCGTATTCGGTGTTCTTCAATCTCGTTGGGTAATTATCAGAGGTGCAGGTAGGTTTTGGTATCAAAGTGACTTGAAGATATTATGTACACTTGTATTATTTTACATAACATGATAGAATAGAGTGAAGGAGATATTGTATTTGATTAGTCCGAAGATCTCAACAACAACGATGATAATAATGCTCAAGTAGTTCTTCAAGGTCCAATCGGAGGATTCAGTGAGTACCTCAAGAGAGATTCAATATTACGTGATAGAGATAAACATCATCAACTTCGCGCCGATTTGGTTGATCACATATGGGAACTATTCGGCAATATTTAGAAAACTTTTAATTTCAGTATGAAATATTTTAATTTTAATGTATTATTTTTGTATTATGTGTTGTTGTACTATTAAATATTTTTAATGAAATTTTTTGTTTAATCTTGAAAATTCGAGAATTTATTTATTTTTAGCTTAAATTATTTCGTCTAATCAATAAAAAAATTATTAAAGAAATTTAATTTCTATTCAAATAAAAGTATTTAAATATTATTTTAATTTATTATAAAAAAATTAATTTAAAGTTTGATTATAATTTAAATTAAATTAATTAAATATAAATAAAAATTAATTAACTTTTTCATAAAATGAAATTATATAAAAAAATTAATAAATTAATAATGTGTATAAATTATATTTGGTGGTGGGACCCTCAAATAGTATTAATTATACCTGGAATGATTGGGGAGGTATATGTACAAATTTAAAGAATTTTTTACTTTTGATGTCACAGTGACGTGACAGTGATATGTCAAAAATTTATACCTGGGATTGGGTACACCATTAGTGATGCTCTAAGTGTGTGTATGCCAAAGGCATAGTTTAGTAATTTAGTATATATATATATATATATATATATATATATATATATATATATATATATATATATATATATATATATATATTAATTTAAAATTCAAATGAGTGTAAGGAAGTAAAACGGTGTGTGCGAATAACCACAACCTTTCCCGAACTACCTCACCTCTTCAAAGTTCAATGTTGCATTCCATTCTCCCTTCATAAGTCCATATAATGATGAAGAAAATAGAAAATCTGCATCCTAAAATTATTTTTATATTTACCTACATACTTGGGGCAAAGTTAAGTTTTTTTTTTAAATAAATATTATTTGAAATAATAATAATTACATTTATTACATGTGAATATTTAGATTTCAACCCTTATTCATTATTATCCTAAGGGGCGGGCTTATTCACACTTTGAAATTACTAAACATACCTAAAAATATTTAATTTTAAAATTTATTAATTAATATGATAGAAATACCTTTGATTAAAATCAAAATGTTAACACACTCCTTGAAACACTCACCTCCCACCTCTTTCCCCCCCTGCAAGAATGGGGAGGAAACCCCACCTAAGCTTGCAATTAGAGAAACATACGTCTAACATCTTTTTAGCCTGCACTCAAACTGTTAGTAGTTTCCCTCTTGAATTCCAAATATTTTCTTTCATTCTAAGCAAAAAAACAATCGATGGGTGAAAGAAAAATGTTCATTTCTCAAAGATGAAGTAGAAACTAAAGGTGAAAAAGTAATAAACAGATCATCAAAATTCCAATATAATCAAGTTTATTAATGGAGAAACAGAGTTATGATTATCCCCACGCCGAAACAAATATTGTCATTCGATCTGATGAGGAACTTCTTAAGAATTGAAATACATGTTCCAATTAAGTACCAACAACACAACTTATTTTCTGAAATAAATTCGTTCTCCACCAGAAACTTTGAATTTCTAGTTCGACCTAGTTTTAAAGCAAAAACGTCGGAGGAAATACAAATGTTCTCAAAAACGTCCGTTATAAAATTTGTGGTATCTAGATCGTGCACAATTAAGGAATGGGGCTCACTTTCAGATTCGTCTTAGTTTATAGTCGGCATATACGAAAAACATGGCATTATGTAAGCCCACTTGGGTAGAATCCCGTAAACCAGTCGAAGGTTCATTTATGAGATTATCTTTGAACAAAGTTATTCAAGAACTAATGAAGGTAGAATCTTCTGGTTGTAGTATAGATTAGGACAATTAAACTGATCCTGTTGTAAGTTATTCTTCAAATTGCACCTTATTAGGATTTCATCCAGGTTATGCTCGGAGAGGGTGAAAGTGAGTGTTTTAATGGTACATTAATATTTTGATTAAGGTTATTTTTGTCTTTTTAATTTGAGATATTATAAATATAAATATATATGGGGTACGTTTAGTCAGTTTTGGGGTGCAAATAGCCGCCTCCTTATCCTAATCATAACAAATTTTGATAAAATTTAGTAAGACATTTCAAGAATTAAAAAAATATTCATATTAACATCTTAATCCACAATAATCAATCATAAATTTTATCAAAATTTTGATATATATTTTATATGTTTAATTTTGCTGGAAAATCTCAATTTTTGTTTTGATTGCAAATTAATTTAAATTTCAATTTAATACTGAATTGCAACTCAAACCATCAAGAGAAAGAAGTAGACACAAAGCAAAGTACAACAAAACCTCTGCATGGACAATAAAAACCTCTAGATAGCCGTCTAAGGGATCAAAGGTGATAAGAAAGAAGTAGGCACTAGCAAAGAAAATGTGGTGGTGCGTACAAAAGAAACCTCATCCGATGATCGGTGGCAGAGGCACCCAGGAACGGATGATGATGGTGATCAGATCTTATAGTCTCCGTAATCTGTTCGGGTTCATACAACAAAATTAATAGAAAGAATTACCTTTCACTGAAGACCGGCGGAGAAGTCAGAACAACTACAAAAACGACCCCTTGATCTTCTATTGTATTCCTATGCCTCGTCTAAACATCTGTTGTATTCCTATGCCTCGTCTAGACGTCGTGTGGGTGACGATTCTCTAGGCGATCCCAATCCGTAGTCTCCATGATTTTCTCATGTTCTCTCTTATCCGATGAAAAATCTGATTTCTCATCTTTTTCTTGAAAATGGCGTGAATAATCATTATGACGGGACTGCTAGAATGCCTTATTTATAGGCTACAACAGGGATCGGGAGGAGAAATTAGGGTTGAGTCTCCCATTGGGCTTAAACATTCAAGTTTAGCCCAAAACTTATACTTAAGCCTAATAATAATAAATCAGTCCACTAAAGAATTATTATTGCACTGCCACCATAATCCCAAATTATGATATGGACTCCTTCTTATTATGAGCTCGTTTCACTCCCTGTGTTTAAGATATACAATGACTATTAATTAAATGAGTTACTGACAACTCAATTAATTAATCTCTTATCCAAGAGTAGTACCACTTAATCTTATTATTATGCCGGATCAAATCCACCTGTAGGATTTACATGATAATCCTTATTAGCTCTTCAAGGGGATATCATCAACTTAATTTATTAGGACACAAATTCCTTTTACAATCAACAACACACCATAGAGACAGTACCATCTCCCAACTTACTGAGCTTATTGATTTACAATTAAATCTTACCCATTGATGAATCAAATAAATAAATACTAAACTACATGTCGAAGTTATTGTATAGGGATTAAGAGAACGAACATCCATAATAATTGAGGTCTAGTTCTCTTACATAGTCAGTATAAATCGAACAACCTGACGCGTCCTGCTCAATACACACAAAGTGCACTAGTGTAATTTTATAGCCAAGACAAATTAATATCAAATCACACTACAATCATCCCGATAGATTGTCCCCATCTATCTCGATTGTGAGCATCTGTTTATACTTTATAAGGAGCTGATAATATGATCTTCTGTGCAACGCCACGCACCATATTATCTACAGTAAAGTAAATGGACTATTGCATTGATATGCAATCATTTGATCAATGATTCTCACTTCAAATATTGTTATAACATTGTTCATACTAAAGTTAGACTTTTAGTATACAATCCAACATATGATACCCCATATATATATATTATATGAGTTGATATCCGGTGCACCCGGGTTTCAAGTGTGCATCCATATGTGTATACTTTTTGTATTCAATATTGTATACATGTTTCTTAATAATTGTATACACTTTTCATACTCAGTTTTTTCAATAAAAAAATTAGCACTCATATGTATATAACTTTTTATTCAATAGTGTATACATATTTCTTAATAATTTTATACTCCTATTTTTTTACACTCAATTTTTTATTAAAAAACTAACAAACAAAATGTATATATTTTTGTTCATAATTTTATATGTTTTTGTTCAATTTGTATACATTTCTGAAAGCGGATACATCGTATCATGGAGACACTACTAAGAAAATGCTTTTTAGTAGCAAAATTTTATTGATGCTAAAAAGCATATAATCGATACTAATATTCTTTAGTTTCTAAAATTATCCCTGCTACTGTTCCGATACTTATACGGGCATTGCTAAAGACATAGTAACCGAAAAACGTTATCTACTGTTAAAGATAGAGATTATAGTGTCCAAAATGATCAGATGCCTAAACTTTCACCTTTAGTATCAGATCTTCCTATAGTATCAAATTTTAGCATCAAAGTGATTGATTCTAATTAATTACTCCCTCCGTCCCATAGAAGTTGACACACTTTTCTTTTTGGTTTGTTCGACTAAAGTTGACACATTTCCTTTTTAATACATGTGACCCACACAAAAACAATTAATCTATTCTCATGGGCCCACATATCACCTCTAATACAACTACCCACTACACATTAAATATTATTTCTCTCACTTCACCTTACTCCAATTTACATTAAATTATTATACTTCTTAATCTCCGTGCCCAAAAGAAAATATACCAACTTATCCGGGACGAAGGGAGTATATTTTAGTATCAATAGGAAATTGATACCAATCGTATGGTGTCGGGCCTTCTAATACCAAAAGATATATTCTATGCTAATAAAATGGCTAATCCTTGTTACCAAAGCATAATTAACCTAATTCGTGTAATAAAATAACCAATAAATAAACATTAAAAATACTTTAACTACTAATTTCAATTAATAATGAATATCTTCATACATAGACCAGTTGATTAGTTATACACTTACAATTTGCAAGGTAAAACTTTAAGTGTAATGAACAACTGTATAAAGAGTATCAAGCCATTTGTTATTGTGAATAAACTGTACAGGTAATCATTTCCAACTACTTGTAACTATCTTCAATGGAAAATCCTTAGTCGCTCTATATCATGGTCCTCCGATTCACTATAACTAGCATCATCTTTCTCCTCCCCTGTACAAGAAAAGAAAACAGACTAAGAAATGTGGTACTCTAGGGAATCTCTTCATTTTTGTACTATGCACACTATAACAGCTAGCAAGGTTTGCAATCAGCTCTGCACAAACCTTAAAACGCATGCCAAAATAAAGAAAAGGTGAGCAGGGATGAAATATGGTTGTCCATCTTTCATATAGCAACATAAAGCAAAAAACAACTTCATGGAGGAAAATGGGTACTTAAGCTCTCTAATCAAGTATAATTTAGAAATCTGGAAAGCAGCCAAATTAACTTTAACAACACTTGATCATTCTTCCAACAAACTAACATTATAGGGTGGGAAAAAAAGAGAAAAAATTAAATCGTATAATTTTAAAATCAGTAAATAAGAACTTTGTATGCTAAGACACACCTAGCAGCAAACTGCACAAAAATATGCTGCAGGGATTTTTACATAGACTATCCTAAACTGCAAAAATATTTGTCCAAGTTGTTCTTCAAATGCATTAACATCAAGATTATGAATAAAAACATAAGCAAAAGTAGGACTTCACTTGAGCGCAAAATCAAACATAGTAAATAAGAAAGTTTACAAATTATTAAAAACATTTGGGATGTTGGGGGTTAGTTTGTTCAGCAAAAAAGGAGGAACAGAGTGTGAAGTACAGATTTAGTGGAGAGAAAGAAGAGATACCTTCATTAAAAAGAACGAGTAGAGAGGGAGTGCAATTTGTGCCATAACACGATTCTATCATCTCAAATCAACTGAGAGGTGAGTATGAGTGAACTTATATGCAACAATGTAAATGTGATAAGGATCACCTTAAAAGTTCAAGCATTGTTTGTTTTTACCTCGATCAGCCAATCAATAAGAATGCCTCTCATTCTGGTTGCTGATGTCAAATTGATGATCCATGTAGTTTGGCGTCACGTAGCTCAATCCCTGTAATCAAACTTTAAATAATAAACAAAGTGGAAATCGAATTCAGGGATCACATTAGGTGAGATATAGGACAGGATAATTTCTCTTCACTAGAAGAAAACCATTAATTTCAATTGAAATAGGTCATGCAGGAAAGATAAATCAAATGCTCATGCAGGAGAGATAAATTAAATGCTACCAATTAAAAGAAACACATTATAGACTAATACAAATTGGTAAACTTGGAGAGAGCACTCAAAATGCTATAAAAAATGGCTTAAGAACATAATCAAATTGAAAAAGAACTGGATTCTGCCATCAAGTGAAGCTGGAAAGAACTCAAATCTGCAACAAAAGATGGCCTTTTGCATTACAGAACATGATTAAAGGAACTAGATTGTACATGATCAAAGAGGAGAAAAATTTGAATGTGTCACCTCTGTGCTTTTATAGTAGGGCATACATGACATCAATGCATAACTACTGTCAACAAGTGAAGCTAGAAAGAACTCATATATAATTAAAGGGACTATATATAGTGTAAAATCGATGAGTAAACCCAAAATATCACCTCTGTCCTTTTATAGTAGGCATACAGGTCATCTATGTACTCAACAACAGCAAGTGAATTCTTCTTATCACCTCTGTTGCTCATTCCTTCAAATAATCATTAACAACAATGCTAAGAAAGGCAGAGCAAAATAGACTACACAAAATTCATTTTCTCAATAAATAAAAGTAGTAACAAGAAAGATAGCAAATTCAATTACTGAATATCCAATAGAATTAAATGAATAAGTCACCTAACCACCAACACAAAACAAACAAACTGTTGAGAGAAAATATTTTCGCCAACCTAATTCAAACACACAAACATACATGATAGCACATTTGGAATAAAAATGAAAAATAACCTGTCTATCAATGTCAGGAAAGATGGCGACAACATGATCGATAGCAGAAATAGAGGACAAGTAGTTGGAGGTGGCGGCGGTTCTGAGCGGAAGACTGCAGCCGATAGACAATATTCATGGAATTCCCTTAGATTGTCAAATGAAACAGGTGGAGGCTCTACGTTGAGATAAACAAACCAACAATTAGCCCAAATCTTTCTCCTACCCTGTACCAAGACAAGAAACTAGACTAAGAAATGTGGAACTCCAAGGAATATAAAACAAGAAAAAAAGAGTTAAGAATTTAGTGATAAAAGAAACATCAAATAGTTTAATCACTTCAAGTCCAAAATTCTGATTGAGAGCTAAAGAAATGAATTTGAATCAAGATTCACATAATAAAATAAATGCACACACTCTATAAACTATTAAATGCAAGAAGTAGAGGATTCTGCAGCAATACCTGAACCAATATTGACATGACATCATTCAGTTAAGGAAACACTGTTGTTATTGTTGCATGCCAGTCATGCTAAAATGAGAATTATACTTCAGAACCTACAACCTTCATCAAAATTTAATGTTTGGTTCTAAATAGAGAAGTGCACAGTACTATCAAAATTCAAAGAGAGAAATATCTGAAACGCAACAATGGGGAAAGAAGAGTTATTTCTTATAAGCCTTTTATGTCCAAGTAAGGCAGGCCTGATTTTACATAATTAACCAACAAGAAGTTGAAATGGAGAGACTATTTATTACCTCTTGTAGCATTGTAGAAGTAGACACCGAAGATAATTGTAGTCCTGAAAGCTCCAAGTCGCTACCATTAGAATTTCCATTTTCAGAATGAGAATCAGGATTTATGGGCTCATCATCAGCGTCATTTTCATGAAACACAAAAACATGGTAGTATTATTTATTTAAAATAATTTTCTCAGATGCGTGATGAAACTTCGGCATAATCTAAATTTTCAACAATCACAATTCATAAAGCATTATGAAATAGGTGAACTTAGAGGTCAGCTAAAGGGGCCATTCCAAAACCATGGTACTCGTCCACCTCAAATGATCTTGAAGCAACCAGACTCTTCGCAGCGAAATATTCTTCAACAGCAATCAGAATTCAAACAAGAATTTGGTTAATATTATTACAAGAAAATAGGGAATTGAACAAACACTAAGAATAAGGTACCTTGTAAACTATTGACATCAAGTGAAAAATCAAAGAGTTGTGTCATGTTTCTAATCTCTCTTAGCAGAACTCTGGTGAAGTTGTTGCTCTGCAACCGGAGTGTCCGAAGCTGCGAACATTGGCTCAAACCGGGAGGTATTTCGCCACCAAACAAGTTGTAAGATAGATTTACTTCTTTGAGCACTCCATGGCTACACATGTCAATAGGCAAGCTTCTTAGGAGGCTGTTGTTTGTCAATCTCATCACTTCCAATCTTGATAACTTGAATATAGTCTGAGAGATATGACCTGTCAGATTATTATGTCTCATGTCCAAAACTTTCAAGTTATTAAGACCACCAAACTATCAAGTTATTAGTCTGTTTATTAATTTAAGAACTAAGGATGAATGCTTAACTAATTAAGCTCAACCATGATTGTTCTAGCACTCCAAAGTAAATGACCCATCTAATGAATGGAGTATAAAATCAAAATAAAAACTAGGAAAGAATGGATTCAGGACCAAGCATATTATTTCCCTGCATTGACATCATTTGATCAGTCCATCATTGCATTCCAATTTAAAGCTTTTCATTCATTACTAAGAAGTAATCAAATACGCAAATATATATGGATCTTAAAATTGCCTCTATTTAATATTTAAGGATCTTTGAACTTTTCTCATCAATTCATGGGTCATGAACAAAAGTAAAACATAGAGCCAACGTAGAGAAAAAACCATATACAACTTAATTCTTTTAAAACATAGTTGTAGCTCCAAACACGCAATAAATACAGCAATACAATAGAAGACGGATTGAATGCTTTCCCCCTCTCTCGCTCTTTCTATCTATCACTCCCACACATACATACATACAGACAAATAGATGTAGAAATGGATTAAAATATTAAAAATTTTGAATATATTGAGCTAAGATATGGACCAAAAGAGCAAAGCGAAAAGTAAAAGTGTTTGTCTCTCAGAGTCCAAATTAATCGCACAATCAAAATATTAAAAAAAGATCGAAACTCACCTTCAGAGATGGCGGATTGGACATTGGCGCACTTTTGAACAAAATGGTTACGCCTTCCTCCTCAATGAGAGCGTCCGTAAAGCCATTCTTACCATTGGCGGACTAAGATTTGTCGACGTTAAGCTTGACTAGATATTGCACGAAGGCCAAGACCAGAAGAGATCTGAAAGGAGCAAGGTGTCGACTATGGCTGCACGGTTAACGCAAATCTCCTGGCAGATTCAGCGATTTGTGTTGTTGATTGTAGATCTAGGGTTTATTGGTTTCGACTTTTAAACGTGAACTGTGAGTCTGTGAAATGAGAATAGAGTTTTTACTTAACACAGTACCGCTTAAAAGAGTAATTGGAGGAGTAAACTTATGAATCAATAGGACACTTTAAAATAGGTATCGATACTAATGATACTAAAAGTAGCCTCCGTATGCAAAATAGAGTTTTTTACTATTAATCAGTTGACAGCATAGAAAATCGATAGTGGCTAAAACCTTCAGCTACTAGAATTAGTATTAGTATTCGTAAACTTAGATACAATAAAAATTAAATCAATGGCATCAATTTTCAAATGATACCGATGAAAGATAACATCATTGGCATCTAAAATTCTTTGATACCAATTGTAGCATCAAAATTGATTTGCTACCAAAGAAGACATTATATCACTCCTTCATTAATAACTAAAAAAATGGCGATACTATAAATTAATTTTGTATCTATTGGAAAAGATACGATTCTATAATAAAACTGTATCAATAAAAGTTTTAATACTAGAAATAAAATAGCATCATTAAAATATTTTCGGATGCTAATTAAACTAGGTTAATAAAGTTGGCATCTGAGCGAGAAATATAGATACAAATAACTACTTTTAGTATCAAATGTTTTATTGATACTAAATTTAATGATAGTAAAGCCCCTTTTTTTAGTAGTGTCAGGTGTACCATGGTACTAAGTAGTGTCAGGTGTACCATGGTACTAGCCTATTATATATATACATACACATTATAATACTGCAAAAAAATTATACCCCACTAAATATTACATATTATCTTTAATAATGATTATCATGTCATTTCATATAAAAATTTTATTAATTTAATATTTAATCATTTTCAAATAGTGGGTGCAGTGTATTATCTTTGAAAATTTCTTTTATTTAATTAACTAGTAAAACCAATTTCATGATTATAAATTATACCTTATATATATTATGAAATTAATTATCGAGTTAATTTATTAATTTATTTAAATAATTTATTTTCTGATCACATGAATACTTAAAGAATAATTTAATTATATTTCAATAAATTTTTTAATTCATTCCCATAAAGAAATAAGGAAAAAAAATATATTACTTGAAGAAAGGAGATAGTGGATGTTCTATGGAAGAAGATGAGTATGTTGAAAAATGAAAATTATATAGTTTATTAGTATGTATGTGGGAGATTTTTAAAACTTAGGTGTGAGTTTTGAAAACTAAAATTTGGTTTTCCAAACTGAATCAAGAGCTAGTGCTGTGTGAGATCATTTTACGGTGAGATTATTTTACGTTTTCGTGAATAATTATCATTTTATTTATAAAATGTTATTAATTTCTCTATAAAATGTTTGGGTTAATTACTCTAAAAGTCCTGATCTTTTTGTGAATTAGTCCAAACTTTTTAATATTTACAATTAAGTTCTCGACCTTTAACCTATTTTGCAAATTAAGCCATCAAGCACATGAAGGTCTGCCCGGTGGCTGACATCGCTGTAAATCCACATATTTTAAAATAATAATAAGAAGAAGAAAACGAGGTTGTTTTCTAACCAGCAACAGATTAAGTTCTCTCTCACATGTGCGAAGCTCAGATCTCAGAATTCGATCAGATCTACAGCTTGAACGTGAGGAGTACTTCTTGGCGATGAAACACGGGCCGCACACAGCGTCGAAACACGCGGTGGTAGGGGGCAATGACGTGCTAGTGGCTGCACCTCTGGAGACATGAACCGCCGCCGCCGTCTTGTGTTGCAAATCCCGACGTCGCCGAATACCCGCTGCCGCGACGTTGTAGGATCTGATACCACCAAAGAAAGCCACCACGTCAATCAAATCCACCACGCGAGCCACACTTACCAGGGTTCGTCGTGCCACCCGTTTCCAGGTTTGCTGCCACCGTGAACTACCATAAACAAGCCAATCAAATCCTCTACACTGCAGGAATCCCTCATTCGCCGAAAAATGTTGTCGTCGTCCGGTTCGTCACCAAACACCAGCACCGTCGGAATCGCGACGACCTCTTGAAATCTCGAGGGTCGCTACCTCGCCGCTGCCCATTGTCTTTCCTCTTGCTGGAGTCGTGAGAAATTGTCGTCGCTGGAAACGTCTCACCGCTCGCTTCTGCCACTCCGGTTCACCACAGCCTAGCCAAAAGTCAAAACGCTTCCGCTATTTTTTTTTAATATGTGAATTTACACGTCAAGATAACAGTGAAAGTCACAAACCGGTCAAGCCTCCCTCTGCCCGATGGCTTAATTTGCAAAACGGGTTAAAGGTCGAGTATTTATTTGTAAATATTACTCCCTCCGGCCACTTACAAGGTATCCATTTTACCATTTTGGGCGTCCACTTCAAAGGTGTCCATTTCTCTTATTTAGTAAAAAAGTACACCATATGGCCCACCAGTACCCACTTTACATATAATAATAACTCTTTAATCCACGCCCAAAAAGCAAACGATTACCTTTCAAGTGGCCGGAGGGAGTTAAAAGTTTGGACTAATTCACAATTCGCGAAAAGATTGGAACTTTTGGCGTAATTAACCCAAAATGTTATTATATGTTGTTCATGAAATAGAATTATCACTTTTCATCTATTGAGTATCACTTTTTATTAATGATGTTATCACTTTTAATCCGTTTTATGTTATAAAATGTTATCACTTTCATATAAAATATTATCACTTTTTGTTTATACTATATATTATTCGTGAAATAACTTATTGCACCATTTTCACTTTTCATCGATTGAGTACACATGTGCATCCATATGTGTATACATTTTTATTCAATTGTGTATATATATTTCTTAATAATTATATAGTTTTTTTTACATTCTTT
This sequence comes from Pogostemon cablin, assembly GCA_023678885.1. Lineage (NCBI taxonomy): Eukaryota > Viridiplantae > Streptophyta > Magnoliopsida > Lamiales > Lamiaceae > Pogostemon > Pogostemon cablin. Next base: position 11,666,397 of record CM043008.1, on the reverse strand, counting down.
TTTATTTTTTTATTCAATAGTGTATATATGTTTCTTAATGTATATAGTTTTTTACATTCATTTTTTTATTAAAAAAAAGTTAATAGAAAATTTGATAATAAAGTGTATATATTTTTATTCATTTGTGGATATATTTTTATTTATAAATGTATATATTTCTGAGAGTGTGTACACAATGCACAAAATAATATGCCATATTTTTAGGCATGCATAAGTATTTATAATAATAATAATTATTATTATTATTATTATTATTATTATTTTTATTATTATAAGAACATTGATATCAAAATATATTAAAATATAAAATCATATTCTCATTCTAAATTTAAAAATTTTCCGCGTAATTTATCTGCCAATCCCCAACCCCTCCATGCTAAAATGGAGGTAAATTCTTAACACGTAAATGGTGTGTTTACATTGAAGGTTAATGGGGTTATCCCTTATTCAACCCTAGTTAAATTTTGTTTACTTTGCAGGTTATAAGAAAATGATAATCCTTCGGATTTAGTCGGCCCGGTGCTTAAGTCTGACGTGGCGGGGTTAAGCTGATCCTCAAAAATTGGGGGGGGGGGGGTATTTCTGACACGGAGTTTATATTAGGAAATTACTCACTTTGACAGGGAACCTGTTCCCAGTCATTTTACCCTTTTATTTAGAAAATATCATATTCCATTCTTATTCACGAGTCTTCTTCTCTGTCATAAGAACCCAGACATTTTTAGGGTTCATAATTTGGGAAATTTTCTTCTCTATCCATTCTTATTCACAAGTCTTCTTCTCTTTCAATCAATTGAAAGAAGAACCCATGGTTCATAATTTGGGAATATGCAGTTCATGAGATTTGCTGGATTATGAAAGGAGATTTGCTGAATTATAAAAATAATGAGAAACTTCCTTCGAATCATCTTCAGATGGAGAGACAAGTGAGGTCTCATTTATTTGTGGATTTTTTTCGGTGGAAAGAAGTGAGAGCGCGCTTCTATTTACACTACCTACCGCCGGAGCCGGAAATAAGAAAAGAAGCGGTGGTAAAAATAGGAGAGGGATTGGATCCCTTGACCAGACAGTGTTGGAGGAGATTTTGAGGAACCAAACGGAAAAATAATAGTGCACCGTGGAGTTGGGGAGAGAAGATATCCGGCGACGAAGATAGAGTTGGGCATAAGGAGAATCATGTTAGTGGTGCGCCATGGGGAGTTTGAGGAGGAGAAAAGGGAGATGTTGGTTTTGGTATTGAGAAGCTGTGAAGAAGCAGTGGAGTAGTAAACAATAAAGCTACATTTGAAGGATCCATAGCGGATTCGGAGTTCGATTTTGGGCTTTCAATCTGGTGATGAAATCTGCTTGGAAGCAAATCTGTTTAATTTCACATATCTGTTTTGTTAAATTGGAATTTCACGAGATCTGCAGAATTACAGAGATATCGATATGTTAGGAAAATTGATCTCACATATTTATTTTACTAATTTAGATAAAGAGTATTATAGTAAAAATATTATAAATAAATATTGAAAGTAAACACAATACATTAGGTACTATTGAGATTTGGGCAAATCTAGAACTGAAAGAAATTGAAAAAAAGATGGCGGTGGGGGCCGAAAGACAGGAGGAGAGGAAAGTGGAGTTCCTGGAAAAACACACTATGAGATTGATGGATGATTACGGGATGAAGAATGAGCATTGATTGGAGTGAAAATAAACGTGTTTTAGTATCCAATTTAACACCTTTTTGTTTGGAATTATTGTCATATATTAGAACAAGTGTCTTATATTTGATATGTGAGAAAAATGTGCACTTGAGGTGTTTTATTGTGTTTTAGGTGGAAAAATGATCTAATGTGAAAAGTTGGAGAAAATGGTGCAACTTGTGTAGGAATGTTGACAATGAATGTCTAATTTATGTAATTTTTCTGTATTTTTGGATCTCTAAACTGAAAGTATGATACATAGTTGGAAAGTCACAGAAGAGAGGATCGTTTTGGCATAAGGAACACCTCAATCGGAGTCCAAACGAGAAAGTTATGATCAAAATGGTGACGTCGTGCGCACTGTTCCTACTCAGCACGACTGTTCCACTTTGCATGACTTTTTATACATTCAAATGTTAGAATTTTTTAGAGTTCTTTATATGAATAGAAATTCAAGGAAGAGAGGATCGCGTGAGCACAAAAATCACACAAATCAGAGCTCGGATGTGGAAGTTACGCGAGAAATGGTGAGACTGCGCAAGCCCGCTCGACCAAGCCATTTGGTCGAGCAACGATCGAGTGGTGTGAAATTTTTGCATCCGCGAACAGGTATACTGCTCGACCAAAGCCAATCCCAATCGACCTAGAGCAGTTTGGTTTAGCGGGATATGGAATCGTATTTTTGGTAATTCTGTACCTCCAGTAGCGTGTATTTTTGTGTTTTCCAAGAAAAAGTCTATCTAAGGTCCATAAGGAGGGCTTACAAGTATAAAAGGGGATGCAGATCACATCATTATTCATATGCGACTGCAACACAATCATCTTACACCCTACAAGGAGGGATCACCCCCAAACCATCATCCACATCATTTCCTCCATCCATCCATCACTGTGAAGATTCGTCTATGGAATGAAGAAGGAGAACCAAGAGGATTTGAAGAGAAGGAAGGAGACTTCTACACCAAGGGTTTTCCTAATTCTTTTCTTCTACTTTCTAATTTTTCGGACATATGGGTAAGATCGATCCAACCCCCATTATTGTTCTTCGCAATATCATGGGCTAGAACCGTTTTGTTAGATCTAGGGTTTGAAGGTTTTTATGAATTAATTGAACTTTCGTGTGTATACTCCGTACAACACTACTTGTGGATTTATTTTATATAGGACAATGCTTTATTAATTCATACTCAGAGTTGTTTTGTGCATTTTTAACTGTTATGTAGAGTCTGAATACCTATCTTGGTATTGATTGAGTGCATTTACTGCTGAGCAGGATTCCATGTTATGATTCCAAGTGAGTGGACTCTGAAACTTCATTAGAATTATCTTATATAAATACTTATTAATTAAATTGGATTCGAGTTACTAAGTAGGATAAAGAGGATAATTACATAGTACCTATAAATGGAGATCATAATGGGTTAGAGTACCAATCCTAGGGGGAAATAATTGATACTGATAGTACCTAGAAAGGGGAAGTGAAATTATATCTCTTGCTCCAAAGTTATTCACACGTGTTATACGCATATTTACTTCTGTCTATAGAGTAGATTTGTATGGCTTAGTGATGCGTCCATAATCCACAAGGCAGAGTCAGACATTGATACACGAAAGAAAATTAATGAGTGAAATCAGATTACCCTAGAGCTACCTATTCTCCTACTTGATTCACTTTCATATTCTTCTAGTAGTTAATTTATTTTAATTGTTATTTAATTTAATTGTTTATTAGTTAATACTTCAATCCTCAATATTATTGCCAACTTGTCTTAATTAATTAGCTTATAATTAAATTGATAGTACGCCGTCCTTTGGGTTCGATATATAACTTGGTCGCTTGCTTAATCTGCAACTGATATCCTTAATAGTTGGGGATTAATTTTGCGTGCAAAGAAAAAGCGCATCAAACATATCTATTCCCTATTCCGTGCGGCCATGGATTTTTCTAATCAGGCAGAGGGGCGATCGCTGCCATTCGCTACGGTGGTGGCGCTGGATTTTGCGACAGTATAGTAGGAGGGAAGAACATTGAGAGGGGAAGCGAAGAGGAGAAGAGATGAATTAGGGCGCTCGACCATTCTCAAGAAGTATGAATTTGATAAACTTGATAAATATTATTTTTTTAGTCATAGTCCAAATGCCCAATGTTTGGGCTGAATGCATTTCTCAGTGGATGCAAGTTATGTTCAAGCAGATATGCCTTTTCGAAAAGAAAATAAAAGAAAAATATTACTTACTTATCTTAATACACATAATACTTATCTCCATAATACATTTTTATCTCATATTACCCACCAAATGAACAGTTAGTTTACAATTCTCCCTATGATTTTTTTAATACATATTTCTGTAAGTGAAAAACCAATTTTTTTACAATAAAGAATGCGTTCGTTCCTATTTTGTTGCTCTCTCCTCATCTCCTTAATGTGAAGCAGAGGATCGACCATACTATTATTTGGTATTACTGTCAAATCAAACTAATGTGAGGGATTTCTTACTTATTTTTACTGAATACTATGTATGATGATATTGAGTTATGTGTAGTACATACTATTAGTTAAGATTATTACTATTAAATAAGTTCAACCTAAACTATTAATAATAGATACAAAAAGATATTATGATATGTCTATTATAACCTTACTTTAATATTCAAATCACTATAAAATCTTAATATATGTTCAACCTAAACTATTACTAATAGATACATGATATGTCTATTATAACCTTAATTTAATATTCAAATCACTATAAAATTTCAATATATTATCTAATTTCCTTTATTATCTCAAATAGTTTTTTTATTTCAAATATTTCTCAATATACGTCCATATTATGTGTTAGAGAGAAATGTATGCAGATTTAAGAGAGATCCGATGAAAAGCTTCATGGCACCCCAATTCTTCATTTCATTTTTGCAGAATTCTCCTTCTTTCTTGGCTTCACTGGGGCTATTGAGTGAGAGAACCCCCTCCGCTAAGGCTTGACGAATGCTGTGTACTAGAAAGATGGATCTTTACTCGCTGGGGTTAGACATGCACAAAATAACCGAAATCGGCAGTTCCAATCGGGAAACCGGCAATTCCAGAACAGTTCAAAATGTGACCGAAATTGGATATTCCGGTTCGGTGGTTCCTCATTTCTTGGACCAGCAGTTCCACATATTTTTTTTTATTTTTATTTTTTTGGGTTGAGAGTGAAAATAAAAATAAAAAATCAAAACCGGCGGTTCCAAAATTGAACCGAAGCCGTCCTAGGATCGGTTCGGTTCTGGTTCCACATTTCCGGGAACCAGAACCGGCGATTCGGAACCGGCATGTATGTCTAGCTGGGTGAATGAGAGAGAAATTGGGGGTTGTATGGGAATGGTGATGACATGTCTTTTGAGAATGGAGTTTTTAGCTTAGATCGACAATATATTTCTGCCAGAAACAAGGAGCGAGTAGGTGACACATTGGTTACCCATGGCTTTACCATTTATGATTGCCACCACGCCTGTGGCAGTTGTGTTTTGATTGATAGCTGCAACTTCTTCAATTTCAACGGAGGTAGGCTTAAGATGATAAGAAGGCATGAAAGGATCCGAGGATAACGTATGAGAGTGATTCCCTTTACAAGCCCCCACTGTATGTATTACACTTCATCTTCATATACTAAATCATTATGATTTTTTCTTTTTCTCTGTATTTTTCCTTTCAAATTTATATTTTTTTATTAAAAATAATACTCTGCAAAGTGAAAATCTTCCTATAAACTAATTCATGAATAAGTCACATGATATACTGCCTCCGTCCCCTTCAAATATAGTGTTTTTTTCCATTTTGGGCGTCCCATATAAAGAGTCTATTTTTTCCTTTTTTTATACATATGAGACTCACACACACCTACTAATACAACTAAAATATGGGGCTCACACTTCCACTAATGTAACTACACATTGCACATTAAATAATAATACTCTTTAATTCACGTGCAACAAGTAAAAGTCCACTCTTTATGTGGTACGAAGAGAGTATGAAAAATGATAAAGTATTAACCAATCATGAAAATATAAGTTGTTTCCTCGTAGGAAAAGTGAAAAAAAGAAAAAAAAATCTATGTACATAGCCATATAGCGATTAGCATGTAGCATGTTTAAAAAAAATATAAAGATATGGGTAAGATCGTAACACGTAACGGTTCGTAACAACTTATGTAAGACGGATAAAAAATAATGACTTCTATAATAAAAGGTAATAGTATTATTTCAAGAATAATTTATAATATAAATAAAAAATGATAACATTTGAGTGATAACTAATTTAAAAAATGTAATTTTACGTATTTAAATGATAACTAATTTAAATAAAGTAAAATGACGTTACATGAGACGATTTCATACGAGACTTTTATTAAAGTGGAGTATTATTTATAAATAAATAACAAATGTTTCATTCGGATGAGTAATTTATTAATTAAATTTTTTAATGAAACAACTAATAATATTTTAAAAAACAATACACTGAGGAGCATACAGATGAGATACATTCCAACTAAACATGAAAAATTGTGTATAGAATAAATGAAGTTCAAAAATGCATCCCCCCCTCACCCAACCTCTCAATTAGTAGCCTGTACTTCTGGCCTAGATATCTGACTAAAACACAACAAATTTTGGGGGTAGCAATGGCAAGTTGAAAATATAATAGCAGGATTCTAATCCTAAGTTTTGTGATCCCACTACAACCAACCTCATTTTCTCCGAAAGCCTCGTATATTCGTGCACTTAAGCTGTCTTTGGTTTAGGGGCCTTTTTCTTCTGTTGTTTCCTTGAAATAGAGTTCTTCATCCCCAGGAAGAAGAGCAATGCACCACCGAGTGCCACACACTGCCAAGAAATATATAACAATTCACATGAGCTCATATTTTTGTCTCCACATACAACTAGAAGAAGAAAATAACAGTGTGACGTGTACTCTAGCATGGTTGTACCTGAAGGAACTCGGTTAGGAGTCTGAAATATTGTGGTCTTCCAGCAGTGTAGTTGTAAAAGTCATACAACAAGGGAGTGGTCAATATCAAGTAATATATCTGCAGATAATGGGAGAGAGTGTTATTTTATTTATCCTTTAGCCATTTTAAAGGTTGTATGAATGGAAATATGTTGCTCAAAATGGATAAGAGGTATTAACCAGAAGATAAGCACCAAAATTGCTGCCAAGCACAAATAGAAGACCACCCAACCCCTTCAAGAAAATACAAGCGGCAACGAATGTCCTGACCTGTAAAGTTCATATGCGATCAGGATTTCAGCATGCAACGTAACAGAAGAAATTATTTTGTGGCAGTAGATGAGAATGGAAGACATATCAAGGTCTTTGGAGACATACATCAATGTGGAAATTGTTTTTCCCGATTATTCCATCAATAAACCTCTTGACACGAGCCAATTTGGGAGCCCACTCTTTTGCTGCTGGTCCACCGTCCTCTCCAAATTCGTTGAACCTAAAGTAGATTATGTTATTAGTTTATTGAATGGAAGGCAAGAAAGATCAAGAATAGCAAGCGGAGGGAGTAAAAACAAGTGCATATTAAAATATTGAACTATGCGATTAGAAATACAGAATTTTAATACATAAGCATATGCAGGAAAAAGAGCCACAGATGACAGAACAATCTCTTATCTAATACCAAAAAAATCAATATACAACATTAGATGACATAATCAGCTAGGAAAAATAAAAACGACTTAACATATTCAACTTACAGATAACATTAGGGTTCAGAAATCACAACCACACATTCTGGTTGTTGTTCTAGCATAAGTCAAATGCTTCCTACATAACATCAGCCAAGGATCTCCAACTTAACAAATGCATCAAGCATAGAGTCAGTACATCAACTCTAGACTAATTTCCAGAAACAAAATGACACAAAGAAGTAAAATAATTAAGCAGTTGAGGATGCTATGCAGGACATCTTAATTTTTTAAAACTTAAGAGTCCAGGGATCATACAAGAACACCTGCATAACATAATGGATTTTTTAATATATAAGTAACTTTAATGTGATATGAGAACATTCTGACACTGTGAGAATTCTCCCAGTCTTGTAGCTCATTCATCTTTAAATTTTTTATAAGCAAAAGAAATGTCAGAAAGAAGAACATGTATATTTCATCTATTACTTTCCCCAGTACAGATGTGAAAAAAAATTAGAATTAGTCAAATCTCATGAGTAGCATAATTACTTCTAAAATATGGCTTTCTGCATCTCTGCTTGGTATAGCCATGAGTAGCTTTAATTACTTCCAACATATTTTGCTATTAACAATTTCGTATTTACTCATATCATATGTGATCATCTAATAGCTTAGAAGTAGCTTGGGACCCAAAATCATCACCTAGGTCTTTTAATGCCTCCATGTGTGATATAGTCCTCGTACAATTAGATTTAAACCTCTTCAGTGCAGAGTGCTATTCACATGGTCGAGTATAAAACTTCACAATGCTCCCAAATATAGATGAATACAGTTTTACCCAAGGAAAGTTCTTATATTCCAGACATGTATACATTTTAGTAGAATATTCCAGCGCAAGCAGATCAGTAAGCCATAAAATCAATTCAATGAATAAGATTAGTGGCTTATTTCCTGAAACCATTCAATGACCTGCGTCATGGACTATAGTTCAGAACCAGACAATCAGTCTTTGGTTCTGGTTAACTGATTATGAAGGCTTTTAAGTTTAATTTGCTCAACACATTAAGATGTTAAATTAATAAGATTTCACTAAGCTTTCTCTCCATAAATATCCTATATGTATATATTTGAATTTTCAATAACTATAGCCAAATGCCAAATGAGTTCAGCCCTTTCACAAAACTTCAGTAAATAATCGTTATTAAAGAATGCACCACAATTTGATACCACCACAACCATTTCAACCAAAATGATGGATATTTTGCATCACATCACATAACCATCTATCCATTGGAGACTATCAATCCGTACGACTGTCAAAAGAAGCAATAAATTCGGAGTGCATTCTAACAATTTTCTTGAGAGCTAACACTGTAAAGTTTGCTATTTGATGTTCTTATTGACTGAACACCAAGTTACCTTTGAAAGATCAGATTATCTTTTATTTTTCATTCAACTTTTAAAGGAAAGTCATCTCACAGCTATCCAAATGCATGGGAGACACAACATAATTCACTGAATCAACGAAAAGAAGTGTAAAAAACAACTGTTGGTGAATCTTTTCATTTCAGTATGTTCTAAGTTAGGGTTTGACTAAGAATAGAATCCTTTCTGAACAAAGAAATTAATGCTTCAATAATAAAAAAATAAATACAAGAAGTTTAAATTTCTAAAAAAGCTGAACTTTAACCACGGGTTTCTAGTTTTACAAGGCATGTTCTGCGCCCGCCCCACCCCTCTTAGTTAAATCATCAATTAAGCAATTTAACTTAAACAAATGTAATAATAATTCCTCTATAACATTTTTAACAGTCAAATACCATATGTTTCCATCAATTAATGCTAAGAGCAGATACTAGAAAGTAGAAGCTACATTTAGTCACTCAGGAGAGATTAAAAGATAACCAAAATGAAAATCGCCAAACGAAATTAATTAGTGCGAAACTCTGCACAAAAAATAAGGTTACATTCAGATTTGATGTATTGAAAAAGGTGTTCTCTTGATTCTTTTGAATCAAGTCATTCACTCAAAGGTCATACCAGAAATAAACATAAGATAAATAAAAATCCAACCATATAGGCCCCCAAATTCCAAATTACAGCAATAAAATGCCTCAAGAAATCCAATCACACCCTATCTTAATTAAACCTTCAACTATTTCTCCCAACCTCCCACTGGCAAAGAAATTAAATAATACACGTAGATGCTAATATCATGGAAACCCTTTTCAGCGCTATAAACATACTGATATCTGAATAGCAGCAACACCAGGAAAATTCGAAATAACAACAGAAACGAATCAAGATAAGTTAAAAACAAAATCCCAACTACAGATGATAGCTAGATCTAAATTGCATAACAGCCCTGGAGAACTAGACTACAGAAAGAAGCATAAAAATTAGCACACACAGAAGTAAACGAATAACAGATCTGATTAAGGAGGTAAAGTAAACAGAGGAGACAGAAAAGTGGGTTTACATTTGCCATGCAGAGAGAATGAAGATTGAAGCGAAGAGAACTCTTCCAAGAAAAGAAAAGAAACCCATTTCTTCGACCTTGGGCTTGGTGGATTGCTCTGTCTAAGAGACGTGTGGAATGATGAATGGAAGAGAGAGTGGAGCAACGAAATTGAGTAGTAGTACTGTTTTGTGGTGGGTGATTGTTAATGTTATTAAATTTCTGGGTTGCTGTTGAATTGGTTTCATTAATTAGATTAGATTTGAATTAATCATAAATAAATAGGCAATGAGAACGAGATCGGTTCTACATTTTCTTAATCTTTTATCCATTTTTATCAAAGATATAAGGAGTATAATTTTTCAATTAGAAAATGTTAATAGTATGCATACAAACTCATTGAAAAAGTCTTCGAAACTTTGGAGGCTTCTAAGTACTACCTCTCTCCGGTGGAAGATATTAGCAGTGAGTAGTGAGTCATTTATTAGTAGTGATTGGGATCATTTGTGGGGCCCTTTAGTTAATAGAGAAAAATGAAGAGCTTTAAATGAGACACTCAATATAATATATTAAAGAAGACGACTATTTGCATCCCGAAATTATTAGACGAACCTCAATTACTAGACGTACCTCATTAAAATTAAAATACCTATTTAAATCACTTAATACACCACATACAAAGAGAACTTTACCCTTTTCAACTATACCCAAATTTTAAAAATCTAATCTAATTTATTCGCAAAATGAAAAGGCATATTATAGTGGGATTCATCCTTACTCCATATATTATTCATTTCAATCAAGAATAAAATTTTCTTCCAATAACTTCAATATTACAAAATTCATTCTTTTAATTAATTTTAATTTATTATGTATCCACCTTCCATGTTTTTGATCGCAAATGTCGAACGATTTTGCGTGTTCGCCAGTTGCTGCCGTAAGAAAGAAAAAAAAAGGAAAAAAAATGGGTGTTCGGTTACTACAACCGAATATAAGTAAATATGTTCGGTTATAAGAAGCGAACAGTAAGAAAATGATACCCAACAGTTCAATCACAAACGTCGAACATACTTAAGTGTTCGACTGTTGTCGTCGAACATTATACTACAGCGGGCTAACAACGAAATGATTCAACATGTTCTACTCATGATTTTCTTCGCCGTAGTGGTCTTGCCCACATCACCCATCCCACATATCCCCATTGTCTTCACCCTTTTTCTCTCTTGCTTTTCATCATCTTCTCTTCAATATCTTTTCTCCATTCAAACTGGTAAGTATCTCGAGATGGATTCGATGCCATGGCTGCTGGTTGAGCAGGATTATCACAAAGCTGCTCATCGATTCTTTCAAATCGTGATTTCTCAAAGTATGGTTTAGGATTAGGTTTATTAATGTTTTAATTTTAGTTTTCGGGGTGTTTTTAGCAATTTCGGGGGTACGAGTAGATAGCTCCAATCTTATTTTATTATTTATATAAGGATATTTAGGTCTTCTCACATCACATATTTTAAATTTATAAATTAATAGGGTTCGTCTAGTAAATTTGAGGGTGCAAATAGTCGCTCCCTGTAGTAAAATAAAAAATGTATATCTTTCACATTAAGTAAATAAAAGTATAAGTATAATCAAATGGTCATATCTTTTTGTGGGAGAATGTATATCTTTCACATTAAGTAAATAGAAGTGTAAGTATAATCAAATGGTCATAGTTGATTTTCTTAATTAAGATATTAATTTTTAATTTATTATTTTTATTTTGAAATTTAAGTAAATTAAATTTTGAAATAAATTGATAAATAACTGATAATTAATTTAAGTAAAAAAAAAATTAAATAAGATTTAAATTAAATGTGGTTTGACCCAAGTCAAATAACTTTATTAAGAATTAAGCTCATAGAATTAGGTCAAATTAATTGTTATCTTAAATTGTGAGTTATAGATGGATATCTCATTCTACACCTATAAAATGAGCTCTCCTCTACCCATAGTAAACACACATAGGACACTTGAAATTATTCTCTACAAAGAAAAAATAAAGTCAGAGTAGTCTGCTGCATTCTGCAAGTTTTCAACGAGAATCAATCCAAAAATTGCCTTCGATCAGAGATTAAGATGCTAAACCCCTTTGATCTGGCGCTTTTTTCAAGTCAAATTTTACTATGTTCTTTGCGAATTCATCGGCGTTCATTGTAGAAGGCTTCAGAAACAATACTCAATCTGAAATCTAGGTGTTAAACCCTCAAATGTGAAGTTTCTTCAAATCAAATCAATTCAGAGTTCTTCAAAAAGTCAATGTTGTTTTACCAAATTGAACGACATTATTCGAGGAAGTTCTCAAGTCAACGTTTGATCAAATAAAGACTCGATCCTTCCGGATTAAGGTTATAAAACTTCAAATTCGGGCTTAAACAAGCTTCGACTGAAGATCCGACTCAACATACGGTCAAGTCAACATAAGTCAATGTTAAGTCAAATTGAACTGAGATAAAACTTCAAATTCGGGCTTGGACAAGTTGCAACTGAAATTCCAGCTCAACACCCAGTCAAATCAACATAAGTCAAAGTAAGTAAAAAATTAATTGAGAGAAATATTAGAGAATTAATTAGAGATTTTAACTTGTTTACAACATCTCCAAATTAAATCCATCTTAATTTTCTTTGTAATATCTTTTGTGGTTGTTACTCAATAAATACAAAATTTTGCAGAAGTTTATAAATACTACTCCCTTCGTCCCACAAATAATCATGTTACGTTTACTGTTTATACAGAAATTAAGAAATATTGTATTTTAATGTATATTGGGTATAATATTTTAATAAATATATAGTTAGTGAGTATGTGTATTAGTGTTGTGTCCATGAAGATAAGTTAATTGTTTTGTGTAAATTTTATCTAAAAAAATATAATAATATATTTGGAATACCACGTAGTAAAATGTAACAATATTTACTGTATAGAGGAAGTATAAAGAAAGGATTTAGAGAGAGCATGATTGAGTGTGTTTAGAATGAGTTAAACTTGTAAATATATTAACAAGATGTGACCATGAATTTTTTTTAAAAAAATATTTTTAGTAGTTTCCAAGGACATTGCAACTCATCATCTCCCCCAGACTCGGTCCTTGATTGCTACTAATGGCCTTACAAGATAAATAAACGCACATAGATACTATTAAAAAGTGTTTGGTTCACATTTTTAGATGAAGGAATTGGCGTGGTTCGATTGGATGATGATTAGCACAATTTAATTGAAGGCATCAATTTTATTTTAATTTGCAAAACTAATAAGCTTATACATTTATTTCAAAATTTTATTGTGAAATCTTTTATTTTATAAAAAAAATTATTTTCTTTAAACTTCCACTCAAAATGTTTTAATTAAAAAATCAATTTTTAATTAAGTAAAATCTAGGATGTGATAAAACAGTCAATTGATTTTAAAAAAATTATTAAAAGTAAGACTAATTGTAATTATATGGACTTATTTACTTTCTAAACTCGTTAATAAAAAGTAATGAACCCGATGAGATGACTTCTAGAAAAGTGGATTACTATATTCCTTAAAAAAAATAAAAAATTAAATAAATTTTCATGTTCATACCATGCTAATCACATTCTAAGCTTTAATTAATCTTAATATTAATTAATTAAATGTAAACGAAATACTCTCTTAGTGCATAAACTTCTTTATCTTTTAGCAATATTTTAGGCCCATTTACATTTAATAATATTAACTCTAAGACTAAGAGTTAACTTAACAGAAACATCTTGATGAAAATGAATCTCGTGAGTGGCTGTTGGTGACATGTTTAGAAAAAAATCAAAGACTTTAGGATGGTTCCCATTAATTTCCATGCCGTATAAAACTCATGTCTTAACGGAATAGTTTATTTATAAATAAAAATATCATTTCAAATTAAAAGAATTTTACTTGGGATATGGACTATTTGAACGAAATTTTAATAGTATAACATTTTCTAAGTTACTCACTCCGTCTCACTCAAAGAGTTTCTTTTTGCCTTTTTGGTCGTCTCACCCAAAGAGTTCTCTTTTCTTTTTTACACACATGAGACCCACACATCCTCTCTAATACAATTAAAATATGAGACTCATATTCCCACTAATACAACTACCTACTATACATGAAATAATAATACTCTTTAATTCACGTGCCAAAAAGCGAAAACAATCCTTTGGACGAAACGGATGGAGTATAATACATTTGGATATTGACTCCTTTTAATTCTACACCATTTCTGGGAAAACCAGTTTGTTTTTCTCTTCATCTGCCAACGCTAATAAGATCAACTGCCAAGTTTAAAATCTTGCAGGCCAAGTATAAGTTTGGCCATGTTTCCACTGGAGACTAGAAAATTCTATTGGTCTGGTTTCCTCATCTTGATGAGCTTGAGCTGTGGAAATGCCACTGCTGCAAAGGTTGATATAGGAGTCATCCTTGATTTCAACACAAGTCTTGGGAAGATTATTAGGACATGCATTTCTATGGCAATCCAAGATTTTTACTCCCAACAAAAATCTTACAGCATCACTGCCTCACTTCAGGGATTCTAGTAGGGTGCGTTTACTTTTAGGGTAAAGGATAACCCACAAGGGTTTAATTTAAATCTTTACCCTAGGGTTAACCCACCCTATCCTTTTTCTTAATGAATGTTTACTTTCAATGTTAACCCACACAAGGGTTTAATCTAAAATTTACAAAATTACCCTTAATTTAAAGTACAGTATATTATCTTTTTCATTATTTCTTTCTCTCTCTACTCTTGATTTAATATATAGGGCATCGACTACTTCACTCAAGGAGATTAAGTGCAGCGGCTACTTCACCCAAAAATTCAAGAAATTTGATTCCAATTTAGAAGTTAGGCAACATTTGGTGAACCTCAAAATGAGTAAATTATATTTTAAGATGAAATTTGGATATCTACAGTAATTTTCCCTCATTTTCCATCTCTTCCTTCTACATCTTCATTTGATAAAATCTTCCTCAAATATTGAATCAAGTATATATTATCAGTTTGTTTCTGTATGGAAGAAGAGGAATTTCAAATGAAGAGTATAAAGAAAGAGAAGGTGATGTAGGGGTGCACACCACCGGAGATCGATCTTCTCATCCTTTGAAGACAGTTTTTTCCAGAAAGAAAAATTCACATTCTCCAAAATTAAACTACTGATGGATCTGTTCAACATCATCACCTCTTGTTGGAAACACCAATCTTCTCGCCTGAAAACATCGTTCGTCAATAGCCACCATCATCCACTGAAAATAAAACCCAACAAAAAATCACGACATCATCACCTTGTCGGATCTGATGCGCCGCCGCGACACCGTCATTGGATTCGATCGGTCGTACACTCTCCCCGTTGCCAAGCATCGGCTAACGCTGCAGGAATCACTCGCGTCGTGCTAACGTTCGACATCGCCATTGGATCCGATCGATCATACACTCTCTCGCTGCCAAGCACCGATTAACGCTGTTGGAATTGCCGTCGACATGTCAAGCCCCAAACAACAGAAAGGACAAGGAGGACATTTGAAGAATTTTCCCTCTTAACCAGAGGGTCAAGAATTATCCGATAAAAAATGAGGGGTTAATAAACCTTCACTAACCCTGCCAAGTCAGTTTTAAACCCGGGCAAGTAGATGCCCAGATGTTAACCTCCCTTTTTAAGTTGAAAAGTAAACGACTGTTTCATGGGTTTGATATGGGTTTGATATTGGTTAACCTTCACTAACCCCTAAAGTAAACGCACCCGTAGTGATGTTGTCTCTGCAGCTACTGCTGGTAAAAGTTATTCTTATCTTACTTTTACTAATGTGATATACGTTAAAAGAGTGACTTGATTAAGTATTAGATGATATAAACTATTAGATAAGGTGATCAGTTATTATGTTATTGGAATCAAAACTGCCTTTGAGGGCGTGTTAGAGTGACTTAGTTGTGCTTTTGAAGCTGTGGACCTGCTGAAAAATACCGAGGTGTTGGCGATATTCGAGCAACAAATGTCTACACAAGCATACTTTGTGATAGATATTAGTGGCAAGGTGAGAGTTCCAATTATATCACCAGCCACCAGTCCTGCTCTGTAGCCCCACCGATCACGCTTTTTGTAAGATTAGCATGGTGTCTGTCTTCGCAGGCCGAAGCAATTGCTGCAGTTGTAAAGAAATTTGGTTGGAGGGAAGTGGTGTTAGTCTATGAAGATAGCATATATAGAAGTGGACTAGTGCCTTTTTTGACTGAGAATCTGCTCCAGAGCAATTTCTTGTTATCTTACCAAAGTATTGTCAATGCTGCAACATGAAAAGATCAGATTCTTCAGCATCTCCACAAGTTAAAGGCCACGAGGGTGAGAGTTTTCATCGTTCATGCACTTTCGACTGTTGCATCTTATTTTTTCCAAATGGCAAAAGAAGAAGGGATGATGGACGAGGAGTATGGCTGGATGATCACAGATTAACTAACTAGTGTGTTGGATTCTATTGACTCGGAAACTATTGAAGCAATGCAAGGTGTTGTAGGTGTGAAGACATATATTCCAGCATCCAATAAACTCAGTAACTTCACCAGGAGATGGAGCAAGAGGTTTCATCAAGAGAATCTAGACATGGACAGAACACAACTTAATGTTTTCGGGCTGTGGGCTTATGACAGCATTACAGCTTTAGCTAAGGTAGTTGAACGTGTAGGCGTGACATCCCTGCGGTTCAAGAACCACTTCACAGTGTGAATATGACAGATATGGAAGCCATTGGAACTTCAATCGCTGGGTCATCTCTTGTTCGTTTAATCAGAAACTATATGCCGAAAGGGTCGAGTGGCGAATTCAATATAACTAATGGCCAACTGCAGTCATCTGCCTTTGAAATAAGGAATATGGTTGGAAAGGGAGGAAATAGAGTTGGATTCTAGACTGAAAAGAATGGCATTTCAAAAAAATTGAAGCCTTTCAACTCGAGGAAGGGCAATCTTGGGGGCATTTTATGGTCAGGCCAAACTAGTGATGTGCCTAAAGGCTGGGAAATTCCAACAAGTGGTAATACATTAAAGGTTGTAGTTTCTGTTAGGATTTCAATGAATTCGTTGGAAGATATGCAGAAACAAACACTGTGGAAGCATATTGTTTCTGTTTTGATGTTTTCAAACAAATCATGGGATCAATGCCATATGAGCTTTATATTTTGGAGTTACCTCATGACTTGCCTGCTTCAACCTTGGATGGTCTTCTCAAGCTTTTGTTTGATGGGGTAAATGCAGAAGCCTTATTTTAAGCTTTTTTATTTTAATTTTTTTATTAATGATCTTCTCATCATGATTTTTAAAACTATTCTTGTGAATCTTGCAAATGACAGAAACCCAAGTATGATACATTGGTGGCAGATACAACCATTACAGCAAACAGATCACAGATGGTTGATTTCAGCTTTCCTTACACTGAATCTGGAGTTGCTACCATTGTCCCTATCAAAGATGTTGGAAAACTCACGTTCACATAAACTCAATCAAAGCACGCGTAGAGAGTAATTGTTGAATTATATACTAAACGTCTAGCTTTTTATATGAATAATGTTATAATAATTTATTTAAAATGAGAATTATATGATCAAATGATTGCGTCTTATAATTTATTTATATATCGATGTAATAGTCTACTTACTTTATACTATAGATAATATGTTGTGCGACAACACGGGGAAGATCATATTATCGGTTTTCTTATAAAGTATAAACAGATGCTCACAATCGAGATAGAGGGGAACTCTCTATCGTGATGGTTGAGTGTGATTCAGTATTAGTTTATCTTAACTGTAGAATCACATTAGTGCACTTTGTTTGTATTGAGCAGGACCGCTTGAGATCGTTCGACTTATACTGACTTATAGGAGAACTTGATCTTAGTTATTATGGATGTTCGTGCTCCTAATCCCTATACAATAACCTCGACACGTAAGACAGTATGTATTTCTTTGATTCATCAATGGGTGAGATTTTCATGTAATTAAATCAACAAACTCGGTGAGTTGAAAAATAATGTTGTCTCTATGGTGTGCTATTGATTGTAGAAGGAATCCGTGTCCGTCATAGGTTGATGATGTCCCCTTGAGGAGCTCATAAGGTTTATCATGTAAACCCTGCAGGTGGATTTATTTCGGCATGATAATGAGGTTGAGTAGTACTACTCTCTGTTGAGATATTAATTAATGAAGTTGTCAGTAACTTAATTAATTAATGGACATTGTATATCTTAAACATGAGGAGACTGTCGGGCTCATAATAAGAAAGAGCCCATAACGTAATTATGAGATTAGAATGGTAGTGCAATAATAATATTTTAGTGGTATATATTATTATTATTATTATTATTATTATTATTATTGGACTTAAGTATAAGCTTTGGACTAAGCTTGGATACTTAAGCCCAATGGATGTTCAACTCTAATTTCTCCTTCCTGCTGTAGCCCATATATAAATCATCTCAACTGTCTGGAAACCCTAATCTAACAGATTAATCATGCCTAACATTGTGAAGAGGGTGAGGGAACAACAGATTGAGAAAATCTCAAAGATCGTCGCCCACACGACGTCGAGATTTGACTTGGGAATACAGCAGAAGACTGGAAGGTTGTTTGTTGCTGCTGTCCATCAACTTGCATGATTTTTCTAAAATCGTATAGAACTTAGAACTGGACGTGTGATATACTGTTGAAAAGCCACTGAAGAGAGGATCTGTACAACCAGAAAAAAGAAGTGAAGTTAGAAAGCCGTATAATTTGGCATGTAGATCACTTGAATAGGAGATCAAATGAGAGAGTTATACCCAAAACAGTAAGGCTGCGCAAGCTACCAGCAAAAATTCATCTTCTTCAACATACTCTGGTGAAAGGTAATACGTTTCTATGTTTTCTTGCTTCTGCTGGATTAGAAACGTATGAAACCATAACGGTCCAACAGTAATCTCATACCTCTCACCGTAGGTATATGTTGCAGCGAAAGAACACGTACGAACCGATTGATACTCATATTATTAAACCGTGATCTCTGGATCAAATCTTACAATACGAGGTTGTAGATTAATGTCCATGATACAGTATCAATTTGGAATATGAGGAACTGGAATTGTGTGTGAACTCGGGAGAGAAGAATAGAGAAAGGAAACGCTTTCACATTCTGAGTTATATGTTCTGCGTATCCAACGCATTTCAGCGTATTGCATACATATAACAACATCACGCCGTAGTCTATATCTTCAAGGAGATGGGAGTTAAAAAACTGTTTCATTAACTCCCCCTCTCTCTCTTATCCACTTATTCATATGTGGAAAATAAATAAATAATATCAAATATTATTTACATCTCCCACTCACATATGAAGTCAATAGTCTCCTGACTCATTTTCTTCATGAATCATATTCTCGCACAGATTAATACATTGTATGACCCACGAGATATGATTTTTTATCACTCATACACTTGTTAGAGATATATAGCAACTCAACCAGTTTATTAAAGAAACTCAACAAGCTCGTTATACCTCAGAACTCTTAAACATTTAACATACGTTGACATATCTCCTTTCAATCCTTGAATTTTTCAGAGCATATTCAACCTTTTTGCAAAAAACTATGTATTCATAATCAAGACCCTGCTTGATTGACTAGTCAATGAATCACTATAGTATATGTTAAATTAAGATGTTCTTCCCATCTCACTAAGTATCTATAGTCTCCCACTATAACTGCTTTTCTAGACATGTACCACATCGCCGTTATTAATCATAGCTCTTTTGGTAATATGCTAAAGTAGCAACACTAAAGTGAAGACTTAGAATATATCAGAAAGTTATAAGGGTAACCAATAGATAATGACTCATACTTTTGAGAAAATAGGGATAATTTTCTTAATCCTGTTAGGGTCAACCTAGCACATGTAGTTTTCCTAAAACACATGTCACAATGTCTTTAACTTCCTTCCAAGAAAGCGCATGTCGTATTTTATTTAATTTAGATATCGTATAAATTAAAGTTCAAGTGTGTCCCATACACTTAAACCGGATATCCTCCCTCCAACGTATAGGATCTCCATCGATTTAGCTTTACAACAAGTTGGATCAGATTCATGGCGAAAGCTATCCCAATGACATTAATTATCGTAATCTCATCTCTGCACTCACACTTAGCCAGAGGCGATTGCTCGTATGAGAGAGCTAATCATAACTTGCCGACATACTATTATATATGAACCATCACATATAATTTATAAAATATATATTTATAGTTAAACCATTAACTATTTCATTAACATACACAAACATATTCTATTCATTTTAAATCCTTCGCAAACCCAATTCCTTTACATGTCCTATGTATACATCTCTGGGAATTGATTTGATAAAAGGATCTGCTAACATCAAAACGAGTAGAAATGTAACTAAGAATCACTTTCTTCTTGTCTAAATATCTCTAACAAAGTTGAATTTCGTGTCAATGTGTTTGGTCTTTCCATGATATTTGGGGTCTTTTGTGTAAGCAATAGCTGCTTGATTATCACAATTAATTAAAACAGCTCCCACTGGAGTGTTTGAGACCTCCAAATATTTTATGAATCTTCTCAACCAAATGCCTCTTGAACTGCAGATGCACATGCCACAAACTCGGCTTCCATAGTGGACAGTGCTATGCAAGTCTGTTTCTTCCTACACCATGAGATTGCTACATTGTTGAGCAAGAAGACATAACCAGGAGTTGATTTACGTTTATCTAAATCATAACTCTAGTCAGCGTCTGTATACTCATTCATTGTACTGTTATTCCCTTTATAACAGAGAGAATAATTTGCAGTTAATCACATTAGCATATGGTACTCTGGCCATTTTATTCTTTTTATCTAAGTCTTGGGACACATTTGCTAACTCAATGATTCGCTTTTCACAATGAGAGTATATATAGGTTTACAGGTGTCCATCTTAAACCGTTCTAAAAGTTTCTTGATGTAAGTCTCTTGAGACAAACCCAATAATTTCTTGAACGATCCCTATGGATCTTTACACCAAGTATGTACTCTGCTTCACCCATATCTTTCATCTCGAAATTTAAAGATAACCATCTTTTTATGGTTTCAAGATACTCTTTGCTATTACCCGCTAGTAGTATGTCATCAACATACAAGGATAGAATCACAAAGCAACCATTGAACCGTTTAACGTACACACAGTGGTCTTCATTTATCATAACGAAGTTATATAAGATGATCGTAGTGTGAAACCTCAAATACCACTGTCTAGAGGATTGTTTGAGTCTGTAGATTGACTTATTCAATCTATAAACTTTATCCTCTTGACCTCGAAGAATAAATCCTACAAGCCGTTGCATGTAGATTTTTTCTTCTAATTCTCCATTGAGAAATGTGGTCTTAACATCCATTTGGTGTAACTCTAAACCCATACTAGCCACTATAGCCAACATTGGATGAATTGAGGCTAACCTCACCACAGGTGAAAAAGTTTCTTCATAGTCAATACCCTCTTGTTGAGTATAACCTTTTTTCCACCAGAAAAGATTTTTACCTCTCTATTGAGCCTTTCTCTTGATTTTGAGAATTCATTTATTCCCAATTGCCTTTTATCCCTTCGGAAGATCTACAAGTTCCCAAACATGATTTGACTTCATAGACTCCATCTCCTCTTTTATCTCTTTTATCTCTTTCATCCATTTTGTTATTTGTCGAACAAGTCAAAGCTTCTCTAACATTTCTGGGCTCTTCCTCATCAACAGGAGAAACATCTCCATTTTCTGGTGAAACAAAGAAACATGTTCTTTAATATCATAATGCCTTTTGGACACATTTTTCCTAGAACTTTTCCTAGATAGCTGTGGATGGTCTTCTATAGACAAAATGCTCTCATTGGGAATCGCCTGATCCTCAACCGGTAAATGTCTATCAAGATCCATACAATCAGCTATGAAGATCCATACCATCAGCTATACCACTCCCACATGGATCTTGTAGGTATTGGTTTTCTTCTACCTCGAAAATAGGTTCAGCATCCCTGATGCCTCCTCTACTATGAAATTCAATTTGCAGAAAATGAGCATTACGTGATTCTGTCTCAGTTAAGCTTCCATCCTGATCTCTAATGAACATGTAACCCTTAGAATGTTCACAGTATCTTATGAAGATATACTTTTTGCCTCTAAGACCCAACTTACCATACTGACTCGATAATTATGTACGTAAGCTGCTGATACCCAAGCTCTAAGGTTACTTAAGTCAGGTCTTCTACTCGTCCAAAGTTCATATAGAGTCAAAGCAACTGACTTAGAAACCACACAATTAAGCACATAAACTGTCGTAAGTAACGTATCTTTCTAAAAAGAGATCGGTAGATTAGCTTGTGCCATCATGGATCTAACCATCTCCAGCAAAGTCATATTCCTTCTTTCAGCAACACTATTTTGTTGAGGTGTATAAGGAATAATTAATTGTCGGATTATACCCTTTTCATTACAAAATTCCTTGAATTGTTCTGATAGATATTCACGTCCTCTTATCAGTTCTTAAAACTTTGATAGATTAGTCCTTTTGATTTTCAACTTTACTCAAGAATCGTCTAAAACAATCCAATGCTTCACACTTATGAGATATCAAATAGACATATCCAAAACGTGAATAATCATCAATGAACGTAATGAAATAGTGAGCTCCATGTTGTGCTCTAACATTTATAGGTTCACATATATCGAAATGGATTACTTCTAATGGAGATTCAGACCTAATAGCTTTAATAAAAGGTTTTTAGTCATTTTACTAGCAAGACAGTGTTCGCATTTGGATAATTCAACTATAGAAGAAAGACTCAACAATCCTTCTTTCACAAGTCTATTCATCCTATCTTGCCCAATATGACCTAATCTAGCATGCCAAACATCATCATTCACATTTGCATTACTAGAAGAACAAGCATTTAGTGAATATGAATAATCATCATAATAATTAAACGTCATTCTATTACAATTTAGAACCATAAAGCCATCAGTCATATATCCAAATGCATAACAAGTATCATCATTGCTAATTACCACAGTGCCTTTAGTAAATAATATATCATAACCCAAATTAAGCAGAACTGAAATAGAAATTAGATTTCGCGTGATCTCCAGAGCATTAAGAACATCATGTAGAATAAAGGCCCGACCATTGTCAAGGTCCAATTTGCAAGTCCCAAGTTCTTTAAATTCGACTCGTGCATTGTTTCCTACATATATCTACCTAGTCCCTTTTCGAAACACGACAAAAATCTTCAAAAGCTCCTCTTTCTCTCGTCACATGGTCCGTTACTCTTGAGTCTATAATCCACAATGGATAAGAATCAGACAGCTAGACAGCACTCAAGACATTAATTTCATACAAAACAGAATAAGATGAATCTACCTTGTCCCTCTTGGGCTCAAGGCATTCACGAGCATAATGACCAAGCTTACTATAATTGTAACATGGCATCTTGCTTTTATCTTTCTATTCTTTTTATCACACTTGTTTTTCCTTTTCCGTTCATTAGTTTTTGTAGTTGGATTATTGTCAGGCTTACTACCACCACCATCAGATCGTCTTCCCTTCATTCCCTTCTTCCAATTACTTTTTCTTTTAAAGCCCAAAGCTCCCTTGGAAGTAGAACAGGCATAGAAGGCCCCAAAAGAAGGCTTTGAGGCTCTAAGACTCTCATCTTCCTGCTCAACATGACGAACAATATCATTTAAAATTTTAATGCTTTCATTTTGAGTCAAGTTGATTTTCTGAGATGTTCCCAACAATCAGGTAAAGAGCGAATTAGGGCTTAGATTTGTTGTTCACCAGAGAGTATATGATCGGCAGTCTTAAGTTTGATAATCATATTAGACATCTCCCTGAGATGTTGTCTAATGTTATGATCAGGTTTCTTTTTGTAGGTGTCTGAAGAGAGTGCTAATTCACGTGCTTTGAGCTTCGATTCGTATGGAAGTTCAGTACGATTTGGTCTACTATTGAGGTAAGTCATGATGTTTATGAAAAAACCATGAATCAGGTGCTACTGAGACTATTGAGCAGATTTATACTGAAAAACTGGTTAGAAGTGCTCAGAATCGGAAAACACGGATTTCGAAATACCACTCGACCAAGAAGTTTTGGTTGAGCGAGGCTGGAAGTGGTCGAGCGGAGGTCTGTGAAGAGTTCCAGATGACAGGGAGCCAGCTTGACATCCGCTCGACCAGGATATTTTGGTCGAGCAATGGTGGATTGGTCGAGCGGGAGGCCAGTACAGAGTCCAGAAGATAGTATGTCCGCTCGAGTTTCACTCGACCTTGACCAGATCCACTCGACCTGGCCAATTTTGGTCGAGTGGAGTAACACGACACTATTTTTGGTAATTCTGATATTTCTATACCTGATTTGACTTGTTTCCCCACGAAAAAGCCCATCCAAGGTCCATGAGGAGAGTCTACAAGTATAAAAGGGGTGCAGATCACATAAAAAAGGGAGTTAGATTCCACATCCATCCTACACCACATTCAAACCCTAACTCCACCCTACGGAGCTGCAGAGAGAGATTCGTGCAGCGAAGCAAGTGAGAACCAAGTGAAGATTCAAGATGGAGCGAGAAGCGACGACGCCCAAATCTAGGGTTTATTTCGTAACTTAATCTTTCTTGTAATTTTTAAGACTATGGGTAAGATCTATCCAAACACCATGAACGTTCTTCCAAACGTCATGGGATAGAACTCTTTTGGTAGTTCTAGGGTTATGAAGGTTTTTATCTAGTTAGTTGAACTTCCGTGTGTATACTCCGTACAACACTACTTGTGGTTTATTTTATACAAGATTATGCTTTATTAATTCATACTCAGAGTTGTTTTGTGCTTCTTTAACTGTTATGTAGAGTCTGAATACATATCTTGGTTATTGATTGAGTTCGTTCACCGCTGAGCAGTTGAGCAGGATTTTATGTTATGATTCTAAGTAAGGGGACTCTGAAGCTTCATTAAACTATCTTGTATAAATACTTATTAATTGAATTGAATTCGGGTTAGTAAGTAGAATTAAGAGTATAACTTCATAGTACCTATAAAGGGAGATGATATCGGGTTAGAATACTTAGTGCACGGGAAATAATTGATACTGATAGTACCTAGAAAGGGGGTGAATTATATCACTTGCTCCGAGGATATTCACACATGTTACACGCTTATCTGCTTATGTCTATAGAGTAGATTTGCATGGCTTAGTGATGCGTCCATATTCCACTAGGTAGAGTCGGACATTGATACACAGAAGGGAAATTAACTAGTGAAACTGGATGGCCCGAAAAACTACCTATCATCTCATTTGTTTAACTCTCGTTACTCTCTATTGCCTTTATAATACTTGCTTTTTTATTATTTTTAAGTAAATAATTAATATTCTTCAACTTAAATTGCCAAATATAGTCTTAGTTAATTAGTTCATAATTAAATTAATAATAATCCATCCCGTGGATTCGATAATAACTTGGTCGTTTATCAAAGTTACAATCACATCCTCATACTTGGGGATTAATTGTGTGTTGAGAAAACCCTCATTAAGTTTCTGGAGCCGTTGTCGGGGATGACATTAATTATTAGTTTATTATTTCTAGTTTAATTAGGACTATTTATTCTTATTTTTATTTTCTAACTTTGAATTTTCTTCAGGTATATACACACTATATCGAAGGGAACTAATTTAGAACCTTTTTGGATTTGGAAATAGAGGCATCAGCGAGAAAGAGGAATGCTAAGAAGAAAAAGGACAAGAATTCAAAAACATCGAATACTCTTGATCAAGAAGTTGACGTTGAAGAGTAGAACTCGCAAGCGACTGAAGCTGCAACCGAAGTTAATTTAGAAGTAAAAGCAGTCAACATGGCAGCGAATCCTGATAATCTTGCTATCCGTGAGGTGTTCAAGAACAACGGAAGAGGCAATGTGGGGCTTTTAGGAGCAAGAGGGGCCGGAGCTGATTTTGATTTACACCCTACTCTTATCAGCATGATTGAAAAGAGTTCCTTTTCTAAGGGAACCTTTGAAGATCCTTAGCAACATCTGAATAAGTTCCTTGGTTATGCAAGTACACAAAAAGATGTAGGAACTCATGAGGATGCAAGGAGGATCATCTTGTTTAAGTTCTCGCTTAATAAAAAAGCGAGAGATTGGTATGATAATCTTGATGCTGCTGATTGCACCACCTGGGAGCAATTATAATTGAAATTCTTGGAGCTATATATGCCACCTTCAAAGGTGTTTATGATGAAACAAGAAATCAATCAATTAGCTATCCATGGTAATGAGAAGTTTCATGAGGCTTGGGATAGATTCAAGGACATGCTTAGAAGGTGTCCATAACATGGGCTGTCAAAAACTCAATACATCAACATTTTCTATAACGGGTTGGACTGCGATTCTAGAGTGTTACTTGATACTATATCTAACAGAGCATTGCTTACAAAGTCATCCGTTGAGGCCGAAAAGCTCTTCGAGGGCATTTCTACGAATTCAAGAGATTGGCCGACTGATAGAGGGAGAGGCACTTGTGTTCTTGGAAAAGTAGCTCAGGTTGAACATACCATGGTGAAGTCGAGTAGAGAAGATGAGATCGTCTCTAGTTTGGCGAGTATCAACAAACTACTTGAGTCCCAGCAAAAGCAGATGACTGACATGGCTCAGAGAGTACCAATTATGCAACAGGATGTTTGTGATGAAGGAGCCAGCCAAGAGATGATGGAAGAGGCGAACTATGCCATGGGTCAAAGTATTCAAAGAACGAGGTTCCAAAATCTAGGAAACCAGAATTATCAAGGGAACTACAACAATTGTGGTCCCTCGGGTAAATATCAACAACCAAGGAGGCTAGAGTTTTCGTTGCGTAATCCTAATACAGCAGTGCAACCTCCTGTTGGTGTTGATCCGGGTGCTAAAGTCGAAACTGGAAAACCTGGTGTTGAGAATACGGTGAACATGTACATGGCACGGAACGATGCAAGAGTGGATCATCTTGAGGTAAAACTTGTGTCAAAAGTAGATGCTAATCATAAGGATATATCTAAGCAGATGAAAGACTTGACGTTATTGGTGGGGCAGAAGGTGTTAACCAATTAACGCAAACCATTGAGAAGGGTAAGTTCCTATCTCAAACAAGAGAGAACCTGAAGGCGTGCCATGCCATCATGTTGAGGTTAAAAAAGCAATATGAGGGGCCAATGCTTTTAGTTAGAGAAAACAAAGAGAACAGAGGCCCGCTCGACCACTGCTCAACCAAAATTCTTGGTCGAGCTATGGTCGAGCAACACACTGAGGTTCTGAACAATCATGATCAGGTTGCAGATGGCTCACTCGACCAGCCTTTCCAGGTCAAGCTGAGGTCGAACGGATGCTTATGTCTCTAGACAGTCAATTTCAGACGTCGGATACCCCGCTCGACCACTTCCAGGCCACTCGACCATACCTTCCAGGTCGAGCGGAGGTCGAGCAAGGCCCGTCGACTCTGATTTCCACGCAGAATGCTATACCTATTTTGCAGAACACTCCAGTACCATCACATGAGCAGAATACTGAGCTTACAGCTGAAAAGAAGTGGGAACGAGCGAAAAGATTGAGAGCCGAGAAGGATAAAGCGGAGAAGGTTGAACGTGATGAATGGGGAATTCCAAGAACTAAGATACCACCTCTGTTTCCTTTCAAGCTAGTTAAAAAGGGATTGGAAGAAAAGTTCAAGAGGTTTTCAGATATCATGAACAAGATAAGTTGGAACATTCCTTTCTCTGAAGCAATCTTGGAGATGCCATAGTATGCCCATTTTCTAAAGGATATACTTTTGACGAAGAGAATCTTGAACGGAGTAGAAACAATGAATCTATCCAAGAACTGTAGCTTGATCATATAGAGAAAGTTGCCAGTAATGCTGAAGGATCAGGGAAGCTTCACTATCTTATGTGAAATTGGAAAGGGGGGCCTGCACGACGAGCCTTGTGTGATCTTGGGGCAAGCATCAATTTAATGCCATTGTCGATATTTCAAAGGCTTGGTTTGGGGGAGTTAACTCCCACAACGGTTGCTCTAAAATTGGCAGATAGATCCATAAATTTTTCGAAAGGTGTGATTGAAGATGTTCTTGTCAAAGTACAGAAACTTGTCTTTCCTATGGACTTTCTTGTATTCGAGATGGATGATAACAAGGATAATGTTACCCTTATCTTTAGGAGTCCATTCTTTTCTGCTGCTGGAGCTATGATTGATGTTCAAAAGGGTAAGCTAAGGCTGTGTATGGATAAAGATGAGGTTCTGTTCAACCTTAATAAAGCAATGAAGATGCCGATGGAGATGCAGTGTCACATTATTGACGTGGTGGAGGAGATCGTGCAGGAAGATATGTCCTTGATCCTTTCTAAGGATCCCTTTGAGACATGCTTGATGAATTCTCATACTCTTCCCACCACGGAGTTAGATGAGCTCTCCAATGAGGTATGTATCGATTTTCTTGAAAACTTACTTGCTTTAGGTGATGACAGGTATGAGTTGGAAAGGACTAAGTTTGAAGAGGTGAAGTGGACTAGGAAATACCTGCCTTGAATCGTGAGAGCATAACAAAAGAAGAAAAGAAAGAGAAGTTGAAACCGCTAGCAGAACACTTGAAGTATGTCTATCTAGGAGATAATGAAATATATCCGGTAATTGTATCTTCTTCTCTAACTGATGATCAACTTGATGAGTTATTAGATGTGCTTAGGAAGTATAAATCTGCAATTGGTTGGTCTCTTGATGATTTAAAAGGTATTAGTCCATCTTATTGGATGCATAAAATAAGATTGTTAGATGAGGCAAAGAGTAGCATTCAGAATCAGCAGAGGATGAATCCTATTATTCAAGAAGTGATTAGGAAACAAATACTAACATGGCTAGATGCAGGAATTATATATCTAATTAGTGATAGTCCCCATGTGAGTTCATTGCATGTTGTAGCTAAAAAGGGGGGCATGACTATTGTGAAAGTTGATGATGGAGAGACTCTAGCTACTAGGATTCCTGCGAGATGGCATGTGTGTACGGATTACAGAAAATTGAATGAAAATACATGCAAAGACCATTTCCCTCTTCCTTTCATGGATCAAATGCTTGATCTTCTTGCAGGGTATGATTTTTATTGATTCTTGGATGGGTACTTGGGTTATAATCAAATCATGATTGCACCCGAGGACCAGGAAAAGACTACTTTTACTTTCCCTTATAGAACTTTTGCCTTTAGAAAGATTCATTTTGGAATGTGCAATGCACCTGCTACATTTCAGAGTTGCATGATAGCCATATTTGATGGGTTGATAGAAAAAATCATGGAGGTGTTTATGGATGATTTTTCTTTATTTGGTTCCTCCTTTGATATTTATTTATCTAACTTGTCTATTATTTTTAAAAAAAATTCTAGAAACTAATCTTGTCTTGATTTGGGAGAAGTGTCACTTCATGGTGAGAGATGGGATTGTTCTAGGCCATCATATTTCGGCCAATGGATTGCAGGTGGATAGAGCAAAGGTAGTGGCGATTGAGAAGCTTCCATCACCTACTAATGAGAAAAGAGTGCGGTCCTTCCTTGGACACGCATGATTTTATAGGAGATTCATAAAAGACTTCTCGAAATACTCCAAACCTCTCTCTCATTTACTTGAAAAGGATATTCCTTTTGTTTTTGATGAAGAATGCTTAACAACTTTTCAGGTTTTGAAGGAGGCACTGATTACTGCGCCTATCTTGATCATACCAGATTGGACTCAACCATTTGTACTTATGTGTGATGCAAGTGATCAAGCACTTGGAGTGGTGCATGGGCAGATGAATACAAAGAATTTTTGTGCCATCTACTATGCGAGTAAGACTTTTGATGGAGCACAAAAGAACTAAATTGTCACTGAAAAAGAGTTTCTAGCTGTTGTGTGTGCATTCAACAAGTTTTGACAATATTTGGTTGGCATGAAGACTATTGTGTATACGGATCATTCTGCAATCCAATACTTGATTGAGAAGAAGGAAACAAAGCCAAGGATCATTAGATGGATTCTTTTTCTGCAGGGAATTTAACATGGAGATTCGAGATAAGAAAGGAACGAAGAATATGTTGGCGGATCACCTATCAAGGTTGGAGACAAGGGAACACCGTTATGATTCTTTTGATTACATAGAAGAGATGTTCCCATATGAGAAGATTATGGCAGTGTTTGTTGAAGGAGCGGAGAGAGCTTGTGTGGTCACTGCTTAAAGAATGGATCCATGGTACGCTGATTATGTGAACTACATTGTCGTAGGTGAAATTCTTGGAGGTCTCAATAGGTACCAACTTGCGAAATTCAAGAGGGATGTTGAAACCTTCATATGGTATGATCTATTTGTCTACAAGATTTATACAGATTCTATAGTCCATAGGTGTGTGCCCAAAATGGAGATGGAAAGTGTTCTTGAATTTTGTCATGCACGTCCTAATGGGGGGCACTTCAGAGCTCAAAAGACTGTAGTGAAGGTACTTCAATCTGCTCTCTATTGGCATACTTTATTTAAAGACTGTGAATTCTGTGTGACGACATGCGATAGATATCAAAGGATGGGGAACAAAGTCATAGGGACGAGATGTCGCTTCAATCAAGCATTGTCGTAGAGATCTTCGATGTATGGGGAATTGATTTTATGGGGCCTTTTCCCCTATCTAATGGATTTCTCTACATCCTTCTTGCTGTGGATTATGTTTTTAAGTGGGTGGAAGCAATTCCTACCTGAATGAATGATGCAAAGATTGTCTTGTCATTCCTTAAGAAGCATATTTTTGCTCGCTATGGAGTCCCAAGAGCTTTAGTGAGTGACAGAGGTACTCACTTCGTTAACAAGTTGTTGGAAAGGGTTCTAAAGGAATATGGTGTTAAGCATAGGGTTACTACACCCTATCATCCTCAAGCTAATGGGCAAGCTGAAGTCTCCAATAGACAAGTGAAGTAAATTTTAGAGAAGGTAGTCGAACTAATAGAAAAGATTGGACTATGAAGCTAGATGATGTTTTATGGGGGTTTCGGACTTTTTATAAGATTGTGTTGGATATGTCACCGTATCAAATCTTCTATGGGAAGACGTGTCACTTACCCGTAGAGATTCAACATAAAGCTTTTTGGGCATTGAGAAGCTTGAACTTGTCTCTTAAGGATCAAAATGACTTTAGGATGACTCATATCAATCAATTGGATGAGTTCAGAAATTGAGCTTTTAAGAATTCAGTGATTTACAAGGAAAGAATGAAGAAATGGCATGATTCGCAGATCACTTACAAGGAATTCAAGCAAGGTGATGAGGTACTTCTTTTTAACTCTCGTTTGAAGCTTTTCGCATGAAAATTAAAATTGAAGTGGACGGGGCCGTTCGTTATCCATCACGCCTACGGAGGGGAAAGTTTCGAGATTATGGACAAAGATGGAGACATCATCGCGGCGAATGGGAATCGATTGAAGCATTATAAGTCACCAGATGATGCTTGCATCATCTTTGAGGATGCCTTGCACTAAATTGGTACCGTTGTGACTCTCTGACGTTAAACATGAGCGCCTGTTGGGGGCTTTCCTTCCTCTTTTATTGCTTTATTTATTTCATGTGAGTAAGAAATTTTTAGATTCAAGGTGCTTACTATTCGGCAATTACATCTCTTTGTAAACTTAGTTTAGACTATAGTTTCTACTAAGTTTGGGGGGTGTGATGTTCTTACCTCATTGAAGCTCTAAGAGTATAATTATTTCTTTGTAACGTTTTCTAGGAGAGTTGATTTTTTGTGATATATTGAAACTTTAACTGGTTTGGATGTATCAATTTTTTTGCAATTTGCCTAGTGTTCAGTGGTGTGTTTATTTTTAGTGTGAACGGAGTTACTTACTTGATTTTTATAGTCTATTAGTGGTTCTCTGGTTATCATTTTAGCTTAATATGATCTCGATGTTGTGTTAGAGTCTGAGTTTTACAGGGGATAAAAGAGCTCGAGAAGATCAGAGGGACGGGGGCCCGCTTGACCAAGTTTAAGTCGCTCGACCAAAGTACTAAGGTCGAGCGATGGTTGAGCGGAGCACATGGCCACTGATCTTGAAGTTCAAGAATGCAGAAAGCTCGCTCGACCAGATGATAGCCGCTCGACTAAAATGTTGAGGTTGAGCGATGGTAGAGCGAATTATTGGAAGCGGTTCCAGAGAGCAGAGTGGCCGCTCGACCAATTTTGTGCCACTCGACCAAATTGCTCGACCCGAGCAGAGCACAAATTTCATGAATATAAGGTCAGTTTTCTGTGCTGCTCGATCAATTTTTTGCCACCCCTTCTCGAGCATTACCCAGAACGGTACGATTCTTGTCCCAATCACTTCATAAACCCTTCTCTACCCAAATTCACACATTCCACACAAATTTGGGAGATTCATGTCAGATTTAGGGCTTTCTTCTCAATTTTTGCACTTGCACTTTCCATTACTCTACGCACTCATGACATGAGACATAGGTATGTTTTTTTAACTTGATTCCTTCGAATTGGATTATAATCTGTGAAGTTTGGTTGGGCAAGTTGATTAAGCATGATTTGGTTAGAATTTTGATATGAATTTGGGTGTTGAAAGTGAAGTTTTATGTGAAGTTGCATGAGTTTGATTTGACGTGGGATTAATAGAAATTCATGAAATTCTTGATGCATATGTCATGGGCTTGAGTTCAATTGAGTAATTTATGTTTGGGTTTGGTGATTTTGTGCATCATTGATGATGAATTTGAATAGTGTGGATTTGTAGGATTTTTTGTGAATGCTTAGGAATTGAGTTGAATACATGTGACTATATTATGAATGTTCCTATTGAAGCATGATGGTTTGTTGAGAGTTTAGAATCATGTGTTGAACCCAGGACATAGGGAGTCAAATTTTCTATGATTATACTTGTTTGAGTTTTAGTGTTGAATATCGTATACTTGTGAATTGTGGAAAGATGAGTTGAACTGTTGAGCATACAATTTGAAGTCTTGAGTAGAATCTATGTTCTTAATAAGTCGTAGATTGTTCGTACTTGTTTCTTTGCCTATATTTTGTGTTGAAATATGAATTTTGTAGGTAAAGGTATTGTAGCATGTTCTAAACGTAAGGATAGTGGGGTCTCAAAGAAGGGAGAAATGGCTAAGAAATCAAAGCAAACCAAGATGCCGTCCGACTTTAGGATTAAGATACCGGATTGGAAGGAGAAATAGAGTTATGGGGAGCAGTTTTGAGAAAGATTAATCGAACTCGCTATCAAGATGATCAGGCTATGGTGGCGATGCATATCATCAATGACATAAGGTGGATGTTCAATCAGGTTGGAATAAGTGGATTCATGGACTTAAAGAGGGAAACATACTTCCACATCACGGCTGAGATGTTATGCACATTGAGGGTGACTAGGGCGGATCTGTTCTTCCTATTTCAGCGTGGTTTCAGCTTGGAGGAGAGCTTATATACAAGTTTTCTAATGAGTTTAATCAGATATTTGGATGCCCGAATGTGTTGACAGATGTGGATGAAGGGTTTGTGGCTGATGAATTCTGGAGGTTGATCACGGGTTACAAGTAGCTTATGATCCCCAGCAATCGAGGGCTGCCTTCATCCGCAATCCTGTTATTGCTTACATGGATAGGATTCTCAGAAACACCAACTTTGCCCGAGCTGAGGGCGGGTGTATTTCGAGAGGTGAGTTGTATGTCCTTTGGTGTATGATGAATGGGGTCCATTTCAATCTAAGGCGTATGTTCTGCAGCAGCTTTACTGGTTTTTGACTCACATATTTCAGAAGGCGAACATTGGAGGGCTGATCACACCATTGGCCGAGCACTATTGTATGGATTTATCGAGGTATAGGCCAGTCGAAGGTGATCCAGATTTGATTCTTTCGGCCTGCGTGAGGATGAATTTGGCTTGTCATGAACAAGGTACGTAGATGTTTATTCGAGAAAACAATCCAATTTCTTTCCAGATTCCTTTCTGTCTCGTTGATCTCACCACCATTCAAATTAATGCTAATTTATTGATGGACACTCCTCCTCACATCGCGATCTCGACTACTTATTGCGCCAAGGGAGATTAGCAAACTTTAGTAGATATGCATATTCAGGGTGTGTATCTCGATCTCAACATGATTTTGGTCAGAGATCCGGAGGAGGGTGAGGAGATGGAGTCGAGCAGCAGCAGCCACAACAGCCTCCGCCATTTGAGTATTCGATTTCTGAGGTTCACATGGAAATGCCTCATGACATACTGGAGATGGGTATTCCACATATGCATGCACTGCAGCAGCAGTATGATTTCTAGCAAGCTCAGGATTATTTTTTATAGAGAGCAGTTTCGGCTAATGAATGAGCACTTTGCCACTTTAAATACGAATTGGCAGGAGACGAATCGCCAGCTTGCTTTGGCAAACATGAACTATGCTGCACTCAACTTGAGGTATGACGCTATGGATAGGAGGATAGGAGAGGTGCAGACTAGCAATCGAGAGATCAATAGGAAGCTATATGAGTTGCATAGGGATTTTAACCTATGGCGCATGGATACGAGCGATGATAATGATGCTCCGGATGAGTAGAGTGCGTCAGGTTTTTCTCTTTGTCTGATTCATCTCATCTCCATTCTTTTTTCCACTTTACAAGTGGAGTTCTCAAGTGGTGGTTGGAGGCTTGTGTTATGAGATTTATTGTGTGAGTGGCATGTACCATACTAATAATATTTTTTGAGATGTTGGTGTTGATGGATACTTGTATTTGATGATGATTGAAGGAGTGATATTGACTCTTTTAATATGCATGTGCATTATACTTGTGATATATATTGATTCTTTCGAAAAGAGGCATGTGTTATTATTATTTGTAATTTATGTGAGAATTGAGATTGATTGCATGCTTTAAAGAGTGCTTAGGAAATCTATTACCATGTGAGAATTTGAGCCTTTTTATCATGTTACATCAATACATGATAGTTTATTCTTGAGAGAATCGTTCATATATTTTTATTCTAGAACTTGGCTTGGAGTCTTATTTGAAATTCATAATTAATAGATACTAGGAGATGATCTTAGGCCATTATTGATAATTGAGCCACTTTGCCAAAAGTTATCTTACCATTAATGTGCATATCATTAGAAGCCCTGTTGAGCCGTTAAAAGCTTTTTCTTTGGCAAGCTTGTGATAGAAGCCTTTATTACCTTTACTTTAGCCTTAAAATACCCTATTTACTAGTAGAGAGTTGAGGTGAAGAGATTGCTAAGTGATGAAATCGAGAAGGGAAAGAAAAATTTGCTAAGTGATGAGTTAAAAGATTGTGGTTAAATCTTGTTTTGGAGTAGCGCCTGAAATCGGTACCCCGACTGCTTAGAAGAGTAGTGCCCGAAATTGATACCCTTGTATTTTGAAGAAAGAAGATGTTGATTCCAAGAAAAAGAAGGAGTTGATAAATCGCAAGGATCATTAGAATGATGATAGAGCAAGGAATTAAGTGGATTGATGAAAGCAGAACTCCAAGGTAATTCTCTACAAGTGAATTAGTAACTTTTATCCAAATTTTCCCACCTTTAGTAAAGAGCCAACATTACAACCAATAAGACAAGTCTTTTGTGATCCTAGTGTTGAAATAATTATGAATTAATTTTTGAGACCTTTGCCAAACTTATAGTTACGCAGATTGTATGAATTGATAATGAGCGTATATACTAACCTTGACGTGTATATCTTTTAAACTTGAGTGCGAAAGTAAACACTTACCTAGTGAGCTAGATGACTTAGCACTCGTAGAAGTTTTGTGATTGATTGATGTTCTTACATAGATGAAAAGTATGATGACTACATGTTTTGATTTGATGAATTGCATGTGTTATGAAGTGGTGCATATATGAGGATCTTGTGAATGACACTCTCTTACCTTTGTTTTGATTTCGTTGCCTTAGGACAAGCAACATGTAAGTTTAGGAGTTTGATGAGAGTGCTAATTTACATGCTTTGAGCTTCGATTCGTGTGAAAGTTTAGTACGATGTGGTCTATTATTGAGGCAAGTCATGATGTTTACGGAAAAATCACGAATCAGGTGCTACTGAGGCTATTGAGCAGATTTATACAAGAAAATAGGTCAGAAGTGCTCAGAATCATAAAATATAGATTTTGGGATACCGCTCGACCAGGAGAGGTGCTGCTCGACCAGGAAGTTTTGGTTGAGCGAGGGTGGAAGTGGTCGAGCGGAGGTCTATGAAGAGTTCCAGACGACAGGGAGCCCGCTCGACATCTGTTCGACCAGGATGTTTTGGTCGAGCGATGGTGGATTGGTCGAGTGGGAGGCCGGTACAGAGTCTCGAAGACAGGAGGTCTACTTGAGTTCCGCTCGACCTTGACCAGGTCCGCTCGACCTGGCCAATTTTGGTCAAGCGGCGTGACGTGGCGCTATTTTTGGTAATTCTGATATTTTTGTACGCGATTTGACTTGTTTCCCCACGAAAAAACCCATCCAAGGTCTATAAGGAGAGTCTACAAGTATAAAAAGGGGTACAGATAACATCAAAAAGGGAGTTAGATTCCACATCCAAACCCTAACTCCATCCTACGGAGCTGCAGAGAGAGATTCGTGCAGCGAAGCAAGTGAGAACCAAATGAAGATTCAAGACGTAGTGAGAGTGAGGACGCCCACATCTAGGCTTTATTTCGCTACTTAATCTTTCTTGTAATTTTCAAGACTATGGGTAAGATCTATCCAAATACCATGAACGTTCTTCCAAATGTCATGGGCTAGAACTCTTTTGGTAGTTCTAGGGAAGGTTTTTATCTAGTTAGTTGAATTTTCATGTGTATACTCCGTACAACACTACTTGTGGTTTATTTTATACAAGACTATGCTTTATTAATTCATACTCAGAGTTTTTTTGTGCATCTTTAACTGTTATGTAGAGTCTGAATATATATCTTGGTTATTGATTGAGTGTGTTCACTGCTGAGCAGGATTTTATGTTACGATTCTAAGTGAGGGGACTCCGAAGCTTTATTACAACAGTCTTGTATAAATATTTACTAATCTAATTAAATTTGGGTTAATAAGTAGGATAAATAATATAACTTTATAGTACCTATAAAGGAAGATCATATCGGGTTAGAGTACTTAGTGCACGGGAAATAATTTATACTAATAGTACCTAGAAAGGTGGTGAAATATAAATCTTGTTCCGAGGATATTCACACGTGTTACACGCTTATCTGCTTGTGTCTATAGAGTAGATTTGCATGGCTTAGTGATACGCCCATATTCCACAAGGCAGAGTCGGACATTGATACACGGAAGGGAAATTAACAAGTAAAACTGGATGACCCGAAGAACTACCTATCTTCTCACTTGTTTAACTCTCATTACTCTCTACTGCCTTTATTTTACTTGCTATTTTATTATTTTTTAAGTAGATAATAAATATTCTTCAACTTAAATTCCCAAATATAGTCTTAGTTAATTAGTTCATAATTAAATTAATAATAATTCGTTTCGTGGGTTCGATAATATAACTTGGTCGCTTATCAAAGCTACAATCACATCCTTCATACTTGGGGATTAATTATGTATTGAGAAAATGCTCATCAGTGTCAAACTTAATAGTCAATTGCCTAAGCCTTGTAACCGATGTACCACCATACTTCTCACAAAGATACACCCAGATAGCATGTGCGGCGGGATATTTCTCATATTCATGGATTATCGAATCTATTACTGAGCTTACAAGGATTCCATCGTGTAACGAAAATTTTCTTTTTCCATACTTAGCACGCTTCTCGGTCACGCCTCCCTTGATTTCCAATTACGCGCCTGGATCGGCCATCACTTGGTTTATAGCATCCGATGCATCTTGTTCATCCAAAACTTACCATATTTTATGACACCATGTGTTATAATTGTCACCATTGAGTTTCTCATCTTTATTCAACTCAGCGGTAATAGATTTCGATGCCATGATCTTTATTAGAGATTAAAATGATTCAGTATGTTAATAATGTTTTATTAAGTTTTATGTTAAGCCAAACAGAGACATCTCGATAAATAACACAAGACTTAATCTCGGAAAATAGCTCGGAGACTACTAATCATCAATCTCATCATGTGTTATAATACTAGATTCTTGCTTCAAAATGTAAAAACACATTGTTCAAGTAATTAATCAAATAACATTGAATAACCACTTTTAAACAGAGCTTAAACAATCATTCACAATAGCAAAAACTCCAAGTTTGACAAGTCATGAACATAAAATTCTAATGAACTCCCTGAGTTTCCAATTAGAAATACAATGGAAATAAACTAACGATAAATATTGATTGTATCTCTTAATTTATCACCAGATTTAAAATAACGTTCCCAATCAAATTCTTTAGTCCCCACACTAAAGATAGCTCGCCCTAGAAGATCTATATGCAGATTCTTTATCTGACGTTTTTCTCAACCACTCAGTCTCAAAAAAATCAGAATGTTGAATCCTTCCCATCCTCAAGCAGGCTGATCTCAGTGCCTGTGTCCTATCTTATGCTACAAAAGCATCGACCAAATCAAGTATAATGAAATAACCATTAGGTTTCACTTGGTAAGGCTCCCACTTAGCCCAAAAAACCTTTTTAAGGTAGGGAGGCAAAATGTTCGCGCAGGTTTGTGGACTAGTAATTTGAAAATACACATTACTTGTAATCGTTTTACTATAAATCAAACGCAACATCTGGTTGTAGAGTTCAATCAAAACCAATGTGTGGTCCCTTATGTTGTGTGTTGGCTCATTTTATAATTCAAGAATTCATGGAGGACTTCATCCTTAGTCCTAATGTCTTCCTCTGTAATTGCTCCCTGTCCTGACATGCCTTTTTGAAAATGAGCAACAAAAAAAATACACTAGTTAGTCAAACTATATCACATGAATTTCCTTTCCATATAATTAATGCATATGGAAACAACTTTTCAAGATGCAATAGGCATATTCACAAGTGAATCATTCCAACTCACTTTGGCTCCCACTTTCATAAGCTACAGGAGTTTGAACAATTCTAACATCAGCTTAAAACCATGAATTTAGAATTAAATGACATATTAAGGTGCATAATCAACATAAAATCCAACCAAATAGCTACCACTTAGGTTTGTATTCAACAAATATGTCATAAAATGAAGTAAAACCACACATACACACTAAAGATGACATCAAACGCTCTCGAAAACGTCACCATTGGACTCCACGCATCGAAACACATCAGAATACATCAGACACTCACCAGAAAATGACCTCACGCGCCGCCACGCGCCGCCACGCGCTGCTGCTGGAAGGGTGCTGGCCGGCGTGTGTACCATACACGCCGCTGCCAGAGAAGTGTTGGTCGGCGGGTGAACTCCATGCGCCATCATCGGAGTCACCGGCTACTGGCACGTGTGCTTCATGCGCTGTCGGAGGTGATGCCTTCTGCCAGCGCATGGCTTTCACATGCCACCACAGGACATCCGACTTCCAGTGGCTCTGACCCGGTCCAGTCTGGTCTAAGTCGGCTCTGTCCGGTATGGGCCGGTTTGTATCAATTTGACCCGGTCATCTTTCAACTTTAGTTTAATTGCGAAAAGGTCCCTGACTTTTATCGAATTCTCACCCCCAAACTTTCTGAAACTTTGCAGATTTGGCCCAATTACGAAAATAACTTCAAAAAATCATATCTTGAGTTCTAGAAGGCAAAAAAATGCACAAAAAATACTGACAGACTCCTCTCGACGAGGCATTTTCAGTGGTATACTTAAAATATGCTTTCAATTATACAGACAAATGACAAAAAGTTGAACCCATGAAGAATTTGAAATTAAATTTCGTCTAAATCATGGAATAACCACTGGACATATTATTTCTACTTTTACCTCATACGTATTATCAGTCAACATTATATAAACCAACAATCATACTCCATTAATCACGAATAATGTATGAGTAAATTCATCACTAAAAGGCAGAAATATAAACCATGAAATTTATCAATCCAGAAAAATATACGGAGTACCAACCATTATCTCTGATACCAATGTTGGAAAACTCACGTTCACATAAACTGAATCAAAGCATGCGTAGAGAGAAATCTCATACCTCTCACCGTAGGTATATGTTGCAGCGGAAGAACACGTACGAACCGATTGGTACTCGCGTTGTTAAACTGTGATCTCTGGATCAAATCTTACAACACGAGGTTATATATTAATGTCCACGATGCATTATCAATCTGGAATATGAGGAACTGGATTTGTGTGTGAACTCTGGAGAGAAGAACAGAGAAAGGAAATGCTTTCGCGTTCTGAGTTCTGTGTTCTGCTTATCCAACGCGTTTCAGCGTATCGCATGCATATAGCAGCCTCCATGCTATAGTATATATCTCCAAGGAGATGGGAGTTAAAAATCTGTTTCATTAACTCCCCCTCTCTCTTATCCACTTATTCATATGTGGAAAATAAATAAATAATATCAAATATTATTTACAAAAGACAATGATAGGAAGAATGCCTGGATTTTTATGAAACCTCTAACCGCCGGTCTTTGGCTAACTAGCGGAGCTTTCTCCGTCTTCACTGGATTAGTAGTTTGGGTTCTTGAGCATCGCGAAAATGAAGAGTTCCAAGGCCCGCCTCTCCAGCAAGTTGGGAAGATGTTCTGGTTCACTTTCTATAACATGTAGCTAGTCTGTCCTCTAATCACCTCATTTAATCTTAACAAGTTATTTGTTATGGCAGGGGAGAAACTAATGAGCAACTTAACAAGATCTGTGATGATTGTATGGGTGTTTGTGGTGCTGGTTCTTACATCAAGCTATACAGCAAGCTTGACATCCATGCTAACAGTACATCAGTTGCAGCCTACAATTACTGACATCCATGATCTTATCAAGAGTGGTGAATATATCGGCTACCAGAGGGCCTCCTTCGTCGCTGGCTTGTTGAAGGAAATGAAATTCGACAGCTCCATGTTCAGAAGTTACCGTACTCTTGAAAAATACGACAAAGCACTTTCCAAAGGCAGCAGAAATGAAGGAGTAGGTTCAATAGTTGATAAACTTCCATATATTAGGCTCTTTCTTTCCAAGTATAGCCACAAGTATACCATGATTGGTCCAACTTATCCAACTTCTGGTTTTGGATTTGTAAGTAATTAATATTCTTGTCAGTATGTTTCCCACACTCAAAACTGAAGGTCTAACAATTTAAACTTTTAGATATTCCAAAGGGTTCACCACTTGTTGCAGGTGTTTCAAGAGAATCTTGAAACTGAAGAAGAGTGAGGAGATGATGAGAATTTCAAGCAAGTGGTTTAAGCAAGGCTGCTGCCCTGCTGTTAATGGAGACGGAACGATGACCATCTCTGAGCATCTGGATGTGGATAGTTTTAGAGGTCTTTTCCTCATTGCTGGCCTTTCCTCAGCATCCGCACTAGCTATGTTCTTCTTGTTCGATAATCGCTTCGTTTTGACCTCTACTGCTTTAGTACTAAAGCAAAAGCTGTGTTTTCTAATTTCTAGAGTTCTTTGTCAGGTTGCAGCATCATTGAAGGAATCAAGTAGTGTTAATAGTGGAGAAATAGAAATTCCAGCTATATGTACTGAATGTGATCAACAAGGAATGGCTTAGTTCATAACCAATTCAAAGATGAAATTGTGAGAACTGAGAAGATAATTTGGGCAGATTGTATAAACAAAGTAGGATGAGAAATGGATTTCTAGCCTTACACAGAGATCAGATTTAAGACTACAATCTGACCCCTTTTGGGGATTGAAAGAAGAACGTTAAAGGCTTGTATACATCATGGTGTAATGAAATCATTGCTTATTTTATACTCCCTCCGTCCAACTCTAAGATATTTATTTGTCTTTTGCACGTGGATTAAAAAGTGTTATTATTATATGTAAAGTGAGTGGTTGTATTAGAAGGAAATGGTGTGACATATTATGTACTCTTTTACTAAATATGGGAAATAGATACATTTGAAGCGGATGCACGTAAAATTGATACCTCAAGCAGACGAGGAAGTACTATACAGTTTAGTTACTGGATTTGGATTCTCTTCCTTTATACGGTTGGTAAATTTCGTACATTTCTCTTTATCCAAGTCCATTTCACCTTATCAACATTTTTACGGTTTAGTTTATTGAATTTTTTTTCTTATATTTTTATTTTTCATTAATTATTATTAATTATTTATACAATTTTAATATTTTACCATCTTAATTCATTATTTATTTTATTACTCAATTCACAAAACCAGCTTGTTTTTTAAGTCTATTTTGACATAAATTTTAATATTTATTTTAGGGTTTAGTGTTAATTGTAAAAATATAATAATAATTTTATTTTATATGTTTTATTTTTGTTTCTAGAATTTAATATTTATATTCAGGGTTTAGTACTTCTTGTAAATTATAATTATAATTTCTTTATTGAATTTATGATTTATTTGTTAAGGTTTAAAATTTAATATTGTTAAAAGTGTTTATTATAATTAATAGTAATTAATTAATAAAATAATTAAAAATAAAAAGAAAAGAAAAGATGGGATTCATAGGATATGAAACGTGGATAATATATATAAGACAAAGACTACGTTGGGCTGGCTTATTTTTATAAATCTATAGAACCGGATCTTAAATATTAAATGGGTATTCATTACTTGAAACGGTTTAAAATTATTAAAATACGGGTCAAAGTCTACGTGGTCAAAATTGG
Source organism: Pogostemon cablin (assembly GCA_023678885.1). Lineage (NCBI taxonomy): Eukaryota > Viridiplantae > Streptophyta > Magnoliopsida > Lamiales > Lamiaceae > Pogostemon > Pogostemon cablin. The sequence continues at coordinate 11,623,743 of CM043008.1, read as the reverse complement.
AGATTAGGTCCATAGATCTCAAATGAATCCTAATATTTTGCAGAAGAGAATTACAGGTCACTAATGGAGGCTTATGCAGCTTTCGTTTCGTTAATGCGCATCATACACTCCAATCGCATCCTTCCCCTCCAATTTCTCTTTATCCCAGCCAGATCCAACCTCTCATCGACAATGTTTCTTTCCTGCAAGCTTTTCTAGAAGGCTATACCCACGCCACATGACAGCGAAGAAGCGAAGCAGAGCGCTTGAAGAGTCGCATTGCGGATGCAGCTTATATAGCTGAACATATAATCGAATCACATATAGTTGATCAAATTGATGCTGCAATTAAAGGTAATTTCGAAAAAATCTGTTATGTTAAGTTTTATCAGAGTTTGCAGAACGTGAAACTAAATATGGATTCTATAAAGAGGGATGCGATGATGATCGAGGGGGAACGGGAAATGGGAATCGAAGATCAATTGCATATATATTCTTCAATTACAGATTTGTATCTCAGAAACTTTGATTTTCCAGGGATCGAGTGGAGCGACGTGCTGCTGGGGCTCCGGTGCTACAGCGACATCGGAGAGGTAGCCCGGAAGGTGGGGTTCGAGGTGGTGGAGGAGAGGGACTTGGGAAGCCGACGTCTCATCCGTGGTGGACTCGGTTGAAGATGGGTTGTTCGCGTCGCAGCCGTGGTGTAACTTCAATCCGTCTCTCTCACCCCGAACTTCATCTTCTCTGCATCTGTTTCCTCCTCTTTGTCTCCAATCTCTCTTCTCTCCCTCATTAATCTATACGAGAATTGGTGTCTTCGTTGATTTTGGTAGGAAAAGATAAATAGGAGAATAAATCTTGAAGTATTAGGTTTGAATGGAATTCCTTTAGAATATAAGTGCTGCAATCTTGAGTTTGTGAACCTGAAGAGTTTGTCTTGCATTCTTGAAACTGTGGATATCTTGGATGGAATGGGCTCTATAGATTCATATGTTTTGTGTGGTCAAGATGCACTTCAGCTGCGGATAGGTGACAGAAAATTGAAGGTACGTGTTAAGAGTGTTCTAGGTATGATGAGTGTGGGACGACTAGAGGCTCGTCTATTGTTTTAGTATTTGAGCTCTTTCAGGGCTCGCAGAAAAACAAAAAAGAAGATTGGTGATGAATTTTTTGCAAACAGGGTTCATCATGATTGTGTGCCCAAGATACTCCACAGGGATGTTAAGTCGAGCAACGTGTTGCTGGATGCCAACATGGAGGTGCATTTGGGTGATTTTGGGCTGGCCAAACACATCTCGGACTATTATGATTCTCTAAATACAGAGTCCAACTCGTGGTTTGCAGGCTCCTACGGTTGTATTGCTCCAAGTATAGTATGGTATGGATGTAAACACTCTTTAACAGTTTGTTTCTTGACTAAACTAGCATTGCATTTGCAGAGTGCGCATTCCATGAGGGCAACAGAGAAGAGCGATGTTTATAGGCATTATGCGGATGGAGCAGGTGACAGGAAGACGGCCAACGGATGGGCAATTTAGCATGGATATGGCATGTGGAGATGCAAGGATCACCGAGGGAGGAAATCATTGATCCAGTTCTAAAACCACTACTGTCGCCAAATGAAGAAACTGCTGTGCTCCAAGTGCTCAAAATCGCACTCACCTGCACTAAAATTGGACCTGCTAAAAGCCGTCATCCCGCCAAGCATGTCACCAATTATTGCACCTGCTCAATGACACTATGATTCAACCCCAATCTCATAAATCATGTCCAGAGCCCACATAAGTAATAAGATGACTGAAGAATATTCATGTATGTTGATTCCAGATAATAATATTCTTGGAGTTAGAGAGTAGAGAAGCGTAGGAAGAGTTGAGTTGGGTTAATCTTATATTGAATTTTTTTTTTTAAATTAGGTTACTTTTTATAATAAATTGAATTACTATTAATAAGTTTTTAGATTACTCTTAATATATATACTCTTCATGATATGAGTTACTATTAACAAAATTTTAAATTAAACTCTATGTTTATATTTTTAATATTCATAAGGTTACTCTTTATAATAAATTATATTACTCTTTGAAATTAATTAGATCACTTTTTGAAATTAATTGAACTACTTTTTGAAATTACTTAAATTAATTATATTTTAAATTTAAAAAGTAATCTAATTATTTTTATAAAATAATCTAATTAATTCAAAAGAGTAATCTAATTATTTCTATAGAGTGATATTAATATTGTTATATATGATCAATATTTTTTAGGTTACTCTTTTTTATAAATTTGGTAGTCACTCTTTTTAATAAGTTGAGTTACTCTCTAATTTCATATTTGGATTTCAAAAATAAAATATTGTTCTATTTAGTTAAAAGTTACTCTTTTCTATTAATTGGGTTACTCTTCTTAATAATTGGGGTTACTTTTTAATTTCATATATTCAAATTTTTAAAAAAAATTATTTTATTTGATTAACATTTTTTAGGCTACTCATTTTTTATTAATTGAATTATTCTTTTTCATAATTTGGATTACTCTTTAATTTTATATTTGTATCTTAGAAAATAAAATATTATTAAATTGTGGTATCAGTGGGGATTTCGTGAGTGTCCCTCAAAGAATGAGATTGGAACAGGCTTTTTTTTGTAATTCATACGATCATTTAATGAAATTGGGTCTGACTTTTTTTAATTCGGGTCAAGCTTTGTTCACGGGTTTTCTTCACGCGCATATTCTTCTTCAATTCACAAAGTGATATTTTGTTTAACAGTCCTCACGCCGCCGTCCTAGTCAACTCCCCACCAAACCTGTCTTCTCGCCTTCAACCACCCCCAACGATGCCATCCTCCACCTCTTTCTTAACGGAGTTCACGACCCATCCGCCACGACGATTGAGCCGTCATCATTAGAAAGCAGCCGGTGAAGGAGCCGGCGCGAAGCCGTGGTGAGACAAGGTGGAGGACGAGATTGGAGTAAGGAGTTGGAAGAATTTTGGGCTGCGTTGCAGAGCTATTAATGGAGGTGGATGTAATGGCTAATGAAGTGGAGATTTTAGGGATAACCGATTCCCTTCGCCGAAGTGGAGGCGGCGTTTTCCTCATACATTGGTGTTTCTGAATCAATGCTTTTGACTACAGAATAGTGCATCTCATTCACGCCTCTTATCTTGGAAAAAATCCAACTTGTGAATTGTGATTTCATTTGAGATGAGTAGAATCCATTTTTTTTTTTTTTTGGCTTTAAACCTTATAATCCACGTCATTTTGACCAAGTGAGAGAAATGAAGAAAGGGCAATTTTAGAAAAGGAGCACGGGGGATACTTTATGATTTTGTTGTTTTGTTATGATGGAGAATTTTGAGCGAGACAACAACAAATCGTGGCTTCCTTTTGTGATGCTTTCGGTTCCTATGATTTTATTTTGACTATCAAATTTTGTGAGAATGATTTATAAGTTTGGATATGAGCAGACCTCCAAAAATAAATTACATTAATCTCTGTTTTAGTCTATGTGGATTTTTAGTCTATGTGGATGGGTCAAATCGTACATGTTGAGTTGCTACATCCATGATCTTTTAACATATATTTGAGTAGCTATTAACAAACTTTTAAATTACTCTTTATAATGAATTGTATTACTATAAACAAAATGTTGGATTACTCATTATTTTGATTTGTTTATGTTACGTTATATTTGATTAAGTGATTATCATTTTTGTATATAAATACAAATTTGTTTACTTTAAATAATAATTTGGGTTACTCTATATAATAAATTGGATTTCTATGAATAAGTTTTTGGATTACTCTTTATTTTAATTTAACGGGATTATCATTATTATTTTTATATAAATTGGGTTACTCTATAGTATAATAATTTGATTTAACGTGATTATCATTATTATTTCTATATATAAATTCGGTTACTCTATATAATAATTTGGGTTACTCTTCATAATAATTTGGGTTGCTCTTTAAAATTAATTAGATTACTCTTTAATTTAAAACTTAAATTAAAGAAGTGTTTTAATACAATGTGAAAATGCCTATCCAAAATGAATGAAAATATCACTTAAAAAAAAGTGTAATGTGCTAATATTTTCAAACTTGAATCAGGGACTAGAGAAAGTACTCCTACCTGCAAAGTAGGAATATTATAAAAAAAAAAAAAGGGGTTCCCTATCGAACTACTCAAGAAAGTGTCATACCCAAACCTTTCACATCTTTTGATTTTTATTGTTACTCACAAAATTCTGCTCACTTCTTCCCTACCACAAACTCACTTCTTCTCTACCACAAACTTGTTTCATTATTTTGTCAAACTACTCTATTCGAGTCACTGCAAACATCAAATATTCTATCATATCTAGAAGTACTATACCGATTTCACCTCTTTAAACGAGTGACCCGGCTATTTGAGGTTTGGCTTCATCATCGGCTTCCAGAGCATCACTCTTATCGATCACCACTTCTTTGACAGAAGTGACTTCCCTTAACGCCAGCTTGGACGGCGGCGGCAATTTTGAGGACCGAAAACTCACTGGCACAATATGGCTAGCGCCGACCATCTCGGGGTCGAACACCACTGCATTGCCGTCGTTCTCGTCGCGAATGGCGGACTCCACCCAGGTGGCAAGGTCGGTGCTGTGCTTGCAGGTGGTGAGGATTTCGAGGCTCCATAGATCTGGCTGTTCACGTGTAAATCTGACTTTTCAGAATACGTTTTCAAGTTCAACACTTTCTAATTAAAGATCATTTGCCACTCTAAGTAAAGCCCGTTTGTCATTAAAGGATCCGGTCTCATGAAATTTTTATGAGATCGGTTGCACCCAAAGTCGTTCTCTATGTATAAATATTGAGATATGGATTGTGGGTGTTAATTCATAGAAAATAAGTAAATTATTTAATAATTAAATAAAACTGGATGATGTGTAATGTTAAAGATCGTAGATAAAAATTAACGATGTGGATTAAAAGAAATGGATGAAATTTACGTCCTCCAAAATGGAGAGGATCCGGATCCTTAGTTACCACTTGCTACGTAATATTATACAGGATTGATTAAAAAAAAACCAAATCCTTTACTTTTAATTTATTCCAAATATGTTCCAAATGCCACCTATCATACAATCAATGATGGATTGGTCAATCACGTCATCTGACTTTTACCAGGTCAACTTCCACATATTTTTAAATTTATTGCACAAAATCTTTTGCCAGGTCAACTTCCACATATTTTTAAATTTATTGCACAAAATCACGACATTTATTTTAATAAGTTAATTAAAAAATAAAACCACTAACTTTACACATAAAATTAATTCTCACTTTTGAAAAATTATACTTAAAAAATCACCACATTTAAGTATTGTTACATAATAAATCCAATTTATGACTAAAAGTAGGATTTTTTTGATTTATTTTATAACAATACTTAAATGTGATTTTTTTTTTACAAATTCTCAAAGTAATGATTAATTTGTAATAGGTTTAAAGTTCATAGTTTTTTTTTACAATTAATCATATTTTAATTATAATTTAATTTCAATCTTCGAGATTTTAAAAAATATATCATATTATATTTTTTTGACAAATTGCATCTATCTAATAAAATTAAAAAATTTTACATTTATATTTAAACTTTTAAAAATTATTACTATATAAATAAAAAGTTCTATTATAACCAATGTTTTTATAACAGGACCGGAGGCTGAACCGGTGTCTCCACCAGTTCGAGGTTCAATCAGTCGGACTGATCGAACCGGAAGTTCAACCGAAAAAATTAAATTTATCTATATTTAATTATATTTTAAAATAATCATTAAAAAAATATAATAAATAAATTTATTTTATAAAATATGATAATTAGTTCAGCCATTTAATTCTTTTTTTCAAGCCCATGAAGTAAAAGCAAGCCCAGTCCATCAACATATAATGATAGAGGTCAGTAGCAAACCCTACGTTTTCATTCCTGCACGTCTCTCTCTCAATCCATCCTTGCAGCTGCGCCTCTCCCTCTATCACTTTCTTCTCCTTTCTCTATCTCTCAAATAAAAACATGATGAGTAAAAGCAAGGCCAGTCCAATTTTTTTCGGAGATTAAACAGTAGAGACGATGGTTTAGTATTTCCGGTTTGGGGAAGAAATGACTTTTCTAGATTTTCTTCGTTTTATTAGATTCGATTGAAAATGTATATACGGTATATATGTAAACTATAAGTGATGTATTTTAAAATTTAATTGAGATTTTAATCATTTTTAACGACATAGAAATGAAAATATTTGAAATTTATTTCGAGTTCAGACACAAAATCGGCGATTCTCCGGTTCTATCGATTTTGACCGGTTTCAACCGATTTTAACCGGTTCAATTAAGAAAACGGTTTTAGGGGTTGTCCAGACCGATTCCGGCTCTGATTCTCGGTTCAATCGGTTGAACCGGCCGGTCCAGTCCGATTTTGAAAATACTGATTATAACATTCATTTAAGAAATTATTACTACTACTAATTACTCCTCCATTCGCCGGAACGTATACATTTATTTTTTGCACGTGGATTAAAGAGTATTATTATTTAATGGGTAGTAGGTAGTTGTATTAGTGAGGTGTGTGGGACCATATATTAAATGTATTAGTGATGTGTATGGGTCTCATGTGTTTAAAAAGAAAAATGTATACCTTTGGTGCGGACGCCGAAAATAGCATAATGTATACCATTCCGGCGGACGGAGGGGGTAGTATATTAGAGCAAATATTTAAGTAATGAAATTTTATTATGGGAAAAAATTAAGGATTATTTTATAGTGCATTAGATACACCGGTGCATTTAAAGTTTATAGGGTAGTTTGCATGGGATGTCCTGTGACAGACATCTCCTCATTGAATGACACGTGGTGCTGTGGATAAATCCAATCCCTTGCTCCTAGGGTTTAATGGTTGACTTAGGATATAATATATCTCCTCTCTCATTCGTGTCACTCATCCAACGAAGTAACACAAGGATGTCACATCAAAATGACACAAAAGATCCAGACCCGTTTTTTTAGGTATAGTTATTTTATTTTTTAAAGTTTTAATTATTTTATTTAGTTTTTAATTTAATGGTTCCTACTAATTATGTGCATCGGTGCCATATGTGTATCCTAGTTTGACTCCAAAATTAATTATTGAGACTTATTTAGGTGACCACGGGTCTTTGATGTCCCTCTCACATGGGGTATGCACTGTATGTGAGAGTATAGTTGTTAAAAAACCCAAAAATCTTAGCCCCGACCTGTTTAACCCTAAAAAAATTAGAGTTGAGACCAAGAAATTTTGGCCCGTTTAACATTCATACTTTTTGGCCCGAACCGATTAGCCCGAGGACTAATATGCCTGGTTGAGGGCTAATAAGGCCGGCCCTAAGGTTGAGAGTTATTATTATGTTCAATTTGTCTTTTAACACTCATAACCTATACATCAACTACCCTTAACATCCTATCCTCAACCCATCGTTAAACAGACTCCCATCATCCTTTAATTTTCCATCTCTTTCTCTCACTCTATCCCACCATTTTTTCTAATAAATAATACTTAAATAAATATAATAGAATTAATTTAATATCACAAATTCTATTAATTTATATGTTTTAATAATATTTTGCATGTATTGATCTTAATTCTCTTAAATTCTAAATAATGTAGCATTAGTTAATTTTGAATTTTTATTACTATTTATTATAAATTTGAATTTATAATTTTTTAAATATTTTTTATCGTATAGCCCGCGAGTTCAGTTCATTTAGCCCAAAGTCCGTTAGGGTTAGGATTAGGTTTACATTTAAGTAGCTCGTTTAAACAGACTCGATTAACCTGAAGCCCGTTAGGGCTGACCTAATGGGTTAGGGTTGACCCGTTTAACATCTTTATGTGAGAGGGTCATCGGTGACTCGTAGTCACCTAAGAATAACCCTTAATTATTTTTAATAGTCTCTTCTTGTGCACCCGAATGTACAAGGTGTTTAAGGGTATAATATTTTATTTTAAATGATATTTATTTTAATTTATAAGTTATTATTATTTCAATGAAAAAGTCGGTTGAAATATGAATGATATTAATGTTCAAGTAAGAAAAATATGGAGTATTTTTCTTTTCGAAAAATTAAAAGTACAAATTTTTATACTAATTAAGTGTACAATATTTAATACAAAAGAGTACAACTTAATATATACATTTTTATTTATTAATGTATATAATTTTATTTATAAGTATATACATTTTCTAAATTACCTGCAATAATAGTTCACCATAATATTTTTAGAAATTTTTAACACATGCACTTGTTACCATAAGTCACATATAGAAATTAGAAAGTTATTAAAAAAAGAAGTTGAATTTGGGTGAGATATCTAATGTTTTATAATTAGTGAGACAAATTATTTGTTAATATAATTAAATTTATTTTAAATTAAAAAATAGCTAAGAAGAAATAAGAGCCCTATTTGAGTGTTAATTACTTAAAAAAGATTTTAAGCAATTATTTATAATAAGAGTTAAGCTCCATTGCACTTAGAACATCTAGATAATCTAACCATTAAATCAAATTCTTATTTAATTATATAATCACTGAATAAAATAAAAAGATTAAAAATAATGTAAAAGCTTCTGCGTCTTCGGGGACACGCCGTGTCCCTATGTGAACACAACACTCCTCCTCCAATTCTATTTAAACTTATGTATTGTTAGGGGATTTAAATTACAAAGGGGCACGGAAATTAAAAAGGAGCACTGTGTTCCAGGAATACAAAAGTCTCACTTTAAAAATAAATACAATAATTACCCACTACATCCTAACTTTTACCCTATAAACTATGAGGTGCACCGAGTGCACACAGAATAACTTTTGAAATAGTTATCTAATTATTCAAAATTATCATTTTAGAAAATTTGTTTGTTTGTTTATTATTTTCACAAACAAAGTTATATAAGTGTTCACGTACAAAATATTGTTTTAATGTTTTGTTGTTTGCAAAAAAAATGTCAATAAAAAATGTTCACGAATATATTAACTGCCAATGAAATCAAAATTTCACAAACGACTCGCATAACATCTTAAATCTCTTAAAAAACTCAAGTTCAAGTTTGTTTAATGCTTAACAAACTATACTGAATCAATTAAAAACTTAGTTCGTTTACATTCTTATTTATAGGTAGGAATAATAAATTTGAAATTAAAATATAAGTTAAAGTAATAAGATAATTTATTTATTTTTAAATTATGAAAACATTATAGAATAAATTAATAATTAAAGTGTGAAGAATTTTTTACTGAAGAAATGCAGGTTTTCTAAAAAGAAAAGATTAAATAAAAATAAAAAAGAAAGAAAGAATAGGTTACCTGTGATCGAATTTTTTGGATAATAAGTGCACTTGGACCGAAATTAGGACACATGTACAACTTAACATTTGCATGTTCCGACATTTAGGTATAAATATTGTTCGTCTGCTCTTTTAGAACGTCGCTCGAATCTCTCTCGCCTCGCCGCCCCCTCCCTTTTGAATCTCTGTCTTGAGCTGCCCAAAACCCAGACAGAGAAAATCCATTAGAGAGAGAGAGAGGGAGAGGGAGAGGGAGAGGGAGAGAGAGCAGAGAAGGGTTTAGCTCTGCAATGGCGTTCATATCCTTCCTCGGTAGATTGCTTTTTGTCTCCGTCTTCGTTCTCTCCGCTTATCAAGAGTAAGACCTGCTGCTGCTTCAGATCTGATTTTCTTTACGCCCCCACTTCCTTGTATTCAAATTCCTGTATATATTAATCATTATTGTTTCTTTCCCATTTTGATTTCGCAATTAATTATGTGGATTCCCTGTCAAGTATGACACCAAAGTAGGTTTAAGACTTGCGTAGAGATTTATTTGGATCTTGGGGCCTCTGTGATTTATCCAGTGCTACTTGAGCTTGATTGATGCTTTAGAAGCCCATCTTTTTCAGTTTAATTTGATTTTGTTTACACCTAAATTTACCCTTAATATTTTAAATTTTGCCTTTTCCTTGTTTTTTTGAGATATATTGTTGTTTAGAAAGGAAAATTGAATCATGTGGACCAAAAGTCCAACTTCCATCATTGAAGTTATTATGTGTGACTATAATGCAACCAATCTTTGCTGAATAAGAATTTCTATCTGTTTTGGCAATTGTATTAAGCTGATTGTGGTTTAAAAGTGCAAATATCAAGTTGAGATGAATGTTATTATATGTTATTCTGTTTTTGGTGCTGAAGGACTTGCTTGAATGCATCTAAATCTACAACTATTTAATCATGCCCTTAGCGTTGCATATTTTTCTTATTTGGATTTGAGATTACTTCCACATTCCTGTTACTCTCTATCTATGATAGGAGTACACCTTCCTAGTTCCTACCCAACTAATGGGGCGTCCACGAACTCATCTACTAGATAAAATTGCTTCTTTTTAAATTATAATCACTTTTGAAGTGTTTTCTGACTCTGCTGAGTGATTTTTTAATCACTTAGAAGCATGTTTTAGGAATCCTCTCCACCAACTATAGTTGCTTACGACATTATTCTTTTTTTAAGAAATTCTCACATTTACTGAATTAATTTCAAAATTTCATTTGAAGATACAGAGATCCCACTGCTTCTCTCACATCAGATCAACTCATTAAAGAAATTACCTCCACTTCTCCCACTCAAAATTTGGGTACACCACTTCCATGTGGATGAAAGAACCCTATTCGCACTTGAAGAAATCCCACATCCCACTCCCATTCTGTTCTTCATTGATCGTTTCAGAAAAGTGTGTATCAAAATTTGCACCAATCATGTACAAAGTGCAAAATCATGTAAAAAATGGCACTTGGAGTACCTATCTCAATAAGGAGATATTTTGAAAGGGGCTTATACACACAGTCACTCACACACATACATACATATATATATGTGCGTGTGTGTGCATAATTTAATGTTCACTCTTTTCTATCAAATGTTCTTTGTTTAGTCATCATTACTTCTTCTATTGTGTTTCAGATAAATATTAAAAACTATGAAATGATTCAAATGAAGTAGGCTGTTCCTTTTCGTTTTTTCTTACAGTTGCTTGAATTTCTATTTAAATTGGATAAAACTAAAACTGATTGTAAAATTGTGCTTAGAAGTTCTCACATGATATTCTATACCAAATGTCATTCCATTTAGTATTCCAAGACAACTCTCCACACTATTATGTGTCTTAAAGATGATGAAATACTTGATATGACACCAATTAGAATAAGGAGAGCGAACTGTAAGCCTTTGTAATGGTTTCTGTGTCATGTGATATGGTCCATGAGGTATACTACTGTCCTGGTGCACCATTTTCACCTAGATGTGTATTAGAATTAATGTGGATATCTGAGCTCTCTATTACAAATGTGCTAGAACACTAGCTACACCTCTATGGGTGATGTCTTATGCATCTTATTGTTCGTAGGTTCACTGAATTTGGAGTTGATGGTGGGCCAGCTGCGAAGAATTTAAAGCCAAAATTCAGCATTTTTTCCGAGCATGTTACTTCACAAACTGGGATTCAAGTGCCTCATGTAGATGTAAGACATTTAAATTTTCCTAATCTTAAATATCAAACCATGGAGACACATGCTATTTTGTTACTTTCAGTAACTTGGGAAATTGTTACTTCAGATGAAACATTTGGTTTTGGGTGCCATTGTCGTTAAATCTCTTGGAAGCTTCCTGTTTGTCTTTGGCAACTTGTTTGGAGCCTTGCTCCTGGTACGTGACCCATTTTTTATACTAATAAATACTGGTTTTATGAGCTTTATCATTTACTTTCTTTGAAATGTGAGCTTTATCTTTGTTATTGATGGGTTCCCTCCAATCCCATGTCCTTGTAGTTGCTGCATCAAGCAATTGCATCCCCAATCCTGTACGACTTCTACAACTACGACGCTGACAAGAAAGAGTTCAATCAGCTCTTTGTCAAATTTACCCAGGTCCCTCTTCAATCTGAAATACAAAATTTCCTTTAAAGAATTACTTTGGTTGACTTAGTTTGGTTATTGTTAGTCTGAGTTATTCTATTGTTTTGAGCAGAGTTTGGCGTTGCTTGGAGCCCTGCTGTTCTTCATCGGCATGAAGAACTCAATGCCAAGGAGATCTTCGAAGAAGAGAGCTACTAAAGCAAAAACAAATTAGGATATATATATCCAACAATCAGTTTTAGTTGGTTTGTTACAATCTACCTGATCACCATAGGGATCAGCTTTTGTGAGGTTTTTAACCCTACATCGGTGCCAGATTTTTATTTCAAGATTTGTTGGTTGGGCATGGTACCTTGAAACTCTCTAAAATTCCAGTTAGAACCCAGATAGTAATTTAATTGAGAATTTGGTAATTGTTGATTCTTCCATATTGCATGATTTCTTGGCTCATATGTTCAATCATGGTAGCAGCAAATAATTTTTGCTTCTGGTGCCTAATTGGATCAGTAGATCCATTCCTGGGTAATTTAGTTCGAGTGAGTGCGCCTGTGAGCACGGATCCCCTTTACAATTTAAACTTCCTAGCAATACAAAGGTTTAAATAAAATAGGAAGGGAAAGAGTTGTGTTCACATGAGGGTACGGATCATGTACCCGGGGGCGCATGAGCTTTTGTCATTTAGTTCGTCACAATTGCTTAATAAGTACTCCCTCGTCTCATACTTATGTTTACTCTTTCCATTTTCGTTCGTTCTATATTTATATTCACCATCCAAAAAAGGAAATTTTACATTAATCAACAACCTCAAAAATTATCTTAATTTCAAAAATATCACCCCCATCTAACACACATAACATACTTTATAATTTATTTATTACTTAAAAATACCACAATACCTCTAAAAAGTCAATAAAGTTGATAAAAAAATAACATTTTTAAACTCCGTATTTATAGTACTGGTGAACATAAGTTCTGGACGTAGGGAGTATGATTTAACTTGTTAAATTTTATAATTTTTATCCCTGTTTTTCCAGATTCAAGTGTATATCAAGCACCATTTATGGATTGACTTCAAAATGAACCACCAAATGTCGTATTCTTTGAGTAATTGTTCTCTGTTAAGCATGAAACTACAGTCATATATGATATTCAATCAATGGATATACTTATCAGGGGAGGTCACCTCCCTGTTCACCAGCTGAGATTCTTATTTCAAGATACTCCATCCCTTCCATTTAAAATTTCCATTTAAAATTGCACATTTCCTTTGTAATCCTCAGTCTCATTTCAGATTGCACATTTCCTTTCCTTTGTAATCCTCATCTCATCCCATTTCAGATTGCACCTTTCCTTTGTAATACAAAAGAGGGTGCAATTTTAGATGGGATGGATGGAGTGGAATTTTGTGCTTCGTATGAATCGATACCTCAATTATTGATTGCATCTCATGTTCCTCAAACTTGGGATATTGGGGAATTTCACTTTAATTCCTCATCACTGAGGGTTTTTCATATTCATTATTCTAACTAGTGTTTATTTCGAAGTAGAACATCAAGATGAAACACTAGCTTAACTGAAGGATCGGATTGTACTATTTGATTTTGATGTATAAAAATGAAAGTATCAACCCTAAGCACAATTATTATTATTATTATTATCATTATTTTTCACTCTTGTCAAATTTTATCTTGTGTGATTTTGGGTGATTCTTATCAATTTAGAATAGGAAGGCAATCCTACCTCTCATTAAGCACCATCTTAAATTATTTTCCACATCCTATCTGCTGGATGGATTGTCTTTACTCCAAGGTTGTCTTAACTCTAAGCCCCACTTCAAAAAGTCAAAGAAAGAGCTGCCAAATCTGAATTCTACTTTTACATTTATCACTATCTATATAAAATGAATAGCTAGAGTTAGTTAACTCCCCTGGAGATTTGAGCTTCAACAGGTAGATAAACATTAAGAAAGGTTAATAAGAATGGAAGCCATAGATAGTACTGTTGCACCAGATTTGATCGTGCTCAACAGCTGAAAGCCTTTGATGAGACTAAAGCAGTTCTATACGCGTGATTTCACTAGGAAAGTAGTGTACAACAGAAACTTTGATTTGTATAATGCTCCAGCTGCTAACTGGAGGGACACCTTTTTCTGCTTCATGGCTCCAAACCCTCCATTGCCACAAGATTTGCCACACTCATGCAGGTATATATGTGGATTCTAATTTAAGCACACATGGAAAATCATTTACTTTATCTGTATTTTGATTGTAGATCAGTTTTAGTTTCAATGTTACTATAATGGAGACTTTCTTGATCAGTTATTCCATGATACTGTACCTAAAGATCATGATTTGGAGAGAGAGAGGTGTGAAAGAAAGTGTTGTAAGCTAAAACCTGAACTTTAGAGTGAAAGTTAGTTCTATCCTACATGAAAATTTAAAAGTATTGATTTTAATATAAGTTTCGTATGGTTCTTGTATAGATCTCTTGGGTACTATTATTTAATGACAAAATTTTGTGTAAACCGGGTTTATATACATTGATTATGTAAATCTTGTTATTCTTTAGTACATAAAAAATTACTCTTTAACATATAAATTATTACTCTTTTATAATAAAAATTACTCTTCAAATTCTTGTAAATCATGATTTATCGATTTCTTTTTAGTACATTAAAAATTACTGTTTAGATATTGAATTATTACTCTTTTGTATAAAAATTATTACTTTTCAAAGAGTAATTTTTTATATACTAAAAAGTAATATTAAAAAATAGGGTGTACATATAAACCCAGTTTATATGAGACTCACTCTTATTTAATTTGGTTGTTTATGGATTGTCGTATATTTTTCTTATTATGAATTTGTTATCTATTAGAATTTATTTTATAACAATCTTTTAATTTTCTAGTACAGTTTTTAATTAGATTTATTGAATTTTAGATGCATAACAACATAATAAACTATGTAATAAGAAAGTATATACCGATATTTTAGGTATGATACAATATACCGAAATATCGGTAAGTAGAAGGTATATTATTTTTCTTTACCGAAATATCGGTATACAGAACTATGGTATACCGAAAATTTTGGTAAGATAACACTATAATTTTTTATATAACAAAAATTTCGATACGTTATTTGATATGATCAAAAATCTTCGATATCCTATACCTCCATCTCTGGTACATTAGCCTTGTTAAAAACGAAACAGTGAAACAACTTTTCATTTTATTTGAAATGTTTTAAAAATAGTAACTCCAAATTCACTTTATTCCCACAATTTTTAAAATTACTTTAATTTAATTCAAAATTTGCTTGAATTATAATTTTCACATGAATTGCATACGTGGCGCGTATGTGGGCGGCTGGGAGCTTAAGCCAGTGGTAGAGAAATTCCGGCTAAAATTACCATGGGCAATTTATACCCGGTTCACTAATTTGATGTTTGATTTGATGTTACATGAGTTAAACAACAAATAATAATTTTATATTTGTCTTGAGTTTTGAGTAGGATGAGTTTTAACTTTATGTCAATCCAAACCCTAAACTCTAAACTCCACCGTATCACAACTCAAAAAAAAAAAATTTTTTACAAAATTTTAAATTTTAATATTTAAATAATAAGACATTATCATCCAACCCACCACACCCACCCCAAAATTTTTTTAAATAAAATTTTAAATTTTAATATTTAATAGTATAATAAAATTTTATTATTTTTATTTATCATATAATCCCTCCCAACTTCAACTTCACACTTTCCATTTTGATCCGTCCCAAATTAAATTTCACATTTTCATAAAAGGAAAAAACAACAAACTAATATACCTTTTAACATACTTTAATTTCAAATTTGTCATTACTTTTTTAACACACATAACATACATTATCATTTATTTATTAACAAAAAATATCATACTACCCTCAAAAGTAAGTCAAAAGGTGACTTTTCTTAAACTCCGTATTTACAGTGAACGTGAACTTGAATTTGGGACGGAGGGAGTATAAAATTCTATTTAAATTTTTTTTTAAAAATTAAATTATAGATTTGAAATCTTTTTATAAACCCATAATTCATCCGAACAGTGAAATTCAAATGAATTGATTTAAAATCCAAGGAATTTAAATCCATTCATTTTCAAATCTATTTGATTTGAAATTACTCAATCCAAACACAACCTTAGTCTTTTAATTAAACAAAAATACCGTCATACAATTCACTCCCTGTCTAGCCTCCATACGTGAACTGAAAGCAACAACGACGATGGAGAATTAAAACTTGGGGTAAATTGAACAGAAAGAATCAACGATGATGGAGAATTTAATACTCCTTCCATCTCAGTGAAATGCGAATAATACCTTATAAAAACATTAGGTAACTGTTCTCATGCATTAAACTGGGACAAAGAGAGTAGTATATATTTTCTTCACGTTTCTCTCTATATTTATGCTTTTCTTGAGCTTCTCTTCCTTCATGTTTGTGAGTATACAGAGTCTTTGCATGATCTCAAAATTCCGAAAGATTTCCAAATTAAAATATTTAGAAGTTTAAAAGAAGAAACATTAATCTCTTTCCTATAATAAATTGCAACAGTAATGCATTCTCTAATCTGTTTATGTTCTTTCCGTGTGTGTTAGGCAAAGAATTTTTTTTATCCTGACCTAAATTTACTAATATATCTCCTTCTATTTTACTCCAATTGATTGGTATTGCTGATAGATCCCCACAGAGCAACGAAAGAGGAAAACTCATAACTCCTTCAACAGAAGAAATGTCAAAATTAAAACTACAGTGGAGATGAGTAATGGAGAAGAGATAATACAGAATCCTCTTAAGTGGGATAGGATTGGCTAAGCACCAGATGAATTTGTGAGATGACCAGTGGTGGAGAAATGGATAAGGCAGATTATTAATTTATTAATTAATTTTAATTATATTATTTTATAGTGATATTTCTATGTTATTATTAAGGAATATTTTAGTCTTTAAGGATACGTTAAAACAATTTGAATTAAATTGACATAATTTTTAAACATTTAAATTTAATTTTATTAATTTTTTGAATATACTTTGTTTTTAACTCATGACTAGTACTAGTAGTGATACATGGAAAAAGAAACACTTAGTCACGAGACGGGGTCAATTTGTTGTGCTCATCCCAATGGAATTAAATTATATTTCAATAATTCATTTCTATGCTTCCTGAAAAGATGTTTCTCTCTCTAGGTTTTTCTCTCTACATTTTCTCTAATTTTTCCTGTTGATTCTCATCGTACTTGGCGGCGCCACTCGGTGAAGGCTCCTCCCGGCCCCTGCCTCCTTCGTCTGGCCAATCCCCTGATCAGACTGCTTTTGTCTCAAACCCTTGGTTTGATAAACTGATCCACCGAAATCAGCAATATGCCAATCTCCCTTCACCTCCCAGCGATGTTCTCTACCGCCTGAACTTAGGGTCGCGCACGGACTCAACAAGAAAGGGCCGCCCTGATATCACTTCATCTGGAATACAGCTGGCTACTAACTTGCCTGACAAGAAACAACAGGGGAACCCTAATTCACATGGGATCCCTTCAAACCCTAATCTGCATTTGAATCCCAGTTGCACACACGCAGCTGGGAGAACCACCGCTGATCGATCATCTCCTATTGGACAGCGCACTGATCCCAAGTCGTATGCGGTAAAGGTGGGTGGGGATGCAGATCCTTTTGCCCATATCAAATCGGCCATATATAAGGGGCCGTTTTTCGGCCCTGTGGCGAGGCCAATTAACAAAACAGGTGATATACCTACATTATCAATTTCTAATGAATTTTATGAAAGACGTAAGAAGCTTTTCTCCCAATTTGTGATTACTAGGGTTATGCATTCGAAGGGTACCAAGCCACTCTTACAAAAGGAGATTGAACTATTATTGGGAAGGGTTTTCATGCTCAAAGATATTTTTGCCATTCCCCTTGGAAGAGGATACTGCACAGTCTTCGTCCCGATGATAATGTGAAGGTCAACAAATTAAAAAGGAGATTCTTCAAGGATGGAAATACATAATTGCGTGTACAACAATGGACGCCGATATTTAATCCATTCAAGATTAAATCGTCATTGGTATCCATATGGGTGTGTATCTATGAGTTCCCCATAGAATTATGGCATGAGGAGGTAATTATAAAGATAGCTTCAGCGGTCGGTTCTCCAACTCGCATTGATGAGAGTACACTGAATGGCTCGACGGGTTACTATGCAAGGGTTTTAGTTGAGGCAGATATATTAGAGGAACTCCCGACGCCTCAGAGGCTGTTATACATATTTCTTTTGGATACGAAAACATCCCAGGGTATTGCAAATTTTGTCACATTCTTGGGCATGAAGTGGAGGCGTGCTTGAAAAAGAAGGGTAAGAAGGAGAATCGGAAAAGAAAACAGGAGTCCCGTAGGGGAAAAAAGAATGTGGATTCAGATGAATTTTCTATGCCGAAGAAAACATGGACCAGAAAGAAAACTACTCCTAACCCGGTTAATGTCTCGAACTCATTTAAAGACCTTTGTGAGGTGGATGACGAGGGCAGACAGCCCAACGCTGATGGGACAGAACTGACAGAACAACTTCTGATTTTGAGCTGACTGAGAAAACGAATGAAACTGATATGGCTGATGATTATAATCATAGCCTCAGTGATATTGAGGAGAGATCCTATAATTCTGATCATGACTCTGATAATCAGGAGGTATCCGATGATAGTGGATTAGAGGAGGATCAAGATAAACTGGCATTGGTGGTCAGGGAGGATGAACCAATCCCAATAGCGGTTGCAAGTCCCCCAAGAGTGGGGGACATGACTTTATTAACTGAAATAGTGGCACCTTCTTCTGTAATTGGCACTAGTAATAGTGCAACTCATTTTGTTTGACAGGAGGCGCCAGCTACTAGATCACACACTCCAGGAGTGAAGCATGTGGATACGATAACTATGGATCAAAAGAGTATGACTGTAACTGCATCTAAGGGACGGAAATATTTAAAAAATCCGCCGAAGCACGGAAAGGTGAATCGTAAGAAATGAAGGCTCTCTTTTGGAATATCATAGGGATTGGGAATGAAAATTCCTAATCGGTTTGATGAGAGTAGAAATTCATGAATTTTTTTATCCGATTTGATATCTTTTTGAGTGTTTAATTGCTATTTTTTGCACAAATCTTAATACTTTGAATGATTATTGACTAAAAGGTGCTTGAGAGGTATTTTGTTGTGTTTTGATAGGAAAAAGGGTGAAAAAATGCTAAGTTGGAATGAAGGGTGAATTTGTGCAATATGTCAAGGAAACAGAGGACTGCATTTTGTAATTTTTCTGTATGCGTGTAGAAGTCCAAATTGGTTAAGTGATATATGGTTAGAAAGCTACTTAAGAGAGGGTCGCGTAGGCGCAAGAATCACCTCAATCGGAGATCAGATGAAGCAGCAAGAATTCTAAAAATTCACGAAAATTATCCTCTATTTCCTATTTTCTTGGTGGCCAAATTATTTTCTAATATAATATCCCTCCATATCTTCCATAATTATATTTTTCCTGATTTTTCAAGATCACACATCCTTTTTACTCTTTATTTTATTCTTTTCTCACACCTATATATACCTCATTCTCATTACCACATAAAGGTATGGAGAATCCGCCTAATCTACCACCACCACCACCACATCACCTAGGGTTTTAACCCTAGTCCACCATATCCGCCTTTCATCTTCTAATCATCATCCGTCATCCACTATCTGGAGAGTATTCGTGTACTTGATCGGAGACGGGAATTCTTGAGAGGACGAAGTTGAAGAAGGAGAACTAAACAAATAAGTTTTCTATTTTTTATTTTATTCTTTCTAGTTTTTAGACTCATGGGTAAGTTTTCTTCCATAGACATGGTTGTTGTTTGTAACACCATGGGCTAAGTATCTTGTTGGTATTGTTAGTGTTATATACTGTTTTGATTATGTGATTTGATTGCCCTAAACTTGGATTTCTTATACTGCAATATGTTTATTTCCTTATTGAAGAAGATATTTTGAGACTTCATATTATTGTGTTTTGAGTCTTGATTTCCTTTAATTATTCATAACGGTATCACTGATTGATAGTTAATAGGATTCTTTATTTCTGCATGATAGTTGTTATTTCCTGTGACAGTCTTAGGGGATTGGTCTATAATGCCTAAGAGTGTTAGACAATCAACTTGGAATATTAATTACTTGGTAAAATATCATTATTAGGTAATTGGTAAGGAGACAAAAGGGGTTAATAATTGCATACCTAGAAAGGAAAGTCTAGTGCTCTAGCCTTTAATGGAATTTAACATGAAGTACCAATAGAGGGAGAGAGAATTAATTCCTTATCGATCCTAGGATTTACAACCCATTATAAGTGTTAGATCCTACCCGACCAATGTGATTTAACTAGGCTTAGTGATCCTCTTATAAATATCTGCAGGTAATTAATTTGAGTTTAGAATAATTTGTCACATGTTAAACTTGATTGTCCTTAACATTATCAGTCTCTTATTTTGGAATACTTGATTGTTTTCTCGTCAGCATATCTTATTTTATTTATTATTTATTATTTGATTTTCATAAACTTGAGTTTGTCTTAAATAGAAATAGTCATATTAGATTTATTTGTCACTCTGATTATTTAACTTGGTAACAAGCGCACTACAATTGATCCCTTACACTTGAGGGTGATATTCATATTTTCTAAAAGAAAATAGCGATCACGGTTCTTAAAGAGCTTTGCTCCCTCCATAATCCAATGTGGCTAGGCATTGCGGAACCAAAAGTTTTATTTTCTTCTGTACCGAATCACTATTGGAGTAACTTATGGCTCACGCATGTGGGAACGAATGAAAGAGAGGAATTCAGGCCCAATCTGTGGGTTTTCTGTAATTCTGTCCACATCACTAATATTCGGAGAGTTTTCAGCTCTTCCCGGATCATTGTTTATGATTTTACCTATGAGGCTAGGGATCTCAGATTTGGCTTCGTTCATGCTAGCAATGACTACATTCAGTGAAGGGAGTTATGATTTGATATAGCTCGTTATTTGGGGCATGCCATGTTTATCATGGGGGATTTTAATACCACTTGGAGAGCTCATGAGAGGCTAAACTTGTCTAGACATGCGAGCATCTCGAATAGACAGAGTGCTAGCTTCTGATGGTTTTCTGGATGGATGGGATTCGGTTATTGCTACTGCATATGCAGGATATAGCTCGGATCACAATCCTATCGTTCTAAACTACAGCAACACAACTCATTCTCCTAGGCCTTTTAGATTCCAAGCTATATGGCTCAATGATAATAGTTCTTTCTAATGGCAGAAACATCATGGCATAGGTATGTCTACTCTAATAATCCGATTTCCAAATTTACTGCTAAACGTCGTAGGTTAAAACTGGACATCAAATCTTAGAACTCTCGGGAGTTTGGAAATATTTTTCATGGGATTGAAACAGCTTTTGCTCGGCTCCAAGAGGTCCAACAATGTATTGAGTGTGAAGGGGACAGTCCGGAGCTCTTTGCGGAGGAAGTTGATGCTCATTTTTCTCTCAATGAGAGAATGTTGGAGCAACACCATTTTTATGTCCAAAAGCACAGAACAGCCTGGTTAAAGGAGGGAGACAGGAATACAGACTTCTTCAACAAAAGTCAACGTATTCTGAAAACGAGAGCGAGCATTAACTCTATAATGATTGATGGTGCTAGATCAGAAGACATTGGTGTAATAGGGGATCATATTGTTGATTATTACACTGCTCTTTTCTGCCACCAGAGGATAATCCAGACTTTAGGGTTTTGTAATTTATTCCTAAGATGGTGGAGGATTTTGAAAATGAGTCTCTTACCCGATATCCTTTTGATGATGAAATCAAGAGTGCGGTTATGGATTTGTCAGCGGATAGTACCCCAGGTCCTGATGGATTTGGTGGCAGTTTCTATCATAAATGCTAGCATATCATTGGTGAGGACCTTTGCAGGTCAATCTAATATTTCTTTGTTCATGCGATCATCCCCTCGGGGATAAATTGCAACTTTGTGGTCCTCATTTCGAAGACTGATGGTGCTGGAAAGGTTGAAGATTACAGGCCTATTAATCTTTGCAACTTCCTGTTTAAAATCTTTACAAAGATTATTACTACCAGACTTGGCCCTATACTCCATAGGTGGTTGGGCCCATATCAATTTAGATTTATAACGGGGCGAAGTATTCATCACTGTACTTCGTTAGCTTTGGAGAGCTTTAATTGCCTAGATAATGCTAGGCAAGGCACTGTGGCATTCAAAATAGATATCAAAAAGGCATTTGACACACTTCGATGGGATTTCTTATTTGAGGTTCTTCTCCGTATGGGCTTCCCTATTCATCTCGTCAACATGATCAAAGCAATTTTATCCTCAGCCAAAATTTCTATTTTAATTAATGGGAGTCCTAAAGGGTTTTTTGGATGTGGAAGAGGTGTTCGTCAAGGGGATCCTCTGTCCCCTCTACTATTTTGCATTGCTGAAGAGATTCTAGGCCTTTGGGTTCTAAAACTAATAAATTATGGTATTATTTCTAAGGCTAGGGGTAATCGAAGCTGTTTCCTCCCCTCTTATATGTTTTATACAGATGATATTATGCTATTTTACAAGGCAGATGATTCCTCAATTAATGGTTTGCATCAGGCTCTCGCTGGTTATGCAGCCGTTTCTGGGCAGTTTTTTGGCAAACCAAAATCAAATGTATTCTTTGGGAAATATGTTGCAGAGGTGCTCAAAAGACGAGTGCTGGAGGAGCTAAACATTCCGGAATGTACATTGCCTTTCAAATATCTTGGGGTCCCTATCTTCCGGGGTGCCCCAAAGAGTATTTATTTCAAAGATTCAACAGATGCAATACTCGCTATGTTTCATAGATGGAAGGGCAACACTTTGTCAATGGCAGGTTGTATTTGCTTAGTTAACTCGGTGATCGTCTCATCATCAATTCACGTTATGATGATATACAAATGGCACAAACACCAAATCAAGCGAATAGAAAAAGCATGCAAAAACTTTATTTGGACGGGTGACGTTTCAAAGCAGCACCATTTCACTTGTGCATGGAGCAGAATATGCTGCCCAACTAAGGAAGGAGGACTAGGTATTCGCTTTATCAAATCAGCTAATGATGCCTATCTTATGAAGCTCTCATAGGATATTCTTGGAGATGAGGCACTTTTGGACCTTCTTAGAAACCGATGGTTTGAGGGAAGCAAGCTTAAAAATACCTATCTTCTCTCTTCCAGCAGGTCAGCTTGTAGTATCCATATTCGACGACTTATGGAAGAGGAGGTATGGATAGTTTGATATGACTCTAATGTCTTATTTTGGTTGGACAACTGGATTGGAAAACTGATTGCGGATTTGATTGGGATTCCTTTGTAGAATCGGCACCATTATGATCAGAAAATTGGAGATTACTTATTTGATGAGAATTGGCACTTTACTCGGGAATTTACTGATGCCTTCCCATTTATTGTTGATTCTATTCTTGCTACTTTAATGTCTCCAAATTTCAAGGATCACAGGGTCTGGACAAAATCTCTATATGGGAAAGTTACCTCTAAGTTGGCGTACAGACACATACGTCCTACTTTTCCCACCACGAGCTGGAGTCAATGGATTTGGGCAAGCCATATTCCTGCACGTCGATCAATCACTCTTTGGAAAGCTATCAGAGGCATTTTTACTACCTGGGATGTTTTGAGGAATAGGAGTTTTCATGGCCCAACAAGGTGTTATCTCTGCAAGGAAGAAGCTAAGACAATTGACCATTTATTTGTTCATTGTAAAGTGTCACAAGAGGTTTTGCGATTTGTTTTAGCAGGGTTTGGTTTTGAGGGTGTCATCCCACTTGATCAGAGTTTTACTGGACTTCTATTGCAGGCCATTGCTATGTCCGAAAGTACACAAATTATGAGTCTTTGGAAAGCGGCCGTGGTATCCTACGTCTGGATAATTTGGAGCATTAGAAATGACATGATGAACTTGGAGATGGATTCGGAAGGCTAGAACCAGTAGTTAAAGGTGTCGAAAGTAATAGCCGTGCTTGCTGCACTTATCAAAGAAACAAGAAATCTTCACATCGGAACAATGCATAATAACATGGAAGATCTTACCACTCTAAGATATTTTGGGGTTAAAGGCGTCCCCAAGAAAGCCCCGAAAATTATTTCTTTACGATGGCAGCCCCCTCCTCCTGGATGGATCAAAGTTAACACAGATGGGCATGCAGCGGGTGCACCTATACTGATTGCAGGAGCTGGCGTCTTTAGAAATAGTCTAGGCTTTGCTAGAGGAAGCTTCACCTGTGGATATGGTAATGGCTATGCTTTTGAGACTGAACTCTATGCAGCTTTCACGGCGGTACACATTGCACACGGTAAGGGCTGGTCTTCGTTTTGGTTGGAGTCTGACTCCATGTATGTTCTCTATGCCTTTACAGACCCACATCCAAAGATTCCTTGGAGATTACTTGCTAGATGGAGAAGGGCAAAGGAGCTAGTTGGTAGTATGAATTTTTGTGTTTCGCATATATACCGGGAGGGAAACACTGCGGCAGATGCACTTTCAGATATTGGAGGAGATTTTGATTGGCATGACTCAGCCCCAAACTTTATACAGCATCACTTATTCTATGACATGAATCATGAATACATTCATTTTAGATAGTCGTTGACCCTGCGTGGTTTAGCCATCTGTGGCTTGTTTCATCATCTTTTTTGTAGCTACCCCTTTTTTGGTCTCTTTTATATTATATCATCTATTTGCCCAATGGAGTTAAATTCTAATTTTTCACTGTCTCCAGTAAAAAAGAATGTAATCTTTTTAATTTATAAATTGAAAAAATAATTATATCCTTAAATATTATACGAGCACAAGGAAATTGAGGTGAAAAATTACGAGACAAGTCAATTCACAATCTACTCATAATCACAATTGCACCAATATTAAAGATATAACTTTCAAATTAATCACGGGATAAATACAATCCATAAATAAAACCAATCATTTAGTAATAGCGAACTTAAATTAGACAATATCATACTCCCTCCGTCCCATTGAAACGTGGACGTTTACTTTTGCACGTTGATTAAAGACTATAATATTTTAATGTGTAGTGAGGTGAGAGAAATAATATAATAATGTAAAGTGGGTAGGTGTATTAGTATGACGTGTGGCCCATGGAGAGAGAAGTAATTAATATGTTGGGTCTTCTTTACCAAAAAAGGAATGCACACTTTGTATTGAGATGAACCAATATTGAAAAACGCGTACGTTTCAATGGGAGGGATGGAGTAAATTAATCCAAAATTTTTATAAATCAAATAACCAAGCATTAAAAATAATTTTAGGTGAGGAAATGGATTTTATTGAAATAAAAATGATAAAATTAACTTAAATTGTCATCCCACGTGATCTCTTCTTTTATTTATTATTATTATTATTTTTAATCGATAAGAAAGTGCATTTTATTGAACTGGGCATACGAAATACTCAAAAACAATACAATTAAAAGTTATAAAATGGAAAAAAGAAAATTACAATTTCACACTCCTAGAAATGCTCTAGGGTTGATAAACCAATTGTTAAAAAGAGAAATCAAAACAAGTATATTTACGAGCTACAAACTAACTCTATAGTCTAAACTTAACTTCATTCACAATTTTAGGAACAAACATCTCCTCATTCTTAAAAATCAATGCATTTCGTCACTTTCAAATCATCCACACCATTTCAAGCCAAATACACACCATATCATTTTTGTTATTCTTCCCATTAAAAATATTACTAACGACGAATAAATTAATGAAAGTACCTAAGTGAGTGTAAGGCAGTTTAAAAGAATATCAAACCATGTAAAGCAATTCATCTAGGGATGTCAATATTGTCCCGGCCCGCCCTGACCCGCAAGATTTGGGGCGGCCTAGGCCTGGCCCGAAACAGAAATGGGGCGGCCCGGCCCGTACCCGTAAGCATACGAGGAGGGTCCGGGTCTTGATCATACCCTGCCCCGTTAAATATAATAATAATTATATTATATTATATATGTTATATAATAATATATTATATATAATTATATTAATTATTTATTATGATATAGTTTAACCCTAGTTCCTCTTTCCATTTCATTCCCACTGCCAAGCCGTTCACTCCCCTCACTCTCTCTTCGTCTCTCGTCTCTTTCACCATCCACCAGCCACTACTCGCCAGCATCGGCCACTGCCCGCTAGCCACCGGCGACAGCCACTATCCTCCCCTCATTTTTCAGGTCCCGGCAGTACTCTCTCGTCTCTCTTATCTCTTCCAAGTTTCAAAGGGCCAGCCACCATCTGCTAGCCACTGTCCGCCAGCCATTTCTTAGCCGGAATCCCATCATAATCAAGGTAACTATTAATTTTTGGGTTGCCTTTAAGGGTTGCTGGTTTAAGGTTTTCAGTTTGTGATTTGCTCTAAGTTTTGCCAATTTGTTCCTTGAAAGCTTCACTCTTGGCCCCACTTATCCTATCCCTAATTCATGAGATTATTTATCTAAATGTGTAATAAAATTTTTATCAGTACTTATTTATTTCTTGATTTTTTAAATATTGGTTTGCTTGTTTCACATTTTTAATGATAATACTAACCCACCAACGTAAGTATAAGAGAAAATAATTATGCTTTAGGAATTTTCACTAAATCCAAAATTAGATCATGATAAAATAGTAAATTATGAATTCCAAATTACAATATTTTATGGATTATGGAACAAAATACTAATAATCGACGAATAAAAAATATAATTATATTATAAGATTAATCCTAAATATTAACAATAACATCAAAAGAGTTGTTAGTATGTCATTGGATGAATACAAGACCTAAAAATGTAGTCCTTGAGAAAATTTTATATAGAATGTAAAAGAATTTAAACTCGTTATATATAAATAATTTCCAAGATAATTTCTATTAGTTACAATGTATATAATTAAAATAATTAGGAAGGGATTATCTTTAATGAGGTCGGGTAAATTGTTATGTGTGGCAAGTTTTCTTCTATCCAACAATGCTGAGTAAGAAATAAAATATTCCCTGCATGGCACTTTAGTTGGTTAATAGAGTACATATGTTTCTCTTTCTTTTGTTTCCCTCTTTTATTTTATTTTATTTTATGTTTTTACTAATTATAATTAATTTTATTTTCAGTAAGAAAGAAAGAAAGTCTTTTATTTAATGGACACAATAATATAAGATGGAGTGATGATTTGCTTTATGAAAACACATTGTATATTATTTTGGTACCATTTGAAAAGATAACAAATACTCACTCCTCTTTTTAGGATCCATTTACAGTTTTGCAGTTTATTAAACACATTAATTTTTGTTTTGCAGTTTCAAATCCATGGCTGAACTCGTAGATTTTAATGAACAAGGTAATGACAACATAAGTTCACCTGTGGAGATGTCGCCGAATACATCTCGATCACCTACTCCTATAAGTTCTCCAACTACACATTATTCTTCATCTCCAGATTTGCCAAGCTCGCAAGATGGTGCTCCATTAGATTCTGAAATTAATGCTAAACCAAATGCAGAGGCGAATGATGGGACTAGTTCAAAAACAAGATCAGAAATATGGGTGCACTATACCAAAGAGAAAATTAACGGACAACAAAAGGCTAGGTGCAAATATTGAATCAATTTGTTGCTGGGTGATCCAAGCCAAGGCACTAGTCATTTGAGGAAGCATTGTGGTAGATGTCGAAAAAGGACTATAAAGGATATAAGACAACAAGTATTGCAAGCAAACTTCAATAAGGACAAACAGTTAGAGCTTTCATCTAACAATTTTGATCAGGAGTCTTCTATTAAAGAGCTAGCCTACATGATCATTATGCATGAGTACCCTATGAAGATGGTAGAACATGTAGGCTTCAAGAGCTTTCTTAGCTTTGTGAACCCTTGTTTTAAGTTGGTGTCCAGAAACACAATCAAGAATGATTGTGTGAAGATGTACGAGGCTATGAAAGTTGATGTAATGCGCATATTTGAGAAGTGTGAAAGCCGAGTTGCAATTACTACTGATATGTGGACATCTTCATATCAAAAGAAAGGATTTATGGTTGTTACCGCACACTTCATTGATAACAATTGGAAATTGCAAAGTCGAATAATTCGGTATGAGTTGAACATATTTCTTACTCAGTCACTTATTATTATATTACTTTGATTCTTTTTTTTATTATTTTTAATTGTTGCATTGTATTGGAAACTTTTATACTAATCATGTTTCACTTTTAAATTTCTTTTGCAGCTTTATTTATGTGCCAAGCCCTCATTCAAGTGAGGTTCTATGTGAAGCTTTAATCGAATGCTTCCTAGATTGGAACTTAGAACATAAGTTATCCACTATTACAGTGGATAATTGTACGACTAATGATTCAATGTTCAATATGCTATTGGAGAAGCTATTTATGGATTCTTTATTGGTTGGAGGAAAACTACTTCACATGCGGTGCTATAAACACATTTTAAACTTGATTGTGAAGGTGAGATTGGATGTCATTGGAGATACGATAGAGAATGTGAGAGATAACGTTTCTTATTGGTCGGAAACACCAAAAAGATGGGAGAAGTTTGAGGAAACAGCTCGTCATCTTGGGGGTACAGATTGGTAAGAAACTTTTACTTGATTGCAAGACTCGTTGGAACTCGACCTATTTGATGCTACGAACTGTTTTGGAGTATAAAAATGTGTTTTTTCGCTTGAAGCATCGTGATGCAAAGTATAAGTGTGTACCTACTGAGGCTGAATGGAACTTAACAAATCAAATATGTGATAAACTCAAATTGTTTTACAATATGATTGAGTTGTTTTCTGGTACTAAATATCCAACTGCTAATTTGTATAGATGAACTGATAAAAAAAACTGATAAATTCATCTATATTACAAAACAATTTAAAAAAAAAAAATCAAATCCTTTCTCGATTTTCTTGTTTCAGGGAGAAATCTTCGCTACAAAATTGTTAAAAACCTATCTTCACAATTTATCAAAAACCCATCTGCACAATAAATTTTGCATAGCATGTTAACACTTCTGAACATCAGGTTACTTTTAAGCATATCTTCTAGTACACTATGGTATTTTGAGGTAAAGTTGGAAATATTATTTCATACTTCTTCCATCTAAAAAAATGTCTTCACTTTTTTTTTTCCACTTAGATTAAGAAGGATGTTATTTTTATTAGGGATATTTTTGTATTTTTGGTATTTAATAAACAATAGAGTAGGTTAGTTATTTATTTGGAGTGATATTTTTATAAATAATAAAGTGTAAAAGGAGGTTAGTTTAGTTGACTTTTTTTACTAATTTAGAAATGTGAATTTTTTTTTGGATTAAAAAATAGAAACTGTGAAAAAATAAAAAATTTGGACATCGAAGTATAAAGTTTTGATAATTAATCTTTTCACTTAATATCTAGAGATGAGAAATTGGGCCAGTCCCTAAAACATTATAATTGGGTTGGGTTGGTCCTTTAAATAAAAGGCCAGAATAAGAATCTGAGTTGTTTAGGCCTGACCCATCAAGTCTGGTGGGCCAATTTTGACCCACTATTTTTGGGCAATTTTGACATGTTCTTTTTATTTATATTTTTTACATTTTAATTTAATATTTAATTATAAATTATTTGTACTATTTTATTTAAGTGGCTTAGAAATTGTATTTAAATAGCACTAGTTTAAGGACGTTATACGTTAAAATAACTTTTTAAAATAATTATAAGCCTACAATTATAGAGTTGGACTCTTGTGTCCCAAGGTATACAAAGTGTGTAAGAGTTTTGTTCTAAAGAGTATACACTTTTATTTATTTATTTTTTATTTTTTTTAAAAATAAAGGGTACACGTCCTTATGCTAAAGGGTACACCATTTAATACTAAAGACTAAAGGGTACACCATCTAATACTGAAGGGTATCTGGGTGTACGGTATTCCCGGGGCACACAAGTTTTTGCCAAAATTATATGACTTTTCTATGTTTCTTGAATATTTGTCTTAAAATAATAGAAATTTAAATTATAATTTAAATTAATATTTTTTAAAATAAATAAATATAAATGGGTGAAATTGCCCGACAGTCCAGTCTGAAAATGTGGACTAGCCTGATGGGTCGGTATTGGGCCGGCCTAGCCCATTGGCCAACTCTATTTATAGGGCGTCACTATTGCCACTCAAATCTTTTCTTAAAGCACCTAAATAGTGGACGAAAAATGTGTGAAATTTCAATTATAAGTTGACCTCTTTTTTAAACTCTAACCTATTAATTAAATTTAAAAAATTAATTAAATTAAAAAAAAATCATTTTGCTATCTACACCCATAAATCAGCACACTTAAAACACACACTAAAAATACACTCACACTAAATATACACACATCACACGCACTACTACACCAAGAAGAACAATCGAAGAGTACAGAAGAAAAGAGAGAAGAAGAAAAAAGAAGAGAAAAAGAGAATTAAATTTCACACAAAAAAATCAAAATATGAAACAAGCAAAATAATTGACAAAAGTATGCAATTTTACATACATTTTTCATCAAAATCATATTTTGTATTATAGTGTAATAAGTGGGTTAGTGAAATATTGTATTTATTAGCAAACTATTGATGATTTAGTAAAATTATCATGTAATTTGAGTTTAATAGATGGTAGCAATATGAATTAGAGTTTTATGAGGTTTTGGTGTTGAAAATCAGAACTTTAAAATATCAACTCTGGTTCATCGAAAATATGGTTAAACTTCGATTGATTGTAGCCAAAATTTTGTTAAAAAATTTATTAGGATGTTGTAAGTTAGACAAAATTTCGGTAAGAAATAACCGATTTTTTTTACCAGCAATTAATATTGCTCACTCTTGATCCAATAGCCCAGCTCAATTTAGTATCTTAAACAAGGATATATCAACATTTTTTCCTTTAATGCTTGAAATACTACAGAAAAATATAAAATACATTTCAAATTGGATTTCTATTTTTGATTAATTTATATAAATGAGTTAATTCCTAAAAAATTCATCACCTTATTGGGGATATTCAAATCTATCACGACTTTTTATTTTTGTCAATTCAATACACAATCTATTTAATATTGGCAAAAACTTCTGTGCACCCGGGCGCACGGACCACATTCCATGCGCCTTCAGAATTTTGTGTTAAATTGTATACCCTTTAGTATAAAGATGTGTATTCTTTATTTTCTAAAGAAAATTATTGTGTGTATCTGGGCATATGGACAACACTCCGTGCGCCTTTAGAATTTTGTGTTAAATTGTATACCCTTTATTATAAAAATGTGTACCATTTATTTTCTAAAGAAAAAAATATTAATGAAAAGTATATACCCTTTAAAATAAAATGGTGTACCTTTTATTAATTAAAGTGTATACCCTTTAGACCAAAGTAATGTACCCTTACCCATAATACTAAATTTCTAAAGGCGCACGGAATGTGTTCCCGTGCGCATGCAAGTCTCACTCTTTAATATTTTTAATTCTATCACGACATTTTATTTTTGTCAATTCAATACGTCATCTATTTAATATTTTTAATTCTATCACACCTTTTATTTTTGTAATTTCATACCCCACTTATTTTATATTTTCAATTCAATTCATCATTATTATTATTATTATGATTATTAAAATTTATTTAAAATTTAATTAAAATACAAAAGTCGATCACTTATTTCATATGATTTTTTTATGTTATTATAGTAAATTAACATGTGATAGAAAATTATCTTAGTTGGTCGACCTTTATGTAAAATTATTTCTTACCATGGCAAATAAAATTCTATTATTATTATTATTAATATTTCTATTCGAACTTATCACTATTATTATATAGTAAATTCACAACTCTAATAAAAATACAATATAATTTATTGAAAATAAGGTTTATATAGCAATGGAAATTAATTAATTAGTAACCAATTTAAATTTAAAAATAAAAAAAAAAATGGATGGAGTATTAATTCTATTATTAATTAATTAATGAGTTTATTACTACAGATATACACTTTAGAGCTTATTTCTGTCAGATACAATGAGAAAAAGAAAATACTCCCTCCGTCCCATTGAAACGTACGCGTTTTTCCATTTTGGTACGTCCCAATACAAAGTTTGCATTTTTCTTTTGGGTAAAGAGGACCCACATATATTAATTACTTCTCTCTCTATGGGCCCACATATCATACTAATACACTTACCCAATTTACATTAATATATTATTTCTCTTACCTCACTACATATTAAAATATTATACTTCTTAATCAATGTGCAAAAAGCAAACACGTACGTTGTAACGGGACGGAGGGAGTACTAATAGGTACACAAATTAATAGCAAGTGGACCATATTATCCTATACAATCTCTCCCTCCCCACTCCCTCGCTTTCTTCGATGCACCAACTTTGCTCCAAAGCTGAGCTCTATCTTCCCATTCTCAAATTCGAATTCTCCTTCATCTCTTCCTCTTTCCAATTAAACAACCCTAATAAAAATTCTGAAAATTTCTTTTTTGATGTAGAATTTCTGGAATCGTGAAAATCAGTTCAACATCGTCGCATCACCACCATCGTCCACGATTAGATCGGGCCCACCGTCGGGCCCCCAATCGAGGCAGCGCTCCATGCACCACCAGTATTTCTGCAGGGTCTCACCCTTCCAGGCGAACGCGGCGGCGCTATCGCGGGCAATGGCGGTGGCGGTGTGGTCTTGAATGGAGAAGATGTTGCAAAAAACCACCGGACCTGGGCGCTAATTGCGCTTAGGGTTTCGATGAGGACAGCGGTTTGGAGGGTCATGTGAAGGCTTTCGGTGATTTTGGTGCCTTTGAATGCTGGGCTGGCCTGAATTCGACCTGGGATGACATGAGGCCCGGCATTTCGACCTTGGTGAGATCGATCTCGAGGCGATCAAAATCGCCCTGGTATCTGTAACACTCGTTTCATATAGAGAGAAAGGAGTTCAATTTTCTGATCGTTGATGAATGTCCTTTCAAATTGTGAAAATCTCGTTTTCTTAGCTGGAATGGCGGTGGAAGCCGAACGCTATGAAGGTAAATCTATACATTTATATATTGATGTTTCGCTTTTCTGTTTAAATTTCACAGTAATTTTGGAAAAAACAACATTAATGTGCAAAGTTTTGATTTGTAATTACTAACAATATGATGCATTATTCCATTAGTTTTATGGTCTTGAATAGAATATGAAGTATAAGAGTTGAATTTTTTTGCAAACGTGATTGATGCAATGAAAAAGGTGGTGGTGGAATGTGGTAAAGAAGGATTGACAGTAGATGAGAGGAATTTGTTGATAATTTAGGTGTGACTGTTGATGGTGAACCATTTGTTGCTTGCGATGTCTGTGCATACCCAGTTTGTCGACCTTGCTATGAATACAAGAGGAAGGATGGGAATCAGTCTTGCCCTCAGTGCAAAACCAGATACAAGAGGAATAAAGGTAAACTTTGTTTCCATGTATTTAAAATTTGACTTTTCAGTAAAACTAAAAGCATATAACCTGTTGAAAACTCTCTGTACATTATGACTGGATTGATTTGGTCTACATTAATATACAGCTGATGATAGTTGTTTGTTGGTTTAATGTGAGATGTTGGACCTCCATATCTTAGTCAAAATATTAAAATATTATGACATGACATTGGTGTGATTATTTGATGTGTAAAGAAATAATTAAAATCACTACACGATGGCAGATAGCTGGAATGTGTTTTACACATAAATTGAAGCACTACTTCAAGGCGACGACAATCTGTCATTCGCTTTCGCTTCCAATTTCGTGCCACGTGCAAAATCTCTGTCGTTGTGGACTCCAATCGCTAATTTTTGAACACTTCCTTTGTTTTATAGAGGTACTA
Organism: Pogostemon cablin; assembly: GCA_023678885.1. NCBI lineage: Eukaryota > Viridiplantae > Streptophyta > Magnoliopsida > Lamiales > Lamiaceae > Pogostemon > Pogostemon cablin. Next base: position 11,589,796 of record CM043008.1, on the reverse strand, counting down.
CTCCATTTCGTGTGGTCATTGAATCTTTAAAGAGGAATTCGATATGTTGTTCAGGTTAAGTTTTTTCTTTAGATTTTCTTTCATTGATTTGTGTACCATCACCACTTGCGATAATTAGTTAATGAGTAGCTGATCATGTTAGTATTGATTGACAGTTGAGAAGATGAAGAATGGGGTGATGTGGATATGGGGGGAAGGAGTGTTGTGTATGGGGGATCAAATAACAACGAGAAGAATATTGGTAGTAATGATTGGCAAGTGAAGGATAATTTGGAAGTGGGGTGGTTTCTGATGATGATCACAGCTGCTGCATTATATCAGATAATATGGATATGATTAATATCTTCTTCTTCTTGGTAGAGGTGGGGCAGGTTGAGCTTCGCGCCGGGACAGTAGAGTCTACGGGCGGCGGCGTCATAGGCGACGGCAGCGTCGTGGGAGGTGTCGAAGGTTCCAAGCCAAACTCGGGATCCGCGGTTGGGTACGCAGATCTCGGCGACCCACTTGCCCAGGTGGGTTGGAGGACTCCCTTAAAGTGGCCGGCTGCATTCTCCAGCCCACCTTTTCCCCTCATGCACCCCTTTCTTGAGCTCGCTTAATCTGTCTTCCGAATTACTCTCTTCTCCCTATTATCCATACCTTTAGATTTTTGCATTTTTGTATTATATATCAAAGAAAGAAAATATATGTAAATAAAATTGTGATATGATCAGGAGGATATATATATAGCTAGTGTATGAGGGAATTAAAGTGAGGGAGCAGTGCATGTATATATGTGGATGGGGAATTGTGGTTGAGCGACACATGTTTCCGGCATTGATACTTGGCAGGACATGGTGCCTGTCTGAAATTGGAGATGGATACAATTCACATAGCAGGAGTTGGAGTGGAAAGAATAAGAATGCAGGAGATAATTACAGCTAGCTACCTCTCTGCTTAATTGTATCTTCTGATTACAAGGCAATCCAAGCCATGGCAAGGAAAATGGACAATCTGCTTTTACCTGACGTCACTTATTACCTCATCATTCATTATAATCCAACCCTTTTTTATTTTTAATTTCATATACATGCAGATAAACATGCTTATACAAGTATATTTTATAATATATCCTCCTCTTAGTTCCATTATATTATACTCCCTCCATCCGGTTTTGAAGTATTCATTTATTTTTTGCATGTGGATTAAAGAGTATTATTATTATATGTAAAGTGGGTAGTTGTATTAGAGGGAAGTGGTGAGCCATATTGTGTACTTTTTTACTAAATAGGGGAAATGAATACCTTTGAAGCGGATGCCAAAAATAGTAAAATGGATACCTTAGAAGCGGACGGAGGGAGTATATGCCTAACTCTCACGCCAATTAAATAAGAGCTTCACCAAATCATTGTGCAAAAATTAATTTTGCACAATTTAATTAATTTTGTATAATTTTCTATGTGAGTCGGGATACGTGTAAAAAACGACTTATGTTAATAAATGTGCAAAATCATTGTGCAAAAATCAATTTTGCACAATTTAATAAATTTTACACAATTTTCTATGTGAGGTCGGGATACGTGTAAAAAAATGACTTAAGTTAAGAAATGTGCAAAATCATTGTGCAAAAATCAATTTTGCACAATTTACTCCGTAAGACCGCCGGTCGGTCGCTGGACCTCCGCCGGAACTTAAAATGTGCAAACAAAATGTTCAAAAACTAAATTGTGCAAAACAAAATTGTGCAAACAAAATTGTGCAAAACAAATTTGTGCAAACAAATTGTGCAAATACATAGGGGTATTTATAGTATTACAAAATTAATTGTGTAGTTATGAGTATTAGTGTTTTGAGTCATGTAATTTATAGCAATTATGCATTATTTTATGTATCCAATAGTAAGTGACCCTTAATTAATAAGTACATAATTCTACTTTTATAATAATAATAATAATAATAATAATAATAATAATGAATTTAATTGAATTGAAAAAATAAAATAAGTGGTGTATCAAATTGCAAAAAATAAAAGTTGTGTTAGAATTGAAAATAATAAATAGATCGCGTATTAAATTAACAAAAATAAAAGTTCGTGATAGAATTGAAATATTAAATAGATCATGTATTGAATTAACAAAAATAAAAAATCGTGATAAATTTGAAAACTTATTAGGTGAACTTTTTAGGAATTAACCCTATATAAATTCAATAGCATTATTAATTTTAATGTCAATATAGCTAATCGTGAATTTTGAGATTATAATATATTTATACTATTTTAATCCTTATTCCAACTTAAAACGTAGCATTATTAGATTCATTAATTATTTGTGCGTAATTAGATATGTGTAGAGTAAAAAGATATTAAAAAAATATTTTCCAGAATGTTCATTGAAATGACATGAGAATATAAATTTTGATCTTATATGTTTTTTTCCAAATTCAATTTAATCAGGTAATTTTTTTATTTTTATTTTTTACTTTTATAATTTTAGTGACCGAAAAAAAATAAAAATAAACTAGACTCAAATTTTATAAAAAAATATACTAATATTAAGGAACAAACTACTTTTGCTAAAATATTAATTGACTCCTTACCGAGATGTTCTCAAATTTTGAAAGCATCCTATTTAATTTTTGAAACAAAATTTGGCAATATCTCAGCGAAGGTTTTACAAATTTTAGGGTACATGTCTAGCCGAAATTGAACCATTTTTTCAATGAACCAGGTTCGAAATTTTAAACTCCAATTTTAACATCCAAACATTATACGACTTTAATTTATCTTGCTGTTATATATTAAATTTAAATTAAATCAATAATTTTACTAACCCACAGCCAATTTAACCATTAATTACACAAATTCACTAACCCACAAATGTTATAATTCAAAGCATGATTTGACGAAGAATGTTGTGTAAAATTATACTTCTATATTTTGCTTATTCCATATTTTAATGTTTTGACTGTAAAATTTAGTTTCATTTTTTCACTTCTCTTTTCTCTTCTCTTCTTCTCTCTTCTCCTCTTTGCTCTTTCGTTGTTTTTATTTTTATTTTTTATTTTTTATTTTTTGTAGTGATGGGTGTGGTGTGTGTAGGTGAGTGTGTGTTTTTTGTTTGGATGTATTTTAAGTGTAGTGGTGGATAGGTGTAGATAGCAAAATGAGTTTTTTTTAATTTAATTAATGGGTTAGGGTTTAAAAAATGGTTAAGGTTATAATTGACATTTCACACATTTTTCGTCTTCAATTCAAGTGCCTTATGCAAAGACCCGGGTGGCAATAGCGCCGCCCCTATTTATATTACTCCTATGATACTTTATCTCAATTTGAATTCGATTAAAATCAAGCTTGTAGTGAAGTAGTGGTCGGATCCTTGCAAGTTGCAACTGATGCACATTTGTTCAACTCTCTGTACTCCCTTCAAATGTTTGCACCACACTTTATACACAAATATTAAGAAGGGTTAGACTATATACACCCCCCTTTCTATTAAATACACACCCCTATTAATCTGTTATTATATAATAAAAATATAGATTTTTAAAAAGTCTTAATTACTCTTAATTCTTTAAATACACACCCTTATATATTTTGTATTAATTAATCTAATAAACCTACACACTTTCCGTGTAAATTATATGTTAGTAGTTTCAGTGAAACCATTCATGTCTGCTCCTTTATATAACCTTAACTTTGAACAGTATATGAATCGAAAAGCAATGAAATATTAAAATGTATATATATAACAGCGTCTTCTCATTTGCCTAATTAGACTGTTTATATAAAATTCTAACGCATATACATACATAGAATCATGCATTTTAACATATACTAGCCACTAGAATTAATACAACAAGGTAATTTAATCTCCCTTTTAATCATAGAACTCTAGAGGGAACTGATCAGTAGCGTTGTAGTTGAAGTTTGAATAAGAAAACGAATGGTTGAGAAAGTCATGAATCGATGAACTCAACTCTAGACCTAGAAAGATCAAACTGTACGAAGTTTTTCTACAACCGATGAGCTCCAATGGTGGTTGTTGTTCTTTTTTTCGTTCCTCCATCATCGAAGATCAGACAAGTTCATGACAGTATTCTAAAAATTGAATTTTAGACAAGAGGATGTTCTTGAATGTATGAAAGAAGAGAACATTATTGGCAACGATGGTGCTGGGGTCGTCTACAGAGTGTCCATTCCAAATGCGATCGACATTGCGATCAAATGGTTGACGGGAATGACGAAGAGCTTGGGAAGCTGCTCGCCGGAGTGACGATTGCGCATGGCAGAGTGTTGCCGAAAATAAACCCTTTTCTGTTGCCGAAGAAATCAGAGAAGGTAGCTGCAGAGAAGGCGATGAAATCGCCATCAAAGGGCACCAAGTCTCCGAAGAAAGCATAGAGAATGGTGATAAGATGTTTGTTGGAGTGCAGGGAAGATTGTTTATACTAGCAATGTACTTATTTTGTCATCCTGTTAAATTTTATTGGAAGATTGTTCTTGTTTATCAATCTGCATTCATCCTTCAGCTTTGTTCAAGGGGAAGGTGTCATTTGTTATACCAGTAAACAACTTTACTTGGATAGTAAATGAAGGATTTTGAATCAGTTATTTGAGGATTGAACTAACAATGGTGAAATAAAAAGAAATTGTCATTCCATCAATGAATCTCATTAAAGGGGAATTTTTAAAGAAGTAAACATAATGATAATAAGAAAGAAAACCTAACATTTCGACATTTCGATCAAATGATAGACGGGAATGCGATCGACATTGCGACATTTCTCTTGAATTCCGACCGCATTGATTTACCCATGATCATTGCCCAAAATTTACCAAATGATCATGGATTTATGGGAGCAGCTACAATGATCATGGATTCATAGAGAGATTCAGACGTTATGCGGAAGAGCTGTGTTTATATTTAAAATTAAAAAGTGTAAATATAGATTTTCACGGGGTGTGTATATAATAAAATTAAGATTTAAAAAATTATAAAGGGTGTGCATTTAATAAGGGGTGTGTATTCAATAAAAATGGTGTGTATTTAACAGTACTCTTTTAAGAAAAGTGATAATTTTTCGGGGGGTATTATGATATTTTTGGTAATAAATATAGTATATGATAAAGTATGTTAGGTGTGTTAGGTAGAAGTGTTTTTTTTTTGTAAATAAAGTATACTATGAGATAATGATGATTGTGTTTGACTTTTTTTACTTTTTAGGAAGGTACAAACTTTTGTAGGACAACTCAAAACGGAAAGTGTGTCATCTGAAATGAGATGGAGTGAGTAGATATTTATTTATTTTTTTAAAGAATAAATAAAATGGTAGGATTGGTTATAAACTAATTAATAAAGTATTTTTCTAATACAAAATTTCAAGGATAATATTTCAATCTCATGTAGGAAAACTGATATTCATCACAAAATTTCCTTTTTGTTATTTCTAATTTTTTTTGTTGGTTATAATGATGTGGTCTCTTATTCTACCTCATCTTTTTATTTTAACTCTTGTATAGTAAATGTTTTTATTTCTTGGTGCAATGAAATGAACATGTCTCTATCCTTATCCCTACTGATGTGTTGATATGTGGCTGCATTTATTCCAAATGTGACACTTTAATTAATTATCACAAATCATGCACTACCTCCATGTATTTAATCAAGCCAAGCCCTCCACAAGAATACTAGCAATTAGTAATCAAAGAAATATGAAGTTGTTCATAGCTTTAGTTAGAGCTATACTGATGTTACTATGGAGGATTTGTTGCAAAATTCTTGTATTTGTTGGTAAGCCATTGAGGAGGTCATGGGGTCGATTGGAGCTGCTATCGATGGAGTCGGAAATGGGAGGATTCGACAAGAAAGCCATGATACCCGACCCACTTTATAATCTATACCGGAATTATTGAGTTATGTATCAAAGTGATGTTTATCAAGATAGTATAACGTTCAGACAAGACTTTGCTCTTGAAGATGCTATATATTATTCTCAATAAAGTTGAAGGTTGGATTTGATTTGCTTCAGTTCCTCATGAAGTTAGTTATGTAGATTAAGTTATAGTTGTATTACTTATTTTATTAGCATGAATGAATACTTTAATTTCATGCAGACAGATGATGTGTTAGTGGGCTCAAGATTTAGATAATATATGAGTTAATCTATTGTAAATCATATTTACATTATAAACTCTTGTAAACCCTATGGTCCTCCTTAATTTAAATACGCTATCGATATATAGAGTATATAGAATTGGAAGGGGAACCACAAGAGTTACACCGTAAACCTGATTTACACAAGTGTTTGTGAGTTGTGATAATATATTACCTCTTTGTGATCAACCATGCGTCCCTTGCGATATACACAGCCCCATCCCTCCTTCTTATTCTTCACATATGCTTCATGTTTCTAAGCATTTATATAATGTGAAAAATGTGCTAGCCATATATATTTCAATTTTTCCTTGCTATTTTGATCATTATAATGACATTTTTTAAGTTGTTTTTGAATTTCGTAGAAAAATCCCTAAGCCTTTACAATTATATAAATGTTCATATTTCCATGTTTCTAAGTATTTATTTTATGTGAAAACATTTTACTCACCTACATTTCCATGTTTTTATTACTATTTTGGAATATGAAAATGTAGGTGGGTAGAATGTTTTCATATTATATATACTCCCTCCGTCCCACATTAAGGTTTACATTTTCCATTTTAGGTTATCCTAAGTTAAGGTTTACATTTCATTTTTTATAAAGTTGAGCCCATACAAAACAGTTAATTATTTCATATATGGCCCACACACAACATTAATACAACTACCCACTTCACATTAAATATATTTTTTTTCATTTTACTACACATTAAAATATTATATCTCTTAATTTACGTGCAAAAAGAAAACGTAAATGTTAACGCGGGACGGAGGTAGTAAATGCTTAGAAATATGGAAAATACGAAAATCTATATAATTGTAAAGTCTTAAGGATTTTTCTCTGAAATCCAAAAACAACCTAAAAAGAGTAGTATTGGGTAGCATGTTTTTATATTATATAAATGCTTAAAAACATGAAAATACAATAATCTTCAAAAATTGAGTTAGATTCATTTTATGCTCATTAACTAAGAGAAACTTCGATTTTTGCCCAAAAAAGATAAATGGTTCAATTTTGTCTCATGACTAACGAATTTTTTCAATTTTGACCAATTTCGCCCGAAAGACCCAAATTGAAGCCTCATGTGCCCACACGTGGGGCTTTCCGGCGAAATTTGCATTTTCCGCAGAAAATTGGACAAAATTGAAAAAATTCGTTAGTTATAAAACAAATCTCTATGCATTCTCGTTAGTTATAAAATTTGAGTGCTTTTAACAATGTTTCTGGTGACAATAACGTCATCCTTAACATAATTGACTGATCTCTATGCATTCACGTTGATACTTAATGCTCAACATTTGGTTGTGGGCCAACTAATCCATACACCTTCATTAATCACCAAAATGGGCTAAATCTTAAGAAAAATTAGGCCTACATAATTAATTCAATCTGTCAGCACGTGGGCTTATAAAGAATTGGACTAGGCCTCTTAGGTGGGAATTCAATACTTGAGTTGCACCTGCACACTCACGGCCCATTAATTCGCAGATGTGAATGGAGCAATTTCTACTTGCCCCGTATTGCCATTTTAGCTCATTTTTTTTATCATTTTAACTTCGAATCAAGTCCCCCTTTATTTCCATGCTTTTATAATTGGATGTTGAGATTTTTAACGAGGTTTTTCGCGATTTTCTATGATTACTTGGTCAGTCTAGTTTTTCATTTAGGTTCTATTTACAGCCATATATTTTGTCAGCTGTTTGTGGCATCGGTGTCAAAGCGGAACATTACACTCCACTGCGTCCGTCCATCACCCCATTTTCTGGAGATATGTAATCATCTTTTAATTTGGTCATGTATACTTTGTTCTTTTTTTATATAACTTCTTTTTTGTTCTCTTTTTTATATAACTTATTTTAATAATTGGATGTAGAAGCTTCTTTTAAGCACAACTCCTATAAATTTCAATAAAAAATTTCTCTCCAAAAAAATGAAGAAATTAAATAAATTAATCACTAAAAACAACCATAATTATATAAATCTTAGCTAAACATAAACCCTATTTTCTATCAATTTTTATGCTCATAAAAATTATTATCATTTCTTATTCATTTAATGAAACTCATCTCGATTTTCATGCAACTGTTTGCTTTTATCCTTAAATTCATGTGTTAAATCTTATTTTAGTGTTTCACAAATGTACGTCTAAACCCACGAATAAGGGGAATGCCTAAACACTCATTTTTAATGAGACACAAACACTAAAATAAGGAAAATTATATTTTATCCGAGAAGTCATATTTTATTTTTAATCTTTTCATTATATTTTTTTTGATACCATTGGATTTGTTGCATTTTTTCTGTCAATCAAATTAAAGAAGTACAGATGTTAGTGTATTTTGCGGGTCAATAAGGTAAATAGCATGAATCATCATGATTTCCATTTTTTAATCTTTAAAACAAAAAAGCCAGTATTATAGGAAGGCTCTAAATCTAATGCCATTTGTCCATTGGTTTTTTGTAACACATTTAGGACAACAGTCCAAAGTCAAAACTCTATGACGAAGGAAACTAAAAATAAAAATAAAAACTTAACAAGTAAGCATCAGAATAAACCATTTTTTCCTTCTCAATGATCTATAAATGTATGATTTCTGTTAAATACTCCATCCATTATTAACATCTTCTTCAACCAAACTCTAGAGAAGAGAGAAGAGGAGCTATGTCGGTGGATGAGTTTGTAATGTCGGCATTTGCGTTGTTGCCGGAGGATTGCACCGCCAACATCCTCTCGTTTACGTCACCGAAGGATGCCTGTAGGGCCGCGGTTGTTTCAATGGGATTCAAAACCGCCGCTGAATTCGACGTAGTTTGGGAGCGCTTTCTACCACCCGATTACCGACAACTACTTTCTGCTTCCACTTCACCGCCCACCTTTTTCTCCAAAAAGGAACTCTATTTCTTGCTTGCCAGCTCTCCTCTGCTGATTGATGATGGCAAATTGGTAAACCCTCCTCGATTTTCTCAATTCAATTTCTAGGTCAATTTTTTTACTAATGTTCTTTTTTAAAGAATTCTTTACTGTTCTATTGCTTTTGATGTGTGTGTATATATGATCCCTTTTCTTTTCATTATTTTCGTGGCGGATTTTAAGTAGTTCTTAATAAAGAAGAAACAGGGTTGATGGTATATATGATCTTCTGTCTTTTCATTATTTTCGCAACGGATTTTAAGTAGTTCTTAATAACGAAGAAAATGGTCGAATACATCAGAAAAATCTGAAGGGGTCGAATGATGGAATATATTGGAGGTTTCTGTCACAACTTTGAGATTCAAAAGTTAGCCCTTCCCCAATAATCATATGTAAACCCTCTTCGATTTACTCAATTGAATTTGTTGGTCAATTTTTTTACTAATAAGAATTCTTTTTGATTCTTCACTGTTCTATTGCTGTTCATGAATATATATGATCCTTCCTTTTTCTTTTCATTATTTCCGTGGGTAAATTGATGGATTTTAAGAAGCTCTTAATAAAGAAGAAACGGGTTGATGAGTATGTATGATTTTTTTATTTTATTTTTTTTATTATTTTCGTGGGTAAATTGACGGATTTTAAGTAGTTCTTAATAAAGAAGAAACAGGGTCGAATTTATCAGAAAAAACTCAAGGGGCCGAATGATAGAATATGAGCAATTTATTGAAGTTTCTTTAAAAATAAAAGTTAGCACTTTTACAATATTCCATATCAGAAAGAGCTAATGTGAATATGAAGATGTTTGGTATCAAATTTAATAGTTGTGGGTAAATATGTGTTTGTTGATATTGTGAAACAGAGTGTGGGATTGAGTAGATCAACTGGAAAGAAGTGTTGTCTTTTGTGTGCAAGAGAACTCCAAATAGCATGGATTAACAATTCGACGCACTGGGAATGGACATCTTTACCCGAATCAAGGTGCATATCATTTTTGTTCATTTCTTACTTCTTTTTATGTAATGTAAGAAATCATCACACTGCAATTCTCTTAGTTTCAATCAATCTCTGTCAAGTTATTATGATGCATTTGATTTGAATTTCAGTGCTATAGTATGAATATCTACTTGACATTGTTTCCAGATTTGCTGAGGTTGCTGTTCTACTTAGCGTGTGTTGGCTTGATATCCGTGGAGTATTGAAAGCTCAGCTGTTATCACCCAACACCACCTACGTCGCTTATCTTGTGTTTAAGTTCTCGGAGGGGCATTACGGACTTGATTGTCCATCTAATGCATCGATTAAGATTGTGGAAGAAGAAAATGGAACCGAGATTGAAGGAGAGATCAGCACTGTCTACATAGTCCCTCCAACGCAGCGACGCGCCATGAGGCGAAGAAGACGGGTTCGACTTCCTGTGACAAATATGGATGGTCGGGATCCTCAGAGTAGACCACAAGGTGGTTGGCTCGAAATTGAGTTGGGAGAGTTTTTCATCGGTGAGGGAGATAAATTTGAGGTTCATGTTCGACTTTGCGAAACACAACATCTTAATTGGAAACGAGGCCTTGTCGTTGAAGGGATCGAGCTGCGGCCTAAAGAAGATTCATGACCTGCTTTACGATGTCTAAAGAAGATTCATGACCTACTTTACATTGCTTCTTGAGATGTAACTTACAATGATCTTAAGTTTGTAGAGAATGGGAAGAATAACAATTACTTACTGGGGATATGTAGATTAAGAAATTGTTATTTAGAGACATAATGTAAGATAAAGTAAAGAAACTTATGACTAATTTAATATGAAAAGTTGAATAAAGTTGTTAACTTTTGCTTAAGACAATGTAAATTGTATGTGTCTTTTGTATAAGATTGAAGTGGTGTGAGAATATTAATATTTTGTAGCGTTATTATTTTCGAATGATGAATGAATGTTGGAATGGAAAATGGAAAATGTGCAAAAATTTTAGGAAACTCATGGTGAACAGTTTCATCTCCATTTCTTGTATGGAGCTGAGCTAAAAAGGCAACGACTTTAGTTTTCACAGTTTTGATCTTCATTCGAATATTATTATTACGATCTCATCTCATGTACATTTCACATGAATTGTTATGTTTTTTTCGGCCCTATTGCCACGGACACTTTACTTAACTCATCATAATATTAAATTTATTTTTAGTAAAAACACTGTATTGCCCTTACTTAAATTATACACAAAATTTCTTAAATTTAGATCTAACATTTAGTTAATTTATTACTTTTCCCACCCAAAACATAAATGCACTTTTACTTTCCTGCCACAAACAAAAAGCATCACCATCCTCGGGAAAATCTGTAATTGCTGTTACTTTGAAAAAGGTGAGGGAGAATTAGAAAATTTGTAATATATTGCATTCATAATCAACGGAAATGATTCTATGATTTAGGTTGATATACTATAATTACAGAAATTTTCAGAAAAGAGGGGAAAAAATCTGTAATTTTCAGAAAAGATAGAGAAAAAAATAAAAATCACTTACAATGCTTACAAGTAGTTCGAAGCAAAGGCAAATTATTTCTGTAGATTAAAATTCCAGAGAACAATAAATGAGAGGAACATGTTATTGTAATCTTCATTAAAAATCAATTCCCTTCCTATCTTAATTTCTTTCGAAGGTCAATTTTTAATTATTTTAAACGTGAGTTTTGTATGGGGAAAGCAAAAAAAAATTGGGTGGAAATGGAAGAAATATGTGTATAATTTGAGGGATAATATTGTAGTTTTACTTAAAATAAAGAGATAATTGTAAAAAATAACCAAAATAGAAAGTCAAAAATCATTGTCACCAATCAAATAATTTATATAACATCCATACTCAAATGACCATTTTTGGACAAAAATACTCTTACCATGTCGGAATGCTATATCGGGATTTCGACATCGATTTTGACAACATTGATTGTCGAATTTGGTGTCGAAATCACGACATAGCATTCCGACAAGGTGAGGGTATTTCATCAGATGTCGGAATCGGTGTCGTAATCCCAACATAGCATTCTGACATGATGAGAGTATTTTGGTCCAAAAATGGACAAATGGGTATGAATGTTATATAAGTTATTTGATGGGTGACAATGATTTCCAATTTTTAAAATTGATTATTTGGGTTATTCTCCCTAAAATAAATTAAATACTTCGGGTGCTTTAAATAAAGAGTACAAAAGTGTCACCTTTTATTTTATTTTATTTTACACTCATTTATTACTCTCATTAAAAAAGGTGTCAACTTTTCAAACAAAGAAATTAAGGCAAATAATTATGTACCGTTTCATGAAATTACATGAAATAGATAAGAACTGATATATTTTATAATGAAAAGTGATACGTAGTTGATGAAAAATAATAATGGTATTGTCAATTATTTTATTAATAATTTATAATATAAATGAAAAGTAATAACAAAAATTAATAACATTTGTATTAAGTAAATAAGAAAGTATTAGACTTGAACAAATTTATAGTTTCTCAATGTAAGTTATATAAAATACAGGCCTTCGCTATCCACATCTCTTCTTTTACCTAATACACCCTTCAATTTTGACTTTTTTCAATTTTAACTAAATTTTTTCAATTTTACCCTTAAAGCTTTCAAAATTTTAAATACACCCATCAATACACACTTTCTACATACACCCACTAATTTTGACCAGTCAAAATTTTGACTAACAGTTGACCAGAAATTTACAATTTTGCCATTTTTTTAATCCCCTTTCTCTCCATTTTCTTTCAAAAAATGGATATAGTTCATTACTACCATATCAGACTCATCATGCTTTCGTACATTAATTAAACAAAATTAATCTCATAACTAACCAACTTAAAACAGTAATAGTACATTTTTTGACCGTCAATTCACTGGGTATCTGGGAGGTTTTACAGCTGCTCCTCACATCCAACCACTCGCTCCGCAGTGTGATGGTTCAATCCCGTTCCTTCAACGGATCTCAGCAAAACCCTGATTCGTTTCCTACACCGAGTGTACAAGATGCTGCTATTGTTCTTACCGGAAAGTATAAAGATTAAGGTTGCAGAAAATATGAAAGGCTACATGAGGGCAGAAGCCCAAGACTATTTATTTATTGAATGGAGAATTTATTACACACTCATAGATAACTCTTTTAGCTACCTATTGTAGCTGCACTCAGAACACTCTTATAAATAAAAGAAAGGAATACAATATTTAGAGAAAATAGAGGGGAATGGTTGATGTCTTCTGCTTTCTCGGCTCTGCTATTTATAGAAGCTTTCGGATGTGAAATCCGGATTTCAAAGCCTCTTTACTTTTGCCGACATCACTGCTTACTTCATTGTGCTGACGTCACTGCTTACATTTTTTCCTTGGATTCCAACTTTAGCAGCTGGCTGGTCCTTTTTCTTTATTGGATGTCTTCTTGTGGACCATCCTTCTTATTGGTCACGTGTCCCTTACCCTTTCAGAAAAGTCATCTGACTCTTGTTTTTTTGAAGAGTCATTTGTCTTCTTTGGTGCCTGATGATTCTCCTGGTTCTTGGGTAATATGAAGAGATTTTACCCTCTTCTTTCCACGTGGTGGGGGTGGTTCAGCACTCCTGATCATCCCTATACTCAACCTTATTCCTTTCCCAAACTCTGATTCTGTTTGGGTGGAACAGCTCGTGCATACTTTGTTCGTCCATTGTCCAAAATGGGTCATGTTACAATATCTCCGATAGGTTTGTTTACTCACCAGAATCTTGTTTCTCCAAAGAAGGTCTTGTATTTCCTGGGAGGCCTTCTCAGCAAACACTGTCTTCTTTCCTGTTAAAGTATTCAACAGAAAAGACTCATTCAAGGACTTGTGCTTGAAACTTGAATGGGAACTTCACCTCCACCATTGCTTTAATGCAGGTGAACAAATCTCTCGCTTTGCGCCTAGAGGTCTATTCTTAAAAAAATGTAGAAACCAAGACTGGTTCATTCCTGGAAGACTCCTTGATCTTGCTCGATGCTGAAACATCGTGTCTTCTTAGCTTGATGAAATGGAAGGCCTCGTAGTTGCCTTTCCCGACTGTTTCTGGAGCCGCACTCGTGAAGTAGAGCTCCATCGCCTCTGGATAGAGTATTGTTGTTTTTCTATGCCTTAAAAACTATTTTTTCTAGCCATTCTAGCAGTTTTAAAAGCTCTGAGAAGCCTGGTGCAACAGTATATATCGAAGCTAGCGCTCTAAAATCATACCATTATTTTACATCATTTGGATTCAATCCTTCTCGCATCCAAACTCGGGGATATTCTCTAGATATATCCACCCGACATTTCTCCGGTCGGATTCCTTGTCTGGTGTTTAATTTCTCCTAGCTGCCTGGTAGTCCTGCCAATAAGAGAAATCAGCTAGGTTAATATCAACCTTAGCAGTGTCTGTCATGGGCCTAAGGTTGATCTCTCCCTCTTTGACCCCAAAGGTGCCGGGTTGACTCGAAGGCTCAAGATGTGACTCAGAAACCTCGACTTTTTCTTGGATTGGTTCCACTTTTGGAGGTTCCAATCTAGAACTCGTGCCAGGGGTATTTGAATCCCCTGATCCGGATTTAAAGCCCTGTACTTGACTATTCTCCTTTTGTCCATCGCTATTGCCATCAACAGCCCGGAGGAGTGGATCTCGTAAGGACTTGAAGAGACTCGCATTGTTGCGAATACAAACTCGTATGCGATTAGACACTTTGGTCCGATCACTTTCTTGTAATTTTCCAGCACGCGTTGCATTGAGTGCTAGATTCTCGATTCCCTTTGGAGCAACTCCAGGTTGTCCATCAGGTGCCTTGAAACAGTCAGGATGGAGTCTATTTCAGCTCCCTCCATCTCTCGTCAGGAAATCTGCCAAAACAATATCATCAGATTTAATAATGACAATATTAAAATCATAATATTGGCATTCTGCTTGCCATCTTAATAGTCTAGCCTTTTCTGGTTCAGATTCAATTTTATTTTTCAAAAAGACTTTGACACTTGTGTTATCAAAATTTCTTTGCGAGAAGAATCAGCGGCCATTTTTTGAACGCCTTCCGAACCGCAAAGAACTCCTTTTCATTGATGTGTCACCTTTTTGCTTCATTCTCCGCAAAGAGCCCACTACAATATCTGCATGACACTTCTCCTTCTGGTGTGGACTTCGTAAGAACTGCTGCCCACCAATAATCACTGACATACGTGTATAGTACCAGATCATCCTCGTCATTAGGAATGGTTAATTTGGGGAGCTTCTTGCAAACCTCCTTTAGTTGTTTTACTATTGCTCGGTGTGATTTCTCCCATTTGAATTTAGCATTCTTTTTCAACAGGGGACTAAACACCTTCCTATATTGCGCCAGATTGTTGATGAACATTTCAGCAAAGTTGACAACCCCCAAGAAGATTTGGAGTTGTTTCTTGTCCTTGAAATCTTCTGGAAATCCTTGAACCTTTTCGACAATGTGTGATTGTAGAATAATTCCGGATTCATCAATCTCGACTCTAAGAAACTCAATCTGCCTTGTTGCTATTACTTCATTATTTTCAGAAAGCACCAATCCTTCCTTATGGCATACCTCTAAAAATACTTCCAGATGTGCCAAATGCTCCTTCATATTCTTTGAGTCTATGAGTATAACATCCACATAGACGAACATGAATGAGAAATAATCTTTGAAAATATTATCCATCTTCCTTTGGTATATCTAGGGTGAGTTCGCCAAGCCCATAGGCATGACATTCCAGATATAATGGCCTTGTGGTGTGGAGAAGGTTGTGAACTTCTTGCTTCCTTCTTCCATCATAATCTGGTAGAACCTAGATTTGCAATCGAACTTTGAGAATACTTGGCATTCTTGATACAGTTGACCAAGTGTTCCCTACTTGGTATGTAGTATCCGTCAAACTCCAAGATATTGTTTATCTCCTTGTAGTTGATTACAAGTCTCGGCTTTCCATGCTTGACATCTCCATGATTTCTGACTAGAAACCCTGGACTGGTGTATGGAGATACTCCTGGTGATATCAACTTAAGGTCCAGATGTTCCTTAAGTATTAGCTGCATATCCTGTCGATCCTCTTAGTTCATCAGGATAGGCTTGTATCTCACGAACTCATGCTCCTTTCCTTCTTTTACTTTGAGTGAAGCTTTGAGCTCGTTTTTATCCCACTAGGCTAGAGGATCTTCATTAAAGTTTCTCCGTATATTTTTCTTGACGTCCTCCAAAGATGTTTGTTCTTCGATTATGACGTCTCTCTGTAGGTTTTCTCCCAAGCTTGCTTTGAGAAGGTGGATTGTATTTTCCTTTAGGTTTTCCATCTTCCATCCTCCTCTGGTCTCAGTTCTCATTTGAAGGGCTGCTTCGCCATATTTCTTTCGATCATTCATCTTTGGATGACTAAGTTTCCTTCATTATCACCACGCTTGCTGCGAAATCTGATGGACATTTTTCTTTGAAATGCATTTCGCAGTCTTGGTACGATGATCTTGTGTTCATAAAGGGTTGTGAAAATAAGTCTTCTTGTTGTGTTTTCTTAGGTAAAACGCTTGAATGCCTGTAGAAAATTATTTCCTAATAGAATATCCGCTCTGGTGTCGTGAAAATATATCGGTGGAGTTTTCACCTTGTACCAAGGGGTACGATCTGCTCCTCCTATCATGATTTCCGCTTGCTTGATTCCTCTTCTAAGGATTAGTACCCTCTGAGAAAAATCTTTTCCTAGTACTGTTGGCAATTTTTTGCCCGAGTCTTTAGGAAAGACTCCTTCTTTTGCTGTGCAGATTCCGACTCCTGAATCAATGTATGCCGCAAAGTACTATGCATGATACCCCTTATATATCATTTCAACGGTGATATATATCGAAAATGGACTTGTGGTCATGGGTAGATCAGAGCTTTAAGCCCGAACCTCTACTAGTAAACCTTGTATCTTTTCCCTTTAACCGTGAATTCCATTCCATCTTGTAATCTTTCTCAAGGTTTATGATCCTCGAGAAATTCAAGTCCCAGCAACAATTGTTCTGGGAATCTTCCCGCTACTCCTTCAATCACTAGCTCAAGTTCTCCGAGTTTGAGTTGTCCTTGATATCTCCCAATTGTTGGTTGTTGAAGATAATATAAGACATCACAAGGAATAGAGTTTTCCCTTTTTGTAATGTCAAATATTACTTTGACTCATCTCCATCCTTTTGGGCATTTAAGTTCACCTTTAAATGTGAACTTTTCTGGTTTTTGGACTACCTCCACGATCGGCTTCTTTCCCCATTTTTCACTAATCATCCTATCTTCTTAGAAAGAAATCCTTCTTTGGTCGAATCTGAGGCTATCTTGTCTGCTCCAGACTGGTTTGTCTCTGATCCGTAAGTCCATGTCGTGGATTGGTGGTAACTCCACTATGTCTGGTCTAGTTGCACATGCAACCATCTCGAACACCTCTGGTATGTCAATATACTCCTTCATTTGGAATAGATCCGAATGATGGGTGTTGGACAAAGCATACGAGATACTGTAGGTGATAGAGTAAGGCATATTCCCTTCTTTCATCAGATCTTTGTTCTTGAAATCTTGATGGAGGATGAGTGCCCTACTGAAATCTTAATCTGCCAGATTGTAGGGAATTCTTGGGTATATGTAGGATGCCACCTTGCTTGCATATAGGTTCCCTAGGATTCCTCCCAAGCAAGCATCTCTTGTATTTTTGATCCTTTTATCAAAGATTACAAAATCAATTGGTGTATCAATACCTTCTTTGAAAGTTGCTTTGATGAGGATCCGGATTGCTCCGATATGGATCCAAGACATAGTTTTAGTCATTCCTTCCTTGAGTTTACTTAGCCCCCTTTGGATTTCATCAATAGGGACTATTTGCATTTCCATCACATTACTCGTGAGCTTCATTGGGATGGCAATCTCCCATTCGGTCACCTTATATATAATGTTATGCTTTCTCTTTTTGAAGCTTAGGAACCGCTCTAGTCATCCTACGGTAAATCAGTCGTATAGATTGAGTCTTGGATCCTCCTTCATGATTCTCATTAGAGTCTTATGAGAGATGGATGTCTGGAAAAAGAACCCAGACATGTCCTCTTGCATCTCTTGTCTGAAGTTTTCTTCTTCACTCTGACTCATCTTCAGATGATTCGTTCTGACTGAAGAACTCTTCTTCATAGATGCTTTCGTCTGAGGGTATATCTTCGAACTGATATACCTGTACTAGATCTTGGAAGTAAACAACTTCCTTCATTTTTGGAGTTGTTTCGAACTGTCGTACTCTCCGCTTCTGGGTTTCTAGGCAATCTGGTGAGATATGCCCTCTTGCTCCACACGTATAGCAGTTGCAATCCTTGAATCTTTCATTGACTCGTATGGCCGCTCTTCGGAACGTCTTCCTTGTTGGAGTTCTTCCTGTACTCCTTTGGTTTGACCCAAAGGATGATGCTTGACTTTTTGAACTCCATCTTGATGGTCCAGATCTCTGTCCTAATTTATAGCTTCGGGCCTTCTGTTTAGACCAAAAGAATCTTTGTCTTCTGGACCTCCATCCTCCCCTCCTTTGGGTGTAAGGATAATGTTTCTTCATCCTTTTCTGCTTTCTTGGATTTCTTCTAATGATAGTTGGAAGATCATTACTTTCGCAGCATAAGGGGACTGTTTTGTTGATTCCCCTTAATCTCTTTTAGTTCTTGTATAGCGATGCTTGATGACACCACTCCGCAATCTTGGCTTTGAGGAAGGACATTCTCCTTACTATTGAATCCAGCTCGCATGGTTCATATTCTTTTATGAGCATTTCTCTCCATGGGCTTGGGATCTTGGCAAAGAACAGGTGGAATACTTCTTCCTCTTTGACCTTTGATTTCTATTTATACTCTGTGAAGAGTTTGATGTATTTATCTACGTGACAGATATCAAGTAGTTCCAAGCTGTATAGGGCATTCCTATACTTCTTCTTTTCTTCTTCTATTCCTATACTCCGATGAAGTGGATCTAGAAGATTTTGGCCATTCGATCAACAATATTGCCTAGATCTTCGCCTTTCATGACTTCCTTCTTGACTTCGTCTGAGAGCTCCTTCCAGGCGCATTTTACTGATCCTTCCAGGCTCATAGTTAGGAATCTTATGAACCCTTCTTTGTCCAGCTCCAATGCGCCACCTGCAACCTTCATGGCATTTGTCTATTCATCGATCAAGGCCTCTCTATTCTTGAAGTCTAGAGTGTCGATGTTTAAGATCAACTCGTATAGATGTATCGATTCAAGGTGAGACTGACCATATGGGGTGTTGTGTAGACCCGATCCTCGAACTCGGCTTGCCCCTGTTGACAATCCCAACGCCTTCATTTTGAAATATTCTTGGTTTTGGGATGTCTCTTCTTGTCTTGCTTCATGGACTCCACGTGATCCAGAAGTTCCTTCATTTTGGCTCTGATCGTGTTGTGTCTGATGAGCCTGCGACTGTTGTTGAGAGCTTGATGTTTCTCCAACATTCAATTTTAGATCTACAATTGATAGTCCTTAGAAGGACTCATATAGATCTTGTAGATCATCAAGATTTGCTATTCCCATTCGGAGATGCGGATTCTCCTCGAAGGATAGAAATCATCTTCTCGCTTTCGGACTTTGGCCTTGTGACCTCTGTCATCTTCTCCTTTTGGTGTAAAAGGGGTTCTATTCCGATTACTTTGGTTTCCAGGTATTCTACTTGATTTATCAGCTTCTGGATGAGGTCGAGTTGTCTGTTCTGCAACGTTTTCACCTTATCCATCTTGAGGCTGATCTGAAATATCGTTTTGGACATATTTTGGCAATATTTTCCAAAGAATATCATCATCTTCTGTAATTATCTAAGATCTTGATTTATCTTAAAGTTATCTGTATCAATCTCCTTCCACTCTGTCATTCCATCCAATATGAAAAGTGGTAGGGCTTGCAGATCTCTCTTGGACCCTGGTTTGGTCGTCTCCTCCATTGTTCTTCTTTGGGGACACGTCCATGGATCTCGGTAAAACTTCGAAGTTCCACTGTGTTCCTTGAGACCTCCGTGGAATATCTTATTTGATCCTGACGGATATCCTCCAGGTGTTCCTCTTTGGTATGGTTTGCACGGGCATCCGCCAATTTCCACCTTTGATCGAGGTTATCCCAAAATCGATCGACATCTTCGTATTCTTTTTCCGCATATTGTCTATACAGAACATTATAATATTGCTGTATAGAGCTACTTGTTTCATCATATCCAATGGGCCAAAAGTCCCTGTTGCTCCAACTTTGAATAGGGCTAATAGTCCTGTCACTCTCGGATGCCGAACTTTCATTCGGATCCATATCTCTTTGAAACTATCCTCTCGTTAAGTGATATAAGTTTATAATAATTTTCCATTCATAAATAAATAAACCGGGCTCTGATACCATTTTTAAATCGAAAGCGGAACAAAAATAGGGATTAAAAGCGGAACAAAAATAGGGATTAAAATTCTTTAATAATCATAATGGTAATTCTGTAATTTTCTAGAAATTTTCAGCCATCAATTTTGACTTTTTTCGTCAAACGTTGACTTTTTGACTTTGTGGTGTATTAAGTAAAATATGGGTGTATTGTGTAATGACATATTCATAATTTCCTTAAAATTAAAAGGATAATTTTGATATTTTAGCAAAAGTTGACCTTTGACTTGGTGTATTAAGTAAAATGAGGGGTGTGGTTAGTACATACTTAAAATACATATCTAAACGGGTTGGGCCATTGGTTTTGTATGATGGGACTGGCCCAAATTTGAGATTTATTGAAGCCCAATTTATCAAAATCATCATCACCTAAACAGTAACGCCCCTAATGAGTAATGACATGGAGATAAACATTGTCTCATTGAATTAATGATATTCAATAAATATAAAAGTAATGATAATTGATCAAATTAATGAACTTTCATGATCAACCAATTGTATATATGAAAAATGATAATTTTACAAAAGTATAATAATCTCAGCGCACGTAATTATTGCTCCAAAAATCTAGACGGCTTCCAACTATATCTACATGATGCTGCATGTCCCATTCACATTCACAAAGAGAATAATCTTATGACCTAATTTGAATGCCGGTTGTGAGCTTTCAACCAATGAACTATTTTATACTCTTTCTGTCCTATTTCAATGTTTACATATTTCTATTTTGAGCGTCTCATTTCAACGTTTATGTTTTTTTTTTGGAATATAGGACTCACCTAAAATAATTAATATATTAACATGGTCTCCACATCCAACACTAATACACCTACCCACTTTACATTAAATATTATATCTTTCCACCCACTAAAATACAATACTCCTTAATCATGTGCAAAAAACAAACGTAAACATTGAAACGAAACGTGCAAAAAACAAACGTAAACATTGAAACGAGACAGGGAGTATCATTCACTATCAAATGTTATATTTCCTCAATCTCAAGCATATTTGCACACTTTATATTTTGATTCGTTCTAATAATACTTGCACATCTTAAAAATGTAAACAATATACAATATCAATTACTTTACAAAATTATAATATTACAAAAAATGTCACATTTTTTACACGCAATCTACTCAAAATCCAGTATATCATAAACTTTATTCTATTCAATTATCCAAAATACTTATTTTCTTTCTTACACCATTATAACAAAATTTCAATTTTCTTAAACTCCGTACCACCAAATACGTGCTTTCTTTAAATATACTCACATTATCCCTCTTCTTCTCCTCACAATATTATTGTCAACATATTGTGCAATGTTCGCCAATTTGATGTTGCATGGCAGTTAATTATGCAAATGGATAACCAGGAAATTGATTTAAATTCACTACTTTCTTTCTCTTGATCAGAAGGTTAGTTTCTGCTGGATTGACCAGAACTGCATTCTATAACATGAATATTTTTCTTAGGAGGTTTTTAAGTCGCTGTTCAGTTTTTGTTCGTTAACTTTTGGATATGTTGTTTTTTTTATGGTTTTTTTTTAAATAAAATGTATGTGAAGGTGACAGAGGATGTATTACACCAAGTACCCTTACTTCCCCTTCTCCATGGCTCCTTATAATATATACTGTTATTATAAATGGGTTGTTGTAAGAGCATTTCCAGCGGGATGCACTATTAGAATTATACTCCCTCCTTCCACGTTAATGTTTATATTTTTTTTGCACGTAAATTAAGAGATATAATATTTAAATGTGTAGTGAAGTGAGAGAAATAATATTTAATGTAAAATGTGTTGTTGTATTAGTATTGTGTGTGGACCCTACATAAATTAATTATTTTGTGTGGGTCCAACTTGATAAAAAAAGATTAACATAGGACAAACAAAAATGGAAAAATAAACCTTAACGTGGGATGGAGAGAATATATAACTCTACTCCCTCCGTCCCATTCAAAGAGGATCTTTTTTTCCATTTTGGTCGTCCCACCCAAAGAGTATCATTTCCTTTTTTACACACATGGGACCCACACACTCCCTCTAATACAATTAAAATATGGGGTCCACACTCACACTAATACAACTACTCACTACACATTAAATAATAATGCTCCTTAATCCACGTGCTAAAAAGTAAAAGACCTTCCCTCTTACGCTGGAACGGAGGGAACAAGAATCAAGTAAGCAAAAGGCCCGCTATTTTACCCATCTCCATGTTTATATTTGAGGAAATATGACTTTCATCGTTATCTTGTTAAACAAATTGGATATAACAAGGCACAATGTGAGCAGATATAGCTGGAAAAGGATTCTTATGAATTTGGGGATGCCTAACCCACTGCTAGTCATTCTTGGCAAAGTCCATTAATTACTTCCCATATTCAGAGAACAGGGTGTATGGTGGAGGGAAAATTTTTTCTCCTCTTCATATGGATGAAGACTACACTAAATGGGAGGATCGTGAGATACAGCTCCCTGATGTCCGACGGGATTGGTGTCCACGGTTTTGGTGACAACGCCGTAAAAAAGGATTAAAAGGGTAATTTTGAAAATTTAAATGGTGTGTATTTAATATAAATTTAAAAATAAAAAATAAAAGAGGGGTGTGTATTTAATAAAGAGTGTGTATTTAATAAAATGGGGTGTATATTTAACAAAACTCTATTAATAGTAATAAATAGGTGGAAATTTGATGCAATACAAAAATAGTATTGGATTGCAAGATTTTATACTTGTGTGAAACCGTCTCATGTAAGATGGAAAAAAAGTGATAAAATTTTTATTAAAAAGTGATTTATAATCCATGAAAAATAAAATATTTTAGTAGTAATAAATAGGTGGAAATTGATGCAATACAAAAATAATATTGGATTACAAAGACTTATACTTGTGTGAGACAATCTCATGTAAGATGAAAAAAAAGTGATAAAATTATTAATGAAAAGTGATACATAATCCATGAAAAATGATAATAATGAAGTAAATTATTTCATAAAAATTATAGTAAAAATAAAAAGCAATAACATTTAATAGCGAAATTAATAACATTTTAAGAAAGCCTAAAATAGCATTACCGTGAACGGTGTTGCACAGGACTGCCTTAAATAACTTCTTTAAAATATGATGTATGGTAACATGGTTAATGATTGTATTTTTTTATGGCAAAAACTTGTGTGAGCCTGGGCACACAGAAGCACATTCCGTGTGCCTTTAGAATTTTGTGTTAAATTGTATACCCTTTAATATAAAGATGTGTATCTTTTATTTTACAAGGCAAAAACTTGTGTACACACGGAAGCGCACTTCGTGTGCCTTTAGAATTTTGTGTTAAACTCAATTGTATGGCAAAAACTTTTGAGCCTCCGGGGACACGCCGTGTCCCCATGTGAACAAAACTCTCCCTCTCCATATTCTACTTAAACCTATGTATTGGTAGGGAGTTTAAATTGCAAAGGGACACGAAAATTGCAAAAGGGCACAGTGTCCCCGGGGCACAAGTGCCTCACTCAAATTGTATACCCTTTAGTATAAAGATGTGTACCATTTTTTCTGAAGAAAAATAAAAAATATTAATGAAAAGTGTATACCCTATAGAACAAAATGGTGTACCCTTATTAATTAAAGTGTATACCCTTTAGAAAAAAATAATGTACCCTTATCCATAATACTAAATTCTAAAGGCGCACAGCTAACACACGCCTTACTCTTTTTTTATTTTAATATTCTTTTACATATATAAAATATAATTTTTCTATTTTTATTTTTTATTATTTTATATTAACATTTATTATTATAGGTTAATTATATTATGCACCTGAGTGCACCCTAAGATATGATGCACCCACTTTAAAAAACGTATATAAATATAAGCAAAAACATATAGTACAATTATAAACAAAAATGTATACAATTTAATTGTTAGTATTTTAAATGAAAAATTGAGTGTAAAAAATTTACAATTATTAAAACACACATGTATACACTATTGAATAAAAAGTTATACACATATGCATGCTAGTTTTTTTAATGAAAAACTTAGTGTGAAAAAATATACAATTATTAAAAACACATGTATACACTATTGAATAAAAAGTTATACACATATGCATGCTAGTTTTTTTAATGAAAAACTTAGTGTGAAAAAAATATACAATTATTAAGAAACACGTTACAAAATAAAATAACTTGTATAGAAAATAGAATAAAAAATTATACACATATAGTGCACCCGGTGCACCTAATATCAATTCATTATTATATGTATATCTAAAATATTTATTTATAATAATGTCAATATACGTCTATAATGAAGTGAATCTCATGAAATTTTAAATTTTAAAATATAAAATACGAACTTTATAATAATAAATGTAATGATTTTAAAATTATGGAGTATATTATTTGGTATTATATAAATATAAATATATTTAAATATCTCAAATATAAATATAATTTTAATTATTTTATAAATATCGATATCTAATACAGTGGAAATTGAATATAACCCATCACCGGTGCACTTGCAGAACTTTTAGTTGTATGATAAGTAGTAAATTATTATTCTAATTTTTAATTATTAATTCATTCAAATAACAACCATCACGTTCAAATATTAACCGCTAAACAACGCTAATATATCTAATAAAACTTTTATCTTTAATGAGCACAATTATCTAATCAGGATTTCTAAAATTAATTAAATATTTTATACTATAACATAATATATTGTCTTTTTAAAGTTTTCAAATAACAAATTTTATTATTATGTATTATCTTTTAAAGTTTTCAAATAAATAATTTTTTATTATTTCAATTTTATACTTTAAATATATATATTTTTATTTTAATATTTTTCATTCGGATCTTAATTTTTACGTTTTTACTGTGAGTAATTACTAATTAGATTGTATTTTCAAATTTTGAAATTATTTTTAAATTATCATTTTCTAATTAATAATTTGACATTTTATTCAAAATAAACATCAGTAGATTTAAATATCATTATTATCGTTATTATTTATACCTTCAAATCCTCGGTTTACACCAAATAGTAGGGATTAAGTAATTATTACCTTAAAAAAATTAATGTTTTTTTTTGTTCGATGATCAAATAAAATATTTTATTCAACCTCTCAATCTTACAATGTGGGGTAGGATTATAGAGTTGTCTATTTTGGGTATATTTAATAGATAGAGAAATAAAAAAAAAATTAATGTAGGTGTGTTTAGTAATTAGAGTGTGTAGTGAGGCTCTGCAGATATTAATAATAATTAAGCCTTTTATAAAAGGTATTATAATTCTATTAATGAAATACTCCTTTTTAATAAATCTTGTGATATTCGGAGTCCTTTTTATTACTACTCCCATCCTACACAAAAGATATAGATTTATTTTTTTTAATTCTTAAGTTTATAAGTATTTATCTTTTTGGTAGGTGAATCTTCATAAAAAATATTCATGTTAAAAGTAAAATGTATGTATTAATATTAACATGAGACAATGCATAACTTAGTATTCGGTATGTCACGTAACAACACTTCATACTTTTTTCAACCCACAACAAATTTGGGCTCATTCGACAAACAAATATTCAAGCATTGTAACAATGGTATAATACACTTTAATTTTATATTTATCATCACCATAAAATGCAATTTCAATTTATTTAATACATAAAAATAATAAATTACTCCAAAAAGTCTTTTCTTAAACAACAAGGCAACAATAACATGAAGAGTGTTTCAGACAAAATGAAGTAGTACTTCATATTTCAATGTTAACATTTGATTTTTATGAAAAATTAATGAATATAGTATTTTAATATATAGTGGATTGAGAGATATAATATTTTTAATTTAAAATGTGTTGTTGTATTAATGTAGTGTAAAGGATTTACATAAAGATATATTAATTGTTATGTATGAAACTCATCTACAAAAAAAATGTATAAATTAAAATGAGCCACCCAAATTATAAATATGTAAAGCTGATTAAAATGTGACAGAGAGAGTATACTTTTTAATCATAAGACTAATTTATTATTCCATTTGTCTCACAAGTATCTTCATACTTTACATTTTACATAAAATTTGCACAATCCAAAAAGAAAACACAACTTATATTCAATAATCTCAGTATCAGTCTTAATTTAAAAAATATCACAACCACCTAACACATAAATATAACTTATACTTTATTTATCACTCCCTTCGTTCTCGAATAAATGACACATTTACAATAGAGATTGGGTTTAAGAAAAAATATTTTTTAATTAAATTTATTGACATTTAGGGTGTAATGTAGTTTTTTATATAATAAAGTATAAATTATGTTATTATGTGTGTTATGTGAAAATAGTAAATTTAAAATTAATAAGTATTTTTATAAGTTGATGTGATGTTTTTAATTAAAATGTGATATTTATTGTGAGACGAAACATATAATGCAACGATGGAAGTACTTTAAAAATACTTGTATTACTCATAATAATTCATTTGTATGTACAGTGCAGGTGATGACACCATCATAAAAAAGTAATATTTTTAGTCATTTTTTTTTAAAATTATAATCTAAAAACTGTACAATAATACAATTTTAAATAAATTTAAATACAATAAATTTAAAATTATAACTATAATATTAATTATTTTTATTTATTAAAACACATTAATATCGATAATTAGTACTAAGATAATATGAGAATATACTCTGTTTCAAACGAAAAAAAAACTTATATTTAATGGGAGGATTTTGTTGAGAATAATATAGTATTTATATTTTTATCAGTTGAAAAGGGATAGGAAAGAGGGAAATAAATCTAAATATTTTTTTAAATTTGTTGAAAAGAAATAGGAAGGAGGGAAATAAATGTTGGACGGTTTTATCTCTTGAGAATAATGGGGGATTTATTAAATTTTTTAATGGGCAGAAACGGTGGTAGGTTTTACTTCCTAAACTTGAAAAAATAAATAAGTGATCCAATGGCTATAAATGGGCCTATCTTAATCTAAGAGTGTAAATTTTCTGGGTGTGTCACAGGTGCACCGAGTGTGACTCTAAAATTTTTAGGTAAATTTGACAAGCGTATGAGAGGCTGCTTAACACACGGTAGAGAACGTGCAAAACGGTATGAGTTGATCTCTTGTGTTCCCAGTAGACGATGTGCGTAAGTGTACAATATTTTGTTTTAAAGGGTATACACTTTAATTAATAAGAGTACTATATTTTTGTTGTAAATGACATGTAATTTATTTTAAAAGAAATTATTTTTTCAAAAAATAAAAGTACAATTGTTATAGTAAAGGATATACATTAATACAAAAAAGTATATAAGGATTAAGGGCACTGTGCCCGAAAGACACAAGATTTAGCCAAATGCTATTACATAATTAAACATCTAAAATTTAAATCCAATAAGAATATTTTGCCTTTATTTTGTATTTACACGAGATTAAAAAAAGAGTTAGTGTATTTAGCGTGTAAATACGAAAAAATAGCATGAATAGTTCCATTTTTATCGATTCGATTCTCTGTGCCATTTGTATATCATCTTTTATGTCACATCGTTAGATTAACGTAGAAGAGAGAAACTATATCATAAACCTTAAATCCTAAAGACAATGGTTGAATTTATTTCCCACTCTTACGTATCAATCACGTGACACAAAATACGATGCATGGCGAAGAAAATCTAAGCTGATTTTCTATCTTTAAAAAATAAAAAGACAATATGATCTGAACCAAGGGTCTAAATCCAGTGCCATCTGTAACACATCTATGAGAACAACAGTGCCATATTTCACCGTCCAAACGACGAAAGGATCTAAAAATAAAAAAATAAATAAAAACTTAAGAAGTAAGCATCATAATAAACCTAATTGTTACATCTTCTTCTATCAAAATCTAGAGAAGAGAAACTAGAGAAAGAGAATCAAAATTTCTAGAGGGGAGCTCAAAATCTAGAAAAAAAAAACTAGAGAAAGAGAATCAAAATCTAGAGGGGAGCTAGAGAAGAGGAGCTATGTCTGTGGATGAGATTGCAATGTCGGTGTTTGCAGTGTTGCCGGAGGATTGCACTGCCAAAATTCTCTCGTTTACATCGCCCAAAGATGCCTGCAGGGCAGCTGTTATTTCTATGGGATTTAATTCCGCCGCTGAATCCGACATCGTTTGGGAGCGCTTTCTACCACCCGATTACCAATCACTACTTTCTGCTTCCACTTCACCGCTCACCTTTTCCTCCAAAAAGGAACATGGGATTTAATTCCGCCGCTGAATCCGACATCGTTTGGGAGCGCTTTCTACCACCCGATTACCAATCACTACTTTCTGCTTCCACTTCACCGCTCACCTTTTCCTCCAAAAAGGAACTCTACTTCTTGCTTGCTACCACTCCTTTGCTGATTGATGCTGGCAAATTGGTAAACTTTGTTCGATTTTTTTAATTGAATTTCTGGATCAATTTTTTCACTTTTTTTTTAATTCTTTGTGATATTTTACTGTTCTATTGCGGTTAATGGGTATACTTTACTGTTCTATTGCGGTTAATGGGTATATAGTTCTTCTATATATATGATTCTTATTTCATTTCATTATTTTATGGATATATAGTTCTAAATATCATCTCATTTCATTATTTTTTATTATTTTCGAGACGGATTTTAAGTAAAATATTAAAGGGGTCGAGTGATAGAATATGAGCACTTTATTGTAGGTTTCTGTCAAAACTTTGAGATTTAAATATTAGTCCTTTTCCAATATCCATATCAGAAAAAAACTGCGAATATGAAATGTTTAGCATGTGAAATTTATGGTTGTGGGTAAATATCATACACTTTAAAAAGGTGTTTGTTGAAATTGTGAAACAGAGTGTAGTATTGAGTAGATCAACTGGAAAGAAGTGTTATCTTTTGTGTGCAAGAGAACTTCAAATAGCATGGATTGACAATTCGATGTACTGGGAATGGAAATCTTTACCAGAATCAAGGTGCATATCATTTTGTTCATTTCTTACTTCCTTTTATGTATTGTAAGCAATAATCAGAGTGCAATTCTTTCAGTTTCAAGCCATCATGGCATTTGAATTTCAGTGCTATAGCATGAATATCTACTTGATATTGTCTTCAGATTTGCTGAGGTTGCTGTTCTACTAAACGTGTGTTGGCTTGATATTCATGTTACATTGAAAGCTCAGCTGTTATCACCCAACACCACCTACGTCGCATATCTTGTGTACAAGCTCTCGGAGGGACACTACGGACTTAGTTGTCCATCAAATGCATCGGTTAAGGTTTTCGAAGAAGAAAATGGAACCGAGATTGGAGGAGAGACCAGTATTGTCTATATACACCCTCCAAGGCTGCGACGTTCAACGAGGGGAAGAAGATTGATTCCACCTCCTGTGAATGGTCGGGTTGCTCGGATTAGAACACGAGATGATTGGTTTGAACTTGAGTTGGGAGAGTTTTTCATCTGTGAGGGAGATAAATCGGAGGTTCATGTTCGACTTTGTGAAACACATCATCTTAATTGGAAACGCGGCCTTATTGTTGAAGGGATCGAACTGCGGCCTAAAGAAGCTTCTTGAGATTAAACTTACAATGATCTTAAGTTTGTGGAGAACGGGCAATTTACTTTTTTGTTATTTAGATGTTTAATGTCAAATAAAGTAAAGTTTTCAAGGAAACTTTGACTGATTGAATGAGAGAAGTGGAATAAAGTTGTTGATTTTTGTTAAGAAAGTGTACATATCCGGTTAAGATTTTTGTGCCAATTTCATATGCTCGTATAGTTTTCTGTGTCATTTCTTGAACAGTTGCCTCTAGAATCGGAAGAGAAATCACTAATCTCTCTACATAGCGGTGGAAAAAGGTGGGCGCTAAATAAATTTTTTGGAAAATAAAAAATCTTTGATTCTTCTTCACGGTATTTTGCAATATTCAATATTTTTTTTTTTAAAAAGTTATTTTTCAAAAAAATTAATTAAGCACACACCTTTCCTATTATATTAATATTTTCAATATTTTTTTTTTAAAAATAGAGATTTTTTATTTTCCAAAAAAAATTAATTAAGCACACACCTTCGTTAATAAAGAATTTAATATAGTTAATTGAAAAGGATTAGTGATTATCTCTAATCCTATATATGACGACAATTCGAGCAGTAGCACAGAAGAAGATATGTACAAAAGTGGCACAGATAATTAGAGCCAAAATTCTATATATCTTTTATAAAAGTAATGCGAGAATTTTAACACAGTAATCAAGTAAATCAAACAAAAGTAGAAGTTGTCGTTAAGACGGACATGGTTTTTGCATGACTTGCCTAAACTTTCATTTCTCATAATACTTAGCACATAGTTCACTTTGTTGTTCTGCATATGGACAACGAAATGCCACTCAATCTCCTCCGGAAGCTGCATTCATTCATAAAAAACACACCAGAATTTAGGAAAATAAAATAAAATAATTTACTCAATCACATTGCAAGTTCCTAGCTACAGGTTTAGTGATGAGCATCTAGAATTAAGTAGTAGTATAGAGAGATAAAATCTGTAATTTCATTATAATAGAAAATTAACTTCTGTTTGCAATACTGAGAGAGTATATAAAGGAAAGTACTAGAAGCGGTTACAACCACCAAACAAACGTAAAGGGATGACACGTGTCAAAGTAGCATCTAGAAGCTTCCGATACTTCTACATCCCCCTCAAGTTGGATGCGAAGTGAGAGCAAACAAACCCAACTTGGAACAAAAAGTTTGAAGAGCAGCACACCCAAGTGATTTAGTAAACAAATCAGCCAATTGATGATGAGTGGATACGTGTGAGAGTTGCAAAAAACCAGCTTTATACAGATTTCGAACAAGGTGGCAATCAATCTCAATATGTGTGTATGGCTGCCTTATTGTCACAAAACAAGGGGAGAGGCAAAGAAACACGAAGGAGAAGATCAGTGGCAATGTAAGATACCCATTGTAACTCAGTAGATGTAGCTGCAAGGGCACAATATTCAGCTTCGGCGGAAGAACGTGAGACTGTATTCTGCTTCTTGGTTTTCCAAGATATGGGCGAGTTACCAAGAAACATACAATACCCAGTGATCGACTTACGAGTATCAATAGAGCTTCCCCAATCTGCATCACTATAAGCTTGAAGTGTAAAATTGTTAGTAGAAGAGTAGAATAACCCATGTGTAGATGACCCTTTCAAATACTGAAGAAGAAGTAGTGTGACTTCCAAATGTGATGTATAAGGCGTATTCACAAATTGATTCAATTGCTGCACACTGTACGTAATGTCAGGGCGTGTGAAGTTGAGATACAAGAGTCGAACAATTGTTCTTCTATACAGCTCTGGATCAGAAAACAATTGACCAGATGTGTTTGAAAGACGCACACCGGAAGGAAAAGGAGATGAGGCAGGCTTGCAACCAGTAAGACCTGTATCAGTCAACAAATCTAGGAGATACTTGCGTTGTGAGATAGACATACCAGCAGAGCTTTGAGCTATCTCCAAATCCAAAAAATACTTTGCAAATCCAAGGTCTTTGATTGTAAAAATAGCATCCAAATGTTGCTTAAGCTCATTAATAAGATCAAGTCATGCAACAGTGATCAACACATCATCAACATAAACAAGTAGTGCCATAAAATCTGATCTGGTACCTTTAGTGAATAAACAATGATCATGGGTTGATTGAACAAACCCATACGCCAACAATTTGCTGCAAAATTCAGAGTTCCACTCCCGTGAAGCTTGCTTCAACCCATATAAGCTTCGACGAAATCAACAAACATCTCCCTTCTTCGCAAGCTTGTAACCCGGAGTAGGAAGCATATAAACCTCCTCAGAGAGAAATCCATGTAAAAAAGTATTGTTAATGTCGAGTTGACAAATGGGCCAACCTGTACCTGCAGCCAATGCCAAAACTATACGAACAGTAACATGTTTTTCCATGGGGTAACGTTCTATGCTGTCATCAACATGTCTTTTGATCTTGAAAACCCATTTACAACCAATAGGTTTCTTGTGGGTTGGAAGAGGAACCAAATCCCATGTGCCATTAGCCTCTAAAGCCTCTAACTCCTTAAGCATGGCCTGTTCCCAATTCGGATCACCTATAGCTTGACTATAATTATTGGGTTCTTTAACACTATTTACGTTAGCCATAAAAGACATATAAGCATGGTCATATGATGGTAAAATGGTTGAAAGAGGGTATAGAGTACCTGGAGTAGCCGTGCGAGATGAATGTGTGGCCAAGGGAATTGATTGGTCAGTTGTACAATGGGACACAAAGTCATTAAGATAAGTAGGCTTGTGGCTGATTCTGGAAGACTTTCGCTATGGTAGAGGAAGGAGTTGTGGTAGAGGAGAAGAAGAGGATGACGGTGTATCTTGAGAGGCAGCATTCTCTAGAGTAGGATATATGCCTGGATTTGAAGAAAATGGAATATCATGATCCAAATCTGAGTCTGGAAAGTGGAATAGAGGAATGTGGGGTGGTGATGAGGAATCATGAATGTGTAGGAATGGGAAAACATCTTCATAAAAATGAACATCTCTTGAGCTGAAGATTACATGAGTATCTAGATCATATAGCTTGAAACCTTTCTGACCATTGACATATCCAAGCATAACACAACAATGAGCTTTGGGAGTGAATTTTGTTTTATGTGGATGGGTATTTGTAACAAAAGCAAGACATCCATAAACTTTGAGGTTTGTATATGCTGGGGGTTTTTGGTATAGAAGTTCAAATGGTGTTTTCTATTTCAGAAGCGGTGTAGGCAATCTGTTAATTATGTGGGCAGCAGTAAGGATGGAGGAGTATGGCCAAAATTTAGAAGGTAAATGGGATTCAAACATAAGGGCTCTGGATATATTAAGGAGATGTCTGTGTTTTCTTTCCACGACTCCATTTTGCTGAGGGGTATATGCATAACTCTTCTGATGTAAGATGCCATGACACTTGAAGACTTGTTGACAAGAGAATGACTAAAAAATTCAGTACCATTGTCTGATCTTACTGCCTTGATTTTCTTATCAAATTGAGTAAGCACCATTTGATAGAATTCTTGCAAAATTGGAACAATATAAGTTTTTGTTTTCAATAAAAACACCCATGTGGCTCTACTATAATTATCAACCACAGTCAGAAAGAAAGGTGTAGCAGTAAGTGATTCATACTTGTAGGGTCCCCAAATATCAACATGAATTATATCAAAGGCGGCAAGGGAAGTGATAGTGCTGGTAGGAAAACAAAGCCTGCTCTGTTAATTAGACAAATGACAGACTGTACAAAGATTAGAATTTGAGAGTATGGTTTTATTAGTGGAGGATTGAACAAAGTCAAGATGGTGCAGTACAATAGGAGAAACATGGCCCAAACGTTTATGCCATATATCATAAGAAGGAGTGCAAAGTAAAGCAGTTGTCTTAGAATAAGGTACTAAAGAATGCTGCAAGATATACAACTTTCCAATCAATCTCCCAGTGGCCAATACTTCATCACTCTGCAGGGCCTGCAAAACACAATGGGTGGAGAAAAAAATACATTTCATATTAGTATGATAAATGAGGTATGAGATGGAGAGAAGATTATATTTGAAATGGGGAACATAAAGAACATCAGATAGTTTTAAATTGTTTGGAAGAGTGATGTGGCCAGATTTAGAAACAAATTGTTTACTTCGATCAGGTAAGAAAATAATAATGAGTTAATCAAGTGTGGTGAGGGGTGAGGAAAAGAAAGAAAGATCATGACACATATGTCTACTAGCTCCCGTATCTAATATCCAAAAACCCGAATAACCATCATCAAGTATAGAAAGTGCAGAACTTAAATCACACATACTAGCGTATTCCACCATATTGGCAAAGTTGGGAATAACATTACCGGAACTCAATTCACCACTTTGATGTGCCAAATATTTAGCAACCTCCTGCTGTATAATCTGACAATTCCAGCCTAATGAAATAGATGTTGGACGGGAGGAGTCGAAGAGCTAGACGAGGTGGAATCAATATAGGTGGCTACAATTTTCTTCTTCTCCTTAAGCTTTGAAAACCAGTCAGGATATCCATGTATCTTGAAGCAATCAGCTATTTCGTGTCTTTTCCCTCCACAGTAAGTACAAACCAATTTTTCTTTCTCCTCTTTATTTCTGGGAACAGTACCTTTCCGTTTGTTACCAACAGCATGCAAAGTTGCAGGGTGTGGAAGGCCTCAGTTGTTATAGCGTCCATCATCCTTAGAGAAAAAAACTAGTGTGTTCAAAGTGTCGATTGAAGCATCCTGAACAGTCCTCTGGCTTTCAACTTGTAAAATATGTTATAGGTGATGAGCGTTTTCTCAACACACAAAATTATCCCCATGTATGATGGATATCAATTGTAGTTTCGATAGGCGACCAAGTGATTATCAATTTAATTATATTCTAATTAACTAAGACTATGTTTGGTAATATTGAGTTGGAATAGTTACAAAACTAAATAACATACAATTTAAATAGCAAATTAGATAAACAAGCAATAGAGTAGATACGGTGGTGATCAAGTAAAAATATAGGTAGTTCTTCGGGTCATCGAGTTTTACTTATTAATTTCCTTTCCATGTGTTATCGTCCAGCTCAGCCTTGTGGTTTATGGGCGCATCACTAAACCATGCAAGTTTACTCTATAGACACAAGCAAATAATCGTATGACACGTGTGAATATCCTCGGAGCAAGAGATATAATTCACCCCCCTTTCTAGGTACTATCAATATCAATTATTTCCCGTTAACATAGTACTCTAACCCGATATGATCTCCCTTTATAGGTATTATGACGTTATACTCTTTATCATACTTATTAACCCGAATAATATTCAATTAACAAGTATCTATATAATATAGTTCTAATAAGACTTCGGAATCCCTTCACTTAGAATTATAACATGTAATCATACTCAGCAGTGAACGCACTCAATCAATAACCAAGATATATATTCAGACTCTACATAACAGTTAATGATGCACAAATCGACAGTGAGTATGAATTAAAAAGCACAATCTTATATAAAATAAACCACAAGTAGTGTTGTACGGAGTTTACACATGGAAATTTAATTAACTCATAAAACTTTCATAACCCTAGAACTACCGGAGCGGCTCTAGCCCATGATTGATCTAGAAACAATCATGGTTGATTGGTATGATCTTACTTGATGCGCCAGACGAACCTCTCTTCACGACTCCTTCGGATGATGGTAGGGTTTCGGTGGTAGATGGATGATGAATGATGAATGATGTGTGTCTCCCTTTTCTCCTGCAAAAGCTCTTCTTTTATACTCATGGGACCTCCTTATTATCTTAGGATGAGCTTTTGCTTGAAGTACACGTCAAATTTGGTAAAAAAAATACTAAATTTCTAAAAATAAAAGTAGCAAGAATCCGTTCGACCAAACCTTGCCTGGTCAAGCAAGCCTTCAACTCGAGCAATGGTCGAGCAAGCTCACTGTAAGTTTTTGCATATTTTTTCGACTTCACTCATCTGCTCGACCAAGATGATGCTGGTCGAGCAACCTCTCCAAGTCGAGCAAGCTCTTTGGACAAATCTGCATATTCTGCTCGACTTGGCCACCTTGTTCGACCAAAGTGATGCTGGTCGAACAAAGTTTTGAGGTCGAACGACATTAAAAAATTACCTAAAAAATTGTGTCTTCCAATTCCGAGCCTATAAGACTTGTTTTCCTGTACAAATATGCTCAACAAGCGCAAGTATCCACTGATTTGTGACTTTTCCATAAACAAACCGATTCGTCTCAATAAAAGACTCAATTGTACTCAATTTCCACACAAATCAGTGCCCAAAATACGTGAATCTACACTCTCATCAAACCCCCAAACTTACATGTTGCTCGTCTCGAGGCAACGAAAATCAAAACAAACCTAGAGAGTGTAATCACGAGATCAAGCATAACCTATCCTAACACATGTAATTATATCAACTCAAAACATGCAATCTATCATACCTTTCATTCATGCAAAAAATCAATCAATCACAATACTTCTACGAGTGCTAAGTCATCTAGCTACGGGTAAGTATTTACTCTCTCTCTCTCTCAAGTGTAAAAGATGTACACTTATGGTTAGTATCGACACTCAAATTCAATTCATACACTCGCGTGACCATAAGCTTGACAAGGGTCTCAAAAATCCACCTATAACTATTTCAATACTAGGATCACAAAGGACTTGCATATAAGTGGTAATTTTGAATCTTTGGTAAAGGTAGGAGAATTTAGATAAGTAACTAAATTACTAGTAAAGAAGTACCTTGGAGAATTGCTTTTCAACAGCTTCCCTCTTTTCTCCTTCGTCCTTCTTATGATCACTTCAATTCGCGCTTTCTCAATCTCTACTTTGATCAATATCTTTTCTTCGCAGTAGAATACCAATTCCGGTGTTCTTCAAGTATAAGGATACCAGTTTCGGGCACTATCCTTTCTAGCATTAGGGATACCGGTTTCAGGCACTATCCCTTGCAAGATTTAACCTCTTGTCTCTTGATTCTTATTACACCAAATCCCTCCTTTCTATTTCTCTTCAAAACTTCATATAGCATTCATTTACCTCCACTCTTTACTAGAAATAGGTGTTCAAAGCTCAAAAGGTAAATGGCTGTTTATCAAAGGCTTGCCAAAGAAAAAGCTTAAAGGCTCAAACGGGCTTCCAATGATAATCATATAACAAGGTAGGATAAATTTGGCTAAGTGACTTAATCAACAACAATGGCCTAAGATCATTTCCTAGTATCTATCAATTATAGACTTCAAACAAGACTCCAAGTCAAGTTTTAAAATACGAGTATACAAATGGCTCTCAAGAATAAACTATCATGCTTATAACATAATTAAAAGGCTTAAATCCTCACATGGGTAATAGAATCCTAAGCACTCTTCAAAGCATGCAATCAATACCAATTTTCTATGAATTACAAGTAAAAATAGAACATGCTCGTCATCAACAAATCAACATGTATCAAAATAAAGCACATGCATAACATGAACAAGTCTTATTACTAAGCAATCCAAAACAAATCCATGTAACATCTTCCAACAATCAATCACCCAATCATCATCAATATCAAATACATGTCACCCACATATGAATCATACACTACACCCACAACAATCAAATCTCCACCTATAAAGTGTAAAAGAGAATGGGGATGAGAAGAATCAGAAAAGATAAAAGACCTGGCAACTCTACTCCTCCGGAGCATCATCATCCTCATAATCCTCTTCTCCACTCATCTCTGCATGCCATCGATCAAATGCTCAATGGTGATCACTGATATTCCTATCCATCACGCACCCATGATCATACACCTGCCTCAACCGACCATCCATGGCATCATAATGCGCATTGAGTGCGGCATAGTTCGCATTTGCCATCCCAGCTGCCTATTCGTTTCTTGCTGGTTCGCATTAAGTGTGGCAAAATGCTCATACATCAACCAAAATTGCTCCCGATAAAACTGACCCTAGGTTACCCAATAATCCTGCTGCGGCTGTGGCTGTGGAGGTGGCTCAAAAAACTCCTGCTCATGCGGCTGTGGCTGTGGAGGCTGCACCGGAGGCAAACCCATCTCCGGATAACAAAAGCTAGCGGCGACTGTGGTTCTTCCTCTTCAAAGTCGGTCGGATCTCCTATCAGGACCATGTCTTCATCCAAGACGATCCCATGTGCACGTATATCAGCAAGGAGTCTCCAATCTCCTCTTCCCAAGCACGTCTCCGAGATCACCGTGTGCTCTGTTGTATTTATCAATAAATTGTTATTGCCCCTAACGGTAGTGAGATCAACAATCACCAGTAGAAATCTGAATGTACTAGAATTCTTTCCTCGGATGAACATCCAAGTATTATCTAGCCGCTCAATCAGCCCCATCCTCACACATGACGTCAGAATCAAGTTCGGATCCCCTCGGATAGATTGAAAAAGTATGCCGCTACATTGAAGCGAACTCCATGTAGCATGCACCAAAGCACGTACAGCTCCCCCCTTGGAATACAGCTCCCCTCGGACCTTGCAAACAGTGTGTTGCCCAAAATCCTATCCATATATGCTAACACGGGGTTGCAGATAAAAACAACCTTGGAAGTATTCGAATTATATCTCTCTCGCCTTCCCGTAATAGCTCTCCAAAACTCATCTGGCTTGAAATCATCATGCTCCACATCTGTCTCATTCTCACAGCCAATCAATTCATTAAACTCTCGGGCCCATATTATCTGCTCCTGCCTGCCAATCTGTATCCGAATACCATAAGGAAGGTATCAGTCTCCATGCTCTATCTTCAACGTACATAGAACTTCCGCATTAATATGAAAATAGGTCTCTCTCTTCATCTCCATAAACTGAGTAATGCCTACTTGACCAAACATCCAACAAATATTATTGATAACATTCATCTCCCTCATCGCATGATCATCCTGATACCGCGTCCTTGTCATCTTTTGCGCTATTGCAGCCCGCAACTTATTTTTCTCCTCCCAATTTGGAATTTTGATGCCATAATCGGATGGCCTCCTCTTCTCCATCCTCACTTTCTTTACTATCTCTCCAAGCGAAGGCGACCTAGGTCCCTTCCTCTTTGATGAAGAAGCAATCTCTTTTCCTACAAGAAAAATACTTCAATACATACCAAAAGAGAGAGATATACTCATCCTACACTAGCATGAATCTTACTTAAGACTTCAAATTCATGTGCTTCAATCAACTCAACTTCAAGTGTTCATTCAATCATAATTTCAATATACATCAACACTTTCAATCAAGAATAATCTCTACTCCACACAAACATGCTTTCTTCATCACATAAACTTCAACCAAAATACTAGCATGTTCATCTTCCACTTTCAACCAAAACACTTCAATTCAATGAGCCCATATATAAAAATTAAAATTAACTTCAAGCCCATACTAAACACACCATCAATTTCACAAAAATTCCACAATTCAACGTAAATCGAACCATGAAAATTCAAGTGCAATTTCAAATAAGAACTTCAACAATTTAACAATCAAATCCAACCAAAACTAGCATGAATCCACTCACCCATTCTTCACTAAGCATTATCACTACAATTCAAGAGTAGAAAGTAGGGAGAAATCATACCTTTGTTGGACATTATGTGCGTGTGGTGATTGGCGACAAAAACTCCCAAAATTCAAGTGAAAAGCCCCAAATCGGACTTAGAGACCCTCGAATTTAGATGTGGAAGTGTGTGGAATGGAGAATTAGGGTGTAGGGAAGAGTTTGGGAAGAAAAACTTACGGTTTGGGGTCGGTGCTCGAGAAAGGATGACGGCTGTATGTCGAACGGAATGAAAACTGACCTTTTAAAACTATTTCCGGAGCCCGTTCGACTTCCGCTCGACTTGCGTTTTGAAATCAAGCAACCCAAATTTGTCTTTTAAATTGGTGTCGTTAGACCTCCATTTGACCAAAATATTGGTCGAACAAGTGCTGGAAGTCGAGCAAATTGCCTAGTCGAGCTCCCTGTTCTCCTCTGTTCCGTTCCGTTCGACCGTCGTCCGACTTTACCTTTCTGGTCGAGCAACTATTGCTTGGTCGAAAAAACTCTCTGTAAGTTTTTGCACATTTTATTTGACCAGCGCTCGACCAAAATTCCTTGGTCGAACATAAGGTCCAAGTCGAACAACCCTTCTGGACAAATGTCACATTTTGCTCGACCAGAGCTTGAGTTGTCACTCCTGGTCGAACAACCTCAACTTAGTCAAGCAGAGCTACTGTAAGTTTTGTGCATTTTGCTCGACCTCTGCTCGACTTTGTCTTCTTGATCGAGCAACAGTATATTGGTCGAACAACCACCCGACATCTTGAAAATTCATACTCTTCTCGTTTCTCCCTGCAATATACAAACTCTAGGACAACATCAAGCATCTAGATAATATTTTCTAAGCTTGACAGAACCACTTTTAAATCATATAAAATCAAGTGTAACTCCGCAATGACACTTAAAAACACAACACCACTAAATACTAGGCAAATTGTAAAAAATCGATACATCAAAACCGGTTAAAGTTTTATCGTAAAAAATCAACTCCCCTAGCAAACGTTACAAAGAAAAGATTATACTCTCCGTGCTATGACGAAGTAAGTACATCTCGCCCCCCAAACTTAGTAGAAACTATAATGGAAACTAAGTTTGCAAAGAGATGTAATTTCCGAATAATAAGCATGTCGAATATAAAATTTCTTACTCACACCAATGAAAATAAAGGAATAAAATGAGAAGGAAAGCCCCCAACAAGTGCTCTTGTTTAACGTCGGAGAGTCACGACGGTATCAATCTAGTGCAAGGTATCTTCAAAGACTACGCAAGCATCATCTGGCGACTTGTAATGCTTCAATCGATGCCCATTCGCTGCGATAATATCCTCATCTTTGTCCATAAGCTCAAAACTCCCCCCTCCATAGGCTCTATGGATAATGAACAGCCCCGTACACTTCGATTTCAATTTCCCTGCGAAGAGCTTCAAACGAGAGTTAAAAAGTAATACTTCATCTCTTTGCTTGAACTCCTTGTATGAGATCTTTGAATCATGTCATTTCTTCATTCTCTCCTTAATGATATATGAATTCTTGTAAGCACGATTTCTGAACTCATCCACTTGATTGATATGAGTCATCCTCAACTCCTTTTGATCCTTTAAAGACAAGTTCAAACTCCTCAACGCCCAAAAGGCTTTGTGTTGAATCTCTACGGGTAAGTGGCACAGCTTCCCATAGACAATTTGATACGGTGACATACCCAACACCATCTTATACGCAGTTCGGAACCCCCACAAAACATCATCGAGCTTCATAGCCCAATCCTTTCAATTGGTTCCGATTACTTTCTCCAAAACTTGCTTTACTTGTCGGTTGGAGACTTCAGCTTACCCATTCGCTTGAGGGTGATAGGGTGTAGTAACCCTATGCTTGACACCATAATCCTTAAGCACATTTTCAAGAAGCTTATTGACGAAGTGAGTACATCCATCGCTAACTAGTGCTCTAGGAACTCCATAGCGGGTAAAGATATGTTTCTTCAAAAAAGATAAAACAGTCCTTGAATCATTCACGCGAGTGGGAATGGCTTCCACCCACTTAAAAACATAATCAACTGCTAAAAGGATATAGAGAAATCCATTAGATGGGGGAAAAGGCCCCATAAAATCGATCCCCCATACATCGAAGATCTCTACAACAATGTTCGGCTGTAGTGGCATCTCATCTCTCCTACTTATGTTCCCCGTCCTTTGACATCTATCGCATGTCGCCACATAGGTCTCACAATCTTTAAACAAAGTAGGCCAATAAAGAGCAGATTGAAGTACCTTCGCTGCCGTCTTTTGAGCTCCGAAGTGCCCCCGTTAGGTTGTGCATGGCAAAATTCAAGAGCACTCTCCATCTCTATCTCAGGCACACACCTACGGACTATGGAATCCGTACATATCTTGTAGACAAATGGATCATACCATATGAATGTCTCAACATCCCGCTTGAATTTTGCAAGTTGATATAGGTTGAGATCTCTCAGAATTTCCTATACGGCAATGTAATTCACATAATCCGCATACCATGGATCCATCCCTTGGGCAGCCACCACACATGCTCTTTCCGCTCCTTCAACAAACACTGCCATTATCTTCTCATCAGGGAATATCTCTTCTATGTAATCGAAAGAATCATCACAGTGCTTCCTTGTATCCAACCTTGATAGGTGATCCGCCAAAACGTTCTCTGTACCCTTCTTATCTCGGATCTCCATATCAAATTCCTGCAGAAGAATGATCCATCTAATAATCCTTGGCTTTGTTTTCTTCTTCTCCATCAAGTATTGGATCGCAGAATGATCCATATACACTATAGTCTTCATGCCAACTAAGTAATGTCGAAACTTATTGAACGCATACACTACAGCCAAAAACTCATTTTCAGCCACCGTGTAGTTCTTTTGTGCAGCATCAAAAGTCTTACTCGCCTAGTAAATGGCGCAGAACTCCTTATCCCTCAACTGCTCAAGCACCACTCTAAGTGCGAAGTCACTCGCATCACACATAAGTACAAATGGCTGAGTCCAACCCGGTATGATCAAGATAGGTACAGTAATAAGCGCTTCCTTCAAAACCTGAAAAGCTGTTAGACATTATTCATCAAAAACAAAAGGAACATCATTTTCAAGTAAATTAGATAAGGGCTTGGAGTATTTCGAAAAGTCTTTTATGAATCTTCTATAAAAATCGGCGTATCCAAGGAAAGACCTTACTCTATTTTCATTAGTAGGTGGAGGAAGCTTCTCGATCGTCACCACCTTTGCTCTATCCACCTGCAATCCCTTGTCCGAAATATGATGACCAAGAACAATCACATCTCTCACCATGAAGTGACACTTCTCCCAATTCAAGACAAGATTAGTTTCTTGGCATCTCCTCAAAATAGTAGCAAGGTTAGATAAGCAAATATCAAAGGAGAAATCAAACACAGAAAATTCATCCATAAACACCTCTATGATATTTTCTATCAACCCATCACATATGACCATCATGCAACGCTGAAATGTAGCAGGCGCATTACATAATCCAAAAGGCATCTTCCTAAAGGAAAAAGTTCCATAAGGGCAAGTAAAAGTAGTCTTTTCCTGATCCTCAGGTGCAATCATAATCTGATTATAACCCAAGAACCCGTCCAATAAACAATAAAAGTCATACACTGCAAGACGATTAAGCATTTGATCCATGAAATGAAGGGGAAAATGGTCTTTGTATGTATTTTCATTCAGTTTCCTGTAATCCGTACACACACGCCATCC
The DNA here is from genome assembly GCA_023678885.1 of Pogostemon cablin. Lineage (NCBI taxonomy): Eukaryota > Viridiplantae > Streptophyta > Magnoliopsida > Lamiales > Lamiaceae > Pogostemon > Pogostemon cablin. The sequence goes on along the minus strand of CM043008.1, from coordinate 11,546,414 downwards.
TGTAGGAATCTTAGTGGCTAATGTCTCACCATCCTCAGCTTTCACAATAGTCATGCCCCCTTCTTAGCTACTACATGCAATGGACTCACATGGGGACTGTCACTAATAGGATAAATAATTCCTGCATCAAACCATGTTAGGATTTGCTTCCTAATCACTTCTTGAATAACGAAATTCACCCTTCGCTGATTATGTATACTACTCTTGGCCTCATCTAACAATCTTATTCTATGCATGCAATGTGAAGGACTAATACTTTTAAATCATCAAGAGACCACCCAATCGCAGACTTATACTTCCTAAGCACATCTAACAATTCTTCAAGTTGATCATCATCAAGAGAAGAAGATACAATTACTGGATATTATTCATTGTCACCTAAGTAGGCATACATCAAGTGCTCTGGTAGCGGTTTCAACTCCTATTTCTTCTCTTCTTGAGATGCGCTCTCTCTATCTAATGGTAGGTACTTCCTAGTCCACTTCACCTCTTCAATCTTGGTCATCTTCGACTCATACCTGTCATCACCCAAAGCAAGAAAGTTTTCAAGAAATTCAATAAATACCTCATTGGAGAGTTTATCTAGCTTCGTAGTGGGAAAAGTAAGAGACTCCGCCAAGTATGTATCAAGAGGATCCTTTGACAGGATCAAAGGCATGTCCTCCTTCACAATCTCCTCCACCACGTCAATTCTATGACATTGTGTCTCCATCGACATCTTCATTACTTTGTCAAGGTTGAATAAGATCTCTTATTTATCCATCCTCAGCCTTAGCTCACCCTTCTGCACATCTATCATAGCTCCCGTAGTCGCAAGAAAAAGTCTCTCTAAGGTAAGAGGGACATTATCATTGTCATCTTCCATCTCAAGCACAAGAAAGTCCACAGGAAAGACAAGCGTCTCTACTTTGACAAGAACATCTTCAATAACACCCATATGAAAGGTCATAGACATATCCGCCAATTGTAGAGCCACCGATGTGGGAGTTAATTCCCCCAAACCAAGCCTTTAAATATGGACAAAGGCATCAAATTGATACTTGCCCCAAGATCGCACAAAGTTCATCGTGCCAGCCCCTTTCTAATTTAACATAAGATAGTGAAGCTTCCCGGATCTTTCAACTTACTGGCAGCTTCCTTTGTATGATCGAGCTACAATTCTCCGACAAATTCATTGTTTCAATTCCGTTCAAGCTTCTCTTTTTCAAAAGTATATCCTTCAGAAAATGGGCTTAATACGACATCTCCAAGATCGCTTCAGAGAAAGGAATGTTCAAACTTATCATGTTTATGATGTCTGAAAACCTCTTGAACTTTTCTTCCAATCCCTTTTTGACAAGCTTGAAAGGAAACGGTGGAGGTATCTTTGTTTTGGGAATCCCCCATTCATCACGTTCAATCTTCTCCACTTTATCCTTTTCGGCTTTCAATCTCTTGGCTCTTTCCCACTTCTTCTCTACTGTAACCTCAATGTTATGCTCTTGAGATGGTACCATGATGTTCTGATCAATAGGTGTAGCATTTGGGATCGAATCGGGCTCTGTACTACACTGCTCGACCTCTGTTCGACCTAGTTGGTATGCTCGAACAGATTGAGATTGGTCTAGCAACTTATCCAATCGCGAGCTCTGCTTCTTCCAATGTTGCTCGACCACTATTCGACCATGATGGTCTGGTCGAACGGCATTATCTTGGTCAAACAACTTTGCAGATTGAGACATTTTGTTCTCTAGGTGTTGTTCGACCTCCGTTCGACCAAGATGGTTTGGTCGAACAGAATGGTGTTGGTCGAATGGAGAGTCTGAAAATAGAGTACCATAATTCTATTTCTCCAGAGTCTGCTCGACCAGCAGGTCTGGTCGAACAATTGAGGTTTGGTCGAGCAAATCCTATGTTTCCTTCATTTTCACTCGCCGGCATCATCGGACCTTCATATTGCGTTCCCGACCTCAATGTGATGGCATGACAAGACTTTGGATTCTTAATACTTTGAGATGGGAACTTCCCCTTCTCAATAGTTTGAGTCAATTTGTTCACGTTTTCGGTCATCTCCCCCATCAACAATGTAAGGTCTTTCACTTGTTTAGACAAATCCTCATGATTAGTATCAGTCTTTTTCTCTAACTTGGCCTCAAGATGATCCACTCTTGCATAGTCCTCGCCATGTACCTATTCACAATATCCTCGAAACCCGACTTCTATTCTTCCATCTTAGCTCTCCGATCAACACCGATAGGAGGTTGCACCGCATTATTAGGATTACTCCATGAAAATTCTGGCCTCTTTGGTTGTTGGTAATTACCCGGGGGACCACGATTGTTGTAATTCCCCTGATAATTCCGGTTTTCTTGATTTGGGTACCTAGTTCCTTGAATACTTTGACACATGGCGTAATTTGCCTAGTCGATCTCCTCTTGGCTAGCTCCTTCATAGCCACCATCCTGCTGCATCATTGGTACGCGCTGAGATAAGTCCGTGATCTGCTTTTGCTGAGACTCTAGTAGCTTTCTAATGTTAGTCAAACTGGAGACGATCTCATAATCTCTTCCCGACTTTACCATAGTGTGCTCAACCTGTGCTACTTTACCAAGGGCATAAATGCCTCTCACTATATCAGTCGGCCAATCTCTTGAATTCATCAAAATATCATCAAAAAGCTTCTTGGCCTCAATGGGTGACTTCGTAAGCAATGATCCATTAGAAAAAACATCAAGTAACACATGAGAATCGCAGTCCAACCCATTGTAGAATATACTGATATATTGAGCTTTAGATAGCCCATGTTGTGGACACTTTCGGAGCATGTCCTTGAATCTGTCCCAAGCTTCATGAAACTTCTCGTTTCCATGGATAACAAATTGATTTATTTCTTGCTTCATTTTGAACACCTTTGAAGGTGGCATGTAACGCTCCAAAAATTTCACTTTCAACTTCTCCTATGTATCATATTCAGCAGCATTGAGATTATTGTACCAATCTCTCGACTTTTCATTCAGCGAGAACTTAAACAAAATTATCTTCCTCGTATCCTCATGAGTTCCTGCATCTTTTTGTGTACTTACATACCCAAGGAACTCATTTAGATGTTATTGAGGATCTTCAAAGGTTCCCATAGAGAAGGGACTCCTTTCAATCATGGTGATAAGAGCAGGGTGTAAATCAAAATCGGCTCCGGTCCCTCTTGCTCCTAATAACCCCACATTGCCTCCCCCGATGTTCTTAAAGACTTCACGGATGGCAAGTGTATCAGGATTCGCTGCCATGTTGACTGCCTCTACTTCCAAATTAACTTCGATTGCAGCTTCAATCGTTTACGAACTTCAACTCCTAAATCAAGAGCCTCAGTTGGGTCTACGTTCTCATTCTCATTCTTCTTCTTCTTTTTCTTCCTCGAAGATGCTCCAATCTCGGATTATAAGGTTCTAATTCACCTGTTTTAGATCTCGTGAGCATACACTTAAGAAAATAAAGTGTTACAAATCAAAGACAAGAATTATAATCACAATTACACTAGAAATAATAAACTGAGAATCTATTCCGTCCCCGGCAATGGTGCCAAGAACTTGATGAGCATTTTCTCAACACACAAAATTATTTCCAAGTATGAAGGATATCAATTGTAGTTTCGATAGGCGACCAAGTGATTATCGAACCCAAAGGATGGATTATTATCAATTTAATTATATTCTAATTAACTAAGACTATGTTTGGTAATATTGAGTTGGAATAGTTATGAAACTAAATAACATATAATTTAAATAGCAAATTAGATAAACAAGCAATAGAGTAGATACGGTGGTGATCAAGTATGAATATAGGTAGTTCTTCGGGTCATCCAGTTTTACTTATTAATTTTCTTTCCATGTGTTATTGTCCGACTCTGCCTTATGGTTTATGGACGGATCACTAAACCATGCAAGTTTACTCTATAGACACAAGCAAACAAGTGTATGACACATGTGAATATCCTCGGAGCAAGAGATATAATTCACCCCCTTTTTAGGTACTATCAGTATCAATTATTTCCCGTGCACTTAGTACTCTAACCCGATATGATCTCTCTTTATAGGTACTATGACGTTATACTCTTTATCCTACTTATTAACCCGAATAATATTCAATTAACAAGTATCTATATAAGATAGTTCTAATAAGACTTCAGAATCCCTTCACTTAGAATTATAACATGTAATCCTGCTCAACAGTGAACGCACTCAATTAATAACCAAGATATGTATTTAAACTCTACATAACAGTTAATGATGCATAAAACGACCTTGAGTATGAATTAAAAAGCACAATCTTATATAAAATAAACCATAAGTAGTGTTGTACCGAGTTTACTATGAAAATTCAATTAACTCATAAAACTTTCATAACCCTAGAACTATCGGAGCGGCTCAAGCCCATGATTGATCTAGGAACAATCATGGTTGATTGGTATGATCTTACTTGACGCGCCAGAAGAACATCTCTTCACGACTCCTTCGGATGATGGTAGGGTTTCGGCGGTAAATGGATGATGAATGATGTGTGTCTCCCTTTTCTCCTGCAAAAGCTCTTCTTTTATACTCATGGGACCTCCTTATTGGTTTAGGATGGGCTTTTGCTTGAAGCACATGTCAAATTTGGTAAAAGAAATCCAGAATTTCTAAAAATAAAAGCAGCGAGAATCCGTTCGACCAAATCTTTCCTGGTCGAGCAAGGCCTTCAACTCGAGCAATGGTCGAGCAAGCTCACTGTAAGTTTTTCACATTTTGTTCGACTTCACTCATCTGCTCGACCAAGATGATGCTGGTAGAGCAACCTCTCCAAGTCGAGCAAACTCTCTGGACGAATCTGCATATTCTTCTCGACTTGGCCACCTTGTTCTACCATAGTGATGCTGGTCGAATAAGGTCATGAGGTTGAACAGCCTTCGAAAATCACTTCAAAAATCGTGTCTTCCAATTCCAAGCCTATAAGACCTGTTTTCCTGTACAAATATGCACAACAAGCCCAAGTATCCACTGATTCGTGACTTTTCCATAAACAAACCGATATGTCTCAATAAAAGACTCAATCATACTCAATTTCCACACAAATCAGTACCCAAAATACGTGAATCTACACTCTCATCAATAGGCTTTGTTGACAGTAGGCACTGGATCAAGTATCAAAATTCTGATTGCGCATATTATCATATTCAGAATTTAACCCCATTAAAAACTGCATCAAATGCATATTCATTTCCTTATCAATAAACTGCTTCTCAATATGACAAGTGCATTTTTCAAACCACATCCCGACAGAAATGTCAATTCATCCAAATCATCCCACAATTTCTTAAGTTTTCCGTAAAAAATTCCAACAGATTCGTGGCCATGCTTTAAGGTGCAAACATTCTGCTGCAACTTATATAACATTGAACAATTACTAGTACCAAATATCTCAGCAATATCATCCCAAAGAAGCTTAGCAGATTTTGCACGCAAAAACGTATCAATTAGATCCCTAGAGATAGAACTTAACAGCAATGAAATCACATTACAATCTGCCCTTTTCTACTGGCCTAATGTATGAGAATTTATTTCAGTGGCAATAACAGAACCATCAATGAAACCTAATTTATTCTTTACTCTTAATGCAATTTTCATGGCTCTACTCCAAGAAACATAGTTGGAACCAGTAAGTTGATTTTAAATAAGAAAAATACCTGGATGATCTGATCCATGAACCTTCATCGGATCCAAAATTTGTGGTCCTTGTGGCTGTGTTGTAGAAGTTGTTGTCGTGTCTGGCATCGCCGCCATCGCTATTGTTGAATTCAGAGCTGGTCAAACGTCATTCAAACGGGTGGTAGAAGGACCCGCCATGGAAGAGTCTTCAAGCTCAGTCAAAACCATAAACTGATACCATCTAGAATTAAGTAGTAGTATAGAGAGATAAAATCTATAGTTTCATTATAATGGAAAATAAACTTCTGTTTGCAATACGGAAAGAGTATATAAAGGAAAGTCTAGAAACGGTTACAACCACCAAACAAGCGTAAAGGGATGACACGTGTCAAAGTAGCATCTAGAAGCTTCTGATACTTCTACAGAGCATGATGGGCTTTTTTGATAATATCCTGGGCATAATTTTCTCCAGATCATCGATCATGAGTTTGCAAGAAATAAAAATTATATGCACAAATTATCAAACGTTGATGCACAAACAAGCAACAAATAGTTGTAAGTCTTTAGTTTTTCTAATCCCCTTAATAAGATAGATTACAGCATGCACACCATATAAAATCTTATTACAGCAGAAAAATTAGGTAATATAGTATTCATTAGTCCCTAATACCCTCATTGTCAATACAAGATTACCACTTAAGCATCTTGACCTAGTTGGAGAATAAATTTAAGTTCCTTACAACACTTGAATAATGTCTTCCAAAAACGTATGAACTCACATCAACGGTACCATATGGAAACAAAAATCAGTTCATAAATAACCGAAGTGGCGCATGTGTAGACGAAACAAATGAGAGAGAATGGAGAGAGGCTGCAGAAGAAAATCAAAGTACGCAAATGAAATCCCAACAAGAAAGGCAGTACGACTACTAAATGTCTCAGGAGCAATTTCTCATACATTTGTTGGGCAATAATATTATACCAGTCATTACTATTATAAACACCGGAAGTAAGAAAAGCCGAAAACAAGATATACACATCAGGGTGCAGCCACAAGTGAGGTGACATTAAAAAATAAACATGTAGTTAATCGTACATTACCTGTGTAAATTGTGGTAGTGGTAGTTGGGAAGTAGATTTACCTTGCCTTTGCCTATCCGACGGAAGTAGTTGGGAACCGGCGATTTGTTAGGAAATTTTTTAAATTTTCCGTATAATCTAATTGTGGGCAATATATTATTTTACAATTATATTAGCTATTCAATTATTTTATGGACTTAATTAAGTGATCCAATTAAAATATAAAGTCCATGGACTATAATATTTTAATATGGGCTAATTGAGTAGATATCTAATACTACGTAACTGGGTGATTATGGGTGGTCCAGTTGTGTAGTATATAAAGGCTCACAGGTTATGATCCCCAATATACTAAGTCGCACATGGTATTCCCTTCTCCCCACCGGGAGGGATTGCTACGGTCTCATAATGAATAAGGAGACTTAGTTGAGGAAGGCCATAAGACCACTGATCCCGAGTTCGTGTTCCGCCTAAACAACTTCACGGATCAAGGTATGCTTCCGCTTTATGATTTAGATCTCATTTAATCGTAATAGGGGTAAGATTTTAGGATTTACGGATATATTTCCTACAAGTGGTATCAGAGCCACCCTATATATGATTCTCTGAGATCTGATGAATTATTGTGAATTAATTTTATTGGATCATTGTGTGTTGAATCCATTTTGATAATTGTTAATGTGGGACGATTCTGTAGATTTGTATTGACATTTACACGCATATTAATTTCGTGTATTTATGTTATTGGAGCGCGCGCATATGTGCTCGTATGGTCAACACAATCACGGGAATGTGTTCATGTTTGTGGATTGATAATTTTCTAGATGATTTGATATTTAATTTGTTTAGTTACATGGTGTTGTATAATAACTTTATCAATTCATCAATTCCTGCAAATAAGTTTGATTCCATAATCTAAGAAAAATCCGGGCATGGCATTATGAATGAATTTGGGTGGAATTCACCATTACATAAATTTGCCATCACTTTGGATATGATTTTCTAGAATTTGGAATAATATTGAATCTTACCAACTTTGTGTGGTAATTTATTGTCATGATTAATAATCAGGACTCCTTTCAGTTCTCATTCTTTGATTATTTGATGAACCCAATTGCATTTTGGAGCATTTAATTGGTTGCGTCTTTCATGATTAAATGGGAGTGTCATTTAAATAATTGTTGATCACATGAGATTTTGTGATGCCACTAATCACGTTTAAATGCTTCAGTTTTTTTTTTTGGCCAAGATTATGAGAAAAGTATTCTTGGCTTAATATTGTAATAATTAATTCTATACCATATTAATTTTGATATAGATAAGTTGTTATAGTCGGCTGATTAACAGAGGATACTTTTCATGATAAGGATAACGTTGTCTAAGTTCTTAATTATGAAAGTTCATCATTAATTCCTATTAAGAATGTTTATGGTAATTTGGCAATTAAGATTAAATTCTGTAAATTTACCATGTAAATGGCAATTGTGTACCTATGTAATTTCAAAATGATGTGATGTTGCTCCATCATGATTTAAGTGAATATATTATTACATTGGTTATCATGATAGTATACCGTTTAAGGAATTTCTATAATGGGTATCTCAATTGAGAAAACCACATACAAATTATTTTTGGATCGTAAATTCTATTGGGATCACCTACTATATTATTAATTTTAGCATAATTGAATTTCGGTTGTGCATTCACAATGCATAGTGTTATATTCATGTGAGTCAGTAAATGAGTGGATATTATTAATTCATCTTTCTAGAATTCAGATTCATTATTTTAATGATGACATATAAATTCATTTGAAGAAAATACATGGGTATTTGTACAAAAGAACAAAAGAACACATTTGTGTTTAGTAATTATTATTGATGTACATTCAAGATATTTTTGTATATATACACATCTTTTTAATTTTATTTGAGATATATGTGAATAACTTCTTTTGTAGTTATTTACGTCATTGATTAATTTAATTAATCAACTGTTGTATTCGGATGATGTGTGTATCTATATGTTGGTATTTCATATTTTGATTATGTATTTATTGCTAATATGGTTACATGTATAACATACTAATGTAAGTATGTTGTTTCTTGAAACTTGAGCCACATGATAGCATTATATAAATAATTGTATGAAAAATTGTTAAATGACAATTCTGTTTCATTTACTAATAAACTTAATTATGCAATTATGAACTCATTTGATGACATTTTAAGTTTTAATTTAGCTAATTAATGTGGTGGTATAAATATTACTTTACCCCTTTTAGCTATGATTTCGTATTATAAATGCATTTTGAGTAGTTAATTTGGATTATAAAATTTTAATACGAATACAAATTGTTATAAGGTATCAATTAGTTTAATAAAGGAAGGTTATCTTAAATTGAGAATTAATTAAGTTGACATCTTTCATTAATTTTAAATGTGTGTGAATCATCTAATATTCCTATTTGGTTTATGGAGACATTTTTTAATATTGTTCAATTAAGCATAAATATTTATTTTAAATATGTTTAATTGGTTTAATAATTTTTCAATTTTGTCGATCAAAGCATCATGTTGCCATAGCAGCCTCTGTGTGGAGTGCGACTTTATTGAAATTATATAGATGTGTGTGGAATTATTTATGTGTTCTGTGTTCGGCCCATAGGTAGGCACTATTTGACAGAATAATAACACACATGTGATAATAAGTATGTGATAATTATTTTAAATTGTTCATGTGAACATAAGTCGGTCCAAAGATAAACTTTTGTTTGACAGAACTGATTATCAGTACATGATTATTACATCAAGATTACCCATGCAGTTAATTTTTTGTCCATAGACGAGGTTAATGTTGCACAAGGTGTCTTGTGATGGGTCTCCAACTGGTATCACTAGTCATAATTTATTTTATGACATATATGTTGCGAGTGTATCTTCATGCGAGTATTGATCGGCCCAAAGGTAGATTAATATCTCGCCCGAAATACATAAGCACATGTAGTGTTAAATATGTGACAATAATTTAGTTTTACATGTGAGTAATAAGTCGGCCCAAGGAAGGCTATTAGTCGACAGTTCTTATTGCCAGTACTTGACTACTGCGTAGAGGGCGTCACTTACGACTTAGTACTGTGGTCCAAAGACTTATATACTAATGTTGTGTTTGATTCATCGAGATGATTCTAATTATTTAAATTTTGAAAGATTATAAATTTTAATACGAGCATCATAAATTTTTTTGCAATAATTCTCTGTATAATTAAGAAGTTTGCTGATTAAGTTTTACCTATATCAACAACAAAATCATACATGATGAGAACTTCAACAATAAAGATGAGACTAGTAGTCTTCAAGAAAATTTGGTCTCAATAAAGTATAAGGACAATAAAAGAATACCCATAAAGAAAGCTGCTAAAGACAAAACTAAAGTATAACCTTCTGTTTTTGGCCTAAAGACTTGTGGAGTTGTCTTATAATACACAACATTAAGATTACTTAGTATAAATGATGTTGTGGTGTAGTTAAAAAAAAAATAGTACTCCACAACATATGGTTATTAATGAGAGAAATACTAAAGATTGTAGTTTATGGTCTCAATAAAGTTCCTACTAAAGTAGTTGTGAGAACTATTTATGAGTTTCACATATGGTAATGTCCAACTAAAGATAGATCATTGGGATCTACTAAAGAAAAATGAACTCAAATAGTTATCGACTGCTTCATAGATTATGAATAAGGTTTTGTAATCCAAATTAATTAGTTCATATTTGAGACGGGTAATATGGAATTCTTAGAGGATGTTGATTTTGGGGGAAGAATAATATTAGAGACATTGTCTTTCAAAGGGAGTCAACAAGACCCTTACTTATGACTTTTAATAATATGCAAGTTCAGTAAATTTAATGGACAATTTCAATAATATTTAAGGAATATAAACTCAACAATCTCAAGAAATAATGTCACTAAGGAAACCACTAGAGTTGGGAGAAAGACAATTTGAGTGATCATGTAGTTTTCTCCTAATAATGAGGACACTACAGAATTAATGGTAGAACATTCCAACAATGTTCATGAAACCATGCAATGTCCAAATACTCGAACGTGGATTAATGTTATAATTTATGAGTTTAAATCAATACGAGATGATTATGGTTGCATCTTGATAAAGGATTATACTCAAAATGAAAAGAAGACACTGTTCTAAGAGACTTTCTATTCGGTCTAAGAAAGTCTTTTTAGGATAATCGTGACATTAGTAGCACATTTTGATCTTGAATCATATTAGATGGATGTAAAAATAAATTTTCTTGATAGTAACATTGACGAAACAATCTCAACATTTTAAGAACTAAAAAGAAATACATCTATACATTCAATTAAGTTTTTATATAAAGGAATCACAAGTATCATCATGAGGTAATTGTCTCATTCGGTTTTGAGACAAGTGTAGATGTTTATGTAATTCAGTGGGAGAATATTTAAATTAAACTAAGGGAGACAAGTGGAGTCTCAATAAGGTGCCCTAAAGTTAAATTAAAGATTTAAGAAATGTAGAAAATTTTCTATATGCTTTGACTATTGATAGTTGTTGTATGATGAGGTCTGTACAAGACCTAATTTGGCTTCTATTGCTGATATATTAAGTAGACATTTAAGTAACTCTAGTATGGATCTTTATAAAGTATTTACAGATAACTAAAGATAACATGCTTGCACATCACAGATCAGATTTGTTAGAGATCATAAGGAAGTCTGATTCTGAGTTTGTTGGATGTCAATAAAGTATAAGATCCACTTTAGGCTATATCTTATGTTGGTCTGGAGAGCTATACAAGTAAAAGTGTTAAGCAAACACAACCATGACAACCGAATTAGTAGCACATTAAGGGGCATTTAAACATGAAATAAAGGTTGCGAAGCTTTGTCAAGTTTATTGTGACAGTTAGTTCGCAATAAAGTATTTAGTAGCAACATGAGTTCTTATAAGCCAATCATATTGACAGAGAATTGTTAGTTATTAAAGAAAGTGTTTTGTGTGGATAAAATTTTGGTAGAACATATTATGATAGACTCTAAATATGAATCCACCAATTATGTATTCAATGCCCTGTAATTTTATGAGCTAGCTACTCATGTGGGTGTTATATGGTTTTAGAGTACATTGGTTCAGTCGGAGTCTACATTTATTGCTCTTTAAAAGTTCAAGACACTTTGATTTGAATAATTTAGTTTTCTGCAGAATAAAGTTGATGGTTTTGAATTCATTTGTGAATTCACTAAAGTTAATTTTCATTTTGTAACATTTTACTTTATGAATTGATCTCACTAAAGATTAAAGTAGGACCAGTTAGAAATAGACATGATGTTGATCACATTTTACATGTAATTTCCATGCTACTCACCATATTTGATATATGTCATTGAGTGTACTAATATAGTGATTGTCGGGATTTCAACATGATTTGTAATGTGGTGAATGTCGTGGTAGTTCCATATTAGTATATGAGATGAATCAGATTGTTAAGTATAGCCTGAATAGCATAAAGTTGCGCAACTAAATACTCTTGATATAATTGCTTTGAGAAATATATAGCCCAAATCGGAGATTACTAGGAAATTTTTTTAATTTCCTGTATAATCTAATTGTGGGCAATATATTATTGTGCAATTATATTAGCTATTCAAATATTTTATGGACTTAATTAAGTGATCCAATTAAGATATAAAGTCCATATGCTATAATATTTTAATATGGGTCAATTGAGTAGATACTCAATACGTGACCGGGTGATTATGAGTGGCTCAATTGTGTAGTATATAAAGGCTCACAGGTTATCTTCCCCAATATACTAAGCCGCACATGGTCTTCCCTTCTCCCCATCGGGAAGGATTACTACGGTCCCATAAGGAATAAGGAGTCTTAATTGAGGAAAGCCATAAAACCACTAATCCCGAGTTCGTGTTCCGCCTAGACAACTTCACGGATAAAGGTATGCTTCCACTTTACGGTTTAGATCTCATTTTAATCGTAATAGGGGTAAGGTTTTAGGATTTACGGAGATATTTCCTACACGACTTACCTTGCCAAAATGGGAAGTAGATTTGTCCAACTTTATGGAACATTCTAACGAATGTTGACGAAGTCTCAAGTCAGTCAACCGGCAGATCTTAAGTCACAGGATTGTTATTATTAAAGTAATCCATCAATAATACTTCCAAGAAACTGCAGAGGAACTAAACAGAGGAGTATAAATCAATAAATTAATGGAGAAGTTTGCAAATTGTAATATTCAAATTCATTTTCCGATGTCGAAGAATTATGACAATTGGGAGAAACTTGTTGGAGCTGTGTTGAATAGAGAAGAGCTCAGGCGAATTGCAAAGTGTGACTCACTGAGTTCCTGCGACGAGTCATCCTCTTTTAGTTTCAACTCGGATCATCATACGTCTGCCGTTCGTGAGGAATGGAGCACTCAATCCGACGGTGATGGCTCTTTTAGGGAGAGATCGTTGCCCGGAGTAAGACAATTCTCCATTTCATTAATCTAATAACTTTCCCTAGTTAGTAAGTCTGTTTATTTTATTTATTTATTTTTAAGATAAAATTTAAATTCATCTTTTGGAGATGATTAAGTAGACATACACGCCGGTTTTGGTTTCCGAACTCGGGTAGAAAGGTTTCGGTTCTGGTTTTTAATTTTTTTAGCCAAAAAGCGTAAAAAAAATTCGAAAAACTAGCGGTTTCAACCGAGAACCACCAGTTTTAACCGAAATTGCCGGTTCCAGTTTCACAAAATGAGGAACCGAAATCGAACCGAAATACTCACTCCATTCCATTTCAATCTTTACATTTCCCTTTTTAGTAAATGGGACCTACACAAATTAATTATTTCTCTCCTTGAACCCACACATCACACTAATACACCTAGGGCTGAGAAAAAATACCGAAATTTTGATATACCGCCCTTATGATATCGAAAATTCGATTCCACTGAAATTTTAGGTGTGCTGAAGTTTTTGATAAGGTATGATACTGTATTCAAAATTTTGGTACGATAAAGGTATATAAATTATCAATACCGCGATATTTCAGTATATACTGAAATACCAAAAAATATTCAATTTTTGGATAATATGATATGATATACCATACTACATGATATATGCAATTATAATTACTATTTATATATTATAATTTTTGATTAAATTATATATATACACTATTTAATTAAATATTAAATCTAAAATCCTACTGTATATTTCATAATTATAGAGTTGGTCTCCTGTGTGTCCCACCGTGCCCCTCAATGGGAACACAACACAAGAATTTAATACTAGTAATTCTTGTGTTCCCATGAGGGCACGGTGTGTCTCGAGGTCACACAAGTTTTTGTCAATTATAAATGAGTGATAAAGTTGAATGATTTTCATGATATCTTATACTTCTTTTTTAATTGCATAGTTCTATCCTATATGAAAATTTAAAAGTGTTGATTAATTTTAATATAAGTTTCATATGGTTCTTGTGTAGATCTTTTGGGTACATTTATTTAATGACAAACACTTATCTAAACCGGGTTTACATACATTAATTATGTAAACCCTATTACTCTTTAATATATAAAAAATTATTGTTTATCACATTAATTGTTACTCTCCTAAATTAAAAAATTACTCTTCAAATTCAGATAAATTCTGATTTATCGATTACTTTTAGTAAATGAAAAAGTACTCTTTAGAGATATGGATTATTACTCTTCTGTATAAAAATTACTACTCTTCAAAAAGTAATTTTTTATATGCTAAAGAGATAATTTAAAAAATAAGGTTTACATGTGAATTCAGTTTACATTAGACTCACTCTTACTTAATTTGATCGTTTGTGGATTGTCGTATTATTTTCTTATTATGAATTTGTTATCTATTAAAAGTTATTTTATACCTATCTTTCACTTTTCTAGTACAGTTTTTAATTAGATTTATCAAATTTTAGGTGCATAACGGCATATCAAACTATCTAATAGGACGGTATACACCGATATTTTAGGTATGATACGGTACACCGAAATAAAAATTAAGCAGAAGGTATACTATTTTTCTATACCGAAATATCGGTATACCAAAAGTTTAGGTAAAATAATGGTATGATTTTTTATATACCGAAAATTTCAGTACGGTATTTGGTATGATTAAAAATTTTCGGTATGTCATACCGCCCACCCCTAAATACACATATCCACTTTACATTAAAATATTATTTTTCTCACCTCACTACATATTAAAATACTACATTCCTTAATCTACGTGCAAAAAACAAACGTAAAGTTTGAAACGGGACGGAGGGAGTATATTCGATTTCGGTTCCGTTGTTTTCAGTTTCAGTTCCGTTTTTGCCAGTTTCGATTTCGATTGAAACCGCCAGTTCCGATTAAATTGTGCATGTCTAGAATTAAGGTTTATTTCAGGTACCTGGATTCCATTATCAGAAGCGTATCCACGGATTCTTGTACTCCCCCTTCCCACTAAGAAGTCTCATTTTATTATATTGGTGTCTCATTCAAAAGTCTTTTAATGAACGGGCCCAACCCAATTATAACTCACCATCTCTAATAATAAACTACTCACTACACATAAAATAATGATACTCTTTAATCCACATTATTAATTTTTGAGCATAAATCTACTTGTCAAGAGATTTATAAGAGTATTGTTCTTATAGATCTGTCTTAGAAAGTTCATTAATATTCGAGCTCATTAGTTTACCTTTCTCTTTCCAAATGATGGGTTTAACTCAAAAGGAAGACTGATAATAGACACAAAACCACGCGATTCTATATTTGTTCGAAGAAAATGCTTAGCGAATTCAACAAGTCTAACCAAAAAAATCTTTTTCTTCCAATTCCTTTCTATATTTCTATTCATTCCCCGTGTGTTTAAACGTTATCCTAATTTCTACAAGGTGAATTTTTCTCCGAAATTATTCGTAGGACATGAAAAATGATTTTTAAATGAATGAACTATTAGTTTTTTAATAAAAAATATTGTTCTTCAAATTCAAATTATAATATATTGTAGTAATTTTTTTTTTGTTAAAATGCCTTTTCATTTAAAAGAATGTAATAAAATCTATTTAAATTTTTTCTTAATTGCAAAAAAAAATCATAAACTTTTCTCTTATTGCAAATTACTAATAACATTTGAGAAATTGCAAAAAAGATCATCATCTTTAAGTATTATTGTAAAATGTAGTCAATTTCTAAAAAGAAATTCCACTTTTAATCACAAATTAGGTTTATTTTGCAACAATATTTAAAGATTGTGGCTTTTGAAGGAGATGATTAATTTGTAATAGGAGTAAAGTTCATATTTTTTTTTTCAAATAACCCTTTTTAATTAACAATCTATTCATAGTTAATATATATTATCTCAGTCCTAAGCTAACGTTTACGTTTGCTTTTTAAATTTAAATTAAGGGAAATAATATTTTAATGTATTGTGAGGTGAGAGAAATAATATTTAATGTGAAATGGGTAGTTGTATTAGTGTTGTATGTGGGCTCTATATGAAAAAATTAATTGTTTTGTGTAGATTCAACTCGATAAAAGAATAAATGTAAACCTTAATTTGAAACAACCTAAAATATAAAACGTAAATTTTAATGCGGGGTAGTAAATATACATTCCTTGTTTAATAGTTATAAGAACAATACATGCAATATATTTTTTAATGTAATTGTGTTCAATAATATATTAAAATTTAAAATAAATTTCATTCCCACATTTTCTCTTAAAATCCGTTTGGAAGGTACGTGATAGATAAAAAATAGAAATAATTACCACTAGGTATGCACTTAATAGCTTTATTACTATGAGATAAATAAATCAATTTAAAAAATTACTCATAGATACAAAAAATTAAGATCAATTAT
Source organism: Pogostemon cablin (assembly GCA_023678885.1). Classification (NCBI taxonomy): domain Eukaryota; kingdom Viridiplantae; phylum Streptophyta; class Magnoliopsida; order Lamiales; family Lamiaceae; genus Pogostemon; species Pogostemon cablin. Next base: position 11,529,744 of record CM043008.1, on the reverse strand, counting down.
CCAATATACCCTCAACTTAATGTGACCTAACAACTTTTATGCTGCACATACATAAGATTATTTTTGCTGCTCATAACATTTTACGATTTCTTTGTTGCACATAATACTTACAAATTTTTTTGCTGCACATAATATTTATTGTTGGACGTATTATTTTTGCTGCATATAAATTTTTTTGCTGCACATAAATTTTTTTACATAACCTTTGCTGCACATAACGTAAATGATTGTGTGCAGTGTAACAGTTAATGTGCAACATATTATAAGGATAAAGTTTGAATATCACTATATTTTAATGTAGTTAGTAGTAATATTTTTTTTAAGTTTGTATCTTATAGTAATTAAAAAAAATTCAATACTTAATAAGGACCCCTAAAGAATATGAATTTGAAATTTCTTTAAAATACATTAATAAATATTAGAATATAAAATATTATTCTTAAAAATCTACTCCCTCCGTTTCACCCAAAGATGACCTTTAATTTTTTGCACGTAAATTAAGAAGTATTACTATTTAATGTATGGTGGGTGTATGTAGGTCCCATGTGTATAAAAAAAGAAATTGAATTCTTTAGGTGTGACGTCCAAAATAGAAAAAATTTTCTCTTTGAAGGGGACAGAGGGAGTATATTTTAGTTAATTTTGAAATCAAATTATTAATATGATTAAAGATAATTAAGAAAATTTGTGCATTTCATTTATTCCTCTCTATCTCTGCATTATATTGGTATTCAGGCTTACTTAATATTTATTCACTAGTATTCAAAATTCATGAATTTGGATGCTGTGATTTTAAAATAATTGATTTAATTTCACTTGCATTAAGATATTTGGTATTCATGATCCATATACTAAGCGTTCATAATTCACATATTAGAAAATCATGATTTGATATTCAATAAAATATCGTGTTCAATAAAGTTATATTCAAAGATATATTCATAAAGGTGTAATTGTGACTTTCGATATATATTTTTGTACATTGTAATAATAAAATATATATTATGTATTCCCTCCGTCACACAATAATAGTTATACATTTCAATTTTGGGCATCACACTTCAATAGTTACATTTCCCTTTTTGGTAAAAGGAACGCATATAAATTAATTACTTCTTTCTTCATAGGTCCACACATCACACAAATACACTTACCCATTTTATATTAAAATATTAATTTTCTCACCTTACTACACATTAATATATTATATTCATTAATCCCTATCTAAAAAACAAACTATAAAAAACAAATGTAACCATCATTCTGGAGGGGGGGAGGGGGAGTATCTACTAGTAATATTAATGTATATTTTGTACTATATAGTAATAGTTCGTTTTTGGTATAAGGGTATTTAGAGCATATTACATTTTTATTGTATTAGTGGTATGTGAATTTCATATTTAAAAAAAAATGTAAAATTGTACTTTTTGGAGTAAACATTCAAAATGATAAAATGATATTTTATGGGCCAGAAGAAATATTAAAGAATGTATAAAAATAAATTACACATATAATAGACACATAAAAATATACTAAATCTATACTGACATGTTAAAATAAAAAAACAAAGATTTATGTGACACTGTCTGCCCTTACGTGAGACAGATAATGTTTTCATATTCATTATAAAATATTATCACTTTTTATTTATATTATAAATAGTTAATGAAATAGTTTACTGCACCATTTTTATGAATTGAGTATAACTTTTCATATATTATATTTTTTTATCATACATTAAAGCTTATACGAGACAATCTCATACAACACTTGCCTAAAAAGAATGCATAGTAAAAGGAAATGTGCTAAACAAAACACAATTAAATATTTCTAAGACATATTATCTCAACGCTAGTGTTCCATCTTATTCAACCAAAATCTAGACTAGAGGAGCTATGTCTGAAGAGAACATTGGAACGTCGCCTTTTGAATGGAATAATATCAATTTTGCTCCTTTAGCATATGTAAAATCCAACTTTAATCCTAAGATTTGGTAAATTTTCAAAAGTGGTTCTCCAGTGTCCGATTTTAGTCATTTTTGCCCACTTTCGGTCTTTTTTGTCTACTTTTAGTCCTTATTTGACATATCCTAGAGGACCAAAAGCAGACATTGAAAGACTACTTTTGAAAAATTACCAAACTTGAGAACTAAAGTTGGATTTGACATATTCTAAAAGACCAAAATTAATATTTTTCCCCTTTTGAATTGTTGCAGAGGATTGCACATTTTGATCCCTGCAACATCCTCACGTTTATTAGACCAAGGGAGTTTTTCAGGATTGAAAAATATGCTAACTATTAATTAGAAATTCGAAATATTTTTTAATCAATTCGAGATTCGAAAGAGATTTACTCCTTAAATTGTAATCACTATTTTAGTAACTGAGTGAAATATCCTCCTTACCTTTGTGTATGGTGTTAAAAATAAATTTAAAAAGTAGGATATTTAATGTAATATGAAAAAAAAAAAAACATTCTATGATTTTCTTCTTAAAAGTAGGTGGAAGTTTATTGCAATTTTAAAAATAATAAGAATTTTAAGTTTATTGATACCCAGAGATTCTCCCTCATCCTGCATACTCGTGGATGTTTAGTTAATGTTTCGGTATTTAGATATATATATATATATATATATATATATATATAATGATGGTATTCAATATTTCGGTATTCAAAAATATTTTGAGATTATAAAAAATATATAGAATGACAGTGTGTGTTCATATTCAGAAATAATTTAATTAAAGAGAGAGATAATGTGGGGGGATATAATTTGCGGAGGTAAGGTGAAAATTGAACAGTAATGATGAGTGTTTTTTAAGAATCCAATATAGAAAGACCTTGGTCATTTGAATTATAACACCATTATATAACACAAATGTTATATCTTTATATATTAGCAAATGTTACACATTTTAGTAGTATTTTTTATTTTTTAAAAAAAGTTAATTATTTATTTTAGTCAAACATTAATATTTTTCATATTTCAATCAACAGTCATCCATAATTCATTTTATGAGACGGATAAAAGTTAGTAATATTTTCCATATAAGTGATTTCACTAAAAAAACTTTTTTTTAAGAATGGAATTTACCAACAGACTAATTCAATCCTTTTTTCTTTTAGCAACTGAATGTTAACGAATTTATTCTCTATTTTAGCAACAAAATCATTATATAAATTACCAACTGGATTATATAGCAACGGATTTAACTTTCGTTGCTAAAATTTTTAGCAACCACCACTTTATCAACAGAAAATTACCATCGAATTTCGTTGTTAATATGTTGATAAACAATTTAACAATGGAATTAAGTCTTTACTAACTATTCCGTTGGTAAAAAAAACTATAATTGATGAAAAGTGATAATTATTTTATAAATTATTTCATGAACAATTTATATAGTATAAATAAAAAGTGATAATATTTTTTAATGAAAAATAATAATTAATTAAAAAAAAAATAAATATGATATCACGTGAAACTGTTTCACGCAAGTGATAACATTATATTTTGAACTCAATTTTGGAATATGACGATTTATGACTACATTATGAATTGCTAGGACAACTCGATTGCACTCTACTTGTTTTGGACATTCAAGACTTTCCAAGTGTGTGTTGAATTATGAAAGATCCAAGTGTCCAATTATAGATTTTAAGCCGTGTGTTCATGAATGATGCAAAGGAGTAATTTTTAAATTTAAATCCATGTGTCTTTTCATATTTATTTATTGATTAACCACACCATTTGGTCATGCCCTCTCATAAACACACTTTAATTTCATGACTTCATACACCTTGAATTTCAAAGTGATATCATAAATTTTACTGAAAGGTGTTTGTTGGAAATTAATGTGAAACAGAGTGTGGGATTAATTGGAAAGAAGTTTTGTCTTTTGGGTGCAAGAGGACTTCAAATAGCATGGGTAGACGATCCGAGGTATTGGAAATGGACGCATTTAAAAGAATCGAGGTGTGTATCATTTTTATTTTTTTATTTTCTTACTTCCTTTTATGTATGAAATCATCATGGTGCAGTTCTCTTAATTTCAACTAATCTGTCAAGAATCATGAGATTCAACTCGTAATTTCAAGTATATGATCTGCAGTTAATATTATAGCAGTTCAATTTCTTCTTTAAAGTGCTATAACATGAATATCTACTTCATATTGTCTTCAGATTTGCTGAGGTTGCTGTTCTACTTAGGGTGTGTTGGCTAGATATTCGAGGAATATTTAAAGCTCATATGCTATCACCCAACACCACCTACGTCGCTTATCTTGTGTTTAAGCTCTCGGAGGGCCACTATGGACTTGATTGTTCATCAAATGCATCGGTTAAGATTGTCGAAGAAAATAGAACCGAGATTGAAGGAGAGACCAGCACTGTCTTCATAGTCCCTCCAATGCAGGAAAGCGTGATGAGGCGGAGAAGAATGGTTGTACATCCTGTGACAAATGTTCGGGTTCCTCAGAGTACAACACAAGGTGGTTGGCTTGAAATTGAGTTGGCAGAGTTTTTCAATGGTGAAGGAGATAAATCGGATGTTCAAGTTCGACTTTGTGAAACAGAAGAACTTTTTTGGAAAGGAGGCCTTATCGTTGAAGGGATCGAACTAAGGCCTAAAGAAGATTTCTGACCAACTTCACATTGCTTCTTGAGATAAAACTAACGATGATCTTAAGTTTGTGGAGGATGGGGAAGTGCATGAACAATTACTTTTGTCTGTTTTTCGCCTTATTTTGTTTGAAGTTTTCATGTTGGAAAAATTGTTAACGGTGTGATGAAGACATACTACCTCTGTTTCAAATAATTTTGCACGCGTATGCCTATACGCAGATATTAGAATTAGTTTTGTAGAATAATGATTTTGTGTCATGTGAGTTTTTGTTTGTTGGACTTTACTTTTCTATGTGTAGGACATCTATTTAAAAGTAGATTGTTATAGAAATAGAATTCATCAAGATTACAACCCGGATGCAAAATTAAAAAGTTTCAATATGAAGACAGAGGAAGCATACTTCACATAAGGTTGCAAAAAGTTTTCTATTTGGCCTCAACAGCCTCTGCCCTGGCAATAGCCTCATTTCGAAGATTAGTCTTAGTTCTTAGCATATCGGAAAGGGTGGCATTTAGAGCCTCCAAAGAAGACACTCGCGAGTCTAACTGACGATTATCCTCTGCTAGTGAAGCTTGGGAAACAAGGCTCGTATATCCATAGGATTAAATATCCTCTGACATTCTGCGATCTGGTGAGCCATAGAAGCAGGGTTAGAGACAATAAGGCCAGCATCGGAACTTAAACCCTGGTCAGTAGTGGCACCCGAAGGAAGGTAAGATAGTCGGGGATCGTTCTCGGAAGCCTGAATCTTTTTTTAGGTCATGGGGAGTTTTCCATGGGCAATTTCTTTTTTGCGAATTTCTTCAGGATTTTTGTCCAAGGAAGTGGAAGATTGAGACTGGTACTGTTGGGCTATCCACGAATTACGGAGTCTCAGGGGGAAGGCTGATTCACATGAGCTTCTTCAGCATTGTCTCTAGAATTGACATAGTACTCTACAAGGATCTCCTCACGGATAAAATCTGAGACGGCGTTTGGGATCAAGAGAAATCTAATCATGACATTTTCTTTTTTGAATTAGGGAAAAGCCTTTAACAGTGTCCTCGAAATGATGAAGGGAGGTATGAAGCAGATTTGTACATAACAAGTTAGACAACAAGTAAACTATTGGTTGGGTATCAACCAAAGTCCTACATTGGTTAGAAGTGGGGATGTCGATGGGTTTATAAGTGTGACAGAGTCTCTCCCTAGCATGAGACCTTTTGGATGTGATATACCCAGAGTGGTGAAATAGTGCGGGCCAGTAGGCGACCCAAAGCGGACAATATCATGTTAGTGGATTGAGTGGGCAAGGTGGTATCAGAGCCAGACCCCAAACTTAACCACCCGGCCTAGGGTTGGTGGGATGTTCAGACCTCAAACTGGATGGTCTAGCTACGGGATTTTGTTTGAGGGGAAAATGTTGGTTGGGTATCAACCAAAGTCCCACATCAGTTAGAAGTGGGACTTAACCGGCTTGGTCCGGGGTTGATGGGATGTTCGGACCTCAAACTGAATGTCTAGCTGCGGGACTTTGTTTGAGGGGAAAATGTTGGTTGATACCTCGGCTCGGTTCGAGGTTGGTGGGATGTTCGGACCTCAAACTGGATGTCTAGCTGCGGGACTTTGTTTGAGGGGGAAATGTTGGTTGGGTATCAACCAAAGTCCCACATCGATTGAGGGGATGACGATGGATTTATAAGTGTGAGAGAATCTGATTAGAAGTGGGGATGACGATGGGTTTATAAGTGTTGGTTGGGTATCAACCGAGGGGGAAATATTGGTTGGGTATCAACCAAAGTCCCACATCGATTGAGGAGATGACGATGGGTTTATAAGTGTGAGAGAATCTGATTAGAAGTGGGGATGACGATGAGTTTATAAGTGTTGGTTGGGTATCAACCAAAGTCCCACATCGGTTAGAAGTGGGGATGACGATAGGATGGGTTTATAAGTATGAGAGAATCTGATTAGAAGTGGGGATGACGATGGGTTTATAAGTGATTAGAAGTGGGGATGACGATGAGTTTATAAGTGTTGGTTGGGTATCAACCAAAGTCTCACATAGGTTAGAAGTGGGCATGAGACCTTTTGCCTTTTAAGTGTGATACCCAGAGTGGTAAAATTGTGCGGGTCAGTGGGCAACCTAAAGCGGACAATATCATGCTAGTGCCCGATAAACCCAACATAAACAAGAGACATAGGGTAATGGAATAAAAACACAATACATCTGGAGTAGGACGTCCATGACGACCTTGTGGGAAACAAAAATAGTGTATCAAAATCCAATAAAAGGAATAGTGAGAGAATAAATTGAAAAATGGTTTTCAAAGGAAAAGAAAATACCTGGAGAAAGAGGACGAAACCGCAAGGAAGCAAGAGGCATAACATCAATATTAGCACTGGCTTGAAATCCCCCTTGAAGACAGAACTAATTCCTATCCACGCCTGACAAGATCTCTTCCCCCAATCAATTTAGAACCGCGGGACATACAGTTATGAACGGGGTGATAACAGAAAGCAAGTTTATCCAAGAAACGGAGAGTATTCTGTCAAAACTTTGAGTTTCAAAAGTTAGCCCTTTTCCAATAACCATATCAGAAATTGTTTGGTAAACCCTCCTCGATTTTCTCAATTGAATTTTTAGGTCAATTTTACTAATAAAAATTCTTTGGGATCCTCTATTGTTCTATTGTTGTTGATGGATTCTTTTTCTTTTCATTTTTCGTGGGTAAATTGACGGATTTTAAGTTTTTCTTAATAAAGAATAAATAGGGTTGATGGGTATGTATGATTTTTTTCATTATTTTCGTGGGTAAATTGACGAATTTTAAGTAGTTCTTAATATAGAAGAAACAGGGTCGAATATATCACAAAAATCTTGAGGGGCCGAATTAAGAATATGAGCAATTTATTGGAGGTTTCTGTCAAAATAAAAATTAGCCCTTTTACAATATTTCATATCAGAAAGAACTAATGAGAATATGAAGATGTTTGGTATCTGAAATTTATAGTTGTGGGTAAATATGTGTTTTTTGAAATTGTGAAACAGAGTGTGGGATTGAGTAGATCAACTGGAAAGAAGTGTTGTCTTTTGTGTGCAAGAGAACTCCAAATAGTATGGATTGACAATTCGATGCACTGGGAATGGACATCTTTACCAGAATCAAGGTGCATATCATTTTTGTTCATTTCTTGCTTCTTTTTATGTAATGTAAGAAATCATCACACTACAATTCTCTTAGTTTCAATCAATCTCTGCCAAGTTAATATGATGGCATTTGAATTTCAGGGAATATCTTCTTGACATTATCTTCAGATTTGCTGAGGTTGTTGTTCTACTAAGCGTGTGTTGACTTGATATTCACGGAGTATTGAAAGCTCAACTGTTATCACCCAACACCACCTATGTCGCTTATCTTCTGTTTAAGCTCTCGGAGGGGCACTGGACTTGATTGTCCATCTAATGCATCAGTTAAGATTGTCGAAGAAGAAAATGAAACCGAGATTGAAGGAGAGACCAGCACTGTCTACATAGTCCCTCCAATGCAGCGACGCGCGATGAGGCGAAGAAAATGAGTTCGACTTCCTGTGACAAATATGGATGGTCGGGATTCTCAGAGTAGACCACAAGGTGGTTGGCTTGAAATTGAGTTGGGAGAGTTTTTCATCGGTGAGGGAGATAAATCGGAGGTTCATGTTCGACTTAGCGAAACATAATATTTTAATTGGAAACGCGGCCTTGTCGTTGAAGGGATCGAGCTGCGGCCTAAAGAAGATTCATGACCTGCTTTACGTTGCTTCTTGAGATACAACTTGCAATGATCTTAAGTTTGAGGAGAATAGGGATGAATAACAATTACTTACTACAGATACGTAGATTAAGAAATTGTTATTTAGAAACATAATGTAAGATAAAGTAAAGAAACTTTGACTAATTTAATATGAAAAGTTTGAATAAAGTTGTTGACTTTTGCTTAAGAAAGTGTAAATTGTATGTCTCTTTTGTATAATATTGAAGTGATGTGAGAATGTTAATATTTTGTAGCTTTATTATTTTCGAAAGATGAATGAATGTTGGAACGAAGAATGGAAATTGTGCAAAAATATTAGGAAACTCATGGTGAACAGTTTCATCTCCATTTCTTGTATGGAGCTGAGCTAAAAAGACAATGACTTTAGTTTTCCCAGTTTTGATCTTCATTCGAATAATATTATTACGATCTCATCTCATTTACATTTCACATGGATTGTTATTGTAACAACAAATTTTGTATTTATAATAAAATAAATACAAATTTGAGTATAAAGATAATTTCAGATGAATTTAATTTGAATGATATGTAAGCGGGTTACAATCTCAATCAAACCTCTGATTCTTCTCTCAAACCAATTTGGCTTGGCTTGACTTTGACTTGACTTGAGTGTATTGACTTTGACTTTGTTGACTAGAGTGTACGCTGACTGTATTGACAGTGTGTGTGTCTTGAGCTAGATCTTCAAACGAAGCTTGTCCGAACTCGGGTGTGTAGTCTTGAACGTTGATCCGGGGGCTTTGAACCTTTGTTCGGATTGAACGTTGACTGGAGAGCCTTCCATAAAGAACGCTTGATCTGGGGGACGTGAAGTCTTAATCTCGGATTGGTGGTTGTTCTTGACTTGAAGTTCGCTTAAGGATGATCTTGAGCTTTTCTTGACTTGAAGTTTGAAGATGCTTGAACTTGTTCTTCGCTTGGAGCTTGAAGATCTTGAGACTTTGCTTGAAGATCTTGACTTGAAGCTTAAAGATTCTTGAACTTGTTCTTTGCTTGAAGCTTGTAGATCTTGAGACTTGCTTGAAGATCTTGACTTGAAGCTTGAAGATTGCTTGAAGCTTGAAGACTTGAAGATGACTTGGAGATCTTTGACTTGTTCTTCGCTTGAAGCTTCGCTTGAAGCTTTGAAGACTTGAAGATTGTTCTTCACTTGAAGCTTTGAAACCTTAAAGATCTTGAGCTTGAAGACTTGAAGACTTGAAAATTGCTTGAAGATCTTCGACTTGTTTTTCGCTTGAAGCTTTGGAGACTTGAAGATCGTTCTTCACTTGAAGCTTTGAAGCCTTGAAGATCTTGAGCTTGAAGACTTGAAGACTTGAAGATTACTTGAAGATCTTCGACTTGTTCTTCGCTTGAAGCTTTGAAGACTTGAAGATCGCTCTTCACTTGTTGTTCGCTTGAAGATCCTGAGGGAGCTTTACTCGTGTTCTCGATCTCTTCAAGAGCGTAGTCTTCGAGTGCTTGAATGTGTGGGTAAAATGAATGGAAGAGACCCCTTTATATAAGTAAGAGGTGAGGTCCAGGGCTATTTAGGTCTTGCTCCACTGGCTTGGGCCTCCAATTTGATTGGACCATAATCGGGCCTATTTTACTTGAGTCTGATTTAATTGTATGGGCTTGTTTGACTTAAGTCATGTCTCATTTAATTTAAGCTTATTTGAATTGGGCCAGACCTTATTTAATTTAAGTTTCATTTAATTTGTTGGGCTTACATTAATTATCAATTATTTATTAATCTATTTTTTAGGAATTTATTTATTTAAATTCCAAAATAAATTAATAATTGATATTTAATCCAGAAAATCCACGTGTCACCATTAAATTGGACCGTAAATTTTAATTGTTTACAGTTCTGTACCACAAATTTTTTTGGCGGCACTATTGCTAGCACTTTACTTCAGGCATCCTAATATTAAATTTATTTTTAGTAAAAATACTATATTACCCTTACCTAAATTATACACAAAATTTCTTAAATTTAGATCTAACATTTAATTAATTGATTACTTTTTCCACCCAAAACATAAATGCACTTTTACTCTCCTGCCAAAAACAAAAGACATCACCATCCTCTAGAAATTCTGTAATTGCTGTTACTTTGAAAAAGGTGAGGGAGAATTAGAAAATTTGTAAAATATTGTATTCATAATCAACGGAAATGATTCTTTGATTTAGGTTGCTATACTACAATTATAGAAATTTTTAGAAAAGAGGGGATAAAAATCTGTAATTTTTAGAAAAGATGGATAAAAAAATATAAAAATCACTTATGATGCTTACAAGTAGTTCGAAGCAAAGGCAAATTATTTTTGCAGATTAAAATTCTAGAGAATAATAAATGAGAGAAACATGGTTACTGTAATCTTCATTAAAAATCAATTCCTTTCCTTTCTTAATTTCTTTTGAAGGTCAATTTTTAATTATTTTGACGTGAGTTTTGTATGGGGAAAGCAATAAAATTTGGGTGGAAATTGAAGAAATCCTGCGTATAATTTGAGGGATAATATTGTAGTTTTACTTAAAAATTAAAATGAATTAAATACTTCGCAAGCCTTAAATAAAGAGTCGAGTAGCAAAAGTGACAACTTTTTTTTTAAGGGCAAATGATCAATTTGGCCCTTTATTTATCTTACCCCTTGAGATCAGGACCCTTGATCTTTTTATTCATTTATTACCTTATCCTTTTATGATTGAATCAATTGAGCCCTTATTTTTATAAAAATGATCAATTAAGCCCTTTATCTTATATCCTTTATCAAGTAAACTCTTCATCTATATTTTACCTCTTCAACTTTCATTTTAATTATAATTAAATAAAATATACCCTTATCTTCTATAAATTTAACATAAAACACTTATATCCCATTTTTAACGGCTCATTTTCCTATCTTCCTTTTTTATATTTTATTATTGTTTTTTTAATCTTTTTTTAATAAATTAATTTCAGTATTAAGTTATTATTATTATATGTATAATAAACAAAATATAATAATGTTCCTTCTTTATTTATTTGTTCTGCTTTTTTAAAAAATTTTTAATTATTTAACATATGCTAATGTTCTTTATTTATTTATCTTACATTTTTATTTGAAAATTTTAAATAATAAATTTTACCTCATATTTATTATTATATTAATAAAATAATTTTAAATATGTATATTAGGAAGCTATTGGAAGATACATTTAAATATTTAAAAAAATTGCTACTGAATGTAATTAATTTTAATTAATTAATGTAATTAAAATTGAATAAAACAAAAAACCAATATTACATTTTGCTTATTAATAATGATAACAATATAAAAAAATTAATAAAGAAGAAGATCAAAAGAAAAACAAAAACATAAATAGTAAAACAAAATAATATAATTTAAGAAAAATTAGAGCAGCAATGCCGCTTAATTAATTAATAAAAAGGGTGTTTGGATGAAAAAAATTGATGAGGGGTTTATTTGATCAAGAAAATAAGATGAAGTGTTTTTATTTATTTTATTTTTTTTAAAACGATAGTTTTTATATATAAATAAACTCAGAGATAAAAATTACAACGTGACTAACTAGCCAATGAGCACCGTTAATACAGACTCGACTGCACCCTACTATTTCTCGAGGGAAACAGAAAAATCCCATCATATTTAAGGGGACAACTCACACATAAATACTAAAACACCTCACAATGAGGACTAAACACTCCTATAAGAGGAGACTGAGAACACTCTCGAAGGGAGACTGAGGCACAAAGTAAAAATACATCAAGAGTCACTAAAAATATGCATAATTCAAACTGTTGCAAAATGCAACCTAAGAAGACAGATTCAAAGAGAGTCTGATGAAACACAGGAGGAGAAAAAAAAAACAAAAACGAAACTAAAACTAAAGCATGAGCCTCCTCTCTTCCACGCACCACCATCAAACCATCGTCACCTCGTCACCTGCATTCTGTCGCCACCATCACCCAACCTTCACCACATCCACCTTGACACTAAAACAAACCCAGATCAGACCCGATCTACAAGTATATAAAAGAAAACCACACGAAACGGGAAAGATGGGCAAGAGGAGAAAGGGAAGATCAAATCAAGAGATGAGAGTGTGGGGTCATGGGTCTCGCAGACGATGTAAAAATCACCGTCGGCGCGTGGCAGCAGAAGCAGAATGGAGGGATATGGTAGGATTGGGTGAGAAAGAGAGGGGGAAGAGAGGAAGAAGGGCAGAGGCGGCTAGGGCAAATCAAGGGAAGAGATTAAGTGTTTTTATGATCCTTTGTCTTTTTGAAAAAAGTATAAGGGTTTATTTGATCCAATTTAAAAAGAAAAAGTGTATAGATGAACAAAAAAATTAGATAAGGGGTCGACTTGATCCAAGGAATAAGATAGAGGGTCAAATTGACATTTTACTTTTTTTTTTAAATTTACACTCATTTATTACTCTCATTAAAAAAGGTGTCAACTTTTCAAACAAAGAAATTAAGAAAAATAATTGTGTGATCCGTTTCATGGAATTACTTTCTTAAAATAGATAAAAAGTGATATATTTTATATATAATGAAAAGTGATATCTAGTTGATGACAAATGATAATGGTATTTTTAGTTATTTTATTAACAATTTATAATATAAATGAAAAGTAACTACATTTAAAAAAAATTAATAACATCTTTAATAAAAAATATTAAGTAAATAAAAAAATATTAGACTTGAACAAATTTATAGTTTCTCAATGTAAGTTATATAAAATACACGTCTAAACGGGTTGGCCCATTGGTTTTGTAGGATGGGACTGGCCCAAATTTGAGATTTATCAAAGCCTAATTTATCAAAATCATCATCACCTAAACAGTAACGCCACTAATGAGTAATGACATGGAGATAAACATTGTCTCATTGAATTAATGATACTCAATGAATATAAAAGTAGTGATAATTGATCAAAAACAAAGATTTTAATAGCCCATCTTTTTCTTAAAAAATAATACAATCGGATCTAATAAATTAATATTGGGTCAAAGCGCAAAGCGAATTTTGACCCGATTCTTTTTGCAAATTTTACTCTACTGGCGGATACTCATATTTAGTCACTGGATTTTATAGCCGCTGTCATGATGGCAAAATCAAATGATCCACAACAGCGGCAAGTTTGTGTGGAGAAGCACCACCAACAGCCATTTGTTCGTGAATATTAAGAATGAAGATTGTCTCAGTCTCGAATTCTCCTTCCGGTTTACGAATTCGAATTCCAGATGAAAATTACGGCGCCGTCGAGCTTACGCAGAGTCGATCGAAGAGGGAATGGTGGAATTATTGTCGACTCAGTGACTACATTCCCTCGCCAGGTTCGCCATTGAAGCTACCTAATTTCACATTCGGTTGCTCACACAGCGCTCTCGGAGAGCCCATCGAAGTTGCTGGATTTGGGCGTGGGGTAATTTCATTTCTGACGCAGCTCTCCGCATCATTTGGATCTGAAGGATTGTTTTGCTCAAAGGAGACAAGGAGATAATTAACCCCTAGAGCTATTAGTACCACCGGTGGCCCTATATGCGATTCTACGCCACCGACAGCAACAACTTTGACAGCGTCTAGTGGTGCGGCAGAAGCGCCGAAGGCTATCTCCGATGACAACTTGACTTGGTGGTGGCCCATCAAGTACAGCCCCAATACCGTTGCTCTCACCGCCCTAACCCTAATTTCATTTTTTCCACTGCACCTTCAATTAGAGAGGATTTTGATTGAGTTTTATCTTTAAATTGAAGGGTAAAATTATTATTTTGATGGTTTAACCTGAGGGATTGTTTTTATCCCTCAACTTTTTGAGGGTTACATTAGCCTAGGGGTGGGCATCGGGTCGGGTCTCAGGAATTTCGGGTTTTCAGATCGGGTACTCAAAATTTTGGGTTGAAAATTTTATTATCCGAAATTTATTGGATCCAAAAATTCGGGTACCCGAAAAATATCGGGTACCCGGAAAATACCTTTTTTTTAAAGTAATGTTATAATAAATTAATTAGGTTTGATTTAAATATTTTTTTAATGTTTAATCTTTGAGACAATATTTTATTTGATCTCTTTTATCATTTTTTTCTTTGTTTTTAAATAATTATAAAAGAATATAATAAATTCATATCACATCATAATAATATTAAATTTTATACTAATGTTAGGATTTAGATAGTATATTTTAATTATGTTGTGAGATATTTAAATTTATAAGTATATTTTTATATGTTATTTTTTTCTAATTAATTAAAATATTTATACATTAAAGTATATGATAACTTAAATAATACTATTAAAATTAATAATATAAGGATAATTCAAATTTAAAATTGATAAGATAAGGATGTAATAATACAAAATTGTGTTTTTATTATGTAAAAATAATTGATAATTTAAAAAATAAATAAATTTAATTAAGTAATGGTTAAAGGATAATAAATATATTTTATGATTAAAAAATTAAGAATGCATCAAAATTTTAATATTTCATGAATCAAATTATTTTTTATAATTAACATAAAAAACTTCGAGTACCCGATTGGGTAATTCGGGTACATATTCAATACCCGAAACCCAAAATTACTCGAAAAAATCAGGTTTTTCGGTTAATTTTTTCGGGTCGAATCGGGTACTCGAAACCCGAAAATAAATGCTCACCCCTACATTAGCCCTCGTTGAAATGACATTGAGCCCGGCCGACAAAGCTCATGGGTTATCCTTCTGTCCCCAACCTTCAAAGTAAGCAATATACCTTTAACTAGGGTTAAGCAAGGGATAACCCTTGTTAATCCTCAAAGTAAACGCACCCTAAGTGTTAATATTTTCAAAAGATGCACATGTTAGGATGGATAATAAAAGAAAATATGGAAAAATATTAGGAATGAAAATTGGTAGGATAACCTTTACTGTAGTGGTACCTGTACCCGTATCTAATTAAATATCAAATATTTGCACCCATTGAGTTTCTTACACGGGCTCACACACAACACTAACCTCCTCTTTAAGTTATAATCTATCTAGCTTCTCACTTTTACTAATATGCTTAGAAGAAAATTAAACTCGTTTAAGTACAATTAGTGTTTAAAATTCCTTATTTTTAATAAAATTTAAAGCTCGTTAAGTATTATTAATTCAATAGGAAATAAATATTTCCTAAATATTATATTTTTGAATCCACCGTTTATTTAAATATTAAACAAAGTTTCTTGTGAGATGCTATTTATATGAGATCGTTTCTGAGATGCGTTAAAGTATGCCTATTATATGGATAAAGTATGTATAATATTTGTTAGATTATGTTTTGTAAAGTATGATGGATGATGAATTAAAGTATAATTTTAGGATGTTATAATATAATTTATTATTGACATACTTTAACTATAAATAAACATATTTTACCTATATGATAATCATACTTTAATAATTGATCAATCAATCACACAAAAAATCCGTTTCACGAGAGAATCTCATATTTTAGTATCTCTTAATATACTTGAAAAAAACAAGACAATAGAGAGAGACAATTTTGTAATAATTTTAGTCTTTTCTGTACAAACAAGTACCCAGTCTTGATTGATGCTCAAAATGCAAATTCGGAAGTTAAAACTGCATACCTTTGGAAGTTGAAACTCCATAAATCTGCATTATTTACTTTCAATTGAAAAAGAAAAAAGAGAAGGAAAAGTAATTCGAAGTTCAAACTTCAAAAAGTAAAATGCAGGTAGAGGAAAACACGTGAGATGAGATGTTAGATATGTACTCCATAAATTATGTATAGTTGTATACGCCGTTAAATATAAATAATACTAGTATAGATACAAGACAATCATTAATTAAGGCTTGATTCACATTTTCATACTACGATAGGGCATGGGTCCTGCTGAGGCGGCGATGGCGACAGTGGCGGCGGTGCCGAAAATGAAACTAGGGGCGGCAGGATTGGAGGTGTCGAGAATCGGGCTGGGCTGCGTAGGGATGTCGGCGACGTACGGCCCGCCCAAGCCCGAACCCGAACTGATAAAGCTAATTCACCACGCAGTGGATTCGGGTGTTACCTTTTTCGATAACTCCGATTTGTATGGCCCACACACCAACGAGATCCTCCTCGGCCATGTAAGTTGCTGCTTCAACTTTCATCTTTAAACTTTCTCATTGCCCGCCATTCCTGAATAGTATGATCTGTTGATACATTTGTGAAATTTAGGTTAATTATGTCCCCTTTTGAGATAATATAACTGCTGTGTTTTAGTATTATTATGATTAAGAATGACCCCTTTTGTAACTTAAAAAAATTCTGTGTACATCATTTTGGAAGTACAGTTGCCAGATGAGCTCCCATTAATGATTGAAGCTTTTATTGAGTTCATATTAAGTCTGTCTAAAGTAGAATCCATAACACACTATTCATCAGATTTCCTAATGCCAATCCTCGTAATGACCAAACAGTAAAGTTATAGACCTCCTCGTACCAAACAGTAAAGTTGACCTTCTCAATGGGTAAGTGTTTATATCTGTTCATTATATTACAGTAATGGTAGAGACTAGAGAGGGCTCCCAAACATTAAAATTTATATATCATGTCATCCTCTCTCTCAGATGCAACATGTGCAGTTTTAAGTTTATAATTTCATAGTTTATCAACTTGGTCAAAGTTATTTTCCCAGTTGCAAATGTATCACTATCTTGAAAAATCAATTGTTGTTTTGCATATCTCTTCTGCTGATCACTTTTTGTGTTCTAACAATCCAAAGTTCTGTATCATATAGTGTTCTTTTCTTGATTGAATATCTTGATATTGTTTGCTTACATGTTAGCATGCCCTGTAAAATATAGATTGTATGGTGTATATTTGATCTATATACATATAGTAGCATGCAAATAGTTGATATTTTGTGGTTAATTACTACCTGAAACTAGGTAAGTGAATTCATGTAGGCGTTTAGAGGAATGAGGGAAAAAGTGCAGATAGCAACCAAGTTTGGTGTTAGTTTGAAAAGTGGTTCACCGGAGGTTCGGGGTGACCCTGAGTATGTAAGGAGCGCATGTGAGGCCAGCTTGAAGCGTCTTGACACTGATTACATTGATCTCTATTATATTCATCGCATTGATACTCGAGTGCCTATTGAAATCACGGTATTATACTCCATTTCCCAAGCTTTAAATTTAGATTCTTTTATACTGTATTAGAGCTGTTTGCTAATCTCACAATGCTTTAATGCCTTGGAAAGTTGGGTGAGCTAAAGAAACTGGTGGAAGAAGGAAAAATCAAATATATAGGTCTATCAGAAGCATCAGCTTCAACAATCAGAAGGGCTCATGCTGTTCATCCAGTAACAGCTGTTCAAATTGAATGGTCATTATGGTCGAGAGACTCAGAAGATGAAATAATTCCTACTTGCAGGTTGCAATCTGTTTTCTCATTTGTCCACTCAAAAAATATAAAGGAGCAATATTCTTATTCATATGGTATGTTCTGTGTAGAGAGCTCGGGATTGGAGTAGTAGCTTACAGTCCTCTTGGACGGGGCTTTCTCGCTGCAGGTCCCAGCTTCATCCAGAATTTGTCTGAGACTGACCTCCGTAAGGTTGATAACAAACTATACAACTAAAACCTTAATCCCTGGGTTAAACACGATCATGATTTTTAATTTGTTAACTTATTTCTGTGGGGATTACTGCATAAAATTAGTGCTCCCAGCAATGATCACTAACTAGCTTTTCTTCCATGGAACTGAGTAGATTGTAGTTGTCTAATATCAAATTTTGTTTATGAATCATCATCCTAAATGGCATTCACCCTAAAAAAACCCTTCTTATCTCCAATCCTGCTCTTTAATTTCTACACTGTCTATCAGTTGTGAAAGTTTAAATTATTATAAAATTTGGTACTTTAAATTGTATTGCTGTACTTTTTATGTTTAGACTTCTCATCTTTCACTATACCCATCAAATTTATAATTAAGATTGTGAGTTCATAATGTTATCTTGTAAAATGTTTCATGTAAAATGCTACACAAGCTTTATGAAAGAAAAGTTGTAGGTTCCGGCATTCTGGACTTATCATACTGATTTAAATATCTATGGATTTCGACAGAGGTTCCCAAGATTTAATCCGGAAAATCTTGAGCAAAACAAGAAAATATATGAACGCATGTGTGAAATGGCTGCAAGAAAGGGGTGCAGCCCTGCTCAACTAGCACTGGCTTGGGTTCTTTCACAAGGAGACGACGTATGTCCTATACCTGGTACCAAAAAGATCGAGAACCTACAACAGAATATGGGAGCACTTTTGTTGGAGTTGACACCACAAGAGAAGATCGAACTGGAGTCCTATGCCTCTGCTGATGCTGTCAAGGGTGACAGGCACGTCTTCATGTCACATACTTGGATGAATTCAGATACACCTCAACTATCGAATTGGAAAGCAGATCTTTAGTTTTTTTCATCAAGGTATCATTAGACTGTATTGCTAAGCACTATGAGCTGAATTAAAACTAAGAAAACCTTCTCTGGATTCAGTTCTATATCTTGGTTCAGCCATTGAGACATTAGCGTTCCCTTGAAGATACAAGCAGCATGATTGAACTTGTGTCGTCTAGGGTTGCTTTCAACCTTCTCATTGTGGTGAAATCATTCAAGACCAATGGTCAATTCAGCTTCTTGTGTTTTGGGAAGTCTATTACTTGAGCTGTTATTCGGATCTAGAAGCTCACTCGCTCGTCTTATGAAGCTTGAACTCAGCTCGTTTGTTTCATTAAATAAATAAATCAATGATTTTGGCCCTGGAGACAAACACTTTCATGCATAAAAGTGATGCAATTTTATATACACTGTTCTTGGAAGCCATCCCACGAAATCTTCTGTCCTAAAACCTAGCATTTATGGAGATTAGCTGCAAATAAGAGTATAAAGTTTCACAGCCATTTAGTGGGATGATTCCACTTTTTTTTTTTCTTTAATCCAACTTTTTATACTTGCTTTTTGTAAAACAACGGTTGCAGAGTGGAAGGAGGAGCATTAATTTACATTAGAATTGAGATTTAATCACAATGATACCTTCACAAATTCCCAATTCATTATGAAATGGCTATTTAAATTAAATACTCCCACAATTCCGTCCTTATAGTTATGTTTGCTTTTTGCATGAGGATTAATAAATATAGTATTTTAATGTGTGTTGAGGTGAGAGAAATTATAATTTAATGTAAAGTGTGTAGATGTATTAGTGGGATGTGTGGGCCCATGAAGAGGAAATATGTAATTAATTTGTGTGGGTCCCATGTGCTAAAAAGGGAAATGTAACAATAAGACGCCCAAAATAAAAATATTAGAATGAGAATTATGGAGTATATAAATAGATTTGTTTTCTATTCTTGATTAAAAGAAAAAGGATAAATAAAATCTATGTTCCAATTAAACCCTTCACTGTCAATAATGGACTAAGGTTAAAACTCATGTCTTGGGGAAATCCTGTCCCCAAATTCAAATTTTTATAAAGTTGTACCTTTAGTATAAAATAAAATGTTATACTCCATCCGTCTCAACTTCAACTTTACACTTTCCGTTTTGGTTCGTTCCAAATTTAACTTTATACTTCCATAAAAGGAAAAAACAACTAATTAATATCTTTCTAACATATTTTAATTTCAAATTTGTCATCACATTTTTAACACACATAACATACTTTATCATTTATTTATTACTCATAAATATCATATTACCCCAAAAGTAAGTCAAAAATGGCTTTTCTTAAATTTCGTATCTACAATAAACGTGAAGATGAATTTGGGACGGAGGGAGTATAATTTAGTGTAAAATCTTATACACTTGTTTTTGTTTTAGGAAAAAAATTTAATCTTTTAGTCAAACATTAATACTATTTAAATTTCAGCCAATCTTTTCAATGAAAAATTTATAGCTTTATTAATTTAAGTCTATAATTTTAGAACAAAATATTGTGTAAAAATGAAAGTGTATAACTTTAGAACAAAATATAATATCTATACATGTTGTGCACTTAAAGACACAAGATACCAACTCATACGACAGTTTGATTACATTTTGGTGTTATGCGCACCATTGGATGATTAACAAGTATGATATAATAAATCATATACCTTAAAAGGAAAGTTTAAGTCTTTGGGCAATGATCAAGATTTTCTTCTCGTCATCTAACCAGGAGACATAACAAATATAACCGAACATTCAAATCCTCATGCGATGGTTCAAGTGTTCAACCTATAATTAAACCCTTTTTAACACCAAACACGTACTTAATCAATTATGACTAACGAACGTTTAACCTTTAATTAAACCAATTTTAACACCATATACACGTGCTTAAATTATGTATGCTTTCTCTAGGGAGTGCTAGGTGTAAGAAATTAAGTCTTCTATTACACCATCAGTGGTTGTATACCTCATGCTCAATAGTCTTCCGTCTTCCTCAACCAAAATCTGAACTTATTCATCATGTCTGCTGAGAACGCTCAAACGTCGCCGTTTGCATTTTTACCAGATGACTGCATAGCCAACATCATTTCCTTCACTTCCCCCAAAGATGCATGTAGGGCTGCAGCTGTCTCTTTGGGATTCAAATCTGCCGCTGAATCCAACGTCGTTTGGGAGCGATTTCTTCCCCCTGATTACAGACTAATTGTTTCAGGTTCGACATCACCGGTGAACTATTCCACCAAAAAAGAACTCTATCTGTTGCTTTGTCACTCTCCTCTGCTTCTTGAAGGGGGCAAATTGGTATCTTCTAATGTCTTCTTCTCATTAAGCATAAGTTACACCCCTTAATTCGATTTCTGAATCGTTATTTTTTGTTCTTATTTTCGAATTATGGCTTGATTACCTTGCTGTTTTGTCGTTGACTTTTTTTTCTTCTCTTCGTGTTGATGGGTCAGAAATTTTCATGATTTTCCTGAAAGATGGGGTAAATTGTTTCATTACTTGTTCATTGATTCCTATGATCTAATGAGTTTGTATTCTTGTCTTTTTTCTGATTCCTGGATTATAAGCTTTACTTAGAAATTCCCATTTTACTTAGAAATTTCAGTAACATAACATATGTCTGAAAGGTGTTTGTTGAAATGCTTGACAGAGTATGAGATTGAGTAAGTCAACTGGAAAGAAGTGTTATATGTTGTGTGCAAGAGAGCTTCAAATAGCTCTGTTAGACGCTCCAAGACACTGGGCATGGACATCTTTACCAGTGTCGAGGTATGAATCATCAAAAAAACACAACTGATTGTCTTAACACAAATCGAATCTGCATATACAATACAAGAATGACGTGAAGATAGTTAAATTTCATATTTGGAGTGCCATAACTACTTCTTGACTTGCTGCTTGCAGATTTACTGAGGTTGTCGAGCTGTTAAACGTGTGTTCACTGATAATACGCGGAACATTGAAAGCAGAGATACTATCTCCCAACACCCACTACGCAGCATATCTTGTCTATATGCTCGTGAAGGAGCACTACGGGCTTGATTGTTCATCAAAAGCATCGGTTAAGCTAGTCCAAGAAAACGGAACCGTGGTAGAAGGGGAGACCAACATTGTCTACCTAGCCCCTCCAACGCATCAACGTGTAGTGAGTAGACGAAGAAGATTGGTAAGAGTCTCTCGGACAAGTATTGATGTCCGGCTTCCCATGCACAGAAGACAAGGCTGGCGTGAAATTGAGTTGGGGGAATTTTTCGTCGGCGAAGGAGATAAGTCGGATGTCCATGTTCAACTTATGGAAACAGAACATCTTGATTGGAAACGAGGCCTTGTTGTCGAAGGGATCGAGCTGAGACCAAAAGAAGGTTTGTGATTTTGGTGAAACTTCTTCTGTTTGCAACTTTTTTCTGTACATAGCATGAGTTAGACTAAAGTGTAATAAGTATCTAAAATGGCAAGAGGATGGACAACTTTTTTCTGTTTGAAGATTTCGTGCATTGTTATATGCTTTCTGGAAGTGGAATCTATTTTCATTCTCCGGTAGTTTGAGCCTACTTCCCATTAATTTGGGTCTTATATATTCTCTTCTCTTCTTTCCACCGAAAAAGGGCTTTTGTTATTTACACGTGGATTAATGAATATTATTATTTAATGTGTGTGGGTAGATACATTAGTGGGAGTATAGACCCCATATTTTAATTATATTAATGACTGTGTAGATTTCATATTTGTAAAAAAGGAAAAATGAAAAAAAGACTGTTTCTAAAGAGGACGGAAGAAGTATATATATATATATATATATATATATATATATATATATATATATATATATATATATAAGGGATTAAGCTGTAAAAAAATAAGAAAAAACGAACCAAGATTCAATAAGAATCCCCTCGGAGAAAATATTCTGTTCAATCTCAATTTTCAATATCCAAAGTTTGTCGTTCAACACAAAGGTTATGGAGCCTTTCAATGAGTGTGAAAATGAGTTGAGAACAAATAAAAAAAAAAAATGTAAAGATGAGTTAAGGTTAAATGACAATTCATCTAAA
The DNA here is from genome assembly GCA_023678885.1 of Pogostemon cablin. Lineage (NCBI taxonomy): Eukaryota > Viridiplantae > Streptophyta > Magnoliopsida > Lamiales > Lamiaceae > Pogostemon > Pogostemon cablin. The sequence goes on along the minus strand of CM043008.1, from coordinate 11,506,824 downwards.
AGTTGACTTAGATCATTTAACATGACATCAATAGAAAATGTAAAGATGAATTAAGGTTAAATGATCAACTCATCTAAAAGTTGACTTATCAACTTGATTATTTAACATAACATCAACGTTATGACCTAACAAGGTCCGGGGTTCAAACATCATTACTACAAATTTAAATTCCATGTGCAAGGGCTTGAGGTAAATCAATCCCTCTGCACGTGAGAGGGCGTCATCTTGCGTAATATCTATCGATTTAAATTTTTAATTGAGGTTGTTCTTTAATTGGTGCCTTACTCCATGGTATTAGAGGTAATGCGTAGTAAGTGTTCAATTAAATTTTACTTCTATCCATTTACAAAAAAAAAAAAAAAAAAATCCATGTACAAGTTTTGGTGTAACTTCACAGAAAGGTTCTCAACGAAATTTGAGCGTATCCTGTTTAATTTTATATTAAGCTCAACAACTAAAAAAAGTCAATTAATCGACTTCGGATTTGGATAATTACGTGCTAATTAATAAGACTTGAATGAAAGAAAATAAGCAATCTTAGTAAGCAAGAGGTCCATGTCATTACGTGTTTTTCCATTAACTTGCGGACAAAGAACAAATCAAAGCTAAAATGTGTAATGAGCTATAAGTTTGAACGAATAATATTTATAGTTGACAATAATTAAGTTTGTTTAAAATAGAGTTGTGTTTGCACGCATAGACGGAAGATCCAGTGTAAGACCGACCGACCTCCCATAAAAAGTTTATTATTTTTAATATGTACGGTAATTTAGTTTACGTGATATCATTATACATTTTTAATTAATTATTACTTTTTATTTTATTTTAAAAAAATATTATCACTTTTTATTTATAATATAAATTATTTATAAATAATTTATTATATTATTATCAATTTTGATTGATTGAGTATCATATTTTATTATCACATTTTATTATTCACATCTACTTTTGTATGATACCATATATTTTGCCATTTAATTTTGTATTTATGCTGTTGATGATCTAATGGTCACAGCTGTCAATAACCACTTGATGAACACAGTTTCTTGTATTGTGGCCTTCAATCTTCTTTGAATTTTTGTTATTTTTTTTATAAAATTTCATTTTCGTACTTTCTTTTATTTTCAAATTAATTATTTTATAATTTTCTTATTTACTTTTGATTTAAATTCATAATTATATATATATATATAATTATAAATTTCCTTCCATTTATTTATAACATAATAAATTTATTTATTTTTCTTTCAATTTATATTATTATTTTTCTAATTTCCTTTTCATATTTAAAAGTATGATTTCTTCATTGTGCTTTTTATTTATTTTACTTTTCTTTAAATGTAAAATTTATTATTTATTATATTGTTATTATTATTAAATTCATTTTATTTAAATATATAATTTATTATTTATTTTATTGTTATTATTACTCGGGAAAATATTAAAATTAATCATTTATGTTTGGCGTTCATTTAGTCTTCAAATTTGCTAAATACGCTTTTTTATTTTTCAGTGTTCGATTTTAGTTCTTTTTGTTCAGTTTTGATCCTTTTTTCATCAAAAATTACTAAAAGCCGCAGAAAAATAGAGCGTGAGATGCACACGCCGGGAAAAATTCCAAAATTGTTCATTTATTTTTGGCATAATCCAAATTCAGTCCATAAGTTTGCTAAATTCGCAATTTAGATATTCTCTGAAATAGGTAAATTTTATTTCAGTGCAAACGATTACAGAGTACAGAAGTACTAAGTGAGACAAGTTCTCCAACTATATCCGTAGTCTTAACTCGGATGATACAAATCAAACATTAAAATATAATCTAGGTATTTGATTGATGATGTTGTTTGCTATGTAGTTTGGGGACATCATCCGTGAACCAAAGTGTAAAGCATTTCTCTTCATCCAAATATGATAGATTGTGGTGGAAAAGAATATGTAGAGTAGCCTTCTTGCCTTTTTATTTGAAAGGGTATCAGCCAAAATTTTTCGAAAGGCATCAGTTATGGAGAGAAATCTCCTTCTCCATCCTATCCATATTTTTACCTTCTTCCACACTTGTAGCATAAAAGGGACATTCGAAGAAAAGGTGCCTTTGTGTCTCTTCATTACCAATGCAAAACCCGCAACTTTTCTCCGTGGTGTTATTCCAACTTCTATTCTTTGTAGCTAGTCGACCTCTGTGTAGTAACCATAATCTGAAACTGTACTTCTTGACTATCCACTTGTGCCAAATTTGCTTGTAGACGTGTGAAGATCTGCCGTCTCTCTCCTTCTCAAACACATGTACATCTTGCTTGGTTTAAAAACTTCTCATTCCAAGCATGATTCCAGAATTTCCTACACATGTATGTTTTCTTCACTCTCTTGAGTTGTTTTGTCCCTTACGTTGATCAACGTCCTCCAAATGTAGGAGGAGTTGGCTGTCCTCAAGGCTTCCGTCCAATGATGGACTGACAAGTACACCGAGTGAACCCACTTAACCCATAAAGAGTTTGCTTCTTTATGGACATCCCAAAGTGCCGAAGAGAGTAAAGCCATGTTCCACAACTTGATATCCTTTAGACCTAATCCACCAGAATTTTTAGGTTGAAGAATATCCCTCCAAGACACAGCACTGACCTTTGAACCCCACAGAAAACGTCGAATAAGACTCTCAATTTTCGCCACTACCGCCACTGGAATTTTGACTATAGAGCACAAGAATGAAAATATTTCATAGATCCCTGACATAATGAGTTCCAAGCGGCCAGTAAACGAGAGTAATTTGGAGGACCAACCATGAATCATATTGTTGATGTCGTTGAGGAGAGGTGCGTAATCCTCCACTCCTATCCTTTTGCTACGTATCGGAATGCCAAGATACTTGAAAGGGAGTGAACCCTTCAAGTAAGGGAGATGCTGATTAATTTGAGCAAAGGAAGAAGGAGAAATACCTGCTGAGAAGATGTTTGATTTCTGGGGATTGACTCGCAGTCCCGAGATGCTACATACCCTTCTAGTGTCTGCTTTTAATAATTTTTGTCCAGTTTTGATCTTTTATTTGCCAGAAATTACTAAATATCGTTGGAAATTTGAGCATAAATCGCACGTGTCTATCAAATTTTCATTGTCTTCGATGGTTTTTACTTACGTGACAGTTTCACTTATTTTCATTCTTCATAAATACATAAATACATCCTTGGCCTGTTTCGCCTTCTCGGAGGCTTCATTAGCTGTCTCACCAGTCTTTGGTGATTTCATGAGACTTTTCGATGATAGCTTTCTTAACATATTCCTCAATGCCCTGCACCGTCCTGAATAGGCTTCCGATCACCCCCAGAGACATGTCTTCTAGGCGGACGTCCAATGACGCCTCCAAAAAATTACTCTTTATCTCATTACTCTATTTATTAGTTTGGCTGAGCTTCTTGGAGGTGGTTCTCGCCGCCACTTTAACCCTCTCTTTCTTCACTTCTTGGTTCGACTGCATGATCGTTGGATCAATAGTAGCACACTGAATTAATCAAATTGAGTAGACATGAGGAATTAAAAATTTTTGGTGTAAAATTTATAGATATCCCATTTACAAACATCAACTTCAAGGATGACATCAACCATCGAATGATGATCGTTATTCTTGTGCCTCATGAACTTAGTCTCAATTTTAGTATAAATTGATAAGAGTAAGCGTACTCTCTCGTTGTGTAGAACGTGGTGACCAAGTGCAAAATTTATAATATCGAACCCAAGGGAGAAAGTGATGTATCCGTATTCGAAAGCTGTTTTACTCAGAAGGACTAATCAATAAAGGGGGAGTTTAATTACACTACAAACTAACTAAGAAAGCAATTAAAGATAGAACATGTAAAAATGAGATGTATGATGGGTGTGTTGGATTGTATACTAAAAGTCTAGCTTTAGTATGAACAATGTTATAAAAATTTATTTGAAATGAGAATCATATGATCAAATGATTGCGTCTTATAATTTATTTATATGCACGATGCAATAGTCCACTTACTTTGTACTATAGTAATATGTTGTGCGACAACACGCGGAAGATCTATTATCGGTTTCCTTATGAAGTATAAACAGATGCTCACAACCGAGATAGTCAGAGACTCTCTATCGGGATGGTTGTAATGTGGTTTGATATTAGCTTGTCTTGACTATAGAATCACATTAGTGCACTTTGTGTGTATTGAGGAGGACCGCTTGAGATTGTTCGACTTATACTGACTTATAGAAGAACTTGTTCTCTGTTATTATGGAAGTTCGTGTTCTTAATCCCTATATAATAATCTCGACACGTAGGGCAATATGTATTTCTTTGATTCATCAATGAGTAAGATTTACATGTAATTAAATCAACAAACTCGGTGAGTTGGGAAGTAGTGCTGTCTCTATGGTGTGCTGTTGATTATAGAAGGAATACATGTCCGTCATAGGTTGATGATGTCCCCTTGAGGAGCTCATAAGGATTATCATGTAAAACCCTGCAGGTGGATTTATTCTGGCATGATAATGAGGTTGAGTGATACTACTCTCGATGAGATGTTAATTAATGGAGTTGTCAGTAACTTAATTAATTAATGGACATTGTATATCTTAAACATGGGGAGACTAACGGGCTCATAATAAAAAGGAGCCCAAAACGTAATTTTGGGACTTTAAAGATAGTGCAGTAATAATATTTTAGTGGACTATATTATTATTATTGAACTTAAATATAAGCTTTTGACTAATCTTGGATACTTAAGCCCAATGGAGGCCCAACCCAATTTCTCCTCCTGGTCCCTACTGTAGCCCATGTATATAAGTCACCTCAGCTTATCCTAAACCCTAATGTTGCGTCCAAAAACACGTGAATGAGAGGGAGAAAAGCAGATTGAGAGGATCCTGAATATTGTTGCCCACACAACATCAGGATTAAACTTGGGAATACAGCAGAAGATCGGAAGGTCGTTTACTGCTGCTGCGGATCATCCTCTACATCAACCCTGGTGAAAGGTAATATGATTCTATTCTTTTGCTTCCACAACAGTAGAATCGTATGGAACCCTAACATGTTACGTTAACCATATAATCAAACTCCAACAATTGGTATCAGAGCTTCGGTTTCATGGTAAAGCATGACCGTTAGGCTAGGGTTTATGTGTTTGTGTGATTCAATTTTTGAAATTAAAATCATATGAGATTAGGATTTTTGGTGTTATTTGATTGTTCCTATATATACCCTGTGAAATCCTATATCTGTTGGATGAATTATTTTCGTTATACACGATGGTGGTGAGAGAATCAAACCTGTTCGTGAAAGTTGGAAGAACTGTTCGTCATATTCTCGCATAATAGACCAAGTTCAGCGCTCGGATGCTATCATGCGTTAGCGCACGCTGGTGAGCGGGTAATCATGTGGATGCGCACAGTTCAGAATTGATGACTAGGTGTGCACGAGATCGTGCGATAGGTCGGGCAACCAGATGGACGAAGGCTGCACGGTGGCATGTGGAACAGCAGACGCGACGCTCATCGGTAAACACGGAACATGCAGGATGCTGGGTGATTCACATGGTGAAGTGCCCGATAATATGCATAATGCGGGCTAGAATCGAGCATTGTGTGCACGATGCTGTGCATTGGGCGTACAGATTTCGTACGTGGGAGCCTCAAAACACGGTGGACGTACGAATTGGCTAGCAGATGAGCATTCCCGTGTGGAGATCTGTGCGAGGCAGCTTGTTGTCGTACGGCAGGCCCTCAATGGCGTACGAGAAGTTGGAGCACGGCTGGCACAGTGCGCGGAAGGATTGGCACACGGCGGGTGCAGTGCGTGGAAGGCATGACGCATGATTGGGTATTAAAGCACAATCGCGTGCTCATTGGCGCGCTGCATGCACAGTGCACGAAAAACTTGACGCACGGCAGGCGCCGTGCGCGGCACGCGTGGCTCATGGACGGAGCCGTGCGCTACAGGCGTTGGCACATGGCGTGCGCAGTGCGTGGAAATCCTGATGCATGAATGCGGTCGCATTGGGCGCACGGAACAACACATGATAACTGAAGTGTTGGACAAGACATCATATTTTTGGCAAATTAATTTCCAATATATAACTGGCGTAATAGATTGTCTATTATTGTTATATATGGATGTCGAATTAATTCCTAATATATAACTGCCATAATTGCTTTAATTGTCAATTATTGTTATATATGGTTGCATGTCGATATCGATGATTTTAATGATCTAGACGATATCGATGGTCAATATGGATAGTTTCAAAATTATGATAATCTGGAAATTTTTAAAAATCTGATAGTCTGATCGATATCGATGATTTTAATAATCTAGACGATATCGATGGTTGATATCGATGACTTCGAAAATTTAATAATCTAGATATTTTTGAAAATTTGATAATCTGAAGGCCTTTGCCGACATTCGTGCTTGGTGGTGAACAATCGAATTCACTGATATATAACTGTCATAATTTGATTTAATTATCTGATTATTGTTGTATATGCTATGCATGATCTTCCTGATTTACTGTCTTATTTGTTGTGATAGGATCATGCTAGGTTGCGTATTTTAATGTGAATATTATATGCATGTAAAAACTCTTGGTGTTAAATGACTAAGTGAGAGAGGGGATTGATAATTAATTCCCGCGGCCTCCATTATTGGTTTGTAAGTGATGCAAGTATACTTGCGTGTTGGCATAGACCTTCCTCCCCATCGGATGAGTATATTTGTGGATCACTGGTGCAGAATTCATTAAATAATTATTATTTATAATGTGATGCACATGAACTTGCGTGTTGGCATAGACCTTCCTCCCCATCAGATGAGTTCATTTGCGGATCACTGTACAAACTTATAATTGACGACTGTAGGAAGTTATCCGAGCGCGTGTGTACTTCTCCATCTGTAAGGCACATAAGCTTGGGCCGCAGACTTGGGGTCAAATAATAGTGTATACTTAGGTGTAAATAATAACTATCCTCCCCATCGGGATCACTGATTTTATTTGCATGGCTAAAGAAGAACCGACTATTAATTATTTTGTCATAAAGTTAGGTTGACAAATAAAATTAATGGGTAAAACCTTCTCCTGTAAATGTTCAGGTTTGTAAACGTCCACACTATCGTGGCTTGCAGACTCATGGTGCTTGAGATGTCGGTAAATTTTATTTTTATATTGTTTTGAGGGAATCAATATAAAAGGATAAAATTCGAAGATTTGATTGGTATATTTATTTGTGATTCTCTGAATTTCAAATGGTCTTATTTCACTTATTGTTAACTGAAAGAAATTATATTACTGATCCAAATTAGATGATTAGAATAGAAGTTGAAGGGGAAACCTAAGTCAATTTTATTTTTCATAATTGCCTAGATGTTTTGAGAAAGTTCCACCTTAATTACAAGAGGATGTATATGGTGGAAACTTCTGACAAAACATGTGGCAAAGGAAAGCCATTTTCATCATAATGTGAACAAGTTTTATATCTTATTCACTAGTTGTTTAAACATGATTAGTGATGACATCTACTGACACGAAGTGTGTAGATACTGGAATCACTAAATGTTTATTACTAAGTGAAGATAAGATTGTTATGACATGGGTGAAACTACAAGAGCAGTGACTATTACAATGGGAGTTATTTATTTATCTAATGATATGAATAGACGTTTGATTATGAGAAATTGTCTTTACGTACGTTTTCATAGAAAGAATTTGATTTCGGTTTCTATATATTAGTGAATGGATACTCCATTTTATTTAAATGACATGGTCATTATAATGAAGGATAGAGTTGTAATCTGTTATGGTACGTTGGTGGACAATTTGTATACTCTTAAATCATGTATATCCCACAGATGCAAAAAAAAAGTAATTAATAATGCATCTCCTAATATTAGTAAGAGAAAGGTACCTTTGGAGATGAACTAAACATACATTTGGCATCTAAGACTAGATCATTTTACTTAAGTAGAATTCAAAAGTTGATAGCCGATGGACCATTAGGTTTATCTCAAGTGAAAACTATCTGACTTGTGAGTCTTGCTTGGAAGTAAAAATGATTAACTGCCTTTTCAAGGCTGTGGGGTGTAGAGCCAAAAATATATATGTTGGAATTGGTTCATTCTGATTCAAGCGGACCAAATATTATCCAGGCGAGAGGTGGTTATGAATATTCAAAGATTATTCTAGATACCAATATATTTATTTGATGCACTGGATGTCTATGTTCTTTGATTAATTCAAGAATTGCAAGGCTGGTACAGTGAAGCGTCATGGAAAATATATTAAGTCATTACGATTTAATCGTGATGGCGAGTACCTCTTAGAATGTTAGGAGCTATTAATCAGAGGTTGAGATTAAATCTCAAGTTGTCTACGCCGGGCATACCCTAGCTGAATGGTGTGGCGGAAAGAAGGAATAAGACTATTATGATAATGGTTAGATAGATGATAAATTATTTGAAATTATTAAATTCATTTTATGGGTATGCCCTAGAAACAGCATGTCGTATAACATTTGTCTGTTTGTGAAATATCCTAGAAAAATGAAGGGTGATGATTTATTTAGTCCAAAAGATCAAAGGGTGATTGTTAACACAAACACTAGATTTTTAGAAAAGGACTATGTATTAAATCATAAACTCATGTATAAATTGTTCTAAAGGAAGTGAAAGAGAAAACACAAAGTATTAGTACCAAGTGTACAAGAGGATATACCACAAGGTAAACTGCGACGCGTGTCATGTCTGATACACAATTGCGTGTATTCCTTATCGTAGTGGGAGGGTTGTTCGACAACCTGTAAGATATATATTTTGGGAGAGTCGTGAGACTTGGTCCCTAGTAGACATGGAATGGACCAACGGATACGACGAAGCACTACAAATAGAAATGCAAAATCTTAGCAAAGTGCAATGAATGTTGAAATAGAATCGATGGATTCTAAATTAGATCTGGCTGCTTGCAGAACCACGGATAGTGTGAAAGCCATTCGAAGTGGCTCTGTAAAATAAAAGAGGATCATTTGGTAAGGTGAAAACTTGGAAGTAAAACTTGTTGCGAAAAGGTATACTCAGAAAGAAATGGTTCGTTTATGAGATAACCTATTTACCGGTAGCTATACCTAAGTCGATCCGGACTCTTTTATCTGTTGCTACTCATATGGAATATGAGGGATAACAAATAGATGTCAAGACAGCTTTCCTGATTGGAAGTCTTAAGGAAAACATCTATGTGAAGCAACCAGAGTAATTCATTGCAAAGAGCTAAGAGCATTTTGATAGTAAGCTTAAAAGTGTCCATCAATGGACTAAAGCAAGCTTTAAGATCATGAAACATTCGTTTTGATGAGGAAATCCAAAAATATGAATTCATTCAATGCGCGGACGTGTCTTGTATATTGTAAAGAGTGACGGAAATGTGGTGGTATTTCTTGTACTATACGTAGATAGTATCTTGCTCATTGGAGACAATGAAAGAGTATTGTCGGGCGTATGGGTAGGTTGATAAAGCGGTATGAAATGAAGGACTTAAGAGAAGCATAATATGTCCTTTTGATCACGGTAATACGGATCACAAGAAAGGATGTTATGCTTATCTCAAGTTTCATAAAATGATACGATCCTTACTTGTTTAGCATGTGAATTTATCTAAGGGAATGTGTATTGATACACAAAAGAAGATAAAGTAGATGAAAGCGGTTCCTTATACTTCGGCGAATAAGGAAGCTTAATCTAAGGAATGCTATACACGAGATTGGATATCTATTTTGCTGAACGCATGAACAGTGGGTATCAACGTAACCCGGAACAAGAATGATGAACTGAGGTAAGAACATATTTGAAGTGCTTGAGAAGGACTGGAAATAATATGTAAGCTTACCGGGAAGATTCACTGTTTCTTGTGGATTACGTGGATTCGGATTTTTCAAATCAGGTTGGACGGCTGTAAATCCACCTCAAAGGTTATGTATTTAATTTTAGGAAGTAGAGTCATGATGTGGAGAAGTGTTAATATAGAAATATATTTCAGACTCCGGACTCCATCATGGAAAGATGATAAATTGAAGCCTATGAGGCTGCCAAAGTATCTATATGACTTTAGAAACTTCATGATGGACTTGAAAGTGTTTCTAAGTTTGCCCAAGGTTATCACAATTTATATTGATGATATTGGTGCAGTTGCAAACTTGAAGGAATCACAAGTCCATAAGGTAATTAAATACAAGGAGCTCGAGTACCACCTATTACGAGAAATCGTATGATGAGGGGAAGGTTGTTGTCGTCTAGATTGCATTGAATGATAACCTAGTAACTCCATTTACAAGGACCTTAAGGCGAGAGCTTTTGATGGTCGTGCAGTGGGAGTGGCAATCAGATGTATGGCAGAAGACATGATAACATAGTCTTTTAGTATAAGTGAGAGATTGTTGGATTGTATATTAAAAGTCTAGCTTTAGTATGAACAATGTTATAACAATTTATTTGAAATGAGAATCATATGATCAAATGATTGCATCTTATAATTTATTTATATGCACGATGCAATTGTCCACTTACTTTGTACTGTAGATAATATGTTGTACGACAACACACGGAAGATCATATTATTGATTTCCTTATGAAGTATAAACAGATGCTCACAATCGAGAGAGACGGGGACTATCTATCGGGATTATTGTAGTGTGGTTTGGTATTAGCTTTTCTTGGCTATAGAATCACATTAGTGAACTTTGTGTGTATTGAGCAGGACCTCTTGAGATCGTTCGACTTATACTGACTTATAGAAGAACTTGATCTATGTTATTATGGAAGTTCGTGCTCTTAATCCCTATACAATAACCTCGACACGTAGGGCAGTATGTATTTCTTTGATTCACAAATGGGTAAGATTTACATGTAATTAAATCAACAAACTCGGTGAGTTGGGAAGTAATGCTGTCTCTATAGTGTGCTGTTGATTGTAGAAGGAATCCATGTCCATCATAGGTTGATGATGTCCCCTTGAGGAGCTCATAAGGATTATCACGTAAATCCTACAGGTGGATTTATTCCGGCATGATAATGAGGTTGAGTGGTATTACTCTCGGATGAGATGTTAATTAATGGAGTTGTCAGTAACTTAATTAATTAATGGACATTGTATATCTTAAACATGGGGAGACTAACGAGCTCATAATAAGAAGGAGCCCACAATGTAATTTTGGGATTGGAAAGGTAGTGCAGTAATAATATTTTAGTGGACTATATTATTATTATTGGATTTAAGTATAAGATTTGGGCTAAGGTTGGATACTTAAGCCTAATATAGATCCAACCCAATTTCACCTTCTGGTCCCTGTTGTAGCCCATGTATATAAGTCACCTCAGCTTATCCTAAACACTAATGTTGCATCCAAAAACACGTGAATGAGAGGGAGAAAAGCAGATTGAGAGGATCCAGAAGATTGTTGCCCACACAATATCAGGATCAGACTTGAGAATACAACAGAAGTTCGGAAGGTCGTTTACTGCTGCTGCTGATCATCCTTTACATCAACCCTGGTGAAAGGTAATATGATTCTGTTCTTTTGCTTCCGCTACAGTAGAATCGTATGGAACCCTAACGGGTTACGTTAACCACACGATCGAACGCCAACAGGGTGATGGTGAGCAATCTAAGAAGTATTTAAGACAAGCAATATCATGAAAAAGGCTAATGTAGAATCACACACACATGCAGTGAAGGTCATCATGTTATGATATTAAGGGCAATCACTTATGTACCCCTAATCCCTATGACCAAGATAATTAGGTTCTCAACTCTTTTACAAGTTTAAATCTCCTAGGATTGTCTCTTACTCTCAATTCCCATGAAGGTACTATGATCATAAGTTTTGTTCCCCTCACTAGTTCATCACTAATATCCTATCATGAGATTCTAAGCACTTGAAGGGTATGACTTACCTCTCCTCACACTAACTAAGTCATCTCATGCAATCAATGATTCAATTAAACCACTAAGCATAATATTGAAATGGCCATCCTAACACTATGAATAGAGAATTTAACCACACAAATCATACATAAAATGAGAATAAACATTCATGATAGAAAATATTCATAACAATCATTTCTTCGAACACGTGGTGTGCAAAATCTACATTATCCTTCACCAATCATATTACTAGCCTCACATGAGGACTAGCCACTACAAATCATAATAAAATCAATATTGTCTATGACATGCTCTAATTGAGCTAAATAATGAAGAAAACAACAAATCAAAGGTTGATGGACTTCCCTTTTGAAGTTAGCATTCTCTTCCTTCAACATGCTCCAATCTTCACTCCTTGATGTTCTTCCCTTCTTAGATTGGTGGATTAGTGGAATAGATGAATGAATTTAAGAAAATCAAGAGGAATGGATGGATAGAATGAAGAGAGATGAATGAGTGGTGGATGAATGGATAAATGGAGAGGAGGATGAATAGATAGAGGATGGATGAATGGAGAGGAGGATGGATGGTGTGTGAGAGCAGCCCCCAAATCTGTTTTGCTGGAGAATTGAGAGATTTGAAAGCATTTATACCCCTTTGAAAAGCCCTAATTTCGAAGTGTACAACAGACAGTTTTGCGTGAAAATTCGATCGAGTTTTCAGAAATTCGATCGAATTTTTCTTAAAGTATGCATAGCCTTCGATGCTCTATTACGCCCGTATTTTTCAAAAAAACGTACAAAAATTCGACCGAATTTCTGAAAACTCGGTCGAATTTTGGTGACAGCTTCGCGCTGCTTCACTATTTTGGCTCGTTCTCCCTCATTTTAACTCCGAATTGAGATCCGCTTTTTCCTACATCTTCCTCTTCACCTCTAGAATCCATTTATTACCTGAAAATTACACAAATTCTACCAAAGTATAAATTCTCCAAATATTAACAAATATCGCGCAATGTAGGACACTTTAACACTCAAACTAAGCATAATTGTATGGAACCATGCTATAATTAGAACCTAAATTCATGAGATTTCTACACTCATCACCTCATATAATGGTTTATTAGCTCCTCGCCGGTCTGACAAAAACGGAAATCCTTTGGCCTAGACTCCAATTTCATGGTGTCCCCACATGAATTCATGAATCACATTATCATAAAAAAATCCCCCAATTTTAAGCAGCAGCAACAACACTGAAAAAATTAGCTAATCAGCATAGAAATGGCAGAGCTAAATCTCTAAAATTGATCCATTTCGGTATGAACTAGAGAAGGAAAAGCATAAAACCTCCTAGAGCTCCAATCCGCAATTTCAATTTATTTTATGATCCTGATCTTTATCTTCACGCTAGCCAACTTAAAAAAGCTCAGAACCCCATAAAAATGCTATGGACTCATCAGTGATCCTTGATAGAGTGTAGCCATAGTCTGTTGTGTGATTTTTACATGACTAATCAATGCATATATATTTTGTGAGAAAGGTTAGGTGGCATGGTATAAATAAGTGAAACTGCCACGTAAGCAAAAACGATCTGAGACAACTAAAAATATAATTTTTGGGCGCGTGCATTTTACGCTCAAATTTTCAGCGACATTTAGTAATTTTCAGTGAAAAAAATGATCAAAATTGGACAAAAATGACTAAAATAAAAAATCGGAAGAACAAAAGTGGAATTTAGCAAACCCAGGGACTGAATTTGGATTAGCTAAACATAAAGGGCCAATTTTAAAATTATCTCAGTGCGTGAGGACCAATTTTGAAATTTCCCAGCGAGTGCATCTCACACTCAAATTTCCGGCGACTTTTAATAATTTTCAGCGAAAAAGACCAAAAGTGAACAAAAATTACTAAAATCGAACACTGAAGGATCAAACTTTCGAATTTAGCAAACTTGAGAACTGGAATTTAATTACGCCAAATATAAACCAATTTTGATATTTTCCAATATGTGTGCATCTATTTACTTATAATTAAATTTGATATATATTTTTTACTATAACGTACTACATCCATCCTGTTTTAATAGTTTCATTTTCTTTCTGTGCGCAGATTAATGAATATAATATTTTAATAGGTAGTGAGTTGAAAGATATAATATTTTAATATATAGTGGATAATTATATTAATATTGTATGTCAGCTCCATACAGATATATTAATTGTTTATATGGGTCCTATATATAAAAAATTAAATATAACCACTAAAGTGAGACATACAAATTGAAAATATGTAACCTTTATTATGAGATGAAGAATATTAAACAATAAAGATCTAATATTGTGAAAAAAATTTAAATACACTTGGCCCCTAAATAAGTTTTATGTGGCATCACCGTATAGGCCTCACTATTTCTTTTTTCATACATACACAACAATGTTTCTATGTTGGTAATTTTCCATTCTAAAAGGATGGTTGGTAAATTCAATTTTGTTGGTAATTTGTTGTAATTTATATAATTATTTTATTCGTAATTTGTTGGTAAACAACAATGGATTTTATTCTGTTGGTAAAAAAAATGTATTGGCATTGTATTACTATAAGAAAAATGAATTTTTTTTGTTTACAAATAAATTTTCAATGAATTGCATCCCATTGATAAATTTTGTTGCTAAACAGAATTTTAGCAAGTGATAGTTTACAATGAATTCCTGAATATTATATTATGAATCAAATTGATATTGTTTCTTTTCGCATAAGTAAAGAAAGAAGGTATCAAGTTCTAAATTTCAAAGTAAATAAATTGGCACAAATAATATGTTGCTAGAAATTAGCTTGGCGTATTATAATATTGACTGATGGCACAAATTTGCTAGAGATTAGCATGGCGTATTATAATATTGATTGATGGGCACAATCAAGTTTGAAATTTCAAAGTAATAATCATAAAAAACGATATCTTCTTTATTGGTACAGCGGAATCAATGGGCACAATTAAGTAAATACTTCCTCCATCTTAGGAAAGATCGAACCCACACGAAAATTAATAAAGTAATAACTTTTAGAAATATTATGATATTTTTTTGGTAATAGATAAATGATAAAATATGTTATGTGTGTTAGATAAATGTGATTTTTTTGTAAATAAAGTGTATGGAGAAGGGTGATTGTGTTTGACTTTTTACTTTTTTAGTAATGTGCAAACTTTTGTGGGACAACAAAAAATAGAAAATGTGTCATCTTTCCTGGAACGGAGGGAGTACACGTTTTTTAAAACCCCCCACAAAGATCCAAGTTGTTGATCATATCCGATTCACCATTTGGCAACTTCACATCACATGCTTAATTAATCATAAGTACACCAGATTATATACATATATTTGACACACCAATCAAGAAATATTGCTAATTAACAATCTCCAAATCATGAAAACTCCTCATCATATCTTAATTCTACTATTCATCATCTCATCCTCACTCGCAGCTTCAGCTGATCACGACAGTTTTCTTGCATGTCTGAAAACCAAATTCGACTACTCCAACGTTGTCTACACACCAATCAACTCATCCTACTCTTCCATCCTCAACTTCACCCTCTGGAATCTCAGATTCATCTCAGATTCCACCCCTAAACCCCAACTCATCATAACCCCACTACAAGAGTCACAAATCCCACCCATCATACTCTGTGCCAAACAAAATGGCATCGAAATCAGAACACGAAGTGGTGGCCACGACATCGAGGGAGTGTCTTCAGTATCCCACCTCCCATTCATCATCATTGATCTGATCAAACTCAATCGAATTACAGTCAACGTCGATGCCAAAACTGCATGGGTTGAAGCTGGTGCAACCATCGGAGATTTATACTATGCCGTCGCTAAAAAGAGCTCGAAACTAGGGTTTCCAGCCGGAACTTGCCCTACCGTTGGCGTTGGTGGCCACTTCAGTGCAGGTGAGAGTTTAATACATAAAAGGATCAAAACTGATAACTGATACCAAGTAAAAAACAAAGAATTGATAAGAAATCAAAATAGAAGAGGATCGAATCCATTTTAGCAGTTTGAAGGAGTTAGAAAATAGAAGAGAGAATATATAATTTTGTTAATAAAAGTCCAATGGAGAAGTTACACGGTAGACATTATTAATGTAGAAAAGTAAGCCAATTAAAATAAGCCATGTGGCAACACAATTGATTATACTACCCGTCGCGCTAAATTCTTCATCTTTAATGGTAAATTGCAAATGAAGGGTGAAGAGCTTAGGGACGGAGAGAATATATTTTAATTACACATGTGCCTTAAAAAACGTCTCAAAATAGTTAGGTTATTCATTTTTTATCCAAGTCTTTAAGTTTTGCTTTGATTTTTCGCAAAAAAATTTTATACTCTCTCTGTCCCGTCAAAAGTGGGTCTTTTTTTTGCGAGAAGATTAAAGAGTATTATTATTTAATGTGTAGTGAATAGTTATATTATTGGGAGTGTGAGCCCTATATTTTAATTGTATTAGAGGAGGTGTGTGAGTCCCATGTATTTAAAAAAGTAAAGGGGAGCCTTTTGAGTGGGACGCCTAAAATGAAAAAAAGATCTGGAGGGAGTATTTTTATCAATTTCATCTCACAACTTTTCTATAAGCACCTATTCAATTTCATCTCATAGAATTTGAAAAATCAAATATTTTTAAATAAAATAAGAGAATTTAAAAATTTGTGGCACTATTTCGTAGAAAAGTTTCTTTAGATTTAGATTTTTTATTTTTTTTATAAAAAAGCCAAGTTTTATTATTAAAGTAGCGTAGAGTATAAGACTGGCTCATACTCAAATGAAAAGGTATCGTATATTAAATTTCTTTTAACTTATTTTAAATAAAATAAATTTGTATAATACGATTTTGATATTAAGTTTCTTTAAATTATTTTAAATAAAATAAATTTGCATAATTCGATTTTGATTTTAAACTCGTGCAGGTGGATACGGAACATTGCAGAGAAAATACGGGCTGGCAGCAGATACCGTGATCGATGCAAGAATAATCGACGTCAATGGCAGAATTCTCGACAGAAAATCCATGGGTGAGGATCTGTTCTGGGCAATCCGAGGCGGCGGCGGCGCCAGCTTCGGCGTCATCACCGCCTGGAAAGTTCAACTTGTAGATGTCCCTGAAATAGTCACTGTATTCACCGTCAGAAGGACATTGGAACAAAACGCGACCCGACTCATCCACCGCTGGCAGTCCGTGGCTCCACAACTCGACCCGGATTTATACATCCAACTCACAGTCGGAAGAAACAACTCAACCATCACTGCAAGCTTCGCTTCTCTGTTTCTTGGTCGCGTCGATAGGTTGCTTCCATTGATGCAAGAAAAATTCCATGAGCTGGGGCTCGTTCGAGCAGACTGCATCGAGATGAGCTGGATCGAATCAGTGCTTTATTTCTTCGATTTACCAACTGATACAATAGAGCTTCTGCTAGACAGGACACTTCCCATCAAAAGATACTCCAAGATTAAATCGGACTACGTGCAGAAGCCCGTTCCGATATCCGGGTTCGAAGGGCTGTGGAGGGTATACATGGAGGCGGAAGGGGAGGTGTCGGAGGTTGTAATGATTCCATACGGTGGAAGAATGGCTGAGATTCCAGAAACTTCCATTCCGTTCCCTCACAGGGCTGGAAACTTGTACCTGATGGCTCACATACTACTTTGGGAAGAGGATAAGGTTCAGAATTCGGACAATTACATAAGCTGGGCTAGGAGGGTGTATGGTTACATGACTCCTTATGTGTCTAAGTTTCCGAGGGGTGCGTACATGAACTACAGAGATCTCGACATCGGAGTGAACAACGACCGGGGGAAGACGAGTTATGAGCAAGCAAGCGTTTGGGGGAAGAAGTATTTGAAGAACAATTTCGACCGGCTTGTTCGGGTGAAAACCGTGGTTGATCCGGAGAATTTCTTTAGGCAGGAACAAACCATTCCGCCACTGCGCTAATGATGTATATTCTCTTTGCAGACTGTATTTGGTTGTAATAATCATATATACTCATTATTTGATGTATTTGTATGTGTGTATTGATGGTTGAGAATATTTCTGCATATTATAATAACTCCCATTAAATCCTTTATATTTCTTCCTAAAAATACTCTGGTTTTTATATGATAGAAAATCTCATAAGAAGCATAGCTTTTTGTGAGTTGAGTTGGCAACCAATGTCTCACTTTGGTTATAAGTGGGGATGGTAATGGGGACAACATCATGCTAATTGGATCGAGTGGTCTAATGAGCCTTTATTGCTCCGGCTCTCCGTGGGCCTATAAACCCAACATTTTTCAATTGCACATGGGTTATAAGTGGGGATGGTAATGGGGACAATATTATGCTCATTGGATCGAGTTGTTTACTGGGTCTTCATTGGTCTCTGCTCTCGTGGGCCTATAAACCCAACATTTTTCAATTTCCAATACGTTAAATTATTCATTTGAAATCTGTTGAGTCTCCATAGCTTTGATAATATTTAGCTAGGTCTTAAGATTGAACTCTTTCAATTGTGTCCATCAGAGTATGTTGGTAGAAAGCACGGTGTATATATTAAACTGCAATACAATACAAAATTGGAAGAAATAGAATTGATCAGAGCTTAATTTCCACCCTTTCAAAGGACTTTTGTTATAAAAATGTGGGCTCAGATATCGCAGTTTAATTGAGTTTGGAGTTGGCTACATGGACCAGAGTTCATATGCTATCCACAGGAAATGGAGGATATTGCAGTTACAGATATTAAACCTCATAAGGCATAATGTTTGGCATGCAACTCATGAGGTTCTACTCAGGGGTGATTGGTAGGGGTAACGAGGGAGGGTACTGAGAATGAAAGTGTATTGATTCTCATTCCTCATATTTGATAAGAGGTAATGAGAATTCGAAATCCTTCATCATTCCCATTGATTCAAAGACTACCCCACCGTTCAATCATTTTTATTCTCATTATCATTACCTTGTTAATGATTCCCACAACTATTACCTGAATTTGAACCAAGCGGCTCCTCATTAAAGTTGTTTTCCTTAATTGTATCTAGTTTACTTAATTAATTTTTTACGTGAATAGATCAGGGGTTGCATATTGGTTGAGATTGGATAACAGAACAGGCATTGAAGCAGCAGTGAATAGTTAGATATATATCTTGCAGCGAGTAAGGGAAATATTGTCTCTTTGTTGCAAATTGCAATATTAACATCCCAAAAGGGTATTAAATTCATGCAACAAAAATGTTGAAACAATATCTACTGATATCAAATTCTGTTCCATGATTAATTTTCTTTATAACCTAGGACCATCCATACTTTTGGCACTACTTCATACTTGACTTGCTGAGTTTGACTGCTGCTTATAAGGGAATCTTATCTTCACAATGGATTGAATGAAAAATGGAGTTTTTGGTCCAAATGCAAACATTAGATGCATACTTTTACATGGAATAATAACTATGACAAATGACCTTTGTATTCATGTGTTTTGAGCTCAGAAAAAAGAATTCTTATAAATTCAAAAGTTTCTAGATTCATTGAAGATTTTTCTTTCATGATTATGGTGAATCTTGTTCACTATTAGTGCATGTAATCAACTTGAGCCTTATCAATTAATTGTGTGCATAATAAACATGGGAACTGATGGGAAGATGTAACTGAATGGAAGACACCAGACTCTTTGATCTCTGTACCTAGTTACAATTCTCTCAATAGTTCCATTAATTCTGAGGATTTGAGTAAAGATTAAGTAATTGGATGTATTTTTCCATAATTGGGCAGAAAGAATTATACCCACAAAACCTATGATTACTATGTCAGGAAGGGCCTGAGCTTCATCTCAAGTGCTTTAACTCAAAGTATTTGAAAGCACAAGGGTCTACTTCTCAAATCTCTCAATTTGCTTTACTTACTAAAGAGTAATGACTAACATGTGGATCCAACTATGAGTTGAATAGTTGAATCCGGTGTTTGATTTTTGGACTGAAATTGTGGGATATTTTTCCATTATATATTCTGTGAGGTTTATTTATACCTGTTGTAAGTCTATTATGGTAATGAAGTTAAAAAATATAGTGACAAATGTCATGTGGAGGTTATAATTATGAGCTTATGTTTGGAAAGAAAGCAAGCAAGCAAACAATTCTCTATGAATGTGGTGTTAACAAGGATTTGAATCAATGGTGCCCCTTTGAGATAATAGAAGATTTGGTATAATGATCACCTGATGAATGGTGATTGTGAATTCTCCATATAAATAACGTTTTGTGTACAACAACAATCCCGAGAAATCAGGATAGAGAATAAATCAAATCAAGAAGAAATCAAGAATATATATACAAATATATACAACAACTATGTATGGAAATTATTCTTATCACCCTCCGTCAAGCGATGCGTGGGATTGAGGCAAACGCAGAGCTTAGAGCGAAGCATATCAAAGGCCGGACGTGGAAGACTTTTTGTAAACACATCAGCAAGTTGTAGAGAGGACGGAATAAACTGAGTGTCTAATTTGCCATTCGAAACTAGCTCCCGAATAAAGTGACAATCAATCTCAATATGCTTTGCGCGTTTGTGCGCAACTGTGTTCTAACTTAAGAAAACAGCACTCCTATTATCACAAAATATAATCGGCCTCTGAGAAGAAGGTACACCAAGTTCATAAAGAAGATTAGATATCAACAGAATTTTTGAGGCGGTATTAGCCAATGCCCTATACTCCGACTCACAACTCGAATGTGCAACTATAGTTTGCTTCTTTGCACTCCACGAAACTAGATTACCTCCAAGAAAAATCGAGTAGCCATACGTTGAACGTCTTGTATCAACACATCGTGCCCAGTCGGAATCTGAATAACCAATAAGAGAAAGATCAGGGCGAGACGTAAATGATAAGCCATAGTGTAGAGTTCTCTTAATGTATCGTAAGATACGTTTGACTGCAAGAATATGATCCATGGTTGGAGACTGCAAAAATTGACTGACTTGATTAACTGCATAGGATAAGTTCGGTCGAGTAATCGTGAGATACTGTAAGGCTCCAACAATTGACTGATAGCTAGTAAGGTCTGAGAATGGTTCGCCCAGACTAGATAGAGTACCCCCAGCAGTGAGGGGTGTCGCCACAGGTTTGGCATCGATCATCTCAGCACGCTTAAGGATATCGTGTGCGTATTTGGCTTGTCCAACAAAAAGGCCACGATCAGTGTAAGAAACTTCTAGTCCGAGAAAATAATTGAGTCTTCCAAGATCTTTAATAGCAAACTCATATCATGTACGACGTAAGAAATTCTGAAGCATGGCTTGATTGCTCCCGGTAATGATAATATCATCAACATACAATAAGAGATAGATCACATGAGACTTGTGATGAAGATAGAATAATGAAGAGTCAGAATGACTCTGCCGGAATCCGATAGAGAACAAAAACAAGCTAAATCGTTGAAACCATGCCAATGGAGCCTGCCAAAGACCATAAAGTGCCTTTTTAAGACGGCACACATGATTAGGAAAACGTGGATCAACAAATCCCGGTGGTTGCGCCATAAAAATTAGTTTAGATAGCACACCATTTAAGAAGGCATTTTTCACGTCAAGTTGATGTAATGGCCAGTGATTGTGCACAGAAAGAGCAAGAATTATTCGGATTGTGGCAGCTTTAACAACTGGACTAAATGTATGACTAAACTCAATACCTGGTATCTGAGTGAAACCGTGGGCCACAAGACGTGCTTTATAATGTTCGGTGGTACCATCAGATATAAATTTGGTACGGAAAATCCATTTGGAGCCCACAATATTTGCATTCGGAGGTGGAGGAACTAAATCCCAAGTACTGTTAGCATGCAAAGCATCCATTTCTACCTTCATTGCAGCAAGCCAATGAGGAGACTTAGCAGCTTATTTGAACCCACGTGGCTCTAAAGCTGTAACGAGGGCAGATAAAAGAGCTGTGGATGTAAGATCCATAGGGTACTTTGGTTAGAAAACCCCTGCTCTTGACCGTGTGATCATGTGATGCCGTGATTGGTTTTCTTGCCGAGGTGGAACATCATCGGGCTGATCAAGCTCAGGATGAAGATCAGGCTCATCATGAGGAGCAAGTATAGGCTCGGCTGGTCGAGATGGTGCTGATCCCGGTGTTGGAGCATTAAGCGATGGAGTGAAATCGGGAATGGTGCAAGGCCGACATGTGGGAGAGTTTGAAGGCATCAATGTGGAGCTTGTAGGCACCAAGTTATGGTGCATTTGTGAAGGTGCTGCAGCTGAAAAAGGTTCGACAAATGTATATAAATCAAGGTGATCAGTTGATGCCGAAGAGTGAGCCGTACTAGAGAATGAAAATAAAGACTCATCAAACTTAGCATGACGTGTAATAAAGATACGAGCAGAAGTAGGATCGTAACACCTGAACCCTTTATATATAGTGTTATAGCCCAAGAAAATACAAGGATGACTTCGAGGGGCAAGCTTATTTGCAGCATAGTCCCGTAAGAAAGGATATACCCTGCAGCCAAAGGATTTAAAATTTGAGTAATCTGGAGTAACACCAAACAACACCTCAAATGGTGATTTCCTGTCCAACACTGTAAAAGGCAGCTGGTTGATAACATAAACGGCGGCTGAAAAGACATCAAACCAAAATTTTGATGGAACATGGGCATGAAACATCATGGATAATCCGGTTTCTACGATATGGCGATGTTTTCTTTCAGCACTACCGTTTTGTTGAGGTGTGTAAGGACAAGAGAGTCGATGGAGAATACCATTTTTATCCATGAATTCACGCAGTCTGTGATTAACGAACTCAATACCACCATCACTTTGAAAGGTTTTTAAAGTGGACGAAAACTGATTGCACACAAATGAGTGAAAACGAATAAAAATATCATAGAAATCTGATTTGGCATGCATCGGATAAATCCATGTGAACCTGGAAAAATCATCAACAAATGCAACATAATACCGATATCCATCAGAAGATGTAACTGGGGCCGGTCCCCATAAATCACATGCACAAGTTCAAGAACTGTAGAAGCACATTTATTATTCAACTGAAAAGATAATCTTTTGCTCTTAGCCAACTGGCAAGATGAGCATACTTCAGGATTCGGTAACAATGATGTAACAGATAAATATCCCAACTTATTCAATGAAAAAATAATAGGAAATGCCATAAATTAAAACTAGCTTTTCTTGGAGAAGAATGGACAGCAACATGAAATATGACAGGGTCATTGTCAAGTAAATAGAGGCCGCGATCATGCCTTCCGGTGCCCAGAATGTCCTTAGTTTGACAGTGCTGAATAATGAAAGAGTTGTCAGAAAATAAGACATCAACAGGATAATCTTTAGTCAGCTTACTGATTGACAAAAGGTTCTTTGTCATATAAGGAACAACCAGAACATCATTTAAGGCAATATGAGAAGATAACTTTCGAGAACCGACATGCGAAATAGAAAGAGACTTGCCATTACCAACTAAAACTGAGCGAGTACCGGTATAAGGTTCGACGTAGTCCAGCGAGGTCGGTTCTGCTGCCACATGTGCAGATGCCCCGAATCCACATACCAGTCGGAGATAGAAGAAGACAAGAAATCAGCAACATTGCATGAAGTCTGGAATGCCTGTGCGAGATCAACTGTAGGACCGAGAGTGCGATTCAAATATAGCGGGCATTTATCCGCATAATGATCTCCTCTACAGATCTGGCAGCGAGGCCGCCGGGGTCCACAGGAAAAACCTGAGTTACCACGGCCATTAGTGTAACCACCACGACCAGTAGAAGATCCATACTTATTGATGGAAGGTTGGCGATTTGTCGTTCGAGAGTTGAAACTTCCACGACGTGGAGAGTTGGAGGTAGCAAGGAAAACAGCGGTACTTTGAGTTGGAGAAGTTTCCATTGAGCAATTCATGAGATCAAATTGAATGGCTTGATGTAGGAGAGTAGAGAAGAGAGGTACTGGAGTCATTGCCATTCGGGTGTCAGCAAAATTTGCAAACTGGATGCCCAAACCGCGCAAGAACCAATGGCTTTGTCGGACTCATCTGTAGGTTTTCCAATTGTCGATAGTTGATCACAAAAAGATTTGAATTTCTTACCGTAATCTTGGACAGTAAGCGTGCCACGCCAAAGGGAGAGTAACTCCTCACGGAGTTGATTTGCTTGAAATGTAGAAGAGTGAGAGAAAGTGCTTCTAAAGCGAGCCATGCATCTCGAGAAGTTGTACAATCGACGACTTCGGCCATTGCTTCTTCTGTCAAGGTGGAGAAGAGGACTCCTAGAAATTTTTGATCAGTTGTGTGCCAGGTAGTATAAGCCGGGTTTGGAGAGGAGCCACCATCAGTTTGGGGAAAAGCATCCGGGGACTTAAAAGTACCATCAATATAATCGAGAAGATCAAAACACGTGAGCATGGGCATGATCTGCCGTTTCCACAAGAGATAATTAGAGGAGGATAATTTAATAGTGATCATATGAATCATTGTAGCAATGGGAATAGATTCAGAAAAAGAAGAGGTAACCATTTGGTGGGCAGATGCACGACAGAAGGTGTTGGCGGCTTAAAGCACTAGGGTTTCCGGTGCCTAGGCTGATACCATGAGATAATAGAAGATTTGGTATAATGATCACATGATGAATGGTGATTGTGAATTCTCCATATAAATAACATTTTGTGTACAACAACAATCCCGATAAATCAGGATAGAGAATAAATCAAATTAAGAAGAAATCAAGAATAAATATACAAATATATATACAACAACTATGTATGGAAATTATTCTTATCACTCTTCATACTTTGACCCTCTCTTTTCATTCAATCTATGAACAAGGATTTGAATCAATGGTGCCCCTTCATACTTTGACCCTCTCTTTTCATTCAATCTATGAACAAGGACTGTATAAATTTTTAATTTAGTTAAAACCAAATTTTTATTGGGATAAACACACGAATAATTGAACAACAAACTATTCGTTTGCGCAGCGGAATGATAAGTTATCCTTCTCTTATGTGAATTTAGCTAAAACAATTCTAATAATATGATGCACGATAAAACAAACAATCACAAAACAATAACACAAGCAATTTAACATGGAAAACCTCCTCAATGTGAGGAGTAAAAACCACGAGACCAATACCCACCAAAAACTTCACTATGAGAAAAAATCCAAGAGTTATAATCTGCCACCACAAATTTACTACAACAAACATATCAAGACACTCAATACTTTATAACAAACAACGAGATTAAAAAGACCTCACCCAACCACACAAGCTCAATCCAATGGCTGATTTATGAGAAACAACTCTTTCCCTTTGACTTCGCAGAACTGAATCGCCAAAAAACCGGACTTCTATTTTTGGCCTATTCTCGTCAACATAGAGCTCCAAACACAATCTCCACCATTAATATAAATTCGACAAGTTTTGAACGTGCTGACCTTAATTCAGCTTGATCCGACAGTTGAAACTCTGGTTATTGCCTCATCAATATTACTGCGCTGGATTCTCTCTCAAAAACGTAAATTTTGTTTTTGCCCTCTTTTTTCTTCTATCTTCCCTCAATGACTTCTAGGACAAGATAATACCAAGTATCGGGCCTACTTTGGCTTTACTAACCTTGTTGGCTATTAGGCTTTTCCACATATTTGAAAATCCAACCCAACAAATCTCCCCCTTTCCGATTATGTGGAGAGATTAGCCATTCCGGCTATCACAAGACATACCTCAAGCTTCTCTCTAAGCAATGCCTTCGTCATCATGTCAGCACCATTATCATCCATATGAATTTTTTCAAGCTCAAGCAACTTATCATTATTAACGTCTCTCATCCAATGATATCTCACATGAATATGCTTCGATCTTGAATGAAATGCAGCATTCTTGCTGAGATGGATAACACTCTGACTATCACAAAATACTACATATCTCTCTTGCTTCAGTCCAATTTCCTCCATAAACCTTTTGAACCATAACACTTCTTTACATGCTTCAGTTGCAGCGATGTACTCTGATTCTATTGTAGAGAGTGCAACACACTTTTGCAATCTTGATTGCCATGACACAGTGCCACCTACGAATGCCACTAGGTAAGCAGAAATTGACTTTTTGGTGTTCAGATCCCATATCTGAAACGGTGTAGCCAACTAACTCGGGCTTTCCACCTCAAAAGGCGAGTCTCAAACTAGATGTGCCTCGTAGATATATCATAATCCACTTCACAACATTCCAATGCACCTTTCCCGGATTAGACAAATAACGGCTAACAACACAAATTGCATGAGCTATGTCTTGCCTCGTACACACCATTGCATACATCAAGCTTCCCCGGCTGAAGCATATGGGACTCTTCTCATTGTTTCCTTCTCTTCATCGGTTGAAGGATTATGATGAGAACCATGCTTAAAATGAGTGGCAAGAGGAGAACTAACCACTTTAGCTTTGCTCTTATTGAATTTCTCAAGCACTTTCTCAATATACTTCTCCTGTGATAAGTGTAGCTTCTTGTTTGCTCTATCTCGGGCAAATTTAATACTAAGAATTTTCTTTCCTGACACCAATTCCTTCATGGCAAAGGATTTTCTCAAGTGTTTCTTCAACCTGCCAATTCTTGAAACATTCTTGCCAATAATCAATATATCATCAACATACAACAATAATATAATGAAATCATCATCCGAGAACTTCTGGACAAACACACAATAATCAGAAATAGTCTTCTGACAGCCTTGCTCCCCCATAACTGACTCAAATTTCTGATTCCACAATCTAGGTGCTTGCTTCAAACCATAGAAACTTTTCTTCAATTTTAAGCATACATGGTCTTCTATTCTTTTCACTTTGAAACCTTCAGGTTGTACCATGTACATCTCTTTATCTAGCTTACCATGAAGAAAAGCAGTTTTGACATCTATATGCTCAATCTCCAAATCAAGGCTAGCTGCCAAACCAAGCACAAAATGGATGCAAGACATTTTAACAACTGGAGAAAAAATTTCTTCAGAATCAACTCCCTATTTCTGGCTGAAACCTTTAACAACCAATCTAACTTTGAATCGTGGCTTTGAGGTATGCTCATCTTGTTTTATCCTGTACACCCACTTATTCTTTGTTTGGTGTGAAAATCTGCGTGTATTAGGGTCCAATTTAGCACCATTGTGTGGAATTTATATCCATATTTGAGCATCTTTCTATTGAATCGCATATATTTGTGTTATAGATGCTTGTGAGGTGTTATTTCATGTTTTTAGGTGGAAAATGAGGGTAAAAAGAGCAGAAATGGAAGTCGGGATCGAAGCCGGGTTAAAATAGGAATTGGTGCAGCATGGCATGACTCGTACCAGCCTTGTCACGGGTCGTGCTGCCCACATAGTCCACTAGTGCCGGCCATGATGTGCACGACTGCCCAGCACGCCCCGGAGGAGCATGACAAGTGCCAAAATTTGCATGACTTGTGCCATTCTCAAATAGAAAAATTTTAAGGTGTTCTTTATATAGTTGGAAAGACAAGAAAGAGAGGATCGAGTGAGCACAAAAATCACCTCAATCGGAGATCGGATGAAGAAGTTATGAGCAAAACCGTGAGGTCACGCAGGAAGCCAACAGGTGGCACGACTCGTGCCGGGTGTCCAGCCAGCCCGTGCTGCCGAGAGATGCTGCACGTCCGTGGAGGTGGACGTACATCCCAATGTCTTGAAGCACCGAGGTAAGTTTTCTTCACTTATGTGTGTTGCTTGGAAGTTGATTTTTTTTTAAATTTTCAGAATTTATTTCGATCTTTCGAATTTTTTTTGCGACATCCAAGTATCTTGTGTGTTTCTTAGATTTGGAGTGATTTAATTTTTGGTTGAATCTTTGAGTTTATCCTATGATTTACTAATAAGTTCTGAAGTGTGATAAGATATGTTTGAGCTTTAATAATTATAAAGGATATCGGAGTAGAAGAGAAGTAAGTTCTATCTGAGGCATTTGCCTGACCGAATTGGATAATTCGAGGAGCTTGCAAGATGTGGAGGAGATAAATCAAGTGCCTTTGTTTCCTTATTTTAATTTTTTATGTGATAAATTGTGTTGATTCTTGAGTAGTTGAGGTATTAAAGTTTGAGTTTCTGATTGTGTGCTTAGCTTGATCTTATTTGTTAGATTTCTGCCAAAAATTCATATGCTCTTGAAATTGATAGAGGAAGTGTACTTAATTTATATTGTGATATGAAGTTTTATGTGTATTTGTGAGACATTATTTACCAAGAAGAGTACTATGTTACTTGATAACCCATGTGAGATTTTCAGCCTATTATCATGTACATAAACACATGATATTTCTTTCTGGTGAGTATCATTCTAGTGTGTGTATTCAAGAACTTGCCTCTTGTCTTGCTTGAGACTACACGTTATGTTAGATGATGGGAGATGATCTAAGGTCATCCTTGAATATATGAGTCACTTAGCCAAATAATTCCCTACCATATGATTATTTATCCGTATTTAGCCCGTTAAGCCTTAAAACCTTATTCTTTGGCAACCTACGAGAAATAACCACTTCAAGTATCTTAATAATTTTTTTAGCCTTGATTGTCCTTCTAGAAGATAATTAATGGCTTTTCAAAGTGTGTTGATTGAATTTGATAACAGCTTGGAGAAGAATGAAATTGGTGTTGTAACAGTGATTGAGCTTGATAATGCGTCTAAAGAAAATCATGGAGTAATACGTTAATCTAGTACTCCATTGAAATAAACACCCTAGGGTAGTCCCGAAACTGGTACCCCATGGAGGATGCGTGAGGTAGTGCCGAAACTGGTACCTCAAGAAAAGAAAAAAAGGGAAAGAAAATGTATGTGCTGTGCGTGGAAGAGAAAATTTGAAGAGAAAAGGAAGATGATGTGCTTGAATTGAAGGAGTAAGAAGAAGATCATAATGGATCGCGACTTGATTGATCCGAGTTTTGAGTCACTTATCCATATATTTTCTACCTCAACCAAAGAGTCAACATTACATCCAAAATAAAAGTCCTTTTTGAGCCCATTGTCGAATCATACTTTAAGTGGTGGAGAGTTTGAGACATTTGGCAAGCTTATGGTTACGCATGCACTTGAATTGAATATGAGCGTAAACACCATACCCTATAAGTGTACATCTTTTACACTTGAGTGCGAGTGATATACTTCCCGTGAGAATAAGTTGATGGAGCATTTAAATTGGTATTAATTGTCTTAACTTGTATGCTATGAATGAATTACTACATGTAATGAGAGTTGCATGACCGGAGTTAATGATAATTGTGTGTTGAATGGCCTAGTTGTCATATCCCTTGTTTTCCCTTAGATTTTACACACTATCTTTCTTCTTTGTTCGATTTCATTGTTCGGGGACGAACAACATCTTAAGTTTGGGGGGTTTGTTCGGTGTGAAAATTTGCATGTTTTAGGGTCTGATTTAGCACCATTGTGTGGAATCTATATCCGTATTTGAGCATCTTTTTATTGAATTGCATATATTTGTGTTATAGATGCTTGTACGGTGTTATTTCGTGTTTTTAGGTGGAAAATGGGGAAAAAAAGAGCAGAAACGGAAATCGGGAGTGAAGCCAGGCCAAAATAGGAATTGGTGCAGCATGGCATGCCTTGTGCCAGCCTTGGCACGGTGGTGCTGTCCACATAGTCCACTAGTGCCGGCCATGATGTTCACGACCGCCCAGCACGCCCCGGAGGACCATGACATGTGCCAAATTTTGCACGACTTGTGTCATACTCAAATGGGCGAATTTTAAGGTGTTCTTGACATGGTTGGAAAACCAAGGAAGAGAGGATCACGTGAGCATAAAAATGACCTCAATCAGAGATCGAATGAAGAAGTTATGAGTAAAACTGTGAGGTTGCGCAGGCAGCCAATGGGTGGCACGACCTGTGCCACATTTGGCACGACCCGTGCCCGGTGTCCAGCCAGCCCGTGCTGCCGATGACACCGAGAGATGCTGCACGTCCGTGTCAAGCACTACTCTT
This sequence comes from Pogostemon cablin, assembly GCA_023678885.1. Classification (NCBI taxonomy): domain Eukaryota; kingdom Viridiplantae; phylum Streptophyta; class Magnoliopsida; order Lamiales; family Lamiaceae; genus Pogostemon; species Pogostemon cablin. The sequence goes on along the minus strand of CM043008.1, from coordinate 11,476,871 downwards.
GCCACACCTGGCACAACTCGTGCCGATGCCCAGCGAACCTGTTTCGTTATTTTTCAGCCAGTTCGTATTTTTAACGTTAAAAAATCCACTTTTGAGTCATAATTCGGGAATTGTCAGTCCTCAACTATAAAAGGAGCCCTTTGGGTGTTCCAAACCCTAACTCTCCATAACTCTCCACAACCCTACGTACTTTTCTATTCACCATCCCATCCACCCATCCCGTGTAGTTCATCAGTGTTGCTTACTTGAGAAGTAGAACGAGAAGGTTCAGAATCACGGAGCAAAGAACAGAGAATCACGCCACATCTAGGGTTTTTCTAATTCTTTCTTTTAAACTTTTGAATTATAGACCTATGGCTATGCTTTCATACCTAACCATGTGTGTTGCCTGTAACACCATGGGCTAGTACTTCTTGGATAGTGCTAGGTTTTGAAGGTTGAATTGGTTTGAATTGATGATCTAGAATAGGTTGGATACCTGTAATATATTTATTCCCTTATTAATGCTTTAAATTTAGACTTATATTTTTGTCTTATATGATCTGTCCTCATGCACGTATATGTCATTGTCTTATGCATATTTATACTTGTTGCTTGTTGAACTTAATCTCAATTTTGGTATAAATTGATAAGAGTAAGCGTACTCTATCGTTGTGTAGAACGTAGTGACCAAGTGCAAAATTTATAATATCGAACCCAAGGGAGAAAGTGTATGTATCCGTATTCGAAAGATGTTTCACTCTAGAAGGACTAATCAATAAAAGGATAGGATGATTAACACTACAAACTACCTAAGAAATCAATTAAATGATAGAAAATGTACATATGAGATGGATGATGGGTGATGGTGAGCAATCTAAGAAGTGCAAGGCTTAACCACAATCAAGATCTAGACATCACCTAAAAATGCAAGTTTCTAATGGCAAACATCATTGAAAATGGAATAGAAGCAATCACATATGTTCCCCTAATCCCTATGGCCAAGGCAATTAGGTTCTAAACTTTTTACAAGTTTGCAAGCCCTAAGATTGATTCTTACTCTCAATTCCCTTAGAAGGTACTATGATCATAAGTTTGGTTCTTCTCACTTAATTAACAACCGATTAAGATCAATTAACTAAGTGTTATCTCATGAATGTCCCAAGCACACCTCTCCCTACACTAACATACATGATCAAATAATAAAATAATTCAATTAAAACCCTAGACATAATATTAGAATGATCATCCTAACACTATGAATAGAAAATTTAACCACACAATTCATAATATGAATCAAGTAATCATAGATCATGAGATAAATTTCAAAATCAATTCAATTAAATCATTAAAAATATTACATACTAGAATAGTCTCAATCCATCATGTGGCTAGCCTCACATGAGGACTAGCTACTAAAATCATTACAAAATTAATATAATCCATGGCTTGTTCCAATTGAGCCAAATAATGAAGATAACAACAAATCAAAGGTTGATTGGCTTCCCTTTTGAAGTTGGTTTTATCTTCCTTCAACATGCTCCAATCTTCACTCCTTGATGTTCTTCTCTTCTTATATTGGTGGATTGGTGGAATGGATTAGTGGAATGGATGGATGGAATGAAGGTTGGATGGCTGAGTGGTAGATGGATGGATGAATGAAGAGGAGGATGAATGAATGAATGGAGGATGGATGGATAAATGGAGGATAGATGAATGGAGGGGAGGATGGATGATGTGTGAGAGCAGCCCCCCTGATCTGTTCTCGTGGAGGATTGAGAGGTTTTGGGTATTTAAACCCACTTGAAAAACCCTAATTTCGCATTGCAGAATTGGACATTTTGCACGAAAATTCGATCAAATTTTCGTGCTTCGGTCGAATTTTTCTTACAGTGTGCGTAGCCTTCAATGCTCTGTTTTCTCCCGTGTTTTTCACAAAAATGCACAAAAATTCAACTGAATTTCCCCTTCGGTCGAATTTTTGTGACAGCTTCGCGCTGCTTCACTGTTTTGACTCATTCTCCCTCGTTTTAACTCCGAATTGAGATCCGTTTTTTCCTACATCTTCCTCTTCACTTCTAGAATCCATTTATACCTGAAAATTATAAAAATTCCACCAAAGTTCAAATTCTCTAAATTTTTACAAATATCGCGCAATCTAGGGCACTTAAACACTCAAACTAAGCATAATTGTATGAAACCATGCTATAATTGGACCCTAAATTCATGAGATTTCTATACTCATCAACCCCCAAATTTAAAATGTTGTTTGTCCCTGAACAACGAAGAAAAGAAAAAGAACGTGAGGGTAGAAATTGAGTGAATTGGAGAATGGATCAAAGAAAGAGTATAATCATTTTCAACTAATCAATCAAATCAAACCACACATGATTTAAACATCAATAAACCTATGCACAAATTATGGTGGGAATAATGCAAGTACCTCACTAATCCTCTCAGGGTAATCTATGCACTCACACTCATAGTGGAAATTGTGGACGTTTTTACACTCATAATTGATTCACATTCACGCATTACCATAGGCTTGCCACAAGTCTCAAACTCTACACCACTATTGAAGTGTGTATTTCATTGAATCAAATAGGACTTCATATGTGGATGTAATAAAGGCTCTTTGGTAAGGATAGGGATATATAGATAAAAGTGACACAAATATGTGTGTGGATGATTAGAAGAGACGTCTTCCTTCTCATCAAGCACTACTCCTTAATCATAAATTCACTTTTTTTATTCACTTTTCATGTACTTCATCATCCCTTCCTTTCATAACTCTTGAATTTAAGTATTTATTTTGTAGCTCTTTTTCTCCATACCTTTTGCAATATACATTTGAGTTTTTCTTTATTTTTTTAGCTCTTATGCACTTTTTTTTTTATTTTTTTAGAGCTTCATTCATTTTATTTTCTTGCTTACACATCATAATACACTAGCTCTCATTGCATTTCAAGCACAAAATTCTTAATTTCCTTTTCAAGTACAATTTTTGTTTTTCTCTTCATAACCTCCTTTAATAACCATCTCCAACAATCATCCACACAAAAGGTTTTATGTAAAGGCTTAAGTGGGTTTTATTGGCTTGTAATGAGCTAATAATCAAAGAATAGTCTCCATAGGCTCAAAATGGCTTACAAGGGAACAATGTTATTGTAAGGATATCATTTGGCTAGTGACTTCAATTTTCAAGGATGACCTAAGATCATTTTTCAACAATCTCCACACAGTGTATCCTCAAGCAAGACGAATGGCAAGTTCTAGAATACATACACATGAATAATGCACACATGAAAGAAATGAATCACATAATATTCGTGCATTCGAGGCTCAAAATCTCACGGTTCATCAATAGTGAAAAACAAGCATTACACAAGCAAATTCCCAACCATAACAAGTACACAAGCTCATATCTATTCAACCACATAATCTAACTCATCTTATAGTCTCAAACAATCACCAAATTAGCTCCACAAGAGAATATTCAATAATAAGAAATCAAGGAAAGGCTCACAAAAACAGAGGACCAAAAGGTGCGCTGGTGCAAATTGTACAACTAAGAGCAATACGAGCATGTAACAAAACGAATCATGCCGGTCCCCAAACTTAAATTTAACCAAGAGTTGAATTTTAATTTGAATAGAGTTTTGTTACCAATTCTGTCGCACTTCTTTCTTCTCTTCAAGACCATCACCGGAAGCTCCTTCATGTTCCTATAAAAGACAAGAAACACGATAAAAACTAAAAACAACTAAAAAAGCAATTAAATGAAAGTAATAAAGATAATGATGGGTTGCCTCCCCTCTAGCGCTAAGTTTAACGTCTTCAAGCCAGACGGAACTTGGAGAACTCATCGTAATGACCAAGGATATCGTTCGTTCTTGCCATCAAATTTTAATTTTTGTACTTCTTCCTCTATTTGGCATTTGTGGCAAGTAACGACCTCAGTTGCATCCTTCGAGATTGACTTTAAAAATTCTACTATTTTGACCTTACATTCCATCAACCTTTCCATTCTTGAGCACCACTTATTCTTTCTCTCCACATAGAGTTCTAGCATGTCTTCAAGTCCTTTTGTCCTTAAGAATATGAGAAGAATCAATAGGTAAGACAAAGTCTATAAAAACAATATTATGAAATTCAAAGCAACTTAAAGAGTTTAAAGGTTTAGAAATGCTAATTTCACTCTTCAAGTCATCATCACTTGCTTCTAGACTTTGTTCCTCTTCATCAACATCATTTGCCTCAATAGGCTCTTCAAGCACCTCTTTTGATTCTTCTTCCCCCAAATTTTCTTCAACCTTATTTTCCTTATCCTCAATAAGCTCAATATCTCTTGAGTTTTCATCATCCCCCGAACACTCTTCTACTTCTAATTTTTCTTCAATATCTTCATCGAAAATTTTCAATTCGTGAAGAGTGTTCCGTTCACTTATCATTTGACTCATTTGACATTCTAGGGCCTCAAATCTCCTCTCATTTTCCTCATCTTATCTCATTCTTTCAACTCTTTTTTCTTCAATCATCTCATTGAGCATATCCATGAGTTGCCTAATTCGATCTTCTACGGGTGGTTTTATCTCTTCACTCGGTGGTTGTCATCTTTGTTCTTGGAGATAATTTCCATGATCATTAATTTGGAAATTACTCCCTTGCATGTAAAATATATCCTCCACTTGAGGACTTGGCATCATCCACTCTTGTTGCACCGTAGTATAAGAAGTTGACATACTTTGAAGATCTTGAGTCTCATAACTAGGAAGACATGGTTGAAAACTTTGCCTTGTATCACTTCCACTATCATATCTTCTAAACAACTCCATTAAGGCATTATTTTCGGATAAAGATGTAACCGGAGGAACTTAGTTGTTGGAACTTGGTATGGAATAAGCGTATGCTTGATGAGGTTGGAACATATTTCCATTGTAAGTACTTTGCCATTCCGCATAACTCCCATTGTTGTAGCATTGAGAGCTTTCTTGACTTATTTGGCAATTATACCCGTAGTTGCTCTCATTCATGTAGTCAATTAATTGTTGTTGTGGAACCAAATTGAATAGATTTCCATAATTTCCTCCCAAGTGTTGGTTCTAAAAATCCATGTTCATACTCTTCTTTTCAAGGTTTGCTACAACTTCCTTCACTTTATATTTTTAGTTGCTTCTTCTTCTCTTCTATCAAGGTTTGTGTACCTATCAAGAAGAAAAAGTGAGAGAAAGATTTTTCAAAAAAAAAAAATAGATGCAAAAATAAGAAAAAATGTTCTAAGTAGAACTAACAAATTCAAACACGTTACACCGAAGCCTATCACCCCGGCAACGGCGCCATGAACTTAGTCTCAATTTTGGTATAAATTGATAAGAGTAAGCGTACTCTATCGTTGTGTAGGACGTAGTGACCAAGTGCAAAATTTATAATATCGAACCCAAGGGAGAAAGTGTATGTATCCGTATACGAAAGATGTTTCACTCTAGAAGGACTAATCAACAAAAGGATAGGATGATTAACACTACGAACTACCTAAGAAAGTAATTAAAGGATAGAAAATGTATATATGAGATGGATGATGGGTGATGGTGAGCAATCTAAGAAGTGCAAGGCTTAACCACAATCAAGATCTAGACATCACCTAAAAATGAAAGTTTCTAATGGCAAACATCATTGAAAATGGAATAGAAGCAATCACAGTTCCCCTAATCCCTATGGTCAAGGCAATTAGGTTCTGAACTTTTTACAAGTTTGCAAGCCCTAAGATTGATTCTTACTCTCAATTCCCTTAGAAGGTATTATGATCATAAATTTGGTTCTTCTCACTCAATTAACCACCGACTAAGATCAATTAACTAAGTGTTATCTCATGAATGTCCCAAGCACAAGAAGGGTATGACTTACCTCTCCCTACACTAACATACATGATCATATAATAAAATGATTCAATTTAAACCCTAGACATAATATTGAAATGATCATCCTAACACTATGAATAGAGAATTTAACCATATAATTCATAACATGAATCAAGTAATTATAGATTATGAGATAAATTCCAAAATCAATTCCATTAAATCATTAAAAATCCTACATATCTAGAATAGTCTCAATCCATCATGTGGCTAGCCTCACATGTGGACTAGCCACTAAATTTCATTACAAAATTAATATAATCCATGGCTTGCTCCAATTGAGCCAAATAATGAAGAAAACAACAAATCAAAGGTTGATGGACTTCCCTTTTGAAGTTGGTCTTATCTTTCTTCAACATGCTCCAATATTCACTCCTTGATGTTCTTCCCTTCTTATATTGGTGGATTGGTGGAATGGATTGGATGGATGGAATGAAGGCTGGATGGATGAGTGGTAGATGGATGGATGAATGGAGAGGAGGATGAATGAATGAATGGAGGATGGATGGATGAATGGAGGATGGATGAATGGAGAGGAGGATGGATGGTGTGTGAGAGCAGCTCCCCTGATCTGTTCTTGTGGAGGATTGGGAGGTTTTGAGTATTTATAACCCCTTGAAAAACCCTAATTTCGCACTGCAGAATTGGACATTTTGCATGAAAATTCGATCGAATTTTCGTGCTTCGGTCGAATTTTTCTTACAGTGTACGTAGCCTTCAATACTTTATTTTAGCCCGTGTTTTTCACAAAAATTATCAAAATTCGATTGAATTTTTCCCCTTCGGTTGAATTTCTGTGACAGGTTCGCGCTGTTTCACTGTTTTGGCTTGTTCTCCCTCATTTTAACACCGAATTAAGATCCGCCTTTTCCTACATCTTCCTATTCACTTCTAGAATCCATTTATATCTGAAAAATACAAAAATTCCACCAAAGTACAAATTCTCCAAATATTTACATATATCGCGCAATCTAGGGCACTTAAACACTCAAACTAAGCATAATTGTATGGAACCATGCAATAATTGGACCCTAAATTCATGAGATTTCTATACTCATCACTTGTGTTATATAAGAATTATATTTTTCAATCTGTTATGGGTAAAGGGGATCTAACCATATAACTTTTATTCATTAGAATAGTTAATATTGGACATTTAACATATCTATTAATTACCATTCTAGAGGATTTGGTTTCTTAGATTGTTAGGTGATAATTGGGGATTAATTCTTAAGTACCTATAAAGGGAAGTCTAGTGTTGTAGTCTTTAATGGAATTTTGCATGAAGTACCTAGAAAGGGAGTAGAAATTATTCTTCTGCATCTGAGGGTTTTACCAGGTTTATGTGTTAAGTTTACTTTAAAAGAGGGATTTAACATAAATAAGTGATTGTTTTCATAAGAAAGCAGGGATTCCAAACGATTGTCTAGTGATTTGATTCAACTGATTTAATTGGATTGCCTTGTTCTATCTATTTCTTCTCTTGAACACTTCCATATTTAATTTAATTTGCTATTTTATTATTTTTAGTGTTTATTTTATGCATCTTTAAATTAGGTAATTCTCAAAATACCCAGATTTATCTTATATTAGAATAGTCATAAATAGATTAAATAGTGAGTCTAGAATTATTCTTTGGGTTCGACAATAGATTTGGTCACACGCTTATCTGCAACAGATTCCCTACACTTGGGGACACGCAAAAAGGTGAATATTCTTCAAAGCATGTTTCTCATTTGTTAGTTTCACCAAATCAAATGTGTCATTTTCATGCAAAGACTTCATCTCATCTTGCATTCCTTCCAACCATTTATTCATGTGTTCAGTGGTGGCCTTGAGGAGGGGCGAAGAGGGCGACCCCCCTGGGCCCCTAAAATATGAGGCCCCAATATATATATATATATATATATATATATATATATATATATATATATATATATATATAGTAATAATAATAATAATTGGTGTAGTTATATTTTAATAAAATACATAATTATATTAGGTTATTAGAGTCTTCATAAATCTAGCTCATCAATTTATTGGGCTTAAAAAGGGGCCTATATTTAGATATTAAAAAAAAAGATCAAAACTTAAGGCCCAAAATAAATGTGGCTATGTGGCTACTGCAGAAGGAAGCTTTTCTAAATTGTTAAAAACTTTCTTGTGTTCAACTATATTACAAGAAAAACTAAATGGATTAGCAATTTTATGTATTGAAAAAAAAATATTGAAACAAATTAATTATGATGATATTATCGATGAATTCGTTTCTCAAAATGCTAAACGAAGTTATTTTAAATGATGATAATATATGTATGTATATCATCGAGGGCCTAATTTCTTTGTTTGCTCTGGGTCTAAAAAATGTCTGGACCGACACTGTCTGTCTTCTGTATGAATTGCTTCTCCATAATATTCAGGCTCTCCCCAATCGGTCAAAAGCACATATTGATTAGGAGGATATATCTTAGAAGGTACACATGCTCTACGGCTTCTTCTAGGTGGTTCTTGAACCTCTTGTTCTGGAACATCATATGGTTGTAGCTGATCGTGTCAGGAGGTGAATTCTGACATAATTGGAATTTTGGATTTAATTGGGGGTTATCAGACTTTCGGGTCTATGGATAACTGAACACGATAAACCTCGTGTGAGTATGGGTTTTTCTTAATTCTGCCTAAGACGAATCGAAGATAAATTAAGCTCAGTAATTCTAAAGAAGCATCAACAGAATTGACTGAGGCTCTTAATCTTATTTAAGACGCACCAAAATTAAGAAGAAGAATTGAGTTTCTGCGAACAGATGGGTTTTTTTATATATTTTTTATTCCTAATCACAAATGGATACAACCTTGGCCTTATATAGGCAAGGATTTGGCTTCTCCTACAAGTCTCATCACACAATAGTCAAAAGTAAATAAAGTAAAAGCAAAAGCAAAGCAAAAGAAAAAGTAAGTGGTAGCATCTCTTTAGCATCTTGGACTGCTTTTGTCTGCCACTTGTCGGATGTGATTCTTGAATAAGTTTTAGTCGGTATCTTGTTGGATACTCAGGATAGAGTATGTGTTGTTGCAATCCCACCTTCCAGTGGTATCCGAGGCCGTGCTTCCTGAACCTTCCGTCCATTGGGCCTCTCCTTCCTGGTCTTCCTCACTTGGGTTGTTCGATGGGCTTGAATGTGAGTTGGGCCTTCTGACCCATTTTCTCTTATTCCGGTAATTTATGGGCTGCTTGGTTCTCCAAGATGGTTGGGCTCTTGGGTTTTGGGTTGGCTTTAGGGTTTTTTTGTTTGGGCCAGTTTTCGCCCTCTGACAGATTGGTATCCTCTTCATCTTGAAAAGGATGATCGACATGCTCATCATTACTGAAATCATGCTGATCCTGATTCTCCTCTTCAGCTTATACTTTACCTTGACCGTGAGGAACAATTTCTGATTCAATCAAGTCATCACCAAGTGTAGAAACTGAGTTATTTGTCTTCTCAATATCTCTTATGGTTTGATCCTCAACAAACACAACATCCCGACTTCTGACAAGCTGTTCACCTTTTTGTGTGTCCACAAGTATTGGGAATCAATTGTAGCTCAGCGTGTAACCAAGTAAAAATATCAAACCCAAGGGATTAGAGTTAAGCAAGATACACACTAAATAACTGTCACCACTAATAATTAAGACATGAAAACCTTTTGTGAATTAGAATTATTAACTAATATTGAAAAAAATAAATACCAAATAAAATAAATAAATAAAAGCCACACTCAATCACATGTGTTTCAAGAGACAAGAATAAGATAGTTTTAGGAAAATCTAATTTATCATGCGAAATAAGATAAATAGACAAGTGAATCAAATCATACAGAATTTTATAGGAATGATCACTTAAGCATGCTAAATCACTCATGAACAAGTGAGATTTAACAATTTTAAAGAACATAAATTCCTAGGACCAAATTAATAAGATAATTCTCTATTCTTTTTAGGTACTAAGGAAATTAAATACCCACAACCCCTTATTCGCTTTCTAGGCGATTCACATGCAAAATTCCATATAGGCTAGTACAAGATATTTATCCTATATAGGTACTAAAGGAATTGGATTAGGGCTTCCTTACCATATTTCTCTTTAATAATGGTCATGAAAAGATAACAAAGTATCTTATATTGATGGTCAAATAATCAAAGGCTATATATTGATCAATCCACTTCAATTGTCACGAAATAACAAATATAATCATGGAACACATTCAAATTCAATCATACATCAATCAATGATAATATCATAAAAATTAAGAAACATGATTATATAAGTCTAAAATAAAATGTCAATAAGGAATAAATATTTTGCAAAAAATTATCATCATAGATGTCTAAAATCTCAAATCAACATGATAAACTTTCAAACCCTAAAACTATCAAGAGGAAACTAGCCCATGGTGTTACAAGTAACAACCATGGTAAAAGATGAAAACTTACCCATGAGTCTATAAATCAACAATAAGAAATTAAATAAGGAATAAAACCCCTTGTCTAGAATAATTCTCCGTCTTCTCTTTCCGTCTTGATGATCCTTCTCCGTTCTCCTTCTCAAATAGCAAACACCGTGACTGAGTGTGATAGGTGATGGATGAAAAGCAGGTGAAGGGTAGAAGATGAAAGGCGGATATAGTGGATTAGGGTTTAAAACCCTAGGTGATGTGGTGGTGGTAGATTATGCGCTTTCTCCACACTTTATGTGGTGATGAGAATGAGTATATATAGGTGTGGGAATTGAATAAAATAAGGAGTACATCTTAAAAAATCAGGAAAAATATAATTATGGAAGATATGGAGGGATATTAAATTAGGAAAAACTTAGCCACCAAGAAAATAGGAAATAGAGGTAATTTTCGTGAATTTTCGGAATTCTCGCCGGCAGCTGCGCGACCTCACGGTTTTGAGCATAACTTCTTCATCCGAGCTCTGATTGAAGTGATTTTTGTGCTCACGCAACCCTCTCTTCCGTAGCGTTCTAATTATATATCACATGACCACTACAGAAACACAAAAAAATTATAGAATGTAGTATTTGTTTTCTTGACATCTTGCACAAATTCACGCTTCATTCCAACTTTGCACTTTTAATCCGTTTTTCATCTAAAAACACGAAATAACACCTCAAATACACCATTATCTTAAATATATAAAAATTAACTATTTAGTACTAAAATACGAACATAATTTTCACAAAACAGTGCTAAATCGAACCCCTAAAACATGCAGATTTTCACACTAAACACAAGCTTATTCTCCAAGGGATCATAAAGTCGGTAGCCAAACTCATCTTGGCCATAACCAAGAAACACACATTTTCAATTCTACATATCCAACTTAGACCTTTTATCTTTGGGAATATGCACAAATGTCTTACATTCAAAGGCCCGAAAATGATTATATGAAACATCCTTTCCCGACTAAACTCTATCTGGAATATCAAAGTCTAAAGGAACACATGGAGTAAGATTTAAGACATATAATACAGTACTTAGAGCCTCACCCCAAAATGATGAAGACATTCCTGCTCTTATAGCACACATCTTACTCTCTCGACCAATGTTCTGTTCATCCTTTCGTCAAGCCCATTCAACTGAGGAGTTTTTGGAGGAGTCTTTTGATGTCGTATATCTTGCTCCCTACAGTACTAATCAAAAGGACCAATGTATTCACCTCCATTATTCGATCTGATGTATTTCAACTTCTTCCCAGTTTGTCTCTCAACTAAGGCATGAAAGTTTTTGAATGCATCAAGCACCTGGTCTTTCGTCTTCAATGTGTAGATCCAGGTCTTTCTTGAGTGTTCATCTATAAAAATAACAAAATATAATGCACCGTCAAAAGTTCTTGTTTTCATAGGACCACAAACATCAGAATAAATTAAATCAAGTATACCTGATGCTCTAGAAGGAGTTGAGGTCTTGAAAGTAACTCGAGTTTTCTTTCCTGCCAAACAGTGAGAGCACTTCTTTAAAGATGCATTCTTCAGATCTGGAATAAGATTTCTCTTCTCTAAAATCTTCAATCCCTTTTCACTGATATGACTAAGTACGCTATGCCATAACTCAACTATCCCCTCATTCTTAACTGCATTAATAAAGCCATCAAGTAGCTTTGCTTGCATCAAGTACAATGAGGAATATTTTTTTACCTCTAGCAACAACTAAAGAACCTCTTGTAAGCTTCCACTGTCCATCGAAGAACACACTTTATACACCTTCATCATCAAGTCTCCCAACAGATATCAAGTTCAATCGAAGATCGGGCACATGCTTCACATTTCTCAAAACTAGTGTAGCAGCATTACTAGTCTGCAAACATACATAACGCCAATGGCTTTAGCTCAGCCATCATCACCAATCCTAATATTTCCATAGTCACCTGACATGTAGGATGTGAACATCTCTCTACGAGATGTGGCATGTATGGATGCACCACTATCAATCATCCAACTACTTTCACGATATGCAAGATTGACAACTTCATAATCACAAAAGATCAACATTAAAAAAATTAGTCTCCACTTGTATCCCCTTGATTGCACACCGGCAGGAGGCAACCTGGATAGTTTCGTGGCAGAAGGAAAATTGCATCCAAAAAGAATGCAGAAAGAAGAAAGTCGGACCAAAGTTGTCATGACCCCATTTTTTTCACCTATAAATAAAAATAAATATTCTTTTCATTCCATTTTCTTTAATACAATTTCGAGATTGACCACAAGTGGACCAACACACCGGCCCAATAGGTCGTCATCCATGTATACAACTCTCAGGATCTGAAGGAGTCCCAACCACCAGCATCGTATGCAATTTACCTACAATGCATAAACTAGTGAGATAAAATTTCAGTAAGTAGAAATCATGCATGATTGTGCATGAAGATGCATTTCTCAAGGCCATCGCCTTTTTCCTAATCTTTTCTAGTTGGTCTCTTTTATTATGAAAACGGTTCACGTTGCGGGATCCCCACGATACACTTGTGATATGCACCGAAAATGAGCTCATCACTCGATTTATCAATTTCGCAATATAAATATGGAACTGCTGTGACGACTATCATCTTGTGGCCTAACAAGCTTCCTGCCGCTTGTCACTTTTCTCGCCACCATGAATCATCTCCCACCACAGAGTCCCATGTGATACAGTACGAGGATCCACCGTTCCTTACAGCCAGCTAGGGTCCATCATCAATTGACCCCCTGCTGCTCAGAAGTCCGTTCACTGAACACCACTCTCTCTCTCATAATAATTTAAGACGGTGGCCCACTCTAGGTAGCCTACTCTGAGTTTTCCCATATCGCTCCTTCCTAGGTCGCCCCTTCCGCCACTCAATGCATATATAGTGATCGAACACACCATTAATATCTTACTTATTTTGGAGAAATATTTTTCATAATTATACATGGTATGCAAGTAAGAAAAACAATATATGCATAACTTATTATTCAGGACATCAATATCAATATTTATTTAAAATAGGGTAATAATTTAACTTAAGATTGTACAGATCCACATTAAGAAAAATATCTGATCACATAGACCAATAAATATAAAACAACGATAATATCTTAAATCGCATAAATCTGCAACTTGTATCACATATTAATCACAAATAATTCATAATGTAATTAAATTTATCATAAATAATCCATAGAATAATTATCACATATTAATCATAAATAATTCACACATAACATGTTTATGCATTATCGTTGGACCTCTACTTACCTGAACTCTGATAATACTATAAACCTCGTGAAAAACTGTAACTAATTCTTTCTTTTCTGTTCCGACACGCCCCTCTCTTCTCCTTCCTTTCTCTCTCTTTTCTTTCTCCCTCTTTCTTTTTTCCTCTCTCTCTTTTCTTTCTTTTTTTTTTCCTCACCGTTGCTAACGGCTACCTCTCTAATTGATTACTCAAATGGTAATCCCACACACACACATATATATAGAAGTGGGGGTGAAGGTTGGTAAGTAATTCACCGCCCAGCCTTACCAATTTACTATTTATAGTAAGTTCTAATAATTATTATTATTATCCATTACAAATATACGTGCAATACTTAATAACTAAGATATAATATATTTACAAATTAATACACATACGTGTACATTTTCTCACCACTATTATTATTACCAGAACACGTGTAATACTTAATAATTAAGAAATAGTATATTTATACACATAAAACAATTTAATATATATATCTAAATGAATGCAAGTAAATATTTATGTACTTATATATACATTCACAAATTGTACCATTTTTATTATAAATGCATCAAATAAAAATACAAAGACAAATAAAATATAGAAACAATTACCACATAATTATATAAATGCGTAAAATACAAATTATATTATCACATGAATAGGAAAAATTCTTGGGTATTACAAAAGTAGTCCACCAGCCTAAACATGATCTGCAAATAACAGTTAAAATGAAAGTATTATATACTCAATAAAATTACAATCCAATGTTCTTTTTTGTCCATGCAAACAAAGCATTCATTCAGTTGATGACACAAATGTCATTTAATCCAAAAAAATTAAATAATCAAGCAAGAACAATGACTTTCTTTTCCAGTATCATTCATTTATCAACAAAGTCAATACTACTCCAGCATCATTAAACTAGCTTCATCAAAGATACAAAAAAGTAAAAATAAAAATACACTAACAGATAAGACTACAAGTTTCACATTACTTCATGCCATCAATCCCCAACATTAACATACGCACTCAAAACAGGCACTCTTCTGGATGGATTCAAACTAATGAAACTCATGAAAAATCATTTATCATCTGCAGAAGGGAAACTAATGTTGGTTGAGCTAAAGCCTTAACTCTCAATTTCTTAATATATTCAAATACAAAACTGAAGGTGGAAATTGCATATATTAGCCACTTTCACTTAAAAACAATTTTTTTTTAGCCACCTTCTTAAAAACACTTTATTCTAGCCACTTTTATTGGAAGTGACCAAAATGCCCTTTGAAAGTGATCCACTAATCACATGTTGAGGAATCTAATGCCTCTCTTTTCTGCTGAGCGTTATGGAGTAAATTGGGAATAACCATTAATAGTTGCTAGAAAAAAAAAATTTTATGTAGGTGACCAAATAAAATGTAACTTAATGCTGACAATTTAAAATTTCGTCCCAAATTGAAAAGGCTAATAACAATAAATTATGATGTAGATGGTGAAACGGGGATTCAATTCCTCATATAAAACCTGCTTTTCGGTAAATCCTCTTGTTCAAATTTAGCAGCTACCAGAATGAGATTTCCCCTTCCTTCCAATTCAGCGGCGAACTCACGATAAATCCTCTTGTTAAAAAATTAGGGCAGAGAGTACCAAAATAAGATTGCCCTTTCCTTCGAATTCAAAGGCTACTAGAACGAGATTTTCCCTTCCTTTCAATTCAGCGGTGAACTCGTGGAGAAGAACAAAAGAAAGTGTGATTGGGGCAGCAAAGGAGTTCTGTGGTGTTAGGTGTTATCGTAGTTCAATGAGTGATGCCGCCAAAAGTGTTATCCTTGGAAACAACTAAGGCGGCGAGCGAAATCGAAATCATATAGCATAAATTTTATTTTTTAATTTAAAAATGGCAAAAACATTACCTACAATTATTTTCGTCACCAAATTTATTAAACTATTATTAAATATTCTTTTCCATTTCTCAAATAAAGTTCTAAATTTTAATGTGTCCATAACACTGAAAATAGTATCAAGTCTAATCTATAGATTAAAGGCTTTAGATTCAAGGAAACCACAATTCTGAGACTCGTTTTGAGCTTATGAAGCAGAGGATGAGGAGACATGGATTCCACCATTGTTAGTAGTGACTTGCTTGCATCTTCACACACAAATTTCTTGTCTTGGGAAGCTTTCAATAGTAGTTGCAACAACTGCACAGAGAGAGAGAAAGATAAGCCACACTAAACACATAGGAAGAATCATTTTAAAGGTTCATGGTATACCAATTGGTTAAAAGAAGCCTTCATTCGTCGTGTTTTCACAGCTTCTTTCAACTGTAGTGAAGCCTTTGGGTCTGGAGAAGAGCACTCCTCTATGTTCCTCACTAACCGGCCATTCAAATCCATTAAATTCACTGCAGTTTCTTCAGCTTCAAGCAGCTGTTATTGAACTGTTGCATAATCCATGTTCTTGGCCTTTCTTCCCTTCTAGTTAATTTCTGTTCTGCTTTTCAGATTTTGCAGTGTTACTTGCATGATTTCCATCTTCTGTGCATCCATGGTGAGTCTATCAAGCACTCCTCTATCACTCACTTCTTTCTCTAGTTCACTATTTCTTCTCGACACCTCCCACTTATCCACACCAAACACTCTCATCTTCTGAGTTGGAGGGAGGCTCAGATACACATTTTATGTTCTCGAACCCATAGTTGACTATGTCTTTGTCTGAGTGACACCAGTTGTTAGATCTCTGTTGCCATCTTCCCATAGCTCCAGCATCTGATCATATCCTCCTACATAGCTTCCTTTCTTCCGTATGCCTTTCCGTGAGATTGTATGAGATAATTGCTTAGTCAACACTTGATCCCCTCCATTAAATCCACCATCCAAGTGATCAAGGAAGTAAGGGAGAGTGAAGATTACAAGAAGAAGAAGGAGAAACTGCATTGAAGACCTTCAAATGGGGAATCTATTTCTAATTTTTGTGAACTTCTTTATATATTTGTCATGGGATTTGTAGATACAATTGCCTATGTTATTTTCTCTAAGACTATGATAGACTAATCTCCTTTGTGAGATTAGCTCCATGATTGGTGTTGGATAATTTAGTTTTTATGCAAATTGATTTTAATCTTAATTGGACATTTGTGTTATTTCTATCATTGATGTTAGTTGCTTGAATTAAATGGTTGATTTGTGTGATTAATTGTCATGGGCATGTCATTAGATTGAGAAATCAATGTATTTAAGATAGTTCATTGAATCATTTCATCATACATTTCTTGAGCATTAATTTAGAATGAGATAGAGATATCCTTCTAGATTTAGAACCCTTTGATAGAACATTTGATTAGCTTAATCAAGAGATTAGTTGATTAGATGAGAGGATCCAAGTCATTAGTGAATTCATAGTACCTTAAAAGAGAATATTGTCTATGGTTTAGTACCTCATTAGGGAACTCGTAGAGTAATTAGTACCTAGTGGGAGGTGTTCATCTTGATCTCGATCCTATGTGCTTTTGGGGGTCTTGTTGAAGGCCTACATCTTATCCATCTCGAGAGAGAGTTTAGGTGGAATTAGTGATCTCTCCTATGCAATGTCCATAAGAGATTATAATTAATTGCATGATTAATTTATTATCTATGTCGTGATTATTACTAATCTCATCCTTGCATCATTTGGAACCCATTCATCTTGCATTCATTTTATCACTTATTTATTGCATTAGTTTAATTGCATTTATTTGCAACCTATCCACTCCATTCCATTCCATAATCCTTATAAACTCACGATAAACTCGAGATCGCTTAAATTCTAGTACGTTCCTCCCTTGGGGTTCGATATTTTTATTTTCTTAGTAACTCTGTTGTACTCTACGATAGAGAATTGTTCCTCTTAAAACACACACAAAAATGCGATCAACACAACTCCCTCATTCTAGCTGAAACATTTAACAACTAATCTAGCTTTGAATTGTGGCTTTGAGGTGTGCTCATCTTGTTTTATCTTTGTTCATATTTTTGCGTGTCCCCAAGTATAGTGAATTTGTTGTAGATAAGCGTGTGACCAAGTCTATTATCGAACCCAAAGGATAATTCTAGACTTACTATTTAATCTGTTTATGACTACTCAAAATTAAGACAAATCTGAGTATTTTAAGAGAACTAATTAATCTAAAGATGCAGAAAATAATTACTAAAAATATAAAATAGAAAAAAAATAAATATGGAAAGTGTTCAAGAGAGAAGATAGATAGCACTAGGCAATCCAATTAAATCGGTTGAATCAAATCACTAAACAATCGATTGGAATCCCTGCAATTCTTATGAAAGCAATCACTTATTTATATTAAATCCCTCTTTTAAATAACACATAAACCTAGTTTAAACACTCAGATGCAGAAGAATAATTCATACTCCCTTTCTAGGTACTTCATGCAAAATTCCATTAAAGGTCAGAGCACTAGACTTCCATTTATAGGTACTTAAGAATTAATCTCCAATTCCCACATAACAATTTAAGAAACCAGATCCTCTAGAATGGTAATTAATAGATATATTAAGTGTCCAATATTAACTATTCTAATTAATAAAGGTTATATGGTTAGATCTCCTTTACTCATAACAGATTGACAAATATAATTCTTATATAACACAAGCAATAAGTATAAATATGCATAAGATAATGACATATATATGAATGATGACCGATCATATAAGACAAAAATATAAGTCTAAATTCAAAGTATTAATAAGGAAATAAGTATATTGCAGGTATTCAACCTATTTTAGATCATCAATTCAAACCAATTCAACCTTTAAAACCTAACACTATCCAATAAGTACTAGTCCATAGTGTTACAGGCATCATACATGATTAGGTATGAAAGTCTAG
Organism: Pogostemon cablin; assembly: GCA_023678885.1. Lineage (NCBI taxonomy): Eukaryota > Viridiplantae > Streptophyta > Magnoliopsida > Lamiales > Lamiaceae > Pogostemon > Pogostemon cablin. The sequence goes on along the minus strand of CM043008.1, from coordinate 11,458,355 downwards.
CCATAGGTCTATAATTCAAAAGTTTAAAAGAAAGAATAAGAAAAATCCTATATGTGGCGTGATTCTCCGTTCTCTCTTCCGTGATTCTGAACCTTCTTGTTCTCCTTCTCAAGTAAGCAACACTGATGAACTTCCCGGGATGGGATGGTGCGGTGAAAGGGTATGGAAAAGTATGTATGTATATGGAGAGTTATGGAGAGTTAGGGTTTGGAATACCCCAATGGCTCCTTTTATAGTTGAGGACTGATAATTCCTGAATTATGACTCAAAAGTGGGCTTTTTCACGTCAAAAATATGAACGGGCCGAAAAACGACGAAACAGGCTCGCTGGGAAGGGGAACGAGTCGTGCCATAGGTGGCACGAGTCATGCCGGGAGCATGCAGTCGGAATTTCTCGGCAGCTGGGCGGTATGGGTGCACGGGCGGTGGCTGGGTGGTCGGCACGATTCGTGCCAAATGTGGAACGGGTTGTGCCACCGTCGAAAGCCTGCGCGACCTAACGGTTTTGCTCATATCTTCTTCATCCGATCTCCGATTGAAATTATTTTTGTGCTCACACGATCCTCTCTTCCTTGGCTTTCCAAACATATAAAAAACTGAAGAAAATTCATCCATATACGTATGGCACGAGTCATGCACTTCCGGGGCGTGCTGGGCGGCGATGGCATCTCGTGCCGCATGTGGCCCGCATGAGTGGGCGGCACGACTGGCCTCCTGGTAGGCACGAGTCGTGCCATGCTGTAACAAATTCTACTTTCGCCCAGTTTCGACCCCAACTTCCGATTTTACTCTTTTTACCCTCGTTTTCCACCTAAAAACACAAAATAACACCTCACAAGTATCTGTAACACAAATATATGCAATTTAACCAAAAGATGCTCAAATACGGATATAAATTCCACACAATGGTGTTAAATCGGACTCTAAAACATGCATATTTTCACACGAAACAAACCCCCCAAACTTAAGATGTTATTCGTCCCCGAATAACAAAATCGAACAAAGAAGAAAGATAGTGTAAAATCTAAGGGAAAATAAGGAACATGACAACTAAGCCATTCAAATTACAATTGTTATCAACTCCGGTCAAGCACTCTCATTACATGCAATAATTCATTCATAGCATACAAGTTAGGAAAATTACTACCAATTAAAATGCTCCATCAACTTATTCTTTCGGGAAGTATATCAATCTCACTCAAGTGTAAAAGATGTACACTTATAGGGTACGGTGTTTACGCTCAAATTCAATTCAAGTGCATACGTAACCATAAGCTTGCCAAACATCTCAAACTCTCCATCACTAAAATTATGATTAGATAATGGGATCAAAAAGGACTTTTAATTGGATGTAATGTTGACTCTTTGGTTAAGGTAGGAAATATATGAATAAGTGACTCAAAACTCGAATCAGTCAAGCACGCGTTCCCTCTTGATCTTTCATTCTTCTTTATCATTTCAATTAAGCGCATCATCCTCCATTTTCTCTTCAATTTTTCTCTTCCACGCACAACATATACACTTTTTTTCTTTATTTTTTTCTTCCTTCTCTTGAGGTACCAGTTTTGGGCACTGCCTCACGCATCCTCCATATGGTACCAGTTTCGGGCACTACCCTAGGGTGTTTGTTTCAATAGAGTACTAGATTCAAGCACTACTCCATGATTTTCTTTAGATGCATTTTTCAGCTCAATCACTACATCAACACCAATTTAATTCCTTCCCAAGCTGTTATCTAGCTCCATCAACTCACTTTGAAAAGTCATTAATTATCTTCTAGAAAAACAATCAAGACTAAAAAGAATTCAAATTACTCAAAATGGTTATTTCTCGTAGGTTGCCAAAGAATGAGGTTTTAAGGCTCAACGTGGCTTACTACGAATAAACAATCATATGGTAGAGAATTATTTGGCTAAGTGACTCATAAATTTAAGAATGACCTTAAATTATCTTCCATCATCTAACATAACATGTGGTCTCAAGCAAGATAAGAGGCAAGTTCTAGAATACACACACAAGAATGATACTCACCAGAAAGAAATCTCATGTGTTTATGTACATGAATAAGACTCAAAATCTCACATGGGTTTTTAACAAGTAATAGAGCACTCTTCATGGTAAGTAATATCTCACAAGTACACATAAAACTTCATACCACAATATAACTTAAGTACAATCCCTTCATTAATTTCAAGAGCATATGAATTTCTGGCAGAAACCTAACAAATAAAATCGAACTAAGCACATAACCAGAAACTCAAATATAAGTACCTCAACTACTCAAGAATCAACATTATTTATCACATAAAAAATTAAAATAAAGATACAAAGGCACCTGATTTATCTCCTCCATATCTTGCAGGCTCCTCGAGTTATTCAACTCGGTCAGGCGTAGGCCTCAGATAGAACTCACTTCTTTTTGCTACTCTGATATCCTTCATAATCATTAAAGCTCAAATACATCTCATCACACATCAGAACTCATCAGTAAAATCATAGGAGAAACTCAAATATTCAACCAAAAATTAAATCACACCAAATCTAAGAAATACACAAGACATACAAGACACCTGTAAAATCGCAAAAAAATTCGAAAGATTAAAATAAATTTCAAAAATTCTAAAAAAAATCGACCTCCAAGCATCACACACAAGTGAAGAAAACTTACCTCTGTGCTTCAAGATATTGGGATGCACGTCCACCCCCAAACTTAGTTCAAACTAAGTGAGAAACTAAGTTTGCAAAAAGTGAATACGTACCATAGACGAAGAAGCACCTAATAAAATTTCCTACACCAAACAAAAACATTAAAGCAATAAAACAGGAGGTATGACCCCAACAAGAGCTCATGTTTAACGTCGGAAAGTCACGACGGAATGTAAAATTTCTGTAGACTACTGATTAAAAGGGGCAGTCTTCTTTCATCTTCACCTTCCAATACTTTTTCCCCCTCTTATCATCCACACTCACCACCTTACCTTTCTTAGGCACCATATGATCAGTAGAATCTCCTTTCTCAAGCTTTCTCGTCTTATTCCTGTCAATCTTCCACTCAATTTAAGAATCATTCCTATCACACTCATGATCAAACAGGTTAGGATAAAATTGATCACAAAATAAAGAAAGAGAGAAAGGACTTTCAAATTTGTGGGTGTCCGGTCGTATATTAGGAGGCTTCAAGTTCTGTCTTTGTCTACATCCTTCTTCTCAACCTTAACTACTATATCCTTGGCGACTTTTAAAGGTGTTGTGTCTCCTACACTTGCAACCTTGAGGCTCGCAGTGGTCGGCTTAAGCTTTCTTACTAAATCCCTGCAATCAGATTTATGTATGTATTCAATGTATCCATTAGAAAGCTCATCAAACCTGTCATCAAAATCAGTAGAGAGAAATGCAAGATGTTTGCTTCAACTTTTTTCAACAAGATCCTTAGACATGATGAAAGGCAAGCTTTCCTTTGCGGCTCCCTCTACTTCTTTGATGCTTCTACACTCTTGCATATCAGTAGGCCACTTCATAACTCTTTCAAGTGAAAAGACGACTTCTTCATCATTAACTTGCAACTTAAGTTTTCCCTTCTTCACATCAATGTTTGCTCCTGCAGTCGCAAGGAATGGCCTTCCCAAAATTAGAGGAACTCTGTCATTTTCGTCTTATTCCATGTCTAGCACAATGAAGTCCACTGGAAATATGAACTTTCCAACTTTCATTAAGAGATCTTCAACTACCTCCCTTAGGTAGGTTAGAGATCTATCAGCAAGCTACAATGCTACAGAAGTCGACTTCAGCTCCCCCAAACCAAGCTTAATGAATACGGAATAAGGCATCAGATTAATGTTAGCCCCCAAATCACATAATGCTCTCTTAGCTTGTCTTTTTTCCAATTTAACATGGTATGATGAAGCTTCCTGGATCTTTTAACTTCGTAGAAAGTTTCTTTTATATCACAGAACTGCAGTTCTCTATCTTATTCACTGTCTCACCTCCAGTCAAACTCCTCTTCTTAGACATGATATCCTTCAAGAACCTTGCATAGTTTAGCATCCCTTCTAGGGCTTCTGCGAAAGGAATATTGATATGGATCTTCTTGAACATCTCCGAAAACTTCTTGAACTTTTGCATCCAATCTTTTCTTCAAAAATTGTTGTGGAAATGGAATAGGATGTTTTGTCTTTGGAATCCCTCAAATATCCCTTTCAAATTTCACTTGTTTTTCTTTTTCAGCTCTTTTTGTCTTAGCTTTCTGCCACTTTTTCAACTTAACTTTAGGTTCTTTTGAATTTTCATCAGTTTCAGGGACCCAGAAATCATTCTGGATGAGTTTAAATGCACGAAGATCGAGATGAATTTTTGAAATTTTTGTCGGAGAAGGGCACAAGTCGTGCCGACAGGGATCGGGATCGTGCTGGCGAAACTCGGCATCGTGTTTGACCTGGCACGAGTCTTGCTGTAAATTGTGTGGGTCGTGCCGCGAGGTTATGCTGCCAGCTTCGTCGACTCTCGTTGGGCACGACACGTCTGATGTGCTGGCTTCAGGACGACACGAGTTGTGCCAAGGCTGGCACAAGTCGTGTCGCGTGCCAGCGCCGACGTATTCGTTCTCGTCCAATTTTTCGACCTCCATTTCGACTTCATATCATTTCGATGGCATTGTTGGATCTTTGTACTGCGTTCCACTCCTCAGGGTGATAGCCATAACTTGTTCTTTCGGGTTCGTCATTGTTTGGGATGGAAACTTACCTTGTGCTCTAATCTCCCAGCTGCAGCATACAATTGTCCAAGAGCAATATCAATTTCTTTATGCTTGCTTTCAGATTGCTTTTTATTTGTCATCATCAGCTTGAACATCATGATCATATGATCACCCTGCTGTTTCATGTGATCTCCCTACTGTCTAATATGATCACCCTGCAATTTCATCAGCTCTTCCTTTTGCTTAATTTGATCTTCTTGTTGCTTCATCCACATCTTCAACTCATTATCAATGTATGTTTTCTCTTCAACAAGCTTACGGGTTAGATCAAAACTTAGAGGGTACCCCAACTGCAGTGTTCGAGTTAGAGTACAACACATTATCATTCCTCCTCTGATTGTTGAAGTTCAAACCACCTAGGAAATTAGTAGGTCTGAAATTTTATCTGTGTGTGTACCCCCTTGAAAATAATACCCCATAGCATAATCGACATCCTCTATCTGCTCTTCTTCTCTCACCATCATTACATTCTCTCTAGATCTGTTTCATTGTGTGAGAAGATCAAGTTTCTTGTGCACCTCCGTGAGTTGGCTCTTCAATTCTGACATCTAATCTTTGTAAACCTGATGTTCCACTTTACCAATCTGATCAAAAAGTGCTCCTCCTCCATCAGTTGTTTCGGATGACCAATCATAAGTATTTACATCCATCTCCTCAAAGATCTTTTCTACTTCATAAGCAGACTTCACCTACTGTTGCGTCCACCAACACTCGTGAGTTGATGAGTGATATTCTCACTTAGATTTTAATATCTTTTTATGTGTGTTTTCATATACTTTTATCCGTATTTATGTGCTATTTGGTGGAGTTATGTGTTTTTATGGAATTGAGTGTGAATGAACTTAATCGTATGTACGTAAAATCAGAGCAAAAATGGAGAAGGGAGACGAAAGAAGGAAGAAGAAAATAGGACAGCAAGAACATGGTCAGCCGTTTTAAGTACACGAGCCGTGTCATGCTACACGAGCCGTGTACTGCAAATGGACCTGTAAGAGATGGCCGTGCGACGACATCAGAATGCACAACACGATCATCCCTTGGCCATGTTGCAGCACACGAGTCGTGCTGCTGCAGGATCAAAAACATATTAGAATCCTTCTAGAAGCTTTCCAAGGGGTATAAATACCCAATACTTCAATATTTGATGATAATTTTAGGTGGTTTTGCCCTGCACACACACATCACACACCATTTCCTCAATTTTACATCATCATCTTCATCCATTCTTCATCCATGCCATCTACCATCATCCTACCATCAAACCTTCATCCAATTGAGGAAAAGAAGCAAGGAAGAGAGGAGAATTGCAAGGGAAGGAAGGAGATCACCATTGAAGCACTTCAAGGGGGTTTTCATCCATACTTTGTAGTGAAACCTTATTATTTATCATGTTTTTTAAGGATCTTAATGTCTATGTTAATGTTCTTATGAATATGGTAGGTTAATCTCCCTTGTAAGATTAGTAACATGAAAGTTGTTGGATAATTTTTGGGATTTGTGTATTTGAATTCATATGTTGATTGGGTAAATGGATTTTCCATCATTAATGTTTAAGATCTTGAGGTTTATGATGATTTGTGTGTATAGTTGTTCTAAATATGTGATTAGATTGAGAAATCAATTATGTGCTTAGGATAATTGAGTGAATCATTTCATCAAACACTTCATGTGCATTATAAATTGTAAAGAGATTGAGAAATCCTTTAGAATTTAGAACCCTTTGATAGAACATGTGATTGGTTTGATCGAGAGGTTGATTAATTGTGTGAAAGGACTCTCATTTCAAGCTTAGTATCTAGTTGGAATTGTTTGAGTGAGAACCAATCTGTTGAGCTAATTGAGATTCGCATCCTATTCATTCCGAGAAAGAGCTTATGTGAACTTAGTGTTGGCCCTTAGTCTTATACCCATGATCATATGAATTTGATGCATTTATCCTAGGATTTCTACTTCTTGATTGTTGTTAATCTCACTTTTACTTAATTTGGAAGATCACTTTTCATCCATCTATCTTGTTTGCTAATCATTGCTTGCTTGCTTTGGTTATTGTTATTTACTTGTTTCACAACCAACCCTTTGATGATTCGTCTCTATGAAATTACAAGAAACGTGAGATCGCTTAAGCATTAGTACCTACCTCCCTGTGGTTCGATAAATTAATATTAATTAATCATCCCTACTACAAAATGGCTAATCATGAGTCACCTCTTAAACATTGATAGAAGAAGCCCAAGTAGGTGTCTTTTGAAAATCCATGTTGGGAACTGCAGCGCAACAGCTCCTTGAATCTCTCCCATGCCTCATAAAAACTCTCCAAGGGTCTTTGCTTAAACAAAGAGATCATTTTCTTCACATAGAAGCTCTTGGTTGGTTGGAAATATTTGTTGAGAAACTTATTTGCTAAGTCCTCCCAAGTAGCACAACAGCCTGCAGGTAAGTTCTTATACCACTCCTTGGTTTTCCCGTCAGTGAGAATGGAAAAAGCCTCATCCTAACTGCATCTTCAGGAACTTCTTGCTGCTTCTGTGTCCTAGTATACTCATCAACCAGTTGCAGATGTTCAGCAGGATTTTCTAGTGGTCCCCTACTGAACTACTATCTCTCCACCATCCGGATGAATCCGAATGACAACTCAAAATTCTCTGCAGTGATTGCAAGTCCTACGATCCAGCGTTAGTGGTATGCTTTAACTTGTACTGGTCCCGCATAGTTCGCGGGACCTGTTGTTCTGTCTCTACATCATCAGCCATCTTAGCTGATTTTTCCTGTACTTAATCAGAATGTCAAGAATGCTCACAATCAAAAATTAAAAAAATAATAATAAAATAAAACAAATTTTAACATCCTAAACTAAAATTAATCACAAAAGAATTAAATAGTAAAGTCTAGGGAATTATCCCCGGCAACAGCGCCATTTGCGTTTTTACCTTTTTGCGTGTCAACAAGTATAGAGAATCTGCTATAGATAAGCGTGTGACCAAGTCTATTATCGAACCCAAAGGATAATTCTAGACTTACTATTTAATCTATTTATAATTATTCTAAATTAAGACAAATATGGGTATTTTAAGAGAACTAATTAATCTAAAGATGCAGAAAATAATTACTAAAAATATAAAATAGAAAATAAAATAAATATGGAAAGTGTTCAAGAGAGAAGATAGATAGCACTAGGCAATCCAGTTAAATCAGTTGAATCAAATCACTAGACAATCGATTGGAATCCCTACAGTTCTTATTAAAGCAATCACTTATCTTTTAAAATAAACTTAACATATAAACCTAGTTTAAACCCTCAAATGCAGAAGAATAATTCATACTCCCTTTCTAGGTACTTCATGCAAAATTTCATTAAAGCCTAGAGCACTAGACTTCCCTTTATAGGTACTTAAGAATTAATCTCAAATTCCCACCTAACAATCTAAGAAACAAAATCCTCTAGAATGGTAATTAATAGATATATTATGTGTCCAATATTAACTATTCTAATTAATAAAGGTTATATGGTTAGATCCCCTTTACCCATAACAGATTGACAAATATAATTCTTATATAACACAAGCAACAAGCACAAATATGCATAAGACAATAATATATATATGCATGAGGACAGATCATATAAGACAAAAATATAAGTTTAAATTCAAAGCATTAATAAGGGAATAAGTATATTGTAGGTATCCAACCTATTCTAGATCATCAATTCAAACAAATTCAACCTTCAAAACCTAGCACTATCCAAGAAGTACTAGCCCATGGTGTTATAGGCAGCACACATGGTTAGGTATGAAAGAATAGCCATAGGTCTATAATTCAAAAGCTTAAAAGAAAAAATAAGAAAAACCCTAGATATTGCCTGATTCTCCGTTCTCTCTTCCGTGATTCTAAACCTTCTTGTTCTTCTTCTCAAGTAAGCAACAATGATGAAATCCCCGGGATGGGTGGATGGGATGGTGCGGTGAAAGGGTATGGAAAAGTATGTATGAATGTGGAGAGTTATGGAGAGTTAGGGTTTGGAACACTCCAATGGCTCCTTTTATAGTTGAGGACTGATAATTCCTGAATTATGACTCAAAAGTGGGATTTCTTACGTTAAAAACACGAACGGGCCAAAAAATGATGAAATGGGCTCACTGGGAAGTGGCACGAGTCGTGCCATAGGTGGCACGAGTAGTGCCGGGCGCATGCTGTCGGAATTTCTTGGCAACTGAGCGGTACGGGCGCTGGCTGGGTGGTCTGCACGATTCGTGCCAAATGTGGCACGGGTCGTGCCACTCATCGGCAGCCTGCGCGACCTCAAGGCTTTGATCATAACGTCCTCATCCGATCTCCGATTGAGTTGATTTATATGCTCACGCGATCCTCTCTTCCTTGACATTCCAACCATATAAAGAACTATTGAAAATTCATCCATTTGAGTTTGTAACTAGTCGTGCAAAATAGTGACATGAGTCATGCACTTCCAGGGCGTGCTGGGCAGTGATGGCATCTCGTGCCGCATGTGGCCTACACGAGTGGGCGGCACGACTGGCCTCCTGGCTGGCACGAATCGTGCCATGCTGTAACAAATTCTACTTTCGTCCAGTTTCATCCCCGACTTCTGATTTTGCCCTTTTTACCCCCGCTTTCCACTTAAAACACAAAATAACACCTCACAAGCATCTGTAACACAAATATGTGCAATTCAACCAAAAGATGCTCAAATACGAATATAAATTCCACACAACGGTGCTAAATCGAACTCTAAAACACGCAGATTTTCACACTAAACAATCTTGTACACCCACTTGTTCTTTAAAGCGTGTTTCCTTCCAACCATTCATTAATGTGTTCTCTACGAATTGCTTCTCCATAACATTCGGGCTCTCCCCCATCGGTCAAGAGCACATACTGGTCAAGAGGATACATCCTAAAAGGTACATGTGCTATATTGCTTCTCCTAGGTGGTTCTTGAACCTCCTGCTTTGGAACATCATATGGTTGTGGCTAATCGGTATTCTCTTCATCTTGAAAAGGATGATCGACAGCTCATTATTACCGAAATCAGGCCGATCTTAATTCCCCTCTTCAACTTCTACTTGACCTTGACCATGAGGAACAAGCGTGTACATGAGAGAAGCAAGGAGGTCAACCTCTTTCAAATAGACAACATGGTTTTTCGAGTCAATCAAGTCATTACCAGGTGTAAAAACTGAGTTATTTGTCTTCTCAATATCTCTTATGGTTTGATCCTCAACAAATACAATATCACAAGCTTCTTCTCTAAGGGATCATAAAGTCGGTAACCAAACTCATCTTGGCTATAACCAAGAAACACACACTGTCGAGTCTTTATATCTAACTTAGACCTTTCATCTTTGGGAATATGCACAAATGCCATATATCCAAAGACTCGCAAATGATTATATGAAACATCCTTTATCGATCAAACTCTATCTGGAACATCAAAGTTTAAAGGAACACATGGAGTAAAATTAAGACATGTACAACAGTACTCAGAGCCTCACCCAAAAATGATGAAGACAATCCTGCTTCTGATAGCAGAAATCTTACTCTCTCGACCAATGTTCTGCTCATCCTTTCTTGAAGCCCATTCAACTGAGGAGTTTTTGGAGGAGTCTTTTGATGTCGGATACCTTGCTCCCTGCAATACTCAGCAAAAGGACAAATGTATTCCCTTCCATTATCCGATCTGATGCATTTCAACTTCTTCCCAGTTTGTCTCTCAACTAAGGCATGAAAGTTTTTGAATGAATCGAGCACCTGCACTACAAGAAATTTGGCTTATAATGACAGGATATCCTGTCATTAAAAGTGTAAATACTGTCATTAAATGCTTATAATGACAGAAAAATCCTTGTCATGATCCCGTCATAATAGCCTCTCTAGATAAAGGTTAATAATGATGGGAATACATCCTGTAATTATTTTCAGAACTTGTTTAATAATAGGACTTTCCTCTCATTAAAAATCATCAAATATAATCATAAACCCTATCATTATAAATATGATTTTCCTCCCATTATAAATTTAATTTTCATTAATTATATACTAATTTTAAAATAATTACAAATAATGTTAACACATTTCTTTGAACCTCAAATTAATCAATAAATTATACTCATTTCAATTAAATTTGTGTTGCACGTCAATGATGTGTTAAAGATACAACTTGTTCATATGCACATTCTACTTATTCTCTATAATGAGTACAAAAGGAATTTAAGGAAAATCTACAAACAAAAAGGAATTTAAGAAAAATCTACAAATGTCACTCCATATTCTTTGAAAATCCTCTTGCTTGATATTTTTGTGGGAAGGCCTACAAGAATTTTACAAAAGAATAGGTTAGTAAGTAAAACAAAAACAAACATTGCTTAGAATAATATTTCAACACTCCTAAAAATATATATCTCCAACAAATCTTCATATTAATACTTCAACCATATATACAAAAGTGTTCATTCCCATTATGTCATTTCAAATCTTATAAGAATTACTGCCATTGACCCTTATCCTTAATCCATATCTTCTTCAATTAACAAGTAATAAACAACATTTAAAGAGAAACTCTATTTTAAATAGTTTATGCGCAGGTAAATTCATGAAATAACTTAATTTATAATAAGTCTCATTGGATAAAATGACGTCCGCATTGAGTCGTTGGTTGTACTCATCCATACGAATGATAAAGGAACTGGATCATGGAGAGCACCAACACCATAATTCCTGCAAATTCAGATTCACCAAACAGTCACAAAGCTCACTTAGAGGTGTTTCTTTGGTATCATAAATGAAAATTTTTATGATTTTTTTGATCAAAAGTGTGGATTAAGCATACCTTGGCCATTTCTATCAATACTGCTTTCAAGAAGGAAAAGAATAATAAAAATTTGCAAATAGATATTAAACTATTAGATTTCTCTATTACCAAACAGCCATAGCACCTAAGACAACCCATATTTTCTATCAAAATAAAACTAAAAAAGTGAAGGAAGAAAATAAGCACCTTATTCATGGTAAGGGTCCTTTTTTTTTATCACTGCAAATGTAGTTTTACTCCAACTTCCTATCTAATATTGCTTATTTACCAGCATAGATTTAAATAATAATAATAAATACACCACTATTTAAAAGTTCATTTGAACCATCATTCCAAGACAAATATCATAGAGTACGATAATACCAAATTCATGTGTTGATGCCATTAACTTATTTATAGTTATATATGACATCATTTTTTATAATAAGAAAAAAAAATAAACACTACTTTGTTTCTATATAACAGCTCCTCCAAACAACATTATATGAGAAACTTCAACAATTGAACTAGAGATATAAGATAATTTGAGAAATTAAATAGAACATAAGTATTAATGTATGCCCATGAGCAAGGGCAAATTAGTGTTCTCCTATAATAAGCATACCTTAAACTGTCAATCAGCTTCACTATTCAGTTGGCCAAGTAGTCAGTTCTGTGAGGTTCAAGAAAAATGAAAGTTCAAAAAGATAGAAGAGTACAATATGTATTAATACTTGATGAAACATAAGCCTATTAGATTTGTTGAGAAAAGATGAAAAAGGATAAAAAAACAAGGATATAAGACTGCAAAAGGATGATTTACACATCATCCCCCAAAAATTTCACCCTATTATAGCATTCCTTAATCCATTGACACCATTACTCAACAAAAAGTTATAAAAGAAGTTGTAAATACACAACTATCAAGCTCACTTTGATACCGATAACAGTTATCTTGCATTAAAGTTAAGAAGGTGATCAGTTAAGGAAAGTTATATAGAAGTTATAATCAGAGCTTACCTTGCATGAGGGGAATACATGAAGGATAATGCACATTGCATAAACTACATTCTTTTAAACTTAAACAAAGAAGTCAGAGAATGATTATCGTCCAATTCACCTAGATTTTGTCGTATTTTTATGTTCGTTTTATGTGTGTTTAATATGTTTTAGCATCATATTTTGAGTGATATTGATGAATTTGATGAGGGTTACTAACTTGAATGCTATTAATGTTAAATAGGTATTTTGGAAGGAGAATAGAGCAAACGGAGAGACGAAATTGTGAATTCAAAGGGTATGCACTTTTTATTCAAAAGGGTATGCACTTTTATTAATATTTTTTTCTTTAGAAAATAAAGGGTACACATTTTTATACTAAAGGGTATACAATTTAATATAAAATTCTAAAGGTGCACGGAGTGTTGTCCATGTGCCCAGATACACATAATAATTTTCTTTAGAAAATAAAGGGTACACATCTTATACTAAAGAGTATACAATTTAACACAAAATTCTAAAGGCGCACGGAATTTGGTCCGTGCGCCGGGGTGCACAGAAGTTTTTGCCTTCAGAAAAACTGGACCAGAATGATTTTCATTATTATTAATTATTAGCCTACAAAACCTCATGTGACAAACACCCTTTACTTTAATCATTCCCTATGAAAGGATACCCTATAGGATTGTGCAGGGTAATTGGATGTTATTGAACCCGTATCGAAATCAAATTGAAAAAGTTTCGAATTAAAAAAATTCTGTTGATTATTGGATTTTCCTGAACCGAACTAAACCGAAATATTTTATGGTATGGATTTGGATATCATTTAATAAACCGTACTAAAACCTGAACCGAACCAATCCAAACCAAACCATATCGAACTAAAAAACCGAATCCAAATATACTTCAAAATAAAATTTTATAACCTATTAAAACTGAATAATGAAAAATAAACATTATATTCTACCTTAAATTAATATCTTCCTACTAAAATAACATTTATATTTCTTAATAACTTAAACTCCATATATTTTAAAAAAAGATCATCTTTTACTTTAGATATTAAAATATTATTAATTATTTAATTTGTATCTTATAAATGTATAAACTTACTTTTATAAATTTATTTTATCTAATTATATAATATGGTAAGGATTAATGTATTAAATAATTGTTTGTATATAGTATTAGTTATAATATTTTTAAATAAATTTTAAAATATATTTATATTTAAATTTATTTTAAATGTATTTATAAAATCACTAATTATAAATCAATGTTTACATCTTATTTTTAAAATAAATATTAAAAAAAATTATAAATGCATTTGTTTGGTAAATCCGTTACACCGAACCGTACCAATCCAAATACAACAGAAAATCTGTTTCGAACCGTATCGAATTATAAAAAAACCGTACCATTACCGAATCAAAATTCAGTATGGTATTCGATTTTCTATTTATAAAAATATGTACCGTACTTTCGGTATGAATTTTTAAAAAATTCGTACCATTTCCCATACCGAACACCCCTAATTCACTGTACAGTTTCATGTTAAAGAAAAATATTTTATGAGTTAAATTTATTGATTTCTTTGGGAGATTTTTAGTATCATTTGGTATTAAATCATACGTAGAGTATTAATATGTTGTGCATGAGTGACAATTTAAAATTTATTTTTAATGATTATTTGATGAATGTATACATATTATATTTAGGGTGTGAGGGTGTGGAATAACTTAGTCTCAATTCTGGTACAAATTAATAAGAGCAAACGTACTCTATCATTGTGTAGAACATGGTGATCAAGTGCAAAATTTATAATATTAAACCCAAGGGAGAAAGTGTATGTATCTGTATTTGAAAGATGTTTTACTCTATAAGGACTAATCAATAAAGTGGTGGAGTTGAATTACACTACAAACTAACTAAGAAAGCAATTAAAGATAGAACATATACAAATGAGATGGATGATGAATGAAGGTGAACAATCTAAGAAGTATGTAAGGCAAACAACATCATGCAAAGGGCTCATGTAGACTCACACACACACACATGCATTGAAGGTCATCATGTAGTGATATTAAGGGCAATCACTTATGTACCCCTAATCCCTATGATCAAGGTAATTAGATTCTCAATTCTTTTACAAGTTTAAATCTCCTAGGATTGTCTCTTACCGTCAATTCCCTTAAGGTACTATGATCATAAGTTTGGTTCCCCTCACTAGTTCAAACAGTTTTTACAAGCAATTATCACTAATGTCCTATCATGACATTCTAAGCACAAGAAGATTATAACTTAACTCTCCACATACTAACTAAGTCATCTAATGCAATTAATTATTCAATTAAACCACTAAGCATAATATTGAAATGATCATCCTAATACTATAGATAGAGAATTTAACCACACAAATCATACATGAAATGAGAATAAGCATTTATAATAGAAAATATTCATAACAATCAATTTATCGAATATGTGGTGTGCAAAATCTACATTATCTTTCAACGATCATATTGCTAGCCTCACATGAGGACTAGCCACTATAAATCATAATAAAATCAATACAATTCATGGCATGCTCCAATTAAGACAAATAATGAAGAAAATAACGAATCAAAGGTGATTGGCTTCCCTTTTCAAGTTGGTCTTATCTTCCTTCAACATTCTCCAATCTTCACTACTTGATGCTCTTCCATTCTTAAATTGGTGGATTGATGGAATGATGGATGAATTTGAGGAAGTCAAGTGAAATGGATGGATGGAATGAAGGATTGATGAATGGAGAGGAGGATGGATGAAGATGAGCAGCAGTTGCCCCTGCTGTCTGCGGAGGATTGGGATTTTTGGGTATTTATACCTCCTTGAAAAATCCTAATATCGAATTGCACAGCTGAAAATTTTACATGAAAATTTGACTGAATTTTCTTGCTTCGGTCGAGTTTTTCTGCTTCTTGTCACGTTTTTTCAAACTTGCAACACGATTTTCTGCATAAAAATTCTGTCGAATTTGAGTTTACGCGTGCATAAAACCCCTATTTTTCCAAATCCACACTGTACGAGAAACTCGATCAAGTTTGAGAAATCCTACCGAATTTCTTATCATCTTTTTGAATTTTCACTTCATCTCCTCTTTTGCTTGATTCTCCTTCCAAAACACCTATTTAACAACAATAAAAGCTCAAGTTACTTATTTTCATCAAATCCATCAAACTCACTAGAAGCACGATATAAAACACAACCAAAATTTATACAAAATGGATAAAATAATACAAAAATACACATAAAATAGAAACTAAAATCTAGGTGAAAATAGCGATGATCATGGAACAAATAAATAAAAAAAGGTTTAAAAGAGTTTTGTAGATTTAATATCAATTTCAATCCTATAATTTTGATTAAATTCAGTTTTGGTCTTTTAACTTTTTTAATTTTAGTATTTTTTTTATCAATTTTCAATTCTTTAATTATTTTTATTTTTATTTTAATATTAGTCCATTTGTAGAATTTTTGCAAATCTTATGGTGATGTTTGATTCCTATTTAATCTTCCAGATTTAGATTTAATAAATCTATCCTATATACACCTACACCCTATTAACATTTATCCACCCCTACCATACATTATTTCTCCTCAATCAATACTTTTTTTTTATTTCTCACTTCTCTTCTCTTATCTTAATTAATACTCGATTTGACATAAAATTTAAATTTACCCTATTTAAACCCCAAAAAATATATAACAAACATAGAAACTATTTATTGGTTTATTGAATCAACTTAAACCTAAAACAAATATCCCCGTATGACTCGTAAGTCCAGTGAGTTCAATTTTTTTTGCAAAAGGACTAAAACTGAAAAAAAGTTTAGAAGTTATATGTTGAAATTGATATGAGAAGACTAAAATTAAAAAAAAATTAAAGGAACTAAATTTTATTTAAACAAAATTACTGATGAGTGTAGAAATCTCGTGAATTTAGGGTCCATTATAGCATGGTTCCATACAATTATGCTTAGTTTGATTGTTTAAGTGCCCAAAATTGCTCGATATTTGTAAATTTTTGGAAAATTTTTACTTTGGTAGAATTTGTATGATTTTCAGGTACAGTTGGATTCTAGAAGTGAAGAGGAAGATGTAAAAAAAAGCGGATCTCAATTTGGAGTTAAAACGAGGGAGAACGAGACAAAACAGTGAAGCAGCTCGAAGCTGTCACAAAAACTCGATCGAAGCATAAAAATTCTCGAATTTTTGTGCATTTTTTTAAAAAACACGAGTGAAACAGAGCATCGGAGGTTACGCACACTGTAGGAAAAATTCTACCGAAGCACGAAAATTCGATCGAATTTTCGTGCAAAATGTCCAGTTGTACAGTGCGGAATTAGGGTTTTTCAAGTGGGTATAAATACCCAAATCTCAATCATCCAAAACCAGAACAACAGGGGGCTACTTCTCACACACACACACACCCCCATTTCATCAATTCTCATCTCCATCCATATTTATCATCTTCATCCATTTTCACTATCCATTCATCCATCTTCATCTACATTCCATCCAAATTTCATCTCATTTTCCACCATTTTCACACATCCATCCATGGATTTTCACATCTCTCATCTACCCATCATAAATCTAAAGAGTATTGAGGCTTGAAGAGTGGAATTTTGCAACTTGAAGGGAAGATTCAACCCAAATCCAAATACGAAAGAAATTTACCTTTATTTTGTATTTTCTTTATTTTGTTTGAGGAAAAATGGATTTTTTGTCCCATACAAAATGTCTCATTTCAATTTTAGTTATTTTCATTATTTTTTTAGTCCCTTGCTTTATTTCTAAAATTTCATCCATAATATTAACGGAAAGAATGACGTGGCAGACTTGCCATACTGATATAACTACCCTTTAATTTAGGAAGTCATTATTAAATTTCTTTTATCCCTAATTTTAAACCTAACCTCCTTCCATCTCCAACCCATATCTCAACTATTGCACATCACATCTTCGGCGGCGGTAGTGACGGAGGTGAAAGAGACGGCGACGGCGGCAGCAGAAATTAGGAAACCCTGTCTTCTTTCTTGGTAATTTCATCCCTAAACCCTCTTTCTCTCCAACCCCTTTCTCCTCTGTCTTGCACCAAGCTTGATCTCGAGCCTGGTACATGGACATCATCAGATTTGGCCCTTGGGTGGAGGATAGGGTCTAGAATGGGGACGATTTCTAAAATAAGGACCTTAGTATCCTCTCCTCCATCGGAAAGTTCAAATCACCCCTTTCTCTCCCTCTTTTTCCGCTTCTATTCTTCTTTTGCTCCCACCAGCCACCCCCTACTTCTGTCGCCCCCTTCCTCCTTCTCCCCCCTCCCCCCCATGTTCGAGTACTAGCAAGAAAGATATTGAATTAAGAAACTCTTACAGTTGTGCTTAATTTTGGTGAAACATGTGATAGTAGATCTAAGGCCTTACATCAACGGGCCGGAAGCCATACTTTTCGGTCGTTTCTTAGCTGCCGGACCTTCTATCATGCCACCGGGTCTTGGCGTCACGCACCCTATGATATATACTCATGTTTCGATCTGATAATTCCACTATTGTTTTCACGATCACTCCCATCCCCGCCGTTGGAGCCCCACGTCTATTGGAGGCGGCGTAGATGGCGGCATGTTCAGGTGGCCACGGCAAGAAACTCTCAGTTTCCTTGAAATTAGATAAAGATTTAATTAAGTTTGGAAGTTGAATACAAGTTTTTAGGAGGTGTTGGTGACGATTTATCTTCACTTCAGATTTGATTTGGATGTTATCTGGAGTGTATAGTGCATAAGTTATATTAATTGCTTTCTTAATTGTAGTTTTGATTTTGATAAGCTTAATTCTTTATTTTTTTAAAAAAATTATTTTTATTTTTTTAATTTAATGGTTTCCATCTAATACATAATGGAAGGGACCAAAATTGCAACATTTGGGACCAAAAGAAAACTGAGACATTTCGTATGAGACTAAAAGTGTTATTTTCCCATTTTGTTTGCAACAATGGATATTTGTAAGCATTGTAATGATGTTTCATGATACTTGTTGTTGGTTAGTATTCAAGACTATTCAATATTATGTTTAGAGATCTGATTGAATCATGTTATAATATGGATTTTGTATGTTAGTATGTGAAGAATATGGTAGCATCTTTGTATAGTTAGAACACTCGTGTTGGGACACTTAATTGATTTATCATATTTGGTTGATTAATTGAGTGAGAAGACTATTCTTATGATCATAGTACATTCTAAGGGAATTGAGAGTGAAATACATCTTATGTGTTTGAAATTTGTAATAAATTGAGAACCTAATTACCTTGGCCAAAGAGATTAGAGGAATATTTGTAATTGCTTTTATTCCAATTGTCATTGATGTTAGCCATTTGGATTTAACAAGTCCATATTGTGTTCTTAATCTTGATTGTGGTGAGCCTTGCCCCTTTTTAGATTGTTACTTCATCCACTCATCCATCTTCCATGTCCATTTTATTTTTTTATCTTTAATTGCTTTTTTAGTTAGTTTGTAGTGTAATTTAACTCTCTCCCTTTATTGATTAGTCCTTCTAGAGTAAAATATTTCTTGAATACAATATTTCTTGAATACGGATACATACACTTTCTCCCTTGGGTTAGATGTTATAAATTTGGCACTTGATCACTTACGAGCTGCACACGATAGAGTATGCTTACTCTAATCAATTTGTACCAAAATTGAGACTGAGTTTAATTACAGGACCGAAATTGAGATTTTCTCGAAAGACTAGAACAGTATTTTAATTAGTATAATATTTAATCTCAGTCACAACTTTAATTTCACACATTTCGTTTTGATCCGTCTCAATTTCAACTCGAAACTTACATAAAAGAAAAAGCAACTAACTAATATCCCTCTAACACACCTTATTTTCAAACTTATTATTATCTTTATAACACACATGAATACTTTATTATTTATTTATTACAAAAAAATCAAAATATCCTAAAAAATAAGTCAAAAAGTAAATATTATTAATATTTGTACAACCAGTAAACTTTAAGATGAATTTGGAATAGAAAAAGTTTAGTTTTTTTTATTTTTCCTATGATTTATTTGTGAGATATTAGATCATTTAAACAGGTATTTTTTTTTTCTTTTGGGTCGGAAAGAGTTTTGCAACTCATTTAGCAAAATTCACCCAATCAAGATTTACACATTTGAAATATGTGAATGTGCATATTCAAATGTATCTGAGTTTACACTTTCCCCCTTCCTCTCATTTTAATCTTTACATATATATCTAATATGGACGTCCAATTTCAATCCTTATATTTTCCTTTTTGTCATATAAAACTCACATAAAACAATTAATATAGTATCTCCATAAGACTCACACACAAGACTAATATAATTATCTACTTCATACTAAATATTACACTCTCCGTCGATCCCACATTTATTTGCATTGTTATTACATATACGGAGAAAAAAATATTTTTGACTAACTTTATTGACTTTGAGAGTGCAATTTGGTTTTTTAGGTAATAAATCATAAAGTATGTTATGTGTGTTAGGTGAGAAGGGTAAATTTGTATTAAGATGTAATTTTATGATTATGAATTGATGCGATGTTTCCTTTTTGAATGATGAAATTTAATGTGGGACGAACGAAAACGAAAAATGTGAAATTTAATATGGAACGGATGAAAATAAAAACTGTAAAATTTAATATGTGAAATTTATTGGATGACGATTTTTTTTTTTCGTCCTGGTGAAGATAAGTGTGACAAAAATGGAATAGGTGAAGACAAGGATTGTACGAGTATATATTAATTACTTTTATTTTCTTAAATGTTAATTACATAATGATTTTTTTTTATTTTTTAAACTTAGTTTGGTAATGTCGAATTGTGCATTTTTTCTTCAAGTAAAATATGAGTTGGTATTTTGATTAGTTGAATTTAATTTATTTACAAGTGCCCATTAGAAAACGCTATATATGTAGGGAGGGGGTGTTTGAAAAAATAAAACAAAAATGTCAATTCCAGATAAAAGGACTGGAAAAGATCAAAGTAAGCTAAAAAAAATTATATTGACCTATTCATGTTCACTGCTAATTACATAGTATGATTGAAAATAAGGGATGCTTTAAAATAATAGACGACCTTTCTCTTTCTTGAATGAAAGTGAATCAAGAATTCAAGGTTAATTTCAAGAATTAAAGTCTTCACAAATTGAAGAAAATTATTTAATACTACTTATTCTCATTCAAAATTTGGCAACACCATTTAACTATAAATACAGCACAATACATGCCTTTGAAACACACACAACACAACTTAATTGCTTGCAATATTAATTATCCATCCAAAATAATCTTGAAGACTCCTTCCATTTCTTCAGTTAGGTTCGTTCTTGTTGTTCTTGTTGTCATCTTATCATGCTCAACCCCCACAGCTTTGGCCGATGGGCACAACTTCCTCGAATGCCTTTCGACACAATCTCGTAACCACTCCTTCGTTTCTTCGGTCATCTACACCCCAAGCAACTCGTCTTACTCCTCCGTCCTTCGTTTCTCTATCCGAAACCTGAGATTCGCCTCCAAGTCGACCCCCAAACCCCGATTCATCATAACTCCGGAGCACGAATCCCAAATCCCACCCGTCATACACTGTGCTAAACAAAATGGGTTGGAAATCAGAATACGAAGTGGGGGGCATGACTTCGAGGGACTATCCTACGTATCACCAGTCGCATTCGTGCTCATTGACATTATCAAACTCAGCCAAATCACTGTAGATGTTGAGACCAAAACTGCATGGGTCGGATCCGGTGCAACCCTTGGGTCTGTATATTACAACATAGCCAAAAAAGCCCTACTCTAGGGTTTCCCGCCGGTTTCTGCCCAACCGTGGGTGCTGGTGGGCACATTGGTGGAGGTGGCTACGGCCCGATGCTGAGAAAATACGGGCTGGCTGCGGACAACGTGATCGATGCAAGAATAGTCGACGTCAATGGCAGAATCCTCGACAGGAAATCAATGGGAGAGGGTCTATTCTGGGCCATCAGAGGCGGTGGAGCTGCCAGTTTCGGCGTCATCTCTGCCTGGAAGATAAAACTTGTCGACGTTCCAGAAAAGGTCACTGTTTTCTTGATTCAAAGAACTTTAGAACAGAACGCAACACGGCTCGCCCTGCAATGGCAGCGTATAGCTCCAGCAGTCGACCCGGATTTATTCATCGGACTAAGCATCACGAGAAACACATCCATCACTGCAACCTTCTTCTCACTTTTCCTTGGAGGTATCGACAGATTGCTTCCATTGATGCAAAAAAGCTTCCCTGAGTTGGGATTGGTGAGATCAGACTGCACTGAGATGAGTTGGGGAGAATCCACCCTTTACTTTGCCAGATTGCCATTGGATAAACCAGAGGCTTTGCTTAACAGGAGTGTAGCCATTCCATTATACTCCAAAATAAACTCTGATTACGTGAAGAAACCCCTACGGCGGAAGAATGGAATCCGCCATTCCGTTTCCTCACAGAGGAGGAAACTTGTACATGATGTCAAATTACCTAACATGGACTGAAAGCAAAGCTCAGAATACGGACAGGTACATAAGTTGGTCTCGTAGGGTTTATAACTACGTAACTCCTTTCGTGTCGCGGTTCCCTCGAGCAACGCAAGAGAACTACAGAGATCTGGACATCGGAGTGAACAACGACGAGGGAAAGACGAGCTACGAACAAGCGAGCATTTGGGGGTTAAAGTACTATTTGAAGAGGAATTTCCAGAGGCTGGTTGGTGTGAAGACTATGGTTGATCCCACAATTTCTTCAGGCATGAACAAAGCATTCCTCCACTATACAAGGTTGAAGATTAGGACGTATTCATGATGAGAAACAACTTCAAGAATACTACATGCATGCATGCTCTCTTTTTACTTTGAATTCTTTACACTATTTATACTTCTAATAATTCCGCATCGTGATGTACTTAATTTGCTAACATGTGGCTAGGTTTTTCTTGTTTGATTTATTTATTCTTTGAAATAAATTATAAGTCTATAATTACATAAAGTCTCTCTAAAACGGTACTAATGTGATGCTGGTTATGAGATATATGTTGAAATATGATTATTATATATGTAAAGTCGCCTAAGTTAAATTACTCCGTACGCGTGAAAGGTATACATTTTGTTATTTTGGGTGTTCGTACCAAATGTATACATTTTCCTTTTTAAATATATGAGACCCACATACATCACTAATACATTTAATATATGGGACTCACACACTCCACTAATACAATTATCTACTACACATTAAATAATAATACTCTTTAATTGAACTTAGACTCAATTTTGGTTAAAATTGATTAAGGTAAGTGAACCTTATCGTTTGCAGTGAGTGACCAAGTTTAAATATCGAACAAAGAGAGATTTAAATCAAGAGTGTATCCGTATTTGTGTTCAACCATGCTTTAGAGGAGTGATCGGATTTTGAGTTTTGAAAATTGAAAGAGCAATTAAACTACCAATTATCTAAGCAAGAACCAAATAAAAGCAATTAACAATTAAGATGATCAAATAAAGTATGATTATATATAATATAATTTATTATAAATATATTTTAATTACTAATAAGTGGAGTATGTTTTAGCTATACATTAATATGGATAAGTTTTGTGTGAGATCGTCCCACGGATAAAAAATAATAACATTCTTAACGAAATGTGATACTCTAGGGATGAAAATTGATAATGTCCAGTAAACTATTTCATGAATAATTTACAGTAATTAAAAATGATAATATTTTACAGAAAAAATTAAGTTGTATTAACACAAGACGAAGAGAGCATATCTCTATGGGCCAACATACAACACTAATACAACTACACATTTTATGTTAAAATATTATTTCTCTTATTTCACCACACATTAAAATATTAATCCCCGTGAAAAATAAAATTATTATTTCTCTTGTCTCACTACATATTAAAAATATCGTATAATCCCCGTGAAAAAACCAAGCGTAACTATTATTTCGTCCCATTTACCAAAAGATAAACGTAACTATTGAACTGAGACGCTCAAAATGGAAAGATATCAATACTAAAACAATTAATATATCTCTATAGAGCCCACATACATCACTGATATAATTACTCACTTTACATTAAAATAATATCATTTTTACCTCATTACAAATTAAAATATTACATCATTTAATCCCCGTATAAAAGCAGATGTAATTATTACTCCGGGAAATAAGGATTATTCAATTATTAACTACTAGATAATAATAATACTTTCTTCGTCCCACGTTAAGATTTACGTTTTCTATTTTAATTTGTCTCAAGTTAAGGTTTACATTTTCTTTTTTGTTAAGTTGAGACACACAAAATAATTAATTATTTCATGTAAAGCCCACACACAACACTAATACAACTACTCACCTTACATTAAATATTATTTTCTCACCTTAATTACTACACATTAAAATATTATATCTCTTAATATCTGTTCAAAAAGAAACATATCTTTTAATCTCTGTGCAAAAAGTAAATATAAACGTTAACATGAAACGGAGGAGTATATAATACTGAAATATAATAATAAAGCTTACAAACGAATTCGCGAGCTATTAACAAATATGTTCGCGATGTTTAATATATACCCTTATATTTTATACCATATACTGTATATATACATATTTTTTCCTTTATGTAATTATATTTATAAAATCATAATAATTTAAAATCGATATCTTTCCCTACACGGCTATAATACTAATTCCCGGCAAAAAAATGGGGTTCCGGTGACTTTGGGACCAAAATTGACCAATTTCAGGAATTACGAGACACGAAATTGAATTTTTATTTTTTTGGATAGAATCAAAAATTCTTTATAGTTATGAAACCAAAAATGATTTTAACTCTTACTATTTACATTCGTTCTTCTTCTTATCTTATCATGCTCAACCCCCACAGCTTTGTCTGATGGACACGACCACCTCCTCGAATGCCTTTTGACACAATCTCGTAACCACTCCTTCGTTTCTTCCGCCGTCTACACCCCAAGCAACTCGTCTTACTCCTCCGTCCTGCATTTCTCGATCCGAAACCTGAGGTTCGCCTCCGAGTCCACCCCCAAACCCCTATTTATAATAATCCCGGAGCACGAATCCCAAATCCCACCCGTCATATATTGTGCTAAACAAAATGGGTTGGAATTCGGAATAAGAAGTGGGGGGCATGACTTCGAGGGACTATCCTACGTTGCACCACACCCATTCGTGCTCATTGATATGATCAAACTCAGTCAAATCACTGTCGATGTTGAGACCAAAACTGCATGGGTTGGATCTGGTGCAACCCTTGGCTCTTTATATTACAACATTTTCCAAAAAAGCCGGATAAGTTATTTTATTTTATTTTTACTTGCACGCACGGAGAGGGTTGTCCTAGGTCATGCCTATATAATGGCTATCATTTGTAAGTTTGGAGGCCAGTTTTGAAAATTAAATTTATCTTGAGCTTTCTAAGCATGTTAGAAGATGTTATCTTCTTATATCTTACTCTAAATTCTTTTGGTGGATTTCTAGAGTTGTGTGTGTTGAGTGTTCTCTTGTGTTACTTTCTACTTCTCTAATTTCCCGGTGTCATATACTCCTTCCGTCCAACATCAACGTATCTATTTACTTTTTGCAAGTGAATTAAGAAATATTATTATTTTATGTGTAGTGGGTAGTTGTATTAGTAGAGGGTTTGGATCTCATGTTTTAATTATATTAGTGAGGATGTGGGTCTCATATGTTTAAAAGAGGAAATAGATAGATTAAGAGTGGACGACCCAAAATAGTAAAATAGATAGATTAAGGATGGATGAAGGGAGTAACTTTTATGGTGGGATACCCTAATTATAAAATGTATGGCGGAATGGAAATGGAGGGTGGGAGTATACATTAAAACTAATACTTCCTCCGTCCCATATTTATCTGCACTGATACTGTAGACACAGAATTTAAGAAAAGTTGCTTTTTGATCAACTTTATTGACTTTTTAGGGGTATTGTGGTATTTTTAGCTAATAAATAAATTATAAAGTATGTTATGTGTGTTAGGTGTGAGTGATATTTTTGTAATTATGGTAACTTTTGAGATTGCTGGTTAATGTGAAGTTTCCTTTTTGGGTGGTGAAGATAAGTGTGGGACGGACGAAAACGGAAAGTGTGAAGATAAGTGTGGGACTGAGGGAGTAAAAGAAATGATTTTTCAAATGAATTACTCCCTCCGTCTTATAGTTAAGTTCACCGACACTGTAGATACGAAGTTTAAGAAAAGTTATTTTTTGACCAACTTTATTGACTTTTTAGGGGTATTGTAGTATTTTTAGGTAATAAATAAATTATAAAGTATGTTATGTGTATTAGGTGGGAGTGATATTTTTGAAATTAAGATAATTTTTGAGGTTGTTGGTTAATGTGAAGTTTCCTTTTTTGGTGGTGAATATAAGTATGGGACGGATGAAAACAGAAAGTGTGAACATATGTGTGGAAAGGAGGGAGTATTAAATAAAAAAAATAAAAAAAATCATGAATTTTCTTTCTTCCAGTTTGGATTATGGTACAAAGTCAAGACTCTGCATCTTTTCAAAATGTTGTAGTACCCTTTATTGGCAGTTATTCAGTATTTCATGGCAGCCTACAAGTTTTCAAGATTTTCAATACTTAATCCTGCTTTTTCTTTATGCATGTGTCTTAATTAATCCGTACTCATTCCGTTATTCTATTGGCATTATTCACTATTTCATGGCCTACAAGATTTTCTATGCTTAAAATCCTGCTTTTTTATTTGGGAAACCCTTATGTACATTCTTCAGTTGGTACAATCTCCGGTATAACATCATTCCTTCACTTTTAGTGTGTGTTTTCTTTTCTTTTTTTTATTGTTGCCCGTTTTTGTTTTTTTTTTTAATTTTAGAGATATAATTACAATTTTACCCTTGTGGTTTAGGGTATAATTATTGCCTAGGGTTTAGGGTTTAGGGTATAATTGTAATTTTACCCTTTTAGTTTAGGATATAAACCCTGTGGTTTAGGGTATAATTATCCCCTAGGGTTTAGGGTTTAGGGTATAATTGTAATTTTACCCTTTTAGTTTAGGATATAAACCCTAAACCCTAGGGTTTAGGGTTTAGGGTATAATAATCATTTAAATAAAATAAATTTATAAATAAAATAAAAAACAACATTAATGAAGAAGCATGAATTAATTAAGAAGGGTATTTACCAAGGTTCCAGTTGCATCCTAGTTCCTCTCTTTTCATTTTGTATTATTTAATCCATACTCATTATCGCCCAACAAATTTTACACTTTTTTTATTTATATTTCGTAATATTCCCAAAACTCCCAGAAATGAAACTATAAATATTTACGCAATAATCTCAACAGTTACATTTATTTTAAAATTATCATTTTTTAAGGAAAAAATTAAATATTATTATGAGTACAAGTAGTACTCGAAAATCAAAAGTTATCAGAGTTTACAAATCATAGAGCGCCAATATTAATGAAGAGAGTCCTCATCTAATTAGGGAAAATTACACTTTTAGTCACACAAGAATTGCTCAATGCCAAAAAGTCCCAAAATTGGCAGATAGATTTAGTCCCATATGAATTTTTCATCAAAATTTGTTCATAGTTAACGAAATATTCTGAACCGTTAGCAAGACCAAAATGGTAACTTGTAGATTGGATTCCATAATTTACAAAAATAATCTCAAAAAAAACTAATACAATGTTTATTGAGAGAGAAAATAGAGGAGAATTCTCGTAATGGACTATGTCTGTGTTGAAAGATAGAAAATAATATAAATCTGGTAGTTTATAATAATATAAGTTAATTTGGGATGAAAATTTTCAAAAAATTATGGTTATAAAATTCTTATGGGACCAAAATCGCTAGCTATGGGACCAGTGAATTCCTAAGGGACTAAAATTGAATGGAAGAAATTCTTATGGGACCAAATGTGTTATTTTCCCCATCTAATTATAGCACATTTGGGGTTGTTACACCAATTTAAAAATGAGTAAGAGCAATTATAGTGAGTGGAGAAAATGCATCACGATTTGATTCTGATTTCTTCAAACGTCTTTTTCAAATTAATTTCCTTATCTTCAAAGATTTTCTTATTTCTGGTCTTCCAAATGAACCAAACTGCACATGACCAAATGCATTCGATTATGTATTTTTTTCCCTTCATGCCCAGCTCACCAAAATGTTGTCAAAAATGCATTGCTGGATCAGAAGTAAGAGGCATCAAAGCCAAGAATAACAAAGACACCAAACTTGATAGGAGAATTTGCATTCAAAGAACAAGTGTTTCACCGTTTCTTCGTGATTACCGTAAAGACCACACGAAAGATCATCTCCATCTTTGAGAACATTCCTCCTTTTAAGAGCAGCTCTAGTAGGAAGCCGATATTGAAGGATTCTCCAAGCAAGCCCCAAAAATTTTGTAGGTGTTAATTTATTCTAAATTTTTTAGAGAGCCCTGTAAGTATCTTTACTTAGGTTCACGGTGACACCGGGATTTTAGAGAAGTAGGAGGCAACACAAGCACACACTCGGATACAATTCCTCACCTATGGAATCCACCACAAGTTTGGAATAATCTCGTCGTCTTAAGGAATCCACCGAAAGACTAAGAGACACACTCACCACTCTAGGAATCCACCAAAAGAGTTTAGAGTAAGATACAAGAAGATAACATCTTCTAAACAAGCTTAAAAGCTCAAAATATGTTTAAATTCGGAATTGGTTCCTTTACAAGCTTACAAAAGATGCCATATATAGGCAAGACTTGGAACAACCCTCCAAGTGAGTCAAAGAAAATAAATGAGAATTATACATTCTCAAAGCATTGAAAATACAAACTTGGACTCTAATAAATATAAAACATAATGAAATATAGATAAATACTAAGAATATGTAGATACCAATGTCCATAATGAGGAGATGAATCATCAAAAATCAGCAAACTTCGAATTAGTCCAGTAACTTCTGTTGATGCACCAGCCTGTCACACTTCAGTCAAACAGCCATAACTTTCTGTAAGAATATTATTTTTGAGATCCGTAAATTTTGTAGAAAACTAGACTTCAAGAGCTTTCCAACCATATAAATTTTGCACCATAACTCCTTCCCAGTCAAATCAGATTAATTATCAAAATTGACTGACTGTTTGATACTTCCTGTTGAGTTAATGCTGTATAGTTTGACCATTTTGTTCAAATGTATTGAGTTTAAGGTCTTCATTAATGGATAGGTTTTCCATGTTGCAGAATTCAAATCTTCACCCAAAATTCCCGCGTCATTCTCCCCTGGTTGGAAAAGATTCGTCCTCGAATCCGAACCTTCTTCATCATCAACATATGGTGAAAATTCAGCAACATTGAAAGTAGCCAAGACACTAGCAACTCCACCATTAATCACCATTTGACCACCTAAAACCTTGCACAACATTATTGCAACAATTAATATAGTAGTTAGGATGACCTGACCAAGAAAGGATTGTTGGAAAGACTTCAAAAACTTCCATTGCATGAATTTGGCAGATCTTTGAGTGCTTCTGCCACCTTCCAGAAGAATAGACATAACTTCTTGTATAAAATTCCAAATGACTCTCTGTTTGTTGCATTTGAAACTAGACTGAAAGAGCTTTCTATCCATATATTGATCATTATCTGAATCCCTCTGAATCAGTACCAGAATATTTGTGAAGTTACTCCATATGCACTGGAATCTTTTCCGCTGCACGCAAACTCGTTTTTGAATTTCCTTCATCCTTCGATGCTTGTAAGCATTCTTTTTAAATCTTATATTTTGCTTGACAATATCCTTACAAACCTTCCCATGCAACTCCTTGTTGTAAAGACCAGCCACATGATTTGCATTCATTGTTTTGATGCAATGAATGAAATGTGCCATCTTTGAGAACTGATCAACAACCACCATAACCAAATCTTTGTTCCTTTGAGTGAGAGGCGAAACAAACTCCATACTTATATCTTCCCATGGATATAGCAATAATGGCAAAAGAATGTACAGACCTGAATTTTTTCCATGACAAGTACTCATGCATCTTTCAACATACTTCTTCTTGACATCTCTTCCAAAATATCCAGCAAGATGACCTCCACTATTTGCTTCACCATTAATTGTTAGCTTTAAAGAACAATCAAGAACACATAGCAAGTTACCTTTGAAGAGATAACCTTGATGAATCAAGAAAAGCTTGAATGTAGCTTTAAAAGATTTCTCCCACATTCTGCCAAAGTATGAATCATCCTTGTAGGGATCTTTCATCACCACGTTCAATTTCGAAGTAGCCAACAAAGAGTGTCGTCCACTAAGAGCATCTGCCACTCGATTTAGCACATCAAATTTGTGTTTGATCACAAAGTTGAATCCTTGCATAAATTCAACCCATTTACCATGCCATGGGTTCACGTATTTCAAAGATTCATGATCTTCTTGGCTAAGAACTCCTCTGTATCCCTTATTTGAAGCAATGCGATCCACTTCTAACACCTTTTCAAAATCTTTCCGCTGCAAGCCTTTATCTACAAGCTCTTGCTCTTGCCTTTGCAACTCGTCATGATGCTTCGGATTCATTCGATAAGCTGTCATATTCAATAAAGAAGCATCGCTTTCAAAATCAATGCAATGTTGAATGTTCTTCATTGGAGGAATGCCTAGTGGAGCCTTTTCAGGTTCAACATCATGAAACTCCTGCAAAAAAGTTTGAACTTGGAGTGGTATGGCATCACCCACTTCATTCTCTTCTAAAGCCATCAACTCCTCCATTGATTCATACATAGGATTTTCAAAAATTTGTGAATAAGAGATCATATCTTTCGATGGAATAGTATTCTCCAACTTTGAATCCCCAAAAATTATTTTCTCTCCATCATCGTCACGTAGCCATAACAACTCGTGAGTATGATTTTCAGTTTTCAATCTCAACTTCTCAACCATAGTAGTCACAACATCTTCACAACTTTCCTCATCAATAATAATATCACGTACCTCGTCAACATAGGTGGCATCGAGGCTACGCCGTAACACCAAATCTTCACCATGATCCTCGTAATCAACATCTTCATCATACTCATCATAAATTGGTGTTGATTCATCATGCTCCTCTTCTTCATACTCATCTTCACTTGTGTCATAAACTATCTTCACCTCTTCTTGCTCTTTCTCAACAAGAACAATGATTCTCCGATTTGGACAATCAGCAGCAATGTGTCCAACCCCCTTGCACTTGAAACAACTTTTTTGATTAGTTGCAGCACTTGGTTTCAAAAAATCAGCACTACCTTTACTTGCAGCAACTTTTTGTTTTATATCTCTTGTAGTTGGAACGTTCTTGGAAGTGGAAGCACTCCTTCGGCTATAAGCATCACCACTCGACGAGAAACGTCCACCAAAATGACTTGATTCTTTTTGTTTGGAGTTGTGACATTTAAGAAAATAATCTTGCAGATAATAATCTGGCAAGAATTTCCTCCTTAACTCCTTCTTCATTTTGTCCCACGTTCTAATCTTCCGCTTGCCATCACGAGCACGCTGCTTCTTAAGATGCTCCCACCATAGGGATGCATATTTCTTCAATTTGATGACCACCAGTTTCACCTTGTATTCTTCTTGAATATCTTCGAACTCAAAGACTCTCTCAATAGAATTGAGCCAATCAATGAATTCTTCGGGATCATTTCTTCCATCAAAATCTGGAATATCAGCTTTAAAACCAAAAGATTTACTACGAACACTACTCCTTCGAACCCGTAGACGTCGAGATGCATTATCACTTGAGCCGCTACTTCTATCACCATGAAATGGATTGAAATCCACATCATCACTTGCAGAACCACCATCTGAACCATGACCCTCAACATCATGTTCAAGATGCTTGCCACGCACAAGGCGTTGCTTGAGTAGTTGCACTTGTCTCCTTAAATCTTCTAACTCAATATCATGAGTTGTCATCGCTAACCAAAGCTCTGATACCACTTTGACACCGGGATTTTAGAGAAGTAGGAGGCAACACAAGCACACACTCGGATACAATTCCTCACCTATGGAATCCACCACAAGTTTGGAATAATCTCGTCGTCTTAAGGAATCCACCGAAAGACTAAGAGACACACTCACCACTCTAGGAATCCACCAAAAGAGTTTAGAGTAAGATACAAGAAGATAACATCTTCTAAACAAGCTTAAAAGCTCAAAATATGTTTAAATTCGGAATTGGTTCCTTTACAAGCTTACAAAAGATGCCATATATAGGCAAGACTTGGAACAACCCTCCAAGTGAGTCAAAGAAAATAAATGAGAATTATACATTCTCAAAGCATTGAAAATACAAACTTGGACTCTAATAAATATAAAACATAATGAAATATAGATAAATACTAAGAATATGTAGATACCAATGTCCATAATGAGGAGATGAATCATCAAAAATCAGCAAACTTCGAATTAGTCCAGTAACTTCTGTTGATGCACCAGCCTGTCACACTTCAGTCAAACAGCCATAACTTTCTGTAAGAATATTATTTTTGAGATCCGTAAATTTTGTAGAAAACTAGACTTCAAGAGCTTTCCAACCATATAAATTTTGCACCATAACTCCTTCCCAGTCAAATCAGATTAATTATCAAAATTGACTGACTGTTTGATACTTCCTGTTGAGTTAATGCTGTATAGTTTGACCATTTTGTTCAAATGTATTGAGTTTAAGGTCTTCATTAATGGATAGGTTTTCCATGTTGCAGAATTCAAATCTTCACCCAAAATTCCCGCGTCACACGGTAGACGGAATCCGAACTACTTGGCAATGATAAGCTTTCCGTGTAGTGAATTATCCATTATTTGAGTCCAAGCATCATCACCAAAAACCTTAAAAATAATTTTCACATTTTCTAGCCAGAATCTGAACATTCTTAATTTCTACTTAGCTAACACATAATATAACATTACTTCACCTTTTATTTATTATTACTAAAAATAAATTACTAAAATATATTAAATAAAATCTTAATATATATAAAAGAAGAATAAATCCAATCCTGACCATCTATTTTTAAAACAAATTTCAGCTACCCATTAAAATAATTAAATAATTATAATTATAACATTTTCAAATTAGAAAATAATTTAGTAAAATTCTGACTATCTACCTCTCAAACAAATCTCAATTACCCATTAAAATGATTAAATAATTATAATTATAAATAAATCTTAGCCACCCGTTAAAATAATTAAATAATTATAATTATGACATTTTTAAATTAGGAATAAGATCAAATTGTAGGGATGGAAAGACCAAAGGCCGAAGAATTAGGTTAAATCATCCATTAACCAATCAAATTGCAAGTTATATATGGGGTTTCCTCACCCTTCAACTATATAAGGAGCCCTCCTCCATTCATTTTAGACACACCGAGAGTGATTCTCTATGAAGATCAAAGACTTCAGAGTTGTCTGAATAGTTCTTCGAATTCTTCAACGAGAATCAACTCAAGAACGGAATACATCTGAGATTCAGGTTCTAAACCGCCCGGATTAAGTGCTCTACAGTCAAATTTTTCAGTGAACGGCCTATAATCTGGGATTCAGGTGCTAAACTGCTCGGATTTAAGCATACTTAAGTCAAAGTTCTTCCAAGAACGACCTATAATTTGGGATTCAGGTGCTAAACCGCCCGAATTTAAGTATTTTTAAGTCAAGCACCCATTAAAATAATTAAATAATTATAATTAAGACTTTTTCAAATTAGGAAATAAGGTATTATTTTTTAAAAAATTAATGATATTAAATATAAATTCAATCCTAACCATCTATTTTCAAACAAATCTCAATCGAGAATAAATACAATCCTGGTCATCTATTTATCAAACAAATAGCAGCTACCCATTGAAATAATTAAATTAAATAATTGTAATTATGACTTTTTCAAATTATGAAATAAATAAATAATTATAATAAATCCAATCCTGGCCCTGACCATCTATTTTTCAAACAATTCTCACGCACCCATTAAAATAATTAAATTAAATAATTAGAATTATGATTTTTTCAAATTAGGAAATAATTAAATAATTATAATAAATCTAATCCTTGTCATCTATTTCTCAAAAAAATCTCAGCTACCCATTAAAATAATTAAATAATTATAATTATGATTTTTTTAAATTAAAAAATAAGAAATTATTTTTTAAAAAATTAATAATATTAAAATAATCCAATCCTAACCATCTATAAATAATTGTAATTATGACTTTTTCAATAAGAAAATAATTTAGTACAAATCCCGCCCATCTATAATTTTTCTCAAACAAATTTCAGCCGCCTATTAAAACAACTAAATAATTATAAGAGTTTAGAGTTTATGGCATAATGTTTCCAGAGGGTTTAGGGTTAAGGGTTTAGGACCCATTAAAATAATTAAATAATTATAATTATGACTTTTTCAAATTAGAAAATAAAATATTAGTTATTAAAAAATTAATAATATTAAATATAAATCTAATCCTAACCATCAAAGGGTTTAGGGTTTAAGATTTAGGGATTTAGGGGTTTAGAGTTTTAGGATTTATGGCAATATGTTTCTAGGGCAAATTCTGACCATTTATTTCTAAAATAAATCTCAGACACCCATTAAAATAATTAAATAATTGTAATTATGATTTTTTTCAAATCAGGAAATAATTTAGTATAAATCCTGACCATCTATTTTCTCAAAAAAAAATCTCAGTCACCTATTAAAATAATTAAATAATTATAGTTATGACTTTTTCAAATCAGGAAATAAGATATTATTATAAATCCAATCATAACCATCTATTTCTTAAAAAAATCTCAGCCACTCATTAAAATAATTAAATAATTATAATTGTGACTTCTACAAATTAAGAAATAAGATATCATTACAAATTCAATCATGACCATCTATTTCTTAAACAAATCTCAACCACTCATTAAAATAATTAAATAATTATAATTATGACTTTTTCAAATTAGGAAATATAGTATTATTTATTAAAAAATTAATAATATTAAATATAAATCCAATCCTAACCATCAAATGGTTTAGAGTTTTAGATTTAGAGTTTAGAGTTTTAGGGTTCTAGGGTTTAGGATTTAGGAGTTTAGGGTTTAGGGTTTAGGGTTTAGGATTTAGAGTTTTAGGGTTTATGGCATAATAATATTTCCAGAAGGCCAAATCCTGATCATCTATTTCTAAAACAAATCTCAGCCACCCATTAAAATAATAAAATAAATGTAATTATGATTTTTTCAAATCAGGAAATAATTTAGTACAAATACTGACCATCTATTTCTCAAACAAATTTCAGCCACCTATTAAAATAATTAAATAATTATAGTTATGACTTTTTCTAATAAATTTATTAAAATTTAAATAATATAAATATATTATTCGAATATATTCTAAAATTTCAATCAAATCTCAGCCACCCATTAAAATAATTAAATAATTATAATTATAATTTTTTCAAATCAGGAAATAAGATAATATTTATTAAAAATTGAATAATACTAAATATATTATTTGAATATATTAAAATTTTCAAACAAATTTCAGCCACCTATTAAAATAATTAAATGATTGTTTACACGAAACTTTAAATGAGTCTTTTAAATGATTTGCAATTAAAGTTTGGTTGAGTTAATTAACAGTAAAATATTTCATTAATGAGTGAGGCTTGCGTGCGTCCGGGCGCACGGGAACACATTCATTGTGCCTTTAGAAATTTAGTGTTATGGGTAAGGGTACATTGCTTTGGTCTAAAGGGTAAACACTTTAATTAATAAAAAGGTATACCATTTTGTTTTAAAGGATATACACTTTTCATTAATATTTTTTTTCTTTAGAAAATAAAGGGTACACATTTTTATATTAAAGGGTATACAATTTAACACAAAATTCTAAAGGCGTACGGAGTGTTGTTCATGCTCCCAGATACACACAATAATTTTCTTTAGAAAATAAAGGGTACACATATGTATACTAAAGGATATACAATTTAACACAAAATTCTAAAGGCACACGGAATGTGCTCCGTGCGTCTGGGTGCACACGAGTTTTTGCTTTCATTAATTGATTGATGTTTATAAATTAATAATATATAATCTGATCTTATAATTTAAAAAAAAGAAAATTTTATTGTTGCATTTTAAATTGTTAAAATTCTCCATTTTAACCTCATGGCAAAAGATATTAGTAAACTTATACGAATTGATCAACTTAACAGACTCGCAAAGTTTTATAAGTGTTTTTCCTATAACAACATTATATTATAATATTAAAACATTAGGTTAGATAAAATTCAAATAAATATTATTTGATTCAAACATTATAAAATTAAGTGAAGTTGTTGCCCTAAAAATAACACATCCCGTGTAACCCACGAATTCAATTACTAGTTAATTAAAAGAAGTAATTTGTTAAATAATGTTAAACTTATATTAAAAATGAATGTGAGACGAAGATAATTTTTTTTTTCTTTTATTTAGTAATCAGGTATTCGCATTATACATTATAATGCCTTGACAGCTCACCAAATTGGCTAACTTTGATCTAGGTGTGATTTCTAGTCACTCACTTAATTGGTAGATAATTGTGAATCCACAATTTGCATGATATCAAAGGCTTGTTGGGTTGGTAGCTAGCATTCAATTTGGTTGCACGTTTGCTTTACACACGAAAAACACACCTCTTTGTTATTCATAGTGGGACTCTTCTCCCGATTTTATTATGTCCAGCTGTTTTCAGTTTCATTAAGATCTCATAAGAATTCATTCAATTCAATTATATATAGTTCCGTAAGAATACACTGGTCTCATAGCAAGCGGTTTTGGTCCCATAAGAATATTATTATAATAATTTTCGATAATTTTCATCCCAAATTATTTATATTATTATAAACTATCATATTTATATTATTTTTTGTCTTTCAAAATAAACATAATTCATTTTGATCTTGTTAATGATTCATAATATTTGTCAATTATTAACAAATTTTGATGAAAAAATTCTGGGACTAAATCTGTCAGTTTTGAGATCTTTCTGACATTAATCAATCTTACATGACTAAATTTGAAATTATTCCATTCCATTAATGATAATTATTTTTCATTAATTTTCTGTAAAAAAAGTGAATCCACATTATAGAAACAAGATTGTACATCATGAGCACTTAAATTTCGGTGGTTGTGTTTGGTACAATGCATTCATTGTCTTTCTTGTACTCGTATCACGTGCCCCTCATGTTTATTGTCATACCAAAAATTAATACTCCCTCTCGCGTTAACATTGACATTTGCACGAAAATTAAGATATATAATATTTTAATGTGTAGTGAGGTGAGAGAAATTACATTTAATGTAAAGTGGATGGTTGAATTAGTGTGGTGTGTGGGCCCTTCATGAAATAATTAATTGTTTTATGTGGGATCAACATGACAAAAAAGAAAATGTAAACCTTAATTTGGGACAACTCAAAATAAAAAATGTAAACCTTAACGCTGGACGAAGGGAGTATATAGCAAATTTATTCGGCCAATTACGTTTAATTTCGAAGTTAAAATTTGTCTTCTTCCCTGCTATAACTCTCTCAACCATTCATCCTCTAAACAAATTCATCCAAAGTTAATTTAATATGGGTGCTTACATTAGGATATCAATTGGAAGGGTAATTAGAATGAAAAGATATTAATTTTCATTATTCAAAATTCATCCAAAAATTAATTTAATAAAATAAATGACATGGGTACTTACTTTAGCATATCGTGGAAGGGTGTTGAGAATGAAACGATATTAATTTTTATTATTCATGTTTGGTATGTTGGCAGTGAGAACCTAACTTCTTCAATAACTTTTATTGAATTAAGATCACGGTTAACATTTTCATAAGTATTTATCACATTTTATTTAAGATGCTATTATTTTTTTTTATATTATAAATTATTTGTGAAATAATTTATTAAATCATTATCATTAAAAATAACATCACTTTTCATTTATATTACTCATAAGTTATTCATGAAATGACTTATTAAACCATTATCAATTCTTATCAATTTAATCAAAATAATTATGTAAAACATCTCACACAAATATTTGCCATTAAATTAATTACTACCCCATCTTTTCAATCATTTATTCTTGTCATAAAATTACGTGGGTTACTAGAACAATTTTCACTATTCATTTTCACTTTTTTTCTTTTTCACAGCATTCAAGTTTCAATAAAAGTAGTTCATGAATAGTATTCTTGATTTTGACAAATGCCTTCCAAAGTTTCTTTAAATACATCAGAAAATAAGGGACCTCAAACACAAATAAGCTTGACCCAATGAAGACTCCCCCTTGCATTTCACCTTTTGTTTTCCTTCTTCTTCTCATCTCTTCTTCATCTAATGCCCACCCCACAAATTTTCTTAAATGTCTTTCCAAGAAACTCCATAACCACACCTCCATTGTATACACCCCAATAAACCCATCCTACCCTTCTCTCTTGAACTTCACCATTTGGAACCTTAGATTCACCTCACAATCCACCCCTAAACCCCAACTCATCATAACCCCACATCAAGAATCCCAAATCCCACCCATCATACACTGCTCCAAAAAATACAACATGCAAATCAGAACAAGAAGTGGTGGCCATGACGTCGAGGGCATATCTTCAGCATCTTACGTCCCTTTCGTCATCATCGATTTAATAAAACTTAATCAAATTACAGTCGATGCCGAGGCCAAAACTGCATGGGTTGAAGCCGGTTCAACCGTTGGAGACATTTACTACAATGCTGCCAAAAAAAGCCCTACTCTAGGGTTTCCTGCTGGTCTTTGCCCCACTGTAGGAGTTGGTGGGCACTTAAGTGCAGGTGGCCATGGCACATTGGTTAGAAAATATGGGCTAGCTGCAGATACTATAATCGATGCAAGAATAATCGACGTCCATGGTAGAATCCTCGACAGAAAATCAATGGGCGAAGACCTTTTCTGGGCCATCCGAGGCGGTGGTGGCGCCAGCTTCGGTGTCATCACCGCCTGGAAAGTCAACCTGGTTGACGTTCCGGAAACAGTCACTGTTTTCTCCATCACAAGGACTTTAGAGCAAAACTCAACACGACTCGTCCACCGCTGGCAACAGATAGCTCCATTGATCAACCCGGATTTATTCATCGGAGTTTCTGTGACAAGAAACATCACATTAATTACTGCTAGGTTCTTCTCACTGTTCCTTGGTGGGGTCGACAGATTGCTTCCATTAATGCAAGAAAGGTTTCCTGAACTAGGGTTGGTAAGAACAGACTGCATGGAGATGAGCTGGATCGAATCCGTACTATACCATTATGAGGTGCCTATATTACTACCTGAGCTTTTGCTAAACAGGAATCTTCCCATCAAAAGATACGCCAAGATAAAGTCCGATTACGTGCAGGAAGTCATTCCGTTAGACGGTCTTGAAGGATTATGGCGGCTTTACAATGAACCAGAAGCCGAGGTTTCGCAGGTCCTGATGTTCCCATATGGTGGAAGAATGGCTGAGATTCCAGAATCTTCCATTCCATTTCCTCACAGGGCTGGAAACTTGTACATGTTGGCTAATGTATTGATTTGGGAAGAGGATAAGGCTCGGAATTCGGACAGGTACATAAGCTGGGCTAGGAGGGTGTATGCATACTTGGCTCCTTATGTCTCGAAATCTCCCAGAGCTGCGTACATGAACTACAGAGATCTCGACGTTGGAGTGAACAACGAGCAAGGGAAGACGAGCTACGCGCAAGCAAGCATTTGGGG
The DNA here is from genome assembly GCA_023678885.1 of Pogostemon cablin. Classification (NCBI taxonomy): domain Eukaryota; kingdom Viridiplantae; phylum Streptophyta; class Magnoliopsida; order Lamiales; family Lamiaceae; genus Pogostemon; species Pogostemon cablin. The sequence goes on along the minus strand of CM043008.1, from coordinate 11,418,892 downwards.
GAAGAAGTATTTGAAGGATAATTTCGACAGGCTTGTTCGTGTGAAGACCATGGTTGATCCGGACAACTTCTTTAGGCAGGAACAGACCATTCCACCACTGTATTAGAGATGGTCAAACAAATGTGGATTTGTAACATCATATTTATTACGAGTTTGTTTGTCACTTTGTTCTACTAATGCATGATTAATTGGGGTAGGTCAAGGGATTGGAAACGATTCACCAACGCATTTAAAAGAAATTTACTAGTTTGATATATGATTGTGCTGTTGTGTGTCAATAATTTGGTGAAAATTTATTTTATTGAAAGAAATCCATGTTGTTATAATAGGACCGGCCGGCACCATTGATTCCAATACATCCGTCAGCGTCGCCCACTGATTGGAAATTTGGGCCAGTTTAAAATTTGTCTTTTGGGCTGGCTTATAAGTTCTTTTTAATACTTTCAGCCCAAGCCCAAGTTGGTATTTTGCCTTCGTAGCTTCCATGTGAAGCTAAATAGTTTGAAATTTGAAAATTCAAGAAAATTCAACTTTATTTAAGTTTGACGCAATTATGTGTATTAATTATTACCTAAACATAAACGAGTAATAATAATTAAATAAATAGTAAATATTACTCCGTCAAACTTGTTATTATAGACACGTAGTTTAAGAAAAGTTAGTTTTTTATTAATTTTATTGATTTTTTTAAGGGTAATGTAGTATTTTTACTTAATGAGTATGTTATGTGTTTTAGGTGAGAGTGATAAATTTTATAATTAATAGACATTTTTTGAGGTGGAGATTGATGTGATTTTTTTTTTTTGTTGGTGGAGTTTAATATGTAACAAACGAAAATAGAAAGTATGAAGTTTAATTTGGAAGGGAGGAAATACTTACTTGTCAACGTTTGCTTTATATTTAATGTAAAATAAAAGTTATATTAGTATTGTGTGATTCCTACATAAAATAATTAACGTGGGCAAAACTTGAAAAAAATATGAAACGTAAACCTAACTTACACAACCTAAAATGAAAAGAAAAGTATCCTATGAGACGCTATTTATGTGAGATCATTTGTTAGACGTGTTAAAGTATGTCTATTATATAAATAAAATATGTTTAATAGTTGTTAAAATATATTTTGTAAAATATAATAGATAATGAATTAAATTATGATTTTAGGATGTTATAATATGATTTATTATTGACATACTTTAACTACAAATAAGCATACTTTACATATATAATAAACATACTTTAATAATGGGTCAATCCGTCTCGCACTTTCTCACAAAAGGGTCTCTCAAATGAAAAAACCTAACTTACACAACTTAAAATGAAAAAGTAAATCTTAAGAGAGTATATTATTGTTGGAGAGGGAAGCTTGTGACGAAAGAGTGGCCATTGTTATGAATATGAATAAAGGTGAGTGAAGTGGACCACAGCCCTCATCCACCGCCATCTACGCTCTCTTCCATTAGGCGGGAAACTTTAAAACTCCCCAAATTCCTCAAATTCGCGGGGATTTCTTCAAACCCTAAATCTTATTTAACCTCGCATCCAACTCTGCTATTTCTTATCTACGAATCGCTGGGAACCCGTTTTGTCGTGTCAGTGGCGATACCCACCAGGTGTTTGTCGGAAGTACTCCAGCGAGGACTGTTGTGATTATCTTGGAAAAATGTATGTGGTGAAGAGGGATGGGAGGCAAGAGGCCGTACACTTCGACAAGATCACTGCGCGCCTGAAAAAGCTCAGCTATGGGTTGAGCAGCGAGCACTGTGACCCTGTTTTGGTGTCCCAGAAAGTCTGCGCCGGGGTTTACAAAGGCGTCACCACCAGTCAGCTTGATGAGTTGGCGGCGGAGACTTCCGCTGCCTTGACGGCCAACCACCCAGATTATGCTTCCGTGAGTTTTGTCTTTCAATTGACTCTTCTGTGCTTATTGTCCTGCTCTTAATTATCCGTTCTGATGTGGGATCTGATCAATATCTGTTTGATTTTTGGTTATTTGAATTGTTTCTTTGGTCTAATAGGCTGTTTCATCTGTTTGGATTTCTGTTTCATGACCTTTTGTGGGGTGAATATGTTTGATTAAAATTTTTATTTTGAGATGTACATCTTATTACCTTTTCCAATTATCTGTGGGATTCTTTTTTAGATTATGCGTGTAACTTGTTTATCCATTGGAGATTTCATAATCATCGTTGAATTTTGTTACATTTTGATTTAATTTCAGAACAGAAAATTATTACCTGTTATGCAATTTGCTTTATGTTCTTCATGATCTCAATTGGTTTAAATGGGCTCAATTTGTTTAATTTGGCCTTTTGATATCCTGTGCATGTTCACCTCTGTTTAGTTTGTGAATTAAGATCCGATTTTTGTAATCTTGAGTTTCAATTATGACATTTATTCACCAAAATATTAGTTATTGTAATAATTTTCAAGCTTGCAAAGATACACACACACACACACACACACACACACACCTTGTTCCTTTTTTATTTTTGCTGTGTTCATACTTAGTAATGATTTTATTATATCCAATCCCGTACAGTTAGCTGCAAGGATTGCTGTCTCAAATCTTCACAAGAACACTAAGAAATCTTTTTCTGAATCGTAAGTGAATCACTGTTATAACGCCACCAGTGTTATAGGGCTGTTATACAAGTTTTTCCCCTGACTTTATACTGTGATATTATTGCAGTGTCAAAGACATGTACAATCATGTCAGTGAGAGGTCTGGACTTAAGGCTCCATTGATTGCAGATGATGTTTATGAGATAATAATGAAGGTACTGGCTTGCCCTAAAGTTGTTATTTAACTCATGTTTATAAACTTCTTGCTTTGAGTATTGAAACTGCTTTGTTTTCGTTTTGACAGAATTCTGTTCGTCTCGACAGTGAGATCATTTATGACAGAGACTTTGACTATGATTACTTTGGGTTTAAGACCCTTGAAAGGTCTTACTTGCTTAAGGTCCACGGAAAGGTTGTTGAAAGGCCTCAGCACATGTTAATGAGGGTTGCTGTTGGTATCCACAAAGATGATATTGATTCAGTTATAAAAACATATCATCTGTTGTCTCAACGGTGGTTCACTCATGCATCTCCTACCCTTTTCAATGCTGGAACACCAAGGCCACAAGTATGAGAGCTGTGATTGATAGTTGAACTACTGCCTAGTGGCTTGTCAATTTTTAATTTGTAGAAATCTTTTTTTATGGATGTTGTTGATTCCATGTTATCTGTAAGGGTTTTGATTATTGCTTGATAACTTATGTTTTCGTTTTTGATGGGGTGCAGCTGAGCAGCTGTTTCTTGATATGCATGAAGGATGATAGTATTGAAGGCATATATGATACATTGAAGGAATGTGCTGTTATCAGCAAATCAGCTGGAGGTATTGGGGTGTCTATGCATAACATTCGTGCTACAGGGAGTTATATACGTGGAACAAATGGAACATCCAATGGTATTGTTCCCATGTTGCGAGTGTTCAACGACACTGCTCGTTATGTGGATCAGGGTGGTGGCAAGAGGAAAGGTTTGCCCAATTGATTCTTTTGTTAATATTCATAATTCTTGCATTGTCATTTGTTTTTATATTCTTTTACTTTCTATGATGAGAATAGGTGCTTTTGCTGTCTATTTGGAGCCATGGCATGCTGATATCTTTGAGTTTCTTGATCTGAGGAAAAACCATGGAAAGGTATTATATGGGACTATCAGCAGAATTTTTTTATATTCTCTGATTGTTTATCTGATTAAAATCAAATGAAGGATTTGTTTTTTGCTGTTTTAATGATGTGTTCATGAGGACATTTTGATTTACCTTTCTCTTTCTATTTCTTTAGGAGGAACATCGTGCTAGAGATTTGTTTTACGGACTTTGGGTACCCGATCTGTTTATGCAAAGAGTTCAGTCTAATGAACAATGGTCATTATTTTGTCCGAGTGAGTCTCCCGGGTTAGCTGATTGCTGGGGTGAAGAATTTGAAGCTTTATACTCTAAATATGAGAGAGAGGTAAAAAATTTGTAAGAGGTATCTGATGGCATTATAATGTTTTGTTCATGATTGGCCTCTGAATTTAATTTTTTCCTTAAAAATTTTGGCACAGGGAAAGGCCAAGAAAGTTGTCCAGGCACAAAGTCTATGGTTTGAAATCTTGAAATCACAAATTGAAACGGGGACTCCTTACATGCTTTTTAAGGTAGTGTGGATTTGTATCATGACTTGCTTATTGTACGATTCTTCAGATTATGTTTGACTCGTAAGCTGACCCAACTTCTTCACCTTTTATTTTCAGGACACTTGCAATAGAAAAAGCAACCAGCAAAATCTTGGTACCATAAAATCCTCAAACTTGTGTACTGAGATTATTGAGTACACAAGTCCTTCAGAAACTGCAGTGTGCAATCTTGCATCAATCGCTCTTCCACGATATGTTAGAGAAAAGGTTTATTAACTTGCATGTGATAAATTCCTTGAATCATTATAGATTTACTCGTTCCTCTTCTTAATTCAGTTGTTTTATTCCTTGAAGGGTATCCCTATGGAATCACAAGCAACAAAGCTTGTTGGCAGCATATGTTCCAAAAACCGATACTTTGACTTTGACAAACTTGCTGAGGTGTGTTTTGGTTTGATTTTGATTGCCCATTCAACTCATATTCGCGTACTGTACACATACCCTCGAATAAATATTTTCTTTCTTTTGATCTTTTTTAAAAAAAATATATGCATGTCTTGTTTGTGCAGGTCACTGCAATAGTTACTATAAATCTTAACAAGATAATTGATGTGAATTATTATCCTGTTGATACTGCAAAGAGGTCTAATATGCGTCATAGGCCAATAGGAATTGGTGTTCAGGGTCTGGCTGATACCTTTATCTTGCTTGGCATGGCATTTGATTCTCCTGAGGTAAATGCTGTTGAGCTAGTGCTCGTTTTCTTGCTGACGCAGAAATTTCTTAATGTCTGTTGCTCGTATTCTCATTTTCAGGCTCAGCAGTTGAACAAGGATATCTTTGAGACAATATACTACCATGCTATGAAGGCATCTTGTGAGCTAGCTGTTAAAGAAGGCCCATATGAGACGTATGATGGTTGTCCTGTTAGCAAGGTACACTCAGAAGGAGCTTTTAAAACACTATGTTGCTCTCCTATGGAATCATATCTAAAAAACCATATTACGTTTTAGGGAATTCTTCAGCCTGATATGTGGGGCGTGACGCCCTCAGATAGATGGGATTGGGATGCTCTTCGAGCAAACATTGCAGAGAATGGAGTGAGAAACTCACTTCTTATAGCACCAATGCCTACTGCTTCAACAAGCCAGATTCTCGGAAATAATGAGTGCTTTGAGCCTTACACTTCCAACATTTACAGCCGTAGAGTTCTAAGGTTTTAGCATGTTTGCATTCTGATTTAGCTCCACCTAAGGTCCATTTGTTTTGAAGTGATTCTAATACTTAATTATTGGTGGTTCTTTCAGTGGGGAATTTGTTGTGGTGAACAAACATCTTCTTCATGATTTAACTGAGATGGGCCTTTGGTCTCCGGCTCTTAAGAACCGGATAATATACGAGGACGGTTCAGTTCAAAAGATCTCCGAGATTCCTGAAGAACTCAAACTCATTTACAAGTATGCAATACAAACTGTGGGAAGTGGGAACTCATTTTTTTTATGTTTATATCTTATTCTAAAGTGCTAATTCCTTATTCTGTTTCTTCTCAGGACTGTATGGGAGATCAAACAACGGATATTGGTCAATATGGCTGTCGATCGAGGATGCTACATAGACCAGAGTCAAAGCCTAAACATCCATATGGACCATCCTAATTTCGGAAAGCTAACTTCTCTCCACTTCCATGCCTGGGCCAAGGTAAGCTGAATCGAATATGCTGGTTTTCTGATGTGTTTTCGACTATTATCTCATCTCTCTCTTGAACGTGAAGGGTTTGAAGACTGGAATGTACTATCTGAGATCACGCGCTGCAGCTGATGCTATCAAATTCACAGTCGACACGACCATGATCAAGGTATCTCCTATAATAATGAATTCTGAGTTAATGAATCTCCATCATGTGTATTAATCCATCCGAATGTTGTGATCTGCAGGATAAGCCTAAGGTGGTAGCAGATGAAGATGATTCAAAGATGGCCCAAATGGTGTGCTCGTTAGCCAACCGCGACGAATGCCTTGCCTGCGGAAGTTAAAAGTCTTGAAATGCAAGAATTTCTAACTTATCTGTATCTGTAGTGGAGAGCAGTAAAACACTCTTGCATGGGGGAATTGCTAGTAATTTCTTATCAAGTGTTTTATGCTTGGATTGATATGTACTTCCCACAATGTCTGTCTTAACTATTATACATATATGTTAATGTTGTTTGTCACCAACCATGGAACTACTGCATATTGTATAAATTAGTTTTTATTTTCCCCTGAAATTTAATCAGGTTTGACCTCTTCCAGACTCACAATTGCCATCTTTCTGTACTTCCCTTCATCTTAGATGATTGCATTTACTTTTGTGCATTTCCTTACTTTTTATCAAACCTATTTAAGGTGTTTGGTAATTTTCAGGTGTTCTTTTTTTTGTTTTTAAAGCAAAAATTCATTAATGAGAAATTAAAGAGTTACAGAGAACCAGGATAGTAAAAACGTGGTGATATATATAGCGTGGCGAAATTGGGATACTAAAACAAAAATAGAACTATTTTACTACAAATTATGAGCCCTAATAATGACTTTATTCCTCTAGAAGGTCCATCATGTTTCCATAAAGAAAACAATGTATCTCTTGAATAGGATGTAATTGATTCAACACAGCCTCAAACATTTAATATTCCAGTAGCAAAAATCATACTACTTGCTTTCTATGACATTGCAAGAAAAACACTAAAATTGTGTAATTAATGTTATCTTCCTATTGCCAAGCTTCGGCCTTCTGCTTTGATGTAAATGGAATTTTGTGTTCTGCTAAACTACTGGAGTGGAACTTTGGCAAGCTTGTACAAAAGAGCTGGTATAATATTGGCCTTAGTTTTGTGCTGTCATATTCTGTCTCAGGATGTATAGTTTTGGATGATTTTGATGTATAACAAATCAATTGTAAAGGTTAAACCACCTCTAGTAGAAACTGCCACGCAGAAAATATAGATATTCATTAATCAGAAATAGTGTGATTTTACAACATATATCAACATCTTATGTTATACACAACATGGAGAGTGTCCTAGCTAGTCTCTTGCAACCTGAATTCATCGAGACCTGATTTATCGATTGGACGCAAGAAAAACTTGGAGATATATTCTCTTACTGTGAATTCCTTGTATCGAGCTGGATCCTCTTCTGATATCAACTCCTTGACCGGAGCATAAACCTTCTCCGGCATTCTAGCGCCGGTGAAGAACCCTGCAACCGAAATCCTCGGACCTGTCCGGTTCGCAAGAACTCGATGATCCGGGCTTATGAACTCATCATTGGAAATGATCTACACATTATTTATCAGTAACATGCGTAAGAAGAATGAAAGATATATTTTCGACACAATTCAAATGTTAACTGGAAGAGTTAAATGGATAATACCTGCAACATGTCTCCAATGTTGACGACCAAACTTCCAGGCAATGGTTGTATGTTTACGTAGTGATTGGAGGCCGCCGATGTGGTCTTGGAGAAGAATTGTCAAGAAGGAAGGATCGGTGTGTTTGCTCGTCCCCATTGTTAGGTCCGGCTCTGGGCACGGTGGATAGTAGTGGCCGATGAAGGTTTGGCCCTTGCCCAGCTCGAGATCTCGTCCTAGGTGGTCTGACTTGAGGCCAAGAGCTTCAGAGAGCAGCTCAAACAGAGTTCTGCCAACCTTTTAACTTCATCCAGATAAGTCATAGTTGAATCCCTGATGAGTAGAGAAGTGTTTATGATGTTTATTAAGCACTGTTTAATGGTTCAAGATTAGGGTATCGAATCTAATATCTTGCATTAAAGTTAATCTGCAGGCCATGGTCATTGATTTATCACAGGAAACAAACAATTGGTGTTTGGATGAATCTTGATCTTGTGTTTGAAAGAAGATTTAAACTTAAGAAAGAACACATCATATGGCAATGCTTTTGTTGCCAAAATGCATGTAATATCTATAATAACTGATCCGATGATGTTGTTTAGGATGAATCTTGACATCAATCATATAAGCAGTGACAAAAGATCGTGTGCTTCCCATACTCTAAAATGATAAACATCCCTCAAGTCTCAACACGACTAACCTTAAAAATACATTTTCTTATTCAAAATTAGCATCAATTTTTAACTTGAACATGCTTTGTAATTTACTACTTATTTTCTAAAAAAAAAATCAATAAAAATTAAATAAAAAAGTTTTTTTTTTTTTTAACATAGTTCTACTATATACTAGCGAAAAAACAAATGAACACGCTAATTCAGAATGAAATAATAACCTTCTATTTCACAATGATAACTTTGCATTGAATTTAAAAAATAAAAACCACATCCCTCAATATACATTATCACATCTTATTTGTCTGTATTTATTTATTTTTCCTGTTTTAATTAGTATGATTTACTACTTTTTAACGAGCGAGGATAGTTTTAGAATACTCCCTCTGTCCCTCTAATATTTGTACATTTACTTTATTCACGTGGATTAAGAAGTAATATTTTAATGTGTAGTGGGTAGTTGTATTAGTGTTGAGAGAAATAATATTTTAATATATAATAGGTAGTTGTATTAATGTTGAGGGTGGACCACTTGTGTTTCATATCAATCTAAAAAAAATGAATACTTTGTATTTGAATGGATTAAAATGAGAAAATGAATATGTATTAAGGGAAGAATACTTTGTATTTGAATGGATTAAAATGAGAAAATGAATATGTATTAAGGAAAGAAGTGAATATATAAAAACAAAAGCGAAATACCACATTTATAAGAAAGCGTAATTAACAAGAAGATGAAGATAAGGTAAGGTTTGACCTGCAAATCTGTGGCAACTCATGAGGTTCAATTCGATCGTGGGTGAGCAGAGAAATCGTCAATGAATCCCTCCAATTCGCAGCACGCGATCGATACAAATCAACGTTGCTCCCATACCTCACCTTCCGCATCATATCACGCTCGTTGAATTCCTTCTTCACCTCCACATCCTGCTCGTGGAATCTCCAAATTCCATCCAGCATCCCATCCAGAACATCCGTAGAAATCCCGTGATTCACCACCTGAAAAAATCCCCAATCCTTGGACGCCCGTTTCAACTCACCCACAACCTCCCTCCGGCGGCCGTCCTCCGAAATTCCGGCGAGATCCAGCACGGGGACCTGCAGATCAGATTGGGGGTTTTTGAGCTCTGCGGCGAGGTCGTCGGGTGGGCGGACGAACATCCTCGGAACATTCTGGATCCCTGAATCGACTAGACCTTTTACGCCGGCTCGCGATTCTTCGAAAGCCTTCAACTCTGCGAGACGGTCATAGTTTTCCAGTGATTCTTTGAGGCTTGACATATCCATTTCTTATGGATGAAATTAATTGGTTCGGCTCTGAGGTTAATTAGGAGTAGAATATTGTTCTGGATTTCTAGGCTGTTATTGCTTAAAAACATTTAATAATTGTTGTAGTTTGCGTAGTTTGACGTGCATAGATAAGCTTGTTAGTTTTAACTTGTATAGAGTTGTAGTCGACAGGTTAACTTGTAGTCCTCTCCAAAAGTCGCATTGGTGAGGGGTATGCATGAATATTGGATTTAATGAAAACTGCATTTAATTAATTTTGAATCGAAAAAAATAGTTGATTTTTTTTTACTGTTTTTGAATTGATCGATTTTTCATTTGGTACGGACTTAGTTATTTTCCATTTTCCCATACCAAATATTTTATTTGTCCCCTGATACGTATTCATTTTTCTATTTTGGTATGTCCCATTACAAAATATTCATTTCATTTTTGGATTGATGTGACCCACAACCACTACACATGCCCACACACTCAATACTAATACAACTACCCACTACACATTAAAATATTATTTCTATCACCTTATTATACATTAAATTATTATATTTCTTAATCCACGTGCAAAAAGTAAACGAATACCTATCAAGGGGGCGAGGGAGTATTGGATATAAACGAACCGAACCGTACCGAATCAAACCGTACCGAAAAAACAAATTTAAATTATGCATTAAAATTATATACTAATATATTTATCTTATTATTTGTAGTTTATACTTTATATGTCATGAGTTAATTAATTTTACTCCACTAATTGTAATGTAATCATGATTAATAAATTAACATTAGTTATAATATAATTAAAAATAATAATTTAAAAATATATCTAATCTCTAAATATTTATTTATTATTGTATATTAGAAAATATATATTCATAAAGTAAAATAAATTTCTAAAAAAATAGGAAATAAATAAAATAATATATTCAAAGTTCAAGTATTATTTCAGAGAACATAATGAATAAAGTAAATGATATTTCTAAAGTCTAAATTCGATCGTAAACTTAATAACTAATTATTATATTTTATATTTATTTAATGAGGATAAAATGCAAAAATTAAATGATAATCAATATTTGTGTCTAAAATATTACTCCCTCCGTCCCACGGCAATGGTAGTTTTGCTTTTTGGCACGTGGATTAAGGAATATTATTATTTAATGTGTAGTGAGTAATTGTATTAGTGGGAGTGTGAGTCACATATTTTAATTGTATTAATGGGTGTGTGTGGGTCCCATGTGTGTAAAAAAGGAAAATTGACTCTTTGGGTGGAACGTCCAAAATGAAAAAAATAGACTCTTTGGGTGGGACGGATGGAGTATTAGATAGATTTTAATTGAAATACACCTTAAATTTAAAGTTAAATTTTTTTTTTTAAAATCTAAAATTATTAATTTTCTTTATCTTAGTACTATTATTTTTAAGGGCAACAAATGAGGTCGTATTATGTAAGATTATTTTGCATTTTTTAAATAATTATTAATTTTTATTAAATATATTATCACTTTTTATTAAAAATTTTTCATTCTTTATTTATGATATGAAATGTTTATGAAATAATGCAATGCTCCCTCAATTCTCATTAATTCAAGTATAATTTTTTATTCAAATATTATCTCTTCTTATATGTCTCATGAAACTTTTAATGTGAGTTATGAAAGTATTTTCTTACTTTTTAAAGCATTACTCCATCCGTCCTGTTTCAATGTTTACTTTTGCTTTTTGCACGTTGACTAAGGAGTATGGTATTTTAATAGATAGTGGGTGGAAAGATATACTCCCTCTGTCCCGCCCAAAGAGATGAATTTACTTTTTACACGTTGATTAAAGAGTATTATTATTTTATGTTGTTCTTAGCCTCATTTTTTGTATCAAAATGAATTAGAGTAAGAGACTCTATCGTTGTTGTACACGTGCGACCAAGTAACAAAATTTATAAGTATGTCGTCCCAAGGGAAAGTAAACTATAGGTTGTATCCGGATTCGTCATTGATTGTGCTCTCTAAGAGTGATAAGATTGAAGTTTTGATTTAAGACTAATGATTATTCTATCAATTAACAAACGAAATCAATTAACAACTAATGGTATCAACTATCAATCTAAGTAACAAAGTGAATTGAATGGATAGAATATATCTAAGAAGAGAGCAAGACTAATCATACTCATTATTAGGAAACTAGCTAGATATGCATGACTCTTAATATTGAACTTCATTAATTATGGACTAAAAGCAATCACGTTTTTACCCCTAATCCCTATGGCCAAGGTAATTAGGTTCTTGACTCTTTGGCAAGTCTAAATCTCCTAGGATTGTTCTTACTCTCAATTCTCTTAAGGCACTATGATCATAAGTTTTGTTCTTTTCACTCAATTTCTTAAGTGTCCCCCTAAGAATGTTCTAAGCATAAGAAGGGTATGACTTACCTCTCCTCACACTAATATGCATGCTCATCTTAATATATGATTTAATTAAACCACCAATCATAATATTGGAATGATCATCCTAACACTATGAATAGAGAATTTAATCACACAAGTATTGAAATGAAACATGATTTATTAATCATAAAAGTAAATCCAAAATTAACTCAATTCAACATCTCAACTCCTACATATCTAGCATTCTTCTCAATCAATCATATGATTAGTCATACTATAGGACTAGCCACAACAAATCATTACAAATTCAATATAATCCATGACATGCTCCATGTGAGCCAAATAATGAAGAAGATAACAAAATGAAGGTGAGTTGGCTCCCCTTTGATGGTGAACTTCTTCCTCCTTGATCATGCCACACTCTTTAACCAATGATTAATTTCTCTCCTTAGATGGGTGGATGGATGAATTTATGGATGTATTTGAGAAGATAAAGTGGATTGGATGGATGAAGTGAAGGGTGGAAGAGATGGAGATGAATGTGTGTGATTTTTGGTGTTTATTGTGTGTGGAAACTGATCCAAAATGATTCCTCCCTCTAATTTTCGCACCAATTGAGTATTTAAACCCCTTGGGAACCTTCTAGAAGCTTCTGGATTTTTTTTTTATTTTTTCCAGCAATCGTACCCAGCTCGACTGGAGTTGGTAACTTGAGTACATGTCTGTCAAGTCGAGTTGCATGAGTCTGAAACCTGAACAATCCCCTGAACCTAGCTCGATTCGAGTTGTAAGCCGAGTTAGGTCTTGCAACTCGAGTTGACTCACTGGACGATTTTTAACACTATTCTGCCCTACTCGACTTGCTGCTCTACTTAGCCTTGTTATATTGTATACTAAAAGTCTGGCTTTTGTATGAAATAATTTTAATAATTTATTTGAAATGAGAATCATATGATCAAACATTTTTGTATATTATAATTTATTTATATGTTTGTGCAAAAGTCCATTTACTTTATACTGTAGACAATATGTTGTGCGAAAACAAGTGGAAGATCATATTATCGGTTTCCTTGTAAAGTATAAACAGATGCTCACAACTGAGATAGACGGGGAATATATATTGAGATGGTTGTAGTGTGATTTGATATTAGTTTGTCTTGGCTATAGAATCGCATTAGTGCACTTATTATATATTGAGCAGGACCGCTTAAGATCGTTCGACTTGTACTGTCTATATAGGAGAACTTGATCTCAGTCGTTATGGATGTTCGTGCTCTTAATCCCTATACAATAACCTCGACACGTAAGACAATATATATTTCTTTGATTCATCAATGAGTGAGATTTACATGTATTAAATCAACAAACTTGATGAGTTGGAAAGTAGTGCTTTCTCTATGGTGTGCTGTAATTGTAGAAGGAATCCGTATCCGACATAGGTTGATGATGTCCCCTTGAGGAGCTCATAAGGTTTATCATGTAAATCTTGCAAGTGGATTAATTCCGGCATGATAATAAGGTTGAGTGGTACTACTCTCGGAAGAGAAATTAATTAATTTGAGTTGTAACTTAATTAATTAATGAGCATTGTATATCTTAAACATGGGGAGATTTTCGGGCTCATAATAAGAAGGAGCCCATAACGTAATTATGGGATTGGAGCGGTAGCGCAGTAATAATATTTTAGTTGACTATATTATTATTATTGGACTTAAGTATAAGCTTTGGGCTAAGCTTGGATACTTAAGCCCAATGGAGGCCCAACTTCAATTTCTCCTCCTGGTCCCTTATGTGCCCATATATAAGTCTTCTCAACTTCCTGAAACCCATAAGTTTTCTCAACTTCCTGAAACCCTTGATTAAGCGCCGTTTTTTGACGTGAAAAGGAGAGAAGCAGATTGAGTTGATCTTGAAGATTGTTGACCACACAATATCAGGATTGGACTTAGGGAATACAACAGAAGATCAAGAGGTTGTTCTCTGCAACTGTTCATTCTCTACATCAACCCTGGTGAAAGGTAATGCAAACTTTAATCATTAATTGCTTCCGCTGAATTAGTTTGCATGGAACCCTAACAGTTCACGCTAAGCCAAACGATCGAACGCCAACAATTGGTATCAGAGCATCGGTTTTATGGTGAATCGTGAGACGTTAGGTAGGGTTTACGTGCCATACGTGTGTTTAGTTGTCGTATAAAAAGCATGATATTAGGGTTTGTATAATTTTTGAATTATCCATGAAACCCTATATGTATTATTTGCTGGATATTGCTGTTCTATCACACTGGACATCATACACACATACACGGATTATGGCTCAACGCGGCGGCGGCTGTCCCGTGGTTGTACGGTGATGGCTGCTGGACTGAAAAGTGATGGCGAGCCTTGGCGGCGTGTCAGCCAGACTAGGTGGTTCATGGACTCACGGTGGCTGATAGGAAGAATGGCAATACGGCAGGTGAAAGCGCGCAGAAATGCTGTTGTTGCTCGTTTTCATGGATGATAGGGTTGGCGTGAACTGCTGAGAGCAGTCGTTAATGGCGAGGGCATGCTGGTGCATTCCAGGCGACTCACGTCAACCGCCATAGACCTGGGTGTCGACGAACGGAAGCCAGATGCTGGCTGTCGGTCAGCACAGCTGGACGATTCTGGCGACGGTAATTGCAAAACACTGAATGGAATCAACGAGCAGAGAAGGACGATGTTGGATTGGGCTGCGACAGACCAACGATCTGGGTGGTTCAGACTCAGAAAACGAGCATATCAGAAGATGATTCAGAGCGAGTCATCTCCCTGGACGATCGGGTTTGTACAATTCCAAGCGGGTCTCCTATTTTTTTCGGGCGAGTCAGTAGCAATTTCCGTCGAATCGGAGGCATTTTTCCGATCTGGTCAATCTGCAAGGTGCGACTGATAATCGGTGGCAACGTGGCATCAACTGGAAGCGTCTCTCGATGGTGATCAATAGTGAGTTCTAGACGGCAATGGAATCCAGGCGTTGGTTGTCGCTGCAAACTGGAGCTTCCGGCACATCTATGGCAGTTTCAATGGTGGGCCTGTTGGATGGCCGTGTGACGCGAAGGGCATGTCTGAGGTATGCTGGTGGCTCGATTCAGGCAGCTGACGGCACGACTACGGTGGGCTGACAGAACGGCCGCAGAAAGCAGCGGCCACCAAGTCGTGCCAGTTATCGCACGTTGCTGGGTTAGTTGGACAGCGGCTGGGTGGAAACGTGGAGAAGAAGCTTCCTAATTGGGCTTGATGCCATGTTGGGCCTATTTTCCATGTTGGGCTAGCATTATGCAATTGCTGCTTGGGTCAGTGATGTGCTGTCGCCGGCACCCAAAAATAAAATTTATAATTTTCCAAACAAACCCACCAAGAATGTAGTAGGGTAAGTAAAGGTCGAACCCACAGGAAGTAATCGAATTTCAATTGAACTTTACGTATTTCTAAAGTAACAATGGGGGGATGGATTGGATTCTAACAACTACTAACATGAAAATAAATAATTAAAATAGCAAACATAAATTTAAATAATAGAACAAATAAAATAACAACATAGTCCAAGGATTTGATCACCTCACATATCCTAATTCATAAAATCGCAAGAATTAAACATGCAAATAATTATACAAACTCAAATTCCTAGGTTAATGGTACGACCAAATTAACCTGAATGTTCTTAAGATCATCAATTAGGGTACGACCACTAAATTAAACTATTTACAAGTGACCATATGGATTCGAACTCACAAACGCATTAAGACTCCAAACATAAAATTACTAGGCTACGAAAATCGGCTAGAAATCATACAACCTAGATCCTATTACAACTAGAGGGAATTATCTCTATTTGTTACTTAATTCACTCCTCACAACAATTACGGATTGTGGATCACGAAATAGCGTTAAGCAATTAAATAATTAAATTAGATGGCCAGACTAAAATAATTATCAAAGTGCTATTAAGAACATCATAACATGTAATAGAATAAATTTATATAAAAGTTTGCAATATAAAATTCAAAACAATAAAATAAATAATTCATGGGAGGTTCACAACCTCGGACTAGAAACAAAATTACATAATTAAAATTAAATCTAAAAATAAAAACGATAAACCAAAATGTTCTTCATGATGAAGCCTTCTCCCAATCTGCCTTGTCTTTCCCAACGTGAGTGTCCGGATGTAAGATTCTGAATCGTGATATTATATTCCCCAAAATCATAAATTAAATCCTCTAATTAAATTCCTTGATCACCTTCCCTTTTTTTAGTCGTCCAAGTTCATTGTATCTTTTCTCCCTTTGGTAAGTTTCCTTTTTCTCTTCAAATCAAATCTCTCCTTATTATTGCTTGGTCAACTCTTTATTTTCCTGCAGTTAAAATTATTGTAACTGTCCCACAAAATAAATTATGATGACTGTAAAATTTATCTCAATTTTGGCATGTTTTAATAAGAAATAAAATAATTAAGGTTCAACTATGAAAAATATAAATAAGTCATAATTACACTAAATAATTCACAACTCACGCGTAAAGAAGTGAATTTCATCCAAAATAATCATGTAAAATTACGGCTTATCAAACTACCCACACTTAAACCTTTGCTTGTCCTCAAGCAAAACATGACAAAAAACAAAGTATAAGAAAAATGACAATCATATGCAAGTGATAGTAAAACAGTGACACTTTCAAAAGATGTTAAATATGGTACACCAAATACAAATGAGTGATAGAATGCCTCACAAAAATCTTGCAACTTATGTAGGATAAAGGAATTTAAGAATTCATGGCCTCACAATGGTTTCGCTCAATAACGCTCAAGTATATGTAATGGGTAGCAAAACACTCAAAATTAAACAAGACAAGACATTACCATAAGCTTGCTCCCAAATCAAATCTCCACCAAGTTCAATTACCGTTGTGCAAATATCAAAAGGACTTTTAAAATGGTTGTAATGGGGCTTGGGATAAGGTGGGATAAAAAGGATTAGAAAGGCAAAATTTACCACTTTGCAAATTATGTCAATCATATAAAACGTACATCAAAGAGATACATCTTGCATTCTCAACAATTTTCCACTCTCCTCCTTCATTTTCTTGTATGAAAATTCTGTTTTTCATCAATACATCCCTCCTACCCACACCTGTTTCTTTCATAATTTTGAAAAAACAGGGGCAACACTGAAGGGTTCAGTGTCACTTTCAGAAAAATTCAACAACAAATTTCAGCTTCATTTTTGCTCATTCTTTCCGCCTCCAGATTTTTTCTTCTTTTTTTTCCTTTTCAACCATTTTTTTAAAATCATCATTCTTCCTTTTCTTTTCCTCTTTTTTTTTTTCCTTTCTCCATTTTTTTGTTCTCCATTTTTTTTTTCGTTTCCTACAACCACCAATTCCCCTTCATCTTCAATCCAATCACAATAATAATTTCAATGAATTTCACCATATGCAAAATAGTAAGGGTTCAAATGGAAGAGTTCAAGAAAGAAATGGAATATGACTATTTTGATATGTTCATTCATCGAAAAAAGGCTAGGCTCAATATGGTTCTCCTAAAAGTTTAATATGATTAGGTAGGTAAAAAGAATGCCAAAATATGGTTTGCCTAGGTGCCTTTATCATTTAAGTACACATGCTCAAATGTAAGATCTCAAAATGCATTCAAGGAGCAAGTTCTAGAATGTACATATCAAGTTCAATTTGCACTCAATCAAGAAAAATATAGAGCTTATATAGTATGAATAGCTCTTCAAGACTCAAAGCTCACAAGAATATGATAATTTTGCATTGAATTCCCAAATAAAAAATTATTCCACATTCGTCACAAAAATAACAAGACAAATCCAACAACTCATAAGTATAGATACATCAAATGTAACTCTCTTGTCACACCAAAAATTTCACATATCAAAGGCACAATCTCAATATAAATCCAACACCAACTTCACATGTGCACATGTATAAAAATATATGTGTTCAAATAGACTTGCTACATACACATGCTATTAAACAAAAATATTGCAACTTCAAATGCCACTCAATACACAAAACCTACCCACACATAATATTTTGCTTGCCCTCAAGCAAACAAAACTCAATAAAATTCAAGAAAAAATTAAGTGCAAGAGTGGAAAGAAGTCACCGGATTAAGCTCAATTATCAACCATGGCTAGAAATTTTTTTCTCTTTAGAAGGATCATCAACACCATTATAGCTTTGCTCCATGGCCTACAAGTAAGCACACACCAAAAGAACAAGATTATTTATTAAAAAAATTAAATAAATAAAAATAAATTCTAAATTGGGTTGCCTCCCAACAAACGCCTTTTCTTTACGTTGTTGGCTCGACGTTCACTTCACTTTCACGTGATAGGAGTAAAATATTCAAACCAATGTAATGATCTTATTGGTTTGCAAGAAGTGTTTTCTCCCTTCAAAATTATATAGTTCTTGGTCAGCCTTTTGGTGCAAAGCTCCATGAAAAATTGTTTGATCGCCTCAAGAACAGGATCTTTAATCACATCAATCTGAAACACTTTAGTTGTCTCCTGTACTTGAGGATCAGCAACTTTTGACAACCTGTAGGAATATGAAAAAATATCAGAATGAATGGAAACTGATTCGGATGATTTTACCTGATTTTCATTTTCAGCAGAACTGACACTGAAGGCTTCAGTGTCAATTTCTGCAGTCTAAATTTTCTGCACAGAATTTGCAGACTTTTCAGCACACTCTTCCTCTTCAATTTTTGCCTCAAACTCGAATTTCTCATCATGGGTGGACTCCTCAATATATTCCTCTTGGTTTACACCTTGTTGTGCCACCAAACGCTCAACCTCAGTCCTTAATTTGCTACATTGTCGCTCCAAATTCCAAAGACTCAATTTGGTTACTTGTTGAAATATCAAATTACTAATTTCCATCCGTTTCAACAAGGACTCTAATGAAGCCCTAGAACTTTGTTCATCACCATAATACCCATCATCCTCATAATAGCATTCACTATTATTGAAGGATTGAGATCTTTGCTCATAGTAGCCACGCCTTTGATATTCGTAAGGTTGATTATGATAGTGGTCCACATATCGAAAATCATGATGCATTCCTTGATTGTAAGTGTTGACATATGGTTGATGATTCTAATGCTTTTGTTTATTAGCACTCCAATATTCATCTCTTTGTCTCATCGCTAATCTATCAATCAAGGATGGACAATCATGAGTGGAATAGAGTGTGGTTGCACAAACTCTACATGGCCGAATATTCTGACCATAGTAACCATGAAATCGATCCATTAGAACTACCCTGCAAGGGGGAGAAAGCGATTAAACTCGAAAATTTAGAAAATTCAAAATAGAGCAGAACTGACACTGAAGCGTTCAGTGTCAGTGCACTGCTGGACAAAATTCGAAAAAATAAAAAAAATAAAAAATTCAATAAAATTTGGAATTACTCCCCGGCAACGGCGCTAAAATTTGATGTGCTGTCGGCGACACCCAAAAATAAGATTTATAATTTTCCAAACAAACCCACTAAGAATGTAGTAGGGTAAGTAAGGATCGAACCCACAGGGAGTAATCGAATTTCAATTGAACTTTACGTGTTTCTAAAGTAACAATGGGGGGATGGATTGGATTCTAACAACTACTAACATGAAAATAAATAATTAAAATAGTAAACATAAAATTAAATAATAGAACAAATAAAATAACGACATAGTCTAAGGATTTGATCCCCTTCCATATCCTAATTCATAAAATCGCAAGAATTAAACATGCAAATAATTATATAAACTCAAATCCTTAGGCTAACGGTACGACCAAATTAACCTGAATGTTCTTAAGATCATCAATTAGGGTACGACCACTAAATTGAACTATTTACAAGTGACTCTATGGATTCGAACTCGCAAATGCATTAAGACTCCAAACATAGAATTACTAGGCTACGAAAACCGGCTAGGAATCATACAACCTAGATCCTATTACACCTAGAGGGAATTATCTCTATTTGCTACTTAATTCACTCCTCACAACAATTACGGATTGTGGATCACGAAATAGCGTTAAGCAATTAAATAATTAAATTAGATGGCCAGACTAAAATAATTATCAAAGTGCTATTAAGAACATCATAGCATGTAATAGAATAAATTTATATAAAAGTTTGCAATATAAAATTCAAAACAATAAAATAAATAATTCATGGGAGGTTCACAACCCTCGGACTAGAAACTAAATTACATAATTAAAATTAAATCTAAAAATAAAAATGATAAACTGATATGTTCTTCATGATGGAGCCTTCTCCCAATCTGCCTTGTCCTTCCCAACGTGAGTGTTCGAATGTGAGATTCCAGATCGTGATGTTATATTCCCCAAAATCATAAATTAAATCCTCTAATTAAATTTCTTGATCACCTTCCCTTTTTTTAGTTGTCCAAGTTTATTGTATCTTGGGTAAATTACGAACACCTCCTCGAGGTTTGTCCAAATTACCAAAGAAATCCTATAGTTTGAAAAACTACCAATTACCCCCTTTAGGCCAATTTGAGTAAATAATTAGAGACGGAACGTGAATCAACTTCATGCTCTTCTTCTTCGTCTGAGAACCGATTGCTAGAATTTGAGCATCATGTTGAATTTCATGAATCCACCTTTATGATTAGATTTTTCACAACTTTTAGTGGTTTCCTCTTCGTCTCCGAGGAATTCATCTCTATTATAAATGTTCACAATCCCACCGTCTCAATTATTAAGGTTAAAATGTTCACATTTGTGCATTTGCAAAAATCCTCCTCACAGTCGTACCTTTGGGCGACAACATCCTCGTCAAAGGCACCTGCTTAACGGTGATGGATTTTGACTCTGGGTTCTCCGAATTCTCCATCGAATTGGCTCCAGAGAAAGTGCGAAAGACTTGGTTGGGCGAATTGGAAATTGGGTATTTTGGTAATCTGGAGAGGTCACTGAGCCCTAACACCATAATCAAGGAAAATCGTTGCTATTATGATATATGCAGATTTTCCGTGGGTGACAGTGAGGGTTGGGTAAGAGATATTGAAGTACATTGTACCAGTATATGGGACAAGCTTAACAATGGTGTATGTTGATGAAAATCAAGTCATTTTCATGTTGGCAGCAAACACATAGCAGAAATCTGTGATTCATTTGAAGGAAGTTGGGCAGAAGGTGAATTTGGAGATTGATATTTTGGGGAAATATTTGGAGAGACTGCTAAGCAGTAGATTTGTTGAGAATACTTCTCATCTTCTTGAAGTCTTTCTGCTTCTGCATTTTTGTGTAATAACAACACATCATATATATGGTATTTGAAGATATGATAGGAATACAATTTGAGATTGATGTTGATCAAACAATGTCTTTCTTGTGTAGTAATAGTGTCTAGCTGAAGGTATAACATTAATCCAGCAGAGTGGAAGGGAGTATGATGCTGGAAAAATAGATTGTTGGTAGAGTATAAGTAATAGGGGACATTTGGTAGTTTTTCAAACTATAGGGTTTCTTTGGTAGTTTGGACAAACCTCGAGGGGGGTGTTCGTAATTTACCCTTATATCTTTTCTCCCTTAGGTAAGTTTCTTTTTTCTCATCAAATCAAATCTCTTCTTATTATTGCTTGGTCAACTCTTTATTTTCCTGCAATTAAAATTATTGTAATTGTCCCACAAAATAAATTATGATGACTGTACAATTTATCTCAATTTTGGTCTGTTTTAATAAGAAATAAAATAATTAAGGTTCAACTATGAAAAATATAAATAAGTCATAATTACACTAAATAATTCACAACTCACGCGTAAAGAAGTGAATTTTTCATCCAAAATAATCATGTAAAATTACGGCTTATCAAACTACCCACATCTAAACCTTTGCTTGTCCTCAAGCAAAACAAGACAAAAAACAAAGTATAAGAAAAATGACAATCATATGCAAGTGATAGTAAAATAGTGACACTTTCAAAAGATGTTAAATATGGTACACCAAATACAAATGAGTGATAGAATGCCTCATGTAATTACACTAAATAATTCACAACTCACGCATAAAGAAGTGAATTTCATCCAAAATAATCATGTAAAATTACAAATTATCAATCAGCTGGGTCCATTTGTTTGATCCAACTATTTATGCAATTAATTCATAATATATAACTGCTTTAATTATTTTAATTTGACGATTAATTGTTATATATGTGGCATGTTCTATGTGATTTTTTTTAAATTACTTATAATAGAAGCATGCTAGAATGTATATTTTATTATTGTAATATTATATGCATGTTAAAAACCCTCGGTGTTAAATAACTAAGTGGGAGAGGGGATTGGTAAATAATTCCCACGGCCTTCATTATTGGTTTGTTAGTGATGTGAGTAAACCTGCGTGTTGGCAACAGGCCTTCCTCCACAACGGATGGATTTATTCATGGATCACTGGTACAAACTTCTTTATGATGATAGTAGGAAGTTATCCGAGCGCGTGTGTACTTCTCCAACTGTAAGACACATAAGCTTGGGTCGCGGACTTGGGATCAAATAATGATGAACACTTAGGTGTGAATAATACGCATCCTCCCCAATGGAGTCACTGCTATTATTTGCATGACTAAAAAGGAACCGACTATAATTATTTTGACATAAAGTTAGGTTGACAAATGAAATTAATAGGTAAAACCTTCTCTTGTAAATGTTAGGGTTTGTATATGTCCACACTAATGTAGCATGCAAATTCACGGTGCTTGAGATGTTGGTGAATTTTATTTTATATTGTTTTGAAGGAATCAATATAAATTGATAAATTCGAAGTGTTTGATCTGTTTATTTGTTTATGATTCTCAGGATTTTCAAATGGCACTCAACTCACTTTCTGTTATACTTAAAGAGCACAAACTTACTGGCACTAATTATGTTGACTGGAAACGGAACATGGACATTGTTTTAACTGCTGAAGATTATATCTTTGTTCTCACTGAGGAATGTCCTCTTGCACCTACTGATGCCTCTGTCGAAGAGTAAAGAGTTGCTTATAATAGTTGGGTCAAAGCTGATAGGATGGCTAAGTGTTATATTTTGGCTTCTATGTCAAATGTGCTACAGACTCAGCATCAAGCTATGGACACCGCCTATGATATGATGCATAATCTTAGGGAACTCTTCGGGCATCAGAGTCGTTCTGCTAGGTCGAAGGGCATGTCTGTTCTGATGAACACCAAAATGACTGAGGGTACTTTCGTAAGGGAGCATGTCCTTAGAATGATGGGCCAACTCAATGAGTTGGAAGTTCTTGAGGCTAAAATCGATGGGAAAATCCAGGTCAATATCATACTCCAAAGCTTGCCTAGGAGTTTTGAGCAGTTTCGCCTGAACTATGGTATGAACAAACATTTGTACACTTGGCGAAACTTCTGACAGAACTTGTGGCTGTGGAAGAACTGTTTCGTAGACCTCCTTAGGTTCATGTTGCTGAAAATGCTGCTCATCCTAGGCCGAAAGGCGGTAGGAATAAGAAGAAGCAAGAAAATTCAGCATCGGTGAACCAAGTGAAAGCAAAGACTGGTGCGGTCAAGAAGCCTAAAGGCAAGTGCTTCAAATGCCAGCAGTCGGGACACTACAAGACTGACTGCCCTCTTCTGAAGGGGAACATGAACGGTAAGTCTTATATACTAGTTGTTGAATCGTGTTTAGCGGCTGTATCTGCTGACACTTGGTGTGTAGATACGGGAGCCACTTACCATGTCTGAAATTCTTTGTGGGGGTTCCACCAAACCCGACAGGTTAGTGATGGAAAGATTACCATACTCTTGGAAAATGCTACAAGAGTAGCGGCTGTTGCAGTGGGAGATGTCTATTTATCTTTTAATAAGAATAAAACTCTTGTTTTGAGGAATTATCTTTAGGTACCTCATTTTAAAAAGAATTTAATTTCGGTTTCTAAATTATTTATGGATGATTATTCTGTTTCTTTTAATGACAAGGTTGTTTTAAGAAAAAATAGAATTTTTATCTGTGATGGTGCATTGATAGATAATTTGTATACTTTTAATCCAATTTTTCCCACGGTGCAACAAATTGAAATGAATGATACATCTACTAATAAGAGAAAAGAATCTTCTAAAATGAACTAAACATATCTTTGGCATCTAAGACTAGGTCATATTAACTTGAGTAGGATTCAAAGGTTGATAGCTGATGGACCTCTGGGTTCATTAGTAGTAGAAAATTATCCAACTTGCGAATCCTGCTTGGAAGGAAAAATGATCAAAAGGCCTTTTTAAGGCAAAGGGGTATAGAGCCAAGGATCTGTTGGAATTGATTCATTCTGATTTATGTGGTCCTATGTCTGTCCAGGCAAGAGGGGGTTATGAATATTTCGTCACTTTCATTGGTGATTATTCTAGATACGGATATATTTATTTGATGCGCCGCAAGTCTGAGTGCTTTGATAAATTCAAAGTGTACAAGGCTGATGTGGAAAAGCAACTTGGAAAATATATCAAGACACTACGATCTGATCGTGGTGGCGAATACCTCTTGGGTGAGTTTAGGAATTATTTATCAGAGAATGGGATTGAATTCCAATTGTCTGCACTGGGCACAACCCAGCAGAATGGTGTAGCAGAAAGAAGGAATAGGACTCTTATGGAAATAGTAAGATCTATGATGAGTTATTCGGAATTACCTAATTCGTTTTGGGGATACGCCTTAGAAACAGCGGCTTACATTCTTAACCTAGTACCTTCTAAATTAATAGCTTCCACACCAATTGAATTGTGGACTAAGCGAAAGCCTAGTCTGAAACACTTTCGCATTTGGGGTGCTCCGGCACATGTGTTGAAGATGGATACTGATAAGTTAGAGTCACGTACAAAAGTATGTCTATTTGTAGGATATCCTAAAGGAACGAAGGGTGGTTTGTTTTATAATCCAAAGGACCAAAAAGTGATCGTTAGCACGAACACCAAATTTTTAGAAGAGGATTATGTAATGAACCACAAACCCATGAGTAAGATTGTTCTAGATGAAGTAAGAGAGGAAACACCAAACATAATACCAACTGTGCAAGAGGATATACCACAGAACACTGCACCGCGTATCACACTTGATACACAATTGCCTGCGGAACCTCGTCGTAGTGAGAGGGTTGTGAGACAACCCGATAGATTCATGGGATTGGGAGAGTCATCCGACTTGGTCCCTGGTGAACATGAAATTGACTCATGGGATTACAACGAGGCACTGCAAGATAAAGATGCTCAATTATGGCAAAACGCAATGAAATCTGGAATAGAATCCATGTATTCTAATAAAGTCTGGGAGCTTGTAAAACCACCCGATGGTGTAAAAGCTATTGGATGCAAGTGGATCTATAAAAGAAAAAGAGGATCTGACGGTAAGGTGGAAACATTTAAAGCAAATCTTGTGGCTAAAGGATATACTCAGAAAGAAGGAATCGATTATGAGGAAACCTTCTCGACTGTGGCCATGTTTAAGTCAATCCAGATTCTTTTATCTATTGCTGCTCATATGGATTATAAGGTATGACAGATGGATGTCAAGACAGCTTTCCTGAATGGAAGTCTTGAGGAAAACATCTATATGAAGCAACCAGAGGGATTCATTGTAAAGGGCGAAGAGCATCTTGTGTGTAAGGTTAATAGGTCCATTTATGGATTGAAACAAGCTTCAAGATCATGGAACATCCGTTTTGATGAAGTAATCTAGTCATATGGATTTATTCAATGTCCGGATGAATCATGTGTATACAAGAAGTGTGACGGAAACGTAGTGGTTTTTCTTGTACTCTACGTGGATGATATTCTACTCATTGAAAACAATGTAAAGGTATTATCGGGCGTAAGGGTATGGCTGTCCAAGAAGTTTAAAATGAAGGACTTAGGAGAAGCCGGACACATTCTAGGGATCAAATTAATAAGGGATCGCAAGATAAGAATGTTGAGCTTATCCCAAGATTCATACATTGATACAATCCTAGCTCGTTTTAGCATGCAAGATTCCAAGAAAGGTTTTCTACCTTTCAGACATGGAATACCTCTATCTAAGGATATGGGTCCTAAGACACAACAAGAAATAGAGGATATGAAGCTGGTTCCTTATGCTTCGGCAGTAGGAAGCCTCATGTATGCTATGCTATGTACGATACTGGATATCTGTTATGCCATGGGCATGGTCAGTAGGTATCAAAGTAATCCAGGACAAGGGCATTGGACTGCGGTAAAGCATATTTTGAAGTACCTGCGAAAGACTAGGGATTATGTGCTGGTTTACCGGGTAGATACTTTGTTACCTTTGGGTTATACTGATTCGGATTTCCAGTCAGATAGAGATGCTAGTAAATCCACCTCGGGTTATGTGTATACTCTTGGAGGAGGAGCCATAATATGGAGGAGTATAAAGCAGAAATGCATTGTTTACTCCACCATGGAAGCTGAATATGTAGCAGCCTCTGAGGCAGCTAAAGAAACAGTATGGCTTAAGAACTTCTTAATGGACTTGGATGTGATTCCTGGTTTGCCCAAAGCGATAATAATTTATTGTGATGACAGTGGTGCAGTACCAAACTCGAAGGAACTACGAGCCCATAAGGCGAGTAAACACATTGAGCGCAAGTACCACCTAATACGAGACATCATTAAAAAGGGGAGGTCGTTGTCGCTAAGATTGCATCGGAGGATAACCTGGCTGATCCTTTTACTAAGAGCCTTCCAGCGAAAGCGTTCGATGGGCATGTAGAAGGAATGAGGATTAGATGCGTGTCAGCAGATATGACAGCGTAGTCTTTTAGTATAAGTGGGAGATTGTTAGATTGTATACTAAAAGTCTGACTTTTGTATGAAACAATTTTAATAATTTATTTGAAATGAGAATCATATGATCAAACGTTTTTGCATATTATAATTTATTTATATGTTTGTGCAAAAGTCTATTTACTTTATACTGTAGATAATATGTTGTGCGAAAACACGTGCAAGATCATATTATCGGTTTCCTTGTAAAGTATAAATAGATACTCACAACTGAGATAGACGGGGACTATCTATCGGGATGGTTGTAGTGTGATTTGGTATTAGTTTGTCTTGGCTACAGAATCGCATTAGTGCACTTAGTGTGTATTGAGCAGGACCGCTTGAGATCGTTCGACTTGTACTGTCTATATAGGAGAACTTGATCTTAGTTGTTATGGATGTTCGTGCTCTTAATCCCTATACAATAATCTCGACACGTAAGACAGTATATATTTCTTTGATTCATCAATGAGTGAGATTTACATGTATTAAATCAACAAACTCGGTGAGTTGGGAAGTAATGTTGTCTCTATGGTGTGCTGTTGATTGTAGAAGGAATACGTGTCCGACATAGGTTGATGATGTCCCCTTGAGGAGTTCATAAGGTTTATCATGTAAATCTTGCAAGTGGATTAATTCCGGTATGATAATAAAATTGAGTGGTACTACTCTCGGAAGAAATATTAATTAATTTGAGTTGTCAGTAACTTAATTAATTAATGAATATTGTATATCTTAAACATGGGGAGATTTTCGGTCTCATAATAAGAAGGAGCCCATAACGTAATTATGGGATTGGAGCGGCAGTGCAGTAATAATTTTTAGTGGAATATATTATTATTATTGGACTTAAGTATAAGCTTTGGGCTAAGCTTGGATACTTAAGCTCAATGGAGGCCCAACTCTAATTTCTCCACGTGGTCCCTGTTGTAGCCCATATATAAGTCTTCTCAGCTTCTTGGAACCCTTGATTAAGCCCCGTTTTTTTACGTGAAAAGGAGAGAAGCAGATTGAGTTGATCCTGAAGATTGTTGACCACATAACATCAGGATTGGACATAGGGAATACAGCAGAAGATCAAGAGCTTGTTATCTGCAACTGTTCATCCTCTACATCAACCCTGGTGAAAGGTAATGCAAACTTTAATCATTAATTGCTTCCGCTGAATTAGTTTGCATGGAACCCTAACGGTTCACGCTAAGCCAAACGATCGAACGCCAACAAGCCTGACCCAGCTCGACTCGAGTTGGGTAACTCGAGCTCTCGCCTGTTAACTCGTGTCGGCCCCATCAGAAATTGGATTTTCATCGGCACATAACTCCATTCGAGTTGCAAGTCGAGTTGGACATTACAACTCTAGTTGAGCTACTGGATAATTTCTGTCTTTGATCGACCCTCAACTCGACTCAAGTTGCAAGTCGAGTAAGACATTGCAACTCGAGTTGGGTGTTTTTCAGCCCGTTTCAGCTCCCAACTCCATTTTTTACCTGTTTCACATACATTTAAGCTCATTTTCACACATTTATCAATTTGTACACATCTCTCCTAATTAACACAAAACTCACCAAAAGTTACACAAATACGGATACAATCATACGAATATCCACAAATAAAGACACTAAAATCTAGGTGAAAATGACAACGATCAACCCCCCAAACTTAAAGTGTTGTTAGTCCTTGAACAACGAAAAATGATAAACAAGAGGAGTAATTTTCACCTAGAAAAACACCTAACGAACATACCACAACACATCACAAGTCATAAGGATGACAAAATCACATTAAGTATTCCTACACTATCAAACTCATAACATAGAAGATTAACAAGTTCAAACACAAGACGACAAAAGAGTAATCAAATCCCTTCCGATTCAAGCCTCTCATAGGATATCAAATTCACTTAACACTCTATGAAGTAGGGTGGTTTAAACTACACTCATCAACTGATTGGAACCGACGCACCATAGGCTTGCTCATGGACTATTTTCAAAGCCACCCTAATTTCAATAAGTGATCAAATAGGTCTTTTTCTTTGGATGTATTCCCTCCATCCCACCACAGTTTTCACACCTCCTTTATAAATTATACATGAGGTGTGAAAACTGTGGTGGGACGGAGGGAGTAATATTTAAGCTCTTTGATAGGGTAGGAAAAATTTAGATAAAAGTGACTATACATGTGTAGATAATCGAAGAGATGATTCTTCTCTCCATCGTCTTCATTTTCTAACTTCCTCCCTTTTCAAATTTTCATAATCACTAAACATCATCATACCATGGATTCATTGAGCTTCTTTTAACTTGCATACTTTCTTTATTGGACTTTTGAATTTCCTTGAGCATGTTTTATGATTTTGCTCATTTTTTCTTTTTGTTGAAGTTGCATATGCTTTTAGCTCTAGCTCTTTCATCCTTTTCTTGATTCATCATTTCCTTCATTTCTTGCACATTTCTACCATCAAACCTTGTAGACCGTCATCCCCTCAATCACCCACCCATAGGTTGTGATTAAATCACAAAGAATAGGCATGTAAACTCAAAATGGCTAACTAGAGATGATGTTAGGGTAAGGAATTTTTATGGCTATGACTTCACTTAATAAGGATGACCTAAGATCATATCATAAATTTCAATCATTCGGGCTTCGTTCCTATAGTCCATGAGCAAGTTCTAGTTTGTCTAAGTACAACCAGTCCTCTCATCAAGAATTAACCATGGAGGCATGGTTGATGCTCAACTCTCACAAGCTTTTGGTTGGACCAAGAAAAAACATAATTACCCTTCATATTTCTCAAAATTGAACAAATTATGTAATCCACACTAAACCAAAAACGCTGATAGCATCGGTTAAAAACCGATGTCTATTTCACCAAGTAGCCGATGTTGAAGCCTGTGATGTTAAAAGTAGGCGCTGATAGACACCGGTTGTTAACCGATATCTTTTCCCTTTATTAGACATCAGTTGTATCCTTTGACATCGGTTATCCAGCGATGTCTTTCAATGGAAAGATATCGGTTGACGTACATAAGACATCGTTTAAAAGACATCGGATAAGAAAAAAGACATTAGTTGTAAACTGATGTCTTTCTCGGTAAAGAATCGGTGAAGACACATTTAACATCGGTTATTAATCGATGTCTATCCACCTATAAACATCGTAAAGAACAATAAACATCGGATTTCCACTGATGTGTTTTTAAGAAAAGATATCAATTTTGTACTAAAACACATCATTCTTCCACCGATGTCTTTTCTAATATAGACATCAGTTTCACACCAATAGACATCGTTTTTTAAATGATGTCTTTCATATTTCTATTTTTATTTTTATATTATTTTATACATAATTTTATATTATTATTAAAATAAGATTAAACACAACTATATTATATAACTCAAAACTTATGAACTTTTACAAGAATTTCAAATACAGAAAATTATCCCTTAATTCTAAAAGTAAAAGAAACCGATCCTAACTAATTAAATCCAAACTTCAATCTTACATAAATAAAACCTAAATTTATAACCTAAAACCTCATCATGAAGAGGAAGAAAGAGAAGCCCAACTGATAATTTCCAATCCACATATCTTGAGACATTGCATGAATACACTAAAGTCTCCAAACTTTAAATCTTCTAAGAGAAATGCATCAAGAAAGCCTTCACCTACCAATCAGAATCAGCAAACACAAATTAAACCATATGATATGGAAGACTACAATAGAGTTCTCCTATTTGATAGTGTACCTGCTCTCGCATATCGACATAGGCCTACGGGAATTCTCCCACAGTCCATGAACTTCTGCATCCGCAACAAATAAATGATAATCTTAAATACATGAATCTCATGTGAACTATGAAAATAGTCCAACCAAACACATTAACAATTGCATTTAAAGAGAGATAATCATATTCCGCCTCACAACTGGCTAGAAAAAAGTAATTGTATGCTCAAGAACTGTCATATTCTCAAGAAAAGATCCATGAAAGCACAAACTACACTTAGCACACTTCATATAGTACCCAATTTTAATTCATTGATCATTTCTGCCACAAACTAATACCTTTATAGTAAGTTTAAATTTTAATAATATATATTCTTCAATTTCAATAAATGTCATGTGTCAGGTTCACTTAATCATTCTATTATGGGCAAAGGTCAAAAAGGACAACAAACTTATTCCCCAAGATCAAATAAACCTTCATCTTATTTTTTTGTACATCTATATCATTTTTCATGTATAATAGATCAAATCCACAATTTATTTATTTTTTTGAATTAAACAAAATGACTTTTAGTTAACTAAAAACTAAAAAGAATGACTTGTTAACTGCTCCTTCCCTAAATTTATTGTTCATATCCATATATTCGATCTTTTATTCTAATACACAAATATCCTCATGTTATTCGGTATAAAAATCTATTTTTACAGAACCATATATTACATATCTATCTTTGTATAAAATCTGTTCCTTTGGTCAGCAAACACTCACAAATAGCATAGTTTTGCAGCTCATCTCACTCGTCAAAATGCACATATTTTCACATCCATCATAGAAAATGGATTATAAGTGAAAATCCCTATTAAATAAAAAAGTGAATCATGAAGGATATAATATAAAAATTTGTCAAAGAAAGTTTGAGTAATTCTCCTGCCAAACATCTATTGGAAACGTGAGTCTACTTAAGAGATAAGAAAAGGGTCCAAATGACCCTTTGCCCTTCCAAATGACCCTTTCCCCTTCTATTATTATAAGGTGTCCGGTAGCCCTAAGCTTAAAAGTTTTATAACACTAATATTCTGAAAAATCAATTTTAACTACAGTGAAAAGATAGCAACCTCTAAGAAATAAGAACACTTCAAAATCCTAGAAAAATTCACTTGAAAAGGCTGATAGAAGAAGAGGTTTAAAAAAGACGCAGAAACTTTTAATTGATAGAAAAAGAATCAAATTTTATTTTAGAAGAAACAGGGGATCACATATTTTCATTTATTAATTTTCTAAAAAAAGTAATAATGCAGTTATCAAAACGGACAATTTCTACATGTAGAAACTGCAAACACATAAGAGTATTATCATAGTAATAGAATAACAACTAACATAATCAAATTTTGGACTATAATTCTGAGAAATAATCATAAGTATGCAGAATGTTTTCCAAGAATTAAGAAAAATCATCTCACTGATGCAAAATTTTCTTGGTGTTACATGATTTTAACTCATTCTGCTGAAGACCATCAATTATCAGTTTTAACTTTACTTTTTCATCATTACCAGCAGAGTTATGTTA
This sequence comes from Pogostemon cablin, assembly GCA_023678885.1. Classification (NCBI taxonomy): domain Eukaryota; kingdom Viridiplantae; phylum Streptophyta; class Magnoliopsida; order Lamiales; family Lamiaceae; genus Pogostemon; species Pogostemon cablin. The sequence goes on along the minus strand of CM043008.1, from coordinate 11,386,870 downwards.
TATTTCTTCTCTCTAAACCACTACATGATTTATAGCTGATTACCAAATATATTTATTAAGAGAGACGGGATCACATATGAAAGACAAATTATTAGGAACAGGTCCACCTTGATATTGACTCCCTTGTTCGGGTAGTAAATTTCATAGAAGGCAGCTATCTTAGAAGTGAATACTCTAGGCACTACAGGATCATATGAGCAAGCTAGTTTAATGGATTCGAGCATTTAAGCTCTTCAGTAAACAATTTGGTTGCCTTAACATCAAAAATCAAATCAAGCTTTTGAACAAACTTTTGAAATGAGATGGAGGGAGTATTAAAATATATATATATATATATATAATCATTTTTTATGTAATGTAAATATATGTTAATTATTTTTTAATAATAAAAATTTACAGCACTTTTATAATTATATTAAAACTTCGAATTTGTTTAATGATTATTTTGGTTATCTGTTGATTCTAATTTGAATATGGGAAATTTAGTTTTTATTTATTTATTTAATTGATATTTTTCTAAGTATTTTTATGTGCAAAACTCCATTTCTCATAAGAAATTCGATCCACTCTGCACCGTCAAAATCCGTTTTTTCGGAAAACTCATTTCGAATCGAACCGAATTTAGGTACGGATTCAATATATGATTTTTTCTTTACGAATTCAAAATGAGATTATTTTTAAAAAAAATCCGATTCGAATTTCAGTACGAATTTTTTTTAAAATTCGTACCGAATCCCGATCCGCACACTCCTAGCATTGATCAATTAAAGAAAATTGAAATGGCTAAAAAAATAAATGTGTATTGAGATGGAAGTTAACTCCTTCCTGCCAATGAGACGGGTATTTTCGGGTATTCGGCCTATCCGAATCTCAATGGAAAATGTACGGGTAGTTGTAAATGAGTTTGAGAAGGGTACAGATAGTAAAAAATATCATTAGGGTTTGGAATGGGTACGAATAATACCTCAATACCCGCGGGTACCCGTTTATATATATATATAATTTTATAAATTTTAATATATACTCCCTCCGTCCGCTTTCAAGGGTATCATTTTTTCATTTTGGGCGTCCGCCCCCAAATGTCTCATTTCCTTTTTTATACATATATGGGACCCACGCACACCCACTTATACAATAAAAAAATAGGACCCACACCTCCACTAATACAACCACACACTACACATTAAATAATAATACTCCTTAATTCACCTGCGAAAAGCAAATGACACCCTTAAAGGCTGACGGAGGGAGTATTATATAATTTATACAGTATATTATAAGATATTTTACATATTTAATTAATAGTTATAAGTTTATTTAATCATATTTATTTAAAATAAAGAATTTATATTATATTTATTTTATATTTAATTAATAATAATGTAATTTTTATTATTATATTTATTTAAATAATAAAAAATAATATAAATATATATAAAATAAATTAATATTAAACAATAAATGAATATTAAATAGGTACGGATACGCGCGAGTATTGATAAATGGATATGGAACGAGTACATGTATCATAATGAATTTTCTAAATGGGACGGGTACGGATATGAGTAGTTATTTTTAATTGGATACAGGTACGAGTACTTCAAAATAAATGAGTACCCTACCGATTACTGTGCCTATTCCCTCCTGCCTCCCAAGAATACATATGCACCTATTTGACGATACGAAGATTAAGAAAAATAATTTTTATTTGATGGCACAAAATTTAAGAAAAATAATTTTTTAAGAAATTGAATAAAATAAAGTATATGATAGAATTGATTTTGATTAGATTATGTGTAAAAAAAAGTGGCATATTTGTAATACTCCCTCTGTCCCGGTGAAAGGTCACCAGTTGCTTTTTGCACGTGGATTAGATTATTATTATTTTATGTGTAGTGGGTTGTTGTATTAGTAGTGAATGGTGAGTCATATATGGTTATCTTTTACTCAAAGAAGAAAATGAAGACATTTGGATGTGACACCCAATATAATAAAATTGGATCTTTCGATGGGACGGAGAGAGTATTATAAGTTTATTGATACTGTGTTTTGTTACAATTTTTAGAATGTGCAAGAATTATTGGGATAAAAAAAATGTGTAAATATTTTTGGGACGAATGAAATAATATTTAAGACAAAATGGGTAATTATATTAGTATTATTTGTTGTTCCATACAGTTGTATGAGTCATAGAATATTAGATAGAGAGAGTGTGTTGTTTTTGAGATTTTATACGTACTCAGAACACCCTTATTTATTTATATACTCCACTCATTTATATTAGTCTTCTAATATCCCCTAATTATCGTTCTTTTAAAAATTTCCAAGATACTGATGACTTCTCATCCACCACCTACTCATGCCTTCTATGTTGTCATTATTCTATTTATATATGTCTTTAACTCTATCTTCTCATTATCCAAGAGTGGTTTTCAAATCTATTTTAAAATTTGAATTTATAGTTGGAGGAGGGTGATTCAAATTGATATTAGATTTAGATTTTGAATTTATAGTTGTAGGAGGGTGATTCAAATGGATAGATTAAGATTCTCGGAGGATGTAAACATTAACTCACTTATCGTGATTTGTAGAATAGTTACCCTTTCACAATTATTTTTAAATTTAAACCAAATTGTAATACCCATCTCTTTCAATTTTTTTATTTCCAATGTTAATTGATATCCCTCCACTTATTTTAAAAATCTTTACCTCCATAACAATTTTTTTTAATGGGAAATGAATTTATATTTAGAGAGTGGGGAATTTTTCCATATATTATCAATAATATCAAATCTTAATTTTTTTTATCATTAATAAGGTTAATTTGGCTATTATTTTTTTAGGATTAATTATAAAAAACTATGAACTTTATTCCTATTGCAAATTAATCCTCACTTTTTAGAAATTGCAAAAAAAAAACCATCACCTTTAAGTATTGTTGCAAAATAAACCAATTTTTTGACTAAAGTAGAGTTGTTTTGGTTTATTTTGCAACAATACTTAAAGGTGGTGGTTTTTTTTTCAATTTCTCAAAAGTGAGAATTAATTTGCAATATGAGTAAAGTTCATGGTTTTTTTTGCAATTAACCCTTTTTTTTTATCAATATTTGTGCACAGGCAATAAATTGTTTGTGAATTTGGGCTGGATGATTTGAAACTGTTTGGTGGCTGGTGGGTTAATAAGTGGTGGGCTGAACTTTCGTTACAACCTTTGAATTGGGGGTTGGATATGCTTTTAATTATTATTTAATTTTATCAAAAGCAGACTGGGCCGATAAGAAAAAATCTCCAAATTGATGTAAAATATAGCCCAAATTTTATTTTATTATTTTTATTATTAAATGATATGGGATGAGATTTTCACGGTAAGCCCACTATATCTATGTTATGGAATAGGTCCAATATAGAGTTTAAAGCACCTAAATAATTTAAATCGTTAAATTAAATTTTTATTTAATATTCATCATTCAATAAAATAAAATAATTAAAAATAAATTTATTAACTACCTACTATCCCTCAAATTTATCCTATAATTATGCAGTGCACCTCAGAATAACCCTTCAGAGTTCAATATAAGTTAAATATTAAAAGATTATAAATCGTTACAAACAATTAATTTACATGGAGATCACTCTTCCCTGTTTCTTTTGATGTTTTACTATTTAGATGGATGATTTATACTCAAAATTGCTTCCCAGGCCAAATATTCTAAGATTAAGTAGTTATTTAAAGGTATAATTTCATGTTATAAAATAATGATGTAACAAATGATACGTGGAATAGAAAATTCAAGTTGCATTTTCAGCGTGTCATATCTTATGTTCCATAACGTAATGAGTGGTAATCGGCATAGAGAAAAAGTTCCATCTTTTTTTTTGAAGAAAAAAAGAGTTCCATCTTTACGGCATGATTGATATGATGGAATGAAATTATACTGGAATGGAATGATCTTAGGAATGGAATAGAGATTGAAAAGGAATGACAAAAAATAATTATTCTCATGTATTGACTAGGAATAAACGAAGTAATAGAAAATACATTCACTAATTTATTCAAATATCATTTTATATAAATTTTACATTAATTTAAATCTTAATAAATTTAATATATTTTAATAATTATTTTAATAAAAATTATAAAATTAAAAATAAAAAAAATTATAATATTTAAAATTTAAATAAAAATCTGTATGTAATTTAAAAAAATATTTCTATAAATAAAATAAAATTTTATATTTAATATTATATGTGTATTGAATTTAAAAATAATATTAATTTATAATATTTTGTATATAATTTAATATATTTTATTTAAAATAAATATTTAATTAATTATATAATTTTTTTAATTTTAAATTTCTTTATTTTACTAATTTTTTAATTTTCTTATATTATTTTTATTATGATGAGTATTAAATTATAAGAATTTATATTTTAAATTTTTAAATAATTTAATATTTTTAGTGAATAATTAAATATTACGTTTTTAATAAGAAAATTAAATATTATATGAAAAAAATATTTTTTTATTTTTTACTTTCGTAATTATACAAAAAGTGATGTGATATAAATAAAAATAAATTATTTATAATTATTAAAGTAACTTTTGTTATATAAAAATAAAAAATAAGAATAAATTTTGATTATATAAAGTATGGAATACGTAAAGCCATGAGGGTAGGGGAATGGTGATTCCCAATTGTGTGGAATACATATTTCTTATGGAATGAGTATTCCCATTATTAAAATCTTAACAAACGTAGGAATGAAATTAAATTGGGAATTCTGATTTCATTCTCAACTCATTCTTATATATCAATCATGCCCTTACCTTACTATTTAATGGATGAATTTTACTTATATTATAAATTAATTTAGGACTTGAAAAATTAATATTTAAGCATTGCAAGACAGACAGTAACACAACTGAATATTTGTGCGACTTTTATATATCATCTCACGTGCAATTAAATGTATAATTGAGCAATTAAAGAAAGAAAATCAATCCGCTATATCTTTATAATTAATTTATGCTTTGGGTTTAGACGCCAAACAATTTTTAATGACACATAAAAAAAATTTCATAAGAAAATCAATCCGCTATGTCTTTATAATTAATTTATGCTTTGGGTTTAGTCGCCAAACAATTTTTAATGACACATAAAAAATATTTCATACACATAGGTGAGTGGTGACACACAAATATGGCTTAAAAAATTTCTTTATTAACTCATTAATAACGTCAATTAAGAGTTGACTTTTACTAATTTAAGTATACTAATTATTTAATACAGTAATTAAATAAATCAAACTAGAAAGAAAGTTACACCTAGTCAGCCAAATGTTAGCTAGCATGGAGCATCATAAGGAATTATTCCAACGTCTTACCAAAGCATAGAGATATTAAATTCGGCAAGTGAATATATTTTAATCTTCATCCTTGTATAGTGGTGGAATGCTTTGTTCGAACCTGAAGAAATTCTGAGGATCAACCATGGTCTTCACCAATACCAACTTATGGAAATTCCTCTTCAAATACTTTAGCCCCCAAATGCTGGCTTGCTCGTAGCTCGTCTTCCCCGGTTCGTTGTTCTCTCCGATGTCGAGATCTCTGTAGTTCATGTACGCGGCTCGAGGGAACCGCGACACGGAAGGAGTTACGTAGTTGTAAACCCTACGTGACCAACTTATGTACCTATCCGTATTATCAGCTTTGGTTTCAGTCCATGTGAGGTAATTGGACATCATGTACAAGTTTCCTCCTCTGTGAGGAAACGGAATGGCGGATTCTGATATCTCCGCCATTCTTCCTCCGTAGGGGATTAGGAGGTGCTCAGACACCTCCGCCTCCGGCTCATGGTAAAGTTTCCACAGCCCTTCGAATGCGAATCTTGGGAGGGGTTTCTTCACGTAATCCGAGTTTATTTTGGAGTATAATGGAATGGCAACACTTCTGTTAAGCAAACCCTCTGGTTTATCCAATGGTAATCTGGCGTAGTAAACAGTGGTTTATAAATTGAATATATTACATTAAGTATGAGTAATATTCTTTCCATTTTAACATCCTAAATTTAAATTTAAAATATATTGCATTAACAAAAAAAATATTTTATCTTTGCGTTTAAATATAATATTACCTATTCTTGCGTTGCACCGGAAGAATTATATAGTAGTATTACAATTATATACGTTTATTTTTTCATAACATTAAATCATATTGTTTATACGTTTATTTTTTCATAACATTAAATTTGATTTGTTATTTAAGATAAATATTAAGTTTCTATTATTAATTATATTAAAATTATTTTAATTTAATTGATATTTATTTATTTTAAAAAATAGATGTAATCTCTCAGTAAACTTCATTATTATTTTTTTTAAAGTAATATATTGTATACTATAATTTATATTTTATATTTAATTAAATAACATACAAATAAAATAAAATAAAATAAAATATTATTTGATATTTATTGGGATATTTACTTGTAGGTACATTGAAATCTCCTTAATTACTATAAGATACAAACTTAAGAAAAATATTACTACTAACTACATAAATATATAGTGATATTTCAACTTTATCCTTACAATATGCTGCACACAAACAGTTACGCTGCACACAATCATTTACCTTATGTGCTGGTAAAAAAATTTTGTACGAAAAATGTTATGAAAAAAATTATGTGCAGCAAAAAAAATCGTAAGTTTTATGTGCACCAAAAAAGTCGTAAATGTTATATGCAGCAATAATAATATTATGTATGTGCAGCATAAAAGTTGTTAGGTCATATTAAGTTGGGGGTATATTGGGTAATTGATCTTAATATTTTGTATCTAGGAGTAATTATTTTAAATTGATGTATCTCATAGTAATAATATGTATTAAGTGTGTACCTAGTAGTAATTATTCCTATAATTGAATTATAAATATTAAAAGAATATTTATGAAGACGATCCAAAAAATAAAATTGAAAGAAGAATTAAAATGAATTACAAATTTTCGAAAATAGATTTCATATATTAATTCTAATGATTAAATTAAAAGAATATTTATAGAGACAATCATATTAAAAATAAAATTTAATGAAAAATAAATAAAAAATTTCGAAAATAGATTTCATACATTAATCCTATTAATCCTAAAGATTAAATAAATAATATATTTCACCTGTGCTTCTGTGCTTTGAATCTCCAATTCTAAAATGATAATTTTTTTAATGATTGATGCTGTAAATAAGATCAAATAAAAATAAAAATAATTAGATTAAGAAAATTATAAAAATAGAGTTTATGGAATATTCAGAAAACAAAAAAAAAGATAAAAGTAAAGTAGTAAAGTATAAATGATAAAACAAATTAAAGTAGATTTGAATCTCCAAACACATGTGAATTTTTTTAATGGGTTCAATCATTCTCCTTTGTAGGTCCAATCATTCTCTTTTTGTTTTTTTTTCTCTAATGCTTCTTCCTTTTCTTTTCTTTTACAGATTCTACTTTTATATTATTTATAATCTATTCTATTTTGTTTTGTCTTTTATACTTTTATTTGCTCTTATATGCAGGTTCAATCATTCTCCTTAGATGTATCATTATACTTTTTGAAATTAATAATGGATTGTCCAAATTCATCACTCCAAATATTAATGACTTTTTTTTTTAATAATTAAAGTTGCAAATAAGATTAAACACAAATAAAATCAATATGATTTAAAAAATATATAAAACATGGTTTATAGAATATGAAGATAACACAAAAAAACAAAGAAAAAATTAATTATAAGAAAAACAAAAAATAAAAAAGGAGAATGATACCTCAAATGGAATGATTGAACTTGAAAATAAGATCAAATAAAAGTATAATAGATAAAATAAATAAAGTATATAAATAAGGTTTATAGAATTATAAAGTAAATATGAAAATTGTAGAGAAACGTAAATAATATAACAAAACTAAAAAAGAAGAATGATACTTCAAATTAGAATGATTGAACATGCACATAATTTCAAATATGAGAATGATTGAACATAAAAATAAGAATAGGGTTTATAGAATTATAAATAAAACAAAAATCAAAGAGAAAAAAATAGTTAACAAAAAATAAAAAAGAAAAAATGATACCTCAGAGAATGATTGAAATTTGAACCTGCACATTAGATTAAATAAAATAAAAGTAAAGTATAAAAGATAAAATTAAAGTAAATTAGAAATAGTATGAAAGTGAAATAGAGAAGAAAAAGAAGAAGCATCAAAAAGAAAAAAAATAAAGTAAGGATTTGATTAGATAATGAAAAGGTTTATGTAGAATGATTTGAAAGAATGAACGATCGTGATTGAAAGCAATCAACGATATAGAAAAAAGGCAAAAACTCCTGTGCACCTGGGCGCACGGACCACATTCCGTGCGCCTTTAGAATTTTGTATTAAATTGTATACCCTTTAGTATACAAATATGTGCCCTTTATTTTTAAAGAAAATAATTGTGTGTATCTGGGCACATAGACAACACTTCGTGCACTTTTAGAATTTTGTATTAAATTATATACACTTTAGTATAAAAATGTGTACCCTTTATTTTCTAAAGAAAAAAATATTAATGAAAAATATATACCCTTTAAAACAAAATGGTATACCTTTTATTAATTAAAGTGTATACTCTTTCGACTAAAGTAATGTACCCTTACCCATAATACTAAATTTCTAAAGACGCAAGGAATGTGTTCCCGTGCGTCCGGGCGCACGCAAGCATCACTCTAGGAAAAAAGTGGAAAATTACCAAAGATAGCGTTGAAAGAATTGATATATTATTAAAGATTAGTATATTGATTGACAATTAGTAGAATATATGCCAATAATATTTTTCATATTTATCAAATATATATTGTAAATTAAAAAATAAATAAATAAATAATTTATTGTTTGAATCCGAGATCATGTAATGGACGGTCAAGATTAAAATTGAATGAAAACTAAATTTATTAAAATTGAAAAAATGGAGAAAATATATGAATATAAATTAAGCATATCTTAGCCAAATATGCCAAAAATATCTCTCATATTTACCAAATTTATATTGTAAAATAAAAAAGTAAAATTTAAATAATAAAATTCATTATTAATATAATTAAATTTTATAATTGAAATAAAAAGAATTAATTATTGGATGGTCAATATTAAAATTGAATTATTTCTAAATAGAGTAAAATTGAAAAAAAATTGAAAACAAAAGTAGAAATTTAGGATTGCTTTTATATATGTAGAGATACTCTTTCAACCTCCTTCCTCTCCCTCAAATAGTGATTACTAGTATATAGCTCGCGTGTTACGTGGTTTACAAAATTTTATTTTAATATTTTATTTAATAATATAAAATATATTTATATATTTATGTTTAATATATGTCCCGTATATTATTGAATGAAAAATACAAAATTAAAACTTATAATTAATATTTTATGTCTCTTTAGAAAATAATTAAAATTATTATTATGTTTTCTTTTATTTTTGTATTAATATTGTGATTCAAGTATATATGAATTATGTTGGGGTAAAGACTTGTGTGCACTTATTGAGACAGACAAAAAAAAGTGATAGCTTTTACAATGAAAAGTGATATTCAATTAATGAAAAGTGATAATGTTATTTCATGAGCAATAAATGAAAGTGATAACATTTTATAACAAAGTAATAATGTTTTATAATGAAAGTGATAACTATTTTAAAAAGTGTAAAATGGTCTCACGTGAGACGGTATTACGCAAGATTTACTCTTATGTTGGTGACAAAAAAAATCAAAAAAAAAAAAACATAAACCATACCATACAATTTTTATTAAATTAAAGTACTACTGAGTACTTTCTTAAATAATGTCACAAATTTTCGAAAAATCACAATAAAAATAATCTTTTATCATTCATGATATGTAATACACATTTTAATTGAATAACATAAAATAATTTTTTTTGTCAGTTATATAATATTATAAAAGTGATCAAATTTAAAGTAATGTGTAAAATTAAAATAATTAAGTTTTTTGTAAAAAGTTTTATATTAGTATATAAATTAAAAAATTGATCAAATTTAAAATAATGTATAAAAATAAAAGTAATCAAAATCCTATATTAATTATGATTTTATTGTAACTTTTTTATTTCAATTTAAGGTGATAAAGAAAAACTAAATTAATTAAAAATATTAAAATAGAATAACAATTAATCAAGAAAGAAATAATATGATTTTTAAATCTTTACATAATATTAAAGAATGTTATAAATAATAGAAACTAAAATATTAAAATGTTAAAGGAATAAAATGTTAATAAGGGAACTATTTAATGTAGAATAAAGAAAATAATTAATATATATAATAAATGCTTTATCAATAAAATAATGCCACATATAATTTTTGGTAGTGAAGTTTCTCAACCTTGCGACACATACGTTTTTCGAAAATTTAAATAAGGTAACTACTTGTCAATTATATGTATTAAGATATTCATATGTACATTTATTAGGTTAATGTAAATTATATATAAATAATAAAATATTATTAAAAATATCTAATTTTTGTTTTTCTAGTTTGAACCACTTGTTCCATTGATCTAACCGCGAACCATTAGGGTCAACGATTCAATCTCCTATCTGATTATTAAAATACTGATTAAAATATTATATTTTTTAATTTTCATAAAAAAGCAAACAAATACCTATCCGTAATACGGTGAGAGTATATATAAAAATATGAGTTAATTCCTAAAAAATTCACCACCTTATTAGGGATATTCAAATCTATCACGACTTTTTATTTTTGTCAATTCAATACACATTCTATTTAATATTTTCAAGTATATCATGACCTTTTATTTTTGTCAATTCAGTACGTGATCTATTTAATATTTTTAATTCTATCACAACTTTTATCTTTGCAATTTCATACACCACCTATTTTATATTTTCAATTTATTATTATTATTATTATTAAAATTTATTTAAAATTTAATTAAACACAAAAGTCGATCACTTATTTCATAAGAATTTTTTTCTATTATTATAGTAAATTAACATGTTATAGAAAATTATCTTAGTTGGTGACCTTTATGTAAAATTATTTTTTACCATGGCGAATAAAATTCTATTATTATTATTATTATTATTATTATTATTATTATTATTATTTCTATTCGAATTATCACTATCATTATATAAGTAAATTCACAACTCTAATAAAATTACAATACTCCATTAATTGTTAATTATTATAATTTATTGAAAATAAGGTTTATATAGAAACGGAAATTAATTAATTAGTAACCAATTTAAATTTAAAAATAAAAAAAGGGATGGAGTATTAATTCCATTAATTAATAAGTACATTGTTCTACTTTTATTATAATAATAAAAATAATAATAATAATAATAATAATAATGAATTTAATTGAATTGAAAAAAATCAAATAAGTAGTGTATCAAATTGCAAAAAATAAAAGTTGTGATAGAATCGAAAATAATAAATAGATCGCGTATTAAATTGACAAAAATAAAAGTTCGTGATAAAATTAAAAATATTAAATAGATCGTGTATTAAATTGACAAAAATAAAAAGTCGTGATAGATTTGAAAATTTGGGTAAATTTTTTAGGAATTAAACCTAAAAATATCTCGTATAATAAAAGATGTTGTACAAACTAGGAGAGTGCACGGATATTGAATTTAATCGAAACTGTACCGAAACCGCACCGAATTAATCCCGAACTGAAAAAAACCATTGACTTTTTGACTTTTTTCGAACCGAACCAAACCGATTTTTTGTTTGGTACGGACTTGGATATTTTCCGCCTTCCTGTACCGAATATTGGATATAACCGGACCGAACCGAATCGAACCGAACCGTACCGAAAAATGAATTTAAATTATACATTAAAATTATATATAATATATTTATCTTATTATTTATAGTTTATACTTTATATGTCATGAATTAATTAATTTTACTCTACTAATTATAATGTAATTATAATTAATAAATTAAAATTATTTATAATATACTACCAATAAAGTAAATGGTATTTCCAAATTCTAAATTCAATGGTAAATTTAATAAATAATTATTTTAGTTTATATTTATTTAATGAAGATAAAATGAAAATATTAAATTATAATCCATATTTATGTATAAAATATTAGTATTAGATAGACTTTAATTGAAATACATCTTAAATTTAAAGTTAAAGGTTTAAAAAAAATCTAAAATTATTAATTTTCTTTATCTTAGTACTATTATTATTTAAGGCAACACATAAGGTCGCGTTATGTAAGACTATTTTACATTTTTTAAGTAATTATCAATTTTTATTAAATATACTATCACTTTTCATTAAAAGTTTATCATTCTTTATTTATAATATGAATTGTTTATGAAATAATGCAATGCACCACTCTCACTTTTTATTAATTCGAGTATAACTTTTTATTCAAATATTATCTCTTCTTATATGTGTCATGAAACTATTAATGTGAATTGTGAAGCAGTATTACAGAAGTATTTTCTTATTTTTAAAGTATTATTACCTTTTATTAAAAAAAATAATATTATCTTCGATTCGCTCCGCACCGTCAAAATCCATTTTCCCGAAAATCTGTTCCGAACCGAACCGAATTTCTATACGGATTCAATATCGGATTTTTTCTTTACGGATTCAATATCGAATTATTTTTTAAAATAAAACGATCCGAATTTCAGTACGGATTTTTTAAAAATCCGTACCGATTCCCGATCCGCACACCACTGGAACAAACGCACATTCAAGAAAGTCAAAACCATCAAATTAGTATTTTTCTTTTATCCCTTAATTAATTGAGATTAAATTACATTGTGCGATTAAATTAATTTGGTGAAAAGTTTGACCTAGAATTGAATACTATAAATTATTATGCTTATCCAAATGGTCGTATGTGAAACATACTATATATATCCAAATGAACATATCCAATAGTAAAAACACATACTACATATATCATCGATCCCAAGATTTCAGAAGACTGACAGATTAATTAATTAATTAAATAATTAAGAAACTGCTGGACAGAGTGGTTACTTAATCCTGATTATTCAACTTATTTACAAGCTGTTCAATGAGAAAGGTTTACTTTCCAAATGTAGGAGTTAATGAAGTTGGTAAATACAAGTAAAAACATATATATATATATATATATATATATATATATATATATATATATATATATATATATATATATATATATATATATATACTCCATCTGTCTGATTCTCGTCCAATTCACCTAGATTTTATCATGTTTTTATGTTCGTTTTATGTGTGTTTAGTATGTTTTAGCATCATGTTTTGAGTGATATGGATGAATTTGATGAATGTTACTAATTGGAGTTGCATTAATGTTAAATAGGTATTTTGGAAGGAGAACTGAGCAAACGTAGAGACGATATTGTGAATTCAAAGAAATGAGCAAAAACTCGGTTGAATATCCAAGAATTCAACCGAAGTTCACGTACAGAATGGAGGCCATGAAAGTGCTTAAAAACTCGATCGAATTTATGGTACAGTGAACTTAGACTCAATTTAGGTTAAAATTGATTAAGATAAGCGTACCTTATCGTTTGTAGTGAGTGACCAAGTTTAAATATCGATCAAATGGAGATTTAAATCAAGAGTGTATCCATGTTTGTTTTCAATCATACTTTATAGAAGTGATCGGATTTTGAGTTTTGAAAATTAAAAAGAGCAATTAAACTACCAATTAACTAAGCAAGTTACTAATAAAAGCAATTAACAACTAATATGATCAAACAAGGTCTCAAATAAACACAATTAAAATGAAATGGATGTAGGACAATCTAAAGAAGAGCAAGGCTAACCACATTCAAGATCAAGGACACAACATGACTTGTTGAATTCAAATGACAAATATCAATGATCATTGGAAGCAATCACATATATATCCCTAATCCCTAGGACAAGGTAATTAGGTTCTAAACTCATTACAAGTTTTAAGCACGAAAGATTGAATCTTACTCTCAATTCCCTTAAGGTACTATGATAACAAGATTGATCTCCTCACTCAATTAATCAACCAAATATGATATATCAATTAAGTGTTCTCACATGAATGTTCTAAGTATATGAAAATGTTACCACATACTTCACATACTAACATACAAAATTCATATAATAACATGATTCAACCACACCCATCATAATACAAATGAAGTAAAGCATAGATCATGTAAGAAATTCTAAAGATCACATCAATTAAATCATTACAAATTCAACAAATCAATAGATCCTTAATCCATCAAGTGGCTAGCCTCACAAGAGGTCAAGCCAATAACAAACATCATTAAAACATCAAAACAATGTTTAACAACATCCATTGTAGCAATACAAATTAAGAAAATGCAAATCAAAGGTAATTTCTCCCCTATTTTGGTGATTGACTTGAAACTATCCTTCAATATGCAATCCTCCTTTCTTCCTTGATCTTTCTCCTCACTTGGATGGTGGATTTGATGGTGGAATGATGATAGATGTAATGGATAATGAAATGGATGGAGATGGTGGTGTAAAATGAAAGGAATTGTGTGTGATGTGTGTGACCAAGTGAAGACCTAATCCATCCTCCTTTTGAATGTTGAACATGAGAGTATTTATATCCTTTCCCAACTTGGGCCTCGAATTTTGTATCAACTGGGCTTTAAAACACATTCTCCACGCACTGGAAGGTGAAAACCCAGATTTTTGGCCCAAAATGACCTCACTCGACTTGGCCTTCCTTACTCGAGTTAGCTACTCGAGTCGAGTAGCATGTAATGGAACTCGAGCTGACCCAGCTCGACTCGAGTTAGCAACTCGAGCACTTGCCTGTTCGATCGTGTTGCGACACTCTGAAACTGAAATGCTTCTGAAACCCTACTCGACTTGAGTTGTCAAGTCGTGTAGCGTCTTGCAACTCGAGTAAGCACACTGTATGATTTTTGGACGCTGCTCTGCTCCGCACGACCAAATCGACCTGGATAAGCCCCAACACGACTCGTGTTGCAGCATGCAAGTCGAGTTGGCTCTCTGGACAACTTTCTGACCCCAACTTGACTCGAGTTGCAAGTCGAGTTAGGTCTTGCAACTCGAGTTGGGTCTCTGCAGGATTCTGGACATTTTTCGGGCCTCAACTCGACTTTCTCTCAACTTGAGTTGCAAGTCGAGTTGCACCTTGCAACTCGAGTTGGGTCCCGACAACCCGTTTCTTGCTTGTTTCAGCTCCCGACTCTATTTTTGACCTGTTTTTAACATGGTTAGGCTCATTCACACACATTTTTATGAAAACACATAACACAACCAAGATACACAAAAAATATAGGCAAAAAAATATGAAAACACATATAAAAAGATACTAAAATTTAAGTGAAAATAGCGACGATCATACAGTGTGAAGCTGGAGTTTGGGCAAAACACGAAAATTCGACCGAAGAATAGAAAACTCGATCGAATTTTTGGACAGATTGAAGGCAGAAAATGTGTTCCATTTGAAGAAGCGCAAATTGCATGTAAACTCGACCGAAGAGAAGAAAACGTGATCAAATTTTCATGCAAAAATGTCAGCTGTAAATGCGAAATTTCTGCATTTAAGAGGGGTATAAATACCCTAAATACTCATTCTCTCAAATGAGATTTGCAAGAGGGAGTTTCCAAGACACACACCACACACACTATTCCCTACATTTTACACCTTCATCTTCATCCATCCACCATCCTTTCATCCATATTCTCCATTTTTCTTCATCTTTTCATCATCAATCTATTGAGGATTGAGGATTGAGAGTGGAAGCTTGCAAAGTGAAGGAAGACATCCAACCTACCTCAAGAAGGGAAAATATCTTGATTTTCATTTGTAAACCTTTTTTATTTTTTTTTTGAAACAATGGATATGTGTAAGCATTTTGAGGATGTTTTCATAATGTTTATTGTTGGCTAGACCTCTAGTGAGGCTTGCCACAAGATGGATTAGGGTTTTCTGGATTTGTTGGATTTTAAATGATAGTTGATATGATATCTTATTTTTCCTACATGATTTATGCTCACTTTATTTGTATTATGATTTGTGTAATTGAAATATCTATTTATAATGTTAGGAAAGTCATTCCGATATTGTAACTAGGGTTTTGATTGAATCATGTTATAATATGGAAAGTGTATGTTAGTATGTGAAGGATGTGGTAGCATCTTTATGTACATAGAACAATCATGTAGGGACACTTAATTAATTGATCGTAATTGGTTGTTAATTGAGTGAGAAGGATAAATCTTATAATCCTTGTACCCTTGAAGGAATTGAGAGTAAGGGACAATCTTTTGTGCTTTAAACTTGTAATAATTTGAGAACCTAATTACCTTGGTCATAGAGATTAGAGGAACATTTGTGATTGCTTATGTTCCATTTATCATTGATACTTGTCATTTAAATCTAACAAGTCTATGTAATACCCTTAATCTTGAATGTAGTTAGCCTTGCTCCTCTTTAGATCACTCACCTTTCACTTCATTTCAATCTTGGTTATTTGTCTCTTGCATCAATCACCTTTAGTTGTTATTTATTTTATTTGATATTTGATTAGATAATTATCTTTTAATTCTAAAAACTCTCAAAACCGATTACTCCTATAAAGCATTATTAAAAACGAATCCGGATACACCTCGGATTGAACTCTCCCTTTGATCGATATTTAAACTGGGTCAATAACTACACATGATAAGGTACGCTTACCTTGATCAATTTAACTCCGAAATTAGCTTTAAGTTCACCGTCCTGTTTCAGAGGCACACTTTCCATTTGGGTTGTCCCACAAAATTTTGCACCTTCCTAAAAAAACAAAAATTCAAATACAATCACCCTTCCCCATACACTTTATTTACAAAAAAATCACTCCTACCTAACATACTTTATTATTTATTTATTATCAAAAATACCATAATACCCCTAACAAGTATCACTTTCTTAATCTTTGTGCCGAGAAGAGGCTCTACTGCACAGCTCGAGCTGCAAAGCTCGGCCTTCCTCCTAGCCGTGTAGCATTTTTTGATGTAACTATACGGCCAACTGCTACAGGGCCGTGTGCAGAGCACGGCCCGTGTAGCAGTTTGCCCTGTTTTTACACTTTTTCACGCTTCACCTCATTTTTGCCCTATTTTTCCAATTCTCAAACACCCTTTTCATGCTCAAGACACTTCAAAATATCATTCACACCACAATTATGATCAAGAATGGATTGAAATGTACTTAAAACACCACCAAACATACCAAACTAAACTAACTCATGAGAAAATTTTCAAAATTGACAATTTTGCAAGACAACACAAGACACATGATTCATCACACACTAAAGCATAAACAAGGTATAAGTCACACCACACACTCTCCACCCAAACTTAAATCGAAACAAGTTGAGAATTAAGTTTGCAAAAAGTGGTAAAACATACCCTTGTTGTTTTCATCAATGCTTTTCATGAACCTTCTTTCCGATGACACTTATGCATCCTTGTAATTTGATGATCAAGTATGAACACCACACAACCTCCCCCCAAACTTAAATTAACACAAGTGTTAAAATTTAAGTTTGTAAAGAGTGGTGTGACATTCATCATCATTTTCATCTTTAGCCTCCTTGTCTTCCATCTTATGCATTTTTCTCACGAGCTTAACCACCTTCTCACCAAATCTACAAGAAACTAACAAACACAACAAAAAGAAAATAAAATCTACACTACTCTACATACAAACAAAGAAGTTTAGGAAGGGAGAGTATCTACATACACTATCTCCTTTTGAGATGGAGATATGTAATGCTTCACTCTATGACCATTTACCACAAACTCATTAGTCGGACCCTTGAGCTTCAACGTATGTCCATTCAACACTTCAAGCACTTCATATGGTCCTATCCATTTAGACTTAAGCTTTTCGGGAAACAACTTAAGCCTCAAATTGAATACAAGAACTTTGTCCCCCGGAGCAAACGTCTTTTCCTTCACTTTAGCATCATGTCATCTTTTCATTTCTCCTTGTATATGATTGAGTTATCAAATTATCTTCCTCTAAACTCCTCCAACTCGACTAACTTCAACACTCTCGCTTGACCACTCTCCCTTTCATCCATATTGAGGCGTTTGATAGCCCACAAAGTACGGTGTTCCAATTCCACAGGGAGATGACAAGCTTTGCCATAAACTAATTGATACGGTGACATACCAAGAATAGTCTTAAAAGCCGTCCGATAAGCCCATAAGGCATCATCAAGCTTGTGCGACCAATCTTTCCTCCCTCTATTGATTTTGCACCACCGGATGATTATTTCTTGCTTCTTGTTGTGCCATCAAGTTTTGAATAATAACTTGCATTTGTTGGTTTTGCAAGTGCATTTGTTGAGCATACGCTTGTGGCATAAATTTTGGATTATTATAACCCCCTCTAACATTATCAACTCCATGAAAATTCCTTATATTGCCTTCTTCATCAACCATGATTGCGTTATCCCTTACTTCTTCCATACTCTCTTCCGTAGTCTCTAACACTCTTCTTCCTTGTCTTCTTAAGGTAGCTTTCAATTTCAAGTTCAAAGGTTCAATCAATTGAGACCTTGAATGAGTTCGCATGTACCTACAAAAATTTTCCAATTAGCTCTCCAAGTAGCCAAGACAAGTAAACAAGTATCAAATAAAAGAAATATCCTTATCAAAACTAATCAACTTCATACTCGTTACAACCAAAAGTTTAACATTTTCCCGGCAAGCGGCGCCATGTTCTTAGTCGCATTTTAGTAAATGTGAAGAGTAAGAGACTCTATCGTTGTTGTAAACGCATGACCAAGTACAAAATATATAATAATGTCGTCCCAAGGAAAAGTAAACTAAGGCTTGTATCCGGATTTTCCATTGATTTATGCTTTGTAAGGATGATAGTTTGAAGGTTTTGCTATTTAAAAACTATTACTTACGATTCTACTCAATTAACTAGAATTAAGACTAAAAAGTAAATGATCAAACAACAAGCAAATGACGAATGGATGGAGATAGATTTCACTTGAGAAGAGAGCAAGGCTAATCATACTCATGGTTAAGACTTGAGCTACATATGCAAAACTCGTGATGGTAATTTTCATTAACTTATGGATTAAAAGCAATCATAATTTTAGCCCTAGTCCCTATGGCCAAGGCAACTATGTTCTCGACTCTTTTACAAGCCTAAATCTCCTAAGGTTGGTCTTAATCTCAATTCCTTTAAGGTACTATGATCATAAGTTGGTTCTTTTCACTCAATTTCTTAAGTGTCCCTCTATGAATGTTCTAAACCTAAGGAGGGTATGGCTTACCTCCCCTTATACTAATATGCATGCACAATTCAATGTATGATTCAATTAAACATCCACTCACAACATTGGAATGACCATCCTAATACTATGAATAGAAGATTTAATCACACAAACATTAAAATGAAACATGATTGATATATCATAAAAAAGAAATCCACAAATCAATTCAAATCATTACTCAAGTTTTACATATCTAACTCTTCACCTCAACCATTCATATGATTAACCCCACTATAGGACTAGCCACTAAACATGGTGATTAATTCAATACAAATCAAGCTTTGTTTCATTTGAGCAATAATAAGAAGAAATTCAACAATTGGAAAGTAGATTGACTTCCCTTGCATGGAAAGACTTCTCCTCCTCTTCAATGTATCAAATTCTTCACTCCTTGATGCTTCACTCTTCTCAAATGGTGGAAGGATGGATGGAATGAGTGAAAGTGAAAATCAAATTGAAATTGGATGGATCTAGATGGTAGAGATGGATTATGGATCTAGTGTGTGAGGAAATGTGGTGTGGAGTGTGTGTAACTGCTATGAATATGATCTCCCCTCTAAAATTTCGCACAAATCATCCTTTTATATCACTAATAGACCTTCTAGAAGCTTTCGGAACTTTCTCAAAACTGCACAAGTTTTTGCACCTACACGGCCCGTGTAGGTCACACCTACTTCAGCATATTGTGCATGCTTCCAGACACGACTCGAGCTGCAGTACACGGCCTTGGTAATAGCCGTGTAGCATTTTTTTATGTAAGTACACGATTTCTTCTTACAGGGCCGTGTTCCGCACACGGGGCGTGCAGCAATGCACGGCCCGTGCACCAGCACACGTCCATCCTCCTAGGTGAGTAGCAATTTTTGATGATAATACACGGCCACTTGTTACAGGGCTGTGTTCCGCACACGGCCCGCGTACAAGCAGGCTATGTCCTTCCGACTCCATTTCGCTCCCGACTCCATTTTTGTCCATTTCTTTACCTGTTTTACACATATTTAAGCTCATTTACAGAATTCTATCAAATCATACCACATTCCTCAAAATAACAATAACTCCACCAAAAATTACACATATACGGATAAAAATATTCAAAAATACACAAATAAAGACACTAAAATCTAGATGAAAATGACTACGATCAAAAAGACAAGAATCAAATAGTCTCAATTAAACTAGAAATAATAAAATAATAATTAATGCTGGCCCCGGCAACGGCGCCAAGAACTTGTTGAGCGTTTTCGTAACACACAATATTAATCCCCAAGTATGAAGGATGCTATTGTTGCTTTGATAAGTGACCAAGTGTTTATCGAACCCAAAGGACGTATTATTATCAATTTAATTATAATCTAACTTATTAAGACTAGTATGGCAATATAGTTGTGATGATTAAATAACCAATAAACAAATAATTAAAAGAACAATTAAAATAAACAAGCAATAGAGACTAAACGAAAGTGAATAAATGAGTAGATAGGTAGTTTTTCGGGCCATCCAGTTTTACTCATTAACTTTCCTTCCGTGTATTAATGCCCGACTCTGCCTTGTAGAGTATAGACGCATCACTAAACCATACAAATCTACTCTATAGACACAAGTAAATAAGCGTGTGATACGTGTGAATATCCTAGAGCAAGAGATATAATTCACCCCCTTTCTAGGTACTATCAGTATCAATTATTTCCCGTTCACTTAGTACTCTAACCCGATATGATCTCCCTTTATAGGTACTATGAAGTTATTCTCTTTGTCATACTTATTAACCTGAATCATATTCAATTAACAAGTATTTATATAAGATAGTTCTAATGAGATTTCGGAGTCCCCTCACTTAGAATCATAACATGTAATCCTGCTCAGTAGTGAACGCACTCAATCAATAATCAAAATATGTATTCAGACTCTACATAACAATTAATGATGCACAAAACAACTCCGAGTATGAATTAAATATGCAGTCTTATATAAAATAAACCACAAGTAGTGTTGTACGAAGTATACACAAGAAAGTTCTAATAACTCATAAAATCTTCATAAACCCTGAAACTACCGAAGCGGTCCTAGCCCATGATTGATCGAAGAATAATCATGATGGTTGGATAGATCTTACTCATAGTCTTAAAAATTACAAGATAAATTAAGATGCAAAGTAAATCCTAGATGCGAGCACCATCGCATCTCTCTCCGTCTTGAATCTTCACTTGGTTCTCACTTAATTAAAAGATGAATCTCTCTCCACAACTCCGTGGATGATGGTAGGGTTTCGGATGTTGTGTGGAATGAAAGTGGTGAATGGCTCTCCTATCCCCTAAAGGGTCTTTCTTTTACACTTGTGAGCTCTCCTTATGGACCTAG
This sequence comes from Pogostemon cablin, assembly GCA_023678885.1. Classification (NCBI taxonomy): domain Eukaryota; kingdom Viridiplantae; phylum Streptophyta; class Magnoliopsida; order Lamiales; family Lamiaceae; genus Pogostemon; species Pogostemon cablin. The sequence goes on along the minus strand of CM043008.1, from coordinate 11,365,116 downwards.
GATGGGCTTTTTGAGCGAAAATACGTACTGAAGGTGTAAAATATTGAATACGGAAGTTTCTCGCGTATTGTTTTGGCCAAGGTTCCTGGTCGAATCAACCAAGGCCTGGTCAAATCGGCCTGTAATCAATTAGCAGGCTCCTAGTTAGACTCGAACAGCTGGTCGAACCATAATCTTCGTGATCGAACCACACCTGCGAATCTTTATGCTTTTGGTTCGATCACGGTTCGACCAACACGCCTGGTCGAACCATACTATCGTGGTTAAATCCCTCTGTAACTCATCTTCAGGTTGCTGGTTTGATCCGAATTGATGGTCGAACCACTCGTGTTCTGGTCGAACCAAGCTCTTTCGTGCCCCTCTTTCGGTTCCATGTACTTATGTCCTGTTTTCCTTCAATAATCCGCTCAAACGGCCTTACACGCACCTGATTCGTGACTTTTCACTACATATCTAGATTTATCTTGACTTAAGATCAAATCATACGTCATTATCACACGAATCATAGCTCAAAACCCGTAAATTTACACACTCATCAGTAACCCATTATAATTTTCATTACTCTCTGTCCCATAAATAGAATAAACTTGCACAAAAGATTCAATGTAAAACTTGCACAAAATTAATTATTCTATTACATGCTTTGATGTTCCTAATGGCTGTTTGATAATTAATTTAGCATGATCAACTATTTAATTATTTTACAGCTGAATGTTGTTCTATGAACTACAATCCGTAATTGTTGTAGGAATTGAATTAAGTAACAAATAGAGATTATTCTCTCTAAGTGTAATAGGATCTAGGTTGTATGATTCCTAGCCAGTTTTCATAGCCTAGTAATTCTATGTTTAGACTTTTAATACGTTTACAAGTTTGAATCCATAGGGTCACTCGTAGATAGTTCAATTTAGTGGTCGTATCCTAGTTAATAAATATAAGAACAATCGGGTTGATTGGTCATACCGTCAACCTAGGAATTTGAGTTTGCACATTAGGCTAGATGTTTAATTCTTGTGATTAATTAATTTAGTAAAGAGAGGGGATTGACTTCCTAAACTAGGCTTTTACCACTTGTTAATTTAAATATTAATTTTTCATCTATTTTGTCATTTAAACATTGAGTTGATTTAATACTTGTGTTATTTTCATATTGTCACCAAATCAAAAATCCCTTTTTATTTATTTTATTATTTTCAACACTTTAATTTAAACAAAATTCATCATACTCTCTTGGATTCGACCTGTACTTGTCATAATACTAAGTATTTTAGTAAGTCGGAAATAAATTATATTTTTGTAAAGCGGCGATAGCATACAAAAAATGGCACCGTTGCTGGGGAGTAAAATTGAATTTTGTTAAAATTTTGTGTTTCTAATATTTTTCTACATTTTTGCAGGTACTGGAATTTACTAGAATTTTTCTGGAATTTTCAATTTTTCCAGTTACACTGACACTGAACCCTTCAGTGTCAGATGACCCCTGTTTTTGAAATTTTATTTCTGAATGATTACTCGATCTTCTGGTAAAAAACAGTTTGAATACATTCCAGAAATTGAGAAAACTGCCAGGAGATTTAGAAAGGAGTCCCGGAAGAAGAAGGAAACAAGTTCATCCATTGGTGAAACTGTAGAAAACCTTACCGAATCCGAACTTGCAGCTGATCCACTTCAACTTGGAGAGGATAATTATGAATTTTCTGATTTTGAGGAGGAAGATACTGTAGGATCTGAGTCGGAAGAGGAAAACATGGCTGCAAATAATGAAAAAACTTTGAATGAATTGGCAAATCCGGAAGTAGTCCATCAACCAGTATGCATTAACTTTCCTGCGATCACTGATAATACTGTGTTTGAATTAAAATCTGGATTCATTCACTTACTTCCTGCTTTTCATGGTGTTTCAGGTAAAAATCCTCACAAGTTTTTAAAGGAGTTCTCGGTTGTATATGCATGAGTATGAAACCAAACAGAGTGATGGAGGAAATGGTCATGCTTAGGGCATTCCCCTTTGCATTGAAGGACATGGCAAAGAATTGGTTATATTATCTTCCTCCCGGATAGATTAATACGTGGGCCGAAATGGAGAAACTTTTCCTCCAAACTTACTTTTCGGCCACTAGAGTTGCTGTTTTACGTAAGGAGATATCTGGAGCTCGTCAGATGCAAGGGGAGAGTTTACATGAGTATTGGGAGAGGTTTAAATGTCTCACATCAGCATGCCCCCAACATCAAATAAGCGACCAGTTGCTATTGCAATACTTCTATGAAGTGTTGTCGATCATGGATCAAAACATGCTTGATGCGGCTAGCGGAGGATCATTTATGATGAAAACACCTACTTCTGCTAGAGACTTGATTGCTAGCATGGCTGCCAACACTCAACAGTTTGTCACACGTGACCCATTGGTTAGAGAAGTGAATTAAATCCATGATTCCAACTTAGAGGAAACTTTGAACAAGTTGACACTTGCTGTGGAGAATCTTGCTAAAGGAAAAGGGGTAAACCCTCCATCTTGTCAATATTGCTTAACTAATGATCATTCTATTCTTGATTGCAGGGTTACACCTAGTGAGGAACAAGTAAACTCCATAGGGCGACCTTATGATCCCTTCTCTCAAACTTACAATCAGGGTTGGAGATATCATCCTAATCTGAGGTATGGTATTGGACAAGGAGGAAATAGGGGCAACCGCAGTTTCAAAAGCAGAGAGTGGTAAATAGGCAATAAGATCACTCTCAAGATGGTGGAAATTGCCAACAAGGTGGTTCAAGATCCGGAGTTTCATTTGAGGAAATGATGAAAGAAATGGCTACCAACAATCTCAAATTCCTAGAGATGGCACATTCATCCATCCAGGACTTGAAAATGACAACCCAATCATCAATTCAAAACCTAAAAATTCAAATAACCCAATTGGGTACAACTGTGGGCCAGATGCAGTCTCAAAATAGTGGAAAGTTGCCTTCACAAATGGAGTTTAATCCTAAGAATGTGAGCGTCATTACACTGAGAAGTGGAAAACAGTTGGAGGAGGTTGTACCACCCAAAAAGCCTGACCAAAACATAGAAAAAGAAGATGTAGAACATGTGGGAACAGTGGAGGATCAGACCGATCAGTTTGGGATGGAAAAATCTGATGTACAGAAATGTAACACTGACACTGAACCCTTCAGTGTCAGAAGGTCCGAAAAAATCAGGTTAAAATTTTTGACCCTATTCCTTTTAATATTAACCATTTGCCTTTTCCAAGCAAGTTCAGGAACCCGGACACCATTGAAAAGGATAAACAAATACTTGAAGTGTTTCAAAAAGTGGAGATCAATTTAACTCTCATTGAGGCGATTAAGCAGATTTCGAGATACGCCATGTTCTTGAAGGAGTTGTGCACCAATAAAAAAAGTTGAAAGGAGATGAAAAAGTGGTGCTGGGAGAAAACGTTTCAGCTGTCTTCCAGCAAACGTTACCTCAAAAGCTCAAGGATCCTAGCATGTTTGTGGTTCCTTGCAAGATTGGGAGTTTTAAGGTGGAGAGAGCCATGTTGGATCTTGGAGCATCCATCAATGTGATGCATCGATCAGTGTTTGAAAAGTTGGGTGTGAGAGTGTTGAAAAAGACTGGAGTTGTCACCCAACTTGCTGATTGAAGCCAAACATACCCAAATGGAGTCATTGAGGATGTTCTTGTTCAGGTAGACAAACTCATATTCCCTGCTGATTTTTATGTGTTAGAAATGAATGACCATCCATCGAATTCCACTCCAATTTTGTTGGGGAGACCATTCCTCAACACTTCATGCACTAAGATAGATGTGAGTGAAGGTACTCTCGCGATGGAATTTGATGGGCAGATCATTAAATTCAACATATCTGATGCTATGAAATATCCTAACGATGCTAAACTGCTTTCTATTGTGAGTACTATTGAGCTTATTGTCCAGGAACACTTTGAACTCACTAGTAGGGAAGCATTAGACACAGTAATTGAACATGGAATCATGAAGGAGAACGCCGAAAGATGGGATAATGAGTATCTGAATCACTATGTCAATGTTTTGCATAATTCTTCTCAGAGATCGAGCATCGTAGATGTAGCTTCTGTTAAATTGCCTGACATTTTTCCAAAAATTTTTCCATCTATAGTGTAGGCACCGAAGCTGGAGTTAAAAGCACTTCCTGACCACTTGAAGTACGCATACTTAGGGCCGGATTCCACTTTACCGGTGATCATCTCGTCCAAGCTAACGGGCGAGCAGGAGAGCTTATTGCTCGATGTGTTGAAGAGATAAAAAAACTGCAATTGGATGGACGGTAGCTGATTTGAAGGTATCAGTCCAGCAATTTGTATTCACCGTGTTATGCTTGAAGATGATGTGAAGCCTTCTCGAGATGCTCAGCATCGGTTGAATCCGCCCATGATGGAGGTGGTAAAGAAGGAGGTGTTGAAACTTCTGAGTGTGGGAATTATTTATCTCATCTCAGATAGTAAATGGGTCAGTCCAACACAAGTGGTATCAAAGAAATCAGGAGTGACAGTGGTTGAGAATGACAAGGGTGATATGGTTCCGACTCGTTTGCAAACGGGTTGGAGAGTATGCATGGACTACCGCAAGCTCAATAACATGACTAGAAAGGATCATTTTCCTTAGCCCTTCATTGATCATATATTAGAAAAGCTTGCAGGTTAGTCTTATTATTGTTTTCTTGATGGTTTCTTTGGTTATTTTCAGATTGCAATTGCTCCCGAAGATCAGGAGAAAACAAACTTCACATGCCCCTTTAGGACTTTTGCATGTCGTCGGTTACCTTTCAGGCGTTGCAACGCACTAGCCACATTTCAAAGGTGTATGGTAATCATTTTTTCTGAATTTGTGGTAATATAATAGAGATCTTTATGGATTACTTTAGTGTTTATGGAGAATCTTTTAATAGTTGCCTTGGAAATCTTGAATTTATATTGAAAAGATGGTTAGAAACAAACCTTGTTTTGAACTGGGAAAAGTGTCACTTTATGGTCGAACAAGGCATTGTTTTAGGGCATGTCATTTCAAAGAATGGGATTGAAGTTGATAAATCTAAAGTAGACTTTATATCTGCATCGCCTTACCCCGCATCTGTACGGGAAGTTCGTTCTTTTCTTGGACATGTAGGTTTCTACAGGAGGTTTATCAAGGACTTTTCAAAGATAGCAAAACCACTTTGTGAGTTGTTACAAAAAGATGTGAAGTTTGAGATGAATGATGCATGTAAGAATGCTTTTGATAAGTTGAAGGAGTTGCTAATCACACTACCTGTGATTCAACTGTCGAATTGGAGTTTGCCTTTTGAAATAATGTGTGATGCTAGTGACTATGCCGTAGGAGCAATTTTGGGGCAACGAGTTGACAAGGTTGCACACGTGATTTTCTATACTTCAAAAACCTTGGATAACGCTCAAGCCAACTACTCCACTATGGAAAAAGAACTCCTAGCTGTGGTTTTTGCTCTAGAAAAATTTTGATCTTATTTGTTGGGTACTAAAGTCACTATTTTCTCTGATCATGCAGCTCTTCGTTATCTCATGACGAAGAAGGAAGCGAAACCTCGATTGATTCGGTGGATTTTACTGCTTCATGAGTTCGACTTGGAAATTAGAGACAAAAAGGGATCGGAGAATCTAGTGGCCGACCACCTAAGCCGGCTGATTAGAGATGAAGATGAGCAGAAAATTCTTGAAAAATTCCCAGATGAGCAGCTGCTGGCCGTTCTGTAAAATCTGGAAAATTCAGATCAACTGACACTGAACCCTTCAATGTCAGAAGGCTCTGTTCCATGGTTTGCTGATTTGGCGAATTTTCTGACCTCCCATCAGTTTCCAGTTGATATGAGTAAGATAAAACATGATAAACTCCGTAGTGATGCCAAATATTATATATTGAATAATCCGTATATGTGGAAACGTTGTTCTGATCAAGTGATAAGAAGATGCGTTCCTGATATTGAATTTAATTCAATTCTCACCTTTTGTCATAGTCATGCATGTGGTGGTCATTTTGGTTTTAGGAGAACTGCTTTTAAAGGCTTGAGTGTGGATTTTATTTGCCAATATAAATTTTGCAACTCTTGTGATAGATGTCAACGTATAGGAAATATTTCTCAACAAACTGAAATACCCCAGTATCCTATAATTGTTTGTGAGATTTTTGATGTATGGGGGATGGATTTTAGGGGACATTTTCCTTATTCGTTTGGCTTTACTTACATATTACTTGCCGTTGATTATGTGTCGAAGTGGGTGGAAGCGAAGGCCACCCGAATTAATAATTCTAAAGTGGTTGCAGGTTTCCTTCAATCTAATATCTTTTGTAGGTTTAGAATTCCTCGAGCCATCATTAGTGATAAGGGCACACATTTTTTCAACTTAATCTGACGGCGAAGAGTTTTGATTTGGATATAAAGAAAGGTCTAACCACTTACAATGTAATCGGCGCGAAAAATCGTGGGGGAGTCTGGATTAGTTAGTACAAAGATTGGAAAATTTCGCGGTAAATTTCAGAAAGAGCGCTATTCTTTTTTTTTTTTCCTTCTAAATTTTGGCGCTCTCTCCAGGTCAACGTTCACCTTAGTTGAAAAGAAAGAGATGGGTTATTAATGCTTTAATTAATATAGATAGATTAAGTAATAATTCTAGATTATAATTTTAATATATATTAAATTTTATAAATATTTAATGCAACAATTATTAATAAAATATTATAAAATAATACGACCCTGAAACATAAATTTAGTCGAGATATTGATAAATGAAATTTTTTCAACAAATAGTTGATGGCTTGACCTAATAGTCTGCACATGTTTGTTTATGAATTATGAGCGTCGATTTACTTAAATGAACAATATTTAAAAATTATTTACTAAATAAATAAAGTTGTAACATTAAGATTTAAATATAATACTCTATTCGTTACACGTAATTTTACCAACTTTTCTACGTATTTTTACGCTTTTCATTAATGGTTTTATTACTTATTTTTACACTTTATTCATCAATCCCAACAACTTTAATTACTTTTTTACACTTTATTCATAATTCTCAATAACTTTATTTACTTTTTCCTTTTAAATTACTAATTTATCATTACCTTTTCTTATATTATATATTAAAAAATAACACGTCTTAATCTACGAGCACGGGTAAAAATACATGGGACGGAGGGAGTACTGGTGAGTATTCATTTTATTTTATTTTGAGTGAGTTTGGTGTGATTCAGGTTCATTCTTGTAAATTACTATTTGAAAGAAGTATTTTTTTTAATTTAGAAAAGTAATAATTTTATCTTTTTAAAGATTAATGTTTCATGTACTAAAGATCAGGGTTTAAAATAATTTGAAGAGTAATTTTTTTTTCATTTAGAAGAGCAGTAATTTATATCTCTAATGTGTAACTTTTTATGTAGAGAGTGACTACGGTACAACCAGGGGTACCAATTGATTGGTGAGTTGGTCTTGCGTGCCCCCGGGGACACACCGTGCACTTTTAGAATTTAGTATTATGGGTAATGGTACATTATTTTGTTCTAAAGGGTATTCACTTTAATTAATAAGGGTATATCATTTTGTTCTAAAGAGTATACACTTTTCATTAATATTTTTTATTTTTCTTTTGAAAATAAAGGGTACACATCTTTATACTAAAGGGTATAGTACAAATTTTTGCCTTGATTGGTACCCCCTTTGATCCCCTTAATTAATTCTTGCTCCTTCATCAAAATATCAAAACACACACCCTAAAAGTGAAGAAATGAGGTTGTACATTTCAAAATTGGTGCCCCTTCCCACTCTAGTCATTGTCTTTTACGTATTAAAAGTAATAATTGAAAACAGGGTTTAACATATGAACCTTTACTTTTATCTTTAATAAGGATTAATTTAAAAATTAATCTTATAATTAAGATCGTAAACCCCGTCATTTAATAATTAAAATATTTTTATTTTAATATATGTATGATTTCAATTTCAAGTATAGAATGATTTTATTTTTAACTTTTATTAAAAAATATTATTATTATATGCTCCTTTCATTTTTTTTAACATAGATTAAGGGATATAATATTAAATAGGTAGTTGAGGAGAGAGAAATGATATTTTAATATATAGTGGTACATGTATTAGTGTGGTGTGTGTCTCCCATGAAGATATACTTCCTCCGTCCCACCCAAATAGCATAATTTTACTATATTAGGCGTCCCATCCAAATTACACAATTTTCCTCTTTTAGTAAAAATGACCCACAAATGACCCACCACTACTCATCACATCTCTCTAATACACATGTTCACTTTACATAAAATAATAATACTCCTTAATCTACATGCAAAAAGCAAATGGTGCTGTTTGACCGGGACGGAGAGAGTATTAATTGTTTTGTGTGTGTCCCATTTACTAAAAATGGAAATGCACATCTTGTGTTGGGTCTGACAAAAATGGCAAAATGCACTCCTTGTTGTGAGTCGGAGGGAGTATTTCACACCTCAATACACATTAAAGTAGTATATTAGTTACTACTCGTTTAAAAAATGAACGTAACCATTAGGATGAGACGAAAGGAGTATAAAGTATACAGTTAAATTAATAATTTTTTTAAAGAGAAAATGAATACTCCCTCTGTCCCGCAATAATGCTTACGCATCCCTCGTAAATTATAAAAGCGTAAGCATTATAGCGAGATGGAGGGAATATTTTAGAGTAGATGTTCAGAATGATAAAAAAATGAATACTTTATTAGAGGTAATATTTCAGTATTTCACATTTATGAACAATATTAATGAATAAATTTTAAATTTTGTCAAATAAGTAAAACTTTCAACATTGAACCAAAAACATTTAATCAATCACGAAAAAAATCTCAATTTTAAATATAAATAAGGTGATACAAGTGTTCATGAATGATATTTTTTTATTTTTTATAGCAAAAATATTTTTTTTTTATATTCATAAACGATTATGTTACTTATATTAAACTATTTGTATATACGTTGGTGAACCCTCCATTCATATATTATTAGTTTAGGGTGTAATGGAGAGAGTAACAATTTTACACTTTATATATTACAAAAAATAAATAAAATTTAATATTTATATATATATATATATATATATATATATATATATATATATATATAACAATGTAAAATAATAAGTGTAAAGTGATTGAGGGAACAACTATTTTTTCTCTTTGAATTTTTTTTAAAAACAGAGGGAATTTATTTCTAAATAGTTAATTAAAATTTCAAAGTAATTTGCGTTATTTAACACGTGAAAATTTTAAGTTCCATTACCTGTTCCTACAGTTCAAAACTTCAAATAGAATCCAAAATAATTGAAAGGAAAGGTACACTATTCTCCCCCAAATCTTAGGCTACACACCATTCATTTTTTTAATTGAAGCAACCCGTTTCTAACCATGCTCACACTATTATTCTGCTTGCACCACAACAATTCAAATTGACCACGCACTGTTCTCCGGCGTTGGATTCGCCACTGCTCGCGTCGTAAATCTTGCCAACGCACGCACTCATACCAATCTTGCTTCGACGAAAAAATGATCATGGACAAAAACAAACTTAGTTAGTTTGGACCAATATTTATACCAATCTTATGAATGGACCAGAATTATGTTATTTAATATTTGCATCTTGTAGAATGAAAAGATAGTTAATTTGTCAAGACCTGTATGCTCAACCACATTATTTGATGCTGGTGGAATCTTATCTTCGAATTATGAGTGAGCCGAAACTTCAATATGCATTTTACAAGTATGTTCCATTATTTAGCCATCCATATTTTCTCCTTTTATTCACTTATATTGTGTCGCTGCTGGATAATCCATTAATATTCTTTACTCAACTTCCTCTACTGTTTTTTCTTTATGTTTTTGCTTTTATTTTAATTGCAACCTCTCTCTCTCTCTCTCTCTCTCTCTCATTTCTTCTATTATGAAGGTCATCTGTTGGGTTTTAAGAGAATTTGGAATTGCAGATGGGAAGTATTCTACCACATATATAACGAGAAATTAGTTATTTGATGCGGCTGAGGCTCATTTGACCGATGACACAATCAAAGTAGGTATTCATTTTATCACTAGTTATATCATGCTTTGATATGCAAAAATACTTTGGCAGGGTATTCACATATATTCCTGTTCCTGTATTTTTTGTGGCATGATATAAAAAATTAGATTGTCATTAGTCATTGCTCTTGACTTATTGTCTTATGTACCTGTTTTAAAATATTTTAGAGTGATGAATGTTTGATATTACTTTGGATATTCACATAGGATCCCATACTTAAGTATCTTGTCAACAAGTTTATACGGAAGTCCAGTATTTTTGTTCAAACTATTTTTATTTAATCTATACGGGTTCAAATTCCAAAATAGATCATTGGTATATAAGGACAAGAAGAGTATTTCTGTTAATTTCATGGGCGGAATTATGTTATTAAATGAACAACTAATATCTAGAGCAGTATTTTCTAATAATTTAAATCCTCTTTTATAAAAGGCTCTCCCTACCTTCTTCATCAATGGCTTTTAGTTAGCACACATAATTTCTTCCAAGTGTATAGGTTGATCCAAAATCATTTCTATCAGTAATTTATAAATTGATTCTGTTTATGCATTGTAATTCTTGGTTTGTGTTTGTAACTTCTCTTATCCTTCTATGAAGGCATATGCAGTGACATGACTCGTGAAGATTAATTCATTTGAAATAACAGCTGGAAGAAAAGCATATGTAGCACTTGAGGTAAAATTTTTTTTTTATTATTTTAAGGTGTCTTTTGAGTACTACTTATGTGCTTAAGTGCTTCTTGTTGTCTTTTCAGTATGGAAAGTGATTGTGTGATGTTTATTTGAAACCTTAGGTATCTACTGAATATATGAGATCTATACATCACCAAGTAAGTGGTTTCTTGGGAGATTTTACGTTTAATCAAAACCATGTAATAAAATAGAACTGTGCATGTTAATTGATGAAATATTGTGTGGATTGACAAATTTTTGCATAAATTTAATGTATGGGTGGAAAATTGTGTAGTGGAAAGTAAGTGAGGATTGGTGTGATTATTTTTCAGTTGGAAGGATTAATATTAGGATTTATTTCATTTTATTTTTTTCAAACCTAATTTTAAGTTGTTGGATATATAAGTACGTACATCATCATAGTACATGAAATTTAAGTAATATTGCATATTTATCTTGTTTTACAATTATTTAAACTTCAGTAATTATTTAGATTTTAGTAATGATATCTATTAATATATGTATTGAATTAAGTTTATCACATGTTTTAATTTTAAGCTTCAAACCTAAGATTCACCAATCTTCTGCAGCTTTCTATAAGTCTTTGGTTTTGAATTAAGTTTATCCTGATATTGGCTTTGTGTTAGTATTTGGTTTTCTATAAGTCTTGCCTTCTAATTTCGCAGATTCTGCCTTAGAGGAGATAATTGAATTGGTTTTCTGCTTGGGTTATTTAACTTTCTTGACAGTAATTGCTAACTCAAGTGCCATCTTGGTTACCTGAAGGCGTATTAGCTCTTAATATGTTAATCTTAACTGACTCCTGTGGGATTTAGTTGTGGTGCTTATTTTGCTGCTTGCTACTTTTTATTTTGTAGTATTGGTAGTTTTAAATTTGCTGGTTGCTGCTTATTTTGCAGGTTGTTTTTTGATCTTACCAGCTTGGTAATTTGCTGGTTGCTGATTTTCTTATATTCTTTAGCACAATCATAAAGTATAGGTATGTATGCTATATGAATGTGTAGCTGATAGAGATGGCATAAATCAGGGGCACAATCACAGAGTATATTCAATAAGAAAAATAATCATGTGAGTCAAACTAACTTTGAAATATGATTTGGTAATTAGGAGTAATATTGACCGCACTTATTTTGGATTCTAACTAACTTGATTCATTGATCTTTATTATAAATGATGACTTGAACTGTAAGGACAAATATGCAGAACTCTTGTATTCTATTTATAATGTGGGACTAAATCTTTGTTATCTTAGTTAAATAGATCAACCTTCTTATTTTATTTGCTCGTCTTTCATCAGAACTATTATTGTTAGACTATTAGATGAAACCTAATATATGGAACAGGGAACTATAAACTTGGTTACCCCGTCATACTTTGGATGGCATGTGTAAACCATATATGCTACAACTTGGAAAACTGTTGTATTTGGCTGCTAGTTATACCTTGTGCATATCCTGCTGTTGGTTTAATCTGCTGATATTTTCTACTACTCGTTTACTTTTTTTTGTTGCTGGTAATTTGCAAATCTGCTTGATTGTTTTATTACTGTGATTACCATGTTGCTGGGTGGTTTTGCTGGAATTTTTTATGCTAGTTCATACTGCAATGTTGGTTGTAGCTTTGCATTGCTGATGAGTATCACGTTGTTTCATTTTTGCAGTTTAATGCTTGCTGGTTTCTGATGCTGAATCGAATGTACGGATGCAATTTGCTGGTGCTCTAGTTTTCTCGTTTAAGATTTGAAGCAGCATTGGCTGGTTTTATGTTTTATTCTAAATGTAAATATGCAACATGTTAGATTAGATGATCTAATCATATTGACTGGTTTCTTGTTTTAGATAGATGTTAGCCTTAGCTTTATTAAGGAACTAGTTTCTGATAATGCACTTTTGTGCATTCGATATATTGTTACTTTACGAATATAATTTATCATTTTCAGAATAATAATAATTAAATTAAATTATTATTATTATTAAGCTATTGTTATTATAATTTATCACTAAGTAATCAATATGAATATAGTATTTTAATAAAATTATTATTATTTGATAATAAATTTTTAATTTAATAAATAAGAATATTAATATAATAAATATTGCATAAATAATTAAAATGTTAACGCATGTGTTACATAATTGTTTTACAAAAGTGTTACATGTATTCTTAAAAGTGATACAATTATTATGTAATTTATGTTACATTATTTATAAAAGTGCTAGCTAATAATGTAGTTAGTGTTACATTATATTTAAGAGTGTTAGTAAAACAATGTAATTAATGTTATGTTATATATAAAAGTGTTAACAAAATAATGTATAGAATGTTACATTTACATTCAAAAGTGTTAACAAAATAATGTTACATTAGGATAAAAAATATTACATTAACCATATAAGTAACATTTTTTAGAGTGTTACAATAAAATAATAAAATTAATATAAGGTGTTATCATAAGCAAAAAAAAAGTGTAACATTAGACTTTAGATAGCAGGGGTAACAGCGACACCGAAAAAATGTTATTTATAATTTATAATAATATTTTTTAATTATAAAATAACATTTTTTGGGTGTTATGTAATATCATGATGTAGTGGAATACGATGACTCACTTTCTTAGTAATAGTTTTAATTAATATTTTCCTGAAATTTTCCTTTTAACATATAAATTTTATGTTTTATTTACGTGTCATCATTTAATAATTTGCAAATAAAAGATATTAACATAACATTTGAGACAACCTCATCGCTAGTGTAACTTACTGGTGGAGCAAGATCATCTGGCTGTTGATAAATAACAACAGCTAATTTATTCTTACAAACTAACAATCAAACACTCTTAATTACTCTCTCTCTTGCATAGAAGTTGACACACTTTCTTTTTGATTTGTCCCATTAAAGTTGATACATTTCATTTTTAATACATTGGACCCACACAAAATCAATTACTTTATTCTCATGGGGCCTACATACTACATCTAATACAATTATACACTACACATTAAATATTATTTCATTCACTTCACTTTACTTCACTTTACATTAAATTATTATACTCCTTAATCTCCATTCCCAAAAAAAATGCGTCAACTTCTCTGGGACGGAGGGAGTATACGAAGATTACATAGTACTGAAGTAATTCTTTTAAACCATCATCAAGCAGAAATTAAGCACTCCTACATAAATCTAAACCAAGAAGAGTGAATGGATGACTGATAATGAACCAAAACCAGCAGCAAGAGCAGCACCAGCAGCAACCCCGTGGACGCCGACGTCCCCTCGTCGTCCGCCACGTGGTACACCGGCTTCGGCACTCCAAAGCTGTACCGCAGCATCCTACGGCGGAGCATCACCAAGTTAACCGCCACTATCACCACCATGGGCAGCAGGAGGAGGCTGAATCGGAACCCGGATTTCCGTCTCTCCAACCTCTCTTTGTGGTCCCAATTGGTTGCGAAGTAGACCATCATAAGCAGCAGGCCGAAGAAGACGAGAAGAGGCAGAGGTGGTGCAGAAATGGAGTCTAGGGTTTGGTCTTTCCAGCTCATACCCCTTCTTGGTCTTACGAACCACCCCATCTTTTCCGATGATGTTTTCTCGCCGGAGATGTTGCAAGAGAAGAGAAGATGGAGATTGATGAATGGTTGAGTGTGTGAGAATATGTTCGAATTTATCATCTTTTGAACCTACTTTGGCTTTGGATCCATGCAGAATATCTCTAAAGGGATAGATACGAATATTACGGTTTATCATTTTTAGTTGTATCCTTTAAAAAGTATTTGCAATAATATTTTATCATTTAATTTACACTGCACCATTTTTTCATGTAATATTCTACCGGGAAAAAGTTCATATAACCCCTCATCTTAAGCAATGGGTTCAATTATGCCCCTCAACAACTATTTTGTTCATTCAAACCCTTCACCTCTTCAATCAGATCAAATATATGCCACCATTTGTGAAAAACTTGACATTAGAGTTTATTTAAAAAAAATATATAAAAAAATCAACGGATCAACTAATACAGAGTTCCATTATACTCCATGAATTAGAGTTTTGTAAACAAGGTGGTTTACAACATAAACCTTTGATTCCACTTAATTTAAACGCTCATCAATACATAGGGTATACTCTTTCCATTCTGCGTTAACGTTGTCATTTGTTTTTTGCACGGAGATTTAGAAACATAATATTTTAAAGTGTAGTGAGTGAAAGAAATAATATTTAATGTGAAGTCGGTAGTTGTATTAATATTGTGTGTGAGCCCTATATGGAATAATTAATATTTTGTGTGGGCCCAACTTGACAATAATAGAAATGCAAACCTTAACTATGGGACAAATTAAAATGAAAAACATAAACCTTAACGTGGGATGGAAGGCGTGTAGGATTGAAAAGGGGATCACATGGTTTACACAGTGAACCCGATTTACACAAGTGTAATTGTGATACTCCATAAGCATATTTCTTCGTATAACATTTAAGATTTCTCACTTTAACAGCACATTCTATTTTGACGCAGACAAGAACAGCACCAACGGACATGACATTGTGTAGAGATATAAACATATTTCCAAGAGAGAGAACATGAGCAACACGATCACCTGTAGTTTGCATATGTGTGTGCATATATAAACGGCTGAGAGGAAGCCATCAATACTGTAACAACAAATTTTAGTATGTATGATAAAATAAATACAAATTGAGTATAAGAATAATCTAGATGGATTTAATTTGGAATATATATAAACTCAATCAATCCTCTGATTCTTCTCTCGAACCAATTTGGTCCTGACTTTGACTTGTTGACCTGACTTTAACTGGAATATATGCTGACCGTATTGACAGTGTGTGTGTTGAGCCGAATCTTCAGATGAAAGCTTGTCCGAACCCGGATATGTAGTCTTGTGATGATTGTTTGGAAGAACACCAGATCAGAGGGGCTTGACACCTTGATCTCTGATCGGAAGCTGTTGGTTGAAAGAATGCCGGATCAGAGGGGCTTGACATGCGCCTTGATCTCTGATCGGAGGCGGTTGGCTGGAAGAACGCCAGGTTGGAGTGGCTTAGCACCTTGATCTCTGATCGGAGACTATTCTTGACTTGAAGATCTTGAAGAGAGACTGGACTTTCGTCTTTGATCGTGTTCTTCAGATCTCTTTAGGTATCCAAGTGTTGTCTGGAATGAATGGAGGAGGGCTCCTTATATAGGTGGAGGATGAGGATGCCCCATAAATAACTCACAGTCTGATTGGTCCAGGACAGTTTTGACCTAATTCTACGGGCTTGGACCTTTCTATTCTTGCAATTTGATTGGTCAATATTGATTTTACCTAATTCTGCGGGAGTTAGGCTTTAATCTGATTGGTTGATCCAAATTTGAGTTATATCAAATCTGATCTTGATTTGATTCCAAATCTTATTCTAATTTGATTTGATCACATCCAAGGATTTGGGCTTTGATATCTTTGATTTCCAACCTTGCTTGATTTGGGCTTATCTCACTGGACCTCCCTCAATTATCAATTATTTTCTCATTTATTTTAGGAATTAATTTATTTGAATTCCTTAATAACTACTTCCTCCGTCCGCTTTTAAGGGTATCATTTTTTTATTTTGGGCGGTTGCACCTAAAGGTAACATTTCCTTTTTTATCTGCACACGCCTACTAATACGACTAAAAAATGGGACCTACACCTCCACTAATACAACTATCCACTACATATTAAATAAAAATACTCAGTAATCTCCGTGCCCAAAAGCAAATTGCACCCTTGAATCCGAACGGAGGAAGTAAATAATTAATTAATTTTTAATATGTAATTTCCACGTATTTTTATTTAATAGGCAATAAAATTCAGGTGCCTACCAAAATTTATAACAAAAAATTTTAGTATTTATGATAAAATAAATACAAATAAAGTATAAGGATAATCCAGACGGATTTAATTTGGAAGATATTTAAACGGGTTACAATCTCAATCAATCATCTGATTCTTCTCTCGAACCAATTTGGCCTTGACTTTGACTTGTTGACCTGACTTTGACTGGAATGTATGCTGATCGTGTTGACAGCGTGTGTGTTGAGACGGATCTTCAGATGAAGCTTGTTCGAGCTCAGATAGTTTCAATCGTATATTTTCAGTTTCTCTCTCAAAGATGCACACTGATGTACATTCGTAGGGTTTTTCAATTTAATCATGCATTATCTGTTTCTCTTTCAAGAATGTATAGTAAGGTTCTTCAATTTAATTGTGTATTTTCAGTTTCTTTCTTAATAGAATGTATACTAATGTACATTCGTATAAATAATGTATTTTTGTTTTCATCTTAACAATACACACTAATGTACGGATAGGTATATGTATTATGAGAAAAACAAAATATATTTTTATATTTATCGATAATTTTTTGAAGCGAATGTATCGCTTAGTAATTCTTAAATACATTTTGTACATACTATTTATTAATCCATATTTTTTAATTAAAAAAAACTAATCAAATAAAAGTGATAACTTTTCATTTGAATTATGTTATAAATAATTTATAATATCAAAAGCTTATATGAATCTGTTTTATAAATGACTTTTGTATTAGTAGTGAATGGTGGATTACATATGAGGCTCTTTTACTATAAGAGAAAAATGACGATATTTGAGTGGGATACCTAATATCATAAAATGGAGAGAGGGAGGAGATTATTAATTTACTCCATTCATTGACACTCATCTTCACACTTTTTGGCGCACCATAAAAAGGAAATAACGTACATGAGTTGGTTTA
This sequence comes from Pogostemon cablin, assembly GCA_023678885.1. Classification (NCBI taxonomy): domain Eukaryota; kingdom Viridiplantae; phylum Streptophyta; class Magnoliopsida; order Lamiales; family Lamiaceae; genus Pogostemon; species Pogostemon cablin. Next base: position 11,347,537 of record CM043008.1, on the reverse strand, counting down.
TATATACTGCATAAACAAATGCATGCATGCAGATGATCAACTTCAAAGGAGTGTTGACCAAAACATAATACAGTATACACTAAATTTAAAACCTATCAAGAATTAAAATACTGAATTCAACTTAAGGTGCACTTGCCACAGCGGTGTACTTAACAATAACCACTACAAAAAAATATTTTTTAGCAACGGAATATTCCGTTGGTAAAAGCCTTAATTCCATTGTTAAATTGACTTACCAACGGATTAGCAACGGATTCCGTTGGTAAATTTTCGTTGGTAAAGTGGTGGTTGGTAAATTTTTAGCAACGAAAAATTAATTCCGTTGGTAAATAATTCCGTTAATATTCCGTTGCTAAAAATTCTGTTGCTAATTTATATAAGGATTCCCTTGGTAATCCGTTGGTAATTACCAACGGATTGAATTTCGTTGCTAAAATAGAGAATAAATCTGTTGGCATTCCATTGCTAATAGAAAAATATCATTTTGGTTGCTAATCCATTGCTAATTACTAATGGATTGAATTCCTTTGGTAAACTCCATTGCTAAAAAAATATTTTTTTTGTAGTGAACGATAGAATTAAAATACTTAATTCAACTTAAGGTGCACTTGCCACAGCGGTGTACTTAAACAATTATAATTGTTAGATTACACTTTAATACCATCTTAACCATTAAATATACTTTCTCGTCCCAGGCTAAGAGGGTCAAATGCTTTTGTGCACGTAGATGAAAGAGTGTTATTTTTAATGTGTAGTGGGTATGTGGAATTTGTGAATTACCTTTCTACCGCTCCATCTAATTAATCCATTAATTCAAGTGGGGTATTTTTGTATTTTGGAAATTTATGAAGTGTTAGTGGTAGGACCCTCACATTCGTAAAATAAAAACGATCCCTTTAAATGCGTCGACGAAAATGGTAAAATGGCACTTTATCCTGAGACGAAGAGGGTATTAATTAATTAAAAATAAAAAAATAATTAACTATTTACTAACCCTTGCTTTTAGCCTATAAAATTTAATGTGCACCAATACATCTCTTACATCATAAAATAGAAAAAAGCTCATGTACTCTCGAGGACAAGGACCGTGTCCCCATGTGAACACAATCATTCCCCTCCCTATTCAATTTAAATCTATGTATTGCTAGGGAGTTTAAAATGTTAAGGTAAACGAAAATTATAAAGGGATACGAATCTAAATCCGTGAGCCCAGGCGCACAAGAGACTCACCTAGGGTGAGCATAAAATTTTCCAAACTACTCAAACCGCCCGAACCGCACCGAACTGCACCGCCACTAATGATCTACTTACATAAACCGCAGTTTATTTATATTTGAGAAAATCGCACTGCCATAACGGTGCAATTTTGATTTTTTTCTAAAATTGCACCGCACCGCACCGCACTGCCTATACATATATTATGTACATTATATGCATGTGATTTAAACATATTTAAATGTTGAAATCTCAAGTTGTTATACTCTTGTAAATCTTTGCTCAATGTCAAAACTTATTGTAAAATTTCTAACATATGATGATAGCTTAAAAAAAATATTCATGATAAATAATTATTTAAACTCTTTAAAGACATTTATATTCATGATTATAATACTACAAAAAAGTTGTTCGACAGTGAAGGACTTTTGTGACGAAAAATTTACCGTCACAATTGTGACGAACTTTATGACGGTATTTTGAAAATGGTGACGGCTAATAATTGATCATTTAAAATTTCGTCATTCCCAATATTTTTGACGGCATTTGTGATGGAAAAATTTGTGACGGACTTTTTTCCGTCACAAAAATAATTTTTTTATTTTTTTAATTAGTGACGAAAAAATGTGGTCACAATGCAAAGGGTCTCATTTGTGATTTGTGACGGACAAAGTCCGTCACAAATTACAGTTAAAAAAATTATTAAAATTGTACTTGTTTGTTACACATGTACATTATTATGCTATTTAATTTAATTATATAAAACAAAAGGTTAAACTTACATGTTTTTTTAAAGAAATTATTACTTTTTTAATATGTATTGTGAATTATTTAAACTTAAATAATTAAATATATTGTATTGTTGCGTATAATAATATTGATTTTAAAATCAAAATAATTATAAGAACATAGTTACTTCTTTTATAAAAAAGGAATTATTATTTTTTTAATATTTATTGTGAATTTATTTAAACTTAAATAATTGAATATATTGTGTTGTACATAGTAATATTAATTTTAAAATCTTTGCCAAATAATAAAAAAAATATGATTAAAAATATGATTGACTTAATTATCTATTTTCAATAAAAAAATATAATTGAAGGTGGTATTTAATTTGAAGATGTACATGAATAATAATATTAATAAATTGGATATGTTTTATTGATTATCTATTCCTTAATCAATAAAAAAAAATATGATTAAAGATGATTTTAATTTATTGTATGATTTAATATATACATGATGATAATGATAATAATAATAATAATGAATAAATAAATAAAATTAGAAATATTATATAAGTAATATTAAAACAAAAAATTCAAATTTAACCACGTTGCGACACCTCATATTTTTAAAAAGTTATTTATAATAGTGTATTCGTTATTATATATATATATATATATATATATATATATATATATATATATATATATATATATATATATATATATATATATATATATATATATATATATATATATATATATATAAAGAAAAATTGATGATTGAATTTAAAAAAAAAGATAGTGTATTGAATTGATAAAAATAAAGTTTATTGTGATTGAATTAAGAAAAATATAAAGATTATGTATTTTCTTATAAGAGAATCAAATTGAAAATTTATAAGAATGTTATTTATTTTAAATGCAAATTAACCTATTTTATATCTATAAATAAATAATATATTTAGATATTATTTATAGATTGAGAATTGAAAATTTATAAGGATTTTTTAATTTTTTATTTAATTATGAAATTTTTAATATTTCTCTTAAATAAATAATAAAATAAATAAATTAATATTTTAATAATTATTAGTTATATTAATATATATTACATTAATCAATATTACCACAATATTTATTTTGAAAGTTGGTTGATGTTATTTTAATACAAATTAATTGAATATATACAATATTTATTAAAGACTAACACAAAACACATCTAGTCAATCAATACTTGCTCACAAGCACTCTTGTTTGGCACCCACCCAGGTTCAAACCTGGTTGGGAGCCAATATACACAATTAAATTTTAAATGAGGTATAAGGGGTAGAAATGTAATAAAATGTAAATGGACTACCGGTAGTCGGTTCGGCTGGGGCCGTGAAGCACTCACATGTGCAACAAGGTTCGATTCTTTCCTAATTATTTTTTTTAGAATTTTAAGTTTGTGACGGAATTTTTCGTCACAAATGAAATCCGTTACAAAAGTCCGTCACAAATTCGTCACAAATGAAATCCGTTACAAAAGTCCGTCACAAATATTGGTTAAAAAATCATCATAAATTCCGTCACTAATGATTTCCGTTACAAAATCCGTCACAATTTTCGTCACAAATGAAATCCGTCACAAAAGTCCGTCACAAATATTGGTTAAAAAATCATCATAAATTCCGTCACTAATGATTTCCGTTACAAAATCCGTCACAATTTTCGTCACAAATGAAATCCGTCACAAAAGTCCGTCACAAATATTGGTTAAAAAAATCATCATAAATTCCGTCACTAATGATTTCTGTTACAAAATCCGTCACTAATTTTGACGGGACCGTCACAAACAGTTTGTGACGCATGTTTCCGTACTAATTGTGACGGGACCTTCACAAACAGTTTGTGATGCATGTCAAGTTTGTGACAGAATTTTCCGTCACAAAAGTCCGTCACAAATATTGGTTAAAAAAATCATTACAAATTCCATCACTAATGATTTTCGTCACAAAATCCGTCACTAATTGTGATGGGACCGTAACAAACAGTTTGTGACGCATGTTTCCATCACTAATTGTGACGGGACCGTCACAAACAATTTGTGACGCATGTTCGAATGACGGGCGCTTTCCCGTCACAAAGTCCGTCACTGTCGGCCAATTTTTTTGTAGTGTAATGAGATATTATAAATTTAAAATGAAAAATGAGTTCTTACTGCTAAGGAATTAATATTTTAGAATAGTTTAGAATTATACATTTGTAATTGTCATATTGGGTTACTAAAGTACATATATTGAAACATGGATATTTATTTATATTTAAGTTTCATATTATTTATGTAGTTATATTCTATCTTATTATTAAAACTGTTAAACCATCAAAACCGACCGTCAAACCGCTAAAAACCAATCGATGAATTATAATTGAAAAACAGTGATTTTAAATTAAATGTAAAACTGAACCACCTATAGCAAGACAATTTAAATTTCGTCGAAAAATCGCCCAAACCGCACATGTGATCATCCCTAGACTCACTCCATGAAATAACCCTGAATGTAGGGTGTAAAATTGACAATAAAATCAGCCCACTGGGCTTTGCCGCGTAACCGCCTCTACCCCGAGATAAAAGATGGGATATCAATTCATGTAGTCACTCTAAATTACTCTTCAATGGAGAATCGCAGAAGAATCAACGGCGAATTCCATATTCCCACGTATGTGATTCAACACATACAGTCACATCTGACCCCAAAAGAAGCAGCTCAAACTAACCTACTCTCTAAATCATGGCACACCGCCTGGTCCACTGGCCCAATTCTCTATTTCGACTGCGCAAATTACCCTAATAAAGATCAATTTTGGGCATTCACGACGAAGACGATGCAGAGGTACGAAGATTTTAACTTAAAGGTGCAGAGTTTTACTCTGATTATGAATAATAGGTCTGATTATAGTCGTATTAGCTGTTTAACTAATAATGAATGGGATGCAAAAGACATGAAAATTGCTATGGAATTAATATCGAAAGCGATGAAGATGGGCACCGTAGATTTCAATTTTGGATTTTCTGATGCATGGAATACAAGTAAAAAATTCACTTTACCACATGAGGTGCTCGAATCCGAAACCCTAATCAGATTGTCTTTGTCTGGGTGCACAATTGAATTGGGAGGAGGAGGAAAGGTCAATTGTTTGGGACTTAAATCTCTTCGTTTAAAGGATGTTCGGATAAAAAATAGTGAAATACTATGGAGTACGTAGCTGCCCATTGATTAAGAAATTTATGTTGCGAGGAAAAAGTTATCTTTTAAGCTTTGGATACAATTTCAGAGGAATCAAACACTGTAGTTTACATATCCTTTTGAGTTGTGGAAATTGGGAATGTTGCTTTTCATACTATGTAATAATAATGAAATATATCTTCTTTCTTCAATGCGCATTATCAAGGCTGGTTATGACTTTACGTGGGTTAGGCCACATGGTTGCTTTGAATGACAGACTATTGATTTCTTATTTGAGTTGTGATATATTATTGGCATTTTCTTTTAAGGTAATAGCAGGGTTAGGAGGGAATAAAAAAATCAATTGTTTCTTAATATTTGAGAAATTTAGTCCAAACCTATTTTCTTAGGATTGTGGGGGATACTGATACTAAATTACATGCTTGTCGGTTTGGTTCGATAACTGTTTTTATCAAACGATTCAATTTCTTAATTGTTAAAGGGTTAAAACTCATATGCCATTTAATGAATGTTATACCTATTAATATAAATTATACTCTTTATTATTTAATAAAAAGAATAATTTTTTTAGTCAAACATTAATATATTTTTTATTTCAACCAATCATTTCATTAAAAAAATAATACACTTATTAATTAAGATGAATACTTTTTAAAATAAAATGTTATAGGAACACTTTATTAAAATACTTTGAAATCTACATATGTAACAAGTTTATATTTGTTCTGCCGTGTAAATTTAACACTTTACGCAGGTGAGACCAACTCATTATTAAAATACTTTAAAATCTACATATGTAACAAGTTTGTATTTGTTCTGCCGTGTAAATTTGTTCTGCCGTACATCTCATTTTATTGAATTTTTTATCATTTATTACTTCCTTATACAAAGAAATTCACTTTTTTTTGTCTTATATAAATTAAACAAATTGGAAAATAATTGATTTCCCTCCCATGAAATTGTGGAACCCTAAACATCACTGTTTGTAATATGAATGAAATGTAGTTCCACAATCTCGTCTTGATGTTGTTCTCAGAATCCTTCCTAATTTCCGAACGATGTTGACGTCCTACCTGGATGAGCCGATTTCATGCCACTGATGGTTCTCTACTTTTTTATTTTTATTTTTTAAACAAAGCAAAAACATCACAAAAACTCAAGAATGTCCCAAAGAATGAGAAACTTCACAGCCACTTAGATAAAACCATTAATGTTTCTACTGTCTGAAACATTCTAGAAGTAATGAGATTATTCATGAAAGTCGGAGAAAGATGGTGATTGTTCTAGAAGGCATGGAGTGTTCATATTAGGATTTTAAAATCTGGGGAAGTACTAGAAATGTAATTGACTAAAACAATCTAGAGAAAGGTTAGTGGCACCACCGCCACTCTAGACTATTCAGATGGTTAGTATAAATAGTATACGTGTGTGTGATGTATAGTAGCGAGTGGTTACGGAGATAAGAAGAGAGTGTAAGTGAGCAGAGAGTTAGAGCTTAAGAGTGTGAGTCTTGAGTGTTAGGAGTGTTATTGTAAAATATTTCGATTCCAACTAAATGGCAACAGGAGCTTTCACAGGATATCCCAAAATATTGAACAGCCACATAACAACAGGTAAGGTGAGGGAGTGGCAGGGTAGTTTCTGGAAGTGATGTGAATTGGAGATAATGTTTTGATTTGTTTCTGGTGAAAAGAGATTTTTTTTTTTTTTGGGGGGCATATGTTTTGAGTTGTTTCTGGTGAAAAGCACACACTTTGGGGAAACATGTTTTGAGTTATTGAAATTGGATGATCAGTTGAGTGGAATGATCATATCTTGCTTTCATTTCACATAATACTGAATATATCTTGTTTTCTTCAATGCATTATCAAGACTGTTTGTGTAGAATTTATATATAATTATGCCACTACTTGAATCCTTTTGTTTGATATGATTTGAATTACAGACTAATTATTTTCTTATTTCAATTCTGACATAGCATGTTCAGATGCTAAATAACATGCTTACCGTTCACAGTATAAGTACAATTCTAACATGTGCAAAATGAAATGCTACAAGACAAAAGTGGAATAAGAGATTGGTGTGTGGGCCATGCTGGGCTCATCTCATCTCATCTGTAGAGAAGATATCAACAAACTCAACACATTCCCACCTCAAACCATACCACTCTCATATATGCAGATATCTTCTCCCTCTCCACCTCAACACACTATAAACGATGGCTGACAGATTACAACAGCTCATCGCCTTTGACGAAACGAAAGCCGGTGTGAAAGGCCTCGTCGACTCCGGATTATCCCAAGTTCCTCCGATCTTCATCAGGCCATCTAATGAGCGATTACAACACCACACCACAAGCCCATCAAGAAGTTCCTGTGATCGATCTCTGTGGCACCAGAAATCGGATCGTTTAGCAGGTGAGGGATGCATCACAGAGGTGGGGGTTCTTCCAGGTGGTGAATTATGGGATCCCTCAAAATGTTCTTGATGGGATGATCCATGGTATAAAGATGTTCAATGAGATGGATGTTGAGGAGAAGAGTGGGTACTATTCCAGGGATTTCACCAAAAAGGTGAGGTATCAGAGCAACTCTGATGTGTTCACTTCAGCTACTGCTTGTTGGAGGGATTCTATGCAGATTTCATTTCCAGTCCAACCCCATGAATTGCCTCCCTGTTGCAGGTACTTTGTAATGCCTAATCCCTCCGTCTCAATTTCGACTTCACAATTCACGTTATGCTCCGTTCCAAATTCAAGTATATGCTTTTATGAAAGGAAATGAAACTAGAATAATATATCCCCAACACACTTTGATGTCAACATGATCATTATTTTTAACACATTTATAAAATAAAAATATCAAATTATCTTTAGAAATAAGTCAACAAGTAATTTTTATTAAATGTGAAGTTGAAATTGGAATGAATGGAGTGCTCCTCTAAAACCGTCTCCTTTTGATTCTTTTAGGGTGTGATTGGTTGAATGGCATCGATGAAATTAGAATGAAAATCAAATATAAAATAATGTCGGAATGAACTTGGAATGAGAATCAAAACTCTACAGTCTAATACTAAGGAATTAATCATTTTGCGGCATGAATCAAACACATTCCACCCTACAGTCTTACCAATTTTATTTCTATTCCCTCCTAAAATACCAGATACCCACTTAGACAAAATATATTTGGGTTTTGAAAACATTTGCATTTCAAAATTCATACATATAAGCAAGATTTTGTTTGAATTTTGAAAATCAAATTTTAAATTTTAAAACCACAGAAATTAAAATATAAATCCTACATACACTTCATTTTTCATACATTCTATTAATTAAAAACTTTAATGTTATTAGTGATTTTCAAAAGTAATGGAGTATAAACATGTGAACCCATAATTTACTAATTTTGATTTTAGAATTATATTGAGAACTGATCAGCTTAATTTATTGATAGAGAAAGCACGATTGAATACTCCAATCACATTTCGAATTTGGGGAAGACACTGGTTGAAGTGCTGTCGGAGGGTCTTGGACTGAAACCGGATTACTTGAATACGATGGGGTGCGGGTCGGGTAAATTAATGAGTGGACACTACTATCCAGCATGCCCACAACCCGAATTGACAATCGGAGCCATCAAGCATTCTGATATCGGGTTCATCACTATTCTCTTACAGAACCAAATCAGTGGTCTTCAAATTTTGTATCAAGACCAATGGCCAACCCATTCATGGAGCTTTAATTGTAAACATTGGAGATCTCCTTCAGGTATGTATATATTATGGTAACTTTACTTTTATCAATATTTATTTTCGAAAATATTTACACTCAAACACTCTAAAATTTCCCTCTTAAGTAGAGCATAAAACAACTTTCATTTTCTACGTTAATTTCACCAATGTATATACATGGAATCTCATACATCATTAATTGACAGAACTTGTATGAGTAGGGTTGAACTTGCACTCTAATTTTATTGTAATCACTTTTAATTGCATAAAATTTATTTTTTTTAATGAATTATTTCTTCATCCTAAATTCATCTTCACAGTAGATACAGAGTTTAAAAAAACTCACTTTTTACCTTACTTTTAGGAGAATTATGATATTTTTTGGATAATAGTAATGATAAAGTATATTATATGTTAAAAAGGTGATGACAATTTTAAAATTTAAGTATGTTATTTAGAGGGATATTAGTTAGTTATTTTTTTTCTTTTATGAAAATATAAAGAATTATGAACAGATCAAAACGAAAAGTGTAAAGTTGAAGTTGAGATGAAGAGAGTAAATTATAACTCTTCTTAATGAAAAACATTATTCTTCAAAATCTTATTTAGTGTGATTTTTTATATTTCTATTAAGATAAGTAATCCTCCATAAAAAGTTATTTTTAATTATAAAAGGTATACGGTGAACTGAATTCACATAAAACTTTTTCTTAAATTTAAAAAAAAATAGAAGTAAATACTGAAAACTAATGGACAAATAAAATAAAAATCATTCGTGCTAACCACTTCTTGCGTTTATATTTTGAAGTAATTCGTGCTAACTAGTTCTTGGGTTTATATTTTGAAGTAACTACACAGCATTATTGAATTTGGGTTTGGTGACTGTGATTTATTTGCATGTAGTTGGTGTCAAATGGAAAGTTCAAAGCAGCATGCATAGAGTGGTATCTAAAAGCATTGGGCCAAGAATTTCAGTGGCTTGTTTTCTATCTGGGCCCTTCAATAAGGCCCAATATTATGGCCCAATACAAGAGCTGATAAATCAAGAAAATCCACCCAAGTACAGAAAGGTCATCTTTAGTGAATATGTTAAGAAATTTGCCACTTCTGCAATTCAAGATAATCCTGGTCTTAATTACTACAAGTTGTAAAACGGGTAAAATGAACTTTTGGTCCTATACAAGAAGTTCATTTTCATTTTTGGTCCCTAACATTTTTTTAGTCCCAAAAATTACAATTTTTGTCCTCTCCGTTAATTTTTTGGACGGAAAAGTTCAAATTAAAAAATAATACTTCTGAAAGAACTCTCATTGTTCTGTAATCTCTGTCTCCTCCGCTTCAACTCCAACATATTCAGAGGCTCAATCCGTTCGTTTGTCCCAACAAATCCTCAGATTCAACTTCTTTTCCCCCGGAAAGTAACTTTTTCATACTAAAGGACCTAGAGAATGTGGAGGACATTGTTCACCCATAAGACACCCCATCCCACCTGACCTCTTCATCTAAAACAAACTCACGCCATCTTCCTCAACAATGACCTCTTCCATGGCGAGGTTCCGCCAAACCTCAGCACGTCAGTGATCGACCCAACAAGCAATAGGCTCAATGGGAACAACCTTTTCAATTTAATCTATATGGGACCAATGAAATACTATATCATCACCTTTGCTATAAAATTCCCAATTTACACCTCTCTCCCTCTCATCCAAATTAAATTTTCTCTACATTGTAAATTAGTAATACCAGAAATTGAGTCAATGGCGGCGGAAAAGATGAGAGAAGATCGGTTGCAGGTGGTGTGGTTCGCGGTCGGGATGGCGGCGTGGCGTGAATTGAACGCACCATCGTGGTCGCGCACTGGCGCGTGTGGGTGTTCCTGGCACTCAACCTCTTGCTCTTGGCGATTCTCTTCAACTCCAAGTCTCAGATCTAACAGGTTGACGAGGAAGGCGACCACGATCAGCCGGAGAAGAAGGAGAAACAAGTTGAGCCTGTGGTTTCTGTCGGCGTAGAGAGTGAGAAGTCACCGGCGAGTGGCGGAGATGGGGAGAGCGAGCGGCGGTGGTGGGCTCAGCTGTCCCTTCCCGTCCTTCTGATGGGTGGTTTTAATGGTGCAATGGCGATAATGGTTTTGGCTGGTGGCGGAGCAAGTCGTGGTTTGGTAGTGGTGGTGGAGGAGAGGATGGCAGAGGGAGAGAGAATGGTGGGAATTTGATTGGAATTATCTGTGATTAAGGTTTGAACGAAAGTAAATTAGGGCATAGATGAGTCTGTTGAGATTTGAGAAGAGGAGAAATCTATTAAAAAAATATATTAAAAATAAATAAATTAATCATATATGGCCACGTGAGCAATGGTGAGTATTTTCCGTTACTTTTAACAGACAGAATCACAATGCACACGAAGGGGACCAAAAATGTTATTAAAATGACTAAAAATGAAAATAAATTTCTTATATGGGACCAAAATGCATTTTACCGGTTGTAAAACATAGTACTCAACAACCTTTTCTTCACATGTGTTTTAGTGGCACTTTACCTATTTAATATTATCAATATCTCATATTACTTTTAGATAAAGTCTCATGTGATACGGTGCTTGTATGAGACGTGTTAAATTATGATCGGTATATAGGTAAAATATGTCTATTATTTGTTAAAGTATATTTTTCTAAAATATAATGAATGATTCATAAATATGACGTTAGGTGTTATAATATAATAATTTATTACCGACATACTTTAACTATTAATATGCATATTTTACTTATAATAAACATACTTTAACATATTGTTCGATCCATCTCAAGACCTGACATTTTTCATGATTATAGTCGAGCATCTTAATCATGTTCTATTTTCTTTTGAGCTCTGTATTGGCTATTTTTGGCAAGTCGTTTGTTTGACTTTTTATTTTCGTTTTTCCCTTTATCCTTTTGCCTTGTTTCCTTATTTTTATTTTTCCTTTTTTATAATATTGTCTAGTTTGATATTGTTCGATTCATCTCACAATCTGTCTTTCATATATCCGTCTCACAAGAGAGTTGATGTGAAATAAATTTCTAAACATAATAGTGATATCAACCTTATTTTGTGCGGGATGGAACTTTCTTTAATCTGGTCATACTTTTGTATAAAGGCCAAAAGCACGATTGCTCACTGTCATTATTTGAAAGTAAAAATACTTATTTTCCATATATATAAAAGAAAAAAAATCAAATATGTAACTTTTTGTACAATTTGACAATAATGCGTTTTGACGTACAATTATTTTTAAGTACTCCCTCCGTTTCGCCCATATTGCACCATTCATTGTAATTTTTGTGAGAGCTTTATGCAGTTAAACGGTGCAGTTTGACCGGGACGAAGGGAGTATTTCTTATATGAGACTGTCTCACATAAACCATTACGTGAGACGAATAAAAAATAATAATATTATTATTGCTTTCGTTATAAAGTATTATCACTTTTTATTTATATTATAAATTACTTATAAAATAGTTTATTGCACTATTATCACTTTTCATCGATAAAATATTACTTTTCGTTAATGATATGAATATCTCTCCTACCCTGCCTCATTTATAATTTTTATTTTACATTTATTATATTTACATATAATATATTTTATTAATTTATACTCCCTCCGTCCCAACTTCAACTTCATACTTTCCATTTTGGTCCGTCCCAACTTCAACTTCATACTTTTCGTTTTGGTCCGTCCCAATTTCAACTTCATATTTCCATAAAAGGAAAAGGTACATAACTAATATCCCTCTAACATACTTTAATTTCAAAATTGTCATCATCTTTTTAACACACATAACATACCTTATCATTTATTTATTACCCAAAAAAAGTAATTTTTCTTAATTTGCGTGTGTACAGTAAATATGAAGATGAAAATGGGACGAAGGGAGTAAAAGGTATATTTTACTTATTTTAAAACAAAGAAATTAATAAAATAATACTCCCTCCGTCCACTGTCAATCTATTCATTTTATCATTTTGAGTCGTCCACTCTTAATCTATCTATTTCTCTTTTTAGACACATGGACCACACTCTCACTAATACAATTAAAATATGGATCCACACCCTCCACTAATACAACTACACACTACACATAAAATAATAATACTCCTTAATCCACGTGTAAAAAGCAAATGAATACATTAACAATGGCCGGAGGGAATATATAAATATTACAAGAATTTCATTATAATATAATATATAACATTAATTAAATTCACAAAATAATAAATATTAATTTTAAAAAACGAAAAATAAAGTTAAATAGTATTTAGTTTAAGATTCAAATTCACTTGTTTACCAGGTAAAGAAAAAAACAAATATTGTCTATAAGTTTGACAATTTAATTAGGAAATTTCACAAGAGTACTACAGTGATTATTGTATTTTTATTAATGTATAATAAGTTTAGGGTGATTTTAAGCTACACTTAGTATATGGATGCATCTTAAGGTGATAGGTTTAAATAGGGTTGTAGTGAGTTGTTATTTTATTTAATTTTTAATAAATATTCCCTCCGTACGCTTTCAAAGGTTCAATTTCCCTCTAATAGGTTGGAACCCTTGAAAGCGGATGAAGGGAGTATATTTAATTTGAGGGTGATTCTGCAGTGTACTCGGTGCACCTGCGGTTTAGTAGGTTAAAAATAAGGGAGTGAATAGTTTTTTTTTTAAAAAATAATTATTAGTATTTTATTTTATTTGATGGTAGATAACGAATTAAAATATAATCTAACATGTTAATATCGTTCAGGTACACTGATGCACACAACAGTAGGACTCTTAATAATTTGATGGTGGAGATTAATTTAAAACTTATTCTCTAACTGTTGATATCCTCCAAATACAATGGTGCTTCAAGTGCACCTTAGTTGAAGTAATTTTTTTAAGATTGATACTAAATGTCTATATTATGGACATCCTCACATTCATATTCTATAGAAAGTATATGTTTACGAAATTAATAAAAAAGCTATAAACTCTAACTTTCAAAACTATAAACCCTAAATCATTATATCCTAAATTAGAAGGGTAAGTATATTTAAATGGATTATAACATAGTTTTATTAAATTCTAGATGTCCGAAATATGTACAAACATCACTACCTTTTTTTTTTAAAGCTATATTGGAAAATGTATAAATTCTTTTAAATTCTTAAATTGTAATGTGAATATGTGATGTTTGTTTCCATTTTGAAAATTGGATTTTGATTTTCAAAATCTAGATATTTAAAATCATCATATATACTCAATCCCTCCCCCTTCATAAGTATTCATTTGCATTTTATATCTAAATTAAGAATCCCCACCTCCCCTACCATGTGGATGGATGAAGGAGATAAATTTCAGAATGTGTCTCAAGTGACTTATAGAGATGACTCACTATTTAACCGTACTTGCAAAGGGCCAAATATATACCAAAGGACAGGATTCGAATCTCTTCCATACAATACTTCTTTATTAATTTAATGTATCATTAAAACCTACTCTATAAAAAAATATTTTAAAACAAAGTTAACTGCTTATTTGGTTTTTATATACTCTCTCTTTCTCTCTATCAAAGAGTTTCTTTTTTTTCTTTCCATTTGAGCGTTCTACTCAAAGAGTTTTATTTCTTTTTTACATATATGGAATCTAAACATACCTACTAATACAATTTAAATATAGGGCTCACACTTCCACTAATACAATTATCCACTAAATATTAAATAATACTCCATCGGTCCCGTTTCAATGTTTTCGTTTACTTTTTGCTCGTTGATTAAGAAGTATAATATTTTAATAGATAATTGGTGGAAAAATATAATATTTAATATAAAGTTGGTAAGTGTATTAGTATTGAATGATATATTAATTGTTTTAGGTGGGTCTCCACAAAGGGAGTAAAAAATACCTCACAAGAAACAAGTAATTGAGATTTTTTTTTCTTCCATTTAAACATGTGATAGTTGGTTAAAGTAAAGTAGAATTGTGAGTTGGAATGATTCAATGTTTGTTGGAATCGTTTGTCATCTTCCTAGCTAGCTAGAAGCGTCTATTAAGCAAGTAAAATAATACTCCCTCCGGTCACTTACAAGGTAATCGTTTGCTGTTTGTACGTGGACAATTCTAAGATCTATATTTGTTTTTTGCACGTAGATTAAGGAATATTATTATTATAGGTAAAGTGGATAGTTGTACTAGAGGGAAGTGGTGGGTCATATTGTTTACTTTCTTCACTAAATAGAAAAAATTGATACCTTTGAAACGGACGTCAGAAATAGTGAAATGGGTACTTTGTAAGTGGTAGGAGGTAATACATCCAATCAATCAATTCCTATTATCTCTCCACATAATTTAAATATGTGAGGATAACTTTGTGTATCACAAAGTTTGATTTTTTATTTTTTTAAATTTATTTATTAGTGAAGTAGGTAACTTACAGGTTTTGTAAAATAAAAATAAATAAAATTATATACCTCATCATTATGGGCTCTTATTTCTCTTGGTGGAGGCTAAAATCACAAAATGTGATTAATTTAAACAATTTATGGTGGATGTCTTATTATTTGATTGGACTTTTCATGTGATGGATAGAATTAGAACCTCTACCATACAACTGTCAGCTACAGATAGAGTTGACAATTCGAGATTGATCAATAAACCCTCTAATGTAAATGAAATATATTATCCACCTTCAGTTAAAAATAATTTTTTTAGCAATTTATGTTAAAAATAATTTATTCTAGTTACTTTTATTGGAAGTTGTTAAAATATCCTTTAAAAAGGACCCACTAATCACATGTTTAGAAATCTTATGCCTCTTTTTTTTACTAAAAAGTACCAAAGTACAATGCTAAATATAAAAATATGCATTAATTTGTTATTTTTACATGCCTCATGAACGTATTTATTAAAATGCAAAAAGATGCATTCCACGGTTTTTTTGAAAAAAAAATATAGGCCGAATAGACAAATATGTATAAGCCGAATAGAACAACCATTTGGGGCGAATATAATAAATGTAGGCCAATAGAAAAAAAATTTATCCGTATGAAATTTTTTTTAATTTTTTTTGGGAAAAAAATATAGGCCGAATAAACAAATATGTATATGCCGAATAGAACAACCATTAGAGCCGAATATAATAAATGTAGGCTGAATAGAAAAAAAAATTATCCGTATGAAAATTTGTTCTATTTTTTTCTGAAAAAAATATAAGCCGAATAGAAGACATGTAGGCTAAATAGAAAAAAAAAATATCCGTATGAAATTTTATTTTACTGTTTCCTGGAAAAAAAAGTCGAATAGGCCAAGTCGTATAGGTCGAATAAAAGAAAATTTGGCCGAATAGAAGAAATGGACGTTTAACTATTTTCCTATAATTTTAAATTTGTTCCCACCCACCACTATTTAATGCGGTCAACAAAAACATAATAATAACCCCATAATTTTTGTCCTTCCTTTCTAACAGTTATAGGACATTTAAATTGAAGGCCGAATAGAACCGAGCTATTTGGCTAGACCCAACAAACTTGATAGGACAATTGACTATATTTAGCTATAAATTGTTTACATTATTCCATTTAATTATTACTAAATATTATTCATTCGTGCGTTGTACTGAAAGAATTAAGTACTCTCTCTGTCCCGGTCAATGTGCACTATTTGCTTTTTGCATGTAGATTAAGGAGTATTATTATTTATGTAAAGTGGGTAGGTGTATTAGAGAGATGTGATGAGTAGTGGTGGGCCATTGATGAGCTTTTTTTACTAAAAGAGGAAAATGGTGCAATTTGGACGGGACGTTCAATATGGTAAATGATGCTATTTGGGTGGGACGAAGGGAGTAGTATATATATTACAATTATATATTTTTATATTTAATTTTTTTAACCATAATATATATATATATATATAATTTTTATAAAAATACCCATTATTTATGTATAATATATAAATGTATTTTTTAATAACACTTAATTTTATATTTATCAATTAAATCGCATTGTTTATATGCTTATTTTTTATAATATTAAATTTAATTCGGTATTTAAGATAAATAGATTATATATTAACTTTCTATTATTTATTTTAATTGATATTTATTTATTTTTTAAAAAATAAATATAATTTCTCTGTAAAACTTAGTTACTGTTTTTATAAGAAAGATATATTATACTATAATTTATATTTTATTTTTAAATGAATAACATATGGAAAAATAAAATATAAAATATTATTTAATATAATAAATTATAAATATTAAAATAATATTTATGAAAACGATCCTAATGAAAATAAAATTAAAAGAAAAATTAAAATAAATCCCAAAATTTCAAAAATAAATTTCATACATTAACCCTAAAGATTAAATTAAAAGAATATTTATAGAGACATCCTAATAGAAACATAATTGAATGAAAAATTAAAATAAAATACAAAATTTCGAAAATAAATTTCATACATTAATTTAAAGAATAAATAAAAAATATATTTGACATGTGCTTTGAATCTCAAATTCTAAAATTTCTGAAATTAATTCTAGATTGTCCAAATTCATCACTCAAAACACTGGTGATTTTTTTTTAATGATTGAAGCTACAAATAAGATCAAATAAAAATAAAAACAATAAGTTTTAAAAAAAATATAAAAATAGATTTTATAAAATATAAAGAAAATAATAAAAAACGAAGGAAAAACCATGAATCATAAGATAAATGATACATCAAAAGAGAATAATTGAATATGAAAATAAGATCAACTAAAAATATAAAAGATAAAATAAATTAAAGTATAAAAATATTGTATATAAAATTATAAAGAAAACATTCTGAAATTAATTATGGATTATCTAAATTCATCACTCCAAACATTGATGATATTTTTTAATGATTTAAGTTGCAAATAAGATCAAATAAAAACAAAATCAATAAGATTAAAAAAAAATTATAAAAGCAGAGTTTATAGAATATGAAGAATATAAAAAAAACAAAGAAAAAAATATAAATAATAAGATAAATAAAAAATAAAAAAGAAGAATGATACGTCAATTGGAATGATTGAACCTGAAAATAAGATCAAATAAAAGTATATAAGATAAAATAAATTAAAGTATATAAATAAAGTTTATAGAATTATAAAGAAAATACAAAAATATAAGGGAAACGAAAATAAGATTTTAAAAATAAAAAATAAATAAAAAATGATACTTCAAATGAGAACCTGCACATAAGATCAAATATGAGAATGATTGAATATAAAAATACGATTAGATAAAAGTATAAAATATAAAATAAATTAAAGTATAGAAATGGGGTTTATAGAATTATAAATAATTGACAAATTCTCTTGTGAGATAGTTTGTGAGATGTGTTAAGGTATATCTATTATATAGATAAAGTATGTTTAATAATTATAAAAGTATGATTTCTAAAGTATGATAATTGATGAATTAAAGTATGATTTTAGAGTGTTATAATATATTTATTATTGACATACTTTAACAACAAATAAGCATACTTCACTTATATAATAAACATACTTTAGTAATGGGTTGACCCGTCTCACAAGAGAGTTTCTCAATAAAATAAATATAAGAGAAAAAACAAAAAAAGAAGAATGATACGTGAGAGAATGAACCTGCAGTAAATAAAAAAAATAAAACAAATTAAAATATATTAGAAATAGTACGAAAGTGAAATAGAGAAGAAAAAGAAGAAGCACCAAAAAGAAAAAAAAAAGAAGTAATGATTTAATTAGGAGATGAAAAAAAATTAATGATTTGATTAGATAATGAAAATGTTTATATAGAATTATTTTAAAGAATGAACGATCCTGATTAAAAGTAATCAACCACAGGAAAAAAGTGAAAAATTACCAAAGATTGCATTGAAAGATTTGATATTATATGTAAATTAAATTAAAATATTTTACTTGATATATTGATTTAAAATTAGTATATTGATTGATAATTACTAGCATATATGACAATAATATTTTTTATATTTACTAAATTTATATTGTTAATTCAAAAATAAATAAATAAATTTTCCTATATTAACAAAATTTGTATGGTAAAATAAAAAGTAAAATTTAAATAATAAAATCTATTATTAGTATAATTAAATTTTATGAGTAAAATCAAAAGCATTAATTAATGGACGGTTAAGATTAAAATTGAATTATTTCTAAATAGAGTAAAATTAAAAAAAAATTGAAAATAAAAGTAGAAGTTTAGGTTTATTTTTATATATGTATAGATAGATAGATTGGGGATATACTTATGCGATCTCTTGAATAGCTCTAAAGCCTTAAGGTCATATACGAATTTTCTATTTTATTTGGATATTTAATTGATGTGATAATTATCATTAATACTATTAATTTACAAGTGTTGGCCAAAAATATTTTTTAATTGTGAGGTGGCGGCGCCACGTTGCTCCTTGAAAATTTTTATGTATGTGACGTCGCCACGTTCGTTCTTGAAAAAATTGTGTATGTGGCGCTCTCACATTGTCTCGCAATTAACTTTTATTAAATTTAAAATAATTAATATTTTGTAATCCTACCATTGATATATCTTAATATAAATATTTAGTAATCCTACCATTAATACATCATAATATTATTTTAAGTTTATATAATTAAATTAATTTAATACTTTATATATTTTTGATTTAATCCGTAAATTTGGTGTAAATTTTAAATTATTTATTTCCATAAATTGGGTGAGGATTTTAAATTATTTATTTTCATATTAGCATATAATTTTAATTAAGATATAGTATAATCAATTATTTATAAAGTTTTGATAAATTTATAGTATTATGTAATAATATTATTTTAAGTAATTTTCTTAATATTATTTTAAGTAATTTTCTTATAAAAATTTATGTAAGTAATTTAATATAATACTTTAAATATTTTTGATTTAATCTGTAAATTTGGTGTGGATTTAAAATAATTAATATTTTGTAATCCTATCATTAATACATTTTAATTTAAATATTTAGTAATCCTATCATTAATATATAATAATATTATTTTAAATTATATAAGTAATTTAATACTTTATATATTTTTTATTTAATCCATAAATTTGGTGTGAATTTTAAATTATTTATTTTCATAAATTTGGTGTGTATTTTAAATTATTTATTTTAATATTTAGCATATGAATTTTTATTTATTTTCATATTTAGCATATAAATTTTAATTAAGACATAGTATAATCGATTAGTTATAAAGTTTTGGTAAATTTATAGTATTATGTAATAATATTATTTTAAGTAATTTTCTTAATTTTATTTTAAGTAATTTTCTTATAAAAATTTATGTAAGTAATTTAATTTAATACTTTAAATATTTTTTATTTAATCTGTAAATTTGTTATGGATTTTAAATAATTTATTTCCATATTTAGCATATAAATTTTAATTAAGGTATAGTAAAATGATTAGTTATGAAGTTTTGGTAAATTTATGAAGAATCAAAAAACGTTTATTGTTGTTTGATTATTTTAATTAAGTTTTAATAATTTTAGAAAAGATGGAGTATATTATTAAAATTTAATATTTTTAAAGTAATTTTGGTATTGATTTTAAATTATTTATTACCATATTTATCATATAAATTCATTTTATAAAGGTATATGACATAATACAATTGATCAATCTCATTAATACTATTAATTTATAAGTGTTTGCCAAAAATATTTTTTTAATTGTGTTCGTTCTTGACAAAATTGTGTATGTGGCGCTTTCACGTTGATCCCGCAATTAATATTTTTTATTAAATTTAAAATAATTAATATTTTGTAATCCTACCATTAATACATCTTAATTTAAATATTTATATACTCCCTCCGTCCTAGACTAAGAGGGCCATTTTACCATTTTGGTCGTCCCATCCAAAGAATTTCATTTTCTTTTTTGGACACATGAGACCCACCCCCACCCACTAATACAATAAAAACATGGGGCCCCCACACCCACTAATATAAATTTATTTATTTCCATATTTTAATTTATTTATTTTCGTATTTAGCATATAAATTTTTGGTTATTTCCATATTTTGCATATAAATTTTAATTAAGACATAGTATAATCAATTATTTATAAAGTTTTGATAAATTTATAGTATTATGTAATAATATTATTTTAAGTAATTTTTTTAATATTATTTTAAATAATTTTCTTATAAAAGTTTATGTAAGTAATTTAATTTAATACTTTAAATATTTTTGAATTAATCTGTAAATTTGGTGTGGATTTTAAATTGTTTATTTCCATATTTAGCATATAAAATTTAATTAGGCATAATACAATCGATTAGTTATAAAGTTTTGGTAAATTTATGAATAAACAAAAAACTTTTGTTGTTGTTTGATTATTTTAATTAAGTTTTAATAATAATGGGAAAGATGGAGTATATTATTAAAATTTAATATTTTTAAAGTAATTTTGGTATTAATTTTAAATTATTTATTACCATATTTATCATATAAATTCGTTATATAATTATATGACATAATACAATCGATCAATATTCATTTATAGTGAATTTTTTTATTTTCATTGCAATTTTTATCCATATTGATATTGAGCTTGAAGACAAAAAGTAACTTTCTTTTAAAATATTTATCCATATTTTTATTTTTAACTCAATTTTTACATTTAATATTTTTTTTGGATTAAAATTTTAACATCAATTAAGACACACGATCATGAATTGTATATTGTGGGGAAAATATGCAAGACAATTGATGCAGTACAAGAGCAACAGTCCAAACCAAACACTTATTATTGTTCTTGAGTATGCCAAAATCAATAATAAATATAGAGTTATATTTTTTTTAAAACTCATTTTATTTATGTATAATACTGTATGTATTTAGATGTCAATAGATGTTTATTCTTTATTCTATTATATTTATCCATTAATAATATATTATTTGTCCTCTAATTTCTTAGATATGTTTTAACAATAATAATAATTATTATTATTATATAAAAATTTAAATCAAACTTTCTTTGAAATATGCTATAGAATAAAACATATCAAATTCTTAGAATGCAACAAGGATAACAATTAATGAAGATATAAAAGAAGTTCATGATTTCCGAAAGAGGTACGCGCTCAATATATACATTACATTTAGTGATTTTTCTTTTAAATATATATATATATATATATATATATATATATATTTTAATATTTATGCATTTGGAAATGTAGCATGGGTTTAATAGGCCATGATAGATTGTCTAGACAGTCTCATATAAATCATATTGGTCGAAGCTTCGTCTTTGAAGAATTTACACCTGATGTAGAAGTGATCTATCTTGTAGAAATTCAAGACATGAAGGATGTAAATATTTCATAATAATTTTTTTGTTTTAAAATATTTTTAATACAAAGATTAAAATACATTTCAATTATTGTATAACCTATGTTAATTTATAATTTCTTCATGGATTTTTAGGAAAGCTGTTGCATTGTTGTTACAAATACTCAAAAGATCCAAACTCAATATGAATGGTACTATAATGGATGTAACAATGCACCAAGAAAGTTATTTATAAATCTGGAGCCCCTTACTGTGAGAAGTATAAGCAGAACATACCAGTACATGTGCCACAGTAAGTTTTATTTTTTTCTTTGAAAGTTTAAAATATATATTTTTTAATTTACTATTTTCTTTTGAAAATGACAAATAAAATTTAATTAAGTTATTTTTCATTGCAACAGATATAAAATTCATCTCAAGGTTGCCGATGAAACTGGGAGTACTTCCTTTATTAGCTGGACTTGGTTGGATAATTTCCTAAAGAGCTTGACACTTTTATTGGTTCGAAGTTTATCTTTGGATTCTATATCTCTGAAAGAAATATAAGTAGTCAATGGAATGTATACACTGTGATGAAATTATCTTCAGATCCTACTATGATCAAGGCTATAACGAATAGATCAAAAGTGAAAAAGGTATTGAAGTTCAAAATTATAAATGCATTTATGGTGATTTTCTCCATCTATTTTCTAACTGTTATATTATACTGTTATTTTTATATTTACATACTGCCTTTAGAATCCTCCATGAATGATGTTTTTTCAAATAAAATGAGTACTCCAAAAGAAAAGCGTAAATTGGTTGACTTTGAGACTATTGATGAAGATGAAGATAATGCTCTGAATTAGACTCAAATGCCGGCCACGAATAAAATGATGGTTCAAGCAAAAGTTGAAGATGATCAATCTTAAGAAACAAAACTTATTGCTTCATGAAGAACTTAGGATTTATTATAACTGCATATTTAGATTATTGTAATTTTTATGAAACTATGAATGATTATTTTAATTCTATTATCAATTTTATCCTTCAAACTTTCCTAGAATCAATGACTAATGTTTATTTCAATATCATTACAAACTCTGTTTTCCATATCAAGTATATATGCGCCACCATAAGTATAAGAATTTAGAATCTAAATTGTCTCATACAAAATTAATTTATTCAAAATAGTCTCAAAAAATTTAAATTTTCCTACAAATAATCCCATAACTTTTAACTTTTCTCTAACATTGTCATTTTAACCTAAAAATGACATAATTAAAATTTATTGGTGATACTATATATAGACAATATATTTTAAGAAAAGATTCGATTAAAATTATTTCTGGTATGCAATCACCAATATTTTGGCCAAGGATATAATAATATAATATAATGTTTGTTTCTAAACTTAAATATGTGAGATTAGATACATTAAAATTTAACAGAATAATGGTGAAGAATCACTCAAAAAATGACAGCAGACGCCATATGAGAAAACAAATACTGATGGAAAAATGGAACTTTTATTCATCCAGATGTAACACTTATTACAGCAATTACACATTCACGTACTTACAAAATTTTAAGAAAATTAATTATAACTTGGAAAACTACGTTGTAATTTATAATTTTTTTAATACTTTCATACAAATCAGGTAAGAGCAATATCTATAGAGTCAGTATTTCCATGACCCAACAATTAAATTATGAAGTATTTACAATGAAAAGTACTTCATGTTCAACTGTGACAGAAGAAATTTGTATAGAACGTACACATGCTACAACATATGTTTGTATTGTTATTAATATTAGGCAATAGCAAAAGTAGATATAAAGTTGTACATTTAAATTTTAATGCTATAAATTTGTTGTTTACCTTGCGATAAATAACTTTTGATTTCTCAGACTTTGAAGACAACATGAATATACATGATTCAGGTATTCTTAATTTTCAACCATATATATATATATATATATATATATATATATATATATATATATATATATATATATATATATATATATATATATATATATATATATATATATATATATATATATATATATCATATTCCTATGGAATTATAAGTATTTATTAAATTGAAACTGAGATCGCTGAAGAAATAATAATGGATAATATTTCGGATGAGAAGAGAAGTGGTAATTGTAAAGAACAAAACAACCCATGTTCTCCCACACAAACATGTAAGTAAAATTTAAAATTTTATCAATTTTGAATAGGTAAGTAAAATTTAAAATTTTATCAATTTTGTTTCAAAATGATATTTTTTTTCCAATGCCAATACAATGAATATGTATTAATAACTTTGCCAATTATTTTTAATATGTTATTATCTAAATTTGCAGTATACGAAGACTTTGGAGATCCCGTATACATATGTGATTTCTGCGGTGCAATGATGTGGTATAATGAGAGAATTGGAAAACGACATAAACAAAAAAAATCAAAGTTTAGTTTATGTTGCATGCACGGTAAGGTTCAGTTGCCAGCGCTGAAGGATCCACCTGAATACTTAAAAAATCTTTACTTCGTTGGTGATAAAAAGAGTAAACATTTCCTAAAGAATATTCGAGCATATAACATGATGTTTAATTTTACTTCTATGGGAGGAAAGTTAGATAAGAGTGTAAATAAGGGAAAGAGACCATATATATATATTCAAGATTCAAGGATCTAATCACCATTCCATTGGAAGTTTGTTGCCTGGTGAAGGAAAACCTCCAAAATTCTCACAGTTATACATTTATGATATTGACAATGAGATCGTTAACAAGATCATTGTAGTAAGGTAACGTGATCACTTCTTTATACATTTTAAATAGTTTTAATATAAAATATATTGGCAACCAAGTGCTTTTAAATTATTTATGTTATTATATCTTTATTTAAAATTAATATGGAATTTATTAATTCCTGTATAAATTTTAACAGTAATGGGAAAACTAAGGCAAACACTCATTGGATAGTGAAATTGTCAGCAAAATAAGTAAACTATTAGATGAGCTGAACCCATTAACCAAGGCCTTTCGCATGGCAAGAGATCGTTTTCAATTTGGAGAGTGTGAGAATGCAGCCTTGATGTTGGGATCTGCTAAGGGAAAAGACGGCAGGATATTCAATCTTCCATCAGCATCTGAGGTTGCTATGTTAATTGTTGGTGATATTGACAATAATTTCCAAACTAGAGATATCTTGGTCCATACAAAAGATGCAGGATTACAGAGAATAAGCAAATTGCATCAATCTTACCTTGCTTTACAGTATCCACTATTATTCCTTTATGCACAGAATGGATTTCATCTTGGCATTAATCACAGAGACACGGCATCAACATCTAGAAAATAAGTCCAGCTCACTATACGTCAATTCTTTTCTTACAGAATGCAGAAAAGATCATGTGATTCGAAATCACTCTTACATTCCAGACGGTTATTTCAACAGTTTTTGGTAGATGGATACACGATGATTAAGTCACAAAGATTGTCTTATCTCAGAAATAATCAGCGTAAATTAAGGGCAGATAATTATACAAATATGAAAGAAGTACTACAAAGGAATGATGCGTGAACATCAACGGCAGGTAAACGTATTATGCCACCATCATTCTTGGGAGGTCCACGATATATGGTAGAGAATTATCTTGATGCCATGGCTATTTGTAAATGTCATGGCTATCCAGATTTATTTATCACACTTACGTGCAATCCAAAATGGTCAGAAATTTCAAGGCTTCTTAAGAAGAACAAACTTAATTCTTAGGATAGACCAGATATTTTGTGTAAAGTTTTCAAGATAAAACTGGACTAATTGATCGAGGACTTCAAACAACATCAAACATTTGAAAAGGTACAAGCAGGTATATAAATTATTTGTTAATATTATTAAATATTTATTTCAATTAAGATGACGTATATGTGATAGCAAATGTGTTTCAGAATAGATGTTTTGAATTGAATGCAATGACTTCGAAAATCATGATTCCCAATTAATTTGCCTCCAATGATATTCTGTAATTGTAAACACAGTTGTATGTCGGTTGAATTTTAAAAGCGAGGCCTACCACATGCGCACATTCTGCTATTTTTACATCGAGATAACAAAATACCAACTCCAAGTGACGTGGATAGTGTTATATCAGCAGAGGTTCCTAACCAAAGTAAATCACCGCATCTACATAAACTGGTTAGTGAATATATGATGCACAGTCCATGTGGAGTACATAATATAAGTTCCCCTTGCATGGTGAATAAGAAATGCATGAAAAAATTTTTGAAAAAATTCAATGAAAAAACTACAGTGGACGAGGACAGATTTCCTTTATATAAAAGGAGCATTAATGGTTCTACAGTTACGAAAAATAGAATTGAATTGGATTATAGGTACGCGGGTCCATATAACGAATCATTGTTGACAAGGTATCAGACGTATCTGAATGTCGAATGGTGCAACCAACATAAGTTTATCAAGTACTTATTTAAGTATACTCCCTCCATCCCGTTTCAAACTTTAAGTTTCTATTTTGCTCGTCTCATTTCAATGTTTACATTTTTCTTTTTGGAATATGGGACCCACCTAAAACAATTAATATATCATCCAACACTAATACACCTACCCACTTTACATTAAATATTATATCATTCCACTCACAATCTATTAAAATATTATACTCCTTCATCAACGTGCAAATAACAAACGTAAAGTTTGAAATGGGACGGAGGGAGTATAAACAAGGGCACAGATAGGGTGAGAACAAAGATAACTCAGACACGAGATGGTCATGAGAAGCCCATCAATGAGATAAAAGACTGGCTCACATGTCTTTACATCTCCAAGTGAAGCTATTTGGAGAACTTTAGGATTTGAACTTCAATATAAGACGCCACTAGTTCACAGTTAATGTTGTATTTGATGAGATAAAAGACTGGCTCACATGTCGTTACATCTCCAAGTGAAGCTGTTTGGAGAATTTTAGGATTTGAACTTCAATATAAGACGCCACCAGTTCACAGTTAATGTTGTATTTGGTGAGGTTTTTAGAAATTTACAGTAATTAATATTACAGATAATATAAATATGATTATATTTAACTTTTTATTTATTTAAATTCAATTACATAATATACCATTTAAAGGTAAACATTAGAATTACACTAAGTAAAGATAAATATATACAAACATGAAAAACAAAAAGAAAATAACATTATATCAAAACACATCGAAATCAACATAACAAAGTAAAGATCATTTTAAAAAATCATATTATAAAAAATATAACCCGTGTAATTCACGGGAAACATACTAGTATGTATTAAATTAGTTGAACTTTAAATTATTTTTTTAATAAAAATTTTAAAAATCAAATCAAGATAAATGAATTTATATATTTTATAGTCTGATGAACTATGACAGGCTAATACGGGTGTGCCTAGTAAAATTGATGAAGTATCCGACATCACAATGATATTCCACTTGGTGTTTCATAACTTATTTTCATAAAAAATTATTTTATTTTAATTAATAATTATTAAACTTTTTGTACACATGAATACATGATCATAATTTAAGCATTGAATATATTAATTCATAACAAATACTTCATTTATTAAATGGAATATGATATGAAATAAGATAATGAAACAAGTGAAACAACGCCTTGAGCCTCTTTATTCTTTGATGGTATTGATGCGCATTTTCTTTGCACGCAAAATTAATCCCCAAGTATTAAGGATATCAGTTGCTGCTTAAGCAAAAATTCGAACCCAAAGGACGGTGTATTATCAATTTAATTATTTACTAAATTAATTAAGAAAAGATGACAATTAAGATTGAGGTTTGAATTATTAATCTACTAACAAAAATATAAAATAACAATTAAAATAAAGTCACTTAGAAGAATACGAAGTGGATCAAGTAGGAGAATAAGTAGCTCTAAGATAATCCAGTTTCACTCATTAATTTTCCTTTCATGTGTTGATGTCCGACTCTGCCTTGTGGATATATACGCATCACTAAACCATGCATATCTACTCTATAGACATAAGTAAACATGCGTGTAACACGTGTGGATAACCTCGGAGCAAGAGATATAATTCCACACCCCCTTTCTAGATACTATCAGTATCAATTATTTCCCTGGCCAATTGGTAATCTAACCCGATATGATCTCCCTTTATAGGTACTATAAAATTATCCTCTTTATCCTACTTAATAATTCGAATTCAATTCAATTAATAAGTATTCATATATGATAGTTCTAATGAAGTTTCAGAGTCTCCTCACTTAGAATCATAATATGGAATCATATTCAGCGGTGAACGCACTCAATCAATAACCAATATATGTATTCAGACTCTACATAACAGTTAATGATGTACAAAACAACTATGAATATAGATTAATAAAGTATAATCATATATAAAATAAACCACAGGTAGTGTTGTACAGAGTTTACACACGAAAGTTGAATTAACTAGATAAAACCTTCATAAACCCTAGATCTACCAAAAAGGCTCTTGCCCATGATGTTACGAAGAACAATCATGGGTGTTGGATAGATCTTACCCGTAGTCTGGAAAATACAAGATAAATTATGAAGCAAACAAAACCCTAGAGATGGCATCGTCGAGGCCTTCTCCATCTTGAATTCTCCTCTTGGTTCTCCTCTTGATTCCACAGACGAATCTTCAAAATAATGGATGGATGGAGGAAAGGATGTGGATGATGGTTGGGGGGTGATCCCCCCTTGTGGGGTGTAGTATTGTGTTGTGGCCTCTCTCTAATCCAATCTCTATGCTATTGTATATTTTTTTCTTGGTGTGATCTACATCCCCTTTTATACTTGTAAGCTCTTCTTATGGACCTAGGATGAACTTTTTCTTGGAAAACACGTAGAAACATGAACTTGGGGTGTAAAAATCGAATCCGGACGCCTCCTAGGAATGGAGTTTGACCTAGGGTTCGACCTAGGACTAGGTCGAACCCTGGTCGAATCGAAATCGGCTATAATTCGCACTTCAGGCATTCAATTTGGCCAAAATTGCTTTAGTTCGACCAAGGGGTCTGGTCGAACTCGATTGTCGTGGTCGAATCACACTTGCACCTTCTTACTATTTCACGTATAACTTTCACATCCGAGCTCCAATTTGAGTGATTCTTGCGCTCACGTGATCCTCTCTTTCTTGTCTTTCTATCCATATAAAGATCTCACAAAAACTCTATGATTTGAATTTGTGAAAAGCCATGGAAAGCAGAATATCCATTCTGTTCGATATAGCTCGCGCGACGTCACCATTTTACTCATAACTTCCTCGTTTAGAACTCGATTGAGGTGTTCTTTATGCCAAAATACCCTCTCTTCAGTAGCTTTCAAACCATGTATCACAACACCAGTTTTAATCTCCACAAAAATACAGAAAAATTGCACAAGTTGGACGTGTGTTTTTCAGCATTCATTGCACAAGTTGCACATTTTCTCCAACTTTCTACTTTTGATCCCTTTTCCACTTAAAATACAATAAAATACCTCAAGTGTACCTTTTTCTTACATATATTGAATATAAGACACTTTTGCTTATATATAACAACAATACTCATCAAAAAGGTATTAAATTGGACACTCAAACACGTTAATTTCCACTCTCAACAATCCCCCAAACTTACCCGTTGTTCGTTCCGAGGCAACAAAATAAAATAAAGAGAAAGAGAGAGTAACAAATTTAGCGGGGAAACAAGGACTATGACCAATACCCTATTCAAAATATAATTGTCCTCAACATAGGTCATGCAACTCTCATTACATGCAATAATCAATTCATAGCATACAAGTTAAAGACAATCACCACCAATTCAAATGCTCAATTCACATGTTCTCACGGGAAGTATATATCACTCGCACTCAAGTGTAAAAGATGTACACTTATGGGATAAGGTGTTTACGCTCAAATTCAATTCAAGTGCATGCGTAACTATAAGCTTGCCAAAAGTCTCAAACTCTCCACCACTAAAAGTATGATTTGACAATGAGATCAAAAAAGACTTTTTTTTTGATGTAATGTTGGCTCTTTGGTTAAGGTAGGAACTATATGGATAAGTGACTCAAAATTCGGATCAATCAAGTGTGCACTCTATCATGATCTTTCATTCTTCCTCTTCACTACAATTAAGCACATCCTCCTCCTCCACTATTTCATTTTTTTCTTTCAAGCACAACACATTTTTTTCCTTCTATCTTTTTTCTCTCGAGGTACCAGTTTTGGGCATTACCTCGCTTATCTTCCATAGGGTACTAGATTTAAGCACTATCATAGGGTGTTTGATTCCATGAAGTACTAGATTTAAGCACTACTCCACGATTTTCCTTCGATGCATTTTCAAACTCAATCACTGTTTCAACACCAATTTTATTCCTTCTCAAGCTGTTATCAAACTCCATCAACACACTTTGAAAAGCCATTAATTCTCTTCTAGAAGGAGAACCAAGGCTCAAAAGATTCAAAAGCTCAAAGTGGCTATTTCTCGTAGGCTGCCAAAGAATGAGGTTTTTAGGCTCAAAGGGGCTAACTACGGATAAACAATCATTAGGTAGGGATTATTTGGCTAATTGACTTATAAATTCAAGAATGATCTTATATCATCTCCCATCATCTAACACGCATATAGTTTCAAGTAAGACCAGAGGCAAGTTCTAGAATACACACACAAGAACGATACTCACCAGAAAAGAAATATCATGTGATTATGTAACATGATCAACGAGGCTCAAAATCTTACATGGGGGTTTAACAAGTAATAGAGCACTTTTCATGGTAAGCAATATCCCACAAGTACACATATAACTTCTTATCGCAATATAACTAAAGTACACTTCCTTCATCAACTTCAAAAGCATATGAATTTTAGGCACAATTTCAGAATATAAGCTCACATGGATCACCAAAACATAAACTCAATCCTTTCACTCCATGATTTAAAAGCACACATAAAAATTAGAATAAGGAAATGAGGGCACCTGATTTTTCTCCAATGTATGTTTCTTCAACGTATGCACGAGTTTCTCAAATCAAAGCCTCAGCGTAGAACTCGTCTTGCCACTATAATTACCTTTTTCTATCATCAAAGCTCAAACACTCATCATCACAGAATTCATCAATAATAAAATAGGAGAACTATAAGAAAAAATCAATTGACTATCTAATCATCTCCACACACTAGAAACACCACAGAACACTAGACAAATTGCAAAAAAAATCGACACATCAAAACCGATCAAAGTTTCAACATACCGCAAAAAATCAACTCTCCTAGCAAACATTACAAAGAAAATATTATACTCTTGGTGCTTCAATGAGGTAATAACATCACACCTCCCAAACTTAGTAAAAGCGTAAGTCGAAACTAAGTTTGAAAAGAGATGTAATTGTCGATTAGTAAGCACCTTAAATATAAAAATTTCTCACTCACACGAAATAAATAAAGCAATAAAATGGAAGGGAAAGCCCCCAATAGGCGCTCATGTTTAACGTCGGAGAGTCACGACGGAATACCGCTTTTTGAACTACTGGATCAGATAGCGGTCTTTTTGCATCCTCACCTTCAAGTACTTTCTTTCCCTTTTCTTGTCTACACTCAACACCTCACCTTTCTTGGTCACACAAATATGATCCTTGAAATTACCTTCGTCCAATGGCTGTCTATACTCCTCCTTTTTAATCTTCTACTTAAATTTAGAATCATCTGTCTTAGAAAAATCAAGATTAAACAAGTTAGAAATCACATCTATGCTCTTGCAAGATTGAGTCTCCATGGGCATCTTCATTGCATGATCAAGAGAGAAAACCACATCTTCATTATCCATCTGCAGTCTAAGCTTCTCGGCTCTCAACTTTTTTGCTCTTTCCCACTTCTTCTCAACTATAAGCTCATTATTCTGCTCTTGGGATGGCTCTGGAGTGTTCTGAACAACAGGTGTAGCATTCGGGATTGAATTGGGCATGAAACGGGACTGCTCAACCTTCGTTCAACTTGGGTAGGTTGGTCGAGCAACTTGTCCTTGGTCGAACGACGGCTCTGATCGTGGACTCCTATTTCCCAAGTGTTGTTCGACTATCGTTAGACCAAAGTAATCTGATAGAATGGATGTGTGTTGGTCGAACGATAGCTCTGATCGTGAAGTTATCTTCCCGCGTTGTTGTTCGATCACTGCTCGACCAAGATGGTCAGATCGAACAGAGTTGTTTTGGTCGAACGGCGGGACAGAAAATAGATCATCAAAATTCTGTTTCTCTGAAGTTTATTCGACCTTAGCTCGACCATCAGGTCTGGTCGAGCTGATGTGGTTTGGTTGAGCAACTACCCTACTTCATTCGTTCTCGCTCGCCGGCATCATCGGACCTTCGTACTGCATGCCGAACCTCAATGTGATGGCATTATTCTCCCACGTTTGTGTCAATTGATTCACATTTGTGGCTATCTGTCCCATTATCGAAGTAAGGTCCTTCAGCTGCTTAGATAAATCTGCATGATCAACATTCATTCTCGCTTCAATGCGGTCAACCCTTACATCAGTCTCAGTCATGTATCGATTGAAGGTATCTTCAACACTCCTCACTTCGTGCTGCTTCATACTAGGCCCCCTTAGTGTCAAATCTGTAATCTGCTTCTGCTGGAACTCTAGTAGCTTGTTGATATTAGCTAGACTAGAGACGAGCTCATCATTCTTATTTGGCTTCATCACTTGATGCTCAACATGCGCTACCATGCCAAGTACATATGATCCTCTATCTCTCTCCATAGGCCAGTCAAGTGAATTCATAGAGATGTCTTCAAACAACTTTTCTGCTTCTATTGTTATTTTGGATAACAGTGCTCCACCTGATGATGCATCAATAAAGACACGCGACTCACAATCTAATCCATAGTAGAAGATACTTATGTATTGAGCCTTTGACATTCCATGTTATGGGCACCTCCTGAGTATGTCTTTAAACCTGTCCCACGCCTCATGAAACTTCTCACCCTGATTCATAACAAATTGGGTGATCTCTTGCTTCATTCTTAAGATCCTTGAGGGTGGCATGTATCTCTCCAAGAACTTTTACTGCAGTTGGTCCCATGTAGTGCAATCTGCTGCGTCAAAAGTCTCATACCAAGCTTCTGCCCCATCAATCAAAGAGAACTTGAATAGGGTGATCCGTCTAGCATTGTCATTAGCTCCAACACCCCTTTGAGTGTTTTGCATAACCAAGAAATCTTCGGAGGTGTTGGTATGGATCTTCAAAACAACCTCCAGAAAATGGATTTTTCTCTACCATGTTAATAAGAACGGATGTATCTCAAAATCATCATCTTCCCCCTTGCTCCTATCAACCCCATGTTACCAATTCCATAGTTCGTGAAAATTTCACGTATGGTAACATTATCCGGATTCTGCCTTGCTCCGGCCATGTTTAGCACTGTGTGTTATTCTTCCTTTTCTTCCTTTCCTTTTCCTAGTGCACAAGTACCTAAGAAAAATTTAAGGTTAGAGAGAAATAAATAATCATAAATAAAAGTCTTAATCAACGAGAAATAATAAACTAATAATAACAGTCGTCCCCGGCAACGGCGCCAAGAACTTGATGCGCGTTTTCTTTGCATGCAAAATTAATCCCCAAGTATTAAGGATATCAGTTGTAGCTTAAGCAAGCGAGCAAGTGAATATCGAACTCAAAGGACGGTGTATTAACAATTTAATTATTTACTAAATTAATTAAGACAAGATGACAATTAAGATTGAGGTTTGAATTATTGATCTACTAACAAAAATATAAAATAACAATTAAAATAAAGTCACTTAGAAGAATACAAAGTGGATCAAGTAGGAGAATAGGTAGCCCTAGAATAATCCAGTTTCACTCATTAATTTTCCTTTTGTGTATTGATGTCCGACTTTGCCTTGTAGAATATGGACGCATCACTAAACCATGCATATCTACTCTATATACACAAGTAAACATGCGTGTAATACGCATGAATAACCTCGGAGCAAGAGATATAATTCCACCTTCCTTTCTAGTTACTATCAATATCAATTATTTCCCTGGCCAATTGGTAATCTAACCCGATATATGATCTCCCTTTATAAGTACTATAAAATTATCCTCTTTATCCTACTTAATAATTCGAATTCAATTCAATTAATAAGTATTCATATATGGTAGTTCTAATGAAGCTTTGGAGTCCCCTCACTTAGAATCATAACATTGAATCATGTTCAGCGATGAACGCACTCAATCAATAACCAAGATATATATTCAGACTCTACATAACAGTTAATGATGCACAAAACGACCGTGAATATGGATTAAGAAAGCATAATCATATATAAAATAAACCACAAGTAGTGTTGTACGAAGTTTATACATGAAAGTTGAATTAACTAGATAAATTCTTCATAAATCCTAGATCTACCAAAAAGGCTCTAGCCCATGATGTTACGAAGAATAATCATGTGTGTTGGAGAGATCTTACCCGTAGTCTGGAAAATACTAGATAAATTAGGAAGCAAACAAAACCCTAGATGTTGCGTTGTCGCGTCCTTCTCTATCTTGAATTCTCCTCATGGTTCTCCTCTTGATTCCACAGACGAATCTTCAAAGTGATTGATGGATGAAGGAAAGGATGTGGATGATGGTTGGGGGTGATCCCCCCTTGTGGGGTGTAGTATAGTATTGAAAAACACGCAGAAACACGCACTTGGGGTGTAAAAATCGGATCCGGACGCGTCTCAGGCATGGAGTTCGACCTAGGGTTCGACTTAGAACTTGGTCGAACCCTGGTCGAATCGAAATCGGCAATAATTCGCACTTCAGGAATTCGGTTCACCCAAAATTGCTTTAGTTCGACCAAGGGGTCTGGTCGAACTCGACTGTCGTGGTCGAATCACACTTGCGCCATCTCACTGTTTCGCGTATAACTTCCACATTCGAGCTCCAATTTGAGTGATTCTTGAGCTCACGCGATCCTCTCTTCCTTGATTTCTATTCATATAAAGATCTCATAAAAATTTTAAGATTTGAATATATAAAAAGCCATGGAAAGCAGAACATCCGTTCTGTTCGGCACAGCTCGCGCGACGTCACCATTTTGCTCATAACTTCCTCGTTTGGAACTCGATTGAGGTGTTCTTTATGCCGAAACGACCCCTCTTCAGCGGCTTTCTAACCATATATCAAAATACAATTTTGATCTCCACAAAAATACAAAAAAATTGCACAAGTTGGACGTGCGTTTTTTAGCATTCATTGCACAAGTTGCACAATTTCTCCAACTTTGTACTTTTGATCATTTTTCCATATAAAACACAATAAAACACCTCAAGTGCACCTTTTTCTCACATATATTGAATATAAGATACTTGTGCTAATATATAACAACAATACTCATCAAAAAGGTGTTAATTGGACACTCAAACATACTAATTTTCACTCTCAACAGGTATTTGTAGAGTCCACGTTTTTCATACTAACAAAATATTTTCTCCGTCCTCTTGAAAAGTAACAATTTGCTTTTTGTGTATGGATCAAAGAGTATAATAATTTAATATGTAATGAGTTAAAAGATATAATATTTTAATTTGTAGTGGATAGTTGTATTTGTGCTGAGTGTGAGTATATATAGCGAGTTGAGTATAATAATAGTTTTATGAGTCACGTCAAACTAAAAAGAAAATGAATGGAACGGACTAAAATGACAAATGAATACGTATCCAATAGATGGATAGAGTAGGAGTTGAATCTCCAAAACTTTTCACCCTCCCTTTAATTAAGCTATACCTTATCACTTCCATTTACATACACACAAATAAACTTGATCTAGCTAGCTAGCTTGTTCTCATAGAACCATCCTCCAAACAGCCGAGATGGGAGGAGGAACCGATCAACACTGCGACAGAATGGAGTTGCTGAGAGCATTCGACGAGACGAAAGCCTGTGTGAAAGGTCTCATAGATTCTGGATTGCCCAAGCTTCCCCAGATCTTCGTGAGGCCATCGGAGGACCTGGTTCAAGATCACAAAACGACGTCGGAAATTCAAGTTCCGACCATCGATCTACAGGACATCCTCGAGAATCCAGAGAGACGAAAGCGGGTGGTTGAAGAAGTGAAGGGTGCATCGGAAAGGTGGGGATTCTTCCAGGTGGTGAATCATGGGATTCCTCTGTCCGTTCTTGATGGGATGATCGACGGCGTTGACAAATTTCACGATATGGATATTGACGAGAAAAAGAAGTATTATACGCGAGATACCACGACAAGTGTGCGATATAATAGCAGTTATGATCTCTTCACTTCGAGAACTGCCAGCTGGAGGGATACTTTGACCTTAGCTTTCAATGGTGGATGTCACTCTTTGGATCCCCATGAATTGCCTCCTGCTTGCAGATATGATTACTCAACTAGTTATACTATCTCCTTTTCAATTCTTTATGTTTGATGCCAAAAGAATTTTCGCGTGGTGAGTTGAATCTGGTTTATCAAGCATCTTAATTTTAAAAAAATTAATTTTACACATATTTTTTTTAAATGAAAAATATTATTTATATCAACAAAATATAAAAGTTAGGGTGTAATGTCAATCTATTCATATTTAACTATGTCCTCAACTGTCCTTTTTCCTTTTTAGTTTTAGTATCAAAGACAAATTCATCAATAGTTAAGTACAAACTCAAATTTTTAGTAAAATATGAATTAGTATTTCTTTAATAGAAATAATACTCTAATTAAGTGTTTAGAAAAAAAAAGGTTTTTTTTAGATTAAAAAAAAAAACTTTCCCCTCTTCTTAAAAGTATTAATTTTACCATTTTAGTACTTTGAATTATGAAACATTAATTTCCTTTTTGGTGTTACATTTCATTCCAAAAACTCACTACTAGTAAATGATCCTAAATATTCTATTATATTTTTTTTTATTACATCTTCTATTATATGTATTAGATTAGATTAGATGTGTGACACTTTGCAAAGAGAATAAATTTCAATCTTTCCTTTAGGTTGATATTTTTCTTTTAGAGCATATGTTTTATTATATCATACTGTTAATTATCTATTCACAACGTGAAATGTAACACTAAAATATAACAAGAGATCTGAACCGATATAAAATTTCAAAGTATATCACCACTGTAAAAGGTGAACTGTTAATATTATACTTCATCTGTCCCATTGAAACGTACGCGTTTTTCCATTTTTGTCCACCACAATACAAAGTGTGCATTTCCTTTATTTTATAAAGAGAACCCACACATATTAATTATTTTTCTCTATGGGCCCACATGTCATACTAATAAACCTACCCACTTTACATTAATATATTATTTCTCTCACTCTATTACGCATTAAAATATTACTCCCTCCGTCTCATAGAAGTTGACACACTTTCCTTTTTGCTTTGTCCTACTAAAGTCGACATATTTCCTTTTTAATACATGGGACCCATACAAAAATAATTAATCTATTCTCATGGGCCCCACATACCACCTCTAATACAACTACCCACTATACATTAAATATTATTTCTCTCACTTCACTTTACTCTACTTTACATTAAATTATTATACTCCTTAATCTCCGTGCCAAAAAAAATATCAACTTCTTTGGGACGGAGGGAGTATTATACTCCTTAATCAACGTGCAAAAAGCAAACGTCCACGTTTCAATGGGACGGAGGGAGTACTTAGGAGTTGATATCCGGTGCAACAGGGTGCACGCGTGTATCCATATCTACATTTGTTTTATTAATACTGTATAAAAATACTCCCTCCATCCCACTAAACTCTTCACTATATCCTCATTTATTTGTCCCACTACACTCTTCACCCTCCAAAAATAGTAAAAGTTTCGAAACAAATAACCTCTCATTACTATATATTTTCAAAAATGTCACTCTCACCTAACTCACGTAACTTACTTTATCATTTATTTATTACTTAAAAATACCACAATACCCCTAAAAAGTCAATAAAGTTGGTCAAAAATTTTTTCTTAAATTCCGTATCTACAGTAACGGTGAAGAGCTTAATGGGACGGAGGGAGTATGTATTTTTTAATAAATGTATTATATTTTTTAATTCAGTTTTTTATTAGATTAAAAATTAACTGAAAATTTACTAACAAACTGTTTAAATTCTTATTAATTAGTACATTTATTTTTATTACTATTAAATATACGTATGTTTTGAATGTGGTAAAAAATGCATAGGAGAATTTGCCTAGTTGTATATAGTACATTATAGTGGTGTACATTTATTTTATTTTGGATTAATTCATAAAAAATTCACCAAACTTATTGGGGGATTTTCAAATCTATCACGACTTTTTATTTTGGTTAATTTAATACATAATCTATTTAATAGTTTCAATTCTATCACGACCTTTTATTTTTGTTAATTTAATACGTGATCTATTTAATATTTTCAATTATATCACAACTTTTATTTTTGCATTTTGATAAACGTTTATTTTATATTTTCAATTCAATTCATTATTATTATTATTATTATTATTATTATTATTATTATTATTATTATTATTAAACTGTGAATTTATTAATTATTGGGATTAACGCTTCATTTTTTTAAGTCCAACTAATTATTAATTTCCTTTGTTATAAAATCCTTATTTTTAATAAATAATTTCATTTATATAATATTTTTGTTACAATTGTGAATTTACTAATAGTAATAAAGTCGAACAAAAAAGAAAATTTAGAATTTTATTCATTATAATAAAAAATATTTTACATAAAAGTCGATCTATTAAAATAAATTTCTATCACTAATTACAATATGAATTTACTATAATAAGAAGGAGAAAATATCTTATATGTTCGAACGGTATATTTTAATTTTTAAGCAACTTTTAATAATAATAATAATAATAATAATAATAATAATAATAATAATAATAATAATAATAATAATAATAATAATAATAATAATAATAATAATAAATTAAATTGAATATATGAAATCAATGGTGTATCAAATTGTAAAAATAAAAGGTGTGATAGAATTGAAAATATTAAATAGATCGCGTATTAAATTGATAAAAATAAAAGGTTAGGATAGAATTGAAAATATTAATTAGACCATGTATTGAATTGACAAAAATAAAAGATCGTGATAGATTTGAAAATCTCTGATAAGGTCCTGAATTTTTTTAGGAATTAACCCTTTTATTTTCAATCATTTAAATGATTACTCTAGTGTTTAGTACCCCTGAGTTACGATTAGTTTTTCATCTTTACTTTTACTCTAGATATGGAGTTAAAAGGATCTGAATGAGAGTGAGGAACAAGCTAATCTTTATTGAAAAGATTAATTAGTTCAATATTGTTGTCAAGGAACTCTAATTGCTTTATAAATAAATTAATTAGTAACTAATAGGAGCCTGTTTGAAAATGATCAATATATAAAATATACCATGAAATGAATCGTTTTATTTCTTTCGGTCTCATTCTAAATTCACAGAGAATCAGCATTGGAATATTCAAAAAACATTGAAATATTAGGGAACACTCTACTTGGGTTATTATCAGAAGCTCTAGGACTCAAAACCGATCACTTGGAAAATATGGAATGTTCTGTCGCCCATCGTCTCCACTGTCACTATTATCCAGCTTGCCCTGAACCTGAACTAGCAATCGGAACAACGAGGCACGCCGACGCTGGCTTCCTCACCATTCTTCTACAAAATCGAATTGTCAGCGGTCTCCAAGTTTTGTACAATGGTGAATGGATCGACATTCTTCCTGTTCAAGGAGGTTTGGTAGTAAACATTGGAGATCTTCTTCAGGTATACAAGTATCTTTTTTTTTATCCCTTTATCGTTAGAATTTCTATTTCATGTTTTGTCTTGTATTTCTCGTACATGACACTAATCAAAAGAAGCTACCTATAAAGATGTGTCAAAATGGGTTGGTTGTTCTCTGGATTGGAGTGGGGCGGACCTTCGTGGGTTGGGACGGTATTGGTTAATTAGCCCGAACCAGAATTTGTTTTTGATGTTTTTCTATAAATTTATATAAACAAAATAAAACTAAAATGGTACTCCCTCCGTCCCACAAAGTTTGCATGCCTCTTCCGGCACGAAAATTAAGAATAATGATAATTTTTAGGGGTATTATGATATTTTTTGTAATAAATAAATGATAAAGTATGTTACGTGTGTTAGGTAAGGGTGATCTTTTTGTAAATAAAGTGTATGTGGAAGTGTGATTGTGTTTGACTTTTTATTTTTTTAGGAAGATGCAAACTTTTGTGGGACAACCCAAAATAAAAAGTGTGCAATCTGAAATGGGACGGAGGGAGTACTTTTTGTAACTAGGTTTATCAAATTGAGTTAATTGATGGCATTAACCAAGAATTCATAAAAATCAATTACTCCCTCCAGTCTCAACTTAAATTACACCATTTATGTGGATACGAAGTTGTAAAAAATTTACTCTTAGCCCAATTTTATTGATTTTTGAAGAGTAATATAGTATTTTTACGTAATAAATAAATTATAAAGTATGTTAAATTGTATTATATGGGACGGATGAAGACCAAAAATATGAAAACAGACCCAAAAGTATGAAATTTAATATGAGTCGGGACAAAAGAGTATTTTTTTAATTGAAATTAGAATGTTGAGTTATTGGTGGGGTGGCCTTGGTAGAGCAGATTATAAAAGTATGAACCATTTGCGGGTTGAATTATTGGTGGGTGGGACTTGGTAGAGTATATTATAAAAGTGTGAACCATTTGTGAGTTGGATTGTTGGATTATTGGTGGCTGTGTAGGCCACACAAACCTAGCCTATTTTGCTAACTATATATATAGATGAAACACTAGAAAATTTATAAATTACATTTATGTAACTCATTTTTTGTCATGTTAATATGACATAGCTTGTATCAAATGGAAGATTCAAAAGCAATGAGCATAGAGCGAAAGCAAGTGGAATAGGTCCAAGAATTTCAATAGCCTGTTTTTTCTCTGGGCCTCCAAATGTATCTAAGGTATATGGTCCTATTAAAGAGCTGATATCTGAAGAAAATCCTGCTCTATACAAAGATATTGTTCTTGGTGAATATGTAGCCAAGTTCTTCACTACTGGATTGGACAATTACCGTGCCCTTGATTATTACAAATTGTAAAGCTTCAAATGATTTACCATTGTATATTCTTTGTGATTTGATCAGAGATATGTATGCATGTGAGCTTGGTAGTATTCATGTATTTTGTAATAATACAAATTTCTTTGCTCTTAGTTTTTAACTATAGAGTATATTATGTGATGGATTTATACAGACAAAGATTGTTAGAAATATATATTGAAATATGGATGGTATTGCGTGCCACCAAGTTCACTGTAGAATTGGATTATTTTTTTTTTTAAAAATTATAAAATAAACGTTGAAAAGACAATTATACCCCAGCATTAATATTACTTTATATAAAGGAGCATGAGTTAATAATATTTCATAAGCCTTAAAAATTTACTAAAAATAAAGAAGATAACACATTGATTGCGCTTAAATGGGCATAATTTCCTTAGCCCAATAGTTAAAACATGGGCCCAAGTATATTACTCATTCCTCCCAAAAATAAATTCACACTTTATATTTTTGTTCGTCCCATAAAGAAGTTCACACTCCCAAATAAGGAAATACACACAAATCAATAACCTTACAACACACTTTAATTTTAAAATTGTCACCCTTTTACAACTCACATTACTTCCTTTATAATTTATTTATTATCTAAAAATATCAAATTACCCCTAAAAGTAAACTTTTTCTTAAAATTCGTATCTACAGTAACTGTAAATTTCTCTTTGGGACAGAGGGAGTACAACTTAAGATGGAGGTGGGTTATCATATCCCACGAAACTAATGAAGAATTAAGGCAATTCTCATGTTTATTTTAACATTTTTAAACTATAAATTTAAGGACTGAAAAATACGTAAACTATCAATTATGGACCTAAATTACTTTTTCTATCGATTAGGAGTTTGAATTAATTAGATATAAAAGATAATACTCCCTCCATCCCGAAGATATTGACACATTTTTTGGGCACGGAGATTAAGGAGTATAATAATTTAATTTAAAGTGAAGTGAGAGAAATAATATTTAATGTGTAGTTGGTAGTTGTATTAGTGGTGAGTGAGATGTGTGTGTATCCATGTAAATAAATAAATTATTTTTGAGTGGGTCCCATGTTCCTTAAAAGGAAATATGTCAATTTCTGTGGGACAATCCAAAAAGAAAAGTGTGTCAATATCTTTGGGACGGAGGGAGTATGTGATAAATTTAGGCATGGGCTTGAGTTCAAATCATGTATTAGTTTTGTATAATTCAAATCCCTAATTATATAAAAAAAATAAGGAGACTAACTGAATAATCTTGGAGTATGAGTGTACTAACTTCTAACCACTAATAAACTAAATAAAAAATAATAATAATAGTAAATTTAAATTGAAAAATGAATTTGGGAAATAATTGAGTTTAATCAATTGGATAAAAAAATCAGCCAATTATTGGGTTTAAACTATCTAGCTAGCTCTAGTTCCTGATAGAAGCATTCTCCAAAAAGCAGATATGGGAGAAGAAACTGATCCACACTTCAACAGAAGAATGGAATTGCTAAGAGCTTTCGAGGAGACAAAAGCTGGGGTGAAAGGTCTCGTAGATTCTGCAGTCCCAAAGCTTCCCCAGATCTTCGTGAGGCCTTCTGATGATCAAGAGCTGGTTCAAGATCACGAAACGACGTCGCGGATCCAAGTTCCGACCATCGATCTGCAGGACATCCTCGAGAATCCAGATAGACGAAAGCAGGTGGTCGAAGAAGTGAAGGGTGCATCGGAAAGTTGGGGGTTCTTCCAGGTGGTGAATCATGGGATCCCTCTGTCCGTTCTTGATGGGATGATCGACGGAGTTGAGAAATTCTACGATATGGATATTGACGAGAAGAAGGAGTATTACTCGCGAGATAGGTCGAGAAATGTACGATATTATAGCAGCTATGATCTCTTCACTTCGAGAACTGCCAGCTGGAGGGATACTTTGACCATAGCCTACAATGGCGGATATCAATCTTTGGATCACCAAGAATTGCCCCCTTCTTGCAGGTATCAATATGATTGCTCAACTACTC
Source organism: Pogostemon cablin (assembly GCA_023678885.1). Lineage (NCBI taxonomy): Eukaryota > Viridiplantae > Streptophyta > Magnoliopsida > Lamiales > Lamiaceae > Pogostemon > Pogostemon cablin. The sequence goes on along the minus strand of CM043008.1, from coordinate 11,304,091 downwards.
ATCTGTTTCTATTATTATTATTTTATATTTTTTTATTTAAGTCGGTATCACAGTGGCACATGCTAAGATTACTCATCCTCTGTCCTCAAAATAAGTGTCTAGTTTACCATTTTAGTCTATTTCAATACAAAATATTTATTTCTTTTTTAAATTGACGTGACGCACATAATAATATTATTATAAATAACTCATCACTAATACAATTATTATCTAATACATTAAAATATTATTTCTCTTACCTCATTAATAGATATTTTTCAACGAAACAGATAAAGTATTATTTACTATTTTTCATTTTCTATTGATTAATTATTGATAAGGGCAAGTATTATATGAGGCTATCTCAAGTAAGCTTTTACGAGAGATGAATAAAAAGTAATAATATCATTAACGAAAAGTGATACTCCCCCATCCGCCACAAACGTATACATTTGCTTTTTATACGCAGATTAAAGAGTATTATTATTTAATATATGTAGTAGATAGTTGTATTAGTGGAGTGTGTGAGTCCAATATATTAAATGTATTAGTGATGTGTATGGGTCCCATATTTTTAAAAGGAAAATGTATACTTTTGGTGCGGACACTCAAAATAACAAAATGTATACTTTCCGGCGGACGGAGTGAGCAATATTTTTTAACGAAAATGATAAAATAATTACACAATTAGGAGTATTCGCTTATTAATAATTACAATTACTTAGACATACATGATACACCAAAACTCCAGAATCGGCAGTTCAAATTAGAATCAGCGGTTCAAACCGGAAGTCCAAATAGAACATGATTTCAAGATTTTAAAAGAAATCAACTGGGAACCGGCTGTGACGAACCGGAACCGCAACTGCCTCAGGACTGGTTCGGTTTTGCGTACAATTAACATCTTAAACCAAATGAGATCACTTGTTACACAATGCTGTTTCATCTCCTATTACATAAATAAAATACTTGCCATATGTCATAATCGAAGGCCGAAATTCAATACTTGCCCCAAGTGTTTAATAGTCATTTGTAGGGTATAGTTTTTTTATATAAAAAAACACTAATGAAACATGGAATTTGTAACAGGGAATTTAACTTGATCTTAAACTCCCTATGAAAAGAAAAAGTTTATCTTAACAAGAAAATGTCTGGCGTACTATATACCATGAATCGTGATCATTCTTTCTGACTCATTCTTAAAATTGACAGAGAATCAGCAGTGAAATATTCAAAATACATAGAAGTTTTAGGGAATACTCTTCTTGGGTTATTATCAGAAGCTCTAGGACTCCAAACAGATCACTTAAAAAATATGGAATGTTCACTCGGCCATCGTCTCCACTGTCACTTTTATCCAGCTTGCCCCGAGCCTGAACTAGCTATCGGAACAAGCAGGCACACTGATATTGGCTTCCTCACCATTCTTCTACAAAATCGAATCGTCAAAGGTCTCCAGGTCTTGTACAATAGTCAATGGATCGACATTCTACCAGTTCAAGGAAGTTTGGTTGTAAACATCGGAGATCTTCTTCAGGTATATTTTTACTTCCTCTGTTCGTCTCTAAAGTATCCATTTTATCATATTGGACTTTCACTCCAAAAGTATCAATTTTTCCTTTTCAAGAAAAAAGACATGTTGTGATATTAAGCATAGTATGCGTATTAACTAGTGATAACATGAATTTTAAAATACTATTATGAGCATTTTATGATTTCAAGTGATGGAGTATTTTCTTATTTAAAGTGTGCATTAAATAAATATTGAGACAGATGAATAGAGAAAGTATGCGTAAATAATGACTTCAATCAAAAGCAAATGAATATAGATGAGACACTAGAATAGTAAATTATACTAGTTTAATTCATTTTTTGTCATGTTAATATGATATAGCTTGTATCAAATGGAAGATTCAAAAGCAGTGAGCACAGAGCAAATGCAAATGGAATAGGCCCAAGAATTTCAGTGGCTTGTTTTTTCTCTGGGCCTCCAAATGGATCTAAAATTTATAGTCCTATTAAAGAGTTGATATCAGAAGAAAACCCTGTGAGATACAAAGATATTGTCTTAAGTGAATATTTAGCCAAGTTCTTGACTACTGGATTGGACGATTATCGCGCCCTTGATTATTACAAGATGTGAAGTTTCAAATGATTTAACATTGCATGTTCTTTGTAATTTGATCACACAACATATGTATGTGTGCTTGGAATTAGTATTCATGTAATTTGTAATAATACAAAGTAGCTCTTAGTTTGTAACTAAGAGTACGTATGTTATATATGTGATGGAATACCAGACAACGATTGTTAGATTTATATAATACTGAAATAATATCTTAAATAACACTATTAAAAAACTTTTTTTTTTACCAACAAAATATTCCGTTGGTAAAAAATTTAAATTTCATTTTAAATTGTTATACCAACGGATTAACAACGAAATTTGTGGGTAATTTTTCATTGGTAAAATAGTGATTGGTAGTAAATTTTTAACAATGGAATTAAATTCAATTATGTAGGTAATCTGTTACTAATTATAATTCGTTTGACAATTTATATAATGATTATGTTGCTACTCTATTGGTAAATAGCAATGGATTTTATTCCATTTGTAAAAATTATAATAAATCCATTGACATTTCATTGCTAAAAAAAAAATGTAATTTTTGTTGGCAATCAATACTAATCATTAGTTATTACTAATAGATTGAATTTCATTGGTAAATTTTGTTATTAAAAAAGAGTGTATTTATGGTGTAAACTTCAGAAGTTCTATGAAAAAATCACTAATTTATACAACTTCAAATTTACGTAGATCAATATTCAACCAATCAATACATTTTTCAAGCAAACTAATTACATTTGTTGCTCATTTTTCAGACTGCTTATTTAAAATTGATTGCTAAAATACTCAAAGATTAAATCATGAAAAATAATATTAGTACAAAGAGATGGTCTATATGTTAGAATACACTTATAATGGCGGAGTTTACACGGGTTTGAGATGCCTTTTTTTGCCGTTTTCATGTTCGTATGAGATCACCTATGCCAATTTCATATTTCATCTGATATTTTATCTTTTAAATGGATGAAATGGTCGTTTGAGATTGAGACTGTCTTAATCTTAAATTATTGACTTTAAAAATGGAGTGAGGCTCATGTGTACCCGAGCGCACGGAGCACATTCTGTGCGACTTTTCAATTTTCGTGCCCCTTTGCAATTTAAATCCCTAGCAATACATAGATTTAAATAAAATATAAAGGTGAAGGATTGTGTTAACATGGGAACACAGAATATTCCTCCGTGTCCGGGGGCGCAAAAGCTTTTGCCTTAAAAATGGCCTCCGCGACAGGTGATTGGTTGTTATGGTTGTTATAAATAGAGACAAGAGTTTGAGATGATTGATTCGGTTTTAATGGTTTGTGGTTGGTTCAATGTAAAAAGGCTATCCAAACTTGTAGAGAGTTTCCAGTCTCAACAATATATAACTACTTTTATTACAAAGTTCATTAAAGTGTGGATGTCCGCAATGCGGAGTCATCCAAACTTTGAAATTTGGGGAACAACTAAAAATTTGCAAATTACTTCATTCATTCAAAACGAATGTATTTTCATTTATGATTGTTTTAAAATATTCATTTTCTTCTTGAATTGAGTATTCACATTTACAAATTCATGGAGTAACCAAAGTTTTACTCTTTTTGTGCACCTTAAACGTCCCCAATTTAATTATTTTGGATATCCACATTAAAGGTGCTCTTTTTTTTTTTCAGTAAAAAGATTCCACATGACGCACTACTGATTACTAATACAACTAGTATAAAATAATACTTCATCCGTTTCCGAAATACTAGTATGTTTCTAAAAAGTATAGAAAATTTTAATACTCCCTCTGTCTGCTTCTAAGGTATCCATTTCACTATTTCTGGCATCCGCTTCAAAGGTATCAATTTTCTCTATTTAGCAAAAAAAAAAGTAAATAATATGACACACCACTTCCCTCTAATACAACTACCAACTTTACCTATAATAATAATACTCCTTAAACCATGTGCAAAAAGCAAATAAAGACCTTAAAACTGTCCACGTGCAAAAAGCAAATGGATACCTTGAGACCAGACAGAGGGAGCACTACTAGAAAAATGAATTATTATGACATTGATAAATATAGTGTAAGAATTGTTAATAATACATTTAATATATAATGACATTTCTACAAAATGTCTTCTATTCCAATGTATTATTAGATCATAATCTATCAATACACTTTATTGTCATTATATATTATTTTAAGATACACTTAATTAAGGATAAATTTAATAATTATAATAATTAAAAATAAAGACCTTAGAACTGTCCACGTGCAAAAAACAAATGGATACATTAGAACCAGATAGAGGGTACTACAATAACTTCTTACTACATACTCCCCTCCGTCCCTCACTAAGAGGGTCTTTTGTTTTTTGGCACGTGAATTAAGTAGTATTATTATTAAATATGTAGTGGGTAGTTGTATTAGTGAAAGTGTGGGTCCCATATTTTAATTATATTAGTGAGTGTGTGTGGGTCCCATATGTGTAAAAAAAGGAAAGAAGGCCCTTTTGGTGGAACGCCCAAAATGGAAAAAAGACAATCTTTGAAGGGGACACCTACATATCCGATTCAACCTTGGAATCAAGCCACATGTAGTTCGATTTGACTCACATCAATCACGAACGAAGCACAAAAGAACGATTTGATCATAACGATATCGTGGAAATGCTGCACGGACCCATATATATAGGAACAAAAAGAGAATTCTTTTTTCAAATCTTTGATTTTCCCCCGGATCAAGGATTTTATGTTTTTCCTTTCCTCTTGACCCAGTTGCCATTCCTGCATGAGGGAGTATTACTCCTTCTATCCCACATATTGAAAAGAAATTTTACAAAAAATATAATATGTATAAATTGGATTTATAGGAGACTCCTTTATATAATATTATATTACTGAAAATTAAAGAAAAATACTATATTTGAATATTAACCTCATACACCCAATTAAATTGTAATGGAATAATATACCGTGTAATTAAATTGTAATATATATATATATATATATATATATATATATATATATATATATATATATATATATATATATATATATATATATATATATATATATATACCGTGTAATCCTATTAAATAAAAGTGACACCACTAACCGTTTCTAGGAAATGAATCTCTAGTAAGTTTATGAGATGATAGAAAACTAATCTAATGATTTGTACATAGAAAAGTGAAAAGGAAATGAGAGTGAAGAAGGGATGAATGAGTGGCTCCAAAGTGATAACAAACAATGAATAGAATTAAAGATGAAGGTTCCAACAAGGCATGTGTTACACATTCCCATCACACAAATAAACTAATCCATGCATTTAACAAAGTCAAAGAGGGACTACTCTTAGGTTTTTTTTCTTCTTCTTCCATGAGGCTTCTGACCATGACTTTTTGTTAGCTATAAATATGCACAATGACCAAGAATATATATCAATTACATGCAATTAAATATTTCTCATTAGCAAGCTAACTAACTATATCTCCTCTTTCTGAAACTTATATATTAATCTTTTCCACCATTATATATACACACATAAATAGGAGAAGAATGATTACACCTCAGATACTTACAGAAGATGCGTTCGACCTCGACTTCGCACTGACAATGCCCGAAGATTCATCGTCTGCGGAGGCAACAGACGCTGCCGGCGCAGCCCAGCTCGTGCTCGACCATTTGCCAACCGTGCATGGCGGTGGAGGGGAATGCATGGTTTGTATAAACGGGTTCGGGTCAGGTCGGGCTCCGGCAAAGCAACTGCGGTGTTCCCATCTTTTCCATGAAAATTGCATTTCTCAATGGCTCTCAATCCAAAACTCTTGCCCCGTGTGTCGTCGGAAAATCTCCGACAGTGCAAATTATTTATGATTCTCATTTATTTGATTTTTAAATCATGTGATTTATATATATATACTCTTTTTAACAGAGTTTATTTTTTCATTTTGGCGCCTGCCCCAAGAAGTAGCTCATTTCATTTTTTACACATGTGGAACTCATACCCACTCAATAATACAATTAAAATATTGAACTCACATGTCCACTAATTCAACTAATTAACTACACTTTAAATAATAATGCTCATTAATTCACGTACAAATAGTAAAATGAGATTTCTTAAATTGGATAAAAGGAGTAATATTTCATAAGTTAAAGTCTCATTTGATACAGTATTTATGTGAGACGGGTCGATTTATTGTTAAAGTATGATTATTGTATAAGTAAAGTTATAAATGTTTACTAATAAATATATAAAGTATGTTTTTTTAAAGTATTATTAATGATGAATTAAACTATAATTATTATAGTATGGGGAAGAAATAAAAAACGTCTCATATAAATTTATTTTATTGAAATAGTTTTTTAAAAAACAATTCATTTCTCCTAAATAGTGCCAAAACTTTTTAACTTCACACCAAATGACCATTTTTTTAAAAAAGAAAGGGGTTTGAACATAGCAAAAGTTTTCAAACCAAAGGATAAAATTGACATATATCAAAAGTTATAGGACGAAATTGGTTTAAAACTTATATTTTGGGATGAAATATGAGCAAAATTGAAAGATTTTGAACGAAAATAAATTGAAGTCTTACGTATGGCGTACGTGGAGTTTCCGGCGAAATTATCATTTTCCGGCAAAAAATGATCAAAAATAGAACAAATCCGTGAGTTAGAGGACAAAATTGAACTATTTATCTATTGTGGGTGGGATAGAAATCGAATTTTATCTTAATAATGGGGCAAAAAGTGAATTTAATTCATATAAGATGATTAGCTGCTTAGGTAACTTCTTAATTGCAAAATTTAAAGTGGTAGGGTATTATCTAAGATTTTTTAGCATGATTTCAACCGGTTCAAATTTGAATATAGTTCTGCTCATCTCAGATATGAAATTTTGATATTTTACATAGGATTAAAATTATGGGGATAAAAACCAATTTAGTTCCATAACTTTTCTCATGGTCTTTTTCAGTCCCAAAAAAGATTAGGTTGCCAAATTAGTCCACCGGTGAATAAATAGGGTCAAACACGTCATATTTTCGTCGAAAAAATGACACGTGACAACCGGAGTCGTCGATTTCCGACTGGGACGATGACGTGGCACCCACCTGGCATTCCAACATGGCATTTTTTTTTGAAATTTTAAATAATTAAAAAACATAAATTAAACTTATTAAACATATTAAAAAACTAATTAATAAACCTAAAATTATCTCTGAACAAATGGGGTATTTGACGTGGGATCGATCGGAGGCGGAGAGGTGAGAACGAACGGCCTCGAGGAGGCGTAGGACGCCAGTGGCGACGACGTCGGCAGTGTAATTGAGGATCTCAAAGGAGACGACGACATGTGACTGGGCGGCGAGGTTGTAAACCTCGTCGGGAAAAATAATGTCGAGCCAACGGCGGAGGAGGAGGCGTCGGTGAGGTCGGCGTAGTGGAGCTTCATTCGAGCCTTGTGGGCATTGTGAGGGTCGATTTAGATCAGGTGTTGACCGCAGGTACTGGTCCGTGAGTACGACCGACCGCAGCACCATAGTAGTCGTTTCCAAATAGCCCGTCGAGAGCACAACCGACCCCAACTGCACGGTCTTCACTCCCCAGGTCCATGACGGTTCTCTCTTTCGGATTACGCACGTGCCTACCGGAAAGGTTGTCTGGCGGAGCAGCTCCAGCAGCCGCCTGCACTTGGAATGTTGCAAGAGGACTGGAGGTAGAGGAAAGTGGGGATAACAGACCCCTGATGAGCCCCAATCCTTGCAAGATCCCACTTTCTCCCAATCTCTACAGACGGCAGTGGCGGACAATGGAGTTCATGGTTAAAATCTATTAATTAGTTTTTTTTTTAATATGTTTAATATTTTTAATTTATGTTTTTTGATTATTTAAAATTTCAGAAAAAAATACCATGTTGGAATGCCAGGTGGGCGCCACGTCATCGTTCCAGCCGAAAATCGGCGATTTAGGTTGTCACATGTCGTTTTTCGGCGAAAATAGGACGTGTTTGACCATATTTCTTCACCGGTAGGACTAATTTGACAAGTTTATCTTTCTTGGGACTAAAAAAGACCATGAAAAAAGTTATGAGACTAAAACAATTTTTATCCCAAAATTATGGCTCTAAGTAGATATTAAATGGATTCTTATCAGGGAGGTGGTGCAATCAATATACCTCTTGGAGTAGTACCTACAAATATATCTCTTTTGCTTTTGTATTGTGCTTCAAACAAAAGAAATAGAGGTGTGCCAATTCATCAATGGTTGAAGTAAACTATCATGAATTCATTTTTATTGTATTTTACCTATCAGTTGGATACATTGAGTAGCTAAATTGAATCCAAACTAGGATATGATTGCTTTTGTTTTTTTTTTTAAAGCTTTCTTCTGCCCTCACAACAGCCCCTTTGTTTCTTCTTGAAACATACTGCCATTTTATGCAAGTAGCCCACAGTTGTAAAACATGCTCTTTTAGTGTTGAGTCCAATTTTTATCAAATTAACATTTGTTCAAAACTTCAATTGTATAATATGGTGTGGAGAGGGTTGGGACAGGGCCGTTCCTTTCATTCAGGAGGCAGTGCGGAATTTTTTCTAAGCGTTTTACTTTTATGAAAAGCACATAGTAATAATATAATCATAATATGAATTAATTACTTAGTACTTATAATGATTAAGAACATAAAATTTTTCATATAATGATAATAAACGTAAAATTATCTTTGAATGAACTCATATAATATAGTAGTGCATTATAAAATTTACATACAAAACTAACTATGAAAAAATAATCTTACGACGATATAAAAATTATATGTAGAATTTTCATAATTGAGTTCTCAATCGAAATTAAAGACAATGCATTTAGCCTTTTGATGGGCCAACCCAATATTATCCATAACCCAATTGTATGCTATAGATTAAGGATGACTCATTAAAATTTATATATACTGATTATTATTTATTTATTTATATTTATAGATGTGATGGTCCGGCCCAACATTATACATAACCCAATTGTTTCTCTATCGAATTCCATATTCAAAATTACCTGCTCTACAAGTTTAGGATTTAATCATTCATGGAGAAAACATGGCCACGGGCGGAAGAGTGCCCTCAATTTGGATTAATCAGCCCCTTTCTTAGCCGTAGGTTTTCGTGGGAAGACAACGTCTTTGATTGGTACGCCAAGTATGGGGTCACCCGCGAACTACTGAAAAAGATTATGGATGGCGATCTTCAAATATCCACGGAGAAGTTTCTTCTTCAAGTGCGTATTGAATTTCTCAATTTCTGTTTAATATGTTGTGAATTGTGTTTGAATTTCTCAATTTCTGGTTAGGATGATTTTCAATTTTTGTTTAATTGCACAGGGTTAGCGTCCCCCAAATTCCCCAACCCCTTCCCATACCCGAACCCCAAATTCAGAACTGCCCCCCCCTCCCCTTCCCCCATCTCACCCCAAGAGAAGCTTAAACTCCTAGCTTCCCAAGTGGATAACACATATATCCCCCCACCCCCTCCACGGCGGAGGACTAATCTGGAATGGCCATCCGAGGAAGACGTCATTGTTAGCTTCGCCAACAAAGGCCTCACCACAGGCCCGCAAATAAAAGAAGCCATGTATCGTGATCGCGCAGCCACCAAGAAGTTTCTTCATGTGGGTGTGCATTGAGTTCTCAATTCCTTCCTTCTGATTATTATGGCTTCTGATTGAAATTCTGTTGTTAATTGGACAGGGTTTTGGTCTCGAATCCAAACCTCTATTCTTGGATAACCCTTTTATAGACATTACTCATAAGGACTTATATGATGAGAGAAAAAAACAAACAGAAGACTTAGTTCTTGCTCATATCTCAGAAAGGGTGCGTTTTCTGTCTATATTTCTATTTCTTACTGGATTAATTCCTCCTCTTGAACGCTTAAATAATTTTAAAACTAGTTTTTTCTGAGATTCTCTTCAGTTGCACATTTTGGACTTCTTCTCTCTCTTTAGTTTAGGGTTCTGGTATTTAATCTTGATTTTATTTTGTTTTTTTATCTGCTAATTAAGCTCAAATTTCTCTCTAGAAAAATGGTGGCCTGCCTGATTCTTCAAGTTTCCCTTTTTGTCTTTGATTTTATACATGCATTCTTAGTTTTTCTTCACTTGGACCTAGCCTGTGAAATTATTACCAGATTTGATGAATTTCTGATTTGTGGCTTTTTCTTTTTGTGATTGTGACTTAGGAAACTGATTTATTTATAAGTTGGAGATCGTGAATAATTTGGAAAAAGATGAATGTTAAAAATCCCTTACCACCATATACAGTCAGTTTTGGCTTTTAAAAAAGCTTTACAATGTGTTTTTTCTTCTTATATCATTTATAGAGTATGAATTCTTAATTATATTTTTGTTGGCAGACCGGGAAACCTTATGAATTGGTGAAGACTGAAATTTATTTGGTCTAGAGGCTGGCTGTATTTGATAACTATTGAAGCAAAGGAATCTGTGCCTGACTCCATCACTGAGACTTTACTTGCAACTGTGTTCAATAGAGAAAAAAAAGTCAAGGAGTGCTTGCTTAAGCCTGATGGCGATGCTCCTACAGAAATCGAAAAAGATAAGGTTCCAATGCCAATGAATCCGATGGAAGATTTTCGACCAAAGTTAGTAGATGGAATTGTTTGAAAGGTTCGAAAACCTTTCGATTCCATTCAGGTTATTGTTCAAGAGCAAGGATAAAAGAAGAATTTGATAAAGACGGACTCCACCAATGAAAGAGTAGATAATGAAATAGAAAATTCATACACCCACACAATGGTTGTTTGGTAGCACTAACTACTAAAGTGAATAGTGCATGCTTAGTTAACATGCTTAGACAAACTCTGGATGCTACCCTTCCCTCTTGTAGTCTTTCTTTCTTTGTGAGCTTTGCTTTGGGAAGAAAAGAGCGTATACATATATCTCTCCGTTCCATAGAAGTTGATACACTTTCCTTTTTGATTTGTCCCACAAAGTTGATATATTTCCTTTTTAATACATAGGGCCTACACAAAAATAATTAATCTATTATTTTGGGGCACACATACCACCTCTAATACAACTATCCACTACACATTAAATATTATTTCTCTCACTTTACTTTACATTAAATTATTATATTTCATATTATTTCACTCTACTTTACTTTTCATTAAATTATTATACTCTTTAATCTCCGTGCCAAAAAAAATGTGTTAACTTCTCCGGGACGGAGGGAGTATATTTTAAGGGCAAATCTTAAACTTGGGGTAGTATATATGTTCTCAACTACAAAAAAAAATTCACTTCTAGAAAAAATACTTATAAATTTTTAAAAATGTTGTAATTACTCTAATATAATAATATACACTAAGTTATCAAAAGCATGCAGCTACAGCAATACTTATTAAGACTAAAATCAGTCAAATAAAGTTATAGTAATAAGCAAAATTGAAAACCAGTTTAATTTTAGTAGTTGTTGGGCCTTCACAAGCCCATTAGTTTATTGGCCTATTAAACTAAGTTGAGGGCCAAACCCATCTCCAACCTAAATGTCTTGTGGCAGTATAGTTGTCAAGTGGGCCGAGCAGCCCAGGCCCAGCCCGTGAGTAATGTGGGCTAAATAAGCCGAATTTCATGTATTATTATGGCCCCAAGTGGGCTAAAAATTTTTAAAAAGCCCAACCCACAAAAAGCCTAGCTCAGCCCAGTCCACGGCCCATGTTCAGCCCAGCCCGGGCCCATGGCGGGCCAATTCGGCCCACTTAATTTATTTTATATAAAATATAAAAAATATATTTATTTAATAATAATAAAATTTTAAAAATCAAATTCTATATACTTGATATGAAAATTTAAATTTAGTAATTATAAAACAAATTGTTTACAAAATATTAAGTCGATATCTTCTTTATATTACATCATAATACAAAAATTTCATAAAAAAATTAAATATATTTAATTAATAATTATTTTTCATAATAATTATATTGAATAATGTAGCAATATCATAATGTATAATATACTAATATTATTACTATTATTTTTATAGTCTAAACATTTAATAAATTAGAATTAAAATAATTTTCTTTAACATAGCCCATCGACCCACCAATTCAGCCCATGTAGCCTGGTCCAGTTCATGACCAGCTCGTTACATATAATTCATGTGCCGAGCTAGGCTCATAATTTCTCAAAAAGCCCGACCCAGCCCAGCCCATTACAAGGTAAGCACAGCCCAGCCCGACCCACTAAATATGTCGGTTTAGGTGGGCCTGGGTCGTGCTGGCCCGGCCCTGCCCACTTGACAACTATAGGTGGCAGTCTCCCCTTCTCTACTTTTTCACTTCTTCTTCTCTATCTCTCATGACCCACTTGCTTTTGTTACTTTCTGCATTCAACGGCCTCAATTTTCTCGGAAGAATATTCCTAGCCCTAATTATTATAGGGATTTCAATTTCGATCCAACCCGCAAGTACTCACCCTGATCCATACATCTGGTACGATCCACACCTGACCTGTAGTAGAAATAGGATGGGGTGGCTCAAATAAGCAAACATATGGGGCTGGTCTGAGCAGGGCCGGCCAAGACATTTTAAGGACCCGTTGCGAAATATAAAATAGAGGCCCTTGATTTTTTTAATATTAGTAAATTTTAAGATAAAAATATTGTACAAATAAAATAATACTCCCTCCGGTCACTTACAAGGTAACCGTTTGCTGTTTGCACGTGGACAATTCTAAGATCTTTATTGGCTTTTTGCACGTGGATTAAGAAGTATTATTATAGATAAAGTGGCTAGTTATATTAGAGAGAAGTGGTGGGTCATATTGTGTACTCAATCCATCCCATAGAAGTTGGTATAATTTTTTTTCGGAATGGAGATTAAGGAGTATAATAATTTAATGTAAAGTGGAGTAAAGTGAAGTGAGAGAAATAATATTTAATGTGTAATGTGTAGTTGTATTAGAGGTGATATGTGGGGCCATGAGAATAGATTAATTATTTTTTGTGTGGGTCAATGTATTAAAAAGGAAATGTGTCAACTTTAGTGGGACAAATCAAAAAGGAAAGTGTGTCAACTTCTATGGGACGGAGGGAATACTTTCTTTACTACATAGAGAAAATTGATACATTTGAAGCGGACGCCAGGAATAATGAAATGGGTACCTTATAAGTCACCGGAGGTAGTATTATAATTAAAACATATACGTTTTCACATGATAATTATAATTTCAAAGTGATTTAATCTTTCACATGCTAATGTAATATGAAGCATGTCAAGGGCTTAGTTATTGAAAATTTTTAAATCCTCTAATATTTTTTGAAGCAATTTAAGATTTTTATTGATATTTATTTATAAAATAATCATCACAACAAATTAAAAAATTCCATAAAATATAGGCATTCTATACCATTCTCATTTCCCAAAATATGACTTATAAAATGATAAGGGAAAGCAAATAAAAAAATCATAAGAAAAATAACAGAATTTCAATATAAATAATACTCCCTCCATCCACTGTTAATTTATTCATTTTACTATTTTGGGTTGTCCATTCTCAATCTATTCATTTCCCTTTTTATACATATGAGACCCACAATCTCACTAATACAATTAAAATATGTGACTCACTCCCTCCACTAATACAACTACTCATTAAACATAAAATAATAATACTCCTTAATTCACATGTAAAAAAAAATGGATACATTAATAATGGCGGGAGGGAGTATTAGTTTACCTCTATACTTTTAAGGGCAATATTAATTTTTTATTTAATCAAGAAAAGAATGATTGATCTTTTAAACATGTTTACTTTAGTTGGACCTTTAATATTAAATAAATTAATAAAACTTGGACCTAAATTATAGTATATTTATATATAAATTTTGGGGCCCCCAAATTTTGGGAAGCTCCCGGGATCGGCCTTGGGTCTGGATATTAGTTTAGCCCAGTCCCGAATACAATATTATTAAACTATTTTACATTTTATACATATAATTATATTTTATAATAGTATATATATATATATGTAATTACATTAAATTATTTATTGTATATATTATTTGAAAGTTAGAATAAATTATTTTATTGTGTATATTATTTATTATAATTATTATATTTTATACATATAAATTATTTATAACTATATACTACCCCGTCCAAAATGAAATTCACGATTACTGAAGATCCGGAGTTTAAGAAAAAAATATTTTTTACTTTACTTTTAGGGGTAATTTGGTATTTTAAGGTAATAAATAAATGAGTTAATTGAAAAAAAAACCACGAACTTTACTCATATTGCAAATTAATCCTTACTTTTGATAAATTACAAAAAAACCACTACCTTTAAATATTATTGCAAAAAAAAAATCCAAAATAACCCTACTTTTAGTCACAAATTGAGTTTTTTTGCAACAATACTTTAAGGTGGTGGTTTTTTGTTTTTTTTTTTGCAATTTCTCAAAAGTGATGATTAATTTACAATAGGAATAAAATTCGTGTTTTTTTTTTTTGCAATTAACCATAAATAAATTATAAAGTAAGTTATGTAGTTGTAAATGAGTCACAATTTTGAAAATAAAGGGTATTGTTGTGTTATTGATTTGTGTATATCTCCTTATTTGGGATGTGAACTTGTTTATAGACGGATAAAAATAGAAAATGTGAATTTTTTATGGGATGGAAGGAGTATTATAATTATATTAAATTATAATTATATTTTATGTTATTAAATTATTTATTGCGTATAGTAGCCATTATTAATTATTTTATTTAATGTGTATAATAACTATAATTTCGTTTATTTTGGTTTAATGAGACTTATTTAATATGATTACAATTTATTTATTTTTATGTTTTTGAATTTTATGGATGTTGTTTATATGTGAAACAATGAATGCATGTTAAATTAATATTACGTGATTGATGTTGGTTGATTAAAAAAAAAGGAACGGGACAGTGCGGACCATCCTGTACGAGTCTGTACACAAGTATGCAATATAAGAGCCGTATGGGTTACAGAATGGATCCGGATAGTTAACTATCCGGTCCAAACTCGAACCTTTGACATCCTTAAATCATTCACTCTGTTTCCTACGTTTTTCTTTTTAATTAATTGGACTCTTCCATTTCTATGAGAAATAGAGTGAGCATATGAGGATTAGAGGGAGAGAAAAAGTTGCTCTTCTTTGAATAGTGAGAGATATATATACTCCCTCCATCCCATAAATGTTTGCACCACTCATCCGGCATGTAGATTAGGAAAAATGATAACTTTTAAAAGTATTATAATATTTTTTGATAATAATTAAATAAATGATAAAGTATGTTAGGTGAGTCTGGTAGTGTTCGTTTTTTTATAAATAAAGTGTGAGGAATTATGATTGTGTTTCACCTTTTGCTTTTTTAAAAAGGTGCAAACTTTTGTGGGACAATCGAAAATGAAAAAGTGTGTCATCTGAAATGGGACGAAGGGAGTACTCTTTAAGAATTAGGCTACTTGAGATTTGAGACCATGCGTTTCCTAACAACTCTCTTCCAACAGATGTGGTAATTGATTCCCAAAAGTGATATTAGAGTCAGGCCCCAAAATTAACCGATGGGCTGTTTTCCGTCTTAATTGTAGTCTAACTCATTTGTTGGGTGGCTTAGTGGACTTTGTTTGAGGGAGAAACGTGGGTTGGATGAGTAACCAAAGTCCCAAATTGAATAGAAATGGAGATGGCTTTGGGTTTATAAAGGTAAACTAGACTAACTTAGCATGAGGTCTTTATCCGAGTAGTAAAGAGGCTGAGAACTTAACCCCTGCTTTTCAAATTTTTAGACACTTGTCGTTACATTCGAATTGGGCACAAGGTGTTTTTTGTTGGTTTGTCTACTGTTATTGACCTTGCCGGGTTTCGTCAATCTTTGTGATTTTATTTTGGTATTTTGCATTCCTAGAGTAACTTGCTTCTGCACTCTTTTTGTTTTGTTATTTTGCTTGATGTCTTGCTTTCTTTACCCTTTCAGTAATATTAACACCATCTGAACAGCTCAATGGCCACATCCAATTCGTTTGATATGACCCCTTTTAATGGTAAATGCGACTTCAACATCAGGAATCAAATATGAAGTGCATTCTTGTCTAATAAGGAGCTTTCCGAGTTCTCGATCATTCTTATACATCAAGTGATACTGCTGAAAAAAAAAAGGTTGAAATGAATGAACTTGAGTTATCATCTATTAACTTGAATCTCTTAATGACGTGTGTTAAGAAATGCTGGAATTTTTATACTACTAAAAAACTATAGGAAAAATTAGAGAAGTCTTATAATGTGACATCTTTGCCAAGTAAGATGTTCTTACTTGAAATGTTCTTCAGATTTAAATTAGACTTAAAAAGGGACATTAATTGATGAAACTTGGACATTTGTACAAAGTTAATTCAAGATATCAAACAATCTAATGATAAGCAAATTGATGAATACACTCTCATTTCTAGTCAAATAATATTTCTAATACTTAAAGTGACGCGAATCCGCCATTAAGTATTAGAGACAAGATTACTCTTTACATTGTGGTTAATAGTCTAAAAAGTAAAGGAACATGATTTAAAGTACAAAGGGTGGAGTAAAAGTTCAGTTGAAATTATGCATGTTAGGGGGCAGACAACCTTTTTACAATGACTATAAAAATAAGAAAAAGGATAACAAAGATTGCAAAGAATCAAATGATAAAATGAAAAATGATGGCAAGGCTAGATCAAAATCTAGACTTAGCAAGTGTTATAATTTTCATGAAGTTAATAGTGTCCTCATCCCAAAAGAAAACATCAAAATGAACAAGCAAATTTGGCCATAGGTGATTATGACCGTGATGTGTTCATGGTTACAGATTTATGTGATATTTGTTGTTGCCTGTTTTTGTCATAAAGACTTAAACGAGGTCCAACGTGAAGTAATTGATGGAAGAGAGAATGAATTAGAGAAGAATGCACTTAATTTGGCTATTGAACCTAAATACTTTTCATTTTTTCTTTGATAAAGTACCATCACCTACATTTTTCTTTAGATCTTTTCTATTTGTACTTTCTCGTCCCCATTCATTGAGCCTAGATTCTCTTATTTGCTTCTAGATTGTTCCCTCAAATCAATGATTGCCATGTGTACTATTCTAGAATCATCATATAACAAATTTAATACTTTTAGTGTCTTCTTGCTTCTTATTGGTTGATGAAGAATCTGAGAATAACGGACATTTGGGACCACTACAGTCCTCTCTTGGCTTCACGCTCCTCCTGTTGTTCTTGTTTGCTCATACCCAGGGGATTTGATGTTTATCCCGGTGTTAAGTCTCGATTCTTCACGGGTTTATTTTTTTCCCTTATTCCCGGGTTATTAAAGGATCTTTCCTGGTTTTATTTGGCTGCCTGCTAGTTCACCTTTTTGCGTGTCTCTAAGTGTAGGAAATCAGTTGTAGTTCCACTTGTGACCAAGTAAAAATAATATCGTACCCAAGGGATAATTATAGATCTACTATTTAATCTAATTATGACTATTCTAATTTAAGACAAATCTAGTGGTTTATAAAAAGAATTACCTAAATTAACTATATAGAAAATAATTACTAAAAATAATAAAATAACAATTAATTAAATAAGGAAAGTATTCAAGAAAGAAGACAGACAACACTAGAAAATCCAGTTAAGTTGGTCAAATCAAATCACTAGACAATCAGTTAGAATCTCTACAGTTCTTATGAAAGCAATCACTAAATTATTTTAAATCCTTTTTTTAAAGTAAACTTAATACATAAATCTGGTTTAAACCCTCAGATGCAGAAGAGTAATCCCTACTCCCTTTCAAGGTACTTCATGCAAAATTCCATTAAAAGCTAGTGCACTAGACTTCCCTTTATAGGTACTTAAGAATTAAACCCCAATTTCCACTTAATAATCTAAGAAACCAAATCCTCTAGAATGATAATTAATAAATATATTAGGTGTCCAGTATTAATTATTCTAATGAATAAAAGTTATATGGTTGGATCTCTTTTACCCATAACAGGTTGACAAATATAATTCTTATATAACACAAACAATAAGAATAAGCATGCAAAAGGCATTGACATACACATGAATAAGGACAGATCATATAAGACAAAATATAAGTCTCAAATCAAAGCATTAATAAAGGAATAAGTATACTGCAGATATCCAACCTTAAGTCTAGATCATCAATTCAAAACAACTTTACCTTCAAACCTAGCGCTATCCAAGAAGTACTAGTACATGGTGTTACAGATAACACACATGGTTAGGTATGAAAGCATATTCAAAATTAAGAAAGAAAGAATAAGAATAACCCTAAGAATGGTGCGATCCTCCGTTCTCTCCTCCGTGATTCTGAACCTTCTTGTTCTCCTTCTCAAGTAAGCAATACTGATGAACTCCCCGGGATGGGTGGATGAGATGGTGAATTATGAAAGTGTGTATAGAGTTATGGAGAGTTAGAGTTTGGAACACCCCAATGACTTATTTTATAGTTGAGAACTGATCCTTCACTAATTCTGACTTAAAAGTGAGTTTTTTCATGTTAAAAATACGAACGGGCCGAGAAAATGACGAAAACACGAAAATAGGCCACGCTGGAAACTGGCACGAGTCGTGCCACCTACCACATGAGTCTTGTGGGCAGTTGGCATGCGGATTCCTCGGCGGGCTTCGGCGGCACGACACGTGCATCTCGGCGACTTCGGTGCTCGTGCTCGGTGGCATGTGTGGGAGCCTCTCGGCAATATGTGCGGCACGACCTGGCGTACTGTGTGGTACAACTTAGGCACACTAGCCGGCACGAGTCGTGCCGGCACCTACTTCTCCCGACTTCATTCCGACTTCGTTTTCGACTTCTGTTTCTGCTCTTTTCACCTCATTTTCCACCTGAAAATGCGAAATAACATCTCACGTGCATTTGAAACACAAATTTATACAATTGTACCACAAGATGCTCAAATACGGATATAATCCCTGCCTAATGATGCTAAATCGGACTCTAAAACACACAGATTTTCACACTAATCAAATCCCTAAACTTAAGATGTTGTTCGTCCCCGAACAACGAAAAAGAACAAAGAAAAAGAAAATTAGTGTGAAAATATAAG
The DNA here is from genome assembly GCA_023678885.1 of Pogostemon cablin. NCBI lineage: Eukaryota > Viridiplantae > Streptophyta > Magnoliopsida > Lamiales > Lamiaceae > Pogostemon > Pogostemon cablin. Next base: position 11,284,864 of record CM043008.1, on the reverse strand, counting down.
GGAAAACAAGGAATATGACAACTAGGACATTCAACACAATCGTCATTAACTCCGGTCATGCAACTCTAATCACATGCAATAATTCATTCATAGCATACAAGTTAAGACAATTACTACCAATTCAAATGCTCCATCCACTTATTCTCACGGGAATTATATCATTCTCACTCAAGTGTAAAAGATGTACACTTATAGGGTATGGTGTTTACGTTCACATTCAATTCAAGTGCATGCGTAATCATACGCTTGCCAAACGTCTCAAACTCTCTACCACTTAAAGTATGATTCGACAATGGGATCAAAAGGGACTTTTATTTGGATGTAATGTTGGCTCTTTGGTTAAGGTAGGAAATATATGGATAAGTGAATCAAAACTCGGATCAATCAAGTCGCGATCCATCATGATCTTCATTCTTCTTACTTACTTCAATTCAAACACATCATCCTCCTCAACTCTTCAATTTTCTCCATGCACAACATATACATTTTTCCTTTTCTTCTTCTTTCTCTTGAGGTACCAATTTTGGGCACTACCTCATGCATCCTCCATAGGGTACCAATTTCGGGCACTACTCTAGGGTATTTGTTTCAATGGAATACTAGATTTAAGCACTACTCCATGATTTTCTTTAGATGCATTTTCAAGATCAATCATTTTTTCAATACCAATTTCATTCCTTCCCAAGCTGTTATCTAGCTCCATCAACACACTTTGAAAAACCATTAATTATCTTCATGACGGACAATCAAGGCAAAAAAATCATTAAGATACCCAAAGTGGTTATTTTCTCGTAGGTTGCCAAAGAATGAGGTCTTAAGACTCAACGGGGCTAACTACGGATAAACAATCATATAGGTAGAGAATTATTTGGTTAAGTGACTTATAAATTCAAAAATGGCCTAAAATCATCTCCCATTATCTAACATAACGTGTAGTCTCAAGTAAAACAAGATGCAAGTTCTAGAATACACACACAAGAATGATACTCACCAGAAAGAAATATCATGTGATTATATACATGATCTAAAGGCTCAAAACCTCACATGGCTTTTAACAAGTAATAGAGCACTCTTCATGGTAAGCAATGTCTCATAAGTACACATAGAACTTCATATCACAATATAATTTAAGTACACTTCCTTCATCAATTTCAAGAGCATATGAATTTCTGGCATAAATCTAACAAATAAAAAATCAAAATAAGCACATAACCAGAAACTCACACTTCAACACCTCAACTACTTAACAATCTATCATATGAAAATTAAAATAAGGAAACGAAAGCACCTGATTTATCTCCTCCACATCTTGCAAGCTCCTTGAGTTATCCAACTCGGTCAGGCGTAGGCCTCAGATATAACTCACTTCTCTTTGCTACTCCGATATCCTTCATAGTCATTAAAGCTCAAACACATCTCATCACCAATCAGAACTCATCAGATAAAATTATATGAAAAACTCAAAGATTCAACCAAAAATTAAATCACACCAAATCTAGGAAAAATAAACATGACAAAACAAAACACTTGGATAGTTGCAAAAAAATTAGAACATTCAAAATAAATTCTGAAAATTCTAAAAAAAATCAACATCCAAGCATCACACACAAGTGAAAGAAAACTTACCTTGGTGCTTCAAGACATTGGGATGCACGTCCACCCCCCCAAACTTAGTTCACACTAAGTGAAAAACTAAGTTTGCAAAAAGTGAATACCATAGACGAAGAAGCACCTCATAAAATTTCCTACACCAAACAATAATATTAAAGCAATAAAATAGGAGGGTAAGCCCTCAACAAGCGCTCATGTTTAACGTCAGAGAGTCAAAACGGAATGCAGATTATGTAGACTACTGATTAAGAGGGCGATCCTCTTTCATCTTCACCTTCCAATACTTTCTTCCCCTCTTATCATCCACACTCGCCACCTTAGCTTTCTTAGGTACCATATGATCAGTAGAATATCCTTTCTCAAGACTTCTCATCTCATTCCTGTCAATCTTCCATTCAATTTCAGAATCATTCCTATCACCATCAAGATCAAACTCAGGATAAAATTAATCACAAAATAAAGAAAGAGAGAAAGGACTTTCAAATTTATTGGTATCCGGTGGTACATTAGGAGACTTCAAGTAGGCATCATCTATTCTTCCTTTGTCGACATCCTTCTTCTCAACCTTCACTACGACATCCTCCGCCATCTTCAAAGGTGGTGTTTCTCTTGCACTTGCAACCTTGAGGCTCGCAGTAGTCGGCTTAAGCTTTCTTACTAAATCCCTGCAATCAGATTTATGATAGTATTCAATGTATCCATTAGAGAGCTCATTAAACCTGTCATCAAAATCAGTAGAAAGAAAAGCAAGAAGTTTGCTTCGGCTTTTTTCAACAGGATCCTTAGACAGGATCATAGGCACACTCTCCTCCGCGGCTCCCTCTACTTCTTTGATGCTTCTGTACTCTTGCATATCAGTAGGCCACTTCATAACTCTCTCAAGTGAAAAGACGACTTCTTCATCATTAACTTGCAACTTAAGTTCCCCCTTCTTTATATCAATGTTCGCTCCTGCAGTCTCAAGGAACAGCCTTCCCAAAATTAGAGAAACTTTGTCATCTTCTTCTTCCATGTCTAGCACAATGAAGTCCACTGGAAATATGAACTTCCCCACTTTCACTAGGACATCTTCAACTATCCCCCGTGGGTAGGTCAGGGATCTATCAGCAAGCTGCAATGCTACAGATGTCGGCTTCAGCTCCCCCAAACCAAGCTTCTTGAATACGAAATGTGGCATCAAATTAATGCTAGCCCCCAAATCACATAAGGATCTCTTAGCTTGTTCATGTCCAATTTCACAAAGTATGGTAAAGCTCCCCGGATATTTCAACTTCGTAGGAAGTTTCTTTTGTATCACAGGTCCGCAGCTCTATATTTTATTCACTGATTCATCTCCGGTTAAACTCATCTTCTTAGACATGATATCCTTCAAGAACTTTGCATAATTGGGCGTCTCATCTAAAACTTCTGCGAAAGGAATATTGATATGGATCTTCTTAAACATCTCCAAAAACTTCTTGAATTTTTCATCCAATCCTTTCTTCAAAAATTGTTGTGGAAACGGAATTGGATGTTTTATCTTTGGAATGCCCCAAATATCCTTCTCAAACTCCTCTCCTTTTTCTTTTTCAGCTCTTTCTGCCTTAGCTTTCTGTCACTTTTTCAACTTAACTTCAACTTCTTTCGACTTTTCTGTAGTTTTTGGGACCTGGGGATCATTTTGGACGAGTTCGACAACACGAAAATTGGGACGAATTCCTGATGTTTTCCCCGGAAAGGGGCACGAGTCGTGCCGAATTTCCTTGGACTTGAGTCGTAGGTCGTGTCTGCCCAAATCGACAGTGTTTCTGGTAAGGCACGAGTCATGCCGTAGATCATGCCAGCCATCCTCGGTGGTCGTGCTCACAGTGGCCTCCTTCAGCTGGCACGATGCTCCCTGTTTGCTGATTTCAGGGCCACATGAGTCGTGCCTTTTTTGGCACGAGTCGTGCGGCATGTCAGTGCCATCATGTTCATCCTCGTTCGATTTTTTGACCTCTATTTCAATTTCAGATTGCTCCGATGGTAATTTTGGACCTTTGTACTGTGTTCCACTCCTCAGGGTGATAGCCATAACTTGCTCCTTTGGATTCGTCACCGTTTGAGAAGGGAACTTACCTTGCTGCTCTAATCTTCCCACTGCAGCATGTAACTTTCCAAGAGCAATATCAGTTTCTTTATGCTTTTTCTCATTCTCATTTTGTCTGATTACAGCTTGCTCTTTATTGGTTATCATCAGCTTGACTATCAAGTTTATTTGATCCCATTGATTCTTCAATAACACTTTCAACTCATCATTCATGGATGCTCTTCCTTCAATAGGCTTATGGGCTGGATCAATTCCTGAAGGAGGTGCTACTGCATTACTTGGGTTTCCATATGACAGATTTTCATTCCTTCTCTGATTGTTGAAGTTGGAATTTTCTTGGTCATTCCTCCCCCATTGTTGATTACTAGGTCTGAAATTCTGTCTATTTCTGTAATCCCCTTGAAAATTCTGACCCATAGCATAATTTGCTTCCTCCATATGATCTTCATCTTGATCCATTCTAGCTTATTCTCCTTTGTTTACTAGTCCGTGACGATCCGTCTTCTTATGCATCTTACTGAGTTGACTCTTTAATTCTGATAGCTCACTACTATTGACCTGAACTTCCACTTTAGCCACTTTATCAAAAGCGACTCCTTCTGATCTCTCCACAGGCCAATCATATGTGTTAGCTGTCATCTCTTCAAAGATCTCTTCTACTTCATCTGCTGAATTTTTGAAGATTGATCTTCCTGCTGTCGCGTCCACCAACACTCTTGATTCACTCCTTAGGCCTTGATAGAAAAAGCCTAAGTAAGTGTCTTTTGTAAATCCATGTTGTGGACAACAACGCAGTAGCTCCTTGAACCTTGTTTAAATAGTGTGATCTTTTGCTTCACCTTAAATCTCTTAGAGGGAGGGAAGTATTTGTTCAAGAACTTATCTGCGAACTGCTTCCATGTAGTACAACATCATGCAGGAAGGTTATTGTACCACTCTTTGGCTTTTCCCGTTAGTGAGAATAGGAAAAGCCTCATTCTGATAGCATCCCCTGGGACATTCCTATGCTTCTGTGTCCTTGCATACTCATCAAATAATTGCAGATGCTCACTAGGACTCTCCAAATGATTACCACTGAACTGTTGTGCTTGTACCATCCGGATCAGCCCAAACGGTAGCTCAAAATTTTTCGCAGTGATTGCGGGTCCATTCTATCCAGCATTCGTGGTGTGCTTCATCTTATACTGGTCCTGCATGGGAGGTGGGGCCTTTTGCTCATCTTCAGCCATCTCTACCGTCTCAGTCTCTTCTACTTCTTCCTCTTCTGATGAATAGTAAGTATCTGACTCCGAGCTAGGAATAGGTGTGGCTGGATTCTTTCTCTTTCTTCTGTTTAGTCTGACAAGTGCTTCAAGTTCTAGATTGAGTGGTTCAATTGGGAGTCCACTTGACTTAGTTATTATACACATGTTCTCACGCAGGTAATCAGAAAAGTTTGGATGCAAATATTAACAAAAATGAAAGCAATTAATTTAACGTCCTAGAATAAAATAAATAAAAAAATTAAATAAATAAATCTAAAAATTATCCCCGGCAGCGGCGCCATTTGCTTGTTCATCTTTTTGCGTGTTCCCAAGTGTAGGGAATCAGTTGTAGTTCCACGTGTGACCAAGTAAAAATATTATCGTACCCAAGGGATAATTATAGATCTACTATTTAATCTAATTATGACTATTCTAATTTAAGACAAATCTGGTGGTTTATAAAGAGAATTACCTAAATTAACTATGTAGAAAATAATTACTAAAAATAATAAAATAACAATTAATTAAATAAGGAAAGTATTCAAGAGAGAAGACAGAAAGCACTAGGAAATCCAGTTAAGTTGGTCAAATCAAATCACTAGACAATCAGTTAGAATCTCTTCAGTTCTTATGAAAGCAATCACTAAATTATGTTAAATCCCTTTTCTAAAGTAAACTTAACACATAAATCTGATTTAAACCCATAGATGCAGAAGAGTAATCCCTACTCCTTTTCTAGGTACTTCATGCAAAATTCTATTAAAGGCTAGTGCACTAGACTTCTCTTTATAGGTACTTAAGAATTAAACCTCAATTCCCACCTAATAATCTAAGAAACCAAATCCTCTAGAATGGTAATTAATAAATATATTAGGTGTCCAGTATTAATTATTCTAATGAATAAAGGTTATATGGTTGGATCCCCTTTACCCATAACAGGTTGATAAATATAATTCTTATATAACACAAACAATAAGCATAAAAATGCAAAAGACATTGACATACACATGAACAAGGACAGATCATATAAGACAAAATATAAGTCTCAAATCAAAGCATTAATAAAGGAATAAGTATACTACAGATATCCAACCTTAAGTCTACATCATCAATTCAAAACAACTTAACCTTCAAACCTAGCACTATCCAAGAAGTACCAGTACATGGTGTTACAGGCAACACACATGGTTAGGTATGAAAGCATATTCAAAATTATGAAAGAAAGAATAAGAATAACCCTAAGAATTGTGCGATCTTTCGTTCTCTCCTCCGTGATTCTGAACCTTCTTGTTCTCCTTCTCAAGTAAGCAATACTGATGAACTCCCCGGGATGGGTGGATGGGATGGTGAATTATGAAAGGGTGTGTAGAGTTATGGAGAGTTAAGGTTTGGAACACCCGAAGAACTCCTTTTATAGTTGCGAACTGATCCTTCACGAATTCTGACTCAAAAGTGGGCTTTTTCAAGTTAAAAACACGAACGGGCTGAGAAAACGATGAAAACATGAAAATGGGCCATGCTGGAAACTGGCACGAATCGTGCGGGCGCTTGGAGTGCGGATTTCTCGACGGGCTTCGGCAGTACGACACGTGCATCTCGGCGACTTCGGCTCTTGTGCTCGGCGGCATGTACGGGCGCCTCTCGAAAACATGTGCGGCACGACCTGGAGTACCGTGCGGCACGACTTAGGCACACTGGCCGGCACGACTCGTGCCGGCATCTCTTTCTCCCGAAGTCATTCCGATTTCATTTCCGACTTCAGTTTCTGCTATTTTCACCTCATTTTCCACCTGAAAATACGAAATAACACCTCACGTGCATCTGAAACACATATTTATACAATTCTACCACAAGATGCTCAAATACGAAGCATTAATCTTGGGCCTGTACTGTTGGGCTTACCCTCCGAATAGTTTGGGACGCGAATTATCTCCCATAACATTAGCCCCTCGAGCTCGGAGAATTACACGTAGTGAAAATTTTCGAGGTCGAACTTTTTCTCGGGCCCTTCGCCTTGTTTCCAACCTTTTCCTTCTTTTTTGTTCAGATGGGCTTTAAGACCGGCCCAATCTCTATTACAGCCATTTTTTTATTTTCTACTTTAGTTTCTCTGTTCGTTCTTCTTCCTCTGTAATTTTTCTTAGGGTTTTCTCTTCATCTACCTCCCTCGCACGAATCGATTCTGAAAATCCCATCTTCACTCCCAGGTATTGAATCATTCCTCTTTCACTTATGGATTTCGATAGTGACTATGTACCTTCTCCGTCTCCTTCTAGTTCACGGCCCTTTCTCCAAATACTTCTTCCAATTTATCAGAAAACGATGATGAAATCCCCATTGATGTTTCTCCTAATATTATATGACTACTTGTGCTGATGGCTCTGATTTCGGTGTTAATATTTTCCATTCCAGTATATCTTTGAAAAAACTGGATATCCTTCTATTATATTGCTCACCTTCGATTACTCTTCATAAGCTAAATCTGCGAGGTTGTATGTGTTGGCCTCCTCACGGTCATGTCGGCGCATATGAACTGATGTTACACAATGGGGAGCGTTTTCCCCTTCCTCTGATTATATCTCGTTACCTTCTTCATTGGCAAATTTCTCCCACCCAGCTTGCTCCTAATGGCTAGTCCATATTGTATTGTTTGCTCATCTTGTTCCGCCAATCTGGTTATCCCTTTCTTTCTCCTCTTGAGGTTGACTTCCTCTATGCTTTTACAGCCGAAAATAATGCTTGGGGATGTTATTATTTGCTATCTTGTAGCCGCCCGGGCCTTATTAACAGTATTCTCAGTTCTAATAAAGGCTGGAAAAATAAATGGTTTTGGGTTTCTGGCCCTTGGGATGGGGATATCCCTATTTGTTTAGATAGCAGCTCCTCAGCTTCCTTGAAAGATGCCATCCATAATTATTTTCAAGATTCTCCTCCTTGTGAGTATAGTTTTTTATCTTCTTACTGATGTTTGGTTATATTATTTCAGCTATCTGAATTTTGCTGGTGTTCTTGTGTATAGCTGCAGGTGTGCCTTCGTCTGATCGCCTCTCGCACAGTTTTAAAGATCACTTGGAGATGATTTTGTCTTTGCCTCCCGCAAAGCGTCATTTGACCGAGCTCCTAACCGACGAAAATCTTCAGCTCTATCACTTAAATTTTGGAGTTTCTCCTATGGCTTCCAATACTGGTAATACTTTTATTTTCTTACTCTTGTATTTTTACTATCTTATTTTCGCAGAATAACTTTCCCCTCTTTTGTTTTTAGGAAAACGTCCCCGTTTAGTTCCTGCTAGTGAGCGTCTTGCGTCTTCTTCTGCCTCTTCTATTCTAAAAAGGCCTATCCTCTGTCCACCCGGGGATATTCCTATTCCCAAGAAGCCCCGGGTAACCCCTCAAGATTCATTTCAAGACAAACAAAAATCTTCTAGTGCCCCCAACTTGATTAATATCTCTGACGATCATTTTTCCCCTTCTGGTAATGAAACTCTTTCTTCCTTGAAAACATCTTCCTTAAATTCCAAAGGAAAATCCACCAAAGCAGCCCCCCCGAAAGCACTCCGATAAAACTTCAGAGGGTTCTTTCAAATCACTTCCCGGTGTTGCTCATTTTGAAAATCAATCCACTCTGTTTGGTCCCGTGGATCCTAAAAGGAATGCTGCCCTTTCTAAGGCTGATGTTTCTCTGGATGGAGCTGGAGCTACTTACTTCCGATCATTGGATACCAAAATTTCTGCCAGCTACTTACTTCCGATTGTTGGATACTAAAATTTCTGTCAGTCTTCCCCTACATCTGAAAACTTCTATGAATTATCCCTCCAGGTCATGGACAGAAGAAAATGCAACTGCCCTTTCTCAAATGAGCCCCCAAGCAAAATCTATGTGCTCCGTGGGTCACATTGGTCAAGCTTCCTGTTTCATTGTCAACCTTTCCGAGGATACAGATAGATTGTCCCGGGATTATGAAATCTATTCCCAGGAGCTGGAAGAGTTGAAGGCTAAACTTTCTGTCATTGAACAAGAGAAGTTAGATCTAGCGAAGGCCCGGGATTACTTCCGTTATCAATTTAAATCAGAGAAGGGGATTCGCCTTTACTCTGAGAAATCTTTTGCCGACCTTTCAAGAAAACATGATCGTTGTCAGAAAGATCTTTCTCGCCTAGATAAAGAATTTCAGGCTTTACGTATAAACGCGTCTGCTGAAAAGGAATAATTATCTTCTGATGTATATGCTGTTGTTAGTGCTCGCAACTTCTGGCATGCTGAGTATCTAAAAGTTTTTAACTCATTGACTCAGACCCGCGAACATGCTCTGCCTCTTGCTCGTATCTTTTGCTTCTGTTCGGCTTCCTTCTGAGAAGAATGCTCAGTCTGAGGATTTCATCTCCTATGCCTTTCTTTTGGAAAACCCGCCTGAGGTCAATGTTTCCTCTGAAGTGCCTTTATTGTCTGATAATGCCTTCCTTTCTGAGGCTCAAGAAGAAGCAGCTAATGCCAAACTCCCAGGGGATAAACCTTCTCCTTCTTCCCATGTTGATCCTCTAATTATTTCAACCCTGCTCCTGTCGATTCGACCGATATCTTCGGTCTTCTGAGGATCCTCCATCCATGTCATCTGCTGGTGTGACTGAGTCATGATGTATTTTTATTTTTTTATTCCCGCTTTTCTTGTATTCCAATTAATCTTCGAATATTAATGGAAAATATTCCCAGTATTTTCTGGGTTCTATACCCCCATACTCCCCCCTTTTTTATTATTATTATTTTTATTTATTACTGTATGTGTGGGCCACGTTTCACAGTTTCTTTTTTTGAATTCAAATTGGGCTGCTGGCATCAGCAACTGCCTAGGGCTCGCAACTGCCTCTTCGACTTCCTCTCTTTCTTTTCTCCCCCTATTTCCTTTTCTCTCCTCCTCTCTTATTTCTCTCCTCATCTTATTTTTTTCTGCCTTTCTCCTTTCTTCATTCTCTTCTTTTCTGCCTTCCTGTTTCCACTCATGGCTCGCAGCAACTCTGATTCCACCTCCCAAGAGTTCACTGTGTTTGTCCATTCTTCCGATGCCAGTCCTAAGGAATCGTCAGCTCACGGTCGCGACCGTGGCCTTGGCGGTGTTCGTGTTCATGGTGACAGTTCTTCTTCCCGGATTCTGGTCACTCCTCAACCTCGACGACCCCTGAGTCTGCTGCTATTCCGACGACTGATGTCATTCTAAATTTTTCTGTTGCTGGAGACGCGTATTCTTAGCCCAGTCAGATTTCCCAACATAATGTGGACCTTCTGCACGATATTCATGGGTATAATCGTGTGCAGTTCATTGCTCCTAGTCCCAATGCCAAGATTAATGCTCCTCATGATGACGCGATTCCCTTTAATGAAGTGTTATTTACTGTCGGGTTACGACTGCTATTGCCCTCATTTGTTATGCGTCTGTGTATGTATTGGGGTATGACCCCTGTCCAAATACTTCCTGCTTCATGGGTAAACTTGCTGTTATTTATTTGTTTCGAGTGGAGAGGCATCACTTTATTGAGCCCCGTGAGATTGATTTTTTGTTTATCTTTGCTTTTCGTCGTGCTGGTTATTATTGTCTGATGCCCCGAGGGCCAAAATTAATCGGAGGAAACGACATTGTTGGTCGCAGATAAGAATCCTCCTGGTTTTGGCTACAGGGCCATTACTGTGCTTCTTCTGGTTTTGATACTTCCCCGCTGTCTGCTTTATGATTTCATCCTCTGTCTACCGGTAATGAGCTTTCTTTCTTTTCAGTTTGTGTAATCCCTTCTTTGCGTTTGTTTTTATTGGCTAGAATGTGTTGTCTTGCTGCCTATATTATTTTTTATCCCTTTTATCTTCCAGGTCCTGAACGTTCTGCCTTTGCCAGTCTCAGCCGCAGTTTTAGGAGGGCTTATAATCGGTTCATGGACATGGCATTTCCGTTTCAAGCTTCTGCTCTTTTCACTGACGAGATGTTGGTCACTGCTAATCTTGCTCATCCTGGGCGCCTCCTTCCTGAAGGTGATGGCCCTTTATTATCTTTGGTTTTAATCTTCACCTGGTTCCTTCATCCTTGTTTCTATTTTCTTTCGGCAGATAAACTTTTTTTTGTCTTTGATTCCTTATGAAGATGTTGGTCGTGTTCCACCTCATGGCCGAAAAAGAAAGCATGGTACTGCAGGTCTCTCACATCATCAAGCTACCTCTGCTGCTTCAGATTCCCAAGAAAAAGAACTGCCTAAAGATCCGGGATCTTCTGATGATGTTGTAGAAAAAATGCTAGGAATGAAATATTCTCTCGACATTAAGGCGTAATCTGAAACCCATTCTGCTATCTGAGGTATTGCCGAGCAGTACCAGTTTGACATATCCTCTGAAAAGGAGTCTGAGGAGACTTGATGGAAGAAGATTGCTCGAGGAAAACATCCAGCATGCTAGGAAAAATCAGACTGTGAAACCTATTCCCGGGACTCCTAAGGTTGCTCCCGACGATAATACTGATCAGGGGTTAAGATCTGATGCTGGTAGAATTATCTCCAACTTTGCCTCGATGGCCAGGAATCTAGCTGAATGTCATTGGTTATTTCGCCCGGAGATGGTGAATTCTGTCCCGGCTTCAAGTGTCCCCACTGCTGAGGATAACTCCCGTCTGGCCGCTCAAGTGACAACTCTTGAAGCTCAGAATACTGATTTGAATGAGCATTTGAAGGATTTGTTGGCTAAGGCTGAAGCTGCAGAGGCCAAATTGAAAGCTTATCGAGATCTGAACTTTTCCTGATCTTTTGACAGTCTCCTTGAAGTGTCTTTTACTAATTTCCTAACTATTTTAATGATTTTGTGATATTTCTGACGATGAATTCTGATATCTTTCTACTATCGTCTCTTTGTAGTTTGTTCATGCTCTAGACTTTTTGTCTTTATCCTCGGGATAACGGATGATGATGTTTTATCTCTTATTTTATCTCTTTAAATGCTTAACTCCGATTGCTTGAGATTTTTTATCTTTAAAACATGTGAAGTATGATGACAAACTGCTTGAATTTTGATAATTTCTCATGATTCTTACTCACATGAGTTAACTTTTCTGTGGTTACATCATGGTGTTTCATTGAAAACGATAAACTAGCATAACTTGCTTTTATTTTTTGCTTACTGATAAAACTTTTTCAAGTGTTGTGCATTCCAGGAGTGTGGTTCTTCCTTCTACTTCTCATTAATTATCCTGTATGCCCCTCTTTTTAGTCTCCTAGCAATAATGAACGAGTCTTCCCATTCTTTCCCAAACGTTCCCGGGGCTGCTTGTAGAATTCTCCTCAAGACCAAATCACCTTGTTTAAACCCTCTCAATTTCACCCTGGAGTTATAACTTTTTTCAGGCCTTCTTTTCAGCCTCTCGTTCTGTATATCTACTGCCAATCTTTTTTCCTCCAACAGATATAGCTCTATCTTTAATGCCTCTTTACTTCCTTCTTCCGAATAGTGGGAAACTCTGAAACTAGGTTCTCCAATTTCCACTGGGAATTTGACAAAGTATAATACCTGTATCTTGCCATCAGAGCTCTTTATCTGAACCATCAGATCAACTTCTTCGAGCAGTTTGGTTAATGCGTTACCAAATTCTCTGTTTTCATCACGGCATGGACGAACCGCATGATGCCTTTCACCTCCTAACTTTTCAAAAACTGACTTAAAAATGATATTTGCATACGCCCCTGTGTCTATCAAGCATTTGTGGACTTTTATTCTTGAGATATTAGCTGAAATAACCAGCGGATCGGTATGCGAATTTTTCAACCCATATAAATCATCATCTGTGAACGTGATATCTGGTCCTTCTGCTGGATACAGCGAATAAACCCTTGGACTTTGCTGATCTAACTCTCTCAGCTCTGCTTTTCTCTTTTTTCTGGACAATTCCGTTATCGTCTAAGAAGTCCCAATATATCCTTCCATTTCTTGACTCTCCATCATGAGAATTTCTCCAGGGCCATGATGCCCAGGTGCTTGAATTTGAGCTGCTCCTGGTGGTGGTATTCCTGGTGGAGATAGTGGTAAATTCTATCCCTCAAAAGGTTTCTCCTACTGCCTACCTTGATTTCTAGGATAGTTTTCTCTGGTTCTTGGACGATATGGAGTCGGTGCCAACATTCCTTTCAACCTTTCACTTTTGAATAATCTCCAGAGTTCCAACAATAAATTTCGGCATTGATCTGTGTTATGTCCGAAATACTGGTGATATTGGCAAAACCTTCTTGGATCCAACTGCCCCGGGGTGCCCATATTTGGCGTGGCTCTCAAAGAACTTGCCGATTTCTCACTTGATAGAAGATTTCTTCTACCGAGCATCTCATCTCCTCTTGTAAGACTTAGATATTAGGTTGTTCATCCGAGTTTGTGAATGGTCCAAAATTTGTCGGAGCTTTGTATTCCTTATTCCCTTGACTCATGGGCTTTTTCTTATTCTGTTCCTCCACCTTCTTTGCCAGGGCTAAGGTCTCCTCTGTTTGGCTGTATTCATTGGCCAACGCCAGGAATGCTCCATACGTGGTTGGTGGTTTGAACTGTACTACCTTCCACAATGCCGATTCAGGATGTAATGTTCCTATGGATGTAACTAGATATGCCTCATCACCCATAGCCTCTCATTTAGCTCTTTGATCATTAAATCTTTTCAAAAACACTTGGATTGATTCTGTTGATCCCTGCTTAATACTTGCCAACTTATGTTTTGGTTCCTTAACCACACCCAAATAGGAGTATTGAGTGATAAACACATTTACTAAATCATCCCATCCTCCAATTGAATTAGGAAGTAAGGAAGAAAACCAATCATTAGCTTTATTTCCCAGGATTAATGGAAACATACGACACTGAGTAGCTTCCGAGCTTCCTTGAGCCCTCATCCATAACAAATAAGTATTGACATGTTGATATGGGTCTGATTCACAGTTAAATAAAACCTCGTTTGGTACCTTAATTTTCAATTGCCTTGGTGCTGAGCGAATCTTCTCCGTGAAAGGAGTTTTGCGCAAATCAGATTGGGATTGTCCCTCGTCATTCATCCATTGGTTTTCTCCAAATCCTCAACCCTTTTCAGCAAACGACTGACCATAGCGATATCCCCAGATTCCACCCTTCTTTCTCCCTGGACATTTTGGTTCTTCATTTGGACCTGGCGATGGAGGGGTGCTATGTGTTCTGCGTGGAGGTATGACCTTCCTTTTCCTTGAGGTTTCACCATGTTCCCCCTATGTGGGGTGGTTTCTCCTGACCCTTCTATGAAGAGATGTCGTTTCAATCCGTTAGGGCCCAGGCAATCATGGACTCTTCCCCAGGATAAGTTGTTGACACTTTGCTCTGGCAGACTTTGTCAAGCCCTTGCCTCGTTCATACCTCGCCTTGCATCATTGGGCGGGGAATCAACTCTTCGTTGTTCTGAAACCTCTTTCCTCCAGTTGATGTTCTCACGAAGATCCTCAGCTGGAGCCTGTTGCACCCCCTCGAAATTCAGCCTTGTTGGAGGGACTGGAAGGACAGCATACTCATTGAATAGCGACTGGAGTTTTTCTTGAAATTCCCAGATCTTTTCTAGATTACCCAAGATTAGTATCTTCACCACCGTGGGAGGTGTGCACATCGTTGGATCCACAGCTGGTTGAGTATTCGGTGGATTAGGAATTTGAACGTGGACATTGTCGGCGCTTCGTATCATCTGTCTCCTCCGGTGACGAGTACCTCCAGGAGTTTGAAATGATTCTTCTCCTTCCATCATCTTCAAATTTTTAGCAGGAAATAAGATTGGCTGCAAAATTCAGTCGTTTCCCACAGACGGTGCCAATGTTGTGGCCTGTTTTTGTCACAAAGCCTTAAACAAGGTCCATCGTGAAGTAATTGATGGAAGAGAGAATGAATAAGAGAATAATGCACTTAATTTGGCTATTGAGCCTAGATACTTTTCATTTTCTCTTTGATAAAGTATCATCACCTATATTTTTCTTTGAATCTTTTCTATTTATACTTTCTCTTCCCCATTCATTGGGCCTAGATTCTCTTATTTGCTTTTACATTGTTTCCTCAAATCAATGATTTCCATGTGTACTATTCTAGAATCATCCTATAAAAATTTGATGCTTTTAGTGTCTTTTTGCTTCTTATTGGTTGATGAAGAATCTGAGAATAACGGACATTTGGGACCACCACAGTCCTCTCTTAGCTTCACACTCCTTCTGCTGTTCTTGTTTGCTCATACCCCGGGGATTTGGTATTTATCCCGGGGTTAATTCTCGATTCTTCTCGGGTTTATCTTTTTCTCTTATTCCCGGGTTATTGAAGGACCTTTCATGGTTTTATTTGGCAGCCTTAGCCAGCGTCTGAGGGGAATTTCCAGCTTCTTCTTTCTTGGGCCTGTACTGTTGGGCTTATCCTACCGAATAGTTTGGGCCGCGAATTATCTCCCATAACAATATGCCATGTGTGAATTATGTGCATTCTACTATGTGTGAATTTTAATGGATTATTGAATTTGGTTGCATTTGTCATATATCCCCATTTAAAATTCTTTTTTCATTTTACAAAGAGGTAAATCATGGCTTTGTGACTATGGCCAATTAAGAAAATGAAAAATTGCTGGCATTGGTGATGTTTGTATTACACTTGAATTTGGTAAGCTATTTACTTTAAAGAATGTGAGACATGTACAAGATATATGCAATAATCTAATATCTAATGCATCTCTTGAGGATGATAGATTTGAAGGTTTGTGGGGAAGGGGATCCATGAAAATAATGACAGGTTCATTAGCTGAAAAAAAGAAATAACTGTATATTTGTTATGTAAAACCTGAGTCATATACAATGTTGTTCAAGAAGATAAACTGAATTATTAGTGGTAAGGGTCTTGATATTTTGCATAAAGTTGGTGTTTTTGGAAATGATAAGCATTCTTGTGTCCCTTTTTGTGACTTGTGTGATGAGAAAACAACATAAAGTTATGTTTTCTTCTTTCCCCTACCTTAAATCATCCCTTCTTCCAAAGTGCTTTAATATGTTCATGCTGATGTGGGGGGCCTTCAAGTGAGCCCCACACATGGAGGAAATGGGTATTTCTTTTCTATAATTGATGATTTTCCAAGGAAAGTTTGGGTTTTTCTTATGAAAAGCAAATTTGATATGTTTGAATAATTCATGAATTGGAAAAATCAATTGAAAATCAACCTGGAAATAAGATTATCTTAGAATTGATAATGTACTTGAAGTTACAAACTATTTATAACTTATGTGTTGAGTTTTGTATTCAAAGAAAATCCTGTAAAATTCCCCAATAAAATGGGGTTGTTAAAATGATTAATAGAACTTTAATGGAAAGGGTGATGACCATGTTAACTACCTCTAGACTTTTAAAGAGTTTGGGGAGATGCTGCCTTAACTGTAGCCAATTAATTAATAGATACCTTTTGTGCCTTTGAACAATAAATGCCCTGAAAGTGTGTATTCTAATAATATTATTGATTACTCTAATTTGAGAGTTTTTTTGTTGTGATGCATTTGCCCATCAAAAGAATGATAAATTTAAGCCTCATTCAAAGAAATGTGTTATATACCTAAATGGTGTTAAAGGCTATAGATTGTTGTGTAAAGAAGATCCAGGTTTAAATTTATTGGATTTAGGGATGTCATTTTTAATGAATTAGACTTTTAATGTTTATCCAATTTTATGCCTTTATTAGAATCTACATCTGAATCTGAAACTGCTCTTAATGAGGTGGAGTAATTGA
Source organism: Pogostemon cablin (assembly GCA_023678885.1). Lineage (NCBI taxonomy): Eukaryota > Viridiplantae > Streptophyta > Magnoliopsida > Lamiales > Lamiaceae > Pogostemon > Pogostemon cablin. The sequence goes on along the minus strand of CM043008.1, from coordinate 11,268,173 downwards.
CTTATTTACTTGATTCTTTAAAGGTACAAAATGAAAGTCAAAAAGTTGATTTAACTGCTATTGCACATGTTAAAAAAATGTGGATATTGTGTCAGAAAATATTATATTGACCGATTATCAACATGCTTAGAAGGAACATTAGGCAACTTACTAAACTTGATGATTCCCACATTTTGATATACTCCCTCCATTCCGCAAAAAAAGTTACACTTCCTTTGTAAATTATAAAGGAAGTGTAACTCTTTTTGCGAGACAGAAAAAATATATGCTTTCAATATTTTTTGGTCTAACGAGAATGAGACTAAATTTTATAAAGAGGCCATAAAATTTGGAAATTCAGCTGAGTTGTTGAAAGTAATGAAAGATGAAATTAATAAAACCCTTTTATATACTCAAACCTAGACCCTACAAGCTATATTAATACAACTACCCACTTTATATTAAAATTATATATCTTTCAACCCTTATACATTAAAATATTCTCTTCGTTCCTTTTAAAGGTTCATTTTTTTTCATTTTCGACGTCCTGCTCAAAGAGTCTCATTTTTTACACACATGGGACCCACACACATCCACTAATACAATTAAAATTTGGGGCTCACACACCCACTAATACAATTACTCACTATATATTAAATATTAATATTTCTTAATCCACGTGTATAAAGCAAAAAGATCATTTTTAAAGGGAACAGAAATAATATAGTACTCCCTCCGTCTTCCTGAAAGATCTTCATTTTACTATATTAGGCGTCTCATTCAAAGGTTTCTATTTTTCCCTTTTAGTAAAAAGGCCCACCACTACCCATCACACCCCTCTAATACAACTACCCAATACGCATAAAATAATAATACTCCTTAATTCAAGTGCAAAAAGTAAACGGTCATCTTTACCCGCGACGGAGGAAGTATTATTTAATTTCTGAAAAAAAAACATTAAAATGTCCATAGAAGAATATTAATTGTTTTGTGTTGGACTCATCTAGCAAAAGAAAAATAAAAAATTAAAATTGAAAATATATAAAGATTGAATGGAAACGAGGGAATACACTTTATCTAAAAAAGATCACATCTATTTAATACATTTAAAATATTTTAACAATTAATTTTGTTACAAAAAAAATTCATAATAATTCAAAAAGTTACAATTTTCATAATCCTCATGCGCACTCAAATTATCAAATATGATAACTTTCACGAGAGGAAAGTGTAATGATTGTAACATGGAGATAAATAAAATAAATACAAATTGAAGTACAAAGATAATTCAGAGGGATTTAATTTGAATGATATGTTACCGGGTTACAATCTCAATCAATCCTTTGATTCTTCTGTCGAACCAATTTGGTCTTGACTTTAACTTGTTGACTTGACTTTAACTGGAGTGTGTATGCTGACTGTATTGACAGCATGTGTGTTAACTCGGATCTTCAGATGAAGTTTGTCCGAACTCAGAAGTGTAGTCTTATGACATTGATCCGGAGGCGTCGAGCCTTTGTTAGGATTGAACGTTGACTTGAGAGCTTTCTGCGAAGAACGCTTGATCTGGGGGATTTAGCACCTTGATCCCGGATTGGAGGCTGTTGACTTGAATAATGCCGGATCAGAGGGGTGTAGAACCTTGATCTCTGATCGGAGGCCGTTGACTTGAAGAACGCCGGATCGGAGGGGTGTAGAACCTTGATCTCTGATTGAAGGCTGTTGACTTGAAGAACGTCAGATCGGAGAGGTTTAGAACATTGATCTCTGATCGGTGGCTGTTCTTGACTTGAAGATCTTGAAGGGAGGCTGGACTATCGGCTTTGCTCATGTTCTTCGGATCTGTTCAAGTGCCAGAGTGTGTTTGGAATGAATGGAAGAGAACTCCTTATATAGGTGAAGGGTGAGGAAGCCCCATAAATAACTCGCAATCTAATTGGTCCAGGACTGATTTGACCTATTTCGCAAGCTTGGGTCGTTCTATCCTTGCAATTGATTGGTCAATACTGATTTGACTTGATTCTGCAGGCTTGGACCTTTCCAGGCTTTTTTGAGTTGGGTCAGGCCACATTTAAGTTGGGCTTTTTTGATTGGATCTGGCCCAATTATCAATTATTTACTAATTTATTTTAGAAATTTATTCATTTAAATTCATTAATTAATAAATAATTAATTCATAATTATTGCATTAATTCATAGTTCTTGACTACTGGATTGGACGATTATCGTGCCCTTGATTATTACAAGATGTGAAGTTTCAAATGGTAAAATGCACTTTTGGTTACATACAAGAAGTGTGATTTCACTTTTGGTCCCGAATCTTTTTTTTGGTCCCAAAAGTTACACTTTTATTCCGTCCATTAATTTTTGGATGAAAAGCGATAACTAAATAATAATAAAATCAAAAGGAAATTATTAACCTAAAAATCAAATAAAAGTAAAATATAATTCCATTCAGACTTATTCTTCCTGATACTCAGAACCCACCAGTCCACCCGCATTCTTCTCAACCTGGAGTAATCCCTTCACCTTCTCAACCTCATCAGTGGTGAATTTACCCCCTCTCCTTTTCGCTTGGGGTGAATGGTAAAAATTACCATCATTTCACCCTTTAATTCCAGATCTGATGTTGCCACCATGGTTCATCGCCACACGCCGCCGTCGTAGCTGATGCGAGCGAACCATGGCTGCCTCGCAAACGCAGTGAGCGAGCCCTGACGCGCTCCAGCCGCCGTCGACCGCCACACCACCAGCAACTGTCGTTCATTAATTTCTAAATTCGCTGTTGTCCGTCGATCGCCGCCAAATTCACGAACTCCACCGGTCTGAAGCCCCATTACCATCCGCCGTGAAAAGATGAGACAGCCGCCCTTTTCGATCTGAAGATCTCGTACGGGCCAGATCTGATACTGTTCATAATTGTGCGGTCCAGATCGATACTCTTCCACCATTGGACTGTGGAGGGAGCAGCGTGTGTGTCCCGGCAATGAGGTAGTGAATGGTAATGAATCTGTGGCAAACGGACGACCCTGGCCGCACACACACACACATGAGCCCTCTCCTGATTACTCTTTCTCTCCCAGTAAGTTTGTTGTGCTTCTAAAATTTGGGTATGGAGAGAGAGATAAATTAAGGTTGCTGCGCACGATGGTGACCGATCTACGATGGTCGGCTGGCAACGGCTCTGGCGGGTGGTGGCCGACAGATCTTTGATGGTTGTGGCGAATGGTGGCCCGGTGACTGATAGTGGATCTCATGCGATGAGATATATTCAATTTTTTCTAATGGGCAGTGTCCTTTAATTTTGCTAAATGGAAGGAAAATTTTAATTTATGCAAAATAAAAAATTTATTTATTTTATAATAGCCACATCAGCCATATGTGAGAGATTACGTTAATGAACTGACGGAAATTTAAAAATAAAACAACGGGACCAAAAATGTTATGTAAAGGACCAAAAATAAAATGAGACTTCTTGTACGGGATCAAAAGTGAATTTTACCCCAAAATATTCTATTGGTAAAAACTTAGTTTCATTGTTAAATTGTTATACCAATGGATTAACAACGAAATTTGTGGGTAATTTTCCTATGATAAAATTGAGGTTGGTTATTTTATCAATGAAATTAAATTTAATCCCGTAGATAATCCATTGCTAATTATAATTTTGTTGGTAATTTATATAATGGTTCCGTAAATAATCTGTTGGTAAATAGCAACAGATTTTATTCCGTTGATAAAAACTATAACAAATCTGTTGGCATTCCATTGCTAAAAGAAAAAATGTTATTTTTGTTGATAATCCATTAGTAATTACTAACTTATTAATTCCATTGGTAAATTTGAGTTTATTTATGGTGTAAACTTCAGAAGTTCCATGAAAAAATCACTTAGTTTATACAACTTCAAATTTACGTAGATCAATATTCAACTAATCAACATTTTTCAAGCAAACTAATTACATTTGTTGCTTATTTTTAGCCTGCTTATTTAAAATTGATTACTTAAATACTCAAAGATTAAATCATGAAAAATATAATATTAGTACAAAGAGATGGTCTATATGTCACAATATGCTTAAAATGGCGGAGTTAACATGGTCTGAGATGGTTTTTTTTTTTTTTTCTTTTGAGTTAAATTCATTTAACTAACCAAAACTTCGATTTTTGTCCTAAAAAAGATAAGTGGTTCAATTTTACCCTATAAATAACGAACTGTTTCAATTTTTGCCCAATTTCGCCGGAATCCGTCATGTCATGCTTCAATTCCGGTTGGTCAATCCGACGTGACAATTTAACTTTTTTTTAGCCAATAAATCTGCCACATCATATTCCACCTATTTATTTTATTTTATTTTTTTTCATATTCCACCTTTGAGCCAGTGTAGTGGATCGCTGGAGGGAGACATGTCTATTCGCCGAGGCCGGAACGTTCTAGAATCCTCATCTGGAAATCGACGCTCTTGGGATTGTCCTTGAGGATGAGTCTAAAATATTCCATGAAAGTGGAGAAAGGAACGCGGCAGGTGACGGGTGGTTTATAGTAGGCGTAGTCGACCAGGTAGATGGAGCGGACATGAAGTAGACGGTGGCGATGAAGACGATGAGAAAGGAGCAGCAGAGGAAGTGGAGGAGGTCGAGGTGGAGGGATTTCCAGATGTGGAGCATTTCGTCGGGGCTCAAGAGTTTCGATGGCGACGGCGGCTATATGATGTGGCGGATTCATTTCCTTCCCTCTTCTCTACTCTCCATCCTCTCACTCTTTCTCCTCCTAAAATGGTGTCTAGAATCTTCTTGCCAGCTCTAATGCTCTTCTGCGTTTCTGCAATCGCCGCCGTGGGTGGTGACGACGGCGGAGGAGGGCGGAGGGAGCTATGGTGCGTGGCGAAGAACAACGCCGAGGATGCTGCTCTTCAATCGTCCCTCGACTGGGCGTACAGGCCGGGTGGAGCGGACTATGGGCCCATCCAAAAGGGCGGGCCGTGCTACGATGCATCGGACCTCCCGCATACGGCGTCGTATGCGTTCAATGATTACTACCTCAAACATGGCAGCTCTGAAGACGCCTGCAATTTCAGCAACACCGCTGCAGTTACTTCTCTCAACCCGAGTTAGCACTCTTATTAAGATCAGATTCATAATTTTTCATGAAAATTCAATTAATACTGCTCCATAATTGATGAAATCACTTCTCTAAAACAGGTCGCCCTAATTGCAAATTTCCTAACAGGTAATTAAACAAGATGAATGAATTCAACATGTTGCTTAAATTTTTCAACACTTTAAAGTACTTCATCTTTTGCAGCTTAAATACTGGCAATGGAAGCTTCAGCTGGTCGGCCATGGCGGGTGCAGATGATGAAGATCTAAGCAGTAGTGATTCCATGCTCTTCACACGTTGGATTGGAAAATTAAAAAAGTAAAAAAAAAAGTCAAAATTGCCACGTTTGACCAGCCGGAATTGAAGCATGACATGGCGGATTCCGGCGAAAATGGGCAAAAATTGAAATAATTAGTTAGTTATAGGGCAAAATTGAATCACTTATCTTTTTCAAGGCAAAAATCAAAGTTTTGCTTAGTTATAGGGTAAAAATGAATTTAACTCTTTTTTGCCATTTTCATATTCCTGTGAGATCACCTATTCCAATTCCCTATTTCATCTAATATTTTGTTTTTTAAATGGATGAAATGATCGTTTGAGATTGGGATCACTGTCTTAATATTAAATTATTGACTTAAAAAATGGCCTCCACGACAGGTGATTGGTTGTTATAAATAGAGACAAGAGTTTGAGCTGATTGATTCGGCTTTAATGGCTTGTGGTTGGTTCAATGTAAAAAGGCTATGCAAACTTGTCTTCTCAGTTCCTGTTGAGAGAGTTTTCTGTCGCAACAATATAACTACTTTCATTACAAAGTTCATTAAAGTGTGGGGGCCCAGGGTGGCCGTGGGAGCGTCGGGCTTCTCAGGATTTTCGTTAAAAAAATTAGGATATTTTGATAATGGGGGCGACTATTTGCATCCCAAAATTAAAAATTACTATATGTACCTAAAAAATATATAAATTAAATCACAATCTCTCAGTCTCATGTTAAGGTTTACATTTTCTATTTTGGGTTGTCTTACGTTAAGATTTACATTTTCTTTTTTATCAAGTTGGGCCCACACAAAACAATTAATTATTTCCTATAGCACCCACCCACAATACTAATGCAACTACCCACTTTAAATTAAATAATTATTTCTCTTACCTCACTACACATTAAAACTAGTATTGAGCCCGTGCAATGCACGGGATGAGTAAATTAATATTTTAATATTAAATTTGCATCATAATTTATTATATGAAAATTATATTTAAAATTTAATTTATTTATTAATTTTCATAAATTATATTACATTTAATTAATTATTTTTTTATAAGCTTTATATTGTACGATACTTTTTAGTTATCTACAATCGTCAACAGTTGCATTTAGCTTGACCATAATGAAATAAGTAAACTCTCAATTTGATATTAAAAAATTCCACTCTAAATCATAATAAATTGGTATTTTAAATGGAATTGATATTTAAGTGACAAAAAAAAATCATTAACTTCTAAAAGTAAAATAATTACAAATTGTGAGAGATTAAAAAATCATAAACTCATAAGAATTTATTTGAATGAGAGATAAAAGAGATAATAATGTTAATTTAAATTCATGATTTTAACCACCTATTAAATGAGCAAATATCTAATCAATTATATGAGATGTTAATTATTATTATAAATTAATTAAGGCCACATGCTAAAATTCAAAGCCCAAAATATCACCAACACAAAAGGCCAAGCTAATAAGGTTTCATGGAAAAAATACATCATCAATTCTAGATAAAAATTATTGTTATGTATATAAGTTCGAAAAAAAATCAGTGTAGAACTAAGCAAATAGTATAGAACAATATACATTGAACAAATAACAACACGACTCATAAATACATAATAGAACAGATGATTATAAAGAAAGTTGACATGCACATAGTAACCCATAACAAATTTAGGTTCACGTGCTAAAACTCTAAAATTAAAATCAATTTACTATAAACAAATCATCTGCTGAATAAGATAACACAACTTTAATATAAAAATAAAATAATTATTATTTTTGTTGATTATAATTATATTTTATTAAACTATTAACTATCCTTTATTTGGCAGATGGTCTAATAATGTAAGATTAACTGTTTTATATTAAAGATGGTACTCCTTATATTAGAAAATAAAATAAATTGCTTCCATCATTTCTAATTTTATCAATTTGTAATCACCTTTTTTAAACTTTAAAGTTTTAATAGTTTTAATATTTTAGGGGTGAAATTTCCTTTTAAAACTCTAAAATCAATCATAAAAAAATGACAATAATTAATTACAAACACTATATTTATAGTAAGAAAATCCAACTCGATTGGAACAATTTTTTTAGACAAAAACTATAAAAATAAAAATACATGTAAAAATAAATATAATTTTACTATATATATATATATAATTGAATTAAAAATATTAAACTAATTTTATATGTAATTAACTTTAGTGCAATTATACATAATAAATATAAATATATAAAAGACAATAATAGATAATTTGTAAAAAAAATTCATATATTTAAGATAAAAAGATAAATGTGCATAAAAAGCATAAAAATAGGGGAAGAATGATTTCACCTCAGATAGTTACAGAAGACGCATTCAACCATGACCACTCACGACCACTGACAATGCCTGAAGATTCATCTTCCGGGGGGAAATAAACGCTGCTGGCGCAGCCCGGCTCGTGCTCTACCATTTGCCAACCAAGCATGGCGGTGGAGGGCAATGCATGGTTTGTATAAATGGGTTGGGGTAAGGTCGGGGACCTGCAAAGCAACTGCGGTGTTCCCATATTTTCTATGAAAATTGCATTTCTCAGTGGATCTCAATCAATCACTCTTGCCGATTGTGTCGTTGAAAATCTCCGACAGTGAAAATTTCTTATGATATATTCCTCTCATTTATTTGATTCTTTAATTCATGTGATATATATACATTTCATAAGATCAATAAAAGACAGTCTTTTTTGTGATGGTGGGTACACCATTTTCAATAAAATAAGACAAAAGACAGTCTTTTTGTGATACAGATAAGTAAGTATGTTTATTGATAATTAAATTATATATTTTTAAAGTATGATAGATGACGCATTAAAATATCATTTTAGTGTATTATAGTAGGGGGACGGATACAAATATTGTAATGAATTTTTATAATATTAATTTTTAAATGATATTTATTTATACACGGGTATGAGTATTACGAAATAAAAAAAATATCTTACATAATTAATAAACACCCTAAAAAAAGGAGTACGAGTAGTTTAAAAAAATATCATTAGAATTTGAAATTAAAATAAAAAATTATAATATTTTTGTATTCAATATACACTACGATAAAAATGCTGATTGATGTCTATTTCACGAGCTAGTGGATGTTGAAGCCACTAATATTAAAAGTAAGCGCTGATAGACATCGGTTTTTAGTCAAAAAGCATATAAATACATTATAAATATATATTAATAATTATATTTTCTGGTACCCTGTTTTACCCTAAGCATATTGATAAATAATTTTTGGAGTGGTTACAAATATAGTAATAAATTTTTAAACGGCACAGATTCGGGTATGAGCGGTTGATATTTAAATAAATATGGTATGGTACCTTTAAATAAGTACGGGTACTTAAATACTAATTAATAAATACTTATACAACTACCTAATTTGATATTACATAAAATTGTACATGATTTAATATTTATCAGCAGTGGAATGACGACTTTACCCCTGTGATTTATAGTATATTTTTTTTCAGTGGTTTAGGGTATAATGTCCCTCGAGGGTTTAATATTTATCGGTAGGGTTTAGCATTTGTTCCAATTGTAACATTATGACTTTACCCATGTGGTTTATGGTATACTATTATCCAATAGTTTAGGGCATACTGTAATCCGAGGGTTTACCATTTATCGATAGGGAATATTGTTTGTTCAAAAGGTGAAATTAAGATTTGACCCCAGTAGTTTTTGGTATACTGTACCCCAAGAGTCTACATAGCTTGTATTATGAAGAGAGTATATTATAAAAAAAATTAAGGTATATCTTTAGTTAAGAGCTATTTATTTGACAAAATCTTTGACCATGCAACCAGCGACTTGCTGTTCAGGTGCCATGGGGGGCACTGGCCCCCCTCAATTTTTGATAAAAATCAGGGGTATATTAGTCATTTTATATTTAATTAATTAATCAATAATTAATTAATTATATAAGTAATTCGAATGTAGGTAGACTTCATTATTTGGATACCAAGTTACCTATAATTGGTGAGATATTATAACTCATGGCCCAAATGCATAAATAAATTAAAGGGGGTGTAAGTATAATTTATTTAGGCCAAACCCAATATTATAAAATAAATATAATTAGTTTTAATCTATCAATACAACAACAAAAAACAAATCTACAAATTTTTACAGTGAGTCCGCGAGACTGCAATTTATTGCAAAGAAGAGGACTATCCACCATCACTCAAGTTTCATTTAATCTTCATTCTTTCGTCAATTCTCAAATCCTAAGGTTCATTCTTTCGTAATAATTTAAATTCTCTTACATTTTTCTTAAAAATTATTTTCCCCTATTTATCTAGGTTTGTGCCCTCAATTTCGGTCCCAATACTTATGCCCTAATTTAATTGTAATTCTAGATTTTGTATTACTATTTAATTTATTAATTTCAAACTTCTTGAACCAGCTTGATGGTAGAAAAGAGTTATTATATATTTCTATTTTGCTCAATTCATAATTTAGGGTTAGAATTAAATGATCATAATTAATAAATATTACATAAAATGGGCAGGTGATGTATTTTGCTTTTGAAATCTTACCAGGTTATTCCTTATAAGTTGGACACCCTCATTAAAATTCCTGGCACCGTCACTGCATGCAATACACGACACTATTTTTTAGATAATTTTACTTCTGCATGAGACGATATTACTAGGCTTCTCCTTCGGGTAGAGATAGAATGATTTATCCCAAAGGCATGATTTAGACTTCTCTTTCGGGTTTAAATAACATCAGAATACCTTTGTCACGTGCAACGTACGAGTTCAAATGCTAGTTTAATCTAAAATGAATAGTTGTATTAGAGTTGTGTATGGATCCTATACGAAATAATTAATTATTTTATGTGGACAACTTGACAAAAAAAAATGTAAACCTTAACTTGGTACAACCCAAAATGAAAATCAGGAGGATCAGGGATTATTGTTTACATGGAAGGTTCAAGAAAATTCAACCAGATCTCAAATTTAGAACAAAACACAACCCTAATAATTATATGAGCTACCAAACAACATTGGGTGTATGGCATATATGTATTGGCCATAATAAGGCCTGCCGAACGGGCCATTGATGTTTGAACACAATCAAAGATACATCACACAAATTAATACATATCTTATGATCACATTACAAATGATAATAATATATCATGAAAGTGGATAAATAAACTATCAATTTACAACTTGTAATAATGAAGAGCACGATAATCTTCAAATCCAGAAGCCACGAACTTCATTCGATATTCACCCAATTTAACATGTCTATAAACGACTGGATTTTCTTCTGAAATCAACTCTTTAATGGGCCCATAAATCTTTTCATCATTCGAAGGTCCAGAAAAGAAAGCCACAATAGAAATACTTGGTCCGATTCGAGTTGCTATGGCTCTGTGTTCATTGCTTTTGAATCTCCCATTTGATACAAGCTAATTCATATTAACAATAAAATTAATTTGAGTGAATGTAGGTATTAATTAATCAGCTTATGTAGTACTAAATGATGTTATTAAAGTATCAACATGTAATACGATTCATGTCAGAATTTAATTTGATGGAGAGATTCAGGTAGAGAATAGTACTCCATTTTTCAAGAGGAACAAGAAGATCAGTTCAAGTATATAGAGCGATTCAAGTAGAGAATAATATTTTTCAAGACGAACAACAAGAAGATCAATTCAAGTATTCTTCAAGAAAATATGGATTCAGATATTATCTATATTAATTAAATTTATTTTTAACCCCAAGAACTCAAGAAGTATACGTACTTGTAGAAGGTCTCCAATGTTTACGACTAAACCTCCGAGAATAGGTTGAATGTCGATCCACTGACCATTATGCAAGACCTGGAGGGCACTGATAGTTTGGCTCTGCAGAAGAATAGTGATGAATCCGAGGTCGGAATGCTTGTTTATTCCGATCGCTAGATCGGGTTCAGGGCATGCCGGATAATAGTGACAGTAGAGACGATGGCCTACACCGCATTCCATATTTTTTAAGTGATCAGGTCGAGTCCCAGTGCTTCAGACAATATTTCAAGAAGAGTTTTAACTAAAATTTCGACATGTTTGGAGTACTCCATTGCTGATTCCCTGTGAAATCAGTGAGAAACAATGCGAGAAGTAGAGTGAAATTATCTCACATTATTAGTAATTTTATGAGACTTGCAAAAGAACACTTTAGACTTACACACATCACTAATATAATTTAAACACATTATTAGTAATTTTATGAGACTTGCAAAAGAACACTTTAAACTCACACACGTCACTAATATAATTTAAATATAGAACTCATACACAATAATAATACATCTATCCATTAAAAATATTTTTTAATCAACGTGTAAAAGTAAATATATACTTATCGGGCGGAGGAAAGTATCACTCAACTCAATAAATGCAATACTCCCTCCTATTTTTTTTATACGTTGTTTTGCTCTTGTGCACAAGAATTAATAACTTTTTTTTACCCAAACTAACCTTAATTTATGATGACAGGATTAAGATTTACATTATTAATAATACCTTGAAAGACTCCGTCATTAAAAATAAATTCATTTTCCATCAAAAACTATTTTGATTCTTCTCACCACCAGAATAATTAATACGATAGTAAAAACAATTAAAATAAATGGAGGGATTTCAATTAAAATTGCATAAAAAAAAATTGACATCAACTATTTTGGTTCTTCTGCCAAAAAAAAAAAACTAGCATAATGACAAACTTTTTTAACAAAATGTAATTTTACTTCATCATTGTCATTCATATTTGAACCCCTATCAAATAAAATAAGATAAAAATAAAATAAATTCTATAAATCTAGTAAAATTTTATGTTTAAATGATATAGTTTATGTAAAAATTAAACCTTATTAAAAAATATTAATATCGATATGAAGAAACTAATAAACAAAAAATTATTAATATTAATTTTTTAACATCCTAACTCCTATATATAGATGAAAAATTGATTTTTAAATATGAGTAAAATATATAGATTAAAAAATAGTCTTTAAACATGAGTAAGATAGAAAAATTATCAATTATACATGTAGAGTATAAACATAAAAATTATTAATATAATTGAAAAATTAATCTTTAGAGATGATCATACGAGTAAGATGAGAAATTATTAATTATACTTAAGAGTGGTATGGATATGAAAAGGCTAATTATAGTGTCGGGTGCACCCTAAGATAGGATGCACTCATATACAAATATAAGCAAAAATATATACAATTATGAGCAATAATGTATATAATTTAATTGTCAGTTTTTTAATAAAAAATTGAGTGTAAAAAATATACAATTATTAAAAAAACATGTATACACTATTGAATAAAAAGTTAATACACATATGCATGTTAGTTTTTTTATGAAAAATTTAGTGTAAAAAAAATATAATTATTACAAAACACGTATACAAAATAGAATAATATATATATAAAATAGAATAAAAAATCATACACATATGAGTGCACCTAAATGCACCCAATATACACTCATATGAAAAAACAAAGACACATTATTTAAAAAAAAAACTTATCAATATTAATCTTTTATACAGTATATAGATAAAAAAATTATATGAACTAAGTGAAATGTATAAAGTTAAAAGCATGTATGCCTACGTCAGTGGGTGGGAATGAAAAGACATTTGAATTGAATATATGAAAAGATTGGAATAATTAAGGAGTATAAATAAATAAGAATATTTTAGGTATAAGAATTCAAAACGAGATATATGAGAATAAAAGAAGAGCGAGATTTGCACGTGCCTTTAGAAATTAGTATTATGGATAAGGGTACATTATTTTGTTCTATAGAACATACGCTTTAATTAATAGTGGTACACTATTTTGTTATAAAGGGTATACACTTTTCATTATATTTTTTATTTTTCTTCACAAAATAGAGGTACACATATTTATACGAAAGAGAGTATATAATTTAACACAAAATTCTAAAGGCACACAGAGTGTACTTCCTTGCACCCGGGCACACACAAGTTTTTTCCTTGTAAAATAAAGGATACAAATCTTTATACTAAAGGGTATACTACAATTTAGCATAAATTAAATTCTAAAGACACACGGAATGTGCTTTCATGTATCCGGCATACACAAGCTTTTGTCATAAAAAAAAAACTAAAACGACATATAATATGAAAAGGAGGGAGTAATAATCACAGGATCGAGAGTAATTATAAAATAATTTGGTAGATATTTGGTTTAAGGTAAAATAATTTTTAAATATAAGAAAATAAAAATAGAGAAAAAAAAGAATTAATTAACTAAACTCAGATTAGTTAATTAGGATGAGTGGGGGATTACAAATTTTTACTAGTGACTCTCTCTTATTAGTAAAATAGTTTGCTAAGGGGGAGGCAATTCTTGGGATCAAGAGAATGTTATCCGTCATTAAATGAAAGAGTCAAGGTATCCCTCCAGCTGGCAGTTTTTGATTGGAAGAGATCAAAACTACTGATATGTCTCACGCTTCTCCCAATATCTCGCGAGTAATACATCTTTTTCTCCTCATTATCCATATAGTAAAATCTCTCCACTCCATGGATCATTTCGTCGAGTATCGACAGCGGGATCCCGTGATTCACGACCTGGAAGAATCCCCAGCTTTCTGACGCACTCGTCACCTCCTCGATAATTTCCTTCCGCCTTTCCGGATTATCGTGGATGCCGAGTAGATCGACGGTGGGAACTCGTTCGTGGGTCTGCGACGTCGTTTCGTGATCTCGAGCCACCTCCCCGAATGGCCTCGAAGATCTTAGGGAGTTTGGACACTCCAGAATCCACGACACCTTTCACCCCACCTTTGGTCTCGAAGGCTTTCAGCAGTGCCCTTCTGTCGGCATTATTAGCTGACGTGGCGTCCATCTTATCTATTCTTCAATTCAGTTCTACTTTCTAGTCGTAATTGAATGTCGTTTATTTAAAACCATATCAAGTTAGTATGTGTATTTATGATACTTCTTAGTCTCGCGAAAATTATTTAACTTTGTGGAAAATTGATGACATTATATCATAATCAGTCGTGGACCCAGAAATTTCAAATTAGGAGGGCACGATCACTTAAGAATTCTTACTTGGATACACAACATATATATTGAGATATGAAATTTAATAAAAAAAAAATCACTAACTTAATTGATTTTTGATGGTTAGATTTCTTTTATTCTCATATTATATGTCGTTTTGAATTTTTATACCTAAAATACCCTTATTTATTTATACTTATTAATTATTCTAATCTTTTCATATTTTTAATTCAAATATTTTTTCATTCCTATCCACCGACTTAGGCATGCTTGCTTTTAACTTTATACATTTCACTTAGTTCATATAAACTTTTATCTATATATCTAAAATTTTTTATCTGTATATCTCATATTAGAGTTTAAGGATAAAAGATTAATATTGATAAATTTTTTTTTCTCTAAGTAATGTGTCTTTCTGTTTTTTCATATTCATACCACTCATGTATAATTAATAATTTCTCATCTTGATCATATTTAAAGATTAATTTTTCAACTACATTAATAATTTTAAGCATAAAAGATTAATATTGTTAAGTTTTTTTTTTAAATAATGTGTCTTTCTGTCTTTTCATATCCATACCACTCATGTATAATTAATAATTTCTCATCGTACTCATTTGATCATATCTAAAGATTAATTTTTTAACTATATTAATAATTTTTATGTGTATACTCTACATGTATAATTAATAATTTTCCATCCTACTCATATTTAAAGATTAATTTTTAATCTATATATTTTACTCATATTTAAAGATTAATTTTTCATCTATATATCTAACATAGGAGTTGGAGGTTAAAAAATTAATATTAATAATTTTTATGTTTATTTGTATCTTCATATTGATATTAATATTTTTAATAAGGTTTAATTTTTATATAAACTATATCATTTTTTTATATACGTTTTGTTTTATGTTAAAATTTTACTAGATATATAGAATTTATTTGTTTTTATCTTATTTTATTTGATAAGGGTTCAAATATGAATGACAATGATAAAGTAAAATTAAATTTTGTTAAAAAAATTTGTCATTATGCTAGTTTTTTTTTGGGCAGAAGAATCAAAATAGTTGATGTCAATTTTTTTATGCAATGTTAATTAAAATTCCTCCGTTTATTTTAATTGTTTTTGCTATCGTATTAATTCTTTTGGTGGTGAGAAGAATCAAAATAGTTTTGATGGAAAATGAATTTATTTTTAATGACGGGAGTCTTTCAAAGTATTAAGAGCATCTTCAAGTGACTCTTTAAAATTTAGAGAGTATTTTCATAATATAAAGATGATTTTTAATTTTAAAAAATCATATTTTTGTTATACTCCAACAAACTCTTTATATTTTCATTTCCAATGTATACTTATTTCATAGTTTCTCTTTTAATTTATCAAAAACAATTTTATTTGAACCAAAACACACAATAAAATAGATAACATTTAATGCAATTTAAATTTAAAGAGTGTATTTGACTTTTCGAATTTGAAGAGTGAAAATGATTATGTAAATTTAAATGTTAAAATGGAGAGTTTGTTGGAGCTCATTTTTATTAACATTCTCTTCAATATTTGAATAGTTTGTATTTTAAAAAACCTTTTGGAGATGCTCTATGTAAATCTTAATCCTGTCATCATTAATTAAGGTTAATTTGGGTAAAAATTTTTTTTATTAATTCTTGTGTACAAGAGAAAAACTACATATAAAAAAATAGGGGGAGTAAAATAATGAACATTAAACCCATGCACACATTAAGTAATTTACGCATTGATTAAAACACATGATAAATAAATATTGTATATAACAAGTGGAATAAAAGATGAAACTTGAAAATGGAATAGTTGATCCTATTAAAAAAAATAGTAATTTAGGTATTTGATTAAAACACATGATGATAAATAAATATTTAAAAAGTGGAAAAATGCACATAAATGAAATAAAAGAGTATTAAAATAAGATGAATATAGAAACAAATATCAAAAATAATATTTAGTTAGGTAACAATTAATTTATAAATAACTTTTATAAAGAAATAATATTATAAAAGAATAAGTAAATAATATACTACTAGTATTTTTAAAGAAATAATATTATTAAAAGAAAGATAAAATTAAAACAAGTAGATTAGGATATGGAGTAATATTTAATGTGTAGATGAAGAAAAAAAAATAATATTTTAATGTATTAGTATGATGTGTGGGTTTCATAGGGATATATTAATTTTTTGTGTGGGTCCCATAACATTTAATGTGTAAATGAAGAGAGAGAAATAATATTTTAATGTATTAGCATGGTGTGCGGGTTCTATAGGGATATATTAATTGTTTTTGTGGGTCTCATTTACTAAAAAGGAAAATGCATCTTTTGTGTTGGGAAGGACGAAAATGGAAAAATACACTCCTTGGGGGTGGAATGGAGGGAGTACTTTTCATTTATTCTATAAATTTCTCAGAAAATAATTCATAAAACCTTATCATATTTCATCAATTAATGAATACTCCATCGTTTCATTCTAATGGTAGAATTTTATTTTTTGGCGTCTCATTCTAATGGTTACATTTCCCTTCTTAGCATATGAGACTCACACAAATTAATTACTTCTCTCCACCCACGCATCATACTAATACACCTATCCACTTTACATTAAAATATTATTTCTCTCACCTCAATACACATTAAAATATTATATTCATTAATTCACGTGCAAAAAACAAATGTAACCATAAGGACGAGACAGAAGAAATGAAAGAAAAATATTACCCACTACACATTAAATATTAATATTTTTTAATTTATGTGAAAAAAATAAAATGCACCCTTGGACAAGGCGGGACGGAGGGAGTAAGGTACACCACATGACGTATGTCTAATCTGGCTACAACTTCATTTTGTTATAGACTATCAACCTTATGCTTTGTTTTTGTTTAGACTTCATGTTTTAGGCTGACTCTATCTCTCGTGGCCACCTGTTTGGCTTTTTTTTTTTAACACCGTATGTTTGGCCCACACTAGTTGACTTTGTCAATTTTTTACTTATTTCTTCCCCTCTTATTAGGGACAACACTTTTTATGTCCTATATCACTCATGCAATATCTTTTTTGTCCTACCCTTTTTAAAACATCTAATTTATCCTGTTTTTTGTGTATATTCCTAATTTACCCCCTTGACACATGTCATATTTTTCCCTTCTTTTTGGAATCTCAGAATAGTAGCCCAGCATTTAAAAGTACTGCTTTTAGAGACGTTGAAATTGGGGAGAGAATCTTTGACCCCTTTTTCTCAAAATTTTTATTTTTTTCTCTCTGTCTCTCTCTCTCCCTCTTGCTCTCTCAAACTCTCAATTTTTCTGGCGGACACAGCGTTCCGTCCGGGCCTTCTGCATGTCGTTCAATCCATCGTCATCTCCACGTCGAAAATTAGCAGTAGCAAATATGGATAACCAGGTATTCCGTCTTTAGAATTTTAGGGTTTTGCAGAATTGCGATTTAATTAAAGTATAGTGAATTTGGAGTTGTTACTGTAGAGTCTGAATTTGGAGTTGTTCTTGTCCCCCGAGGAAGTAGAGTCTGAATTTGGAGTTGTTACTGTATGAATTTGCCATGTCCGACGAATTTTAAGTTTACATGTTTGACAATAATTATTTGAGTATAATTGGAAATTTCAGTGTAATTTGTAGTGTAATTGAACTTGTCGGCATATTTTTCTAATCTTTTTGAGCTTGTCCGCCGATGTTTCTAGCGTAGTTGAACATGTCCTCCGATAATTGTATGTAAATTGACCTTGTCCGTCAATATTTGTAGTACAATTGAGCATGTCCGCCAATTTTATGGCCCTGATTGAGCTTGTCCGCCGATTTTATGCTTTTTTTGAGCATGTCCGCCGAATTTCTGAGCATTATTTAGGATAATTTTGCCATTATTTCTGCATAAAATAGTTTGTCCGTCTTTTTTGTGCCATTACTGTGCTTGTCCGCTGAGGAATAAGTCCATAATTTGTGTCACTGGTGATACCCGAAGCAATAAATAGCCTGTCCGCCGTGTTTCTTAGCATTATTTAGCTTATTTTGGCATTATTTCTGCATAAAATAGCTTATCCGCCGATGTTATGCCTTAAATGAGCTTGTCCGCCGATGAATAAGTGTTTAATTTGCATCACCGCTTATTCCTTAAGCTTTAAATAGTCTGTCCGCCGAATTTCTTAGCATTATTTAGCATAATTTGCCATTATTTCATCATAAAAAAAGCTTGTCCGCCGATGTTGTGCCCTAATTTAGCATGTCCGCCGATGAATAAGTGTTCAATTTGCATCACCGCTGAATATTCAAGCCTTAAATAGCCTGTCCGCGAAGTTCCAAGCATTATTCAGCTTAATTTGCCATTATTTCATCATAAAAAAGCTTGTCCGCCGATGGTGTGCCTTAATTTAGCCTGTCCGCATATGAATAAGTGTTCAATTTGCATCACCGCTGAATATTCAAGCCTTAAATAACCTGTCCGCCGAAGTTCCTAGCATTTTTTAGCTTAATCTGCCATTATTTCTTCATAAAAAAGCTTGTCCTCATATGTTTTGCCTTAATTGAGCCTGTCCGTCGATGAATAAGTGTTTAATTGAGGCTGTCCATGAAATTTCTTAGCATTATTTAGCTAAATTTCCCATTATTTCTTCATAAAATAGCTTGTCCGCTGATTTTGTGGCTTAAGTCCGACGATGAATAAGTTTTAATTTTCATCACCGCTGATACTTCAAGCTTTAAATAACATGGCAGTTGGTAAATTAAGGCGTAATTTTAGTGTAATTTGATACATATTCCTAAAAATGTAGGAATATAATAATATTTTCAATTATTTTATATCAGAAATTTTTATGTATAAAATGTAGTCACGTCTTATATCTAATCGAGTTGGCATGCACTTTAGTGGAGCTGAAAACGACGTGGACTTCAATCTCGAAAAGTTGGAATTAAAGGTTATTGTAGGCCTTCCAAAGCTCTGAATTGCATACGCGAGGTGCTTACAAAGAGTGGCGATCAAACAGTGCGGAGGTTCAGAAGATCTTGTTTCGGGCATTTTTGGGATTTGGATTCAGATTATGGGTCTCCTAAAGCTTTATTTCAGCTGATGGCTCAGGAGGTTGTAATCCCTGGTTCAGATATGTACTCCCGGTACTTCAGGGTGTCTGATACAATTCTTAGCTTCACACCCATGGAGTTTATGTGTGTTATGGGACTAGGATTTGAGGACCGTGGGGATATTGACCAGAATGATTCATTTCTGCCACCAGCAGACTGTTTGTTTGCTACATTTCGTTCGAAGAGGGTCCTGGTTGATGAACTTATGAGAAGATTCAATGAAAACAAATATAAGGGCCAAAATGCGGTGAAAGCGGCCAACATTCTACTGTTGTACTACTTTTTGCTAGGCCAGGATACGCCAAAAGTATACATAAAGTCCTGTGTATGATATTTAGCTGAAAATGATGACCTGTGGAACTCTTTCCCATGGGGTAAGTACACATACCTAACCCTACTGCACCATATGGACTCTGTAAAGACTACGGTGCAAGAGTTAGGCAAACATCAGCGCATCAACTTTTATGGATGCTCATTTGCCCTAGCAGGATCGATGTCGGCATAGGGTTCCAAGTGAGGAATGATTTCTTCGTGAGAATGATGACGCCAAAAGTCTGGATGGAGGATGAGGTTTGTAAATATAGCTTAAATATATTTAGACACTAATCTCATATATCTCATCGTTGAAATATTTTTTTCCAGCACATTGATGCGTGTTTGGCTATACTAACACAAGCCCCTGACTACGTCGGAGTTCATCCGGATCATCGAACGCAATCGTATGCTATTCTACCGTGTCAGTTTACGATAAGTTTTTACGTGCAATACGGCGTATAATTTTTTCTTATAATACAACCTTTTATTTTGTAATTCTTTCTTTAACAGGCGACTTTAAAAGCAATTTGGGATGAGCATGTTACGGCACATGGCGACCCCTCAGAGTTGGCCGACTTACCTCAAGAAAAGCTAGAAGTTTTGGATAGGTGGTGGAAAGGAGAGCTGTCATTTTGGAGGCCTCCGCAATGGACATGTGACCGTAAAGAGTGGGATAAGGTTGAACGGGTGAGTATGTCATCATTATTTATTTTTTTGGGGAGAACTACATCATCACTGACGTTATTCAGATTTCACTCTACAATTGCTATTTGTAGTGTGTTCATATTCGCACCATTTCGCTGTGTGTGTCTATATAAGGTCATTGAAGATCGCTGTGTTCGACTCTTTGTTTCACACGTGGGAAAAAAATAAGGCCGTTGAAGATAGTAGAAAGGAGAGCACTATGCACTTGCAACGGTTGTTGCCTTTGATGTTCCATCGAAGTGGTGCCATCTATGACACTACTGAGCAGAAGTTCAACTCTGAAGTGGGCTAGACCACAACCATCCATGTGCTACGTTCAGGATGACAGTTGGTGTTGTGGTCAGGCTAGCGTCAGAGAAATACAGTATCTACTCACAGGGGACGATTCATGGGGAAATGATCCACACCTGATGGAGTACCGGAGAAAATGGGCACGAGATATTTTTTCATACAACCTTTACGGGAGAAAGGGTGCGAATACAGACCTTTCTTTTCGTTAGTCTGTTCTTTTTTTCATGATGTATTATATGAGGTTATTTACTAAAACATTCTGAGAACGAAAGCCAGAGAAACAATATTATTATGTTAATCATATTACATTATACTTAAACCATAAAAACAAAGGCCAAGTCAAAACTTTATAACCACCAACAATGCATTTCAATAATTTGATCAGCAGTTCCCCCTTGTGCGAACGAAAATATTGGCTCGACATTTCACTTTGTTGTGTCCCGGCTTTCCGCATCTGCTGCAACGCTGACGCACCCAGTACCCCTCGAAGTCTCTGCTGCATAACACAAACGGGTGGTACGAGGTCTGCCTGCTTGGCGATGTGCTGGTGGCTCATTCACACGGACACTACCCACATGCTCTGGTGTTGACCAATCGGATGAATCGGGCACAAGCATCACAACCTCTTGCCATAATAAAAGGATAGCTGTTCGATGATACCACGGTGCAACAAATGCACTAGTCGTAAATTAAGCATTAAATTATCAAGCACACATGCAAGTTAAACATTAAGTCGTACGTACGCGGACAAGCTCAATTAAGGTCCATAAATCGACGAACATGTCTATTATACTAAAAAAATAATGACTTACATGCTGAATTTTGCTCAAACTTGACGGACATGCTCAGGTAGCCAAATATAATCGGAGGACATGATATAATATGCTTAAAAAATGGGTGTATGTAGTGGTATTCATGCATATTACATGCATACTTCACCATTTTCCTCGGCGGACAAGCATATTACTTGCATATTTCACCATTTTCTTTGGCAGACATGAATATATATAATCATTTCACTCAGCGAAAATGCATTTTTAAAACCCTAAAGCCCTAAAAACCTGCGACCTTTAAATAAATTAACAGCAACATTGAAAGAAAGCAATAAATAAAATACAATGCAAACAGCGTTCGTATCTTGCCTTTGGCTCTAACTATGGATCCGTCGACAAAAAGGTGGGTAAATACGGGAGCCAATCACCTTTTTATGCTCTAATAATTTGTGGATACAGAGGAATGAAGTTTGAATCCACTGTGCCCAATATTTTTGTTTGTTGGTGGTGAAGTTATTTGGTTGGTGGGGATAGTTGAGAGTTTAATGTGACAAGAATTTACATAAATGAACTGATTGTGAATACAGTGCCTTAATTTTCACCCCATTTAATGAAGTGTGTTTCAGTGGAGTGGTAGGTAGTTAATTTTGCATGTGTTTAATCACCTAATTACTGCATGTGTTAATTAATAAAAAGCCTATTATAATCTAACAATTTAAGGAATTTAAAAATTAAATTTCGTGAATTTTAAATTGTAGGTGTGCACTTAAAATTTGGCTTTTTCACTTCATTCAGCTTGTCCGCCGAATTAGGGGTTATATTTTAGTAGATTTATTTATTTCTTCTTTAATTAATGTGTCACCCCTAAATAATCAACATATTCCCTGACACATTTATTTTGCAACTGTACTTGTCAACTCATTCCCAATACAAAAAGGTGGACCATCCTTGAGGGTATTCATGACATTCCATGTATTTTTAGGGCAATTTAGATGTATTAGAAAATGTAAGACAAAAAAAATGTTGACTTCCCCATATAGGGCAAATTGTGGTATTTCTCTATTATTTTCCATCTTTTAATAAAATACTATTATCATTTATTAGCACATATCCCATTATATGTAAACAAATTTCATTTAACTCCACACTTTCTCTCTCTTCCATGTTGATAGCGGAAATATCTCCAACACTTTCTCTCTCTTCCTTGTTTTCTCGCTCTAACCCCTCCCATTAGATCTCTTTTTCTTCAACCTTCCTCATTCTTCTTCAATCTCTCTTCCCTTTGTGTGTCTCTTTTCGAGATTTCTCTTTAATTCGATTGCAAAACCTAAATCTTCCGATATCTTCATGTGATTCGATATATCCATATTAAACTTCTCCATCCAAAAAAGAAACATCATCCCACTCCTAAAATTACATTTTAATCATAAATTTACTACTCCTATCTACATACACAACATACTTTATAATTTATTTATCATAAAAAAATACTATATTAATCTTCAAAAGTTAATAAATTTGGTCGAAAAACAATTTTCTTAAATTCTATATTTAGATTAACGGCGAAGATTAAGTTGAGACGAAGTATTACTTCACGATACATGCAAAAAATAAAATAAAATCAAATGACACAAATACTCCATACCCAAAATATTTAAATATGTTATAGTAAGTGATTATGATATTAAATTAAATTTAGATGGGAGGAGAGGAGGTAATTTAGAGGTAAAAATCATGTTTGTGGTTTGATGGTCGTACGTATTTATTCTATAATCCCACTAATCCATTTATTCGCGCCATATTAAAAATTGCCCCTTGTCATCGTATCGATGAACTTAGGATGTGAAAAAAAAAGAACAGAAATAGGTTGTTCGATTGCAATAATCGAACAATCTAAGGTTTTCGACTGCAGTGGTCGAACACAACATAACTCTTTTAACTCTGCACTAAAACAAAGGAACTGTGTCAAACTAATACTACTTACTAAGATCCAAATTAGTTAGTCCAGCATGCTTGACACACAAACAATTTAATTAATTGGGAGAGAAGGAACATATATTTTTAACTTAAATAAAACTATGGTAAACACTTTCTTGTAGTAAAATTGTTACCTGCAACGAGGAGGCAATTCTTGGGGATCCAGAGAATGAGATCCAGCATTAAATGAAAGAGTCAAGGTATCCCTCCAGCTGGCAGTTTTTGATTTGAAGAGCTCAAAACTGCTGCTATATCTCACGCTTCTCCCAATATCTCGCGAGTAATACGTCTTCTTCTCCTCATTATCCATATCGTAAAATCTCTCGACTCCATCGATCATACCGTCGAGTATCGACAGCGGAATCCCGTGATTCACGACCTGGAAGAATCCCCAGCTCTCGGACGCACGCGTCACCTCCTCGATTATCTGCTCCCGCCTTTTTGGATTGTCGTGGATGCCGAGTAGATCGACGGTAGGAACTCGTTCGTGGGTTTGCGACGCCGTTTTGTAATCTCGAGTCACCTCCTCGGATGGCCGGACGAAGATTTTGGGTAGTTTGGACACTCCAGAATCTACGACACCTCTCACCCCACCTTTGGTCTCATCGAAGGCTTTCAGCAGTTCTCTTCTGTCGACATCATCCGCTGACGTGGCATCCATCTTTATCTCTTCTACTATTGAATGCTTATGCTTCTCAATACACTTGCAACTGTCTTTGTGATGATTGGCAACTTGGTTACTTGATATATAAAATACCAAAGACAATTCATATATATACATGTTTAACTTGCCCCTAATTTAAATAGTTCCAGGTTGGTCCAGGTCGGCCTGAGATTTTGGGGTATGACCATATTAAAAAAGAATAAGTTTTGCGTGGAACGCATTAAAGATTTTTTAAAGAGGCCTCTGTTTGCCCCAAAATTATTATATGTGCCCCAAAATTAATTAATAAGACATAATTACTCTTATACAATTTTATATTTGTTCAGTTACAGCAACCGAACAGAACATAATCAGAATTCATCTTTCTTATATATTACAACAACCGAACAGAACAGAATCAGAATTCATCTTTCTTATCTGTTCGATTGCAGCAATCGAACAGAAATCCGTGTAAATTTGGTTGTTAAAAAATATTTTTTTGTAGTGATTATTATTATATGCAAAGTGGGTAGTTGTATAAGAGGGAAGTGATGAGTTATATAGTGTACTTTTTTACTTAATAGGGGGAAATAAATATTTTTAAAATAGACGCCCAAAATGATAAAATAGATACCTTGTAAGTGGTCGAAGAATTTTTTTTTTGTTAAAAATTGATATGACATTAATGAAATAAAGGAAGATTACAGATCGACAATCCTAGAGTGTAAGCTCCAAAAGAAGGGAAAGAGAATCAAAGAAACCCAACAATATTCATCTCTATCCTCTTGCTAGAACATCAAACGGTTCAATAGAAATGGGAAAAGTGGAATCGTGTTATTGATCTGCGCATCCAACAAACTGATACTTTTGTGTATAATGGTCTTCCACTCCTTGATGGGCCTATAGTTAATTTGCTACATCATGGGCCAAAGTAACTAGATAATAATTGGATTGGGTCGTATCATTGCATTTGCACCCATATTTAAAAAGCATTTTGTTCTGCAGAAGATAGAGTTGCATTTGAAGGTTATCCTCCCAAATTTCACCTTCCACGGGTGTCCACCCTCAAACCATTCGCTTAACCACTTGACCAATTAATAATATATTTTTTTCTCTTATCATAATTGGCAGTCATATGAAGTAGATGAAATTTATCAGCAAAAATCTCACCCTTCCAACTGCATCAACAAGTTTATATACTTATAAAAATACTTCCTTAACAGTAACAATACTAAAAGCCTTAAGAAGGTTGAGTGATGAAAAAATACTTCCTTAACAATAATGGTACTAAGAGCTAAGTAGTGGAACTCCCTTCCAAGTTGAGAGAAGACAGAAGTATTTTTGCCGGTGCTTCAATACAAGACTCTTATTTGAGGCGGTCTCATTAATCAAATTAATCCAATCACGTCCAAACCGACTGAAACCCACCCACCCATACTTTACTGGGCCTAAAGAGTTCATTAACTGGACTTGCAATAAATTAATAATTGGGCTTAATTTAATCGAGTGTACCAGAGATCAAATTTAAACAACCCATGTTTTGTGGGCCTTAACAGAAAAACAACTGGACTCGCAATAACTTAGTATTTAGATTTAATCTATGTTGTTCGAACTCAAATTTAATCCAGACCATAGTAAGGAGCTGAACAGAAAAGTAAATCTTATAAGTGGTTTTAAATTATTTTATAGGTATAAATTTAATTTTATCCCATCCTTAGTTTGGATATCCTATGACAATTTAATGTGATAATTTAATTATCAATAAATATATTTTACCTATATAATAAAACTTTAATAATGAGTTAATATGTTTCATAATTTGTCTCATCGAGTATCCCAAACTATAATACTATCAATTTGAAATCTAAAATCATTAATTCATTTAAATAAAATTTTATTTTTTCGTCAGAAAAAATAAAATTTTATTAAACAGACATGGGAGTTGTTCCAAAATTCAGCTACAAACTACAGTGAAGAAGAGCTTGATACGTAATCATTAAATCATTTAAATAATGTTTTAATGATATAGATATAAGCTTGATACCAATTGACATGCCAATTTTAAAAAACATAAATTATCAAAATTTCTTAAAAGATACTAATTAAATCTAAAAAACTAAGAATTTAATTACAGTGCATCTATCAGTTTTGAACGATTTTAAGATAATTAATCCTAACCCTTAAATTTAAATTTAAATTTAAAAATAAATTAATGTTTTAATTATATACTCCATTACTACATTTATATTGTCATAACATAATTATATTACTACAGTTACTAAGCAGTGTATTAATTAGTACTATAAAGTGTAGTTAATTATATTTCTTCAAAGATTTGACATATCAGCATAATACTTGTAAAGACACTAAAAAAAATGCGTTAAAATTGTGTATTAATAGGAGTTTTCAAATAACATGTATTAAAAAGTAATCGATAAATTTAAATATAAAATTTGAGAAGTAAAATTTTTTATTCAAAGAGTAATAATCTACCTTTTTATAATATAATTTTTTTTAATATTAAAAAGTAATCAGCAAATTAATTAAGGGGTGATTCTTCTGTGACCAGGTTAAGTGGTCCTCTTAATTAAGGTGTACATGTGAACCTACTCACACGAGCTTTTGGCATTGGAAAAAGATTATTGAGCCGTACCCCACTAGAAACTAGAGTAGAAAATGAAAGGATGAGAATTAAGCATACCCTAATATTCCATGGCCTTATTCCTTGCAATGCTTACCATATGAGAAGTGGAAACACAACATAAAAAGATGAATTCTTATCCATGATGCTTTACATACATGGTACCAAGATTATTGTGGTATCATGTGCTTTTAACGACAATCTCCTGGAATAAATATATCTTTGAAAGGAACCAATTTCAGCCGGATATAATTTCATATAATGGTATTAAAAAAATAAATGTATCATGTATTTATATATCATACTTTTAGATAAAGATATGTGTGAGAATGTTTCATACAAGCCTTTGCGTGAGGAGTATAAAAGTGATAACATCATTATCATTTTCACTATAAATTGTTATCACTTTTTATTTATTTATAGAATAAATAGTTCATATAAAATAGTTCACTGCAATATTATTATCTTTTATCGATTGAGTATCACTTTTCATGAATAATGTTATAACTTTTTATCAATCTCACGTAAAAACTTACCTGAGACGACTTCATACCAGATTTGTCATATATACTTTTATTATTCATTTACCTATCACGTGATTACTCACTAATATTCCCTCCGTCCGGTTCAATGAGGGTGTTTTGCTTTTTGTACGTGAATTAAGAAGTATTATTATTTAATGTGTTTTGGATAGTTTTTGTGCAAAGGTGGAGTTGCCCACCGCATGCCCCCGCACTCCGGTCTGACATTATGTGAAGGAGGTTAAATTTAATCATAGTAACTCAGCCGATCAATAGTGGATGTGTAGACCTTATATTTTAATTGTAGTGGTGAGTGTATGTGGGTCCATGCCTGTAAAAAAGGAAATTAGATTCTTTAGGAAGGACCCCCAAAATGGATAAAAAAAAGACTCTTTCAAGCACATGGAGGAGGAAATGAGTTATTATTATTTTTTTAAAGATAATATTCTTGTTTCTAATTTTAAAAATCGATTTTAATTTTGAAAATTTATATTTATTCTGGTTTGAATTTTTAAAGAGTTAATTGTAAAAAAAAAACTTATGAACTTTACTCATTCGGCAAATTAATCCTCGTTTTTTAGAAAATGCTAAAAAGAACACCACCTATAAGTATGCTATAAAACGTACTCAATTTTCAAGTTAGGGCTTACAAAACAACGTCATTTTGGACAGGTGGAGATGACATGTATGATATAAACACGCGTCAGCGATCGAGTTGGCCTCCGCAATTTGGGATTAAAGTGAGGTTTTTTTTGCAAATTCTCATAAATTTGGATTAATTCGCAATCGAAATAATGATGAGACTTTTCCAGCACTTAACCCTAAAATTATGAAAGTCTCAAAACGACGTAGTTTTGGACACATGTAGGGTAACTTGGATGATATAACGACACGTCACCGACCGGACAAAGTAACCAAATAAATCCACATAATTGTTATATATTTTACTCGAATTAGAATTATTCCATTTACCACTTTCTAATCAATTAGAGATGCTGAACCGTAAATGTCCTGTTTGATTCTTTGAAGGAATTGGGAGAATAGTTTTAGGAGTGAGGTTCTTGTGCTCCGGGGACACTGTGTCTCTTTACAATTTAAACCTATAATAATACATATGTTTAAATAGAATAGAGAGGGGGATGGTTGTGTTCCCATGGGCGCACGGTGTGTCCTTAGGGCAGGAACTTTTGTCTAGTTTTAAATAAATAAAAAAAATGCTACAGTACAACATTTTATTAAATGTGTTCTTCTGTTTCTTGTAACACACTTTTTATCTCTTAATTTCTTTGAAGAGACTTTCTGTGTTTTTATGTATATATTCCTCATAATTTTTGTATACTTAATATTAATTAATGCAATTAGTGGATGATGAGACTTCTACTTATAGGAGTATTAAATTGTAAATTATCCTCTCTAATGCTTTGTGACCTAGATTTTAATCGACCTAGCACTAAACTAAATAAATTAAATTTTGTGTGGGGACAGATCTAAGAGGGTCAAGGAGCATTCTGCCTTGAAAAGTTAAATTTGGAGAAAAAAAATGATTTTTATTTTTTCTTTTAAAATATATATTATATTTTACCTTTTCTTGTTCCAGATTCCCTTCACATTTATTGTAGATAAGTATACACATTGACTTGAAAAAGGTTTAATAATGGTGCAAGGATTTTGGGATTTTGGTTTTCTTTTTCCTTTTATTTATTTAGTTTTTATTTTTTAGATTTGCAGTGTATGTTTGTGTTGCGGGTTGCAGTAAGGATTTTGATCATGTGTGTTTGAAAATTGGATTTTAAATAGAAACTTTAATACTCCATTTTTTATATTTTAAGTCTTTTTATTTAATGAAAATTATGTAAATATGAAAAGTTGGATGTGTTTATAAATGTCTAATAGTGTAGATGTCCTGCATCATAAAAAATTAATTTTATTAGCTCACCTTGATATCGCGCCTCTAACTAAAGTAAATGACCTATATAAATTCGATTATCTTTGCTAATGAATGGGAGTAGAAAGTTATAAGAAGAAATAGAGAAAAATCTTGATATATGAGTGTAATAATTTCTAACAACTAACATTTATCGATAAAGAAAATACAAAATTAATTTTATTAAAGTAAATAAGAAGGACGGGGCAAAAGGAATTTTATTCTCACTTTTACACAATGTTCCATTTATTAGGTTAATTATGCATATGTTCATTTGTCCATGTTCGTTTTCTTTACGATAAAACAATATTGTTCTTCAGAGCTCACGAAATTTTCATCTTAATTTTATTATGTCATTGAATACCGATCGTTTCCAACGATCTTAATATATTTTTATTTTTCCTATCAATTTTTTTTTTATTACAATATGTTAATCTCATTGAATAAATTATTTAAGACCGCGCACATCCCATCAAGACATAGTATAGGCACCAATATTTGTAAATTTAATTTGATTAATTACCACTGTATTATTTATAAAACTAGTTTATTTTATTATCAAAACTTGAATGAAAATAATATCACCAAAACTGGAGTGGAATTGGAATAAGTCTTAAATATAATATAAGTTCAGTTTTTAGTACAAAGAGTATTATTGATATTGTTAATAAACCCTTCTAATTATAGTAATTTTCCCAGTGGCAACAGGTATTATCGAGAATATCTGATTCAAAGTGACACATATACAGGAAAGGGAACTCGTCTGCATGGGTTAATTTTTTAAGTAGTTTTACTCGTACCCGGCCCCTTGCATGGGTTTTGCCGCATGTGGCTTAATTCCATCTTTTGAGACTTCTTTGTTTGGACACTATTTTCCCTTTTATCTTCTTTAATACAACTGATTTCTTACAATAATTTTATGTATTTAAAAAAAAAAGAACACTCAGATATTCTAAAAAGTACCTGAATGCACAGTAACATTTATCATAATACATATTGCATGCTTCCTCCATCTCCAAGATATATATAAAGTGTGATTTTTTTTCACATTCATTGTGAGCAAACACTTGTGTAAGACTCTCTTAAAGAAATACTTTCATGAGACCAAGAAGTGCTAACATCTCAATAAAAAATGATACTTGAATTAAGAAAAAATGATGATGATGCAATGAATATTTAATGAATAATTCATAATACAAATAAAAAGTAATATTTTTTTTTAATAAAAAGTGATAAAAATTTTGGATAAAAAAGTGATGACTATTTAAAAAAATTTAAAATTGTCTCATGTAAGACGATTCCAAGCAAGTGTTCACCATATTTATTTGTAATAGGTAGATTTTAAAGATTATTTTTTGCCCTCGATCTTTCAATTTTCCCATATTTGAAAAATAGGAAATTGATTACATTGAGATAGACCAAAATAGCAAAATAATATAAGAGTATAAAATAAACAAACAATACTTGTATCAAATTGTAGCACATAATGACTTCTATACAAAGATAAAAAGTTATAACATTTTAATAGAAAAAGTGATATTCGATTGATGAATATTGATAATTAATGATGGAGTAAAGTAGCATTTTATGAACAATTCATAATATAAATAAAAAATAAAAAGTTAATAATTAATAATAATAATAAAGAAAAACATAATATGATCTCATTCTCACACAAATGTTATCCTATAATAATATTAATTATTATAAATTTTAACCTACTTGGCTAAACTATTATGTAAATTATAGGATGCTTATACATATATATAGAATAACTTCGGGGTATATATTCTACATGAAGAAAGACTATTTTGAAATCTGAAACGCATGGCTGAAACTATGCAACGATCAAACTCAGAAGAATATTAAAAGATAAGTGAGCTTGATCTTGAAAATAAAAGATTAGAGATTTTATTAAATTTTGGGCGTTGGGAGTTAATATAATTCCGTTAAGATGCACACATATTATAATAATTTAATGCAGTAGTATTGTGTTAGACCGTCTGAGAGAATATTACATTTTTTTAATTATTTACACTTTTCTTTAAGAATGTTGTCATTTTTATTTATATTATAAATTGTTCATGAAATAGTTCACTTTTTCATGAATCGAGTATCAATTTTCATTAAAAATATTATAACTTTTTATCAATTTCACGGAAACCCTCCGTAAGACGGTATTACATAATTCTTTGTCTAATTTCATTTCCAACCTAGTTTTATATAAGCTACGATAAAATAATTCTCAATTAAATACAATGTAACAAATTTTAAGGATACACGATAATTCATGAAATATAAAAGAAACCCTAGACTAAAAAGATAAAATAATAAAATAAGTAATTAATATTACAAGAGAATGACTACACTACAATCGATCCTACTAAATTTTTGGTACAACCGGATCCCTATTTCAATCTCGCGGATTCTCTCTCCCTCCCCACCCAGCTTTTCTTTCTTTTCCCTTCCCCTCTCCCTTCCTCCGCCATCCTCTGCTTCCTGCTCTGCTTCGTCGCCACCATTCCCCTCAGCTTCTTCCACCGCTTCGTCCCCAAAGAAGGTAATGGGTCTCTTTGTTTTCTCGTACTCCACCCACAGCAGTGCGTCCTTGTCTGCTCCAGAGTTATTTGGATCTTTTTCGACTCTTGCCGATGGAAACTCACCGTTGCGAATACGGAATTGAAGTGGTCTAGGTTGAGGTTCTAAGCTGTGCGTTGGAAATTAAAGCACATCAAGGAGAGAGAGAGTCGTCTGAGGTCGAGAAATTGGCTATGGCCGATATGGCGGCGCTCCTGTGACGAGTGGCCTTGGTGAGCGATAGTGTGACGGGGACGAGCAACAACAAATCTGTGGTTTGTAAGATCAATTCCTGAAGACAAGTTTGAGAATTTGATTCCCATAGAACAAGTTGATCTTTGGGTATGCTAAATCTTACAATTTCAATTGCTTAAATTGAGTTCATAAATTATGTAATAAGCCTATATTCCACCAGTAGTGCAATTTTCGTGCAAATGTGTGGGTTGGGAGAGGCGGCGCTGTATGGGATAAAAACAATTATGGTGCAAGGAGTCTCATGTTTTTGATATGGATGTTTAAGCTTGATTTTCTCTCTAATAATGTCATATAGCAGTTTGATGTGAATTTAGGTATTACTCTCCCAACTCTTGAGTAATGTACTCATATAGCAGTTTGATTTTCATCTCTTATGGCATATTATTACTTAGTTAATGAACTCATTGATTGGTTAGGATATAGTTAACTAATGGTGTGAAGAGACTGAGTTCCTTAACAGGGGTGTTCGATCGTACTTGGTAGCCAATCAAGTTAGACGAAACTACGGCCCCAAGTAATTTGGTTGAACTAATTTGGTTGAACTAGAGGGTCTTGATTTGTGCACTATGGATCTTGGTGGCTATGGTGTTTTTAGCCTCTCTAATATGGAGGTATGAAGGGCGTAGAGGAGAAAGAGACAAAGCGAATGGGGATCGACAGGAGTTTGCAGGATTTTTATATGATGATGAGATTTGGGGAACATGTTCAAAATCAATCAATCCAATTTGGTTGCTTGGTTATAGAATAGTTGCGTTTTGTTGCACTTAAAATGCCTTTTCTACTTGGCAAGGTGCATGTAAGCCTTTTCAGCTTTCTTAATATACTTTTGATAGTATGCTTTATAGGTGCAGAGTAATGTGTGAATTTGGAAGGATGGAGCTTGAAATCACAATTTATACTGTTTGATAGTATGCTTTGAAGGTACAGAGTAATGTGTGAATTTGGAGGGATGGAGCTTGAAATCACAATTCAGGCAGTTAGAAGTTTATATTATTATGATTTTGAAGTTGCGTGATGGATCTTTGTGATGAAAATATAAACTTGTACCTCTTGATTCTAGGAGGTTATTCTGTGTGTACTACTCCATTTACTAATTAAAACGGCATAATTAGTGTCATTGTTTTGTATTGTTGCACAGAGAGATAAAAAAGTTTGTTCATAGTAACCTAATTATTTATAAAGAGTAACTCAATTATTTATAAAGTGTAACCTAATTCATTATAAAGAGTAATTCAATTAATAAAAAAAATAACATTGTTGACCAAACTGAACATGTCATAGACAATCAACATAAAGCATAATCCAAAAGTTTGTTCATAGTAATCCAATTATTTATAAAGAGTAATCCAATTTATTAAAAAGTGTAACCTAAATTATTATAAAAAGTAACTCAATTGATAAAAAAAAGTAACCCTGTTGAACCCAATTATTTATAAAGATTAACCCAATTATTTATAAAGAGTAACCTAATTTATTGAAAAGAGTAACCTAATTCATTATAAAAAGTAACTCAATTAATAGAAAAAAATAACATTGTTGAATCCAATTATTCATAAAAGATTAATCCAATTATTTATAAAGAGTGATTGAAAAAAGTAGCCTAAAAGATATTGACCAAATAAAATAATATATAACCGAATCAATATGAAGAGTAATCCAAAAACTTGTTTATAGTAACTCAATTATTTATAAAGAGTAACTCAATTTATTGAAAAGAATAACATAAAAGATGTTGACAAAACAAAATAATATACTATAACAGAATCAATATGAACAGAGTACAAGATTGAAAACTGAGCATCTAGCATGGCAGGAAGGACTATGATTTTGGACAACCATTTTCATTCGTTGCTCAACATCTCCTGTTCAACTACATTGTCACATAGTTCTTGCTATTTCTAGACATGGACTAAACTTCAACCTTATGACGAAATTCCTGGCCCCGATGAGCTTATTTTTGCACCTTCCCATGCCATTGAACTTGAATTTTCTCTTCCTCTTTGCAGGAGGATGAGACATATCTGCATCATCGAAATACAAATAACCAGGAACAATTCCAATATCCAAAAGTTCAATGATGATATCATCCCCGTAATTAGACCCCTGCCACAATCCTGAACTCTGGTACAGCCCTAAGAAATTAGGAGTGTGAGTTGTATGCAAAGAGAGCTTCTTCTGTGGCCTTGCAAAAATGAATCCATCCATTTTCTTCATTTCTATCATTTCTTCCAGTGATAGATTTGCTGCGAAGCCACGGGCCACGTTGGGATACGAATGAACCAATCGAACAAAATCATCCTCTCCGGCTCTGGTCTTTGGTAAGAAGCCTTCGTAAAAGGCCTTCAGCTTATCTAGATCATCCCAAGCCCGGCCAGTCGGCAGATTTACGTGGGTTCTGATGGACATTGGTGAAATTCAACCTTTGATTTTGAGCTGCTGTTGTTGTACTATTCATTCTCAAGCAATGATACTTCATCAAACCACCTACATTTTATTAATTCTCTGATGCCATATTTTCAACAATTGAAATTTCAGCATTCAATTTCTTTCACTTTTAAACACCCACTTGGTTTCTCACTTGATTTTATATGGAGAGCCCCAAATCCAGCGCGTGTGCGGGCAACCGTAAAGGGTGAGACTCCTCCGTTGTGGTCCTAAGATCCCTATCCTCCAAGCACACGTCGCTGCAACATAGTACCACCTTCTCCACCGCCTCCAGGAATTGCGCCGCATGATGTGCCTTATGAATCCGCCGTAGATGCTCCCTACCAAAATCATCCTCCACACGCTGTGCGCCTCTTCCTCTTTGGTGGTAGATGTTTACGCCACCGTTGAATTTCACGAGTTTCACTGCCATGGTGCGGTGGCAGCGTCCACAAACGATGAATTCACGCCCAAAACCTTGAGCCCTATCCTCTAACAGTAGAGAGCGATAAGTGGGTTTGTGTTAAAATGATTTTACCCGACTATAGTACTTGAACCCATTTTTAACTAAAAAGTCTGATTGTATGATTTAAAAAAAAAACGGTTCTGGGGAAGTCTTTGTCATACAATTACATAAATATGAATTAAAATAATTTAATTATAATTGAATTGACTATAAAAATCTTGGATAATGAATATGATAAACCATAATGATAAGTATAAGTAATTAACCACAAAATTGACATGATATAACACTTGGATACATAGTAAATTAGCACGCACTCAATGGATATTAGTATTGATCATATTATTAACATTTAGTCAAATAAAATTGAAAATTGTGCACGCCTAATCTCTCTCTATAAATATATATGAAAAAAAGAAAAAAAGTTAAATGTATAAATAAAAATAAATTAAAGTAAAAATTAGGGGTCCGTTAGTGAAGGAGGTCCTCTTTTTGTCTTGCACACATCATATGATTCTTGGTCTCAACTTGCTACGTATATGCTGAAAAAAGATAGTAATAAGAAAAATAAAAAAAATCAATGATATATTTGAAGGTGACTAGCAATAATAAATCATGGGACAAGAAAAGGAAGGGCCATGAATCCAGCTTAGCATCAGAAATAGTAGTAGGGTACCATCACCACCTGAACTTTCAAACCTCATTATTCTCCATCCACTTTTGATACATATATCCTACTTTTATTAGTACCAAATTCAGATCCTAGCATATATATATATACTCCCTCACTCTTCTTCCCTCTATCGCGTTCGAAGGTTTAAATTCGCTTTTTGTACTGAGAATAAGAATATTATATTTTAATGTATATTGAGATGAAAAAAGAAACATTTACGGCAGTATGACAGAATGAAAATATGGAGGAATGAAATGAATTCATGAATGAAATAAAGATAGAAAAAGAATGACAAAAAATAATTATTCTCATGATTGGTATTGATTAGGAATAACTCAAGTAATAGAAAATATATTTCTTAATTTGATTTTAAATTTCAATATTTGTATTTTATTTAAATCTCAATAATTTTAGAGTCTTACTAGGTGCACCTGGTGCACCGGTAAGATCTAAACCACCAAATTTTCTAATGATTAATCTTCACTCTTGAATTTTTATAAGCAACTAACTTTTAAAAATATGTAATTACTAGTATACCCTAACTTAAAAGATTGAATCCTTAGGTGCACAGGTATAAGTAATCTAAAAAATTATTTACATTAATGAAATTATATTTTATATTTAATATTATTCCATTTAAAAATAATATTAATTTGTATAATATTTATTTTTACATAATTTAACAATTTAGAGTAAAAATTTAATTAATTATATAATTTTTTTGTATTTTAAATAATTTAAATTTAAATATATTTATTTTAATGAGTATTAAAATATAGGAATTTTTTAATTAGATTTTAAATAATTTAATATTTTTAGCATATAATTTAATATAAAAATTATATGTTAAATGAAAAACGTAAGTATATAAAAAGAGATATGATATAAATAAAAATAAATTATATATAATTATTAATGTATGTTATACCATATAAAAAATAAAAAGTAAAATAAAAATTTTGATTCCATAAAACACGGAATAGCTAAACCTATGGGGTATGGATGAATGGTGATTCCAAATTGTGTGGAATACACATTACTTATGGAATGAATAGTCCCATTGAGAAAATTTAAGAATGGTGATCAAATTAGGAGCTTTCATTCCATTCCTTTGTCATTCCAATATACCATCTATGTCATTAATGTATAGTGAGTATGTAGTTGTATTGGTGTTGTACGTAGACCCCAAAAAAAATATTAATTGTTTTGTGTGGGTCTCATTTACTATGTAAAGAATTATAACCATATGATGGGATGTCCAAAGTAAAAGTGCCTAAATGTTATGCTAAAATAGAGCATAATTTATTTATAATTTGCAAAAGAAATGTACATAAAATATTTAAAGGGAGGGAATAGTTGATTTATACATATAATGCAAATTACGAAAAGTCACTTAATGTAGTATTTTTATAATAAATAAATTATAAAGTATATTATGTGTGCAAAGAATAGATGACAATTTTGAAATTAAAATATATTGTGTAGTAATTGAGTGGTATTATTATTTTTATATTAAGGTGTAAAATTAATATTAAAACGGACTGAATCAGAAAATGTGAAATTAAAGTTGGGAAGGAGGAAATATTACTCCCTTCGTTCCTATAGATCATTCACTCTTTCCTCATTTGTTCGTCCCACATAATCATTCACTCCCCAAAAAGGAAATATCATTCTTAATCTAATACAAGTACACATTAATTTAAAAAATGACATTCCTTCTTTCCACACATAATATATTTTATATTTTATTTATTATTTAAAATACGAAATTACCCCAAAAATTAATAAAATTAATAAAAAAAATAACATTTAACCAACGATTATGGAGTACAGAGGGAGTATATAATAAGCGTTGATGCTTATCATTAGGCTTATTTGGATTATGTTTTTGAAAAGAGTGTTGTTAAGTACACGCCCATTTTTATTGAATGCACACCCTTTATTGAATACACACCCCCTTTTAATTTTTTATTTCTTAATTTTATTGTATATACACCCCTCAAATTTTCAAATATATCCTTATAAAATTAAAATTATACACACCCTTAATTGTTGTTCATTCGTGGATGCAACTGATGTTTACTCTGTGGAAAAAACAATGTGTGAAAAACAACTAAAATTTTG
This sequence comes from Pogostemon cablin, assembly GCA_023678885.1. NCBI lineage: Eukaryota > Viridiplantae > Streptophyta > Magnoliopsida > Lamiales > Lamiaceae > Pogostemon > Pogostemon cablin. Next base: position 11,230,297 of record CM043008.1, on the reverse strand, counting down.
ATACAAACTCATATTGATATTTACTTTGCGAAAAAAAACCATGTAAGTACTTCAGTTTGCTTTCATAAAATCCCAACCATCCTTCTTCCCCTATATATTTCACGTCTCTATACACAGCAAAAGGCTAGGGTAGAGAATATTATTACCTTTATTGCTTATCAGATTGAGGTAAACCTTTAAAAGCTCTTTAAAATATTTTAAAATATTTCAGAAATTTAAGAGCAAAAAGGAACTAAATGGAATGAGGTAAAGGTATGTTTAGGTGAAGTGTCTGTAAGCAGAAGAGGTGCGTCTATGGATCATCCCTTGATGGTGTTGCTCGATAACTTGCATAATTAAGAGAGGATCATCTTCTTCCACCTACGGGGAATCTCTCACTTCACAAACAACTTCTCAAAGTCAAAATATCTGATTTTTTGATTTTAGATTTTATTAAAAAAATAATTTCTATGAAATTTCTTGACGCTAAACGTTTAGTAAAGCCATATTTGTCTTTGCACAAATCACTACATCAAACTTAATTCGATTTTATGATTTCATCCTACTAATAAGAGACCATTGAAATTAGAAAAGAAGAAAAAACCACAGACAAGATTACTGGGGCAGTAATTGAAGGCAATGAACAAATTTAAAGAATGAAGATATTTAGGGAGGTTTATGAGATAAGATAGGCATTAGATACGGAGTATAATTTATTTTAAATATGTGGAGTGTGTATTAAATAAATTAAGGGCAATTTTGACTTTTTAAAAATATATATTTTAATAATATAATAATATGAGTGTGTATTTAATAAAAAGGGGTGTGTATTTAGTGTGACCCTTTTGAAAATTAAGTTTTCAAAAACCACACTTAATTATTTTATACTCTTAAAAATATATCCGTCCATCTTTAATAAAAAATAATAAAATCTTTTATAAAAAGTTATAATTATTTAACAAAATAAAATAAAATGGTTTTACGTTAGACGATCTCATGCAAGTGTTACTTCTAGACTAGAGCTATACTTGTATGATTGTCTCACATGAGACACTTTTTATTTTTTCTTAATTAATTATCACTTTTTAATAAATATATTATCATATTTCACTTTTACTATAAATTGTACATAAAAAAGTTAACAGAACAATTATTATCACTTTTCCTATATTATATGTTACTTTTTATTAAAAATATTACTCCCTTAATCCCTAAACATTGTTCACTCTTTTCTCATTTGTTCGTCCCACATAATGAATCACTTCTCAAAAAAGGAAATATCATTCTAATCTAACATCTCAAAAGTATACATTAATTACAAAAAATGTTATCCATTCTTTTCACATATATTATAATTTATAATTTATTTATTACCTAAAAATATTATATTACTCCCAAACATCAATTAATTAAGTTAGTCAAAATGTAATATTTTCTTAATATTCGTAGTATAGCAAAGGTGAACGATCTTACTGGAGTAAGGGAGTATATATTTTTTTTTATCTATCTAACAAATTTCAATCCCAGAAACAGTATTATGCAAGTCTTTAACTAATCTCCCGTAATGTTTTCAAATCAAGGAATATTAATTAAGATGCGTTGCTTTTGTAATGAACACTCCTACAATCAATTTAAATTCTTCACGTGCATTTTTTAATTAACAACTTGTTGCTTTTCAAACCGAGTACTCCCTTCGTCATTCTTCACTCTTTGATCTCATCTCATTACTCACTCTAAAAAAAATATCATTTTAAAATGAAATATCAAAAGTATATATTAATTTAAAAAATATCATTTTTTATTTTCATGCATAACGTGCTTTATTTATTACTTAAAAATATCAAATTACTTACAAAAGTAAATAAAATTAGTAGAAAAGTAGTAAGAAAATGAAGTAATATTTAACAACTTATACCATTTCATACCAAGTAAACGTGATCTTGGATGTCCTGTTACATTTTTGTGTTACATCTTCTATTACACGCGTTAGATAGATGAATGATACATATGCGGAGAGGAAAATCTCAACCTTTCCCCTTAGGGTTGATTGTTAGGGTATAGAATAGTTTATCCTATGTGTCAATCATCCAACGGTTTGTAACAGGAGATGTAACACTAAAATGTAATAGGAGATTCGAAACGAGTAAACGTGCCCTATTGAATTAGTGATATGTCCAATTATTAATCATAAATTTTATGCTGTGCAGAGAATGTAAAAACTCTATGAATAAAGAAAAAAGTATAAATTTCTGGGTCAAAATAGTCCTTTCATATCTCAATTTATTCAAGACCTAATAAATTGTGATATATGTTTGTTTTGGGTTTTTGGTAAATTATATTTTAATTTTATGTTAAATTAATGTGTAAAAATATTGCATTAATTCTTATATAGTATAATAAAAAAAGAGTGAGGAGAAATAAAGAGAGAAAGAATATTAAATGAGTAGAGAAAATATATAAAGGTGAGTATATATGTTGAGAATTATATGATTTGTAGGTGTATATACTAGGGATTTTGTGTGAGTTCTTAAAACCAAAACCTAATTTTCAAAAACGACACCAAAGACTTTTGGTGATGTTTGTTTTAGGTTTATGTGCGTGAGATTTAAAAATTTGGATTTTGAAAACCAAATGAAAGGTTATAATATGTTTGTTTGTGTTCTTTAGTAAGTTATGTTTTAATTTTATCTCAAATAACATGTGAGTAGTGACGTGGAAGATTAATAATTATTATACCTAAAGATCTAGATATAAATGTAGGTGTGGTTAATAAAAATTTGGGATTTTAAAACTCAAACCAAAACAAAATTAGATTTTCAAAATATGTAAGTAGAAAAATGTAGCAAACTTAATTTTTATTTTATTTTTTGGGTTGGGGGGGGGGGGGGGGGGGGGGGGGGGTTGTTTTGAATAGTCTGGATACATTGATTTTCTGTAATTGAAAGATTGATTAAATTAGCTTAAATTTGTGGTTTGAAATATAGGCAGATCGACAGATATGATTATTAATCTTCAATCCACAAATTGTGACACGCTCCAAATTGCACTCTTTTTCGCCATCAAAGAAAATAATAGGGGTATGCACGGTGCGGTTTTGCGGTTATTTCGACAAAGTCTAAATTGCATTGTTATATGCAGTTCGCTTTGACAATTAGATTAAAATTGCGGTTTGTCGATTAAAATTTATAATGCGGTTTTAGGCGGTTTTTTTGCGGTTTTGCGGTTTGACGGTTAAAATTTAATATATTACATGACAATACAATACATATGGATGTATAAAAAAATAAATATGTGTACATGTTTAATTTAAAGTGTTCTTCACCCTTACAAATAAAATATTATAACAATGATCAAATTAGATAATGAGATATTAAAGATATGAAATTATAATTTGAACTCCATAATCAACTCAAATAATATAATCCTTGTGACTTAAAGCAAACTTTTATCAAAATTATTTCTCAATCCAAATTAGTGTATATCTTTTTACCTCTTCACTAATACATAATTATATATGTATACATAATATATATTTAATTTTATAATTTAAATAATAGAGTGCGGTGCGGTGCGGTGTATTTTTAGATGAAAATTGAAATTGCACCATTCAAGCGGTGCGATTTTCTCCAATAAAATTAACCGCGGTTTAGGTGAAAAAACACTAAGTGCGGTGCAATACGGTGTGGCTCGATGATTTTTGTGGTTTTATAAAATTGTTGCCCACCCCTAGAAAATAATATCCTTTTCCAATCTACTCCTGCACTTACAGTTTATTAATTTTTGTTTTTTCTAGAATAAATTGATGGATAAGGTAAACTTAAAATAAATAAAAAAATCACATAATTGAACCAATTCTGGCTATTTCAGGTGCAATACATTGTGATTGGGCACCATTTTAGAAGATTAATTCTAAGATCGTGAATTTACTTAATAAATTGAATATATATAAGAGCGAAAATTTAATTTATATAAAATCTCTTGTGAGACGTATTTAGATGAGACATGTTCTGAGACGTGTTAGAGTATTATCGTTATTTATGTAATAAAGGTAACCAGCAGATCATACACAAGCTAGTCACACTACTGGTCTATTTAATTAGATTTCAAACTCTTTCAACCCACGCCAGCACCCTATCCCCAAACAAGGAAGATATAGCTTTCTTGATTTTAAATTCTACCAGTAGTCTTCGAGAATGTCATATATCTAATAAAATAACGATTGTGTAAATGGGTCAGGATTTTGTGCCAATTTGATTCTGTAATAATACATTCTCAAAAGATTCAGTCCACATAAAAAAAAAAAAAAAAAAAATATATATATATATATATATATATATATATATATATATATATATATATATATATATATGGAGTATAATATTTTCATTGGCCAAGAAAATCAATCGCCTCTAACAATAATATTTTAATTTTTGAATAAAAAAAATGCAAAAAAGTACCACGATCGAACACCTCCTAACTCCGATATTATAAAATAAAAAATAATACCCCATTCATTATCATCCCTAATCATAATGACGACTCATAATAATATCATAAACCGAATATATTTATAATGATATGATCGAAAATGTTAAACAAATGGTCGAAATCGGACCTAGAAGAGACTTGTAAACAGTTACTCCCTCCATTACAACAAGCTTTTTACTTTTTTTCCTAATTTGTCCGTTTCATTACAATTTTCATCTTCTAAAAATAATAAGAATTTCAATAATCTTTTAATACATTATATTTTTAAAAATGTCACTCTCACCTAACACATATAATTTACTTTTCATTTTACTTAAAAATACTATTTTATCTTTAAAATCAATAAAATTTATCAAATAATAAATTTTTTTAAACTTCGCATTTGCAGTAATAGTGAAGAATTAGACGGTACAAAGAGAGTATTATATATTCTCATGTTTTCTTTACACTTACGGAAAGTATGAGTTAATTAAGTTTTCTTTATAAATTATAAATAAAATGTAAATTAAGAATATTATTTATGTAAGATGAGATTGTTGTTTTTAAAATTAAAGTATACTATGAAAGGTTATATTATTAAATGTCATTTTTTTGGACTAATTAAAGTGAAAATTATTATATTTTTCTTATTGTTAAATGTCATTTTTTAAGGGGTGAAAAGAAATATTAATTAATAGTAATTAAAGTGAAAAGTGTGAATAAGAATTCATTGGGATGGGCGAATAATTATTTTTTAGTGGAAAAATATAAATACTCACTCTATTCCATGATTATATATCATTACAAATCCGTTTTTATCCGTTTAATAATAACTTGCAAAATTTAAAAATGGAAACATTATATCCAATCACATAACCTTAAATTAGTACTCCCTCCGTCCCAGAAAAGATTGCACACCTCTTTTCGGCACGAAGATTAAGAAAGTGATAACTTTTAGGAGTATTATGGTATTTTTTGATAATAAATAAATAATAAAATATGTTAGGTGTGTTAGGTAGAGGTGATTTTTTTGTAAATAAATTGTATGGGGAAGGGTAATTGCGTTTGACTTTTTGCTTTTTAAGGAATGTGCAAACTTTCGTGGGACAATCCAAAATAGAAAGTGTGCAATCTTTTCTGGGATGGAGGGAGTATATCTTAATTTTAAATTGTCACCCAACCTAACATATAATACACCTTACTCCCTCCGTCCCGCACCAAAGGTGCATTTTGCTTTTTTGCACGTACATTAAAAAGTATTATTATTTAATATATAGGAGTAGTTCTATTAGTGGGAGTATGGACCCCATGTTTTAATTGTATTAGTGGGTGAGTGTGGGGCCATGTGTATAAAAAAGGAAATGGACCCTTTGGGTGAGATGACCAAAATGAAAAAAAGAGACCCTTGGTGCGGGACAGAGGAAGTATAATTTATTTATTATCTAAAAAACTATAATTACTCTCCAAAAATCAATAAAAGTTACTTCTCGTCTCAAGATAAATTTTACACTTTTCATTTTCGTCCATATCATAATAAACTTTATCATTAAAATAGAAAGCATCATATTTAATCTCATAAACTCAACAATTATCTTAATTTTAGAAATATCACTCCTGTCTAACACATATAATATACTTTATAATTTACTCCTCCTAATAGTTACATATTTATTTTTTAGGCGTATCATCCTAATGATTACATTTCCCTTTTTAGCATATGTGGCCTACACAAATTAATTATGGACCCACACATCACACTAATACACCTACCCACTTTACATTAAAATATTATTTCTTTCACCTGAATACATATTAACATACTATATTCATTAATCCACATACAAAATGCAAACGTAATCATAATGACGGAATGGAGAGAGTACTTATTACTATCTAAAATTACTACATTCACCTCCAAAATATCAATAAAGTCAGTGAAAGTAAATTTTCATAAACTTTATATATACACTATGTTCAATATAATGTGGGACGGAAGTAGTAAAAAGAACATGGTTTCTTAAACTTTTATCTAGTGCGAAATTAATCCTCAAAGTATAATTTATTGGTTTATTAAGTGAAACAAGTAAATAAGGAGTATAATTTATTGGTATTTTAAGAGAAACAAGCAAATCAAATGAAAGCATTTGAAAGAAAAGAAGCAAGAGACAGAAAATGTAAAAAATCAGACAGATAGTACATTACACAAAGCATCATATATTATTCAATCCACCTATCTGAAAGGCATATTACTTTTGCCTTAAAATAAGATTAGAGAATCATATTTAATAGGGAAGTGTGAGGTCTCACCATTAACAACAGAACAAGATACCATCAACACGCACCAAGAACCAATCCCTACATTATCTTTTTTCACTCCTATATTTATCCATCAATGGTGCCATCATCATAACCCCATAATGCAACTTGTGAGCTTAACCATGATTGCAGCCTCCATTAACAATGCTTACTTGAGCTTCAAGCCCCACATTCTCATGATTCTTTCTCAGTTTGGCTACACTTTCTTGTACATCATTACAGAAGCTTCCTTCAACCATGGCATGGACCCTTACGTCTACGTCACTTATCGCCACCTTATCGCCGCCCTGGTGCTGCTTCCTTTTGCCTATTTCATCGATAGGTTGACAATCAAAAATTAATGCTGCCATGCATTCATGTGTGTATCATGATAATATAATGATCGTGAATTGATGATGGAATTGTTTTCTTGTGCAGAAAAACTAGGCCAAAACTAACATGGGGTCTGTTTCTGGAGATTTTTGTTCTTTCTCTTTTAGGGTGAGATCATAACTATCGCACGATTCGTCTCACAACCCACGTCTCGTTTTGTTCTCTAATAGGGTTTAATTTGTTTGGGTGCAGGGTGAGTGTAACTCTAAACCTTTTTTTTAAAGGTATGAAGTTCACCTCTCCAACATTTCTGGCGTGCATGCTCAATACTGTGGCTTCCTTGACATTTATTGTAGCAGTTACACTCAGGTAAATCTAGATATTAGAGATATATATATTATCTGATTATTGGACATACATCTCTACAAGCTTAAGTTTTTAAACGAGGTAGTTAATTAATATGGAAATAGAACCATGACCTAATAAAAGGTCCTGACTTCTATTCCTATTGCAGCGTAAATTCTACGTGCATGGGCTGGTCCACCCTGCACGTGAGGAAACTTTTAGACGAGCTGATTAATAACATATACTCGCTTTCATATCTGAAGATTGCTCACTCTTTCGCCAAAAAAAAAAAATCATCTTAATTTAACACCTCAAAAGTACACATTAATTTAAAAAAATGTCATCCCTTCTTTACACATAAATACTTTATACTTTATTTATTCCATAAAAATATCACATTACCCTTAAAAGTCAATAAAATTAGTCAAGAAGTAATTTTTTCTTAATATCCGTGTAATACAGTTAAGATAATCAATCTTTAGGGATGGAGGGAGTACATACATACTATATATAACACAATATCACCCATGCTGTGTGTTGATATTTATTGGCAGAATGGAGATTGTAAACGTGCGTAGCCTTCGTGGGATAGCGAAGATCCTGGGAGTTATGGTATCGTTGGCCGGTGTAATGACCATAACACTGTACAAAGGACTTGCTTTGAAGAACATAGGACATGCACTGGTGCATATGAAGGGAAGCACAACAGCTGTGCAAGAAAACTGGTTGAAGGGCTCCATTCTTACTATTGTCAGTTGCATCACATGGTCTTTGTGGTACATCATGCAGGTGTTGTAATTGTCTGAAAAATTAATTAACCACATATCAAGTATATTTTTTATTTCTTATCATAACAATTAAGGGGTTGTTTGTTTTGGTGTTGATGTAGGCATTTACATTGAAACGATATCCAGCTCAGCTTTCACTGACCACGTGGATGAACTTGGTTGGAGGGCTTCAATCAGCTGTGTTCACAGCTATTGTACAGCGTAAACAGTCTGCATGGATGATTGGTTTCAATATTGACCTCTGGTCTGCTTTATATTCTGTAAGACTGCATGCCCATACAAGAACAGGGTTTACATTCACTCTCCTTACGTTAAAAAGACAATTATACCCTTGAATATGCCAAGAACTAAAAGGGTAAAATATGTTATAAACTACAAAAGTAATTAAGATAAGTCATGAATCACAATAATAAAACTACAATTATATAAGTCATGAATCACATTAGTAGAACTACAATTCTACCCTAGGAATTAATACTAAATCATAAAAGTAAGGATAATCCTAAAGGGAAAAATAGGCATGAACCACTAGGGTGTACATGCAACAAGTTGCAAGAAATCTTTTGTAGTAGAATTTTTATTTTTTATTATTATTATTATTTTTTTTTTTTTATCGGACAAAGTTAGTTGTTAGTAGTTAGTTCACCAAATCTCTATACATCCTTATTTCTCCAAGCCTCCTTATAACCCCCCCTATTCGTTCCCAAATGAAATCTAACATATGTCTCTCACTTTAATGAGTAACCCAGTGGCCAAGTGAGCTTGGCCAAGAAATCTTTTGTAGTAGAATTATTAATCTGATCTAATTAATTAATATTCCCATGCATGCAGGGAGTTGTGGTCTCAGGGTTCATCACATTTGTTCAACTGTGGTGCACAGAGGCGAAAGGACCCGTATTCGTCACGATGTTCAACCCTCTTTCGACTGTTCTTGTTGCACTTTTATCCTATTTTGCACTTGGTGAGAAGCTATATGTTGGAAGGTATGTCTAAATTCGTACGAATTCAAAGACGAAGCTCTATAGTCGTCGTCTAATTAACAAATGGTGTTGTGTTAATTGTATCAGCATAATTGGAGGTGTTATAGTTGTGATTGGACTGTATATGCTGTTATGGGGAAAGGAAGATGATGAAGCACAGTTAGAGATGATGAAAGAGACTAAAGATCAAAAGGCTGCTTTATTCTCTGCAGATGAACCTTAATTTGATATATATATTTGTTGTTCATGTTTCTTTAATTTGGGAAGAATTTTCACCAATGTTTGTAGATTTGGAGGACCAATATTATATTTTGGAAGATACATGGTTCAGAATCTGCAGCAATTGGTGTTCATTTCAAGCCTAAAATAAAGGATTCTTTTGAAACATGTTTATATATACTAATTGGGAATACACAGTCTTAAATAACTTCTTAAAAATATGATATGTTGTGATGTTTTAATCATCATATTTTTTAATATTTTTTATTATAATATTGCATATATAATATTTCTATTTTTATTTTTTTATTATTATATAATATATATATTAACAAGTATTCTTTTAGAACTTAATGCCAATTTCTTCAGTTATACATGAGTTATTAAAAATAAAGCTCTTTCAAACTGTCCAGAATTTGTGCAGCAATATATTTATACTGATACAACCATTTACAAACCTGAAAGTGAGCATTTTGACTAAATATTCAACGGCAAAAGAATGTTTGATTGATTCATTAAAATTATTAGGTGGATAATAAAATAAAAAAATTGTCATAAATTAATATAGAATGTACATGAAAATTGGGCTAATTCTTTATTAGTTTTATGGGTTATTATAACTTACATTTTTCTTATGTTCTAATCCACCTGGCCCCTTACTTTCATTTAATGGACTTAGAAGGAAATTAAGTTCTCTTAAGTCAATTAGTGTGTAAATTCCTTTACTTTTAGTAAAATTTTAAGGCTATTATTAAATCAATGTGGGCAAATACTAATGTGCATCAGTTTTTAAGGTGTACCAAATAACTCAAATCCAATTGACCCATCATATATAAATAATTTTGACCCATGTTTTATTCATTCCCTTCCTTTTCATCCCCTTCCTTTTCTCCTGCTCCTCTCCTAATTTCTACTGCTTTCTCACTCTCTATTTCTCCTCATTTTTTCACACTATCTCTCCTAATATTCAAATATTTTTAGAATTAATTTAATTTTTTTATTCAATTCAAATTGATATTAATGAATTTTAGAATGACGGTATTAATGTATGTGATTGTATTTATAATTGTATTACTTTTTTAAAAGTAATGTATAAAACTAAAAATATTATAAAAATAAAAAATGTAATACACTTATTAAGAAAAATTTTTACACTATTGAATTACAAAAAATACAACATCTGATAATCGCAGATTTAAAGCATTCGATGATACAGATCTGAGGCATTGTAGACAAATTCAGCAGGAGTTGAATTTCACAGCTTATTATTCTCTCTCTCATCTATGACACTTTAACAAATTTACATTAATAAATAATAAGTCATACAACATTATTAAAAAAGTAATACAATACTATTAAACAAGTAATACAGTTTAACATTACATGAAAAAACTTGGATCTGTTCTATTGATCTCCCAATTAATCCACAACTCCAGATCTGATTTGGTTTGGATCGAAATCTTAATTCCATCGCAAGTAAACCTAATTTTGAGCTTCTTCATTTTGATTTTCCCAGCTTTCACCTTAATACCTGAATCGGAGAGTGACGACACCTTTGACATTGGAGACGCCTTTGAGAACAGAAACAACCTTCTTGATGGCGGTGACGACAGAGGGTGATTTGGGAGCGGTGGCCGCAGAGAGGGAGAATATTGGGCGGGCTTTGAGAGCAATGCCGTAGAAGGAAGAATGAATAGAGAGAGGGCGGAGTGGGAGGTGGACGGAGGTGGAATGGAGGGAAAGCGGTTGGACAGAGGCAGAGCCGCGAAGAGAAAGTGGAAGGGAGGCGGCTGATGCGGTTGAGAGGTAGAGAGATTTATGACCTAGGTGTGAAGAGGGAAATGATCTAATTGGGTTTTTTTTTGGGCTTATATATGCGACCCGCTTCTTATATTTTGACCCGTTGCATGTTAATAATTTGGTGTACAATAGAACAACTCATCAATGTGAACTAAATACTCCCTAAATTTTTCGTGAAATCGTGTCACAAGAGTATAATGAGTAAGATAAAAGTGACAAACATATAAGAAGTGATTCTGATGGATAATTGGATAATTAAAAAGTGATACTCAAAATGTTCATTTTAATTTTTATATTTATTATTTCACATTTAAAAAAAATGATATGAATTTTTATCAAATTTATTGACGGTTAAAAATAATAGTTATTAAAAAATGACAAAGTAAATTATGTTAATGAAATCATGAAAGTATATTTTTTAAAAATAAAATGTATTGAAATATTATTTATATGGATGCTTTTAGTATATTTTGGGATTTAAAAAATGTAAAAAACTAATAAATAAATACTATATTGAGTTGGAAGAAGTATATAACATTTTTTTTAAATCAATATCTGATCACTGAATTAAGTGATCGACACTCATTTTAAAGAATCACTCTATCACTCCAAACTTGTCTCATATTTAAAAGGGGATCATAGTAATAGAGGAACATATATTATGAATCTATTCGAAATATAAATTCGTCATTCTCAACACATGTCACATGAAAAATGGCATCAATTTGCGTAGCATCTGTTCAATTCCCAACTATATTTTTATGAGCATCATTCCAAATTAATTCCAATTTTTTTTATGCATGCATAGGCATTACGCCTCTATCTCTGTTACATGAGAAGTTATAAGAGTTTATATGCTCATTAATACTCCATGTTTTCTTTTCAAAAAAAAAAAAAACTTATAACATAGAATAAATGCCAATCTCAGTACTACTATATAACCCCCTTTATTATCGGTTTTCATACACTCACGTCTCGATGAAATTCATGAGACAATGTCGTACAACTCTTTATTTTTTAATTAATAAATTAATTTTCAAATATTTGTATCTTTCAACCAGTCCTTTTTATTAAATAATACTCTTACTCATTAAAATAAAATATATATTTATGAACACTCATTTGCCTCAAAATTGGCCACTAAATTAATATTTTTTTAAAAACCATCTCTCAGCATTAATTGAATTTCTTAGAAAGATGAGAGAAAAGAAAATTTTATATAATTTATCAAATGTAAAGATTTTTGTGAAATTATCACACGTTCTATGAGATGGATAAGAAGTAACTTTCATAATGAGAATTAATATTCAATTGATAAAAAGTGATAATAATTTTGTGAATTATTTTATAAATAATTTGTAGTATTATAAATGAAAAGTAATAATATTTAGAAAAGAAAATGATACTATATTTAATAAAAAATTATATTAAGAAAGTTGAAAATTATCTTATTGTGACTTGTGAGACACAATTTGGCCCAACATCAATAACGGTGCTATACTGAGAGGGTGGTCATTAGGTCACCTGCCCAACATCAATAACGGTGCCATAATGGGAGGGTGGTCATTAGTTATTAGGAAAATGAGTTAGATATCTTGTACACTTAAATGCAAACATGTATTCATGTGTATATATTTTTATATAATGGCAAATTTATATATTTTTTAATAATTGTATAATAATTTTTTTTCTAATTTTTCATTAAAAAAACTAATAGAAAACTTTTTAAAAAGTGTATATATTTTTATTCATAAATATGTAATTTTCTGAAAGTGAATATATGATGCATCGAGTGCACAAAATAATTTGTCTAAAAATTAATTATTACTGACACATCATAATATTACATTTTATTACATAAAAAAATTACTTTTATATCCTAGATAAAGAGTGGTTCCATATTGCTCGAAAGTGGAGTTTCATCTCACGAAAAGAGATCCGTGAGACGTAACTTGAATAATCCTAAAAATATTTTATAAATCCTCATTGATTAATTATATAAGTGTTTTTCATTAATATAAAGGACAAATCTTGCGTGAAATCGTCTTACGTATGAGATAATTTTATATTTTTTAACTTTCGCTATAAAATGCTATTACTTTTTATTTATAGTATAAATTATTTATGAAATAACATTATCACTTTTCATTAATTGAGTAATCCGTCTCACGTAAGGACTTATTTGAGATGATATTATTATATTATACAAAATAGAGGGTGATATTTTTAAATAGGGTTAATTCCTAAAAAATTCACCACCTTATTGGGGGTTTTCAAATTTATCACGAACTTTTATTTTTGTCAATTCAATACACAATCTGTTTAATATTTTTAATTTTATCATGACCTTTTATTTTTATCAATTCAATACATGATCTATTTAATATTTTCAATTTTATCACAACTTTTATTTTTCAATTTAATGCATCATTTATTTTATATTTTCAATTCCATTCATCATTATTATTATTAAAAGCTATTTAAAAATTAAAATACATACGTCGAACAAATAAGATTTTTTTTCCTTTTATTAAACTAAATTCATAGCGATAATTAGTGACCTTAGGTAAAATTATTTTTCACTAGAATGAATAAAATTCTTTTTTTTTCTATTCGACTTTATTACACATGATTGTAACAAAAATATTAAATAAAATTATTTATTGAAAATAAGGATTTTATAACGAAGGAAATTAATAATTTTCTTGAACTTAAAATAAATGGAGTATTAATCTCATTAATTAATAAATACACAATTTTACTATAATAATAATAATAAAATAATAATAATAATAATTGAGTTGAATTGAATTTTATTGAAAATATGAAATAAGTGGTGTATATTGTAAAATTAAAAGTTGTAATATAATTAAAAATATTAAATAGATCGCGTATTGATTTGAGAAATATAAAAGGTCGTGATAGAATTGAAACAATCAAATAGATCGAGTATTGAAGTGACAAAAATCAAAAGTTGTGATAGATTCGAAAACCCCAATAAGGTTATGTATTTTTGAGGAATTAACCCTTTTAAATACTCCCTCCGTCCGCTTCTAAGGTATCTATTTTACTATTTTTGGCGTCTGGTTCAAATGTATTCATTTCCCCTATTTAGTAAAAAAGCACAACATGACCCATCACTTTTCTCTAATTCAACTACCCACTTTATATATAATAATAATCCTACTTTAATCAAGTTGTCATATCAACACAGTCCTACAACAGACTTAAGTCTATTTTTCATAAAAACATACATAATTATTGTAATTAACATTAGAATTATAATTTTTTTTTTTTTAAAAAATTGCAATGAAATTTGTTGAGATATTCATGCCACTGCCGCCCGTCACGCCCTTTTTAACATCCCTATTTTGTTAGTTAGTCATGTTCTTTCCGTTGTTCGTAGAACATGTGAAAAATTCCAAATTTATAGGAAAATTGTTATCCTTGTTGAGGAATTTTATTGGTTAGTAAGGATTAATTTAATAAATTAATCACCAATTAAATAATAATTAAAGTGAGTGAAATTAGTCTTACATGTGGAATTAATCATATATGGTAAATTTGATCAAATATGGTAATTGATCAAATATGGTAGTGATCACGATCACTACTTAAAATAATAATTGATCAAATATGGTAAATTTGATCAAATATGGTAATTGATCAAATATTGTGGTGATCACTGCTTAATATAACAATCCTACCATATGAGAGTGTTCACTGTAACCTATAAATATGGTCATTGTGCATTCATTCAAAACACACGAAACACATGAAAAATACTTTTGACATCCAAAAACACAAAGCATCTGCATACACTTGCATAGTGCATAGTCTAGACGATCTAGTCCTCCATTCTCTCTTAGTTCGCCAGAGTTCCTACCATAGCGGTGCTGCTTCGCCAGAAATGAGAAGTCGTTTCACCTTTGGGGAAGATCCGCCAAGACCGGAGCACTACCGGGGCGTGTTTCTTCTTGTGGGAAGAGTTCTACTCGACTCGACTCCGTCTATTATCTCGAAACGTTCAAGATCCTAGATCCGAGATCCAGATTTATAAGAAAGGTTAGTAACATCCAATGCTAATAACTCCAAGAGAGTTAATGCTGAGATTCCTATTGGGACTGATTCCCAAAGAATATATCCTCCAATGGGGATGTCGAAACCATTCATGGTTCCGACAACAGCGGAGAAGCCCGAGAAGTTTGGAGGTGCAAACTTCAAGAGATGGCAGCAAAAGATGCTGTTTTACCTCACTGCGCTGAATCTGGTAAACTTCTTAAAGGAGTCTGCACTAGTGGTGGATGAGAATGAGACTGATACGCAAAAGCGTATAGCTCTTGATCAGTGGACCTCTGCTGATTACTTGTGCAAGAACTATATCCTTAGTGGACTTAGTGATGCGCTGTACAACGTGTATCTAAGCACGAAGACATCCAAAGAACTGTAGGATTTTTTGGAAAAGAAGCTAGTGTAAAAGCCCAAGTAGGCCCAATACTTGGTGTTATCTTACCCTAAAAGTCATTGAGGGAAGATAGAAGAAAAAAGAGGGCAAAAACGAAATTCACGTTTTTGAGAGAAAATCCTGCGCAGTAATATTGCAGAGGCAATAGCCGGAGTTTTAACCGTTGGATCGAGCTGAATTTTGGTCAGCACGTCCGGAACTTGTCGAAGTTCTGAACGGTGAAGATCATGTTTGAAGCTCTGTGTTGACAGGAATAAGCTGAAAATAGAAATCAGGTTTTTGGATAATTCTGTTCTGCGCAGTTGTGGAGAAAGAGTTGTTTCTCACAAACTAACCGTTGGATCGAGCTATAATTTGGACAACACGTTCAGAACTCACTAGACTGTGGAGATCGGATTCTAAGGTTCTTAGAATTGCGAACACTGAACGGAAGTTTGTGTTGTTATGAAAAAACAACCCTTTCCAACAACGGAAAAGAGCACTAAACCTCTAGAGTTGATCCACACTGATACGTGTGATTTAAAACTTGTGCAAACTAGAGGGGGAAAAAGTATTTTATTACTTTTATTAATGACTGCACAAAATTCTGTTATGTGTATTTCTTGAGAAGCAAAGATGAAGCTTTAGAAGCATTCAAATGCTACAAGAATGAAGTTGAAAATCAACTTAACTCTCGAAATAAAGCAATTCGAAGTGATAAAGGTGGCGAATACGTAGCACCGTTTGAACAAATATGTGCCGAATTCGGTATCATACATCAAACAACGACTCCTTATTCACCTCAATCAAATGGCGTTGTTGAGCGCAAGAATAGATCTCTGAAAGAAATGATGAACGCAATGTTAATCAGTTCAAGATTGCCTCAGAACATGTGGGGGGAAGCTATCCTATCAGCTAACCACATTCTGAACAAGATTCCACACAAATCTAAGGATCAAACTCCTTATGAAATATGGAAGGGACATAAACCGTCATACAAATACCTCAAAGTGTGGGGGTGTTTGGCTAAGGTTGAAGTGCCTCTACCTAAACAAGTTAGAATCAGACATAAAACGATTGATTGTATATTTGTAGGGTACGCACTTAACAGCAGTGCTTACAGATTTCTGATTCATAAATCGAAAGTACCTGACATGACTGAAGGTACAATGATAGAATCAAGGAATTCAATATTCTTTGAAGACATATTTCCTAACAAAGGAAATACACAAGTGAAATCTTCTAAGAGACCACTTGTAGATACTACTGCGATTCAATCTACACAAGAGAGTGTAGAACCAAGACGTAGTAAGAGAGCTAGACTAGAAAAGGACTTTGGTCAAGACTTCTTCACCTACGCGGTTGAAGATGAGCCCAAATCCATATCAGAAGCTCTATCTCGTCCAGATGCACCATTCTAGAAAGAAGCTATAGATAGCGAGATTGATTCCATTATGCAAAATCATACATGGGAATTGGTAGATTTACCAAAGGGTTGTAAGACCTTAGGATGCAAATGGATCCTTAAAATAAAATATAAGGCTGATGGGTCAATAGATAAATATAAGGCCCAGTTGGTGGTTAAAGGCTTTAGACAAAAGGAAGGGTATAATTTCTTAGATACCTACTCACTAGTGACACTAATTACATCTATTCATGTACTTATAGCGATTGCTGCATTGCACAATCCAGAGATCCATCAAATGGATGTGAAGACAGCCTTCTTAAATGGTGAGTTGGAAGAAGAAATATACATGGACCAACCAGAAGGCTTTATAGCACCTGGTAATGAGAAAAAGATGTGTAAACTAGTGCGATCATTGTATGGACTTAAACAAGCTCCAAAACAATGGCATGTGAAGTTTGACAGCACAATGATGTCAAATGGTTTTTTAATCAAAGAGTGTGACAAATGCGTGTATGTGAGAAATACACCAAAGGGATTTGTCATGGTCTGCCTCTATGTAGATGATATGCTTATCATGGGAAGCAGTAATGACATAATCGTTGACACTAAACGAATGATGAATTAGAACTTTGACATGAAGGACATGTGTATAGCGGATGTGATACTTGGAATCAAGATTCAAAGAACATCTGATGGAATTGCTTTATCACAATCTCATTGCATTGAGAAAGTGTTGAAGAAATTCAATGCATTCTATGATTCACAGACTAAGACACCCATGGACCCAAGTGTACACCTTAGTAAGAATAAAGGTGAATCAGTGGCTCAATCTGAGTATGCAAGGATTATAGGGAGCATAATGTACATAACCAATTGTATACATCCTGACATAGCGTGTTCAGTTAACAAACTGAGTAGATACACGAGTAACCCAACCAATGAGCACTAGAAAGCATTAAGAAGAGTGTTGAGATATTTTAAATACACTCTTGATGTGGGGCTACACTACTCAAAGTATCCAGCAGTACTCGAAGGGTACAATGATGCAAACTGGATATCTGACACAAAAGACTCGTTCTCCACTAGTGGATA
Organism: Pogostemon cablin; assembly: GCA_023678885.1. Taxonomy (NCBI): domain Eukaryota; kingdom Viridiplantae; phylum Streptophyta; class Magnoliopsida; order Lamiales; family Lamiaceae; genus Pogostemon; species Pogostemon cablin. The sequence goes on along the minus strand of CM043008.1, from coordinate 11,212,147 downwards.
CGTATTCACTATTGGAGGTGGAGCAGTGTCTTGGAGGTCAACGAAACAGACCTGTATAGCCCGTTCCACAATTAAATTTGACTTTATATCTCTAGATAAAGCTAGGGAATAAGCAGAATGCTTCGTAATTTCCTTGAGGACATTCCATGTTGGAACAAACCAGTCCCTATGGTGATGGTACATTGTGACAATCAAGCCACAATTGGAAGAACTCTTAATGATATGTACAACAGAAAGTCTAGACATATCCGTAGGTGACACAACACGGTGAGACAATTGATCTCGAGTGGTGTAATGTCAATTGATTACGTGAAGTCAAAAGACAATATAGCAGATCAGCTTACAAAAGCAGTTAATCAAGATCAAATGAATAAATTGCTAGAAGGAATGTGGGCTAAAATCCACAAAGTAATGGGCCAAAACAGTAGAAACCCAACCATGATGACTGGAGATCCCAAGAACTTGGTTCAAAGGGACAACGAAACTATAGAGGTTCAAGTAAAACTTGGTACATACCATTTCTTAGAAGAGCAATTCTACCAAGTGTAGACCCGTATTGTGGTGAGATTAAGTCTATGACTTTTAATGATTCCTAAAAGGCCAAGTAATGGCTGGTTGAGTAATACGAGGTACTCAAAATAGAAGATCACCTATATAAGTATGAAGTGAGTGGCCGCTTCAAAGGAAACACTTATGAATTCAAAGTGGGTCCATGGCCGAAACGGACCAAAACGTGAGAACAAGGAGAATGCAAGACATTGATGCGTTCACACTGTTGTCTCAGTATATGCTAAGGAGGAGTAGTTCAAAGACATCATGCCTACTAAGCCACCGGTATACTCGATAGTGTTGGACTACAGAAGATTCAAAGTCTCAAGCTACCTATCTGGATACATTAATGTTTCACGAGGACTTGGTTGTGTGTCTGCATTTTATAGGGGCCGAATTCCACTCATGTGGGGGATTGTTGGGGAATTTAATTGGTTAGTAAGGATTAATTTAATAAATTAATCACCAATTAAATAATAATTAAAGTTAGTGAAATTAGTCTCACATGTGGAATTGATCATATATGGTAAATTTGATCAAATATGGTAATTGATCAAATATGGTAAATTTGATCAAATATGGTGGTGATCACGATCACTACTTAATATAACAATCCTACCATATGAGAGTAGTCCCTGTAACCTATAAATAGGGTCATTGTGCATTCATTCAAAACACACGAAACACATGAAAAATACTTTTGATATCCAAAAACACAAAGCATCTGCATACACTTGCATAGTGCATAGTCCTCCATTCTCTCTTAGTTCGCTGGAGTTCCTACGATAGCTGTGCTGCTTCGCCGAAAATGAGAAGTCGTTTTATCTTTGGGGAAGATCCACCAAGACCGGAGCACTACGTGGGCGTATCATCTCGAGACGTTCATGATCCTAGATCCGAGATCAGATCTATAAGAAAGGTTAGTAATTCTCTGCTATAATTCAATATTCATTGTAATAGTGATTGATTGGTGTGCCTATAAACCAACAATCCTAATATTTGTTTTCTATAGATCACGAGTAAGTTGCTAAATCATTTTTTCAGTATTTGTAAAGACTATATAAGGGTGATTATCACAAGGTTAATTATTGTCTTCCTGTTTTCACCAAACTGTTAGGTGAAGATGAAGCACCACCATGTTGCCCTCTCCATGTTCGATGAAATGCGTCACAAAGACCTCTTTTGGATCATAATGTCGTGGAAGCAGCAGCAATGTTAGAAAAGCTCTTGGTTCTGAAAATGTGTGAGCCTAATGAAGTTATGATTCTAGCTGTGGGAATCAATGGGCTAATGCAAAGCTGGCCAACCTATGCAAAGTAAATGGATCAAAGTTCCTTTTTCTATTTCTTGGAAAAACATGAAAAGATTTTATATGGCTTTAGTAAAAATCTCCCTTTTCTGCATACAAAAGCTTTCTTCAACCATGGCATGGACCCTTACCTCAACGTCACTTATCGCCACCTTATCGCAACCCTAGTGTTGCTCCCTTTCGCCTATTTCATCGAAAGGTTGATCATCAAGAATTAATTCTACCATGCATTCATGTGTGTATCATGATAATATATATGATGAGGTTATTGTTTTCTTGTGCAAAAAAACTAGGCCAAAACTAACATATTTCGGTCGGTTTCTGGAGATTTTTGTTTTTTCTCTTTTAGGGTGAGATCATAATTATTGCACGATTCGTCTCACAACCCGCGTCTCGTTTTCTACTCTAATAGGGTTTAATTTGTTTGGGTGCAGGGTGAGTGTAACTCTAAACATGTTTTTCAAAAGTATGAAGTTCACCTCTCCAACATTTCACGCGTGCATGGTTAATAATGTGGCTTCCTTGACATTTTTTGTAGCAGTTACACTCATGTAATTATACATATAGATTGTATAAACATGTATATATATATATATATATATATATATATATATATATATATATATATATATATATATATATATATATATATATATATATATATATATATATATATATATATTATCTTATACATATCTCCACAAGCTTGAGTTTTTAAACGAGGTGGTCAGTTAATATGGTAATAGAACCATGACGTAATAAAAGTTCCTGAGTTCTATTCCTATATATTGAAGTATTATGGTACATCATACAAGTGTTGCATGTATTTGTCTGAAAAATTAATTAATTACATATCAAGTGTATTTTGTAATGCTTATCATAATAATTGACCTCTGGTCTGCTTTATACTTTGTAAGATCACTGCATGCCCATACAAGAGCAGGGTTTACTTCTCCCTACTTATATAGTTAGTTTGAAAAGACAATTATACCTTTAAATATGTGAAGAACTATAAGTTTAAAATATGTTATGAACCACAAAGCTAATTAAGATAGGTCATGAATCACAATGGTAAAACTACAATTCTACCCTAGGAATCAACACTGTATCATAAAAGTAAGGATAATTCTAAAGGGTAAAATAGGTACAAACCACTAGGGTGTACATGCAACAAGGTGCATGAAATACTTTGCCCTAGAATTATTAATCTGATCTAATTAACTAATAATTTGATGCATGCAGGGAGTTGTGGTCTTGGGGTTCATCATTTGTTCAACTATTTGTTTAACCCTCTTTCTACTATTCTTGTTGCACTTTTATCCTATTTTGCACTTGGTGAGAAGCTATATGTTGGAAGGTATGTCTAAATTCGTGCAAATACAAAGACGAAGCTCTATAGTCGTGGTCTAACAAATGGTGTTGTGTTAATTACCTGTATCAGTATAATTGGAGGAGTTATAGTTGTGGTTGGACCGTATATGCTGTAATGTGGAAAGGAAGATGATGAAGCACAGTTTGGGATGAAAGAGACTAAAGATCACAAGGTTGCTTTATTCTCTGCAGATGAACCTTAATTTGATACATATTTATTGTTCATGTGACAAGAGAGTATTTTTGTCGTATGTGATTGGGTTTTCCTTAAACTCAAGCCCTACCGACATATTTCACTGAGAAATAACAGAGTATGAAAATTGAGTCCTAAGTATGCCGGTCAATTCCAAGTCATTGAACGAATAGGAGAGCTAGCCTACAAGTTGAAAGTTTACTGAAAAAGAAAGTAGGGCCATCAGACAACACCACTCTTATTCTAGTACTAGATTTTGATCCAGAAGGGAAAACCATCGTTCAGCCTACAAGAATCTTAGCTAGGTGGAGGATTAAAAGAAATAACCGACCAGTTTACTATTGGCATTTGGAACTTTTGGTTAACGTGAACTGTTAGGATTCCATACAATTCTATCACAGCGGAAGCATAAACATAGAATTGATTACCTTTCACCAGGTATGTTGAAGGAGAAGGATTCTCGCCAGCAGCCTGTGCAGCCTCACTATTTTGGCCATAACTTCCTCGTTTGATCTCTGATTGAAGTGATTTATGCACCAAAATGATCCTCTCTTTCGTGGCTTTCAACCTATGTATCACACATCCAGTTTGGACTTCTACACAATTTTATAGAAATCAATGAAGTTAACAGCTAGAAACAGCAAACGAGATTCCGGTCTTCTGTTGTATTCCTATGTGGGCAACGATCTACGAGACGATATCAATCTACAACCTTAATATGCCTTTCACGTGTGTTATGCGTGTGATTCAAATTCTAGATTGATGAGATTGTCTATTATATAGGCTACAACAGAGACCAGGAGGAGAAATTAGGGTTTGGGCCTCCCATTGGGCTTAAGCATCCAAGTTTAGCCCAAAACATATACTTAAGTCCAATAATAATAAATCATTCAACTAAAGAAATATTATTGCACTGCCACCCTAATCCCAAATTACGTTTATAGGCTCCTTCTTATTATGAGCCCGTTAATCTCCCAGTGTTTAAGATTCAATGCCCATTAATTAATTAAGTTACTGACAACTTCATTAATTAATATAATTACCAAGAGTAGTACCATTCAACCTTATTATCATGCTGGAATAAATTCACCGCAGTGTTTACATGATAATCATTATGAGTTCCTCAAGGGGACATCATCAACCAATTCCGTTAGGACAAAAATTCCTTCTACAATCAACAACACACCATAGAGACAACACCAACTCCTAACTCAACGAGCATATTGATTTAATAATTAAATCTCACCCATTGATGAATCAAGGAAATTAATAATGGTTTACGTATCGAGGTTATTGTATAGGGATTAAAAGTATGAACTTCCATAATAACAGAGATCAAGTTCTATTATATAGTCAGCATAAATCGAACGATCTCAACGGCGATCCTATTCAATACACAAAGTGCACTAGTGCAATTTAATAGTCAAGACAGACTAATGCAAAATCACACTACAACCATACCGATAGATAGTCCTCATTTATCTCGATTGTGAATATCTGTTTATACTTTATAAGGAGCCAATAATTTTATCTTCCGTGTGACGCCGCACATCACATTTTCTACAGTATTTAATAAATGGACTTTTGCAATGTCATTATTGCAAACATTTGATCACATGATTCTCATTTCAAATATTATCTAAACAATGTTCATACAAAAAGCTAGACCTTTAGTATACAATCTAACAATCTCCCACTTATACTAAAAACTATGCTGCAATATCTTTTGCCATACATCTAATTACCACACCCATTACTTGACCATTAAAAGTTTTCGCCTTAAGGTCTTTGTAAAAAGTTTACTAGGTTATGATTCGATGCAATTTAGGCGATAACAACCTTCCCCTCATTATACGATTTCTCATATCAGGTAGTACTAGCTATCAATGTGTTTAATTTCCTTATGGACTTGTGATTTCTTCAAGTTTGCAACAGCACCATTATCATCACAATATATTGTGATAACCTTGGGCAAACTCATAATCACATCTAAGCCCATTAAGAAGTTTCTAGAATCATACAGATACTTTGGCTACCGCAAGGCTCCAAAATATACTTTTCCATGGTGGAGTCTGAAATATACTTTTATATGACACTCCTCCATACTAGGATCTACTTCCATTAAACACATAACCTTAAGGTGGATTTACTGTTGACCCTATGATACGAAAATCCAAATCTAAGTAACCGTCAAGAAGTAATGAATTATTCAGTAGGCTTACATATAATTTCCAGTCCTCTTCAGGCACTTCAAATATGTCTTACCATAATTCAATATTCTTGTTTCGGGTTACCTTGATACTCATTGACTATGCCATTGGCAATACAGATATTCAATCTTATGCATAGCATTCCATTGATTAAGCTTCCTTATTGCCGAAGTATAGGGAACCACCTTTATCTATTTTATCTTTTTTTGTGTCTTAAGACAAAAAAACCTTAGATAAAATCATATGCTAAAATGAGTAAGTATTATATCAAATCATGAAGTTCAAGATAAGCACAACATCTTATCTTGTGATCATTATTACTATGATCGCAAGGATATACTTTGCTTCTCTTAAGTCCTTCATTTCATACTGCTCTATTAACCATATCCATACGCTCGACAATACTCTTTTATTGTCTTCAATGAACAAGATACTATCAATGTACTTATAAGAAATACCACCATGTTTCCGTTACTCTTTTCAACATACAATATCCATCCGAGCATTGATTAAATCCATATGATTGGATTTCCTTTTCAAAATGGATGTTCCATGATTTTGAAGCTTGCTTTAGTCTATCGATGGACACTTTTAAGCTTTCACTCAAAATGCTCTTAGTACTTTGCAATGAATCACTCTGGTTAGTCCACATAGATGTTTTGCTCAAGACTTCCATTCAGGAATGCTGTCTTGACATCTATTTGCCTTACCTCATATTTAATATGATCAGCACCAAATAAAAGAATCTGGATCGTCATAATGTGATTGATCCTCTTTTAATTTCGTAGACCCACACATTCAAAGGCTTTTACACCATTTGATGGTGCTACGAGCTCCAAAAATCATTGCAACTTACTAAGATTCCACATTTCGACCTTATAATGCTCCGTTGTGTTCATGGGCCATTTTTATGTTTACCAGGGACCAAGTCTCACGACTCTCCCAAAACATAAATCTTTTCGGTTGTATAGCCATCCTCCCACTACGACAAGATACTACAAGCAATTATGTATCAGATGTGATACGCTATGCAGTTTACCTGTGGTATATCCTCTTGTATTCTTAGTACTAAAATTTGTGTTTTCCTTCTCACACTTTTAGAACATTTTATACATGATTTTTTTATTTATTATATAGTCCTTTCCAAAATTCTAGTGTTCGTGTTAACAATCACTTTCTGATGTTTTGAATTATTTAAATAAACCACCTTTCATTTTGCAAGGATATCCCACAAACATCAATTCGGCATGTTGTTTCTAGGGTTTATCCATAAAATAGATTTAGTAATTTCAAATAATGCATCACCTATCAAACCATTACCATAAGAGTCTTATTCCTTCTTTTCACCACACCATTCAGCTGGGGTTTGCCCGGTGTAATTCACTTGAGATTCATTCTCATCCTCTGATTAACAGCTCCTAAACTATCCTAAGAGGTGCTCGCCACTACGATCGGATCGCAGTGACTTGATATATTTTCCATGATGCTTCACTGCATCAGTCATGTACTTCTTGAATTAATCATAGTACTCAGACTTGCAGTGTATCAAATAAATATATCTTGTTCCTAGAATAATCTTTGAGTATTCATAAACACCTCTCGCTGGGATAATCTTAGGATCGCTTTAATCAGAATGAACCATTTCCAACATATCTTTTCATGGCTCTTGAAAAAGACAATTAATCATTTTTACTTCCAAGTAAGACTCATAAGTTCGATAGTTTTTACTTCCAATAAACCTCAGGGTTCATCAGCTATCAACTTTTGAATTGTACTTAAGTGAAATGATCTAGTCTTTGATGCCAAAAGTATGTTTAGTTCATCTCCGAAGGTTCCTTTCTCTTACTAAGATTAATTACTATTTGTTGCATCAGTGGGATAATTATGATTTACGAGTGTTCAAATTGTCACTATCATACCATAACAGATTATCTATCCATTAATACATAGAAACTGAAATGAAATTCTTTCTATGAAAACGTACGTGAAGACAATTTCTCAAAATCGAACGATTATTCCTATCATATGATGAATAAATAAGTCCCACTGCAACAGTGTCTACTTTCATAGCTTACCCATATACTCTACAATCTCATCATCACTTAGTTGTAGCCTAGTGATTCTGATATTTACACACAACGTGTTAGTAAACGCCATCACTAATCACGCTTCAACAACTAGTGAATAAGATACTATCCTTGTTCACCTCTTGATGAAATTGGTTTTCCTTCGCCGTACGTTTTGTCAGAAGTTTTCCCACCGTATACAACATTTTGTAATTCATGTGAAACTTGCTCAAAACCGTTAAGGCAAACTATGAAAATAAATTGAGCTAGGTTTTCCCTTCAATTTCTATTCCAAGTATTTCCAATTCATTCATCAAGTCTAACCACGACCCCTTGCCTTTCTTTATTTCTCAAGTATCCGAAGAGTCGTATGAGACCATCATATTTCTATGAACCTCTCACCTCTTCACTAAAGACATAAATAGATATCAGAAGGCATTCTTAGTAAGAACGCATATTTATATTCCTAAGCATTAATAATTGAAATCAAGATTCTTTTCTAATCATTTATTTAGGACAAGTAAATATTATTTCCTTTAGTTAACAATAAGCGAAATAAATTATTCGAAAATTCAGAGAATCAAGTAAATAAATATGACGATCAAACTCTTCGAATTTAAATTTTATATTGATTCCCTCAATAAACAATATAAAATAAATTCACCGACATCTCAAGCACCGTGAATTTGCATGCCACGTTAGTGTGGACGTATACAAACCCGAACATTCGCAAGCGAATGTTTTACCCATTAATTCCATATGTCATAATTAAACTTATAACTCAATGATTAATAGTCAATTGTCCTTTAGCCATGCAATTTAATAGCAGTGACTCCGTTGGGGAGAATACATATTAATTGCACCTAAGTGTATACCATTTTTTGATATTAAGTACGTTGCCCAAGTTTGTGTGTCTTACAGTTGGAGAAGTCCACACGCCCTCAAATAATTTCCTACAATCATCAATTATTAATTTGTACCAGTGATCCACAAATAAAACTCATCCGTTGGGGAGTACGGCACTATAGCCGACTCATAAGCTTACTTGCATCACATTACAAATAATAATTAATTCTTGAAATTTATTTCAGTGATCCACAAATAAAACTCATCCGTTGGGGAGGAATGCACTATATCCGACTCATAAGCTTACTTGCATCACACAATAAATCAATAATGGAGGATGTGGGATCATGACCAATCCCTTTCCTACTTATTTATTTAACAAGAGAGATTTTGCACGCATACAATATAACAGATATAATAATGCAAATAAACATACTATTATTACAGCAATACAACAGTAAATCAAATATCACATAATTCCAGATATATAACAATAATTGACAAATAAAACAATTATAATAATTATATAAAAGGAATAAAAATAATGCCAAATAAAAATTGACTTGTCAACACTCTCAAGCAAATAAGGAAGTGTCTTGCACAACAAGATATCTTGGGCCCTAAGCCAACAAACACACACGGAAGCCCAACATCCTCCTGGAACAGCCGAGAATAGCGGCGCCACTCCTCCCGTGCTGCTGCATGCTGGAGTCCCATCGATCAGGAACCACATGGCCCACCGGAAAGCTGACTCACCGGTCATTAAACGCCGCAGATAACAACCGTAGCTGCCGGAAATCAACTCACCAACAGCACGCCGTCTGCGTCGTAAATCAAAACGGCAGCAGCTACCAGCCATCTCTACCAGCCGCCGACTTGCTGCCATCAGCCACCTTGGCCATCAGCAAACGACGACCACAAGACCCAGCCAAGCCTCCTGCCGAACTTTCCGTTACGTTCCGCCACAGAACCAACTAGAAGAATGTAAACAATTTTCGCCAGCCACCAGTTCCGCCTTCGAAGATGCAGCCCAGCCACCAGCAATAGCCTTGGCTCGCTTCACACGCTGGAAATCTTCACAAGTCTCGCCGCCGATCAGCAGCGATCCCCTGCTATTGTAGCTACATCGTAGCCTGAAGCATATGCTTACAGGGGCCACACTGCTCTTCTTCATCGGCAATCCAGCGATGACCATTGTCCAGCCGTTGACTGCTGGTGCATGTGCTACAGCGCCGCACATCAATCCCACCGACTCGCTCGGCCATCAACAACGACTCGCTTGGAAAAATAGGAGACTCTCTCGGGAAATCCAGAGATGCATTTGGAACTAGCCCAGAACTCGCTCGGAGTGTATGCTGACCCAATCGAAAGACGATACAAACTCGATCGGAATCCCAATGGCCTCGTTCGGAACCATCCCACACTCGGTTGGTCACTGCCTGATACGCACCTGCATTCAGCCGGAACCTCCGCGAACAGGGCTGTTTGCTGTCCAGCTTTCGTGCAACGATCATCAGCGCCACCGTGAGTGCGCGTTGTGACCCTCCTGGATACCACGCCTGCGTCATGGCCAGAGCGTGCAGTCACCGGACACACCACCACCGCCACCATGTAGAGATCAGGTGGCTTACGCCAGCAACCCTGCACACCAGTCGCGATCTGCCCAGCGATTTCCACCACTTGTCCCCCGTTCAGCCTTGCCGTCAGGTCCTGCTAAGATTGGCGTTCGCCGTGTCTTCAGCGACCAAGACACCAAGCCAGCAGCAGGTCTCCCAGCCATCGCTTCCTCCTGACTAGTCAGCGCGATATGTGCCTCCAGCCTTAATTCATCACCGCACTGCCGTTGCCGGCCTCGCGCTCATGTGCCTGTCTTCCTGTCAAGCATTCTCCAACCCCACGGCTCAACCCCTACCACGGTGCAGTGAACGTGTGGTGTAGTGAATGTCTGGTGTACAATTAGGGTTCAACAGGTTTGAGCAATTATCCCTAAAATCTAACATTACATATTCCAATCAAACTCTAAGTCTAACGTGTCACGTTTAGCCATAGAACCTACGCTCTGATACCAATTGTTGGCGTTTGGATCTTTTGGTTAACGTGAACCGTTAGGGTTCCATGCAATTCTATCACAGCGGAAGCATAAACATAGAATTGATTACCTTTCACTAGGGTATGTTGAAAGAGAAGGATTCTCGCCGGCAGCCTGTGCAGCCTCACCATTTTGGCTATAACTTCCTCGTTTGATCTCTGATTGAAGTGATTTATTCTCCAAAATGATTCTCTCTTCCGTGGATTCCCACTAGTATATCACACGTCCAGTTTGGACTACTACACAATTTTATAAAAATCAGTGAATTTAATGGCCAGAAATAGCAAATGTCCTTCCGGTCTTCTGTTGTATTCCTAAGCCACGTCTCGACGTTATGTGGGCAACGATCTACGATATGATCTCAATCTACAATCCTAATCTGCCTTTCACGTGTGTTATGTATGTGATTCAGATTCCAGATTGATGAGATTGGCTATTTTATAGGCTACAACAGGGACCAGGAGAATAAATTAGGGTTTGGGCCTCCCATTGAACTTAAGAATCCAAGTTTAGCCCAAAACTTATACTTAAGTCCAATAATAATAAATCATTCCACTAAAGAAATATTATTGCACTGCCACCCTAATCCCAAATTACATTTATGGGTTACTTCTTATTATGAGCCCGTTAATCTCCCCGTGTTTAAGATTCAATGCCCATTAATTAATTAAATTACTGACAACTCCATTAATTAATCTAATTACCAAGAGTAGTACCACTCAACCTTATTATTATACCGGAATAAATCCACCTGCAGGGTTTACATGATAATCATTATGAGCTCCTCAAGGGGACATCATCAACCAATTCCATTAGGACACAGATTCCTTCTACAATCAACAGCACACCATAGAGACAACACCAACTCCTAACTTACCGAGCATATTTATTTAATAATTAAATCTCACCCATTGATGAATCAAGGAAATTAATACTGGCTTACGTGTCGAGGTTATTGTATAGGGATTAAGAGTACGAACTTCCATAATAACAGAGATCAAGTTCTATTATATAGTCAGTATAAACCGAACGATCTCAACGGTAGTCCTATTCAATACACAAAGTGCACTAGTACAATTTCATAGTCAAGACAGACTATTGCCAAATCACACTACAACCATACCGATAGATAGTCCCCGTTTATCTCAGTTGTGAACATCTGTTTATACTTTATAAGGAGCCAATAATATGATCTTCCGTGTGATGCCACACACCACATTATCTACAATATAAAGTAAATGGACTTTTGCAACATCATTATTGCAAACGTTTGATCATATGATTCTCATTTCAAATATTATCTAAACAATGTTCATACAAAAAGCTAGACTTTTAGTACATAATCAAACACTTACCAGGTGTTGGTACACTGGACACATCTAACTGAGTAAGAATTTATGATTCTGGGAGAACTTTGAGTTTATAACTGAGAAATATTCTTTTCTATTGACTTGAAGACAAGTCGTCTTGAAGGAGGGGATAATGTCACTAAAGCAAAACACGATTCTGAAAGTTGAAGTGCCATAATAATAGTAATGACACCGTTTCAATTCTTTGTTAGTTAGATTAGTAATTCTGTACATCTCAACATTCATTTTCGATATTGAATGGAAATATATTTACAATTTACATTTTCTTTCTTTCTTCTCCACTTTTCAGCACTCACATGACACATTCACTGATTCACACGCAGCTCTCACCAGGTTCACGCGAGTAGGGGTATAGGTAGAGGTTGTAAGAATTCAAGTTGAGGTTGTAACAATTTATTAGTAAATTTTTTGTTTGTTTTATGATAAAAAGTTGAATATAAAAAAATAATATATTTATCAATAAACACCTATACATTACTATTGAATCAAACTATTATGGATATAAATACCAACTCATTATTTTTATCACTTTTAATATTTTAATTTTAATAATTATATATATGTGCTGAGTCTTTTTAATCTAAATTCAATTAGGATGGGTCATGTGTGAGACCGTCTTATATAAGCCCTTACGTGAGATGAATAAAAATAATAAAATTATTATCACTTTCGTTAAAAAATATTATCACTTTTCATTTATACTATAAATTGATCATGAAATAGTTCACTGCACCATTATCACTTTTTATCGATTGAGTATCACTTTTCGTTAATAATATTATCACTTTTTATCCGTCTCACGCAAGGGCTTACATGAGATGGTCACACACAAGTCTTTGCTCAAATATGTGGGCATTGGAGCCCTTATAGGCATTATGTATGCTAACTTTGCTAGAAGTGATTAATTCTTACTACGTATTCATTACATTATATATGTATATATACACTTATTTCTGCTCATGATGGATATGATTTGAACCTTGATTCGTTAATTTGCATTATGTATGCCAACTTTGCTAGAAGTGATTTTTACTATATATTCATTACATTATATATGTATAAATACACTTATTTCTGCTCAAGATGGACATGATTTGAACCTCGCTTCATTAATTTTGGTAAATTTAATGGTTAGAGAGGGCTTTAGCTAGAGACGGAAAAAACTGTCTCTAATTGAGATAGAATATAACATCTCTAATACCGTGTCAACTGAAAATCTTCTCTAATTTGAGATGACAAAAATCTGTCTCTAATACCGTCTCAAGTTAAAATATTCTCTAATACCGACTCAAATTGAGACGGTTTGCATCCGTCTCAATAATTGAAACGGTTAAAAACTGACTTAAAAACCCGATCTGGTTTGCTAGCCAGCTACTTGTTCACCTTTTTGCATGTCCCAAAGTATAGGGAATCAATTGCAGTTCAGCATGTGACCAAGTCTATTATCAAACTAAAAGGATAATTCTAAACTTACTATTTAATCTATTTATGACAACTCTAACCTAAGACAAATCTGGGTTTATAAGTGAATTTAATTAAACCCAAGAAAGCAGAAAATAAGTACTTAAAATAGTAAAATAGCAAATAAAAATAAGGATGAAGTGTTCAAGAAGGAAGATAGATAGCACTAGAAAATCCAGTTAAATTGGTCAAATCAAATCACTAAACAATAGGTTAAAATCCCTGCAGTTCTTATGAGAGCAATCACTTAGTTATGTTAAATCCCTCTTTTAAAGTAAACTTAACACATAAACTTGGTTTAAACCCTCAGATGCAGAAGGATAATTCATACTCCCTTTCTAGGTACTTCATGCTAAATTCCTAATAGGCTAGAGCACTAGACTTCCCTTTATAGGTACTTAAGAATTAATCCTCAATTCCAACCTAACAATCTAAGAAACCAAATCCTATAGAATGGTAATTAATAGATATATTAAGTGTCCAATATTAATTATTCTAATAAATAAATGTTGTATTGTTAAATCCCATTTACTCATAAACAAGTTGACAAATATAATTACTTGTGGCACAAGCAACAGACATAAATATGCATCAGACAATGACATATACATGCATGAGGACAGACCATATAAGACAAAAATATAAGTCTAAAATCAAAGCATTAATAAGGGAATAAGTATAATGCAGATATCCAACCTATTCTAGATCATCAATTCAAAACAATTCAACCTTCAGAACCTAGCACTATCCAAGAAGTACTAGCCCATGGTGTTACAGGCAACACACATGGTTAAGTACGAAAACAATCCCATAGGTCTATAATTCAAAAGCTTAAAAGAAAGAATAAAAAAAATTCTAGATGTGGCGTGATTCTCCGTTCTCTCTTCCGTGATTTTGAACCTTCTTGTTCTCCTTCTCAAGTAAGCAACATTGATGAACTCCTCAGGATGGGTGGATGGGATGGTGCGGTAAAAGAGTATAGAAAAGTATGTAGGGTTGTGGAGAGTTAGGGTTTGGAACACCCCAAGGGTTCATTTTATAGTTGAGGATTGTAAAATCCCGAATTCTGACTTAAAAGTGGACTTTTTCACGTAAAAAATACGAACAGGCCAAGAAAACGACAAAAAATGACTATTGGGCTTCGATGGGCAGTGTCACGAGTCATGCCAGGGTCGGCACGGGTCGTGCCAGCCATTAGTTGTTTCATTTCTCGGCAGCTGGGTGCACGGACACTAGCTGGGTGGACGGCACGAGTCGTGCCAAAAGTGGCACGGGTCGTGCCACCCGTCGGCAGCCTGCGCGACCTTACGGTTTTCTCATAACTTCTTCATCCAATCTCCGATTGAGGTGATTTTTACGCTCACGCCATCCTCTCTTCTTTGGCTTTCAATCATTTAAAGAAATCCTTAAAATTTGTCCATTTGTGTATGGCACGAATCGTGCAAAGTGAGGCACGAGTGGTGCTCCTCCGGGGCGTGCTAGGCAGTCGTGGCCACTCGTGCTGCATATGGCCGGCACGAGTACTGATTTGGCCGGCATGAGTGCCCTTTATGGCCGGCACGAGTCTTGCCAGTTGCTGTCCTTCTCCTAACTTCTATTTGTGCTCTTTTTACCCCGTTTTCCACCTAAAAGCACAAAATAACACCTCACAAGCATCTATAATAAATATATGCAATTCAATCAAAATATGCTCGAATACAGATATAAATTCCACACAATGGTGCTAAATCGGACCCTAAAATATGCAGATTTTCACACTAAATAAACCCCCAAACTTAAGATGTTGTTCATCCCCGAACAACGAAATCAAACAAAGAAAAAAGATAGTGTGTAAAATCTAAGGGAAAACAAGGTATATGACACCTAGGCCATTAAAAATATAATTATCATTAACTTCGGTCATGCAACTCTCATTACATGCAATAATTCATTCATAGCATACAAGTTAAGACAATCACCACCAATTAAAATGCTCCAACTACTTATTCTCATGGGAAGTATATTACTCGCACTCAAGTGTAAAAGATGTTTACTTATGGGGTGTGGTGTTTACGCTCAAATTCAATTCAAGAATGTGTAACAATAAATTTTGTATTTATGATGAAATAAATACAAATTGGGGGTACAAAGATAATCCAGACGGATTTAATTTGAAAGAGGATGTAAGCGGATTACAAATCTCCAATCAATCCTCTAATTCTTCTCTCGAACCAATTTGGATTGGCTTGATTTGTTGACTTGACTTTGACATGAGTGTGTGTTGACTGAATGTTGACTATGCTGACTGTGTTGACAGCGTGTGTGTTGAGCCAGATTTTCAGATGAAGCTTGTCCAAGCTCAGATGTGTAATCTTGACGTTGATCCGGAGGTGTTAAGCCTTTGTTTGTATTGAACGTTGACTGGAGAGAAAACCGGATCGGAGGGGCTAAACACCTTCATCTCTGATCAGAGACGGTTGGCTGGAAGAACGCCAGATCGGAGAGGCTTGACACTTTGATCTCTGATCGGAGGCTGTTGAATGGAAGAACGTTGGATCGAAGGGGCTTGACAGCTTGATCTCTGATCGGAGGCAGTTGGCTGGATGAACGCCGGATCGGAGGGGCTTGACACCTTGATCTCTGATCGGAGGCGGTTGGCTAGAAGAACGCCGGATCGGAGGGGCTTGGTACCTTAATCCCTGATAGGAGGCGGTTCTTGAGTTGAAGATGCTTGAAGATCTCAAGGGAACACTACTTGTATTCTTGATCTCTTCAGAAGCGTCTGTGCCTTCAGATGTTTTAGTGTCTATGGAATGTATGGAAGAGGGCTTCTTATATAGGTGAAGGGTGAGGAAGCCCCATAAATAACTCACAATCTGATTGGTCCATGACAGATTTGACCTAATTCTGCAAGCTTGAGACTTTCTATCCTTGCAATTTGATTGGTTGATCCAAATTTGATCAATATCAAATATGGTCATGATTTGATTCCAATTATGATTTTGATTTGATTTGATCACATCCAAGGAGTTGGGCTTTGATATATGTTTCAAGCCTGCTTGATTTAGACTTATCTGATTGGATCTGACCCAATTATTAATTATTTACTCATTTATTTTATGAATTAATTTGTTTAAATTCTTTAATAAATAAATAATTAATTGATTTTTAATATGTAATTTTCCACATATTTTCATTTAATCGGCATTAAAATTCAAGTGCCTACAAATGCCCCCTCGCATTTTGCTTACGGACTCCTTTGTGTTGAAGTGAACAAATTGCGATACTCCATCCTTGATGAATTTTATTGCTTATCTCACCAACTTGACACGCATAGCTTGAATTATGATTGAACTTAGCAGAGTGCTAAGCTACCTACGTACCTCCTTGAAGAGGATCAAGTCATAACATAGTTCAAGGGGACATGATTTGATTTGGGGGGTGCCGTACATAGTTTATACTCATGCGGGCCAGGAGTAACATGCAGTTTATGCTCATACATCTTGGAGCGTTGAACTTGAATTTGCTGACAGTTTATACTCGTGTCAATGTGTCTTCAGTTTGAACTTGTAAACAGTTTATACTCATGTCAAGGAGCCTTCAGTTTGAACTTGTAGATAGTTTATACTCGTGTCAAGGAGCCTTCAGTTTGAACTTGTAGACAATTTATACTCGTGTCAAGGAGCCTTGTATGTAGAGAGTTTATTCTCTTCTCAAGGAGATTTAATTTGATGTGTAGATAGTTTGTACTCATATAAAAAAGTATCGAACATGTAGAGAGTTTTGTCTATTCTCAAGAAGATTTGATTTGATGTGTAGATAGTTTATACTCATATCAAGGAGTATTATGTATGGGATTTTAGATAGTTTTAGCTCATACCAAGGAGCGTAATGTGGATAGTTTTCGCTCATATCGAGGAGTTGGGAATTTTAGATAGTTTAAGCTCGTATCAAGGAGCGTAATATGGCAGTTTAAGCTCGTGTCGAGGAGCTTTGCACTTGAGTTTGTCAACAATTCATTGCCCCCATATTTTAGGATGCGCTGTCTTCTCTTTGACTTCATTTCTATGAATCTTTATGGAAACTGTAGTCGTTGGATGTGGTTCCTCTTCCAAGGGCTTATCAAAAGGTATGTCTTCAAACTCATAAGAGTCTTGAATAGATGGCCATTCGATGACAAGCTCAACTCCATATTATGAGCTCTTGTAGCCAATTCTTCAAAAGTTTTAGGCCGAATTCCTTGGAGTATGTAGTTAAGATTCCACTGCATCCCTTGAATGCACATTTCAATAGCTGAAGTTTTTGACACCTTTTCTTTGAAATTGAGGCTTAGGCTCCTACATCTGTTGATGTAGTCGATGACGTATTCTTCATCACTTTGACGAGTATTTGATAGCTCTATTATGCTAACAGTTCTTCGTGTGCTATAAAAAGGTTGAGGAATAGTACTTTTTCCATTTTTCCCCAGCTGTCAATGGAGTTAGCTTCCAAGTCGATATTGCATGTCTCGACGAAGTGCGCCACATGTTGTCTTGGGTTGCCTTTGCCATCGAATTATTGAAACTTAGAAGGTTGGTAGTCAGTTGGAATCCTCAAGTTGTCAATCCTCTTTGTATATGGTTTGGCGTAGGTTGAAGAAGATTTGGAACTCCCTTCAAACTTATCTTTTATCGTCTTTATGACGATGTTCTTTAGTTGGTTGATAGGAAGCGTTCTGTCAGTTGAAACTTGTATCTTATTCTCAGCTGGCTTTTCTTTAGATGGATGATGTTTTGCGGAGTCTTCCTCCTCGTGTTCATCCTCAACTTGTTTCTTATTTGCATGGCTTGTCTCCGCATTATTCATTTTCTTCATAAGTACGGAGATCTTTATGTCTTGAGCTTTCATGTTCTTGTTGAGTCCTTCAATGGCTCTCATCATACTCGCTAGTTGTTCCTCAATGGTTATAGCATTCATTGTCATCACTGCAGCTGCAGTTGAGGTAGATGGTGAGCTTGGCATTGAGTGAGGAGTTGAGTAGGCAGAAATATTTTTACCACCTTTGTTGTCGTGCGATGACTTATTGAGATTAATCCCAATCATATGGTTTGTCTCTAAGGAGCCTTTAGACATACTTCTTGTAAAGTTTTCAACCTTGTCAGTTTGTAACTCTGGAGGTTTTGATGTAGTAGGTCTTCATATTTTAATCTTTAATGGAGTCATCATTTGAGTCTTCACAGCTTGCACCTGATTATCGTGAAAATTTAGTAGATTTTAAAGTCGTGTTCGTTTGATTTTTGCGTGTTTTTATATTATTTTTAGTATTTTATTATTTATTTTTGTTGTTTTTATTTTTGAAGTAAAGTGTATTGAATCATGCTATTTTTCATGTAGGAATGGGGTGTTATTGAGCAAAAATTAGAAAAGGAAGAAATGGGAATTAAATCGGGATGAAAAGGATAAAAAAAGTTGCAGTTGAAAAGACAAAATAATTAGAAGAGGCTACGACAACACTTTTACTAAGTGTAGAGAAATGACTGAATAGACAACAGCCTTAAATGTTGTCGTTTCAGCGTTGTCTATTTGAATGGAGCAGAATTTTTAAATCCGTAAGAGAAACTCGATAGAGTTCTCTTTTCCTCGATTGAATTTTTGGGCATCCGCTGAGGCCAGGGATTGAACCCGCGACATCCAAGGTGTGGAGCACGCCTCCAACCGCTAGGCTACAGCCGGTTAATGCATCCAAATTGTACGGATATTTTATTTATTCAAATTTCCTGGAACTAATTTTTGAGCCAAAAAGCCATTTTCTCCACTTAAGCCCAATTTCTCCATTAAAGCCCATTATCTCATTTTGCCCTAATTCCTTTAATCCTCCAACATATAAATAGCCTCGTTATCATTTTTGGAGAAGAACTCCCAACACCCATTCCCATTCACCATTATTTGGAGGCTACACCACACATCCTCCTCTCCACCAATCCATCCTTCATTCCATCCACCCATTCCACTTGATTTTTTTTAAAATTCATCCTTCATTCCATCCTTCCACCAATCAAAGAAGGGAAAATCAACACAAAGTGTAGATTGGAGCATGTTGAAGGAAGATCAAGCCTACATTAAAAGGGAAGCTTATCAACCTTTAATTTGTGATTTTCTTCATTATTTAGCTCAATTGGAGCAAGCCATAGATTGTATTGATTTTATTATGATTTATAGTGGCTAGTCCTCATGTGAGGCTAACCACATGATGGATTGAGACTATTTTAGATATGTAGAATTTTTAATGGTTTAATTAAATTTATTTTGGAATTTATCTCATGATCTATGATTACTTGATTCATGTTATGAATTGTGTGGTTAAATTCTCTATTCATAGTGTTAGGATGGTCATTTCAATATTATGCCTAGGATTTTAATTGAATCATTTTATTATATGATCATTTATATTAGTGTAGGGAGAGGTAAGTCATACCCTTCTTGTGCTTGGGACATTCATGAGATAACACTTAGTTAATTGATCTTAATTGGTTGTTAATTGAGTGAGAAGAACCAAACTTATTATCATAGTACCTTCTAAGGGAATTGAGAGTAAGTATCAATCTTAGGGACTTGCAAATTTGTAAAAAAATTTAGAACCTAATTGTCTTGGTCATAGGGATTAGGGGATTATACGTGATTACTTCTATTCCCTTTTCAATGATGTTTGCCATTAAAAACTTGCATGTCTAAGTGATGTCTTAATCTTGATTGTGGTTAAGCCTTACATACTTCTTAGATTGCTCACCTTCATCCACCATCCATCTCATGTGCATATGTTCTATCTTTAATTACTTTCCTAGTTTTTAATTGTAGTGTAATTAAATCCCCTCTTTTTATTGATTAATCATCTTCTAGAGTGAAACATTTTTCGAATACAGATACATCACTTTCTCCCTTGGTGGGTTCGATATTAAAAATTTTGCACTCCACGTCTACACACAACGATAAAATACACTTACTCATATCAATTTGTACCAAAATTGAGACTAAGTTCCTGGTGCCTGCTGGGGAGAAAGGCTTCGGTGTAACGTGTTTGAATTTGTTAGCTCCACTTAGGACATTTTTCTTATTTTTTCATTTATATTTATTTTGAAAATCTTGTTCTAACTTGTTCTTCTTGATAGGTAGACCAACCTTGATAGAAGATAAGAAGGAGCAACCAAAAAGAGAAAGTGAAGGAAGTTGTAGCAAGCCATGAAAAGAAGAGTATGAATATGGATGGTTGGAACCAACACTTGGAAGGAAATTATGTAAATCTACTTGGTTTGGTTCCTCCTCAATAATCAATTGGCTATATGAATGAGGGCAACTATGGGTATGATTGTCAAATGAGTCAAGCAAGTTCTCAAGGCTACAAGAATGGGAGTTATGAGGGATGGATAGGTGCTTACAATGTGAGTACATTCCAACCGTATCAAGGAAACACTTACTCCATACCAAGTTCTTACAACCAAGTGCCTATGGTTACTCCTTTATCCGAAAATAATGCCTTAATGGAGTTGTTTAGAAGATATTCTAATGGAAGTGATACAAGGCAAAGTTTTCAAACATGTCTTCCTAGTTATGGGACTCAAGATCTTCAAAGTATGTCAACTTCGTATCCTACAGTGCAACAAGAGTGGATGATGCCAAGTTCTCAAGTAGAGGATATGTTTTATATACAAGGGAGTAATTTCCAAAATCAAGGGAATTATCTCCAAGAACTAAGTTGGCACCCACCGAGTAAAGAGATAAAGCCATCCTTAGAAGATCGAGTTGGACAACTTATAAAAATGGTGTATGAGATGATTGAAGAAAGAAGAGAAGAAAGAAAGAAAAAAGATGAGGAAAAATGAGAGGAGATTTGAGGCCCTTGAACGTCAAATGAGTCAAATGATAAGTGAACAGAACACTCTTCAAGAAATTGAGAATTTTGATGAAAAATTTGAAGAAGAGTTGGAGGTAGAAGAGTGTTCGGGGGATGAGGACTCAAGTGATGAAGAGCTATTTGAAGATAAGGAAGATAAGGAGAATTCAAGTGAAGATGAAGAATCGAAAGAGGTGTATGAATTCAATGAAGAGGAACAAGGTTTAAAAGCACTTGAAGAAGAGTTCGAGAGTGAAATGAGCATTTCTAAACCTTTTAACTCTTCAAGTTGCATTGAATTTCAAAATATTTTTTATATTGACTTTATCTTACCTATTGATTCTTCTCAATGTCTTAGGTACAAAAGAGAACTTGAAGAAGTGTTGGGAACATATTTGGTAAAAAGGAATAAGTGGTGGTCTCGAAAGGAGCGGTCAAGGGAATGCAAACTTAAACAAGTAGAAATTTTAAAGCCAATCTCAAAAGATGCTACGGAGGTCGTTACTTGCCATAAATGCCTAATAGAGGAAGAAGCACAAAGATTAAAATTTGATGGCAAGAACGAACGTTATCCTTGGCCATTCCGATGAGTTCTCCATAATCTGTCCGGCTTGAAGACGTTAAACTTAGCGCTAGATGGGAGGCAACCCATCATTATCTTTATTGCTTTCTTTTATTGCTTTCAATAAGGATGATGGATTTGGTGATGGTGTTTTGGTTTGATCTTTGTGTTTTCTTTGTGTTTTGTGTAGAAATTATGTTGAGCTTGGTGTAGATTTGGATCATATTGGATTACGATAAGAGCTACGAGGGATGCTTCAAAGGGAATACCTATTCTTTGGCTCAAACTTAATTCTAGCTTTAGCTAAGAATTAAGTTTTGGGGGGTCAATTTTATTATAGTAGTTCTCATATTATGAACATTTGCACCGGCGCACATAGTTTTATTGTGTCTTATGTCTTGTGTTTTTGTGATTTTCTTATTTTCTTGTGTTGTTTGTTATTTGCTTGTGTGTTGGTAATGTGGATATTGATTGTGAATAGAGAGTTGTTAGTGGAATTAGGATGTTAGTTTTGGGAATGATAACAAGTACTTTATAAATTGTTCAATAAGCAAAAGGTGATGTACAAGTATACTTTTGATCCTAACATAATGAACCATGAGATTTTGAGCCTAACCATACATCTTAAATGGTTTCATTCTTTGTGAGAGGACCGATCATATGTGTATGAACTAGAATTTGCTTGTTGACTCTTCTAAAGTGCTTGTTGGTGGACATTTGAGAAATGATAAGAGGTCATCCTTGATCTTATAACCTATGGCTATAAACACAAATTCCCTACCTTTCAACATTATCCATCACTAGCCAATTTGAGTCTAATAAGCCTATATTCTCTCATGAGCACATTCTTTAGCCAAAATACCACTTGAAGCTAAGAAAAAAACCTTATGTGTGGAGTTTGACTAGAGAAAGTGAAATTAAGTAATGTGAAACACAAGAAGTAAGAAAAGAAAGGAAAGGAAAGAGTAAGTGTTGCAAAAGAAGGATGTGAGATGTAAAAAGAAAAAGAGCATGAAATGAAAAAAAAATATTCAAGAAGGAATTAGAATTGTCATTGTAATATATTTACCATGAGAAAATTTCTTGAAAAGAAAGAGCTCAAAAGAAGGAATTTACGATTGGAATATGAAAGAGCATTAATCATATAATTTTCCTTCCCTAACCAAAGAGCATTCCATTACATCCAAATATAAGACCTCTTTGATCTTTCATGGACATTAATTGAGTTTTTAAGAGTGAGTCAACTTGCAAGCCTATGGTCAGTATGTTTTGATTGGTTGATGAGAATATATGCATCCCTCTAAAATAAAATGAGTGGAGTGATACACTATCCGTGAGGTTAGGACATTAAAGTATACTTGTGCAAGATCTTTTTATCATTGAACCTTTTAAAAGTAATTTGTTTAAGTTTCCTACTTCTAACATTTTATTGATGATTTTTTGTTTATGCTTGATATTAACATTACTTTTGTTGTTCGACTCTAATATCTACACAAATTTACCCTCTAATTATTTTCTTCTTTTTCGTTTCTTGGGGATAAGCAACACTCAAAGTTTGGGGGTGTGATTATCGTGAAAATTTAGTAAATTTTAGAGTCGTGTTCGTGTGATTTTTGCATGTTTTTATATTATTTTTAGTATTTTATTATTTATTTTTGTTGTTTTTATTTTTCGAGTAAAGTGTATTGAATCATACTATTTTTCATGTAGGAATGGGGTGTATTTGAGCTAAAATTAGAAAAGGAAGAAATGGGAATTAAATCGGGAAGAAAAGAAGAAAAAAAGTTGCAGTTGAAAAGACAACATAATTAGAAGAGGCTACGAAAACACTTCTACTAAGTGTAGAGAAATGAGTGAATAGACAACAGCCTTAAGTGTTGTCGTTTCATCGTTGTCTATTTGAATTGAAGGGAGCAGAATTTTTAAATCTGTAAGAGAAACTCGATCGAGTTCTCTTTTCCTCGATCGAATTTTTGGGCGAAGAAGGGCCCAGATCTTCTACTTCGCGCTCACAAGGCCTCCTTTAATTAAAAAATAAATCCGCTGAGGCCAGGGATTTAACCCGTGACATCCAAGGTGTGGAGCGCGTCTCCAACCGGTTTATGCATCCAAACTGTACGAATATTTTATTTATTCAAATTTTCTGGAATCGATTTTTGAGCCAAAAAGCCCATTTTCTCCACTTAAGCCCAATTTCCCCATTAAAGCCCATTATCCCATTGTGCCCTAATTCCTTTAATCCTCCAACATATAAATAGCCTCATTCTCATTTTTGGATAAGAACTCCCAACACTCATTCTCATTCACCATTTTTTGGAGGCTACACCACACATCCTCCTCTCCACCCATCCATCCTTCATTCCATCCACCCATTCCACTTGATTTTTTTTTTAAATCCATCCTTCATTCCATCCTTCCACCAATCAAAGAAGGGAAAATCAACACGAAGTGAAGATTGGAGCATGTAAAGGAAGATCAAGCCTACTTTAAAAGGAAAGCTTATCAACCTTTAATTAGTAATTTTCTTCATTATTTGGCTCAATTGGAGCAAGTCATGGATTGTATTGATTTTATTATGATTTATAGTGGCTAGTCCTCATGTGAGGCTAGCCACATGATGGATTGAGACTATTTTAGATATGTAGAATTTTAGTGGTTTAATTAAATTTATTTTGGAATTTATCTCATGATCTATGATTACTTGATTCATGTTATGAATTGTGTGGTTAAATTGTCTATTCATAGTATTAGGATGACCATTTCAATATTATGCCTAGGGTTTTAATTGAATCATTTTATTATATGATCCTTTTTGTTAGTGTAGGGAGAGGTAAGCCATACTCTTCTTGTGCTTGGGACATTCATGAGATAACACTTAGTTAATTGATCTTAATTGGTTGTTAATTGAGTGAGAAGAACCAAACTTATGATCATAGTACCTTTTAAGGGAATTGAGAGTAAGTATCAATTTTAGGGACTTGCAAACTTGTAAAAAAGTTTAGAACCTAATTGTCTTGGCTATAGGGATTAGGGAAACATACATGATTGCTTATATTCCATTTTCAATGATGTTTGCCACTGGAAACTTGCATGTCTAGGTGATGTCTTAATCTTGATTGTGGTTAAGCCTTACATACTTCATAGATTTCTCACCTTCATCCACCATCCATCTCATGTGTATGTGTTCTATCTTTAATTCCTTTCCTAGTTGTTAATTGTAGTGTAATTAAACCCCCTCATTTTATTGATTATTCCTTCTAAAGTGAAACATCTTTCGAATACGGATACATCACTTTCTCCCTTGGGTTCGATATTATAAATTTTGCACTTGGTCACCATGTCTACACACAACGATAGAGTACGCTTACTCTTATCAATTTGTACCAAAATTGAGACTAAGTTTAGCAGCTCTGAAAGCTTTGTGGTAGATGACCTTTTGATCGCGATCTTAAGAGGGGTCATTATTTGTGCTTGTAGAGTGAATAGATGAAAGATAGAGACAGTCCCACTGGGTGTGCCAAAATTTATAACAATAAATTTTGTATTAATGATAAAATAAATACAAGTTGGGGGTACAAAGATAATCCAGATGGATTTAATTTGAAAGAGGATGTAAGTGGGTTACATATCTCTAATCAATCCTCTGATTCTTCTCTCGAACCAATTTGGATTGGCTTGACTTGTTGACTTATTGACTTGACTTTAACTGGAGTGTGTGTTGACTGTATGTTGACTGCACTGACTGTGTTGACAGTGTGTGTGTTGAGCCGGATCTTTAGATAAAGCTTGTCCAAGCTCGGATGTGTAATCTTGATGTTGATCCGGAGGCGTTAAGCCTTTGTTCGGATTGAACGTTGACTGGAGAGAATGTCGAATCAGAGGGGCTTGACATCTTGATCTCTGATCGAAGACGGTTGGCTGAAAGAACACCGGATTGGAGGGGCTTGACACCTTGATCTCTAATCTGAGGCTGTTGAATGGAAGAACGCTGGATCAGAGGGGCTTGACAGCTTGATCTCTGATCAGAGGCAGTTGGCTGGATGAACGCCAGATCGGAGGGGCTTGACACCTTGATATCTGATCGGAGGCTGTTGGTTGAAAGAACGTTGGATTGGAGGGGGCATGACACCTTAATATCTGATCGGAGGCGGTTCTTGACTTGAAGATGCTTGAAGATCACAAGGAAGCACTGCTCGTATTATTGATCTCTTCAGAAGCATCTGTGTCTTCAGATGTTTTAGTGTCTCTAGAATGAATGGAGGAGGGCTCCTTATATAGGTGAAGGGTGAGGAAGCCCATAAATAATTCGCAATCTTATTAGTCCAGGGTTGATTTGACCTAATTCTGCGGGCTAGGGCCTTTCCATCCTTACAGTTTGATTGGTTGATTCAGATTTGATCTATATCAAATATGGTCATGATTTGATTCCAAATTTGATTTTGATTTGATTTGATCATATCCAAAGAGTGGGGCTTTGATATATGTTTCAAGCCTGCTTGATTTGAACTTATCTGACTGGATCTGACCCAATTATCAATTATTTACTCATTTATTTTAGGAATTAATTTATTTAAATTCCTTAATAAATAAATAATTAATTGATTTTTAATATGTAATTTTTCACATATTTTCATTTAATAGACAATAAAATTCAAGTGCCTACAGTATGATTCGATAATAGGATCAAAAATGACTTTTATTTAGATGTAATATTGGCTCTTTGGTTAAGGTAGGAAATATATGGATAAAGTGACTCAAAACTTGGATCAATCAAGTGCACATTCCATCATTGTCTTTCATTCTTCTTACTCACTTCAATTCAAGCACATTATCCTCCTCAACTCCTCAGTTTTCTCTTCCATGCACAACGTATACACATTTTTTCCTTTTTTTTTTCTCTTGAGGTACCAGTTTTGGGCACTACCTCACGCATTCTCCATAGGGTACCAGTTTCAGGCACTACCCTATGGTGCTTGTTTCATTAGAGTACTAGATTTAAACACTACTCCGTAATTTTCTTTAGATGCATTCTCAAGTTCAATCACTGTTTCAACACCAATTTCATTCCTTCCCAAGCTGTTATCAAGCTTCATCTACTAACTTTGAAAAGCCATTAATTATCTTCATGATGGACAATCAAGGCTCAAAAATTCATTAAGATACTCGAAGTGGTTATTTCTCGTTGGTTGCCAAGGAATGAGATTTTTAGGCTCAATGGCGCTAACTATGGATAAACAATCATATGGGTAGAGAATTATTTGGCTAAGTGACTTATAAATTCAAGGATGGCCTTAGATCGTCTCCCATAATCTAACATAACATGTTAGAAAAGACAAAAGGCAAGTTCTAGAATACACGCACAAGAACGATAATCACCAGAAAAGGAATATCATATGATTATGTACATGATCTAAAGGCTCAAAATCTCACATGTGTTTTTAACAAGTAACAGAGCACTCTTCATGGTAAACAATACCCACAAGTACACATAAAACTTCATATCACAATATAACTTAAATACACTTCCTTCATCAATTTCAAGAGCATATGAATTTCAGGCAGAAATCTAACAAATAAAATCAAACTAAGCACATAACCAGAAACTCCAACTATAACACCTCAACTACTTAATAATTCACACAATTTATCACATAAAAAATTATAATAAGGAAACGAATGCACCTGATTTATCTCCTCCACATCTTGCAAGTTCCTCAAGTTATCCAACTCGGTCAGGTGTAGACCTCAGATAGAACTCACTTCTTTTTGCTACTTCGATATCCTTCATAATCATTAAAGCTCAAACACATCTCATCACCAATCAGAACTCATCAGTAAAATCATAGGAGAAACTCAAAGATTCAACCAAAAATTAACCACACCAAATCTAGGAAATACACACAAGACACTTGAAAAATAGCAAAAAAATTCGACAGATCGAAATAAATTCTGAAAATTCTAAAAAAAATCAGCCTCCAACCATCACACACAAGTGAAGAAAACTTACCTCGGTGCTTCAAGATATTGGAATGCACGTCCACCCCCACAAACTTAGTTCAAACTAAGTGAGAAACTAAGTTTGTAAAAAGTGAATACCATAGACGAAGAAGCACCTAATAAAATTCTCTACGCCAAACGAACAAATAAAAGCAATAAAACAGGAGGGTAAGCCCCTCAACAGGCTCTCATGTTTAACGTCGGAGAGTCACGACGGAATGCAGAATTTGTAGACTGCTGATTAAAAGAGTGATCTTCTTTCATCTTCACTTTCCAATACTTTCTCCCCCTCTTATCATCCACACTTACCTCCTTACATTTCTTAGGCACCATATGATCAGTAGAATTTCCTTTCTCAAGCTTTCTCGTCTCATTCATGTCAATCTTCCACTCAATTTCAGAATCATTCCTATCACAATTAAGATCAAACTCAGGATAAAATTGATCACAAAATAAAGAAAGAGAGAAAGGACTTTTAGATTTGTGGGTATCCGGTGGTAAGTTAGGAGGCTTCAAGTAAGCATCATCTATTCTTCCTTTGTCTATATTCTTCTTCTCAACCTTAACTACTACATCTTCTGCCACCTTTAAAGGTGTTGTGTCTCCTACACATGCAACCTTGAGGCTCGCAGTAGTCGGCTGAAGCTTTCTTGCTAATGCTTTGCAATCAGATTTATGTAAGTATTCAATGTATCTATTAGAAAGTTCATCATACCTGTCATCAAAATCAGTAGAAATAAGAGCTAGAAGTTCACTTTGGCATTTTTCAACAGGATCCCTAGACAGGATCAAAGGCAAGCTCTCCTCCGCGGCTATCAGTAGGCCACTTCATAACTCTCTCAAGTAAAAAGATGAATTCTTCATCATTAACTTGCAACTTCAGTTTCCCCTTCTTCACATCAATGTTTGCTCCTGTAGTCGCAAGGAACGACCTTCCCAAAATTAGAGAAACTTTGTCATCTTCTTCTTCCATGTCTAGCACAATAAAGTCCACTGGAACTATGAACTTCCCCACTTTCACTAGGACATCTTCAACTACCCCCTTGGGTAGGTCAGGGATCTATCAGCAAGCTACAATGCTACCATTACAAGAAAACTAGACAATAATGATGAAAATTTAATGACAGAGAACAAAATTTTGTCATTATAAGTAATTTGTTATGTGAAAAAAAAAATAAAATATATAAAAAGAACCATGTAATGAGAGAATCTTATTCCCCTCATTGATATATAAAATCCTCTCATTAATTTAGTAAGATTTTCATTTCCTCTCATTATTTGTGTGAAATTTTATTTATATTTTCATTTTTGGTAATATTTTTTAACTTCAAATTAAAATCACACACTATGATCTCTCTTCTTCATTAAGCCCTCGTTGAAATTCCCTGTAAATTCCAAGAACGATAACTCACTCTTCTCCTTCCTATCTCTCGACAATGGAATTCTTGGTAAAATTGAGTTGGCAATCCGCGAGGTAGGCTTCTCGGCATAGATTGTCGATGGTTCTCTATTGGGAAACCACGACCGACGAGGGTCCTCGACAGAGCAATGGTGTTGATAATACTCAACATAGCGTGTATGATGAGGTTGACGATTATCTGTTATGGCCCAACTAATATTATGGATTTTTATAAAAATAGGAATTTTCTTACAACTCAAAATGACAAAAACGTGAGAATGAGAAACACTTTTCTCTTCAAGGAATTAAGAAAAAACTAGAAAAAATAAAGGAAATCAAAGGGGTGGAACTCCGTTGATGATGCTTCAACAGCCTGTAAGAGAGTGGAGGAAGGATTAGAAGAAGTGAGGAAGATAAGAATGAGATTGGAGAAGAAAGAAAGAATAGAGAGGAATAGTAGGGAGATGAATAGTTCATATGTGTTTTCTGATTGAATTTCCTCCCTCCCTTCACCAGCATTTGTTCTGCATTCTCACTTGCATCTCTAACGATTTTCTCTCTCATACACAGGTGAGTACGCGGTTTCCTGACAAGTGGTCCTGATTCTTGATGCAATTGGATTATTTGCATTAAATTGCAGCAGCCCAACCCAAAGGCTTCAATCAATTGGGCTTCCATCCATTTCACGTAGTTTGGCCCATTACCCCTAACCCCTTGATGCAATTGCGATAGGAATTGACAGACGACGTCGTAGTGAGGTGAGATGTGAGAGTTCGTGATCTGTTTAATTGTTTTAAAAATTGATGTGGCCATGATATTTCCCTCTCCTTAAGTTGATCCTTGCCCACAAGGATCAAAATCCTAAATTCGTGGAATCAAGCTACCATAGTCCTCCTTGGCCATGTAATCGAACTCATTCTTCACTGCATTTCTTTCCTTTAATCAGACTCAACCTCCATTGTACTTCCATTCTTTAAAATGATTATGTCCAACACTTGCATACTCTTGGAAAATTTTGTTGATCAACTAGTGGTAACTCATAAATAGAAGTATGGTTATTTCCAATCCTTTTCCTTAGTAGATTCTTATGAAAGACTCGGTGTATCATGGAACCAAGATGTAGCTTAAGTTGGTAAGTTATCAAGCCAATCTTCTTCAGCACTTGATAAGGTCCATGGCACCTTGGAGCTAACTTCATTTTTCTTCTTAATTCCAATGTTTTTTGTTTGTACGATTGCAGCTTTAGATAAACATAACCTCCCACCTTAAGGTTCAAATCTGTTGATTTCTTTTCAGCTATTTTCTTCATCCTTTGTTTATCATTCCTTTGATCCTCACTCTGCACACAACAAGGTTTCCCCATTAAGAAATAACTCTCACTTCTAATCAGTTTCTTCATGCCTTTTCCAGATACAAATCTGACATCTGTCTCTTGAGTTATTGCTTTTATGCTCACCCTCCTTCCCAAACTACTGATTGAAATCTTCATTTGATTATAATCAATCTCAATGGGACTGTGCTTCCTTAACCAATCTCCACCTAACACCATGTCGCACCCTCCAAGTTTGATGATTCTCATAGGATAAGTGAACTTATGCCCTTGTACCTCCTAAGTAAAGTTTGGACAGATTTTTCTACTCATTACCTTTGTCCCATCTGCAATTGTAACCCTCATGGGTATAGCATCTTCTACCTTGCATCTTGTCTTGTAGAATATTTCTTCATCAATAAAGCAATGAGTACTCCCACTATCGATTAGTGGAACTATCTCTTTACCAAAAGCTTTAGCCCTCAATCTAATGCTATTGACATTTGAATACCCATCAATAGCATTCAAAGATATAGTCATGTCCTCGGTCATGATTGTCTCGCTTATTTCATCTATTTCCTCTTCTCCATTCAAGGCCTCTTCTTCTTTTTCTTCTTCTTCTTCTTCTACTTTTGACAATAGCATAAACACCTGTCTATTCTTGCACTTGTGACCAGGGACAAAAACTTCATCACAATTATAACATAATTTTTGTTCTCTTCTCCTTGCCATCTCCTTGTTTCCTGATCCTCAGGAAGGCCCTTAAAATTATTATATCTAGGAAAGTCTGTTGTTAACTTGTTTGGGGTATGGCTAATAGTTGTCTTTAAGATTTGCCTATTCCTCCTTACAATAGCATCAGAAGTAAATTCATGTTTCCTAGCCATACACACAACTTCTTCAAAACTCTTAGGCTTAACAATCAAGATAGCCCCCTTAATGTCATCTCTAAGTTTGTTAATGAAACTATATATATATAATATTCCTAAGGTAATTCTCTTTTAAACAATTGCATATAAGACTCTAATCCTTCAAACTTCTCTACCAATTCTGCCACAGAACTTGTTTGTTTTAATTCATGAAATTCTCCTAGAATTAGTTCAGGATCAATATCATCAAATCTATTTAATATTGCCTCTACAAACTGTTCCCAACTAATCTCAGTCTTAGTTTCTAAAAAGCCTTGAAACCATAGTTCAGCTTTTCCTTCTAAGTGCATAGCAGCATATATAACCTTGCAATCATCAGTTATGTGTTTATAATTTGAAAATACCTATTGCATCTTCTAACCCAAGCCCTTGGTTCTACTCCATCAAATTTAGGAAGCTATACTTTTTGGATTAGACTGAGAGTGTTATTTCTTCCCTGGTTTTGGGAACCAGATCCTTCTCATTTGACTATACCTCCAACTCCTTCCCAAGCGTTTTCCCTATGGGTGTTAACTCCAACAGGATGAGTATTGACTCCACTAGGAGAAGGTAAGATGCCATCAGCTACTTGCTTCTCTTTGTTAAGCATTTGCAGTTGATTTGATATTTCTTGCATTTGTAGGGTCATTGCCTTCTGATTTGCTTCCAATATTTTCAGTGTATTTTGAACACCCTCTTGAGATGACTACAATACTCCCACAGCATTTTGTATCTCTTCCTGATTTTGATTCAAGGCCTCAAGTTGTCCTTCAATCAACCTTCTATGCCCCACCTCATCACAGATTAATGCTTCTAGTTTCTGTATCTCCTTAGATCTAGTTCTTTCAGCCATTTTTTTTAATAATATCAGAGCTCCAAGGATCGACTGCTCTGATACCAAAATGTTATGGTCCAACTAATATTATGGATTTTTTATAAAATAGGAATTTTCTTATAACTCAAAATGACAAAAGCGTGAGAATGAGAAACACGTTTCTCTTCAAGGAATTAAGAAACACTAGCAAAGACAAAGGAAATCAAAGGGTTGGAACTCCATTGATGATGCTTCAACAGCCTGTAAGAGAGAGGAGGAAGGATTAGAATAAGTGAGGAATATAAGAATGAGATTGGAAAAGAAAGATACAAGAGAGAGGAATAGTAGGGAGATGAATCATACGTGTTTTCTGATTGAATTTCCTCTCTTCCTCCACCAGCATTTGTTCTGTATTCTCACCTGCATCTCTAACAGTTTTCTCTCTCATACGCAGGTGAGTGCACGGTTTCCTGACATGTGGTCCTGATTCTTGATGCAATTGGATTATTTGCGGTAAATTACAGCAGCCCAACCCAAAGGCTTCAATCAATTGGGCTTCCATCCACTTCAGGTAGTTTGGCCCATTACCGCTAACACCTTGATGCAATTGTGATAGGAATTGACAGAAGACGTCGTAGTGAGGTGAGATGTGAGAATTGGTGATCTGTTTAATTGTTTTAAAAATCTTGTGGCCATGACATTATTGATGCACGTTTTTTTTGCTCACAAAATTAATCCCCAAGTATTAAGGATATCAGTTGTAGCTTAAACAAGCGACCAAGTGAATTATCGAACCCAAAGGACGGTGTATTATCAATTTAATTATTAACTAAATTAATTAAGATAAAAAATAATAAAGACTGGGATTTTAATCTAATAACTAATAATCAATTAATTAAAATAACAAATAAAATAAAATATCACTCGAAGAATACGAAAGTGGATCAAGTAAGAGAATAGGTAGCCCTAGGAAAATCCAGTTTCACTCATTAATTTCCCTTCCATGTGTTGATGTCCGACTCTGTCTTGTGGAATATGGACGCATCACTAAACTATGCATATCTACTCTATAGACACAATTAAACATGTGTGTAACACATGTGAATAACCTCGGAGCAAGAGATATAATTTCACCCCTCTTTCTAGGTACTATCAGTATCAATTATTTCCCTGGCTAATTGGTACTCTAACCCGATATGATCTCCCTTTATAGGTACTATAAAATTATCCTCTTTATCCTACTTAATAACCCAAATTCAATTCAAATAATAAGTATTCATATATGATAGTTCTAATGAAGCTTCGGAGTCCCCTCACTTAGAATCATAACATGGAATCCTGTTCAGGGGTGAACACACTCAATCTACAACCAAGATATATATTCAGACTCTATATACCAATTGAAGATGCACAAAACGACTGTGAATATAGATTAAGAAAGCACAATCATATATAAAATAAATCCACAAGTAGTGTTGTACGGAGTTTACACACGAAAGTTCAATTAATTCGTAAAAACCTTCACAACCCTAGTTCTACCAAAAAGGCTCTAGCCCATGATGTTACGAAGAACAATCATGGGTGTTGGATAGATCTTACCCGGACACCTGGAAAATACAAGATAAATTAGAAAATGAATAAAACCCTAGATGTGAGAGTCGTCGTGTCCTTCTCCGTCTTGAATTCTCCTCTTGGTTCTCCTCTTGATTCCACAGACAAATCTTCAAAGTGATGGATGGATGGAGAAAAGGATGTGGATGATGGTTGGGGGGTGAAACCCCCTTGTAGGGTGTAGTATTGTTGTGACCTCTCTCCAATCCAATCTCTCTATTCTAATGAATAATGATGTGATCTACATCCTCTTTTATACTTGTGACCTCTCCTTATGGACCTTTGATGAGCTTTTTCTTGGAAAACACGAAAATACATGCAATGGGATGTAAAACACGCAACACACAGTGAGTGGTGTAAAAACACGCACAAATTCGAAAATTCTCAGAAATTCTCGCTGGCAGCTGCGCGACTTCACGATGTTGAGCATAACTTCCTCTTCAAAACTCCAATTTGAATGATTCTTGCACTCTCGTGATCCTATCTTCCTTGGATTTCTATCCATAAAAATAACTCAAAGAGAATCCAACATTTGAATGTGTAACAAATCATGCAAAGTTGCACATTCGTTCTGTTCGGCATAGCTTGCGCGACGTCACCACTTTGATCATAACTTTCTCGTTTGGAATCCGATTGGAGTGTTCTTTAAGCCAAAACGACCTTCTCTTTTGTGGATTTCCAACAATATATCACACTTCCAATTCGAGCTCCACATGAATACAGAAAAATTACACAAGTTGGACGTGCATTTCAGAGCATCCTTGCACAAATTGCACATTTTCTCCAACTTGGCACTTTTGATCCCATTTTCCACCTAAAACACAATAAAACACATCAAGTGCTCCTTTTTCTCACATATATTGAATATAAGATACTTGTGCTAATATATGACGATAATTCTCATAAAAAAAGTGTTAGATTGGACACTAAAATACGCTTATTTTCACTCTGAATAATTATCCAATGTGGATACGATTCAGGGACAAGGGTAATTAAACGCTCAAGGTAAAAGATCACTCTTAAGCCCTAGTAGCAACTGGAAGAACTCCATTTAGAGGAACTCCTACCAGCGACATGCGAAGGTGAAATTACACCTATGAAATTTAGATTCTTCTTTCAATTTCGAGTTTTTAAGGTGTTTCTCTTGAAATTAAATTTTCTTTATTGTTCTCCATTTTCCCTTTCGAAAATTAAGTCCTTATTCAGTTTCTAGGTTTTAAATTTGAATTTGTTGTTACTTTCTTCAATTAAATAAGTTCTTTTTTGTAATTTCTAAAAGGTAAGTATAAGTTCAGTGAATTCTCTGGTAAGGTATGTTTCAATTAGACTTAATTGACTTGTTTCATATATTTATCCTACGTTCCAGGTTTAGATTATTGCAAACAAAAGTTGAAAAGAAAATTGGCATATGATAAAATCAAGAATAAGGTCTTAATGTAATTTAATTTGTATTGGAAAGCATTTTCAAGAGAATTCTAAAATAATTGTTTATAGCTATAGTTAAGTGGTTTGTTGTAGTGATAGAACACATATTTATCTTTCTGACCTGTTAGATGAAGTTATAATGGTAAAAGCTATTTTAGAAGACATTGAGGGTATAAGACTCTTCTCCTAGTTGTATTGAGATGATTTACGGTATTTAAATTGTATTTACAATATAAGAGGAGGCATTTTCTCCTTAAATCATGAACTTAGAAAATAGATGCTAATTTTGTTAGATCAAATTTGTATAATGAGTTTCTTAAACTTCTCTCTCTCTCTCTCTCTCTGTATCTATGTTGCAAGAGCTTTGGGTGTGTACGATGGCTTTAGGTAGGAGAAGAAGATGTAATAGGCCGTAATTTCTGTTTCTCCACATCAAGGTAATTTTCTTCATTGGATGTTTAATTTTATCAAATTCTGTAAGTGGCTTATTTTTCTCTTCTATGTTACTCTAAGGTATACATGAATTGATTTTGTGCTTCAATTCTTCTATGTTATAGATTCTGAAAACTATTAGAGTGTGGTGCCATCTATTTCTAATGGGAACTTTTCTTTGAATGACCTAACAAATCTAAGGCTTTTGACATACATCAATTCTGAAATAGTGGTTACTAACTATTTCCTGCATTCTTTTCATTTTATTATGACTTCTTGTTCTTATACCTCTTCGCCCATTTAAGATTCAGTTCCTATAAGTTTGATGAGTTGCGGTGTACCTATTAGTTCGTGATTGATTTTACTTACTACACATGGTGGTTACCTAGTTTGTTTGCTTTCAGGTTATTTAAAAAACTCTACTGAAATTAAATGTCAAATTGACTTATTTAAGAAATCAAGAGAACTATTAAATGAATTGAAATCTCTAAGTTATTATACAACTTAAATGGAGTATATGTATGTGATTTCTACATCTATAAGTTCTATCTTTCCAAATAAATTTTACATTAGATAATCGGATGGTTTTATGGTCAAATTGTTCAAGATTCTTCAGTTTCTCTTGACTTAACATTATGCATACTTGTTTTCTGCATATTCCATACTTCTTAGTAATGATAACCTTGTGAAATGAATGTGGGAAACTTGTTAAAGTTTCTTAGTAATGATAACCTTGTGAAATGAATGTGGGAAACTTGTTAAAGTTTGATTTGGTTCTAATGTATTTAGGAAAAAGAATGCGATAAATGTTTCTGCTTGTTAGTGGTTAAAATAACTTGTAGGATTCATATGTAGAATGATGCAATTTCTAAACTTGGGTCTATTTAATTATAAAAATTGATTCTTTTGACAAGTAATTAGGCTTCATGACTAATATTTTTGGAAAGCCATGTAAGTTTAGTTTCTAAATAATTTTGAATTTTGCTATTTGGAGATTTGAGTGTAAAGTTATGATCAAATTTCCAAAGTGTAGCAGATTGCTCGGAAATCTGTCAACACTTGCACATGGGTCTATTTAGCTGTTTAAACTGATTCTTTTGACAAGGAATTAGGCTTCATGACTTATATTTTTGGACATCCATGGAAGTCTATTTTCTAAATAATTTTGAACTTTGTAATTTGGAGATTTATGTGTAAAGTTATGATCAAATTTCCAAAGTGTGGCAGACTGCTCGGAAATCTGTCAACACATGCACATGAGTTTATTTAACGATTTAAACTGATTTTTTTGACAAGGAATTAGGCTTCATGGCTTATATTTTTGGAAAGTCATGGAAGTCTAGTTTCTAAAGAATTTTGAATTTTGCAATTTGGAGATTTGAGTGTAAAGTTATGATCAAATTTCCAAAGTGTGGTTGACTGGTCGAAAATCTGTCAAAAGAGTGTCCCTTAGCCTTCTATGTCATTTTTATAATTTTGTTTCTGCTTTATCACTTTTATTTAAGATATTTATATATTTTATTGAATCAAATTTAGTTCTTTTTTTCTAATTAATCATGGGACTACAAAGGTTTAGTTCTGAATACATGAACTTATGTTATATTAAAGATGTTCCAAATATTTTTATTTGAACTCTTTGATGTTAATTCAAAAGTAATACCTTATGAATGAAAATTTTTCATTCTTGCAAACTTTGTGACAAGAGAGCTGGGTTATTCCTTAATACAATTAAGTGTTTGGTTGTACATAGTTTAGGCATTTTGCATAAACACTTTGCATCAGTTTGTGTTTTGTCATTCAGTGATATTAATTTGGTGTATTTTTTATATTCTTACTTATATTTGGGTACGGACTGGTTTGGTAAAACCATTTCTCTAAACCCATACGGAATATATTAGCCTGCCACTTCTTTAAACCCATAGAGCATCCACATGGGGAATATCGATGCCTTCTCTTTAGTCTGCCATTTCTGTGTTTTATTTTTTTTTTATCTTTAAACAGTTTCAAATTTTGTTTCAATATTATGAAATCATTTATCTTTCATTTATGTTTTTGCTATTTGTATTGATTTTATTTTATTATTTGTACTTATTTCTTATCATTATTCCCACAGATATATTCAATGTGAACAAAAGAAGTAAGACATTAAATTGCTATTTTGCAGTTTTTGCTCTTAGTAGAAGTAATTAGTTTATATTATAGTAAGATGTTTTAAACTTTTTTGCAGTCTTTGATTTTAGTAGAAGTAACAGCTTTATGTGATAATAATTTAGTTTCATGTACTTTACATATTAAACAAACTTTTTCATATTTATTTGAAGCACATGAACTTATTTACTTATTTCAAAATGCTGCTTGAAAAGAGTATGATTTAGAAAGTAAGAACGTTGATATTGCTAGTAATTCTTATAGGCATTTGATTAAGAGTTTGGTAATGCAAGAACTTTGTGTATCATTGAGTGTAATGTTAACTTAATTTTCTCTTTTATGATTTGATAATTTGTTTGAATTATTCTTGTTTGGCGTAGAGAGATGTCGCTCCTGATCATCAATAACAACATGTAGACGAATTATGCTTTCTCATTTAACTAGGTAATCCTTAGGCATTTAGCAGGGCTAAAGAGGTTGAATTTGGGTTAGATATTATGTATTAATTTAAATACAGAAAAACTTTACAAAGTTACATATCTTTCTAATGGCAGGTTGTTATCTATGAGGTAGATTTTTGAACTAGGATTATACAAGTGTGATTGTTGTTATTTATGAGGCAAATTTTGTTAATATGGAATTTTTTGTTACTTTTTTGGAGAGATGGCGCATGTCCTATCCAGAATTTTATCTACATAGATTTTGTGCATTTATGTCCATGCTCTGTTTTTAAGTCCCGGTGAGGCTTCTACTTGATTTGATGTCTTTTAAATTGATGTTGAATCTACTATGTTTACTTTGGTTCGTTATGTGGAAGTATTTAAGCACTTGGTATGAGTTGATCTTAGTCCGCTCATGTGGGTAAATTATGTTGCCTTTTTCAGATTGATAGCGTTATGATTTTCTGCAGTGATTTGCAATTACTGTGGGTTGCCACTGTAGTTTTTGTACTTCTGGGATTTTTTGTTTTATAATTAGTTCTAAGCATGCTGATTTTATGCTAATGAAGAAGGCTTGTGTCCTGGTTTTTCGTTTAGTTATTGTATGGTTGATGTCTCTTGTTCTGTTTGGGTACATTACTGAAAGATTGTATGCAACAGGTTTATTTTGTTGTTGTGCTATTCTGCGATGCCGCTTATTATCTTGTAATCTAATTGCTAAATTTTTGTGCTATTACATTTGTTCATGGACTATTCTATTAGCTGCTTTTAGGTTATAAACATCAGGTATTTAGCTCCTATAATTGTGTTGTTGGTTTTCTGAAATTTGTGCTGCTGATTTTCTACGATAGGCTTATTTTTTGCAATTTTGTTGTGGATTTCTTTTGGACTCATCAATTTTGCATCATGTCTGTTTTTCTACATTGTGGCAGCTAGTTTTCTTTGCTATTGAGCTCATCTTGATGCTGGTTTTCTCTTGGTGGATGATAGGAATAGTAGTACTTTGTCTTGGTTAGCTGGTTTGATGCTAATTTCCACTACTGGTCATCTGAAGAATGGGAAGGCAACATCAAATGTTATAGAAGTTCTGCAGCTCCTAGCTGCCAAATTTTATTGAAAATTTTTGCATGATTGTACTTAGATAGGACTTAGATAGCAATCTTTTGTAAATTCCTTCACTTTGATACTTTAAATGTATCTTACATTGTACAGTAATATTTTGAAATATGTTTACTTTTTTCATATATTCAATTTTAAGCTATATTTAATAATGCAAAATAATTAATGAGGAAGGTTTTAATGAGAGGTACACAACAATGCAATGATGGGAACTCTTATCACTTTGGTTGAATTTTAATGAGAGGGAAATCCTATCATTAAATATGTTGAAAGAAAAATGACAGGACTCATTCCTGTCATTAAAGACTTTTATCTAGAGAGGCTATAATGACAGGCTCATGACAGGAGATTTCCTGTCATTAAAAGGCTTTAATGATAGGATTCTTATTTTTAATGACAGGATTTTCAGTCATTATAGCCCATTTTTCTTGTAGTGTACTTATATCGGCTTCATCTCCCCCAAACCAAGCTTCTTGAATACGGAATGTGACATCAAATTAATGCTAGCCCCCAAATCACTTAAGGCTCTCTTAGCTTGTCCATGTCCAATCTCACAAGGTATGGTGAAGCTTCCCAGATTTTTCAACTTCGTAGGAAGTGCCTTTTGTATCACTGTACCACAATTCTCTATCTTATTCACTG
The DNA here is from genome assembly GCA_023678885.1 of Pogostemon cablin. Lineage (NCBI taxonomy): Eukaryota > Viridiplantae > Streptophyta > Magnoliopsida > Lamiales > Lamiaceae > Pogostemon > Pogostemon cablin. Next base: position 11,172,031 of record CM043008.1, on the reverse strand, counting down.
ACTCATCTCCGGTCAAACTCTTCATCTTAGACATGACATCTTTTAAGAACCTTGCATAGTTTGGCATCTCTTCTAAGGCTTCAGCGAAAAGAATATTAATGTGGATCTTCTTAAACATCTCCATAAACTTCTTAAACTTTTCATCTAATCCTTTCTTCAAAAATTGTTGTGGAAACGGAATTGGATTTTTTATCTTTGGAATCCCCCATATATCCTTCTCAAATTCCACTTCTTTTTCTTTAAATTTTCTTGCTGCCTTAGGTATCTGCCATTTTTCAATCTAACTTCTGGTTCTTCCGAATTTTTATCAGTTTTAGGGACCTGAAAATCATTCTGGACGAGCTCAGCAATGCGAGGATCGAAATGAAGTTTTGACATTTCTGTCGGTAAGGGGCACAAGTCGTGTTGGCTTAGAACTGACTCGTTCCACATATCATGCTGGTCAAAATCGACAGTCTTTTGGCTGCTGCACGGGTCGTGTCAGAGTAGGTCGGGTTGTGCCGGCCACACTGCAGAGTCGTGCCGGACATGTTGCTGCCTGTAGGCAGGAACGAGTGGTCCTGTGCGCATGTTGGAGGGCGGCACGAGTCATGCCGTAGCTGGCATGAGTCGTGTCGTAGCTGGCACGAGTCGTGCCATGTGTTAGCATCGCCACAGTTGTTCTCGTGTAATTTTTTTACCTCCGTTTCTTCTCCAGCTCGATCCGATGGCATTTTTGGACCCTCGTATTATGTTCCACTCCTCAAGGTGATAGCCATAACTTGCTCCTTTGGATTCGTCACCATTTCAGATGGAAACTTACCTTGTTGCTCTAATCTCCTAACTGCAGCATGCAACCGTCCAAGAGCAATATCAGTTTCTTTCTGCTTGCTTTCAGATTGCTCTTTAGTAGACATCATTAGCATGACCATCAAGTTCAACTGTTCTCCATGCTACTTTATCTGATCCCCTTGCTGTTTCATAAGGTCTCCTTGTTGTTTCAACAACAATTTCAACACATCATCCACGGGTGTTTTTCCTTCAACAGGTTTATATGCTGGATCAATTCCTGTAGGAGATCCAACTGCATTATTCGGGTTAGCATAAGACAATTTATCATTCCTTCTCTGATTGTTAAAGTTGGAATTTCCTTGGTCATTCATTCCCCATTGCTGATTACAGGTCTGAAATTCTTTCTATTTCTGTAACCCCCTTAAAAATTCTAACCCATAACATGATTCGCTTCCTCCATTTGGTCTTCATCTCCATCCATTCTAGCTTCCTCTCCTCTATTTCCTAGTCCAAGATGATCCATCTTCTTATGCAGCTCACTAAGTTGACTCTTTATCAAAAGCGACTCCTTCTAATCTCTCCATAGGCCAATCATAAATGTTAGCTGCCATCTCCTCAAAGATCTCTTTTGCTTCATCTGCTGACTTTTTTAAGATCGATCCACCAGTTGTTGCATCTACTAACACTCTTAGTTTACCCCTTAGGCCTTGATAGAAGAAGCATAAGTAAGTGTCTTTTGTAAATCCATATTGTGGACCACAATGCAGCAGCTCCTTGAACCTTTCCCACGCTTCATAGAAACTCTCCAAGCCTCCTTATTAAATAGTGTGATCTTTTACTTCACCTTAAAGCTCTTGGTGGGAGGGAAGTACTTGTTCAAGAACTTATCTGCCAACTGCTTCCATGTAGTACAACATCATGCAGGAAAGTTATTTTATCACTTTTTGGCTTTCCCCGTTAGTGAGAATGGAAAAAGCCTCATTCTGATAGCATCCTCGGAAATATTTCTATGCTTCTGCTTCCTCGCATACTCATCAAATAATTGCAGATGCTCACCAGGATTCTCCAAAGGATTACCACTAAACTGTTGTGCATGTACCATTCAGATCAGTCCAAACGGCAACTCAAAACTCTCCGCAGTGATTGAAGGTCCATTCAATCCAGTGTTCATGGTATGCTTCAACTTATACTGGTCCCGCATGGGAGTCGGGGCCTTTTGATCTTCTCTTGCCATCTCTACTATTTCAGTCTCTTCAGTTAAATCAACTTCCTCTTCTTTAGACGAATATCAAGTATCCAACTCCGAGCTAGGAATAGGTGTAGCTGGCAAGTGCTTCAAGTTCTTGGTTGAGTTGTTCAATGGGAATTCCACTTGACCTAGTGATCATGCACCTGTTCTCACACAGCTGATTAGAATAGTTTGGATCTAAATAAAATAAAATAAAAATAAAAGAAATTAAAAATTTAACATCTTAAATTAAAATAAATCACAAAAGAATTTATTAATAAAGCCCAGGGAATTATCCCCAGCAACAGCGCCATTTGCTTTTCACCTTTTTGCGTGTCCCCAAGTGTAGGGAATCAATTGCAGTTAGCGTGTGACCAAGTCTATTATCGAACCCAAAGGATAATTCTAAACTTACTATTTAATCTATTTATGACAACTCTAACCTAAGACAAATCTGGGCTTATAAGTGAATTTAATTAAACCTGAGAAAGCAGAAAATAAGTACTTAAAATAGTAAAATAACAAATAAAAATAAGGATGAAGTGTTCAAGAGAGAAGATAGATAGCACTAGTAAATCCAGTTAAATTGGTCAAATTAAATTACTAGACAATCGGTTAAAATCTCTGCAGTTCTTATGAAAACAATCACTTAATTATGTTAAATCCATCTTTTAAAATAAACTTAATACATAAACCTGGTTTAAACCCTCAGATGCAGAAGAATAATTCATACTTCCTTTCTAGGTACTTCATGCTAAATTCCTAATAGGCTAGAGCAATAGAATTCCATTTATAGGTATTTAAGAATTAATCCTCAATTCCCACCTAACAATCTAAGAAACCATATCCTATGGAATGGTAATTAATAGATATATTAAGTGTCCAATATTAATTATTCTAATGAATAAAGGTTGTATGGTTAGATCCCCTTTACCCATAAATAGGTTGACAAATATAATTACTTTATGGCACAAGCAACAGACATAAATATGCATTAGACAATGACATATACATGCATGAAGACAGACCATATAAGACAAAAATATAAGTCTAAAATCAAAGCATTAATAAGGGAGTAAGTATACTGCAAGTATCCACTCTATTCTAGATCATCAATTCAAAACAATTCAACCTTCAGAACCTAGCACTATCTAAGAAGTACTAGCCCATGGTGTTACAAGCAACACACATTGTTAAGTATGAAAACAATCCCATATGTCTATAATTCAAAAGGTTAAAAGAAAGAATAAGAAAATTCCTAGATGTGGCGTGATTCTCTGTTCTCTCTTCCGTGATTCTGAACCTTCTTATTCTCCTTCTCAAGTAAGAAACACTGATCAACTCCCCAGGATGGGTGGATGGGATGGTGCGGTGAAAGGGTATGGAAAAGTATGTAGGGTTGTGGAGAGTTATGGTGAGTTAGGGTTTGGAACACCCCAAGGGCTCCTTTTATAGTTGAGGACTGTAAAATCCCGAATTCTAACTTAAAAGTAGGCTTTTACACATAAAAAATACGAACAGGTCAAGAAAACAATGAAAAACGACGATTGGACTTCGCTGGGCAATGGCATGAGTCATGCCAGGGTCGGCACGGGTCGTGCCACCCATTGGTTGCAGCATTTCTCGGAAGCTTGGCGCACAGGCACTCGCTGGGTGGATGGCACGAGTCGTGCCAAAAGTGGCACGGGTCGTGCCACCCGTAGACAGCCTACGCGACCTCACTGTTTTGCTAATAACTTCTTCATCTGATCTCCGATTGAGGTGATTTTTACGCTCACGCGATCTCATCTTCCTTGAATTTCTAATCATATATAGAATTCCTGAAAATTCATCTGTTTGTGTATGGCACGAGTCATGCAAAGTGAGGCACGAGTGGTGCTTCTCCGGGTCATGCTAGGCGGTCGCGGTCACTCGTGCTACATATGGCCATCACAAGTGCTGATTTTGGTTAGCACGAGTGCCCTTCATGGCCGGCACGAGCCATGGGGGCTGCTGTCCTTCTCCCGACTTCGCCCCGACTTTCGTTTTTGCTTTTTTTATCCCGTTTTCCACCTAAAAATACAAAATAACCCTCACAAGCATCTATAACACAAATATATGCAATTCAATCAAAAGATACTCAAATACGGATATAAATTCCACACAATGATGCTAAATCGGATCCTAAAACACGCAAATTTTTACACTAAACACCCGCTGACACATTCTGTCTCTAAAACTATCTCAAATAGAGAGAAAAACTCCGTCTCTAATTGAGACGAAAGAAAAATGGCTCTTACAGTCACAACTTGAAACCCTCTTTAATTTCGTCTCTAATTTGAGACGGCAACAAACCGTCTCTAATTGAGAAGGAAAAAAACCATCTCTATTACCGTCTCAGCGTGAAGCCGTTTCTAATACCATCTCAAAGTTAAATTTTCTATTGTTAACCAATGATCAACGAGAATGTCGTTTCTATTTAAAAAAATCTCAAAAGCCATCTCAAATAGAGACGGCCAATATACCGTCTCTAATTTTTGTCTCTAAACAAAGTTTTTTTTGTAGTGTGTCTCAGGTGCACAATGTGTTTATAAAATATAATATTTTTTTAAAGGTTACACTTTAATTAAATTAATAAGGATATGGTTTTATTATTGAAAAGGTCGACTGAAATATGAATATTATAAATGTTTGATTAAAAACATTATTTTTTCCCAAAAAATCAAGAGTACACATTGTAACTAAAGGTATACCATTTAATACTAAAATGTACATCTTTAAAAAATCATGGGATTTGGGACACAGTGTCCCCATGACAATTAGTTTCGACTAATAACAAAAAAATAAAGAGATTATTACTGATTGGTATGCGTATGTATATCTTAATTACTAATTAATACATGGATCTAATATAATTACTGATGAATACATAATGTCTTTCTTATATTCCGGCATTACCCTTATTTACAACGATTAATATTAAACGTTTGCACTTAACAATAATTTTATTTCATTGAACACTAATGTACACTAAATCAGGTAAAAACGATGGGTGAGAGATTTAAGGAGAAATTTAAGGATAATTATAACAACACTTTCTACAATTAATTGTGTATTTTTTGTTTCTCTTTCAAGAATGCACACTAATGTACATTATTAGAGTTCTTCAATTTAATCACGTATTTTCTGTTTCTCTCTTAAGAATACACACTAATGTACTTAACAATATTTTCATTGTACATTAATGTGCACTAAATCAGATTAAAACAATAGGTAAGAGATTTAAGGATAATTATAACAATAATTTCTTCAATTTAATCATGTATTTTCTATTTCTCTCTCAGGAATGCACACTAATGTACATTCGTATGGTTCTTTAATTTAATCACGCATTTTCTGTTTTTCTCTTAAAAATGCACACTAATGAACTTAACAATGTTTTCATTGAACAATAATGTGCACTAAATCAAATTAAAACAATGAGTGAGATATTTAAGGATAATTAATTTCTTCAATTTAATCATGTATTATTTGTTTCTCTCTCAATGATGCACACTAATGTACATTCATATGGTTCTTTAAATTAATCACGTATTTTCCATTTCTCTCTCAAGAATGCACATTAATGCATATTTTCTGTTTCTTTCTAAAAAAATGCACATTAATGTACATTCATATAAATATTAAATTTAATCGCATATTTTTGTTACTATCTTAACAATGCACACTAATGTACAGATAGGTATGGATATTATGGGTAAAATGAAATATAATTTTGTATTTATCAGTAATTTTTTGAAGCAAATGTATCGCTTAGTAATACTCAAAAACGTTTTGTACCTACTAATTACTAACCCAAAAATAAATAAATAAAATGTCCTATTAATACATCATTAATCATATTGTAAACATATTTTAGCTACTCAAATAACATAATTTACCTATATGATAATCATACTTCATTTAATAATGACTAAATTACCCATTTTACATAGACACCATCTCTAGTCTATTTTTTAATAAAAAGATATATAATTATTTTTTATTAACTTTAGAATATATATAGTTTTTAATTACCTGGCAATAATCAATTGCAGTGCAATTCGCCTTTCAAATTTAAAACACTAATAATAAATTAGATTTTATTTGGTATGTCCCAATAAAAAAGTTCTAACATCCTGCTATTTTGTTGTAGCAACAATCATTTTCCTAATTTATAAGAAAGTTGCCATCCTAATATTTATTATCTATTTCGTAATATTCGTTTTTCACTATTTGTGTAAAGACTATACAAGGCTGATTATTGTTTAGGAATGAAATCATTGTAGGCGATTAAGATGAAGGGAGAGTTTGCTATGATGGGGTGTCAAATAGCATATACTCTACAGTATTTTTTCACCCAAGCTTCCTTCAATAGTGGCATGGATCCCTTCTTGTATGTCACTTACAGACATCTTCTTGCAGCTTTATACTTCTTCCCTTTGCATATTTCATTGAAAGGTACACAAACATTACTTATTTCATCAACATACTTCTTCTTCTTTTTTTTATTTTTTTTTAATTTTTATACACTAGTTTCCAACTAATCCGGGAAGATCAGAAACCTCGTGCACTAGTGGGGACCTATATTTCAAATCAGAGCTTTACCCTCTATATGAAGGGCCCCAACAGGTTTCGACTTAGGAAATTTTACTTTAAGGCACCTCAAGCCCTCATGAATATCATTCTAATTAAAATTAATTAACTATCTAATGTTTATAATTTTGCAGAAGAAGTAGGCCAAAACTAACAAAGGCTCTATTTCTGGAGATATTTGTGCTCTCCCTTCTTGGGTACGTAATAAAAGGAAAAACATATGGTATGATGCATCAAATTAAATTAAATAATTATATTAAAAGCTAATTACTAGATGATTATTTATTTATATTGCAGGGTGAGTTTAACCTTAAACATGTTTTTTAAGAGTATGATGTACACCTCTCCCACATTCCTGGCCTGCATACTCAATGCTATAGCCTCCTTGACTTTTTTAATTGCAGCTTTACTCAGGTGATCATCCTATCTTTATTATACAAATATAGAATCACTCTTCTTAATTATTTTTCAAAAAGTGCACGTGTTGTTGATACTTTATTCTTCCTCAAAATATTTTTATAAGTGATCTCCACAATATTTGTTTAATTAAGTGATGCATTTATGTTGAGATGGTTTGTGAGATGTGTGTTATTATTATATATAGATAAAGTATGGTTATTAATAATAAAAGTATATTTTTTAAAGAATAATGAATGCATTAAAGTGTCATTTTTAGGTGTTATACTATGATTCACTATAGATATACTTTAACGATCAGTAAAGAAAATAAATATTCTTTAATAATGAGTCCCCGTCTTACAGTCTCATTTATATTCCTCTCACAAGAGGGTGCTCTTTATTTTTAATATTGTATTACTATTATTTTTTTTATTAATTTTTGTTTTTGTATAATTTATATTTATATATATTTCTTATTCTTGATCAATTAGAATTAATGAATAATTAAATGATCAATAAAAATATATCTTCAAAATATTTTAATAGATCTTTTTCATTGATTACCTTTTATTGTACCACTCCTCCATCCAATGACAAGTACCTGGTTAATAAATTATGAAGTAAATTATGTGAGTTGTAAAGGAGTGATAATTTTAAAATTAAAGTGTTGTGAGTGTTATTGATTTGTGTGTATTTCCTTATTTGGGGATGTGAACTTGTTTATGGGACGAACAAAAATAAAAAGTGTGAATTTGTTTATGGGACGAAGGGAGTAATACGGAATTATTTTTTATATATTTTTCAAAAAATGCAGCTGTTAATTTATTCCACCCATATTATTTATATTTTCTTCGATTTTTCATGGAAAATTGAAAGATAATTTAATTTTACAAATTTTTAAAGGAGCTGATCTATTTGTACACAAGTGTATACTAATGTACCTAACCCATATTCATAAATGGGTCAAGTATAAAAAATGTTGAAATCGGATGCAGACATCACTTTCCTCCTCACTCCTCTTGTTTTTACTTTTTACTCATGTTTCTTCTCATTGCTCACTAATACAGTTAGTTATTAATAAGTATACATTTATTAGAAAAATATTATGCACTTGTTCAATAAAACTTATACACTTTAATTATAAAACGAGTTAAAATCAATCATTCCTCCCACACAATTCTAATTATGAATACGATGAAACTCTTCATCAATTGCAACAAATTACTCTTTGAACACTTCAGCTGTTATTAAAAAAATATTATACACTTATTCAATAAAACGTATATACTATATATTTAAAAAGTATACATTAATAAACTAGCCTTCGAACACCTCAACTATTTATTAATAAAACGATATAAATTTATTCAATAAAATGTATACATTGTATAGTAAAAAAGTATACATTAATAAACATCTGAATCCTCCACCAGAATTTTCAATGCTCAATAATTGTGAAGGCAACCAAAAAACTTTTCCAACTCACGGGACGAGACAGAATGTGTAAAGAGGAAAGGGAAGACAACATGAAGAATCGGAGAACAACGTCTTCAAGAAGAATCAGATATCCAAAAGGCAAATTTATCAGATCTAAAACGTTGAATATTTCGAAGAGAAAATTAATTTGGAAATCATTCAGAGCTTCTCAAATGCCTTAGCTAAATGCACCACTCTTCCAAAATCAGATTCTAGAATGCTCATTCTCTCGTAATGCTCTTTCATGGTGTTATCACTCGTCATCGGAGTTACAGTCCCACTCACCACCAACAGCGACGGTGGGTGAATAGACGGCAACGATGGAAGGTGGAAAGAGGACGGTGGGTAGGGATAGCGGAGAGAGGAGAGAGAAGAGAGAATTTGGGAGCAGGCGGTGAGTTGGGAAGAGAGAGAAGAGAGAAATTGGGAGAAAATAAAATTAGGGATCCATTTCCCTTATATATGCCGAGTCATTTGAGTAGGGTTGACCCTGTTGGTAAGGTACACTCTTGTACACTAGTCTTTGTCTTTTTAAAGATGTTATTAATCCACAAAATCCATTTTATCTTCTAACGAATTTAAGAGTTAACTATATTTCCTCAGCGAAACACAGTTCATTTTAGTTCTCTTTTGTAACGAAATTAATCAAATCACATATATGTTCTGTTGGTTCCACGATAAAGTTTACGCATTTTCACTTTAGGTGTCCCATATAAAGGTGTACATTTTTTTTATAGTTAATGGACCCACACAAAACATTTAAATATCTTCATAGAACCCACAACATTACACTAATACAACTACGCAATATAAATTAAAATATTATATCTCTCAACTCAATACACATTAAATTACTATATTTCTTAATCTCATACAAAATGCAAACGTAAATGTTTTAAGACTACGGAGTACTTAAAATATCCAGTTGCTATATATTACATATGTATTGATTATATATATATATCACGATCGTGTACTTAATTCTTCTAACTTTTACATAAAACTGTAGTATATGAGTCAAATGCATGAAAGAATCAATTTCAGGCCTTACCCTCTGGATTTATGTTTTTCTTTTAGAGTTAAGTTTCTTTCTTTGCTTGTCACTTATCCAACAGTGTGACTGGAAATCCGAACCGCTTTACATGCCACGACTCAACAAAATAAAACACCATTTACGTGAGCTTACAAAGCCATAGTTTTAGAATGAAGCCAATAACTCATTCAAATGGATTTGTGGGCAGGTTGGTGACTGTAAATATTCGTAGCTTACGTGGGATGGCGAAAGTTTTTGGAGCAACGGTTTCGTTGGGTGGTGTAATGGCCATTACTTTGTACAAAGGAGCTTCATTACCAAACATAGGATATAAGGCACCCATTCACATGAAGCACAACATTATTTTACAAGAGAACTGGTTGAAGGGATCCATTCTTGCAGTTGCTAGTTGTATCACATGGTCTCTGTGGTACATCATGCAGGTTTTTATTTCTTTGTCCGACTTAATAAACGAACCGGGTTTCTATGTTATTTTATTGTTTCATCTGCACCATCACTAATTACGTGATCGACACGTAAAAGAAAGAAAATCAATCATAGTCCTTGGAATTCATATATATACTTTTCTTTTTAGCACTACAAAAAAACTATTTTTTAATAACAAAGTATTCGGTTGGTAAAAGCCTCAATTCCATTGTTAAATTAGTTTACCAACGGATTAACAACGAAATATTTTTGTTGGTAAAGTGGGTGGTTGATAAATTTTTAGTAATGAAAATTCAATTTTTCGTTAGTAAATAATGCTCTTGGTAATTTATTGTTAATAATTCCTTTGTTAATTTATATAATGATTCTGTTGGTAATAATTATCAGCTGATTGATGAATTGGATTCAGTTGGTAAATTCAGTTGTTAATAAGGAGCTTTTTTGTAGTGTAGGGTGTAGTTTTCTCCTCTTCTTTACGTGCTATTCATCCTACGGTGTAATACAGAAAATGTTACAATAAAATAACACAAGAAATTTAGACTTGCTAAATAAAATATACCTTAGGTCAAATCTCTTTCTCTCTCGTATTGAAGGGCTATATATATTGCACAGGCATACACTTTGAAGCGTTATCCAGCTCAGCTTTCACTGACTACGTGGATGAGTCTGGTTGGAGGAGCACAATCAGCTGTGTTTACAGCAATTGTGAGTCGACAAAAAAGAGATGCATGGAAAATTGGTTTGGATATTGAATTTTGGTCAATTCTATATGGTGTAAGGCTCATTAATTATAGTTAGATTAATTAAGTTTTATACAATTAATTGTTTTGAACTGATTAATGATGTCTTAATAATGTAACTGCAGGGTGTTGTAATATCAGGGTTTGTAAATTTTGCACAACTTTGGTGCACAGAAGAAAGAGGACCTGTATTTGTTACAATGTTCAATCCCCTCGCCACTTTGTTAGTTGCAATCGTGTCCTATTTTGCTCTTGGTCAAAAGCTCTATGTTGGAAGGTAAGCTTCTCAATTCCTTGCCAAATATATATGGGAAAAATATCACTGTACCCTATTTTTTATACATATTCTTTTATTCTAAATTTAACACTATATCTTTTTATACCCGAATAGACTAAAATACCCTTTATGCAAATCGAGTAATATATATAAGTAAAATGTTCGAGTAAAATAATTTTTACTTGAAAAATCATTAAAAGACATTACTCGAAGATATTATTCAAATACGTTATTTAATTTGAATTTATTACTCGAATTCATTATTTAACTCGAATTCATATATTATTTAACTCGAATTTTTTACTCGAATGCATTATTTAACTCGAATTTTTTACTCGAATGCATTATTTAACTCAAATTTTTTACTCGAATGCATTATTTGACTCGAATTCATTACTCGAATAAAATTTGGCTCGAAATTTAATTCAAAAATTATTTTTCACTTTACTCGAACACATTACTCGAATGAATTCAAGTAAATGGTATTTCCGTCAATTCTAGGCGCATGGTATCTCGGGTATACACAAGTTTTAGCCTTTATGTGTGGGTTTATATATAAGGTTATTTTCCCAATATGGAAAATAGCTAGGGTAAATATCAATTTTGGTCTTTTATAATAAACCAAATCAAATTTTAGTTATAAGCATTTGTAATTTCTCAAAAGTGGTCCTTCGGTGTTCGAAATTAATCATTTTAGTCCACTTTTGATCATTTTTGTCTACTTTTGGTCTCTTTTTTCGCAACTTTAAGGACCAAAAGTGGACAAAAGGGACTAAAAGTGGACTAATAGGACTAATTTCGGATATCGGAAGACCACTTTTAAAAAATTACCAATTTTTATGACTGAAATTGGATTTGTCTTATCTCAAAAAACCAAAATTGATATTTTCCCAAATAGATACTTTAACCGCATAATGAGGGAATATAATATTTTATGACAAAACTTCATGTGCACCTGATGTTCGTATGGCCGCATGCTATTCAAATGATTAGTCTTTTAAGTTTAAGATTCACTATTACTCCCTCCGTTCTATAGAAGTTGACACATTTTTCTTTTTGGTTTGTCCTACTAAAATTGACACATTTTTTTTAATACATGAGACCCACATCAAAAACAATTAATTTATTCTCATGGAGCCCACATACCACATCTAATACAACTACACACTACACATTAAATATTATATCTCACCTCACTTCACTTCACTTTACATTAAATTATTATACTCCTTAATCTTTGTGCCAAAAAAAATGTGCTAACTTCTCCGGGACGGAGGGGGTAATATTTTTATCCTTGAAAGATTATTGGCATTTATTATATGTTCTTTCAAATTGATGATAGCTTTTTATGTATAATTGCAGCATAATTGGAGGAGTGATTGTAATAATGGGATTGTATACATTCCTATGGGGAAAACAACATGATGGAGATGAATCAAGGAATAATTTGAAGGACAGAATGATTAGTGAGGAGAACTCTCAATTTGCAGAAACTCATGTAAAATATTTACTTTTATTGTAAATTAATTTCAATTTTTGACAAATTGTAAAATTTTAAAAAAATAATAAAATAAAATAACTTTTAAGCATTATTGCAACAATGCTTAAAGGTGGGGTTCCTTAATTATTTTAAAAGATTTAGAGTAATTTGCAACAATACTTAAAGGTGGGGTTCTTTTTTATAATTTCTCAAAAATGAAGATTAATTTGCGATATGAGTAAAATTTGTGATTTTATTTACAATTAACTCTATAATTATATATATGTGTTTGTGTGTGTACGTGTGTGTTACAAGAGCAAAGTGGGAGACATATATATATATATATATATATATATATATATATATATATATATATATATATATATATATATATATATAAAATAAAGAAGTGTAATAATTGATGTAAATGAGGAAAGCGAGTAATTAGTGGTTTAGTGGAATGTGAAGCTGTAGACTTGCATGTGTGTATATTGCATGAGAATAAGCAAATGCCACACGTGGAGATCATTCATTGGTTGATCAAGTGACAAGAGGATTGCATGCATGAGCCGTTGGATCAAGTTTGGAGTTGAGGAGATCAGTCTGATGGCATTACAGTTGGAAGCATCTAGAAGCATCAGCTGGAAGTATCAAACGGTTGCAAGATCAGTTAGTTACAACTGATTCAGTGTGCATGCGGTTGATTGGATGAAAGGGGATCAAAACGTTGATTAATCATCCATATAAGTTGAAGAAAGATCAGTTGGTTTCATCATCTTCATCACACCATCTTCACATATCAGTTTCAAGCATTAAGAGTTAGGGTTTGATAAGTGTGCTTGTAAGTTTTGTAACCTTCATCATCATCATAGTGAATTCTTCTCTTAGGAAATTGGATGTAGGGTTACGCCGAACCACTATACATCTTTGTGTTGATCGTTTTTATTTTATTTTCGTTTATCAATCAATTCGGAGTGAAACGTGAGTGATTAACCAATCAAGTGTGTGAGTTCTTGAGAGCTTCATCAAGATCTTCTTAATTTTCATAAAAGTGGCGCTGTCTGTGGGAAGAAGAAGAAGCAGTAGCCACAAGTTATCAAATCAGAGGGAAGGATCATGGTGACAACTAAATTTGATGTGGAGAAGTTTACAGAAAAGGTTGATTTTAGTTTGTGGATGATGAAGATGGAGGCCATATTGATCCAACAAGGTTTGGCTGATGCTATCAAACCGCTTCTAGAAAATCAAGCAGCAGCTGTTGATTCAGTTGCACAAGCTGCAGATCAAGATCAACAATCAAAGGCCAGAAGTGCAATCATACTATGCTTAGGTGACAAAGCTTTAAGAGAAGTTTCAAAAGAAGTAACCGCAAGAGATATGTGGAAGAAGCTTGCTGATCTTTACATGGTGAAGACTTTGGCAAACAGGCTATATACAAAGCAGAAGCTCTACTCCTTCAAAGTATACAAAACAGACTATATACAAAGCTGAAGCAAGTGATCCTTGCAATCAAAGCAAATGTGCTCCATAAGACATCAGATAATACAGTTGCAGGGGAAGGTCTTATGGCCAACAAACAGAATAAGTGGAACAAGAATGATAAGAAGGATGGCTCTGATAAGAAGAAACAAGAAAAGGGGAATCAGAGTTCATCAGCAGATGAAGATAATAATAACTGCTTCCACTGCAACAAACCTGGTCATTTCAAGAAGCAATGTCATAACTGGAAAGCTATGGTGGCAAGAAAGATTGCAGAAAAGGGTGGTAACCAAAAGATTCATGCAAATCAGGTAACTGAAAATATAGGTAATAAGGATCAAGATTACATTGAAGCTTTGGTTGTTGTTTCTGGTCAAGTGTCAGATCAGTGGGTGTTAGATTCATGTTGCACCTTCCATATGACATCAGTTAAGGATTGATTTACTGAATTAAAACCATATCATGAGGGATCAGTCTTGTTAGGCAATGATCAAGCCATCAAGATTGAGGGTATTGGCTCTGTCAAATTTAAAATGTTTGATGGTACCATAAAGTTGCTCACAAATGTGAGATATGTACCAGGATTAAGAAGAAATATGATATCATTAGGAATGTTAGACTCTCTGGGATGTGAGTACTATGTGAAGAAAGGTGTACTCACCATCATGAAAGGAAAGTCAGTAGTAATGAGGGGTGTTAAGAGCTCTGATCTTTACTTCCTTGAAGGATCAGTTGTCTCTGGCCAGTTGAACACTTCACAAGATCAAGAAGATGTTCATCTGTGGCATGGTAGATTAGCTCATGTAAGTGAGAGGGGGTTACAAGAGCTAGCAAGACAGAAGCTACTAGACATAAGTTCAACCTGCAAGTTGGATCAATATGAAGACTGCATTCTAAGTAAGTCAAAGAGGTTGAAATTTGGTTCAGGAGAACATTCTTCATCAGAAAGACTTCAGTATATCCATACAGACCTATGGGGACCATCCAGAAATCCAACTATGGGAGGAGGAAGATATTTCATATCTTTCATAGATGATTACTCTAAGAAGCTATGGGTGAAAATCCTAAAATCAAAGGATCAAGCATTCACTGTATTTAAAGATTGGCTTGCTGAAGTGGAGAATCAAACAGGGAGTAAACTGAAATGCTTAAGATCAGACAATGGACTTGAGTTTGTTTCAGAGGAGTTCAGTAGTTTCTGCAGAGAAAGAGGAATTAAGAGGCATAAGACTACACCTGGAACTCCTCAATAGAATGGAGTTGCAGAAAGAATGAATCAAACTCTGCTTGAAATTAGGTGCATGCTATGCAGTGGAGGATTTACAAAAGGGTTTTGGGGTGAACTTGTGACTACAGCAGCTTATTTGATCAATCTATGCCCATCAGCAGCTTTAAAGATCAAACCACCTGAAGAAGTGTGGTCAGGAAAGGCTCCTAGTTATAGTCATTTGAGAGTAATAGGCTATTAAGTATACTCTCATGTGAAGCAGGATAAATTGGAACTAAGAGCAGTAAAATGTGTAATGGTTGGATACCCCAAGGAAGTTAAAGCATACAGGTTGTGGTGTTATGAAGCTAATAAGTTTATTATTGGCAGAGATATCACATTCAATGAGAAAAAGATGTCATTAGTTGAAAGAAACTCTGTAGTATCTATCACTACAGATATTGATGAGCCTCAGGTGGAGCAAGCAAGAAAAGATTCACAACAGGACAACACAATTCCTGATCAGAATAGTGAAGAGAGCTCACCTGGTTCATCAAGTTCAAGATATGACTTGAGCACTTATCAGCTTGTCAGAGATAGGTTAAGAAGACAGATCAAGGCTCCAGTAACATACATGGAAGCTAATATAATATCATATGCATTGTATGTTGCATATGATATAGAAAATTATGAGCCAAGAACATATGATGAAGCTATATCAGGAAGTGAGAATAACAAGTGGATAGTTGCTATGGAAGAAGGTTATTATCTTTGCATAAGAATAAGACTTGGCAGATTGTTGAAAGACTATAGAACAAGAAGTTAGTAAGTTGTAAATAGATTTACAAGAAGAAGCTTGTTACAAGAAAAGAAGGAGGTGTTAGGTACAAGGCAAGGCTTGTGGCAAGAGGTTTTTCACAGAAAGAAGGTGTTGATTATAATGAAATATTCTCACCTGTTGTTAAGCACTGTTCTATTAGAATTCTTTTGGGATTAGTGACTCAGTTTGACTTTGAGTTACATCAGATGGATGTTACTACAACTTTCTTGCATGGAGATTTAAAAGAAGACATTTACATGAAAATTCCAGATGGTGTAAGTGTAGAAGGTGCTGACAGTAACGCTTGTTTACTCTTGAAGTCTTTGTATGGTCTGAAGCAGAGTCCAAGGTAGTGGTATTTGAAGTTTGATGATTACATTACATCAAATGGATTGAGCAGGAGCTTACATGACAGTTGTGTCTATGTTAGGTTCAAGTAAGGGTGTGATACATACTTACTTTTGTATGTAGATGATATTTTTATAGCTTGTAAGGATCAAGCTGGTATAGATGAAGTAAAAGCTTTACTTAAGCAGGTGTTTGATATGAAGGATCTAGGAGAAGCAAAGGTGATTCTTGGTATGCAGATTGAGAAAAATAGGTCAGCTGGTGAGCTAAAGTTGTTCCAAGAATCATACTTGGATAAAGTGTTGAAGAGATACAATATGAATCACAGTAAATTAGTAACAACACCAGCAAAGCAAGGAGTGAGTCTGTCACTACTCCAAGCTCCTCAGACAGATCAAGAGAAAATTGAGATGGGCAACATACCTTATGCAAGTGTTGTTGGTAGTTTGATGTATGCAATAGTATGTTGCAGGCCAGACTTAGCTTATGTGATAAGCATGATTAGTAGGTTTATGAGCAATCCAGGTCTACTACATTGGGACTCAGTGAAGTGGGCACTTAGATATGTGAAAGGTACCATCACAACAGGCTTGAAGTTTCAGAAAAGGGCTTCATGGGATAAGGCAGTAGTTGGATATGTTGATGCTGATTATGCAGCAAATCTTGATACTATGAAGTCACTTACTGGTTATGTTTTTAACTTGTTTGGTACTGCAGTAAGCTGGAAGGCAACACATCAACATATAGTGGCTCTATCAACTACAGAAGCAGAATTTGTTGCTCTCACTGAAGCAATCAAAGAGGGAGTTTGGCTGACTGGAATACTGAATGAGTTTGGTGTTCAGCAAGAAGGGATTGAGGTGTGTTGTGACAATCTGAGTGCAGTGCATCTCTCCAAGCATCAGGGATACCATGAAAGGACCAAGCACATTGATGTGAGATTATATTTCATAAGGGACATAATAGACAAGGAAGTAGTTAGTATCAAGAAGATCAAGACTACTGAAAATCCGGCTGACATGTTCACCAAAGCCTTACCAGTTCAGAAGTATGAACTGTGTAAGCAATTGATTCAATTGAATTAAGCAAGGAAGAAAGGTGGCCGCAACCTTTAAGAGCAGCAAGGTGGAGAAGATGAAGCTAGTATAGTGACGCAAGGTCTAAGGTGGAGATTTGTGAAGTTGAAGACTTGCATGTGTGTATATTGCATGAGAATAAGCAAATGCCACACGTGGAGATCATTCATTGGTTGATCAAGTGACAAGAGGATTGCATGCATGAGCCGTTGGATCAAGTTTGGAGTTGAGGAGATCAGTCTGATGGCATTACGGCTGGAAGCATCTAGAAGCATCAGCTGGAAGTATCAAACAGTTGCAAGATCAGTTGGTTACAACTGATTCAGTGTGCATGCAGTTGATTGGATGAAAGGGGATCAAAACGTTGATTAATCATCCATATAAGTTGAAGAAAGATCAGTTGGTTTCATCATCTTCATCACACCATCTTCACATATCAGTTTCAAGCATTAAGAGTTAGGGTTTGATAAGTGTGCTTGTAAGTTTTGTAACCTTCATCATCATCATAATGAATTCTTCTCTTAGGAAAGTGGATGTAGGCTTACGCCGAACCTCTATACATCTTTGTGTTGATCGTTTTCATTTCATTTTCATTTATCAATCAATTCGGAGTGAAACATGAGTGATTAACCAATCAAGTGTGTGAGTTCTTGAGAGCTTCATCAAGATCTTCTTAAGTTTCATAAGAAGTAATGGCATGGGACACCCAGCAAGGTGGAGTCGGGACATGGAAGGTTAACCATGGAGATGAAATCAACTTAACAGGTTGGTATTTCATGAAGATAAGATCAGCTCAACAAGTTTGTAAGAAAAGGATTTTCCGGTATGTGAATGTTCTGGGGAAGTAGCGATATAATGGGGTAGTTAGGAGATGTGGTGACTTGGACTCATTGGCGTTTAAGATTAGCGTGGTAACAAGGAGCAAGTGGGAGGAAGCATCGGGTAATCCTAGTGAGTTAGAATCGACTTCAAAGTAATGACACTTTTATTAGGAAAATGGTTCGAACTTGTTGTGGCTTGGCGGTATGTCAACGTTGTTACGTTGCAAGTATTGCTCAAGGTGGAGCAATGGTAAAAGTGTTGCTCAAGGTGGAGCAATGTTTATAGGTTGCTACTCAAGGTGGAGCAGTGTAATGGACAAGAGGGTTGATATGTGTTTCATTAAGTTTAAGGTGGAGATTGTGAGATGTGAACCTTAATGCATCACAATGAAGTGTTGGGAGAAGGTGATCAGCATGCTCAGCTGATGTATGGCAGAGCAATGCTTAATGGAACGGGTGCAACAAAGGATTCTTTACATAATGGTGCAACCGGTGCATAAGGTGAGCAGGGAAGTTTGAGGATTCTGCTTGGTAGTTAAACGGATGAGTTAGGGACAGTTGGGCATATGGCTAGAAAGCTTGACACCTCAACTGTTAGTTGGGAGTAGTTTTACTCATTTTGGTAACCGTTTGATACACTAACCGAAGGCTTAAAGTCGGTTCAACAAGTTGGTCCCGTTTCAATCAAGTTGTGTATATAAAGTTGTATTCACAACTTTAATCACTTGTAATCACCTCCACAATCATATAGCAATAAGATATTCTCTCCACAGTGGATGTAGGCTAGTTAGTGAGCCGAACCACTCTAAAAAAACCCTCGTGTTCTTGTATCGTTTCTTCATCCACAGATTAGGCTTCATGCTTTCAATTCTTAAGTTCATACTTCAATCTGCAATATGCCATTTCCCACGACAATTGGCGCCGTCTGTGTACAATCATAATCTGCAATCATAATATTTTAATTTGTATTAAAAGGTCATTTGCTTTGGGGGAAAAGCTAGGGTGGAATAGATGCTAATTCCACTTAGAATTATTTATGTTTGATTTGTTGATGCTTCAAAATCATGATCTCTGGCCCTTTGCAATAGTTGGGCACTATTTGTTGTATAATAAAGAGAAAATATGTCATTTAAGTATGATCTATTCCAACTTTTGTCATTTTCATTTGTAATTCTCAATTTTTGTCATTTTTGTCAGTTTTTAGTCATTTTTGTCCAAATTTTGTCCTTTTCTAAAATTTAGTTTTTTTTGTCCAAATTTAAGTTCTTTATGTTAAAAAAGTCCAAATTTGGTCAGAAATTGTATAAATTTTGGACCAAAAGTGGACAAATAAGGACCAAATTTTGAAAAAATGACCAATATTGGATCAAAAGGACTAAAACTGAACAAAAAGTGACCAAAATTGAGAATTATAAGGAAAAAAAAGGACTAAAGTTGAAATCTGTTATACTTACGGACTAATTTTGATATTTACCCTAAAAAAAGTGGAGATTCATTAATCAGTGAGAAAAAATGGAGATCCAATGATCAATGAGATGAAATAGAGTGGGTGCACTCCACTCCACAAAGTTTATAGAAAACGTAAGGCTTGCTATCAAGTACCTGTAGAACTGAACAACTGATAACAACGGGTACAACCCGAGGACATCATCTCATAAAGTATCAACAAGGATTTACAAAGGTACAAAATTCAACGGTGTAACTTAGTTTAAAGAAAATATACATGAACGATATAACATCGCGAAGATACAAAAAGAACATCAAGGGGGTCACTAAATATAAACTATACAATCTCGCCAATGAATCCGTCAATTTACATAAAAGAGAAAGTACCCAAAACACGGATTGGATGATGAGCAAACGATAGGCAAACCTCCAACCAAAACGATATCAACAGCCTGAAAAGGAAAGAATGATGGGGGGTGAGCAAAACCACTAGCCCAGTGAGGTGATAAGCCGGTCACCCCGACCCTTATACGAAGCATGTACTCCCACTCGCGGTTCATAACATAAAATCCCACAATTCGTCCCACAATAATTATTCTCACTCAGTGTACATATTAATGAAAATAAAAACCTTAGTGCACATTTATGAATAACACAATTAGTTCAAACAACATGTTATCACATAAAAGACGCGTGGGTAGTCAATATCCTCCTCGAACTGAGCTCTCCGTCGAGAGACAGTCCAAGCCCGTCACCGTTACTCTAGATAAAATGCACATTAATATTCTTTCTCAATATGCCAAGTGCTAAAGTTCACAATTCAATATCGACGTGAATACTTGAAATGATCAAACATATAAACATATATGACATGCATGTCCCACACCGGTGACGTTGACTGAGCCTATAATAGACTGATCCATCTAACGATCACCCTCCAGAGTATCAGTATTTGGCAAATGGACAGGTGCCCCGTTAGATCTAACTCACCCAGGTTTGCCAATCACGGGCAACTTGGTTGTCACTCTAACTCACCCGAACCGCGACAATTCGGGCTACTTAATCAATGTCGCTCCAACTCACCCGAACCGTGACCAATTCGGGCTACTTAACCTTGGTACCAGACATACATATGCATGTGCATCATAAGATGAATAACGACTCAAGTTAGAGTCTTAATTGGCACACAAGAATAACCAGAAATCAATAAAACTCATACAATGGCTAACATGACTCTAACCAGAGCAATCAAGCCAATCAGGCTCTTTACCACATAACATAATACCAAATAATTTTCTTATCAATTAACTAAAACTAAAATAAATGCACATTTATCGAGGGTCCACACTTCCCACAAGAGAAGGCGTTCCCGAATTATCAACTCACAAGGAAGTGATTAACTCTCTCCGGAATCTGAAGTCGGTCCCTTGCCCTTCGTCGATGGTTCTTTACCTAGAAAGGAGATGAGCAATTAAAGACAAATTAAATATAAATAACTATTAGCGTTAACATCCCTTTCATTGCTAAAAACAAATCCTAATCGAGTTCGAACGAGTTGATATTAAATAAAAATGGCATGTAACTCTTTAACATCAGTTCTCAATCCCATATAACCGTTTCAATACATTAACTAAACGAAACGGTAAAAAAATAAGTTTGAATTCGACATAAAAATTCTGAAATTTTCCAGCTAGCGGCAGTTTACGAGAAAAATCATAACTAATTGTAGAATAATCGGATTGAGGCGTTTCAAGTGGCTACGGAAAGCTAACGAGTTCAGCTACATACAAAAATTAAGTTTGCAAACTTTCGAGGGTAATAGCTATGTCAAAATCAGTTCGAACAGTCTGCAAATTACCCACATACCAAAAAGAAAAACCCCACAAAATTACAAAATCATGGAAGAAGGAAGCTTAATTCACACACCACTTACCTCAAAACAACTTAGAAACCACCTAGGATGAGGGTTGTAAGGGAGAATTTGATCAACAAGGGTTTCTCCTCTTCACTCTCTTCTTTCCCCTCTTTAGCTTTTCTTCTCCCGTTCTTCTCTCTCTTTTTTTTTAACTTTAGCTTTACTAATTATATATCAGGCCATTTAAGTGGGCTGAAACTTTGGGCCACAAAATAAATAAATAAATAAGTTTGGGCTTTCTAAAAAAATTCTAGTTGGGCTAAGATAGGGATGGCCTTTTGGGCCATAAAATAAATAAATAGGTTTTGGGCTTTCTAAAATAAATCTAGTTGGGCTAAGTTAGGGCTAGCCTTTTGGGCCATATAAATAAATAAATAGGTTTTGGGCTTTCTAAAAAAAAAATCTAGTTGAACTAAGATATTATAAAGTCTGATACCAAGAAAGTTGTCACGCCCCGACCCCAGACAGAGCGCGACAACCGCCACGTTAACCATAAATTTCACAGAATGGGTGCACTCCACTCCACAAAGTTTATAGAAAACGTAAGGCTTGCTATCAAGTACCTGTAGAACTGAACAACTGATAACAACGGGTACAACCCGAGGACATCATCTCATAAAGTATCAACAAGGATTTACAAAGGTACAAAATTCAACGGTGTAACTTAGTTTAAAGAAAATATACATGAACGATATAACATCGCGAAGATACAAAAAGAACATCAAGGGGGTCACTAAATATAAACTATACAATCTCGCCAATGAATCCGTCAATTTACATAAAAGAGAAAGTACCCAAAACACGGATTGGATGATGAGCAAACGATAGGCAAACCTCCAACCAAAACGATATCAACAGCCTGAAAAGGAAAGAATGATGGGGGGTGAGCAAAACCACTAGCCCAGTGAGGTGATAAGCCGGTCACCCCGACCCTTATACGAAGCATGTACTCCCACTCGCGGTTCATAACATAAAATCCCACAATTCGTCCCACAATAATTATTCTCACTCAGTGTACATATTAATGAAAATAAAAACCTTAGTGCACATTTATGAATAACACAATTAGTTCAAACAACATGTTATCACATAAAAGACGCGTGGGTAGTCAATATCCTCCTCGAAC
This sequence comes from Pogostemon cablin, assembly GCA_023678885.1. NCBI lineage: Eukaryota > Viridiplantae > Streptophyta > Magnoliopsida > Lamiales > Lamiaceae > Pogostemon > Pogostemon cablin. Next base: position 11,149,328 of record CM043008.1, on the reverse strand, counting down.
TGAGCTCTCCGTCGAGAGACAGTCCAAGCCCGTCACCGTTACTCTAGATAAAATGCACATTAATATTCTTTCTCAATATGCCAAGTGCTAAAGTTCACAATTCAATATCGACGTGAATACTTGAAATGATCAAACATATATGACATGCATGTCCCACACCGGTGACGTTGACTGAGCCTATAATAGACTGATCCATCTAACGATCACCCTCCAGAGTATCAGTATTTGGCAAATGGACAGGTGCCCCATTAGATCTAACTCACCCAGGTTTGCCAATCACGGGCAACTTGGTTGTCACTCTAACTCACCCGAACCGCGACAATTCGGGCTACTTAATCAATGTCGCTCCAACTCACCCGAACCGTGACCAATTCGGGCTACTTAACCTTGGTACATGTTATCACATAAAAGACGCGTGGGTAGTCAATATCCTCCTCGAACTGAGCTCTCCGTCGAGAGACAGTCCAAGCCCGTCACCATTACTCTAGATAAAATGCACATTAATATTCTTTCTCAATATGCCAAGTGCTAAAGTTCACAATTCAATATCGACGTGAATACTTGAAATGATCAAACATATATGACATGCATGTCCCACACCGGTGACGTTGACTGAGCCTATAATAGACTGATCCATCTAACGATCATCCTCCAGAGTATCAGTATTTGGCAAATGGACAGGTGCCCCGTTAGATCTAACTCACCCAGGTTTGCCAATCACGGGCAACTTGGTTGTCACTCTAACTCACCCGAACCGCGACAATTCGGGCTACTTAATCAATGTCGCTCCAACTCACCCGAACCGTGACCAATTCGGGCTACTTAACCTTGGTACCAGACATACATATGCATGTGCATCATAAGATGAATAACGACTCAAGTTAGAGTCTTAATTGGCACACAAGAATAACCAGAAATCAATAAAACTCATACAATGGCTAACATGACTCTAACCAGAGCAATCAAGCCAATCAGGCTCTTTACCACATAACATAATACCAAATAATTTTCTTATCAATTAACTAAAACTAAAATAAATGCACATTTATCGAGGGTCCACACTTCCCACAAGAGAAGGCGTTCCCGAATTATCAACTCACAAGGAAGTGATTAACTCTCTCCGGAATCTGAAGTCGGTCCCTTGCCCTTCGTCGATGGTTCTTTACCTAGAAAGGAGATGAGCAATTAAAGGCAAATTAAATATAAATAACTATTAGCGTTAACATCCCTTTCATTGCTAAAAACAAATCCTAATCGAGTTCGAACGAGTTGATATTAAATAAAAATGGCATGTAACTCTTTAACATCAGTTCTCAATCCCATATAACCGTTTCAATACATTAACTAAACGAAACGGTAAAAAAATAAGTTTGAATTCGACATAAAAATTCTGAAATTTTCCAGCTAGCGGCAGTTTACGAGAAAAATCATAACTAATTGTAGAATAATCGGATTGAGGCGTTTCAAGTGGCTACGGAAAGCTAACGAGTTCAGCTACGTACAAAAATTAAGTTTGCAAACTTTCGAGGGTAATAGCTATGTCAAAATCAGTTCGAACAGTCTGCAAATTACCCACATACCAAAAAGAAAAACCCCACAAAATTACAAAATCATGGAAGAAGGAAGCTTAATTCACACACCACTTACCTCAAAACAACTTAGGAACCACCTAGGATGAGGGTTGTAAGGGAGAATTTGATCAACAAGGGTTTCTCCTCTTCACTCTCTTCTTTCCCCTCTTTAGCTTTTCTTCTCCCGTTCTTCTTTCTCTTTTTTATTTATTTTATGGCCCAAAAGGCCATCCCTATCTTAGCCCAACTAGAATTTTTTTAGAAAGCCCAAACTTATTTATTTATTTATTTTGTGGCCCAAAGTTTCAGCCCACTTAAATGGCCTGATATATAATTAGTAAAAATTCAGTTCATTTAATTGTTCAGATACAAATAACAAGATTTCCCTTTTCTTTTGTATATGCTCCATGATTATAACATGAGTTGTTGTAAATCATTTTCTAAATGCCTGATGAGGATCAAATATGGAATCTAGAGTATTAAAGGTCCTACATATCTCTTCGTATCTTGTGTCGCATTCGACTGTCATCTATTTCAAATTATTAAAAGAGTGGCATAGTGATAATATTCATAAATTCGAATCTCATGTTATATTTCGATATAATATTTTTTGTAGTAAAGAATGATATGAATGATAAATATAAAACTCTAAGTTCTAAAAGGAAAGGTTTAGATTTTTTCTCCTGTGTATTACTCATCTATTGCGTGTATGTAATACTAAAATGTTGAAATTAAAGAACACCTAGTGCCAAAAATTTGTACCTAACACGGAAATATAAATCTTAAAATAATTTTACACTCTCTTCAAATTTTACTCATCTAACACATAAAATAAAAATTAGATTATATTCTTGGATTGCGAGAGAGATTTTTTGACAAAAAGTGAAACTAAAGGATATTGTTATTGGTTCGGTTTATGTTGATTTTTTTTTTTAAAAAAATGGATTTTAAAAATTAGTCAAATTATAATAATGGGTAAAGTATTAATCACATCGGGTTAACCCTACATCTTAGAGGTTTACGTTTTCTTATACCCAGTTTAGTGTTTATTCTTACGATTTAAAATAAATTAAGCGTATAATTGTCTTTTGAATCCGTGAATAAGGAAGTTTCACTATACACTTTAATTCACTTCTCGGTTCACCATACACCATAATTCATAAGGTAAATATTTGTATTAACCGGAATCCCACATATATCTTAATTTATAAATTACTCTTTAATATATAAAAAGTAATTAATTTTTAATAAAAAGCGACAATATCTCTAAAGTACGTGAAACGGTCACGGTGATTGAATATAGAAAAAGGAATGCATGACACAAAGCCTAATCGTGCGTAATGTCATTAAGAATATACGATTATGAGCACTCTCGTGTGTAATTCCAGAAACAACGCACGAACATGAGGTTTCCATTGTGTTAGAGTGTCTTATTATTAAACGATTCTCCTCTCTACTAGCTTAAACTTTTAGATGAGCTCATGGTTAACATAGGTTTAGAGTTCGAACCTCACCTCCATCCATTTATATGTGCAATGCTTGAGGCAAAAATTCTCCGCCCTCCCTCTTTTTTCTGGAATTGCCGACTTCTAGGGGTGAGAAAAAATCAGTTAAAATCGAGCCGAACCGAACAGAAAAATTAGTAATTTGGCTTTACGGTTCAGATTCGGTTTTAGTTTTAAGAAAAATTGGTAATTCGGTTTCGGTTCGATTTTGAGAAAAAAATCTCGGTTAAGCCGACTTCTAGGGGTGAGAAAAAATCAGTTAAAATCGAGCCGAACCGAACAGAAAAATTGGTAATTCGGCTTTACGGTTCAGATTCGGTTTTAGTTTTAAGAAAAATTGGTAATTCGGTTTCGGTTCGATTTTGAGAAAAAAATCTCGGTTAACCGAATCGATATATTACATTAATAATGGGCCTTGCTTTTTGTATTTTAAACCAAAATAAATAGAATCCCTAGCCATGTTATTTCAAAATCAATCTAGTAGCAGCAGAGTTGTCTGCAATTCGCCGTCTTCTACAATCTCTTACCTCTGCCCTCTTTGTCGTCTCGCATGAATGGAGTCCTCCATCTCTTCACAATTCTCTGTCTTTACTCTCTGGTCTCCTCGCCATTATATTAATTCAGTTCACAAGCGTGTCTCTATCTTCATTTTTTCTTCTTAAATCATGACTCTCGATTTTTGCATATTCAAGTGTGGTTCACGTCCTAGCACTCTAAACCATGGTCTTCCTCTACACATGTATGAAAATTCTTGCTGCAAAATAAGAATTTCTTAGTGTAATTGAATTTTAACAAATTGGGTCTTGTTTTTGAAGAATCCTTCCTCGAACAACGTACCTTTTTTCCTTTAATGTGTTTTTTAGTGGAGGTAATTATTGGAGGTGTGTTGTTGTAATTATCAATTGAAGTGAAGACAACATCTCAGTGGATGAAATGGATCAGTAGAATTTGTAAAAATCAATTGGGTCTATTGGGTTTCAGGGCATGTAATTAGAATGAAAGAAGTTGGATAAATTTTGGGTTTCTTAATTTTGATTACCGAAATTCATTCTGAATTATTTGTTTATCAGTTTTATCGGTTGAAAACCAAATCGAACTGAAGATTTCAATTATGTTGTGCTCGTTTTTTATCTTAATGTTTTCGGTTCGTTTGACATTTATAAAAAAATTTATTTTAGGTTTTGTTGGTTCGGCTCAGTTTTGAATTGATGCACAGCCCTACCGATTACTTCTTTCAAAATCTATCAGAAAAAAGAGAGCTTTGTGAGAGAGATTTGAGTGAGTGTTCTGTTCTTTTCCTTTTGTGGGTACTTTATGTTTCATCAGTTTCTTTGTGAGCCTAAACCTTAAAATTCGGAGCACTCTCTTCTTTATTGAAGATGATTCGTGACGGTTGGATTGATACCCAACAGTGGTATTAGAGCCGGTCCGTCGACCGTTTCGTTGGCTCTACTATTTGTTCTGATCGTCGCCACCCCTCTAATTTGTTTGAAGACTGTGTGAAGGGAAGTTGATTGAATATTTTTCATTCACGAGCTAATGCATTCGATTGTTGTAGAAATATACCCAAGTAATAAAAATTTTCGAACCCAAGGGAAATAAAGCAATTAAGTGTTTAAGCGATCTAAACTTTATTGTGATTTTATAAGGACTATGGGAGAAGTGGATAGATAAGCATGCAAATAAAGACAAATTAATGCAAGAAATAAAAGATACCATGGATGCAATGATGAATGGATTCCACATGATGCAATGATGAGATTAGCAACAATCATGACAAGGTAAATAAAGATATCATGCAATAAATTATAATCTATCATAGACATGGCATAGGAGCGATCTCTTATATATCCTAAGCTCTCTCGAGTCACTTAAGTTGTAGTCCCTAACAAAGCTACCAAAAGCTCATAGGATCGAGATCAAAGCGAACACCTTCAAATAGGTACTAATATTACTCTACGAGTTTTCTAATTATGTACTAAATCATAGTTAATATTCTCTTTTAAGGTACTATGAATGCTCTAATGGTTTGGGTCCCCTCACCTAATTAATTGATCTCTCGATTAAGCCAATCAAATGTTCTAACAAAGAGTTCTAAATTTAAAAGGATATCTCTATCTCATTTTAAAATAATAAAAATGAATTGTATGATGAAATGATTCAATAACTATCATAAACACATAATTAAATTCTCATTCTAATCACATGCCCAAGATAATTAATCACACAAATCAAACATATAAATCAAGCAATTAATATAAATGATAAAAATAATTCAATGCCCAATTAATATTAAAATTAAATTACATAATAACTAAATCCAACATCAATCATTGAGCTAATCTCACAAGGGAGATTAGTCCATCATAGTTTCAAGCAAAACAAAATAAATTATCTTACAAAATTTTATAAATTAACCAAAGAAAATTACAAAATAAAGTAAAGGCTCTCCTTAAATTTCTTCAAATTAAGCTTCTATCATCTTCTCTTGCAATCTCAATATCCTTTGTTTCCTTGTTCACTTGGGGTGAATAATGGAGAAAATTAATGAGTTAAATGAGTGGAGATAGGATTTGATAGGAGGATCAATTGGGAGAAAGAAGAAAAAATGAATAAATGAATTGGAAGCAGGACTGTTGCTTGTTGCTGTTGGTCGACCTCCAATCCCACGGCAGCTGCTTTGTATCACAATGCTAAATTGCCTTTTTCAAGTGGGCCATGGTGGGCCATAGTAGTTATGTGGACAATTAAATAATTATTGAAATTCAATGTTGACCACCAATTCTAAATGCATAGTGGCAACGTATATGAAGCGAGTGCACCTACTCTTTAATCATTTGATTGGGCTTGACAATCCTTGTGCCTTGAAATTAATTCACCATGGGTCTAATCTTCTCTATTGGACTGGAAAATGGATAATGGGCGCCCAAATGCATGCTGAAAATTTCAGCTTTCGCGCCTTTGTCATTTTAGTTCGTTTAAACTCCAAATAGAATCCCATTTTTTTCCCACGCCTTCCTAATTGCATAGAAAAGCTCATTTAAGCTCAAAATCCTACAAATTCTAATAAGAGAATCCTCTCCACATAAATTAAGGAATTAAAGAAATTAATCATTAAAAACAACCTTAATTATATAAAAAAACTAAATAGAATTGGATCATATTTTCTATCAATTTCTACGCTCATCAACCCCCTAAACTTAAAGTGTTATTCATCCCCAAACAACAAAAAAGATAAAGAACTTGAGGGGAAAATTACATAGAAAGGAAGCATGGAGTGAATATAGAATATAGTCGTTTTCAACTACTCGATCAAATCAAACCATATAGTTGAATATCAATTAAAAAATGAACAAAATTATGGTGGGAAATGCAAGCACAACACTCATTCTTACTTAATCTTCTTCCATTTCTAACTTCAAACTCCTTCTTTCTAGATATTCTTGACCTTGTACGAATAAGATATCACCATAACAACTCAAGTTCTTTCATGATATTCTTTTTCTTTTTCTTTCATGCTCTTTTACATCTCATATCCTCCTTCTTTTGTAACCATTTTTCTTCCTTCTTTCTTCTCTTACTTTCACATTGTCTAACTATACTTTCTCTATTAAAACTTCACACATAGGGTTTTTCTTAGTTTTAAGTGGTATTTGTCTATATGATGTGCTTATCAAAGAATATAGGCTTTAATGGCTCAAGTTGGCTAGCAATGAATAATGTTGATGTTGGATTTCGATCGTTTGGTTAACGTGAACCGTTAGGGTTCTATGTGTTTCTAAATTAGCAGAAGCAAGAAGATAGAAATGTATTACCTTTCACCAGGGTATGTTGAAGAAGAACAGCTGCAGAAATCGACCTCTTGATCTTCTGCTGTATTCTCAAGTCCAATCTTGACATCGTGTGGGCGATGATCTTCAAGATTTTCTCAATTTGCTTTCCTCCCTATCCAACTTGTGTTTTAGGAGTGAATAACAGGGTTTCGGATAAGTTGAGGTGACTTATTTATAGGCTACAATAGGGACCAGGAGGAAAAATTAGAGTCAGGCCTACATTGGACTTAAGTATCCAAGTTTAGCCCAAAACTTATACTTAAGTCTAATAATAATAATACATTCCGCTAAAATATTATTATTGTACTGCCGCTCTAATCCCACAATTACGTTATGGGCTCCTTCTTATTATGAACCCGTTAGTCTCCCCATGTTTAAAAATACAATGCCCATTAATTAATTAAGTTACTGACAACTCCATTAATTAATATCTCATCCGAGAGTAGTACCACTCAACTCATTATCATGCCAGAATAAATCCATCTGTAGGGTTTTACATGATAATCCTTATGAGCTCCTCAAGGGGACATCATCAACCTATTTAATAGGACACGGATTCCTTCTACAATCAACAGCACACCATAGAGACAACACTATTTCCCAACTCACCGAGTTTGTTGATTTAATTACATATAAATTTCACTCATTGATGAATCAAAGAAATACATATTGGCTTACGTATCGAGGTTATTGTATAGGGATTAAGAGCACGAATATCCACAATAACTGAGATCAAGTTCTTCTATATAATCAATATAAGTCGAACGATCTCAAGCAGTCCTGCTCAATACACACAAAGTGCACTAATGTGATTTTATAGTCAAGATAAACTAATACCAAATTACACTACAATCATCCCGATAGAGAGACCCCGTCTATCTCGATTGTGAGCATTTATTTATACTTTATAAGGAAACCGATAATATGATCTTTCGCGTGTTGTCGCACAACATGTTATCTACAGTATAAAGTAAGTGGACTATTGCATCGGACATATAAAAAATTATAAGACGCAATCATTTGATCAATGATTTTCATTTCAAATATTGTTAAAACATTATTCATACTAAAGTTAGCCTTTTAGTATACAATCCAACAGTTGAAAGGTAGGAAAATATGTATTTGACTCTAACTTCACATATCAAAGATGCCCTAAGATCATCTTCAAAAGTTTCCACACAAACGTAGTCTAAAGTAAGATTAATGATAAGTTCTAGATCACACATACACATGAATGATGCAAACATTTATGAATAAATCGTATAATGATTACGCATTCAAGGCCCAAAATTTCACGATTCATCAATTGTGAAAAATAAACACCATGCAAGCAAATTCTCAACAACAACATGTACACAAATTCACATCAATCCAACACATGATCCAACCTAATCTCGTAGCTTCAAAAACTATGCATCAAATAGGCTCCCGCAAGAGAAGAAAGAATAATAAGAAACATAAGGGAATCTAACAAAATAAGAAAAATGGGAACAAATGGTGCGCCGGTACAAAAATGTGCAAACTAAGAATAAGATAAACGAGCAAGCTCCCCCAAACTTAAATTTAACTAAGAGTTCAATTTTAGTTTGGATTTGTTACCAAATTTGTTGCACCTTTCTTCAGTTCTAGTCCATCAACGGAAAACTCCTTCATGTTCCTACAAAAGACAAGAAATAAAATAAAAACATACTAAGAAAGTAATAAAAGAAAACAATAAAGATAATAATGGGTTGCCTCCCATCTAGTGCTAAGTTTGATGTCTTCAAGCTAGACGAGAATTTCGAGCTCATGGTGGTCTAGAATAATCCTTAGGCACTTTTACAGGCTTCTTCTTGAAATAGTGTCTTATTCTCTTATTAGCCATTTTGTAGTAGAGATGATTAATTAAAATAATTTATCGAACCACAGGGAGGTCGGCGCTAGAGCTTAAGCGAGATCACATTTATCGCAATTTTATAGAGACGAATCATCAATGGGTAGTTTGATCACACAAGAAATTAAATCAATCAAAGAAAACAAGCAAGCAATGATTAGCAAACAAGATAGATGAATGAAAAGTGGTTTTCCAAATTAAGTAAAAGTGAGATTAACAACAACAATTAAGAAGTGGAAATCCTAGGATAAATGCATCGAATTCACATGAATCATGGATTGAAGACTAAGGGCCAACACTAAGATCACTTAAACTCCCTCTCAAGATGGATATGATATGGTTCTAAACATAGCTTGAAATAAGAGTCCCTTCACACGATTAATCAACCTCTCGATCAAACCAATCGTATGTTCTATTAAATGGTTCTAAACTCTAAAGGATTTCTCAGTCTCTTTACAATTTATAATGCACATGAAGTGTTTGATAAAATGATTCACTCAACTATCTTAAGCACATAATTGATTTCTCAATCTAATCACATATTTAGAACAACTAAACACACAAATCATCAATACAAATCAAACAATTAATAATCAATGATAGAAAACCATAGATCCAATCAATATATGAATTCAAATACACAAATCCCAAAATTATCCAACAACTCTCATGTTGTTAATCTTACAATGGAGATTAGCCTACCATATTCATAAAAAATTAACATAGACAATTAAATCCTTACAAATCATGATAAAACTATGAGGTTTAATACAAATCTCATCAAATGTTAAATTATTGGGTATTTATACCCCTTGGGAAGCTTCTAGAAGGTTCTGGAATTTTTAGCAGCTTTTTACACAACACGAGTCGTGCTCTGCAACACGGCCACAAGGTGACCATGTTGGGTGAATTGATGTCGCTGCACGGCCAAGACTTACATGGTCGTGTTACGCAACACGGCTCGTGCGCTGTAACACGGGTATAGAGTGGTCGTGTTGGATGAATTGATGACGTCACACGGTCACTTCTTACAGGGCCGTGTTCCGTACACGGTCCGTGTTGTGCATGCCCCTGTTTCCTTCACTATTTTAGCTCTTTCTCCCTCGTTTCAACTCCGAATTGAGATTCGTTTTTTTTCTACGTCTTCCTTATCATGTCTAGCATCCATTAAAAACTGAAAATTATAGGTTTAAGCTCTTTTGCATACATTTCAATAAAAATACAAAACACAACCAAATAACACATAAATAAGGATAAAATAATACGAAAATGGATATAAAAAGGTACTAAAATCTAGGTGAAAATATCATTCATCATTCTCTCACCCTCAACCACAAGGATGTCTCCTTTCTTATTAATAGTTCAAGCAATTATTCTATGAAGAAGTTCTTCACAAGGAATGACCCTTTCCACTTGTTCCACTTTTCCCATCGGACTACATATGAATTTTGGATTTCTACCACATCTAGATCCCAGTAAGAATTCGGGGAATGATACTTGTTGATGCCCTCTTGCAACACTAGTCCTACAATTACCAACAAATAAATTTTTATCAATGAAATTATGAAGATCCATAAGAGAGTTTGAAATTTCAATAGAATGAGAAATTTTTGGCTTGTGTGGAGTAGAGTTAATGATCTTTATCTCCGGAGGTTCTTTTCTTCCATAAGTGCATGAATCTCTTATTGATTTTGAAGTTTTTCTTTTTCAAGTATCATTTCAAGAGACTCAACAAATCTATCGAATTCCTCCTTCAACTCTTCTTTCAATTATTTTGCTTTTACCCACTTAGGAACTCTTTCTCTCTTTTCATTTATAGCCTCATCAACCCCTCAAACTATTTTCTTTTATAGCCTCTTCTCTATCAACCACCTTACAAGCCTCCAACCCTTCTTCAGCCATTCTTTCCTCACCTTGAGAGTAAAAAGTCATGCATTGGTCCTTAGTCTCCGATGTAGAAGATTTATTGATTGTTCTCTGTATACTTTCCAAAGCAGTTGAGATTTGCCTAAATGGTGCTCCATTGATTCCATTCTCACTTCCATAGAACTCTTCTCATCAATAACTAACAACTCAATTTTTTCAACTCTCTCTTCACATGCTTTCATCCTAGCTTCATTATCCTCAATATACTTGTGCAACAAATCATCCAAAGGCGATTTTCTTTCATCATTTGGAAAATTTCCCCACGGATTGAACGTCGATGGAAAAACTACGTCACACTTAGCTACGTTCTCCAAATCATAGCTCCTTTCTATGCTTTCCGCAGACCCGAATTTCCTTCATAATTTAGCCCCGAATTTCCTTCATAGCCTTATATTCAAAGATATGAATCATGAATTTTACAGATTCAAGTAGATTTATTTAAGGGTTGTATCCCTTTTCGCCTCATGTGGCTTTTCTATTAACATCTTATCACACACTCTTTTTTCTTTTCCCCTTGGTTTTATATTACTACTCATTTTTTATACTCTCTGTAGGCCATGGATAGGTATTTGTGGTAATTTATTTAAAAATTCTTATTGTTATTTAAGCGGTGATGCAAAAAATAGACAACCGGATGATGCATCAATAAATAACCAATCTCTTCTGCTAAAGCCTTGATAGAAAAATCCCACTTGTTGCTTTTTCAGGAATCCATGATGAGGACACTTACTCAACATCTCTGTAAACCTCTCCCACAACTCATGAAAGATCTCATAAGGTCATAAGGTAAATGCTTAAATTGAGCAATGAAAATTTGCAATTGTAGCGTCTTTAAAGGTGGAAACTATTTGTTGAGGAAACGTTGAGCAAGATCCTTCAAAGTATTGCATGTCCCCGGAGTGATCGTTCCAAGCCAAGCACGTACTCTATCCTTTAAAGAAAAATGAAAGAGTCTTATATTAATGCAATCTTCACTCACCTCATTCATATTAATAGTATTCGCTATCTCCAGAAAGTGGCAAGATGTTAATTTGGATCTTCGGTTGGATCTCCATCAAATTGGCATGATTGAACATCCGAATCAAACTTGCCTTCAACTCAAAATCATTGGCATTGATTAGAGGAGCCATAATTTGTTGAACCATCATCGCTTGTAGATGATCTCTAATAGTCATATTCAACATGTCTTGAGGAACTTGAGAGTAAACATTATGAAACACTAGAGGATCAACCGTTGAGGAGCAACGATGTTCTATAAACTTATTGTTGAAAAAATTGTAAGTTGGGAACTTGAACTCCTTGAGATATCCTTATATCTTCTTAAGCTTCCCTATTAGAAATGGCATTTGTATTCATCATGCTTTGAATATTTTCCAAGTAGCTCATTTTTTATTTTTTATTTTTTGCTTGTTCTCCTTATTCTTCCTTCTTAAGGTATGCACCTACAAAAGAAAGAAAAATTAGAATAAATTTTCTAAAGCAAATATAAGATTCAAAAAAGAAAAATGTCCTTATTAAGACCACTCTAAAGAAATCCTTCGTCAAACTATAAAAATTACATTGATTTCCCAAGCAATGGCGGCGTCAAATACTTGATTGAATATTTTTCACACACGAGGACGTGTACTCGATTGTCGTACAAATATACCCAAGTAATAAAAATTTTCAAACCCAAGAAAAATCAAACAATTAAGAATTTAAGCGGTCTCAAGTCTATTGCGATTTTATAAGGACGGCGGGAGAAGTGGATAGATAAGCATGCAAATAAAGGCAATTAAATCAATACAAGAAATAAAAGATACGATGGATGCAATGATGAATGAATTCCAAATTATGCAAGGATGAGATTAGAACCAATCATGGTAAGGTAAATAAAGAAATCATGCAATAAATTATAATCTATCATGAACATGGCATAGGAGCGATCTCTTATATATCCTAAGCTCTCTCTCGAGTCACTTAAGTTGTAGGCCCTCAACAAGGCTCCCAAAAGCTTATAGGATCAAGACCAAAACAAGCACCTCCCAATAGGTACTAATTACTCTACGAGTTCCCTAATTAGGTACTGAATCATAGGCAATATTCTCTTTTTAGGAACTATGAATGCACTAATGGTTTGGGTCCCCTCACCTAATTAACCAATCTCTCATTTAATCCAATCAAATGTTTTATCAAAGAGTTATAAATTTAAAAGGATATCTCTATCTCATTTCAAATTAATGCACATGAAGTGCATGATGAAATGATTCACTGAATTATCATAAACACATAATGAATTCTCATTCTAATCGCATGCCTAAGATAATTAATCACACAAACCAAGCATATAAATCAAGCAATTAACATTAATGATAAAAATAACTCAATGCCCAATTAAGATTAAAATAAAATTGCATAAGAACTAAATTATCCAACACCAATCATTAAATTGATCTCACAAGGGAGATTAGTCCATCATAGTCTCAAGTAAAATAAAATAATTTTTTTTACAAAATTTTATGAATTAAACAAAGAAAACTACAAAATAAAGTAAAGTTTCTCTTGAATTTCTTTAAATGAAGCCTCTATCTTCCATTGCAATCTTAATCTTCTTGCTTCTTTGATCACCTGAGTGAGTAATGGAGAAAATTGATGAGTTAAATGAGTGGAGTGATTTGATAGGTGGATCAATTGGGGAAAGAGGAAAAAAATAAATGAATTGGAAGCAGGATTGTTGCTGTTGGTCGACCCCCAATCCCACGGTTGCTTTGTATCAAAATGCTAATTGCCTTTTTCAAGTGGGCCATGGTGGGCCATGGTAGTTGTATGGACAATTAAATAATTATTGAAATTGAAAGGTTACCACCAATTATAAATGCATAGTGGCGATAATTATAAATACATAGTGGCAACGTAATTGAAGTGAGTGCACATCTTCTTTAATCATTTGAATTGGGACAATCCTTGGGCCTTTAAAATTAATTCACCATGGGCCTAATCTTTTGTATTTGGATGGAAAATGGATAATGGGCGACCAAATACACGCTGAAATTTTCAGCTTGCGCATCTTTGTTATTTTAGCTCATTTTTGTTCGTTTTAACCCAAATTGAGTCCCCTCTTTTCCCACGCCTTCGTAAATGCATAAAAATCTCATTTAAACTTAAAATCCTGCAAATTCTTATAAGATAATCCTCTCCACAAAAGTTAAATAATTAAAGAAATTAATCATTTAAAACAACCTTAATTATATAAAAACTAAATAGAATTGTACCATATTTTCTATCAATTTCTAAGCTCATCAGAAGTCTCTTTCCATTTTTCAATTGTTCTGTTCTGTTTTTTACTTTTTACAGACTGATTTTTTGATTTTGGGTGAGATTGTCGATTTATTAGACTTCTTGTTCAGGGTTCAAGTTTGGCAGTTGACATTGTGTAGCTCCAATGAGTAGAAGCTGCTTGTTCGGGTTGCTGCTTGAATTGACCTACAAGAGATCCGCCCCTGTTAAAGTAACGGGCTGGTGGCTTGTAGGGGCTGTAGTTATACGGTGGTCTTCTCCAGTCACCGCTCTTGTATTTTGGTTTGTGTTCTCCTGTGCCATTTTTCAGTTCTTAGTGGCCACTGATTGTGGCTTAGGGTTGGGATTCTGTAATGGTAGAATCTTTTAGGATCTGTGTTTATTTGATGCTTGAAGGGGCTGATCCTCTATGTGATCCTATTTACTTCTTGTTTTGCATGTTATGAATCTTTTTACATGGGCTTTTTTCCACTGTTGTTAAATCTGCTTTTTTGGAATTTTATGCTCATTTCTTTCTTTAAGTATGAATAAAGTAATTTTTCAGGCCCTGAGTGACCTCATATTCAATCGATTAATCGATTCGTGAATTGGGATAGCCTCAGTTCACCTGTGTATGTGACTGTATTTTTTTCTAGTTTCTTTGTTAGTCGATTCGAGTAACTTTAAAAACCTAAGCCTTCTTCTAATTCGTTTGGAAAAGCCCCCATTAATGGAAAATGAGACTTTAGTATCTGGAAATAGAAAATGAATTTTTATACTTATCCAACAATGAGTGTTCAAAGATGTGAATGACCTTATGATAAGGCTGTAACTGAGGCTAAAAGGAATGAAATTAATGAGCTTGATTTGTCTGCGATTATCTTGAATCTATCTGACTGTGTGTTAAGGAAGGTCGATATTTATGATTTTGCCAAAAAAAAAAACTTTAGGAAAAGTCGGAAGAATTATATACTGAAACTTTCATGCATAGTGAATTGTCTCTTCTTGAAAAAAAATTCACTTTAAACTTGATTTAAACAAAGATATTGAAGAGAACATGGATGTATTTATTAAATTGATTCTTGATTAAACAAACTGGTGACAAACATATTGATGAATATTATGCTATTGTGCTCCTGAATGCTATTCCTGAATCTTATTGTAGTGATGTTAGATCTATTATTAAGTATGGTAAAGATGATATAAGGGAAAATACCAAAATTGGTCATTTATGTTTGGCGTAATTCAAATTTAGTTCTCAAGTTTGCTAAATTTGCAATTGTGATCCTGTAGTGTATGATTTCATACCCAAATAAATATATATTTTATAAGTGGGTGGACTCTGATACCACTACTGGTATTTGAAGATAGATAGTTGGATTAGTAGCGTGAGGTTTTAAAAGTGGTTTTGGAATATTGAGGTTGGATGTTGAAAATTTAAAGATATTGGTAGTGGGTGTTGCATGAATGAAGTAGACTTTGAATGGGATAGTGGTTTATTAATTATCTTTCTCATGATACAATGGCCTTTTTATAGTTGTGATGGTCGGTTAGATTAACCATTATACAAGTGATCAATATGTTTCTAGGAACTTGATAACTACTCCTTCAAGACTTCAAGATTTATCTTGCTGCTTCCAGAACTTGATAAGGCGGTGTTGACTTTAACAATACTCTGGAAAAAACATGTTTAAGGTTAAACTCACCCTGCAATATAAATAAATAATCATCTAGTAAGCTGTTTATATAATTATAATTCATTAATTGGAGTGTACAAATTAATATCTCTAGAAACAGAGCTTTTGTTAGTTTTAGCCTACTTTTCTGCAAAATAATAAACATGACATAGCTAATAATTTCAATTAGTATGATCATGAATAACCCCGAGTTCGTTCTAGCCATGAGAGTTTGAGGTACCTTATGGTGAAATTCACTAAGGTCTCAATTTCAAAACTCTGAGGGTGTACATGGGAATCTCTGCTAGTGAACAATGACTTCTGGCCTTCCTGAATTAGTTTATTTACATATTGGATACCCGCGCATTAAAAAAAAAGGGTATGATGATGAATAAGTGAAGAAAAATTAATGTTTGATATAATTACCTTTCAATGAATTATGCAAAGGGTGGAAGAATTAAAGCTGCAAGAAGGTGTCTGTAAGTGACACACAAGGAGGGACCCATGTCATTCTTGAAGGAAGCTTGGGTGAAAAAATATTGTAAAGTATATGCTATCTGACATCCCAATTGCCACCATACCAAACTCACCCTTCATCTTCATCTTCATCTTCATCTTCTATGTCTACCTACATCTCTCTCTGTACTACCTCATTTTCCTTTCCATTAATTATACTTGCTGCCCCTCACCACCCCTATTTATTATGACTACAAAACTTATTTTTAACAATTAAATTTAACAACGTAGTGGTAGTTATCAATAAGCCAACAAAAATTGTATTTTTTTTAACGGAATGCCTACGGATTTCTTATATTTTTACCAACGAAATTAGAGTTTACGATTTATGGTTTTACGATACATACCAATAGATTACCAACGAAATCATTATATAAATTATCAACGAAATTATTAGCAACAAGATTATTTACCAACGAAATTGAATTTTCGTGGCTAAAAATTTATCAACTACTACTTTACCAACGCAAATTACTAAGGGATTATATATTTATACAGTCTGATCTACACATTTAGAGTCCTCCTCCCAAATCTTTATCTCCTTCAAATTATTCCTTGATTCATCTCCATCATGTTGTTTTCCCCAAAGGAATGTAAACAGCCCCAATATGACAATCACACCTCCAACTATGCTGCAATTATACACCCAAAAGTTATCAATTTGAAAGCTATGGACTAATAATTTTTCAAGGATAAAAATATTAAATTCTAAAAGTGATTGCTAAATTTAAAGACTAATCATTAGAATAGCATGCAGGCTGCAGCTATACCTACATCGGGGTGTTATATATATATATATATATATATATATATATATATATATATATATATATATATATATATATATATATATACTTCCTAATTCACGTTCAAAAAGAGTCTTTTTTCTATTTTGGGCGTCCCACTCAAACGATCCATTTTTTTTTACACATATGAAATCCACATACTCCCACTAATACAATTAAAATATGGGGGCTCATACTCCCACTAATACAACTACCCCAACACATTAAATAATAATAGATCTTAATCTACGTGCTAAAAAGCAAAAGGTCGACTTTCGGCCGGACGGAGAGAGTATATATATATATATATATATATATACACTAGTATGAAACTCGCGTACAACGCGGGATCATTTATTTAATTATTCTTATTTTTTATAATTAAATAATCCTTGTTATATAACGTAACAATATTAATTACTAAAATTTTTTTTCTTATAGCTAGACAATTTCTTTCATCAATGTAAAGAATTTGCAACAAATTATAACATTTAACTTTTGAAAATGTAATGTATAACTAAATCATGTATAAAGTTAATATATATGTACATATATTCTAATTATTTGAAAGAATCTTGACTTGTATTTTTTTTAAAATGTTACTATATAACATAATACAATTGAAAACTGCTCCTTCCGTCCCAGGCTAAGATGACAATTTCTCCATTTTGATCGTCCTACTCAAAGAGTTTCCTTTCCTTTTTTACACACATGGGACCCACACACCCCTCTAACACAATTAAAATATGTGATCCACACTTTCACTAATACAACTACCCACTATACATTAAATAATAATACTCCTTAATCTACGTGCAAAAAAGCAAATGACCTTCTTACGCCGGGACGGAGGGAGTATTTATTACTCCTCCTATTTGAAGAATCGATTCTTAAGAGGTACTCCCTCCGTGCCCTTGATACGTATTAATTTTTTCATTTTGGTCTGTACCATTACAAAGTATTCATTTTCCTTTTTGGATTGATGTGACCTACAACCACTACACATGACCCCACATTCAACACTAATACAACTACCCACTACACATTAAAATATTATTTATCTCACCTTACTATATATTAAATTATTATACTCCTTAATCCACGTGCAAAAAGTCAACGGATACCTTTTAAGGGGACGTAGGGAGTAAATCGATTCAAGAATACTTGAATTAGTTTTCTTCCTCTTGAAAAATACTTGAATCGATTATTTAAAAATAAATCGAATCTCTACTTGATTTGCTCTATCGAAATAAAATTTTATACTTTCATAAATTAATTCTCTAGGGGAACTTGAAGAAAACTCATATTCTTCATTGAGAATCGAATGTGTGTATTTAGAATGAATAACCAAAAAGTCTTATTTATAGGTGAGGTGAGAGAGAATATTATATGGAATATTCTTTTTCACTTTATATATATTATTTAATTTGATATTAATTAATTTATTTATTGAATTAAAAGATTTAATAATTAATTAATGATACCAAAATAAATAAATAAAATATTAAAAATTTAATCATTATTAAAAATAAGAAACACATTATTTAAAGAAGAAAATATTAAATGAGACAATTAATTAAAAGTAAATAATGTAATATATATATATATATATATATATATATATATATATATATATATAGTATAAATAAAATTAATTTATATATATTATTCTTTTAAATATTCTTAAATTTGTAATGAATTTATTAATTTTATTTTTTATTTAATTTTATTAGTTTTAAATTATATAAACAACTAAAAAAATTTTAAGATGCAAATCTATTCAAGAATACTTGAATTTCTTACTTTTGAAAAATCGATTTTTAAGATGCAAATCTTTTCAAGAATACTTGAATCAATTCTCTTCCTCTACAAGAATTGATTCTTTAGAGGTAAATTGATTTAACAATACATGAATCAATTCTCTTCCTCTTTAAGAATACTTACTTGAATCAATTTTTTAGAGTTAGATCGAATCTCTACTTGATTCGCCCTATCGAAATAAATTTTTATACTTTCATAAATCAATTCTCTAGAGTAACTTGAAAAAAACTCATATTCCTCTTGGAGAATTGAATGAGTGTATTTAGAATGAATAACCGAAAAGTCTTTTTTATAGGTGGGGTGAGAGAGAATATTATATGAAATATTATTTTTTCTCTTTATATATATTATTTAATTTGATATTAATTAATTTATTGTATTAAAAGATTTAGTAATTAATTAATGATACCCAAATAAATAAATAAATATTAAAAATGTAATGATTATTAAAAATAAGAAACACATATTTAATAAAGAAAATATTAAATAAGGAAGTTAATTAAAAGTAAATAAGAAAAATATGAAAAAAAGTATTAAAATTTTGAGAAAATTACACATCACATTGGAGCGCTCTGTAGACGACACGACAGTAAGAAAAGTTTATGTTATAGTATACTTAATATATATATACTCCTTTTGTCCTACCATAAAAGTTACTCCCTCCGTCTCACATTTATTTTTACACAATCCGTTTTCTTCCGTCTCACATTTATCTTCAACGCTCAAAAAATAAATCTTCACATAAAAAAAATTAAAAAAATAAATCAACAACCTCAAAAGTTATTTTAATTTTAAAAATATCACTCAGCCACCTAACACACATAATATATTTTATAATTTATTATTATCTAAAAATACCACAATACCCCTAAAAATCAATATAGTTGGTCAAAATTTTAACAAAATTTCTTAAACTACGTTTCCATAGGAACGGTGAACATAATTATGGGACGGATTGAGGGAGTGCATTAAAGTAGTTAGAACGTTATACTAAAAGAGTTACATTCTCTTTTAGTAGATGAGACTCACACATACTTCCTCCGTTCCGCAATTACATTTACGTTTTCCATTTTGATTTGTGTCAAGTAAGGTTTATACTTTCTTTTTTGTCAAGTGAGACACACACAAAATAATTATTTATTCTCTACATAGGCCCACACAAGACACTAATACAATTACCCACTACACATTAAATATCACTATCGATTAAAATATTATATCTCTTAATCTCCGTGCTAATAGTAAATGTAACTCTTTTAATTTGTGCCAAAAAAAATTGAAAAGCTTACCTTCCAACATAGAGCTTTTCACCAAACGCAAAATAGGACAAGATTGCAACTAACAAAGTGGTTAGGGGATTGAACATTGTAACAAATACGGGTCCTCTTGCTTTAATGCACCAAAGTTGTGCAAAATATACAAACCCTGATATTACCACACCCTGTTACATTTATTAACACATTAATTAGTTTAACATAATTAATTACAAATAATCCAATTAGGGCAAGTGATTTTTGGAACAGATTTACACAATTAATTATATGAACTCTAGTAGCTCATTTATATTATATTTTAGGGCTAATGTTTCTTCTTAGGGTATAGAATATTTAAGTGTATAATTATTTTTATAATTTTTAAGTAAGAAGGGTTTAAGTGAAACTAACAGGGTTTACATATAGACTCTTCCAATTAATTGTGGATTCCATTGGTCCTGATCCATATGTTTAACCGAAGTTATTTTTTTATCAACTGTATTGACTTTTGAGCGTATTTTAGTATTTTTAGATAAATAAAGTGCAAAATAATATTATGAGCTTGAGGAATGAGTGACAAATTTGAAATTAAAATAAATTTTAAAATTATTAGAAAATAAAGTATTATTACTTTTTTGAAATGTAAAGAATTTTGTGAGATAAAAAAAGAAAAGAAAAGTGTGAAGATTTTATGAAACTAGGGCATAATGAGGCTTACGCCATACAGAGTAGACCAGAAACCAATATCCAAACCAATTGTCCATGCTTTTCGTTCATGTTGAACAATTGCTGTAAACACAGCTGATTGTGTTCCACCAACCAGATTCACCCACGTAGTCAGTGAAAGCTGAGCTGGATAACGCTTCAGAGTGTATCCCTGTGCAACCTTAATCATGAGAGAGCGGGGAGAGATTTTGGAAAAAATATCAAAATTCATCTTTTTAAGTATGACAGATTTTTATTTTAGTTATTTTCTATTTTCTTTTTTTTAGTCTTTTATGTTCGAATTTAATCCTTTTATCAAATTTAGTCCAATTTTTTTTTCAAAATTTAGTACTTTATATCAGAATTTGTTCAATTTTGAATTAAAATTTGAATAAAAAATGACTTAATTTGATTAAAGAATTGAATTTGAGCATAAATGATTAAAATTAAGAATTTCAAATAAAAAAATATTAAAATTGAAAGGGTTGGTCTTACTTAAGACCGCCTCACTTGAGACCATTTTAAACATTTTAAAATAGTTATCACTTTTGTTATAAAATGTTATCACTTTCGCTATAAAAAGTTATCACTTTTCATTTATATTAATAATTTATTATGAAATATCGTTATCACGTTTCATTAATTTATTATCACTTTTCGCCCGTCTCACGTAAGGGCTTACTTGAGACGGTCTCACGCAAGTCTTTGCCAAATTGAAATTAGTCATACTTAAAAGGACAAATTATGATATTTTCCTGAGATTTTATTTAGGACAAGAAGATGATGAAAACCTGCATAATGAACCACAATGACCATGTGATACAAGAAGCAACTGCAAGAATGGAGCCCAACAACCAGTTCTGTTGTAAAGTAATGTTGTGGTTCGTATGGAGGGGTGCTTTATATCCTATGTATGGTAAAGAAGTTCCTTTGTACAAAGTAATGGCCATTACACCACCCAACGAAACCATTGCTCCTAAGACCTTCGCCATCCCACGTAGGCTACGAATGTTTACACTCTCCAATCTGCCCATGAATCCATGTATTGAAAGTAACATAAAACTTTTGACTTCTCTAATTATATGTATCATTTCACTTGGCTTCATTCTAAAACTATAGCTTTCTATGCTCATCATGCATGTAAATACTAAGATAATGATTTTATTGCATGTAAATGATAAGATAATGATTTTGTTTTGGGAAGTGTATTATATTTTGTTGATTCAAAACCGTTCGAATTTATTATTACGCACTATGTACGTTGGTTTTTAAAATAGTGATAATTATGTTTATTATAACGTGAGAGAGTATATGAGATAACTAAAAAAATTGTTTTTTACCAGGAATATTCCTTTGGTAAAAATCTTAATTCCATTGTTAAATTGGTTTATTAAATAATTAGCAAAGGAATCCGTTGGTAAATTTCCATTAGAAAAGTGGTGGTAGGGTAAACTTTTAACAACGAAAAATCAATTCTGATAGTAAATAATTTTGTTGGTAATCTGTTGCTAAAAATTACATAGGTAATGACCAACAGATTGAATTCCGTTGGTAAAATAGAGAATAAATCCGTTGGTATTTCATTGCTAATAGAAAATAGTGAGGCTCTTGTGCCCCGGGGACACCGTGCACCTTTGCAATTTAAACCTCTAACAATACATAAGGTTAAATAGAATATGAAGGAGAAGATTGTGTTCTTATTAGGGCACGATGTGTACAAGGGTTAATACTCCATTTGAATACAAGGTTTACTCGTCCCTTACAAACAGGAAAAGAATAAGTAGGTGTGTCTTCAAAAATATGCTAAAACATGTTAACAACTTGTCAATATATTCCTAATATCTATAAATAAGTTATGAAATTTATTTTTTTTGTATAACCTCTTTAAATTAATAAATTATTAATTTATTGATTATATAATATCTTTTTAAATTAATAAAATTCTCTTCGGGTATATTAATTTATAAAAGTTTTATTATGAATTTCCCCTTTTTTACTTGCCACTAATATATAGTTGATGGCATAGAAGTAAGACGATATGTAGATGGTGGGTCTGATGCCTTGTTATACTCTTATATGGGATATATCTCATGAGCCACTCTACTAATGAGCAGGGAGTGTAGAACCAAGGAGCAGTGTTTTCAAAACTGGACCACAGATCAAACCGGTAGCTCCAACGGTTTGAGGTCCAATCGATTGGATCAGTTGGACCGGCAATTCAATCGGAACAAATAAAAATTATATATTTTTATTTATATATTAAAATAACTATTAAAAGATAAATAAAATTATTTAACTAAACACCTATTTTTAGTTCCCCTCAGCCCACTTACTACTTTTTTGTCCTTCAAATGGCCTTCTTAATATTTTTAAATCAAGCCCAAGCCCATTTTCACCTAATATAATGTTAGGGAGGCATTCTTTGCAACACATCCAACATTCTCCGCAGTCAGAGCCGTTCATCCTCTCCCCCCGTTAGGCATTTTTAAATCACTTACTACTTTTTATTCTTTAGTTTATTATTTTCTCCACTAACATTTATTTTTTCTTTATAGTTTATTTTATGTTTTCTTGTATTTATTTCTATAATTATTTTTCTCTTTTATTTTCTTCTAACTTTTTTATATTTCTTTATTTTTTTCTCTTTTGTTCTCTAATTCAATAAAATAAAAAATGATAAGTAATAATAGTTCAATGTATGATTTCATGAACAATTTGTACTATAAATAAAAAAGTAAAAATATTTTTAATGAAAATTATTAATATCTTATATAAAAAATGATAATTATTTAAGAAAATATAAAAACGATCTCACGCAATTGTTCCCCTTAATAAATTTGGGCCTATATATATATATATATATATATATATATATATATATATATATATATATATATATATATATTATGTGTATGCTAAGATTAGAAAAAGTACATTATCATGATATTAATAACTGAAAATTTTAAAGCACTCCTTTAGTCCACACTTATTTGCACTATTTTTTTTGTAATTTACAAAGAAATTGTGCAGATAAGTATGAAATGAAGGGAGTATAATACATGAGTTTAAAATTACAAGAGAAAATATACATTTTTCACTTAGGAAATATAGAATATTATATCGAAAGTATAAAAGATATGATTCTCATGAGGATTGAAAGTGATCAACATGAATTTAAAACATTTGTCAAACTACACAATTGAACTTTCAAGTCCAAGAAAATAAATTAACATTATAGGATGAATTCAAAGTGTTTAAAGTTGCAAACCTATAATTCAAAGCTAGTTTAAAGTTGCAATTAAAATAAAATGATAGGAAGTATACATATGATGAGATTACCTGAGTAATGCTGCAATAATAAAAGTCAAGGAAGCTATAGTATTGCATATGCAAGCTAGGAATGTGGGAGAGGTGTACATTATACTCTTGAAAAACATGTTTAAGGTTAAACTCACCCTGCAATATAAATAAATAATCATCTAGTAATTAGCTTTTAATTATATAATTATTTAATTTAAATTGATGCACTATTCCATATGCTCTTCGTGATAATACGTACCCAAGAAGGGAGAGCACAAATATCTCCAGAAATAGAGCCTTTGTTAGTTTTGGCCTACTTTTTCTGCAGAATAATAAACATGAGATGTTTAATTAATAAAGAAAATATCAAAATTCATTCTTTAAGCACAACCAATCCCAATTTTAGTCTTCTTTTATTTGCGATTCTCAATTTTGGTCATTTATTGTTCTATTTTAGTCATTCTATCCAAATTTACTTCTTTTATCAAATTTAGTCTAATTTATATATAATCATTTATATCAGAAATTGTCAAATTTTGGTCTAAATTTTAGACATTAATAAAAGGATTAAATTTGGACAAAAATAATTAAAATCGAACAAAAAAATGACCAATTTGAGAATTGTAAATAAAAAATCATTAAAACTGGAATTAATCATACTTAAAAGATGAATATGGATATTTTCCATGATTAATACAATTAGTATGATGTTTTAATTAGTATGATGATGAATAAGTGAAGATAAATTAATGTTTGTTTACCTTTCAAAGAAATATGCAAAGGGTAGAAGTATTAAAGTTGCAAGAAGATGTCTGTAAGTGACATACAAGGAGGGATCCATGCCATGTTTGAAGGAAGCTTGGGTGAAAAAATATTGTAAGGTAAATGCTATCTGACATCCCACCATAACAAACTCACCCTTCATCTTCATCAGCTACTCTCCTTTGCACTTCCTCATTTTCCTTTCCATTAATTATACTTACTTCCCCTCAACACCTTTTTATTATGACCAAATCATCATACCACAAAATTTCTTTTCTCAAGAGTGTAAATAATTGCTTTTTTTATGAAGTTAAAAGAAAAAAATATCTTTATCTACAACTTTATTAAGTTTTTAGGGTAGTTATAAAATGTAAATTATATTATCATGTGTTAGAAATGTTATCAATTTTTAAATCAAAGTGTATTGTTAGATTATTATTATTGTATCGAGTGTTTTTATCATATTAAGATTGTTCAAAAATATTGGTGCGCGTGGACAAAACAGTAATAATTATATGGAGTAAAAAAAAATAAAACTATTTCATATGAGATGATCTAACATAAATATTTTCATATATATTAGTTGAATATTTAACATGTCCACTAACAAAATCTATTATATTTTTTAAAGAGACAATTGTCAGGATTAGCCAAAATGAATAGTCAAAAATCAATGACATTCATTAATTAAATTGGCCAATTGTGTAGGAATATTATACAATTTAATTGATGGTTGAAAATAATTTTTGTCCATTTATATTTGGTATTTGGCCTGGGCCACTCTCCCTCTTTTTTAAATCTAATAGGATATAAAAGTATATTATACATCTTATATATATAAAAGCATGTAAATCATGTATTCCCCTACCAATTCTATATACCATATGTATTGTTAGGGTGTTTAAATTAGGGACCATAGGATTTACAAGGTTTATAATGTAAACCTGATTTACAAAAGTCTAACTCATTAAAGGCAAAAAATTATGTGAGATTGTTTCACGTAAAAAGTTTTTGTAAAATGAATTAAAAATGATAACTTTTACAGTGAAAAGTGATAAAATGTGATAATATAATTTCATGAACAATCTATAGTAAATAAAAAGTAATAATATTTTATAGCAAAAGTGATTATAATATTTTATAACGAAAGTGATAATATTTAAATAGCTAAAATAATAACTAATTTAAAAGTGTAAAATAGTCTCACGTGTAAAATAGCCTCATTTAAGACTTGTCCTACTTTTTATATTCAACTACATCATTTGTCACTAGAAAACTAAAAGTATTTTTTTTAAAAAATTTACTAACAAATTATATAAATTTTAATTCATTAATATATATATATATATATATATATATATATATATATATATATATATATATATATATATATATATATATTTGAATTGAGTGTGTGCGTAGCGTCTTTAGTTGGTGCACAAATCACAATATATTTTGCCATATTTATATTAGAAAGTGATCATACTCCATTCACTCACAGTGTATTTAGACAAATTCATGCGTGGCATCAGTTTTCTTTATAGAGTAATATTTTCACATTGATATAGTGTAGTTTCTTTTTTCTTTAGTTTGTATCATACTCCATTCACTCACAGTGTATCCTTTTTGTCACAGTTCCATAATGTAAAGTACAGGACAAACACTTTTTCATGAATTAATGTTAAAGGAGAAACAGATTCCCATGAAATTATCCAAACAGAAAGCTTTTCCCAATAAAAATATCACATTTGAATTAACAAACATCACTATTTAATTTCAAGTCACATTTTAAAAATATTATTCATTATTAGTAATAAACACAATTGTATGCTGCAAAAAATTATTTGATACGTCTCACATAATAAGTTTAGTTAAATGGAGTAAAAGTAATATTTTAATTAAAGTTAATTGACTTTTATTATAATATCCGTTCAAATAATAAACACGAAAATAAAAATTAAACGAATGGAGTAATTACAAAATAATATATGAACTATAAGATTTCTTGGATCAGGGGCTAAAGTAAATCATGAACTATAATGATAAAATATTATACGAAGATAAATTTATATTTATATTCTAAAATTAATATTAAACCTAAAAAATTAAATAATACAAACACTACATTCCACAAAAAAAAATTCATGTCTATGGAATTTATTGCGCGAAAATTGCAATATTTTTGGGGTTGCAATTTTAGTACACTATTATGGTTTTTGGCTGGCGATTTAAGGACACTAAATTCTAATTTTCTCTATTCAAGGATAAATTAGACTAAAATTAATATTTTTGGACTCTATTAGACTTTCACAAAGTCTCTTGTGAGACGGGTTATTTGTGAGATGAGTCGACACATCACTAAAGTATGCTAATTGTATAGATAAAGTTTGTTAAATGATTATTAAAGTATGTTTTCTAAAGTATGCTGAATTATGCATTAAAATATGATTTTAATGTGTTATAATATGATTTATAATTAACATTCTTTAACTACAAATATGTACACTTTAACTATACAATAAGCATACTTTAATGATAGATCGGCCCGTCTCACAAGAGAGTCTTACCTAGACTTTTTATCCCACTTTTTAGCGATATCATTCAAATATGCCACGTCACCACTCCTAATTTCATGGGCTATATAACGGATCATTGAAAAAAAAAAGTAAATCCTAAATTTTCTAATTACTATATCTCAGTGAATTTCCATTCAAATTCAGATAAGGCAAAGGGAACACCAAGCTTAAGTAGTACGATCATCAAATTTGTCGTCCATTCAAATTCACGCTCGTTTTTTGAATCTGTTTGTCAGGTTGAAGACATTGTTTGTCAATTTGTCAGGTTGAAGATATGAATAAATAATTAAGTAGGTAAGAAGCAGGACCAAATCGTGATTAACAAGTATAAATTCAAGTAATGCTAAAGAATTATAATCACCCAAAAAATAAAATACACAAAAACTTGTGTACACCGCGTTCACGGTGAAAACCATGTGCTTCCTCTTCCAATCCTATATACCCTATGTATTGATAGGGTGTTTAAATTAAGGGAACCATATGGTACTGTCTAAGGGTTTATGTGTTAGAGTAGTGTGCCCAGCGCGCCAATTAGATTGGATTGTACTCTTTATATTGTGAATATAAACAATCTCATTGAAAATTATATTATTATAAGCTGTTTAATTTATATATATAGTGAATTATATATATGCTTATTAGATAAAGTTCCTAGACCAATTTAAGCTGAAATGTATGGTCACGCATATGATGGTGATCATGGAATTATACATAGAGAGATTTGGTCTTAAACTTTGTTTTTCTAGTCGACAGTTTTTTCTAAATAGGATAATGAATAACTCAGTAAAGACTTTCACATATTATGGGACGGGAATATTGTATTTCATCAATATTAGTGTTGTGACACAAATTCATATGTGGATACTTATTAGAGAATAAGTTTATCGAACATGATCCGTAGGAAATTCTTATTAGATGTGTCGAAATGAGAATTTTTTAATTGCGATAGTACACGATTAGTCCTTAGACTTGAAGTACCACTGTAGTCTTGTGTACATTTTGTAAGATTTAGATTTATCTTCTGATTATTTAGCAATCACAAAGGGGTTATGTTGGGTATTATATTGATGTGCATGAAGACTTGTGTGTGGCTAAGATAGAATCTAACACTTGTTCAAGATAAGAGAATCACCTATGTATTACATTGTTAATGATTCAAAAACCTTGGCCTATGCAACGAGAATAAAGATTCACAATGAATCATTATAACATGAAATAGATTCACAGTTATTGAGTTAGTAGAGTTTCGACTAATATTCTTACTCTAGACATAATCGGGAGATTATTTGTTAGAAGGACTATAAGTGTATGTAACTCGTTAATTTGCAGGTTTACTCGCTATTTTACCTAACACTTGATGATCTTGCTACTTGCTAGGTATTACCGTGATTAGTAGTATCTTGAAATTAATTAGTTAATTTCAAGTTAATTAATTAATTGGATTAATTAATATAATAATTGTTATTACAAGTTACAAAGTGTTGTAAGCCTACTGCTAGAGTTAGTAGTGAACCTAAAGGATCACACTTTAATAAATATTGATTTGATTAATATGGTTAAAAGAATGAATCAATTGGATTGATTAATAATTGGGTCAGTTTTAAATTGAATTTATTAAGCCCAATTATAAACAATGGACTTTATGAAGAAGCCCATAAGTTTTTCTTTAATACTGGAACCAAGTGTGTGAAGACTTGGTCTTCCCACTCCCCTACATGAAAAGAGAGATAAGATAAATTCGTTAATATAAGATTACATATTAAGATTATCTTACCTTAATTAAGATTAATGATTAGCGATTCCTGCAGAGAAGAATGTCTTCTTTTTAGAATTCTCTCTTTTCATGATCCATAAATTTTATGTTTTTTTTTTTCTTTTTGACTGTTGGAGATAGTTAGGAGTGACAATTCTCGATACGACAAAATAGCAAGACACGATAATTGCGGGTTAGTGTTTGGCCTTATTGGGTTCATGTCGTTATTTTGTCAACCCAATAAGAATACGTAAATTTCGTGTCGTGTTTGTATCAATCCGTTAAGTACGATTAATGTTAACAGATAACTCATTTACTCGTTAACAACCCATTAACCTGTTAACAACTCAATATAAATATAAAATTAGGTAAATATATAATAAAAATACCTATTAATAATTATAAAAAATAATTATTTAAAAAATTAATTTTTTTAATTAATTTTTTTTATTTTTAATTTTCTTATCGTGTTGTTATCGTGTTGTGTCGTGTCAATCCGTTATTTTTTGTGTTCGTGCTGTGTCAGAACGAATTCTTATCGTGTCGTGTTTGAGTTTGCCCTTATCGTGTCGTGTTACTATCGTGTCAACACAAAACACAACCCGTTAGCATGAATTGCCACCCCTAGAGACAGTAAATTGATTACTGTTCTTCAACCCGTTTCCGTTCCTACTATCACAAGTTGATATTAGGAATAATATTGATTTCAATAGATTTACACTACTAGCAAAGTGTAAGTTCTGTGTCGTTAATCCAATTGGTGGATTACTTTAGAGGGGATACACTTGGATCCCTCACTGATAAGAACAGTGTCAGCTACATACCGGGAATTGATTCCCTCACTCCCTGCATCAACTGGAAGAAAGTCTACAAGGGTAAGAACTCTTTTAAGTGGATTTCTTTCAGCATATTTTAACACCAGATCCTATAATCATTTTCGAGCATCGGGGTGAAACATTTGATGTTACTAATAAATGTGATTTATTAATTCTTAAAAATTTTAAATTCCGTTGCGCTCACCCGGATCGCTATAACGAACCAACATGTATCAGAGTTTAGGTTCACGGTGTTGAAATATTGTATTGAAAATTTTACTGTACTAAATTTATCTTAGTAATATTTAATGGTTAAATAAGAAAGGTTGAAACAATGAGAAAGTCAGTTTCTCGAGAGTCATTAGTTTTCATCGTTGTGTTTTCAAAATGAGTTTTGAAGAATAAGTTGATTTGAACTGTGAAGTGGGTGATCACTGCGTCAGTTCTGAATTAACGTAATAATTAAGATTGGTTCTGATTGATTTAGAAAAGCATATCTTAATTAATTAAATTAATTAGTGTAAAACTTCAACTGTTGTAGTATGATGAGAATTGTTGTTAAACTACTGATTATACAGTTAATATTTTGATCTTCGATATTTTTAATGAAATTAGTTAAATGTTAGTTAATTACTTTATTGGTTTCAAGTATGAATATGAAAGATTAAATAAAACTTATTTATATTTCTTATTCAAAATATTCATTTGGAATTAAATTAAAGTAATACGTTGTGTTTAACGAGAAATTATTTCTCAAAATATCATTATCTAATATAATAATTATTATTGATAATTTGTTATCAATAATTTTGATAAAGGCATTAGATGTTTATAATCAACAATGATATTTGATGGCTATTTATAGAAATGGATAATTGGTTGGATCAAGATAGTTACCATCAACTTTATGGAATGTTTTACAAACTAATTTCTATAAAAGAATTGATTACATTAATCAATAAAAGGTTTCTAGAAATGGGTTTCTAGAAAAATGATTTTAGAAATGAGTTTCTAGAAAAATGTTTCTAAGGGAAATAATTAGCTATCATTCACATTTTAGCATAAGAGTGAATTGATTTAGTTTTATTAATCAAGAAATTGTTTCTTAATTAATTAAAGCAAACAAGATTCTTTAACTCGATTCTAAAATTTAAGTTTTGTAATATTGACTAATTGTTAGTCATATTTCTCAACTATTATTTTAAAATGAGAAATAAGAACAATTGATATTCTTATATTTCTTTATTGAATTATTCATTGGGAATGAATGTAAATAAATTTAATACGTTATTGGCATATTTATTTATTTAGGGATGATTATGAGCCTTAGACTTTATGTAATGGTTTTAATTTATTTGAGTTTTATGGGGACTGCGAGCCTCTTTTATTTACGTTTTTAAGTTTTTTAAATTTATGCAATGAGAGTAGATTAGTCCGTGAGGATTTAATTTTATTCATTATAAATTTCAGGACTTGGAGGAAGCCCAAAAGAAGACCCAATTGTTGATGGGTAATTAAATGTAATAGAATAGATGCTCAAGGCCCATAAGTGAATGAGTTTTACATTATGATGTAAAAGTTCTCATTGTCCCTCAAATTGACCATAGACCCGTTTTGGCTCAAACGGGTAGGTTGGCATTGATCATCCCACCGCTTTATGTATGTATAGGATATATGCATGCTAGAATTTATTTAGTATTTTATTCCACTCATTCGATGATAAGCATTAAATAATTTACCTTAATAAGTTGATGAGGTATTGGAAATAAAAATAAACCCTAAGTTTTTGAAACTCACACAAAAAATATTTAAAATTTTTATTTCAAACAAATATGGATGAATTGGGTATGACCTATGAATCCATGCCTACTATCAAAAGATAGAGATATGATGATGCTACTACGCTTAACCACTGGCCATGAGTCGTGGGGTAGGTTTGTGGAAGAAAGTTATGTTCTTTATCTGTCATAATGATGCTCATGAATTAAATGCATTACTACATCGGCCATGAGTCGTGGGGTATTTTGATGTTTTAATTGCATGAAGGTTTGATAGGTATTGTTTGACACTGAGTAACGTATGTGCTCATAAAATTGAGGTATGCGTGAAAGATGTGGTAAAACAAATTGAGGGTTGTATAGTGATACAATTGTAAAATGTTTTACTTTCGAAAAGAATTTTAATGGGCTTATAAAATTGGGTGTGAGTAATTCTCATTGGGCCTCAAGTCTACTAGAAAATTATGATTTTGCGATTTTCATTGGGATTATGAAATTCGAATAAAATAGTGGGAGACATTTAATATTAAAGACCTTATATTAAATGAATATAAATTTTTCATAGTTTTCTTATTTTTCTGCTCTATTATTTTGTAGATTCATCTACTGAAATGACAACCATTTTCACTATTACTTTGATTGAGCAAAACAAATTAACTGGCCTAACTTTTATGATAGGATGAGAAGTTTCAGAATTCTTCTAAAATCAGAAAAATTGGAATATGTTCTTAACACCAAATTCCCAGAAGCACCTACTGCTAATGCTTCAAATGAAGTACTTGAGAAGTACAAACGTCATCAGGAGGACGATCAATTGACTCGATGCTACATGTTAGCATCTATGTCAAATGAGCTCAAAAGGCTAAATGAGGATGAAACCTCTACATATGTTATTCTTCAACGCCTTAAAAACTTGTTTGGCATAGATAGCAGGCAGCAAAGATATGAGATATCTAAAGAGCTTTAAGATGGTCGAGGGATCTTCAGTCCAAGAACATGGATTGAAGATTATCGCCTCAATGGAAAGGCTTGCGTCTTTGAATGTTCAGATTCCACTTGAACTTTGCACTGACATGTTGTTGCAGTCTCTTCCTTCTTCATATACTAATTTTGTTATCAACTATAACATGCATTAAACGGTGAAGAGTCTCACTGAAACTGTTAATATGTTAAAGATGGTTGAATCCAGCATTCAAAGGGATCAACTAGTTATTTTTGTTGGGTCCACTTCTAGATCAAAAGCTGCAAAGCTAAATAAAAGGAAGCTAAATAACTGTCACCACTGGATGGAGAAAGTTATTTCTTTGAATTTGAACATGGAAGTTGTTCAATTTCTAAATGTTCTTCTTTAATCAGTACTTGCATATTGATGAATGGTTTATATACCTTAACTCCCCGAAATTTCATTTTTAATCTTCAACAAAATAGAAGAAAATTGGATAATTATAGTTCTATCACATTATTGCATACAAGATTAGGTCACAATTCTAAGAAGGGGATAAGCGAGTTGGCTCAATTGCTTGACCTAGTGGACAAGAAAGAACTACCAACTGTCATTCCTGCCTTAAGGAAAAATGACCAAAATCTTCATTTGTCGGACAAGTGAAACAAGCTAAACATCTATTAGAATAAATTCTTTTGGATGTATGTGAGCCATTAAACGTTAATGCTTGTGAGAACTATAACTACTTCTTAACCTTTGTCGATGGCTTCTCCAAATATGGTTAAGTGTACCTATTAAGGTACAAATTTGAAGTTTTTGAAAAGTTCAAAGAATTTAAAATCGAAGTAGAAAGGCCAACTGGTTTAAGTATAAAGATACTTCGATTAGATTGAGGACACAAATACTTACGTATAGCATTTCTATTTGATATAAATAGAAACTCAGAGTTTAAAAGGATCAAGAAACAACAAACCTCTGAAATGCAGTGAGTGAACAACCAGTAGAGACTGGAGCATATGATACACAACCTCTTAGGAAATCCAAAAGGATGCCTAAATTACCCAGAAGGTATACTTTGTTATTGGAAACAAAGAGAAAAGAACTCCTCTAAGATAGTGATCCAAGAAGTTATAGAGAGACAATATTAGACATTTACTCAAAGAAATCATAAAAAGGCTTCATATCTAGTGGGAGTGAGCAAAAGGTTTGCAAACTCCAAAGATCTATTTATAAGCTTAAACAAGATTTGAGGAGTTTGAACATTCGATTCAATGAAACAATCAAATCGTTTAATTTTTAAAAGAATCCGAATAAACCATGTGTGTACAAGAAAGTTAGTGGGAGTGCAATTACTTTTATTATGCTCTATATTGATGACATCCTACTTATTGGAAATGATAAAGAGATGTTGCAGTCAACAAGAATTTGGTTGTCTAAACGGTTCTTCATTAGGAGAAGCATTCTTTATTCTAGGAATAAAGATCTATAGAGATAGATTTAGAAGGATGTTCGGACTATCCCAATCCATGCACATAGACAAGATACTAAAGAGATTTAGTATGAAAAAATCCAAATGAGGATTCTTGTCAATGAGTCATGGGGTTTCACTTTCTAAGGTTATGTCTCCTAAGACACTTGAAGAAAGAGAAAGAATGACACACGTACCTTATGCTTAAGCAATTGAAAGCATAATGTATGCAATGCTATGTACAATACTAATGTCGCGTATGCTCTGAGTGTCACGAGCAGATATCAGTCAAATTCAGTTGAAGAACACTGGAAGGTTGTTAAGATGATCCTTAAGTACTTGAGAAGGACTAAGGATGTCTTTCGATGGCGGTGCAGTAAGTTGGAAGAGTTCTAAACACGAAACTGCTGCAGACTCCACCACTAAAGCTGAATACATAGCTGCATCAGATGCAACAAAGGATGTTGATTGGATCAGAAACTTTATCCAACGGTTGGGTATAGTTTAATCTATTGTTGATCCAATAATGATATACTGATATAACAATGGAGTCATTGCACAAGCAAAAGAACCAAGATCTCATCAAAGGTCTAAGCATATCTTGAGAAGATAACACTTGATTAGAAAAATCATGGAAGAGGCGATGTCGTTATGAATCGAGTTGCTTCAGTAGAAAATGTGGCAGACCCACTGACCAAGCCATTAGCTCAAAATATATTTGAAAACATCTTGAGAAGATGGGATTTAAATATCTGGGCAATTGGAGCTAGGACAAGTGGGAAACTGTTAGAGTAGTGTTCCCAACGCGTCAATTAAATTGGATTGTACTCTTTATATTGTGAATATAAATTACAATCTCATTGAAAATTATATTATTATAGGTTATTTAATTTATCTATATAGTGAATTATACATTTGCTTATTAGATAAAGTCCCTTAAACCAATTTAAGGTGAAATGTATGATCACGCATATGATGGTGATCATGGAATTATACATAGAGAGCTTTGACCTTAAACTTTGTTCCGAGATGAGAGTTTTTTTAAATGGGATAATGAATAACTCAGTAAAGACTCGCACATATGATGAATGCTCGAGGGGTCGGGAATATTGCATTCCATCAATACTAGTGTTGTGGCACAAATTCATATATATGGATACTTATTAGAGAATAAGTTTATCGAACATGATCTATAGGAAATTCTTATTGGATGTGTCGAAACGAGAATTTTCTAATTACGATAGTACACGATTAGTCATTAGATTTGAAGTACCACTGTAGTTTTGTGTACATTTTGTAATACTTATATTTATCTTCTAATTATTTAGCAATCACAAAGGGGTTATGTTGGGTATTATATTGATGTGCATGGAGACTTGTTTGAGGCTAAGATAGAATCTAACACTTGTTTAAGATAAGAGAATCTCCTATGTATTTCATTGTTAATGATTCCAAGACCTTGGCCTATGCAATGAGAATAAAGATTCACAATGAATCATTATAACATGAAATAGATTCACAGTTATTGCGTTAGTAGAGTTTCAACTAATAATCTTACTCTAGACATAATCGGGAGATTATTTGTTAGAAGGACTGTACGTGTATGTAACTCGTTAATTTGCAGGTTTACTCGCTATTTTACCTAACACTAGATGATCATGCTACTTGCTAGGTATTACCGTGATTAGTATGTTCTTGAAATTAATTAGTTAATTTTAAGTTAATTAAATAATTGGATTAATTAATATAATAATTGTTAGGCTGATCTTATTTGCATACCTGCTTCTATTAAGAACACACTTCATTATTAAAAAAAGTTAATATTTTAAAAAAAGTCTAAATTACCCTTAACTTATTAAATATACATCCTATATATAAACCTTTTTATATATTTTATTTTATATATCTTATAAACCCTAAATTAATTATTCTTTCTTCAAATTAATATGAATTACAAATTTTAAACAAATTAATACGAAGATGAAAATTCGTTATGTAAATAGTAGTCAAGTGTTCAGCAGATTCCTACGTACATGGACAATTGAAAACTAAATCCCCAAATCTGGATTAACATTAAAACAAAACACTGCAAATAGATTTTCATGATATTTTTGTTCTTTTGATTAAATTCACCAATTCTTTGATTTATTTATCTCTCACCGATTCTTTGATTTATTAATCTTAGGACATCTGAGATTTAATGAAAATGTATCTGGAAATTTTTGAGGCACTGTCTATAATTTCCAATCATTTGCAGTTCTTCTTCATCAAGAAAAAATTCTGTTTTTTATTCTTTCCTCCTCCAACCTTAGACGGGAAATGTTTGTGTTTGAAGAAAAAAATTTTATGCTAAATTATTTTTCTTGTTCATAACCTTGATCTCTAAGTAGTTATGGCGTTTGAAGAAGATAAGATTAAATTGAACATTTTCTAGGGGGTTGTTTAGTGTGAAAATTTACATGTTTTAGGGTCCGATTTAACACCGTTTTGTGGAATTTAAGTTCATATTTTAGCACTAAATGGTTAATTTTCATATATTTAAGATATTGATGCATTTGAGGTGTTATTTCGTATTTTTAGGTGGAAAACGGATTAAGTGCAAAGTTGGAATAAAGAGTGAAATCATGAAGAATGCTTAAAAACGCATGTTCAATTTGCATAATTTTTCTGTATTTGTGTAGAAGGCCAAACTGATGATGTGATATATGGTTGGAAATCTACAGAAGAGTAAGTCATTTTGGCTCAAGAACCACATCAATTGGAATTCAGATGAGGGAGTTATGATCAAAACGATGAAGACGCGCAAGCTATTCCGACCAGCTGGACTTGTTCCACTTTTGCATGACTCGTGCCCTACAAATGTTGGATATTTTGTTAGTTCTTTATACTGATAGAAAAATGTGGACGAGAGAATCACGTGAACACAGAAATCACCTCAATCGGAGTCCCTATGAAGAAGTTATGAGCAAAATCGTGAGGTGGCACGATCCAGCGGCCCAATTTTTGCCCGTTCGTGTTTTTTACGTGAAAATGCCCTATTTTGAGGTAGAATACGAATTTTATTAGTCTTCAACTATAAAAGGAGCCATTGGGGAGTTCTAAACATAACTCTCTACAACTATCACCCACGCCCTTTGGGCTAGACAATCTTAACCCATCACCTTCCGCTATCCATCTCTACCCTTCACCCACCTTCCACCTATCACACTCAATCATGATGTTTGCTACTTGAGAAGGAAAATGGAAGAGGATCATCAAGACGGAAAGAGAAGATAGAGAACTATTCCAGATAAGGGTGTTTCTTCCTTCTTTAATTTCTTAATGTTGATTTATAAACTCATGGGTAAGTTTCATTCCATAGACATGGTTGTTGCTTGTAACACCATGGGCTAGTACTTTTCTGCATAGTTTTAGGTTTTGAAGGTTGAATTGGATTGAATTGATGGCCTAGACTAAGTTATGGATTTTTGCAGTATTCTTATTCCCTTATTAATGCTTTGATTGAGACTTATATTTTTGGCTTATATGGTCTGCCCTCATTCATGATATGTCATTGTTTTATGCATATTTATGCTTGTTGCTTGTGTCATAAAGTGAATATATTTGTCTATCTGTTATGGGTAAAGGTAATCTAACCATATAACCTTTATACATTAGAATAATTAATATTGGATACTTAATATATTTATTAATTACCATTCTAGAGGATTTTGTTTCTTAGATTGTTAGGTGGGAATCAAGGTTTAATTCAAGTACCTATAATGGGAAATCTAGTACTCTAACCTTTAATGAAATTTTGGTGCCTAGAAATGGAGTAGGAATTATTCTTCTGCATCTGAAGGTTTGAACCAAATTTATATGTTAAGTTTACTTTAAAAGAGAGATTTAACATAGTTATGTGATTGCTTCCATAAAATCTGCAGAAATTATAACCGATTGTCTAGTGATTTAATTTGATTAATTTAAACTGAATTTCCTAGAGCTATCTTATCTTCTCTCTTGAAACACTTGTGATTGTTAGTATTTTTATTTTTATTTATTTTATTTAGTATTTATATTCTGCATAATTGTTATTAATCTCCAAACTCTTAAAAAATCACTTGTCTTACTTATTAATGGTTTGATTTATTTAGTGCATAGCTTATTTAATACTAATCCCTTGGGTTCGATATTTTGACTTGGTCACACGTTGAACTGCAATTAATTCCCTACACTTGGGGACACACAAAGGTGTATAATTTTAATTTTAAAAGGGTTGTTTTGTAATTTTTGGGGTATGTATATAATAAAATTAAAAAATAAAATGTAAAATAGGCGTGCATTCATAAAAAGGGGTGTATTCAATAAGAATGAGTGTGCAAATAGCAATACTCTAATTGTTATTACAAGTTATAAAGTGTTGTAAGCCTACTGTTAGAGTTAGTAGTAAACCTAAAGGATCACACCTTAAATTTGGATGAACAACTTTTATCAATAGGTGCAATGGTTAAATTGTTAACTATGCATTATAATTAAATAATTTTATTATTTAATTGTAATAAATAATAATTTGATTAATATGATTAAAAGAACGAATCAATTGGATTGATTAATAATTGGGTCAATTTTAAAATGGATTTAGCCCAATTATAAACAATGGACTTTATGAAGAAGCCCATAGGTTTTTCTTTAATAATAGAACAGAACGTGTGAAGACTTGGTCTTCCCATTCCCCTGCGTGAAAAGAGAGATAAGATAAGTTAGTTAATATAAGATTATCTTACCTTAATTAAGATTGATGATTACCGATTCTTGCAGAGAAGAACGTCTTCTCTTTAGCATTCTCTCTTTTCATAATCCGTAAATTTTATGTTCTTTTTCTTTTGACTTTGGAGACAGTAAATTGATTACTGTTATTCAACCAATTTTCGTTCCTATTATCACAAGTTGATATAGGAAGAATATTGATTCCAACAGATTTATACTACTAGCGAAGTGTAAGTTCTGTGTCGTTAATCCAATCGGTGGATTACGTTAGAGGGGATATACTTGGATCCCTATGAAGAACGGTGTCAACTACATACCGGGAATTGATTCCCTCACTCCCTGCATCAACTGGAAGAAAGTCTACATGGGTAAGAACACTTTTACGTGGATTTCTTTCTGCATATTTTAACACCAGATCCGATAATCGTTTCCGAGCATCCGCGTGAAATATTTGATGTTACTAATAAATGTGATTTATTAATTCTTAAAAATTTTTAATTCTACTGCGCTCATCCGGATCGTTATAACGAACCCAACATTATGATGTAAACTCGGTTTACAAGAGACTAACTTAAAAAATAATGATGAAGCCGTGAGATTAATGATGTGGAAATAATTAGTGCACTATAGTGTAATAGAAATAAATAAATAATGATGCCGTCATTTAGCCGTGAGACCTTTGAAAAATTTAGAGTTTATTCTTCACAAACATTTTTGTAAATCGGTTCAGGTGTAAATCATGTGGTCTCCCTTCCAATCTTATATACCTTATGTATTGCTGGGATGCTTAACTTAAGGGACCACAGAATTTAGAAGGATTTATGATATAAACCTGGTTTACAAGATATTAACTTTTTATTCTTTTCTCTAATGGTCCCGTCATTTAGCCCCTGAAATCTCATTTTGCAGGTGTGGTGACATAGCATATTTAAATGACATGGCAGTGAAGTTGGATAAAAAGCCAAATAGAGCTCGAAATTTTTTATTTTAGCTTAATTTGTCCTTAATTCAGAAAATTAAAATATAATGTCTTATAATTGCAACACCCTCTAAGTTACTATTCTTATATTGCAATTTCCCCGGAAAATATTTGTTCTAAACCCAAGGATGGTAATAAAATTCAGAATTTATTTAAGTGGTCGGCTATTCGTATCCTCAAATTTCTTAAATATACTTCATAACTAAAATATCTCTAATTAAAAAGGCATAGATAACCTTATAAAAAATATATGATTAAGATTCCAACATGTTCGTTCATTTTAATGGAAACCTATAAAAATTATATAATTTAGTTTCCAACATGTTTGCTCATTTTAACTGAATAATACACTTCATACACACTGTTCGCTCATTCTAACCAAACATTGTGGCATAAATGCTGGCGGTTGAAGCTCAATCCCATCAGAAATTTCAAATGAGTGGCTGGAAATCGATTCTATTTGTTGGTGGCAGAATAAAACACACAGATGCTCTTGATATGTTGTGGATGCCAAGGATTTTATTATTTTCTGACTGTGTTAAGATCAAACTGTGATAGAATTTGATTCACATTTAAGAATATTCAAAAATATAAATACTAAGTTATCATTTTAAAATATTCACATCTCTGGTATGGCATATCATACTAATAAAGTATACTAATAAAATAATAAGTATTCTCCTAGAATTACAATGTCAATAAATTCACTTACTTACCACGATTATAAATAGGGGTCATGGTCTTGTATTGTGTAATGAAAAGCAAGCCACAAAATTGTAATAGAAAAAATATGTATTATATTACAAAAGTCTGCATTATCATTACTATTTCAATACACTTTTCATTACTACCATTAGCCTAAAAAAATTTGTGTTATATTTCAAAAGCTTGCATTATCACTACTGTAAATCTAAAATCGATTAAATACATGTGCTTGTGTACAGATGTTCTTCGAACAGTAAAACTATCAATATAAACGTAAAGATTCAGCAGAAGACTTAACAAGCACATGATCTAAAAAAATATGGGAAATATGGGATAGGCTCCGCCTCATCCCTCAGATCTCTTTCATTAGAAAAATACAAGTATTTCAATTCAACACCTATGAATTTCATTCTATGCTAATTGACAATACCTTACAACTCCCAATTACTTATCTGGCCACGACGTGGACTTGTCAGGACTATATGGACTCCCTCCAAGGCTGTGATGAGATATCCCGAACTCGATGCTGGAACTCCCTCCTAGATTCTCCGTACAAGGCTGTGTTCTTCATGTGTGAAGGAACACGAGAATAAACAAAATCAAAGCAAAATAATTAGAATAGTTTCTGGACAAATACTCTCTAATGGCCTCACAAAACTAACGTGGAGTGTCTGTCTACATGAATAAACCACTAGACAATAAATAGCATAGAGAGAACACCATCAGATTGAGAAAAGATCTCAATCAGATATGATCTCGTATAATCTTCAATCAAATATGATTCATGTAATTTTCAATCAAATCTTCACAAATATGTAATTATTTGACTATTTGACTTTGGGCTTGCTCTCCATCCACCGTGTTCCTTGATCATCAAATTGTGTGATGGGCTTTTCTTTCTTGGTCAACAATGAATCACGTTCATAAAATATTATCTTCAAATATATCTTTGAAACAAGATATTCAAATATATGATTGACCAAATCTTGGATGAATCTACACATTGATAATCTTTTCTCTAAATAATTAAATTAAACTTATTCAATTATAAGTTAATTGATTTAATGCCAACTAAATTAGAAATATATAAAATATATTTCCCAACAATCTACCCCTTGGTATTTGAATCGAAAACTTATTGTTGGATGAAGAATAATAAATTCCTGCAAAAGAAATCAACACAAGACAGTTTCTATGTTCCTTCCCGAAATGGAACAATTAGAGAAACAAACTTTCTTAATCCAAGAGAATGGTTAGAAATGAACAGCAACACAAAAAACAGAATATCAATACAAATTCACCAAGATCAACAATAAATTCCACAAGAATTATGACTCAACCAAGTACTCAAAC
The DNA here is from genome assembly GCA_023678885.1 of Pogostemon cablin. Lineage (NCBI taxonomy): Eukaryota > Viridiplantae > Streptophyta > Magnoliopsida > Lamiales > Lamiaceae > Pogostemon > Pogostemon cablin. Next base: position 11,107,431 of record CM043008.1, on the reverse strand, counting down.
TCACATGAATAGAAAATGAACTCCCCCATAATCTAACAATAGAAACTCTCCAACTCCCCCACAGCACGAAACCAATTAAAACATCCAACTATATTATCTCCCTCTTTTGATGCAAAGCCATAGGGAACCAAATAATAAAAACATGTTTCATGTTCCAGAAAAAAAATAGGAGGAATTTATAAAGAATAAGTACATATCTCACATGATAAGAAACCATCAATATAAGTACCAAGTCCACACAAGTCAAAAGAGATGAATAAAGAAACAGAAGGGATGCCTAAATGCAATGCAACATCACAAATTTTCTCCCTCTAAACAAGAGCAATGAATTTAATGGGATCCAAACATTCATAACGGTTCTTTAAAACTGCATTTATATATATTTTTTCGCTCTTTAATATTTTCCAAGTGCAAGAACATCATAACTCCAAGACAAGTAAAACACCATTTCCTTTTACTCATTTGACGTACAGTTAATCTGCCTTGTCACTACTAGGATTTGGGTATTGTCTTCAAAATATTTTGGAAAAAACTTGCACTGAAAGAATCATTTGAATTTGTTGTTCCATCCTTATAACTCTTTTTTACATATACAGTAAAACCTCTACAAATTAATATACTCGGGACCGAAAAATTTTATTAATTTAGAGAGATATTATATAATCGATAAAGTAACAATTTATTAATTTAAAGAGAATACAAAAAAAATTCATAACTTATTTATACATATTAGAAATATATTGATTAGAATATATGATATGTACTAATATGGATTAGAATATATGATATGTACTGGATTCACAATTATATATTACTGTACACTGTGCAATCATAATATTTATCTATATATTTTATAGAAGTAGATCAACATAAGATATTGAACTATTTTAATTATCTTCAACTTGGCTGCAAATTGATAGATTTTAAGATGTGATTAATGCAAATCTGAAGTTCAACAAATAGTAAATAACAGTAAATTCATATTTTTACTAAATTTTCTTAAAATGTTGAAGTTAATAATATATATTTGAGATTTTCTTAATAATTATTAATTTATAGTTTGGTTGGGACTTTAAGTATTCTTTATAATTTCCTAAAAAAGTATTATCTTATTATTTAATTGATTGGTACCCAGATTTGAACTGGTCCCAACTTGGGACAGGACAAATTATTAGTTTATCGAGGTTATTAATTTATCGAGTATTATTTTATAAAGATTTTATTGTATAGAACATAACCCATTTTTAAATCAGGGGCTTTCTCCTCGCATTTTATTTTCTGTATACATAGCCCTTTCCACAAAAATGGTGGCTTTCATATTACATAATTTCATTGTAGGTAGCCCTATACTGATTAGGGTATAAAAAAAGATGTTCCTTCCCAAAAAAAACCACATATACTTGTCTTTGAAGGAGAACAATGTGATGGAACGAAACACATACATATGCCTAATAGAAAACCTAATGAGCATGCAAATAAATTTAAATAAAAAATAAAACATGAATCAACACAATGCATGTTCCAAAAGATGATTTTAAGAGAGAGATGAACTTTTGAGCATCAACGAACTTGGTAAAAATATCAATAATCTGATTTTCAATAGAAATATGACCTAAATCTTTTTGTACCTTCTTCCACAAGTTCTCTGATTGTATGAAAACACTTTTCTATAAGTTTGGCTCTTAGGTCAAGGGTTGATATTTTCATAACATCGGATGCACTTAGATTGTCAAGGAAACTGGCCCACTCATATTCAAGAGCATAAAAATGTTCAAAATTTGGAGTATTACCTACTGTACATGAACCAAACATTTGAAGTTCTTTCCCCTGCTCAGGAACACCTCGATCATCTCTGTCTTTTGACAAGTGAACTGGACAGCTCGATCCCAACTATAGATGTAGGGACTCAACTTTATCAAGAATTGTTTGAGGACTGTTGATTTGATTCAACACATAGCAATTATCAAAAGAACGTGTACCTGTAAGAATACAAACACTATCATCATTAAAAATGGAACATGTGTTCTTGGTAAACTTGACTTGAAGATTCTGATCACATAATTGACTGATACTGATCAGATTTGTCTTCAAATCTTCTACAAATAAAACATCCTTGAGACATGGCATTCCTGGAACATTCAATGTTCTAATACCAACCACCTTGTTTGTTCTTCCGTTGCCAAAAGCAACAATACTTCCATTCAAAGGCCTAATATCACTCAAATTTGATTTGGTACTGGTCATATGATGAGAGCACCTGCTGTCAAGATACCATGACTTGGAGGATGTAAGATGAACTCCAAAAAGTGAAGAAAGACACATGTGTTCCTTTTGCTGTCCCTTAACACAACCTTCATCTTTTGGACCGATTCGCCTTTGAGGTTTATGAGGCAAGTTTCTTGCTGATATACCATTGAAGTTCCACTCAATAATGTTTCCAGTACATACGTCGTGATGCATTTTATAGCAACGAGGTCTAATATGTCCCATTATCCCACAATAATTACATTTTAGAACAAATTTACCTTTCTTGGATGATTTCAATAGATGTTTCACTACACCAAAAATGCTGATAGACATCGATTTTTAACCGATGTCTATTTCACCAAGCAGCCGATGTTGAAGCCTGTGATGTTAAAAGTGGGCACTGATAGACATCGATTTTTAACCGATGTCTTTTTCTTTGTATAGACATCAGTTGCATCCTTTAACATCGGTTATCCACCGATGTCTTTCGAAAAAAAGATATCGAATTTTACCAAAGACATCGGCTTTCAACCGATGTCTTTCTAAGAAAAGACATCGATTATTACCCATTAGACATCGGTTAATAATTGATGTTTATCCACTTAAAAACATCGTTAGGGACCAATAGACATCAGTTTTCCACCGATGTCTTTTTAAGTAAAGACATCGTTTTGCACCAATGGACATCGTTTTCCCACCGATGTCTATCCTAGCATAGACATCAGTTCCACACTATAGACATCGGTTTTTACATGATGTCTTTTATATTTATTTTTTCTTTTTATTTAATTTTATATATAAATTTATATTATTATTATAATAAGATTAAATGCAATCATACTATATAACTAAAAAATTTACAAATATTTTACAAGAATTTCAAATATTTAATTAAAAATACATAGAAAATCATCCTTCAAATCTAAAAGTACAAAAATAACTTATTAAATCTAAACTACAATTTTACATAAGTAAAACCTAAATTTATAAGCCAAAATCTCATGATCGAGAGATGTCCAACCTATTGTTTTGAATCCAGTTTAACTCTTGTCTTACATTATATAATATCTTTATCTTCTTGTAGTCCGACTGCATTTACCTGAGATGGAATAAAAGTTTAGTACTTAATAATAAGATGTAAAGATATTTATTAGGAAAAAAGTTAATTCAACTTAAAGATATTGAAATAGAACAAATATTGTTAATATGACTTAAAATTTACATATGTTGTTTTTAAGAAAACTATAATAGCCTCAGCCCGAGTATGATCTTAGCAATAGTGTTAACCAAAGAATAAGAAGTGCATAAAACTATCAACCTATCATGAATGAAATCGTGAAAGCAAGTTTGAAAATACATTACATGGTACTGCTAGTTCTGACTTATGCTACTCTTGGTTTCCTTATATCTATGTAAGCTGTTTAAGCTACCCTCAATAAAGATATTTATGGCACGAAAAGAAATAAATATATAAAAATAATAATTATTATTATTAATTAATTAATTAATAAAACATTTATTTGAAGAACGGAGTGAAATAGAGTCCAACCTCCACATAGATGAGTTTATATTCCATAGATAGTTTTGTCAAAAGAAAAAGAAATTAAAACATCACCTTGTAAGAGTTTGAAATGAAGCTCTGAAGCGCCTTAAGTTTCTTGTTAATCTGAATCAGCCTCCATCAGTCTCCTTGGCCTTTAAGAAAAGTGATTTGTGAAATATAATATAGCAAGCAACAAACTGAGTTTCAAGGCAGCCCTGCCCCCAACCCAGAATCTACCCTAATAGCTGGACAAGGCCACTCACCATCTCCTTAATTATGCAATTTTTTTTGCACTTTAACATATTTCGCGCTTTGTATAGTCTGTATTCAATTTTTTTTCTTGCAATCGAAATTTACAAAGCAATCTATCATGAATTTCAACATCTTGCAGAGATTTTTTTTTAAATGAATGAAAATATTTTCAGTAGTACAGATCATTGGAGGTAAGCTCTACAAGACATAGGAGTACATTCTATCATGCCAATCTCAGAATCTTAAGACATACAGAAGCCTATACATCAATAATAAAAATATTAATGTTCAGGCTAACTCATTGATCTAATAAATGTTCATTAAATTTCAGAAGTATAGTTGAGTAGGAGCAACAATAACATTCAGTTAATAATCTCTTCATAAATTTCCCCTTCAATTGGAACATGTCCAATATCACAATGGCTTCATAAATGCCAAGAATTCATTTCACAAGCACAAGAATGGAACAAGTTAAAAAAGAGTTCACAGTCTCAAAATTTATGGGATCCATCTCCTTGAGTTTCTGCACATGATCTCTACTAGTAGGATCAAAGACACTCCCAAATGAAGCCATAAACAACAGCAAAATCTAGAATACCTGAAGAAACAAATAGGAGACATTGATTTTTGACTACATGTATGAAAAAAACTTTCTGCACGTAGATCCGATCATGCATTCATTTAGCACTTCACAAGTTCACTTTCTAAATAGCTTTATTCAAGGGGAAATATGAGTATGTTTCAATCCCTCCAGAAAATTTTCAGCACCAGTAAGAATGATAATAGAGCATTCATAACCACATTATGTTATGAGGAAGTTTCTTCAAAAGTTATTAACTCCATGAGGTTTTTTTAGTAGAGCTTACCATTAGTGGATAATTGTGGAGGAGATTAAAGGGATTAAGGGGAAGGAAATTGTAGAGGAGATTAAGGAGAGATATTGGAGTTGGTTCTCAGCCAAAGGTACACTGATAAATTGTTCCTCTTTTACTGATTGGTTAATTAATCCTAGATTAGTTTTGGAAGGTTAATGGACTCATGATTCTCTACTTTTTCACTCTACTGTGTAATATTGGTACCTCTTGTACCTACATATTTTCATTAATAATTTTTTCCTGGTTAAATAAAAAAAGAGCTTACCATGAGCGGACCCTTCCTTTCCCTGCTTTGATAACTTGGAGTTTGGTGGTGTTCTTGGCGAATTTCCAAAGCCAGTCATACTGCAGTTACTAAGTATTGCAAGCCCCTTTGATCCAATATCAGCTGAATCAGTAATGTTTGCATGTCATAATAAGAGTGGAAAAGTCCCATTTGATAAAGAAAATTCTAGGTTCTTTTGAGATAAGAATGTATGTACACTTTTCTTTTACTTCCTAATTTGCAATTGTGCAGTCGTAGATATCATGGATATCACCATATAGATTACCTTAATCAATTTTCATCTTACATCAACTATCACTATCACCTAAATCACATGCTCATCACATATATCAAACTAATCAATTGTTAACACCCTTTAGTCCAATTAACCAAATAAAATTAAGTTCTCAATATCACATAGTATTATTAATAATTCTTACAATTTACTTTTTCTGTAATCTTTCGGATACAGCCGTACAAAGTAAGAGAATCCATATGAAGAATCAGATAGAAAACTCACCTTCACCACCAGTTAACAAGCTTAACACTCTTGAAAGGGCTCTGGTACAAATTTAACAAAACCAAACTCTTTAGGTCTTAGGATCAAAGGACCTTTGATAAGCCTTACTGCAAAAGTTAACAAACACTCCAGTAAACATAAACCTTAGAGAACTACATAATTGTAAGTATAAAACCTTAAAGTAGCAGAAAAGGAACAGAGCATACTGCTTATAAATAACTCCAACGTAACTCCTCTAAACAATTTAAGTTTGAAATTAGACATTTAATCACCAACCATAAAACTCAAGTTTGATTGTCGCCAATCGTCGGGAAGCATTCAAACAGATGAAAAGAGGAGGAAGGCGAGAAGAAAGTGGACAGGGCATCATCAGTTTTCCTATTTGCTACTGGCTGCTGCTTCCAACTTCTTGCCAAAATCTCAGACCGCAGAGCTTTTGAAACTAGAGAGAGACAAAATGAGATTCGACCTTTAATTTCAGAATTGGGGCTAAGTTACTTTCTTCAGATTTGGGATTGGTGATGTTGGTGACAGAGAGATCATGGGAAAGGCGATATAGCACTATAGCAACAGCGTGGTCTGAGGGAAGAGAGAGCTAAGATTGAGCAATATAGGTTTTGAGTTTTTCTACTACAGTATAAGTCGTAGAAGAATCGCCATTGGGCATCTCAAAGTGGGGCATCCAGTGGAGAGAGCTCGGTAGACGACAACCGAATTCCCAAAAGGGGATTTTATGGTGGCGGCAGAGGAATGGGATTATAAGGAGGTTCTCAATTTCTTTTTGGCGGGGGTGGGAAGCGAGGTAGGAGAGGATGGAAGCGAGGGTAAAAGTGGAAGTGGCAGATGAATGATGAGAGGGTGGAGGAGAGAAGATGGGAAGGTATTAGGGTCCAGGTAATTGTGGAGATGCAGGAGATTTGAAACAATGAGGAAAGATTGAGCCATGGAGGAAACCCTAAATAGATAGTGTTTGAAGTTATGCAGGTCTGCAGGAGATGAAGTTGGAGAGCAGTAAGACATGAGACCTGAGTTCAAATCTCAAAAGCAACAAAAAAAATTGAAATTTTTAGAATCATAGAATATACATCGGTACATTATAACTGATGTCTATCAGCAATTTTTAAAAAAGAATTGGCAATAGACATCAGGACGAAAGACATCCGTTGGGAAAACTAGTGTCTAATAACGAATAAACATCAGGTGAAAAGACATCGGTTTGAGAAACCGATGTCTATCAGCGTTCTTTTTTATTTATTAGAATAGCATCACTTGAAAGACATCGGTTAGTGAAAATCGATGTCTATCAGCGTATTTTCAATAAAAACCAATGTCTATCAACGTACTTTTATACTGATAGATATCGATTAAATATTAGACATCGGTTTTTTACCAAAGACATCACACTTTATGAAGAACCGATGTTTATTCACTGATGTCTATCAGCTTTTTTGGTGTAGTGTTTCTTTATCTCAACATGCTTCACAGCAGTACTTTTCTCAATTTGATGAGTTTCTTTAGGGACGTTTTTTCTACACTCCTTGGGATAAAACGTCTTGTGAGTTGGTTTCATAAAGCTTACTTCTGTGTTCTTACTACTTTCATCAGTGAACCCCAAACCAACTTTCTCATGTTCATCACTTGAAGTAAGGATCTCATTTAACTTGGTCTTTCCACAATTAAAATGATAGATTGATCGATTCAATCTTTCTAATTTCACCTTGTCCTTCTCAATCTGCATGTCCTTACTCTTGATAACTTCCATCATAACATGTTGCTCAGTAGTTATCTTTTTCAAATGATCCTTGAGTTGATTCACAGTATTGTTTCTTTCTTTTTGAGTAGACAGAAGTTATTCCTTAATCTGATTAAGAACATCCAACTTGTATTTCTTCTGCTGATGTTCTAACTTGTCAATGAATGGCTTTTTGGCAAGATCAGCTTCAGCTTTAAACAATTTTTCTTCAATAGCCTTGAAAGAACTCTTCAATCTTGAGTTCTCAAGATTTGATTCTTTCAAAATGTTCATAAGATCAGCAACCTGTTCCTCCAAATTTTTGGTCATGTGCACAACTTGAGAACACTTTAAAGTCATTTGCAGAAACATAGACTCCACGTCTTCAATAGTGGGGAAAAATTCCCTGTCAGATTCATCATGTTCTTCCTCTTCTGCAATAACTTTATCAGTTACACAAGTAACATTCCTACTCATAGCCTGCAAGGCAATGTAATGTTCAACTAATATTTCTTCTCCTGATTCGGAGTCACTCCAAGTTGCTTTCAAAGATCTATTTTTTCGCAGAAAGTTAGGACATTCATACTGATAATGGCCAAATCCTTTACATTTAAAACATTGAACCTTTTTAAACTTCTTCTCAACTGACTTTGATCTTGTTTTATCACCACTTCTCATTGTTCTTGCTTTGTCCATAAACTTCTTCATCATCCTGCCATAGTTCCTTGTTAGAAGTTCCAAATGTTCTTCAAATTTAGCATAACTCATATGTTATTCCTTCTCATCATCATTATCATCATCACTGGATTGATGAGATTTTTCAGCACTAAGAACAATTCCCATGTTTTCGATATCATAACTCATTTTCATCTCATAGGTTCGAATATCTCCTATTAGCTCATCAAGACTGAATTTAGCAATCGTCTTGTAGGTCTCAAGAGCAATAACTTTTTCACTGAAACTTTTTAAAAGAGTTCTCATAAACTTCTGAATTTGTTTTTCTTTCGATATTGTCTCTCCCAAGAGATGAAGCTGATTGATGATGGATGAGAATCTTAAGTACTAGTCAATATTTTCATCATCTCTCATATGAAGCACATCATAATCCTCCATCAGACATTGAATCTTAGATTAGCGCACAGACTCTGTTCCTTTGAATTGAAGGTAAGAATTCTCCAAGCCTCTTTAGCTTCTGTGCACATGGATATAAGAGAGTGACACTTAATATCAACCACTGATAGAATAACATATAGGGTCTTATTATTAGAGACTGTTCCTTTTCTTTCAGCGTCCGTCCACCCTTCTAATTTGAGTATTTTTGTGCCATCAGCATTTGTAGTGAATGGATGCGTCCATCCTTCTTCAATTACTTTCCATATTTCTCCTTTTTCTTGGGATTTAAGGAAGATAATCATCATGGATTTCCAATGAGGAAAGTTTGATCCATCTAGGAACGGTGGTCGAACAATTAATCCTGCATAGTGAGATGCCATATATAGTGACCCGTAGGACAAAGGATCCCGGATCTTGACCTATTTATAATAAACTGGAACATGCTCTGAGGCCAAATGTATATCTAAAATTGATTAAATACATGTGCTTGTGTGTAGATGTTCTTCGAACAGTAAAAAAAACAACATAAATGTAAAGATTCAGCAGAAGACTTAACAAGCACACGATCTAAAAAAATATGGGATAGGCTCCGCCTCATTCCTCAGATCTCTTTCATTAGAAAAGTACAAGTATATCAATTCAACACCTATGAACTCTGTTCTATGCTAATTGACAATACCTTACAACTCTCAATTACTTATCTAGCCTCCACATGGACTTGTCAGCACTGTATGGACTCCCTCCAAGGCTGTGACGAGATCTCCCAAACTCGATGCTGGAACTCCCTCCCGAATTCCGTGTTACAAGGCTGTGTTCTTCAAGTGTAAAGGAACACGAGAATAATCAAAATAACTAGAAGAATTTCTGGACAAATACTCTCTAATGGTCTCACAAAAACTAACGTGGAGTGTCTGTCTACGTGAATAAACCACTAGACAATAAATAACATAGAGAGAACGCCATCAGATTGAGAAAAGATCTCAATCAGATCTGATCTCGTACGATCTTCAATCAAATCTTGATTCAAGTAATCTTCAATCAAATCTTCACAAATATAGAATACTTTGACTATTTAACTTTGGGCTTGCTCTCCATCCACCGTGTTCATTGATCCTCAAATTGGGCCTGGACTTTTCTTTCTTGGTCATCAATGAATCACGTTCATAAAATATTATCTTCAAATATATCTCTGAAACAAGATATTCAAATATGTGATTGATCAAATCTTGGATGAATCTCCACCTTGATAATCTTTTCCATAAATAATTAAATTAAACTTATCTAATTATAAATTAATTTATTTAATGCCAAACTTAATTAGAAATATATAAAATATATTTCCCAACAACTACTATTTCAATTACACTTTTCATTACTACCATATCATCCCCAACTATATGCTGCAAATCTTTCTTAACAACCTAATTAACTATCATTTACCTTACTAATTCAAACAGTAACCACATCTCAATTCGCTCTTCATTTTTGGGATGGCAATGGATCGGTCTACACTCATCATCATCGAATTCTAGACCGTCGTCACGTAACTGTTCGTGCAGCAGAGGCAATCAAAATTAATTTGTTCCATTATTTGCACACCAATTTCAACATAATATGATTTTGCCGGCAATACCACTAATATTTATACCGGCCTGCAATACCACTAATATTTATACCGCCACCGGTACACATAATTATTGCGGCGACCAAATCCAACATTGGATTCCATCTTACCATTTATATTGATTTGTATAGTGTTGTATCCAAAATTTAGAAAAAAATCTTAACTTGTTTTGAATTCTTTTATTTATAGACAATGACTCGGTGGGAAGATGGTACCAATTTTGAAATGCACAACTTTTTTCCTTCACCATCAGTGTATGTTTTTTTCTTAAATTTTTTTGTTTATTTTTCTGTTTTTTTTATTTAATTTTAGGGATATAATTGCAATTTTACCCTTGTGGTTTAGGGTATAATTTATCTCAAAGGTTTAGGGTTTATGATATAATTGTAATGAGAGGGACTAACGTACAACCGATCTCTTGAATAAATTCATGGAACCGGATTCCAAATTAAAATCTTGCGGGTTTGCTGATGTTGGCTGATCTTTAATGATTTCTGCAGAACCGATCTGTACATTATACCCCAAATTGAATTTTCTCCCCCAAAACCCATCGTCCTTCTTCTCTGATTTCTGCCATTCATTTCTTTCTCTCTCATCAATCACCACTCTTCTCCTTTCTCAGTCACCGTCTTTATCTCTTCTTCTCTCTTAGTCACATAGCCTGAAGAATTCCGAATCCCAAATTGTTTCTGTTTATTTCAAGCATCATTCCTACCTGCCCACCAGTTTCAAATAGGCTATACACGGTGGAGGCCACCAGGGCCTATGACGCCGACGCCGCTTTTTTCAGTCTATGGGGCCATCCGTTCCCTGATGATCTGCTGGATGTACCGTCGGCAGAGGAGATTTCGCCTTCACAGATTTGGGTGGTGGCGACGAAGCAAGCGCGGAGGAGGAGCTGAAGCAACCTTTTTTTAGTGGTAATTCTCTTTTCTATATCAAAGTACGGCCTAAATGTTAATCTATGATTCTATGCGTAAAATTGAAGCATTTTGCGGTGGATAGTGTATTAGTTCTTATCTCGATGGGTTGTGTTGATTTAGTGTCTGAAATGCCGACAAATCAATGCTTTTTTTTATAGATTTGTTGCTTTTATCAACGAGAAATATGGCTGAATTGGATGTCATTTTTCACTAAACGATGTCGGAATTATGAAGGCGAATTTCCCGGCGCCGTTGACGCGACTGCTTTATTATTTTGAGATTTATGTAAAGAACGCTGGGGCAAAGGAGCAGATTGCCATAGGATTTACTACCTCTGCTTTCAAACTAAGAAGCCAACCAGGGTATGTTTGTGGTTTTGTGATTCTGTGTGGAGTAGTTGTCGTTATGGATTTATTTATTTATTTTTGGGTAACTTGCGATGATTAGGGATTAGTAAGCAGTTGTGAGTGTTTTGAAATTTGATATTTAATCGAGTTAGCTAAAGAATTTGAATTGGTGGTATTTTGTGGTGGAATGTGCTTATGAAGTTACTTCGATCTTGAATGTCGTTTCTTGTATGGTTTAAGAGCTTTGGCTACATCACTTTCCTATGATTCTTTCTGAATTTATTTAACATCTTGCTTTCTCCAAATATGTCATTTATTTTTTTAGAGAGGTCGAGTTTGATTAACTATTGCTGGTTTGGTCGAGAAGAACTTGAGAAAAATATATGTATAATTCTATGCAACACGAATGAATTCATTTTTTTTAAAAAATAGAGTATCAAATCAAAAAGTAATCTAATTAATTAAAAAGTAACTCAATTAATATCAAAGCATACAATTTAATTCTTCAAAACACATGATTTTATTTTTAAAAAATTAATTAGAGTATAAAAAACCAAAGAGTGATATAATTTTTTATAAAGAGTAATCTAATTTTTTTTATAAAGAGTAAACTAATTATTTATAAAGAGTAATAACTCATATAATATGTAAAAAAACATACAATTTAATTCTTCACAGTGCATGATTTCATCATTTTTAAAAAGTTGTATCAAATTAAAGAGTAACATAATCTTTATCTAATCTAAAGACATCTATACAACAGTTTTCTATCGCTAATGTGTACAACCTCCCCTTCTTCTTTGATGACGTGTTACCTCCATATTTTTTTGAATGTTTCTTTTTTATTTATAGCAGTTTTTTTTTGCTGATGTGTATATTTATCCTTTCTTTCTTGGGTGATGACTCAATATTTTTTTTGAATGTTTCCTTTTTTAATTTTTATTTTTACCTTCTAAACTTAATTGTATCAGTTACGTTAATTTTGCAATTAACCTTAATGTACATAAAGACAATTTATTATATACCTTATTAAATCTCATTTAATTTTGATGCCTTTTGTTATAAATTTATTAATTTGATTTCTTTTGGTATTTCTAATTCTCCTGGTCTAATTCTTTTCATAGTCTTCTCTTCTTTATTTTGGTTGATGAAATTGGTAGCAATGCCGATGATCATTATCCTCTTTCTCCAATAGAGACCAACTTTGCGTTCTATCTCTACCAATATTTTCTTGACATATTTGAAAATCTACCAGCGTTCTACAATTGACGGTGATGAATTCTATAGTGATGAATTGGTAATTTTCCAGTACACTCTTTTATGGTTATCTGTTTGTTTGTTTTAGATTTAATACCTAATCACGGAACGCAATCTTATTTCTCACGAAGTTTTGTCAATTTTTGCGACGTGAAGCAACCATCCAGGTAGATTTATTCATCAAAATTATTTCTCTCTTTTATGCTTTAATTCTTAAATTAAATTTACTGATCTTTATTGTCAAATAACAATAATTTACGATATCGTAGAATATCAAAGAAGTTTAGTTTTTGCTTTTTTATCTTTCCAGTGGAATTTATACAAGCCGACAGACAACGCGACACTTCTAGAAGTTCAGCAAGTGGATTTTGGAATAACTTCTTACGTAATGTTGTTGTTTCGTAACCAATCATTCGAATGTTAACATTTTGTTGTGATATAATTGACGAAGGGAAAGAATGTCCATGCCAAAAATCCTCCCAAAAATTCTATTAGTGTTATGATTTAAAAGATTTCTATAGTCATCCCCTACATTCTCTTATTTAAAAGATATATATGTTTTGTTACATGATTTTTTATCCTTCAATGTTGTAGCAATAATAATTCTAATAATTTTAATTCAAAAATCAATTGTTCTGATAATATTTTTCATATTTTTTCGTCATACAAATAGAATATTAATAAAAATTTTAAATAATAATTGCTATTTTTCACTACTGATTATTTCATAATCAATATCATTTTATATTTATTTTTTTTTCTATTGTCATCATATATTAAGTATTGATTAATTATTTTTTAATTTAAATATTCGTACGTACATAATGTATGATTTCATATAATTCATTTAATAATAAATTATTAAAAAGGCGTCATAGATGTTTATGTTTGGTAATATTATATGTGGGCATTAGATATGATACATAATGTATGATTTCATATAATTCATTTAATAATAAATTATTTAAATGGCGTCATAGATGTTTATGTATAGTAAAACCATATGAGGGCATTAGATATATCATATAGTATTAATTATATATAATATTAAACATTCCTGGATGAGTATTAAATATCTAAAGACATATATTTGCCAATTTTCTTTTGTTAACTTGGCATGCTTCTCCTTCCTCCTTAACATTTTTTTTTATTATACATAAGATATTAAAATAATATGAGGTTATGTACTCCTTCCTCCTTAACACTTTCTCATATTAAGAACTTATTTCATGAGTTATTTTTATTCATAATGGATCACACTTACCAAATTAATCAATATATTACACCATCCATATTTACTTTTTGGGCTATTTATTAATTTGATTTTATTTATTTTTTTACTTTTTATAATTAAAATTTTCTTAATCTGTTTTCAATTATTATTAATTACTGAATTTAAATACTAATGAATGTGTACCTAATTTTAATCCATTATAACTTATTTTAATATAATATTTAAGGAAATAAATAATCACAATCAATTAATATTTATTAGGATTTGTCTATATAAATGCATGATCATACAAATAATTGTATTGCATTCAAATCATTTTTGTTTATTTTATATGTTGTTTTTATTAGTTTCTTTTTTTCATGTTTCATATATATATATATATATATATATATATATATATATATATATATATATTGATTTTATACCTGTATTATTTCTTGTTATATATATTCATATGAGAATTTATATATTATGTACTTTTATGGCTATGTATTTAGTACATAAACTCATATTATTTTAGTGTCTTTATTGTTGGATTTTTTTGCTACTTTTTTATTATTCGTTCTTTTCAATAGCCTCTTCTTCTTCATACGGATGAGTGCCAACGACTGTGCCCCTCCCTTTTTAATAGTTTCAAACTTATCATTCTATCTCTGTCAGTATTCTCCGATTGACAACAATGAATTTGATAATTTTTGTATAATTTTTTTTTAAAATTCTTGATTTTCACTCGTAACCCATTTCACAACTCACTCATCTATTTTATTATTCTGCATGCAATTGAGAAGGACGAGAGTCGTATCAACGATATCCACGAGCTTTGTTTAGATCTCTACTTTCAATGATTAATAAAGATGTAATTTTGATATTCCTATCCTTGTTTCTCTCCACCCTATTTTTTTTTCTTCTTCATTTGTTTGACGAGGATAAAAGTTATGTCAATGATATTTTTAACATAAAAATATAATTAAAGAAATCTTTTTCTCATGAAGTTTTTTTAAAAAAAAAAAATTATTATGTATAGATTATATAAAATATTTTATTATATTAAAATTTATCTAATTTTTTTAAATCTATTATTTAATTTAATCATTTTATTATCTTTAATTTCTACATATTCACATTATATATTATTTATTTGTTATTTATGTGTTTTGTATCAAAAGAATATATTTTATTGCGTTGACTAAATTTGCAGGGAATCGAAGATAAATGGAGAAGTTTGATTTGTAATAAATTTAGGGTTGACTAAATTTGCAGGGATGGAGAATTTTTATTTGTAATAAATTTAGAATAAGTTAAAATTTTGTTGTGTTATTATCTTAATAAAATTAATATTCGTGTTTCTATAATTGTTAATAACTATTAGTTCTCAATCACCGTCATTCTATATTTAATTACAAAATTACTCATTTTATTATAAAATTAATTTAATGTTGATAGAGAAATAATAAATTAATAATAGTATGGAAACTATATATCTTTGTAATGCAATTTACCAAATAATTTAAGTGAATTGTTGATGAATACAAGAAACTTTGAAGAAAGTTTTTTAAAATGTTAAATAATGTATTTAATACTTTAATTTATTAAAGAAATTAATTTTAATCAAATTTGCAAAGAATTGAAGACAAATTGAGAATTATATGTTAATTTGAGGGATGTTATTAGTGCTAAGAGAATTTGGATTAAATTTAGATTAAACTAAAACTTTGTTATCCTAATAAAATTAATATATATTCATGTTTCCATATTTGTTAATTTAGTTTTCAATCCATAATTTTATATTTAATCACAAAACTATTCATTTTCAATTATTATTAATTAATGTTTAGCAGAGGATTTATTGTAAATTAATTTAAATGTTGATAGAGAAATAATAAATTACTGACTAGTAAATACCAACTATCTTTGTTAATGCAATATAACAAATTATAAAAGTAAATGGTTGTTGAAATCCACATAATTCAAAGAAAGTTTTTCAAAATGTTCAAAAACGTATTTAATAGTACTTTAACCTATTAAAGAAAATTTAATCAATATTTCATTGATAAATTATTACAAGTTTATTTATATGTTGATAATGAAATAATAAATCAATAATTATTGAGATTTCAAATCTAATTATAACACAATTTAATATTGGATTAACTACAAGAAAAATTACATATTTTACTCATATTGCAAATTAATCCTCACCTCTAAGAAATTGCAAAAAAAAAAACTCTTACTTTTAAACATTGCTGCAAAACGCACCCAACGTGTGATATATTATTTTTCAAAGGTGAGATGAAAAGTAGAATTCTGTTTTAAAATTTTTGGTGTGCTTTGCAACAATATTTAAAGGTGGAGGTCTTTTCTATAATTTTTCAAAGGTTGTGAATAATTTGAAATATGAGTAAAATTTGTAATTTTTCTTGTAATTAACCCTTTAATATTTTATAGTTGGGAATGTTGATAAAAAGAAAAAAAATCATGATTGGGGCAATTAATAATATCCTAATTAAAATTCCTTTAAAATTATGTATTGTTACTTGATTTTTACTTTATAATTAAAAAATAATGTAGTAATAATAATTATAATTAAAATTCAATATACTTATACTCCCTCTGTCCCACAAAAGATTGCACCTTTAATTCCAGCACGAAGATTAAGAAAGTGATAACCTTTAGGGGTATAATAGTATTTTTTTGTAATAAATAAATGATAAAGTATGTTAGGTAGAGATAGTTTTTTTATTTGTAGATAAATTGTATGGGAAAGGGTGGTTGTTTTTTACTTTTTGCTTTTTTTTGAAAATGTGCAAACTTTTGTGGGACAACTCAAAATGAAAAGTGTGCCATCTGAAATGAGATGGTGGAGTAATTCTTATTTATATAGTTATTATTATCATGTAGTAATTATCTATCATCATCTATCAATATTTAATTATTTCAAGTATTGAATTTCAAAAATCATCATACAATGCTTAATTAAATAATAGATTAATTTAAATTAATTAATATTTTTTATTTTCAAAAAAATTAAAAAAATTTAATTAATTTATATTTTATTAATCAATAATTTAATTTGGATTAACTTAATTTAAATCAACAATTCAATAAATTAATTTAAGGATTGAGTTGTTTTACTCGAATCTTGAAGGAATTACAATAACTTTTACTATATTCTTATTTATTTATGCATAATTATTTTCATTCAATAAAAAAATTAATCAATTATCTAATTAATGAATTAATCTATTGCAAATGTTAAGGATATTATGTTCATGATCATTAATTTATCATACTAATGGAAGATTATTATATTCTACAGCTCACGAAAAAAATAAGATAATTAGTTTAACTTATATGGATTTGATTATTAATATTAGGGATTTCTATAATTGTATTAAATTTCAGAGATTATTTTGAGATTATGATGAAAATACTACGGAAATCCTATAAAGTATAAACTTATTTATTTTAGAGGTTCGTGATTCCATGAGAGCTATTGTAAGAGTTATTCATTTAAGAAACATATTTGAATACATAAAAAGTAGTAGACACAAATAGGTGATGTTTGTTTTGAGGTTTTGTGGAGTTTAAAAATCATGAATAGTGATGTTATGTTTGTTTTGAGTTTTTGATAGGGTAAGTTTACTTTATGTCAAATCGATGTGTTAGAATGTATTAATTTATATAAAAAATGAGAGAAGACATATAAAGAAGAAATGTGTATTAATTGAGGAGCGTGAATGTATATAAGTGTATATAGGGGTATTTTTGTATTAATTAATTTATATATCAAAAAAAAAAGATGAGAGAGAAGAGACAATGTATATCGGTATATATAGGAGTGATTTTTAAAATGTAGGTGTGGAATTTGAATTTCAATTTCAATTTCGGGATTTCAAACCCGGAAACAAACATAGTGAATATACTTTATTAGTACTTCCTGAGATTATTCATCCAAGAAACAAATTTGATTACACAAAAAAGTAGTAGAGACAAATAGTGAATATATTTTATTATTACTCCCTAAAAAAGAGAGGGAGTATTTGAGTTATGATAGTATTTGTAAATATAGGAAAAAATCTAACATTAATATAATTAATTAGGAACTTTGAACTTTTAAGTCATTAGCCTAAGATAAATATTGGTATTTCGACAATATTTTAAAAAAATATAAATTAGAAGTCAGAATTATGTAATGATAAGAAATTCATCCTAACAAATTTGATGCCTACATAATTGGTGCTTATATAATTTTTAGTATATTTAATAAAGAAATCATGATAAATATTTATTTTTATTTTTAAGATAGTATCATGTCTTATAAAATTATATATTATTTAATTAGTTATTATTTTCCTTTATATATATTTTAAATATATTTATAATAAATTATATGATGTAAAAAAAAATCCCGTGCATCGCACGGGCTCTATAGTAGTATATAATAAAACACACTTTAAAAGTTAAAATTAGACCAAACTTTCCCCTCACATTTTAACATACCTTTAGATTGGTAATATTAAATCTTGACCCTTCATTAGTTATTGTGGCATTTCATCCCTTGACTGTGATTACTAATATTTAACAACACCTCATCCATTTATTTTGTTTTTTATTTTATCTCATCCATTAATTTTCTTGGCCTTGAATTCATAATATCATTTGGACAATCTTTATCTATATTGTTGTAATATTTTATTTATTTTATTTATTTTATATTTTATTGTCTTTTTATATATCTAATTATTTTTTAAATTTCTTTTTTAAAGGTAATTTATTTTTATTATATGAACTCATATATCTAAATTATTAATTGAAATTTATTGTCAAAAGTAATATTTTTTGTTTTGTTTTTAATGTGAATACATTTACACAATCTTTATCTTTATTGTTTTAATATTTTATTTATTTTGTATATTAATAATTTTATTGTCCAAAATATTTTTTTATGTTAAAAACTTATTTTAATTGTAAACATTGTCTAAAATATAATTAATTCAATATCAAAAAAGAATTTATATTATATTTAATTAATAATAAAATATCAATTTAAACAATAAATAAATGTAAATATAGATAAAATAAATGAATATTAAATGAGTATGAGTAACCCGCAAGTTTTGATAAATGTGTATGAGACGGGTACGAGTATGATAATAAATTTTTTAACGGGACGTGTACATACTATTTCTATATTTCTATAAAATTTATGAAATGTGTTATAAATAATTACTCCACATTTTTAAGGGTAACCCGCAAGTTTTGATAAATGTGTATGAGACGGTTACGGGTATGATAATAATTTTTTTAACGAGACGAGTACATACTATTTCTACAATTTCTATAAAATTTATGAAATGTGTTATAAATAATTACTCCATATTTTTAGGAATGTAAAAGTTATTATCGAACCGGAGGTAGTATATATATACACATAATATATTTAATATAATATTTTAATCAAAAATTTTCAAATTATTTAAATAATTTAAATAAATTACAGACCCTTTAAATAATTTAATTAATTTTCAAACCTCTTATCTCAAAAATTACAATGTGATAATCCTTCCACCTATTTTAAAGTTGGTCATTATTTTTTTCACGTGAATTAATGAATTTTTTTTTACATTTTTTTTCTCAAAATTTATGCACATAATAATATAATACTTTTACGGTACCATAAAATTATTGCTGACTTTTTCTATAAATTTATGCAATGTGTTATAAATAATTACATTTTTAGGAATATAAAAAATTATTATCGGACCGGAGGTAGTATATATAATACATTTAAAATAATATTTTAATCAATTTTTTTTACCAATTTTTAACAACATCTCATCCATTTATTTTATTTTTTTATTTTATCTCATTCATTCATTTTCTTGTCCTCTCATAATATATATATGTCAATTTATTATTTATATATCTGAGTAATTATATTTTTTTACGTGAATTCATAATATTATTTGGACAATCTTTATTTATATTGTTGTAATATTTTATTTATTTTATATATTTTTTATTTTATTAGCTTTTTATATATCTAAATTATTTTCTAAATTTCTTTTTAAAGGAAAATTATTTTTTATTATATGAACTCATGTATCTAAATTATTAATTAAAATTTATTATTAAAAGTAATATATTTTGTTTTGTTTTTAATTTGAATGAATTTACACAATCTTTATCTTTATTGTTTTAAAATTTTATTTATTTTGTATTTTATTAATTTCATTGTCCAAAATATTTTCTTATGTTAAATACTTATTTTAATTGTAAACCTTGTCTAAAATATAATTAATTCAAAATCAAAAGAGAATTTTTATTATATTTAATTAATAATAAAATATTTTTAAGTATTAATTTAAATAATAAATAAATATAGATAAAATAAATGAATATTAAATGAGTATGGATAACCCACAAGTTTTGATAAATGTGTATGAGACGGGTACGGGTATGATAATAAATTTGTTTAACAGGACGGGTACACATACAGATATTTTATAAATGTATACGAGTATAAGTACCCAAAAAAATGCAGGTACCCTGCCCGTTGCTATCTCTATTCTTACATGCTATAACTTCGAACTTTTTATTTTTGTTTATTTCAAAATTTATGCACATAATAATATATAGTACAATATTAACACTCTTAAGGTAGCACAAAACACTTCCACTAATACAATTATTCACTACAAAATAATAATGCTCCTTAATCTACATGCAAAAAAGCAAAAGTCCCTCTTAAGCCGGGACGGAGGGAGTATATATACATACATAATATATTTAAAATAATATTTTAATCAATTTTTTTCAAATTATTTAAATAATTTAAATAAAATACAAATCCTTTAAATAATTTAATTAATTTACAATATTAACACTCTTAAGGTACCACAAAATAAAATAGTAGATTTTATATTATATTTAATTAATAATAGTATACTAATTTTTAATAAAATATTAATTTAAAATGAGACGGGTATGAATACGAATAATTAATATTTAAACGGATATGAGTATGAATATCAAAAAATAAGCGGTTACCTTACCCATTGTCATCTCTATTTCTACATTTTCTATAAAATTTATGCAATGTGTTATAAATAATTACTTCACATTTTTAGGTAAAAATTATTATCGGACCGGAGGTAGTATACATATATATATAATATGTTTAAAATAATATTTTAATCAATTTTTTTCAAATTATTTAAATAATTTAAATAAATTACAAACCCTTTTCAATTTTCAAACATCTTATCTTATCTCAAAAAATTTACAATGTGATAATCCTTCCGCATACTTTAAGGCAATGTTCGTTTTCAGGTAAGGGTGGGTATTTATTTTTGGGTTTCGGTACCCAATCCGACCCGAAAAAAAATTACCCAAAAAATCAGATTTTTTTGAGTAATTTTGGATTTTGGGTTTACCCGAACCCGAAGATATAACTTCAGTTCGGATTTCGGGTATTGAAAATGTACCCGAATTACCCGATTGGGTGCCCGAAGTTTTTTTTTTACACTTTTATGTTAATTATAAAAAATAATTTGATTCATCAAATATTAAAATTTTGATGCATTCTTAATTTTTAATCATAAAATATATTTATTATCATTTAAACATTACTTAATTAAATTTATTTATTTTTTAAATTATCAATTATTTTTACATAATAAAAATAAAATTTTGTATTATTACATCCTTATCTTATCAAATTTAAATTTGAATTCTCCTTATATTATTAATTTTAATATGATTTAAGTTATCATATACTTTAATGTATAAATATTTTTTAATTAATTAGATAAAAATAACATATAAAAATATACTTATAAATTTAAATATCTCACAACATAATTAAAATATACTATCTAAATCCTAAAATTAGTATAAAAATTAATATTATTATGATGTGATATGAATTTATTATATTCTTTTATAATTATTTAAAAATGAAGAAAAAAAATGATAAAAGAGATCAAATAAAATATTGCCTCAAAGATTAAACATTAAAAAAAATTTACTTAAATCACACCTAATTAATTTATTATAACAATACTTAAAAAAAAAGGGTATTTTCGGGTACTCGATATTTTTTGGGTACTCGAATTTTCGGATTCAATAAATTTCGGATAGGTTTGGATAATGAAAATTTCAACCCGAAATTTTGGGTACCCGATCCGAAAACCCAAAATACCAGAAATCCGATTCGATGCCCACCCCTATTTTCGGGTTTCAAACCCAGGTTTTGATTTTCAAAACCCACATCCAAATTTTAAAAATCACTCCTATATAACTACTACATTCTCTCTCCTCAATTAATACACTTTCTCTCTTTATCTCTCATCTCTTATTTAATTTTTAAAATAAATTAATACATTGATCTGACATAAAGTTAAAACATATCATACTCAAAACCCAAAACAAACATAGTACACACTATTCATGATTTTAAAACCCCACAAATAATTATTTTTTCACGAGAATTAATGAGTTTTTTTATATGTAGTGGTAATTTTATTTGTAGTGAACAGTGAGTTATATATGAGACCACTTTACTTAAAGAAGAAAATTGATACATTTGAATTGAACATCCAAAATAATAAAATAAGAACTTTTAGGATGGACGGAGGGGGTATATGTAAAAATAAATAAATAAATAAATAATAAAACATCAATCATGTCCGTGCAACGCATGGGTTATGATTGCTAGTTCTTTATAAAGAGTATCATAATTACTTATAAAGAGTAACCTATATAATATGAAAACATACAATTTAATTCTTCACAATACATGACTTTATTTTTAAAAAATTAGAATATCAAATCAAAGAGTAACATAATTCTTTATAAAAAGTAACCTAATTAATATGAAAAAATGCAATTTAATTCTTCACCATGACTTCGTTTTTTAAAAATTAGAGTATCTCTATCTGCTCAACACTTATTAACTCCAACTCACATTTAAGAAATGTTATGCAATTGCGTGTATTTTATAACAGATAAACTATTTGCTTCCAGCAAACTCATACCCAGTGTTTGTAAAAGGCAAATACCTGATATGATTATTACCAGAACAAAAATACTCATTGATCATTTCCATACTCCAAACTTTAACCACCTAGAGTACTGAATATTTACCAAATTTGCAGCAAACAAAACCTATTACAATACAAATTTTTCATTATCAAACTGGCATAATGACAAAACTATGAACACATACACAATTCATGAAAGAAAAAGAGTAATCTGACGATCAGCTATAAGAAATTTACAGAAATTTCAGAGGCGCATCGCTTTCTCATTTCATCCAACACCTTTAAATGCAATAAATTAGAAACAAAATTCAGTTCATCATACTTCAAACAGCGAAACTGCTCAATCTAAATCCACATTGAATAATATGAATGATCATCAAACAAGCAACAAAGATTTGCCTGTTGAAGATATCATCTTGCCCTGTCTACAACTTCCCTCTACGACTTCTATTGGTTGGGAGGGCAACAATTTCATCATGAATTCTTGAGACGGTAACGATTTCCTCTATTCAGTCGGCAACACCACGATCTCCTCCCCCGTTACTATGCTCTCCTCGCCGCATGTTGAAGCCCTTCGCTGCCGAACTCCGACGTCTCTCTCACGCTCACGCTCACACTCCCCCTCCCCCTCTCCCTCTCCCTCTCCATCACTCCGTAAGCAAACATCTGAAATGGAATCTGCCACACTATCCCACCTCCATTCCCACCGCATATACGACCTGTCCCCGCCTCTATATCACTGAAATCCATGGGCAGCATCGCCGCATCCGGTTGACTCTGCTCCGGGTTCATCACTAAGAGGTTGGTAATTTTAGGAGAGAAATTAATTACCTGCAATCCCTAATCCCTCCCAGACGGTGGCGGAAAGTCCTCATCAGAGCCTATTGAAGACGGCGTCGCTGGAGCAGAAGTCCAATTATCCGGCGGCGAGAGGGGGGCACCGTCAGACTGCTTCTCAGACGGCGGCAATAACGAGAGCGTGAAAATAGATAGGAGGGAAGAAGAGAGAGAAGGTTAAGTGGAGACCCACGTACCTTAAAAATCTAGCCCATTTTTATTAAAGAATCCGATTGTATGAATTTTAAAAAAAAAAGACGGTCCTATTCAAGTCATTGTCTTCCCAACCCTTGTGGTTAAAGGTATAATTTATCTCTAGGGTTTAGAGTATAATTATAATTTTATCCTTGTAGTTTAGGGTATATTTATCTCTAAGGTTTAGGGTTTAGGATTAGGGTATATTTGTAATTTTACCCTTGTGGTTTAGGGTATATTTATTCCTAGGGTTTAGGGTAAAATCCTTGTGGTTTATAGTATAATTTATCCTTAGGATTTAGGATATAATAGTTATTTAAATATAATAAATTTAAAAATAAAATAAAAAACAACATTAATAAAGAAGTATGAATTAATTAAAAGGGTGGAGACCTTTACAATTCCAGGGGTATCTTTTATATATATCCATACTATATATAATGCGTGAATGATTTAGTTTCGGCCGGTATCTCCCCCGTTGCCGATCATCACCATCTCCACCAGTTTCACTTCATCACCCTCTCTCTACGCGTGTCCTCACCCACTTTCCACAATTGGGAAGTAAGTTTCTGGAATCTCCGTTTGTGTTCTGCTTTAGGTATCTAGTCAACGGTCAAGTTTTTTTCTTGATTTTCTTTCTTGTACGCACAATTTAGTTTCTTGATTTTAAGATAAGAAAACCATGTTTCTTTTGAATTTGTCGCGACGATACCTACAGTGCGAAACCATTCTTTTTGCCCCTCATCGATGCAGGCTGTACGACTTGAGATCCTGATTGATTCAAGGGCAGATCTATTAAAGGGCAACACTGGGCACTGGGCAGCCCATTGCTGCCACCTAGAGCCCATTATTTGTTAGGTGCATAATTTTTTTTTACTTAAAGTCTAGTTCAAATATAATATTAGTCCAAAAAAACTTTTAATAAACATTTCATTCATCTGAGCCCAAGCCCAAGATCTAAGCCTAGCCCTCTTCACAATGATTTAAATAATTAGTCAAATTCACAATAATTAAAATAATTAATTAATCGCACCAAATCCGTGAAGTGGATGACAAGTTAGTAATTGAGAAAAAAAAAACTTTACTCTCTTCCTTAAATAAATAATTTGATATATATATATATATATATATATATATATATATATATTATTGGTTATTATTTTTTATCGCTATAGAAATAATATATATTTTTAATGCAGGTAGTTGTTCTTAAATGGTACTTAGGAATCAGACTGACATACAAATATATGGATCAGATCATTTAAAGAAATTTACTACTGAGCTTATACGCTTAATTACACATAATGAATATTACACTCTTTACTTCTCTTTTCTGGGCTTACACTACTTCCTTATTTATAGCACTCTTAAGTCTGTGGCAAACCTATCAAGATCTACCTAGAATATTTCGTAAAAATAATTATCTTATCTTGCCTCCATTTGATATATAATTCTAGAATATTAATTCCATTCAAGACTAATATCACCACAGTCTCAATGCTTCTAGTGAATCCGTTCTCAAGGAAAATTGCAATTTAAGAAAAATTAACTTAAGGGGTTTTGTAATTTTAGGATGGGCTAACAAGACATTAAGTTTTATTTTTTTGCAATTACAGAACAATTTAGGCTCAAATTGAATTTTCGGGCCTACTTTGTCCTTTAATCGCAAAAATTAAGGCTTATATTTGCTAGCCGGACAACATAGTATCCTAAAAATACAAACACCCTAAGTTATTGTCCTGAAATTGCAATCTTCCCGAATTTATTGCTATAATTATTATAAGAAAATATGATGCAATAATGTCAGGTGTCGTGAGTCTCACGACTTATATATATTCTACTGTTGTCAATCGAGCAAATTAGTCTAATTAATTGTAAACCAGCCTGATTAAAATTTATTTTGGCATGTTATTGAGTTAAGATTAATGGAGCCCAGCTGATCGCGATTATGTTTAAGCTTATTTGGAATTAAAGATTAAAAGTAATAGAGCATCCCACAAGCAGCTCGCAATTCTATTCGATAAGTTCAAGCATATTTGAAAGAGTTAGACTCCTATGAATCAGGTTTACCATGTAAACAGGTGTTCCCCCTTTAATTTAAACCCCTATCAATATATAGGGTATAAATAGTTGGAAGGGAGAACCACGGTGTTTAGGGTAAGCGGCAAGCCCCTATCAATATATAGGATATAAATAAGATTGGAATGGGGACCAAATGTTTTAAAATAAGAAAAGACCCGTGTTCATATATTTTATGTAAATTAGATTTATAAAAGTGTTTGTGTATTTAAAATTAAAGATTGACAGGGTATCCGACAAGCAGCTTACAACTCTATTCGGTAAGTGTTATATATACATTTGTTAGTTAAAAAGAAACTAACGTACAATATTTTGAAATTTCTTTTATGTACGAATAAAATTTTGTAATTGTGCGTAATTTACATGGTCATAATATTTATGTAATTGGATCCGACTCAACTCATTAACACATTGATCAAAAAGTATTATAACATTGGTGATAAAGTATTGACATATTAAGATTTTAGAACATCAGCTTTAAAGTATGAACATTTAGATCAATCTTACAGTATTAATGTATATGAGTATACATTTTAATTATCTTCAACAAAAATACTAGCAGATTGACCTTACTGTATTGACATATAAATCTTATATTATTTGGACATTAAACTTAGTATTACTATATTAGTTTGAGTTGTAGCATATTAAGAAAGTTGGATAGAATCCAATTACATAAATATTAAATCGCTGTTACTGGTGCACACAAGTTAATTTTGCATATAATTATATTACATAATATTCATGAACATAAAATTATTTTATTGTTTATGAATTAAAATATTTATAAATTTATAAATAAGTGTTCATGAACATGTTATCAAATGAGTTCACTAACATAAACGGGTTTTAACAAACAACCTTTATTCAAGTTCATACTCGATTTAAGAATACTTTAAAATCTCGATCAAGATCAAGCTTGATTTTCCTTTAACAAAGAAGACTCAAATAGAAGAATGATCAATATTTGACATCAGAGATAATTTTTCAGAAGCATCCATACTACATTTGTAAACTAAACTGCATACTATCTACAAATGCTATTCATAATTTGATTCAAATTGCTGCACTTTCTCCTTGTCACACAAACTATTTTCTACAAATTCAGAAATGTTTCACTGGAAATTAGATAAACATTACAACACATGCCTTCATTTCTGAAAAAGATTGGGACACAGGATATAAAAATGTAATCCATTGCCCTTCAAAATTAAATACTTACCCCCCAATACTCATTATGCATTTAATCGTTATTTACAATCATTCCTTACAGAAGATCCCTCGATCAAGAGCCTCTCCAAAGCAGCAATGGATGAACATATCATGGTCTTCACTTCTTTTTTCTTTTATCGGACAAAGTTAGTTGTTAGTATTGTTAGTTCACCAAGCACCCATACTCCCTACTTTCTCCAAGCCTCCTTATAACCCCCCTCCCCCCGATTTGTCCCCCCCATTCGCTCCCAAAAGGAATCGAACATAGGTCACTCACCTTAGTGAGGAGTTCAGTGGCTAGGTGAGATAGCCCCACCTGGTTATTCATGGTCTTCACTTGCTGCTCCAATCTTTCCTTATCTGTCTTTAGCTGCAGTTTCTCCTCACAAAGCTCTTTCTTCTCGGCCTGTATCAGAATCAAGATTTAAACTGATTTGACCATATTGCAACTTATAGCATATGTTTTTGGATATAAAAGAAATAATACAATCATGAGCAGCAGAACCATTCAATTCCAACTATTGGTTATATATGGTGCAATGATCATAATATAATTTGGCAGAATTGTATGCAATTTAAAGAAAAATTCATGAAGTTATGATATTTAATTGCAGAAAAGTCAGCTATAAACCAAGCTAAGTATAAAAAAAAAAAAAATCCAGCTTAAGGCTAATGCCTACAAAATCAATTTAAGTAGGCATGAACTATGCTAGGCCATGACTCTGATACCATGTTAAATCACCACCTCATCTAAAAGTTTAAACTGATAGAGAGGTAGATCGTTTAATACTAAATAAAATCACTCTAACATTAATAAAAAGAGTTTACATGCCAAAATTGTTCATAAAAATATTTTTAATTCAAGATATGAAAATAAATGAGTAGATATCCAGTGCACCTTGGAGCAAGCGTGCACCCATATGTTTTTTTAATTATTGTATAATTTTTTTTACATTCAATTTTTTATTAAAAAATTAATAGAAAATTTGCTAACAAAGTATACACATTTTTATTCATTAATTAATGTATATTTTTTTATTTATAAATGAATAAAATTTTGAAAATGGTTACAATATTCACTTTGAGTACACCGGATAATTTGTCAAAATATATTAACTATCAACTAAGTAACCTAGCTCATTAGGAAAAACGATACATAAGAAAAAATAATAATCCATTTATATATCATTTATGATATACTCCCTCAGTCCAATGTGGGCGTTTGCTTTTTGTATGTTGATTAAGTTATATAATATTTCAATGTATAGTGATTAAGAAGTATGATGAGTGTTTTTTCAACACACAATATTAATCCCCAAGTGTTAAGAATGCTATTGTAGCTTTGATAAGCGACCAAGTGATTATCGAACCCAAAGGACGTATTATTATCAATTTAATTACTCCCTCCGTCCCAACTTCAACTTCACACTTTCTGTTTTGGTCCGTCCCAAATTCAACTTCACACTTCCATAAAAGGAAAAAAGCAACAAACTAATATCCCTCTAACATACTTTAATTTCAAATTTGTCATCATCTTTTTAACACACATAACATATTTTATCATTTATTTATTACCCAAAAATACCATACTACCCTCAAAAGTAAGTCAAAAAGTGACTTTTCTTAAATTTCGTATCTACAGTAAACGTAGACTTGAATTTGGGACGGAGGGAGTATAATCTAACCTTATTAAGACTAATTTGGTAATAATGTTGTAATGATTAAGTAACAAATAAACAATTAATTAAAGTAGCAATAAAAATAAATAGCAGTAGAGAATAAACAAGAGTTGCTCAAGTAAGAAGATAGGTAGCTCTTCGAGCTATCCAGTTTCAATAATTAATCTCTCTTCCGTATGTCAATGTCCAACTCTGCCTTGTGGACTATGGACGCATTACTAAACCATGCAAATCTACTCTATAGACATAAGCAGATAAGCGTGTAACACGTGTGAATATCCTTGGAGCAAGAGGTATAACTACACTCCCCTTTCTAGGTACTATCAGTATCAATTATTTTTTGTGCACCAAGTACTCTAATCCGATATGATCTCCCTTTATAGGTACTATGAAGTTATACTCTGTATCCTACTTATTAACCCGAATTAGATTCAATTAACAAGTATTTATATAAGATAGTTCCAATGAGACTTCAGAATCCCTTCACTTAGAATCATAAAATGGAATCCTACTCAGAAGTGAATGCACTCAATCAATAAGCAAGATATGTATTCAAACTCTACATAATAGTTAATGATGCACAAAATAACTCTGAGTATGAATTAATAAAGCATAGTCTTATATAAAATTAATCCACAAGTAGTGTTGTACGGAGTTTACATACAGAAGTTCAATTAACTAGATAAAACCTTCATAACCCTAGAATTACTAAAATAGTTCTAGCCCATAACGCTTCGAAGAACGTTCATGGTGATTGGATAGATCTTACCCATAGTTTTGAAAATTACAAGATAGATTAAGTTGCGAAGTAAACCCTAGATGTGGGCTCCGTCGCTTCTCGCTCCGTCTTGAATCTTTACTTGGTTCTCACTTGATTCGCTGCACGAATCTCTCTATCTCTCCTGCGGATGGAGTTAGGGTTTGGATGTGGTGTAGGATGAATGTGAAATCTAACTCCCTTTTTGGTGTGATAGAAACTCCTTTTTATAATTGTTACTTTTCCTCATGGACCTGTACTGGGCTTTTTCATTGAAAACATGCACATGCACGCACTGGAGGTGAAAATTCCATCTTTTTAGAGTTGATAAGTCGTCGTTTGACCAAACTTAGCGTGGTCGAACTGGACCTCTTGGTCGAATACTGGTCGAACGGCACGTCTGTAATTTGAACTTCATCTCTACTCCCCGTTCGACTTGACTTCCTTCGTTCGACCCGACTTCTTTTGGTCGAACAGACTTCCCTGGTCGAATGACCTCTCTGTAAGCTAAAACGCCTTTCGTTCGACTTATACCTATTGTTCGACTTCATTTATTCAGGTCGAACAACTCTTCCAGGTCGAATAATACTTCAAAAGTTGCCTAGAAAATCGTGTCTTCCAATTCCGAGCATTTAAGACTTGTTTTCATGTATAAATACACTCAAATAGCCTTAGTAGCATCTGATTCGTGGCTTTTCTATAAACAACCCGATTCGTCTCAATAATAAACCAAATCGTACTCAATTTCTATATAAATCATAGCTTTCAATACGTGAATTATCACTCTCATCAAACCCCCAAACTTATATGTTGCTCATCTCGAGGCAACGACAATCCAAACTAGGTAAGAGAGTGTAATAACAAAGTCCTTATCACAATTTATTATAACACATGCAATAATATCAATTCAAAACATGCATTCATCCATCATACCTTTCATCCATGCAACTATATCAATTAACCACAATATTTCTACGAGTGCAAATTCATCTAGCTCACTAGGTAAGTGTTTACTCTCGTACTCAAGTGTAAAAGATATACACTTTCAAAGGGTTAGTATATATGCTCAAAATCAATTCATATATTCGCGTAACCATAAGCTTGGTAAGAGTCTCAAAAATTCATTTATAATCGTTCAACACTAGGATAAAAAAGGACTTGTTCTTTAGGTTGTAATATTAGCGCTTTGGTAAGGTAGAAGAATATAGATAAAATGACTAATTTCACTAGTAGAGAATTATCTTGGAGATTTACTTTTCATCAAACAGCATTAATACTTATCCTCCTTTATCATTCTCGCTTATCTTTCAATACTTCGTCTCCGACTTCACTTGGAATCAACATCTTTCTTCTTTCAAGTCGGGTACTACCCTTTTAAGCAATTGGGGTACTAGTTTTAGATACTACCCCTCAACAAGATTTAACCACAATTTTATTCTCATCACAATGCAAACTTTTCCTTCATTTTTCACTTCAACTCTCTACTAGTAAATAGGATATTCAAAGTTCAAGTATAGGTAAATAAAGGCTATTTATCATAGGTTTACCAAAGAAAAAGTTTTAAAGGCTCAACGAAGCTTTCAATGATTAGTATTATAAGGTATGAAATTTGGCTAGATGGTTCAATTTAAACAATAACTGCCTAAGATCATATCCTAGTATCTATCAATCATAAATTTCAAACAAGACTCCAAGCCAAGTTCTAGAATACGAGCATACGAATGATATTCACAAGAATAAACTATCATGCAATCATGTAGCATGATTAATAGGCTCAAACTCTCACATGGGTAATAGACTCCTAAGCACTCTTCAAAGCATGCAATCAACATCAATATTCGCATAAACTACAAGAAATAGAAGTACATGCCATCATTAATAAAATCAACATGCCATAAAAGCAAGTTCTCATGCATAATTAAGAAGTAACATCATACTCTTCAAATCAATCCGATCACATCCAAATCAAACATAACCATGAATCCATCATCATCAATCAATATCAATACAGACCACCCACACATGAATCTCAATAAAAATCTCAATACCACTCACCATCACTCAACCTGTAAAGTAAAAAAAAGAATGGAGATGAGAGAAAACAGAAAAGGGTAAAAAAACCTGGCGCCACTACTCCTCCGGAGCATCATCATCATTATCATTTTCATTGCTCCAATTATCGATATCCCTTTGCAAGGTATCAATCTTCCTGTCCTAAGCTTCATAACTCTCATTAAGATCTCTCAATCTCCCATCCATAGCATCATATCGGAGATTAAGCACAGCATAATTTGTATTCGCCAAAGCCAGCTGTCGATTCGTCTCCTACTGGTTTTCAGTCAGGTTGGCGAAATGCTCATTCATCAATCTGAACTGCTCCCTATAGAATTGATCCTGGGCCTGCAAGAAATCTTGCTGCTGCTGTGGTGGCGGCTCAAAATACTTATGCTATGGCTGTTGCTGCTGCATCGGAGGCAAATCCATCTCCGGATACACAAACGCTGGCTGATGTGGCTGATTCTAGTCTATGAAATCAACTAGATCTCCAACCAAAATCATATCCTCATCAATAAGGATTCCTTGCAAGTGCATCTCAGCCAAAAGTCTCTAATTTCCCTCTTCCAGACAAGTCTTGGAAATTGCCCTATGCTCTAGGTATCCATCAATAGGTTGGTGTTGATCTGAATTGAAGTAAGATCAACAATCAACAGTGGAAATCGAAAAGAAAGTGGATTCTTGCCACAGATGAATATCCATGCATCATCAATCCTCTGGATCAACCACATCCTAACACAGGATGACAGAATCAAATTAGGATCCCCTCAGATCGGCCTATGCCTGCTCAAATCAACCCGGTAATGCTCCGCTATCAGAGTAATCAGCCCTCCAATATTGACACGCTGGAAATCAATAGTAGAGAACTTGTACAACTGCTGGAAAAAGTAAGCCGCAACATTAAAGCGGACTCCATTCATCATGCACCAAAGCACGTACAACTCCTCCTAGAAATACAACTGCCCTCGGATCGAGCAAACAGTGTGTTGCTCAGGATCCAGTCCATATAAGTTATCACAGCGTTGCGGATAGAGGCAACCTTAGCAGTATTCGAGTTATAACATCCTTGCCTCTTCGAAATATACCTCCAGAACTCATCAGCACGGAAATCAGCATGCTCCACTTCAGACACATCCTCACAACCAACCATCTCGTTAAACTCATTCGTGTACATCAACTGTAATTGTCCAACAATCTGCATCCACAATTCATAAGAAAGATAATGATCTCCACGATCAACCCTCATCGTGCATAATACCTCGGTTGTGATGTGGAAATATATCTCACTCTTCATCTCCATGAACCTGGTGATCCCTACTCGATTGAACATCCAATGAATATCATGGATAATGTTTATCTCCACCATAGCTTGATCATCTTGATAGTGAGTCCTAGTTATCTTGCTCGTAATGGCTGCCCATAACTCCTTCTCTTCCCAATCCTCGATTTTAATACCAAAATCGGAAGGATGGTCTTCTCTTATCAAGCTTTAACTTCTTAGCACTAGCACCTTTCCTAGGAACTTAGTCTCCTTCCTCTTTGAAGATGAAGCAATCTCTTTACCTACAAAAACTATACTTCAATACACAACAGAAGAGATAAAACAAGCTTACCAATCTTAAGACTAATCAAAGCATGAATTTTACTCAAGACTTCAAATTCATATGCTATAATCGTAACTTAATTCTCCACGTTTCAAGTGTTCATCAAATAATCACAAATATAAGCTCAACACTTTCAATCATGGGATGATGTCTAACAATAGTCTTAAAATTACCACAAAAACATGCTTCTCAATTAACTTCAACAAAAAATCATAACATGCTTATCTTCCATATTCGATTGCCCAACATCATTACTTCAAACCACGAGCCCATAAATATAATTCAAAATTGAACACAAGCCCGCAAGATATGCATCATCAATTTCACGAAAAATCTCAACAATCCAAATATATCGAATCATGAAAATTCAAGTGAAATTTCAACAAGAACACCAAAAATTAAACACTTCAAATCCAACTAAAACTATGTTTAACCAACTTACCCAATCCTTACTAAGCATAATCAATTCAATTCAAGATTAAAGAAGTAGAAAAACATACCTTTGTTGGTCATGGTGTGCGTGTGATGTACGGCGGTAAATCCCCAAAGTTTTGAATGGAATAGCCCCAATTCGGACTTGAATCCTCCAAATCTTAAATGTGGAAGTCTGTGTGGAGAAGAAGATTAAAGTGTAGGAAGAGTTTGGGAAGAAGAACTTACAATTCTTGATGGGTGTTCTAGAGAGGGTGACAGAAATCGGTCGAACGAAATGAAGAAATTGACCTTTATTCGAGATTTCAGACCGCATTTGACTCAAATGAAATGGTCGAACAGTGGTTTTTGGTCGAACAGCATGCGTTTGCCTTTAAAATGTGACCTCGTTCGACCTTAGTTCGACCAATTTTTGCTTGGTCGAACAACATCATGAGGTCGAACAACACCTATGTAATCTAAAAATCACCCTATGTTCTCCCCTGTTTTGTTCAACCGCCGTTCAACCACAAAGTGTTGGTCGAGCAAATCTTGTTGGTCAAACGTACCTTCTGTAAGCTGATTCTGCATTCAAGCTCCCTGTTCGACCACCGTTCGACCATAATATTCTAGTCGAACAGAAGATTGCGGTCGAACGAGCATCCGAACTTCTGAAATTTCGTACTCCTCTCTTTATCCCCTACAAAACTTAAACTCTAGGACATCATCTAGCATCATAATACCAAAATAAAAGCTAGAGAACCACTCTTACACTGTATAAAATCATGTATAATACTCCGTTCATACTAGAATAAATAAAACACCACCGAACACTAGGCAACTTGCAAAAAATGACACATCAAACTGGTTAATGTTTCAATATACCGTAAAAAATCAACTCCTCTAGCAAACGTTATAAAGAAAATATTATACTCTTGGTGCTTCAATGAGGTCAGAACATCACACCCCCCAAACTTAGTAAAAACTATAGTCGAAACTAAGTTTGCAAAGAGATGTAATTGCCGATTAATAAGCACCTTGAATTAAAAATTTCTTACTCATACATAATAAATAAAGCAATAAAACAATAGGGAAAGCCCCCAACAGGCGCTCATTTTTAACGTCGGAGAGTCACGACGGTACCAACTCAATGTAAGGTATCTTCAAAGACGACACAAGCATCATCCGACGACCTATAGTGCTTCAATCGGTGCCCATTCGCCGCTATGATGTCTCCATTTTTGTCCATTATTTCAAAACTCCACCCTCCACAGGCTCTATGGATAATAAATGGTCCCTTTCACTTCGATTTCAGTTTTCCTACGAAAAGCTTCAAACGAGAGTTAAAAAGTAATACCTCATCTCCTTGCTTGAACTCTTTATAAGTGATCTTTGAATCATGTCATTTCTTCATTCTCTCTTTATAGATCACCGAGTTCTTGTAGGCTTGATTTCTGAACTCGTCTAATTGATTGATATGAGTCATCCTCAACTCCTTTTGATCCTAAGACACAAGTTCAAACTTCTCAATGCCCAAAAAGCTCTATGTTGAACCTCCACGGGTAAGTGGCATGACTTCCCATATACAATTTGATACGGCGACATGTCGAGCATAGTTTTGTACGCCGTTCGTAACCCCTATAAGACGTCATCGAGCTTCATAGCACAATCCTTCCTATTAGTTCCAACCACCTTCTCCAGGATTTGCTTCACTTGCCAGTTAGAAACTTCTGCTTGCCCATTTGCTTGAGGATGATAGGAAGTAGTAACCCTATGCTTAACATCATAATCCTTGAGAACTCTTTTAAGAAGTTTGTTGACGAAGTGGGAACCTCCATCACTTACAAGTGCTCTTGGAACTCCATTGTGGGTAAATATATGATCTTAAAGAAAGACAACACGGTCTTTAAATCATTCATGTGGGTAGGAATAGCCTCCACCCATTTAGAAACATAATCCACAGCAAGTAGGATGTAGAGAAATCCATTAGATAGGGGAAACGGCCCAATAAAATCGATTCCCCATACATCGAAGATCTCAACAACAATACTCCGCTGAAGTGGCATCTCATCTCTTCTACTAATATTTTTAATCCTTTGACATCTATCGCATGTCGCCACATATGATTCGCAATCTTTGAACAAAGAAGGCCAATAAAGAGCGGATTGTAGAACCTTGGCTGCAGTCTTTTGAGCTCCGAAGTGCCCTCCGTAAGGTTGTGCATGGCAAAAATCAAGAACACTCTCCATCTCCATCTCGAGCACACACTTACGGACGATAGAATCCGTAAAAATTTTGTACACAAACGAATCATACCATATGAAAGTCTCAACATCTCTCTTGAATTTCGCAAGTTGATATCTATTGAGATCTTTCGAAATTTTACCTATGTCAATGTAATTGACGTAATCTGCATACCATGGATCCATTCCTTGAGCAGCCACTACACAAGCTCTCTCCGCTCCTTCCACAAACAGCGCCATGATCTTCTCATCTGGGAACATCTCTTCAAAGTATTCAAAAGAGTCATCACAATGTTCCCTTGTTTCTAACCTTGATAGATGATCCGCCAAAATATTCTCTGTTCCTTTCTTGTCTCGGATCTCCATGTCAAACTCTTATAAAAGAATGATCTATTGAATAATCCTGGGCTTTGCTTCCTTCTTCTCCATCAAGCACCGGATCACAGAATGATCCGTGTATACAATAGTCTTCATGCCAACCAAGTACTGTCGTAACTTATCAAATGCATACACCATCGCTAAAAATTCCTTTTTCGTGACAGTGTAGTTCTTTTATGCTGCATCAAAAGTTTTACTCGCATAGTAGATGGCGCAGAACTTCTTTTCCTTCAGCTGCCCAAGCACCACTCCAAGTGCTAGATCACTTGCATCATACATAAGTACAAATGGCTGAGTCCAATCCGGTGTGATCAAGATAGGTGCAGCAATAAACGCCTCTTTCAAAACCTGAAAAGCTGTTAGACATTCTTCATCAAAAACAAAAGGAACATTCTTTTCAAGTAATTGAGATAAGGGCTTAGAGTATTTTGAGAAGTCTTTGGTAAATCTCCTATAAAATCCTGCGTGTCCAAGTAAGGACCGCACTCCTTTTTCATTTGTAGGTGGTGGAAGCTTCTCAATCGCCACTACTTTAGCTCTAGCAACCTGCAATCCTTTGGCTGAGATATGATGACCAAGAACAATCTCATCTCTTACCATGAAGTTGTACTTCTCCCAATTCAAGACAAGATTAGTTTCTTGACATCTCTTCAAAACAGTAACTAGGTTAGACAAACAAATATCAAAAGAGGAACCAAGCATAGAAAAGTCATCCATAAACACCTCTATGATTTTCTCTATCAACCCATCAAACATGGCCATCATGTAACGCTGAAATATAGGAGGTACATTACATAATCCAAAAGGCATTTTTCTAAAAGCAAAGGTTCCATATGGGCATGTAAAAGTTGTCTTTTCTTGATCCTTGGGCGCAATCATGATTTGATTATAACCCGAGTATCCGTCTAAGAAACAATAAAACTCATACCCAGCTAAACGGTCAAATATTTGATCCATGAAAGGAAGAGGGAAATGGTCTTTGCATCTATTTTCTTTCAGTTTCCTGTAATTCGTATATACACGCCATCCGGTAGGAATCCTAGTGGCTAGGGTCTTGCCATTCTCGGCTTTCACAATAGTCATGCCCCCTTTTTAGCTGCAACATACAATGGACTCGCATAGAGACTCACTAATTGGATATATAATTCCTGCATCTAACCACGTTAGGATTTTTTTCATAATCACTTCTTGAATCGCGGGATTAACTCTCCGCTGATTCTGAATACTACATTTAGCTTCATCTAGCAACCTAATTTTATGCATGCAATATGATGAACTAATACCCTTCAAATCATCAAGAGTCCAACCTATAGCAGACTTATACTTCCTAAGCACATCTAATAACTCTTCGAGTTGGTCATCAGTAAGAGAAGAAGATACAATTACCGGGTAAGTTTCATTATCGACTAGATAGGCGTACTTCAAGTGCTCCGGTAGTGGTTTCAACTCCTTCTTCTTTTCTTCCTTCAGTGTGCTTTTTCTATCCAATGGGAGGTATTTCCTAGTCCATTTGACTTCTTCAAGCTTGGTTCTTTGTGGTTCATACCTGTTATCACCCAAAGCAAGTAAAGTTTCAAGAAATTCAATGCATACCTCATTAGAGATCTCATCTAACTCCGTGGTGGGAAAAGTAAGAGATTCTGTCAAACATGTCTCCAAAGTATCCTTTGACAAGATCAAAGACATATCTTCCTTCACGATCTCCTCCACCACATCAATGTTGTGACATTGCGTCTCCATTGGCATCTTCATTGCTTTATCAAGGTTGAACAGAACCTCATCTTTATCCATCCTCAATCTAAGCTCCCCCTTTTGGACATCAATCATAGCTCCAGCTGTGGCAAGGAATGGCCTTCCCAATATAAGAGGGACATTATCCTTGTCATCTTCCATTTCTAGTACAAGAAAGTACATAGGAAATACAAGCTTATCCACTTTAACAAGTACATCTTCTATCACCCCCTACGATAAAGTCATGAACCTATCCACCAATTGTAGAGCCACTGTTGTGGGAGCGAGCTCCCCCAAACAGAACTTCTTAAATATAGATAAGGGCATCAAGTTGATGCTTGCTCCAAGATCGCACAAAGTTTTATGTGCCGGCCCCTTTCCAATTTCATATAGAATAGTGAAGCTTCCCGAATCCTTCAACTTTTGTGGCAACTTCTTCTGAATGATCGAGCTGCAGTTCTCTGATAGATTCACTGTCTCTACCCCGTTCAAGCATCTCTTTTTCAATATGATATCTTTCAAAAATTGGGCATAATACGGCATCTCTATGATTGATTAGGAGAGAGGAACGCTCAAGCTTATCTTGTTCATTATTTCTTGAAATCTCTTGAACTTATCTTCTAATCTATTTTTCACTATCCAAAAGGAAAACGGAGGAGGTATCTTTGTCTTAGGAATTCCCCATTCATCATGTTCAACCTCCTTCGTTTTATCCTTCTCGGTTTTCAATCTCTTGGCTCTTTCCCACTTCTTCTGTACTATAAGCTCAGTATTCTGCTCTTATGATGGCTTTGGAGTGCTCTGAACAATGGGTGTAGCATTTGGTATCGAACGGGAGGTGCATAAAGTTGTTTGACCACTGTTCGACCATAGTGGTTTGGTCGAACAACTAGAGTATGGTCGAACAAGGGCTCTGTAAGCGGGTTCAGTTCGTTCAGCTCCTGTTTGACCATAGTTCGACTAGAGTGGTTTGGTCGAATGAAAAAAGGCTGGTCGAACGAAGACCCTAAAAATTGAACGCGATCATTCTTCTCTACATGTGCCTGTTCGACCATGGTTCGACCAGAATGATCTGGTCGAACAAAAGTGGCTTGGTCGAATGGCAGGACTGAAAAATAGAGTGTCGTAACTCTATTTTTTCGAGAATTGTTCAACCTCTATTCGACCATCAGGTCTGGTCGAATGTGGTAGTTTTGGTCGAATAGTGTGCTCCTCGTTTCTTCTTTTTTATGCGTCAGCTTCATCGGACCTTCGTACTGCATCCTGGACCTCAATGTGATGGCATTGCAAGACTTAGGGTTCGTAATACTTTGAGATGTAAGCTTTCCTTTCTCAATTGTTTGAGTCAACTCGTTTACGCTCTCCGCCATATGACCCATCAACAATGTTAGTTCCTTCATCTGCTTTGACAATTCTCCATGATTTGAATCAATTTTTTCCTCCAAACGATCCATCCTAGCATCATTCTTAGCCACATATCGGTTCACCGTATCCTCTAAACCAGGTTTTCCTTCTTCCATCTTAGCACCAGGATTAATTCCAACAAGAGGTTGCATCGCTGCATTTGGATTGCTC
This sequence comes from Pogostemon cablin, assembly GCA_023678885.1. Classification (NCBI taxonomy): domain Eukaryota; kingdom Viridiplantae; phylum Streptophyta; class Magnoliopsida; order Lamiales; family Lamiaceae; genus Pogostemon; species Pogostemon cablin. The sequence continues at coordinate 11,067,699 of CM043008.1, read as the reverse complement.
CATGAAAATTCCGACCTCCCTTGTTGTTGATAGTTACCTGGGGGACCACGATTGTTGTAGTTCTCTTGGTAATTCCTATTTTCTCGATTATTCAAATACCTCGTTCCTTGAATACTCTGACCCATGGGGTAGTTCGCTTCTTCAAATTCCTCTTGGTTAATTCATTCATAACCAACATTATGCTGCATCATTGGTACTTGTTGCGCTATATCAGTGATTTGCTTTTGTTGAGACTCAAGTAGCTTGTTAATAGTAGTCAAACTAGAGACGATCTCATCTTCTCTACTCGATTTGACCATAGTATGCTCAACCTGCGCTACTTTTCCAAGAATATAAGTGTCTCTTACTCTATCAGTTAGCCAATCTCTTGAATTCATCGAAATATCCTCAAAGAGTTTTTCGACCTCTACGGATGACTTTGTAAGCAATGCTCTATTAGAAGAAGCATCAAGTAATACTCGAGAATCGCAGTCCAATCCATTATAGGAAATACTGATGTATTGAGCTTTAGAAAACCCATGTCGTGGATACTTTCGAAGTATGTCCTTGAATCTGTCTCAAGCCTCATGAAACTTCTCATTACCATGGATAATAAACTGATTGATTTCTTGTTTCATCTTAAACACCTTTGAGGGTGGCATGTATCGCTCCAAAAATTTTAATTTCAATTTCTCCCAGGTATCACATTCAGCAGCAGTAAGATTGTCGTACAATCTCTCGCCTTTTTATTAAGCGAGAACTTAAATAAGATGATCCTCCTCGCATTTTCATGAGCTCCTGCATCCTTTTGTGTACTTGCATAACTAAGGAACTTATTTAGATGTTGCTGAGGATCTTGAAAGGTTCCCCCAGAGAAGGAACTCCTTTCAATCATGCTGATCAGAGTAGGGTGAAGATCAAAATCAGCTCCGACCCCTTTTGCTTTTAACAGCCCCACATTGCCCCCTCCATTATTTTTAAAGACTTCACAGATGATAAGATTATCCGGATTCTCCGCCATGTTGACTTCTTCTGCTTCCAAGTTAACTTTGGTTACAGCTTCAATTGCTTGTGGATTTAGCTCGTCAACTTCAACTCCTAAATTAAGAGCCTTTGTCTCTACGTTCTTATTCTTATTCTTCTTTCCCTTCTTCTTCCTTGATGATGCTCCAATCTCCGGATTATAAGATTTTAAATCTCTTACCTTTGATCTAGTAAGCATACACCTAAGAAAAATAAGCGTTAGAAAATAAAGATAAGAATAATATAGTCTCAATTAAATTAGAAATATTAAACTAATAATTAATGTCGTCCCCGGCAATGGCGCCAAGAACTTGATGAGCATTTTTCCAACACACAATATTAATCCTCAAGTGTTAAGGATGCTATTGTAGCTTTGATAATCGACCAAGTGATTATCGAACACAAAGGACGTATTATTATCAATTTAATTATAATCTAAATCTTATTAAGACTAATTTGGTAATAAAGTTGTAATGATTAAGTAACAAATAAACAATTAATTAAAGTAGAAATCAAAATAAATAGCAGTAGAGAATAAACGAGAGTTGCTCAAATAAGAAGATAGGTAGCTCTTTGGGCTATCCAGTTTCACTAATTAATCTCCCTTCCATATGTCAGTGTCCGACTCTGCCTTGTGGACTATAGACGCATCACTAAATCATGCAAATCTACTCTATAAACACAAGCATATAATCAAGTAACACGTGTGAATATCCTTAGAGCAAGAGGTACAACTACACCCCTCTTTCTAGGTACTATCAGTATCAATTATTTCCCATGTACTAAGTACTCTAACCCGATATGATCTCCCTTTATAGGTACTATGAAGTTATACTCTTTTCCTTACTTATTAACCCCAATCAGATTCAATTAACAAGTATTTATATAAGATAGTTCTAATGAGTCTTCGGAATCCCTTCACTTAGAATCATAACATGAAATCCTGCTCAGCAGTGAACGCACTCAATCAATAACCAAGATATGTATTCAGACTCTACATAATAGTTAATGATGCACAAAACAACTCTGAGTATGAATTAATAAAGCATAGTCTTATATAAAATAAATCCACAAGTAGTGTTGTACGGAGTATACATACGAAAGTTCAATTAACTAGATAAAACCTTCATAACCCTATAACTACCAAAGTGGGTCTAGCCTATAACGCTTCGAAGAACGTTCATGGTGATTGGATAAATCTTACCAATAGTCTTGAAAATTACAAGATAGATTAAGTTGCGAAGTAAACCCTAGATGTGGGCGTCGTCGCTTCTCGCTCCGCCTAGAATCTTCACTTGGTTTTCACTTGATTTGCTGCACGAATCTCTCTCTATCACTCCTGCGGATGGAGTTAGGGTTTGGATGTGTTGTAGGACGAATGTGGAATCTAACTCCCTTTTTGGTGTGATTGGCACCCCTTTTTATACTTGTTACTTCTCCTCATGGACCTGTACTGGGTTTTTTCATCGAAAACACACAGATGCATGCACTGGAGGTGAAAATCCCAAATTTTCAGAGCTGATATGTTGCCGTTCAACCAAACTTGGCGTGGTCGAACGGGACCTCTTGGTCGAACGCTGGTCGAAAGGCATGTCTGTAATCTGAACTTCGTCTCTACTCCCCGTGCGACTTGACTTCCTTCGTTCGACCCGACTTCTTTTGGTCGAACAGACTTCCCTAGTCGAATGACCTCTCTATAAGCTAAAACGCCTCTCGTTCGACTTATACCCATCGTTCAACTTCACTGATTCTAGTCGAACAACTCCTCTAGGTTGAACAATTCTTCAAAAATTGCCTAGAAAATCGTGTCTTCCAATTTTGAGCATTTAAGACTTGTTTTCCTGTACAAATACGCTCAAATAGCCTTTGTAGCATCTGATTCGTGGTTTTTCTATATACAATCCGATTCGTCTCAATGATAAACCAAATCGTACTCAATTTCCACATAAATCAGAGCTTGCAATACGTGAATTATCACTCTTATCAGAGTATAATATTTTAATATATAGTGAGATGAGAGAAATAACATATTAATATAAAGTAGGTATGACGTGTGGGCCCATTGAGAGAGAAGTAATTAATATGTGTGGGTCCTATTTACCAAAAAGGGAAATACATATTTTATATGAACCAAAATAAAAAAACTTGTACGTTTCAAATGGTACGGAGGGAATATTTATTTATAATATAGAGGAACAAATTTAAAGGTAAGTGATAACCTATTTAAAAGATCATATTAAGAAAAGAATTATAATATAATAATAATAATAATAATAATAATAATCGCCTATAAAATTATGAAACACTCTCTTGTGAGATGGGTAATTTGTGAGACGGGTGTAAGATGGGTCAACCATCACTAAAGTATACTTATTGTATAGATAAAGTATGCTTATTTGTAGTTAAAATATGTTAATAATAAATTAAATTATAAAACGCTAAAATCATAATTAAATGCATAATCTAATATAATTTAGAAAACACTACTTTAACAATTATTAAACATACTTTATCTAAATAATAGACATACTTTAACACGTCTTACAAACCGTCTCACCTAATTAGCGTCTCACAAGAGACTTTGTCTAAAACTATTGCATGAGAGGTTTCACGCATGTAGCTTTTTTTTTTAATGCACCGCATCTCTGTAAGAATCTATTTAAACACGTTTCATTTTTATTTTTTTTTATTAAGAATAGTAATTATTAAAGATGAATCTATTTAAATGTTTTTTTATTAAGAATAGTAATTATTATAGATAAAAAAAAGTTGGTTTCTTATGTCCTCAGGTGCACAACGTGTAAAAGGATATAACATTTTGATTTAAAGGTATACTCACTTTAATTAATTAATAAGAGTGTAATTGTTTTATTGAAAAGATCGATTGAAATATGAATAGTATAAAATTTTTATTAAAAAATTAAGTTTTTTTCTCAAAAAATATGAATAGTATAATGTTTGATTAAAAAATTTAGTTATAAAATTCTATATTAAAGGGTATAATATTTAATACTAAAAGATACAACTCCTTTTGAAAAGAATGAGACTTAGGGGCACGGTGTACAATTACTTTTGGATAGAGTGAAATTTAGGAACACGATATCCCGAAATACTCAAATTTTAGCGAAATAAAAATAACAAAATTTGCATGAGATTATCCTATAAAATACATTTATGAGACGGTTAAAAAATGAGATACTTTTAATAAAAAGTTATTTAATAAAACCGTATTAATAGAAAGGCTAAATTACCAAAATCTCCTTTTGTTCAAACTACCAAATAAACCTAGTAATTTGAAAATTTACCAATTATCCCCTTTAACTTGATTTTTATTTGAATTTGAACATTTATAAAAATGCCAAAATTTTAAAATAAAGAGATATGGAAAAGACATCAAGATCCACTTATTTAACATTGTATTTTTTAATTTCACTATTTTATTTTATTTTTATTTTTTTTAAATGTAGAAAACCAGGGTTAAAAGGATTTTTTATATTTATTTTAAAACGAAAATAACGTCAATACCCATATATTTAACATTATATTTTTAAATTTCACAATTTTTATTTATTTTTTATAATTTCAATACCAAGGATTAGAGGGGTTTTTCTTTAAAAAAAATTAACATGGAAAAAAAATCCCTCTAATCCCAGTTTTCTACATTTAAAAAAAAGTAAAATTTAATAATATAATATTATATATATGGGTATTAATGTCATTTCATTTCCTCTTTATTATAAAAAAGTGTATTTTTATCAATATATTCAATAATATAATATTAAATATATGGGTATTAATGTCATTTCATTTCCTCTTTATTATAAAAAAGTGTATTTTTATCAATATATTCAAATCTAATATAAGTCAAATGGAGTAATTAGTAATTTTTCAACATTTATTTGATAGTTTGGACAAAGTTTGAGGGTTTTTTTTTTTTTTTGATAATTTACCCTAATAGAAAATTAATACTACTATATATAGGGTTGATGTACCGAAATAATATGGAGTTAACTTTATAGTTTATACATTCAATTTTTTTTTTTCAATTATACCTTAGTAATAATATTTTTTTAAAAATAAATTACTAATAAATTGTTTAAGTTTTAATTAGAATAATTGTAAATATATTTTATAAAAAGTGTATTAAAATTAGAGTATTTTTTATAGTAGTGATTCTAAAAGGTAAACATATTAAGTGCGTGAGATGATAAATAAAGATTGATATTATGACTTAGGATAATAAATAAAGATTGATACCAAATATATTCTGTAAAGATTTTCTAAGTCATGTCATTATCAAATATATTCTGTATAGATTTTTACTAATTTATGGTTTTCAATACGAGAGATTTGGTGTTAACTTTATACACTAAAAAAGATTGATATCAAAGATCTTCAGTTATTCAGTTCAGAATTTTACGAATTTATGATTTTCAATATGAGATTTTTTCTGGAGTTAACTTTATGCATTCAATTTTTTTTTTCACAACTATTAATTTCAGTTCAATGATGTATATTTGTTTTTTAATAAATGCATATGCATTATTTTTTATATTCAACTACACCATTACTTATTAAGCAGAAAGCTAACAGTATTTTTTTATAAAAAATGTACTTATAAATAGTATAAATTTTAAATCATTAATGTATACATATGTATACGTATTTATGGACGGGTATAAAAATTTGTGAGTTGGGTGAAATAGAAAGAAGTTTAGGTATAAAATACACTTTACTAAACTTTATTGGTGGTCTTTCATCTACTTGAAAATGATACATCACATCATTTATTTATACTAATCAAGAGGAAAATCTCTAATATTCTAGATAATTATATACATGCTCCATCTAGATATTTCTCCTATTTGATCACATGCATGTGAATGTTATTCAATTCTATCACTACATTAATCTAGATTATTCTTTAACCTATCTGTTAGCTCAAATGTTAGAAGATTCTAGTTTTACGAACATCTTCACTAATTTAGAGGATTCTCATCATCTCAATCATTTAGAATTATCATGACTTTTACACAAAATTAAGTTTAATACTCCCTTCATCCGCCCAATAGGTATACATTTACTTTTTGAGCGTAAAGTAAGGAGTATTATTATTTAATGTATAGTTGATAATTGTATTAGTGAGGTGTGTATTAAATGTATTAGTGATGTGTGTGGGTCCATATATTTAAAAAGGAAATATATATTTTTGATGCGGACGCCCAAAATAACAAAATAGATACCTTTTCAGTTAACGGAGGGAGTATTTCAAAATATATGAATTGAATGTACGCACACGTTTTTACAATTAGATGCACAAATCACAATATATTTTGCCTTGTTTATAATAGAAAGTGATCATACTCCATTCTAGTGTATTTTTGACAAATTCATGCGTGACATCTGTTTTTCTCTATAGAGTAATATTTTCACATTAGGTATACTGTAGTTTCCTTTTTCTTTAATTTGTATCTTTTCTTATCCTTTTGTCACGGTTCCATAATGTAAAGTACAGGACAAAGACTCTTTCATGAATTAATGTTAAAGGAGAAACACATTCGCCCATAAAACTATCCAAACAGATTATCTAACACAAAGTTTTTCCCAATAAAAATATCACAACTGAATTAACAAATATCACTATTTAATTCCAAAAGTCACATTTTATGAGTATTACTCATTGCTAGTAATAAACACAATTGCATGCAGAAAAAAATTATTTGAAACAGTAAAATGGAGAATAATTAATTACTCCCTCCGTCCCAATATACGCGTTTACTTTTTGCACGTAAATTTAGAGATATAATATTTTAATGTATTGTGAGGTGAAAGAAATAATAATTTATTGTAAAGTGGGTAGGTGTATTAGTGTGATGTGTGGACTCAAAGAGGGAGAAATAATCAATTTGTGTGAGTCCTTTTTACAAATGCACACTTTGTATTGGGACGGACCAAAATGGAAAAACGCGTACGTTTCAGTGGGACGGAGGGAGTAATATTTCAATAAAAATGAATTGACTTTAGTAATAGGCTAAAACTTGTGTGTCCCGGGAACATCGTGCCCTCAAATACCCCTTAATATTAAATAGCATACACTTTAGTATAAGTACGTGCACTCTTTATTTTCTGGGAAAACAATAATGAAAGTGTAAACTTTTTAAAACAAAATATTGTACTCTTATTAAATAAAGTATATACATTTTAGAACAAAATATTGTCCCCTTACACATTTTGTGTACATAGAGCTAGGGGATATAAGAGACCAACTCTTATTAATATTCGTGCAAACAATAAATATGAAGTTAAAAATAAGAGAAGGGAGTAATTACATTTATGCGTAAAATAATGCATGGACTATAAGATTTCTTGAATCAAGGCTAAAATAAACCATGAACTATAACAATAAAATATTACACGAAGGTAAACTTATATTTATACCCAAATATTAATATTAAACTTAAAAGATAAAATAATACAAACACTACATTCCACAAAACATATTCCATGTTCATGTATAAAGTATTGTGAATTAAAATATTCCATTACCATAAATACGGTATTGTGAATTTAATGCTTTAATTATAAGAAATTAGGGGATGCAGTGATGTCAGGTGTCGTGAGTCTCACGACTTAGACTTTGTGAGACGGATTATTTGTGAGACAGGTCGATCCATCAGTAAAGTATATATTTATTGTATAGATAAAGTATGTTTAATGATTATTAAAGTATGTTTTCTGAAGTATACTTATTATGTATTAAAATACTTTTTCCGTTTGGTTCTAAAATGTCCATTTGTTTTTTGCACGTGGATTAAGGAGTATTATTATATGTAAAGTGGGTAGTTGTATTAGAGGGAAGTAGTGAGTTATATTGCGTATTTTTTTACTAAATAGAGGAAATTGATACCTTTGAAGCGGACGCAAAAAATAGTAAAATTGATACCTTAGAAGCGGACAGAGGAAGATGATTTTAGCATGTGTGTTATAATATTATTTATTATCAACATACTATGCATACTTTATTTATACAATAAGTATACTTTAGTGATAGGTCGACCAGTTAGAAGTAAGGTGTTATCGGCATGGTGGAGGGATCTTGAAATTTTTTACGAAGGGTAAATGAAAGGGGTATAAAAAATGACATTGTTAAGGAAGTGGGAAATGGAGGTAACACTGCTTTTTGGAAGGATGTGTGAATTGGGGAGGAGAGCTTAAAAAATAGATTGTATAGATACAGCTTACAAAAAGAGAAGAAAATTACTGAAATAGGGAGATGGGAGGATGGGAAATGGATATGTGAATGGAAATGGAGAAGAATTTTAAGTGAAGAAGATGAAAATGAGCTTAGTAATCTTTTGATGCTCTTGAGAAGGTGTAATCTTAAGCAAGGAAAGATGGATCTCTGAAGGTGGAAACCTACTTTAGATGGTAAATATTGCACGAAAAAGGCATATGAAATATTGATGAAGGGTGCTATCGAAGTCACAAACCAATCGGTGGGGTACTATAAGTTATGAAAAAGTCATGCACCGAGAAGAGTCCAAATGATTGCGTGGAAGGTGTTGAAACAAAGAATAGGAACGGCGGATAATCTCGTGAGGCGTGGAGTGCCAATTTCAAATGAGGAGATAAAGTGCAAGTTATGTGGAGAGACGGAGGATACGGTATGTCATCTTTTTTTGCAACGTAACTTTGCATGTGGAATTTGACATGTTTCATGTGGTGGGGTCTCTCTGTGGCTACACATAATGTTCCATATATATACTTTCTTCACTTCGGTGATTTACTTAGTCTAAAAATGTGAAGATAAAAGTTGCCTCAAATATTTGGGTGTGTGTGGTTTGGAATTTGTGGAAATGTATAAATATGTTGTGTTTAATGGTGAAGTACCTGATTCAGGAAAAATTGTTGATGATATTAAAAGGTGTTGGCTTGGTTATATGTCAAGAATCAAACTAAAGTAATAGTGGAGTAAACAGTTGGTCCATACACCAAGAGATTGTCTCATAAATTAAGAGTTTGTGTTATTATCTCTGTTGTACTTGTTTAATCTTGTATCACGGGTTGAGTACCCTTGTACTCAATTGAATATTATATATTCTTTTTACCTTAAAAAAACATATTGACCTTAAAATATCAATCTCAGCGTATTAACGTATGAGTATACCCTTTAATTATCTTCAGCAAAAGTACTGCCACATTGACCTTACAATAATGACACATAAATCTTATACTCCCTCCGTCTCATAGAAGTTGACACAGTTTTCTTTTTGGTTTGTCCCACTAAAGTTGACACATTTCCTTTTTAATACATGAAATTCACACAAAAACAATCAATCTATTCTCATGGACCCCACATATCACCTCTAATACAACTATCCACTACACATTAAATATTATTTGGCTCACTTCACTTTACTTCACTTTACATTAAATTATTATACTCCTTAATCTCCGTGCCCAAAAAAATTATATCGACTTATATGGGACAGAGTAAGTGGTAAGAAAGTTGGATGGAATCCAGTACATAATTACTGACACATAAACCTTATGGCAAGAAAGTTTGATAGAATCCAGTTATGTACATAAATATATAAGTTGGATAGAATCCAGTTACGTACATAATCACTGACACATAAACCTTCTGATGCACAGTGTTTGCATATATATATATATATATATATATATATATAAATAAAATTATTTTATTATTATTTGTTGTTGGTTCGTCTTTTAATATTCATGAACATAAAATTATTTTTTTGGGACACAGGATATAAAAATGTAATCCATTGCCCTTCAAATTTAAATACTTAACCCCCAATACTCATTTATGCATTTAATCGTTATTTACAATCTTTACACCTCGATCAAGAGCCTTCTTCAAAGCAGCATCGGATGAACATATTAAGCAGCAGGAGGCCTGAGTTTATGATCTTCGGAGGTGTCACGGGTGGAGGGGGGTAGATAATGCCACATTGGGACGAATCCATAGCTGGGAATCATTGTAACCTTGTTTACCTCGGCTTGATATACGAGCGGATGTGTAGCTGGGAGCCCGGTTGGATGAATATTCATGGTCTTCACTTGCTGCTCCAATCTCTCCTTATCTGCCTTTAGCTGCAGTTTCTCCTCACGAAGCTCGTTCTTCTCGGCCTGTATCAAAATCAAGATTTAAACTTATTTGATCATATTACGACTTATAGCATAAGTTCTTCATGAGCAGCAGAACCATTCAATTCCACCTGAAGTTCCGAGGAAGTGTTTGAAATTGGTGATATATGGTACAATGATCATAATATAATTTGGCAGAATTGTATGCAATTAAAGGGAAAATTCATAAAGTTATGATATTCAATGCAGAAAAGTCAGCTATAAACCAAACACAGTTTAAAAAAAAATCATATCCAGTATAAGGCAATGCTGCCTACAGACTCAATTCAACCACATCCAGAGAATTCTACAAAGTGGCATAATCATCTAACCTTCAAAACTTTGATCTCTTCCATAAGCCTTTTGTTCATCTCTATATACTCTTTTGATTCAATCCTAAGATGGTTTAAGTGTCTCATGGCATCACAAAGTATGGCGAATTTATCAGTTTTCACTGGTCTTCCAGGATCCAAAATGGCAGATAATTCTGAGAATCTGTATCAAAGACAATAAACTATTTATCAAAGATAACAACATTTGTATGCCTCCAATCTGATGATTCAATCTACCACAGAAAACAAAACTCTCTTAGAAAAATTATTTACTTATATTCAACTAATAATATCACCTATAATGGATACAAGTGAATTGGTGCCCCTGCATGAAATGACAGAAGTGGAAGGAAATATTTCAAAAGGAATCATAATAATAATCCCATCACTACCTGTCATTTAACTTTTCCCTCCTTATTCTCTCACGACATGCTTTTGTTCCTGTTCGAGCAAATGCATCGGCACGTCCCCTGCAGAAGAACACAACCAACAAAGAAATGAAATAAAATGAAATTCTTTTCTAGTATTAGATATTGTAAATAGGAAAAATATCCCGTGCACGCGCAAGTAGGTGCTACATTACTATTTTAAGATTTTTTATCGTCAATCCATTCAAAATATTAAATGATTCAACCTGGATACAGGAGGATAGATATTACTATTTTACTAGGGCTATCCTTTATCCTTAGGATTCTTTACGTTCTCTACTGAGGGTTTATGTTGTCAATTCTTTTAAAACTAAATGGGTCAATTGAGTGCATATGATATCAATTCTTGTAGATAAGGCATTGAAAGATATGTATTCATATTACAGTACTATTGAAAACTAACAACGCATTGATCTATTCTAAGAATGAATTGAAGTGAAGTATACTCATAATGCCTGATCCTGCAAATACAGTCTTTATTTGAAACCCTTTATGATATCAATTCTATCACATTGTTGAATGACCTACCCTTTGATGGTTTTGATGAAAGCTCGAGTAAAAAATAAGGTGAATGAATGTAAACGATTCTTCCCTCCTCATCTCTACACACAATGTACACATCTACGAAGTTATCCATCTCTCTTCTACATTAATACCCTGAACAATTGAATCTCAGAAAGCCATATCCTCCTTCGTGATATGTAAAAACACAAGTCTCTAAACTTCTTAAAAGCATATGAATCATGATTGGAAATACAATTTAGTTTATTACATCCTTATAAGATCCAGCCCTCTTAAAAAAAAAAAAAAAAAAAAAAAAAAAAAAAAAAAAACATGAGCAAAACTCAAGAATATTTCACTACGTACCTCTTTTTTGGGAATCCTCTTTCTCCACATATGTTTTCTTTTGACGTAATTTCACTGATTGAGACATCCATTGACATACCAACACTATATGATCAAAATACATCATAACCAATCTTTTGAAAATAATTTCAGCTAATCTACTCAAAATTCGCAACATTGGGCAAGAACTAGAAAAGAAGAGCCAATAAAAGAGAGAAGTGGAATTCTGCTCAATTTTCACAGCATGAGTTATACATATTCATCGAAGAGTGAAGTGAAGTGAATCTTAAATCTGGAAAAAAAAAACACATGCCTTTGAAGTTCTTTAACTGAAGTACTAAGCGAAAAGAACAGTGAATGAAGAAAAGTTCAATTAATTTCGACAGATCCAGAAAATTAAATTGTAAAAAAGACGAACATGAGGAAAATTTAATACGATTGACTTACTTTTCCGACGGCGGATGAGGATTGTCGTAGAGGTCGGCCGGGCCGTCGTCATCCAAGAGGCTGCTGTAATCGATTAAATCACACCAGCAATTTCCATCGAAGGAATCCACGTGACAGATGTTCATTTCGTATTTCGAATCAAGAATTTGAAGGGCTAAATTGTTAGTGGAAAAGGGGTAGAGAGATGACTCTGAAATTCTTGAAAGATGAAATGAAATGAGAAATGATTGAAGAGGGTGAGAAAGGCGACAGGGTCAATTATTGGATGAATGAAATTCTCGAGTTTTAATTGGTCAGTGCATCAGTCACGTCCGTCAAAAATAAAAAGGCAAGGTAGAGTTACTCTCTTCATCGTTGAAAAGAGTTACGTTTGACCATTTAAATAGACAAAAACTTGTTCACTCAGGCGAATGGGACACACTTCGCGCATCTTTATATTAATTTGTATGTTCTTTAATATAAAAATGTGTATCATTTATTTTTTAAAGAAAAATAAAAAATATTAATAAAAAGTGTATACCCTTTATAACAAATTGGTGTACCTTATTAATTAAAGTGTATACCCTTTAAAACAAAATAATGTACATTTATCCATAATACTCCCTCCGTCCGCCCTAAAGGTGGATATTTACTTTTTTGCACGTGGATTAAGGAGTATTATTATTTAAGGTGTAATTGGTAGTTGTATTAGTGGGGTGTATGAGTCCTATAAATTTATTGTATTAGTGATGTGTGTAGGTCTCATGTGTTTAAAAAGGAAAATGTGGACCTTTGGTGTGGACGCCCAAAATGGAAAAATGTGGACCTTTCGGGCGGACGGAGGGAGTACTAAATTCTAAAGGCGCACGGTGTGCACCGGGCGTACGCAAGTCTCACTCTAAAAAATATTCCCTCTATCCTATTTTAAACTTTATACATTTATTTTTTGCACATAAATTAAAATATGTAGTATTTTAATGTGTATTGAGGTGAGAAAAATAATATTTTTATGTAAAGTTAATAGGTGTATTAGTGTGATGTGGGACTATGGAGAAAAAAATAATTAATTTGTGTGACTCTCATCTACCAAAATTAGAAGAGTGAGGCTCTTGTGTCCTGGGGACACCGTGGCCCCAATCTCAAGTTAGCTTTTGTGTCCCTGGGATACCATGTCCCCAAACTCAATTTAAACCCCTAGCAATGCATAGGGTTAAATAAGATATTAAGGAGTAGAGTTGGGGACACAGGAGCTTCTGCCAAAAGAGAAATGTAAAAATTGAAATGGAACGTCCAAATTGGAAATATGTAAAGATTAAAATGGGACGTAGAATGTATAGTATTTTAATGTGTAATGGATTTAAAGATATACTCCCTCCATCCCACAGATATTTACACACGTTTCTTTTTGGGTTGTCCCGCATAAACTGACATATTTCAAGAACATGGGACCTACATAAAAATAATTTATTTATTTACATGGGCCCACACACACATCTCACTTACCATTAATACAACTATCTACCACACATTAAATATTAATTTTCTCACTTCTCTTTAAATTAAATTATTATACTCCTTATCTCCGTACCCAAAAAAATGCGTCAATATCTCCGGGACGGAAGGAGTAATAGTTTAATGTATAGTGGATAGTTGTATTAGTGTTATGTGTGGATCCCATAAAGATAAAATGATTGATTTATGTGTGTATCATCTACTAAAAAAGAAAATGTAACTCTTGTAGCAGGACGCCTCAAATATAACTCTTGTGGCGGGACAAAGGAAAGATATATGTATTCCCTGTTACGGTTTACATTTTCAATTTTGAATAAATAAAGGTATACATTTTTTTTTATCATGAATAAAGGTATACATTTTTTTTTATCAAATTGGGTCTACATAAAATTATTAATTATTTTATATAGGACTCACACACAACACTAATACAATTACTCACTTTACAATAAATATTACTCTCACCTCACTACACATTAATATTTAGTGGGTAGTTGTATTAGTAAAGTATGTGGATCCTATATATTAATTTTATTATTGATGTGTGTGAGTCCATGTGTTTAAAAAGAGAAATATATATATATATATATATATATATATATATATATATATATATATATATATATATATATATATATATATATTTTTTTTTTTTTTGTACGAAAGCCTAAAATAACAATATATATCTTGCTAGTGGAGGAAGGTAGTATATATTTTTCTTATATTAAGTTAATATTAAAAATACTTAGAAGCCGGAGTTTGATTTTTAGAGTGAATGCATATGGAATAGGATAGGCTCACGAGAATTTATTGGCTTATCCTATGTTGCAATGTTGATTTGTTACTCATGTTTAGACAATTTTAGCTTTGGTTTGTGGAACATATTTGCTTGACTCATATAAAGTCTTTGTTTTTATTGAATTTAAAAATAGATTATTATGATAGTAAATATAATTAATCCTTTCAATACCTCACAACAAATTTACGAGTTAGAAATTTTCTAACCAATCATGATAGTTAGTCTTACTAATGAGACTAGCCTAATAATGGCATGATGAATTCAATATAAATTATCTTACAATGCTCCATTTGAGTCAAAAGTAATAATAAATTAAAGGTTAAATTTCTTCCCTTAATAGGTGGAGAGATCCTTCCTCTAATATGTCAATTCTTCTTCAATTCTTATGCTCCTTCTTAGATTAGTGAAGAGTGAAAGGTGTATGGAAGAAATTATGGATTTGGATGAGAATTGATGGAGAAATGAGGTCTCTTCGTCGGGTCTGCTTCGGACCAAGAAAAATCAAGGTAGGAATGAGGGTGAGGAGGTGACAAAAATCGAAATCTCACCGAATTGTACGCGGATCACGGGTCAGTACTTGGTCGATAAATCCTTGAAAACACTGGGTTGGAGTGTCGCCGGTGACGACAAGAATTTGCAGTTTCTGATTGGTGGGAGTCTTGTAGGGCCTAAATCAAGCTCATGAGTTACTCTCCCTCTCTATTGCTCCATAATTTCGACACATAAGCTAGCTAGCACAATTAATGTTAGTATAGTAATTTTTTTTCACTTATAATAAAAACATTATACATTACGGGGGCATATCCTTGTTGATCAATGAGCGGGCTTTAGCCCCCAAACCCATGAAAATTCCTTTAGTATATATGCATAGTGTTTTTAGTCATTAATCCATTATTATTCTCTCTAATGATAATTTAACCCCTCAAACTTTCTATAATTATTCTTGCAATTAATTTAAACTCAAACATTATAAAGAAATACTCCCTCCGTCCCGAAACAAGGGTAGCGTTTCTTTTTGGCATGTAGATTAAGGAATGTAATATTTAATGTGTGTTGTGTACTTTTTAAATGCTATTTGACTTATTAACCCCTAACACTTAATCCCCATCTAATTTATATGAATCCACTGAAATAAAATAAATAAAAATACTAACATTAAAGTAGCCTGTTATATCACAATGAAATCTTACAAAATACATCAAATTTCTAATTCCCTCTAAAACCAGTACATTACTTAGTGGTGGGCATCGGATCGGGTTTCGGGTATTTTGGGTTTTCGGATCGGGTACCCGAAATTTCGGGTTGAAAATTTCATTATCCGAACCCGATCCGAAATTTATTGGGTCCGAAAATTCGAGTACCCGAAAATAGCTCTTTTTTTAAGTATTGTTATAATAAATTAATTAGGTGTGATTTAAATAAAAAAATTAATGTTTAATCTTTGAGGCAATATTTTATTTGATCTCTTTTATCATTTTTTCTTCGTATTTAAATAATTAAAAAAGAATATAATAAATTCATATCACATCATAATAATATTAATTTTATACTAATGTTAGGATTTAGATAGTATATTTTAATTATGTTGTGAGATATTTAAATTTATAAGTATATTTTTATATGTTATTTTTATCTAATTAATTAAAAAATATTTATACATTAAAGTATATGATAACTTAAATCATATTAAAATTAATAATATAAGGAGAATTCAAATTTAAATTTGATAAGATAAGGATCTAATAATACAAAATTATGTTTTTATTATGTAAAAATAATTGATAATTTAAAAAATTAATAAATTTAATTAAGTAATGTTTAAATGAAAATAAATATATTTTATGATTAAAAAATTAAGAATGCATCAAAATTTTAATATTTCATGAATCAAATTATTTTTTATAATTAACATAAAAGTGTAAAAAAAATTTAAAAAAACTTCGAGTACCCGATCGGATAATTCGGGTACATTTTCAATACTCGAAACCTGAATCGAAGTTATAGCTTCGGGTTCGGGTAAACCCGAAACCCGAAATTACCAGAAAAATTAGGTTTTTCGGGTAATTTTTTTCGGGTGGGATCGGGTACCCGAAACCCAAAAAAAAAATGTCCACCCCTAATATTACTATACTCCAAATTGGGAATTCCCTGCAAATTAAATCACCATTACAACACTGTACAATTAAAATTACAACAAATTTAGTTCAAAAGTTGAATTTTTCCACTGATACATTAATTCCCTCCAAATCTAAATCTCATTTCCCTCATAATATCCATTATCAATACATTTACACCTTCTCCAAAAGTTGGTGGACAAACATAAAATAATGAGAACAAAAAATTTAAGTAGCAATGAATTAAACATCATTGCTCAATTTCTTCTGGAAGGCTGTTCGAGTGGCACCCCTGCATGTGGTAGAATAAAAGAAGCAGCAGCCAAGTTTGGTGTGGGGAGAAATGCAATTAGCAAAATATGGTCAAGAGTGAAACAACAAAAATTATCAGGTATGTCAGTTCATCTATCCAACAAAAAATTAGAGGTGCCTCATAAGAAATTTAATGTTTTTGATAAGGAAAAGCTTCTTAGTATAAGTGTTCAAGAAAGAGGAACATATAGAAGCATAGCAACCAAAATGGAGGCAAGCAAAAGTACAGTTGGGAGATAGGTAAAGGAAGGACTGATTAGACCTCACACAAATTCAATCAAGTCAACACTCACAGATCAGCACAAGCTAGCAAGATTAAAGTTCAGTCTCAAGGCATTGGAAGTTATTCATGATGAAAAGGTGATCAGATTTAAAAACATGTCCCACATAGTTCATGTTGATGAAAAGTGGTTCTTTCTTACAAAGACAACCGAGAGATATTATCTGGCACCAGATGAGGAAAAGCCATACAGAATATGCCAGAGTAAAAATTTCATCACAAAGGTTATGTTTCTTTGTGCAGTTTGTAGGCCAATTTATAATTTAAATGGGGAGTGCATATTCGATGGGAAAATAGGTATTTTCCCTTTTACAGAATGAGTACCAGCTCAAAGAACATCCAAAAATAGGACAGCAGGCACAATTGAAACCAAGGCAATAGATATAGTCAACAAAGATGTCATAAAGGATATGTTCATCAATCAGGTATTCCTAAACTTTGTCAAACTATCATAATTGCGTATGATTCATTCTAACTCTCAGAATAATTTCATCATTGAGTTATTAACCTCAAAAAGACTACTGAATAAGAATTATATTGAATAATTCTTATTGGTGACTTTATTTAAGGTTATACCAGCTATAAAGTCCAAGTGGTCAATTGATGCAAGTAAAAATATTGTCATTCAACAAAACAATGCTAGGCCACATATAGATGACAATGACCCAGAGTTCAAACGTGCTGCTAGTTATAATAGTTTCAACATTAAAATTGAAAATCAATCCCCAAAGAGTCCAGACACAAACATAAATGACTTGGGATGGTTTAGGGCATTGCAATCTTTGCATTCAGCCCTGGCAGCTAGAACAATTGATGATTTGCTAGGGGCAGTTCATAAATCTTTTAATGAGCTAAAACACACCAAACTCAATGCAGTGTTTCTAACACTACAATCAGTCTACATGAACCCTAGATCCCAACTGTACATTCACAAAAAAATTAAAGGTTAAATAGGGTTATACCTCTCCAAAATCGGGTAGTTTCACGATAAAAGGACAAAGAATCCAGAGAAATTGCTTCACTACCTCACTCATGGGCGAACGATCTGAATCTAATTGGCCGACTGCTTTATCCGCCGTTTGGACCCTGAAAATCAGTTTTGTAGGTCGAATGCAGGGCTGATGAACAGGAATGTGTTCATCATCAGTGTCAGGTATCTCCATAGCATCAATTTCGTCGATGGTCTCAAGCACCATAGATCCATCAAGATCTATGGCAGATCCGTCAAGATCCATCAACGGGGAGTCGACCGGAAGAAAGATAGGTGGGAGTGGGGAATAATAGTAGGGTGGAGTCGATTTTACCAAACCCATCTCATCGGAAATGGAATCCGACAAAGAATCTGCATCGGTGCTAAGTGAGAAGGAGGGGTTCAGAGTTCATGAGAGTAAGAAGGAGTGACTTGGTTAATGAAATGATACAAATGGGGTGTATATTAATCACATAATTTAGGATATAAATGAGGTTTTAGTGTATTAATAATACAATGGCATAACTTGTGATTTGTGGTATTTTTAGAGGTAAAACTTGTGTGGTGTGGGGTCTCATTTGCCAATAAAGGAAACGCACCTCTTGTGGTGGGAATGACGAAAATGCTAAAACGCACCTCTTGTTGTGGGACGGAGGGAGTATCTACCAATTTTATCACAAATTCTATAATTTGTCAATTTTGAATCCATGCAAACATAGAAAATTATAGGAAAATATCTTAGATTTTTTTTATATATCAACTTATGCTTTTAAATTACACTACATTGTACTCCCGTCATCCCACAATTATCATCACTCTCAATATTTGTGTTCGTCACATAATAGCTTGCACCACAAAAAAATAATATCACACTTTAATATACATTTAATTTTTTTAAAAAAACTCTCACCTAATATACAAAACATATTTTACACTTTATTAATTACATTACTCCTAAAAAATCAATAAAACTAGTAAAAAAAATTTTTTCCTTAAAACTCTATATCAACATTACGATGCAAATAAAATCGAGATGGAAGAAATTTTAATGCTACGATATCAACATCATTTTATTTTTAGCCCCCCTAAAAAATTTGTCTAACTTCGCCCCTGATACATTATTAATTATTATTAGGAATTATTATTAATTACTATTATTATTAATTAATTATTAGATATATTAATTATTTTATTATTACTTTATTTTAATCAATATCACATTATATTAAAATTATTATCACTTTTATTCATCCTACTAATATGTAGAAACTCACTCTTTTTTCGTAATGATTTGTTGATGACCACGGGAAACTCTATTTTGGTCACGGAGGTTTGAGAGAGTGTTTTAGAAAATCATGGATAGAATGTTGAAGAAAATAACTTTTTTTTCCATGTTAGCAATTGGACAGTCAAGGGCGGTCAAAATCTGAGCAATTGGACAGTCAAGGGCGGTCAAAATCTGACCGGTGGTTCGATTTGCAATCACTTACTAAAGTGATATATTTTTCTTTTAAATTTAAAATATTTAGATTAATTTGCAACCAAAATAAAGGTGGAGACTTTACCAGCAATTAATCTAAAATAAAATCTTTAAATTTAGTAATTTTTTAAAATATTATCTAATATGATTAAATATTGAGAATAATTAAGTTATACGTTTAACTATAAATACAATGAACTAGACAAAATAAAGAATATGTTATGGGCAAAGACCTATATAAAATTATCTCACGAATCTCATTCCGTGAGATGGAGCTTCAATATTACTTAATTTTTAACCCGCAAAGCTGTGTAATAGCTATTCATATAATACTATTTGTTTGAAAAATAAGCATGCCTCTTAATTTTTTTTACTTTGTGAGGGCTTTTGTGACGGGTTAAAGGCCGTCACACAAACACATTGTCGTCATTACCCGTCACAAAAGTCGTTACATACTTCGCTCTGTCTTCTGCTGCTTATGGAGAATGATATGGAGGGAATTAAGTTGGTAAAAAAGTTCAAAGATATCAGACGCACATGGCTTAAAGCCAGGGCAATTGGAACGACATTTTGCCAATAGCTCCGCCATAGCTATCGCCTCTGTCATATCGATCTCCCCTAGCAGCCGTAGACCCACCATCTCCGCCATCTTCCGGGCATCTCTCAGCGCCGCCGATGTCGTCGCCGTCAGCATCTCCCCTCTCTCGAGACTAAAGGCCTCTTTAGGAGAACCTATCATCTTTATCCTCGGTTTCCTCCCGTTCGAATCGGGGGGAATTGCAGCCGAAGAAAACCCCATTTTTCCAGATCTGAAATCGCAAAGCTTGCAATTGAGTTTCTCGGTCCAGTAATATGTTTGATCCTTTGATTTCACCATAGATGATTTGTGGGGAGCATCCTCCGTGGAGGTACGCTATGGCTTGACCTGATTGGAAAGCTATGGCCGTTCGTTGCTTCCATGGAAGAATCGTGGTCGATCCATTGAGCTTCTCCTGTAGATTTCCGTTGGGCATATGCTACAGTATCAGAACGCTGGTAATCACAACTCACTTGATAGCAAAACTCATGCTCCTGGGTTGATTAATCCATGGGACTCGCGGTAAGAAAAGTGACAGTTTTCTATATTTTAATATATCTTTAACAGCGTTGATTGATTGTTGTTTTATTTTAAGAAAATCAGGGGTTTAATTGATTTAAATTAGAAACTAAAAGGGGTTAAATGACCAGAAAAAAAGGTGGAGGGCATATTTGATGCAAGGAGATAAAATTAGGGGTTCAACAGACCCTTTACCCATTGCAAATTCGAAGGTCGAGAGCTGCATTAAATACCTTAACCCTGTCGAGCTGAACATAAATATCAAATGATGAATATTGTATCAAGTTAGATGCCTCACAATGCAATTATGATCACTGATCAGAGATCTACTTGAGTCGTAGCCACAATAGTTGTAGCAACATAAAATAATTGAATAACATTCACCATATAATTCAAGTTCAAGCATCTATCTCTCTGCTACAGCAGACAACTAAGCTATATTAGTGGAAATCTATTTAAGATCATTCACACATTGTCGTCTTATTCTACAGTAAACCAAAAGATATTTCTATGAGAAATAACCAAGTGGCTCGATTGCATATGCACATCACTTGTTTTCATCAGACGCAGTATATGTTCGACTTTGATTGGAAGGCACGAAGGCATTCATTAACGACCTGAACGAAACTCTCTTAACTTGAAAAGGGGATTAAGCTAAATCAGTCCTGGGCATAACAGAAATTCAGAAGAGATGATTCATAAACAAGGGGATTAGGTTAAGCGGCTATGAACAGGCCTACAAGTCAAGAGAAAGAATATATCAACACCTATGAACTCCCATCCATCTCTTTTTACGGATCATCCTTTTCAATCAAAATTTCTAAAACAAAAGACATGGAAAAGTAACAATCAACATTTTAAATGAATGCATAAGTTGCTGCTAGTGATGATCATCTATTAACACATCTAAAACAAAAGGATATGGACAAGGAAAGATAATTAGACATTTAATAGATAATTAGACATTTAACAAAGAATCTGAATTTACAATTACATAATTAAGAAAATAAATTAAAGAAAGTTTTCCATATTGCCCATCTTGAACCTAACCAGAATATAATTAATCATCAGCAGAAGGAAATAAGAGTGGTAAGGTGTTCCAAAATAAGGTGAATCAATCCTTGAAATGCTTGACTATTATAATTTCGAGTCTAGTTAATCGAATATAGGAATTTTCCAAGTACTGTGCAATTGAAAGGAACATAAAGGACATGGAAATTAGACCACAACTCACTGTCGTTCAGCTACAAATAATTTCTTGCTCAAGTGTGTTAACTAAATGAAAGTTTCACGATTCACAGGCCAATAGATGAGATTACTTGAAGCTCAAATTTATTTCCTTATCCATCTGCACCCAAGTACATGTGTGGTTCAGTAAAGGAAACTAAACTAGTAAGTTAATATACTAGTTTCAAATACGTATAATAGCTTACATTTTTTGCCAATTCTTTCGCCTTCTCATCATCAAAACCAAGTGCAGCCATTATCTTATACCCTGCAGACTCCTTTTGCGACCAAATCCCAAGAGTTAAATGTGTGGTTGTTATTTCTCCGCTTTCACCTATATTTCAATAATTCGATTAAATATACAGAGACTAGACAACATTCTAGCAGAGTAGTACAAATTTTTACTTCAGTCAATGTTATTATAAGTCAAAAAATAATTGTCACATGGATCACTTACAGAAACTACCAATCCATGTGGGGAAAATTTTGTGGTTTAACCACAAAACAATCAATTCATGGATGAGGTTTTAACATAGCATAAAAGCTGAAAAATTAAATCAGAACTATTAAACCTATGATAAAATATAGACCAAGCCATTGCCTAAACACACGTCTTTTTCAAACAAACCAACCAGCAATAAAAACCTTCAATAAGTGTAAGAGTGGCTTAAAGATCCAGGACCAGGAAATGAAGCACAACCTTGCGGATTTTGACTGCATGACTGCCATATCTTTTTTTTTTTTTTTTTGAAAGGAAACAAAAATATTTATTAATAATGGGGGAGAGAAGCCCTGAAAGAAGTACAATCCCTACAGATCATATGACTATACTCCAATTCCTTTCCAAATCAGGAACAAAGAAGTTCTTGAATAATTTGTGATTAGATGCCCAAAGTCTAGCTCTATACTTGGGGGGTGTTTGGTTGATGACTTTTGGTGAGAAGAACTGGAATGGAATATAAGTTTTGCTCTTGGTAATGAGAGTGGAATACTGGAATGGAATGACACCAACCTTTGGGGAAACTATAACTATTTCTACACATATACGCCTTCTAGACCAACCCTTACTTTTTAAACTATTACGAACCCACAAGCTAATTGACTCAAAGATTGTTCAAAAAGGTTCAATAATATAAAAGAGATATTTTAGTTGGATAACCATGTTCTTCTATATCAAATAGAAAGAGGAATTGTCGTAACGAGTTCTCACAAATTATAATAAAATGTAGTAGACAGGAACTAACAGTGATAGATAAAATAAGAAAATATGACGACGCATACCATTGTTTACTTCAAATTGGAAGAAGATTATGTTAGGGGGAAAGGTCCCACGATAAATTCAATGAAGAAATAATTTTAAAATCAGATTATCTCCTAAGGAGATCCCAAGCGTCAAATCGCTTGACCAATCACAAGAATTTCTCAATGCCTAACCCTAGAGAATTATCTGGCTTAAATTCGTGAGAAAAGCTCATGC
Organism: Pogostemon cablin; assembly: GCA_023678885.1. Classification (NCBI taxonomy): domain Eukaryota; kingdom Viridiplantae; phylum Streptophyta; class Magnoliopsida; order Lamiales; family Lamiaceae; genus Pogostemon; species Pogostemon cablin. The sequence continues at coordinate 11,044,245 of CM043008.1, read as the reverse complement.
AAGGGCCCAATTAAAAAATAAAACGCAATATCAGACTATTTAAAACATAAGTTAAATGTCAAATTTTCATGCCTCCTCTCTAATAGACTAGGATATGTGTATCACACTATTTAACATTAAATCTGCAAGGACACCTAGTTTTTGGCACCTTTTTAATCTTGATTGAGTTATTGAATGGAGAAAACATACCTAAAAATGAACAAATCTCATAGCTACATTCCATATGAAGAGAATGATTTGGAAAATTACATGTTGGATTCATTACTAACTTAAAAAGAAATATATTGAATTTTTTCTTACAAGGGTCAACTAATTTACAAGGAAAATGAAGCAAATAAAGGAACAAAAAATAACCAGGGTTAGCAACATGATGCAAGAGTTCAGACAATCTAGGACAGGTAAAGGCTTGCAGGCTCATACCATCCAGAACAATTTAATGAATTTCTTACATTGATTTTAACTACAGTAAATTATGTTGATATAGTAAAAAAGAGTTTCGAATTGGAGTTACATCAAATAAAGACAAAGTATTGGTTACTGTTGATCTATGTTTAAGCATTTTGCCTCTGCACAAACTCAGTGAAGGATCAACGGTAAACTTATGAATTTTTCATAATTCATCAGCCCGCCACATAAAACAACCTTGCAGTGATCCCTTTTATAAAGTTCAGTGTTCTCTTATATAAAAAACTAAAAGTTACACAGAAGTCTAGTAACACTAAGGTACAAGGAAATAATGATTCTAGTCATGAGATAAACGCCACTTTCAATGGAGCACATTTAGTTTAGCAACACATTTGAAAATAATCAAATATGCAAGTTTAAAAAATAGATCACCAACATTATTTTTATTTAGCATGATAGAGAGAGAGTAACTCGAACATCAATATTGCAATTCTATATAAACTGCGAAAAGATAATTTTTCACAAACCCAATAAATGATTAGAATTCAAATTAACTTGTTCAGAAAAGTGTACGATAGACGATAGAAGTTCAATAATCTGAAAGTTTTAAACTTTGAGATAAATAGAAAGTATAAGAAATTATTTGAAAAATGACCACATTACCTGATTTTAGCTTCTCTTCAACTGCCCAATCAAGAGCCTTCTGAGCTGGTTCAGTTAGCGGAGGGTGCTCAGGACTGAAAAAGTACATGTCTGATTTCCCTAGCAACTTTACAGTCTCTTCTCGGACCTTAAATAGTGTAATACCATTTTCCCTCAAAAACTTTGCTGCCAAACTCGTCCCTACAAGATTAACAATTGACCTTCGTAACCTATAATTAACCAAAAACATTGGGGGGTGTTTGGTTGAAATTTACAATGATAATGGTAACGGGCATCATTAACTAGTTAATGGGTTTAATTGATGGATGTGGTCGACGAAAAGGAAGTAGTTCATGGAAGTAAGGGAATGACTAACAAGCACAATGAAAGATTCATTGAAACAATTATTGCTTATAGAATTCAATAATTGGTTATTGTGGTCATTCTAAAGTGTTGGTTTCACGATAGCAGGAGGAGATTAGAGGGAACACCTACCTTTTTCAGTGCATTGCCCAAGTGTTCTAATGTCATTTCTGGTGTGCAGTCCAATATTCCAATTGATAATGCTTTGATTGAAATGTACTCCACTACTAACACTACTTTAAGAAAATCAATACTTATATATATGTTCTAGCAAAAATGAAAGAACGAGACTTTGTTTTCATGGACAGTCATTATTCCTTCATATGAGATTTATTATGTCGTCTTTGTTGATGTCATATACGCGGCGCCTGTAGCCATTCTGGCCTGGTGCAAGAAGCACGGAATTGTTTTGAGCAAATGAAGACAGTATACAACATTGTGCCTAGGTCTTCAGTAAAGAGTATAAACAGTTTATATTTCAGTGAGAGGAACTTAAAAAACACACGTTTTCATAGACACTAGGCTAAAAGGACATTTTTAATTAGAAAACTTCAAGCAATTCCTATATCTCTTTTATTTATAGCTGCATTGGTCAGAAATCTATCTTTATAATGAAATCAGAAAAGACAAATCTTAAACACATGATTAAGATTTTGAAATACAAAATACTCCTATAAGAGATAAAATAAGACCTTCAACCAAAATGCCCATTAGGATAGCCTCTGTTCCAGTATTCGGATATTTGAGCTTTCGAGCCTCCAATTCGCCCATAGCAAACGATTTTATCGACCTGGCTGACCATCTACAAATATATTGAATCACGAGAATGCGCATTTTCGAATCATTAATAAAAATAAATAAATAAACACTTACTGAGGCTTTTTATCAGAATCCACCCCCTCTATCTTTCTGCGAAACCGAAAGCAATAAAAAAAATTCAAATAAACGAATGCAGCGGTAGAGAACAGTAACAATTCCAATTCCACAAAATGAAATGAAAGATTACGTGGTGGGGAGACTAAAGGAGATGGTGGCGACAGCGTAACGACGCCGTTTTGAAGCAACCAGATTGAAGGTTGGAGTTTCAATAGAAAGCTTCGTGCCCACAAAGGAATTCGATAGGCTGATACTCAGGCACTGCTCAAAGGGTTTTCTATGGAGTTGATTTGTGGGTGAAGAAGAGGATGAGGGTGTAATAGAGAAAATTGAAAGCGCTTGAGAAGCCATTGAAGACTGAAAATTGCTTCTGGTATATCTCTTCTCTCGGATTACCTGAAGCGCAGTGCTTTTGGGGATTATACTCGAACAGGACTAAAATCTCTCTTTTATTGTTTTATTATTTTTTACCTTACAGGAAAATGTTAAACTTGAATACGAGAGTAATAAATAAGGCAGACTCTTAATCTTGGTTATGTATGACCCAACACTACAATCATTAGATATAAGAAAGAATAAAGGAGCCATCTATATAAATCATGCACGTGCTGCGATTTACCTACTCAATCTCAAGGCAGGAACGTAAGATACACCATTTTAAAAATAAAAGAACAATTGGATGAAATAAATTGGACAACTTAGACAGGCGGTTGCCTGTAATCTTTTAATTAATTAGCTATTTAAATATTTGGTTAGTTTTTTAATAGAAAAATCATTTAAATTTTGAGTTAGTCAACGTTTGGGATAAATATTTTTTTACCCCGTAAATTTGGCCATTTATAATTTTTGCCTCAAAAAAAAATAAGATTTGAGCATTTATCCCATTTACTTTATAATTGCATCAATGTTGCACCGCTTTTGTCGAAATTTGACATTTTCGCCGGAATTGATCACGTGCATGTCACATGATCCTCGGATTTGGTATTTCCCGGCGGGATAAAATATTTTTTTGTCCCGTAAGTTTTGTCATGTACAATTTTGTCCCAAAAAAGATAAGATTTGAGCATATATCTCAATATCTTTATAATTGCGCCAATTTTGCCCCGTTTTTTCAGAAATTTGATATTTTCATCGGAATTGTCATGTCACGTTATCATCGAATTTGGCATTTTTCAGTGAATTTGCTGATTTGGCGACACAGTAGCATTCCCATCAACAATAATAATAATATTTTATTGATAATTTAATTAAAAAAAACCCTCAATCGATGAACTCAATTCTCACATGCCCTTCACGTGCTTCCACCATCTTCATAAACTCTCTCTTCTTATCAATCAGGAGATCCTCCGTGTATTTTCTGACCATAGTGGGTGGCAGCTGTTGATTAATAATAATAAATCTTAATGACAATTCACGAAAAAAAAATATGAATACTGTTGTAATAATTAGGATAGCATAAAATTAGGATAGCATGAAAATTGGACTGCCTTGTTAGTCAAGCTATAAAGAACGTGGATGTGTCAAATAATTATGAGAAATCATAAAAACGTGGAATAAATTACGTATAATAGCCGGTAAAATTTTAATTAATTATATTACATGGATTACGCAAGTAATACCTTAATAAATAATGTGGGTTTTTATTTAATTTTTACTTATAATAATTCGATTAAAAGTAAGGTTAAGTAATTATGTTTAACTTGTGAGTCAACTATTGTGCACTGGGTGCACCGGTGCACCTGAACGATCTTAATCATTAAATTATATTTTTATTCGATTTCTACCATCAAATAAAATAAAATAATTAAAATTTTAAAAACTAACTACCCACTAACCCTATTTTAACCATTAACATTTAGGTACACCGGTGCACCGCACCACAGAATCATCCCTAACTTGTAGATAAATATTGAGAAATCTTTTTAATGAGAATCACCCTTACCTTGTAGATATAAATATTTGAGAAATCTTTGTAATGCGTTTATCTAATTAACATTTATAAAATTATAAAATATTGACATTAATTAAAATATACAAGAAAATCTACACAATTAGTATATTTTTTTTTAATTTCTGATAAATGATTTTATTTATTATTTATTCAGATTTTTTTTACTGATTTATTTAAAGTTTTTAAATATTTTTTATTCAACATCTTAAACTTTATAATACTAAAACGCTTGTATTCACATAGGACACGTGTATCCCAGAGAGCAGAAGAGTTTTTTCCTTGAAAACAATATTACTAATATAGAGAATTACAATTATGATAGTATATACACTGCAGATTATTTTACCGATTTTAATTATAGAAGGAAAAAAATAATATGTGAGATTTAGCAGAAAAATTTTATTAAAATTGATCGATATTTATTTTTTATCCGTTAAAAATAAAAAAGTAAATCTATATTGAAATTCTAATTTAACGATTTCGTAATAAATAATTATCCGTCTCACAAGAATTTTTTTGTCAATTAAAAAAAAGAGTGAGGCTCTTGTGCCCCACGGCACACCGTGCGCCGCCTTTAGAATTTTTAATATTATTGATAAGGGTATATTATTTTATTCTAAAGGATATACACTTTAATTAATAAGGGTACAGTATTTTGTTATATACTTTTCATTAATATTATTTATTTTTTAAAAAAAATAAAGGATATACATCTTTATACTAAATGATATACAATTTAACACAAAATTCTAAAAGTTTTTGTCTAAAAAAAATATCCACAAGAAATTATCTATATGGCAACAAGAGTCAACAAAAATTGGACTCAATTTTGACTAAATTTCCCCCCCCCCCTCCAATTTCGGTGCCAATTAGTAATTTTAATAAAATAGTATGCCACTTTTACAATTTTTAAATCATTTCAACAAAATTTCTTTCTAAACCCTTTACCACCATCTTTCACCATCGTCAAACATTATCGTCGCTGCTGCCTTTGCCCTTGTCAAAAATTGTCGCCGCTGCGGCTTCTCCTTCATCAACGAATCTTCTTCCGCTGCTGTCACAATTTCCTTATTCATTCGCCATTGTCAAGATCATGGTTCCCCTATTGCCTTCGCCTTTGTCAACTATTGTCGCCGCTGTGCATCCTCCTACGTCATATATATCGCCTCAGATCGGTAAACTTTATTTACAAAATTCATTTCCAATGCAATTTCATTTTATAGTATAATCATATTCTTCATCTCTCTCATTTGTTTTTAACAAATTTATACCTGATTGGGATCAACTTCTCTTATTGTAGTAATATCAATTATTCTTATATTCTTTTTTAGAAGTTTTAAATGTTTTTCTTTTATTTCATTATTTATTATACCATTTGTTCCTTATTTTGTTTGATAACCATCGATGTATCATGTTTTTTCTGGAACCAATTTCCTTTAATTTTTCATTACTGCTTCATCCCTAATGTCAGTCAGATTTTTGTTTCATAATAGATTGATTTAATTTATCTGTCTGAATTGTTTCTTACAGATATTTACCTAAAGGTGGCCAATTTCATTTCATTCAGTAAGATCGTTTTTAATGTAACATTTTAATGTTTTTTAATTTGTTTCATTAGCATTTACATTTGTTGCTTCTACTTTTTTGCTTTCTTGCAGTTGATCGTGGTTTTCATAATACAATCTTTTTTCCATTCGGTAAGATTGTTTATTTCATCATCATTTTACAATTTTTCCTTATCTCATTCTTAATTCTGTCCTTTTAAAATGATTATCATTGTTACCAAAATGTGTTATCTTTTGCTCTGGAAGTATTCACATTAGAGTGTCTTTTTATTTTGCTTTGGTATTTTGATTGCGTGATCTATGAATTTTGTTAATTATGTATATATTACAGTTTTCCCTTTTGCTTTGGAAGTAAGTACATTAAAATGTCGTTTTCTTTTGGTTTGTTAAGCTTGAAGGAAATCTACGGTTAGTTTGTGCATTGTGTCGCTGAAAATATGCATTTTCTTTATTCATTACAATTTTGATTTGTTTTTCGTATGACTAATTTGTAGGGTTTAATCCTTAATCATTTGTTTCAGATCTCGCAGTGCTAGATACATCCCACTCTATAGAATTTGTATTGTTCTGCAACATGTGAGTAGCTTTTGTTCTTTGTGGTCTTTATTCTACGATTTTGATGTATTTTCATAGCTTTCCAGCCATTGTTTATCTAGCTATCATTTGTTTCTGTATGATATAGATTAGATAAAATTTTATCAATGTATCCTTATGTGTTTTTGTTATTTAGTTTGTATAGTTCTTTACAATTTACACATGTCTAACAGATTTATTATTTTTCAATAAAAACATCACATTAGCCTTACAATCTTCTACTTCAAAGCCTTTGCGTGCTTTTCTGGACAATATACATATGTTGATTCCGAAGTATTCAAACAGAATTTACATTCCGAAGTATGATTGTTATCTCATATTTATTGCTGAATGGAATGAGTCTAAGTTTTTATTAACTTGATTTGAATTTAGCCATGATAAGCCCTAAAAAGTTACACTTGATTTAGAATAATTTTTTTACTTATGTAGATTTCGATTATGTAGTTTTAATTTTCATAAAATTTTTTTCATTCTTCTATAACTCTCAAGCATTAGTAGTTTGAAATTAAAGGCTGTTTAATATTGTGATGATATTTGGATGTCTGAATCATTTATATTAATATATTGCAAATTTCAAAGATAATTTACCCTTCGTTTCTATATTCTTGAATCTTTACTAATACTCTATGCGGACTTTATATTTATATTTTCGTAGCATGTGGAAATTTTGAGCACAACCAGCTTCATGCCAGTTAGCATGTAATCTAATTGATTTCCTATGTAGAATCGCTTCATTCCAGCTGTCAGCAGTACTTCATTCCATGGTGGAGGGCTTTGATATATTTTCAAAAATATTTTTAACATTGGGACATGAGAAAAAGGTGAACCTGCAAAGATTAAGAGTCTTTTTTTAGGTCGTACCAAACGTATATGATCTATTATCCTGCTTTGACCATCTAATGAAATCCATTTTCAGGCAAATGCTTCATGGTTCTGCTGTTAGAGTGTCTCCCAAGTTCAAACACGAAGCCAGCAATTTCCAGGTTGCACACCAGTCAGTATATTTTTATTTTTTCTCAAAGTTTGTTGTAGCTGATTGTTTATGTACATATGTTATTCACTAGCGTGCTCAATCGGGACATCATGACTGAAATGAATCCTATCCTAAATCTAAGGATTGCTGATCCTGAATGATCATTAATTGGAATTTAAGGTATACTCTTATTCTATAGTATTATATGTTATTCTTTATTATATGTAGGTATACTCTTATTTGTTAAGGATTGTTGCTGTTAGAATGAATATTATATGTTATTCTTTCTTCAACAAATATTTGTTATGCATATAAATTCACTTATCATTATAGTGAAGAATTGGACGATTCTCTATAAGTCATTCTTACTAATGACATGCTAATTCGTGAAATCATTTTACACTGAATTGGACGATTCTCTATAAATCATTTTAACTTATGTTCCATTTATATGTTGTAATGAATGGTTAATATAATTTGTGTTCTGCATTTTAGGGTCAAATCATTGTGGTAATAATTTGATTTTGAAAGGATGGCCCATGGCCGTAAGTATTATGGTTTTGACATGTCATGGAAATATCTTCTTTTCAGTGTTGAATCTGGAAGGATTTAGCTTTATGTGTTGTTGATGCTTACACAAACTGTTTTCCATGTTTATGGCTTCGATCAATTTTGTTTTAGACTTCGAAAGGTATGAAAAGAAGAGAATGTTATGTTGAAAAATGAATTGAGACTCAAAGGTGTTAATGAGTTTGGATACCATAGTGTGGTAAATTAAAATTGTTGATATATGTTGTTTTAGGTGAAGAGGTAGAAGGTTGGTATCAGAAGATAGTCAATGGTATAGAAAGGACAGATAAATTCATGGAGCAGATGGAATATGTGGAGAATCTTATTGTGCAGATGAATCATGACATTTTCTCTGTCTAGTGTTGTTTAGAAAGGATGATATTATCAATGGGTTGTAATTTGATTTGAATTTGTTGCAAGAGTGCATCAAAGTGTAATGATCAGATAAAAGCTATGTGATGTTTAAAAATAAAAAATATTTACTAAATTTGTAAAACTCCATGTCGTATTTTTCTATACATTATAGTACAAATAGATTATTGGGTTTATGTTGTTGAAGTGTAAAAGTATATTATATTCCATAATGAAATTTTTTCATATAAAAGCTCTATTTATTAGACTTTGCAAAAAGTATTTAACTTCTTTAATTTGTTAAAATGTAGGGTTATTCTGCGGTGCACCAATGCACCCGCAGATTTATAAGTTAAAATAGAGGGGTAGTGGGTAGTTATTGATTTTTTTAAATTATTTTATTTTATTAAGTGATGAGGATTAAATAGAAAATTGATCCAACGACTGTGATTACTAGGTGCACCGGTGCCATAGGTACACTGTAATTAAACTCTAAATTGTGATGTAATATTCAATTTGTAAATAAATTAGTATTAAATAGTTCCGCATAATTTGCGGGTATTGATAAAAAAAAGTTTTGGGACATAGTATAGATTTTTTATAAAAAAAGTTTGGGACAGTATGGATTTTTAAAAAGAAATATTTGTGTATAGATATTGGACATTTAAAATGATATGGGTTTACAGGTAATCCTTAGCACCGATATTGGTTATCTTTAATAAGTATATTTCATGGTACCCATTTACCCCATACCTTATTATTAAAATATGTTTATTATATTGATAGTAAATAAATGTTGTTTATTGGTAGATAAATATATTCGGAATGAATAATATTATAAACATATTTTACTTATATAATTAGTATACTTTAATAAGTCTCACGACCCATCTTGCATAAACACCGACTTACATGAGACTTTGTCAAATTAAAATTTGAAATGTTAACACAATCCTATTAATTTAAAAAATTTACTGCAGTTCCAAAAAATTATGAGTTTAACTTCAGTGCACCTATAACACCGGTGCATATGAATGATTTTAATTGTTAGATTACACTTTAAATCAATCTCAATTATTAATTATAATAATTAATTAAAAAATAATTAACTATCCACTAACCCATACTTTTTAGTCCATAAAATCTAGGGTGCATTGAACCCAAAATAATCCAAAAATTATAAGTTATTTTAATTCCTTTAAATTTTGCTATATTATTATTAGGGGCTGACTTTATATTATTATTATTATTATTATTATTATTATTATTATTATTATTATTATTATTATTATAGAGCTTAGTAAAAGAAATCTACCAGGACAAAGAACGATGGTATGTGTAGTTTTTACCTGGACAAAAAATGCAATGAACTTAGGTACATCCCTTCTTTTCAAGTTTTTACATGATTATTTTCATGTAGTTGATATTATAATGAGTATTATGTTTTTTAAAATTAAAAAATATTTAGAAATAATATTAAAATCACACTAATAAATTCATTTTATTATTCATAATTATTAAATAAATTAGATATGCCATGATTTGTTTAAAAAACAGATGGTTAATAATTGATCTGTGTCCCGTTTGATGCGTTTTGCAATAATATTTAATAATTTGGTTATTTTTTGTAAATTTTCAAACGTGTGAATTAATTCTCAATTAAAGTTCATGATCTTTCTTGCAATTAACTATTTAAATATTGAAATTATATTTTATTTATATATTTTTTATTTATATTAGATTTATTTAATATGAGTATATTTTTTATTTCAAAAATTTAAAAAAAAAACTTAAAGGACTACAAATTTAATTTCTCACTTCGTTAGAAGTGTCACATGACATTATCGGTTGGGTAACCTACTCCAGCCGATACATGCATTACATTGTCGAATATTTTGAAGTTAATGGATCAATTTCATATATTTAAGTCGTTAAGTGCTAATTATTACGTGCATTCAGGTGTACCGTGCACCAACTTTCAGAAACTTATACAGTTATTAATAAAAATGTATATACTAATGAAAAAAAAGTATACACTTTGTTAGTGAATGTTATGTAAGTTTTTTTTAAAATAAAAAACTGATTGTAAAAAAATAATTATTAAAAAATATGTATACTTTATTGAATAAAAAATTATACACATGTGTGCATACTTGCACTCATATGTGTATAATTAGGGTTTAGGATTTTAGGTATTAAGATTTAGGGTTTAGAATTTAGGGGTCTAGGGTTTAGGTTTTATAGTTTAGGGTTTGGGTTTTAGGATTTTAAGTTTAGGGTTTTTAGTTTTAAGTTTTTTTTAACTCTTAATAGTTTTAAGTTTTTTTAATTATATTTATTATATTTTATTTAAAATAAGAGATTTTATACTATATTTATATTTAATTAGTAATAATATAATTTTTATTAGAATATTAATTTAGAAAAAATATATATTGATTACAGTTAATTTATGAGAAATATATATAAAAGGTTTTAGCGAGCCACTCTTATAACTGGGAGTCACTCTTATAATTCATTGAATTAAGTGTAATCAAATTATGCCTAGGAAGAAATATAATTTTTAGAGAGGTTTATATAAATTTATAAATGGGGGTTTTCATTTTTAAAAAATATAATAACAATTTTAAGTGAACGATCTGTTAATTTTTTCATTTATTAATAGAATCTGTATAAATTGAGGAAAATAAATATTACCTGTGAGTAATAATTTTTTAGCTGTTCCAATATCTCGATCGATTCATTTCACCCTTCGGTTCTAACATTAACCAATCATACGATATAGTACATAATAATTTTAATCTCTACTTTTAAATGCCCCACAATCTTTGTCAATACTTTCTTTCATTGTATATTTAAAATGCACTATTTCCTGATCTTCTTATTGTTAAGAAGGAACATACGTATGTAGTATATAAAAAATCAATTCAGATAAATTTTAAGTGAACATATACTTCTTTTATAAAAACGAATGACCGTGCAACGCAGGGAACGGGTATTACTAGTAGAAATATAAAGCCAACATTGTAAATAAAATACTAATACTATTTCATTTACTATTATATCCTTCCAGGGTGTACAAACGTTGTAAAAGAACATTGTTAACAGAAATTCTTCTCCTTCGTTTGTGTTTTTAGCTTCTATTCTCATCTCATTAAATATCCTACAATAGGTACAAAATTTTTAAATATAATTTTTGATAACCTATTATATCCTGATTAAATACAAATATTCTTACTTTTTTAAATTCAAATAAATTATATATAATTCACATTTTTCAAAATATAACTTATATAGAAGGAAGGAAAAAAATCCACAAGAACATGTAGAAATATATTAAAAATAGAAACAATTTCTTCTAAATCTTTGACGGATTATAAGGAATGAATAGTAATCAAGATAAAAAAAAATTGAGATTAGAATCTAAAACTTGACTTTGTATTTTAAATCATCACTATTGACGCAAGTGTATATTCTTTCCTGAGGATGAAGGTGGAGGTGAGGTTCGAACTCTAGACCTTTGTTAAGCATGGATTCTGATACCATATTAAACAACTACATAATCTAAAAGTTTAAGCTAATAGAAAAATGTATCGTTTAATATTTAATTAAATTACTTTAATAAAATACCTTATAGTAACACTTTTAAATTATTTAACATATTTGATAACACTTTTTAAAAATGTAATACACTTGTAATACTTTTTGGAGTATATAAGTAACATATATGAGCAACACTTTTCTAATATATAACTCATGCATATAACATTTTTATATAAATTAACTTCTCATGTAACACTTTTTTTAGGTAATGCCATTATATAACACTTTATGTAAGTAACATTTTTAAATTACATTTTTACACAAATAAAATATGGGTTAATTGCAAAAAAAATAATAATAATAACACAACCTTTACTTCATTTGCAAGTTAGTCACAACTTTTGAGATTTAGTAAAAAAAAAACCGCTGCCGTTGAAGTCATTTATGAATCACACCCATTGGGCAATCAAGGTTGGGACTAAATTGCAAATGAATAGAGGTTTGGAATTTTTTTTGGCAACTAACCCATAAAATATTTAGGCTAAGACTTGTGAGACACTTATCATCAGTTTGTAGCAGTGATGTCAGAACCGGACCGGCCGATTCGATCGGGAACCAGTGCCAGAACCAGTCCGAAACCCTCCTTAAAACCGCTTTTATAGTTTAACTATTCAAACCAGAATAACCGGAACCGATCAAACCAGAAACCGACGATTTTTTTATTTTAATTCACTTTTTTTAAAAATTTTTATAATTTTTGCACTTTGAAATCTGAATCATTGACTAATTTAAAAGTCAGCACTCCCAATAAAACAATGAGAAAAAAGAGAAAGCATTGGTCCTTATACAGAGTTCCAAGATCCCTTCTTTCTTATAAATTTCCATTGTGGGATATGATATAAAAGAAGGAGAAGTATTGGTCTTTATATATAGAATTCCAATACATCTTTTATATGATGAGTTACCAATGTGGGATTTTAGCATTTTCATTATTAAGTAAAAACATTTGACTAAATGTAATTTAATAACTTATTACTTGTTTAATTTTAAAATAAATAAATTTCTTTGCTTTATCTGTTTAGAAAGAATTAAAAAAATATTTTTATAAATATTGATTAAAATTAGAATTAATAATTTGTTCCATTTTAGAACTAACAATTTTTTTCAATTTTATTTCAGTATTCATAATTAATTTTCTTTCAATTTGAAATTTGAATCAAATTAATTATTAGCATAAATTAAAATCCAAATCAAATATAATTTTTCTTTCAATCCATTATTTTTAATAGATATGTATTTACATGTATGTTAAGTATGTTAGTATATAAATAATAAAATAATAAATTATTAAATTATATATAAATATTAAATTATATATAAATAATGAAATAATATTAAAAAATAGATGATTTTCATTTTTTTCTAATTGAACTGCCAGTTCGATCACTTCGACCGATCCGACCGCGAACCATTGGGGCAACTGCAACTGATTTGATCTCCGGTTCAATTATGAAAACACTGGTTTGTAGACTAAATGGGAGCATGGATTTCCTACCCTAAGAAAAACTAGTAATTATATACTACTCCTAGCTATAAGAAATGAAGCAAAAACTAAAAACTAAAAAATTAGCAGTAACCAAAGCGAATACAGGCAACAACAAATACGAGCAGTAAATTAAAAACAAATAAAAGCACTCTAGTAGCTTTGAATATTAAAACAAATAGAATTAGATTGTCCATGACTAACTCTGCTCCAGTAAATACCTGTAAATAATAATTAATATTATTTAATTATTATTTATTTTCCACATATGATTTGTGGATAAGTGAGAGAAAGGAGTTAAGATTGGTTACTTAACTCCCATTCTTTGGGAATAAAAGACATTGCGCCATGCAGTTGTCAAATAACGCTCATACGTTGAATCGGTTCATGCGCAAGGCAGAACGCAAGAACACTGAACGCGAAAGCGTTTCTCTCCCTCGTCAGTTCTTCATATTCTGCAGACTAATACTATATCGTGAAAATATATTCTCTCAACCCCGTGTTGAAGGATAGATCCAGAGATCATAGTCTATCGTGAGTACCAATTGGTTCAGACGATCAACTTATTTCTTCCGCTGCAACGTAAATTCTACGGAGAGAGGTAAGTGAGATTACTCTCTTTGTATGTTTGTACATTTATGAAAGTGAGTTTTCCAATATTGGTATCAGAGCCAATGGTTGGTACTCCGTGTTTATGTTTCTCTCTGGATTTTCATATTTTAAGTTTTCTGCCTTCATGATTTAAATATTCTCAGATAATTTTTATTTGATGTTATATGATTGCTATATTGTATGATATTAATGGGTTGTATATGTGAATATGAGGTAGATCATGGTTTATTCGAGTGAACATGTGATTTTTGACGTTGAAATTCACCGTTAATATTAAAGGGTGTGAATTTTTTGTCATTTTTTTGTGTAAGCAATAGTATGTTTTGATTATACCACTGGATATGACTCGTCGAGAGGAGTCCGTCAGTATTTTTTGTGCATTTTTTGGCCCTCTAAAACTCAAGATATGATTTTTTGAAATTTTTTCGTAATTGGGGCTAAACTGCAAACTTTCAGAAACTTCAGGGGTTTTTTTTGAAAATTAGAAACAGTTGAGGGACTTTTCTATAATAATCATAACTTCTATTGAATTGGGTCAGTTCGGTCAGAAGAGGCGAACCGGGTCAGACCGCTGGACATGGTCGGACCAGCGGGTCAGCCTTTGACCGGAGACCACCTGGGGGACAGGCTGAGAGGAAGGCGCGTGAGCACCACGCTCTGGCAAGGGAGCAACGGTGGTGGCACGTGAGAACCACACGCAATAGTCGGCAGTGGAGCGTAGGTCACACGCGCCGACAACACATCACCGGCGGTGGCGCGTGTATTACACGCGCCGGAGTCAGCCTAGCGTCAGCCACGCGTGGTGGTGCGTGAAAGCTTGTCCAAGCACGTGGCAACTCCAAGCGGCGCGTTCTGGCGCGTGCCGGCGCGTAGAAATGCTTTCTGGTGACTTTCCGACCTATTCCGGTGTGTTTTGATGCGTGGAGTCCAATTGTATGTTTTCAAGAGTGTTTGACGTCATCTTAAGTGTGTATGTGTGGTTTTACTTCATTTTTTGACATATTTGTTAAATTCAAACCTATGGGGTTGCTATTTGGTTGCAATTTTTGGTTATAATGCACCTTAATATGTCATTTAATTCTAAATTTTTGGTGTTA
Source organism: Pogostemon cablin (assembly GCA_023678885.1). Classification (NCBI taxonomy): domain Eukaryota; kingdom Viridiplantae; phylum Streptophyta; class Magnoliopsida; order Lamiales; family Lamiaceae; genus Pogostemon; species Pogostemon cablin. The sequence continues at coordinate 11,029,160 of CM043008.1, read as the reverse complement.
AGTGTTATTATAATTGTTCAAAACTCCTGTAGCCTATGAAAGTGGGAGTCAAAGTAAGTTGCACTGATACACTTGTGAATATGCCTATTGCATCTTGGAGAAGTTGTTTCCATATGCATTATATGGAGAGAAAATTCATGTGATATAGTTTGACCAACACTGGTGTGTTTGATATTTGGTTGCTCATTTTTTCTCAGAGGCATGTCAGGATCGGGAACAATTACAGAAGAAGACATTAGGACTAAAGATGAGGTCCTCCATGAATTCTTGAATTATAAAATGAAGCCTAGACACAACATAAGAGACCACACAATTGTTTTGTTTGAACTCTACAACCAGATGATGCGCTTGATTTATAGCAAAACGATTCCAAGTGATGAGTATTTTAAATTACTAGTCCTCAGACCTGGGCGAACACTTTGCCTCCCTACCTACAAAAGGATTTTTGGGCTCAGTGGGAGACTTACCAAGTGAAGCCTAATGGTTATTTTATTATGCTTGATTTGGTCGATACTTCTGTGGCAAAAGATAGGACACATTCATTGAGATCAGCATGCTTGAGGATGGGAAGGATTCGACGTTCTGATTTTTTGAGACTGAGAGGCCGAGACAAACGTCAGATAAAGAATCCTCATATAGATCCTCTAGGGCAAACTGTCTTTAATGTGGGGACTAAAGAATTTGATTGGGAACATTATTTTAAATCTAGTGATAAATTAAGAGATGCAATCGATATTTATCGCTAGTTTTATTTCTATTGTATTTCTAATTGGAAATTCAGGGAGTTCATTAAAATTTTATGTTCATGACTTGTCAGACTTGGAGTTTTTTGCTATTGTTGATGGTTGTTTAAGTCCAATTTATTAGTGGCGGATCATAGTTATTGTTAATTACTTGAACCTTAAATGTGTTTTACGTTTTGAAATAAGAATCTAGTATTATGACACTTGATAAGATTGATGATTTGTAGTCTCTGAGCTATTTTTTGAGATCAAGTCATGTGCTATTTATTGAGATGTCTCTGTTTAGCTTAACGTAAAATTTAGATAAAACATTATTAACATACTGAATCACTTTAATCTCTATCAAAGAAATGAGCTTCGAAATCTATTGTCACTAAGTTGAACAAAAGAGAGAAACTCAATGGTGACAACTATGACACAAAGCATCATAAAAATTTGGTACGTATTGTATGAACAAGATATATTGAATGCTATAAACCAAGTGATGAATGATCCAGGCGCAGGTTTATGGAAACTAAGGGAGACGTGACCAAGAAGCGTACTAGGCATGGAAAAGAAAAATTCCATTGCACGAGGTATTCTTGTAAGCTCAGTAATCGATACAATGATCCATGAATGTGAGCAACATCCCACCGCTCAAGATATCTGGGTATATCTGTGTGAGAAGTATGGTACATCGGTTACAAGGCTTAGGCAGTTGACTATTAAGTTTGACACTTTCCAAAGGTAACCTGATCATAACATTAGACAAAATCTCAGGGAGATGTCTAATATGATAATCGAACTCAAAACTGCCGGTCATATACTCTCTGATGAACAGTAAATCTAAGCCCTGTTCCATTCTCTGCCTGATCGTTGGAAATATCTCAAAGTCAACTAGACACATAATGAAAGTATTACAACTTTCAATGATACTGCTCGTCATGTTGAGTTAGAAGATGAGAGGCTCGGAGCCTCAAAGTTTTTTTTCTGGGACCTTCTATACCGGTTCTACTTCCAAGGGAGCTTCGGGCTTCAAAAAAAAGGAATTGGAAGAAGGAAAAGAAGAAAAGACGATCTAATGGTAGTGGTGGTAAGCCTGAAAATAATCCAACTACAAAACTGATGAACGGAAAAGGGAAAAACAAGCGTGACAAAACGAATAAGAAAAATAAAAGCAATATGTCATGTTATAATTATAGTAAGTTTGGTCATTATGCTCGTGAATGCCCTGACCCCAAGTGGGTAAAGATGGATTCATCTTATTCTGTTTTGTGTGAAATTAATGTCTCGAGTACTGTCTGGCTATCTGATTCTTATCCTTTAAGGATTATAGACTCAGGAGCAACGGATCATATGACGAGAGACAGAGGAGTCTTTTGTAGATTTTTGTCATGTTCCAAAGGGGACTAGGTGAAATATGTGGGAAACAATGCATGAGTTGAAGTCAAAAGGACTTGGGACTTGCATATTGGTTCTTAACGATGGTCCGGACTTTGTCCTACATGATGTTCTATATGCTCCGGAGAATTACGCGAAATTTAATTTATGTTTCTGTTCTACTTAATTTGGGTTATATGTCTCTAAAGGCATTATGGTAATGAGCATCAATGATACTTGTTAAGTATCTGGACATATAATTGATGGCTTTATGGTTTTAAATAGTAATAGAATGACGTTTAGTTATTATGATGATTATTCATATTCGCTAAATGCTCGTTCTTCTAGTAATGCAAATGTGAATGATGTTTGGCATGCTAGATTAGGTCATATTGGGCAAGATAGGATGAATAGACTTGTGAAAGAAGGATTGTTGAGTCTTTCTTCTAAAGTCGAATTATCCAAATGCGAACATTATCTTGCTGGCAAAATGACTTGAAAACTTTTTGGTAAAGCTATTAGGTCTGAATCTTCATTAGAAGTAATCCATTCCGATATATGTGATTTTATAAATATGAGAGCACGACATGAAGCTCACTATTTCATTACGTTCATTGATGATTATTCACGTTTTGGATGTCTATCTGATATCTCATAAGTCTGAAGCATTAGATTTTTTAGACGATACTTGAGTGAAGTTGAAAATCAAAAGACAAGTCTATCAAAGTTCTAAGAATGGATAGAGGACGTGAATATCTATCAGAACAATTCAAAGAATTCTGTAATGAAATGGTATAATCCGACAATTAACTGTTCCTTATACACCTCAACAAAATGGTGTTACTGGAAGAAGGAATAAGACTTTGTTGGAGATGGTTAGATCCATGATGGCATAAGCTAATCTAACGAGATGCGTTGCTTACGGCAGCTCATGTGCTTAATCGCGTGCCTTCAAAGTCAGTTGCTTCGACTCTATATGAATTTTGGACGAGTAGAAACTTGACTTGAGTAACCTTAGAGCTTGGGGATCAGCAGCTTAATACATGATTCATCGAGTCAGTACGGAAATTTGAGTCCTAGAGGCAAAAAATGTATCTTCACAAAATACTTCATACATTCTAAGGGTTAAGTGTTCATAGGAGATCACGATGGAAGCTTAACTGAGATAGAATAACATAATATTCATTTTTTGGAAACTGAATTTTTTAGTAAAGGGGCATCAAAAATGCCGGATCTATTTTCGAGATAGTAGAAAACCAATGCCTATAAGATCCAAGTGAGAGTAATAAGCTGATGATGTGGATCTTGATAGTTGATGGTGTGGATCTTGATAGATATTTACCGATTGAGAATCAGGTGATTCCCAATAAGAGCATTTTGTCTAACAGAAGACAATCATCAGTTATCTCATCTCGAAAAGTTCTAGGAAACATATGCCCAAAAGGCATTATGACATTGAAGGACAAGCCTTCTTAGTTTCACTAGAAAATAGAGATGATTCTCCTGTTGACGAGGAAGAGCCCATAAACGTTACATAAGCTCTAACTTGTCCGGCAAAGGAGAAATAGATGAAAGAGGAGATGAAGTCTATGAAATCAAATCAAGTCTAGGGACTTGTAGATCTTTCGAAGGAACGAAAGAAAATTGAGAATAAATGGATTCTCAGAATAAAAAGAAATGTTGATGGCTCAATAGAGAGGTTAAAAGCTCGCTTGGTGCTAAAAGGTTATACTCGACAAGGGTATAGACTACGTAGAAACCTTTTCACATGTAGTGAGGTTTGCCTTGATTCGTCTCTTGGCTATAGTGGCTAGTATGGATTTGGAATTACACCAAATGGATGTTAAGACTGCATTTCTCAATGGAGAACTAGAAGAAGAAATCTACATGCAACAATCTGTAGGATTTATTCATCAAGGTCAAGAGGATAAAGTTTGTAGATTGAAGAAGTCGATCTACGAACTTAAACAATCCTCCAAACAATGACATTTGAGATTTCATACAACGATCATCTCATATAACTTTGTTATGATAAACGAAGACCACTATGGTTATGTTAAACGATCCAATGGTTGTTTTGTGATTCTATTCTTGTATGTGGATGACATACTACTAGCTGAAAATAGCAAAGAATATCCTGAAACCATAAAAGGATGATTGTCTTCGAATTTTGAAATGAAAGATATGGGTGAAGTAGAGTGCATACTTGGTGCAAAGAACCATAGGGATCCTTCAAAGAAGTTATTAGGTTTGTCTCAAGAGACGTACATCAAGAAAATTTTAGAATGATTCAAAATGGACACCTGCAAACCTATAGATACTTCCATTGTGAAAGGCGAATCATTGAGTCAGCAAATGTGTCCCAAGACTCAAGATGAAAAGAATGAAATGGCCAGAGTACCATATGCCAATGTGATTGACTGCAGATTATTCTATCTGTTATCAAGGGAATAACAGTACACTAAATGAGTATATAGACGCTGACTGGAGTGATAATTTAGATAAATGTAAATCAACTCCCGATTATGTCTTATTGCTCAACAATGGAGCAATCTCATGGTGTAGCAAGAAACAGACTTGAATAGCACTGTCCACTGATGGAAGCCGAGTTTGTGGCATGTGCATCTGTAGTTCAAGAGACTATTTGATTAAGAAGATTCATGAAATATTTGGAGGTCTCAAACACTTCAGTAGGAGCTATTTTTTAATTAATTGTGATAATCAGACGGTTATTACTTGCACAAAAGACCCTAAAATATCATGGAAAGACCAAACACATTGATATAAAGTTTCATTTTGTTAGAGATATTGTAGACAAGAAGAAAGTGAATCTTAGTTACATTTCTACTCGTTTGAGTCTGCGAAGGATTTAAAACGATGTATTGAATATGTTTGTGTATGTTAATGAAATGGTTAATGGCTTAACTACTTATATATGTTTTATTAATTATAATAGTACGTCGGCAAGTTATGATTGTCTCTCTCATACGAGCAATCGCCTCTAGCTCAGTGGGAGCGCAGAGATGAGATTTCGATAGCTAATGTAATCGGGATAGATTTTGCCACGAATCTAATCCAACTTGTTGTAAAGCTAAATCGATGGAGATCCTATACGTTGGAGGGAGGATATCAGGGTTAAATGTATGAGACACACTTGAACTTTGATTTACACGATAGGTACACTCTTTCTCCTTAAGACGAAATTATCCCGCTCTGGTGTTTACAGTTCGATGGCAATCATTTCCAAGATACAACACTCACATCTTGTGATAGTAGCACTACAAATCACAAGATACGGCGAACCAACCGATATTATAAACTCACCTCAGGAGTAAGACGACTTAAGAATACACCACGAATTATTTTGAAAATTCAACTTTATTGAATATCCACGACATGGGTGTGTGAGTGTTTATTCAGAATAATTTTCAAGTTAAATTCAAGTGATGGATTATGGAATGGAAGATCCTATTTATAGATTTTAAGGCGTCTTTCCGTGAATTGTTGCGACCATTTGTTTTGATTTTGAATTCAAATTTAAATGTCTTTTAATGAAAAGACACAAATAATTAAACAATCATACCCTTTGATCACACATATTCGTAGACACACTTTAATCTAATAAATACCATTTTAAACTTACTTTTCCATTCACCTTAATTTTTCAACAATCCCCACATGATTGCATAAAGTCAACTAAAAGACTATGACACAGGAGACTGATAGTAAAGTGAGTCAAATGAAAAGATATTACATCAGGATAGGTAGCTTCTGGCTTTGAACCTTCCCTTGTTGAATACTATCGGACATACTCGCAGTTTAGTGGACATGATGCCTTGAACTACTCTACTTTTGTGTATGCCAAGACAACAGTACCAACATAACAACTTTCCTAATACCTTTGGTTCTCATGGTTGTGTCCAGTTCGGCCGTGGACCATATCTTGGATCCATAAGCACTTCATTGAGGCGGCTCGTCCTCGCACTTACATAGGTGACCTCTTATCAAGAGTATCATGTCATACCCCACCTTTATTAGGTATAAGAGTCATTAAAAGCTTTTACGCTTACCCTTACCACGCGTCAACATGTTAATTTGCACTTGATTTCTCTCTAGGAATGTATTAATTAATATATTTCAAGTGCACACCTTAGCAAATATAATTTAGTTGTCTCATTGAACCAAATTTGTAAGATCTCCACTCATCATGGTTGAGTTACCGCTATAAACATTTTTTAATGTGGCTTTTTTATTCCATTCCTCTCAGATATGCAACATTTGATCTCCAATAAATCTTATAACGGATCCGTTTAATTTTCTTGAGATCAATAGCCTTAGGCCAACATAATTTTAACTTTAGGGGGCCCTCGACTAATAACACCCCATATTTAAATTTCTAGGGGCATTCTCCCCATATTTAAATGTCTATTAAATGTCTACGGGGGCTCTCCCCATATTTGAATTTCTACGGGGATCCCAACATTAGGGTCGGTTGGATTTTCTTGAATAATCAATCAGTCGATTCATATAATTATTTGAATTTTGTTCATCTCTTTAAAGTCTAAAACTTTATAATATAGGTCAACACACCCAAATTAAAATATAGTCTTTAACTATATTTGCAATTACTCTTGTCAATGATATAACTTTTCATGAAGAGATCATCCATTCATCAAGGGATACGATTTTTCACGAAGATACATAACTTTTTACCAAGAGACGCGACTCTTCTCGAAAAGATGTTACTCTTCTTCAAGAGACATGATTCTTCTTGAAGAGACATAATCCTTTACAAAGAATCACGACTTTTCACCAAACATACACGTCTCTTCATAAAAAATGTTAAAAAACTTACATTGATACATAGGGAGAAATCATACATTTCTCCGTAGGATTTTCGATGCAGCGGAAGAACACGTACGAACCGATTAGTCTGGAGAATATGAAGAATATTGTTACGTTGTGATTTCAGGAGAGAAAAAATGCAGAGAGGAAATACGCCTATAGCGTGTTCTGCAATCTGCATTCACGTAACGTCTGTTCTGATAACTGTTTCTACAGTATCAAATATTCCCAGGAGGAGGAGTTAAAAAAACTAACTTTTTAACTCCCTCCCTCCCCTCTGCTTATCCACAACATCATATGTGGAATTAACTTAAATAAATAATATTAATTATTATTTACATCTCCCACTCACATATGAAGTCAAAAGTCACTTGACTCATTTTCTTCATGAATCATATTCTCGCACAGATTAATACATCGTGTGACCCACAAGATATAAGTTTTAATCGCTATACATTGTTTAGAGATATATAAAAACTCAACCAGTTTATCAATGAAACTCAACAAGCTCGCTATACCCCAGAACTGTTAAACATTTAACATAAGTTGACATATCTCTTTTCAATCTCCGAATTTGTCAGAGCATATTCAACCCTTTTGCAAAGAACTATGTATTCATAATCAAGATCCTACTTAATTGACTAGTCAAAGAATCACAATAGTATATGTTAAATTAAGACGTTCTTCCCATCTTACTAAGTATCTAGTCTCCCACTGTAACTGCTTTCCTAGACATGCACCGCATTGCCGTTATTTACCATAACTCTTTTGGTAACATGCTAAAGTAGCAACACCAAGTGAACACTTAGAATATAGTAGAAAGTCATAAGGGTAACCAATAGATAAGGACTCATACTTTTGAGAAAATAGGGATAATTTTCTCAATCCTGTTGGGGTCAACTTAGCACATGTCGTTTTCCTAAAACACATGTCACAATGTCTTTAACTTTCTTCTAAGAAAGTGTATGTCGTATTTCATTTAATTTTGACATCGTGTAAATCAGCGTTCAAGCGTGTAAACTTGGTTTCAATTTTGGTTAAATTGATTAGAGCATGTGTACTCTATCGTGTGTAGCATGTAAGTGACAAGTGCAAAATTTATATAATATCGAACCCAAAGGCGAAAGTTGGTAGCCGTATTTGAGAGATGTTTGACTCTAGAAGGACTAATCAAATAAAGAGGGGGTTTGTTTAACTAAAACTAACAACTAAAAAAGCAATTAAAAATAAAACATATACAAATGTGATGGAAGATGGATGAAGGTAGAGAAATCTAAGAAGTATGCAAGGCAAGCAATACTCATGGAAAAGGCTCACGTGACTCACACACACACATGCATTGATAGTTTTCACGTTATGATATTAAGGGCACTCAAAGAGCGTCTCCAATCCTCACTCTTCCTATAGGTACTTACGGATATTAATATACCAATATAGAGATATTATCACGAAAAATTTTCTCTAGTAGGCAGGGATATTTTCCTAGTGTTCCCTTTCTAAGGTCAAGTGAAAATTGGTTTGGTTCCCCTCATCATATCAAACACTTTCACAAGTAATTATCAATAATGTCCTATCATGAGGTTCTAAGCACATGAAGGCTATGGCCAAATTCCCCACATACTTAACATAGTCATCTCATGCAATTCAATTAAACCACTAAAAATAATATTGGAATGATCATCCTAAACTATGAATAGAGAATTTAATCACACTAATTATACATAAAATGAGAATAAACATTCATGATAGAAAATATTCAAAACAATAATTTCATCAAACATGTGGTATGCAAAATCTACATAATCTCTAACCAATCATATTGCTAGCCTCACATGAGGACTAGCCACTACAAATCATAATAAAATCAATACAATCCATGGCATGCTCCATTTGAGCCAAATAATGAAGAAAATAACAAAATAAAGGTAAGTTGGCTCACCTTTGATGGTGAACTTTCTCCTCCTTGATCATGCTATAATCTTCAACCAATGATGAATTCCTCTTCTTAGATTGGTGGATGGATGGATTTATGGATGGATTTGAGGAGATCAAGTGGTAGGATGGATGAAGTGAACGGTGGAAGAGATAGAGATGAATGTGTGTGATTTAGGTGTTTAGTGTGTATGGAAACTGATCCATAAATGATTCCTCCCGTAATTTGTGATCAAAACATGTATTTATACCCCCATAGAAGCTTCTAGAACACTTGGAAATCATAAAATTGACTTTTGTCAGAACACGATTCGTGTGCGGAACACGGCCATGTGGGTGGGCGTGTAGGCGTTTTGGATGCTCACGCACGGCCAAGGTGTACAGGGGCGTGTTTGGAACACTGGTCGTGTAGGTGCAGCGCGTGCAGCGCAGTCTCACCGTTTCGCGCATAACTTCTACATTTGATCTCTGATTTGAGTGATTCTTGCGCTCACACGACCCTCTCTTCCATGGCTTTCCAACCATATTCACGCGTTCAGTTTTGATCTCCACACGAATACAGAAAAATTATACAAGTTAGACGTGTGTTTTTCAGCTTTGCTTTGGCTCGTTCTCCCTCGTTTCAACTCTGAATTGAGCTCCGTTTTTTCCACATCTTCTTTATCGTGTCTAGAATCCATTTTTACCTAAAAATCATACAAATTACCCATTCTCTAAATATTCAGAAATATAGCATAATTTAAGGCACTTAATTATGAAAATCACACATTTATCATTTCAAAGGACAAATCTCTATATTTTCATATAACACCACCAAATGATATACAAAATGAATAAAAACAAACAAAAATACATAATAAAAGACACTAAAATTTAGGTGAAAACGACACTGATCAACCCCCCAAACTTAAAGTGTTGCTTGTCCTCGAGCAACGAAAATGAAAAAATGAGAGGGGGAATTTTCACCTAGAGAAAGACCTAAAGAACATAAACAACAACACATCATAAGTAACAAGGACTACAAACTATATCAAGTAATACAACATTAAAATTATGACACGAAAAATTAACAAGTTCAAGTCTAAGAAAATTAAGAGTAATAAAGTTCCTTCTGGTCCAAACCTCACGTTGGGTATCAAAATGCACTAAACACTCTATGAAATAGGATAATTTTCACTCATCAATTGATTGAACCCGACGCACCATAGGCTTGCTCACGGACTACATTCACAAGCCACCAAGGATTCAACTAATAATCAAAAATGACTTTCACTTTTGGATGTAATGATAGACTCTTTGGTAATGGTAGGAAGAATATGGATAAGAGTGACTTATCAAGTGTAAGTAATCGAAGAGATGATCAGCTTCTTCAACTTCTTCACGTTTCTATCTTTCTTTCTTTTCTTTTCTAATCACAAGCACTAATCATTATCATTCCTTGGATTTCTTGAGCTTTTTTAATTTGCATGTTTCCTTTCTTTCGACTTTTGAATTCCTTGACCATATTTTTGTTGATTTGCTCCTTTTTTCTTATGTTGAGGTTGCATGTACATTTTGCTTGAGCTCTTTTCATCATTTTCTTGCTTGTTTATCATTTCCTTCTTTCTCTTGCACAATTTTCGCAACAAACCTCATAGAGCATCATCTCCTCAATCATCCACATAAAGGTTATGTTTATAAGGCTTAAATGGGTAATCATGACTTGTATTGTACTTATATCACAAAAATAGGCTTTAAGGCTCAAAATGGTTAACTAAGGATGATGTATAAGGTAAGGAAATATATTGCAATGACTTAAAGTAACAAGGATGGTCTAAAATCATATCACTAACCTCCACTAATCGGGCTCATTCCCGTAGTCTATGAGCAAGTTCTAGTTTATCAAGGCTCAATCCATCTACTCATTAAGAAATTAACCATGGATGCACGGTTGAGGCCCAAATTCTCACAAGCTTTTGCTCGGACCTTAAGGAACCTATTACACCTCAATTCATCTTAAAATTGAACAAGTTAAATAGATCATATCACAATTTTAAGAGTAGAGATTCTCAACATAGTTCGTCATCACTTATCATAATCAACATGTCATTACTCACATTCAAAATGACTCACAATAACCCAAAACAAACCACAAAACAACCCTATACAAAAACAAAAAAATACCAACAAAACAACTAAACAAAGACCCACCAAGCAAGAAACAACACAAAACAAATAATATGCAAAAACGAAAATTCATCCATCAAAAAAAAAAATAAAGCACATATCCTCAATCCTCCAATAACATGTAAGCTCAAGATTTGCCACCTTATTCAAAAATAAGAAAAACTAATAAAGTAAGTAAACTACTTAAATACATAACAAGTGAAGTAGCATGTCAATTCAATCAAGTCCAATTCAAAATCAAATTATGCTAAGCATATAGAAGAGATGAGATGTAGAGTAAACTCCCCTAGAAAGGCATTTGGTAGTGAAAATGGTTGACACGGGCTTTCGAATTGCATGCACAATGAATCTCGACTTAATTTTCGGGCTCAATTCGTGCTTCCACTACACTTCATTTATGCTCAACAACTCATCAAAACCATTAGCACAACAATTACAACTAAAATATGAACTAACATGCACTTCACCACAACCAAACAAACCAAAATAAACCAATACTCATGAGAAAATTTTAAAATTTACCCAATTTTACAAGAAGACCTCTCAATCAACATAATAAGCACACTCAAGTGGTGAGTCACACCACGCACTCTCCCCCCAAACTTAAATTGAAATAAGTTGAGAATTAAGTTTGCAAAAAGTGGTGGACTTACCCTTGTAGTTTCCAACAATAAGCTTCTTGTAGAGAAGTATATGCATCGCAAAAATTCAAAGCACCACGCACTATCCCCCCAAACTTAAATAGAAACAAGAGTTGATATTTAAGTTTGCACAAAATGGTGAGATATACTTTAGCACTTCAAATCAATCACTTCTTGTATCTCCATATGCATTTTCCACACGAGCACGATCAACCTACATGCCTAAAATGCAAGAAAACCAAATCAAAGTAATTAAAAATGGGTTGCCTACCATCAAGCGCTAAATTTAACGTCTTCAAGCTAGACGCATGATTAAAATTTTAAACTCCACAAAAATCCTTTGGCCAATTGGCCTTCATCTTCACTTTAAACTTCTTTTTTTGCTCTCTTCTTGTCCGTTATGACCGTATCCCCCTTCTTACTAACCATACTTGACATTCTGGAGAATCATGCAATGAACGCTTCTTCCTTTTGCAAGAGCAACAATCTTCTTCTTTGTCTAGCTTCCATTCAATATCCGGAGCTTCATTCCTATCAAGTTCAACATGAAAAGAATTTAACTTTTCAAATTCTACAAGAGTTTTCTTTAACCTCTCAATGCCAAATTTTTCAAAAATTTCCAAAGGCATCAAATTTGCACTTGAACCAAGATCACATATAGCATTGAAGTCTCCCCCATTCTTGATTTCTCATTTAAGTATAAAATTTTCGGGGTCTTTGGCCTTCAATGAAGCTTCACCTTTTTCTACCTCATGATCTTGTTCTAACTCTTTCTCCTCTTCACAATAATTTTAATCATCAAACAAGGATAAGAAATCACTAATAATATTCTTCTCATCACTTCCTAACAAGTCTTCAACATTTTCATCAAACATAACTTTTTCACCATCCGAAACAATGCTTGTAATTTCCTCATCCCCTTTCTTTCCAATTTTCACAACATTTTCCACAATAGAAATCAAAGCTTCTATGTAGTAAGATTGTTCAATCTTTTCAAACTCATCCGGAGGCACATTTTGGGGCTTAAGATATGACTCATCCTTTCCTCTTTGATGGCATGATAGTAATTCACTCTCATCCTCCGAGCTCAATGAGACCTCCTCTTTTTCTTCATCTTCACTAGATCTTTCGGTTGTAAAGAAAATTTTTCCAAGAGTAAGTGGGACTTGAGGCTCCGCTTCCACACCAAGTACCACAAAATCAACCGAGAAGACCATCTCATTCACCTTAACCACCACATCTTCAACCTTTCCAAAAGGCAAAATAAAAGATCCATTTTTACCCTTATGACAAGTTGTGGTAGGCTTGAGTTCCCCCATATCAAGGCATTAAGAGTTCCTTTTCCTTCTATTTCACAAGGCACTACATCCTTCCCAAGGTCCTCCACTTTTGTGGAATACTCTTCATGCATAGATTTGACTTCTTCATCTTTCACCTTACTCTCCTCCATCTTTTTCTTTTTCAAAGAAACATAACTCTCAAACTCTTCTCTCTTTTCTTCTTTAGCACATCTTTGAGGAAAAGGAATAGGATCAAGAGTAATCAGAATGCCCCAATAATCAAATTCAAACTTTTCTATACACATTGTTTCTTTCGGCACTCTTTTCTTCTTCAATCTCCATTTTGACTTGCGCTCAACCTCTTTTCCTTCTACACACTCTTCTTCAACCAAACTTACCTCTTTCTTTTCGTCCTTAGCCTTTAAAAACACTTCATCATCTTTGAGAGTCTTGCGTTGTTCATTTTGAAATTCACTTCATCATTAGCAAGTTCCCTCACTTGCCGTTCCAAAGCTTCAAATCTCTTCTCTGTGGCCTCTCTCTCTTTCCTCTCTTCCTCTCTTTCTTTCCTTCTTTCTCAAGCATCTTCATCATTTGACTTAATTGATCTTGCAAGGAAGGTCTTCCATTATCGTATGATGGACACTCTTCTTGAAAATTCTCTTGAACATACCCGTTTTGCATACACGTTTCATTTTCCATTTGGTAATTAGGCATGTTCCACACTTGTCCCCCATTAAAGTTAGAAGTAGGCATTGAGTACGCATTTTGAGGCTCATAGCTTGAACGACTTGGTTGAATGCTTGTACAGAAGAAATTATTATAAGAACTTGATGGAGTGTAAGTGTATCCTTGATATGGTTGGCATTTACTCTCATTAGAATCTCGTTTCCATCCCCCATTTCCTCTGTTATTGTAGAATTGGTCAATGTTCATCATCTTTTCAAGGGACCTTCTACAACTTCTCTTCACTTGCTATCTTTGGTTTTTCTCCTTCTTCCCTTCTTTCAAGGGTGATGTACCTATCAAGAAGAACAAGTGAGAACAAATTTTTCAAAACAAATATAAGACGCAAAAATAAGAAAATGACCTAAGTAGAGCTAACAAATCCAAACACATTACACCGAAGGATTTCGCCACGGCAACGGCGCCATGAACTTGGTTTCAATTTTGGTTAAATTGATTAGAGCAAGTGTACTCTATCGTGTGTAGCACGTAAGTGACCAAGTGCAAAATTAATATAATATCGAATCCAAGGGCAAAAGTGGATAGCCGTATTTGAGAGATGTTTGACTCTAGAAGGACTAATCAAATAAAGAGGGGGTTTGTTTAACTAAAACTAACAACTAAGAAAGCAATTAAAGATAAACATGTACAAATGTGATGGAAGATGGATGAAGGTAGAGCAATCTAAGAAGTATGCAAGACAAGCAACACTCTTGGAAAAGGCTCATGTAGACTCACGCACACACATGCATTGATGGTTTTCATGTTATGATATTAAGGGCACTCAAAGAGCGTTTCCAATCCTCACTCTTTCTATAGGTACTTACGGATATTAATATACCAATATAGAGATATTATCACGAAAAATTTTCTCTTTTTCCTAGTGTTCCCTTTCTAAGGTCAAGTGAAAATTGGCTTGGTTCCCCTCATCATATCAAACACTTTCACAAGTAATTATCAATAATGTTCTATCATGAGGTTCTAAGCACATGAAGGTTATGGCCAAACTCCCTACATACTTAACATAGTCATCTCATGCAATCAATGATTCAATTAAACCACTAAGCATAATATTGGAATGGTCATCCTAACACTATGAATAGATAATTTAATCACACAAATCATACATAAATTGAGAATAAGCATTCATGATAGAAAATATTCAAAACAGTCATTTCATCAAACATGTGGTGTGCAGAATCTACAAAATCTCTAATCAATCATATTGCTAGCCTCACATGAGGACTAGCCACTACAAATCATAATAAAATCAATACAATCCATGGCATGCTCCATTTGAGCCAAATAATGAAGAAAATAACAAAATAAAGGTAAGTTGGCTCCCTTTTGATGGTGAACTTTCTCCTCCTTGATCATGCTATAATCTTCAACCAATGATGAATTCCTCTTCTTAGATTGGTGGATGGATGGATTTGAGGAGATCAAGTGGGTAGGATGGATGAAGTGAAGGGTGAAAGAGATGGAGATGAATGTGTGTGATTTAAGTGTTTAATGTGTGTGGAAACCGATACAAAAATGATTCCTCCCGTAATTTGTGGTCAAGACAGGTATTTATACCCCCATGGAAGCTTCTAGAACACTTGGAAATCATAAAATTGACTTTTGTCAGAACACGGGTCATGTGCAGAACATGGCCATGGGGGTGGGCGTGTAGGCGTTTCGGATGCTCGTGCATGGCCAAGGCGTACAGGGGTGTGTTCGGAACACTGGTCGTGTAGGTGCAGCGCATGCAGCGCAGTCTCACCGTTTTGCACATAACTTCTACATCCGATCTCCAATTCAAGTGATTCTTGCGCTCACGCGATCCTATTTTCCGTGGCTTTCCAACCATATATCGACGTTCAGTTTTGAGCTCCACACTAATATAAAAAAATTACACAAGTTGGGCGTGTATTTTTCAGCTTGGCTTTGGCTCGTTCTTCCTTATTTCAACTCTGAATTGAGCTCCGTTTTTTTTCCACATCTTCTTTATCGTGTCTAGGATCCATTTTTACCTAAAAATCATACAAATTACACCAATTACCTATTCTATAAATATTCACAAATATAGCACATTTTAAGGCACTTAATCATGAAAATCACACATTTATCATTTCAAAGCACAAATCTCCATATCTTCATATAGCACCACCAAATGATATACAAAATGAATAAAAACACACAGAAATACATAATAAAAGATACTAAAATTTAGATGAAAATGACACTGATCAGTGTGTTCCACACACTTAACCCAGATATCCTCTTCCAACGTACAGGATCTCCGTCGATTTAGCTTTACAACAAGTTGGATTGATTCGTGGCAAAATCAATCCCGATTACATTAATCATCGCAATCTCATCTCTACGCTCCCACTAAGCCAGATGTAATTGCTCGTATGAGAGAGCTAATCATAACTTGCCGACATACTATTATATATGAATCATCGCATATAATTTATAAAACATATATATATAGTTAAGCCATTAACTATTCCATTAACATACATAAACATATTCAATACATTGTTTTAAATCCTTCGGAAATCCAATCTCTTTACATGTCCTATGTATACATATTTAGGAATTGGTTTGGTAAAAGGATCTGCTAACATCAAACCAGTAGAAATGTAACTAAGAATCACTTTCTTCTTGTCTGCAATATCTCTAACAAAGTTGAATTTCAATGTGTTTGGTTTTTTCATGATATTTGAGATCTTTTGTGTAAGCAACAGCTGCTTGAATATCACAATTAATTAAAACACCACTAGAGTGTTTGAGACCTCCAAATATTTCATGAATCTTCTCAACCAAATAGCCTCTTGAACTTCAGACGCACATGCCACAAACTCGGTTTCCATAGTGTACAGTGTTATTTAAGTCTGTTTGTTGCTACACCATGAGATTGCTCCATTGTTGAGCAAGAAGACATAACCATGAGTTAATTTATGTTTATCTAAATCATCACTCTAGTCAGTGATAAGTCGTAATTTTACACGATTATTTTGGATGAAATTCACTTCTTTACGCGTGAGTTGTGAATTATTTAATGCTAATTACGACTTATTTCTATTTTATATACTTGAGCTTTAATTATTTTATTTCTTATTGAAACAGGCCAAAAATAAGAGAAATTGTACATTCACCATAATTTATTTTGTGTGACTGTTACAAGAATTTTTACTGCTGGAAATAAAGATTAAACCAAGGCAAAATAAAAGAGGGATTTGATTTGGAGAGCAAAAGGAAATCTTACCAAAAAGTAAAAGATCAAATGAACTTTGACACATTTCTAAATGGAAGTTCAAAGATATATTAATTCAATATCCTTATGTTAATCTTGGACACCACTACGATTATTCATCTCGGTTGGAAGGCTGAATACACGCTAGGGCAAATTGGAGGAGAAGGACGGTTGAAGAACCACCATAGGAATTCAAGATCATCGGTTTAGCCTTTTTAATTTATTTTATTTAATTTCTATTATGTAATTCGTTTACTAGTCCGAGGATTGTGAAGCTCCGTAGAATAATTACATGTGTGATTAGGATAATATTATCAATCTGTTTTATGAATTTATTTTGCGATTGGCTTTGATGTGAATCTTGATTTTCAATTTCTTTTTTAGACTACCACTCTCAATAGGTAATTGATTATTCAATAGTTATATTGCGTATTATAATCCGTAATTATTATAATATTGTGAATCGAGTAGCAAAATGAGGGAGTACCTTTTGAAATCACGAAATCTAGGTTGTATGATTCGCTATCCCCGTTTTCATAGCCTAGTAGTCCTAATATGTAAATCTTTATGCATTGTCGAGTTCGAATCCATAGGGTCACTCGGGAATAGTTTAATCTAGAGGTCATACCCTAGGTTATTAAACTTAAGGATATTTCGAGTTAATTAGTCGTACCGTTAGCTTAGGGGCTTGAGTTTATAAACTTGTTGGTGTTTTAGGAATTTCATCCATGTGAATTAGGATATGGAAGGGGATCAAATCCTTGGACTAGGTTTGTTATTCTATTTGTTTATATTATTTTATTATTTTTGCATTTTTAATTATTTATGTTTTATGTTTATTAGTTGTTAATTCAATCCAAACCCCCCGGTTACTTTTATGAAAGCACATTAAAATTCAATTTAAATTCGATTATTCCCTATTGGTTCAACCCTTATTTACCCTACTAAATTCTTAGTGGGCTTGTTCGAAAATTTACAAATCTTATTTTTGGGTGACGGCGACAGCACACCAGTCAGCGTCTATATACCCATTCAGTGTACTGTTATTCCCTTGATAACAGAGAGAATAATCTGCAGTCAATCACATTGGCATATGGTACTCTAGCCATTTCATTCTTTTCATCTTGAGTCTTGGGATACATTTGCTGACTCAATGATTCGCCTTTCACAATGGGAGTATCTATAGGTTTGCAGGTGTCTATCTTGAACCGTTTTAAGAGTTTCTTGATGTAAGTCTCTTGAGACAAACCCAATAATTTCTTTGAACGATCCCTATGGATCTTCACGCCAAGTATGTACTATACTTCACCCATATATTTCTTTTCAAAATTTGAAGATAACCATCCTTTTATAGTTTCAAGATACTCTTTGCTATTATCAGCTAGTAGTATGTCATCCACAAACAAAGATAGAATCACAAAACATCCATTGGACCATTTAACATAAATATAGTGGTCTTCGTTTATCATAACGCAGTTATATGAGATGATCATAGCGTGAAACCTCAAATACCACTGTCTAGAGGATTGTTTGAGTCCGTAGATCGACTTCTTCAACTACAAACTTTATCCTCTTGACCTCGAAGAACAAATCTTACAGGCTGTTGCATGTAGATTTCTTCTTCTAATTCTACATTGAGAAATGCGGTCTTAATATCCATTTGGTGTAACTCTAAATCTATACTAGCCACCATAGCCAACATTAGACGAATCGAGGCAAACCTCATCATAAGTGAAAAAGTTTCTTCATAGTCAATACCTTTTTGTTGAGTATAACCTTTTTCCACCATGCGAGCTTTATACCTCTCTATTGAGCCTTTCTCTTGTTGAGTATAACCTTCTTCCATAGACATGGTTGTTTCTTGTAACACCATGGCTAAGTATCTTATTGGTATTGTTAGGGCTTTAATACAGTTTTGACATGTGATTTGATTGCCCTAGACTTGGATTTATTATTCTGCAGAATGTTTATTTCCTTATTGAAGAGGATATTTTGAGACTTCAAAATTATGGTGTTCTTTAGTTTTGATTCCTTTAATTATTCTTGACGGTCACTGATTGATAGTTAATAGGATTCTTTATTTCTGCATGATAGTTGTTGTTTCCTGTGGCAGTCTTAGGGGATTGGGATATAATTCCTAAGAGTGTTAGACAATCAATTTGAAATATTAATTACTTAGTAAAACATCATTATTAGGTAATTGGTAAGGAGATAAAAGGAGTTAATAATTGCATACCTAGAAAGGGAAGTTTAGTGCTTTAGCCTTTAATGAAATTTAGCATGAAGTACCTATAGAGGAAAAGAGAGTTAATTTCTTATCGATCCTAGGATTTTCAGCTCATTATAAGTGTTAGATCTTACCCAATCAAGGTGGTCTAACTAGGCTTAGGGATCCTCTTATAAATATCAGCAGGTAATTAATTTGGATTTAGAAAAATATGTCACATGGTTAAGTTAGATTGTCCTTAGCATTATCAGTCTCTTATCTTGGAATGCTTGATTATTTTTTCAACAGCGTATCTTATTTTATTTATTTATTATTTTCACTTTTCTTAGTTAATAAAACTTGAGATTGTCTTAAATAGAAATAGTCATAATTAGATTTATTTGTCACTCTGACGCTATCCTGTGGGTTTGATAATTTAACTTGGTCACACGCGCACTACAATTGATCCCTTACACTTGAGGGTGAGATTCATATTTTCCAAAAGAAAATAGCGATCAAGTTTTTTGCGCCGTTGCCAGGGATAGCGTTAGATACATATAAGTCTTTTGTGATTTATTTTTGTTTAGGATGTTAAATTTTGCACTTGGTGGGAGGCAACCCACCATTTTATTACTTTTATTTTGTTTTGTTTGTTGTGTCTTGTGCCAGATGAATTATGCTCAAGGTGCGTGCTTACACTTAAAGTAATAACATCCTTTGAAACTTAGACTCAATTCATGTTTTCATCTAAGTTTGGTGGGTGTGATGTTCTTCCCTTGCTCCATCCGCACCTAGGTATGTTCATTCTGTGTGTGATACTTGGAGGTCGATTTTTTTAGAATTTTCAAAATTTATTTCGATCTTTTGAATTTTTTTGCGACTATCCAGGTGTCTCGTGTGTTTTCATTCATTTTTATGTGTCCCTTGGTGCTCAATCATCTATTTACGTCTTTTTGATATTTTTCGATCCTTGATTTTCTGATGTCTCTGATATTTTTATCTCTTATGAATCCTGTGATGATGAGTTTTGTGTTGAGCTTTATTGATTGAAAAGTGTATTGGAGTGGCAAAGTGAGTTCTATCTGAGGCCTATGTCTGACTGAGTTGAACAACTTGAGGAACTTGCAAGATATGAAGGAGATTGAAATCAGGTTACTTCGTTCCTTATTCTAAATTTTTATGTGAGTTTTGAATTCTTGTGAGTGAGGAGCATGAGCTTTAAATTCTATGACCTGAATTTAATGGGAATCTTTGAGCTGTTATTTTTCTACCTATGATGTTGATTATGATTAACAAGGGGAATATACTTTTATTCTTAAGTGCTTGAAGTTCTTATGTGCTTGTTATGATGTATACTTAGCCTTGAAGAGTGCTCATTCATTCTATGAAAAACCAAGTGAGATTTGAGCCTTTAAATCATGATACATTGAAGCATGATTATTTTATTCCTGAGTGTATCGTTCTTGTGTTGTATTCTAGAACTTGCCTTGAGTCTTCTTGAATATTCGAGAATAGTCTAGCGGATTATGGAAATGATATTAGGCCGTCTTTAATTTTTAGCTCCATCTTTTCCCCATGTATTTTACCTGAATTCATTAAATCCTTAGTCAGCCCATTAAGCATTTTTAAACTCATTCTTTTGATAGTCAATAAATTTAATTGAAGAGAGTGGTGATTTCTGGGTTGAGAAGGATGATGAAAAAAAAGGATCAAAAGAAAGAAAAATTCATAGAGTAGTGCTTAAATCTAGTACTCCATGAAACAAACATGGAGTATTGCTTAAATCTAGTACTCTATAAAACAAACACCCTAGGGTAGTGCCCGAAACTGGTACCCTATGAAGGATGCGAGAGGTAGTGCCCAAAACTGGTACCTTAAGAAAATGAAAATGGTGAAGAAAGGAAAATGATGGAGCTGAAAAGTGAAAGAGTTAAAAGAAGTAAAAAGGTTGTGCTTGAAGAAAGAAATAAATAGTTTGGAGTTGAGGAGGAGTTGTGCTTGAAATGAGAGTGATGAGGAAGAATGAAAGATCAAGAGGAAACCGCGGCTTGATTGATCTGAGTTGAGTCACTTATCCATATATATCCTACCTTGTCCAAAGAGTCTATGTTACAACCAAATAAAAAACATTTTTGATTTATGATTTGCTAGCTACAAGTAAAAGGAGAGTTGAGACAATAGGCAAGCTTATGGTTATACATGCACTTGAATTGAATTTGAGAGCACTCATATATATAACCCAAAAGGTGAACACTTTATGCATCACGAGCATGAGAGTTATACTGTATATATCCTATGAGCATAGGTGAATTGAGCACTTGAATTGGCGAAGTAATTATCTTAATTTGCATGTTTTGAATGAATTGATGCTTTTGAATTTGAATTTATGTGAACCGAGTTAAGATTGATTACGTCTTTGGAGGCTTGGTTGATGTTTTGATCTTTCTTAGAACATGACTTTCCATCTCATTTTCATTCTCTTGGTTTGTCGTTTCGTTGTTCGAGGACAAACAACACCTTAAGTTTGGGTGTTTGATGAGAGTGAAAATTCATGTATTTTCGAGTTTAATTTGATATCTCTTGGAATGTTTATTTGCTATTATTTGTACAAATATTAATACTTTGAATTAGTATTGACTAAAAGGTGCTTGAGAGGTATTTTGTTGTGTTTTGATAGGAAAAATTATAAAAAATGCTAAATTGGAATGAAGGGTGAATTTGTGCAACATGCAAGAAAACAGAGGACTACAATCCGTAATTTTTCTGTATGTGTGTAGAATTCTAAACTGGTCATATGATACATGGTTAGAAACTACAGAAAAGATAGGCGCAAGAATTAGCTCAATCGAAATTCAGATGAAGAAATTATGCTCAAGACCGTAAGGTCGTGCAGCTGCCAACGAAAATTCCTAAAATTCACAAAATTACCCTTTATTTCCTATTTTCTTAGTGGCCAAGTTATTTCCTAATCTAATATCCCTTCATATCTTCCATAATTATATTTTTCCTGATTTTTCAAGATTCCACATCCTTCTACTCCTTATTTTATTTATTCTCACACCTATATATACTCTATACTCATCACCACATAAACATGTGGAGAAACCGCCTAATCTACCACCACCACATCCCCTAGGGTTTTAAACCCTAATCCACCATATCCGCCTTTCATCTTCTACCCATCATCCGCCATCCACCATTTGGAGAGGATTCAAGAGAGTATTCGTCTACTTGATTGAAGACAGGAATTCTGGAGAGGACGAAGTTGAAGGAGAAGAATCAAACAAATAAGTTTTCTTTTCTTTTCTTTATTCTTTCTAGTTTTTAGACTCATGGGTAAATCTTCTTCCATAGACATGGTTGTTGCTTGTAACACCATGGGCTAAGTATCTTATTGGTATTGTTATGGCTTTAATACAGTTTTGATTATGTGACTTGATTGCCCTAAACTTGAATTTATTATTCTGCAAAATGTTTATTTCCTTATTGAAGAGGATATTTTGAGACTTTAATTTATTGTGTTTTTTAATTTTGATTCCTCTAATTATTCTTGACGGTATCACTGATTGATAGTTAATATGATTCTTTATTTCTGCATGATAGTTGTTGTTTCCTGTGGCAGTCTTAGGGGATTGACCTATAATTCCTAAGAGTGTTAGACAATCAATTTAGAATATTATTTACTTGGCAAAACATCATTATTAGGTAATTGGTAAGGAGACAAAAGGGGTTAATAATTTCGTACCTAGAAAGGGAAGTCTAGTACTCTAACCTTTAATGGAATTTAGCATGAAGTACCTATAGAGGGAGAGAGAGCTAATTCCTTATCGATCCTATGATTTTCAGCTTATTATAAGTGTTAGATCTTACCCAATCAAGGTGGTCTAAATAGGCTTAGCTATCCTCTTATAAATATTTGCAGGTAATTAAATTGGATTTAGAAAAATCTGTCACATGGTTAAGTTGGATTGTCATTAGCATTATCAGTCTCTTATCTTGGAATGCTTGATTGTTTTCTCAACAGCGTATCTTATTTTATTTATTTATTTATATATTTATTATTTTCACTTTTCTTGGTTAATAAAACTTGAGATTGTTTTAAATAGAAATAGTCACAATTAGATTTATTTGTCACTCTGATATAATCCCGTGGGTTAGATAATTTAACTTGGTCACATGCGTACTACAATTGATCTCTTACACTTGAGGGTGAGATTCATATTTTCTAAAAGAAAATAGTGATCATGTATTCAACAAATATGTCACAAAATGCAATAAAACTACAAATACACACTTAAGATACGTCAAACACCTTCGAAAACATCACCATTGGACTCCACGCTCCGAAACACGTCAGAAAAAGTCATTCTGACACGACCCACCTTACATAACTTATAATTCAAATACTAATAAATATCATCATTTGCATATATTTTTTTATAATATATATTTATTAATCAAACCGTCACACCAGTTCAACATACATAACTGGTTTCTGACACTACTTCAAACCACACAAACTTATCACAATACTTATTAATATCAGCGGAAACAAAATAAGCCTACGGCCTAGTCCAACAGGTCGTCATCTATGTACATTTGCTCAAAACCCTGTAGGAGCTCCACAGCTTGCACAACACACCACATACTTAATCATCACCAGGTTCATCTACAATGCATAAACTAGTGAGACCAAAATCTCAGTAAATAGAAATCATGCATGTTAGTGTATGAAAATGCATTTATTTTCTAATCTTTTTAGTTGGTCTCTTTTATCTTGAAAAATATTCACGTTGTGGGATCCCCACGACACACTTATGATATGCACCCCAAAAGAGCTCAATGGAGATGATTTTTCTGAACTTCGAAAATAGTGCCTAGAATGATTTTTCTGAACACTGGCAGAGTGGTGTGGATGATTTTTCCGAACCCCGAATAAAGTACTGAGAACGATTTTTCCGAACCCAGAATAAAGTATCAGGAACGATTTTTTCGAACCCAAACAGAGATGCATATATAGTGGCCGCACACACCATTAATATTTTATTAATTTTGGAAAAAATATTTTTCATGATTATACATGTTATGCAACCAGGGCAATTAATTATGCTTCGTAAACCATTTACGACATCATTATCAATATTTAATTACAATAAAACAACAATTTAACTTCAATTCACACAGATTCACTTCTGGAATAACAACTCCACCCCAGTCACATAGATCCATTTATAGAATAATCATTTTACCTTGATCACATAAATTCATTTATAAATTAACCACTTCATCTTGGATCACACGGATCCCTTTTTGCTATATCAACTTCATCTCGAATCACACAGATCCTTATAACAAACATCTTCTCAAGCCATACAATTATATTTTCAACAGTTTCTAATCACATAGATTTATATAGAACAATAATATTATTATTTCAAATCAAATAAATCCAAAACTTGTATCGCAAATTTATTACAAAT
This sequence comes from Pogostemon cablin, assembly GCA_023678885.1. Taxonomy (NCBI): domain Eukaryota; kingdom Viridiplantae; phylum Streptophyta; class Magnoliopsida; order Lamiales; family Lamiaceae; genus Pogostemon; species Pogostemon cablin. Next base: position 11,004,538 of record CM043008.1, on the reverse strand, counting down.
AATTTACAAATAATATTATTGAATATGAAACATACTTTCCCAATTTACATTAATCCCAAATAATTTATAATGTAATTAAAATAATCACAAATAATTCATAAATAATTATCACATATTGATTACAAATAATTCACACACAACATGTTTATGCATTGTAGTTGGACTTCTACTTACCTGGACTCCAACTATAGTAACACTATATACCCGTGAATAACCGTAACTAATTCCTTCCTTCCAGTTCAGGCACACCTCTTTCTCTTTTTTTCTTTTTTTTTTTTTTGCTGATTGATATGGGTGCAAGGTCATCACCCCAAGCACCCATTTATGTAGGGAAAGGTAGGGGGCTGTCGACACTAAAAAAATTATTTTTATTATTTTATTATTATTATTTTTTATTTAAATAATGAATTTTTGGTTGCCAATTTGTCCATAAACTCACCATCCCATTTTCTAAGCAATCATTGCACATGATCCAACTTACCTACTTGTTTATTTATATTTATTTATTTTATTATTAATATTATATTATTATTATGTTATTATTATATTATTAGAATAAAAGCTAGACATTTGACACTTAACCACATTATACTTACGTGTACCTTTTCTTGCCACTATTATTATTACGAGACCATATGTGATACTTAATAATTAAGAAATAATATATTTATGCACGTAAAAGAATTTAATTATATATATCCAAATTAATGCACGTAAATATTTATGCACATATTGTCACCCTTTTTTAGCATGGATGTATCAAATAAAATGTAAAGATAAATAAAATTTAGAAACAATTGTCATATAATTGCCACATAATAATCACATAGTTGTCACATAATTATCATATAATTATAAAATGTACATAACACAAATTAAAATTATATTGGCACATGAATAGTGAGAAGCTCGGGTATCACATTCTCCCCACCTTATACAAATTTCGTCCTCGAAATTTACTTACCTGAAGAGTTCTGGATACTTAGCCATCATCTCATCCTATCTTTCCCAAGTAGCCTCCTCAACTAATTGATTCCTCCATAACACCTTCACGAATGGTATTTCTTTATCTCTGAGCTTCTTCACTTCTCGCTGCAAGATCTCAATTGATATTTCCTCATAACTCAAATCTTCTTTCAATTCAGCTGGTTCCTGCCTGAGAATTTGAGAAAGATTCGGAACATACTTCCTCAACATAGATACATGAAACACATCATGTACCCTAGACATTGATGCTGGTAAATCCAACTTGTAGGCAACACTTCCAACTCTTCCAATAATAGTGAATGGACCAACATATATTGGACAGAGTTTTTCTTTCTTTCCAAACCGCATTATCCCCTTCATTGGAGATACTTTCAAGAATACCTGATCACCCACTTCAAATTTTAACTCTCTTCTCCGTTTGTCTGCATAACTCTTCTGCCGATCCTGAGCAACTTTCATCTTCTCTCAAATACAGGTAACAGCTTCTGACATTTCACGAATCAAGTCTGGACCCAAAAAATTTCTTTCTCCAACTTCATCCTAATGTACTGGAGATCTACACTTTCTCTCGTACAATGCTTCATATGGAGCCATCCCGATAGTAGACTAATAACTATTGTTGTACGAGAACTCTATCAAAGGCAAAATTTTACTCCACTGACCTTGAGAATCCAACACACACGCTCTGAGCATATCCTCCAAGATTTGTATTGTATGCTCTGATTGACCATCTGTCTGTAGATGGAATGATGTGCTGAAAGATAATTGTGTTCTCAATGCCTCATGTAAACTCTTCCAGAAAGCAGACAAAAATCTTGTGTCTCTATCAGACACAATGGTAAATGATACTCCATGGAGTCTGACAATCTCTTGAATATACAGCCGTGCATAGCGATCCATAGAATACGTAGAGTTCCTGCTATGGAATAAATAGAGGCTGCAAAGTTCCTGCTGGTCTTTGATGATCGGTTTTGACTTGCTGACAAGTCAAACATTGCTCCACATATTGAGCGATATCTCTCTTCATCCCTGGCCACCAATAATGTGACTTCAAATCTCTATACATCTTTGTAGCTCCTGGATATACAGAGTACGGTGTTGAATGACCTTCTGCCATCACTTCCTTCCGAATGTCGTCCACTTCAGGTAGACATAATCAACCTCTATAATGAATCATGCCATCATTTTTTAATTGAAAGTCAGAAGACTTTCAAGAGCTGATATTATTCTTTATCTTGTCAAACAACTTATTCACCTCTTATCCCTGTCGAATCTTATCCATCAAATTTGGTGAAGTGTCAACGCTGCCATCTTTGCTTCTAACGATCCTTCCTGAATGATCTCTACACACATTCTTTGCAAGTCAAGCAACTCTAGTTTCTGATTTAGGCTTGTAGCAGCCACACTCTGTATTGCCTTTCGACTCAATGCATCAGCAACGACATTGGCTTTACCCGGATGATAATTGATAACACAGTCGTAGTCCTTCACCAGTTCCAACCATCTTCTCTGCCTCATGTTCAATTCTTTCTGAGTGAAGAAGTACTTCAAACTCTTATGATCAGTATAGATTTCACAACATTCCTCATATAGGTAATGCCTCCAAATTTTGAGTGCAAACACCACTGCAGCTAACTCCAAATCATGAGTTGGATAGTTCTTCTCGTACTCTCTTAATTGTCTGGATGCATATGCTATTACTTTCCCATTCTGTATCAATACACATCCAAGACCATTCTTCGAAGCATCACTATAAACCTTGAAATTTCCTGTCTCCGTAGGAATAGTTAAGATAGGTACTGATGTCAACCGTCTCTTCAATTCCTGAAAACTCTGTTCACATACCTCTGTCCATGTGAACTTCATATTCTTCCTGGTCAACTATTTTAATGGTGAAGCAATCTTGGCGAATCCTTCAATAAACCTTCGATAATATCCAACCAATCCAAGAAAGCTACGAACTTCAGTGGGATTTGAGGGTTGTGGCCAATCATGGATTGCTTTAACTTTACTTGGATCCACCGAAATTCCTTCTCCCGATACTAAGTGACCCAAGAAAACAACTCGGTCCAACCAAAATTCACACTTCTTAAACTTCGCATACAACTGTTTTTCCTTCAAAATCTCTAACACCTTTCTCAAGTGCAGCGCATGATCCTCCTTATTCTTAGAGTAAATCAGAATGTCATCGATAAACACAATCACAAACTTATCGAGGAGTTCCTGAAATACTCTATTCATCAAATCCATAAATGCTATAGGAGCATTCGTCAATTCGAAGGCATCACCAAAAACTCATAATGTCCATACCTTGTACTGAATGCAGTCTTGGGAATATCCTCCTCCTTAATCTTCAACTGATGATACTCCGACTGCAAATCAATCTTTGAAATAATAGTTGCACCATGTAGTTGATCGAACAGATCATCAATGCGAGGTAATGGATACTTATTCTTGACTGTAACTTTGTTGAGCTCTCAGTAATTGATGCACATCCTCAATGTGCCATCCTTCTTTCGAACGAAAAGTACTGGTGCTCCCCAAGGTGAGAAACTAAGTTTGATGAATCCTTTGTCTAGCAACTCTTGCAACTGTATCTTTAATTCCTTCAATTCAGCTGGTGCTATTCTGTATGGCACTTTAGATATAGGAGTAGTTCCCAGTTACAACTCAATAACAAACTCTATTTTTCGATCTGGTGGCAACCCTGGAAGATCATCTGGAAACACCTCTGGGTATTCCCGAACTACTGGTACATCATCGAGGACTGGACATTGATGTCCCTCAATATTCATCACGCTCACCAGATAACCCTCACAGCACTTTCCAATAACCGCTGTGCTTTTGCTGTTGATATTACAGGAAATTTGAAGTTCTTCTTGACCCCAACAAAAGAGAATGGTTCTCCCTTCAATGGCTGAAAAGTAATACTCTTCTTCTGATAATCTATTTTCGCACCGTACTTTGACAGCCAATCCATACCCAATATAATATCATAATCATCATATTTAACACAGTTAAGTCAGCAAGGAGTTGTCGTCCTTCAATAAGAATAACACAACCTCGAAAAAGTTGATTAGTTTGCTTTGATTCACCAGAAGGTATCATCACCTCATAATTAGCTTCTATCAAGTTAGATGTTCCACCCAGCTTCCTCACATACTCAATGGATACAAATGAATGTGTTGCTCTAGAATCAAATAACACATAGGTAGAAGTGCCAAAAATAGAAACTTACCCGCGACAACTGAGGGGTTCGCATCTGCCTCCTCCCGCGTCAAAATGTATGCTCTTGCTAGAAATCTCACCTGCTGTCCTTACTTCCCTTTTTTAGAACAAGTAATAGTCATATGTCCTTTCTCCCCGCATGTGTAACATGTTCTCGGAGGAATGTGACACTCTTCACCATGTGGTCTAAAATAATTAGGACATATCGGTAGTGGTGGCGCCGGTGGCACTTTACCCTGATCGAATTTGGGACGCTTGTTTGGTTCTCCTTGTCCTTGTCCTTGCTCCACCTGAATATTTGATTTCGGTCTCTGAAATGGCATCGACCTCCTATCATTTCTCCCAAACTACTGAATTGGTTTTTGTTGAAATTGACGTCTGATAATCTGCGCTTGTCTAATCCTTATCTCCGCTTGTTCAGCAATATGGGCCCTTTCTGCAACTTGTGAGTATGTTGCTCCATGCAGTCCCGCCATACTCACATCTTTGAAAAGCTCAAACCTTTAGCCTTTCACTAACCTCTCCACTTTCAATGCCTCTGTACTCACCATATGTTCTGCAAACCTTGACAACAGCTCAAACTTACGAAGATAATCTGTGACTGACATACCACCCTGCTTCAACTGTATGAATTCATTCATCTTCATCATCCTCACTGGTGCCGTAAAGTACTTATTTCTGAAAAGTTCTTTAAACTTTTCCCATGTCATAGTCGTGACATCCTCGATACTTTTAATGGTATCCCACCAGTGGCCTGCACTTCCTCGTAGCATGAAAGAAGCACACAATACTCTATCCCCATCTGGAATTCTACTGTATTGAAACATGTTTTCCACCGTACGTAACCAATCCTCTGCATCTGTAGGGTCTACTGCATCCTCTAGTATCGGAGGGCTCAGCTTTCGGAACCTCTCACAAACCATTTCCACACGTTCTATTTAACGTCTATTTTGATTAGCATTAACCTCTGGTTGTCCACCCATGTCTCTTTGCTGAATCAGTTGTTGTATCTGCTGGGACTGGCGTTCTACCAATTCCATCAGTCGAGTAATCACCGCATCACGATTGTTTTCTTCAGTAGGTGCTGCTTGCTCAGCAGTTCTATCACTTTCAGAACTTTCACCTGTAGTCCTCATCATTTTGTCTATTAACTACGAGTCCTACACCACATAACCAATATAATTTATAAAACACATAATAACATAGAAGAAAATTAATACTTACATGCAAAACTGCTCTCCCAATGAATGAGTTCATGTACATAGACAGTCTGCAGGACCCAAACTGTTCTCTGATACCACTCTGACAAGACCCACCTTACATAACTTATAATTCAAATACTAATAAGTATCATCATTTACATATTTTTTTATAATATATATTTATTAATCAAACTGTCACACCAGTTCAACATACATAACTGATTTCTGACACTACTTCAAACCACACAAACTTATCACAATACTTATTATATTATATAACAAAATATCAGCGGAAATAAAATAAGCCTACGGCCTAGTCCAACAAGTCGTCATCTATGTACATCTGCTCAAAATCCTGTAGGAGCTCCACAGCTTGCACAACACATCACATACTCAATCATCACCAGGCTTACCTACAATGCATAAACTAGTGAGACAAAAATCTCAGTAAATAGAAATCATGCAAGTTAGTGTATAAAAATGCATTTATTTTCTAATCTTTTTAGTTGGTCTCTTTTATCTTGAAAATTGTTCACGTTGCGGGATCCCCACGACACACTTATAATATGCACCCCAAAGAGCTCAATGAAGATGATTTTTCCGAACTCCGAAAATAGTGCCAAGAATGATTTTTCCAAACCCTAGCAGAGTGGTGGGGATGATTTTTCCGAACCCCGAATAAAGTACTAAGAATGATTTTTCGAACCCAAAATAAAGTATTGGGAACGATTTTTCTGAACCCATACAGAGATGCATATATAGTGGTCGCACACACCATTAGTATTTTATTAATTTTGGGGAAAGCACTTTTCATGATCATGGATGGTATGCAACCAGGGCAATTAATTATGCTTCATAAACCATTTACGACATCATTATTAATATTTAATCACAATAAAACAACAACTTAACTTCAATTCACACAGATTCACTTTTGGAATAACAACTCCACCCTAGTCACGTAGATTCATTTATAGAATAACCACTTTATCTTGATTACATAAATCCATTTATAAAATAACAACTTCATCTTGGATCACACGGATCCCTTTTTGCTATATCAACTTCACCTCGAATCACACAGATCCTTATAACCAACATATTCTCAAGCCATACAATTATATTTTCAACAGTTTCTAATCACATAGATTTATATAGAACAATAATATTATTATTTCAAATCAAATAAATCCAAAACTTGTATCGTAAATTTATTACAAATAATTTACAAATAATATTATTGAATATGAAACATACTTTCCCCAATTTACATAAATCCAAAACTTGTACCACAAATTAATCTCAAATAATTTATAATGTAATTAAAATAATTACAAATAATTCATAAATAATTATCACATATTGATTACAAATAATTCACACACAACATGTTATACATTGTAGTTGGACTTCTACTTACCTGGACTTCGACTATAGTAACACTATAGACCCGTGAAGAACCGTAATTAATTCCTTCCTTCCCGTTCCAGCACACCTCTTCCCCTTTTTCTTTTTCTTTTTTTTTCTTTTTTTCTTTTTTGCTGATTGATTTGGGTGCAAAGTCATCACCCCAAGCACCCATTTATATAGGCGAAGGTAGGGAGGCTGCCGACATTAAAAAAAATTATTTTTTTTTTTAAATAATAAATTTGTGGTTGTCAATTTGTCCATAAACTCACCACCCCATTTTCTAAGCAATCATTGCACATGCACCAACTTACCTACTTGTTTATTTATATTTATTTATTTTATTATTAATATTATATTATTATTATTATGTTATTATTATATTATTAGAATAAAAGCTAGACATTTGACACTTAACCACATTATACTAACGTGCACATTTTTTTGCCACTATTATTATTACGAGACCATATGTGATACTTAATAATTAAGAAATAATATATTTATGCACATAAAAGAATTTAATTATATACATCCAAATTAATGCACGTAAATATTTATGCACATATTGTCACCATTTTTTTAACACGAATGTATCAAATAAAATGTAAAGATAAATAAAATGTAGAAACAATTGTCACATAATTGTCACAAAATAATCACATAGTTGTCACATAATTATCACATAATTATAAAATGTACATAACAGAAATTAAAATTATATTGGCACATGAGTAGTGAGAAGCTCGGATCTCACACATCCAGTCGCCGAAAAATGCCTCCACCCACCGGCACCCGCCGCCAGAAGTCTCCCACGTGCCGACAAGCTCAAGCACGCTCCACGAGAAGCCTCCCACGTGCTGGCTCTCGGTTGACTACTGTCCGGCGCATGAAACTCACGCGCTGCGCCGGAGATGGTTTATGTCGTTGTGTGAACCTTATGCGACACCGCTGGAGTCGCCGGTCACCAGCGCGTGGGAGTCACGCTCCGCTGTCGGAGCCCCCATGTCCCGGTGCGTGACCTTCACGCGCCGCCACTGGTCGTCTGCCCTCCGGTGGGTTACGGGGTCCGACCCAATTCAGAGATAGTTATATTAATTATAGAAAGGTCCCTGAACTTTCTCTAATTTTTAAAAAACGACCCCATAATTTTCTGAAACTTTGCAAATCTAGCCCAATTTTGGGAAAAACTTCAAAAATCATAACTTGAGTTTTAGAAGGCCAAAAATTTTACAAAATATACTATCGGACTCCTCTCGATGAGGCCTTTCCAGTGGTATAAATAAATATGGTTTTAATGGCATAAAAAAATAACAAAATTTTGGATCCGTGAAGAGTTTGAAAGATTAAATTCGTCAACAACATGGAATTGCCACTGGACACATTATAATCTGCCTTTAACTCATACGTATGATCATCCAATAGCATATAAATCAACAGTCATACCACTTAATCATGAATCATGTATGAGTAAATAATATTTCGTAAAAAACAGAAAACCAAAAAATCATGAAATTCCAGAAAAAAAAACACTGAGTACCAACCATTGGCTCTGATACCAATGTTGGAAAACTCATGTTGATACATAGGGAGAAATCATAACTTTCTCCGTAGGGTTTTCGATGCAGCGGAAGAACACATACGAATTGATTTGTACTCACGTTGTTAAACTGTGATCTCTGGATCAATCCTTCAACATGGGGTTGAAAGAATATTTTCACGATATGATTTTAGTTTGGAGAATATGAAGAATATTGTTTACGTTGTGATTTCAGGAGAGAAAAAATGAAGATAAGAAATACGCCTACAGCTCATCCTGCAATCTGCATTCATGTAACGTCTGTTCTAATAACTGTTTCTACAGTATCAAATATTCTCAGGAGGAGGAGTTAAAAACTAACTTTTTAACTCCCTCCATCCCTCTGCATTATCCACAACATCATATGTGGAATTAACTTAAATAAATAATATTAATTATTATTTACAAAAGATATTAACCCTTTGTCAAGGGACACTAGTTTTCATGAAATCATAGTTTCAAGTTTGAAAAGTCTCATATATATATATATATATATATATATATATATATATATATATATATATATATATATATATATATATATATATATATATATATATATATATAATTTTCTGCAAATCTTTAAAACTTTATACAAATTTCAAACACATTCCAAGAAACAAAGTAATATAAAAATCTTTAAGCATTTGAAATGTAATGTGATTTGCGGGCATTTCAAATAATGAAAACTTTCCCTTTTTATTACGCAAGAATCAAACCATATATTCAAATTTTCAAACGATTAATTTTTTTTATTTAAACCAATTGACCGTTCAAAAAACGGTAATTCACATGCAATCCTTAAAATACAATTTGTCATCAAAAGTTTAGCAAATTAATTATGTCAACGGTTGCAACTTTTCAAATGCAAATTGTGGTTGGTTAAGACATACAGTTTAATAACGGTATTTGCATGCAACCTTTTGAAATATGACAACTCATATCATATAAGTTTTTGCATTTATTATGCAGATTAATGATATTCGGTGAATCAAATGTACATGAAGATGTATTCAAATGAAACATGAATATCGCTATAAAACTGGCTTCTCTGTATATTTGTGTTTCGCTATAATATGTTGACTAGTAAAATATGATAAAAAATAATAGAATAGAATTTGAGTCGAGTTAAGAGTTACATTCTTTCTCCTTAAGATGAAATTGCCCCGCTCTGGTGCTTATGATTCCATGGCAATCATCTCCAAAATACAACGACTCAAATCTTGTGATAATAGCACTACAAATCACAAGATACGGCGAACCAACCGATATTATGAACTCACCTTAGGAGTAGGACGACTTATGAATACACCACGAATTATTTTGAGAACTCGACTTTATTGAATATCCACGACATGGGTGTGAGTGTGTATTCGGAATAATTTTCAAGTTAAATTCAAGTGATGGATTATGGAATGGAAGGGTTTATTTATAGATTTTAAGGCATCTTTTCGTGAATTGTTGCGACCATTGGTTTTGATTTTGAATTCAAATTCAAATGTCTTTTAATGAAAAGACACAACTAATTCAACAATCATACCCTTTGAACACACATCTTCGTAGACACACTTTAATCTAATAGACACCATTTTAAGGTTACTTTTCCATTCACCTTAATTTTCCAACAATTTCAATTAATTTTTTAACGAAAAAGTGAATGAAAAAAGTTTTACATTTATTAAGAAAAAAATATATATACTCCCCTTGTCCCCTTGATACGTATGCATGTTGTCATTTTAGTCCGTCCCAATACAAAGTATCTATTTTATTTTTTAGGTTGATGTTACACACACAATAATATTATTATACTTAACTCACTGCACATGGGGCTCACACTTAATACTAATATTATTTTTCTCACCTCATTACACTTTAAAATATTATACTTCTTAATTCACGTGAAAAAAATAAATGAATACCTATCAATGGGACGGGAGAGTATATATATATATATATATATATATATATATATATATATATATATATATATATATATATATATATATGAATGCACGCATACACTAATTGATAGGTATTCGTTTGCTTTTTTTTATTAACCTACCGAATATTAAAATATTATTTCTTAATTTACATGTAAAAGCAAAAGTAAACATTTGCTCGAGACAAAGGGAGTAATATATAAACTGTGACGGATGGAATATTTCTTAGTAGTTTGCATACCTTTTATTTTGGATCGTCCTACATAAGTTTGCACACCTTAAAAAAAAGCAAAAAGTAATAGACAATCATCATTCCTCATACACTTTATTTAAAAAAAATTCGCACATACCTAACACACCTTTGTAAATTATTTATTACCAAAATTTATAAATTTACTTAATTGGTCTAAGCAAACTTATAATTAATCTAGCTTATCTCCTAAGCTCTAGGTGAATATCCTCATCTCCCTCTCTAGATAATTGCAATATTAGTTCTCTCCCTCGTCAGGTACTAGAAATTAATATGCGTTCCCTTTTTAGTTAGTACAGGTTTATTACCTAATTTTCTGAATATTATCAAAAAGACTAACCATCATAATTAATAATACCCATCACATAATTCAATTCTAATAAATTAAGGAATCATGTCAATTACCTCAACTTATACTAAATAAGTAATTAATTTAATTGCGCACGCTGAAAGAGTGAGAGAGAAAGATTATTTAACCGTGTGAATATCCTGATGTTATTGCCAATATAAATAATACAGAATTACAACAACAAATACATGAAAATGATATAAATCACAAACAAATTAATATATTCTAATTATTTTCCTTAACACACACAAGTCACAATTATTTCAAGCATTGTTCAATAATAGGAAATAATCACAAAGATTACGCACATTAAATTAAATAGTCTCAGAAAAGTACCGTTTCAAAATTCAAAAATCAAGTACTAGATTACATCAGTTTAATCTTTCATGCCTTAAAACTACAAAAAGTATTTACCTCATGGAATGACATACAACATGAATCTCATGGGTGTAATAAAGATCTTACCAAATTTCATAATAATTGAAAAGAAATTGAGTTTGATATGAAAAACCCTAAAAGTGAATAATCGTGTCCCCTCTTCTCTCTGTCTTTTTCAATTATTACGAATTTCCTCCTCGAATCGAATACACCGAAATAAGATGGAATGAATGGATGCTCGTGTAAATGAAGTGAAGTGATGCAATGATTACATAATCGGACCGGACCGACCGGTTCAACCGGTTGGACCGGGAATCGGTCCCGGAACCAATCCGGAAGGGCTAGAAAACTGTTTATAGAGTTGAATCGGGTAGAACCAGGTTGGACCGGTCAAATCAAAAAAATCGATTCAACCGGTTCAACCGGTTTCAATATTTTTTTAAAAAAAATTAAAATTTTTTTAAACTTTTATAATATTTCACTTTAACTTTTATTTATTTTAAAACATAATATTTTTATTTTGGATTAAATTATGAATTATAATATTGAGTGGGTATATTATAAACTATATATGAAGTATAAATTATGAACTATAGATATTTTTATTCAATTATATTTTGATTTTAAATTGTATTTTAAAATTTAAAAAATAATTTAGGTGATTATATATTTTTATAATTGGTAATTTTATAAATTATAATTGAAAATATGTAAAATTCTATTTTTCAATTGAACCGCCCGATTGAACCGGTTCGATCGGTTGAACCTCGAACCGTTGTCTCTTTCGGTTCGTTCTTCGGTCCGATTTTCTAATCACTGAAGTGATGAAAGGTTGCGTATCTGTCGTGACTTGTGGAGTGTGTTCTGTCATGATTCACGCCCTGCTCCTCTTGTATGTGTGATGGGACAAGTTGGATTGGGCTGCCACCTCACATTAGTAACGATTGGCGTCTGTGATGGACTTCTGGAATGAGAAAATATATGGGCTTAAGCTGGACCCCATTATTAATTAAATTGATGCCATCCTTTGTGTGTGTGGCCCACTAATGGAAATTAATTCTTCTCATGACCCTGCATAAACCACGTAGATAGGTAAAATTTTCCTACCCTCATGAATCAAGGACCCCACTTTAGTTGATAAACATAACTAATCACCATTACCTACAACTTATTGATATTTATCGATTCCTGCAAAATCTCAACCTGAAATCATACAAATTATAAAAGTAACCAATAAACTCCAAAAAAAATCTAAAATAATAGAATTTTTGCGCTTAACAAATTATATTTTCCTTTTTCGTATATGATACACACTCACTAATATAATTAAAAAATAAAGCTCAAACACCCACTAATACAACTATCTACTATATTTTAAATAATAATATTTTTTAATACACGCGTTTAATGCAATACATTGGCATGTTTTATAGGGCAGGGGTGTGCAATGATTTGTGTGGAGAGTTACAGTAAAAAAACTGACTGAGCAGTACGAGTGTGGAGAAAAATAAGGATTGTTCACATCGCGTTCCACCCCATTAGCCCACCTCCCATCCCATGTGCATTTCACATCTATTTCTTCCAACTCTATTAAAAAATTTTAGTCAAATATGTTTCCATTCTTCCATCTAGTTTTGTGCTCTTATTCCAAAATTAAATAAAGAGAAAGTCTATGTGAATGGTATTATTTAAGACAATTTATGAGATGGGGACTCGTTATTAAAGTATATAACATAAAGTAGGAGTATTTGTTATATAGATAAGTATGTCAATTTGTATTTAAAATATATTTTTTAAAAATGTGATAAATGATTATTAAAGTATATTTTTATAGTGTTATACTATGATTTATTACGGACATACTTTAACTGTTAGTATGCATACTTTGCCTACTCCCTCATCTCATTTCAGATGACACACTTTCCATTTTGAGTTGTCCAACAAAAGTTTGTATATTCCTAAAAAAAAAAGTCAAATACAATCACCATTCCCCATACACTTTATTTATAAAAAAATCACCCCTACCTAACACACATAACATACTTTATCATTTCTTTATTATAAAAAAATATCATAATACCCCTAAAAGTTATCACTTTCTTAATCTCCGTGCCGGAGAGGAGAGTGCAGACTTTTTCGGGACGGAGGGAGTATATAATAGTTATACTTTAATAATGGGTCGATCCGTCTCACATATACATGTTTCACAAGAGAATATCTCTTAAATAAATTATTATATTATGTGAATAAGGTTTCGATTGCTAATAAGAGTATTACTCCCTCCGTCCCGATTAACTATTCATCATTATTTTAAATACGGAGTTTAAAAAAATTACTTTTTGATCGACTTTATTATCTTTTAGGAGCTATTGTTTCATTTTTAGTTAATAATTGAATGATAAAGCAAGTTACATGATTCAGGTGAAAGTGACATTTTTTAAAATATGATGTAGTGAGAAATTATTTGTTTTGAAACTTTTATTATTTTTAAAGACTGAAAAATATAGTGGAATAAACAAATGAGGAAAGTGTGAAAATTTTGTTGGGATTATTTATTTATAACAATTTCACTACCTCCTTTTGACAATTCTTTTTGAGAAACTCTCTTATGAGACGAGTTTTTTGTGAGACGGGTCAACCCATTACTAAAGTATGCTTATTATATAAGTAAAGTATGCTTATTTGTAATTAAAGTATGTAAATAATAAATCTTATTACAACACCCTAAAATCATACTTTAATTCATCATTTATCATATTTTAGAAAACATATTTTAACAATCATTAAGCATACTTTATCTATTTAATAGACATACTTTAATACGTCTCATAAACAGTCTCACATATATAACGTCTCACAAAAGATAATTTGTCATTCTTTTTAGTTTGAAACTCAAAACGTTGGTTTTTGGAATTACTCTTTAATTTTAAAATTACTCCTATATGCATATATAAATTTCAATTAATTCTTAAATCAATCATCACATATTCTCGTTTCAACCATTTCTGTTTTTTTTAGTTACTCTTCTCCTTGAATTACCAAAATTTCCAGCAATTCCAAAGCAACTTCTTTTATTTTCCATTTTAAAAAATTAAAATTTCGATTTTATTTATGTAATTAAATGTGATATTTTCTTCAATATTAAGTAATTTTTTATGCACATGCAATATAATTATACATTATATATAATGTAAGTACAAGTACTCATAATTCGAATGTGATTTATTAAAGAAATTAAAGTGGAATATTGCTTAATTTGAATCACCTTTATATGAAACATTTGACAAATTCTCTTGTGAGACGCTAATTAGGTGAGACGGTTTGCGAGACGTGTTAAAGTATGTCTATTATTTAAATAAAGTATGTTTAATGGTTGTTAAATTATGTTTTCTAAAGTATGTTAGATTATGCATTAAAGTATGATTTTAGTGTGTTATAATTTAATTTATTACTGACATATTTTAACTGCAAATAAACATATTTTATCTATACAATAAGTATATTTTAGTGATGGGTCAACCCGTCTCACACTCGTCTCACAAATTACCCGTCTCACAAGAGAGTAACTCGAAACATTTATAATATGGTCTCCAATCACTCTTTTACTTGATAGTATACTTATACCTTTAAATTTTTATTAACTCTATATTTGAAGGAAATTTTTTTTTATTTAAGTTGATTTAAAAATTATTTTAATAATATTATTTCATATTTGTTTCGGATTTTGATGGAATAGGTTTAAACTATGTTAAATTTAGTATTAATTAAAGTGAGAAGATAATAGAGGATAGAGAAATTGAGGAAAAATATTAATTGAGCACAGGATAATAGTGGGATAAGAGTTAATAGAATTTGTAAATATATATAATTAAGATTTATCAAATATAAATTTAAAAGAATAATCTAAAATGAATATCAGGGATAAATATTATTCAATTGAATGGATTTCGTTAGATAGAAAAAAGGGGCGGCTATTCGCACCCCCAAAATTACTAAATGTATCCCAAAATATTTAATAAGACATACATAATCGAACAGTCATCTATTTTTATTTGTTCGATTGTTGCAACCGAACAGAACAAAGAATTCATATATTTTATGTGTTCGGTTGCAGCAACCGAACAGAACAATATTTTGTGATTTATTTTTTTAATTCATATCTACATTATTATCGAATAAATAAGATATACGATAATTTTCATGGATATCAATCTTTAAAGAAAATGGTGATTCATGAAAGTAAGTTAGTTTCTGCTCTATCAACGACAGTGGTAGTGGTTATGATTTAGAGGAATTTATAACCACTACCACTGACACTTCCGTTGATAGAGTAGAAACTTACTTACTTCCACGAATCACCATATTTCTTTAAAGATTGATGTCCATCAAAATTACATGTTATCTTATCTATTCGATAATTTACATATGAATTAAAAAAATAAATCATATTTTGTTCGGTTATTGCAACCGAACAATATATGAATTCTTTGTTCTGTTCCGGTTGTTGCAACCAAACAGATAAAGATAGATGACTGTTCGGTTGTTGCAACCAAACAGATAAGATTATATGAATTCTTTATTTTGTTCGATTGTTGCAACCGAACAGATATAAGTATAAGGGTAATTATGTCTTATTAAATATTTTTTGGGTATATTTATTAATTACGATGTGCAAATAGCCGCCCCTTATAAAAAAACCACTACAAAAATCTTGGGATTTGAGATTGTATTACACATGGTTATTGAGATGGAAAGCCAGCCATCTCATAAATGTGGTAACAATAAGATAGAGTTATCTCATAAATTATTTTATGAATAATTTATAAAAAAAATAATTAATGTAAAAAAAAAACTTTTTAATAATACATACATCCTCAGACAAACAAAGACTTATAAGAAGAGACATGGATAATATAAATGCATTAGTCAGCTTGTCGACCAAGATATGGGTTCTTTGAATTTTTATTGACAGATAAAGATTCTCAAAGGTCTAAACTAAGATAAAATAATTAGTCAAATAGTTCTATTAATAATTAAATTATCTAGGAAATAACAATGTCATTTTTTAGATTTTAATTTAAGTATTTTTTTTTTTTAAATTTGACCTGTGCTACCTATAGGCTACAGCTGCCAGCTGGTGCAGAACTCAACAAGCTTTCTGTGCAAGTAATTCATAAAATATTTTCTATACAGAAATCATAAAATAATCAAATACTATATAATTACGGTGCTGCATATATGTATATGTATGTAGTGACAAAAAATTGTGTACGTAAGTGTTGGGTGATATTTTCATAGAATTTTGTGGTATATCTGTTATTTTATTTTTAATCTTAAATTTAAAGTGTGTTTGATTTATATTTAATTTGATATTACATAAAATGTGTTAAAAATTATCGTTATAAAATAAAAGAAATTACTCACTAAAAGCATTTATATACGTTAGTTTATTGTTTCTTCTAATTCAGTTAGTAAAAACCAAGGGACCTCATGGAATGTAAATTAAGAGGGAGATACTTAAGTAACAATATCTTATAAAACTAATAAGGAATTATGTGAATACTCAAGCTTACATGTTATAAGCACCGTCTTAGAATTTTATTAACCCACATATTAACCTTTTAAACCAAACATTCTCTTATAAGAATGTGTGTTTTGAAATTAAATATAATCCATAAATCATTCTTATAAAAATGTGTTTGTTTTGAAATTAAATATAATCCATAAATCATGAATAGTGATAGCCCATATTTGTTTTGGGTTATTAACATAAAATCAAATTAATTTGTAAGGAGATTTTGTTTTTATTGTAAGTGGATTTAATTTAATAACTTTTGAATAGTGATAGTATATGCTGGGAGGAAGAGTTGTTAAAAAGCCCGTGGGTATGGCCCGATTAATCCTAAATAAATTAAGATTAGGGCCGAGAAATTTGTGCCCATTTAAAATCTAGGTTTTTAAGCCCGAGCCAACTAACCCGTTAATTAATAGGGTTGGCCCGCGGGCTAACCGAACCAGCTCGTAGGGTTGAGAGTTATTATTATTATTATTATTATTATTATTATTATTATTATTATACTTATTTAATTTACCTTAACACCCATAATTTATACATTAATGATTAACCACCCCCAACCCTACCTCAGCCCAGCATTGGACAAACTCACATTATCCTTTAATTTTCATATCTTTCTCATTATTTCTCTAACTCTAACTCACCATTTTCTCTAATAAATAAAATAATACTCCCTCAGTCCCAGTTATAGGTCACCATTTACTTTTTGCACGTGAATTAAGGAGTATTATTATTTTATATGTGTAGTGGGTAATTATATTATAGTGAATGATAAATCATATGTGGGTTCCTTTTATTAAAAGGGGAAATGATGATCTTTAGATGTGACGCACAATATAGTAATAGAATGGAGGCATTTCGGTGGGATGAAAAGTGCACTTAAATAAATATATTAGAATTAATTTAATCATCACATATTCTATTAAATTTTATATTTTAAGTTTTAACATTATTTTGCATGAATTAATTTTAATTCTCTCAAATTCTAAATAATATATGCGCCAATGTTTTGCATTTTGCATAGATTATTACAAACCAGTCAAACAGTGACGAAACATTTCTATATATATAAACCAATTCTTATCTTAAAAGATTAAATTATACCCAAAATTAAAAAAAAATGTCAAACACAATATTTTTTTTTTAAATCTCGTGTCTACACTATAAGTGCAAATTAATACAAGGTGAAGATAATAAAAAAAATGTATATAGAGAGAGTATACATAATTAAAAAAAAAAAAAAACAGTATTTTTGTTATGTGGTGGTTTGTGGCGACTGAACTAGATAGAGCATGGAAGGTGTGAAGTGGGTCCTTTTATTTAACCATAACAATAATCTTGTATCTACACTTTTTAGGATTCCTTCACAAAATTTTGACTCGACTTATTTGATCCTCATATATCACATAGACACTCAATAATCAACATACCTTTCTGGTTGAAGGGGCCAATTCACGCTTGTGCAAACTTTTCTTGACTATCCCGAGATCATATCATCTGTTCAAATTAAATGTGTTTTACATCTTGTATAATAAAACTAATAAAATTGGTAATGTATCTTTCACGTGTGTTGGAAGCTTGGAGCACTTAATACAACACACATTTGAAATAATTCCATCACAATTTTTTGGTTGCCCCATTAATTTTCCTGTATTGTGTGAATAACAATCATTACATTATTAACATTTCTTGATGAAAGGAATCAAAGATATTCTCCCCTAAACTTTTTGATTTGAAATTATTATCCTATCCCTTTATGCATGAAAATTTCAAAGAAAGACTCCCAAATATCTTTCATAAAAGGCAATCAAATCTAATTTAAGATTCTCATCATTATAAAATTGAGAAAGTACTCCTTCCCGCATACATATTACATTCATATTTGGTCCTCCCAATGAAAGGTTTTTTTACTAACATGAAACCTAAAAAATCTTAAGGGGTGAATTTTTTTCCAATGGGGAAGGGCTGGGGTTTTTATGCTGGGTAGTACGCAATAAACCCAATAATTTGAGGGGGAATGAGAGTGAGAGAGAAGAGAGTGCACCTGACATTGTAATAACCGAGCGCATGGCCTTTATGCGCGTGGGGTTGGCAACCGTGTGGGGCCCACGTTGTAGACTGACCCTACCCCTTTTATTTTCCTCTTTCTAAATACTCCCTTGGATCAATTTTAGATGACACACTTTTTATTTTGAATTGTTTCAGAAAAGTTTGTACATTTTAAAAAAAAGTAAAAAAGTAAAAAATAACCACCATGTTTCATACATTTTATTTCTACCTAACATATTTTATCATTTATTTATTATTGTAAAAAAATATCATTATACTCCTAAAAATTATCACTTTCTTAATCTTTGTGACGAAAATAAAGGTGTAATCTTTTGTAGGACGGAGGGAATACAAATTTTAATGACAGATTTTAAGGATGAGAGATAAAACAATTTTCATTGGGTGGGAGTAAAATATTCTTTTCGGTTTTAATATTTTTAGATAGAAAATTGTTTTTAATAGTAATAAAATTGAAATAATTAAATATATAATTATTGAGTAGGTCTTGGATAAGACCGTCTCACGGGTCTTCTTATGTGAGACAAATCATATCCTATCTGTTAATATAAAAAAAAGAGTCGTGTTTGTTTCATTCATTAAAATTACCTGACATTTAAAAAATTGGGTGACTATTATTTAAATTTAATTATTAATCGCTTTTAATAAAAAGTATTATTTATTTTTATTATTATTAATTAATTATTCAATAATAATAATATTATTAGTAATTATTTTTTAGATAATTTGATTATTCTATTATTATCACTTTATTTTATTCAAGTATCACTTTATATTAAAAATATTATTATTTTTTATTCATTATACAAATAGTTCAAATTATATAACTAAAAGGTCATCACTTTTTATTTATCATGTATCACTTTAAAAAAAATACTATCATGTTTTATTATTCCAGTGAATTATACTTCGTGAAATAATTCAATTATACGAATATCATTTTTCTTATATTAGGAATCACCTTTTATTAAACATATTATCACTTTTTATCCATTCTACAAATTATTTGTAAAATACACTTTGATAATTAGTTATCACTTTTTATTAAAGGTATTATCACTTATGTTTAAAATGTTATCACTTTTCTTTCATATTATAAATTGTTCATGTAATATTTCACAGCACTGTTATCACTTTTCATCAATTGAGTATCATATTTTATAAATTTATAATATTTAAATAAAATATAAATTAAATAAGTAACAAATTTAAATTAATAAAAATTTTAATGATAAAAATATAATTTAAAAGATAACATTATTTATATATATATATATATATATATATATATATATATACAAAAAATATATGTATAAATGACCTAATTAATCTACTTTTATAATTAAATTTTCAATTTTCTAATTTGATTATAACCAAACAGGGCTCTTAAAAATATAATTAATGGGTTTGATCCGTTTCACATAAGGGGATTCGTGATATAATCTCACTTAAGTCTTTGCCATAATTATTTATAATTTATTTGAAAATTAAATTAATATAGTAAATAAATTAAATGAGAATTAAAATGAATTGAGGTGGATTAAAAAAAAAAAAATTTTTGAATTTATTGTTGGAGAAGAATTTTATTTTTTATTTAGAAAGATTTTACTTTTGAAATGACTATGATTGGCACAAAAATCCTTTTTTTTGGGGTGTGGAGTGTGGGAGGACTTAGTTGTTTATGTTTATTTTTCTACTTGAAAATAATGCTTAAGTTTAAGTTATGTCATTATAAAAAAGTTAATTAGATAAGTTGAGAGTTCCTAATCGTTTTCAATTAGCCGATTCAATTTAATTTTAAAATATTTGTAGGAATATATAGATTGTACAAGATAATAAGATCAGACTCACAAAACAATATTGTTTTAGATTGTTGGAGAGTAACATGAATGATAGATTGACACATTATTGATCAAGTTGACCTTTGGCGGTGTGATGATTCGAAACTCAGGAATAAAGTGAAGTACTTTTTCTGCAAATTCTCATAAGTTTGAATTAATTTGCAATTGAAATAAAAGTTGAGATTTTTCTAACAATTAATCCTTAAATTATCCAAAGCTCCAAAAAGACGTAGTTTGGACACGTGGAGAGTGACTTGAATGATATA
The DNA here is from genome assembly GCA_023678885.1 of Pogostemon cablin. Classification (NCBI taxonomy): domain Eukaryota; kingdom Viridiplantae; phylum Streptophyta; class Magnoliopsida; order Lamiales; family Lamiaceae; genus Pogostemon; species Pogostemon cablin. The sequence goes on along the minus strand of CM043008.1, from coordinate 10,983,469 downwards.
ACGACACGTCACTGATCAGGCAGACCTCTTGTTACCTGATGATTTGATTTGCAACCTAGCAGGGTGCTATTTTACAAATTTCAAAAAAAAAATTAAACTAATTAACCATCGCAGTAAAGATTGAAACTTTTTAAATAATAAACCCATTTTAAAAATTTACATAAGAAACAAATATTCATAGTTTTCTAATACTACGGAGTAGTAAACATTTTAGATACTAATGTTGCAAAATAATGAAAACTAATTTAAATATTCAAATTACAGATATAATAATTGGCCGGGCCCATGTATATGTTGGAAAAATTTTCATGACTCATCCAATGATTAAATAAATAAATTTTCATGTGTGGAATGGAAAATTTTCATGACTCATCCAATGATTAAGCATAGATTAGCTTAGAAAAAAAAAAGGCGAACAACTTTTTCCCCCTAACTTTGGATACCTAATTCTCGATTAATGTCATTTTGAAGTATCTAGCAAAATCAGAATTAAATAAATAAATAATAATTGAACTTTACACGAGCAAATTTTATGTAAAGGTAAATATCAAAATTGGTTCTGAAAGTATGGTATTATCCAACTTTAGTTATTTTTTTATTGTATTTTTACTTTTGATTCTTCGATGTCCGATTTTAGTTATTTTGGTCCAAATATAATCTTTTTTCGCCGGAAATTTAAAAAACTCGCCGGGAAAATTATGCTTGAGATTCACGCGCTCAAAGTTGGTCCTGTAAGTATGGACCGTTCCAACTTCAGTCCTTTTTTTATTGCGATTTTCACTTTTGATCCTCCATTGTTCTATTTTAGTCCTTTTTTGTCAAAATTTAGTCATTTTTTGCCGAAAATTAAAAAAAAAAACTCATTGGAAATAATGCGTGAGTTGCACGTGCTCAAAATCCCCATACTCATGATTTATGAAACCTTTAATGTTTGCGGCAGAGAAAACAAAATGTTTCACAATTGTAATTTACATTTAGTAAACTAAAAATTGCTAAATTAATTAATAAAATAAAATTCCCTTTTGCTTCATATGTATATTATACAATTAATTAAAATACCAAAAGCTGTAATATTTAGGTAAAAACGTAATTTCACATTACATTTGTTATGAATCACATGGGGAATAATACTCCCCCCGTCCCGGCGTAAGAGGGTCATTTGCTTTTTCGCACGTAGATTAATGAGTATTATTATTTAATGTGTAGTGGGCAGTTGTATTAGTGGGAGTGTGGGTCCCATATTTTAATTGTATTAGAGGGGGTGTGTGGGTCTCATGTGTGTAAAAAATTAAAGGGGACTCTTTGGGTGGGACGACCAAAATGAAAAAATGACTCTCTTAACTTGGGACGGATGGAGTATGATTTTGGGACTAACAATTAATTAAATAATATACATGTTCAAGATTATTTATTTATTTAATTTTGTGTTACAATTTTTGTTTTAATCTTTTTAATTTTTTATACATAGTAATATAAATATTATTTTATTTATTTATTTATTAATCTTTTCAATAAAGTTTCTAGAGTCCTGATATATAATTTTCAAGTTTCTTAAGATGTACGCGTAAATTTTCAAGAGGATGAAATCTTTTATTGGGTTTTATTGAATGAACTGATTTAGTTGGAATTGGTCTATGGGTCAATTATCAATATTTTTGTAATATTTCTTTTGACGACAATCAGATCTAATTTTATATTCTAAAATTTGATTTTAATTAGATCAATTTAATGAAAAAATTTGCTCAAATCCAATTCCGACTGAGTAAGTAATAAATACGTAAAGTTTTGTAATGTAATTTAAAAAGAAAAAAGAGAAATGAAGATAAATTTGGAAAGTGGGAAGATTAATGCAATTCATGCATGATTTTCGAAGAGTTTTTTTAAATTTTCGGCAAAAAATAATTAAATTTGGACAAAAAAGAACTAAAATCGGACAACAAAGGATCTAAAGTGAAAATTCCAATATAAATGACTAAAGTTGGAACAGTCCATACTTACTGAACAAACTTTGAGCGCCTGCAACTCACGCATAATTTTTCCGGCAAGTTTTTTAAATTTTTGGCGAAAAATAACTAAATTTAGACCAAAAGGACTAAAATCGTACACCGAAAGACCAAAAGTGAGAAATGCAAGAAAAAAAGAACTGAAGTTGGAAAATGTCATACTTACAAGACCAATTTTGATATTTACCCTTTTCTTTAAGATAGTCTGATAGTAACGTCCTTTCACATAAAACAAAGTTTACAAGAAATTCTCTTCTGTTGGAACTCGACTTCCCTTGAAGTTTTGAACTTGCATTTTCATTTGTGTTAGTAGAAAGTGAGGAAGAATGCAAAATTTTAAATTTCATCTATCTTTAAAAACGCGATTTATTCATAATGTTCATACTTTTGTCAAGCCTTCTTACGTAAATCTCTTCGTCTAGCTAGTAAATCTTTCAATAACTAAAAAATAAAATAAAATTTGGAAGGTGTTAAATGAATCAATCATTTTCATAAGAGAAACTTAGGGTGTATGTGAGGACTCCATAAAATGATAGTTTGATATTCATGAGAGATGAGAGATTACAAATATTGATTTGTGTGGTATAATTCTAAGTTTTTTTTAATATAATATTTTAGAGTTACATCTTCTTGTTATAAATTATGAGATGATGAATACGTATGATATAATAAAATCTATACTTTAAAATGAAAATATTCACTTTAAAAGTAAAGATTGTAAAGGATGATAACACGAGAACAAACCCTATAATTCATTGATTTCTAAAAGATACTGAAAAATAGACTTTTCAAAATACGTTGATTTATAAAAGTACCATAAAAGAGGTTATGAAACAACTCTCTTAGTCTAATTTTCATTAAACAAATTACAACAATGGAGGTAATAATGACTGACATAAATAAGATTAAATAAAACAAATCAAAATTAAATTATATTAATATCTAATTAATCTATACGTATTATAATTATTTTGAATCTTCCATATCTTCATAATTCTTATTTTCTTGAAAATGATTCGCCCTCGAACCCAGTCTTGCGTAAAGGTTCGGGTTCGAAGACATGCAGGAATATACTTAAACTCTTGTAGCCAAATAATTGCAACATACATGGATTCATCTCCAAAAATACAATAAGATTTAATAATATAAGGCATTTCATCATCAATCTCAACATATTGACCAAAAATTAAAGTATAATTTTGATTTTGATATTCCACCTAAAAAACATCAACACCATCTGCTTCCCACGAACGATACTCAATCTTCTTATTGAAAAATTGTGTATCTTCATAACCACAATTGATAATGTCCATCGAATCAATATACACATCGAAAATTGGAGGTTCATACCACAAATCTTCGTTAGAATATTCATCGAAAATTGGTGGTCCATCGTATACGGGACCGGACACCAACAAATCATTTTGTTGGTAGATCTGCGTACGTAGTACCATCTTACTACGATGACTGATCATCATAAAAGATATCATAAATAACTTGAAATCTCGAATCCAACATCAAGAATTTGGCTCTAATTACCAGCTTATGCAGACGAGCGCATAGTAAAGGATGATAATACGAGAACAAATTCTATAATCCCTTGATTCCTAAATAATACCGAAAAATAGACTTCTCAAAATACGCGAACAAATTCTATAATCCGTTGATTCCTAAAAAAATACCAGAAAATAGACTTGTAATACCATAAAAGAGGTTATGAAGGTAATAATGACATACATAAATAAAATTAAATAAAACAAATCAAAATTAAATCATATTAATATCTAATTAATTTATACTATAATTATTTTGAATCTTCGATATACTATAATTAAATCATATAATTAATTTTTATTTATATAACAAAATTTTTATGAAATAGTTCATTTTACTATTATCATTTTTTATTAATCATGATATTAGCACTTCTAATTTATTTCAGGAATAAGTTCCATAAAACGTTATTCTCTATTTTTGCCACTCAAATAGTCAATTTTTCTAGTTTGGGTGTCTCACCCAAAGAATTTCTTTTTCTTTTTTACACACATGGACCCCACACACCAACTAATACAATTAAAATATGGGGTCATACTCCCACTAATGCAATTGTCCACTAAACAGTAAATAATAATAATACTCCTTAATTCACGTGCAAAAAGTAAAAACAACCCTTTATATGAGTCGGTGGGAGTAAGTGTTTGTCCAAAAATACTCCCCCCGACCCGTCCAAAAAGACGTCTCAACCAAAAGGTCCACTTTCTTTTTTTACACACATGGGACCCCCTCTAATTAGGGGTGAGTTTTTTTTTTCAGGTTTTGGGTACCCGAACCGGTCCGAAAAAAATTACCCAAAAAATTCAATTTTTTCGGGTAATTTCGGGTTTACCCAAACCCGGTTGTTAATTATCGGATCGGATATCGGGTTGTTACCCTATTTTTTTAAAATTTCTATTATATATAATATAATATATACTAATATTAAGTAGGTTTTCATTACTCAATCTCAATTTTCCAATCATCGTTCACGCGCACATTCATTGAAGAGAAGTAGAGAATTTCTCAAATCTTCATTTCCCACAACTAGTGAAGAATCTCAATCTCCATTTATTCATATATTATATGAAATAATAAAGAAATTAATATTTTCTTCAAAGAGTTTTATATAAAAATTTTACTAAATTTATAATATAATACATCTTAAAAATATATTTAAATTTCATTAAATCACATTTTAATAAATAGTTTGACACAATATTATTATTCTTATATTAATTATAATATTATCATTAATTAATGTTTTAATAAATTTTTTTAAGGATGATAAATATTAAATTTGTTGAGAGTAACAATATATAAGGATGACAAAATGTAATACTAATTTTATCACATGAAAATATAGAGAGAATTTTATTTTTTTTAAAAAAAGATTAAAAAAAGATTAATAAAAATTGGGATTAACTGACCGGTACTTAAAATATCGGTTCGGGTTTGGATAATGCATTTTAAAACCCGAAATTTTGGGTATCCGAAACCGAAACTCGAATTACCCAAAACTTGGTATGATATCCACTCCTACTTCTAATGTAATTAAAATATGAGAACCACACTCCTACTAATATAATTACTCACTACATATTAAATAATAATAATACTCTTTAATTTATGAAAAAAATCAAAAATCCTCTTTTGGCGATACGAGAAAGTAAGTGGGTATATGTTGACAATGAGAGATTTTTAATAGGCAGATAGAACCTACATTCTAAATTCTAAACTGAAATAAATGTTTTTTTTTTTTTATATGCAGATATTCAATTCACAAATAGACTAATTCAAGAGAAGTTAGAACTCACCGTTCACTAAAGAGTACCCATATGCGCTATATAGATGGACCCCACCTCTAGTCCACATTGCGAAATAAATCTTTGGGATTATTTTTTTCGTTCTTATATAATATACTCCATATTTTAAAATTGCACCATCTCCATTCAATGTTAATGTTTAAACCTTCTTTTCGTCAATCTTATACTTAAGTTCAAATCCCAGTTCAGAAAATGTTTCTCGGCATTATAACCTATTAATACACTTTAATTTATAATTTAAAATTACTTTTAAAATTACGCAACTTACTTTATACTCCCTCCGTTCCATAATAACTTGCATCGTTACTGTATATACATGGTTTAAGAAAATTTATTTTTTGAACAATTTTATTGATTTTTTGAGAATAATGTAGACTTTTTATGTAATAAATAAATTATAAAGTATGTTATGTATTTTAGGTATGAGGAATAAATTTGTAATTTAGATGAACTTTTGAGGTTAGGAATTGATGTGATGTTTTATTTTTTGGTGGTGTAATAATTTATTATAAGACGAAGGAAAACAAAAAGTGTGCAAGTTATTGTGGGACGAATAGAATATTTTATTTATAAGCTAAAAATACGAAATTGCTCTTAAAATTCAATAGAGTAATAAACAAAAAAAAACTTTCTTTTCTTAACATCTGAAAAAAAAAAGTTTGCATATAGGAGTGAAACGAATAGAGTAATACTTTGCAATATTTACTCCTACAGTACCACAATACTATAAAAATATCATTTATTTTTTACATTATTTACAAAATCAATAACTTTATTTAATTTTTTAAAATTAAATTATTGTTTGGTAAAGAGTATTGAAGAGGATAGCGAGAATGAAAAGATATTAATCTCCTTTGATATGAGATAATGAAAATTCATGTTATTCAATCATTTTCGAGGGTTTATTGACGTCCTATTCTCAAATTTCAAATTATCATTCTCATTCGAAAATTTGAATTAAGCGATCCTTCAAATTATCTTTTTTTTATCTTACACCATACACTTAAAAAATACTTTTCTGTCTAACTGAAACGTATGCGTTTTGCTATTTTGGTCAATCTTAATATAAAGTGTGGATTTCTCTTTTTGATAAAAAAAACTCACACAAATTAATTATTTCTCTTTCTTAGACTCACATCACACTAATACATCTCTCCTTATATTAGATTAAAGTATTATTTTCTTCTTTACCTCTCACTACGTATTAAAATACTATATACTACTTTAATCTAAGACGGGGTAGTACAATTTTTTTTATCTATGTACTTTGATGAACAAATCGAGCAACATTAATTAAAATATTAATTCATAAAATCTCAACTGAGGTAGGAGTAGCTTAATGAAGTACAATTAAAATGCATTATACTAAGTGGACCACATGAATTTGAAACTGCAATATATGTTTACACCAACCATAATGTGGAAGGTGGACTTATTGCCCACTCTACACTATTTACTTCCATCAGAAAATATTAGACTATGTTCTCTTTGACAAACACGTTCACACTTACAACATAACATCTCTTATATATGAGAGCATGTACTGTGCACGTGGAATCTCTCATTAGTTAAAAATAATAATTACTCCTCAATTCCAATTGGCTTCACCCTATTTTTTGTATTATTTTAATATATATATACTTGTATAAAACCATGTTTGAGCCGGTACAAAATGTTAATATTTAAAATATATATATTCAAATCAATGAAAAATGTAAGTGGTGCAGTAATTATTTAATTAATAATACGTAGTATAAATAAAAAATAATATACCTTTGAATGGAAATGGATAATATCTTTAATAAAAAAAATAATATTCCCTCCATTCACTTTAAAAGTGTAGTCATTAATTTGTTTTTTCATATGAATTAAGTAATATTATTTTATGTGTTGTGGGTATATAGTCGTATTAATAGTGAGTGTTTGACCATATGTGCAGTTTTTTTACTAAAAATAAAAAATAAGTACTTTTGGAATGGACATTTGAAATGGCAAAATGAAGACTTTTGGAGTGGACGGAGGGGGTAATTATTTATGAAAGCGTAAAAAGGTCACATGTAAATGTTGCCCACATATATTTGAGAGATGCTAGTGTACAACCGGGTGTATGGTAAGGGTGTGTAAGATGCGGTTCTACGTTTTTTTTATCCATAATTTAAATTGTATTGCTACATACGGTTCGGTTTAGTAATAAAGTGTAAACCGCAGTAATTCAAATAATATTGATGATGCGGTTTTAAACGATTTCAATCGATTTTTACGGTTTGACGGTTTCACTTCTAAATTAGCATGCACAAATATATAATTAATAACGTGGAGTTCAAACAATAATAAGTTGTCTAATAAAAATATTGTCCACATAAAATAACATGTACCAAATACTCCCTCCGTCCCGGAGAAATTGATATAATTTATTTTGGGCACGGAGATTAAGGAGTATAATAATTTAATGTAAAGTAAAGTGAGAGAAATAATATTTAATGTATAGTGGGTAGTTGTATTAGAGGTGATATGTGGGACTCATGAGAATAGATTAATTGTTTTTTGTGGGTCCCATGTATTAAAAAGGAAATGTGTCAACTTTAGTGGGACAAACCAAAAAATAAAGTGTGTCCACTTCTATAAGACAGAGGGAGTAATAAGTTCAAACAATAACCTATACAATTTCATTCTTTAATTCGCACCGTGATATACAATTACAGAAGAGTGAAATTTATACTTAGTATAGGATTTCTTTATTTAAACTTTAAAGGAGTGAAATATGAATTGCAGGCTAATTACTAATGCCTTATGTAGTACTAACAATAGTCTAACATATATAATATAATATAATAATATATAGTGTTATACCTTATAGATAATATATAATAATATAATAATATATAGTGTTATACCTTATAGATAATATATACGGTGCGGTCGATGCGGTTTATATTTAAAAAAGTTAAACTGTACTGCATAGTACGCTGTGTTTTGTTTAAAATATAAAATTGTGGTTTATCTACATAATTGTATATCACGGTGTGATGCAATGCGATTCAATTCGATCGATTTTTGCGATTTACAATTTTTTTGCCTACCCCTAGTGTATGGTGTATCATTCTTGAAATAATCACTCTTTAAAATATCTAGAGTAACCCTATATAATCTTTAGAATACATAAGGTCTAGTTGTGAGAGTTTATTAACAATAATGTGTTAGTTTCTTGTGTCCCCAATTAAGCACACAAGATGTATAAGAATATATTTTGTTCTAAAAAGTACACTTTAATTAATAACGATATAATTTTTTATTGAAAAAGTCGATTGAATTATAAATAATATAAATATTTTGATTAAAATATTTTTTTTTTGAAATCAAGGATATAAGTTCGTATATTCAAAGTAACTTTTTGAAGAACTTACAATTTGAAGGCACAGCTGTCCCGAAATATTAAATTGTAACCTCAATTCATTGTAGTCTACTGTTGGGATAAGCAGATCCTCATTCATCCCTAATGCAAACAAAGAAGAGCATAAAAATCACAATACAAGAATTTACATGGAAAACTCCAAAATCGGAGAAAAACCACTGATCGAGAAAATACCACTATTTGAAAAATTTTTACAATCACACAAAATTTCTCTCTCTCTCTCCCGATCCAAATCCCTACACTCTTACAAATTTTTGACTAATTGACACCCTTCTCCCCATTCTCACAACCGAGAATACAAGAAAAGAATTTAAATAGAATCAAACACAAAGATTAAAGTGTATTTGATTGGTGAACTTGTCATCAAGTCCAAGGCTTCCTTATATAGCACCAAGGATCCCTTCCTTTTTACCCCTCTTCCGATGTGGGACAAAAAAAATAAAAGAAATCCCTTCTTTTATTCTTGACAAAAAAACCAACAATCTCCACTTTGTCAAAATAAAAGAAAACCCATTATCTTTACCGACAATCCATTCTCAACCCCGAGAATCCCTTAGATACAACCATTCTAAGAATCATTGTCTTCACCGACAATCCATTCTCAATCCCAAGAATTTCATTCCGCCATATGAGTAGATCACTTAGAATCAATCATTCTAAGAATTTTCTGCGGCACATATCGAAAACACCTGCTGATATTTATGGTGCTACTTCCAGCTCTTGGCTCCCCTGGAAGTCCATCAGCCATCGATATACATCCACCACATACCATATATCACCTGCCAAGTCAATGTCCGTGTGCAAACTTGTGGACCAACCAATATTATTACATCATTTTCCATGACAATCGAATGTATCATAAGCATCCCTAATAATATTAACTCAATATTCAGAGTTGTTGCCGCACCAACTCCTCCTTGACCAGCAACGTCACCATTGCTCCACCGTAAATTATTACCGTGCCATTGCCCACCGCAATTACCGAACCATTACTACACCTTGAGCAAAAACCGTCATTGTATCGCCAAGTTACACCAAGTTTGTCCAAACCCTTTTCCTACTTAAAGTGTCGTCACTTGAAATCGATTCTAACCCTCCGGAATTCAAGATACTTTCCCACTTGTCGGTCCGCTACTCTTTACTGATCTAGCCCCACCGATTCCAAGTACCACATCGTCATCTTCCCCTTTGAATCGCCGCTTCCCCACGCCACCATTCATTACCGAAAAAACTTGTTCTTTCAAACCTCCTTGAGCCGACATCCATGGAAAATCCCATGCCGCTATTAAGCCAACTCCACCACCGAGAGTCCTAATAATTCACATTGCTGCAAGTCCAAGAACTCCGTCAAAAACTACTTACCTACAAATCCTACCCCATGCCATGCCACTGTCGCCACAGTCCGGTGCATTTCACCGCAAGAAAGGAGATCCCACTGCATCCGGTTGATTTTCTGACCCCCTTGTGCCACTACCTTTTCCTACTTCTTTTATGCCACCCTTAGCCTAATGAATAACTCTCTTCCTCTCATAAAGTCTTTTTTGATGTGGAAGGTCCTAATGAATAACTCTCTTCCTCTCATAAAGTCTTTTTTGATGTGGAAGGTCAGACTGTGCTACAACCACAGAGCATACTAAGAACTTTATAAGCGCCCGAATTGTGCTCTGATACAACTTGTTGGGATAAACATCTCATTCATTCTTAAGGGACAAATAAAGAAGAGCATAAAAAGCACAACACAAGAATATACGTGGAAAACTCCAAAATCGGAGAAAAATCACGGACCGAGAAAATACTACTGTGTGAAAATTTTTTACAATCACATAGAATTTCTCTCTCTCCCCCAACCCCAATCCCTACACTCTTACAAATCTTTGACTACTTCACACCCTTCTCCCCATTCTCACAACCGAGAATACAAGAAAGGAATTTAAATAGAATCAAACACAAAGATTAAATTGTACTTGATTGGTGCACTTGTCCTCAAGTCCAAGGGTTTTCTTATATAGCACCAAGGATCCTGTCCTTTTACTCTCCATCCGATGTGGGACAAAGAAATAAAAGAAATCCCTTCTTTTATTCTTGACAAAAAACCAACATCTACGGATTCCACACTAATTTTGTGCGTGTATATATATTCTATTGTAATTAAGAATTAATTTGATTTCATTTTATAAAAATAATCATTATTAATTTTAATCTTTGTTTTATATAAATTAATTTTTAGATTATAAAATTATCATTATTAATTTTAATCTCTTTTTTATACTCTCTCCATCCCATTTCAATGTTAACATATTTCTATTTTGGGCTTCCCATTTCAATGTTTACGTTTCCCTTTCTAGAATATGAGACCCACCTAAAACAATTAATATATCACTATAAACCCCACATCCAACACTAATATAACCACCCACTTTACATTAAATATTATATTTTTCCACTCACTATCTATTAAAATATTATACTCCTTAATCAACGTGCAAAAAACAAACGTCAACATTGAAACGGGACGGAGGGAGCATAAATTAATTTTTAGATTAAAATACTCATAAATTTAATTAGAACTTATTAGTTGGTGATATTAATTTAATTATAATAAATTTATAATTTATTAATTTTAAAATTATTTTGAATTGCTACTCGGAATGTAGTGTTGAGAAGCACACATATTACATACAGTATTTTGTTTGGTTGAATTTAGATGAGAGTTAAATTCATAGATCACACCTCAATACAAGATTGTTTTTTAATTTTTTTTTTCGAAATCCTTAATTAGAAGTTCTTAATTTTGATTCAAATATTGTCGCAAATGATTTATATAGTAATACACGCAAATAAGTTATTCAGGACATGTATTTTGCAAGTAAATTATTTTTAAGTGTTCATTACTACCAAGTACATTTTATATTATATTATTACTGATAGATACATTTCCCTAAAATATTACTAATTAATACATTATGAATTTGAGGAATTTCCTTCCTATCCTTAATTTGATTGTATTCAATAATAATATAAAAGATAAAATATAATATTATTTTAATATTAGAAACATCATTCCATTATTTACTCCTAACTATCCTCCCAATTAATTATCTAGATCTAACTTATGTGGCCATACGACAAATGTTTTAAAATCATCATATTATTATCTTAAAAATAATAATTTTTTAGATAATTGTAATAATAATTAATCGAAGATTTTGAAATATGGAAGTACTTTGAATGTGGAGAGAGATAGTATTCAAGAAGTATGCAGAATCAATATTAAAGAATTATTTAGAATCGGTATTCACGAAATATTTAGAATCGGTATTCATAAATATTTCTCCTTAAGTTTGCTAAATCATATCATCCTACTAATTTCTCCTTCAAAATTGGTATTCAGAAAAAAAATTCAATATTTCACGAAGTATTCAGAATTTGGAGAGAGAGTTATTCAAAATCGGTATTCACAAAGTATTCGGAATCGGTATTTAAATATAATTTCTCCCTAAGTCGGTATTCAGAAATATATTCTCCCCAAGTATCGTGCCTTCTGAAGTATTGCTAAATCATTTCTTCCCAATTTTTTCTTCCTCAAAATCAGTATTCAGAAATATTTTCTCAATGTTCCACAAAGTATTCAGAATTTGGAGAGAGATGATATTACAAAATATTCAGAATGTGGAGAGATGATTGCTCCAAAATAGTTGTAGTAGTAATGGTTGATTTCGAACACTTAAATACAGACCACATCACCACCACCCTAAGGAAGCGTGGCCTATTGACACTACTATAAAACTGTGAATAGATATCACTAAATAAATATCAGTTATTTATAAAATTAATATATTTTGATTGAGTAACCGATATCTATTCTACAACCGATATCTATTCTGATTGGATTATTCTAATAAATATTAGTAATGGCCTAGTGATATCTAATAATGATGTTTATAAATTATATAGATATCGGCTATTATAACCGATATCTTTCCACTGATATTAATGTATATATATATATATATATATATATATATATATATATATATATATATATATATATATATATTAAATTATATTTTATTTATAATAACATAATTTAAAAAAATTAAAAAACACAACACGCTCACTCCCTACCCTTTTAAAACGTGGTTTTATATACTCCATCCGTCCCAGATGGTCATTTTTCCATTTTGGTCGTCCCACCCAAAGATCCCTTTCCTTTTTTACACATACGGGACCCACACACCCCCTCTAATACAATTAAATGTTGGGATCCACGCTCCTACTAATACAACTACCCACTACATATTAAATAATAATACTCTTTAAACTATATATATTTAAAAGCAAATGACCCTTTTGGTCGGAGGGAGTATATATCAAATTAAACACAACCACGATTCCCGATCCCTCCATCTACAGTTTTTGATAAATCAATTGAACTCAAAACCCTAAGTACTAATTCATTATAATCTTCGAGCCCGTGACTGCTCCCGCCGCTGCCCGTGCTCGGCTCTTGCTTCCGCCGGCAGCCATGATCGCCTTTTGCTTCCGCCGGCAGCCGTGCTTTCCTCTTGATCCCACCGGCACTCGCTTCTTGCTCTGTCGGCATCTTAAGCGCCTGCTTCTCCCACTGTATTATGGAATATGGTTACCAATCTAAGTTAGAGACAGAGTGTCATAGTCAGTCAAAGAGGCAATGGGACAGCTCAGTTGTAGCGGAGTTCTGTCTTTCCTAAGTGGACAATAGAAGTCAATCAGACTCATAAGGTTAGTGCACTAGGCCAAAAAGTGAAAGTGACCAAAACAGAAATAGAAAGGCCATTCCATATGTCATTTCTCGATAATTTTGGAATTATTACTAGATTATATTTCTAATCGCGTGACTTAAATCTTGTCGTGTGAAATTATAGCAGGGTAAAAATGATTAGATGTTTATACGCTCGTTAATTTGAATTATGGAATCAAATTTATCTTGAAATGCAGAGAGAAAAGAGAAGAAAGATGAATGGGAATGTGAATGTAAGGTGAAATCAGCAGCTTCTATTGATGTAGATTTGTAGAAGATCTCTCCTCATCTTCTCCGTCAAGACAACAAAAGGGTTCTTTTTTTTTTTTTTCTTTCTTTTGTCTTTTCTTACAATTTTACTTAGTCTTTGCATCATCAAAGCATTGAATTGATTTTTTGCTCACTGAATTAGTTCACCATTGAGTTCATGTTTGATATCATCATCTATTTTGTGAAGTCTACTTATTCTAGGTTAAGTATTTCCTGATTTGGCATTTTAAAATTACTGTTCCATTTTTCGCCCTCCAATTACTCATAAAACTATTATCTTTTGTTCACTGTTTTGTAGTAGTGTTATGTCCATTCTGCAGTCAGCCATTTTCAGGTAATTAAATAAGATAATGTGTGAACTTCGGATTAGCCTTTATTCATTATTTGAGTCATGAATATCATAACTTTTTATTTTTATAAGCCAGTATGTCCATATGCATTTAATAGATTTAGAAGCAACATTTCTTGCTACATTTAGTACTGTTTTAAAGTTGTTAATACATGGTGACTCTTTGCTCATGCCATACTAAATGTTTTCTATGTAAGTACGGAATGTTGATGAACAAATGTGTGTTCTTTGGTAGCTTCCTGAATGGGAAGAATTATTTGATAGCTTGAGAATTAGCTCTATTGAATGGTTGAACTAGTTTCTTGATCCTAGTTCTAAGTTTGCCTAATTCACAAGTAAAGCAAATTTGGTATGATCTCTAAGACACCAGACCAATCAACTCAAAAGAAAAAAAAACTAATTTAATTTGAAACTGCATCAAATGATGTGCACTATTTCCCTCGTTCATAGTTTACAAGGAAATTTCACTTGACACTAGTTAAATGTTCTTGATCATTGTTTCATCCCCATATGATTTTTTTTACCTTTTTAAATATCTAATTGATCTTTCTTATGTTGTACTAGAAAGCCATATCCAAACCTAGTTTTATAGTGATTTTTAGAATCTTCAGAATGAACTTCTTGATTCATATCTTTCACTATTTATTGATCACAAGTTCATAATTAATTTACTTATCTCAATAAGCGTGACATAAAATAAGTTTTTCTTTTGGTGATCTCAAACTCGGTCTAAATAATGCCTCTTGATCTCTTCTCAGTAGTTTCTGACTAGAGGCTGTGGTTTCAGATTAAACTCATTCGCACAACTTATTTTTGTATGGATATGGAGCTATATTCAACTTTCTTGGAATTCTTGGATCTGTTATTATTAAAGGTAACATTGTATAATAATCTTGTAATGATTCTTATCACGTTATTCTTGGTAGCAAATATACTCGTGTTGGATGGTGATTTTGTTTCGCTGTACACAATAAATCTTTCAGATGCCAACAACTTAACATATTGGAAGGACATTCAAATACTATTGGCATAGAACTCTTATATTATAGTTTTCATTTATAGTTTTTATCGATTCACAATCTTGCAAATACTATTGTACCTAAAGTAAGTGATTGTGTTTCATTTAATCTTATTATTTTGAAATATCATGTTTGCAGGTTCTTCAACTAGTGGGAAGAATGCATGTGCAATTATATCACTTTGCCACCCCAGAACTGGTAATTTTGAGATAAATTGTCTCTCTCTTGTCGTCCAACCAATATTTTGCGGCATGCATCTCTAAAGTATGTTGATAATCATATTAATGTTTAGAGAAATTTTCTATAGTGTGTGCACATAGAATTTTTTATTTGTTCTTGTTGGGACTTGCTTCATTTTACATTTGCGATTTGTCTGAACTTATCATCGGATGGCTGATATATATGTATTTTTCTATGAAATTCTATTTTGTGATTCATTTTGTTAGGTTGATAAAAAATTCATAAAATGTATTTCTTCATAAGAGTAGACATTTTATATTTTCTTGGATATTTAGTGAAGAAATTGGCTAATAATTGATTAGTTGTGTATTAGCTCTCCCTATGACCTTAAAAGGTAGACTTAAATTTCATAAAGTTATCTTCAGTGAGTAATGTAAATTTCATAAAATTATTTCATAATTTCTCTATTAATTCCTTGTTCGTTGGGTGATATGGTTTCTGATTTATTAACAGTTCTTGTTACAAATTGGTTTCTTATATAAGAATTTAATGTTTTAAACCAGTTTTACTGTGTTACATTTACTACTTTTTTTATGATTTGGTTTTTGAGTTGTGAATTTTTCTCAATGCTGCAGATATGTAGAGCAAGCTACGAAGTAGAGGATTTTATCAATCAAAAAGGTTTCCATCATCATATTTTGTAGTTGGGAATTGGGAATCCAGCATTTTTTTTTTCTTTCATTATTAATCAAGTATTTTGAATATTGGAATGTTTGACATTGAATTTAGGTACTTCTTATATATGTTATTATTAGTTGATGAATGAAATAATGTCGAAATGGATGCATTATTTGAAATTCTATTTAAGTTAGAATATTATATTATATTGTATAAATAAATAAAGCAGGTTATCGATATCTATGATGAAGCATTCTTAAAGAAATATATCAATGAATAGCCGATATCTATTCTACCTTATATATATAACGATAAAATTCAAAAATAGATATTGGTTATGGATCGATATCTATACCCTGGAAGGATATCAGTTAACAACCGATATCTATTTAACTTTATATTTAATATCATCTCTATTTATATCGGTGAATTTAAAAATAGATATCGGTAAAAAACCGATATCTATACTATATAAAGATATTGGGTTTTTACCGATATCTATTCATCAATGCATTTAATATCAAGCATATTAATATCAATATTTTCTTCATAGATATCGATTAAAAATCGATATCTATAACAGACATAGATATCGGTTATTTAATTGATATCTATTTAATAGTCCTATAATATCGCCTCCATTTATAACGGTTGAAAATCCAAATAGATATCAGTTAATAATCGATATCTATTCACAGTTTTGTAATAGTGTGATGATGTTGTCTGGAGACAAATGGAGGAACTCAACGGTGAATGTTGATGTCGTGACAAGTGTGCCAGATTTCTTGCCTCGTGATGGTGGTGGTGATGAGTGGTAGATTCTTAATTTTTTGATCAACCTCTTTGATCTTCTGCATAAGGGTTTTTCTTCAATGATTATGTTTCACTTTCACTCATTTGACGATGATTTTCTAAATTCGCATCGTGTTCAATGTGGAGAGAGAATTGAAACTGAATGTGAAAACCATGGAGAAAGAATTGAAACGTAAGAAATAAATTAAGTATGAAAACGTGTATTTCTCACTATTCTATCAGTTAGTTAATATATAAAAGGGTAGTTGAGACTTATTATAATATATTTTGTATATGATAGTAATAAAATATATATTTTGTATCTACTAGTAATATTACTGCATATTTTATACCGAATAGTAATAATTCCTATTTTTAAATTATATTCTATATACTATTTTAATCTTTACGTGTTTTTAATTTGGGGTTTAATATTCCCTCCATTTCATTGACATGTCTCATTTTACTAAATTGGGTGTCTCATTCAAAGGTTCTAATTTTCCACTTTTAATATAAGGATCCCACATATGGCCCACCACTCACTCCTAATATAACTACTCACTACATATAAAATAAATACTCCATAATCTACGCAGAAAAAATAAATGGTGAACTTTCGGAGAGACAAAGGGAGTATAATATTTATATTATCCTTTTTGGTAGATAAGTCACACAAAAAAACTACTATATCCCAATAAGATCCACACACTACACTAATACAACTTTCTACTATACTTCCTCCATCTCTTCAATGTTTATGTATTTTCATTTTGAACGTCTAATTTCAACCTTTATATTTTCCTTTTTAGTAGATGGATCTACACATAACAATTAATATATCTTCATGAGACTCACACACAACATTAATACAACTATCCACTTTACATTAAAATATTATTTATCTCACATCACTCCATATTAAAATACTATATTTTTTAATCTACTTACAAAAAGCAAACATAAAGTTTAAAGCGAGACAAATAGAGTATATTAAAATATTATTCTCCCTTCATCCTATGCATGAGTCCCATTAACTTTTTGCACATAAATTAAAGTGTATTATTATTTGTGTTAATAGACAAATTTATCCAAAATATACCCAAATAAATTCAATACCAACAAAAAATAACTTTTCTATCAAATATACTCAAATGGAAAACACACCATAAAAGGACCAAACTAACATCTATCCTTTTAGTCCACACAATACCATCCTCACCATCGGGCCACCGGTGGTCGTTGTTAGGGGTGAGCACAATTTTTTGATAACCGCCCGCACCGTACCACACCGCACCACAATTAGTATTTTTTGTACATAAATCACGATTAATTATTTTTTATAAAACTGCACCACATAGGCAATATAATTTTATTTTTCCTAGTAAAACCGCACTGCACCGACCACCATATATAAAATATTTAAATATTATTAATATTTTTATATATATGCTATAAGATTCTAAAACTAATTAGAGTCGGAAAACATATTGTTAGACTTAAACAGCACAATTCATTCACAATTCCACAACATATATTATATACATAATATTAATTTATTAGTTTTATAAAATATGGATTAATATCAAATAATTTAAATTGTAAACCTTCTAATTCAGACCTTAGAATCCAAGTGCGCACATGTTCTCACTTCATTGGCCATCTTCATCAGATATTTATAATTTTCCTCATTTTTATTCATAGCATCACATAACAAGTAAAAGATTTTAGTAATGTAAATGTTCTCAAATATTATTATTAAACTTTTGAGATTATTAAAATTTTTAGTAACAAGTGTCATAGTTTATATAGATATTGTATCTCTTTTTAGTGGAACCGCAAAATAGCTAAAACCGACTGCAAAACTGTTAAAACCGCATGATGATTTTTAATGAAAAAATCGCAATTTAAAATTATATAAATAACTGCACCGCACTTAGCAAGACAATTTAAATTTAGCCGAAAAACACCAAACCGCACCGTAATCACCCCTAGTTGTCGTCGCCCCACCGATCGCCACACCAATATGGTTATCGACATGGGATCGTACCAACATTTGTACCGATATTTGTACCGACATCGAAATCGATATTCGTATCAACATTGAAACCGACACAACCTCTACACATTCACCCACAGGATAAATTGGGTATGATAAGTTGAATGGTATGTGTATTAAAGTTTAAAAGGTGACATTTAGTTAAAATTGATATTAAAGTTGAATGTTGTTGTTAATGATATTTAAGGTAAATAAATGAGTATTTTATAAATTCTCTTATGTGTCGGTCGTGGTGATTATATTAGTAATGAATGATGGGTCATATATAGGGTCTTTTCACTAAAAAAGAAAAATAAGGACCTTTTAATAATACACTTAATATTCTATGGAATGAAAAGAGTCAAATCACCATACAATAAAATAGTTACTTAACATTGAAATTGGACACGGTATGTAAGTAAAAAGTTACTCTGATAAAAAAAAAATTGTTGCAATAACCATTTTTTTCTTATAGTGATGTCTATAAGACATGTTGCCCAATAAGACTTTTCGTACAAGGTTTTTGCCTAAGAGCAAAAGGATAAATAGTTAAATACCTTGCACACCCTCGAACTATTTTCTCACCTTAAAAGGGCCCACGTTCCATCTCACAACTTTCACATCTCTTTTCTCTATTACTAATTCTCAACAAACCATTTATGCATTCTTGTCGAATCTCTCTCTACTTTAATTTCTCCGACTATTTTTATCTACACAATCAACCTTGATTTCTAGTACACTACTTTTCTGCAAATCTTTAAATGAGGCTTACCTTTTTTCTCCCACTATCATTCATTGCACACGGGACATCTTCATCATCATCAAAATCAAATCCTCTCTAAATTGATTCACTTCCATTTCCTACTTATAAACCTCTCTCAAAAATGGATCTAATGGAAGCCGTCTCTCGACCGCGGCCACCGCCACCGCCGCCGCCACCTCAGCATTCTTCGCACCCCAGTTTTCCGATCATCGCCGTCGCGGTGATCGGAATCCTGGCCACCGGTATCCTGCTCGTCAGCTACTACGTCTTCGTGATCAAATGCTGCTTGAATTGGCACCGAATCGATCTGCTGCGGCGGTTCTCGTTCTCGTTCTCGCGGCGGCGGCGGGCGGAGGAGCTGCTGGTGGCGCACTCACCGGCGGTGGAGAATCGGGGGCTCAACGAGGCCCAAATCAGATCAATACCAATCTTCAAGTTCAAGAATGGAGAAATCGATACTAAATCCATGGAGTGTGCTGTTTGTTTGAATGAATTTCGAGAAGAAGAGAAGCTGAGAGTCATCCCAATCTGTGGCCATATTTTCCACATTGATTGCATTGATATTTGGCTTCAGAACAACGCCAATTGCCCCCTCTGCAGAACCAGCATCTCCGCAACCCGACCCGATATCCACCTCACCATGGATCGCCCGGACCAGGACCCGGGTCCGAGTGACAACTTCATGGGTAGGGAGGAAGATTATGTGGTGATTGAGATAGGATCCGAACATGTCCGCGTTGATCATATGCCCCGAATTCCCGAGAGTTCAAATTCGGGCGAGCTCGTTTCGATTAGTCCTTCGCCCCGGAAGGCGGAGACGAAGGGGTCGAGGAAGAAATCGAAGAAATTCGGGCGGGTTTCGAGCATGGGAGATGAGTGCATTGGCATGAGTGGGAAGAAAGATGAGCAGTTTGTTGTGCAGCCAATGAGGAGATCATTCTCCATGGATTCAGCAGCTGATGCAAATCTATATTTAGCAGTTCAAGAAATATTACAGCAAGTGAACAATGAAGTTTGTCCAAATGAAGGTTGTAGTAGCAGTAATAACAGAGTTAAGAGATCATTCTTTTCTTTTGGATCAAGAAGTGCTGTTCAGCCGGTTGGAACAGAGCCATGATGTAAAAATCTTGATTTTTTTTTTTTTTTTTATTTTTATTTTTGGGGTTATTTGTTTGATTTAGATACAGAAAATATAGGTGTTAGATTTGGTTTAGGTAGTAGAGGGATGGTGCATTGTGATAAAATAGAGGAAGAAATTTTCAATTTGCATATAGAATTAAAGATATGGGTTATAGTAGTATTGTATTAGGATTTTGGATTATTTGATTGCTTGACAAATTGGAAAAGGGTAGATGGACCACCTAAATCTGCATTTTGACTTGAAGAAATTATTGCAATAATCATTGCTTTAAAAACTTTTCTTTTCCTTTCTCACAATTTTCTTTCTTTTCTTAAAGAAATTTGAATTATCATTATGATTAAATCAAATTATAACACCCTTTATTTAGTCTCGACCTTTATGGCATGAGGACAATTAGGATGAAGAAAATTAATGGGTTGGGGCTGGGGTGGTGTGGGGGTGGGTGGGTGTTAAAAGGTTTTTTTTAATGAGATTTGAGGGGGTTAGGATGGAAGGTCCCACAAGTTGCCCTAAATCCAATTGGCATGATGACAGATGACCACACTTGAGGGAAATTGCTAATAATGGATGAATTTAAGTCAAGGATTTCCAGGCTGTATAATTATTCTTGCCTGAACTACCCACTCGAACTGGATGAATAAATAAAAATGATGACCCAAGTACCAAACTAAATGAGGTTCATTATTGAATAATTTATATGTTGTTGGGTCATACATTACAAATATACAATTTCAAGAATACGAAGTCTCTTTCAAGACGGTGCTAGTATAAAACGGTTTGCAAAACTTGTTAAAATATGATCGTTACATAATAAAGTTTGCTAAATTGTTGCTAAAGTATATATATATATATATATATATATATATATATATATATATATATATATTAGTATGAAACCCGTATACAACGCGAGATCATTTAATTATTATTCTTATTTCTTATAATTAAATAATCCGTGTTATATAACGTAATAATATTTATTAAGGAGATTTTTTTTCTTATAGTTAGACAATTTCTTTTATCAATGTAAAAAATTTGCAACAAATTATAATATTTGACTTTTGATAATGTAACGTATAACTAAATCATGTAAAAAATTAATATATATGTACATATATTTTAACTAATTGAAAGAATCTTGACTTATATTTTTTTTAAATGTTACTTTATAACATAACACAATTGAAAACTATGTATCACTCTCATTGTCTCTCTAAAAAATGTGCAACCACATAAGGGCAATTTTGTCAGTTGTTAATATTTTATTTTTTCCATTGTATTTAAGTGCAATTGTGATCAAAATATGTAACTATTAGTAATAAATCCTTAATTTTATTTTTTGACTAAAATAAATATTAATTATATATTAAAAAACCTCAATTTATTATTTTTTTCTATACATGATTTGATTTGATACTAATTAATTTATTTACTCCCTCTATTTTCACTAAGAGAGTATTTTGCTTTTTGACACGTGTATTAAGGAGTATTATTATTTAATGTGTAGTGAGTAGTTATATTAGTGGGAGTGTGAGTCCCATTTTTTAATTGTAGTAGTGGATGTGTATAGGTCCCATATGTGTAAAAAAAGAAAGGGAATTCTTTGGGTGGGACGTCCAAAATGAAAAATACCCTCTTTAAAGGGGACGGATGAAGTATATCGAATGATTTATTTATTAATTATAATTAATGATATTAAAGTAAATATTCATAATAAGTGTATAGGAAAAATAAATAAATAGTAAGATTATATGTGAACAACACGTTAGCGAAAAATGATTTTGCTATACTGTACTTATATATATATATATATATATATATATATATATATATATATATATATATATATATATATATATATATATATATATATATATATATATATATATATATATTAAAATATACGTAATATTATAAATATATTTAAATGGAGTATTACTTTTTTACTCATCATTATGGTTTAGTATTTTTTAATTAATTATATAATAATAAATCTATTTCCATTAATTGTTATTCTTAAGAACCTAATGTAAAATATATATATACTAGTATGTTTTCCCGTGTATTACACGGGTTATATTTTTTATAATATAACTTTTTTAAATGATCTTTACTTTATTATGTTAATTTCGATATGTTTTGATGTAATGTTATTTTCGTTCTGTTTTTCATATTCGTATATATTTATCTTTATTTATTGTAATTATGATGTTTACCTTTAAATGGTATATTATGTAACTGAATTGAAATAAATAAAAAGTGAAATATAATCATATTTATATTTTCTGTAATATTAATTACTGTAAATTTCTAAAAAACTCACCAAACACAACATTAACTGTGTTGTTGCTTGCTTTCCCTTCTTCATCCAGACAAAGTATTTATAGTCCTGCCCTACCCTTAACCCTGGAGAGCGCTACATATAACTGACCATGTGTAAAAACATATTTCGTTAGGAAAATCCCAATACTCGATAATGATTATCCTTGACTCTTGTTTATAGTCATTGCAAAACACACCAACATTGGAAACTGTCTCCTTTGAAACATACTGGTAGTGTGTTGTCCATTGGGCTCAAAATCATTCTAGGAATTAACACCAAGCTCTCTTTATTTTTACCACCTAGTATCTTCGCTTCAATAACATGAATCTCCAATTTAGTTACTATCAATCTAGTTCCATTGCATAATCCTGAAGTTGGATCAATGTTTCTGAGGAGCATTATTGGAACTCCTACCTTAAGTACCAAAACATGATTAGGGAGTCCATAACACTTAAGAGAATTCAAAAAAATTTCCGAATAT
The DNA here is from genome assembly GCA_023678885.1 of Pogostemon cablin. Lineage (NCBI taxonomy): Eukaryota > Viridiplantae > Streptophyta > Magnoliopsida > Lamiales > Lamiaceae > Pogostemon > Pogostemon cablin. The sequence goes on along the minus strand of CM043008.1, from coordinate 10,959,884 downwards.
AGACTATTAGTGTTGGGTGATCTATCATTTGGACAGATTTTATCTGAACTAAGATATTCTTTTGCTTCCTCAGGAAACATATTTAGCATGTGGTCATTGACAATCTCCACCACTCTATGTGTAGGAGTAAGAATTGCTCTACCCTCAAAATATCCTAGTGTGTTGCAATTTTCCAATAATGATGGATATATACTGTTAACAATAGCATCCACTGGGTTCTCGTCGTTCAATATTAGTAGGTCCGAATAGATCTCAATTATGTACTCTCCATCATTACCTTCCCCAACATCACCATTACCAACATTCAATATCCAATCAGAGAACTCAGAAATATCATGTTCATTATTTTCAAGATCATCTATTTCAGAACGTAACCTCATATTTTTTGTGAGTGTTAGCACCGTACAATCATCCCATACGCTCGAAGAGTTGATTGTTGCTGATACTATATCCTCGCGGGTGCCTTTTGTAACCACAGGTAAAATTTATCTCCAAAAATCACCGTTTTTCCCTCCAAATGATTTTTCTTCTAGAATAGGGTTAATCAACCTCATAATGTCTCTCAAACTCCTATCAAGAGCCTCAAAACAATACCTCTTTACCATTGGCGCTTCATCCCATATAATGAGACTACTTTTTTGAAGCAATGTGCACAATTCAATTTCGGGCTTAATATTAAACGTGGAGTTTTCATTCAAGCGCTGCTATTCCACTCGAAGCTACATTAATGACGATACGACCGTCTTTTCTCAAAGCAGCAGATAATGTGTTCCAAATAAAAGTTTTTCCTGTTCCCTCGAATCCATAAAGAAAGAACATTCCTCCGTTATTGCTGGTAACTTCTCTCATCACAGTTTCATACACGGTACGCTGCTCATCCGTTAAAGATCCATATAATCTGTTATGGGTTTGATTCATCTATACTCTATCATAACATTTCTCTTCCAGAATTAGCTTATTTCATCCATCCGCCGCGATATTGAAATTTGAAAATGGCATACAACTAAACATTTTTAGACTACTGCCATGTTTCAGCAATAGTTTTTCTAACTCAATCAAGGTGTAATTCTTCAATTGATCCTCTGAGATATAGAAATCTTCGAAGAAGGGAAAAAAGAGATTCTGTTAAAGATTGTGAATAATATTTTCTATGCACTTTAAGCAATTGATATTTTTGTTAAACTGATTTGTCAACATTTTAACTTATGAAGTTGCTGTAGATTATGATTCAAATATGATTCTTATGTTTTTGTTAATATGCTATATGTGTAACTATCAAACATCAATGTATTATTTTAGTTCTCATAAAATATTATAGCCAATTTATTATATCATAAAATAATTTTCTATTTTTTGTCATTTGTCTTTATTTTTATAATATTTACAGCCAAAACTGTGTGTAAGTTATACAATAATTAATTTGCTCAAGTTAAAAGTTATAGAAGTAAAATTAATACTAAATGATAATATGAAAAATGTAATAAGTTATAGGATGAAATTTACATTGCTAAATTGTATTAGATTTGCACTATTTATTTTGCTAAAGGACCAAATGAAAAAAAGATTTAAAACTTATAGGAATAAAATTAATACTAAATGACAATATGAAAAATGTAATAAGTTATAGGGTCAATATTTATTTTTATAAAATTATGGAACTAAAATTCTTATTTTCTTTTGTATATGTCTACAAAACTCATTAAACTAATAAATATTAGTTATATTTCTAATAATATTCAATTTCTTATAATTAAATATTTGAATTATAATATAAGTTAATTATGAAATGATAGTGCCTTTTCATTTCTTGACTATTGGTATATTCATTCACAGGTCAAATTAATATTTTCCCTTTAAACATATATTAATAATAACAATAATAATAATAATAACTAAATATAATTGAAATTATCGCGTACCTTGTACATTTAGGATCATTTGCTGTCTGTAAGGAATATCTTCCGATAAAAATTTTCAAGTCGAATCCCAAACTCGTTTAGGAGAATCTATGCTACCTGAGACCAAAAGAACGACAAATAACTTTCTCAAGTAATCCGTTGTTTCCCAAAGAATACCTTCCTTTATTGCATCTATGTACTCCTTGTCATCCTCCAATAGGCCTAAAGAATAGCAAGCTTCCCTAAAACTCTTTTTCACAAGTCCCTTCACTGTTTTGATGTCGTCGTGACAAAAAGGACCACGACTATGGTTCAACAAAATATTTAAGTGGTATAGCTCTCCTAACTCTGGTGAAACATTATACAACCTTCCTAGTGAGGTGCCCCTCTTCCTTGGTGTCCACTCTCGTTCCGCTGTCAGTTTTTGAGTGATTCTTCATCATTATTCTGTTAAATTTGAATGTATCTAATCTCACATATTTTAAGTTTCAAAACAAACCTTTTATTATAGTATTATTATATCCTTTACCAAAATAATAGTGATTGCATACCAGAAATAATTTTAATCGAATCTTTTCTAAAAATATATTTTCTATATTTAGTATCACCAATAAATTTTAATTATGGTTAAATAAATATAAAATAATACAATATAACTTTTTTACTATGGTATTCATATTAAATTACTTAATATAAAATATTAGTTATGCTATTAAAATTATAAATAAATAAGAGAATATAAAAATTAATATTTAAAATAATTAATTATTTAAATAAAATATTAATTATAAGGTTAATGTGAGATTGAGATTGCCACATACACAAATTTTATTGTGGTAGTCATAATAAAATGCTTAAAATAATATGATACTTTAAATAAAATAATATTTAAAATATTATATTAAATTACTTAAAATCAAACATTAATTACAAGATTAAATAAAATATTAATCTTAAAATATATTGTCTATATATAGTATCACCAATAAATTTTAATTATGGTTATATAAATATTAAATAATACAATATGATTTTTTTACTATGGTATTCATATTAAATTATTTAAAATAAAATATTAGTTATGTTAATAAAATTATAAATAAATAAGATAATATAAAAAATTAATATTTAGAATAATAAATTATTTAAAATAAAATATTAATTTTAAGATTAATGTGAGATTGCCACATGTACAAATTTTATTGTGGTTGTCATAATAAATTACTTAAAATAGGACATATTAAATAAAATAATATATGAAATATTATATTAAATTACTTAAAATTAATGTTAATTGCAAGATTAAATAAAATATTAATTAAGAGCTTAATATTTGTTCCAAACCTGGAACCTTTTAGTTTTGCTATATAGTATTTGTTTCAAAACAATACTCATTTTTTATCAATGTTGTCCCATAACTTTTGTTTTAATTATTAATTTTTACTTGTTGTAATTTTGTCTCAAAATATTACTTTTTATCTCTATAAAACTCATAAATAAAATTGATAATTTTTAAGTTTAAATGACCATTTTAGAGAAAAGTTAAAAGTTATGGTTTTATTTGTAGGTAAAATTAAATTTTTTTAGACTATTTTGAATAAATTAATTTTGTATGAGACAATTTAGATTCTGAATTCTTATTCTTATGGTGGCGCATGTCTACTTGATATGTAAAATAGAGTTGGTAATGATATTGAAATAAACATTAATTCTTGATTCTAGAAAAGTTTGAAGGATAGAATTGATAATAGAATTAAAATAATCATTCATAGTTTCATAAAAATTATGATAATCTAAATCTGCAGTTATAATAAAATTTATGGATAAATCCTAAGTATTTTATGAAGTAATAGGTTTTGTTTCTTAAGATTAATCATCTTCAACTTTTACTTGAATCATCCTTTTATTTGTGACCAGCATTTGAGTCTGATCAGGAGTATTATCTTCATCATCATCAATGGTCTCAAAGTAAACCAATTTACGCTTCCCTTTTGGAGTACTCATTTTATTTGAAAAAACATCATTCATGGAGGATCCTAAAGGCTGTATGTAAACATAAAAATAACAGTATAATATAACAGTTAGAAAAAATGGAGCAAATCATCATAAATTCATTTTTAATTTTGAACTTCAATACCTTTTTCGTTTTTGATCTATTCGTTATAGTCTTGATCATAGTAGGATCTGAAGATACTTTCATCACAGTGTATATATTTCATTGACTACTTATATTTCTTTTAGAGATATGAAATCTAAAGATAAACTTCGAACCAATAAGTGTGTCAAGCTCTTTAGGACATAATCCAAACAAGTCCAGCTAATAAAAAAACAAAAAAGAATTATAATAAAACTTAGGATAGGTATAACAGGTATGTTGTATTTTGCAAACTAAATTATAATTTATGTCATATCTTTCAGTCATGTGAAAATTTGTAATATGTGAAATTTGATTAATGCAATTATATTCTTTATAGATGTCAGTATATGAAAATTATAAAATACATTCTCAAGATTTTCAATGAGTTCGGCTGCTGTTTTCCAATGATTGGCCTAATTTCTCTATCAAATACTATAAAGGAAGTACTCACAGTTTCATCGGCAACCTTGAGATGATTTTTATATCTGTTGAAATGCAAAATAACTTAATAAAATTTTATTTGTCATTTTCAAAAGAAAATAGTAAATTTAAAAAAAAATGTTAAACTTTCAAAGAAAAAAATAAAACTTACTGTGGCACAGACACTGATATGTCCTGCTTACACTTTTCACAGTAAGGGACTCCAGATTTATCAATAACTTTCTTGGTGCATTTGTTACATCCATTATAGTCTCATCCATATTGAGTTTGAATACTTTGAATATTTGCAACAACAATGCAATAGCTTTCCTAAAAATCCATGATGAAAATATAAATTAACATAAGTTATACAATAATTGTAATGCATTTTAATCTTTGTAACAAAAATATTTTAAAATAAAAAAATTATAATGGAATATTTACAACCTTGATGTCTTGAATTTCTATAAGATAGATCACTTCTACATCTGGTGTAAATTCTTCAAAGACGAAGCTTCTACCAATATGATTTATATGAAAATGTCTAGGCAATCTATCATGAGCTATTAAACCCATGCTACATTTCCAAATGTATAAATATTAAAATTTATATATATATATATATTTTTTTAAAGAAAAAATCACTAAATGTAATGTATAGATTGAGCGCGTACCTCTTTCGGAAATCATGAACTTCTTTTATATCTTCATTAATTGTTATCTTTGTTGCATTCCAAGAATTTGATATGTTTTTTCCTATAGCATATTTCAAAGAAAGTATGATTTAAATTTTTATATAATGATAATTATTATTATTGTTAAAACATATCTAAGAAATTAGAGGACAAATAATATATGATTAATGGCTAAATATATTAGAATAAACATCTAATGACATCTAAATACATACAGAATTATACATAAATAAAATGAGTTAAAAAAAATGTATCTGTATATTTATTGTTGATTTTGGTATACTCAAGAACAATAATAAGTGTTTGGTTTGGATTGTTCCTCTTGTATTGCATCAATTTTCTTGCATATTCTCCTCACAATATATAATTCATGATTGTGTGCCTTAAAATGATGTTAAAATTTTAATTAAAAAAAAATTAAACATAAAAATTGAGTTAAAAAAATATGAATAAATATTTTAAAAGAAAGTTACCGTACATCTTCAAGCTCAATATCAATTTTATCTGTAGGCTTGCCCCTTGCACTAACACAAATTATATATCCTCTTTTTACCACCAAAACAATTATATCTGTGGATATTGTTATTATAAGAAAAAATAGAACCAATTTTTTTTAAAAGTATAATTAGTTTCTATTAAAAAATAATAATAAACTTTTAAAACATACCTATGAGTACTGTATCACTAGTATTGTCTCGAGAATTGATTGTATCAAAATCAATAAAATTCAAGCCAGTTTTGTTGGTTTTCAATGGCGAAGTCAATCGCACCAACGTGTAATTATGGATGTTCAACTTGAATTCATGATTTGTAATAAGGACCGACCCAATATTTTCAGCAACACGGAAATTTGATATAATATATGTTGCCCCCTCACTTAACAATTTCTCAAATATTGAGATGTGATTATGGCGAATTATTGCTTGAATCTTCGAACCTTACACATATAATATAATAATAATTAAATAAAAAATCTTATCATGTTAATAATCTAAAAGTTGTGAAAATATAAAATATATCGTATACTTAAAAAATATTTAATCATTATAATCAACTAAAATTTACCTTTTCATCCATCATAATCATATTCAGGTATGTTTTTTTTGTCTGTATTATCAAGGTATGATATCCAAAGCCTCATGCATTTAACTTTAATTCGCCAAGTCTCCTTTTGCATAGTAATTTCAAACACAGGATCATAAATTGATGACATGATTTAATAAAGGAAAAAAAAAATCTTATAAAGATTGCAATGGAGGTAAAACAATTTCACTATAGATGAATATTGATCGATTGTATTATGTCATATACTTATATACAATGAATTTATATGATAAATATGGTAATAAATAATTTAAAATCAACACCAAAATTACTTTAAAAATATTAAATTTTAATAATATACTCCATCTTTCCTAAAATTATTAAAACTTAATTTAAATAATCAAACAACAACAAAAGTTTTTTTGTTTCTTCATAAATTTACCAAAAATTTATAACTAATCGATTGTACTATGCCTTAATTAAAATTTATATGCTAAATATGGAAATAAATAGTTTAAAATTCATTGGAAATAAATAATTTGAAATACACACAAAATTTACAGATTAAATAAAAAATATTTAAAAGTATTAAATTTAATTACTTACATAAACTTTTATGAGAAAATTACTTAAAATAATATTAAAAATTACTTAAAATAATATTATTACATAATACTATAACTTTACCAAAACTTTATAACTAATTGATTCGATTGTACTATGCCTTAATTAAAATTTATATGCTAAATATGGAAATAAATAATTTAAAATACACACCAAATTTACAGATTAAATCAAAAATATTTAAAGTATTAAATTTAATTACTTACATAAACTTTTATAAGAAAATTACTTAAAATAATATTAAGAAAATTACTTAAATTAATATTATTACATAATACTATAAATTTACCAAAATTTTATAACGATTGTACCATACCTTAATTAAAATGTATATGCTAAATATGAAATAAATAATTTAAAATCCAATGAAAATAAATAATTTACCAAAACTTTATAACTAATCGATTGTACATACCTTAATTAAAATGTATATGCTAAATATGAAAATAAATAATTTAAAATCCAATGAAAATAAATAATTTAAAATTCACACAAAATTTATGGATTAAATAAAAAATATTTAAAGTATTAAATTAAATTACTTATATAAACTTAAAAATATATTATTATGTATTAATGGTAGGATTATAAATATTTAAATTAAGATGTATTAATGGTAGAATTACAAAATATTAATTATTTTAAATTAAATTAAATTAAATATACATTAATTGCGGGATCAACGTGGGTGCGCCACATACCCAAAATTTTTCAAGGAGTAACGTGGAGCCGCCACCTCAAAATTAAAAAAAAAAATATTTTTAGCCTTAATTAAAATGTATATACTAAATATGAAAATAAATAATTTAAAATCCAATGAAAATAATTAATTTAAAATTCACACAAAATTTATGGAATAAATAAAAAATATTTAAAGTATTAAATTAAATACTTTATATAAACTTAAAATAATATTATTATGTATTAATTGTAGGATTATCAAATATTTAAATTAAGATGTATTAATGGTAGGATTACAAAATATTAATTATTTTAAATTAAATTAAATTAAATATACATTAATTGCGGGATCAACATGGAAGCGCCACATATACAAAATTTTTCAAGGAGCAACGTGGAGCCGCCACCTCACAATTTAAAAAAAAATATTTTTGTCAAGCACTTGTAAATTAATAGTATTAATGATATACTAGTATGAAACCCGCGTACCACGCGGGATCAGTTAATTGTTATTCTTATTTTTTATAATTAAATAATTAGTATCATATAACGTAACAACATTAATTAAGCAGTTTTGTTTTTCTTATAGCTAGACAATTTCTTTCATCAATGTAAAGAATTTACAAATTATAACATTTGACTTTTGATAATGTAACGTATAATTAAATCATGTAAAAAGTTAATATATACTGTATGTACATATTTTCTAATTATTTGAAAGAATCTTAATTTGTATTTTTTTCAAATGTTACTTTATAGTAATACTATAATACAATTGAAAACTATTTATTACTCTCACTGCATCTCTAAAAAAATGTGCAACCACACAGGGACAATTTTATCTCTTTACTTTATATTTATATAGTTGTTAGTATTTCATTTTGTTTTTTCAATGTATTTAAGTGCAATTATGATCAAAGTATGTAACTCTTAATAATAATTCTTACTGTTTGTCTAAAATAAATATCAATTATACATAAAAAAAATTAAATTTATTCTTTTTTTCTATACATGATTTGATACTAATTATTTTATTTATATTGAATGATTTATTTATTAATTGCAATTAATGAAACTAAAATAAATAAGTCATAATAAGTGTATAGGAAAAATTAAACAAATAGTAAGATTATACGTGAACAATACGTTATCGAAAAAGGACTTTGTTATACTATATATATATATATTTTTTTTTGATTATTTATGAAAAATAAGGTCAAATATTTTATAATTAATTAGAGCAAATTTATTAAAATATTTTAAATAGTTGCTATATATATATTTTTTTTTATTATTTATGGAAAATAAGGTCAAACATTTTATAATTAATTAGAGCAAAATTAATAAAATATTTTAAATAATGCTATATATATATATATATATATATATATATATATATATATATATATATATATATATATATATATATATATATATATATATATATATATATATATAACTTTTCTTGCTGACGTGTCGTCTCCAGAGCGCTCCAACGTGACATATAATTTTCTCAAATTTTTGGATTTTTAGTACTTTTTTTTAATATTTTCCTTTTTTACTTCTAATTAACTTCCTTATTTAATATTTTTTAATAATGTGTTTCTTATTTGTGTAGGTCTTGCGTGAGATCGTCTCACGTAAGACCATTTTTCACCTTTTAAAATAGTTATCACTTTCCCTGTAAAATATTATCACTTTTGCTATAAAATGTTATCACTTTTTGTTTATATATTATAAATTGTTCATGAAATAGCATTATCACTTTTCATTAATTTATTATCAATTTCCTTTATAAAAGTTATCATTCTAACCGTCTCACGTAAACCCTTACGTGAGACGGTCTCACACAAGTCTTTGCCTTCTTATTTTTAATAATGATTAAATTTTTAATATTTTAAAAATTAATTTTTAAGATGTAAATCAATTCCAGAAAAAATCGATTCTTAAGAGATAAAACGATTAGTTCTCTTCCTCTTGAAGAATACTTGAATCGATTTTTTAGACGTAGATCGAATCAACAATAGTTCTCTTCCTCTTGAAGAATACTTGAATCGATTTTTTAGAGGTAGATCAAATCTCTACTTGATTCTCTATATCAAAATAAATTTTTTATACTTTCATAAATCAATTCTCTAGAGGAACTTAAAGAAAGCTCCTATTACTCTCGGAGAATCGAATGTGTCTATTTAGAATGAATAACCAAAAAGTCTTATTTATAGGTGGGGTGAGTGAGAATATTATATGGAATATTCTTTTTTCCCTTTATATATATGATTTAATTTGATATTAATCAATTAATTTATTACAATAAAAGATAATAAAAGATTTAGTAATTAATTAATGATACCCAAATAAATAAAATATTAAAAATTTAATCATTATTAATATAAGAAACATATTATTTAAAAAAAATATTAAATAAGGAAGTTAATTAAAAGTAAATAAGGAAAATATAAAAAAAATATTAAAAAATCCAAAAATTGAGAAAATTACACGTTACATTGGAACGCTCTAGAGACAACACGTCAGCCAGAAAAGTTTCTGCTATAGTATACTTAAGATATATATATATATATATATATATATATATATATATATATATATATATATATATATATATATATATATATATATATATATATTATATTAATTGTGAATACGCTGATATAAATAACTTTTTAAAAGTATGAGATGTCGCGACGTGATTAATTGTCATATTTTTTATTTTAATTTCATATATATTATTTTTTTACTTTTATTTATTTATTATTATATTATTCATGTATATCTATAAATTAAATACCGCCTTGAAATGGGACAAAGGGAGTATAATCTTTCTATTTTATTATTATTATTATTATATTATTATTGTATTACTAATGTATATCTTTATATTTAGAATTAAAAAGTAAACCTTAAAATTAGATAAATAAATCAATTAATAAAAATATATCTTAAATAATTTTGAGTATATCCTCATTATTTAATTACAAAATGCATATAATATTGGATTATCTAATTAATTTTCTTATGAAATATAACGCATCCGCATATTATGCGGGAATATGTACTCGTATATATATATATATTAAATAAAATTAATATACTAAAATTAATAAACCAACAATTATTTGCCAACATCAAGTAATATATTAAAAAATATTATAAAATAATGATTAAAGTTAAATAACTTGAAAAAAACTTTCGATTGAGGCAAATCAATTCCAAAAATACTTGAATGATCTACATGAATCAATTTTTTAACCTCTTATTCATCTTAAAGAATATATCTTAACAAAGACTTTAATAGATTATCTACTTGAAGAGGTAAATCGATTCCAAAAATACTTGAATGATCTACATGAATCGGTTTTTTAACCTCTTATTTATCTTAAAGAATATATACTTTAATCGATTATCTACTTGAAGGGATAAATCGATTTAAAAAATACTTGAATCGATCCTTTTATTCCTCTTCTTAAAGAATACTTGAGATTATATATAGTTGAAGAGGTAAACCGATTCCAAAAATACTTGAATGATTCAAGAATACTTGAATCGATTCTCTTATTCCTCTTGAAGAAAGAATACTTGAGATTAAATACTTAAAGAGGTAAATCGATTCTAAAAATACTTGAATGATTCAAGAATACTTGAATCGATCAATTATCTTATTCCTCTTGAAGAATACTTGAATTGATTCTTGAAGAATACTTGAATTGATTCTTTAGAGGTGAATGAGATTCAATTATTTAGAAGTGAATCGAATCTCGCTCCATCAAAATAAAATTTTATACTTTTTATAAATCAATTATCTAGAAGAACTTGAAGAAACTTCTATTCCTCTTGAAAAATTGAATGTGTGTGTTTGAAATGAATAACCAAAAAGGCTTATTTATAGGTGGAGTGTGAGAGAATATTATATGAAATATTCTTTTTTTTCCTTTATATATAATTTAAATTTATTCTTATTAATTTATTTACAATAAAAGATTTTGTAATTAAATAATGATACCAAAATAAATACATAAAAGATATTCATAATTTAATTAGTCATCAATCAAAATAAAAATAAAAAGGAATTTATTTTATGATAAATTAATGAGGTGCACATGTAACAAAATATAAATATATTTTTAATTTATATTTTGATATATATTTTTAATTTGAATTTTTTTCTTAAATTATGTATATGTTTATTTTTATTTATTATTATCTCAAATAAACATAATTTTATTTTTAATTAATATTTTGTTCTTAATTTCTATAAATTTTTTTTTTAATTTATTGCCTATTTTAGATTAATAAATAAAATAAGAAAATACATTATTTTAAAAAGAAAATATTAAATAAGGAAGTTAATGATAAGTAAATAAGGAAAAATTTATTCTTATTAATTTATTTACAATAAAAGATTATGTAATTAAATAATGATACCAAAATAAATACATAAAAGATATTCAAAATTTAATTAGTCATCAATCAAAATAAAAAAATAAAAAAGGAATTTATTTTATGATAAATTAATGAGGTGCACATGTAACAAAAGATAAATATATTTTTAATTTATATTCTGATATTTATTTATAATTTGAATTTTTTCTTAAATTATGTATATGCTTATTTTTATTTATTATTATCTCAAATAAATATAATTTTTATTTTTAATTAATATTTTGTTCTTAATTTTTATAAATATATTTTTTTAATTTATTACCTATTTAAGATTAATAAATAAAATAAGAAAATATATTATTTTAAAAAGAAAATATTAAATATGGAAGTTAATATTAAGTAAATAAGGAAAACATAAAAAAATAATTTAAAAATTCAAAAAAATGAGAAAATTACACATCATAATGGAGCGCTCTAGAGACGACATGTAGGCAGAAAAATTTCTGATATATATATATATATATATATATATATATATATATATATATATATATATATATATATATATATATATATATAAGAACAATTGACTTATCTTACAACAAAGTGCCTTTCTCAAGAATTCCAAAAAAAAGAAATAAATAATATCCAATTAATGCAACTTTCATAAAGTTTTTAAAATTTTCTTTGTTTTTCCGCTCAAGTAGTCATTTTACCTTTCTGCTTCAACAAATAGAGAATTACACTCTTTGCTTTTGGAGACATTGGAAGGTCTGACTATTAAAAATGTTACATAAACTGTAGTTTGGCTGAAAATAGATTAAAAGTTAGAATCTATTTTATCAATCAAGATATTCATATCTATCTATACATAAATACATGAGTGATAAATTTCTAAGTTCCACTCATATTTGTTGTTTAATATTTTCTTTATATCAACCATTCTTTATATGAATCATGTGCAGAATAAGAAATTAACCTCATAGAACAAAATGAGATAGAATTATATGTTTACCCACCATGATTTACACTCCTAGAAATGTCGACCAGGACTATCATCGGTCCAAGAGGTTCGTAAGTTTGCATCTCTTTCAAAACAACACACCCTAAATCCCCTTTTTAAACATCCATTTAAATCCACATCCAAAGCCACGTCATATCCACACAATATTACATATTAAAAAGAAAAAAGAAAAATAAATGTATGTATATGTGACCGGCTGGATTACCCTCCCCTTCAGGTAAAAGGACTAAAATGTTGAATTTGATAAATATAATGGACCTATTTCAAAAAAAAAAAAAAGAATTGGACCAATTTTAAAATTGGGAAAATTTGATGGAGGAAAAAAAAAACCTCCCAGTACTTATTTAAAAGGTTTGGGGAAAATCGGTGAAAAAAAAAAAAAAAAAACTCCCCAAAAGCTTAATTTAAAAAGTTCAGGGAAACAATGCCCCCTTGCCCTAAGAATGACACTGTCCTTGTTTACATTTCCCACACCCGTAATATATTTTCGGAATGGATACTACTTAATTGCTACCCAAATTTATCTACCATATTAGTTTTCGTACCCATTACTCGATTACTTAAATTGATTTATACTTAATTATCCACCAGATTACCCTGAAGCCTAACTACGAAATATGAAAAGAAACAAGTTATAAAACTTAAATTCTTAAAATAAAATAAAAGTAAAATTTTAAACTTAATTTATTAACCAAAAAAAATACTATATAAGAAGTTTATGAGGTAGTTATTTTACAATCAATCACACACATTTTAAATTATTTGGTCCTTCTCATAATTTTATTTATTAATCGAAGAGAAAAAAATAAGATAACAAAAAATTAAAAAGTATAATGATACATTAAAGGAGAATAATTAAAATTGCATATAAGATCAAATCTATACATATATAAAAGCAAACCTAAATTTCCATTTTTGTTTTCATTTTTTTTTCAATTTTACTTTATTTAGAAATAATTCAATTTTAATCTTAACCGTTCAATTAATGCTTTTGGTAGATTATTATACTAATAATGGATTTCATTATTTAAATTTTAAATTTATTATTATTGCACGGCATTCTTTAAGTAATTTGCAAGGGGAAGGATACTATAAATTTGATAAATAAGGAAAATATTTTTTTATTAATCTTAAATCAATATATGTTTAATTTCAATTAATATATCAATTTTATTTTCATTAAATTTTAATTTTAACCGTCCAGTTTAATTTTAATCTTAACCGTTCAATTAATGCTTTTGGTAGATTATTATAGTAATAATGGATTTCATTATTTAAATTTTAAATTTATTATTATTGCATACTATAAATTTGATAAATATGAAAAATATTTTTTCAAATTTGATTAATCTTAAATCAATATATGCTTGATTTCAATTAGAGTTGATATATTGTACACAATTATACATTAAATGTACCTAACCCATATTAAAAATGGGTCAGGAATAAATGACATAAACCCGATAATCTTCACTCTATTCTTCTCCACAAATTTCTTTCTCCACCTGCTCGTCTCCAGTCTCGTGATTCTCTCACCCTCTCTCTCAAGCGACTCCCCCTCTCTCAAGCGAAGAACAAAATGGAAATTAGGCTTCTCTCACCCACGTGACTCTCTCCCCCTTCTCTCCATCAAATCTCCCCCTCTCTCCATCAAGTGAAGATCGTCTGCTCTTCGTTACCATCGATTTCTGCTCTTCGTCGTCAGCGTTTCCTCCATCAAGCGAAGATCGTCTGCTCTTCGTCACCATCGATTCCTGCTCTTCGTCACCAGCGGTTCCTCCATATCTGGTCCTCACCCACGTGATTCTCTTCCCTGATCCTAATTGATTTAAATTCTCTTCCCTAATCCTATTCGATTTAAATTTTTTCCAATCTCTACCAATCACTTCAGATCCAGATCTCCATGAAATCTACATAAATCGCTCCACCTGCATCGACGCACACCTCATCAGCAATTTATTTGAATTCTTAAATTTTTTAAAATTTCATCATGTAAATTTTATTTGGATTGGGATGAGATAATCTAATGTAGCATATTAAATTGTTTTATCATCATTATTGTTTAATGACATTTTAAATGACTGTATAAGTTTTTACTTTATTAATGTATACGTTTGTATTAACAAATGTATTATATTTCAGTAGTAAAGTATAACATTAAAAATTAATGAATAGAAAAATAATAAAGTATACATTAATTAAGAAAAACTTATACACTATAAAATTATAATCTATACACTTTGTTATTTGTGATTTTATATATTGACAAATAATATTTTTTGTTTAATTTACAAATTAAAACTGTATTTTGTTAGATTTTAAATACACATTTAAATATTTAACTAACTTATACCTAATCCACATATTTTCTAATAAATGTATTGCATCTTATAGTAAAATGTATACTATTTTATATAAAATGTATACTATTTTATAGTATAATGTATAACTTGGTGAAAATATTGATAAATATAATATCAATATTATTTTTTTCAAATAATACTTTTATTGAGAAAAACAAATACATTATTAAATTACATTCAACACAGTTAATACATGAAAATTAAAGATACATTTAAGAATAAATATTTATACAATTATTCGATAAAATATACATACTATCAATTTGAAACATAATACTTTCCTCAAATCTTTAAAAATCCTTAAAATTTCAATTTTCATTGTTTACCACAATTGAAAATTTGAAGAACAATTAACTAATTACACACATAACAATATTTTGAAAGATTTCAGCAGAACTACTCATCAGCGTTAGACTTCATCCTCGAATCAGATCCTAATATCTCCAATAGTCTTCAGATGTTTGGGAGATCTCGGAGAGTGTTAGAATTGAAGAATCAGTGAGACGAGAGAGTGAGAGTAGTGGAGAGAGAGGAGATCCATAAAGGTTTGGAAGATTTCAGCGGAAACTCTTCAGATGTTTGGGAGATTTCGGATCCACTTATGAGCGTTAGAAAAATTCAATAGAAGAATTGGAGAATCACATCAGATGAGAGAAGAGCGAGAGAGCGGTGGAGAGAAAGTAGCGAGAGAGCGGTGGAGAGAGAAAGGTGGAGGCAGAAGAGAGGTGGAGAGAGAAAGGTGGAGGCGGAGGGAGAAAGTGGAGAAAGAGGGAGAACCGATAAAGATAAGGGCGGAGAACGAGAGAACAGACAGAGGTGAGAGAGAGAAAGAATATGGAGGAAGAGAAATGATCCATGTAGACTGAGTGTAGTTTAAATACCCGGTCAACGGGTCAATTTTTGATCAAATTGTACCTTAACAATCAGGTACAGTAGACTTTGTCTTTCAATTAATATATCAATTTTATTTTCATTATAGAATTCAATTTAATTTTAACCGTCCAATTTAATTTTAATCTTAACCGTTCAATTAATACTTTTGGTAGATTATTATATTAATAATGAATTTTATTATTTAAATTTTAAATTTATTATTATTGCATACTATAAATTTGATAAATATGAAAAATATTTTTTCAAATTTGATTAATCTTAAATCATGCTTAATTTCAATTAATATATCAATTTTATTTACATTATATAATTCAATTTTAATTTTAACCGTCCAATTTAATTTTAATCTTAACCGTTCAATTAATGCTTTTGGTAGATTATTATACTAATAATGGATTTCATTATTTAAATTTAAATTTATTATTATAGCATACTATAAATTTGATAAATATGGAAAATATTTTTTTTCAAATTTGATTAATCTTAAATCAATATATGCTTAATTTCAGTTAATATATCAATTTTATTTTCATTATAATCATTTCTATAAATATTTTCTTTCAATCACGATCTTCATTCTTTAAAATCATGCTATGTAAATTTTTTCATTATCTAATCAAATTCTTACTATATCCCTCTTTTTTTCTTCTCTTTTACCGATTCTACTTTCATATTATTCATAATCTACTCTAATTTGTTTTATCTTTTATACTTTTATTTGATTATATATGTTGGTTCAATCGTTCTCCGTAAAGATATCATTATACTTTTTAATTTTTTTCTTTTGTTCTTCTTTTTGTTTTTTTTTTTCTCTAATGCTTCATATTTTTCTTTTACAAATTCTACTTTCATATTATTTATAATCTATTCTAATTTGTTTTATCTTTTATACTTTTATTTGATCTTATACACATGTTCAATCATTCTTCTTAAATGTATCATTATACTTTTTAAATTTTTTGTTATCTTATTTTTTTTCTCTTCGACTTTTGTTAATAATTTTATAAATTTAATTTATTTTATCTTCTTTTATATTTTTATTTGATATTATTTTTAGATTTAATCATTCTCATAATTGATCATATTTGTAGGCCCCATCATTCTCTTTTGAGTATCATCCTTTTTTTTGTCTATCTTTTTTTTCTTCAATTTTTGTGTTTTCTTTATAATAATTCTATAAACCTATTTTTATATTTTAATATTCTATCTTTTGTTCTTGTTTTAATTATATTTTTATTATTTTTTTCTCTAATGCTTCTTCTTTTGCTCCTCTTTTATAGATTTTACTTTCATATTATTTATATTCTACTCTAATTTATTTTGTCTTTTATACTTTTATATGATCTTATATGTAGGTTTAATCATTCTCCTTAAATGTATCATTATATTTTTTAATTTTTTGTTGTCTTATTTTTTTCTCTTCAATTTTTTTGTGTTTTTTTAATAATAATTCTATAAAATCTATTTTTATAATTTAATTTATTTTATCTTCTTTTATACTTGTATTTGATTGATATTATTTTTAGGTTTAATTATTATCATATTTGATCTTATTTGTAAGTCCAATCATTCTTATTTGAGGTATATTCTCTTTTTTGTCTTTAATTTTTATGTTTGCTTTATAAAAATTCTATCAACCATATTTTAATATTCTTTATTTTGTTCTTCTTTTTAATCATCTTTTTATTATTTTTCTCTAATACTTCTTTTTTTTTCTCTCTTTTATAGATTATACTTTCATATTATTTATAATCTACTCTAATTTGTTTTGTCTTTTGTGGTTGTTTTATAATAAATAAATCTATGAACCCTATTTTTATATTTTAATATTTTATGTTTTGTTCTTCTTTTTAATCCTTTTTATGTTTTTTTCTCTAATACTTCTTATTTTTATTTGATCTTATATGCGAGTTAAATCATTCTATTTAAATGTATCATTATACTTTTTAGTAATTTATTGTTATTTTATTTTTTCTCTTCGATTTCTGTGTGTGTGTTTTTTTCATAATTCTATAAACTCTATTTTTATAATTTTATTTATTTTATATTCTTTTATTTTATACTTTTATTTGATATTATTTTTAGGTTTAATCATTCTCATATTTAATCTTATTTGTAGGTCCAATCTTTCTCATTTGAGGTACCATTCTTTTTTTTTTGCCTATCTTTTTTTCTTTAATTTTTGTGTTTGCTTTACAATAATTCTATGAACCATATTTTTATATTTTAATATTCTTTCTTTTGTTCTTCTTTTTAATCATCTTTTTATTATTTTTTCTCTAATGCGTCTTCTTTTTCTTCCCTTTTATAGATTCTACTTTCATACTATTTATTATAATCTATTCTAATTTGTTTTGTCTTTTATACTTTTATTAACTTATCGTCTCCATAAATATTATTTTAAGATTTATAATTTATTATTTTATAGTGTTTTTTAGGTATAATTTTTTTTTAATTTTTAGTTTATCTTATGATTTATATTTTTTTATTTCTTTTTTGTATTTTTTTATATTCCATAAACACTATTTTTATAATTTTTTTAACCTTATTGTTCTTATTTTTATTTAATCTTATTTGCTGCTTCAATCATTAAAAAAAGTCACCAGTGTTAGAAGTAATAAATTTCGACAATCTAAAATTAATTTAAGAAATTTTAGAATTGGATACTCCGATTCAAAGCACATGTGAAATATATTTTTTATTTAATCTTTAGAATTAATATATGGAATCTATTTTCAAAATTTTGTATTTTATTCTTATTTGAAGTTTTGTATTTTATTGTTATTTTTCATTTAATTTTTTCATTATGGTCGTCTCTATAAATATTCTCTTAATTTAATCTTTAAAATTAACGTATGAAATCTATTTTTCAAAATTTTAAAATTTATTTTAATTATTATGTCATTAATTATACTACAATACAATATCTTACTTTAATATATCGTGTTATTCAATTAAAAATAAAAATTTTAAATATAAATTATAGTATACAATATCTTTCTTTGAATATCAATTAAAATAAAATAATTTTAATATAATATAAAGTTAATATTACTCTATTTATCTTAAATATAGAATCAAATATAATATTATAAAAATAAGCATATAAACAATGCGATTTAATTGATAAATATAAAATTATGTTATATTAAAAAAATACATTTATATATTATACATAAATAATTAGTACTTTTTATAAAATACATAAATTCAAATAAATAAATAAATAATATTATATATATATCACGATTTAAAAAAATAAATATATAAGTACATAATTGTAAAATGCTTAATTCTTTTCATACAACACACGAATGGGTATTGTCTAGTAAAAGTATAAAAGATAAAACAATTTAGAGTAAATTATAAATAATATGAAAGTAGAATACATAAAAGAGAAGAAAAAGAAGAAGTATTAGAAGAAAAAAAATTTAGAAAGAAGAACAAAAGATAGAATATTAAAATATAAAAATAGGGTTCGTAGAATTATTATAAAGCAAACACAAAAATTGAAGAAAAAAAGATAGACAATAAAAAGAATGATACCTCAAATATGAATGAATGGACGTACAAATAAGGTCAGATATGAGAATGATAAAACCTAAAAATAATATCAAATAAAAGTATAAAATATATAATAAATTAAATTATAAGAATAGGGTTTATAAAATTATTTAAAAAAACACAAAAATAGAAGAGAAAAAAATAAAATAAAAAAAATTAAAAAGTATAATGATACCTTTAAGGAGAATGATTGAACCGAATATATAAAAGAGAAGAAAAAGAAAAAGTATTAGAGAAAAAAACAAAAAAAAGAAGATTAAAAAGAAGAGCAAAAGATAGAATATTAATATATAAAAATAGGGTTCATGAAATTATTATAAAGCAAACACAAAAATTGAAGAAAAAAAAAGATAGACAAAAAAAAGAATGATACATCAGATAAGAATGATTGGACATACAAATAAGATCAAATATGAGAATGATTAAATCTAAAAATAATATCAAATAAAAGTATAAAAGAAGATAAATTAAATTAAATATTAAAAATAGGGTTTATAAAATTATTAAAAAAACACACAAAAATCTAAGAGAAAAAAATAAAATAAAAAAAAATTAAAAAGTATAATTATACCTTGAAGGAGAATGATTGAACCTGCATATAAGATAAAAAAAAGTATAAAAGACAAAACAAATTTGAATAGATTATAAATAATATGAAAGTAGAATTTGTAAAAGAGAAGAAAAAGAAAAGCATTAGGGAGAAAAAACTAAAAATAAAACAAAAAGAGGGAGAGTGTAAGAATTTAATTAGATAATGAAAAATTTTATATAGAATTATTTTAAAGAATGAACGACCGTGATCGAAAGAAAATATTTATAGAGACGATTCTAATGAAAATAAAATTGATATATTAATTAAAAATTAAGTATATATTGATTAAAAATTAATCAAATTTATATGGTTAATTAAATAGATACAAAAGTAAAATTTAAATAATAAAATTCAGTATTAGTATAATTAAATTTTATGAATGAAATCAAAGGAAAATCATATGTCCTATGTATATTAAATTAAATTATAATAATATATGAATATTGATTGTTATATTAATTTAAATTAAGCATATATTGATTAAAATTAGTTAAATATGTCAAAATTATCTCTTATATTTACCAAATTTATATTATTAAATAAAAAAGTAAAATTTAAATAACAAAATCCATTAATAGTATAATTAGATTTTATGATTGAAATCAAAAATATTAATTGGACGGTCAATATTAAAATTGAATTATTTCTAAATAAAGTAAAATTGAATAAAAAATTGAAAATAAAAATAGAATTTTATGTTTACTTTATATATATATATATATATATATATATATATATATATATATATATATATATATATATATATATATATATATATATATATATATATATATATATATATATATATATATATATTGTATAAATAGATAGATAGATTTAAGAAAAAGTTAATTATTTATATAAGCTAATACTTAATAATTTGTTAATTATAATAATAAGTTCACAAAGAAAATAAAAGAAAAAGATTCGTTTTCATCTTGTATTTTTAAAAAGTAATTGTAACTAGTTGATTTATATTCAAATAATGCTTTACTTCTTTTATGCCTGGGCCTGTGTTTAGGTACACCTTTTGGACTGGGCTAGATTGGGCCCTCTCCTCTTTTATGGCTCTCAGTTGGGTTCTTTAGAAAATTAATTTGATGGCACAATTTGGGCCTAAGAGGAATCAAAGTGGGAGTTTATTATTTATTACTCGTATTTTTTTTCTGGAAGTAGTCTTTCCAATCTCAATCTCAATATCAATATCATATGTATGATATGCAAACATATTAATAAAAGTCTTGGCTTATTTTGGGATAGTTTAATTTTTTTAAATAATAAATAAATTGTAAAATATTCACTCTGTTCACGGGTAAAGGATCTATTTGGATGTTACATGTGGATTAAAGAGTGTTATATTAGTGGGAAATTGTGGACCATGAGTAGGGAGACCAAAATATAAACATTTAGAATGGACGACCAAAATACTAAAATTAATACCTTATCGAGAGTATATTAATTATTATAATCCCTTCATTTCAAGTTTAACTTCACTGCATAGTTTAAGAAATGTTAATTTTGATTAAAGTTATAAAATCTAAAAAAAATATAACAACAATCTAGCTCAAAATAATCAGATAGATTTTTAAAGTGAGATAATTGTCGCCTTGAAACACCACATAAATGTCGAATACTTCATAAACAAAATAATTGAAGAAGGATTTTTTTTAAACTTTGAACAAGCTTGTGAAAACTTTATTATGGCTTCTTCGATTTCTTGATAAAGAGAAATATGCCCAACATGGTTCGAATGTATAGACAAAGAATTCTTATTTTATACTCTTACTCGTGTTCAAAAATCTTATAATAATTGCCTAAAAATTCACAATGAACTTCGATCGTAGTTTCTCTTGAATCAATAACCCGTTGATATAGTCATCACCGAAGCCATAAAACACTATCTAAATTGATTCGTTTCTGCCGATAAGCTCCAATTGCATCATAGGAATTCGAAAAAAAAAAAGGATTCTTACGGGAGAAAGATGAAAAATAATAAATTTAACAACAAGACTCAAGTGAATTAAGTTGTTGGCTTTGTTCCTCCTTATATACAATGGAGTCTTGGCAATTCTATTCCAAATGTGAGAAAAAACTGTTGATGGAATAGTAAAAATTTTGTTCTTAAACACGACTTATGGAATAGTGTCAATCTTATTGTGTAGCTTTAGAGCTTTTAATGCAGTGAAAAGACATTATCAATATATAGTTGGAGATTATGCATGTTAGAAGTCGTCTTTGTAGAGACAGCTCTACTGTAGAGTCAACACTTACAGGTCCAACATGATGGTTAAAGAGAGAGTTTCAAATTCAATATTAAAGTTGCCCATGCCAAAGGCAAATTCCTTGTTGAAATTAAAAAAAACTTCACCTAAACAAAGATGTACCTACCGGCTATTTCATTAAACTCAC
This sequence comes from Pogostemon cablin, assembly GCA_023678885.1. NCBI lineage: Eukaryota > Viridiplantae > Streptophyta > Magnoliopsida > Lamiales > Lamiaceae > Pogostemon > Pogostemon cablin. Next base: position 10,937,141 of record CM043008.1, on the reverse strand, counting down.
ATGCAACGACATTATTGCATTTTTTTTTTAAATAACTACTCCTTCCATCCCATCCACAGAGGTTTTTTTTTTTCTATTTTGGTCGTTACACTCAAAAGGTTTCCTTTCATTTTTTACACACATGAGACCCACACACCTCCTCTAATACAATTAAAATATGGGGTCCACACTCCCATCAATACAATTACCCACTACACATTAAATAATACTCCTTAATTTACGTGTAAAAAAGTAAAAGAACCTCTTTTGGCGGGACGAAGGGAGTATATTTTATTAAAAAGCCCCAATCTCTCCTTAAAATAAAATTTATTTAAAAAAAAAAAGAAATGGGGAGGAGAGAGGCGTATATATTCCTGAGGTATGAAAGGAATCCATATTAACATTCAAGAAAAGAAAAATCTACATAGTCATAAATAATCTTCATAATCTAATTAATTAATTGATTAAGCAAATGATACCTCTGCATTTATTCGATCATTCAAATAAAAAAAAATTCATTGATATTATATGAATGCCGAGCCTCAACATGCTAATAATCAATTTATAAAATATTATTTTCATTAAACAAATATATATATATATATATATATATATATATATATATATATATATATATATATATATAATCAATGTTTAAAATATCGATATCGATAAAAATATCGGTACCTCAAATTTACGGATATATCGAATATCGATATCGATATCGGTAAAAATTAAAAAAATCACGAAAACTTAAAAAAAAAAGAAAATTAATTATTTAACATTTCAATATATTTTAACTAATTTTAATATATAAATATAATTTAAAATCTATGATAAACAAATTGATTACAATATATTTAAATAGTGTAAAGTCATACAATACTTAATAACTAATACCAAAATGATAATTTATGATGCTCAAATGTAAAACATGTGATACTATCTTGATCTAAACAATATTGATATTGGCTCATCGAATTAGAGAAATTTTGAACATAATTCTGAATGTGCGAGTAGTATTGTTATGTACCAATAAAATATTCCAACAGTCCCAATCTGATTAAATGTATCAAAATAATTGTATTTTTAATCAGATTATACTATCACATTGTGTACATGACAAGAAACTCCTCATTTACTTAATAGTAATAATTTTAATGAAGAGTGATAATAAGTGAGAATTAATTAAATAAAATGAAACAGTCTTAATAATTTCATGCAAGTGTTGCTCTATTTTATTTTATTTTATTTTTAAAATTGATCAAATTAATAAAAAATTTTGTATTTAGTTGGTAAAAGTAATACAAAAAATCATAAAATATTTCTTAAAAATATGGATAATTTTTCAATATTTAGCGATATTTCCTCGATATATCTCGACATCTGAAAAAATTTAACTGTTGCAAATCGATATCGATATTGTTACCGATATTTCCTGATATATTCTCGACATCAGAAAAGATATATCTTTTTTCCCAATATTGATATCGGTACTCTTCAAATTCGGATATATCGTGGAAATATTCGGAAATTTTAAACCTCGGTTAGAATGGAATATATACCTCAAACATCTAGAATATTAACTAACATTGCAATTATTGTCAAAATGATATGCTAACGTAAGATGTGACATCATCAACAATACTTCACACCAATTTAGACTAAATAATCTATGTTAAACCAAATTCGCCACGTGCGCATCTCATAATTTACAAATAACTACAATACTTCCATTTTTTTTTAAACATCCATTATATTTCTCAATCATATAAAAAATGATGAAACTATTGTAAGACCAGAAAATCAAATCTTAACCAAAAAGTGACAAAGTTGTAAAGAGAGTCCAAAGCCACCACATTGACTAACCCAGATACATTGCACACCTCATCTTTAGTCTACATGGAAGGTTCCATCCACGTGGAAGCCTCCAACGCCACACGACCCTCCACGTGGCGGGCCCTGGCCCCACCGGTCAACCAAACCCCTGAAACTTTCAAGCAAATTATAAGTGCCACATCACTCGTTCAAAGTTGAGCAAGAAAAAAATGAACAATCGAGAGAAGATTAATGGTGGAGAGATCAAGTACAGAGGCGTCCGGAAGCGGCCGTGGGGGAAGTACGCGGCGGAGATACGAGACTCCGCCAGACAAGGCGCCCGAGTGTGGCTCGGGACGTTCAATACGGCGGAAGAGGCCGCCCGAGCTTACGATAGGGCGGCCTATGCCATGAGAGGACATTTGGCAATCCTCAACTTCCCACAAGAGTATAATCTGCCCAGTAGCTCCTCCCATTTTTCGACGGGTTCAGGTTCGGGTCGGGTGAGAGATGAAGAGGATAGAAGAGAAGTGTTTGAGTTCGAATGCTATGATGATAAGCTGCTGGAGGAGCTTCTCGATTATAATGACCAGAAGAGGGATTAAATTATCAGCTGATAATATTGAAATATAATTTTTAAGAAATCTGGTAAATACATTTATGTAGCTACTACTCCATATTTAACAAGTTTTTTTTTTTACCCACTTATTTTAGTGTTATCTTCTCTTGGTATTCTTATGGTTTTTTTTTTTCGCAATTTCTGTGCATGGTGTTCAACAGAATTGCAAAGAAAAAAAAATCTATATTAAAGCATATTGTAAATGATATTTTGATTGATCTTGTGTTTGTGAGTGGAGTTGCATACTTGCATATCCTGTCAGCAATGTCTCATTTTTGGAATTAGTAGAAATTGAACGTTTACCAACCAAGTGCAAGCTTATGTATATCTTTAGCCATGGAGTTGGTCCATGTGTGTATACTCCTCTAGCATTAAATTTTTGTTTTTTACCAGGTTTTTTTTTTAAAAAAAAAAAGTTGAATTGTCAACTCAAGCGACCTCATCCCGCTCGACAGAATGATGAAGAGATAAATTATGATGATTCAAGTTCAATTAATCAATAGGGTTAGACCACTATTCAATACACACAAGAATTTCTCGTTTGCTCAACACCGAGACAGTGAAATTTGATCTTAATTTTTAGGCAAATTGTCATCTCTGTTGTGCTGCCCATGAGTGTGCTCTATTTAAGTTATTCAAATCATGTATGATAATAATTCATGTTTGTTGGGTGTTTTTGGCATCATAAAAATAATCTTATGAGAGAAGATATAAAAGATAAATTGAAGTAAAAATATTAATTGAGAATTTATAAAAGATAAAGAGAAGTAAAAATATTGAGGGGATAATATTTACTCATAAAAGTTTTAGTAGTAAAAAATTAATAGTGTTTTGGAAACCCATCAAGAATTTTGTTAGTGCATTCCTAAACCTCAGACTGATTTTCAATCGCAAAGAGACAGCAACAATAATAACTGATGTGGACCTTTTTAACTTTTTAATATTTCTTTTGTAACAACTTTTAATTAGTTGCAAATTTAACTTCTCACTTCCATAAAAGAAAAAAGTAATTAACTAATACTCCTTTCATCCATTGTCAATTTATCAATTTTATCATTTTGGATCGTTCATCCTTAATCTATCCATTTCTCTTTTTAGACTATGAGACCTACACCCTCAACTAATACAAATAAAATATGGACCCACACCCTCTACTAATACAACTACCTACTACACGAAAATAATAATACTCCATAATCCACATGCAAAAAGCAAATGGATACATTGAGGATGGATCGAGGGAGTATCTCTCTAACATACTTTCATTTCAAATTTATCAATCACTTTTTAATACATATAACATACTTTTTCATTTATTTATTACCATATTATCCCCAAAAGTAAATCAAAAAGTAACTTTTCTTAAAATCCGTATTTATAGTAAATATGAAGATGAATTTGGGACGGAAAAAATACTATGTTGCTATTATTTACATTTTACGGTTTGGTTTGTACCAAGTTAATGTTTTATTTTTTTTTTAAGTTGAGCCTAAATAAAATAATTAATTATTTCATATAAGGGTCACATGCGATACTAATAAAAATACTCACTTCACATTAAATATTTTTTCTCTCACTTCACTACCTATTAAAATATTATATTTTTAATATATGTGAAAAAAAATGTAAACATTAAAGCGACACTAATGGATTACTATTAATTAAGTTATAGGTCTTATGTGATGGTGCATTTTTTTAATTAAATAAAAGGTATTAAAATGCTATTTGTTTTATTTTATTGTTTATACGATGCGAAAGATGTATTGAAAAATAAATAAGTAAAACAAACTATCCTGTGGAACCAGTTTCGCGTAAGCATTATGTTTTTTTTTACCTTGTTTTTTAATTAATTATTAGGAGTACTATTAATTACTCCTTTGTAAAAAGTATTCTCTTTTTTTTATCCATCTTATAAATAAATTTATATTCCAAAATAAAAAGACAACGCACAATTCAATAATCACATAATACATTTTAATTTCAAATTTTTTTTCTTCACATCTCACATAACATACTTTATAATTTATTTATTTGTTACCTTATAAAAATATCAAATTATCCCCAAATACAAGTGAAAAAATAATTTTTAAAAAGCTCAATATCTATAGTAACTTTGAATTTAATTATAAGATAGAGGGTGTACAACTTTAATGGTATATATGTAATTTTATCATAATAGTTCACGACCTATTTTGCCCTATATTATGGTTTATTTTGCGCTTATAATTTAACATTTATTCTTATGATTTAGTGTTAATTCTAAAGGTATTACTGTAATTTTACTTATATGGTTTGTAGTCCATGTTTTATAATAGTTTTTTTTTTTTGGTTTATGTGGGTTTGAAATTTGAGTTTGAAAACCAAACGAATAGTTATAAATTATGTTAGTTTTAAATTTTTAAATAGGATAAGTTTTAACTTTTTATCAAATTAATGTATTATTATATGTTTTTTTTGGAGTTTTAAGTATATTAGATTTTGAAAATCAAAATAAAAAATAAAAACAAACCTATAATGCTAAGTTTAATATTTATTGATCTTGAAATTTAGTGCTAATTTTAAATAAGAATGATTTTAATTAATAATAATTAATTAATAAAAAATTGAAAAAAATTGGTAAATCTGGTCATATGTTTGAACATGCGATCGGTTTTATATTATAGTATAGACATGCAAAGACTTGTGTGAAACCGTTTAAAGGAAAAAATTTTAGTGAAATGAATGAAGTGTTAACACATCAATAAAATGTTATACTATCTCCGTCTCAGACCATCATTTCCATTTACTGTATCACGTTTTTTAAGAAAATTTGTATTGTTTGACTAATTTTGTTGATTTTTGAGGGTACTGTAATATTTTTAGTTAATAAAATATTACAAAGTAATGTTTTGTGTGAAAAAAAGGAGTGACAAAATTAAAATTAATGTAACTTTTGAGTTTGTTGGATAAAGTAAAGTTTCTTTTTTCACAAAACACTTGTGCAAATCGAGTTCACAGTATAAACCTTGTGGTCCCCCTTCCAATCTTATGTACCCTATGTATTGCTAGAGTGTTTAAATTAATAGGTACCACAGAATCTACAAGGGTTTATAATGTAACCCTGGCTTACAAGAGATTAACTCTTCTTTTTTTGAGTGTGAAAGGTGCTGTGGGACGAATGAATAAGGAAAGTGTGAAGGGTGATGTAAGACAGGGAGAGTACTAAAAAATAATAATGGTGCAGTCAATTATTTCATGAACAATAAATAAAAATATTTTTAATAAATAAAAATTATATATTTGATAAAAAGCGATAGCAATTTAAGAAAACGTAAAATTAATTTCATGTGAGACGATATTACGTAAGTGTTATACCTTGATGAGGTTGCATCAAATAATAAATAAATGAAATAATTTATAAAAGATTAAGTGGATACAAAACTGATTTGATTCTTCAATCTTCAACGTTCTTTAAGAATCCTCATCGCTTGTAAAATTAACTTACAAAAGTATGTCGGAAATGAACTCTAGCGTAGACCCTCCGACGCTCAAGTCAATTTCTCGTCTCAATATCAATCACTAGATTATCTTCAAAGAAATTATAATAATTCTAATTATTCTCTTACCCTATTCTAATTATTCTCTTACCCTTTGTCTCGTTTCTGAGATTATAATACTCATTCAAATAATCCACATTCTCTTTTGTGGTGTTAAGCGTAAAGCCATTTTTATTAATATATAAAATAAATACTCTTTCCGTCCCGCATTAATGTTGACGTTTGCTTTTTGCATATTGATTAAGAAATATAATATTTTAATTTATAGTGAGGTGAGAGAAATAATATTTAATATAAGATGGGTAGTTGTATTAGTGTTGTGTGAATAAATATTTTGTGTGGGCCTAATATTATAAAAAGTGAAATGTATTCCTTCCGTCCCCTTGAAAGACATTCGTGTACTTTTTACACGTGGATTAATTGAAATGTATTCGTTTATTTTTTACACGTAGATTAAGGAGTATAATAATTTAATGTATAGTAAGGTGAGAGAAATAATATTTTAATTGTAGTGGTTAGTTGTATTAGTGTTGAGTATGAGATCATGTGTAGTGGTTATGAGTCACATCAATCCAAAAAGGGAAATAGATATTTTGCAATAAGACGAACCAAAATAGAAAATAGATACGTATCAAGGGGATGGAGGGAGTACACTTTAATTTAAAACAATTTAAAAAAGAAAATGTAAAATTTAATGTGGGATGGAGGAGTACATATTTATAAGTGAAAATGACAAAAAGTAGACATTATTATTTAAGTATAATTTTAAGTGGCCACATGTGTTATATACAATTTTTTCTAGTTACTTTTAAAGAAATTGACCAAAATGCCCTTGAGGGGGACTCACTTTTCAAATGTTTGGAGAATGAGATTCCACACTTTTTGACCAAAAGTACCAAACGTACAGTAAATGAATCCGATTCCTCTTTATTTCTGAATAAAGTGTCAAAGTACAATACCTAATACCCTGTACTCCTATGTAGGCATGTGCTCCCTCATATCCATACAAAAAAATGAGGTACTCCATCATATATATATATATATATATGGTGGTCCAACATTTATTAAAATTTTTTCTACAAGTTATTTTAGAGGTTGAGCATTTGGGAGAACATTTGTGAGCAAATTTCTAGTTTTTTAGAGAGGTGTGAGATTTTGGGGAGCATGTGTACAAGGTATGTTTAAACTTGTTTTAACAGTTATGAATGCCTTAATTTTATAATTTTTACATGCCTCATGAGTGTATTTTATTTATTCAACGTTTTATAATAGAAAAAATTGTATACCGATTAGAATAATTTTGTCACATTCAAAATTATTTCCACATTAAATCTTCACCACTCATGTTAGATTGTATTTGTATTTAATCTTCATCACTACACCCTATATTTAGTCTTTAAAGTACTAAATGCACCCGGTGCATTACATACTAACCCTAGATTTTGTCAAATTTTTAAACAATGGTGACTAGGCCGAATAGAAGAAGACTTGTTGGCCGATTAGAACAACTTTGTAGGCCGAATAGGCTAAAAATTTCTCTCTTAATTTTAGAAAATTAGTAGGCTGAATAGAACAACATTTGTAGGCCGAATAGACAAACACTGTGGGCCGAATAGAAAGACGTAGGCCGAATAGAAGAACTAAGTCTTCCACGAATTTTTTATTTTAAAAAAACACGTAGGCCGAATAGAGCAAGTTTAGTAGGCCGAATAGGAGAACCTTATGGGCCGAATAGAAAAACATAAGCCGAATAGAAGAAAAATATACTGAGACTTTTTAAGGTGTGTCAAGGTAGGCCGAATATTAAAACAGTGTAGGGTTGCATACATTAATCTGTTGGCCAAATAGAATACAATATGAGTGTAATTTTCTAATGTTTTAATGTTGCAACTAATTTTCTATTGTTTTAATGTTGATATCATTAAAGTTTTCTTGAAAAAGTGTGCAGATGAGTTATAAAAAAGTTGGGATATGTTGTGGTGGAGCTTGGGAAGGGTTGCTATACAAAGGTGGAGTGGTGAACTGGTTATTCTTGCCAGAGGACAGTTTGTGTTATAGTAGTTTGCTAAAAGAAATTCATGACATAGTACAAGCTGATTTGGGTCACTGGGATTATGTAGTTCATTCTCTAGTTGATTACGATGGCCGTTTGTCTAAATATAAGATAAAAAATGATGCACGTATGGCAGAAGTGTTCAACTGTGTTGATGTAGGAATGGTGTATGTGACACTCTGTCCTATCGCGGGTGCATGGAGTAGTATGGTTTTAGGGATGGATTATGATGACGGAAGTGCTGGTACGAGCAATGACCCATGTACGAGGGCACATTCTAGTGGGAGGCCTGATTTTGATTTTAATGTGGAGTACAGTCTGGCCTCAGAGATGCAGTGGTCTGGTTTTAGAGAATCTCTAGATGTTGAAGCCGATGATGTCTTTGGTGAGGGTGAGAATGATGTATATGGTTATAATGATGATGATGACCCCGAGATTAGGACTGTTGAAGAAGAAGATTACATACAACAAGATTCTATTCAGTCTTCTAGCGAAAGCGATGATGGTGCTGAGGAGAGAAGACTCCAATTGTATGAAGAAATATGTGATTACATACGTCAGAGAGGAGGCCCTAGCTTTCTTGAACCGATTAATCGTGACTTGCCCCATGCTGATATGCAGTCAGAAGAGTTGCGTAGTATACGGCCCAACACCCGTCCTTGGTTGATTCCAGGTATGGAAACTATGTATATTTATAATAGAAATAGAACTAAAGTAAATTTTTATGGGAAAATAATGCACCTGCCACTTTCATAGGCATTCCAGATGAATTTGACAGAGTAGATCAGTTGACTGGCCCTGACTTTGATGCGTTTGATGTTCTTCATGAGAAAAGTGTATTTGATATAAAAGAGAAGTTTCAGATAGCCATAAGAATGTATAACTTGCGGAACGGAGTGGAGACCCTTGTTGAAAGATCTAGCATGACCAGGTATAACGTTGAATGTATGCTAAAGGGTCAAACAAGCTGTCCATTTAAGATGCATGCAAGAATGAGCTATGGGTTGTGGGGAGTGGTTAAATTCATCGAACATGATTGTTTAAATGATCCAGACATGTCTGCTCCTATACAGGTGTCATCCAAAGTAATCGGTCAATATTTTGCTGCTAGGCAGTTTGATAAGATTACTGGCCTCCGACTTCAGGCGATGAGAGAAGAGATCATGAGTGATTTTGGGTTCTACATTAGCTACAATGTAGCGTTAAAGGAGAAATACATGGCTATTGGACACACGTACGGGGATCACGACAGCTCTTTTCATATGCTCCTTGCGTACATGTATCAGTTAGAATACGCAAATCCCGGTATGCACACCCGAATCTCTGTTGATGAAGATGACCGTTTAAGGTTTTCATTTTATGCACTTGGCGCATCGAGGCGGGGGTTTCTAGAGTTTGGTCGTCCAGTCATTGTCATAGACAACACTCATATAAGGAGAAGCACAGAGGAGTTGTGTTTGTCGCAGTCACGCATGATCCAAACTATCAAATTTTTCCACTCGCCTTATACACTGGCGATGTTGAGAGCAACATTTCATGGACGTGGTTTCTAGAGAGGCTACGAGAGGCATACGGATGTCCACGAGATCTGTTGATAGTTTCAGACGGGCATCGCAGTATTGCACGCGCTATTTCTACTGTCTATCTTGATGCCCATCACGATCTATGCGACTATCATTTAAAGAATAGATTGGCCGGTTTTGGAAAGAACGTTTTGTATAGATTTCAGAGTGCGATGGATGCATACCTATCGACAAATTTTGATCAGTTAGTCTGCCAACATCTACAACTTTGTAATTTTACATTTAAGAATGTCATCGGTACAATATTTTTTACTAATGTTCCCCCTTCCATACTTGTTATTTGCAGCTGCATGAACTCATTGAGATGTAGCACCCGGTCGCAGGAGTTAATGGAATTGGTTAGGTCGTGGGGATATGAGAAATGGTCAAGGGTGCATTGCAACCACTGACCAAATAAGACAGAAACTCATAATTATATGCAAATAACAATAAGTTCATTGCAGCCACTGACCAAATATTAGCACACTCAAATATTTGTTCTATTCGGCCTACAGTTCTTTCTATTCGGCCTACAATCTGTTCTATTCGGCCTACAGAAATTGCTCTATTCGGCCAAGGTCAGTGCTATCAGATTATTCCCACTTCACATTGATCTATTCGACATACACTTGATCTATTCGGTCTACAATATTGCTATATTCGGCCTACCAAATATGCTCTATTCGGCCAACCAACATTTCCAAAAAAATTAAAAAAAAACAACTCCTAAACTTTGATCTATTCGGCTTACACTTGTTCTATTCGGCCTAAAGATTTGTTCTATTCGGCCTACAAAAAACCTCTATTCGGCCAACCAAAATTTAAACAAAATCAAAATAATTACTCCTACACTTTGCTCTATTCGGCTTACACTTGTTCTATTCAGCCTAAAGATTTGTTCTATTCGGCCTACAAAAAACCCCTATTCGGCCAACCAAAATTTCAAAAAAATAAAAAAAAATGAACACCCCCACTGCGGTCCTACATTCAACACATGATTTATACACAATTAAGTTACATTCAACATATTACATTTCCAAACCACAACATGTACGAAACATTATACAAAATTAATTCACATTTTACACATATGAACAAAACCACACAAAAGGTAGGTCATATCCTCGAAAACGAGTACTAAAAATCAGTGTAGGAAACATTATACACAAATAACTCACAATTTAGAGATGTCAATAACACTGCTTTTATACATACCCGAAAATTTGCCATTTACAAAATTCACCAGAATGCACCTAGTCAGAAATGCCTATTCCGGCCGATGGATAATGTGGGAGACCGCAAATGGAGAACAGAAACTCAGAAAGGGGTGGCACTGTACTTGACACTTTGGGACGAAAAGGAGAGAAGAAGAGAGAGGATGTTGGATGAAAGATGAGAGAGAAAGAAAGAAAGAAGGGAGAGAAAGAAATGAAAATGACGTTAATGATATACCCCACCAACCCACATCCAAAATTTAAAAACTTTAAATGTGGTCCACCAACCCACTAATTACAAATTTATATGTGGTCCACCCACCTCATTTACTGCAGTCAAAACTAACATGATGATGACCCATTTATTTTCGTCCTTTATCTGACAGTTATGAGAGTAATTTGGGGAGTCCACTAAAAATTGACTAGTAAAAATTAATTTTAAGAGATGTGACTATTTAAAATTATACTTTGTCAACCGTGACTATTAAAAAAATCTTAAATATGCGCATCCCACCTCATTTTGTTTATCGATAAATGATCCCAAATTCCCAATTATAAACGGTCAGAGTGAGGGACACGCGCTCGTTGGAATTGAATGCGACTTGCTAGGCTACATTATCCCACCCACAAACATGGGGGGAGGGGTGACCACTGACCAGTGACCACAGTGTACGTGAATTGAAAATAAAACAAATTCTGAGCATATGGTAAATTTAAATCATGACAAAATATTAAATATTAGGCAAAGTATTCTTTGTATTTGATTCGCATCACATTTTAATTTTATTAAAATTACTTTTTCATATATTAAAATTTACTCTTTAAAAGAATAAGTTATTACATTTTTAAATTAAAATTTTTTTTATCTCAATTAAAATATATGAAATCACAACATATCAAAATTTAGGGTCATTTTAAGGTACGCTTGGTGCATCAGTGCACCCTATAATTTATTTATAGAGTAAATGTTAGGGTATAGTTGATAGTAATTAATTTTTTTAATTATTTCATTTTATTTAATGATGAGGATTAAATGAAAATTTAATCTAATAGTTTATATTATTCGCACCAGATACACACGGTAATTTGACTCCAAAATTTGATTGGGATTAATATTTTTTACTTAAAAGAGTAATAATTAATTACTCTAAATAATAAATTTTTGTAATAAAAAAAGTAAATTCGATAAAATTATGATTAATTTCACTTAAAAAAGGGGCATATACTAGTACGGGTAACATTACAGAGACCAAGATGAAAATATATTGAGAAGCGAACATGACATAAAGAATCATCAATTAAGCTAATTATGTTGTTGCACGATCCTTTGCCGGGAAAACATTGCTGCAAATCTGATTCTCGATGCCAAAGTGTTGTCGTTGAGATACAAGCCAGTTGTCATTGCTGAGGTGTTGCCTCTAAACCGAGCATCGTCGTCAAAATATTGCTACTATTAAGGTCTATTCCAATTAGCTCCATTCATTAGATTATGTGCTTGTTCAATGCAATGGAGAACAGCATGCAGAGGGTAGATAGAAAATTAAAATAGGGTTAAAAAATGTGATAGTAAGTACCTAAATGTATTTATTTAAGAAAATAAGAATAAAATGTGTGGTAAAATATTAAAGAGAAATTGAGAAGAGATGAGAAATTGAAAAGAGATTTTGACCCAAAATTTTGAGCGGGAAAAAAAGGTTGACTTTAGGTGCTTTTATATAGATATATATAGATATAAATAAGTATACCTATTGTTAAAGTGATTTGATTAAGTATATTAAACGATTTATCTCTCTATCAGCTTAAACTTTTAGATAAGGTGGTCATTTAACACCTATACTCTATAAATCCTTCATCTTTCATCAGTACACTAATCAGAAATCAAGTTCTCACGTTAAACTTGAAATTAAGTAGCTAAACATTGAGGAAGTTTTTTTTATCCATCATTCCATTACATAGTGAGATGTAATCACTACTATAAACCAATAACTAAGCACCAATATTATACCATTCAAACCTTTTCTTATCCCCTTCACCGTCGATCTTTGTCCTCGTTCTTTTAAGTTTTGCACTCCTCTTCCAACTTCGCTTTTAAATCATGCAATAGTGTTACTATATCCTCTAATTTCTGATTTCTTATTCAAATTCTTCAGGTGCTGGTTCTCAATCTTCACCTTGTTCAAGCTCTTTAGTAATTCGGGAACAGTTTGTATAATTAAATCATAGTATATACAATCAAATTATAAAAATATGTACAACCAAGTTATAAATAAGTACAACCGAAACATAAATATATATAATCGAATAATTTATTTTAATCGAGTAAGACTATTTTAATAAAATGGCCATTTAAATAAATACCCTTATAAGTAAGGTATAAAATAAATCTAAAAAACTATTGGGCAATGTTTCTCATTACTTCTACAGGAGGTGATTGGCTGAGGGTAATGAGTGGGATTATTGAGAATAAAGGTGATTTTCATTTGTTGATTTGTTTGATTTAATGGGGACAAAAATTTTTTTAACAATTCCCATTGATTCAAATCTACTCCTCGTCCTTTTTTCAATTACACTTTTAATTCATTGTGATTGAACTCCTTAATGATACTAATTATATCATTCCAATTGAAGAATCCGAATCAACCGATCCCTACGTGTAGTTGTCACCATTTAAACGAATAAATGAAGTGGTCCAGCAGCGTGGACTTGCTTTGTTAGAAGTCGTCATGGATTTATGTAGGTGGTACGTCGCATTGCTATTCACATAAATAAACCTTTTAACCCTCTCGCAAAATTGGCTGGAATTTGTTTTACTTGTATCTCATATTTGAAAGGACCTATGTATGACTTTAGTAGAAATTAAACAATATAGAATGGACAAGTTTTCCGTGACTTCTAAGACTGTTTCACTTTTTTTCTTAGGTGCCGTTTGATAGTAGGTACATGATATAAAGATATTGCGTATAATGAGATTTATTTGACTTGTGATTAATTGTTTTATTTGGTATTATAAAAAAATGAGATCGTTGATAAGTAGGTATTAGTTATTTTATATTTGTTACTAAGTACTCACTCCGTCCCGTTCTAATAGTTACGTTTGTTTTTTGCACGGGGATTAAGGAGTATAATATTTTAATGTGTATTGAAGTGAGAGAAATAATATTTTAATGTATAGTGGGTAGTTGTATTAGTGTGATGTGTGGGCCATGGAGAGAGAAATAATTAATTTATGTGGGTCTCATATACTAAAAAAGGAAATATAACCATTAGGATGAGACGCCAAAAAGGAAATATGTAACCATAAGAATGAGACGGAGGGAATATTAACAAATGTGATAATAAGTAAAATGACATATTTATCCATTATTATTATTATTATTACTATTATTTTTATTTATTATTAATATTAGGGGGTGATTACTACCAGGTACATAAAATAATTCATTATCACTCTAAGGTACAAGCATAAAATATTATTACTATCAACTATATAATTATAATGTAATATACCATAATTACCCCTATGTATTTGCACATTTTGTTTTGTAATTTTATTTTTTTTGCAAATTTTATTTTGCATATTTTTTTCTACGCATTTTATTTTTGCACTTTTTTTTTCTGCACATGTATCTTACACTATACTTCAGCACATTTTATTTTCACATTTTAGCTTTATGCACATTTGTGTCACACAATATTTGAAGGCATTTTAAATCCACTGCAGAAGCAGTCTATATTGCATGCATTCTCAACTCCCTGTCCATGAGCTTGAAAACCTTGAGAAAAGATTCCTTCAACGTTTGGAAGATCTCTGCCTGCTTTCCGTTTTCTTCAACATCAATGGAAGCTCTACTTTCCTCGTGAGCAGAAAAAAAAGGGAGTATTTTCGGAGCACAAACTACCTGGAGTGTTTAAACTGACCTTCCTAAGAACCTCATCACTCTTTATATTGACTTCCCAGTGTGCACTCAGTTTCAGAGTATCCCTAACTCGCTTTGCAAAGGACCGTGGCCATCAAATACCCCCACAGAAGACTGTGTCTGTTCTCGAACCGAAATTCTAGATATCCAATCACACAGACTCAGCTTTAGAATTGTTGTGCAATAAAACTAGGAGGGCCTCTATATACATAGAATTTAGGTATCTAATGAAAAGAAAGAATAAATAACAATCCTGTTATTCGAATACATCATTACGCCATGAATGATGGCACATATACAACCTAACATCAGAGGGTTCATTAAGTTGTTTCATCTTTGAGCAGATAGATCAACAAGTGGCACAAAAAAGTACAATTATAGGCAAGTGAAACTGAATAAGCTGCAAAAACGACGAGCATATTAGTAGTGTAACTGAAAAACTCAAGTTTGATCATTTCTCATATGATCATGGCATCTTGGTTGGTCCCTTTCTTACCCTGCTGGGTGTAAAGTGAAGCAATGTAGCTAGAATCATTCAAGAACATCAGCCCAGGAATCCTGTGGAGTTGCCCTTCCTCTTTTGAAACCCCAATGGAGAAACTGGGCCGAGGGCTCCTGCTCTCATTGGACAAGCAGGAACCCATTCTCAGGGCCCTGACACATTCAGTATGCACTCCGGACCACCCAGGCAGTATGTCCCCCGAGTTTCCGTATTTGGATCCGTCACGATATTCGATTCAACACTCCTCCGATTCTCACTAATTCACCCACAAATCAATCACCCCATCCATGTAAGGATATTCCAAAAAATGATCATAGCTACCCCTTTGAAATTTACCGACCAACAATCCAAAGAAAGAACAGCCTTTCAATCCACTCTTCTATTCACAATAGATAGATGTACAAGAATACGACTCTCAATAATAAAATAAATAAATAAAACTTTATACTACCCCTATACTGACAGGGCCCAATTAATCTCCAAACACCTCATTTTTAAGTGTGAGTTTTAAAACTCAAAACTTGATTTTGAAAACTCAAAAGTGATGCAATGCAAGAGAATATTTCAACAAGATTCAATACAAAGTGGCTACATAAACACAATGATGTAATAATAAGTCAAAGTGACAATCACATAAAAAAAACAAAACCAACACCAAAATCTAAAATATAATAAAAAGGGTTCAACCAAATGAGCAGGTAGTAGTGATATGAGATGCTATCTTGATGGTTAAAACTATTGTTGCCTCTATTTTTCCGTCTCAGAAGCAAGTGAGACTAACCTCTGAGTGTAGAGATCAGCATTCCACAACAAATCACATTATTCTCTGTATGGCAAACTACGAAAGAGGATCCCCAAAATCCACAAGCCAAACTAAACAAGTAGCAACAATAAACTAAGAACATTCTTTTCTTAACAATGTAACACGCCCCGAGATCACTGTTATAGGAGTAAAGATTCGCGAAAGAGAAAGCAATGGTGAGCTTCACAAAAGAGTTTGGTGATCTTTTTTTTGAAGTCAAGAAAGGAAAATAGAAGAATTGTCCTGTCTCCACAGTTGGATTGTATACTACAAGTCTAGGTTTTTGTATGAACAATGTTTTTAACAATTTATTTGAAATGAGAATTATATGATCAAACATTTTGCATATAATTTATTTATATGTTATTGCAAAAGTCCACTTACTTTATACTGTAGATAACATGGTGTTGTATGTCGCACGGAAGATCATATTATCGGCTACTTATAAAGTATAAACAGTGCTCACAACGAGATAAACGGGGACAATATATTGGGATGGTTGTAGTGTGATTTGACATTAGTTTATCTTGAGTAAAAAACCACATTAGTACACTTTGTGTGTATTGAGCAGGTCCGCTTGAGATCGTTCGACTTACACTGAATATATAGAAGAAATTTATCTCAGTTATTATGTATGTTCGTGCTCTTAATCCATATACAATAACCTCGACACGTAAGCCAGTATTTATGTCTTTGATTCATCAATGGGTGAGATTTATTTATTAAATCAACAAACTCGGTATGTTGAGAGATGGTGTTGTCTCTATAGTGTATTGTTGATTATAGAAGGAATCTGTGTCCTATTAAATAGGCTGTTGATGTCTCTTGAGGAGCTCATAAGGATTATCATGTAAACACTGCAGGTGGATTTATTCCGGCATGATAACATGGTTGAGTGATACTACTTTCGGATGAGATATTAATTAATGAAGTTGTCAGTAACTTAATTAATTAATGGGCGCTGTATATCTTAAACACGGGGAGACTAACAGACTCATAATAAGGAGCCCATAACATAATATGGGATTAGAGTGGTAGTGCAGTAATAATACTTTAGTGGACTATATTATTATTATTGGACTTAAGTATAAGTTTTGGGCTAAACTTGGATAAGCCCAATGGAGGCTCGACTCTAATTTCTCCTTCTGGTCACTGTTGTAGCACTTATATAAGCCATCTCAGCTGTTCGGAAACCCTAATTATTTCTTGCGCCTAAAAACGTGAGATAGAGGGAGGAGAGCAGATTGAGAGGATCTTGAAAATCGCCGCCCACACGGCGTCAAGATTGGACTTGGAAATATAGCAGAAGATCAAGAAGTTATTTTCTGCAGCTGTTCTTCTTCAACATACCCTGGTGAAAGGTAATACGATTCTGTACTCTTGCTTCTGCTGATATAGAATCGCATGAAACCTTAACGATTCACGTTAACCAAATGATCGAATGCCAACATCATCAGCAAAAAATTAATGGGAAACACAAGGAGCAGTTCTTGACACTTGAATGCTTTGAATTTTTCCACAAATTTGAAGATCCTGTAAAATACAGCTGAAGATTTCGAAGCACAGGATAAATAGGTAGGGAGATAAAGGATCCCCTTGTCTCAAAACTCTCTGAGGTATCAGATTACCAAAAGCTTCACCATGGTGCATGAATGAAAGAAAGGTTGTGGAAATACATTGTAACACCAGTTTAATAAAAGAACTTGGGAAATTCATTCTTCTGAGAACAACAACAACTAATGTCCACTCTACCGGGTCAAACGCCTAGCTCATATCAAGCTTAACTGACATCAATCCTGTGGAACCTGTGGATTTATTCTTAAGAAAGTGATGAGTTTCTTAAGCAATCAAAATATTATTAGTGATTAAGCGACCGGGTACAAAAACAGATTGAGATTCAAAGATAATATGTGGGAGAACGGGTGATGAGAGTGTAAATTCACATATTTTAGGCTCTGATTTGTGTGGAAATTGAGTACGATTAAGTCTTTTATTAAGACAAATCGATTTGCTTACGAAAAAGGCGCGAATCAGAGGGTACAAGGGCTTTTTGAGCAATATGTACATGAAAACAGGTCTTAAAGGCTCAGAATTGGAAGATAGATTTTTGAGGCAATTTTCGAAGGTCGTTTGACCTCAAGACCTTATTTGACCATCATCACTTTGGTCGAACAAGGTGGCCAAGTCGAGTAGAATACGTAGATTTGTCTAGAGAGCTTGCTCGACTTGGAGATGTTGCTCGACCAGAATCATCTTGGTCGAGCAGATGAGTGAAGTCGAATAAAATGCGCAAAAACTTGCAGTGAGCTTGTTCGACCATTGCTCGAGTTGAAGGCCTTGCTCGACTAGGCAAGGTTTGGTCGAACGGATTCTCGCTGCTTCTATTTTGAGAAATTCTAGAATTATTTTACCAAAATTGACGTGTGCTTCAAGCAAAAGACCATCCTAAGCCTATAAGAAGGTTTCATGAGTATAAAAGAAGAGCTTTCGCAGGAGAAAAGGGACGACACACATCATCCATCATCCATCATCCATCTACCATCATCAGAAGGAGTCGTGAAGAGAGGTTCGTCTGGCGAGTCAAGTAAGATCATACCAATCAACCATAATTGTTCCTAGATCAATCATGGGCTAGAGCCACTCCGGTAGTTCTAGGGTTATGAAAGTTTTATGAGTTAATCGAATTTCCATGTGTAAACTCTGTACAACACTACTTGTGGTTTATTTTATATAAGATTGTATTTTTTAAATTCATACTCACTGCTGTTTTGTGCATCATTAACTGTTATGTAGAGTTTGAATACATATCTAGGTTATTAATTGAGTGGGTTCACTACTGAGCAGGATTACATGTTATAATTCTAAGTGAAGAGATTCCGAAATCTTATTAGAACTATATTATATAGATACTTGTTAATTGAATCTTATTCGGGTTAATAAGTAGAATAAAGAATATAATGTTATAGTACCTATAAAGGGAGATCATATCGGGTTAGAGTACTAAGTGCACGGGAAATAATTGATACTGATAGTACCTAAAAAGGGGGGTGAATTATATCTCTTGCTCCGAGGATATTCACACGTGTCATACGCATGTTTACTTGTGTCTATAGGGTGAACTTGCATGGTTTAGTGATGCGTCCATAAACCACAAGGCAGAGTCGGACATCAACGCATGGAAAAAAAATTAATAAGTAAAACTGGATGACCCGAAGAACTACCTAACTTCTTACTTGATCACCACGGTATCTTATCTATTACTTGTTATTTAATTTGCTATTTAAATTATATGTTATTTAGTTACGCAATTTTTCCAAACCAAATTTACCAACATAGTCTTAGTTAATTAGAATATAATTAAATTGATAATAATCCGTCCATCGGGTTCGATAATCACTTGGTCGCCTATCGAAAGTACAATTGATATCCTTCATACTTGGGGATTATTTTGTGTGTTGAGAAAATGCCCATCAATTTCTTGGCGCCGTTGCCAGGGACGACATAGATTATCAGTTTATTATTTCGAGTTTAATTGAGATTATATTATTCTTGTCTTTTATTTCTAACACTTTATTTTCTTAGGTGTATGCTCACAAGATCGAAGACAGGTGCATTAGAGCCTTATAATCCGGAGATTGAAGCATCGTCGAGGAAGAAAAAAAAGAAGAATAAGAACATAGACCCAACCGAGGCTCTTGATTTAGGAGTTGAAGTTGACGCGCCGAATTCGCAAACGATTGAAGCTGCAACCAAAGTTAATTTGGAAGTAGAGGCAGTCAACATGACAGCGAATCATGATACACTTGCCATCCGTGAAGTCTTTAAGAACAACGGAGGAGTCAATGCGGGGTTGTTAGGAGCAAGAGGGACCGGAGGCGATTTCGATCTACACACTGCTCTTATCACCATGATTGAAAGGAGTCATTTCTCTGGGGGAACCTTTGAAGATCCTCAGCAACATCTAAATAAGTTCTTTGGGTATACAAGTACACAAAAAGTTACAGGAGCTCATGAGGATGCGAGAAAAATAATTTTGTTTAAGTTCTCACTGAATGAAAAGGCGAGAGATTTGTACAATAATCTTGATGCTGCTGAATGTGATACGTGAGAGAAGTTGAATGTGAAATTCTTGGAGCATTACATGCCACCTTCAAAGGTGTTCAAGATGAAGCAAGAAATCAATCAATTTGCTATCCATGGTAACGAGAAGTTTCATGAAGCTTGGGACAGATTAAAGGACATTCTTCGAAAGTGTCCACATCATGGGCTATCTAAAGCTCAATATATCAGTATATTCTACAATGGGTTGGATTGCGATTCTCGTGTGTTACTTGATGCTTCTTCCAATGGAGCATTTCTTACGAAGACACCCATTGAGGCAGAGAAGCTTTTTGAGAATATTTTGATAAATTCAAGAGATTGGCCGACTGATAGAGTTAGAGGCACTTATGTCCTTGGTAAAGTAACACAGGTCGAGCACTATGGTGAAGTTGGGAAGAGATGATGAGATCGTTTCTAGCTTGGTTAATATTAGCAAGTTACTAGAGTCTCAGCAAAAGTAGATCACAGATTTATCTCAGAGAGTACCAATGATGAAGCAGGATGGTGGCTATGAAGGAGCTAGCCATGAGGAGATCGAGGAGGCAAACTATGCCATGGGTCAAAGTATTCAAGGAACTAGGTACCCAAATCAAGGAAACCGGAATTATCAGGGGAATTACAACAATCGTGGTCCCCCGAGTAATTACTAACAACCAAGGAGGCCGGAATTTGCATGGAGTAATCTGAATAATGTGGTTCAACCTCCTATCGGTGTTGATCCGGGAGCTAAGGTGGAAGAAGGAAAGCCGAGTTTTGAGGATGCGGTGAACAGGTACATGGCGAGGAACGATGCAAGAGTGGATCGTCTTGAGGCCAAGTTAGAGAAAAAGATTGATGTTAATCATGAGGATTTGTCTACACAAGTGAAAGAACTTACATTGTTGATGGGGGAGATGTTTGGAAACATAAACATATTGACTCAAACTATTGAGAAAGGAAAGTTCCCATCTCAAAGTATTGAGAATCCAAAGTCTTGCAAGGCCATCACATTGAGGTCGGGAACGCAATGTGAAGGTCCGATGATGCCGACGAGTGAAAATGAAGGAAGCAGGGGAGTTGCTCGACCAAACCTCAGTTGTTCAACCAGACTTGCTGGTCGAACAGAAGTCGAGCAGACTCCGAAGAAACAAAATTACAGTACTCTATTTTCAGACTCGCCATTCGACCAGACCATCTTAGTCAAACGGAGGTCGAACAACACCAAGAGAATGGGATTTCTTGATCTGCCAAGTTGATCGACCAAGACAGTGTCGTTCGACCTGACCAGCTAGGTCAAATGGTGGTCAAGCAATACCTGAAGGAACATAGCCGCGATCAGATAAGTTGCTCGACCAATCTCAATCTGTTCGACCATACCAGCTAGGTCGAACGGAAGTCGAGCGTTCAGTGCAGAGCTCGATTCGATCCCGAATGCTACACCCATTGATCAGAACACTATGGTACCATCTCAAGAGCATAACATTGAGATTACAGTAGAGAAGAAGTGGAAAAGAGACAAGAGATTGAGAGCTGAAAAGGATAAAACGGAGAAGGTTGAACGTGATGCATGGGGGATTCCCAAAATAAAGATACCTACACCGTTTCCTTTCAAGCTTGTCAAAAAGGGATTGGAAGAAAAGTTCAAGAGGTTTTTAGACATCATAAACAAGATAAGTTTGAATATTCCTTTCTCTAAAGCGATCTTGAAGATGCCGTATTATGCCCGTTTTCTGAAGGATATACTTTTGAAGAAAATAAGCTTGAATAGAATTGAAACAGTGAATCTGTCAGAAAATTGCAGCTCAATCATACAAAGGAAGCTGCCAGCTAAGTTGAAAGATCAAGAAAGCTTCACTATCTTATGTGAAATTGGAAAGGAACCGGCATGACGAGCTTTGTGCGATCTTGGGGCAAGTATCAATTTGATGCCTTTGTCTATATTTAAAAGACTTGGTTTGGGGGAATTAACTCCAACATCGGTGGCTCTACAATTGCGGATAGGTCTATGACCTTTCCGAAGAGTGTTATTAAAGACGTTCTTGTCAAAGTAGAGAAGCTTGTCTTTCCTGTGGGCTTTCTTGTACTTGAGATGGAAGACGACAAGGATAATATCCCTCTTATCTTGGAGAGACCTTTCCTTTCTACTGCGGGAGCAATGATTGATGTACAAAAGGGTGAATTACGGCTGCGTATGGACAAAGAAGAGGTCTTATTCAACCTGGACAAAGCAATGAAGATGCCCATGGAGGCACAATGTCATAGTATAGACGTGGTGGAGGAGATTGTGAAGGAAGACATGTCTTTGATCCTGTCGAAGGATCCTCTTGAGAAATATTTGGCGGAGTCTCTTACTTTTCCCACTACGGAGCTAGATGAACTCTCTAATGAGGTATGCATTGAATTTCTTGAAAACTTACTTGCTTTGGGTGATGACAGGTATGAGTTGAAGAGGACTAAGATTGAAGAAGTGAAGTGGACTAGAAAGTACCTACCATTGGATAGAGAGAGCGCTCCTCAGGTTGAGAAGAAAGAGGAGTTGAAACTGCTACCGGAACACTTAAAGTATGCCTACTTAGGTGACAATGAACAATATCCGGTAATTGTATCTTCTTCCCTTGATGATGATCAACTTGAGGAATTGTTAGATGTTCTTAGAAAGTATAAGTTAGCGATTGGATGGTCTCTTGATTATTTAAAAGGTATTAGTCCTTCATATTGCATGCATAGAATAAGATTGTTAGATGAGGCCAAGAGTAGTATACAGAATCAGTAGAGGGTGAATCCCGCTATTCAAGAAGTGATTAGGAAGCAAATCCTAACGTGGCTCGATGCAGGAATTATTTATCCCATTAGTGATAGTCCCCATGTGAGTCCAATGCATGTTGTAGCTAAGAAGGGGGGCATGACTATTGTGAAAGCTGAAGATGGGGAGACATTACCACTAGAATTTCTACGGGATGACGTGTGTGTGCGGATTACAGGAAATTGAATGAAAATACATGCAAAGACTATTTTCCCCTTCCTTTCTTGGATCAAATGCTCGATCGTCTTGTAGGGTATGAGTATTATTACTTCTTGAATGGCTACTTGGGTTATAATCAGATTATGATTGCACTCGAAGATCAAGAAAAGATGACTTTTACTTGCCCGTATGGGACATTTTCCTTTAGAAAGAAACCTTTTGGGTTGTGTAATACGCCTGCTACATTTCAGCGTTGCATGATAGCTATATTTGATGGGTTGATAGAAAAGATCATGGAGGTGTTTATGGATGATTTTTCTGTGTTTGGTTCCTCCTTTGATATTTGTTTATCTAAACTTGCTACTGTTTTGAAAAGAAGCCAAGAAACTAATCTCGTCTTGAATTGGGAGAAGTACCACTTCATGGTAAGAGATGGGGTCGTTCTTGGCCATCATATTTCAGCCAAGGGATTGCAGGTGGATAGAGCAAAGGTGGTGGCAATTGAGAAGCTTCCTCCACCTACTAATGAAAAGGGAGTGCGGTCTTTCCTTGGACACGCCGGGTTTTCTAGAAAATTCATAAAAGACTTCTCGAAATACTCAAAGCCCTTATCTCATTTACTTGAAAAGGATGTTCCTTTTGTTTTTGATGAAGAATGTCTAACGGCTTTTCAGGGTTTGAAAGAGGCGCTTATTACTGCACCTATCTTGATTACACCGGATTGGACTCAGCCGTTTATACTTATGTGTGATGCAAGTGACTTAGCACTTAGAGTGGTGCTTGGGCAGTTGAAGGATAAGAAGTTTTGCGCCATTTACTATGCGAGTAAGACTTTTGATGCTGCACAAAAGAACTACACGGTGACTGAAAAGAAGTTTTTAACTGTGGTGTATGCGTTCAATAAGTTTCAACAATACTTGGTTGGCATGAAGATGATAGTGTACACGGATCATTTTGCTATCCGGTATTTGATGGAGAAGAAGGAAATGAAGCCGAGGATCATTGGATGGATCCTTCTTCTGCAAGAGTTCGATATGGAGATCCGATATAAGAAGGGTACAGAAAATATTTTGGCGGATCACCTGTCGAGGTTGGAGATAAGGGAGCACTGTGATGATTCTTTCGATTACATAGAAGAGATGTTCCCTGATGAGAAGATAATGATAGTGTTCGTTGAAGGAGCGGAGAGAGCATGTGTGGTGGCTGCCCAAGGGATGGATCCATGGTATGCAGATTATGTCAATTACATTGCCGTAGGAGAAATTCCAAGAGATCTCAACCGATATCAACTTGCAAAATTCAAGCAGGATGTTGAGACTTTTATATGGTATGATCCGTTTGTCTACAAGATATGTACGGATTCCATAGTCCGTAGTTGTGTGCCTGAGATGGAGATGGAGAGCGTTCTTGATTTTTGCCATGCACAACATAACGGGGGCACTTCAGAGCTCAAAAGACGGCAGCGAAGGTACTTCAATATGCTCTTTATTAGCATACTTTGTTTAAAGATTGTGAGACCTATGTGGCGACATGCGATAGATGTCAAAGGATGGGGAACATAAGTAGGAGAGATGAGATGCCACTTCAGCCGAGCATTGTTGTTGAGATCTTCGATGTATGGGGGATCGATTTTATGGGGCCTTTTCCCTCATCTAATGGATTTCTCTACATCCTTTTAGCAGTAGATTACGTTTCTAAGTGGGTGGAAGTCATTCCCACTCTCGTGAATGATTCACAAACTGTTTTATCTTTCTTGAAGAAACATATCTTTGCCCACTATAGAGTTCCTAGAGCACTAGTAAGTGATGGAGGTACTCACTTCGTCAATAAGCTTCTGGAAAAGGTACTTAAGGATTATGGTGTCAAGCATAGGGTTACTACACCCTATCACCCTCAACTGAATGGGCAAGCAGAAGTCTCCAACCAACAAGTGAAGCAAGTTTTGGAGAAAGTAGTCAGAACAAATAGGAAGGATTGGGCTATGAAACTCGATGATGTTTTGTGGGGGGGTTCCGGACTGCTTATAAGACGGTGTTGGATATGTCACTGTATCAAATTGTCTATGGAAAGCCATGCCACTTACCCATTGAGATTCAGCATCGAGCTTTTTGGGCATTGAGGAGTTTGAACTTGTCTCTTATGGATTGAAAGGAGTTGCGGATAACTCATATCAATCAATTGGACGAGTTCAGAAATCGTGCTTATAAGAATTCGGAGATCTATAAGGAGAGATAAAGAAATGGCATGATTCAAAGATCATATAAGGTGTTCAAGCAAGGTGATGAGGTATTACTTTCTAACTCTAGTTTGAAGCTCTTCGCAGGGTAATTGAAATCGAAGTGGAAGGGGCCGTTCATTATCCATAGATCATGTGGAGGGGGAGTTTTGAGCTTATGGACAAGGATGGGGATATTATCGTGGTAAATGGACATCGACTGAAGCATTTCAAGTCGCCAGATGATGCTTGCGTCGTCTTTGAAGATACCTTGCACTAGATTGGTACTGTCCTGACTCTCTGACGTTAAACAAGAGCGCCTGTTGGGGGCTTTCCCTCCCGTTTTACTGCTTTATTTTCATTAGTGTGAGTAAGAAATTTTTATATTCAACGTGCGTATTATTTGGAAATTACATCTCTTTTCAAACTTAGTTTTCACTATAGTTTCTACTTAGTTTGGAGGGTGTGATGTACTTACCTTATCATAGCATGGAGAGTATAATCTTTTTCTTGTAATGTTTGCTAGGGGAGTTGATTTTTTGTGGTATATTAAAACTTTAACTGGTTTTGATGTATCGATTTTTTTGCAATTTGCCTAGTGTTTAGTGGTGTTGAGTTTCTAAGTATCGTTGCGGAGTTACATTTGATTTAATATGGTTTAAAAGTAGTTCTAGAACTTAGAAATTATTATCTTGATGCTTGATGTTATCCTAGAGTTTGAATGTTGCAAGGAGAAATGAGAAGAGTACGAATTTTCAAGATGTCGGGTTGTTGTTCGACTAATACACTATTGCTCGACCAAGGAGACGAAGTCGAGCAGAGGTCGAGCAAAATGCACAAATCTTATAGTAGCTTTGCTCGACTAAGTTGTGGTTGTTCGACCAGGAGTGCCAACTCGAGCTCTGGTAGAGCAAAATGTGCAAAAACTTACAGAGAGTTTGTTCGACCAAGTGATGGTTGCTCGACTAGAAAGGTAAAGTCAAACAAAGGTCGAACGGAACAGAGGAAAACAGGGAGCGCGACTAGGCAAGTTGCTCGACTTCCAACACTTGTTCGACCAACATATTTTGGTTGAACAGAGGTCGAACAACGCCAATTTAAAGGGCAGATCTGGGTTGCTCGATTTAAAACCCTTTCTCGATTTCAAAATGCAAGTCGAGCTGAAGTCGAACGGGCTCTGAAAACAATTTTAAAAGGTCAGTTTTCATTCTGTTCGACATACACCCATCACCCTTTCTCGAGCACCGACCCCAAACCGTAAGTTTTTCTTCCCAAACTCTTTGTTACACCCTAATTCTCCATTCCACACACTTTCACATTCAAATTTCAGGGTTTCAAGTCCGATTTGGGGCCTTTCACTTGAATTTTTGGGGTTTTCGTCGCCAATCACCACACGCACACAATGTCCAACAAAGGTATAATTTCTCCTTACTTTCTACTCGTGAATTGTAGTGATAATGTTTAGTGAAGAATGGGTAAGTGG
The DNA here is from genome assembly GCA_023678885.1 of Pogostemon cablin. Lineage (NCBI taxonomy): Eukaryota > Viridiplantae > Streptophyta > Magnoliopsida > Lamiales > Lamiaceae > Pogostemon > Pogostemon cablin. The sequence continues at coordinate 10,910,399 of CM043008.1, read as the reverse complement.
ATTCATGCTAGTTTTGGTTGGATTTGATTGTTTAATTGTTGAAGTTCTTATTTGGAATTGCACTTGAATTTTTATGGTTCGATTTACGTTGAATTTGGGAATTTTTGTAAAATTGATAGTGTGTTTAGTATGGGCTTGAGGTTAATTTTGATTTATATATATGGGCTCATTGAATTGAAGTGTTGTTGTGGTACAAGTAAAGGTGGAAGATGAACATGCTAGTATTTTAGTTGAAGTTTATGTGAGGAAGAAAGCTTGTTTGTGTGGAGTAGTGATTATTCGTGAGATGTATATTGTAATTATGATTGAATGAACACTTGAGGTTGAGTTGATTGAAGCACATGAATTTGAAGTCTTGAGTAGGATTCATGCTAGCCTAGGATGAGTATATCTATCTCTTTTGGTATGTATTGAAGTATTGTTCTTGTAGGAAAAGAGATTGCTTCTTCATTCAAGAGGAAGGGACCTAGGTCGCCTTCGCTTAGAGAGTTAGTCAAGAAAATAAGGATGGAGAAGAGGAGGCCATCCGATTATGGCATCAAAATTCCAAATTAGGAGGAGAAGAAGGAGTTGTGGGCTTCAATAGCGCAAAAGATCACAAGGACGAGGTATTAGGATGATTATGCGATGAGGGAGATGAATATTATCAATGATATTCGTTGGATATTTGGTCTTGTGGGCATTATTCAGTTTATGGAGATGAAGAGAGAGACCTATTTTCATATTATTGCAGAGGTTTTATGCACATTGAGGATTGAGCGTGGAGACCGATACCTTCCTATGGTATTCAGATGCAGATTGGCGGGTAAGAGCAGATGATGTGGACCCGAGAGTTTAATGAATTGATTGGCTGTGAGAATGAGACGGATGTGGAGCATGATGACTTTAAGCCGGATGAGTTTTGGAGAGCTCTTATAGGGAGGCGAGAGCAATATAATTTGAATACTTTCAAGGTTACCTTCATTCGTAACCCCATGATTGCTTACATGGATAGAATTTTGAGCAACATGCTGTTTGCTAGGTCCGAAGGAAGCTGTATTCCAAGTGGGAGCTTTATGTTTTGTGGTGCATGCTTCATGGAGTTCGCTTTAATGTAGTGGCGTACTTTTTCAAATATCTTCACAAATTCACAACTCATGGATTTCAGCACGTGAACATCGAAGGACTCATCACTTTGATAGTTGGGTACTATAGAGTTGATTTGAGCAGGCACAAGCCTATCCGAGGGGATTCGGACTTAATTTTGACGTCGTGTGTGAGGATAGGGCTGATTAAGCGGCTAGATGATACTTGGATGTTCATCCGAGGAAAGAATCCTAGTACATTCAGATTTTTATTGGCCATTGTTGATCTCACTACCGTTAGGGTCAACAACAATTTATTGATGAATACCACGGAGCACACGGTGATCTCGGAGACGTGCTTGGAAAGAGGAGATTGGAGACTTCTTGCTGATATGCGGGCTCATGGGATCGTCAGATAGGAGATCCGGTCGACTATAGAGAGGAAAAACCACAGCCGCCGCCAGCTTTTAATTATCAGTGGATAGATATGCTCCCGGTACAGCCTCAGCAGCCACAGGAGTAGGAGTTCTTTGAACCACCACAGCCGAAACCGCAGCCGGATTATTGGGTAGCCCAGGATAAGTTTTATTGGGAGCAGTTTCGGTTGATGCATGAGCATTTCGCCACACTTAATGCGAATCAGCAAGAAATGAATAGACAGTTGGCGCTTGCGAATACTAACTATGCCGCACTCAATTTGTGTTATGATGCCACGGATGGTCGGTTGAGGCAGATGTATGATTATGGGCGCGTGATGGATAGGAATGTCAGTAATCTCTATCGAGCGTTTGATCGATAGCATGCAGAGATGAGTGGAGATGAGGATGATGATGCTCCTGAGGAGTAGAGTGCCAGGTCTTTTATCCTTTCCGATTCTTCTCATCCCCATTATTTTTTACACTTTACAGGTGGAGATTTGATTGACGTGGGTGTAGTATATGATTTATGTGTGGGTGACATGTATTTGATATTGATGATGATTGGGTGATTGATTGTTGGAAGATGTATACATCGATTTGTTTTGGATTGTTTTGTGATGAGGATTGTTCATGTTATGCATGTGCTTTATTTTGATGCATGTTGATTTGTTGATGACGAGCATGTTTTATTTTTACTTGTAGTTCATAGGAAATTGATGTTGATTACATGATTTGAAGAGTGCTTAGGATTCTATTACCCGTGTAAGGATTTGAGCATTTTAATTGTGCTATAAGCATGATGGTTTATTCTTGAGAGTCATTTGTATACTCGTATTCTAGAACTTGACTTGAAGTCTTGTTTGAAGTCTATAATTGATAGATACTAGGAAATGATCTTAGGCCATTGTTGTTGATTAAGTCACTTAACCAAATTTATCCTACCTTATTATGTGATTATCATTGGAAGCCCTTTTGAGCCTTTAAACTTTTTCTTTGGCAAGCCTTTGATAAACAGTCGTTTACCTTTTGAGCTTTGAACACTTATTACTAGTAAAAAGTGGAGGTAAATGAATGTTATATGAAGTTTTGAAGAGAAATATGAAGGAGGGATTAGGTATAATAAGAATCAAAGGACAAGTGGTTAAATCTTGCAAGGGATAGTGCCTGAAACCGGTATCCCTAATGCTAGAAAGGGTAGTGTCCAAAACTGGTACCCTTATACTTGAAGAACATCGGAATTGATATTCTACTGCGAAAAAAAGATGTTGATCTAAGTAAAAATGGAGAAAGCGCAAATTGAAGTGATCATAAGAAGGATGAAGGAGGAAAGAAGGAAGCCGTTGAAAAGCAATTCTCCAAGGTACTTCTTTACTAAGTAATTTAGTTACTTATCTAAATTCTCCTACCTTTACCAAAGAGCCAATGTTACTACCTATAAGCAAGTCCTTTATGATCCTAGTATTAAAATAGTTATAGATTGATTTTTGAGACCCTTTTCAAGCTTATGGTTACGCGAGTATATGAATTGAAATTGAGTGTCGATACTAACCGTGAGGTGTACATCTTTTACACTTGAGAGAGAGAGAGTAAACACTTACCCATGAGCTAGATGACTTAGCACTCGTAGAAGTATTGTGATTGATTGATGTTTTTTGCGTGAGTGAAAGGTATGATGGATTGCATGTTTGGAGTTGATATAATTACATGTGTTCGGAAAGGTTGTATTTGATCTCGTGATTAAACTCTCTGGATTTGTTTGATTTTTGTTGCCTCGGGACGAGCAACATGTAAGTTTGGGGGTTTGATGAGAGTGTAAATTCACATATTTTGGGCTCCGATTTATATGGGAATTGAGTACGATTGAGTCTTTTATTAAGACGAATCAGTTTATTTACGAAAAAGGCGAGAATCAGAGGGTACAAGGTTTTTTGAGCATATATGTACAGGAAAACAAGTCTTAAAGTCTTGGAATCGGAAGACACGATTTTTGAGGTAATTTTCGAAGGCTGTTCGACCTCAAGACCTTGTTTGACCATCATAACTTTGGTCGAACAAGGTGGCCAAGTCGAGCAGAATACGCAGATTCGTCTAGAGTGCTTGCTCGACTTGGAGATATTGCTTGACCAGAATCATCTTGGTAGAGCAGATGAGTGAAGTCGAACAAAATGCGTAAAAACTTACAGTGAGCTTGCTCGACCATTGCTCGAGTTGAAGGCCTTGCTCGACCAGGCAAGGTTTGGTCGAACGGATTCTCTCAGCTTCTATTTTTTGAAATTTCAGATTCTTTTACCAAAATTGACGTGTGCTTCAAGTAAAAGTCCATCCTAAGCCCATAAGGAGGTTCCATGAGTATAAAAGAAGATCTTTCGCAGGAGAATAGTGAGGACACACATCATTCATCTACCACCAAAACCCTACCATCATCTGAAGGAGTCGTGAAGAGAGGTTCATCTGGCGAGTCAAGTAAGATCATACCAATCAACCATGATTGTTCCTAGATCAATCATGGGCTAGAACCGCTCTGGTAGTTCTAGGGTTATGAAAGTTTTATGAGTTAATCGAATTTTCATGTGTAAACTCCATACAACACTATTTGTGGTTTATTTTATACTCCCTCCATCCCATAGAAGTTGACATACTTTCCTTTTTGGTTTGTCCCACTAAAGTTGACACATTTCCTTTTTAATACATGGAACCCACACAAACACAATTAATCTATTCTCTTGGGCCCCACATATCACCTATAATACAACTACTCACTACATATTAAATATTATTTCTCTCACTTCACTTTACATTAAATTATTATACTCCTTAATCTCCGTGCCAAAAAAAATATACCAACTTCTCCAGGACGGAGGGAGTATAAGATTGTGCTTTTTAAATTCATACTCACAGTTGTTTTGTGCATCATTAACTGTTATGTAGAGTCTGAATACATATCTAGGTTATTGATTGAGTGCGTTCACTGTTGAGCAGGATTAAATGTTATAATTCTAAGTGAAGGGATTCCGAAGTCTTATTAGAGATATCTTATATAGATTCTTGTTAATTGAATCTTAATCGGGTTAATAAGTAGGATAAATAGTATAACGTCATAGTACCTATAAAGAGAGATCATATATGGTTAGAGTACTAAGTGCACGGGAAATAATTGATACTGATAGTACCTAGAAAGGGGGTGAATTATATCTCTTGCTCCGAGGATATTCACTCATACACATGTTTACTTGTGTCATAAGCAAGAAATTTGCCCTAGCCGCCGCGGGAAAATTCCTATTGTGGTTGACCACCGTCCAACCCCTCCAAGCAGCAGGATCAATGCCGAACGTGCTACATCTGCGATGGCCTGCCTCCATTCCCTTGCAAGGAGCCCACGTATCAGCGCCGCCACTCACTGCTGGAAGTTTTCGATGACTGTACCAGCGCCACCTAGGGCTCCTCCCCTCTTCTCAATCAACCCTCTACGGAAGCAATTTGCGATGGAGGGTTTGCCTCTCTATCGGCCGCGCCTATTGGCGGTTATCCGTGAAATATCCAGCTGCCGGAGATTCATATTGGTTTTCCCTTTCCACCAATGAGTTCTTTGCTAAGGGCAGTGGCTCCCATGCCACAAACATCGAGCGGGGCCTCCACCGACCCCAATATAGCAACAACCCTATTTTTGCTGACTCTCAATCGGGACTCCGATGGGTCTTCTACCCTATCAGTGGGCTGTCAACGTCTCTCATGAATCAAATCTCATGATCCGATGGCCGTCTCTCTTACCCAGCCGCATCTGGTTTTTTCTCCAAGGAGCCCATCTCATTTTCACCATCCTCTACTCTTGAATTTATCTCCACTGACATTTGGGGCTCTTCTTTGACCTCAATCGTCCTTTTCGTGATGGATGATTTCGTCTACTATCGGCCGCACCACCCTTGGCTGCTTGCAATTCAGACGCTAGAGTTCTCTCTGGATTTTGTCTTCCAATGGATATCTAGCCTTTTATGGCTACCTACGACGCGCTTACATGTTGTCGCCCTCCCTTCCAAGGGATTTCACTGCCTAGGGCAGTCTCCAAATTGCATCTTTTGGCTGATACGGCTAGTCCACTCGTCTTGTGTGATTTTTCTCCAAATCCTCCAGAACTATTGGCGGCTAGCTGTGTCAAATCAGTCGTCGGATTCTTGGTCCCGGGTTCTACCTTGTGGCCGCTGTTTTGGCTGTCAATGACACCCGATCTATTTAACTACTGATTATAGCAGGCTTTTGATTCCCTGCCTCCATCTAGTATTGCAACAGCTGCTGACACTACAATGGCTGTACGTTTCTTCCTCTGATTTCTGGATTTGGTACAACCGAAGACAGAGATCTCTCCAATCTAATGGGCTCCATTTGCTCATTCATTGCTTACACACACTCCGATCGAGTCTTGCTCATTGAGTATACGGAGAAGCCAAAAACCTGTTCCAAGTGAATCTATTGCCCCAGTAACCCATGTCTGATAATGAGCATGTATTAAGAGCATCTCTAAAGCAATTGATTTGCCAATTTGCACGAGAACTAGCTCCTAAAAATTCATTTTGATAAAGAACTTCATTAAAATCTCCAAAACATATCCAAGATAGTGCAGAAAATGAAGAGAGATTTCTGAAAGCAGCCCAAGCTGCTCTTCATTTTGCCACATCTGGTTCCCCATAAATTCCAGTGATTCTACAAGGAAAATCACCAAAGAAAGCTTCAACATCGATGAAGTGATCACAGGAAGAATGTACAGTAACATTCAAATTCTTGCTCCAGAGAAGGGCTAAGCCCCCTGAACAACCACGGGTAAAGTATCAAAGAATGCAGAGTTACATTTGGTTTCACAAAGAAAAACAAGATTGGGTGACTTAGACATGATGTGGCTTTGAAGCTCCCAAACTGTAGATAGGTTCTCAAGCCCTCTGCAGTTCTAACTTAAGAAATTCATAATGCTTGGAAGGATTAATCTGGATCAGTCTCCGTCATTGAAAGATCATCTGAGAATTGCACCGATTCAACTGCAATAATCACCTAGAGTTTGCTGCTCTTGGGATTAGAAGCTACGGTATCAGAATTCAAATCTACCAATGTTCTTTTGGAATGTGTAAAATCCATATCAGAAGGAACAGATGTTCAGAAGATACGATCTTTCATTCGAATAATTTTTTTTTATAGTTTTAGCAGTAACGAGATCAAGGTTGATGGGAATGTTGACCAGGAAACTATTATCAAACATTGAGGGGGACAAGGGTTGGTGATTAGGGGGAATGAGTATATCTGAGGTAAGAATACTATCAGATGAAGGAAGAGGTTTTTGGATGGTTGAAAGAGTGAGATCACAGATGAGATAAGAAGAACTGCTTGGAGCTCGCAACCCAAGGTCGGTGGAAATAGAATTCTGGAGGTGAAGGTTATTTAAAGAGGAACTGAAATTATTGAGGGGGCGTTGAGAGTTGAGGTGGAGAGTGTCAGAACATGAGAAGAGATGGGTTGATTGTCAAAAGATTCCCATTCATTTTCTTGTGAGGGGAGGGGGCGTATGGGAAGAGATGGATTGAATTTTGGATCAAAGAGAGTTCTGGAGGAAGGAGGCATAGGGGTGGAGGTGTTTGGGCTGGAGGAAGAGGGTGCATATCTAGAGTTGGAGATGTCCAGAATGGTGGTATTTGGGTTAGAGGAAGAGTCTGGGTTAAGAGATGTGCGAGTGGCATCTCATCTAAGGACCAAAGCGGGACTTAGAGGGAGAGAAAGATGTTTGTATGAGGCGAGTTTCACAATCTTTCTCAGTATGATTGATAATACCGCAGTAATAGCAGAAAGATGGAAGACGTTCATACTTCAATATGCAATTAAAGACTGAGCTTGATGAGTGATGCGTAAAACTCTTCGAAGTGGATTAGAAATAGAAAGATTCACTTGGATATGCAAGAACTTCCCAAAAAGAGAGCCTTCACAGTCTCTAACCACTGAGATAAATTCTCCAATCTCATTTCCCGTAAACTTTGTAAAAGGCTCTGACATTAGTCCCAACGAAAGGTCAAGAACATGAACCCAGAAAGGAGATTTATTAAACACCATTTCTGTAGCAACTAAATTCTTATCAGCCCCCATTAGCATTAGCACATGTCTATCAAAAAGCCATGGAGATCCTTCTTGAACTTTCCTCAAATCAGATAAAGAAGAGAAATTGAACAGCATGATATTATCTGAGAGTGATTTGCAAACAAGGCTATCAATAGAGAGATTCTAAAGTCCCATGAATAATTTTTCAATGTGATAAGGTGAAAAAAATCTTGGAGCCAAAATCTTTTACCAATTAGGGATTTTGAGAAATCTTGACTATCATTAGCAAGTTTATCAATGTTGAGAGGGGCAAGTTCTGTATCATTAAGAGAGATCTTGGAATAGAGGGAATCAAGGGGGTCAGACATGGGAGGAATCAAGCACAACTAAAAATGAACAACTATGGGCTCTTACAGCAACCAAACCAGTGGAGAGTACCTGCAACACAAAACAAGTGAAAAATGAAACAAAGAAAGAGAGAAGGAAAAAGGAACAGAAGCTAGAGGCAGGTCCTAGACTCTAATCTCTAAGAGAGACTCCATGGAGAAACCCTAGGACAATTCTATATACTCCCTTCATTCCCTTGATAAGTGTCCGTTTGCTTTTCGCACGTGGATTAAGTAGTATTATATTTTAAAGTGTAATGATGTGAGATAATATTTTAATGTGTAGTGGGTAGTTGTATTAGTGTTGAGTATGTGCCCCATGTGTAGTGTGTTGAGTATAATAATATTATTGTGTGTCACATCAACCCATGTGTAGGTGTCGAATCCACTTTGCTCCTTAAAAAAATTTGTGTAGGTGGCGTCGCCACGTTCGTCCTTAAAAATATTTGTGTATGTGTCACTCATACATTAATTTTTCAATTAATGTTTTATTTTAAGTAATGTAATATTTTAAATATTATTTTACATAATCTCTCCTTTTAATATTCTTAATAATGCAATTAATATTTTATTTTAAGTAATTTAATATTTAAAGTAATTAATATATATATATATATATATATATTATATAATCTTACAATTAATATTTTATTTTAAGTCATTTTTTATGAAGATTTATTTTAATCTAATAAGAATATTTTAAGTTATTTTTATGAAATTTTATTATTTTAATACTAATAAAAAAAATTTGAATTGTATAGATGTCGACGCCACATTGCTCCTTAAAAAAATTTGTGTATGTGCGTCACCACGTTCATTCTTGAAATAATTTGTGTATGTGTCGCTCACACATTAATCTGTAATTAATGTTTATTTTAAGTAATTTAATATTTTAAATATTGTTTCATTTAACCCCTCCTTTATAATATTTTTAATAATGCAATTAATATTTTATTTTAAGTATTTTAATATTTAAAATAATTAACATTTTATATTTTTACAATTAATATTTTATTTTAAATAATTTTTTAAAAATTTAATTTAATCTAATAATAATATTTTAAGTTATTTTATGAAATTTTATTATTTTAATATTAATAATTTTTTTTTACATTAAAAATACATTTAAAATTTTTTTGTTGTGTGTGTAGCCTCATCAATTTCGTTCTTAAAATTTTTTGTATATTTAATGTTATCTATTATTAATAATCTTAATCTTTTAAATAAAAAACAATTTGTAAGTGGCGTTATCTGTTCCTTCTTAAAAAAAATTGTGCTTGTAATATCATGTCCACGTACATTCCTGGAAAAAATTGTATATGTGACGCTCTTATGTTAATCTTACAATTAATATTTTATTTTAAGTAATCAAATATTTTAATTAATATTTTATTTAATCTCTTTTATTAATAACTAGGGGTGTAAACGGGTAGGGTATGGTACGGTATGCCTAATCTATATACTACCCATATCTTATTTTTATTACCCTTACCCTACCCTATTACTCTCAAATATATCATCGGGTAAGGTACGGATAATATCCATCGGGTAATGGATAATCCGCGGATAAACGGATATCTGAAATTTTAAAACGACTACCATTGTCAACCAAATAATATACTACTAAAAAATACACAATGATGTAAGAAAATCAAAATAAATGCAAAAGATTAAAATAAAAAAAAAGATTGAGATGTGAGTAGCCTCCCTCAATCCCCTAATAATTAAAATAAAATTTGATATAAAATATTAGAGGGTATCATTTTATTACTCATACCCTTAAAGCATTTTTGCTTTCTTAAATCAAATAAGCAATGTGATGTACACTAGTATGTGCGTTATAAAGTGAAACTATTTTTCAGATTATACAAAAACATATACTCCTATATGTCTCCGTATAAATATGAAATATAATAAACTATACTAAATATAAAATATAATAGAATATACTATATATATATATAGTAAACGGGTAATCGTGTATTTTATAAATACTATATCCTACCCCTACCCTCAATATTTTCAAGCGGGTACGGGTACTACCCTACCCGATACCCGAATATGATCTACCCTACCCTTACTCGATAGGGTATTACCTGTAGGGTATCCGAACCCGTGGATAAAATTGACAGCCCTATTAATAACTTACAAAATTAATATATAAAATTATTATTAATAATAATAATTAGTTTTAATATATTTTTTTATTTAAATATTTGTGTTTATATTTATTTTTTAATTTATGATATTTATTAAAAAAAACTTTTAGAGCATTTATTTGTTTGACAAACACTAGGGTAAAAAAGTCTTATATTTTGATTTCGTGGAACCGGATCCCATTTCAATATCCGGATCTATTTCTGGAAAGCTCAATCAGATTCTCCCTCATATTCTGTCAAAAAATAAGCCGGTTTCTTAAATTTCTCTCCCTGCTTTCTCTCTTGCGATATACATCTGGGGCGATAGACCAACCAGAGGAAGAGGCGGTGACTCTTTATGCCGTCGTAAATTACCATTCTCAGTTGGCGCAGCACCCTCGATTTCTCCACCATCGACTTCTCCAGCAGCCTCCAAAGCACCTCCACCCTCGATTTGTCCAGCGGGCAAGCAGAGACATAACTACGATGAAGAGTTGACTTATTTTTTGTTTATATGTTGAATCGGCATGAATATTTGAAGGAAGGAGATTGAGGACTAGATTAGGGTTCTATCAATTTTGGGAATTAGATTTAAATTTTGGTGAGAGGGATGGGTAGGCTTCGAATGTAGTTGTCCACTATCATTCATCTTATTTCATTTCATTAACCTGAAGTATAATATTTCAATTCATGTGTAATTTGATTGTGGGTTTGTGTGTCCGATGATGAGAAAATTGCAATACCGATTCCATCCGTCACGGTCCCATTTGGATTTGGTCCCAATAGTCTTGACTTCAGTCTCAAACCTTTTTTCAGCAATATTGATCCCACACAATTTTTTTTGCAACTTTCATCCCATTGCCTTCTAAATCTAACGGAGAGACTCACGTGAGAAACACATGTCCGTTAAATTGACAAAAATGGGTTTCTCTGCCCAAATACAAAACACAACGACACCAGATAAATCATACTCCCTCTGTCCCATAGAAGTTGACACACTTTCCTTTTTGGTTTGTCTCACTAAAGTTGACACATTTCCTTTTTAATACATGAGACCCACACAAAAATAATTAATCTATTATCATGTACCCCACATATCACCTCTAATAAAACTACCCACTACATATTAAATATTATTTCTCTCACTTCACTTTACATTAAATTATTATACTCCTTAATTTCCGTGCCCAAAAAAAAGGGAAATTTCCAACTTTGTCACTTTTAATACTTATTTTTAAAAATGCCACCCATCATAATATTTTTTCAAATCTGTCACTTTTTACATTTTTTTGACTCAAATGCCCTTTTCACTTATAAAACCCAATTCTTTCTTTCTCTTTCAACCTTTTGTCTTATTCTCTCCTCACTCTTCGTTCTTCTTCAATTCTTTTAAAGATTTCAGAAGGCTCAACGTAACGATACAACACGAGGAAAGCCACAACGACACAACGCAACCTAATATGAATATAGGTTAGTAAAGCTTACAATAAATTTAGAATTTTGTGAAAATTAACATGTATGTGAGTACTTATGTTGGGATGTTGTTATTTTGGTGTTTGATTAGATGAATAAGAATGTTTACATCACCTGATGTGTTTAGAATATTAATTAACATACATATTGTGAATATTTTGGTAAAAATCTAAACATTTAGTATATAAATCACAATTTGCGAAAAGTTGCGTAACAGGTTGCGCGCAAGGTTGCACGCCCTTTTAGTAAGTAGTCACTTCTAAATCGCACGAATAGTTGCGTAAATAGTCGCTAGTGGTCGTGTACTTAGTTGCGTATTTAGTCGCGTGCATGATCGCATGAATGGTTGCGTGCATGGTCGCTTAGTTAGTCGCGTGAGTAGTCGCACGCGTGCATGGTCACTTAGTTAGTCGCGTGTATGGTCACTTAGTTAGTCGCGTGAATAGTTGCACTCGTGCATATTCTCATACTTGGTTAGTCGCATATATAGTGGCATGTGTAGTAGCATGCATAGTTGGTTGAATAGTCGTGCATGGTCGCGTAAGTAGTCGCGTTAATGGTCGCTTGAATGGTCGCTTGGTTAGTGGCGTGCATGGTCGCATGAATGATCGCGTGAGTAGTTAGTCGCGTGTACATGATTTGTCAAGAATATAAATAAATATGGGTACGTAAATAACGTATATACAATTTTTAAAATTTTTTGTTAATATTAAATATATATTTTAAATTTCAGATAAGATTCCTATTATTTGCCTTTGGGATGGAAAATGGCTACATGATTCCGGTTAATGGAAATATGATGGAGAGGAAACCAAGTCAAAAATTGTGTGGGCAGATATAAACACAAATTTTGAACAATTATTAGTCAAAATGTTTGATGTGACCAAAGTTAACAAAGAAAATCATAACATTAAGATGTCATATTGGTTTGACTATAAATCAAATGGAATCATGTCTCCTTGTTCGGTAAATGAATTATATGACATGCAACTATTATTGATGATGAATAAGAAAGATCCATTGTCATTGCCCTTGTGTTTGGAAATTATTATGGCAAGTAGAACTTCAGTGGTTTCTCCTAATCAAAATTTGACTAATTCATCAAGGAACACAATTCTACATGAGAATCGTGATGATATTGGTGGTTGCATTCACTTTGAATGTGATGCACCCAACAGTTCTTTTGTGAACGAGTATGATTTCTTAGAATTCGAAGAAGAAGATCGTAACCAAAATGAAAGGATCAATCTTGATGGGCCTATTGATGAGCACATTGAAGTTGGTGTCTTTCCACTACCATCATCGCAACCTTGTTCATGGATACCTCCAGAAATGTTTAATCAGGCAAGGTCAACAATACCTATTGAAGAGCAAGTTGGGGCTAGGTCAAGAAAACTGGCAAAGACAGTGTCTATGTCTTCCAATACGAACGCTAGCAGCTTTGGAGAATCTTCTAAGGGTGTTGCATCTAGTTTGTGGATTGGAAAAACTTTTTTGGACAAGGATGCACCTGTAAAACGTCTAAGAATTTATTCAATGTCACAGAATAGAGAATTCAAAGTGTTGAAATCAGACAAAGGACGATTAATTGTGTGATGTGTTGACCCAAAATGTAAATGGAGGTTACGAGGTAGTTGTATGAAGCATACTACTACATGGGAGATTCAGAAATACGAATATGAGTATACTTGTTCAGTTGATATCCTTAATGAAGGTCATCATCAGGCAACCAGTAAAACAGTTGGGAGTTTAGTTAAATTTAGGTTTGAGAATCCAACTCATTGTTATCCACCAGCTGCAATAATTTTTTAGTTCAAGAATTGTTATGGTATCAAGATATCATATGGTAAGGCATAGAGGGAAAGAGAAGTTGCCCTTGCATTAGTGAGTGGATCATCAGATGAGTCTTATGCTAAGCTTCCAAGATGGTTGTATTGGTTCAAGCATTGCAATTCAGGGACAGTTATGGACATTGAAACTGATGGTGAAAATTATTTCAAGTACTGTTTCATATCTCTTGGTGCTTCTATACGTGGTTTCTTGTCAAATATTCGTCCAGTTATTGCAATTGATGGGACATTTCTGAAGGGAAAGTATCGTGGAACATTATTTATTGCATCAGCATTGGATGGAAACAATCAAATTTATCCAATTGCATATGGAATTGGAGATTCTGAAAATGATGCTTCTTGGCACTGGTTTCTATCCAGACTCCACTTTGCAATTGGAGATGTACCTGAGTTGGTGTTTGTTTCTGATAGACACAAGTCTATTGAAAAAGCAGTGAGTACAATATTTCCTCATTCATTTCATGGCATTTGTTTACATCATCTCAAACAAAATGTGATAGCGAAGTTTAAAACTGTTAACGTTGAAAGAATGCTTACATCGGCTGCAAATACTTATAGAGATGTTGAATATGCGCAACTAATGCATGAAATACGAGGTGTATCAGAAGATGTGTACCAATACTTGACTGAGGGTGACTTGGAAAGTAGATGGTCTCGAGTACATATGCCAGCCCGAAGGTATAATATGGTGACCTCAAATATTGCTGAGAGCATGAATAGTTTCTTCGAAAGGTGAGAGAGTATCCACCAGTCGCAGTATTAGAAGGTTGTATGTACAAGCTGAACAAATGGTTTATGAAAAGACGTGAGGCTGCATCCAATATGCATACTAATATGACGAAATGGGCTGAAAAAGAGCTTCAAAAGCAAAAACAAGATGCTAGATTTATGGATGTCATACCTGTGGACAGTAGTATATTCTACGTTCGTGATGGTGGGCTACAAAGGCAGGTTAACCTAAGAACTAGGGAATGTGGCTGTAAAATTTTCCAACTTGAACAACTCTCTTGTGAACACGCATTAGCTATTGGTTTGAATCGCAATTTTCCTCCATCTGAGTTATCATCAAAATTTTATAGCACAAATGCACTTTTATTGTCATATGTTGAACCTGTGTTTCCCGTTAGTAATGAAGAAGAATGGGATATCCCAGACCACATTAAGGATATTATTGTCCTTCCACCGAGAATGCGTGTCTCAGCAGGTCGACCGAGGAAACAATGAATATTGTCTCAAGGAGAAGAGGTGGTGAAAAGGTCTTGCTCGCGTTGCCATCGGACTGGACATAATCGAAAAACATACAAAAATTCCATACCTTTACATCCACCATCATAGACTTTGTTTGGACTTAGTATGTTTACATCTATTTTGTAATTTATATGTTCAGTTTATATTGATAATTTAATTTGAGACTTTAAAATTTATTATGCTTGTTTATTTCACAATATTACTTTAAACTCTATTTTACCAGGTTAGTGGCACAACCATTCGCATGTAGAGTTACGTGTGTGCTTGAAATGCACTTTAGTTGTAAAATAGATAGTTCAATTTGTCACACAAAGATCTCATGCAGGGTTGCGTACAGGGTCGCATAGTTGGTCGCATACATGATCGCGTACAAGGTTGCACAAATGGTCACACATATGATCGCATCATTATAGTTGGTCGCATATAGGGTCGCGTACAGGGTCGCAAAAAATGATCACGTACACGACCGCACACTTGGTCGCGTATAGGGTTGCACAAATGGTCACACAAATTGTCGCAGGTTAACCTAAGTGAAACAAAACTTTATCCTTGGACTTACTTGTATCTTGTTAAGCAACAAATGATAATATAACTGAGCTTGGAATTGAATCTTCTCTACTCGTAAGAAATGTCCAAAGCACGAGTTCTTGAATGATGTCATGCTCTGACCTTTCAATGTACTCTTGATCTTATTAAGAACGTCCCAAGATGATCGACAACCAATTTTCGCCCTTAATTGCCTTTCTTCATCTTCTTGTAATTCTATATCTGCTAATAAAATAATTGAATGGTAAAATTAAGTAGATATAAAATAAAACACCAATAAATAAAAAATAATGATTGAAAAAATAATAATACACTCAAAATTTATAAATTCTAAAAATTAACATTAAACATAAACTATTTGAGTGCAATTAAACCCAACTCATAAAACACTTTGACACATATGGAAAGAGCAAGACAGAATAATCAGAATGACCAAAAATGGAAAGGAAAAATTACTATGATACTAAAACACGGCATCAAAGCTTCAAAGAAGCAAAGCAAAAGGAAGGTTCAAAGAGTATAAATGCACTAAAGTAGAAGGAATTCAATATCAAAACACCAATTTGAAGAAATCTATATTCAGATTCTAAATATTTGCAACATGACAAATATAGACCACCAAGTATAATTCAAAAAGAGACAAGCATGAAGGTAGTGTTTCAAATTTTAGAAGCCATTTAATTCATCGCCAATCCTACATTGTAGTAATATACTTATGATTTAAAAAAAACACAACTAGACTAAACATCCAAAACTGTCAACATTGAAAGACAAATTCCCCAAAACTACAGAAGCGAAATTCGAACATGTCTCGTAGAATCTATGCAATGTTCAACAATTTGGGATGGGCAGCAACTTCTCCTTTACGACTTCGCTTCACGCAGTAGAGAGAGAGAGAGGGGTTAAGCTAACAAAATTTAGGGCTTTTGCATCTAATTTCTCATTCTCCTTCTCTTTTAGGGCTTTCATGTCACCATTTGAGAGAGGGGGGAAGCTAACGAAATTTTAGGGCTTTTGCATCTAATTTCTCCTTCACCTTCTCCTTCTCCTTTAGGGCTTTCACGTCACGCAGTTCAGAGAGTGAGTAGGAGAACGGTGGTGCCCTACGACAGCGATGAATAACGACGCCGGTGCCTCTAGGAATCGTTTCATTTGCCCATGGTTGCCACAACGTCGAGAATGAAGAGAGGATGTGGTAGAATGAAGAAGATAGAATGATGCGATCTCACTCTTTGTACAAACCTGTTAAATGATTGAAGGGGGTATTTCAGTCAAAAAAAATAAAAAATTATAAATTTAAGAAAATATTAGAGTGGGTGACATTTTTAAAAATAAAGTTTTGGAAGTAACATTATTAACAATTTCCCAAAAATATACCAACCTCTCGAGACGGAGGGAGTACTATTTTTTTCCCCAAATTTGAGTCAGCCTTAAATCTGCTCTAAGTCCCTTCCCAAATCAATTCCTTCCCGTCGAATCCTTAGATTTTTCACCCAAATTGCGTCTGCCCTAATTTCGGTCATCAAGTTGCAGGATTTTTTTGAGAGAGAAAGGGGGCAGGGCGGAGGGAGAGCAGATAGAGGCAGGAGTTGGAGTTAGCCGCAAACCAACAAAGATTTTGAACACTAGAATTCGCAGTTGTTCGGTTTCTCCAGAAAATACTCAGAGTACTCAATGTTTTTTCCTCTTGTGAATTCGTGTTTAAATTATGTACTACAAATCCTCCTGTGAATTCGTGTGTAGAATTTTTGAGTTAATCTCATGTTTCGGTAAGTTGGATTCCATTTGGGTTATTTTATAATGCACTTGTTCAGTTGATGATTCGGATTGAAATTGAGGTTAAATTGGTTTAATGTTTGAATGTTTATTGAATTACGTTTATGATGGGTTTAGAGAAGGTGAGCTTCATTAGAGAACAGCTTCATTTCTAAATACAGTTTTTTCAATTGAAAGAGAGGAGTCGCCATTTTTACGCCAGTTGATGTGATGGAGTAAATCATTGAGGAGGACTAATTGGATAATCTATATGTAATTTAATGAATTTAAATCCCAAATTTCAAGAAATTACAATGTGGATAGCGTTTGATTAATTTCTAGTTGTGGTAACTTTAGTTGCTTTGTTGATAGTTAGGTTGATGGCTGCATAAGAGGGAGGGGTGGTTGGGGTTAGCCCGCAGACGGATGGAGAAGGTGGCTCAGGTGTTGCGGCTGCAGGATATGTCTTTGAGGGTATATCCATTTGATGGAAGGGAAAGGAAGCGTGAAAACATGGCGTTCGATCATCTCAATTCACAAATAAAATTTACATATTTGAAAATTTAAATTATCTAGATTATTGATTTGTAAATTAAATATTATTATTATTATTTTATTATTGATGTGAGGACAATTTACTATATTGTTGACTTATTTATTTATGCTTTAGATAAAATAAATATTTTTATTTTTATGGTTTATTCTTCGGCTCGAACCCGAAGCCCACTAAAACTACGTACGATTAAGTCCACATAATTGGAGGCCTGTTTAATGTGGACCTATTAAGATTTAAGCATACGATCCGTTTAATCCGTGGCTCTATAAAACTAGCTAGAATGGGACAAAACCAGCCCGTTTAACACATCTAGAAGAAAATAGTAAAAAATCCCATTAAATTAAATTAAATTTGATATGAATGCCTATATATACGTCTGGTATCTATGAATATATGTTTATGTACTCCCTCCGCCATTGATAAGTATTCATTTTGTGATTGTGGTACGTCCCAATACAAATTATATTTTTTTTGTAGATGTGACACACACAATAATATTATTATAATCAACTTACTACACATGGTCATACTTAATACTAATATAACTACCCACTACATATTAAAATATTATTTCTCTCACCTCATTACACTTTAAAATATTATACTCTTTAATCCACGTGCAAAAAACAAATGGATACTTATTAGTGGGACGGAGGGAGTATATATTATAAAAAAAATATATAATACATAATTTATATATTATTGGAAATCTTATAGTATATATTTAATGGATAGTTATAAGGTTTTTTTGTCATATTTATTTTAAAAATAATAGAATTTATAAAAAATTTATTTTATATATAATATAGTTTTCTTTGAAAAATTAATAGCATTAAAATAAATAAAAATATATAAAATAAATGAGTATTATATGTAATATAGTACAGACTGCAATCAGGGATAGACTGCAATTAATTCTTTCAATTACAGAGATGATAACATCAATTATTAAATCTCAAAATTTTATTTATATTCTTACATATTTGTTTTGATTCTTTCCTTGTAAAGTTATTGTAAATTCACTATTTATAATGAGAATATGAGATATACATTCACACCATTTGTATTACATGGTATTAGTCTATTAACACAGAAAACCTCTTCTCAATCTCTTCTTACTCTCCACTCCTTTTGTCTACTTCTCTCCAATGGCTACTGCACCCAATAGTTCTTGACTTTATCCCTCTCGCTACTCTTAAACATATGGTTACCATCTGCTTATCATCATCAAACTATTTACTCTGGAGGAACCAGGTCCTTCCAATGCTTCAATGTGACAATCTGGCCATGTTCGTGGATGGTACTCGCATTGCGCCGGACTCAACCATTAAAAGTGGTGACAATATTAACATTCCAAACCCGGAATATGAATCTTGGTGCAAACGGCATGATAGAGTACTTAGTCTTCTTCTATCCTCTCTCGTCTGTCAGTCTTACAACAACTCATTAAAAAATTAATAGGAAATTCGTTAAAAATCCCCCACAAATTATATAAATTTTTATTTATTAGTGTATAATATATTTTTATTAATAATTACAAATTCTCTCCATTCGCGTTAAGGTTTATATTTTTCATTTTGGTTTGTCCCAAGTTGGCTTATATTTTCTTTTTTGTCAAGTTAAGCCCGTACAAAGCAATTAATTATTTCATATAAGCCCACACACACCAAAACTAGGTGCAAAGAACCAACCAGACTGCCCCAGCGGATAAATCAGGAATACATAAACAAAAACAGCAATTGGACCAGAGAATGCGATTGCATTATAAGGTCACAATTGAACAGATCGAGCAAGCTCAAATTGACGTAACATTAAACCTATTAGGGCGAAGGCCCCATGTAGAGCAACAAAAGTCCACAGACCGCCTAATTGACACCAACGAGTAAAACACTAATACAACTACTCACCCTACATTAAATATTATTTCTCTCACCTCACTATATATTAAAATATTATACTTCTTCTATCTTATATTTATCTGCACCATTCATTTGTAAATTACAAAAAAAAATGGTGCAGATGAATATGGGATAAAGGGAATATCTTTTAAAGTATTTGCAAAAAGCAAACTTAAGCGTTAATGCGAAACTATATTTTAAACTTGATATTTTGCCAATACTTAATCATCATCTCACATATTAAGGAAAAAACCAAAACCCAAACAAAAAATGAAACAAAATTATCTCACTATAAGAAATTATATATTTTGTGACAAAAAATTTTGTGACGCAAGAATTTCATCATATTTAGTTACTTATGTTGGATTGTATACTAAAAGTCTAGCTTTTTGTATAAACAATATTTTGATAATATTTGAAATGAGAATCTTGTGATAAAACATTTGCAATAATAATGTTGTTGCAAAAGTCCATTTACTTTATACTGTAGATAATGTGGTGTGCGGCGTCACACAGAAGATTATATTATCCGCTCCTTATAAAGTATAAACAGATGTTCACAATCGAGATAGATGTGGACTATCTATCGGTATGGTTGTAGTATGATTTGACATTAGTCTGTCTTGACTATAAAATTATACTAGTGCACTTTGAGTGTATTGAGCAGTACCGCAGTTGAGATCGTTCGGTTTATACTGACTATATAATAGAACTTGATCTCTGTTATTATGGAAGTTCGTACTCTTAATCCCTATACAATAACCTCGACACGTAAGCCAATATTTATTTCTTTAATTCATCAATGAGTGAGATTTAATAGTTAAATCAATATGCTCGGTGAATTGGGAGATAGTGTTGTCTCTATGGTATGCTGTTGATTGTAGAAGGAATCCGTGTCCTAACGGAATTGGTTGATGATGTCCCCTTGAGGAGCTCATAAGGATTATCATGTAAACCCTGCAGGTGGATTTATTCCGGCATGATAATAAGATTGAGTGGTACTACTCTTGATAAATATATTAATTAATGGAGTTGTCAGTAACTCAATTAATTAATGGTCATTGAATCTTAAACACGGGAAGATTAACGAGCTCATAATAAGAAGGAGCTCATAAACGTAATTTGGGATTAGGGTGGCAGTTCAATAATATTTCTTTAGTTGAATGATTTAATATTATTGGACTTAAGTATAAGTTTTGGGCTAAACTTGGATACTTAAGCCAATTGGAGGCTCAAACCCTAATTTCTCATCTGCTCCCTGTTGTAATCTATAAATAGCCACCCTCAGCATCATATTCACTTGCAACTCATAACACAATACACAACTCACGTCTAAGAATCATGAGATTGAGAGGAGCTGCAGATTGAGTTCTCCTTGGTGATCATTGCCCACACAACGTTAAGGAGAGACTTAGAAATACAACAGAAGACCGAAAAGTTGTTCACTGTTCATCCTCTACATCAAACCCGGTGAAGGGTAATTCTGCTCTTATACTTCCGGTGCAGTAGAATTATTTGAAAGGTAAAGTAAGGAGCAGGTAGGAAAAAGCAGCGAAAAGTGTACAAAAACTGACAAAATAAGGCCCTGCAGCATTAAGAAAATCAGAGCAGCAGCTGCATATTTGAAAAAGCAGTCGAACAGCAAAGCCGGACAAGCTGCACCGGCTGAAGAAAGGTTGCTGTTCGTCGGAGGAAACGCAACAAATGGGAGACGAGAGATGATCTCCGGCGGACAGCAGCATGTTTGGAATGCCATCGTTAGGCTGCTGCGGCGGAACGTTTGGCATGCTGGTGCAGTCGCCGGTTAGTCGTCAGCGAGCGGCGGCGGAGCAGCCACGGCTCTGCGGTCGGTGGTGGTAGTTAGTTCCGGTGGCTGGTCGTTTGTGTCGAGGCCAAGTTTTTCGATGTTATTCCGGCATGTTAATCGTCGGTGGTTGCTGTCCGGCGGTCATAGTTTTTCGGCGTGTTTCCGGCGGGCAGTGGACGGTGAATAAGTGTCGGTGGGAGAGTTGTTGTGTATTGAGTGGAGGCTAGAAAGGAAATGCACTAAGTATTGATTGTGCTTCTCTCCATCACTATCCACTTTTATTAATAGAGAAGCAACAAAACAATGCGAAAGTGATGATAGTGGGATGTTGAAATTGTTTTGATTAGTGGAGATAGTGTTCTCTCCACACCACTAATCAACAATAAGATAATGGAAGCATGAATGGTGGATTATTTGTGTGATGTCGGGTGATGGAGACATGCACAAATTATTGTGGATGCATCACATACATTAACAAATAGTTAAGTGGATGCATGCATGATATAGGCAACCAAACCACTAATTGAATTGTTTATATTAATTTATTATCCTTATATATTATTGTTAATAATTGTTTTTTATTGTCAATTACTATAATATATTTGGATTATGTGCTATTCGAAAAGTGTCTTATTTGCCATAATAATAGCATGTTTATTTGCATAATTATATCTGTTATATTGTATGCATGTAAAAACTCTCTTGTTAAATAACTAAGTAGGAGAGAGATTGGTCATGATCCTGCGGCCTCCATTATTAATTTATTAAGTGATGCAAGTAATCTTATGTGTCGGCTATAGTGCCTTCCTCCCCAACGGATGAGTTTTATTTGCGAATCACTGGAATAAATTTCATTAAATAATTATTATTTGTAATGTGATGCAAGTAAGCATATGTGTCGGCTATAATACCTTCCTCCCCAACGGATGAGTTTCATTTGCGTATCACTGGTACAAATTAATAATTGATGATTGTAGGAAATTATTTGAGGGCGTGTGGACTTCTCTAACTGTAAGACACACAAACTTGGGTAACATACTTAATATCAAATAATGATATACACTTAGGTGCAATTAATATGTATCCTCCCCAACGGAATCACTGCTATTGAATTGCATGGCTAAAGGACAACCGACTATTAATCATTGAGTCATAAGGTTAATTATGACGTATGAAATTAATGGGTAAAACATTCTCTTGCGAATATTCGGGTTTTTAAACGTCCACACTAACGTGGCTTGGAAATTCATGGTGCTTGAGATGTCGGTGAATTTATTTTATATTGTTTATTGATGGAATCAATATAAAATTTAAATTCGAAGAGTTTGATCGTCATATTAATTTACATGATTATCTGAATTTTTGATTAATTTATTTCACTTATTGTTAACTGAAAGAAATAATATTTACTTGTCCATAATTATTTGATTAGAAAAGAATCTTGAATTTATTATTACAGCTTAAAAAGAAAATAAATTTGTGTTCTAACTAAGGATGCCTTCTGATGCCCTATTTAAGTCTTAAGTGAAGAAGTGAGAGGTTCATAGAAATATGATGGTCTCATGCGCCTCTGCGGATACTTGAGTAAGTTAAAAAGGTAAGAGGACATGGTTAACTTGATGAATGAATTGAAAATACTTGGAATATAAATTGAAGGGGAAACCTAGCTCAATTTGTTTTTCATAATTTGCCCAAGCGTTTTGAGCAAGTTTCACCTGAATTACAACAGGTTGTATATGGTGGAAAATTTCTGACAAAACGTATGGCAAAGAAAAACCAATTTCATCAAAAGGTGACCAAGATTAATTTCTTATTCACTAGTTGTTGAAACATGGTTAATGATGGCGTTTACTGACACATTGTTTGTAAATACCAGAATCATTAAATGTTTAAACATAGTGATGATGAGATAATTAAGTACATGGGTAAACTACGAAAGTAGTGGGAGTTGTTTATTTATCTTATGATATGAATAAGCATTTGATTTTGAGAAATTGTCTTTAGGTACGTTTCATAGAAAGAATTTTATTTCGGTTTCTATGCATTTACAGATTAATACTCTATTTTATTTAAATGACATGGTCATTATAATAAAGGATGGAGCTATAATCTGTTTTGGTACGATAGTGACAATTTGTACACTCTAAAATCATGTTTATCTCACGAATGCAACAAATAATAATTAATAATGCATCTTCTAATCTTAGTAAGAGAAAGGAACATTCGGAGATGAACTAAATAAACTTTTGGCGTCTAAGAATAGATCATTTTACTTAAGTTCGATTCGAAAGTTGATAGTCGATGGACCGTTAGGTTTATTGAAAATGGAAACTATCGAACTTGTGAGTCTTACTTGGAAGTAAAAAATGATTAATTGCCTTTTTTCAAGGCAATGGGGTATAGAGCCATGAAAAGATATGTTGGAAATGTTCATTCTGATTTAAGCAATCCTAAGATTATCCCGGCGAGAGGTGTTTATGAATATTCGAAGATTATTCTAGGAACAAGATATATTTATTTGATGCACTGCAAGTCTGAGTACTATGATTAATTCAAGAAGTACATGACTAATGCAATGAAGCGTCATGGAAAATATATCAAGTTAGTACGATTTAAATCTTGGTGGCGAGTACCTCTTATGATAGTTTAGGAGCTATTAATCAGAGTTTGGGATTGTATCCTAATTTGACTACACCGGGCAAATCCCAGCTGTATGGTGTGGTGGAAAGAAGAAATAAGACTCTTATGGAAATGATTAGATAAATGATGAATGATTTGAAATTACTAAAATTCATTTCATGGGTAAGGCCTAGAAACAACATATCGAATGTTTGTGTGTTTGTGGGATATCCTAGAAAAATGAAGAATTATTTATTTAAATAGTCTAAAAGATCAGAAGGTGATTGTTAACACGAGCACTAGATTTTGGAAAAGGACTATGTAATAAATTACAAATCCATGTATAAGTTGTTTTAAAAATGTGAGAAAGGAAACACAAATTTTAGTATCAAGAATACAAGAGGATATACCACAAGTAAATTGTATCACATGTCACATCTGATACACAATTGCATGTAGTGCCTTGTCGTAATGGGAGGTTTATTTCACAACCGAAAACATTTATGTTTTGGGAGAGTCGTGAGACTTGGTCCCTAATAAACATGAAATTGACCCATGGACATGATGAAGCACTACAAGATTGAAATGCGGAATCTTAGTAAGTTACAATGAATTTTGATATAGAATCTAAGGATTCAAAATCAACTCTGGATGCTTGTAGAACCACTGAATGATGTAAAAGTCATTGGATGTTAGGCTCTACAAAAATTAAAAGAGGATCGATCACATGATGTCGATCCAGATTCTTTTATTGCTACTCATATTAAATATGAGGTAAGGTAAATAGATGTCAAGAAAACTTTCCTGATTGGAAGTCTTGAGGAAAAACATCTATGTGAAGCAATAAGAGTGATTCATTACTTAGAGCTAAGAGCATTTTGATTGTAAGCTTAAAAATATCCATCGATGGACTAAAGCAAGCTTCAAGATCATGACACATCTATTTTGATAAGGAAATCCAGTTATATGAATTTAACCAATGATCGGATGAATCTTGTGTGTTGAAAAAAGTGGCGGAAACATGGTAGTATTTCTTGTATGTACGTAGATGGTATCTTGTTCATTGGAGACAATGAAAGAGTATTGTCGGGCATATGGGTATGGTTAATAAAGTAGTATGAAATGAAGGACTTAAGAAAAGTAAAATATATACATTTGATCAAGGTAATACGGATCACAAGAAAGGATGTTATGCTTGTCTCAAGCTTCATAAATTGATACAATCCTTACTCATTTTAGCATGTGATTTTATCTAAGGATTTGTGTCTTAAGATACAAAAGAAGATAAAATAGATAAATGTGGCTCCCTATGCTTCGACAATAAGGAAGCTTAATCTATGGAATGTTATGCACGAGATTGAATATATGTATTGTCAATGGAATAGTCAATGAGTATCAAGGTAACCCGGAACAAAAATATTGAATTATGGTAAAACATATTTGAAGTACCTGAAGAGGACTGGAAATAATATGTTAGCTTATCGGACTGATTCATTACTTCTTGATGATTACTTAGATTCGGATTTTTAAATCATAGGAACCGAAGTAAATCCACCTCAAGGTTATGTGTTTAACGGAAGTAGATTCATACAATGGAGGAGTGATTATATATAGATATATTTCGGACTCCACCATGGAAAGATGATAAATTGGAGCCTTATGGCAGACAAAGTATCTGTATGATTCTAGAAACTTTGTAATGGGCTTGGATGTGATTCTGAGTTTGTCCAAGGTTATCACAATTTATTGTGATAAAAATTGGTGCAGTTGCAAACTTGAAAGAATCACGAGTCCATAAGAAAATTAAACACATTGATAGCTAGTACTACCTGATACAAGAAATCGTATAGATGAGGGAAAGGTTGTTGTCGCCTAGATTGCATCAGATGATAACCTAGTAATCCTTTTACAAAGACCTTAGGGCGATAGCTTTTAATGGTCAAGTAGTGGAAGTGAGAATTAGAAGTATGGCAGCACATATGACAGCATAGTCTTTTAGTATAAGTGGGAGATTGTTGGATTGTATACTAAAAGTCTAGCTTTTTGTATAAATAATGTTTTGATAATATTTGAAATGAGAATCTTGTGATAAAACATTTGCAATAATAATGTTGTTGCAAAAGTCCATTTACTTTATACTGTAGATAATGTGGTGTGCGGCGTCACACGAAAGATCATATTATCGGCTCCTTATAAAGTATAAACAGATGTTCACAATCGAGATAGATGGGGACTATCTATCGGTATAGTTGTAGTATGATTTGACATTAGTCTGTCTTGACTATAAAATTACACTAGTGCACTTTGAGTGTATTGAGCAGGACCGCAGTTGAGATCGTTCGGTTTATACTGACTAAATAATAGAATTTAATCTCTATTATTATGGAAGTTCGTACTCTTAATTCCTATACAATAACCTCGACACGTAAACCAGTATTTATTTCTTTAATTCATCAATAAGTGAGATTTAATAGTTAAATCAATATGCTCGGTGAATTGGGAGATAGTGCTGTCTCTATGATATGCTGTTGATTGTAGAAGGAATCCGTGTCCTAACGGAATTGGTTGATGATGTCCCCTTGAGGAACTCATAAGGATTATCATGTAAACCCTGCAGGTGAATTTATTCCGGCATGATAATAAGATTGAGTGGTACTACTCTTGGTAAATATATTAATTAATGGAATTGTCAGCAACTCAATTAATTAATGGGCATTGAATCTTAAACACGGGGAGATTAACGAGCTCATAATAAGAAGGAGCCCATAAACGTAATTTGAGATTAGGGTGGCAGTTCAATAATATTTCTTTAGTGGAATGATTTATTATTATTGGATTTAAGTATAAGTTTTGGGCTAAATTTGGATACTTAAGCCAATGGGAGGCCCAAATCCTAATTTCTCCTCCTGGTCCATGTTTTAATTTATAAATAGCCACCCTCAGCAGCCTATTCACTTGCAACTCATAACACAATACACAACTCACGTCTAAGAATCGTGAGATTGAGAGGAGCTGCAGATTGAGTTCTCCTTGGTGATCGTTGCCCACACAACGTCAATGAGAGGCTTAGAAATACTACAGAAGACCGGAAGGTTGTTCACTGTTCATCCTTTACATCAAACCCGGTAAAAGGTAATTATGCTCTTATACTTCCGCTGCAGTAGAATTATTTGAAGCCCTAACGGTTCACGCTAGCCTAAAGATCCGAACGCCAACAACTTAAAAGTGACGAATTTTACTGTCGTCATTAAAATACATCTATTAGTGACGCATTTTATTGTTGTCATTATAAGTGATTTTATTCGTCACTAATTAGTCTATTTCATGACGAAATTGAAAAAGGCGTCACGATGTTTTAAATGATATTTTTATTGAACATTATATTAGAGTTTAATTCTTCAATGATAAATTTAATGGAATTAGTGACGACACTTAACGTCATGAATAAAATATATTTTCATGACGATAATAATTTTGTCATAAAATATTTAAACATTTAGTAACATCATATATTTTGTCACAAATCTCTAACTATAGTGATAATAGAAATCTTTATATTATCCTTAGAAGATGAGTTATATTTTAATGCAACACATAAATTTCATCTTTATATGTAAAATTTAAATTTTATCTTTCTTTTAATATATAATAAAATTTGTTGTTTTCATAATTTCTTCCTCTTTAATCATTATATTACCTAATTTAAAATAAATAAATCAATCAAAGTATAATATTTTAACTATCAATTTGAGGAAATTAAAAGCAAAATAATTTTATTCACCTGTATTAAAGATCAATTAATTTTAAAAACAATATATACAAAAGAATTATTCAAATATTCCCTATTAAACAAAAATAAATTAAAATAAAATAGTTGAATAAACTATGAATTTACATAATTTATTTAAAAAAATCACACTACAAAAAGTCATTTTTACACTAACGAAATATTTTGTTGTTATAGATCCTAGTTCTGTTGCTAAATTGAGTTACAGAATTGCAAAAAACTAGCAAGAAAAATTGCAGAAGACCTGTTGCTTACACGGCGAAACAACTAACAAATCAGTCGAGAGGCTCAAAATTAGTAACTAAGGAAATCAACAAAATAGAAGGAATAATAGCTTAGAAAAGAAGGCAACATGAAAAGTTAGCTGCAAGATTGCAGAAAAAACCAACCGAATTACAAAATAAAACAGAAGCAAAATAGACTAGCAGAACATGTAGTTATGCAGCGGGGTTACAACGATAAACACAACAGGTGCCCAAATAAAACAGAACACAACAACCATATAACAACCAAATAGAAAACCAACAAACTAGCATATGTGTTCTTATCAAACAAATAAAAAAAATCCAAAAGCAATACGTAACAGAATCATTTGGATAGTAACTTAAAAAACACTAGGACCTCGTAAACTCTGGAACCATCAAGAAAAATACCATCAGAAACAACAATACAAGCAAGAGACCAATAAATTCAGAATACGTCCATGACAACACAGAAAAGTACGAGCAGAACCTACTAAGGCAGAACTTAGTCCAGATTACAAATGCCCTAAAGCCAAAACAACCATAAGTCAGAAACCAGCAATTATACCAAAGAGATAATGACAACTAGAAGGCATCATCGTTAAAACAGAAGCTGATAGAACCCGCACATCACAGTAGATGACAACGAATGACTCAAAAATATTACTAGCAGAACCTATTTAAGCAAAAAGCTACTAAGATGATAATCACTTACTTGCCGCAAAATAAATGGAACTACAACGTACAACGGGAAGCAACTACGCTTGGACACCTAGTCTAGTTGCTAATTCTTTATAAATCAATGGCTGAGTATAAGGGCCTGGGGGTAGGCCGAGGCTGTTGGTCCTTACCTATGTTGTATAGCTAGATGATATTGTTAAACTAATAATGACAAAGACAATTTTAGAGGTAGCTAGAGACTCACAACGCACACATCCACATTCGAGTACTCTGAAGAATTAGGTATCGATGCCTGTCAACAAATATAACGAGTCATATCCATGATCAACAAATATCATATTCAACAATGGTTGGTTTCCCACAACATAAACAAACCATTCATCATGCTTCTCTCTCTCTCTTACTGTTTAGTCTTTTAGTAAAGCTGCCAAAAAAGGAAAAAAGTTATGATTAGCACAAAAGTAGGTTGTTCTAACTATAAGATAGTATATTATAATATTATAGGACAATCATATGTGCGTAATTTAGCCATTCCTGCGTCAATAACATTCTTGATCCCAGGAATAGTAACTGACGCTTCATTTATATTGGTAGCTATATTACCTAAAATAAACAGAAGAAAGCAACTTATGGTTAGATATTTTGAGGAATTAAGATCACAAGAAATAATAGGAGGTAGAAAACTGCTTGAGTTTTTTTGATAAACTCATAAAATAGTTTTTGTCTCCAACATTTTTCCATGAGACAGTACATTATGCAAAGTACTCGACACCTTCAGCTTCAACACTAATAAAAAATAGTCTTGAATTACACAATCTATATGCCATCAACTACCTTAATATATCATTTTTAATATTATAGAATAGACTATGCCATAACACTCATAAAACCTATATATTGGCAGAACATATCTGATTAAACAGGTCATAAGAGATGTCTATCTTATACCTTTTTGCAATCATAACATATTCTATAAGAAGAAAGGGCTTATACATTAACCAAAATATGTTATCGAACATATCATGAAGGTTAAGATTATAAAAGGAATTTCATAAACTAACAATTTTGTTCTCTCAAAGATGGTAATAGAACTTGGTTCTCTCAAAGGCAACACAATTCCAAGGAAATTAAGTATAGCATGACTCACACAGCATGAAAACATTAGAGTACATTGTAAAATCTTGTATATATCAGTAGAAAATCGACATCTTTTTGCAAAAAAAAAAAAAAGATTTTTGGTAAAAAAAAAAATACTATTTCCTCTAATAACTTCCAGAAAAGTATTTTAAATAAATCATTATGTAACCTGGATAAACATAAGAGACTAGGTATGCCAAACAAGTAACAATAGGAAGTTTTACATAATACTCCCTCGTCCCATAGAAGTTGACACACTTTCCTTTTTGGTTTGTCCCACTAAAGTTGACACATTTCCTTTTTAATACATGGGATCCACACAAAAACAATTAATCTATTCTCATGGGCCCCACATATCACATCTAATACGACTACCCACTACACATTAAATATTATTTCTCTCACTTCACTTTACTCTACTTTACATTAAATTATTATACTCCTTAATCTTCGTGCCCAAAAAAATTATACCAACTTCCATGGGACGGAGGAAGTAGAAAACTTGGTTACACATGGCATATTATTTTTAAGATTTAGTGGAAAATAAACAATCATCTGACGAAAATAGAAACCATGTGCTGCATTGGGTTGAAATAGTACATTAAAGCTATCAACTGAAAAAAAAAATACCAATAATTATTTTTATAAAATGAATTCAAATTATATTTTTAACTTGAGCCTAAAATCAAATCAAAGAGAATTAAATAAAAATTAAAAGAATATTTGAAAAGATTAATCAACCTGACCTCATATCTGATATAACTGTTCAGATGCTAACCAAATCTTAAAGACTATAACTAATGTTCCAATCAAGATATCAGTACCACAAAATGTGCTCAAGTTTATCAATTAATTTACTATACATGTGAATAAAATGAAAACTACCTGAATGTACTGGTACAACATGAACACGACCTGCACTTCCAAGCCTTTTTAGTGACACCATGTCCTGCAATTATCCTAGGTGGTTAGATCACATTATGACCCACCCCCACTACCACTTGCAGTATCCTCTGAGAGAACCTCTAAAAGGAATGGACTATCTCAGGGCACAGCTGAAAGTGCTTGCAGTTGTCCATGAGAAATATTCTCCAGCATTAGAACCACATCCTGGCCGTGGACTCTACTATCCCCATTTCGTGCAGCCCTCTCAGAATCCACAATTCGAAAGAGAGATGACTTCTTATCACTCTCTAGGATTTAGCATTAAAAAAACAGCTAAAGACTTAAGCAAAACCCCTTTACAACAACACTAGCCCTTCAATTTCTTCTCTACAACTAAAGGAAATTGTACTTTTCACATTCCATGAGATAAATCGTGCAGCAGTCCACATTGGCAAAAACTACGTATATTTTACTAATATCAGCAATTGGATAAATATATTCCCAAAGACACACAAAGAAAATCAATTAATTTTAGCATTAATTTCACAAACGGGCAACATCAACATACTATACACAAATTAAAATTAAAAAGCTAAATTTTAATTTCATAAACGGGTTGTCCACACAGAGAACGCATCAGGGTTTAGCATAAATTCACAAACCCGTTACGCAACCAACCCGTAAAAAGACAAATAATCATTAAGCTCAAGCTTACCATAACAAATCAGCTGCACACACAATTAAAAATTATGGTAAATAAAAGGTAAATAAAGGGCTGACCCTTAATTGTGATAGGAAAAGAATCCATGATATATACCATCAAAAAGAGAGAAAGCAAGCAGGAAAACACCTGCCCCTCTATAAATAAGATGCCTCAATCTGTTACAACCTTCTTGACCTGCAAATATTGGAGAAATTTAAGCCTTTTTCAATCTTACCCCCCAAAAAAATAAAAGATTATCCATGCACATGCTCTACTTATGAGCCATGCTTCTTTAAGTAAAAGAGAAGGCTTCATTTCTTCTTTGATACTGTAATTGGGTCCCATTTTTTAAATTTTTACAAAATAGAGAGCTGTGGGTAACAATATCATTGTTGGGATGGATATTGCATAACTAACACACACACACACAATCTTGGTAATCAAACATGTATAATTCATATACCAGCGATATCCTAAAGGCCCAGATTCACAGTTTGGACATCAACAGTAACGTTGGCGCAGAAATTATCAGAAACAGTTGGTACATAATCTTGAGCCAAGAGTTAAAAAATCCTTTAAAGAAATACAAAATTCAAGAGCACACTCAAGAAAATAGAATTAGATATTCTAAAAAGTAAACAGGGGAGATGAAGGCCCTTCAGTTGTACTTACAGTTGGAAAAGTGTTGCTAGTGTAGGAGATGAGAAGACGAGTCTTCCCAACGACACCGTCCCCAACTGTTATGCATTTGATGAATTTGATTGTTGTAACATTTCATTAGCAGCACTACTAGTGGTATTAAAGCTCATTTTTTCACCAAATCAAGAATCACAATTCAAGAAAATGGCAGCGTAAGGAAGGAAAGTTGATGGAAGGTTTACAAGATAGAATTTCCTGAGAGTTTCAGCTATGAAAAATATGATACATTTCAATTAGTTCTACTTCGACTATCATAATTAACATAAACCATTCTTAAGCATAACAAATACTTATTTAAATAATAAAATGGAAGTCAGTTTATGTTGTTTTAACACTTTTCCAAGAGTAGGTCACTGAAAATTTTTATATACATCTAAAAACCTAATAATCCAAGCACTTCCTAAGCTCATAGATCAGATCCAATTTGTTATAGCCATCAACATGAAATCTCAAATCCTATCATGCATATATCCAATTCAAAACAAACAACAACATGTCAATATTTAATCCCAAGGATTCTACCGAGAAAACTCAAATTATGATAGGGAAATTAGGGTGGGCAAATTATGTTCGGATTATACTGTGCAAAACACCTGGTAATATTGCTTGAAATTGTTATGGAAAAGAGAAGACTACATTCTACATACCAACCAACGCCGTCAATCTCAAAAGTAGTATCGAAGCGGCACCTTCTATCCTTCCAAATTGATACCGGCGGCAGTAGACGAGAAGAGAAATAGGTAGAGAGGCTATCATCTGCCACTTTTATCTAGCCAATCACCTCTTTCCAAATATACCAGACCACCGATACTCACCTCCGCCATACCTCAGGAGTGAAGACCTGTCTAAATTCCTGAGAGAGCCGACAGAGATAGGTGGGAGGAGATTTGATCAGAAGTATAATTGGCGGAAATATATTAGGATTGGCGCCTTTCAGAAGTATAATTAGCGGAAAAATATTAGGATGGCGCCTTTCTTTTCTTTCTCTTAATATTGATGCTTAAATATTAAAAAATTCGAAGAAGATGTGAACATGTATCACATTTTCCTTCAAATCAATGTGTAATAGTGACATTAATTTTTTCAAACAATTATATGAATTAGTATTAAAAAATTTGTGAAAAAAAAAATCTTAAACATAATATTTGTGAAAGAATATCAGTCTTTTATTTATTTATTTCTTTTTTATTAGAGTTAATTAAAAAAATCCATAAATTATACTAGTATAATAAATTAATCCTCACGTTTGAGAAATTAAAAAAAAATATCATCGTTAAATATTATTGTAAAACGATGCCAAATTCTTAAAAAAATAACCTTACACAAATTGGATGCATTTTGCAACAATACTTAAAATTGATGTTATTTTTTTATAATTTCTCAAATGATTGGATTAATTGCAATGAGAGTAAAGTTCGTGATTTTTCTTGCCATTAATCTTTTTTATTAGGTAGAACTAGTATTATACTATAATTATTATACTGCTCATATAATCGCATGGATTAGTTTTAAAAAAATATTTATATAAGTATAATTTTTTAGACGAGTTTAAATAAGTATAATTTGTGAGACGAATCGACTCATTATAAAAGTAGTTATTATATAGGTAAAATATATTTATTAATAATTAAAGTATATTTTTATAGTAAAAATCATATTATAATAAAATTATATTTTAGTGCATCATTATCATATTTTATGAAATCATATTAAACTGTGAATAATTATATTTTACCAAAATAATAAATATACTTTAATACTTTTCACAAATTATCTCACATAAATTTCGTTTTATAAGAGATTTTGTTCACTATAATTAGTTTTTTTACATAAAAAACTATATTTATTTTAAATAACTTGTTTTCATAAATGTTACTCCCTTCGTCCCATAAAACCTTTCATATTTTCCTCATTTGTTTGTCCCACAAAATCTTTCACACTGCCAAAAAGGAAACATCATTTTATCTAACAACCTCAAAAATTACTATAATGTCAAATTTACCACACTTTTTTCATACACATCTCATTACTTTATATTTTTTTATTACCTAAAATACTACAATACCATCCAAAGTCAATAAAATTTGTCAAAAAATATAAATTTTTTTAAACAACATGAAAAAGTAATCGTGAAAAATATTATGGGATGGAGGGAGTACTATTATAAGTTACAAATTTTATTCTATACTACCTTTTAATAATAAGAATTTTAAATTTTGTTACTATCATCAGATACAATATTTATTTAAAATTACAAATTAAAATATTATTTCATAAATTATTTTATAATAAAAAATAAATATTTTTTTATTAGATAAAAGAAAATTGATTTATTAATTTTTATATAAACAATTTATCTCCTATTTGAAATTTTAATATAAGACAATATTTAGAATTTAAGAAGAAGTTAGCAAAATCAATGACATTAAAATGTTTTTATAAATTAATTAAAGTTTATTAATCATAGATACTCTCAAAAGGTTCTATATTTCATAGATACTCCAATAACATGTTTTGCTATTTTTGTTGTCGGCCCGCTTTGGTTCTATATTTCTTTTTATATAAAAATATGATCAATACACATTTCGTTAATACAATTAAAATATCTTACTCACACATCCACTAATACAACTATTCAATACATATTAATAATAACACTTTTTAATTAAAAAATATATTAGCTCCATTTCATCAAACAGTTCGCGTTTATTGATTGGAATTATTTAAAAAAATTTATTTTATTAATCTAACTTTCTTTGCAAAGTCTTACTTCATCGCTCCGCTTTCAAGGTATCATTTTTTCATTTTGGGTGTCCACCCCAAGGTCTCATTTCATTTTTTATCCACACATACCCACTAATATAACTAAAAAATGGGACATACCCTTCACTAATACA
The DNA here is from genome assembly GCA_023678885.1 of Pogostemon cablin. Classification (NCBI taxonomy): domain Eukaryota; kingdom Viridiplantae; phylum Streptophyta; class Magnoliopsida; order Lamiales; family Lamiaceae; genus Pogostemon; species Pogostemon cablin. The sequence continues at coordinate 10,875,540 of CM043008.1, read as the reverse complement.
ACTACCCACTACACATTAAATAACAATATTCCTTAATCTTAGTGCCCAAAAGCAAATGGAATCCTTGAATCCGAACGGAGGGAGTACTTACGTACACTTGACCGTACAGATCTATCTTTAAGTGCTTACAGATCTATTTTATATATTTTAATATTAAATGTTATACCATTTAGTATTAGAATTTATGCTCTGATTTTGAGAAAAAATTAATTTTTTTAATTAAACATTTATAGTTAGTATATTAATAAAAACTAATACACTTACCTTTAATGTAGTAAAATACTATCTTTTAAAATAAAATGTTAAACCCTAAACACCTGGGTGAATAAGGGATAATATTCAAATTTATTTTATTTATCAATTAATTCCACCATCTTATTTTATTTTTCAATTATTTTTAATATTGGAAATTAACTTTCGTATGAATAAGACTCGGCAAAATTGCAGATCAATTACTTCCCATATATAAACCTCTAAGCTTCACCGTAAACATCTCTTGCCTTAAAATCTACAGTGAAATTCATCTCGATCCTCCTCCTCAAGAGGCAACAAATGCTGCGGTGTCGTCCACCGTCGATCTACGTTGCGCGCGTCCAGCGATCTCATCCTTGCAGCAACATCTTTTGCCTCTCAATCTAGCGGCTATGTAATTTTTTCCGACAAACCCTAGTTTTTATTTGTTGACGACAATTCCTTTTTCTCTAATTTGTGTGTGCTTTTGATAACATCTTGTGAAATAAAATTTTGTGTATACATTTCAATTGTGTAATTATGCCGTTGGAATATAGTAATTTTTACCTTTCTGACAAAGGAAAGGTTGGATGTATCTTGTTCAATACTGTTTCTCTGGAAATGTGCATCATTTCATTTCATGCTTTATCTATTGAACTTTAGATGTCTGTAACATTAGTCTAATACATAGGAGCGCATGTTAAACATGTAATCTTCAAGTTTCTCTATTCTAGTGGGTTTAATCAAGTTATATCATCTGCTTCTGTCTACGTTTCAGGGATGGACTCTCTTGCCTTCTTTCTTGTTTTCCAATCCCAAACTTAGAAACCGTGTGAACCTTATTTGTACTAAGTCCTTAATCTGAACTACTACTTGAGCTTTTTTGTTTGATCTGAACTACTACTTAGGCTTTTGTGTGGGAATTATACCTACTCAGTTCTTAAGTAGTGGGACTTGCAAACATTACCCCATGTTTCATACCAGTTGTGATTTTTTGTAATGGAAGTTGGCTCAATATTATTGAATTTCTTCTACTAATTGTGTACTTGGAAGGCTATCCTTCTGTATCAATATCTCACTACAAGAGAAATGATGTAGTACAATGTTATAAAAATGAAGTCGACGTGTATTTTATTCTATTCTTGTCTATTGCTATATATTATTTCTCAAGAATGTTGAATCTATTTTTTAGGTATATCTTTTATAAATATTTGTTTTTGCGTATCCTTGACTGAATTTTTGAATTTACTGCATGTTTGTTGGAAGAAAGAAACGAATGCGGAGAAGATCTCCAAGAGGTAACCTTTTATTAGCACACTGGAAGATTTTGTATGGAGAATATTACCACTAGCAGTCACTGGATAAAATAATCTGTCTTACACCTGAACAAGTGATTAAATTCACTGCCTAACAATGGCATTGCCAAAAACTTTTGATCTGAAACAATTCTGATTCTCTGAAGCATTCTATTTACTTTGGTGTGGCTTTGAATTTTTTGGTGTTCTACTATGAGATCCCGAACTATCCTGAATGGTGTCCTGCAATCAATTTATTGAATTTAACTATTGCTATCATTTTACCATGTGCTAGAATGAATATTTTTCAATTTTATTTATAAGAAATGTGTCTTTTTTGTTGTAGATGATATTGTCTGTAAGTATTGAGCAAGCCCATGAGTGTGATTAATTCATGAAGTTAATATTTGATATTGCAACCCACCTCTCATAAGGCCATTGTTTTTTATTTTTAGATTAAAGGGCTTACAAATAAGTTGCACAAGTCTAAGTGTGCATGCTCTCTTATTTTTAATAATATAGAATATTTCATCTGTTAATAAAAACATGTAGTTGAATTCATGAAGGATGTGGATTTCCTATCATAATTTGGTGACTTAGATTTTCTAGAGTTCCTTTGTTGTGCTCTGTGCTCGGGAAAAGAATAAAAGGAAGATGAAAAGATATTTCTATTTTCTAACATGTTTCTATTGTATGTGTCAAGAGTTAAACTTTAATTTTTTTAATAAGATAGCTTTCAGAAACATGTTCAATCATCCTTCTATTGTAATCTTCAAGCACTGTTATCAATAAAAAGTCGTAAGACTTTGATGTGCTGTTCTTATGTAGAGATACCAAAAACTTTAAGATTTGAATGAGCTGATTTGAACCTAGAATTTTCATGAAGAAGAATGATTGAATATTTTGTTGATGGCTTCTATCTTCGGCAGTTAAGAGTGGGTCGTGATTTTCACCTTTCTTAGCATGTATTTTCATAAATTGCTCATTAATGGAGATTAGAAAGCTGTATATTACTATTTGAAATATTCAAACTTGGTTTTTTTCTTTTTTTAAAAGTTTGTATGAATGACTTTTTAGTTTTGCTTGCTATATTCCCATACCTCTCCATTCACAATCTTTGTGCAGTTATCCATCAGAACCTTTACTCTACCCATATTTGCAGCATAGTATTCTATCATTATATAAAGATTGGGTATATTTCAATGTCGCATCTATACATATTTACTGGAAATTATTTAATCTCGTATTGTCATTTCAATGAAATTTTCAGCTGAATTGCCTTTTGTATTGCTCTTTAAAAATTTCAGCAGAAAATTTACCTGTCTTTTGTATTCTTCTTCCTCTACAAGTATTATTAATGTAGTAATTTGGTGGTAGAAACTCGTAACTAAAACAAATAAATTGAAATAATAGAAGTATAGATAAAAGCTACATTATCCCATAACGCAAATTGCAGATTCATGTGTTGATGCTACTTCATAGAATGCTTTCTCTTTGCTTATTATACATAATTACTAAATTATGTTATAGTTCAAGACAACTTTTGCAATTGAGCATAATATTTTGCATGTGTTGTTCACTTTCACTTGTACGCTATTGGTAGAGAGTGTTAGCTGTCATGATCACCCTTATGCCCATTGCTGAAAAGATTGTCATAGTTTTAATGCAAATTTTATATATTTAGTTTAAATTATAATCATGGGTTGCTTACTTCATATCTAAATAATGATCGACACCAGGTATTTGTAGTTGTTTTACGTTTTTTTAATCTTCTATGTTGTATGTTTTGGACATAATTTATTTTGTTGTGCTTGCACTTTTAAGTTGACAATCAACTTGTAGTTTCTTTTGTGTAGGTTTTTAAGAATGGCATCTGGAGTCGTACCTAAACTTAGACAAATAACGGAAGTTCATTAACATATTAAATATTAGAGAGATCATCGTATAGAAAAGGACAATACTCTAGAATTACCATCCAAGAACCACCTGCTAAAGCTGTCATTTCTATAATAGGTATAACTTTTCTTTTTAATATTAATTATTAACTCAAAATCTTATAATTGTTTCTTAGGTAGTCTATGCTTGCAATTTTTTTTTTCAATGCAGTATATAAGGATTCCTTTTTTAGGTATTTTGTTGTGCTTGCAGTTTTCTTGTGCATGTTTTGCTAGAATTTGGGTAGATTGGATATTATGTTGGTTTTGTATGCTTGTTTATTTCAGCTTTGGATTTTTATTTTTTTTTTTGTGTTTTAGGCTTTTGTACTGGAATTTCAAAACTTTTTATTTTTCTGGATTTAATACCCAGGTATCAATGAGTGGCCTAGCTGGAGGGCTGGTTCCATTGCAGTTGGTTTTAAACTCCACTTTTTTTACGTTGTCCACCACTCCATTATGTTTGGAGGAAAAGTAATGATGCTCATTTTGTTAACTTAGGAAGTTATGGTCGATAGCTAACTCTGGAATTATACTACAGATTGCTAGATTCCGATATATAGCTTGATGCTGGTTGGTAGTTGCTAGTTGCTAGTACTTGGGTCTTATACTGCTCATACAATTAATTTTAGTTGCTTGTAACTAGATTAAACATATCATAGTTCTCATTGAGGGGATAACATTTATGATAGCTTCTACTTTTGTACTCATAGTTCTCATTAGGGGATAACATTTATGATAGCTTCTACTTTTGTACTTTGGATGTATTGTACTCTTTATGCTGTGAAACTGTGAAATATATTTATTTCTTTCATAAAGTAGCAAGTTCAAGTAAATCAAAATATCATTAAATATGTATTTGCTTATTAATTTAATATTTGAAAAATAAATAAATTTATAAATAAAAAAAATCAATTTAGTGAAGATTCATTGGTCACTAAAATATTAATCTTATGAGCATATATTTTTTTTTATGAAAATATTAAATTATAATATGATGAAATATTTCGTCATGATACGATTATAATTTGTCATAATATATTATTAACAATGACAAAATATTTCGTCACTATATTAAAATTTCCTAATGATATTTTTTCATATCGTCACTAGTATAATATATAAATATATATTCACCAAGAAAATAAGTTGTCACCATTTTTAAATATTTTAATGATAAAAATATTTTGTCTTAATATTTTACTTTTTAGTGACAAATTATGTCGTCATAATATAATTTTTCCAATCGTTACTAGTAATGCATATATTTATGACGAAAATATAATGTCACCATTCCCATACATTTTAGTGATAATGAATATTTTATCTTAATATCTTACTTCTTAGTGACAAATTATATCATTATTATATGATGCTTTTATTTCGTCATTGTTGTTCAACCATTTCACGACGAAACATTTAAAGTTGACCAAATATTTAGTTTAAATGTGACAATAAAAATATCATACAAAATTAATGAGATTGATATTTGTAGAGAAAATCGTCATATAATCTAACATTTTAGTGATAATAAATGTTATCATCATGTTAAATTCAAGTTTTAGTGACGAAGTAATATATTTAGTGACGAAAGTAACATGACAATTGTGACAACTTATTTGTCACTTTAGACTATAACAAATAGTGACGCTAAGTATTTTTGTCATCAAAATATAACATTAGGTGGCAAATTAAAATATCGTCAAATATATATAATACGACGCACATTCCATGACGATCATTGTGACGCACGAATTTCGTTATTATAAATTTTTAGTGACGAAAAATTCAATTATCATGACGAATTTTATCGTCGCCATTTATCGAATTTCTTGTAGTGCTCTTATACTTCCGCTCTGAATAATAATAATAATAATAATAATAATAATAAATAAATAATTATTACATTTTTATTTTTTTCCTCTCTAAAAACTTTTACGTTCTTAAAATGTTAAAATATAATAATAATAATAATAATAATAATCAAAACAATTAACCACATTTTATATTCTCTCTGTCCCAAATTCATCTTCACGTTTATTGTAGATATGAAATTTAAGAAAAGTCATTTTTTGACTTTTAGGGATAATATGATATTTTTGAGTAGTAAATAAATAATAAAATGTCATGTGTATTAAAAAGGTGGTGGCAATTTTAAAATTTAAGTAGATTAAACGTATATTAATTAGTTACTTTTTCTTTTATGAAAGTATGAAGTTGGAGTTAAAACAAAATTTTCAAAAATATTAGTCATACTTAATACCTTTAATAGTAGTATACTTTATCTTTATTTATTAAAAAAAACAAAATATCTCTAGAAATAACATTTTTACTAATCTACATATAATTTTTATTTTTTGAGTTAATATCCAATATACTTAAGTGCACACGTATACTTATATGTGTATTAATTTTATTCTTTAGTGTTATATATTTTCTTAATAAATGTATTACTTTTATATATTTAGTTTTTCATGGGAAAAGTTTACAGAAAATTCGCGAACAAAGTATAAAATTTTTTATTCATTTTCATTGATTAATATAAACATTTTGAAAGTGGATGCATCGTGCACCCGAATGCACATAATAATTTGCTTTTTTTTAAGGATGAGTAACTGATAGATGTAGAATAAACTAATAAAAGTATACTCCCTCCATCCCATGAAAAGAGTTACATTTACTATTTGCACGGATATTAAGAAAATATAGTAATTTAATATGTAGTGAGTTGAGAAATATAATAATTTAATGTATAGTGGGTAGCTGTATTAGTATTGTGTGTGAGCCTAATGAAATTAAAGTGATTGATTTATGTGAGTCTCATCTACTAAAACATGAAATATAGCTCTTATAACGAAACACCATAAATAAAATGTAACTCTTATTGCGGTACAGAGAGTATATTGGTTCAATAGATAACAATCTATTGAATTAATTCAATATAAATAAAAGTGAAATATCAATAATTCAACTTACGTTTTGACTAATGCACTCTCATTCTTTGTACTATTACAAGTTGAATTCCCTATTTAACATTTAATGCTTTATAATATAAAAAATTATATCCTACAATCAAAGACGGAGGCAGTTAAGGACTAGGGAGGGTGGCGGCCCCCCTGGCATTTTAAAAGCCACTATTATATATATTCAAAATATTTTTGTATAGCATGTATAGTGTAGTGGTTAGGTTCATGTTTTACTTCTTGGAGGTCGAGGGTTCAATCCTTGAACGCACCATATTTATTATTATTTTTATATTATTTTAGTTAATCTTTATTTTATTTATTTTTATATATTAGTTTTATTTATATTAATTTTTTTCTCTTTAAAAATTTCTTTCTATTTGATCCTGCATAAATTTTATCTTTTTATTTTTTCTTTGACATTGTTTTGTGTTAAATTTTATTTCATACTTTATATATTAGTTATAATATATATATTCCATTAATTTGATTCTAAATCAAGACGAGATCTAAATACACTTCATGGATCAATATTAAATTACGTGTATTTTATTAAATATCAATTAAAAATATTAAAATTATCATTATTTATGACATACATAGTATACTTCTTTATAATATAATTTTTTTCTCTTTAGAAATTTCTTTCTATTTGATCCTGCATAAATTTTATCTTTTTATATTTTTTTTACATTGTTTTGTGTTAAATTTTATTTCATACTTTATATATTAATTATAATATATATATTCCATTAATTTGATTCTAAATCAAGACGAGATCTAAATACACTTCATGGATCAATATTAAATTACGTGTATTTTATTAAATATAAATTAAAAATATTAAAATTATCATTATTTATGACATACATAGTATACTTCTTTATTATTAGATCAAATTATTCCAAAAAAAAAAAGATTGATAAAGTTGTTAAAAAATAGTAACTTATTTTAAAAAACGCATGTAATTTTACCAGACGAATCAAATTTTTTACATTGTTTTAGTTAATCTTTATTTTATTTATTTTTATATATTAGTTTTATTTATATTAATTTTTTTCTCTTTAGAAATTTCTTTCTATTTGATCCTGCATAAATTTTATCTTTTTATTTTTTCTTTGACATTGTTTTGTGTTAAATTTTATTTCATACTTTATATATTAGTTATAATATATATATTCCATTAATTTGATTCTAAATCAAGACGAGATCTAAATACACTTCATGGATCAATATTAAATTACGTGTATTTTATTAAATATCAATTAAAAATATTAAAATTGTCATTATTTATGACATACATAGTATACTTCTTTATTATTAGATCAAATTATTCCAAAACAAAAAAAAGATTGATAAAGTTGTTAGAAAATAGTAACTTAATTTAAAAAATGCATGTAATTTTACCAGACGAATCAAATATTTACTTTACAATACTATTTTGGCTCCCCCTAAATTAAATTTCTGGCTCCGTCACTGCCTACAATAGACCATTAAATTCTTGGACATGTGCTGAATTTTGGGCATTGATTATGACACGTAGCAAGTGTCACGCCCCGACCCTAGACAGAACGCGACAACCGCCACGTTAACCATAAATTTCGCAAAATGGGTGCACTCCACTCCACAAAGTTTATAGAAAACGTAAGACTTGCTATCAAGTACCTGTAGAACTGAACAACTGATAACAACGGGTACAACCCGAGGACATCATCTCATAAAGTATCAACAAGGATTTACAAAGGTACAAAAAGAACATCAAGAGGGTCACCAAATATAAACTATACAATCTCACCAATGAATTCGTCAATTTATATAAAAGAGAAAGTACCCAAAACATTGATTGGATGACGAGCAAACGATATGCAAACCTCCAACCAAAACGATATCAACAGCCTGAAAAGGAAAGAATGATGGGGGTGAGCAAAACCACTAGCTCAGTGAGGTGATAAGCCGGTCACCCCGACCCTTATACGAAGCATGTATTCCCACTCGCGGTTCATAACATAAAATCCAACATTTAGTCCTACAATAACTATTTCTCACTCAGTATACATATTAATGAAAATAAAAACCTTAGTGCACATTTACGAATAACACAATTAGTTCAAACAACATGTTATCACATAAAAGACGCGTGGGTAGTCAATATCCTCCTCAAACTGAGCTCTCCGTCTAGAGACAGTCCAAGCCCGTCACCATTACTCTAGATAAAATGCACATTAATATTCTTTCTCAACACGCCAAGTGCTAAAGTTCACAATTCAATATCGACGTGAATACTTGAAATGATCAAACATATAAACATATATGACATGTATGTCCCACACCGGTGACGTTGACTGAGCCTATAATAGACTGATCCATCTAACGATCACCCTCCAGAGTATCAGTATTTGACAAATGGACAGGTGCCCCGTTAGATCTAACTCACCCGGGTTTGCCAAGCAACGGGCAACTTGGTTGTCACTCTAACTCACCTGAACCGCGACAATTCGAGCTACTTAATCAATGTCGCTCAAACTCACCCGAACCGTGACCAATTCGGGCTACTTAACCTTGGTACCCGGCATACATATGCATATGCATCATAAGATGAATAACGACTCAAGTTAGGGTCTTAATAGCACACAAGAAAAACCAGAAATCAATTCTCAAATAATTCAAAATAAATGCTGTCAGATATCGAGCCGACAAGGCTCTTCAACATAAGTTAAAATCAATAATACTCATAAAATGGCTAACAGGACTCTAACCAGAGCAATCGAGCCAATCAGACTCTTTACCACATAACACAATACCAAATAATTTTCTTATCAATAAACTAAAACTAAAATAAATACATTTATCGAGGGTCCACACTTCCCACAAGAGAAGGCGTTCCCGAATTATCAACTCACAAGGAAGTGATTAACTCTCTCCGAAATCTAAAGTCGGTCCCTTGCCCTTCGTCAATGGTTCTTTACCTAGAAAAGAGATGAGCAATTGAAGACAAATTAAATATAACTAACTATTAGTGGTAACATCCCTTTCATTGCTAAAAACAAATCCTAATCGAGTTCGAACGAGTCAATATTAAATAAAAATGGCATGTAACTCCTTAACATCAGTTCCCAATCCCACATAACTCATTTCAATACATTAACTAAACGAAACGATAGAAAATAAGTTTGAATTCGACATAAAATTTTTGAAATTTTATAGCTAGCGGCAGTTTACGAGAAAAATCATGACTAATTGTAGAATAATCAGATTGAGGCGTTTCAAGTGGCCACGGAAAGCTAACGAGTTCAGCTACGTATAGAAATTAAGTTTGCAAACTTTCGAGGGCAATAGCTATGTCAAAATCAGTTCGAACAGTCTGTGAATTACCTACATACCAAAAAGAAAAACACCATACCATGGAAGAAGGAAACTTAATTCACACACCACTTACCTCAAAACAACTTAGAAACCACCTAGGATGAGGGTTGTAAGGGAGAATTTGATCAACAAGAGTTTCTCCTCTTCACTCTCTTCTTTCTCCCCTTTTGTTTTTCTTCTCCCGTTCTTCTCTCTTTTCTTTTTTTTTTAACTTTAGCTTTAATAATTATATATCAGACCATTTAAGTGGGCTGAAACTTTGGGCCACAAAATAAATAAATAAATAAGTTTAGGCTTTCTAAAAATAATCTAGTTGGGCTAAGATAGGGCTGACCTTTTGGTCCATAAAAATAAATAAATAGGTTTTGGGCTTTCTAAAAAAATCTAGTTGAGCTAAGATATTATAAAGTATCCCCTCCTCCAAAAAGTTTCGTCCTCGAAACATAAACGTACCTAGAGATGAAAGAGATTTGGATGGTGTTCACGTATGACTGACTCTGGTTCCCATGTTTCTTCTTCTTCAATTTGATCACTTCTCCATAGAACTCTCGCCATAGGAATGGATTTATTACGAAGCATTTTCTCTCGGCGATCTACAATTTGAACAGGTTGTACTTCGTATGATAGATTTTCCTTTAATACAACTGGGGGATATTTGAGCACGTGCGAAGGATCTGGTTCATATTTTCTAAGCATAGAGACATGGAAGACATCGTGAATCTTCGTCAATTCCGATGGTAGCTCAAGTCGATACGTGACACGACTAATCCTTTGCACGATCGTAAACAGGCCAATATACCTTGGACTCAACTTTCCTCGACGGCGGAATCGCAACACGCCCTTCCATGGAGAAACTTTCAGAAAAATTTTGTCTCCTTCATTAAACTCCAAATCGCGCCTCCTATTATCTGCGTAGTTTTTCTGTCGATCTTGCGCTGCCTTAAGTCTGTCTCGAATAAGTTGTATTTTTGCCTTCGCATCTTCGATAAGCTCTACTTGTTCGATTCGTCTCTCGCCAACCTCATCCCAAAAGAGCGGTGTTCAACACTTTCGGCCACACAGAGCTTCGTACGGGGGCATTCCAATGCTTGAATGATAACTGTTGTTATAAGTGAACTCCACCAAAGTCACGTACTTATCCCAGCTACCTCCCAAATTCAACACCACTGCACGTAGCATGTCTTCTAGTGTCTGTATAGTTCTCTCTGACTGTCCATCAGTCTGTGGATGAAACGAGGTACTGAATAGTAATTTTGTACCTAGCGCTTTCTGCAGGCTAGGCCAAAATGGGAAGTGAATCTTAGATCACGGTCAGATATGATTGAAACTGGTATTCCGTGCAATCTCACGATCTCATCGATATATAACTTGGAAAGTTTCTCTGAAGATTCGTTGGTATGCACTGGAAGGAAATGTGCCGATTTCGTCAGACGATCGACAATGACCCAAATTGAGTCATGACCCTTTTGGGTTCGAGGTAAACCAGAAACAAAATCCATTGTGACGTTTTCCCATTTCCACTCAGGAATAGGTAGTGGTTGAAGCATGCCGGCTGGTTTTTGGTGTTCCGCTTTAATCTGTTGGCATGATAAGCATTTTGATATAAATTTAGTAATGTCCCATTTCATACCTGGCCACCAATAATGTTCCTGAAGTGTTCTGTACATTTTGGTACTACCAGGATGCATAGCATAGGCTGACGAATGGGCTTCCTCAAGAATAGCTCTACGAACATCAAGTTCTAATGGAACACAAACACGATTTTTAAAAGTAAGAAGTCCATCATCCCGAATTTGAAACTCATTTTCTTTTCCTTGATTTAGCTTCTCCATCTTCTGTTGTAAATCAACATCGTGTGATTGTCTTTCTCGAATTTGCTCGAACAAGGTAGGTCTAACCTCGAATTTGGCGATTAAGGCAGAATCATTAGACTTTTCACAATCGAGCAAAATGTATAAAGATTTAAATTGCTCCAACATAGGAAGATAAAAAGATTGAATCGAAGCAAGTGAGGTAGAAGACTTTCTACTCAGAGCATCTGCAACAACGTTCGCCTTGCCAGGATGATAATCGATGACTAAGTCATAGTCACTAATCAACTCCATCCATCGCCTTTGCCTGAGGTTGAGCTCCTTTTGCGTGGTGATATACTTTAAGCTCTTGTGATCAGTGAAAACCCGACAAGTTGCACCGTACAGATAGTGCCTCCAGATCTTCAATTCAAAGACGATTGCAGCCAACTCTAAATCATGTGTAAGATAATTTTCTTCGTTCTTCTTCAATTGGCTTGAAGCGTAGGCAATAACCTTTCCTTCTTGCATGAGAACACATCCTAATCCTTGTCTCGAGGCGTCGCTATAAATGGTAAATTCTCCAATCGCTGGGTCTGGCAAAGCAAAAATAGGAACTGAAACGGGTCGTCTTTTCAATTCTTGAAATGCTTCCTCGCATTCTTCACTCCATTCAAATTTTACCCCTTTTCGAGTCAATTTAGTTAAAGATGAAGCCAATAACGAAAAGTCTTTGACAAACCGTCGATAATATCCAGCTAATCCCAGAAAACTACGAATCTCTGTCACGTTCTTTGGACGCTCCTAATCTAGTATAGCTTGAATCTTCACTGGATCGACGTAGATTCCTTCTTTAGAAATGTGATGACCCAAAAAGCTTACCTCACAAAGCCAAAATTCACACTTCGAGAATTTAGCATAAAGCTGATTTTCTCTGAGAATGTTCAGAGCAATTCTTAGATGATGAGAATGCTCATAGTCAGATTTAGAATAAATAAGAATGTCATCAATGAAGATGATGACAAACTTATCTAAGTACGACCGAAAAACCCGATTCATAAAATCCATAAAAGCTGCAGGAGCATTTGTAAGTCCAAAAGGCATAACACAGAATTCAAAATGACCGTATCTGATTAGAAAAGTAGACTTAGGGATATCAGATTCCCTAATCATGAGTTGGTGATAACCGGATCGCAAATTAATTTTTGAGAACACAGTTGCTCCTTGCAATTGATCAAACAGATAATCGATTCTTGGAAAAGGATATTTGTTCTTAATTGTCACCTTGTTCAATTGACGGTAGTCGACACATAGGCGAAGTGATCCATCTTTCTTCTTGACAAAAAGAACTGGAGCACCCCACGGAGATGTGCTAGGTCGTATGAACCCCTTCTCCAATAATTCCCCAAGTTATGTCTAGAGTTCCTTGAGCTCAGCAGGCGACATTCGATATGGAGTAATCGATATAGGTGTGATTCCAGGAAGTACGTCAATGGAAAAATCAATCTCTCGATTCAGAGGTTGTCCTGGTAAGTCTTCGGGAAAGACATCAGGAAATTCATTCACGATCGGGATGTCATCTAGTTTAGTTTCAGAAAGAGAAGTATCGATGACAAATGCCAAGAATGCCTCACAATCCTTATGCATTAATTTATGCGCAGTCAACATTGAAATAAAAGAGAGGAATCTCGTTTGAAGTTTACCTTCAAAAATAAGTTCTGAGAATCCTGGTCTACGAAAAATAACAAGCTTCTCGTAGCAGTCGAGAATTGCATGATGAGAAGAAAGCCAATCCATGCCAAGAATAACATCAAGATCAATCAAAGGCAATGGTATCAATTCAGCCTCTAGAATGACATCTTTGATTTTCAATGGACAATCAAGGAATATCGAATCACGAATTAGACGCTCTCCAAGAAGGGTATGAACGATGATTCCAGGTGACAAATGAGAGATAGGATAATCTAAGATCGCAGTAAGATCATCCCGGATATAAGACCTATCAGAACCTGGGTCAAATAAAGCGTAGACCTGATGGTCTCCCACAAACACATGGTCTAAAGAAGCAATATTAGGTGAGATTGTGATTTAAAAATTTAGAAAGATAGAATTTCTTACGAATATTTTATTCGTAATCAAGTGGCATAACAAGGCGGGGTTAGATCTAGCATGTGAAAATAAATTACCTGTCACAACCTTAGGATCTGAGCGTGCCTCTTCCTGGGAACTATGAAATACTCTAGTTTGCTTCCTTCCATGCATATGTGATTGAGTACTAGGGCCGCTTGAGGCATCGGGCACTCTGGTAGCTGCAGATCGAGTATCTCTGGGTGTAGAATATGTTAGTTTACCACGAAGCTGACCAGAATCCTGACTGCTCGCTCCCATAAGCTGAGGACAAGAACTTCGCATATGCCCCGGCTATCGACACTGAAAACATACTTGAGGAGCCTTACAGGGGCCGTCGTGATATTTTAAGTAATTCTAGCACTTGCGATTTTCACCAACCGATCCCGAGACATTGCTCCCGCCTCTACTAAACTGCTCCCGAGGTTGAGGAAAACTAATAGATACCGAACTTGGTGCGCCATGCGAAGATCCCACACCCCTATACACCTTCGATGCATTTCCTGGAAATGCGCTCCCTTACCTTTTCTTCTGAGATCGTTCTACAAGCTTATGTCTCGCCTGAACTAAAACTTCTACCCTCAGGGCTTCTTCTACGAGATCGTCAAGACTCTTGTACTTGTCTCCGGACTTGATGCGATCTCGAATATTTAAATTAAGACCATCTTCAAATCTCTTGCATAAGTCTCTCGTCGTATATGACTCAGGAGCGAATTCTCGCAATTCCAGAAATTTGCTTTCGTACTCCACGACTGACATAATGCCTTGAAAGAGGTTGAAGAACTCCTTTCTCTTCTGATCATTGATGTACTGAGAGAAGTATCGATCTTTGAATCGTTCCACAAAGATAGCCCACGTAATAGTAACCGAAGATGTCTCTTTTAGATTCTGCCACCATCGTCGTGCATCTGGGCATAACAGCTTGGTCGCAATGACCACACTATAACATTCTTCAATCATCAAGGTGTCAAAGGTCTCTGTAATCTCCTTTAACCATGCCCCCGCTTTAGAAGCATCTCTTGCACCGTCAAATTTCGAAGTCCACATGTTTTCAACTGCTTTCACCGAATCAGGTATAAAAAGTGCACCTCGAGAAGTAGAACCTCCTAAAGCCATTTCTGGAGTAAAAATTGGTACATTAGTTGTAGGTCGAATCGGTTCATTAGCACGAAGAACCTTTTCAGTGACAGTCGTAGTCGTATGAGCCGTTGTAGGTGGTGGAACACCATGTATTCGAATGTGATCATAATACAATTGGTACTGCTCGGGTGTCATCATGTACTCAACCCGCAACTGGGCCCGTGGTTGCTCTACCTGGGAAACTGACACCCTATGATCAGAATTGATAGGGTTCGTAACCGTCGGAAGAATGGCATGATCAGAAGAAACATGTCCTCGAGGTCCACGAGGAACAGAAGAGAGTAGAGGATTCGGAGGATCACGAGGAGCGTGTCCTCGACCTCGACGACGAACTAAAGGTGCCATAATGACTGAAAGGAATAAAAGAAAGAAAATGCAAGGTCAACGTCAAGACAATACGATACCTTAGGATGACATAGAAACAAAGTTGGACCCATTGGCTCGACTCAAAAAGACTGAGAATCATAAAACCAGGCTCTGATACCAAGAAAGTTGTCACGCCCCGACCCCACACAGAACGCGACAACCGCCACGTTAATCATAAATTTCGCGAAATGGGTGCACTCCACTTCACAAAGTTTATTGAAAACATAAGGCTTGCTATCAAGTACTTGTAGAACTGAACAACTAATAACAACGGGTACAACCCGAGGACATCATCTCATAAAGTATCAACAAGGATTTACAAAGGTACAAAAAGAACATCAAGGGGGTCACCAAATATAAACTATACAATCTCGCCAATGAATCCGTCAATTTACATAAAAGAGAAAGTACCCAAAACACTGATTGGATGACGAGCAAACGATAGGCAAACCTCCAACCAAAACGATATCAACAGCCTGAAAAGGAAAGAATGATGGGGGTGAGCAAAACCACTAGCTCAGTGAGGTGATAAGCCGGTCACCCCGACCCTTATACGAAGCATGTATTCCCACTCGCAGTTCATAACATAAAATCCAACATTTCGTCCCACAATAACTATTTCACGCTCAGTATACATATTAATGAAAATAAAAACCTTAGTGCACATTTACGAATAACACAATTAGTTCAAACAACATGTTATCACATAAAAGACGCGTGGGTAGTCAATATCCTACTCGAACTGAGCTCTCCGTCGAAAGACAGTCCAAGCCCGTCACCGTTACTCTAGATAAAATGCACATTAATATTCTTTCTCAACACGCCAAGTGCTAAAGTTCACAATTGAATATCGACGTGAATACTTGAAATGATCAAACATATAAACATATATGACATGCATGTCCCACACCGGTGACGTTGACTGAGCCTATAATAGACTGATCCATCTAACGATCACCCTCCAAAGTATCAATATTTGGCAAATGGACAGGTGCCCCATTAGATCTAACTCACCCGGGTTTGCCAAGCAACGGGCAACTTGGTTGTCACTCTAACTCACCCGAACCGCGATAATTCGGGCTACTTAATCAATGTCGCTCCAACTCACCCGAACCGTGACCAATTCAGGCTACTTAACCTTGATACCAGGCATACATATGCATATGCATCATAAGATGAATAACGACTCAAGTTAGAGTCTTAATAGCACACAAGAATAACCAGAAATCAATTCTCAAATAATTCACAATAAATGCTGTCAGATATCGAGCCGGCAAGACTCTTCAACATAAGTTAAAATCAATAATACTCATAAAATGGCTAACAGGACTCTAACCAGAGCAATCGAGCCAATCAGACTCTTTACCACATAACACAATACCAAATAATTTTCTTATCAATTAACTAAAACTAAAATAAATGCACATTTATCGAGGGTCCACACTTACCACAAGAGAAGGCATTCCCGAATTATCAACTCACAAGGAAGTGATTAACTCTCTCCGAAATCTGAAGTCGGTCCCTTGCCCTTCGTCAATGTTTCTTTACCTAGAAAGGAGATGAGCAATTAAAGACAAATTAAATATAACTAACTATTAGCGGTAACATCCCTTTCATTGCTAAAAATAAATCCTAATCGAGTTCGAACGAGTCGATATTAAATAAAAATGGCATGTAACTCCTTAACATCAGTTCCCAATCCCACATAACTCGTTTCAATACATTAACTAAACGAAACGATAGAAAATAAGTTTGAATTCGACATAAAAATTCTAAAATTTTCCAGGATAATCGAATTGAGGCGTTTCAAGTGGCCACGGAAAGCTAACGAGTTCAGCTACGTACAGAAATTAAGTATGCAAACTTTCGAGGGAAATAGCTATGTCAAAATCAGTTCGAACAGTCTGCGAATTACCCACATACCAAAAAGAAAAACATTACAAATTACAAAATCATGGAAGAAGGAAGCTTAATTCACACACCACTTACCTCAAAACAACTTAGAAACCACCTAGGATGAGGGTTGTAAGGGAGAATTTGATCAACAAGGGTTTCTCCTCTTCACTCTCTTCTTTCCCCTCTTTTGTTTTTCTTCTCCCGTTCTTCTCTCTTTTCTTTTTTTTAACTTTAGCTTTAATAATTATATATCAGGCCATTTAAGTGGGCTGAAACTTTGGGCCACAAAATAAATAAATAAATAAATAAGTTTGAGCTTTCTAAAAAAAATCTAGTTGGGCTAAGATAGGGCTGACCTTTTGGTTCATAAAAATAAATAAATAGGTTTTGAACTTTCTAAAAAAATCTAGTTGGGCTAAGATAGGGCTGACCTTTTGGGCCATAAAAATAAATAAATAGGTTTTGGACTTTCTAAAAAAAAATGTAGTTGAACTAAGATATTATAGCAAGCATTTAATTTATGGAATATGAGATGAAATACCATTAAAAAAACTATTTTTTAGCAACGGAATTTAAACAGAATCCGTTGATAATTACAAATTGAATAGCAATAAAAATGATATTTTCCTTTTAGCGATGGAGTACCAACGGATTTATTTTTTATTTTACCAACGGAATTCAATCAATTAGTAATTACCAACGGATTACCAACTGAATCATTATATAAATTACCAATTATTAGCAATGGCTTACTACCGAAATATAATTTACCAACTTACCAACAGAATTCAATCTGTTGGTAATTGCCAACGAATTACTAACGGAATCATTATAACGGAAGTATTAGCAACGGATTACCAATGAAATAATTTAGCAACGAAATTGAATTTTCATTGCTAAAAATATACCAACCACCACTTTACTAATGAAAAACCAATTTAATAATGGAATTGAGGCTTTTACCAACGGAATATTTGGTTGGTAAAAAATAATTTTTTTATAGTGATTGTGGAATCCCATTTAATCTTGCTGACTCTCGTTCTCCTCAAGTTTTAATTTTTTCTTTCTTCTTTCTTTAAATAACTTGTAAGTTGACACAACGATGTTGAATAGCACATATACTTAAGGAGTGTGAAATATTCGGTTAAAATCGAAAAAAATCGATCGAACCGGGAATTTCAATTCTATTATTATACATTCGGTTCGGTGTGGTTAGATTTCTGTACCTCTCTTACGTACACTCATGTGTTTGACTCGACCAAAAAGAGAATTAAAAATATCACATGACGGATATTCTCCTTGCAATTAAATGTTTGCCACCATGAAAGGTGGGAATAAAGAATAGAGAAATTAAGCAAGACTAAAATAGTTGTATCATTTGTAAAGTATCTTTTGGTTCTTCATCAAGAAATAAAAACAAACAAGAGTAAAATTATATATCCAGTATATTGATCATGCATGATCACATGCTTAATCATATATATCATTTCTTCTTCTTCTTGTCCGAAGATTCCAGAAGCTCGTCCAACAAGCTATCATCCAAATATTCCAGCTCAATCTTCTCTTGGGAAGAATTACAGCGGCAGCTGCCGGCCGACGAGGCCGACGTCGTCGTAAATGTCGGGTTATACGGCGGAATAGCTAGTTTGGAGTAATACTCATTGGGGAAATTCAAGATGGCAAGATGACCCCTCAACTTAAACGCCGCCCTATCGTAAGCTCTGGCAGCCTCGTCCGCCGTGTCGAAGGTTCCAAGCCATAGTCGCGCCCCCTGACGCGTCGGATCGCGTATCTCCGCCGCGAACTTCCCCCACGGCCGCCGCCTAACGCCGCGGTATCGGACGTCCTCCTTCTTTTCCTCTTGCATGGGTTTGCCTCTTGAACTCGAGCCCAACCCATCCATGTTTTGGAAGAGCTAGAGTGTGTATATAGTTAATTTTCTTGATTTAAGATTTTGATCTATGATGAAATTAATTTGTTGCAGCTTATATATATGCATATGATGACGCTAATAAATAGTTTTAGATATTCCCAAGTACTATAATTTCATAATTTTGTCAAAGGAAGTAAAAGATTTGAATTGTTTGATTTGATCGAATCGAATCTTTTGTGTTCAAAGGGGGTCCCTAAAACTGTTTCAATCAACTATTCCGTACAGTTGACAGATTGATATCTTTTGTTTTCTCGGATGTTTTTTTGAGTTACAACTACGTACTATATAATTTCAAGATCCACTCATACGATTTATATTGATTAACATTGATGATCATGTTGTCATTGAGCATTAAAATAATCTAATTTTCACTAAAACAAATTTTTGTGAAAGCATTTCATGAGAAACATTTTAATTTCTTAATTATATTGTTAAGTCACGTTACCTAATTTATGTGATACTTTTACTTATATAACGTTAAAAAAAATTAATTCCTAAAAAAATTTACCATTTTATTGGGGGTTTTCAATCTATCACAACTTTTTATTTTTGTTAATTCATTATACGATGTATTTAATATTTTCAATTCTATCACGATCTTTTATTTTTGTCAATTCAATTTGTGATCTATTTAATATTTTCAATTTTATCACAACTTTTATTTTTTCAATTTGAGACACCACTTATTTTATATTTTCAATTCAATTTATTATTATTATTTAATTCTGGGTCTCTTAAAAAAAAATAATAATAATAATAATATAAAAAATAACAGTTTTAATAGTTTTAAAATTCTATTCTTACAAAAGAAATTATATACACTATGAACTAAAATTTTAATTATTACAATAGTTATTTTGATTTCGGATTCAGTCTCTTTAAATATATATATAGATAAATAATTTTAGCGTCTGTTCCTAAGCAGAAAATCTACGGGTTTTTTTTTTTTTTGATTTTATGTTAACTTTTAAAATTTTGGTATGTTAAATTTTATTAAATTTTTTAATTGTTTTTAATTTTTGTCAGTGTATTCAACATTGGAGCAAAAATTTTATTTGATTTAATCTTTTGGAAGTCATTTTTTTAATTTGTTTAATTATTCACAACTTTAAAATTTGTAAGTCAAAGTTCGTTCATTTTTAGCTTTTTTTTTGTTGCATAATGGAAAAAAATAAATAATAATAAAAAAATAATGAATTGAATTGAGTTGAAAATATAAAATAAGTGGTGCATTAAATTGAAAAATAAAAGTTGTGATAGAATTGAAAATGTTAAATAGATTGTGTACTGACAAAAATAAGAGGTCATGATAGAATTAAAAATATATTAAATAGATCGTGTATTGAATTGACAAAAATAAAACGTCGTGATAGATTTGAAATCTCTAATTAGTTGGTAATTTTTTAGGAAGAAAAAAAATTCTCAACTGAACGGACTGAGCTTTGTGACGGAAAAACGTCTGTGACTATTGTGCGAGTCACAAAGCTCTTGTGATAGATTCGTCACAATTTGTGATGAATAAAAATGGTGAAAGTTATTATTTTTTTTACGTTAAAAATGGTGAAAGTTTTTATTTTTTGCGCGCACATTGGAACAATTTAGCAGGGTGAATGTTTGTTTTTATGTTTTAAAACATACTCATATACTAATATTTTGTATTAAAATGGCATCAACCAAATTACAAAATAAATAAATATAGTTTTGCTCAGATTTCTTTCTGAATTAGTACTCCATTTTTTTTATTAATTTTATTAAAATTTTGTAAAAGCACTGATTCAATCTCATATCACGGAATTAGAAAATTTTGATATTTTTAAGTAAAAATAACAATTTTTTAGAATTTAAAAGTTATAGTACCATTTCAGAAAAAGTAAATATTTTGAAACTATTTTATATAGAATAATTTGTATGAAATGATTTTAATTTTAAACTCGATAGTTTGGTGTAGCCTTTTTTTTTTTCCAGGGGAAATGATTATTAATTAAGAGAAAGTAAAAAAAGATTGAAAATGAAACAAAACAGTTAGTCTACTTTCGGTTGGAGTGAGAATAGAATGGAATTTTATTTTCATCTCAAATAATTAAGGATCGGATCACTCGATTCTAATTCTATGTCATCACTCTTCAGATTTGAAACATTGAGGACTCACTTTTTAATTGATTTTCTTTCTTTATTTTTGATTCTACTACTTCTCATTCTAAAATTTACCCTTTTCAAATGTTTTAAAACAATTATACAAATATGTACACTAGTTAAAACCATGCAAAAATCAATATGTGAGTGTTTATAAACACGTATTTGTTAACAATAGGAATTAAATAATGTTAATTCTTATTACTCATTTTTATATAAATTCCTTGATCATTTACGTTATTATAATTACTCTTCACATTTACCTTATCATTTTCATTACAATTAATTAATGTTTCTCAATATTACTATAGTTCGAAATTCAAATCAAACACTCCAAAAATCACTAAAACAAAAATTTTACGGTGAATTTGTTATTTGGTTGTATATTGGCAGTTGGAAATTGGAATTGCATATTATATTTAAGGGTAGACCGTTTCACGTGAGACAATTTTACACTTTTTTAAATAGTTATCACTTTCGCTATAAAATGTTATCACCTTTTATTTATATTATAAATTGTTCATGAAATAATATTATCATTTTTCATTAATTTAGTATCACTTTTCAGTATAAAAGTTATCACTTCCTGACCGTCTTACATAAACCCTTATGTGAGACGGTCTCAAATAAGTCTTTTCCTATATTTAAATATTAACAAAGTCTCTGGTGAGAAGCTCTTTATATGAGAATGATTGTGAAACGTACGTATTCTTATTGATACCTAAATAATTTTTTAATACTTAAAACATCTCTGTCCCTTTGATAAGTGTCAATTTTGTCATTTTGATTCGTCTCAATACGAAGTATTGATTTCCTTTTTGAGTTGATGTGACACAAACAATAATATTATTATACTCAACCTACTATACATGGGGCCCACACTCAATACTAATACTACTCACCCCACATTAAAATATTATTACTCTCGCCTCATTACATCTTAAAATATTATACTCTTTAATCCACGTACAAAAATCTAAAGAATGATAAATAATTTATTAAAATATAATTTTAAATGTTATAATATAGTTTACTGCGAACATATTTTAACTACTAATAAGCATTCTTTAATAATGAATATTCAACCAATCTTGAATATATCCGTCTTATAAAAAAGTGAACAAAAATATTTATAGAGATAATCGATACTTATTGTTTTTAAAATGAAAAAAATATATAAAATTTTAACGAATAGTAAAGTATTGAGAACACAAAGTAAATAATGAGAAAAATAGAGAAAAAAGAAAACGCATAAATGAATAAAGAGATTTCTTTAACAGGCGTTCTCCAAATTGAATTCCCTATCACACATTCGTATTGGGGTTAAAATCTTTTTAGTCCCATAACTCCCTCCATGATCTTTTTTAGTCTAAAAAAATATAAGTTTATTAAATTAGTCCTACCGGCAAAGATATAGGGCCAAAAATATCCTATTTTTGTCGAAAAAAGCTGTCATCACCGGAAAACGGCCACATCACAATCAAAATCATTGATTTTCGGCTGGTACGATGACGTGGCGCCGTTATGGCATGTGAGTCAACAAAGTAAAAACCTATTCAGTTTCATACCTTTTCCCATGGTCTATTTTAGTTCCAATAAAAATAAGTTTGTCAATTTAGTCCCACCAGTGAAGAAATAAGAACAAACATGTCCTATTTTTCCCAAAAAATATTGACATCATCGGAATTGCCGATTTTCAGTCGGGACGATGACGTAGCCGGGACGATGACGTGGCGCCCTGATGGCAGGTGAGTCAACAAATTAAATTTTATTTTAATGCCAACAAGGCATTTTGATTTAAATAATTCTGATCGTTGTCATGGCCGGTGGGGAATCGTGATCGGTGGCGAAGTTCTGGTGTTTGTGATGTAGGCCTTGGAGGCGGCGATTCTGTGCCAGAAGAGAAATGGGCTGATGACCCTTATTAATTTTTGTTTTCTAATTATTTAAAATTTTAGAAAATAAAATGCCTTGTTGGTATTAAAATAACATTTAATTTGTTGACTCACCTGCCATCAAGGCGACATGTCGTCATCTCGGCTGAAAATCAGAGATTCCGATTATCACGTGACAATCACATGCCATTTTTCGGTGATGACAACGTTTTTCGATGAAAATAGGACGTGTTTGTCCCTATTTCTTTACCGGTGGGACTAAATTGACAAACTTATCTTTATTAGGACTAAAATAGAGCATGAGGAAAGTTATGGGATTGAATAGGTTTTTATCTTGTTGACTCAAATGTCATAAGGGCGACACGTCATCGTACCGGCCGGAAATCGATGATTCCAATTGTGACGGGCCGTTCTCCGATGATGTCAGCTTTTTTTAGCGAAAATATGATATTTTTGGCCATATTTCTTTGCCGGTGGGACTAATTTGACAAATTTATCTTTCTTGGGACAAAACAAGATCATGATAAAAGTTATGAGACTAAAAAAGTTTTAATCCCCATTGATATTCCAAGGGTGTTCACAATATAAAAAAATATACCCTCCAAATAACCATTAAACCTTTGGGGCATATGTTGAATCTTTAACAATAATTATGATACGTGACAAATATTTAATTTGTGGAATAAGAGATGAAACGCCATTGTGGAATAAACCCTAAGAATTATTACATCTCTAATTATATTTAAAATAAGAGAATGGTATAATAATAAATGTGCAAGATTTGTATGAGATAGTACTTAAGACAAATTTTTTTCTTAATTATTTATCATTTTCAATAGAAATGTTATCACTTCTCAATTAAAATGCTGTCATTTTTAATGTATGAGTTCCATAAATTATTCATAAAATAATTTACAAAATATTATAATTTTTTTCTATGACTTTTTTTAAATATTATCACTTTTTATCAATTCATAGAGTGAGACTCCTGTGCACCTGGACGCATGATGAGTGATATTTTCACCTAGATTTTAGTGCATTTTTATATCCATTTTCGTATTATTTTATCCGTATTTATATGTTTTTTGGTTGTGTTTTGTATTTTTATGGAAATATGTGTGAATGAGCTAAACCTATGATTTTTAGTTTTTAATGGATGCTAGACATGATAAGGAAGACGTAGGAAAACAGATCTCAATTCTGAGTTGAAACGAGGGAGAACGAGCTAAAATAATGAAGGAAACAGGGGCATGCACCAACACGGGCCGTGTACGGAACACATCCCTGTAAGAGGTGGCCGTGTGCCATCATCAAATCATCCAACACGACCAACCTGTACCCGTGTTATAGCACACGAGCCGTGTTGCGTAACACGGCCCTGTAAGTCTTGGCCGTGCAGCGACATCAATTCACCCAACACGGCCACCTTGTGGCCGTGTTGCAGAGCACGACTCATGTTGTGTAAAAAGCTGCTAAAAATTCCAGAACCTTCTAGAAGCTTCCCAAGGGGTATAAATACCCAATAATTCAACATTTAATGAGATTCGGTTCCTTGGCCCTGCACACACACATCACACACCATTCTCTCCATTTCACACCATCATCTTCATCCATTCACCATCCATTAGATCTACCATCATTCCACTATCAAAACCTTCATCCAATTGAAGAAAAGAAGTGAGGAAGAGAGGAGAATTGCAAGGAAGAAAGGAGATCACCATTGAAGCACTTCAAGGGAGTTTCCATCATTACTTTGTAGTTAAATCTCATAGTTTTATCATGTTTTGTAAGGATCTTAATATCTATATTGATTTCTTTATGAATATGGTAGGCTAATCTCCCTTGTGAGATTAACAACATGAGAGTTGTTGGATAATTTTGGGATTTGTGTATTTGAATTCATATGTTGATTGGATCTATAGTTTTCTATAATTGATTATTAATTGCTTGATTTGTATTGATAATTTGTGTGTTAAGTTGTTCTAAATATGTGATTAGATTGAGAAATCAATTATGTGCTTAGGATAATTGAGTGAATCATTTTATCAAACACTTTATGTGCATTATAAATTGTAAAGAGATTGTGAAATCCTTTAGAGTTTAGAACTCTTTGATAGAATATATGATTGGTTTGATCGTGTGAAGGGACTCTCATTTCAAGCTTAGTACCTAGTTGGAATTGTTTGAGTGAGAACCTATTCACTGAGCTATGTTTAGAACCATATCTTATCCATCTTAAGAGGGAGTTTAGGTGATCTTAGTGTTGACCCTTAATCTTCAATCCATGATTCATATGAATTCGATGTATTTATCCTAGGATTTCCACTTTTTAATTATTGTTAATCTCACTTTTACTCAATTTGGTAAACCACTTTCCATCCATCCATCCATCTTGTTTGTTGATCATTGCTTGCTTGCTTGCTTTGATTACTTCTATTTACTTGTTTGAACAACCAACCCCTTTAATGATTCGTCTCTATAAAATCATGAAAAACGTGAGATCGCTTAAGCACTAGTGTCTACCTCCTTGTGGTTCGATAAATTATTTTAATTGGTCATCCCTACTACAAAATGACTAATCAAATAACACCGTTGCCGGGGAGGTAACGGTTGCTAGTAGCTTGAAGAAGGATCATTTCGAGTGATCTTAATAGAGATAATTTTATTTTATTTTATTTGCTTTATATTATTTGGTTCGTGAAATCTTGTTCTAACTTCTTTTCTTTGTGAGGTGTATGCAAACGAGGTCAAGGGGGACACAATCAGAGCCCATTGACGTTGAAATAGAATAAACTTTTCGAAGAAGGAGAAGAGAGAACTAGAAGAGTGTTCAAATGGAGAATTTTCAAGGAGATGATCGTGTGGAGTTAGAGCATGATGGGGAAGGAGGACAAAAATATGAACGTGCAAGACAACGCACTTCAATTCAATGCAAATCCTCCTCAACAAGCCTATCAAAATCATGGAGCTTTCAACAACCAAACTTTGCTTCAACAAATGGTGCAGCAAGTTCTTAGGCAACAAGGCTTTCAACAAGCTTATGCTCATCCATAACAAGCTTATGTACCACCACCACCACCACCACCTCCGGTGCAACGTGAAATGCAAAATGATCAAAGGGTGATTTGGGATTTCTTTATGACGAGGGTCGTGCCACACATGATGGCTCCACCAATCAACACCAACAACTTTGAAATTAAAGCAGGCTTGATTTCTATGGTGAGAGAGCAACAGTTTAGTGGATCCCCGAATGAAGGTCCTAATGCTCATCTAGCTCAATTTGTGGAGATTGTCAACACCGTGAAGATGAATGGGTTGAGTGAGGATTGTATCAAGATGAGGTTTTTTCCGTTTTCATTGAGAGATAGAGCTCGAACATGGCTCTCCACTATTACACTGGGTATGTGCAACACATGGGATGAACTTTTCCAAATGTTCTTGAACAAATACTTTCTGCTTTCTAAGATGCTTCAAATGAAGAGTTTAATCACCCAATTCAAGCAAATGTCTCAAGAGAGCTTTTATGAAGCGTGGGAAAGGTTTAAGGATATGCTACGCAAGTGTCCACAACATGGATTTCCAGAGAATCAACAAGTTGGATTTTTCTATCAAGGATTAGTGAATGGTCAAAGAGTGCTTGTTGATGCTTCTGCGGGTGAATCCGTACTTAGTGTAACTCCGAAAAGGGCCATAAAAATATTTGAAGAGATTGCTATAAATGTATATCAATGGCCATCGGAGAGGGTAAGTGGATGCTATGGATTTAAGAGTTTTGATCAAGGGCAACAATTTAGTGTGAAAAGTGTTAGTGTTGATCAAAGTCCGCCAAACATGAAAAAGATAGTGGCAGAGGTTATGAAACAAATGAGTTTGAACCAATGTGTGAATAATCAAGGAGCTAATATGGTTGAGGGGTTACAAGTCGATCAATGTGTGCTACCTCCGAATATTGTGAGTGGAGAACAATGGGCCAACTCAATGCCACGAGTGGAAGATGTGCAATATATGCAAGGAAGAAATTACTAAGGGAATTATCAAAACAATTACCAAGGTAATTTCAACCAAAGTCAAGGAAACTATCCACCAAGGCAAGAAGGCTTTAATGGTCAAAGTAGTGGAAGCTCATACCCACAACAACAACAAAGGCAAGAGAACTTCTCCTACTCTAATCCGAGCAATGCGGTTGTGTATCCTCCGGGATATCAACCAGGGGCAAAGGCACCGAACAACGAGGGAAGAACATCTATTGATGAGCTACTTGAACAATTGTTGGCATCAAACAAAGCTCGAGAAGCATTAGACCAAGCTCGAGATGAAGCATTGAAAAAAGTCGAAGAAGCAAATGAAAAGAGGTTTAAAACTTTGGAGTATAATGTTGGACAAATTGCAAGTTCCTTGAGCACTCAACAAAAAGGAAAGTTCCCGGCCACAACCGAGGTGAATCCGAAAGCTCAATGTTTGTTGGTTGAAATGAAAGAGGGAAGAAATGATGAAGAAGGGTTGGTGGAAAGTAAGGTTGTTGGAGAAATGGAAGAAGTAAGTAAAGAAGAAGAGCAAAAGCCTAAATGGGTACCAAAATGGAAAAGGGTGCAAGAGGAAAAGAAAGTAGAGGAGAAGATCAAAGAAGAGGAGTACAAGCGTGATTACTGGGGTATTCCGATCACTCCATTCCCTATTCCCTATCCACAAATATTTGTAAAGGAGGAGAAAAAAAAAAAGAGTTTGAGGAATATGTGAAGAATCTCAAGAAGAAGTATGATGAGAAAAAGAAAGAAGAGTCATCCGAAATAAGTGAGTCAATGCAAAAAAGGGGGCCTACAAAGGCTGGTAATCCGAGGAAGTTCATCATTCCTTGTAATTTTGAAGGGAAGAGCACTCTTAATGCATTGTGTGACTTGGGGGCAAGCGTCAACGTGATGTCTCATGCCACGTTCAAAGACCTTAAAATTGGAGAGTTAAAGCCTACTACTATCCGTCTTGAAGTAGTAAATGGAGAAGTTG
The DNA here is from genome assembly GCA_023678885.1 of Pogostemon cablin. NCBI lineage: Eukaryota > Viridiplantae > Streptophyta > Magnoliopsida > Lamiales > Lamiaceae > Pogostemon > Pogostemon cablin. The sequence continues at coordinate 10,847,473 of CM043008.1, read as the reverse complement.
TGAAGCCATTAGGGATTGTTGAAGAGGTTGAGGTGAAAGTGAAAGGGCTAGCTTTCCCAGTTGATTTCATGGTGTTGGAAGTGAAAGCGGACCCTCGAGTTCTACTCATTTTGGAAAGGCCATTTCTAGCTACCGGAAGAGCAAAAATTGATGTTGGTAGAGAAGAGTTATCCTTGAGCTTAAAAGGAAAAAGTGTCACATTCTTATGCAATAAGGAAAAAGGAGTCAATTCTCATTTGAAACCTCCGGATGATCTTATGGATAATGACTCTATTCTCTTTGACAACTTAAACTCATTTCTTCATGATTATATGAAAATGTCAAATTCTAACTTATCTTCTTGTGGTGTTGATAGGAAGAAGGCATGGGAGCTCGATTGGAAATTAGACAAAGGAGAAAGAGGAAGTCTACTAGAATCACTTCTTGATGACGATTTGATGCTTGTATGTAAGAATGGTGAAGTGGAACTTGTGGATAAAAAGAATGCGAAACAAATGTTTAAACTGAGGATGCGAAGAGAAAGTGTGGTGGACCAACATTTGGTCCAATGAGCGTGAAAATTTCGTCCGGCTTGAAGATGTTAAACTTAGCGCTAAATGGGAAACAATCCATTCTTTTTATGTTTTGATTGTTTTGTTGTTTGTATTTTGGTCTTGTAAGTGGATTGAGCTCGTGAGAAGCAAATATATTGAAGAAAAGAGAAGTGCTTCATAGATTCGAGTAGACATGTCACCACTTATTGCAAACTTAATTCTCGACTCTTGTTTCGAGTTAAGTTGGGGGGCTAGTTCATGGTGAACATAGCTTGAGTCGTGTGGATGCGGATGCTTCTCTACAAAAAGATCATTAATGAAACTACAAGGATAAGTCCCACCACTTTTTGCAAACTTAATTTTCACCTCTTAGTTCGATTTAAGTTTGGGGGGAGAGTGCGTGGTGTGACTCACCATTTGAGTGTGCTTGATATGATGATGATAGGTCTTCTTGTAAAATTGGTCAATTTTAAAAATTTTCTCATGAGTTTGGTTGGATTTTGGTATGATTAGTTGTGTTGAAGTGCATGTGAATCCATATTCTTAATGAAATTGTTGAGCTAATGGTGTTGTAGGAGTTTTTGAGTATGAATGAAGGGTAATGGAAGCACGAATGGAGCTTGCAGCGAACGCTTTCCTTACCAAATGCCTATTGAGGGAGTACTTTACACCTTATCACTTCTAATTGATTTTGATTGGATTGAATGAATTAGCATGCTACTTTATGTATTATGTTTTTGGGAAGTTTACTTTTCAATCAAAGATGGGGATGTTTGTGAGCTTAATTTATTATGGATGATAGGAATGTGTGCTTCATTTTCTTTTGATGGTGATGTTTATTTTTACATGTTATGTGTTTTGTTTGTTTTTATTTGGTGAGTCTTTGTTTTGTTTTGTGTGAATTTTTATTTTTATCTTGGTATGTTTGGTGGTTTGTTTTGGGATGTTGTGAGTCATTTTTGAATGTGAGTAATGATATGTTGTTGTGATAAGTGATGACAAGTTATGATTAAGAATCTCTACACTTTCGAATTGTGACATGTTTTACTTAACGTGTTCAATTTTTAGATGAATGTGGTATAATAAGCTTCTTAAGGTCCAATGCATAAGTTTGTGAGAATTTGAGCCTCAACCATGCATACATAGTATTTCTTCATGAGTGGATCGATTGAGTATTGATAAGCTAGAACTTGCTCAAGGATAAGAGGAACGAGCCCGATTTGTGGAGATTAGTGAAATGATCTAAGGCCATCATTGTTATCTAATTGTCATTGCCATATATTTCCTACCATGAACATCATCTCTAGTCAACCACTTTGAGCCTTTAAGCTTACTTATTGTGATATAAGCAGACTACAAACCTTATTTACCCACTTAAGCCTTACATATTTATCCTTTTGTGTGAGTGATTGAGGAGATAGTAGCTAGAAAGGATTGATTGTGCAAAACAAGAAAGAAAATGGTAAACAAGTAAGAAAAATGATGAAAAGAGAAAAACATGAATGAACATGCAACCTTAAAGCAAGAGAATGAGCAAAAATAATATGCTCAAGAAAATCATAAAAATCAAAGGAAGGAATCATGCATCAAAAGAAGCTCAAGAAATTCAAGGAATGATGATGATTAATGCTTGTAATTAGCAAAGAAAAGGAAGGAAGAAAGAAAAGTGGAGAAGTTGAGGAAGTTGATCATCTCTTCAATTACTTACACTTGATTAGTCACTTTTATCCAAATTCTTCCTACCACACCAAAGAGCCTATCATTACATCCTTAGTGAAAGACCTTTTTGATCACTAATGAAAACTTTGGTAGTTTGTGAATGTAGTCCACGAGCAAGCTTATAGCGAGTCGATCCAATTGGTTAATGAGTGATGATTTACCCTACTTTAAAGAGTGTTGAGTGACATTTATAACCTATGTGAGACTTGGACTAAAAAGGGACTATATTATACTTTTATTCTCTATAGATTGAACTTGTTAATTTTTCATGTTATGAGTTTAATGTTGTAGGATGACTTAGCATAAATTGTAATTCTTATTGTTATCGATGTGTTATTACTTATGTTCGTTTAGTCTTTTTCGAGGTGAAAATATCACCCCATGGTTTATCATTTTCATTGTTCGGGAACGCACAACACTTTAAGTTTGGGTGTGTGATGAGTGATATTTTCACCTAGATTTTAGTGCCTTTTTATATCCGTTTTCGTATTATTTTATCCATATTTATGTGTTATTTGGTTATGTTTTGTATTTTTATAAAAATATGTGTGAATAAGCTTAAACCTATAGTTTTCAGTTTTTAATGGATGCTAGACATGATAAGAAAGACGTAGGAAAAAGTGGATCTTAATTCTGAGTTGAAACGGGGGAAAACGAGCTAAAACAAAAAGGAAATAGGGGCATGCACCAACACTTCCCGTGTAAGGAACACGGCCCTGTAAGAGGTGGCCGTATGCCGTCATCAATTCATCCAACATGACCAACCTGTGCTCGTGTTATAGCACTTGAGCTGTGTTGCAGCACACGAGCCGTGTTGCATAATACGACCCTGTAAGTCTTGGCCGTGCAACGGCATCAATTCACCCAACACGGCCACCTTGTGGTCGTATTGCAGAGCACGACTCGTATTGTGTAAAAATCTGCTAAAAATTCCAAAACCTTCTAGAAGCTTCCCAAGGGGCATAAATACCCAATAATTCAATATTTGATGAGATTCGGTTCCTTGGCCCTGCACACACACATCACACACCATTCTCTCTATTTCACACCATCATCTTCATCCATTCACCATCCATTAGATCTACTATCATCCCACCATCAAAACCTTCATCCAATTGAAGAAAAGAAGCAAGGAAGAGAGAAGAATTGTAAGGGAAGGAAGGAGATCACCATTGAAGCACTTCAAGGGAGTTTCTATCATTACTTTATAGTTAAACCTCATAGTTCCATCATGTTTTGTAAGGATCTTAATGTCTATGTTGATTTCTTTATGAATATGGTAGGCTAATCTCCCTTGTGAGATTAGCAACATGAGAGTTGTTGGATAATTTTGGGATTTGTATATTTGAATTCATATGTTGATTGGATCTATGATTTTCTAACATTGATTATTAATTGCTTGATTTGTATTGATGATTTGTGTGTTTAGTTGTTCTAAATATGTGATTAGATTGAGAAATAAATTATGTGCTTAGGATAATTGAGTGAATCATTTCATCAAACACTTCATGTGCATTATAAATTATAAAGAGATTGAGAAATCCTTTAGAGTTTAGAACCCTTTGATAGAACATATGATTGGTTTGATCATGTGAAGAGACTCTCATTTCAAGCTTAGTACCTAGTTGGAATTATTTGAGTGAGGACCAACTCATTGAGCTATGTTTAGAACCATATCTTATCCATCTTGAGAGGGAGTTTAGGTGATCTTAGTGTTGACCCTTAGTCTTCAATCTATGATTCATATGAATTCGATGCATTTATCCTTGGATTTTCACTTCTTAATTGTTGTTAATCTCACTTTTACTCAATTTAGTAAACCACTTTCCATCCATCCATCTTGTTTGTTGATCATTGCCTGTTTGCTTGCTTTGATTACTTCTATTTACTTGTTTGAACAACCAACCCCTTTAATGATTCGTTTCTATAAAATCATGAAAAACGTGAGATCGCTTAAGTACTAGCGCCTACCTCCCTGTGGTTCGATAAATTATTTTAATTGGTCATCCCTACTACAAAATGGCTAATCAGCGCACGGAGCACATTCCGTGCGCCTTTGCAATTTTCATGCCCCTTTCCAATTTAAACCCTCTAGGAATACAAAGGTTTAAATAGAATTGAAGGGGGAGGGTTGTGTTCATATTAGTCCGTATCCCTCCGTGTCCCCAGGGGCACAGGAGCTTTTCGCCTATTCATAAATTGTGTTGTGTAAAACAATCTCACACGATTTTTTTTTCTCACATAAATATAAGTATTAAAACCCTTTGGAGGAAAATTAATTAAGAAAAGGGTATAATTATTAGTATCATGATAATTAATCTTCTTGATTGATTTGAAATTATATATCACTCCAATAAAGCAAAATAATTGTGTGAATCTATTAAATTAAAGAATTACCGATAATTTTTATAATAAAAAGTGATACTCAATTAATATAAAATAAAAATATTATTTCATGAACAACTTATAGTATACTCCTTTCGTCCTTCACTAAGAGAGTATTTTATTTTTTGACACGTGGATTAAGAAATATTATTAATTAATATGTGGTAGATAGTTGTATTAATAGAAATCTGGGTCCATATTTAAATTGTATTATTGGGTGTGTGTGAGTTCCATGTATGTAAAAAAGAAAGGGAACTTTTTGGGTGGAATGCCCAAAATAGAAAAAGACTCTCTTTGAAGTGGACGGATGTAATAAATGAAAAGTAATAATATTTTATAGTGAAAGTGATAAACTTAATTTTATGAGACGTTCTCACACAAGATCTACTCACGATAACATAATTTTTAAAGGGAATGGTTGTGCGAGACGTATATTGTGATACTTTTTTTTGCGTGTTTTTAGGTAGTTGGTTTTTCTATCAATTTGAAAACTTAATAAAACGAAGATCAAATAAAAATTAACATTCAATCAATGGTTTTCAATAATTGAATCATTACATTTTTTTTTTGTCAAGAAGATAAATGAGATATTTCTCTTCATAAAAAGATCGTTATGCATTTCTAACAAATTTATCATAAATGCATATCAAATTTAATATTATAGTGAGAGAATAAGTGTATTAAAGCCCTAAATATGACTCTTATACAAGTATATAACGAGGATATGATCTTCTTTGACAATTCCTTTCTAGCTCTTTATTTTGATAGTGTTTTTAAATGTGATGGTAAAAAGGTTTCTTTTCATTTAACACTTAATCTTATCAACTAAAGGAATTGATTCTTCTTGCGACAAATGATAAAAGTTATAACACAATATAATTTAAATAATAAACTGTCGATAAATTAGTCAAGTTAAAATTATGTAGTAATTATTAATGTTAGTGGAAGAAATTAAAAGGGTAGTTGACGATGGAAATCTTCTTATATATTAAAAGAAAATAACTTTCCAAAATTAAATTTAAAAAATGTGAAGTGACATGATAATATTAATACAGTATTTATGATTTTTTTGTAAATTGTGAAGTAGCGAAGTATTATTAGTTAATTGATTTTGAAGAGTTATTGAGTTCAAATCTAAATAGATACATCTTTTTAAACTTTTTTAAATGAAAATTTTATTTTTTTGGTTGGACTGAAATTTTAACTAAATAATTATACTTACCATACTCTTTAAATACCTAAGCCCAAATTCACCACGCCCAAATTTTCTTTCAATTTTATATGGATGAAATATGATTTTTTTTTAAAAAAAATTATTTAGGTCCTCATACTCATTTAAGGACTTTGTATCAGGCTAATAAATTATATTTTAAATAATTATAATTTCTACTATTTCCCCAAATCTCATATAAATTCATTCTTTATTATTTAAGTTATTGAGTTTATTTATTTTAATGCTATGAATTAATTAATTTTTTCTTAACATCTAAATTAAATCATTATTAATGTTATATTTCTTCCGTCCGATTTTAAAGTATCCATTTTCTTTTTGTACGTAAATTAAGAAGTATTATTATTGTATGTAAAGTGGGTAGTTGTATTAGAGGGAAGTGGTGAGTCATATTGTGTACATTTTTACTAAATAGGGAAAATGGATACTTTCGAACCGAACGCCAAAAATAGTAAAATGGACACCTTAAAAACGAACGGAAGAAGTATATTAAATAGGTTAATATTATATATCACCAATTTTAAGTAATATTTTACTATAATGGAACTCATTAATTAATGAAATTTTGTTAAATATGAGTATATATTATTATAAATATTACTATAATTTTTATAATAACTATATTATTATTATATATGTACATTATTATGAAATATAAGTAAAATAATTTTCAAAATTAGATTGTAAAAGTGTGTGGTGGTATCTTTATGTTAAAATCCAATATTTAAGTCTTTCCAAAATATGTTATATAATAAATTTTTTAATTGGTGGACCAATTCTTAAAAGGTTTTGAGTTAGAACATCTGCTTTTACATTATTTTTATTTTGATTTGGACTAAAAAATTTATATCGGAAGATTTCGAGTTCAAACCTCTACGGTTCATTGTAGCATTATTTTAATTTATTTTTATTTTGGTTTATTTGAATTGTACTTCAAGTTTATATTATATTTGGGTAAATTCTTAATAAAATCAGAAAATTACATTGAGGGCTATAAGTACAATTTTGTTTAGGTAGGTTTTGGGAGACCGTCTCACTAATCCTCTTATGTGAGATGAATCATCCCCAACCTATTTACAATATTTTTATAAAAAAAATAGGCCCTGCACGCGTCCAGCACTTTAATTCCAATTAATTTATACAGTAAAGGCTTAATAGACCCCTTCCATTTATTCTAACAGTAACATCTATACTTAATGTCTTTTTTTAAATATAAAAATAACAAATTAATAATAAAAATTTTATTAAATATAAAAATCAACATTTCTCAAAAGAAATATAAAATTTAGAAATTATTACCACTTAGTACACACTATCTACTATAATTAATACAAGATACATGAGAAAAAATTTAATACTACAAGATACAAATAAATGTACTATTATATCTAATATACCCTCAGCCTCAACTAAAGAATCATACCTAATATATCTAAACTAATTATGTGAGTGAATTAAGATTATCTTCACATATATGTTTATAAATATATTCATTATTCAATATACGATTATTTCATCAATTTTTGTCTATCCATACATATAATTGAAAGGATTATCTTCAATATATTTTCAATTTTCTAATTAACTTATAAATTGATATATATATATATATATATATACTATATTATTTATTATTATCATTCTTATTATTTTATAGTTTGCTCGGCACCTGAAGGAAAATTCAACCGATAAAAGAAAATGATGAATTTGAAAATTTTATAATTAAAAAAATTATTTTTATACACACTTAGTACCTATATATATGCTCCATTACCATTAGTAATTTAGTATAAGATACTCCATTTTTAAAAAAATTACGTAACACCAACATTTTTTTTCTATCCATAACACTTACAATTTTTTTTGTTGCACATAAAACATACAATTAAAATAACATTTGCTGCACACAAATATTTTTGCTGCACACAGCAAAAATATTTGTGTGCAGTATATTTTTTTAAAAGAAATTTCTGCACACAAATATTTTTGCTGCACATAACACAAATGTTTGTGTGCAGTATATTTTTTTAAAAAATTTTATTGCACACGAATATTTTTGGTGCACATAAAACTTATGATCCCGTAATATTTGCTGCACACAAATATTTTTGATGCACATAATATAAATATTTGTGTGAAGTATAAAAATTTGTTGCACATAACACTTACAATTTACACAACATTTATGTTCACAAAGCACTTTTTTGATTTACAAATTATTTTCGCTGCACAAAATATTAACAATTCACATAACATTAATTTTACACTGCATATAATATTTTTTTATTTGCATAATCATTAATCATTATGCTGCACACAATTTTTTTATACTCCATATGGTATTTGAAGCGACAAATAGCAATGAAAGATGAAAATATAATTTTATGATGAAGGGAAAGGTGAAATAGGTTATAAGAATGAAATAAAAATAATAATAATTTAACGATGTAAAATAGGAATGAAAAAAAAAAGTTTAATCTACATGTGCAACAAAAGTTTTTTTTTTTTTGGTAGGAGATTTGACATTCTACAGAGGACATTTATTAAGAAGAAAAACGTTTTATACACCTTCCATATTTTAATCAAACAAGGATAATAATGGAAAATTGTAATATAATTGTGTAGTTATTAGTAATAATTTTTAATAATTGTATCTCATAGTAATAATAGGGTATAACACGTATCTCTTGATTAGTGACCCAATTTTAAAAAGGGTCAAATAATTTATGTACCTGAATTACTACTAGATACAAAAAGTAAATTATATTACTTATCAATAAGAATTGAATGCATAAAATACCATTTTTATCCCTATTTTAATTGTATTCAAATATTAATTTAAAGATGTGATGCAGAAAGATAATGTGTCCCACTAATTTCTCCACAAAAATAGATGGGAGATAACGCATATTATATTAATGTGTCGATCTGCATCAACGTCTGAAAATATCAGAATACATTGCATATAAATATTTCTGAATATATGGTACATTGCCTACAACTAATTCTAAATACATTTAGCTATTTTGGATTGTGATTATTAATGGTTAATTAACCACTGTATTAAAAAAAATACTCCAAGAAAACATCGCCTCAGTAGCTCAGATTCGCTCTCTGATCACATTCACATTGTTTATCTATTTAGAAATGTTTATATTCAAATATATTTTTGTTTATCTGAATTCAAATTTTATGTATTAATTTTTTAAAATATATTTGTATTCAGAAATTATATATTTTGTGCTCAGAAATTTACTTAATTTGGTGATGTTCATAATTTATGTATTTAAAAATATTTATTTTTAATATATTTTAGTTCAGAAATTATATATGTTGTATTCAGAAATTAACTTATACATAACTTGCGGATGTATGTGGTAACATAAATATATACCTATTTTATCTATGCATGATGTATTTAGGGGTAACTGAGACTTTTTATAGAATAATTTTGTAGTAGTTAGTAATAAAATATATATCATATATCTACTAGTAATATTATAGTATATCTTGTATTAGGTAGTAATAAATCCTTTAAAAAAAATAATTATTATGACAAGTTTTAATAAATTTACGTTGATTATAAAAATAATTAAAAATAAAGATAACTTTTTCATGGTATCGATCCATGAACTTACAGTAATGTTTTGCGTCAGATATGCATAATTCTATCAAATTAACGATAATCAACACGTAAAAAATTAAAAGACAAATTAATTGGGATAAAACCCTATCCGTCTCACGAAATAAGATTCGTGAATGTTTTCACCTAAATCTTTGTCATTTTGTTTTTATTTTGTTTTATTTATTTATTTATTTTTACTTTGTCATTTTGTTTTTGTTTTGTTTGTTTTTTTAACTTTTAAATGAAAATTTTATTAGTTATAATTACATTAAGAATGAATGTTCATTATAAAATTCATTAAATAATTCAAGTTCAATTTTTTCCAAAACTTAATTTCATCAACTCTAATTTTGAGTTGAATATATCAAATTATTAGAATTTTATTTTATCATGTGCCTAGAATGAAATAATAAAATTCAGTAATACCATAAAATTTAAATCTATAGAGATAAGTATAGGTGTATAAATAAAATATAACTTGCAATATATTAATATAAAATAAATAGAGAATACATATTTTTCAGTCGGTTGAATTTATATATCTTAAGGTATTGTTTTTTATGGTCAAACAAAAATTATACTTTCAATTATTCCAAATAAATATTATTAAATTTTATTCAAAAAATATAAATTAAAATAAATAACACATACGGCAACTTGTGTAGCATTTTATATATCTTAAGGTATTGTTTTTAAATGATCAAACAAAAATTATACTTTCAATTATTTCAAATAAATATTATTAAATTTTATTTAAAAAATATAAATTTAAATTAATATATAAATAACACATACGGTAAGTGCCGTACTAGTGTTCCCATAAAAGCAAAATGATATGTGGTGGAGCATCTGATCCAGATTGGGACCCACCATTTAAATCAAACTTCTTAGTTAAGTGCCAACATAGATAATCATATTTAATGTATTATTCTTTCTCTTGAAATAATTAATTACTTGTGGTCAAAAGAAAATAATGAAAAAGTTTGGATTGCGACGTGCCACGTGTGAATTTAGTACATGTGCTGTGCTGTTTGAATCTAATTTTAAATTTTGGTAGTTTCGAGGTAAACGGGAATAGGTATTGGTTTGGGAAGGGTTGGAATAAAACTATTTATTATTAAGTTTATTTTAATTATTGATTCCAGGAATTAGGAAAATATTAAAAATGGTAATTTATGTTTGGCGCAATTTAACCTCAATCCTCTAGTTTCCTAAATTCGTAATTTAAATATTTTATTGTTCGATTTAGTTATTTTTATTTAGTTTTGTCCTTTATTTGCCGAAAATTGTTTCCTCCGTCCCAAAAAGAAGTTCACGATTACCGTAGATAGGGAGTTAAAATTTTTTTTTGTTTTACTTTTACGGGTAGTTTGGTATTTTTAGGTAATAAATAAATTATAAAGTAAGTTTTGTGAGTTGTAAATGAGTGACATTTTTTAAATTAAAGTGTGTTGTGAGATTATTGATTTGTGTGTTTTTTCTTATTTGGGGATGTGAACTTGTTTATGGGACGGATAAAGATAGAAAGTGTGAACTTGTTTATGGGACAGAGGTAATACTAAATATCGCCGGATATTTGAACATGAGATGCACACGCCCAACAAATTATTTTTTTTTGTTGTTTCCGATCATTTTTGCTTATGTGACAGTTTCATTCTTCATATATATAGAAATACATACTTGGCCTGTTTCGCCTTCTTGGCGGCTTCATCGTTGTTTCACCTTTGGTCACGGTGATTTCGTGGGACTTCCCGATGACAACTTTTTTTTAGCATGTTCCACAGTAAGAGATGACAATAAGACGAGTATTTTCGAGTACGGGCCTAACCAAACCCTAATAGGAAGGGTACAAATAATTGTAAACGGTTTGGGACGGGTACGAGTAGTTGTAAAAAATATCATTAGAGTTTATGACGGGTACGAGTAATGTCTTAATACCCGCGGTACCCTGTTTATATATGTAAATATCGAAGACATCCAAACATTTCGTAATTTTCGGCAAATAAAGGATCAAAATATTGGCGTTCGATCGTTTGGTTAACGTGAACCGTTAGAGTTCCATACGTTTCTAAATCAGCGAAAACAAGAACATAGAAACGTATTACCTTTCACCAGAGTATGTTGAAGAAGAACAATTGCAGAAAATAACCTCTTGATCTTCTGCTGTATTCCCAAGTCCAATCTTGACGTCGTGTGGGCGACGATCTTCAAGATCTTCTCAATCTACTTTTCTCCCTCTCTCTCACGTGAATAGCGATCAGATTAGGGTTTCAAAAAGTTGAGATGACTTATATATGGGCTACAACAGGGACCAGGAGAAGAAATTAGAGTTGGGCCTCCATTGGGCTTAAGTATCCAAGTTTAGCCCAAAACTTATACTTAAGTCCAATAATAATAATATAGTCCACTAAAATATTATTACTGCACTGCCGCTCTAATCCCAAATTACGTTATGGACTCCTTCTTATTATGAGCCCGATAATCTCCCCATGTTTATGATATACAATATCAATTAATTAATTAAGTTATTGACAACTCCATTAATTAGTATCTCATCCGAGAGTAGTACCACTCAACCTCATTATCATATCGGAATAAATCCACCTGCATGATTTACATGATAATCCTTATGAGCTCCTCAAGGAGACATCATCAACCTATTTAATAGGACATGGATTCCTTCTACAATCAACAGCACACCATAGAGACAACACTATTTCCCAACTCACCGAGTTTGTTGGTTTAATATTTAAATCTCATCTATTGAAGAATCAAAGACATAAATAATGGCTTACGTGTGATCGACGTGAAATTCACCAAGAATTTTGGGCTTAATTGCATGAATTTAATTGGATTTATTTGGATTTAATTCAATAATTAAGCATGATTTTAATGAAAATACTATTAATTGCTTGATTATTTGGAGAGAGATATTTTTTGCAGAAAAATGGGTGTTTTGAGCTTGAAAGAGCGATGGAAGAAACATAAATTAAATTGGAATGAAGACAGAAAAAAGAGTTGCAGTTGAAAAGACAACATATTTTAAAGGGAGATATTACAACACCTTTTCAGGGTGTTGAGAAAAGGGAGAATAGACAACAGCTGAAAGCGTTGTCTATCATGGATCAGAAGTGTTGTCGTAGGTACGAAACAGAGCAAATATGGGAAGCTACTGTAATAGAAACTCGATCGAGTTTCTCACTCCTCGAATTTTTGAGCCAGAAGAGCGCAGATCCTCAACTTCGCGCTCACATAGCCCCTCATTTAATTAAAAAAAATCCGCGGAGGGCTGGAATCGAACCCTCCGCGGACTGGAATCGAACCCGCGACCTCATGCACGCACAAGGGCGCCTCCAACCACTGGACCAAGACAGGTTCTTGGTTATACATTGTACGGATTTATTCTTATAACAAATTGCTGGAACCAAATTCCCTCCCAAAAATCACTAAAAATTCAATAAGTTTCATTCTTGTCCCACATTGGAAAACCTCTAAAAATTCCACTCACCCTTCAACTTATATATCCCTCATTTGGAAGCCTTCAAAAAAACCAATTCTCCATCCATTAAATTCAATTAAATTGAATCTTTTCAAGATTCAATAGTTGAGAGAGGGCTTTTTAGTAAGACCTCCATAGCTGAGATCTCTCCCCCTTTCGGGGCGAAGGTCCGTAGTTTTAATGTTTTTATAGATTAGGATTTTATTGTTTTCCAAGAAGGTGGAGACATCAAGGAGTGAATGATCTTCATGAATGTAAAACTTCATTAAGGTGTAATCTAATCCTATTTATTATCTTTCTATTTTCTATGTTTTTGTGGTAAATTGATGACATGATTATTGATTAATTTATGAAAATATCTTGATTAAATTTTCGGCTTTTATTAGGTTTTATTTATGAAATTCATATTTATTGTAGTAATATGGGATTTATGTCTTTGATATTAGTGTATTGTGATTAAGTTGTGTATTGTGTATCGGCATGTCTTGTCGTTGCTTTACCCTTAATTATTTTGCATGATTATCATATGTGAGTTTCTTCCATTTATTACATGTGGGTTTAATATAATGGGAGCCTAGTCAAGGAGTCCTTATATTTAGAAAAGCGTAAATGAACATTAGTGAGATCACTTGTGCCCGAGGATTAAACTAGTGAAGGGAACCCCATCCATACAAACATAGTACCTTGAAGGGAATTACAAGTAGGATTGGTCCTAGGTGCTTTTTAGGGGTTGTAAAAAAAATCTACATCCTATTCACCATGGCCATTGGAGATAGGTAGAAATCATGATCGCCCTTACCATGATTTGCTTAAAAATGAAAAACAATTAAATATGTTGGATGATTGATTATATGAGTGCATCATTAAAATTACCATGGCATTGAAAATCCAAAAATATTGTAATTAGATTTATTTTTCCATGCATTTTATTTTTTTTATTTTTAAACCTCATTTTCGATCGTCCCTAACTAATCATGATACTATACCTAAAGGCCATGAATTCTAAATTCTCTTGGGTTTGATATTTTATTGCTTGGTCGCCCCGACTATAACGACCAATTAAATGGCGCCGTTGCCAGAGAATTTAGTTGTATTTGTGATTTTGGGTTCGTTGAGTGGTTAGGATAGGGATATTTTTTGCTTTGATTTGTTTTTCGTTTTATGATTGTGTTTGTAGGGATTAAAGCGTGGAGCCATGGTATTGGCCTTAAAGAGCAAAGGAGTGGTGCAAATTGAGGTAACAAACATCTTCTCAAATTAAATTCGACTTAGTCTAATTTAAGTTTGGGGGGTATGTCGTCTTTGTTACTTGACTTTTCTACAGTTTGAATCATAAAATTGAATCCATGAACTCCTACTTGAGCATATTGCACCGGCGCACGTATAAGTCCTTACTCTTTTCTTTGGCACATATTTTCTCCTATTTTTATTGTTTTTTTTTATTTTTTTCGTGCTTTTCTTGCTTTTTCTTGCTTTCAATAAGGAGAAAATCTTTCTTGGCTCTCTTGTGATTCATTGTGAGAATTTTTGAGACTATGATTTTTGGTTGAAACTTGTGACTTTATGGATATTTTTTTGTATACTTGTTGAGTTATGGTTTGTTCTTGTTTCGTGTTGCCTTTCACTACTATAAGCCCGTGAGCTTTTGATCCTTAAAATCATTAAATCAAATGGTTTTTCTTTCTTGTGTGTGCATCATTCTTTTGTGTGCATTCTAGAACTTGCCATTGTGTCTTATTGAAGCTATGTATATGCGTGAAGATTATTGAAAATGATTTAAGACCATCTTTGTTTTAACAAGTCACTTAACCAAATCGATTCTACCAAATAAAATCATATCGTAGTTTGCCCCTTTGAGCTTATTATCCTTATTTTTTTGGCAACCTATAAATTTATCTATTTTATCCATATTTTATATCCTAATCACATTTGTTGATTAATAGAGGATTAATAAGGACGAAGTGGTTGAATTGAGCTTACAAGAGAGTTTGGAAAGAGAAAAATGGTGAAAGTAAAAGAAAAGAGGGAGAAAAGATGAAAAAAAAAATGGAGGTTGTGTGAAAAGAAAAATTGAGTGAAACTTGTATAAAAGAAGCATAAAGGAGCTCTACTAGAAAAATGGAAAGAGATCCCTTGGGAAAAAGAGAAAAAAAAATCAATAATAGTAGAAAAAGAGAAGAAAAAGGTTCTTTAGTTTGGTTGATGGCTAAATTCTATTTTTGATTAAGGTTGAAAAAAGAGAAAAAGTGGGAATGAGAGTTGAGGCTACCAACCAACTTGAATTCTTCACTAATTTGAGAAAAGAGAGAGTGAGAATTGATAATGACTGTCAACTTAAATTCTCTACTAATCATGAGCTTACTTTTCTTAAATATTTTTCCTACCCAATACCAAAGAGCCTACATTACAACCCCATATAAAGACCTTATTTATTCAATAATTAACTCACATACAAGTGGTGGAGGGCGTAGACTTTTGGCAAGCATATGACAATGATATGCATGAGATTTGATTTATGAGAGTAAACACTTCTCCCATACACCTCTTGAGTATGAGAGTGAAAGCAAAATCTAGAGAGGAGTAGTTTGGGGGGTTTGATCGGCGTGAAATTCACCTAAAATTTTGGGCTTAATTACATAAATTTAATAGGATTAATTTGGATTTAATTCAATAATTAAGCGTGATTTTAATGAAAATACTATTAATTGCTTGATTATTTGGAGAGAGGTATTTTTTGCAGAAAAATGGTTGTTTTGAGCTTGAAAGAGTGATGGAAGAAACAGGAATTAAATTGGGACGAAGACGGAAAAAAAAGTGTTGTAGCTGAAAAAACAACATATTTTAAAGGGAGATACGACAACACTTTTTCAGGGTGTTGAGAAAAGGGAGATAGAGAACAGCTGAAATCGTTGTCTATCATGGATCAGAAGTGTTGTCGTAGGTACGAAATAGAGCAAATATGGGAAACTACTGTAAGAGAAACTCGATCGAGTTTCTCACTCGTCGGTCGAGTTTTTGCTCATGCACACACAAGGGCGCCTCCAACCACTGGGCTAAGACAGGTTCTTGGTTATACATTGTACAGATTTATTCTTATACCAAATTGCTGGAACCGAATTCCCTCCCAAAAATTACTAAAAATTCAATAAGTTTCATTCTTATCCCACATTGGAAACCCTCTAAAAATTCCACTCACCCTTCAACTATATATATCCTTCATTTGGAAGCCTTCAAAATAACTAATTCTCCATCCATTAAATTCAATTAAATTGAATCTTTTCAAGATTCAATAGTTGAGAGAGGGCTTTTTAGTAAGACCTCCATAGTTGAGATCTCTCCCCCTTTCGGGGCGAGGGATCCATAGTTTTAATGTTTTTCTAGATTAGAATTTTATTATTTTCGAAGAAGGTGGAGACACCAAGGAGTGGATGATCTTCATGAATGTAAAACTTCATTAAGGTGTAATCTAATCCAATTTAAAATGTTGTTCAATTTGATAGAATAATGTTAACTTCACGAAGAATCTTGGGTGAATTTGACTTGCTGAAAAATCGGATCTGAGGGTGTAAGAACTTGAATTTTATTGTCTATTAAAGGAAAATATGTGGCAAATTAATACAATAAGTATCAATTAATTATTTATTTATTAAGGAATTTAAAAAAATAAATTTCTAAAATAAATTAGTGAATAATTGGAAATTGGGACAGATCCAATCAAATAAGCCCAGGCACACAGAATCAGATCAAATCAATATTGATCAATCAAATTGCAAGGATGAAAAAGCTCAAGCAGACAGAATTAGATCAAATCAATATTGATCAATCAAATTGCGAGTTATTTATGGGGCGTCCTCATTCTTCACATATATAAGGAGCCCTCATCAATTTATTCCACACATTAAAAAATCTAAAGACGCAGACGCTTTTGAAGAGATCAAGAATACGAGCAGTGTTCCCTTGAGATCTTCAAACATCTTCAAGCCAAGAACGGCCTCCGATCAGAGATAAAGGTGTCAAGCCCCTCCGATCCGGCATTCTTCCAGCCAACCACTTCCGATCAAAGATAAAGGTGTCAAGCCCCTCCGATCTAGCATTCTTTCTGTCAACGACTTTCTCCACAGAAAGCTCTCTAGTCAACGTTCAATCCGAATGAAGGCTCAACGCCTCCAGATCAACACCCTAAGACTAAACATCTGAGCTTGAACAAGCTTCAACCGAAGATCCAGCTCAACATACAGTCAACTACAATAGTCAAAGTCAAGTAAAGTCAGCACAATTCAACAAGTCAAAGTCAAGCCAATCCAAATTGGATCGAGAGAAGAATCAGAGGATTGATTGAGATTGTAACCCGTTTACATATCTTTCAATTAAATCCATCTGAAATTATCTTTGTACCCCAATTTTTATTTATTTTATTATAAATATAAAATTTGTTGTTACAAATTTTGGCACGTGTATTGGGACCATCTCTACCTTTCATCTCTTCTCTCTACAAATACAAATAATGACCCTTCTTAGGATCGCGATCAAAAGGTCATCTACCTTAAAGCCTTCGGAGCTGCAAGCTGTGAAGACTCAAATGATGACTCCATTAAATATTACAATACGAAGGCCTACTGCATTAAAACCTCCAGAGTTGCAAACTGACAAGGTTGAAGACTTTACAAGAAGTATGCCTGAAGGCTCCTAAAAGACAAATCATATGGTGGAGATTACTCACAATAAGCCACCACAAGGCGACAAGGATTTTGAAGATAACTTCGACTGCTCAATGCCAAGCTCACCATCTGCCTCAATTGCAGTTGCAATGATAACAACAAGTGCTATAACTGTCGAGGAGCAAATAGCCAGTATGATGAAAGCCATTGAAGGACTCGCCAAACATATGAAAGCTCAAAACTTAAAGATCTACCAACTTATGAAGAAAATGAAGAGTGTGGAGACAAGTCATACAAATGAGAAGCAAGTTGATGATGGAAGCGAGGAGGAAGATACCGCAAAACATCATCAATCTGAAGAAAATCAACCTGAGGAAAAGATACAAGTTTCAGCTGATGAAATGCTTCATATCAACCAATTAAAGAACATTGTTATAGAGACAATAAAAGACAAGTTTGAAGTAAGCTCCAAATCTCATGCCACCTACAAAATGCCATATACAAAGAGAATTGACAACTTGAGGATGCTAACTGACTAACAACCTCCAAAGTTTCAACAATTCAATGGCAAAGGCAACCCAAGACAACATGTGGCGCACTTCGTCGAGACATGCAATGATGTGGGGACCTACGGAGATCACATGGTGAGACAATTAATCTGATCTCTAAAGGAAATGCCTTCGATTGGTATATCGACTTGGAAGCTAACTCCATTCACAGCTGGGGGCAAATGGAAAAAGTATTCCTCAACCTTTTCTATAGCACACGAAGAATTGCTATCATGATGAAGCTAACAAATTCTCATCAAATTGATGAAGAATATGTCATCAATTTCATCAATAGATGGAGGAGCCTAAGCCTCAATTGCAAAGAAAAGCTGTCTGAAACTTCAGCTATTGAAATGTGCAATCAAGGGATGCAGTGGAATCTTCACTACATACTCCAAGGAATTCAGCCTAAAACTTTTAAAGAGTTGGCTACAAGAGCTCATGACATAGAGTTGAGTCTGTCATCAAATGATATCGAATGACCCTCTATTCAAGACTTTTATGAGTTTGAAGACATACCTTCTGATGAGCTCATGGAAGAGGAACCGCATACAAAGACTGCAGTTTCCATAAAGATTCATAGAAATGAAGTGGAAGTAAGAGAAAACAGCGCATCCCAAGATTGGAGGCAATGAACTGTTAATAAATCAAGTCAAAGCTCCTTGACACGAGCGAAAACTATCTATATTATGCTCCTTGATATGAGCTTAAACTATCTAATATTCTCAAGTCAAAGCTCCATGACACGAGCGAAAATTATCTACATTATGCTCCTTGATACGAGTTTAAACTATCTAAAACCCTCAAGTTACGCTCCTTGATATGAGCTAAAACTATCTACAAGCTACGCTCCTTAATACGAGCTTAAACTATCTAAAATCTTTCAAGTTAAAACTCCCTAATATGAATCTAAACTATCAATCTCAACACAAAGCTCCTTAATATGAGTTAAAACTATCTACATATTACGTTCCTTGATATGAGCTAAAACTATCTAAAATCCCCACATGTTATACTCCTTGATACGAGTTTAAACTATCTAAAATTCTCAAGTTACGCTCCTTGATATGAGCAAAAACTATATACACATCAAATCAAATCTCCTTAAGAAGAGACTAAATTCTCTCCACATAATGCTCCGCGACAAGAGCAAAAAATTGTCCACACAAGGCTCACTGACACGAGTATAAAATATTAATAAATTCAAGTTCAACGCTCAATGATGCACGAGCCTAAACTGAATGTTACTCCTGGCCCGCATGAGTATAAACTATGTATAGCACTCCCTTCAAATCAAATCATGTCTCTTTGAACTACGTCATGACTTGATCCTCTTTAAAGAGGTACGTAAGCAGCTTAGTACTCTGCTAAGTTCAGTCATAATTCTGGCTACTCATATCAAGTTGGTTAGGCAAGCAATAAAATTCAATCATGTTGATCAAGAATGGAGTATCACAATTTGTTCAATTCAACACAAAGGCGTCCCTGAACAAAATGAGAGGGGTATTTGTAGGCCCTTGAATTTTATTGCCTATTAAAGGAAAATATGTGTCAAATTAATACAATAATTATCAATTAATTATTTATTTATTAATAAATTTAAAAATAAATCCTAAAATAAATTAGTGAATAATTGATAATTGGGACATATCCAATCAAATAAGCCCAAACCTGCAGAATCAGATCAAATCAATATTGACCAATCAAATTGCAAGGATGGAAAGACCCAAGCCCAAAGAATTAGATCAAATCAATATTGAACAATCAAATTGCGAGTAATTTATGGGGCATCCTCACTCTTCACCTATATAAGGAGTCCTCCTCCATTCATTCCACACACACATTAAAACATTTGAAGACGTAGATGCTTTTGAAGAGATCAAGAATACGAGCAGTGCTCCCTTGAGACCTTCAAGCATCTTCAAGACAAGAACGACCTCCGATCAGAGATAAAGGTATCAAGCCCTTTCGATCCCACGTTCTTTCAGCCAACCGCCTCCGATCAGATATCAAGGTGCCAAGCCCCTCCGATCCGGCATTCTTCCAATCAATGACTTTCTCTACAGAAAGCTCTCAAGTCAACGTTCAATCCGAATAAAGGCTCAACGCCTCCGGATCAACGCCGTAAGACTATACATCTGAGCTCGGACAAGCTTCGACCGAAGATCCGGTTCAACATACAGTCAACATACAACAGTCAAAGTTAAGTTAAGTCAGCACAAGTCAACAAGTCAAAATTAAGCCAATCCAAATTGGTTCGAGAGAAGAATCAGAGGATTGATTGAGATTGTAACCCTTTTACATATCTTTCAAATTAAATCCATTTGAAATTATCTTTGTACCCCAATTTGTATTTATTTTATTATAAATACAAAAATTGTTGTTGCAGAGGGGTTTAGCACCTTTATCTCAGATTGAATATTTTTTTGTAGCTTTCTAGATGAACACCGTAGAACTTGAAAAACGCCATTGATTTCGCAAAGAACGCTAAAGAAGTGTACTTGAAGCACGCAGATCGGAGGGGTTTAGCATCCCCTGATCTCTTATCAGAGGTCATTCTTCAGCATCTTAATCTACGATCGGAGGTTATTATTAAGCATCTTGATCTCTGATCGGAGGTCATTGTTATTTTAAAATCTTTGAACGAAATCTGAACTTTCATCTTTGCTCGTATTCTTTAGATCTCTTCAGGTATCTTTTGAATGAATATAGGAGTACTCCTTCTATAGGTGAAAGATAAGAGACCTTCTATCTATAACTTACAATTTGATTGGTTGATCCTAATTTGACCTGATTTTGTATGCTTGGGCTTTGATCTAATTGATCGATTCTGATTTGATTTTTTGACCAACTTTATTGATTTTTTTTTTGCGCTGGGGGAGGGGAGTATTTGGGTATTTTTAGATAATAACAAATAATGAAGTTTGTTATGTGTGTTAGGTAATACGAGTTAAAGATGAATTTTGAGAGTATTGGTTGATGTGATATTTTATTTTTTGCTGTCAAAGATAATTTTGGAACTAATAATAACGGAAAATGTGAAGAACTAGACTTACGTGCTTCTTTACTTGTGTCTACAGAGCTGAATAGCATATATTAATGATGCATTCTATTTCTTCTGTCTGAATTAAATTCGGATACTTAGATAATTAAATTAATAAGTTTGAATTGGAATTCATTAGAATTACCTATTCTCCATTCTTGAAAACACTTTGTATTTTCATCTAGTAATTTATTTTAGTTATTTATTTATAATTCAGTTTAGTAGTTGTTAATTTGGAACTTAAAATCTTATAAAAAAATTTGTCTTAATTAATTTGGTTAATAATTTAATTAATATAATACTCCATTCTTTGGGTTCAATGTTTTACTTAGTCGTTTGCCTAAACTCTAATTGTCATTCTTAATACTTGGGCGTTAATTATGTGTAAGGAAAACATGTACATGGACGATAATATTATTTAGTTTAAAAAAAAGTCCACAATATCCTAAATGTTGGTATTTTGTATCTGTGTTCCGATTGACCGACATTAAATTCAATATTTGGTACTAGGACGACAATGTCGGTATCTTATGTTTGGACTCCGTCACTTTAACCGACACCAAATCCAAAATTCGATACTATAACGATGGTGTCGGATATGATATCAATGTCTTGTGTCGGTGCTTCAATACTATGACTAACACCAAATCTGGCATTCGATATTATAATGATGATGTCGGACATGATGTCAATATTAGTATATTTGACACTCTAACCAATACTATATAATCAAATTATTAAAAAAAAAAAAGAGGGTGGAGATATTTTTGTCCAAAACTGACCAAATGGTTAGAATTGCTAACAAATTTAATTAATGGGAAGCAATAATTTTGATCTTAAAAAATTTAGTATTTTTGCAATATTCCCAATATATAATTAATAAAATGTAAAAATATTTATAAATATTAGAATTAGATATTATACATCACTCTAAAGGTACCCCGTTATTATTTTTAACATTCATTTAAATAAGAACATTCATTTCAAAGGTATAAATTTTTGTGTTTTAGAAAGATGAAACACACATTATTAATACAATAACAAACTATCCTTAAATAATTATATTTTTTAATTCACATTTAAGCATCTAAAAGCAAATCATACCTTATTGGAAAACTGAGAATACTCGAAAAAAGACTCCCTCCGTCCCCGAGGGACTTTTGCATTTTATTTTTTTCACATAGATTAAAAAAATATATTATTTAATGTGTAGTTGTTAATTGTATTAATGGTAGTGTGAACTCTATATTTTAATTATATTAGAGGGGGTGTGGGTCACATGCATGAATGAGACTCTTTGGGTGTGACACCTAAAATAGAAAAAAGATCCTCTTTAAATGGGATTTAAATGGTACAGAGAGAGTATAGTAAAATATTATTATTATTATTATTTTATTATTATTTTTTTAATTTTTATTATTATTTTTTTTTTGGGATAGACAAATTGCATCTTTGCATACATTTAATCCGTCAACTCATGTCTCTTGTCAAAATCTCTCATTTTTCCATTAGTAATTTCTTTTTAGTATTACACTTTAAGTTATTATCCATTGACGATAAATAAATAACAATATACTGATTTGAGCTGAAATGACCTAACAATATATAAAACGACCCTGTAAATATAATGGTGAGAAAAAGAAGTATTATATCCTCTAAAGATAAGATAAAAAAAATGCTGTCCAATTACCTTTGTTTCATAAATATTCCATAATATCTTTGTAATTCAATAATAGAATCACCTAAAAAAATTCTTCACTTCTGTTCACTTTACGAAATAGATTATCCCCTTGATTTTATTCTTGACATGTTCGATAAAAGATCGATTTTAGTTTTTTTCTAGGAACTAATAAATGTTATATACATATTAGCCAAAATATTTTCGGGAAGACAGTCTCTTGTGATGTTATTTTGGTGAGACAGTTTGTGAGACGTGTTAAAATATATTTATTATTTAGATAAATTATATTTAATGGTTGTTAAGGTATGTTTTTTAAAGTATACTGAATTATGCATTAAAGTGTGATTTTAGCGTGTTATAATATAATTTATTATTGGCATAATTTAACTACAAATAAACATACTTTATTTATATAATAAGCATACTTTAGTGATAAGTCGACCATTCTTACAAATAACTCGTCTCACAAGAAAATGTCTCTCTGAAAAATACATGAATTTTGTGAAATGTATAAAAAGTGAGAACATATTAATAAAAAAAAAGTGATATTCATTAATTAATAAAATTAAAATAATAATAGTACAATATAATATTCTATATGAACAATTAGTAGTATTATTATTAAAAAATGTTAATATTTTAAATTAAAAATAACAAATATTATTTTTTATTAGAAAATGGTAATTAATTAAAAAATAATAAAATAGTTTCAACATGCGACTCTTCATGCAAGGGTTACTCTCAAGATTTTATTTTGCATATATCTGATTTTACTTTGCATATACTTAAGAGTTATTATTGGATGACTTGTATATTTATACTGCATATTAATTTAATTTTACTATATTAGAATTTATTATTTTTTTTATAGTTTTGTTAGGTTGAATTATATACATTAATTGGGTTTATTAATAGAGGATGGTATGTTACACGATCCACATTACATAACTTATAATTCAAATATTAATTAATATAAGGCAAAAACTTGTGTGATACCGTCTCATGTAAAAGCTTACGTGAGACGGTCAGAAAGTGATAACTTTTATATAGGAAAGTGATAATAAATTAATGAAATGTGATAATGTTATTTCATGAATAATTTATAGTATAAATAAAAAGTGATAATATTTTATAACGAAAGTGATAATGATTTATAGTTAAAGTGATAATTATTTTAAAAAGTGAAAAATGGTCTCACGTGAGACAGTCTCACGCAAGACCTACCTTAATATAAGCATCATCATTATTAAAATCTATATATATTTTTTTCTCACATAATATATATAACTAGATTCATAACTACATCTGTTAACATACGGGACTAAATCTGTATATATTTTTTTCTCACATAATATATATAACTAGATTAATAACTACATCTGTTAACATACGTAACAAGTCCCTGACAACACTTCAAACCACACAAACTTGTGACAATACTTATTATATTACATAACAGAAACATTAGCGGAAACAAAATAAACTCGCGGCCTAGCCCAACAGGTCGTCATCTATGTACATCCGCTCAAAATTCTGAAGGAGTTCTACAGCTTGCATAGTCATACCACATAACTCAATCATCAGTAGACTTACCTACAATGCATAAACTAGTAAAATAAAATCTCAGTAAGTAGAAATCATGCATGATAGTGCATGAAAATGCATTTATTTTTGCTATCGCCAATTTTCTAATGTTTCTAGTTGGTTTTTTTTATTTTGAAAATCGTTCACTTTGCGAGATCCCCACGACACACTTATGATATACACCCGAATGAGCTCATTAGACATGCATAGTGTCCCACCGATTTAAGGTGCTGAATAAACTAGACACACAGTGTCGGACCAATTTTCTGCTATCCCTGAATAAAGATGAGCCGACACACGACTCGTTGAGTCAATACATGACTCGAATTGTCCACCAATTCCTGAATAAAAGTGAGCCAAAAAGCGACTCATTGAGTAAACACATGACTCGAATCTTCCCGCAATCCCTTAATATGGTGAGTCAACATATGACTCGGACCTATTTTCTGGGGTCCTTAAAAGAGTGCATATATAGTGGCCGCACACACCATTAGTATCTTATTAATTTGGGGATAACACTTTTCATAATTATGCATGGTATGCAACGAGGACAATTAAATATGTTTCACAAATTATTTACGACATCAATATCAATATTTAATCAAAATAAAATGACAAATGATCACATAGATCCATTTCTGGAACAACAATTTCACCTCGAATAACACCGATCCATTTTTTTAGAATAACAATTTAACTTCGAATCACATAGATCCTTATAAATGATATCTTCTCAAATTACATAGATCTATATTCAACAGTTTTCGATCACACAGATCCATTTAGGACAATGATATTATCTCAAATCACAAAAATCCGTAACTTATATCACAAATTTTGTCACAAATAATTTACAAAATAATACTCCCTCCGGCCAATCCAAGTGTATCCATTTTACCATTTTTGGCGTTCAATTTAAAGGTATCCATATTTCATTTTTTGTAAAAAAAGTACATCATATTGCCTACCACTTCCATCTAATACAACTACCCACTACATATATAATAATAATACTTCTTAATATTCACGTAAAAAGTAAATGGTTACCTTTAGATTGGCCGGAGGAGGTATTTAGTTGCATATGAATATCTACTTACCTCAAATCACATATATCTACAGCTTGTATCATAAATTAATCACAAATAATTCATAACGTTATTAAACTAATCACAAATAATTTATAACATAATTATCATATATTAATCACAAATAATTCACATACTACATGTTTATGCAGTATAGTTGGACTTCTACTTACCTGGTCTCCAAATAGTAATAATACTATAAAACTCGTAAAGAACTGTCACTAATCTCTCCCATTTCAGCATGCTCTTTCCTCCCTCTCTTATCTCTTCCCCTCTCTATCTCTCTTTTAATCGCGAACTGCTCGCTGATTTCAATCCCCCAAATGAGGGGTTTAATATATATATATATATATATATATATATATATATATATATATATATATATATATATATATATATATATATATATATATATATATATATTTTGAGGCGAGGTGAGGGTTTTAACCCACCTTCTCCACTTTACTATTTATATATTTATTATTTTTAGTAAGTTACTATATATAGTATATTATTATCATTATTATCCATTATGAATATACGTACAATACTTAATAATTAAGATATAATACATTTACAAATGAATACACACATATATATACATTTCTCACCACTATTATTATTACGAGAATATGTGTGATACTTAATAATTAAGAAATAATGTATTTATATACATAAAACAATTTAATTATATACCCAAATTAATACACACCTATATTGTGAACATATATTTTCATATATTGCATGTCACCATGATTATCATAAATATATCAAATAGAATGTGAAGATAAATAAAATGATAAAAAAAATAATTACCACATAGTTATCACATAATTGTCACATAATTATAAAAATGCACGAACCACAAATTAAATTATATTGGTACATGAATAATGAGATGCTTGGGTATCACATCATCCTCACCTTATAAAAATTTCGTCCTAGAAATTTACTTACTTAAAGAGCTCTAGATACTTAGTCCTCATCTCATCCCCTCTTTCCAAAATAGCCTTCTCAACTAACTGGTTTCTCCATAACACCTTAATTAATTATATCTCTTTATTTCAGAGCTTCTTCACTTCTTGCTGCAAGATCTCAACTGGTATTATGAAACACATCATGTATCCTAGATAGACGCAGGTAAATCCAACTTATAGGCAACACTACCAACTCTTTCAATGATAGTGAATGGACCAACATATTTTGGACTGAGCATCCCTTTCTTTCCAAATCGCATTATTCCTTTCATTTGAGAAACTTTCAAGAAAACTTGATCACCCACTTCAAATTCTAATGCTCTTCTTTGTTTATCTGCATAGCTCTTCTGTCGATCTTTAGCAACTTTCATCTTCTCCCTAATGCATGTTACAGCTTCTGACATTTCACGGATCAAGTTGGAATCCAAAAGTTTCTTCTCTCCAACTCCATCCCAATGCACTGGAGACCTACATTTTCTCCCGTACAATGCTTCATATGGAGCCATCCCAATAGTGGACTGATAACTGTTGTTGTACGAGAACTCTATCAAAGACAAAAATTTACTCCACTAACCATGAAAATCAAACACACATGCTCTGAACATGTCCTCCAAAATATGTACGTAAGCTCCGATTGACCATCTGATTGTGGATGGAATGTTGTGCTGAAAGATAATTGTGTCCCCAACGCCTTATGTAAACTCTTCCAAAAAGTAGACAAAAATTTTGTGTCTCTATCTGACACAATGATAAGTGGTACTCCATAGAGTCTGACGATCTCTTGTATATATAGCTAGGCATAAAGATCTATAGAATACGTAGAGCAAATAGGAAGAAAATGAGAGGACTTAGTCAATCGATCCACAAAAACCCAAATGGCATCATAACCTTTTACTGTCTTTGATAGTCCAGTAATAAAATCCATAGTGATATTTTTCCATTTTCACTTTGGAATAACTAGAGGCTACAAAGTTCCTGCTAGTCCCTGATGCTCGGATTTGACTTGCTGACAAGTCAAATATTACTCCACATATTGAGCGACGTCTCTCTTCATCCCCGACCATCAATAATGTGACTTCAAATCTTTATACATCTTAATAGTTCCCGGATGTATGGAGTACGGTGTTGAATGAACTTCTACCATCACTTCCTTCAGAATCTCATCCACTTCAGGTAGACACAACCGACCTCTATAACGAATCACACCATCGTCTATTACTTGGAAGTTAGAAGACTTTCTAGATTTGATATCATTCCTTATCTTATCAAACAACTTATCATCTTGTTGTCTATGTCGGATCTTATCCATCAAAGTTTGTCGAAGTGACAAAGCCGCCATCTTTACTTCCAACGATCCTTTCTAAATAATCTCCACACCCATTCTTTGCAAGTAAAGCAACTCCGGTTTATGATTTATGGTCATAGAAGCTACACTCTATATTTTTTTTCAGGTCAATGCGTCAGCAACCACATTGGCTCTACCCGGATGGTAATTGATAATACAGTCGTACTCCTTCACCAGTTCCAACCATCTTCTCTGCTCTTGTTCAACTCTTTTTTAGTGAAGAAATACTTCAAACTCTTATGATCAGTATAGATCTCATAACGTTCCCCATATAGATAATGCCTCCAAATTTTTAGTACAAACACCACTGCAGCTAACTCCAAATCGTGTGTGGGGTAGTTCTTATCGTGCTCCCTTAACTGTTTGGATGCATATGCTATTACATTCCCATTTTGCATCAGTACACATCCAAGACCTTTTTTTGAAGCATCATTGTAAGTTTTCTATCTCCTTAGAAATAGTTAAGATAAGTGCTGATGTCAACCGTCTTTTCAAATCCTGTAAACTCTATTCAAATTGTTGGTGTTTGATCGTTTGGTTAACGTAAACCGTTAGAGATTCATGCAATTCTATATCAGCGGAAGCAAGAATATAAATTGATTTACCTTTCACCAGCGTATGTTGAAGAAGAATAGCTACAGAAAATAACCTCTTGATCTTCTGTTGTATTCTCAAGTCAAGTCTTGACGTTGTGTGGGCAACGATCTTCAAGACCCTCTAAATCTGCTTCCGCCCCTCTATCTCACATGTAAGTGATGCAGGAATAGGGTTTTGGACAGCTGAGATTACTTATATATGAGCTACAATAGGGACTAGGAGGAGAAATTAGAGTCAGGCCTCCATTGGGCTTAAGTATTCAAGTTTAGCCCAAAACTTATACTTAAGTCCAATAATAATATAGTCCACTAAAATATTATTACTGCACTGCCGCTCTAATCTCATATTTCGTTATTGGCTCATTTTTATTATGAGCTCGTTAATCTCCTCATATTTAAGATATACAATGCCCATTAATTAATTAAGTTACTGACAACTCCATTAATTAATATCTCATCCGAGAGTAGTACCACTCAACCTTGTTATCATGCCAGAATAAATCCACCTGCAGAGTTTACATGATAATCCTTATGAGCTCCTCAAGGGGACATCATCAACCTATTTAATAGGACACTTATTCCTTCTATAATCAACAACACACTATAGAGACAACATTATTTCCTAACTCACCGAATTTGTTGATTTAATAAATAAATCTCACCCATTAATGAATCAAGAGATAAATTGGCTTACGTGTCGAGGTTATTGTATAGGGATTAAGAGCACGAACATCCATAATAACTGATCTCAAGCGGTCCTGATCAATACACACAAAGTATACTAATGTGATTTTATAGTCAAGACAAACTAATACCAAATCACACTACAACCATCCCAAAAGATTGTCCACGTCTATCTTGATTGTGAGCATATGTTTATACTTTATAAGGAGCCAACAATATGATCTTCCGTGCGACGCCGCACACCATATTATCTATAGTATAAAGTAAGTGGACTTTTGCAATATAGTATAAATAGATTATAATATGCAAATAGTTTGATTATATGATTCTCATTTCAAATAAATTGTTAAAACATTGTTCATATAAAAGCTAGACTTTTAGTATACAATCTAACAATCTCCCACTTATACTAAGAGACTACGTTGCCATATCTGCTGATACGCATCTAATCCTCATTCCTTCTACATGCCCATCAAACACTTTCGTTGGAAGGCTCTTAGTAAAAGGATCAGCTAGGTTATCCTCCGATGCAATCTTAGCAACAACGACCTCTCCTCTTTTAACGATGTCTCGTATTAGATGGTACTTGCGCTCAATGTATTTATTCGCCTTATGGGCTCGTGGTTCCTTCGAGTTTGCTACTGCACCACTGTTATCATAATATATTGTGATTGCTTTGGGCAAACTAGGAATCACATCCAAGTCCATTAAGATGTTCCTGAGCCATACTGCTTCTTTAGCTGCCTCAGAGATTGCTACATATTTAGCTTCCATGGTGGAGTCCGCAACGCATTTCTTCTTTACACTCCTCCATGTTATGGCTCATTCTCCAAGAGTAAACACATAACCCGAGGTGGATTTACTAGCATCCCTATCTGACTGAAAATTCGAATCAGTATAACCTAAAGGCAATAAAGTATCTGCCCGGTAAATCAACATATAATCCTTACTCCTTTCCAGGTACTTCAAAATATATTTTACCGCAGTCCAATGCCCTTGTCCTGGGTTGCTTTGATACTTACTGACCATGCCTATGACATAACAGATATCCAACCTCGTACATAGCATTGCATACATGAGGTTTCCTACTGTGAAAGCATAAGGAACCGCCTTCATATCCTCTATTTACTTTTGTGTCTTGGGACACATTTCTTTAGATAGAGGTATTCCATGTCTAAAAGGTAGAAAACCTTTCTTGGAGTCTTGAATGCTAAAACGAGCCAGAATTGTATCAATGTATGACGCTTGAGATAAACATAACATTCTTTTCTTGCGATCCCTTATTAATTTGATCCATAGAATGTGTTCGGCTTCTCCTAAGTCCTCCATCTCAAACTGCTTGGATAGCCATACCCTTACGTCTGACAATACCTTTACATTATTTTCAATGAGCAGGATATCATCCACGTAAAGTACAAAAAATACCACTACGTTTCCGTAATATTTCTTGTACACACATGATTTATCCAGACGTTGAATAAATCCATATGACTAGATTACTTCATGAAAACGGATGTTCCATGATCTAGAAGCTTGTTTCAATCTATAAATGGAACTATTAAGCTTACACACAAGATGCTCTTCGCCCTTTGCAATGAATCCCTCTAGTTGCTTCATATAGACGTTTTCCTCAAGACTTCCATTCAGGAAAGCTGTCTTGACCCATTCAGGAAAGCTGTCTTGACATCCATTTTTCATATCTCATAATCCATATGAGTGGCAATAGATAAAAGAATTCGGATTGACTTAAGCATGACCACAGGCGAAAAGGTTTCCTCATAATTGATCCCTTATTTCTGAGTATACCCCTTCGCTACAAGTCTTGCCTTAAAGGTTTCCACCTTACCGTCAGATCATCTTTTTCTGAGTATACCCCTTCGCTACTTGCATCCAATGGCTTTTACACTATTGGGTGGTTCTACAAGCTCCCAAACTTGATTAGAATACATGGATTCTATTTCAGATTTTATTATCTTTTGCCAAGATTGAACATCTTTATCATGAAGTGCTTCGTCGTAATTCTATGTATTCATGTTCACCAGGGACCAAGTTTAACGACTCTTCCAATCCCATGAATCTATCTGGTCGTTTCACAACCCTCTGATGAGCGTTTTCTCAACACACAAATTAATCCTCAAGTATAAGGATATCAATTGTATTCTCGATAGGCGACCAAGTGATTATCAAACCCAAATGACAGATTATTATCAATTCAATTATATTCTAATTAACTAAGATTATGTTGGTAAATTGGATTTGGTTTGATTATGAAATTAAATAACATATAATTGAAATAGCAAGATAAATAACAAGCAAAAGAGAAATTTCGATTATGATCAAGTAATTAATAGAGTAGTTCATCAGGTAATCCAGTTTTACTTGTTAATTTCCTTTTCATGTGTTGATGTTCGACTCTGTCTTGTGGTTTGTGGATGCATCACTAAACCATGCAAGCGTACTCTATAGACATAAGTAAGCAAGCGTATGACACGTGTGAATATCCTCGGAGCAAGAGATATACTTCACCCCCCTTTCTAGGTAATATCATAATCCATTATTTCTCGTGCACTTAGTACTCTAACTTGATTTGATATCCCTTTTTAGGTACTATAAAGTTATACTCTTTATCCTACTTATTAACCCGAATATGATTCAATTAACAAGTATCAATATAAGACAGTTCTAATAAGACTTCGGAATCCCTTCACTTAGAATTATAATATGTAATACTGCTCAGCGGTGAACACACTCAATCAATAACCAAGAGATGTATTCAGACTCTACATAATAGTTAAAGATGCACAAAACGATCGTGAGTATGAATTAAAAAGACACAATCTTATATAGAATAAACCACAAGTAGTGTTGTACGAAGTTTACACATGGAAATTCAATTAACTCATAAAACTTTCATAACCCTAGAACTACCAGAGTGGTTCAAGCTCATGATTGATCTAGGAACAATCATGGCTAGTTGGTATGATCTTACTTGTCTCGCCAGACAAACCTCTCCTCACGACTCCTTCGGATGGTGGTAGGGCTTGGTGAAGGATGGATGATGAATGCTTGTTCTTTGATCCCCTTTGAAAGCTCTTCTTTTATACTTGTAAACTCTCCTTACAGGCTTTGGATGGGCTTTTTGAGCGAACACACACACTGATGGTGTCAAAATACGAATTTGGTACGTGTTCGGATATCAATTTGACCAAATAAGTTGGTCAAACTCTTCCATGCAGGTCGAATCCCAGGTCGAATCTGTCTGTAACTTGGCCTCTGATTCCAGATTCGACCAGAGTGTTGATAGAACCGAATACTTCCTAGTTGAACCGGCACTGCTTCTGTTTAGGCTTTTAGTTCGACCACGGTTCGACCAAGTGGTTTGGTCGAACTCCCTTGTCGTGGTCGAATAGCACTTTTCCGCTCTTAGTTCGACCAGAAGTGCTGGTCGAACTCTCTCCTTCTTGGTCGAATCCAACCCCTGCGTGGTCGAATCGCACACCTGTTTATTCCTCTTTCCGAATCCGATCACTTCCAACTCATTTCCTTTGAAACTCAACTCAAATAGCCTTGTAGACACCTGATTCATGACTTTCCACTTGTACACCAATTCACATCGAATTACAACCATTTATTACACCATAAACACACGAATTCGGGCTCGAAACTAGTGAATTTACACACTCTTCAAACCCCCAAACTTACATGTTGCTCGTCCCGAGACAACGAAATCAAAACCAAGAAGTAGTGTAAAATTCACCAACTACCAATACAATTCATAATCACACATGCAATTCATCAATCGAACACAAGTATTACTAGCATCATATGCATCATTCATGCAAAACATCACTCGATTATAATACCTTTCGTAGTACAAAATCATCTAGCTCACAAGATAAATATTTACTCTCACTCTTAAGTGAAAAGATGTACACTCTAACAGGTTAGTGTTTACGCTCATATTCAATCCATATTTCCGCGTAACCATAAGCTTGGCAAGGGACTCAAAACTCAACTTATAATTAATTCCTTACTAGGATCACAAAGGACTTGCTTTTGGGTTGTAATGTTGGCTCTTTGGTAAAGGTAGGAGAATTTAGGTAAAATGACTAATTCACTAGTAGAGAATTACCTTGGAGTTTTGTTTTTCGCCATATATCTTTGTTTGTTTCTCCTTCTTCTTCTCATAAGCTTCATAGTTTGATTCTCCTTCTTTCTCCAAGCATCAACATCATCTTTCTTCAATGAGCAAGGGTACCAATTTGGGCACTACCCTTCTAAGCAGTTGGGTTACCAATTTCAGGCACTACCCCTAAACAAGATTTAACCATACTTCTTTCTTTTTCATAATTATCAACCAAGCTTCTACCTTTTCATTCTTTCAGGCACTTACGCACCTCAACTCTCTACTAATGAATAGGATATTCAACAAGGCTCAAGTAAAGGTTTAATAAGACTTTTTATCAAGGCTTGCCAAAGAAAATGTTTTTTAAGGCTCAAAAGGGCTTACAATGATACATATATTCACAGGTAAGGTAAAATTTCGGCTAAGTGACTTGATTACCCAATAATGGCCTAAGATCATGTCCTAGAAATTCCTTAATCATAAGTCTCACACAAGATGCCAAGCCAAGTTCTAGAATACGATCATACGAACGATTCTCTCAAGAATAAATTATCATGAACTAGCATGATTTAACTAGCTCAAATCCTCATATGGGTAAATAGATTTCTAAGTACTCCTCAAGTAAATAACCAAGATCAATTTTATAATAAATTCACATACTTCTCAAGCATACATGCTTCTAATCAATAAAAATTAACACATGTAAAATATGAATGCATCATACCAAGAACCCTTATAGCAAGACAATCCATACAAGTGTAACCACCCTCAAGTATCAATCATCACCTCTCAATCTAGCATCCCATCATCTTGATAGCTCGTTCGAGCAATCTTATCTGACACATCTACCTATTTCTCCTTGATCTCATCCTAATCATTCATCCAAATCTTGAAATTCAAAGGTAACCGCTCTCGAAGCCTTAGCTTCTTTGTCACTGCATCTTCACGAGACGGCCTATCTTGCCTTTTCTTAGAATGAATCTCGGCTTCCTTTCCTTTTCCTGGGCTCGATTCGACCAATCCGAGTGGTTGAATTTGATTGACGTGGTCGAACTCCCTTACTGTACAATCCATCATCGCGATTCGACCACCATTTGACCAAGTGCTTTGGTCGAACTGTTTAGTCGTGGTCGAACTCGACTATTCAAAATTTTTTAGGTTCGCCATTCGACCTCGATTTGACCAAGCCGCTTGGTTGAACTGATCACATTTTAGTCGAACCCGTCTGTACAACTCTCTGATTACTAGTTCGACTTCCATCATTTGTCGAACCACTGGTCGAACTCTCCTCTGCTTGGTCGAATCGACCTGTAACAAACTCTTTGATCTCCAGTTCAACCGGGGCTCGTGTGTTCGACCTTCATGTCTGGTCGAACTCACATCCTGATGCTCCAAACTCAAATTTTCTTCATTCCCTGCACACTGTAAGCTCAAAAACGAACATTAGGTACCAAAATAGATCAAAACTAGCTCGAGAATCAATCTTAAACTTGACATCCATGAGTAACTCTACATATAATACTAAAAAACAATACCAAACACCACAAAATATTAGGCAAATTGCAAAAAAATCGACACACTGCAACCGATAAAGTTTTGATATGCCGAAAAAAATCAACTCCCCTAACAAGCATTACAAAGAAAATATTATACTCTCAGCGCTTCAATGAGGTAAGTACATCACCCCCCCAAACTTAGTAGAAACTATAGTGAAACTAAGTTTGCAAAGAGATGTAATTGCCGATAAATAACCACATCGAATATAAAAATTTCTTACTCACACAAAAGAAATAATAAAGTAATAAAACAGGAGGGAAAATCTCCAACAGGTGCTCATATTTAACATCGGAGAGTCACGACGGTACCAATCTAGTGCAAGGTATCCTCAAAGACGACGCAAGCATCATCCGGTGACTTGTAATGCTTCAATCGATGCCATTCGCCATGATAATGTTCCTATCTTTGTCTATAAGCTCAAAACTCCCCCTCCGCAAGCTCTATGGATAATGAACGGCCCCGTCCACTTTGATTTCAATTTTCCTGCGAAAAGCTTCAAACGAGACTTAAAAAGTAATACCTCATCACCTTGCTTGAACTATTTATATGAGATTTTTGAATCTTGTCATTTCTTCATTCTCTCCTTGTAGATCTCCGAGTTCTTGTAACCTCGATTTCTAAACTAATCCAATTGATTAATATGAGTCATCCTCAAACCCTTTTGATCCTTCTTAGACAAGTTCAAACTCCTCAAAGCCCAAAAAAATTTGTGCTGAATCTCTATGGGTAAGTAGCACGGCTTCCCATAGACGATTTGATACGGTGACATATCCAACACTGTCTTATAAGCAGTCCGGAACCCCCACAAAACATCATCAAGCCTCATAGCCCAATCCTTCCAATTGGTTCCAACTACCTTCTCCAAAATTTGCTTTACTTGTTGGTTGGAGACTTCAGCTTGCCCATTCGCTTGAGGGTGATAGGGTGTAGTAACCCTATGTTTGACTCTATAATCCTTAAGCACCTTTTCAAGAAGCTTATTAACGAAGTGAGACCCTCCATCACTCACTAGTGCTCTAGGAACTCCATAGCGGGTAAAGATATGTTTCTTCAAGAAAGATAAAACAGTCCTTGAATCATTCACTTGAGTGGGAATGGCTTCCACCCACTTAGAAACATAGTCCACTGCTAAAAGGATGTAAAGAAATCCATTAGATGGGGGAAAAGGCCCCATAAAGTCGATCCCCCATACATCAAAGATCTCAACAACAATGCTTGGCTGAAGTGGCATCTCATCTCGTCGACTTATGTTCCCTATCCTTTGACATCTATCGCATATCGCCACATAGGTTTCACAATCTTTAAACAAGGTAGGCCAATAAAGAGCAGATTGAAGTACCTTCGCTGCAGTCTTTTAAGCTCCGAAGTGCCTCCCGCTAGGTTGTGCATGACAAAAATCAAGAACGCTCTCCATCTCCATCTCGGGCACACACCTACGGATTGTGGAATCCGTACATATCTTGTAGACAAACGGACCATACCATATAAATATCTCAACATCCCTTTTGAATTTCGCAAGTTAATATCAGTTGAGATCTCTAGGAATTTCACCTACGGCAATGTAATTCACATAATCCGCATACCATGGATCCTTCCCTTGTGCAGCCACAACACATGCTCTTTCAGCTTCTTCAACAAGCACTGCCATTATCTTCTCATCAGGGAACATCTCTTCAAAATAGTAGCAAGGTTAGACAAACAAACATCAAAAGAGGAACCAAACACAGAAAAATCATCCATAAAAATCTCCATGATCTTTTCTATCAACCCATCAAATATGGCCATCATGCAACGCTGAAATGTAGCAGGTGCATTACATAATCCAAAAGGCATCTTCCTAAAGGCAAAAGTTCCATAAGGGCAAGTAAAAGTAATCTTCTCTTGATCCTCGGGTGCAATTATGATTTGATTATAACCCGAGTACCCATCCAAGAAACAATAATACTCATACCCTGCAAGACGATCAAGCATTTGATCCATGAAAGGAAGGGAAAAATGGTCTTTGCATGTATTTTCATTTAGTTTCCTGTAATCCGTACACACACGCCATCCCGTAGGAATCCTAGTGGCTAAAGTCTTACCATCGTCGGCTTTCACTGTAGTCATGCCCCCCTTTTTAGCAACAACATGCAATGAACTCACGTGGGGACTATCACTAATAGGATAAATAATTCCTGCATCAAGTTACGTTAAGATTTGCTTCCTAATCACTTCTTGAATAGCGGGATTCACCTTCCGCTGATTCTGAATGCTACTCTTGGCCTCATCTAACAATCTTATTCTATGCATGCAATATGAAGGACTAATACCTTTTAAATCATCAAGAGACCAACCAATCGTAGATTTATACTTTTTAAGCACATCTAACAATTCCTCAAGTTGATCATCATCAAGGAAAGAAGATACAATTACCGGATATTTTTCATTCCTAGGTAGGCATACTTCAAGTGCTCCGGTAGCGGTTTCAACTCCTCCATCTTCTCTTCGTGAGGTGCACTCTCTCTATCCAATGGCAAGTACTTCCTAGTCCACTTGACCTCTTCAATTTTTGTCCTTGTTGACTCATACCTGTCATCACCCAAAGCAAGCAAGTTTTCAAGAATTTCAATACATACCTCATTGGGGAGTTCATCTAGCTCCGTAGTGGGAAAAGTAAGAGACTCCATCAAGCATGTCTCAAGAGGATCCTTAGAGAGAATCAGAGATATGTCTTCATTAAGTATCTCCTCCACCACATCAATGCTGTTACACTGCATCTCCATCGACATCTTCATTGCTTTGTCCAGATTAAATAGGACCTCTTTTTTATCCATTCTTAGCCGCAACTCACCCTTCTGCACATCTATCATGGCTCCAGCAGTAGCAAGGAAAGATCTCCCTAAAATAAGAGGGACATTATCCTTGTCATCTTCCATCTCCAGTACAAGAAAATCCACAGGAAAGACTAACTTCTCTACTTTGACAAGAACGTCTTCGATCACACCCTTCGAAAAAGTCATAGACTTATCCGCTAATTGTAGAGCAACTGTCGTGGGGGTTAACTTCCCCAAACCAAGCCTTTGAAAATTGGACAATGGCATCAAGTTGATGCTTGCCCCAAGATCACACAAGACTCGACGTGCCGACCCCTTTTCAATCTCACATAAGATCGTGAAGCTTTTCGGATCCTTTAGCTTAGCTGACAGCTTCCTCTGAATGATTGAGCTGTAGTTCTCAGATAAATTCACCATTTCAATTTTGTTCAAGCTTCTCTTTTTCAAAAAAATATCCTTCAGAAATCGGGCATAATACGGCATCTCCAATATTGCTTCAGAGAAAGGAATGTTCAAGCTTATTTTGTTTATGATCTCTGAAAACTTCTTGAACTTTTCCTCCAATCCCTTCTTAACTAGCTTGAGAGGAAAGGGCGGAGGTATCTTTGTTTTGGGAATCCTCCATTCATCACGTTCAGCCTTCTCCGCCTTATCCTTTTCGGCTCTCAATCTCTTAGCTCTTCCCACTTCTTTTCTGCTATAATCTCGGTATTCTACTCTTTAGAAGGTACTGAAGTTGCATCAACATCATGGAGAGCATTCAATGCAGAAAATGGCACAGAACAGGAGAGTTCGACCTGGGTAGGTGGTCGAACTCGGTGAGTAATGGTAGAACTGAACACCTGAAAGTTCATTCTCCCTCGTACAGTTGGATTCGACCATGGTTTGACCAAGGGGTTGGACAAATCAAAGCGATCGTGGTCGAATCGAGCTTCAGATAAAATAGAGTGTTCTGAACAGTGGAGTTCGACCTCAGTTCGACCAGTGGCTCTAGTCGAATCGATTTGTTTGTGGTCGAACTGACCTTCTGACTCCTCCAGACGTCGCCAGGTGCCCTGTTCGACCTCCCCTGTTCAGTTCGACCAGCATGTCTGGTCGAATCAGGGTTAAATTGGGCTCTTGATGCTTCAGAATTTAATTCTGATTTCATCGGTCCCTCATACTGCATTCCAGACCTCAGTGTAATGGCGTGACAAGACTTTGGATTCTCAATACTTTGAGATGGAAGCTTCCCTTTCTCTATAGTTTGAGTCAATTTATTCACATTTCCAGCCATCTCCCCCATTAACAACGTAAGGTTCTTTACTTGTGTAGACAAATCCTTATGATGATCATCAATCTTCTTCTCTAGCTTGGCCTCAAGACGGTCTACTCTTGCATCATTCCGTGCCATGTATCTGTTCACAGTATCCTCAAAGCCAGGCTTTCCTTCTTCCACCTTTGCTCCCGGATCAACACCGATAGGAGGCTGCATCGAATTATTCGGATTGCTCCATGAAAACTCTGGCCTCCTTGGTTGTTGATAACCACCCGGGGGACCACGATTGTTGTAGTTCCCTTAATAATTCTGGTTTTCTTGATTTGGGTACCTAGTTCCTTGAATACTTTGACCTATGACGTAATTTGCCTCCTCGATCTCCTCTTGGCTAGCTCCTTCATAGCCCCCATCCTGCTGCATTATTTGTACTCTCTGAGATAAATCCGTGATCTGCTTTTGCTGAGACTCTAATAGCTTGCTAATGTTAGTCAAGCTAGAGACGATCTCATCATCTCTTCCCGACTTCACCATAGTATGCTCAACCTGTGCTACTTTACCAAGGACATAAGTGCGTCTCACTCTATTAGTCAGCCAATCTCTTGAATTTATCGAAATATCTTCAAAAAGCTTCTCGGCCTCATTGGGTGACTTAGTAAGTAGTGCTCTATTAGAAGAAGCATCAAGTAAAACACGAGAATCGCAATCCAACCCATTGTAGAAAATACTGATATATTGAGCTTTAGATAGCCCATGTTGAGGACACTTCCGAAGCATGTCCTTGAACCTGTCCCAAGCTTCATGAAACTTCTCATTGCCATGGATAGAAAATTGATTGATTTCTTACTTCATCTTGAACACCTTTGAAGGTGGCATGTATAGCTCCAAGAATTTCACTTTCAACTTCTCCCATGTATCACATTCAGCAGCATCAGGATTATCGTGCCAATCTCTCGCCCTTTCATTCAGTGAGAACTTAAACAATATGATCTTCCTCGCATCCTCATGAGCTCCTGCATCTTTTTGTGTGTTTGCATACCCAAGGAACTTATTCAGATGTTGCTGAGGATCTTCGAATGTTTCCCCAGAGAAGGGACTCCTTTCAATCATGCTGATAAGAGCAGGGTGTAAATCAAAATTTGCTCTAGTTCCTCTTGCTCCTAACAGCCCAGCATTGCCAGATCTGTTATTTTTAAAGACTTTCCGGATGGAAAGTGTATCAGGATCCGCCACCATGTTGATTGCTTCTACGTCTAAATTAACTTCGATTGCAGCTTCAATCGTTTGCAAATTTAGCACGTCAACTTCAACTCCTAAATCAAGAGCTTTTGTTGGATCAACTTTCTTGTTCTTATTCTACTTCTTTTTCTTCCTTGAAGATGCTCCAATCTCTGGATTATATGGCTCTAATTCACCTTTCTTTGATCTTGTGAGCATACACCTAAGAAAAGTAAGTATTAGAAATCAAAAACAAGAATAATAATTTCAATTAAATTAGAAATAATCAATGGATAATTATTGTCGTCCCTGGCAATGGTGCCAACATTTGTTGAGCGTTTTCTCAACACACAAATTAATCCTCAAGTATAAGGATATCAATTGTAGTCTCGATAGGCGACTAAGTGATTATCGAACCCAAGGGACATATTATTATCAATTCAATTATATTCTAATTAACTAAGATTATGTTGGTAAATTGGATTTGGTTTGATTATGAAATTAAATAATATATAATTGAAATAGCAAGATAAATAACAAGCAAAAGAGAAATTTCGATTATGATCAAGTAATTAATAGAGTAGTTCATCAGGTAATCCAGTTTTACTGATTAATTTTCTTTTCATATGTTGATGTCCGACGCTGCCTTGTGGTTTATGGATGCATCACTAAACCATGCAAGCGTACTCTATAAATACAAGTAAGCAAACGTATGACACGTGTGAATATTCTCGGAGCAAGAGATATACTTCACCCTCCTTTTTAGGTACTATCATAATCCATTATTTCCCATGCACTTAGTACTCTAACCCGATTTGATCTCCCTTTTTAGGTACTATAAAGTTATACTCTTTATCCTACTTATTAACCCGAATATGATTCAATTAACAAGTATCCATATAAGACAGTTCTAATAAGACTTCGGAATCCCTTCACTTAGAATTATAACATGTAATCCGGCTCAGCGGTGAACGCCTCAATCAATAACTAAGAGATGTATTCAGACTCTACATAATAGTTAAAGATGCACAAAACGACTGTGAGTATGCATTAAAAATTCACAATCTTATATAGAATAAACTACAAGTAGTGTTGTATGGAGTTTACACATGGAAATTCAATTAACTCATAAAACTTTCATAACCCTAGAACTACCGGAGCTATTCTAGCCCATGATTGATCTAGGAACAATCATGGCTAGTTGGTATGATCTTACTTGACTCGCCAGACAAACCTCTCCTAACGACTCCTTCAAATGTTGGTAGGGCTTGGTGAAGGATGGATGACGAATGCTTGTTCTTTGATCCCCTTTGAAAGCTCTTCTTTTA
Organism: Pogostemon cablin; assembly: GCA_023678885.1. Classification (NCBI taxonomy): domain Eukaryota; kingdom Viridiplantae; phylum Streptophyta; class Magnoliopsida; order Lamiales; family Lamiaceae; genus Pogostemon; species Pogostemon cablin. The sequence goes on along the minus strand of CM043008.1, from coordinate 10,805,983 downwards.
TACTTGTAAACTCTCCTAACGGGCCTTGGATGGGCTTTTTGAGCGAACACACACACTGAAGGTGTAAAAATATTAATTTGGTAAGTTTCCGGACATCAATTCGACCAAATAAGTTGCTCGAACTCTTCCCTGCAAGTCGAATCCCAGGTCGAATCCGTCTATAACTTGGCCTCTGATTCTGAATTCGACCAGAGTGTTGGTCGAACTGAATACTTCCTGGTTGAACTGACACTGCTTCTGTTTAGGCTTTTAGTTCGACCATGGTTCGATCAAGTGGTTTGGTCGAACTCCCTTGTCGTGGTCGAATGGCATTTTTCCGCTCTCAGTTCGACCAGAAGTGCTGGTCGAACTCTCTCCTTCTTGGTCGAATCCGACCCCTGCATGGTCGAATCGCACACTTATTTTTTCCTCTTTTTGGATCCGGTCACTTCCAACTCGTTTCCATCGAAAATCAGCTCAAATAGCCTTGTAGACACCTAATTCGTGACTTTCCACTATGTATACCGATTCACATCGAATTACAACCATTTATTACACCACACGAATCCGGGCTCGAAACTAGTGAATTTACACACTCATCACCCTTCCACTACGACGAGGCTCCACAGGCAATTGTGTATCAAGTGTGACACGCGGTGCAGTGTTTTGTGGTATATCCTCTTTTACAGTTGGTATTACATTTGGTGTTTTCCCTCTTACTTCCTCTAGAACATTTTTACTCATGGGCTTGTGATCTATTATATAATCCTCTTCCAAAAATTTTCCGTTCGTACTAACAATCACCTTTTGGTCTTTTGGACTATAAAACAAACTACCTTTCGTTCCTCTAGGATATCCTATAAACAGACATACATCAGTATGCGAATCTAACTTATCAGCATATGCCTTTAACACATGTGTCGGAGTACCCCAAATCCGAATGTATTTCAGACTAGGCTTGCGCCCGGTTCACAGTTCGGTGGGTGTGGAGGCTACCGATTTAGAAGATACTGAATTTAGAATGTAAGCCGTTGTTTCTAAAGCGTATCCCCAAAATGAATTTGGCAATTCCGTTTAACTCATCATTGATCTTACCATTTCCATAAGAATCTTGTTTCTTCTTTTTGCTGCATCATTCTGCTGGGGTGTGCCCGGTGCAGCAATTGAGATTCAATCCCGGCCTCTGATAAATAATTCTTAAACTCTCCCACGAGGTATTCACCACTACAATCATATCGTAGTGTCTTGATACATTTTCCAAGTTGTTTTTCCACATCAACCTTGTACTCTTTGAATTTATCAAAGCACTCAGACTTGCGGCGCATCAAATAAATGTATCCGTATCTAGAATAATCATCAATGAAAGTGATGAAATATTCATAACCACCTCTTGCCTGGACAGACATAGGACCACATAAATCAGAATGAACCAATTCCAACAGATCCTTGGCTCTATACCCCTTTATCTTAAAAGGCCTTTTGGTCATTTTTCATTCCAAGCAGGATTCGCAAGTTGGATAATTTTCCACTATTAATGAACTCAAAGGTCCATCAACTATCAACCTTTAAATCCTACTCAAGTTAATATGACCTAGTCTTGGATGCCAAAGATATGTTTGATTCATTTTTTAAGGTTCTTTTCTTTTATTAGTAGATGTATCATTCAATTCAATTTGCTGCACTGTGGGAGAAATTGGATTAAGAATACACAAATTATCTATCAATGCACCATCACAGATAATAATTCCATTTATTCTTAGAACAACCTTGTTATTAAAAGAAACAGAATATCCATCCATAAGCAATTTATAAACCGAAATTAAATTCTTTTTAAAATGAGGTACATAAAGATAATTCCTCAAAAAAAGAGTTTTATTCTTAGTGAAAGATAAATAACATCTCCCACTGCAACAGCCGCTACTCTTGTAGCATTCCCCATGAGTATGGAAATCTCCCCATAAGCTGTCGGGTTTGGTGGAAACCCTGCAAGGAATTGGAACATGGTCAGTGACTCTCGTATCTACACACCAAGTGTCAACAGATACAGCCATTAAACATGATTCAACAACTAATAAATAAGACTTACCATTCTTGTTCCCCTTCAAAAGAGAGCAGTCTGCCTTGTAGTGTCCCAGCTGCTTGCATTTGAAGCACTTGCCTTTAGGTTTCTTGATCGCACCACCCTTTGCCTTCACTTGGTTCACTGGTGCTGAATTTCCTTACTTCCTCTTATTCTTTTCACCTCTCGGTTTGGGATAAGTAGCATTTTCAGCAACGTGAACCTGAGAAGCTCGGCGAAAAAGCCCTTCTACCACCACAAGTTTTGTCAGAAGCTCCGCCAACGTGTACAAACATTTGTTCATACCGTAGTTCAGAAGAAATTGCTAAAAAATCTTAGGCAAGCTTTGGAGTATGATATCGACTTGGGTTTCCCCATCAATTTCAGCTCCAAGGACCTCCAACTAATTGAGTTGGTCCATCATCCTAAGGGCATGTTCCCTTAACGGGGTGCCCTCAGCCATTTTGGTGTTCATCAGCACAACCATGCCCTCCAACCTAGCAGGACGACTCTTGTGTCCAAAGAGTTCTTTAAGATTCTGCATCATATCATAGGCTGAGTTCATAGCTTGATCCTGATGCTGAAACACATTTGACATAAAAGCCAAAATATAGCACTTAGCCATCCTATCAGCTTTGACCCATCTATTATAAGTAGCTCTTTCCTCTTCAGTAGAGTCCTCAGTAGGTTCCACAGGACATTCCTCAATGAGTAAAAAAATATAATCTTCAATAGTTAAAACAATGTCCATGTTTCGTTTCCAGTCAACATAATTTGTGCCAGTAAGTTTGTGTTCTTTAAGTATAACATAAAGTGAGTCGAGTGCCATTTGAAAATCTTGAGAATTATAAATAAATAAAAAGATCAAACACTTCAAATTTACCAATTTATATTGATTCCCTCAAAATAATATAGAATAAAATTCACCTACATCTCAAGCACCGTGAGTTTGCATGCCACGATAGTTTGGATGTATACAAACCCGAACACTTACAAGAGAATGTTTTACTCATTAATTTCCTTTGTCAATCTAACTTTATAAAAAAATAATTAATAGACGGTTCCTCTTTAGTTATGCAAATAACAGCAGTGACTCCGATGGGGAAGATACTTATTATTTTCACCTAAGTGTTTACCATTATTTGATTCCAATCCATTACCCAAGCTTATATCCCTTCAGATGGAGAAGATCATACGCGCTCAGAAAACTTTCTACAATTATCATAAAGAAGTTTGTACCAGCAATCCGTGAATAAACTCATCCTATTGTGAGGAAAATACTATAGCCAACGCGCAAATTTATTTACATCAGTTACAAACCAATAATGAAGGCCACGAGAATTATTAACCAATCCCCTCTCCTACTTAGTTTTTTAAAATCAAGGGTTTTTGTATGCATATAATATTCAATGATAAAATATCATTGTAAAAAAAGATGTTTTCTAATGTTTCTCTCTCTAGAAAATTTTATCCTCCCTCTCTCTAGGCTTTGACCTAGTCGTCCATGGCTTCAATTCATTTTGCTGCTTCTTCTTTGCCACACGCGGTTGATGGCGCTAGGGCTTCTCCCTCCAAATCGGCGCTAGGGACGCCTCACAGCGCTGCTATTCTAAGTACGGGGGAGCCCAAATCTTTTATGCAGACGGTTCGTGACTGGGCCTCTTTCCTTGCTTCGTATCAACGGTGGGTGTGGATTCTTTCGTCGCTTCCATCTGTGAGAAATCGCATCCAACCGATACTTTTCCTTTCACTTGCTTTGATGAAGAAGTCAATATCCCCATCGATGAGTAATACTACAGAAATCAGGTCAAGATCTATTCGCCCTTTATTATCATCCGGCTGCTCTGCGACTGCGGTGAGTCTCTAATTGGCCATGGCAATTTCGTAATTTTCCTTAAAAAGCTATGAAAGCTGTCGGCTATTTTTATGGTACCCCTTGGCAAGGGTTATCACAATGTGCTCATTCCAAACGAGAAACGAATAAAAGAAATTCTTAAGGAATGATTCTTTGATTTCAAAGGGGGAAAGATCAGGGCACAACGGTGGTCTCCTGGTTTCAACCCATACAAAGTCCAATCTTTAGTGATCTCCATTTGTGTTCAAACTTTCGAACTCCCTTTTGAACTTTGGACTGAAAAGGTACTGTTCTCTATCTCCTCTGCCATTGGAACTCCACTCAAAATTGATGAAAGGGCAAGGAAAGGTTCGATTAGGCATTTTGCTATAGTTCTTGTTGAACTGGACATCCAACGCCAGCTTCTAGATCATGTTTTGCTTGATATTTCATCTGTTGTCTTGAAAATCTCAATTAGGTACGAGAATATTCCCAGTTTCTGTAGTCGGTATAATAATTTGGGCTACCAAATTGAGTCGTGCAAAAAAAGGCTTCGGCCTCCAAAGATGCAAAGCAAGGATGTGAATGGGTTCAAGATTGCGAAGCAGAAATAGAGAGTTAAGCACCCCCTCCCTGTCACTGCTGTCGATGCTCTTACTTTGGATTCTGGTCACAGCTTTCACACAGCTGTACAGTCACATCCCCCATATCCAGTTCCTTCATCGCAGGTTGTTGTTGTCTCGGACAAAGGGTTGGATACCTCAGATCATTCTGGTATGATTGAAGTCGTGGATGCTCATGTTGGGCTTGTTCCTGATCAGCGGCATGATCTGTTTTTTGGTGGGCAGCCTGTTGTGGTTTCAACGGCTATCTCCAAAACTGCTTCTACTCCTACTTCTAATAGATTTGATATTCTTTCTGAGGGAAATGCAGTTGTTATTATAGCGTCAGAACATTGTCATGACCAGGCTTTGGATGTTGAACTAGCCCCAACTAATCTGGTAAGTCCTCCATCGCCTCCTAAGGACAAAATGTATGATGAGGATTTAGATACTCCAACACGGCTTGAGAAGCAGACTGCTCTTAAGAAGGCCAATGATGTCGTGAATTTGCATAAATCTGATTTGGTTAATTCTAAGATGAAGGGAGTTCAATTAGATGATCAAATTGGTGTCGAATCTATTTCTATACAGACGAACTCTGTGGAGCCTGTTAAGGCTGACTCAAACGCTTCACTTGATTTTATCAATGCGGCTATTAAAGCTATTCCAAGAGTAATAGCTGAGGAAAAATCTTCGGATACTTCTTCTGATGTGAGCAAAATAGTGGTTAAATGTGAGGATGATTTTCCTACGCTTGAAACTAGTAACCTAAAATTAGAAGGATGAAAAATAAGAAGAAAAGATGTTACTTATATTCCGACTTCTAAACCGGTTACTCGTTCCCAAACAGTAAAGCAACAGATTAAACCTCTAGATATTTGGGATGTTGCAAGTAAACAAGATTGGAGCAGGCTTACAAAGAATACATAAATCTTATTATTAGATTTGCTTTATTCTTATTAAAGCTCTTTGCAAGGGTTTTCTATTTTGGGCTTCCTGTTTTGGCCCTTTTTGGCTTTATCATCCCCACAACATCTTTATCCTTAGTCCCCATTCTTATTTTCATTTAACTTTAATAATATTATGGATCTTAATATTCAATAATAAATAGCAACCTATCATGCTTCTATTTATGGCAGTAAATCAAATAGAACATGCATCCATATATAATAACAATAAATAATTAAATCAATTATGGCAGTTATATATATTTCAAATTAAATCGCTACTAAATTTAGATGTCTTGTCCAACACTCTAGCGATTTAACTGATCCCTTGCTCCACAAACAGGATGTCTTGCGCCCTAAGTCATCTATCATCACGGGTTGCCCTGATCTGGAACTACCCAGAATATGTCCCGCCGCATCTAAGACCTCCGCTGGCCGTGCCGATTGCCGGCAAGACTCATGCGCCAATCCGTCACTCACCATCGGAGGTCATACCGACAGCCCGCGCTCTATCATGCCGCTCACCATCGTGCCTGTCGTTTGCACGACCCTCGTCAACTGTTGTCAACATTCGTGTCGACAGCCACTGCCAATCGCGCCGCCGAGTCACATCGATCGTGCCGAAGCCAAGTGAGCACTCGTGCCGACAGGGGCTACCGGTCGTGTTGCTATGGTCCCATGAAAGTCTGCCGATCGAGTCCCAACGCATCATGCGCTACCCTCCAGCCGTACATCCTCCCAAAGAGTGGCCATCCGTACACGAGCCCACCGTTCAACTGTTGTGCCTTTGCCCGTGCATGCGCCGCCGAGCGGTCGTGTGCAGTCGCCTTCAATTATCATCATCTGCACGCCTATGATGACCCCGCCATCATGCACCGAGCAACAACAGCTCCAGCAACACGTGCGATGTCGCAAGCTTTCGCCATGTCGTCGTCAACCACCATCGTCTGCCTCATTGCATCACCGTCCACAGTGGTGTCGACAAACATCAAACGTATAGATTCCTAATTAGATATACAAGCATATCATGAAGACAATAAACCCTAATCACATTTGACACATAAACCCTAGCCTAACGTGTCATGTTTAGCCATGAAATCGAAACTCTAATACTAATTATTGGCGTTCGAGCGTTTGATTAACGTGAACCGTTAGAGATCCATGTAATTCTATATTAGCGGAAGCAAGAATATAAATTGGTTTACCTTTCACCAGGGTATGTTGAAGAAGAACTGCCGCAGAAAATAACCTCTTGATCTTCTGTTGTATTCTCAAGTCCAGTCTTGACGTTGTGTGGGTAACGATCTTCAAGACCCTCTCAATCTGCTTCCATCTCTCTATCTCACGTGTAAGTGGCGTAGGGCGCATGAATAGGGTTTTGACAATTGAGATGACTTATATATGGGCTATATCAGGGACCAGGAGAAAAAATTAGAGTCGGGCCTCCATTGGGCTTAAATATCTAAGTTTAGCCCAAAACTTATACTTAAGTCCAATAATAATAATATAGTCCACTAAAATATTATTACTGCACTGCCACTCTAATCCTATATTATATTATGGGCTCCTTCTTATTATGAGTCCGTTAGTCTCCCCATGTTTAAGATATACAATACCCATTAATTAATTAAGTTACTGATAACTTTATTAATTAATATCTCATCCGAGAGTAGTACCACTTAATCTTGTTATCATGTTGGAATAAATCCACCTGCAGGATTTACATGATAATCCTGATGTGCTCCTCAAGCGGACATTATTAGCCTATTTAATAGGATATGGATTCCTTCTACAATCTACATAGAGATCGACGTAGACCCGATGACTTGGAGAGCAGATTTTAGGTTTTGTACTCAGTCTCTTAATTTTATTACAAATAATTATTGAGAAAATTGGCCTAATTTTACAGATATTGATTGATGATTCAATCGATGCTATCATGTTTTATGTTTAGCCTAATTCCACCATGTGTTCTGGAGTACTCTTTTCCTACATGTGTATTGGCTATTTTACTTTGAATCCTGATTTTGTACGAAAGAATTAGCTTCATATGAGAGGCTTTTGAACTGAATGGAACTCTTAAAGTGTGGATCTGTTATGCTAAGTTTGAGGCTTCCCAGGAATCAGACATGCCTGAAACTCATCAAGATGAAAAGAGTAAATGCCTTCAGCGTGCTAGAGGTAAGAAAGTAAAAGCCTATATGCATGTCCATTTTTTTGCTCTGTATACATGTACCTGCTGATATCTATTTATGTAAACTCATAATTTACCCTGTTCCACCATGTTTTTGAGAGAGCCCTTAGCTATTTCAGAAAAACTACTGCTGAATTGAAGGAAGAAAGGGCAATGCTTTTGGAAGAGTAGTCAAACACTGAAAGTAGCTTTGGCGAGCTTGGTGATGTTGATTTAGTACATGCTAAGCTGCCAAAGACACTGAAAGAGAAGACATAGAAACAGAGGATGGTCCTGCTGGGCACGTAATTAGTTTTGATATTATTTTCTGTATCATTTTAGTTTTATAATCTGGAGCTTGGTGATGTTGATTTAGTACGTGCTAAGCTGCCAAAGAAACTGGAAGAGAAGACATATAGAAACAGAGGATGGTCCTACTGGGTACGTAATTAGTTTTGATATTATTTTCTGTATCATTTTAGTTTTATAATCTGGTGATGACTGATATTTCAAGAATTTACAGGTACGAGGAGTATATCAATTATCTATAATTCCTAGAAGAAACACAGACAACGAATCTTAAGATTTTGGAAGCAACATACAAGTGGAAGAATCTGAAAGCTGATCCTGTGATGATGGTAGGCTTTTGTTAATAATTGTTGGCATTTAATAATTTTGAATTAGTAATATGTCTGCTAGGGATTACTTTTGTTCTGTTTACAACACCCAAAGTTACGGTCCTCAGTTATAAATTTATTGTTCGTTATGACTTCCAAGCATGTGTCCTAAAAAATTGTACTATTTCTGTAAAATAATTACTCTATTGTAATATTACTTTTCTGTTGATGGTATTTTGGTAATGGAACACTTAATTATAGGTTGTATATGATGCATTTATAATTGCATATGTGAAGTTATTGATGTATATTTGACTGTACAAACAAATAAATTTCTCACCTGAACTGACTGTGATATCTGGATTTAAGTAAATTTTGATGTTATGTACTACATTGATAATATCTTAAGATGTTATTAGAATGTCAATTCAGATTTATAAGAGGATATAACCATGCTGCTAGATTTTAATTTTTTTATTTGAAATTTTGAATTGATATTACATGTCATTTAATTTGCATACCATCAGAGTCATTAGTCGATGGTTACATACCATCCTTGTATGGTTTACTTGAGCGAATTTTTGTACTATTTGACATCAACTAATCCCTTTCCAAGTTGAGAAATTCTTTGATGATGACACTGTGGACAGAGGGGTTTATTATATATCCAACTAATTAAGCATGCATAACAAGATCTCATGAATACTGTTAGGAAATATCTTAAATTCCAAACAAGACCTCATCGTGGAATCAGACGTAGAGAATGGCTCTTCGGGAACTCAATAAGGCGACTGATACATTGAAGAATGTGTTGCGTTGTTGATGACTAGCAATGTGAAATGAAGAGAGGATGTAGATGAGCTTTGTTTGGCAGGGGACAGTTTATGGTTTACATAGCAGTAGAGTGTTGAAAAATTAGATTTAATTGTTGTCCCCTTTATCTAGATAGCAATTTACTTTGATAAAATTAATGAGGGAGAACTTGGGAGTGATATGTCTCCTTGCCCCCTTGTAATATGAAACTATTCAATATGCTAAATTAGGGGGTGCTCGGATTGAATTTGGGAAACATGAAAGGATATGCTTTGATGGTAAAGTGTTAAAGCAAGACATCTGCTTTGCTACCTCATTATATAAAAAAGTAAAATTGTCATGTGTTAGAAATTTAGGTTTGTGGTTTGTTGGGGTGGTGCCGTGGTGGTGGTAGTTAAGTAAGTTATTGATGCATTTTGGTCTTATAAACTTCCCTCCTGCCTTTATCATTTCTTTTTATGTTGAGTACACATAAAATCTCTTTCCCTGTCACAATTTAAGACTTGAATCGGTGTGATCGCAGAACCATCGTTGTCATTAATTTCAGAAGGTCAGGGATTTTCTTCTTCGTAGGGTTCGTGTAAGCTACTCACTTATCATTATCTTTCCAACTATAGCACTTTGATGCCTTTCGATTCTAAGCTTGCCGGTTTGGTTAAAGTTTCTTTTATGTTGATTGAATTTGAAACTCATAGTACCAGATAGTGTCTATAGCAATTCCAATCCGTTTTTGTCCAGCGCAGATCTTTATAATCTCATGCGTAATAATCCTTTGTATGTTATATTATGCCAGGGGAGATATACACACGTATGTATTTTCTTGTGGTCGTTTTCCCGGATATATGCACATAGTTTGACCCTTATCATGTTAATGGGTAGTTGACACATGCTTTCACCTCTTCTGCCACATGTACATATATTGATTATATAACTTAACCTTTTTTAAATGGAGTCCCTATGTTGATTGGTAGGGTACTTTCCATTTTTCCTAAACACACTTATATACACGTGGCCTAGGATGCATTATGGATACTGGAGTTTTGGGTTTTTTCAAATTATTTTTCGAACATTAGTCATGCCTTGTCCGCTTACCTTGGTAATGGAGTTAAAAGTTTATTTTGTCTCATAATTATTTAAAATTTTAGATTTTGTTCCAAAAAAGATATTTGTATCGATTTTGTCCTATAACTATGAGTTTTCTTTTAATTTTGCCCAATTTTCGCCGGAACCTCCAATTTTTTCCAAATATTGGTCACGTGCGTTGCACGTGACTGATGAATTTGGGGGTTCACGCAAAAATTGGGCAAAATTGAAAGAAAACTCGTAGTTATAGGACAAAATCGATACAAATATCTTTTTTGGAATAAAATTTAAAGTTTAAAAAGTTATGGGATAAAAAAACTTTTAACTCTTGGGTTAATTCCTAAAAAAATTCAAATCTATCACGACCTTTTATTTTTGTCAATTCAACACACGATCTATTTAATAATTTCAATTCTTTCACGAACTTTTATTTTTGTCAATTTAATACGCGATATATTTATTATTTTCAATTCTATCACAACTTTTATTTTTGGGCAAAGGGTAAATCTAACCCTTCATCTTATCATGTGAGATCAAATAAGCCCCTAAACTTAGTTTTTATTCATTTAAACTCTTATTCTTATTGAATTGGATCGATTGAACCCCCCTTATCTTTTTGAATAAAATCAAAGAAACCCTTCTTTTACAGCAATTAAACAACTAAACCCTTAATCTATTTTCCAAGCCATTTAACCTTTTTTTTCTTATTTTATAAATATATCACATAAACCCTCACAAACCACATCCATTTTTAATCTCCCAGTCCCAGCCTCATTTTTTCTCAAATTTCTTATTTCTTTTGTTTAACTTTTTTGTTATTGTTTATTTTAATCATCCTCTTTTTTTATTATTATTATATTTTTAATTAAAAAAACGTAATACTGGTTTTTTCTATTTTTTTCTTAATTTTCAATTATTTAACATGTATTAATTAATATGTTAAAAAGATTATAAATTAAAAAATATTATATATAAAATAATATTAATGAATAATTGATATAAAAGATAAGAAGTAACAATATAATTAATAATAATATTTTCAATAAAAAGTGATATATTATTTTTTTTAAAAAGTGATACATTTCTATTTCACTATTTCGTTACAAAAATATATATTTAACTTGAATTACTTTAATTTTACATTATATTTATACTAAATTTGTATTTATAAATATTAAATAATAACTTCAACTCACATTTATTATTATATTTACAAACAATTTTGAGTGTATATTTTAAAGTAAAGAATGATGAATTTAAATAATTAAGAAAAAAGTGACTACAAAATGTAATTAAAATTAAATTTAAAAAACCAGTTAACGATAAAAAAGAAAAAAAAAAGTGAAAAAAAAGAAGCGATGTGGATGATGGTCAAAACGCAACTTCTGTTTAATTATTAAGAATGGGATCATATTTAATATATTAAAATATAAAAGTTGTTGTTGTTAGGATTAAAATTATATAAGTATATTATATGGGGGGTTTATTTGATAAAAAAAAAAAGAAAATGAAGGGTTTTTATGAACTTTTTCTATTATTTGAAAAGATAAGGGGCACAATTGATCTAATCTTAAAAGGTAAAGGGCTTAAATGTATAAAAAATAAGATTAGGGGTCAATTTGATCCCAAGAATGAAGATGAAGGGCTAAATTGACCCTTTGCCCTTTATTTTTTGTTATTTGATACACCACTTATTTTATTTTTTCAATTCAATTAAATTCATTATTATTATTATTATTATTATTATTATTATTATTATTATTATTATTATTATTATTATTATTATTATTATTATGATGATGGTGATGATGATGATAAAAGTAGAACTATGTAGTTATTAATTAATGGAATTAATACTCCATCGAATTTTTTTATTTTTATTTTTAAATTTAAATTAGTTACTAATTAATTTCATTTGTCATAAAATTTTAATTTTCAATAAATAATTTTATTTATATTATATTTTTATTAGAGTTGTAAATTTACTATATAATAATAGTGATAAGTTTGAACAAAAATAATAATAATAATAATAGAATTTTATTTGTTATGGTTAAAAATTATTTTACATAAAGGTCGACCAACTAAGATAAATTTTTAATCGAATGTTAATTTACTATAACAACGATATAGAAAAAAAATCTTATGAAATAAATGATCGACTTGTGTGTTTTAATTAATTTTTAAATAAATTTTATTATTAAAAATAATAACACTATAATAATAATAATAATAATAATAATAATAATAATAATAATGAATTTAATTGAATTGAAAATGTAAAATAAGTGGGTTACGAAATTGCAAAAATAAAAGTTGTGATAGAATTAAAAATATTAAATAGATCGCGTATTGAATTGACAAAAATAAAATGTCGTAATAAAATTGAAAATATTAAATAGATTGTATATTGAATTAACAAAAATAAAAGGTCGTGATATATTTTAAAATTCCCAATAAACCCAAGAGTTAAAAGTTTTTTTTTGTCTCATAACCTTTTAAACTTTAAATTTTGTCTCAAAAAAGATATTTGTATCGATTTTGTCCCATAACTATGAGTTTTCTTTTAATTTTACCCAATTTTCGTCGGAACCCTAGATTTTCGCTGGAACCCCCAAATTTATCAGTCACATGCAACGCACGTGACCAATATCCGACGAAAATTGACAAAATTAAAAGAAAATTCATAGTTATGGGACAAAAACGATACAAATATCTTTTTTGGAATAAAATCTAAAGTTTTAAGTAGACATGAGACAAAATAAACTTAACTCCATAGTAATGAGTTTGGATTATTGAGTGAGTACTCCAATTTGATTACTGAGGTTTCAGATAGGTATAGTCGGACAACTATATCATTAGTATTTTAATTTTATTTCAAGTATTACATTTGGATTTTATCAATTATCAAGATGGATATTTTTTACTATTAAATTTGATTTACTTTAAGCTTACGCTAAAAATGATTTATTTATTTAAATATGATGTTTTTAAATTGTTAGAAATTTAGGATATGGCATGTTAACAATTGTCTTCCATTTTTGTTTCTGAACCATGTTCTCCTGTCGTGGCTTCTGACTGTGAAGTATGAGTTTGGCATGACTGGTGCAACGGCGTCCATTTCGTTGCATACTGGATCCCAAATGTGGGCAGGTTATGTATATCTTGGCCCGAAAACATGAAAAGGTTTTTCAAGCTTTGCATGCAAGGATCTTGGAGCAGCAATCAAGCTTTCTTTGTCATCTGGTGTGATGCTTTGGTGATTGGAAGTCCCTCTCTTTCTTTCTATGGCTTCAATCTGCAATCTTTTGACCTTTGTTTGTTCTATTTGGTTGCAGTCTTGAGTTTTGGTACAATTTAATAAAGCTGCACTAATTCTTTTGACAGAAAAGAAAATGCTAAAATTGAAGTTGATGCTCTTTCAATTTGGCATTACATACTTGGAGGCAATTTTTTGAGAAGATGTTTTATTATTAAGGGAAAGTGATCTTGATTTTTTTTTATTTGGCTTCCTCAATTTAGGGAACAAGGTTTCCATCATTTACGGAACCAACTAGTACTTAATTGTATATAATAGCAAGTCACTAACTAGTGGTCATAACACGATAGAAATTCACATGGTATCAGACTACCAAATTAAACTCTAATCTGTGCGTAACTCTTTTTCTTCTGCTCTTTTTTGTTCTGCTTTTCTGCTGCACAACCATCCATGGCTGCTGCTGTTGCAACTCCCTCCTCCATCACTACGGCAATGATCAAGCTATCCACTTCTACGTACTTGATGTGGAAGCGTCAATTTCTCTCAATGGCTGCCACTTTCGAAATGATGGACATCATTGAAGGATCACCTGCTGCTCCTCCAGAATTTCTTACTTCTGCTGATGGTGTCCAATCTTCGAATCCGGCGTATTCCGTTTGGTTTCTCCATGAACGGAAACTATTGGGGGTTCTATATGCAACCAGAGGCTATGGCCGAGGTTCTCGACGTTTCGCTCGGCGTGGCTTTCTCTTGAATCTGCGTTTGCGACGTCGCGCACACATCAACTCTGGGAAGAGTTGCTGTCTTTGCGTCGTGATTCTCAATTGGTGGCAGAATATGGAAAGCGTTTTAAATCATTGTGTGATCAGCTTTCTGCCATCCACAAACCAGTTGACGAAAGCGATAAAAGCCACTTGTTTCTCAGGGGGCTTGGCCACTCCTTCACCAATTTTGCTGACACCCGAATGGCTATGAACCCAGTTCCACCATTTCGTGATCTCCTTCACCAAGCTATGAAGTTTGACTTAATGAGCAATTCCATGGAGGGGCCTGCTGTCTCACAGGCAGCGTTCGTGGCGTCCGGATCTGACCATGTTCGTGAACGCTCATCCGGACATAACCTGTCTCGTGGTGGGTGAGGTAGTCGTTCAGGCAATGGGCGTGGGGGTCGTCGTCCATACGTACCACGTTGTCAAATTTGTAGGGGGGAGCACTATGCGGACAAGTGTCCCCGTTTTTTGGAGTTGCAAAATCAAGCACACTCCAATTCGCCATCTAATCTTGCTCAAGCTTTTAGAGCTGCTTGCACTGTATCTGAGACAAATACGACTCCTGATTGGTTCGTTGATTCTGGTGCATCGGCTCATATGACCTCTCAGACTGCTCATCTGAATTCCATTGAACCTTACACTGGTAATGGATCAGTTATTATTGGCAACTGTAATTCTCTTTCAATTTCTCATACTGGATGTCGTCGTATTTCTCCTAAAATCAATTTATTGGATGTTCTGCTGGTACCGCATCTCACTAAAAATCTCTTGTCCATTAGCAAGTTGACATCAGATCACGATGTTGACGTTGTATTTTCTGACAAATATTTTATCATTCAGAATCGAGTAACAAAGGAACCTTTGGCTCGGGGAAGGTGTGAGAACGGGCTCTATATACTCGAGAAAGGAAGCTCGGCTTTGGTTACTGCTTTACATTCCAAAGATGTTAAAGCTAGTTTTAATTTATGGCACTTACGCCTAGGACATGTTTCCTTTGGTATTATTTCACTGCTTAATAAATTGGGACATTTATCTGTTATGTCCTTATTGTCGGATCCTACTGTTTGTGCATCTTGTCAATTGGCCAATAGCAAAAAATTGCCATTCGCTTTGAATGAAAAACGAGCTTCTTTTGTGCTTGATTTGGTGCATTGTGATTTGTGGGGACCTGCACCCATTAATTCTTCTGCTGGTTATCGTTATTATGCAGTCTTTGTGGATGACTTCTCTCGATTTTCTTGGCTTTATCCATTGCGTGCAAAGTCAGAATTTTATGACGTGTTGATTCGGTTTCATACCTTTGTGTGTACACAATTCTCTCGATTCGTGAAGGTCTTTCAATCTGATGGTGGTACTAAGTTTGTGAACAGACGTGTTAATGATTTTATGACTCATCATGAAATTTTGCATCGCCTATCCTACCCATATATTCCGCAGCAAAATGGTAGGGCTGAACGCAAACACCGGCATATTACTGAAACTGGTCTCTCTATGTTGTTTCAAGGTTTTGCCCCTGTATCTTTGTGGTTCGACGCATTTGCTACTGCAGTCTATGTCATCAATCGGCTTCCATCATCTGTCCTGAGCAAAATGTTTTGATCCTGCTTCTGCTAAAATTTATGTAACTCGTCATGCTCGATTTGATGAACATGTCTTTCTCTTTTCAGGTCACACTTCTACTTCATCGTCTGACCTTCCTATATCAAGCTTCTTGGATCTTTGCTTGCCATCTACATTATCAAACTCCGATGCACCTACTCAGGATCAGCCTTCAGGACATGCTCCGTGTCGTCTCCATGATGAACCGGATGTATCTGTTGATTTTCTAGCTCCTATTGAACCGGCCCCCCTTGTAGTTGATGCACCCGGACCACCTTCACCAGGACCATCTACTCTAGTGGATGCTCAGTCTCGTACTCTTCTAGTGCCTATATATCCGATGATTACTCGAGCACGGGCTGGTATTTTCAAGCCCAAATATCCTGTTGATATCACTACAACAGCCTTGTTGTCTGCTCTTGTTGCTGCTTCTGAGCCTCGAGGTTTCAGCCCTAAAGACTAATCAGACATGGGAGTTAGTTCCTCCACCTCCCAACACTAATATTGTCGGCTCTAAGTGGGTATTCTGCACCGAATATCGCTCAGACAGGTCCATCGATGGTCACAAAGCTCATCTTGTTGCTCAGGATTTCACTTAAGTTCCTGGAGCTGATTTTCATCACACTTTCAGTCCCGTCGTCAAGGCTGCTACAGTACGTACAATACTAGCCCTTTCAGTTCATCATAAGTTCAGTTGGATGTGAAAAATACCTTTTTAAATGGTGTGTTCACTAAA
Organism: Pogostemon cablin; assembly: GCA_023678885.1. NCBI lineage: Eukaryota > Viridiplantae > Streptophyta > Magnoliopsida > Lamiales > Lamiaceae > Pogostemon > Pogostemon cablin. Next base: position 10,789,512 of record CM043008.1, on the reverse strand, counting down.
CCTGTATATATGGCTCAACCAGCTGGTTTTGCTGATCCACGTTATCCTTCTCATGTGTATCTTCTTAAGAAGGCACTCTATGGTCTTCGACAAGCTCCTTTAGTCTGGTTTTAGAGATTCAGTTCGTATCTGCTATCTTTAGGATTTTGGCAAACTCGGTCTGATTCTTCTCTGTTTTGTCTAATTTAGGGCTCTTCAGTACTTTATCTCCTCCTTTATGTGGATGTCATTATCATTACAGGCAATGATGAGGGTATGATGCGGAGATTCATCAATTGTACTCATTCTGAGTTCGCCATCAAAGATATTGGTAAGTTGAGTTACTTCTTGGGACTTGAAATTTCGTACACCGTGGATGGACTGTTTGTTGGTCAGGCCAAATATGCTCATGATATTTTGGATCGTACAAATTTGTTGGATAGCAAGCCTGTTTCTACTCCTCTTGCAGCTGGCGAGTCTTTGTTGAGCTCTGGTCCGTCATTCCACGATCCAACGCTTTACCGCTCTTTAGTGGGTGCCTTGCAGTACTTAACTATTACTCGACCTGATTTATCCTACGCTGTCAATTCTGTCAGTCAGTTTCTCCAATCTCCCACTGAAACTCATTATTCTGCTGTGAAGTGTATACTTCGTTATGTGAAGGATACCATTCAATATGGTTTATCCTTCACTCAGAGTCCTGAGAACTCTATTGTGGGTTATTCTGAAGCCGATTGGGCTCGATGTATAGAGACACGTCGCTAGACCTATGGCTACTCCATCTTTTTAGGTGGTAATCTTGTCTCCTGGAGTGCAAAGAAGCAACCCACATTGGCTCGCTCGAGTTGTGAATCCGAGTACAGAGCGTTGGCTAACGCTGCTTCAGAGATTATTTGGCTCACGAATTTATTACGAGAGCTTCATCACTTGCCTGCACGATGTCCTTTACTCTTATGTGACAACAAGAGTGCTATTTTCCTTAGTCAGAATCTCATTGCACACAAACGTGCCAAACACATTGACATTGATTGTCATTTTGTTCGAGAGCTCTGTTTCATCTGGGAAATTATATACTCAGTTTGTTCCGTCTCATCTACAGCTCGCTGACATATTCACCAAAAGTCTTCCTCGTCCAGCATTTGAAGTTTTACGTTCCAAGCTTTGTGTTTGCTTGCATCCCACGCAACGCTTAACGAGGGGTATTAAGGGAAAGTGATCTTGATTTTCTTTATTTGGCTTCCTCAATTTAGGGAACCAGGTTTCCACAATTTAGGGAACCAAGTTTCCATCATTTACGGAACCAACTAGTACTTAATTGTATATAATAGCAAGTCACTAACTAGTGGTCATAACACGATAGAAATTCACATTTATCCTTTGGTCTCTTTACTTAAACTCAACTTCTATTGTCATAGGATTTCTTAGTCCTGCATTATATAACTCTTCAACTGCCTTATTTTGTGTAGCTGGGAAAAAGCATGTACTATGAAGTTATGGTAGACGAGTGCGATATTACTTCTTATTTGCTTTCAAAGATACCTAATAGTCAATCAGCTTTATCTTAAATCAATATTGTTTTACCTCATCATGAACTTGCAAAATGAATTGGATTTGTAATACGGTAATAGCGTTGCATAAATGCTTCCAGCAAAATTTTTCATTGACTTATTACTCCATCTATCAATAATTGGTTATCCACTCTTAAAATATCAATTTTCACGACTAATACAATTATTTACTTTATATAAAGTAATTATACTCCTTAATTCATGTGAAATGAACAAAAATATACATTTACGATGGATAGAGAGAGTATTATTATGTAATGAATAAATTATAAAGTAAGTTAAGTGTAGTATAGAATGATGTTATTTTTAAAATTGAAGTTAACTTTTGAGGTTGTGATGTTGAATGATTTTTATTTTTATTTTTTTTTTTGGGTGAGTGTGAATATAGGTAAGAAAAACAAATAATGAAACTATACGTGCACGTAAGTAAGAAGCAGCGAGAGTATCATAAGTATGTTAAAAAAAAATTATATAATTGTTCAACTATGTGGAAATGAAAATGAACAGAGTGGGTAGAATGAGAACAATCGAGAGCACTTATTAAATGCGAAGACTGAGTATATGATTGTGCAAGGCATGGTAATGGAGCACTACAAAAAATTATACTCATTTTATAACTTAATAATTTTGAAAAAAAATATATATAAATATTTGCGTAATAAGTCAAGTGATCGGAAATTATTAATTATAAATAAAATAAAATGTTATATCAATTAAAATATTAATAAAAACTAATGAAAAATAAATGCTCAAATTGTATAAGAAATATTATTAATATTTAAATGGAATTTATGTTATTCACAATATCATATACATAATTTATAACGATAAAATGTGATTTATTTTATAAATTTTATAGATTATTTGTAAAAGGTGAAACATCATAACTTAAAACATCTAAATAACAGTTTTCTTCTGCTGACATGGAGTGGCTGACTTTCTTTGTTGATGACATGGAACTGTGAGATTATTTTAAGCAATTTCTTTTTTTAATTTTTTTTCTTTTACGATATTTTTTTATTTTTTTTAGTTGGGTTGTTTCTCTCTCTCCAATCTATCTCTAACCTCCCCACTCTCTCAAAATCACTCATTTTGTTCGCTTTGTGTTCCACATGCATGCTGTTTGAGAAGGAGAATTTCGAATCGGAGCCTATGGCGAACGAATTTCATTCTCGATAGGGGTTGGAGTCGCTGCTTATGGCGAAGCGAGAGTTATTCTTCAATTGGGGATATGTTTATCTCGATCTAGTTTGGATCGCCTTTTATGGCGAGGCAAGTTTTGATTCGTGGGTGTTATTCTTCACTTGGGTTTTTTTCTTACGTTTTTTTCTCATCAGGTTTGGGGAAATTCAGTTCCAGACCTACGTAGTTTCTAGATCGTCGAGGTTTAATCTTCATTGTTCATTTAATATCCAGTCGTGTGAATCATTGATTTAAATCTTCTTCTCTTGAATCTTGATGGTAGATTTAACTGAAGATTAAATAAACCTATTTTATTGATAGGATAGAAACATGAGACGCCAGATTTTTTTTAGTCATCAGCATCACATATGGAAGAATTGGGAGGGGATACTATTACCCGCATCACGTTTCATCAAGCAAGGTTGGAAAGACAGCACTATCGTAGGTGAAATTTTATCTGGACTTGAGGTTTAATTCGTCCTTCTATCTTAAAATCCAAGATGGACTTAATTGCGTCACATTTGTCCATCACCTAATTCCATAAGCTTTCATCAATGTCTGTGTCTTTGTAAGTTAATTTCTTAAATGCTATTCAATTTAGTTTTAGGGTGGCAGCGGCGGCAGGGAAGGTTAAGATGTAGGAGTCGGGTATGGAATTGCTTAATCAGGTATGTTGAGAACGTCAAGAGGAATAATGTTTGAGTAAATATCCTTTAAAAGATCATGAGAAAATATACTTCATACTTGCAGATGGATGGATTTGATCAAGCAGTTAATGTTAAGGTTATCATAGCAACTAATAGAGCCGGCACATTCGATCCTGCCCTTCTTCGTCCAGGAAGACTTGATCGTAAAATTGAGTTTTCTTTGATAGATAGACGACAAAAGAGGCAACAATTGTCCTAATTTACTTTTTTTAAATTGGTGAAATATAGGATAGGCTACTTGGAGAAAATATCGCGAAATTATGCACCGATCTCATAAAAAACAACTCGCTACTTTTTGTTCTCAGCAAGAAGACTTTGCTCGCAAACATAAGGTCATCTCTCTCTATCGTTTTTTTATGTTACTTTAAATTCTTAGATTAGATTGTGGCATTGTTCAATAACTATTTTCATAAGGAATTAAACTGTTTTTTTAATAGAGGCGTCTGCTAACTGCCATAGGAGTACCATGACAGTTGTTGAAAAGAGTAGTTGGGCAGGTTACTGCATCTGTTTCTGGAAGGAGAAATTCGCTATATTTATAATATATATGGCAAGGATTTTGAAATGTTAGTCAAGGTTTATCTAATGATTTTCTGATCATTAGACCTGGTAACAACCCACTGCACAAGCTGTTGTTGGGTTTGGCGTGAATACCTGATATGAATCTTTGATTAGATATATATATTTTACGTGTATAATTCTCTAGAAATCTCCAGTGACAGCGAGTCATGATATTGGCACCTATGTGTCATGTTACTTTACCTTGCTTATAAAAGTTCTTTTATCTTAAGGAAGATTTGATAAGTTTCTTTGATTATCAGTATCTATATTGCTTCAAAGTTGTAATTTTGTGTAAAGACTTGCTAGATTATAGGTTGGTATGAGATTTGTTGTTACAAGGATAACTTTTATATTTAGTTATAATAATGCAACACGGTACGGCCTAGCAGCCAGTGTTTCATGAAGAACGTGGACTCAGCCTACATTTTTTTGAGAGGACTAAAGGCCGGGACAATATGGGTGAACTGTTACAACGTATACGACGCAGCGCTCCCATTTGGAGGCTACAAAATGAGCGGCATCGGGAGGGAAAAGGGGATGCATAGCCTCAACAACTATTTGCAGGTGAAAGCTATTGTCTCTCCTCTAGAGAATCATGCTTGGCTGTAATACTAATACATTAGGTTCACATGTGTATGTATATGTGTGTGTATCTAGTTGATCCAAGATTTGATGGAATGCTTGAAATAAAACCAATGTGATTCCCTTCATGCCCTCCTTTTATTCATTATTTTTGTTGCTTTGATCTTAGATTGGGTTTTCAGACACTGCTAAATGTCAATATAATATGGAGATTCATGTTCATACAAAAATGTATATTTATTAATATGCCATAAAATAAAAATTCTAATCCCTAAGCCTAAATTCCAGTGTGAAATATGTCTTAAATATATTTTATACGAAGCAATTTTTTAATATCCACTTTTGACTAAGTACAATTTTAAGTAGCCACATCCTTTAAGAACAATTTTTACTAGTCACTATTTAGTGGACTCCCAAATTACCTTCAATAATTGTCGGCTAAAGTATGAAAAATAAAGGGGTCATATCATGTCAGTTTTGACTGCAGTAAATAAGGTGGGTGAACCACATTTAAAATTGTACTTAGTGGGTTGGTGGACTACATTTAAAGTTTTAAAATTTTTCAAATTAAAATTTTGGATGTGGGTTGATGGGGTATATATCATATCATTAACGTTATTTTCATTCCAAATATTCCATCTTTCTTCTCTCTCATCTTTCGTCCAACATCATCTCTCTTCCTTTCTCCTTTTCGTCCAACATCCTCTCTCTTCCTCTCTCCTTTTCGTCCAACATCCTCTCTCTTTCTCTCTTCCTTTCGTCCCAAAGCACAAAGAGCAGTACCACCAATTTGTAGTACCCCTTTCTCAGTATCTCCTTTCTATCTGGCGGAATAGGCGTTTCCGACGAGGTGAATTTGGTGAATTTTCGAAATGGCAAATTTTCGGGTATGTATGAAAGCAATTTTATTTGTATTTTTAAATTGTGAGTTATTTGTTTATAATGTGTCCTACATTGAGTTTGTTGTACTCGTTTTCGAGGATACGAAGTACATTTTGTGTGGTTTTATTCATATGTGTAAAATGTGAATTCATTTTGTAATGTGATGAATGTAATTAACTGTGTATACATCATGTTTAGAATTTTTTGTATGGTGTTGTTTATTTTATTTTTTTGAATTTTTTGGAAATTTTTGTTGACTGAATAGCGTTTTTTTTAAGACCGAATAGAACGAATGTGTAGGCCGAATAGAACAAATTCAAGGAATGTTATTTTTTTGAATTTTTGAAAATGATGGTTGGCCGAATAGAGCTTTTTTAGTAGGCCGAATAGAACAAATTTGTAGGCCGAATAGAACAAGTGTAGGCCGAATAGAATAAAGTGTAGGAGTTTTTTTTGAATTTTTTGGAAATGTTGGTTGGCCGAATAGAATAAATCTTAAGCCAAATATAACAATGCTATAGGCCGAGTAGAACAAATGTAGGCCGAATAGAATAAATTGTAGGACTTGAATTTTTGGAATATTTGGAAATGTTGGTTGGCTGAATAGAGATTTTTTGTATACCAAATAGAACAGATTTGTAGGCCGAATAGAACAAAGTGTAATTTGAATAATTTCATAGCACTGACCTTGGCCGAATAGAGCAATATTCGTAGGTCGAATAGAACAGTTTGTAGGCCGAATAGAAGGAAAAGTAGGCCGAACAGATAAATGATTGAGTGTGTCAATATTTGTTCAGTTGCTGCAGTGAACTTATTGTTAATTGATATAATTATCAGTTATTGTCTTATTAAGTAAGCTGGTTGAATTGATATAAAGTACATCTTTTTTATGTGTGTTACATATTATTTAACAAAAAGTTAAATTTGTGCAGGGTGAATGGAAGCGTCCAACCATGCAGGGGCAGAACTGTAGTGTACATAATTACTGCAAACTTGGGGTTGTTATGGCACTTATCCGTAAGCAGTTAACAACAGTTGGGAGTAATGCTGAGGAGATGTTCAGGCGATCTTGTTTTGGTCATTACTGGGGTCTTCACGATGATTGGATCGCGCATGCTAATCTCCACAGTCTCATGACACGGGAGATCATACGTGGCGGGGATGATGTAACCGCTAGATATTTTCAAGTTGGGAATGAGTGCCTTAGCTTTAGGGTAGAGTTCATGCGGATAATGGGGCTCTGCTTTCGGGACAGAGTGAGGTTTGATCCGAATTTGTCGTATCATATCCCGTCTAGTAGGGTGTACGATATGTATTATGGTCAGGGCGAAAGACCATTAGTAAGTGAGATTGCCCGTGACTTTGAGGGTACAAAATTTAGTAGTGTTAGCCCCGAGAACGCGGTTAAAATTTCTAAGGTGCTGTTATTGTACTATTTTCTCCTTAGATCGGATGTTACCAAGGTGAGTGTAGACAACTGAGTTTGGGTCCTAGTAGAGGACGAGCGTAGATGGGATTTATTCCCTTAGGGCCAGGTCAGTTATATGACTCTACTGCACTTTATGGACCACATTTTGACCGAACTTCCTAAAGGAGCAAACCCCAACAAGTACAGATACCACTTTTACGGGTGCACATTTGCGCTCCTGGTACGTGTTGTAGTAGATCACTTAAAGTTATAGTGTATTACTAGTTTCAGCAACAGTAATAATCTAACATATGTAGTTTACGTGTGACAGGTTTGGGCGTACGAGCGTCTACCTACCCTTGCTACACTGTATGGCCATGTCCCTACCGATAGGGAGGAAAATAGGCCACTTTGCTTGCGATGGGTTTTTCGTAAGGTGAAGAAGGTTGAAATATCTGATAGTTTGGATCATTTGTAACTACGACGAAGACAATATCTTTGTGCTTTCCCTTCATATGAGTCCCATCTATGACAATGACTGGACGACCAAACTCTAGAAATCCCTGCCTAGATACTCCAAGAGCGTAAAATAAAAACCGTAAACGGTCCTCTTCATCAACAGAGATACAGGTGTGCGTATCGGGATTTGCCAACTCCAACTAATACATGTACGCAGGGAGCATATGAAATGAATTGTCGTGATCCCCGTACGTGTGTCCAACAGCCCAGTGTTTCGCCTTTAACACCATGTTGTATCTAATGTCGAACCCAAAATCCTTCAATATCTCCTGTCTCATCGCCTGGGTCGGAGCCCAGTAATCTTGTCAAATTGCCTAGCACCAAAATATTGACCGATGACGTTGGATGACACCTGTGTAGGAGTGGGCCTGTCTGGATCATTTAAACACTCGTGATGTTGAACGAATTTAACTACCCCACAGCCCATAGCTCATTCATGCGTGCATCGTAAATCGACAACTGTTTTACCTTTGAGCTTACATTCCACGTTATATCTAGTCGAGCTAGATCTTTCAACAGTGGTCTCAACTCCGTTTCCGCAAGTTACACATTCATACAGCAGTCTGCAACTTCTTTTTTGTATCAAATACACTTTTCTCGTGAAGAACGCCAGACGCAACAAAGTCAGGGACAGTCATCTGATCTTCTCTGTCAGCTACAACCGGAATGCCTATAACCATATCAGGTGCATTAGTTCAAAGTAAAAGTTTACTTTAGTTTTCCTCTAAATAAACATAGTATTCATACCTGGAATCAACCAGGGATGGGTGGTGGGCCAAATACTTTGACAATCTTGTGGCTGCATTCCAGGACGGGACAAGTCGCGACTAATAGGTTCAAGAAAGCTAGGACCGCCTCTCTGACGTATGTAATTACAGACTTCTTCATACAATTGGATTCTTCTCTCCTCAGCACCATCATCACTTTCGCTAGAAGACTGATTACAATCCTGCTGTATGTCATCTTCGTTGTTTTCATGTTCTTCTTCGATAGTCCTATTCCCGGGCTCAACATCATCATTATAAGCATGTACATCATCCTCACCCTCACCAGAGTTGTCATCATCTTCAGTATCTACAGATTCCCTAAAACCACACCGCTGTATCTTTAAGACCGGACTGTATGCCACATTCAAATCTAAATCAGGCCTAGCACTACACTGTGCCCTCAAACATGGATCATTGCTCGGACCATCACTTCCGTCATTATAACCCAACCCTAAATCCAAACTATGCCCTGAACCTTGTGCAGGAGGTTCAACCAATGCATTGCCAGCGACAGGAACGAGTGTCATGTACACCATTCCTACATCAATACAGTTGAAAACTTCTGCCACATGAGCATCATTCTTTATCTTATATTTAGACATACGGCCATTGTACTCGACAAGAGAATGAACTTCATAACCCCAATTATCCAAATCAGCTTGTATTATATTATGAATTTCTAATAGCAAACTAGTATAGTACAGATTGTCATCCCGCAAGTATAACCAGTGAACATGTCCACCTTTGTATAATAACCCATCCCAATATCCACCCAACACATCCCAGCTTGTTTATAGCTCATCTGCACATTTTTTCAAGAAAATATAAATGACGACATCATAATTAGTTGCAAGTATTCTATTCGGCCAACAATGTACTCTATTCGGCCAACGTATTATTTTATTCGGTCCTACACTGTTTCACTATTCGGTCTACCTTCAGATGCCTTTCAAATTCTGTATGTTTTTCTTCTATTCAGTCTACGTCTCTCTTATTTGGCCTATAAGGTTGTTCTATTCGGCCAACCAAAATTCTTCAATCCGGCCTATATATTTTTTTAAAAATGAAAATTAAATGTGGAAATTTAAGTTCTTCTATTCGGCCTGCGTTTCTTGTGTTCGGCCCATAAGATTGTTCTATTCGGCCTACAACACTTGTTCTATTCGGCCTACTTATTTTTTTTTATCGTAGGATATATTTTTTGGGCCTTTTTGGCCAACGTTTCTTCTATTCGGCCTTCAAAGTTGTTCTATTCGGCCTACAAATCCTGTTCTATTCGGCCTACGAGTTGCTAATTTAAAAAAAAAAATTAACGTGGATATATTTTACACTTCACATACACTATTCGGCATACTATTATTTCTATTACAAAATATTGAAATACATAAAATACGCTCATGCGGCATGTAAAAATGATCAAATTAATGCATTCATAGCTGTTAAAACAAGTTTACAACATACCTTGTATATTGCTCCCCAAATTCTCATGTCTCTAAAAATCTAATTAAAATTGTTGCTTCCCGAATGCTCAACACTAAAAAAAAACTAGAACAATGAAAATGAATATATCTGTATGATGCAGCACCATGGTTGGACCGCTATTATATATATACCTCATTTTTTGTAAGCATATGAGGGAACACATGCCTACATAGTTGTGCTTTGACATCTTTTTCAGAAATAGAGAAGAATCGGATTCCCCTAGTGTACTTTTCATACTTTTTGTCATAAAAGTGAAAATCTGATTCCTCAAACATGTGAAAAAGTGGGTCCCCTCAAGGGTATTTTGTTATATTCCATAAAAAGTGCCTAGAATAAATTGCATATAACATCTGTGACCACTTAAAATTACTTTTAAGTAATAGTGGATACTTTTTGTCATTTTCACTATTTTATAAGCTAATGTCTTGGATTTTGTTCAAATAATAAATAATTAAAGAATTTGTGTTGACCATTTCATTTTAATCAGCTACTTCTTCTCTTGAATTAAATCACTAAATAAATAAATTTAAAAATAATGTGTACGAATCTGTTCGGATGGTGGGCTAATTAGTCATGGAGCTAGGTTTTGAAGTTAGGGGGCTGAAATAGCATTGTAAAATAAAACTAATATTCTTCCATTATGAACAATCGTTTACAACTATTATTCTTCTATACAATCGTTTATGTTGTATTTGGATTTAATTATTTCAAATCCAATGCATTTGAAAATGAATGCATTTTAAATTCCTTAAATTTTAAATTAATTAATTTGAATTCCATAGTTTGGATTAATTCTGAATTTATGAAATTATTTCAAATTCACAATTTAACAATTATTTTTAAAATAGAATTTTATATATAATAAATAAAAATAATAGTAAGATTATTAAATTATTAAAATCTAAAATTTTATTAAAAATTATTTATATCGATATAAAGTTTGCGTTATATTCGTGTGTATTTGAAAAGTTTAAATGTCTTGGTATTTTAAATGAATTGTAAAATCAATAAATTAATTTAAGAGTAAACAAAAACCTCTTCAACTTTTTTAGCACTGATAACATTACCTAATTAAATTGATTAATTTAGGGATCATTATTTAGATGAAGTTTTAAGGGATTTATTAATTTTTTAAAAATGATTATTAGCTATTAATTAAACATTTATGCATTGAAGATAATTTAGGAGGATTCTAATCTTATAATTTATATTCCAATAATTATGCTTATCAATTATTAATAAAATTTCAACCTTGATTTATGATGATTTCCACTTTGAATCTAATTATTCACCCTAATTATTCAACCTTGATTAATTTTCAATTTTAAATCTTATTTTCAATCATCATTAATCATACTTAATTAGTTATTAAATTGTCTAAATTATTAATTAATTTCAATCATATTTAGTGCTAATTATTAATTTTCAATAATCATGCAATCATTAATGGGATGAATTTATTAATTTTTAATAGATTTAGAATTATCAATCAATACTTAATTATTTTTATATTGGTTTAATTATTTAATTTAAAGTGCATTCATTGTTTAGAAGTAATTCTCAGTAATCATGGGCAAATTAAAATCATAGATTGTCTGTCATATTAATATTTTTATTTGTCAACAATTTGGTTTAAATTACTTTTAATACCGTAATGATGATATATTACCACACAATTAAATATATCAATTATTAATTTTCAAATTAAATCAATTATTGATATATATATAAAAAGGACATTATCTAAAAAAGAAAAAGAAAAAAAGGGCATTGCTATAAAGTAACTGTATAAATAAATATATTAATATGTAATGTAGAAAATCTGATGATTTTTTAAAAAGTGTATTCTTTTAAAATACTATGAAGATTATCTTTTATTGATATAAACATATCAATATATAATAAATTAATCATTTTAACATCAACGTGTAATGTAATTCATCGTCATTAAAAATATTTAACTTTTTTTCTTCTTCTTAGAATTAGACTAACTATATTTAAATTTTTCTGTTTCTTCTTCTTAGAATTAGACTAACTATATTTAAATTTTTCTGTTAAAAAAAAGGTGAAGTAATTAGCGGGATGGAGAGAGTAATAAATTTGACCATGTATAAAAATATTAGAAGTAAATTTATTTTAAATAAAATTTCATAAAATAAATTAAAATATAATTTAATATTTAAATATCAGATCAATTAATTGATCATGTGCATCGCACAGCCGATCAACACTGATTCGATGATGCACTTTCTCTTTTTATTTTATTGGAACAAAAATGATGCGATAATTTTTAAAATATTATATATTTTAAACATAAATTGTAATGAATATATATGGGAAAATGTATCAATTGGGCGAAGTTTAGTAGATAAATTGAATTTGGGACATGTTGAAGATTGAATGGGTTATGAATCTCACAATACTTAAATTATGCATTTAGATGATTTGAATAATTAGTAAGATTATGAGTGTGTGGTGTGGATGAAGAGTTTAAAAAAAATGGTAATACTGAAGTGAAATGGATAATGATGCAGTAATTCAAATATGAAAGAGGTACAAGTGTGCTTAAATAATTGGAGCCAGAATTTTTCATGTAATCATATTATTTGCTTTAGCATTTTTTTCTTTATTCAGTTTTATTTTGAATGGATGAATATATTTTATGATAAAATGTTTCTTTTTAATAAATTATATTTTTATTCTTAGTAAATATTCTCTCCGTCCCGCGCTTCCTTTGTAAATAATATTAATAATTGAATAAAATTTATTTTTATGATAAAGTATTATTTTTAGTTCTTGATAAATAAGATTTTAATTTATTTATTTATTGACAAATCTATTTTATTTTATATCGTGTAAATACAATTTCAATTTATATCTTGCTATTAAATTGAAATATATTGATTTTTTTAATTTATATTAAATTTAATTCAATGTACATAAGTTGATCATTATAGAGGTATAATGTACTTTTCTTTAGCATGTTATTGGTATCGGGCCAAATATTATCATTAATAATTGAAGATAACTTAAAAGGAATTGTATAATTGTATAACATGAAACTTCTGAAAATTTAATAATTACATGTAAAATTTTATTTAAAAAAATTCAAAATTTAGTATTATAATATATAATAAATTTAATATATATAAAATTAATAAATAATTAAAATTTTAATATAAAATTTCACATAATAAATAAAAATAAAGTTAATATTAGTATATTATATAATTTATCAATCCCGTGCATCACACGTACTCAATGTATTAAAATAAATTTGAATGTTTCATGTACTTGGTTTAGTTGTGAGAAGTACCATTAATTCAAGTTCATAAGAAAGTAATTTCATGTGAAACTTTGCAAAATTAATTTACAATGCAACATCCGGAGCCGTATCTCTCACAAAATATATTATTACATAGATAGATAACAGTATATTATCTTTTCTATAGGCATATATTCATATAAAATACAAAAGTTTTAGCCAAATTAAATGAACATTGTTTGATAAAAAAACATTGTGTATGAAGTTTTAATGTAATTGATATTGATAAATGATTTACTAAATTATTCATTATTAGGTTAAAAGAAAAAAAAAAACAGAATAAAAAATTGCAAAAAAATATTCAAAATAATACACTACAAAGTATGACGTGCATCTAAAAAACTAGTTATATAAAAGTCTTTACTAGAACTGAAGTTTAACATCTTTTCATTTTTCATTTAATCACATAATTTACAATATAATGGTCTTTAATTAGAATAACTTACTATATAGATAATAATAAATTATAAGTTTGTTATTTGTGTTAAATGAGAATAGTAAATTTGCATTTAAAATATACTTTTAAAGTTAGAAGAAGAAGATTAATATGAATTTAACTTTTTTAAGTGATAAAATTTAACGTAAAACAAAAGAAGAGTATATTTTTATCTTGATCTTGATTGTTGATAAACCAAAATAATCTTAATATATATATTTGACGAGTAGTTTCCTTATATAATTTTTTGAAAAAACATGTTTGGCACTTTTTAATAAAATGTTGACTTATAAAAAACATGGGTTGATATATTAATATTGGTTGAATCCAATTTACATATCATTAACTACATTGAAATACTAATTACTTTATTTAAAAAATATGAATAATGAATAAAAATTTAAACAATTATGTATAAGTATTAAGCATATTAATAACTTCAATATTAAAATTATTAAAAGTATAATTAAAAGAGTTGATATTAGGTGTACATGTGTGTAAGGGTGCACGTGTATAAATTTTTATTCTATTTTGTATACATATTATTCTATTTTGTATACGTGTTTCTTAATAATTGTATATTTTTTTCACACTAAGTTTTTCATTAAAAAAAACTAGCATCCATATGTGTATAACTTTTTATTCAATAGTGTATATATATTTTTTAATAATTATTTTTTTTACACTCAATTTTTCATTAAAAAAACTAATAATTAAATTGTATACATTTTTATTCATAATTGTATATGTTTTAATTTATATTTGTATACATTTTTTTAAAGTGTGTACACCCTAAGACACCCCATGCACCCGGGTGCACAGTATAATTACTCATAATTTAATGTTTGAAAGTATTATTTAGAATTGTATAGATAGGCCTTTAAAAAATATAATTTGAATGTTGTTAAATTTTTAATTATTTATATATATATATTTTTAATATGAAAAATAGTTAGGTGAAAACTTAATATAATTATTTATAATATATATAAATCTTTAAGAAAAAAATCGTGTTATATGAGAATTTTTTTATACGTATATTATATAATTTCTTATATAAAGATTAAATAAATATTAAATTTGACATATATTAGATAATGGAATTCATTTTAATGTTATTTTATTCTATTTATTTATTTATATAATAAAAACTCACTCCATCCATCTCTTAAAAGATTGTACCTTGATATGGACATTTAAAAAAAGTGATCACATTAAAGAGTATTATGATATTTTCTTAGTAGTAAATAAGTATAATTAAAATATGTTAGTTAGTAATAGTTTTTTTTTTTTAAATAAAGTGTATGAGAATGAATGATTTTTTTAATTTTTTTGTCCTTTATAGATAAGTGAAATTTTTTGTAGTACGACCAAAATGAAAAGTGTGCAATAAAAAAGAGACGTAGATAATATTATAATTTAATATTTATTTATATTAATTTTATTCTATTAAAATGTATAAAATAATTTGTAACTAAAGTAAAATTGGAAAAATATCAAAATTATTTCTGTAAGTATGAGATTTTCCAACTATAGTCCTTTTTCTTTTGCGATTCTCAATTTTGGTTCTTTTTTGTCCACTTTTAGTCATTTTTGTCCAGTTTTGGTCATTTTTTCAAAATTTGGTCCTTTTTTTTCCACTTTTGGTCCTAAATGTAACACTTTCGGACCATTTTTGAACTTTTTTTTAACATAAAGGACTAAATTTGGACAAAAATGACTAAATTTGGACCAAAAGGACCAAAACAGGACAAAATGGAATAAAAGTGGACAAAAAATGACCAAAATTGAGAATTGCAATTGAAAAATGACTAAAGTTGAAAAATATCATACTTACAGGACTAATTTTGATATTTACCCAACAAAATTTGTGTTTTTAAATTTGCAAAATATCACGTGGATCGGTTTGCAAGGACTAAAATATTCGTACATTAGTAATTTAAAACTAATAAAATTTACAATTAAATTAAAATTAATGCAATTAATTATGAATTACATGTATAGTTAAAATTAATGCAAATTTTATATATAAAATTAATGTTACAATTAAATATAAAAATAATACATCTATTAAGAAATGCATATACATTATTAAAATATACTAAAATAATTTTTTATAAAAAAAAAGTAAAAATTGAGTACATAGATTCTAAATACATATCCACGTGTATATATGATATCAATTAATATTCTCTATATCTCATTGAAACGTGAGCGTTTGCTTTTTTTCAAGTAGATTACGAGATATAATATTTAACATATCATGAGGTAAGAAAAATATTACCTCCTCCGTCCTAAACTCGTTGTCTTACTTTCCATTTTTAACCGTAAAAAACTAATTGTCTTATTCCAAAAAAGGAAATATCACATCAATCCTCACCCCTAAAAATTCATCTTATTTACAACTTTACCACACTCACCTAATACACATAACATACTTTATAATTTATTTATTACCTAAAAATATCATAATAGCCCTAAAAAGTCAATAAAGTTAGTTAAAAAGTAACTTTTTTTAAACTCCGTATCTACGGTAAGTAAGACAACGAGTTTGGGACGGAGGTAGTATTTTAATATAAAGTGGATAGTTGTATTATTATTGTGTGGGCCTATGGAGATATATTAATTATTTTGTATGAGTTTTATCTACCAAAAAAGGAAATGTACACTTTGTATTATGACGGACCAAAATGACAAAATGCATACGATTCAGTAGGATAGATGGAGTAATATAAATTAGAAGAATGTAACAAATATATAAACAAAATCATAAATACTCTTATAAACCTGGTTTACATAGTTTATTATGTAAACCCTGATTTTTTTCTCACACTATACCCTCCCCTTTCCAATCCTATTATACCACATGTATTGCTAGGGGTTTAAATTAAAGAGGGAAATAGGATTTACAAGGGTTTGTAATGTAAATTCGGTTTACAAGAGACTAACTCAAACAAAATAAATATACAATATATATATAATTTTATTTTACTTTTTTATTCTTATATATATAATAAAACACACTTCAAAAGTCAAAATTAGACCAAATTTTCCCTCCCATTTTAATCCACACAATTTAGCTTGGTAATATTAAATCTTGGTCCTTCATTAGTTGTTGTAACATCTCATCCCTTGATTGTGATTATCAATCTTTAAAAATATCTCATTCATTTATTTTACTATAACTTCACATTTTTTTTGTTTATCTCAAAATTTATGCACATAATAATATGGAGTAATACTTTTACGGTACCATAAAATTACTGATTGCTTTTTCTATAAAATTTATGCAATGTGTTATAAATAATTACTACATTTTTTAAAATATATATATATATATATATATATATATATATATATATATATATATATATATATATATAATACATTTAAAATAATATTTTAATCAAATTTTTTTCAAATTATTTAAATAATTTAAATAAATTACAGACCCTTTAAATAATTTAATCAATTTTCAAACCTCTGATATAAAAAAATTACAATGTGATAATCCTTCTGCCTACTTTAAAATTTTTGGAAATATCCACGATATTTTTATGATATATCCATATTTGGAGAGTATGGATATTGACATTGGGGAAAAATATATCTTTTCTGATGTCGAGGATATATTGGTAACAATATCGATATCGATTTGCCACAATTCAAATTTTTTTAGATGTCGAGATATATCGAGAAAATAACGCTAAAATATTGATAAAATATCGAGAATATATTGAAAATATCAAAAAATTATCCATATTTTTTTGAAAAAAATTAATATTTTTTATTTTATTGTTACCAACTAAAACAATTCTTTTCATTGATCAATTAAAAAATAAAATAGAGCTACATTTACATGAAATTATTAAAACTATTTTATTTTATTTAACTAATTATCACTTATTATCACTTTTCATTAAAATTATTACTATTAAGTAAATGAGGAGTTTTCTTTCATATACACAATGTGATAGTATGACTTTAAACTATTTAAATATGTCATAATTGATTTGCTTATCATATGTTATGAATTTTATTGAAATTTAGACTTTAGACTATTTTAATATATTGTAATTGATTTGCTTATCATATGTTATACGTTTTATTAAAATTTTAAATTTTATTTATAACTTAAAATTAGTTAAAAAATATTACAAAGTTAAATAATTAATTTTCTCTTTTTTTTAAATTTCCGTAATTTTTTTAAATTTTACCGATATTGATATCGATATTCTATATATCCATCGATATATCAGTAAATTTGAGGTATTGATATTTTTACCGATATCGATATTTTAAACCTTGTGTGTAATTGTATATGTAGTGAGTAGTGAGTCATATGTGGGACCATTATACTAAAAGAAGAAAATTGATACATTTGGAGTGAACATCCAAAATGGTAAAATAAAGACCTTTAGGATGGACGAAAAAATTAAAAAATAAATAAATTAAACATCAACCATGTTCGTGCAACGCACCGGTTATGATTGCTAATTTTTATTAAAGATGTAAAGTTGACTAATAATATATAAATGAATTTGTATTTATTAAATAAAATATTTCAAATGTAAAATAAAGTTTTTACAATCCTCATAATACGCGGGTACTATACTAGTCTAAATATAACTCAACATTATTTAGATAAAATCATAAATAAGACTGTCCACAGAAGGACTGACGACACATATACATAGGGGGAGCAAATGTGATCACCTAGATTTTTGACATGTGTTATAATCAACTAGTAATTCGTCCGTGCGTTGCACGACTATATTTTATTAAAAAAATCTGTTACACGTAGTTATGTCCATTTGTATGGGTACAAAAATTAAAAATTATTTCTTTAATGTAAAATGTAAAAAGAAAATAGGATTAAATTGGTAATTTAAATAGGAAAGTAAATAAAATTAGGGTCCGACTAAATACATACCCATTTTTATTAAATACACACCCCTATTAAATATATTTTAAAAAAGTTTATATTATCCTTAATTTATTAAATACACACCTTTTTAATGAAATTAAATTTATACACTTATATCTCAAATAAACCCTAATACAATACTGTAGAAAGATCTTCAAGATTCTTTTGTTTAAATCTAGAATGTTATATCTTCAAGCTTTTTTATTTAAAATCTAAAATATATTGTGTTCGAAGGTACCATTTTTTGTTACCCCACCCCACTCCCACCTACCCTATTCGTTTAAAACATAGAATTTATCACCATCAACCCATCATATTAATGCATTAAAAGGAATTGTTGAATCACGTAAAGGAATTGTTGAATCACACAAGCAGAGAAGATTAAAATAAACATTATTAATCATAATGTTGTGATTACCGAATATTTTCAAGGCCATAGATGAATGTAATGTTATGTATTGTTTTGGTGCCTATTTCTTCTTCCATCCATTTTACTTAAAATTCAGGATCTAAATCAATGATTTTGCACTGTTTCTGTAAATTTGTCAACAATCTTGATCTATTCCTAATCTTAACACTTCTCTTAATTTTTATTTAATTTTCAATACTCACATTCGTACACACGCATTTGGGAATATTTCAGAAGCAATGAGTCACTTCTCAATAATTAGAAAAAATTACATTAAAGCCACAACCAGATATACATCTCCGCCGCCGTATTGTCATGGGAAGAGCATCTTCCCCTAAATTCCTGCATTCAACACGTATTCTATTATGATCATTACAGATGAAACTACAAATTTACAACATAATTTATTAGAGGAATTTGCAGTTTTATTTTCTAATAGAGACTGTTTTAATTTCAATTGTTTTTTATTCTTTTATCTCATATTTAGAAAAATATAATTATTCATGTATAAATTCGAAGTGGGGTGTGTATGATTTTAATTTTAAAAGGATATTTTTTATAATTTTAAGGGGTGTGTATATAATAAAATTAGGAAATAAAAGATTAAAAAGGGGTGTGTATTTAATAAAGGGTGTGTATTTAATAAAAAGTGGTGTGTATTTAACAAAATACTCATAAAATTATTGAGAATAAAGAATAAAATATATAAAAAAAAGTAATAAAGTAGTTGTGATTAATAAGTAATAGTGTAAAAAGTAAGTAAAATGTACGAGGTATTTTAATTATTATTATTATTATTAATGAAATAAATACATGGAACACCTTAAAATAAGAGATATTATAAATTCATGGGTCTGAGAGAGTATTATTAATAAAATTTGTAAGTTTTAATTTAGACTTCATGTATGAATATTAGATAAAGGCAAACACTTATTATAAAAGACTTTTGTTCATATATGAACTCTAATTTATGGATTACTCTTTAATACTTCATATAAGAAATTATTGTTCACAGATAAACTCTAATTTATCAATTACTCTTTAATATATAAGAAATTATTTTTTTTAAAGATATAAACTATTACTCTTTTAAATATAGAATATAAAATTGATCGTAATTAAATTATAAATGTATATGTTAATTAATGAGATTAACATGTTAGGTAAGTTATAAGAAGAATAACAACTAATTAATTGAGATGAACTAAATTATAAATTTTGAAATACTTATTTGTCTAGAACACTTCTAATTAGACAAACGTAATCAATATCTTAATTTCAAATTAAAATTTGCAACCCTAAAATTTAATACTTATTTTTAAAAGCTAATATTAATTTTATCATTAGAGTTTAATAACTACACTTATATTATACTGTTATTGCATTCTTTTATAAATATATTACTACATGTTATATATTTTCAAATAATTCATGTCATTTTAATTAATTCTATAATAACATATCTTTTATTTATTTATTTATTTATTTATTTATTTATTCTTTCCAACTTTTATACTTTAATACTCTCTCCAAAGTCCAATCTCACGCCAATCTTAAAAGATAAAACATCACTCAATTATTAGAGCGTAATGTCCTTTGACCATAAAAAAAAATTTAGTAAAATGTAGGATAATTTTGAGATACACTTGGTTCACCATGCATTTTGGGGTTTATAAATTAAAGTTAGACCATAGTTGTAATTATATATTTTTTTTTAATTTTTTAAAATTTAAATATGAGGATGCAATTCATATAAAAAAATATTATTTGGCTATCATAGAAATTCTACCGTGCACCGGTGATGTGACCGATCTTTAAAATGGAATAATTGACTTAGTTGATTCTAACATTTTTTTTCTTACTTATATAAGACTAAAAACAATAAAAATACTTGAATCAAAAATAATTTATTTAAAAATAATTATTAATAAAATAAATAATAATTATATATATATATATATATATATATATATATATATATATATATATATATATATATTAAGTGTATTATAGTAGAATTTTTTTTGCTAACGTGTCATCTTCAAAGCGTTCTAATGTAACGTGTAATTTTCTCAGTTTTTTTGGATTTTTTAATACTTTTTTTAATATTTTCCTTATTTACTTTTAATTAACTTCCTTATTTGTTTCTTATTTTTAATAATGATTAAATTTTTAATATTTTATTTATTTATTTGGGTATCATTAATTAGTTACTAAATCTTTTAATGCAATAAATAAATAAATTAATATCAAATTAAATCATATATAAAAGGAAAAAGAATATTTCATATAATATTCTCTCACACCCCACCTATAAATAAGACTTTTTGGTTATTCATTCTAAATATGAATATTCATTTCTTCAAGAAGAATAGGACTTTTCTTCAAATTCCTCTAGAGATTTGATTTATGAATGTATAAAAATTTATTTTGATAGAGTGAATCAGATTCAAGTATTCTTCAAGAAGAAGAGAACTGATTCAAGTATTTTCAATTGTTTTACCTCTTAAGAATGAGGAAGAGAATCGATTCAATTATTCTTGAATAGATTTACATCTTAAAATTTAATTTTTCAAGAGATGATTAAATAGATTTACATCTTAAAAATTGATTTTTCAAGAGTAAGAAGATCGATTCAAGAACTTGAATCGATTTACATCTTAAGAATCAATTCTTCAAGAGAAAAAAAATCGATTCAAGTATTACCTCTTAAGAATCGATTCAAGTATTCTTGAATCAATTTATATCTTAAGAATTAATTCTTCAAGAGGAAAAAATCGATTCAAGTATTAACTCTTAAGAATCGATTCAAGTATTCTTTAAAATCTATCTCTAAAGTATTGATTCAAGTAAAATAGGATCAATTATTGATTCAAGTATTCTTCAAGTGAAAGAGGATCAATAATTCAAGTATCGGTTCTTCGAAAGGAAGAAAATTGATTCAAGTATTTTTGAATAGATTTATATCTTAAAAATCAATTTTTCAAGAGATACTTAAATAGATTTACATCTAAATAATTGATTTTTTAAGGGTAAAAGGATCGATTCAAGTATTCTTGAATTGATTTACATCTTAAGAATCGATTATTCTTTCAAATATTTAAAATATATGTACATATATATTGACTTTTTATATGATTTAGTTATACGTTACATTATCAAAAGTCAAATGTTATAATTTGTTGGAAATTCTTTACATTGATAAAAGAAATTGTCTAGCTATAAGAAAAAAAATCTCATTAATTAATATTGTTATGTTATATAACACGGATTATTTAAATATAAAAAATAAGAATAATAACTAAATGATCATGCGTTGTACGCGGATTTCATACTAGTGTATATATATATATATATATATATATATATATATATATATATATATATATATATCACAAAGAAATTAAAAAATGTTAGATTTTTATTTTTTGTATATAAATCGTTATAATAATTAAAAAATATAATAATAAAAAATAGGTAAACTATCAATTCGGGACCTTAATTATTTTTCAGGCAATTTTGAGTAATTTCGGGTATCGGATATACCCGAACCAATTGTTCACTATTGGATCGGGTATCGAGTTTTAAAAAATACCCGAATTACATCATCGAGTTACCCAATTAATTTTTTTTTAAAATTTCAGTTATATATTAATATAATACTCCAGTAATATACTAACTACACTTTCTCACACATGCATTCACAAATCATAGCTCAATCTTTACACCACATCAATTTCTCAAAAATGCCAATACTCTAATTTTCACTTTTCCTTCTTGTGAATTTCTCCGCTTCTTGCAATTTAATATACTTATCATGCTTTAACAACCTACTCAATTTGTAAACAGAATATTGCTTAAAATTTGGTTTTTAAAAAATCCTTCTGTTAAATAAATAAATAAAAATCAACTTATTTATATATGGATTATCAATTGATTTTAATATTTAATGGAATACTAAATATATTTGACAATTGGCATTCATCATGAATAATATCAAATCCAAATTTATAATAATGCATCAATTTTTTTAAAATGTTGGAAATTTTATTGAAATTTAAGTAAAATTTTATGTAAAATCAGGTAATCCGATCAGGTACTCGAAATTTTGAGTACATCGAAATTCGAATTCCCCTACACCCGACCCGATACCCAGCCCTAGGTGTGAGTTTAGTGGGGGTTGGGGGGGAGGAGGGAGGCGTGAATTTTGCGGTGGGTGGGGATGAAAAGGGGGAGGGGTAAAGGAGGAGTTTTGGGTTGAGACCGGTTAACTCACGACCCACTGTAATCCATTGTATAGTAAGCTTAAATGGGGTAGATTGTTTTTGGGGCGGGTCGTTTTAGGTTGAGTCATTTTTGGACGCAGGTTACTAACAGTTTTTATGGGTTGGGTCCATAACATATTATCCTGTTAATAAATATTTAGCACTTTTATATCAAGAGTTAGATTAATTAATTATATTTTTAATTTATATGTTAAAAGTATAAAATAATTACTAATATTAATTAATTTTTTTATAATTTAATTTATAATTATATATAATTAAATAATTAAAAAATTCATAATTTTTTAATTAAAATTTAATTATTCATTATGATTAGTTAATTTGTTAAATGATAACTATTCAGTACATTTTAATATTTAATTACAATTAATTAAATAATTTATAATCCTCATTTAATTAAATAACCTATTCATCTCGGGATAGTAACTCCTAGGTACATTAAAAACACATTTATTATTATGAGATACAAACATACAAAAATATTACTACTAACTACATAAATATATATTGATATCCAATATTACCTTTACACGTGTGCTGCACATAAATGTTTGTGTGCAGCATAAAAGTTCGTGTGCAGTAAAAATAGTGTGTGCGGCAAAAAAAGTGTGAATTGTAAGTATCATGTGCAGCGATAAAATTATATACTCATACTCTTCGACGACGGTCTGGCCGCCGACTGGCGGCGGTCCGGTGGCGACAGTAGGTGGGTGAGGGGTTTAGGGTTTGTAATTTAAAAGTTTATAGAATAATAATGAATTAAAGTTATATTTAGTATTTTACTTTAATATTTTATATGTGAGAGTAATTTTTTGAATTCATTATATCTTCTAGTAATTTAGAGTATAAAGTGTGTACCTAGGAGTAATTTTTCCTATTTATCCCATTTATAACATTATAACTAAATTTATAATCTTTTCGTCCCATTTCTATTTTTTAAAATTATTTAAATGATAAATGTTTAAATGAATTGAAGTAAATGTTTAGATTCACATACACAATTAGACCTATTATTTAATATGAATTGCTAAAAATCAAAAGTTAATAAAATTTGATAAATTTGGATTGAATAGATAAATAAATTTAGTCGAATAGACATTTTTTGAATTGAATAGAAGACATGTGTCAATGATCGAAAAAAAAACATTGGAATGAATAAATCAATTTTATTTTATTTTATTTGGAAAGAATAGGAAAAAAAATTGAAATGATTAGACAAATAAATTTTAAAATTTTTACTTAAATAGTATTTTTTAAGGATAACACATCAACCATTCACATTTTTTTAAAAAAATTTTATATTCGATAGTTCATTTTTATTTTCACTCAATCAAATACTATTATTTTAATTGCAGTCATACTGGGTAATATAAAAAATAACCCAAACAATGGGCTTTTGATGTATGGGCTTTTGATGTATTTAAATTAGGTGGAACAAAAAATTGAAATGAATAGGCAAAATAAATTTTAAATTTTTTAAAATATTTAAATTAGGTGGGCAGAAAAGATCTTTAAAATTTAAAATAAGGCATCAATACAATTAATGTTTTTTCTTTTTGGTTATTGCCGAGTTAAAACTCTAAACCTATAAATAATTCGTAATTCCTTTCCTATCACGTAATACCTAATACCTGCTGTCAAAACCTATAAATAATTCCTAATTTTCCTTTCCTATCACGTAATACCTAATACCTACTGCCAAGTCGAATTTTATCACTGCAATTCGAATTCGGATTGATTCGAGAGTAATATTGAATTTCATCACTGCAATTCGAATTCGAATTGATTCGAGAGTAATATTACTTGCGGTATGTTCGACGCTCTTTAAATCTTCTTCTTTTCGGTAAATTTGAATTGTTTGGATGCGGGTTTTATCTTGTGTATATCAGGTTTGTGAGTTTTTTATTTTTAAAATAGTAGAGTTATCGATGTATCATATGCTTTTTGGTGTGTTCCTCTGAATTCGAATTGATTTGTATGCGCATGTTCGTTGGTTTTGGTAATGAGATTTTCATACATATGATTGCGTGAGAATTGGCATGTTAACCATTATTGTAAGAAAATCGCTCTTGCTAGGAACCTTTAAAAATTCATGGGTTATACCATTACAATTCAGGAAGCAGGAGTGACTAATCTTATCAGTATTTTTCTTAATATTGGTGTTTTTCTCTTTGTTTTCCTGCCCAAATTATAATTTGATTTTACTTTGAATTTGAAACATGATAGCAATAGGATTAATGAGCGACTCTGGCATCATAGTTGTATTGGGAAATCCCATAACTGTTCGGAATTTCAATTATAGTAATTATCGAAGCCTCAAGCATTAAAGTTGAAGCAATAAATTTATCCGTTTTTCTTTTGTTACAGTATTTTGTTGGAACCAATGACTATGGTGGCTGAGAACCAAGTGAAGCTTAAATGCTTCCCCCCGCAGTTTCGGCCTAAGACGGTGGCAGGGAAGAAGCTCAAAAGAACCTTAGAAAGGCTGCTTGATGCTTCAGAAGTGGGCTAGCCCACTTGGCCACCGGGCTCCTCACACAAGTGAGTGACCTGGGTTCGATTCTCATTGGGAACGAATAGGAGAAGGGAGTTATAAGGAGGCTTGGGAGAATAAAAGGTGTATGGAGACTTGGTGAACTAACCACTAACTATACTAACAACTAACTTTGGCCGATCCAAAAAAAAAAGAAAGGCTGCTTGATGCTTCAGAAGACAACTCATGCGAAAGCACTATAAACATGTTAGATTTTGGTTCCTTTGAGAGAAATGTACCATTGAAGGAATCTATGCCAGCAAAGTCTAAGAAGAGGAGGCTGGAAATATCTGGTCCAGGGGAAAAAAAGCACAATTATCTCTGGAAAGCTACCTTGCCTGTTAGACATGGCACCTGTGGGCTGATGTTACAAAAGGAGAAAAAAAAGATAAGAGAATTTAAGGTTCACTAGAGTGCAAAAGTTGGCAAAGTAAGTAATAATTTCCTGTAGGGGTTTTGCTGGGCCTGTTACCTTGTGTATTTACTATGATTGCTAGATTTGTACTGCAACGTAGTTTATGGTCTTCCTTTTTTTTCTAACTTGTGTAATGTATTGTGATTAATTGTCCATGCTTACACATGCCTCTTTATTTTTTAACAGGAATTATTTTTCTTGACTTAATGAATCTGTAATTCTTCAATTTTACTGTAGTTTTTGCATGCTTATGCATTAGATTTGCTATATATGAACAGGTTGAGCCTGGAAAACAAGCTGTGAATGCTGCAGCTGGCGAATGTTCCAGTTTAAGTGAAGCTGGCGAATTGTCATTTAATGTCCAAATGTCTCCCAAGAAAGCTCTGCGGGTCGCAATGTTAAAGAAACGCTTTGCTGATACAATCTTCAAGGCTACACATCGAGAGCATTTGGACCATGTAATATTTCCGCCTCATTCCCCAATGCCATACTTATGTACTTGCATGCATGCTGCAGACACACACAATACACATTATTTTTAACGCTTTCCTTGGATTTCCATCAGTTATTTTTTTTACTTATATTGAATTCTGGATTCCATTGTCTAGAGTGTGCAGTCTGATCGTTTGAGGTTGCAACAAGAAAGTGAGAGACTTCAACGAGAACGACGAGAAGGTAGCTACTGTGCCTTTAGTTATCTAAATGCTTTGCATGTAAATGCCAGTTATTTTACTAACTTCTTATTAATTATTAATATATTTTAAATGATCAATTTTTAAGTTTAGTTTTATGTAATTCATTATTTCTAGCAACTCTATGAAATTGGGTTTTCAAATCTAGTCTGCATGTGATAATTATTTTATAAATTAGATTAGATGTTCATATTTGCATGAGATAAAAGATGAATGCTTGAGTTGATAATGCTGTGAAGTCAGATATGACACGAGTGCAGGGGAAGATATTGGGGTGAATGACTTCAATAGTCAAAGTTATCCATCCATCTTCCTCTTCAAAGTTACCAAATTTATTACAAGCTGCTTCACATTGTTTTTTTTTATTTAATTTTGTCTTGCAGAGAATGCCAAGCTTGAAGCACTAATCAAAGCTGCTGAAGAAGCCTCCCGCAGGGAGCAGCAGCATGATTTGATGATGCAGCGTGAGAACGAAAGAAAAGCTGCAAGAAAAGTGTTTGAGAAGGTATTTTTTTGGTTAACCTTAGATGACTATGTGATCCGTCTGTTCCCCGATTTTTCTGATTCAAAGTATTGTTATTCAGGTTGAAAAATCAGTGGAGGTGGATGATAACATGGGTATGTTGGACAGGCTGTGAGTACTTGTATTATCCACTCGATCATGGGTATCGTCTTGATGAAGACATGGCTATTTCAGATGTGGAAGAGGGGGAAATTTTATCATAGTATTAGGTGCCTTCTGAATCTCTTCTTTTCGGTCAGCTTGAAATAGCGGTATATTTTTGGCCAACCCTGAGTAATCATCGTCTCCCTTAGATTGCTCTTGTAAAATGTAGTGTATTATATGAGAACCAACTTGTTCAATTTTGTGGTTCCACTTGTTCATGTACACACTGATGATTGCTAAGTAAAAACAAAAATGTTATATCAGCAGGAAGTGTGATGTTCTGTAGAAAATGTTTAAATTTTGTACAAGCAAGCAATGTAAATTACGCTGATTTGCGTCTAATTCTATACTAGAATGTCTTAAATAAATGGTATCCTTTTTGGTCCTCTTTCCTCTGATGGTTAACTTTTTCTTGATCTTCTGTTTATAGAGACTATTTTAAGCCCTTAATGTGCATTTCATCATTATATGTTATATCTTCTAATGTTATATGGTGGATTCTTGTTCTTATCATGAAGTCATGGTCACAATTGATCCCAATTTTCATCGAATTTCTAAGCTCTATTTTGGATTCTTTTCCTAATCATCTGAATGAATATTTTGTCTTTTCTGCTGTCAACAAATATATTTTTTCAGGACTTCTAAATACGGTTATACTGTAACCTCTGTCACAATTCCTTTGTATTCAACAGTGTTACCTGCACATTAAATAAGATTTGGTCTTCAGTGCCTCCATCCGGCTAAATATAAATCCTGCAGGATGACTAGTGTTTCGAAGGGAGTAAAAATATTGTTTTTTTAACCCTGTTCTACCTCTTTTAACTTGGTTTTATCGTTTTTCATCATTATTATGCTTTCATGTTCAGAGGTTCTGTCTGGTGGTTGGCTGGCTCTTTCTTAATTGAATGGTTTCATGTGTTAGTTTTCTTCATCCCGGGGTACAATAATGTGCATGATCTTGTTCCATGTGATCAGATAGAGAGATTCATTTAACCACATGTTATATTTAGTTGTTGATAATGCTGGATTTTGGCAAGTTTTGCTCAGGTGTCCCCATTGTATTTTCTTTAAGAATGTTAGGATCAGAAGCATTCAGTCTTTTGATGTGGTACTCAGAAGAACTAAATTTAGCATTTCTGTTTCCTTCTATTTTGGTTGGGATTGTATTTTGGCTGATCTCAGAAATTGTTAATTTTGGAACGAAGACAGTATAGGAGAAAGAAAGGAATGGTGATAGTCCTTTAACATCAGTCTACCTCTTCACAGTTCAGAATTGTGTCTTGTGTTGGTGTCCTCTGTTTGTCCCCTTTTTGTGGAGTTAAGTCCATTTCAATAGCATTTGATTGGAAGCATTCTTTCTTTTTCTAGTTCTCTTGTTTCTCCTTTGAACGATATTTCACCTTTCTCTGCTCTGTCAATAGAATACTTCTCTTTCAAGGACGTCAGGTTTTCAGTGCTGAAATAGTTTGATATACTAAGATTCATGTGCTGAAATTGTGGATATTCTCCTCTTTCTAGATATCACATCATGTTCTCCACTCTCTTTAGTGTCTTGTGTCAGATGTCGGTTGAAGTCGTGTTATTGTCTTGGTGCTGGAGTGACTATATTGATTTATTGAAGACATCTTTATAATAAAATTTATATTGGTTGAATTAATGGGTGCCTATGTCGCATTTTCTTTGTAGTTTAACAGAGCCTAGCTGCACATCAAAGTGAGATTTGGTCTACTGCTAATAATTGTTGCCGTGTAAAGAATGTCGTGTTCGGGTCTGGGTTTTCTCTATCTGGCTGATCATAAATCTTGCATTGCGGATGACTTGCAATATTAGTGTCTTGTGGAGGAGTAAAATAGTGGTTTTCGTCTCATAATAATAGCTTTATTTTAACGTTTTTCCCTTTGCTTATCCTTTTGCTCTTCTGTCCAGAGGTTCCTAGTCTGGTGGTTGTCTGACTCTCAATCGAATGGTTTTGTAGGTTAGTTTCAGTTGATTTCTGGTGGCGCTGGATTTTGGTATTTTGTGTTAAGCTGTGTAATGGAGATAATCATGTTTTGTGTATGTTCATCTCCACCTGTCTTTTTGGCAGAAGCTCATCTGAAGATTCAAGTTTGTGGTAGTTAGCCATTATAGATTATGGCTATTTGCCAGAAAGATGCTTTACAAATTCAGGTTTGGATTTAGTCGTTGACGGTCAGTGTCCTGATTTTCACTTTTATTTTGAGAACTTAACTGGTGTTAGACATGAGGAGTGGAGTGGCTAAACAGTTGTGTAGCAGTCACTGTTTGCCAAGTTGGTATTAATCATTATAGCTATTTCATGCATGTGTTTCCTCCTTAACATTTTTTGTTTCCTTTTATTTTGATTGTTGTTTGGGTTGCATTGGTTGTTGATATCAGAGAAACAAGAATTTTGGAACAGATGATACTTGGAGAAAGTGAAGAGTGATGAGCGGTCCATTTGTTCAATATGCTTTTACCCCATCATTCTGTTAAAGTTGAATTATTATACTATGGTATCTCTGCATTGATGGCTTGTTTTCTTAGGTCAGACTATGTTAACTTAAAGTGGAGAATTTCTGTGGACTTTGGCAGAACATTCTTTGACTGCTTATGTTGGGCTTGTCTTGGAGAGAGATGACTTCCACTATATATCTTAACCTTTGCAGTAATAATGGCGTGGGTAAAATGTTCACATTCTCTGTTCTGACTTGAGTCTTTCTTGATCTGGTTCAACCTCTTCCCTCTTTGTGCTCGTCCATTTTCAGGATTGGATTTCTGTTGGATCACAGTTTGTATCAATTGAAGAACCTCTGGTTTGAT
The DNA here is from genome assembly GCA_023678885.1 of Pogostemon cablin. Taxonomy (NCBI): domain Eukaryota; kingdom Viridiplantae; phylum Streptophyta; class Magnoliopsida; order Lamiales; family Lamiaceae; genus Pogostemon; species Pogostemon cablin. Next base: position 10,759,365 of record CM043008.1, on the reverse strand, counting down.
GGCTATTTTTTATCACTCTATTGTTAATGCTGTTAGATTGCAATTATAAACGTTTCTATATGTTTCTCTTGTTCAATTTGGCATATGTCTTCATGGTTTCCAACGATCATGTTGAGGGAGGGATGTGGTTTTCTGCAGTATGTTGGACTGATCGTGTCTTTCCTTTAAGGTAGTTTAGTTTGATTCCGTAATTTATCTGTCTTCGAAACACGATCTGGTACTGGCAATCTCATTATTGAATAGTGGCATTCGAATGCAGTCTACACTTCATTTGCTCATTATTTTGCAGTCAAAGTTCTCTCTTTAGTGCACTTTTGACCTCTGTCTGGTGCAAGCAAGGATTTCAGCAAGTTAGGGGGAGTTGCAGGTTACTCTTATGTCTTACTATAATGTGTCCTTTCAAAGGAATGTCTGCGTTCATCTTCATTATCCCTGCTTTTATGCATTTGAGTAGTTTCCTTGGAACTGCTAGGAATTACAGTATTAAGCTACCTACTTTCTTCTGGATAAGGTTTTGGTAAAGTGCTGTCTGTTTTAGTGGTAGCATGAAGGAAAAGGAGGCAGTAATTTATCTCTGTCAATCTGGTTATTGATTTTAAGTTCTTCAAGTTGTTTTGGGTCTTCAAATAGTAAGCTATGCTGGTGGCTAATTTTAGAGAAACAGGACATGTAATAGCAACGACTGGTGGATATGGTTCTTCTCCATTTGTTTTGCAGTGGCTTAAAGGCAGTGGTCTGTGAATGTCAATATCAAGTTGTGCAGGGTGTTTTGGGTTTTAACTTCATGCTTAGGGTGTGTGCTTGTTGCCGATTTTTGAGAAACAGGACAACTGTAGAAGTAGAAATGTATGTGTTGAAATTCCTAATTGGATGTCAAGTTCATTCAAGGTGTATTGAGTCATCATTTCATATTAGGTCTTCTCGGTGCTGATTTTAAAGAAAAGTGGACATCTAAATTAACGACTTCAGGCATCATCAACTTCAATTTGTTTTACCTGGCGTGAGCTGCTATGAAATTGTAATCTTCTCTGTAAATCTTTTACATTTTTGGCAACATCAATCTATGATATTTGTTTTCAGATGTTAAGATAACTTCTGTTATGGAGTATAGGCTTGCTGCAAATCTATCTCAACTTTTCTCCATTTAGGGCTCTGATTTATTAATTTTGATGGTATAAATGAGAACTAATTTATAGTGCTAACTTAATAGGGCCTTGATGTTTAGGTTAATTTAGATGCAAGTGTTCTCGTGTGCTTGCTGACATGTACTTAGGCTTGCTGCAAATCTATCTTAACTTTCGTTATAAATTTTGATGGTATAAATGAGAACTAATTTATAGTGTTAACTTAATTGGGCCTTGATATTTAGGTTAATTTAGATGTGTGTGTTCTCGTTTGCTTGCTGACATGTTCTTACTGCACTTTTTTTTGTTAATGTTTTAGATGTCTGTGTTCTCGTGTGCTTGTTGGCATGTTCTTATTGCACTTTTTTTGTTGATGTTTTGGTTAGTTTAGGTTAACACTCGTGTAACTCTGCCTATTCTGAGAATTCTCTCAGCGTAGCCGGTCCCAAGCCCGGGAAAAAGAGGAGGGTCGAATTATATATATTCTGCTTGCATTAGTTCATGTTAGTGATGAGCTTATCTTTATTCAATTTAGTTTGCACAAAAAATTTACTTAAAATCAAGTTCATCTATTTTGTTTAAAGTGGTTTTCTGTATTCCAAGGCAATTTGTTACATTTTCCTTTCAAATTCTGAAACTAATTGATTAGCCTTTGGCCTGGCATTAATCTTGGATTCATCTGAGACATAAGCTTCATGATTTTAGTATGATATAAATTTGATGTGTTGACTGTTGATCATAGGCTTCAAGATTTGTAAGCATTGATCTTACATAATACCAAGGATGACAAGGCAGGATAAATTCCATCAAAGAAAATATTGCTACCTGGCTTGTTTAGTTTATATATCTTGGCAAAGAATGGGTGATAATTATAATAATTTGATTTCATAGTTAAATAATTATCTTCTGAGCTTTATTATTTATGTATGTATATTTTTAAAATTAAATTGTTTTTAACTGAAGTGGAAGTTGATTTGGGCAAATCTTGGTGAAACTTTTGTAATTTCTTAATTATTAACACTTTTCAATTGAATTATTATTATTTCATTACTAATTAATTTATTTTTTTTTTAAATTGTTAATGGAATAATTAAACTGAATGACTATCATTTTGCATTAGATTTAGTTTTTGCCAGCTAATTCATATTTCATATGTTGTTAATGAAATACTAATTAAACTGAATTATTACATTTTTCATTAGTCTTAGGTTTTTCAGTTAATCATATATGTCTTTTTATTTGCAGTTAAAAGTACTATCTTCTTGATTGTCATTTTATTGTCAGTCTTTAATGAATATTTGATGTTAATTCTATATCTTCATGACCCACATTTTATTTCCCCATGAGGGAAATGGTCTTATCTCTTTATTTCTACCTTATTTCCCATGAGTTGTATGTTTGTAATTAGAGGGAAATGGTCTATTTCTTTATTTTCATTTTATTTCCGAATGAGTTATATGTCCCTAATAATAGGGAAATGGTCTATTTCTCTATTTCCACATGAATTATTATATGTTAAAAGCAATGTTGCAGTATGTTAATTAGTCTTCTTCTTTAATAAAGATGATGTCAATTTTTTATATAACAATTTTCATGATATATTTTTTTGGACGGGTGTAAATTGTTTTATTAGATATTACTTTTCGTTGAAAATTTATCATTCTATGACACTTATACTGCGATGCGACAAAATAGTTAGCATGTGTTTGGAGGATAAAATATTCTTTATTTTTTCACAACGATAAGCATGCGGCATGCACGTGCAAGTGACGTTCGTCTAAAAACTAGTTAATATAAGTCTTTGCTAGAACTGAAGTTTAACATCGTTTTCATTTTTCATTTAATCACATAATTTATATAATGATCTTTAATTAGAATAACTTACTATATAGATAATAAATAAATTATAAAGTTTGTTATTTGTATTAAATGAGAAAAGTAAATTTACATTTAAAATATACTTTTAAAGTTAGAAGAAAAGATTAATATGATGTTAACTTTTTTAAGTGATGAAATTTAACATAAAACGAAAGAGGAGTATATTTTGATCTTGATCTTGATTGTTGATCAACCAAAATAATCTTAATATATATATTTGACGAGTAATTTCCTTATATAAATTTTTGAAAAAATATATGTGTGGCACTAAATGTTCATTTATAAAAAACATGGGTTGATAAATTATTGGTTGAATCCAATTTTACATATCATTAACTACATTGAAAAGTAATTATGTATTAAAAACATTTTTATTTTGATCTTAAATTTAAAGTGTTAAAAATTTTCAATTATTCATAAAGAATATATATAATCAAAATTTTATTTAAAAAATGTGAATAATGAATAAAAATTTAAACAATTATTTATAAGTATTAAGCATATTAATAACTTCAATATTAAGAATATTAAAAGTATAATTAAAGAGTTTATATTAGGTGCACCCGGGTGCAAGGGTGCACTCATATATGTATAACTTTTTATTCTATTTTGTATACGTGTTATTTTATTTTGTATACATGTTTCTTAATAATTGTATACTTTTTTCACAATAAGTTTTTCATTAAAAAAACTAGCATCTATATGTGTATAACTTTTTATTTAATAGTGTATACATGTTTTTTAGTAATTTTTTTTACACTCAATTTTTCATTAAAAAACTAACAATTAAATTGTATACATTTTTATTCATAATTGTATATGTTTTTGTTTATATTTGAATATGTTTTTTAAAATAGGTGCACCCTAAGACACTCTATCTTAGAGTACACCCGAATGCACATTATAATTAGTCATAATTAAATGTTTGATAGTATTATTTAGAATATGTATAGATAGGCCTTTAAAAAATATATTTTGAATGTTTAATTTTTTAATTATTTATATATATATATATATATATATTTTAATATGAAAAATAGTTAGGTGCAAACTTAAAATAATTATTTATAATATATATAAATCTATAAGAAAAAAATCGTGGTACATGAGAATTTTTTATACGTATATTATGTAATTTCTTATATAAAGATTAAATAAATATTAAATTTGCCATATATTAAGTATTAGATAATGGAATTCATTTTAATGTTATTTTATTTTGTTTATGTATTTATACAATAAAAACTCACTGCATCCATCTCTTAAAAAACTGTACCCCGACATGGACATTAAAAAAAAGGGTCACAAGGAGTATTATGATATTTTCTTAGTAGTAAATAAGTATAAAATATATTAGGTAGTAATAGTTTTTTTTTTTTTTTAAATAAAGTGTATGAGAAATGATGATTTTTTTAATTTTTTTGTCCTTTATAGGTAAGTGAAATTTTTTGTAGTACGACCAAAATGAAAAGTGTACAACTTAAAAAGAAACGTAGATAATATTATAATTTAATATTTATTTATATTAATTTTATTCTATTAAAATGTACAAAATAATTTGTAACTAAAACAAAATTTCTGTTTTATTTAAAGAGTGAGGCTTGCGTGTGCCTGGCGCACGGAAACACATTCTGTGCGCCTTTAGAAATTAGTGTTATGGGTAATGGTACATTGCTTTGGTCTAAAGGGTATACACCTTAATTAATAAAAGGTACACCATTTTGTTCTAAAGGCTATACATTTTTCATTAATAATTTTTTTCTTTAGAAAATAAAGGGTATACATTTTTATACTAAAATGTATACAATTTAACACAAAATTCTAAAGGCGCACGGAGTGTTGTTCATGCGCCCAGATACACACGATAATTTTCTTTAGAAAATAAAGGGTACACATCTGTATATTAAAGGGTATACAATTTAACACAAAATTTTAAAGGCGCACGGAATGTGGTCCGTGCACCCGAATGCACAGGAGTTTTTTCCTTATTTAAATTTGCAAAATATCATGTAGATTGGTTTGCAAGGACTAATATTCGTATATTAGTAAATTAAAATTAATAAAATTTGTAACTAAATTAAAATTTTTAATTATGAGTTACATGCATAGTTAAAATTAATGCAATTTTTATATATAAAATTAATATTACAATTAAATATAAAAATAAGAGTGAGGCTTGCGTGCGCCCGGGCGCACAGGAACCCATTCCGTGCGCTTTTAGAAATTTAGTATCATGGGTAGGGGTACATTGCTTTGTTCTAAAGGGTATGCACTTTAATTAATAAAATGTACATCATTTTGTTCTAAAGGTTATACAATTTTCATTAATATTTTTTTTCTTTAGAAAATAAAGTGTACTCATTTTTATACTAAAGGGTATATAATTTAACACAAAATTCTAAAGGCGCACGGAGTGTTGTTCATGCTCCCAGATACACACAATAATTTTCTTTAGAAAATAAAGGTTACACATCTGTATACTAAAAGGTATACAATTTAACACAAAATTCTAAAGGCGCACGAAATATGGTCCATGCGTCCGGGTGCACAGAAGTTTTTGCCTAAAAATAATACATCTATTAAGAAATACACATACATTATTAAAATATACTAAAATAATTTGTTATAAAAAAAGTAAAAATTGAGTACATAGATTCTAAATACATATTCACGTGTATATATGATATCAATTAATACTTCCTCTATCTCATTGAAACTTGAACATTTATTTTTTTCACGTAGATTAAGAGATATAATAATTTAATCAATCATGAGGTAAGAAAAATATTATTTTAATATAAAGTAGGTAGTTGTATTATTATTGTGGGCCCATGGAGATATATTAATTATTTTGTATGAGTTTTATCTACCAAAAAGGAAAATTTACAGTTTGTATTGTGACGTACCAAAATAACAAAATGCGTACGATTCAGTAGGATAGATGGAGTAATATAAATTAGAAGAATGAAATAAATATATAAACAAAATTACAAACACTCTTATAAACTCGGTTTACATAGCTTATTATGTAAACCCTGATTTTTTCTCACGCTATACCCTCCCCCTTACAATCCTATTATACTCTATGTATTGCTAGGGGTTTAAACTAAAGAGGGAAACATGGTTTACAAGATTTTGTGATGTAAACCCGATTTACAAGAGACTAACTCAAACAAAATAAAAATACAATATGTATAAAATTTTATTTTACTTTTTTATCTTTATATATAATAAAACACACTTCAAAAGTCAAAATTAGATCAAATTTTTCCCTCCCATTTTAACCCACATAATTTAGCTTGGTAATATTAAATTTTCGCCCTTTATTAATTATTGTAAATCTCATCCCTTGATTGTGATTATCAATCTTTAAAAACATCTCATTAATTTATTTTGCTATAACTTCACTTTTTTTTGTTTATCTCAAAATTTATGCACATAATAATATGGAGTAATACTTTTACGGTACCATAAAATTACTGCTTGGTTTTTCTATAAAATTTATACAATGTGTTATAAATAATACTATATTTTTAGGAATATATATATAATACATTTAAAATAATTTTAATCAAATTTTTTCAGATTATTTAAATAATTTAAATAAATTACCGACCCTTTAAATAATTTAATCAATTTTCAAACATCTGATCTCAAAAAATTACAATGTGATAATCCTTTTGCCTACTTTAAAATTTTCGGAAATATCCACGATGTTTCCATGATATATCTATATGTGGAGAGTACCGATATTGATATTGAGAAAAAAGATATATCTTTTCTGATGTCGAGGATATATCGATAATAATATCGATATCGATTTTTCACAGTTCAAAATTTTTTAGATGTCGAGATATATTGAGAAAATAACGCTAAAATATTGAGGATATATCGAAAATATAAAAAATTATCCATATTTTAAAAAAAAATTAATGATTTTTTATTTTATTGTTACCAACTAAAATAATTTTTTTCATTAATTTGATCAATTAAAAAATAAAATAGAGCTACATTTGCATGAAATTATTAAAACTATTTTATTTTATTTAACTTATTATCACTTATTATCACTTTTCATTAAGATTATTATTACTAAGTTAATGAGGAGTTTTCTTTCATATACACAGTGTGATAGTATGACTTTAGACTGTTTAAATATATTGTAATTATTTGCTTTTCATATGTTATGAATTTTATTGAGATTTAGACTTTAGACTATTTAAATATATTGTAATTTATTTGCTTATCATATGTTATAAGTTTTATTGAAATTTTAAATTTTATTTATATATTAAAATTGGTTAAAATATATTGCAAAGTTAAATAATTAATTTTTTTTTTCAAGTTTCCGTGATTTTTTTTAATTTTTACCGATATTGATATCGATATTCTATATATCCATCGATATATCAGTAAATTTGAGGTACCGATATTTTTACCGATATCGATATTTTAAATCTTGTGGTAATTGTATATTTAGTGAGTAATGAGTCATATGTGGGACCATTTTACTAAAAGAAGAAAATTGATATATTTGGAGTGAACACCTAAAATGGTAAAATAAAGACCTTTAGGATGGAAGGAAAAAAATTAAAAAATAAATAAATTAAACATCAGCCATGTTCGTTCAACGCACCGGTTACGATTGCTAGTTTTTATTAAAGATGTAAAGTTGACTAATAATATATCAATGCATTTGTATTTATTAAATAAAATATTTCAAATATAAAATAAAATTTTTACAATCCTCATAACACGCGGGTACTATACTAGTCTAAATATAACTCAACATTATTTAGGTAAAATCATAAATAAGACTGCCCACAAAAGGACGGACAACACATATACATAGGGGAGCAAATGTGATCACATATATTTTTGACATGTGTTATAATCAACTAGTAATTCGTCCGTGCGTTGCACGACTATATTTTATTAAAAAAACCTATTACACGTAGTTATGTCCATTTGTATGGGTACGAAAATTAAATTTTGTTTCTATAATATATAATGTAAAAAGAAAATAGGAATAAATTGATAATTTAAATGAGTGAGGCTTGCGTGCGCCCGGGCGCACGGGAACACATTCCGTGCGCCTTTTTAGAAATTTAGTATTATGGGTTAGGGTACATTGTTTTGGTCTAAAGGGTATACACTTTAATTAATAAAAGGTACACCATTTTTTTCTAAAGGGTATACACTTTTCATTAATATTTTTTCTTTAGAAAATAAAGGGTACACATTTTTATACTAAAGGGCATACAATTTAACACAAAATTCTAAGGCGAACGGAGTGTTGTCCATGCGCCCAGATACACATAATAATTTTTTTTAGAAAATAAAGGGTACACATTTATATACTAAAGGGTATACAATTTAACTCAAAATTCTAAAGGCGCACGGAATGTGATTCGTGCGCCCGGGTGCATAGGAGTTTTTGCCAATTTAAATAGGAAAGTAAATAAAATTAGGGTTCGACTAAATACACATAATTTTTTATTAAATATACACCCCTATTAATATATTTTTTTAAAAAATCTATATTATCCTTAATTTATTAAATACACACCTTTTTAATAAAATTAAATTTATACACTTATATCTTAAAAAAAAACCCTAATACAATACCGTAGAAAGATCTTCAAGCTTCTTTTGTTTAAATCTAGAATGTTATATCTTCAAACTTTTTTATTTAAGACCCAGAATATATTGTATTTGAAGGTATCATTTTTTGTTACCCCACCCCACTCTCACCCACCCTATTCGTTTAGAACATAGAACTTCTCACCATCAACACATCATATTAATGCATTAAAAGGAATTGTTGAATCACACAAACAGAGAAGATTAAAATAAACATTATTAATTATAATCTTGTGATTACGAATATTTTCAAGGCCATAGATGAATGTAATGTTATGTATTGTTTTGGTGCCTATTTCATCTTCCATCCATTTTATTTAAAATTCAGAATTTAAATCAATGATTTTGTATTGTTTCTGAAAATTTGTCAACAATCTTGATCTATTCCTAATCTTAACATTTCTCTTAATTTTTATTTAATTTTTAATACTCACATTCGTACACATGCATTTGGGAATATTTCAGAAGCAATGAGTCGCTTCTCAATAATTAGAAAAAATCAGATTAAAGCCACAACCAGATATGCGCCTCCGCCGCCGTATTGTCATGGGAAGGGCCTTATCATCTTCCCCTAAAATTCCTGCATTTAACACGTATTCTATTCTGATCAATTAAAGCTGAAACTACAAATTTACAACATATATATTACGCTTAGTAAATTAAGTAATAATTTTTGGGATATAATTGGGAGATACTGTCTCACAATGAGATTATTTTACGTTTTTTATAATTAATAAACTTTTTTATTATTTTTATTATTATTAATGGTGTTATCATTTTTCTTTTAAATATCATCATTTTTATTTATACTATATATTTTTTTTCATAAGATAATTCGCAACACTGTTATCACTTTTATCAATTGGGTATTGTAGTTTAATATAAATGTTAACAACTTTATCCGTTTAATAAATAAGATCCGTATCACGAAATAATTTCTGTGACACGATGTCACACAAATTTTTGCCATAATTTTTTATTTTTCTTTTGAAATGAGTAATATTGTCCATTTTAATAATTTTGGGATACAAATAAAAATAAAATTAGGAGTAGGGCTGGGTAAAAATACCAAAATTTTGGTATACCGCACTTACCATATCGAAAATACCGAATTTATCGAAATTTTAGGTATACTGAAACTTTTGGCAAGGTATGATACCGTATTGAATATTTTGGTATGATAAAGGTATACAAATTTGTAAAACCGCGGTATTTTGGTATATACCGAAATACCGAATATATATATATATATATATATATATATATATATATATATATATATTTGGTAATTCTTAATTATATATAATGATTTTAAATTACTTTATTTAAATATATACTATATACACATATATAACATTTAAAAAAATTCTAATATTTTGAGAATATTGATCAAATTATTAAATTTAGGGTAATTTTAGAGCACATTTGGTTCACGAATACATATAAGATTTATAGTTATAGATTTAATATATAATTGTATTTATACTATTTAAAATTTTAATGTAAGAGGATATATTATTTATTAACCAAGATTTAGTGGTTTAGGTTTTATAGGTTCTCAAATTCACCCATGCACTTTGATTAGACTTTTAATGTTATTAAATTTGAATTGTATTTGCTTCTCATATTGTTTGTAATATTGAAATAGGTACATTTTTGTTGTAATCAATTTTACTGTGGTATATGGTGGATTGTTAGAATTTTATTGTTGCTTTCTGTAAATTTATGATGTTTTTAAATGATATATTAGAAGGTATTTACAGAAATAATCAATACGATAATATATATCTAAATATTGATAAGCAAAAGGTACACCATTTTTCAATACCGAAATTTCAGTATACCGAAGTTTGACATACCGAAACTTTTGGTATGGTAAAGGTATGAATTTTCTAATACCGATATTTTAGGTATGGTATACGGTATATCTCAAAATTTTCTGTATACCATACCGCGAGTGGTGAACCGCGGTTAGAGTAAAACAATATATTAATAATCAAATTAATGACAATTAAATTTTATTTCCCTTTAACAACATCAAGTTCCATCTCCTCAATCCAACACACCTTAGAGGTAAATTCTCATAAATTTCATAAAGAAAACAAGACTATAAATACAGTGGCCACTCCATCATTTCTTCATAGCAAAACTCAATGGGAAAAAATATAGCTACACTAATTCTACTATTGCTCTTAGGAGCAATGGCTTTCACTGCTCCTTCTCAAGCTGATATTCATCAATCCATGCATGAAGACAATGCAGTAGACTTCGCAGCAGCGGAGCAAATAACAAACATGAAGATTCCGATGGACATTATCAGACGTCGGAAGAAGTCACCACCGCCACCATCCCCAAAAGGCATATTACCACCTAAAGGTTGCCATTCGAGCCGCTGCAAGAAGAAGCCTCCACCAGGAAGCAAGCCGCAGAAAGTTCCGTGGTGGAGAAAGATCTGGCCGGGAAAGAAGTCGCCGCCGCCACCGTGGTTCTGAGTGACCGTAGACGTTGTAGAAGAAAAATGGCGTTGCCATTAGCAATATTCATGTTGTTTTCTTTCTTTCAATAAAGAGAAGAGAAAAATAAGAATACATAAATTACTTTTTACCCATGCATTAAGGTATATTTCAATTTGAATTTAAATTTTGTAGAGGCTCTTTATTCATGATTTTCAAATCTCATTATCTCATATTTTATATATTAACTCCCATGTGTCATTGGTAGTTTAAATTAAAATATCATTTTTAAAAATATTGTAAATAATGTATTAAAATACTATAATTTAAAAATATTACTCCCTCCGTCCGGTTCTAATGTATCCATTTGTTTTTTGCACATGTCTGTTCTATTGAATGAATCTATTTGCTTTTTGCACGTGAATTAAGGAGTATTATTATTATTATATGTAAAGTGGGTAGTTGTATTAGAGGGAAGTGGTGGGCCATATTGTGTATTTTTTTACTAAATAAAGGAAATAGATACCTTTGAAGCGGACGCCAAAAATAGTAAAATGGATACCTTAAAAGCGGGGACAGAGAGAGTATAATATAATTTTTATAAATATATTTTAATTATTAATAAACGTATTTTATTATGTTCTAATTTTTTTTTAATAGTTTAACGACCTCTCACGTCTTAGGAGGGTGTTTCCTTGGATTCTCATAAAGAATTACTCACATGTTAGGTATTATATTTTGAGAGACGACTCTCATGTGACACAGTTTATTTGTGAGACGGATGTGAGATGGGTCAACTCATCACTAAAGTATGCTTATTATATAGTTAAAGTGTGCTTATTTGTAGTTAAAACATGTTAATAATAAATTATATTATAACACATTAAAATCATACTTTAATACATAATTCAGTATACTTTAGAAAACATACTTTAACAACCATTTAACATACTTTATCTATACAATAAGCATAATTCAGTGATGAATCGACCCGTCTCCCAAATAACTCGTCTTATAAGAAACTTTTATCTTATATTTTAAGGTAAATGACTTTTGCGGAGTTTCCTTAGATTAATTGTCATAAAGAATTACTCATGTTAGATACTATATTGGCACCGACTATATGCACACACCATTTTACTATTATATATCTATTTAATTTTTAAAATTATAAATTTATATATTAAATTACTAAAATACCCTTAAATCTTATACCCCACACAATATTCCACAACTCCAAGTATAACACATACACCCATCCTATCTGATAAAAGCTCATCTAATAAAACAAAGAATTCCCCAATTTCACGCTCTTAGATACTATATGGCACTGGCTATGCACACTCCATTTTACTATTATATACCTATTTAATTTTTTAAATTGTAAATTTATATAATAAATTATTAAAATACCCTTAAATCTTATACCCCACATGATTTTCGACGTCCTGTTACATTTTTGTGTTACTTCTCCTGTTACACGCGTTAGATGAGTGACACGTATGTAGAGAGGAAAATCTCAACCTTTCCTTTTAGGGTTGATTGTTAGGGTATAGAATAATTTATCATATGTGTCAATCATCCAACGGTTTGTAACAGGAGATTTAACACCAAAATGTAACAGGAGATCCGAAATGACCCCACACAATATTCCACAACACCATGCATAACACATACACCCATCCTATCTGATAAAAACTCATCTAATAAAACAAAGAATTCCCCAATTTCACGCCATCTGCCTCTCGATTTGATTTCAAAATAAGAAAGAAGATAGCAAATGTAACTAAAAATCATTGCTACAATTACACGCAAAAGAACATGAAACAAAGATAAAATTTTGATTTCGCATGAAGCAGATCCGGAAGCCATCGCGTGCGTAAACGATGTTCAGAGATAGAACGACTGCTTTAGCAGAAATTTTTGAATCTGTTCGGCAACAACTGGTCGAACGTATGCTCTAGGCGTCTACCAGTGCTGGTCGAACAAGAAGCACACTCACGGCAGACCATAGCCGAATAGGCATTGACATTTTTTTTTCTTTTTGCAATTCATCACTGCCCACTTCTTGAATATGGGTGATGGTCTTCTTCCTAGCGTTCTCTTTTCTTCTCTTCTTCTTTTCCTTTCTCTTCTATCTTCTTTCTCCTTTTTCTCTGTTCTTCATCTTGAAGAATTGAACGTGAATACTATGTATGTGGGTATATAGGCTTAATTCCTTCCTTTCTCTACTCTCTCTTATTCTCCTCTATTCTTTTTTTTAATGTGGGTATATGTTTCACTCTTTATTTTGAAGGGTTGGAGTAAATATTAATGTGGGTGTATTAAATGAAGGGCAGTTTAGTCTTTTTCACATGTGTATGTATAATTTTAATGTGTGTATATATAAATAGGTGTATCTAGTAAAATGGGGTGCGAATAGCCAAGACCAACTATATTTTAAGGCAAAAGACTTGTGTAAAATGTATAAAAAGTGATCATTAATGGAAAGTAAGACTCAATTAGTGAAAAGTAATAATGCTATTTCATGAATAATTTATAGTATAAATAAAAAATGATACTCCCTCCGTCTCAAAGAGATTGACACACTTTCCTTTTTGGGTTGTCCCACAACAATTGACATATTTCCTTTTTAAGGATATGTGACCCACACAAGAATAATTTATTTATTTACATGGATCCACACACACATAACATTCACCACTAATACAACTACCCACTACACATTAAATGTTATTTCTCTCACTTCACTTTATATTAAATTATTATACTCCTTAATCTCCGTGCCCAAAAAAATGTGTCAATTGTTTTGGGACGGAGAGAGTAACATTTTATAGCAAAAGTGACAATTAATTTAAAAAGTGTAAAATGATCTCATATGAGACGTTCTCACACAAGACTTGTCCATGTTTAATTATAATAGGAAATTTTGCACACTATTTTATTTAATTAGTATATCACAAACACTTGTGTAAATCGGGTTCATGGTGTAAATCATGTGATCCCCTCTTTCAATCCTATATACCTTATGTATATTGCTAGGGTTTATAAATATTAAGAGGGATCACAGGGGTTACAAGAGTTTATGATGTAAACCCAATTTACAAGAGATCATTGACTCATTTTGGAGTTTAACTAGTGTGCACTTGGTGCACCGTTACACTTGAACAATCTTAACTGTTAGATTAATTTTTAATTTAATATCTACCTTTAAATAAAATAATATATTACCTCCATCCTAAGTGAAATTTCACACTTTCTGCTTTCGTTCGACTCATATTAAACTTCACCACTTAAAAAGGAAACATCACATGCCCTAATTCTAAAAATATATTTTAATTACAAATTTATCACTTCCACCAAACACACATAACATGATTTATAATTTATTTATTTATTACTTAAAAATACTACATTACCCTAAAAAATCAATAAAGTTGGTAAAAAAATCTTCTTAAACTTCGTGTATACGAAAACGTTGAAGAATAATATGAAATGGAAAGAGTAATTAATTTCTTTTAGTAAAAACACTACCACTAACCTATTTATTTATGTCTATAAAACTTATGGGATAATTGCACTTTCGGTCCCATTGGATTATTCCAGTTGCATTTTTGGTCCCGAACCTTTTTTCTAGTCCCAAAAGTTGCATTTTTAGTCCCAAAATAGTTTTATCGAAAATTTCCATTCTTAATCAGCTTATATCATATCTATATTGCCAAATTTTCATCGTCCTTCTATTTTTCAAAATAGACATAGTCCATTACGACCATATCAGGCTCAGCATGTTTCCGTACTTTAATTAAACAACATTAATCTCGTAAATAACCGACTTAAAATAGTAACAATACCTTTTTTGACCGTCAATCCACCGGGTATCCAGGAGGTTTTACGACTGCTCCTCACAGCCAACCACTCGCCCCGCAGTGTGATGGATCAATCCCGTCCCTTCAGCGGATCTAAGCACAACCCTGGTTCATTTCCTACTCCGAGTGTACAGGATGCTGCTATTGTTTCTCGCCGGAAAATATGGAGGTTTAAAGTTGCATAAAAATTGGAAGGCTACATGCGAGCAGAAGCCCAAGATTATTTGTTTATTAAATGGAGAATTTATTACACACTCATCCTCATTGAACAAGAGGAGATAACTCCTTTAGCTACCTATTGTAGCTGCACTCAGAACACTCATAAAAAGAAAAGAAAGAGATACAATGTTTATTTTAGAAAGAGAAAACAAAGGGTGATGGTCGATGCATTTTGCTTCCTCAACTTACCTATTTATAGTGGCTTTCGGATTTGAAATCCAGATTTCAAAGCCTCCTAATTTCTTTTGACATCACTGCTTACGTCATGTGCCTTGGATTCTAACTTTAGCAGCTGGCTGGTCCATTCTTCTTTATTGGATTCCTTTGTGTGACGTCACTACTTGCGTCACTTTACATTGGATGCTAACTTTTCAGCAGCTGGCTGGTTTCTTTATTGGATTCCCCTTTGTGGGTCATCTTTCCTGTCGGTCACATGTTTCTTACCCTTTCGGAAAGGTCACCTGTCTCTTGCTTTTTTGAGGAGTCATTTGTCCTCTTGGTGCCTGATGATTCTCTCGGCTCCTGGGTATTCCGAAAAGGTTCCACCCTCTTCTTTCCACGTGTCTCCTTTGTTGGGGGTAGATCAGCAGTTCTGATCATCCCTATGCCCAATCTTATCCATTTCCTAAATTCTAGTTCTGTTTAGGCGAAACAACTTGTGCATACCTTGTTTGTCCATTGCCCAAAATGGGCCATGTTGCAGTCTGTTTACTCACCGGAATCTTATTTTTCCAGAAAAGTTCTTGTTTTTCTTGGAACGTCTTCTCCACAAACACTGTCTTTTTTCTTGTTCAAGTATTTAACAAGAAAGATCCATTCGAAGACTTGTGCTCGAACTTGAATAGGAACTTTACCTCCACCATTACTTTGATGCAGGCGTACAAACCCCTTGCTCTTCGCGTAGAAATCTGCTCTTCAGAAAATGTAGAAACCAAAACTGGTTCCTTCCCAGAAGACTCTTTGATCTTATTTGACGCTGAGACATCTGGTCTTCTTAGCTTGATGAAATAGAAGGCCTCATGGTTGCCCTTCCCGACTGGTTCTGGGGCTGCACTGGTGAAGTGTAGCTCCAATACATCGCCTCTAGATAGAGTCGAGTTATTTTCCCATGCCTTAAAAACCTTTTCTCCTAGCCAGTCTGGAAGTTTTGCAAGTTCTAGGAAGCCTGGTGCAACAGTATAGATTGAAGCTAGTGCTCCAAAATCATACCATTGATTCACATCATTTGGATTTGAGTCTTCTCGCATCTAAACTCGGGGATATTGCCCAGATATATCCACCTGGAATTTCTCTAATCGGATTCCTTGTAGGGTATTTAATTCTCCCAACTAGCCTGGTATTCCTGCCAATAAGAGAAATCAGCTAAGTTAATACCAACCTTAGCAGTGTCTGTCATAGGCCTAAGGTTGATCTCTCCCTCTTCGACTCTAGATGTGACTCCTCTTCGATTTTTTCTTGGACTAGTTCCTCTTTTGGAGGTTCCAGACTAGGACTTGTGCTAAGGGTACTTGAATCCCTTGCTCCGGGTTTAGAGCCCCATTCTTGACTACTCTCCTTTTGTCGATTGCAATTACTATCAACAGCCCGGAGGAGTGGCTCTCGTGTTGCTTCGACCAGGCTTGCACCGTTTTGAATGCAGTCTCGTACGCGATTAGATACTTTGGTTTGGTCACTATCTTGTATTCTTCCGGCACGCCTTGCATTGAGTGCCAGATTCTCAAATTCCCTTTGGAGCAACTCGAGGTTGTCCATTAGGTGCCTTGAAATAGTTAGGATGGAGTCTATCCCAGCTCCTTTCATCTCTCGTCAGGAAATCTGCCAAAACATTATCAACAGATTTAATAATGATAATATTAAAATCAAAATATTGGCATTCTGCTTGCCATCTTAGTAGTCTAGCCTTTTCAGGTTTAGATTCAATTTTATTTTTCAAAAAGGCTTTGACGCTTGTGTTATCAATCTTTAAGATGAATTTCTTCGCGAGGAGAAATAGCGGCCATTTCTTGAACGCCTTTCGAACCGTAAAGAACTTCTTTTTATTGATGTGCCATCTGTTTGCTTCGCTCTCCATAAAGAGCCCGCTACAGTATCTGCATGACATTTCTCCTTCTGTTGTAGACTTTGTAAGAACTGCTGCCCACCAATGGTCACTGGCATCTGTATATAGTACCAGATCATCCTCATCATTAGGAATGGCTAATTTGGGGAGTTTTTTGCAAACCTCCTTTAATTGTTTAACCATTACTCGGTGTGAATCATCCCATTTGAATTCAGCATTCTTTTTCAACAAAGGACTGAACACCAATCTGTATTGCGCCAGATTGTTGATGTATATTTCAGCAAAGTTAACCACTCTTAAGAAACTTTGGAGTTGTTTCTTGTCCTTGAAATTTTGGGAAATCCTTGGACATTTTCTACAATATGTGGTTGTAGGATAATTCCAGATTCGTTGATCTCTACTCCAAGAAACTCGATCTGCTTTGTTGCTATTACTGCTTTCTTTTCAGAAAGCACCAATTCTTCCTTGTGGCATACTTCTGAAAATATTTCCAGATGTGTCAAATGTTCCTTCATGTTCTTTGATGCTATGAGGATGTCATCCACATAGACAAATATGAATGAGAAATAATCTTTGAAAAGATTATCCATCTTCCTTTGGTATATTTGGGGTGCGTTTGCCAAGCCCATAGGCATGACATTCCAAATATAATGACCTTGGGGTGTGGAAAAGGCTGTGAACTTCTTGCTCCCTTCTTCCATCATAATCTGGTAGAATCCAGATTTGCAATCAAACTTTGAGAATACCTTGGCATTCTTGATACAGTTGGCCAAGTATTTCTTACTTGGTATGTAGTATCCATCGAACTCCAAGATGTTGTTTATCCCTTTGTAGTTGATCACAAGTCTCGGCTTTCCCCGCTTGACTTCTCCATGATTTCGAACTAGAAATCCTGGACTGTTGTATGGAGATACTCCTGGTGATATTAACTTAAGGTTCAGATGTTCATTAAGTATTAGCTATATATCCTTTCGATCTTCTTTGTTCATTAGGATAGGCTTATATCTCACGAACTCATGCTCCTTTCCTTCTTTTACTTTGAGTGAAACTTTGAGCTCGTTCTTATCCCACCAGGCTAAAGAATCCTCATTGAAGTTCCTCTGTATCTTCTTCTTGATGTCCTCCAAAGATGTTTGTTCTTCGATTGTGACGTCTGTAGGTTTTCTCCCAAGCTTGCTTTGAGAAGGTGGATTGTATTCTCCTTTAGTTTCTCCATCTTTCATCCTACTCTAGTCTCAGTTCTCATCTGAAGGACTGCTTCGCCATATCTTCTTCGATCATTCATCTTCGGATGGCTCAGTTTTCCTTTATCACCATGCTTGCTGCGAAATCTGATTGGTATTTTTCGTTGAAATGCATTACGCAGTCTTGGTACGATGATTTATGTTCACAAAGGGTTGTGAAAATAAGCCTCCTAGTTGCGTTTTCTTGGGTAAAACACTTGAATGTCTGTAGGAAATTGTTTCCTAATAGAATATTCCCTCCGGTGTCATGAAAATATAACGGTGGAGTTTTCACGTTGTACCATGGGTACGATCTGCTCCTCCGATCATGATTTTCGCTTGCTTGATTCCTCTGTTAAGGATTAGCACCCTTTGCGAGAAATCTTTTCTGAGAATTGTTGGCAGTTCTTAGCTTGAGCTTTCAGGGAAGACTCCTTCCTTTGCTGTACAGATGTCGGCTCCTGAATCAATATATGCCGCAAAATACTCTGCACGATGCTCCTTATATATCATTCCGACAGTGATATATATTGAAAATGGACTTGTGGCCATGGGCGGATCAGAGCTTATAAGCCTGAGCCTCTACTAGTAAACTTTGTATCTTTTTCCCTTGACCGTAAACTCCATTCCATCTTGTAGTCGTTCCCAAGGTTTGTGATCCTCGAGAAACTCCAATCTCAGAACTAGTTGTTCTAGAAATCTTCCTGCCACTCCTTCGATTATCAGCTCAAGATCTCCGAGTTTGAGCTGTCCTTGATATCTCCCAGTTGTTGGTTGTTGAAGATAATACAAGACATCACAAGGAATAGAGTTTCCCTTTTTAGTGATATCGAATATTATTTTGACTCCTTTCTATCTTTCTGGGCATTTTAGTCCACCTTTGGTTGTGAACTTTTCCGACTCCTGGATTACCTCCACGATTGGCTTCTTTCCCTATTTTTCAATAATCATTCTATCTTCTTGGAAAGCAATCCTTCTTTGCTCGAATCTGAGGCTATCTTGTCTGCTCCAGACCGACTTGTCCTTGATTCGCAAATCCATGTCGTGGATTGGCAGTAACTCCATTATTTCTGGCCTGGTTGCTCATGCAACCCTTTCGAACACTTCTGGTATCTCGATATGCTCCTTCATTTGAAATAGATCCGAATGATGGGTGTTGGACATGGCATATGAGATACTGTAGGTGATGGAGTAAGGCCTATTCCCTTCTTTCATCAGATCTTTGTTCTTGAAGTCTTGATGAAGGGTAAGTGCCCTACTGAAATTTTTATCTACCAGATTGTAGGCAATCCTTGAATATATGTAGGATGCCACCTTGCCTGCGTATAGGTTTCCTGAGATTCCTCCCAGACATGCCTCTCTTGTATTCTTGATCCTCTTATCAAAGATTGTAATATCGATTGGTGTATCGATACCTTCTTTGAAAGTTGCTTTGATGAGGATCCGGATTGCTCTGATATGGATCCAAGACATGGTCTTGGCTATTCCTTCCTTGAGTTTACTGAGTTCCCTTTTGATTTCGTCAACAGGAACTAGTTGCATTTCCATCGCATTTCTCGTGAGCTCCTTTGGATGACAATTTCCCCTGCGGTCACTTTCTATATGATGTTGTGCTTTCTCTTGTTGAAGCTTTGAAAGAATCTGTCCATCCTTCCTACGGTGACGGTGAATCCATCTGTAGGTTAAGCCTTAGATCCTCCTTCATGATTCTCATCAGGGCTTTATGAGAAATGGATGTCTGGAAAAAGAATCCCGACATATCTTCTTGCATCTCTTGTATGAAGCTTTCTTCTTCACTCCGACTCATCTTCAGATGACTCATCTTGGCTGAAGATTTCTTCTTCGTAGAAGCTCTAGTCTGAGGGTTTATCTTCAAACTGATATACTTGTACTAGATCTTGGAAGAAACAGTCTCCTCCATTTCTGAAATTGTCTCGAACTGTTGTACTCATCTCTTCTGGTTTTCTGGGCAATCTGGTGAGATATGCCCTCTGGCTCCATACGTGTAGCAGTTGCAATCCTTGAATCTTTCATTGACTCGTGTGGCTGCTCTTCGGAATGTCTTTTTTGTGGGAGTTCTTCATGTGCTCCTCTGGTTTGACCCTGAGGATGAGGCTTGGCCTCTTGAACTCCATCTAGATGGTCCAGCTCTTTGCCCTGATTTATAGCTTTGGGCCTTCTATTTAGACCAAAATGATCTTGGTCTTCTGGATCTCCATCCTCCACTCCTTTGATTGTAAGGATGATTCTTCTTCTTCCTATTCTGCTTCTTTGGGTTTCTTTCAATGATAGTTGGAAGATCATTACTTTCGCAACATAAGGGAACTGTCTTGTTGATTCCCCTTAATCTCTTGTAGTTCTTACGTAGCGCCGCTTGATGACACCACTCTGCAATCTTGGCTTTGAGGAAGGACATTCTTCTTGCTATCGAATCCAGCTCGCATGGTTCATACTCTTTGATCAGCATTTCTCTCCATGGGCTCGGGATCTTGGCAAAGAATAGGTGAAATACTTCTTCCTCTTTGACCTTTGACTTCCATCTATACTCTGTGAAGAGTTTGATGTACTCATTTACGTGACAAATGTCAAGTAGTTCTAGGCTGTATAGGGCATTCCTATACTTCTTCTTCTTTTCTTCTTCTATTCCTTCGAAGTACCCTACTCTGATGAAATGGATCATGAAAATCTTGGCCATACGATCGACAATATTGCCTAGATCTTCACCTTCCATAGCCTCCTTTTTGACTTCGTCTAAGAGCTCCTACCAGACGCATTTTACTGATCCTTCCAGGCTCATAGTAAGGAATCTTATGAACCCTTCTTTGTCCAGCTCCAATGCGCCACCTGCAATCTTCATCGCATTTGTCCATTCATCGATCAAGGCTTCTCTATTTTTGAAGTCTAGAGTGTCGAGGTTTAAGATCAACCAGTATGGATTTATCAGTTCAAGGTGAGACCGGCCATATGGGGTGTTGTGTATTAGATCCTCGAATTCGGCTTGCTCTGTTGACATTCCTATGGCCTTCATTTTAAAGTTTCCTGGTTGTTGGAATGTATCTTCTTGTCTTGCCTATGGACTCCATGTGATCCAGAGGTTCATTTGTCTTGGCTCCGATTCTGTTGGGTCTGATGAGCCTGGGATTGTTGTTGAGAGCTTGATGCCTCTCCAACATTCATCATTAGATCTATAATTGATAGTCCTTGGAAGGAATAATGTAGATTTTGTAGATCTTCAAGATTTGATCTTGCCATCCGGGGATGTGAATTCTCCTCGAAGGATAGCAATCATCTTCTCGCTCTCCGACTTTGGCCTTATGACCTCCGTCATTTTCCCCTTTTGGTGTAAAAGGGGTTCTGTTCCGAAGGTTAGTGGTAACCTTCCTCCTGATCTTCATCCTGTCACCTTAGTTTCCAGGGATTTTACTTGTTTCGTCATCTTTATGATGAGGTCGAGTTGCTTGTTCTGCAATTTCTCCACCTTGTCCATCTTAAGGCTGATCTCGAACATTGTCTTGGACATGCTTTGGCAATATTCTCCAAAGAATCTCACCGTGTTTTGCAATTCTCTAAGATCTTGGTTCAGCTTAGAGTTATCTGCCTCGATCTCCTTCCACTCTGTCATTCCGTCCAGTGTGAGAAGTAATAGGGCTTGCAGATCTCTCTCGGACCTTGGTTTGATCGTTTCCTCCATTGCTCTTGTTTGGGGATACGTCCATGGATCTCGGTGAAACTTTGGATTTCCACGATATTTCTTGGTACCTCTTTCGAGTACCTTATCTGCATCTGGCGTAGTTCTTCCAGAGATTCCTCTTTGGTGTGGTTTGCATGGGCTTCCACCACTCTACACCTTCGATCGAGGTTATCCCAAAATCGATCGGCGTTCTTGTATTCTTTCTCTGCGCATTGTCTATACAACACACAATAATATTATTGTATAGAACTACTTGTCTCGTCGTAGTTGACAGGCCAGAAGTCCCTGTTGCTCCAGCTTGGAACAGGGCTGAAGTCCTGTCACTCTCGAATGTCGAACTTTCGTTCGGATCAATATCTCTTTGAAACACTCCCCTCGTTAAGTGATATAAGTTTATAATATATTCATTCATAAATAAATAAACCTAGGACTCTGATACCATTTTGAAGCGCAGAAGGTTGAGTTAATCTGACATATGATAGGTATAGTATAAATTCTGACTTGGACCTAATTTAGCACATTTTGGGGTTAATTTTGCAAATTTATATTTTTAGAAAAACTTCTATGGAACCAAAATCGCAGGTTACGGGACCATTTTTGCAAGTGACCTACTCCAATAGGACTAATCCTGCATCTACCCCTAAAACTTATAAACCTTAATTTGCAATGATGCATCTTACAATCACCTTGAATTTTAATTAGGACAGTGCTATTAGTATTAAGATCGACCCTAATTTTTTTTTCCAGTACTTGTCAATTTAACGCCACATGAGATGACTCGCATATCTTCTCAAAATTTAAAGAATATCACGTTGATATGTTTTTTTTTTCCAGCTGAAATTCGATTTTGCAGCAAAAAAAAATTGAGGGTAATATTTGAATAATTGGTAGGCTTACAAAAACTAAACTGAAAAAATTTACTCCCACAGTCATATTTTAAATTGCACTATTTTACGAATGTGGAGTGCAATTTTAAATAGGAAATATAAAATAAGGGTACAATCTTAAATGGGATGTAGGGAGTACTATTTTAAAATTAATTTTTTTTTAATAATTATGGGTTAAAATTGAATTTTTATATATACACCCTCCGTCCCGCATCAAGGGTGCATTTTGCTTTTTTGCAAATAAATTAAGGAATATTATTATTTAATGTGTAGTGGGTAGTTGCATTAGTGGGAGTGTGGACCCCATGTTTAAATTGTATTAGTGGGTGAGTGTGGGACCCATGTGTATAAAAAAGAAAAGGGAATCATTTGGGTTAGATGACCAAAATGGAAAAAAGAGACCCTTGATGCGGGACGGAGGGAGTAAGTGAATTGTGTGAATCGGGTGCCCACGTAAACCCTATTTATGTCCTTAAAGAGTAATTTTTAATGTATTAAAGAGTAATAATTGAAAATATGATTCAAGTGTTAACCTGATTCACACAAGTGTTTATATATATTACTCATTTTGTCCTATAAACAAATTCATACTTACTATTTTTGTTTGTTCCATAAACAAGTTCACACCCCAAATAAGGAAATAGACACAATCCAACAACCTCACAACACACTTTAGTTTCAAAATTATCATCTCTTTACAACTTACATAACTTATAACTTTATAATTATTACCTAAAAATATCAAATTACCCTTAAAAGTAAGTTAAAAAGTAACTTTTCTAGAATCCATGTTTACAGTAACTGTGAAGTAACTTCTTTATGCGACAGAGGGAATAATAAAGATTAAGTAGCATTATACTCCCTCCGCACTATCCATATAAAGTCAACATTTATTTTTTTAACGTTGATTAAGGACTATTATTATTATATGTGTAGTGGGTGATGTGTCATATATGAGGCCCTTTTACTAAAATGAAAAATGAGAACATTTGAATGACACCTAATAAAGTAAAATGTGTATCTTTTGGTGGAGTGGAGGGAGTACATATTTGTAAAAATAAAGTTTCTTGTGAGACGGTAATTAATTATATGAGACGGGTCGACCTATTGTTAAAGTATGACTATTATATAGACAACGTATGTTATTTTGTAGTTAAAGTATGTCTTTTTAAGTATGATGAATAATGAATTGAAGTATATTTTTAAAGTGTTGTAATATTATTCACTATAAATATATTTTAATTACTAATAAACATATTTTACCTATATAACAATTATATTTTAACAATGTGTTAACCCGTCTCATAATTCGTTTCACATATATCTGTCTTACAAGAGAGTATTCCATTTGTAGAATATCCATTTCGATATATTTCTTTAATCAGGTTCACCTTCCACTCTGACTTTACCAAAATTACTTTTAATAAAAATAAAGATTTGTGTGAGACCGTCTCGCAGAATGATAAAAGTGATAATATATATAAATAAAAGTGATAACATTTCAATAAAAAATTATATAATTTATCAATTTTTTTATCTATTTCATAGAATGAGATATATCTCACGAAATGATTTCCATGATACGAATCTCAAACAAATTTTTGCCATAATTTTTTATTTTTAGTATTACTCCATTATTTATAAAAGTAATAATTTTGGTATACTAGTTTTTTCAATAAAATCAAACAACATATTAATAATCAAATTAATGACAATTAAATTTTATTTCCCTTTAACAACATCAAGTTTCATCTCCTCAATCCAACACACCCTAGGGGTAAATTCTCATAAATTTCATAAAGAAAACATGACTATAAATACAGTGGCCACTCCATTATTTCTTCATAGCAAAACTCAAATGGGAAAAAATATGGCTACACTTATTCTACTATTGCTCTTAGGAGCAATGGCTTTCACTGCTCCTTCTCAAGCTGATATTCATCAATCCATGCAGGAAGACAATGCAGTAGACTTCGCAACAGCGGAGCAAATCGAAAACATGAAGATTCCGATGGACATTATCAGACGTCGGAAGAAGTTGCCACCTCCACCATCTCCAAAAGGCATATTACCACCTAAAGGTTGCCATTCAAGCCGCTGCAAGAAGAAACCTCCACCAGGAAGCGTGCCGCCGAAAGTTCCGTGGTGGAACAAGAGGCCGGGAAAGAAGTCGCCGCCGCCAGGAAGCAAGCCGCCATCTGGTCCGTGGTGGAATAGGCCGGGAAAGAAGCCGGCACCACCACCGCCGTCTGAGTGAGCGTAGACGTTGTAGAAGAAAAATGGCGTTGCATTAGCAATATACATGTTGTTTTCCTTCTTTCAACAAAGAAAAAAGAAAAATAATAATAAATAAATTACTTTTTACCCATGCTTTATGTTATGTGTTTATGTTCTTTAATTAGTTTTTTTTTTTATGGTTGGGAAATTATTCCTCACACCTCCTCGATGATGCACGTATATTTGAATTTGAATTTAATCTTTAATACTATATTAAATATTTCCCTCAAATGAAGAATTATATATATTTTTAAATAACAAAATACTCAAATTTAATTTTTAATGATAAACAGTATGTAATCGGTTTAACCTTGCATCCTGGTTTTATCGAGATTCCTTGTTAGTCCATGCAAAAAAAAATATTTAGAGAGACGGATTATTACGCTCTTTTAAATTAAAAATATTATGATTTTATATAGTCGTGTTGAGATGAACTTTATTTCTCATTCAAAAAATATAATTATTCATGGATGTACTAAACAATAATTTTGTAAAATTAGGTATAGTTTATGTTTTGATTTTATATAGCATTGTTGAGATGAGTTTATGAGTTTTATTTCATCATTTTTTTATACTATAAATTATTTATAAAAATATAATTCATTTTATACTATAAATTATTCATAAAAATATAATTCAATTAGACGGTTATCACCTTTCAACCATGTGGGCTAGACCACCTGGCCATTGGGATCCCCACTAAGGTGAGTGACCCATGTTTGATTCCCTTCAAAAACGAATAGGTGAGGAATAATAAGGAGGTTTGGAGATAGAAGAGAAACGAATATGTGAGGAGTAATAAGGAAGTTTGGAGAAAGAAGAGTGTATGGACAGTTATCACCTTTTATCAATTAATATAATATGATTTTACACACTATAAAAAAAACTGAAAGATAATATATATAATGTATTGTGAATTGTTAAAAAAATTCGAAAAATAATGTATATAATGTATTATGTATTAGAATTGTTAAAAAAATTTGAAACCATGAGGCCGGTCCGATTAACTCTAAAAAATTAGGGTTAGGGCAGATAAATTTACGCTCATTTAACATCCAGCCTAGCGTGAGACAAACTCTCATCATCCTTTAATTATCATCTCTTTCTCACTCTTTCTTTTCCTCAAACTCATCTTTTTCTCAAATAAATAAAATTTAAATAAATATATTATAATTAATTTAATTATAAAAAATTCTATATACTATGTTTTGATAATATTTTGTATGCATTAATTTTAATTATCTCAAATTATAAATATTATATGAATTAATTTTGAATTTGTTGTATTATTTATAACAAATTTAAATTTATAACTTTTTTTAATAAAAATTATCGTACAACTTGCAAGCCCGATCTGTTAAGCCCGCAGCTCGTTAGAGTTATGTTTATCTTTTAATAGCCCGTTTAAACAAAGCCTGATTAACCTGAACTCCATTAAGGCTGACCCAAGTGAGTTAGAGCTGCCCCGTTACCATTTCTATGGTGTATTAGCGTGTATTTGAAAAATGCTATGTTGTAGAAGCTTGTGTTGTCATACTGTATATTTACGATGACACATATATTTGTTGTCTTTCGATGCACTTTTAAAATAAAATAAAATTAGTGACAGTATTGTCGTACTTTTACTTCAATAATCTTTTGCTAGGATTTACTTGCCAAGGATGCCCTAATTTATATATGTGTTTACAGTGCAACATCTCTGACTTATGGAATCCAATTAGAGTTTCATATGGGTTGTGTTCCTTTTTCTTTTTTTGGTGAAGGTGTTTAAGATTATTGTGATGTTCCCTTCATGCATAATGTATCTGCATAGTCTTGGCCTCTTAGGAGAGATAACTTTAACACGATCTTTAATTAGATTTGATCAACTTATGCTAAAATTAAATTATTTAAAGGAAAAAAAAGTATAAGTTGATCAATATTTTAACTTCAATAGCCAGTTAAGAGACGGCAATATAGAGTTGGAATTATTAGAAAAGTTGATTAGCAGTAGGAAATTTTGTTGTTATAACTTATTCTATTCATCCCCTATTGTGTATTGAACATAAGAAAACATATGTGTCCAACTTTTGCATAATTTTTTTAGTTAATTCTAACAATATAATGTCAGCATTATACTTGAAATGCTTAATTAATCTTACATTTTGTAAACCTACCTACTTCACACAAACTAACTATTTCTACTCAAGAATGCATGATTTGTCGTTCACCTACCGTTAATTAGTAATAGGCTTTTAACATCTTGATCACAATATTAGAAACTAAGTTGCAATGTATCATTCTAAATTTATACTGATATATATAAAGATCATAGTACACACTTAATTTCGGTATGTGAGGTTCCAGCCACCCTGATAGACATTTTTTGTATGACAAGGAATACGCTGGTGCAAAGTTTTACAGAGAGACTTAGACCATTTGTAGTAAACAAAAGCTTGGATTACATAGTCTTATGGAAGTTGAGCAATGACAACAAGTGGCAGTTCCTTATTTTTATTATTTATTATTATGTTTTAAAAATAATTGTGGATTTTCTTAACAAAACTTTTTTCTGACTGGCTTATCTAGAGAGGCATGGAGTGGATAGTTTTATAGAAATTGACATAGTTGTTAAAAGCGAGAGGCGCACCTAGGCGCGTCTAAGGCGCAAGGCGCGCCTGAGGCGTGCGCCTGAGCTACATTTTGCCCAAAACTGAATTTACAATGTATATATACAAATATATCATACTTACAATCATATTACCTATCTAAACTAAGATAAAAATCAGATAACATCACATGTTGATATATAATAACTCATAATAGCATTATAACACATTAAACATACACACAAATAAAGTTCAAGTAGGCGGCAGATGGTGGAGGTAGGCGGTGGAGGTGAAGGCGGCCCACCTTTTTGTCTTTGTTTTGAAAGTTCAAGTACTAAAACCCTAACCCTAATTCTCTATTTATATCATTTTATAAGTGGGCTGTCTATTTTTATCTTAAAAATATGTAAACCCTTTAATAATTGAGTAGCAATTTCAAAAAACTTTAAAAAAAAAAGAAAAAAACAAGATGTTGAAGAGGAACGCCTAAGGCGCGCCTAGGCGCACCTAGGCGCGCCTTTGATACATGAGCCTGGAATAGCAAAAAATCAACAATCTAGGCGCAGACCCCTGAGCCTGAGCACCTGAGCGCCTTAGGCGCGCCCAAAGCGCGCCTTTAACAACTATGGAAGTTGAGCAATGACAACGGGTGGCAGCTCCTTATATCATTATTTATTATTAAGTTTTAAAATTAATTGTGGATTTTTTTAACAAAACTTTTTTCTGACTGGCTTATCTAGAGATGCATGGAGTGGATGGATTGTTGTTGTTTTGGAAGTGATACTTGATGATCCTGAAAAGGGAGGAGTGGTCGACTAAGTTGACTTTGGTACCCGTACTTACTGGAGTTATCACTGCAAGTGGGGTATACGTCTTTTGTTTGAACAATGGTTTGATTGAATTGCTTACTTTATATATCGTTGTACAATTAGCATAGATTTTGTTCGTTGTTGGAATTACAAATTAGTTTTCTGAAATTTGAGATTGAAGCAAGCTATTGAAGCTCATTTAATTCGCTTTGATACACAACATATGTAGGACATTAATAATCTTTACTTCTATCTGTAGTTCATTCGAAGAAGAATCAGAATGCATGGTATGGTTAGATTTTGAGACATGCCATCTCTAATCATAAAATTAAAGAGTTCCAATTATATATTGAACGAGGAAGAGATGAGACTACAATTGGGAGAATCGCTTTCAAATATGATGGAAGATAGAGATTTCGAAGGCTTCCTAGGAGTAGGTTTTTCTTCATACTCTACTTTTATTTTTTTTATTTCAACTTTTGGAAAGTTTAAACTTGGTGTTATTAATTCACAACCAAGTGGTTGTCATTACTTTGACGAATTGCAGGAATTTCCCTTAAATGTAGCATATAATAATTAATTTTTTTCTGCTTAACCTATGCATTAGATGAATGTGTGGTAATTGTTGCACTATTGCCTCGAATAATTAGTAGTTTGGATTTGCAAAGTAGGGCCAACATTAAAATGGGAAATTGAAAAAACTTTTCATCATTCCTTAAGGCAACCACAACAACTCTGCGCACCATCAACAAGACTGAACAGGCTTCATGTGTTGCTCATATCAATACCTACCTCAGGGATAACCATTCCTAAAGAAATTCCTTCCAATTGATTCGTTTTCAAATTCTTTATTTGACCAGGCTAAGTATGAAGTCTATTATGTATTACCCTAATAGCACTGATCCTTCAAACCTGAATATTTAGAATATTGATAGTTTTTGATACCTTATTTTGTCTTTGGTTATTGCAGCAAGTTGATCAATGTGGCGGTGCTTGGCATAATCGATGAAGAACACGAACATGATGAGGATAGTGAACATGTTGCATCAGTTTTAGGTATCATACACGTCACTCGTTTAAATGGACTTGCACGGATACATGAGGTTTTGACAAATTTCAAACTTAATCTCTTTTAATATGGTAAATTTTTCATCTATTTAGGAATGTGCATTTCTATATTTGATTTGGGGGTTTCATAGCATTTTAAACTGATTGTTTGAATTTATGTGTATGCTGGTTCAATATCTATAATCAATAGAGTTGTGCAAATATTTTTTATAGAGCTGAAGAGTCATATTCCCTCCCTCCCACTCAGAGGGTCACTTTTTTCCATTTTGAGCGTTCCACCCAAAGAGTCCATTTCCCTTTTTACACACATGAGGCCCACACACACCTAATAATACAATTAAAATATGGATTCTACACTCCCAATAATAAAACTATCGACCACACATTAAATAATAATACTTCTTAATCTACGTGCAAAAAGCAAAAATAACCATTTGGGTGGGACGAAGGGAGTATTTGCTATTGCAAAAGAATTTGAAATGACTATATAAATAAGGCGCAAGCCTATCAAAGAGTTGATGACTTTTGCGATTGTGAATTCATTCAAATTTTGAAATTTATATTCAACATGTCTGGACATCTTGATCGCCCTTCTCTGTAAAGTATGTTATTATGTAATTGTTTATTCATCAATCAAATTTCTTGATAGGATGTTTTCCAAAATATTAAAGGATCATGTCAAAAAAAATACAGAAATTGTTGGTTTTGAAAGATGATATACATCCAATGTTATGTTAGTTGCTTTAACTAAGTAAACGTAGGATAGTGATAAGGAAATTATATCATTGGTAAATTGTTTTTGTAGGCCTGGAAAAAATTGACATGGATTATGAAAAGAAAAAGAGGCTTGGGTCTCTTAAGAAGGCCACAATGGGAAGAAGCATTACCAAAGTAATGTCGATTGTGTTCGAGGACAAGAAGAATGTTTTAGAAATAATCTTTTCATTGATACTTTTATTGTAGATTGTTTTCATTAATTTGAAGGTGTTATTTGTTTACATTATCACACTTTAATTACATATAAAGTTTAAATAGACAACGCATGTTTAAAGTCTAATCCTCTCTAAAATAACGATACTCGCAACAAAAGCCCAAAATCATTAGAGAAACTAAAGATAATAGAGATGAATATACTATGTTATTAAAAATGTACGACAACATATATTTTCATATATCATATCTATCAACATATAAATAAAATAAAATAAAATAAAGATTCAATTTAAGACAACATAAATGCATATATGTTGTCTATCAGTATAAAAAAATTACGACAACATATACTCCCTCCATCCCAACCTAAGAGGACCATTTTTCCATTTTGGTCGTGCGACCCAAAGAGTCTCCTTTCCTTTTTTATACACATGGACCCACACTTCCCTCTAATATAATTAAATGTTGGGATTCACACTCCTACTAATACAACTACCCACTACACATTAAAAAATAATACTCTTTAATTTACGTACCAAAAAACAAATGGTCCTCTTAATGAGGGACGGAGAGAGTATTAATATACGTGTTATTTTATAATAAATTTACTTGGAAAATGGCATATACCAGCAAGGATGAAAATATCGATATTCGTAAAGATATCGATATCTCAAATTTACAGATATATCGATGGATATATCGAATATCGATATCGGTAAAAATTTAAAAAATCACGGAAACTTGAAAAAAAAAGAAGAAAATTAATTAATTAATTAACTTTTCAATATATTATAACTAATATTAATTAATAAATACACTTTAAAATCTCAATAAAACTCATAACACATGGTAAGCAAATCAATAACAACATACTTAAATAGTCTGAGTCATATAATAATTTTTACTAGTTGTTTAATACATAATAACTAATACAAAAATGATGATCTATGAGACTCAAATGTAAAACATGTTATCCCGTCTAAATCTAAACAATATTGGTACCAGCTCATTAAATTAGAGAAATTCTAAACATAGTTCTGAATGTGCCAATAGTATGTCGTTCTACCGAATTAATCAAACGTAAAACAATCTTACCATGAGATGGTTTCACGCAAGTGTTGCTTTATTTTTTATTTTATTTTTTAAATTAAACATATTAATAACAAAAAAAAATGTATATTGTTAGTAAAAGTAAAACAAAAAATTATTTTATTTTTTTTAAATTATAGATAATTTTTCGATATTTTCGATATATCCCCAATATTTTTTCGATATATCTCGATACCTAGAAAATTTTGAACTGTAGCAAATTGATATCGACATTTTTACTGATATTTTTCGATATTTTATCGATATCAGAAAAGAAATATCTTTTTCTCCAATATTGATATTGGTACTCTAAAAAAATGGATATATCATGGAAATTTTAGGATATTTTCATCCTTGCCACCGTATTAATCGAAAGTGATAAAGATAGTTCGAAGAAGAAGAAGAGAGAAAAGAGAGATATTTACTCAAGATCAAAACATTCGATTTGCTTGTTAAGAGTATGATGAGATATTTTCCCTAACTCAGTGTGTTCTATTTTTGTACATATTTGTATTTTTTCGCACATGTCTTTTGTTTTTGTACATGTATTACACATTTGCACATGTTTTTAATTTAACCGTTTTTTACAACTGGATTCAAATGAAGAAATTAAATTTGAGATTCTCACACATTAACATATTGAACACGTAAAGAAAAGTATATAGAATCGAAGTTTAACATCATAATCTCCACAATCCCATGTTAAGAAAAATCTAAATAAATTAAGGAATATGATTTTTTAAAAACACCAAATATTTCTAACTTTGAACATACATTTAATATATAGGGTTAATAATGTGATATTACTATCAATCCATTTATGTTAGTAGTAATACTTTTTAATAATGATATCTTATAGTAATAATTGAGTTTAAAATATGGAGTATCTAATATATGTAATTCCATCCTATATATGTAAAACTTCTGACCATCTCACATTATGAAAATTTTAAGATGATTTATGCAAGAATGCACCTTTTCTTAAGGATATCATGTGTATTGACTATATATGCATAGAAAATAAGATTTAATTTATTTTTATTATTGATAATGTAACACACATTCAAATACAAATATTACTCAATATCCATGTTCAGGATCATATATCTTTCCATTAGCACTACATATGCATTTCCATACGTACTCAGGAGGTGATTTCAGGTTGAATGGCA
Organism: Pogostemon cablin; assembly: GCA_023678885.1. NCBI lineage: Eukaryota > Viridiplantae > Streptophyta > Magnoliopsida > Lamiales > Lamiaceae > Pogostemon > Pogostemon cablin. The sequence goes on along the minus strand of CM043008.1, from coordinate 10,726,386 downwards.
CACATGGTGTGCAACCATCGCATTTGCAGATGGGCGGTATCGGTCCTGCTAATACTCGTCTCGTCTCTTTATTCTCAACGCCACTTCTTAATGCTGCATCCACATTTGGGGATATCATCAAAAACATGAATACTACAACAATACTCATAACTTCGTTTGTCTTCATATTTATGGCTTTGTTGATAATATTTTTTTGTGGTACGTCTAGTGAAGACTCTAGTGACGAGTTTATATAGACGCATAAAAAAATAATTAAAAATAAAAGTCAATTAATTATTTTAGTTTCTTTTTATGCATGGAGTGATAAATTTATGGTAATTAAGCATGTATGAATGATTGAAACAACCTCGATTAAAAGTATTTAGTAATAAGGAATTTAAATAGATAATATATATTGAATCTCAAATGGATGCATAGCCAGCTACCATTAATGAAATAATTATCAAATTAAATTTATCTGAAATATATGTATTTTACATAAACATAGTGAGGAAAGGTAAATAGTTGTGTTAGATCGTCTCACTTAAGAGAGTAATAGTATTTTATAATGAAAGTGATAACATTTTATATAAAAGTGATAATTAATTTAAAAAGTATAAAATGAGGTAGAATCCTATAAATCCTATAATCGAATTGGGAAGTTAAATAAGTGAGATAGAATCCTAATAAACCCGATTTAACATGCCTAATTTTGACCTTTGAATGAAACATTTTTTAAATGGAATTCAATTATTGAGACTTACATTACTGGACCTTGAAAATTTTTTATTTGGAAATAATATTACTCCTCACATTTTATTGAGATGAGTAATATTTTTTATTTAAAAGAATAATAATTCATATTCTTAAAAAGTTATTTTTTATATATTAAAATATAATTTGATAAAATTATAGTGTAAGTGAACCGTTCACACACATATTTGCGTGAAGTGAAAATGTAGGAGTATATCTTTTCAATCTCTGTAATAAGAATTTAAAGAGGGATTAGGGTACAACCTATAGAGAAAATATATTTTATTAATATAAACAATATATTTTATTAATATAAACATAGCTACAAGGTACAACATATATAAAATTACAATGTGTGAGAAAGTAGTGCACAATCTATGTGAGATAAATGAAGCACATAATATACAAGTATACTCCTAACATGCCTCCTCAATATGGCTGTCGGATGACAACGCCAATCTTGGACATAAGCAGTGAGAGACGGGAACCAAACAGTGGTTTGTTGAGAGCATCAGCAAGCTGATCATTAGTAGACACATGAGAGACGCGCAACTGATCAGTCTTAACAAGATCCCAAACGAAGTGATAGTCGATGGCGATGTGTTTCATACGTGAGTGGAACACTGGGTTAGAACACACATAAATAGCACTAACATTATCACAATAAATGACAGGTGTAGATGGTTGAATAGGAACATAGAGTTCAGATAGGAGAGATCAGGCCCATTGAACTTCAGAGGCAGCCTAGGCAATAGATCGATATTCAGCTTCAGTGGATGAGCGAGCAATCGTGCGCTGCTTGCGAGAGCGCCAGGACACAGGGTTGGAGCCAAGAAACACAACATAGGCTTCAGTTGAGGAGCTATTATTAAGATCACTTGCCCAATTAGCATCTGTGAAGCAATGTAAAGTGAGCGGCGAATTATGACGAAGAAATAAAGTACATTGCCCGGTACCATTAAGGTAGCGAAGAAGACGCTTAACAGCCCCCAATGAGTGACAGTAGGCGAATGCATAAACTGAGACAACTTATTAATAGCATAAGCAATGTCCGGGCGAGTGAGCAGAAGATATTGAAGACTGCCTAGAACCTGTCGATATATAGAAGCATCATGAGGATCAGTTCCATCATGTATGGAGAACTTGGCACCTGGAGCAAGTGGAGTGGTAACAGGTTTTGCAGTTACATCTTTTACCGAGCCAAGAAAACTGTGATATACTTATGTTGTGAAAGATGACAACCATCACGAGTTCGATACACCTCAATACCCAGAAAATGGGAAAGTAGCCCAAGAGACTTGACAGAAAAGTGAATGGCTAGAGCAGTTTCAAAATTGCTGAGAAAGATATCATCATTGCCAGTAAGAACCAAGTCATCCACATAGACCAAAAAATAAGCAAAAGTGTCACCCCGACAATAGACAAAGAGAGATTCATCAAATTTAGTTCAGGTAAACCCAAAAGATATGAGAAACTGTCGAAGAGCATTATACCAGGTACGTGGAGCCTGCTTCAAGCCATAAATGAATTTATGTAACCGGCAAGCATGATGAGGTCTATTTGGGTCATGTAAACTTCTTCCGAAAGAGATCCATGTAGGAAGGCATTATTCACATCAAATTGCCGAAGAGGCCACTGTCGAGCTACTGCAATACTGAGAACAATCTGAATTTTTGTAGGCTTTACAACTGGACTGAAAGTTTCAGAGAAGTCGACACCAGGACATTCATAAAATCCTTTGGCAATAAGTCTTGCTTTATAGTGATCAACAGAACCATTTGGTTTTCGCTTGATGCAAAACACCCATTTACAACCAATAATATTTTGAGAAGCAGTGGCCTGAAAAAGAGACCATGTACCATTTCGTAGCAAGACATTGAACTCAAGAGAACATTGCATCACACTAGGAGGAGCTGGAAAAGGCCTGGGAAACAGAGCTTGGTTCAACATCAGTAAAAAGAGAGGAAGTGCAGCAGTAACTGGGATTGGGCTTGGTGATATTATTCTTGGAACGAGTGGTCATTGAGTGTCAAGAAGGTGGCGGTGGTGAAGGATCAGGCAAAGAGTCATCATGTGGAACCGACGGCATTGCTGGTGGTGATGCTGGCGGGTTCGGCTCAAGAGAAGTAGTAGGCGGAGTGACATTGGTATTAGGAATTGGCGGCGGTGATGGAATATCAGCGTGAGGGTCTGGTAGGGTAGAGTTTTGCACGACAGGTGAAGGAGAGTGAGAAGTGGGGAAGTTAGTTCGGAAAGGGAAGACATGCTCCACGAATTCAACATGTCGGGAGGTATAGACTTGGTTGGTGGTGTAATCTAGGCAGAGATAAGCACTCTGGGTTTGGGAGTATCCCACGAAGACACATGGTGTAGATCGAGGAGCAAGTTTATGAGGAGAATATGGACGGAGCCATGGGTGGCATTGACACCCAAAGACACGAAGTTTGGTGAGATTTGGCAGCTTGCGAAAAAGTTTTTCCGAAGAGAAGATCATATTGAGGTGAGCTTTGGGTAGTCGATTGATAATATAAGCAACAATAGAGATAGAATAGGGCCGAGCAAGGGCGTTATCAACTATATGACGATGCCTACGTTCGGAGACACCATTATGTTCGGGAGTGTGAGGAGGGGTAGTGAGGTGTGAGATGCCATGGGTCGTGAGAAAAGAACGCAAGGCAATATACTCACCACCATTGTCAGAGTAGAGTGTGCATATGCGGTGATTAATGTGCATTTCAACAAGGGATTAAAGGCAACAAAAGTCGAGATCATATCAGATTTTCTTTTAAGAGGATAAACCCAGATGTATTTAGTGAAATGATCAGCAAACACAACATAACATTTATAACCATCCAAGGAATATAAAGGTGACATCCACACATCAGCGTAAATCAATTCCAAAGGTTTAGAAGAGTGTAATGTAGAATCAGCAAACGGCAGTTTATGACTTTTAATGCATTTACACGAGTCACAACTGTATTCAAAGGAACTAGAACTAGGTAGATTATCACTAGATAAAGCAAAATGAAGTATTTTGGTGGAAGGGTGACCTAGTCGGGCATGCCACAATGATGTAGATTGACAATTGGAAATATGGGCTGAGGGTGGAGAAGCAGACGGCCAGACATATAGACCATTAATGCGTGGACCCTGCAGGAGGACGTCCTCGAACTATCGATCCATCACCTGAAAGAGAGAAGGTAAGAAAACAACGACAACATTATTTTGTTAGCAAAGTTGAGAAACAGACAGTAATTTTTTTGACATGAGGGGAACAACAAGGGTATTATGAAATTTAAGATTAGAAGAGGATGAAAGAGAAAGATGACCAATATGAGTGATGGGTAACGATGTACCATCACCAACGACAAGGCTGTCGGAACCCTCATAAGGCATGTGCAAGGATAAGTTAGCAAGGTCTGTCGTGACGTGACGCGTAGCCCCTGGGTCCAATACCCAGCCAGAAAAGGATGGTACAGTCACTGCAGAATGGGCCGAGGAAGATGCACACACTGGCGCCGGGCCGGGTTGATTGTTCGGAGAATGAGCCATCGAGGGTATGTACGGGCACCGCAAGGCAGAATGCCCAACAATCCTGTAGTATTGGCAGCAGCCCTGATAGCTGCCAGTGCATGATGGGGCAGGAGAATTCGCTTGTTGTGGTTGCCAAACAGAGAAGCGGGAGTGATTCTCAGAGACTGGATTATTGTGTCGATGTCCAGATCTGGGTGGAGCACCAGAATTCCGACGAGAGACAGTGAACGCAATGGTGGGAGCATCCTGAACAGCGGAGATGCAGTGAGTTAATTGAGCCTCGGTACTCACGAGTTTCTCACGCAGTTCATAGAAAGAAACAGGCGTCTCACGCGCCTGAATAGCCAATCCCATCTCCTTGTATGATTCGTCCAAACCATTTAGGACTTTGAGAACCACATCTTCGGGATCAGTTGTGACACCGAGAAGGGAAAGCTCATCGTCAGTACCTTTAATTTCCAACATTAATTCAGTGATTGATTTGTTACCTTTAATAGGATTGTGAATTATGTTCTTCAAGGCAAGAATTCGACCTCTGGAGGATTTTCATAAATGGAAGCAAGTGTTGACCAGGCTGTAGCAGAATTAGTGGCAGAAGGGAATGAGCGTCGGATCAATCGAACCTATTAAAGCACTAAAAATTAACTGATCTTGCCTGACCCACTGCGTGTAAGTCGAATTCGATTTGATGGTGTTGCCATCGAGAATAGTGACAGCGGGACAAGGATGTTTTCCGTCAATGAAGCAGAACAGATTATATCTGGAAAGAAGAGTTTGGATTTGAAAACTCCAGGAGACGTAGTTGGTGGATGTTAATTTCAGAGGAGCTTGGGACGAGATGTTGAATGCAACCAAGTCGGAAGAGGATTCGTTGGAGGAAGACATCTTTAAATGTCAGAGGTGCAGCGGCTAAGCCGAAAAAAGGAATGAAGTGGGTTTTAGGATCTTAGAGCGGTAGCCTATTTGGCTATGATACCATATAGAGAAAATATATTTTATTAATATAAAGATAGCAGCTACAAGGTACAACATAATATACAAGTATACTCCTAACCCAACCAGGGTCGGTCCTATAATTTAAGGGCCTTGTCAAAATTTGTTTAAGACATTCTATTTTTATAAAAGAAATAAGATAAACAAAATTGAAATATAAATATAATTATACTTATTAATTATATAAAATGAAGTGTAAAATAATACAAAAATATCACATTAAATATGATTAATTACCCTATCCAATAAAAATAATCATAAAAGAAGAGTAATTAAAATAATCTTAATAAAAAAATTACAGGTTTTATTCAATAAATTTAATAATAAAGTAAATAAAAAAATTAAAAAAAAGAAATATTGTGTGAAAAAATAAAAGAAATAATCGTTTTGTAATTAGCTTATCAAATAAAAAATAGTTAAATATTTAAGCTAAAATTTTACAATTTGTGTTCAATAATTATATCATATGATTTTTTTATAAAAAAATAAAACAATTGTGAAAGATAAAAAATTATGAGAAAAGGTAACATAAAGACCATAGTGTTACATTTCGTGCCCCCGACAAAATTCTAATTCAAGTAAATGTGAAAAAATAATAAAGTGATTTCAACTGAACATTAAATATCTATGTTTATATTTTCAATAAATAAAAGAAAAGAAAAGAAAAAAAAAAATATATATATATATATATATATATATATATATAACATAAAAAAGTTTGGGGTCCTCGTTGTGGTGGGGCCATGTGTGGTGGCACCTCCCGCACTACACCGGGGCCGCCCCTGGGTACCATCAGGGGTACCAATTCAATTGGTACACCTTTGGCCATCACTCCTCTTAATTAATTCATGTTCCTTCATTATTGTTGTTTTTTATTTTATTTAAATGACTATTATACCATAAACCCTATGGATAAATTATACCCTAAACCACAAGGGTAAAATTACAATTATATCCCTAAAATTAATTAAATAAATAAATAAACAAAAAAACAGTAATATCAACAGATTAAAAAAATGAGAAAAACACACACTGAAGATGAAGGAATGAGGTTGTACATTCTGGAATTGGTAAGCAGTTGTATTCTAGTCTTTGCCAAGAATCAATTAAGTAAATTGGATTAGAAAAGACACTAATGATTATGGGCAAACACTTAAAAAAAGTATTTTTTAACAACGAAATTTAATCAGATTAGCAACCAAAATGATATTTTTCTATTAGTAATGGAATGCCAACGAATTTTTTCTCTATTTTACCAACGGAATTCAATCCATTGGTAATTACCAACGGATTACCAAGAGAATATTTATATAAATTACCAACGGAATTTTTAGAATGGATTACCAACGAAATTGATTTTTCGTTGCTAAAAAATTTACCAACCACCACTTTACCAACGGATTCTGTTGCTAATCTGGTAAACCAATTTAACAATTAAATTAAAGCTTTTACCAACGGAATATTCCGTTGGTAAAAAACAGTTTTTTTTAGTAAAAACTTGTCTTAATTTTATGAGACGATCATGATAATATTTAATTTTAATAAAAAAGTAGATAAATAAAAGTAATAATTGTTAAATTAGATAATTTTAAGAATAAGGATACCCAAAAAATAAAATAAAATAAAAAATAAAAAAATCATTTTTAATGAATAGTTATATCTTAAAAAAAAAAATTTGTCGTGATTATGCTAAAGAACTCAATATATAGTGGATAACAATGATATTGTTTTGCATGTGTATTTTTCAATTTATAACGATTCAAGAAAAATACCATAATTATTTTAGTTTTGGATGGCTAACATGTACGTGAGAACATCTCAATAAAATGAGTTTTATGATAGGAATAAAAATAATACTCCTTCCGTCCCGTGTATTTTTACTCGTTTGTACGGGCAAGGAGATTAAGACGTTTTATTTTTTTAATATATAATGTAAGAGAAAGTAGGGATAAATTAATAATTTAAAAAGAAAAAGTGAATAAAGTTATTAGGAATGATGAATAAAGTTTAAAAAAAATAATTAAAGTTGTTGGGATTGTAAAAAATAGGTAATAAAATATTATGTATTTTTGCCAAAAATGGAATGAGTAAAAATACGTGGGACACCCTAAAATGGAAAGTGGATAAAAATATGTGGGATAGAGGGAGTAATATTTTTAATAAAATATAATACATAATAATAAAATGTCAATATATAATATTAATAAATAAAAAGTGATAACAACTTATAAAAATTGATAAAATCTTTTCAATTATGGAAAAGTAATAATTTATTTTAAAAAAAATCTCACTTAATTGAGACAATCTCATCGAACCTTACCCTTTTAAAAATGTCATCCAACGTACTCCCTCTTACGTTGCATCAATATATTTATCTTTTGTGCATTGAAAAATAAAAATATAATATAGTGGATGAGTTTTGGATTATTCCACCTTTCAATTTAAAGTGATGGTATTGTATAATTTTGTACTCTCTCCGTCCCCAAAAATATTTCGCACTTTCTTTTTTAATCCGTCCCACAAAGTATTTCACACTTTATTTTTGCTAAAAATAGTAAAAAAATACATTATAATAATACCTACTTTTTACACATATCTCAACTTAATACTCACTTTTCACATATTCAAATAACTTTACACACCCTTTTTATTAAATTAATTAAAATACTTCTTCTCTTTCTTACTTTATACATAAAATAACAATTTTTTTCTTAAACTCCACGCACAACAATACGTGAAGTACTTCGGGGACGGAGGGAGTAATAAATTTTTTGAGTTTAATAAATTGAATAATTGATAAATTTTTCGGGGAATGTGGGATTCAGATTTAATAAAAATATAAATTACACTCAAAAGTAATATAATTGATAAAAATAAATCTTTTTCTTGAACAATGTTAAGCAATTAAAAAGAATCTTACTTCAAGACATAGATAATATATAAAGTTGCATTTTTACATATACTCATAAAAGATTTATGTGTAACCCTAAATAATTGCCCAAACAAAATATTCAAGTTATAGGTGTTTAAACAAAATTTTAATTTAAAAAATATTGTTTCCATGTAAATGAATGAATAAAGTCTAGCATGTCTGTCGGCTTTCTATAAGTAAAAACTTGTGTGTATCCGGGGTGTACGGGGCACATGTCATGCGCCTTTAAAATTTTGTATTAAATTTTATACGTTTTAATATAAAGATGTGTACCCTTTATTTTCTGAAAAAAAATAAAAAATATTTGGAGATAGTCGATTTTTATTGGGTGAGATGAGTGTTTAATGTGGCTATTATATGGTTTAATCGGACAAATATAATATAATATGGAGAAAGAATAGAAGAATGATAAAACAAGAATTCCTCCCACGTTTGGGGGAGTTAAAGTAGAGAGTTGTTTCTCTCTGTGTTTTTTTTTGTTTGTGTGGTGGAGGGAGATAATTCTCCTTTACAGTGGTGATGGTGAAGATGGTGAAGTTGCCGGTGAGGTTTGGCTTGAGGTTGAAGATGATCATGAGGATGAGGATGTAACTCTCATATTATACAAGTTGGGTGAGCCTATTATTCTAGCAATAGATGCTATAGGCTAGTAGCAAGTGAGCATTAAATGTGGGAGATACGAATTTTGCTCTTAACCTTTGGAGTTGTGAAAAATTACTTCGGGATGTGGAAAAGCCTGGCAATTATGTGACAGATGACTTGACAAGCCATCCACTAGTCATCCTAAGGACTCTTGCTCTGGAAGACCTCGACAAGACAAGGTTCGGCTTTTTGGCAAGGAGAGCTCGGAAGGGCCGAGCGCATGGAGAGCTTGGAGAAACCGAGCTCACCTCTGGTGGCATGGAGAGCTTGGAAGGGCCGAGCTCACCTCTGGCGGCAAGGAGAGCTTGGAGAGGCCGAGCTCACCTTTGGTGGCATGGAGAGCTTAGAGAGGAGGCCGACTCACCTCTAGCGTGGAAGGCTTGGAGAGGAGATCGACTCACCTCTAGCGTGAAGAGCTTGGAGAAGAGGCCGACTCACCTCTGGCATGGGAAGCTTGGGAGACCGACTCACCTCTGGCGTGGAAGGCTTGGAGGGGAGGCCGACCACCTCTGGCGTGGAGAGCTTATATAACTCCCCCAATATTTACACACGATAATAACAATACTTATATATATATATATATATATATATAAAATAAGTAATGATATTTTTTATATAATCATAATTGTTAATAATAATAATATTTATATAATAATAATAATAACAACAACAATAATAATAATAATATATATTCATATATAACAATAATAGTATTTTTATAGTGCATGAGGAAGTCTTAGTAAATGAATGGATAATATTCCTGTGGGCAGGGAACAAGCATGTGTCCTAACTCGTTGCTATCACGTAGCTACTTAAATAATTAGACTACGAATCCAACACATGTCCTAACACGTTGTTATCCCAGATGCAACTAATGTCCTTGGCAATTTGCATGAAGTGCACGTAAGCCTAGCTATACTAGTAGGGATCATTATTACCCTATCCATTATCCTATTATAAATACATGAGACCTCATGCAAGGGGAGAAACACAATCAACATTCTGTTCTCCTAGTATACCACAAATATATCATATATATATATAAATCAAACGTGCGACAAGGAAGGAGAGAGGAGGTTAACTGGGCTAGAGGTAAGTTCGTTATTAGTTATCAAATCTTATCATATTATATGTTAAAATGATCCTTTTGTATTAAACTCATATATTCCGAATTTTCGCCAACGGTGATAAAACCTTATATTGTTATATATTAAGATGACCGCCTTTTAACATAGATTCCAAACACTTATGTCATTTGTTGCTTCGATGTCTCAGTTGTTAAATATTTTCTGTTAAAGTATTCATGCATGATGTCTTACGTTATATACCATTTTGAAGCATTTTTCACAAGGAATACAACTACATAATTTGTTTTAATTTTGCACATAAAAATAAAGCATGCATGCACACGTAGGGTTGAATTTTGGTCACATTTTCCTATAATATTTGAATACATGGTTTTAATCCTCGTCTCAAAAGGATCACAAAAATATTATCGAATTTTTAATTAGAATTGTATAAACCTAGTTAAAATAAATTACAATATGTTTAGGGTTTAGGAAATAAATGATAATTTGATAAATAAAGAAAGTGGAATCTATATATATACAAAAATTGAAACTGTCCCATTTCATTTTCCTGCTTAAAACTACATTACCTAAGGGCTTTAACACCCAATTCAATAATAACAGAATTAATTATTTTAATATTAATAGTCAACTTATCATTCCAATTTCTCACGTTTAATTTGTTTCAAATTTCATTTAATATATTTTGTCTAAATTTCCTTAAGGGTGCGGCTATTTACACCCCGAAACTACTTAACGCACCTCAAAAATATTTAAATTATAACTCTTTTTATTAATCTTACTTAAATACCCTTTTATTAAATATAATGCTAAACCTATTTCAAACTTACTAAATATACTCCAAATATTAATGAAATGTTAAATGAAACTCTCTTCACTCTCTCTCTCTTCCAAGTCGTGCAGAGCATCACTATTCAACAAGGATTTTTTTTACTATATTTAATCAATTTTTGGATCAAATTAACTTGATCATCAATTTCTTTTATTGTGATTAAACTGCTGATGATGGTTATGATTTATGAAACTGAAATTTGGGGTTGTGGTGTGCAACGTGTTAAGGGTTGGGAGGGTTATTGTTTCTGCATTCCAAATTTATCTGTAAACAATAAGCCCTTATTTCATCATCATAAATTTGGCTAAAGGTCAATATTGTGGTGCAATAACTACATTAATTCTTGCAAATAAAAAAAATTGATTTCTGTAGACTGTTTTATTTTCAGTATAAAGGGAGAGAAAATAGAAGAAAGAGAACTCCCGTTGAGAGAGTAGAGAGTTGGAATTGGAAACAAAATCAAAATAGTTGCGTGGTTTGAGAAGATAGAAGAGAGTTTCATGTTAAGATTAATGTAGGGGTATATTTAATAAAATTAAAATATAATTTAGGGGTGTATTTAGTAATAAGGGTATGTAAGTAATATAAAAAAAATATTACTCTCTCCGGCCACTTACAAGGTATCTATTTCACTATTTCTGGCGATCGCTTCAAATGTATCAATTTCATTTATTTAGTAAATAAAGTACACAATATGACTCACCACTTCCCTCTAATACAACTACTCACTTTACTTATAATAATACTCCTTAATTCACGTGCAAAAAACAAATAGCGATCTTAGAACTGTCCACGTACAAAAAGCAAATGGTTATCTTTCAAGTGGCCGGAGGGATTATAATTAAAGTATTTTTGGGGTACGTTAAGTAGTTTTGGGGTGCAGTTTTGGGGTGCGAATAACCACACCTTTTCCTTAAATAGCCTGATTTACGACTTTCAAATTAATCATCAAACTTCATCTCGCACTCCCAAATCCATGGCTCTCCAGATTCATTTCCCCCCTTCTTTCCATCGTTAATTTTTTAGTTTCATTTTTTAGTTTCTCTTTTGTGGCTCTGTTCTTTCTGATTCCTGGCGTTTCGTTAATTGATCAATTTACGACAAATGGATTGGAGTAACGTGACCGGGGAAGATCTGGTGGAGGCGCTGTCATCGCCACTACATCCTCTATTGGAGTTCTTCTCCCGATTCACCGTGCTGCGTTCTTATGCCAAATGGAATAGTCGCCACTACATCCTCTGTCGGAGTTCTTCTCCCACGTCTCCGTTGGAGCCTATTACGGCGCTGCGGCTAGGTGGATGTTGTCGTTGCTGAGATAGCGGTGCAGGCGGGCGGTGTCGGTTTGCCTGGAGAAGAAGGTGGGTAGGTTATACAAATATTATTTTAATTTGCGCTGTTTTATGCGGTTTGTCCAAATTCTGTAGAAACGGTTTAATATGGGCTATTGCATCAGACACGGCTGGTAACAGATATAAGGTTCTATCAATGTTTTTTTTAAATACACTGCTCTATGTTCATTTTTTTAATGAGTAAAGTGTAGTAATTATGTATTGTAATGCGATGAACATGCATCAGTTTGTGATGGAACTTGTTGACGCTATATAAGTTTTCAAGTTTGTTAAACCTACATCACACTATGAACGAGAGGGTGTTCTCCGAGGGAAAGTAGAATTAAAGTATTGGTTAGTGTGTGTGAAATGCAGAGAGACAGAAAGTGTCTGAAATTTGAATAGGTAGTGAGTTGGAAGAGGTTCATTTTTTACTATACTATTCTAAAACAAACTTGCCCACCATGGTTCCATTTTTAATTTTCAATTTATAAGGTAATTTTGTTCTCTATTGATAGTATTTTTATCATAAACCAAGTTAAGTAATTTTGTTCCTTCTCAAGGAAGCATGCAGAGTCTTATCCTTTATCCCATGGCTGCCAATGTATCTTGACAGTTTTCAGGTTGGTCAAGAAGCGCATTGCTACACCGATCCCATGAGGAGGATACTATATACAAAGGTAGGATGTATGTATTTATCAAAGCAATTCTTGGTAAAAAAAACTCTCAAGTTTGTGGCAAAATTTTTTCCATAATATAAAGTACAAAATATCACGCAATATGTGTTAATTTTGTACTTTATATTATGGAAGAATTTTTACCATGAACTTGAGTGTTTTTTTTACTCAATATTTTCGTGAAAGTTATGTTCCATCTCTGACTACTACTAATGCTTTCTCCTATTCATGTAATAGCCAATTTTTCACAAAGTTTATGTATGTTCATTGCATTTATGCGTGTAGGATGATGATCGTATAATCTGGTTTGATAACATGTTGCCCATGGCATCAGTACTAATTAAAAAGGAGTGTTAGCTTAATCCGTTTGTTTGTTCAGATTATAATAAAGAATGATAGGAATATATCGCATTCAATAATGGTTGAGAGTAGCAAGCTGGATAGTGAGCATGAGAAGGAGTCATGTTTCCATGGCCCATTAAATTTGTTGAGTTAGAGTGTTTTTTTTTTTTTTCTTTTTATCAAATGTCTTTCAACAAGTCTTAAAAAGATGATCAAGAATATGTATGTGACTTATTTTGTTCATTGGTAGGAATGATCCTATTCATTCCTGAAACTATTAATCTTTGCATTGTGCATTGATGTGCATAAATATTTGCCTATATCTACATATTGATTGGTGTGTGTGTTGTAGTTCTTGCTTCATTTAACGTTTTTGCCCTATATTTGCTTGGTATTGCTATTGAAGTAAAGAACAGTTTCATAGTGTGAACAATTCAATATGGCTGCAGCTTTTTGTGCATCTTTGATAAAGTTTGCGAAGTATTAGTTGGTTCATTGGTTTTGGGAGACATGTAATATAAATATACTTTATCCTGTCTGTCGTATGTTTTTTTGTGAAGAAAAACGAGGTCTATAACTCAAAGATGTTGTTTGATTCTACTGAGAACATTTGGATGTTCTAATAAATTTCTTTTCTTTTGGAATACTAACTTTAAGATCACTACAATACCTTCTCTAAATGAATTTAAAACTCTGATATCTTCATCCCCTTTTTCCTGTGCTCAGATCACAACTTTAAGCAATAATAATGAGTATGTATATTTTATAAAAGATAATTTAAGTTATATTTTTAGTTAAGAGTTATTTGATAAAAATCACTAATTGTGTAACGCACGACACGGGTAACACTATTGGATAAATAAAGATTGACTTTTGATTTTTTTAATTAATAATACAAATAAATTCATGAACACAAAAAAATTAAATTAAAAAAAGTTATACGACTATATATATATATATATATATATATATATATATATATATATATATATATATATATATATATATATATATATATATATATATATATTGACATAATTGTTTATCTTATATAGAGAGAATATCAATTTGGTTACAACCTGTATAATTTTTTGCATTCTCAATTTTGTTCTCTTTTTGAATATAACTCTAATTACTTTTAATTTTTCAATTTATTATTTATGTAAAATTTTGCAACTATTTTTTTAGAGGATTATATTACAAGATTTTGCAACTCACACTCCTATTAAAGGAAAAAAAAAACTAACTAATATTCCTCTAACATAATTTAATTTTAAATTATTTAATCATTTAATTATTACAAAAAAAATACAATACTACTCTCAAAAGTAAGTAGAAAATTATTTTTTAAAAACTCTGTATCTACGGTAAACATAAAGATGAATTTGAAAGGGAGTGAGTACAATGCAAAAAATTCAAATTATAATGTTACCTGATTTAATTAACATTATTATAATTATATACAGAACAGAAATAATTTTACGAACTATTTATTTTATTAATATTTTTCATTATATAATAAATATAAGATAATTTAAAATACATCTCCCCGTGCAACGCACAGGTTCTATAGCTAGTATTTATTAATTCACTATTTTAAAAATTTTGTATATATGAGTTACTTATATTTTAGTTGAAATAAGATATTTACTAGTAAACCTAGTTAGTTTTAAAAATAGGAAATCTATTTTATAAATAAATAAATAAATAAATAAATAAATAATTCACGTAGATTTAATCATTTTATACTGTATATGAAATTTTTATTAAATTTAATTTTTATTTTTTATTTTATTCTTGTCTTTTTATCCTACTTAAATATAGTAAGTTAATAGTATTCACATTTTATTTAGATTACAAATATTAATTTCACATTTATAAAAATCTAAATTTTATTTTTAGACATTTCAAAATTAGTTTATTTTAAAATTTAATTTTAAGCATGTTATTTTAGGAATTCAAGATATCAGTTATCATTCATAATTTTCTATTCACTTTAAGGTAGGGCTAACTTCTACTCTCCATCGAGTATTATTATATTTCATGTTATGATTACTATTGTTAATGTGTGTACGTAATAGACATGTATATACAATTGGAAAATATTTCCACATTTGCAGCTCGATACTAATTGTCATACTGTCGGACGCCACCGGAGCCGGCGTTAATTGACATATTGGAAGACTTTGAGCCGTCGTTGACACATATTTATCGACTGTCACGTTATTTTATTTTATACATTTATCTTACTTATATATTAGCAAGTGCAATCATTGATGTTCCCCTACTGAGTGTATATTAGACGCTCACCATATTATTTTGAATTTCAGATTCTACAGAAGGTGAAGAAGCGTGACTTAAGTGAAATTTTATATTTTGGCGATATTGGCATCTTTTGTAAAATAAACTACTTGATGTTGTAGCTCTTGTCTTGGAAAATCATGTTATGACTTCCGCTTATGTGCTATTTTCAGTGACGCCCATGTTCTAGGGCAACTCTTTTTATTTATTTTACTATTTATTTATTTACTTTTCTATTTATTTTTTAAAAAAATGAAAATTTAGGGCGTTATAGCTTGGAGAGAAGGCTGAGCGTGTGGAGAGCTTGGAGAGGCCGACTCCACCTCTAGCGTGGAGATCATGGAAGGAGAGGCCGAGCGTGTGAGGAGCTAGGAGAGGCCGACTCCACCCTGGCGTGGAGAGCTTGGAGAGGGCAACTCCACCTCTGGCGTGGAGAGTATGGAAGGGTCGAGCTTACCTTTGGCAATGAGAGCTTGGCAAGGTAGAGCTCGGCTTTGGCAAGGCAGACTTGAGGACCTTCAGTTTTATCTTGGAGGAGGAGGAGTGGTGACTTGGGTGTTGACCAGCTATCACATTAGCCCCCGAAGTTGCTGCTTGTAATGGAATTGCAAGGAGTAATCTCGTACTGAAGTGATTTATCTCTCGGCTACAGATGACCTTTTATTAGCCTCATTAAAAAATCTCCCTACGAAAAAACCCAGTGGGAAAAAACCGTAGATAGGGAAAAAGAGTACTAACTCGTCGGCGGGTCGATCATCTCGGATGAAGCTCTACTCCTCACTTCAATTACGTGGTAGCTCATCCAGAGGACTCAATTTTGGAAGTGTGAGTCACTGGTCTTCTGTCTTGTGGAATATCTTTTTGGGACGATTTATCTTGCTCTGGGCCCATGTTATGGTTTGGCGTCGACTGTGTTGATCAGATCCAACTTGGCTCATATTTCTGGCCCTCTGGAATTTGATTGTGGTCACAGATAAAGGAGGAGGTGGCTATGGAGATAAGCATAGTGGTTAATACACTGTTATTGCCAAATAAAATATATGAAGGCTTAAATTATTTGAGATTTATCAAAGGGTCTATTGTCCCTTGACTTATCTTTAGCCATTTGGATGATGGAGCTCGGGCACTAGGGCTCGCAGTCTCCTAGAGGCTTGATGACCTTTCTGCGAGTTGTGGCTCATCCTTTGGTGAGCTCGCAAGGTGTGAACCTCTTGTAAGTACCTTCTCAGACTTGCGCCTAGACCTTTCTTTGGCATGAATCTCGTAAGGTTCAAGCCTCATGTGGGAGCTTCCATGAGCTCATGTTTTAGCTATATAGGCTTATGCCTTAGATAAGAGTTTCTTTGAGTCTCCCTTGAGCTTTGTCTTAGCTATTGGAGCCTTTACCTGGGGGTCGATACGGCTTCTTGAGCTTACCCTCTCGACTATTGGACCTTAGCCCCCAAGTTTAGCCTTTTTGGGTATGTACCTCGGCTATTTAGGGGCTTTTGAGCCTGCACCTGGGGTTCGGTAGGGCTCTCTGAGCTTACTCTCCCGACTATCAGGCCTTAGCCCCCGAGTTTTAGCCTTTGGGTCTATGCCTTGGCTGCTTGGGAGGCTTTGGCGTCTATGCTCAAGGTTAAGTAAGGCTTTTTAAGCTTTCCTCTTGGTTGTCGGGCCTTAGCCCCCGAGCTCAGCCTCTTTGGGTCTACGCCTTGGCTACACGGGAGCTTTTAGGCTTAGGATAATTTTTGAGTCTCCATACTCTCGAATATCCTCATGGCGGCTCATCTAGTGGGTCCATGTAGGACCCGATTGTGGAGAGTTTCTACCTTCAGATAGGTTAGATTTATCTTTGGTAGGCCGGTTCTGCCTCTTGGACATGTCGGATATGTCCATTAATGTTCTGCTCATCCAGATCTTCTTATGGTTAGGTCAGATCTGCCTTCGAGCATGTTGGATTTGCCCACAAGCTTGTAAGCTCGGTCGAATCTGCTGAGTGGATTGAATCTGCCTTCTTTAGGTAAGATGGATCTTTATTCATGAGTAGGCTGGTTCTCTCTAACCACTTCCCAAGCTTGTTCCAATTGGACGAAGTGGCGCGCCATTGCCATATATGCGTCATATGATGATGGAAAGTTACGTTAGACGACCACCCACATGTCTGACCCTGGCCGTAGGGCAGCAACAGCTAGCACGGTGTATGTCTTATCGTTCATCTTCTCTCATGTGGCCTTCTGTTTTCGTTGAATCTTTTTAGGAAGCTTTGGAGAAACTCTTCAGGACGTTGTTTTATGTTGGCTAGCTTCAACTTGGAGCCCTTCACTTGAACCAGGTAGGCGAATTGAGTTAGGAAGAGCTTGGATAGTTCATCCCAGCTATCAATAGAGGCTGGGATGAGTAAATTGTACCATGTGTAGGCCGTGTCCCCGAGAGTTAACGGGAATAGTCGGCACTTCGTGACTTCTTAGCTCCCATGGGTGGTCGTCCATGTCGTGAATTTCTTTAAGTGACCATAGGATCAGATTTACCCTCATATGTGTCAATCTATGGAAACTTCACCTCTGGTTGGTACGGTTGAGAGATGATGTTTGATTTAAATGGGTTTCCGCCCAGAGGTGGTTCATTCACCCCAAACTGTTGTCCCTTCTCTAACTCATCTAGCCTTTTTTTAAGGCCATCATTTCTTCTCCAACGCTTTCATCAAGGCCATTTTGTGAGTATGGCCCTTACTCTGGGTTGCTTCTTTCGCTTTAGATTGGAAAGTATTTGAACTTGAGCTTGTTTGGGGAAGGTTGGACGCCATGAATTCTTGGAGTTGCAGAGAGATAGTCCTTCCTCTAGCACCAAATGTAGATAGTCAATTTTTATTGGGTGAGGTGAGTGTTTAATCTGGCTGTTATATGGTTTAATCGGACTAATCTAACATAATATGGAGAAAGAATAGAAGAAGAAGAAGAAGAAGAAGAAGAAGAAGAACACAAGAATTCCTCCCACGTTTAAGTTTAAAGTAGAGTGTTTCTCTCTGTGTTTTTTTTGTTTGTGTGGTAAAGGGATATAATTATCCTTTACAATAGTGATGGTGAAGATGGTGAAGTTGTCGGTGAGGTTTGACTTGAGGTTGAAGATGATCATGAGGATGAGGATGTAACTCTCATATTATACAAGTTGAGTGAGTCTACTATTCTAGCAATAGATGCTATAGGCTAGTAGCAAGTGAGCATTAAATGCGGGAGATACAAATCTTGCTCTTGACCTTTGGGGTTGTGAAAGGTTGCTTCGGGAGGTAGAAAAGCCTAGCAATGATGTGACAGTCGACTTGACAAGTCATCCACTAGCCATCCTAAGGACTCCAGCTCTAGAAGACCTCAGCAAGACAAGGTTCGGCTTTTGGCAAGGAGAGCTCAGAATGGCCAAGCACGTGGAGAGCTTGGAGAAGTCGAGCTCACATCTGGCGGCATGGAGAGCTTGGAAGGGCCAAGCTAACCTATGGCGACAAGGAGAGCTTGGAGAACCGAGCTCACCTCTGGTGGCATGGAGATCTTGGAGAGGAGGCCGACTCACCTCTGGCGTGGAGAGCTTGGGAGGCTGACTCACCTCTAGCGTGGAGGCTTGGAGAGGAGGCCGACTCACCTCTGGCGTGGAAGGCTTAGAGAGGAGGCCGACTCACCTCTGGCGTGAAAGGCTTTGGAGAGGAGGCCGACTCACCTCTTGCGTGGAGAGCTTGGAGAAGAGGCCGACTCACCTCTGGCATGGGGAGCTTGGAAGGCCGACTCATCTCTGGCGTGGAAGGCTTGAAGAGGACACCGACTCGCCTCTGGCGTGGAGAGCTTGGAGAGAAGGCCTCCCGCATGGAGAGCTTGGAGAGGACGACTCCACCTCTGCCGTGGGGAGCTTGGAGAGGCCGACTCCACCTCTGGCGTGGAGAGCTTGGAAAGGCCGACTCCACCTTTGGCGTGGAGAGCATGAAATGGGAGGCCGAGCGCGTGGGGATCTTGGAGAGGCCGACTCCACCTCTGACGTGGAGAGCATGGAATGGCCGAGCTTACCTTTGGCGATGAGAGCTTGGCAACGTAGAGCTCGGCTTTGGCAAGGCAGACCTGGGGAACTTCAGTCTTGTCTTGGAGGAGGAGGAGTGGTGACTTGGGTGTTGACCACTTATTACAATATTAATGAAAAGTGTATACCCTTTAGAACAAAATGATGTACCCTTTATATTAATTAAAGGGTTAGTAAATAGTAAGTATAAAACGTATTTAAAAATTACTAAGCGATACATTCGCTTCGAAAAATTATCCATAAATACAAAATTATATTTTATTTTTCCCATAATATCTATACATATCCGTACATTAGTGTGCATTGTTAAGATGGAAACAAAAATACGTTATTTATTCGAATGTACATTAGTGTACATTCTATTGAGAAAGAAACTGAAAATACGCGATTAAATTGAAGAACTCTACTAATGTACATTAGTGTGCATTCTTGAGAGAGAAACAAAAATTATGCGATTAAACTGAAAAACCCTACAAATGTACATCAGTGTGCATCTTTGAGAGGAAAATATATGCATCTTTGAGAGAGAAACGGAAAATACGCAATTGAAACTATTGTTAAGTACATTAGTGTGCATTCTTTGAGAAAAACATAAAATACAAAATTAAATTGAAGAACACTATGAATGTACATTAGTGCATCTATGAGAAAGAAACAGAAAAAACTTAATTAATTAAATTAAAATATGGTTGTTATAATTATCCTTAAATCTCTCACCCATTATTTTTATTTGATTTAGTGTATATTAGTGTTCAATGAAACTAGTGTATATTGAAAATGTTGAAATATTCAGCGTTGTAAATAAGGATAAAACTGGAAAAATAAATAGATGTTTAGATCGATGTATTTATTAGTAATTAGGTTATATACACACTTTCGTATAAGTAATAATCCCTTAATTAAATTGTATACCATTAGAATAAAATAATGTACCCTTACCATAATACTAAATTCTAAAGGCGTAAGTCATGCCCCAAATGCACGCAAGACCAACTCTAACATAAAAATCAATTCAGCCTTATCTCATAGTTATGCTTATATTCATTTTTTATCCTAAAGAAATCAAATTTTCAACTTAGAACTACTGGTATGGAATAAGGTAAAAAAAATTCCCTATTCTCGTAGATTTTTATTCTTATGTAGCAATCACGTGCCCTTTTTTTGTAATTTTAGCATTTTTCAATGATGAAAATAAGGTATTTTTTGCCCTATTTCAAAATCGATGGTAAATTGAAAATTTTTTTTTGGACAAAAATGAATTTAAGCAAAATTATGAGACTGAATTTATTTCTATGCCAATGTTTAAAATTTATTTAATGATATAAATTCCATTCTAGGTCTTTGATAGTTGATTGATAGCAAGTCTATCTGTTAGGTATTTTATTGAAAAACTTTATGTTATAGAAAATAAGACTCATTTTCTTTTTATTATTATATCGTGATATATTTAGTGAAAAATATATGTTCAATGTAACATGCATTCAATTACAGATACTACTCAATATCCAGGTTCAGAATCATATATTTTTCCATTAGCACTGCATATGCACTTCCACACTTACTCAAGAGGTGATTTAAGGTTGAATGGCACACAAGGTGTACAACCATCTCACTTGTTCATTTAGTTTTCTTGCATTTTTTGGAATGTAGGTTGGTTGTGCTCGTTGAGGAGAATGAGTATTGAAGATACGAGAAGTACTTGATTTGAAGTGTGAAAGTATGTCTCACCACTTGGTGCAAACTTAAATTTCAACTCTTGTTTCAATTTAAGTTTGGGGGATAGTGCTTGGTGGACATACCTTGAATTGTTGTGATGCATATACTTCTCTACAAGGAGCTCATTGTTGGAAACTATAAGGGTAAGTCCCATCACTTTTTGCAAACTTAATTTTCAATTTGTTTCGATTTAAGTTTGGGGGGAGAGTGCATGGTGTGACTCACTACTTGAGTATGTTTATTATGTTGATTGAGAGGTGTTCTTGTAAAATTGAGTAAATTTTGAAAATTTTCTCATGAGTATTGGTTTGATTTTGGTCCGTTTTGTGATGTCGAAGTGTATGCTAGTCCATTATTTGATTATAAATGATGTGCTGATGGTTTGGATGAGTTTTTGAGCATATATGAGTTGTATTGGAAGCACACGAGTAGAAAAAACAGATTTTGGAGTTCAAAAAATGTCAAAAATAGGTGTCAGAGCTCGACCCGTGTGCGGCACTCGGGCCTGTAAGTGAGGCCGAGCTCCAACACCTGAAGCAGTTGCACATATGGTTCTTGTATAGATCTTTTGGGTACTATTTATAAAAGAGTTAAAATTATTTTTGGTCCCACAACAATAATAAATTTTTGATTTCGTCCCAAAAAAGATAAAAATTTTATTTTCGTCTCGTAACTCTTTATATTAGTCAATTTTGGTCCCAAAATCACCGAAAATTAATTTTTCGCCGGAAATATACATGTGCGGTGCACGTGATCAGTAAAATTGGGGGACTTATGCCAGCTTGATGCAACATGGCAAATAAAAATTAATATGTGACAATAAAACTGACATGTCACTCCTCTTATAAAATTTAAATTTATTTTTCTTTTCCACATCACATATTACAATGATATTAAATATATAACATAAAATATATACTCTCTCCATCCCATAAAAGATTGCACCCCTTTTTTGGCACGAAGATTAAGAAAGTTGTGACTTTTATGATAATTTTTGGTAATAAATAAATGATGAAGTATGTTATGTGTGTTAGGTAGGTGTAATTTTTTTGTAAATAAAGTGTATGGAAAAGGGTGATTGTATTTGACTTTTTGTTTTTTTAGGAATGTGCAAACTTTTCTAGAACAATTAAAAATGAAAAGTGTGTCATCTTTCAATATACCTGTTAATCCAAAATACAAATCAAAATAAGAAACGATGCACTGAACTTGAAGATCTACTTATTGACGACGTTTGGAGACACATCGGGGTCGCGTAAGGTAAACTGGGAGTAGATTAGCAATTTTTCGGTGTGGCAGTTGCACCGATGCGCCTGATGGTGAAAATCTAAAGCGACGGCGAAAATCTCCGGCGACGTGTGGTGTAGTTTGTGATTTCTGCTCGGGAAGAATTTTGACGGTGGTTGATGGCTGTGGCAGCAATTTTAGTAGACGGGTGTCTTTCAGAGAGGAGAGCGGAGGCGCATTCTCCGGCTGAACTCTGGATCGGCGTCTTTCCGGCAGCAAAGCTTGCGACATTTTTCGGCGATGGAAGAGGGTTCCGACATGGCTTATACACCTGTGGGCAGCAATTTTAGTCTACAGGTGGCTTCGGCGAGGAGAGCGGAGGCGCATTCCCCTGCTGAATTTTGGATCAGCATCTATTCTGACAGCGACAGCAGAGCTTACGACATTTCTCGGTAAATGAAGAGGTTCCGACGTGGCTTTGACAGCTGTGGGCAGCTATTTTAGTTCGACGGGCGGCTTTCCGTGAGGAGAGCGGAGTCCGGCTGAACTCTGGATTGGAGACTTTTTCGATAGCGGAGCTTGCGGCAGTTTAGCGATGGAAGAGGGTCGATGGAAGAAGGGGATAACGTGTCCTGAGACTCTCAGTTTTTTTATTTTATTTTCTTTTTTCTTTTATGTTTTATAAATTATGTATTTAATTTTAATGTTAGGTGTGATGTGAAAATGCAAAATAAATTTAAATTTTATGTGAGGGGATAACGTGTCATGTTCATTGGTTCACATTAATTATCATTTGCCACATTGGATTAATCTACTTAAAATCCCCAATTTTGCTGATCACATGCGCCACACGTGCGTGCTTCCTGCGAAAAAACCAATTTCCGGCGATTTTGGGACTAAAATTGGCCAGAGTCATTAGTTACGGGACGAAATTGAAAATTTTATCTTTTTTGGGACAGAATCAAAAATTTTCTATTGTTATTAGATCAAAAATGATTTTAACTCATTTATTTAATGACAAACACTTAGTGTAAATTGTGTTTACATACATTAATTATGTAAACGCTATTACTTTTTAGTACATAAAAAATTACCTTTTAGCACATAAATTGTTACTCTTCTAAATAAAAAAAAATTACACTTCAAATTCTGTTAAATCCTAATTTATCGATTACTTTTTAGTACATGAAAAATTACTCTTTAAAGACATGAATTATTACTCTTTTATAGAAAAATTATTACTCTTCAAAGAGTAATTTTTTATATACTAAATAATAATTTAAAAAATAGGATTTATATATAAACCCGGTTACATGATACTCACTTTTATTTAATTTGGTCGTTTGTGGATTGTCGTATATTTTTCTTATTTTGGACAAAATTAAAATAAAACTCATAATTATAAAATAAAATCGATACAAATATTTTTTTTTGGACAAAATTTAAAGCTTTAAATAGTTATGGAAAAAAAAACTTTTAACTCTATTTTCACATGTGGATTTGATTTGGGATATAATCGTACAATTCAACCCTTTCAAATTGGATATTCATGGACGACAAAGTACTTCATGTGGCAACCCACAACTCAGAATGGCAACCTTTTATGGGCCCACTTTTGGGGTGGCAATCCCTAGGCCCACCATCGGATATTTGGTCCGCCTATCCAAAAGGTTTAAGAAAATTGTTAGGCATATAAATTAGGAAGGTTAACTTAACCCAAAATCATGAAGGTGAAGAATTGGCCCTAATTATACATCCTTACTCACTTGCACGTGGAAACGGCTTGGGATATGCATGGTACGTAACGTAAACTATGGCTAAAATGACAATTTGAAATTGAAATCTTCTGTTAGAACTAAAATACAATATTAAATAAATAAAATTAGACTGCACGTAAGCTAGATTTCCCAACAACAAATAAAATTACCCCATTATTCTTCCACAATTATTATTTTCAATATATATTCTTAGCAGCCACAGATTAATATACTCAGATATATATTTAAGACACCAGCGTTGGAGCTTGTATCTTGGTGTTCACAGGAACTAGTGGTGGCCAAACAGGTGGCCACCATGGTTTGTACGTTGAAGAATGGGGAGGTTTCTTATTACCAAACTTCCACTTCCACCGGGGGAGCTTCGGTTTCTTCAGCCCCTTTTTCGGTGGAGGCTGCAGATGCTCTCCGTTGAGCTTAAGCATACGACCGCTTTCCGGATCGTAGGGCTGCAAATTTGGGGGAGACTCCATTATGAGATCTTGGCTAGGGTTTTTATGGCATGTTCTGATGGCTTTGGTGAAAGCTAGTGTGAGAAAGAGAATGGAGATGAATAGTGGAGTGCCCATTGTGTGATCAAGATTGAGTAGTATTGGCCTTTTATAATGAGAAGAAGAAAATAGGAGTTAATGTGGATTAATATTGTAGAATATGTATTTTGTGTGAGGTGGATGTGAGAGATAGTATGAGTACTCTTGATATAAATGTGTATTTATCTGCAAAAATGAAGAAAAAGAGAGGTGTGTAGGAAACCTCTCTCTCAATCAACTATCATGGACCTAATTGTTTAGTAATATAATGCTCTTTTGTTCTAAAATTTGTCCTGTAGTTATAGAATTTAAAGAAATAAAAAAAATTATAGTAAATCTTTTAAAGTTTTGGGGTAGTGTAATACATGGAGTGTTTTAGGAGAGTTATTAATTTTGAAATTAAAATGTATATGTTGTTGTGATGTTTCAATTTTTTTTAATAAAATTTATTATGAGACGACGAAAATATAAAATGTGAATTTTATATGATAAGTAATAAAAAAGTCATAATATATATAATTTTTAAATTAAAATATTAATAAATATATGTACTCTCTCAGTTCCTTAAAAGCTTATTGCAACTTTCTCTGAGCATGGATATTAAAAAAGGTAGTAACTTTTTTGGATGTTATGTATTTAGATTAAATATAAATAAATGATAAATTATGTTAGGTATTTTAGATAGTGATGATTTTTTTTTGTAAATAAGGTATAATGTGAGAATTGAGAAATGATGATTGTTTTGACTTTTTATCTTTTTAAAAGAGGTGCAAATATTTGTGTCAAAAATGAAAAGTGTGTAATTTGAAAGGTGACTAAGGGAATAATATTTTTTTACTTTAAGAGATATAAAAAAAAGATGAAATCTAAAAAAGACATCTTTGTATACAATATAACTTGAGCATTTATATAATCACGTATATACTCTTAAAATAATATGTACATTAATTAATGGAATAAATGTAATGAGAAAAAATATATATAATAATGATAATAATAATTAAAAAATAATATATATATATATATATATAAAATTAAAATTTTAAGGGTTTGTTACCGATACAGTATTAATAACCTAATAGACACGTTAGTATTGAATACATGGGGTATTTTTTTCTTTCTATTATTACCCTTAATCATTTGGAGAAAAATATTGCTCACGCCGTCCCACTAATTAATGCACATTTTCTTTTTTAGTCCGTCCCACAATTTATGAACATTTTTTAAAATGAAAAAAATACATTATAATAGTACTCAATTTTTACATATATCCCAACAAATTTACATATTTATTATTAAATTATCTAAATACACACTTTTTACATTCATTTTAATAACTTTACACATCTTTATACATAATAAAAATAATTTTTCTTAATCTCCGCACCCAAGAATACGTGTATAATTTAACGGGATGGAAGGAGTAATATTTTATACTCCATATAATAACATCACACTTTCGACTTTCCATAAAAATTTAAAATTTAAATTTTCAATTAGATATCGGGTAACTATACAAGTAAAGACAAACTACCTAGTCTAACTTCATAATGTGCACACTAATGTGTAGGGTTTGACCGTTATAATGTGCTAAAAGAATAAATAATAGAAACTCAACTCTATTATTTATGGCCCAATTATAAAATTAGTTGGTGGCCTGCTTAGATAACCCTTGGTGGGTTAATTAAATTCATGAGTCCTCCATATGCGTGACAGGATGTCTAGGGGCCACCGTTCCAGAAGAGTGAGATTAGCGTGTAGAGGCGTTAAGAAGTATCCCCTGGCTTGATAAAAATGATATTCCTCTATTTTTAATAGCGAGACGATGTATTCTTCTACTTGTGATGGAGATATTAAATAATTTACTTTTTATGTATTATCTGGATGAAGGGTGTCGTAATTTTTATCCTCATGTTGAAGGGGGTTTCTCACGTTAAAATTATTGGTGTTGATTCTATTAATTTTTTGTATATTTATTTGGTTTGTTGTCTATTGTTATATTTGAGTGGAGAATTGATATTATTGAGGTTTCTACTGTGCCGAATATATTAATTGCATATTATCTATCCTAATTAAATAGAGTCTCCTTCCATAACATAATGTTCATGAATACCGCAACATGTACGTCAATATGAGCAGTTTTAGACAAAAAAAAATTTGGTGAAAAAATTAAACATTAAACTAGTTTATTATTGTTGAAAGTTAACTTTCTCAATGAAAAAAAAAACGAAAGAAAAGAAGAGGTCTATGATCAGAAACGGGTGAGATTTTTTGTTTTTTATCGTGTGAAAATGGATGGGAAATGTAATAATTGATTTTAAGGATAATTATAACATATGAAATTTGGGTAATAGAAAATTTAATTTTGTAGTTATAAGTAATTTTTTAAAATCAATGTATTGTATAATAATATTGAAATATAATTTTTACTTGTTAATTAGTTATCCACTAAATTTAAATTTTTAATGTGAATCGATGATGTATATATAAAGAAAAACCTACACAAAATAAGTTATTATAACTTTAAATCGTTACAATTGTTGAATTTTTACGCTCCTAATTATCTACACTCAAATTCAATAATCATAATATTTAAAAGTATCAATTTATATATTTTATTACTTTTTATTTTATTATTATTATTTTTTAAGTGAGGGTCACATAAAAGATAATGCCCACCCTCTATAAGACGGATTAGTTATGAGTTGGGTTGTCATTATTAAATTATGATTAATATTAATATATAGGTAGAGTATAATTAATGGTAATTATCTTAAATTATTAATAAATATTCATTAATTGTAAAATAATTAAAGTGAGTCCGGCATGTGAATATTATTTTTAAAATTATTCTTAGTATATAAAAAATTATTCTTTGAAGAATAATAATTTTATACAGAAAAGTAATAATTTATATCTCTAAAGAGTAATTTTTCATTTACTAAAGAGTAATCTATAAATTAGGGTGTTCAAAAATTTGAAGAATATGAGTAATTTTTTTAATTTAAAAGAATATAGTTTATGTCTCTTAATTTTCTATCTTAATATATTAAAAAATGCTTGAGATTGAGAAACTTTTTTAGACCCATTTGTCTCTCATACATTTTATTATATATAATTTAATCCTAACTTATTATCATAATTTAATATTAATAATAATATATGATTGTCATGACTTTTCATTTTTTCAGATCATTTATTACATCAATAAATTCATGTAATCATAAATTTTAATCTTTATATCCTACGAATCTATAATCTTATTATTTATCTAAATTTGTCTATATTAATTAATAATAAAATATTAAATAATCAAAGTGCTTGATATTATACTTAGGCCATTATATATTTTAATATTTTAATATTAAAAATTGTTCTATAATAAAAATTTAATTTATTTATTTATATGAATTACTAAGCTAAAGAGATTGTTTACATCTATAATTTATTTTATTATAATTTAATAAAATATATTTATCATATAATGTATCCAACTTACAATTTAAATTAATTTATTTATGAAATCATTTAATGAGTGAAGAAATAAAAAAACTATTCAACCATTATAAAATGTGGAGTAGCCTTTTATTAAAATCAATTCATGACAATGCCCCAAAGAAATGTAGTTTTCTTAAATCAAATGTTTTTTATTGTTCACAAATCAAATTGTTATGCGGAGGTGTAATTATAAGGCCACCATGCATTCGACCAATCACAACCACCCCTCCCCACCACTACATTCATCATCAACATAACCACAAAATGATAATGGCGGTAATGACTAATAATTACGAAGAAAGAGGAAAAATAAAATAAATCATTTCCTTCTTCAGCTTATTTCAATGATATTCTTCTGCAGCTTATTTAAATGATATTCAAAGATAAATTATAAAAAATGCAGTAGTAATTGCAGGTCGGAGAGTTATCAATGAGCAAACTGCGGCTGTACTTGCATAGTGTTTGGACAAGAAAGGTGGCTAAAATAATATTTTTGTATTTGATTTTAGCTATGATAGTTTTTTTTATTATTTAATAGGTTTCCTTCTTACAAATTCAGTAAAAAAAAACTTGTGTTATTATGTATTGTTATTAATATTAAATATTAATTATTTATAAATTCTAACTTTAGTTTAGTTGTTAATGGTAAATACATGAACATATATACCGGTATAGTATAATTTATTATGAAATAATTGTGGTTAAATATCTATTAGTTATAGTAACATACTCCTTTGATCTTCTCCCTCGTAAATCTAATATTGATTTTAAGGTTTTCAAGCGGCCATCGAAAAATTAATTTGATTATTTATGGAATTATTATTATTAATTATTTTAAGTCTTTAAACACATCATTCTGTTAACTTATCTCTTTATCTTTTTATTTATTCTTAATTATCATAAAATAAAATTGGTAATGATGTAATTAAAATTTTGTTTGACTTCACTCATGACTCATAGACCTAATTATATCCAAGTACATAGAACGAAAATTAATTACTCCATATTAGATTAAATAGTAATAATTAAGTATAAATTTTAAAATAATACTTTTAATATAGATTAATGACGATTTGAAGGGTTAATGTATTTCATTTGATATTAATTAAAGTAAAAAATATAATTATGTACTATATTTTTTAATTGTTAAATATTATATAAACATTAATATATATATATATATATATATATATATATATATATATATATATATATATATATATATATATATACTAAATTAATTGGAGAAGATAAATAGACATGATTGAATGAAAATTAATTATATAAAATTAAATTGTAATAGGTAAATATAAAATTTAAAAATAAAACTTTAATATATTAAATAGCCATTTGAAGAGTTAGATGTATTATATTTTTTAGGAGACACTGTCTTGAGACCGATACATTTGACATAGGTCAGACCCATTATTAATGATTATTATATACAAGTCTCTTCCAATTTCAAATGTCACACTTCTCATCTTAGGTTGTCCCACAAAAGGTTGCATCTTCTTAAAAAAGCAAAAAGTCAAATACAATCAACTTTCTCCATACACTTTATTTACTAAAACAAATCACCTCAATCTAACATATTTAACATATTTTATCATTTATTTATTACCAAAAAATATCATAATATCCCTAAAAGTTACCACTTTTCTTAATCGATGGTGCAAACATATTTGTGATTGAGGGAGTAAATAAATACATCGAGAGTGCAAACATTTGTGGGATGTAGGGAGTAAGTAAATAATGAGTAGTTAAAGTATATTTATAGTGAATCATATAATAACGCCTAGGAATGTAATTTATCTTTTAGAAAAACATATTTTAACTATTAATAAGCATATTTTACATATATAATAATCATATGTTAACACATCTCACAAATCGTCTCACAATTATTATATTTAATTATACGAAAATTCATAAAAAGGTACATTTAATCAATTTAATTAATCTTAAAAAAAGGTGAATAGTCACCATTGTGGAAATTAATTATACAAAATAAAATTGTAAAATAAAAGTATAAAATTTAAAATGTTTGATTTATATAATTAATTATTTTATTTTATAATGAATTATTTTAATATCTCATTAAATATTTTATAGTTGATTTTTATTATTTTATACCTCTTTACGTTCTTAATTTTTGTTATAACATTTTAATAATTATATATTATATATACTTTAATTTCAATTAAAGTGTGAATGATGTGAGAAATAATTTTATGATATTTTATAATTTATACTGCTGCATAAATAAAATTAAAGTGTGAGTGATGAATCAAAAAATAGGATGGAATTTGATACATACAACAATTTACTTATTTAATAATTTATCGTGATAAATCAGTTGAATATTATCAGACAAAAAAAATTATATATAAAGAAATTTTGATATAATTAATAAATAGATTATTTATTTAAATGATCATTATTAAGTTGGAAAAAAAACTTTCCAGAATTATTGAAAAAAAAAAGAAAAAGAAGAGAGAATTAAGATTTTTTTTTTTTTACAAAATATGACTTGCATGTAACGTGCAACGCACGTGTAAAAATCTAGTATACTAAAGAGTAATATGTGAAAATAGGGGTTTAGTGTAAAGCTAAAACTTGTATGCCCCAGGACACCGTGCGCTCAAATACAATTTAGTATTAATTTATATACTCTTTAGTATAAAGATGTGTACCTTTTATTTTTTTATTTTTTTAAATAAAAGTATATATCATTTAAAATAAAATGTTGTACTCTTACACACCTTGTGCACCTAGAATACAAGAGACCAACTCTACTTGCATACCTTAAAACAAGTATTTATCTAATAATTACACCTTAACCCATCTAGAGATCATTTCACACCATACTTTGTCAAAAATTAATACTCTTAAACATTATATAAAATATTACACGTTGTATTGCCAATTTAAATTACACTTGGAGAAAAAAATATATGAAAGTAAACTTAAAAACCTACCCATTACCTATAAAACATTACACTCCTTAATTTACTTGAATAAAGGAAATTTTGGAAGGAAAAGTAGGAGTAAATTAGTAATTTAAAAAATAAATAAATAAATAAAATTATTGGGATTGATAAATAAAATATAAAAAAAGTTAGAATTAATTTTTTTTCCCATAACCTTTTAGAACTTTAAATTTTGTCTCAAAAAAAATATTTGTATCGATTTTGTTTCAAAATTATATGTTTATTTCGATTTTGTCCAATTTTTGCTGAAACTCACGATATTCGTCAGAAATTGGTCATGTGTGTTGCACATGATGGATGAATTTGGGGATTTCAGCGAAAATCTAGGATTCCGGCAAAAATTGGTATACTGAGAGTTTAGGTAAGGTAATAGTGTGAATGTTTTTTATACCGAAACTTTCGTTGCAGTATTTGGTATGAATTGTTGTTACGTTTCTAAAGTATAAGTTATATTGTTTATAATCCGTTAGTAAATACCGTCATTGGTTTTTTTTAATGCTTTTAAATAATTCAACATTATGTTGAAAAAAAATTATATTCTTAAAAAAAAGATGTATATAAAAACATAATTAAAAGATAACAGATCACATTATAAAATAATACGTACATGCGACGTGAGATTATATTGAATTAGTGTTATTAAATATCAATAAAACACCAAATAAATATTGAATTCAATGCCGATTATAATATACTCCATAAATAACAAAAATTAGAGTTTGACTGTTGTGCACCGATGCACCTGAACTATTTTAACCGTTAAATTATATTTTAGTTTGATCTTTACCATCAAATAAAATAAAATAATTATTTTTAAAAAAAACTACCCACTCACCATATTTTTAACCCACTAACCGCAGGTGCACTTATGTAGCGGGTGCACCGCAGAATCACCCCAAAAATTATCCGAATATATTAAAAGTGCCTAGCACTTGTAAAACTCTTTTGGACACCTTTGTCCTCACCTATTTCTCTTTGCTACATTTTCACCCTTTATCATTTTTTTTCATTTTGGGTGTCCGCCCCAAGGGTCTCATTTCCTTTTTATACATATGAGATCCACACACCCCCACTAATACAACTAAAAAATGTGACTCACACATCCACTAATACAACTACCCACTACACATTAAATAATAATAGTCTTTAATCCACGTGCAAAAAGAAAATGACACCCTTAAAGGCGGATGGGGGGAGTATATTTTAAATTAGGGGTGACTATTTGTACTCCCAAAAATTTACTAAATGAACCTCATTATTTATAGATTTAAAATATATTTATATGAGAAGACGTAAATATCCTTATATAAATAATAAAATAAGATTAGTTATGATAAATTGTTATACACTCCCCAATTAAAATACTTAATGCACCCCATTGTTACCCTAAACACTATTAAAAAAAGATGAACCTTGAATTTAGGGATGTAAACGAATCAAACCGTTCGTGAGCTATTCAAGTTTCGGTTCGAAAAAAATCCGTTCGAGTACGATCGCGAAACTAAACGAGCCGAGCTCGATTTTCGAGCTCGATTATTTTTTAGAGCCGAACTCGAGTCTAGGTGTGTTTGGCTCGAAAGCTTGCGAACGTGTTCGTTTACGAGCTTGTGAACATGTTAGCGAACGTGTTCGTTTATAGGCTCGCGAACATGTTCGGTATTAGGCTCGCGAACGTGTTCGACAGTATGCTCGAATAGTGCTCGTTATAGGCTTGAACACTATAATCAATATGCTCATTCTTATTATCATTACTCCATCATTATTATTATTATTATTATTATTATTATTATTATTATTTAATAGTATAACTTATTTTAAATATGGTAATTTTAAAGTTTAAGAAATTTTATATAAAAAGATTAAATTAAATTATATATATATACTTATATCAATATAATTTATACGGGATATAAATTTATAATTTAAAAAATATAGTATACTTTAAATTAAAGAAAAATTTTAAAATATGACAATAAAAATAATGAAAATATTATAATGTAATTAATAAAAATAAAATTAAAATAAGAACGAATGTTATTAGTTCTAAATAATGAATTGAGAGATATTTATAATGAGTTTAAATATGTAAATTTTTTATTTTCTATCTCTATATAGGATTTAAAAATGGACGAGCACAAAGAGGGAAGAGGTTGAACCAGATCAAGAAAGACTTAAGTAAGAACAGAGAATGTGAACATTTTACCCACGCCATTATTACTGCAAAGGCTAAGATATACAATGGAAGTCATCTCTCTCCCGAGACAAACCCAACATAAGCAATCAAAGAATGTTCTGCCAAAGTCCACAAAAATTCTCCACTTTAACATAGTCTGACCTAAGAAAACAAGCCACCAATGCAGAGATACCATAGTATAATAATTCAATTTTTAACAGAATGATGGGGTAAAAGCATATTGAACAAATGGACCGCTCATCACTCTTCACTTTCTCCAAGTATCATCTATTCCAAAATTCTTTGTTTCTCTGATATCAACAACCAATGCAACCCAAACAACAATCCAAATAAAAGGAAACAAAAAATGTTAAGGAGGAAACACATGCATGAAATAGCTATAATGATTAATACCAACTTGGCAAACAGTGACTGCTACACAACTGTTTAGCCACTCCACTCCTCATGTCTAACACCAGTTAAGAATCTTCAGATGAGCTTCTGCCAAAAAGACAGGTGGAGATGAACATACACACAACATGATTATCTCCATTACACAGCTTAACACAAAATACCAAAATCCAGCGCCACCAGAAATCAACTGAAACTAACCTACCAAACCATTCGATTGAGAGTCAGACAACCACCAGACTAGGAACCTCTGGACAGAAGAGCAAAAGGATAAAGGTTAAAATAAAGCTATTATTATGAGACGAAAACCACTATTTTACTCCTTCCACAAGACACTAATATTGCACATCATCCGCACTGCAAGATTTATGATCAGCCAGATAGAGGAAACCCAGACCCGACCACGACATTCTTTACACGGCAACAATTATTAGCAGTAGACCAAATCTCACTTTGATGTGCAGCTACGCTCTGTTAAACTACAAAGAAAATGCGACATAGGCACCCATTACTTCAACCAATATAAATTTTATTATAAAGATGTCTTCAATAAATCGATATAGTCACTCCAGCACCAAGACAATAACACGACTTCAACAGACATCCGACACAAGACACTAAAGAGAGTGGAGAACATGATGTGATATCTAGAAAGAGGAGAATATCCACAATTTCAGCACAGGAATCTTAGTATATCAAACTATTTCAGCACTGAAAACCTGAAGTCCTTGAAAGAGAAGTATTCAGTTGACAGAGCAGAGAAAGGCGAAATATCGTTCAAAGGAGAAACAAGAGAACTAGAAAAAGAAATGAATGCTTCCAATCAAATGCTATCGAAATGGACTTAACTCCACAAAAAGGGGACAAACAGAGGACACCAACACAAGACACAATTCTGAACTGTGAAGTGGTAGACTAATTGATGTTAAAGGACTATCACCATTCTTTTCTTTCTCCTATACTGTCTTCGTTCCAAAATTAATAATTTCTGAGATCAGCCAAAATACAATCCCAACCAAAATAGAAGGAAACACAAATGCTAAATTTAGTTCTTCTGAGTACCACATCAAAAGACTGAATGCTTCTGATCCTAACATTCTTATAGAAAATACATGGGGACACCTGAGCAAAACTTGCCAAAATCCAGCATTATCAACAACTAAATATAACATGTGGTTAAATGTATCTCTTTATCTGATCACATGGAACAAGATCATGCACATTATTGTACCCCGCAATGAAGAAAACTAACCCATGAAACCATTCAATTAAGAAAGAGCCAGCCAGCCACCAGACAGAACCTCTGAACATGAAAGCATAATAATGATGAAAAACGATAAAACCAAGTTAAAAGAGGTAGAACAGGGGTTAAAAAAAACAATATTTTTACTCCCTTCGAAACACAAGTCATCCTGCAGGATTTATATTCAGCCGGATGGAGGCACTGAAGATCAAATCTTATTTAATGTGCAGGTAACACTGTTGAATACAAAGGAATTGTGACATAGGCTACAGTATAACCGTATTTAGAAGTCCTGAAAAAAGATATTTGTTGACAGCAGAAAAGACAAAATATTCATTCAGATGATTAGGAAAAGAATCCAAAATAGAGCTTAGAAATTCGATGAAAATTGGGATCAATTGTGACCATGACTTCATGATAAGAACAAGAATCCACCATATAACATTAGAAGATATAACATATAATGATGAAATGCACATCAAGAGCTTACAATAGTCATTAGTCTCTATGAACAGAAGATCAAGAAAAAGATAACCATCAGAGGAAAGAGGACCAAAAAGGATACCATTTATTTAAGACATTCTGGTATAGAATTAGACGCAAATCAATGTAATTTACATTGCTTGATTGTATAAAATTTAAACATTTTCTACAGAACATCACACTTCCTGCTGTAATAACATTTTGATTTTTACTTAGCAATCATCAGTGTGTACATGAACAAGTGGAACCACAAAATTGAACAAGTTGGTTCTCATATAATACACTACAATTTACAAGAGAAATCCAAGGGAGACGATGATTACTCAGGGTTGGCCAAAAATATACGGTTATTTCAAGCTGACCGAAAAGAAGAGATTCGGAAGGCACCTAATACTATGATAAAATTTCCCCCTCTTCCACATCCGAAATAGCCATGTCTTCATCAAGACGATACCCATGATCAAGTGGATAATACAAGTACTCACAACCTATCATCTTCAAGTTGTCCAACATACCCATGTTATCATCCACCTCCACTGATTTTTCAACCTGAATAACAATACTTTGAATCAGAAAAATAGGGGAACATACGGATCACATAGTCATCTAAGGTTAACCAAAAAAAATACCTTCTCAAACACTCTTCTTGCAGCTTTTCTTTCGTTCACACGCTGCATCATCAAATCATGCTGCTGCTCCCTGCGGGAGGCTTCTTCAGCAGCTTTGATTAGTGCTTCAAGCTTTGGCATTCTCTGCAAAACAAAATCAAATAAAAAAAAATGTGAAGTAGCTTGTAATAAATTTGGTAACTTTGAAGAGGAAGATGGATGGAAAACTTTGACTATTGAAGTCATTCACCCCAATATCATACCCTGCACTCGTGTCATATCTGACTTCACAGCATTATCAACTCAAGCATTCATCTTATATATCATGCAAATATGAACATCTAATCTAATTTATATCTAATTTATAAAATAATTATCACATGCAGACTAGACTTGGAAACCCAATTCCATATAGTTGCTAGAAATAATGAATAACTACATAAAACTACACTTAAAAATTGATCATTTAAAATATACTAATAATTAATAAGAAGTTAGTAAAATAACTGGCATTTACATGCAAATCATTTAGATAACTAAAGGCACAGTAGCAACCTTCTCGTCGTTCTCGTTGCAGTCTCTCTCTTTCTTGTTGCAACCTCAAAACTCTAAATTCAATATAAGTAAGAAAAATAACTGATGGAAATTGAAGGAAAGCGTTAAAAATAATGTGTATTGTGTGTGTCTGCAGCATGCATGCAAGTACATAAGTATGGCATTGGGGAATGAGGCAGAAATATTACATGGTCCAAATGCTCTCGATGTGTAGCCTTGAAGATTGTATCAGCAAAGCGTTTCTTTAACATTGCGACCCGCAGAGCTTTCTTGGGAGACATTTGGACATTAAATGACAATTCGCCAGCTTCACTTAAACTGGAACATTCGCCAGCTGCAGCATTCACAGCTTGTTTTCCGGGCTCAACCTGTTCATATATAGCAAAGCTAATGCATAAGCATGCAAAAACTACAGTAAAATTGAAGAATTACAGATTCATTAAGTCAAGAAAAATAATTCCTGTTAAAAAATAAAGAGGCATGTGTAAGCATGGACAATTAATCACAATACATTACACAAGAGAACCTTAAATTCTCCTCTTTTGTTTCTCCTTTTGTAACATCAGCCCACAGGTGCCATGTCTAACAGGCATGGTAGCTTTCCAGAGATCATTGTGCTTTTTTTCCTCTGGACCAGATATTTCCAGCCTCCGCTTCTTAGACTTTGCTGGCATTCCTTCAATGGTACATTTCTCTCAAAGGAACCAAAATCTAACATGTTTATAGTGCTTTCGTATGAGTTGTCTTCTGAAGCATCAAGCAGCCTTTCTAAGGTTCTTTTGAGCTTCTTCCCTGCCACCGTCTTAGGCCGAATTTGCGGGGGGGGGGGGGGGGGGGGGGGGAGGAAGCAGTTAAGCTTCACTTGGTTCTCAGCCACTATAGTCATTGGTTCCAACAAATTACTGTAACAAAAGAAAAACGGATAAATTTATTACTTCAACTTTAATGCTTGAGGCTTCGATAATTACTATAATTGAAATTCCGAACAGTTATGGGATTTCCCAATACAACTATGATGCCAGAGTCGCTCATTAATCTTATTGCTATCATGTTTCAAATTCAAAGTAAATTCAAATTATAATTTGGGCAGGAAAACAAAGAGAAAAACACCAATATTAAGAAAAAAACTGATAAGATTAGTCACTCCCTCTTCCTGAATTGTAATGGTATAACCATGAATTTTTAAATGTTCCTAGCAAGAGGGATTTTCTTACAATAATGGTTAACAGGTCAATTCTCACGCAATCATATGTATGAAAATCTCATTACCAAAACCAACGGACATGTGCATACAAATCAATTCGAATTCAGAGGAACACAACAAAAAGCATATGATACATCGATAACTGATATACACAAGATATAACCCGCATCCAAACAATTCAAATTTACCGAAAAGAAGAAGATTTACAGAGCGTCGAACATACCGCAAGAAATATTACTCTCGAATCAATCCAAATTCGAATTGCAGTGATGAAATTCGACTTCACAGTAGGTATTAGGTATTACGTGATAGGAAAGGAAAATTAGGAATTATTTATAGGTTTTGACAGCAGGGATTAGGTATTACGTGATAGGAAAGGAATTACGAATTACTTATAGGTTTAGGGTTTTAACTCGGCAATAACAAAAAAGAAAAAACATTAATTGTATTGATGTCTTGTTTTAAATTTTAAAGATCTTTTCTGCCCACCTAATTTAAATACATTAAAATTACCCATTATTTGAGTTCATTTCTCCGTATCTGCAATTAAAAAATATAGTATTTGATTTGATTGGGTGAAAATTACTAAAATATAAATCAACTATCAATATAAAATTTAAAGAGCGTCGAACATACCGCAAGTAATATTACTCTCGAATCAATCCGAATTCGAATTGCAGTGATGAAATTCAATATTACTCTCGAATCAATCTGAATTCGAATTGCAGTGATGAAATTCGACTTGACAGTAGGTATTAGGTATTACGTGATAGGAAAGGAAAATTAGGAATTATTTATAGGTTTTGACAGCAGGTATTAGGTATTACGTGATAGGAAAGGAATTATGAATTATTTATAGGTTTAGGGTTTTAACTCGGCAATAACCAAAAAGAAAAAATATTAATTGTATTGATGACTTATTTTAAATTTTAAAGATCTTTTCTGCCCACCTAATTTAAATACATTAAAATTGCCCATTATTTGAGTTCATTTCTCCGTATCTGCAATTAAAAAATATAGTATTTGATTTGATTGGGTGAAAATTACTAAAATATAAATCAACTATCAATATAAAATTTAAAGAGCGTCGAACATACCGCAAGTAATATTACTCTCGAATCAATCCGAATTCGAATTGCAGTGATGAAATTCAATATTACTCTCGAATCAATCCGAATTCGAATTGCAGTGATGAAATTCGACTTGACAGTAGGTATTAGGTATTACGTGATAGGAAAGGAAAATTAGGAATTATTTATAGGTTTTCACAGCATGTATTAGGTATTACGTGATAGGAAAGGAATTACGAATTATTTATAGGTTTAGGGTTTTAACTCGGTAATAACCAAAAAAAACAGTTATTGTATTGAAGCCCTATTTTAAATTTTAAAGATGTTTTCTGCCCACCTAATTTAAATGCATCAAAATTGCCCATTATTTGAGTTCAATTCCCGTATGTATGACTGCAATTAAAAAATAGTATTTGATTTGATTGAGTGAAAATTACTAAAATATATAAATCAACTATCGAATATAAAATTTAAATTAAAAAAAATGTGAATGGTTAATGCATTGTGTTATCCTAAAAAAATTAATTACTAAAATATATAAATAAACTATCGAATATAAAATTTAAATAAAAAAAATGTGAAAGGTTAATGCATTGTGTTATCCTAAAAAAATTAATTAAAATTTTTAAAATTTATTTTGTCTATTCATTTCAATTTTTTGTTCCACCTAATTTAAATACATCAAAAGCTCATTATTTGAGTTATTTTTTATATTACCCAGTATGACTGCAATTAAAAAAAATAGTACTCGACTGAGTGAAAATTACTAAAATAAAAATGAACTATCTAATATAAAATTAAATTAAAAAAATGTGAATGGTTAATGTGTTATCCTTAAAAAATACTATTTTTAAGTAAAAAATTTAAAATTTATTTGTCTAATCATTTCAATTTTTTTCCTATTCTTTCCAAAAAAAAATAAAAATAAAATTGATCTATTCATTCCAATTTTTTTATTTTTTTTTCATCGGCACTTGTCTTCTATTCAATTCAAAAAATGTCTATTCGATCTAAATTTATTTATCTATTCAATCCAAATTTACTAATTTTATTAACTTTTGATTTTTGGCAAATTCATATTAAATAATAGGTCAAATTGTGTATGTGAATCTAGACATTTACTTCAATTCATTTAAAACATTTATCATTTAAATAATTTTAAAAAATAGAAATTGAACGAAGAAATTATAAATTCAGTTATAATATTATATAGAGGATGAATAGGAAAAATTACTCCTAGTTACACACTTTATACCCTAAATTACTAGGAGATACAATGAATTCAAAAAATTACTCTCACATATAAAATATTAAAGTAAAATACCAAATATAACCTTAATTCATTATCATCCTATAAACTTTTAAACTACAAACCCTGAATCCCTCACCAACCCACTATCGCCGCTGCCGCGCGGCCAGACCGCCGTCGGAGAGTAGGAATATATAATTTTATCGCTGCACATGATACTTACGATTCACACTTTTTTTGTCGCACACACTATTTTTACTGCACATAACTTTTTCTGCACACACTTTTTTTTACTGCATATAGCTTTTGATGCATACGAACATTTATGTGCAGCACATGTGTAAAGGTAATATTGGATATCAATATATATTTATGTAGTTAGTAATAATATTTTTGTATGTTTGTATCTCATAGTAATAAAGGAGTTTTTAATGTACCTAGGAGTTACTATCCTGGGATGAATATGTTATTTAATTAAATGAGGATTATAAATTATTTAATTAATTGTAATTAAATATTAAAATGTACTGAATAGTTATTATTTAACAAATTAACTAATCATAATGAATAATTAATTTTAATTAAAAAATTATGAAATTTTTAATTATTTAATTATATACAATTATTAATTAAATTATAAAAAAACTAATTAATATTAGTAATTATTTTATACTTTTAACATATAAATTAAAAATATTCATTAATTAATTTAACTCTTGATATAAAAGTTCTAAATGTTTATTAACGGGATAATATGTTATGGACCAGCATGGAAATTGGGCTGCTCGATTAGAGCTGTCAATTTGGGCTAAATCCAATAAGTTAACTTACCCCAACCCATAAAAACTGTTAGTAACATGCGCCCAAAAATTATTCAACCCAAAATGACCCGCCCCAAAAATAATCTGCCCCATTTAAGCCTACTACACAATGGGTTACAGTGGATTGTGTGTTAACCCGCCTCAACCCAAAATTCCTCCTTAACCCCTCTTCCTTTTTTTCCACCCCCACCCACCCACCCCACCCAAAATTCACGCCTCACCCCTCCCCCCCAACCCCCACTAAACTCACACCTAGGGCTGGGTATCGGGTCGGGTGCCAGGTAATTCGGATTTCGATGTACTCGAAATTTCGAATACCCGATCGGATTACCTGATTTTACATAAAATTTTACTTAAATTTCAATAAAATTTCCAACATTTAAAAAAATTGATGCATTATTATAAATTTGGATTTGATATTATTCATGATGAATGCCAATTGTCAAATATGTTTAGTATTCCATTAAATATTAAAATCAATCTATGTCTAATATTTTTAGTACTCCATTAAATATTAAAATCAATTTATAATCCATATATAAATAAGTTGATTTTTATTTATTTATTTAACGGAAGGATTTTTTAAAAATCAAAATTTAAGCAATTATCTGTTTACAAATTGAGTAGGTTGTTCAAGCATGATAAGTTAAGCAATTATCTGTTTACAAATTGAGTAGGTTGTTCAAGCATGATAAGTATATTAAATTGCAAGAAGATGAGAAATTCACAAGAAAGAAAAGTGTAAATTAGAGTATTGACATTTTTGAGGAATTGATGTGGTGTAAAGATTGAGCTGTGATTTGTGAATGCATTGTGAGAAAGTGTAGTTAGTATATTATTGGAGTATTATATTAATATATAACAGAAATTTTTAAAAAAATTAATCGGGTAACCCGATTCGATACCCGATTCGATAGTGAACAATTGGTTCGGGTATATCTGATAGGGGTGTGCATCGGTCGGTTAACCGAAAACTAAAAACTGAACTTTTAAAACTGAAAATCGAACCGAACTTTTACAAAATCGGTATTAACCGAACCGATGTATTTCGGTTAACTGAACCGAAATTTATTAATTTTTTTTAAAAATAAACAATCTTTTTTATATCATTTTATTATATTTTCACTATTAAAATTTTTTTTTAATATAACATACACTACAATAATATATATATATATATATATATATATATATATATATAATTTTATATTATATAAATCTATATATATACTTACATGGTCATAATAAATATATATTATATTTTTTTCGTAGTATAAATTAATACAATTTAAAGAAAATATATTGAATAGATGAAATTATTTTATGTTTTAATTAAATTTTGATATTGAAAATTAAATCTAGTTAATTAAGTAATTTTGTTTAGGATGAAAAAATTTATTGAATATGTATAAAATAAAATTATAAAGTGAATATATTAATATATATATATATATATAATAATAATAATAAATTAAAAGTTCAGTTCAATTTTCGGTTAATCGAAATTTTAAATTTCAAAATCGAAAACCGAACCGAAATTTTAAAAATTAGATTTGCAAAACTGAAAATCGAACCAAATTTTAAAAAACCAAACCAAATTAATATTTCGGTTTGGCTTGGTCGGTTTGTTCAGTTTTAACCGAACTTTGCACACCCCTAATATCCGATACTCGAAATTACTCAAAATTACCTGAAAAAATAATTAAGGCCCGAATTGATAGTTTACCTATTTATTATTATTATATTTTTGATTATTATAACGATCTATATACAAAAAATAAAAATCTTACATTTTTTTAATTTCTTTTTGATATATATATATATATATATATATATATATATATATACTAGTATGAAATCCGCACAATGCAGGATCATTTAATTATTATTCTTATTTTTTATAATTAAATAATCTGTGTTATATAACGTAACAACATTAATTAATGATATTTTTTCTTATTGCTAGGAAATTTCTTTCATCAATGTAAATAATTTGCAACAAATTATAACATTTGACTTTTAATAATATAACGTATAACTAAATCATGTAAAAAGTCAATATACATGTACATATATTCTAATTATTTGAAAGAATAATCGATTCTTAAGATGTAAATCGATTCAACAATACTTGAATCGATCCTCTTCCTCTAGAAAAATTAATTATTTAGATGTAAATCTATTTAATTATCTCTTGAAAAATCAATTTTTAAGATGTAAATCTATTCAAGAATAATTGAATCGATTTTCTTCCTCTCGAAGAACCGATACTTGAATTATTGATCCTCTTTCACTTGAAGAATACTTGAATCAATACTTTAGAGGTAGATTTTAAAGAATACTTGAATCGATTCTTAAGAGGTAATACTTGAATTGATTTTTTTCCTCTTGAAGAATTGATTCTTAAGATATAAATCGATTCAAGAATACTTGACTCGATTCTTAAGAGATAATACTTGAATCTATTTATTTTCCTCTTGAAGAATTGATTCTTAAGAAGTAAATCGATTCAAGTTCTTGAATCGATCATCTTACTCTTGAAAAATCAATTTTTAATATGTAAATTTATTTAAGCATCTCTTGAAAAATCGATTTTTAAGATATAAATCTATTCAAGAATACTTGAATCGATTCTCTTCCTCATTCTTAAGAGGTAAAACAATTGAACAATACTTGAATCAGTTCTATTCTTCTTGAAGAATACTTGAATTTGATTCGCTCTATCGAAATAAATTTTTATACATTCATAAATCAAATCTCTAGAGGAATTTGAAGAAAACTCCTATTCTTCTTGGAGAAACGAAATGTATATTTAGAATGAATAACCAAAAACTCTTATTTATAAGTGGGGTGTGAAAGAATATTATATGGAATATTTTTTTTCCTTTTATATATATATATATGATTTAATTTGATATTAATTTATTTATTTATTGCATTAAAAGATTTAGTAACTAATTAATGATACCCAAATAAATAAATAAAATATTAAAAATTTAATCATTATTAAAAATAAGAAACATTATTTAAAAAAATATTAAATAAGGAAGTTAATTAAAAGTAAATAAGGAAAATATTAAAAAGAGTATTAAAAATCCAAAAAATTGAGAAAATTACACGTCACATTAGAACGCTATGGAGATGCCACGTTAGCAAAAAAAAAAAGTTTCTGCTATAATATACTTAATATATATATATATATATAATATTTAATTATTGTTTATTTTCTTAATAATTATTTTTAAATAAATTATTTTTTATTCAAGTATTTTTATTGTTTTTAGTCTTATATATGTAAGAAAAAAAATATTAGAATCAACTAAGTCAATTATTCCATTTTAAAGATCGATCACATCGCCCGTGCACGGTAGAATTTCTATGATAGCCAAATAATATTTTTTACATGAATCGCATCCTCATATTTAAATTTTAAAAAATTAAAAATATAATATATAATTACAATTGTTTATGCATGTTCTTGGCTCATTAATTTGTGTTTAAGGAGATAAAGATTATTTAGTAACGGAACCAAGAAAGATCACAATCAAACATGAAACAACCATAAACAAGAGATTATCAAGTGATTGGGAACCGAATTACCACCAAAGAACTATATTCGATTTTATTACTCTCCCTTAGAACAACACTCATAAACCACTGATTCTTACAAGTATAATGTCTAAAGTGTGCATCAGTTACCTGTCTCTCTCATGTGAGAGAGACTATTTATACTATCTACAAAACCCTAATCTGGAGCCAATCGCTTTGCGTCACTGGGATGGAGACAAGCCGTCTTTAATGAAGCTGTCTGGTATGCCGACCAGCCTGAGGAGAAGTCTGGATGCCACGGGTTGCTTTTGCAGGGTTTCTCAGAGCGCCTCTGTCCTTTG
Source organism: Pogostemon cablin (assembly GCA_023678885.1). Taxonomy (NCBI): domain Eukaryota; kingdom Viridiplantae; phylum Streptophyta; class Magnoliopsida; order Lamiales; family Lamiaceae; genus Pogostemon; species Pogostemon cablin. Next base: position 10,681,504 of record CM043008.1, on the reverse strand, counting down.
CTGGCTTCCTATTGGTAGTTAGGGTAGGATGCGCCAGTCAGTTGTTGTCTTCTAGTTAGGATTGCTGTCCAAGACATCCCTTCTTCCCGTTAGCCTTGTCTTCTAGCCTGCTGCACTTGTCAGTCTTCATGATGGTGTTTGTGCTCTGTTCCTCCGCTCCTATTATTCATCTGATTCTCGGACAGATTGACTTCCGACATTGTGATGCTCGTCCGAGCTCTTGGGCAGGAAAGGGATGTTACCGAGGTTCCCTGCAAGGGTGTTTCAGGCTTCGGTCCCTTTAATGGGTTCTTTCTTTGCTCTTTCCTGGACTGGGCTTTTGGGCTGTAGCGATCCCCTTGGGCTGCCTTGGCTGTCCTTTCAGTACTTATCCTCGGTTTGGGCCGCTAGAGGGTTGGGCCTCCTTCTTCAAGTATTTTAGATGTTATTGAACTTTGGGCCTACTAGGCATGGGGGATATACTACCCATAACAACAACTATGATCTAACTTTAATTTATAAACCCCAACTTGCATGGTGAACCAAGTGCATCTCAAAATTATCCTAAATTTTACTAATGTTTTTTTTTAATGGTCAAGAACATTACGCTCTAATAATTAAGTGATGTTTTATCTTTTAAGATTGGCGTGAGATTGGACTTTGGAGAGAGTATTAAAGTATAAAAGTTGGAAAGAATAAATAAATAAATAAATAAAAGATATGTTATTATATAATTAATTAAAATGGCATGAATTATTTGAAAATATATAACGTGCAGTAATATATTTATAAAAGAATGCAATAACAGTATAATATAAGTGTAGTTATTAAACTCTAATGATAAAATAAATATTAGCTTTTAAAAATAAGTATTAAATTTTAGGATTGTAAATTTTAATTTGGAATTGAGATATATTATTACATTTTTCTAATTAGAAGTGTTCTAGACAAATAAGTATTTCAAAATTTATAATTTAGTTCAGCTCAATTAATTAGTTGTTATTCTTCTTATGATTTACCTAACATTTTAATCTCATTAATTAACATATAAGTGTATAATTTAATTATGATCAATTTTATATTCTATATATATATATATATATATATGTGGTCAACTTCTTTTTCCCGCTCAAACGTTTTAGTCAAAATTTCTTCTTTATTTCTTATCTCTCTCAATTTCTTTCTTCTTTATTTCTTATCTCTCTCAATTTTTCTTTAATTTCTCACATTAACTTTAGATATTGAGTTCTCCTATTTTATAGTGTGACATATATGGTAGTATTTATCAAGAGAGATTGTAGACTATATAGTAGTTTTCTTATGCACTTCCTTTAAATTAAATATACATAATTTTACGTAAATTATTCTCTTGTTATTTGTAGTATAATAATTATTAATAACTAATGACATTAATAACCTATATCAATTATGGCAATTGGTAATTTAAAATAATTTTCGTTATTGATTCAGTTGCTTTTAGTATTTTGATTTTTTTGAGTATTTCTTACTACTATTATTTATAAATTAATGTCATTTTTTTCTTTTATTAATTTATATCATACATATTATTATTATTATTATTAACAAGTGTTTTATTTAATTTTTAAATTATAAATTAACGTCATTTCTTAATACAAGATTATAAATTAATGTTTTTATTTTTTAAAAATCAATTCATGCCATACATATGGGGTATATTTTATGGAGTATATCTATGTGCTTAATGTGTAGTTGGTTAAAAATATAATATTTTAGGGTAGGTATTGTGTCAGACCGTCTCACATAAATTATTATTACTTTCGCAATAAAATGTTATCACTTTCGCTATAAAATGTTTTCACTTTTTATATTATTATAAATTGTTCACTTTTCGTTAGTGATGTTATCATTTTTTATCCGTCTCACGTAAGGGCTTACGTGAGACAGTCTCACACAAATTTTTGCCAATATTTTAATGTAGTGGGTAGCTTATTAGTATTGTGTGGGGTCCCATGGAGATATATTGATTGTTTCAGTGTGGGTCTCATTTATATAAATGTAACAATATTTATGGGATGCACTATTTAGTAAAAATGTGACAACACTTATGGAACGAAGGAAATATATTTTTCTAATACAAATTGGGTGGGACAAATGGAATATATTCGTTTAATTTTTAAATTATAAATTAATGCCATTTTTTAATACAAAATTATAAATTAATTTTTGTCTTTTATCAATTTATGCCATACATAATAATAATAATAATAATAATAATAATAATAATAATAATAATAATAATATATAAAAGCACATGTTGTCAACCTCTTTTTCCCGCTCAAACGTTTTAGTCAAAATCTCTTCTCTATTTCTTATCTCTCTCCATTTCTCTTTAATTTCTCGCATTAACTTTAGATATTGAGTTCTCTTATTTTATATGTGTGACATATATGGTAGTATTTCTCAAGAGAGATTTTAGACTATATAGATGAGTTAAATATACATAATTTTATGTAAATTATTCTCTTGTTATTTATAGTATAATAATTATTAATAACTAATGACATTAATAACCTATATCAATTATGGCAATTGATAATTTAAGATAATTGTCTTATTGATTCAGTTGCTTTTAGTATTTTGATTTTTGGAGTATTTCTTACTACTATAATGTCATTTTTTCTTTTATAATTTATTTATGCCATACATATTATTTTTATTATTAACAATTGTTTTATTTAATTTTTAAATTATAAATTAACGTCATTTCTTTATACAAGATTATAAATTAATGTTTTCATTTTTTTTAAAATCAATTTATGCCATACATATTGGGGTATATTTTATGGAGTATATTTATGTGTTTAATATGTATTGGGTTAAAAAATATAATATTTTAGGGTAGGTATTGTGTCAGACCGTCTCACATAAATTATTATTATTTTCGCAATAAAATGTTATCACTTTTGCTATAAAATATTTTGATGTTATCATTTTTTATCCGTCACATAAGGTTCACGTGAGATGGTCTCACACAAATCTTTGTCAATATTTTAATGTAGTGGGTAGCTTATTAGTATTGTGTGGGGGTCTCATGAAGATATATTGATTGTTTCAGTGTGGGTCTCATTTACCAAAAATATAAATGTAACAATATTTGTGGGATGCACTATTTAGTAAAAATGTGACAACACTTATGAAACGAAGGGAATATATTTTTCTAATACAAATTGGGTGGGACAAATGGAATATATTTGTTTAATTTTTAAATTATAAATTAATGTCATTTTTAATACAAAATTATAAATTAATTTTTGTCTTTTATCAATTTATGCCATACATAATAATATTATTATTATTATTATTAATAAGTGTTTTGTTTAATTTTTAAATTATAAATTAATATCATATTTTTTATTTATCAATCTAGGTCATACATAATAAATAGAGACACTCTCTGGTGAGACAAATATTTTGTGAGACGGGAGACGAGTCGACCCATTACTAAAGTATACTTAGTATATAGATAAATTATGTTTTTTTATTGTTAAAGTATGTCAATAATAAATCATATTATAACATCTTAAAAACATACTTTAATTTATCATTTATCATAATTTAGAAAATATACTTTAGCACCCACTAAACATACTTTATTTATATAATTGATATATTTTAACACGTCTCACAAACCGTCTCACATAACTAACATCTCACAAGAAACTTTGTCTAATAAATATGTGGTATATGTATAATTTTCGTCGAATATAACAATATTTGCGGGTCGGGGGAAGCATATATTTTGTGTGAACTTTATATACTAAAGAAAATGTATTTTGGGGTGTATTTTATATATCTATATGTTTAATGTGTAGTTGGCTGAGAAATATAATATAATATTTTAATGTATAGTATAGTGGGTAGCAGTATTAGTGTTGTGTGTGGGTCCATGGAGATATATTAATTATTTTTTATGGGTATTATTTTTATCAAAAAGAAAAATGTAACAATATTTGTGAGACGCCCTATTTGATAAAATGTAACAACACTCATGGAATGAAGAGAATATATTTTTTAATACAAATTGGGTGGGACAAAGGGAATATATTGTCCAAGGAGTGTTGTTACATTTTACCAAATAGGGCGTCTCACAAATATTGTTACATTTTCTTTTTTTGATAAATGAGACCTACACAAAACAATCGATATATATATATATATATATATATATATATATATATATCTACCCACTACACAATAAATGCAATATCTTAATCTTGTGCAAACAGTAAATGTAACAGCATTCGTAGGAAGAATGAAGTACTCCAATCACCATATCACAACTTCTAAGTTTCAGATATTAAAAATTTCAAATATAATAACGTAGAATTTAAATAATATTAAAAAAATTAATAGTTACATACACATAATATATTTCAATTCAAATAGAATTCTAATTATTAAATAAAATTCAATAACATTGTGATAACTTATTCCAGTGCAACACACGGGTCAAATGATAGTTTAAAAAAGTAATAGTTCATATCTTTAAAAAAATAATTTCTTATATATATATGAACAATAATTTCGTATATGAAGTATTAAAGAATAATCCATAAATTAGAGTTCATATATGAACGGAAGTCATTTATTTCATTAATAATAATGATTAAAATATTTCGTACATTTTACTTACTTTTTACACTATTGCTTATCAATCACAACAATTTTATTACTTTTTTTATATATTTTATTAATTATTCTCAATAATTTTATGAGTATTTTGTTAAATACACTCCATTTTTTATTAAATACACACCCCCTTTTAACCTTGTATTTCCTAATTTTATTATATCCATACCCCCTAAAATTACAAAAATATCCTTTTAAATTAAAATCATACACATCCCACTTCGAATTTATATATGAATAATTATATTTTTCTAAATATGAGATAAAAAGAATAAAAAACGATTGAAATTAAAACAGTCTTTATTAGAAACTAAAACTGCAAATTCCTCTAATAAATATATTTTTTCATTCAAAAGATCATTCACTAAAAGGGTAGTCTTGGGTGAGACCAATTTACATTATTTTAATTAGTTAAATTATACCACTTTTTATTAAAAATGTTATCACTTTTATTTATAAATATTGTCACTTTTTATTTAAATTATAAATTATTCATGAAATTATTTACTCTCTCCGTCCATCCTTAATCTATTCGTTTGCTTTTTGCGCGTACATTAAGAAAAATTATTATTTTATGTGTAGTAGGTAGTTGTATTAGTGGGATGTGTGGGTCCCATATTTTATTTATATTAGTGGAGGGTGTGGGTCCCATAGCCTAAAAAGGAAAATGGATAGATTAAGAGTGAACGACCCAAAATAGTAAAATGGTTAGATTGACAGTGGACGAAGAGAATATTAAATTAATATAACTTTTTAGTAAAATATTGTAAGACGATCTCACACAAATCATTATTTTTACTAACAGTATTTTGATAAAGTCGGGGTGGAAGGTGAACTTGACTAAAAGAAATATATTGAAATGGATGTTCTGCAAATGAGTACTCTCTTGTAAGACAAATATATATATGTGAAACGAATTGTGAGAAGGGTTGACATATTGTTAAAATATATTTCGTTGTTATATAGGTAAAATATGTTTATTAGTAATTAAAGTATATTTATGGTGAATCATACTACAACACTTTAAAAGTGTATTTTATTCATTATTCATCACATTTAAAAAGACATACTTTACCTATGAATTAACATACTTTGTATTTATAATAGTTATACTTTAACAATAGGCCGACCCGTTTCACATAATTACCGTCTCACAAGAGACTTTGTCTTTACAATTATGAACTCCCTCCATCTGACCAAAATATCCTCATTTTACTATATTAGATATCACATTCAAATATCCTCATTTTCCCTTATAGTAAAAGAGCCCCACATATGGTCTACCACCTACTACTAATACAACTATCCACTATATATAAAATAATAATAGTCCTTAATCGATGTTAAAAAATTAAACGGTGACGTATATGGATAGTGCGGACAGAGTATATTGCTACTTAATCATTATTACTCCCTCTGTCCCATAAAGAAGTTCACAGATACTATAGATGTGAAGTTCTAGAAAAGTATTTTTTTACTTACTTTTAGAGGTAATTTGGTGTTTTTAGGCAATAAATATATTATAAAGTAAGTTATGTGAGTTGTAAAGGGATGGTAATTTTAAAATTAAAGTGTGTTGTCGGGTTGTTGGATTGTGTCTATTTCCTTATTTTAGGGTGTAAACTTGTTTATGAGACAAACAAAAATAATAAGTGTGAATTTGTTTATAGTCCAGAGTGAGTAATATATATATATATATATATATATATATATATATATATATATATATATATATATATATATATATGTAAACACTTGTGTGAACCAGATTAACAAGTGAAGTCTATTTTCAACTATTATGCTTTAGTACATGAAAAATTATTCTTTAAAGAGATAAATATGATTCACGTTTGCACCCGATTCTCACCAAATTCACTCATATATATATATATATATATATATATATATAAAAGTTCAATTTCATCCAATAATTATTAAATTCTAAAATAGTACTCCTAAGTTCCATTTAAGATTGTACCCTATTTTTCATTTAAAATTGCACTCATCTTTAATTTGTAAAATACAAAGAAGAGAGGCAATCTAAAAGGACATTGAGGGAGCAATTTTTCAATTTAGTTTTTATAAGCCTATCAATTATTCAAATATTACCCCATTTTTACTAAAAAAATCTAATTTTAGCTGAAAAAAAAAGATATTAACGTGATATTCTTTTAAATTTTGATAAAATATGCGAGTCATCTCATGTGGCGTTAAATTTACGTGGAAATAAAATTAGTGCCGGTCTTGTTACTAATAGTACCGTCCTAATCAAAATTTGGGTGATAATGAGATGTATCGATTAAGATTTATAGGCTTAAATAAGGTATTGGGGAGTGATGCGCATTTTCTTTGCACGCAAAATTAATCCTCAAGTATTAAGAATATCAGTTGCAGTTTAAGCAAGCGACCATGTGAAATATCGAACCCAAAGGGGGGTGAAGTTATATCTCTTGCTCCAAGGTTATTCACACGTGTTATACGCATGTTTGCTTGTGTCTATAGAGTAAATATGCATGGCTTAGTGATGCGTCCATATTCCACAATGCAGAGTCGGACATTGATACACGAAAGGGAAATTAATGAGTGAAACTGGATTATCCTAGAGCTACCTATTCTCCTACTTGAGTCGCATTCGTATTCTTCTAGTGTTTATTTTATTTTTTATTTGTTATTTTGATTAATTGTTTAGTATATTAATAATTCTATACCTCAAATATTATTGTCAAGTTGTCTTAATTAATTTAGTAAATAATTAAATTGATAATACGACATCCTTTGAGTTCGATATTTCACTTGGTCGCTTGCTTAAGCTGCAACTGATATCCTTAATACTTGAGACCGCATGTTATGTTAGATAATAGAAGGTGATTTTAGGTCATCTTTGATTTTTATGAGTCACTTTGCCAAATAATTTCCTACCAAATAATTTTATATGGAATTATTAATTACTAAACAATTAATTAAATTAACAAATAAAATAAATAGGGAACTAGGAAAATACAAAAATGAATCAAGTAGGAGAATAGGTAGCTTTAGGATAATCCAGTTTCACTCCTTAATTTTCCTTTCGTGTATCAATGTCCGACTCTGCCTTGTGGAATATAGACGCATCACTAAGTCATGCATATTTACTCTATAGACACAAGTAAATATGCGTGTAACACGTGTGAATAACCTTTGAGCAAGAGATATAATTTCACCCCCCCTTTCTAGGTACTATCAGTATCAATTATTTTTCTTGCCAATAGCTACTCTAACCCGATATGATCTCTCTTTATATGTACTATAAAATTAACATCTTTATCCTACTTATCAACCCGAATCCAATTCAATTAATAAGTATTCATACAAGATAATTCTAATGAAGATTCGGAGTCCCCTCACTTAGAATCATAACATGGAATCCTGCTCAGCAGTGAACGCACTCAATCAATAACCAAGATATTTATTCAAACTCTACATAACAGTTAATGATGCACAAAATAACTATGAGTATGAATTAAAAATGCATAGTCATATATAAACTAAACTACAAGTAGTGTTGCACGGAGTATACACACAAAAATTCAATTAATTCATAAAAACCTTCAAAACCCTATATCTACCAAAACGGTTCTAGCTCATGATGTTGCGAAGAACAATCATGAGGATTGGATATATCTTACCCATATATCTGAAAAATACAAGATAAATTAGAAAACAATAAGAACCCTAGATTTGGGACTCGTCGCGTCCTTCTCCATCTTTTACACAAATTCAGAAATTCTTTGAAATTCTCGCTGGCAGTTGCGCGACTACACAATTTTGAGCATAACTTCTACATCTGACCTCCGATTTGAGTAATTATTGCGCTCAAGTGATCCTCTCTTCCTTGGCTTTTTATCCATATGAAGAAATCACATAAACTCCAACATTTGAATGTATAAAAAGACATGCAAAGTGGAACAGTCGTGCTGAACAGGAACAGCTTGCGCGACGTCACCATTTGGATCATAACTTTCTCGTTTGAATTCTGATTGAGGTGTTCCTAATGCCAAAACGATTCTCTCTTCTGTAAATTTCCAATCATATATCACACTTCCAATTCAGAGCTCCACACAAATACAAAAAAATTACACAAATTGGACGTGCGCTATTCAACATTCCTACACAAGTTGCACCTTTTCTCCAACTTGGAACTTTTGATCATTTTTCTATCTAAAATACAATAAAACACCTTAAGTATATATTTTTCTCACATATATCGAATATATGACACTTGTGCTAATATATAACAACAATACTCATCAAAAAGGTGTTAAATTGGATAATAAAATACGCTTATTTTTGCTCTCATCAATTGAACCTTACTGCCACAATTCGTCTTAATTAATCCCCAAGTATTAAGGATACCATTGGGAGCTTAAGCAAGCGACCAAGTGAAATATCGAACCCAAAAAATGGTGTATTAGCAATTTAATTATTAACTAAATTAATTAAGACGAATTGTGGCAATAAGGTTGAGGTATGGAATTATTAATTACTAAATAATTAATTAAAATAACAAATAAAATAAATAAGAAACTAGGAAAATACGAGAGTGAATCAAGTAGGAGAATAAGTAGCTCTAGGATAATCCAGCTTCAATCCTTAATTTTCCTTTCGTGTACCAATGTCCGACTCTGCCTTATTGAATATGGACGCATCACTAAGCCATGCATATATATTTACTCTATAGATACAAGAAAACATGCGTATAACACTAGTGAATAACCATAGAGCAAGAGATATAATTTTACCCCCCCTTTCTAGGTACTATCAGCATCAATTATTTCCCCCTAAGATTGGTATTCTAACCCGATATGATCTCCCTTTATAGGTACCATAAAATTATCCTTTATATCCTACTTATTAACCCGAATTCAATTCAATTAACAAATATTCATATATGATAGTTCTAATGAAGCTTCAGAGTCCCCTCACTTAGAATCATAATATGAAATCCTGCTCAGTAATGAACGCACTCAATCAATAACCAAGATATGTATTCAGACTCTACATAAACAGTTAATGATGCAAAAACAACTTTGAGTATGAATTAAAAATGCATAGTCATATATAAACTAAACGACAAGTAGTGTTGTATAGAGTATACACACGAAGGTTCAATTAATTCATAAAACCATCAAAATTCTAGATCTACCAAAACGGTTCTAGCCCATGATGTTGCGAAGAACAATCATGGGGTTGGATATATGTCTGGAAAATACAAGATAAATTAGGAAACGATAAGAATCCTAGATTTGGGCATCGTCGCGTCCTTCTCCATCTTGAATCCTCCTCTTGGTTCTCCTCTTGAATCCACAGACGAATCTTCAAAGTAATGGAGGGATGGAGGAAAGGATGTGGATGATGGTTGGGGTGCCCCTTGTGGGGTGTAGGATGATTGTGTTGTGGTTCTCCTCCAATCTAATTTAATACTATAAATGAATAATGATGTTATCCACATCCCCTTTTATACTTGTAAACTCTCCTTATAGACCTATGATTGGCTTTTTCTTGGAAAACATTAAAATACATGCAAGCACATACTAGGGGTGTAAAAAACAAGCACAAATTCAGAAATTCTCGCTGCAGCTACGCGACTTCACGATTTTGAGCATAACTTTCCACATCTGACCTCGGATTTGAGTAATTATTGCGCTCACGCGATCCTCTCTTCCTTGGCTTTCCATCCATATGAAGAAATCATAGAAACTCCAACATTTGAATATATAAAAAGTCATGCAAAATGGAACAGTCGTGCTGAATAGGAACAGCTTGCGCGATGTCACCATTTAGATCATAACTTTCTCGTTTGAATTCCGATTGAGGTGTTCCTTATGCCAAAACAATCATCTCTTCTGTGGCTTTCCAACCATATATCACACTTCTAATTCAGATCCCATATGAATACAAAAAAATTACACAACTTGGACGTGCATTTTTCAGCATTCTTGCAAGAGTTGCACCTATTCTCCAACTTTGCACTTTTGATCCTTTTTCCACCTAAAATACAATAAAACACCTCAAGTGCACCTTTTCTCACATATATTGAATATAAGATACTTGTGCTAATATATAACATCAATTCTCATCAAAAATGTATTAAATTGGACACTAAAATACGCTTATTTTCACTCTCAACAATCCCCAAAACTTACCCATTTCTCGTCCCGAGGCAACAAAATAAAAATAAAGAGAAAGAGAGTAAAATTAGCGGGAAAACAAGGATTATGACAAATACCCATTTAAAATACAATTGTCCTCAACTTAGGTCATGCAACTCTTATTACATGTAATAATCAATTCATAGTATACAAGATAAGACAATCACCACCAATTCAAATGCTCCATTCATATGCTCTCATGGGAAGTATATATCACTCGCACTCAAGTGTAAAAGATGTACACTTATGGGTTATGGTGTTTACACTTAAATTCAATTCAAGTGCATGCGTAAGCATAAGCTTGCCAAAAGTCTCAAACTCTCCACCACTAAAAGTATGATTCGATAATATGATCAAAAAGGACTTTTCTTTTGAATGTAATGTTGGCTCTTTGGTTAAGGTATAAAATATATATATAAGTGACTCAAAACTAGGATCAATCAAGTATGCATTCCATCATGATCTTTCATTCTTCTTACTCACTTCAATTAAGCACAACATCCTCCTCAACTTTTTCACTTTTTTTCAAGCACAACATTCTTTCCTTCTTTTTTCTTTTCTCTCTAGGTACCAGTTTCGGGCACTACCTCGCGCATCCTCCATTGGGTACTAGATTTAAGCACTACCCTAGGGTTTTTAGTTCAATGGAGTACTAGATTTAAGCACTGTTCCATGATTTTCATTAGATGCATTTTCAAGTACAATCACTATTTCAACACCAATTTCATTCTTTCCCAAGTTGTTATAAAATTCCATCAACACACTTTGAAAAGTTATTAATTCTCGTCATTGAATCAAGACTAAAAAGAGTCAAAAGCTCAAAGCGGTTATTTCACGAAGGCTGCCAAAGAACGAGGTTTTTAGGCTCAACGAGGCTAACTACGGATAAACATCATTTGGTAGGGAATTATTTGGCTAAGTGACTTATAAATTCAAGGATGACCTTAAATCATCTCCCATCATCTAACACACATGTAGTTTCAAGTAAGACTAAATGCAAGTTCTAGAATACACGCACAAAAATGATACTTACCAGAAAAGAAGTATCATATGATTATGTACATGATCAACGAGGCTCAAAATCTCACATGAGTTCTTAACAAGTAACAGATCACTTTCATGGTAAGCAATATCTCACAAGTACACATAAAACTTCATACCACAATATAATTCAAATACACTTCCTTCATCAATTTTAAGAGCATATGAATTTTAGGCACAATTTAAACATATAAGCTCATATGGATCACCAAAAAATAAATTCAATCCTTCCACTCTATGAATTAAAAGCATACAAAAAAATTAGAAAAAGAAAACGAGGGCACCTGATTTTTCTTTAATGTATGCACGAGTTCCTCGAGTTGTTCAACTCGATCAGGTCAAAGCCTCAATTTACTTGTTTCTATCATCAAAGCTCAAGCACACCTCATTATCATAGATTCATCAATAATAAAATAAGATAACTATAAAAAAGACTCAATTTATTATCTAATCTACTCCACACACTAGACACACCAACACAATACACTAAACATTAGGTAAGTTGCAAAAAAATCGACATATCAACACCGGTTAAAATATTAATATGCCGCAAAAAATCAATCCCCTAACAAACAAACAACCAACAAAAGGAAAAATTATACCATTGGTGCTCATAAGACAAGGTAAGTACATCACACCCCCCAAACTTAGTAATTGCCGAAACATGAGCACCTTAAATATAATAACTCCTCACTCACACGAAAGAAATAATAAAGTAATAAAATGGACGGAATAACCCCCAACAGGTGCTCATATTTAACATCGGAGAGTCATGATAGTTTATCACTTTTTTAACTACTGGATCAGAGGACGGTCTTCTCGCATCCGCACCTTTAAGTACTTTCTTTCCCTCTTCTTGTCTACACCCAGTACCTCACCTTTCTTGGTCACAAGTATAAGATCCTTGGAATTTTCTTCATCCCATGGCTGTCTAGACTCCTCCTTGTTAATCTTCCACTCAATTTCAGAGTCATCTGTCCTATTAAAATTAATATTAAACAAGTTAAAAATCACATCTATTCTCTTGCACGATTGAGTCTTCATGGGCATCTTCATTGCTTGATCAAGAGAGAAAATCAAATCTTCATTATCCATCTGCAGTCTAAGCTTCTCGGCTCTTAATCTCTTTGTTCTTTCTCACTTCTTCTCTACTATAAGCTTGGTATTCTGCCTTTGGGATGGTATTGGAGTATCAATAACATCCGATAAGGCTTTCTGTGTGGAAAATGATGCCAAACAAGATGGTTAAACCTTAGTTTGACCTTGAGTGCTGGTCAAACCAGGTATGTAGTGGTCGAACCGTGCTTCAAAAAATGTGTTCTCTCCCGGACAGATCGGTTCGATCACGGTTCGACCAACATGATTGATCGAACCATAGTGATCGTGGTCGAACCGTGCTTTAGATGAAACAGGATGCTGCAGACAGACTGGTTCGACCTCGATTCTACCAACAGGGTTGATCGAACCATGATGTTCGTGGTCGAACCCGACTTCAGAGAAAACAGAGGGTCACGTACAGGCTAGTTCGACCGTGGTTTGACCTTCAGGGTCTGTCGAACCAGGCTGATTTTGATCGAACCTGTCGTCTGGATGCTCTGGATGTTGCCCAGGTGCTTGGTTCGACCTCCAGGATGTGGTTTTGCTGGCTTGGTCGAACCCTGGTCAAATTGAACTTCTGGAGCTTCAGAATTCATTTTCGACATTATCGGTTCCTCGTATTACGTTCCAGACCTTAACGTTATGGCTTTTCACTCTTTTGGGTTCGTTATACCTTGAGACGGGAACATTATTTTCTCTAACGCTTATGTCAATTGATTCACGTTCCCAGCCATCTGCCTAATTATAAAGGTAAGGTCCTTCAACTACTTAGATATATCTGCATGCTTAGCATTCATAGTAGCCTTAAGACGATCAATACTTGCATCATTCTTAGCCATGTATCGATTGAAGGTATCTTCAACACTCTTCACTTTTTGCTGATGGATACAAGGCCCCCTTTGTGTCAACTCTGTAATCTACCTCTGTTGGGATTCTAGTAGCTTGTTGATGTTAGCTAAACTAGAGACGATCTCATCATGCCTCTTCGGCTTCACCACTTGATGCTCAACCTGTGCTACATTTCCTAGTACATAAGATCCTCTATCTCTTTCCATAAACCAGTCATGTGAATTCATAGAGATGTTTTCAAATAACTTTTCAACTTCTATCGTTGTCTTAGATAACATCGCTCCTCTTGATGATGCACTAATAAGAATTTGTGACTCACAATCCAATCCATATTAGAATATGCTTACTTATACAGCCTTAGACATCCCATGTTGTGGGCATCTCCTGAGCATGTCTTTAAATCTGTTCCACGCCTCATAAAATTTCTCACCCTGATTCATAACAAATTGAGTGATGTCTTGCTTCATTCTTATGATCCTTGAGGGTGGCATGGATCTCTCTAAGAACTTCTGCTGCAGTTGGTCCCATGTAGTGCAATCTGTGGCATCAAGGGTCTCATACCAATCTTCTGCTCTATCAATCAAAGAGAACTTAAGTAGGGCGATCCGCCTAGCATTATCATGAGCTCCAGCACCCTTCTGAGTGTTTGCATAACCAAGGAATCTTCTGAGATGCTGATATGGATCTTCAAAGGAATTCCAGAAAAGGGATTCTTCTCTACCATGTTATAAGAGTGGGATGTATCTCAAAATCATCATCTTTCCCCTTGCTCCTATCAACCCCATGTTGCAAATCTCATTGTATGTGAAAATTTTAAGTATGACAACATAGCCGGATTCTGCCTTGCTCCGGCCATGTTTAGCTCAATGTGTTATTCCTTTCTTTCCATCCTCTCCTTTTCCTAGTGCACAAGTACCTCAAAAAAATTAAGGTTAGATAGAAATAAATAATCACAAATAAAAGTCTTAATCAAACTAGAAATAATAAACTAATAATAACAGTCATCCCCGGCAATGGTGCCAAAAATTTGATGCGCGTTTTCTTTGCACGCAAAATTAATTCCCAAGTATTAAGGATATTAGTTGCAGCTTAAGCAAGCGACAAAGTGAAATATCGAACCCAAAGGACGGCGTATTAGCAATTTAATTATTAACTAAATTAATTAAGACTAATTGTGGCAATAAGGTTGAGGTATGGAATTATTAATTACTAAATAATTAATTAAAATAACAAATAAAATAAACAAGGAACTATGAAAATACGAAAGTGAATCAAGTAGGAGAATAAGTAGCTCTAGGATAATCCAGTTTCACTCCTTAATTTTCCTTTCATGTATCAATGTCCAACTCTGCCTTGTGGCATATGGACGCATCACTAAGCCATGCATATTTACTCTATATACACAAGCAAACATGCGTATAACACGTGTGAATAACCTTGGAGTAAGAGATATAATGTCACCCCCTTTCTAGGTACTATCAGCATCAATTATTTCTCCCTAAGATTGGTACTCTAACCCGATATGATCTCCCTTTATAAGTACTATAAAATTATCCTCTTTATCCTATTTATTAACCCGAATTCAATTCAATTAACAAGTATTCATATATGATAGTTCTAATGAAGCTTCGGAGTCCTCTCACTTAGATTATAACATGGAATCCTGCTCAGTAGTGAACGCACTCAATCAATAACCAAGATATGTATTAAGACTCTACATAACATTAATGATGCACAAAACAACTCTGAGTATGAATTAAAAATACATAGTCATATATAAACTAAACCACAAGTAGTGTTGTATGGAGTATACACATGAATGTTCAATTAATTTATAAAACCATCAAAACCATAGATCTACCAAAACGATTCTAGCTCATGATGTTGTGAAGAACAATCATGGGGGTTTGATAGATCTTACCCATATGTCTGAAAAATACAAGATAAATTAGGAAATGATAAGAACCCTAGATTTGAACATTGTCGCGCCCTTCTCCATCTTGAATTCTCTTCTTGGTTCTCCTCTTGATTCCACAGACGAATCCTCAAAGTGATGGAGGGAATGAGGAAAGGATGTGTATTAAGAAAACTAGAAATTATAGTGCTGCCAACATGTGAAATGTGTAAAGAACTACCATTACCAACAATTACTGAACCGTTACCAGAATAAAGCTTAAATGAGTCCAAGGCAGAGGTCTGATTTGTCATGTGAGCAGAGGCACCCGAATCCAAGGAGTCGGTACAAAGACATTACACTGAGAGGAGAAAGCCTCTGCTAAATTTGCTGAAGAGACATTGCTCCGAGCATTTAGAAACCGTGGGCATTTATCGGCATAGTGAGGTCCACGACATATTTGACAACGAGGAGGACGACGACCACCACCCTATTGATTAAAACCTCCTGAGATGACCCTTTAGATGAATCACTATGCTATTTTGAATGATGATAAGAACCACGGGGCTGTGAATCTGTTGAATGTCGTCCATCTTTAATAACAGAGAAAGCAGCAGGAGGAGCGATGGAATGGCCTTCCATTGCCTTGTGTATGAGCTCATATTGCTTAGCCTGATTGAGGAGATCACGAAAACTAGGCATAGGGACATCGCCATTTGAGTGTCGGCGAAACTCATAAACGTAGCACCCAATTCCCTCAAAAACCAGTGGGTCTTATCAAACTCATCAAGGGGACGATCAATTGATGACAATTGATTGCATAACAATGTAAACTTACGACCATATTCCTCAACCAATTGATTACCACGACACAACGAGAGAAGCTCTTCCCGTAACTGATGTGTGCGAGAGGCGGATGAATCAGAGAATGCCGCATCGAGCGCTACCCACACTGCACACGCCGTCGTGCAGTCCTAGATTTCGAACATGGCATCCTCGGATAAAGATATCTTGATAACCCTGAGATTATCACCTGGCGCGAAATTGCTGATACCATTTTAAGTGTGATTATGAAATCACCGATGAATGGTGATGTGTGTATCACTCGTATTAATAAGTTGGATTTTACAGATTACACACAACATCCCACAATTAAAGGGAGATATATATGGAAGACAAAATCAAATAATAATTTACATGATATATAGAATATGTGATAGCTAATTTCTAGTTTCCTTAATAATGTGGATGATGGTTGGAGGGTGATCCCCACTTGTGGGGTGTAGGATGATTGTGTTGTGGTTCTCCTCCAATTTAATTCAATTCTCTATAATGAATAATGATGTGATCCACATCCCCTTTTATAATCGTAAGCTCTCCTTATGGACCTATGATGGGCTTTTACTTCGAAAACATGAAAATACACTCAAACACACACTTGGGGTGTAAAAACATGCACAAATTCGGAATTTCTCGCTAGTAGCTGCGCGACTTCACGATTTTGAGTATAACTTCCACATCTAACCTTCGATTTGAGTAATTATTGAGCTCACGTGATCCTCCTTTCCTTGGCTTTCTATCAATATGAAGAAATCATATAAACTCTAATATTTGGATGTATAAAAAGTCATGCAAATTGGAACAGTTGTGCTAAACAGGAATAGCTTGCGCAATGTCGCCATTTGGATCATAACTTTCTCGTTTGAATTGTTATTGAGATGTTCCTTATGTTAAAACGATCCTCTCTTCTGTGGCTTTCCAACCATATATCACACTTCCAATTCAGAGCCAACATGAAAACAGAAAAATTATACAAGTTGGACATGCATTTTTCAACATTCTTGCACAAGTTGCACCTTTTCTCCAACTTTGCACTTTTGGTCCTTTTTCCACCTAAAACACAATAAAATACCTCAAGTGCACCTTTTTCTCACATATATCGAATATAAGATAGTTGTGCTAATATATAACATCAATTCTCATCAGAAAGGTGTTAAATTGGATACTAAAATACGCTTATTTTTATTCTCAACAGGTAGTACTTTTACTAAAAGAAATTAATTACTCCCTCCATCCCATATTATTCTTCACCATTTCCGTGAACATGAAGTTTAAGAAAAAATTGTTTTTTAATCAACTTTATTTACTTTTGGAGGGTAATGTAGTATCTTTAAGCACTCAAATTCCGTTATGTGTGTTCGGTAAAAATAATAAATTTGTAATTAAAATATACTTTTAGGCTATGTTTGTTTCGGGTTTAATCTTACAGATTTAGATTTAATACATCTCTTTAAATCTTCCCTATGTATACATGCACACCCTATTAACACGTATTCACCCCCTATCATACATTCTCTCTCTTTAATAAATAATTTTTCTTTCTTTCTCTTTTCTCTTCTCTCACATCAATTAATATTTGATTTGACATAAAATTTAGAGAATGACTTGGGTGCCGGTCCCATGAAAATTTTATGGAACCGAATCCCAAATCACAAATCCCGCGAGTTTGTGGGTTTGCTGGGTTTACTTTAAAAAATCCCCAAATTAAATCGTTACCATCTCTGCCTTCGTCGGCCATCACTTCTTTTACCCCGTTTCCTTCCTCATTCTCCGTCATGAGCACTCCCAGAGCAGCTACCGTCTACAATGAATCGTTGAAGCATGAACTGCAAGGATTTTTTGGATGACGGCGTGGATCTCTAGAGAAAGTCCTTTTCTCATATATTGCAACCTAGCAATGCTTTAGAGACAGAGGATTCACAGGAACGAGGTGATTCTGCTGATAAAATTGGGCAAATCTTATCTGGGGTTTCTGCTTCTTGTTAATCACTTGATTAATTAGGGGCAGTTCTGGTTTTGGTTAAAGTCATGGATTTTTTATTATATTTTAAAGCATGACACTATTAGGATGAAAAAGATTGTTTTATGTATTATCTTTCGTAGGGCAGTTCCCTCCGAGGTGAAGTTATATAACAGAAATTGGGAAAGATTATATTAGGAGATATTGATCTCAATCGGCTCGATGATCAACTTGGTGCTGGCATAATTCAACTCTCTGACCTTGCATTAAATATTGATTATTAAAACGAAAAGGTAGGGTGCAGCTCCGGTTTTTATTGCTGGTTTATGTAATGAAAATTATTAGTTAGAAACTGATATTTCAGATTTTTTTAGAAGTTGTAATTTACTTGTGTTGTTTAGATGATTCGATTACTGATGCATATTTAGTTATGTTCTGCGAAGCCTGACTGTTTACCTTTTTACATTATTTTATTGTTAGTAGTCTTGCTATTTATCTTGGTTTGACTGTGAGGTATTTCTGCTCCACTGGTAATGATGCTTGGCAATATCAGATTAGGATTATTATCTGATTTTGGAGTTGTTAATAGGAAAAATTCACTTATAATGCCATGATAATTATTGATTTACAAAAGTAGTCCCATACCAATGAGCTGGTCAGGAGATGAGGCGGCGGCAGCAACGACGAAACTTCAGCAAGAGGCGATCATCCACTACGTGACATCGGGCGTGGTCCCCAATAGTCGTTGGGGGAGATCACAGTGGCTTCCGACGTACTCCAATCCCTGGGCCCCACCAATTTCCTAGTCTTCGGGCTGGGCCACGATTCCCTCATGTAGGCTATGCTCAATCCACGTGGCAAGACACTATACCTCAAGAAGGATTCCAAGTGGTCCAGACTATTTTAAAAGACGCACCAGCCCTCCATGCCCAAACTGATGCCTACCGGAATTGCATTTCGAGCCCGACGAGCTGCTGCACCACTTCCAAGCGGAACCCCATTGCCCCGCCACCGGAACCTTCCTTTGCGGCAACCACAAATGTAGGTATATATTTCTAATTTTCAGCACTCAATTTCCTCCGTATGTTAGCGCTGAACTTGTTATCGGATGAGGTGCACGATAGTGAGTGGACCTTATTGTGGTGGACGCATTGAGGGATACTTCCCGGAGGCGCTGGGGAGGATGTCGGCGATATACTCGGTGGCGGTGATGGCAAGGAACAGAAAGAAATCAGGTGTGACGTGATGAGTGATATTTTTACCTAGATTTTAGTATCTTTTTATGTCCATTTTCGTAGTATTTTATCCGTATTTATGTGTTATTTTGTTGTATTATATCTTTTTATTGGATGCTAGATATGATAAGGAAGATGCAGGAAAAAGCGGATCTCAATTCGGAGTTGAAACAAAGGAGAACGAGCCGAAACAAAATGTAAAAAATAGGGGCATGCACCAACACGGGCCGTGTACGGAACACGGCCCTGTAAGAAGTGGCCGTGTGCCGACATCTATTCATCCAACACGATCACCCTGTGCCCGTGTTACAGCACACGAGCCGTGTTACAGCACACGAGCCGTGTTGCGTAACACAGCCCTGTAAGAAGAGGCCGTGTGCGAGCATCAAAAGACCCAACACGGCCGCCTTGTGGCCATGTTGCAGAGCACGACTCATGTTGAGTGAAATTCTGTAATCAAAATCCTTCTAGAAGCTTCCCAAGGGGTATAAATACCCAATACTTCATCATTTTTAAAAAGATCCGAAATTCACAGCCCTGCACACACATCACACACCATTTCTTCCATTCCACACCATCATCTTCATCCATTCTTCATCCTTTGGATCTACCATCATCCCACCATCAATTTCTATATCCAAGTGAAGGAAAAGGAACAAGGAACAGAGGAAAGTGCAAAGAAGGGAAGAAGATCACCATTGAAGATAGATCAAGGAAGATTTCATTCAATCTTTGTATTAAACCTCATAGTTTTATCATGATTTGTAAGAATTTAATTGTCTATGTTAATTTCTTTATGAATATGGTAGGCTAATCTCCCTTGTGAGATTAGCAACATGAGAGTTATTGAATAATTTTGGCATGTGTGCATTTGAATTCATATGTTGATTGGATCTATGGTTTTCTATCATTGATTATTAATTGCTTGATTTGTATTGATGATTTGTGTGTTTAGTTATTCTAAATATGTGATTAGATTGAGAAATCAATTATGTGCTTAGGGTAATTGAATGAATCATTTCATCAAACACTTCATGTGCATTATAAATTGTAAAGAGATTGAGAAACCCTTTAGAGTTTAGAACCCTTTGATAGAACATATGATTGGTTTGATCGAGAGGTTGATTAATCGTGTAAAGGGACTCTCATTTCAAGCTTAGTACCTAGTTGGAATTGTTTGAGTGAGAACCAACTCATTGAGCTATGTTTAGAACCATATCATATCCATATTGAGAGGGAGTTTAGGTGAACTTAGTGTTGGCCCTTAGTCTTCAATCCATGATTCATGTGAATTCAATGCACTTATCCTAGGATTTCCACTTCTTAATTGTTGTTAATCTCACTTTCACTTAATTTGGAAAGTCACTTTTCATCCATCTATCTTGTTTGCTAATCATTGCTTGCTTGCTTGCTTTGATTGATTTAATTTCTTATTTGATCAAAATTTCCATTGTAGTTCGATAAACGTGATCTCGCTTAAGCTCTAGCGCCGACCTCCCTGTGGTTCGATAAATTCTTGAATTGGTCAATCCGACTACAAGTTATGGCTAATCATGACGCCGACATGGCCTGCAGCATGGTGACCAGCGTATTACCGCTGGTCTCTCCAGGAATCAGGTCTTATATATCGCCACCACTCCTCTTGCCGACAACCTCATCCATCTCTGGTCTTTCAGCACCGTGGCAGTGGCGGGTACTCAATCACAAGACCTTGGTAAATAAACACACGTTGAATTTTGCTACCACGAACTTATTCTTCTGTATGAACTCACTGCAATCATGTGGGTCTGTTCATCGACGGTGGATTGAAGTTGTTGTCTTCGTGGGATTAGGGTTTGAGGAATTGGGAATTGGGAATTGGGATGAGAGGGATTTTGAGAGGCTCTAGTTACTTACACAGTACTAACGGCACACGCGATTCCATGTGCTTTGTTCTATTAGTCAACTGACAGAAAAGTTCTAAAAATTCATATGGGACTACATCTGAGTGTTAAAGGACCATTTTGAAATTATCTCATTCTTATGGGACTAAAAATGAAATTTTCCCGTTGTTAATGTTGCATGATGGATGTGTGGAGGGTAGATACAACAACAAGTTGCGGCCTCTCCTTTTATTTCTACCCCTTGTGCACTAACCAAATGGTGGGCCCTGTCCTGATGGGTATTTTGTAACAATATAATGCTTCTGGATGCCAATATTATTTCACTGATAATTCATCTTGTATTATTTTGGTTTTTGCTGGTATGTATTAATATGCATAGCAATATGCTGATGTTTTGTATTAAGATAGTGTTTAGTTGGATGGTGCTTTCAAAGAAGTATTTTACCATGTATACTTATGTATATTTTCCATTTTTACAAGAGTAATCCTATTTATTTCGAAGAGTGAGCTAATTAATTTTAAAAATTAATCTAATTTTTGTTATCGAATAATCTATCTAACTTATAAATTTCATACAATCTAATTATTACCATACATGAATTCAATTTTAGAAATCAGAATACCTAATTCATTATAAAAGAGTAAATAATGAATAGAAAATAGTAATCTAATAGAAACATAAATTAAATATAAAGAGTAATCAAAAAGCTTATTCAGAACAACTCATTTCGTTATAAAAAGTAACTCAATTTACAGAAAAGAGTAACCTAAAAGAATCATAAATAAATGAACATAAAGAGTAATTCAAAATTTCATAGTAATCCAAATTTTTATAAAGAGTAACTCAATTAATAAAAAAAAGTAACCTAATTATTTCTTTAGAATAATCTATCAACATGGCTTCATTTTAAAAAAATCAAAGTATTAAATCAAAGAGTAACCCTATCTATTGGAAAGAGTAATCGAATTAATTTCAAAGAGTAATTTAATTATTTCTTTAGAGTAAAACATGGTTCAGTTTAAGAGTTTGTCTCCTGTTCCTACAGGAACAAACCATGTCCCCAGTGGCGGACGCAGGATTTGTGCCGAGGGGTCCCAAATAATAATATTAAATATAACGTATGAGTTGATATTTCGTATACCCAGATACATAATTCGTTAAAATTTTATTAGTAAACTACACATTTCTATTCCTTAATATATATAAATAGTGAAAAGAAAATAGTAGAAGAATAAAAAAATACTTAGAAATAAGTGGAAAAAATTAAAAAAATACGCAGCAAAAGTAAAAATAATGAAAATAACAAAAGAAAATGGTGAAATGCATAAAAGAATACGTTGAAAAAATAATAACAAAAAGGAAATAGGAAATTGTGAAAAGAATGAAAAAATGCATGGTGAAATGAATAAAAGAATACGTTGAAAAAATAATAACAAAAAGGAAATAGGAAATTGTGAAAAGAATGAAAAAATGCGTGGGATGCGGTCGAACCTGCAACCTCACAGCATCATCCAATTAGGAAATCCACTAGGCCACTTCATTGTTTGACACAACTAATTACATACATAGTAAATAATGCATAATGTCAGGGGACCCAGTCCCCCCTCTCCCTTCAACGTAGGTCCACCGCTGCATGTCCCTATGTGAACACAAGAATTTTAGTATTAAAACTCTTGTGTTCACATGGGGACATGGTGTGTCTGCGGGACACAAAAGTTTTTGCCTCAGTTTAAAATAATAAAGTATTAATTCAAACATTAATCATATTTATTCCAAAAAATAATCTAATTATTTCTATAGGGTAGTCTATAAACTTACAGATTGCATTTAATTAAATTATTCACATACTACATGCATGATTTCATTTCATAAATTAGAGTCTCAAATGGAAGAATGATCCAATTAATTATTAAAAGTAATTTAATTATTTGTATTTAGTAATCTATCAACTAACTTACAAATTACATACAATTTAATTTTTCTATGAAGTAATCTAATTATTCTTCAACTCCATTCTTATTCTGCTCATTCCATCACCTAATTCTCCCATTACTAACTTCCTGCTATCTTCATACATCTCTTCACCATTAATATTCTCTTGTACAATAAATCCTCTCTTGTACATACATGGTTTGTTTAGAAAAAAATACATATGATTCCAGTATATTTTGAGATATGCATTAACTAGAAAACGTAGTTATTTCATCATCTTTGTAAATCACAGAAAATTCATTACTAACTTTTAAGAATATAAGATTACTAATTGCAACAAGTTTGCGTATAAATTATGAGAAGTGTATGCGCGAATCTGATCTGGTGGGTCTGAGTTTCGAGGCTTTGTCGCAGCTCCCAATGTGTGTAGGAATCACATACAGCACTCTATTGATGAGAAGAGAGCATCTTGTTGAATCTCCATCCATATTGCAAGCTATTGCAAAATAGAGGGCTAGATCACTGACAACTTGCTTAGGAACACATATGAAGTTGCAGAGAAGGAGAGTCTGAAGAGCAAGCTATGGCGGGAGTGCAAGAAAATATAGGTAGTAGCTGCCCCGGCTATTTTTACTTGATTCACCACCAAGTTTTCTTTTCTTTTCTTCCTCTAGCCACCGCCTCTTGTCGTCTCTGATTCCTCTCCACTCAATCAATCTTCACAATCCCCATCCCTACACACCAACCAACTTTGACTCCGTCCCCTCCAAACCCAAGTGCTGCCGTTGCCCCGGAATTTACCCGTATTTCCCAAGTCCTCCTCAACCATGCACATGAGCAGCCATGGTTTTGAGCTTGGACAACTCATTCTTTTACATCTCCAACATGAGCAGTCATTGTTTCTCAAGCCTCTTAACCTTGAAACTAGCAAATAAACTGAACATGGAGTGTAACTTGAAACAAAATTTTGAGGAGAAGATAAATTAATCAAACATTAACAAGATACAAGTATTCTTCCTCCCTTAAAACACAAATGATGTTTTCCTTTAACTGCATCAATTTTATCAAGACAGTTCTCATAAGTATCTCAAAATTCTTAAGATAATCACTTAAATGTCACAGATTTCCTCTCTACTGGAACCTTTTTTCCTCATTGGATTCATCTTACTCTGTTCCTCAAGTAATCAAATAATATCCAGATTGCTGACATCCTCAGAGACACAAATACTAGAATTATTTGAACTGATTAATTTCAATCATTAGGCATCTTAATCAGGGATTTTAGTGTATTGTGATCTGCAAGTCAAACACGAATCAACAGACAACAAGTTCATCATTTAAACACCAACTTCTTTTGGATGATGAATTTGCAGTTCCAGAAAAGGGCGAAAGCATCACTGAAGATGAAGTAAGCAATTGTGAAGCTAGAAATGATATCGATAAAGTTGGTGGCGGCAGCAGCGGAGAAGTTGAGGGTGTAAGCGAGTTTGGGGCCATCCTCGTCACCACAAGCGCTCCACTACGGATCTACCAATTCTCTGCCTCCGTAACAAATTCTCTTGTGAGATGCTATTTATTTTAGAAGGTTTGTGAGACGTGTTAAAGTATGATTATTTTTTAAATAAAGTATGTTTAATGGATGTTAAAGTATGCTGAATTATTCATTAAAGTATGATTTCAGCGCGTTATAATTAATTTATTATTGACATACTTTACTTACAAATAAGCATATTTTATCTCTACAATAAGCATACTTTAATGATGAGTTAACCCGTCTCACAAGAGAGTTTCTCATCGATGCTGAAAAGCGAAATTCACGTGAGAAAGGAGTGCGGCACAGTTGATGATGTGGATTGAGAGCTTAAAGAAAACCCAAGAGTGTGACACGATTTTTAAAATCTGACCCATTTTCAAGAAAAGGTCCGGTTGTATGAATTATAAAAAAAAGCCTGTGGTATCCTAGTTTTTGTCTAAAGTTTAATTCTACCCTACTTAAACCTAAAACAAACATAACATAGAATAACACTATTCACTGATTTATTAAATCACTTTAAACACAAAACAAACATCGCCTTAGGGTTAGGAATTGTGTGACGTTTCTTTTTTTATGGTAAAATTTAATGTGAGACGGATTGTTTAGTGTGAAAACCTACATGTTTTAGGATGGATTTAGCATCATTTTGTGGATTTATGTTTGTATTTTAACACTAAATGGTTCATTTTTATATATTTAAGATATTGGTGTATTTGAGGTATTATTTCGTGTTTTTAGGTAGAAAACAGATTAAAAGTGCAAAGTTGGAATGAAGAGTGAAATCGTAAAAGAATGCTGAAAAACGCATGTCCAATTTGCATAATTTTTCTGTATTTTTGTAGAAGTTCAAATTGATCATGTGATATATGTTGGAAAGCTACAGAAGAGAAGGTCATTTTGGCTCAAGAAACATCTCAATTGGAGGTTAGATGAGGGAGTTATGATCACAACGGTGAAGTCGCACAAGCTGTGCCGATCCTGCACGACTCGTGCCACTTTTGCACGACTCGTGCCCTTAAAATGTTAGAATTTTTATGAGTTCTTTATCTGGATAGAAATCCAAGGAATAGAGGATTGTGTGAGCGTAAAAATTACTTCAATCGAAGATTAGATGAAGAAGTTATGAGCTAAAACGTGAGGACGCACAGACTGCCAACGAGTGGCACGACCCGGCAGCCCAATTTTTGGCCTGTTCGTGTTTCTGACTTGAAAAAACCCTATTTGGAGGTGGAGTCCAAATTTTAGCAACCCTCAACTATAAAGGAGCCCTTGGGGAGTTCTACAAGAACCATAACTCTCTACCACACCCTTTGGGCTACACAATCTTACAAATATTCACCCATCACCTTCTGTCATCCATCTCTACCCTTCACCTGTATTTTACCTATCATCCTCATACTCAATCACGGTGTTTGCTATTTAAGAAGGAGAACGGGAGAGGATCATCAAGACGGAAAGAGAAGACGGAAAACTATTTCAGACAAGAGTTTTTCTTCCTTCTTTAATTTCTTATTATTGATTTATAGACTCATGAGTAAGTTTTATTCCATAGACATGATGTTGCTTGTAACACCACGGGCTAGTACTTTTCTGGATTGTTCTAGGTTTAGAAGGATTAATTGGATTTGAATTGATGATCTAGAATAGGTTATGGATTTCTGCAGTATTCTTAATATTCTTTTATTAATGCTTTGATTGAGACTTATATTTTTGTCTTATATGGTCTGTCCTCATTCATGATATGTCATTGTCTTATGCATATTTATGTTTGTTGCTTGTGCCATAAAGTGATTATATGACTATCTGTTATGGGTAAAGAGAATCTAATCATATAACATTTATTCATTATAATAATTAATATTGGACACTTAATATATTTATTAATTACCATTCTAGACGATTTGGTTTCTTAGATTGTTAAGTGGAAACCGAGGTTTAATTCTTAAGCACCTATAAAGGGAAGTCTAGTACTCTATCCTTTAATGGAATTTTGCATGAAGTACCTAGAAAGGAGTAGGAATTATTTTTCTGCATTTGAGGGTTTGAACCAGATTTATGTGTTAAGTTTACTTTAAAAGAGGAATTTAACATAGTTATGTGATTGCTTCTATAAAATCTGCAGGAATTATAATCGATTGTCCAGTGATTTAATTTGATTAATTTAAACTAGATTTTCTAGAGCTATCTTGTCTTCTTTCTTGAAACACTTGTGATTGTTTGTGATTTTTATTTTTATTTTTATTTATTTTATTTAATATTTATTTTTCTGCATAATTAGTTTAATAATTTCCAAAATCATAAAAGGTTTTCTTGTCTTAATTATTAGTGGTGCGAATGAGTTAGTGTGTATCTTATTTAATGCTAATCCCTTGGGTTCGATATTTTTACTTGGTCACACGCTGAGCTACAATTGATTCCCTACACATGGGGACACATGCAAAAAAGTAAACAAGCAAATGGCGCCGTTGCCGGGGATCGACTCGGGTCACCCGCGTACAGGCGGGAATACTTACCACTATACTTACCATTGAAATACTCAAACTCCGTTGGAATTTTTCAACGATAAAGAAATGGATTTATCCGGATTTGAACCCTTGACCTCTTGAGTATATCAGCTTATCATTTACCAACTTAACTCATACATAATTTATGTTATAAATTGACATTTAAATTTATTAATCTCTCTTTTCGATGGAATTTTCATTGGAATTTCCAACGGCTTAAGTTTAATTGGAATTTCTATTGGAATATTCCAATGGTTTATCAAGATATTAGAATTAGTATTGGAATTTTCCAATGGTTTAATTTTATATGAGAATTTTTGTGGGAACTTTTCAACAGTTTTAAATTTTATAGGAATTTTCGTAGGAAATTTCCAATAGTTTATCAGACTATTGGAATTAACATTGAAAATCTCCAACGGGTAAAATTTTCATGAGAATTTCGCTGGAATTTTTCAATGGCTTAAAGTTTCATTGGAAAATTCGTTGGAACTCTAAAATTTCCAACGAATTTATTTTTCGTTGGAATTTTTCTGTTGGAATTTGATAATTTTCTTGTAGTGGATATTCTCATACAGATGACCCAAAGAAAAAAACATAAGATAATATGTTGTGCAAGACCCGACATTTAAAGCACTTCAAGAAACTTATATAGAAGCAATTTGAATAGTAGAGAAAGCTAATAATGGAATTCAAGAAATTACACATATGTAACGAAGCGTCGCAAATCCACTTGATTTCATGCTCCAACCTTTCTTTTATTTGGATGACATCGTTCCATGGCAAACCTCATTCAAAAAATTTCATTTGTCAACTGAATTATTATCTCGAGCAA
Source organism: Pogostemon cablin (assembly GCA_023678885.1). Lineage (NCBI taxonomy): Eukaryota > Viridiplantae > Streptophyta > Magnoliopsida > Lamiales > Lamiaceae > Pogostemon > Pogostemon cablin. The sequence goes on along the minus strand of CM043008.1, from coordinate 10,653,063 downwards.
AAAGTATTGCATCAATATTCAATCAACTCCATCAAATATTTATACCAAAAGACTTAAAGGTATAAAATGTATCCAAGTACTTAAAATGCAAAGTGTGAAATGATACTTCATTGTCAAAATCAAACACCAAGGCACGAAAATGCATAACATATCCAAGCCGAAAGCCACTTAGATGAGTTAGTGAAGAGAACATACTGAATACATAAGTGAGCATCGAACATCTCATGTGCGTATTCAAAACTCCCGAATCATATAAATAAGAGAGTTACTTGAAACTAAATCTTATTTACTTGAAATCCATTTACTTGGATTAACACGTCAGTAAAAGAGTAAAGGGAAAGTTATGAAAATTACCTTTTGCTAGCGGTGCATTGCTATCCCTCAACCTAATAACAAATCATCAAAACTCTTTATATTGAACTGCTTTTACCTCTACTACTGTTCTTGTTCTAACTAAGAAATATAATGATCAAACTAAAATGAAAAGTTTCAGGTACCAAATGAAGAGTCGATTAAAAAATGTTTGAAACTTCAGATATACTACTTCACAAAGTTCATTAGCAAGAAGCACCTTTATTTGACACACTAACTTTAGGAAAAAAACTAATACAGTAGAAATGGAATTGTAATCCAAATAGGAACTTATATCAAGACAAACAATAAAGAAATCAAAAGCAGAGGTTACATCAAATCAAATTGAAAAGGATTAGTACCAGTGTCAAAATAACTTTCGGTAAAAATAGAAATAATTTTCAAATGGCAAAATGGACAGGCAATAATAAAAAATAAAATAGGTAGAAATGTTAAAAAAATATATAAAAGCCTATGATCAACTGCAATAAATAAAAATAATTGAATACTTACTTTCAATGGATCAAGTAAAAAACTGTAAGAGAAGGTCATCAAAATTAATTAACGAAAGGAATATTAGCAACAAATATAAAATTCTAAAGAAACAAATTAAAAAACATTGTAAAGACGCAAAAAAAATGATACTACTGTATGAAAAGAAAAAATCCGCCTAAATGTTGTGAAATTATGATGTTGAAGGCGGCGGAATCTTGATGTTGATGACAGCGGAAGAAGATCGTGAAGCACTACAAAAATGTCAAAAGTGAGATTAAAGTTTGAAAAAGAAGCGGCGGCAACGTCGCCTTAAGTGTGATGAGTCCGCACACATGGATAGAGAGTGTACGCAAGGTGGAAGCGGCGGTCGATACGGCGGCGACTCTGGTGGGTGATGCTATAGGGATCGAAGAACTCGTTGCCCATGGGACGGTATCAAGAGAATGGGAAAGAAAGAGGATTGGAAATAAAATGAGATTAGGTTTGGAAATTATTTTTTTTCAAAAAATTGATGTAATTTTATGTAATTACAAAGAGGTTCTAAAATTTTGTATAAATTATTGAGTAGGCACCGAATTTTTAAAGAAAATGTTAAAAGAGTAAACAACACAAATCAATGGTAGAGATGTATCCTCATTCAATTGAAATAAATCAATGTTTGAGATTTGGTCAAAATTAGCAAAATTGGTCAAAATTAAGCAAAATTATTTTACTTTTATATTAGATAGATAGATAGTTTCTAACATGTAGAGTAATTCACAATTAATCCAAGGAAACTCCTCTTACCTTAAAACTCCTATGACCTTAAAATATAATATCTAACATGTGGAGTAATTCTTTATTAGAATTAATCCAAGGAAACTGGAAACTCCCTTCTAAGACGTGAGAGGTCGACCAACTATTAAACAACAATTTTTAGTATATAATATACCATTTAATATTAAATGATATCCGGGCGTACGGTGCCCATGGGTCACACAAATTTTAGCCTTTAATAAAATGGGGTGTGTATTTAAAAAGACTCTTAAAATATGGGAAAATCTTGTGTGAGACTGTCTCATGTAAGACGGATAAAAAGTGATAACATTATCAATAAAAAAGTGATATTCAATCGATGAAAAGTGGTAATGGTGCATTGAACTATTTAACGAATAATTTATAGTATAAATAAAAAGTGATAACATTTTATAGCGAAAGTGATAATGATGTTATCACTCTTTTAAGTGCGATGGTCTCATACAAGTCTTTATCTTAGTATATTAAATTATCTAAAATAAAACATAATATCAAGATTAACATGAGAACGACTTGTATATAAATTTCTTTTTAAGAGAATATGGCTACGTCATATGCACAATATTTTTAAGGAGACACGTGACATTGCAACCTACACAACCTTAAAATTTTATTTTTGGCAATCAATTATAAATTAATAGTATTACTGAAAATTATGAGTAAAATATTACTGTAACTTATTTTTTATGGGTAGGTCTTGCGTGAGATCGTGTCAAGTGAGACTATTTTCAAATTTTAAAATAGTTATCACTTTCGCTATAAATCATTATCACTTTCGCTATAAAATGTTATCACTTTTTATTTATATTGTAAATTGTTAATGAAATAACATTATTACTTTTCATTAATTTATTATTACTTTCCTATAAAAAGATATCACTTTCTGGCTGTCTCACGTAAACCCTTACGTGAGACGGTCTCACACAAGTCTTTGTCATTTTTATATACATATTTTTTCTATCCTAAATTTAATACTATCTCTTTTTACGCTCGAATGGACAAAAATATCATTTACTCGAATATTCGAGTAAAGTGTTCGAGTATTATTACTTGAAAAATCATTAAAACACATTACTCAAATACATTATTTAACTCGAATTCATTATCCGAATGCATTATTTAACTCAAATACATTATTCAACTTGAACTTTTTACTCGAAAACATTATTTGACTTGAATTCATTATTTAACTCGAATTTTTTACTCGAATACATTATTTACTTAAATTTTTTACTCGAAAATATTATTTGAATCGAATTCATTATTTAACTGGAATTCATTACTCGAATACATTTTTTACTCGAATTCATTACTCGAGTACATTATTTGACTCGAATTTATTACTCGAGTACATTATTTGACTCGAATTTATTACTCGAATATACTATTGTTTAACTCGAATTCATTATTCTAATACGTTAACTCAAAAAAATATTTTACTCAAATTTTGACTTGAAATTATTTTTCACTTTACTGGAATATATTACTCGAATATATTACTTGAATGTATTCGAATAAATGGTATTTTTGTCAATTCGGGCATTATTAAAAGATATAATGTTAAAATTAAGTTAAAAAAGTAAATTATTATCTTTATTGGGCAGAATTGTATTTTAAATTATAAAGTTTTTTTCAATACAGGACCTGAAAGATGTGTAAATTATCAATTAGGGACCCGAAAGAGTTTTTCCATCAAATGAGGACCCGAAAGATATGACACTATCAATACAAGATCTAAAACCATGAAATTTTAATTTAGTTTTTATTAGTTTATTTATATTAATTTTATGATTTTATGTACTGTATTAATAGTTTTATATCTTTCGGGTCCTAAATTGATAGAAAAATTATTTTAAGTCCCTAATTACCTATCTCTCGGGTCCTACATTAAAAAAACTCCTTAAATCATTATTGGATAATTAGTTTTGCCTTAGACTTGTTATTTTTATTAGTGCTTAATTGATAATTAATTTATCCATGACAAAGATGATATCATCATATCAACGGTAATATCAGTATTTGAATTTGAATATACGGACACTCAAATGCCAAAACGTTCATAGAGGTGCACTGCCTTCACCCATTTTCTTCTTATAACACTCTCTAGAGAAGAAATTAAGATTGTCCACATTTCCACCCACAAAAGCCTAGATTTCGACGAAGAAGCAGGAAATGAATGGATGGGACTTTGACCGTAAATATTGTTTTAGGTTAATGCCCGAGATTATCCTCCCATCTCTTCCAAGCGGCAGACATCTAGATTTCTTTGCACATCTCTTTCTTCGATGGCCGTTGTCGCTACACCAGCCCCATCTGGTTCCTTATCGATGAGCCCCCAGGCCGTCGATTCGCAGAGCGTCACTTCTGTTCACGGACAGAGTTCGATGGAGCCCATGTTCTTTCCGCTCAGATCAGGCACATCTGGTGCTGTCTAGGGCTACCAACGATGTGCGCACATGCCTGTGTGTTCCAATCGATCGCCACCAACGCTTTCAGCCGATTTTGGGCGTCGCGTTTTCTCCATTCGGCAGGCTGCACATATTGTCTAAATTTGGTGACTGCCTGCCTTCGACAACCCCACTCGTTTAGGAGTTTACGCCTCCGCCTCTCTGTAAGGAATCCGCACCTCCACCGCTGACACACCGCCTATGGTTTCTTCCCCAGATTTTCCGCCGTTCATGATTCCACGTAAGGTGCCTCTGTTTCAGATCCACTTTTCACCATTGAGTTCGAACCCAGCGACGGCTAGGGCTTCCACTGTTTCTTTTCAATCTCCCACGGATGGAGTCTGATTGGTGGATTTGTTGCACCACTTATACGATCTTACTGGACCCAATCGGAGCCCCTCTTTGGGCATCGATTTTAGGTTCATATCTATCATATTTACTTCTGGTACTCTATTCCCTCGCCCTTTCTTATTTTTATTTCCCTTTTAATAAAACGTAACTTAATAGCTTGTTGTGGGTTTATTAGGAATGGGTTAATAAAAAAAATTATTTTTGTTTCCCGTTTAATAAAAAATAAATACCCTCACAAATTTCTATATCTTCTCGATTGTTGATCAGGCAAACCCTTGCAATTGGTTGGTGCTGGAGTTTCTATTAAGGATGATGGAAATTTTGTGTTTAGGTTTGAAGGGGTTCTTGGAAGCCCAGTAGTTAAGGAATTTGTGTTAGGAGAGCGCCTGAAACTTCAGGCTTTTATTTTTTACAGCTATTTTTTTTAAATATGGTTTGTGTTTTTCAGAAAATAACTGAAAAATATTTTGTTTATTAGAACTGTACTAGATGGAATATCCTTCAACTCAGGTTTAATATATGTTATTATCTGTTTATGGCAACAGTTCCATTTCTTATGTGTCATTATTTTTTATTCGTTTTTTTTTAACTTATGGTTTTTATTGTATTTTAAATGCAGAAAAAAGTTTTATGAACAAAGATGATAATCAACTTTGAGAAAGACATACAAGATTTGACAGATGCGTTGAAGTAGGAGATTGATGAATGTTATCATCACGGATGTCCTAGAGTGCCACTAAGGAACAACTCGAGAAGGTTTGGATAGATCTGAACAATAAGACATTCCGAGAGTATATCCTTGGTAAAATTCATAACTAGTTGTTTGAGTTATAATATTTACTCTGCTGACTTGCTTTATTTTTTAAAAAAAAATTGTGTCTAGTTGATGATAATGACCAAATATTAATTTCCCTTTTTGTGCTTGAAGCATTATAGAAGATTTTGAAAATGTCATAACATTTTCTATTCATGTTAAATATGCTTTTCCAATTTATATTTACAGTTGAATCTATTTTTGTACATTGTAATGACCTACTATGAGGTTTCTTACTATGGCACGTCACCATTAAATGCAAGGGAAACTAATTTATTGTATTTTGGCTATCAATCAGCTTAGGATGAAATATGTCATTTGATTCTGGATATATGCAGGTAGGATACCATGGAGAATGCATGAATTTTAATGGGTAGAAAGAACATAGGATAAAGCGTTTGACTACTAGGAGACCATTGGACTAGATGTTTTTTTTCTTCTTTTAAAAAAATACTATTGAATTATCGTTGAACTCAATGATTATAGAGTCAAGCATCGATCAAGAAGGTATTTCGCTTGTAGTCCTTGTTAGATGGAATGCTATTTCTTTAGAGACTCTGTACCATTAAGCAATAAGGAATCATCATTTTCACATTACGTGGAAGATTGGGATGGGTGTATATGCTCTTTTTATGCTGAATTTCTGGTGTGTCTGTAGCACTCTATGTACTTTGGATCCTTGCATCCCTATGAAGCTGCCAGGGATAATAATCCCCCTGAATAGAATATTGGCATCTTTACCAAAATTCAGTTTTTTCATGCTGTTCACAAAGCCTGTTCTTCTTCTAATAACATATGATGATCAACAATAAATAAAAGTACACTTTCCACTCAGAAAATAGGCTATATAAGAATTATTAGATTGAGTTTCAAAGACACATCCCCGATATATTTAGACACCATTTGTTACTTTGATACTTTTGTGTTATCATACAATTTATATGCACATTAAATTGTTAACTGTGCAGCACTTATAGATTCGTAATAACTAATACTTCTTGTATTTGGGTATATTGCCAAATGAAATTAAATGCTTGCATTGTGAGGCTGTGTAAAGTAAAGGATGAAACATTTCTGAACTTGAGCCCTTATTTAGAACATAATAGTTCAATTACAAGTTGTCTAAAAGAATTTAGTTCCATTGAAACTTTAATGCATAAGACAAATTCTTTTTGACACACATTTCAGAGTTTACCTTTTACTTTCTACGAGTAAGATCTTAAACTCTATCATGATCATAGTTGTTTCTTTTTGTGGGATGCTGATCTTTCATTTACCATGATGAATTTTTAATGCCATAAGGTTATATTTTAAGACTGGAATTTTCAATGTTTCTAGATTAGGACTCAAGTATCTTCATGGCATGACTGGTTACCTATATCTTCTATCTACTTTAAAGTCTCACAACCTCCTTAAAAATTTCTCTTCTTTCTTGCGGGAATTGCTGTTATTTAAGAGTTCACATGATGACTAACAATTCACATTTAAATTTATTCTCATATTGTTCAGAGTCTTTGTTATGCATGTTGCTGTTTTGTTTTTCCTCATTTGCTTGCTCTCTTATATAATGAGATTAAATTATAGGACAAAGATTTAACTTAAAGAGATTCTAGCTGGAAATCCCAAACTAATGATCAAGGGAATGATTGTTTTTTACAATATAATTGAGTAAAGATTTTTAAAAGTTGATTCTTCAAGACTGCGATTTTCGTTGTTTCTAGACAAGAGTACTTTAGTAGCATGAAAGCTTACTTTTATCTACCGTCTAAGTTAAAGTCTCACATCCTCCCTAATAATTTATCTTCATTCTTTAAAGATTTACTCTTATTTAAGACTTAAACATGATGTGACTGGTTATTGGCATTAAATTTATTCTCACATTGTTGAGAATCTCTGTTTTTTATGTTGCTCTTTTGTTTCTCCTCATTTACTTGTTCTCTTCTAAAATGGATTTGTCATTAATTTAGAACTATTTAACATAAAGTACTTTTATAACATGAAAAGTTACTTTATCTACCGTCTTAAGTTAAAGTCTCAAAGCCTCCCTAATAATTTCTCTTCTTTCTTTGAAGAATTGCTCTTATATAAGACTTAAATGTGATGACTAGCTATTGGCATTCATTCAAATTTATTCTCACATTGTTGAGAATTTCTGTTTTTATGTTGCTCTTTTGTTTCTCCTTATTTGCTTGCTCTCTTCTAAAATGGATTTGTCATTATCGTTCAACGATTTAATGTAAAGATATTATATGATTCCACACTAGGCATGTTTTTTGCTGATTCAAGCTTTAGCACTAAAAGTTTTGTAGTTTTCTCCATCTTCGTGTAAAAATTATCATATTTTTTTTGTTGTAGTATAATGATATATGCTATGTTTGAATTCTGAAATTGAATAGTAATCTCATCATATAAATAAAATTTATTCCATAAAATAATACTAACACCCCTCAAATGAACGTGGCTTCTGATTGGTGGTTTGAATGCTAAAATTTGAGTTAGAGGAGGGCAGATCCTTTGGCAAAATTGAGGAGATTATTTAAATAGATGATATTGTTAATAAAAAAGGAGAAATTAAAGTTCAAAGGACAAAAATTGTCCCCAAGAAGATGAGATATGAACACGAAAACTTGGCCTTGTTAAAAACTTTCTACATAAGACCTCGTTAAAGTATGTTACACCAGAGTCTCAAATCAAAGAGTAATTCAATTTATTATAAAGAGTAACCTAATTATTTTTATATAGTAAACTAATAACGTATATATTGCATTCAATTTAATTAATTTCAAAGAGTGCTGCAATTAATTCTAAAAGTGATTTATTTAATTCCAAAGAGAGACTCAAATAATTTCAAAGAGTAATCTAATTATTCCTATACAGTGATCTATCAACTTAGAGATTGCAGAAATAATAACTTAGTTAATAAAAAAAGTAATCTTATTGACAAACAGAATATAAACAAATCAATAATCCAAAAAGTCTTTTCATAATAACCCGAATCATTATAAAGAGAAATTTAATTAATAGCAAAGAATAACCTAGAAAATTACTAATGAAACAAAATAAAACATAAAGAGGATATTATCAACAAGTTTACATAATAATGACCTTACGCTAATTGTTCAAGCATAAAAAATTATTGTAATTTTATCTCATCATTTATATCACATTCTGGAAGAATATTCATAAAATTTTTACGATTTCCCAAGTTATTGAATTGGAGTTATATGCAGGAATGCAATCTTCATCGTACCTATCTATGAGTTCAACAACCTATATGTCATTCAAACAACGATTGTTCAACCACATACATATGATCTACGAGTTCAACCACCTATATACCATTCAAATAAAAAATGTTCAACCACATATTTTGACTATTCAACCAAATTCGGCTCAACTACCTTATTTATGACCATTTGAGTTGGGAACTCTAAATAGTTAATGCTCGTAAGTTTTTCTATCCTTACATCACCATGCACATAGCAAAATCAGTCATAGCTTGTGTTAGTGAATAACAAACCAGAGCAGATGTTGCTATGATTCATAGAAAATAATCTGAATGAAAATAAAAATAGAAAGATCAAGAAATTATGTGAGATTACATTATCAGAAGCTAACAAATTGGTAAGACCAAATAGGAGGAGGACTACCCTTTGAATTTTAATTTATTTCGAAATACGTAAACTTAATATAAAACCAAAATCTGCAACATCAACATATCCAACAGAAGGTGATACCAAAGGATAATTAGTCTAATGCCTTGTATCAGTATGAATAAGAAATCATTAACATCGGTGTGCATATGTGCGATAGTGTAATTAAGTTGCATCGCTTAAATGAAGATAGTGTAATCGTGATGGGTTTTCTCCCACACTCTTCAACTATGTTGAAGCCTCATCCTTCTCCTCCAATCGCTCTTCCCCGTCTCCTCTCCTGCATCAATTTGAACCTCTTCATCATCATATGCACTAAAGACGACTGGAAATGAAAGTGCCACCGTTGTTGAGATCCGTCATCGCCACTGAGATTTGATCTTCTTTTCTCATTGGAAGAATGTTGTCGCCTTTCCCTGCTTGCCACCGGTTGAATCCAATCTACCAACCATTGATCAAATGCCGTCGAGATTAAAGCGAGAGGGATATGTTGTACCCTCAATTAAAGAATTGAAGTCGAAACCCATATTTTCACTATTTAACCAATTTTTATAAAGATACCCGGTTCCACCAATTAGAAAAAAAGTTTAGCTCACCCTAGTGTTTGTCATAATTAAAATATATATCTAACATGTAGAGTAATTTTTTATTTCTTATTGACAATAAATCCAAAAAAACTCCCTCCTAAGACGACAGACTGTATAACATATTATCATCACTAGTTTGTTTTCCGCGGACGACACATATTTTACTATGTGTGATGTCTTTAAAAAAATTTATTATTATTCCATTCGATTCAACTAATCTTCTGATTTCTATGCTTTGCTGTGCAAGCCTTGTTCTCTATTTCTCTTTCCTTTCTCCAACTTGTCTTAGACTCGGCTTTTCGCTGCAGGGATATGATAGGACGGGGGGTAGGCTTGGAAGGAAAGTCAAAGTGGGGGCGAACGAATGCTGTTTAGGATAACTTACTTTCGAGCGTGAGATTCTCCTTAGCATGAAAATGCCTTCATCGACATCCATCTCGATCTACTAAGCTTTTTCCAGAACCTGACCGAACGAAGTAGCTTGTTCCGTAATACAAAACCCCATATGCTGCCACCATGTGAGAGTCGGTCTCGACAATCATTTACGTCTTATAGGAAGTGTAAGCATTTCTACTATCAGTGAGTGAAGGGATTCCCTAGTCGGGTAGCCTAAATGTTATTCCTTAATGTTTCTATTGTAGCTATCGACTCGAACTTGTTGTTAAATGAGTTCTTTCTCTTCCTTAGCTTTGTTTGTACGATACTTGTATTTAAGTAAAAGTTCCCGGAGGGAACGCAATCTCATACATTAGTTGGTGTAGCCGAAGAAGAGGATCTCCCTTTTTTTGGACCCACTGGTCTTCCGCGGGACCAGACCAATAACTAGTGAGTGCCCGGTTGCGTCTAAGCTTGATCACTTTCTGGATTGACCTAGCTTTAATTGACTTTAAAAGTAGTTGAATCTTAACATAAAAGGGCCAAATAAAGTTGGAAACTCATTTATTAATACACCTGCATGCAAGATTCCTGTGTGTCACATCCCCATTAAAATATTACCCAATTAAAAGTAGGAAGACTAGTAAGCTCCATCTAACAGCATGACGACCTGAACTAAAGGGACTAAGTTTAGTAAGATACAGGGACTACCCAAGAGATAAGATGTTAGTAAGAATAAAAAGAGGATAAATAGACTCCAACGCTCGGATAGTCCCTTTTAATCGTAGAGAGAGTTTTAGTTCAGTTTGCACTGTCAAGCGCTAGTGAAAGTCAGTTTCGGTTAGCAGAACAACTGGAAGTCGAGGGTTACTTTCAAGCAATAAATAGGCACAGTTGGAAAGTGATGCGCTCAAGCCTTTATGGATAAATAGGTAGTATAGAAACTCTTCTTTGTGGTGAGCGGTGCGTCTAAGTTCCGGTAATAGAAGGCGAGATGTAGGCCTATCGAAAGTGAAGCTACAAATTTTCGTTATTAAAGCGGTATCCTAAAATTACTTTCAAGGAAGGAAGCCCTTTAATGAAAACCAGACCTGAAGAGACGTAGGCCAAGACTAGAGTCCGATCCGAACCTTCACTTGAACCTAAAACCTCGATGTTTAGTGAAGAACAACCAACATGCGAATGCGAGTTTGAAGGTTTTTTTTGCTTGCGATCAATCTAGTGAGCTTTTTCAAGCCCATAGTAGGGCTTTAGATTCGGATTGAAATCTTTTTCTTTTTGGGTGTTAGTCGAGGGAGGAGAGCGAAGCGAACAAAAGAGGAGGAGGGCACTAGGCTAAACAGGATTTCAAGAGCTTGATAGTCGAATAGGTAGAGAAAAATTCGACTCGTGATTTTCAATCAATCAAGGAATGGTTCCAGGATCCTGGTAAACAGGAATGGAGCATTCGAAGGCAGGCGTAGATCCATTACGCACCGACTCTCACATGGTGGTAGCCTATGGGGTTTTGTATTACGGAACAAGCTACTTCGTTCTGTCAGGTTCTGGAAAAAGCTTAGTAGATGGAGATGGATGTCGATGAAGGCATTTTCATGCTAAGGAGAATCTCACGCTCGAAAGCAAGTTACCCTAAACAGCATCCGTTCGCCCCCACTTTGACTTTCCTTCCGAGTCTACCCTTGGTCAGAGCAAGTCGTCCTATTATATTACCAGACATAATTGGGAGAAGCTCATCCGAAACTAGAGCTAGAAATGCCCTATTTCGTTTCGTTCCCATTATTCACTTCCTTCTTCTCGAATCCAAGGGGGACAACTCATATTTAGAATCTTTCTGCGGTGTGCTCAGTTTACTATTCTTTCGTACTTTTTTCTTTTTACCATGCGATAGGTCAGCGAAGCATGAGCGGGCGCGGAGAAAGAAATGCCAAACACTTCGGCCTAACGGGAATAGAAATAAGAAGATGAAGTGCCCCGAGCACCCCCATTTAGAAATAGAAATAAGGGTAGAAGTTTTCGGCCTGGAGGATCCCTACCCGCGCTCCCCATGCACCCTAGTTTGGAAAATACCCACAACGGAGGTAGCTTACTCATTCCATGTAGAGAGCGTACTGATTCGGAGGGGAGCCTTTACATGACTACTTTATTAGCTCAATCCCTGTTGCCAGGGCTTAGCTATTAGTAGCTAATGTAGCTATCTTTCAAGTCCTACTATTCTAGAATAGAATAGAGTAAGGACTCTCTTTAGGAGCTACGGGCCCACTCTTCCTTCATAAGGAATAGAGTTGGGGCCCTACCGTGTCGCACCTCTCCAGATATCTAATATAGTTCTTCAAGGTTAGCTACCGAGTCCCTCTATTTCCTAGTTAGGAAATAGAATAAGAACTCTACCTTTTTTCTTCTTCTTCTTCACTGTTAGATCGTCTCTGTATTCCTCCTTTCAGGTGTTGTATCAGTATGGAGCCATCGTTGGTCGGTCGTCAACTACAAACCCTACTCCTCACCCACCCACCCATTGTCGGAACGTCGCCGGCTGATCGTCGGGCCTCCGCCGGAACTTAAAATGTGCAAACAAAATGTGCAAAAATAAAATTGTGCAAAACAAAATTGTGCAAACCAAATTGTGCAAACACATAGGGGTATTTATGGTATCACAATCATAATTATGTAGTTATGAGTATTAGTGCTTTGAGTCATGTAGTTTATAATAATTATGCATTATTTTATGTATCCAATAGTAAGTGACCCTATATATATATATATATATATATATATATATATATATATATATATATATATATATATATATATATATATATATATATACTCCCTCTGTTCTATGGAAATGGTACTTTTGCTTTTTGACGTGCATTAAGGAGTATTATTATTTAATATGTAGTGAGTAGTTATATTAGTGAGTGTGTGAGTCTCATATTTTAATTGCATTAGTGGGTGTGTGTGTGTCTCATGTGTGTAAAAAAAAAAGATGACTCTTTGGATGAGACACCTAAAATTGAATAAAAGAGACCCTTTGAAGGGGACGGAAGGGGTATATTTTATCCTACTTTACTATTACATATATCTTTTACCTTCGTGTTAAAAATATGAATATGCATTCTATTAATATAAAAGGAAGTAATGTTCCATGCATGAATATTTTAAATCAAAAACCAAAAAAAATGGATACATTTTCAATTTAGAACTTGAATTATTTCAATGGAATCACAAAAAAAAAAAAGCAATGTTCCATTATAAGAATATTTGTACTATCAAAATTATATCAGTAAAATATTAAACTTATTATTAGTAGTAAATTAATTAAGCGGGCATCTCTCTTTTTTTGTTTTAATCTTTTACTTTTATAAATTAATTTAATTGTTATTATTTTCATTAAATAAAATATTAATTGCAAGATCAACGTGGGTGGAAACATTACATATACAATTTTTTTCAAAAATGAATGGGGTGACGCCACATACACAAAAAATTTCAATTCAAAACGTAATGACATACCTACGAAACTAAATTTTAAATATAATAAAATAGAAATAATTATTACTAGGTACACATTTCTAAACTAAAATATTAATTAAAAAATTAAAATTATTAATAATATGTGGACTAAATATAAAAAATATTTCAAGAACATCAAGCCATCTACACAATTCTAAAATTTTACTCCGTTCTGTCCTGTTATAACCTTCACGTTTAATGTTTCATGTTTGTTTAAGAAAAGTTGCTTTTTTGACTACCTTTATTGACTCTTAAGGGTATTATAGTATTTTTAGGTAATAAATAAAATATAAAATAATGTTATAAGTGTGAAAAAGGAGCGACAACTTTGAAATTACACTAACTTTTGATGTTATTGGATAAAGTGGTATTTCCTTTTTTGGGTGTGAAAGTTATTGTGGGACAAAGAAATGAGGAAAGTGTGAAAGCTGTTATGGGACGGAGAGAGTGATTTATATTGGGAGCGACTGATTTTAATTAAATAAACCCAAATTACTAAATAAACTCCATTAAAATTAGAAGATAAACACATAAATCATTAAATACACCCAATTTTAGATGATTTTATCATTTTCATTAAACAAAACCATATATCTAGGTTCCTGGTTTCAAGCTTTTCACCTACACGAACACAGGTTTCCTCAAACTAGCACCTCCGTTGGCCGCCATTGTTGCTTTAAGCGCGAGAAAACACACAGAATCCCTATAGAGTGCGATGGATAGTACGATGTATGAGTGAATGATTTATAGTAACTCTAATATCATTAATACTTAATCAACTTACTCTAACAGGTATGATTCGGCATCTCTGTCGTCGTCTCTGCATTTCGCGATGGCGTTCGATGAGGTGATGAAACTCTCCGGTCAGAGGTACAGAACTCTGAGCCCAATTTTATGTAAAATCAAGAAAGTTGTAAATGTTGGATCGGAAAAGCAACTGATAATTGTTGTGAAGGAAGTTCGTGATTTTGCAAGAGAAATGAAGAAGAAAAAACTAGAGAAATTATCCCACAATCTTCTATCGAGATTTTTGAATTCGGCCACTCATGATGAAGATTTCTTAATTGATATTTTGATCAGTTTCATCATAGCAGGTAGGGACACAACTTCAGCTGCATTAACATAGTTTTTCTGGCAGCTTTCGAATTATTCAGGAGTCGAAAACAAGATCCTCATGGGCAAAATATTTTAATTTATATGCATGTTCGGTTGCAGCAACTGAACACGTTCAGTTGCTGCAATCAAACATCCGTCATATATAAATAAGAAATCTTAATTTATAATTATAAAGAGGATATTTACGTCTTAACAAGTATAAGTATTTGAATTCTATAAATTTATGAGGTACATTTAGCAAAATCGAGACTGCAAATAGAGGCGCCCATTTATATTACAACTCTGTTTGCTTTTTTTAACGCGATAGATAAGGGATAGATTATAGATATGTTAACCAAGTTAATCTCACTAGTAGCTAACCCGTGCATTGCACGATATGTGTTAGTTTTAGGGCAACAACTTCGCTTAATTTTATGATTTTTGACCGAATAATATTTATTTGAATTATATGATTTGTTTGAGAAATAAATGACCAGGATTGGATTATTATAATTATTTAATTATTTTAATGGGTAGTTGAGAGGTGATTGAGATTTGTTTAAGAAATAGATAGTCAAGATTGGATTTGTTCTAGACTGGACTAAATTATTTCCTAATTTGAAAAAATTATAATTATTAATTCCAGCAATTGAGCTCTGCTCCCCCGGTTTAACAACAACCAGAGCTCCAACATTGTGCTGAGTCATCGACTTCACATCATCATACACTGTATCATCGGTGGTGCACCAGAGTCATGATCCATCTGCACCCTTCCCTTTGGCTTTCCGAACATCAGATATAGTAGTACTTTTAAAATTGTATAGATTCGTCGTATGACTTCCTACCATCCTCACACAATTAATAACTCAAGAACAAAACACTTGGAGTTGTATATACAATTAATCATCAATTAAATTATAATTAAAGTGAGTGAAATTAGTCTTACATGTGGAGATGATTAATTATAATAAATTAGGGATTATGGGCATTATGGGCACCCATGCGTTGCACGGGACGTGTTATTTTTAGGGCAATAACAATTTCACTTAATTTTATGATGTTTGAACCGAATAATATTTATTTGAATATGAAGTGAGATTATTCATAATTACAATTATTTAATAATTTTAATGAGTTGCTGAGATTTGTTTTAGAAATATATGGTCAGGATTTTATCCTCTGGAAACATTATGTCATAAACCCTAAACCCTAAAACCCTAAACCCTAACACCCTAACACCCTAAACCCCTAAATCCTAAACCCTAAATCCTAAATCCTTTGATGGTTAGGATTGGATTTATATTTAATATTATTAATTTTTTAATTAATAATATTTTGATTCTTAATTTGAAAAAGTCAAAATTATAATTATTTAATTATCTTATTTCCTAATTTGAAAAGGTTATAATTATAATTATTTAATTATTTTAATGGGTGGTTGAGATTTGTTTGAGCTTCTCTCATCTGATTTTGGTGTGGTTTGAATCTTGTTGTCGTATTATTTCTTTATTTATTTTTTTAATTATCTCATAATATTACAAATTATAAATGCAACAATAAAATTTTTATTTTTCTAAATTATAGGATCAGATTCTATATTACTAATTTATACAATTCAAAACCATTTATTGTTTACACATCTTAGCGAATTGACGAACTCTTTCGAACGCAACATTGGTTACAATCTAAATAAAAGAATGTTTCATCTGAAACATGTAGATATTCAATGTTTATTGCAGAATAAGTTGTTTTGAAAAATTAATACTCCTTCCGTTCCATCCAAAGAGTCTATTTTTTCTATTTTGGTCGTCCTACCCAAAGAGTTCACTTTCCTTTTTTACACACATGGTACCCACACACACCCACTAATACAATTAAAATATGGGACCACACTTCCATTAATATAACTACCCACTACACATTAAAAAATAATACTCCTTAATCTACGTGCCAAAAAATAAAAACTACCCTTAGTGTGGGACGGAGGGAGTATATAATTGAGTTCAACTTAAAAAATGCATACAGTTTTTTTTGTGGATAAACATTGTGGGTGACTAAGATTTGTTTAAGAAATAGACGGTCAGGAGATTAATATTATTAATTTTTTAATAAATAATATCTTATTTTCTAATTTATTATTGTTTTTTTAATAAATAATATCTTATTTTCTAATATATTATTAATTTTTTAATAAATAATATCTTATTTCCTAATTTAAAAAAGTCATAATTATAATTATCTCATTATTTTAATGGGTAACTGAGATTTGTTTGAAAAATAGATGACCATCATTGGATTTATTCTGGGTGGTTGAGATTTGTTAAATAAATAGATGGTCAGTATTTGATCATATAGGAATATTATATCACAAATTCTAAAACCCTAAAAGCTTAAATCCTAAACCCCTAAAATCAACCCTAAAACCCTAAACCCTTTGAAAACATTAAATTAAATAATTATTTTAATGGATGGTTTGGTCATATTAATATTATTGGTTTTTTTAATACATAATATCTTATTTCCTAATTTTAAAAAGTCGTGATTATAATTATTTTATTTAAGAACTAAACCCTAAACCATTTGAAAATATTAAATTAAATAATTATTTTAATGGATGGCTTGGTCAGGATTGGATTAATATTATTAACTTTTTTAATAAACAATATCTTATTTTTTAATTTGAAAAAGTCATATATTAATTATTTAATTATTTTAATAGGTGGTTAAAATTTATTTAAAAAATAGATGGCCAGGATTGGATTAATATTATTAATTTTTTAATAATTAACAACTTAGTTTTTAATTAAAAAAAGTTATAATTATAATTATTTAATTATTTTAATTGGTGAAATTATTTCCTGATTTGAAAAAGTTTAAATCCTAGACCCTATGGAAACATTAAATTATTTTCTAATTTGAAAAGGTTATAATTACAATTATTTAACTATTTTAATGAGTGGTTGAGATTTGATTGAAAAATAGATTGTTAGGATTGAATTTATGTTTATATTATTAATTTTTTAATAAATAATCTTATTTCCTAATTTGAAAAAGTCATAATTATAATTATTTTAATGAGTGGCTTAGATTTGTTTAAGATAAACCCTGAAACTCTTAAACCTTAAAACCCTAAACCCTTTGGAAACAATAAATTATTTCCTAATTTTAAAAAGTTATAATTATAATTATTTAATTATTTTAATATGCGGCTGAGATTTGTTTTAAAAATAGATGGTCAGGATTGGATTTATTCTGCTTTTATATAATTTGATTTGATTTGATTGGTGTTTGGGTCTTTCCATCCCTGCAATTTGATAGGTCTATTTAATATTATTAGTTTTTTTAATAAATAAAATCTTATTTCCTAATTTAAAAAGGTCATAATTATAATTATTTAATTATTTTAATAGGTTGATGAGATTTGTTTTAAAAATAGATGGCTAGAATTGGATTTATTTTACTTTTATATAATTTGATTTGATTGGTCTATTTAATATTATTAATTTTTTAATAAATAAAATATTATTTCCTAATTTGAAAAGATCATAATTATAATTATTTAATTATTTTAATGGGTGACTGAAATTTGTTTTAAAAATAGATGGTCATGATTGAATTTATTCTACTTTTATATATATATATATATATATATATATATATATATATATATATATATATATATATATATAATTATCGAAGATGTGCTTATGCTCCTTTCTCTCTATTTTCCTCAATTTGAAAAGGTCATAATTATAATTATTTTATTATTTTAATGGGTGACTAAAATTTATTTTAAAAATAGATGGTCAGGATTGGATTTATTCTGTTTATATATATATATATATATATATATATATATATAGATATTTGGTAAGAAAAAAACATAATCCGTAATGCCTTTGAAAAGATCGAGGCCCGCTTTCCACTAAACTAGGAGACTTACTACGCGCGAGAGAATTTTAATTTATGTCCTGTATCTATTCTAAAATCCAATTTTGGTTCTTTCTTTCTTAATTTTCTCATTTTTGGTCATGCTTGGTCCAATTTTAGTCATTTCTTTTATTATATGCCCCCTTTTATGTTATACTTTATTTTAAATCTGATTTTCACCTCCTTTTTTTCAAAATAGAAATAGTCAATTACGACCATATCAGGTCCAGCATGCTTCCGTACATAATTTAAACTCATAATTAACTGGTTTGAAACAATAACAGTACCTTTTTTTACCATTGCACTGGGTATCCAGCAGGTTTTACAACTGCTCCTCACAGCTAACCACTCGCCCCGCAGTGTGATGGATCAATCCTGTTCCTTCAGCGGATCTCAGCACAATCCTGGTTCGTTTCCTACTCCGGATGTACAGGATGCTGCTACTGTTTCTCGCCGTAGAATATGGAGGTTTAAAGTTGCATAAAAATTGGAAGGCTATATGCGGGCAGAAGCCTAAGATTATTTATTTATTGAATGGAGAATTTATTACACACTCATCCTCACTGAACAAGAGGAGATAACTCCTTTAGCTATCTATTGTAGCTGCACTCAGAACACTCATACAAAGAAAGAAAGATACAATGTTTTTTAGAAATAGAAAACAGAGGGGAATGGTCGATGTCTTCTGCTTTCTCAACACACCTATTTATAGAGGTTTCCTTATTTGAAATCCTGATTTCAAAGCCTCTCAATTTTGTGACGTCACTTCTTACGTCATTGTGTTGGCGTCAGCACTTACGTCATCTGTCTCGGATTCCAACTTTAGCAGCTGGCTAGTCCATTCTTCTTTATTGGATTCCTTTTTGTGACATCACTGCTTGCGTCACTTTACATCAGCTGGCTGGTTTCTTTATTAGATTCCTAATTGTGGGTCATCTTCCCTGTCGGTCACATGTCTCTTACCCTTTCGTAAAGGTCATATGGCTCTTGCTTTTTTAGGAGTCATTTATCCTCTTTGGCGCCTGATGATTCTCCCAGCTCCTGGGTATTCCGAAGAGGTTTTACCCTCTTCTTTCTATGTGTCTCCTTTGTTGGGGGTGGAACAGCAGTTCTGATCATCCCTATGCCCAATCTTATCCCTTTCCCAAATTCTGGTTCTGCTTGGGTGGAACAGCTTGTGCATACATTGTTCGTCCATTGCCCAAAATGGGTCATGTTGTAATATCTCTTACTCACCGGAATCTTGTTTCTCCAGAGAAGTTCTTGTTTTTCTTGGAATGTCTTCTCCGCAAACACTGTCTTCTTCCCTATTAAAGTATTTAACAAGAAAGACCCATTCGAAGACTTGTGCTCGAACTTGAATGGGAACTTCACCTCCACCATTACTTTAATGTAGACGTACAAACCCCTTGCTCTTCGCGTAGAGATCTACTCTTCAGAAAATATAGAAACCAAAACCGATTCCTTTCTAGAAGTCTCTTTGATCTTATTAGATGTTGAGACATTAGGTCTTCTTAGCTTGATGAAATGAAAGGCCTCGTGGTTGCCTTTCCCAGCTGGTTCTGGGACCGCACTGGTGAAGTATAGCTCCAATACATCGCCTCTAGATAGAGTCGAGTTATTTTTCCATGCCTTGAAAATCTTTTCTCCCAGCCAGTCTGGAAGTTTTGGGAAACCTGGTGCAACAGTATAGATTGAAGCTAGTGCTCCGAAATCATACCATTGTTTTACATCATTTGGATTTGAGCCTTCTCGCATCCAAACTTGGGGATATTCCCCAGATATATCCACCAGTATTTCTCCGGTCAGATTCCTTGTCTAGTATTCAATTTCTCCCAGCTGACCTGGTATTCCTGCTAATAAAAGAAATCAGCTAAGTTAATACCAACCTTAACAGTGCCTGTCATAGGCCTAATGTTGATCTCTCCCTCTTTAACCCCAGAGGTCTTGGGTTGACTCGTTGACTCTAGATGTGACTCCAGGTCTTCGATTTTTCCTTCGACCAGTTCTTCTTTTGGAGGTTCCAATCTAGGACTTGTGCTAAGTGTACTTGAATCCCTTGCTCCGGGTTTAGAGCCCCATTCTCGACTACTCTCCTTTTGCCGATTGCAATTGCTATCAATAGCCTGGAGGAGTGGCTCTTGTGTTGCTTCGAACAGACTTGCGCCGTTTTGAATGCAGTCTCGTATGCGATTAGACACTTTGGTCTGATCACTATCTTGTATTCTTCCGGCATACCTTGCATTGAGTGCTAAATTCTCGAATTCCCTTTGGAGCAACTCAAGGTTGTCTATCAGGTGCCTTGATGTAGTCAGGATGGAGTCTATTTCATCTTCTTCATCTCTCGTCAGGAAATCTGCCAAAACATTATCAACATATTTAATAATGACAATATTAAAATCATAATATTGGCATTCTGCTTGCCATCTTAAAAGTCTAGCCTTTTTTGGTTTAGATTCAATTTTATTTTTTAAAAAGGCTTTGACGCATGTGTTATCAATTTTAAGGATGAATTTCTTCGCGAGAAGAAATAGCGGCCATTTCTTGAACCGCCTTTCGAACTGCAAAGAACTCATTTTCATTGATGTGCCATCTATTTGCTTCGTTCTTTGTAAAGAGTGCTACAATATCTGCATGTCACTTCTCCTTCTATTGTAGACTTTGTAATAACTGCTGCCCACCAATGGTCACTGGCATCTGTGTAAAGTACCAAATCATCCTCGTCATTAGGAATGGCTAATTTTGGGAGCTTTTTGCAAACCTCCTTTAGTTGTTTAACCATTACTCGGTGTGATTCTTCCCATTTGAATTCAGCATCCTTTTTTAACAATGGACTGAACACCTTCATGTATTGTGCCAGATTATTGATGAACATTCCAGTAAAGTTAACTACTCCTAAGAAACTTTGGAGTTGTTTATTGTCTTTGAAATCTTTGGGAAATCCTTAGACCTTTTCTATAATATGGGGTTGTAGAATAATTCCAGACTCGTCGATCTCGACTCCAAGAAACTCGATCTGCCTTGTTGCTATTACTGCCTTCTTTTCAGAAAGCACCAGTCCTTCCTTGTGGCATGCCTATGAAAATATTTCTAGATGCGCCAAATGCTCCTTCATGTTTTTTTAGGCTATGAGGATATCATCCCCATAAACAAACATGAATGAGAAATAATCTTTGAAAAGATTATCCATTTTCCTTTGGTATATCTGGGGCGCGTTTGCCAAGCCCATGGATATGACATTCCAGATATAATGACCTTGTGGTGTGTAGAAGGTTGTGAACTTCCTGCTCCCTTCTTCCATCATAATCTGGTAGAACCCAGATTTGCAATCGAACTTTGAGAATACCTTGGCATTCTTGATACAGTTAACCAAGTGTTCTCTACTTGGTATGTAGTATCCATCGAATTCCAAGATGTTGTTGATCCCTTTGTAGTTGATCACGAGTCTCGGCTTTTCCCGCTTGACTTCTCTATGATTTCGTACTAGAAATCCTGGACTGCTGTATGGGGATACTCCTGGTGATATCAACTTAAGGTCCATGTGTTCCTTAAGTATTAACTGCATATCCTTTCGATCCTCTTGGTTCATTAGGATAGGCTTGTATCTTACGAACTCATGCTCATTTCCTTATTTTACTTTGAGTGAGGCTTTGAGCTCGTTCTTGTCCCACAAGCTAGAGGATCTTCATTGAAGTTCCTCTGTATCTTCTTTTTGACGTCCTCCAAAGATGTTTGTTCTTCGATTGTGACATCTTTCTGTAGACTTTCTCCCAAGCTTGCTTTGAGAAGGTGGATTATATCTTCTTTTAGTTTCTCCATTTTCCATTCTCCTATTGTTTCGATTCTCATCTGAAGGACTGTTTCGCCATACTTCCTATGATCATTCATCTTTGGATGGCTAAGTTTTCCTTCATCACCACGCTTGCTGCGAAATTTGATTGGCATTTTTCTTTGAAATACATTACGCAGTCTTGGTGCGATGATCTTATGTTCACAAAGAGTTGTGAAAATAAACCTCCTTGTTGCGTTTTTTTGGGTAAAACGCTTGAATGTCTGTAGGAAATTATTTTCTAAAATAATATCTATTCCGGTGTCGTGGAAATATATCAGTGGAGTTTTCACCTTGTACCATGGGGTACGATCTGCTCCTCCAATCATGATTTCCGCCTACTTGATTCCTCTGTTAAGGATTAGCACCCTTTGAGAGAAATCTTTTCCTAGTACTATTGGCAATTCTTCACCTGAGTCTTTTGGAAAGACTCTTTCCTTTGCTGTATAGATCCCGACTCCTAAATCAATGTATGTCGCAAAATACTCTGCACGATATTCCTTATATATCATCCCTATGGTGATATATATCGAAAATGGACTGGTGGCCATGGGTGGATCAGAGCTAAAAACCCTGAGCCTCTACTAGTAGACTTTGTATCTTTTTTCCTTGACCGTAAACTCCATTCCATCTTGTAGCCTTTCCCAAGGTTTATGGTCCTCGAGAAACTCTAATCCCAGTAATAGTTGTTCTGGGAATCTTCTTGCAATTCCTTCGATTATCAGCTCTAGATCACCGAGTTTGAGCTATCCTTGGTATCTCCCAGTTGTTGGTTGTTGGAGATAATACAAGACATCACAAGGAATAGAGTTTTCCTTTTTAGTGATATCGAATATTACTTCGACTTCTCTCCATCCTTCTGGGCATTTTAGTTCACCTTTGGTTATGAACTTTTTCGGCTTCTAGATTACCTTCACGATTGGTTTCTTTCCCCATTTCTCGCTGGTCATTCTATCTTCTTAGAAAGAAATCCTCCTTTGTTCGAATTTGAGGCTGTCTTGTCTACTCCAGACCGGCTTGTCCCTGATCTGCAAATCCATGTCGTGAATTGACGGTAACTCCATAATTTCTGGCTTGGTTGCGGATGCCACTCTTTCGAACACTTCTAGTTTCTCAATATATTCCTTCATTTGGAATAGTTCCGAATGATGAGTGTTGGATAGAACATAAGAGATACTGCATATGATCGAGCCCTTATTTGTTCTTGAAATCTTGATGAAGGGTAAGTGCCCTACTGAAATCCTTATCTGCCAGATTATAGGCAATCCTGGGGTAGATGTAGGATGCCACTTTGCCTGCGTATAGGTTCCCTGAGATTCCTCCCAGGCAGGCCTCTCTTGTATTCTTGATCCTCTTATCAAAGATTGCAATATCGATTGGTGTATAGATACCTTCTTTGAAAGTTGTTTTGATGAGGATCCAGATTGCTCCGATATGGATCCAAGACATGGTCTTAGCCATTCCTTCCTTGAGTTTACTGAGTTAAATGTGATGGAAATGCAACTGGTTCCTTTTGATTTCATCAACAGGAACCAGTTGCATTTCCATCACATTTCTCGTGAGTTCCATTGGGATAGCAATTTCCCCTTCGGTCACTTTGTATATGATGTTGTGCTTTCTTTTCTTGAAGCTTGGAAAGAATTTGTCCAACCTTCCTACGGTGAATCCATCATATAGGTTGAGCCTTGGATCCTCCTTCATGATTCTCATAAGGGCTTTATGAGAAATGGATGTCTGGGAAAAGAATCCCGACATATCTTCTTACATCTCCTGTCTGAAGCTTTCTTCTTCACTCCGACTCATCTTCAGATGACTCATCTTGGCTGAAGAATTCTTCTTCGTAGATGCTCTCGTCTGAGGGTATATCTTCAAACTGATATACCTGCACTAGATCTTGGAAGTAAATAGCCTCATCTATTTCTGGAGTTGTATCGAACTGTCATACTCCTCGCTTCTGGTTTTCTGGGCAATCTGGTGAGATATGCCCTCTGGCTCCACACGTGTAGCAGTTGCAATCCTTGAATCTTTCATTGACTTGTGTGGCTGCTCTTCGAAATGTTTTTCTTGTGGGAGTTCTTCCTGTGCTCCTCTGGTTTGACCCTGAGGACGAGGCTTGGCTTCTTGAACCCCATCTTAATGGTCCAGATCTTTGCCCTAATTTATAGCTTCGGGCCTTCTGTTTAGACCAAAATGATCTTGGTCTTCTGGATCTCCATCCTCTGCTCCTTTGATTGTAAGGATGATTCTTCTTCATCATTTTCTGCTTCTTTGGGTTTCTTCCAATGATAGTTGGAAGATCATTGCTTTCGCAACATAAGGGGATTGTCTTATTGATTCCCCCTAATCTCTTGTAGTTTTTGTGTAGTGTCGCTTGATGATACCACTCTGCAATCTTAGCTTTGAGGAAGGACACTTTTCTTGCTATCGAATCCAGCTCGCATGGTTCATACTCTTTGATCAACATTTCTCTCCATGGACTCGGGATCTTGGCAAAGAATAAGTGGAATAATTCTTCCTTTTTGACCTTAGATTTCCATCTATACTCTGTGAAGAGTTTGATGTACTCATCTACATGACAAATGTCTAGTAGTTCTAAGCTGTATAGGACATTCCTATATTTCTTTTTCTTTTCTTCTTCAATTCCTTTGAAGCAACCTACTCTGATGAAGTGGATCTTGAAGATCTTGGCCATTCGATCTACAATGTTACCTAGATCTTCGCCTTCCATGGCTTCCTTCTTGACTTCGTCTGAGAGCTCCTCCCAGGCGCATTTTACTAATCCTTCCAGGCTCATAGTTAGGAATCTTATGGACCCTTCTTTGTCCAGCTCCAATGCGCCACCTGCGATTTTCATGACATTTGTCCATTCATCGATCAAGGCTTCTCTATTCTTGAAGTCTAGAGCGTCGATGTTTAAAATCAACCTGTATGGATTTATCGATTCAAGGTGAGACCGGCCATATGGGGTGTTGATTATATTAGATCCTCGAACTCGGCTTGCTCCTGTTGACATTCCAATGGCCTTCATTTTGAAGTTTCCTGGTTGTTTGGAATGTATCTTCTTGTCTTGTCCCCTGGACTCCGTGTGATCTAGAGGTTTCTTCATCTTGGCTCCGATCTTGTTGTGTCTGATGAGCTTGGGACTGTTGTTGAGAACTTGATGCCTCTTCAACGTTCATCTTTAGATCTATAATTAATAGTCCTCGGAAGGATTCATATAGATCTTGTAGATCTTCAAGATTTGCTCTTTTCATCCGGGGATGTGGATTCTCCTCGAAGGATAGCAATCATCTTCTCACTTTCCGACTTTGGCCTTATGACCTCCGTTGTTTTTTCATTTTGATGTAAAAGGGATTCTGTTCCGAATGTTAGTAGTAACCTTCCTCCTGGCCTTCTTCCTGTCACCTTGGTTTATAAGGATTTTAATTGTTCCATCAACTTCATGATGAGGTCGAGTTGCTTGTTTTGCAATTTCTACCTTGTCCATCTTAAGGTTGATCTCGAAGATTGTCTTGGACATGTTTTGACAATATTCTCCAAAAAATCTCACCGTATTCTGCAATTCTAAAAGATCTTGGTTCATCTTAGAGTTATCTGCCTCGATCTCCTTCCACTCTGTCATTTTGTCCAGTGTGAAAAGTGGTAAGACTTGCAGATCTCTCTTGGCCCCTGGTTTGGCCATCTCATCCATTGTTCTTGTTTGGGGATACGTCTATGGATCTCGGTGGAACTTCGAATTTCCACGATGTTTCTTGGCACTTATTTGGAATACCTTATCTCCATCTGACGTAGTTCCTCCAGAGATTCTTCTTTGGTGTGGTTAACACGGGCTTCCACCAATTTGTACCTTCGATCGAGGTTATCCCAAAATCGATCGGCGTCCTCGTATTTTTTTCTATATATTGTCTATACAACATATTATAGTATTGTTGTATAGAGCTGCTTGTCTCGTCATATCCAACGGGCTAGAAGTCCCGGTTGCTCCAGCTTGGAACAGGACTAATAGTCCTGTCACTCTCGGATATGGAACTTTCGTTTGGACCCATATATCTTTGAAACTCTCCTCTCGTTAAGTGTTATAAGTTTATAATAAATGTTTCCATTCATAAATAAATAAACCTAGGGCTCTGATACCATTTTGAGCAAAAACCGGATGAAAATCAGCCTTTAGAAATAAATTTATTGATGTTTAAAAGTTTAGTGGCATTTTCGTAAATAGCATGGTGGAAATTAGGTTTAACAATAGCAAAAGGACCAATTTTTGATCTAAAAAGGACTAAAATTGAGAATACTAAAAATTATATGACTAAAATTGAATTTGGTAAAAGATATATGACCAAAATTGATATTTTCTCGACTACGCGCTTGCCCTAGCCGCACCACCACCACCAACTAGGATGTGTAATTCCAACGGTAATCTAACTGAGAAAAGCCCATTGTATTTGTACTCACGTTCATAACCGCATCCCTTGAGAATTGACGACCAACTCCTGCAAATTCACAGGTCCCCCAATGTACCCTAACGTCTCGTTTCTGGTGTTCCTTCGTTAGTGGTGAAAGTAATTCCAGTTTAGAGAGTCCCTTGCAAGATTTGCTAGGTCGCCCACGATACCCCTCAAAGCCGACGGCTAATTTCGCAGTGATAGCAGTAGAAGTAGCAGAATAAGGTGGCAGAGGCACTCGATCAATCATGTACGGAGGAGGTGTGTACAGCCGGTTCCCTGCTCACTTTGTGTACACATTAATGAATAATTGGGTAGAATTTACTGCTCCTCTTCTTTATTACAGATGAAGTATCAGCCATAGTCGTAGATTTGGGTTCGCACACCTGCAAAGCTGGTTACGCTGGTGAAGATGCACCTAAAGCTGTTTTTCCATCTGTAAGCCAACTGTCTGGAAGCAAATTTTGTTTATTTCCCCTTTCCCTTTTAGTTTTTGTATTTTCGTCATGAATGTAGTTAGGTTATAATATGGAGTTTAGTTTTGGCTATGAGATTAGCAAATTTGTGTGTTTGTGGCGATTTCCTGTTTGTGAAAGATACACTACTCGCTGCAAGACTAGGGTTTTTGCAGATTTGGAAATAGAGCTTAGAGTTTAGTTACGTGCGAATTTGGAAGTTGAAAGAGAGGGATTGTGCTGGAAGGTGCATAATAAGATATAATAATGAATACTAGTAATACAATTGCTCCAATGTGGACTTCTACAATTGGTTTGATGTTTTTGCGACCTTGAAGGTTGCATTTGAGACAAAATGAACGTATTTTTTTTTGTTTAAAGTTGGGTTTGGAAGATGTAAATTCACAGTACTGGTTAAAAAAATAAAATTCAATTGTTAAGGGAATCCATAGTTACAAAAT
This sequence comes from Pogostemon cablin, assembly GCA_023678885.1. Taxonomy (NCBI): domain Eukaryota; kingdom Viridiplantae; phylum Streptophyta; class Magnoliopsida; order Lamiales; family Lamiaceae; genus Pogostemon; species Pogostemon cablin. The sequence continues at coordinate 10,625,473 of CM043008.1, read as the reverse complement.
TATATTTCTTAGTGATGCATCAAGCCCACCAAACCTTGGGAAGATGTGAGTCATGCCAAAGTGTGATAATTCATGTATTCTTAAAGTAAGGTTTGCATTTGAATTCAAAGTGTGCTTAACCCAAATAGTGTTAACTAATTAAACAAGCTACTAAAAATGTTCATAAACCTATTGGTTATCTGATATTTCAAAAAATAAAAATGAAAATTTGATAGATTGTCATGGCTTGATTTTGGAAACTTACTCACACATTAGGTCATTAGCTCTAGTAGGAAAACTTGATCTTTGTGTAGTTGGTTGTGGCCTAGTCCTCTTTCATTCCAGTGAAAAGATAATAATCAGAAAACTGTAATTTGAGTTCATTAAGGTTCCAATCCTCTGGGGTTCCTGTATAAGCTTCCATTCTAAATGTCGCCACTTCAAGACTTGATTCACACTTGTCATGTATAGTCCTTAAGGCTAACTGGAAAATGTTATTTCTATTAATGCATTTGACTATGAGTTGATGCTTCAGTGGGTATTCTATGCTGTTAAAGAGCAATTCTGTCATGGTTTAGGTATAATAGAACTATACTAATCTTGGTAGTGTATCACCTTCTCATTATGCCAAATGGTTATTTGGAGTATCTCTTCTTAGCATTTGGAGCGACTAGTTATGTTTCTCTTTAAATGTGACGAAGGTCTGTTGTGCTCACTCTACTCATTGTCATATTATTTTCTCATAGATAATTATCCGTACATCCAACTGACGAGACGAGCAACTGTAATTTCACTTGCCACCATTTGACAAATTATACTTTTTGGAGTATTTCTATAGAATTGATTATTATGTTCCCACTCCAAAAGTTTTTGATATTAAGATGGCACATCATAAAAAAGTATTCATTGGTGAAACATTACATGAACTCTTTTTTTTTTTTGTTGATTTGGACATTATTGTACCAAGAGAGATAATTCATTTATTAGAATATGCATTTTAATTTTATCAACTCTTCTCTAAGAAAGCTCTGCCTCTTTGGCACTGACATAAGAATCAGTTTTTTTTTTGTCTTACTTTCTTATAACGTGATTAATTGCAATTCTTTTCTATCTTTCTTTTCTCTATTGCCTCTTCAACGACCCAAATCAGGTTGTGGGATCAATTGATGAAATGGAGATTGACGATGTTGATAATTCTGAAAAGAACTCGGGATCTGCGCTAGATGCCAAATCCAGGGGCAAGCGCAAGTTGTATGTAGGAACACAAGACTTAGGGTTTCGCAGGGATCATATGGAGGTATGTGTTTTCTTGATTCCTCTGAGGTCATTATAGGCCTTATTTAGTTATTTGTATAAATGATATTTTCAGGTGTTATCACCTGTCAAGGATGGAATAGTAGTTGACTGGGATATGGTTGAAAACATATGGGACCATGCCTTGAGGTAAATGTTACGTTATATTCAAAGTCTTACAGCTTTTAGTCATAACATTTTTTATCAAACAAGAGGAAGAATGCTCATTTCTCCATGGTCATATTTCTTGATTTTTCTTCTTTTAGTATGTTTTATACATTTTGAGTATGTTGCATAATTTTATGATTCACGTATATTTATTTGGCAGAAAGTGTTTGTTGATTGATCCAAAGGAACATCCAATGCTCCTTGCTGAACAATGTTCTAATACTCAACAGCAGAGAGAAAAGTAAGTAATTTACTGATTCCATTGATTGTACTTCTGTGCAAATGATACTGGCATTTAACATCACAGTTGTATTTAGTTAGAAACTATAAATAAAAAATCGTGTTAGCACAATTGCATGGGCACTCAGATTTCAGTAGGTTCTTTTGAATTCTACATTCAAATTTTTGGTTTAGGGAACTGGAGGTTTTCACTTCTTTGCATGGCATGGAAATTTTAGTACAGTTACTAATTGACACAGTCCATGGTGTAAAGGTGCATGGCAGTGTTAGCAATCCCAGACTGATCTTTTATAATGGGCATATGCAGTGACAAAGAAGATTTAGTTATTTTACTATTCTTATTATTTAGTTCACACTTCCGTTATTTAAATTATTTCCTTGTTAGGTTTTTTTTGATAGACCCATGGGCTCCTAGAGTTAATTATTTATTATTTATTTTGAGAGTGCATAAGATTTAAGAATTATCAATCTCTTGGATAATTATATTTGGCTTTTCTTGCTTGGGCAGATTATATCTCACTGTCACCATCAGAGTTTATGATTAATAATGTTTTCCGCTGAGTTGTATAATTCATTTTCTTCCCTTTATACTTCCTTCAGGCTGCAACCATGTTAATGAATCATTTAATGAAACACAATATCTACCTCGCCCAAAGGTTACATAAATTGCTAAGTTGATATGATGTGCCTTGTATCTTCTTGAAGAACATGGATGGTATAAGTTGATTACTTGATGTGTTAATAGTTCCTGAGGGGTACTTTTGTTAGGGGTAATTGAGGTAGGTAATGGGAATGGAAAATGTTGATCATCATTTCTAATGCTTGGTATAGGGATTAGGGGGTTTAGAAATCAAAATTCATCAATCATTCCCTACCCTTCAATCATAACCAGTCCCATTGTGCCCATCAATGATACCCATTATCATTCCCATTCTCAAATCCGAACCAACTGGCCCCTGTTATTTGACAGTGTCTGTTAATGAAAAACTTTGGATAATTTGTGAACTTTGATATTAATGCAGTTCCTTTTAATTTTTAAGTGAAAATTTACATCAGAGGCATTCTTATATGTTTTGGCTTGATAATGTATCTGTATGTGAAAAAGTAAAAAGTAAGAGTCTGATCCACATCAAACTAAACCCCAGTGAAACAAAGAAACATAAACAACATAAACAAATGGAAAGACAAAGATGTGATAGCTGATCCTTCATATTTTTTTTCTTTTTTCTTTGAATGGAAACCGGAATTTAATTAATAATTTCAATAGGGGCGAGAAGTCCCAAAAAAGGACATTCATGACAGATTACACAATATACTCCAATCCCTTTTTCTTTTTTTAGGCCTTATTTCAATTTATGATTATAGTCGCACTGTAACTCTAATACCCGACCACCTTCAAAATTATAATTTTTTTTTCTTATCTGATTGCTGAATTATTTACTTGTCTAACAGGACTGCGGAAATTATGTTTGATAAGTACCAAGTTCCTGCGTTATTTTTGGCCAAAAATGCTGTGAGCTTCTATTTTTAATCTGACCAAACACAGGAAATGCTGTTTTCTTCTCTGTTCTAGAATCTTTTGCTTTTCTAATTGTAATCAGTGCTATTTACTTATTCCAGGTCCTCACATCTTTTGCATCAGGACGTTCCACCTCTTTAGTTGTTGACTGGTAAAAAAACATACATCCTACCTGCGTTTATTAACATTGCTCTTCAGTTTGATCTTATGTTTATCTACATCTACTTTCCCTTTATAATTTGCTCAACTACCAATTGAGAATGACATTTTTCCTGTGTTCAGCATTTTCACTTTCCTCGGCAAGCAATGGGAATGTAACAATTATATTGGTCTGGCTATTGTAACAGCTGTTTTCTTTACTGAATTGAAATAGCTCCATCCATGGAAAAAAATTGTGCTTATGATTATAGTTAAATAAGCATGAAGTTTATGTCTGTTCAAGTAACAATACCTAATGAACTTTGTTCAAGTTAAAACACATAATGGCCACAGGTGCATGGCCAATAAAAGCTATATCTAAAGTGCTTATTGATCTGAAGTAGGTGATCAACTATATATTGTTGCTGATAATTTTCTGTTTTATTATTTATTATACTTATTTATTTTTGGCTTTGGTGGTTAGACCTTGTGTAAGATCTAGAGTTTCATTTTCTTTTTATCAGAGCATATGTGATTTATTGCTCCCTTATGCCTCATTCGGAACCTGAAAGTCTATTTCTTTTATCTTCTGCTACAGTCACTGCAGACTTTTGAAGCATTTTTCTTATAAACCATCATACTTCTTAATCATGCTAAAACAAATTGATAATTTTTCCAGTAAGCTAATTTCATTTCTTTATTCAGTGGTGGAGGATCGACCACTGTGGCTCCAGTGCATGATGGTTATGTCCTTCAGAAGGTACTCATCTTATTTGTAGATGTTGGTGTCTGTATAAACCCATTGAAAGATTGCGTACCATGAATGACTTTCAAATGCATTCCTTAAAATATTTTCAGTGTCAGAAAAAAAAACTGAATATAATAAGTTATGTGCACCTCAGCATAGAATAGAAGATGTTAAGATCATATAAAGGTCGTTCAGCTTGATGTTATACATGCTTTACTTGTCCAAAAAAATTTGAGAGCTTAATTTATTGATAAAGTAAAGGATTATAAGCTGTAGAGGATTATGAAACCTATCTTTATGCTTAAAAAAGAAAATAGTTTGTTCACGAATTGCTGTGCCTCTAGAAGCACACTTTAATTAATGAAAAAACACAAGGAGTTCCTTTTTCTTTCATTGTTTCTAGTGGCTGTTGATAAAAGACGAGTTGAGAGATTTTTTTCTAATATAGAATTTAAATTTATATTTTTGTGAAGTACATGTGATTTACTTGGTTCAAACATTCATCCTTTGCATCCTTTTCACCCCATGACAAGTTTTCAAATAAGCTGGAAAATATATAAATTCTCTTGAGTTTGAATTTCGATAATCATTTGAGAGATTATCATCTATGTGACATGGCCAATTGAAAATTCATTATCAGCCATATTGTAATCCACTATGAAGTCTTGTTTCTTCCGTATATGTTTTCACTATCTTAAGGCATCAGTTTGGCTTCCCAATTAATTAATTTATTGCAACAATTTGTTATCTATGCCAACTCATACTTTTTTTTGGGAGAGGTAACAATGACTAATTGGTTGATTAACATAGTTATGCTTTTAAAAACCATATCCTTTCATGTCTTAAAATTTGGTTGTTCGTTCTCTCTCCTCCTTATTAAATGTTGAAGGTAGAGAATGCTCATCAATTATTTTCATGCCAGCTCAGTTAATGCAATTGTTTAAATTATTATTTGTGCAACGGTTGACGTAATGTTTTAGTTCAATTTCCTTTTATAGTCATTATTTTTAAGTTCTCTATATTTATTGTAGGCTGTGGCAACATCTCCTATAGGAGGAGATATCCTCACTGATTGCTTGTTAAAAAGCTTGGAACAGAAAGGGATTTCTGTGAGATTCTAAAATCTTTTCTCCTAATAAATTTTGTCTAGAAATATTTAATATTACGTTGAACTTTTGAGTATGTTTAGTTTGGTTTACTCCCACTTTAAATATAAAATTGCAGATAAAACCTCGGTATTCATTTAAGCGAAAGGAAATTCGTCCTGGAGAATTTCAGGTCAATAATCCTCCATCTGATGTAACATTAGTTTGTAATTTTGTGAAGAATTTGCAATTCACTTGGGTCTTATGAGTTGTTAGATTAGTAGACTACCTACATGAATCAGATTTTTTTCTATTACTATGTTGCATAATAAATAAAATAATTTTCATTGAACGTATACTTTTTGGATAATTTTTTTTTCTGATTCCAAATCTTATAACAGCATCTCCACTTGACTGCAGGCAATATACATCTTTCTCATGTTTTAGCATACAGGGAATCAATTTGAAATTGATGCTCCAACATAAATAGTGTCCAACTTCCACTTACTGCCCTTACCTTGTCTTTTTATTAAAAATTCTTGTGCCTTCTTCAGTTCTTCTATTTAATTTAGTTCTTGGATTATTTTTTGTGGTGAAATCTCGTAATTGAAGTCTTGAATCTTACAGATTGCGGACCTTGACTTCCCCAATACTACAGAAAGTTACAGACTTTATTCCCAGGTCATCGATTTAGCAGAGTTTACTAGTTAGTGACACATAGACTGTTTGCTAAATTTCATTCTTTGTCGCAGCGGGTGATTGTTGGTGATATTAAAGAATGTGTGTGTCGCGCGCCTGACACCCCATATGATGGTTTGTGCTACGAGATGAATCAACACATGTTTTTCTGATTAATTGTTGACTACTTGTTGGTCACTAAGTCACCATGTTCTGGATCAACTCTTTCTTGATTCACTAGTAAAAGAACTTCTTAATGGCTTGTTGTATATCCTTTCTGAATTTCGTTATCTATTTAAGCCTCTGGTTATTGAATTTCAACTGTTGGCTTATCCAGAGGATATGGGAGAGTGGGTGGGAATTGGTTCCATGATTTTTGTTACTTGATAACCTGCATGATAAAAAAAAACAGTTTTTTTTTTAAGCTACATCTTATAACACTTGAAAAAAAGTGTTTTTTCCATTTTGAGTTGTGTTTGCAAAACCACCTTAACTCTTTTGGACTTGTTGAAAAACATGTTTTAGAAGCTACACTGAACAATCTTTCCCATAAATCTCTTTATAGTTTTTGTTTTTTCAAGAAAATAACTTTTGGTTCAAAGAAACTTTAGTTGTTTCATCAATTTGTTTTTAAACTTGGGTTGATGTTAAACTCCTATGTATTCTTTTGGTCAGAAACTTCATATTCGAACATCCCAATGACGCCTTATGAGCTTCCCGATGGACAGTAAGTATTGTCTATTTATTTATATGCCTTTATGAATCAGTAGTTCTGAGATTCGGCTTTAGATCAATTCAATTTGTTTACTTAGTAAAAACTAAGGTTAAATATTGATTCATGCATTTAGGTTTTTCCTAGATTATCTTAGATGTTATTTTGAATTCATAAAAGGCATGAGCATTCACTTTCTAAATTTTAGTTTTTTATTATGCTGTGATGTAGGATAATTGAAATTGGTGCTGACAGATTCAAGATTCCTGATATACTGTTTAATCCATCTTTAGTTCAGGTGTGTGTTTTGATATTTTTCTTGTTTATTCAAGTTAGTATATTGTATTTTGAAGAATACATCCTGATGTATGTCATAATACTAATTATCCTCTCCCTAAAATTTGTGTGAGGTTGGATCTGGTCTATACCCTTTTTTGGGCTTGTATGTTGTGATTGATGTTTCTGAAATATTTTGAATATTATATTTATAATTAAGGAATTGAGTTAGCTTGTAATCTTCTTATCAATGACTATGCCATCAATAGCTTCAGAAGAGTGTAACTGTAACTTATGATGTTGAATAATAGGCGATAAATCTTGTTAAATTTTCGATTGATGGGTCTGAATGCTGAGCACTTCATTTCAACTGTCTTATCCTAGCTCTCTGCCTCCCTGACCTGAGAGAAAAAGAAAAAAGAACGAAGAGAATATAATGGATTTACTATTTTCTACACTTGTTATCGTAGGCTTGTAGCTGGTAATAGAACATATTAAGACTGCAGCGTGCACATTGACTGATTTAGGAAAGGATATACTGGGGGCTTTTGTTTAGAACCTTGTACTATACTGATTAAGAGAAGTACCTGAAAGGAAGTTTGATCAGAAACAAGAATGTAAATGCTTAATCTCGAATGGTGTATTTGTTGATGGTTATGACTCAGTTGAAGACTAATGAGGAGCAAAATTGCTGCCTTGTTCTTTCTGTGAAGTCCAAATGACCATTTTGAAAACTCACAGATGAACTCAACATTGGTAAGGGTGCAATGTGTGATGTAAAAAAATGCTAAACTAATTGATATTCCAAGGTTAATGATAAAAGCTTTCATACAGGGGTCAACATTTGGGATTTCTGACTGTATTAATATTTACATTCCATCATTAAGATGTTTGATACTTTTAAGTTGTCAGAGAATTATTAATACAGTTCTATATTGTTAAGGTACTGTGTTATTATGTTGGTGCCTGCTGTTACTGTTATTACTAATTACTATTTCATTTTTCATGCATGTACCCTTTCACCCTATCTTCCTCTTTGTTTCCTTCATTCATTCTACTTAAAAAATGCTGAACTATGTCTGGGGTAGTTATATATTCAGATTGAGAGTAATAGAAGACATTATTGGTTAATACTTGTGTAAGGGGGTGTTTTGTTTGTTACAAGGAGTAGTTATTGGAGTAGGAATTGTAATAGTAATGAAGTAGCAAGGAATGGTAAAGGTATGTTATTTTAAACTGTGTTGTTTAGTTGGTCGATAATGAGAATGGCTATCAATTATTATTTTTGCTTAGTTTATTCATATTTCCTAAGGAATGCTATCAACATGCCTTCTTTTGGAGAAAACATTTAATTTCTTCTTTAAATAGTTTTTAAAATAAAAAAAATTATATAATTTTAAGAGAATTATTCCACCCAAAATCTCGAGGAATGGGGATCCCCTACTTTTGAGATATCATATGACTGTAGATAGGAATCAAACCATTATATCGAAACATTAATCCTCCATTCTATTACCATTTCCTGCCTCAATAGTCTTTACTCAAACACCCCCTAAAATACTTGCCTCTGAACTTCACTCTTGCGATATGTGAGCCTTCTTTGACTTAACCTTATTTTGTTGTGCCCTGTGGAAGAGAAATTTCCTATACATAGAATTATTATCTTTTAACACTTTTTTGGTTAGAAAATGTCAAAGACTTTGTTATGTATGTTAATCTTTGATGGCTTATGAGATATATATCTGTGTATTTAACTGGTCTTCCCTTTGCTTAGAACATTACTATTTTACGGTTAATCAACACCATTATCTAATTTATAATTTATTTCAGACTATACCTGGCATGGAAAGTTTCGCAGAGACAGCTTCATCTTCTCGTGGTCTGCCGCAAACAGTTAGTACATTATCTTCAAATATGCTTGCTTGTGGTCAAAGCTGATTATGTGGGTTTTCTTTATTTCCAACTATAACTAGATCAAAACTATTCCAGGTGATTGATAGCATAAACAAATGTGATGTTGACATTCGGAGAGAACTTTATAGCAGCATACTGGTAAGATAATTACTCATTTGTCCAACATGGTTTTCCAAATCGACATGCTCATAAAACTTCCCTTTTTATCTTTCATTCACAAGGTTCATACTTCTGCTCTTTTTGTACTTCTCTAAGTTTTTCTATGTCCAAGTGTGTGCTGTGTTCTGTAGAAGACGAGGGCTGAATCTCTTTCTAATTTAGAAACTTCACTGTTTCTCTCCTATATTCTTGGATTGGGTCTTCCTCTGCCTCTCAATCAGTTGAAATATTATGTATTCCCTTTGGTACTTGAACTAAGTGGATCTATAAGATTATGCTGTTTGGTTCTTCACCTAACTTGGGTATTGGTTGTATAAATTATCATAACTATCTGATTAGGGATATAACTTGCTGCTTCTCCTATCTATTATTTTTTGTATGTACATTTGATCTTGCTTTTTCTCCAATTTATTTGAATCAAATTACCAGTTTCTTAGAATTGAATGTGTACATTAGGTAAATTTGGTTAAGCAGATAATCAATGCTTTGTTAAGTTCACTAACAAATACTCCCTCCATCCCAATTTAAATTTCACACTTTCCGTTTTCGTCCGTCCCACATTAAACTTCACCACCCAAAAAAGGAAACATCACATCAATCTTCAACTCTAAAAGTACATCTTAATTACAAATTTACCTCTCCCTCTTAACACACATAACATACTTTATAATCTATTTATTACCTAAAAATCCTACATTACCCTCCAAAACTCAATAAAGTTGGTAAAAAAACTTTTCTTATACTCCGTGTCTAGCTTTTCTTGTGATGGAAAGAGTACGTTTTATTCCTATAATGTACTTCTAGTTTGTTCCTACTTTCTGAAAGTAAGCACATGCTTCCTGCAGTGCATTTTCAACCAATTCTTCTAAATAATAATAACTCTTGATACTCATACGTCAATAGATTCTGATATCATATTCATGTTATGTTCTGCAGCTTTCTGGTGGAACAGCATCAATGCAACAATTGAAAGAACGTCTGGAGAAAGATTTGCTGGAGGTTCTCTTACAATTTGTGGCTATTTGTCTTGATCATTGCCTGAATATATTTGACCTATGTAAAAATGTTGTGAAGATATCCTTCTCTATTCAGATCACATAAATCTGGGTTTAGCAGTTTCTTGAGAATTTATTCTGTTTCTCTGTGTAAAGCATGAGCTTTTTTCCCTACTTATGTGAATTTTCAAATATTCTTGTTTGACTTTCAACTTTTCTCTATATATAAAGGTGTTTATGTCTTGCTCACATTTATGTTTTGCCTGCCCTTTGCAATTTTGAACTGGAAGAATCATTAACTTTACATTTAAAATGGATAGTCTAATTGTTGACCTGCCAGATTGAAGACTAATTTGGATTGAGATTGCAATCGTGTGATTATAATGATTGTAATATGAGTGATTTCACCTATAATTTTTGAACAATCTTTTTTTTTTTTTTTTTTTTAATTAACCATTCTCATATCGCAAAAGCTGCCAGCCATTATGTTAACATGAGTTTCTAGTGATTGATGGAATGATTTTTTTGACTCTCGAATTTTATCACTCCTAGGAATCTCCTCAAGCTGCAAGGATTAAAGTATTAGCGAGTGGAAATGCGACGGAAAGGAGATTCAGGTTTGATTAAATTTCTTATTTGGCCTTTCTACATCTAGTTAAGTTAATGCACGATATATGTATATTTTAATGATCAGGCAGTCTTTTTCCATATGTTTAATGCATAGGTTAAGTATTTGGGTGGTATACTAATTTTCTACATGTACTGATGATAGGCCTGTAATAGTAGTAGTTCTCCTATAAAAAGTTTTCCTATCCACTTCTAGGACTGCAAATTAACATAACCTTCTCATTAGTTTTTTTTTTTTCTCTCTCCAAGTACCTCATTTAAATATCAGTGTGATTATGTGTTATACCACTAGTTGGTACATATTAAATTATAACGATGTCCACTACTCCTACTTTAGTTCCAATTTATATGAGGACATGCTATGTTAGACAAGAGTATGGATTGATCTGGATCATGCCCTCAGCCCTATATTGAATTTCAAAGAATAAAATTTCAGTGTTGTTCTGATTGTGTAATGCTTACACCCAAATATTTTTTCATGTCCAAATTTCATTAGGAGTAGTATAGAATAAATGTTAGGGTATGTAATTTTAATTTTGGGTTTCCTTTCTTTATTCTTACTCAAATGAGTATAATACAGAATGAGTTTACTCATGGAACAGCTAATTTTATCCTAGAAGTTCATTTTGTCTGCAAACGTGGCCTAGGTTGTTTAAGCTGTTGTAAAGCAAATCCAGGCAGTAGTTTCTGGGTTAGAATAGGTTATGTCTAGAATTAGTTTAATTGAATTGTGCTGGAAAATATATAAGAAACAAGGTGAGGGCCGAGGGGGGATAGTTATGCTTTTCTCATTACTTTGATTTAAAAAATTTGTTACGCACACTTGGTTGATTATCTGATTATCTATAGCCATTTTAAATATTTTAATGTTTCTTCAACTTAAGAGACTTAACCCCCCCCCCCCCCCCCAACCCCCCCCAAAAAAAAAAAAACTTCTTTTAACCTTTTTGAAAGTTTGAGCCAAACACTTGTGGAGATGTAATTGCAAAAAGATCTAACATTTCCTAATGAAATCAATACTCTTTAGTGAATCACAAAGTATCTCAAATTTTGCTGAGTGTATTTTTTTCAAATTTCCTGTCTTGATCTTTTGGCAAAACCAGTGTTTGTTTACCATACAAGAAGAGCTAGAATATTGTAAAGGTCTTACAAGCTGGAATTCTCTCAGTGCAAGAAAGTTTAAAAAATAAAATTGGAAATTTCTTAGAGCATGGTTATAAATAGTCAGACATCCTTCTAACTTATGTACTAAATTCCCAGCTGAAAGTCTTCCCGCTTTCTTTTTTTCCTCATTCTCGTAATTGTCATCTAGTATCTCCCAAAATGCATCAAACTACTCAACTTACCAATTCGAAACCAAAGTTATTACATTTGGCTAGAAGCTTGGGAGAGAGAGAAACAATAATTCCGTGGATAGGTAATAAAAGATGGAAAATTGTACTCAATATTTAGTACCCATGTGCCGAACCCAGTTATAGTACTGTTATAGGTGGTGAACACCCATTAACCATAGGACAGTTTTGAAGAAATCCAAACAGAGGTCCTGAGGTGCTAAAGAAATCTGCACTGAAGTGATGATTTAAACTGACCCTAAGTCTTGACGAACTGATGTGCAAGTATCCGAGCCCTGAATCTAGTACATAACATACAGTCATCTACATATTATTATATGACATGAGCAGCTGTCAGTCAGAGCTATAAGACCTATTAGCTAATAAAGCATTAAATGCCATTATATGCTTATCTCTACATTTTGAGTAGTATAAGAGGGGTCTCCCCCATTGTAAAAGAAGCTTAGTGAATCTCTTTTCAGAATGAGCCCTTCCTCGTCTCTTTTATGCTTTCTCTCATTCTATTTTATTAAAGACATTTTATCTCTAAATTTATTACATCAATGTATTTCTCAATCATGTGAGAAGAGTTGGGCCTCAATTCGTTCACGTCAGAGAAGTCTAAAAACACCTCTCCCTATACTTCTCTCAACTCGAATTACATCACACTTATTCTTTAAACATGGTTAATACTTCTCTCTAAAATCACCTCGGCTATACGCACATGGAGTATGATTTTTGTACATGTATGTATTTGAGTCGTACTTAGTTTAGAAGATTGAAAATAATCTGGTGCCATTCCCCGTATGATAGCTGATTGTATTGTGCTACTGACATATGCTTAAAATCTGTATTGCAAAATATAAGTGCCCTACCTTGTGACAGATAAATTGTAAAATAGAAAGAAAAACTCTTTTGATTTGATGACATTTACTAATGTGCATGAATCAGTGTTTGGATCGGGGGGAGTATCTTAGCATCGCTGGGTTCCTTTCAGCAAATGTGGTTCTCAAAGTCCGAGTAAGTTGATGTCGCAAACTCTTCATCCTTGAGATTCATAGTATTGCTTCGCAATGACTAATTCTGTGCACCTTATTATATGGACCTACAGGTTCGAGGAGCACGGAGCTTCTTATATTCAACGCAAATGCCCTTGACATGCTGGATTTTGAACTAACGTGGTGGCATTGACGAGTCTTTATTCCCTTTTTACTGCATTATAATCGTGCAGCAGCAGCAGCAGCAGTAGTAGTTGTCGTCACCAATGACTAGTGGTGCGCCATGAGATTAGACAAATAGCAACCAACTTGTTTGACGGGGATGTATTTATATGACTGTATTGATAAACTGCTGTTGCTGATTGTAAGAGTTTCCAGTTGTTGAATATTTGCTCACCTTGCATGTTAACATAAAAATTTAAACATTCGTCTTTAGAAGAATGAAGTTATATCTGGATGACATTTATGCTGGTGTTTTTTTACTGTTATCATTACTATTTTAATAATAATGACGGTAATATAATACTCTCTCCGTCCCAAGAATACATTCACACTTTTCATTCTAGTCAGTTTCAAGAATACTTTCACAAATAATACAGAATATTAATAACCTCACAATATTATATATTACCAAAATGCAACGGTTTTACACACAATACTGTCAAAGTCAACTATACTTTATTCAATTCAATTACCCAAAATCCTCTCTCTTTCTTGCATTACTACAACAAAAAGTTAATTTTCTTAAATTCCATAACACAAAATACATGAATGTATTCCTGGGACGAAGGGAGTAATAAAGGAAGAAAAATACTCTCTCCGTCCCAAATTTAACTTCACGTTTACTGTAGATATGAAGTTTAAGAAAATCATTTTTTAACTTACTTTTGAGGGTAGTATGATATTTTTTGGGTAATAAATAAATAATAAAATATGTTATGTGTGTTAAAAATGTGATGAAAAATTTGAAATTAAAGTATGCTAGAGGGATACTCCATCTGTCCCATGGTAAGAGTCTCATTTGCTTTTGGGCACGTGAATTAAGGAGTATTATTATTTAATATGTAGTGAGCAGTTGTATTAGTGGGTGTGTGGGCCTCATTTTTAATTGTATTAGTGGGTGTGAGTGAGTTCCATGTGTCCAAAAAAAAAAGAGATCCTTTGGGTGAGACAACTAAAATGGTAAAATGAGACTCTTACCTAGGGACAGAGAGAATATTAATTAGATACTTTTTCCTTTTATGGATATGTGAAATTGAATTTGGGACGGATCAAAATGGAAATTGTGAAGTTGAGATGAAGGGAGTAATATTCATGTACCGTGAAATTATTTTAGGCATTCTATAAAATAGTTATAACTTTTTATTTAATGTATTATTACTTTTTATTATAAATGTTATTATTATTATTTTTTAATAATATTGATGGTTTATGAACTAATTTTATGCACTATTATTTTTTATTAATTCGATTACCACTTTTATTAAATATAATAATTTATTATTCATCTGCCAGACAAATAAGTCTTTTGTCAAAAAAGAAAGAAAATGTCCAAAAAATTATCCAAAACTTTTAAAATTTTAATATGACATGCATTCTATAAAATAATTATCACTTTTTATTTATTTATTTATTTATACTATCGATGGTTTATGAAATAATCCACGCACTATTATTTTTTATTCAAATGTAATATTTTTTATTTGTTTCACAGACAAATAAATCTTTACCAAAAAAGAAAGAAAATGCCTATAAAATTTCGAGACTTTCTTGTGAGACGTGTCGATCCATCACTAAAGTATGCTTATTGTATAGATAAAGTATGTTTAATTGTAATTAAAGTATGTTACGACCCAATTTATATGAAATAATAAAATTTAAAAGTGATTTTTTTTCCTTTTTTTTTTGAAAAGCTAAAATAAAACCATCGCATTCAATTCATGATAAAAATTAAAGGAGGTTTAATTAAACCATAATCAGAATTTAAACAAACATCTTAAAAATCAAGTCGCGAAAGTCTTTGGTGATTTGTGTGTAGTGACAATTCATAAGTGATTGTTCACATATTTAATACTTATTTAATTTAAAACAAGTGGTACTTAAAGCTGCATCCAACCCCTTCGACCCATCATCCGCCTCGTCGTCTATGCCACGTCATCTGTAGAAGGAAAATATGGTGGGGTGAGCACACAAGAATGTACTCAGTGGGGGATTTACTGTTAGATTTCACAACTGAAAATGACTTCATCTCTTGAGAAATTAACCTCATGAATTTTTAAAAATAAAGGGTATGAACTCATAGTCAAGTCGTCTGAGGGCGCTCATTATTTAATATGTCAAGTAACCTGAAGGTGCTCATTACTTAATACGTCAAAGTCATGCGAACGCGTCAGTCTTTTCTTATTGGTAATAATGTCATCTGTACGTACAGATTCCCGACCCACCGGTCTTAGGTAAAGTTATCATGCACATTCATCACATCAATTAATGTAAATCACGTTCAATATAAAAATCGTAACAGTAAGCCCACCTTTTCAACGAAGAGTCAAACAAGAATAAGATTTAGGGTAAAGGTTGATGACGAGCGTTATCGTTGCTAGTTTTTTTCGTAACCTCAATGCCTTCAAAAAATTTAATTTGTTCTTAGCACATAATTAAGAATTATATTAATTTAGAAATTATTATGATAATTTCTAAACTCATGTGAAAATGTCCCTAAGACATCTCTCTTCTAGATTTTAATATATAGATCACATTTTAGGAATTTTCATATATTTATTATAATCAATAATTATTGATTACTAAAAAAATTTAAGTTTTGAGAATTCTTTAGTGGTTTAGCCTAAAAACGTTATTATAGAATAAACCACAAAGTACAAGAACTAGTATAAGGATTATAAGGTATGATGTTGTCACGTTTGGAAAAATTTGGGTATAACTCTCTAAATTCTTATCAACTTCAAAAACTGTTTTGTATGGATATATTAGACATATAGGTGAACACTTTCATATATACTCCTTTTTGTAAATCTTTCGTTTTAATGGCCAACGAAAAAGAAGAAGTTTACTTTGATTTTTCCGTAGGTAGCACTGCCATAGTTTAGTAAATCGGTTATAACTTTCGTTTGGATGAATAATTTTAAAAGATATTTTACAGAAATATAGAAGACACATAGATGAACAACTTTCATGTTGGATGTTTTGGTAGATTCATCTATTTTAATGATGTAAATTGGGTAACAAGTTTCTGCAGTGAGCTCATTTCATTTTTAACTCCTTTGGTGTATACAACTCCTAAGGACTAAATATTCCTTTTAAAATTTTGATAAATATATTTATGATATCATATATCAGGTTATATTTAAAATTTTATGAAGATATAATTTTTTTTCTTTATTAATATTTTTTGCACATTTAAAAACATAAGAGGATATGTCTAAGAATTCAACACATCTTAGCCTACGGTTTATATGTATACATATATTATTATTTATTATATATATATATTCAAATCGTTTAATACTAAGTTTCAAATTTACGGTAATAGGATCAGATTCAAAATTTGGTATATGTTACTCATAAAATATAAGATATGTTCAACAAGTAAAAATAACATAAAGCATGTATGCAACCTAAAACAACATCTATATTATGTATATAAAACCTAAAAAAGGAAATCATGCATGGGTTTAGTGTCTTGCCTATCTTTTCACATATAATACATCAAAATCTCAACTTGCATAACATTTCCCATAAAGTGTATATCCAACCTAAGAAAATATCTATGTTATACATATACACTCTAACAGAAAGAAATCATATACGGTATAGTGTTATACATACACTCTAACACAAAGAAATCATATACGATACATTATCATATAATACATCCAAATCTCAGAATGCATAACATTTTCTTTTTTGTTTATAAAGTCTAAGCATGTATGCAAACTAAGAGAACATCTATATTATACAAAACAAAGAAATTATATACGGTTTAATGTCGTATAATACATTCAGAGTTCAACATGCATAATATTTCCTTTTTATTATAAAGTCTAAGCATGTGTACAACCTAAAAGAAAGACAGAGTATTACCCTGAAAAGTTGGAAAGTTTTGTTGGTAATGAGAGGGGTTTGAGTTGTTCCGCTCTCCGACTTTGTACTGGGTCGTGAGAAACTACAACATAGTATAGGGTGCGGGGTAAAGGTTCCTCAGTCGCTTGAAAGAATCTAAAGAGCCGTTTAACAGAAGATTTTATGGAATAAGATGAATACCTAGGGACAGAACTATAAGATAGTGGATGAGATTTCTCTTGCAAGAGAGTAGGAAAGATTTGAGCAGCGAAGGAGTAGCCAAAAAGTTGGTGTGGGAGTCTTGCACTTGATGCAATGCTTAATCAGTGAGGATGTAGAGATGGAAAGATGTGAGTAGTGAAGGGATTGGAGGTTCTGTAAGACAAATGGGAGGGTTATGAGCAGTGGAAGAACTAGAGGTCTCACTGCACTGGACGGAAAAGATTAGTTACTGAGAATGGAGAGAATGGTTTGAGTTTCAGGCAGAGAATGAAAAAGCCAATCTTATTGAATATTTTCGTTGGACGTATGTTATTGTCTCTTTTTATGCGATAGGTTATCATTTCCTAGATGGGGCGGTGTGATGATTAATTATCTGCGTATATCTAATTATTGAATTTTCTTAAGATTTCGAGAGACGCTCCTGCCAGCGTAGTGATCCGAGGGAATATCGATGAGGGGTTTTAATGCTTTGTTGTTTAACAGAGTTATTCCCATATATATATATATATATATATATATATATATATATATATATATATATATATATATATATATATATATATATATATATATATATATATATATATATATATATATATATATATATAGAGGTAGATATAATATATAGTAAGATATGTATTATATGTCTAATAATTTTGAAAACAAGTATTATTGTTTTCATAGATCAAAGAAATTCATAATATATATATATACATGATTATTACAAAATAAGTTATAATATACTCCCTCCGTCCCGAAACAAGGTATACGTTTACTTTTTGCACTGAGATTAAGGAGTATAATATTTTAATGTGCAGTGAAGTGAGAGAAATAATATTAAAATGTGTAGTGAGTAGTTGTATTAGTGTAGTGTGTGGGGCCATGTGGATATAATAATGGTATTGTGTGGGTCACCTCAACCAAAAAAAAATGTATACTTTGTTTTGGGACGGACAAAAATGAAAAAATGTATACCAGAGAGTATCATATTATAACACGCTAAAATCATATTTTAATTTCTAATTCAACATACTTTAGATATATACTTTAACAATAATTAAATATACTTTAACTATACAATTAGTATACTTTAGTGATGGGTCAACCCGTCTCACAGATAACCCGTCTCACAAGAGAATTTGTCTAAAATTTTCCAAAACTTTTAAAATGTTAATTTGACAACAATAATTATTATTGTCATATCAATAGTTAACCTGTTACAGATGATGATATGTGGAAAGTATTTCTTGTATGATTAACAAGTATATTGCTATACTATGTAGCCGATGAAAGTGAAATAAAATTTACTAATTTCATAAATTAAAGACAATAGATTTTTTAGGTGGGAAGTATTTCTTTTATGATCAACAAGTATATTGCTATACTATGTAGCCGATGAAATTGAAATAAAATTTACTAATTTCATAAATTAAAGACAATATGTTTTAATTAATAAACATTTCACATTTTTATATTCTATAACGTGATTAGTAAACAAACTCTCTTATGAGACGTTACATATGTGAGACAGTTTGTGAGACGTGTTAAAATATGCATATTATATAGATAAAATATGCTTAATGATTGTTAAAATATATTTTATAAAGTACTCCCTCCGTCCATACTCAATGTATCCATTTGCTTTTTGCACGTGGATTAGGGAGTATTATTATTTTGTATGTAGTAGGTAGTTGTATTAGTGGAGGGTGTGAATCCTATATTTTATTTGTATTAGTGGAGAGTGTGGGTCCCATAATCCAAAAAGAGAAATGTATATAGATTAAGGATGGACGGTCCAAAATGATAAAATGGATAGATTGACAACGGATGGAGGGAGTATGATAAATGATGAATTAAAGTATCATTTTATGGTGTTATAATATGATTCATTATTGACATATTTTAATTACAAATAAGCATATTTTACCTATATAATAAGCATATTTTAGTAATGAATCAACCCGTCTCACAACCGTCTCACAAAAAAACCATCTCACAAGAGAGTGTCTCTTATTAAATGAGTTACTCTTGTCCTATGATAAAGATTCAGTTATGATAGATACGAAATTTTAGAAAAATTACTTTTTGGTTTGCTTTTAGGAGTGGTTTGATATTTTCAAAAAGTAAGATAAAATATGCAAATTGTAAAAGGGTGATAATTTTAGAGTTACAATATGTTGTTTCTTTATTTGAGATATGAATTTATTTATGAAACGAACAAGTAAATGTGAATTTATTTATGAGATATTTATAAAAGTAATTTGTTATACCCAAATGAGACATTTGGGGTATAAACTTGTTATTATTATATTTTTTTAAAGTCATTTATAGCATAATCTTTAATTGAAAATTAGTTTTTTTTAATATGATAACAAATTTCATAAGAATCATTTAATTAGTAAAATTAATTTGTGTACGTTAGTTAATTATATATTTTTAAATTATCAAATCTATGTCTTCATAATATTTATTTTAACACACTAATCTTTGTGGTTTTATGTAACTAGCGTTTGACCCCGTGCGTTGCACGGAATAAAGGTATTCTAATATTATTTAAATCTAAAAGAGAAGTTTAAATCATTCCTTTTGAATAAATCATTCTATCTCTATCCGAAGGAGAAGCTTAGTAATATCGTCTCATGCAGCAGTAAGATTCTCTAAAAAATAGTGTCTTGTGTTGCATGGTCAGGGATTTTGACAAATAAATAGCTCTTAATTAAAAATATACCTTAATTTTTTTATAATGTACTCCCTCCATAATACATGCTATGTAGACTCTTGGGATAATAGTATACCATAAACCAAAGAGTTTAGGTCATAATGTTACAATTGGAACAAACGCTAAACCCTGCCGATAAATATTAAACCCTCGGGGGACATTATGCCCTAAACCACTGGGAAAAAGTATATCATAAATCATAGGGGTAAAATTGTCATTTCACTGCTGATAAATATTAAATCATCGAGGCAGAATATGTCACTAAAGTTATACCACTAATTATTTACATATAATATACAATTTTACGTAATATCATGTTAGGTTGTTGTATATTTATTAATTAGTATTTAGGCATCCACACTTATTTAAAGGTATCATACCATATTTATTTAAATATCAACCGCTCATACTCGAATATGTGCCGTTTAAAAATTTATTACTATATTTGTAACTACTCCAAAATTATTTATCAATATGCTTAGGGTAAAACGAGGTACCAGGAAATATAATTATTAGAGATAATCAATATCGATGTTAGGAGTACTCGTAATTCGTATCCATTTAAATGTTCACTATCCGTGATCGGACATGTCCAATTTAAATAATTTATAATAATATCATCCCAAACTTATTATTGTATAAATCTCGTATGCTTGGTTAATGTTTACCTAAGGGTGAAACGAATCGAAATTATGATCGATGAAAGAATTATTCACAGGTAACATATTTATTTCTCGGTTTTATTTCTATAAGAAAAATTATTTACACAATTCTATTCATAAATTGAAAAAATAAAAAATTAATAGATCGTTCACTTAAAATTGTTATTATATTTTGAAAAATGAAAACCTTCTCTTATACATTTTTATGAATCTCCTAAAAACTACATTTAAACCTATGCATAATTTGATCATAGACATTTCAATTAATTACTCCATCCGTTCGCTTTCAAGGGTATCATTTTTTCATTTTGTGCGTCCGCCCTCAAGAGTCTAATTTCCTTTTTTATCCACAAACATCCACTAATACAACTAAAAATGGGACCCACACCTCCACTAATACAACTACCCACTACACAATAAATAATAATACTCCTTAATCTCCGTGTCCAAAAATAAATGACACCTTTGAATCCGGACGGAGGGAGTATATTATAAGAGGGCTTCCTATAACCTTACATATATTTCTTATAAATTAGTTGTA
Organism: Pogostemon cablin; assembly: GCA_023678885.1. Taxonomy (NCBI): domain Eukaryota; kingdom Viridiplantae; phylum Streptophyta; class Magnoliopsida; order Lamiales; family Lamiaceae; genus Pogostemon; species Pogostemon cablin. The sequence goes on along the minus strand of CM043008.1, from coordinate 10,604,392 downwards.
ATCAAACCAATGATTAATTTCTCAAACCAAGTATTTGTTATACCAAGTAATCAAATCAAATATTAAAGAATATACTATTATAATATATATTAATTTGAGAGATATAATATTTTAATGTATAATCGATAGTTGTTAAGTATTATAGCGGTAGGATATCTACTATAGGGGTATCCGTACGTACTCGTATCCATTTAAATATAAACTACTCATTTTCATACACGTTTCATTAAAAAAATCTATTATGATACTCATACTCGTCCCAAACTCATTTATTAATACCCATAGATTACACATACCCATTTAATACTAATTTATTTTAGAAAAATATTTATATTTAAAATAAATATGATTAAATAAAAATTATAATTAGTAATATATATTTATATTTTTTAGTGTTTAAATTAATGTATTAATTAATTTATATACATATTTTTTTGTGTTAAAATTAATATTTTAATAAAAATTATATTATTGTTAATTAATTATGAATTAAATATAATATGAACTTTATTATTTTTAATATGATCAAATAAAAGTTATAACTATTAATTAATTATATAATTATTTCATAACATATTATATAATATAGATAAAATATTTTGTATAATTTTAATATTTATGAATATCTGATTCATACACGTACACAATTCTAATTCTAATGATATTTTTTTGAACTAAAAATGAAAATTATAATTATTAATATATATTTATAATGTATTTATATGCTTATGACTAAAAATTGATGTCTATCAGCGCCTACTTTTAACATTATTGGCTTCAACATTCACTAGCTGATGAAATAGACATCAATCAACATGTTTATTGTAGTACATATTGAATACAAAAATATTATAATTTTTTATTTTAATTTCAAATTATAATGATATTTATTTTGAACTACTCATACTCGTTTTTTTAGGGTGTTTATTAATTATGTAAGATACTTTCTTATTTCGTAATACTCATACCCGTGTATAAATAAATATCATTTAAAAATTAATATTTAAAAATTCATTACAATATTTGTATCCGTCCCAAAGTCTTCTAGTGGACGATGAGTTCTGGTCTCCCTCGGATTAGTCGGTCTATGGATCGGATATCGGTGCATAAAAAAATACTCATAAATTACTCATACCCATTTAATACTATTTTTAAAGTATATTTTCATTGATTAAAATTAATATTTTAAATGAACTTATACTATTACTGATTAAATATAAAATAAATATATTATAAGTCTATTACAAAAATATGACCTAAACCCTAATTTTTTAAGTTATTATAATAATAATTGAATAATATTACAATAAACTCTAAACCCCAAATCAATATAATCTATTTAAATTAATTTTATAAGTTATTATAATAATTAAATAATATTACCCTAAACCCTAAACCATATAATTAAAAATTAATTTAAATTGTTTAGGAATAATTAACATAATTTGAAAAAATTAATTCAAATTGTTTAGGAATAATTAACATAATAATTTGAAATAATTAAAATTAGTAGTAGTTATGTATTATGTTTAATGAAAAAATAATATTAAGCACACATATAAGGAATCATTTTAAATAAGGTATCATTTTAAATTAAATAAGATATCATTATTATGACTAAAAAATTAATGGTCAATATCTAATATCATAATTGCGATAAATGGATAAGATTGAATAATGAAATGAATGGATGCGATTAAAAAAAGTTTAGTAATTAAAATCAATGGTATAAATTAAAAATTGGTTCAATTTTGACTTTTAAAATGTGTTTTATTATATATATATATATATATATATATATATATATATATATATATATATATATATATATACACACTTTTCATTTTGGGTTGTCCCACAAAAGTTTGCACATTCCTAAAAAAGCAAAAAGTCAAACACAATCACCCTTCTCCATACACTTTATTTACAAAAAAATACCCCTACCTAACACACGTAACATACTTTATCATTTATTTATTATCAAAAATAATATCATAATACCCCTAAAAGTCATTACTTTATTAATCTCCGTGTCAGAAAAGGGGTGCAATCTTTCCTGAACCGAGGGAATATATAAATAAAGAAGATAGTTTTGTACTGTTAAATTATCAACTCTAACCGTAATATTACCTTTATCCTAAAAAAAAGTTTTCACATTGAAAGAGAAAAAAAAAGGAAAAAAGGTCGAAGAGGGCATATTATACTTTATTAGTTATTAATACTCACAGTGTTTGATTGTGGTGGAGCCGAGGCTAATGAAGCTCCAAAGGTACGAACTATTATTATTATTATATTTTTTTTAATATCATTTTCCAATTCATTAAAATCATTATAATAGTCTTTGACATATTGTTGAATCCATTTGACTGAATCCCAATGTGCTCTTTCTGGACATCTCATAAACCTGCTAACAAGGTTCATTGCATTAGTCAAATCTGGCCAAGAAGACACCATAGCATACATGAGACTACCCACAACACTTGCATAAGGAACTTTTTCCATTTCTGTTATTTCATCACTTGTCTTAGTAGCTTGAAGTGACGAAAGATTCAACGTCCTTATTTAACCGGAGTAGACACTTGCAAAGGTTCATATTATATCTCATGAGTACTTTCTCAAAGTAAGAACTCTGATGTAACCTCACAAGACCAGTTGACCTATTTCTCATAATCTGCATGCCCAAATTCATTGTACTCTCTCCTAAATTCTTCATATCAAACTCTGATTTTAGAACTTCTTTTACTATCAAAATCTCTTCCAAAGACTTGCAAGCTGTTAGAATGTCATCAACGTACAATAACAAGAAAACATCCAATTCATTCTCACGCTTAAAGTATAAACAACTATCGAATAAACATCTCTTGAAACCGCAGCTGATCATGTATCGAACCTGAGATACCATTTTCTAGGACTTTACTTCAAAGCATATAAAGACTTTAGAAATAAGCATGCCTTCGAATATGAATTTTGTAAAACAACACCCTGGGGAACTTCCATGTAAATTTTTTCTTCAAATTTTCCATGTAAAAAAGTTGTAGTTACATCCATTTGATGTAACTCAAGATTAAATTGGGCCACAAGAGCTAGGAGTATCCTGATAGAGAAGTGTTTCGCCACCGGAGAGAAAATTTCATTGTAGCCTATACCCCTTTTGTAAAAAACCTCTGACAACCAACCTAGCCTTGAATCTAACTCCTCTCTCTTTATTAGGCCTTCCCAACGGAAGATTTTTGATGAGGTGGATTTTTAAAAAACCTAGAAAATGAGGTTTTTTCCAATGGGGGTGGGAAAGATTTTTTGGTGGGGTTTTCTGCATGAAACTCAGTTTTTTTGAGGGTGTGAGAGTGGGAGAGAAGAGAGAGTGGACGACACACTGCATCATCCGAGCACGTGAAAGACACGCGCGAGTGAGGTTAACACCGTGTGGGCCCCGCACCTGTCCTAGCCCATTTTTCTCTTTTCTTTCCTGTGATCTTTTTTTTTCTTTAATTTCATTCCCACGTTTTTCATTTATTCTCTTTTCTTCCATCCTTAATTATTTCCTTCATTTATTTTCTTTCCTTTTATCTATTTTTTCATTAATTTTTTTTCTTTTATGTGTATTATGTTTTTATTTTTTTAAATATGTCCTTTTAATTTATAATTTATATTTTATGTAATGAAAAAAATCAATTTTTTAAATAATAAGGTATTTTATAACAGGTTTTTTAAAATTTATTTTATATAATGACAAAAATAATAATATATATACATATATATTTTAATGTGTGTCCTTTTAATTTGTGTTTTTATGTTTTATGTAATGAAAAAAGTAAATAATATAATTTTTCATTTTTTTAAATTTATAAATTAAATAATTTGAAAATATAAATATTTATAATTTATTTTAAAATTAGATAAATATAGTTGATAAATTAAATGAGAATAAAATGAAATTGAGGTGGGTCCTAAAAAAATTATTTTTTGGTTTTATTGTTGGGGAATAGTTTTGTTTTGGAAGTATGAGTTTTTTACTTTTGAGCTGATATTGACGTGGCACCAAAAAATCTGCCTTTTGAGTTTAATGATTGGGGAAGGCCTTAGGTACTGACTTCTTCTTGTAAAGCCATTTGCAACTAACAAGCTTTTGATCCTTTGGCCTCTTTACGATTCTCCACGTCTTATTCCTTTCTAGCGATTGCAACTCTTCTTGCATGGCAACACCCCACTTTTTTCACTTCTTTTTTTTATTGGTAAATGTTAGTTGTTAGTAGTTAGTTCACCAAGCACTCATACTTTCCCTTTCTCCAAGTCTCCTTATAATTCCCCTCCTAATTCGTTCCAATGGGAATTGAACTTGGGTCACTCACTTTAATGAGGAGGCCAATGACCAGGTGAACTAGCCCACCTGGTTACACCCTACTTTCACTATCTTTGCACCCTACTGCTTCTCTTTGTTGTTCCTTGGTTCATAAGAATCTATTTCCACAGCAATACAAGGCAAAAGAAACTATGTCCGCTTGAACATATCTAGTTGGAGTTTGTATAATTCGTTGTTGCCGATCTCGAGCCAATTGATAGCTATTCGAAGCATTTTCATTTTCTGGTGTATCTCTAATATTAGTTCTGCAGTATCATTTTTCTCAGAATCATTAGAACTCTCCAGACCAGTGTTCTATATTCGAATTAATAAAAATGATAGTGGTTCGGTGAATTATTTTATGAATAATCTATGTGTATAAGTAAAAATAATATTTTTAATGACAAATAATATTAATATCTTTGATAAAAAGTAGTTATAGCTATTTAAGAAATGAACTATCTTGTTTGAGAACGTTTCGTGGAGAAACCATATTATGCTTTCCGTTTTCATAATAAGTTATCAATTTTTATTAAAAATATTATCACTTTCTTTTAAAATGTTCTAACAAACTATGAAAGCAATTGTTAGATTATGACGTTTGTTTTATGATTTTATTAGACTAACTATGAATTTATGACATTTTCTTGTTAACACACATGGACTTCGACGTTTTTACTATTGACTTTGTTTTCTAATTTTCATGTTTTATTTTAGGTTATTTATTTATGTATTATAATTATTTTTTTGGTGGATTATAGTTTAAAAAAAAGAATTGGAGCGGGTAGGGTCGGGTGGGTTCGGGTAACCGTGGATTATCTGTAAAATTTAACAAGATTGTGGGTATCCGTTTACCCACGGATTGTCTGTATACCCGGTGGATATACCCGTACCCTACCCGAAGCTCGATTTTAGGGTAATAGGGTAGGGTATGGGTAGGGAGGATATGGTATAGGGTAGTATGTGGGTTTGCCATACCCGTACCCTACCTTATCTATTGTCATCCCTAGCTGCCCGGACGCTAACGTGGTACTGTATATGTCAAATTACTCTACACTTGTTAACAAAACGATGTTGTTTTGATTTTTTTAATTGTATATAGCAACAACAATTATCGTATGGATCATTTATTTGAAATTCAGAAGTTGTCTGCCATAACCCCTCACATGGCGGATTTTGATGGATGATGTTAATGTGTAATGTATGACGATATTTTTTGGATTTTAATCAAATTTTAATTAAAAAAATTAAAACGACGCTGTTTTGTTAACAAGTGTAGAGTGACATGGGCATATACAGTGACACGTTATTGTTTGGGCAGTCCTTCAACTGGCCGGTAGTTAGAGTAGCAAATATGGTCTTGAAGTCGGGTACTTATTTGCAAATATTCAAAAGTTTGGACTAATTGACAATCAGCAAAAAGGTTGAAATTTTTCATGCAATTAACTTTTTAACATGTTGAAGGCTGAAACGACGTTATTTTGTATACGTGGAAGGCGACGTGGAAGAAAGATGACATGTCAGCCACCGGGCAGACTCCCAACTGCCCGGTGACTTGATTTGCAAAACGGGTTAAATGTCAAGAACTTATTTGTATATATTGAAAAGTTTGGACTAATCCACAATTCACGAAAAGTTTGAGACTTTCAGTGTAATTAACCCAACTTTAAAATGTAATAATTTCCTTCATCGCTATCCAAATTTATGCATAATTTTTTATGTCACCCGTCTCTCCCTAATGTAAAATAATAATAATAATAATAATAAGAAAAAATATAATAATTAAGTAATAAAAATATTTAAAAATAAGTGTGTATTCTATCCGTTGTCATCCCTATTACAAACATCAAATTTTAGGACAATGAATTTGTTTTCTCATATTGAGTTTGTATATAAACTTTTCTATATATATTTATTTGGGACATAAATATGTGAGATCGGGAGACAGTAAAATCATTTTACCCATTAATAATTAGTTAACACTTTTTTAAAAGATGTTATCACTTGTATTTTAATAAAATATATCACCTTTTCAATTATACTTATATGAAATACTCCCTCCGTCCGCCTTTAAGGGTGTCATTTACTTTTTGCACGTGGATTAAGAAGTATTATTATTTAATATGTAGTGGATAGTTGTATTAGTGGGTGTGTGTGAGTCCTATGTGTATAAAAAAGAAAATGAGACCCTTGGGGGTGGACGCCCAAAATGAAAAAATGATACACTTGAAAGCGAACGGAGAGAGTTATGATCCTTCCAGTGTCTATTTTTGCATCTTCTTTGTGAGAGTTACAATTGTCTTCACTATGTTTTCATCCTAAGATGCCACTTTGCTTTTGGTAGAGAAAGGAACTTAGGTACATAGAGTAGTTAGAAAACACTGATAAGCTGATTATCTCTAGGAAGGTCATGAGGGACGATATCTTATCATGTAGCTATATAGTTATACACTGTGGTTAGAAAGGTTGTTCTATCATCAAATTTATGTTAATTGAGTTCTTGCTGGAACAATTGTGGCTAACATTTGATTTACTACATAATTTGCATATGAAGTTAATTATTTTCTTTCCAAACTTACTGAGCTAAAAAATGTGATATCAACATGAAGTGGAACTTATAAGAAACACCATCAACACAAGTAAAAGTCTAGGCCTCGACTGCTTGAGTTTCTGTTACTTAAATAACATTTTTTAAGAAAGCTTAATTCAATAGACCCCAAAAATAGGCCACGGTATAGAGTGAAAAATTTTAAATTATATCTATTTAGCAAGTCAAAGCTCTTCGATAAGCTATCCTTCAAACAAGGAACATGTAAGTTACATGATGTAAGAGTAACTAGGCAAGTATGTTAGTCAGACCCTCTTTGTGATTGAGGCAGCTTGGTAGAGCTCCTTAAATTCTTTTTGCTCAAGAAAATGCACATAGTCAGAGATAGTTTCAATGACACTCATTTACTACTTGTTCACTTACGGTAAATCAAGTTAGTGTATGAATTTCTTGACTCTAGGGACTTGTATGAGATAGGCTTATTCAATTTGCAAAGTGAATCATTCTATGTCTCCCTTATCCTCCCCACAAAAATCCTTGTTATCAATATCAATTGGTAGTAGAGGAAACTAATTATGTATCTTTATCCCGTGACGCTGCAGCTGATATTATTTGCTGCAAACTGATGAGCGTTGCAAAATTAATCCCCAAATATTAAGGATATCAATTGTAACTTAAACAAGCGACCAAATTAAATATCAAACCCAAAGGAAAGCGTATTATAAATTTAATTATTAACTAAATTAATTAAGACAAGATGACAATAAGATTTGAAGGTTGATTATCTAATAACTAATATGCTAAAAAATAAATAACAATTAAAATAAAATAAACACTAGAAGAATACGAATGTGACTCAAGAATGGAGAATAGGTAGTCCTAGGGTAATCCGGTTTCACTCATTAATTTCTCTTTCGTGTATAAATGTCTGATTCTACCTTGTGGAATATGGACGCATCACTAAGCCATGCAAATATACTCTATAGACACAAGTAAATATGCATGTAATACGTGTGAATAACCTTGGAGCAAGAAGAATAATTTCAACCCCTTCCTAGATACTATCAGTATCAATTATTTCCCCCTAGGATTGGTACTCTAACCCGATATGCTCTCTTTATAGGTACTATAAAATTAACTTTTTATTCTGCTTATTAATCCTAATTCAGTTCAATTAATAAGTATCTACATATGATAGTTTTAATAAAATTTCGAAGTCCTCTCACTTAAAATCATAACAATAAACTCTGTTCAGTAGTGAACGTGCTCAATCAACAACCAAGATATATATATATTCAGACGCTATATAACAGTTGAAGATGCACAAAATGATCCTGAATATGGATTAAAAATGCATAGTCATATATAGAATAAACCACAAGTAGTATTGAACAGAGTATACACACGAAAGTTCAATTAATTTATAAAAACCTTTAAAACCATAGATCTACCGAAATAGTTCTAGCCTATGATGTTACGAAGAACAATCATGGGTGTTGGATAGATCTTACCCATATGTCTGGAAAATACAAGATAAATTACAAAATGAATAAAACCTTAATGTGAGCGACGTCGCGTCCTTCTCCGTCTTGAATCGTCCTCTTGGTTCTCCTCTTATTCCACAGACGGATCTTCACTGTGATGGATGGATGGAGGAAAGGATGAATGTGATGGTATGGGGGTGATCCCACATTGTGGGTGGTGTAGGATTGATTGTTTTCTCTCCCTTATCACATGAATAATGATGTAAAATATATATAGGTATGAGAAGGGAATGAAATAAGAAAATAAAAGATATGGGTGAATCATGGAGGATTATGTGATAAGGAGATTAACTGTGCTCCAAGAAATATGAAATATTGGCTAATTTTCGAAAATTTTCAAAAATTCACGCTGGCAGCTCCGCGACCTCTCTGTTTTGAGCATAACTTCCTCGTTCGAACTTCGATTTCACTACAAGAAATTTGATAAATGGTGACGACAAAATTCGTTATGAAAAATAAAATTTTCGTCATAAAAAAATTTTAATAACAAAATTTGAACGTCATAAAGATCGTCATAGTATGTGCATCGTATTAGGTACATGCAACAATATTTTGAATTCGTCACCAAATGTTATATTTGATGACAAAAATATCTTCCGTCACCATACGTTTTAGTCTAAAGTGACGAATAAGTCGTCATAATTTGCATCTAATTTTCATCATAAAATATATTTTTTTGTCATTAAAAGTTGAATTTAACATGACGGTAGCGTATTATTGTCGCTAAAAGTTAGATTATTGTGACGATTTTCTCTATATTATCATTCTCATTAATTATTTATGACGTTTTTATTGTCATATTTAAACCAACTTTTTCCTCATCTCAAAAATATTTCGTCATAAAAGTTTAACAAACAATGACAAAATGAAAGCTTATATAATGACGACATAATTCGTCACTAAGGAGTAAGATATTAAGACAAAATATTTATTGTCGTTAAGATATGCGGAAATGGTGACAACTAATTTTTATTGATATATTATTAATGACGTTATGGAAATTTGTCATTAGAAAATTTAAGTACAATAACGAAAAATTTTGTCATTGGTAATAATATATAATGACAAATTATAATATTTATCATATCATTAATTAATCGAATGATGACAAAAAAATTTGTCGCATTATAATCAATAACTTTACGTGACTAATAAATGCTCATTATGCTATTATTTCAGTGATGAATAAATCATCATTAAAGAATATATTTATTAACAAATTTATTTATTTTTTATTATTGAATTAATAAAATAATAAATATTTATTGACATTTTTAGTTATTTTTACTCACTACTTTAAGAAAATAGTAAATATATTTTAGAATTTAAAAGCACAAATTAAAGTATAATATATCTAAAGTACAAAGTATCAAAGTAGTCGATGCATGGTGCCATGGTGAATTGAAACAAAGTAAATTACAATATTGTTTAATTAATAAGTGATGGATGGTAAAAATTGCAGTGTAATTGGAAAAAATAGAGGCTTGCCCTTCTGATCTCTTCTTTCAAAAGAAAATTCTTCATAGCAAATCTTGTCACCTACTGATTACGAACAAGTAATACCTCTATTTCCTTTAAATGTTCCTCTCTTTCATTGAGCAAGTGAGTTTTGGTTGAGATATTTCCTGAAGTAATAGCTTACATTTTCTTTATGTTTGCTTGTCTGAACAATCTCAAACATTGAATCTCATCCACTCTTTGTTTTGCCTGAAGATGCACAAACAAATTATCAAATCAATAATTTTTTACACATGGATATTTAATCAATCGTTAGGAGATCATTCTAGACAACCACTTTAATCACTGAAGATATTTGCTAATATTGTAATAGAGATCAGAGAACGGCAACATTTTGTGTACATTCCGGTAATACTGAAATATAAAGCAATATGATGCTGCAATGACTTTTCAGCAAATACATTAAAATGTTCAATTCAGATTTTCAAACTCCATGTCAAATAACATACAATCTGAAAATGAAAAAAATTAAAAAGGAATGTTATACAGTTACTTCATTTCGCAACCCGGAATTCCCTACACTTTCTTATTTCTAGATTTCCTCGATAGATGCTAGGAAATTTTTATTTACTTTATAAGTGGTTTGAAAGTTATATGAATATTACATCTATAAGAATCCTACTAGACTAATGTTTCAAAAAACAACAAACACGTCAGTCTATAAAGAATAACGTCAAAGAGATTAACATGTCCTAAGGAAATATCCTCATAAATAAAGCCTAAGAATATAGAATTCATGGTTATATTTTCTGGATCAAAAACATAATTGGAAATTATGTTCTTATTAGTGTCCAAGAATAAGTTGTTTTTTAGTCTCGTGTGCTCTCAAATCTTCTTTAGCATTTTGTTTTGCAAATAAAAACTAGCCAAATTTGAATGAACTAAAATCTCATGCAATTGATAACGTAGAGTTGAAACTAGTTATGCTTCGCAATCAGATATTTACAAATAAGAAACATGGTTGCACTAGTCAGATTTTATTAATGAAGAAAAACAAGCATCTTATCTGATTAGTAGTTATAATTTCTGATTCATTTCAAACACACAATAACTAACTTAATGGCAAAACCAATTACTTTGACTATGTATGCCATGAAAATTGATTCAAAACCAAAGTAACATCAAAACCTAAGTAAGTTTGAAATAATTTTGACTTTAAAGAAGAAAAACACATGTTTTTATCCCAAACATCATACCTAAGTTTTAAATCATCTCATAATAAAAAATACAGAACAATATCTCATTCAAAAAAAAAAATAGCAAAGACTAGTTGCTTTCTATTATTGCACAGTGGCATACCAAGTGTTCCAGCTAATAACAACAAGTAACTGTAATCTAAGATAATCTTATAATTATAAGTTGCTAGAGATCTTAAATTTAACAACAATGTGTAATTGGAAATCAAGAAACTACCTCAAAGTACCTTGCAGGCACCCTCATCCAACATAGACATGTCCGTACCTGCAATCAAGGGTCCAAGCAATCATACAAGCACAATAAGTGTAGCCAGATCCATAAACTAGATAAATAAAGTAGTTCTAACAAGAGAATTATTGAGCTATTTAATATCTGAAAATTTTAAGTTCTTATGAAAGATGCCCCCTTTAATTTGTTCACAGAGAACAAGACAGTGACAAAAAATAAATACATAGCAATTACAAAAAAGAATCATTATTGCTTACTTAGCGATACTCCTGAATCCAGTGAAAACCTGCAAGCAGTAAGATGGGGAAGACTCCGTGTCAAGAATTGTAATCTATTTAAAAGTGTTATAACTTTGTAATTTCAAGAACACATAAAAAGGACTAAGATAAAAACAATGGTCAGATCTACACAAACTAAAATAATCGAATTCTTTAAAAATATACATCAATTCTTGGCTAGTTGTTCCATTTTATTGATATAGTGCTCATAAAAAGCCAATCATTTCAACACCCACCAATTTGAATCACATGAATCCATTCCCGCACATTCACATCTACAAAAAAGTGGAATAATAAAAGTTGATTAAGTTGCAAAAGAGACCTCTTTTTTGTTGTCATTCCCTCTCCCGCTACATAACATCATCAATCCGAGCACGGTGCGCCAAACACCACGAACGTCGCCGCCGCCACCACAAATTCTACAACCATGAGAACCGCCGCCACTATAAACCCTTACCCATGTGAATTATAATATATTTTCTATTTTAGGAGAGAAATGCAAAGAATAGAGGGGAATGAAAATGAAACGAAAATGAGGTGCGGGAAATGGAGCGGAGAAGGGCAAATAATATCGAAATTGAAAAGAGAACAAAAAAGAGGAGGGAAATGAGCCGGGGATACTGAATAGGGCTTTAATTTTCTAACAATTTGGATTTATTTAAATTGTTTTTATTTTTCCACAATTTTTTTATAAATTACTCCATGTACCTACAAAGTCAACTTGTTTGCGTAAATTCCACAAACTCTTTACAACTGGAATAAATAAAAATAATGGAGTTATTGTTTTCTAAAATTAATATTAAATTTTACAATAAATATTAAATTCTTAGAATAAAATATATATGAGCTATACAAAATAAACATTATTTAAACTATAAATTTAAAATTACAACGATTTAAATTAAAAAATTTATATTAAATCATATAAGTGAAAACGAAAAAAAACCACGAACTACAAAATTAAAAATAAATTATAAAGTCTATATATATATATATATATATATATATATATATATATATATAAATAAAAGATAAAATAAATTATGAATCAACTGATTAAATTATTTATTTACAATTATAATAATTTACCTAATTTTAAAATAAATATTCACAAGTTTTTATAATGAATTCATAAAAACCCGTCATCATTATATATTTATGAAATTTGTTTAAACAAAAAAAATTATAATTCACTCTCACGTGAAACGAATATAAGTACGAACGGTGAATAAAGTGTGATTATATATATATATAAATATTATATACATAAATATTATTACTAGTATTAATAATTGAAATATGTTTGTGTAAAACATATGAATGATGAATTAAAATAAGATAAATTTACTTTAATTCATCATTCACTATACTCTAAAAAATACATGATTTAATTATCAATAAAAATATTTTACTTATATACTATAGTTATATTTTAATAATACCGTCATTAGTTAGAATGCTATGTATTGTTTAAAAAAAAAGAAGCAAACACTTAGAATTGATTCACACATGCACTATAATTTATCAATTCTATTTTAGTATATGAAAAATATTTTTAAAATTTGAACTACTCAATAACAAATTGTATAAGTTTAATTTATTAATATGTACTTTTTTTAATTAATAAATATATATGTTTTGAATGTGAGCGCATATACTTGCTTTCGTGCACGTGATTTGATATTATGCATTTTTTTTCTTATTTACCTAAAATTTTAACTAAAAATAATATAATTAAGGGTCACTTACTATTGGATATATAAAATAATGCATAATTGCTGTAAACTATATGACTCAAAGTATTATTATTAATAACTACACAATTATGATTGTGATATCATAAATATCCCTATGTGTTTGCACAATTTGCTTTGCACAATTTTGTTTTTGCACATTTTAAATTCCGGCAGCAGGTGGTGGTGGTCAATGGTTGTTCAGCCGGCGGTCACGCCAACGACTGTTCGGTCGTCAGTCAACGGATGTCCGGCCGACGGTCAACGCCGATCCGGCGGGTGGATGGGTGAGGGGTAGGATTGGTGGTTTAAAAGTGCATGAAATTATAAAGTTATATATGATATATTACTTAATATTTTGTATGTGAGAGTAATTATTTGAATTCCTTGTATCTCATAGTAATTTAGGTTAAAAGTGTGTATCTATTAGTGATTTTCCTATAATTAATCTATATATTGTATCCCAAATAAAAAATCCAAACTCCAAAAATCTCTATAAATTAATATTGTTGGGACCGAAAAATTTTATTAATTTAGAGAGGTTATATATATATATATATATATATAAAGAAATGTTTCATAAATTTATATTATTAAGAAAGTGTTGATGAGAAATATAAGTGTTGTTGAGAAATATGTATAATATAAATTGTTAATAAAATAGTTCACTGCATCATTATCATTTTTCATTAATTGAGTATCACTTTTTGTTATTGATGTTATCATTTTTATCTAGTACGTAAGACGGTTTCACATACCCTAAAAACTTATTATATTTTAATTTTCTAAAAAATAATAATAATTTCTTGATAAAATATTAATAAGTACATTATTAATTAAAATATAGTATGTTATTTCATAAATTAAATTTATAATCCTTCGACTCAGTGGTGCATAAGAAAAAACTCTTAATTTAATTAATGTGTAATTTAATCAATCTTTACTCAAATAAATAAATAAATATTAATTTAAGAGTTGGTCTTTTGTGTTCCAGGTGTATAAAGTATGTAAGAGTATAACATTTTGTTTTAAAGGACATACACTTTTATTGATAAGGGTACAATATTTTATTTTTATATATACACATTTTTATACTAAAAATATACAAATTAATATCAAAGGGTATATAGGATTACCTCTAGTATACACATTTTAGGCATAATTCAATATTAATATATACATTTATATACAATCTAATAAGCGGGAAAAAAAATCGACAACAAAGAGTATTATTAACTATAAAAGAATAATAAAGAATATATGGAGGGAAGTAGCGCCACCAAATACGAGGAACCGCCAACTCTAAAAATTCCCGCAATCTTGAAATTTTCTCAAATCCTAAAATTTTAATCCAATTAATCTTTCCCCTGAATCCCTTTTACTTGAGATTTCTCACTTTAATAAATCTCTGCGTTGCTATCGTTTGTGGATTTTTTCATCTCTTCGCGCCACTAAGCCACCAACAGCGATCTCGCGCCTCCCGCACCCGCCGCCTACTCCCGTCACCTGTTCGCGCCATGCTAACCCATTGCCCTCTCGTGCCGTCCTGTATCTGCCGCCCGCTCGCGCGCCCACCAGTTCACTCTCGTCCTCTTACACTTGGTATTTTTCTCTCTCTTTCTTCTACATGCGGGTTTAAAATCGACCAGTTTTGTATTATATTTTCATTAATTATCCTGTTTGCTAATGATTTTTATAACATCCCGCATTTGGGTGATTGAATTCTATATTTTTGGCTCAACTAAGGCTAAGCAAATTACTTAATATGGTATATTAACTTCAAGTATCTATTATCATTTTCTCTTTGCATGTGTGTGTATTTATTTTTCTTTAGCAACGGAAAGCCATTGAGTTCTTTCTCCTTTTTTACAGGATACAGAAGATTCATATTCTGTTTCCTCTGATATACCTTCGTGTATTTAAATTATTGCTCACTTTGAACTTTAGATGCAACAATCGAGTAATGTGGCACTTTTCAGTAGATTTTACTTCGAATATTCAAAAAATGATTGTCAATTAAGTCATTGGGATTTCATAAATTAATGTTAAGTGCCCTTTTTTATCATCTTCTATTTTTAGATATGTTTTGATATATATTTCAGTAATCAATTTTCAAATGGTTATCCTTGCGATCGATACCATGTTACTGATATTAAATTTATCGTTGGTTCATTGGTCCCACAGTATATGTTGTGATGTTGGTTCATGAGTTCTATGGTGCAGATCCTTTTACTCACTTTTAAATTTCTTCTTACATCACATAGATATTGAAGAAACCAGCTTTCAAATAAAAGACTTTGTTACCTCTCCCGAAAACATGTTATTTGGTAGAGGCACAATGCTTGTGTATTCAATGACATGATGTTCTGTGTCACAAATGGTTACTTGGCTTCTAATTGTATGATTTACACATCGTAATAATTTTAGTACAAAGCAAGTCGCATCTTGTTTTATGAATTAAAAAATTAATCAGGCTAAACTGCCAAAGAAATAAATAACCATAAATTGCTAAGGGGAATTTAGTCACTAAAACGTGATACAGTAAATTCTCTTGGAAAACTTTAGGTGTTTTTGATGTGACAAACAGTTTATTAGAAGTTTATGATTTTGTCATTGTGGTTTGGATGTTATACTTTGACATGATGAGTGACCTTTTAACTGGAATATTTTGAAGCAATATATCTCCTGACTCAGGCTTAGTTTTTAGTTTTTCTAGGGAAAATATTTGCAGGTTAAATGTCTTATGAGGCTAAATCTTAACATTAATCAAGCTTTAACATCCAGGAACACTGTGTTTTCAGTAATATATGCACACTAATTTTTATTTTTTTGGTTGGGAAGGCATGTTTGGTATTTTGAATCAGACTCAAAATATAGAGTTAAGCTTCCCAATTGGAGTAAATAGACAGATCTCCGGAGCTTCACTCTACCAACTTGCTTTAAGGGTGGCAGCCAATGGAGTTTGTAGCATGTGGAAGCAATCTTCTCCAGTCTAAACTTCAGTATGATATGAATTATATTATAGATAAAATATTTCTTGACTTTATTTCTTTTGGTTTCTTTTTTCTCCTTCCACTCGCCACCCCTAATCAAAATTATGCCCATTGGGAAAGAAGGCAGATAGAATTGAAGATTTTGGATGATTATAAGTTCTTATGTTTTGCACTGCAGATAACTATGAAATTTGTGAGATTGATTGCTTAGTTGAATAATGGATAAACATTTAAGTGAAAAACAATAGCACCATCACACACAAAGGAATTGACAAACTTTAGTTCGAATAAATTTTAGTCTGAACACCACTTGTTGAGAAAAATGTAGAATCAGTCGTAAATTGAAATTTGGATGAAGTGACATATGATATTTTCATATAATTTTGCTCATCACAATAGTTAATGTACTAGTGTCTTGTAACCTGTCCTACTCTTTGTTTTGGAGTAGCCCTTGTAATATTTAAAATTTGTAGGTTAAGCATACCTTGCTGTTGAAAAAGATCCTATAGTGTGATTGCTATTAGCCTATTATTGATCGTGTTATTGTGCATTTTGTGTATGCAGTGGGTACTCTTATTTCAAGTGATAATGTTTGTTTTTATGTGACAAGTGAAGGTATTCTAAAATTCATAATTTTGAGCTTAAAATGCTTAAGAAAAGTACTGAAGTTCCTAATGAACGATGCTCACCAAAAATGCAAGAACCAATTGCTAACAGTAATTTCTTCAATGTAGCTCAATACCTTGATAAAATGTATTATTCAGCCAAACTTCTTCAAGGTGGCACAAAAATTGTTATGCCAGTGTTCTTTAGGCATGATATTTGATTGACTGACTAAAAAATGTAATGTTTCTTGAGTGTAATTTGTGATAGAGACATATATTTTTCAGGTTTACTTTACCTATTTGAATTCAAAGTCCATAGGAGAAAAGCTTGTGAAGGATTTGATCAAAGTTCTAAGGACATCGAAGAATCCATTGTCTCATGCATGGTATGAAGTATTTCTCTAAATCTGTTTCTACATCAACTTGTATGAAGTATTTATTATGTACACCGATCTTACAATCATCTTGTCATATTTATTTTCCCATCATTACTTACATTGCCTCAGCACTAACCTCAATATTTCTAAACTTCAAGACCCTAGAATTATCTTCAAGGATAATATACCCCTAGAGTAGCAGATATGGTTTACTTTGTAAGCATCATATCATTCATAAGACACAACAAGAGCCTCTTATTTGATATACTTAGTAAAAAAATTGTGAATTTTATGGTAAAATAATGTGGCATATGATCCAACTCACAAGATATCATTCATATAAGCTCTTTAGAATTTTTAATAGAACCCCAGATAGACAAACATTATCTTAGATTGTATGTTAATCAAAGCATTATCAACTTGGTTAATTAGGCATAGAGAAGTAATTTGAAATAGTTAAGGACAAATTAGGTGAAGCTTTTTCAGTTCTGTGAATTTAAACTTTTAAAATGCACTCAAATTTACATAGCTCACCTATAATTGCTTCCTGAATGGTTGACTGTCTTGGTTGGATAACTCTGGTTGTTGTTTTCCTGTTGTGATTTAATATCTTGTACTGTGGATTTCTGAATATTAGTTTTTATTTGTGTGCACCTTCTGGTATGACCTACATTGCTGTTTTTGTGTATATGACTTCTGCTAAATTAAACTTGATACGTGTTGTTTTTCGTTCTGACCTCGTTTATAATACTTTGATGCTGATGATACTCTCTATTTATTTGTTGTTACTGCTGTTATTTGTTTAGACTGTTGCTGTATTCACTAGAACATGATGTTTTGATTTCTGAATTGGTTGATCGGAATTTCTACTAGTGACAGGAAAATTTTTATTCTGTTGGTTATCTATTGAATATCTTCTGGTAGAATTTCTAGGAGCTATCACATATTTCATGGTTCTGTCATATAGCTTTTCGGTTTGATATTAAAAATTTTAGTGTGTTACCTGACTTGCATTGCATCTGCCTGATGATGCTGTCCTCTTTGGTTGTCTATTTCTGGTTCTTTTTTTATGCTAAATTATGTAGGATATGATACCTGGGAAACAAAGGATTGCTCCGCACCCTAGCGCTAGGTATCAATTAACTACATAAACTCACTACTGGTTTCAAACTCAAGCATTGTTTTTGCCACTGCTGCTTGGAGGACAGGTTTTATAGTACTTTTGGTAGCATGGATGTTTGATATCAATCAACTGGTTACTGTTTGATAACAATCCTACTTTTAAATTTGCAGATGGTATCCTAACAGCTACCTGTGCTCCTTTGCAAGTATAATGCTACTTCTTGCGCTTATCCAATAGTTGATTAGTACCTATTGATTTATAGATTGGAATGGATGCATTTTGATATTGTTGTAGGTTTGAATGACAACACCACCTGTCGCAGAATATTACATTTCTAACTACTTATTTATAGCATTTGTTGACCTAAAATATTAAATTTATAACTTCTTATTTATAGCATTTGTCTGCCATACTTCTTTAATTTAAAGAGTAGGCTAGTTGTGATAATGTTAATAGTAATTTTTGACTAGTAGTTCTCGGTCAAGACATAAAATAGTTCCTACCTAGTTAATGGATTTTTTTTTCTAAATTCAAGCACTTATTGTGATTTGGATAAAATTGTACTTTGTGCAGTAAAATATATTTACCATTTTCAGATTTACATTACATATTTTTGTTGAACTCTTTTCAACATTAAATTTCATTTTTTAATTATTACATTTCTCCTACAAGTATTAGTTTAATTTATTTAAATTACTATTTAGTTTGAAAATGATTTATAATATTCTATAAAAAAAAATTGACTACATGAACACAAGTCAATCATACTTCAGTCGACATTCATTTTTTCAAATGTGTGATGAACCTTAATTTCACATTTATTTTTGGTTATTTTGCCTTATTTTAAATATAAAAGTTTTAGTATTATTATAAAATGTTAATACACATTATATTTATCTAAAGTGGTGACATAATAATTATGGCAAAAGAATTTACAAATTTTGTTATTGTCATTTATAAACAACAATTTAATAAATTTTTTGTGCAGCCTTAAAATAAATTACGATTTTATATTTATCGTCATTATATTTTAACGTTGGTGACAAAATAAAATATTACTTATAGTTTTATAAATTGATGATAAAAATAGCATCTTCATTAAAATAAAAGATGACGATTTCAATTTATCGTCACTATATTACAATATTGGTGACAAAACATATAACGTCACTAATTGTTTAAAAGTTTCATGACAATTTTATTTTCATCATGAAAACACATTTAATTGGCGACATAAGTGTTCGTCACTATTTACTATAAATTTGTCATTAAAGAACTTACCTTCAATTTTTTTATTAAAAGAAGACATCCTTAAATAAAATCGTAACGCAATTATAAATATCATCATGAAATAGAGTAAATAGTGACGAATAAAATTATATATAATGACAACAAATTATGTCGTTAAAAGATATATTTTAGCGACGAAAGCAAAATTCATCACTTTTGAATTACAAAATATGATGAAAATCTTGCGTCGCAAATTTTTTCGTCACAAAATGTATAATTTCCTGTAGTGTTTAGTAATTCTTGCGCCAAAAAGATCATTTTTTCCGTGGCTTTTCAACCATGTATCACACTATTAGTTTTGAATTCCACACAAATACAAAAAAATTATGGAAGAGCATGCGTTTTTCAACATTCCTCAAACTTTTCACTTTTGATCATTTTTCCACCTAAAACACAATAAAACACCTTAAATGCACATTTTTCTCAAATATATTGAATATAAGACACTTGTGCTAATGAATGACAACAATTCCTATAAAAAAGTATTAAATTGGACACTAAAACATGCTTATTTTTACTATCACATACACAACAGGAAACTAGATCCATCTGCCTGTCGGTGTAAAAGGTATGCTCTTTTCTTTTAGTTTATTTTGAATTATTAAACTTTGTGCTTTAGAAGCTTTCGTGTGCGTGTTGCATTGGCATTTATATTTATAATAATTATATTTGTTTCCCACTGTGCCGTGTATGACACATTGTTTCTGATGCAGACAATATGATGCTAGGCTAACTGTCCGCTTGTCATAAAAGCTATGTCCCTTGCTTGTGATTCATTCATGGTCATCTTAATTTGTACCATTCATATGTATTCCCTCTATCCCGCGTTAAGACTTACATTTTTCATTTTGAGTTGTTTCACGTTAACATTTACATTTTCTTTTTGTCAAGTGGACTCACAAAAAATAATTAATTATTTCACGTAAGGCCACATACAACACTAATACAATTACCCACTTTACATTAAATATTATTTCTCTCACTTCACTACACATTAAAATATTAAATATCTTAATCTCTATGCAAAAAACTCAATGTTTAAAATATTATATCTCTTAATCTCCCTCTGCCATCACATTTTAAATATTAAATGGGTACGAGTAACATAGAATGATTAAAGGTGCATCCATGTTGCATTCTCTACATCTCAAAGGTTTGACTTAACCAGTAATTTCAAAACTGGACTGGACCGGCCGGTTCAACCGATTGGACCAGGAACCAGAGCCTGTACCGGTTCGAAACAACCTATGCACTGCTTTTACGATTCAATCGGAATAAATCGATCAGAATCGGTCAGAACCAAAAAAATTGGTAAACTGGTGGAACCAGAAAATGGCAGTTTTGCTTCTAAATTTGAACTTTATTAACCAAAAATCACAAATCTTATATACATTCACTCATCAAATGTGATGGTAGAGGGAGAAATTATGGATATAAATAAAAATAACAAACAAACTTGCATCATTCTCTCTCCCATCACACAGATCTATTAAATCAAAAAACACATAGAAAAATTTTTATCCCTTCCAAATGTTGGAGGAAATATCAGGTCACCGCTTCCATAAAGTGTATCCGATGCAAACTTCTCCACGAATGTTTACGTTGGATTCGATATCCATACTCCACCAAATAACAATTTTATATCCGAATTGAAGAAAAAATTGAATGAAATGGAGAAGGAGAAAGACAAAAATACTGAACAGAAGAGAAAGAGATGGGGGCGGCTGTGAGATGATAAGCCCTAGTGCTTTTGAGTTTTGATCTTTGACATTTAGTTTCACATCTAATCTAATAATTAAGAATAGGTGGGCTCCATGATATCCTATTAAAACTTCTTGGGCTTTGTGAAGTGGGCTGCATGAAATGGTAGTTGGGCCTCTATCAAATTTATTTACTATTATTTTAAAGATTATTTTAAAATATAATTAAAATATATATTTAATTTTTTTTGGTTGAACTGTCGGTCCAACCGGTCCGATCGTGAACCGTTGAAGCTATCGGTTCGATCTTCGGTCCGGTTATAAAACATTGAACTTAACATAGAATGATTAAATGTGCATCCAGAATGCATGTTCACTTTGTGATCATCTCACAAGTAAGAAATAAGATATGAAATATCTCCAACAACATAGCACTCTCATCTAGCAAGGGGCAGTTGTAAGGCCTAAAATTGCAAGCGGAATCGTATTTCGACCTACTATAATATGGAAAAATCTTGGGGCACACAAGGGAACAATACTTGTTAAGATGTTCGAGCGATTCGGCAGCCAAGGGCTCAACAAACTTTAAGTTACAATTCTTACATGGAGTCCAAAACTCATCACCAAATAATGAACCAGATTTCCACATATACATGCTCTGAAATACATAATTTCATTTACATGTGGCAACTATTTCAAAAAGTATTTCTTTGCTAATGCAGATACAAGAATTTGATATTTTCTATAAATTTCTAAATGCAAAAAACACCAATGAAAATATCCTAAGTTATTGAAATTGCAATTACCCTAGTTTATTAAGCTAGTATGAAGAAACAACAAACAATCAAACTCTAATAAAGGTTAAGATCGAAGGAAACCACATTTAGACAATTACACCTAATTAATAGGTAAGCTCAATATGGGGAAGAAACAAACAACCAAATTTTAATAAAAGTTAAGATCGAAGAAACCACATTAAAAAATTACACTTAAACTAATAGATATTCAGAAACACATACAACAATAATCAGAACATGGCCAATATTTTTATTTTTAAAGCAATCTTTTGGGAAAATTTTTCTTTAATCTACTTAACAAGATTAAAAATACTGCATGGAATTAACATTCCAAGTAACTCTACGATCAGGTCTTCCCTAAAATTATCAGAACTATAAATTTGGTTGCTGCAAAAAATCCAAAAGCACTAAACAACAAAATCCGCATTAGCCACACAGGTGGGAAAAATGTAGAACTGACAGAATACATACATTTTTGTTTGTATTATACACGTTTTTAGGTTGAGTTACCTGGAAGGTGCTACATATATCATGTCGTACTCCATTTCTAATGTTGCTACGTAAAGTCGGATAGAAATCAACCTACTTAAAGTTGTTCTGCAACATAAGGGACACATAGCATAAGTATACTGCCATCAACAAAAAAAAGATTTTTCATCTGATAAGTCGGAGCAAATCAAGAACACGATTCAACTCCAATAATGTAAAAACTAATAGTGTAAAAAATAATCCAAGATAAAAAATTTGCATACAAAACTCACAAGCCCATTTAACAAAGAAGCTCAGTTCTTCTCCTCATGGATGCAAAATTGAATCTTGAATCGTAATTGAAAACTCCCCACATTCTTCCCCTTTTTCAACTTATGTTTCTTCTTCTTCACAACTTTGATTTTGCTTCCATTCTTACTAACTTTATTCGACATCTTTTCCCCTATTCTCTGAGACAATTTATCAAACAAGAAGGTAGCAAAGTCAAGATCATGACTTATTCTCCTTATTCTGATGGTTACTCACTGCTGAATGTAAGGCACGCCAAAAATATTTGTATAAGCAAGTTAATGTGAATTAATTTGATGTCTTTACATAATTTTGGAACTCGAAATTAATAAATGATGAAATTTACAATGTCATTGTTCCTTGAATTCGTGATTAGTTAGGCTATATCTTGAGCACATAGACTCCTTCTTTTTTATTTTGTTTAATTTGTTCCATTTTTTTATGAAATTGGTAATCTTGATGTAGAAAAAAAAACCAAGTAGTTAATTGGAACACAACCATTGAAAAATAAAATAACTTTTAAGGCAGAAAGAATCGTGAAATTAGTAGATATCACAAATTTCTTTTAAATACACAATCACAGAATATGGAGGGATGGGGAAGGGGTGCGATTACCTGACCATAGGTTCTACATCTTGATTGAGATGATTAATTAGGGTTTTGCCATACATAAATTGGCGCCACAACATTAGCACGGGGCCTCGCTGTGAGAATCGACGGGGCCACGATGTGAAATTGAAATGGCGCATATCTATGAAATGGAAGAAGGGGAGAGGACAAAGACATAAAAACCCAAAAGCACATGAACAGAGAAAAATAAATGATAGAAGAAACTTACGATATATTACGCAAAGGCCAGTTGGAGGTAGAAAGAATTAAAGATTGGGACGCGTGGCAGGGCGCTGGAAGAAGGCAACGACAAGCAACCGACTGTTACCTGCCCATTTTTGCCAAGCTCATGCTTTATACTCCCTCTGTCCCCTTCAAAGAGTGTCTTTTTTCCATTTTGGACGTCCCACTGAAAGAGTTTCATTTCCTTTTTACACATAAGGGATCCACACACACCCACTAATATAATAAAAATATATGGGGCCCACACTTCCACTATTACAACTATCCACTACACATTAAATAATAATACTCCTTAATTCATGTGTGATTGAATATTTTTCAATATAAAAGAGCAAGTGTACTCTTGTTGTGTAGGCACGGGCAACCAAGTTAAATATCGAACCAATGAAAATCAAGCAATTAAGAATTTAAGTGATATCAAGTTTATTGATTTTATAAGAACGATGGAAAGGGTGGATAGATAAGCAAGCAAATAAAAATCAATTAAACTAATAAGAATAAGATGAATGCAAAAATGAAAGGATTTCAAATGATGCAAGGATGAGATTAGCAACAATCATGGCATGAAAAATAAAGTAATCATGCAACTAATTTTAATCCATCATGGACTTGGAATAGAAGCGATCACTAATATATCCTAAGCTCTCTCTCGAGTCGCTTAAATTGTAGGCCCTCAATAAGGCTCCCAAAAGCACATAAAATCGATAACAGAGTGAACACCTCCCAATAGGTATTAATTACTCTACGAGTTCCCTAATTAGACACTAAATTATAGGAAATATTCCCTTTTAAGGTACTATGAATTTACTAAGGTGATGTTTGTTTTGGGGTTTTGGGGATTTTGAAAACCATGAATAATAATGTTATGTTTGTTTTAGATTTTTGATAGGATAGATTTTAACTTTATATCAAGTTGATGTATAAGAATGTATTAATTTATGTAAAAAAAAGATAAGAGGAGAAATAAAGAGAAAAAGTGTATTAATTGAGGAGAGAGAATGTATATATGTATACATAGAGGTGGTTTTGTATTAATTTATGTAACAAAAAAAGATGAGAGAGAGATAAAGAGAAAAAATGTATTAATTGAGGAGAGAGAATGTATATATGTATATATAGGGGTAGTTTTTAAATGTAGGTGTGACTTTTGAATTCCAATTCCAGGGTTTCAAACCCGTAAACAAACATCCTCTAATGGTTTGGATCCCCTCACCTAATTAACAAATCTCTCGATTAAGCCAATTAAATGTTCTATCAAAGGGTTCTAAATTTAGAAGGATGTCTCTATCTCATTCTAAATTAATTCACATGAAGTGTATAATGAAATGATTCAATGAACTATTCTAAACACATAATTTATTTCTCAATCTAATCACATGCCCAAGATAATTAACCACACAAATCAAACATATAAATCAAGAAATTAATATCAATGATATAAATAACTCAATGCCCAATAAATATCAAAATTAAATTGCATAATAACTAAATTATCTAACACTAATCATGGAACTAATCTCATAAAGGAGATTAGCATATCATACTCTTAAACAAAACAACATAGACAATTATATCTACAAAACCCATGATAAAATATAAAGAAGTTTACAAAAATTATAAATAGAATCCCCCTTTAATTTCTTCAATGGAGCTCTCTTTCTTCTTATTGCAATCTTCACTTCCCCTTATTTTCTTAATCACGATGATGGATTGGATGGATGGATTCAAGGATAAGTGGATGGAATTGAGGGGAAAGTGTATGAAATGTGGTATGAATTAGGTGTAGATCTGATGTAGAATTGATTCCTCTGTAAAAATCACGCAAATGGAGTATTTATAGGCTTGAAAACTTCTAGAATACCCGCTACATAAAAATCCCAAAAATTGCCGAACTTGACTCGAGGTGGCACAGCTCGACTCGAGTCGAATCTCGATCCTCGACATATTCCAATAGTTCACGGCGCTCGACTCGAGTGCTGAACTCGACGAATAAGGGAGGCCGAGCACGTGTTTCTGATGTGTACAATCGATCATCGGAGGTTGACTTTCGCAACTCGACTCATGTCTCGTGCACGGACTCGACTAGAGTCCTGAAATCAACTCGAGTATGGTCGAGTTCTGGCTCTTCTTCCCCTTTTTGGCTCCCCGACTCCATTTTACTCCGTTTTCACCTATTTTTCATACAATTAAGCTTATTTTCACACATTTTCATAATGACATAAAACACCACCAAATGATATACAAAACAGATGAAATAATACAAAAATACATATTAAAATTACGCTAAAATATATTTGAAAATAGCGATGAACAACATGTAGAAAGCAAAAGACCCTCTTTGGATAGGATGTATGTAGTATATAAGAAGATATACATGTATCTACTTGCCTGCAGCAGCAAGTGTTGCTACTAAACATATCTGTTTCATTTTTTATGATTATTTTGTGATGAAGCAAATAGTTTCTACTAAAATATATTTAATCATAATAAACTACTACTTCACAAAAATATATTAAAAATACATGTGTGCACGAGGTACCACTTCTCTGGTTATACTTAAAAAAAATAGTAATTATAAAAATATTCATATTTAAATTAAGAAAAATATGAAAAGATACATTTTTAATACAAATAATGCAAAATTAGTATGGAATTTGTTCGATGATGAAATTAGGATTAATTTAAGTACATTAAAAGTTAGCGTATAATGTAAGAGACTGTTACTCTTTTTGATAATAAAATAATAATATTATTTTTAATAAACTCTTTTTTATAAAAAAATCTCTATTTAGTATTTTAAAGAATAATTTTTATATTTTAAATAGTAACCATTATTAAAAAAATGCATTAAGCACTAGATTGTACACAAATCCCACCCTACCATTAAAGCTATAGATTGTTATATGGATTAGAGCATCTGCATCAGTGATAAAATTTTTCAGTTTAAAGTCAAAATTGATTCAACTATCCAATGTGGTTTAGGATTTAAACCCAGAACCTCTTCCCCATGCTCCTGACAGTTCACAACTTTAAATTCAATTTATTGTCTAGATAATGTAGAGAAATATAGAATAATTAAACAAAGAAAGTGACCAACAAGTGAATGTATGATTGGAAAGTGTCACTCACGGCCCTAAAAAGTGAGTGAAGAAAAAAAAAAGAGGTGAGACCCATCAATTCTTATAAGGTTTTAACTAAATATTATCTCTACAATTGTTTAATTTGCATGATAGATTTGAGAGTAAAATGATCCATACATAAACATTATCTCTATTTTAGATAACAACATTTTATTTTTTTACATGATGAAAACAAATTTTGTATCCGTTAGAACATAGAAATTTTTTTATTTTGTAAAAAAAAGATAATATAACCATTGGGAAAAATGCACTTTTAGTCCCACACGAGATGACTCATTTCACTTTTAGTTCTTTTCATTACATTTTTGTCCCGTTCTAAAATCCCGTCATCAAATTAACGAAAAAGTGATGTGGTTGTTATGGATATAATTTTCTTTTATTTAAAAGAAATATTATATTTCTTTTGAAATCCTCTTTTCATCCCCAACCTCTCTCACTCTCCAGCACAAATCTCAAATGTAAAGTAAACAGCAGTGGGCAAATTAGGAAGCCCTCTCTCCTCTCTCGTAATTTCATCACTAACCCCCCTCATTCTCCGATCCAAATCTCCGACCCCTTCATCCTCACCCTACGCCATGCCTGTACCATTGACAACAAAAAAGATCTGGCCCATCAGACCTACTGCCTCCCTCTCTTGCCCTTCTCTCTCTAAAGAAAGATCTAACGAGGAAAGATCTATGGAATAACAGATCTAAGGAGGAAAGCCATATTTTTTGACCGTCTCTCAGCCGCTGGACCTCCTATCCTACCGGGGCTTGGTGTCGCCACAACCCTACGATACTCATATTTGATCTGATAATTCTGCTACTACTTTCACTACCCCCGATGGAGCCTCATGAGTATTAGCGGATTTGAGATTGGCGGTGGAAAGCAAGTTGAGAAATGGAGGGTGGGAAAGAGATCAATAGCAAAGAACAATTTGTTGGGCCTCACCCAATTACAACGCATCACTATCCCCCTAATCCTCTCCATATTCTCCATGGCCGCTGCCGTCGCCCTGACTGAGAATAAGCGCCTCCATTTGGCGGTGGAGCACGAGCTGAACTACATCCCCGAGAAGCTGGTGCCGATGAGCGTCTTCTGGCTGAGGCATTCACGTACATTGGACAATTGGAATTCTTCCTCAGGGAGTGTCCAAAAGGGATGAAACCATGGGCGTTGGCTGTTCAAGAGCACCATGTCGTTAGGTTTTTATTCAACTCTACATTGGTGACCATCGTGCATAAAGTGACTGCCAACAAGACATGGCTGGCTGACAATCTCAACGAAGGTAGGCTGTACGACTTCAACTGGTTGTTGATGATTTTGAGCTGGTTCAATCCGACAATCTTCTTATTCTGTTGTACGAGGTATGTGTACAAGGAGAAGAGGCTTACGGACATGGGCATAGAGTTGGAAGGTTCCGATGACCTCGTTTGCCACCAAATTTATTACATGTTGAACATTCCTTGTTATCTTCCTGGTTGGTGCAAATCGTGGCGTGAAATCGGGGCCATCTTTGAGATTGAGAAGGTGTAAAATGGTAGTGGGGTTACTGAGATTGAATCCAGCTGTTTCTTAATTGTATTATTATTATTACTTTTTTTAGTTAACGATTTATCTTTCAATATATATATATATATATATATATATATATATATATATATATATATATATATAAATAAGTTGGAGTTAATGTTTTCCGTCAACGAACTAACTGTTTGGACTAAAATTGCAACATTTGTGACAAAAAAAGATTTGGGACCAAAAGTGAAATGAGACATCTTGTATGGGATTAAAAATGTATTTTTCCCTATAACCATTGTAGCAACAGTCATAATTTTTAAAAAATTTCTATAAATATGTGGAGAGACTTATTTTATTTAAATACATACCACGACATTTTATTTCTTCCATCACATAAAATTTCTACTCAATCATTTTTCTTATTATTCTTCTTGATTTTAAGTTCTCTCACATGGATAAAAATAATAGTGGATTTTTTAGAAATTTTTTGGATTTTCAAAATATATACGATATTGAATCATTTTCTTCTCCAAGTTCACAAGTTCAACAAAAATTTTAAAATTTCCTATTCAATTAATCCACTCAATTTCCATCCTTCACTACAGTGACACACTTTTATAATAATCCAACTCAAGTAGAGATAGAAGAGCATGATAAAGGCGATGCTAGTAGTAAAAAGAAATCGTGATGGAACAAAGCAGAAGACGAACTAGTCGCTTATTCTTTTATCATTATCAATGATGACCCAAAAATCAGTAACGATAAAAAAAACAAGTGCATTTTGGGAGCGGGTTTCAGCCTACTACAATAAAAATCATCCTGCAGGCTTAATCAAAAGAAATGAAAGCATGATGAAATCACACTAGTATACGACAATTAATCGAAAGGTGAATAAATTCAATACTTGTTACAGCAGTGTATACGAGGTATAGAAGTGGTCACAGTGATGCAGATATATTATCCATGGCTTATGCTAAATAAGCAGATGAAAATAATGGTGTTGCATTTAATCTCGAGCATGTCTGAAAAAAAGTGAAGGATCGTCTAATGTATTGTCCACAAAATAATGATTACCTAGGGACATCAAAGAAAGTGAGGACGTCGGAGTCAGATGCAAACAATACAACATCAGATAGAAATTTTCATCTGAATATTAATCTAAATGATAAAAAACCTTGTCCAATTGGACAAAAGCCACCAAAGTGAAAAGTTAAAGGAAAAGGGAAAGCTAAATCAGATGAAAACTTGGAAATATTTGATGATATGTGATGAGTGATATTTTTACCTAAATTTTAGTGTCTTTTTATGTGTGTTTTCGTATGATTTTATCCGTATTTTATGTGTTTATTGATTGTGTTATGTGTTTTCATGAAAATATGTGTGAATGAACCTAAACATGTTAAAAACAGGTAAAAATGAAGCAGAAACGAAAACAAGCAAGAAACGGGCTGAAATGGGGCTTACTCGAGTTGCAAGACCCAACTCGAGTTAGCTACTCGAGTCGTGTTGAGGCCCGAAAGAAGTGTAAAAATCATACAATGAGCTTACTCGAGTTGTCAAGTCGTAACTCAACTTGCAACTCGAGTCGAGTTAGGTGTCGAGAGTTGTCCAGTTTCAGAGTCTCGCAACACGATCAAATAGGCGAGTACATGAGTTGCTAACACGAGTCATGCTAGGGTCACACGAGTTGTAAACAAGGTAACACGACTCGTGTTGCTAACTCGAGTTGGATAGACTAACTCGTGTTGAGTGTTTTTGGGGCAAAATTTGGGATTTTCACCTTCCAGTGCGTGAAGAATATGTTTTAAAGCCCAGTTGATGCAAAATTCGAGGCTCAAGTTGGGAAAGAGTATAAATAATCTCAAGTTCAACATTCAAAGAGAGGATCATAAGGGTTTCACTTGGACACTTAGATCACACACCATTTCCTCCTATTCACACCATCATCTTCATCCATTCTTCATCTATCCATCTATACTTGATCCCCTCCATCAAATCCACCATCCTAGTGATCAAGGAAGCAAGAGAGAGTGAAGCTTACAAGAAGAAGGAGATCTCCATTGAAACACTTCAAAGAGGGAATCTATTTCTAATTTTTGTGAACTTCTTTATAGATTTGTCATGAGATTTGTAGATACAATTGTCTATGTTGTTTTCTCTAAGACTATGATAGGTTAATCTCCTTTGTGAGATTAGCTCCATGATTGACGTTGGATAATTTAGTTATTATGCAATTTGATTTTAATCTTGAATGAGCCTTGTGTTATTTCTATCATTGATTGTTGATTGCTTGATGTATATGATGACATGTGTGATTAATTGTTATGGACATATGATTAGATTGAGAAATCAATTATGTGTTTAGGATAGTTCATTGAATCATTTCATCATACACTTCATGTGCATTAATTTAGAATGAGATAGAGATATCCTTCTAGATTTAGAACCATTTGATAGAACATTTGATTAGCTTAATCGAGAGATTGGTTGATTAGGTAAGGAGAACCAAACCATTAGTGAATTCATAGTACCTTAAAAGAGAATATTGCCTATGATTTAGTACCTAATTAGGAAACTTATAGTGATTGATACCTAGTAGGAGGTGTTCACTTTGGTCTCGATCCTATGTGCTTTTGGGAGCCTTATTGAGGGTCTACATTCTATCCATCTCGAGAGAGAGTTAGGTGAAATTAGTGATCGCTTCTATGCCATGTCCATGAGAGATTAGAATTAATTGCATGATTACTTTATTATCTATGTCATGATTATTGCTAATCTCATCCTTGCATCATTTGAAACTCATCTATTATCTTTGCATTTATGTTATTTTCATTAGTTTAAGTGCATTCATTTGCACGCTTATCCTCCATCCAATTCCATTGTCCTTATAAAATTATGATAAATTTGAGATTGCTTAAACTTTAGTACCTTCCTCTCTGTGGTTCGATAAATTCTGTAATTAGTCATCCCGATTATAAACGACCAATCAATATGTCCATGAAATTCTCAAATGTGCTCGAGAGGTTTTCAGAATATACAGAAGTGAAGAAAAAAATTAAGTTAATGGAGCGCGACATTATGATGAAAGAGTAGGAAACTATGAATGCAGATATATAAAAAATGCCTAGAGATCATCTCTTCTTACACGAGCAACTATGTAAGAAGATCATTGAAAAATGGAACTCTTAAAATAAGTAGAACTAGTCATTGTATTTTTTATTATTTATTTGTAGAATGTTCTTAATGTTTTTTTTCTTAATGTTTATAATTTTCACTAGTTTAATATAATCTTCTATTTTAAAATATGATTTGTTTGCATTATTAAATTAATATTTTATTATATAAGTTTTTGTTTTCATAGTTGACCATTAAAAACTAGTCATTGGAATATATCCGTTGTAAAACTTGTCGTTACAATATAGCTATTGCAAGGTGAGTTTGCTATATATATGTGCTCCATCAATAAAATTGTTGTATTCTTAAATATTTTGTTCTACTCACACAAAGCTTTTTCACCCTAAAATGTCTTAATATTCTAATAATAATAGCTCTTCTTCATCCAGTGATCAAGAATATGAAGTCGAAAATTATGAGAGATCAAATTCTCTATGTGAAGAATTCATATTAATGTTAATCAATTTAGGGTGACAACTTCTAGATGCATATCAACAACAATTCGAGATACCACAATGATGAAGGTTCACAGGACGAAATCGTGAATCCGGACATGAAAAACTTGTGCATGATTATTTTAGCACAAATCCCGTGTATTCGGATAACTTATTTAAAAGACAATTTTGAATGCAGGGAGAGTTGTTGTTCATTCGTATAGTAGAAGTACTCGAGATCTAGTCTCCTTATTTTCAACAGAGGGTCAATGCTGCAAAGAGACAAAGTTTGTCACCACTACAGAAATGTACAACAGCTATTTGCCAATTAGCTTATGGAGTCTGCGCCGACCATCTTAATGAGTATCTTCGGATGGGAGAAACAACTTAAATGAAGTGTCTTTTCCAATTTTGCGAAAACGTGGTTGAAATATTTGGTTGTCAATACTTGAGAAGACCGATGTATAATAACATTCAACGTCTTTATCAAATGCACGAACAAAAACATGGGTTCCCTGGTATGTTGGGCAGTCTTGATTGTATGCATTGGGAGTGGAAGAATTGTCCTGTTGCATGAAAATGTCAATTTATAAGAGATCATGGTTCACTTACGATTGTCCTCGAAGCAGTCCCGTCTCAGGATTTATGGATATGGCATGCATTTTTTGGAGTTGCAGGTTCGCGCAATGATATTAACGTTTGTATGAATCTCCTCTATTTAATTATGTTATTTAATTACGTTTTGCGAGGAAATGCTCCCACTGCTAATTACACCGTGAATGAAACGCAATATACACAAGGATATTATTTAACTGATGGTATCTATCCAGAGTGGGCGACTTTTGTCAAAGCATTTCCATATCCTCAAGATCCAAAACGAATCGAGAGTTCCAAGAATATCTTCGAAGAAATTCCGAGCTGCTTGATAATCATGCTCATCACCAACTTCGTGCTGATTTAGTTCAACATATTTGGCAACGCTTTGGTAACAATTAATAATTTTTTATTTTCTCGTATTATGCATAGTCCTAATTATTGTACTCATTTATTTTTTCGTATAATGCATTGTCTTAATTATTGTACTCATTTATTTTTAATGTTTGAACACATTTTAATTAAATTACTATATATATATATTTATTTATTTTAAGTTTCAATATATAATATTTTAGAAAAAATTACTCAAAGGTACACACATTGTACCCATAATTACTATGAGATACATTGATTTAAAAAAATTACTTCCATATACAAAATATTAAAGTAAAATACCAACTATAACCCTAAACTCATACACTTTTAAACCCTAAACCCTCATCCACTGCCGGACCGCCGCTGGCCGGTTGCCGGAGCACTGCCGGACCGTCGGGAAGTCGCCGGACCGCCGCTGCTGCAGCCGTCGGAGCACTGCCGGACCGCATGCCGCCGGAGCTCTGCCGGACCACCACATTTTTTTGCTGCACACTTTTTTTACTGCACATACTTTTTTTACTGCACACTTTGCTGCACACAAACATTTATGTGCAGCACATTGTAGGGATAATATTGAAATATCACTATATATTTATGTAGTTAGTAGTAATACTTTTGTATGTTTGTATCTCATTGTAATTAAGGATTTTTTAGTGTATCTAGTAGTAATCCTCCCCATAAATATATAATTTTATTTAAAATAAATTAATTAAGTATAATAATAATTTCTTGTTTAGAGTATTTAACATTTATATAATATTTTAAATAAAAATATAAGAGTATTATATTTAGTTATATTATATAGTAAAAATAATGAAACAATAGGTCACATGAATAATTAGTTTAAATTGAAAAATTGAATGTGGGTGTTAGTTGGATTTAATTGGAGATGTGTTTGAGTAGAATATTTGAGTTTAAACTGAATAACAGATGTTGATGCTCTAACATTATAGAGAAACTCTTAAAGCAATTTTTCAACACTTGTGATTCGGTGGAATTATTTTTATGGTTTTATTATTAGTTATTATTTTTCATTAAAAATATTACTTATTAGTACTTTTTATTTATACTATGAATTATTAAAAAATAATTTACTCCAACAATGAAATAAAATTATTTTATTAAAATGTTATACTCCCTCCGTCCCACAAAAGTTCTAACATTTTTTTTGTTGTGCCATAGAAGTTGATACAATTTCTTTTTAAACATATGAGACACATTTAAAATAATTAATATATTCACATGGGACTATACACACACCCACTAATATACCTACCCACTATAAATTAAAATATTATATCTTCAACTCACTATCCATTAAATTATTATATTTCTTAATTTTCGTGAAAAAATTGTCACGACTTTAATGGGACAGAGGGAATACTAATTTCCCACACCTGATCTTCTGCGCCATTTCCGTGCATCATCTCCTGTGCCACGCGTTAAATGATTGACACGAAAGAGGGGAATTAAATCCAACTATTGCCCCTAGGGTTTAAGGATTAGTGTATAGTTTCCTCTCTCCTACGTGTCGTACATCCAATGGTTTGACATAGGAGATAATGTACCAAAATTGCACAGAGAATCCGAGCCGCTAATTTCTTATCCGTCTCACGGTCACACTTGCTTGAGAGTGTCTCACATATCTTTAAATAGTTATCACTTTTTATTAAAGTTATTATTATTTTTTTATTAAAATATTAGCACTTTTATTTTATATTATAAATTGTTCATTATAAAAAATCCAGCACATCATTTTCACTTTTCATCCATTCGAATATCTCAATAACTAAAATGTTGTTATTTTTTTTATCTTTCTTATGAAATTTTAAAATGAAGATGGTTTCGTTTGTATTTTATAATGGAGTATTAATAGGACGCAAAATCCGAACCCACATACTTCCTTCATCCCATTGAAACGTATGCATTTTTTCATTTTGGTCCGTCCAAATATAAAATGTGCATTTTTTTTTTGTAAAGAGGACCCACACATGTTAATTGCTTTTCTCTTGGCACACATGTCATATTAATACACCTACCTATTTTACATTAATCTTCAAGGGGCCCACATGTCATACTAATACACGTGCCAAATTTACATTAATATATTATGTGTTAATCTCCTACTAATACACGTGTCCAATTTATATTAATATATTATATCTGTTAATATGTAAAAAAGTTTTTGCACACGGAAATGTAACCGATGGATTACAACGAAAAATATGAGACATAACCGGTTGTATGCTATGAATGCGTGTACATGTTGCTTTGTGTATTGTACCCGCGAGACACGCTCAGTCCGCCACTCTACTCCCCCCTCACTATAAATACCTCACTCCACCTCGTGAGTGATCTTGTTCAGTTCTTAGTTGAAAATGTCAGCTACATTGCATTCTCCGCTTTCCTCATCTTTCATCTCCTCTTCCTCTCTCCAGGTAATCTACACACTTTTCTGCACGTTTTACATACTTGTACTTTCAATCCGATTTGAATAATTTGTTCATTTGATCGTGAAATACTTGTTGCTTGAAGCAGGAGAGGAGATTCTTCCGATTGGGTGCTCAATTCGCTAATCTCAAGCCTCAGAAATGCTTATCTTTGATTCGAGCTTCGTCTAACTCCTCTTCGTCTGTTGGTACCGCTGATCTTTCGTCATTCTGCTGATTTTTATGTTTTCCGACTTCGATACATCCTAGATATATGAATTTATTTTCTGTTTTGTTGTGATTGAAAGGTTTAAGCACTGAATTGGATGTCGTGACTGGATACAGCGAGATCGTACCTGACACGGTTGTCTTCGATGATTTCGAGAGGTTAGATCTGTGACTAGTCTAATGGCCTTGATGTGGAGCATTCTTCATCTTTTTTAGAATTTTAATTTATTTCTCGTTGTACTTTCTTGATGAGTTGATAATAAATGATAATGCGAAATTGTTAATGAATAGGTTTCCTCCAACTGCTGCCACTGTTAGCTCCTCTCTACTCTTGGGTATTTGTAGCCTCCCCGATACTAAATTCAGGGTAAGTGAATTGTTACTTTTCTTATGCACTTCCACAGCCCAGATGTGTGTTTGCTCAATATTTACTTAATATATTGCGTGTGACTGCATTTGTTCTTTTATGTTAAATCCTAGTGAAAAGAAAATCTTTAAGAAATGAATCATTTACATGGGTTTTAAGAATTCCTGGAGTACATGATTTATTTAAGTGAAATAATGTGAACTTTCAGTTATCTCTAGTTAATATTATTATGCTTGGCAGAGTGCTGTGGATACCGCATTAGCAGATTCTGTGTGTTATGGCTTAGATAAAACAGATGATCGAATGTCATGTTTCTTTGACAAGGTACGGTTATGACATGCAAACAATTGATAATATAACTTCTGGTTAACTATAAATGCTATCTTTTGATATGTGAAACAATCAAACAATAGGCTTTGGTAAATGTTGGGAGTGATCTTGCAAAGCTTGTACCTGGTCGTGTTTCTACTGAAGTAGATGCTCGTCTTGCATATGACACACGTGGGATTGTTCAAAAGGTACACATTACACATGTCAATGATTTTTCCTTTAGAATGATTGAACCATAACCTGGTTACTTTTGCACCAGTTGAACTTAGAATGATTGATTAAGTTTGTTGATTGAGATTGCTTCTACACGAGGCAATGCAATCTTTCACTTGTTCATGGCTGCAAGTGTGTGTGTAAGTTCAGAAATTGAGGGAGGATGTGAACTAACTTCTGCTGCCATTATTTGTTTTTCTACTTAAGAGTTTGTTAGCATTCTATCTCATAAGGCTAATATTGAGTATGAAGTTGTTTAAAGTTGGCTCTTTTTAAATGAATTGTGATAACTTTTATTTGATGACTGCTTTGAGTACAAAACCTAAAAAACAAAACACCTGTGAATGTATTTTAGTATCATGATTCAAGTAAAGAAACTAAAGTTTATCTACCCTTAATTCTGGTCGATGTTTATGCAATCTTTGTTTAGTCTATTTCATACCAACTTCCATCCATAGTCAATAAAATGTGTGATGGAATTTCTTTTCAGGTGCATGACCTTTTGAAGTTATATCATGACATTGGAGTTTTTCCGGAACGACTACTGTTCAAAATTCCTTCAACTTGGCAAGTTAGTATCACTGAGATTTTGTATCTCATTTGGTTTCTATAAAGAACTTATAAGTTCCAAACCATCATTTCTTTCTGATTTTTTGCCTTATACTCTGTTTATTTTGTTTATTTATAGGGAATTGAGGCATCAAGGTTGCTAGAGTCTGAAGGCATACAAACTCATATGACTTTTGTCTACAGGTATAATGTTGGCACTATCTTTTCAAGTATTGAAACTGTTGGTGAAAATGTTATTTTAAATTGGCAGATTTAAAATCCGATATGATAATGATGCTGTAATAATAAATGTACATGTTCTACGAGATGTTTTCTCTATTGTTATCACGTGAAAATTTTCTTGTGAAGGAACCAAGTTGTTATTGTAACAAAATTTAAGTCTTCAGGCATTTTCTGGGATTGTATAGAATGCAATGCAATGCAATGCTTGGTGATCTTTCTTGATATTACTTATATTTCTAATTTCTGTTTTTTTTTTCTTTCCAAACTTATAACTCGTGATAAGGATTAGATAATTGGATCATTGCTATCATAGATTGACCACTTGGAACTTAATCAATACTCCCTCCGTCCCATTAAAGTCGTTACATTTTTTTGGGCATGGAGATTAAGGAGTATAATATTTTAATGTAAAGTGAAGTGAGAGAAATAATATTTAATGTGTAGTGGGTAGGTGTATTGGTGGTGTGTGTGGAGTGTGTGTGGGCCTAGGTGAATATGTTAATATTTTTGTGTGGGTCCCATATGCTTTAAAAGGAAATGTGACAACTTCTATAAGACAACCCAAAAAGGAAAATGTCACTACTTCTGTGGGACGGAGGGAGTAGATCTTATTTGTTGATTGAAAAACATTCAAATCATGTGGCAAAGTAAAATTTGCATTAAAATCCTCCAGTTTTACCTGGTTCAAACTGTTGATCCTTAGCTATATTATTGATGCTTTTTCTTAATAAAATATTTCCAAAATTTACAGAAGCTATCTGCATATAAAAATGCATTCATCCTTGCTTCTTCTAAACGCTATTCCTCATGTAGCACCTCTAAGAATCTGTCTTGCATATTAATAATATAGTACGGTCATTCCAAAACACTGTCAAATAGTTTGGACATATAATTAGACTATATTCGTCAACATTCTTAGTTTTCTGGTTTATATTTGCATTCATACTGGAGGCCTTTTGGAAATATTTATGTATTGTGCTATAGATTCTTCTATTTGTTTATATATGTCACTCCTCAGTCCTTAATATTGACAGTTGCTTATATGCTTTAGAATTATATTACGTTGACCCAAGCCGTAAAGAATTAAATTGTACATTCAATCTCATGTAAAGTTTGTGTTCCAAAAACCATGATCCTATCATGCCAGTTTTCACCAATAAATGGATTCTTTTTCCATATAGATATTCCTAATATCCCTTGCTGCTATAACTTTTGGGCACTTTGCTTGTGCGTCCACAGCTTTGTTCAAGCAGCAGCTGCAGCTCAAGCTGGTGCTTCTGTAATTCAAATATTTGTTGGTCGCCTTAGGGTAATAAAATGAACCATATGTCAATAACATATTTTTTGTTATGATGATGATGATGAGTCGGTCACTCTTGTCAGGACTGGGCACGTAACCATAAAGGTGACCCTGAAGTAGAAGCTGCTCTTCAAAGAGGAGAAGATCCTGGGTTGGCTTTGGTCAGTTCAACCACAATCTGTTTTCTCTTTTAGTACTTGCACAAGAATAATGTCTATTTTCTGTCACCTTTGCTTCCTTCTCGAATGAGGTGATTATCAATTATATGCATGAACATCATGTTGCCCGTACCTTGTTTCTCAAGAAGCTCTAAACTCCATCTTAAACATTCATGTAAACTATGAAATATATATGCACAATGCATGTGTAAGCGGAGTTCAGGGCTAGGCCTTATTCGTACCCCAATGATTAATTGGTTTTGCCTCAAAAGCATTTTAATCTATGCCCTTGTATGTTATACAATATACGTGTATCTATTTATGTCTTTTCTTGTAGAAATACGAAAGTTAAATATAAGAACAAGTAAGGATGATAAGTTTTAGCTATATATTCTTTTTTCTCATGTACACGCTGTTGCAACACGCCAACTAAAATTTGTTTCCAGTTTTGTTAATGTTATCGTTATTATCGGATTTTAATTCAATAAAATTTTTTCATATTGTTTTGGCCATATCAATTAAGTTATAAATGTTTAAGTATTATATACATTGTTTACTTTGTTATAGATCTAGTGAACTTCTACAAAGAGGAGAGGTTAAAAAGAGATTGGTTAAGTTTTGTTTGGGTAATCTAGCCTTTTTTCTTGTTTAAAGGCATGAGCTGATAAGAGTTCCTTTCCCTAAATTTTTAATGGCAGAAAACATCATTTATGCATTGATTTGTAAGTTTAATGTCTCATTTCAGGTGACAAAAGCCTACAATTACATTCACAAGTACGGATATAGATCCAAACTGATGGCGGCAGCAATCCGTAACAAACAGGATGTATTCAATCTTTTGGGGTAATTACTTGTAATTGTTTGTAATATTCGTATTCCTCATCCTCTTTGGTTAGCTAAATTTTTGTTTTTTTAATTTTAAATTTAAATTGTCAGAGTGGATTATGTTATCTCCCCATTGAAGATACTGCAATCTCTGAAAGAATCTGTGACTCCTCCCGATGAGAAATACTCTTTCATAAGGAGACTGTCCCCAGAATCAGCTGTCTCCTACAGTTTCAGCAATGAAGAGGTTTGCCTGCTCGTTTTCTCTTTACTAATTATTTACTCTATTACTCATGGAGGTAATAAAATTCAAACCAGAACCGATTCATGATTTAGGAGAACAGTTGTCCTCAATGATTTAGAACAGTTCGCTTAGATCTATTGATTCCGCCGGCTCAGCCTATTAGCATGGTTGTTTATGCAGTAATGGCTACGAAGTCCTGAAATAGAATTATAAACATGTTCTCTACTGGCTTTTAACATTGCATCGATATGAAGAATTTGTTTACTTAAATATACTTGGAGCTTCAGCTTCAGGTTCCTACATATGGAGTAAAAGGGTAAAATGAAATTGCAGTAATAAGAGAGTGTGTTTCTTGCCATATTGTAGTTAGTTAATTTCTCTTGTTTTAAAACTTGATTAGCAAGCCAAATTTAGTCAAAATGATCGAGCTTCTGTGTTAATGTTCAGCTTGTGAAGTGGGATCAATATAGCTTTTCGTCGGAGTTGGGGCCGGCTGCGGTGGAGCTTCTATCTGTAGGGCTTGATGGTTATGCTAGCCAATCGAAAAGGGTAGAGGAATTGTTCGGGAAGATATGGCCACCACCAAATGTATAAAGCCGACTTCATTGCAACCAAGAAGATGTTGGGAATAAAGGGGTGTTCCATTTTCGTGTGATTTTTTTGCTATTTATCACTGCGCTATAACCAAATTTGCCAAGTGTTTTGGAGAAATTTACTCAAGTTCGTTCTAACCCCGATGTCTTTAGTTTCCTTCTTCATTTTCTTACTTTATCGAGTGTATGCTGTTGAAAGAGGATGCAGGCCACTGGATATACATTTTTTTTTTAAATCTTGTATGAGACTGTATTAGTGAAACTATTTTATGTAATTAATAGTTATTACTTTTTCATTAAAGATATTATCATTTTTCTTTTAAAACATTAACACTTTATTTATATTATAAATTGTTCATGAAATAATTTAGTACATCATTATCACTTTTCACCAATTAGATATCACTTATTGTTATAAAGGGTTTCACGTTTTCTTATCACACGGAAGACATTATGTGAAATAGTCTCACAAAATTCCTTTCTTTTTTTTCATCATCTCACAAATTAAACAAATCTTAATTTGTGTGACTAATTATTATTAATTCAATAAAATATTTTTAAAGGGTCTTATTTTATTGTTATCAAATTAAAAAATTTGAAAAATTAATTATACAATATAATTAATTAGGTCTTACATATGTATTCAGGTGGGAGAAATAATATTTTTAATGTATAGTGGTTTTAATATTGTAGGTGGGTCCATGAAAATAATTTAATTGTTTTGTATGTGTTTCATATACCAAAAAGGATATGACACCTAAATTGAAAATATGTAACCATTAGGATTTGACGGAGGTAGTATGTATTTTTAAAAAGAACTTTTTTATTTAATTTATATTATTTTTTAAAATATAATAATTTAAATATTATTTTTCATTTAATTTTGATTTTTAATTTAAATATTAAAAATTTATAATATGCGGCAATATTTTTAAAAAAGTAGTACTCCCTTCATCCCAACTTCAACTTCACACTTTCCGTTTTGGTCCGTCCCAATTTCAATTTCATATTTCCATAAAAGGAAAATGTACATAAATAATATCCCTCTAACATACTTTAATTTCAAAATTGTCATCACCTTTTTAACACACATAACATACTTTATCATTTATTTATTACCCAAAATTACCAAACTACCCCCAAAAGTTACTCAAAAAGTGACTTTTCTTAATTTGCGTATGTACAGTAAATATGAAGATGAAAATGGGACGGAGGGAGTAATATCTTTTAAATATAATAAAAAATGACAATAATAATAAAATAAAATTGATAACTTTTCATTTGAATTATATCATTAATAATTAATAGCTAAAACTTATGTGCCTCCGGGGCACCCGCGTCCAGAAACCCTTTAGTATTAAATGATATACCCTCTAGTATAAGGACATGCACCCTGTATTTTTTGAAAATATTTTTTTAATGAAGGTGTATACCCTTTAGAACAAAATGTTGCACCCTTATTAATTAAATGTATACCCTTAAAAAAAATATTATACCCTTACATACTTTGTGCACCTTGGGATACACCATCTCTTAGATAATAATAATAATAATAAAGAGTTGTGTGGATCCCTTTCATAGATTGATTTTTGTGAGAAGGATATGACGCTATGACATTTTTACAATAATTAATTGATGAAAAGTGAAAAAGGTAGTGTGAACTATTTTTTAAACAATATATAGTATAAATGAAAAGTTATTGTAATATTTTAAAAGAAAAGTGACATCATCTTAGTAAAAAGTGATACCTAATTACCAAAATATATTTCACGAATAATTTATAGAATGAATAAAATTGATAATATTTTTAATAAAAACTGATTATTAATCAAAGAAATCAGATATCCATATAATTGAATGATTTTACCAACAATTTACTAAAAATAAAAAAAAATGATACACTTTAAATAAAAAGTTACATAATGTAAAAGAAAATGTGATAATTTATAGAATGAATAAAATTGATAATATTTTTAATAAAAACTGATTATTAATCAAAGAAATGAGATATCCATATAATTGAATGATTTTATCAACAATTTACTAAAAATAAAAAAAATGATACACTTTAAATAAAAAGTTATACAATGTAAAAGAAAAAGTGATAATTTATAGAATGAATAAAATTGATAATATTTTTAATAAAAACTGATTATTAATCAAAGAAATGAGATATCCATATAATTGAATGATTTTACCAACAATTTACTAAAATAAAAAAGTGATAAACTTTAAATAAAAAGTTATACAAGGTAAAAGAAAAAGTGATAATTGATTGATAAAATTATTTTATGGACAATTCTTAGAATGAATAAGTAATTCTATCAAATTATTTTAATATAAAGTAATATTTATTATTATTATTATTATTATTTTTTTCATTTCTTGATAGTGAAAAAATTGATTCAAGATTGTTCATGTAATGGTGTGCGGAGACACTGTACAATGGGCCGTTAAATTTTTAGTATAGTGTTTTTGGTATATCGTGCTTTAAAATATTATATTTTTTTTAAAAGTATACTCTATGGTACTTCAAATATATTTTTTTTAAAAGTATACTCTATAGTACTTCAAATATATTATTTTTTTAAAGGTATTCTCAATGGTATTAAATGATATGCCCTTTAATATAAAGAAAAAATGAAATATTTAAATTATTTATATTTCATTCGATTTTTTAATAAAAAAATTATACCCTTATTAATTAAAATGTATATTCTTTAAAACAAAATGTTATACTCTTATATGTCTGGTGACTTGTGCACTCAAAAAGACAACTCAAATTTTTATTAAATGGGGGAATTTTAGTTAATCAAACCAAACATAGACTTTATTTTAGTTTTTTAAAATTTAATTTAAAATATATTTAATTAGGTTGATATATAATTTGAATCCGAGACTGTATCACCCGATACAGTCCATATCTCAAAGTTCAACTTATGAAAAATGCAAATTAGTACTTCCAACTTGTTTGATTAAAAGAGAACTTATTTTTCAAATTAATTAATATAAGGAATTTCGTATTAAATTTAACTCACTTTGTTGGTCAATTTGATATTCAACGACTCTCTTCTTAAGTTGTTAGAGAGTCGAGTTCAAATTTTCGCCAAGTCAAGCAAAATTGAATTCTCGATCAATGACAAAAACTCATGTGTATGGGAGTATTAAATTCTTTTGCTCAAATTCTTGTGTTTTTATGGGGCACGGTGTGCTCTTGTGTTTAAATTCTTGTATTCTAATAGAACACAGGTCCTGGGAACATAGAACACCTACTATTTATTAATATATCTCTAATTCTAATATGAATTATTAAGGAATCTAATTTAAGATTTCAAAGTTAAACTATATACATATTTTTTTCTTTTTAAAAATTATTATGTTATTATATTAAGCAAACATATTAGAGTTAATATATTAGGTGCACCGGTGCATTCATATGTGTATAACTTTTTATTTTATTTTGTATATGTTTTTATTCATTAAAAAAATTAGCATACATATGTGTATAACTTTTTTTTAATAGTGTATACGTGTTTTTTTAATAATTGTATATTTTTTACTCTCAATTTTTCATTAAAAAAACTAATAATTAAATTGTATATATTTTTTTTATAATTGTGGAGTATATGTTTTTATTCATATTTTAATATATTTTTTAAAATAAGTGCACCGTATCTTAGGGTGCACCCGGTTGCACAATATAATTAGCCAACATATTATACAAAGAATAAGCAAATGTGAGAACAACATACTCCATCTGTCCGATTCTAAGGTATCCATTTGCTTTTTGCATGTGGATTAAAGAGTATTATTATTTTATATAAAGTGGGTAGTTGTATTAGAGGGAATTGGTGGACCATATTGTGTATTTTTTTACTAATTAGGGGAAATGAAT
The DNA here is from genome assembly GCA_023678885.1 of Pogostemon cablin. Taxonomy (NCBI): domain Eukaryota; kingdom Viridiplantae; phylum Streptophyta; class Magnoliopsida; order Lamiales; family Lamiaceae; genus Pogostemon; species Pogostemon cablin. The sequence goes on along the minus strand of CM043008.1, from coordinate 10,559,893 downwards.
ACCTTTGAAACGGACGTAAAAAATATTAAAATGGATACTTAGAAGCGAAAGGAGGGAGTATTATACAAAGAATAAGCAAGTGTGAGAATTTAAAATAAATTACATCATAAACTCTTGTAAATCTTGTTGTCCTCTTAATTTAAACACCTAGCAATATCTGTGGTCCCCCTTAATCTAAATACAGTAGCAATACATAGGATATATGAGTAAATCAGGTTTACATCATAAACTCTTTAAACACCATATCAATACTCACAGAGTATATCAAATTGGAAGGGGATGTAAAACCAGTTTACTTTTGTGATTTAAAAAAGGGTAATTCCAAAAAAAATCTCGAACTTTACATCTATTGCAAATTAATCCCCACTTTTGATAAATTGCAAAAAAAAAATCACCACCTTTAAGTATTGTTGCAAAATAAACCAAAAAAACTATACTTCTAGTAAAAAATTGAGTTTATTTTGCAACAATACTTAAAGGTGATTGTTTTTTTTGCAATTTCTCAAAAGTGATGATTAATTTGCAATAGGTGTAAAGTTCATTGTTTTTTTTTTCAATTAACCCTTTAAAAAAATACACAAACATGTATTCATTTGATCAAATCATAAACTTTAAAAACAAATTAACAAGCACTAATATTTCCTCATTTCAACCATCTAAAATAATCTTAGCATCGCCGCCGTCATGCTACTTTTTTGCGATGGGACAGATGACATCCTAACAGCGACGGAATACAAAGTGTATATATATTTTATGTAGATTATATGTTTATTAGTGCGCATGTGTTATTACACAGCAGCTTAGTGAACCATTTATATAAAATTATCATAGTATAAATATGGAATGTAATTAAGATCTTTTCTAATTATAGGTTTCATATGAAAATTGTTATTAATCCTATAAATCACGTATTCGAAAAACAAAATTAAATCTTTTAAGATCTATTCTAAATTTGACAGACCGCGTATATTCACTGTCATTTTAATATATACATGATTGATTACAAATTAAATACGGACTCCAATACAATGGTTTTAGGTCAATTTTTGAGAAAGGATGAGTATTTCTCCTTTCGTTTAACTAGTCACCGTTATTGTGTTATTGTATAAAAATTAATATTTTTAACTAATTTTATTGACAGTTATTTTTAAATCAATTTTATTAACTTTTAAGGGTATTGTGGTATTTATAAATAATAAATAAATAGTAAAATAAGTTATGTGAGTTAGATGAGAGTGACTTTTTGAAAATATATGATGGAGTGAGAGGTTATATGTTTTCACATTTTTTCTATTTTTGGTGGATAAAGAGTATAGTGAGACAAATAAATAAGGAAAGATTGAAAAGTTTGTTTAGATGAAGGGAGTATTTTTTAAAGGTTTTAATGTATAAAGTATTATTTGATTTTTAATAATATTATTTGAATTTAATACAGTATAGTTTTTCCTCGCTTACATGTTGTCTCTAAAGCGCTCCACAATAACAAGTAATTTTCTCTAATTTTCTTAAATAATTTTCTTATTTAATAGATTTTTCTTTATTTTCTCAAATTTTCTTTAATAATTTTCTTATTTAATGTTTTCCTTTTTAATAATGTAATTTTTTTATTGATTAATCTTAAGTAGATAATAATTAAAAAATATTTTACAAAAATTAATTATAAAATATTAATAATATAAATTAATAGTAAAATTTTAATTTAAAATATTTATTTTATAATAAATTAATGATGTGTCGCGTAGGTCGTCACACGATAAGACACCGCGCCACAACGTATAAGGAAAAATAAATATATACTTCCTCCATCCTACCCAAAGAGTCTATTTTTGACATTTTGGGCGTCCTACCCAAATAATCCTCTTTTCTTTTTAACACACATGAGACCCACACACACCTATTAATACAATTAAAATATGGGACCTATATAATTACTAATACAACTACCCACTACACATTTAATAATAATACTCTTTAATTTACGTGCAAAAAGCAAAAAAAAACCTTTGCCCGAGACGGAGGGAGTAATTTTTAAGGGGGCGCTCGAAATTGTTAGACGAACCCCAATTATTAAATTTACTCACTAAAATTAAAATTTACATATTTAAATTAATAAATACACCCATAAAAAGATAACTTTACCCTTATATAAATAATAAAATAAGATTAGTTACACAAATTATTATACAAAACCCAACTAAATTTATAAAATGCACCCACGTAAGATTAGAATCATCGAAGAATAATGTTTAGAGAGAAAGCACGTCCACCCATCATCGATGGCAGCATCCATGCCTACTGCGGTGCCATTAGCCATATACCCCCATGTTAACCCACTGATACCAAAAAGAATGAAAAAACAAGTTGCTACTCAAAAGTCAAATCCATCATCCTCATCAGACACGAAAAGGATATTCCGCTCTATTCCACCACTTTTCTTTTCCTCTCTTCAAGATGAAGAACCATCATAGTCGCCGGCCACGTTGCCCGAACTTGGTTCCGCCCCAGCGCCTCCCTTCATTGCCATTGCAGATCCGCTGTCAGACACCCACATCAGTATCGAAGCCGTCACGACCCACCGTGCGCCGCCGCCGGAACCCTCTGCAGGCCGGCGCCGAGAAATTCAGCCTTCCCACTTCTCTCACTTCTTGCGGTGACAGATTTGCTGTGAAGCCATGGCCACGTTGCAATACAAATGAACAGGTCAAATGAAATCATCCTCTCAGACTCTAGTCTTTGGCAAGAAACTCTCGTAGAAGGCCTTCACTTCATCTTAATCATCCCAAGTAGTCGCCAGATTTACGTGGACAATGTAAGTTTCTAGGGTATTTAGAAATGTAATTGGGGTGTATTTAAAAAATTAATTGGAGTTTATTTAATAATTTGCATAATTAATCTTTTATTTATTGAAGGATATTTATGTCTTCTCACATAAATATATTTTAAATTTATAAATTAATGGGGGTCGTTTAGTAAATTTGGGGTGCAAATAACTACTCCCAATTTTTAATTTTTTTAATAAAAAACATACTTTTTTTAATAGATGACACCCATAAAATTTTCCTTTTGGATTTATATTTATTTTTTGTATCATTAACCAATTACTAACAGAATGATAGGTGTGACGGAATAATATAGGAATGAAATGAGCATTCTTAATTTGATTCTAATAAATCCTTTAAGGCAAAGACTTGTGTGAGACGGTCTCATGTAAGAACTTACGCGAGACGGTCAGAAAGGGATAATTTTTATGAAAGAAAGTGATAATAAATTAATAAAAAGTGTTAATGCTCTTTCATGAACAATTTATAATCTAAATAAAAAGTGATAACATTTTATAGCGAAAGTGATAACTATTTTAAAAGTGAAAAATGGTCTCACGTGAGACGCTCAAAACCTACCCATCTTTTAATGCAAATAAATTATTAATTAATATCAAATTAAATTATATATAAAAGAAAAAAGAATATTGTGTATAATATTACCTCTCAATTCACCTATATTGAGTGTCAGGTGGTAATATTTTTATTATTTAAATATAAAAATTTAAAATTTTATAAAAAAATTTTTTTTAGGGGTGGGAGGGTTGGTGGTGGTGGGGTGGGGTAGGTTGGATGGTAGGCTTAATATATATATATATATATATATATATATATATATATATATATATATATATATATATATATATATATATATATATATAAATTTTGTGTCCGACTGCTGTGCACTGCACCTGGATGATCTTAACCGTTAGATTATACTTTAATTCAATATCTACCATCAAATAAATAAAATAATTAATTAAAAAAAACTACCCACTACCCCTATTTTTAACCTACTAACCGCAGGTGCACCGCAAAATCACCTATAAATTTTATATATTAATATTTTTATATTAATTTTAATATATTTATATATTGATTTATCAATTTCAAATAACACGATTTGAGTAAGGATTTGAAAATTCATCCAAAACAACTAAAAAAATTCAAAATCAATTCATATTTGAAATCCATTGATTTAAAATTTTGAATTTATAAATTCAATTATTTCAAGTTGCACAAACATAAAGGAAGTTAATGATTTATAAACCTGTTCCCCTCCTCAAATCCTTCCATCCAAACACACATTGGAAGGAAAACATGGTGAGTCAAACCCTAGATTTATTGAGGGGCTACCAAACGTAGATATGTAATATGTTCAGACATCCCCGCTAAATCAAAACTAAAACATTTCAATATTTTTGTTTTAATTAATTATAAAAAATTTACATAAATAATCAAATATTATATATATAAAGTACTCCCTTCGTCCCAGAAAGATTGCACCCCTTTCCTGGCACGGAGATTAATAAAGTGATTACTTTTAGGGGTATTATGGTATTTTTTTGATAATAAATAAATGATAAAGTATGTTATATGTGTTAGGTAGGGGTATTTTTTTGTAAATAAAGTGTATGGAGAAGGGTAATTGTGTTTGGCTTTTTGTTTTTTTAGGAATGTGCAAACTTTTGTGGGACAACCCAAAATAAAAAGTGTGTCATCTTTCCTGGGACGGAGGGAGTATATTATAAGAGATTTTTTTTACTACATAACCCAAATTTGTTAATTGAACTCTAATGGTTAAATACACCCTACTAAAATTACAATAATCGAGCATCAATCACTAAACTAATTCACATTTTAATTAGTTTTGTATGATTTATATATATATTTCAATAATTTTTTTCTCAAATTTACTTTTTTTTTTAAATTTTATTTATTTAATTATAATTATTATTTAAACTTTTTAATTTTTTTTGATGAATACATATTTTATATAAGGGGTTTATTATAAAAATTACTCCATATCTTATGTTTAATTCTGATTAAAAGTGTAAAATTGTCATGCATGAGATATATTTAGTGATTGATGGTTTTAATTTTAGTGGGGTGTATTTAGTGATTGAGATTCCTTTAATATATTTGGGATGCAAATAATCGCGAGTGAGGCTCTTGTGCCCGGTGGTATATTATTTTGCTCTAAAGGTATATTATTTAGAATTTAGTATTATGGGTAAGGGTATATTATTTTGTTCTAAAGGGTATACACTTTAATTAATAAGGATACATCATTTTATTGTAAATGATACACTTTTTATTAATATTTTTTATTTTTCTTTAGAAAATAAAGGGTACACACAAGTTTTTGCTAATAACCGCCCCTAAAACATTATATTCTAAAAGAAAAATTTGAGATTTTCCTCCCGCATAACACCAAAATATATCTATGCATTTTTTTTAAAGTTGTAACCTTTAATAATGTTATGTCCTTTTATGCAAGTTGTACCTTTATTTTATAAAAATAATTATAATTAAATATTTATATTACTCCCTCCGTCCCGGGTATTTTTACCAATTTTTACGGGTATGTTAAGACGTTTTATTTTTTTAATGTATAATGTAAGAAAAAGTAGGGATAAATTAATAATTTAAAAAGAAAAAAATGAATAAAGTTATTGGGAATGATGAATAAAGTGTAAAAAAGTAATCAAAGTTGTTGGGATTGTAAAAAGTAAGTAATAAAATACTAAGTATTTTTGCCAAAAATGAAATGAGTAAAAATACGTGGGACACCCCAAAATAGAAAGTGGGTAAAAATATGTGGGACGGAGGGAGTATTCATATTTCAATCAATCTTTTTATTGAAATAACCAGTACGAAACCCGCGTAACACGTTACGCGGGATCATTAAAATATTATTTTTAAAACATATTAATGAAATTGAAAAATATTAAAAGTTATAAATTATATTAATAAAAGACAAAGACTTGTGTGAGACCGCCTCACATAACGGCTTATGTGAAACGGTGAGAAAGTGATAACTTTTATATAAGAAAGTGATAGTAAACTAATGAAACGTGATAATACTATTTCATGAACAGTTTATAGTATAAATAAAAAGTGTAACATTTTATAGCCAAAGTGATGATGTTTTATAGCGAGAATGATAACTATTTTAAAAAGTAAAAAATGACCTTATTTGAGACGGTCTCACGGATGATCTAACCTTAATAAAATATTCAACTTTATAGGTAGAATAAGGATTATAATAAGGCAAAAATTTGTGTGTCTTGGGACATGCTGTGCACCCATATCTTTAATATAATTTTTTATATATCTCATTTACATAAAAAGAAAATTAATACTCCCTCTGTTTCAAATTCAAGTTCACGTTTACTGTAGATACGAAGTTTAAGAAAATTCATTTTTGAGGGTAGTATGGTATTTTTGGGTAATAAATAAATGATAAAGTATGTTATGTGTGTTAAAAAGGTGATGACAAATTTGAAATTAAAGTATGTTAGAGGGATATTAGTTTGTTGCTTTTTCCTTTTATGGAAGTGTGAAGTTGAATTTGAGACGAACCAAAACGAAAAGTGCGAAGTTGAAGTTGGGACGGAGGGAGTAGTACTTTGTAATGGAAAAAATCAAAATGACAAAACGAATATTTAAAATAATAATGAATTATCTCATACATTCGAATACACGCGTACACCCATCTATATTAATTTTATTCAATACTAATGTATATATGTATTTCTTAATATTTATTAAGAACCCCAAACCCTAAAACCCTAAACCCTAGGGTTTAGGGTTTAGGGTATATACATTTGTATATATTTTTTTATATTCAGAATTTATTAAAATATTAAGTAAAAATCTGGAAAAAAATTATTAACAAACTTTATAAATTCTCTTATTCATTAATATGCAATATGATAGGTCTTGCATGAAACCGCTTCACATGAGATCATTGATAGTGATCAGTGGATAATGACTATACAGGAAGAGCTCTTATCTTTGGATAAGAATCACACATGGGATATAGTGAAGAAGCCAAAACAACAGAAGTTAGTAAGTTGTATATGGATTTTCAAAAAGAAACCATCTACAGTTGAAGGAGGAAAACCTAGATTCAAGGCAAGATTAGTAGCAAGAGGATTTTTACAGAAGGAAGATATTGACTACAATGAGATATTCTCACCTGTAGTTAAACATTATTCTATAAGGATCATTCTCTCATTAGTCACTCAATGGACTCTTGAGCTTCATCAAATGGATGTTACTACAACTTTTCTACATGAAGAGTTAGAATAGCAGATATTCATGACCATACCAGAAGGCATTGAACTTCAGAGCTCAAATTCCAAAGCTTGTTTGCTTAAAAGATCTCTCTATGGTCTTAAGCAAAGTCCAAGACAATGGTACTTGAGATTTGATGAGTATATAGTCAAGTGTGGATCTAGAGAAGTCTACATGATAGCTGTGTATACTATATGGAGGAAAGTAGTCTATTTACATACCTTTTATTGTATGTTGATGATATGCTGTTGGCTAGTCATACAATAGATGATATTCTGAAGGTGAAAAGAATGTTGGAGGCTGAATTTGACATGAAGGATCTTGGAGAAGTCAAGATGATCCTAGGAATGTCAATTGATAGAAACAGGATAAGTGGAACTTTAGTGCTAAACAAGGAGGCTTATATATTAAAGGTCATTAAAAGGTATAATATGGATGAGTGTAAGACAGTCACTACCCCATTTAAGCAAGGTGTAAAGTTGACTCTACAGCAGGGACCAAAGTCTACAACAGAAGTTATAGATATGGACAAGACTCCCTATGCTAGTGCAGTAGGAAGTCTAATGTATTGTATGGTCTGCTGTAGGCCAGACATGACTTTTACACTCAGTGTCTTAAGTAGATTCATGGGATCTCCTGGTAAACCATATTGGGAAGCAGCAAAGTGGGCTAAGAAGTATATAAAAAGCACTGTCAGTAGGGGATTGAAGTTTCAGAAAATCAATCAAGACAGTGAAGTTTTGTGTGGATATGTTGATGCAGATTTTGCTGCAAATATGGATACTAGAAAGTCTTTAACAGGTTATATTTTCACTCTTTATGGAACTGCTATAAGTTGGAAGGCTAGTCATCAATCCATAGTAGCTTTGTCCACAACTGAAGCTGAATTTGTGGCATTGACTGAAGCTATTAAGGAAGGTATATGGATTAGTGGTATGGTTGAAGAGCTTGGTGTGAAGCAAGAAATAGTGAAAGTGTTCTGTAACAATTAAAGTGCTATTCATTTAGCAAAACATCAGGGTTATCATGAAAGAACAAAGCACATTGATGTCAAGATGTATTTTGTGAGGGATCTTGTTAAAAGTGGAACTGTTAAGGTGTGTAAGATTGACACCTCTGTCAATCCTACTGATTGTCTAACTAAGGCCTTGCCTAGTTCTAAATTTGAACTAAGCTTAGGCTTAGTTGGGATGAATAATGAGCTCTGAAGTACTACTCAATAAGAGCAGTAAAAAGGAGGAAATGTAGCAATCTTAGTTGAGGATGAATACTTGATTTAAGGTGGAGTATGTTGAAGAATGATGTGTAAATCATGATCCATCATGTGAGTTTGGAGTGTTGCTGTGAAACTAAGGGTCTGAAGTACTTAATGGACGTGGTGCATGAGTTATACACGTGATGTTGAGTCGGATAGACCAGCTATAAGACAACACACCAGCTTGTGATCACATGTGGAGTATATATCAGGTTGTTGAGGCGGTTACTTGGTTAGTTGTGAGCATGTGATCCCTTCAGTTGGTTAGCCAAGAAGCACGTGAGTTGTGATCATCCATTGATGCACATAGCAGTTAGTTATGAGGAGGGAGTCAATATATAAAGCTCACACACTACACCTGCAGAAGCGATCATCATCATCAGTCTTCATTTTCTTCTTCATCTAATTTGCAGCTGTTGTAAAGCTGATTCTGTAGAGTTTGAATCAGTTGTTCATCTTGTATTACATCTATCAATAAGAAGGTTATCTTTCCCTCACAGTGGACGTAGATCAAGAAGATCGAACCACTATAATTCTCTTGTGTAATCTTCCTCTTTCGTTTTGGGGTTTTTGCTAGTTTCTTATCGTGTGTGTGTGTGTTAATCAACACTTCAACGTGCAACCATCAAGTGTGATCATCGTGTGTGATCAATTATCTTGAGGAGAATCAAGATAATCTGTTAGCATCACAACAGGTGCTATTCTTATTGAAATGTATGCAGTAGTGATACTTTTGTCTTCGGATTGGGTGATGATTTGGTTAAGTGGGGAGTGGTTGACTGTGCCTAAGTGGATAAGGAAACTCAAGAAATCCATTGTCTTAAAAATTTGCAAGATTGTGTCATTTTACAGATACTTGCATTGCATGTAGTGCCAGCTGAAATGAGATGGTCTAATGCAATGCATCAATATAATGTCTTGAACTATTGCCTCGAAAAAGAACCAAAGTTTGCTAAAGTCCATCAGTACTAGACAAGTACTTGTTTTGGAACCGTGTAAGCGTTCCATAAGGCTTGAAGGCCTTGATTTTTGATGGGCTGTTGAAACGTGTTGAGGGTGATGATGCAGAGAAGAAGTTGGGTAGGTATAGGGGGGACAAGATTATGCTAGATCAAATGGAATGTTTTGACAAGAATGATGAAATAGAGTTTGATCATAGTGTTCTTCTCTGGCATATGGCTGCCATATTCTGCTATGATGTGGACAAAGAAGGAGACGATGAAAAAAGATGATGGGTGGATGAGTTCATTGTCACAGAGGAATCGTCCTCAGAAGATGGGCTGAAGTTCAAACGTGAAATGTCGTTGCGTTATCAAACTACATGATACATATGTTGATGATGTCCCCTTTCATGCTTCCCAATGGGATAGGACAAATTCGGCTTCAGGACACACGTGCTGAGGCCGAAGAGTTCTTCCATGGGCAGAGCAATGTAGGTTGAAGAGAAGCTTGTGAGATGCTGCACTCGAGTGGACACTCGATTGAAACCATCTGAAGTGAAAGGAGATAGAAGCAAGTTACTCCTGTTTGATGCTTGCAGACTTTCCAAGTCGTTGAAAAAACTAAAAGTAGGCGAAAAATTAATGGGAGAAAATCTTTCAGGCTTGTTTGGATATGCTGACTTTTGCTGCTGCTCAACGTCGATGATATGACCATGCAGAGAAGCTGAGCCAAGGGGGAGAGCTGCTCACTCACGTCTGGCTTTTGATGGCATGACAGATCAATTCCAGATTTCACAGGGCTATGTTCGAGCTAAATTAAATTTGAAGTAGATGAGATGTAGAGATTCATGAGTTACTAGTCTCACCATTGTCCTATGGCTTGGTTAAAGAAAATTAGTGTGTGCTTACTGCTTAGTGGTTGGAGTGAGTGTACAATTTCGAGTGTTGTGGTCTTGATAAGTGAGTAACATAGAATCACCAATTCTTCATTGTTGTGGGATATGGCAGATAGATGATCTAATTAAGAAACCAAGTTGAAAAACTAAACATGCAAGCATGAAGCCTAATCTATGGATGAAGAAACGAAACAAGAACACGAGAGTTTTTAGAGTGGTTCGGCTCACAACGGTCCTACATCCACTATGGAGAGAGATCTTATTCCTTATAAGAGTGTGAGGAAGATACAATCTTATATAAACCAGCAAACCAGAAGTTATATATACAAAGATATGCAACTTCCAAACTTATGGGACTAATCTGAAGGACTATCTTTGAGGGATGTGAACTGATAGGAAACAGTTGATGAACAGACTAATTGACTCCCATCTTGTAGCTGAGCTATTAAGCTACTGATTAATGCCAATAACTGCTGCCAACTGACTTAATCAACCATCTAAAATATCCCTCAAACTGCCCTAGCCACCTGTGCACCAGTTGCATGCATGGTTATATGCTTTTTCTCGAATATTAAACCAACTGATGCATCTAATTCTTCTATACATCATGTCCATATGCAATATAAGACTTCTGCAAACTCTCTAACTACACTTAACTATGATTGAAAAAGGTTTATACTTCATATTCATGTTTCATTTTGTATTTTACTTTTTAAATAAATTACATGTGTTGATATCTTAAATTAGTGCCACATGACTTAAAAGTTTGATCATTTGTAGATTATTTATGTTATGGAATATGGACATTGTAATGTTTGATGTAACTCTTTGATGTGAATAAATACGTTAACTCTTTTGTCATTAACAATCATTGCGTTGACATATATTGGTAAATTGGGTCATTAATACAAATATCCAATGAATAAATGTAAAAGAGAGTACTCTTGCCTACCAATATAGGTTTTGTATTTATTGTTGAGACACTTTCTTGTGAGACAGGTTATTTGTGAGATATGTCTGAGACGGGTCGATCCATCACTAAAGTATGCTTATTGTATAGATAAAATATGCTTATTTGTACTTAAAATATGTTAATAATAAATCATATTATAACACTCTAAAATCATACTTTAATGCATAATCAAGCATAGTACTTTATAAAATACTCTCTCCGTCCCTTGGTAAGAGTTTCATTTGCTTTTAGGCACGTGGATTAAAGAGTATTATTATTTAATGTGTAGTGGGTAGTTGTATTAGTGGGTGTGTGGACCCCATGTTTTAATTGTATTAGTGAGTGTGGATGGGTCTCATGTGTCCAAAAAAGGAAATGAGATCCTTTGGGTGGGACAACTAAAATAGTAAAATGAGACTCTTACCGAAGGACGGAGGGAGTATACTTTAACAATCATTAAACATACTTTATCTGTACAATAAGCATACTTTAGTGATGGATTGACCCGTCTCACTAATAACCCGTTTCACAAGAGACTTTGTCTTTATTGTTATATACTTCCTCAGTTCAAATATATTCATTTTACCATTTTGGGCGTCCAATTTAAAGGTATCTATATTCCTTTTTTAGTATAAAAGTACATCACATGACACACCACTTCCCTCTAATACAATTACACACTACACATATAATAGTAATACTCCTTAATCTACGCGTAAGGTAAATTGTTTAAAAATATTTCTTTTTTAATAATTTTTTTGTAGTGGTGTCATTTTCAAAATAAAATTTGAGTATTTTCCATTTTAAGTAGTAAAATGTGTATTGAGATAAAAAAAAATGTAATGGGACAGAAAGAATATTTCGTGGAAGAATCGGATTGAATGAGATAATTACTGAAAATACTTGAACTTTTAAGGATATGTGTGTTTGAGGACGAGATGTGTTACGAAATGTCGGGATAAAAAGTGATAATATTTTAATTAATAGTTATATCCCGTTAATAAAAGACAAAAACTTGTGTGAGGTAGTAAGAAAGTGATAACTTTATAAAAAGAAAGTGATAATAAATTAAGGAAACGTGATAATAGTATTTCAGAAATAATTTATAGTATAAATAAAATAAAAAGTAATAATATTAGAAAGTGATAACTATTTTAAAAAGTAAAAAACGATCTCACTGTCTCACAAGACCTATTCTTAATAAAATGTGATAATTGTGTAAATAATTTACGGTTAAAATTATCTCTTGACGATTTCACACCACTCTGTTCCCTCCATATTTTATGCAATTCGACTCATTTCCTGTAAATGTCGGGGTTGCTCTTTGATGTCCCCTGCAATTCCACCCCTTTCTGTTTAATATTGATTTAGAGATATGGATAGTATAGGCCATGTAATTAATGTAACTTTAACAACCTTATATATCCAACATATATCTAAATAGTATTTTTATTGAAAAAAATAAAATAAATACAAAGAAGATAAATACAGAGAAAGTTCAGAGGACTAACAAAACCTTATGAAAGCATTCTTGGTATCTATCCTAGACTATAATAATAGCAGGCAATAGGAGGGTCATCCCTAAACCCTAAACATCTGGAGTCTCTATGTATCAAAAAATTGGAGCCTCTATTTTCTTTTGTTTTTGGGGCCATGACAATCGCCTTGAAGACGCCTCTTACGGCGGAGCTGCCCGAAGCGTACTCTCGATAAACATGGTTGCTTTTGCATCAAACCTATTAAACATGGTCCTTTCTGCATTAAATCAGAATACATCCCCATTAAAATGTCCCAGGATGGAGTTGCCCTGCAGAGCTTGTTTTAAATGCAACGACAAGGCATAGTTGTTCATCTACAAAATGGGAAAAGAAGCAATTATGCATATGTTCATTCACTATAAGAGAAGTACACGCTATGGCAATTCGGGAAACTAACCTCAAGTGTTCGCAACTGTTCCTGATATTTACCCACCAACTGCTTCATTTGCACCTCCTCCTAGCTCCTCTCATCATACACCTTTTGACGTTCATGTTGGATGGCTACTGCACGTTTGAGGATGGTGTTATCGCGAAGGAGTGCCTCGCTTTGCTCCTTCAGCATCATATTTTCCTGCAAGCACGAGAAGATGCTTGTAAACACGACAGACCGGATGTGAGAAAGATGACTGTCCAAGTCATTAACATCAGGATTCAAAATGGAAATAAAAGAAGGGTGCTGACCTTATGATAACCTTCTGCTACCCCAGCATTATTAGCTGAAGAGGTGATTGTTTTCTCCAAACTCTCCAACACACGTGCTGCTCGGGATTTAGCATCATCTACACTGGTGGCACTCATCATCTCCTTCACAATTAAGTCCACCCATGCCGCACCATCTACAGGCAGGTTGTTTTGGGGTTGAGGCTTCTCTGAAGAAACTGCACCTACAATAACACACAAAAACATCCATCATTATTCGAAACGTTAAACAGCAATCAGTCACTGTAGAAGGATTTTGAAATGTCAACTACGTGTCCAGTAATTAGAAAATCATCAATAATTCTATGTATAGAAACATAATCTCTTCTACGTCAGTTATAGATGTGCCATTCTGGTGGAAAAATGTAAGTTTGGACATTCAATGGATTGCAACAAGAATGACACCACTGAAATTATGCTTGTGTCGTTTGAAAATTTGATAAAATGAAGTTAATGTAATCAATTTCTCATGAAGACAAAACTATATCTAGATTGACATACAAAGACAATTTTATCCATTGCCATTGGCTGGCGCAGAACTTAGCCTTTTAAGATATTAATCATTCAATAGCTTTACTTCAATATATGTAATAAAAGTGACAGTTGATACAATCACAAGAATTAATGCATAAGCAATTTGTATGTAGAGACTTATACACCCGATATCAGAGTCCAATCTCTGCCTACAGTCGAAGATAACTTGATACTAATAAAACACTTAACAGTAAAGCAAAATTTGTAGGGCTGATCTCAACTATTTTGTTTATGATAAATAGAGGGCATACCTTTTTCAATATCTTGATGTTCTTCAGAAGCTAAGCTCGAGTTTTGTTTCGCATATCCTAGATGAATGTTGTTAAGGGTATTAATAGCAGAAGCTATATCGTAACCAGCCTCTTCTAATGCCTTCTCAAGAAGCTGCAAAAACAATGAAAACCAATCAGTGGACAACTATGTTCTAAAGGGTAGCTCAATTAAGACAATGAAACTAAGCAAACATATCACCATCAGATTACACAAATTGGAGCATAAAAAGTGCTTATTAAGTTAAATTCATTGATCTTATTATATTCCAAACAACCCAACCAACAGTGGATGGATTCCCACTTATATCTTGAAAAAAGATTACCTCACAAGAAGTTACAATGTATCCTAAGCAAAATCAATATATTAATTTACACATTCAAACAAATATGCTAGGATTACTACTCCATTCTTGAAACGAATACTCAACTCATCACTCTTTTTTCATCACAAGTTAACTCCAGATTTCGTCTTTAATTCGTCCACCACCTCGTTCGCAGAAAACACCTCTTTTTTTAAAATCTTAACACCTCTTGATATCCAAATAAGACAAACTGCTCATTTAATTTGCAACCACACCCTAAATATACTTAGGAATCAACCATCGGAAGTTAAACAGACATTGATGAATAATTTAATAAACATCATTATTGTACACAAACACCTTCGACAAAAATACAGTCTAAAACTAACAAAAGCTGGTCTTGATGCAGGTTGTTGATTGTCGATCATTATACACCTTTCAAAATAAAAACGCTATAAAGTTCGCAACCATAAGCTTCAGAATTGAAACAATCATGAAGCAAGATCAATAAATTCTCCCAAAAATATAACGAACTCAAGAACAATGGATCTACCAATAATAATTACCTGAATTTCCGTATCAGGGAACAGAGCCTTGAGCCGATCAATTGGACGAACCGGCGACGCGTGACTGAACCGGACGGGAGAGGAGCACCGGAACCTCTTGTAAGCCGGCTGAGACGGCAACGGCGAAACTGGATCGAAGTCCTCGAAGAACGATCTCTTCCGGCAAACTACTGCAGTCATCTTCGTACGAAGAAACAAAAACTGACTTAGAGTTTTCAAAGGTTAATCAGAAATTAGTCTCTCCGTATTTGTTTAGAATTTATATTATATAGTGTTTATGAGGAGGCGGGTGGTGGTTTATATATAGAGATGGATGGTCATGCCGTCAAAACGGGTTAGGCCTCGGGCCGGCCGGCTCAAACGGGGGCGGGTCTATGCAGGCTAAACCTAAACGGGGCAGGTTGGCTCATTTGGGCCCGCTATGATTTTTTTATTTTTTTGCTAATAGTCTAATATTTAATATTTCAAATATTTGTTATTTTTTTAATCATTTATTGAAATAATGAATTAAATCGTAAAATGAATATTCTAAGTATTTTGTACCGTAAATTTGTATACAAAATTCGTAAATAATTTTAAGTCATATTTTTTTATTTGAATTTATTTTTATTTTTGAAATTTTAATATATAAATGTATGTATATGAATTAGAAGCAAATACAAATGATAAACATTTAAGACATCTAATCATTTGAAGATTGAGGAGGATAAAATTGATCAACATGAAGATTGAGATATTTATATTATGATGTTATGATGGATGAGTTTTGAAGAGACTTTATAATTATGTTTTGACTTAGAATTAGTACTTTTTTGTGATTTAATTTGTGTTATTTGAGGATAATTAGACTTACATTGTTTTATTTATATATAACTAAATATTACTCATTCGTGCGTTGCACGAAAAGAATTAAGTATATTACAATTATTTATTTTTTATATTTAATTTTTTAACCACAATATATATAATTATTTATTTATTTATTTGAATTAATTTATTTCATAAAAATTATGCATAATATATAAATGTGTTTTTTTAAGATAATATTTATCAAATAAATCGCATTGTTTATACGCTTATTTTTATAACATTAAATTTGATTCGGTATTTAAGATAAAAATAGAGTATATATTAACTTTATATTATTAATTATATTAAAAAAATTTATTTTAATTGATATCTATTTATTTTTAAAAAATAAATATAATTTCTGTAAAACTCAATTACTGTTTCTTAAGAAATATATAGTATACTATAATTTATTTTTATTTTTAATTGAATAACATATGGATAAATAAAATATAAAATATTTTTCAATATAATAAATTATAAATATTAAAATCTTATTTATGGAGACGATTCTAATGAAAATAAAATTGAAAGAAAAATTAAAATAAATCAAAGAATTTCGAAAATAAATTTCATACATTAATTTTAAAGATTAAATTAAAAGAATATTTATAGAGACGATCTGAATGGAAATATAATTGAATGAAAAATTAAAATAAAATACAAAATTTTGAAAATAAATTTAATACATTAATCCAAAAGATTAAATAAAAAATATAATTGACCTCTGCTTTGAATCTCCAATTCTAAAATTTCTAAAATTAATTTTAGATTCTCCAAATTCATTGAAGGAGCAAATAAGATCAAATAAAAATAAGAACAATAAGGTTTTAACAAAGTTATAAAAATTGATTTTATAAAATATAAAAAAACAACAAAAACGAAGGAAAAACCATAAATTATAAGATAAACGAAAAAAAATGATACCTCAAAGGAGAATGATTGAATCTGAAAATAAGATCCACTAAGAATAAAATCAATAAGATTAAAAATACATATATAAAAACAGGGTTTATAGAACATGAAGAATACACAAAAAAACCGAAGAAAAAAAATCTAAGATAAACGAAAAATAAAAAAGAAGAATGATACCTAAAATGGAATGATTGATCCTGAAAATAAGATCAAATAAAAATATACTCCCTCCGGCCACTTACAAGGTATCAATTTCACTATTCCTGGCGTCCGCTTCAAAGGTATTAATTTTCTCTATTTAGTAAAAAAAGTACACAATATGACCCACCACTTTCCTCTAATACAACTACCCACTTTATCTATAATAATAATAATTTTTAGTCCACGTGAAAAAAGAAAATAAAGACCTTAAAATTGTCCACGTGCAAACAGCAAACGGTTACCTTTCAAGTGGCCGGAGGGAGCATAAGATAAAATAAATTAAAGGATATAAATAAGGTTTATAGAATTATAAAGAAAATACAAAAATCGAAGAGAAACGAAAATAAGATTACAAAAAAATGACACTTCAAATGAGAATGATTGAACATAAAAATAAGATCAAATAAAAGTATAAGACAAAGTCTCTTGTGAGACGCTACTTATGTGAGATCGTTTGTGAGACGTGTTAAAGTATGTATATTATATAGATAAAGTATGTTTAGTGATTGTTAACGTATGTTTTGTAAAGTATGATAGATGATGAATTAAAGTATGATTTTAAGATGTTATAATATAATTCATTATTGACATACTATAACTACAAATAAGCATACTTTAACTAAATGATAAACATACTTTAATAATGGATCAACCCGTCTCACAACCGTTTCACAAAAAAACTCATCTCACAAGAGAGTCTCTCAAAGTATAAAGATAAAGTATAAAAGATAAAATAAATTAAAGTATAGAAATAGGGTTTATAGAATTATAAATAAAATACAAAATAGAAAAGAAAAAAATAACAAAAAACAAAAAAGAAGAATGATACCACAAGGTGCAATATCAAATAAAAGTAAATATAAAAAATAAATAAAATTAAAGTAGATTAGAAATTGTACGAAAGTGAAATAGAGAAAAAAAAAAGAAAAACACCATAAAGAAAAAAGTAAGGATTTGATTAGGTAATGAAAATGTTTATATAGAATAAAAATAGAAGAGAAAAAAATAACTAAAAAATCAAAAAGAAGAATGATACCTCAGAGAAAGAACCTGCAAGATCAAATAAAAGTAAATATAAAAGATAAAACAATATAAAAGATAAAACAATAGTACGAAAGTGAAATAGAGAAGAAAAAGAATAAGCACCAAAAAGAAAAAAAAAATAAGGATTTGATTAGATAATGAAAATATTTATATACAATGATTTGAAAGAATAAACGATCGTGATTGAAAGTAATCAACGACGTAGGGAAAAAGGTGGAAAATTATCAAAGATTGCGTTAAAAGATCTGATATTATATATAGATTAAATTAAAATGTATTACTTGTATATTGATTTAAAATTAATATATTGATTGACAATTAATAGAATATATGACAATAATATTTTTCATATTTACCAAATTTATATTGTTAATTTAAAAATAAATAAATAAATTATGAAAAGGACGGTGAAGATTAAAATTTAATGATTACTAAATTTACTAAAATTGAAAATATGGAGAAAAAATGAAGATAAAAATTGAAATTTAAGTTTATTTTAAGTTTGATTTTATATATGTGTATAGGTTAAACATATATTGATTAAAATTAGTCAAATATGTCAAGAATATTTTTCATATTTACCAAATTTATATTGTAAAATAAAAAAATAAAATTTAAATAATAAAATCCATTATTAGGATTGAAATCAAAAGTATTAATCGGATGATCTAGATTAAAATTGAATTATTTCTAAATAGAGTAAAATTAAAAAAAAAATAAAAACAAAAACAGAAGTTTAGTTTCGCTTTTATATATGTATAGATAGATTAGTAAACTTTATGTTGTTTGATTAATGATCTTTGTTTATATTTAATTGTTCATTAGGTTATTTTGTAGAATCTATATTTATATTTTGATTATCTAATTGACATTATAGTATATTTTGTAAGAGATTCCATCATTTTATTTTCAAATAATGATAGTTGAGAGACTCTCTTATGAGACGGGTTTTTTGTAAGACGGGTTGACCCATTATTAAAGTATGCTTATTTGTAATTAAAGTATGTCAATAATGAATCATATTATAACATTCTAAAATCATATTTTAATTCATCATACATCATACTTTACAAAATATACTTTAACAACCGTTGAGCATACTTTATTTATATAATAGACATACTTTAACAAGTCTCACAGATTGTCTCACATAAATAGCGTCTCACAAGAGACTTTGTCATGATAATTATAATAACATTGTAAAAAAAAAAAAGAAAGGTGGGTTGGCCCACAACTAAATGGATTGGGCCTCATATTTTCTTTAATGGAAACCAACTCAAACACTTGGAACTCTAAACTCATCCAACATATTTTCTCCCAGAAGAGTCTATGCTCATCCTTAGCATCTCTCTACGTAGATCTCCTGCACAGGATTCTTGGTTGTGGCATCGAACGAAAAATGGCAAATATTCGGTTAGTTCAACTTACCACTTGATAATAAATATTCACTCTTCAACTTCCATGCCACGAATTCCTCATTAGGCTCAAATGTTGACCCTTATTGAAAATGCATCTGGAAACTCCGGCTCCCTCCCCGCATACTCCATTTTCGATGGAGATGTTGCTTGAACTCGCTCCCAACGCATGATAATCTGCTTCGTCGAGGTGTCAATAGTAGCCACACTTGTCCATTTTGCAATGTAGATGATTCATCAGAGGCTCACTTGTTCTTTACATGTCCGAAGATAATACCTGTCTGGATCACTGCTAGGCTTCACTCTCTGATCTCACAGTATGCTCAGGCTCTCTGCTATATCTGGTTTAGAAAAATACTCTCATCTAAAAGAACTTATGGGCTGGAATTATTTGCAGTTATAGCTCACTCTATTTGGTGGCATCGCAATAAGAAAATCTTTGCAGAAGAAACCTTAGAACCTCATTCTCTTGTCATCTGCTCAACCTCATTCCTCACTGATTACCATCATGCTATAGGTTGGGCAGAGAGTCCATCTCCGCTCTCACTTCTCAGAATCTTACACCTCCTCGAAAGGGATGTCGTGTTTACTTTGATGGTGCAATTTCAGCTTATCACATGAAAGCATCTATTAGTGTTTACATCTCTAATGAAGATGGATCTTTCTTGAAAGCCTTTGCGAAAAGTTTTCCTGGTATCACTTCTCCTAAAGTCGCTGAATTTCTTGCACTTAGAAAAGCAGCAACTCTTGCATTACAACTCAACCTCCACGATCATTGCTTTATTGGTGATGCAACTATAGTCATTCTTACAGTAAGGCACTTGATTAATTGTCCTTCAACTTGTATTCCAATTCTTGATGATATCATCGGACTTTTAGTCCCAGAGATATTTAAAGGCTTCTTCTGGAAACCTCGTACTCAGAATTACTTAGCCCATTGTATTGCATCGTATGCAAAATATAATGTAGTCGTTGAACATCTTTGAGTGGATATACCCACTTTCATCTGTCAATCAGTGCTGGATGATTTCCAGCCATCTTAATTAAAACTTTTATTTTCTTTAAAAAAACCTTTTTTTATTAATTTTATATTTTACTAATTAAATAAATATTTTTTCTTAATTTAAATTTCGTTATTCATATTATTTTTTCTTTTTAAATTAAAATATTTTTTTAAATTCAAATTTTCTTATAAATTTTAATTTATTTTTTAATTTAAATATTATATATTTATAAAAAGTCGTAATAGTTTATAAAATTGATAACTTTTTTTTATTAATTAATAAAAAAAGTGATACTTGATTGATGAAAAGTGATAACCATCCAATTTAATTATTTCGTAAATAATTAATAAATGTATAAAAAGTGATAAAAATGATATATAATTGCTGAAAAGTCATAATCGTCCAATTGTCCTATTACGCTAATGATTGATACTAGAATTTATAAAAAGTGATACATTTTTAATAAAAAGTTATAATTAATCAATAAAAAGTTATAACAAACCAATTGAACTATTTTATAAATAATTAGTATGACACATAAAGTGATAACATTATTAGAAAAGTGATAATATTATTAGAAAAGTTATTTCTGATTAATGAAAAATGATAATCATCCAATTGAATAATTTTATGAACACTCCGTGCTATAAATAAATAAAAAGTGAACAATTTTAATAAAAAATGATATGTGATTAATAAAAAGTGATAATCATTTAAATTAAATATTTTATGAACAATTCGTAAAATATAAAAATTCATAATAAAAGTGATACTTAATCATGAAAAAATGATAAATTTTTTTTATAAAAAATAAACCATAATAATATAAAATAAATAATAATAATAAAATAATATGTTTATATTTCATTTAATAAAAGGGATTGGAAAAAGTTATGTAATGAATAATGGTCAGCAGCGAACGCAATGCAACAACATCCGTCTTTTATTCTTCTTTTTTAAACTTAATTCGCGCGATATTATTTTAATTAACATGATTAAGTTTAGAGAATAGTCCATCTCACATAGAAAATCACGGTCTCATATAAGACCAACCCGTTTATTAAATCTCACATATCATATAAGTTTAGACATGATCACATGGTGTACAAAAGTCAATGATGAGATAAAATTATTTAATTAAAGCCTTGGGTTTTGTGAACTCATATTCCTCTCCTACATTGCAAACTCTCCTTGCCAACATCTGCAATTATTTCTTTATGCAATGTGTTGTCCTTCCCATTCTACTCATCACTTTAATTCAAATAAATTCACAATTGAGTGGCCGAAATGTGGGTCTAGCTGCAATAAATTTTTTTTTCTAAACTCAGATTAGATTGTGGGTAGATATTCTCATTAAAAAAATATATTTTGTTGCTTTGAAGCTAATTTTGGAGTTGTTGGTTGAAATAAATTGAGAAATAATTGCAGCCATTACAGCCATCCACAATATATGTAGGCAAATCCGAGCACACATGAAGCCAGATCCCCTTGGTGGTGCAAGCACGAGAAAACTATCGAAACTATTTCGTGGGGTGAAAATTCAGTGTTTCAATACTGCCCAAAAAGTGACATAGTTGAAAACAACTACAGAGTCAGTGGGTTCCAACGAAACGCCGGCCTTAAAAAAGCTTATTCCAGTTCAGTCTGTTGGGGCGACCAAGGTAGGTACATGAGTGTGTTTGATTGTGCAAGTATTACGAGATTTATTATATTACCATTTAATTGTTTAGATGCATTGTGTTTTTCTGGTTGTATGGATAATTTGAAAGTGTGAGTTATTACTTAAATTTACTTGTATTGATTATATATTATGTTGGGTCTATCCAGTTGTGTAAAGTGGCCAATTTATTATTTGCCTTGGCAATTTTTTATTTAAGATTATTTTATATCGTCTTAATTTTTTATAAATCCGACACCATTCACCTTTCAAGGAGATTGAACCACATCCATTACATTTATATCCTCTTGAAGCCGCCAAAACCCACAGCACCATTAACTAATGCACTTATATGTTTTTTAGATGTCAAATAGAGGGGGAAGCGAGAGGGGGTCATGGAGACGAGATAATGAGGCACAATTTATTTCATTGTATCATCGTGAGTTTCTTAATGGGCAACTCCTAACCACGACCTTCACTCCGAAGGTGTGGGACCTGATTCATGACGATCACGTCTGGTGATGTATACAACGTGACTCAACTTAAGAACAAGTGGAAGAGTATGAACGGGCTTGGAGGTTGATGCATGGTCTTTGTTTTAACTGGGAGACGAGTTTAGGTTGGGATGATGAGAGGAGAACAGTGGTCGGTACAAATGAATAGATGGAGAACATTTATGCTGTAAAGGCCTCTTTCCCATTACCTCTGTTAGACCTATTACATACCATGACATGTTCATTTTTCGTGGTAACCTAACATTATTCACATGATATTCTTTATTATAGGCTCATGTTGAGAACAGATCGATGCTTAATCGTGGGCTACCCCATTTTGATATGTACACTGACTTATTTGAAATAAGGGTTGCGACAAGCGAGAATGCCTGTTCATCTCGTCGAGAGATATCAGATGAAGAGGATGATTAGGGTGATCCACTACATCCCCATTCTGAGGCCCTATCTGAAGGTCCATCCCAATCCTGTTATAATTTTACACGCTCATTCACCTCTCAGGACGAGAATACATCATCCGGGCGTAAACGTACCACTGCCCAACAATTGGAGTTGACGGAAGTCATGCAAGAGGTAAGTAGTTACATTGGAGCTAAGACGGTAAAATTTTTAAAAGACGAAGAGGAGATCGAGCATTGTGTAGGCTTAGTGGATGCCATGGATTTGCCTCCATGGTTGAAAGTGAATGTCGCCAAAGAGATGTTAGTGTCGACAACATGTGCTATGTTCCTTTGATGGGATTATAACAAGCGTTGTGAATGGATTTTATCTTTGGGAGCGATGTGATTTTATTTCAGGCTATGTCTTCCTATGACTTTTTTTTAATTATGTATGTTAATCCATTCCAACCGTAAGTAAGCAATTTTTACTTTGTATTTGATAATATTTTTGATTTAAAATTTATGTCTTTTGTTCTCAATCTTAAACACGGAATCTTGTTATATTTTGGAGTAATAAATGAACATTATCCGATTTGAGATTTTGTATCAAAAATTTCTTGAAGAATTAGTTTTTTTTCTGCAGTTATAATGTCGCACTTGGAGGGTCATGTTGCTTTACCATACCTCAATATCTTCGATTCTAAAAGGGGTTCAAGTGATAACAATGCATTTGATCATGAAAGTTCGGATGATGATTTCATCTTCCAGTCAGCGATCGTTATTGCAAGTTAGAGTTTTCCAATGCAAGAACGGATCCCACAGAACACTTCAAGGCTCCCAGGAAACGATTGGGTTGGTAAACTTTTAACAGGAGCAAACATACGATTTATAATGTCATTTGAATGACTAAGACGTGCTTCCATGCTCTTGTTGATTAGTTGGTTGGGTATGGCCTTTTGCGCCAAACTGAAAGGGTTAGGGTATCAATTGTTGAAAAAGTGTTTATCTTTTTAGGACAGTATGTATGCATGACAGGAAGCGGAACACAGTGGAACGATTCCAACACTCGTTACAAACTGTAAATATGAGTATAAGGGAGGTCATTAATACCTTGGTCAGCCTTGCACCAATATTCCTGAGGCCACCAAACACGAGTCAGACGCCTCCTTACTTTGAGGGAACAAGTTATCAAATTAATTACAGACGCCTTCTTACTTTGAGGGAACAAGTTATCAAATTAATTATAATACTCAACGTGGATCTTTTTATGTGGAGTATTCTTGTTTGTGAGGCTATTGGAGCAATGTGCGACACGTTGATTCCAGCGTGGGTACGGCGTTACCAGCAGAATGCATACAGTTCGCGCAAGGCAAGTATATCTCATAATGTACTTGCAATATGCGACTTCAACATGATGTTCACTTATGTGTACGCGGGGTGGGAAGGCAGCGCATGCGATGCACATGTCTTGTTAGACACCATCGCGAACGACCCATATTTTCCTTGGTTGTTAGAAGGTATGCTTGAATACCACTCTTGTATATATCATTGGAAATAGTTAGCATGTTTTGGCAGAGTGAATTCCAACAAACCAAGTTCTGGAGATATTAACTTTTTCATTAGCAATGACATGAATAAACTATTAAAATTACTTTAGTATTTAATTCCATTATTTGACTATATTACATTTTAAATAAAATCTATTGACAAGTTAATTCTGGTGATTTTGTAGAAAATAACATCTCTTTTTTTACCCGACGTGCCTCTTGAAAGTTTGAAATGGTTTTGACTTATTTAACCCTCCGTTTGCTCGTATGCAGACAAGTACTACTTGTTTGATGCCAGATTTACCAATTTAGTCGTTTCCTTGCACCATACCGCACCACATGATATCAATTAAATGAGTTTCGGAATGGTGAGATGACCGCACAAACCCCACAGGAGTTGTTTAATCACCATCACTCTCGGCTTTGGAATGTTATCGAACGTTGTTTTGGGGTTTTGAAGAGTCGATTTCCATTTTGCGATATGGAATACCATCGTACACCATTCGACGCCAAGTTAAGATTGTCATTGCATGTTGTATGGTACATAACTTCATTTGCATGAGCATGTCAGGTTTGCCTGATCAGATCTTCGATGTCGGTTCCATTCACAACACAGATAATGAGCATATTATATCACATGCCGTTAACGCGACGCGGTAGGCTATTGAGCATCAGTCGGCTATGCGAGATGCCATATGCATGACATCGAGGCTTGTTTCTTTATGTTGGAAGGATAATATATTGCATGGGTATTTCTACTTCTTTCACGCTTTGTTTTTTCGATGATTATATCTACAAAGAAAATCCAAAATTCAATTTAATGTATTTTAATGAAAGCATGTCGATATACCAATTCTCATGATAGAACGACAATTCGGAAATGAACTCCATGATATTCTCTTTCAATATTTTCAATATTCTAGTGTGATCAGAAAATTAAGAATAAAATTTAAAAGCATTTTAACTAGTGGACATAATTTGTCAAATAAAATTAAAATACTGAAATAGAGTAATCAACGGGTACATATTGCATACATATTTTCTTATGACAATCAATTGATGGGTTAATCGTTATTTTTAAAATATTAAATGATTTGATGCTGATATCATCCACTCAACACACATTAGACCTTCTCCAACGCAAAAATTTAAAAAGTGATTTGATGCTGACATCATCCACTCAAACACATTAGGCCTTCTCCAACGCAAAAACCTAAAAAGTGAGGTTTTTTTATTTGAGGTGGGATCCACAGTCTCTCTCCTCCTCTTCTTTCCATCTATCTGTTACGGAAGCATGCACCCTCTCTCTCCTCTCTCCTCTTTTTACTTCCTTTCTCTCTCATGTTTCCCTTTCTATCTCTTAAAAACCCAGGTAGTGTGTACTCTATGGGTAAAAATCCAACTTCTTCCCAATGGTATAAAACCTCCATCCCTGGGTATTTTCATCAGCCACGTTGTATAAAAAATCTAGCGTTGGAGAAGGCCTTATACTTTCTCATTTATTTTTCATATTTAATTTTTTATTCTTTGATTTGACATAAAGTTTAAATCTACTTTACTTTAAACCCAAAACAAACATACACCTTAGATTTAATAAACCCAAATTTAAAAGTCTCGATTTATTAAATTTACTTAAACCCAAAACAAACACCACATAATGGTATTAGGGGGTGTGTGTAGGTCTCATGTGTATAAAAAAAAGAAATGAGACTCTTTGAGTGGGACGTCCAAAATGAAAAAGACAAAAACTTGTTTG
This sequence comes from Pogostemon cablin, assembly GCA_023678885.1. Classification (NCBI taxonomy): domain Eukaryota; kingdom Viridiplantae; phylum Streptophyta; class Magnoliopsida; order Lamiales; family Lamiaceae; genus Pogostemon; species Pogostemon cablin. The sequence goes on along the minus strand of CM043008.1, from coordinate 10,533,537 downwards.
TCCCCGGGCGCACGGGAGCACACTCCGTCCGCTTTTAGAATTTTGTGTTAAATTGTATACCCTTTAGTATAAAGATGTGTACCCTTTTATTTTCTGAAGAAAAATAAAAAATATTAATGAAAAGTGTATACCCTTTAGCGCAAAATTGTGTACCCTTATTAATCAAAGTGTATACCCTTTAGAATAAAATAATGTACCCTTGTCCATAATACTAAATTCTAAAGGCGCGGTGTGCACCCGGGCGCACGCAAGCCTCACTCAATGAAAAAAATAGATCCTTTAAAGGGGAGGGAGAATTAATTATTACATATAATGTGTATTTAAATTTAGTTTTAGGTATAAATTTAATGTTAGCTTTCCTATTTTACCCACAACAATTCTTTTTTTTTAAAAAAAAATTTGAAAGACATCTTCCATAATTTTTTATGACAAACACTGTGTAGTATTTTTTTTTGAACCGCATCTATTTAAGAAAATAATGTTCATATAACATGTTGTCCCTTTGTAAATGATCCTCAATTAATTAAATCATCTGGTCCCCCACTATAATGGTCCCCTTCATTAACTAACTGCCACTGTCTATTAGATAATTATCTATATATATTTTGTTTATTTATTTATTTTTTAAAATTCAAAGAAAAATCTAATTATTTCTATAGAGTAATCTAATCAATTCAAAAGAGTAATAGAATTACTTATATAGAGTTATGTATTAACTGATAGAGTATTTTGGTGAATTTTAATAGCTCATAACTGTCGTTATTGGTCAACATATTTTGGGTTACTCTTTTCTAATAATTGGATTATTCTTTATAATGAATTGGATTACTCTAATTTTCTAAAAATAAAGTCATGTATTAGTAATAATTAAATTGTATGGTGTAGTTAAATATATTAATTTATAAAATTAATTAGATTACTTTTTTAAAAGAATTAGATTTCTATTAGATTATAAATAGCAGGATATCCGCAAATAATCAAGTTGAATGGCTGAAGACAACAACCTCATTATAAGTTATAACCTATATCCTATCTTATTAATGTTTATAAATACACGTATTGCATCAAGAATAACATATCTAGAAAAAAAACATTCAATCACATTTTCTTTCTTAAACAACTATCCCAAAAATTTATCTCGAAATACCGAAAAATGTAAGAATATATATAACTAGAAATCGCTGTCGTTCATTTCACCAAATGAAGAAACACCGAGTACATTATGTAAGAGCCACCAAGTTGGTCGTTGGAGCTGACTATTCCCTCACTGCCCCCGGATAAAAGAGAATCATAGTGACCCCCAGATATAAGAGAATCATAGTGACGGAATTTGGGGGAAAGCTGAAATTAGACTTCTACCTCCATCAAAACCTGTACGGAGTGGCGCTACCTGACTAGAGTCGGCGGCTGTAGATCGCGACCGGCACATTCAGGTATACAGTAGCTGTACGAAGTGGTGGCGCCACCCATAAAATAAAGATGCATGAAGCCGTCGAACATTTTGGTAGACGTGAAGTTCTGTGGTAGGTTGTGAGATTACAGGCAGAGAATTATTTGAAAGAGATAAGGGGAGATTGGGGTGCCAATTGAAAGAAGAGATTTATTGGAGAGAGATAAGGCAAATTGGGGTGCCAGTTGAAAAAAGAGGATCCGGTAAAAACCCAGCAACCCGCGAGATTTCATATGACTGTGATTTTGGGATCCGATTCTATAGACGTAATGGGTAATTGATATTTCATTATACGACACTCATGTTAATATATACAGTTGGTGTGAGATATACAAGGATACAAATCAATCAAATAATATAAGATTTATAAAACAATTTTCCTAACTAAGAGAATCTTTAAAACGCCCCCGCAAAATGGGAGTTCCGTTGGCAACGGAAATTTTGGAGCGCAACAGAACAAACCTCGTGCGAAAAGTGGTTTAATTAGTATGCATGCTAGTTGTCGAGCGTGTTGACATGAGCAACAGATAGAAGGCCTTTGGACGTGAGGTCCCAAACAAAATGAGAAAATGTGCGAGGAGAAAATTATCGTTGCTGTGAGTTGGGACGCCCACGATTCTGTGAGACGTTGTTGCTGTTGCAATGAGGTTCGATTGTTGGGCCTCTATATTATTCAGATAGCGATCTTGAGCAACAAGCATGTCACGAAGGTCAGGGAGAGAGCTCTCACGGGCCCGAATGGATAGGCGATTTCACAAAAATGCGGCCCAATCCATGAAGTATGTTGAGCAACATTTGTATATAACTGTTTTTTAATTAGTTAAAACTTTTATTTAAAATTTTAATCACTTTTTATTTATACTAAAAATTGTTTTTGAAATAGTTCATTGGACGACTATTATTTTTTATCATTCAAATATCACTTCACATTCAAATGTTTTCACTACTTATCTGTCACATAAAATTCATATCGAGCCGATCTCACGTAAGTGTTTTCTATATATGTATAGAATATAATATTATACTATAATACTCAATAAATTGTGCACATATGTTTGTGTGCAGAGATTAAGAACCTTTTACTATATGCATCCATTTATATTTACGCATATGAAAATTATATACACACATGCAGAAGACTAGACTAACCTTAGACCATTGAACACCCATCTACATACTTTAAAAAATTAAATTAAAACATACACATCCCCACAATTGGCAACCACTTTCAACTCCCTATCCCTCCCTCCAACCCTTAGGGTTCGTTTACTTTGAGGGTTAAGGGCGATTATCCCCTCAATGACCCTAGTTAAATTTAGCTTACTTTGCAGGTTTTCAAAAAGGATAACCTTCAGGCCAACCAAGGCCCGATAAAAAATCTAACGTGGAAGGTTGTGCAGAGGTTACATTAACCCTCAAAAATTGGAGGGATTATTTCTAACCCGAGGGTTAAATGATGAAATTATGGTTTTTCCCTTACTTTATTTAAATTTTGAATGGGTCTTCTTCTCAATAAAGAGCCTCTTCTCAATCAAGAGAATCGACAGAAGAATCAATTTTAGGGTTCATAATTTGGGAAAATGCGATTTAGGAGATTTGAGATATTCTGGTTAATGGGAAACTTTCTCCAAGTAAAATCCAATTATACGATGTCGCAGCGGCGTACCCTTTTCCGGGAATCGGGTTCTCGTGGGAGAGTTCCTCCGCCAGGTTGAATTTTCAGACACTGTACTTAAACCCTATCTTGATAGGCGAAGAAGAAAATGCGGGAGAATTCGTTGGATTTTACGGAGACGACAGAGCAGAGTTTAGGGAGGAAGTTACCTGCTGCAATCGACCACCGGAGCTATGCCGGCGACACATGCGTCGGTGCCGACGAACTTCTGGATGGAGTTGGGCGAGAGGATAAACGCCGTGGAGTTGGGGAGAAAGAGATCCATCGGCGATGATGGAGTTGGGCGAGAGGAGGAACGGTTGGAGAAGAAACGATTGTTTGAAGATTTGTTTGAGGTTTAATGGCGGATTAGGCGTTGAATTTCAACGTGGGTTTCCATCGGTGAATCCGCTCCAAAATATATGTCTAATTTATTTAATTTAATACTTTATATATTTAAAAAAAAAGGATGTTATGATAAATTACTTTAATTTAAACCTGAAAAGTAAATAAGAAAAGGTCATCTTTACTAAGGCGATTAACTTTAACTCAACCCTCACCAAACCTTCAACTAAGGTTTATTAACCCCAACCCCAAAAGTAAACGGACCCTTATAGAAGAAGAGGAGGGAAAGAAACAATGTTGGTAAGTGCCTCTACGTAATTAGTGTTTTAAAATTTTAGGACCTTTGAATGGGACTTTTAGAATTTAGATAGTTAAGGCCTTAAGAAAAATGATTTTTTTTAATGTATTCTCTCCATTCTGCAATAATAGTTACGTTTGTCTTTTACACGAGAATTAAAAAACAGTATAATTTTACACGAGAATTAAGAAATACAATATAATATTTTAATGTGTAGCAAGGTGGAAGAAATAATAAAATGAGTAAATTTATTAATGTTTTGTGTGGACCCCATATAAATATATTAATTGTTTTATATGGATTCTATTTTTTTAAAGAAATAACTATCAAGGTGGGATGCCCAAATTACAAATATGTAACTGTCTCTTAAAATCAAATTACAAATATATAACTATTATTAAGAGACGGAGGGAATATAAAGTAAGGGAAAAAGGGAAATTTTGAATAATTTAATAAGAAAAGTATACTCCCTCCGTCCTGCATTAAAAGTTTAGTCTTTCATTTTGAATTGTCTCAAGTTAAGGTTTACATTTATTTTTTTGTCAAGTTGAACCCACACAAAACAATTAATTATTTCATGTAAGACCAGCACAACACTAATATAACTACCAATTTTACATTAAATATTATTTCTCTCACCTCACTACACATTAAGATATTATATTTCTTAATCTCCGTGAAAAAACAAACGTCAACATTAACGCAGGACGGAAGAAGTATAAAATTGTTGGGTAGAATGTAAAAAGTACTTACTGTCTCACTGAAGATCGTCACTTTATTATATTGAGTATCTCATTCAAATGTCCTCATTTTTCCTTTTAGTAAAATGACTAAACATATAACACACCACTTACTACTAATAGAACCACTCACTACACAAAATAAAAATTCTTAATCTACATTCAAAAATCAAACGATGGCCTTTAACCGAGACGAAGGAGTATATAACAATTTTGTAATATTATAATACAATGAGAATATTAATATTGTATAATTCAATTCTTTTAAAAGTGAACATAAATTTTTAGAATGGATGAAAATGAAAAGTGTAAAAGTAATTATCAAAATGGAGGGGGTGCACATTATTTTGGATAATCGAGCATAAATGGGAAACCAATGCCCTACCAGAATGCGCCCGCCCATTATCATGGTACCCATCGAGCTAAAGTAAAATTGACAACCTAAGAATGAAAAAGGAGTGCTTTATGGTTCCAAGCATTTTAAGGTTATATGAAGTGATTACATCCTTTCAATGCACTAAAATAAACTCTGAAATCACATAGGCCCACATCACACAAATGAACCCACTGCCACATATGTTTCATTCGAGACTCGACCACAAATTAGATACACATGATATGTACACAAGTTAACTACATTAGGCACTATAGCCCCTAGTTAAAGGACTGCATGTTGCCAAGTTATTACCTGCCGCGCTATAACCCCTAGTTAAAGGACTCCATGTTGCCAAGTAATTACCTGCCGCGCCACAGGCAGCAACACATGCTTCCTCCATATCGGATCGGGACACCCCATGATTGCACATGTTTGCGAATGCACGCATGTGTTTCATGCCGTACTGCGTCAATGACCCACAATGTGCCTCGAACAACCGTACCTAATCATCAACCACCTCACCAAAATGATGTATATAGAAAATTTTATAGCAAGTATAAATATGAGAGCTAGGCTTACCATTGATTTCAAACAATCCCAATCATCTGCAAGGGGCAATCCCCGACCTCTAATGGATTTGAGAAGAGACGGGGCCTTCTCTGGACCGAATAGAAACAACCCAATAATGTCTATGCTGCCATCTACATGTTTCCTGTGCAGCATCGTATCTATTATCAGCTTTAGTAGCTCCGCCTTCATTTTTGTACCCTCCTCGGAATTCTTGTACTGCACTTTACATCAGTTAGATCCTAAGACTATGCTTAAGTTAAAGAGTAATTGAAAATATATCTCGACTAACCCTTTCCCACAGAAACACAAGTTCAGCATCCCTCTGGTTGACAACACCCATGTGATCTTTAGGGCGAATCCTGTTCGGAGGAAGGTTGACAGTTGCTGGATCAAAACCGTGGAACAGGTAGAGCTTGTTGGATTTGACACTCGTGTTCCCATATTCCATGACATGGGATCCAGCAGTGTAGGTGTTGTAGTTAGAAGTTCGATCCTTGACCTACGTACAAGTAGCAAGTTGCAGTTTATAACAAACTTACTAAAGGCTTTATCCTTGTCTAGGTACAGACATGTCTAAAAAAGTTTTGATTGGATGAGCACCTGCTGGTATTGCTGCTCTACAGTTTCTCTTCTGAGGTTATGAGTCTCACTGGAGACGAACGTATAAACAGCGAGATAATGCGAGGCAATTAATTGCCAAATAGAAATGCAGAAGACATAAACAAGATAATCAACATTTGCTTTGCAAAGAACACGAGGGAGAAAAAATAAGGTTGTAGCCAAAGCAATGAAACATTGAACTTGCTTGAAAAGTAGATGTTTAACTAGATTAATGGACTCCTACTGCAGAAAAAATTATGGATGGATCGAGGTTAATATCACTTAACGCAAGCCTACACTTGAGACAACGGTCATAATATTGTACCTGTCCTCCATCCAAGCAACACTATATAGATCTCCCAAACACGTAATGTACTCCGGAGGTGGAGCAGGATCCGACCCAGGACAGTATGTTCCCCAGCTACTCTCTTCTGCATTTGAAGCCGTTGTCACATAAATGTCCAAATTGTCTGGCATCAGACCTTCAAATATACTTCCACTCTCACATGCTTCTATATATAAAACCTATGAAGTCCAACATCAAACTTCATTAGCTAATTGGCAGAGGACATCAAAGATATAAATTTAAGTAGTTAAACTAGATCTTGACAAATAATCAAGAAAGTAGATGTTCATTATATAGATGGTACGTAAAAGAGCAATAACAATGACACCATGAGAAATCACTTACCATCTTTTTGTAGGTGCCAGATGCATGCTTCTTCTTAAGAACATCAATGAAATCTTTCGCATAAAGATAAGGCATATTTGGCATCCCTGAAAATGAAAATGAGACCAACTTGGAGTTACTCATTGAATTTTTCAAATGCAACACCTCCAAATAGACTTAAAGGACACGAGAGATATAGCAGACAAATTTTTAAAATATTAATTTGGAAAAAAGTAAGTTAGCAATGCACCCGATCCACTCACCGAGAACCCCTGGACCACCATGATCAGAATAGTAAATAAATATCCTGTCACCAGGTCTACTGGCCACGACTTTCCCACTTCCACCTTTTATAGCGCTCTTGTCACCCAGAATTACAGCATAGAAATTCTCTGCAGTCACTTGTTCACCAGTGTAGTCCTTAAACAAGGTGTCACCAGCATATTAAATTCAACCAACCTTAATATTCATGAAAAGTTAACTTGTGACATATAACATATTTAGAACACATCTCACTCCCATTTAATGTTTCTCACCACATACAACGAGCATGTATTAGAAGAAAAAACAGTGGGAGACAATTTTAGTTCTAAAAGACCTCAGTTTAAAAGCCTTGACATCGAATTTCTCTGTGGCTAATCTAATATTTCAGGGGTGATTGGGGGTGGGGAACAGTACTAATACTAAGCCAAAGCACAACCACCCATTACAGAACCCTTCCTGCAGCCACAAAGCACTATGAACAATCGATATTCCCAGAATTGCAGAGCCTGACCTTAGACCTTCTAACATTACAATAACAATTACTCTATTTCAATCAATATAACAAGCATATTTACTTAGCAACCATTTTGAATCAATGACAACTAAGATGTAATCATAGCAAGTTCAATATGCAGTGTCAACTAATAGTTTAAAGAGAGAAGACGAACTACAGAGCCTCCTACAAATAACACAACAAAAAATGGATAAAGCGCCTAACTTAAAATCAAGAAATTGCTGATCATTATCAGTCCTTGCACGACTTGCTATCTTTGAAGCTTCAAATTCTCTATACATACACTAGACCAAAATTGGCATCAGCACAAGATATTGTTTAATTAAAATATTCTATTGAAAATTATTGTTTCAGTTCTAAATACATCTAGAAGACTAAAGCATCTTTGTACAATTTTTTAGTTTTCTTCAATGAAATCAACAGACAATAGAATCTTACCATATACATCAACAATTAACATCATTCAATTTTCATAAAGCAATTAGTGAAGATGGCATTAGTAATTTGATTATATGATATACCTTTGGAACACCTGCATAGACATCCTCACCCTTTGGATGGTTGATCAGAACTCCTTTTCTTGGGTTTAGTTCATTCATTGCAATATCATCATACATGAAAACTACGATATTCTGCTCTTTGATGCCTCCCCTTTTAAGTATTTGGTATGCATGGCAAACATCAGCCTATCATTCAAAACATCATGTTTAAGAAAATATTAAGTCAAAACGAGAAGAAATATACCCAAAACTATTCTCCGGCATCTGCATATCATGCAATTTTGAAGTGATCATAATCTTGATTTGTAATGAATGATTTGATCTCAAACAGATAATTTTTAACAGATTTGCTTCCCTAGAATAATCATGATCAGAAGGAATACGAACCAAATATTCGTTTTCCTCTGTGCATAGTAGTAGAAATATGCCAAAGGGGTTCATTTTCAGAATTCCATGTCAAAATATCAGATGAAAGATGTTTAGGCATTTAAAACCCCTTAGTCAAATTCCAATTACATCATATAAGTTGCATATCATCCATATGCTTTTGACTAATCAAACGAAATGAGCTTGTATCATTTCACAAAGCGTTTATCTTGTAATACTTAAACCAGTTGCTTTTTTTGAATTTATTTTGATAACGAATGACTCTATGAACAATAGAACATCCCATTTCCAGAAAGAAGAAACTAAAACAAACAAGAGCAAAATCATTTATCACTTCATATAGATATCACATGAGGAGAAAGAATCCAACAATGGGAATTGGGTTTTTAATTTAGACAGATTTTAAGCATGAGATAAAACTAATTAGCTATTAACCAATTCAATAAATAAACCCAATTCCACATCATTTTATTTCTGTGCATATATATGATTATAAATACACACATATGTATACCCCATGGCAGAGTAATTGAAACTCACTATGAATGTTGAAGCAAGAAGATAAAATTCCGAAAATAGGAGTTAAATCAACAGTTTAAGCAGTTTAATTTATACAAAATTCACCTGATGCCGATAGTTACCGAACCCGTTTGAACCCGCCACCAACACTGCCCAGGTGGTGCCGTTCTCATCCGTTTCGCGACGGTCTGTTGGCCATCGAATAATCGGATCCCAAGGAGAATTCCGCCGTCTTCCTCCGGCGACAGCATCGTGAAAAGGAAGCGCCGCCGCCGCCGCCACCACCAGAAGCAGTACCAAGAACAGACGAAACATTAACCCGGAAAAGGCCATACCTAAAAGGATGAAGAAAATGCAGAGTGAGTGGAGTGCAAACATATTGATATAGTGAGCACGCAGCAGCCATGCATAGCCGTAGAGTGACACCTGTGGCAATGGTGGGCCCGTAGCTGCTGGGTGATTAACAGCTGGATAACTGCTTCGTTACTTGCAGTAAATTGTGGTTTTATTACTAATTTACTCTGTTTATGTTGGCAGATGCTAAGGTAAACACTCAGCTTGGGGAGTATTCGGCAGATACTAAATTAAAAATTATATTTTTTGATCGACTATTAGAAAAGAGGGTAAATACTCATTCCATCCATAAAATACTTCGCGTATATTATTCACGTTGTTTTTTTAAAAAAAATAAGGGTTTTACTGTTAGATACACACTTGGATCATATTTATTTTGAGATACATTGAAAAATATTAAATATTTACTCTCAACAAAATCAATATTTACTCTCTTTGTTCAGATCTTCGACCAATTCCTTTTGTTAGGGTTTCCACCAAAATCACAGTATCAATCAATTGGATTCATCAACATCCTTCCCTTTTTGTTTTTCTTTAGATATTATAATTTGTGCCTTGCTACAACAATTGGAACCTCGCCGGCAGATCTGGAGCCTCTTGAGTCTTGGTGACCCCTGCATCCCGCCGTTCTGTACGTGGCCGCACCTTCACCTCGCCGGCAGATCTGGAGTCTCTTCTTCGCGCCTAGGGTTCCGATCGCGATTCCTGCTGTCAAGATTCCAGTGAGATCTGAGTAGCCGCCTAGGGTTCCTCAGCCGCCGGCTTTTCAGGTCGCGGCCTGCTCTTAGCGACGCCCTTGTACCTGGTCGCGATTCCGGTCACGGTCTTTGTTCAGTTGCGATTCCTGCTATTGCGATTCCGATTAGCGACACCCCGGGCTTCCCATCTCTCACCGCTGGTGGCCATCGTTAGTGCCGCCCAGGGTTCACGCGGTGTTTCGGCCTCGCCGATTCCACTTTGGCTGCCACTCGAGCTCCCGTCCCAGATCTTTCTCCACCTTGGGGATCTGCTCACCGCCGCTTGATTTCTCCAGCCGCGGTTTCATTTTTTTCCGCCGCCGTATTGCTTAGCGGGTGGCCCGCTCACTCACTGGCACCCTATCGAGCCCTTGCCACCGCGTCGTGCGATTTCGGTGGCCTTCGGTAAATTCTCGACTTGTATCCTCATCCGTACTGCAGCTGAGGCTGACTCTCTAGAGGTGTGTGCGAGAATTCTTCTTCCCAGGGTGCTCTGCTCTCTAGGCAGAATCCATTAGTACCCTGTCATTGCTCGTTGCTTCGAGCTCCACGGCTGCTGCCATTACGGTCTTCTCCGACTGCCACCAGAGTTTCATTGCCGGTTCAGCTAATCGGATTCACGGAAGGGGCAATCTTACGCCCTTGTTTTGTATTATTGAATAATGGCTCTGATTTTTCTTGCTTGCCTACTGCATTCTGAATTTTGGTTTTTCTTTTGTTGGAACTTATTGTTTATTTCATTTTTGAAAGCAACTCATAAGCATGCTATGCTGCTTTTCTGGAAGAATTAGATGGGATTGAGATTCTCATCCCTGGTTTTATTTCCTGTTATAGGCTTATTAACATATTTTGATTGCAATTTTTTGCTTGTTCTAGGCTGGGGTGTTATCCAGCCTTTCCATTTTCCTACCAAAATGTGCAAAATGAAATTATGCAAAAATAAAATGTGTAAAACGAAATGTGCAAAATGATTTAACAGCAGCAAGAAATGAGTATAATAGAAGAGATTTTTTTGTATAATAGAAGAGATTTTTTTTTTAATTGTGCAAAAATAAAATTGTGCAAAAATAAAATTGTGCAAAACAAAATTATGCAAAAAAAAATTGTGTAAACACATAGGGATGTTTATGATATCATAATCATAATTGTGTAGTTATGAGTATTAATTCTTTGAGTCATGTAGTTTATATTAATTATGCATTATTTTATATATCCAATAGTAAGTGGTCCAAAAAAAATAATATATATATATATATATTTCACTTTTTCTACTCACTTTTCAGAGTTAAAAATATCAGTTTATGATTTGAGTTAATTATAATACAGTTAACCCAAATCATAATCTACTGGAAAAAATTTTAAAATACCATGAAATTTTAAAAGCTTCTAAATTTTCAATAATATTGAAAAAATAATTTGCAACTTAAAAGAAAAATTAAAAAATTACACAAATTATATAAATTTGTTAAACTTTAATTAATTAGAAATTGCAGAAATTTGGAATTTACATTTAAATTTGTTATGTTATAAGAATAAGAGCATCCACATTGGTTTCTCTTTTTTTTATTTAAACCAAAATGAATTAAACCCTCTAATGTGCGAATGCAGTTTAAATCCATGACATACTCCCACCCTACTGATAGTTCAAAGGTTTAAGCTTAGTTTATTTAGATAAAGGGTCGAGGCCCCATCAATTTTTACATATTTGGGGTTTTAATAATAGTGGGTTCCAGTTAATTTAAATTGAAAAATAGATGTGAGTGTTAATTGAGTTTAATTGAGGAGTGTGTAAAAATGAGTTGGAGTGAAAAAGATGGGTTTCAACCTAAACGAATGTGGATGCTCTAATACTTATCATTTGGTTGAGCTTCCAAATTAGGCAGGAGAGTTCTAATGAACAAATGAGTCTTCAAACTAACGAAAGATGGAGACAAAATAGTGAGACACAAGGCACAGTTGGTTGTCGGGGAATTTTCTCAAAAGAAATTGAGTAGCCTTGAGATGTTCTCACCAATGGTGAAAATGACTTCAATTAGTATTGTCTTGGGTTGACAGTTAGCTTGGACCTTGAGAAGATTCACACCAACAAGAATATCGCACATATGATGACTAAAGTAATTATCTGCAAGAAGCATCACTGGACTGATCGGGATGAGCTCGAGATAAATATAGCGTATGCAGTCAACTTTATTGGGAGGGGGAGATTGTAGGCATAGGAATTGTTGGAGATATTGGTTAGATATTAATATTCAATTTAATTGATTATTAAACAACCAATATACGTAAGGGCTATTTTTGAATATATGATTTTAGTGTGCAAATAATCTCAAAACTAAGTCATGGTGAGTGAGAAATAATGCACAAGTTGAATGGTTGAAAGATGATAATGTGGGAGTTACTCATGTTCAAATGGTTTGAATCCCATATAATGAGCATTTATGCTAGCCAACATAAATCAATGTCATTATGGATATTTATGTAGCCAACATAAGTCAATGTCATTATTGAATTTAGTGTGAGAATTAAAATTCTCAAGCACTACTTGAGAGTCACTACTATATGCTTTATGAAGAATTAAAGTCTAATTTTGACTTTTGGACAATGGTATAGTTAGGTAAGAACGCAAATTAAGGAAGATCATTTGAGTGGGCTCATTTCATATTATTTCCAACTGAAAGTGAGGCTTATATGGTTCATGACACTTGAAAATGTTCAACCATCAGTTACAAATTCAAATTTGGATATGTAACAGTTGAGTACAAACATGACAGAGTCAATATGTAACTCCATGTAAGAACTGGTAACGGCCAGCATTTATTAGCCTGTTGAATGCAGTTATAACTGCTGCAGGAACCTGAAATAGAGTAATGCCTATAAATAGGACATTCATCTTTGGTGCTTAGAATTACAATCACAAATACCAAGAGACACACACAAGCATACAACCACATGAAAAATATTTTGAAAGTGAGAAAGCATACATTGCATACTAGTTGCATATGTTAGAGTGTCATTGTGAGTCTTATATAGTGAGCAACCTAGTTCAATCATTTCTTAGTTCGTCGGAGCTGTCATGTGTGGGGTACAACTCGTATAATATACGAAGTCATTTTACCTTTGGGAACAACACGTCGGAACCGTGAGCACTACTGGGACGTGATTGTTTTGCGGGTAAAGTCCTGGACTTGACTCGCTTAATTTTAATTTCATCTAACGGTCTTCTTGTTTATTCTGGAAATTTGCACAACACTGTTCGTGTAAGAACTGGAAGCTGCTAATTTTGGAAAATCAAGTCTGAACTGGATCTCACATATTCCGAAGCTCAGATTCAAACTGGAATTCAACATACTTGAGGAGATTGGTCTGATTTAACAATCTGAGAGACGTTCAAACTCGCCCGTGTTAAAACTGAAACTGCTCCAGAAAGCTGATTTTTTTAAAGTTCTTACCCAAGGCTATACCGTGTTCTTTCATTCTATTTTTTATATTTTTTTCAGTTTGTACAGCCACTGTAATTTGCATTGTTTGGTGACATAAATCCCCAACAATCGCGAAACAATCATAGTTATCCGAACTATCACTAAACAATGACGGATGTGGATGGAACATCGAATCCGAATGTGGGTGAAACTTCAAACCCTCTTAAAGGGAATGAAAACCCAAAAGTTTATCTTCCGTCAGTAATGCCTAGAGCATTTGTTGCTTCGGCTCCCGGTGAGAAGCCCGAGAAGTTCATGGGAGTTGACTTCAAGAGATGGCAACAAAAGACATTGTTTTATCTCAAAACTTTGCACATGGCTAATTTCCTAAAGGAAAAAGCACCTATAGTCGCTGAAGGCGATGATAATACTGAAAGACGTGTCACCTTTGATCAATGGAGTCATGGAGACTTCTTGTGTCATAATTACATAATTTTTGGTCTAAGTGACGCACTTTATAGTGTGTATTGTTGTGTTGAAACATCTAAGGAATTGTGGAATTTCTTAGAGAGAAAGTATATAACTGAAAGTGTTGGTACCAAAAAGTTTGTGGTAGCCAAGTTCTTAGATTTCAAAATGATTAGTGGGAAATCTGTGGTTGAACAAGTACAAAAATTTCAATTAATTCTACATGATATCCTCGCTGAGGGGATGGTTCTTCCATATGCATTTTTGGTCGCGCGGTGATTGAGAAGCTTCCTCCGATATGTAGAGACTTTAAAAATTATCTTAAACACAAGCGAAAGGGAATGACATTAGAAGACTGATAGTGAAATTGAGGATTGAAGAAGATAATCAAAAGATGGAGCATTATTACTATAATTACAACTCCATGGCTAGAGCAAACTTAACTGAGCTTGATAGAGGCAATGCAAATAAAAGGAAAAGGCGAGCAACCTACTCAGAAAATCAAGCTCAAAGGAAATTGCTACAATTGTGGTAAGCCTAATCATAAGGCAAAGGATTGTCGTTTGCCCAAACAAAATGTCAATAAAGGCAACGAACAACAAAATGCAAATGTTGTTGAAACTCAAGTTCTTATCGAGTTTGATTTATCAGCATAGTAAAGGTTATGCTAATTGAGCAAATAACCCTTGTAAGCCATAAAGGCTAATAAATAAAATCTTTCATTACTTATTTCATGAATGTTGTATGAGTTGTTATAACAAAATGAGTAATATTTGTACTCAAGCCTAAGAGGTGAGAAAATTAGAAATAACACTTAAAACACTCCAAATGTGGGGGTACCAACCCAATAGTGGGGAGGTCACTCCAAGTGTGGGGGTGTAGATTAAACATGAAAAATAATTGTGTTTAATACATGACAAAAGTTGATCTTGAAGAAAAAGTGGATCCACTCACACACATGATAATATCAAGATCAATTATATTGCTAGAAGGAATGGATACAAAAATCCACAAATAAAACTTGAACAGTAACCCAACCTTGTTGATTGGAGATCTCAAGATCTTGGTTCAATGGGAAAACTAAACTGTAAAAATTGTTTGTACACTTGGTATTCCATCATTCCTTAGAAAGCAAAATCCAAGTGTTGAAACCCGTTAATTGTGGTTAGGTTAAGTCTATGACTTTTAATGATTCCTAATAACCAAGTGAAGACTGAGTTTGACGGGATACTCGAAGTTAAGAGATCACCTATATAAGTTTGAAGGGACCGCTTCATGTTTAAACACTTATGAATCCAAAGTGGGTTCCATTGCCGAAATGGTTCAAAGAACTAGGTTGTGAGTCTGCATATTATATGCATTAATTTTCACTAATGTGGGGGATTGTTGGAGATATTAGTTTAGATATTAATATTCAATTTAATTGATTATTTAACAACCAATATGCTTAAGGGCTATTTTTGAATATATGATTTTAGTGTGCAAATAATCTCAAAATCAAGTCATGGTGATTGAGAAATAATGCACAAGTTGAATGGTTGAAAGAAGATTATGTGGGAGTTACTCATGTTCAAATGGTTTGAATCCCACATAATAGACATTTATGCTAGCCAACATAAATCAATGTCATTATGGAAATTTATGTAGCCAACATAAATCAATGTCATTATGGAATTTAGTGTGGGAATTAAATTTCTCAAGCACTACTTGAGAGCCACTACTACATGCTTTATGAAGAATTAAAGTCTAATTTTGAATTTTGGACAATAGTCTAGTTAGGTAATAACTCAAATGAAGGAAGATTATTTGAGTGGGCTCATTCCATATTATTTCCAACTGAAAGTGAGGCCTATATGGTTCATGACACTTGGAAACGTTCAACCATCAGTTACAAATTCAAATTTGGATATGTAACAGTTGAGTACAAACATGGCAGAGTCAATATGTAACTCCATGTAAGAACTGGTAACGGCCAGCATTTATTAGCCTATTGAATGCAGTTGTAACTGCTGTAGGAACCTGCAGTTGTAACAAACATTCATCTTTGGTGCTTAGAATTACAATCACAAATAACAAGAGACACACACAAGCATACAAGCACATGAAAAATATTTTGAAAGTGAGAAAGCATACATTGCATATTAGTTGCATATGTTAGAGTGTCATTGTGAGTCTCATATAGTGAGCAACCTAGTTCAATCATTTCTTAGTTTGTCTGAGCTCTCGTACGTGGGGTGCAACTCGTACAAGAGACGAAGTCGTTTTACCTTTGGGAACAACACGTCGGAATCGTGAGCACCCTTATTCTTGGTGTCAAGGTGTTCAGTTGTGAGAAGAGAGGAAACAGGGAGTCAAGAGAAAAAAACATAAGTGTGCTTGAGAAGTTATTCATTTTGGGGTCCGGTCCTTTACTACTTCACTTCAAATTTCGAAGGGGAGTTCGTAGCTAGATCCTGTAATTTTGTAATAAAAAAATGGGTTAATTACGCGAAAAGTCTTAACCTTTTCGCCGATTGCAAATTAGTCCCGACCTTAAGCTTGTATCGCAAATCGAACCACTAGGCAGCTGCAGGCCTGCCTGGTAGCTAATGTGGAAATTTAAAAAAAAAATAATAACCCTCTTTCTTTTACACGTAGGATCCCCTCAATCAAACCCCCTAATTATTCAAACTCTAAATTTTCTTCCCCAACAACACAGTGAAGACTGTATCTCTCTCCTAGAACCAGAATCTGCTTATTTCTTACAAACCAGAATCGCATTGTCGCTGCCAACCACCACCATTGCATGGCCGATGTTGGAAACGTAAACCCACCACCAGCGACTGTCGTGTGTAGCTCTTCTTCGCTGACGTGGAGGAACTTGTTCTAGATTGTTGTGGAGGGAATTCGCCATCGCTTTGTTCGTCTGGGCTAAATCTTGCCATTGTTGGATCTTTGCATACAGAATTTTTAATTTTTCCTGGAGGACTAGATTCAATTTCCCAATCTTTAAATCTTTTCGTCTTTTTCCACGGCAGTGGTAGCGCGATGTTACAACACGGCGGTAGTAGCACGGATGTGTAAACCCGATCTGGAAATCTCAGTCACCCATTCAATTTTAACATGGCAGATTTGGTGTG
The DNA here is from genome assembly GCA_023678885.1 of Pogostemon cablin. Taxonomy (NCBI): domain Eukaryota; kingdom Viridiplantae; phylum Streptophyta; class Magnoliopsida; order Lamiales; family Lamiaceae; genus Pogostemon; species Pogostemon cablin. The sequence goes on along the minus strand of CM043008.1, from coordinate 10,516,553 downwards.
ACATCAATGGCCCACGACGGTGGTAGCGCGATGGGCTCCGGGTCTGGATTGAGGCTACTGGGGCTGGTTGCGTACTGTGGTGGCGGACGATGTGTTGAACTCCATCCTGCGGTGAGTGGCGCGTCTTCTGCGGCTGGAAGCGGTTTCGACCTTCGTTGGCGGAGAGTTGTTGGGGCTTCAACAACGAACGGTGGCGAACAGTGAAGGCGTTCTGATCCGCGCAGTTGCTAGTGGTGGCTTTGACGGCTACAGGCGATTGAGGATGCTGGGTTGCTGTTTCAGAAAAAAAAGTAAAAAAGTAAAAAAAAGAGCAAATAACTTCTTTTTTACTCCATCCGTCCCAAATTTGTTGTCTTACTTTCCGTTTTCATCGGTCCCAAACTAATTGTCTTATTCCAAAAAGGAAATATCACATCAATCCTCATCCCTAAAAGTTCATCTTAATTACAACTTTACCACACCCACCTAACACACATAACGTACTTTATAATTTATTTATTACCTAAAAATATCACAATACCCCTAAAAAGTCAACTTTTCTTAAAATTCGTGTCTACAGTAAGGCAGACATCCAGTTTGGGATGGAGGGAGTATTTTTTATTTTTCACGTATGATTTGGGCAGAGTTAAAATGGTCAAAATCTCACCGGTGGTTAGATTTGTAACCTCTTATTAAAGTCAGATACTTATTTGTAAATATCTAAAAGTTTGGATTAATTCACAATCGGCGAAAAGATTGGGACTTTGTACGTAATTAACCCTAGAAAAATTAAATTGTGTATTTTTGCTTAATTAGTGGATTGTTTTATAGACGAGGTCTCGTGATTTTTTACTCTCAGATCTAAACTAGAAGGGTTTTCCACATTAAATTGTTGATGTTGATTCTCGTTAATTTCTCCATATTTATTATTATCAATTGATAAACTTGAGTTGAAAGTTTTAAGCATGACATTGTTGGATTTTCGCTATTCCGATAATATCTTTATACTGTCCATTATTAATCTTTCCGTTTGCTTTTTGCGCGTAAATTAAGGCGTATTATTATTTTATGTGTAGTGGGGTGTGTAGGTCCTATATTTTAATTATATTAGTGTGTGTGAATCCCATGTTGGAAATAAGACATTTAGATCCAAATACTTTAAGCCCTAACATGATTAACGAGATCATACAAATTATTGAAGAAGAAGAATACCTGGATCTATTGATCTTTTTGTGCGGAATCCAAACTGAAGATCATTAGGTATAAGGTCTTCATCAACTAAGCCTTTTAATTTTCTCAGGACCTTCGTCTTAATTTCCCTCAGGACCGTTGTAATCTTTTCCGATGGGAAGAAGAGAAGACCGTATTCGGCTTAGTGTATTGGGGACCATAACATGAGAGCATTTATATACTGCTTGACTAGATCACCCATAATCATCTAGTTACGTAGTATTGAGTATCTACTCAATTGGCCCATATCAAAATATTATAGCCCATGGACTTATCAACTTAATTGAATCACTTAATTAAGTCAATAAAATAATGAAATAGCTAATTTAATTGCATATTAATATATTGCCCACAATTAGATTATATAAGAAATCAAAATTTCCTAACAATCTTCCACTTGAGCTATATATTTTTCCCTAAATAATTATATCAAGAGTCTTTAGTTGCACAACTTTATGTTATTCTCTTCAGGCTATACTTAACAATTTAGTTCATCACATATATGAATATGGAACTACCGCGGCATTCACCACATTACAAATCGTGGTTAAGCCCCAACAATCATCATATCAATATACGCAATGACATAGATCAAATATGGTGAGTAGCATGGAAATTACATGCAATGTGATCAAAATCATGTCTATTTCCAACTGGTCCAATTTTATTCTTTAGTGAGATCACTCCATAATGTAAAATATTACAAAATGAAAAAACTACTTAAGTGAATTCACAATGAATTTAAGTCATCAACTATGTTCTGCAGAAAATTGAATTATCAAAATCAAAGTGTCTTGTAAACTTTAAAGAGTAATAAATATAAACTCCCACTAAACCAATATATTCTAAAATCATATAACACCCACATGAATAGCTAGCTTATAAAAATTATAGGGCGTTGAATACATAATTGATAGATTCGCATTTAGAGTCTATTATGATATGCTCTACCAAAATTTTATCCATACAAAATACTTTCTTTAACAACCAAGAATTTTATGTCAATGTGCTTAACTTATAAGAACTCTTGTTGCTATTAAGATACCTTATTACGAACTAACTGTCATGATAAACTTCATGTGACAAAATTCGCAGCCTTTATTTCATGATTGGATGCCCCCTTAGTTTGCTACTAGTTCTATTGTCATGGTTAATGATCTACTGTTGTTTGCTTAACGCTTTTACATGTACAGTTCTCCCGACCAACAGAAGATGTAGCCTAAAGTGGATCTTATACCGTATTAGCATCCAACAAACTTAGAATCAGACTACTTTATGATCTCTAACAAATCTGATATTTGTTTTGCAAACATGTAATTTTAGTTCTCTATAAATACTTTATAAAGATCCATACTAGAGTTACTTAAATATCTACTAAATATACCAACAACATAAGCCAAATTAGGTCTTGTACGGACCTCATCATACAACAACTTTCAACAGTAAAAAACATATAGAATATTTCTACATTTCTTAAATCTTTCGTTAAACTTTATGGCACCTGATTGAGACTGCATTTATCTCTCTTAGTTTAACTTAAACATCCCATGTATTTAAGAGGAAGAATTGATAGATTAAGAGTGGACAGTTAAGATAGTAAAATTGATACATTAACAGTGAACGGAGATACTATTATTTATCCTAATGGATAGTCCACAACAATTTGATCCACACCCATTGCCGTATGGAATTCACTTTCCTCACCCGCATACATCTCACTCGAAACAATTTATTATGACATTATCAAGTCCAATAACATTCTCTTGATCAGTAAAGTAAATTAATTCTGCATTTAGTAATTTACAATTAACCAAGTGATTAAATACAGCACGACGACTTAACTGATCATATTTGACACACTATATAGCTACATTAGCTCCCACAAAAACTAGACAACATCGAACTCTACCTTTTTTTTTTTTTGTAACCAAAAAAAAAAAAAGAAAAAAGTTTGTATTATTCAACAGACTCCTATTTGAAAACAGCGGTCTATCTTCGTATGCAGCTTCTTCACTACACGTGGGCAGTGGAACACAGAATTCGAACCGTTGACTAAGGCAAGTTGTCAGCACCCACGTGATTCTTCATTGCAGCTGCATACCGAGTAGTCAACGCCAGTGCAATGCTGGTAACTTGTTTACAATCCACCACTCTTTTGGACACACTGAGCTTCACACGTGCACCAATCACGGGACTCGCGAACCCATCGAGACACGTGTTCTCGAAGGTCAGGGCAGCAGCTACCCACGACTGGGCGTTGCTGCCCTCACCAGTATCAGCCAGCTCCTTCAGGGAGCGGCTGAGCTGGTCGACTGAGTTAGCCATGTTGGACGAGCAGTCCACCACGGCTCGGTACTCTATCGGCTTGAGCTGGCTCTTCATCCGAGCCATCTTCGAAATGAAGGTGGAGGCGGATTGAGCACGGGATAAGCTGACGGACAAGGCGGCTTGGACGAGCTGCTTTCGGCTCGTCTGGATTGTTTTAGAGTAGGTGGAGAGACACTGGAGGCAGAGAGATGGGTAAAGAGTGGCTTTGCATTCAGCTTTGAGGAAACTGTCTGTGGTATTAGGGTTTAGAGTAGTGGAAACTGTGTGGTGAAAATAGAAGAGTAGCATCAAAACGGTGTAGTATTGTGACATTTTTGGGAGTGGTTTTGTTTAAGTGTGATTTGGGGTGTGAGGAGATAACCATTAGTTCTGATGGTTATTTATATAGTGGGTCAATTGTAGCATCGTTTTACACTAATTTTGTGGTGGTTTAAATTATTTTAAATTCCACAAGTACATATTATTATTTGTTTTATTGGAGTTGATGTTTGAGAATTCTTTTTTAATGAAAGTTGCCGACCTAAAGAAACAGTAATAATTGAAAGTTGTTAAGACTCATTGAAATATTGAAGCCTTGTGGATTTACTTGGGGACATAGATTCAACGCCTGTAGGTCATCAATTATGTAACAAGTAATCCAAGTTCAACTATACCCAAATTATTTAGGCAAGGAATTGTACAACATTTTTTTAATCGATTAAATGTTAGTTATTAGTATAATTGGTACGTTAATGTTAGTTGTTAATATAATTAGTAGTTAGTTCACCAAGCATGTATCCATACTTCCTCTTTCTCCAAGCCTCCTTATAATTTTTCCCCTAATTCATTCTCAATGAGAACCGAATTTGGATCACTCACTTTAGTGAGTAGCCCAATGACTATGTGAGTTAGCCTACCTAATTGAATTGTACGACATTTTGATATAACACCTATAATTATTATATTTAGATAAGTGGTATATATAAGAGCGAGGAATGAATTTATATCCTAACTCAACGTAAAAGCTTTAGAGTAAAGGAAGAAATTTATGCCACGTGTCAATCATTAAACATATGATACATAAGACGTCTCACCAAAAGTGTCACAGAATATTTCACGCGTAACACGGATAAAGAACAATGTATAGTATAATTATAAATAAAGAGTGATAATATTTTTAAAAGAAAAATAATATTTTTAAAAAAAGTAATAACTAACTAAAAAAATATAAAATAATATCACCGTTAGACGGTCCCACCCAAAATTAACCAAAATTTTAAGTGTGTGTATATTCATACACCCAAACAATAATCCTCCCACATATTATATAAATAAATAATATATAACACTTTTAGTAAGACAAAGACTTGTGTGAGACCGTCTTATATAAGAGCTGATGTGAGACGGTCAGAAAGTGATAACTTTTATGAAGGAAAGTGATAATAATTTAATGAAAAGTGATAATGCTCTTTAATGAACAATTTATAGTACAAATAAAAAAGTGATAATATTTTATAGCGAGAGTGATAACGATTTATAGTGAAAGTGATAACTATTTTAAAAGGTGGAAAATGGTCTAACGTGAGACGATCTCACACAAGACCTACCCTTTTAGTAATAACTAATTTAAAAATAAATAAATAAAACACACCTAATATTACTCATTTAACTAGTGTCATCCCTATCTAATGCTACTCCCAAGTTAATTAATATTGAAGTTTAACAAGAGACAAGCTCTTGTCGTTATTCTAGGAAATTAAATTTGAACACTTGCAAGCTAGTCAAAAAATTCAAGTAAAATATTAACGTAACTATGCAAAGTAGAAAGTCAATAGGTAGAGTACCAATGCAGTTTAATGCTGATAAGTATGAAATAGTAGCCAACGAAGATAACCATGCATGGACAGCACACCAATTTTAAATTTAATTAACACTTGTGCAAATAACACCGGATCTTCTGCGTCATTTAATGATTAGGGTATAGTTTCTCTTTCATACATATCATCAATCTAACGGTGTGACATAGGAGATGGTGTATCAAATAACACAGAGAATCCGAGTCGTGTGCCAATATATACACGCTGTGGCACATTTCCTTTTGCAAGTATTATACATACTCACTATCTCTCCTTTATTATTTTGTTATTTTGCTCGTTTATTTTCCTTTTTAGTAAATTTAGATCTCATATCATATAACAGAACTCTAATGCTATCTTTATTATTGGTTTTAAAATTTAGTTTTTTATTTCTAAAATCCACACCCGAATTTTTATAATCTAGTATATTAATATCTACAAACTTTTATACATTCTTTCTCCTCAATTAATATTCATTCTTTTCATTTATCTCCTCTCTCCTCCCACATATATTAATACACTTTTATACATATTACCACACATTTCTTATATATTGATTTAAGATAAACTTAAAACAAACCTTGCTAACATCAAAAAAAAAACATAACCTACTAATCACTGATTTTCAAAACCAAATAAACCAAAAACAAACAGAACATAAAAAGTTGCTACAAAATTACATACTACAATTTATATTATTGTTATTTTACCCCTTTACACCATCTCTTTACTTTAAAAGTAAGCCATCTTTTCCATATTAATTATATTTGTTATTTTTACGGTGATTAAAAAATATATTAATATGTAATAAGATTAGAGAAATAAAATTTTAATGTAAAGTGGGTTGTTGAATTAATGTTGTGAGTAGAGCCCATAAAAATATATTAATTATTTTGTGGGGGTTACATTTACAAAAAGAAAAATGTAACTATTGAGGTGGAACTCCCAAAATAAATATGTAATTGTGGGACGAATAAAATACGTACAATCCCATAATCTATTTGTCACATTACCACCCATCTAATTAATAAAATTGATAGATATAAGTATATCATTAAATATTTAATCATTTAATTTTAACACGTCTCATCATGTCCATTAATTTGTATCAAAGCCTTGCACAACTTTTATAGTAAATTGGTGGAGGTGAAGTCATACTAAAAGCCTTGTATTTAGAAATTTTTTTCTAAATGAATGACCATAAAATTTGAATTCTTAATTTTTAAGAGGTTATAAGTGTAATACTATATTAAATTATCATCTCATTTAAAAATTTAACTCAATAAAAAGGAACATTATTTAATGTTTAGTTAATTAGTTAACTTTAATAGCATTTGATGCATAAAGGAACTTTTGCTAATCATATTAACATAAAATAATACTTCCTCCATCTAAAAAACTTTTGCACATTTTTTATTTACATTCCATCATAAAACTTATTGCATTCTTAAAAATGTAACCTCTAATATACTAATATCCTCACAAAACAAAAGAACACTATAAAAATAGAACCTAAATTTAAATTTTAATAAAAAGTAACTTAAAAATACGTACATAAATTTTTTTTAGATGAAGAGGGAGCTAGCTAGTAGAACTCTTGAAAATTACTTGATGAGTGATTCAAGTGGACATGTACAACTACGAGTCTACGAGTAGAAAAACACCATAATTAAGTTAATTAAATGTTACAGCTCAAACATAACGCGTGGAATAATTTAATTAACCAAGGTATAGTATATACATTCATATATAATATATTAATATATGTATTAAATAAAACAGTATACTTACATGGACGAAGGTTCGAGTGAGGTCAACATGAGCAGCACCTCGAGAAATTTTTGAGGTGTTGACCCGTGAAGATCTAATTATATACTATATCCCATAATGTTATTGTACATGTTTTGTATTTGTGTGGCTTAAATATAAGCAATACTCACTTCATTTTGCACCTCTCCTTTTAAAATATATAAAAGAGAGATGCAAATTTAAATGGGACGGAGAGAGTATAAATTAGTAAATGAGATCTTCTATTTTATTTCCATATTCAATTTATTACATTCTTGTCATGTATCATAATCAATGCTCAAAATTCTTCCACATGCGCCAAGGGTTTAATGATAATTTGTAGGGTATAATTTTTTTGAGAGAAAATAGGGTACAACCGGGGTGTACCAATTGAATTGGTACATCCTTGATCCCCACCCTTCTTTATTAATTCATGCTCTTTCATTAATGTAGTTTTTTACTTTTTTTTTAAATTTATTTTATTTAAATGACTATTATACCCTAAACCTTAAACCCTAGGGATAAATTATACCCTAAGCCACAAGGGTAAAATTACAATTATACCCTAAAACTTAAACTCTAGGGATAAATTATACCCTAAATCACAAGGGTAAAATTACAATTATACCATAAACCCTAAACCCTAGAGGATAAATTATACCCTAAACTATAAGGGTAAAATTACAATTATACCCTAAACTCTAAACCCAAGGCGATAAATTATAACCTAAATCACAAGGGTAAAATTACAATTATACTCTAAACCCTATACCCTAGGGGATAAATTATACCTTAAACCACAAGGGTAAAATTACTATTACACCCTAAACCCTAGGGATAAATTATACCCTAAACCACAAGGGTAAAATTGCAATTATATCCTTAAAATTAAATAATTAAAAAAAAACATTAACAACAACAATTTAAAAAAAAAAAAAGAAAAACACACACTGAAGGTAAAGGAATGAGGTTATACCGGGGTTGTACCGAAATGGTGGTTGTATGCAAGTCATTGTCAATTTTTTTATACTGTGAAATACCAAGAAAACACCAAATGTGGAATAGGGAATTCAATCCGATAAATTAGGGTGTGATTTACAAGACACTTTGTGCGATACGGATGTAATGTGAGAATATTCTATGTTATCGTGGTTAATTATCACTTTTATTTTTAAATGTTACTACTCCATCCGTCCCACTAAAAGATACCTATTGTACTATTGGGTGTTCCACTAAAAGGTTTCCAATTTTCTCTTTTAGTAAAAAGGCCACATATATGGTCCACCATTCACTACTAGTACAACTACTCACTATACATAAAATAATAATATTCCTGAATTCACGTGAAAAAAGTATATGAGAACCTATAAGCGGGACGGAAGAAGTATTACTTTTCAATTATACTATAAATTATTCATTAAATAGTTCACTCCACTATTATTACTTTTCATATTTTCATTAAAATATTAATACTTTATATTCATATCTCGAAAGTCATTCCGTACACAAGTTATATATTGTCACAATTTATCATTATAAAATTAATTTTAATCATGTAAAATATTGTTTAGATTGAATAAATAAGGCAAAGATTTGTGTGAAACAGTCTTTCATAAGCTCCTACGTGAGACGAATAAAAAATGATAACATCATTAATAAAAAGTGATACTCAATCGACGAAAAGTAATAATAATGTAATAAACTATTTATAATATAAATAAAAGGTGATAACATTTTATAATAAAAGTGATTACATTAATTGCGTAAGCGTAAAATTTTGTTACACAATACTTACATTAAACTAGTTTTGTCTCCCGCGAACAACGCGGGTTCTATTATGTGTGATGTTTTTATTTTAAAAATATATTTTTATATTTTATTATTAAATGTGTATATATATTTGTTTCGTTGTTTTTTTTATCTTACTTTACTATTAAATGTATTTTTTACTTTCGTGTTAAAAAATGAACATTCAATTAATATACTCCCTCCGTCCCGTTGAAATATACATGTTTTTTCATTTTGGTCCGTCCTTATACAAAGTGTGGATTCCCCCATTTTGGTAAAGTGGACCCACACATATTAATTACTACTCTCTCCATGAACCCACATGTCATACTAATACACTTATCTACTTTACATTAAAATATTATTTCTCCCACCATACTACACATTAAAATATTATATCTCTTAATCAACGTGCAAAAAGCAAACACCCACATTTTAACGGGACGGAGGGAGTAAAAGGAAGCGATCATAGTAGAATATTTTCAATCCAAAACCTGAAAAATAAATAAACTATTAATTTGGGGCCTAATTATTTTTTCTATCAGTTAGAGACCTTAAAATATTTAAAACAATAAAAAAAGTAGTAATGAGCAATAATAGGAATATTTTTTTAATCATATTTATATAACAAAAATATTAAACTTATGATTAGTTGTAGATTTAATTAATAATTAAGTATCTCTTTTTTTATTTTTTAATTAATTATTTTTTATTGAATAACTAATTCAAATTATTAAAGTTAAAACTAAATTATTTTTTATTGACTAACTCAATCAAAACATTATTAATTGTAAATTAATTAATAATCGAGCCTCACTCTTTTTCTTTTTTTTTATCTTTTACTTTTATTTTTAAAATTGAATTACCCAACTAAAACATTTAAACGTAAAAATATACTATTAAAAATCATTATTATTTTTTTATTATTTTAAATATTAATTGCAAGTTATTAATTAAAAGAACTTATAAAATATTAGTTAAAATGTTAAATTACTTAATATAAATATTATTTGTAAGATTAAAAATTTTAAACATATTTATAAAAAAATATTTTTATTAGAATTAAAATAATAATTTTTTATTAAAAAATACATAAAATATTCTTATTAATATTAATTGCAAAATTATAAAATCTTAATTACTTTAAATATTAAATTACTTAAATAAAATATTAATTGCATTATGAAGATTATTATGGAGAGAGACTAAACAAAATAATATTTAAAATATTAAATTATTTAAAAATATTAATTTAAAGATTAATGTGAGAGCGTCACATACACACTTTTTCCAAGAACGAATATGGCGATGCCACATACACAATTTTTTTAAAAAAAGCGTGACGCCGCCACATACACAATTTCAAAATTTTATATTTTTTTGCTTCCCAAGGAAACATAATAAGCATGTGGTCATTGACAGTCTCTACCACTCGAGAGCAAGAATTGATCTATCCTCAAAATAACATTAATTGCATGATTAATGTGGGAGGGCCTCGTATTTCTCTTTTATAATTTTTATATAAAATCATTAAATTACCTAAAATTTTAAACTTTTATAAGAAAATTACTTAAAATAATATTATTACATAATATTAATATTATTAAAAAAATAAAGTATTAATGGTAAGATTACAAAATATTAATTATTTTAAATTTAATAAAATTATTAAAATGTATTACTTAAAATAAAACATCAATTATAAGATTAATGTGGGAGCACTAAATACACAATTTTTCTAAGAACGAACATGGCAACGCCACATACACAAATTTTTTTCAAGAAGGAGCATCCATATGGGTATAACTTTTTATTCAATAGTGTATACATATATTTTAATATTTATAAATTTTTTACAGTCAATTTTTTATTAAAAAACCTAACAAGTAAATTGTATATATTTACTATGCACCATGCGCTGATTTGTTAATTTCTCAATTTTTTTGGCTTTCTTTTTTAATTAAATATACTTATACTTAAAATATACTTAATTGCAATAATAGTATTTTTCTAATCACATTATATAACAAAAGTATTAAGCTTATTATTACTTGTAAATTTTATTAATAATCGAGCATCTCTCTTTATCTTTTACTTTCATAATATATATATTTTTTATTTATTAAATAACTCAATCAAAACTTTTAAATGTAAAAATATATTAAAACTCAATGTGTCATTATACGAATATTTTCAATTTAAAACTTAAAAAATGAGTAAACTATCAATTTGAAGCCTAAATTAATTTTTCTATACGTTAGGGGCCTTAAAATATATACTTCATAAATAAATTATAAAATAAAGTTTGATATTTTTCTTAATAAATAAATTATAAAATATATTATATGTGTTGCTTAATTTTAAAATTAAATGTAGTGTGATGTTATTAGATTTAATTATTTTCACTTTAAAAAGTATGAAGATAGCTATGTAACAAAATAATTGAGGAATATGAAATTATTTATGAGTAGCAAATAAATAATCTCTCACATGCACATAACAAGAATAAACAGAAAGAGGGGGACTAGCATGGGAACGGTCCTACTAAATGATTGGTAGAACCGGATCTTGTTTGGGCATAGGGATGTCAAATTTACCCGTCGGGTCGGGTTACCCGATGGGTACCTGCATAGTGGGTATAGAAAAATTGGGTAAAATCGGGTAATGGGTCGGATAGTATCCGAACCTGAAAAAAAATTGTGCGGGTAAGGGTAGGGTACGGGTTCCCTTATAATTTACCCGTACCCGACCCGAAAATTACCCGAATGTATATATATATATATATATATATATATATATATATATATATATATATATATATATATATATATATATATATATATATAATAGTATTATATATTTAATTAAATGTCTAAATCTAATATTTTTTTTAGTATAATAATATTGTTGATGAAAAATTTATGATGTATTTATTATAATATTTTTAATAATTTTAATTAAAATTATATTCTTGTCCTGATATAAATATAAATAATTTTTAAGAATTATAATAAATCTTGTTCTATGTTATAATATTATGTGTTATTTATAATTATTTTTAAGAATTATAATTATTTTTTTAATATTTTAATAAAAAAAATGATATTCGAATTAAGATATCTTGGTGGCAAAAAGGAGATGCAAGACTTTGAAGTTTTCATACTTAAACCAAGGACTTGGAAACAATTGTTGGAATATGATGTTTGTTTTATAATTTTATTTGATTAACTATGAATTTATGATGTTTTTTTGTTAACGGACTTAAACGTTATTGTTGTTGACTTTGTTTTCTAATTTGCATATTTTATTTTAGGTTATTCATTTATGTATTATAATTATTTTTTGGTGGATTATAATTAAAAAGAATTGTGTCTGGTCGGATAGGTTCGAGTGGATTCGGGTATCCGCGGATTATCCGCAAAATCTACTAAGATTGTGGGCATCCGTTTACCCGCGGATTACCCGTATACCCGATGGGTATACCCGTACTCTACCCGAAGCTCTATTTTAGGGTAAAAGGGTAGGGTATGGGTAGGGAGAGTAGGGTAGGGTAGTATGTGGATTTGCCAAATGACAATGGGTAGGGTAGGGTACGGGTATGACAAATCAAGTTCAGACAATAATATACGAATTTGTTAACATATTCTCTCAACGAAAGTACTGTTCACTCTTTTTCTTCACTCACAAGAATGATTACCCTCAAGTATAAGAGATTAATTGTAGCACACGCGTGACTAAGTTAAATTATCGAACCCACAAGATTAGAGCTAAATAGATTACCACATAAATATAATTTGCACCACTAATAATTAAGACAAAGTAACATTTTCTAATTTTGGAAATTATAAAACTAATTATGCAAAAAAATATACTCAATAACACTCTTTTTCTTCACTCACAAGAATGATTACCCTCAAGTATAAGAGATCAATTGTAGCACACGCGTGACTAAGTTAAATTATCGAACCCACAAGATTAGAGCTAAATAGATTACCACATAAATATAATTTGCACCACTAATAATTAAGACAAAGCAACATTTTCTAATTTTGGAAATTATAAAACTAATTATGCAAAAAAATATACTCAATAAGATAAATAAAATAAAAGGCACAAACTATCACACGTGTTTCAAGTTACATAATTATGTTAAATTCCTTTTTTAAAGTAAACTTAACACATGCTCAGATGCAGGAGAATAATTCCTACTTCTTTTTTAGGTACTTCATGCAAAATTTCATTAAATGCAAGAGCACTAGACTTCCCTTTTATAAGTACTTAAGAAATAAACTTCAATTCCTACCTAACAATCTAAGAAACCAAATCCTTTATAAAGGTAATAAAGAAATATATTAAGTGTCCAATATTAATTATTTTAATGAATAAAAGGTTTATATTGTCAGATCCCCTTTACCCATAACAGATAGACAAATATAATCACTCGATGACACAAGCAACAATTATACATATACATAAGACAATGACATATAATGAATGAGGACAGATCATATAAGATAAAAATATAAGTCTTAATTCAAAGCATTAATAGTAGAATAAATATACTGCAAAAATCCTTAATCTAGTCTAGGTCATCAATTCAATCCAATTCAAACCTTCAATATCCTAGAATTATCCAGAAAAGTACTAGCCCATGATGTTACAAACAACACCCATGGTTAAAGATGAAAACAAATGAACGAGTCTATAAATCAACAATAATTCTGTCTTGATGATCCTGTTTCGTTCTCCTTCTCAAATAGCAAACACCGTAATTGAGTGTGAGGTTGATAAATGAGGCTATGAGGGGTGATCCTCTTGTGGAGGTGGTATCTCTCATGAATAATAATGTGAAATATACTCCCTCCGTCCATCCTCAATGTATCAATTTACTTTTTGCATGTGGATTAAGGAATATTATTATTTTATGTGTAGTAGGTAGTTGTATTAATTGAGGGTGTGGGTCCCCTATTTTATTTGTATTAGTGAAGGGTGTGGGTCCCATAGTCCAAAAAAGAAAATTGATAGATTAAGGATGGACGACCCAAAATGGTAAAATTGATAAATTGACAGTGGACGGAGGGAGTATATAGGTGTGAGAAGGGAATGAGATAAGAAAATAAAATATTTAAAAAGATATGGTAGAATCATGGAGGATTATGTGATAAGAAAATTAATTGTGCTCCAAGAGAATAGAAAAAATTAGCTAATTTTAGAAAATTTTCAAAAATTCTCGTCGGCAGCTCCGCGAACTCACGATTTTGAGCATACTTTCTCGTCCAAACTCTGATTGAGGTAATTTTTATGCTCACGCGATCCTCTCTTCCTTGGCTTTCTAAATATATAATGAACTAATGAAAATTCTCCCATTTAAATATGGCATGAGTCATGCAAAAGTGGCACGGGTTGTGCTGGGTCGGCACAGCTTGCGCGACTTCACCTTTTTGATTATAACTTCTTCATTTGAACTCCGATTGAGGTGTTTCTTGAGCCAAAATGACCTTCGCTTTCGTGGATTTCCAATAAAATATCACTTGACTAGTTTGGACTTCCAAAAAGATACAGAAAAATTATGCAAAGAGGACATTTATTTTTCAGCATTTTTTCACGATTTCACTCTTTATTCCAACTTTGCACTTTTCATCATTTTGCACCTAAAAATACGAAATAACATCTCAAATGCAACAATATCTCAAATATTTAAAAATTAACCATTTATTGCTAAAATACGAACATAAATCCCACAAAATAGTGATAAATTGGACACTAAAACATGCAAATTTTTACACTAAACAAGTTCCAATGATACGACCTCAATTTTACACTCTTTGAGTGAGTGCCGACTCCAATAAAAGTTGATAAATTTAGAGGAAGAAGGATACATAGGAAGAAAATTACACTGAAAGATTGAGAAGGGGAGAGAAAACAAGAGAAAAACTTCACACAAAAAAATTTGATTTATCCTTTCGCACTTTATATATTCTAGGGTTAATTATACGAAAAGTCCCAACCTTTTTGCCAATTTCAAATTAGTCCAAACTTTTAAATATTTACAAATAAGTATCCAACTTTAAACCTATATAACAAATCGAACCATCGGGCAACCATCCAGCTGCCCGGTGCTGACGTGTCGACCACCCGTACCAAATAAAACAAAAAAAATTGCCACATGTTCAAAGGTAAGATTTTAATATTGTTCTTCATCTCTTTTCTCACTACCCATCCTCATTTACCCACGTCAATCCATAACCACCACTGCCTGCCGACACAAACTCCCTTTCATTTCCCACCGCCTCTGCCACCGGGGCATCCGATGAATCATGAAAAATCATGAAAATGCTCCAGAATTTTCCAAACAACATGCAGATTCACATCCAAAGAATCCCAAGTTAATTACCATTTTCCATCAAAATTCAAAGAACCAGGCCTCCTAATTGGAACAAAACCAGGAACATGCTGATAAAAATGAGTCAATTCATCCACTAATTAACAAAGCAGATGAGTGAGATGTGGTTCAAAGATGAGAGATGCAATGGATTCTACTTATTCTCTTTCATCTTTCAACAAATAAATTGCAGATTTTCTTTTCTCACCCAAACTCTTCGTGAGATGAAATCTAGGAGAATTGGTGGATAAGCTTTGAAGGAATACTAGAGAGATGAGGAAAGTGTGTGTTCTAGTGAGTTTCTGTTGCAATCAGTTTCAGATTTTGACACCGCCATATGGATCAGCGACAATCATCTGGAATCGAGCTCACGCGCCAGCCCGACTTCCACCGTAGACCTGTGGTGGTGGTGGATGTCGAATGTGTTCCGGGCAAGTGACGAGGTGAGATTGGATCTACATCGGCGTGTGGATCTTGTATCTACACTGGCAGCGACGGGCGTAACGGCTACAGATTTCACCGGCATGGCGATTTTGTCGGTGAGATTGAGGCTGCCGACATATGGATGGGCATTAAAAGGGAGTTTGTGTGCGACGTGCTGTCGTGCCCATTGGTGGGCAAGTTTTTATTAGGCGTGCACCTAACTAACCACGGTGGACATGAAGGAAGAGGTGGTGGCCGCTGGGAAGGTGGTGGTGGATTTAAGTGGGTAGATGAGGATGGGAAGGGTACAATACGAAAAGATGAGGATGGGAATGGTACAATAAGAAAAGAGATGAAGAATAAAATTAAAATCTTACTTTTGAACATGTGGTAATTTTTTTTTTGTTTTTGATAGTATAGATAATTATGTAATTGATTCTTGTATATCTTGTATAGAGATAGATTATTTCATTATCATATTCTATGAGATTCTCTCTATATAAATATGTACTCTGATTATGCAATACATACGGAATTGTATTCCTACATGGTATCACGAGTTTAGGTTTATTTCTTCAACCCTACCCCACTCACTTTTCCGCCGCTGTTCCCTTCTCCCATCAGATTCTCTATTTTTTTCTTCCTCTCGACACTATGGCAGATTCATCCAAATTCCACCCTGCTCTTGCTGTCAATAACATCAGGAACTTCATTCCTATCACCCTCGAGATGGAGAATGGATAGTATTCGTCATGGGCCGAGTTATTCAAGATTCATTGTCGTGCTTATCAGGTAATTGATCATATTATTCTGGACAAATCTGCAGATAAAGGAAATGAGGCGACTTCATCTGCTACTCCAATGATAGATGTTGCTTTGTGGTCACGTCTTGATGCTATAGTCTTGCAATGGATATATGGGACGATCTCCAATGATTTACTCTATACCATTCTCCAACCTAACTCCACTGCAAAGACGGCCTGAGACCGGTTAGAATCTATTTTCCACGACAATGAGCATTCAAGGGCCGTATATCTTGAGAACCAATTCACCCAAGTTCGTCAAGATAATTTTCCCACCATCTCTGCATATTGCCAAGAACTTAAGATGTTGGCTGATCAGGCAAATGTCGGATCTCCAGTATCAAATCAACGTCTCGTTCTGCAACTGATAACAGGTCTCAATGAGTGCTACGTTCATTCAGCAAATGGATCAGCAAATGGATCCCTTACCTCGCCCGCTCCAAACTCATCCTCGAAGAGACAAGAAAAGCAAAGCATGCTGCTGCCATAACTACACCATCGGTCTCGCTGCTTCAACAGAAAGCGCTGAAGACGTCCATAATAAAGCTCCGATGATAGGCCGTGGTACTCAGCGCGGGCATCCTCGAAGAGACAAGAAAAGCAAAGCATGCTGCTGCCATAACTACACCATCGGTCTCGCTGCTTCAACAGAAAGCGCTGAAGACGTCCATAATAAAGCTCCGATGATAGGCCGTGGTACTCAGCGCGGGCATCATCTAAAAGTTTAAGCTGATAGATAGATGTATCATTTAATACTTAATCAAATCTAACACGCCCCCTCACATGCAGGCAGGAAAATTTTGCCTCAAGCCTTGCATGGGTGGCGGTGAGGTTCGAACCCTGGACCTCTGTTAACCATAGGCTCTCTGTTAACCATAGGCTCTGATACCATGTTAAATGAACACATAATCTAAAAGTTTAATCTTATAGAGAGAAGAGTCATTTAATATTTAATTAAGACACTCTAACACGCCTCCTCACATGCAGACGGTAAATTTTGCCTCAAGCCTTGCATGATAGTATAGATAATTATGTAATTGATTCTTGTATATCTTGTATAGAGATAGATTATTTCATTACCATATCTTATGAGATTCTCTCATAAGATATGTACTCTGATTATGCAATACATACGGAATTGTATTCCTACAGTTTTATTTAGTACAGGTGGCCGACACGTCAGCATCGGGCAGTTGGATGGCTGCCCGATGGTTCGATTTGTTATACAGTCTTAAAGTTGGATACTTATTTGTAAATATTCAAAAGTTTGGACTAATTTGAAATCGACGAAAAGGTTGAGACTTTTAGGTAATTAACTCTATATTCTATGACCTCTACTAAGAAAATTAAACAATCTTTCACTAAAAATATTTATTATTTGGGCCAATATCATCTCTTCATTTATGGGCTTGGAGAACACCACTTCTTAATGGGCTTGAGCGTATCATTTTTTCTAGCCATTAAAGTTTTTGGTTCATCAAAGAGAACATAAATAAATTCATAACACAACCTATAAAAAAAATTGATGCCAAATTGCAAACACAGAAGACAATGGACATTTTATACAAGTCTAGGGACATCAAAAGAATGGGCAAACAATAGGTATCAACTACGATATAACCTTCTTCAAAGAAATATACATAGTAACAAAGTACACTCCAAGAATCCTGCATTAGGCAAAGGAGCATACACTTAATAGCACCATATTTTTATATTTGGTGAAACAACCATGATCTTATGTTAAACTCCAACTATTAAGCTTAGTTTTAGGTTCTGACTACAAACTAAGGATTGTTTCATTCTTCAAATTTCATACATTTCTTCATTGTATTTGATTGAAAAGGGTTGGTGGTTACATCGGTACTTACTTCTCTTGTTTCATTATATATAGTACTGAACTAATCAAAACAGTATAGATTTGAGTTATCACTCTCCACACACTACACTGAATAATATACATCAATTCAGGATATATCATGCATACTTACACACTAGAGAAAGCAAGTCCCTTGCACAGGAGTTTGTAAATTTGTATTAATGAGTAAGGCTAGGGTCTTAGGAGAAATTAAAAAAAAAAAGTTGGTATCATGTGCAACTGGATGCGTGCATCCATATATATAAATTTTTATTCAATAATGTATATTCCCTCCCTCCCTCTAAAAAAGTTGCACTTCCTTTGTAAAATACAAAAAAAAGTGCAAAGGAAGTGTAACTCTTTTAGTGGGACGAAGGGAGAATATGTTTCTTAATAATTATATATATTTTTTTAAATTCAGATTTTCATTAAAAAAACTAACAGAAAATTTGCTAACAAAGTGTATACATTTTTATACATTAGTATGTATATTTTTACTCATATTTGTATAAGTTTTTTAAAGTGGGTGCACAAGATAATTTTTCTAAAAAAAATAGGCAGTCTTGTGTGAGTCCGTCTCATGGTGAGACCATTTTACGCTTTTGTAATTAATTATCACTTTTTATTAAAAATATTATTCCATCATCTTTTTAAAATTTTTTTTATCACTTTTCATTTATATTATTAATTGTTTATATATAAGATATTTCACTGCACTATTATCACTTTTCATTAATTAATTATCACTTTTCCATTAAAATGTTATCACTCTTTATCCGTTTCACAGAAATCAGTCTGTGAGACGGTCTCACACAAGTCTTTGCTTTAAAAAATATAATTGATCAGTTTAAACATTAAACAAATAAAATAATATTTGTAATTTTTTTGGATAAAACTTGTGTGCGCTCATATCCGACAGGCCTTAGAAAGTTGTACCTTTTAATACGTATAAAAAATTATAACTTTCATTTCCAAAAAGAAATAAAAAAATTCTTAGTCAAATCAGTAATATCATTCATATTTCAATTGATTCTTTCATTGACTAAATAATACTCTAAGTATATTGTTGAACATTTTTTACGCACTTCAATTAAATCCCCAAGTATGATATTAATTATAGTGGCAATCAACCAAGCTTAATTATCGAACCCAAAAAGGACAGCTAATTAATTAATTATTTCTTAAAATTTCTAACTAATTATAATCAAATAACCAATTTCCAAGTTTGTGAATTTAATTATCTAAAGTATTGAAATATTAAATAACTGAATTAATTAAAGCAAAGAAAAATAATTTCAAGATTAAATCAAGAGATGAGCAACATTTTTAAGGTATCAAATATATAACAATTAATTTGGATTCCTAGACTTCCAATTGTTTATTCATTCAGCATCAATGAAAATACACCACATAACCCTGTTATCCCACCAGATATGATTGGTTTTAAGCTAACAATATATTCTTATTTATTACCTAAGGTGCGAGAATATTACCAATCCTCCTTCCTATATACTAATCAACGCAAACAACAAAATCTTTGGGTGACAAGTTTGACTAACAAGATATTTTCTGAAAGTACGACAAGACTTATTCACTTCCTACTTGAATGTCTAATTGCATTGTTCCACTATACAATTCAAGTATCTGATTTACTAGTCCTTTAGAATTCATGTGTTTACGAACAAACTACCTTAATTCCTAACAGATAGACAAAATAATTCATGAACGCACACAAGCTAATATATTAAATCAAGCATCACGGGCAATGATATAAATTTATTATGAAGACGTTACGAAGCAAAAAATCAAGTCTTAATTAACTAAATAAAATCAAAATATCAACTGCATAAAATCACAAAATTGGTCTAGGTCTCCAAATCAATTTAATCTATCCTTCAAAACTTAAAACTGTAAAAGGAATTAGCCCATGAGGTTATAAGCAACACTTATGGCTATGAAATTCATACCAACAATCACGACAAAGGTTAGGGAAAGATTAGAAAAACGAAACCCTAGCGCCAGCATAGATCTGCATTCCTTCCTTGTCTCTCCGATCGTCCAATCAATCTCAATCTACACTTGGAACCCTTTCAGGATGGATAGAAGATGGAATCTGGTGAAGATCTGATGTGTGAGGTGTGTGTGGTGTGAATTCACGATGGGATCTGATGGGTTCCTCTTCTTATGTGTTGTGAAACCCTTTTTATATCTTGGGCTATTTTTCAGGGCTTTTTCACATCAGAAAATTCGTAAAATACATTTTAAAAGTCGAAAATACATTACTGGATCAAACAGGCCGAGACTGGGCTAAAAAACCCACAGCTCGATACCCAACTCGGCTCAAGCTGGGTTTAGACGAGCCCGAGCCATTTTCGAGTGGTGTTCTGACCACTTGCCACGTCACGTAGGTACCCAACTCGGCTGGATAAGAGTGTCAAGCACCTCCAACATGGCAAGAGCTAGGTTTGGAAGTGGCCGAGTTGCAGCCGAGCGGCCCTGGATGGCTTGTAAATGTCATGGTCGACCTCTTAGACACCAGCTCCGCTGAGTTTGACCTCCGAGCACCCCCTAACTCGGCTCGAGCTTGTGCCGAGTTGCTATTGAGTTGCGTCTTTTCAACTCTGTTCCATGCTGCTTCCGACTCTAATATGTTCTTCCCTGTTTTAGGCCTTCAAAACTCACAAAAACACCTTAATAGCCTCAAAATCATGCAAATTGTTAAACGTACACAATTCCATGCAAAAACAATAACTTTTCTAAGAAAAATAGTGTAATGTGTACACATAAAATGCGTGAAATTCCACTCTCAACAAACTCCCAAACGTACATGTTGCTCGTCCCGAGGCAAAGACACAAAAACCATAAGAGTAATTGAGAGGAAATTTCACAGCCTATCACAAATCAGACTACATAACAATTTGAAAATCATACTTCAAACACCAAGACAACCATCCATTTAAGAATATACAATTCAAATCAACTACTTCATCTTTCCGGAATGCTCATCCACCCATTCTCACGAGTAGTATTTATGCTCATTGCTTAAGTGTGAGATATACACTTTAGATAAGGTTTTTACTCTCAAAATCAATTCAAACACACGTGTAACCATAATCTTGACAATCATCAACTCTTAACTAAAGGTATAACTTCGACAATAGGATCACAAAGGTCTTGCATTAGGATGTAATGTTGGCTCTTTGGTAAAGGTAGGAAATATATGGATTAAATGACTCAATCTCTAGTAGAGAATCAAAGAAAACTTACAACTTTTCAACAAACAACTTAACCTTCTTCTTTCTTCTTTGATGCTCTTCAATTCTTCTTTTCACTTCGGATTTCCTCCTTCACTTTCAAGCATCACTTTCTTACTTGAATCTCTCTTTTTTTCTTTTTTTTTCAAATAAGTGTACAAATTTCAGGCACTACCCTTTCATGGTGTACCAGTTTCGGGCACTTCCTCTTCATGTAAGTTTAACCACTTCCTTCAATAATTTTTATCACATTTTTTTTACCAAATTACTCCTCCTTATGTTCTCTTCTTCACAAGACACCAACTTAATCCTTTCAACTCTCTACTAGGTAGGAATTTTTAAGCCAAGCAAAGAGATCACCAACAAATAAGGCTTTTAGGTTTAAAAAGGTTGACTACAGATAATTTCGTTTGGTAGGATAATAATTTGTCTAGAGATTAATAAAGACAAAGATGACCTAAGATCATTTCCTATTATCTAATCAAACACGTAGCTTCAAGCAAGATATAAAATCAAGTTCTAGAATACGTGTGTAAGAACGACACTCAAAAGAATAATCTGAATCATGCAATTTGTCATGATTTCAAAAGGTTCAAATCTCACATGGCTGTAAGAATGAACGAGCAATCCTAACTAAGTTACATAACTTATCTTCCATGCATATAATTAAACTTCAAGCATCTCAATATCAAAGTACAACATCAAACTGCTTCTCAATACACTCACACAGCATGACATAAAAACACAAAACTTTATGAATCACACGTTATGGTCGACCTCCTGGACCCCAGCTAGGCTGGTTTTGACCTTCGAGCATCACCCAACTCGGCTTGATCTTGTGTCGAGTTGGGTCTTTCTGACTTTGTTCCATGCTGCTTCCGACTCTGATATGTTTTCCCTATTTAGGTCTTCAAAACTCACAAAAACACCTTAATAGCCTCAAAATCGTGCAAATACTTAAATGTTCACAATTCCATGCAAAAATAATAACTTTCCTAAGCAAAATGTTGTAATGTGTATACTTAAAATGTGTGAAATTCCACTCTCAACATATATATCTTTTAAAACAGAATATTATACTCTCAAATGCGTTATGTGTCTAGCGCATAAGAGACCAACTTTATCTTTTATTATTATTATTATTATTATTCAAAAATGTCTTGAATGTTCATTCTTAGAAACTACTTGATTATTTTCTCTTTTAAAATATTTTTCCACAAACATATCCCTAATTTTATTATTAATTTTTTCTTAGGCACTAGGATCTGTTTAAATCCCACGTATAATATATATTTTAAATAATTTCATGTTTTCCAATTTTATTATGAACATCTTTATCATCTCTATCGTTGTAATTTTGTAAATCTTTCTTATTCAAGATATTTTCATTTTTAATTACACTATCATTTTTTATATATTTTTTCTATTATTTTAATTTTTAAATTTCACCACATCAAAATAATGTAATTCATCATTCTCTTTTAATTCTTTTTTGTCATTTAATATTCTCTATGTTCATATAATTCTTTTTTTATTTAATTGAAACGCAATTGGTCTTTTCCCAGTGCACAAAAAAATTCAAGGGTATAATATATTTTTTTATAAGGGAATACACTTTAATTAATAAAGTATTATTTTTTCAATGAAAAATCATTGAAATATGAAGAATATCAAAGTTTGATTTAAAAATGAAAAAAAGGATATAATACTAAAAAGTTTAATACTCACTATTAAAATTTATAAAATTAAAATTGGGCATACAATTGCATCACTACACAATTGAAGAGCCCACTTCATGCCTTTGCCCCCCTTATAAATAACGTTCTCATTGAATAGCCCAGTTCACCCCTTATAAATTTATAAATGCACAATATTTTTAGAATTGACCAATTTTCAAATTCTCTTTTCTTTATTTATTTTCTCTCTATACTAGACATTATGTAATTGTCAAATTTAATAAAAAAGTGTTGGTAGCTCAACAGAAGACTACCTAAAATACAATTCAAAACTCACGTGTTGTAGTCCTACATAATACCATACATGACAAGTCACTGATAGCTACACATAACAGCTATATATGTGGCAGCCAGGTGTCCCATAATGCAATTCCACAGGACGACCTCCCATAGAATTTACTCGACAGCTTCACCTTGCGATATGGCAGCTCCACATAAAAGCAACACCTTGTAGCTTGGCAGCGACATGACATACACGCCCTTCAGCACTCCTCCGCAGCTCTCACATCTTGTTGCCATGACATGCCGCAGAAGCCCAACCACCACCGCAGCTCGGCATTCATGTTCCATTAAAGTGCCGATGTTGTAGCTTTATCGCAACCCTTGGCCTAGCCCAGGTGATCACACGACACCAATACTTCAGCAGCCCAACCGCCACTCATCAAATACATTCCACTGCTTTTTGTCTTTTATTTGGAGTACTATGGCTTCTAACTCCTCGTGGTAGCATAGTGGATACTCCCAAGGCGGGAAACATCAAATGTCATGGATCTCATTGCATCAGGGATATATAAATGAAAAGTAAGTCTACATCCTAGGAGTATAAGTTCTCATGATTACGCCACATTTAATGTGTCCCGGATCTTTGCCTAACAATAGTGCTGGGATCATCCGATAAACATCATCTCACTTTTATTACCAAAAATAGCTAGAACACTCTTACTCTCCTCTTGTAATTTTCCATATAAGCTCAGTGTTGTAATCTTTTATATAATTAATTACCAAAATAGAAAGAAAATAGAGTTGTAATCATTTTAGTGTTGTTTAGTTGGTTTATTCATATTCCAACCCCAAAATATATTTTATAAAAACCACACATCAAAATTTTGGCGCAAGAATGAGGGCTTTGCCTCACTCACTCTATTTTTTATCTCTTTTACTTTCTAAATCCATCACGCGCTTATCTTGTTGAGATTTCGGAAGGAATGAGGTCTCATGGAGCCGATTCCCCTGCAAATAAGGTTTACAATGGCATGCATATTCTAGATGACCTTGCTGAGCTACGGGAACTTGTAGCTTCCCTAACTCAGCTGCTAACCTCGGCGGAGAGAGCTAACATGGCGCCAACGCCCATGCAGCCAACAACCCCAAGCCAGGCTGAGTTTCAGTAGTAGTGACAGTCACACTATAATCTCTACAACTTACTATAGAAGATCAGCCTCATAGCGACTCGTACCTTGTGGAAGAAGAGCAAGATCGGATGCTCGTGATGTAATATGTGAATGTCAGGAAAGAAATCAACAAGAGGGAAATCAACGTGCTAACAATATTTCACACTCTGCTGCAAGCTTAGGTTCTCAACCTCGCGGGCGTCAGGAAAGAAATCAGCAAGAGGGGGTCAAGGAGTTAAACACGGCCCACATCCCACTGTAAGCTCGGGTGCTCAACCTCGAGGACCTGTCCATGACAGAATATGCCATCTGGATCTGTGGCAAAACCTAATGCTCGGCGCGCAAGAAAGCAACCTGCTGCCTCAACCCAATCGTTCGCACCTGCTCCCGAGGAAGCTCCTGCGGAAAGGAGACAACCTATTCATCCTGAGGACCAAGCCGACAATAGTCAGGAGAATGTCCCTATCAGAAATGATGTGTTGGAAGCCCTACTGAGAAGAATGGAAGACTTGGAGAATCGCCAACTCCTCGAGTAGAAAGGCATATACCTTCTTGCTAGACAGTCACCTCTCACCCCAGAGATTCTAAGAAAACCACTACAAGCAAAGATCAAACTACCATAGGTCCCGCAGTACGATGGTGAATCTGACCCTGCTGTTCACATAAAAAATGCACTTCATGGATGATCGCTCAAAATTTAGTATGCTATCGCCGATACCCAAAAATAATATTTATAAATTTTTAGAACTTACCCACTAGAATATAGTAGGATGAGTACAGGTAGAACCCAAGGGAGTAATCGAATTTAAATTGAATTTAACGTATTTTCAAAAGAGTAACAGAGGAAGGGCTTTGGATTGGATTCTAAACTACTAGACATAAAACATAAATAATTAAAAGTGCAAAAATAATAAAATAAGAGAACAAATAAAATAACAAACCTAGTCTAAGGATTTGATCCCTTCCCGTATACTAATTTACATGAATCAAATTCCTAAAATCTCAACAAGTTCATAAACTCAAGTCCCTAGGCTAATGGTACAACCAAATTAACCCGAAATATCCTTAAGATCAATAACCTAGGGTACGACATCTAGATTAAACTACTCTCAAGTGACCTAAAGAGGTTCGAACCTAAGATTGCATCAGAATTTAGATATTAGGACTACTAGGCTATGAAAATGGGGGTAGCGAATCATATAACCAAGACCATATGAATTCTAGAGGTATTCCCTCACTTCGCCACTAGATTTGCTAAACTATGACAATTACGGATCATAATCGAGCAAAATGACATTAGATTATGCAATAGATAAGTCTATATGGTTAATCTATTCTAGCAATCACAAAATCATAATTCTCATCAAAGCCATTCATAAGACAAATTTATAAAACTAGTTGGAAATTTTATTCATATACAAACATGAAATTCATAACGGGAAGTTCACAATCTCCTTGGACAAGAAAATAAATTGCATAATTAAAACTAAATTAAAAGTAAATTCAAAAGATTGAACCAATGTTCTTCGTGGTGAGTGCTCCAAATGGCTGACCTTGCAGCCTCCAATGACCTCCTGTCCGTGAGTGATCGATCGTGAGTCCAAGATATCCAAGGGGGATGTATCTCTTTCCCTTCTTATACTTTCCTTTCTCTTCTCCTATTTTTTGTAAGTCTTTTAATTTTTGGCACAAATCCCTCCTTCCATCAATAACTTGGTCAACACTTTTAATATCTAGAATTAAATATGATTTTTAAGTCAAAAGGGGTTACGGATTGCTGGAAACGTTTTCGAAACTCTCCCCTAAAAATCTGCTTCGCTGGACACTGATTCCTTCAGTGTTGTGACTTCGAAATTTATCTAGTTTTTGCCTATTTCAATAAGAAATAAAATAATTAAAGTTCAAGTGTATAAAATATAAATAATTTGTAATTAAGATTAAATCATTCACAACTCACACGTAAAGAAGTGAATTTATCCAAAATAATTGTGTAAAATTACGACTTATCAAATTACCCACACCTAAACATTTACTTGTCCTCAAGCAAAATAAGACCTAAATAAAGTATAGAAAAAATGACAATCATGTGCAAGTGATAACAAAACAATGACACTTTCAAAAATAGATTAAATAAGGTGCACCAAATATAAATGAGTGATAGAATGCCTCACAAAAATTTACAACTTATGTAGAATATAAAAATTCAAGAATTCATGGCCTCGCATGGTTTCACTCAATAACGCTCAAGTATATGTAATGGATAGCAAAACACTCAAAATTAAACGAGACAAGACATTACCATATGTTTGCTCCTAAATCAAATATCCACCAAGTTCAATGAGCATTGCGCAAATATCAAAAGGACTTTTAAAATGGTTGTAATGGGGTTTGGGATAAGGTGGGATAAAAGGAATTAGAAAGGCTATATGTATCACTTTGCAAATTGTGTAAATTATATAGAGCCTACATCAAAGAGATACATCTTGCCCTTCTCAACGTTTTCCACATTCACTTCTTCATTTTCTTTTGAACAAATCTGCTTTTTATCAATATATCTCTCTACCCACACCTGTTTCTTTCACAATTTTGAAATACAGGGGTAACACTGAAGGGTTTAGTGTTACTTACATAGAAAATTCAGCAAACATATTACACCCTGTTACTGTCAAATTTCTTTTCCAATTCCATATTTTTTTTCAACCATCTTTTTTCTTTTTCAACCATTTTTTTAATCCTTTCTTTCCTTTTCTTTTATTATTTTTTTCTTTCTCCATTTTTTCTTTACTACCACCAATTCCCCCTTCAACATAAATCCAATCACAACAAATATTTCCAATGAATTCCACAATGTGCAAAATAGTAGGGGTTCAAATGGAAGTGTTTAAGAAAAAAATGGAATATGACTATTTTGATATGCTCATTCATCAAAAAGAAGGCTAGGCTCAACTTGACTCTCCTAAAAGATTAATATGATCGGGTAGGTAAAAGGAAGACCAAAATATGGTTAACTAGGAGCCTTTATCATTTAATTACACATGCCCAAATGTATGATTTTAAAATAAATTCAAGGAACAAGTTCTAGAATGTACATATCATGTTCAATTTGCCCTCAATCAAGAAAAATATAGAGCTTATATAGAATGAATAGCTTTTTAAGGCTCAAAGCTCACAACAACAGAGTAATTTTACCACAAATTCTCAAACAAAAATTATTCCACATTCGTCAAAAAATAACAAGACAAATCCAACAACTCACAAGCATGGGTACATCAAATTCAATCCTCTTGTCATGCCACAAATTTCACATATCAAAGACACAATTTTACTAGAAATCCAACACCAACCACACATGTGCACATGTGTAAAAATATAATTATAAAAGAATTTCTATATGCACATGTAATGAATAAAAAAAATTGCAACTTCAAATACCACTCTATGCACCAAACCTACCCACACCTAATCATTTTCTTGCTCTCAAGCAAACAAAATACAATAAAATTCAAGGAAAAATCAAGTGCAAGAGTGGAAAGAAGTCGCCGGGTTAAGCTCAATTTGATTGACCACATGTTGGGATTTTTCTCTTTCTCTAGAAACATTACCAATATCATCTTTGCTTCACTTCATAGCACTTCCTGAAAAATAGCACACACCAAAAGAACAAGATTATTTATTAAGAAAGAAAAATCAAATTAATAAAAATAAAACACCTAAGTTGGGTTACCTCCCAACAAGCGCCTTTTCTTAAAGTCGTTGGCTCAACGTTCACTTTCCTTTCACATGATCGGAGTAAAGTACTCAAACCAATATTCATGCTTCTTTGGATTGAAAGAAGTACTCTTTCCCGTAAAATTGGCATGGTTTTTAATCAGCTGTTTCTTGCAAAACTCCATCGAAATTTGTTTGATCGCCTCAAGGAGAGGATTTTGAATCTCTTCAATCTGAAACACATCAATGGTCTCCTTTTCTTTAGGAAGATCAACAACCTTTTGCACCCTACATTTAGATAAAAATAAATCAGAATTAATGAAAACTAATTCAGCTGATTTTACCTCAATTTCATTTCCGGTAGACATGACACTGAATGCTTCAGTGTTGGTTTCTGCAATCTGAATTTTCTGCAAAAATTCTGCAGAATTTCCAGCATCTTTAACCTCATCAATTTCTGCCTCACACTTGAGCTTTTCATCTTGGGTGGACTCCACATGATATTCCCCTTGATTTACTCTTTTTTGCGCTACCAAACGATCAACCTCTAACGCTAATAGACTACATTGAAGTTGTAAACTTTTAAGACTTAATTGGGTTATTTGTTGAAATTCCAATGTACTAGTTGCCATGATTTCCACGAAATCATCCAATTAGAGCTTTCTTCATTACCATAATAACCACCATCATCAAAATGGCTTTCACCATCATTGAAGTATTGAGGTTCTTGCTCATAGTAGTCATGACTTTGATATTCATAAGGTTGATTGTGATAAAGGCCCACATATCGAAGATCATGATGCCTTCCTTGATTGTAAGTGTTGGTATATGAATCACTCCACTGCCTTTGTTGATTAATATTCAAATATGAATCTCTTTGTCCCACTTTAAATCTATCAATCAATATTGGGCAATCATGGGTGGTATGAAGGGTGGTTGCACAAACTCGATATGGGTGTATATTTTGACCAAAGTAACAACGATAACGATCCATTAAAAGCAAGCCTACAAGGAGCGAAAGTGATTATTCACGAAAAAATAAAAAAATGAAAACAGAGCAAACCTGACACTGAAGGGTTTAGTGTCAATGCACTGCTGGGCAGATTCAAAAATAAATAAAATAAAAACACAAAAAATTCAATAAAAATTCGGGATTACTCCCCGACGACGGTGCCAAAATTTGGTGTGCTGTCATCGGCACCCAAAAATAATATTTAAAAATTTTTCAAACTAACCCACTAGAATATAGTAGGATGAGTATGGATCGAATCCAAGGGAGTAATCAAATTTAAATTGAATTTAACGTATTTTCAAAAGAGTGACAGAAGGGAGAAGGGTTTGGATTGGATTCTAAACTACTAGACATAAAAACATAAATAATTTAAAGTGTAAAAATAATAAAACAAAAGAACAAATAAAATAACAAACCTAGTCCAAGGATTTGATCCCTTCCCGTATATTAATTCACATGAATCAAATTCCTAAAATCTCAACAAGTTTATAAACTCAACTCCCTAGGCTAATGGTACGACCAAATTAACTCAAAATATCCTTAAGATCAATAACCTAGGGTACGACTTCTACTCTCAAGCGACCTAAAGAGGTTCGAACCTAAGAGTGCATTAGGATTTAGATATTAGGACTATTAGGCTATGAAAACGGGAGTAGCGAATAATATAACCAAGACCCTATGAATTCTAGAGGTACTCCCTCACTTCGCCACTAGATTTGCTAAACTATGACAATTACGGATCATAATCGAGCAAAATAACATTAGATTATGCAATAGACAAGTTTAGATGGTTAATCTATTCTAGCAATCACAAAATCATAATTCTCATCAAAGCCATTCATAAGATAAATTTATAAAACGAGTTGGTAATTTTATTCATAAACAAACATGAAATTCATAACGGGAAGTTCACAATCTCCTTGGACTAGAAAAAAATTACATAATTAAAACTAAATTAAAAGTAAATTCGGTGAGTGCTCCAAATGGCTGCCCTTGCACCATCCAATGGCCTCCTGTCCGTGAGTGATCGATCATGAGTCCAAGATATCCAAGGAGGATGTATCTCCCTCCCTTCTTATACTTTCCTTTCTCTTCTCCTATTTTTTTGGTAAGTCTTTTAATTTTTAGCTCAAATCCCTCCTTCCATCAATAGCTTGGTCAACACTTTTAATATTCAGAATTAAATATGATTTTTAAGTCAAAAGGGGTTACGGACTGCTGGAAACATTTTCGAAACTCTCCCTCAAAAATCTACTTCACTGGATACTGACCCCTTCAGTGTTGTGACATCAAAATTTATCTTGTTTTTGACTATCTCAATAAGAAATAAAATAATTTAAGTTCAATTGTATAAAATATAAATAATTCGTAATTAAGATTAAATCATTCACACCTCACGCGTAAAGATGTAAATTTATCCAAAATAATTGTGTAAAATTACGACTTATTAGCAAGGTACCACATGGGCGACGAACTACCGACACTTCCATCTCACATTGGGGGATAAAGTGCACTAATGGTTTTCTTCTCTTTCTCCACACTACATATGTAGTTGGGAAGAGTAGCGACAGTTATTCTGCACGCAATACACATATGCTAGCAAAGGGAAGGCGCCTAAGCAGGATTTGGAAAGCATCAAACAAGCCCTCGACGAGTCCACCTAAGAATACATCGTACGATTCATCACCATGAAAAATAAAGGTGTGAATATCGGCGATGAAGCTGTGATTTACCTAGCTGCCGCAGGACTCCGTGATGGTTCCAGACTTTAGAAATATATCCAACAGGACTTTCCAACATCATTATCTAGCTTCATGGAGAGGGCTCATCATTGCATCAAGCTGGATGAGAAGCTTGGAGATAAGACGTGTAAGAGACCTAAGCAGAGTACTCCCAAGTTTGAAAAGAAAAAGAGGAAGCGTCCATCTCAAGTGAGAGAGTATAAGGTCCCCACAGGTTTCAAGCCATTTCCAGATCCAGTGTAAGTAAGAGAAATGACAGAAGTGATGAGCATGGGGTCAGAACAATTGTTCATGCAGATCAAAGACAAACAAGTCTTACGGCCACCAAGGGAGATAATGTGTGACTAGAGCAATATAAAAAAAAGAAATTTTGCAAGTACCATGAATCCATAGGGCACAATACTGATGAAAGCCGAGATTTGTTGTCCAAGCTATGGAAGCTATACCACGCAGGACAACCTGAAAATTTGACAACATGCCCAAAGCGCTGTAGGGGAGCAGCCAGAGAGGTCGAAAAACCAAATGCCCAACTAGAGGCAGCTCTCCCACCACCAAATAGAACTGCTACACTGCATGTCCAATACTCAAAATCCTTGCACTGAAAGATAATCTCGTTGGAACCTCGAGCTCATCATCCCATTCCTCAAAGAAATAGAGAAAGATCAAGTTAAGAGCCTTTGCCAATTCCTATCTATGATGTAACGAGGGCATGGGCGTCCCCCCGCACCATTGCATAACCTTCACCGATGGAGATATGGTGGGAGTTGTAACACCCCATAACGATGCACTGATGTTCTCCTCCATTATTGCAGGGGTCAAAGTACATCGATGCATGGTAGACAAAGGGACTTACACAAATGTCATCTTTCCCTCTATATTCCGAAAGCTTGGTGATTTTACTGACCATGTCCTTCCATGCACTGATTTCATACAAGGGTTTGGAGGGGCAGATAAAAGCATATTGGGAAATTCACTATGACAGTTGAGCTATCCAATGCCAGCGAGTGCGTATGCTAGGAAAGAAACCTTATTTTCAAGATTGTTGATGCTCCTGATGTTGGATTGTATACTAAAAGTCTAGCTTTTTGTATGAACAATCTTATAATAATTTATTTGAAATGAGAATCATATGATCAAATGATTGCGTCTTATAATTTATTTATATGCACGATGCAATAGTCCACTTACTTTATACTGTAGATAATATGTTGTGCGACAACATGCGGAAGATCATATTATCGATTTCCTTGTAAAGTATAAACAGATGCTCACAACCGAGATAGACGGGGACTCTCTATCGGGATGGTTGTAGTGTGGTTTGGTATTAGCTTGTCTTGGCTATAGAATCACATTAGTGCACTTGTGTGTATTGAGCAGGACCGCATGAGATCGTTCGACTTATATTGACTTATAGAAGAACTTGATTTATGTTATTATGGATGTTCGTGCTCTTAATCCCTATAAAATAACCTCGACACCTAGGACAATATGTATTTCTTTTGATTTATCAATGGGTGAGATTTACATGTAATTAAATTAACAAACTCGGTGAGTTGGGAAGTAGTGCTGTTTCTAATGTGTGCTGTTGATTGTAGAAGGAATCCGTGTCCGTCATAGGTTGATGATGTCCCCTTGAGGAGCTCATAAGGATTATCATGTAAACCCTGCAAGTGGATTTAATCCGGCAGGATAATGAGGTTGAGTGGTACTACACTTGGATGAGATATTAATTAATGGAGTTGTCAGTAACTTAATTAATTAATGGATATTGTATATCTTAAACATGGGGAGACTAACGGGCTCATAATAAGAAGGAGCCCAAAACGTAATTTTGGGATTGGAAAGGTAGTGCAGTAATATTTTAGTGGACTATATTATTATTATTGGACTTAAGTATAAGCTTTGGGCTAAGTTTGGATACTTAAGCCCAGTGGAGGCACAACCCAATTTCTCCTCCTGGTCCCTGTTGTAGCCCATATATAAGTCATCTCAGTTGTCCATAAACCCTAATTACACTCCTAACACTGTGAGGGGGTGAAGGAACAGCAGATAGAGAAGATCTCTAGGATCGTCGCCCACACGACGTCTAGATTGGACTTGGGAATACAGCAGAAGACTGGAAGGTTGTATGCTGCTGCTGTCCGCCACCTTGAAAAATTCATATAAAATCGTACAGTGCTCCAATTTGATGTTAAATATACTGACGGAAAGCCGCCGAAGAGAGGATCGTCTGAGCATATAGATCACTCCAATCAAAGTTTAGATGAAGAAGTTATGGTCATTCTCGTGACGCTGCGCAGGCTGACGGCGAGAATCAACCTTCTTCAACTTACCCTGGTGAAAGGTAATACGTTTCATGTTTTCTTGCTTTCGATGATATTAAAAATGTATGGAACCCTAACGGGTTACGTTAACCAAATGATCCAAGCGCCAACAATTGGTATCAGAGCTTCAGTTTCGTGGTGAAGCGCGACACGTTGGGCTATGGTTGTTGTGATATGTGATTTAATTTTTGAATTAAGAATCACATGTGAGAATTAGGTTTGGTATATGTGTGATTATTCTTGAAATCCTATTTCTTTTTTGCCGTTATTCTGCATATTTTACTTGTTGTTCCAACACGCTGAATCACACACATGAATGTATTTGTGCGATGTAAATCGCTCGGAGGTATTGTCGTGTGCTGAGCACTGATGGAAGTTGGATATCCGTATGTGCTTGCGATGGTGTTGAGCGCTGGTGAAAGCTCGACATAGTGACGGGGCGGATGATTAATGCGCGGCGATGAACTTCGAGTGGTGGCAGTTCTTAGGGCCGTTGGGCAGATAAGTTTCCGGACAGACTCGATGGGGTCTGAATGGTTATCATGTGAGTCAGCGTGTATTGGCGAGCGGGTCTGTGGATGGCTCAATCGGTGCCCACTGGAGACATGACCAGAAGCAGGCTTATGGGGCTCCATCTGCTGCACGTTTGGGCACCTGGTGACGGCAAGACCTGCGAAGGCATGGGCTGACGGAGATCTGGCGGGGCGCTGAAGACAACGGCGGTTGGCGTTGATGGATGTAGGTGTGATTTCCAGGCAATCCGAGCGAGTCTGAAGCATGATTTCGATCTTGTCTAGGTGAGTTCGGTCGGGTCTGATTAGGTTTCGTGCAAGCCTGATGGCGGTGGTTGTCAAGCTTGAGGCTGGTGGCTGGCGGTGGAATTGTGACGTACAATGTGGGTTTTAGTTAGCAAGCTTCGGCGGCGATACTCACTGGAGAAGTCGACAACAGTTGGCACGTTGAATCAAGGCGGGTCTCACTCCTTTTGGGCTTGTCCAGTGTGAGTTCCAAGCAGGTTGCAGAGTTTTTCGAATGAGTCTGCAACCATTTTTCGGGTAAGTCACACCTGGTCGACTGGTTTCTGGAGCGAGTCTGTAAATTTTCCATTCAGGTCGATGCTTGCACATCGGAGGCTCGAGGCTAGGTATTGTCGGAACTTGGAACTTGCGACGCTGGTTGCACACTCCAGCGGGCAGACATCGGGGCTGAGCATCAGGGGCGACTGGTAGCCACTGCCAGCAATGCTGCCGTCAGTGAACGGTGCAGATAGCTCTTGCTAGAGGATGTTAGGCTTAGCTCAAGTTTAGCAAAATGATACGATCCTTACTCGTTTAGCATGTGAATTTATCTAAGTGAATGTGTCTTGAGACACAAAAGGAGATAAAGGTGATGAAAGTGGTTCCTTATGCTTTGGCGAATAAGGAAGCTTAATCTAAGGAATGCTATGCACGAGAATGGATAACTGTATTGCCAATGGGATAGACAGTGAGTATCAAGGTAACTCAAAATAAGAATGTTGAACTGTGGTAAGATATATATTTATGTACCTGAAAAAGACTAGAAATTATATGTGGGCTTACCAGACAGATTCGCTGCTTCTTATGAGTTACGTAGATTCAGATTTTTCAAATCAGATAGGGACGGCAGTAAATCCACCTCAAGGTTATGTGTTTAATTTTAGGAAGTAGAGCCATAATATGGAGGAGTGTTATATAGAAATATATTTCGGACTCCGAACTCCATCAAGGAAAGATGATAAATTGGAGCCTATAAGGCAGCCAAAACATCTATATGACTCTAGAAACTTCATGATGGACTTTAAAATATTTCTAAGTTTGCCCAAGATTATCACAATTTAAATTAATGATATTGGTGCAGTTGCAAACTTGAAGGAATCACCAGTCCATAAGACAATTAAACACATGGAGCGCGAGTACCACCTGTTACGAGAAATCGTATAATGATGGGAAGGTTGTTGT
This sequence comes from Pogostemon cablin, assembly GCA_023678885.1. Classification (NCBI taxonomy): domain Eukaryota; kingdom Viridiplantae; phylum Streptophyta; class Magnoliopsida; order Lamiales; family Lamiaceae; genus Pogostemon; species Pogostemon cablin. The sequence goes on along the minus strand of CM043008.1, from coordinate 10,480,996 downwards.
CGCCTAGATTGCATCGGATGATAACCTATTAAATCCATTTACAAGGACCTTAAAGCGAAAGCTTTTGATGGTCGTGTAGTAGATGTGAGAATCAGATGTATGGCAGAAGACATGACAACATAGTCTTTTAGTATAAGTGAGAGATTGTTGGATTGTATAATAAAAGTCTAGCTTTTTGTATGAACAATCTTATAACAATTTATTTGAAATGAGAATCATATGATCAAATGATTGCGTCTTATAATTTATTTATATGCACGATGCAATAGTCCACTTACTTTATACTGTAGATAATATGTTGTGCGACAACATGCGGAAGATCATATTATCGGTTTCCTTATAAAGTATAAACAGATGCTCACAACCGATATAGATGGGGACTCTCTATCGGGATGGTTGTAGTGTGGTTTAGTATTAGCTTGTCTTGGCTATATAATAACATTAGTGCACTTGTGTGTATTGAGCAGGACAGCATGAGATCGTTCGACTTATACTGACTTATAGAAGAACTTGATCTCTGTTATTATGGATGTTCATGCTCTTAATCCCTATACAATAACCTCGACACGTAGGGTAGTATGTATTTCTTTGATTCATCAATGGGTGAGATTTACATGTAATTAAATCAACAAACTCGATGAGTTGAGAAGTAGTGCTGTTTCTATGGTGTGCTGTTGATTGTAGAAGGAATCCGTGTCCGTCATAGGTTGATGATGTCCCCTTAACGAGCTCATAAGGATTATCATGTAAACCCTGCAGGTGGATTTATTAATTAATTAATGGAGTTGTCAGTAACTTAATTAATTAATGGACATTGTATATCTTAAACATGGGGAGACTAACGGGCTCATAATAGGAAGGAGCCCAAAACGTAATTTTGGGATTGGAAAGGTAGTGCAGTAATAATATTTTAGTGGACTATATTATTATTATTGGACTTAAGTATAAGCTTTGGGCTAAGCTTGGATACTTAAGCCCAGTGGAGGCCCAACCCAATTTCTCCTCCTGGTCCCTATTGTAGCCCATATATAAGTCATCTCAGCTGTCCATAAACCCTAATTACATGCCTAACACTGTGAGGGGGTGAGGGAACAACAGATAGAGAAGATCTCGAGGATCGTCGCCCACACGACATCGAGATTGGACTTGGGAATAAAGCAGAAGACGCGAAGGTTGTTTGCTGCTGTTGTCCGCCACCTTGAAAAATTCATATAAAATCATAGAGTGCTCTGAATTTGATGTTTAATATACTGACGGAAAGCCACCGACGAGAGGATCGTCTGAGTGTATATAGATCACTCTAATCAAAATTTAGATGAAGAAGTTATGGCCATTCTCGTGACGTTGCGCAGGTTGACGGCGAGAATCAACCTTCTTCAACATACCCTGGTGAATGGTAATACGTTTCATGTTTTCTTGCTTCCGCTGCATATTAGAAAAATATGGAACCGTAACGGGTCATGTTAACCAAATGATCCAAGCGCCAACACCTGATACATACAAATGCATATTGGGTAGGCCATTCCTTCATGGATTTAATGCTGTCGCATCCACCCTTCACTCATGCATGAAATTTGTCACTAATGAGGGATGGTCGGCAACTATTAGAGGTGACCAGAGAAGGTCTCAGGAGTGTTCTTACTTAGAACTGACAAGACATGATCTTAATATCTTGGAGAAAGGATTCTCGAGTGAAGAACAACTTGCTATGTCGCTTGATTCTCGAGTGAAGAACAGCTGGCTATGTCGCTCAAGGTGCTGGTAGATGAAAAGTGAGCTCAATACCTCTCAACCAAGCTCCTGTAGCCCATGATCTTAGTGCAGAGATGGCTGACCTTCTGGCCGCCTGTAATGAAAGCACTCCAGAGCTACTGAGCTGGGTGGACGAGCTCAACCACCGAGCTACAACACAAATATTAGAGCTACAATGTATGAGAGAGTTACTCAGAGAAAAACACAGAAGGTTCAAGGCACTGCCACCATTAGCGAATACAACTTATGCCATTGCCCAGCTCTACCAAGTAGAAGAAAATATACAAATCCCAATGTTGCAGACCAATCAGCTCTGCCACAAAATGTTGAAGAAAATGCTCTAGAACTTATGGAGAATATGCTTGATCAACAACTTAATGCGCCGCAGCTGAGAGCTGATGCAAGGGAACCAGTGCCGGAAATGCCACAGCCCATGGATATGGATATTGGGCGTGGTGATAAGTTCTCTGACCCACGATGGAAATTCAGAAAAAAGAAACAAGGTACACCTATTGAAGAACCAATAGTCATTTAACTTGACTCGAACAATCCTGAAATCGAGCTCACCATTGGATCCGTGCTGTCGGAGCCTTTTCGAGCAACACTTATCGAGTTCCTAAAGTCCAACCTTGATGTCTTTGCTTGGAACACATCATATATGCCAGGAATCAACCCTAAGCACACGTGTCACCGACTACAGGTGGATCCCAAGATCGAGCCAATCCAACAGAAAAGGTTGAAGTTTTGCCCCGAAAAAATCTATGCGTTTGATGGTGAGGTCAGAAAGCTATATTGGCCAAAAACTTGGTAAGAGAGGCTCTATATCCCTCATAGGTACCCAGTTCTAGTCCAGAAGTCCAACGATAATTGGCGACTGTGTATAGACTTTGCTGATTTGAATAGTACTTATCCCAAAGATAGTTTCCCTCTGTCGCACATAGACCAGTGTTGGGAGTGGAATTTCATGCATTTTATGTGTGCATATTACACTGGTTTGCTTAGGAAAGTTATCATTTTTGTATAGAATTGTATACGTTTGAATATTTACACGATTTTGAATGCTGAAATCAGATCAAAGTAGGGAGCAACATGGAACAGAGCTGGACAACTTGGGAGTTGCTCGGATGCCAGCTTGGACGGAGCTGGAGCCGCTCTGTAGTCCCATCTAACTAGTTGGGTCCAGGAGTGTCCTATGTGACGTCAAGTTTGCCTAAGACAGCTCGACTATCGCTCGGCAGTGCTAAGACCCAGCTCAAGCCGAGCTGGGTGCCTAGCAGCGTGTTATTGGACCTAGTCATGGCCTATTTGATTTAGTAGTGTATTTTTTTCTTCCAGATCATGTTTTGGTTAATTTTTGACGCAAAAAAGCCTCGCCAACAGCCTAAGTTATAAAAGGGGGAAATCAACACACAAGGAAGAGAACCCACTCAATTCCATAAAAAATTCATGCCCAAAACACCACACATACAGATTCATATCTGATTTTCATCATTCATCCATCTTTAAGGAGGTTCCAAGTGCTAATTGAGAGAGATTGGATGATTGGAGAGATAGAGAAGGAACGTGAAACTACTCTTACGCTAGGGTTTCGTGTTTCTTATATTTCCCTTTCTTTTGTCTTGATTTGTGGTATGAATTACTTAGCCATGAGTATTGTTTGCAACCTCATGGGCTAATTTCTTATACAGTTCTAGGGTTTGATGGTTTGATTAAATTGATTTGGGAACTTAGACCAAGATTGGGATTTTATGCAATTGATATTCTGAATTTGTTAATTTAATCAGACTTTGCTTTTATGCTTCGTAACGTCTTCATAATAACTCATGTCGTTGCTTGTGATGCTTGATTAATTGTGTTAGCTTGTGTGCGTTCATTATTTGCAGTGTCTATCTGTTAGGAATTAAAGTAGTTTGTCCGTGAACACATTAATTTTAATGAACTGGTAAATCAGATACTTGAATTGTTTAGTGAAACAATGCAATTAGACATTCAAGTAGGAAGTGAGTAAAACCTTGTAGTAATTTCAAAGAATATCTTGTTAGTCGAACTTACCATCCGGAGGTATTGTTGTTTGCTTTGATTTGTATCTAGGAATGAGGTTTGGTAATATTCACACACACTAAGAAATAAATCAGAATATACTGTTAGCTTAAAATCGGATCATATCTGGTGGGATAACATGGTGAAGTGGTGTATTTTCATTGATGTTGCATGAATGAACAGTTGGAAGTCTAGAAACCCAAATTAATTAATCTGTACCTGATACTTTAGAACTGTTGTTTGTCTCTTGATAAAACTTGATTTATTTTTATTGCTTTTAATTATTCTGTTATTGATTATTGTAGCACTTTAGTTAATCAATTCAAAAATTCTGGAATTTGGTTACTTAATTCTTATTGAATAGTAATTTAGAGTAAATAAATAATCAACTATCTCATTGGAATCGATAATTTAGCTTGGTTTCTTTCCGCTAAAATTGACATCCTTACTCTTGAGGATTTTAATTGAAGTTCATAAAAATGCCTATCAACCAGCTAGTTGACTCCACCAGCGGGGCACGAGCTCATGAGCTTCATGGATGCATACGCCAGTTGTCACCAAATCCCCATGCACCCAGATGATGTAGAGAAGACCGCATTCTTCACTGAGCAAGGTTTCTACTGTTGGGTGATGATGCCATTTGGACTCAAGAATGCTGGAGCAACTTACCAGCGGCTGGTTAACAAGATGTTCGCAGCTTAGCTTGGAAGAACCATAGAAGTGTATGTGGATGACATGATTGTAAAAGCCTGAAAATGGCATATCACATTAAACACCTCAATGAAACTTTTTAGATTTTGTAGTACTATAGAATGAAGCTGAATCCTAAGAAATGCATTTTCAGAGTAGGGTCTGGAAAATTCCTAGGCTACATGGTTAGCCACAGAGGAATTGAGGCTAACCCAGGGAAAGTTAGGGCTATCATTGACATGCAACCCTCGTGCCACAGAAGAGAAGTCCAGAAGCTCACTAGAAGACTTGTTTCCCTGAGCAGGTTTATCTCCCGAGCTACGGACAAATGTAAACCATTCTTTGATGTCATTCGGAAGGACAAGTTCGATTAGACTCCCGCCAACCAAGCTGAATTTGAGAAAATTAAGGACCACCTTTCCAACCACCCTTTAATCTTTTCAAAACCATAGCCGGGTGTGAAGCTCAACTTATACCTACCGACACAGCCATCAGCTCTGTGCTAGTTCGAACTGAAGATGGTGCCCAAAAGCCAGTCTAATTTGTTAGCCAAGTACTACACGAAGCATAGCTATGATACCCTGCTATGGAAAAAATTTAGCCTATGCCTTATTCATGAGTGCAACAAAGCTAAGGCCATACTTCTTTGAGCATACCATTGAAGTTCTGACAACCTTTCCTTTTAAGCAAGTCATTCGCTGCTCTGATTCAGTAGGACGATTCTCAAGTGGGCAGTTGAGCTCTGGCATTTTGATATTCATTTCGCTCTAAGAACAACAATCAAAGTAGATGTTTCGCTCTGGCAGTTGAGCTCTGGCATTTCGATATTCATTTCTCTCTGACAATGCCGTCCACTGTGCCGGGAAATCTCTCTCGTCCATGGAAGATGTTTGTTGATGGCTCATCCACTTCATCTTGCTCGGGGCTGGAGTAGTACTCACCAGCCCGGAGTCAAGTTTCTTTTGTCAGGAAATACGCTTCAGTTTCAATGCAACAAATAATAAAGTAGAATATGAAGCTCTCTTAGCTAGACTTCGAATGGTTATTTCAATGGGAATAACAAAGCTTCATATTTTCAGTGATTCTCAGTTGATGGTGAATCAGGTATGGGGAAATTATGAAGCAAAGGAAGAACAAATGAATCTGTATCAAAAAATTATAGCTGAGCATATGAAGAAGTTCCAACAGGTTTACATAGAATAAATCCCACGAAGTAAGAACACACAAGCTGATGCACTGGCGAGGCTCGTCACCTCTGAAGGTGCTGAGAACTTGACCGTCATTAACATAATAAAACTAGAAAAGAGCAGCCTCATTCAAGAGCTCAACTATCTTGCAGAACCCGTAGCCAACTCTTAGATGACTCCCATTATTCGTTACTTGAAGGGGGAGAGGAGCCCTCTGACAAAGTAAAGGTTAGACAACTCAGAACACGAGTAGCCTAATATCTTCTGATAGTGGAACGACTGTACAAGAGAAGCTTCACCACTCCGCTACTGAAGTGCTTTATGAAGGAAGAAGGAAAGTATGTCTTAGCAGAAGTACATGAAGGGATTTACAGTAACCACACTGGCGGCTTGGCTCTGGCCAATAAAATATTACGTTAAGGTTATTTTTGGCCAACCCTGAAAAAATATGTAATTAATTACGCCAGAGCATGTCCTCAGTGCCAATGTATCGCACCCATGCTACGGAGCCCACCGGAAGAGTTGATCTCGACATTCAGCCCCTGACCGTTTGTGAAATGGGAATGGATATAATTGGCCCATTTTAACTTGGCAAAGGAATGGTTAAGTTTGCGATAGTGGCGGTGGATTACTTCACGTAGTAGGAGAAGTCGAAGCACTTGTGAGTAAATCGAGGAAAGAATGACTAGCTTCATTTGGAAGAATATCGTCTGTTGGTTTGGCATACCCCACGCGCTGGTCACCGATAATGGCAAGCAATTTGAAGGGAAAAAATTCATTAAGTTCTGTGTCGACCTCAAAATAAAAAAAACTCTAAAGCACGCCGTACCACCCTCAATCCAATGGTCAAGTGGAAGCAGTAAAAAAAATAATCAAACACATGTTGAAAGCCCGCCTTGAGGGACTGAAAGGGAGTTGGGTAGAACAACTCCCTGGAGTGTTGTGGTCATACTGAACTACCTCTAGATCATCCACTAGCGAAACTCCTTTCTCACTATCATACAGGGCAGAAGCTGTTATCCCAGTGGAAATCGGGGAGCCAAGCTACTGAGTAGAAAGCTACTCTGAGGAACTCAATGAACCTGTCTTTAAGAACTCACTTGACTTGTTGGAAGAAAAAAGGTTGATGGCTGACCTAAGGAATGCAACTTACAAGCAGCGAGCTGCAAAATATTACATCTCCTGGGTGAAGCTCAGAAGGTTTGAACAAGGAGATTTAGTTGTTCGAAAAATATTGCGACCTGGGGTAGGAGTTCTTGGCCAAACTTGGGAAGGGTCATTCAAAATAAACAGAAGGTTAGACAATGGTGCTTATGAGCTAGAAGATTTAGAGGGAAAATTATCCCATCACCTGTGGAATGTACTAAATATCAAAAAGTATTTTCAATAAAAATTCGCAGGTACAATAAATAAAAAAAAGCTCTATGGGTAGAACTCACGAGCTCCCAAAAGTGCATATCAAGCTCAAAACAATGCTTAGCTCACGAGCTATCAAAAATTACCTAACTAGCTCAAAATAAATGCTAAGCTCATTAGCTCAATCAGATGTTGAGCCGCAAGCTTGTAATAAAATTTCGAGAGCTCAAAGCAATTTCGAGTTAAAGAATATCAAGCTCATCAGCTCACTAAGGTACCAAGCCTATGAGCCTGCAAAACGTTGGAGCTGCGAAATCCACACACCAAATGTCTCACAACCCTCGAGTTGGACCACGGAGATGACCCCGCAGCTCATGGGCCGCGGTACCAATTTCTTTCCATCACGAGTTGAGGTAAAAATAATTATGTGTATGTATACTAATGAACAATTGTGGGTAGAAATAAATTAATAATGAAGTTGAGCTGTAGGAATTATTTAGCTTGTGTAAAATAAGAATTTCTAACCCGAACCCATGGATAGTATTTTTCATCTTAATACACGTCAGTGCGCAAATTAGTTAAGGTAACTTTAAATGAATATTGTTTATTAAAAAATTTCACCTAATGTTTAATGAAAAAAAAATTCAAAATATATTAATATATTATTTCTTAATATTTCAAAGTATTTCGGAATATACAACGCATTGTCTATTTATGTAATTGTAGTTCATATAGTATCTTGTTATGACTAATATGGAATAATTTTTACTAATGTGTATATATCCTGCCAGCATACATTCCTAATTTGCCTTGGGATTTTGCATAACATTCAGAAATGGTATATCCTCTTAATTATAATATATGAGTAAATATCCAAGATATAGCATGCATACTAGTGAACAGATAATGTCATAAGCTCACATGTCCTAACATCTTGGCAAAAACTTGTGTGAGATCGTCTCACATAAAGGCTTACATGAGATGGCCAAAAAATGATAAATTTTATATAGGAAAGTGATAATAAATTAATGAAAAGTGATAATCTTTTTTGATGAACAATTTATATTATAAATAAAAAGTGATAATATTTTATAGCGAAAGTGATAATGATTTATAGCGAAAGTGATAACTATTTTAAAAAGTGAAAATAGTCTCATGTGAGATGGTCTCACGCAAGACCTACCTTAACATCTTTTGTAATTAGAGACTCATTTTATTAAAATAAATTTTTATAAATATGTTCGCAGTACTGCCTATCATATATTACCCATTATTTTTGGGATATATTTTACTTAAATATTTACTTAACATTTGAGCAAGATATTCCATAGCACAGGTGTATATACATATACATACATACATATATATATATATATATATTATAAAATAAGCCTTCTTATGAGCAAGCAAGAGAACTAAAACTCTTCAAGCTTACGGGCTAAAACAAGTAAACTATAGCTCGTCACTCACTAGCCGAGCTATCACTCATGCGCTTACGGGCCGAAGAGCAACATCAGAACCCTACGACTATGGGGTAAGAAAAAATATTTGTGCAAAATTTATTCTATGAACATAAATTCTGTACAGGTAACAATGCAATAAAAAGGATAGACGAGCACAAAGACTTATGAAGTTCATCATTTCACAAAACTAGAAAAGGAGAAGAATGTGCATGAATAAAAGAAAATAAAACATCAGCTAGAAGCATAAGAGGTTCAACCGAGCCCTGGGTTCATTGTAAAAGAAAGTAAATGCCATATATAATCTAAAGTTGGTAGCAAGGAGCCTACACTATGTCATCTGCCGCTGGAGGGTCAGTAGCGTCAGGACTATGTAGCTCTACATCTCTACATCTATTCCTCCCCTGCCAATCGTACTGGGAGTAGGGGCCATTGGAAGCACTGCTGAACTTGGGACATCAGAGCCCTGAACTACCAAACTCACAGAGCCCCCCATGCACTTATCATTGGACTCCAGAGGATCAAACTTTATGTCCTTACCAAAGTTCACTGGAAGGCATTGAATGTTCTTTGCTATAGTCTCTTTGAGCCCATTCTTCAAGAGTGTGTAATAGCTCTCTCTTTTATCACCTCAGCTCGAGCCTCTATCAACGCAGCCTCTAGGCCGATCACTTTCTCCTTTAGGTCGGCCGCCACAATTTCATTCTTCTTATTTCCCTCCTTCTCTGTAGTCAACTTGGTCCGAAGAACATCATTCTCATCCATCAGTTTGGCATTCATCTCAGTCAAACTTTCCGCCTCAGCAACTCGAAGCTCGCCTTCCTCTGTAGCTCGATCCTCTGCAAGTAACGTCTCTCTTTTCTCAGACGTCAACAAATCTGATTGATAGCGAGCATGAGAAAAGAAGCTCATTGCTTGACCAAGATGGATAATCCCAACTTGAGTCACATCAGGAGCTAAAAGATTTGGTAGCCAAGCTTACAACTCCTTAGTCCACGACTTTGGAATAGCCTTCATGCCTTCTTAGATGTACGCCCGATATAGCCAACTTCCGCCATTTGTGATTGGGAGTGTGGAAGTAAGAGCCTCCACCACCCGATGATAGTTCTCAAAGAAGGTAAGACCATGATCATAGTCATCATCCATCATGCTGACATCCTCCGGTGGCCTTAATGGCATATAGGGAGTCTCCCCCATTAACTCATAAGTAGAACCAGAAATAGCAGAAGGGTCTTTCTTCTTAGGCCTCGGGAGTTCCTTCTATTTTGCCATACGTTTGCTTTTGTTTTTAGCCAAAGGGCGAGTGGCCTCCACTTTGGTTGCTTGGAGGGTAAAAACATCCACGGTAGCTTGGAGAGAAGGAACATCTTATTGAGAGGAAACCGTTAGAGCATCCGATGTAGAGGTGGAGGAGCCTCCATAGTACCGATGTCCAGAAATGACGATAGGTCCATTAACCTTAAAAAATAATAAATATCTATAAGATATAGTACTGCCGGATAAAAATGAGTTACCTGCACGATATGAATCTAAGTATCTACGATGCAACCTAAGGCTGGTCTTCTGCAAGTTTTTCGCAGTCAACAGTTTTGAAAATGTTCGATCATACTTAGAAAGCTCAGAGATGCCCTTAAGAAATGACTCACTAAGGTTGTGTGACTTTGGACGCTTCCTTTGTGCATAACATAAATAAAAAGTTTTAGGTCAGTTTACCTATAAGAGGAAGAGCTCAAAATACTTATGAAATCTTCTTTATATTCTGTATGAACCAGAATGTGGTTTCCAACCGCAAGATCGGATAGCCATCCTGGAGTCATCCAGTCGCCGTGTACCCAAAACCAATTCTCCTTCTAGCCCTTTAAGATGACGAAATCCCTTCTACTATCTTCAACCGACATCTCCTCTGTGAAAGGTAGTAGAATCTGGAGCCAACTTAATCGGACTTCAAGTTTAACAAGTAGTCTATCTCCTGAGGTGTCGGTCTATCATACCTCACTAACACAAATAGCATGAACATCACTATTAAGGTAGCATAATCGCTAAGAAAGAGCTGCGAAGGCGCAATACCCCACCAGTTTAGTGCTGCGCTTAAGTCAGGGTACAATGAAAATCTCAATCCACTCTCGAGCATATCACTATTCACCACCACACAATCTAAGGGCGGTGCTAAGGCTCTCTCATCGGGGTGTGGCCTAATGAAAGTAACACCCAAATAACCATATTTATTAAACAGTACTATCTGAAATGGTGGGTTTTATTCCTGCCGCCACAAAAGTGCTACTACAAGTGTACGGTCTCAGAGGGGGATACCGACCTATAGCCTCTACCGTAGCTACCCCACTGTTTAGCACAACCCAAATGAGACTTGTATCTGACATTACCCTCCAAAGCTCAGCAACTGAGCTACCATCACTTCCCACCTTCCTGGTGGGCAAATTGAGCAGCTACCCCCTACCGACATCCTCATCATATCATCTGAACTACGGGAGGGTGAAGTAGTATCTACAGATTCACTCTTTGAACTACCCGAACTCTCTTAGCTACTCGACATTTTTCTTTAAAAAAATAAAAAAGTCAAAATTATTGGAGATATGGAAAAAAGTCAGCACTATGGACTATTTAAATAACAATAATAATAATAAAATAAAAAAATAAAAAATAAAAAGGAAAGAAAGAAGAAGGGGAACAAAAGCTCACCTAGGAATTCCGTTTGCTGCACTGCCGCTTGCTATGGTTCGGCCGCCACACTAAGGAATGAATGAAGAGAATGATGGAAAGAGGGCATGTGAAGCCTTTATATGGTGGTGTTGAAACCCTAAGTATTTAATACCCTTGGAATTAGTGATGGGCCGGCCCGCTTGCCTCAACAATTCAATGGTCCTGCCAAACAAAGTGGCATGCGAGTGGAAAAAGACCATAGCATAGAATATCATAGCCTAATTTGGGTAGCTAAAAAAAAGGAGGTAGCACAACATAGGTACCAATAGCTCTAATACTCTTATAGCTGCTCTAACTTAGAGCATTGATAGCTTAAAAAATATTAATAACGGTAGCACAACATAGGTACCAACAACTTTAATACTCTTGTTATAACTACTCTTAACTTAGAGTTTTGGTAGCTAAAAAAATGTGATAGCACAGCATAGGTACGAACAGCCCTAATACTCTTATAGCTACTCTAACTTAGAGTATTATTGGTAGCTAAAAAAAATAGGTAGCACATCATAGCTACCAACAGGCGTAGCTATGGAGGGTGTTGGTAGCTCAGCCAACCCAAAAAAAAAGTAGCGTAGCATTTAATATCATTAGCTATAACTCACACAGCCAATGATATCGGAGGCTAATGTTGGTAGCTCAACAGAAGACTACCTAAAATACAAGTCAAAATCCATATGTTGTTGTCCTACATAATACTCCTTCCGTCTCATTACAACGTACGTGTTTGCTTTTTGCACATAGATTAAGGGATATAATATTTTAATGTTTAGTAAGGTGAGGGAAATAATATTTTAATATAAAGTGGGTAGGTGTATTAGTATGACATGTGGGCCATAGAGAGAGAAGTAATTAACATGTGTGGGTCCCTGATGAGAGTGAAAATAAGCGTGCTTTAGTATCCAGTTTAACACTTTTTTATGAGGATTGTTATCATATATTATCACAAGTTTCTTATATTCAATGCATTTGAGAAAAAGATGTGTTTGAGGTGTTTTATTGTGTTTTAGGTGGAAAAAGAATCAAAAGTACAAAGTTAGAGAAAATTTGCAACTTGTGCAAGAATGCCGAAAAACACGTCCAACTTGTGTAATTGTTCTGTGTTAGTGTGGAGCTCAAAACTGAAAATTTGATACATGGTTGGAAAGCCACAGAAGAGAAGATCGTTTTGGCGGCGTAAGAAATACCTCAATCATAGTCTAAACGAGAAAGTTATGATCGAAATGGTGATATTGCTCAAGCTATTTCTGCTCAGGACAATGGTGTCACTTGCATGGATAGAAAGCCAAGAAAGAGAGGATCACGTAAGCACTAGAATCAATCAAATTAAACTTCGAATATTGAAGTTATGCGTGAAACGGTCAGGCTACGCAATCCCACTCGACCTGAAGAAAGCCCGCTCGACCAAGAGATTTTGGTTAAGCAGCGTGAAATTTTTCGATCCGCGAACAGGTATTCCACTCGATTAAAGCCAATCCCACTCGACCAAGACCATTCTGGTCGAGCAGGGACACAGAATCCTATTTTTGGTAATTTCATACCTCCAGTGAGTGTATGTTCGTATTTTTCAAGAAAAAAGCCCATCCAAGATCCATAAGGAGAGATTACAAGTATAAAAAGAGATGCAAAAAAGGATCGCAACACAATCAATCCTACGACACACAAGGGGGGGATCACCCCAACCATCATCCACATCCTTACCTCCATCCATCCATCACTTTGAAGATTCGTCTGCTGAATCAAGAGGATGATTCAAAATAGAGAAGGACGCGACGACACCCACATCTAAGGTTTTATTTATTTCCTAATTTATCTTGTAATTTTCCAAATAGGGTAAGATCTATCCAACCCCCATAATTGTTCTTCGCAATATTGATGAGAGTGAAAATAAGCGTGTTTTAGTGTCCAATTTAACATCTTTTTTATGAACAATTGTTATACTTTAGCACAAATGTCTTATATTTAATATATGTGAGAAAAAGGTGCATTTGAGGTGTTTTATTATGTTTTAGGTGGAAAAATGATTAAAAGTGAAAAGTTGGAGAAAAGGTGCAACTTGTGCTAGAATGTTGAAAAACACACGTCCAATTTGTGTAATTTTTTTGTATTCTTGTGGAGCTCAAAAATAAAAGTGTGAGATATGGTTGGAAAGCCACAGAAGAGAGGATTCTTTTGGCATAAGGAACATTTCAATCGAAATCTAAACGAGAAAGTTATGATAAAAAAATGAGATCAAGCGAGCTGTGCCGAACAGAACGGCTGTGCAACATTGTATGGCTTTTAATAAATTCAAATGTTAGGGTTTTTGTGAGTTCTTTATATGGACAGAAAGCCAAGTAAGAGAGGATCGTGAGAGAGCAAGAATCACTCAAATTGAAGCTCAGATGTGGAAGGTATACGTAAAATGGTGAGACTGCGTAGTCTGGTTCGACCACGACAGGAGTGGTTCAACCACTGGTTAGGGTCGAACCAGAAGCCTAAAAATTGCCACAGTGTGATTCGACCATGATGATGTCGTTCGACTAGCCATGAAGGTCTAACCATATGCCTGAAAGTGCATTTAATCACCGATTTTGAGTCGACCATGATTCGACCAAGCCCATAGGTCGAACCAAATGCCTGGGATAGCTCCAAATCCATATTTTTACACCCCTAGTGCATGTTTCTGAATGTTTCTATCTTAAAAAGCACATCCAAGGTCCATAAGGAGAGCTTACAAGTATAAAAAGAGATGTAGATCACACCAAAAAGAGGGGACCACAACACAATCATCCTACACCCCACAAGGGGGTCACCTTCCAACCATCATCCACATCCTTTCCTCTATCCATCCATCACTTTGAAGATTCATCTGTGGAATCAAGAGGAGAACCAAGAGGAGGATTCAAGATGGAGAAGGACGAGACGAAGCCCAAATCTAGGGTTTTATTCATTTCCTAATTTATCTTGTATTTTTCAGACATATGGGTAAGATTTATCCAACCCCCATGATTGTTCTTCGCAACATCATGGGCTAGAACTGTTTTGGTAGATCTAGGGTTTTGAAGGTTTTATGAATTAATTAAACTCTCTTATGTGTCCTCTGTACAACACTACTTGTGGATTGATTTTATATATGATTGTGATTTCTTAATCCATATTCACGGTCATTTTGTGCATCTTCAATTGGTATATAGAGTTTGAATATATATCTTGGTTTTAGATTGAGTGCGTTCACCACTGAGTAGGATTCCATGTTATGATTCTAAGTGAGGGGACTTCGAAGCTTCATTAGAACTATCATATATGAATGTTTATTAATTGAATTGAATTCAGGTTAGTAAGCTGGATAAAGAGAGTAATTTTATAGTACCTATAAAGGGAGATCATATCGGGTTAGACTCCAGACGTGAAAAATAATTGGTACTGATAGTACCTAGAAAGGAGGGATGAAATTATATCTCTTTCTCCAAGGTTATTCACACGCGTTACACGCATATTTACTTGTCTCTATAGAATAAATTTACATGGTTTAGTGATGCGGTCATAGTCCACAAGGCAGAGTCGGCCTGCACTTGAAAGGGAAGTTAAGTAGTAAAATTGGATTACCTTAGAGCTACCTATTCTCTATTCTCTAGCCACTTTCGTATTCTTCCAGTGTTATTTATTTTATTTGTTATTCTAATTAATTGTTTAGTAGTTGAAAATCAAACTTCAAACTTAATTGCCTTTCGTCTTAATTAATTTAGTAAATAATTAAATTGATAATACGCCATCCTTTGAGTTCGATATTTAACTTGGTCGCTTGCTTAAGCTGCAATTGATATCCTTAATACATGGAAATTTATTTTGCGTGCAAAGAAAATGCGCATCAAACATCATGGGCTAGAACCGTTTTGTTAGATCTAGGGTTTTGAAGGTTTTATGAATTAATTAAACTCTCTTGTGTGTCCACCGTACAACACTACCTGTGGATTGATTTTATATATGATTGTGCTTTCTTAATCCATATTCATGGTCGTTTTGTGCATCTTCAATTGGTATATAGAGTCTGAATATATATCTTGGTTGTAGATTGAGTGCGTTCACCGCTGAACATGATTCCATGTTATGATTCTAAGTGAGGGGATTCCGAAGCTTCATTAGAACTATCATATATGAATGTTTATTAATTGAATTGAATTCGGGTTAGTAAGCAGGATAAAGAGGGTAATTTTATAGTACCTATAAATGGAGATCATATCGGGTTAAATTCCAGACGTGGTAAATAATTGATACTGATAGTACCTAAAAAGGGGAGTGAAATTACGTCTCTTGCTCCGAGGTTATTCACACGTGTTACACACATATTTACTTGTGTCTATTGAGTAGATTTGCATGGTTTAGTGATGCGTCCATATTCCACAAGACAAAGTCGGACATTGATACACAAAAGGAAAATTAATGAGTGAAACTGGATTATCCCAGAGCTATCTATTCTCTTACTTGATTCAGTTTCCTATTTTCCTAGATATCTATTTATTTTATTTTCTATTTTAATTATTTGTTTAGTAGTTTATAATAAATTCACAATTTTATTGCCAATGTAAGTCTTTACTCCCTCCGTCCCATAGAAGTTGACACACTTTCCTTTTTGGTTTGTCCCACTAAAATTGACACACTTACTTTTTAATACATGAGACCCACACAAAAATAATTAATCTATTCTCATGGGCTCCACATATCACCTCTAATACAACTACCCACTACACATTAAATATTATTTCTCTCACTTCACTTTACTTCACTTTACATTAAATTATTATACTCCTTAATCTCCGTGACCAAAAAAATTATACCAACTTCTCCGGGATAGAGGGAGTATTAATTAGCTTATAATTAAATTGATGATATGATGTCCTTTGGGCTTGGTTGCTTGCTTAAGCTGCAATTGATATCCTTAATACTTGAGAATTAATTTTGCGTGCAAAGAAAACTCCCATCAAGTTTTTGGCGCCGTTGCTGGGATGGCTGTTATTATTAATTTTATTATTTCTATTTTAATTAAAACTTTTATTTGTGATTATTTATTTCTATCTAACCTTGAATTTTTCTGAGGTACTTGTGCACTAGGAAAAGGAGATGAAGGAAATGAAAGAATAACACACTGAGCTTAATATAGCTTGAACAGGGCAGAATCTGGATAATGTTGCCATACGTGAAATTTTCACGAACTATGGGATTGGCAACATGGGTTTGATAGGAGCAAGGGGGAAGATGATGATTTTGAGATACATCCTGCTCTTATCAACATGGTAGAGAAGATACTCTTTTCTGGATGTTCCTTAGAAAATCCATATTAGCATCTCAAAAGAATCATTGGTTATGTAAACACTCAAAAGGGTGCTGAAGCTAATGATAATGCTAAGCGGATCGCCCTATTCAAGTTCTCTTTGAATGATAAGGCATAAGAATGGTATGGGACTCTTGATACCACATATTGTACTACATGGGACCAACTGCAGCAGAAGTTCTTGGAGAGATACATGCGACCCTCAAAGGTGTTCAGAATGAAGCATGACATCACCCAATTTGTTATGAATCAGAGTGAGAAATTTCATGAGGCATGGGACAGGTTTAAATGCATGCTCATGTGGTGCCCACAACATGGGATGTCTAAGGCCGAGTACATAAGCATCTTCTATTATGGATTGGATTGTGAGTCGCGTATTCTTATTGATGCATCATCAGGAGGACCGCTATTATCTAAGACATCACTTGAAGCAAAAAAGTTGTTTGAAGATATCTCTATGAATTCATGTTACTGGTCTACGGAAAGAGTTAGAGGAACTTGTGTAGTGGGTAAGGTAGCGCAGGTTGAACATCAAGTGGTGAAGCTGAATAGGGATGATAAGATCGTCTCTAGTCTAGCTAACATCAACAAACTGCTAGAGTCCAAGTAGAAGCAGATTGCAGAGTTGACACAAAGAGAGCCTAGTATCCAGTAGCAAGAAGTGAAGAGTATTGAAGATACCTTCAATCGATACATGGCTAAGAATGATGCAAGAGTTGATCGTCTTGAGGCTACTATGAATGCTAATCATGCAGATTATCTAAGTAGTTGAAAGACTTTACTTTGATTATGGGAAAGATGGATTGGAACGTGAATCAATTGACACAAACTTTGGAAAAAGGAATGTTCTCATCTCAAGGCATAACAAACACGAAAGAGTGTAAAGCCATCACTTTAAGGTTCAGAATATAGTACAAAGGTCTGATGTTTGTCATGGAAGAAGAAGGAGATGGAGTGTCTCCACTCGACCAAAATATTTGGTCGAGCAACGGTCGAGCTACACATCTCGGAACAGAGAAGCAATGCCCTGTTTTCAGGTCCTCTACTCGACCACTGCTCGACCAAACCATTTGGTCGAGAAATGGTTGAGTGGCACACTATAGAGCTGAAAGATCACGTTCAGTTTACAGGGACCCTACTTGACCAAAAAAACTCACTCGACCAGAACATTCTGATCGAGAGGAGGTCGAGCGGCCACCTATGGAATTAAACATCCAGAATCAGATTACAGGGACCTTGCTCGACCAATTTCATCCTGCTCGACTAGACCAATCTGGTCCAGCAGAGGTCGAGCAACACCGTTTGACTCTAGTTTCCATGCAAAATGCTATACCTATTGTTCAGAGTGCTCCAGTACCATCACAGGAAGGAAAGCTTAGACTGCGGATAGATAATGAAGATTTGATTTTCTCTCTTAATAAAGCAATGAAGATACCCATGGAGACTCAATCATGCAAGAGCATAGATGTGGTTTCTAATTTATTTAATCTTGATTTTACCAGGAAAGATGATTCTGAATTTGAATGGAAGATTGACAAGGAGGAGTCCAGACAGCCATGAGAGGAAAGAAATTCTAAGGATCATATTTTTGTGACTAAAGAGGTGAGGTGCTGGGTGTAGATAAGAAGAGGGAAAGAAAGTACTTGAAGGTGAGGATGAGAGAAGACCGCTATCTTATCTAGTAGTTCAAAAAGCGGTATTCCATCGTGGCTCTCTAATGTTAAACATGAGCGTCTGTAGAGAGCTTGTCCCTTTCGTTTTATTACTTTATTATTTCTTTTGTTTGAGTGAGGAGTTATTATATTTAAGATGCTCACGCTTCGGTAATTATATTCCTTTGTAAACTTAGTTTCGACTTACATTTTTAGTAAGTTCGGGGGGTGTGATGTACTTACCTCATCTTATGAGCACTAAGGGTATCATCTTTCCTTTCGTTGGTGGTATGTTTGTTAGGCGGCTGATTTTTTGCGGTATATTAATATTTTAACTGGTGTTAGTATGTCGTTTTTTTTGCAACGAACCTAATGTCTCATGTGTTCTTCTTGTGTGTTTCCTAGTGTTAGTGATTTAGTTTTTAATTTTTCGTCTTGTTGATTTTTCTGGTATCTCCTATATTATTATTAATGAATCCTGTGATAATGAGTTGTGTTTGAGTTTTGATGATAGTAAAAGGTAATTAGGTGGCAAGACGAGTTCTACACTGAGGCTTTGACCTGAGTGAGTTAAACAACTCGAGGAGCTCATAAATGTTATGAAGGATAAAAATCAGGTGCCCTCATTTCCTTATTCTAATTTTTTTGTGTGCTTTTAATTCATGAGAGTGGAAGGATTGAATTTTTGGTTTTTGTGATGCACATAAGCTTATATTTTTAAATTGTGCCTAAAATTCATATGCTTTTGAAATTGATGAAGGAAGTGCACTTGAGTTATATTGCGGTATGAAGTTCTATGTGTACTGGTAAGATATTTCTTATCATGAAAAGTGTTCTGTTACTTGTTAAAAACTCATGTGAGATTTTGAGCCTCGTTGATCATGTTACATATCACATGATATTTCTTTTCTGGTGAGTATCATTCTTGTGTGTGTATTCTAGATATGTCATATTTTAGCATAATTATTTGGTTGAAATTCATGTTTATTTGATTGACTTATGTGCTTATTTGGGTGCTAAATTGACTTATCTTGTCTTTGGTAAATTAGAGCTTTAATGTTGTAAATTGATGTGGAAACAGGTTATTTTGTGGAGAAAATTCGTTGCTGCCAGATAAGCTGACACTGATCCTTTCAGTGTCAGTAGAAACGAATGAAAATTCAGAATAAGTAAGGAAAGTGGCAACTGGAAATATTCTCACACATTTTCTCACATTCCAGAATCATCCCAAATCAGGCTCATATCTTGTGGAAGGCACGTTAAAAAAAAGAAGAGATCCTGGAGATATCTTTGGAAGATAGAAATAAGGAAAGAGATCAAGCAAGATTACTTAGGGATCAAGACACAGATATATATGAGAGATATTTATTTATTTTTGGGGAGAAAAATACATGATCAGAACGTAAAAATTGCAGCAAAATTGGCATGAATAAGAGCAGCACATTAGAAGACAGTTTTGAGATCGTGAAGATTGAAATTCATCAGACATCATCAGTTTTTATTCTTTAATTCTGTTTTTGTTATGAACATGCGGGGATAATCCCCTTTTCTAGTTTAGAATTTTGTAAACCTCCCGTTGAACCTTAGATTAATTATTAAGAGTTTTTCATTGAATCTTTTATGCAAATTTATTCTATTACATGCTTTGATTTTCTTTATAGCACTTTGAAAATTAATTTAGCCTGATCAACTAGTTTAATTATTTTATTGCTTACTGCTATTTCATGATCTGCAATCCGTAATTATTGTAGGAATTAGATTAAGTAGCAAATAGAGATTATTCCTTCTGGTGTAATAGGATCTAGGTTGTATGATTCCTAGCTAGATTTCGTAGCCTAGTAATTCTATGTTTAGAGTTTAAATGCGTTTACGAGTTTGAAACCATTGGGTCACTCGTAAATAGTTAAATTTAGTGGTCGTACCCTAATTGATGAACATAAGAACATTCGGGTTGATTGGTCGTACTGTCAATCTAAGGATTTGAGTTTGCACACTAGGCTAGATGTTTAATTCATATAATTAATAAATTTAGTAAACGAGAAGGGATCGTCATCCTAAACTAGGTTTGTCTCACTTGGTTAATTTTATAATTAATTCTCAATCTACTTTGTTATTTAAAAAAATAAGTTGATTTATTATTATTGTTAATTTCAATTTTCACCAATTCAAAACCCCCCTTATTTCTTTTATATGTATGCAATACTTGAATTTAATTAAAATCTCATTATACTCTCTTGGATTTGACCCATACTCGTTACTATACTAATTATAAGTGTGAGTCGGAATTAAATTATATTTTGGTAGGCCGGCGACAACCTTTTAAATTTGATGTCGTTGCCGGGGAGTAAAATTGAATTTTGTTAAATTTATGTGTTTCTGATATTTTTCTGCATTTTTACAGGTTTTGGAATTTTTTAGAATTTTTCTGGAATTTTCGAATTTTCCAGTAACACTGACACTGAACCCTTCAATGTCAGTTATCCCCTGTTTTCAGAAATTTTTTTTGAATGATCACTCGAAAGAACTGCCCGGAGATTGAGAAAGGAGTCCCGAAAGAAGAAGGAAACAAGTTCGTCCACTGACGAAATCATTGGAGACCTTACCGAACTCGAATTTGCAGTTGATCCACTTCATCTTGGAGAGGAGAATTCTGAATTTTCTGATTTAGAGGAAAACTTGGCTGAAAATTCTAGAAAAAACTTAGAATGAATTGGCAAACCTGGACGTAGTCCATCCGCCACTATGCATTAACTTTCCATCGATTACTGATAATACTGTATTTGAATTGAAATCGGGATTGATTCACTTACTTCCTACTTTCCATGGTCTTTCAGGTGAAAATCCTCACAAGTTCTTGAAGGAGTTCTCGGTTGTATGCATGAGTATAAAACGAAACAGAGTGACAGAGGAACAAGTCATGCTTAGGGCATTCCCCTTTGCAGTGAAGGACATGGTGAAGGATTGGTTGTATTATCTCCCTTCTGGATCGATAAATACATGGGCGAAAATGGAGAAACTTTTTCTCCAAACTTACTTTCCGGCCACTAGAGTTGCTGTCTTGCGCAAGGAGATATCTGGAGCTCGTTAGATGCAAGGAGAGATTTTACATGAGTATTGGGAGAGGTTTAAATGCCTCACATCAGCATGCCCCCAACATCAAATAAGCGACCAATTGTTATTGCAATACTTATATGAAGGGTTGTCGATTATGGATCGAAACATGCTTGAAGCGGCTAGCGAAGGAGCTTTTATGATGAAAACACCTACGGCTGCGAGAGACTTGATTACTAGCATGGCTGTCAACACCCAACAGTGTGGTACATGTGATCCATCACTTAAAGAAGTGAAGAAGGTCCATGATTCTAAGTTGGAGGAAACTTTGAACAAGTTGATAGTTGCTGTGGAGAATCTTGCTAAAGGAAAAGGGGTAAACCCTCCATCTTGTCAATATTGTTTAATTAATGATCATTCTACTCTTGATTGCAGGGTTACTCCCAATAAGGAGTAAGTAAACGACATGTGGCGACCTTATGATCCCTTCTCTCAAACCTACAATCAAGGTTGGAGAGATCATCCTAATCTTAGGTATGATAGTGGACAAGGAGGAAATAAGGGATAACAGCAGTTTTAAGAGCAGAGAGTGGTGAATATGCAACAAGATTACCCTCAAGATGGTGGAAATCGCCAACAAGGCGGGGCAAGCTCCAGAGTTTCATTTGAGGAAATGATGAAAAAAATGACTGACAACAATCTCAAATGCCAAGAGATGACACATTCATCCATCCAGGACTTAAAAATGACAACCCAATCGTCAATTTGGAACCTGGAAAATCAAATGAGTCAATTGACTACAACTGTAGGCCAGATGCAGGCTCAAAACAGTGGAAAGTTGTCTTCACAAATGGAGGTTAATTCTAAGAATTGAGTGCCATTACACTGCGGAGTGGAAAACAGTTGGAGGAGGTTGTACTGCCTAAAAAGCCTGACCAAGACGTGGAAAAATATGATGTAGAACCTACTGGAACAATGGAGGATCAGACCGATCAGTTTGGGGTGGAAAAATCTGATGTGCAGAAATGTAACACTGACACTAAACCCTTCAGTGTCAGAAGGTCCGATAAAAATTAACCATATTCCTTTTAATATTAACCATTTGCCTTTTTCAAGCAGGAAAAGGAAGTCGGACACCACTGAAAAGGATAAACAAATACTTGAGGTGTTTCGTAAAGTGGAAATCAATTTACGTCTTATTGAGGCGATTAAGCAGATTCTGAGATACGCCATGTTCTTGAAGGAGCTGTGCACCAACAAGAAGAAGTTGAAAGAAGATGATGAGAGAAAATATTTCAGCTGTCTTTCAGCAAACATTACCTCAGAAGCGCAAGGATCCTGGCATGTTTGTGGTTCCTTGCAAGATTGGGAATTTTAAGGTGGAAAGAGCCATGTTGGACCTTGGAGCGTCCATTAATGTGATGCCTCGATCAGTGTTTGAGAAGTTGGGTGTGAGAGAGTTGAAAAAGACTGGAGTTGTTATCCAACTTGATGACCCAGATGGAGTCATTGAGGATGTTCTCATTTCGTTAGACAAACTCTTATTCCCTATTGATTTTTATGTGTTAGTAATGAATGACCACCCATCAAATTCCACTCCGATTTTGTTTGGGAGACCATTCCTCAACACTTCACGCACTAAGATAGATGTGAATAAAGGTACTCTCACGATGGAATTTGATGGGCAGATCATTAAATTTAACATATATGATGCTATGAAATACCATGATGATGCTAACATGCTTTTTGTAGTGAGTACTATTGAGCCTATTGCCCAGGAACACTTCGAACTCACTAGTAGGGATTCATTAGATACAATAATTGAACATGGAATCATGGAGGATATTGAAAGATAGGATAATGAGGAGCTGAATCACTATATCAATGCTTTGCACAGTTCTTCTCAGAGACCAAGCACATTAGATGTGGCTTCTGTTAAATTTCCTGAAATTTTTCCAAAAATTCTTCCATCTATAATGCAAGCACCGAAACTGGAATTAAAGGCACGTCCTCATATTTTGGGCCAAACTATGAACTCAAGGAATAAAGTTGAAAGAAGTTCTTCATACTTGAAAATGCAACCATCTCACCTAAGTCGAGCCAACGACAATAAAAAAATGCGCTGATTGGGAGGCAACCTAATTTTTTTGTTTTAGTTTTATTTTCAATAAATTGTCTGATTATTCACTCTTAATTTTTTGTTGTGATTAGCAGCTGTGATACAAATTGCAAGGGTTGATTATGGTCAAAGCTCTACCCAAAACTGAATCAGGTGCACTCTACCCAATTACATATTTGGTCTTTCTTATACTGTGCTTTTCTTGGGGACAAGCAAATGTTTAGGTGTGGGGAGGGATTTTATATGATAATTGGGATAGAAAAGTGGTATAAAATTGCTTAATTTCTTTATCATGTCTTGTTCTTGTTGTCTGCTGAATTTTATATTGATGTGGAGTCTAGAAAATTGAGGAATGAAATCTTTTGAGGTGATGAGGGTGATGTATGATTGAGGGGGTGGCAGTGATGTTGAGGAGCTGTTGAAAGTGATAATCTTTGCAAGATTTTTGTGATTGTAGTGGCTCATTTTTTTTTCGAATTTCATGGCAATTATACCCAATTTTTGGTGAGCTTTTGTGCCTTAACGAGTTATTATCTATAAGTTCTTTTGAAATTTCTTTCTTGAGTGCATTGAAGTTGAATTGCTCATTCTAGAACTTGCTCTTTTAAATGCATTTCAAGATCATGTGATTGTTTGTGTGTGATAAAATGATAAGGGCACTTAGGTTTAATCCTTTTGGCTTATATTGTTCGCACCGATTATGAAAACTTTAGGGAAGCCGCGTTGAGCCTAAGATTATGAGCACATAAATAAACCCTGAATTCCCATTTCTTTCTTTAACTCTTCCGTTTGAACCCTTCAGTACTTTGTAATGTGTGATCTTGTGGAAATACCTTATGGTTGAATTGACGATGAAGGGGGAGTTGAAAAAAATTGGAGAAGTGAGAAAAAGAAAAAAAAAACAAGAAAAGGAAGAATGGTTGAAAAAAAAAGAGAGAAAAATTCTTGAACAAAAAAAAAGAAAGAAATGGAGGAAAGGAAGTTTGAAAAAAAAAAGGGAAAAATGAGTTGCTGAAATTGTTTGTTGTTGAGTTGCAAAATATCTAGCAAACAGTGATATTTTCAAGTGTTACACCTGCTGCTCCAAATCTTGAAAATGAGAAGGTGTGGGGAGATTATAAGTGCAAGAAAAATGTTGTTGGGGAAAGGAAAATTTGGGTATGATGGAAGTTTTGATTTGATCACATGTTGTAAAGTGGTGCGTTTAGCCATTCTTATCCTTTGTTACCTCACCCTGTCCTAAGGCCTCATTACAGCCCGTTCAAAGACCCTTTGATTGTTGTACATGATTCATTCGAAATTGGTGGAGATTTGAGTTGGGAGCAAGCCTATGGTAATGACTGTTTTTTTTCAATTTTTGAGTGATCTTGCTACCTAAATCATATACTTGAGTGTTATTGAGTGAATCTTTGTGAGGAAATGGAATTTTGAAAGATTTGATGCCTTGAAAGTTGCAAACTTTGAGTGAAGAGTCATTTTTCATATTAGTTCCGAATGCTCATTGGTTGCTTTTCTCTTTAAGTGTTTTAACTTTCATTTGCCTTGATAGATGTTCCTTGGTTTTCTATTCTCCGTCATCTTTGAACTCAGTTTGCTTGAGGACAAGCAAAGTTTCGGAGTGGGGGGATTTGATAAGTCATATTTTAGCATAATTATTTGGTTGAAATTCATGTTTATTTGATTGACCTATGTGTTTATTTGGGTTCTAAATTGACTTATCTTATCTTTGGTAAATTAGAGCTTTAATATTGTAAATTGATGTGGAAACAGGTTGTTTTATGGAGGAAATTCATTGCTGCCAGATAAGCTGACATTGATCCCTTCAGTGTCAGTGGAAATGAACAAAAATTCATAATAAGTAAGGAAAGTGGCGGCTGGAAATATTCTCACACGTTTTCTCACATTCCAGAATCATCCCAAATCAGACCCATATCTTGAGGAAGGCACGGTAAAAAAAGAAAAGATCCTGGAGATATTTTTGGAAGATAAAAATAAGGAAAGAGATCAAGTAGGATTACTTAGGGGTCAAGACACAGATATATATATATATATATGGGAGATATTTATTTATTTTTGGGGAGAGAAATGCACGATCAGAACGTAAAAATTGCAGCAGAATTGGCGTGAAGAAGAGCAGGGCATTAGAAGGCAGTTTTGAGATCGTGAAGATTAAAATTCATCAGACATCATCGGTTTTTATTATTTAGTTCTGTTTTTATTATGAACATGCTGGGCTAATCCCCTTTTCTAGTTTAGGTTTTGTGAACCTCCCATTGAACCTTAGATTAATTATTAAAAATTTTTCATTGAATCTTTTGTGCAAATTTATTCTATTACATGCTTTGATTTTCTTTATAGCACTTTGATAATTAATTTTTCCTGATCAACTAGTTTAATTGTTTTATTGCTTACTGCTATTTCATGATCTTCAATTCGTAATTGTTGTAGGAATTGGATTAAGTAGCAAATAGAGATTATTCCCTCTATGTGTAATAGGATCTAGGTTGTATGATTCCTAGCTGAATTTCGTAGCCTAGTAATTTTATGTTTAGAGTTTTAATGCATTTACGAGTTCGAATCCATAGGGTCACTCGTAAATAGTTCAATTTAGTGGTCGTACCCTAATTAATGAACATAAGAACATTCGGGTTGATTGGTCTTACCGTAAATCTAGGGATTTGAGTTTGCACATTAGGCTAGATGTTTAATTCGTATAATTAATTAATTTAGTAAATGGGAGGGGATCGTCATCCTAAACTAGGTTTGTCTCACTTGGTTAATTTTATAATTAATTCTCAATCTACTTTGTTATTTAAATAAATATATTGATTTATTGTTATTGTTAATTTCAATTGTCACCAATTCAAAACCCCCTTATTTATTTTATATGTATGCAATACTTGAATTTAATTAAAATCTCATTATACTCTCTTGGGTTCGACCCATACTCGTTACTATACTAATTATAAGTGTGAGTCGGAATTAAATTATATTTTGGTAGGCCGGCGACAGCTTATCAATTCTAGAACTTGTTTATTGTCTTACTTGAAACTACGTGTTAGATTAATGGGACATGATTTTAGGTCATCCTTGAATTTATGAGTCACTTAGCCAAATAATTCCCTACCTAATGATGTTTATCCGTAGTTAGCCCCGTTGAGCATAAAAATCTCTTTCTTTGGCAGCCTACAAGAAATAACCACTTTGAGCATCTGAATTTTTTGAGCTTGATTGCCCTATATAGTGAAGAATTAATGGCTTTTCAAAGTGTGTTGATGGAGTTTGATAACAGCTTGGGAAGGAATAAAATTGGTATTGAAACAATGATTGAGCTTGAAAATGTATCCAAGTAAAATCATGGAGTAGTGCTTAAGTCTATTACTCCTATGGAGGAAGCGAGAGGTAGTTTCCAAAACTGGTACCTCAATAGAAAAAAGAAGAAAAAGAGAGGAAAAAAAATTATTGTGCTTGAAAGAGAAGTGAAAGCATTGAGGAGGATGTGTGCTTAATTGAAGTGAGTAAGATGATGAGAGTGAAAATAAGCGTGTTTGAGTGTCTTATTTAACATCTTTTTGATGAGAATTATTATTATATATTTGCACAAGCATCTTATATTCAATATATGTGAGAAAAAGATGCACTTGAGGGATTTACTGTGTTTGAGGTGGAAAAATGATCGAAAGTGCAAAGTTGGAGAAAAGTTGCAACTTATGCTAGAATGCTGAAAAAAGCATGTCCAATTTATATAATTTTTTGTGTTCATCTGAAACTCTGAATTGAAAGTGTCTTATATGGTTGGAATGCCACAGAAGAGAAGATCGTTTTGGCATAAAAAACACCTCAATTGGAGTCCAAACGATAAAGTTATGATCAAAATGGTGACATCGCGCGAGCTGTACCGAACAGAATGGCTGTGCCAATTTTCATGCTTTTTAAAACCTTCAAATTTTAGACTTTTTGTTAGTTCTTATATGAATATAAATCCAAGGAAGAGAAGATTGCGTGAGCTTAAGAATCACTCAAATCAGAGTTTGGTTGTGGAAGTT
The DNA here is from genome assembly GCA_023678885.1 of Pogostemon cablin. Classification (NCBI taxonomy): domain Eukaryota; kingdom Viridiplantae; phylum Streptophyta; class Magnoliopsida; order Lamiales; family Lamiaceae; genus Pogostemon; species Pogostemon cablin. Next base: position 10,453,617 of record CM043008.1, on the reverse strand, counting down.
ATACGCGGAACGGTGAGACTACGCAATCTGGTTCGATGTGATTCGACCACGACAGCTCCGGTTTGACCATCCATGAAAGTTAAACCATATGCCTGAAACTGCTTTAAATCGCCTATTTTGATTCGACCATGGTTCGACCAAGCCCATAGGTTGAACCAAATGCCTGGACAGCTCAAAATTTGTATTTTTACACCCTCGTGGGTGTATTTTTGTGTTTTCCAAGAAAAAGCTCATCCAAGGTCCATAAGGAGAGCTTACAAGTATAAAAGGGGATGTAGGCCAAACCAAGAAAGAGGAACCATAACACAATCATCCTACACCCACAAGGGGTATTACCCCCCAACCATCATCTACATCCTTTCCTCCATCCATCCATCACTTTGAAGATTTGTCTGCTGAATTTAAAGGAGAGCCAAGAGGAGGATTCAAGATGGAGAAGGACACGATGACTCTTGCATCTAGTATTTTATTCGTTTTCTAATTTATCTTATATTTTTCAGACATATGAGTAAGATCTATCCAACCCCCATGATTGTTCTTCGCAACATCATGAGCTAGAGCCGTTTTGGTAAATCTAGGGTTTTGAAGGTTTTATGAATTAATTAAACTCTCTTGTGTGTCCTCCGTACAACACTACTTGTGGAATTATTTTATATATGACTGCAAGTTTGTAACTCATATTCACAGTCGTTTTGTGCATCATTAACTGTTATTAGAGTGTGAATACATATTTTGGTTATTGATTGAGTGCGTTCACTGCTGAACAAAGTTTTATGTTATGATTCTAAGTGAGGGGACTCCGATGCTTCATTAGAACTGTCATATATGAATGTTTATTAATTTAATTGAATTCGGGTTAGTAAGGAGGATAAAGAGGTTAATTTATAGTACCTATAAAGGGAGATCATATCAGGTTAGGTTCCACATATTGGAAATAATTGACACTGATAGTACCTAGAAAGGGGAGTGAAATTACCTCTCTTGCTACGAGGTTATTCACACATATTACACGTATATTTACTTATGTCTATAGAGTAGATTTGCATGGTTTAGTGATGTGTCCATAGTCCACAAGGCAGAGTCGGCCTGCACTTGAGAGGTAAGTTAAGTAGTAAAACTGGATTACCCTAGAGCTACCTATTCTCATACTTGATCCACTTTCATATTCTTCTAGTGTTATTTTATTTTATTTGTTATTTAATTTTAGTATTTTAGTGGATAATTAATTCACAACTCTTGTTGCCTTTCATCTTAATTAATTTAGATAATAATTAAATTGATAATACGTCGTCCATTGGGTTCGATATTTAACTTAGTCGCTTGCTTAAGCTACAACTGAAATCCTTAATAATTGGGATTAATTTTGTGTGCAAAGAAAACGCGCATCAAGTTTTGGTGCCGTTGCAGGGAACGACTATTATTATTGATTTTATTTTTTCTAGTTGATTAAGACTTTTATTTATGATTATTTATTTCTACCCAACCTTAAATTTTTCTAAGGCACTTCTACACTAGAAAAAGGAGAGGAAAGAAAGGAAGAAATAACACATTGAGATAAACATTGTCGGAGCAAGGCAGAATCCGGATAATGTTGTCATACGTGAAATTTTCATGAACAATGGAATTTGTAACATGGAATTGATAGGACAAGGGGGGAAGATGATGATTTTGAGATACATCCCGCTCTTATTATATGGTAGAGAAGAATCCCTTTTCTGGAGGTTCCTTTGAAGAACCATATCAGCATCTTAAAAGATTCCTTGGTTATGCAAACACTCAGAAGGGTGCTGGAGCTAATGATCATGCTAGGCAGTTCACCTTATTCAAGTTTTCATTAATTGATGCCACAGACTGCACTACATGGGACCAACTGCAGCAGAAGTTCTTGGAGAGATATATGTCACCCTCAAGGATCTTAAGAATGAAGTAAGAAATCACCATATTTTTTACGAATCAGGGTGAGAAATTCCATGAGGCGTGGGACAGGTTTAAAGACATGTTTGAACGATACCCACAACATGGGATGCCTAAGGCTGAATACATAAGCATCTTCTACTATGGATTGGATTGTGAGTCACGAATTCTCATTGATGCATCATCTAGAGGAGCGTTGTTATCAAAGACAACACTTGAAGCAGAAAAATTGTTTGAAGACATCTCTATGAATTCACGTGACTGGCCTATGGAAAGAGTTAGAGGAACTTATGTAGTGCGGAAGGTGGCGCAGGTTGAACATCAAATGGTGAAGCCGAATATAGATGATGAGACCATCTCTAGTTTAGCTAACATCAACAAGCTACTAGAATCCCAGCAGAGGCAGATTACAGAGTTGACACAAAGGGGGCCTAGTATAAAGCAGCATGAAGTGAAGAGTGTTGAAGATACCTTCAATCGATACATAGCAAGGAATGATGCAAGGGTTGACCGCATTGAGGCTACTATGAATGCTAAGCACGCATATTTATCTAAGCAGTTGAAGCACCTTACTTTGATAATGAGGCAGATGGTCGGGAACGTGAATCAATTGACACAAACATTGGAGAAAGGAATATTCCTGTCTCAAGGTATAATGAACCCAAAAGAATTCAAAGCCATCACATTGAGGTCACGAGAACAGTATGATCGACTAATGATGCCGGAAATAGATTCTGGAGTTTCAGGAGCTCGATTCGACCATGGTTCGACCAAAACATCAGGTCAAACCATATCATCTAAGTCGAACCAAGCACCTGGGCATACTTCAGAGCTTTCTGATGGTCAGTTCAACCACGACAGCTCTGGTTTGGCTAAATCCCTTGGTCGAACCACGGTTGAACCAGCCTGTACGAGAGATGCTGAATTTTTTGAAGGTTGGTTCGACCACGACAGCTCTAGTTCGACCAAATCCTTTGGTCGAACCAGCCTGTACTGGTCAGTTTGAACTTTCTGATGGTCGGTTCGACCATTATAGACCTGGTTTGACCAATATTAAAGGTCGAAACGAGGTCGAACCATCTTATCTAGCACCGTTTTTCATGCAAAATGCTACACCTGTTGTTGATGATACTCCAGTGCTATCCCAATGGCAGAATACTGAGCTTATAGTAGAAAAGAAGTGGGAATGAGCGAAGAGGTTGAGAGCCGAGAAACTTAGACTGCGGATGGATAATGAAGATGTAGTTTTCTCTCTTGATCAAGCAATGAAGATGCCCATGAAGATTCAATCATGCGAGAGCGTAGATGATATTTCTAACTTATTTAATCTTGATTTTAATAGGACAGATGATTCTGAATTTGAGTGGAAGATTGACAAGGAGGTGTCTAGACAACCATGGGAGGAAGGTAATCCAAGGATCATATTTTTGTAACTAAGAAAGGTGAAATACTAAGTGTAGACAAGAAGAGGAAAAGAATGTACTTGAAGGTGAGGATGCGAAAGACCGTCCTCTACCGTCGTGACTCTCCACATTAAACATGAGCGCCTGTTGGGGGCTTGCCTTTCTATTTTATTTCTTTTGTGTGAGTGAGGAGTTATTATATTTAAAGTGATCACGTTTCGACAATTACATCTCTTTTCAAACTTAGTTTCGACTTACATTTTTACTAAGTTTGGGGAGTGTGATGTACTTACCTCATCTTATGAGCACCAAGGGTATAATTTTTCCTTTCTTTGGTTGTTTGTTTGTTAGGAGGTTATTTTTTTGTGGCATATTGATACTTTAACCAGTGTTGGTATGTCAATTTTTTGCAACTTACCTAATGTTTAGTGTGTTGTGTTGGTGTGTCTAGTGTGTGGAGTCGATTAAATAGTCAATTGAGTCTTTCTTATAGTTCTCCTATTTTATTAATTATGAATATTGTGATGATGTGTACTTGAGCTTTGATGATAGAAAAGGTAACTAGGTCGCAAGACGAGTTCTACATTGAGGCTTTAACCTGACCGAGTTGAACAACTCGAGGAGCTCGTAAACGTTTTGAAGAAGAAAAATCAGGTGCCCTCGTTTTCTTATTCTAATTTTTATGTGTGCTTTTAATTCATAGGAGTGGAAGGATTGAGTTTCTGATTTTGGTGATCCATGTGAGCTTATATTTTTAAATTGTGCTTAAAATTCATATGCTTTTGAAATTGATGAAGAAAGTGTACTTGAGTTATATTGTAGTATGAAGTTCTATGTTCACTTGTGGGATTTTACTTACCATGAAAAGTACTCTGTTACTTGTTAAAAACCCATGTGAGATTTTAAGTCTCGTTGATCATGTACATAATCAAATGATATATCTTTTCTGGTGAGTATCGTTCTTGTGCGTGTATTCTAGAACTTGCCTCTTGTCTTACTTGAAACTTCATGTGTGCTAGATGATGTGAGATGATTTTAGACCATCCTTGAATTTATAAGTCACTTAGCTAAATAATTCCCTACCGAATGATGTTTATCCGTAGTTAGCCCCGTTGAGCCTAAAAACCTCATTCTTTGGCAACCTACGAGAATAACCACTTTGAGCATCTGAAATTTTTTTAGCCTTGATTGCCCTATCTAATGGAGAATTAATGGCTTTGCAAAGTGTGTCGATGAAGTTAGATAATAGCTTGGGAAGGAATGAAATTGGTGTTGAAATAGTGATTGAGTTTGAAAATGCATCTAAAGAGAATCATGGAGTAGTACTTAAATCTAGTATTCCATGGAATAAAACACCCTAGGATAGTGCTTAAATCTAGTACCCTATGGAGGATGCGCGAGGTAGTGCCTGAAACCGGTATCTCGAGGAAAGAAAAAAGGAAGAGAAGAAATAAAAGAGAGAAGAAAGAAAAATAAAGTTGTGCTTGAAGGTGAAGAAGGAATGAAAATCGTCTGAATTGAAAAGAAAGAGAGAGTGAAAGTTGAAGTGATCAATCAACTTTAGTTCTCCACTATTTAAGTCACATTGTCCATATATTTCCTACCTTAACCAAAGAGCCAACATTACATCTAAAAGAAAAGTCCTTTTTGATCACATTGTCGAATCATTCTTTTAGTGGTGGAGAGTTTGAGACTTTTGGCAAGCTTATGGTTACGCATGCACTTGAATTGAATCTGAGCATAAACACCTTAACCCATAAGTTTACATCTTTTACACTTGAGTGCGAGTGATATATACTTCCCGTGAGAACATGTGAATGGAGCACTTGAATTGGTGGTGATTGTCTTATCTTGTATGTTATGAATTGATTATTACATGTAGTTGGAGTTGCATGACCTAAGTTAAGGACAATTGTATTTTGAAGGGGGTATTTGTCATAGTCCTTATTTCCCTGCTAATTTTCTTACTCTCTTTTTCTTAATTTTTATTTTGTTGCCTTGGGACGAGCAATTGGTAAGTTTGGTGGATTAATGAGAGTGAAAATAAGCGTGTTTGAGTGTCCTATTTAAAATCTTTTGTTGGGAATTGTTGTTATATATTAGCACAAGTATCTTATATTTAATATATATGAGAAAAAGGTGCACTTGAGATGTTTTATTGTGTTTTAGGTAGAAAAAGGATCAAAAGTGCAAAGTTGGAGAAAAGGTGCAACTTGTGCTAGAATGATGAAAAATGCACGTCCAACTTGTGTAATTTTCCTGTATTTTCATGGAGCTCTGAATTAAAAGTGTGATATACAGTTAGAAAGCCACAGAAGAGATGATCGTTTTTGGCATAAATAACACCTTAATAGGAGTCCAAACGAGAAAGTTATGATCAAAATAGTGACATCGCGCGAGCTGGGCCGAACAAAATGACTGTGCCACTTTTCATGGATTGTTACACCTTCAAATCTTGGACTTTTAATGATCTCTTTATATAGATAGAAATCCAAGGAAAAGGGGATCACGTGAGTAAAAGAATCACTCAAATTGGAGTTTGGATGTGGAAGTTATGCAAGGAACGGTGAGACTACGCAAGCTGGTTCGATGTGGTTCGACCATCCATGAAGGTCAAACCATGGTCGAACCATATGCCTGAAACCGCGTTAAATCGCTGATATTGATTAGACCATGGTTCGACCAAGCGCAAAGGTCGAACAAAATGCCTGGACAGTTCTGAATTCGTATTTTTACACACCCGTGTATGTATTTTTATGTTTTCCAAGAAAAAGCTCATCCAATGTTCATAAGGAGCTTACAAGTATAAAATGAGATGTAGATCACACCAAGAAAGAGGAACCACAACACAATCATCCTTCACCCCACAAGGGGGGATCACATCCCAACCATCATGCACATCCTTTCCTCCATCCATCCATCACTTTGAAGATTCGTCTGCTGAATAAAGAGGAGAACCAAGAGAAGAATTTAAGACGGAGAAGGACGCGACGAATCTCGCATCTAGGGTTTTATTTGTTTCCTAATTTATCTTGTATTTTCCAAACATATGGGTAAGATCTATTTAACCTCCATGATTGTTTTTCACAACATTATGGGCTAGAACCGTTTTGGTAGATCTAGGATTTTGAAGGTTTTATGAATTAATTAAACTCTCTTGTGTGTCCTCCATACAACACTACTTGTGGAATTATTTTATATATGATAGCACGTTTTTAACTCATATTCACGGTCGTTTTGTGCATCATTAACTATTATGTAGAGTCTGAATATATATCTTGGTTATTGATTGAGTGCGTTCACTGCTGAACAGGGTTTTATATTATGTTTCTAAGTGAGGAGTCTCCGAAGCTTCATTAGAACTGTCATATATGAATATTTATTAATTGAATTGAATTCGGGTTAGTAAACAAGATAAAGAGGGTAATTTTATAGTACCTATAAAGGGAGATCATATCGGGTTAGGTTCCAGACGTGGGAAATAATTGATATTGATATTATCTAGAAAGGGGGTGAAATTACATCTCTTGTTTTGAGGTTATTTACATGTGTTACACACATATTTACTTGTGTCTATAGAGTAGATTTGCATGATTTAGTGATGCGTCCATAGTCCACAAGGCAGAGTCGACCTGCACTTGAGAGGGAAGTTAAGTAATAAAACTGGATTACCTTAGAGCTACCCATTCTCCTACTTGATCCACTTTCGTATTCTTCTAGTGCTATTTTATTTTATTTTTTATTTAATTTTAGTATTTTAGTTGATAATTAATTCTAAAACTCTTATTGCCTTTCGTCTTAATTAATTTAGATAATAATTAAATTGATAATACGCCGTCCTTTTAACTAGGTCGCTTGCTTAAGCTGCAACTGATATCCTTAATACTTGGGGATTAATTTTGCGTTCAAAGAAAATGCGCATCATAAGAAGAATGAAAGATCATGATGGATCGCGACTTGATTGATCTGAGTTTTTAGTCATTTCCTACCTTAACCAAAGAGCCAACATTACATCTAAAAGAAAAGTCATTTTTATCCCATTATCGAATCATACTTTAAGTGGGGGAGAGTTTGAGACTTTTGACAAGCTTATGGTTACGCATTCACTTGAATTGAATTTGAGCGTAGACATCTTAACCCATAAGTGTAAATATTTTACACTTGAGTGCAAGTGATACATACTTCCCGTGAGAACATGTCAATGGAGCATTTGAATTGGTGGTGATTGTCTTAATTTGTATTCTATGAATTGATTATTACATGTAATGAGAGTTGCATGACCTAAGTTGAGGACAATTATATTTGAATGGGGTATTGGTCATAGTCCTTATTTCTCTACTAATTTTCTTACTCTCTCTATCTCTCTTTATTTTTATTTTGTTACTTCGGGATGAGCAACATGTAAATTTGAGGGTTTAATGAGAGTGAAAATAAGAGTGTTTAGTGTCCAATTTAACACATTTTTTTTGAAAATTATAATCATATATTAGCACAAGTGTCTTATATTCAATATATTTGAGAAAAAAGTGTGTTTGAGTTGTTTTATTGTGTTTTATGTGGAAAAAAAGATCAAAGGTGCAAAGTTGGAGAAAATGTGCAACTTGTGCAAGAATGCTGAAAAACACAGGTCCAACTTGTGTAATTGTTCTATGTTAGTGAGGATATAAAAACTAGAAGTGTGATATATGGTTGGAAAGCCACAGAAGAGAGGATCATTTTTGCATAAGAAACACCTCAATGGGAGTCCAAACGAGAAAGTTATGATCGAAATAGTGATGTTGGGAAAGATGCTTCTGCTCAGGACGATGGTGTCACTTTGTATGGATTGTTACACCTTCAACTATTGGAGTTTTTTTAGTTCTTTATATGAATAGAAAGCCAAGGAAGATAGATTCATGTGAGCATAAAAATTACTCAAATCGGAGTTTGGATATGAAAGTTATGTGCGAAAAGGTCAGACTGCACAACCCCACTCGACCTAAAGAAAACCCGCTCTACCAAGAGATTTTGGTCGAGCGACAGTCGATGGCATAAAATTTTAGATCCGCGAATAGGTATGCTGCTCGACCAAAGCCAATCCCGCTCGACCAAGACCATTCGGGTCGAGCGGGAACACATAATCCTATTTTGGTAATTTCGTACCTCTAGTGCGTGGAAGTTCATATTTTCTAATAAAAAGTTCATCCAAGGTCCATAAGGAGAGCTTATAAGTATAAAAGGGGATGCAGATCACACCAAGGAAGGACCGTAACATAATAAATTCTACACCCCAGAAGGGGTGGATCACCCCCCAACCATCATCCACATCCTTTCTTCCATCTATCCATCAATTTAAAGATTCGTCCGCTGAATCAAGAGGAGAACCAAGAGGAGGATTCAAAACGGAGAAGGACGCGACGACCTCTACTTCTAGGGTTTTATTCATTTCCTAATTTATCTTGTAATTTTCCAGACATATGGGTAAGATCTATCCAACCCCCATGATTGTTCTTCGCAACATCACGGCCTAGAACCGTTTTGGTAAATTTAGGGTTTTGAAGATTTTATGAATTAGTTAAACTCTCTTGTGTGTCCTCCGTACAATACTACTTGTGGATTGATTTTATATATGATTGTGCTTTCTTAATCCATATTCACGACCGTTTTGTGCATCTTCAATTGGTATATAGAGTCTGAATATATATCTTGGTTGTAGATTGAGTGCGTTCACTGGACAAGATTCCATGTTATATTCTAAGTGAGGGGACTCCAAAGCTTCATTAAAATTATTATATATGAATGTTAATTAATTTAATTGAATTCGGGTTAATAAGTAGGGTAAAGAGGGTAATTTTATAGTACCAATAAAGGGAGATCATATCGGGTTAGTTACCAGACGTGGTAAATAATTAATACTGATAGTACCTAGAAAGGGGTGAAATTATGTCTCTTGCTCCGAGGTTATTCACATGTGTTACAGCATATTTACTTGTGTCTATAGAGTAGATTTACATGATTTAGTGATGCGTCCATATACCACAAGGCAGAGTCGGACATTGATACATGAAAGAGAAATTAATGAGTGAAACTAGATTATCCTAGAGCTATCTATTCTCCTACTTGATTCACGTTCGTATTATCCTAGTTATCTATTTATATTATTTGCTATTTTAATTAATTGTTTAGTGGTTTATAATAAATTCACAATTTTATTGCCAACGTAAGTCTTAATTAATTAGCTTATAATTAAATTGATAATACACTGTCCTTTGGGTTCGATATTTAACTTGGTTGCTTGCTTAAGCTGCAATTGATATCCTTAATACTTGGGGATTAATTTTGCGTGCAAAGAAAACACCCATCAGTCCCACTTTACCAAAAAGAGAAATGCAAGGATGGACAAAAATGGAAAAATACGCACATTTTAATAGGACGGAGGGAGTATTACACATGACGAGTCACTGATAGCTATATATGACAGCTATATATGTAGCAGCCAGGTGTCTCATAATGCAATTCCACAGGACGGACTCCCATAGAAATTACTCTACGACTTCACCTTGCGATGTGGCAGCTCCACATAAAAGCAACACCTCGTAGCTTGGAAGCAACACAGAGGCGCCCTTCAGCACTTCTCCGTAGCTCTCACATCATGTTAGACATGACATGCCGCAGAAGCCAATATCATTTATATAATTACTTACCGCATAAAGATCATCTCACTTTCATTACAAAAAAAGTCAAAACACTCTAACTTCCTTCTTTGAATTTCCATATAAGTTCAGTGTTGTAATCACTTATATAATTACATACCAAATAGAAAAAAAAATAGAGTTTTAATCATTTTTATTGTTTTTTTTGTCAGTTTGTTCATATTCCAATCTCAAAATATATATTCTATAAAAACCACACATTAACAAAAAGAATTAAGAAAGAAAGATAATAAAAAATTATCAATATTTAATAAAAATAAGAATTAAGAAATATATGTCCACACACACACACACACACACACACAGAGTTTTAGTATACAATCCAACAATATATATATATATATATATATATATATATATATATATATATATATATATATATATATATATATATATATATTGTTGGATTGTATACTAAAACTCTACCTTTTTGTATGAACAATGTTATAACAATTTATTTAAAATGAGAATCATATGATCAAATGATTGCATCTTATAATTTATTTATAAGTGAGATACAATAGTCCACTAATTTTATACTGTAGATAATATGTTGTGCGACAACACGCGGAAGATCATATTATCAGTTTTCATATAAAGTATAAACAGATGCTCACAACCGAGAAAGACGGGGATTCTCTATCGAAATAGTTGTAGTGTGATTTTTTATTAGTTTATCTTGACTATAGAATCACATTAGTGCACTTTGTGTATACTGAGCAGGACCACTTGAGATCGTTCGACTTATACTGATAATATAGAAGAACTTGATCTCAGTTATTATGGATGTTCGTGCTCTTAATCCCTATACAATAACCTCGATACGTAAGCCAGTATATATCTCTTTGATTCATCAATGGGTGAGATTTAAATATTAAATTAATAAACTCGGTGAGTTGGAAAATAGTGCTGTCTCTATGGTGTGTTGTTGATTGTAGAAGGAATCTGTGTCCTATTAAATAGGTTGATGATAACCCTTTAGGAGCTCATAAGGATTATCATGTAAACCTGCTGGTGGATTTATTCGGACATAATAATGAGGTTGAGTGGTACTACTCTCGGATGAGATATTAATTAATGAAGTTGTCAGTAACTTAATTAATTAATGGGCATTGTATATCTTAAACATGGGGGACTAACGGGCTCATAATAAGAAGGAGCCCAAAACATAATTTTGGGATTAGAGCGGCAGTGCAGTAATAATATTTTAGTGGAATATATTATAATTATTGGACTTAAGTATAAATTTTGGGCTAAACTTGGATACTTAAACCCAATGGAGGCCCGACTCTAATTTCTCCTCCTCGTCCTTGTTGTAGCCCATATATACGTCATTTCAACTGTTCTAACCCTAATTGAGACATGCCTAACCTTGAGAAGGATAGAGAGAATAGCAGATTGAGAAGATCTTAAGGGTCGTCGCCCACGCGATGTCAAGATTGGACTTGGGAATACAACAAAAGATCAAGAGGTAGTTTTCTGGTGTTATTTATCAATTTCCACATTTTTTCTAAAATCATGTGAAACTCTAAACTGGACGTGTGATATACCATTAGAAAGCCACGGAAGAGAGGATCATTTTGGTGTAAAGATCACTTAAATCGGAGATTGTATGAGGAATTTATGCCCAAAGTCGTCAGGTTGCTCATGCTGTCGTGAATTCATTCTCTTCTTCAATGTACCCTGGTGAAAGGTAATACTTTTTTATGTTTTTACTTCCATTGATTTAGAAATGCATGAAAAACTAATGGTTCATGTTAATAAAATGATCGAACGCCAACAATTGGTATCAGAGCTTCAGTTTTGTGGTAAAGTGTGAGACGTTAGGCTAGGGTTTATGTGGAACATGTGTTTTTTATTCTGAATAGAATCACATGTGAGAATTAGGGTTTGGTATAATTATTTTATCCATGTATATCCCTATGTGAAACATGTTCATTAATCTTCGAAACCTGTATCGTTGATGGGTGTGTGGGAAAATCGACAGAACCTATTCGTTGAAATTTCACACCTAAAAAAGATGACAAGAGCCCTTTTGAGTGTGGGCAAATCGACAGAACCTATATCCGTAGCCGAGAAGATGGTGCACGGATTGGCACGTGAAATGAAAGAACAGGGAACTGGACGTGTGATCGAGCGATGGTACCAGTCGGCGGACATCGTGTTGTGCTTTTAGGAGAGCTGGCGAGCATGTAGCTGAGCACATGGTCGGGCGGCGTGCAAGGCAGGCTGCACGTTGTCACGCTTGGAAACGTGTGTGGAGGCGGGTGAGATGCCCATTTTGCATGCACAATGGCGAGCATGTGGTTGGGCGTACTGGAGCTTTGACGAGCATACTGGAAAGAAAATTGGTGCATGGTGGAGCATCGTGCATAGCATCGTGCGTGGTTTCTGAAAAACCAGGCAGAGCGTTCGGTGGCATGCTCGGAAGGGCACGTGGCGTCGTGTGTTATTTTTGAGAAACCAGAAAGAACGTCTGGTGGCATGCTCAGAGGGGCACACGGTGTCATGCGTGCTGCCGGGTGAGCAGATTGGATGCCGAGTGAAATACAGGGCGACGTGCCGGGCGAGGCGCGTGGTTGTTAGCGTGGTTGCTGCACGATTAAGTGTTTCAGTGCTCGGAGTTAAGCATGGAGGCAGGCACGAGAGTATGTTGTGGCGTCTGTTGGCATGTTGAAGAGCGGATAGATGGGTGGTGTAGTCAGCATTGGGCAAGGAATCAGGAGGAAGATTCGGCATCATATTCTTCAAGAATATCAGATTAGGTTTCGAAACCCACAACATCCCCGTCTGTGTTGCCCGCATTCGTGCTTGGTGGCAAACAATCGAATTTTCTAATATATAACTGTTTATAATTGATTTAATTATCTACTTATTATTATATATGTATGCATGATTCTATGTGATTTAATGCCTTATGTGCTGTAATAGGATCATGCTAGGTTACGTATTTTATTTTTGAATATTATATGCATGCTAGGTAATTAATTCTCGCGGCCTCCATTATTATATGCATGCTAGGTAATTTATCCGAGCACGTGTGTACTTCTCCAACTGTAAGGCACACAAGCTTGGGCCGTGGACTTGGGATCAAATAATGGTGTACACTTAGGTGTAAATAATAAGTATCATTCCCAACATAGTCACTGCTATTATTTGCATGGCTAATGAGGAACCGACTATTAATTATTTTGTCATAAAGTTAGGTTGGCAAATGAAATTATTGGGTAAAATATTCTCTTGTAAATGTTCGGATTTGTATACGTCCATACTAACGTGGCATGCAGATTCACGGTGCTTGAGATGTTGGTGAATTTTATTTTATATTATTTTGAGGTAATCAATAAAAATAGATAAATTCAAAGTATTTGATCTGTGTATTTATTTATGATTCTCAGGATTTTCAAATGGTTTTATCTCGCTTATTGTTAACTAAAAGAAATCATATTTACTGGTCCAAAATTAGATGATTAGAAAAGAATCTTGGATTTTATTTTTATTGCTTAAGAAAATAAAAATGTGTGTTCTCACTAAGGATGTTCTGTGATACCTATTAATTAAAGTCTCTAGTGGAGAAGTGAGAGGTTCATAGAAATATGATGGTCTCATGCGACTCTTCGAATACCTGAGTAAGGTTGATAGGCGAGAGGTCATGGTTGAATTGATGAATGAATTGGAAATACTTGGAGTAAAAGTTGAAGGGGAAACCTAGGTCAATTTTATCCTCCATAATTTGTCTAGATGTTTTGTGCAAGTTCCACCAGAATTACAAGAGACTGTATTCGGTGGGAAACTTCTGACAAAACAAGTGGCGAAGGAAATCCATTTTCATCGTAATGTGAACAAGGTTAGTATTTCATTCGCTAGTTGATGAAGCTTGATTAGTGATGGCATCTATTGACACGTTGTGTATAGATACTGAAATCATTAAAATCCTACAACTAAGTGATGATGAGATTACTTTGGACATGGAAAATGCTGCAAGAGTAGTGGCTGTCGTAGTGGGAGTTATTTATTTATCTTACGATATGAATAAATATTTGATTTTAAGAAAATTTCTTTACATATGTTTTTCATAGAAAGAATTTGATTTCAGTTTTTATGCGCTTACAGAAGGATACTCCATTTCATTTAAATGACATTGTCATTATAATGAAGGATGAAGCTATAACCTGTTGTTGTACATTGGTGACGATTTGTACACCATTAAATCATGTTTATCCCACAGATGCAACAAATAGTAATTAATAATGCATCTTCTAATCTTAGTAAGAGAAAGAAACCTTCGGAGATGAACTATACATACTCTTGGCATCTAAGACTAAATCATATTAACTTGAGTAATATTAAAAGGTAGATAGCCGATGGACTGTTGGGTTTATTGAAAGTGAAAACTATATGACTTTCGAGTCTTACTTGAAAGTAAAAATGATTAAAGGCCTTTTAAAGCAAAGGGGTGTAGAGCCAATGATATGTTGGAAGTAGTTCATTCTGATTTAAGTGGTCCTAAGACTATCCCGATGAGAGGTGGTCATTACGATTTAATCGTGGTGGTGAGTACCTCTTAGGATAGTCTAGGAGCTGTCAATCAGAGGATGAGATTAATCTCAAGATGTCTACACCGGGCATACCCTAGCCGAATGGTGTGGTAGAAAGAATGAATAGGACTCTTGTGGAAATGGTTAGATAGATGATGAATTATTTGGAATTACAAAATTCATTTTGGAAATCCTAGAAAATTGAAGGGTGGTTTATTTGGTAGTCCAAAAGATCGAAGGGTGATTGTTAACTCAAACTCTAAATTTTTTGAAAAGGACTATGTAATAAATCACAAACCTATGTATAAGTTGTTTTAAAGGAAGTGAGAGGGAAAACACATAGTATAGTACCAATTGTAAAAGATGAAATACCACAAGTAAACTGCAACGCGTGTTATATATGATACACAATTGCATGTAGTGCCTTATCGTAGTGGAAGAGTTGTTCAAAAACTGACAAATTTATATTTTGGGAGGGTCATGAGAGTTGGTCCCTAGTTCACATGAAATCGGCCCATGGGTATGACAAAGCACTACAAGATAGAAATGCGGAATCTTAACAAGTTGCAATGATTTTTGAAATAGAATCTATGAATTTTAAATTAGTTCTGGGAGCTTGTAGGACCATTAAATGTTGTAAAAGCCATTGGAAGTGGTCATACAAAATAAAAGAGGATCATACGGTAAGGTGAAAACCTTGCAAGCAAAACTTGTTGTGAAAAGGTATACTCAGAAAGAAAGGGTTCGATTATGAGGAAACATATTTCACTGGTAGCTATGCCTATGTCGATCCGGACTCTTTTATCTATTGCTACTCATATGAAATATAAAGAATAGCAAATAGATATCAATACAACTTTTCTGATTGGAAGTCTAGACGAAAACATCTATGTGAAGCAACCAGTGTGATTCATTGGAAAGGGCCAAGAGCATATTTGAGTGTAAGCTTAAAATTGTCCATCGATGGACTAAAACAAGTTTCAAGATCATGGAACATCCGTTTTGATGAGGAAATCAAGTGATATAGATTTATTCAATGCGCGGATATGTCTTTTGTATTGAAAAGAATGACGGAAATATGGTGGTATTTCTTGTATTGTGCGTAGATCATACGGTAAGGTGAAAACCTTGTAAGCAAAACTTGTTGCGAAAAGGTATACTCAGAAAAAAATGGTTCGATTATGAGAAAACCTGTTCGCCGATATCTATGTTTAAGTCGATCCAGATTCTTTTATTTGTCGCTACTTATATGAAATATGATGAATATCAAATAGATGTTAAGACAGTTATCATGATTGGAAGTCCTGAAGAAAACATCAATGTGAAGCAACCAGAGTGATTCATTGCAATGGGCTAAGAGCATTTTGAGTGTAAGCTTAAAATTGTCCATCGATGGACTAAAGCAAGCTTCAAGATCATGAAACATCCGTTTTGATGAGGAAACGCATTGATATAGATTTAATCAATGTTTGGATAGGTCTTGTGTATTGAAAAGAGTGATGGAAACATGATGATATTTCTTGTACTGTATGTATATAGTATCTTGCTCATTGGAGACAATGAAAGAGTATTGACGGGCGTATGGGTATGGTTCATAAAGCAGTATGAAATGAAGGACTTAAGAGAAGCGAAGTGTATCCTTACGTTCATGGTCATCACAAGATAGGATGTTGTGCTTATCTCAAGCTTCATGAATTGATACGATCCTTACTTGTTTTAGCATGTGAGATGAAGGAAGATCCTTATGCTTCGGCGAAAAAGGATGCTTAATCTAAGGAGTGTTATGCACGAAATTGGATGTATGTTTTGCTAAACGCATGGTCAGTGAGTATCAAGGTAACCCGAAATAAAAATATTTAAACTGTGGTAAGACATATATTTATGTACTTGAAAATGATTAGAAATTATATTTGGACTTATAGGACAGAATCACTGCTTCTTGTGGGTCACATAGATTTGGATTTTTCAAATCAGATAGGGACGACAGTAAATCCACCTCAAGATTATGTGTTCATTTTGGAAGTAGAGCCATAATATGGAGGAGTGTTATATAGAAATATATTTCGGACTCCATCATTGAAAGATGATAAATTGTAGCCTATGAGGCATCTAAAGTATCTGTATGACATTAGAAACTTCGTAATGGACTTGAATGTGATTCTAAGTTTGCCAAAGATTATTACAATTTATTGTGACAATAATGGTGTAGTTGCAAACTGGAAGGAATCATGAGCCCATAAGGCAATTAAACACGTGGAGCGTGAGTACCACCTTTTACGAGAAATCGTATGATGAGGGAAAGGTTGTTGTCGCCTAAATTGCATCAGAAGATAAACTAGTAAAATACTTTTACAAGGACCTTAAGGCTAAAGCTTTTGACGGTCATGTAGTGGGAACGGGAATCTGAGGTATGGCAATGGAGTTGACAGCATAGTCTTTTAGTATAAGTAGGAGATTGTTGGATTGTATACTAAAAGTCTAGCTTTTGTATGAACAATGTTATAACAATTTATTTGATATGAGAATCATATGATCAAATAATTTCGTCTTATAATTTATTTATATGTCCGATGCAATAGTCCATTTATTTTATACTGTAGATAATATATTGTGTGACAACACACGGATGATTATATTATCGATTTCCTTATAAAGTATAAACAGATGCTCACAACCGAGATAGACGGGGACTCTCTATTGGAATGGTTGTAGTGTAATTTGGTATTAGTTTGTCTTGACTATAAAATCATATTAGTGCACTTTGTGTGTATTGAGCAGGATCGCTTGAGATCGTTCGACTTATACTGACAATATAGAAGAATTTGATCTCAGTTATTATGGATGTTCGTGCTCTTACTCTCTATATAATAACCTCGACACGTAAGCCAATATATATCTCTTTGATTCATCAATGGGTGATTATTAGACCAATAAACTCGGTGAGTTGGGAAATAGTGGTCTCTATGGTGTGCTGTTGATTGTAGAAGGAATCTGTGTCCTATTAAATAGGTTGATGATGTCCCCTAAGGAGCTCATAAGGGATATCATGTAAACCCTGCAGGTAGATTTATTCCGGCATGATAATGAGGTTGAGTGGTACTTCTCTCGTATGAGATATTAATTAATGGAGTTGTCAGTAACTTACTTAATTAATGGGCATTATATATCTTAAACATGGGGAGACTAACAGGCTCATAATAAGAAGAAGCTCAAAATATAATTTTGGGATTTAAGCAGTAGTACAGTAATAATATTTTAATGGAATATATTATTAGTATTGGACTTAAGTATAAGCTTTGGGCTAAACTTGGATACTTAAGTCCAATGGAGGCCCGACTCTAATTTCTCCTCCTGGTCTCTGTTGTAGCCCATATATAAGTCATATCAACTATTCTAACCCTAACAGAGACATGCCTAACCGTGAGAAGGGTAGAGAGAACAGCAGATTGAGAAGATCTTGAGGGTCATAGCCCACACGAAGTCAAGATTGGACTTGGGAATACAGCAGAAGATCAAGAAGTAGTTTGCTGCTGCTGTTCCTCAACTTCCATAATTTTTATAAAATATTTTGAAACTCTAAACTGGGCATGTTATATACCTTTAGAAAGCCACGGAAAAGAGGATCGTTTTGGCATAAAGATCACTCAAATCGGAGATCGTATAAGTAAGTTATGCCCAAAGTCGTGAGGTTGCACATACTACTAGCGAGAATTCATTCTCTTCTTCAACATACCCTGGTGAAAGGTAATACCTTTCTATATTTTTTTTCGCTGATTTAGAAATACATGGAACCCTAATGGTTCACGTTAACCAAAAGATCGAATGACAACAATTGGTATCAAAGCTTCGGTTTTGTGGTAAAGCGTGAGACGTTAGACTAGAGTTTATGTAGAATATGTGTTTTTTATTCGGAATAGAATCTCATGTGAGAATTAGGGTTTGGTATAATTACTTTATCCATGTATATCCTTATGTGAAACCTGTTTGTCAATTGTCGAAACCTGTATCGTTGATGGGTTTGTGGGAAAATCGACGAAACCTGTTCGTCAAAATTTCATGCCTGAAGAAGACGACTAATGCTCTTTTGAGTGTCTGTTGTCGAGTGATGTGCCCGTAGTCGAGAAGACGGTGCATGGATTGGCGCGCGGAAGGGAAAAATAGGAAATCGGGCATGTGATCGAGCGATGGTACCAGTCGGCTGGCAACGTGTTGTGCTTTTTAGAGAGCTAGCGAGCACATAGTTGAGCACATGGCCGGGCAGCGCACATGGAAGGCTGCACGTTGTCGCACCTGGAAATGTGTGTGGAGGCAGGAGATGTCTGTTTTACGTGCACGATGGCGAGCATGTGGTCAGGCGTGCTGGAGCATTGACGAGCGTGCCGAAAAGAAAACAGGTGCATGGTCGAGCATCATGCATGGCGTGGTGTGTAGTTTCTGAGAAACCGGATAGAGCACCCAGTGGCATGCTCGGAAGAGGTGTGCAGTGTTGTGCGTGCTGCTGGGTGAAGCGCAGGGTGACATGCCGGGCGAAGTGCAGGGCAATGTTTCGGGCGAGGCAGATGGTTGTTAGCGTGGTTAATACATGATTATGTATTTCAGCGCTCGGAGTTACGTACAGTGGCAGGCACGGGAACAGTTGTGGCATCTGGTGGCGTGTTGTCGAGCGGATAGATGGGTGGTGTAGTCATCATTAGGCAAGGAATCTGGAGGAAGATTCAGCATCTGATTCTTCAGAATATCAGATTAGGTTTCGAACCCAGCAACATCCCCGTCTGCGTTGCTCGCATTCGTACTTGGTGGCGAACAATCGAATTCACTTATATAACTGTTTATAATTGATTTAATTATCTAATTATTATTATATATGTATGCATAATTCTCCGTGATTTACTACCTTATGTGCTGTAGTAGAAGAATGCTAGGTTGCGTATTTTATTTTGAATATTATTTCATGTAAAAACCCTTGGTGTTAAATAACTAAGTGGGAGAGGGATTGGTAATTAATTCCCGCGGCCTTCATTATTGGTTTGTAAGTGATGTGAGTAAACTTGTGTGTTGGCAATAGGCCTTCCTCCACTACGGATAAGTTTATTCACGGATCACTGGTACAAACTTCTTTATGATGATTGTAGGAAGTTATCTGAGTGTGTGTGCACTTCTCCAATTATAAGGCACACAAGCTTGGGCCGCGAAATTGGGATCAAATAATGGTGTACAAATAAGTGTAAATAATAAGTATCCTCCCCAACAGAGTCACTGCTATTATTTGCATGGTTAAATGGGAGCCGACTATTAATTATTTGTCAAAAAGTTAGGTTGGCGAATGAAATTATTGGGTAAAACCTTCTCTTGTAAATGTTCGGATTTGTATCCACACTAACATGGCATACAGATTCATGGTGTCTGAGATGTTGGTGAATTTTATTTTATATTGTTTTGAGGGAATCAATATAAATAGATAAATTCAAAGTATTTGATCAGTGTATTTATTTATGATTCTCAGGATTTTTAAATGGTTTTATCTCACTTATTGTTAACTAAAAGAAATCATATTTACCGGTCCAAAATTAGATGATTAGAAAAGAATCTTGGATTTTATTTTTACTGCTTAAGAAAATATAAATATGTGTTCTCACTACGGATGTTCTGTGATACCTATTAATTAAAGTCTCTAGTGGAGAGGTGAGAGGTTCATAGAAATATAATGGTCTCATGCAACTCTTCGGTTACCTGAGTAAGGTTGATAGGCGATAGGTCATGGTTGAATTGATGAATGAATTGGAAATACTTGGAGTAAAAGTTGAATGGGAAGCCTAGGTCAATTTTATCCTCCATAATTTGCCTAGACATTTTGTTTAAGTTCCACCAGAATTACAAGAGGTTGTATTCGGTGGGAAACTTCTAACAAAACAAGTGTCGAAGGAAATTCATTTTTATCATGATGTGAACAAGGTTAGTATCTCATTCGTTAGTTGTTGAAGCTTGATTAGTGATGGCATCTACTGACACGTTGTGTGTAGATACCAGAATCACTAAAATCCTCCAACTAAGTGATGATGAGATTACTATGGACATGGAAATGTTGCAAGAGTAGTGGCTGTCGCAGTGGGAGTTGTTTATTTATCTTGCGATAGGCATAAACGTTTGATTTTGAGAAATTATCTTACCATACATTTTTTATAAAAAGAATTTGATTTCAGTTTCTATGCGCTTACAGAAGGATACTTCATTTCATTTAAATGACATTGTCATTATAATGAAGGATGAAGTTATAATCTGTTGTTGTACGTTGGTGACAATTTGTACACTCTTAAATCAAGTTTATCCCACAGATGCAACAAATAGTAATTACTAATGCATCTTCTAATCTTAGTAAGAGAAAGAAACTTTCGGAGATGAACTAAACGTACTCTTGACATCTAAGACTAAATCATATTAACTTGAGTAGGATTCAAAGGTAGATAGCCGAAGGACTGTTGAGTTTATTGGAAGTGTAAACTATCTAACTTGCGAGTCTTACTTGAAAGTGAAAATGATTAAAGGCCTTTTCAGGCAAAGTGATGTAGAGCCAATGATATGTTGGAAGTACTTCATTCTGATTTAAGCGATCCTAAAACTATCCTGACGAGATGTGGTCATTACAATTTAATCATGGTGGTGAGTACCTTTTAGGATAGTCTAGGAGCTGACAATCAGAGTATGAGATTAATTCTCAAGTTGTCTACACTGGGCATACCCCAGCTGAATGGTGTGGCGGAAAGAAGGAATATGACTCTTATGAAAATAGTTAGATAGATGATGAATTATTTGAAATTACAAAATTCATTTTGGAAATCCTAGAAAAATGAAGGGTGGTTTATTTGTTAGTCCAAAAGATCGAAGGATGATTGGTAATACAAACACTAAATTTTTGGAAAGAGATTATGTAATAAATCACAAACCTATGTATAAGTTGTTCTAAAGGAAGTGAAAGGGAAAACACATAATATAGTACCAATTGTACAAGATGAAATACCACAAGTAAACTGCATCGCGTGTCATATCTGATACATAATTGCATGTACTGCCTTGTTGTAGTGGAATGATTGTTCAACAACCGGACAGATTTGTATTTTGGGAGAGTTGTGAGACTTGGTCCCTAGTAAACATTAAATCGGCTCATGGTTATGACGAAGCACTACAAGATAGAAGTGCGTAATCTTAGCAAGTTACAATGATTTTCTAAATAGAATATATGGATTCTAAATTAGTTTGGGATCTTGTAGGACCATTAAACGGTGTAAAAGCCATTGAAAGTGGTCATACAAAATAAAAGAGGATCATATGGTAAGGTGAAAACCTTGTAAGCAAAGCTTGTTGCAAAAAGGTATACTCAGATAGAAATGGTTCGGTTATGAGGAAACCTGTTCGCCGGTAGCTATATTTAAGTCGATCCAGATTCTTTTATTTGTCGCTACTCATATGAAATATGAGGAATAATAAATAAATGTTAAGACAGCTTTCCTGATTGGAAGTGCCACTATGATTATCGTTATTTTTACCTAGATTTTAGTGCCTTTTTGCGTGTGTTTTTTGTATTCTTTTATCTGTATTTATGTGTAATTTGGTGGTGTTATGTGTTTTTATGAAATTTTGTGAGTATGAGCTTATACATGTTAAAACATGTGAAAAATAGAGCGAAAACAGAGTAGGGAGAAAGAAGGAAGAAAAGCAGCACAAACACGGCCAGCCGTCTTTGGTACTCGAGGCGTGTAGATGTAAAATTTCAGAAAATTTCCAGATTCCTTCTAGAAGATATCCAAGGGTATAAATACCACTCCATTCAACATTTGATAAATCTTGGATCCGAATTTTCAGCTGCCCACACACCACACACCAATTCCTTAATTTTACACCATATCCTTCATCACTTCATCCATCTATTCACTCCATCATCATCATCAAAGTGAAGAGAAGAAGCAAGAAAGATAGAAAAATTGTAAGGAAGGGAAGAAGATAACCATTGGATCCAATCCAAGGGAGTTTTCATTCCATTTTTGTAGTAAACTTAATTGTTTATCATGACTTGTAAGATTTTTAATGTCTATGTTAATTATCTTATGAAGATGGTAGGCTAATCTCCCTTGTGAGATTAGAAACATGAGATTTGTTGGTTAATTTTTGGGATCTATGTATTTTAATTCATGTGTTGAATGGATTTGTGATTTTCTATCATTGATTGTTAATTGTTTGAATTGTATTGTTGAATTGTGTGATTAATTGTCATAGACATATGATTAGATTGAGAAATCAATTATATGTTTAGGATAGTTCATTGAATCAATTTATCATACACTTCATGTGCATTATAAATCTTGAAGAGATAGAGATATCCTTTAAGATTTAGAACCCTTTGATAGGACATCCAACTGGTTTGATCGAGAGATTGATTAATTGTGTGAGGGGATTTTCATTTAAGCTTAGTACCTAGATGGAATTGTATAAGTGAAAACCAACCTATTGAGTTATTTTGGGATTCTTATTGGGATTCACGTTCTATTCAATTCGAGAGAAAGTATAGAAGAAACGAGTGTTGGCCCTTAATCATACATCCATGAAACACATGTAATTGATACATAATTCCTAAAATTACCACTTATTGATTGTTGTTAATCTCACTTTTAATCAATTTGGTAAACACTTTCATAAATCCGTCTTGTTTGTTGATCGTTGATCACTTATTTAGTTTAATCCATTTAATTTATTTGTCTTGAAACCAAATCCATTGTTGATGAGTCTCTATAAAATTACGAAAAATGTGAGATCGCTTAAGCACTAGCGCCTTCCTTCCTATGGTTCGATAAATTCTTGAATTGATCAACCCGACTACAAGTTATGGCTTATCAAATGGCGTCGTTTCTGGGGAGGCGATGGTTGCTAGTAGCTTAAAGAAGGATCATTTTGAGTAATCTTACTTGAGACATTTTTATTTTATTTGTTTATTTTCTATTTGCTTTTTAAAATCTTGTTCTAACTTCTCTTATTTTGAAGGTGTATGCAAACAAGGTCAAAAGGGAAACAAGTTGAACACACTTTTCGAAGAAGGAGAAAGGAGAACAAAACCAAAAAGAGTATCATAATGGAGAACAATCAAGATGAACGTGTTGATGTTAGGAATGATGTTGATGGAGACGGAGTGCAACAAGTGCAAGATAATGCACTAGCATCCCAAGTCAATGCTAATCATCCTCATCAACAATTTGGAGGGTTTCACAATTAAGAGTTGGTTCAACAAATGGTGCACCAAGTTATGCTTCAACAAGGTTTTCAACATGCATATGCACCTTCACAACAAGCTTATGCGCCACCACCACCACCTCCGGTGCATCGAGGGCCTCATGTTGATCCAAGGGTGATCCGAGATTTCTTTATGCCAAGGGCAATGCCACAAATAATGGGTCCACCAATCAATGCTAATAATTTTGAGATTAAGGAGGGCCTAATCAACATGGTGAAAGACAAACAAATTTGGTGGTTTACCGAATGAGGATCCTAATGCACATCTTGCCCAATTTATTGAGATTGTCAATACTGTGAAGATGAACGGGGTGAGTGATGATTGTCTAAAGATGAGGTTGTTCTCATTTTCTTTGAGAGATCGTGCTAGAACATGGCTCTCCACTATTACTCCGGATACATGCAACACTTGGGATGAGCTTGCACAAATGTTCTTGAACAAGTATTTTCCACCTTCCAAGATGCTTCAAATGAAGGGCTTGATCACTCAATTCAAGCAAATGCCTCAAGAGAATTTCTATGAAGCGCGGAAAAGGTTTAAGGATATGTTTCACAAGTGTCCACAACATGGTTTCCCGAAAAATTAACAATAGAGAAATTTGCAAAATCAGTCCCACCCATCATGGTCCCATTTAGGTTTGGTCTCAATAGTCTTGACTTCAGTCCCAAACATTTTTTTCAGCAATAATGGTTCTGCCGTTAAATTTTTCGTTATTCCCGTTAGTAATTTTGGTCCCACTGGACTAATCCTTAAATACTGGGACCAAAATTGCAAGATTCTTGCAATTTTGGTCCCAAAGCACCTGTACAAACTTTGAAATTTTCTTGGTTTAATAATGTTAGTACAGTTTTACAAACCTAAAAACATGTTTATATAAACACTTATAAATAGCACCACATAATCTCACAAACACAAAAACAAATTTGTCATCTGATCATCATCTCTAAATCATGAAGACAACAATCATATATGCACTTCCATTCATACTTCTCATCACATTTTCATGCTCATCTGCAGCTTTTACAGACAATGATCACTACAATTTTCTCAAATGCTTTTCATCAAAATTCCAAAGCTACTCTTTCATTTCCAACCTTGTTTACGCCCCAACCAACTCATCTTACTCCTCTGTCCTCCTCTTCCGCACATTGGATCTCCGATTAATAAGAAATTCAAGAATGTACATCACATAAACTACAAATTATATCCTTGGACAAAATGTTAAGGTTCACCAGCTCGTCATATTTTTGTTCTAATATTTGAAATTTTCAAATATTTCTCATCAGTTTTTTATTTTTGGTTTGTATTTTTTTAGCAGAATATTACTTATCAGAATTGTTGCTTAAGAATTAGAAGAATTTCACATATGATAGCTGGCAAATGGGGAGAAATCTATAAATCAGTTCAGCCTATCTAGAACGAATAAATGAATATTTTAGGAAGGATGGGAAGGGGGAGGTGAGGATATCAAACCCACCCATAAAAGTATGGAACCAGATACTTTCTTACCCCATTTTCAGGTAGAGGCTTCAAGGGAGCTTGGTAAACTCTTGCAAGGCCAAAATCAGCAATTTTTACAACTCCATGTTCCTCCCCATCACCCATTACCTATTTTTCAAAATTTAAAGATAAATTAAACAAATAGCTTAGCATCAGATAATCAATAGACAGTTGCACAAAAAATTAAAATCACCTGAGGCAAATAAATTATATTTTATAAACCTAATAGTGAGGTGGCTTTAGATCCCGATGTACAATCTAATTACTGCACAAAGTTTCATAGCAAGATTAAGCAAGTCTATTTTGAAATGCAGAGAAAAACAAACAAAAAGCTACATATGAAATAATAGTAACTCCAACGATCAACAAAGAAACAAATTCTAATATTAATCTCACAACAAAAAATTCAAGAAAGTAAGTGTTTTCTATAAGAAAAAAAAAGAAAGAGAAATATTTGCCATGAAGTCAACCAGATTAAAGAAGATTTCTACCATTAGATTGTTGATGTGGGGAATGATTGTGGACCACGGTCCACCTGATGCGAACATAATAAATAAAGCAATCCTACCACAAGTGCAAAGCTAGATATAAAATTATTTTCAAAAACCTATTGTTCTTATTCATCCATAAGCACTTCTAGATTCAACATACAAGAAAGACAAAATTCAACTAAATATAGCATGCCAACTCCTACAACTATTACTCCAGGCTTATATCCGCTGCTCCATTGGCAAACCATGCCACCTGAAACTTCCAATCCCCAATCTCCGTCGCTCATTCGGGAGAAGCGTAACTATACCCATTGGTTTTCTGGACGTCCACATCAAGAAGACCTATAAATTCCCTCCGTCAAGCAGTGGACTCATTGACTTCAAGCATCAACAACAAAATTAAACAAACCCAGATTCAACAATGGCGTACGCTCATTCTCTCTTATAACAACAATTACATTTATATATATACGTGGACAAATTTGGGTTACAAACCCAGATTTGACAAGAAGAAATCGATTTGGGAAGAAAATTATAGCGGGCTCAAATTTGGTGAAAAATTAGGGATTAGGGTTCGTCTATTAATCGAACGAGGGATTTTTGCCACATTGTGATGCCGACACTCCAAAATGGCGAGACGAGCGAGGGAATTAACGAGAAGAAATTGATTGCAGAAGAGAAAATTAGGTTTCAACGACGACATCCAAATTGGGCGGAATATTAAGATTAGGGTTCGTTGTCTCAATTAGGTTCGTTTTGGGCAGATAAACAATTTTCAATCCAACTAACAGCCACGTGATAAACACGTGAGCCTCTCCATTACATTTTAATGGCTATGGGATGTATATTGCCAAAAAATAATTGTATGGGACCATTATTGCTGAAAAAAAATATTTGGGACTAAGTCAAGACTATTGGGACCAAACTCAAATGGGACTGTGACAGGTGGGACTAGTTTTGCAATTTTCTTCTTGGGTTTTTCTACCAAGGGTTGATTAATGGTCAAAGAGTGCTTGTTGATGCTTCAGCAGGTGGATCCATACTTGGTGTGACTCCGGAAAGAGCTATAAGGATTTTTGATGAGATTGCTATAAATGTTTACCAATGGCCATTGGAAAGAGTTAGTGGATGCTATGGATTTGAGAGCTTCGATCAAGGATAACAGTTTAGTGTGAAGAGTGTTAGTGTGGAGCCAAGTAAGCCAAGTGTTGAAATGATAGCAGTAGAAGTAATGAGACAATTGAGTTTGAATCAAGGTGTGAATAATCAAGGAGTTAATATGGTTGAAGGCCAAATTGATCAAGGTGTTCTTCCTCCGAATAGTGTTAGTGGGGAACAATGGGCTATGACAATGCTACGTGTGGAGGACGTGCAATACATGCAAGGAAGGAATTATCAAAACAATTACTAAGGTAATTTCAACCACAACCAAGGAAACTACCCACTAAGTCAAGGAGGTTTCAATAATCAAGGAAGTGGAAGCTCATACCCACAACAACAAAAGAGGCAAGATAACTTCTCTTATTCAAACCCAAGCAATGCGGTTATTATCCTCCGGGGTATCATCCGGGAGCTAAAGCACCAAATAATGAAGGGAAAGCAATCACCGAAGAACTCATTGAAAAGTTAATTGCATCGAATAAAGCTCAAGATGAGATAAGAAGAAAGATTGTTAAAGCTAATGATAAAAGGTTCAAAGCCTTGGAGCACTCGGTTGGTCAAATTGTTAGCTCGTTGAGTGCAAATGAGAAAGGGAAATTTCCTTCCACCATCGTGGTAAATCCGAAAGAGCAATGCAAGGCAATCACTTTGAGGAGTGGAACAAATTATGAGGGACCTTCTATGCCTATAGAGAATGAGAAGGTGGAAGAGAACGAGGTTGAGGAAAACTTGATTGATAAAGAGTTTGTGGAAGAAAGTGAAATTGAAGTAAAGGCGAATGATGAAACGAATGTTGTTGAGTCGGAAGTTGTTAAGAAGAAATGGGAAAGAACAAAAGCGTTGAAAAAGAAAGAGGATGAAGTGGAGTTGGAAAGGGATAGTTGGGGCATACCAAAAACTCAAGTACCCATCCCTTTTCCACATAGATTTTTTAAGAAGTGCCTAGATGAAAATTTTGCAAAGTTTTTGGAGATTTTCTAGAAAATTCTCATCAATATACCCTTTCCGGATGTTTTGAGACAAATGCCTCACTATGCTAAGTTTTTGGAAGACATCATGGCAAGAAAAAGGAGCTTAGTGGAGAATGAGACCGTCAACTTAACAGAGGAGTGTAGTGCTATAATTCAAAAGAAGTTGCCTCCAAAGCTAAAATATCCGGGGAGTTTTGTCATACCATGTGAGATGGGTAAAAGTGAAGTACACAAAGCTCTTTGTGATCTTGGGGCTAGTATCAATTTGATGCCGATTTCTATCTTTAAGAAAATTGGTATAGGGGAAGTAAAGCCTACATCAGTTACATTGTAACTTACGGATAGATTTTTGACTTACCCTAGGGAGTAGTTGAGGATGTGTTAGTTAAAGTTGAAGAGTTCATATTCCCAGTGGATTTTGTAGTTCTTGACATGGACAAGGATGCTAATGTTTCATTGATTTTGGATCGTCCATTTTTTACCATGGGAAGAGCTTTAATTGATGTGCACAAGGGGGAGTTGACATTGAGAGTAAATAAAGAAGAGGTGGTGTTTTCATTAAGAAATGCGATGACGCATCCGGATGAGAAAGAAGAGTGTAGAAGGATTGAATTGATTGATGAGATTGTTCAAAAGAACTTGCCATTCTTCTTATCTAAAGATCCTCTCGAAACAAGCATAAGTCATTCTCTTACTTTATCTCTTAACTCTAATTCTTCTATTTATTGTTTAGAAGATGATGATATAAATGATTGCTTACATGATTTGAATGCTTGTAGGGAAATGCAAGAAGATGAAGTCAAGATGATGTACTATGGAAAGAGAGAATATCTTCCATTGGAAGTTGAAGGTGAAGAGTCCAAAGTGGAAAAGGGAAAAGAGGAATTGAATCCATTACCCGATCACCTTATGTATGCGTATTTGGGGGACAACAAGACATTTCTGGTAATTGTATCATCATCCCTTTCACCTCTAGAGCTTGATAAATTCTTGAGGGTGTTTAGAGATCATAAAAGTGCTTTAGGGTGGAGTCTTGATGACTTGAAAGGCATAAGTCCTACTATTTGTATGCATAACATTAGGTTGATTGATGAGAATAAATCATGTATACAACCTCAACATCGTTTGAACCCCATTATGCAAGAAGTTGTTAGGAAAGAAGTTTTGAAATGGTTAGAGGCTGGAATTGTTTATGCCATAAGTGATAGTGCTCATGTAAGTCCATTGCATGTTGTGGCTAAGAAAGGGGGATTGACCATTGTTAAAGTGGAATTTGATTAAGAACTTGCTACAAGGGTAAAAACGGATTGGAGAGTGTGTTGTGATTATAGGAAGCTTAATGAAAACACTCATAAAGATCATTTCCCCTTGTCTTTTATTGATCAAATGCTTGATAGGTTGGCGGGATACAAGTATTATTGTTTTCTAGATGGTTACTCGGGGTACAACCAAATCATGATAGCCTCCGGGATCAAGAGAAAATAATTTTTACTTGTCTGTATGACACGTTTGCTTTCTATAAATTGCCTTTTAGGTTGTGCAATGCCCCCGCCAACTTTCAACGTTGCATGATGGCCATATTTAGGGGATTGATTGAAAATATAATGGAGGTTTTTATGGATGACTTTTCCGTATTTGGTTCTTTATTTGATAAATGTTTGGCTAATCTTTCTATGATTTTGCAGCGATGTCAAGATACGAACCTAGTCTTGAATTGAGAAAAATGTCATTTTATGGTTCAAGAGGGTATCGTACTTGGGCATCATATATCGAAAAAAGGTTTGAGAGTTGATAGGGCTAAGGTTGTAGCCATTGAACATCTTCCCCCACCAAAAAATAAAAAAGAGGTTAGATTGTTTCTTCGTCATGCCGGGTTCTATCGACATTTTATTAAGGATTTTTCTAACATAGCCAAACCTTTGTGTAAATTGCTTGAAAAAGATGCTCTGTTTGAATTTAATGATGCATATCTTGATGCTTTTAGGGTTTCTTAAGGAGGCCTTATTTTCTTCACCAATACTTATCTCTCCCGATTGGAGTAAGCCTTTTGAGCTCCATTGTGATGCAAGCTACAATGCTTTAGGAGTAGTGTTAGGACAAGTGAGAGAGAAGAAGTTTCTGGCCATCTACTATGCATCAAGATTTTCAATGCAAATCAAAAGAATTACACCACAACGGAAAAAGAGTTCTTATCAGTGGTTTATGCATTTGAAAATTTTCGTCCATACCTAGTTGGCACGAAAACTATTATTTATACGTATCATGTCGCTATTAGGTATTTGATGAATAAGAAAGATGCTAAACATAGACTAATTTGTTGGGTTCTTTTGTTGCTGGAGTTCGATATGGAGATACGTGACAAGAAGGGGGTCGAAAATATCATAGCCGACCACTTTTTACGCTTGAAAAATGTTGACAAAGAGGGAACCATGGAGTTCATTAAGGATGTATTCCGGATGAAGAGATTCTTCTAGTTGATTTTCAAAGGATGTACACTTTGTGTGAGACCGGAATGCTGTGGTATGTGGATTTCGTGAATTATTTAGCTTGTGGCCTCAAGCCGGATCATCTCACCGAATCTCAAAGGAAGAAGTTCTATCATGATGTCAAGGAGTACTTATGGGATGATCCTCTTTTGTTTAAAAATTGTCCGGATGGGACCATAAGGAGGTGTATCCCGGAAGAGAAGAAGTTAAGTGTCATGGAAATGTGTCATAGTTCACCATATGGAGGACACTTTGGGTTTCAAAAGATGGGAGCAAAGATTCTACAGTCGGGTTTGTTTTGGCCAACTTTGTTCAAAGATTGCAAGGAGTATATAAAGGGATGTGATCGGTGCCAAATGATTGGAAGTATAGGGCAACATGATGAGATGCCTATGAGGAATATTTTTGAAGTAGAACTGTTTTATGTATGGGGGATGGACTTCATGGAGCCATTTCCACCTTCCAATGGTTACCTTTACATATTGCTTGAGAAAAATTATGTATATAAATGGGTGGAAGCAATCCCGACAAGAACGAATGATGCCCTAGTGGTCAAGCACTTTTTGAAGAAGAACATTTTTACTAGGTTTGGGGTGCCAAGAGCCATAATTAGTGATGGGGGATCGCATTTCATAAATAAGCTTATTGAGAAGCTCTTAAGGCTACGGAGGGAAGCAGGTTTCCACACCTTACCATCCTCAAACAAATGGCTTGGCGGAGGTGTCAAATAGGCAAGTGAAGCTTGTTCTTGAGAAGACAGTCAATGGAAATCGAAAAGATTGGTCTTCTAAGCTGGATAATGCTTTATGGGCCTATCGAACGGCTTACAAGACCGCTCTTGGATTTTCTCCATACAAGCTTGTTTATGGGAAGGCATGCCATCTACCCGTGGAGTTGGAGCATAAAGCACTATGGGCCCTTCGTAAGTTGAACTTTGATGAGAAAGAATCCGAAAAGAAAAGGTGTCTCCAGTTGGTTGAATTAGAAAAGTTTATAGAAGAAGCTTATTCAAGCTCAAGGATTTTGAAGGAAAAGCTCAAATGATGGCACGATAAAGGATCAAAACGAAGGAGTTTATTCCGGGGGATAAGGTTCTTTTGTTCAATTCAAGACTTAAATTATTTCCCAGAAAATTTCATTCGAAATGGACCGGTCCATACTTGGTGATCGAAGTGAGAGATGATGGCTCAATAAAACTTGAAGGATCGGATGAAAATGCTTTTGTGGTTAATGGTCATAGGATGAAACATTATCATTCTCCCTCTCAAAGGGATTTGGTATATGTAGATACCTTCACCTCTTGAAAGCTCGTATCCTTTTAGTAGTTTAGGTTTGTAAATATTTTTTTTTCTTGTTTTGCATTTTTTTGGTCTTGTAGATGGATGGTGCTCATGCGGAGAACAGATGTATTGAAGATACAAGGAATGCCTCATTGAAGTGTAATGGTATATCGTACCACCTTTTGCAAACTTGCCTTGAAACTCTTGTTTCAATTTAAGTTTGGGGGATATGGTGTGGTATGATATATTATAATCTATGTTGGCATGTATTCTTGTGTTTTTGAGTCAAATTGGAAAATTTTTCTTATGAGTTTGGTATAATTTTGGTCCGTTTTGTTGGTGTTGAAGTTGATAATCCTTTTATTTTTTATACCTATTGTTGAGCTAATGATGTGAATGAGTTTTTGAGCATATATAGGGAGCATTGGAAGCATAAAACAGGGAAAGGCAAGGTTTGAAGTTGAAAAATTGAAGAAAACATGGTGCAAGTGCACGGCCCGTGTACAGTACACGACCCTGTAAGGTTTGTCCATGTACTGTCGTCAGAAAACTGGACACGACCAGATCTAGTCCGAGTTCCATACTCGAGCCGTGTTCAGTGCAGATACACCGCCCGTGTACCGTGCACGACCATGTAAGTTTTGGCCATGTACGGTCGTCCGAAAACACAACACGGCCACCCCACAGGCCGTGTGCAGAACTCGGACCGTGCCATGTCTGAAGGCAGATTTAAAAGGCGACCCCCGAACACGCTCTCCTCACTTTCAGTCGCCCTCATACACTTCATTTCATTCGTACACCTTTCCGAAACCATCAAATTGTCAGTGAATATCCAAGAGTGCTAAGGTTGTGAAATTTAAGGTATTATTCCTCACTTTTTCAAATCAAATCCATCCATTACTGTCAAAAACATTCAAGGTATGAGTTTCTTGCCCTAGTTTTCAATTGAAGGTTCGAACTTCGAATTTTTGTATGGGATTTGAATGAGAATATGTTTAAAACATGTTTATACTTTTAGTACATTAATTTTGTAAGTTGAATTGATAGATTGATTAGAGTTTCAAAAATTAGGGTTCATAAGACTTGAATTTTGGGATTTTTGGATTTTGATGAATTTAGGTGCATATGATGAGATAAATTGATTGATGATGCTTATATGATGATTATATTTTTATGAAATAGCTTAGGTGTTGAGGATTTGGAATAAGGGTATTAACTTGTCTTTGAAAAAATTCCTTTGAAAAAGTGTGCATACCAAGTGTTCGATGAAATGCCTAAGTGAATTTTTGAATCAATTTGAGGACTTTACATGAACAAAGAAGCATTGTTGACATTGTTAGATAATTAGTGCAAGCATGAGGTGAATACGTGATGAAATTCATGAATATGAAAGGATACTCTTGTTTGTTTGATTAAGAATGTTGTGTTGTTGCTTGTTCCAAATTTTCAATGATTAAGCATGCGGATTGTAGTTGAAAATGAGTGTTATCATGGAACAATAAGCATGATTAGGATTAGCACTTAGTTGAATAACGAGTGATGATTCTATGCTTAGTTGTCAACACTATGATGAAATTGAGTGTAATTTAAAAATTTTGAATATTGCAGATGGCTAAAAGAAGAGTTCGAAAATGCAATGAAGACTTTATCATTGTGGAAACTGAGGCAGAAATGGCCAACTTAGATGCCCAATTGATGGAATATGGGATACAACCTGAGTACTTCGGAGTAGAATTCAAGGAATGTTGGGAAAAGTATATCTTGAGGTGGCAAGCAATATTCCCGAATATCAAGCCCACTAGATTTCAAAATCAGGATATTATGATCGGGCTTGGGGTAGAAGCTGACTTGAGAAGAATGTTTAGTAGGAGAGGGATGGAGGAGTTCTTTGACAAGAGACCTTCTACCTATCAACATCTTACAATTAAATTCTTGAGTACTCTTCAAGTAAAGAAGAATGGGAATGGCTTCCCAACATCAATAACTTTCCAGCTGAATAACGAGTTGAGGGAGAAGGTACCCATCCATGTTTTGAATAGATTTATGGGATGCCCCCCATATGAGAATCATGGTCATTTTTATGAAGGAGGGGTTTCAATCAGCAAAGTTGGTGGAAGACACTAGTCAATGATGGAACAGAACCAGCAGATTACATCCCTAGCGCATCAAAGGGGACTGCTATCAGGAATCCCGTAATGAGATATTTGAAGAAGATTGTCTCAAACACAGTTGTGGCTCGTTACGAAGGTGGATCAGTAGGAGAGAAATAACTTTACATTATGTATTGTTTGTACAATGGGCTTTAGTTGAATATGGCAGCCCACTTTATCCACCATGCAGAAAGAGTAGCTAAGAGGCAAACTTCGCAAGGAGTGATGGTTGGAGAGATAGTTACAATGATAGCACAAGGATTAGGGATTGATCTTAGAGGAATTGAAAATAGAATGACTAGTGAGGGGCTCAATTATAACCAGCTAATGAGGATGGAGTTTTTAGCTGTGATAGGAGATAGATATTGCTTGAGGCAAGACAAAGGAGCTCCATTCCCTTTATCTGCTCTGGAGCTAACAATAGTTTTTTCTCGAAGGAAAAATTCTAATTTTGCAATGGCAAGTGTGCAACACTCCACTGTTGTGAGATAATTTTATCGAAGGAATCGAGAAAGAGTGGAAGCAGTGCTGAGGCAAATGTGTGTTGAAAAAAATCGTAAGTTAGCAAATTTGAGAGTCGAGCCTGTAGCGATGGAAGAGGGGGATGAAGAAGACCCTCAACATCAGCAAGTGGAATTGAAGAACGTCCTCCTGAACCTCCACAGTTTGAAAAGGAACAAGAGCAGTAACAGCAGTAGTTCATGGGACAATGGATAGGAGATGCAAACTGGAATTTTCTTTGAAGGGGAGATTCAAGAGATAAGGCACACACAGAACCTGCATAGAGAGCAAATAAGACAAATAAGAGAAGAGCAGCTGAGACAAGGAGTGCAGATTGGGAAGATCCACAAGGGACAACGTAGGAGGGAGTACTATGAGGAGAACATTCTTGCACATTCAAACAATATGGAGAAGATGCTCACGATGGTGTTTAACTTCCAGTTCCCTGCCTCACC
Organism: Pogostemon cablin; assembly: GCA_023678885.1. Taxonomy (NCBI): domain Eukaryota; kingdom Viridiplantae; phylum Streptophyta; class Magnoliopsida; order Lamiales; family Lamiaceae; genus Pogostemon; species Pogostemon cablin. Next base: position 10,418,798 of record CM043008.1, on the reverse strand, counting down.
TCGTACCTATATCCCTTGGGCACCGTGCCAGCCTCATCCCCCTCCTCGTCCAGATAATTGAGGGAGTACTTTTAGTGCTCCTCACTTCGTTAGCCTTTTATTTTAGTTTAAATGAATTGTGTTGAATTTGATACTTTTAATTGTTTTGTTTTGGGATATTTTAATTTCGTAATTTAGGACTTATTTTCAATTAAGGTTAAGATGATTGTTAATTTACATTGATCATGGATGGGGTGATCTTTATGTTTTATTTCTTTTAGTGTTGTTCTGTGTCTTTGTTTTTTGTCTTTGCTTTGTTTCTTGTTTGTTTGTGTTTGTTCGTATCTTTATTCTTGTAAAGGTTTTATTTGGTGGTTTGTTAGGAGGTCGTGAGTCATTTTGAATGTGAGTGATGATGCATTGTGGTGATAAGTGATAACAGATCATGAGTAAGAATCTCTACACTTTCGAATTGTGATATGTTTTATTTAATTGGTTCAATTAAAAGATGAATGTGTTGCAATAAGTCCTTTTAAGTCAAGCATAAACTTGTGAGAATTTGTGCCTCGACCATGCATAAATGTTATATTCTTTTCATGAGTGGATCGGTTGAGTTTTGATAAACTAAATACTTGCTCAAAGACTTTAGGAATGAACCCGATTAGTAGAGATTGATGATAAGATTCAAGGCCATCTTTGTCATGTATAGTCATTGCCAAACATTTCCTTACCCTTAACATCATCCTTAGTTAACCATTTTTGAGCCTATAAGCTTATTTCTTGTAAATTTAGCACACTATAAGCCTTGATTACCCTCATGAGCCTTATATATACGCCTTTTGTGTGAGTAATTGAGAAGATGGTAGCTAGAAAGATGCGATGAGATGACAAAAGAAGAAAAGGAATTGATTAACAAGCAAGAAAAGGGATGAAAAGAGCATAAACAAGAGTACATGTGCAACCTTACAAATATAAGAAAAGGAGCGAAGAAACAAAGACGCTCAAGAGCTAAGAAATCAAAACAAGGGAGCATAAGATCAAAAAAATAGTTGAAAAAAAAAAGTAATGATTAGAGCTTGAATGTCATAAAGAATAAGAAAGGAAGAAAGAAAGTGGAGGAATGGAAGAAAGTAGCTACCTCTTCAATTACTTACACTTGCTTAGTCACTTTTATCTAAATTCTTCCTACCCTACCAAAGAGCCTATCATTACATCTTTAATGAAATACCTTTTTGATCATTGATTGAAACTTTGGTAGTTTGTGAATAGATTCTACGAGCAAGTGTACGGTGAGTCGAGTCAATTGATTGATGAGTGTTGATTTACCTTATTTAAAGAGTGTCAAGTGAAATTGATAAACATAGGTGAGACTTAGACAAAAAGGGACTATATTGCACCTTGTTCTCTTTTGGTTGAGCTTGTTAATTTCTCATATCATGATTCTAATGATTGTAGGATAACTTAGAATAATTTGTAGTTATTATTGCTATTAATGTGTTATTACTTATGTTCGTTTAGTCTTTTCCTAGATAAAAATATCTCCCTCAGTTCATTATTTTTCATTGTTCGGGGACGAACAACACTTTAAGTTTGGGGGTGTGATTGTTGTTATTTTCACCTAAATTTTAGTGTCTTTTTGTGTGCATTTTTCGTATTGTTTTATTCGTATTTATCCGTATTATGGTGGTGTTATGTGTTTATGAAATTATGAGAGTATGAGCTTATACGTGTTAAAACAGGTGAAAAACAGAGCGAAAACGGAGTCAGGAGAAAGAAGAAAGAAAATCAGCACAAGCACGGCCAACCGTGTTTGCTACTCGAGGCGTGTAGCGCGCACGGCCCGTGTACCACGCACAGGCCTGTAAGAGTTGACCGTGCGTGGTCGTCAGAAATCACAACACGGCCACCCCTGTGGTCGTGTACCGCGCACGAGCCGTGCACTGTCCGAAGTTCATCGTTGACAGGAACCCTAGACACGACTCAGGCCGTGTACTAGATTCGAGCCGTGTAGGTGTAAAATTTCAGAAAATTTCCAGATTCCTTCTAGAAGATCTCCAAGGGTATAAATACCACTCTATTCAAAATTTGATAAATCTTGGATCCGAATTTTCAGCTGCCCACACACACCACACACCAATTCCTTCATTTTACATCATATCCTTCATCACTTCATCCATCTATTCACTACATCATCATCTCACCATAAATCCATCATCAAAGTGAAGAGAAGAAGAAAGGAAGATAGGAAAGTTACAAGGAAGGGAAGAAGATAACCATTGGATCCAATCCAAGGGAGTTTTCATTCCATTTTTGTAGTAAACCTAATTGTTTATCATGACTTATAAGTTTTTTAATGTCTATGTTAATTATCTTATGAAGATGGTAGGCTAATCTCCCTTGTGAGATTAGCAACATGAGATTTGTTGGTTAATTTTGGGGATCTATGTATTTTAATTCATGTGTAGAATGAATTTGTGATTTTCTATCATCGATTGTTAATTGTTTGAATTATATTGTTGAATTGTGTGATTAATTGTCATAGGCATGTGATAGATTGAGAAATCAATTATATGTTTAGGATAGTTCATTGAATCAATTTATCATACACTTCATGTGCATTATAAATCTTGAATAGATAGAGATATCCTTTAGGATTTAGAACCCTTTGATAGGACATATGATTGGTTTGATCGAGAGATTGATTAATTATGTGAGGGGATTTTCATTTAAGCTTAGTACTAGATGGAATTGCTTAAGTGAAAACCAACCTATTGAGCTATTTTGGGATTTTTATTAGGATTCACGTTCTATTCATTTCGAGAGAAAGTTTAGAAGAAACTAGTGTTGGCCCTTAATCATATATCCATGAAACACATGTAATTGATACATAATTCCTAGAATTACCACTTATTGATTGTTGTTAATCTCATTTTTAATCAATTTGGTAAACACTTTCATAAATATGTCTTGTTTGTTGATCGTTGATCACCTATTTAGTTTAATCCATTTAATTTACTTGTCTTGCAACCAAATCCATTGATGATGAGTCTCTATAAAATTATGAAAAACGTGAGATCGCTTAAGCCTAGCGCCTTCTTCCCTGTGGTTCGATAAATTCTTGAATTGGTCAACCCGACTACAAGTTATGGCTAATCACACTACTAGAAATCTTTGAATAGATATTGGTGATTCACCGATATCTATTCAGTATTTCCACCATTATTAATGGAGGTGTTATTAACGGTCCCTAAATAGATATCGGTGAATCACCGATATCTATACAATATTCTACCATTATTAAGGGAGGTATTATTAAAGGTCCCCTAAATAGATATCGGTGAATCACCGATATCTATGTCATGAATAGATATCGATGAATCATCGATTTCTATTCAGTATTCCACCGTTATTAATGGAGGTGTTATTAAAGGTCCCCTAAATAGATATCGGTGAATCACCTATATCTATTTCATGAACAGATATCGATAAATCACTGATATCTATTACTTCACCGATATCTATCAAGATGATATTAAAGGTATTGAACTATAAATATCGATAAACCACCGATATCTATTTAGCTAATAGATATCGGTATTTCACCGATTCTTTTAAAAATTCACCGATATCTATGATGATGATATTAAAAATAATAAACAATAGATCGGTGATTCAACGATATCTTTTTAAGGTATACATATCGGTGTATCACCGAAATTTATTCAAAATTTACCGATATAAATAAAGTTGATGTTAAAAATATAAGACAATAGATATCGGTGAATAATATCTTTACCTATATAGATATCAGTTTGCCACCAATATTTATCTTTAATATCACTATTATATTTCTATTTTATTTTAATTTTTTATATTTATTCAATTTACAATAATAATTTTAATTGTATACTAATGATTCAACAATAAACGCATTAAATGTAATTAAACTTTCATTCATCAATGATTTCAAATACACAACTAATATCATCAAATTCAATTTCAATTACAAGTGTAACTGAACAGCTAAACATGTACATATCCCCAAGGAGGAGCTTTTCTTTCTTTCTTTTGTCGAGAGGCAAGAGAACTTTCAACCCTTAACCACATGCTCAAGAGGTTGAGTCATATAGACAGCATACCTGGTCAAGGTACACCGTGATAAAATCATAAAAAATCAAATCTGAAGATGCAGCTAAATATTTATTAACACAACACACATACAAAAGGTATTTTTACCTTACACTTTTCAACAGAGTACCCCAATCTTCAGACCTGAGCTAGTGTCCTCCAACTTTAATGAGATGCACCAACGCACCCAAGGCTATTGAAACTACTGATTGATCAGTCTTCTATGCACAATCTAATAGTACACTGATAAGTGGGGGACAGCATAAATTACACATCCTACATTAATCAAGCATAAAGTATCAGGATACCACATGATTTCCTAATTTTCTAATTCGTAAGATGTGTGATGGATTTTAATCAAATGTCCATATGTTCTCCATCATAACTCCAGAATCATACAAAAAAATCCACAAGTGCATTAATTCCCTAGTAATATGAACACTAGTTCAACATCATTTAAGGCTCACACACTTAGAAGATAGTTTATAAAATATTTCTCAACCAGTTGATATTACTTTTAAAGGTAAGCCTAAATGTATAATTTGTACCTAACTTTCATTTCATGAGCTCAATTTTCACAGAGCAGTGTGAAATAAAGAATACAAGTGTATATATAGAGATCATTAGACAATTACTGTTTAGTAAAAAACAAAATTCAAAGAACTTAATCACGAGTTTATTACCAATGACTACGAGAAGCAAATATTAGAATACAAAATAGAATACTTTAGAGATAAGTAATGAACGAACCAGCTAAAGTACAGGATTCAAATTTCAACTTTCAAATAAATAATCTACTTTAGTGAAAAGCAAAAGTGTAATAATAGCATAAATTTGTTTCTGGAATTCGTGAGTGATGCAAATATACAAGTTCTAAATATTCGTGAGTGACGCAAAATAAATTTGATATTACAACCCTCATTCATCACCTAGTTCTAAATATACAAGGATAACCCATCATGACCTAGTTCAAATTTTCATGTTGTTTTGAAATTATATCAACAGCGCTACAAGTGTATAAAAAAGATGATCAATTACCTTATGTCCAAAGATTGGGTCTGAAGTAGAAACCGGTGGATCATAAAAATATCTCCACGAATCACATATAGACATTTATCCACCTTCACATCATTTTCGCAAGTACAAAATTTACACAACCAGATTAGAGCTTTCTGGCTAATATCCTTAGGTTTCTTGGCTTCACAAATGCCACACATTGGAGCCAACTGCTACAGTATTCAGAAAAAAGTTCATGAGAATCATGAAAAGATGACATACAAAAATTATATATTTGCCATACTTCTTAGATAGTAAGTCGGTGATTAGTAAAAAGAAAGGAATTTTCGGTATATCACTTTCAAATAAAATAATATATGCGAGATGATATCATGTCAAAGCTATGTTATTTACAATTTCAATGCACAAATATTGAAAATATTTGACATTATTATGCTTTTATTCAAGAATAGTCAGATATTATCAAGATAATGAATATGTAACCACATAATTTAAGTAACATGGGACTATTGTAGGTCTGTTTACTGGGTTAAATCAACAAATGTTAACATCCAACACATAACATGAATTAAGAAGTATATTTTGAATGAACAGCAGCAGGTTAAACACTTTTTTGGTGCACACATGAAGACAATTATAAAATAAAAACTTCTGATATAATTTTAATATCATCACAAGTATAAATAAACACAACATTCAAAGAAAGACCAGAAGGTATTAAATTACTCACTGGATTCACCAAAGTGCAAGCAGTACATTACCATGAGTCACAAACATCGTTATGCACTGAATCATGGCCAGATATGGAGGACGTGGGAACTTCTACGTTTTACGTGAAAGATGATCAAAGATGATTCAGTTAAATCTCACACTCAAAAGAAATTTTGAAGCAGCCTGTAAAAATTTCAATCAACCCTTAAAAAATAGGACACATTATATACAAATTAAAACTATTTCCCTTATAAAAAAAATAAATATACTCAAGGAAATATATTTAGCTCCCACTCATAACTTTTGTTTCATGAAAAGCAATGTTTTATTTTTTTTTTCTAGAGCATTAAACCATTCAAGCAATTTTAGAACGTTTTAAGGTATCTATACACCAGTAATACACTTTGATTTTCCAACTAAACATATAATTGTCCAACTACCATCTTCTATAAAAATAGGCACAACTTTTTCTAGAAAATTTCAAACGCCTCTTGGTTTATTGTGTTAGAAACTATACTTATAAGGCTTTTAAAAAATATATTGATCATCTAATAATTCATTTCCCATCTATACAAATTTCTATTTAAAGTAGCTCTGCTTTCTGTAAAAAAAAATCTAGTAAATTTTTCTCATCATGTTTTCATATTTTTCAACATGATTCTTTTCAAGTATATATGATAAGCTTTATTTAACTGCAACAAAATGTTACGAAATATAAATTTAACTGCAGCATAAAAAGAAACTCACAGGTTGAGTATGTGCAAAATAAGCAACATATCTTGGAGAAAAGGTATTTCATCTTGCAATCCTGCTGTCTTAAGAACTTGATGCAGATTATGAATACCAAAGGTGCACAAAATGCTAACAAAAATGATAAACAGTTTCAGAGTCTTAAGAACTTGATGCAGATTATGAATACCAAAGGTACACACAAAATGCTAACGAAAATGCTTTAAGAAATGATAAAAAAATTTCATGTTTCATGGCCACAAGCTCCATAAAGAAAAAAGTGTATGAAATGGTATGAAATGGTAATAAGAACATATCAATAAGAGAACCACGAGTTCAAAGAAGAAGAAGAGAGAGGTAGAATGATTATAACTGCTGGACATTCTAGACAATGATTATATCTACGGGAATAAGAATATTATTGTTAAGCATTCACTAATATGGTTATAATTCTGCTACCTCTATTTTCCCCAATAACTGAAGAACAAGATAAGGTATAAAAGCACACTTCTAGTTTTGAGCTCCCAAAGAGTACAGAAAAATTGCACAAGTTGGACGTGCGTTTTTCAGCATTTTGCTTTGACTCATTCTCCCTCGTTTCAACTCCGAATTGAGATCCGTTTTTTCCTACAACTTCCTTGTCGCGCCTAGAATCTCTTTTTACCTGGAAATCATACATTTAAGCTCACTCTCATACATTTTCCTAAAAACACAAAACACAACCAAATAGAACACAAATACGGATAAAATAATACGAAAACACACATAAAAAGACACTAAAATCTAGGTGAAAATGCATCACACCCCCAAACTTAAAGTGTTGTGCGTCCCCGAACAATGAAAATGATAAACCAAGGGGTGAGATTTTTACCTAGAAAAAGACTAAACGAACATAAGCAATAACACATCGATAGCAACAAGAACTACAAATTATGCTAAGTCATCCTACAACATTAAAATCATAACATGCAAAAAATATTAACAAGTTCAATCACAAGAGAATAATAGTGTAATATAGTCTCTTTTAGTCCAAGCCTCACAGTGGTTATAAATGTCATTCAACACTCTTTAAGGTGGTAAAACAACATCAATCGATTAGCTCGAGTCGCTATAAGCTTACTCGTAGACTACATTCACAAACCACCATAGTTTCCATTAGTGATCAAAAAGGTCTTTCATTAGGATGTAATGATAGGCTCTTTGGTAGGGTAGGAAGAATATGGGTAATAGTGACTAATCAAGTGTAAGAATCGAAGAGATGACCAATTTCCTCAACGTCTTCACTTTCTTTCTTTCTTTCTCAACTTTGGTAATCACAAGCACTACTCATCAAATTTTCTTGGATTTCTTGAGCTTCTTATGATTCATGCTTCCTTTCTTAGATTTTTAGTACTTGAGCATATTATTGTTGCTTTACTCATTTTCTTGTTTTTGAAGTTGTATGTCCATTCTTTCTTGTGCTATTTTTATTTTTTTTCTTTCTTGTTTACCATTTCCTTTCTTTTCTTGCAAAACATCTCATCACTTTTTCCTAGCTACCATCTCCTTGATTACTCACACAAAGGGTCAATATATAAGGCTCAAGTGGGACATCAAGGCTTGTAATGTGCTAAATTCACAAGAAATAGGCTTATAGGATCAAAGTGGTTGACTAGGGATGATGTTCATGGTGGGGAAATATATGGCAATAACTATTAAATAACAAAGATGGCCTTAGATCATGTCACTAATCTCCACTAATCGGGCTCGTTCCTATAGTCCTTGAGCAAGTTCTAGCTTATCAACACTCAATCGATCCACTCATGAAGAAAAATACCATGTATGCACGATTGAGACTCAAATTCTCCCAAGCTTGTGTTCAAACCTTAAGAAACTAATTACACCAAATTCATCTCAAAATTGAACAAGTTAAGTAAAACATGTCACAATTCGAAAGTGTAGAGATAATTAATCATAACTTGTCATCACTTACTACCACAGCATGTCGTCACTCACATTCAAAAATGACTCACAACTTCCCGAAAATAAACCACCAAAATAATCCCTAAACAAGAGTAAAAATACACACAAAACACATAAGAAAAGACTCACCAAACAAGAAACAACACAAAAACAAATAACATGCAAAAACAACAATCACCATCATTAGAAAATAAAGCACATATTCAAATCATCCATAACAATGTAAGCTCACAATCATCCCCATCTTTGATTGAAAATGAAATCCTAAATTACCAAAATAAACATCCCACAAACATAACATATGAAGTAGCATGCTAATCACATCAATCCAAATCAACATAAATTCATGCTAAGCACATAGAAGTGGTGGGGTGTAGAGCGAACTCCCTCAATAGGCATTTGGTAATAAAAGTTGCTAGCTCTGAGCTCACTTCGTGCTTCCAATACCCTTCATACATGCTCAACAAAACCATTAGCTCAACAATTTCATTAAAAATATAGACTATCATGCACTTCAACACAACCAATCATACCAAAATCCAACCAATACTCATGAGAAAAATTCAAAATTAGCTCAAAAACACGAAAAGTATATGCCTTCAAGCAAAGTAATTCACACCACGCCATATCCCCCCAAACTTAAATTGAAACAAGAGTTTCGAGATAAGTTTGCAAAAAGTGGTGTGATGTACTTACACACTTTAAATCAAGCACTTCCCGTATCTTCAATACGTGTTTTCCTCATGAGGAAAATCAACCTACATACAAAAAATGCAAAACAATATCAAATCCACAATCCTTATTGAAAACACTAAATAAAGCAATAAAGATAATGATGGGTTGTCTCACATCGAGCGCTAAGTTTAACGTCTTCAAGCTGGACGATATTTTCAAGCTCATGGTGGTCTTGAATAGTCTTTAGGCACCATCATAGGTTTCTTCTTGAAGTAGTGTCTTGTGCTGTCAAGTTCAACCACAAGAACATTTCCCTTCTTGTTAAATAGCTCAAGCAATTGTTCTCCGAAAGCGTTCTTCACAAGGAATGACCCTTTCCACTTGTTTCACTTTTTTCATGGGGCTTTATATGCATTTTGAACTTCAACCACATCCCCCGATAAGAATTCGAGCATTGACAAGTGTTGATGCCCTCTTGCAACTTTTTTCCTACAATCACCAAATAAATTTTTATCAATAAAATCTTGGAAGTTCTTAAGAGAATTTGAAATTTCAATAGAATGAGAAGGTTTAGGCTTGGGGGGAGTAGAATCCATAATCTTAGTTTTCGGAGACTTCTATTATTTCATAAGGGCATGAATCTCTTCTTGGTTTCTAATCTTGACTTTCTCTACCATCTCTTCAAGAGATTCGACAAATCTATCGAATTCTCCCTTCAAATCTTCTTTCAACTCTTTGGTTTTCACCCACTTCGAAACTCTTTCTCTCTTCTCTTTCATAACCTCATCAACCTCCAAACTATCCTCTTTTCTAGCCTTAACGACCATGCATTCACTCTTTGTTCCAGAAGTAGAAGGCATGTTGTTCTCTTCTTGAAGTCTCTCCACGGTGGACTCAACTTGACTAACTTGGTGTTCGATGGAATCCAATCTAGCACCGAATGCTATGATTGTACTTGTCACCATTTCACACCAATTTCTCATTCGATCCATCCACGCTTCATTGTTCTTCATCTCCTTCTTCATGCGCTCCATAATTTTTTCAATCAACTCATCTCTAAGCTTCTCTTGGTAGTCACGTTGGGCAGAATAAGAGGTGTTGAAGTGTTGAAAATTTCCCCATAGTTATGGTTGATTTCCTTCTTAATTTCTAGAAAATTTTCCTTGAAAAACATCTTCCACACCCTTGAGGGTATACTTGATGATGCATTTGATGAGGGACTCCAAAATTCTCATAACCTTGTTGTTGGAATTGCATATCTTGTACTCCAAAATTCGATTGCAAATTTGGCTCACAATTTGGCATTTGAAATCCTTGAAAATTTCCTTGTGTGTTCATATTGGGAAGAGGATTTCTATTCACCATATCTCGAAGAATATCCATGTAGCTCATATTTTTGGGCTTGTTCTCTTTCTTCTTCCTTCTCAAGGTATACACCTACAAGAGAAAAAAAATTTTGAATAAAATTTTCTAAAACAAATATAAGATGCATAAAATAAAAAAAAAGTCCTTATTAAGACCACTCTAAACTTCTAGCGACCGTTACCTCCCTGGCAACGGCGCCATTTGATTGGTCGTATATAGTCGGGATGACCAATTAAAGAATTTATCGAACCACAGGGAGGAAGGTACTAGAGTTTAAGCGATCTCAAGTTTATCATGATTTTATAAGGACGATTGAAAAGGAGGATAGATAAGAATGCAAAGAAATGCAATGCAAGAAATGAAGGATAAAAGGAATGAAAAGATAAATGAATGGGTTCCAAATGATGCAAGAATAAGATTAACAACAATCATGGTATATATAATAAAGTAATTATGGAATTAGTTCTAATCTCTCATGGACAAGGCATAGGAGCGATCACTAATACCACCTAATCTCTCTCTCGAGATGGATAGGATGTAGGCCCTCAATAAGGCTGTTAAACGCACATAGGATCGAGACCATAGCAAACACCTCCCACTAGGTACTAATTACTCTATGAGTTCCTAATTAGGTACTAAATTATAGGCAATATTCCATTTTAAGGTACTATGAATTTACTAATAGTTTGTGTCTCCTCATTTAATCAACTAACCTCTCGATTAAGCTAATCAAATGTTCTATCAAAGGGTTCTAAATCTAGAAGGATATCTCTATCTCATTCTAAATTAATGCACATAAAGTGTATGATGAAATAATTCAATGAACTATCTTAAACACATAATTGATTTCTCAATCTAATCACATGTCCATGACAATTAATCACATAAATCATTATATACATCAAGCAATCAACAATTAATGATAGAAATAACACAAAGCCCATTCAAGATTAAAATCAATTTGCATAAAAACTAAATTATCCAACACTAATCATGGAGCTAATATCACAAAGGAGATTAGTCTCTCATAGTCACAAGAAATTCAACATAGACATTAAAACCTTGCAAACCATGATCAACTATAAAGAAAATCACAAAATTAGAATTAGATTCCTCCTTTGAAGGTCTTCAATGGTGATCTTCTTCTTCTTCTTGTGATCTCACTCTCCCTTGCTTTCTTGATCACTTGAATAGTGGATTTGATGGAGGGGATCAAGTGTAGATGGATGGATGAAGAATGGATGAAGGTTGGGGTGTAAAATGGAGGAAATGGTGTGTGAGGTGTGTGTGCAGGGCAAAACCACAAAAATCCATTCAAATATTGAAGTATGGGGTATTTATACCCCTTGGGAAGCTTCTAGAAGAATTCTGATTTTTTTTGCAGAAAAAGCACCTACACGGCCCGTGTACAGTACACGGCCACAGGGGTGGCCGTGTAGGCATTTCTGGTGTCAGAACTCGCCCAAAACACACAGGGCCGTGTTCGGTACACGCCCCGTATAGTTGCCGGCCGCGCAGTCTCATTGTTTCGAGCATAACTTACACATCCGATCTCTGATTTGAATAATTCTTGCGCTCACGCAATCCTCTTTTCCTTGGCTTTCTATCCATATAAAGATCTGATAAAACTTCCAATATTTGAAGGTGTAATAAGTCATGCAAAGTAGCACAACCGTGCTGAGTAGGAACAGCTTGCGCGACGTCACCATTTTAATCATAACTTTCTCGTTTAGGCTCCGATTGAAGTGTTTCTTATACCAAAACGATCTTCTTTTCTGTGGCTTTCCAATCATGTATCATACTTCTAGTTTTGAGCTCCAAAAGAGTACAGAAAAATTGCACAAATTGGACGTGCATTTTTCAGCATTTTGCTTTGACTCATTCTCCCTCGTTTCAACTCCGAATTGAGATCCGTTTTTTCCTACGTCTTCCTTGTCGCGCCTAGAATCTCTTTTTACCTGGAAATCATAAATTTAAGCTCATTCTCACACATTTTTCTAAAAACACAAAATAAACCAAATAAAACACAAATACGGATAAAATAATACGAAAACACACATAAAAAGACACTAAAATCTAGGTAAAAATATCACTCATCAAGTACTTATTTGTAAATATTCAAAAGTTTGGACTAATTCAAAATCGTAAAAAAAGTTGGGACTTTTCATGTAATTAACCTTATTATTTATTTATTATTTTCCACATATGAATAATATGGCGCGGTGAGAGAGGGAGTTATGTAACTCCTGCGGTTTTCTCAAGGTTTTCTTATTTGATTTGGATAAAGAAAACTGTGCAGGACATCGCATACACATGCGCATAAGCATAACTCAGAAAAGTTTCTGACAGTATATTCTCGTTTGTTTTTTCTCTCGTATTCTTCATTCAGTTCTAATACAAATTCGTGAATCATAATCTTTCAACCCTGTGTTGAAGATTTAATCCAGAGATACTAACGTGAGTATCAATCGGTTCGTACGTGTTCTTCCGCTACAACACAATCCTACGGTGAAAGGTAAGAGATTTCTCTCTAAGTACGCTTAGGCTTTTTGTTTTAGGATCGTGAGTTTTCCAACAGGAACCCAACATATACCCTACCCTACCCTACCCTACCTATTTACATCCCTATGTATGCTCATTTTGAAAATCAAGTTTTGGTTCTTGAAAACTCAAAACTAAAATTTTACAAATATCTCTTATATTCTTACAAACTCTATTAATTTTCAACTCACTAAATATATGTTCGTTATCTATCCTCAATTAATATTCTTTATCTCTCTTCTCTTCTCTTATCTTACTTAAATTAATATTTTCTTTCACACATCACCACTCATCTTTTACACCTTGATTTCACATAAAATTAAAATTCATCATACTAAAACCAAAACATACATGAACTATCATTATTCATAACTTTTAAACTCTAGACTCAAACAAACATACCCATAAAATAGTATTAATTATTAGGGAAAATTTTAGGGAGATTCTTAGCTGACCTGCACTCACACATGACCCAGGACAATACAGGTTGTAGGTTAAAAAGGATCCACCACTTATTTTGTAATATTTTATTTTAATATTTTATTCTTTTGCTTTATTAATTATTATCCCTGTATTGTAGGTTAAAGAGGGGTCCACCACTTATTTTGTGATATTTTATTTTAATAATTTATTCTTTTACTTAATTAATTACTATCCATATATGTTATGTGCCTCTTTTCTACATTAATAATAATAAAATAAAAATGTGTTCTTTATTTTTTATCTTAGTGTTTTTCAAATAGTTTTATTTGTTATAAAACTTATATAATTAATATATTATATTTTATTTTAAATAAATTTATAATTTAAAATATATAATTATGAAGATAATCTTTTTAAGTGTCAATTTTTTTCGATATTATTTCCTATGTCCGGTTCTAAGGTATCCATTTGCTTTTTGCACTTGGACAATTCTAAGATTTTTATTTGCTTTTTGCACGTGGATTAAGGAGTATTATTATAGGCAGTGTTTTCATAACCGGACCGGTGATCGAACCGGTAACCCTCACGGTTCACGGTCGAACCGATCGGACTGGGCGGTTCAATTGGAAAACGAAAATTACATATTTTTAATAATATTTCATTATTTTATATATATATATATTTATATATATTATATTTACATACCTTATTTACAATAAAATATCAATACAAATAGTAAGGTTTTAAATAAATTTAATTAGGAAACAGGTTTAACATATTACATTTTTACTATTAATAAAATATTTAATGCATGCTAGAGAGAGGAGAGAGAATGGAGAGTCCTCACACCTCGAGCCCACCACCACCTCTTTGAACAAGTGAGACAATGTACTGTGTTGTGTTGGAACTTAGAATTGCCCCTCAAAAGTCCAAAGTCATGCATGGACAACATTAAAAATTAAAAAATATATGTATATGCAGAACCGCCGGTTCCCGATCAGCCGGGTCTTCCCGATTCTTCCAGTTCTGACCGGTTCTGACTGGTTTTTTCCGATTTAACTCAATTTGCAGTTTTGATGTATATTTGGACCGGTTGTCAGACAGGTTCCCAGTTCAACCGGTTGAACCGATCGGTCCGGTCCGGTTCTGAAATCATTGATTGTAGGTAAAGTTGGTAGTTGTATTAAAGGAAAGTGGTGGGTCATATTGGGCACTTTTTTTACTAAATAGAGAAAATTGATACCTTTGAAGCGGATCCCAAAAATAGTGAAATAGATACCTTTGAAGCGGACGGAGGGAGTGTTTTTTAATTCATTCATAAAATTTTAATAATAAATATTCAATAACTAATTAAAAAAGTTGTCTTTAATTAGACTAATTTCATTAAATATTTAACATTAAATTTCTATTTAATAAATATTAGGTTACAATTTAGAGTAATTATTAATAATCCTAAAAATAATTATTTTCTCCATAAAAAATTTAATAATTAATACTATTTAAAATTATATTATTATACTATAATATGGTTCTTAAATAAAAATTTTATTTATATCACATGTTACTAAAAATCAATCGGATACAACAATTGGAAATAAGAGATAATAATAATAATAATTATTATTATTATTATTATTATTATTTTAAAAAAAACTCTCACCTACACAGATATGTAATTATAATAAAATTTAGGGATATTCTTTCGTGAGACGGTTATATGTTAGACGGTTTGTGAAACGGTCGATCCATTGTTAAAATATATTTATTATATATATAAAATGAGTTGATATCCAGTGCACCTGGGTGCAAGAGTGCACACATATGTATATAACTTTTTATTTTATATTGTATAAATGTTTCTTAATAATTGTATACTTTTTCACACTCAATTTTTCATTAAAAAAACTAACATCCATGTATATATGACTTTTTATTCAATATAGTGTATACATATTTTTTAATAATTGTATATTATTTTACACTCAAATTTTCATTAAAAAACTACAACAAATTCACTAGAAAAGTGTACACATTTTTTTTTCATAATTGTATATGTTTTTATTCATAATTATATACGTTTTTTAAAATGGGTGCACCGTATCCTAGGGTGCACCCTGGTTCACAGTAGTATTAACCATATAAAATATGTTTATTTGTATATAAAGTATATCAGTAGATAAAAAGTGATCACCAATTAAAAAAAATGTAAAATTATCTCACTCGTGAGACATACCAAAGACTACTCCTTAATTAAAAGGCAAATTATCCTAGGCGTACAGGTGTAACATGCATCCTCTTTCACGAACTTATACACTTATATTAAATAAAAACATATACATTAATAAATAAAAATGTGTACACTTTCTAAGCGAATTATCTTTTAATTTTTTAAATAAAAAATTGAACGTAAAAAACTCATAAAATTATTAAGAAATATATACTACATTATTAGGGATGCAACAAATGGTCCGGCCCGCCCGAACCCGCACTGGTTCGTGACATTTGGAGTGGATCGGCCTGCCACATTTTGAGAATGGGGCAAGTTTGGGTAGTAGTAATGCCCCAGTTTAGCCTGTATGGATTCGTTTGTACCCGTTTAATATTTACACTGTATAATACTCCCTCCGTCCCATTCAAAGAGTGTCTTTTTTATTTTGGTCGTCACACCCAACGGGTTGTCTTTCCTTTTTTATACACATGGGACCCACTCATCCCCCTCTAATACAATTAAAGTATGGGGTACACCCTCTCACTAGTATAACTATCTACTACACATTAAATAATAATACTCATTAATCTACGTACAAAAAAGCAAAAGGTCATCTTTTGACGCGACGGAGGGAGTATATTATGTGTATAGCATATATATTTTATTTATGTTTTTGAATTATATTTATTATTTATAAGATATATTTGCTTAATTGATTAACCAAGTAGAAAATACGTGATATTATTATGTATATAATTACTAATTAAATGAAATAATATATATTACACATTATTTATAATAAGTGTATATATTTAAAATAAAATAAATAATCAAAATGGGTCAAAAACGGGAACGGACCCTACTTAAACTTAAAAGCGAATACTCCACTGATCCTTCAGATGAGATTTGGTACACCAAGAATGAGAAAGACACTATCACTTTTACTCCTCAGAACGGATATGAATGGAACTACTGAGGCTGGCGTGCTTTAAGACTCCAACTCTAAGACTCGAAATATCTTTTTTTGGCTTCTTGAGACAAAATGCTTTTAGCCCAAATTCAAATAAAAAATAGAGGAATTGAAGAAAATTAAATTTGAACAAGGTCCCGATCAGGGTCAAAATGGCTTTGACTTGTAGCAAGAGCAAGGAGCTAGGGCAGCCAAGTGGATCAACAAAGGCGAGATCCGTACCGAAGCGACGAGACCTTAGGAAAGCCCCTTGTATAGGTTGGGCAAGCTTTGATGCCTCTACTCCCAACAAGTTGCGGGTCGAGATCGTGGAACTATCGGCCGGCTAACGGGGGTATGCCTACGTATGAGAACGTAGTAATGGAGAAGGTAATAGCCAAAATAGGATTCGTTTTGGCTAGAGCGCCCTCGACTAGAAGAAAGAAGACCAGCCGAAATGAAGGCCCGAGTTTCCAGACACATCGCACTTCCGCTCGGGTCGAGGCTGCCACTCGGTCCTAAGACGGATCAAAGAAGAGTGGGGAACCTCTCGCTGGTTTTTGAAATTCGACATCAGGAAGTCTTTTCACACCATCGACCGACATCGATTCATCTCAATCTTTAAGGAAGAGATCGACGATCCCAAGTTCTTTTACTCCATTCAAAAAGTCTTTTTAGCCGGACGACTCGTAGGAGGTGGCCCGCCCCGTATAGGTCACAGGGCAGTTGGACCCGCAATAAAAGAATGGGTCTGGGTCTAGGTACTCAACTACCCGCCCCGTCCCATTGACATTCTTATACATTATTAAATAAAAATTCACATATAGATGCACGTGTACACTCGAGTGTAGATAATATCAACTCTAATTAAAATTATTATAACTAGATTTATAAAGATATTTTTTTCTAAGTTTATTGATATTTTTGTTTACATACTTTACTTATTAGGCAAAGACTTGTGTGAGACCGTCTCACGTAAGGGATTACGTGAGACGGTCTAAAAGTAATAACTTTTATAATGAAAAGTACTAATAAATTAATAAAAAGTGATAATGTTATTTCATGAACAATTTATAGTATAAATAAAAAGTGATAACATTTTATAGCGAAAGTGATAACGTTTTATGACGAAAGTGATAACTATTTTAAAATGTATAAAATGGTCTCACGTGAGACGGTCTCACGCAAGACCTACCCTTATTATTAATAAACTGTTAAATATTTTTTATTTAATATAATAAATTAATTAAAGATAAAATATAAAAAATACTCCCTCCGTCCCATTTAAAGAGTGTCTTTTTTTTCATTTTGGGCGTCTCACCCAAAGGGTCCCATTTCTTATTTTACACACATGGGACTCACACCTCCTCTAAACCAATTAAAATATGGTTCAACACTCCCACTAATACAACTACACACTACACATTAAATAATAATACTTCTTAATCCACGTGAAAAAAAGTGAAAGAATCTCTTTTGAAGTGATGGAGGGAGTAATATTTTATTTCTAATAAGGGTTAAAATAAATTAATTTTAAGAAACTAAATAGTTTAATAGAGAAAAATTTAAAAAAACGATTTTTGTAACTAAACATGGATTAAAATTTAAAATAAAATATTATAAATAATATTAGAATTAATAAAATGAAATAAAAAGTGCATAAAATTGAACATGAGATGGATGTTATTGAAATTAAAAAATGGGGAGGGGAGGAACTAAATAATTTATCTAATATAGATAAATATTAATTATTTAAAAATAATTTAATTGTTAATAAAATTTTTATCATATTTCAAACATTTATTATATGGTTTATATGGATATCAAATTAAAGCTCTTAAAAAACGAATAATTTGATATGATTTTTATAAATAATAGATTTGTAATAAGAAAATTATAAAAGTTTGAATTTTGTTATGTAAAGTAAATTTATAAATAAGATAAAATAAAAAAGAAATCACATGATTGGATGGGGTTAAGAGAGAAATTATATATTAATTGTGTTCTCATGATGTATTCTTCTTTTCATATACAACCTGCCATACAAGTCTTCAATCAACAATTAAAAGATCTAACGGCTAAAATTAATTGCATCTAATCTAACGGTGGAGAAGACCCTTGGTCATGTGTAAACCAGGGTCAACTAAGTAAAGCCCAAAATTTTATCATTTCAATTTTCAACTATTAATCAAGGGGTGTAAATTCCACACAATACACACTATTTGATTATAGTTGCAGAAATCAGCGGTAATGTCAATATGACTGCATTTCTACAATTTGGTAATAATTTCATTTTACAATCCAGGATCATCTCCCACGTGAACTGCAATTACTTTTTCAGTAGAATCTGCAACCATTCATTTTATTCCATGAAAGTCAGTGATTGAAATTTAATTTATTTGCAACAATTTCCTGAAGATTTGATACCCTAGCAAATCTTTCATCATTTGTAAAATTTGCATTCATCTCACCTATTGGTCATAATTGCACCTCAATTGAGAGAATCATCACCAATACTCTTACCACAATGGCAAAATAACTCAAATCCATCACTAAAGTTGAGTTCTTTTTGCTTTGAGGCTTAAACTATACCACTGGAAACCAACATGATCAACTTCTTTAAAAGTATAGCACTTTACAAAAGCCACTCACAAATTCAGTAGCAACCAACAAAACTAACTAGAGTTTACCTTTTAGCCCCCTTGGCCAAATGCATCACAAGGTCCAGTGAATCAGCACCGCGCTTTCGTTTTTCATTTTTTTTGCAGTTCAAATAATCAAGGTTGCAAAATCTTCAGTTGAAAAGGCATCCAGCTACAGAATTGGTCACAATTACACATCAGATAGAAGAAATTTTTTTATTACAACCTCCCAAATTTTGTACGAGGAAGAACTCTTTCATATATTTGCATTTCCCCAGAAAGGAATATGATGATCCTCGAAGCTTAAAAGCCCTCGCCTAACTGTGAAGTTTCTGGGAAGCAGAATCTTCAATCTTCTTAAGGTACTCATTCTCATCCTATTTTAGAACCAAGAAAGGACTGCAAAGATAAAAGACAGAGAAAGGTACCTCAGTCTAGAAAGCAGACTTAATTATAAGGGCAAAAAAAAAAGACTATAAGAGTTCACTATTAGAATTAAAATGGGTGGAACACAGTATGCAGAAGTACGAGGGACACAAAATTTTTACACTTTAAAGAAATTTCTATCTCTGTTAATTAATGTATTTAATATAACTAAGAGTACAGACTACAGAAATCCTAGTATTATCAGAAGGTGACACACATCATTGGGAATAGGTTAAACTTCAAATTATTTAAAGTAACAAAAAAATGTCAGCAATTAAGCTTAATAAGAAATTTTGCGGTATGGTTGTTTATCTGCATTAAAAGTAGTACATAAGTCGGTATAAGCATGCTTAGTTACTAAATTAGATAAAGACAACACTATAATTCTCTTTTCATATGCACTATACCTCCAATAATCAACTAATCATGTATAAAGGGAAAGGAAAGCATAAATACATATGCAAACACAAGCATACATACATATATGCATATATACACCTATATATATATATATATATATTGGTAATAACTACAAAACAATATCCGAGGCTTAGACTAATTAAGGTGGGAAAAAAAGACTCATTTGTTTCATCAAATAAATCATTGAATGTATTACATGTTACTCCATTAGATTAGAATTTTTCCAACAAACACCACCTCAATGTTGCAATTTTGAAGTTCCATGTGGTTTTCTAAATTAGGCTGAATCTCATATTTTTTTGTTAGGCAAATTATCCCTTGCACTCGGGTGCACACACACACCCGGATTTTACTCTTCAGTACATTAAATATTACTATTCAGTGTAGTCAACTTACCCTTTTGAATAAAAATTATGACTCATGTTCAAGTTTTGTTATCTTGTAAAATTTTCAAATTCCTATTGATATGAATAATAGTTTGTTATTCAGAAGAGTA
This sequence comes from Pogostemon cablin, assembly GCA_023678885.1. NCBI lineage: Eukaryota > Viridiplantae > Streptophyta > Magnoliopsida > Lamiales > Lamiaceae > Pogostemon > Pogostemon cablin. The sequence goes on along the minus strand of CM043008.1, from coordinate 10,398,126 downwards.
AAAGTTCATCGTACTAAAGAGTACTCCTTTCATCCTATAATGGCGTGCACAGTTAGTGCGTATATGGAATTTAAGAAAAGTGTTTTTTTGACTTACTTTTAGGGGTAGTTTAGTATTTTTGGGAAATAAATAAATTATAAAGTAAATTATATCAGTTGGAGAGGGATGTCAATTTTGAAATTAAAGTGATTGGTAGGGTTATTGGGTTTGGCGTCATTTCCTTTTCTGAAGTGTGGGACAAACAAATGGAAAAAAAGCGTGAACTTGTTTATGTGTCGTAGGGTAATATTTTATGTACTAAAGAGTAAAACTCGGGCATACCACACAATGAGTTCACAAGAGACAAGTTCCGTTTTTGTTATCATCTCGATCTTTCATGTATATGGCTTCGAAAGAAAGCAAATAATAGAAAGTACAACTGAGCAATAGGATGACTAAATTAGTTGAGCAGAAATATAGATGCATGCATCCAATATCCTGTCCAGTTCTACTTCATCATAGTTGGGGTTCGTAAAGTGGTACCTTCGTCTTCGTTAGAGTAGTTCCTGGTTTAGTTGTAGTGGTACTCCCCAATCCAAACTTGGGCCTTTTTTCTGCAGGCTTTAGTATTTGGAAAGAGCACATCAACGTCTCATCAACACTCATCATCGCACCAGCGTTGTCAAATTCTCCACAGTAATTTGGGGCTGAAAATATTGTGACAAGTTGTCTATCGGCAAAAAATTCATATCCATCCTCAACAACCTGCAAAAGTGAAACATATAAACTAATTATTGACATGCCTAGCAGTTACATAGCAGGATAAATAGAGTTTATACCTGGTGGGCACGGCAAATAAGATCAAGATCATGCTTTTGAAGAAATTCTGTCACCTTATCTGGACCAAATGTAAATGATACGCCCCTATCATTCATTCCCCACCCTTTGACATCTTTACTGGGATCAGACCATAGTAAATCGCATAGTAAACCAGTTTCTGGGACATCAGTTGGACGCTGTAGATTTCTGATTTGATCCAAATCATGCAAATCGGGTGAGAGTCCTCCATGCATGCACAATATCTTCTCATCAATTAGAGCCGCAACAGGTATACAATTAAAACAATCCGTGAATACTTTCCAGATCCTCACATTAAATCTTCTTTTGCACTCATCATAAAATCCATATATACGATTGACTGACGCACACTCATGATTACCCCTTAGTAAGAAAAAATTTTCAGGATACTTGATTTTATATGCAAGTAGAAGACAGATTGTTTCTAAACTTTGCTTTCCACGATCGACGTAATCCCCTAAGAATAAGTACTTTGATGTCGGGGGCAATCCACCATACTCAAAAAGTCTAAGTAGATCAGAATATTGACCATGAACATCACCTGCCAAATCAATATTAATTAAGTATACATTCAAAGAGTGAAGGTTTTTGCAAAAATTTTAGCATGAAATGATTAAGTTGTTTTAGTATTAGACCGTCACGCACACAAACATACAAAGAGAGAGAATTAAGTTGCAGATCTTTAAAGTCAACTTCTCATATCATGTCGTAAAACGAATAACACATTTAAAGAGGGAATTAGAAATTCGCATAAAAGACTACTAACAGATGTCAATGAAGTATGCATGTATGATAACCATAGTTGTTAGAGGAGAGAGGCGCAAGGACCATGAGGCAAGCCCGAGGCACACGCCTCTTGTACAAAGTGCCATAACATGGTTCTACAATATATATACACAAATGTATCATACTTACAAGATAATTATCTAACTAAATAAGGTAAAAACCACATAACTCACATAATGATGCACAATAACTCATAACAATAATACATAGAACATTCTTGCATAATCAACTTAAAAGTTAAATTTTCAACATAAATAAATAGTAAGTAAATAAAACACCTAGTTTAGAGAGTTTATCAGGTTTCAAAAAATTAGCTACTAGAAAACTAATAAATTATCTTTCTCATCCTCCTCCTCTTCAAATTGATCATCATTCTCATTGAATAAATATAAAAATGGGAATATTATTGATAATGCTTTAATGTACAGTGTACTTTACTAGTAAGAAAAGTTAAAAAATAATAATAATAATTAAAAAAAAAAAAACAGCATAGCACCTCAAAATATTATATATTTATTGGTGTGAGAAAAACAGAAAATAACAAATAAAGATGAGAAAAGCACTATATATATACATATATAAACTCTATAGGAACAGAAAAAATTAGAAAAATCAAATTATAAAAAATAAAAATAAAAACCTCAAATTACCGCAGCTAGGAGGCGGAAGCCGCTGGAGATGGTGGGTAGTTGTGTTGGTATGTGATGTTTTAAATAGTTCAAAACCCTAAACCCAATTATCTATCCAATTACTACATATGAATAATAAAGCCCATCTCCTCCTAAAGTAAAAAAAACACTGATAAAATAGAAAAATATCAAGTAACAACTTATATAAAAAAAAGGGAAATTTAGAAAGGGCGCACAGAGGCACAGTGAGGCGCATGCCTCATGTCATCGCCTCATGGAGCCAAAAAATACTGGATAACAAGGCTCATGGCCCTGAGCCTCCGCACCTCTAACAACTACGATTAATTAGAAGAAGACATAAAGTCAGGAGATAAATCCCCCTCGAATGCCAAGTTCATTTCACCCAGGGCATTCACATCACATTCCTAGCTAGGAAGAAGAGATTCAAAAGCAAAAGCAAAAGCATAAGATCAAAATCATGATAACCAAGAATAGAGTTATATTGGAAAATGTGCAACTCTACCATTAAACTGCCCTAATTACGTCCTGTATCATGTTTGTGTACTCCTTTTGCATTTAGTCCAGCAGTGCAAGGTGTCAAATTTAAAGAGTGTAATTTCTGAAAACAAAGTGGTCAGATTTTAATGCATTCCCCAGGAGGTATTTCAAGTTCTTGATTGCTATGGTTTATAAATTAGTGGGTATAAATGTCTGCAATGAATAATCATATCTTACAGAATGATCTTGAACAATAGATCATAGCATAACATTTTTGCTAATTAGATTATTTGAGTATTGAATAAGTTCACAATTAATGATAAATGAACTTTTGACATTCAAAAGAATCCATCAAGTTATGTGCCTAGGATGCAACTTCATTGACTTTGACAAATGTCCTAAGATGACTATTACTTAATAGACTGATTTTCTGAAGAGGAAATCATATCATATACAATATAGCATAGCAACTAAACATTTGCTTTAGTTGCAGGCTGAAGCAGCTAAACATAGCCACATTACATAACAGGATTAGGTAATACACTATTGTAGGTACAAGTACGGCCTATCTCATAGAATATAAATTGTACATGCCTACACGGCTGAAACTATCCAAGTTAACTGAAGCATTCTGTCAAGATATCCCATATCGGTTCCACTTGGAAGTGTGACATGTAAAACAGTAAAAGGGAGTAAACCCTTTACCTTGGACCGTGTTTTTGAGTTAAGTTAGAGACCCTAGGTTAAATGCTTAACAATTTGGTCCAACGGACCATATTGGACGGGCTAAAGAGGCTACTCAATGATGCGCCTAGAGTTTGCCATCCGGAGGTTGCCCTAGGTATGGGTTGCCACCCAGGCCTCGATGTGTGCTGTCTGTGGATGTCCAGCTTGAAAGAGGAATGGATTGATACAATATCCCACATCGGCTCCACATGAAAATGTGGATTAACATTTTAATGGGGGTCAAACCTTTACCTTTGCCATGGTTTTGGATTAAATGAGGGCTCCACAGCTTATATGCCTATCACATTCATTAACAAGAATTTAATAATATCTAGTAAAATGCCTTTACTTTAAAAGGAAAGGAGAATAAGTCCATTTGTGCTTTGCAAGCAACAACAATGTGCCACATAAACAACCCTAAGGGATACACAAGACCCATTACTAATTAATCCATAATTAGTTAAAGTAATACAATTAAATAATTTCAGTCCAATAAATTCATCAGACTCGCTTCCTTTGAAGCCCATTGCCTGTACATATGAACTATAGGTGGCACATAATCACACTCTCACCAAAATAGCTCCTCAATTTTAACTATGGCTTACATCACATTTTAATAGTTCCATTGCACATAGATAACTAAAAACAAATAGTAAGAATTCTATACACAAAAAATGAGTACAAGTCTAAAAATAAATTAAGGTCTTCACCCGATTCTAAATAGCATTTCTACGTTGAGTAATGAAGTAGAATTTATAACCTCTGAGTAATGTCACATGTGTACATCCAATGATAAAGAATGAAATAGTCTAGCTATTCCAAACCTATCACTCTCGTTTCCTTTTTGTGACGTCCCAAAACAATCCTTCATACAAATAGAAATCTTTCTATTACTCTCATCTCAATTGATCTAATGATCTAGAATCACAATGTATCACCAGTTTTTAAGGAAAAAATGTAAAAGCATCGAAAATTTTACACTTCGTAAACTCAATCCAAAACTCCATTCATTATCGGACTCACATGATAAAGTATGTAAGAATTGAAAATGAGAAAATAGGACACCACTCTTCCTTACTGTTCAGAAAAAGAAAAGTGAAACCAGGCCACTATAAGACTATAACTTCATCCATCTATTTTTTATGGATATGAACAGGATCGTGAAATTATAAATAGTAGAAATAATCTATAATCTCATTATTATGTTCATATTCAGCGAAAATATAATTCAAGGTCCATATTCACTATGTTAACCACATCACAATTCAAGGATCCATTCCCTCCAAAGAAGCATGTATAAAGAAGCAAATAGATCAGCAGTAAGAAATTAAAAAGCCTAAATCATGTCGATCTAAGAACATGGATTAGCAGTCAAGATAAGATCACAGAAAGGAACTACTGAAGTACATCACAGCAAACCATCTTAATTGCAGATTCAACATATCGAGGCAAGCGATTATACCCTCAGCTTCCATTGTGCATGAAAAGATAAAGACCATAAAATAAGAGCGATGAAATTGTACCTGGGAGCAGGGAATTCAAAGAGAAGTATGGTCAATGACCATGGTTTTTAATTGACATGGTCATATTTTCAAAACACCCAAATGTATATCTTCCTTTATTAACAAACCATGTGACTTGTTCATATCAACAATACAATTTTAAAGCACGCATCGGATTCCAGACTAAACCTTCTGTAGGAACAATTTTACCTCAACTTCAAGTTCCACCCAAATAACAGTTATTTCAAACCTCCCAACCAAAGCATCCTTAAAACCTAAAAATTCACATCTTCAACACAATTGGTCAAAATAAAAAAAAACAATCCATCTTCAATCTCGACAGCAAACAAATTTCTAGCATAACAGACAGCAAAAAAGATTTACAAACTGAACACGCAATTGTGTACACAAAGATGTAACATTCTGGAAACAAACTTACACCCCAATCCAAACAGCTCACCCAAGTCAACCTACCATGAAAGCAAATTACAAAGACATTTACACACAAACGCTAGAAAAAAAGAAAAACATATATAGAAACAAAATAGTTCAAAAATATCAACATAATCCAGAAGAAAAAAAGAAAACCCCAAGTCATTGAGCAGAAGAATCGTAACAGCGAAAACAGCAGTGTAAAAAAGAGGGAAAAAATCTACCACAGATCTTAATGGGAGCTTCAAGGTCAAGAAGATTAGGCTGTTGCAGAAAAATATCTCTTGATTGGGAACAAAGGTGTCTGATCTCGGACTCAGAGAGCTGCACCTGCTTGCCAGGTCTCCCTTTAACATCAAGCAAACGTCTTATTACATCATCGAGAGCAAGTGAGTCCATCGAATTTTCATACAAGAAGAAAGGAATTGTTGTGTTGATTAAGCAATGAAAGATTGAGAAAAAGGAAGGAAGGAAGGAAGGAAGGCGGAGAGAATAAAGGGAGGGGGAGGCGTGGTGGTGGTGTTCAGTTTATTTGAATGGAAGACTTGAGAGGAGTTGTGTGGGTAGGATTCTTAATTAATTAATTATAATTATAATTATAATTATAATTATAATAAATTGGGTGGACTTTGTATCTGATGCCATTAGACCCACTCTGAAATGGAACAGATTCGCGTTTATCGTCTCAAGAGCGCGCGCGCGGGACTAGGGAGGACTTCATCGCTCCCCAACTTGTTTTATTCGCCCGAATAAAACTCAATTTTAAGAATTAAACCAACTTCTTTATTTATTTTTTACAAAATTTGCCGTGAGGTACTTATGTCAAACGATTCATGAAGAGTTGTGTCCTTCAAATTCCACATTTTTAGTATTAGATGTGACTCGCTCCGTCCCACGTTAGTTTACGATTTATCATTTTGGATTGTTCAAATTAAACTTTACGTTTTCTTATTTATCAAACTAGACCCACACAAAATAATTAATTATTTTATATATGGCACACAACGTTAAACATTAAATATTACTCCCTCCGTCCTACCACAAAGTGACAAAATTTTTTGACACGTAGATTAAGGGATATAATATTTAATATGTAGATGTGGAGAGAGAAATAATATTTTAATGTAAATTGGGTAGGTGTATTAGTGTGGTGTGTAGGTCCCATGAGAATATATTATTTATTTTGTGTGGGTCCCTTTTATTAAAAAGAAAAATGCACTTCTTGTGTTGGGACGAACGAAAATGACAAAATGCTTTCATTGTAGTGGGACGGAAGAAGTATTTCTCTAACATATATTATATCTCTTAATTTAAGTGCGTTAAACATTAAATAACGTAAAGGTTAACGCGGGGTGGAGGGAGTATACCTTTTAGGATAAGAACTTCTGAAAAAAAAATTAATTTTTTAATTTTTATACTAGACACAAGAGACCAACTCATTAAGTATGATTGTTATAGCCCGGAGAAATTAGCACTTTTTTTTGCACAGAGAACAAAGAGTATAATAATTTAATGTAAAGTGTAGTAAGAGAAATAATATTTAATGTGTAGTGGATAATTGTATTAGAGTTGGTATGTGAGTCTCATGAGAATAAATTAATTATTTTTGTGTGGGTTCCATGTATTAAAAAGGAAATGTGTCAATTTTTATGGGACAAACAAAAAAGGGAAGTGTATCAACTTTTATGGGATAGGGTGAGTAAGTGTTATACTCACTCATTAGAGCATGATTGTTTATTCCGTGCACAAGAACGTATACAAGTCAATTTTCTGTTAGTTTTTTAATGAAAAATTAAATGTATAAAAACTACACAATTATTAAAAAATATACTCCTTGCATTCCATTTCAAATGACACACTTTTCATTTTTGGTTATCCTATAAAAATTTGCATCTTCCTAAAAGAAAGTAAAAAGTCAAAAAACAAAAAAAATCACATCTTAACGCACCTAACATACTTTATTATTTACTCCCTCTATATTCTATTTTAACATATGTATTGCTAGAGATTTAAATTACAAAATGGCACACTTTAGGCACTCGCCATCTATTTTCATTGTTCAACTCTTTGACAACACGAAAAATCATTGTTCAACTCTTTGACAACATGAAAAAACCAAAAGTCCCGCCCTTTCTATCCATCCAAGGGATGGAAGGCAGAGGCCTTTGGTGTCCCTTCCGGTCAAGAATTGGGGCCTCACAATCACTAGCCAATAGACTTTTCTCTCATGTTATTTACTCCTATTTATTACCAAAAGCCCCCGGGGACATAGAGGGATACTCTGTATCCCCATGTGAACACAACTCTCTCCCTCTATATTCTATTTAAATCTATGTATTGATAGAGATTTAAATTGCTAAAGGGCACAAAAATGACAGACGGGATGTACTTCGTGGTCCCGGGTTTAATAGTTTAATTCATCTAACAACCCATCCGCCATCCCACATATATTTCTCTAATTAATTCATCTTAAGAACACGTTTTTTTTATTACAGTATTAATTTTTTCGGGATTATTACCTTTAATGAAAATTGCTAAATAATTAAAAAAATAAAAAACGTGTTAATTGTAATCAAGAAAAAAATAAAACAAACTCACCCGTGAGATGACTTAATAATATATTAAGGTAGAGCATCATCTTTAATGCACCCTCTATTTCAAATAATTTTTTACACATTCCTCATTAATATTTGCTAGTCTCACATAATCCTTCACATCAAAGTGAGCATTAAACATACAAAAGAGAGTATTAAATTAGGAAAATAAAAGCACTCTAAAATATCATAAAAATAATTATATATATATATATATATATATAAATAATGTATTGAATGTCATGATAATATTAATTCTTTTAAACTACACCGCAGAGAAGCCTCCAACTATACATATGGATATAACGAAAACCAAAATTTTCATAAGCCGAATATACGTATGGAGAAAAAAATAAGTAAATAAATAAATAAAAGAAAAAAAAAGTAAAAACGTGAATTTTCAGAGCTGAATCATAATGTATACGGGCCGGTTGGATCAAGCTTTCTGCATAATTCCTGTTGTATATGTAGACCATGCATGCATGTATACATGTGTGTGTAATATATAACAAATAGAAATATGGAAGATGGTGTTTGATGAAATAGCAAGTTGAATAAGTGAGTAAGATCAACAAGCTCCATAAGGGGAAGTAAGCTTCAGCTGTAACAGGTTTCTTGTCATGCATTGAGGTGTTGATTGGTTAAGTGAAGCATAGGTGATAGTGAGTTAGTTGTAGCTGTTAATAACAGCCAGAAGAAGTTAATGATCAGTTGTAACCAACTGATAGATTATGTGGATATTTCATACATGATGACAGTTGAAAGGATGCAAGTTGTTCACATGATGATGCTTCAGTTGTTAGTCCATCATCAACACACCAGTTAGTTTGGCAAGGTTCTTCAGTTGGAATCAAGAAGATGAGATGCAGGATTGAGGGTGGAGATTCAACATAAGAACACAATGTGATCAACATAAGTGTTAAAACCATAGGATCAAGAAGTGTGCTGTTTTGAGAAGTTGAAGTGGTTGGAGGCAGTTGCAACTAAGCTCAAAACTGATCATGTGGAAGTTACGTTTGCTGATATGTTTAGTCTGCAGCAGTGGAGTATAAATGCATCATCATGCACAGCAAATCAGTAGTGAGAAGAGATCATCATCATTCAAGCTAGTACATCAAATTAGGGTTTTCTAAGTGTATAAGTTCATCATCATCTTCATGTTGTAATCATGTTTTCTTCATATAGTGATTGCTCTCCTTTAAAAAGTGGATGTAGATCAACATGATCGAACCACTATAATTCTTGTCTTCTTACTTCAAGTTTTAAGTTCAGTTTTGTTTCATATCCACACACAACATTAGTTATTAGGGTTGATTAAGCAAGCTTGTTGATCAAAGCATTGCTGGTTCCATATTGTTGTGTTGAATTCATAAGAATTCCAAATAAGCAAGAAACAGAAGACGATCTTTGGACCCTGTACGATGAGTATTGGTGTGTTTGCAAAAGTTTTTGAGCTGTGCGAAGGTGCAACAGCCCAGCATATTCCCAAGAAGCAAAAACAACCAATTAATCGACCTTTCGTCGTCCCCAGCATATTCCCAAGAAGCAAAAACAACCAATTAATCGACCTTTCGTCGTCCCCAATCACGGGCTTTACGCTCTGGTTGCAGTGCCTGCAGTTCGGCAGGGCCGGGTTGGTCCAGATGATTTCGGGGGCCGATGGTGCACCATCCTTGTTTTGAGCCATGAAACTCGCTATTTCCGAGAATTTCTGCTCCAGATTGAAGATTGAACTCCAGTGAGTACGTTACGTTGTCTCTTGCAATGGAACTCGCCGCCGACGGATGTGATTCCGTCGGAGTGGAGATGCGCCAGGCTGTGCACTTTGATGCTGCTATTTTCCGACCATGGAAACGGTGGCGGAAGAGAATTACTGGATTCACCTGCGGTTTCCGGCGGAGGGACGGAAGCAGCAGCTCCGTTGGAACGCGGCGGAGAAGGTGGCAGGGTGGTGGTGAGGCTGTATGATGGCAGACCGAGAGTTAACTCAGTTAAGACATCGTCATTAGTTTTTTCACTAGTATTGCTCATATTTTTCGTGTAGGTTGAGGAGATGAAAAATATTATAATTACTCAAAAAGATCATTATATATATATATACTGCAAAGTGTAGGACGAAGAGTATATATTACTTATTTTGCTAGTTTAAAGATTATATTGATCACATTCTAATATATTTTCATTAGATTTCTGATTATCCTTAAACACGAACATTAGATTTCTGATTATCCTTAAACATGATATTTAATTATCTACAAAAGGTTTAATTCAAGATCTATATATTATCTTGTTTACCCGGTCCGGTATGCATGATTCTAATAAAAAAAATATATAAATGAATTAAAATTTAATTTTTTTTTAGATTTTTAATAAAAAATTAATGATATATTTGAACATAAAAGAAGTAGTAATATAATCATCAAACTACATCCTATATATTATTGAAAAAAAAATATTACAGATTTGAGTGTAAAATTTTACACCATAAATCTGGTTGTGAGAATACAACTCTTAACTTTAGAGATATTTGTGTAAGATAATCTCACGGATTATATTGCATGAGATGATTCTCAACTAATTATTAATACTATTATTATAGAAAGAAAACTAAAATTATTAACAGATTAATGACTGATGACCGCAAATATGACGGATTAAAATTACGAAGGCCAAAACTAAAATCGTGTCTATTGTGTTACGTGAGATTATCTCTATTTTATTATAAACCAGTATAAATTCTCGGATAACATGCGGGTGTTATAGTTATAATTTAAAAAATATAATTAAAAATTATTTTTTTTAAATGAATATAAAAGAGAGAGAGGGACTTGGGTAGGAGTAGGACCGGATCCTTGCTGGGTAAGATCACGAATTTCAAGACACAATTCCTTAAATGTCCAGGATTTCTCTTCTTTCGCCAACACCGTCCACTTCACCTTTCTTCTTCTCAGCTTTCGCTGCCGGAGTCCAATTCGCGCCGTTGGACTAAGGAATTGGACAGCCCACTTCACTTTTCTCCTTCTCCCTGTCCCCGAGTCCCATTCACACAAAAATTCCATCCAATTGGATTTAGGAATTGGGTCGCTCACTTCACTTTTTTTCTTCTCACTCTCGCTGGATTCCCATCCTGCAAAAATCTCATTTGTTGAGATCGTCCATTGGTGAAGAATCGATGTTAATTTGAAAGTGGATCCCCCATCATGTAGCTAAACGGATCCCCGAAATCATCAATCAGGTCGGAAGAATGATAAATTGTGTTAGTCGGGAACTACCCATTGGTGGCGGGGGCGTTTCCACCGTCGACTGAAGAACTCGCCAAAGAAGTAGCTAGCTTGAAATATTTGACAACCTTGCGCTTCAACTTCCCAAATATATGGCGCTTTAATACATTTGTTACCTAGAGCAAATAATTGGACAGGACAACAACAGCTTGAAAATTGTCTACTTTCAGGACCTTTAAATTTTTTGTTGGCTGTCATAAACACTCGTATGAGTCAGTTGTTTCCACTGTAGAAGATGAAAAGCAATTGAGGCGGTTCTCCGTGAATGAGCTAGTCAGCTCAAACTCATGTGAAAAACTATCAAAGTAAGCAAATGTTTTTGAATTTATAGGCAATCACCATGTGGAGACCTTGAGCCCATTCAACTTGCATTCATTAAGAATTTGTGTAATAGGAAACTGCAAGATTATGGAAAACATCATGGAGACAAAATTAATGAGATAGCAGAGACTTTCTCGTCCTACCAATTTGGAGACTATTGAGCTATTACCTTGTCCAAGCTGCAAAGCATATGCAACTACGCCACACTAAATTGGGGCTCACTGAATTCATTGTTTATCAAACGTTGCAATGAACTGAGAAATCTATCTTTGTATGGGACTAATGCTTGAAAGCTAGCATCAGTCAAATATGGAAAGAGCTGGTGGAATAGTCATTTGCAGGATGAAATGAAACTGCTACTCTCACCATTATTTCAGTTAATGGAAGAATCGCCTGAACTTGGGGAAACATCACACGACAGTGAACCAGTCATAAATAATGCAAGGGAGGATATAGTTGAAAATATAGTTGACAATAATATTAATAATTCTGCGTTGAAAATTAATGCTCATAATAACCATAAAGAAACTAGTGTTTTGGTTAACTTATTTTTATGGGAAGTGAGGTAAATCACTGTTGGTTTTCCAGTCGTTTCTGTTATTCTTCCATTTCTTATTAGAATTTCAAGCAATTGATAAATTTTATTTTAATGTTTTTACTTAATTAGATAATTTAATTGAAAAGTTCAATTCAATTAATTTTTTAAAATTGCTCTTTCAAATAAAGAGTAATCTAATTTATTATAAAGAATAACTCAATTCATTCTAAAAAGTAACCTAGTTATTTTTATAGAGTGATCTAACAACTGCAATTTTAAATAAAGAGTAATCTAATTTATTATAAAGAGTAACTCAATTCATACAAAGAGTAACCTAATTATTTTTATATAGAGTGATATAATAACGTATAAATTACATATAATTTAATTAATATTAAAGAGTGATTTAATTAATTTCAAAAAGTGATCTACCTAACACCAAAAGAGTAACCTAGATTGTATTAAATTTTATTCTTCATAGTATATGACTTTATTTTTAGAAATTAAACGCTCAAATTAAGGAGTGATTCAATTAATATCAAAAAGTTATCCAACTAATTTAAAGAATAATCTAATTACAATGTGATCTATCAATTTATATATTGCATATAATATAATTCTTCAAAATACATGACTTAAAATTTATAAAATCAAAGTCTCAAATAAAATAGTAACCAAATTCATTAGAAAGAGTAATCTAATTAATATAGAAAAGTAATCTTGTAAACAGAACATAAATAAATGAATAACCCAAAAAGTTTTTTCATAGTAACCCGAATCATTGCAAAGAGTAACCTAATTAATAGAAAAGAGTAAACAAAAAATTATTGACGAAACAAAATAAAATAAAGAGAATAGTTAATCCAAAAAGATTTCTTATAGTTACTTGAATTATTATAAAAAGTAACATAATTAATAGAAAAAAGAGTAATCTAAGAAATTATTTACAAACAAAATAAAATAAAGAGATTCCATAAAATTAAAACAAAATATCACACGGCAGAATGCATTCCCCACCACAACAGAAGACAAATTGAAAGGGTGGTATTGCTTAATTGCTTTCTCCTCTCTCTTCGAGCTGGATGATGTTGAAAAGGAAACATAACCATGTGAGCCTGCACTCGAGCATCCAGATTCTTCTTGAACGTCATGAACTACTTCTTCACCAAACAAAGCTGCGCATAGTTGAGCTCATTCAGCGAAAGATTAACATAAAAAGTTATTGACCAAATCCCACTAATTAATCAATTAACCGCTATTTAATCCCCACTGGTGTGTAATTAGTGAGTGCGTTGGGATTTATTCATCAACGCGAGTGCAAAAGAAGGTTCAAATAAAAAACAACATAGGGCTGGTGTGGATTTTTCAGATCTCGAGGAATTATTTAAGACATCATTCTGAACGTGTTAAGCTCCAAACCTTTACTGAGAGAAATAAAAGGTAGGCTAGGATCAACAAAATCATAAACACCCTCAAGAAATGAGGCATTGAACTACATCAGGATATGTTAGTTAGGAGGATATAAACATTTTCAATTTTAAAGAAAAATAAATAAAGACCATAAATTAAAGCTCATTATACGAAATTTGCTGTACGTTTGAGTTATAATTCAGAATCATATCATTAGGAAAGCCAAGTAAATGAATTTCAACAACCTGCACAGGCACTGCATGGAAGCAAAAGTCTACAGTCTGCACTCTTTAAAGCATCTTTAAATAGACGGATGGAAGATACTACTTAACAATAATTATAATGATTCTCAGTAATTGATTGACAAAATTTGGAATCTCGTAAAAGGCAAAAGGACTTCTAATTGAGCCTTTTTGTCAGCAACATGAGCCGCCATAGTGGTTCCAAATGATCCACCACTGAGCACCACAACATGTAACCACCAAGACATGCTATAAATATCTTTCACTTAACCAAAAAGAGAGAGAAAGAAGGAGAAGCATAAACATTTATGCATGCAGCTTCACTGATAAAAAATTACAACAGTTGATTTCAAAACTAGTCTGAATCTAAGAAACAAATCTATTATCTACTTGGAAAGAAAGAAGCAACTCTTACCACTATTATTGAACATATTTACATCCATATAATTGGAAGAAAAAAATGTCAAATTGATACGTTGAACACGGACAAACTTGGGCATCAATAAGTGCATGCTGCTGCTGAAATTAAATAAGGCCTTAGGGTCATACTAATCAATCCAAAGAAGAAGCATCTTTTACACAATAATAAAGGGTTTGAACCAAGATTACCATAGGGTAAGGCAGAGTATATCTAGCACAAAATTAGAAGGGGAAATTTTATTCTAAAATGTTAAGCACTGAATTGACAGTGAATTAGTTAGGTTTTATTATAATGTTAGTTTTACCTTGTTGACAAGATAGCAAAAAAAAGATCAATCTCACACAAGATTAACAACATTTACAGTTGAAGAACACAAGAAAATTTATTCATGTTGGACGAACACGGCCTCCTCAGCAATTATTCAGCCTTCACTGCAAGCCTTCACTCCGAAGCCCGATTCCCCTATCCTATCGGAGCCTCTGAATCTGTCGGACCACGTCAACCAGTACTCCTACTTTGGCTTCCTGTGTCGACAGGGAACACTAAGCAGTTGAACTGCGTGCTGAGGTGGAATCTCACCGCTCACTATTACTCCGAAGACAATGATTCGCTGAAAATCGCGTTGGGAGCGGGCGTTCCGGCGGTGGTGCTGCTGGTGATCGGCGCGGTAACTGTGGTTGATTGATGTGGATTGAAGAAGATTGTGTGGAAAGCGGTGAAAAGGAAATTCAATTCAAATCTGACTCATTTGCTTTAAAAGATCCGATTGTATGAGTTTTGAAAAAAAAGACGGTCCTATTCTAGTCTTTGTCATACAAAAATGAGTCAATAAATAGCAGGTACAAATATATTTAAGAATTATTAAACGATACATTTGCTTCAGAAAATTATTGATAAATACAAAATTATATTTTATTTTTCCCATAATAGAAAATTATTGATAAATACAAAATTATATTTTATTTTTCCCATAATACCTATATGTATCCGTACATTAATGTGCATTGTTAAGATAGAAACAAAAATACGTTATTTATATGAATGTACATTAGTGTGCATTCTAATGAGAGAGAAACTGAAAATACGTAATTAAATTGAAGAACCCTACTAATGTACATTAGTGTGTATTCATGGGAGAGAAACAGAAAATACGTGATTTAATTGAAAAACCTACGAAGGTACATCAATGTACATCTTTGAGAGTGAAACGGAATATACACGATTGGAACTATTGTTAAGTACATTAGTGTGCATTTTTAGAGGGAAACAGAAAATACGCAATTAAATTGAGAAAATACGCAATTAAATTGGAGAACCCCTACGAATGTATATTAGTGTGCATCCTTGAGAGAGAAACATAAAATACATGATTAATTAAATTGAAGAAATGATTGTTATAATTATCCTTAAATCTCTCACCAATTGTTTTTATCTGATTTAGTTTACATTAGTATTCAATAAAACTAGTGTTAAGTGAAAACGTTGAATATTCAAAGGTGTAAATAAGGGTAAAGTTGGAAAAGGAAAAGAAAGTTATGTATTCATCAGTAATTATATTAGATCAATGTATTTATTCGTAATTAGGCTATATATAAGCGTATCTATCAGTAATAATTCCAAAAAAATACTTGAAAAATACTCTTATTTTTTTTTTTAGAAAAAGATTAAAATAATATAACTTGTCTACAACTTACTTTGAAAACTTGAAAAAACTTTCTGTGTAATTTTCTAAACTTCAAAAAATTTTTTGTTCAATTCTCTATTACTTGAGATATTTAAGACGACATAATAATTCGTTAAATAAGATAAATATAAAAAAAAATCTTTTAAGATAATTATCAAATATTTTAAAGATTTTGTCAGATTATTGCAATAAAACCAGAGTAAGAATCAGATTATTGTTGTAAAACAAATTGAAAATGCAAGATGATTTAACGTGGTTAGTTAGATATCGAACCTACGTCCACGGAAAGAGATGAAACTTTTATTGAACAAACAGAAAAGATGGATGATGAAAATTGCTCTTCAAGATGGAAAGTTTTATAGGGTAGAATGAGCTGTTCCAAGTCACATGAGTGGCCCTTACCCTCCTCAATTGTCAAATCTAGTTGTAGTTGATCCTTGTAGCTAAAAAACCAGAGACCCTTCCATGCAATATCACATTAGAATACTTATGCATCCGTTACACAATCCAATTCTACCATGCATCAACCCGAATTGGATCAAGTATTTCATGGACACACCTCACACATATTTATCTTTTAATTTTAGATTTGTAGATATAATATTTTAAATAATTAAATCAACTTAACAAAATAGTAAATAACTAAATTAAATTAACCACAGTTTAACAGATACATTTTTGTTTGTGTTAGAATTCATATATGCAATTAATTAATTGCAGTATCCGATATATTTCCGTTGAAGTTGTGAAATATTTTTATTTTGTATATAAAGGATTTCATATGTATGATGAGTTTTTTCTAATACTTTATTTTTAATCTGAACTCTAAGGAACCATAGAATGTGTCTTAATGCTCATTAGGTGTAGTGTATTGAACATTAAACTTAATTTTGTCAAAGTATCTTTGAAATTTTTGATTATTGGAGAATATGGGGAGTTCTAGATTAGTTGATGTATTTGTGAAAATAGAAATTTCTAGCATGTGTAGGTATTAGGAGAATGAGAGAAAAAAAATATAGAATAATGCAGTGAAAAGAACGTTCTAAAATATATGTGATCAAATAAGTAAAATATCTAAATTTATAAAGAGTTAGTGTAGAATTATCTAGAATATTAGAGAGTATACCATATGGTAGTATAAATAGGGAGGTGATGTATCATTTTAACTAATGTAGAAACAAAATCAACAAAGTTTAGTGAGGTGTATTTTATCTCAATCATATATTATTCACCCAACTCATCAATCCTACAAAAAGGAGTTAGGTTGGTTGAAATATAAATAGTATAAATGTTTGATTAAAAAAAATTATTTTTTCTAAAATAAATCAAGAATTTAAGTTGTTAGGATAAAGTATAACATCTCATATTAAATTAAAATAAATAATTTTTATAAAAAAATGAAAAATCATCTTTAGTTTTTTTATTAAGTGTAGTATTGCTCATGTTTCTCTTAGATAAGGAAACGAAAAATATTGCAATCATTCAAAATATATATATATATATATATATATATATATATATATATATATAGAGAGAGAGAGAGGCATTAAGCAATAAGCATGCCTATCAAATTGGGCGACTTGCAGTAGTTTTGAAAATTTTCTTTATCAACTTGATTCCTATTCTGGCAGGTTCTAAACTTATAACACAAAAAAAAAAAAAAAATCTTCATCAACTTGATTCCTATTCTGGCTGGTTAGAAACTTCTGTGACAAAAAAAATCAGTTTTAGCAGCAGGATTTATGAATGGAATTGAATTCCGTGGTAATTGCCAATAGATTACCACTAAAATTACATGACAATAAATTTATAATGTTTTTACAAATGAAATAATACGAAATTTGAATTAATAGGATAGAGTATAAAAATAATTAGGTTACTATTTGAAATTTATTAGATTACTCTTTATAATGAATTAATTGAATTACCCTTTGATTTGAGACTCAAATTTTATTTTATAACAATAAAGTCTTTTTCGATGAATTATATTGAATTACTTTATAAAAATAATTAGGTTACTCCTTGGAATTTATTGGGTTACTCTTTATAATGAATTGGATTATTCTTTGATTTGAGATTCTGATTTTCTAACAATAAAGTTTTTATTTTATTATGAATTAATTGGACAGAGTATAAAAGTAATTAGGTTACTCTTTGGGATTTATTGAGTTACTCTTTATAATGAATTGGATTGCTCTTTGATTTGAGACCCGATTTTCTTACAATAAAGTTTTTTTTATAATAAATTAATTGGATTATTCTATAAAAAATAATTAGGTTACTCTTTGTAATTTATTGGGTAACTCTTTATAATGAATTGTATTACTCTTTGATTTGAGACTCCGATTTTCTAACAATAAAGTCTTTTTTATAATGAATTAATTGGATTATTCAATAAAAAATAATAAGGTTACTCTTTCAAATTGATTATTACTCTACTGAGAAAATAAATATTTATCAATCCAAGGCCTGAAAAAAGGATAAACTATCAATTTGGGACCTGAATTATTTATTCTATCAATCCGGAGCTTGAAATATGTATAACTATCAATTTGGGACCTGAATTTAAGCCATAAATTAATAAAATAGGAGATAATATTTGATAAATTCAGGCATTGAATTGATAATTTCACATATTTCAGGCAATATAAAAAATAATTCAAGCTCTGAATTAATAATTTACCCATTTTTTAGGTATTGGATTAATGAAATTCCAACGAAATAATATATTGTGAAGAATTAAATGTATGCAATCTATACAAATAATTAAATTACTCTTTGGAATTAATTGTATTAGTTAGATCATCCTTTGAAAATAATTAATTAGCATTCACAAATCAATTGGAGTACTTTTTAAAATAAACCTAGGTGGAATTGCAAATGCTTACAAGAAAGTGTATGATAAATTGCACAAATGCAACATGAAGTACTTACTTTTTATATACATTATTTTCAAAGTGGTCACAAAATCTAAAAAAAAAAAATCTTTTAGAATGTTGAAATGCTAAAGCTTTCTTGAAAAAAAAATTCAAAGCTTACAAGTGCACGATAATGTGGAGCATCAATATTGAAAGAACTTATGGATCAATATCTACTCGAAAACTATTTTAATATACTCCCTCCGTCCCGTTGAAAGGTCATCGTTTGCTTCTTGCACGTGAATTAAGAAGTATTATTATTTTATGCTTAGTAGATAGTTGTATTAGAAGTGAGTGGTGGACCATATATGAGACATTTTTACCAAAAGGAAAAAAATAATGATCTTTAAGTGGGACACTTAATATAGTTAAATAGGGACTTTTTAGTGGCTAGGACAGAGTACATGTCAAGATGCCAAAATACTGCAGAACATTGACTTTAACACAAATTTTCCAAGCATTGTTGTATAAAAAATAAAATAAACTAAACTGGAAACAACAGTAAATAATGCATCCAGAGCTTCACATGGTTGATATCACATATTGATGAGTTAAAAGTTTATTTTATACAGTAACTATTTAAAACTTTAGATTTTGTCCGAAAAAAAGATATTTGTATCGATTTTGTCACATAACTATGAGTTTTCTTTCAATTTTGCCCAATTTTCGTCGGAACTCCCAATTTTTGTCGGATATTGGTCACGTGCGTTGCACGTGACTGATGAATTTGGGGTTCCGGCGAAAATTGGACAAAATTGAAAGAAAACTCATAGTTATGGGACAAAATCGATACAAATATATTTTTTGGGACAAAATTTAAAGTTTAAAAAGTTATGGGACAAAAAAACCTTTTAACTCTTGAGTTAATTCCTAAAAAATTAACCACCTTAGGGTTTTCAAATCTATCACAACCTTTTATTTTTGTCAATTCAATACACGATCTATTTAATATTTTCAATTCTTTCACGAACTTTTATTTTTGTCAATTTAATATGCGATCTATTTATTATTTTCAATTCTATCACAACTTTTATTTTTTGCTATTTGATACACCACTTATTTTATTTTTCAATTCAATTAAATTATTATTATTATTATTATTATTATTATTATTATTATTATTATTATTATTATTATTATAAAAGTAGAACTATGTAGTTATTAATTAATGGAATTAATACTCCATCCAATTTTTTTATTTTTATTTTTAAATTTAAATTAGTTGCTAATTAATTTCCTTTACCATAAAATTTTAATTTTCAATAAATAATTTTATTTATATTATATTTTTATTAGAGTTGTGGATTTACTATATAATAATAGTGATAAGTTCGAACAAAAGTAGTAGTAGTAATAATAATAATAATAATAGTAATAGAATTTTATTTGTTATGGTTAAAAATTATTTTACATAAAGGTCGATCAACTAAGATAATTTTTTAATCGAATGTTAATTTACTATAACAATGATACAGAAAAAATCTTATGAAATAAATGATCGACTTGTGTGTTTTAATTAATTTTTAAATAACTTTTATTATTAAAAATAATATCACTATTATAATAATAATAATAATCATAATAATAATGAATTTAATTGAATTGAAAATATAAAAAAGTGGGTTACGAAATTCAAAAATAAAAGTTGTGATAGAATTAAAAATATTAAATAGATCGCGTATTGAATTGACAAAAATAAAAGGTCGTGATAAAATTGAAAATATTAAATAGATTGTATATTGAATTGACAAAAATAAAAGGTCGTGATAGATTTTAAAATTCCCAATAAGGTGGTGAATTTTTAGGAATTAACCCAGGAGTTAAAAGTTTTTTTTTGTCCCATAACTTTTTAAACTTTAAATTTTGCACCAAAAAAGATATTTGTATCGATTTTGTTCCATAATTATGAGTTTTATTTCAATTTTGCCCAATTTTCGCCGAAACCCTAGATTTTCGCTGGAACCCCCAAATTCATCAGTCACATGCAACGCACGTGACCAATATCCGGCGAAAATTGAGGGTTTCGGCTAAAATTGAGCAAAATTGAATGAAAACTCATAGTTATGGGACAAAATCGATACAAATATCTTTTTTGGGACAAAATCTAAAATTTTAAATAGTTATGGGACAAAATAAACTTTTAACTCCATATTGATCTTTGAGTAACAATTGAAGATAGAGAGTAAACATTCACATTTGAACAGTTCATATAGTATGGCCTTTGCAGGCTCAACTATTGCTTTTCCAATGGAATGAATTGTACTTGATTAAACTCCAACCCTTCACCTTTCTTAAATATCCAAAAAATCATTTCATCAAATCATGAATTGGAAACTGATCAGTCATCATATACTCCCTATGTAATAATCCTAAAGGCTTCAATCAAATGGATAGATTTGGTTCCAATTCAGAAAAATCTGTGGTAAACAGTTAATAAACTATATTCATATAAAAATTGAGGAACTAGTATGAATCCCCACATTTAATAAATCATATTCATAGAGAAATTGATGAACTAAGAACCATTGAATTAATACTATGCAATTCATCTTGAGACAGAGGTACCCACCACCTCACCCCCTTGCGAAATTCAACTTCCCACACCACAGGCGTGAGTGAATGTGTGAAGTTTGATGAATTTTTCATCACTTGATTGCTTCTTCTCCATATCCCTGTCATCCAAAATGCAAAGATTTCATAAGCAGGAAGTAAGTTTTTCTTTTTTGGTAAATGATAGTTAAAAGTATAGTTAGTAGTTATTCACAAAAACTCATACTTCCCCCTTTCTTCAAGTTTCCTTATATCTCCCCTCCTGGCCAGGTGAGCTTGCCCACCTGGTTAGCAGGAAGCAAGTTTCTTAAATTCCCAAATGTATGATCAAATACCCCACCCCCACCCCCAAAACACATTTGGAGCAGTTGCATTGACCGCTCCTCCGCCTTCCATGCATTCTCCTCCCGCGTCTATCCTACCTCAAGCACCAGCCTTCCGTCCCCACCGCATCGACAATACCTTCATCGGTAACTCCGGATATGCCGTCTTCGCCTTCAACTCCCGGCGGTGGGTCTCGCCCTCGAGGCGGGTCTTCTCTTTCCGGCGGCAATTCTCCTCCTTTGGGCGGCGATTCTCCTCCAAATATGGGACTTCAGTGAGAGGCGAGAAGAAGAAAAGTGAAATGGGCAGTGTTGACGAAGGAGGAGAAACTCTGGACATTTCAGCGATGGTGTCTTGGAAATCGAGATTAAATGCTACAATATAATTTTAAGAAGGATCCGATTCTACCAAATATTCACCAAAGTATCTCACATAGTATATATTATTAGTATCTCAAATAATATAGACCGTGTGCTAAATTTTACACGGTATATTTGGGTGTGCAAAATATATATCAACTCTTAATTTTAAAGATACTTTTTTTTTGAACAGCAAAAAAATAATCTTATTATTAATACTTGAGATAATGAGAAATACTCCAAGATATAGCAACCAAGTACATTTAACAAAAAGTATTAGAAATTATAGAAGCATTTACAGAACCACTAAGACAAAACATCAATTAAAACTAATCTAAGCAGAAAAACATAAGACCATCAATGTATACTCCCTCTACAAGCAAGCAACAATCCTAACTTCAATTAAAGAAGCAAGCAGCAATCCTAACTTCTCCTCCTCTTTGTTACCTACATCTGTTGCAACTCCTAGACAACGATATATATCCTCCAAACTTTGTCCTCCTTGGCCTCCTCTCACCGATTTGTATAACTCATATTGATTGAATAGGTACTCTTCCTTCTTTTCAACCAACTTCACACTCTACTCTTCATTTCTCCTATTAATATCGACTCATCTACTTTCTTATCTAAGAATACCACTTCATTCCTACCCCTCCACATCAGCCATACCACACACATCCAAACCATCAATGCAACAGATTTACCAATACCAGTTTTGAACAAACACAAAATAGATGAAAATTAACTTTTGCAGACGAATGAATATATAGGACTACTTACACCTAGCCACTTGAGACCTTCACCCCAAATTTTTGTACTCCAGCTGCAATTAAAGAGTAGGTGGTCAGCAGTTTCTACATTACTCTTACATATTGGACATGCATCTCCATAATTAGCTAGAAGATAATTTCTTCTTCTCAAGTTTGCCATGGTAGCAAGTTTGCCTCTTATGACTTTCCACACTATCAACTTTACTTCGGGAATAGCCGAACTTTTTCAAATCTTTATGTAGATTTCCGGCTCCTTCGTCTCCATGTATGACTTCCTACTCCGCAGCATCTCGTAGACTTCTCTCACAATATACTTATCTTTATTGTTCAATTTCCATCTCCAAGTGTCTTTACCCTTTTTGGTTAGTTTATACTTGTTAAGAGAGGATAACAAAATATTAAGATTATCAATTTCAAAACTCCTAAGCAACCTTCTACTTCCCCACCCCCAAGTTCAATTCTCCCCTATCCATGATACTTATAGTCTCATGAATTATATTATGCCAGATTATTCCAATTAATTATTAATATTATTTTTAAAAAGAGCTAAAATTATTAACGGACTAATGACTAATGAGCGACGGAAGAAAGTTTGATACCATCGTATAATGCGAGTATTATAATTATTAATTTAAAATAAAACTAAAAAAATTTGTAAAATGAATATTGAAAAATACTTAGAAACAACTCTTATTCCTTAAAAAAATGGAATTATATGGAACTTAATGTAGGAATTAATTTAATTAATTAATTAAATAAATTGGATTTAATTGGTTAGTAAGGGTTAATTATTAAATTAATCACCAATTACATGAGTGTAGTGGGTGAGTGTAATTTGGCTCACCTATTAGAGAGGTTATATGAAACGTAATGAGGCGTAATGGGAATTAATATGAAATTATCATCCCACATTGTATATGTGGGAGGAGAATCCTCAAATGTCGGATCAAGCCGTGAAGACGAATCACGTGTGTGTAAAGATTAGTTGAACCCGGAGTAGGTTCGTTGAACCTACATAATTGCTTATTTGAGGTAATTACACCATCGGCAATTAATTCTTCATAATTGCTGATAAGAGAAAATTACTTCATCAATAATTAATATTCGTAAATCCCGCAATTGCCATTATGGTTGAGTGGAATGGTGCCCCTATAAATAGGACCATTCACCATGCATTCCAACACACCACAAATGAGCACCTCTGCATACATTTGCATAGTGCATAGTCTAGACAATCCAATTCTCCATTCTTTTTAGTTCACCGAAGTTCCTACAATAGTGGTGCTGCTTTTCTGAAAACGAAGAACTGTTTTACCTTTGGGGGCGTTTTGCCAAGAATCGGAGCACTACCGGGACGTTTTAGATCTTACGGAAAGAGATCCAATCTCGACTCGGTTCAAGATCCAGATCCAGTCCTCGCACCAGTTTTGTTTGGAGATCTAGATCCCGGGTTAGATCCAGATCCAACGAAAGATAAGATTTGAAGACTTTACTTGTTTCTTCATTTCTTGTATTTACTTTTAAGTATTCATATGTATTGTAAAAGGATTGTTTGGTGCAAACCCTTATATTTTCCCCAACAATCGCAAGATGTAAAAACGTTGTATCCCCTGCACCTATAATCACAATATGAATACCATGATGGACATTGACGGAGCATCGATCCCAAAAGGGGATGAAACCTCCAATGTCAATTGGACTTTGTTGGGACTGATTCCTAAAGAGTAACTGAGAATCCTGTTGGATTTATATCCCAAAGAATGTATTCTCCAATAGGGATGTCGAGACCATTCATGGTTCTAGTACCAGGAAGAAGCCCGAAATAATTTATAGGAGTCGATATGTAAGTAATGAACATCTATAGAGATGTTGGATCCGAGATTATTGGATTTGATAAGGATAAACTATTGTGTAGAAATTCATTCTTAGTGGCATATGTAATGCACTATGCAATGTTATTGTGGCACTTAAATTCTTATCGAGTTGTTGAAATCTTTGAGAAATGAAGAAAATAAAGCCAAAAATGATAATGTGTTAGCCGAGAAGACAAGTCATGAAGATGTGAATATCTTTAATTCAAATTAAATTGCTCATGACATGTTACTTTCATGTGAGTTGATGTAAGATTGTGTGACATTTTGATAAAATTCAAAATTCATAAAACACTTAAAAAACTCAAGTGTGGGGGTGCCACCCCGAGTGTGAGGGTATCACTCCAAGTGTGTGTTGGATTGTATACTAAAAGCCTAGCTTTAGTATTAATAATGTTTTAACAATATTTGAAATGAGAATCATTGATCAAATGATTGCATCTTATAATTTATTTATATGTCGATGCAATAGTCTGTTTACTTTATACTGTAGATAATATGGTGTGAGGTGTCGCACAGAAGATCATATTATCGGCTCCTTATAAAGTATAAACAGATGCTCACAGCTGAGATAGAAGGGGACAATCTATTGGGATGGTTGTAGTGCGATTCGGTATTATTTTGTCTTGACTATAAAATCACATTAGTGCACTTTGTGTGTATTGAGTAGGACTGTTTGAGATCGTTCAACTTATACTGATTATATAGAAGAACTTGATCTCAGTTATTATGAATGTTCGTGCTCTTAATTCCTATATAATAACCTCGACACGTAAGCTAGTATATATCACTTTGATTCATCAATGGGTGAGATTTATATATTAAATCAACAAATTCGGTGAGTTGGGAAATAGTGCTATCTCTATGGTGTGTTGTTGATTGTATAAGGAATTTGTGTCCTATTAAATAGGCTGATGATGTCTCCTTGAGGACCTCATAAGGATTATCATGTAACCCTGCAGGTGGATTTATTCCGGCATGATAATAAGGTTGAGTGGTATTACTCTTGGATGAGATATTAATTAATGGAGTTGTCAGTAACTTAATTAATTAATGGGCATTGTATATCTTAAACATAGAGAGACTAACGGTCTTATAATAAGAAGGAGCCCATAACATAATTTGGGATTAGAGAGCGGCAGTGCAGTAATAAATAGTGGACAATATTATTAATATTGGACTTAAGTATAAGTTTTGGGCTAAACTTGGTTACTTAAGCCCAATGGAGGCCCGACTCTAATTTCTCCTCCTGATCCCAATTGTAGCCTCATATAAGTCTTCTCAACTATCCAGAAACCTTATTCTGCGCCTAATACACGACAGATAGAGGGAGAGAAAGCATATTGAGAGGATCTTAAAGATCGTCGCCCACACGATGTCAAGATTGGACTTAAGAATACAACAGAAGATTAAGAGGTGATTTTCTGCAGCTGTTCTTCCTCAACATATCCTGGTGAAAGGTAATACAATTATGTACTCTTGCTTCCGCTGATATAGAATCGCATGGAACCCTAACAGTTCACGTTAACCAAAAGATCGAACGCCAACAGTGTGGGAGTGTTTGAATTAAAGATGAAAAATATTTGTGTTTAATACACAATAAATTGATCTTGAAGAAAAGAAAGTGGATTCACTCACACATGTGTGAAAATCAAGATCAATAAAATTGCTAAAAGGAATGTGATTAAAATTCACAAAGTAAGAACTAAGATAGTGGAAACCCAACCATAATGACAAGAGATCCCAAGAACTTGGTTCAATGGGAAAACGAAACTGTGGAGGTTCAAGTAACACTTGGTACCCACAATTCCTTAGAAGAGCAATAAATCCAAGTGTTGGAACACGTATGGTGGCGAGTCTAAGTCTCTAACTTTTAATGATTCCTAAAAGGCCTTGTAAAGGCTGGTTGAGTATAACGGGGTACTCAAGATAGGAGATCACCTATGTAAGTGTGAAGTGAGTGGCCGCTTCAAAGTAAAACACTTATGAATCTAAAGGGGGTCCATGGCCGAAATGACCAAAATATGAGAACAAGGATAACGAGAGATATTGATGTGTTCACACTGTTGTCTCAGTATACGCTAAGGAGGAGTAGTTCAAAAACCTTGTATCTACTAAGCCACCGGTATACTCGATAGTGTTGGAATACGGAAGGTTCAAAGTCCCAAACTACCTATCCGGGATACATTAGTGTCTCACGAGGACTGGATTGTGTGTTTGGATTTCATGTGGCTGCACCAAATTCCACTCATGTGGGGGATTGTAGGAATTAATTTAATTAATTAATTAAATTAATTAGATTTAATTAGTTAGTAAGAGTTAATTGTTAAATTAATCACCAATTAAATGAGTGTAGTGGGTGAATGTAATTTAGCTCACCTATTGGAGAGGTTATATGAAGCGTAATAAGGCATAATGGGGATTAATACGAAATTATTATCTCACGTTGTATATGTGGGATGGGAATCCTCAAATATCGGATCAAGCCATGAAGACGAATCACGTGTGTGTAAAGATTAGATGAATCTGGAGTAGGTTCGTTGGACGTGGACGCAGTAACCCTCCATAATTACTGATTATAGGTAATTACGCCATCAGCAATTAATTCATCATAATTGCTGATTAGAGGAAATTACGCCATCAGCAATTAATATGTCGTAAATCACGCAATCGTCATTATGGTTGAGTGAAATGGTGCGCCGATAAATAGGTCATTCACCATGTATTCCAACACACCACAAACGAACACCTTTGCATACATCTGCATAGTGCATAGTCTAGACGATCAATTTCTCCATTCTCTTTAGTTCACCGGGGTTCCTGCGATAGAGGTGCTGCTTCGCTAGAAATGAATAACCGTTTTACCTTTGGAGTCGTTGCGCCAAGAACTGAAGCACTACCTAGGCATTTTATGTCTTGTGGGAAGATATCCTTCGACTCGTTTCAAGATCCAGCTCCAGTTTCCACGCCAGTTTCATTTGGAGATCCAGATCCAAAGAAAGATAAGATTTGAAGACTTTACTTGTTTCTTCATTTCTTGTATTTACTTTTAAGTATTCATATTGTAAAAAGATTGTTTGGTGCAAACCCCCATATTTTTCCCTACACTTAAGACTAGAAAACTTGAAAAAACATTATGTGTAATTTTTTAAACTTTAAAAAAAAATTATTAGTTCAAATCTCTATTGCTTGATATGTTTAAGACAACGTAATAATTTGTCAAAGATAAATATAGAAGAATATTCTTTTAATAAATATAAAATATTTCAAAATTAGAATTTTATCAATCCAAGATCTGGAAAATTTCTAAATAATCAATCCGGGACCTTAATTATTTTTTCTATCAATGCGGGGCCTGAAATATGTATAACTATTAATTTGGAGCTTGAATTTAGGCCCTAAATTGATAAAATAGGAGATAATGTTTGATAAATTTAGGCCATGGATTGATAGATTTACATATTTCAGACCCGAATTGATAGAAAAAATAATTCACGTCCTGTAGTGATAGTTTACCTATTTTTCAGGCCTTGCATTGATAATTTTCCAATAAAATTTTATCTTTTTAATGGTAGATTTGTAGATATAATATTTCAAAATAATTAAATAGTAAATAAATTAATTAAATCAAATTAACCATAATTTAACACCTAGTATACTTATCAAATTTGAGTAGATCTACTGTACACAATTATTAGCCTACAACAGGTCAAAAATTAAGAAACTGGTCAACATATATTTCCTATTAACCCGCTCCATGACGTCATTCTCAATCTCCTCTTTCTTCACGTGTTTCTCTCACCCTCTTTCCTCTGTCAACAGTATTCTTCTTCTACCGCCTTGGCTGCCTCCTTCCGCTGCGCCTCCGGTGTGCGCCTTCTTCTCCACTCCGTCTTCCGTTGTCTTTTGCCGCAGTCTCCATCATCTTCCGCCTGCGTCTTTCCTGCCTCCTTCCATTGCGCCTCCATCTCCATCATCTTCTGTCTCCAGTGTGCTCCTTCTACTAAGTTCTTCCAATCAGTCTTCCGTTGTCTTTTGCCGCGGTCTTCTGCATGCGTCTTCGGCCTCTGGTGTGCTTAGTCTGTGTCTCCTATTTTAATTTTTTATTCTCTCCTCAACATTCTATGCAACAGATCTAGATCTAGTATAACTTTCAATTGAAACAGATCTAGATCTTGTATCGAAGTATAGTGGTTGAAGCTTTTTGCTTATTAGGAAAAAGATTTATATTGTGAAGGTTAATGATCTGCTCTTTTCTTCTCCCCTGCAACGCAACAGATTTACTATTTGGAATTGACACATTACTTTATCGGAGGAAGCTTTGAGATTGATTGCAGATTGGAGGAAATTTTGAGATTGATTGCAGAAAGATTGGTAGAGTAGAACCGTGAATTGAGATCTTGAATTGAGATCAAATAGTTTCTTTAAGCTTCTTTTAATTTCTTTTATTTTTTTATATATTATTGATAATTGTATTAGTTTTATCAATATAATGTATATGTTATTGTTAATAAATGTACTATTTATTTGTATATAAAAAACAAATGATATATCGACTTGTATTAGTCTTATTTCAATAATGTATATGTTGTTGTTAATAAATGTAATGTAATATTAATTTGTATACAAAAAATATACTATGATATATCGACTAATTGTATTAGTTTTATTGCTATAGGTATATGTTGTTAATAAATGTACTATAAATTTTGGGTGTAAAATTTGTATTATTTTGTTAGTTATTAAAACCTATCATTAGAATTTGGCTATTCAATTTTTTAAATTGTTATAATGTATTAGATGTAATTCAATAATGTATAGACTTTTTTTGATAAGTGTATTATTATAATTTATAAAGAAAAAACAAACGTGATATTGATAATCTATTGGTGTGCTGTCGCCGACACTCAAAAATAAGATTTATAATTTTTCCAAACAAACCCACTAAGAATGTAGTAGGGTAAGTAAGGGTCAAACCCACAGGGAGTAATCGAATTTCAGTTGAATTTAATATGTTTTCAAAAAGTAACTGGAGGGGAGATTGGAATGAATTCTAATAACTAATAAACATGAAAGTAAATAATTAAAATTGCAAGAAGTATTAAAATTAAGATAACAAATAAATTGAAAATCTAGTCCAGGAATTTGATCCCCTCCCATATCCTAATTCATAAAACTGCACAAATTAAATATGCCAACAATTTTACAAACTCAAATCCCTAAGCTAATGGTACGACCAAATTAACCCGAAATGTTCTTATGTTTAGCAATTCAGGGTACGACCTCTAAATTACATTATTTACGAGTGACCCTATGGATTCGAACTTGCAAATACATTAAGACACCAAACATTAGAATTACTAGGCTATGAAAATGGGGGGTAGCGAATCATACAACCTAGATCCCATTACATCTAGAAGGGCCCTCTCTATTTCGCTACTCAATTCAATCCTCACAACAATTATGGATCATGGATCATGAAATAGCAATAAGCAATTAAATAGTCAAACTAGATGGTCAGTCTAAAATAATTATCAAACTGCTTTAAAATGGTTCAACACATGCAATGGAATAAATTCATATAAAAGTTTGCAATATAAAATTCAAAACAATAAAATAAATAATTCATGGGAGGTTCACAACCTATTGGACTAGAAACGAAATTAAATAATTAAGAACTAAATTAAAATTAAAATAGAGGAACCGATGTTTTTCATGGTGGAACTTCCTCCTCCTATGGCTGCCTCCAACGTCTAGAAGTGATGATGAACGTGAGAAAGATAGATGTATATATCTTCTTGTCCACCAAAAAACCTAATTGATTTCTTTCCTTCTTGAAGAGTGTCCATGTTCATTGCATCTCCAATCTTTTTGCTAAGTTTCTTTATCTCTTCAAATCAAATCCCTTCCTAATTTACTTGGTCAACTCTTCCTTATTTTCAGTAATTAGAATTATTGTAACAGTCCCACAAAATAAATTATGGTGACTGTGCAATTTATTTCAATTTTGGCCTGTTTCAATAAGAAATAAAATAATTAAAGTTCAAGTGTATAAAATATAAATAAGTCGTAATTAACATTAAATAATTCACAACTCACATAAGAATATATATGAATTCATCTATAATAATGATGTAAAATTATGACTTATCAAACTACCCATACCTAAACCTTTGTTTGTCCTCAAGCAAAACAAGATCAAGACAAGACATAAGGAAAAATGACAATCATGTGCAAGTGATAGCAAAACAATGACACTTTCAAAAGAATAAACAAGATGTACCAAATACAAATGAGTGATAGAATGTCTCACAAAAATCTTGCAACTTGTGTAGAGTAAAAGAATTTAAGAATTCATGGCCTCACAGTGGTTTCACTCAATAATGCTCAAGTATATAAGTGGGTATCAAAACACTCAAAATTAAACAAGACAAGACATTACCATAAGCTTGTTCTCAAATCAAATATCCACCAAGTTCAATGAACATTGCACATATATCAAAAGGACTTTTAAATGGTTGTAATGGGGCTTGGAAAAATGTGGGATAAAAAAGATTAGAAGGCTAAATATACCACTTTGCAAATGTGTTAATCATATAAAACGTACATCAAAGCGATACATATTGCATTCTCAACAAATTTTCCACATCTCCTCCTTCATTTTCTTGTATGAAAATTCTGTTTTTCATCAATACATCCTACTACCCACACCCGTTTCTTTCATATTTTTGAAAAAAACAGGGTAACACTGAAGGGTTCAGTGTCTTTACAGAAAAATTCTGCTATAATTTCCAGCTTTTGTGAAATTTTTTTCACTTCCAGATTTTTTTTCTTTTCTTTTTTTCTCCTTTTCAACCATTTTTTTTCAATCTTCCATTTCTTTCTTTTCCTCTTTTTTTCTTTCTCCAATTTTTTTCTTTTCTTGCAACCACCAAATCCCCTTTATCTTCAATCCAATCACAACAAATATTTCCAATGAATTCCACAGTTTGCAAAATAGTAGGGGTTCAAATGGAAGAGTTCAAGAAAGAAATGGAGAATGGCTAATTTAATATGTTCATTCATCAAAGAAAAGGCTAGGCTCAAAGTGGCTCTCCTAAAGGATTATTATGATCGAGTAGGTAAAATGAAGGCCAAAATATGGTTACCTAGGTGCCTTTATCATTTAAGTACACGTGCTCAAATTTAAGATCTCAAGATGCATTCAAGGAGCAAGTTCTAGAATGTACATATCAAGTCCAATTTGCACTCAATCTAGAAAATAATAGAGCTTATATAGATGATAGCTCTTCAAGGCTCAAAGCTCACATGAAGAGGGTAATTTTGTCATGAATTCTCAAACAAAAAATTATTCCACATTTATCACAAAAACAACAAGACATATCCATCAACTCACAAGTATCAGTACATCAAATCCAACTTTATTGTCATGCCAAAAATTTCATATATCAAAACACAATCTCACCATAAATCCAATACCAACTTCACATGTGCACAAGTGTAAAAATATGATATAAAATAAAATACTATATGCACATCTATTAACAAAAATTAATGCAACTTCAAATATCACTCAATACACCAAACCTACCCACACCAAATCAGTTTGCTTGCCCTCAAGCAAACAAACATAATAAAATTCAAGGGAAAATCAAGTGTAAGAGTAGAAAGAAGTCACCGGATTTAAGCTCAATTTAATTGACCACATGTTGGGATTTTCTTCTCTTCTCCAAAAACGTCATCAACACCACTGCTACTTCACTCCATAGCCTAAAAATAAACACCCATCAAAAGAACAAGATTATTTATTAAGAAAATTCAAATAAATAAAAATAAAAATCTAAGTTGGGAAGCGCCTTTTCTTAACGTCGTTGGCTCGACGTTCACTTTCCTTTCACGTAATAAGAGTAAAATGTTCAAACCAATATAATGATTTTATTGGTTTGGGAGAAGTATTCTCTTTCTTCAAAATTATATGGTTCTTGGTCAGCCTTTGGTGCAAAGCTCCATGAAAGATTGTTTGATCGCCTCAAGAAAAGGGTTTTGAATCTTATCAATTAGAAACACTTCAATGGTCTCTTTTTCTACGGAATCTTCAACCTTTGGCAACCTGTATGAAAATGAAAATAAATCAAAATTAGAAGATATTGATTCGGGCAGCTTTACCTTGTTTTTATTTTCAACAGAACTGACACTGAAGGCTTCAGAGTCAGTTTCTGCTATCAGAATTTTCTGCACAGAATCTACAGAATTTCCAGCAGCTTTATCCTCTTCAATTTCTGACTCAATCTTGAATTTTCCTCCATGGGTGGACTCCTCAATACATTCCCCTTGATTTACAATTTGTTGTGCCACCAAACGATCAACCTCCAACTTTAATAAGCTACATCGAAGCTCCAAACATTTAAGACTTAATTGAGTTATTTGTTGAAATTTCAATGTACTAGCTGCCATGATTTTCATCAAATCCTCCAATGAAGCCTTGGAGCTTTGTTCATTACCATAATAACCACCATCATCAAAATGGATTTCACCATCATTGTAGTATTAAGGTTCTTGCTCATAGTAGCCATGACTTTGAAAACTGTATGGTTGATTATATGAGTTGTCCACATATCGAGAATTATGAGGGTTATGCCACCCTTTATTACAAGTGTTGACATATGGTTGATCATTCCAATGCCTTTGCTGATTAGCACTGCAATATTTATCTCTTCGTCTCACCGCTAATCTATCAAACAAGGATAGACAATCATAAGCGGAATGGAGTGTGGTTGCACAAACTCTACATGGCTGAACATTCTGACCATAATAACCACGATATTGGTCCATTAGAACTAAGCCTGCAAGGGGGAGAAAGTGATTAAACAAGAAAAATCAGAAAAAACGAAACAGAGCAGACCTGACACTGAAAGGTTTAGTGTCAGTGCACTGCTGGGCAAAATTCAAAAAAATAAATTAAAAACATGAAAAATTCAATAAAATTTGGGATTACTCCCCGGCAACGACGCCAAAATTTGGTGTGCTGTCGCCGGCACCCAAAATTAAGATTTGTAATTTTTCCAAACAAACCCACTAAGAATGTAATAGGGTAAGTAAGGGTCAAACCCACAGGGAGTAATCGAATTTCAGTTGAATTTAATATGTTTTCAAAAAGTAACTGGAGGGGGGATTGGATTGAATTCTAATAACTAATAAACATTAAAGTAAATAATTAAAATTACAAGAAGTATTAAAATTAAGATAACAAATAAATTGAAAACCTAGTCCAAGGATTTGATCCCCTCCTATATCCTAATTCATAAAACTGCACAAATTAAACATGCCAATAATTATACAAACTCCAATCCCTAGGCTAATGGTACGACCAAATTAACCCGAAATATTCTTGTGTTTAGCAATTCAGGATACGACCACTAAATTACACTAATACGAGTGACCCTATGGATTCGAACTCGTAAATGCATTAAGGCACAAAACATTAGAATTACTAGGCTATGAAAACAGGGGTAGCAAATCATACAACCTAGATCCCATTACATCTAGAGGGGATATCTCTATTTCGCTACTCAATTCAATCCTCACAACAATTACGGATCATGGATCATGAAATAGCAATACGAAATTAATAGTCAAACTAGATGGCCAGTCTAAAATAATTATCAAACTGCTTTGAAATGGTTCAATACATGCAATGGAATAAATTCAAAAAAAAAGTTTGCAATATAAAATTTAAAACAATAAAATAAATAATTCATGGGAGGTTCACAACCCCTTGGACTAGAAACGAAATTACATAATTAAGAACTAAATTAAAATTGAAATAGAGGAATCGATGTTCTTCATGGTGGAACTTCCTCTTCCAATGGCTATCTCCAATGTCTAGAAGTGATGATGAACGTGAGAATGATAGATGTATATATCCTCCTTATTTATCTTCTTGTCCCCCAAGAAACATAATTGATTTCTTTATTTCTTGAAGAGTGTCCAGGTTCATTGCATCTCCAATCTTTTTGGTAAGTTTTTTTTTATCTCTTCAGATCAAATCCATTCCTAATTTACTTGGTCAACTCTTCCTTATTTTCAGCAATTAGAATTATTGTAACAGTCCCACAAAATAAATTATGGTGACTGTACAATCTATCTCAATTTTGACCTGTTTCAATAAGAAATAAAATAATTAAAGTTCAAGTGTATAAAATATAAATAAGTCGTAATTAACATTAAATAATTCACAACTCACACAAGAATATTTATGAATTCATCTATAATAATGATGTAAAATTATGACTTATCATCTATATCAAATTATATTACATTGAATTATTTTTTATTCATATCAAACTATATCATCTATAATTTATCAAATTATATCACACAAGTAAATGCATCAGTTGTAACTGAATAGTGTATACATTTTTCTTGATAATTGTATTATATTAATTGATATATTTTTTTAATTTTAGTTTTACATTAATATAAATCTTTATACATTTATTAAAAAATGTATATACATATTGAATTAAAAATATACATTTA
This sequence comes from Pogostemon cablin, assembly GCA_023678885.1. Taxonomy (NCBI): domain Eukaryota; kingdom Viridiplantae; phylum Streptophyta; class Magnoliopsida; order Lamiales; family Lamiaceae; genus Pogostemon; species Pogostemon cablin. The sequence continues at coordinate 10,362,894 of CM043008.1, read as the reverse complement.
TACACTGAAATTTTAAAAAGTGTACAATCATTAATTAATAAAATAAAAGGTAATACGATTCATTTAAATTTCATTAAAATTTAAAAATATACAATCATTAATAAAAGTAATACAACCTCATTTAAGCTTATACACTTTCTCAATAAAAGTTGTACATTTCACTTTTTGGTCTTCAATGGCAGATATGCAGTTTTGGCTTTTAGAGAAAGCTTCACAACCATCCAAACCCAACATATCATTGTCTTTCAATTCCTTAATCCAAACCCAATCTATCAATATCTTTCAATTTCTTTCATAGGCATCTTTGCAACAATTCTAAACATAACACAAATTAGTTGACAATTGTAAATTAGGTATCACCGTGAGAAGAAATTAGGGCATCGCCGTGAAAAGAAGGGTTAATTTAGAAAGAACAACTTTAATGGATTGAGATGAGGTATATCAGAATCGGAGAAGAGGCACTGTAATGTTGAGGAGACCATTTGGACGGATTCCGCAGAGAAGCGAGCCAGAGCGGAGAGGAAGAGATGCGCTGCCGTAAGAACGGAGAGTAGAAGGAGCTTGAGAGAGAGGTGCCGTGAGAATAGAGCAGAGGCGCCATGAGAATAGGGCGGAGAGGAATGGATGCGCGAGGAGGAGAATGAATTGGGAATAGAGAAGCCAAGAGAATAGAGAGAAGATGAGTGAGGCAGAAGAGAGCGTGAAATTAGGATAACAAACTCTAATGACCCATTGGATTAAGATGATATAAATACCCCGATCAACGGGTCAAAAATTGACCCGGTTGGACCTTAACAATTTGGTACAGTAAACTTTGCCATTAAATTTTAATGTTTTTATAAGGGTGCGGCTATTTGCACCCCCAGTTCTACTAATGTAACCTGATTACGAGGTGTACCCCACCAAAATTAAAAGATCATATATAAATTAGTAAATATACTCTTATTTTAGACCATTTTACCCTTTAATTAAATCTAAATCTATTTTAGCCTTTTCATTAATATAACAACTATTTATACCCCATATTTTACTTAATGCACCCCATTAATTAAATAAATAAATTTAAAATGAAGAATTTTTTTTTACTTATACTCCAATTTTGAATGATATTGACCTTTAATATATTTAAAAAAACTGAGTCATTTGATTTAATCAAATTGGTGATTCATTATTTAGTTAATTAATTCAATGTGATTAGATCGTCGAAGATGTTTTCCAAAAAAAAGGGTTAATTGCAAAAAGAAAACCTTAACTTTTACTTTTATTACAAATAAATTCCAACCTTTAAGAAATTACAAAAAAAAACCTCGACCTTTAGGTTTCGTGCAAAACGTACCTAACGAGCAGGAGAGGGTTGCCCGACGTCTGACGTGGCATTGACTTTTACAACGTCAGTTTTGAGTTATTTGCAAAAAAAAACCTCAACATTTACTTAAATTGCGATTTAATCGCAACTTTTGAGATTTTGGTAAAAAAGACCATCAGAATTTTATTTTTATTTTAAATTACACCCATTATATTTTATATTTAAAATTTAAATTCTAAAAAATTATTAAATAAAATAATAAATTTATTTTAGTTTTTAAAGTATTTTATGCATTATAAATTTTTTATAATTTATAAAATCAAAGTATTCTTTAACATGTCTTAAGATTTTTTCGTAATTTTATGTTATATTTAATATGACAAAATATATACTCCCTCCGGCCACTTACAAAGTATCTATTTTACCATTTTGGGCGTCCACTTCAAATGTATTTGATGAGAGTGTAAATTCACGTAATTTGAGCTCTGATTTATGTGATAATGATGTATGATTTGATCTTAAGTCAAGATAAACCGAGATATGTAGTGTAAAGTCATGAATCAGGTGCGTTTGAGGCCGTTTGAGCTGATTTTCGAAGGAAAATAGGACAAAAGTGCTCAGAACTGGAAAATAGGCATATAGGCACCTGGTTCGACCAGAACACGAGTATTTCAACCACCGGTTCGGGTCGAACCAGCACTCTGTAATCGTGTTACATCGCGGTTCGACTACGACATTGTTGTTCGACCAGCCATGAAGGTCGAACCCGGTCGAACCAAATGCCTAAAGTTTTGCAGTGATGATTCGACCACGATGCTTCTGGTTTGACTGGTGGTTCGAGTCGAACCAGGCATCTGCAGGTTTATTCCAGGCCAGTTTGACCAGGCTGAAGATGGTTCGACCAAGGGCTTTGGTCGAACCAACGCACGAGAAGCTTCAGGATCTATATTTTTACACCTTCAGTACGTGTTTTCATTCAAAAAACCCATTAGAGGTCCATTGGAGGAGCTGAAAGTATAAAATGAAGACCCTACGCAGCTGAAAGGGACGTCATCCACCACCTTCATTCTATACAACATTCGAAACCCTACCATCATCCACGGAGCTGTGGAGAGAGATTCGTCTGTCGAATCAAGTGAGAACCAAATGAAAATTCAAGACGAAGAGAGACGCGACGGCGCCTGCATCTAGGGTTTATTTCGCATCTTAATTTATCTTGTAATTTTCAAGACTATGGGTAAGATCTATCCAACCACCATGATTGTTCTTCGATCAATCATAAGCTAGAACAACTTCAGTAGTTCTAGGGTTTATGAAGGTTTTATGAGTTAATTGAACTTCCGTGTGTATACTCCGTACAACACTAGTTGTGGTTTATTTTATATAAGACTATGCTTATTTAATTCATACTCATAGTTGTTTTATGCATCATTAATTGTTATGTAGAGTTTGAATACATATCTTGATTATTGATTAAGTGCGTTCACTGCTGAGCAGGATTACATGTTATGATTCCAAGTGAGGGGACTCCGAAGTCTTATTAGAACTTTCTTATACAAATACTTGTTAATTGAATCTTATTCAGGTTAATAAGTAGGACAAAGAGAATAACTCCATAGTACCTTCTAATACAGCAACTGCTCTCCTACTGAGGAAGGCAAGCTTTTTTTTTCAATAGCCGGTTTCAGATCCGAACTAACAAGAGTGAAGATGAAATTCGTTTTGAGTTTTTTTGAACACCCGAGTAGTAAGCGATCCGCCAAAAGCAACTAAAATATTCCTTGGTGACTTTCATTCGAAGGCATAACTTGTATTCATGCGCTTCATATTCGCCCGGAGTTCGCTCCCCAAGCTCTATGTTGTTGGGTGTTGGGGAATTCTGCAAGGGTCTTACCGCCTTCTTGATTGACTCTATTTGAGTCTTTGGAGTACTTTGGGATTATATTCCACGCCGAGGATTTGTGCTTAGAAAGTAGAACGTTGGGTGATGATGGGACTAAGACTGCTTTATCATCTCCTAGAAGGCAAGAAGGCTAGAGGGCTAGTCCAACTAAGACACGGAAGGAGGTCTGGCCAGTAGCCTCTCTTCTACGTATCACTCGCTCACTGACCTCAGTTCGCTACGTTCTTCACATTAGAAACCCCCTCCAAGTTTTCTTTCTACCCCGAGCGTAGCGACCAAAAGTGCCGGTGCATTGCCTCTAATAAGAGGACCGAATGTCCTTGTACGACTAATATATCTTGTGGCGCCCACTAATCCAATAACAATAACGCGATCCGGGGATCTAAGTTGGGTGGTTGCCTTTTTTATGTTTCTACTATTTTTCCAACTCTCAATGATATAACTCCATAGTACCTATAAACAGAGATCATATCGGGTTAGAGTACTTAGTGCACGATAAATAACTGATACTTATAGTACCTAGAAAGGGAGGTGAGTTATATCTCTAACTCCAAGGATATTCACACGTGTCATATGCTTATTTACTTGTGTTTATAGAGTAGATTTGCATGGTTTAGTAATGCTTCCATACTCCACAAGGTAGAGTCGGACATTGATACACGAAAGGGAAGTTAATGAGTAAAACTGAATAGCCCGAAGAACTACCTAATTTCTCACTTATTCACTTTAGTTTAATCTCTATTGCTTGTTTATTTTAATTGTTATTTTAATTATTTGTTTATTAGTTACTTAATTTGCCACAATTATATTGTCAACCTAGTATTAATAAGTTAGATTATAATTAAATTGATAATAATACGTCTCTTGGGTTCGATAATCACTTGGTCGCTTATCAAAGCTACGGAAGCATCCTTCATATTTGGGGATTAATATTGTGTGTTGAGAAAAAGTTCAATAGTATTCATTTCCCTTATTTAGCAAAAAAGTACACCCTATGGCCCACATCTTCCCTCTAGTACAACTACTCACTTTACATATAATAATAATACTCCTTAATCCACGCGCAAAAAACAAACGATTACCTTTCAAGTGGCCGGAGGGTGTATATATTTAGATGACAAAAAATTTATACACAAAATAGTTTATAATTTATGTAGACTTAATTTATAAACTCATGGTTTTATACGGACAAAAAATAGTAGTATTAGTTAAGTTTTAATTTATATACAAACCAAATTTTTATGTGTTCCCTCCGCCCATTTCAATCTTTAATTATTTTTATTTTTGGCATCTCATTTTAATTTTTACATTTCTCTTTTTAGCATATGACCAACCTAAAATAATTAATATATTATCATGGGACCCACATACAATAATAATACACTTACCCACTTGCATTATATATTATATCTTTAAACTCACTATATATTAAAATATTATATTCCTTAATCAACGTGCAAAAAACAAATGTAAGCATTGAAATGAAGTTTTAAATATTAATACATAATAATTTTAGAGAATATAATTTTAATATAAAATAATTTTTTTTTGAGTGGTGCAATTTTAAAAAAATAAAAAATTTAATGGTATTTTTTGCCAAAATCTCAAAGGTTGGGATTAAATCGCAATTTAAGTAAAGGTTGAGGTTTTTATTTTTATTTTTGAAATAAACTCGAAGCTGACTGGACAAAGGTCAACACCACGTCAGACGTCGGACAACCCTCTCCTACCAGTTGGGTGCGTTTTGCACGAAACTCAAAGATCGAGGTTTTTTTGGTAATTTCTTAAAGGTTGAGATTTATTTGCAATAAAAATAAAGATTGGTTTTTTTTGCAACTAACCAAAAAAAACTGTGAATTAAATAGATGGTTGACTATGTTTAAATTTTAAAAGTATCTATTCATGTTTAAAATTGGGAATTAGGGTTCTAAATTTCTTTTGCAACTTAATTAGTCATTCAGAATTAACTTTTATGAAAGAATTCAATTTCTATACATCATATCACCATTAATTCTTCCGTTCAATTCATTTAAAACAAAAAAGCAATTAACAAAATATTTTTTTCAAACGCAATATCTCATCTCTGAATTCCCACACCACACCAAAGTTCTTTATCATGAAAATTTTAATGATTTATAATTAAACATGAATTACTAAATTATAAAATGCTTCTTCAACCTTCGACATTATAGGCCCTGTAATTCTGCCAAAAGCCACCCAGCAACAAGCAAATATTCTCCACCTCATCATTTATTAATTGCAAGGTTAATTTAATCTTCTCAAATTAAGATAATTTAGTAATAGAAGTTATGGGGTATATTAAGAAAAAATGGGTACGAATAGCCCAAAAATATTAATTAATAATTTATATAAGTTATGTCTTAACAAATAAGAATATTTTTATTTTATTTATTTTTAGGTACATTTAGCATAATACATGTACAAATAGTCGCTCCTTTTTTATAATTATTAATTTAATTAATTTTATAACTATTAAAATCCCCGTATCATTTAATTTAAACACTTGTAAATTGAAACCATCCTTACTGATTTTATTGATTTCCTTTTTCAAAAATATACATTTGTAATTTTTATTTCAATTAAAATTGTTTCACTTCTAATTTTATTTAGAGTAGGTCTTGTGTGAGACCGTCTCACGGATCCTAATTCGTGAGACGGATAATCCATTAATCAAAATAGAGTATATTTTAAATTGAATTAAAAATAAAAAAAGGCGTAACTTTGTCGCCGAATATCTTTGTGGCTCAATTGCCCAACCTGTTGATTACCATTAAGTTTAAATTGTTATTTTTAATTATTTATGATTTTTATTATCAAAATATTATTTTTGTCAATAAATAGTAGGTACAAAACGTATTTAAGAATTACTAAGCGATACATTCGTTTTAGAAAATTAGCGATAAATACAAAATTATATTATGTTTTTCCCATAATACCTATATCTATCCGCACATTAGTGTGTATTGTTAAGATGAAAACAAAAATACGTTATTTATATGAATGTACATTAATGTACATTCTATTGAAAAAGAAACTAATAGTACGCAATTAAATTGGAGAACCCTACTAATGTGCATTAGTATGTATTATTGAGCGAGAAAAACATAAAATACGTGATTAAATTGAAAAACCCTAAGAATGTACATCAGTGTACATCTTTGAGAACGAAACGGAAAATATACGATTGAAATTATTTTAAGTACATTAGTGTGCATTCTTAGAGAGAAACAGAAAATACGCAATTAAATTTAAGAACCCTACAAATATACATTAATGTGCATTCCTAGAGAGAGAAACATAAATACACATTTAATTAAATTGAAAAAAAGGTTGTTATAATTATCTTTAAATCTCTTATCCATTGTTTTTATCTGATTACATTAGTAATCAATGAAACTAGTGTTAAGTGAAAACGTTGAATATTCAACGTTGTAAATAAGAGTAAAGCTAGCAAAAGACGTTATGTATTCAGCAATAATTATATTAGATCAATGTATTTATTAGTAATTAGGTTATATACACGCTTACCTATCAGTGATAATCCCTATTATTTTTAAAGAAAAATATTACTCCAATTATTATTATTATTATTAGTAATTAGTTATTGGATTCAACTATTTTTTTATCACTTTATCTTTATCAGATATCACTTTATATTAAAAATGTTACTCCCTCCATCCCAAAGATATTGACACACTTTCCTTTTTGGGTTGTCCCACGGAAATTGACATATTTCATTTTTAAGGATATGAGACCCATACAAAAATAATTTATTTATTTACATGGCCCCACACACATCACACCCACCACTAATACAACTACACATTACACATTAAATATTATTTCTCTCATTTCACTTTACATTAAATTATTATACTCCTTAATCTCCGTGCAAAAAAAAATGTGTCAATTGTTATGGGACGGAGGAAGTATCAATTTATATTCATATATTACGAATTGTTCATAAAATAATTTAATTAAACAGTTCTCACTTTTTCTTTATCATGTATCACTTTTTTAAATGTAAAAATGTTATCACTTTTATTATTAGGTGTATTGTTCGTGAAATAATAATAATTCAATTAGACGGATCACTTTTCTATGATTATGAATAACTTTATATTAAAAATATTATCACATTTTATTCATTCTATAAATTGTTCATGAAATACACTTTCGTAATTAGTCATCAATTTTATTTAAAGATATTATCACTTTTTTTCTTTTAAATTGTAATCACTTATTTTTTTTACTATAATTTTTTTATAAAATACTCCCTCTGTCCCATAATATTTTTCTCACTTTCTTCATTTGTTTGTCCCACAAAACCTTTCACCCTCAAAAAAGGAAAATCATTTTATCCAACAACCTCAAAAATTACTTTAATTTCAAATTTGTCACTCATTTTTCACACACATATCATTATTTTATATTTTTTATTACCTAAAAATAATACAATACCCTTCAAAGTCAATAAAATTGGTCAAAAAGTGCAACTTTTCTTAAATAACGTGAAACAGTAAATGTGAAAAATTTTCGGGACGGATGGAGTAGTTCACAACACCATTATCACTTTTTATGAATTGATTATCACTTTTAATTATAAAAAGTTATCACATATTATCACATTTTATAAATTTATAATATTTAAGTTAAATAAATTTTAAATTAGGGTTAATCGCAACAAAAGTCACCACCTTTGATTTGATTGCGAATAAGTCTAAACGTTTAGAATTTTGCAAAAAAGTACACCACCTTAACAGGGTTTTGCAATAAGAACCATTAGGCAGCAGTAATGTTGCCCACCGCTGACGTGTCAAACATCACACTCATTGACCAATCCTAGGTGGCACAAAAACAACGCCTTTTGGGCTGAACTCATCTTCCTCTCTTCATCCTCTGATTCTTCCAGGTTTGGAGGAGTGTAATCTTGTTCATTCATCAATCACCTCAAATCTCTCTATTCCCCCCACTCAGCAAATTATCAATCCCCCATTCTATCCTCCAACTCCTCATGTGCCACCATGTTTCGCACCATCTGCACCGTCTAACTCGTACGCTGCTGCCACATCATCCTCCTCCATGTTATACATATAGACGATATTCTCCATTAGCAGAATATTGATGGAACACTTTCTAAAATTCCTCAACTTCTCTACAATATTCCAAAGGCATTTCTCCGATCTCCTCACATTCAAACTATTTTCCCCCAATCCTCAAAATCTTCACCTGCTCAACATTCTATATTCTGCACAGTCCGACCAAAATCAGGGTAGTATCATTGGATCCGATATTATACTGATAACTGGTTGATCTGTATGCAAATTTATAGGTTTGGATCGGGGTTGAACCAGTGGGTTAGGGCGGATTCCTTGTCGGCGACAATGAATTTCTCAGCCGTGGCGGTGACAGTCAGAAAAGGCATCGCCGACGTGTCTCTTAAACTTTCCAGAATTAAGTCACAACGATGCCACCGTCGCATACTCAAATCATAAATCTCGATGGCCAAAGGATCGTCGCTCTTACATACCTGGGTGAGGCGACAAAAGTGCCTGCTACAGAAACTATATACATGTAAGGTCTAATTAATTTCTCTTTCATATTTAAATTTTAAATTTTTAAATTTGATATCAACCAAACAAGACTCTTTAAATTTATTTAGTCTTAATTAATTTTAGTCTACAATTAATTTTTCAATTTTTTAATTTCATAACAACCAAACAGGGTCCTTTAAAATTAATTAATTGAGTTAATGGATAATCAATCTCACATAAGAAGATCCGTGAGACGGTCTCACCCAAATCTTTGCCTTTTATTTAACTATTACAATATTTTTTTTATTTTTATAAGTACACCTTTTAATTTTATAAATATTAATCCCTCCCTCCAACTAAAGTTGCATGAAACATATACTATTTTTTTTAAGTTTACCCATTTCTTTTCTAAGTACATAGAACCACACAAAACAATTAATATTTTTTTTATGGAATCCATGAACACCATTAGTATAACTACATAATATATATATATATATATATATATATATATATATATATATATATATATATATATTAAAATATTATATTTACGAACTCATTTCTCAAAAAATTATTATATTCATTAATCTTTTTCTCCAAAGTAAAATATTACAACTTCTCCAAAGTGAGAGAAGTACTATCTTTTGAATATCATTTTATATTTTACAATGATCACTTTTGATTTTATTATTATTATTATTTTTGATTTTATAACTATCATTTTTTATTTTATAACTTCTCACTTTTTATTTTAATTATAAGTTTTGATTTTATAACTTATCAGTTTTGTTTTCTTAAAGGAGTATCATTTTTTAAACATAATTATCATCGTTGATCTTATGTGATCGGTGAAACATCCAAATTTGTCTTTTATCACAATTGGTCCTTTGGTAATATAATTATTATCGATTTCAACTTTAATTTTTTTTATTTGTTATTTTTAATTTGGTCATTTTTTTATTCTAATTTTAATATTTTTCTTCCAAATTTAATCTTTTTTCCAAATCTAGTTCCTTTTTAATGTCCTAACTAAGTCCTTCATGTTCTAAACGGTCTAAAATTAGTTCAAAAATATATTAAATTTGAACCAAAAGTGGACAAAAAATAATTAAATTTTGAAAAAAAAAATCAAAATTGAACAAAAAAGACTAAAATGGGACAAGAAAGACCAAAATAGAGAATTGAAAAAAAGAGAGACTAAAGTTAGAATCAGTCATTCATACGTATATGACTAATTTTGATATTTTCCTTAATAAAAGTCACTTTTTTATTTTTTTTGGGGTTATTTGGTAATTTTTAGAATAATATATATATATATATATATATATATATATATATATATATATATATATATATGATAAAATATGTTATGAGTGTTAAAAATGTGATTGCCAATTGAATTTAAAATTAAAATGTATTAGAGAGATATTAGTTAGTTGTTTATTCTTTTTTATGGAAATGTAAAGTTGAAATTGCGACGGACAAAAATAAAAAGTGTGAAGTTGGGATGGAGGGAATATTAAAAAGAAAAAAGTGTTAGTTATCATTCAAAAGTGATACTTTTGATATAATTCTTTGATTAAAATAACTTTTATTAAAAAAATATTATTATTTTTTATTCATTTTATAAATGGGTTCATAAATATTAAAATATTTAAACTGGACGGTTATAACTTTTTCTTTATCACGTATAACTTTTTATTAAAAAATTTATCACTTTTTATTCATCCTACAATAATTTATTAAAATAATTTAATTAGATGAATATAACTTTTATTTGATCTATTATCATTTTTTATTAAAAATAATGTTGATCACTTTTCTCCGTTTTAAGAATTATTCCTAAGAATTATTCCTGAAATAATTCAATTGAATATTGAATACCAATAGTACTCTATATTGATCAAATATCATTTTTATTGAAAATATAATTAATTTTCATCAGTTTTATAAATGGTTTATAAAGGCAAAATACTTTGTACACCCACATTCAATTTATATATATTTATTAATAAAAAAAATATATACACTAATAAATTAAAAATTTATACTTGTTTGCTAGCAATTTTTCTTTATAAAAATATTTTTAGTTTTTTAATAAAAAAATTAATATACAGTTGAAAAAAAAAGTAATACATATACTATTAATAATTTATATATTATTGAATTAAAATTAATACAATTTGTTATAATATATATATAACAGCGGGTTGATTGAAACCAGAAATAGAATAAAGCAAGCACAAAATCTGGTGAATCTTGAAGCTAGCTGATGGCTGGGCCTCCAACAAAACGAATGAGGACCAGTGCTTGTAGCATAGAGTAGGTGTTGATTTAGGGCTGAAAGACCTTACCATAATCGGGGTAAGGCTTCGTGATCAGCAGACTGGCTCATGTCGAGCCGGAGTAAAAAACCCTTCTCCCCCTAAAAGAACTATTTGCACTAGTAACCAATGTGGCTTTAATGAAGGGACCAGCAACCAGCCCGAGGAGAATACACCAGAGTAGGAAGTAGGACATGAAGGAAGCCAAACAGGCGGCCTCTAAAGATAAATCCATTAAACGTATCTAATCCAATCTAAGCTCAAGCGGATGAAACGAAACGAAGCTAAAACAAAGTGGCAAGTAACAAAAGCAGGCATTAGGCCTGTTACATATCCAAGTTATCAGTGAAAAGGAAAAGAAAGCAATGAATAGCAGAGAGAACATTTTGAGTACAATAATCCACAACAAAACTATGCTAGAGCAGGTTCAGCAGAGTAGGCTCAATAGAACGCCATCAAACAGTAGACAGAACTTGAAGATGAGCATGTTAAAAACATATATATCAAACAGAGCCCATCAATTCAATTAAAATTATTGGCATGAAACAAATGTAGTAATTGATGGTGCAAGCCAATTTCCAAATATAATCGCCCAAGCAGTCTAGTAAAAAATCAGCTCCTGGGAGCCTGTATCAACAAAGCCCAAAACAGCAAACAAGATGCTGTTACCAGCACTCACCGAGGGAGAAAATCTATGAGGAAGAACACTCCAATGGCAGCCAAAGGATTCTGAAAGTAAAACACCAGCCGGGGAGTCGGAGCAATGTGCAAAATCATCGAACAAATCCAGTTGGAGTATGAACAAGTCGGAGCATACGTGCACACCAATGGAAATAGCGAGCATCTCCGACAAGGGCAACAATCCAAAAGAAGCAGAAAACGTCCATGGAAGAAGAGGCGGCCGCACGGCGACTGCCGGAGAAACAAATCGAAGAGCCGCATCGAAGAAAGGAAGCTGCCATAGGCAGCGACGAAGGCGCCACATGCGGAAGCATGGCTGGCAGCGAACAGCCCGCCGAATTCATTAAGGGTGGACTGAGCGGCGGCGGCAAATTGGGGATCTCCAGCTAAATAGTGGCAAGGCTGCTAAAAGGGCTGGGAAAAATCGACACGACTGCAACCAGAAATCTCAGTCAACGGCTATGGGATAACAGAGGCTCAAGGCATGAGGGCCGCTGATGGAAGCGGCACCGTGAGTTCCAGGATTGACTGCTGCAGGAGCCCTAGTCGACACTGGGAGCGCCGGATTTCAGCGAACTGGGAACTGGAAGATCATCGCCTCAGCTCTGCCGGCGAGAACATGCCAGAGGCGGACGTGAACAAAATCATGAAGAGCAGTCGGAAGATTCGTCGGACGACGAAGCTGAAAAAAGCAGGGAGGGGAAGATGAAGAAGAAACAACCAGAACTGACGTCAAATCACTCGGTCCCCTCCTTTGCTGTAGAGAGCCAGTAAGACTCAAGAAATCACGAGATCTGGACGTCGTCGGAATAGAGTTTCCAGCTGTTGTAAGATCTTGAAACGTTGAGCACCTGCCGGATTATAAGAACTCAAGAACCCAGATGTGGTAAACTCCCAGCAAGGAAAGCTTGGGTGTGAAGAAAAATAGAATCCGATCAAAAATAAATGACGGAAATAAAAAAGAGAGGGGGTGAGGGGGCAGGTATCTACGCCGGAGAAGTGCAGCCAAATGAGCATGTTCGTGGAGCTGGATGAATCGGTAAATGGCAATGTCTCCTTTGGTGATGAATCTAAAATTTTGATTCGCTTAAAAAATGGTGGTCATGATTTTATCTCGAATGTTTATTATGTGCCCAACATGAAAAATAATATTTTGAGTTTGGAACAACTCTTAGAGAAAGGTTATGACATTCACATGAAGGATTATAATCTTTCAATAAGAGATAATGAAAATAATTTAATAGCGAAGGTGCCAATGTCGAAAAATAGAAGTTTCTATTAAATATCCGGAATGATGTGGCAAAATGCCTTAAAGTTTGCTTTAAGGATAAGTCTTGGTTATGGCACCAACGGTTTGGGCACTTAAATTTTGGAGAATTGGAGTTGTTATCAAGGAAGGAAATGGTAAGAGGATTACCATCCATCAAACATCCCGACCAACTATACGAAGGATGTATACTCGGGAAGTAAGCTAGAAGGTCATTTTCAAAGGAGTCAACCTCGCGAGCAAAGAAGCCATTGGAGTTGATCCATGCCGATATGTGTAGGCCAATCAAACCAAGCTCTCTTGGTAATAACAATTATTTCTTGCTTTACATTGATGATTTTTCTAGAAAAAGGTGGGTGTATTTCTTGAAGCAAAAATCAGAAGTATTTGAAGCCTTCAAGAAATTTAAAGTTGCATTAGAAAGGAGAGCGGGCTAGAAATCAAATCCATGAGAACCGATCGAGGTGGTGAATTCACATCCAAGGAGTTCATGGAGTATTGCGAAGCAAACGGGATCCGGAGGCCTCTTACTGTTCCAAGATCTCCTCAGCAAAATGGTGTAGTGGGGAGAAATAATAGAACCATAGTGGAGATGGCGCGCAGCATGTTGAAGACGAAGAATCTTCCAAAAGAATTTTGGGCAGAAGCAGTGGCGTGCACGGTGTACCTGTCCAATCGATCTCTAACTCGGAGTGTATGGGGAAAGACTCCACAAGAAGCATGGAGTGGGAGAAAACCCGGAATCGCTCATTTAAGAGTATTCAGGAGCAAAGCATATTCTCACGTGGTAGACGAGACAAGAAGAAAGCTCTATGACAAGAGTGAGCCATACATATTCATCGGGTATGACTCTAACTCTAAATGTTACAAGTTATATAATCTTCTCACAAAGAAAAGTGTGATAAGTCGAGATGTGAAGTTCGATGAAGAAGGTGCTTGGGATTTTGATTCCAATATCAACGATCACAATTTTATAACTCCACAATTTGAAGATGAAGAGAAAATCGAGCAAGCAGCTGAAGGTGAAGAGGCAGTGACTCCACCCGCTTCACCAGCAAGAGAAGTTGGAGACTCGCCACCATCTTTCTTAAATGAAAGAAGCACCTCAAGAGTGAGGAGCTTGGATGAGATCTATGACGACACTAAAAGGTTAGAAGATCTCACATTACTTTGCTTATTTGCTGATTGTGAGCCAGTAGCTTTTAAGGAGGCAACACAAAGCAAGAGATGGAGAGATGCAATAAACGAGGAAATTAAGGCCATTGTAAAGAATGATACATGGGAGCTTGCAACATTGCCAAATGATCAAAAGGCCATTGGAGTTAAGTGGGTCTATAAAGCAAAGAAGAACTCTAAAGGTGAAGTAGAGATATACAAAGCAAGGCTTGTCGCCAAAGGATATAGTCAAAGAGCTGGAATCGATTATGATGAGGTATTCACTCCTGTCGCCCGACTAGAAACTATCAGACTAATAATTTCTCTTGCTGCCCAAAATAGATGGAAAATTTATCAGATGGACGTTAAGTCAGCCTTCTTGAATGGTGTTCTTGATAAAGAAGTCTACATCAAGCAACCACCAGGCTACAAAGTGAAAGGGCAAGAAGAAAAGGTGTTGAAGTTGAAGAAGGCCCTATATGGATTAAAACAAGCACCAAGGGCATGGAATAGTAGGATCGACAAGTACTTGGAAGAAAATGGTTTCACCAAGTGCCCACATGAGCATGCCCTTTACGTTAAAATTAAAGGAGATGATGTCTTAATTGTGTGCTTATATGTGGATGATCTTATATTCACAGGAAACAATACAAAGATGTTCGAAGAGTTCAAGAAGGCCATGACTAAAGAGTTTGAGATGACGGATATTGGGCTCATGGCATATTATCTTGGAGTTGAAGTCAAGCAACTTGGGGAATGAATCTTCATCACACAAGAAGGTTATACAAAGGAGATCCTCAAGAAGTTCAAAATGGAAGACTGCAAGGCAATAAACACTCCAGTGGAGTTTGGAAGTAAATTATCCAAGCATGAAGATGGAGAAAAAGTGGATCAGACGCTCTTTAAAAGTTTGGTTGGAAGCCTAAGGTACTTAACTTGCACAAAGCCAGATATACTCTACGCAACAGAGCTTGTGAGTAGATTTATGGAGAATCCAACCACAACGCACTTGAAAGCGGCAAAGAGAATTCTTCGATATCTCAAAGGTACGCTAAACTATGGCCTACTTTATTCAAATACTAATAACTATGAGCTTGTGGGCTATAGTGATAGTGATTGGGCTGGAGATAACGATGATAGAAAGAGTACAAGTGGATTTGTGTTCTTCATGGGAGACATTGCTTTCACTTGGATGTCGAAGAAGCAACCGATAGTCATACTATCTACATGTGAAGCCGAATATGTAGCCGCCACATCCAGTGTTTGCCATGTCATTTGGCTTAGAAGTCTTTTATGAGAGCTCAGATGGACACAAGAGAATCCTACGAGGATTTGTGTGGACAACAAGTCGGCAATTGCATTGGCAAAGAATCCAGTATTCCTTAATCGGAGCAAATACATAGACACTCGTTTCCACTACATCAGAGAATGTATTGCAAAGAGAGAAGTTCAAGTGGAGTACGTGAAATCACAAGACCAAGTAGACGACATTTTCACAAAGCCGCTCAAGTACGAAGAGTTTGAAAGACTCCGAAGTTTGCTTGAAATACAAAATAAAGTTTAAGAGGGGGTGTTGAAATATTAAACTTAATTTTGTAAAAGGTTACTTAGTAACTAAGATAAAAGATTACTTAGTAACTAAGAGTACTTAGTAACTAAGATAAAAGAATACTTAGTAACTAAGTTTTATCCCCTATAAATATGGGTTGTAGCATGCATATTTGTAATCAACGAAGAATCCCATCAATTAAATTCTCTCTCTCAATAACAATGCCTCCCACTTAGCCTTTTTAACTATCCTCTCTCCTCCGTATTTTCTACCATATCCCAAATACCATACATCAAATTATTTTAAATACCAACAAAATATACTCCATCCGTCCGGTTCTAAGGTATCAATTTGCCTTTTGCACGTGGATTAAAGAATATTATTATTAATTATATGTAAAGTGGGTAGTTGTATTAGAGGGAAGTGGTTAGCATATTGTGTACTTTTTTACTAAATAGGGGAAATGAATATCTTTAAAGCGGACACAAAGAAAAATAAAATGGATACCTTAGAAGCTAACGGAGAGAGTATATATTTAAGATATATATTCTCACACTTGTATCACTAGTCATCAAATGATTTTATAAAAAAAAAAATATAATACCAAAATATAATAAAAAATGGGAACGTATTAAAGAGAGAGAGCATAGTCCGAACTCTCTCATGCATCATCTGACTTTACATTAAAATAAATGATCATGAATAACAATATGATCTGTTTTCTAAATAGAAAATGATTAATTTACGTTCTCAATCAATGACCATTGCAGTGCAGGCTTTTTTAATTCAAGTGATGCAAGAGATAATCGGGTGTGTTTGGAAAATAATATTCCTTGTAAAGAAGAAATTTAAATTGTAATAAAATTAAAAGCAAATATTGGTAGTGGTCGTAAAAAAATTTAAGAAGTGGGCGTAGTATTTTCCATCATATTTTAGTGCATCTCCAGCTCGAGTTCATACTCTCTTTCAAAAAGAAAAATTCTCTCATTTAAATTCTAAGTACCTTACAATTCATTTAAATTAAAAAAAAAATAGATACAAAACGTATTTAAGATGAATACTGATAAATACAAAATTATATTTTGCTTTTCTCATAATATCTATACCTATTCGTACATTAGTGTGTATTGTTAAGATGAAAATAAAAATACGTTATTTATACGAATATACATTAGTGTACATTCTATTGAGAAAGAAATGAATGTACATTAGTGTACATTCTATTGAGAAAGAAACTGAAAATACGAGATTAAATTGAAGAGCCTTACTAATGTACATTAGTGTTTCTTCTTGAGAGAAAAATAGATAATACGTAATTAAATTGAAAAACCCTACGAATGTACATTAGTACTGTGTATCTTTGAGAGAGAAACGGAAAATACACGATTGAAACTATTGCTAAGTACATTAGTGTGCATTCTTTGAGAGAGAAACGGAAAATACACGATTAAACTATTGTTAAGTATATTAGTGTGCATTCTTAGAGAGAAAAAGAAAATACGCAATTAAATTGAAGAATCCTACGAATATGCATAAGTGTGCATCCTTGAGAGATAAACAAAATATACACGATTAATTATATTGAAACAAAGTTGTTATAATTATCCTTAAATTTCTCACCCATTATTTTTATCTAATTTAGTGTAAATTAGTATTCAATGAAACTAGTGTAATATTCAACACTATAAAAAGGATAAAGTTGGAAAAAGAAAAAAACTTTATATATTAATTAATAATTATATTAGATCAATGTATTTATTAGTAATTACGTTATATATACGCGTACCTATTAATAAGAATAAAGCTGGAAAAAGAAAAAGAATTATATATTAATAAGTAATTATATTAGATCAATGTATTTATTAATAATTAAGTTATATATACGCGTACCTATCAGTAATAATCCCTTTAAAAAATGTTATTTACATTTTACTTTATAATTTATTTATTATAAATTTTTTTTATTAACTCTCAAGTAGCAAAGTACTCCCTCCGTCCCATTAAACTTGTAACATTTTTTTTGGGCATGAAGATTAAGGAGTATAATATTTTAATGTAAAGTGAAGTGAGAGAAATAATATTTAATGTGTAGTGGGTATGTGTATTAGTAGTATGTGTGAAGTGTGTGTGGACCAATGTGAATATGTTAATATTTTTTGTGTGGTCTCATATGCTTTAAAAGAAATGTAACAACTTCTATGGAACAACCCAAAATGGAAAATGTCACAACTTCTGTGGGACAGTGAGAGTAATTTTTATTAATATTTGTACAAATAATTTATTAGTAACATTAGTACATAAAGTGGAATCAGATAGAAACAAGACTTTTCAATTTTTTAATTTTTAGATTATGACCGATGATTTTAAATAGAATCAATCAATTTAAAAACATCAATTAAACTTTTAGTCAGTGTGTCATGCGGAAACCCCCCACATCTTTTTGTGTTCTCTTATATCATGAATGAATGATACGCACTAATTTTTAATGTTTAATTTGTATTCAAGATTTATTCCTAAATATATATTATAAGTCTATTATTATTTCATAAATACATGCAAGCAGAGACTGTCTTAAAAATGAATTTATGGATAAGTAGTGAAAATATTTTAATAAAAAGTGATACTTTTATTAATAAAAAATAATAGTGGGGAGTAAACTATTTATGAACCATTTGAATTATAAATAAAAAGTATTAGTGATGACGTTTTAATAAAAATTGATAATATTTTCAATAAAATTAATTAATTAAAAAATCATCAATGAGACGGTCTTACACAAATGTTATTCTTACAATTAAATTATATTTTCAAATGAAATTTAAATCCCATTTAATGACTGAAATTTCTTGGGAGTCTCCTCCAGAGATTCTTGTAATTAGTGGTCAAATTCCAACTATTTATAAATTATTTATTAATTGAAAAAAAATCTAATTATTTTAATTTATATCGTGAGTTTCTTTCTGTATTACATTTTCACTTTTGGAACAATTAATATACTCCTTCCCCTGCCGTACTCACAGAATGTCTCAATTTGCATTTTGCACGTAAACTAATAAGTATTATTGTTTTATATGTAGTGAGTAATTATATTAATAGTAGATGAGGGAACATATGTGAGACCCTAATTTTACAAAAAAAAAAAGTACAAAATAATAAAATAAGGACGTTTAAAGTGGACCGAGGGAGTAAAAAAAATATGATATCGCTATTTATATAAAAAGAAAATTAACAGTCTAAATTTTCTTTATCATTTTAGTTAATATCTTCAGTTCCCCATATATTTGGATGGACAGTGTGTATAGGAGAAAGGAGAAAATTATATCATAAAAAGGAAGTATAAGTTTTTGGAGAAATGGTTGAATTTTCTTTTCATCTTATATATTATCAATTATATAATTAATAACACAAAAATAATACACGAAAATAGCACGTGAATCGCGTGCAAAAACGCTGTTGTGATGAACTTATTAATCAATCATTCCTGCATGCTCTTTTCTTGCAACAAACTGTTATGGTTAAACTTTTAATAAAATTAAGTTGACGTGTGAAAATTGCTACAAGTTAAGCGATTAAAATTTGTTGATCATAAGTACTGTAATTATTAATTGCACGTGTGTAAGTCACAGATGCAATAATATATATGTTTAAGATCATCTATTCCAACTCCTTAATTCATCTGTTATATTTCTTCTTCATTTTTTTTTTTAAGTGAATGACATACAATGTGGTTGATTTTGTAGTGTGTTAAAAGAAGCATATTGGATTTCATATATCACTTTCATGTGTATCTCCTAGAATAAATTTAATGATTGATACATAGGATAAAAATAAAAATTAATCATTGCCCTTAAGGATTTACATATGCTTTCCATGAAAAATATGTGTGATGAAACATGAAGTGAAATTATAGGATAAAAATCTGAACCACAGCTTGTTAAATATTTTTTTCATAAGTGGGTGGCGTTGAGGTTCGAACCCTTATCTTTTTTAGACCTGAGCTTTAATATCATTTTAAATGACTTCCTCATTTAAAAGCTTAATCTGGTAGAGAGGAGAACAGTTTAATACTTAATAAAGTCACTCTAATAACCCCTACCAAATTAATATCAGTAAAATGTATGATAAATAGAATCTATACTTGTTAACAAATTTTTGTTGTAGTGATTTTTCACATGGGAATTATTACATGAATTTATTGGATTATGTTTTCATCCATCTTCCCAATATTTTACCATAAAACCTAAGTAAGATATTATTAGTGCAGCACATGTCAGCCAGCAGATCATTGAATTTATGCTATTAGGAATTCAGACAGATTCTCAACATTAAATAATCATCAAATTGTGAGTGATCGTGTCTGAAAACTTATCAAGTAGGCAAAATAAGGAAGCAAAGATAGATTAAACTAAAAAAGAGTTGACATTGTTAGGGTATATTCTATAAGATGCCGAAGATTATTCTGGCTGTTTGTCAACTCTCAGCCACCTGATCGATCACTCTTCTATAAAATGCATCACCACATTTCTCTGCTGCTCGTCCTAACATCTTCTTCTTATCCATATCTTTACTTCACTCTCGTTGCAGGTATGTCTTTTCAAACCTTTACGCATCTTCGATTACGACGCACATAAGCACGCAGCCCCCACAACTGTTTACTTTAATCGAAACGGTCTAAAAATGTTAAGACAAAATTCAGTTTAATTAGTCTGATAACATTTTAATGCTTCAATTTAGTTCAAATTTCGTTGGAATTCGCACAGGTAGTGCAATTCCGACAAAGTTAAATATCATTTCCAATGAAATTTGAAATAAATTGACATTGTTTAGAAAGTTGGGAGGTTGTCTACCACATGATGATAGTCATTTGATGTGTTTGGAACACTAGGAAACATCATGTGAGGGACTACTGAAAAAACCCATCGTGCAGTCTTGTAGTTTATTGATCTTTATAATTAATGTATGCTTATGTGATTAATTATAGTCTCCTTCTCCCTCAATCGTACTTAAGTCTTTAAATATTCGTAATTAAGGTGTGGCCGGTAAGTAGGTGTTGAAGTTTATTACTAGCTACTTACGTTAATATTATGATAATCATTATAATTAGTAATTAATTACATTAACACGTTTACGAAGACGGAAAGAAAGAGACAAAATGTTATGAGGATAATATATTATATGGATAATATATTATACTCCATAGCCAAGTTATATATACACTGAGAATTGTCGGTTTTATGTGGGTTAGCTTAGCTCATACATTATTTAACTAATGGTTTCTTTCTTAATTAAGACTCAAATTTCATTTGTAATGCTAAAAACATAAAATAATACTCAGCCCACACTTTTCTTAGTTTATTCTTCAAACTCTTTACATCTTAAAATAAAAAACCTTTATCTAATAATATAAAAAAAAAATTACTTTAATTTCAAAATTTTCATTCTTATCTAACACAAATAATATTCCCTCCCTCCAATAGAAGTTGATACACTTTCCTTTTTGGTTTGTCCAATTAAAATTGACAGATTTCCTTTTTAATACATGAGACTCACACCAAAACAATTAATTTATTCTCATGTAGCCCACATACCACCTCTAATACAACTACCCAGTACAAATTAAATATTATTTCTCTCACCTCACTTTACTTCACTTTACATTAAATTATTATACTCCTTAATCTCCGTATCAAAAAAAATGTGCTAACTTCACAGACGGAGGGAGTATTATTTTATATTTTACTATTTATTAACCGTTTAGCAAACGACATCTCTTGTTATCTTTTCGCTTTGTTCCATTTTCTTTTCTCATTTACTATGTACACCCAAATTTAAAATGTCATTTTATGAGTAATAATATGTTATTTTTGTTAATAAATTAATTAATTGTAGAGTATGTTATGTCACTGATAATTTTAAAATTAAAGTATATTAGGTGATTTTCATTTCATTTTATTAAAGTGGAGTTGAGACGGAATAAATTGAAAATAGTCAAGTGTTATAACTTTTATTATATGCATCTTCTACTCTATTAGTTGCTCATTACATGAGATGAGTGACCCATCAAGAACATGTGGCGCATTAATGTGTAGGGAGAAGGGCAAAATTTAGAATAAAGAAGAGTAGTGCATAATCCTGCAGAGCCATGGCAGGAGATCAGTTAAAGGTCCTAACGGCCCTTGATGTCGCCAAAACCCAACTCTACCATTTCACCGCCATCGTCGTCGCCGGAATGGGCTTCTTTACCGACGCCTACGATCTCTTCAGCATTTCGATCATGGCCAAGCTCTTAGGTCGAATCTACTACACCAAGCCCGGCGCCCCCAAGCCGGGCACTCTCCCCCCTGGCGTCTCCTCCTCCGTCACCGGCGTCGCCCTCGTTGGAACCCTCATCGGCCAGCTCTTCTTCGGCTGGCTCGGCGACAAGATGGGCCGGAAAAAGGTCTACGGTGTCACCCTTGTGATCATGGTGATTTGCTCCATCGCCTCTGGCCTCTCCTTCGGCAAGACGCCGAAGGGAGTCATGGCCACCCTCTGCTTCTTCCGCTTCTGGCTCGGCTTCGGCATCGGCGGCGACTACCCCCTCTCCGCCACCATCATGTCCGAATACGCCAATAAAAAAACCCGCGGTGCCTTCGTCGCGGCGGTGTTCGCCATGCAGGGTTTCGGGATCCTTTTCGCCGCCGTGGTATCTCTAATTGTGGCGGCGGCGTTCGACCACAAGTACAAGGCTCCGACGTACGAGCAAAATCCTGCGGCGTCGCTCGCCCCGGAAGCCGACTACATCTGGCGAATTGTACTCATGTTTGGCGCCCTCCCCGCAGCACTTACTTTCTACTGGCGGATGAAGATGCCGGAAACCGCCCGGTACACCGCCCTGGTGGCGAAAAATGCTAAACTAGCGGCGCAGGACATGGGTAGGGTTTTAAATGTTGAATTAGAAGCTGAACAAGAGAGGGTGGAGGAATTATCACAGAGCAAATCCCACAACTTCGGATTATTCTCCAAAGAATTCCTCCGCCGCCACGGCCTCCATCTCTTTGGAACCACAACCACCTGGTTCCTCCTCGACATCGCCTTCTACAGTCAAAACCTCTTCCAGAAGGACGTCTTAAGCGCCGTCGGGTGGATCCCGCCGGCGAAAACCATGAGTGCCATCCACGAGGTGTACATCATAGCCCGAGCTCAAAGCCTCATCGCCCTCTGCGGCACCGTGCCGGGATACTGGTTCACGGTGGCATTCATCGACAGAATGGGAAGATTCGCCATCCAATTAATGGGATTCATCATGATGACGATCTTCATGTTCGCCATAGCCCTTCCGTACAACCACTGGCTGCAGGACAACCACGTGGGGTTTGTCGTCATGTACGGTCTCACCTTCTTCTTCGCCAACTTCGGTCCGAACGCCACCACCTTTGTGGTCCCCGCTGAGATCTTCCCGGCTCGGTTGAGGTCCACGTGTCACGGAATATCAGCGGCAGCAGGAAAAGCAGGTGCCATTGTCGGAGCGTACGGATTCCTGTACGCCGCACAGAGTAAGGACAAAACCAAAACGGATGCGGGTTACCCGCCCGGTATTGGAGTGAAAAATGCTTTGATTGTTCTTGGATGCATCAATGCACTTGGAATTGTGTGCACTTTTGCAGTTCCAGAGGCAAAGGGGAAATCTCTAGAAGAAGCTTCTCAAGAAACCATGGATGATATGGGTCGTGACAAAGTTGCACCACAAGTTTAAGGTCAAACCTGTGTTAAGTGATGTGTATGTTGTGTATGTCCTGGTGGCCAAGATATTGGATATACTTTGAAGATATTTTGGTTTTTTATATTGATTGATGTATATTGCTTTTTTGAATTTATAATTGTGTATCTGCTCTTGTTGTGTTAAGATTTATCTTAGATTTAATGAAAAATGAAGATTTTCTCTTCATTATCTTTTTTCTCATGTTCTCTCCTTCCCATGAGTGTTTTGTTCTATTAGCAGTACAAGTCTTACAAAAACTTTAAAAAAAATTAATATGCTCAAATTTGAAATTGAGGTATGCTAGTGAGTGAAATATTAGTCGGTTGTTTTTTTTCCTTTTAGGAAGTGTGATTAATTTTTACGGATCAAAATGAAAAATGTGTATTTAAAGTTAGGATGAAAAGAGTATAATATTTTAATGAGTGAGTAATATTCCTCTGTCTCTCTTTAAGAGGGTCATTTGCTTTATGACACGTAGATTAAAGAGTATTATTATTTAATGTGTAGTGAGTAGTTGTATTAGTAGGAATGTGGGTCCCAACATTTAATTGTATTAGAGGGGTGTGTGAGTCTCATGTGTGTAAAAAAGAAAAGGGGACTCTTTGGGTGGGACGACCAAAATGGAAAAATGACCTCTTAACATGGGATGGATGGAGTATTTAATATGTAGTACATATCTGATACTAGTGCATAAAACAAAATATTAATGTGTAATGAATAATTGTATTAGCATTGTGTATGGACTTCAGGTAGAATAATTAATTATTTGTGTAGGTCCCACTTTAAAAAAAAGAAGTATAAACTATAATTTGAGATAAATCAAAATAGAATATGTAAATTTTAATGAGGGTCGGGGGAGTATGGTGTTCCAAATTGCTTAATAAACATTTTTATATGCTTTACTGACTTTTGAAAATATTTTAGTATTTTTAGTTAATAAATAAAATACTCTCTCCGTCTCATATTTGTTTGCACCATTACTGTAGATATCACTAGAAAAAAATTATTTTTTACCAATGAAATATTCCATTTGTAAAAACCTTAATTTCATTGTTAAATTTGTTTACCAACGGATTAGCAACGGAATCCATTGGTAAATTTTAAGCAACGAAAATTCAATTCCGTTCGTAATCCGTTGCTCATAATTCTATTAGTAATTTATATATAATTATTCCCTTGGTAATTTATTGGTAATTACCAACATATTAAATTTCGTTGGTAAAATAGAGAATAAATTCGTTGGCATTCTGTTGCTAAAGGAAAAATATCATTTTTGTTGCAAATCCATTGGTAATTACCAATGGATTGAAATAAATATCGTTGCTATAAAAATATTCCCTCCGTCCTATAGAAACATATATGTGTTTCCATTTTGGGCATCCCATAGAAAGATTTATATTGCCCTTTATAGTAAATAGAAAGATTTTGTAGTGTATGTAGTTTAAGAAAAATTATTTTATTATTACCTTTAGTGACTCTTAAAAAATAATGTAATCTTTTTAGGTAATAAAGAGTAAATAATAAAGTACTATGTTATGTGATCAAAGTGATAAATATGTAACTAAGATGTAATTTTACATACTGGATCTTTGTACAGTTTATGTACATTATCTTCTGTGCCACACGTTATAAAATTGGGGAAAGAATTCAACATACCCTAGGGTTTAAGCTTTCTTTTTTAAGGTATAATTTTAATCTCTCTCCTACGTATTATTCATCCAATAGTGTGGCACAAGAGTTGATTGTAAGCAATTAAAATTCACTGTCCAATCAAATGGCGACACGTGGATTTTATTGATTAAATATCAATTTTAATTTATTTTGGAATTTAAATAAATTAATTCCTAAAATAGATTAATAAATAATTGATAATTAATTTAAAATTTGACAAATTAAAAGGGGTTTAAATTAAGTAAAGCTTGACCCCCAAGTCAAATAAAGTTCAGGTCAAATCAAGCAATGACCAATCAAACTGTGTTATATATGGAAAGGCCCAAGCCCGCAAAATCAGGTCAAATCTGCCATTGACCAATCAAATTGCGAGTTATTTATGGGGCATCCTCTGCCTTCACCTATATAAGGAGCCCTCCTCCATTCATTCCAGACACACATTCAAGGACCCGAAGACACAAACGCTCTGAAGAGATTGAAATACGAGCAACGCTCCTCAAGATCTTCAAGCATCTTTAAGTCAAGAATGACAAACGATTCGGGATTAAGGTGCGGAGCACCCCAAATCAAGCGTTCTTCATACACTAAGTTCTCCGGTGTTCTTCCCGCCAAGAACAACATACAAACGGGATTAAGGTGCTAAGCCCCGCAGATCGAGTGTTTTACACATAAAGTACGTTTAATCCAAATAAAGGTTCGTCGCCTCTGGATTAACGTTATAAAGTCCCAAATCCGAGTTCGGACAAACTTCAACTGAAGATCCGACTAAATACACTTAGTCAACGTAGACAACCAGTCAAAATCAAAGTCAAAGTCCAAATTAGTTCGAGAGAAGAATCAGAGGATAGATAGAGATTGTTTTCTAAATTATCAAGTTTAATCTTTTGGATTATTATTGTAATTCTTTTGTATTTATTTGATCATAAATACAAAAATTTGTTGTTACAAATTTTGGCAAGCCCAGTGGGACCGTCTCTACCTCTCATCTCTTCTCTCTACAAGCTCGAAGATATAAAATGACTCCTGTCAAGATTACTGTGGGAAGGACTGCTGCTTCTAAACTCTCAGAGTCTTTGAATGAATATATTGCTGTTGTTACGAGGAGTATGTCAAAAAAAGCTCGTCGAAAGCCTCATCTGGATCCAACCCTTCTGTTGAGGAGGCTTTGAGAAAACAAACTACCTATGAAAGAGGATAGTGATGAAGATTCCGCATCTTTAAGCTCTTTATCTGACTCAGTTGCAGCTCCAGTAATGATGGCAGGCACCTCAACTATTGAGGAGCAGTTAGCAAGTATGATGAAAGCTATCGAAGGGCTCACAAAACACATAGAAGCTCAAGATTCGAAAATCTCCCAATTGATGGAAAAAAGAGACATCGCGGAGACTAGTCGTGCAAACAGAAAAGGAGTCATGGACGATAGTGAGGTGGAAGAGATCACAAGGCTCCAGACTATTGAAAAGGAGCAAACTCAAGGAACATTGGCACTTTCAGCTGATGGAATGCTTCAAGTCGATCAATTGAAGAATATTATACTTGGAACAATAAAAGAAGGGTTTGAAGAGAATTCCAAGCCCACTGTCACTTATGTCAAGCCATTCACGAAAAGAGTGGACAACTTGAAATTTCCAGCTGGCTACCAACCTCCCAAATTCCAACAATTTGATGGCAAGGGAAACCCGAGGCAGCACATAGCACACTTCATTGAGACTTGCCATGACGCTGGTACTTATGGAGACCATATGGTGAGGTAGTTTGTTCGCTCTCCCAAAGGAAATGTCTTTGATTGGTATATCGACTTGCAAGTTAAATCTATTGATAGTTGGGTACAAATGGAACATGAGTTCCTTAACCGTTTATATAGCACAAGGAGAACTGTTAGCATAATTGAGCTAACTAATACTCGTCAATTGAAGGAAGAACCTGTGATTGATATATCAATCGAGGAATTTGAGTTTAAACTGCAAAGACCGATTATCTGAAGAGTCCGCTATTGAGATGTGTATCCAAGTGATGGAATGGAATCTCCTTTATATACTCAAAGGAATTCAACCTAAGACTATCGAAGAGTTGGCTACTAGGGCCCAAGATATGGAATTAAGCATGACTGCTAGGGGAATCAAACATTTACCAATGTTGGACTTCTACAAGTCCAAAGATAAACAAGATTTCAAAAAAGGGGGGCAAGCCCTATGCTAGAAATTCCAACAAAGAATCGATGGCCACAAATACTATAACAGTCAAAATTCGAAAGAATGGAGAGGATAAGAAAGATAAAGGTAAGAACGTTGCCCAAGATTGGGGGCAAAGAAGATTAACTCTGAAAGAGATGCAAGAAAAAGAGTATCTATTTCTGAACTCAGATATTTCTGGCATATTTGATGATCTAATAAAGAATAAACTCCTTGACCTTCCTGAGATGAAACGTCCAGAAGAAGCCGGCCAAACTAATGACCCAAAATACTGCAAGTATCATAGGTTGGTGGGTCATCCAATTCATAATTGTTTCGTCCTCAAGGAAAAGATCATGCAGTTGGCCAAGGAAGGAAAAATCGTATTAGAAGATGAGGCAGCCATGAACTTCACTTCTGTAAAGGAAAGTCATGATGAAGGCTTATGTCACGTCGTGAATGAGGAGGACAATGAAAGCGAATAATCTGAAATTAAGGGTAAAGCTTACTCCATGAAGGTGACCTTCATGGATGAAGATATGTTGTTGGGTTCGCAATCTCATAATCGACCTCTATTTATGACTGGCTATACTAAAGAGGTGCGAGTGAATCGCATACTTGTTGATGGAGGTGCGGCAGTGAATATTCTGTCTTTAAGGATATTAAAAAAATTAGAAATACCGGTGGATGAACTCAATCATAGCCGATTGATGATTCAAGGTTTCAACCATAAGGGGCAACGAACTCTCGGCACAATAGTTCTTGATTTGCTACTTGATGAGATGAAATCAACAGTCCTCTTCCATATTATTGATGCAAAAACTTCGTACAACATGCTTTTGGGGCGCCCATGGCTACATGAGAATGGTGTGATTCCTTTCACATTACATCATGCTTCAAATATAGTGAAGGTGACAACGTGAAAAGGGTATTTGGTGTAAGCCGTTTACTGAAGCTGAAGCTTACTTTACAGATGTTAAATATTTCTTCAAAAGTGCAAAGGAAGTAAAACGTGAAGAAGCCCAGTGTAAGAGGATGGGGACAGTAAACAAATAGAAGATGAGGAAGATAACACATCATCTGCCACTCTCAAGGAGAACAAAGGCAAAGGGCTTGAGACCTCAGAAGAGTTAACGTTGCCTTTAACAAAAATTGATGCTAGTAATCCTTCTTTTCCACCACTCAAGGAATTCATACGTCCTGTTGAAGGAGCAAAGTCCGAACACGGTGAAGTGTTTGAAGTCAAAATAACCAAGTCGTATGGTCCACAAGCATATAAACTCCTTATGAAGACTGGTTACGAACCAAAAGAAAAGCCGATGATGGGTAAGTTACATCAAGAGACCATTAATCGACCGGAATATGAGCTTAACGCTACTTAGAAAATATTGAAAAATAGTGGCTCTACTTTCAAGAATGCTAAGCCAGGTTTGGGATATATCCCTCAAAAGCCAGTCCGCATTGCAATTAGAAGAGCAAGTACAAATTATATCACCGAAGGAGAAGCTTCATCCACGGATGATATATTTAATAAAGGCGGTAGTAAAATCAAGAGAGTCTCTGTTTTTGAAAGGCTTGGAAGTGTCTTCGTGA
The DNA here is from genome assembly GCA_023678885.1 of Pogostemon cablin. NCBI lineage: Eukaryota > Viridiplantae > Streptophyta > Magnoliopsida > Lamiales > Lamiaceae > Pogostemon > Pogostemon cablin. The sequence continues at coordinate 10,333,975 of CM043008.1, read as the reverse complement.
GACTTGGACCCTGTGAAAGAAGCAAGTATGGGAGGCAAAATAATGTCAATTCTCCTACCTCAAGAAGCTTCGAAGTCGAATTCCTTCTCGCATGAAGCGGTGAAATATCTTGACTGTCTCATGTGGAAGAGTGTTGAAAGCTAAGATGCAAACAATCATCTTTACTAAAGATGATAGTGAAGATGATAGAGAAAGTGTAGCTTCTACCAACCACATCACTGCTCTTGAAAATTCTCAAATAGAGGAGGTAGATGCTGAAGATTGTTGGCGTTTGGTTCTTTAGGTTAACGTGAACCGTTAGGGATTCAAATAATTCTACTGCAGCGGAAGTAAAAGAGTAGAATTACCTTTCACCGAGTTTGATGTAGAAGATGAACAGTGAACGACCTTCCGGTTTTCTGTTGTATTTCTAAGCCTCTCCTTGATGTTGTGTGGGCAATGATCACCAAGGAGAACTCAATTTGCAGCTCCTTTCACTCTCATAAATTTGCCGTGTGATTTGTTGTAATGAGCTGCTGAGGTTGACTATTTATAGACTACAACAGGGACCAGGAGGAGAAATTAGGGTTTGGGTCTCCCATTGAGATTAAGCATCCAAGTTTAGCACAAAACTTATACTTAAGTCCAATAATAATAAATCATTCCACTAAAGAAATATTATTGCATTGCCACCCTAATCCCAAATTACGTTTATGGGCTCCTTATTATTATGAGCTCATTAATCTCCCCGTGTTTAAGATTCAATGCCCATTAACTAATTAAGTTACTGACAACTCCATTAATTAATATATATACCAAGAGTAGTACCACTCAACCTTATTATCATGTCGGAATAAATCCACCTGTAGGGTTTACATGATAATCTTTATGAGCTCCTAAAGGGGACATCATCAACCAGTTCCATTAGGACACAGATTGCTTCTACAATAAACAACACACCATAGAGACAATATCATCTTCCGACTCACCAAGCATATTGATTTAATAATTAAATCTCACCCATTGATGAATCAAGAAAATAAACAATGGCCTACGTGTCGAGGTTATCGTATATGGATTAAGAGTACGAACATCAACATAGATCAAGTTCTATTATATAGTCAGTATAAACCAAACGATCTTAACGGCGGTCCTGTTCAATACACAAAAAGTGCACTAGTGCAATTTTATAGTCAAGACAGACTAATGCTAAATTGCACTACAACCATACCGATAGATAGTCCCATTCTATCCCGGTTGTGAATATCTGTTTATACTTTATAAGGAGCCGATAATATGATCTTCCGTGTGAAGCCGCACACCACATTATTTACAATATAAAGTAAATGGAATTTTGCAACAATTCATAAATAATTATGCAAAACGTTTGATCACATGATTCTCATTTCAAATAAATTGTTTAAACATTGTTCATACAAAAAGCAAGACTTTTAGTATACAATCTAACAAAGGTGCCCCTCCACAATTTGAAGAAGGAGTGAAAGCCACTACTGATGAGTTGAAAGAAATCAACTTGGGTGATGAAAATGATCCACGTCCTACCTACATAAGTGCTCTACTAAATGTTGAGGAAGAAGAAAAATATATTAGCATTTTGCGAGAATTCAGAGACGTTTTTACATGGTCACATAAAGAAATGCCAGGTTTGGATCCGAAAATCGCAGTGCACTACTAGTCCATTAAAAATAGAACTCGACCAGTAAAGCAAATGCAACGTCGATTTTGACCAGAATTAATTTATTTGATTGAGGACGAGGTTAATAAGCTTCTTAAAATAGGCAAGATCCAAGAAGTCAAATATCCTACATGGATTTCTAACATCGTGCTGGTGAGAAAGAAAAATGGGTAACTCAGAGTATGTGTTGATTTCCGAGATTTGAACATGGCATGTCCGAAAGATGACTTTCCACTTCCAATGTTGAACTCATGATTGATGCAACAATGGGGCATGAGGTCCTTTCATTTACGGATGGGTCATCTGGCTACAATCAAATTGGTCTAGCTCCTGAGGATCAAGAGAAGATGCATGTGCCTCGAAACATACATGAGCTCAAGAGTTTGCAAGAAAAGTTGGCACACTTGAGAAGATTCATATCAAACTTGGCTGGTCGATGCCAACCATTTAGCCAACTTATGAAGAAAGGCAGCATATTCGAATAGGATGAGCTTGCAATAATGCTTTCAATAGCATTAAAGAATACTTGATGAAGGCATCAGTGTTGGATGCTCCAATACCGGGACGCCCCTTAATCCTTTACCTAGCTGCTCAAGAGCGTTCTGTTGGAGCTTTATTTGCACAAGAAAATGATGATGGTAAAGAAAGAGCTCTATACCACCTAAGTAGGACCATGACTCCAAACGAGTTGAAATATTCACCCATTGAGAAGATCTGCTTATCCCTTATCTTCGTGATTCAGAAGTTGAAACATTACTTCCAAGCTCACACAGTTCGGCTAGTTTCAAAAGCCAATCTACTAAAGTTTGTCATGTCAAAACCAGTGTTTTCTGATCGGCTTGCAAGGTGATATCTCCAACTCCATCAGTATGAGATCGTGTACGTCCCTCAAAACGCCGTAAGAGGACAAGTGTTGGCAAATTTCTAGTTGATCATCCAATGCTTGCTGAATGGGAACTATTTGATAAACTTCCCGATAAAGATGCTTTCACTGTGGACATAGCTTTTCCTTGGAAGATGTATTTCGATAGAGCATCTCATAGAGAAGGAGCTGGTGTGGGAGTCGTGTTTGTAACATCCAGTGGTGAAGTTCTACTTTCTCATTTTCCTTAACAAAAAATTGCTCTAACAATGTGGCTGAGAATCAAGCACTCATACTTGGTTTGGAAATGGTTGTCGATATAAAGCAGCTACACCTTAGGGTGTATGGTGATTCGCTATTGATGATAAACCAACTCCTTGGAGTGTATGAAGTGAAGAAGTCTGAGTTGCTCTCATACTAAAAGTATGCTCAGAAGCTTATGGGTTATCTTGGTGATGTTGACATTAAGCATCTGTCTAGAAGGGAGAATAAGCAAGCTGATGCCCTGGAAAAGTTAGCATCAACAATAGCTATGTCAAAGGCCCACATTCAAATACCGGTGTGTAGAAGTTGGGTTGTACCACCAATCTTCGAGGATGATGATTATGAAGAAGTTGAAAATCATGTGGTGGAAGTTTTTAAATCGAAGAAGAAGATTGGCACCAACCACTCGTGGATTATCTAAAGTATGATAAGTTGCCTAACGATCCACGCCAAAGGGTTGATATTCGGCCTCGAGCGCCTCGATTCATTTATTTCAAAGGTATACTATATAGAAGATCATTTGATGGAGTTTTCTTGAGATGTCTGGGTAAGGAAGAAGCTGCTCAAGCAATGGAAGAAGCTAATTCCGGAATTTGTGGTTCTCATCAATCTGGGCTGAAGCTGCATTTCAGAATCAAGAGAATAGGTTATTATTGGACCACAATGGTGAAAGACTGCATGGAATATGCACAAAGATGTCAAGCTTGCCAATTCCATGGGAATTTGATTCATCAACCTCTGGAGCCTTTGCACCCAACAGTCGCTTCATGGCCTTTTGATGCTTGGGGTTTAGATGTGGTAGGGCCGTTTACAAAGTCTTCTGATGGTCATCTCTACATTCTGGCTGCAACCGATTACTTTTCAAAGTGGGCCAAAGTTGTGCCTCTAAGGAAAGTGAAGAAAGAAAATGTTGCTGATTTCATTCGGATCAACATCATTTATAGATATGGTGTTCCGCGCTACATCATCACTGATAATGGAAAGCAGTTCAGCAATAGTTGGGTTGATAAGCTATATGAGAAGTTCGATTTCAAGCAAAGGAAGTCTTCATTGTATAACGCAACTGCTAATGGTCTTGCCGAAGCTTTTAATAAGACATTATACAGTTTGCTGAAGAAAGTAGTGTCCAAATAAAAAAAAGATTGGCATGAAAGAATCAATGATTCTTTATGGGCGTACCGCACCACTTATAAAACACCTACTCAAGCCACTATGTATTCCTTGGTGTATGGTATTGAGGCTATTGTGCCTCTTGAAAAACAAATTCCTTCTTTGAGGATGGCCATACAAGAAGGCCTCACCGAAGAGGAAAATGCAAAGTTACGTCTTCAAGAGTTGGAAGCTGTTGAGAGTGGAATTTCACGCATTTTATGTGTGTACATTACACCGTTTTGCTTAGGAAATTTATCATTTTTGCATAGAATTGTGTATGTTTAAGTATTTACATAATTTTGAGACTATTAAGGTGTTTTTGTGAGTTTTGAAGGCAAGAAACAGGGTAAAACAGGGCAGGATCGAAAGAGGAGCAAAACAGACCCAGAACGGCCCAACTCGACGAGCCGCTCGAGCCGAGGTAATAGCCAAATGGGGTCATATTGTGCCAAGTGGGGTCCCACCTGGACCCAATGACGTGGCAAGCCAGATGGAAAGCTGCTCGGCTGAGTTCAAGCCCAGCTCGAGCGAGTTGGGAGCCGAGCGGCCCAGTTCAGAGCCCAGACGGGGCCTGTTCAATGCAGCAGCGTATATATACATCCAGATCACATTTTTGAAGCAATGTCGATCGCGAAAAAGCCCTGCATCAGTTCTAGAAGCAATTAGGGAGATCAAGACACAAATTGGAGAGAACCCATCCATAATTCATCCTCAATTCACACCTCCAACACCTTCATATCAGATTAACAACTTGATTTCATCATTCATCCACTTTCAAGAGGGTTCCAAGTGCTAATTGAAAGAGAATCGAGCAATTGGAGAGACGGAGAATGAACGCGAGACTACGCTTACGCTAGGATTTCATAATTCTTATCTTTCTCTTTCTTTGACTTTGATTTTTTGTATGAATTGCTTAGCCATGAGTGTTGCTTGTGACCTCATGGGCTAATTTTATATACAGTTCTAGAGTTTGATGGATTGATTTAATTGATTTGGGGATTTAGACCAAAGATTGAGATTTTATGCAATTGAGCTTTTGATTTTACTTATTTTATTCAGGCTTGCTTATCTGCTTGGTAACGTCTTCATAATATATTCATGACATCCACTATAATGCTTGAATTATTGTGTTAGCTTGTGTGCATTCTTGATTGGTATTGTCTATCTATTAGGGATTGAAGTAGTTCCACTATAAACACTTTAATTCCATGAACTGGTAAATCAAATACTTGATTAGTTTAGTGAAACAATGCAATTAGACAATCAAGTAGGAAGTGAATAGAGTCTTGTAGTAAATTCAGAAAATATCTTGTTAGTCGGGCTTACCATCCGGAGATATTGTTGCTTGCTTTGATTAGTATCTAGGAATAAGGCTTGATAATATTTGCGCACCTTAGGATTTAAACTAGATTAGACTGTTATCTTTGAATCGAATCATATTTGGTGGGATAACAGGGATATGCGGTGTATTTTCAGTGAAACAGCATGAATGAGCAATCGTAAGTTTAATAATCCAAATTAATTGGTCAATACCCGATACCTTAGAATTGTTCGTCATCTCTTAATTAAAACTTGCTTTTATTTTTACTGCTTTTAATTAATTTAGTTATTTATTATTTTCGTACTTTAGATAATTAATTCACAACAACTCTTGGAATTTTGGTTACTAGATTCTTATTAAATAGTAATTTATAGAATAAATAAATAATTAGTTGTCTAAGTGGGATCGATAATTTAACTTGGGAACTTGCTGCTACAATTGACATCCTTATACTTGAGAATTAAATTATAGTGTGCAGAAAAAGCCTATCAGAAGCACAACAAAGACTTGAGTGTTACCAATCTCTGCTTTCTAGAACGTTCAACAGAAAGTTAAGATACATTCTTTTCAAGTTGGTGACTTGGTGCTTGCTGTAAAAAGGCCTATAGTAGTCACTCATCGTGTTGGAAATAAGTTTCTACCCAAATGGGATGACCCTCATGTTGTGAAGGAAGCCTATACAAATTTCGCCTATAAATTGATCTCAGAAGATGACGTGAACATTGGCCCTATAAATGGAAAATTCTTGAAACGCTACTATGCGCAAAAGCAAATATAAGTACAACGCTCCTTGGCGCACGAGCCTAAACTGCATGTTACTCCTGGTCCGTATGAGTATAAACTGTGTACGACGAACTCCTGGTCCGCACGAGTATAAACTGTGTACGACACCCACCAAAGGTAATTATATGTGGTTAAACTATTAATTCACCCCACTCAGGTATTTTAAGTGGTAAAGTATTAAGTACCCTACTTTGTCTAAAGTGGTTAAAGAATAGTCACTCCTGGCCCGCACGAGTATAAACTGTGTACGGCACCCCCTCATTCAAACCAAAACTTGTCCCTTTGAACTACGTAATGACTTGATCCTCTGTGAAGAGGTACGTAGGCAGCTTAGTATTCTGCTAAGTTCAGTCATAACTCAGGTCATTCTTATCAAGCTTTTCAGGCACGCAATAAGATGAGAAATAAATGAGTTGAAAAGGAAAATGATTGACAAGGAGAAGAAAGCGGTGCAATGCAAATTTGGGTAAAGCAATTCAAATCGTTGAAGTGGTAAAGAAAGTTCAAGATCTTGGAGTGAAGAGATAATTCCAAATTCTCACAACATTGAAGGAATGAAAGTGATCAATGTTGTCACATAAAATTTGCAAGTGGATTAAATTGATTAGGAATCAAAGAGTCTAATTGGCAAGAACATAAGCCCACATAGCTTATTTGCTAAATAATTGATCCCTTCCAAAGTCAAAATTAGCATGAACATAAATCCATATAACTTATTTACTAAATAGTTGATCCAATATGGATACGCAGCGAATAAATTAATTCATGTTTAAGTTTAAACTCAAAGGCATGAGTTAAATTTAATATAAGCCCATATAAGTTGGAGCCCAAGATACTAAACAGCTAGGAGGCCCAAACTGTTGGTTGTTGGCCCAAGCTATTTTACAGCCCCAAATTATTAAAATGGGCTAAAATTAAGTGCAACTCATCAAATATGTTGAGCCCATTCAGTTGGTCAAAATAGGGGAAATTAAGTCAAAATTGGAAGGTTTAATCAATTCTTCCCAAACTGACTATAATTGCTTCTTCCAGAATGGGAAAGTGATAATTTATCCAGATTGAAAGTTCACGGTCGTTCACGATCACCAGCATTCCCGACCCGACATCGCCCATCAGCCGTCGGCTCCCCGATCGCCGTGCCATAGCGTGCGCTGCTGCCACTGGAATCGGGTTCCAGCCGTCGGAACAAGTCAACACCACCGGGAGCTCCATCACAATGCAGTCACCACATCGCGCAATCGAGCCACGCCGATGAATCGCGAACTCCAGCCAGTAGCCGCCGGTCCCCCATGTCACCGTGCCATCGCTTGCAGCTGTTGCCCGTCGACTCACGACTACTGATCGCCGACGTGCTGTCGGCCTCTTCAAAAAACACCGCAGCCGCATGCTGCTGCCCAATCAGATCCACGACCATCATCACCGAGATCCACGCATCAAACTTACCAAGTCCTCTATCGGTGAAGCCAATGCATACATCAGCAACCACGCGCCGCCCGCGCTCGCACCCGACAACCGTCGAACTCTCAAGCGAGAACCGTGCACCGCTGCAGCCAAAGCATACACTAACGCAAGCTCATTACCCCAAAACCAAGCCACACTACAACGTGCCAGTAATGCCCGATAGACACGGATCTCCCGGTCGAGAATCGCGCGCTGCCGCCGTCGCCGGAAGACATCACACCAGCCGGATTTACTTCCGACTAGCACTTACTGCCCCTTTTCGCAAACACGAGCACAAACAACAAGTAAACTGAGACCCTTACGGAACCATCTACCACCGCAATCGAACACCATGTTGTCGCTAAGAACCACGCATCATACTGCACCACACACAACTTTTGCCGAGGGACAACCGAGAGACAATCGAGGGATAATCGAGGGACAACCTTTAATTCTATTAAAGGGACGAATTGAGGGATGAATCGAGGGACAACTTTCAATTCCATTAAAGGAAGCAATCGTTAAGGGACAACGATTGATAGGAGGATCGCAAATATGTAGAAGAAATCATACAGTAGCAAGAAAAAAAAGAGAGAGCAAATTAAAGAAGAGTAAATTGAGAGCTTACACTAGTGAATTGAATTCCTTGGATGATGTGTTTTGTTGGTGTGCTTTGTCTTGGTGTTGAGAGTGAAATTTCACGTGTTTTAAGTTTTACATTACACCGTTTTTTGATAGAATGGGGCTATGATTTTGTATAGAATTGCATGGTTTTCATATCTTGCATAATTAAGATTCTACTAAGGTGTTTTTATGAGTTTTGAAGGGTAAAACAGAATCAAAAGTTCAGAGTTGGAATGAAGAGTGTAACGTATGAAGGAATGCTGAAAAACGCACATCCACGTTGCATACTTTTTCTATATTCGTGTAGATGTTCAAATTTATTATGTGATATATGGTTGAAAAACTACAAAAGAGAGGGTCATTTTGACATAAATAACACCCCAATCAGATTCCAAACGAGAAAGTTATGATCAAAGTGATAACGTCGTGCATGTTGTGCCGAACAGCCACTTTGCATGACTTTTTACACATTCAAATGTTGAATTTTCTATGACTTACTTATATGGATAGAAGGAATAGAGGATCGTATGAGCGTAAAAATCACTCAAATCAGAGTCCGTATGAGGAAGTTATGCTCAAAACGGTGAGATCGTGCAGTACAGTCTCTGCCGCTCGGCTGATAGCTCGAGAAGAGCCATCCTAGCTCGGAAGCCATTTTCTGGCGAGCGGGGTCCGAATGGAGCCCAAATAATATGGAAAACCACCCTGCATCAGCTCGGCCCCCGCTCGGCTAGGTCCATACCCAGCTCGGGCCGAGCTGGGTGCCGAACGACCCAAAATCGGGCCCAGACGAGGCCTGTTCGATACAACACTTTATTTATACCTCCAGATCATGTTTCTGGAGCAGTTTCGATCGCGAAAAAGCCCTGCATCAGTTCTAGAAACAATTAGGGAGATCAAGACACATATTGGGGAGAACCCATCCATAATTCATCATCAATTCACACCTCCAACACCATCATATCAGATTAACAACCTGATTTCATCATCCATCCACTTTCAAGAGGGTTCCAAGTTCTAATTGAGGGAAAATCGTGGAATTGGAGAGACGGAGAAGGAACACGAGATTAATCTTACGCTAGGGTTTCATAATTCTTATCTTTCTCTTTCTTTTACTTTGATTTTTGGTATGAATTGTTTAGCCACGAGTGTTGCTTGTGACCTCATGGGTTAATTTTATATACAGTTCTAGGGTTTGATGGATTGATTTGATTGATTTGGGGATTTAGATCAAAGATTGGGATTTTATGCAGTTGATCTTTTGATTTTACTTATTTTATTCAGAATTGCTTATCTATTTCGTAACGCCTTCATAGTATATTCATGACATCCGTTATAATGCTTGGATTATTGTGTTAGCATGTGTGCGTTCATGATTGGTATTGTCTATCTGTTAGGGATTGAAGTAGTTTCGCTATAAACACTTTAATTCCATGAACTGGTAAATCAAATACTTGATTAGTTTAGTGGAACAATGCAATTAGATAATCAAGTAGGAAGTGAATAGAATCTTGTAGTAATTCCAGAAAATATCTTGTTAGTCTGGGTTACTATCCGGAGGTATTGTTGCTTGCTTTGATTAGTATCTAGGAATAAAGCTTGGTAATATTTGCGCACCTTAGAATTTAAACCAGATTAGACAGTTAGCTTTGAATCGAATCATATTGGATGGGATAACAGGGATATGTGGTGTATTTTCAGTGAAACTGCATGAATGAGCAATCGTATGTTTAATAACCCAAATTAATTGGTCAATACCTAATACCTTAGAACTGTTCGTCATCTCTTGGTTAAAACTGGCTTTTATTTTTGTTGCTCTTAATAATTCAGCTATTTAATATTTCAGTATTTTAGTTTATTAGTTCACAACAAAACAATGAAAATCAATTACTCAATTCTGATTAATTAGTAATTCATAGTAAAATAAATAATTAACTGTCTCAATGGGATCGATAATTTAACTTGGGTGCTCGCTGCTTTAATTGATATCCTTATACTTGAGGATTAAATTGGAGTGCGCAGAAAAAGCCTATCACTTGGCAACCTCTTGAAGCAAAGTTGAAAAAAATATTAAAAACAATTCATGCTACACTTTGGAAAGAAAGAAAAAAAGTTCGGCCAAGAGAAGGAAGAACCAAGAATTGAAGTGATTGTCCTGTTTGTTGGATAGCTTTGATGAAAAAATTGAGTTCATGGACTACCATTATATAGTAGTAGACTCATGAATAATTATGGAAATTATTTGTAAGAGGTGTAATCTCAACAAAATTTTAAGAGATTCTTTACTATAAATAAATTTGATAATTTTGAGTAAGATCTACCAATGTTCACAAGAGATAAATTTGTTCTATATTCTTTTATCTTGGCGGGTAAGAAATAAGTTTGTTCCATATTTTCTTATCTTGGTGAACAAGAAATACACCTGTACCATATTTATGTTCCGCTGGGATGTGGTAAGTAGGAAAAGATAAATTGGGCCATCAAAAGATTGAAGAATTGGGCCAAAAGAAAGGAAATTATTTGCCCTCTTAGGTCAAATAAATTTTATAATTATTTTTCAAGCCCAAATGCTTTGTAAATTGAAAGCTTCAAAAGAAAAATTGCAAGAAAAGAAGCAAATTTTTGCGATTCCTTCAGAGCAAGACACATTGTCCGTGAACAAATCGCAAGGGGGCATTTGTAAGCAATTAAAATTATCAGTCTAATCAAATGGCGACACGTGAATTTTATTAATTAAATATCAATTTTAATTTATTTTAAAATTTAAATAAATTAATTCATAAAATAGATTAATAAATAATTGATAATTAATTTAAAACCCGACAAATTAAAAGGGGTTTAAATTAAGTAAAGCTTGACCCCAAGTCAAATAAAACCTGGAAGGTTCCAGAATCAGGTCAAATCAAGCAATGACCAATCAAACCGTGTTATATATGGATCGACCCAAGCCCGCAAAATCAGATCAAATCTGCCATTGACCAATCAAATTGCAAGTTATTTATGGGGCATCCTCTGCCTTCACATATATAAGAAGCCCTCCTTCATTCATTCCATAAACACATTCAAGGACCCAAAGACACAAACGCTCTGAAGAGATTGAAATACGAGCAACGCTCCTCAAGATCTTCAAGCATCTTCAAGTCAAGAACGACAACCGATTCGGGATTAAGGTGCGGAGCCCCCCAAATCAAGCGTTCTTCATACACTAAGTTCTTCGGTGTCCTTCGCGAGCATACGACCCGGGATTAAGGTGTTTAACCCCCCAGATCGAGTATTTTACATATAAAGTACGTTTAATCCAAACAAAGGTTCATCGCCTCTGGATTAACGTTATAAAGTCCCAAATCCGAGTTCGGACAAGCTTCAACTGAAGATCCGACTTAACACACTTAGTCAGCGCAGTCAACGCGATCAGCGTAGACAACCAGTCAGAATCAAAGTCAAAGTCCAAATTGGTTCGAGAGAAGAATCAGAGGATAGATAGAGATTGTTTCCTAAATTATCAAGTTTAATCCTTTGGATTATTATTGTAATTCTTTTGTATTTATTTTATTATAAATACAAAATTTGTTGTTACAATGATGAACCAAAATGGCACAGAAAATCGATAGTTTTAAGGTTGATGTGATACCCCCTCCATCCGATAGAAAGGTATACATTTTTCTATTTTTGGCGTCCGCAACAAAGGTATACATTTCCCTTTTTACACACATGGAACCCACACACATCACTAATACATTAATATATAGAACCCACACACCCCACTAATATACACTTATTTTTGAAGGAAGAATAGCATAATGAGACAAATAAATTATAAGAAAATAGCGAAAGTCATGGATTAAATAACTTAAAAGGTTCATAACTTTAGATTTAAAAAAAAAGTTAAATGTTTACATTTTGTTTAGCAGCTTTCGAATCCCTTTAGAAATCGCCCTTTTGTTAAAAAAAATGTCCAAATTTTGCTGCCAAATCAGGTCTTTCAAGACACATTTCCAACAACATATTATTTATTATATAAATAAAAGTGCATTATATAAATAAAAGTGCATATTATCATGAAAAGTTAATAAAATTGATTAAAATTTAATTTTTCTTAAACAAGATATAACACTAAAGATGAACTAAAATATTGATTGGAGGGAGTACATTTATTAAATTGGGATGAGTATTTTGAAATTTACATCACTTTGCCTATATTTATATATTTATACCCTCCACAACCAATTTTTGTACATATTTTTATGCACCGATTTTAAGAAATTTTTTTAGGTATATAAAATATGATAAATAAGGATATTTTTGTATTTTAATGAGAAAAAATGTACTTCTTTCGTCCCGTCTTAATATTTACGTTTGTTTTTTATATGGAGACTGAGGAATATAGTATTTTAATATGTAGTAAGTTGAAATATATAATATTTTATTTTAATATATAGTAGGTAGATATATTGATATTGTGTGTGGGCTCTGTAAATATATTAATTATTTTGTATGAGTCTCGTATACTAAAAATGAAAATGTAACTATTAAAGTTTGACGTTAAATTGAAAATATGCCATCATTATTATAGGAAGGAGTATAAATTTATTGGTTTAAATGTAAAAATATATAGTAATGTGGTATTGTAAATGAAGATATTAATATGATGTGAGAAATTATCAAATTTACTTCTATAGTTAGCTAAAATTCAACTAACAATTAAAATTCTCAATGTTATTATTATTATTTTCAATTCTAGTCTTAAGGAGTAGTCAATTACCAAAAAAAAAAAAAAGAAATGACGGAGAATTACAATAGTGCAAAGGAGCAAATGGAAAGTTTGACATACTTTCTGAACCAAATGTGATAATTTCTTATTTATTTATACCATATAAATATTCACACTATCATCATAATTTAAAAAAAAAATGAAATAACACTCAATATGGAACGAGGCAAGTTCTTCAGAAAAAACCCCAGAAAGGGCTAGCTCAAGCAGCCGTGAACAAACGCCAAACTACCTTTTGGCCGGAATCTCGCAAGATCCATACGAAGGCTTGCTAGATTTAGACGAAGTTAGCAAGGATGACGTCATGCATGACGTCACAAAGATGAGGTAAGCACTTACCTCAGCAGGCAACGGTCTGATGGATTTAAAATCCAAACCAAAATTGTAATAGATAGTGTTTGAGTTCCGACGCCTATAAAAAGGCACATGTATAGCCATTCGGAACATCACAAGTTAACACATCACACCACCTACTAAAATTCTCTCTCTATTTTCCGCATAAGCTTTATAAGAAGGCCATCTTGGCCAAAAATATGTAAGTATTTTAGTTTAAATTTTTGTTTAAACTTTTTTAATTCTGTAAGTTTTTATTTACAAACCCTGGTTTAAAACCAGAGAAAAAAAAAAAAGAGTGGTATCAGACCAAAAAATCCTTAAAGGATTTTTCTGACAACCAGATCTTAAAAGATCAAGAACAAATTAAATTTGTTCAAATTCAAAGGTGGTTTGAAACCCAAGTCGCGTTTCGCTGGAGCAGTAAGACCCGTGAGGTAGAAAACCAGAGGGCGTGTTGCGAGTAAATCGTTGACAGTGATAACCACTGTTGAAAATGAACCGATTTATGAGTTAAAGATCCAAAAGATCTGAAATATCAGAAAATCCCTTAAAGGGTGGTGATGATTTATCACTAAACAAAGAGATTATTATCTCAAAAAACTTTGAAAGGAATCTCCAGAAATGGAAATTACCCAAATATAAACCTAACCAGGTTTACGAAAAAGGTTCTTTCATCTACAAGTCAGATTATATAATCAAAACTGTAGATGAAAGGAAATCCCTTAAACAGGGAGATGAAATGATCCATATGCTCTCAAAGGAGTTAATCCAAGAGCATAGGAAAAAATATAGTTACCTACATATTAGGTTAATCCAAGTAGGTATACAGCCGTTAACCAGACGGGGCCTAAATACAGCCGCACTTATTATTGTCAGAGATAAAAGACATAATAAGTTCAAAGACTCCTTATTAGGAGTAGTGGAAACATCACTAAGTGAAGGCCCAGCCTACTTTAAATGTTTCCCAGATTTTTCAATAGCAATACATGATAAAAATGTCATGGATGCTCTGGTGTTAAACATCAAAACTCATGGTTATGATATGCCAGAAGAAACAAGTAATGTTTCTCTAGTATATCAAGTTCATTACAAAGTAATGAATACTATTATACCAAGATTAAGGATAAATCCTGAAATTCTCAGTGCCCAAAAGGGAGAAACAACTCTGTTTATAACAGATATTAAAAGTAACTTGGTAGTACCAAAAACAATTTTTTGGGACCAAGTCCAGCTTCCAGATGTTTGGAAGTTGGAAAGTATAGTTGATCCAGTCTCTGAAGAAAAAAGAGAACTTGATCAAATCATACAACATCCAGATGTTGATGTAGAGATAAAATTCTCTAACAACCGAAGATTCAAGTTAAACTTGAACAGAACACCATCGATGACAGCAAGGTCCTCAACCTCTGAGGTATCTCTCTCTGAAAGGGAGCAAATTAATGCTGAAATTCTTAGAGTCAGAAGAACTCAAGAACAAGTAAGTCAACCTATATATAGAGTTGACACTGCAGAAAGCAGTAGAGGTAATAACCTATATATAGAGTTGACACTGCTGAAAGCAGTAGAGGTAATACCTCTCCAACAGCCTCAGATATGGGTTATGAAGTCAATACTATTACTATTGACAATAATAACCTAGAAATCCCAGAGGTTATGAAAAAATCTTGGGGTAAAGAAAGTAACCAAACCATGAAAAAATGGTTTTTAAGTTACTACTCACTTTCCCAACAACGTTGGTATATAAGCCAATATTTGGAAGAAAGAAAAGAACTCACCTTTTTCCAATGGATAAAATCCAGATGGAAAAGTAGAAGAAAAGAACTTCCAGACTTTAAAAGTCAAAAATTTGTCAACTTCATAGAAGTGGCATATCAAGAGTATAAATGTGGAAATGGAAAGACTTTTAGATCTATCCATCCACCAAATACTTGGGTAAAAATTTCTCATAATGAGAAAAAAACAAATGCTATCCCATTTAAGGGGAAGCTAGAGGAATTAAATTCCAACCATCTAGCAGAGCAAAACAATTATACAATTTTGTTCTTACAATCAATTGGAGAACAAACTTCGAGAATCGAAGAAAAATTATCAAATATGACTTATAGTCCTAGTAAATCAGAAGCATCGACTTCAAAGTTAAAAGAGGATTCAGTCCCTTTTAAACCTCCTCCGGAAATGAAGGATTTCCGATTACAAGCTAAACCAGAAAGTGAATTCATAGAAGCACTTATGGTAAGACTTGAAAATCTGAAAATCAAGGAGGGAAAAAACAAAGAAACTGTATCAGCCCTTAAAGGGAGTGATAGCAGTAATGATGAAGGTTCTAAAAAGGTCAATAAAATGACTTTTAGAAAGAATACTTCTATGGTTAAACCATTCTATCCAAGACCCACTCCAATTGACATGCAAATTGAGGAAAGAATAGAATTCGCCCAATTTGATGGAAAGTCGTTGGTTGAGTGGAATATTGATGGGCTATCTGAATATAATATTAAGATAGTTCTAAAATATATGCTCATGTTTGCTAAAGCAGCTCAGGTCAATGGTAATAACCAAAGACAAATTGCTGAAGCAATAATCGCTGGATTCAGCGGACAACTATCAGGTTGGTGGGACTTTAATATGTCTGAGATTGCAAAAGATCAGATATTTAGTGCCACTACAACCGATTCAAATTCGGGTGAAACCCATGAGGTTATTGTAGACACATTGATCTACACAATAGCTTCACATTTTATTGGGAGAAATGAACTCCAAAAGGACAGGTCTCAAGAACAACTCTTGAATCTAAAATGTCCAACTTTAGGCCACTTTATGTGGTATAAAGATGTATTCTTTACCAGAGTCATGCAAAGACCAGATAGTCACATGGACTTTTGGAAAGAAAAATTCATAGCCGGATTACCTGCTCTCTTTGCAGAAAGGCTAAGAATAAAGCTTAAAGCTAAATATTCGGGAATAATTCCTTATTCAGGATTGACATATGGAGATCTAGCATCCGAAATAATTTTGGAAGGAATAGAACTCTGCAATGATGTCAAATTGAAACAACAATTAGAAGAACAAAAGCTCCATCACAAGGAAACCTTGGGGAACTTTTGTGATCAAATTGGCTATGCACCAATCATTTATCCTACAAGGGATAAGAAGAAATTCTCTAAAAGAGAAAAACACTTCTTTCGAAAGAAAAGAAGAAAAGGATTCTTTAAAGAAGAATCAAATATCCCTAATCAAGGGGAAAAATACAACAAAAGGAAAACCTTTAAAAAAGATCCTATTTGTTGGAAATGTGGTAAGAAAGGCCACTATGCAAATAAATGTCTAGTCAAGAAAAAGATACAATCTCTTGACATAGATGAAAACCAGAAAAGGTTAATATGCCAGGCTCTACTTAATGAGACTGAAGAAGACTTTAAACAAAGTCTTGACTACTCTTCAGAAGAAAAAGAAAGAAGCTCGTCACATAGCACGAGTGAAAGTGAATCAGAACTCTGCAACTGCACAGAAGGCGATTGTGATATATGCATGATCAGAGATCTGGGGTTAAAAGTAAACATGTTAACCCAAGAAGAAAGCTTCATCCTGGATATAATCGATCAAATTGAGAGTCCAGAAAAAAGAAGAAAAGCTCTAGAAAGCTATTTGGTTAAACCAAAAGAACAAAGTAGAAAACTCTCAAGTCAAAAAGACAGTTATGGTACTTTAGATCAGTTGATCAAAAGAATGCAGAAGGCTGAACAAAGAGAGCCTACTGTTCAAGATTTAAAAGGAGAGATAAATCAAATTAAATTTGAAATATCTCAAATAAAAAGGCAAATTGAGAAAATGGAGGCTTGTCAGCCATCAACCTCAAGAGCAACGCCAGAATCAACAGACGAAGAGGATAATCCCTCAAAAACACCTCAATTGCAGGATGTCAATTATA
This sequence comes from Pogostemon cablin, assembly GCA_023678885.1. Taxonomy (NCBI): domain Eukaryota; kingdom Viridiplantae; phylum Streptophyta; class Magnoliopsida; order Lamiales; family Lamiaceae; genus Pogostemon; species Pogostemon cablin. Next base: position 10,316,822 of record CM043008.1, on the reverse strand, counting down.
TTGACAAAACTGAACCACAAAAATGGTTCATAAAGGTGACATTAATTGTCAATAAAGAATTCTACATGGAAACTGAAGCCATGGTAGATTCAGGAGCAGATATAAACTGTATTACAGAAGGAATAATTCCTTCAAAATATTACAGTAAAACTACCCAAAGGGTAACTGCTGCCAATAAACAACCATTGAATATCAGGTATAAGCTTGATAATACAGTGGTATGTAATGATGGAATATGTATTCCAATACCATTTATAATGGTAAAAGGTCTATCGACCGCGGTAATTTTGGGAAATCAATTTTTGCAAAAATTATTCCCAATTACCTCTATAACAGAAAAAGGAATAATTTCCTTACAAAATAAAAAGGAGATAAAATTTCCCTTCACAACTATGCCAAAGCAGCATAAAATACAACAGTTAAACTCTTTAAAGGAGAGAAAAACTAAACTGTTGAATTTCTTAAAGGAAGAAGTTGGATTTAAACAAATCCAAGAGAAGTTGAAAGATCCAAACCTGCAAAGGAAGATCCAAGACTTCGAAGAAACAATCAAAAGGCAAGTTTGTGCCGAAGAACCAAACGCCTTTTGGGAAAGAAACAAATACGTTGTCTCCTTACCTTATGAGGAAGGATTCAATGAAAAACATATCTCTACAAAAGCTAGACCTATCGCAATGGGTACTAAGCATTTAGAGTTATGTAAAAAGGAGATCAATGATCTCTTAAAGAAAGGCCTTATTAGGCAAAGTTACAGTCCATGGAGTTGCCCAGCATTCTATGTTGAGAATGCAGCAGAAATTGAAAGAGGAGCGCCAAGACTTGTAATAAATTACAAACCGCTTAACAAAGCATTGAAATGGATAAGATATCCAATTCCAAACAAGAGGGATCTCCTCAATAGGCTATATAAAGCCAAAATATTCTCTAAATTTGACATGAAGTCAGGATACTGGCAGATTCAAATTGAAGAGAAAGATCGGTTTAAAACCGCATTCACAGTACCATTCGGACATTACGAATGGAATGTAATGCCCTTTGGGCTAAAAAATGCTCCATCAGAGTATCAACACATCATGAATGAATTATTTAATCCTTATACGGATTTTATAATTGTTTACATTGATGATGTACTGGTTTATTCACAAACCATTGATCAGCACTTCAAACATCTAAAGGTGTTTATAGAAGTTGCTAAAAGGGCAGGACTTGTAGTCTCTGCCAAAAAGATAAGCTTATTTAAGCTTAAAATAAAATTCTTAGGCCACTATATTGAGAATGGTCATATACAGCCTATAGAAAGAGCGATTATATTCGCAAAAAAATTTCCTGATGAAATACAGGATAAAAATCAACTGCAGAGATTTCTAGGAAGTCTCAACTATATTGCAGATTTTTACAAAGAACTAGCTGTGGAATGTAAACCACTCTTTAATAGGTTAAGGAAAAATCCTAAACCTTGGAGTAGTGAACATACTAAGGCAGTAAAATCTCTTAAAGAGAAAATCAAGGAATTACCTTGTATGGCTATTGCCAATCCCGACTACTATAAAATAGTAGAAACAGATGCGTCTGAAAAGGGATATGGTGGAATCTTAAAACAAAAGGATCCACAAACTAACCAAGAACAATTGGTTAGATATACTTCGGGTCTATGGAACCCAGCTCAGCAAAACTACTCGACTATTAAGAAAGAAGTTCTTTCTATAGTCTTATGTGTCACTAAATTTGAAAGTGACTTGCTGAATAAAAAATTTCTTATAAGAACAGATGCAAAATCTGCTAAAGGCATTCTTGAAAAGGATGTGCAGAATTTGGCATCAAAACAAATCTTTGCTAGATGGCAAGCAATATTATCATGTTTTGATTTTGATATTGAACATGTTAATGGAGTTAATAACTCTTTAGCTGACTTTTTAACTCGTGAATATTTGCAGGGATAAAAAGTCAAAGCCCTCTGAAAGAGGAAAAGCAAAAGGGGATAATCCCAAAAGAACATTTGCTGAAACAACAAAAGAATTCAACAAGGTGGCAGAACCATATAAGGTTCGTGAATTCGCTGATGATCCAGAAGCATATTCTGTAGAAGCCTATTCAATGGCAACACCACCAGAAGACCTTAAAGGTCGAAAATATCCATATATCCCATATAGTTGGGTAAAAATTCAGCCAGTGGATATAACCCTTAAAGGGATGCATGCAGATCATGTTGCAGATATCTTCCTCAACAAGCATCTGACACCAACCATTGAAGGAAAGTCAGTATATTACTATCAAGCTATCCTTCAAGAAACCCATTCAGTTCGTATAGAACAAGTAGGAAAAACGAGTCTTCTCGACTCAAACACTGCTTATAGCAAATTCATCATCAAAAGGGTGCTATCATTAGCTGATTGGGGAATCAGACCTCAAGAAGTTAGGTACTTAAAGTTCCAGTATCACCCAAAAAATCCAAAATCCTATAATTACTTCGATTATATCGAAGCATGGGAAAAGGCATTACTCTATGAGAATGCTCAGAAAAAACATAGTTGGTTCCTCTTGATTCAACTGGATGGACAACTTACAAACATTCCAGCATGGTTCAAGACATGGTTCTACAACTGGGGATTAAATCCCATTATTTTACCAAAGGTAATCAAATCAGTCTATAAAGACTTTAAAGAAGCAAACCCAGGGATAGATCCTTTAGAGCTACTGATGCGCTTTGCAATGCTCTATATGATCCCATGGATTATCAGATGGGGATATCATATTGCACGCCCCAAAATAGAGGAAAAATTAAATATCTCATTAAATGAGTATTTCCTCTGGAGAAAAGTATTCATCAGATGGTGGGCAAAATTCAACTTCTTTGAAGAAGACAGTGTCTATTCAAAGAACAAGGTTATATACCTTGATCAATCAAGAGCGCCTATAAAGAATCCAAAGGATACTTTCAAAGAAGCGTTCTCAAAATTGTCAAGAGACGAAGCCTTAAAGGCATTTGAAGAAATTTTTTGGGGGGGAAGGAACGAGGCAAGTTCTTCAGAAAAAACCCCAGAAAGGGCTAGCTCAAGCAGCCGTGAACAAACGCCAAACTACCTTTTGGCCGGAATCTCGCAAGATCCATACGAAGGCTTGCTAGATTTAGACGAAGTTAGCAAGGATGACGTCATGCATGACGTCACAAAGATGAGGTAAGCACTTACCTCAGCAGGCAACAGTCTGATGGATTTAAAATCCAAACCAAAATTGTAATAGAAAGTGTTTGAGTTCCGACGCCTATAAAAAGGCACATGTATAGCCATTCGGAACATCACAAGTTAACACACCACACCACCTACTAAAATTCTCTCTCTATTTTCCGCATAAGCTTTATAAGAAGGCCATCTTGGCCAAAAATATGTAAGTATTTTAGTTTAAATTTTTGTTTAAACATTTTTAATTCTGTAAGTTTTTATTTACAAACCCTGGTTTAAAACCAGAGAAAAAAAAAAATTTTATACTCTCTCCATCTCCTAACAATGTATTTATTTGTTTTTTCATGGAAATTAAGAAATATAATATTTAATGTGTAGTGTGTGTGAGTATTGAATATTCTTGTGATGTTTGTTTTGAGTGTAAATAGAAATAAAAAAAATAGATTTGGGATTAAGTGAATTTAGTAAATCTAATATTCCCTCCGTCCCGCCGTCCCGAAGAAGTTGATATATTTTTTTGAGCACGGAGATTAAAGAGAATAATTTAATGTAAAGTGAAGTAAAGTGAAGTGAGAGAAATAATATTTAATGTGTAGTTGGTAGTTGTATTAGAGGTGATATATGGGGCCCATGAGAATAGATTAATTGTTTTTGTGTGGGTCCCATGTATTAAAAATAAAATGTGTCAATTTTAGTGGGATAAACCAAAAAGGAAAGTGTGTCAACTTCTATGGGACGGAGAGAGTAAATAGTTTAATCTATGTTGTTGTTGGTTTTTTTTTTAATTTTAATAGGATAAATTTTAACTTTATGTCAAATAAATATGTAAATGTAGAGATAATATTTGTGAGAGAGTAGAATGTGACGTGGGTAAAAAACACGAAATATAAATAATCCAAATGAGAGATTACTCTTTTGCTCTTGCCTTATAATTTTAAAGTGATTGTATATTGCATAATTTTTTTTTCTTTTTTAACTTTTTGGAGTTTTCTTATAAGTTGTGGGATCATATTTACTCAAAGGAAATACCTCTTATGACAAACTAAACTGACAAATATATGCATTTTAAGAGGAATTATTATTTATTACTCCATTAACATGTGGATCATAATACTTAACGGTAGGCAACATTTGTGTAATATTGTTGTTGCGGAATCCGTTTTTTTTAATTTATTATCATTTTTTATTTAAAAAATTATCATTTTTAATTAATTTACGTTTCATGAAATGGTTTATTTGAATGGTAATAATTTTTTTTTAAAACCGCTCAATCCGCTTAGCAGAATTGCACCGCTACTAATTATGTATTTATGTAAACCGCTATTTATTTGTATTAGAGAAAATTGCATCATCGTTATAATAGAATTTCAATTTTACCTAAAATTACATCTCATCGCACCACCTTATCTATGTGAATTAGACTTATTTAAATGTAGGAATTTAATCAATTATAATTTATATGTTCTTTGAAAAAAAAATATTATGGTTGTAAAGTTTTCTAACAAATGGTGATGGCTTTCCAAAAATATTTATGATAATTCATCTTTTAACTATCTAATGAAATTAAAATAAGGTAGTACTGAGTTCATATTATTAGAGAATTGGCATTTTACACTAGTCTAAAATAATAAATTGTGTAGTCATGAGATACTAAAATAACATTTTTAAAACATGTATATTTACCTATGACAAAGACTTTAATGTAATATGCTTTTTTTTAATTTGATACAACTGGACTTTTTAAAAGGAAACGGGCTAGGAAATTAAAATACGGGTCAGGCTCTCATCACGTGAATTTGGGTTTTCCTCGCGCACAATCTTCTCAATCCACACACCACACTTCTTCACGTGAATTGACGTTTCCGACAAGGGGTGATGGATCCACAACGGAGTGCTCGTGGCGATGAGAACGGCGACTGAGCTCAGTGTGATTCCCGTTCGGTGGGTTAGGGAGAGAGAAAGTGATATTTCATTTAAAGAGTTTTCAACTGCGGAGGAATTAATGGGGATGATTAGGAATTCCGACACCTACGGCGATGAAAGGATCAATTTTCAGGAATTCTCGCAGGAGATTACCTCTGCCGCGTTCGATATTTGTTGGGCTTGATTTTGATTTCATAACTGAATGACATTCAGGTAGGTGTCTTGTTTTATATTCATAGTGCAAGATCCCAATATTGCAATATTCTTGTGGTTTAAGAATCAAAATTATAACCACATTTTCAGCTTCCAGAGATTCTACTAAAAAGCAATGAAATCAATTGTAGTTTTCTTGTAATATTGATAAGTGTTCATTCCTTGTTTAATTGTGATCTTGGGGGAATTATGGGTTGTGTGTGTGGAAAACCCCCTGTAGCTATTAAAGACTTTGAAGAGAGCCCAAAACAGAGAGAATTGATTAGGAAGACTGTTGGGCCCGTTGGGTATTTGACCCAAATACTGGTCTTCTTCTCTCAAAGTATTGGGCCAAGTGTGTCTTGGCCCATAGCCTTACACTTTTGGTCCCATTTAATCACCCATTTGTGACCCTTACGGGTAGAACGTGGATTTGAATTCTTGTGTGAATTCAACGGGAATCTGAACACTGTGGAGTTCTTCCCTCGACCACCTTCTCCGGCGTAGACGACGAACACGGACGACGATGACGACCGCATCCGCCTAACAGTGGTATCAAAGTGGGTTTCATCGTCCGTCCGTCTCCCGAAGCTGCTGACCGTCAGCCGCCGGTGGGAGATCGCCGCCGTCCGGCCGTCGCCGGATTTTCTCACCGGAATCGTGATCTGAGTCGCGATCTGTCTGATCGGAGCCGCCATGCCGCCGATCTAAAGAAGGGCATCACCGATCTGCAGGAAGGGATCACGATCTGAAGCCCTCCGCCGTCGCGAGGGAACGCCACTTCGATCGCCGTTACCGATCTGAAGGCGGGTGTCGCGATCTACCACCGCTTCTCGTCGTCGATCTGCATGGATTTGTCCGCTGCTCGCTGCTGAAGGACGCCGCTGTTCTGCCACCAGCCTGCTGCTTGTCAACGCCGCCCTCTTCGCTGTACGCCGAAAACGCGATGAGGGGCAGTCGCGGTCAAACTAGTCACCATCAGTTGGAAGCGGTTGCTGTTGTTAGATGCCGCCGCCGACCGCCAGCCCTCGTCGCTGATCGGAGCCGCTCACGTCGCTATCTGTTAGTGAACTGCTGGAGCACGCCGTCGCCGCCGCTAGGGTTCAGCCGCCGTCGTGACTGACCCGCCTCCGTCCACCGCTGGAGCTGCCGGACACCGCCAGCAGCCACCTGGAGTTGGATCTACAGCCGCGCCGCCACCGCTTACCGTCAGCCTCTTACCGTCGCCGCTGACCTCCGGCCACCGCCGGAGTTGACCGCCGGCGTTAGGGTTCCGGTCAGATTGGACTCTCCATTTTGTGGAAGGGAAGTGTCTCTCCTCTCATTTTATATTGTCCAGAAAATTTTCAAATTTGTTTTGTTACTTTTCCGGATAGTTATTTTTCTGAAATTTTTCAGATTGTGCCTTTACTAACCCCCAATGTTTCTCACTTTGTGTGTAGGTTGAAACTTGGAGTGGAGGCTGCCCCGTTCGTGTTTGCTACGTGAAAAAGACTATGAGGGATCCGCCCCCGTTAAGTAACGGGCTGGTGGCTCGTAGAGGTGGTACGGTGTTCTCGTCGGAGATACCGCTCTGGTGAAATAGCTTGAGTCTTTCTTAGTTATTTTTTCTTGTCTGATGCCCTGAGGCGGTTGGCCCTCTTATTTGCTCTTGTGTGATGCACTGAGGCGGCTGGCCCTCTTATTACTGTTCTTGTTTGTTTCTTTTGTGAAACTATCATCTTAGTCTTTTAATTTCCGCTGCTGAAAATTTGTCCTTGTGTATTATACTGCTCCGTTTCTTGCTTTGTGTGTGATTAGAGTAGTGCCAACCTGGTGTGTGACAGATTGTTGCTCTTTAATTCTGTATTTTCTCCGTTCAAAGTGTGTTCTACTCAACTTTAAATACCCATGGCTTCGTCTTCGTTTGGACAAGCACCGTTTGATGGTAAGCGAGACTTCAGTATCTGGAAACAGAAAATGAAGTGCATACTCATTCAACAAAGGGTATTCAAAGTTGTAGATCACTCGTATGATAAGGATGATACACCTGCTAAAAAGGCTGAGATGAATGAGCTTGCTTTATCTGCGATTATCTTGAATCTTTCTGATATTGTGCTTAGAAAAGTTGGTGTGCATGAGTCCGCAAAAGTTTTGTGGGAAACGTCGGATAAGCTATACACTGAAATATCTTTGCCTAGTAAAATGTTTCTTCTGGAAAAATTCTTTCGTTTTAAACTTGATTTAAACAAAGATGTTGAAGAAAATTTGGATGTGTTCACGAAGTTGATTCAAGATATTAAGCTAACTGGTGACAAGCATATTGATGAATACACTCCTATTGTGCTTTTAAATGCTATACCTGATTCTTATAATGATGTCAAGTCTGCTATAAAGTATGGTTGTGATGACGTTACTCTTGATATTGTGGTGAATGCCTTAAAAAGCAAAGAACATGATTTAAAAAAAAATGGGGGTGTTAAGAATTCTGGGGAGGTTATGCATGTTAAGGGGAAACCTAACAATCGTAATAAGAACAAGAACAAGAATAAGAACAAGGACAAAAATTCTGATGTGAAATCTCAGAATAATCAGAATGGGGACAAGAAAAAGAAGAAATGCTTTAATTGCCATGAAAGGGGACATTTTTCGAACAAGTGTCCTCATCCTAAGAGGAATAATTCTAATGATCATGCTAATGTTGCCTCTGAATCTGTGAATTATGGTGATGTGTTTGCTATTTCTGATAGTTGTGTGAATTCTGTGCATTCATCTCTGTGTGATAGTGAATGGCTTGTGGATTCCGGTTGCACATTTCATATGACACCTTTTAAACATCTTTTCTCTTCATATAAAAATGTTTCTCATGGATCTGTGTCTATGACTAATGAAAGAAGATGTGATGTGCTTGGTGTTGGTAACATTTGCTTGCGTTTTGAAGATGATTCTGTGTTCACTTTGAAAAACGTGCGACATGTGCCTGATTTATGTAACAACTTGATTTCTTGTGCTGCATTTGAAGATGAGGGGCTTGAGGGTAGGTGGGGAAAGGGTTGCATGTCTATTCTAAAGGGTTCTGTGCCCATCTTTAATGCTGAAAAAAAGAATAACCTGTATGTTTGTTGTGCTAAATCTGTTGTTATGTCTGCTAACGCGGTTAAAGAAGATAAAACAAATATTTGGCATGGTAGGTTAGGTCACATAAGTGGAAAAGGTCTTGAAATATTGCATAAAGCTGGTTCTTTTGGTAATGATAAGCTTACATGCATTCCTTTCTGTGATTCTTGTGTGCAAGGCAAACATGCGAAGGTGAAATTCCCTGTTTCCCCATACCCTAAGACTTCTTCGTGTAGCGATATACTTGAGTACCTGCATGCTGATGTGTGAGGGCCTTCTAGTGAGCCAACTCAAGGTGGCAATGTGTATTTTCTGTCCATTATTGATGTTTTTTCAAGAAAAGTATGGGTGATTTTGCTTAAAAACAAATTTGATGTTTTTGAAAAGTTCAAAAATTGGAAAACTTTGATTGAAAATCAAATGGGTAAAAAGATTAAGTATCTTAGAACTGATAATGGATTGGAATTTTGCAATAATGCCATGGATGATTTATGTGTCAAATCTAGAATTGTGAGACATAAGTCTGCTCCTTACACTTCCCAACAGAATGGGGTTGCTAAGAGGATGAATAGGACTTTGTTAGAAAGGGTGAGGAGCATGTTGGTGTCTTCTGAACTTTCTAAAAAGTTTTGGGGTGAGGCGCTTATTACCGCAGTATTTTTAATAAACAAATCCCCCTTTGTGCCTTTAAAGGGTAAATGCCCTGACTATGTGTTTTTTGGTAAAAGTATTGATTATTCTGTGCTACGTGTATTTGGATGTGCTGCGTTTGTGCGTCAGAAACATTACAAATTAGATCCTAGGAGTAGAAAATGTATTTTTCTTAGTTATCCTGAGGGTGTTAAAGGTTATAGGCTGTGGGATTTTTCTAAATCGGGCTTCAAAATTGTGATTAGTAGGGATGTGATCTTCAATGAATCTGAATTTCCTTGCTTATCTGCTTATTTGCCTGATGTTGTGCCTTTACATGATCCTACCACTTCTTCGAGTGAGGTGGAGTTGTATCCTTTGTTATCTGATGTTGAAAACTTGCCTGACACTGTTGTTGATCAAGAACTTGTTGCCAATGAACCTGCTATCAATAATGAAAATGTGCATGATATTCCTGAAGATAATGACTATATGTTGTCTAGGGATAGTCCTAGAAGGAATATTAGGCCACCTGCTAGGTATGATGATTTTCATATTGATACTCATGCTTGTAATGCGTTTGAAAGTGTTGATAATGAACCTAAGACCTATCAAGAGGCTTTAAAATCTGACAACTCTGTGAAATGGTTAAATGCTATGAAAGATGAAATGAAATTGTTGCATGTTAATCATACTTGGACTCTGGTTCCAAAACCTGCTCATTGCTCTGTTGTTGATTGCAAGTGGCTTTTCATAGTGAAACATGAGCCTGAAAATGTTAGATTTAAAGCTAGATTGGTAGCAAAAGGTTTTACTTAAAAGGAAGGGGTTGATTATAATGAAATCTTTGCTCCTGTTGCTAAATTCACCACTATTCGTATAATGCTTGCATTAGTTGCTCATTTTGATTAGGAATTGAAGCAAATGGATATCAAAACGGCTTTTCTTAATGGTGATTTAGACAAAAAGACTTTCATGAAACAACCTGAGGGTTTTGTGGACCCCAAAAATCCTGATCATGTATGCCTTTTGAAGAAATCCTTGTATGGCTTGAAACAATCTCCTAGATAGTGGAATAAGAAGTTTGATCAATGCATGACATCGTTGAAGTTTAAGAGAAGCTTGCATGATAATTGTCTTTACTTCAAGATTGATACTTTTGTTCCTGTTTTTCTACTCATATATGTGGATGATATGCTAATTGTTAGCCCTGATCTTGAATATGTTGAGCTTGTTCAAAAGAGTCTATGTGATAATTTTGATATGAAAGATCTTGGAGATGCTAAAAGGATTCTTGGTATGAACATTGATAGAGATAGGAAGAACAATGTTCTCTTGCTTAATCAGATTTCATATGTTGAAAAGATTTTGAGTAAATTCTCTATGATGTCTGCTAAAACTGTGAATATGCCTCTTGCTGCTCACTTTGTGTTAAGTAAGGATCTGTCTCCAAAGACTGATTCTGAAATTGCTGAAATAGAAAAGGTTCCTTATTCCAATGTCATTGGGTCTGTTATGTATCTTATGGTTAGCACTAGACCAGATATTGCATATTCTGTTAGTTGCTTGAGTAGGTATATGGCTAATCCAGGTGCGCCTCATTGGGAGGCTTTGAAATGGCTCTTGAGATACCTCAAGGGCTCCGTGGAGGTAAGTTTGCGCTTTTCCAAATCTGCAAATGGTGTGGGCCTTGTTGGCTATGTTGATTCCAATTATGCAAATGATAGGGATAATAGGAAGTCTACAACTTCTTATGTGTTTACTTTGTGTGGCTCTTGCATAAGTTGGAAGTCTCAGTTACAGCATGTGGTTGCTTTATCTACAACTAAATCTGAATACGTGGCTATTACTGATGCTTTAAAGGAAGCTATTTGGCTGCAAGGTCTTTTGAATGAAATAGGTTTTCTTGACAAATGTGCAGTTTCTGATAGTATGTCTGCGATTCAGTCGTGTAAAAATCTTGTTTTCCATGATAGAACCAAGCATATAGATGTTAGGTATCATTTCATTCGTGATATTGTGGAAAAAGATATTGTTAACCTGGAAAAGATTGCATCTGAGTTTAATCCTGCTGATATGGGTACTAAATGCTTATCTGTTGAAAAATTTAGGTCCTGCATGAGGACTTTAAATTTCGACTCTCTTGATTGAAGCATGTTGTATGCAGTTCTTTTCGTGGATGTTGTGTCCACTCTTGAGCTTGTGTGCTCCGTTTATTTTGTCCTTAGGATATTTTAAACATTTTGTGACTGTGTGTCCGTGATCTTTGCTTCGGCTTAGATTTGTGTATCTTTTGTGATACCTTGACTTTGTGTTAAATTTCTGGATCTTGCATTTGACTTTGTGTCTTTTCGTTTTCCAGGTGTCCGGGGAAAAGTGTGATGATGAATTCCCATTTAGTTATACACAAGGGTAGATGATTTAAGCCAAGGTGGAGATTTGTTGGGCCCGTTGGGTATTTTTCCCATATGCTGGTCTTCTTCTCTCAAAGTATTGGGCCAAGTGTGTCTTGGCCCATAGCCTTACACTTTTTGTCCCATTTAATCACCCATTTGTGACCCTTACGGGTAGAACGTGGATTTGAATTCTTGTGTGAATTCAATGAGAATCTGAGCACTGTAGAGTTCTTCTCTCGACCACCTTCTCTAGCATAGACGACGAACACGGACGACGATGACGACCGCATCCGCCTAACAAAGACGTTTGAATTGCGTGTGGCTCAAGCAATTTCTGCAAAGAGGAACGAGGATTTTTCATTGAAGGAGAAATGTGATCTTAGAATTGGTTGATTGATAAAAAGACTAATGGATCTAGAAGGGTGAGGGATGAATATTATTAGAAAAGAGGGAGAATTCTGAAGAGGTGAGCAATTTTCCGAGCATGAGAAGCATCCTTGACGTCATGGAAGGCAAACATGTGGTAGCTGGATGGCCCTCTTAGCTTGTTATGGTGCTGGGGAAGCTATCAGGGGGTGGATTCCCCAGATAGCTGATACTTTCGAAATACTTGATAAAGTATTTGTTATTCTGATCTACCATGTTGAACTTATTAATGAATTTATGATGTTGGATAATTAAAGTATTTTTAGAATTCCATTGTGGTGCATGATCAGAGTGAAATATGATGACTGGGTGCCTTTCATTTTCTTTTCTGATGTTTTGACATTGTGTAGTTTAGGATTACTTATTCTTTTGATCATGTAGTTATGATTGGTTTTGGTTCTTCTATGATAGCTTTTCATTATTGCGGATTAAAAGAAAACTTACTTTGCGAATCCCCAATCTTGCTCAATTTGTGTGAATCTCTCTCTCTCTCTCTCTCTCACTCTCTCTTAGTTCTTTAACTGAGGTTCGTTGTGAGCTTGAGTTGTCAATAAAGAAAGTTAAGGTGTCCGTAGCTCTAGATTAGATGGTGATAGATCTTTTCTTCATAATGGATATTGGGTTAGTTTTCTTGTTTTCTTAACATAGTTGATCATAATGTTACAAGTGAAATAATTGATTATCCAATTTGATAACACAACCTGTTTTTGTGAATCTTTTAAAATATGTGTTCTTCTTCTCAATATTCTTAATTATCATACCTTATAGAGTTGATATCTCCTAATTTCATTTCAATAGATGTTTATCCTTTTCTATTTTTGCAATCGTTTAATTCTATAAGCATCTTCCTTCTTTTATGACTTAATGGTAAACTGCCTTTTAAATTCAGGTTCATGTTTGTATCTAGATTGAATTGGTTCATGCTCGTATGGGCCAAAGGCGGCTACCACCACCAACTGGTAGCCTTGGCCCTCTTTTGGGCCAGCTTATGCTCAGCCTCGTCTAGTACCTCATTGTGTTCGGCGCGGGCGCCATATGTCTCGGTCTGGTTCTCTGTGGGTTCCTCTTCGAGGTGCTTATAGGCAGTACCAGGATGTTTAGGGATATGAATCCCATCGCTGGGGATTTGATTAAGCCCTGTTTGGCTTGAGCGATGCTGCTTGCTGTTGCAAATTTTAGACTGTCTATCCATTAATAATGTTTTTATAACCCATGGTTGATGTAATTTGTTTTCTTGTGGGTGTACTGTTGTGATCTCTATAGATGTATGTGTAAATAGGTTAGATTTTGAAAAATATGAGATGCTTGTAAAAGTGTAGTGTAATGTGGTTCCTATGTTTTAATGAATCTAGTAGGAACTTTCAATAATGTATCAAGTTTCATTCATATGTTAAGTATTTACTATGAAAATAATTAGGTTAGTCTTTGAAATTAATTAGGTCACTTTTTTTAAATTAAATAGGTCACTCTTAAATTTATTGGATTACTGTTTGATTTGAGTCTCTTAGTATACATAGGTTACTCTTTGCAATTAAATAGATTACTTTTTGAAATTAATTAGGTTACTCTTTTGAATTAATTAGGTCACTCTTTTACTCTTTGAAATTTATTGGACCACTTTTTGATTTGAGACTCTTAATTATATAGAGGTTACTCGTTGTAATTAATTAGGTCACACTTTGAAATTATTTAGGTCACTCTTAAATTTATTGGACCACTCTTCGATTTGAGTCTCTTAGTATACATAGCTACTCTTTGGAGTTAAATAAATTACTCTTTGAAATTAATTAGGTCACTCTTAAATTTATTGGATAATACTTTGATTTGAGACTCTTAATATACATATGTTACTCTTTGGAATTAATTATATCACTTTTTGAAATTAATCAGGTCACTCTTAAATTTATTAGATCACTCTTTGATTAAAAACTCTTAATATACATAGGTTACTCTTTGCAATTAAATGAATTACTCTTTGGAATTAATTAGGTTATTCTTTGAAATTTATTATGTCACACTTAAATTTATTGGATCGCTATTTAATTTGAGACTATTAATATACATAGGTTACTCTTTGAAATTAATTAGGTCACTTTTTAAAATTAATTAGGTCGAGCTGATGCTGCCGCCGACGAAGAAATCCTCCAGCTTGGGCGGCTGCTGCATGTAGTACATGGGGAGCTGTATTGATGATTCTCAAGTTGTGTGTACATGGCGTGAGATTTCTGGTTAGCCCACCCCACAACTCAATAACAGAGGATGATGAGTTTAATGATCCGAGTTGTAAAGGCAATTAATAGGCAAGAAGGTGGAGAAAAGCAGACCCAATTTAAATTCTTTAAATAAATTTGCACATGGGTGGTATTTAATTTGAATGCAGAAATGCCAAAAAATAACCAAAAAATATCCGAATGAGTGCTGATTTTGAAGGAAAATAGGAGCAAATACAATGAGCATTTTCTTGTCCTATGTATATCCTTACAAAACAAAAGAAAAAATCTCGGCGTTTGAACAACATTCAAAGATTCCGTAAAACATCCAAAAAGGTGATGATATAGTTTCTTAACAGTGTTGGTATTAGTAAAGAAGTTATCAGCAAAGGAGTAGTAATGGTAAACTACTCCAGATTTGAATGAAAATGCACAATAAGTTGTACGTGAAAAGTATGTGAATTTATTTAGTATCATTTACAATAAATAAAAAAGAAGAATGAAAATGTATAATACTTCCCTGACATTTTTATCATTTTGGTCGTTCAAAATAAATTATTAACTCTTTATGTAAAGATTGCCTCAATTCATCCATGCTCTGTTTCAAGAACCAATTGAGTTAACTCAACTAAATAGGACAACTGGACAAGAACTCAAGGATTGACCCATTTATCTCTGCCAGAAGCGGCGACACTTTCACTCGACCCGTACTAGCATTACACGATCTCGCAATTGGTCGGACCCACATCCGCGTAACATTTTCACTCTTCAAACCCTTGGAATTAGAAATTACCTAGAAATAAGCGTTGAACTTCTGCTCATCATTTCCTCAATTTATCACCACCAAGTCATTATCCAGTTTACACTCACCATGGCCTCCAACAAGTGGTGGAAACCTTACACCTACTCTGCTGCCATCACCCACTGGTTGGAATCCTTCTGCTCCAACAGTCAGCACCATCTATTATTGAAATCGGAGAGTAGTACTAGAGCGCAAGGATCAACAAACCTGTAGGGCAGACGACGAATTTTGACAACGCTTTAAGCGGCGAGTTCTCACTGCGGCAAACTCTTC
The DNA here is from genome assembly GCA_023678885.1 of Pogostemon cablin. NCBI lineage: Eukaryota > Viridiplantae > Streptophyta > Magnoliopsida > Lamiales > Lamiaceae > Pogostemon > Pogostemon cablin. The sequence continues at coordinate 10,301,695 of CM043008.1, read as the reverse complement.
TAGGGCGACAACACATTTTCCAATGGGAGCTAGCTACAGACTTGCGAACGACGCAGAAATCAGCTCAGAGATGGAGACTGTGACTTCATGGAGAAGCGACGGCTCGGCTTCAACAACGGTGAAGGGCGGCAATTTCCGGCAGAATAGAACCAAACTCCATCGGTAATAAAAGAAATGTAGCTGGAACAGATTCGGTGGTGGGCGGCATCGTAATGGGCAGAGACTGGCGACCCAGGTTTCGAAATGGGATGTTACAGGCGTATGCATAGACCCCGGAGTGGTAGCTGCGCTGGAGTTCGCCCTTTCCGGCTGATTTGATCAGTGCTGCAAATCCTAAACCCAATTGAAAGCCCAATTGAAAGAAGAGGATTTGGTTCCACCAAAATTTGGTAGGACCGGTCATATCCTAGTCACTCTCTTTACCTATATATTGGTTTCTTCATATTATTTGTATAATTGTATATTTATCTATATATTGGTTTCATATTATTTGTATAATAATTATATACTATCTTATTATTGAAACAGTTAAACTACTTAAATTGATATTTAAACTGCCAAAATTCGAGTAATGAATTATAATTTAAAAACCATGGTTTAAAATTAAATCTATAATCAAATTGTGAATAGTAAGACAATTTAAATTTTATCGAAAAACCAATCAAACCGCCATGCAATCATCCCTACTTATCCATCTTACAAAAGACATAACTTTGATCAGTTTTTACCACTTACCATTAATTCTGCAGAATAGCACCGCAATGGTCTTGTACCGCTAATATTTGTGGAATAAAATACAAAAAGAATGATGATCATTATGCAAGACTTGAAGATAAATAATGAATAAAATACAGGCAAGAAGACTTTCAACCACATAATAAGTATATCTGATAATTTAGTAGCTAATTCCATTTACCACGTGAAAGCAGATAATAATTTATAACATACATGTAAACTAGGAAAAGTAAAATGATATGGATTGTGTATTGGGGAGTGAAAGAAATAACAGCAAACTTGTATCTACAGGTGCTCTTATGATGTGTTGTTTACTCAAAGAAGCAGTGTTTTTCAGATGTGAAATGTTATCAATCTACAATAGAACAAGGATCTCTCTCTTTCTCTCCTCTCTCATCCAGTTGTAGCCACTGCATTCAGAGATATCTATCATGAGCTTTCTTCTTCTTGAATAATCTGTTTCCCAGAAATTTGCAAATTTGCCACTCCTGATTAACAATATCCATAAACACATGAAATGAGATTAATCATTCGAGAATATGCCAAATTTATGCATTTCTACTAGGGCAAACACTTGTGTATCGAGTTAATGGTATAAACCCTGTTGTCCCCCCTTACAATCCTATTATCCATATGTTTAGCTAGGGTTTAAATTAAGGAGGGACCATAGGATTTAGAAGGGAGGACCACAGAGGTTTGAACTATAACTCGGTTCACAGGAAACTAACTCTTCTATGAGAATTCTCAGATGCATATCTTACCATTCTTGCTTGACATTTCATGTCCAATCTCTTCTCTCCAACTGTACTTGAGATCAGTAGATTCATGAATCAGATATGGTGAATCTGTTGACATTGAAGAACAGGTCCGGGGAACAGAGAAGGAGTTCCCACTCTCCGTTACCCGTTTCTTAGACGAAGAAGATTCAGCAGTAGAGCAGAAATCATCATCTATCTTGGAGACTTCAGTGCCATTGTTTTCTTTCAACACCCTATGATCTTCCGCCGACATCAATCTTTTTCTGTTTTGGACGCCGTTTTTGGAGTAATTCATGGATGGTACCTTCTGATCATGAGAAGAGCTAGCTGGACATGTATTCTTTTCCCTTGCAACTGCTTTTGAAACATTCAAATCTACGTGAGTGTCAGAGTTGTCGAACACAACTTCATCGGCTCCATTAGCAGCCGGTGCATTTGCTTCAGTTCCTCTCATGGTAGCTATGGCTTCAGTTAGGCGGTCCCTGGCCAAATCTACGTCGATAATGGGCTTTGGGTAGTTTACTCCGAGGTCTACCCCTGCAGATTTAAGAACAGTGAGAGGAGCATCCCATGGATGATGGATCCACTCAGTGGGCATTCGTGCTAGCTCAGGTAGCCACTGCCTCACATATTCGCCCTCTGAATCGTATTTGAACCCTTGAACCTGGATCGCATCGTCAGAGGAACAATCAGTGCTCTGTAGGCTTCCAAAAACTCAAACAACACAGAGTAGAATTGTTCAGAATACAGAACAATGAAGGGTAAAATGGCCTTCTTATAGATGGTACAGTTAGCATGATTAAGTGTAGATTGTGTCATTTAGAGCAAAAAAAAAAGTTGCAGCATGGTAGTGGAATGAATGCATAACTATTTTACCTGTGGACTATCCATACGCTCGAGCTCGTGCCCATCGGGCAAACTTCCTGAAATATACTGCCAACCAAGGATGTCACTTTCCAAGTCTGCATCAAGAAGTGTATCCCAGAAGTACTTCATCCCCCACTGCCATGGTAGAAGAAGAAACTTCACAAAGAAACTAGAAACTATCACTCTGATCCTATTGTGAATCCACCCAGTCGCCCAAAGCTCTCTCATCCCTGCATCAACGAGTGGATAACCCGTTCGACCTTGTCTCCACGCCTTAAAATGAGCCTGATTAGCATCCCAAGGGAAAAACTTAAGGCAACTAAGCAGTGATCTCTCATGTGTAAATGGGAAATTGAAACAAATGTAACGCGAGTATTCTCTGAGCCCGATGGCCTTTAGGAATAGAGTTGCACTCTCTTCACCCACAGCATTTTGTTCATTTTTCCAAACGAGTTGCTTCATGAGAACACATTGGAACACCTTTCTAATGCTAAGTTCTCCAAAATGAAGATAGGGGGATAAAAGGGATGTGGAGTTACCCCCAACTCTGAACTTATCTGTTGAGTAGTTCAGCAAATGGTGTTCTGCAAATTCGGTGAAAGACTTGTCAGCGTTGCTCCAACCCGGCGACCACCCTCTTCCCAGCAGAGCGTTACTCGACTTTTCTGATTCGTTTTCAAGACCCAATTCCTCAACCGAAGTATTCTCAACCATTCCTAATTAAAGACAGTCACATTGGTTAGCTTTATTCATAAAAATCTTCCATTCCTTTTCTAAATTCATGCACCTTACTTCTAACTAGGAGGATCTTGAGAAAGCTGTAACGTTATAGCACCTAAAGTCATAACTATACCTGAAGCTTGAACCAAACGCCACGGAGGAAGATGTGAAACGGGCTCCTTTTGCATGTTCAAGCATTTGTCCCAGTAGGAATTAAAGAACATAAAAGCATGCTCGTCATCATCATGTACTTCCCATGGCTCAAACAATAACTCACTGTTATAGCTTTGCACTTTGATGCCGAGCTCAACCAACTTTTGCTTAATATTGTGATCGCGAACTAGTGAAGTTGGATCTAGCACAGAAGATAGTGAATGTAGATTTGAACAATTTAATGTCTTGCATATTGCTCGACAGAGAAACAGAAAACAAGAGAAACGTGGCTGGAGATTTCGAGCAAGTTCTCCAAACCCAAGTAAAGTCATTCTTTTACAGTAACAAGAAGATGCACAATAAGCAAAGATTCATGCAGAGCATGCTAACGGCTACTGAATATGCTATCAACACAGACTGATGCCCAACTTATAACTTAAGTTTTATCTATAAACTTATTGCCACAGCTTATAGATCATCGCGAATAAACAAACTTGATTAAAAACAAATCGACCATATGTTTGGCATATCATAGTTGACCACCTGCCACACTAGCTTGAATTATTTCTTTATGTTGGTTGTGTTGTCACTGCAGGTCCTCATAACTGTCACTTCATTGAGTTCATCTATTCAACATTTCAATTTTTGGGCATATCTGTAAAGTATTAAAGATTGCCAAAAATTTTATCTAATTTTCACAGCTGGACACACCAAATTTTCATAATAATAAAAACTCAAGTGTTATTACCACTGAAGAACTTTTTCATTCAAAACAATAACTAGATTGTCATCATGTATTTCTTGATTCTCAATGCAAAACAAAAGATTAATGAACATGTTACATATATTAACAGATGATTAGTGAAAAAATCCAGACATAATATTTAAATAATTAGCCAAAAAAGATGCAGTACAGACTACAGAGGAATACATACCATAAAGATGATTATACACTAGCTTTGTAGCCCCAACAGCCTTAATGCAATCTAACAGAGCAGAAAGTGTGCTTTCAGTTTTGATGAAAACCAATTCAGCTCCAAGAGATTTCAGTGACTGCTGTAAATGTATAAGGGATTGTTTAAGCCACCACCGCGAAACCCGGCCCGGATAATACGGGCCTTCTTCTTTCGGGCACCATATAAACACAGGCAATACACTTCCATCCCTTGCAGCTGCAGCTAAAGCTGGATTATCTTCAATCCTCAAATCTCTCCTAAACCACACTATGCTCTTGCACTTCTTTTCCATTTTTTCAGTTTCTAGAAAGTTCTCCACAAATACATCTTCTGGTTTGTAAAACAGGGTTTCATAGTTTCCAAATACTCAATCAAATAGCACCATGATCTACAACATCAGAAAAGCCCAATTACTTAGAATTCAACTTCTTAATCATCTCATATTTTTAATGGGCTAAAAGTTACACTTAGAACCTTAAAGATCAAGAATTTTACTACCACAGTCAAATCTTGAAACCCAAATTTTAACACCACCCACAACTTCAAGTACTGGTTTGTAAACAAGAACCCACAAGTTACACAAATCAATTCAGCTCATAATCAAATCATACATTTGATGTGATAAAATTTTATCAGACCCTTTAAGATCAAGAATTACCAACATACAAATCTTGATAACCCCAAAAAGTGAACACAGATCCTTCAGACAAATCATGTTTTACACCTTGCATCCACCATGGAAAAATCAGGGAAAATAACACAGAGTGTAGGAGAGAGAGAGAGGGATGGGAGAGAGAGAGTACCATTATTAGCCGACACAAATTTGATAAAGCCAATTGTCAAAGGGAAATTGGGAGAGGTTTTTGTGCTTGAAGATTAGACTTCATGTGACCAAGTTGTATGTTTCCAAGACAATCTATCTATTCTTACCCACTATATAAAAAAGAAATCATTATTAAAATATGATATCATGTCCTAATAGTTAGGTTTTCTATTTTTATGGAATTAATGATAGTATTTTACTCTTTTCTTCCCAATATTTTGTGCACACTTTTTTTTACACAAATTAATAGGACAGATGGAATAATATATATTGAGATAAAAAAAATAATATTTTAATGTAAATTGAATAGATATATTATTGTGATGATTGGATAGGTGTATTATTGTGATGAGTGGGTTCATAAGGGAGAAAAATAATTAATTTGTGTGAGTCTTATGAAAAAAGAGAAATGTAATTATTAGGATTCACGGCAAAAAAAGATATATGTAATCATTAGGTAAGAGTACTTTTAATTAAAATTAAAAAAATGTAACATAACATTCATTAGTGTTGTTGGAACATTAGATGTAACAATACATATAAAATTTATAAAATGTAATGCGGTATACATTATTAGATGTTGGTACACATGAAACACCACATATGTAATAGGTGATCTCCACTCTTCAAAAATGTATTTGATAAGTCTTGTATTAATATGAAATGTTTAATTTATTTATTTTTTAATTTTAAATTTTTTTTATATATACTTCCTCCATCTTTTAATATTTTTTTTACATATACTCCCTCCATCCATTCTAAAGGTGTTCTTATTTTGGTGTGTCACTCCAAATGTATCAATTTTCTTCTTTTAGTAAAAGGGTCTCACATATGACTCACTACTCATTACAATATATACAATTATCCACTACACATAAAAAATAATATTAATTAATTCACGTGAAAAAAATAATAATGACCAACTTTAAAGTAGGCGGATGTATTATCACATTATAATTTTTTGAGAACATGATTGATGTTAAGGTCCTTATCCACAGTGGGTATTCACTCCAAATGTATCAATTTTCTTCTTTTAGTAAAATAGTCTCACATATGATTCACTACCAACGGACAGGGTACAACATTTTTTGGGTATTTTTATTCGTATCTGTTTATTAAATATCCGTATATCTACCCGTCCCATTAAAAAATTTATTATCATACCCGCACCCGTCTAATACCCATTTATTAAAAATAAAAAATAATAAAAAAAGAAATTTACCTTTAAAAAATAAAAAATAATTTAGATAAAATTGTCCTAATGATATTATGAAAAAAAAAATTACTTAAAGATATACTCATATATTATGGGAGGCCAAAAAAAATAAGTGGATGAGATAAAATAAAAAACAAAATCAATGGATGAGATATTGTTAAAGATTGGTAATTACAATAAAGAGATGAGATGTTACAATAACTAATGAAGGGGCAAGATTTAATATAACCAAACTAAATTAGGTAGATTAAAATTAAGGGTGTGCACGGATATTGGATTTAACCGAAACAGTATTGAAACCGCACCGAATTAATTCCGAACCGAAAAATCGTTGACTTTTTTACTTTTTTCGAATCGAACTGAACCGACTTTTCGTTTGGTATGGACTTGGATATTTCTCGCTTTTCCGTACCGAATATTGGATATAACCGGACTGATCCGTACCGAACCGAGCCGTACTGAAAAACCGAATTTAAATTATGCATTAAAATTATATAATTCTTATTATTTATAGTTTATACTTTATATGTCATGAATTAATTAATTTTACTCTACTAATTATAATATAATCATAATTAATAAATTAAAATTATTTATAATATACTACCAAATAATAATTTAAAAATATATCTAATGCTCTAAATATTTATTTATTACTGTATATTAGAAAATATATTTCACAAAGTAAAATAAATTTCTAAATCAATAAAAAATAAATAAAATAATATGTTCAAAGTATTATTTCAGAGAATATAATGAATAAAGTAAATGGTATATCTAAAGTCCAAATTCAATCGTAAATTTAATAAATAATATTATATTTTATATTTATTTAATGAAGATAAAAAGCAAAAATTAAATGATAATCTATATTTATGTCTAAAATATTAGTATTAGATAGACTTTAATTGAAATACACCTTAAATTTAAAGTTAAAGGTTTAAAAAAATCTAAAATTATTAATTTTCTTTTTCTTAGTACTAGTATTATTTTTTATGACAACACATAAGATCGTGTTATGTAAGACTATTTCACATTTATTAAATAATTATCAATTTTTATTAAATATATTATCACTGTTCTTTAAAAGTTTATCATTCTTTATTTATAATATGAATTATTTATGAAATAATGCAATGCATCACTCTCACTTTTCATCAATTTGAGTATAACTTTTTATTCAAATATTATCTTTTCTTATATGTCTTATGAACCTCCTAATGTGAATTGTGAAGCAGTATTTCAGAAGTATTTTTTTTATTTTTAAAGTATTATTACCTTTTATTAAAAAAATACTCCATATTATCTTCGATTCGCTCTTCACCGTCAAAATTTATTTTTTCAAAAATCCATTCCGAATCGAACCGAATTTTGGTATGGATTCAATATCGGATTTTTCTTTACAGATTCAATATCAAATTATTTTAAAAAAAAAACGATCCGAATTTTAGTACGAATTTTTTAAAAATCCGTACCGAATCCCGATCTGCACACCCCTAATTAAAATGATAGGAAAAATTTTGGTCTTATTTTGAATTTTAAAATGTGTTTTATTATATATATAATATAAAGAAGATTAATTATAGCACACTCGATTTCATTATCATACATTATCTTCTTGCATTAAATTCCCTTTAATTGACTCGATTAATACATACACCATTTCACTAACATAGTCAGCTGTAATTTTCTATAATAAATCACAATTATGTTTCGCTTAATTGGGACAATTACATTTTTATTTTTAATTAGAAATAAATAGCATTGTCAAATTCTATATATAACGAGCGGGCCGTATTGCCTGCGACCTCCTATTTTTAATTAATTAATTATTGTTAATTATAATTATATTCTTACAACTAAAACTATAATTATCCTTTAGAATTAATACTAAACCCTAATGATAAATATTACATTGAGTCAAAATAGACCATAAATCACAAGGTTATATAAATCAAGGGGTAAAATAGACCGTGAACTTTTATGGTAAATGTTAACTCTTTTTCTTCACTCAAAAAGTGAATTATCCTAAAATGTACTGAATCAATTGTATCACAACGTGTGATCAAGTATAACATCAAAACTATGAGTTAGTAAGAACATCTTAAATTTAATTATTAACTAAATTAATTAATACATGTAACCTTTCTTGAGTTTGAAATCATTAATCTACAGATTTAATAACTAATTAATAAAATAAAAGACACACAGGTGAAAAGATGATATGTGTTTTAAGAAAATAGACAAGATAGTTCTAGGGGATACAATCTAAATCAGTCGTACTAATTCACTAGATTGGCAGTTACACTTGTTGGGTATTACGATCGTCGTCGTGGGAGCTTCGCCAGAGACGATGGAGTGGTGGGTGCTCAGATTTCTGAGGCTTAGTTCACTTAGAACTAGATTTAAACGCAACACAGTAAAATCCACCGGAGGAGATACAGCGAGACCTCTCCAACCTTTCCTTTTCTCTTGTCTGAGGTAAACACACACACAATGTGTGATATATAACCAGCAACAGCCATCATCATCTTCTCGGAGAGAAGAAAGAGTGGTTGTGTCAGACGCGTGAGAATGGAAAGGGAAAAATGAAACACTTCGTCTCCATTAGGGTTCCAAATGGTATAAGAGGGTAGCTGATTTTGGCCAAGCCTTGAATAAGGCAGCCCACAATCAAGGTGAGAAAGAGGGCCAGCAGTTGGGCCAACAATATGGGCCCAAACGACCCAACAAATCTCCACATTGGCCCAACTTTACCAATGTGTTTATTTAAAAAAGAAATTCATCATCGCATCCTTCTCTCGGACACCTGCAAAACAAAAACACACAGTATTAGTGCAAGATCTAAAAAAAGATTTGGCAAACACAAAGTATGCCAAAAGGATATGACACAAAGTCATAAAGATTTAGATTATCACAAAGATAAAATAAACTGAGCACAAAGCCCAAGAGAGAACACAAAGTTTAGGGGAAAATAACAGTAAATAGCAAACAACATGCTTCAATCAACGGAATCAAAATTAAAAGTCCTCATGCAAGACCTAAATGGTTCAGGGTATCCAGAAATTTCAGAATCAGATTTTGGGGCCTGATTCTTACTTAGCATAAAATGGGCAACACGAGGTACATCCACTGTTTTAGCGAACATCATAGAAAACTTACTCAAAACCTTTTCAACATATGAAATCTGATTAACTAAGAGAACATGATTCTTTCTATCCCTATCAATATTCATGCTAAGGATCCTTTTAGCATCTCCAGGTCTTTCATATCAAAATTATCACACAAATTCTTTTGAACATATTCCACATGCTTGAGATTAGGGCTAATTATGAGCATATCATCTATGTAAATAAGCAAGAAAATAGGATCAGAATTATCAAGCTTGAAGTAAAGACAATGATCATATACGCTTCTTTTAAACTTCAAGGAAGACATGCATTGATCAAACTTTTTGTTCCATTGCCTAGGGAATTGTTTCAAACCATACAAAAAATTTTTCAGCAAACACACATGATTAGGATGCTTTCATGAAAATCTTTTCATCCAAATCACCATTTAGAAAAGCTGTTTTCACATCCATTTGTTTCAATTCTCAATCAAAATGAGCAACTAATGCAAGCATGATACGAACAGTGGTGAATTTAACAACGGGAGCAAAGATTTCATTGTAGTCAATCCCCTCTTTTTGATTAAAACCCTAAGCCACCAATCTAGCTTTAAACCTAACATTTTCAAGCTCATGTTTTAATTTGAAAAGCCATTTGCAATCAACAACATAACAATGAGCAGATTTAGGAACTAAAATCTAAGTATGATTAACATGCAAAGAATTCATTTCATCTTTCATAGCATTCAACCATTTCACAGAGTTATTGGATTTCACAGCTTCTTGGTACGATTTCGGCTCATTATCAACACTTTCAAACGCATGAAATGCATGTGTATCAATATGAAAATCATCAAACCTAGCAGGTGGCCTAATATTCCGCATAGGTCTATTCCTAGGTAACACATAGTCATCATTCACATGAATTTCAGATTCATTTTCAACCACATCAGATTCATCAAGATCATGATTATCATGTATTTTAGGCACTTAAGCAATTTCAGATAAACAAGATGTAGGCTCCACCTCACTTGGAGTACCACAAGAGTCATTTAAAATAACAGAATCAGTCACGGGAACAGATAAGCATGGAAAATCAGTTTCATTAAAAATCACGTTTCTGTTTATAATAATTTTAAAACCAGGTTCAGAAAAATCTCATAACCTATAACCCTTAACACCTTCAGGATAACCAAGAAAAATATATTTTTTTAATACTTGGATCAAGTTTATCTTGTTTTTATACACAAAAGCAGCACAACCAAACACTTTAAGTATGGAATAATCAATCTTTTTGCCAAAAAATACAAAGTCAGGGCATTTGCCCTTCAAAGTCACAAATGGGGATTTATTAATCAAACATGCAGTAGTGATAACAGCCTCACCCCAAAAGTTTTTAGAGAGCCCAGACGAAGTCAACATACTCCTCACCCTCTCTAATAATGTCCTATTCATCCTCTCAACAACCCTATTCTGTTGGGGAGTGTAAGGAGCGGACTTATGCCTCGCAATACCAGATTTTACACATAGATCATTCATGGCATTATTGCAAAATTCCAATCTATTTTCAGTTCTAAGATACTTAATCTTTTTGCCCATTTGATTTTCAATCAAAATTTTCCAATTTTTGAACTTTTCAAAAACATCAGATTTGTTTTTAAGTAAATCACCCACACTTTTCTTGAAAAATCATCAATAATGGACAGGAAATACTCATTACCACATTGAGTGGGCTCACTAGAAGGCCCCCATACATCATCATGCATGTATTCAAGTATATCATGACATGAAGAGGTCTTAGGGCACGGGAAAACAAGGAATTTAACATTGGCATGTTTGTCTTGCATACATGAATCACAAAAAGGAATGCATGTAAGCTTATCATCACCAAAAGAACCAGCTTTATGCAACAGATCCAGACCTTTACTACTCATGTGACCTAGTCTTTGGTGCCAAATATTCGTTTTATCTTCTTTAACAACATTAGCATGCATAAAGACAGGTTTAGCATATCAAACATACAAATTATTCCTCTTCTCAGCATTAAAAACAGGCACAAAACCATTTAAAATGCACATACTTCCCTTTTCCCACTTGCCCTCAAGACCCTCATCTTCTAGGGCAGCACAAGAAATCAGATTACTGCACAAATCAGGCACATGTCTCACATTTTTTAAAGTAAACACATAATCATCTTTAAAACGCAAGCAAATGTCACCAACACTAAGTACATCACACTATTTTTCATTTTCCATAGACACAGTACCATGAGAAACATTTTTGTAAGTAGAGAAAAGATGTTTAAAAGGTGTCATATGAAAAGAGCAACCAGAATCCACAAGCCATTCATAATCACACGCAGATGAATGCACAAAATTCACAAAACAATTATCAGAGATAGCAAAAACATCACCATAACTCACAGATTCAGAGGCAACATTAGCATGATCAGTAGGGTTATTCCTCTTAGAATGAGGACACTTATTCGCAAAATGTCCTTTTTCGTGGCAATTATAGCATTTCCCGTTCTTGTTTTTATCAAAGGACTGATTATTCTGAGGTTTTTTTTTATCATCAACACCTTTACCCTTGTTCTTGTTCTTATACTTGTTGCGATTATTATGAGGTTTTCCCCTAACATGAATAACCTCACCAGAATTTCTAACACCCCTATTCTGTTTTAAGTCATACTCTTTGCTTTTTAAGGCATTCACAATAATATCAAGAGTAACGTCATCACGACCATACTTAATGGTAGATTTAACATCACAATAAGATTCAGGTATTGCATTCAAAAGCACAACAGGAGAATACTCATCAATATGTTCATCACCACTTTGCTTTATGTCTTGAATCAACTTAGTGAACACATCCAAATTTTCCTCAACATATTTGTTTAAATCAAGTTTAAAACGAAAGAATATTCAAGAAGAAACATTTTTCCAGGCAAAGATTTTTCAGTGTACAAATCATCCAATGTATCCCACAATTTCTTTGTCGTAGTATGCACACCAACTTTTCTTAACACAGGATCAGATAGATTCAAGATAATAGCAGACATAGCAAGATCATTCATCTCATTCTTTTTGTCATCAGTCTCATCCTTAGCATATGATTCATCTACAGCTTTACATACCTTTTGTTGAATGAGAATGCACTTCATTTTCTATTTCCAGATACTGAAGTCACCCTTCCCATCAAATAGGGCATTTCCAAATGAAGAGGACAAAGCCATGCATAAAAGCTAAGTAGAACACACAGAATCAAGCATACACAGGCAAGCTGAGGCTATCCCAGTTCGCTGATCGATTTATCGATTGCGCAGGGGTACACTCAGGGCCTGAATCACACACACAAAGTGATAAGGGGGTAGATAAACACACAAAGACAGAAGTATAGCAGCGGAAATTAAGAGGCCCAAGATAACAGGTTCACAGAGACACATATAAGAATAATTAATGAGGTCCAGCCGCCTCAGGGCATCACACACAGTAGCAAGTAAGAGGACCAGCCGCCTCAGGGCATAACAGAAATTTAAGCATGAAAGGGGTTCAAGCTATTTAACCAGATCAGTGCCTCGGATGAGAACACCGTACCACCTCTACGAGCCACCAGCTTATTTTTAACGGGGGTGGATCCCTCGTAGCTTTGTTCACATAGCAACACAAACTGGGGCAGCCTCCACTTCACTCCAACTTTGAACCTACACACAGTGAGACAAAATAGTAGGAGAGTTAGTGAAGAAACTAATCTTGAAAATATTTTAGAGAAAGGGAACAGGTCTGAAAATAACACAAAAATAGATTTTTAAAAAATTTTCTGACTGAATCTTCCCTTTCAGTAGAAGCCCCAGACAGTTATGGCCGGAACAGACAGCGGCGGTGTCGACGGTCAGTGGCGAGAAGGTAAATCTAATGACTGCGAGCAGGTCGGTAGTGGCTTTCAGCATCGTGAACAGATCGCGACTCCTGGCGGTCAGCAGAGGAGGCTAAACGGTCGAGTACGATGACGACAGCAGGAAGAGCAGCGAGCTGGCGACAGAACCCTAGCGCCGGTGTGAGCAGATCGGCGGAGGTGGAAACTGGACACGAACAGCAATGACAGCTTCGATCTGACCGGAACCCAAACGAATGGCGGCGGCGGCGGTGACCTCCGATGGACGGTAGTCGAGCAGCAGTGGCGGATGATGGATGACCGACCGGCTCTGATACCACTATTGGGTATCGCGGTTGTTGTCGTCGGAGCTTCGTCGGAGATGATGGAGTGGTGGGTGCTCAGATTCCTGAGGCTTAGCTTTCGTTTCTCTCGTCTGAGGTAAACACACACAATATGTGATATATAATCAGCAACAATCATCATCATCTTCTCGGAGAGAAGAAAGAGCAGTTGTGTCAGGCGCGTGAGAATGAAAAGGGGAAAATGAAACGCTTCGTCTCCATTAGGGTTCCAAATGGTATAAGAGGGTAGCTGATTTGGGTCAAGCCTTGAATAAGGCAGCCCACAATCAAGGTGAGAAAGAGAGCCACCAGTTGGGCCAACAACATGGGCCCAACAATACTTCGTATGGAAGGTATGGAAACAACAATCATTAAAATATTTTAACCTAGAAGTTAAATCACTATAACTTAACACATAAAATCAGATTTAATAGCCTAAGATACAAGAGAAATAAATTATTTTTTCTTTCTAGTTACTAAGAATATTGAGGCGTTCTTTTAGAAGGCAATACTTATATTCTAACATGCATTAATCTCATTAGGTACTACTAAAATTAACCTCAAATCTCTTGGCCTAATTATCTAAGATGATAATTAGGCAAAGATAAATTAGACATTTAGTATTGATAGTTCTAATAAATAAATAAAGGATAAATAAGTGATTAGAATATCGGACCGGAGAACGAATCGAAGGAGGCAACAATTCATGCTCCAACTGGTCGGACCGGTTCAATTGGAAAATTAAATTTGATATATTTTCAGCTATATTTTATAACATTACCAAATATAAAAATATATAATCACCTAAATTATTTTTAGAATTTAAAATAAAATTTAAAATCAAAATATAATTGAATAAAAATATCTATAGTTCATAATTTATACTTCATACGTAGTTTATAATATACCCACTTAATATTATAATTCATAATTTAATTCAAAATGTAAATATTATATTTAAAATAAATAAAAATAAAAGTGAAATATATAAAAGTAAAAAAATTAAAAAAAGTAAAAAAAATAAAAATAAATAAATAAAATACTGAAACCGGGTTCAATCGATTTGACTGATTCAACCCGATCCAATTCGATTCAACTGCAAAAATGGGTTTATGGGCTTTCCGGACCGATTCCCGGTCCAACCGGTTGAACCGGCCGGTCCGATCCGATTTTCTAATCATTGGGATAAATATTGACTCAATCCCCTACCCATAACATAAGATATATAAATTCCCACAACGCACCCAAGCAATAATCATAAACATGTCTAAGATTATGCATGAATATAATAGAGGACAAATACTGGACAAAATATGTAAGTTTTAAATCCAAAACATCAATAAAGAAATAAATATTCTGTTGAAATCTATAATCTAATCTAAACTACTAATTCAATATGATTCAAACCTTTAGAACCCTAAAACTATATAAAAAAAAAAAAGTACTAATTCATTATGTTACAAGCAACCATCATATCTATGATATAAAATTTACCTATGAATCTATAATTAAAAAAGTAGAAGTAAAGAATAAGAAAATTCCTATATATGACATAATTCTATGTTCTCTCTTCTGTCTCTTCAGACCTTCTCTATTTTCCTTCTTAATTAAGTAAGCAAACACTGATGAGTTCTTCAAGTATGGTGATAGAATTGTTGAAGATGAAGTAGCCGTATAGTGATGTGGATGAATGAAAGTGAAGACTTTATAACAAGTGCTCCTTTTATAACTATGAATAAATCCTCCTGTGACCGCTTCTTGAAATTGGGTTTTTTACATTAAAAATCGAACGAGCTTGGAAATGATGTAAAAATCCACTTTTTAAACTAAAGCCAAACTCGTGTAGGAGTAAGCTTCGTAATCATGCAACTTTGGCCACGAGATCGTGCGGTGGTCTTTCTTCTGTTCAACATGACTTTGATCGTGCTCGTGCGATGTTTATGTTATTCAGCATGTTCTCTTGCTTGTTGATAGGGATGTAATCGAATGTAGTAGTGTGTCTAGGTCTAATACAGATTTGAGTAAATGAGATATAATGTAAGAGAAATAACTAGGTCTAAATTTAAATTTGGACTTGAATATAAAAATTTATGAAAAACGGCCCTCTTATGATTACCGTATATATAGCTCGTAAAAAATTAAAGAGATTAAAATAAATAAATTATAGAAACCGAAGAAGTGGTCCAACAATAACTATGATAGCGAACAAAATAAGTAGCATAGCATGTTCTTGACTCACTAATGATTTACTGAGTGCATGAACACAAATCCCCAAAAGATCATCATCTCCCATACAAAACGTCTCAACTCCTTTACTAGTACTCATGTGAATAATAATTTTTTCATTCAAATTACAGCTTTTAAGTTGATCACAATTTTTTTTATTTTATGTATGACAAGAGTATGATAATCTTAGGTGACCAAATTTAATATTGAATTCAAAGGAGATTTCAATTAAGTATATTCGGATTTAGACTTAGTCATTCTTTATGAGTGATGAAAAGTTAATTTTGATAGATAACCAAGTAATACAAGTAAAATTTTCTACTAAAAGGAACAAGAACTAAACAAATAAACAAGTTCAGTGCTGAAAAATATAGGGGAATACAGATGCAAATCAATCTATGGAAGATAGCAAGACTAACAATTTTATGGTTAATTCTAAATTTAAGACATGTAATGGTTTATCTCATAAATCAAGATACAGGGACAATTACTATGCACACCTATTCCCTATGACCAAAGTGAAAAAGATATGAACTCATGACAAGCTTTAAAATGGCTCTTAGGATTGCTTTCATTACTCTTAATTCCCAATAAACACTTCTAGAATTAAGAATTCCCTCAAAACATACTCTCTCAACCCTAAGTTCCATTTCTAGATTCTATAATCATATTGGCTTGTTCCCTCACTAGGGCTATTATCCGGCTAGATTAATCCACCTAGTGTTCTAAGCATAAGAAAGTTTTGACTAAACTCTCCTCACACTAAATTGTATGAACCCTAGAATAAGATGATTCAATTAACCACCCTAACATCTAATTGGAACGGTCATCCTAATCACATGAAAGGGTAAAATCAATGACATAACTCGTAATAGAATTTAAGAAAGGTAGAAATTGAGATAGAAATATCAAAATTAATTTAGTAAACCATAACAAAATCAATAAATCTAGAAGTACTACTAAATCCATGTCAACAATATTAAAATAATTACATGAATCCATAGTAAAATCTCAACAAATGAAATTACAAAATATGAGAAAATTTCTCCATAAATCTCTTCTGAGATTGTCGTCTCTTCTCTTGATGTTTCCCTTAGATGATGAATAGGTAGATGATTGGTGAAGAATGGTGGAATTTGGATTAAAAAAAAATGAAAGAGAACTAATGTAAAATGCAATTAGCGTGTGAAAATATGGATAGAAAATCGAGTTAAATTCATTTTTTGCCCTATAACTAAGCAAAACTTCGATTTTTACCCCAAAAAAGATAAGTGGTTCAATTTTACCCAATAACTAATGATTTTCAATTTTTGCCCAATTTTCGCCGGAAAATACAAATTTTATCGGAATCTGCCACGTCATGCTTCAATTTGGGGGTTTCCGGCTGGTCAATCCGATGTGTCAATTTTGACTTATTTTGAGCCAATGAATCCGCCACGTCATTCTTTTTAAAAAAATTTCCACATAATCCACATCACCAAATTAATTAAAAAAATAAACGAGGGATAAATTAATGAAAAAGAGAAGACGCCTTCTCGTCGGCGGTGCCCCTGCCACTAGCCATGGATTTCCGGCGCCTGTGGCATCTTCCACCGCTGATCATCGTGTCCACCTCCTAATTCCACCACAACCAATTCCTATGTTGACCAAATCAAACCCTAAAAACTATCAATCAATCCAATAAAAAGCCACCAAGATTCAATTCACGTTCAACAGACGCAGATAGAGAGAAGAAGAAGAGACGAAGAGAGATTGCTCGCCCTACCCATCGTTTGCTCCCAAATACGAACCCATCGCCGTGTCGCCGTCGATTCTCTCCCAAATTTGAACCTGTCGCCATCCTCATCGATGTTGTCCGCTTACCGCCACCGAAGTCGTGAATGCCCAGCCCCACGCTGCCGGAGACGCAAACCCATTCCGTTGACTGCCACTGCCTCACAAACACCGTCGATCGAGCCGCGACGGCAGCCGCCGGGTTCTTTTACCTAAAAGCAAAGGAAAAGCGCCGGAAAAGAAATGAATCGAAACAGAATACATGCGAGAGAGATCGTGCAAGCAACGCCTTAGAGAGAGGGAGAGTTCTGGGCAGTTGTGTTATGAGGATTGTACTAGATTGATATATAGAATATCTATGGAGAGAGAGAGATGGGGTTTATTGTGTGTGTATCTGTGTGTGAGAGAGCGCAACGGCATAAATCCACAGGCGCCGGAAATCCATGAATGGTGGCAAGGACACCGCATCTTTATTTATTTTTAATTAATTTGGTGATGTGGATTATGTGGAAATAAAAAAAAAAACAAAAATGACGTGACGGATTCATTGGCTCAAAATAAGTCAAAATTGACACATCGGATTGATCAGCCGGAAACCCCCAAATTGAACCATGACGTGGCGGATTCCGGTGAATTTGCATTTTCCGGCGAAAATTGGGCAAAAATTGAAAAAAAAAGATTACTTATAGGGCAAAATTGAACCACTTATCTTTTTTAGGGCAAAAATCGAAGTTTTGCTTAGTTATAGGACAAAAATGAATTTAACTCTAGAAAATCTGTGTTCTCGATTAGGAACGTAAAAATTGCTTTTCAATAGATGGATGGGAGTAAAATAGCAAGAAGGGGGAATATTCTCGATTTTCTGAACTACAAGCTGTTTTGCATAAAACTTCAACTTGATTTTTGAAATCGAGATGTTTTGTAAATATTGGAAATTTGGGCAACCTTCCTGACACCAAACTATGTGTTAGGCGGATACGGTCGTCATCGTCGTCCGTGTTCGTCGTCTATTCCGAAGAAGGTGGTCGAGGGAAGAACTCCATAGTGCTCAGATTCCCGTTGAATTCACACAAGAATTCAAATCCACGTTCTACCCGTAAGGGTCACAAATGGGTGATTAAATGGGACCAAAAGTGTAAGGCTATGGGTCAAGACACACTTGGCCCAATACTTTGAGAGAAGAAGACCAGCATTTGGGCCAAATACCCAACGGGCCCAACAAATCTCCACCTTGGCCCAAATCATCTACCCTTGTGTATAACTAAATGAGAATTCATCATTGCACTTTTCCCCGGACACATGCAAAACGAAACACACAAGCTCAAGAGTGGACACAACATCCACGAAAAGAACTGCATACAACATGCTTCAATCAAGAGAGTCGAAATTTAAAGTCCTCATGCAAGACCTAAATTTTTCAACAGATAAGCATTTAGTACCCATATCAGCAGGATTAAACTCAGATGCAATCTTTTCCAAGTTAACAATACATTTTTCCACAATATCACGAATGAAATGATACCTAACATCTATATGCTTGGTTCTATCATGGAAAATAGGATTTTTACACAACTGAATCGCAGACATACTATCAGAAAATACAGTGGCACATTTGTCAAGAAAACCTATTTCATTCAAAAGACCTTGCAGCCAAATAACTTTCTTTAAAGCATCAGTAATAGCCACGTATTCAAATTCAGTTGTAGATAAAGCAACCACATGCTGTAACTGAGACTTCCAATTTATGCAAGAGCCACACAAAGTAAACACATAAGAAGTTGTAGACTTCCTATTATCCCTGTCATTTGCATAATTAGAATTAACATAGCCAAAAAGGCTCACATCATTTGCAGATTTGGAAAAACGCAAACTTACCTCCATGGAGCCCTTGAGGTATCTCAAGAGCCATTTCAAAGCCTCCCAATAAGGCGCACCTGGATTAGCCATATACCTACTCAAGCAACTAACAGAATATGCAATATCTGGTCTAGTGCTAACCATAAGATACATAACAGACCCAATGACATTGGAATAAGGAACCTTTTCCATTTCAGCAATTTCAGAATCAGTCTTTGGAGACTGATCCTTACTTAACACAAAGTGAGCAGCAAGAGGCACATTCACAGTTTTAGCAGACATCATAGAGAATTTACTCAAAATCTTTTTAATATATGAAATCTGATTAAGTAAGAGAACATTGTTCTTCCTATCTCTATCAATGTTCATACCAAAATCTTTTTAGCATCTCCAAGATCTTTCATATCAAAATTATCACATAGACTCTTTTGAACAAGCTCAACATATTCAAGATCAGGGCTAACAATTAGCATATCATCCACATATATGAGCAGAAAAACAGGAATAGAAGTATCAATCTTGAAGTAAAGATAATTATCATGCAAGCTTCTCTTAAACTTCAACGATGTCATGCATTGATCAAACTTCTTATTCCACTGTCTAGGAGATTGTTTCAAGCCATACAAGGATTTTTTCAAAAGACATACATGATCAGGATTTTTGGGGTCCACAAAACCCTCAGGTTGTTTCATGAAAATCTTTTTGTCCAAATCACCATTAAGAAAAGACGTTTTGACATCCATTTGCTTCAATTCCCAATCAAAATGAGCAACTAATGCAAGCATTATACGAATAGTGGTGAATTTAACAACAGGAGCAAATATTTCATTATAATCAACCCCTTCATTTTGAGTAAAACATTTTGCTACCAATATAGCTTTAACTCTAACATTTTCAAGCTCATGTTTCACTTTGAAAAAGCCACTTGCAATCAACAATAGAGCAATGAGCAGGTTTTGGAACCAGAGTCCACGTATGATTAACATGCAACGATTTCATTTCATCTTTCATAGCATTTAATCATTTCACAGAGTTGTCAGATTTTAAAGCCTCTTGATAGGTCTTAGGTTCATTATCAACACTTTCAAACGCATTACAAGCATGAGTATCAATACGAAAATCGTCATACCTAGCAGGTGGCCTAATATTCCTTCTAGGTCTATCCCTAGGCAACACATAGTCATCATCTTCAGGAATATCATGCACATTTTCATCATTGATAGCAGGTTCATTGGCAACAAGTTCTTGATCAACAACAGTGTCAGGCAAGTTTTCAACATCAGATAACAAAGGAGACAACTCCACCTCACTCGAAGAAGTGGTAGGATCATGTAAAGGCACAACATCAGGCAAATGAGCAGATAAGCAAGGAAATTCAGATTCATTGAAGATCACATCCCTACTAATCACAATTTTGAAACCTGATTCAGAAAAATCTCATAGCCTATAACCTTTAACACCCTCAGGATAACCAAAAAAACATATTTTCTACTCCTAGGATCCAATTTGTCATGTTTCTGACGCACAAACGCAGCACAGCCAAATACACGTAGCACAGAATAATCAATACTTTTACCAAAAAACACATAGTCAGGGCACTTACCCTTTAAAGGCACAGAGGGGGATTTGTTTATTAAAAATGCTGCGGTAATAAGCGCCTCACCCTAAAACTTTTTAGAAAGTCCAGAAGACACCAACATGCTCCTCACCCTTTCTAACAAAGTCCTATTCATCCTCTCAGCAACCCCATTCTGTTGGGGAGTGTAAGGAGTAGACTTATGTCTCACAATTTCAAATTTGACACATAAATCATCCATGGCATTATTGCAAAATTCCAATCCATTATCAGTTTTAAGATACTTAATCTTTTTACCCATTTGATTTTCAATCAAAGTTTTCCAATTTTTGAACTTTTCAAAAATATCAGATTTGTTTTTAAGCAAAATTACCCACACTTTTCTTGAAAAATCATCAATAATGGACAGAAAATACACATTGCAACCTTGAGTTGGCTCACTAGAAGGCCTCCACACATCAGCATGCAGGTACTCAAGTAATCACTACACGAAGAAATCTTAGGGTATGAGAAAACAGGGAATTTCACCTTCACATGTTTGCCTTGCACACAAGAAATACAGAAAGGAATGCATGTAAGCTTATCATTACCAAAAGAACCAGCTTTATGCAATATTTCAAGACATTTTCCACTCATGTGACCTAACCTACCATGCCAAATATTTGTTTTATCTTCTTTAACCGCGTTAGCAGACATAACAACAGATTTAGCACAACAAACATACAGGTTATTCATTTTTTCAGCATTAAAGATGGGCACAGAACCCTTTACAATAGACATGCAACCCTTTTTCCACCTACCCTCAAGCCCCTCATCTTCAAGTGCAGCACAAGAAATCAAGTTGTTACACAAATCAGGCACATGTCGCACGTTTTTCAAAGTGAACACAGAATCATCTTCAAAACGCAAACAAATGTCACCAACACCAAGCATATCACATCTTCTTTCATTAGCCATAGACACAGATCCATGAGAAACATTTTTATATGAAGAGAAAAGATGTTTAAAAGGTGTCATATGAAATGTGCAACCGGAATCCACAAGCCATTCACTATCACACAGAGATGAATGCACAGAATTCACACAATTATCAGAAATAGCAAACACATCACCATAATTCACAGATTCAGAGGCAACATTAGCATGATCATTAGAATTATTCCTCTTAAGATGAGGACACTTGTTCGAAAAATGTCCCCTTTCATGGCAATTAAAGCATTTCTTCTTTTTCTTGTCCCCATTCTGATTATTCTGGGATTTCACATCAGAATTTTTGTCCTTGTTCTTATTCTTGTTCTTGTTCTTGTTACGATTGTTAGGTTTCCCCTTAACATGCATAACCTCCCCAGAATTCTTAACACCTCCATTTTGTTTTAAATCATGTTCTTTACTTTTTAAGGCATTCACCACAATATCAAGAGTAACGTCATTACGACCATACTTTATAGCAGACTTGACATCATTGTAAGAATCAGGTATAACATTTAAAAGCACAATAAGAGTGTATTCATCAATATGCTTGTCACCAGTTAGCTTAATATATTGAATCAACTTCGTGAACACATCCAAATTTTCTTCAACATCTTTGTTTAAATCAAGTTTAAAACGAAAGAATTTTTCCAGAAGAAACATTTTACTAGGCAAAGTTGTTTCAGTGTACAGCTTATCCAACATTTCCCACAAAACTTTTACAGGCTCATGCACACCAACTTTTCTAAGCACAGGATCAGAAAGATTCAAGATAATCGCAGATAAAGCAAGCTCATTCAGCTTTTTTAGCAGGTGTATCATCCTTATCATACGAGTGATCTACAGCTTTTAATACCCTTTGTTGAATGAGTATGCACTTTATTTTCTGTTTCAGATACTGAAGTCTCTCTTACCATCAAACGGTGCTTGTCCAAACGAAGACGAAGCCATGGGTATTTAAAGTTGAGTAGAACACACTTTGAACGGAGAAAATACAGAATTACAGAGCAACAATCTGTCACACACCAGGTTGGCACTACTCTAATCACACACAAAGCGAGAAACGGAGCAGTATAATACACAAGGACAGATTTTCAGCAGCGGAAATTAAAAGACTAAGATGACAGTTTCACAAAAGAAACAAACAAGAACAGTAATAAGAGGGCCAGCCGCCTCAGGGCATCACACAAGAGCAAAGAAGAGGGCCAGCCGCCTCAGGGCATCAGACAAGAAAAAATAAATAAGAAATGCTCAAGCTATTTCACCAGAGCGGTGTCTCCGATGAGAACACCGTACCACCTCTACGAGCCACCAGCCCGTTACTTAACGGGGGCGGATCCCTCATAGTCTTGTTCACGTAGCAAACACGAACGGGGCAGCCTCCACTTCAAGTTTCAACATACACACAAAGTGAGAAACTTTGGGGGTTAGTGAAGGCCCAATTCGAAAATTTTTCAAAAAAAAAAGATCCGGAAAAATAACAAAACAAATCTGAAATTTTTTCGGAACAATATAAAATGAGGAGGAGAGACACTTCCCTTCCACAAAATGGAGAGCCCAATCTGACCGGAACCCTAACGCCGGCGGTCAACTCCGGCAATCAACGGCGTCGGTGGCCAGAAGTCAGCGGCGGTGGTGGCCGAAAGTCAGCGGCGGCGGCCAACTGGATTCTCCCACCGGCAGTGGCTTCGCGACGCCCGGAGACGGCTGGTCTGGCGGCGGGCAGGAGCGGCGAACGGCCTTGGGCAGCGGCGACGGTCGCGACGGAAGGCTGACAGCGGCGCGCTGCAGAATGTGCATTCCTGACCTGGCGAGCGGCAGTAGACGCGATCCCGGCAGATTGCTTCGCGATGGACGGTGGCTGCTCCAGGCAGAACCCTAGCTGCAGTCGCGAACGGAGGCTGGCGGAACCCTAACGGCGGTGAGCAGCAGCGGCTGTCGTTGCGTTCCTGGCAACTGAGGGTAGATCCGAGCAGATCGGTGTCGGCGGCTTCGATCTGGCGGGTGGCGAGTTGTCGCAGTCGAGACTTGGAACAACGACGGTGTGGCGGCGCGATCTGAAAGCTGGCGGCGGAGCCCGTCGTGTGATTCCAGTCTTCCATGCGATGGAGCCCTAGTAGCGGCGCGGCATGGTCAGCTGCTTGACTAGATCCCGACGGCTGGAGGCGGTGGTGGCTTCAGTCCGGTCAGATCGCGACTCAGATCACGATTCCAGTGAGGAAATTCGGCGACGACCGGACGGCAGAGATTTCCCACCGGCGGCTGACGGTCAGCAGCTTCAGGAGATAGACGGACGACGAAACCCGCTCTGATACCACTGTTAGGTGGATACGGTCGTCATCGTCGTTCGTGTTCATCGTCTACGCTGGGGAAGGTGGTCGAGGGAAGAACTCCACATTGCTCAAATTCCCGTTGAATTCACACAAGAATTCAAATCCACATTCTACCCGTAAGGGTCACAAATGGGTGATTAAATGAGACCAAAAGTGTAAGGTATGAGCCAAGACACACTTGGCCCAATACTTTGAGAGAAGAAGACCAGCATTTGGGCCAAATACCCAACGGGCCCAAAACTATGACTGAAGTTTCGTGTAGTTGCTTGAGTTTTTCTGTACTCTGCAATGTTTGCATGTGCAGGCTGTTTCTCCCATTTTCATGTAAAAAAAACTCGACTGAGTTTTCACGATGATGGTTGAGTTTTTTATGACAAGATTTCTCCTATTTTCACACAATTTCCTCCACTTCTGCTTGTTTTTTCATTTAAACACTTGTTCACAAATATAATAAGCTCATTTCCACGATAACCATCATTTCCACAGCAAAACGCTGAAAACACGATACTAAATGAATGAAACGAATACAAAACAATCACAAAAACACCCTAAAACTAGGTGAACTATACAACGATCATAAGTTTAATGAGCAACTTATGAGTTTGGCTCGACTCGATTAGACTCGAGTTTAAGCTCTCCTTATGCTCGTTTATTCTCGACTATATAAGACTCGATTGTTTTAATAATAATTATAATTTAATAATATTACTAATAATTTATATTATTTAATAATTTATATGATATTATAAT
This sequence comes from Pogostemon cablin, assembly GCA_023678885.1. Taxonomy (NCBI): domain Eukaryota; kingdom Viridiplantae; phylum Streptophyta; class Magnoliopsida; order Lamiales; family Lamiaceae; genus Pogostemon; species Pogostemon cablin. The sequence goes on along the minus strand of CM043008.1, from coordinate 10,276,657 downwards.
AATTATTATATTGAATAATAAATATAAAATATATTAAATGTAAATCGGCATGATAAGCTCGATTCGCTTTGCTTAATGAGCCTTATCGAACTCGAGCTCGCTCAAGTAATTTTCAAGTTGAATTGAACTTGTTCTTGGACTTGTTTTCTTATCGAGCTGAATTTGAATATGTACTACTCCAGCTCGATCAACTCAAATAACAGTTCTATTTCATATGGAACGATTCAAATTTTTTTACTCTACATCATGTGCATAGTTAAAACACAATTCACACGGACAATGGCGAAATGGACCGTCTTGAGGGATAGTTACTATAGTATATATACTCCCTTCATTCCTTCCGAAGGTTTACATTTACTTTTTTACAAGAAATAAGAAATATAATATTTTAATATATAATGAGTAGTTGTATTTGTATTTTGTGTGAGTCCCATAGAAATATATTAATTATTTTGCGTGAGTCTCATCAACTATAAAAGGAAATACATTATGGAGGGACACCCAAAATAGAAAGGGGCAGTCTTGGGAAACCATTTTACATTTTTTAAAACTTAGTTATCACTTTTTATTAGAAATGTTATCACTTTTTATTTATACTACACTCTCCGTCCATCCTCAATGTATCTATTTGCTTTTTGCACATGTATTATGTGTAGTAGTTGTTGTATTAGTTGAGGATGTTGGTCCCATATTTTATTTGCATTAAAGAGTGTGGGTCTCATAATCCAAAAAAGAAAATTGATATATTAAGTATGGACGACCCAAAAATGGTAAAATAGATATATTGACAATGGACGGAGGGAGTATAATTTATTCATGAAATTAGTTCACTGTCACTTTTCACCTATTGAATAGCATTTTTTATTAAAATATTACTTTTCATCCGTCTCATGGAAGTCACTCCGCGAGACAGTCTCACATAAGTTTTACACAAATATAAAGGCAAAAACTTGTGTGCGCCCAGACGCATGGGAGCACTTTCCGTGTGCCTTTAGAATTTTGTGTTAAATTGTATATCATTTAGTATAAAGATGTGTACCCTTTATTTTCTGAAGAAAAATAAAAAAATATTAATGAAAAATATATATCCTTTATAACAAAATGGTGTACTCTTATTAATTAAAGTGTATACCCTTTAGAACAAAATAATGTACTCTTATCTATAATATTAAATTTTAAAGGAGTATGGTGTACACCCGGGCGCACGCAAGCCTCACTCAAATATAAATATATAAATGTTATGGTAGACGGAGGGAATATTATACATTAAAAAAATAAAATTAATATTATTCAAAATTGAAAATCGCTCCTATATACATCTACAAATTTTCTTAATTTCAAGACCACTCACTTTTTATGCATTCTCTCTTCTCAATTAATTTTTTTTTTCAAGATCTTTTTTCTCCATTAACATTCTCTCATTCTCACCCCTAATATTATTTGTGCAAAAAGGTGGTTTCGCCAACCCCAGGCGCCCCTTGCACTCCGGCCTGACAGCTTGTGAGAGAAGTAAATCATAATAACTCAACCGACCAACAAGGGTTAGACATTTTTAACCTAAAATCCTAATATTCTTTTACACATGTCACTATATTATTCTTACATGTACATTAATATAGCATAAAATTAAGACATATCCTATAAACAAATCCAAAATAAATATATATCACTATTTAATAATTTTTAAATTTCATACTCCCTCCATAGGCCTGTAAATGAGACGAGCGAGCTTGAGTAGTGCATACGCGAACTTGGCTCGAGTAGTTATCGAGCCGAGCTCGAGCTCAGCTCGATTGATAACGAGCTCACGAGCGAGCTCGAGCTCGAGCTCGACTCGACTCATTTAAGGAAAAAGAGTTGAGCTTTCGAGCCTAATCAAGCCGTATTTTAATTAATATATCTAATATTATATTTTATAATTATTATATTAATATATATAATTATCATTATATAATATTTATTTTAATATTATTATTATTATCGAGCTTTATCGAGTCGAGCCGAGCTCGACTTGATAACATAACGAGTATTTCAACGAGCTCGAACTCGAGCTCGAGTAGTCACGAGTCAAGCCGAGATCGAGCTTTAACGAGCCGAGCCGAGTCGAGCTCTCGAGCGGCTCATTTTGTTTAACAGCTCTATCCCTCCGTCCCTCTAATAAGTGTTTATTTTGTCATTTTGATCCGTCACAATACGAAGTATCAATTTTCTTTATGGATTGATGTAACATACGCAATAATATTATTAAACTCAACTCACTACACATGGGGCCTACACTCAACATTAATATTATCCAATACACGTTAAAATATTATTTCTCTCAACTCATTATCCTTAAAATATTATAGTCCTTAATCCATGTGTAAAAAGAAAATTGACACTTATCAAAAGGGGACGGAGGAAATATAAAAAAAAAGTTGCATAAAAGAATCAAACGAAATTTTCCTTTTTAATTGAAAAAAGAGAATATATATATATATATATATATATATATATATATATATATATATATATATATATATATATATATATATATATATATATATATATATATATATATATATATATATATATATATATATATATATATATATTACTATAAGCTTTGTTTACTTTCTTTTTTTAATCAAATTTTAAATTATATAATCTATTTCTTGATTGAATTTAGTAAAATTTAATTTTATAAATATTATATATCTTTTAGACACATCACATACTAATATTTCATACATAAAGTTAAAATTTATTTTAGTAAAATCCTTTAACACAATTAAATTTCTCAAAGGGTGGCGTCATTGCTATCCTAATTTTATTAAAGGCACCCTATAATCTTATAGAAATATAGTGAAAAGATTTACTAGGAATATTTAGAAAATCCATACAAGGGTGGATTTAGTTTTTTAGGGATATTGTCCTTCTAATCTCAACACAAATTAAAATATCAATTTTTCTGATCTAAATTTTAGAAAATGTTCTCATTAAATCAAGATTTAGTTGGATGTTGGGAGGGCTCTGCTCCTTCCATTTGGGGAGTTTTTCTTCAGGTGTGTTTTTAAATCTTATAATTTTGTTGTGCGTGTGTATGGGGATGTATGAGTTTGTGGTGGGTGTGAAAAGCAATATTTTAGATACAACTTCATCTAGACTAAATAATTTTAAATGAATTAATATAGGGTTATAATAGTTACTTCATTATAATTTTTAAGATGATCGGGTGCCTAACAGAAATAAAGTGTGGTAAGAGCGCTACCCTTTATTAAATCAAATTAATGCAAACTAATTCTAAATTTACATTCCTTCTTCCTATTTACACTCAAAATAAACATGAGCAGATATCCGGAGTGCATCCGGTGTAAGGATGCATCCATATGTGTATAACTTTTTATTCTATATTGTATACATTTTTCTTAATAATTGTAAATTTTTTTCAAATTAAGTTTTTCAATAAAAAAACTAGCATTCATATGTGTATAACTTTTTATTCAATAGTGTATAAATGTTTTTAATAATTGTATATTTTTTTACCCTCAATTTTTTATTAAAAAAATTAAAAAAAATTCACTAACAAAATGTATACATTTTTTTTCATAATTGTATATGTTTCAGAAAGTGGGGCATCGTATCCTGGGTGCATCCAGGTGCACAGTAGTATTAGCCCATAAACATTGAGTGAATTCATACATAATACTCTGTTCGTTCCTTTAATAAGTGTCTGTTTGTTTTTTGCACGTGGATTAAGAAATATAATATTTTGAAGTGTAATTAGGTTAGAGAAATAATATTTTAATGTGTAGTGTGTAGTTGTATTAGTATTGAGTGTGGGGCCCATGTATAGTGAGTTGAGTATAATAATATTATTGTATGTATCACATCAACCCAAAAAGAAAATTGATACTTAATATTTGGACGGATCAAAATTGCAAAATGAACACATATTAGAGGAACGAAGGAAGTAATTTATAATCATTAAACTAGTATTTCACATGAGACCATTCTTCACTTTTTTTTAATTAATTATCACTTTCGTAATGAAATGTTATCACTTTCAGTTATACTACTATTATCACTTTTCATTAATTAAGTATCAACTTTTGTTATATAAATTATTATTTTTTATTATATAAATTATCACTTTTTATCGTCTTACATAAGCTCTTACATGACACAATCTCACGCAAGTCTTTTGTCTTCTTAAAAAAAATAAAGCATAATAAAAAAGCCTCGGTACTTAACATCCATAAAAAAAATAAATAATTATGTTTGAATTAAGTCATTTCAAATTCATTAAATGAGTAGATATTAAATTGCATAGATTTTAAATCAATCCATTTGAATTATATTGTTTGAAAAAAAATAATAAAATTTTATTCTATTAAATATTAAAATCTAAAATTATATATATATATATATATATATATATATATATATATATATATATATATATATATATATATATATATATATATATTTTGGAAGGGGGTGGGAGTGGGGGTTTATATAGGGCCGGCCGGAGGAAGGGGTGGGCTTGAGGGGTTGGGGGAAAATACGGTATGGAAGGAAGAGGGTGGGGCGGGTGTACGCTAGGTGGTAGGTGGTAAGGGTAAAAATTATAAAATTATAAAATAAAAAATTTGTTTAATTAATTTGTTAATTATATATACTCCCTCCGTCCCGGAAAAGTTTGCGCCCACCTTTCCGACACGAAGATTAAAAAAGTGATAACTTTTAGGGGTATAATTTTATTTTTTGTAATAAATAAATAATAAAGTATGTTAGGTAGAGATGATTTTTTTTAAATAAGGTGTATGAGGAAGGGTGATTGTTTTTTAATTTTTGCTTTTTTTGGAAGGTGCAAATTTTTGTGGGACAGCCCAAAATGAAAAGTCTGTCATCTGAAAGGGGACGAATGAAGTATATTATATTATGGAATAATTTCAAATAACACAGTAAATATTTGAAAATCAATTTTTTTGACAGATATTTGAAAATCAATTTAAAACTACTGAAATAAAATTAAAAATTAAATTTATGATTTGAAATCCATTTATTTAAAAACTCATAATTTAATGATGATAAATTCAGATATGATGGAAGAATTAGAGGGATGATCCTCGAATCTTCTACTCCATTCATTCTTAATCTATCTATTTTACTATTTTGTGTCGTTTATCTTTAATCTATTAATTTCTCTTTATAAATTATATGACCCACAGTCTAAATAATTAGCCACTACACATAAAATTATAATACTTTTTAATGCACGTACGAAAAGCAAATGAATACATATGGACGAGAGGGAATAATTCAAACACAAAATAAGTTAAGTAATTCATAGAGAACATATATTATAGATAAGTGATTAGAAAACTGGACCGAACCGGCCGGTTCAACCGGTTTAATCGAGAACCGGTGCCGGTCCGATACACCCTAAAAAACTGTTTTGGGGTTGAACGGAAATAACCGGTTTGAACTGGGTATAACTGGATAATCGGAAAATTGGTGGAATCAGAAAATAATCGATTTTAATTGTATCCAACCAAACAATTTCATTTCTATTCTGCTAATTCATTAACAAATTGAAATCTTAAACATCACCTGGGTACATCAAATAGTAATAACCAAAAATTACAAATTACTTGAGTTAAAGGCAATATATTCCACCCATTCACCAAAAATTACACAGATCTAACAGATAAAAAAAAATGGCAAGCCTTCACCTCTATAAAATCTCTGCTCAAAATCATGAACTGTTGAAAAAAAAAATGCTCAAAATCAACGAGGAAAGAAGACATCCATAGTAATCCAACGATCTACATAAAAATGATTAATCCACCGAATTTCATAATTATTCCAAAGAAGAAGAAGAATAGCAGCTGAGTAATATCACTAAAAGGAGAGTAAACTGCTGATGTGTGAAGTTTACCCTAGTCCTCAACTTTATAAGAGGGATTGGAATGTTTATTAATATAAACTCAATTCTAATTAATGGGCTTTACAAAGTGGGTGGGCTTTTTTATATTTTATTTTATTTTACATTCTAATGTATTAGTTGGGCTTTATGAAGTAACAGCTTGTATATTTAATTAAATAATTATTTATTTTGTATTTTTTAAGTATATATTTTAAAATATAACTAAAAATTGGTAAATTTAATTTTTTCGGTTGAACCGTCCAGATGGACCAATCCGGCCGATTGAACACCGAACCGTTGATATCACCAGTTTGATCTTTGGTCTGATTTTCTAATCACTGTTATAGATATCGGTTCAGTCCACTGTAGCACAAATCCTTTCCTCTAGGGTCCACTTCCATCCTTTCACTCTTCCTTGTCCATTGTTATCTGTTGACAGCTAAATAGAGTATAGGCAACCGTAGGTCCTACGTTAATGAATTTATTACTACTCATTTTCATTTTAAAATTGGGAGAAGGGTAATTATAACCCTAATCTTCCCCTCTAGGATCATCTACACCCTCAACCTTATTTTTGGTACACTTAAACCTCTTTCCTTTTTGTTAAAGATCAAATATACCCTTCAACTTTTATATATCATCAAACAAGCCCTCCATTAAATAAAATGTAATATTGTTTCCTTTTTATGATAATTTGATTAATTTCCTTCTCTTTTTTAAGACCCTCAACAATATTAAATAATCATATTATTCGGTGCCTCATTTCCCCAAACATTCTTTAATTCGTTCATTTTTTTAATCATCTTCTTATATTTAATTTATTATATATATATATATATATATATATATATATATATATATATATATATATATATATATATATATATATATATATATATATATATATATATATATATATATATTAATAAATAAAATATTATGTTGATTCTATATTTTATTCAGTTTTACATTTATTAACTACCTCGTGTAGTCTAATTTTTTTAAAAAAATTATTACTACATCCGGCCACTTAAAAGGTATCAATTTCACTATTCTTGGCGTCCGCTTCAAAAGGTATAAATTTCCTCTATTTAGTAAAGAAAGTACACAATATGACACACCACTTCTCTCTAATACAACTACTCACTTTACCTATAATAATAATACTCCTTAATCCACGTGCAAAATGCAAATAAAGACCTTAAAATTGTCCACGTGCAAACAGCAAACGGTTACCTTGTAAGTGGCCGAAGGTAGTATTTAAATTCATTGTTTATCAATTTTTTTAAATAGGTATTTTTTTTATTTATTATATGTATGGTTTATGATTTAATTCGATGGAAATTAATTTTCTTGAATCACATATTACTTTTATTAAAAATATTATTACATTTTATTTATCATACAAATTATAAATTGAATATTGTATTATTTTACATACAATCTTGAATAATTATATATATATATATATATATATATATATATATATATATATATATATATATATATATATATATATATATATATATATTAAAAAATTAGAAAAATCAAAACACGAAAGAATAAAAGGAAAAAAACAACATTACATTAATATTTATTAAAAAGTACTCCATAATAATAAAATAAAATAAAAAGGATAAATAAAACAGAAAAAACAAAATAAAACAAAAGAAAGGAAAAGAAGGACGTTGCCAGTATTGATTTAATGAGTATGATAGTATTTAGATTTAATTTATAGTAGATGGTGATATATTTCATTTAGTTCTCATAAAAAAAGATTAAATGACTTTAAAAATATAAATAAAGAGTTTAATTGTTCAAAAATACAAAATAAGGGGCATATTTGATCTTTTATCTAAAGAAAAAGTGTGTAAATTAACAAAAAGAAAGATAGAGGGGTTATTTGATCCCACCAAATAAGATTTATGGGCTAAATGAACCTTTGCCCTTTAAAATTTAACTTTCACAATTACCTGCACGTTATTTTAATTTTCTTTTTAATCAATTCAAAGAAAAAAAATAATAGAACAATTTGGGTGGAACCAATTTAACCAAATGAACGGGTGGAACCTTGGTCCCTACCTTTTTCAATTAATTTCTCATTCTTTATTAATGTTTTTTTATTTATTTTTAAATTATTATACTTAAATGACTATTATACCCTAAACCCTAAATCTTAAAAATAAAATATCTCTAAACCACAATGGTGAAATTATAATTATATCCTAAACACTAAACTCTAGAAGTGAAATATACTCTAAACCACAAGGGTGAAATTAAAACTCTATTCTAAACCTTAAACCCTAGGGGTGAAATTTACACTAAACCATAAGGGTGAAATTACAATTATACCCTAAACCCTAAAACATGTGGGTGAAATATACTCTAAACCACAAGGCTGAAATTACAATTATACCCTAAACTCTAAGATTTAAATTACCATAAACCATAAGGGTGAAATTATAATTTGTTGGGAAATTTAATTGGTTAGTAAGGATTAATAAATAAATTAATCACCAATCAAATAATAATTAAAGTGAGTGAAATTAGTCATGTGGAATTGATCAAATATGGTAATTGATCAAATATGGTAGTGATCACAATCACTAATTAAAATAACAATCCTACCATATGAGAGTGGTCTCTGGAATTATAAATATGGGCATTCTGCATTCATTCAAAACACACTAACTACATACAAAATACCAAAGTCTTTCAAGCGTCTGCATACACTTGCATAGTGCATAGTCTAGACGATCTAGTCCTCCATTCTTCTCAGTTCGCCGGAATTCCTGCGATAGCGGTGCTGCTTCGCCGGAAACGAAAAGTCGTTTCACCTTAAGTCGACGTTCGTGCCCATCGTGCCCAGAATCAAAGTTCACCTCAACAAACCATGTGGTGATGATTGTATCATATATCTGATAGTTGTGTTTAATCAAATGTATGTCACCTTATTCAATGAAATGGTAGAACCCACTTTGATAAAACCGCTTCCTATTTGAAGCATAAGATGTCTGCATAAATAACAATTACGATTATAGATATATAAAATAAATTTTGATAACAGTCTGACGTAATTGTTTTCAATTAAAAGCTTGAGAGATCGATGGATCATTTGTTAGTTGTTACCTAGTTGGGTCGTGTTTTTGAAGTTTTAGACTCGTTTATATATATATATATATATATATATATATATATATATATATATAAAATAAATGTTTGAGTACGTTGTGAGTGTCTATAGGGTTTAGGGTTACTAACTACCCATTCAACTGAGCAGCTTCTTCTCTTTTAGATTTGATTGATTTTGAAACAATAATTTGAATTCTCACATTGCAGACGTATAATAATAATAATAATAATAATAATAATAGACAAAGTCTCTTGTGAGACGAGTTATTTTGTAAGACGGATGTGAGACAGGTTGACCCATGATTAAAGTATGCTTATTGTATAGATAAAGCTTGTTTAATGATTGTTAAAATATGTTTTCTAAAATATATTGGATTATGGATTAAATTATGATTTTAATGTGTTATAATATGATTTATTATTAACATACTTTAACTAAAAATTAGCATACTTTAACTATATAACAAGCATACTTTAATGATGGGTCGACCTGTCTCACATCCGTCTTAAAATAACCCGTCTCACAAGAGAGTCTCTCATAATAATAGTAATAATAATAATAATAATAATAATAAATTGGATAATAATAATAATAAATTGAATAATTAATGTATTTTTTATAAATAAAATTATGATTTATTGAGAGGGTAATAGAAAACAAAATATATAAAATCGATAATGTTCCCTGTAAGTAAACCTGTCAAAACGGGCCAACGAGGTAGACAGGTCCATAACCCACCTCTTTTCAATGGTAGGAGTGGGAAAGGCTAGCCCAACAAGGCTAACCCATTTTGACGACCCTACTTATAAATCACGCTTGATATATTTGAAGCCAACAATGAGCCTCAAACAATTAATTAAAATAGGATATATAGCTAGCTTTAAATAAAATATACTCTCTCCGTCCGCTGATAAGGTATCCATTTTTTCATTTTCGTCGTTCACTCTTAAGGTATCCATTTTCTCTTTTTAGTAAAAAGGGTTCCACACATACCAACCACTCACTACTAATACAATTACCCACTTATATAAAATAATAATATACTTCTCAATCCACGTGTAAAATGCAAATGAGTATCTTACGACTGAACAGAGGGGTATATCATAAGCAACCAAGTGAAATTACAAATACAACATAATAATTAGTTAAATTGATATATATATATATATATATATATATATATATATATATATATATATATATATATTAAAAGTAATATAAATTATAAACTGCATAATTTATAATATGCCTTTATAATAATAATAATAATGCAACCGGTTCCACCATGATACAAGTTCGCACAAATTATAGATGACCAAGTGAAGTGGAGCTGAAATTTCAAGGTTTAATATTATTTCGATAATTTAAGTAAGTGAAATGTTACGATGTGCTCCAGTTGTTGGTTCACAGAAGACTATTATATGAGTTTTAAACATTATAATCAAAGGCTTTTAATATGCATACAATATTACGTTTACCTGCATTAACTTTTAATAAGCTATAAAAACAACGCATGCCATATATTATAGGGACAAAATCAAGATTACCTACTTTCAAATAGATTACATTTTTCTATCCAAATTTATGGGTTTGTACCCAAAATAGTTGATTCAATTGGTTTTTAATAAACGGTAGAAATAATTTTTTTTTGAAAAAATGGAATGAGTAGACAAAAAAAGTGGTCAAACATCATAAAATGAGTTGAATATAGATTTTATAAACTGAAAAAAACTTGGGCCGAATAGACAAATATAAGCTGATTAGACAAAAAAAATAGATCGAATAAAGCTCATTAAAAACTAAAAAAACATAGATCGAATAAAGTAAAAAATCTTGCAACGAATATACAAAAATATAGGTCGAATAGACAAAAGTTGGCCGAATAAGTTTATTTTAACCCTAGAAAATATAGACCGAATAGACTAAAAAATTTTGGGACGAATACACAAAAATTAGATCGAATAGACAAAAAAATTGGGTCGAATAAAGATTTTTATAATTTTTCAATAAAAATAATAATAAAGCAAAAATTTATGGGTTGAATAAAAAAAAAGAGTTCTAGTAACTAGAATTGGAATAATATAAAGCAAAGATAAGAGTATTCCTAGAATGAATAATATAAAGTGTAGAAAAATTGTTATTACTTCTGAGTGGGTAAAAAAAATGTAATTTATATGAAAGTGGTTACTTGGACACATTTTCACTCTATTATAATAAGAGATATATTGCATCCTTATTTTAGAGTTAGAGCACGATGAGCGCCCCTTTTCTTTCTGTTTTGATGTTCTGAATGGAAGGATTCTAAACTAGGGGATAGAGCATTGCGAAATCCCTTTTTAAAGATCCTCATTATTCACATATCCATCCCTTTTCCAAAGCTCACCGTGTTGCCAAAACTGATAGATGTTTCTGATAATTGAGTATTTCACCATTTTCGATTCCTAAACCTAATAATTGGGGATTTCACCATTTTTGATTTTATTTTATCATCAACTCTCTATTCCTAATCTTTGATCAATTTTTCATGGCCACTCTACTCAGAATGAGTCTCCTTTCTTGAGATATTTCTCCTCTATTGATGGGCCTCTAAGAAATCAATCTCGTCCTTCTCGATCTCGATTCCCAACCTCTAATCACTGTCGAAGAATACCAAAATTTTTAGCGTACAGACTTTTTCCTTCACTCAGGTACAAACTGCTGCACCTTAAGCACTTCGGATAGATTGCATGATTCTACTTATTTTGTTTACATTATGTAATGTATGTTATTTTGCTAGTCTTTTCAATTTGACTTGTATTATAAAATTATCATATTTTTCAATTTGGGATTGAGATGACCTTTGAAATTGTTATTTTGCTCCCTCCATCCCATGATAAACCTCACAATTTCTATTTTCGTCCGTCCCACGTTAAACTTCACCATTCAAAAAAGGAAATATTATATCAATCCACACCCCTAAAAGTTCATCTTAATTACAAATTTACTACTCACACCTAAAATACATAATATACTTTATAATTTACTTATAACATAAAAATACTACAATAGCCTCCAAAAGTCAATATAATTTGTCAAAAAGCAATTTTTTTAAAACTTTTTATCTACAGTGAAATTTATTATGGATGACGGGAGTATATCATAAGCAACCAAGTGAATTACAAATAGAGCATAATAATTAATTAAATTAATATTAATATATATCTTAAAAGTAAAACAAAAAATAAACTGTATAATTAGTCATATGCCTTTTTAGTAATAATAATAATAAAAATAATAATGCAATCGGTCCACCTTGATACAGGTCCCCACAAAATATAGCCGATCAAGTGGAGTGGAGCAGAAATTTCAAGGTATGACAATTTCGATAATTTAAGTAAGTGAAATCTTACAGTGTGCTCCAATTGTTGGTTTACAGAAGGCTACAAGTTAGTAAATTATATGAGGTTTAAACATTATAATAAAAGGCTTTTAATATGAATTCATTACTACGTTTTGCCAGCATTAACTTTTAATAAGCTATAAAACCAACACATGACATATATTGTAGGGACAAAATCAACATTACCCATTTTCAAATAGATTACATTTTTTCTATCCACTTATATAACAAAATATTTTTTCTACCCACTTTTATGAGTTTTTACACAAAATATCCTTGATTCAAATGGTTTTTAATTAACGGTAGAAGAAAATTATTATTATTTTTTTTTAAGTGGAATGAATAGACAGAAAAAGATGTCAAACATCATAAAATAGGTTGAAAAGAGATTTTGTAGACTGAAAAAATTTTGGATCGAATAGACAAAAAAATGGACCGAATAGATAAAAAATGGGCTGAATCGAGATGTATTATATTTTTGTCGACAAATCTTAAAAACCCTAAAAAATAGGTTGAATAAAGTAAAAAAAAGTGGGCCAAATAGACAAAATATAGACCGAATAAACAAAAAAATGGGTCGAATATAGATCATTAAAAAATAAAAACATAGACCGAATAGAGTAAAAAATCTTGCAACGAATATACAAAAAAATTGGACAAATGGACAAAAAATTGGCCGAATAATATTATTATTAAAAATCCAAAAAAACAAAGATCGAATATACTAAAAGATCTTAGGACGAATATACAAAAATTAGATCAATTAGACATTAAAAATTGGGTCGCTTAGACAATTTGGAACGGAGACATCTCCAAGACAGTCTTGTAAGCAGTTCTGAATGCCCACAATGCATCATCTAGCTTCATAGCCCAATCATTCCTACTCACGTTCACTGTCTTCTCTAAAACCTGCTTAATCTGGCAATTGGAGACCTCAGCTTGCCCATTAGACTGTGGGTGATAGGGTGTTGCCACCCTATGTCAAACACCATAATCCTTCAATACTTTCTCCATGAGCTTGTTGACAAAATGGGTTCCCCCATCACTAACTAGTACTCTAGGTACTCCAAATCGCGAAAAGATATGCTTCTTCAAAAATGCTTGCACAACTATGGAATCATTCGTCTTGGTTGGAATTGCTTCCACCCACTTAGACACATAATCAACAGCCAAAAGTATATAGAGATATCCATTGGATGAGGGAAAGGGACCCATAAAGTCTATCCCCGACACATCAAAAATCTCCACTACATAACTATTCCGTAGAGGCATTTCATCTCTTTTAAAGATGCTTCCAACTTTTTGACACCTATCACATCTTGCAACATATGACTAACAAGATTTGAAAAGGGATGGACAAAATAAACTGATTGTAAAACCTTTCCAGCTGTCTTCTCGGCACCGAAATGCCCCCCAATTGGTTGTGCATGACAATGATTCAGCACACTTTCCCATTCCTCTTCTGGTACACACCACCAGATGATAGAGTTTGCACATATCTTATAGACGAAAGGCTCGTCCCAAATATATTTCTGCACATCTCTCATGAACTTCAAATGCTGATGCCGACTCAAATTATATGGCTTAGCTCCACTTGAAAGAAAGTTGACATAATCAGCATACCAAGGAGCCTTTGATTTTGTAGCCAAAGTGAATGCCTGGTAAAGCTCCACATCTAGAATCTCCTCATCCGGGAATAACTCTTTGATAATCTTTTTCTCATCTTCACAATGCTCCCTTGTCTCCAACCTAGAGAGGTGATCAGCCACCACATTCTCACTCCCCTTCTTGTCTCTTATCTCCATGTAAAATTCCTGCAACAGTAGGATTTATCTAATAATCCTGGGATTGGCATCCTTATTCTCCATCAGATATCGGATCGCAGAATGATCCGTATACACCATAGTTTTCATCCCCACCAGATACGCGCGAAACTTATCAAAAGCATACACCACAGCTAAAAATTCCTTTTCAGTCACGGTGTAATTCTTCTGAGCTGTATCAAATTCTTGATCCCGTAGTAGATGGCTCGAAACCTATTTTCCCTCATCTGACCCAAAGCTAATCTCAAAGCAACATCACTCGCATCGTTCATAAATACGAAGGGTTGAGTCCAATCCGGATTAATTAGGATAGGGGCAGACGACAATGCCTCATTCAAAACTTGAAAACATTTCAAACATTCATCATCAAATTTGAAAGGAACATCTTTTTCTAGTAAATGAGAAAGAGGTTTAGAGTATTTAGAAATTTTTTTTTATGAATCTGCGGTAGAATCCTGCATGTCTAAAAAACGATCGTACTCCCCTCTCATTTATCGGTGGAGGTAATTTTTCAATTGTCGCCACCTTAGCTCTATCAACCTGCAACCCCTTTGATGATACATGATGATCTAAGATAATGCCATCTTTAACCATAAAGTGACACTTCTCCAAATTCAAAACAAGGTTAATATCCTGACATCTCTTCAAAATAACAGCAAGGTTAGATAAACAAACATCATAAGAAGAACTAAAGATAGAAAAATCATCCATAAATACTTCCATGATATTTTCTATTAACCCTTCAAAAATAGCCATCATACACCTTTGAAAAGTCGCAGGTGCATTACAAAGACCAAAAGGCAACATCATAAAAGCAAAATTACCATAAGGACATGTAAATTCTGTCTTTTTCTAATCCTCGGGTGCAATTATGATCTGATTATACCCGAAATAGCCATCCAAAAAGCAATAGAACTCATAACCTGCTAACCTATCAAGCATCTGATCCATAAAAGGTAACGGAAAATGGTCTTTACATGTGTTCTCATTCAGTTTTCTATAATCAATACACACATGCCAACCTGTAGTGGTCCTAGTAGCAAGGGTCTCCCCACTATCAGATATAATAACAGTCATACCCTCCTTCTTAGCCACTACATGCAAAGGACTAACAATATGGACTATCACTAATCGCATATATAATTCCAGCATTTAACCACTTTAAAACCTCTTTTCTAACCACCTCTTGCATCGCAGGATTTAATCTCCTTTGATACTGCACACAACCTTTACTCTCAGCTTCCAATCTTATTTTATGCATGCAAATAGATGGACTAATACCCTTCAGATCATCAATAGACCAACCAATAGCATATTTATGTTCTCTTAAGACAACTAACAACCTATCAAGCTCACTTTTAGATAAGTAAGAAGTTACAATTACCGGAAAAGTTTCATTCTCCTCTAGATATGCATACATGAGATGATCAGACAGCGGCTTCAGTTCCTTCTTTTTCTCCTCAGGTACAGCTCCTTCAGGTTCAAGTGGTAGATATGGCCGCTTCCACTTAGCTTCCTCTACTCTTGTTGTTTTCTTCTTCGAGTCCCTGTTCTCATTCAATGCAAGTAAGCTTTCAAGAAATTCAAGTGCTAGTTCATTAGACATATCATCAAGATCATCTAATTCAGTAGTAGGTAAAGTAAGAGATTCGCTTATGCAAGTTTCAAGTGGATCCTTAGACAGGATGAAAGGCAATCACTCCTCAACGATCTCCTCCACTACTTCAATGCTCTTGCAATCTTCATTCTCCGAAGGCCACCTCATAGCTTTCTCCAAAGAAAAGACTACTTCTTCATCATTGACTCTCAATCTGATTTTTCCTTTCTGAACATCAATCAGAGCTCCTGCAGTTGCTAAGAATGGTCTCTCAAGAATCAAAGGAACTTTGTCTTCATCAACCTCTTCCATGTCAAGTACAAGGAGTCCACTGGAAATATCAACTTCTCAACTTTCACCAAGACATCCTCAATCACCCCCCTTGGGTAAGTTATGGATCTATCAGCCAGCTGCAGTGCCACTGATGTCGGCTTTGCTTCCCCCAAACTAAGATTCTTGAATACCGTATAAGGCATCAAATTAATGCTAGCCTCAAAATTACATAGGGCTCTCTTTGATTCCCCTCGTCCAATCTCACATGGTATGGTGAAGCTACCCGGATCTTTAAGTTTCGCTGGAAGCTTATTCTGAATCACTGGACTGCAGCTTTCTGTCAGCTTAACTGTCTCAACTCCTGTTAGAGTCCTCTTCTTAGACATGATGTCCTTCAAGAACCTTGCATAATTGGGCATATCCTCTAAAGCTTCTGCAAAAGGAATATTGATATGGATTTTCTTGAATATCTCCAAAAACTTTTGAAACTTTTCATCCAATCATTTCTTAAAGAATTATTGTGGAAACGGAATTGGATGCTTTATTTTCGGGATGCCCCAGATATCCTTCTCAAACTCCTCTCATTTTTTTTTCAGCTCTCTCTGCCTTAGCTTTTTGCCAATTTTTCAGCTTAACTTCAGATTCTTTCGACTTTTCTACAGTTTCAGGCACTTGAGGGATAATTCTGAACGAGTTCAGAAACACGAGGATCGGGATAAATTTCTAATGTATCTGTCGAAGAGGGCCACGAGTCGTGCTGGCGTCGTGCCTACCAGAATTGGTGGAATTTTCGCCTGTGCACGAGTCGTGCTGGCAGTTTGCTGGGTTGTGCCGACCATTCTTCTCGGTCGTGCCGCCCAGCGTTGTGTCCATCGGCTGGCATGATGCGCGCACTCCACTGATTTCAGGGCCGCACGAGTTGTGCCAAACTTGGCACGAGTGGTGCGACGTTTCAGTGTCTGTGTGCACGTTCTCGTTCGATTTTTCAACCTCCTTTTTTACTCCAGCCTATTTTGATGGCATTTCGGTCCCTCGTACTGCATTCCACTCCTCAGGGTGATAGCCATTAATTGTTCCTTTGGATTCATCATCGTTTGAGATGGAAACTTACCTTGTTGCTTTAGTTTCCCAACTGCAGCGTGTAATTTCCAAGAGCAATATCAATCTCCTTATGTTTTCTTCCATTCTCTTTCTGTCTGATTTCAGATTGCTCTTGATTAGTCACCATCAATTTAACCATCAAGTTCATCTGGTCCCCTTGCTGCTTCATCCACAGTTTCATCTCATCATCCATTGGTGCTTTTTCTTCGACTGGTTTATGTGCTGGATGAATTCCTGGAGGAGGCCCAATTGCATTACTTGGGTTAGAATAAGACAGATTGTCGTTCCTTATTTGATTGTTAAAGTTGGAATTTTCTTGGTAACCCCCTTGCTGATTTTACTGTTTGTTTTCTTGATCATTCCTTCCCCACTGTTGATTACTAGGCCTGAAATTCTGTCTATTTCAATAATCCCCTTGCATATCCTCCATCTGATCTTCATCTCCTTCATTACCAGCTTCTTCTCCTTTACTTCCTAGTGCCATGCGATCCATCTTCTTGTGCAGCTCACTGAGTTGACTCTTAAGTTCTGACATCTCATTGTTGCTGACCTGAACTTCTACCTTAGCCACTTTATCAAAAGCGGCTCCATCTGATCTCTCCATAGGCCAATCATACGTGTTAACTGCCATCTCCTCAAATATCTCTTCTGCTTCATCTGCTGACTTTTTGAAGACCGATCCACCAGCTGTTGCGTCCAACAACACTCTTGATTCACTCCTCAAGCCTTGATAGAAGAAGGCTAAGTAAGTGTCTTTTGTAAATCCATGTTGTGGACCACAACGCAACAGGTACTTGAACCTTTCCCACGCTTCATAGAAACTTTCCAAGGCTCCTTGTTTGAATTGTGTTATCTTTTGCTTCACTTTAAAGCTCTTGGAAGGAGGGAAGTACTTGTTCAAGAACTTATCTGCCAGCTGCTCCCATGTAGTACAGCATCCTGCAGGAAGATTGTTGTACCACTCTTTGGCTTTCCCCATTAGTGAAAATGGGAAAAGCCTTATTCTGATAGCATCCTCCGGTATTCCTATGCTTCTGTGTCCTTGCATACTCATCAAATAATTGCATATGCTCACTAGGACTCTCCAAAGGATTATCATTGAACTGTTGTGCTTGTACCATCCGGATCAGTCTAAACGGTAGCTCAAAATTCTCCGCAGTGATTGCGGGTCCATTCAATCCAGTATTCGTGGTGTGCTTCAACTTATACTGGTCCCGCATGGGAGGCGACTTTGTTCATCTTCAGCCATCTCTACCATCCAAGTCTCTTCAACTTCCTCCTCTTCTGATGAATAGTAACTATCTGACTCCGAGCTAAGAATAGGTCTAGCTGGAATTTTTCTCTTTCTTCTGTTTAATCTGACAAGTGCTTCAAGTTCTAGGTTGAGTGGTTCAATTGGGAGTCCACTTGATCTAGTTATCATACACATGTTCTCACGTAGCTAATCAGAATAGTTTGGATGCAACTAAAAATAAAATTAAAAGTAATTAAATTTAACGTCCTAGAATAAAATAAATCACAAAAAAATCAAATAAATAAATCTAAAAATATCCCCGGCAGCCAGCGCCATTTGCTTGTTCACTATTTTGCATGTATCCCCAACTGTAGAAAATCTGTTGTAGACGAGCTTGTGACCAAGTAAAAATAATATCGTACCCAAGTGATAATTATAGATCTACTATTTAATCTAATTATGACTATTCAAATTTAAGACAAATCTGGTTTGTTTAGAGAATTACCTAATTAACTATGCGGAAAATAATTACTAAAAATAATAAAATAGTAAATAATTAAATATGGAAAGTATTCAAGAGATAAGATAGACAGCACTAGGAAATCCAGTTAAATTGGTCAAATCAAATTACTAGACAATCAGTTAAAAACTATCCCCGGCAGCCAGCGCCATTTGCTTGTTCACTATTTTGCATATATCCCCAACTGTAGAAAATATGTTGTAGACGAGCTTGTGACCAAGTAAAAATAATATCGTACCCAAGTGATAATTATAGATCTACTATTTAATCTAATTATGACTATTCAAATTTAAGACAAATCTGGTTTGTTTAGAGAATTACCTAATTAACTATGCGGAAAATAATTACTAAAAATAATAAAATAGTAAATAATTAAATATGGAAAGTATTCAAGAGATAAGATAGACAGCACTAGGAAATCCAGTTAAATTGGTCAAATCAAATTACTAGACAATCAGTTAGAATCTCTGCAGTTTTTATGAAAGCAGTCACTTAATTATGTTAAATCTCTTTTCTAAAGTAAACTTAACATATAAATCTGGTTTAACCCCTCAGATGCAGAAGAGTAATTCCTACTCCCTTTCTAGGTACTTCATGCAAAATTCCATTAAAGGCTAGAGCACTAGACTTCCCTTTATAGGTACTTAAGAATTAATCCTCAATTCCCATCTAATAATCTAAGAAACCAAATCCTTTAGAATGATAATTAATAGATATATTAAGTGTCCTATATTAATTATTCTAATGAATAAAGGTTATATGTTTAGATCTTCTTTACCCATAATAGGTTGACAAATATAATTCTAATATAACGTAAGCAATAAGCATAAGCATGCAAAAGGCATTGACATACACATGAATAAGGACATATCATATAAGACAAAATATAAGTCTCAAATCAAATCATTAATAAAGGAAAAAGTATACTGCAGGTATCCAACCTTAAGTCTATATCATCAATTCAAAACAATTTAATCTTCCAACCTAGCGCTATCCAAGAAGTACTAGCCCATGGTGTTACAGACAACATATATGGTTAGGTATGAAAACATATTATTCAAAATTAAGAAACAAAGAATAAGAATAACCCTAAATATGATGTGATTCTCTGTTCTCTCCTCCGTTATTCTGAATCTTTTCGTTCTCCTTCTCAAGTAAGCAATACTGATGAACTCTTCATGATGGGTGGATGGGATGGTGAATTGTGAAAAGGTCAGAAGAGTTAGGGTTTGGAACACCCCCAAGAACTGCATTTATAGTTTAGTACTGATAATTCCCGAATTATGACTTAAAAGTGGGTTTTTTCATGTCAAAAATACAAACGGGCTGAAAAACGACAAAACTGGGCTTGCTGGGACACCATACGAGTCGTGCCACTTTTCGCACGATGAGTGCACCTCGACGGGCTTCAGCGCTCGCTACTCATCGTCATGCTCCTCTCCATACTGTAGCTGCGCCTCTACATCCTCTCCGCTCAATCGAGGGCCTTTATACCCTCGTCTCCTCCTGTCTATACCCCTCTTAGGTAGATCTATCTACGGTTGAAAAAATGTTTGAGTTAAAACATGTTAAACAATTGACGTTAAATACATAATTTTGCAAATAAAATTATTTATTTAATTAAAAGCTCATTACCATTAGTACTATGAATTGTCTTCATCACTCTTGTCGTCATCCTCAGAGACTTGGAATCATTGCCCAGCTCGTCAGAGTTACATACTGGTTCTGTGTTAAAGTACTCTTCATTAGATGCTGCAGACTCGTCGCCGTCTCAACCACCTCCTCATTTTCAACTACCAAAATAGGTGGGAGATCATCGAAAATGGGTGGAGTAATCCTAACCACTTCTGCCTCTTGTAAAGGGGGCACAATAAGTGCCTGAAAGCATATATCTACTAGTGACTTAGCTTTGGTCTTTATTGCAACACGTCAATCACTCGTTTCATTAAGATACTAACAATAATAAACCTGATAGACTTGTTGCGAGTACGAAGATCATACGTGGCTAACCTTATCTCGCTGTGTATCTCAACTATCCTTTTGGTATCTAGAATTAGTCCTAGTTTCCTGAGAGGAAGGATCACACCAAGTACAATTGAACAAGACCACGTATTTTGTAGACATCCTGATGTAATGTATTCGCACAACCTCTTCAAGTAAACTATAGTAATCACTTTCATCTTCACCATAGACGATTCCTTTGATGCATACTCCACTATTTGAGGACTTTAAACCTTTCCCATAGAGTATTGTATGTAACTTATAACCATTGATGCAGTATCCGATCTAGGTTGTTACCAAGTTTAATGGACCTTCAACTATTGATTTCATGAATGGATTTTGTATCACATTAAGCCAGGTTTTTAACCTAGTGATTGATAACAAAATGTTGAAATTTAAAAAGTATTATAGATAAATTGTTGTAGAACTATATAAAAAGATTTGTTCTCACGTGTTGTTTGAACCATTCGGGGAACTCATCTTGGAGTAGATTGTTGATTTGCTCCTGTGAGTGACGTGGATGAAGTCCTACGTACATGCATGCTTAAGGAGCAAATCAAATACAAATCATTAGAAGCTCTTTCCCAAATGGGTTTGGATTAATTTAATAGGCATTTCACTTACTCAATAAAAGGTTTCACTTCGACACAATTCATTAAGATGTATGCTAGAATGGCCTTCTTCTCAATGTAGTTCATCCATCATATTTTATCTTTACCCATTGGGCGACCAGGTACGGTGAAGATCGATAAATTGCCCTTATAAACCGAAATGTCCTCCCATAAGTTATCATAATTTCTAGGCTAATTGCATTCTTTAACCCTAGTGGTCACCCTATCCGCAAAGTAGTAAGAGAAAAATATTATGGATTTCTTGTAACGTCGGCATTTTCAATTGATGCCTCAACATTATCCTTGTTCTTGCCCTTTTTTTAATTTCCCTAGAAACCTGTACAATTCCAAGTACAATTCTTATATATGTTGAAGCTTTATTCATACACAACACTAATTAAATACAATGATTTACTTCTCAAAATGATACATCCACCTATATTGACAGGACCAGCAACACTAGCCTCGTATGCAAGGTGTACGGGCAGATGCGCCATTGAGTTAAAAAAACTAGGAGGGAAGATCTGCTTTAGATTACACATAATCACAAGTATATCTTTCATAAACCTTTCAATAATATTTTTTTAAGAGTCGTTGTAGTCAGATCTTTGAAGAAGTAACTCAATTTTGTGATTGCTAACCATACGGATTCAAGTAGTAAGTGTTGAGAAGCCATGGATCATCTGGGAACTTTAATTGTTGTACCTACTCGAGCAACACCTCCTTCAATTCCCTATCAAGCGCTAAATAAGCCTTTGGATAGTTTTTTGCTCCGATAGGCTTCTCTAACTCGGGTCGATTGACATAAAGATATAACTTGTATTGAGATTTACATGTGTCTCTTGTCTTCCCGTCAATATTCATGACGATATAAAAAATATTATCAAACACATTTTTCTCAATATGCATCATATCCAGATTGTGATGGATTAAGAGATCCTTCCAATATGTGAGCTGCCAAAATGACCCAAGCTTCTTCCACCCAATTTCTATCGGAGCAACTTCAAAGTAAGGGTCAATTAACATCTTTAGTTCAAAATAATTAATTTTTTTAAGCATTTCCTTTCAGTGTACGTAAGAGGTTTTCCTTTAAAAACCGTCACACCGGCCCTGAAGTGATCAGGTCATCACGATGGGGACATTCATCCTCCGTGAAACTCCGATGATAATCAAACCAAGAGTGTTTGTGATTGCCGGACACTAGGTAAAAGGCATCAGTATCGCCCATGTAATAGGGACATGTCATCATGCCATATGTACTCTACCCAGACAAAATTGCATTGGTTGGGAAGTCATAAATAGTCCAAAGTAGTGCTACCATCATCTTGAAATTTTTCTTTTTTACACAATCATATGTAGAAACTCTGGTCTCCAAAAGTAAAAGCAAATCTACCATCAAAGGCTGCAAATACACATCTAGTTTGTCTTTGGGATTCTTTTGGCCGTGCACCAACACTGTTTGGAAGAGGTGTTGTTCCTTCATACACATCCAAGGGGGTAGGTTGTAGGAAGTTTTTAACACAGGCCAACATGAGTATCGTTCCCCTGAGCTTCCAAATGGATTAAATAAATCTATGCTCAACCCTAACCGCACATTCCTTTTATCGCGTGCAAATTCAAGGTGATTTTTGTCCAAATCTTTCCACACTGGTGAATTAGTCGGGTGACTTTGATTGCCCAAAGTATCACTAGCGCAATTTGCATACCTTGTCATGTCATTTACTGTGGCGGACGATGCATACAACCTCTGTAACCTATGAATCAAAGAAAAATACCACATCTTTTTATATGATCTCTTTTCGTTCCTACTACCCCGGTGATCCATGTAGCGTGGGTATGAACACACCTTACTATTGACATTTAGATATTTTGGTTAACGTGAACCGTTAGGGTTCCATGTATTTCTAAATCAGCGAAAGCAAGAAATCATAGAAACGTATTATCTTTCACCAGGGTTGATTT
This sequence comes from Pogostemon cablin, assembly GCA_023678885.1. Classification (NCBI taxonomy): domain Eukaryota; kingdom Viridiplantae; phylum Streptophyta; class Magnoliopsida; order Lamiales; family Lamiaceae; genus Pogostemon; species Pogostemon cablin. Next base: position 10,253,112 of record CM043008.1, on the reverse strand, counting down.
AGAGATTGATCATCATCAGCAGGAATAAACGACCTTTCAATTTTTTTTTGTATTCCTAAGCCAAGTCTTGACGTTGGTGTGGGCAATGATCTACAAGACGAACTCAATCTGCAGTTCTACTCTTCCTCATGTTTTTTGGCGTGTGATACAGTAATCCGGACTGTTATGATTGGCTATTATAGGCTACAACAGGGACTAGGAGGAGAAATTAGGGTTTGGGCCTCCCATTGGACTTAAGCATCCAAGTTTAGCCCAAAACTTATACTTAAGTCTAATAATAATAAATCACTCCACTAAAGAAATATTATTGCACTACCACCCTAATCCCAAATTACATTTATGGGCTCCTTCTTATTATGAGCCCGTTAATCTCCCCGTGTTCAAGATTCAATGCCCATTAATTAATTAAGTTACTGACAACTACATTAATTAATATATTTACCGAGAGTAGTACCACTCAACCTTATTATCATGCCGGAATAAATCCACCTACAGGGTTTACATGATAATCATTATGAGCTCCTCAAGGGGACATCATCAACTAATTCCATTAGGACACAGATTTCTTCTATAATCAACAACACACTATAGAGACAGGATCATCTCCCAACTCACCGAGCATATTGATTTAACCATTAAATCTCACTCATTAATGAATCAAAGAAATAAATACTGGCTTACGTGTCGAGGTTATTGTTTAGGGATTAAGAGTACGAACATCCATAATAACAGAGATCATGTTCTATTATATAGTCAATATAAACCGTCTCAACGGGGTCCTACTCAATACACACAAAGTGCACTAGTGTAATTTTATAGTCAAGACAGACTAATGCCAAATCACACTACAATCATACCGATAGATAGTCTCCGTCTATCTCGGTTGTGAACATCTATTTATACTTTATAAGAAGCCGATAATATGATCTTCCGTGTGACGCTGCACACCACATTATCTATAGTATAAAGTAAATGGACTTTTGCAACAATATAATTGCAAACGTTTGATCACATGATTCTCATTTCAAATAAATTAAATTGTTAAAATATTGTTCATACAAAAAGTTAGACTTTTAGTATATAATCCAACAATTATAGTGCTCAAACAATGAGTTCTCACCCTATTAAATCATGCAGCGTAAAACCAACAGTGTATGATCTCCACTGGAAGTCCCATCCCCCTCATCTATTTTTACTCTCATAAAAGTTTTTTGGTACAGAGTTTCCATGTGGGCATATCCCACTGCACAATTCCACTATTTGATTATACACTCTCTTTGAGATCGAATTCTCCTCATTGATACTCTTCAACCTAGCGTTCATCGATAATTGTGAAAAGGTGCTGCCAGGTTATAACTCCTACTCTGTAGCATTCAACATATCGTAGAACCTTTGCTCCTCTAGGTTGGGTTCTTAAGGCTCACTTGAGTTAAAGGTTGCTCCAGCCACATCTACCAACATCTCGTGGTATCAGTCATCACTTGATGAGCCAACCTCATGACCATCGACAAAACTAGGACCAATGCCCATCGAACCACTTGTAGAGTATGATGTACCCTCCCTACTTGCAGAGTATGATGTGCCCTCTCACTACCAACATGATGTTGCCCACGATCCCATGCCCTTTCACAGTGGAAAATCCAGCAGTGGTTGACAAACTCCTTTTGATAAACACGGTCTCTCATTTCATCTAACTCAACCCATATTAAATTTTGACAATTCCTAGCTTTATACGGACATCTAATTTTTTCGTCTTTCATACACCAGGGTCAATAATAGCACTCTCAATTAACTGCTCTGTAACGTTGACGAAGTCGGGATTCAATACTCCACCAATCCTCCGAGGAGAATACATCCACTCATGATTGGCTGAATAAATCATGTCTCCTGCATATAGTATTTAATACTTGCATATATCCCTACACAGTAATTGTATTCATGAGTACTTTGAAAAAATTTCGGCAATCTCCTTTGATTCTATGCGTTCTCCATTAATTTTTTAAAAAATTCGGCAGAGTCTCTTTGCTTTTATATGTTCTTCATTTTTTTTATTGAAAAACTTGGTGTATCCATCGCACATGCTAACAATACACAATATCCCATTCTCCAACAAAATAAAATAATCTATTCACTACTCTATGAATATCATCATATCAAATACACAAATTTTGATACATTACATTTTATAATAACTCAAACGTTTGGTTGGAAATTGTTTAGAGTAAACTTATGAATTCCTAATTATCAAAACTTATACATTTTTAAAAGTATAGGGTAATTTTCTAATTTAAAAAAATATTATGATCAAAAAATTATATAAGAAAAATAATAAGAATAACAATGCATCTCCTATATGCATTTTCATTTTCTAATGTACATCACAATAACAATAATGCATTTTAAATCATAAAAAATTTGTAAGAACATGACATTTACGTTGTCATTTTATAAAATCAAACAATCATATAATTTAATATATATAAATAACTCCTACTTGCATCCATAATCAATTTAAATCCCCTAATTCATTTATACATACAACATATTCAACCATGCATTAATTATATATATTTGTTTTGTATATTGAAGACATGAAAAAATAGATAAATCGTACCGATTAAATAATGAAATAATCGGATAGAAACGAACAATGCAAGGCCACGAACACACGAACACTGCCACTGAACTCACTTGATGGTCGTTTCGTCGCCGGTGGGGCCGGAATGCGCAAGAGAAATGGGTGGAGAGGAAAGGGGGAAATGGGGAAGAAAGGGTTCAACAGCGTTTCATTCAATTACTAATTACTGACGGCTTAAAATCGTCACAAAAATAAAAAAATAAAAAAAAAATATTTGTGGCGGCTAAGTGGCCATCACAAAAGAACGCCGTCACTAAACGATTTTGGTCACGGATCAGTTAACGGTTGTCAGTTTTCTGTCAAAATTCGTTGTCAGTTTTCTGTCAAAATTCGAAATTATCGTCAAAAAGTCATCACAATTGTGACGGCTTCAATGCCATCACAAAAAGCTATCACTAGACTAATGCTTTTTTTAGTGTCACCATTATATAATGGAATAAGATTCATAATAAAAAGGTTGGTACATACATAATTGGTACATACATATATTTTATTATTATATTTAAATAAGAAATCATTATGAATATGTATTTTTAATTTTAAGATACTCATATATGATTTTTATAAATCCTTCAAATTAATTTTATATTTTTTTATAATTATATTAATAAATTACTCAATTTCATTAAGAAAAAAAATTATTCGGTCCATCGCACGATACTATACTAGTAAAGATTATTCAACACGTAACAAAACTTCTCATTTTTTTCTAAAATATTTTGCGTTAATAATAAAATTTTATAATTAAAATAGATGTTCATTATAACTTCACGAAAAGATACATATATTTTAATTTATATATATATATATATATATATATATATATATATATATATATATATATATATATATATTTTCTTCGTTTAAACTTGGCTGAAATCTTGAATTAAGTGTTTCGTATTGTAATTTTTATTTCGTGGTTGTGATCTTAAATGTTTAATAGCTAATTGAAATAAATTTTTATGGGTTTATGGTTTTATAAGCTTTTGTACAATTTTTGTTGAAAGGATGTAGTATTTTAAGTTGCAATCTATATTTATAAATATACTCTTATAGATCAATAATTATTTTATGATTTTAATAAGAAGCTCAAGTTGAAATTTCAAAATTTAATTTAAAGTTATTAGAGTGCCTCTATTGATGACAAAGTTGCTAATGAATCCCACATAACAAAACTATCAACTGCAGCGCTAGCTTCACCCTCTTTGTTGCTATTTTCTACCTGATTCACTATTTATAATGAGTTTTCTAATGTGCCACAAGTGTACCCTAAAAACAGATCCATTTTTTAATATGGGTCAAATATAAATTCCTAAAATTCGCCCCATTCTCATTCCACGTTTCTTCTCTGTCCATCTCATCCTCTGTCTCCCAACAAAAATCACGCAGCCGCCCCCTCCTCCCACCTCAAAAGGTCATGGCCACCACCTCCCACCCCTACCGCCTGCTGAATCATTCTCCGTTCTCATAGCGTGTTGCGTTCTCCGTTCTCATAGCGTGTTGCGCGACTTTTCAACTTTCCCTCATCAGATATGGCTGACTCTCTTTAGCTTCCACTCATCTTTTCCATGAGGTAAGATCTGTATCATAGATCACTTCAATATGATTCGCATGGGTTTTCTGAGCAATTCTTCAAAATTTATACTCTTCTTCCCTCGCGGATATCATCACTCTACATGTCAAATATCATTCCAACCTTACAGATCTACAATCTACAATGTTACGCGATGAAAATATTCTACAGATCTCTCTCTATCAGATCAAGGGCGTTACCAACAATTTCTTGAGGATTTTGAAATTTAATTATGTAATTTGCGATGTCTTCAATATCAAACATTTTAATTTAGTAGAATTGTATTGTTATTTGATGACATTTTAAATGACTGTAATATTTTTATTTTATTAATGTGTATATTTGTAAATACAAATGTATTATTCTTTTTATACTAATGTATAAAAGTGATAAATAAATAAAAAAAAGTAAAAAGGTATACACTTATTAACAAAAGCTTATACATTATTGAATTAAAACTTATACACTTTAATATAATATATTAACAAAGCTTATACATTCAATAACTTATACAGTACCATCAACGGTATTATTATTTTTGTTCAATTTACCAATTAGCTGTTGAATGTAAAATCGTATTATGTTATCCAATTTTTAAATATACATTTAAATAAGCTATATTTAATCCACACTAATGTACATGTATTTTGTAATACATGTGTAAGATCTTATACTAAAATGTATAAGATCTTATACTAACATATTAATTATATGGATGAAAATATTGATAAATATAATATAAATATTATATTTTTATAAAATCAAAAAGTAATATAAATTTGATTATGAATTCATATAAAAAAAATTAGTTAAATTTAATTCAATTTTCTTTATATAAATTTAATAATACATTTCAGAGTAAAATGTAATACATTTATGTGATATAATTTATACACTAATAAAACTTCACCCAAATCTCGAAAATTCATCCTTATTGTCTCGTTTGCATCTGCTATGGATTCAGCTACATCGCAAATACATCTTCCGCCACCAATATACATTGCCCAAGCATCACAATCCCGTCGTCTATCCAGTTTCTGAAGTAGTTAATCGAGTAGATCGATTAACCTCGCTCTATAACTTTGTTCGTTTGAATCGGGAGAGGTGATAATTGCTTGATAGAATTTTTCCCAGAATCAGATCTGTCTGATGGACGCTTCGTCTGCACTGAATTTATAGGTCGAGAAAGCTGAGAGGTGGCGCCGTGCGCCGTCGGGCGGCGGAGAGAAGGCGTCGGGCAACGGAGAGAAGGATGAAACGATGAAACGCGTACAGAGAAAGCGAGATTGAATGCAGAGAGAGAAGGGGTGAGATTTTGGGAAAGAGATGCATAGAGAGATGGAGCGACGTTGGGGGAGGAAGCGTGAGTTGAATGACCCATCGGATTGATTTGAAGTATAAATATCCGGGTTAATGAGTTAATTTTAACTCAATTACACCTTAAAAACTATTGCACAATAGTATTCGCCAATTATAATTGATTGTCTACACCAACATGATATTTAATATAAATCTATTGAGTTTCATACCGTATCATCGTCATATATTTTGTACTTTTTTAATGATATAATTTCGCGATATGAACATCTTCTCAACACATGCACAAATCAATATTAGAAATATTTTGTAAAATATATACTTTGTCCAGACAAAAGTAATATAATTTTGATTTTTAAGTTTATATTGTTTATTATTTCTATAACTTAAATATAAATTCCATTAAAAAACAAACAGAGTTATCACGATTGAGGGTGAAATTTGCCATTACGAATTGGGAGCTAACTGATTCTAAGAATGCTTTTAATGTAGGGCCAAATATAACAATGGACAATTGAAGATAACTTAATAAGTATGCGTAATGTAAAGTTTTTGTTTTTTTAATGCGTAAATTACACTTATAAATTTATATTTTACAATATAAATTTTATGAACATTAATATTTCAATCTGTCACATAATTTTGTTCACATTTTTCAATTTCGTCCTCTTCATAATATTTTTCACACTTCTATAATGGTAAAAATAACATAAAATAAAATAAAATAAAATAAAAAATCATAAACTTCATTAAAAAAATATATCATCTCTGGAGTATACTTTATCATTTTTTATTAGAAAAATAAAATATCTCAAAAATAATAATTTTCTAAATCTACATGAAATAAAATAAAATAAAATAGTTATGAAATGGATAAAGTATCATAATATATAAAATTCCAACCATATATTATATTAATAAAAAAAATTATATAAAATTTCATAAAATAAAGTTCAAGTACACATATACTTCCTCGATGATTCGATCCCCTTTAAAAAGTGTATTTTTCTTTTTGTACATAGATTAAGGTATATTAATAATTAATTTATAGTGGGTAGTTGTATTAGCGGGTGTGTAAACTTCATATTTTAATTATATTAGTAGGTGTGTGTGAGTCTCATGTATTTAAAAAAGAAAATGAAAGCCTTTAAGCAAGGGGACTACGTAAATAAAAAAAAAAGTTTTAAAGTAGGGGAGGGAGTGATATTAAAATGTTAAACAAATTAATCCCATGCGAGGCTCTACTAGGTTATAATAGAACAATAATGTACCCCATTATAAGACACAATATTTATAATAAAATAATCAGGGTTAACATCTTGTTCAACAGAGTCTAAAGAGTGTTTAAAGATATTTCCTCTATCACGTTTAAGGTTTACATTTACTTTTTGTGAGGTATTAAATAATATAGTATTTAAATATTTATTAAGGTAAAAAATATAATATTTTAATACGTAATGAATAATTATATTAGTATTGTGTGATTCCTATAAAAATATATTATTAGTGCTAATTGGCATAAATAACCAAAACTACAAAGCAAATATCAAACCAACACTCTAAATATATTCTTTCTTTTTTTTTAACCAAAAGACATCTAAAATGACCATTTTACCCAGATCTGCCCCAAAATTAAAATAATTTTAAATACACACCCACACACTTACTGTCGCTGGTCGCCGCTCCACCGTCGTCGGCTGCCAGCCACCACCGACCACCGCCATCGGTCACTGCATCGATATGGTAATCGACATCGGAACCGGTATCCATACCTACATAGGAATCGATACGAGTCCGTATGACATCCGAACCTACACCAGAAACGATGTCGGTACGAACCCGTGTCGATTACTTACACTGGAACCAACACAGGGACACATTGGTTATTAGTGTTTAAATAGTAAAGGTAAAAGTGTTCAAAAAAGTATAAAAGTTTTAGAGATATCAAATAGAAAGTGTTTGTTTTGATATTTAATAGAAGTATTGAATTTTGTTTATTTTTTCGGTTCTCCCATTATATTAATTGTTTTATGTGGATCTCATGTATTATGAAGGAAAATGTAAACTTTATGATAAGACATCCAAAATGAAAATGCGTAAATGTTATATGGGTCAAAGGTAGAAAGTATAATATTCTATTTTAAACTCTAAAGGATATAGATTTTAATTAATATAAGAATATTAGTTTTTCATTGAAATAGTCAATTAAAATATCAAAGGTATTAATGTTTGGCTAAGGATTTTTTTTCCCCAAAATCAACAGGTATAACTTTTTATATGTAAATGTATAGACGTCCAAACTACAAATGGTAAATTAAGTATACAAAGCCGTTCTTTAAAATAATAATTCATCCGTATTAATATTTTTCTTTCTTCTCAAGAATACATTCACACGCGTCCAAACCGTTCTTTAAAATAATAATTCATCCGTATTAATATTCTCCCTCATACATTCACACTCTTCATTTTGATCCATCCCAAAAATATTTTCATACCCTAAAAATGAAAATAATACACAATATCAATATCCTTACAATATTACAGCCATCCCTTGGAAACCTTCGAGCCATTTCACCCTGTCAGCCCAGGAATCAATCCATGCTCTATATATTTCTATTTATAACCTTACAATACTACAACCACCCTATGCAACCTCCAAGCCATTTCACCATGTCAGACTACAAATGGTAAATTGAGTACACAAAGTCGTTCAAAGCCGTTCTTTATAAAAAATTCATCCGTATTAATATTCTCTTCGTCCCAAGAATACATTTACACTTTCTATTCTGATCCGTCCCAAAATATTTTCATACCCTAAAAACGAAACCAATACACAATTACAGCCACCCCTTGGCAACCTTCGAGCCATCTCACCATGCCATAAAGGAGAGCCTTATGCGTGGGTGGATGACCATTTGACAAGTAGTGGAACTTGTTCATATGTTACAAACATTTTTACTTATATTAAAATTTTTTATTAATTTAATTATCCTCAAACTAAATTATATACTTATATATTTATATTAAATATTTATATAAATTGTTTACTAATTATTTTATATAAATTGTATACTCCCACGATTCGTCTCATGAAAAGAGTTACATTTACTGTTTGCACGGATCAAGAAATATTGGAGTATTTTAATGTGTAGTAGATTGAGATATATAATATTTTAATGTATAAAATATAGGTGTGTTAGTGTTGTGTGTGGGCCCCATAAAGATAAAGTGATTGTTTTGTGTGTGTCCCATTCACCAAAAAGGAAAATATAACTCTTGTAGCGGGATGCCTTAATTAGTAAGATGTAACTCTTGTGCCGGGACGAAAGAAGTTGAATTATCCTTATATATTTATAATTTAATATTAATATACTCCCTCCGTCCCACAACAAGGGTGACAAAACTTTTTGACACGTAGATTAAGGGATATAATATTTAATGTGTAGATGAGGGGAGAGAAATAATTGTTAGATTGTATACTAAAAGTCTAGCTTAGTATGAACAATGTTATAACAATTTATTTGAAATGAGAATCATATGATCAAATGATTGTGTCTTATAATTTATTTATATGTCGATGCAATAGTCTATTTACTTTATACTATAGATAATATGTTGTGCGACAACACGCGAAAGATCATATTATTGGTTTCCTTATAAAGTATAAACAAATGCTCACAATTGAAATAGACGGAGACTCTCTATTGGGATGGTTGTAGTGTGATTTGGTGTTAGTTTGTCTTGACTATAGAATCACATTAGTGCACTTTGTATGTATTGAGTAGGACCACTTGAGATCGTTCGACTTGTACTGTCTATATAGGAAAACTTGATCTCAGTTATTATGAATGTTCGTGCTCTTAATCCCTATACAATAACCTCGACACGTAAGGTAGTATGTATTTCTTTGATTCATTAATGGGTGAGATTTACACGTATTAAATCAACAAACTCGGTGAGTTGGGAAATAGTGTTGTCTCTATGGTGTGCTATTGATTGTAGAAGGAAACCGTGTCCGTTATAGGTTGATGATGTCCCCTTGAGGAGCTCATATGGATTATCATGTTAACCCTGCAGTTGGATTTATTCCGGCATGATAATGAGGTTGAGTGTACTACTCTCGAATTAGATATTAATTAATAGAGTTGTTAGTAACTTAATTAATTAATGGACATTGTATATCTTAAACATGGGGAGAATAACGGGCTCATAATAAGAAGGATCTCATAACGTAATTATGGGATTAGAACGGTAGTGCAGTAATAATATTTTAGTGGTATATATTATTATTATTGGACTTAAGTACAAGCTTTGGGCTAAGTTTGGATACTTAACCCCAATGGAGGCCCAACTCTAATTTCTCCTCTTGGTCCCTGTTGTAGCCCATATATAAGTCATCTCAGCTGTCTGGAAACCCTAATCTAATTGATAAATCATGCCTAAGATGAGAGGAGGGCGAAGAAGCAGCAGATTGAGAAGATCTCGAGGATCGTCGCCCACATGATGTCGAGATTGGACTTGCGAATACAGCAGAAGACCGGAAGGTTGTTTGCTGCTGCTGTCCATCAACTTGCATGATTTTTCTAAATCATACAGAACTCAGATAAGAAAGTTATGGCCAAAATTGTGAGGCTGCGCAGGCTGTCGACGAGAATCCATCTTCTTCAACATACCCTAGTGAAAGGTAATACGTTTATTTAATTTCTTGCTTCCGCTGAATTAGAAACGTATGGTAGCCTAACGGTTCATATTAACAAAACGATTGAACGCCAATAATAATATTTTAATGTAAAGTGGGTAGGTGTATTAGGGTGGTGTGTGAGTTCTATATGGATATATTAATTATTTTGTGTGAGTCCCTTTTACTGAAAAGGAAAATGTACCTCTTGTGTTGGGACGGACGAAAATGGCAAAATGAACTCCTTGTTGTGGCACGGAGGGAGTATTAAATTAAATTAACTTGTCTTATAATCCTCATGTATGTAAATTAATTTATACTCCTTCTGTCCATTGTTAATGTATCCATTTACTTTTTGTACATGGATTAAGGAGTATTATTATTTTATGTGTAGTGAAAGATTTAGTGTCCCATATATCTAAAAAGAAAATTGATAGATTAAGGGTGGACGACCCAAAATAGTAAAATTGATAGATTAAGGATGGACGGAGTGAGTAATATTAACTAAAAATAAAAGTGTGTGCGTGTGTATATATATATATATATATATATATATATATATATATATATATATATATATATATATATATATATATATATATATATATATATGAGGTTTTTTAATTTAAAGTCTGAAAAATAGTTAAAATATTGATTCTGAACCTGAATTATTTTTTCTATCAATTAAAGACTCTAAACATATAAAAATGTCAATTCAAGACTTGAATTTGTCACATTTATCTTCCATATTTTTAAATCCAAGCCCTGATTTGATAGTTCAATATATTTAAAGCCCTTAATTTGTAGAAAAAATAATTCAAACTTCAAATTGATGGATTATCTATTTTTCAGACATGAATATACATATTATTTCAATATTATTATATGCTATATGTAGTGCTATATATAACTAATAGATGCATAATTAAATGCAAACTGATTTAATATACTTAATTATTTATATATATTTGTTTATTTGTATACCAATGTACTTTTACAGGTTCTTAGATAAAATAAAAATAATTTATTGGCTTTAATTCATCATAAGTAGAATATAAGCACTATTTGTATCAAAATTATCGCGGTAAAATATTATACGATTATGTAACTTACGTGATCATACACATATCAATAAACTTTATGAATGCATAATTTAAAGAATATATTGTTTCTATAAGTTCATATATTATAGTTATATTAAATTGTATACTTGTTAATATCACCTCAATTACTTATATAATTTTCAAAGAAAAATTTGACAGAGTTTCATCTATATTTTGTAGTTAAAAGAAATTTTGAATACCTGTTCAAAACACCTAATTCTGACCAATAACTTATAAAATACTCTAACGATTTAAAGTAGTATCATAATTCTAAATATAACCCATAGAGTGACAAAAAATTAAAATTCATACACCCTACAAATCCGCAAATATCTAAAATATCACTCGTCGTCCTTAGTAGATCCACCAGTAAAAGATGGGCCGACAACAGGATCTGGACAGAAAGGAGGAGCCGAAAGTCCCATCATCTGGGCCATATTCTTGAGATAGTCGTGTAAGTTCTTATCACGGTCTCTCTGTCGTTTAACCTTGTCTAAGCGGGCCCTCTTAGCCATCTCGGCCCTTCTAATGGCCTCGTCATGCTCCTTTCTAATCTTATCCATCTCGGCGAGTGTAAGAGTTTGCGACGCCCTCCAAGGCCCCGACATTCGGATGTGAGGTAGCACACTGGGTGGTGTAATATGCCGACTTCACATGAGCCCTAAGGTTGGGCCCCATGACTCGGGCCCTAAAAACCCCAGCCTGTTGGATGTAGATCTGATTAAGGTTCGGAACTACCGTAGGGCCACTAGATGCTGAACCCTCATCAAAGCCGGACTGGGAGACAATTGCATCAACCTCATTCTGTATTTCACGAGACAATATATTAATATGTAATCTAGCATGCTCATTTGTTCACCTAAGATATATTCATTAAATAATTAACTTGCGATGGCTTTTAGAGGACGGTCATATGTGAAGTACTCTCCTTTCTCATTCTCCTTGTGGAATATTTCAGCAATCGCAAACACCGTGGAAGGGGCGCCAGCCTTTTCCTATGTATCATTAACACAATAAGTAGCAACTTAAAAATATGATAGAAGAATATGCATATGTAATTAAAAACTTACAAGATCATAAGCGTAAGATACGGGATTTTGTTCCACCTCTATGAAAAGCGACACGATCGCCCCCCACGACTTACTCATCCCATTTCTCTTGTTTCGATAGGACGCTGCTTGTGCTTACGGTCTCTCCCAGTATTTTATCAAGGAGGCCCATGTGGCATCTTTGATATAGTTGAGTTGGCCTTTTTTTCTTCCAAATACCCTTCAAATTGTGGATCACATTCGAAAATCTGTCCGCAGCAACCTTACGGAACACCTTCTCAACAACATCATCTTTTAGAGTGTTGTTGTCCCACCTAAAAACAGTCTGCGTAAATAAAAAATAAAGTGGTTAATAAATAATTCCACCAACTCATTAATAAATTCAAGAATAGTTCTACTACATGAAAGCTTCTCCAAAGCAATTGCTTATCCTCATTCTTCATGAGAGAGAGAGAGAGAGAGAGAGAGAGAGAGAGAGAGAGAGAGAGAGAGAGAGAGAGAGAGAGAGAGAGAGAGAGAGAGAGAGAGAGAGAGAGAGAGAGAGAGAGAGAGAAAAGCTCAATGATAGATTGTAAAAATACGAAAATGAGAAGAAATCGTCCAAGAATGAAGGAGACGATAGGTGTTAACCACCAAAAGAAAGAATCTTCCTGTAAGATGATCTCACTCACATAATTCTTTGTCAAAATTTGTATGTTTATGTACATGTGGATTTTAAATTTTAAATATGAATTTTGAAAATCTAAACTGAAAATCGTATTTATATATTGCAACCTAAATTGGAATTTTCAAGAGTTCATGGAAGAGCAAAAATTACCAGAGAATTCAGAGTGACTTCCAACGAGATCGCGACTGGTTCGTTGTTGATTGCATGAAATTACATAGGAGGTGTAAGATCTTGATCTGATAAATATGAAATCATGATCATTCCAAGAAGTTGATTGTAAAAGCATTGTAATTATCTACTTCCCACCTAAGTTCAATTGATATTTTAAGAACTTCTGATATACCCTGTTCCAAAACAAGTGTACTTTCATGTTTTATACTCTCTAGCTTAATGACTACATATTACTAAACTTGTAAGATAGTTATTATGTCTTCTAAATACTACTGGTAAATCACTACAAAGTGTGAAATACATCACAAGATCCAAATAAGTCAATCTAATCAAAATCTTAACAATCACACCATCACTCTTCAAGAATTACAGCACCTTTTATCTCCAAAAAAAGTCTCCTACTACATATGCAGTGTGTACACTAATTTATGCATTAAGACTGAATGTTAGTGTGATCTTTGATCAGAATTCCATCCTCTTCTCCACATCACCATTTCCAGAAATAGTTGATGTACATAAAAAAATTAGAGTTGTGACACAAGAAAAGTGAAAATAAATTATTGTGTAACTGTACTAGAAATGAAAAATCCAAAGTCATACCCTTTTGTGTGGTGAATCGCCATAAAAATAGTACCAAATTAGTGCAATAAAAAAATACACACTGAAAAAGAAAGCTAAACCCATGAAATTATTAATGAGGGACCATGTCTTGGTTGGTGGATTATTGCAAGAAATCTTGATTTGGGAAAACCGTAAGAAAATGCTTAATTTTCATAAAATAAATAATAATTTTGCAAAATTAAGGTGGGAATTATGTAATAATCTTACTTGGAGTTTGAGTAATTAAGTCATATATTATGGGAAGGGGGCACTGGGCCCCGTAAGATTCTTATTTTTTCTACCACATATGTAATAGTTTGATACAAGTAGTGAAATGACATAATGGAATAACTATTGGGAGGAGATTAAAATGTCTTAGGAATGCAACTCATGCATTCTTTAATGGTTTTTTATTATTTCCTTATTCTTTCTACAGTTTTATCATTTTCATTATTTTTACTTCTGCACATTCTTTTATACTTTCCACTATTTTCTTTTTGAATTTCTTTTTAGTGTACACCAAAGTATATATAATATCAACTTATACATTATACTTCATATTATTATTTGGGCCCCCCTCGTTACAAATCCTGCGTTCGCCACTGCAAATGGTACCCCATAGGAATCAAATTAAGATAGCAGTAAAACGAAACCAACGAGCCTCAGATGACAGCTTCAAGAGTGGGCAAAGTGAAAAAAATAAAAAGATAGAAATTACCTTCAAAGAACAATTCGTTGTTGATTTTCAAGAAATAGTTGCACGAAATTACATAGGAGGGGTTAGAGGAGAAAGACAAGGGCAATAAAAGGAGACTGCACTCGTCGGACTACATCGGACTGGGCGGGGGTAGCCGGAGTGGGAAAAGGGAAAGGGCGGTGCATTGTCGGAGGGAGCGGGTGAGGGCAGAAGAGAATGGGGAGGGGTTTGTTTCTGTGCATTTATTCTTAATTTATTGAGGGTTTTAATAACGGAAAATATCCATCACAAATAAAATGGTTACTAAATCCATCACTAAAATGCAAGAACGACACGGTTTCACCACTTTCTAATTACTAACGAAAACAATCCGTTACTAGTGCTACGGAAATCATCCGTCACAAATAAGTCCCTCACTATTTACGTCACTAAACTGGCGCGAACGATCGGTAACTTCAAATCCGTCACTAATGTCATTTTCCATCACTATAATAATCATAATAGTGACGGAAATAATTCTGTCATTACAGGCTGAGTTTTTTGTACTGATCATACACTTTATTCTATTCAATTACCTAAAATAACCCCTCTCTTTCTTACATCACTACAACAAAAAGTTACTTTTTTAAAACTATATGCCACTAAATACATGAATGTATTCTTGGGATGGAATGAGTATTATTTATACTTTTTATTACTTGTTCTTATTACGCTTATCACATACCAAAAATAGTATTTCCTCCATCCCAAAGATATTGACACACTTTCCTTTTTGGGTTGTCCCACAGAAATTGACATATTTCTTTTTTAAAAACATGGGACCCACACAAAAATAATTTATTTATTTACATGGACCCACACACCCATCACACTCACCACTAATACAACTACCCACTACACATTAAATATTATTTCTCGCACTTCACTTTACATTAA
This sequence comes from Pogostemon cablin, assembly GCA_023678885.1. Taxonomy (NCBI): domain Eukaryota; kingdom Viridiplantae; phylum Streptophyta; class Magnoliopsida; order Lamiales; family Lamiaceae; genus Pogostemon; species Pogostemon cablin. Next base: position 10,237,683 of record CM043008.1, on the reverse strand, counting down.
ATTATTATACTCCTTAATCTCCGTGCCAAAAAAAAAAGTGTTAATACTTCCGGACGGAGGGAGTAGAAAGTTAATTAAAATAATATCTCATACATTTTTTTATTAAAAGTTACAATTTTTGCTCTAATTTATCATTAATTTATTAACAATAGTTTGTTTGTGACGGTTACATCATACAAGCTTTGCAATTCATCCTTAGAGTTTAATCATAATTATGATGGTACAATTGTAATTTTACTTTTATATTTCATGTAATATTTTACTTGTGAATTCTTGATACATTTAAAATCAATTAATAGTGGTAATATATGTATGTTTTGAATTTTGATAAAATATATTTAAACTTTATGTGTAATTAATATACTCTGTAAGAAGGGGAGAAGCAACTTAGGGGGAGTTAAATTTCTAGGATATATTATGTTGTTGGGTTGGCAATTAGATGACATTCTATTATAACTTTTGCAATTAAAAAGAGCATTAGGCCAAATTGAAATTTGCAAGCTCAATCGCACTTGTTTTCCACGTGAGGCCCAGGTTTTTTCTGCTATGTTACTGTCATATTATTAAAAGGGCACACCTTTTCCACTTAAAAAAATATTTTTTACCAATTGAATATTTCATTGGTAAAAATATTAAGAATTTTGACAACAACAAGGTCTACTCGACACGAATGAATTGGGCGTAATTCTATTGTTAAATTGGTTTACCAACGGATTAGCAACGGAATCCGTTGGTAAAGTGATAGTTGGTAAATTTTTAACAACGAAAGATCAATTCCGTTGGTTGGTAATCCGTTGCTAAAAATTTCGTTGGTAATTTATATAAAGATTCCCTTCGTAATTCGTTGGTAATTACCAACTAATTGTATTATGTTGGTAAAATAGAGAATAAATTTGTTGACATTCTATTACTAATAGAAAAATGTCATTTTGGTTGCTAATCCATTGATAATTACCAACGGATTAAATTCCATTGGTAAATTTAGTAGGTAAAAAATATTTTTTTTTGTATTGTTCGTACTTCTAATTTACTAAGCATAATCCGATTATTAAATTGCCCCATCAAAATTAAAAAAATATATAAATAATTTATTATATGTACCCTATTATACACAAATTTACCCATTTTATTAAACATAAACCCGTTTAGCTTTTTAATTAACTTTTTAATTAAGGGTGGAGATTAATATGATATTTTCTTTTTTAGGTGGTAAAGTTTGATGTGGGACGGACGAAAACAAAAAATATAAAATTTAACTTGGGATGGAGGAAGTAATATAATACTCTCTCCGTCCGCTTCTAAGGTGTTCATTTTACTATTATTTGGCGTCCGCTTCAAAGATATCAATTTTCCCTATTTAGTAAAAAAGTACACAATATGGCACACCACACACCACTTCCCTCTAATACAACTACCTACTTTACATATAATAATAATACTCTTTAATCTACGTGCAAAAAGCAAATGGACACCTTAGAACCGGATGGAGGGAGTAAGACATAAACCACAAAAGTTTACATAAATACTTATGTTAACCCCATTCACACAAATGTATACCTTTTATATGTTTAATTGATCATTCTGTCATACAATCTCACATAAATTTTTATTTTTACAATTTGATGGAACACACGAAAATAAAAATCATTCAAAACTTAAAATAACAGAGAGAGTAGAATAGAGTAATATTTACAAATTCAACCCCAATGGGTTGGCCTAGCCTTGAAGATTTAGAGATGTTTTATGGTGAAATTCCCTAAGGTCTCAAGTTCGAAACCCTTGGGTGCGATCAGCAACTGTGGGTCAGTTCATACAGAGCACAAGAACACCAAGGTGCGATCAACAACTGTGGGCCAATTTATATAAAGCACAAGAGCACAAAACTTTGGCTTGAAAAAAACTGTGGAGCAAAACTTTGGCTAGAAAAACAACTGTGGAGCAAAACAACAGTGGAATTAGGCCATACAGAGCGCAAAAATTTTGTTTAAAATGTATAAAAAATAGTAAAAAATGATAATATTTAAATATTTGCTCTCAACAAATGCAAGTTGTGTGTCTAGCTTGGGCCTTATCCACTCATCTTCATATAACCAATATAATTATGTACTGAAAATCCTCTAACCAACTAAAGCAAAAATTCTAGCCCACGCAAAATACCGTTAGTCCAAATCTGGAAGGAAGAACGGAAACCAATTGGCGCGAATATGGAGTTTCACGGTAAAACCCCCTCACCTGCTACTCAATGCAATTTTTTCACTTCCTTTTGATTTTATGCATTTCAATATTATGCAGGTCTCAGAGCTTCTAATAATCCCAAAGCCATGCTTTCTTCTCTACTGAGCAAGAGAGACAAGCTGCAAGACGAGCTCCGAAGTGTCGAGAAACAGGTTAGGTCTTCTCTCCATTTATAATACTAAAATTTATTTGTATTCGGTTTATTTTCTGAAATTTCTATCGAATTTTAATTTGTATGTTGTGTAGAATTTGGGATTTCATGGGTAGATGCTGTTAATTTGTTGAACTCGGATTCGAATTTGTATTGTAATTAACCCTGCTTTGTTCTTGAATTGGGAATTCGTGTTAATTGATCTGTTCTTTTATATATAATTCACTTCTTATTATGGATTTTGTACTGTATGTAATTGGAGATTTCTCTGCTTTTATAGGTATATGAGTTGGAGACTAGCTATTTATAAGTATGCTTTGTTCTTGAATTGGGAATTCATAAGTGTGCTTTGTTTTTGAAGATCTGTTAATTCACTTCTTATTAAGGATTTTGTACTGTATGTAATTGGGGATGTCTCTGCTTTTATAATTTAATTTAACTTGTGTGTTTTCTGATAGGTATATGAGTTGGAGACTAGCTATTTACAGGAAACAACCACTTTCGGCAATGTTTTGAAAGGATATGATGGGTTTCTTTCTTCGTCGAAGAATACATCAAAGTAACCACCTTCACTACTCTTTTAATGATTCTTGAGATAAATTTCATTCTTAATGTCAAAAGAGGCCACCAAGCCTAGAATTGATTACCTCACTGCTTTTTTCCCTGTCAACGACTACTTTTTCTCGATGCAAATATTATTACTCCTGACCTTTTGAGTATCAAGTAGTCAGTTAGTCAACTATATTGAAATCACAATGCTCTTGTACAATAGAAAAATTGATTTCTTTGGTTCATCCTCAGAGAAAATGGTGTTATAAATAGGACAATAGACTGAGGGAAATTATGTTGGAATTTGCTGAAGATTTGGTAAATAGAAGATTGTACTATGAGATTATATATGTATGGTGCTGTTCAAGTATCACATTATCTATGAATCAATCTAGTTCTTTTCTATAAATTTCAGTTTCATGGGAGAAAGCATTCATACTAGAAGTCATAAACAAAAGAATAAAAATTTGTGTGAGACCGTAGTTTCATAAGACGGATAAGAATTGATAAAATTTAATTTAAAATCTACACCCGTTTATAAAAGTGATATCCGTCCAATAAAAATATTTCATGAACAATTTGTTGGGTAGATGAATAGTGATAGTATCTGTAGTGAAAGTGAAAGTGATAACTATTCAAGAAAAAATGAAAAGTCTCATCATGTGACGATCTCATATAAAACTTTCTTTAAATAAATTTAGTGCTCAAGTGACAGAAGAGTAAATCAGGACTGCTGTGCTTGTTATGCTATGTTTTGTAATAAGATGCATTGAAGTAAGCTTTTGGCTTTTTATTTATTTTTTATTTTTTATATTTTTATTGTAGTTACTTTATCATTTCATTAATTGAAATCTTATGATTTTGTATTCTACTACGATCAGCTGTTAACTAATTTTGTATTGGAAAGTGGAAACTAGCAACGTATAACCTTCTTGCATCGTGCTCTAGCTTAAAGAGATCCAAAAAGTTTCAACTTGAAGATAGAGTATTCTCATTGTCCTCAGTAACCTCACCAGCGGTATGTGCAATTACAAAAAGTCCTGCAATTTTATGATTGATTATTACTTTTTGAATTGGGAAAACACTTGTATGAGATCGTCTCACAGGAAGATTTCTATGAGACGGATAGAAAGTAATGACATTTTAATAAAAAGTGATACTCGGATTAATGAAAAGTGATAGTGGTATAGTCATTTATTTCATGAATAATTCGTTGTATATATAAAAAGTGATAATAAAAGTTGATAATACATTTCATAAAAAGTGACAACTATTTAAAAAAGCGTAAAAACGTCTCTCGTGATATGGTCTCACGCAAGTGTTGCCCTTTGAGTTGGAATTTTTCGTGAGACCCTTTGTATTTTGTACATAATAAAGAAAGCATACAATCACAATATGCATGCTAGTTAAAGAATATAAGCATGAGCATTGAATGTACTGATGTTTTACGTTATGATTTAAATTGCACTCTACTTTGAGGGGGTGCGACTAACAAAAATTATGATTTCAGTGGATTCATCATTTTCTAGCTACCTTCATGTTCAAATTTATCTCCCACATCAACCTTGAGTACAAAGTACCAGAGTTTGAAGAACCAGAAAAGTCTCAATCTTATCCTTAAATCCATCCAATCGCACAAGCAAAAATAAATTAATAAATGTAAACAATGGGAAAGAACCAACAGAATGCGAGATATTACTAAGTGAAGATCTTCTGCTCTTTCTTTCGCCGCAATTCTATTTGCTGTTTCTTATTGAGTTCTGCTCTACTTTACCTTTCTTGTTGTGCAAATAGATAAGAAATTTTTATAGTGAAGTGGAAATGAAATGTCTTCTGCAAATTTCTTTCAAGGCTTGCATCTCGTAGTACTGAGGATCTGACTTTAAGCCCTAGTAGTGTAGGAACTATACCACGATGAATTTCCATAGTTATATGGATTTTTTCCCTCAATTATTGTCACAAATGTGAGAGTTCTTTGATGTTCAGCTTCTATGTATCTTTTTCATATTACACAATACAACTAATGGATGTTTTTTCACCTCAAGAGATATATTAAAAAGAAACTCAATGTGTAGAAGAAGCCCCACAGTTACTGTATCGATAAATGGCATCAAACTAGCTTAAACGTTACTTATATGGTTCTATGTTATGTGTTTATATGTAGGCAGAAGAGCTTAGAGTTGGCAAAGAAGGTCAGTTTTTATTTCTTCTTTTATGATCATTTTTTATTTCCTTTTAGAGAACAATACTCAGCAAGGCTATAAATAGTCAGCTCGACAGCTCGTCCCCCATTCCAATTTACTGCATTTACATTTTGGTGTGGTTTCCTGTTTCTCTGTTCGTAGATGGAAAATTAGACACAATTCAAGGTAGACTGAGAGTCGGAGGTTTAGCAACTGGTGGACAGTAAGTTAACTTCGAACTGCTTACCTCCTAAAAAAATTCTAGATAAGTTTGTGTATGAAACCAACTGTAGACTACAATTTATGATCTGCAGAGGAAAGCCGAAGAAGGGACAAATTGGACAGAGGGAAGTAAAACGAATGAGGCTCTCAAGTGACGTAGATCCTGATGACGAAGATGAACATGATCTGAGATAACCTCAATATTTTCTCTGTTCTATTTTTAGTTCAGTTTTTTTCTGATTATGTTCTTCTGAGGTGAAAGAAAGAAAATATCCTGCAAACTTGGATCCCCAAACACATTCCAAAAGCAACAAAAGAGAGGAAATAGGAAGAATATAATGTCTTGAAGCATCATTGTCTGTGTCGTACTCTAAGGATGATAAGTTGTACTGATTTTGCAGGATTGTAACTTTGTTGTAGAAGTTTACTAGAGGATTTTAATTATTTAACGACTGTTGTCTGATTTCATATGAATTAAGAATTTATCATTCTTGTTTTGAGCTTTATTTTTTAAATGAATTCCAATTCGACTACGGTTACAACCAATTTGAACCTGTCTTATGAGATTTTTTAGTTACCATTTATTTTCTATTAATCTGTTTCATTATTACACTCTTAAAATAAAATAAAATAAAACTTTCAACAACCAGTAACTTTTCTTTAGTTTCAAATAGTCATATTTAATGAAAGACTAATTACAATATTTTATAATATTAAAGTAAAAAATTTAAATTTCTTAAATAAATTGAGGACTTATTTTATACTCTTCAGTCTACTCTTAATCTATCCAATTTCACTTTAAGATACATGGGACTCACTCATTCACTAATACAATTAAAATATGAGACCTACACACCTCATTAATACAACTACACACTGCACATTAAATAATAATACTCCTTAATCTACTCACAAAAAGCAAACGGATAGATTGGCGATGGACGTAGGAGTACTATTTATTTATTATTTAAAAGATTAAATTACACTTAAAAGTTAATAAAGTTGATCAATTAATTTATTTTTTCTTAAACGTGGTGGTGCAATAATTTTGTGAATTAACTGATTTTGGACCTGTTGTCAACCATCGGAGTAGAAACAATTTCTCGATCTTCTGCCGTATTCTGTTGCTTTTCTCAAATATCGTCTTCCCAAGCACACTCTTCTCTTTTCGCCTTTTCAATCACGCAATCTTCCGAGACATTTTTAAAAGAGAATTTCGTGAGTGGTTATTTCGTGGAATATGATATATAAAGGATATAACAATTGCCTAGAGGAGGTATATATTAAGAGTGAGATTCTTGTGTCTCGGGACATCATACGCCTTTACAATTTCCGTGCCCATTTTCAATTTAAACCCCTTAGCAATACATATGTTTAAATAGAATATGGAGGGGGAGGGTTGTGTTCATATGAAGATACGGCCGTGTGTCCCGATGTCCCCGAGAGCGTAGAAGCTTTTGCCATATATTAAGGTTCGGTACCTTAACGGATTTAGGCAATCCCATGTTCGAGTTGACACATTTCTTGAATTTATTAATAATAACTCGATCCATATATACTTCATCTGTCCCGCCACATAAGTTATATTCTACTAATTAGAGCGTCGCGCTACAAGAGTTAAATTTCCTTTTTGATAATAGGACTCACACAAAACAATCACTTTATCTTTATGGGACCACACACAACACTAATACACCTACCCACTATACATTAAAATACTAAAATACTATATCTCTCAACCCACTATATATACATTAAAATACAATATTTTTTAATCTCCATGCAAACCGTAAATATATCTATTTTCATGGACGGAAGGAGTATATAATATGAGCTCCTTAAGTATTCATTAAATTTCCATGTTTAATATATTGAATATCCATTAAATATACAAATTACCAACAACTGTAGCTCATCAACCAAAATAGTTAGGACAATAAATCATTTTATAATTAACAACACACCATATTTAATAAATATTGTCTCCCAATTTTTCCCGAGCTTATTGATTTAACAAATAAATGACACCAATTGATGAATTAAAAAAACACATATTGAATACACGTGCATGTTAATAGACGTCGACTCTAAGGGGTATAACATTTTTATCTCAGATCGAGTATTGTGTTTGAAAATTTTTTGGATGAAAGCCATAAAACTTGATGAAAGTAGTTGAATCCACAAAGAACACTGAATAATTTGACTTGCAAAATGCCATATTAAAAGGGTTTAGCAACTTGATCTTTATTTTTGGTTTGATTCTCGTCGAAAACTTAAAAAACCTTTAGACAACTTTAACGACTTTTATCTCTAAACGTCTTTTATCTTTGTAGAGAATAGTTTTTGGGGTGTTGAAAAACTTCAGAAGAATGACAGATTGGAGTGGTTTAACACCTTCATCTTTGAACTTGAAGCGCGCTCCATTTCATTGTAGAGAATGATTTTATGGCTCGGATCTTCTGTTACATTTGGTGTTACATCTCTTGTTACAAACTGTTGGATGATTGACACGTAGGATAGACTAATCTATACCCTAACAATCAACCCTAAGGGGAAATGTTGAGATTTTTCTCTCCGCATACGTGTCACTCATCTAACACGTGTAACAGGAGATGTAACACCAAAATGTAACATGACATCCAACGCCATGATTTTGTATGTTTTGGATGAACGATCAATACCCTTATTTTTAGGTGGATGAATGAATTTATTTTGAAATATTCTCTCTTCAAATAAGATTTGATTTAATCATATCTAATGTGATTTGATTTGATCTAATCAAATGGATTGAGTTTGACATCTTTAATTTGGGCATGCTTGATTTCATTTGGGTCTTATGTGAACTAAATATGACCAAAAAAAATTATATCAAGCAAAAATTTTTGTGAGACAGTCTCATGGAAGAAGTTTCATGAAACAAATAAGAAGCTATAACCTTACAATAAAAAATGATATCTGATTAATAAAAAGTTGTAGTTGTGCAATGGAGTATTTCACGATTAATTTGTAGTGTAAATTAAAAGATAATATTTTTATTAAAATTGATAACTAATTAAAATTTTTTAAAACAGTCTCACTATGAGATATTCTCACCCAAGTTTGCCCCTTATAATAATGATAAATTATTTACTTATTTATTTTAGGAATTAATTTTATTTAAATTCCTTAATAAATAATGAATTGATATTAAAAATACTCTCTCCATCCAGCCACAAGTGTTACGCTTACTATTTGTACGGAGATTGATGAACATAGTAGGAGTCGATATCTTGTGCACCAGGTGCACACGTGCATCTATATGCGTATAATTTTTATTCAATAGTGTATAAATATTTATTAATAATTGTATAGTTTTTTACATTCAATTTTTCATTAAAAATTAATAGAAAATTCGTTAACAAAATGTACATATTTTTATTGATTAATGTATATGTGTTTTATTCATATAAGTGTATAAGTTTTTGAAGGTGGATATACACATGATAATTTGGCATATAGTATTTGAATGTGTAGTGAATTGAAAGATATGATATTTTAATATATAGTGAATAATGACGCATGTTTTTTTCCAATCCTCCATGGGAGATGGAGGTGGAATGGAGAAAGAAAAATTAAGACATCTTTTCCCTAAAAAAACTGTCGATGGAAGCCTTGAAGAAGAAAGTGATATAAGAAAAATTCAGGGAAATTCTCTATCTTTTGAAATGGAGAGGGAAGAATATAGGGTAAATATCAAAATTTCTGTAAGTATAGCATTTTCTAATTTTAGTCTTTCTTCTATTGCGTTTCTTATTTTTGGTCCTCCGGGGTCCGTTTCTTGTCCTTTTGGTCCAATTCAGTCATTTTTCGTCAAAAGATCATAAAATTCATTGGAAAATTGGGCGTGTATTGCACTGCGCTCTTAAAATATTACTAGAAACAAACGCGCGTACATGGCAGGTAGAGCACGCAAAAAGGCCGGGTTGGGCCCGGTCGGTACCAGCCCACCGAGCCAATGCACATTTACTGGTCGGGCCGGGCCCATTTTTTGGCGGGTCTTATTTTTCGTGGCCCAGCCTAGCCCATACTGGGTCATTGGGCCATTGGGCCATTTCGGCCCATTAATATTAATTTATTTTTTAAAATTTTAAATTTTTTATTCTCTTCTTGAAAGAAATGATCAAGGAATACTCGGAGACACATCTAAAAAGGCTTCCTATAAAAAAATTTAAAATTTATTTATTTTAATACGTTTAATAATAATTATATAATTTAATATTGAATATTATCCTCAAATTTATAATTAGATATAAATGGTAAATAATCTATTCAATTAATTATTACTCCCTCTGTCCCATAGTTAAGTTACCGACACTGTAGATACAGAGTTTAAAAAAATTGCTTTTTGATCAACTTTATTGACTTTTTAGGAGTATTGTTGTATTTTAGATAATAATAAATAAATTATAAAGTATGTTATGTGTGTTAGGTGTGAGTGGTAGTTTTGAAATTAAGATAACTTTTGAGGTTTTTGGTTAATGTGAAGTTTCCTTTTTTGGGTGGTGAACATAAGTGTGGGACGGACGAAAACGAAAAGTATGAACATAAGTATGAGACGGAAGGAGTATTATTTTTAAATCAAATAAATTAGAATTTATTATTAGGGGTCTATTGTATATTATTAAGTGTTGTTAAATAATGAATTAGAGCTATTTAACAGTAGTAATCACGATTATTATGGGATTAAATTACATTATTAGCATCCAACTTATTTCATTATTATAGTAATGGAATTTAAACCCAATCTTAACAAATTTCAACAACATTAAATCTCATACACAATTATTTTTTTCCATTCTATAGAGTAATTATTATTTTTCTTTCTTCTTAACTTTATTTTTATCATATACAATATTAAATTTCATACACAACTTATCACATTATTTTATATGTATATATTTTCTTTCTCCTTAACCTTATTTCTATCATAGAGTAATCAAAATATCCAAGTAAAATAGAAAATTCATATATAATTTGAAGATTATAACTATTTTAGAAAGTTATTTTTATGACTATTTTTATATATTTAAATTTAAGTTATTTAAATATAATTTATAAATCAAATAAATTATGTGTCACAAATAATTTATGATTAAATATTAAATTAAATATAAATAAATTGATCGGCCAAAAAAGCCCAAAAAAAGCGGGTCTGGCCAAAACGGTCTGGTTCTTTTTGGGCCTACATTTTAATGGTCCAGCCCAGCCTACTTATGGCGGGCTACGGGCTGGCCAATCGGACGGGCTATTTTTGCCGGCTCTAATAGAAGGTAACAATAAGCCCACTCTCTCTCTCTCCCTCACACAATAAGACACACTTTTACTACACATATACACCACTGTACCATTCTCACTTCACTACACATATACACTTTTGGCCCTAGGGCATAGCTCAAGTGGTAGAGGGGATGGTGGAAAGTCCTTTTAATTGAGCTTGGTTACTGCAGGGTGGGGATTCGAATTCTGTCTTTGGCATGAATTTGGTACCTTGCAAACATAAGTTAAACAGTGAGTCCTCTCTATAAGCCACTTGAGGCACATCCTGCTCCACCAATCCCCAGGGCAGAGACGGTGGGATCCCTATGGTGGCTAAACCATTTAAAAAAACCACCAAGTAAAGGCGCACAATTAAGCCCATCCAACTCCCAAAACCACTCTTCCTCTCTCTCTTCGCATCCTTTTTTTACTAGAATGAGTGAAGATGGAATCCCACCAATCATTGTTCGAAGCTATCTACTGTGAGGAAGAGCATTGGGACAATGTCAATGGCTGTTTGGTGGAAGGAGAAGGAGACAGCGAATTAGCCACTAGTTTAGAGCATGGGTGTGATTTGTGGGAGTTTGATGAAGAGTTGAAGTGTTGACTGCAGAAAGAGCAGGAATTGGAACCGTACAGTCAGGGGCGGACGTATGTAGGGCCTAGGGGCACTGGACCCCCTGAAATTTTGAATTTTTTTACTATATATGTAATAATTTTTTTAATAATATATGATAGCCCAGTGAAAATTTATTTTTTATGGAGGTTGAGAGGTTCAAGTTCGAATCCATCCCATCACACCGTGTAGTTTTTCATTGTCCTTTTCACTATTTTTTACTTTTGCCAATTCTTTCTAATATTATTTCACTATTTCTCCTTCTTCCCATTCTTTTACGCTCTTACTATTTACTTCTGGCCATTCTTTCCAATATTATTTCACTATTTTTACTCTTCTCATTCATTTACACTCTTCTTTTCATTATTTTTACTTCTTCCCATTCTTTTGCTCTTTTCACTTACTTCTGGACATATTAAATGCTATATTACTAAAATATTTTTGATGTTAAAACATGTATCAATAATACAGATTGGGTGTACAAACATTAACCCGAGTACATAGAATATCAATTTATACATTATACTTCGCATTATTTTTTGGGCCCCCTTGACACAAATCCTGCGTCCGCCACTGCGTACAGTGGTAGTGGGTGTGAGGAGAAAGCATGTGTGTGTAGGGATGAGGCTGTAGAGTGGATGATTAGGGTACATGGTGCAGACAAGGGGTAGGTCGTTGCTGTAATAATCAAGCTTTGGAATGTACTGCGACATGGTCCCAGTAACAATAACATCGATGTATATAGTGTTCGGCCACAACCTGGTAATGTTCCCCTGTCATGAATCCTTATCGCCAGCTTCGGGTTGGGTTTCACGACCCGTGACACCGCCTCACGGACGGATGGGTCACTGATGAGCGGGTTGACGGCGCCGGTGCAGATGTCGTGGGCGAGGAGGGACCAGTGCTTCTCGAGGAAACAGATGGCCCGGATGAAGCCCGAGGTGAAGACCGCCCCGACTCGGAGGACCTGGGTGTTCTGAGATAGGCCGTAGAACCAGAACATCTGGGAGTACGTGCTCTGGTAGGAATCAGGGCTGAGAATGGCTTCATTGGGGCTGGTGTAGTTGGTGTAAGGATCGTAAGGCCTGTCCTTGAAATGGGAGGAGAACGGGTCGGGCGAGAAGGCAGCTAGGCATACGGGTTTCAGATTTGATGAATAGGAAGTACATCTCTCTGCCCTTATTCAACACAGAGCGCGTGCAATGCATGCACAATTTTCGGACGAATTTTATGAACTTCTGGCAAAAAATGCCTGAATTTGGATCAAAAGGATCAAAAAAGGACTTCGAAATATCAAAAGTAAGAAACGCAATAAAAAAAACTAAAATTGAAAAATATCATATTCGGGAATAATTTTAATATTTACCCGAAGAAGATATAAATGACTAATATTTCAAATAAAAAAGTAGGGCTTATTTTATTCTTAGATCACCCTAATTAGAATCTTTTTGAATGATGGGCCACAGTTTAAGAAATTGAAATGGGCTTGAAATTTTATTAGCAAATGGGCCTCCTTTCCAAATATCAATAAGTTCTCTGCTTTCCAACTTCAAATAGGCCGGCTGCAAGTTTTGGGTTCGATTCGAGCATTGAATTTTTGTAATGGTGTATATTTCTATTTTTACCAATTTGATCAAATCGAATTCCATTTCTTCTCCAGCAACACTTCTAAATCCATCTTTCGACTAGGTAGTTTTATATATTTCAGTCGATAGAAAAATAATTTAGGTTCTAAATTGATAGTTTATTTGGATTGAAAAAACTCCTTATTTTACATTGAATTGCTTGTCAAATATATATTTTACTTGAATGTTTATTATTTTTTATTAATTGCGAATCACCATTAATTAAAATATTATAACTTATTATCCATCTTATTAAATTAATTCTGTACGATTATCTTACGCCAAGTTTACTTTTCTTCTCATATCCACTGTTTATGACATAAATCTTACAATTTTTAGAAGAATTTTCTCCACAAAAATCAAGTATACAATTAAATCACACCCTCCCCGTGTCACATAAAAGTATACATTTTGATATTTTAGTTTTTCTTGCACTAAGGCATACATTTTCTTTTTTATAAATGAGACCCTACACAATATTCTAGGGCACAAGAACCTCACTCAAAATCTAAATTAAAGTTAGGACAAAAAAGGTAAAGTGAAAGAAAATCTACTTATTATTTATTAAAATTTTATATTGCTTAAATTACTTAAAAAAACATTTACCTTAATGCAAAAGAAATAGAGTATATAAATGGTCCCAAGGCATAACTCATCAATTATTAGAGGAGGGGGTAGAAAGATCTTTTAACTGAGTTGATAATTGTAGATTGGGAGTTCGAATTTTTTCTTTAATAGTGGAGACCGTGGAGTACAACAAAGTCTTTAATAGTAGAGACCGTGGAGTACAACAAATAGATTATATAATTTTACCAAAACAACGATAAAATGAATTCTTTTAATTAGGAAATTTCACCCCTAAAAAAAATTGAGACAATATATTAACTCAATCTCAAATCATCCGTCCGTCATACAATCGTGAACCTAGACTCAATTCTTGTTCTTTGTTAATTAAAGGAGAAATAAAAAGGATTTCCAATCAATATCTCTCATAACTCTTGCACGTCTTACTCTTGTAAATTCAGCTCAAACCACACAATTCATTTACACATCACAAACCACCCTCCTCCTATTAAGAGTGGGGTGAAAAGAAATTGAATTTTAAAACATACTCCCTCCGTCCCAAAATTGATTGCACTGTTACTGTAGATACAGAGTTTAAGAAATATTGACTTTTTAGGAGTATTGTGGTATTTTTAGGTAATAAATAAATTATAAAGTATGTTATGTATGTTAGATAAGTGTGATAAAGTTGTAATTAAGATGAACTTTTAGGAGTGGGGATTGATGTGATATTTCCTTTTTTGGAAGGTACAATCTATTTTAAGACGAATAAATATGGAAAGTGTGCAATCAATTTTTGGACGGAAAGAGTATATTTTTTTTAAATAAGAAGAATGAAGATGTTAAAATGAATTTATAAGGTGATTTTACCCACAATTCATCATAATCCACAAAATGATGGTTATTAGTGGGGCGGATTAAGGTAGGGTCGGTCATTTTCCGGGCGGGACGGGGGTGGGGGTGGGTGGGTTTTTGAGTGTATTTTGATAAGGCGGTGCGAATTGGCCATCAAATTTAGTTTGTACTGACATTTTTATGTGAATTTTATAATATTAGTAAAAATTAAATTGTGAAAACATGTCGACGAAATTAACTAATTAATCCACAATTCGCAAAATACCATTTTTATGTGAAACTAAAATGATGGGTTATTTGTGGAAGGAGTGGTGTGAGCTAAAATGAGCTAATTAATCCATAATGGTGTGAGTTGAATTGAGCTAATTGATCCGCAATTCGCCAAAGACAATTTTTATGTGAAATTGAAAAAGATGAATTATTTGTAAGACGTGCCACGAAGGTGTAAGCTACGATGGGCGAATCAAATACGGGTTATAATTATGCGGGCCACTTGTGGTGCACGTCACAACGGGGTGGGCCACTGAGGCGAGTTTTGAGTGGATTTTTACAGGAGATGGGCAGTTTAATCAATAAGCTAAACCTAAACAGAGGACTATTTAGGCGTTAATCAATTCACTTATCTTGAGTTTTATGCACTACTTCTTAAATATTTTCAATTGGAAATTATAAATCTTTAATTATGTTGAATGCATTGTGCTTGCCATTCATTCTTAAATGTTGAAATTTTAATCAATTCTACTCTCCCTAAATAGTTTAACATGTAAAATTCTGAAAGATCTTAAAAAACATGAGTAATAAATTAAGAATATGTGTTTTACCTACAGTCTACCCTTTATAAAGCATGATTAAATTAATAGAAATTCAAGAGAGAGAAAGAGAGAGGTAGACAATTGCCAGGAAACTGGCATATCCATGACTTAAAACAAGAAGATGCTGTCCTATGTCACTCACACACACACACACACAATAAATACCCATGTTTGGCATTTGCAATACTCTAATTTCTCTATTTCGGCTCCATAACTCAGAGGGGGCTGCTCAGTACTAAAAATTAAAAGCAAGCATTTATAGTTTTCAAAGCAAAAAATATTAATTAAAAAAAAATAAAAAGAAGAAGCAATTTAGAGAATGGTGAGAGCTCCTTGTTGTGAGAAGATGGGTCAGAAAAAGGGTCCTTGGAGCCCTGAAGAAGATCAGATTTTGGTCTCTTACATTCACCAACATGGCCATGGAAATTGGAGGGCACTTCCCAAATTAGCTGGTAATTATGCTCTAATTTCATATTTATGTAATAAAAACGTTTATCAGGGTTCTTGTCTGAATTCAGAGATTATTGCTTTTAATTAATGATTTTGTTGATGTTTTCAGGGCTGTTGAGATGTGGGAAGAGTTGTAGACTGAGATGGATAAATTATTTGAGGCCAGATATAAAGAGGGGAAATTTCACCAAAGAAGAAGAAGATACCATCATCAACTTACACCAAATGCTTGGTAACAGGTGTGTGTTTTCTTTTATCAATTAATTAATTTAATCTGTGTTCCCTTTAGCATGTTTTTCCAATGATATCACTTTAAGTGAAAATTAGAACAAAAAAGATGTTTTGATTTCTGAAGTTTTGAAATTTTGGA
Organism: Pogostemon cablin; assembly: GCA_023678885.1. NCBI lineage: Eukaryota > Viridiplantae > Streptophyta > Magnoliopsida > Lamiales > Lamiaceae > Pogostemon > Pogostemon cablin. Next base: position 10,221,756 of record CM043008.1, on the reverse strand, counting down.
TTTTATCAGATTTAGATTCTTGAATAGACATGAGATGACAGGGTTCTTAGCAAAATTTGATCTTTATTACAAGAATAATTTTTTTTTTTTAAATCATTCTCAAAGTTACAATAATTACTTAATCTCTTTGGTGATTACATCAGAAGAATATTTCATAAACTGTTTATATGGATAAATATAATAATTCGAATATTTCACAATAAGAATTTTGAAAATATAATTATAGTAAATTATAAGAATATAAGTGAATATATGGTAAATCATAAACAAAATGATAGTAGTAATTAAAATCATGTTCACATGGGTTTTTTTTTTTTTTTTGACAACATTGGGATGGACTATAATTGACTGAAAACAGAGCAAAGTGTGGCCATCTTTTTTGTCTGAATTTTTAGACCACTCACATGCATGAACTATGCCATTTTCCAACGTCACTAATTATATATCAATCCAACTTGCATCCTTAATTTCTTCACCCATTACTTCTCTATTTCATCATTTTCACACCAACACCCTTATATTTATGTTAAGAAAGATAATAATTTTTAGAGGTAATGTGATATTGTTTTTATAATAAATAAATGATAAATTATATAATGAATTAAATTAAATAGAATTGGTTTTTATTAACCCAAAATAAAGAGTAAAAATTAAAGAGAGGGAGTATCAATATCTAATTATAATTATGCTTTATTTGCTTCCTAACTTTGCACCCTTCTTGATTTTCAAATAATTAATTAAACTGCATGGGTCCTATATTAAAAAAGTGTGTATTACATAGCCCTCTCCATCAATTTTATTATCTTGATATGTTCCATTATAAGTATTAGTTTCTGTTTTAAAATATACCACTTTACTGATACACTAAATAATATTTCAAATCATATAAATCCCGTGTATATAGTAAATATATTAAGTGGAGTGTAGGTGTAGATAGGAACGCTTCTTTTATATATAGTCGGAAGTAGTAAATTATGATCATCACCATCGATATTTTTATGGCTAAAAGTTGTGTGATCCTGGGATATCGGTACGACCAGATAGCCTTTAATATTAATCTTTAAAATTAAATGATATACCTTTTAATATAACTATTTGTACTCTTTATTTCTTGAAAAAAAATTAATGAAAGTGTATATATCCTTTAAAATAAAATATTGTACACTTATTAATTAAAATTTGTGCACTTGGAACAGAGATCAACTCTATTTTTATTTGTCTAAATTATGTGTAAAAATTGTAATTTTCGATAAAATTTAAATTAAATTAACGTAATTTTAAAAGTGGTACTTGAGATCACATTAGAAATTTTAACTTTTTCAAATAAAATAAAAAAAAATTTAAGGGCGCACTCTTCAAAACATATACACTAAGTTCATCAAATAATTTAAAAAGTCTCGAAATAAGGGATTTATGGTGTGATATAATCTATTCCATGCTCCTAAGTGGCAAGTGTCAAAATTGTCTTTTAGATTACTCAAGTGTCTTAAAATTTTGAATGGTCATTTTAACAGTACTAGTACGGTGACCGCGGGTAATCATATTTTATTATTTATTATTTTAAAATTTATATTTTTTAATAGAAATCAATTATATTAATATATAATAATGAAAGTTTTTATTTTTTTAATTTTTGTAAAAGAGCATTTTAACATCTATTATTTATTGAAATCATAACTTATCGTGATTAGGATATGTAAAACTTTTAATTGAGTAATCTAAAAATAATTTATGAATTGGCATACACATTAAAATAATAATAATAATAACCATTTTTTAATTTTATTTTTGGTTAATTCAATGTTTTATTAATCATGTTTTTGATCTAATTTAGCAGTACGTATTAAGTTATTGTAATTTGTACGTAGACAATTTTAATTAATTATAAATAAAATAATAGTTTGCACGTAAAGAAAAATAAAAAAATAAGTGTTCAATCAATTCACCGATTAACATTTAGAAATATCTAGAATATCTAATACTATTATTCATTTAGAAAGATTTAGAATATCTAATACTATTATTCTTATAAAATTTAATTAGTACCTTTCAATCTGTTATTATTATAGGTACTTAAATTAAATTAATTGTTTATGTGGAAAGAGAAAAAGAAAAGATAATGCCCAGCTAATTAAAGTAAAATAAATTATAGAAATTATTAATATTCATATGATTAATTTTATTATTATATAGAGTATCTATTATATATATTAAATTCATAACTGTCTGTGATTACAATGGATAAAACACCTTTTCGATTAATATAATTTATTGCACTAATAATATGAATGAGAATAATTTAAGGATTATTATACACCATTTTAGTCATAATAATAATTATAATAATAATAAAGAATCAATCTTATTTGTTGATGCAAAGTCCTAATTGATCATGTTTTTGTATTTATTTTTTTAATTTAATTTATTAAGTTATATTAATTTTAAAATGAATAAGTTAATATGATTATCATTTTTTATATATATATATATATATATATATATATATATATATATATTTAAAACTAAAGTATTGGTTTACATGAAAAGTAAAGAAGAAAAAAAAATCAGTTTGAAAGATTAGAAATTCTAAAACTATATATTATCTTTTTTAATTAGTTACATTTCAATTAGGTAATTTAATACTTTAATATATTAGAAGAAATAATACCTTTATATATATATATATATATAATTATCTTTTGCATTAGATATGGATTTTCCAAAATAATTTTTAAAAATAACCATAATTAAATTACGGGCTTCTATTAATTAATTTCTTTTAATTAAAGAAAAAGTAAAAAGATGTATTTTTTATTTCATAAATTTTTAATACATATTTAATAAAATTTTATTAATAAATAAATATATTATATTATAGCAAAATACTGATATAAATACGGTGATATGCAATATTAATTTATTCAATATGATTATTTGTAATAATTTTAATTTAAACATTAATTTATATACCTAATGAATTCAATTAAAAAAATATCTTTAAATCAATAATAAAATTCAATCTATTAATTTATTATTAGAAAAACAAAATAAAAAAATAAACTTGTAATCTACGTAATTATTAGTTTAATAATTTAATTATTTAAATTAATTCCCCAACAAATATTAAAAAGACAACCTTTTTTAATTTATGTGCGTACGGTATAATAGAACATAACTGTGTGGGACTGAGGGTGTATAATTTTTGCAATATAAATACCATAAAAATATGGAATAGAAATTTGACTTGTGATCTTATGCCCAGCAATAATTATTTCATATTGCATCGTTATGACTTGTTGCAATAATTTTGTGGGTAGTGGAAACCAAATGTTAGGGGTTTTTCCAAATCCAAAATCTAATTATAAATACGCATTATTATTGTTATTATTATAATAATTGAAAGATATAAAGTCATAGTTGGTCATTTAGGACAAGATCTCTTTCCTTGATTATTACGTCGTAAAATTAGTAATATTTTAAGTCCACAAGTTGCTATCCGCTGCTTACGAAATGCACTCAGCAATTCTCCTTTTAAGATATTATTATTAATATTATACATAAAACCACACACTATATATTCATGTACGATGTGACAAATTACATGTCTGTCACCGTTAATGTCTTTGGCTAAGTGGTTTTAGTTCATTCATGTGACAAAAGTATTTAGATCTCTTCTCTTTAAACGTGCATGTTGGAATTTAGCAAACGACAAATAATAATTGCTATAATAATATATATATATATATATATATATATATATAATTGAAGTAGTTTGAATTGTGTGGATTCACGTGTAGTTTCATAAAGGCAAAAGTTTACTTAAGTTGGTCACGTGATAATGTTTTAATAAAAAATGACATGATAGATGAAAAATGATAAATATTTCAAAGTAAAGTTAAACAATCTTGCCGTGAGACTATTCCATGCAAAAATTGTTTTTTTAAATAATATTGCTCTTAGAAAATATCATATATTGTTCTTTTGAATATCAAATGTTAATTGTTATATAGAATAACGAAACTGGATACAGTAATTTTACATGAAACAACTACATAGATTATTATTATTATTATTATTATTATTATTATTATTATTATTATTTGTGTTAAGTACGTAATTAAGGCATTAATTAAACAGTGGTTTGATCTGCAAGAATATATAGAATCATTAATGTTTATGTATATGTATATGATTAGAGACAAGAATGCACGCACAGCAGTGGCTTTATTCACTATCATTAAACTATTCCTCGTTATTATAATTTTCATCATTAATTTATTCATTCACCAGATTAAATAATTAAATATAAACCCTAAACTCATGCCAATTTTTTTTTCTTTTTTCAGATGGTCTGCAATTGCAGCAAGATTACCGGGAAGAACAGACAATGAGATAAAAAACGTTTGGCACATACATTTGAAGAAAAAATTAAAACATGAAGATCAACCCTCTCAAGATTCCAAGGGCCATTCAATTATTTCAAATAAAAACACCACCAAATGTGACACAAAGGTGATGAAAATCAAATCAGATTCGTCGGCCCCACAACAGCAGAGTTGTAGCGAGACGACGTCGTCTGTGACCAATTCGTCGACGGAGAAGGTTAGGATGAAGAAGGAGGAGCTTGATTATTCATCAGAGTATTTTCCTCAGATAGATGAGAGTTTTTGGTCTGAAGGTGGTAATAATTGTTGGCATGAAGAAAGTAAAGATGATCTTAGTGTTCATGATCAGCTTTCTTTGCATGAGAATGTGGAGAAGGAGTCAATGATTGATGATAGCATGGACTTTTGGTATCATCTTTTTATTGGAGCTGGAGATGTGCCTGATTTGCCTGAATTTTGAGGGCCTAGTTGTGGTGGAAAGAATGATTTCAAGAGTTGGAAAATTTTGAATATTTCTTATGATCATGATGTGGGAATCTTTGAAAATTTTAGATGCTAATTTGAAATAAAAAGGATTAGTGCTTTGAGGGGTGGTTTTGAGTGGGGTTGACAAGAAAATTTTAGGGTTTGACTTAGAAATTTGGTTTTTTTTTTAAATTTAGAGTATTGTGGAATTTTAAAGAAATTAAATTAGGGATAATGTTGGTCATGTCTAAGCAATGTGTTTGTAGGTCAAATTTTAATGTTGTAATGAGGGTCAGTGTTGACAATTGTGCAACTTCCGGCATCGTGATAATGGTAATGAAAAATATGGAGTTATGATCTATTTTTATTTGGGGTGCTTTTGAACTTGTTGGATTTGGTGTCAATGAAATGAAATTAAAGGTTATTCATAGCTGAGTATAGCTGACTCCATTTTCTAACAAATTACAGGGACTTACCTATTTACTCCTCCCGTTGTTTGTACACTATTTTATGCACGTATATTAAGAAAAGTGATATTTTTTAGGGGTATTATGGTATTTATGGTAATAAATAAATGATAATATATATATATATATATATATATATATATATATATATATATATACATATATATATATATATATATATATTTCTTTTATAGAAATGATAAAGTATGTTATATGTGTTAGGTAAATATGGTTTTTTTTTGTAAATAAAGTGTATGGAGAATGATGATTATATTTGATTTTTTGTTTTTTAGAAAGGTGCAAACTTTTGTGGGACAACCCAAAAATGAAAATGTGTCATCTTAAATGAGATGGAGTGAGTATGTAATAATGATTTTTGTTTTATTAAAAAATATAAACTTCAAAATTAGCTTTTAAATAAAGTTTTCTTTGAGACGCTAATTACGTGTGACAAGTTGTGAGATAGATCGATTCATTATTAAAGTATCACTGATACATAAATAAATATGCTTATTGTTAGTTAAAATATATATTTTAAAATATAATGAATAATGAATTAAAGTATGCTCTGAGGGTGTTATAGTATAAATAAATATACGTATTTTAACTATCGATAAGTATACTTTACTTATATAACAATCATATTTTAATTATAGGTTAACACATTTCATATATAATCGTCTTATAAGAGAGTATCTCTATAGTTTAATATTTATTTCTCTCTTAATATTTTAACAATGGTTCTTATTGCATTTAGTGTCAATGAAATGAAATTAGGGGTTTATTCTTAACTGACTATGGCTCTGTTGACACATTTTCTAACAAGTTATGGGTAACTCACTAATGTGTGTATAAGCGAGGGATTAATACCGATTTAGTCCCGTATCTTTAGCCATGGTTCTTTTTGGTTCCTTATCTTTTGAAATTTCATGATTTAGTCCCGTAATTTAATTTGGGGTCGATATCGTCATGTATCTTGCGGATATACTCTGGTATAGTCCTAAATTTTGAGAAATGCTTGTAAACAGTCCCAAATTTTAGAAGCTTCGAAAATTTTTGCTAAGAAGCCACCTCACCTTTTGCTATTTCCAGATTTTCAAAAATAAAATCATTTTAAGCCTCTATATATTCAATTTTACCCCAAACTTTCATTATTCTTTCCGTTTTCAAAATAGACCTAGTCCATTACGACCATATCAGGCTCAATATGCTTCCATACATTATTTAAACAACATTAATCTTGTAATTAACCAACTTAAAACAGTAACAATAACTTTTTTGACCGTTAATTCACGGGTATCCGGGAGGTTTAACAGCTGCTCCTCACTGCCAACCACGTGGCCCGCAGTGTGATGGTTCGATCCCATTCCTTCAGCGGATCTCAGCACAACCCTGGTTCGTTTCCTACACCGCGTGTACAGGATGCTGCTACTGTTTTTCATCGGAAAGTATGGAGATTTAAGGTTGCACAAAAATGAAAGGTTACATACGGGCAGAAGCTCAAGATTATTTATTTATTGAATGGAAATATTATTACACACTCATACTACTTGAACAAGAGGAGAAGACTCCTCTAGCTACCTATGGTAGCTGAAATAGAAATACTCATACAAGAAAATAAAGCAAAGTAATACAATGTTAATTTAGGGAGAAAATAGAGGGGAATGGTCGATGCCTTATGCTTTCTCAGCTCTTCTATTTATAGAGGTTTTCAGATGTGAAATTCGGATTTCAAAGCCTCTCTATTTTTGCTGACATCACTGCTTACGTCATTGTGTTGGCTCACTGCTTACGTCTTTTTATCTATTTTTGTTGACAGTTGTCCTGCACTCGTCTTTTGCTCCTTCCGAAGGGTCACATGATCTCTTACCTTTTTGGAAAAATCATCTGACTCTTGCTTTTTTGAAAAGTCATTTGTCTCCTTTGGTATCTGAAGGGTTTTCTGGCTCTTGGGTGTTTTGAAGAGGTTTTACCCTCTTCTTTCCACGTGTGTCCTTTGCTAGAGGAGGTTCAGCCATTCTTATTCCTCATATGCCCAGTCTTACTCATTTTCCAAATTCTGGTTCCGTTTGGGAGGAGCAGCTCGAGCATATCTTGTTTGTCCATTGCCCAAAGTGGGCCATGTTACAGTATTTTTGATGGGTTTGTTTACTCAATGGTATCTTATTTTTCCAAAGAAGCTCCCGTTTGTCTTCGAATCTTCTTTCTGCAAATCATGTCTTCTTCCTGTTAAGGTGTTTAACAGAAAAGAACCATTTATGGACTTGTGTTCGAACTTGAAGGGGAACTTCACCTGAACCATTGTCTGAATGCAAACATACAAACCCCTCGCTCTTCGCGTAGAGATTTGTTTTTCAGAAAATGTAGAAACTAAGACTAGTTCCTTTCCAGAAGACTCATTGACTTTATTTTATGCTGAAATATCAGGGCTTCTTAGCTTGATGAAATGAAAGGCCTCATGGTTGCCTTTCCCGACTGGTTCTAGAGCCGCACTAGTGAAGTAAAGCTCAAATAAATCTCCTGTAGATAGAGTTGTGTTGTTTTCCCATGCTTTAAAAACTATTTTTCCTAGCCACTCTGGCAATTTTGAAAGCTCTGGGAAGCTTGGTGCAACAGTATATATTGAATCTAGCACCCCAAAACCATACCATTGCTTCACATCATTTGGATTTGAGCCTTCTCGCATCCAAATTCGGGGATATTCCCCAGATATATCTACCCGACATATCTCCGATCGGATTCCTTATCTGGTGTTTAATTTCTCCCAGCTGGCCTGGTACTCCTGCCAATAAGAAAAATCAACTAAGTTAATATCAACCTTACCAGTGCCCGTCATAGGCCTAAGATTGATCTCTCCATCTTTGACCCCAAAGATGCTGGGTTGACTCGTCGACTCTAGATGTGACTCCAAAGCCTTGATTTTTCTTTGGACCGGTTCTTTCTTTGGAAGTTCAAATTTAGGACTCGTGCTAAGAGTACTTAAATCCCTTGCTCTGGGTTTAGAGCCTCGTTCTCGACTACTCTCCTTTTGTCGATTGCTATTGCTATCAACAACCCAAAGGAATAGCTCTCGTAATGACTCGAATAGACTCCCATTATTGCGAATACAATCTCTTATGCGATTGGACACTTTGGTCTGATCACTTTCTTATATTCTTCCAGCACGCTTTGCATTGAGTACTAGATTCTCAAATTCCCTTTGGAGCAACTCAAGGTTGTCCATTAGGTGCCTTGAAACAGTCAGGATGGAGTCTATTTCAGCTCCCTCCATCTCTCGTCAGGAAATCTGCCAAAACATTATCAACAGATTTAATAATGACAATATTAAAATCATAATATCGACATTTTGCTTGTCATCTTAAAAGTCTAGCCTTTTCAGATTTAGATTCAATTTTATTTTTTAAAAAGGCTTTGACGCTCGTGTTATCAATTTTAAGGGTAAATTTCTTCGCGAGAAGAAATAATGGCCATTTTTTGAACGCCTTTCGAACCGTAAAGAACTCCTTTTCATTGATATGCCACCTCTTTGCTTCATTCTCTGCAAAGAGCTCGCTACAGTATCTGCATGGCGCTTCCCCTTCCGGTGTGGACTTAGTCAGCACTTCTGCCCACCAATGGTCACTGGCATCTATGTAAAGTACCAGTTCATCCTCATCATTTGGTATAGCTAACTTTGGGAGCTTCTTGAAACCTCCTTTAGTCGTTTAACCATTTCTCGGTGTGTTTTCTCCCTTTGAACTCAGTATATTTCTTCAATAGAGGACTGAACACCTTTCTGTATTGTGCTAGATTGTTGATGAACATTCCAGCAAAATTGACAACTCCTAAGAAGCTCTGGAGTTACCTTTTGTCCTTGAAATCATCAGAAAATCCTTGAACTTTTCCTACAATGTGTGGTTGTAGAATAACTCCGGACTCATCGATCTCGACTCCAAGAAACTCAATCTGTCTTGTTGCAATTACTGGCTTCTTTTCAGAAAGCATCAATCCTTCCTTGTGACATACCTCTGAAAAGATTTCCAGATGCTCTAAATGTTCCTTCATGTTTTTTGAGGCAATGAGGATATCATCCACGTAGACAAACATAAATGAGAAATAATCTTTGAAAAGATTATCCATCTTTCTTTGGTATATCTGGGGTGCATTTGCCAAACCCAAAGGCATGACATTCCAGATATAGTGTCCCTGTGGTGTAGAGAAGGCTGTGAACTTCTTGCTACCTTCTTCCATCATAATTTAGTAGAATCCTGATTTGCAATCAAACTTCGAGAATACCTTGGCATTCTTGATACAATTGACCAAGTGTTCCCTACTTGGTACGTAGTATCCGTTGAACTCCAAGATGTTGTTGATTCCTTTTTAATTGAATACAAGTCTCGGCTTCCCACGCTTGACTTCTCCATGATTTCTGACTAGAAATCCTGGACTGCTGTATGAAGACACTTCTGGTTCTATCAGCTTAAGGTCCAGTTGTTCCTTAAGTATTTGCTGCATATTCTTCCGATCCTCTTAGTTTATTAGGATATGCTTGTATCTCACGAACTCATGCTCCTTTCCTTCTTTCACTTTGAGCGAGCTTTGAGCTCATTTTTGTTCCACCAGGCTAGAGGATCCTCGTTGAAGTTCCTCTGTATCTTCTTTTTGACGTCCTCCAAAAATGTCTGTTCTTTGATTGTGACGTCTCTCTGTATATTTTCTCCCAAGTTTACTTTGAGAAGGTGAATCGTATCTTCCTTTAGTTTCTCTATCTTCCATACTCCTCTAGTCTCGGTTCTCATTTGAAGGACTGCCTCGCCATATCTCCTTCGATCATTCATCTTTGGATGACTAAATTTTCCTTCATCACCATGCTTGCTGCGAAATCTGATTGGCATTTTTCTTTGAGATGCATTACGCAGTCTTGGTACGATGATCCTATGTTCACAAAGGGTTGTGAAAATAAGCCTCCTTGTTGCGTTTTCTTGAGTAAAATGCTTAAATGTCTGTAGGAAATTATTTCCTAACAGAATATTTGCTCCGGTGTCATGAAAATATATTGATAGAGTTTTTACCTTATACCATCCGCTCCTCCAATCATTATTTCCGCTTGCTTGATTCCTCTGTTAAGGATTAGCACCCTCTGAGAGAAACCTTTTCCTAGTACTGTTGGTAATTCTTCGCCTGAGCCTTTTGAAAGACTCCTTCTTTTGCTGTGCAGATGTCTGCTCCTGAATCGATGTATGCTGCAAAATACTCTGCACGATACTCCTTATATATCATCCCTACGGTGATATATATTGAGAATGGACTTGTGGTCATGGGTAGATCAGAGCTAGTAAGCCCGAGCCTTTACTAGTAAACCTTGTATCTTTTCCCTTTGATCGTGAATTCCATTCTATCTTGTAATCGTTCCCAAGGTTTGTGATCCTCGAGAAACTCCAATCCCATCACTAGTTGTTCTGGGAATCTTCCTGCTATTCCTTCTATTATCAGCTCAAGTTCTTCGAGTTTGAGTTGTCCTTGATATCTCCCAGTTGTTGGCTGTTGGAGATAATATAAGACATCACAAGGAATAGAGTTTTCCTTTTTGGTAATGTCGAATATTACTTCGACTCCTCTCCATCCTTCTGGGTATTTCAGTTCACCTTTAGTTTTGAACTTTTCTGGCTCCTGGATCATCTTCACGATCGGCTTCTTTCCTAAATTTTCACTAATCATTCTATCTTCTTGGAAAGAAATCCTCCTCTAGTCGAATCTAAGGCTATCTTGTCTGCTCTAGACCGGCTTATCTCTGATTCATAAATCCATATCATGGATCGGTGGTAACTCTATTATTTCTGGCCTAGTTGCACATGCAGCCCTCTCGAATACTTCTGGTATCTCAATATACTCCTTCATTTGAAGTAGATCCGAATGATGGGTATTGGATAGAGCATACGAGATACTGTATGTGATCGAGTAAGGCTTATTTCCTTCTTTCATCAAGTCTTTGTTTTTGAAATCTTGATGAAAGGTGAGTGCCCTACAGAAGTCTTTTCTGTCAGATTATAGGCAATCCTTGGGTATATGTAGGATGCCACCTTGCCTGCGTACAGGTTCCCTGAGATTCCCCCCAAGTATGCTTCTCTCGTATTCTTGATCCTCTTATCAAAGATTGCAATATCGATTGGTGTATCAATACCTTCTTTGAAAGTTACTTTGATGAGGATCCGAATTGCTCCGATGTGGATCCAAGACATAGTCTTAGCCATTTCTTCCTTGAGTTTACTGAGCTCCCTCTTAATTTCATCAACAGGGACTAGTTGCATTTCCATCACATTACTCGTGAGCTCCATTGGGATAGCAATTTCCCCTTCGGTCACCTTATATATGATGTTATGCTTTTTCTTTTTGAAGCTGAGGAACCACTCTAGTCGTCCCATGGTAAATTCATCATATAGATTGAGTCTTGAATCCTCCTTCATGATTCTCATAAGGGTTCTATGAGAAATGGATGTCTGAGAAAAGAATCCCGACATGTCCTCTTGCATCCCCTGTCTGAAATTTTCTTCTTCACTCCGACTTATCTTTAAAAGATTTGTCTAGACTGAGGTATTTTTCTTCGTAGATGCTCTCGTCTGAAGGTATATCTTCAAACTGATATACTTGTACCAGGTTTTGGAAGTAAACAACTTCCTCTATTTCTGGAGTTGTTTCAAACTGTCGCACTCCTCCTTTCTGGCTCTCTGGGCAATCTGGTGATATATGCCTCTTGCTCCACACGTGTAGCAGTTACAATCCTTGAATCTTTCATTGACTTGTGTGGCTGCTATTCGGAACATCTTTCTTGTGGGAGTTCTTCTTGTGCTCCTCTGGTTTGACCTTGAGGATGAAGCTTGACTTCTTGAACTCCATCTTGATGATCCAGATCTCTGCCCTGATTTTTATAGCTTCGGGCCTTCTGTTTAGACCAAAAGGATCTTGGTCTTCTGGACCTCCATCCTCCGCTTCTCTGAGTGTAAGGATGATGTTTCTTCATCTTTTTCTGCTTCCTTGGACTTCTTCCAATGATGGTTGGAAGATCATTATTCTCGCAACATAGGGGTACCGTCTTGTTAATTCTCCTTAATCTTTTGTAGTTCTTGTGTGGTGATGCTTGATGACACCATTCTGCAATCTTGGCTTTGAGGAAGGACATTCTCCTTGCTATTGAATCCAGCTCACATGGTTCATATTTTTTGATCAACATTTCTCTCCATGGGCTTGGAATCTTGGCAAAAAACAGGTGGAATATTTCCTCCTCCTTGATCTTTGATTTCCATCTATACCCTATGAAGAGTTTGATGTACTCGTCTACATGACAGATGTCAAGTAACTCCAGGCTATATAGGGCATTCTTATACTTCTTCTTCTTTTCTTCTTTCATTCGTTCGAAGTAGCCTACTCCAGTTAAATGGATCTTGAATACCTTGGCCATGCGATCAACAATATTGTCGAGATTTTCGCCTTCCATGGCCTCCTTTTTTACTTCATCTGAGAGCTCCTCCCAGACGCACTTTACTGATCCTTCTAGGCTCATAATTAGGAATCTTATGAATCTTTCTTTATCCAGCTCTAGTGCACCTCCTGCAATCTTCATTGCATTTGTCTACTCGTAAATCAAGGTCTCTCTGTTCTTGAAGTCTCTAGTATCGTGATTAAGGATCAACCTGTATGGATTTATTGGTTCAAGGTGAGACTGACCATATGGGGTGTTTTGTAGACTTGATCCTCGAACTCGGCTTGCTCCCGTTGACAATCCCATTGCCTTCATATTGAAGTTTCGTTGTTGTTGGGTTGTCTCTTCCTGTCTTACTTCTGGGATTCCTTGTAATCTCGAAGTTCCTTCATTTTGGCTCGAATCACGTTGTATCTGCGGAGCCTGCGGCTGTTGTTGTGAACTTGATGTTTCTCCCACATTCATCTTTAGATCAACAATTGATAGTCCTTGAAATGACATATATAGATTTTGTAGATCTTTAAGATTTGCTCTTTCCATCTGAGGATGTGGAGTCTCCTCGAAGGATAGCAATCATCTTCTCGCTTTCGGACTTTGGACTTTGGCCTTGTGACCTCTGTCGTCTTCCCCTTTTAGTGTAAAAAGGGTTATATTCCGAAGGTTGCTGGCAACCTTCTGCATGGCCTTCTCCCGGTTACTTTAGTTTTCAAGGACTCTACTTGCTTTATCAACTTCTTGAGGTGGTCGAGTTGTTTGTTCTGCAACGTCTCCACCTTATACATCTTGAGGCTGATCTCAAATATCGTTTTGGACATGTTCTGGCAATATTCTCCAAAGAATTTTACCGTCTTCTGTAATTCTCTAAGATCTTGGTTTATCTTAGATATCTGCCTCGATCTCCTTCCACTCTGTCATTCTATCCAATGTGAAAAGTGATAAGGCTTGCAGGTCTCTCTAGGCTGGTTTGGTCGTCTCCTCCATTGTTCGTGTTTGGGAATACGTCCATGGATCTCGGTGAAACTTCGGAGTTCCACTATGTTTCTTGATACTTCATTTGAGTATCTTATCTCCATCTGGCAGCCTCCCTCCAGATGTTCCTCTTTGGTGTGGTTAGCACGTGCATCCTCCAGTTTCCACCTTCGACAGAGACTATCCCAAAATCGATCGGCGTCCTCGTATTTCTTTTCAGCATATTGTCTACACAACATATTATAATATTGTTGTATAGTGCTACTTGCCTCGTCATATCCAATAGGCCAGAAGTCACTGTTGCTCCAACTTTAAACAGAGCTAATAGTCATGTCACTCTCGAATGTCGAACTTTCATTTGGATCCATATATCTTTGAAACTCTCCTCTCGTTAAGTGATATAAGTTTATAATAAAATTTTTCATTCATAAATAAATTAACCTAGTGCTCTAATACCATTTTAAAGCGTGAAAATATAATGAAACTTGAAAGAAAATTGAAGTATAGAGGCTGTGTTGTCAAAGGTGCATTGTTAAAAGGGGTGTTATTAATACTTGGTTTGGATATAGCAAATTTTGTCTTTTTTCAGAAAAAGGACCATTTCGGTGCAAAATTTTAGAGTTACGAGACTATTTTGGCAACTTTAACTTTTCTAGGACTAAAAGAGACCATGAGCGAAGTTGCGAGCTGAAATCGATTTTTATTCCGTATAAGTGATTACTATTTTTATTAAAAAAAATATTAATTTCAATATTATATTTCAATATTTTATTTTCTCTCTGTATTTATTCATCCCTTCCTAATTTCCTACCACACATAAGTGAAACTCCAAGAATGTGGATCCAGAATGGAGCATTATCAGTCATAAAGCTGATAACACACATTAGTAGTCTTAAAAACATAGACTTAAGACTTCACCTTTGCAGCCCATTTAAAATCCGATCTTTTTAATTTGGACAAATTAGCCTGCAGTTTTTTTTTTCCTTCTTTTAATTGTTGCTTCCAACTTTCAAACTTAACAGGCACGGGATCCTTTCATTCTCCCCTCTGTCACTCAATTTCTCAAAAATCAATACATCATTATTTATTCTTAGTCATAGTAATCTCTATTCCTTCTTTGCTCTCCTCTTTTATCCTCCCCCACTTTATTCTCTATGCAACGATACAGCCTATATGGATAGCTCACATGATCATAAAGCTGACATTTTGTACCAATAATTAAAGATTGAATTTCACTGTCGAAATATGAGAGCAACCTCTCAAAATTAGGAGCTTTTTTTATGCCGTAGTGGGTCATGATCTAATTTCTATTAATCAGTTAAGTCGCCATAATTTACATCTTTACCATTCTGTCGGGCGGGTTATATGAAAACTTGGGGTGGAAGATTTAACTTTATTTTATTTTATTTTACTAACGATCTTAAAAAATAAAATAAAATCATTAGATATGGCGTTAATTACCGAATTTCCATTCTTCCGTCTATCGAGCTCACAGATCTCACTTTTTCCATCTCATTAATACATGGTAGATATTGATGTCATTAATTTATAAATAAATAAATGAAATAATGAATTGAATTAATTTTTATGTGAGTTATTAATTAAAATTTCAAAACAAAATAAAATAACTTATAAAAGTATATTAAGATCTAATTTACAATGTACGAATAATTTTATTTTTTCGATAATTTCAATTAATTTATATTCTTACATGACATGAAGTGTTGTGTTCACTAATTAGGTATTTATATTGTATTATTTTCAATATAATAAATATAATTCGTTGGTAGACATGTGGAATATTAAGTTTGAACAAAATAGATAAATGAATAATATCCAAGATACATTTACATATTAATTCATTCATAATTAAGTCATGTATGATATTTATCCAAACGACATTGATAAGAATGTATACTAGTATTTTTCAAAGAAATACAATCATTATTTAATGGGAAAATCACTAATAGATACACACTTTTAACCTAAATTATTATAAGACACAAGGAATTCAAATAATTACTTTTACATACAAAATATTAAAGTAAAATACCAAATATAATCTTATAATCTCATACACTTTCAAACCATCAACCCTACCCCTCACCCACTCATCGGCTTTGACCAGCCGTTGACCGGCGTTGACCGGTGTTGACCGCTGGCCAGATAGTCATTGACCGCCGCCTGCTGCAGGAATTTAAAATGTGCAAACAAAATGTGCAAAACCAAATTGTGCAAAACCAAATTTTGCAAACAAATTGTGCAAATACATAGGGGTATTTATGGTATCACAATCATAATTGTGTAGTTATGAGTAATAGTACTTTGAATCATGTAGTTTACAACAATTATGCATTATTTTATGTATTCAATAGTAAGTGACCCTTATTTAATCAATGGTGTACTATTATTATAAAACTTCTATGACAATCAAAATTAATCCATTAATATTATTATGAGACAATTAAATATTTAATTAATAAGTAGATATAAATTAGACAGTAAATAAATAAACATGGTTAATTTTAATGTCTCAAAACATATATTCCTTCGGTCCCTTTAGAGAGGATTTTTTTTCACGCAGGTTAAGGAGTATTATTATTTATTGTGTATTGGGTAGTTATATTTGTGGGTGTGTAAGTCCCATATTTTAATTGTATTAGTGGGTGTTGGTTTATATGTATAACAATCCATCAAATAGAATGAAGAGTTACTAACCTCTCTCTTACAAATCTGGATCTTGGATCATGGATCTTGAATGTCTCGGGATGATGGTGAAGTCGAGTCGAGTAGAATTATTTTCATAAGAAGAAACACATCCTGAAAGTGCTCCAGTCTTGGCGGATCTTCCCCAAAGGTAAAACGACTACTTGTTTCCAGCGAAGCAGCACCGCTATTGAAGAAACTCCGGCAAACTAAGAGAGAATAGAGGACTGGATCGAATCAAGATGCAAATGCTTGTGATGTGCAGATGCTTTGGATGTGGTGTGTATTATATTCTCTTCTATATGGAATGAGTGCAGAATGACCCTATTTATAGGCTACATAGACCACTCCCATATAGCAGGATCGCTTGATTTGCTACTGATTGTATTCACACACACAGAAGACTCGACTTTGCCATCATCCCGAGGTGTTCAAGATCCATGATCCAAGATCCAGATCTGTAAGAAATGTTAGTAATTCTCCGTTCTATTTTATATTCATTACCATAGTGATTGACTGGTGTACATATAAACCAACAATCGCAAGAAAAAATATCTTAACTCCACACCCTTCAATCACCATGTCTAATGCAATGGAAATTGACAAAGCTGAAACCTCTAATCCGTATAACTCCCAGAGAGTTAATGCTGAGATTCCTATTGAAATTTATTCCCAAATGATGTATTCTCCAATAGGGAAGCAGAGACCATTCACGGCTCCGACTCCAACGGAGAAGTCTGAGAAGTTTGGGGGTGCCAACTTTAAGAGGTGGCAGCAAAAGATGCTATTCTACCTCACCACGCTGAATCTGGTGAACTTCTTAAAGAAGTCTGTACCGGTGGTGGAAGAGAATGAAACCGACACAAAAAGCATGTAGCTTATGAAATGTGGAAGGGATGTAAAACGTCATATAAATATCTCAATGTGTGGGTTGCTACCCGAGTATGGGGTGCGACACTCCAAGTGTGAGGATGTTTGGATTAGAGATGAAAAGTGGTTGTGTTTAATACACAATAAATTGATCTTAAAAAAATAAAGTGGATCCACTTATACATATGTGAAAATCAAGACAAAATGAATAAATTACTTGAAGAAATGAGATTAAAATCCACAAAGTAAAAAGTCAAAACAGTGGAAATCTAACCTTGATGACTAGAGATCCGAAGAACTTGATTCAATGGGATAACGAAATTGTAATGGTTCAATTTAAATTTGGTACCTATTATTCCTTAGTAGAGCAATTCTACCAAGTATGAAACTCGTATTATGGGGAGGTTAAGTCTATGACTTTTAATGATTCCTAAGACACCTCATAGAGGTTGAGTATAATGGGGTACTCAAGATAGGAGATCACCTATGTAAGTGTGAAGTGAGTGACCACTTTAAAGTAAAACACTTATGAATCCAAAGGGGGTCTATGGTCGAAACAAACCAATACGTGAGAACAAGGAGAATGCGAGATATTGATGCGCTCATACTGTTTTCTCAATATATGCTAAGGATGAGTAGTTCAAAGACCTTGTGTCTACTAAGCCACTGGTATACTCGATTGTGTTGGACTACGGAAGGTTTAAAGTCTTAAGCTTCAAATCCGGATACATTAATGTTTCATGAGGATTGGATTGTGTGTCTGCATTGCATGGGCGCCAAATTCCACTCATGTGGGGGATTGTTGGATAATTTAATTTGTTAGTAAGGATTATTTAATAAATTAATCACCAATTAAATAATAATTAAAGTGAGTGAAATTATTCTCATATGTGGAGAGAAATAAATGTAATAAATTGGGGATTTTGGGCCTTGAGCCTAACCCAGTAGTCTATTTAATTTTGGTCATAAAACGCGTCGTGATTGGGGAGCCCACAAAGCCCAAATCATCTCCAGCAGATACAATATGTGGTACATTGTATCTAGACGGTCAAATGTTGTGTGTGAACAAAATCAATAATAATTCTTTGTATGAACAATATCGATGACAATTCTGTGTGTGTGAACACAATCAGTAATAAATCAAGCAATCCTGTCACTTGGAAGTGGTCTCTGGAGCCTATAAATAGGGTCATTCTGCACTCATTCCGTATAGAAGAGAATAGAATACACACTACATACAAAGCATCTGCACATTACAAGCATTTGCATCCCAATTAGATCATGTCCTCCATTCTCTCTTACTTTTGGAGTTCCTGCAATAGCGGTGCTACTTCGCCTAAAACGAGAAGTTGTTTTACCTTTGGAGAAGATCCGCCAAGACTTGAGCACTACCGGGATGTATTTCTTCTTGCGGGCAGATTTCTACTCGACTCGACTTCGCCATCATTGCGAGACGTTCAAGATCCATGATTCATGATCCAAATCTGTAAGAAAGGTTAGTAATTCTCCATTCTATTTTATATTCATTGCAATATTCATTGATTGGTGCACATATAAACCAACAGTGGGCGTGTGTGGGTCTCTTGTGTATAAAAAAACAAATGAGACTCTTTGGAGGGGACAGAGGGAGTATATCTAAATTATATTACCTTCGTCCACCATAACGTCTATGCATTTCCACTGTCTTATCTTAAAGTTTACATTTTCCTTTGTAGTGAATGAGACCCATAAAAATCCATTAATATATCTTTATAGGGCTCACACACAATACTAATATAACTATCCACTATACATTAAAATATTATACATCTCACCCACTACACACTAAAGTATTATATTCTTTAACATTTCAAATTACACATAATATGTACTCTACGTAAGAATATAACTCATTCTATTGAAAGACATCATATACTTTTAGGTGAAATCGATACTCCCTTCATTCCACATATTTATACACATTTTTCATTTTAAGACTTGTCCCAGGTATTTATACATATTTCATTAATAGTAAAAGTTACATTATATATCTTACAAACTTTTTATACTTTATTCATTAATCCCAACAATTTTATTACCTTTTCTTATTAAACTACAAACTTACACACCCATACTTTTTCTTATATTATATGTATTAAAAAAGGTAACATTTCCTAATATTTGTGCCCGTACAAACAGGCATAACTACGTGGTATGAATGGGGTAATATTTTTTAATAAAAACAAAAATAATAATGATAATGATAATGATGATGATGATAATATTAAGTAACACATGGATCATAAAGAAAGAAATTTTAGAAAGAGAGAGAGTGGGCATAAGCGGGTGAGAGAGTTGCTATGTCAACCTTTTCCAAGTGGATTCCGAGAAATATTAGAGTAGGTAATAAGTTGCAAATGAATAACTAGTTACCATCTACAGCAAATGAATACTCTCTCCGTCCCATAGAAGTTGACACACTTTTCTTTTTGGTTTATCCTACTAAAGTTGACACATTTCTTTTTTAATACATGGGACCACATAAAAACAATCAATCTATTCTCATGGGGCCCACATACCACCTCTAATACAACTACCCACTACACATTAAATATTATTTCTCTCACTTCACTTTACATTAAATTATTATACTCCTTAATCTCCGTGCCCAAAAAAATATGTTAACTTCTCCGGGACAGAGGGAGTACAATATAAAGACCTTCTACATCTGAAACCTACCAAAAAGTTTGAGGAGAGTAGACTGTTGAAAGAACTCTGCAAGATTGGAAGGGTATACAATATTTTATACCTAAATGAACTGGAAAAGGCATGAAATATCCTCAGATTCATGAGATTCAAAGCGGATAAGGATGACGATCCAGAAGTTATACTGAGAAAGATGAACGTCATCTGGATGGGATCTTACAGACTAAGAGTCTTCTTCCCAAGATTCGAAAGAACAATGGGATATATAACAATGTAGGATATGTAATATCATAGAGGTAAAGACAAAGTAGACACAACAGTTTAATGCAAAAGTTGGTAGAAGAGTGAAAAGAGTAACTTGCAGATAATTAGTCACGGAAGAAAATGAGGCCAACGAGCAAAAGATGGATAAACACATCAACGTTACTTTCAACACAATATAAAAGGACTTGGAGTGGCTCAAAGACAATTTGGTTGTAGCACTAAAAGAAGAATTTGACTGGGAAATAGATAAGGAAGACATCACTAGCGAAGTAGGGAAAGCAATCAAGTTGATATTAATGGGAGACAATCTGATCATGATCAAGGGCGACACTAAGGAGAGCAAACCTGAGATTATGAAGGACGAATGATTCAAGTAATGATTTAAATGTTGGCGAAACTAGAAGATGAAAGATGTTAGCTATAGAAGAAGAGTATGGACGAATTGGTTTGGTATACCTTGCCACACCTGGAATGAGAAGTTTTTCAAGCAGGCATGTATTAGAATAAACTACTTCTTAGAACTCGTGATAAAACAAAAAGATACAAACTAGATGAGGAGAGATCAGTAAGGCTTACAGTCACAAGTACATAATTCGTCAATAGAACAATCAAGACGAGCATTGACGGAAAAACTTATATGATAAGAGTAAAAGAAGAAAATTGTTGGTGTATATGAGATAGAAGTGAAAACTGAATCAAATTTTCATTAGAAGAGGAAGAGGATTTCAAGGGCTAGCGAATGTTCATGCAAAAGCTAAGTGGAAGAAAGTTGAATTCTCGCTAGAAAATCATGTTAATGAATTCAACTCGGGAGACAATGAAAGCAACCCGAATCTGATTTCCAAGGAAGCCGAGACCGTTGGAAGCAATGCTTGCATCCATAGGGCAACAGTTAGTCAAAAAGTCTCAAAACTTTTCTCGATAGCACAAATCACGTTGGTAGAAAGATTGGTGTTAGAGAATACTGAGTAACAGACGGATGGGCCTCCATCTGGGTGGAAATTATTCAAGCAAGTAAAGCAAGTGTTGGAGCAAATAAAAGTGCTAAATAAAGTTAGCCTAACAAACAATAGGCTGACAGAAGAGGAAAATAACACAGGAGATCCAACATTGGAGTTAGACAAAAGAAATGGAGATTGCAATTTTAGATCATTAAGAAAATGCTTAGAAATAAAAAAATCCACAAGAGAGAGTTGGACGACATTTAGGAAGAAGATTCAAGGCCAGAAAATCTGATTCACTATATTGAGGATCTAGAGATTCAAGAACAAATGATAAGAAGATAAATGAAAAGGGAAAACATAAGAGAAAAATGAAATTAAAAAAGATCACAAAGAAGTAAGAGAAAAAATCAACAAAAGAAGACTCACGGAATTATTAGTTCACATGGATACACCGATCGAAAGAAATAAGAAGAACCACAGAGATAAAAAAAAAAGGCGGAAGACAAGAATAGAGCAAGAAAGAAAGCATAGAAAACCTGGAATCTCAACAAAACACTTGGGCCTCAATCCAAGAATTTATGGTTTTAACAAGAAATAAGGAGAAAAATGAGGCTAGGGATAAGGAGAAAGAATTTATTAGATGAAGATACTATGCTATTATGCATATGGTCTAGGTCTAGGGATTAATCACAGAAGGAATATTTGAGGAACGAATTGCAGTTGGTTTCATACAAGAAACAAAACTAGAAAAAAGTGGACAAGGTTGGAGTGGAAATTTTGGGAAGAAAAGATTTTGATTGGACTTTTAGGGGATTGGAAGGTAGGTCTAGAGGAATACTTAACTTTTGGGATGCTGACAAATTCATAGCAAGAAGTTCACGACATGTTAGAGAAGCTCTGGTGGTAAACGGAATTTGAAAAGAAAACAACATGGAATGCTGTCTAGTCAATGTTTATGCATTATTTTATGAGCAAGAAAAGAAAATGGTGAAAGCTACCGCATGAAACGAAGGCACATAACCAACCAATTCTTCTTCATGAATTCATAAAAGGCGAAGTTGCCCCAATTTCTTATCTGCATATTGTTTTAATCCATGACAAATTAATGATACTAATGCCTAATATTCATCAATTTTGGGATTGGGAATTGGGATTTGTATGTTTGGTTCTCCTATTGCTAACCGGCAGTGCTAAATGCTAATAGGTTAATGCACGTTATAATAATATATATAATAATATTTTTATAAGGTTATTTAAGTTATTTTAATTAATAATATTTTAATTTAGATATTCTCGGGGTATATATAATAATTTTGGGGGTGCGAATAGTTGCACCCTTTATTTATTACTTAAAAATACTACATTACTCTCCAAAAGTTAATTTGAAAAATTAGAATTTTTCTTAAATTTTATGTCTACAGTAACTGTGAAGTTTATTACAGAACAGATGGAGTATTTTTTAAATCTTTTTTTTTTAAATGTTGACAGCCTATTGTTATTACATATATTTTATTTTTAAAAAATGCTGACCACTTTATACTTTACAGATAGATAGAAAATTGGGAGCGAGATTGTATATGTCATCTTTCAAAATGATTGTATATTCAGAAATTGATTAATGCACTTGATAAAATAAAATTTCTAGTAATGTTGATATATTCAATTCAAAACTATAATATATTATTGGATAAAATTAAGTTTTGAAAAAAATTAAACTTGAATTACTTAATGAATTTTATATTATATTAAATAATTATCCATTCTTAATGTAATTATATTTAATCAAAAATGTCATTTAAAGAATACTTAATTCAGTAATAATAAAATAAAAAAAATTAGGCCTTGTGTAATTTTCTGGCTTTATTAAGAATTTACCCAAACATAAATTATTTAGTTAAAATTTCAGTTAAATACAAAAATAAAATTTTCATTTAAAAAAGTTTAGAAAAGACGTATCTATTAAGATTTGAACTCAATAATTTTTCAAAATCAATCAACCAATAATACTTCACTATCTCACAAATTTACAAAAATCATAAATACTCTATTAAAAATATCATGTCACCTCACATTTTTGAAATCTAATTTTAGAAAATTATTTTACTTTAATATATAAGAAGATTTTACAAATTCAATAGGCAAATATACTCTTTTACATAAATACTTCAAGTTGGAAATTTTGGCCTCCAAACCACAATATTCATAAAAGAATTCTCTGACTCAAATTTTCCAAAGTAATCAATCTTTGATTATAACAATTTATAATAAAACCCTTAATTATGACCTAAATAATGAAATAATATTTAGATGACTGATCTCTTGATAACTCCTTCACATAGAATTTGAAATTATCATAGTAATTTCTAAATAAACATA
This sequence comes from Pogostemon cablin, assembly GCA_023678885.1. Classification (NCBI taxonomy): domain Eukaryota; kingdom Viridiplantae; phylum Streptophyta; class Magnoliopsida; order Lamiales; family Lamiaceae; genus Pogostemon; species Pogostemon cablin. Next base: position 10,198,169 of record CM043008.1, on the reverse strand, counting down.
CTTATATATGCTAAGAGAATTAATTTTTGAAGGCATTAAGATTGCAAGGAAACTTGTCAATAAAAAAATACGAATGCATTCACACAACTTTAACAAATTAAATAATCAGCACTTTTAGGTAACCTGATTATGAATTAATTCCCTTTACTTTTAAACTCATAAAGTTTATTTATTTCTGAAAAGTTGAAATTATTTTTGGAGGTAAAATCTAACATTAAATTCATTACATTCCTATTTTATTTTCCATTTATCCTACAGATGGCGTCGCATAGTCGGCATGGCGAAGGATGAGTTGGGGGTTGTTACATGAAATATTTCACATTTTAATTAAATGTGTTGAACTATGAACAATTTTTTTAGAACCCGTCGCTTGGATAAATCACTAAAATTGCTTCGCTACTTGAATTTTAAAATGTTAATTGTTCATTCGCATCTTAAATATTTATGGTTTAATCATTTTTTATATTTTATTATGATTATGGATTTTGACACGATTAATTTAATTTAATCTCTTCATTTAAAATAAAATAATAATAATAATAAGATTTTTTCTCTCTCTTATAAAATTTTATTTTTTTAACAAATAAATAGTATTGGCTAGACAATAGATGTTGCTGGATTTTGCTTGTTGTTCTTTGTAATTGTTGGTATTTCTCATATCATTTTAGATTGAAATTTTCTTTTTCCGATAAAAATAAAAAAATTAATAATCATAGGCGGAGGCAGTGTAGGACCGGGGAGAGCTGGCCCCCCTGGAAATTTATGTTTTAGTAAATATAGCATACATAATCTCACTACTTAGGGTATTTGTCTAGCGGTCATAGCTGTCAACATGTATGGACGAGAGTTCGAATCCTTCTATCTTCATTCCTCTTTAATTCATTTACTTTCTTTTAATTTTAATTAATTATTTTACATTTCATATATATTTTTTTAGTTTAAATTTATAATTATATATATATAATATATATATATATATATATTATACTCCTATTTATTAAAAATATATAAATATATTTATTTTGTCTTTCAATTTATATGGTTGCTTTTATAATTTTCTAATTAAAAATTATGATTTCTTCATTTTGCACTTTTTATTTCTTTAATGTAAATTTATTATTTATTTTGTTGTTATTATTTTAAATTCATTTTCTTTAAATTTAAAATTTATCATTGATTTTATTATATTATATATATTATTTATAATATTTTTGATAAAAATCTTAAATAAATATGTATGCTTAAATTTGATTTTTTTAATCTATTATGTATTAAACGATAAAGATCTAATACTATGCAAAAAAATTAAATATACTTGGCCCCCAAAAACAAATTTTCTGGCTCCGTGATTGATAATAATCCTCCTGAAATAGCACTTGTGTACGTGACTCATTGCACACACAATGATACGAATCTGACCTATTTAATTCTAATTTGAATTAGGCTATAGTGCTAATTAAATACAGAAGAAGTTTACTTCCTTGACTACTAATTCTTAAAAATCTAACGTAACAAAATCTAAATTCAATATCTCCAATATAATGTAAACCCACTATTATATGATCCAATAACAATCCACACTTTTTTGTGAAATTGAAAACGTTTTGATAAAGACATCATTGTAGCTTCCAATTGGTGGACTGCCATGCATGGCCCATGACTAAACCTTTTCAAGTCCGTAAATTGGCCACTTTATAATACTCCATCTATTCGATTCTAAGGTATTCATTTGCTTTTTGCACGTGAATAGTTCTAAAGTCTTTATTTGTTTTTTGCACGTGGATTAAGGAGTATTATTATTATAGGTAAAGTGGATAGTTGTATTATAGGGAAGTGGTGTGTCATATTGTGTATTTTTTTACTAAATAGAGAAAATTGATATATTTGAAGCGAACCGAATGGAGTATATATATATATATATATATATATATATATATATATATATATAGTGTCTGAGCCAGAAAATTTGTTTGGGGGGCCAAGTATATTTAAATTTTTTACATAGTATTTGATCTTTATCATTTAATATATAATAAATTAAAAAAATAGAATTTAAGCATACATATTTATTTAGGATTTTTATAAAAAATATTATAAATAATATATATATATAATAATAAATAAAATAATAAATTTGAAATTAAAAAAAATGAATTTAAAATAATAACAACAAAATAAACAATAAATTTACATTGAAGAAATAAAAAGTGCAAAATGAAGAAATCATACTTTTTAATTAGAAAATTATAAAAGCAACCATATAAATTGAAAGACAAAATAAATATATTTATATATTTTTAATAAATAGGAGTATATAATATATATAATTATAAATTTAAACTAAAAAATGAAATGAAAATGATAAAATAATTAATTAAAATTAAAAAAAAGTAAATGAATTAAAGAGGAATGAAGATAGAAGGATTCAAACTCTTGTTCATAAATGTTGACAGCTATGACCGCTAGACCAACCCCCTAAGTATTGAGATTATGTATACTATATTTAATAAAACATAAATTTTCAGGCCCCCGGTCCTACACTGCCTCCGCATATATATATATATATATATATATATATATATATATATATATATATATATATATATATATATATATATATATATATATATATATATAATTTTCTTTTCATTTCTTTTATACTATTTGACGGGTCGAATTTGCGGAAAAATAAAAAAATACATCAACCAGCGTCGACATGTATTATGCCTGTGTGAAAGATTATTTTAAAGAGGAAATATATTTTGAGATCTCTCTAGTGGAGTTGCTTTGTGAAAATTATAAAAGATGCTACTATATATTTTAATTAATATATAAATTTTCTAATCAAATGGCAAATACTTGTATACGTTTTAATTAAATTACGGTATTCTATTTTCCTACTGATAGATTTTAATTAAAGGACTATTACTATTCGAAATAATCACAACAATATTATTAAACACCCAATTAGACACGTTATAGGATAGGATAATAATTAATAAGTATGGATATAAAATTATGAGTTAGCTGATCACAATAATAAGAAATTATAAGATACTGGTAATAATCAGCAAAAGTAATAGGTGATATATGACTTGGATTACACAAGCAATTCCTAAAATGAAACTCCAATTTCAGTTTTATAATCAATGTACTCAAGAAGAACGAAGTACAAGCAATTTGTCAAAGTATTATTATTAAAATAGAGAAATTGAAGACATGAAAGTAAAAGATAAATTATTTAATAGTTAATATATATATATATATATATTATTACTAAATTATTTACTAGTATGTTGGTTAGTAAAATAATATTGATAAATTTTTTTTACCCACAAAAAATTAAATTTGTTGGTGTTTAAAAATGAATATTATATTATTGGTAAAAATGTTATAGAATTGTGGTTAATGATTCTAAAATACAAGTTAAATTTGTTTATAATTCGTAGGGATGTCAATTTTATCCGCGGATGCGGATATCTACCGGATAATACCCTATTGGGTACGAATAGAGTATGATATTTCGGGTTTTGGATAGGGTAGTACCCGTACACGCATTAAAATATTGAGGGTAAGGGTTGGGTATGAATTTTTTAAAAAATACGATTACCCTACCCGATTACCCATTTATTTTATTACGCATTATATATTTTATATAATATATACTACCTCCGTCCCAGGTTAAGAGGGTCATTTTTCCATTTTGGTCGTCCCACCCAAAGAGTCCCCTTTCCTTTTTTACACACATAGGACCCACACCCCCCTCTAATACAATTAAATATTGGGACACACACTTCTACTAATACAACTACCCACTACACATAAAATAATAATACTTCTTAATTTACGTGACATAAAGCAAATGACCCTCTTAAGGGGGGACGGAGGGAGTATTATATATAATATATATTACATATTTATATAATAACATAATATATACATAAACATAATTCCTTGTATTTGTAGTTAATTTGTTAGCATTATTGAACTAGTTTGTTTAACTATGCATTACTTTGTAATTTTATATAATTTAAATTTTAATAGTGTCATACTATTACATAATATATGAAAGTTACATGATTATATTTTTAAATTATTTTTATAAATTTATGAATCTCATAATATATTGCATTGATAATGATTTCTCTTAAATAAATTGTTCATGTGTGTAGGATATGATATGTCGGGATTTTACGGATATGATAGGTCGGACATTATTATTCGCATTATATTTTAAAATTGTGGATAATATCCATATACCCAATGAACAATATCCGCACCCTACCTGATGATATATTTAAGAGTAATAGGGTAGGGTAAGGATCCTAAAAATATGATTCAGGGTAGTACATGGATTTGGCATATCCATACCATACATTACCCGTTTACATCCTTAATAATTCTTTAGTAAATACCGTCATTGGTATTTTTTAGAGTGTATATTGGGTGCACCTGGGTGCAAGGGTGCACCAATATATGTATAATTTTTTATTTTATTTTGTATACATGTTATTCTATTTTGTATAAGTGTTTCGTAATAATTGTATACTTTTTCACACTAATTTTTTCATTAAAAAACTAGCATCCATATGTGTATAACTTTTTATTCAATAGTGTAGTACATGTATTTTAATAATTTTATAATTTTTTACATTAAATTTTTTATTAAAAAAACTGACAATTAAATTGTATACATTTTTGTTCATAATTGTATATGTTTTTATTTATATTTGTAAATGAGTGTATCATATCTTAAAGTGCACCCGTGTGCACACTATAATTAGCATTTTTTATTACTTTTAAATAATTCAACATTATGTTGAAAAAAATTATATTCTTAAAAAAATGTACATAAAAACATAATTAAAAGAAAACATATTACATTATAAAATTAGATATACATGCGACGTGTCTCAATCATTAGTGTTATTAAATTCTCAATAAAACACCAAATATAAAATATTAAATTTAATTTCGATTATAATAATATATAAATAACAAAAAATATTATTAAAGACATCGCAGTAATTTCCTTAGCGTACGAGGGTAAGAATTAAGAAACATCGTTTTCTTGAAGAATAAGTATTTACCCCACATGCTTAAAATCGTTAATTTCCACTTATTTAAATGCATGTGGTGAATATGTAATGTGTAAGTCAGTGCCCCTAGAGGATGAGCCCTATTATTATTTCTCCGTCAATGTAATAACGAACACAATTCTAATACAAAGTGGCTATCCATTATATATCCCATACTATAAAAAGATGTTTTTTTTTAGCGAACGAAATGAAACAGCTACCCTTTCATTGTAAAAGTATATTTACAAAGACTTGTGTACAACTTTTAATTGGTACAATCTCAGTACAACTTTCTTCATTTAACTTTTTTTTTATAATTGCTGCTGTTATTTTTTATTATTATTTATTTAATTTTAGGGATATAATTGCAATTTTACCCTTGTGGTTTAGGGTATAATTTATCCCTAGGGTTTAGGGCTTAGGGTATAATTGTAATTTTACCCTTGTGGTTTAGGATATAATTTATCCCTAGGGTTTAGGGTTTAGGATATAATTATAATTTTACACTTGTGGTTTAGGGTATATTTATCCCTAGGGTTTAGGATATAATTGTAATTTTACCCTTTTGGTTTAGGGTATAATTTATCCCTGGGGTTTAGAGTTTAGGATATAATTATAATTTTACACTTGTGGTTTAGGGTATATTTATCCCTAGGGTTTAGGATATAATTGTAATTTTACCCTTTTGGTTTAGGGTATAATTTATCCCTAGGGTTTAGGGTATAATAGTCATTTAAATAAAATAAATTTAAAAATAAAATAAAAATATTAATGAAGGAGTAAAAATTAATTAAGAAGGCTGGGGACCAAGATTGTACCAATTCAATTGGTACAACCGGTTGTAGCCTAATTCCTCTCAAGTATTTTTAATTAAAAATCACCCGCTCACTCCATCCTTCTAAAATTTTCTATTCCATTTTCATGTTTTATTGGTATTTAATAACATAATAAAATTATAAAACTATACCTTACAATTTACCATTAAATCCTTAGGGTATTTATTGAATTTTGGGCATTGATTATAACACATATAAAAAATCTTAGACTATGTTTGGACGGATGGATTTGAGGAAGGATTTATAAATCCATCCCTCAAATTCATCCCTCATTTTTGGATGCTACTTGAAATCAACGGATTTATAAATCTAATATTTTAAATCAATAGATTTCAAATCATGAATTTGATTTTGAATTTTTTAGTTGTTTTTAATGAATTTCAAATCTTTACTCAAACCGTGTCATTTGAAATCCTTCCGTTGTTGTGTAATTGATTATATTAATATATAAAAATTATATAAAAAATTAATAAATTAATTTTTATATATATATATATATATTTTTTTTTCAAACTCTATCATCGAGCCTACCCCTACCCACCCCCCACCCCACCCAAAAAAAATTTAAAATTTTTAAATTTTTAATATTTGAATAATAAAAATATTACCACTCAGCCCACCCACACCCCCACCCACACCAACACCACCCCCCAAGCCAATTTTTTTTTTTATAAAATTTTAAATTTTAATATTTGAATAATAAAAATATTACCACCCAACCCTACCCCCTACCCACCCACCCCTACCCCCACCCCCACTCCCCACCAACACCACCCCCTACCCCTAAGCCAAATATTTTTTATTATAAAATTTTAGAGTTGAATATTTAAATAATAAAAATATTACCACCTAACCTACCCCTACCCACCCCATCACCCCCACTCCAAAAAAAATTTTTGTTTTATAAAATTTTAGATTTTAATATTTAAATAATGAAATTATTACCACCCAACCTACCCCCTCCACACCCCCACCCCATCCCTCTCCCAAAAAAAAATTTAAAAAATATAATTTTAGATTTTATTTTTTAAATATTAAAATTAATTTTTTTTTAAAAAAAATTTTGGTGGGTGGGGGTGGGTGGATGGATAGAGTTGTTGGATTGGGCGGTAATATTTTTATTGTTTAAATATAAAAAGTAAAGTTTTATATAATTTTTTTGGGTGGTGGGTGGGTGGGGGGTGGGTGGGAGTTAGGGTTAAGTGGTAATATTTTTATTATTCAAATATTAAAAATCTAAAATTTTATAAAAAAAAAATTTTTTGGGTGGGGGTGGAGGGGGTGGGTAGGGGGTAGGTTGGGTGGTAGAGTTCATTCCCAAAAAAATTATTTATAATAAAATTTTAGATTTTAATATTTAATATAATAAAATTTTATTATTTTTATTTATTATATATAAAATTTTATTTTAAAAATAATTTTTGAATCATGAATTTGAAATCCTTCCAAAGATCCATAATTTATCCAAATAGTGGAATTCAAATGAATTGATTTAAAATTTAAGAAATTTAAAATCCATAGATTTTCAAATCCATTGGATTTGAAATGACTCAATACAAACACAACCTTAGATAATTCCATTTGCTCTCATATGTATATGTGTTGTTCGTCCTTCTGTGGGCAATTTTGTTTATGATTGATCCAAATAGCAAGGTTCTTTACCTAAATAATGTTGAATTAGTATTTAGATTGTTTTGGTATGATCAACAATCAAGATAAAAATATATCTTATTTATGATTTTACCTAAATAATGTTGAGTTATATTTAGATTATTTTGGTATGATCAACAATCAAGTTAAATTTCATCACTCAAAAAAGTAAACATCATTTTAATCTTCTATTTTAATTGCAAATTTACTATTCTCATTAACACAAATGACAAACTTGATAATTTATTTATTATATATTAAGTTATTTTTATTAAAGATCATTAGATATGTAAATTATGTGATTAAATGAAAATTGAAAACGGTGTTAAACATAGTAAAGACTTTTATATTAATAACTAATAAGCATATATACAATTAGACGCAAATCCGCATAATTTACATTGCTTGCTTGTACAAAATTTGAACCTTTTTTATAGAACGTCACACTTCCTGCTGTAATAATATTTTTTGTTTTTACTTAGCAATCATCAGTGTATACGTGAACAAGTGGAACCACAAAATTGAACAAGTTGGTTCTCATATAATACACTACAATTTACAAGAGCAATCCAAGGGAGATGAGGCGTAATACTATGATACAATTTCCCCCTCTTCCACATCCGAAATAGCCATAACTTCATCTTCTTCACCAAGTTCGTCAAGACGATACCCATAGTCGAGTGGATAATACAAGTAAGCACAGCCTATCATCTTCAAGTTGTTCAACAAACCCACATTATCATCCACCTCTACTGATTTTTCAACCTAAATAATGATACGCTGAATCAGAAAATCCGGAGACTAGATGGATCACATAGTCATCTAAGGTGAACAAAAAAAATACCTTATCAAAAAAAATTCTTGCAGCATTTCTTTCGTTCTCACGCTGCATCATCAAATCGTGCTGCTGCTCCCTGCGGAAAGCTTCTTCAGCAGCTTTGAGTAGTGCTTCAAGCTTGGCATTCTCTGCTAAACAAAATTTAAAAAAAAAAAACAAAAAACAATGTGAAGTAGCCTGCAATAAATTTGATAACTTTGAAGGGGAAGATGGATGGATAACTTTGACTATTGAAGTCATTCACCCTAATCTCTTCCCCTGCACTAGTGTCAAATCCGACTTCACAGCATTATCAACTCAGGCATTCATCTTATATCTCATGCAAATATGAACATCTAATTTATAAAATAATTATCACATGCAGACTAGATTTGGAAACCCAGTTCCATAGAGTTGCTAGAAATAATGAATTACATAAAACTAAACTTAAAAGTTGATCATTTAATATATATTAATAATTAATAAGAAGTTAGTAAAATAACTGACATTTACATGCAAATCATTTAGATAACTAAAAGACACCGTAACTACCTTTTCGTTGTTCTTGTTGCAGTCTCTCTCTTTCTTGTTGCAACCCCAAACGATCAGACTTCACACTCTAGACAATGGAATCCAGAATTTGATATAAGTAGAAAAATAACTGATGGAAATTCGAGGAAAGCATTAAAAATAATGTGTGTTGTGTGTCTGCAGCATGCGTGGAAGTACATAAGAATGGCATTGGGGAATGAGGCAGAAATATTACCTCCCGATGTGTAGCCTTGAAGATCGTTTCAACAAAGCGCTTCTTCAACATCGCAGCCCGCAGAGCTTTCTTGGGAGACATTGGAGCTATCAAGGCAAAAATATAAACAACAGTTAGGACACCGACGTTCAAACGCGGCCCAAAAATATTTCCAAGGAGGAGTATATATAGCACTCTGTCCCATTTTTGGTTAAGTTTTATTTTCCTTTTCAAATGCCCTAGATATATTATCCACTTTCTACATTTACCAATATAATCCTATAAATTAATCAAAAATGCTAAGCATTAAAGTGTTATAAACATTATATCACTATTAAATATAGATATATTAGGAAATTCACTTGTTTCTTAGTGTTTCCAAAAATATTTCTTAATACATGTAAAAGCTAATAATACTAAAACAGGTAGTATCAGCAACATGTTTGAGGCAAACATGGATAAAAAAACATTTAGATCCCATTGTAATGGATAAAAAGGCTCAGTTGTCATAATCATAATAGGAAGAAAAAAATAATTGGCACACCTCAACAATTATGTATCTAATAAATGCACAATTAATGAGAAGACCCCAACAATTTGGGAAAATAACATTGTTATATATTTTGTAAGCTTTCAACTATAGCTCATGACTGTAGTGAAAATATATCTTAATGAGCTGAGAATATCTTAATGATATCAGGTTATCAAATTTTCATATCCCAATATTCTTCAATTCATTCATTTATAATTTCCTCATTTTAAATTGTCCCAAAAAGAGACAGATAATAACACTGTAGAAGGTACTCATAGTGGTGTTGCTAAACATACATAGTAAGCTACCTTCAATAGAAGCAGGGGTAGACGGGCGAACGCTGTCTGCGTCACTGATCACCCCATGCTCGTTTTTCCCTGGCACCGTTTTAGCCTCGGACGACATGTGCCGAATCTGCAGGGGGAAGCAGTTAAGCTTCTCTTGGTTCTCAGCCACCACAATCATTGGTACTGTAACAAAAGAAAAACGGAAAGATTTATTAGTTCAACTTTAATCCTTGAGGCTTCGATAATTACTATAATTGAAATTCTGAACAGTTATGGGATTTCCTAATACAACTATTATGCCAGAGTCGCTCATTAATACTATTGCGATCATGTTTACAATTTGGGCAGGAAAACAAAGAGAAAAACACCAATATTAAGAAAAAAACTGATAAGATTAGTTGCTCCCTCTTCCTGAATTGTAGTCGTATAACCCATGAATTATTAAAATTTTATTTTTAAGCAAGAGGGGTTTTCTTACAATAATGGTTAACAGGCCAATTCTCATGCAATCATATGTATGAAAATCTCATTACCAAAAATAGACAGATAATAACACTGTAGAAGGTAAGCTACCTTCAATAGAAGTAGGGGTGCCAAGTCTAACAGGCAAGGTAGCTTTCCAGAGATCATTGTGCTTTTTGTCCCCTGGACCAGATATTTCCAGCCTCCGCTTCTTAGACTTTGCTGGCATAGATTCCTTCAATGGTACATTTCTTTCAATGGAACCAAAATCTAAAATGTTTATAGTGCTTTTGCATGAGATGTCTTCTGAAGCATCAAGCAGCCTTTTGAAGGTTCTTTTGAGCTTCTTCCCTGGCACCGTCTTAGCCTCAGACGACATGTGCCGAAACTGCAGGGGGAAGCAGTTAAGCTTCCCTTGGTTCTCAGCTACCACAGTCATTGGTACTGTAATAAAAGAAAAACGGAAAGATTTATTAGTTCAACTTTAATCCTTGAGGCTTCGATAATTGCTATAATTGAAATTCCGAACAGTTACGGGATTTCCAAATACAACTATGATGCCAGAGTCACTCATTAATACTATTGCTATCATGTTTCATATTCGAAGTAAATTCAAATAATAATATGGGCAAGAAAACAAAAAGAAAAACACCAATATTAAGAAGAAAAAAAACTGATAAGATTAGTCACTCCCTCTTCCTGAATTGTAGCCTTAAACCTGAATCCCCAAACTATAACACATTACGCTATCGCATAAAGATCAAAACCCATTTCCCTAATTCTAAAACCCTAATTTTGAATTTCGAAAATCACATCACATGCAATCAAAACCCAACTACACGATCTCTCTAAAATCACATCACGATACCAATGAAGAATCAGTTTCAAAGTATAACTTACAATCGAGTTCAAAAATTCGCTGTTGATTCATCCTTGCCCCAATTAATTCGTATGCACAAAGATAATAAAAAATTCGCTGTTGATTCTTCCTTGCCCCAATTAATTCGTATGCACCAGAGTCGCAGAGAGAGAAAAACGCAATAGATGAGCTCGCAGTGATAGTGAAATTGAATCTTTGATTGCCCTAATTTTTATGTACGTAAGAAAAATTCGCTGTTGATTCTTCCTTGCCCTAATTAATTCGTATAAATTGGGCGCCAAGATAAGAGTCACAGAGAGAGAAGAAACGATAATAAATGAGCAGTGAGTTTAATTGGGCGCCAAGATAAAGAGTCGCAGAGAGAGACGAAACGATAATAAATGAGCTGGCAGTGAATTTAAAAATTGAATCTTTGCTTGTGAAGGGATAATTGAATTGTTGGGCCATAGGAGATGGGCTATATAAAATTATCTTATGGGCTGTGCTCATAATTATAGAGAAAAAGGCCCAGATAATTAAATATTAGGTATAAAAATTACACACACCAAGCTTTAAAATAAAATATAGTAATCTTTAATATACTAAAGTAGAGTTTAAATTAATATATGCAAAAATAATCCTTTATTTGGGAGGGAGGGAGTATGTATTTATCTACATTAAAATTTAATTAATAATAACCCATAAATTTTTAAAATTTTATTTTTTAGCAAGAGGGGTTTTCTTACAATACTCCCTCCGTCCCGTGCTAATAGTTACGCTTCCTTTGTAAATTACAAAGGAAGCGTAACTATAAGGATGAGACGGAGGGAGTAATGGCTAACAGGCCAATTCTCACGCAATCATATGTATGAAAAACTCATTACAAAAATCAACGAACATGCGCATGCAAATCAATTCGAATTAAGATGAACACAATAAAAAGCATATGATACATCAATAACTCTACTATTTTAAAAATAACAAAATTACAAACCTGATAACACAATACAAAGCCCGAAACGCATGTAGTAGGAAACAAAACAGGGAGTATATGTTGGTCTATAGTTTTAATGAAATTCAAACTGCACAACTTTTATAGCGTAATAGGAAAGCAAAACCAGGAAGTATTTATTGATCTATAACTAGGTTTTAACTCTGTACTAACCAAAAATAATATTAATAATAACATTATTTATAAGGTGAAAAAATTGTTAATACCTATTTCAAATTTTAAATATATATATATTTTTCCCCCACCTAATTTAAATACATCAAAAGCCCATTATTTGAGTTCATTGACTGCAATTAAAAAATAGTATTTGATGAGTGAAAATTACTAAAATAAAAATGAACTATCGAATATAAAATTTAAATTAAAAAAATGTGAATGGTTAATGTGTTATCCTTAAAAATACTATTTGAGTAAAAAATTTAAAATTCATTTTGTCTATTCATTTCAAAAAAAAAATTCCTATTCTTTCAAAAAAAAAAAAAAAAAGAGTCTATTCATTCCAATGTTTTTTTCTCATCGGCACATGTCTTCTATTCAATCCAAAAAATATCTATGTGATCTAAATTTATTTATCCATTCAGTCCAAATTATCTAATTTTATTAACTTTTGATTTTTGGCATTTCATATTAAATAATAGGTTAAATTGTGTATGTGAATGTAAACATTTACTTCAATTCATTTAAAACATTATCATTTAAATAATTTTAAAAATAGAAATGGGACGAAAAGATTATAAATTTAGTTATATATTATAAATGGGATGAATAGGTTATTTAATTAAATGAGGATTATAAACTATTAATTAGTTGTAATTAAATATTAAAATGTACTAAATATTTAATATTTAACAAATTAACTAATCATAATGAATAATTAAATTTTAATTAAAAAATATGAATTTTTAATTATTTAATTATATATAATTATTAATTAAATTATAAAAAAATTAATTAATATTAGTAATTATTTTACACTTTTAACATAAATTAAAAATATTAATTAATTAATTTAACTCTTTATGTATAAAGTGTTAAATGTTTATTAACAGGATAATCTGTCATGGACTAGCATGGAAGTTGGGCTGCTCGATTAGAACTATCAATTTAGGCTAAATCCAATGAGTCAACCCGCCCCAACCTATAGAAACTGTTAGTAATCCGTCTCAAAAATGTTGGAACCAGCGATTTTTCAATTTTCTTAATGTTTTTTTACGTTTTTAGGTTGAAATATAAAATTAAAATAAAAAATCAGAACCGCCGTGCATGTCTACCCACCCACCCCAAAATTCACTCCTCCCCCCCAACCCCCACCAAACTCATACCTAGGGGTGGGTATTGGATCAGGTACCAGGTAATTCGGGTTTAGGTACCAGAAATTTCGGGTTTGAATTTACATTACCCGAACTCGAACCGATAAGTCATTTTCCCAAAATTTCAAGTACCTGATCAGATTACCTGATTTTACATAAAATTTTGCTTAAATTTCAATAAAATTTCCAACATTCTAAAAAATTGATGCATTATTATAAATTTGGATTTGATATTATTAATGATGGATATCAATTGTCAAATATATTTAGTATTCCATTAAATAATAGATTCAATCTATGTCTAATATATTTAGTACTCCATTAATATTAAAATCAATTGATAATCCATATATAAATAAGTTAATTTTTGTATTTATTTAACGGAAGGATTTTTTAAAACTAAATTTCAAGCAATTGTCTGTGTACAAATTGAGTAGGTTGTTGAAGCGTGATAAGTATATTAAATTGCAAGAACCGGAGAAATTTACAAGAAGGAAAAGTGTAAATTAGAGTATTGGCATTTTTGAGGGATTGATGTGGTGTAAATATTGAGCTGTGATTTGTGAATGCATGTGTGAGAAAGTGTAGTCAGTATAATGTTAGAGTATTATATTAATGTATAACAAAAATTTAAGAAAAAAAATTAATCGGGTGAGCCAATTGGGTAATTCAGGTATTTTTTAAAATTCGATACCTGATCAGACAGTGAACAATCGGATTCGGGTATATCCGATACCCGAAATTACTCGAAATTACCTGAAAAAATCATTCAGGCCCTGAATGAATAGTTTATCTATTTTTTATTATTATATTTTTTATTATTATAACGATATATATATATACAAAAATTAAAAATCTTAAATTTTTTAATTTCTTTCTGATATATATATATATATATATATATACTAGTATAAAATTCACGTACAACGCGGGATCATTTAGTTATTATTCTTATTTTTTATAATTAAATAATCTGTATTATATAACGTAACAACATTAATTAATTTGATTTTTTTTAGCAAGATAATTTCTTTCATCAATGTAAAGAATTTGCAACAAATTATAACATTTGACTTTTGATAATGTAACGTATAACTAAATCATGTAAAAAGTAAATATGTATGTATATATTCTAATTATTTGAAAGAATAATCGATTCTTAAAATGTAAATCGATTCAAGAATACTTGAATTGATCCTCTTACTCTTGAAAAATTAATTTTTAAGATGTAAATCTATTTAAGTATCTCTTGAAATTGATTTTTAGGATGTAAATCTATTCAAGAATACTTGAATCGATTCTCTTCCTCTTGAAGAATCGATACTTGAATCGTTGATCCTCTTTCACTTGAAGATACTTGAATTAATACTTTAGAGGTAGATTTTAAAAAAATACTTGAATAGATTCTTAAGAGATAATACTTGAATCAATTTTTTTCCTCTTGAAGAATTGATTCTTAAGATGTGAATCGATTCAAGAATGCTTGAATCGATTCTTAAGAGGTAATATTTGGATCGATTTTTTTCCTCCGAAAGTATTGATTCTTAAGATGTAAATCGATTCAAGAATACTTGAATTGATCCTCTTACTTTTGAAAAATCAAATTTTAAGATGTAAATCTATCTAAGCATCTCTTGAAAAATCAATTTTTAAGATGTAAATCTATTCAAGAATACTTGAATCGATTCTCTTCCTCTTTAAAAATTGATGCTTAAGAGGAAAAAAAATTTAAGAATACTTGAATCAGTTCTCTTCCTTTTGAAGAATACTTGAATCGATTTTTTAGAGGTAGATCGAATCTATACTTGATTCACTCTATCGAAATGAATTTTTATACTTTCATAAATCAAATTTCTAGAAACTTGAAAAAAAACTTTTATTCCTCTTGGAGAAACGAATATGTGTATTTAGAATAAATAACCAAAAACTCTTATTTACAAGTGTGGTAAATAAGGTAATTAAAAGTAAATAAGGAAAATATTAAAAAATCTGAAAAATTGAGAAAATTACACCTCATATTAGAGCGCTCTGGAGATGACACGTTAGCAAGAAAATTTTCTGCTATAATATACTGAATATATGTATATAAATACTCTCTCTGTCCCACAAAAGATTGCACCTTAATTCCGGCATGGAGATTAAGGAAGTGATAACTTTTAGGGGTATAATGATATTTTTTGTAATAAATAAATGATAAAGTATGTTAGGTAGAGATGATTTTTTTGTAAATAAAGTTTATAGGGAAGGGTAGTTGTTTTTTACTTTTGGCTTTTTATAGAAATGTGATAACTTTTGTGGGACAACCCAAAATGGAAAGTGTGACATCTGAAATGAGATGGAGGGAGTATATATATGAATAATATTTAATTATTGTTTATTATATTAATAATTATTTTTTAAAAAATTATCTTTGGTTCAAGTATTTTTATTGTTTTTAGTTTTATATGAGTAAGAAAAAAAATATTAGAATCAACTAAATTAATTATTCCATTTTAAAGATCGGTCACATCGCCTGTGCACGGAAGAATTTCTATGATAGCGAAATAATATTTTTTACATGAATCGCATCCTCATATTTAAATTTTATAAAATTAAAATAAAATATATAATTACAACTATGATTAACTTTAATTTATAAACCCCAAGATGCATTGTGCACCAGGTATATCTCAAAATTATCCTGAATTTTACTAATGTTTTTTTTTATGGTCAAAGGACATTACACTCTAATAGTTAGGTGATGTTTTATCTTTTAAGATTGGCGTGACATTGGAGAGAGTATTAAAGTATAAAAGTTGGAAAGAAAAAATTAATAAATGAATAAATAAATAAAAGATATGTTATTATAAAATTAATTAAAATGACATGAATTATTTGAAAATATATAACATGTAGTAATATATTTATAAAAGAATGCAATAACAGTATAATATAAGAGTAGTTATTAAACTCTAATTATAAAATTAAGGGAGATTCACTATCAGGTACAATTCATTTCTTTTTATTACTACTATATACATAGTCCTTAAATTATTACTATGAAGTGCAAAATTATATTGTGCAATTTCAATGTTACCCTTTTACTTCATTTTATTATTAGTAAGATATTTTAATTTTACACCGTAAGACTGTTGTTGCACAACTGATAAAAGAGAAATTTTCAAACTTAATTAAGTCAATCTCCAGCGAATAATACTGCACAATTAGTAAATAATTTTGCACAACTATTGAATAATTTTGCACAATAATTTATGTAAATTTTTTCCAGCGAACAATGACGTGAATAATTAAGCATAACTGATAAAAGGTCAATTTTCAAACTTAATTAAACCTCATCTGGGTGAATAATATTGCACATTTAGTAAATAATTTTGTACAACCAGCGAATAATTTTGCACAATAATTTATGAATATATTTTTTTGGCAAACACTAACATAAATAATTTTACACAATTAATGAATAATTTTCCACTACAAGTTAATAATTTTGCACAGCCAACTTAAATCTATTGCCTTCTCATCCCATGACAACTTTAACCTCTTGGGTGCTCTCTCTCCCCCATTATCAATGAGTTGTCGTCAATCAACATTACTTTTTTCTTTTCTTATTTGATCTACAGTGAGTTGGATTCTCTCCCTCAAATTATCACTTCTTACTATATTTGATAGCTTCAACTTTAGTCTTCGATCCATGAACCATCCTCAAATTATCACCTAGGGTTTGCCGACGATGAACGACGCATGGTCCATATGGATAATACTAATCTAACTATGAGCAATCTTGCCGCGATGAACAATGTCGGAGTCGGATCCACCGGTGGTGCTGGATACTTCAAGGTTCCACCCCTGATCTGTTGGCTGGAAACCACTTTTACCAGCAACAAATGGCAGCGATGATGATGAATCAACAATGAGCGGTTATATCGGATGATGTGTACGTAAGGCCGCCACCGACCGTCAACTACATGTCGTCCTACCCGCCGTACCCTTACCACCTCCGTCGGGGAAACGGACGGATACACTAAACTTTTTCATAAGATTGCTAATGGCAAAAGACAGCAAAACAGCTTCGGAGCTCCTGCTGGTGGTTGAGGGTACCATTGTTACGGGTTTCATATTGTTGTATACATAGACCATGCATGAGTACATATGTGTGTGTGTAATATATAACAAATAAAGATATAGAATATGGTGTTTGATGAAGCAGCAAGGTGGATGAATAAGTGAAGGCATCAAGCTGCACAGATAAGTGAAATCTGAAGCATGACAGTTCTGTCATCAAAGACAAGTGTAAGTAATGGTTAGCTAGTGTGGTAGTTGATGATTGTTAAAGGAAGTTAAAGATCAAGAAGTAATGATCAGTTGGCAAAGATCGGTTATAATCAACTGATCATTGGTTGATTAGCTTGACAGTTGAAGTGTGGGATTGATGCAACTGATAAACTATCATCATTTGACAGCTAAATCATTGATTGGAGCATTAAGCTAGATCAAGAAGGAAGTGTCATTTCTAATGGTAGAGATTCAACACATATGATCAAGCTGGAAGTTGAGATAGATCAATAAGTATACTAGTTGGTTGAATTGAGGAGTTGAAGTAGTTCAAAGCAGTTGCAACTGAAACCAATCACATGGCAGTTATGAAGTTGCTGTTGAGATCAGATCAGTGGAGTATATATATATACATGATTATACACAACAAATGTAGAAGAGAAGTCAATCATCAACATCATAAAAATTAGTGAATCAAGTTAGGGTTTCTTAAGTGTTCTAGTTCATTATCTTCATCATATTGTAACCATGTTTCATCAAGATAGTGATTACTCTCCTTTAGAGTGGATGTAGATCAACATGATCGAACCACTATAATTCTTGTCTTCTTTCTTTAAGTTTTTCAATTTCTGATTATTTTTCATATCCATACACAACATTAGTTATAGTTGAATTATCAAGCTTGTAGTTGTAAGCTTGTTGTTCTTCATAGTGTTGTGCTGATTCATAAGAATTGGCGCCGTCTGTGGGAAGCCAAATCAGAAGAAGAAGAAGAATACTCAGTGGTGGAGAAGAAGATCAAATGGTTACTACAAAGTTTGATATTGAAAAGTTCACAGAGAAGGCAGACTTCAGTCTGTGGAGGATGAAGATGGAAGCCATCTTGGCTCAACAAGGTCTGTCAGATGCCATTAAGCCATTGCCTGAAGAACAGATTGCAGGAGCTGGTGCTGCTGTTCTTGTAGCAGATCAAGAACAACAAACCAAGGCCAGAAGTGCTCTCATTCTGTGTCTTGGAGATAATGCTCTAAGGGAGATTTCTAAAGAACTTACTGCAAGAGGAGTTTGGAAGAGATTAGAGGAGTTGTACATGGTTAAAAGTTTGGCAAACCGGTTGTACATGAAGCAGAAGTTATACTCCTTCAAGGTATCAGAAGATAAGTCTATAATTGGTCAGTTAGATGATTTTAACAAGATCATTGATGACTTAGAAAACATAGATGTAGCCCTGTCAACTGAAGACAAGGCTGTCATTCTTATGTCAGCACTTCCAAAGTCTTTTGAAGGTTTAAGAGATACTCTATTGTTTGCTAATGCTGAATCAATCTCCCTTGAGCAAGTGTTGTTGGCAGTTAAGGCAAAGGTACTTCACAAGAATCCAGAACAGCAAGCAAGTTCAGAAGGATTGACAGTGAGAAAACAAAACCAGTGGAATAAGAACAACAAGAATAGTAAGAGTGATGTTGATAAGAGGAAGCCTGAAAAGAACTATAGTACACCAGCAGATGAAGAAGAAAACAAGAATTGCTTCCACTGCAATAAACCAGGACATTACAAGAAACAATGTTACAGATGGAAAGCAATGGTAGCAAAGAAGATAGCTGAAAAGAGAGGAAATAAGAGGCATCATGCAAATCAGGTAACAACTAATCAAGGTGCTACAGACTCTGATTTCATTGAAGCAATGTCTGTGAGTTCTAGTTCAGTTTCAGAAGAGTGGGTTATGGATTTTGGATGTACTTTTCATATGACTTCAAGAAAGGACTGGTTTATTGAATTGAGGTCACAAGATGAAGGATCAGTAATGCTAGGTGATGATCATACTTGCAAGATTGTTGGAATTGGTTCTGTCAAACTTAAAATGTATGATGGAAAGGTCAGAATGTTAAACAATGTTAGATATGTACCAAGCTTAAGGAGAAATCTAATATCTCTTGGAATGTTAGTTTCTCAAGGTTATGAGTGCCATTTGAAAGGAGATACACTTGCTGTCATAAAAGGAAAGTTAGTTGTTGTTAAAGGATTCAAGAGGTCTGATCTGTACTTCTTGGATGGTTCAGTTGTGACTGGACAAATTAATACAACTAAGGATGAGAGTAGTGTTAATGTTTGGCATGGGAGGCTTGGTCATATAAGTGAAAGAGGTTTACAAGAACTTGCAAGACAGAAGTTACTTGAGATCAGCTCAACCTATAAGTTAGATCAATATGAGCCTTGTATATTAGGGAAAGCTAAAAGGCTGAAGTTTGGTGCAGCTGAGCATAATACCAAAGCTAGGTTGGAATATATTCACTCAGATCTTTGGGGGCCTTCCAAGACTTCAACAATAGGAGGTGGGAAATACTTCATTTTATTCATTGATGATTATTCAAGAAATGTGTGGATTAAAATTCTGAAAACAAAGGATGAAGCACTATCAGTCTTTAAAGTATGGTTGATAGAAGAGTAGCTACAAACTGGAAACAAGGTCAAGTGCTTAAGAACAGACAATGGTCTTGAATTTGTGTCACATGAATTCAATAAGTTTTGTCAAGAGAAAGGTATTAAGAGGCACAAGACAGTACCAGGAACTCCACAACAGAATGGTGTGGCTGAGAGAATGAATCAGACACTTCTTGCAAGAGTTAGATGTATGATGAGTAATGGAGGTTTCTCAAAAGGTTTCTGGGGTGAGTTAGTATCTACTGCAGCCTATTTGATTAATCTGTCACCATGCACAGCACTCAAGTTTAAACCACCTGCAGAAGTATGGTCTGGAAGGGTACCAGATTATAGTCATCTGAGGATTATAGGATGTCTGGTGTATTCACATCAGAAACAAGATAAGTTAGATCCTAGAGCAGTTAAGTGTGTGCTAGTTGGCTATCCTAAAGAGGTAAAAGGGTACAGACTATAGTGTTATGGGAATAACAAGTTCATAGTTAGTAGAGATGTGGCATTCAATGAAGGAAGAATGCCTTTTTGGAGAAAGGATCTGATAAGTTGATAACTACTTATAAGTGTAAGTTTGAGGTGGAGCATGATGACAAAACAGTTGTACATCATGATCAAGATCAAAGAGAGGATAATATAAATGAAGAAATTGCTGCTGAAGAAAGGTCTGAATCATCTGTTTCAAATGAAAGAAGAACTCTAAGTAGCTATCAGTTGGTTAGAGATAGGTTGAGAAGGCAGATCAAAACACCTATAAGATATATAGAGGCAGACACAGTGTCATATGCATTATATGTAGCATCAGATGTTGATGTCTATGAACCTAGGACATACTCAGAAGCAGTATCAAGCAAGGAGAGTATGCATTGGTTGGATGCTATGGAAGAAGAGCTACAATCTTTAAAGAGAAATAATACTTGGATGATTGTTGACAGGCCTGCTAACCAGAAGCTTGTAGGTTGTAAGTGGATATATAAGAGGAAACCAGTTACTAGCAAGGAAGGAGGAATTAGATATAAGGCAAGACTTGTAGCAAGAGGTTTTTCACAGCAAGAAGGTATAGATTATAATGAAATTTTTTCACCAGTGGTTAAACATTGCTCAATAAGGATCTTGCTGTCATTAGTTACTCAGTTAGATTTGGAATTACATCAAATGGATGTAACAACAGCTTTCTTGCATGGTAGTTTAGATGAGAAGATTTATATGAAGATTCCTGAGGGAGTTAATCTACAAGGAACAGACTCAAAGGCTTGTCTATTACTAAAATCACTATATGGTCTAAAGCAAAGTCCAAGACAGTGGTATCTCAGATTTGATGAGTACATTACTTCAAATGGTTTTATCAGAAGCATGTATGATAGCTGTGTGTACATAAGATGTGATAAGGGAAGCTATACTTATCTACTACTTTATGTAGATGATATATTAATAGCTTGCAAAGATATGATAGGAATCAATTCAGTAAAAGATACTTTGAGGAAGGAGTTTGACATGAAAGATCTTGGAGAGGCAAGGATGATACTTGGTATGCAGATAGAGAGGAATAGATCAGATGGAGATTATTTCAAGAGTCATACCTGGAGAAAGAGTTAAAGAGGTACAATATGAATCTTTGTAAGAGTTCATCAGTACCAGTTAAGCAAGGGGTGAGCCTGTCATCTCTTCAAGGGCCTCAAACAGATAAAGAAAGGTTTGAAATGGGTAAAATACCTTATGCAAGTGCAGTGGGCAGTCTAATGTATGCTATGGTATGCTGTAGACCAGACTTGGCTTATGTAATGAGTGTGATCAGTAGATTTATGAGTGATCCTGGTCTTGTTCATTGGGATACAGTGAGGTGGGCACTGAGGTATGTTAGAGGAACTATATCAGCTGGATTGAAGTTTCAGAAACAGGATGCTTGGGATGATGCTGTTGTTGGTTATGTTGATGCAGATTATGCAGCCAACCTTGATACAAGGAAATCAATGACAGGTTATGTGTTCAAATTATTTGGTACATCAATAAGTTGGAAGGCTACACATCAACACATAGTGGCTTTATCCATCACTGAAGCAGAATTTGTTGCTCTTACAGAAGCAATAAAGGAAGGTATCTGGTTGATTGGTATTTTAAGAGAATTTGGAGTTCAGCAGAATAGCATTGAGGTGTATTGTGATAATCAAAGTGCTGTACATCCCTCAAAGCATCAAGGATATCATGAAAGGACTAAGCACATTGATGTGAGACTTTATTTCATAAGGGATATGATAGAAGAAAAGTTAGTTGCTGTCAAAAAGGTTAAGACAACTGAAAATTCTGCTGATATGTTTACTAAAGCTCTACCTATTCAAAAGTTTGAATTGTGTAAGAGTCTTATTGGTCTTCACTAAAGGTGGAGAAAGAGAGGTGAGCTGCAGCCTGTAAGTGCAGCAAGGTGGAGAGGTTGATTACTTGTGGTGAAGCATGGTCTAAGGTGGAGATTTGTTGTATACATAGACCATGCATGAGTAAATATGTGTGTGTGTGTAATATATAACAAATAAAGATATAGAATATGGTGTTTGATGAAGCAGCAAGGTGGATGAATAAGTGAAGGCATCAAGCTGCACAGATAAGTGAAATCTGAAGCATGACAGTTCTGTCATCAAAGACAAGTGTAAGTAATGGTTAGCTAGTGTGGTAGTTGATGATTGTTAAAGGAAGTTAAAGATCAAGAAGTAATGATCAGTTGGCAAAGATCGGTTATAATCAACTGATTATTGGTTGATTAGCTTGACAGTTGAAGTGTGGGATTGATGCAACTGATAAACTATCATCATTTGACAGCTAAATTATTGATTGGAGCATTAAGCTAAATCAAGAAGGAAGTGTCATTTCTAATGGTAGAGATTCAACACATATGATCAAGCTGGAAGTTGAGCTAGATCAATAAGTATACTAGTTGGTTGAATTGAGGAGTTGAAGTAGTTCAAAGCAGTTGCAACTGAAACCAATCACATGGCAGTTATGAAGTTGCTGTTGAGATCAGATCAGTGGAATATATATATATATACATGATCATACACAACAAATGTAGAAGAGAAGTCAATCATCAACATCATAAAAATTAGTGAATCAAGTTAGGGTTTTTTAAGTGTTCTAGTTCATCATCTTCATCATATTGTAACCATGTTTCATCAAGATAGTGATTACTCTCCTTTAGAGTGGATGTAGATCAACATGATCGAACCACTATAATTCTTGTCTTCTTTCTTTAAGTTTTTCAATTTCTGATTATTTTTCATATCCATACACAACATTAGTTATAGTTGAATTATCAAGCTTGTAGTTGTAAGCTTGTTGTTCTTCATAGTGTTGTGCTGATTCATAAGACATATCTTCGTTCGCGAACAAGGTATACGTAAAGAAGCTGATCAAGGGTGATGTGATGGTAAATCTACAGGGCTGCTTCATTTCCAGATCAATGGAGGTGGAAAAATAGCTGTGGGGTATGCAAGTTTCAGCAGTGCAAATCCAGGGCTGCAGATTACTGATTTTGCGTTGTTTGCCAATGATTTTGAGTCAGCTCTGGTGGAGAAGGTTACCTTTTTGGATGATGCTCAGCTTAAGAAACTCAAAGGTGTTCTTGGCGGAACTGGCTAGCACTTTTTCTTTTTCTTTTCTTTTCTTTTCTATATAAATAAATTATATTATTAATATTAATGTTCCTTTTTTTTTGTTTTCAATTCTTAATTTATTGTTTTTAATGTTGTTGCTGTTGTAAGATTCATTAAATTAATGAATTTGTTTTGATTGTGTTGTTATTATATACTATATGTATATGTATACGTGGAGTATTATTTTTTAAAATTATGGAGTTTAGGGTTTATGAATAATTTCTAAATTTATTTATATGGAGTAGTAATTATTTGTAATTTTTATATTACTAGATTTTTCTGACGTGCTTCGCACATGCACGTCATATTTTGTATTTTTTTTTAATTTGCAATTTGTTAAAATGTACCATCTTTAAGTATCATCCGATGAAAATTATAAAAGAAATAATTCAGAAAGAAAATAGACTCATTGGTCAAAATAAAAATACACAAAAATGTAGCAATGGATACAACAGTAAAGATTAAAAAAAAAAAACTGCATGTATCCGATGAGCAGTCGGCAGTCGTACAATTCTAAACTATCTACTAATTCTAAGTCCCTGATTCTGATTCTGATTCTGAAGAAATGAGAAAAAAATCATACTTATAATGATAATATAATATTAGAGAAACTCCCTTGTGGCACATATTATATTTAAAAGCTTAATCTTATAAATGAGATGATCATTTAACATACGACTTCAAGGTCATTTGTATCATGTGATGATGACAAAGGGTTTATATTCAGTTTCTGTGAAGAGAACTTGGAAGAAAAATTGCATAGGAGCAGTTCTAGAAGCATGCTTCATTAATAATATCCTAGGAGGTTACTTGGTATGAATTCTTCAATCGGGAATTGCAATAGCTAAACATTAAAGAGTCAATGACAATGTGAGGGTGGGTGTAGTTATTGAATTAATGGGAGTGATTAAGGAATTTTGACTCCCACGGCACCAAACAACCATCAACAATGGAAATCAATACACATTTATTCTCATTACCCCTCCAACTACCCCCAACCAAGCAACCATAAGAGAAATTTGGTCAATTAAATATTTTGAAGGACATACAATACTTCTGAATTGTAGTTTATCAGCACCAAGGAGTGTTTTCACTGCCACGAAATGAATAAATAGCATTAAATTTAAATTCTTATCAAAAGTATAATAGCATAGATGCTACAGTATGACAAATCTGAATAACCAATAGATTAATACAAACCATATTGCAAAGTAATGGTTCTTTCATATTGGCCTTGAGTTATCAACCAAACTCTGCAAACACATCAAATATTTCACAGTAGTTCTTCACTAAATAAGGATTTATACGTTGAGCTTCTAAATCCTTAAAAAGCTTCTACCCATCATCATATCTACCTATAAGGAAAAAATCTGTATGCTTCATCAAGATAACCATTCAAGCAATATCCTTTAATCAAACTTATATAGTTGATTATTATATCATGCTTAAAGCCCCTCTCTACAAGGATATATTAGCTGAATCAGCAGAGAACCTATTTTATAAATTTGGTGCAAGAATTCTATTGCATTTTTAACTCCATTTCTCTATAGCAATCAGAGGGGGTAACCTCTGAAAGTTCATCCTGCAGAATGAAAGAAGGAACAACCATTACATTTAGAGTTCAAATGTTTAGATAAATTGTTGCGGAATCTCTAATTAGTCAGGATTCAAGCATGATAAAATAAAGCAATTTCACTCGTGATGTTTGAAATGTTTGTAAAGAGAGGATTGGCAGGAAATAAAAACCTAATTGTTTTCCAATATGCATCAATCAGTAATCATATTTATGAAAGTTAAAATAATCACATGAAAGTCATTGTCCATGTAATCACGGTGCTGCAGAAGAAGGAAAATAAAAAAAACTCAAAAGAGTTAAATGTTACATTCTAAGAGTAATAAAGTAGTGAATCAAGCACATTCTAGGCATTAATTTGCAGAACAAATATTCAACTCGGATCAATTAAAAAATAAAAGATAAACAATGTGGCTTCTTGATATTATTCTTTATTGAGTTGGCTAATGGATATATTTCAAAATCTATTTTTGGGTCTGGTCAACATCATATTAAGGCTTAAAGTTTAATTTGCCAAATAAGCAACACTGATAAGAGCTTACAAATTTCATTCTAGTAATAAAGTAGTGAATCGAGCATATTCTAGGCATTAATTTGCAGAACAAATATTCAACTCGGATCAATTAAATAAAAGATAAACAATGTGGCTTCTTGATATTATTATTTATTGAGTTGGCTCATGGATATATTTCAAAATCTATCTTTGGGTCTGGTTAACATCACATTAAGGCTTAAAGTTTAATTTGCCAAATAAGCAACACTGATAAGAGCTCACAAATTTCTAGCCACAAAAGTTCAGCCCTTCGGCAAAGTTTCAAATAAAAACTCACTATTCATGAATGCACCACTCCACGATGCCACCACAACCATTTCAATCAAATGAAGATTAGTACAGTATTGCATCATGTACCTTAATATTTAAATTGTTATTTTAATGTCTATTGAAAAAAGAAGATAATATCAATATAGAAAATGTAAATATATATAAAATCATGTCCATGAGAAAAATAGGTATTGCTTGCTGTAAGAAAAAGAAAAAGAAAAAAAGACATATATCAAATCAGAAGAGTAAAGCCAGTAATCAGATAGTAAGACAAACCTCATGAGTCTCAATAATGAATTCAAATTTGGGACACTAAACTGTGGTATACAGGGCATGCTTCTTGGAAAAAATCGCAATATATGCACCTGGTCGCCAGATGGGACCATTCATGAGGAGGGAGAGAGTTAGGTGACCGTGATTACCTAGCTAGTTGTCCTTCTGCTCCCATCTTATCGCACCTCAGCTTCAAAGATTATAGTTTGGGCAGGGCAAACCTGTTTACCAAAGAAATAAAAGATATACTTTTACTCCTATAAGAAACACGTTTAGCAAAGGAATAAAAATATACTTTCCCTGTAAGAAACACATGTAAGACGGCAAGAAAGAGATCACCAATATCCGAATATTTAAGACGCATTAATATTAATTTTTTTTCCTGGATGAATTGGTAAAGATATGTTATGACAAAAATCATCCAAGAAAAAAAAGCTATTTAGAGAGGAGTCCATCAAACCAGTGCTAGGTTCTTCTCAGTTGAGCATGCTATCACCCAAAGGCTATGGAGAAAGCATAATGAACCTACCTGTCCTGCAAAGAACCAGAATGAAGCAAATAAATTATCAAAACTGCATTTTCTTTATGTGGACGTTTAGGATAAAGAGAGTCTAATTAACTATGGATTGTCAAGGACTCAAAAATAAAGGAGTAACGAATTAGTAGCCAAAAAGAATACATTGTCTTGTTTATAAAGCCAATACCCTTTCCAAAAGCACCAAAAGAATAGATAAAATCTGATCATGAAGTTATCTATACCTGAAAAAGGAAAAAATTAAATACTATTACTACTGAATCCATGCAAGGATAATGGCACAACCGGCCATCACACCAAACATCCTAAACTGAATAAGAGCATAAAAGGGAGAAAAAAAAAACAACACATTCTAGAGTGATTTGTCTAGAGAGAACGATGAATCCACTGCAACCAGATGCACAATCACCCTCTCATAAAATCCTCATTCTTATCTCGTTTAAAACCACGTGAATATCCAAAAGAATCAAGAGTTGAACAATGAGGTAGAGTATTGAATGCCCACTTATAATTATAATACATTGCAATCAAAACAATCGAGTTCGAAATAAGAATCTAAGAAACTCATGTCATCAGTGTCATAGATAAAATCAAGAACAGAGATGACCTGGAGAGAAGTGGAGCCGTCGTCAATGGCCATGGCTGACGGACAGCAAAGTCTTGAGGAAGCGCTGAGGTTGAAAATGCAGCGGCGGCGGTTCTACACCTCCTCAAAATACCAGAATTTGACAGTGAAAAGGTGAAGATTACATCGGGAAACATAAATTGCGGAGTTGCAAATTGCAAATTGGACCATTTTCGGAGGTGGGTATTTGGGTGGACGAAATCTCAATACATTTTTAAAGGTCTGTCGTAGCGAAAATGGATTAAACATCGGCAATTGTTGAGCAATAATCATGCAACTGATCAGTTGGTTGGATTTTATGATAGAAATGTACAAAATGAATAATACAACGAACTTAAATTTTGCTACCTCATGGAGACGATGGAGAAAATTATGCTAATGTTAGATTCTTCCACAAGGACCAAATCATCTACTTCTAAATTCATCAATCAATAAATAACTCAAGATGCGAAGAGGTTTTGATGTCGAGAAGAGAGTGGTGATTTTGGGGAGACGGAGTGTCCATAAATGAGTTATTGGTGTCAAAGACGTTCAATAGAACATGGAATTTCAAGAGTTTTCAAATAATTACTGATAATTAATTTTAAATATTAAATTTAGTAATATAAAAATCTGGATAAGAAAGTAAATACTAAAATAGTGGAGGGATAAAAAGGGAAGAAAAAGTTTTACAAGCGCCAGATAAGATAAGATATTGTGTGTTATAAATAGTCTACGTGGATATTACTCTATTGTACTCTTCAAAAACAACTTTATTTATGTGAACAATAAAAAAAAGACTAAATTTTAAAATAATTTCAATTTTAGGGTGATTTTGGGTACATCTAGTGCACATCGAATGTTTTACGCCATTTCCGTGAATCATCTTCTGTGCCACATGTTAAGTGATATGTTAAGTGATTGACACGTAAGAGGGAGAATAAAACCATTGCTCTAAGGGTTTAAGAATTATGGTATAGTTTCTCTCTTCTGCGTGTCGTTCATCCAATGGTGTGATATAGGGGATGATGTGGTGTATCATTCACCTCCAATAATAATAAGTTAAAGTAAACCAATGGGTAGTTATTTGTAAAAAAATATTAATTATATTAATTTATTTAATGGTAATTGTACTCTAAACTTTACTTTAAGAACTAATATATCTAAACCAATGCCATATAATTGAAAAAAATAAATAAAATCATATACAATATCATAGGAGTATACAATGACGCAAATTTGAGGAAAAAAAGAAAAAAAAACAAATATGATTATCACAATATTTTGAAAACCCAACATTTTTAAAATTAGATTCAAAACCTGGACCTCAAACACTACATAAGAATATTAGTTCCTCAAACAAACATACCGAATAGTATTAATTAGAATGTTTGAACATATGATGTTTTACAAGGAAAGTTGAACTTTTATTGACTAATTTTGTCATATTAAGAAAGTGTAATGATGAGCCTGATGTAAAATCAAATTTCAGTAATTAAGCAGTTTAGGAATATTACACAATATATACATTTACTATATTATATTAAATGATGAAATAAACATTCAGTTTTAAAAAAATTGAGCATGCAAAATATTATTGCTGATATATAAATGAAAAGGTTATGAAATAGCTAGTATCAGCATACTATAATTAATCATACAATTACACATGAATAATAATCCTAAAAGAGTTGGAGTACAATATATGATCTACTATTTTACATCTATACTTATAATAAAGAATTAAAATTTTCGACGTAAAATATAACATTAATTTTCTTCAAATATAGAAAATACATTTTATTCTTTATTAAAATTAGGGTAGGTCTTTGCGTGAGACCGCCTCTGAGACCATTTTTCACTTTTTAAAATAATTATCACTTTCGCTATAAATCGTTATCCTATAAAATATTTTCACTTTTTATTTATACTATAAATTGTTCATGAAAGAGTATTATCACTTTTCATTAATTTATTATTAATTTTCTTCATAAAAGTTATTACTTTTTGGTCGTCTCACGTAAGCTTTTACATGAGTCTTTGCATTAAAATTATTGTTTGAAAAAAATACAGAAATCTATTAATTGATTAGAGAATTAGTAAAAAAGTAATAAATAATAATTTAAAAGGGTGAAATAAAATATCCTTAAAAGTAATAGTAGGTCCTTTTGAGAGAGGAAAAAAAAAAGAGTATAAAAAAATGTATATATATATATATGTATATATCGGTAATTTATATTGTTCATATATAGTAAAGTGAAGAAAAGCAATTAAGTATTGTCCAGTGCATTATATATGTGAGTAGTGATGTGTAGAGAAGCAATGGCAATGGCACATGAAATTCATGTTCTGGTGGTGGACCATGAACCTGATGCTCTGTTCTTCACTGCTAAAAACCTTGAATTATGCCACTACACTGGTGAGTAGTATTAGTATACACATACATCTCTCTTTTCTTATTAATTCATCTCTAAAACCCATTATACTCATTCATCTACTAATTCATTTCATTTGCTACATACATCCACTGCACCTTCTTTTTCCATCAACATTATCTTTCTTTTTTATCTGCTAAAGCTTAATTTTTGAGTAAAATTAAAATTAAAAATCTGGAATTTGGCATTTATGTGTAATTGTAACATGAGTTGAGTGCAGTAACTTATGTAGAGCTTGCTTCTGCTGGTATATCAATGCTTTTAAGTGGGAAAGCAAAGTTTGACCTGGTGATAGCCAATATCAACTCTCCTGATCTCCATGGATTCAAGCTTCTACAGCATGCAGTTGCCATGGGATTACCTGTTGTGTGTAAGACTAGTTGATTCCATGAATTCTTAGTTGGCTAATTAATTATCATACTAATTTATAATACTGGTGGGTAGTGATGTCTTGTGTTGATGAGAATGGTTATGAGGCGATGAGGGCTCTTGAAAATGGTGCATTTCTTTTGATAAAGAAACCAGTAAGCCTGGAGATTGCCAAATGCCTGTGGCAGCATGTAGCCAGGGACAAGATCATTAATAGGGAAAGAAGAAATCATCATCAGATGTTTGTTGGAGACCCTAATTTGGAAAGGGAGATGATGAATGGTATTGGTATTGGTATTGGTATTGGTAGTAGTAGCAAGAAGAAGAAACAGTACATGATGATGATGAGGAAGCAGAATGATGATCATAAAGAAGAAGAATGTAGTAGTGAATCAGGAGGAGGAAAAAAGCAGGTGAGGCGAAAGATGTGCACCGAGTGGACTCAAGATCTTCATGCCAAGTTTCTGCACGCCGTTGAACTACTTGGCGAAGGAAGTATGTATGCATCTAGCTAATTTCATTCTTCAATTCATTTTATTCATACAGTAGTGCTATTGCAGGGTGTTTCCCCAAAGAGATTCTTGAGTTGATGAATGTACCTGGTCTTACAAGAATGCAAGTAGCTAGTCATCTCCAGAAATGTCGTAATCATAATTGGCGATCTCCCCAACACAGAAAGCCCAATCAAAGAGATCATCATACCCAACTACACAGCAGGCTTATAAGGAGATTTGGCTCAAAGCCCTGCATCACTAAGACTATTAATTGCTTATTAAACCCACCACATTTTGATAACCATGACCAGGTAACTAAATACTCCATCCATTTCTTTTTATATCTATTTACTCCACTCTCCATTAACCAATTAAATTATTGATTTCATACTATACTGCAGCACTCTGCACACATGGAAACTAGAACCCACTGGAGTTCAGACACATCAAACTTTGAGACTACTGCTCAAACCACACCCACACCCTAGCCTAGCATTATTTTTCTTTTCTTCTCAATTTTATCTTCAATAAACTTTGTCTTGTCTTTCTAGGAGTAGGGCCCACTCATTATTATGTAATATATGCATATGCAATTTATAACTACTACTCCTAGCTATTTTAATACAATGCCGCACCAACAAATACAGTATATATCAACTATTGAAACTCTTATGAAAACATGCAAGATTTTAACTCCCCTTTGATCAAACACTCACACACAGCCTCACTTATGACTCTCCTGGGCGTGATGAATCTAAATTGAATATGAAACAAAATGAAGAAGAGACTCAAGGATGTATAGTGGTTCGGCTTAAAGCCTACGTCCACTCTTAAGGAGAAGAAAGATCACTAATGATGGTGTACAAGTTACAACTCTTAACGAAGATGATGAACTAAACTTCTATGAACCCTAATTTCTTGAGGAAGATGAACTGAATGAATGGATCACCTAACTGCTACGTTTGCTGCTTATATATCAAGCATCAGCTCAACTCTTGTTTAATCAGCAACCTCACGTGTTAAAGCTAGCTGGATCAGTTGTTATGCAACTAACTAACTAAATCAACAAACTTAGATTCTTCACTTAAATCCATCATCCAGCCGCATGCCTCAAGACTTCATCCAACGGCTCCAATCTGCTGTCAATAGCTGATCACATCAGTTGATCATGCTTATTGCTTCTCAATCACCACCCTCCATGTGTATGTTGCTGATCTACACCATACATACGTATGCATGCATGGTCTATATACAACAAATCTCCACCTTAGACCATGTATCATCACAAGTCATAAATCTTTTCCACCTTGCTGCAATTACAGGCTGCAGCTCACCCATTTTCCTTCTACTAGTGAAGACCTATAAAACTCTTACACAATTCATATTTCTAAACTGGTAGAGCTTTAGTAAATGCATCAGCAGGATTCTCTGATGTCTTAATCTTCTTGACAGCCACTAACTTCTCTTCTATCATATCTCTTATGAAGTATAACCTCACATCAATGCGTTTAGTCCTTTCATGATACCCCTGATGTTTTGAGAGATGTACAACACTTTGGTTGTCACAATATACTTCAATAGCATCTTGCTGAACACCAAATTCTCCCAAAATTCCAATCAACCAAACATCTTCCTTGATTGCTTCTGTAAGTGCAACAAATTCAGCTTCAGTGGTTGAAAGTGCTACTATATGTTGGTGTGTAGCCTTCCAACTTATTGATGTATTAAATAGGTTGAACACATAGCCTGTTATTGACTTCCTTGTATTAAGATTAGCTGCATAATCAGCATCCACATAGCCAACTACAGCCCTATCCCAAGTAGCTTGTTTCTGAAATTTTAATTCAGCTGAGATAGTTCATTTGATATACCTTAGTGGCCATTTTACTGTATCCCAATGTATAAGTCTAGGATTGCTCATAAACCTACTGATCATACTCATAACATAAGCCAAGTCTGGGCTGCAACATACGATTGCATACATAAAACTTCCAACAACACTTGTATATGGTATGTTGCTTATTTCTATCGTATCTTTATTTGTTTGAGGGCCTTGGATTGATGACAGACTCAACCCCTGCTTAACTAGTATTGAAACACTTTTACAGAAATTCATGTTATATCTCATAAGAACCTTATCCAAATAGGACTCTTGAAATAATCTTAATTGAGCAGCTGATCTGTCCCTTTCAATTTGCATACCAAGTATCATCCTTGCTTCTCCCAAATCTTTCATGTCAAATTCCTTCCTCAAAGTATCCTTTACTGCATTAATTCCTTTCATATCTTTGCATGCTATCAAAATATCATCTACATAAAGTAGTAGATAAGTATAGCATCCATCCTTGCATCTTATGTACACACAGCTATCATACATGCCTCTGATGAAACCACTTGCTGCAATGTAATCATCAAACCTTAGGTACCATTGTCTGGGGCTTTGCTTCAGTCCATACAATGATTTTAGGAATCTTCACGTATATCTTTTCTTCTAAATTTCCATATAAGAAAGCTGTTGTTACATTCATCTGATGTAATTCCAGATCAAACTGAGTAACTAATGACAGCAAGATTCTAATAGAGCAATGATTTACTACTAGTGAGAAAATTTCATTATAATCAACACCTTCTTGTTGTGAAAAATCTCTTGCTCCAAGCCTTGCCTTGTACCTGATTCCTCATTCTTTGCTTGTAACTGCTTTTTTCTTATAAATCCACTTACAACTTACAAGTTTCTGATTTGCAGGCTTATCTACAATCATCCAAGTATTATTCCTTTTTAATGATTGCAACTCTTCTTCCATAGCATCCAACCACTTTACACTCTCCTTTCCTGATATTACCTATGAGTATGTTCTTGGCTCATAGATTTCAATATCTGATGCCACATAGAGAGCATATGATACAATATCAACTTCTATATATCTTACAAGTATTCTGATTTGCCTTCTCAACCTATCTCTAACTAGCTGATAGCTACTAAGAGTCCTTCTTGCACTGGAACCAGGTGATTCAACTTCTCTTTCTGCATCAACTTCCTCATGCACATCATTATTAATCTGATCAATTTCTTGATTCTGCTGCACTATTGCTTTATCACCATGCTCCACCTCAAACTCACACTTATCTGCATTAGTGAATTTATCAACACTCCTTTCAACTAGAAACATCTTATCTTCATTAAATGTTACATCTCTACTAATAATAAATTTGTTAGTTTCATAACACCATAACTTGTAACCTTTTACTTCTCTTGGATAGCCCACAAGCACACACTTAACAGGTCTTGGATCAAGCTTGTCCTGCTTCTGATGTGAATAAACCTGACAACCTATAACCTTTAGATGATTGTAATCTGGTATCCTTCCAGACCATACTTTCTCAGGTTGTTTGAACTTAAGCGCTCTGGATGGAGATAAGTTGATCAGATAAGCTGCAGTTGATACTAACTCACCCCAAAATCCTTTTGAGAAACCTCCACTACTCATCATGCATTTAACTCTTGCAAGAAGAGTTTGATTCATCCTCTCAGCCACTCCATTTTGTTGTGGAGTTCCTGGTATTGGCGTTCGATCGTTTGATTAACATGAACCGTTAGGGTTCCTTACGATTCTATAATCAGCGAAAGCAAGAAAATATAGAAACGTATTACCTTTCACCAGGGTATATTGAAGAAGATGAATTCTCACCGGCAGCCTATGCAGCCTCACCGTTTTGGGCATAACTCTCTCATCTGATCTCAGATTTGAGTGATCTACGCACCAAAACAATCCTCTCTTCAGTGACTTTCCAATGGTATATCATATGTCCAGTTTAGAGTTCCACAAAATTTTAGAAAAATCATGGAAATTGACGAACAACAGCAGCAAACAACCTTCCGATCTTCTGATGTATTCCCAAGTCCAATCTCAACGTCGTGTGGACGACGATCTTCAAGTTCTTCTCAATCTGCTATTCCCTCACCCTCCTCACAGTGTTAGGCGTGAATCAATTAGGGTTTCCGGATAGTTTTGATGACTTATATATGGGCTACAGCAGGGACCAGGAGGAGAAATTAGAGTTGGGCCTCCATTGGGCTTAAGTATCCAAGTTTAGCCCAAAACTTATACTTAAGCCCAATAATAATAATAATATATACCATTAAAATATTATTACTGCACTACCATTCTAATCCCATAATTACGTTATGGGCTCCTTCTTATTATGAGTCTGTTAGTCTCCCCATGTTTAAGATATACAATGCCCATTAATTAATTAAGTTAATAACAACTCCATTAATTAATATCTCATCCAAGAGTAGTACTACTCAACCCATTATCATGCCGAAATAGATCCACCTGCCGAGTTTACATGATAAAGCTCCTCAAGGAGACATCATCAACCTATATCAGACACGAATTCCTTCTACAATCAACAGCACACCATAGAGACATCACTATTTCCCAACTCACCAAGATTATTGATTTAATTACATGTAAATCTCACTCATTGATGAATTAAAGAAATACGCACTGCCTTACGTGTCGAGGTTATTGTATAGGGATTAAGAGCACAAACATCCATAATAATAGAGATCAAGTTCTCCTATATAGTCAATATATATCGAACGATCTCAAGCGATCCTGCTCAATACACACAAAGTGCACCAAAGAGATTTTATAGTCAAGACAAACTAATACCAAATCACACTACAACCATCCCGATAGAGAATCCTCATCTATCTCGGTTGTGAGCATCTGTTTATACTTTATAAGGAAATCGATAATATGATCTTCCGCGTGTTGTCGCACAATATATTATCTACAGTATAAAGTAAGTGGACTATTGCATCGAACATATAAATAAATTATAAGACACAATCATTTGATCATTGATTCTCATTTCAAATAAATTGTTAAAGCATTGTCCATACTAAAGCTAGACTTTTAGTATACAATCCAACACTTGGCACAATTTTGTGTCTCTTAATTCCCTTCTCTTGACAAAACTTGTTGAACTCTTGTGAAACAAACTCAAGCCCATTATTTGTCCTTAAGCATTTAAGCTTACTTCCTGTCTGAAGTTCTATTTCTGTCAACCAAGTTTTGAAAACTGAATGTGCTTCATCCTTTGTTTTCAGAATTCTTATTCATACCTTTCTTGAATAATCATCAATAAAGGATATGAAATACCTGCCACCCCCATTGTTGAGGTCTTGGAGGGGCCCTAAAGATCAGAATGCACATATTCTAATCTTGACTTGGTGTTATGATCTGCAACACCAAATTTCAACTCCTTTGATTTGCCTAATATGCAAGCTTCACACTGATCAAGTTTACAGGTTGAAGTGATTGCAAGCAACTTCTATCTTGCAAGTTCTTGTAAGCCTCTTTCACTTATATGACCAAGCCTCCCATACCATTTTTTAACACTACTATCATCCTTAATGGTATTGATTTGTCCAATACAACAGAACCATCTAAGCAATATAGATCAGACCTCTTAATCACTTTAACAACCACTGAACTTCCCTTCATGAAAGTCTAACATTCCAAGAGAGATTAGATTCCTTCTTAAACTTAGTACATATCTAACATTAGTCAACAATCTGATTTTCCCATCAAACATTTTAAGCTTGACCGAACCTATTCCTTCAATTTTACAGGTGTGATCATCACCAAGCATGAATGATCCTTCATCTTGTGATCTTAATTCAGTAAACCAATCTTTTTTAGAAGTCATATGGAAAGTACACCCTGAATCCATAACCCATTCATTTGACACTGAACTAGAACATACTGATAACACTTCAATGAAATCAGAATCTGAACCAGTTTGGTTAGTTGTTACCTGATTTGCATGAGGCCTCTTATTTCCTCTATTTTCAGCTATCTTCTTTGCTACCATAGCTTTCCATTTGAAGCATTGTTTCTTGAAATGTCCAGGCTTATTACAGTGATAGCAGTTCATGTTTTCTTCTTCACCTAATGGAGCACTTTGATTTTTTTCTGGCTTCCTCTTATCAGCATTGTTGTTCTTTTTATTCTTGCTCCACTGATTCTGTTTCTTTGCAACTAAACCTTTCCAATAACTTGTGGATCTGAATTCTTGTGAAGTACCTTTGCCTTAACTGCCAGCAATACCTGCTCAAGGGTGATTAATTCAGCATTACGAAATAAAAGAGTATTTCTCAATCCTTCAAAGGACTTTGAAAGAGCTGACATGCGGATAACAACTTTA
The DNA here is from genome assembly GCA_023678885.1 of Pogostemon cablin. Taxonomy (NCBI): domain Eukaryota; kingdom Viridiplantae; phylum Streptophyta; class Magnoliopsida; order Lamiales; family Lamiaceae; genus Pogostemon; species Pogostemon cablin. The sequence goes on along the minus strand of CM043008.1, from coordinate 10,160,910 downwards.
TCCTCACTTGATAGAGCTACATCTATATTTTCCAAATCATCAGTGATCTTGTTAAACTCATCCAATTGGCTGATAACTTACTTATCTTCTGATACTCTGAAAGAGTATAATTTCTACTTCATGTACAATCGATTTGCCAAACTTTTAACCATGTACAAATCCTCCAGTTTCTTCCATACTCCTCTAGCTGAAGTTTTATTTGCAATCTCCCTTAGAGCTTTGTCTCCAAGGAATAGGATAATCGAACTTCTAGCCTTTGATTGTTGTTCTTGCTCTGCTGCATTTGCAACAGAATCCACTCATGCCGCTTGATTCACATGAAGGGGTTAATTGCATCTGATAACCCTTGTTGAATCAAGATGGCCTCCATCTTCATCCGCTACAGACTGAAGTCTGTCTTCTCAGAGAACCTTTCAATGTCAAACTTGGTAGTAACCTTGTTGATCTTCTGCTCCACATAATCACCAACTTCTTGACTTCCCACAGACAGCGCCAATTCTTATGCAAACATGCATGATTTGAACTTTCCTTTGATCAAACACTCACACACAGCCTCACTTATGAATCTCCCGTGATGAATCTAAATTGAATATGAAACAAAATGAAGAAGAGACTCAAGGATGTATAGTGGTTCGGCTTAAAGCCTACGTCCACTCTTAAGGAGAAGAAAGATCACTAATGATGGTTTACAAGTTACAACTCTTAACGAAGATGATGAACTAAACTTCTAAGAACCCTAATTTCTTGAGGAAGATGAACTGAATGTATGGATCACCTAACTACTACGTTTGTTGCTTATATATCAAGCATCAGCTCAACTCTTGTTTAATTAGCAACCTCACGTGTTAAAGCAAACTGGATCAGTTGTTATACAACTAACTAACTGATCTTCATCATTTTCACCTAGATTTTAGTGTCTTTATTTGTGGATTTTTGGATGTTTTTATCTGTATTTGTGTAACTTTTGATGGAGTTATATGTTAATTAGGAAAAGTGTGTACATATTAATAAATTTATGGAAATGAGCTTAAATGTATATAAAACAGGTCAAAAATGGAGTCGAGAACTAAAACGGAGAAAAGAGAATAGGGTATGCCTGACACGCCCCGTGTTCTTGCGCACGAGTCGTGCGCGAGCACACGCCCCGTGTGCAGAACACGGGTTTGTCCAAGGTGGCCGTGCGCCAGTATCAGAACAAGCTACACGCCCAAGAGGGGGTCATGTGCAGCGCACGAGCTGTGTCCGGTAACATGCAGTACACGCTGAATTATGTGAGCAAAGCACGGGCCGTGTGCTACTACACGAGCCGTGTAGGTGCCAAATCCAGAATAAGTTGTGCACGTGTTCTAAAAGATTCCAAGGTGTACAAATACACAATTTGTGTAAAAATTAAGAGAGAGAGTCCCATTTGAGCAGTTACCAAGATCAAATACACACTACTACACCACATTTACACACACTCTCTCATACATCTAGATCCACCAAATTCATCCATTTCTACCACTTTGATTCCATAATTCTCTCCATACATCTTTCATCCACAACACCCTTAGAGAGATTTAAACAGGGCCAACTGCACCATTTTGATTCTCGATTAAATTAGGGTTATGCTTCTCCTCTGAGTGAGTTTTGAAGAAGATTGAATGAGATTTTTAAACGGGTGGTGTTGTGCCAATTAATTAAGCGTGAAAATATGAAGGATGGTGGGTTATAGATAAAAAAAATTAAAATTTTTATATATTTAATTAATATTAGGGTTATATTAGGCATATCACTTTATATTTTTGTATCTAATAATAATAAATTTGGATGCATATATCTAACAATAATATTGCTTAATACTTTGTACTAGAGAGTAATTATTCTTAAAATGAATATTAGCTTTTAAAAATAAGTATTAAATTTTAGGTTACAAATTTTAATTTGGAATTAAGATATTGATTACAATTAGAAGTGTTCTATACAAATAAGTATTTCAAAATTTATAATTTAGTTCAGCTCAATTAATTAGTTGCTATTCTTCTTATGATTTACCTAACATGTTAATCTCATTAATTAACATATGAGAGTATAATTTAATTATGATCAATTTTATATTCTATATTTAAAAGAGTTATAGTTCATATCTTTAAAAAATAATTTCTTATATATTAAAAAAGTAATCGAAGTTCATCTGTGAACAATAATTTCTTATATGAAGTATTAAAAAGTAATCCATAAATTAAAGTTCATATAAGAACGATAGTCATTTATAAGATGTGTTTGCCTTTATCTAATATTCATATACGAAGTTTAAATTAAAACTTACAAATTTTATTAATAATACTCTCTCCATCCCATGAATTCATAATATATTTTATTTTAAGGTGTTCCATGTATTTATTTCATTAATAATAATAATTAAAATACTTGATACATTTTACTTACTTTTTACACTATTACTTATCAATCACAACAACTTTATTACTTTTATTTTACACTTTATTCAATATTCTCAATAATTTTATTTACTTTCCTATTTAAATTATCAAATTATTCCTATTTTCTTTTTACATTATATATTAAAGAAATAATTTTTAATTTTCGTATAAAACAATCAATTTTTTTTTTTAAAAAAATTAGTAAGAGGGGTTTTCTTACAATAATGGTTAACAGACTAATTCTCACGCAATCATATTTATGAAAATCTCATTACCAAAACCAACGAACATGCACATACAAATCAATTCAAATTCAAAGGAACACAACAAAATACATATGTAGGGCCGGTCCTAGATTTTGGGGACCCTATGCGAAATAAAAAAATGGATCATTGAGGCATTCATTCGCTAATAATTAAACTCTTATTATTCATCGATTTAAACAACTTGCAACAAAAATAATATACCATTTTTGTACTTTTTGAGTACACAAGCCATTTTTTATCTTAATTCTCACAATTTGATAATTTTCTTATGTAATGTCTATATGAAAAGTGTCTAGAAAGTTCATCTTTAGGAAATTTGAGATCATTTTCTTTTCTAGACATTTCTCCACCAATATATCTCCAATTTTATTATCAATGTTATCCCAAACTCTAGGATCACATATATCTCACGTATAATTTTCATTCTCTAGAATATTTACATGTTTTTCAATTTCATTGTCAACATCTTCATCATCTATTTCATTTTCATTGTCTAGCAACTTTTCCTCATTTAAGACCATTTCATCTTCAATTACCCTAAGTAAATTTCTCTTCATCATTCTCATTTAATTCATTTTTATTCTCAACTCCCACCATATTTATATCATGTAACTCATCACTATTTCTTTTTTAATACACGATGCATATTTTTTAGAAAACATGATTGATGATTATAAGCAAATAAATAACAAATCTAATTAAAAAAATCAATAAAATAACAATAAAAGAGAATTAAGAGAATTGAATATTGAATTGTTGTGAAATTTCATAAGAAAGAGAATTAAAAGAAAGATAAAAATTAGATAAGAATGAGAATTGTACTAAAAGTTAGATATATATTGGCATCGAACATACTTCCAGTAAAGGTAAAATTACGAGGACGAAACACATACAATCCCAAATCAATATGGATTCGAAGAATCAACGCAGTTGTAGTGAAGAAATTCGAAACAGAAATAGGAATTAGCTACAGGAAAGCAAAATCAAGAATTATTTATTAATCTATAGTTTTATAATAACCCAAAAAAATCAATCTGAATTTCGTGAAGCTTGACTGCAGGTAGAATGCAAAACAACAATTATTTATTGATTTAGGATTTTAACTTGTAATCAAAATCTTAATATATTAAAAGTGTCTTGCACTTATAAAACATTTTTGGACCCTTTTATCCTCATTTATTTTTATTTACTACATGTACACCCTTGAATAATTGAATAATATGTTGTCCAAATGTTCCATTTAGTCCAAATGTTTCATTTATTTATTATTTTACAATTTAAATTTGAGTTTTATTAATTGCTCCCCACTCCTTCCATCATCTCTCACTGTCCACAATGTCTCATTTATTTAGTATACAATTAAATTCTAATAACTTCACATTCTCCCTCCTTTAAATTCTAACTTTTCATTCTCCCTTGCTCTCCAATCTTTGTATCATCTCTCTCTGTCGACTCATTCTCCCTTGATGTTATAATTTCTCTCTTTAATTTACCTTGCATAATTAAATAATAACTGTTGCAATCAAATGGTTGAATTTTCTAACAGTGCTGTATAAAAAAAAGTTATCAAAGTTTTCATTTGTAACTCTTGAGATTAATTATGATTAATAACTTCTACCTTTTCATTCTCTACAAAACTTAATAATGAAAATAAACTAAGCTCACAATTAAAAATAAAAATCTAAATAATGAATCTTCTAGCTCATTAATTGTCATGGTAAAGGTGCTTAATATTTTCCTTATATATATATAAAATCATTTCTCCTTCCTACGTGAATTAGAAAGTCACTTCACTTGCAACACATAAAAACATAGAAAAGTTGGAAAGATGCAATCATCTCAAAAATTCGAAGGTAAATCTTCCTATCTAATTTAGTTTATTCATACACATTTTGATTTGGATTTAATTAATATTAACTAATGTTATTATTTTAATTTAGATTCAAATGTGGAAGAGAAGGTAATTAAAGAATTATCAGCTTTTGAAAATGATTGTTACACCAAGGTCAGGATCGCACAAGTGTTCAAGAGAAGTCTATCCAAAACAAAACCAGAAGACATAAATCTTAAAGTTCGTGCTAATAGATCGTGAGGTATGTTTTTCCTTTTTAAAAAATTTTTATACTCAAGTCAAATGTCCAGTGTTCTAATCAGATTATATGATGATACATGCAATACTATTGCCATCTATAACAGTTAAAGATTATAGAAAGGAGGCTAACATAAGTTTTTAGTCTTTTGGACAAGATTGCCACCTACAATTTCAAATGAACTACAGCATGCCATAAAATTAAATAGAGAAATCATATATAGAGTTTTTAATCATTATAGATCTGAAGAATAGAGAAACAAATCCATATCAAATATTTATACAGCCCAAGTTTTCAGACAAGAATTAGGGATTTCATCCATTTTTCAATGTAATCCAAATACCCATGTCACATCACTTCTACCTCTGAGTCATTAAAATCAGGCACGAATTATCACGAAAATTGTCATATGAAACCATTATTTATCTGTCTTAAATCGTTAGGTTTGTAGTTTATTTTATTAAAAAACATAAAGATTAATACTAATATTTGTTCCTACTCTTTTGCAGGGAAGTCAAATTTTTACAATCCTATTCAATGAAATCATTGATAAATTTTATGTTTTGATAGAGAGCGGTCAATCTTATGCTATCCGAAAAGCCAAAGTAAGGCCTGTTAATAAAGAGTACAAAAACAAATCTGTTGAATGATAGAATAGAGGTTCACTTCAAAGCAACAATGATTGAAGATATAGAAGAACAAATTTTTTATAAGAAAGTTGTTGCATCTTTTGTGAACTTCAAGAACATCCCAGGTTTTTTACATGAAAACAAACCAATAGGTACTTTCTTTTAATAATACAAGATCAAATTCACCGGAATAAAACCAGCAGTGAATATTTTCTATCTTTCTTTTAAAAAAAGTAATCATTTGGTTGTATTAAATTATGCCTTCATATTATAAACAGATGTCACAGGTATGGTAGTTAAAGTAAATCATGCATTCCCTATAAAGGTGAAGACATCTACACAATGTACAATACATAAACGCGAAGTCATCCTTCTAGATGATATGTAAGTACACGAGAAATTTATGAAGTATAGTCATTTAAGAATGCATTATGTATACTTCATCACTAACCTCTCATCTTTTTTTATTCAGGTCCAACATAATAGGCCTGAATTTGTGGGGAGACTTGGAAACCAATGAGGGAGAAATCTTGGAACTCATGATCAAGCAAAGAACAATAATTGCAGCTTTAAATGTCATAGTTGGTAAATATGATGGTAAATAATTCAGATAGTTTATGACATATTATTCAGTTTTCAAATATTATATTACAACTCAAAAAATAACAAATGATCATACATATTATATTCCTAGGTGAAATTCATTTAGCAACTTCAAATGCAAGTATTATTGAGATTAACCCAGAATTGGAAGAAAACGAAGCTACTGAAAAAAGGTCAGTAATTATTGGATAGTTGCGACTTCCATTTATGCATTTTTAAATCTGTTAGTTAAAAGTATTTATTTAGCTACTCCTATATTGTTATGCAACAAAGATGAATTTTTAACTTTCTTAATTTGAAAATACTTTTTCCCTACCTTCAGTTTTCAATAATTAAATATTAAAGGAGGAATAAGTCAGATTTTTGGGCCATCAAAAAGGATGAAGGAATCAATTGATGTGTCTTTAAAATATATCATTGCAAGCAGGGTTGATAAAACATTTTGCTCATTTGTTGGAGAGGTTGTAACAGTTCAAAATCTGAACAATCCATGGTATGAGATGCGTGTTCTATGCAACAAAAGAGTTCATCCAGAAGATTCGAAACAATCAGCCTCATGCAACAATTGTTTAGGTGCTGAAAATTCATTCAAAAGTAAATATTTGCTAAAATTGGCCATCACCGATGGGGTCAAACAAGTTTCTGCCACCCTCTTTGAGGCAGTCGAAACGATAATTGGATGTTCTGTTACGAAATATGCTGAAAGCATTTTAGGGGTACATATAGGTTTAAATTACAATATTTGATTGAATTCTCAATTTTAGTCAAATTAAATTTAATTTCTAATGATTCACTTTTACAGGGGGAAAAAAGAAAAAAGCAACTATTACAAGACGTTGGTTTGCAGTCAAGGAAAAATACAGATTTATGATAAGGATGGATGAAAAAATTAAGGACGAGAGGTCACGAAAAAAATTAATAGTTAATGAAGTCACGAAGATTGATGAGAAAAGAGATAATGAAGGATCGACATCAAAGAAACTTAAACAGTAGAATGAGATGGTTTGAGCGCAGAAGCATGAATAAGAAAAGGAATTTTTTTCTTTTTTTAATTTTAAATTTTATTATGCGATGTAAGCTTGAATACCTATGAGCCTAAGTTTTAATTCAATTTTCCCAAACTCCAGTACTATTGCATCACTTTACATTTATCTTACAATCCTCTATCATCTGTAATATTCTGAGGTTAATCTAACTCAATAAAAAAATATATTAAAATTGAATAATATATAAGAGAAAGAAATAGGGTAATAACTGAACTCACAAGTTATGTCAGGTTTTCCTCTAGAATTATCTGACTTCTCAAAATTTTCCAGTTGAACATGTAAATGGAACTATGTCAGACACAGCATAATAGAAAGGAATAACATGGTTTTAAGAGATAAGACGAATATCAAAACCTTCTTCACAGCATTCGTTTCAACTTGACCAACCTGCTTTGATACTGTTAACGATTTCCTTCAAGGCGCCACAAAAGAGAATACAGAAACATCAACGGCAATGTAAAACATCTTACACTTAAAAAGCAATAGAAGTGTGAAATGTAAAAACTTAAAACCTTGAAAGATGAAGAGGATTTATGACAGATTTCCCGAAACCACAAAAAACAGGAAAAAGTTCACACATACATGTTTATAACACACATACATGCACACACAAAGTGAGAAGCATTTTTATTACATGATTAGAATTTAGGCATAAGCAATTAAATTATTCTCAAAACAAAACATACATTTCTTAGATGGCTGATTGTAACCTGCAACCTGAATCTGATCCAGTTTCACACTTTCCTGTTACAGATGTAGTTTTAGAGCATCTATTTGAAATTTATTTTTTTAAAACTGGAGCACAGACTGACATTTATTTTCCACTTTCCGCCTGATTTGCTAGAAAGGAAAGCAAGGAGATGGAGAAATTGCAAGAAGTTAAGGCCAAAACATAGCACCAAACAATATTTGTGAAGTAAATGATATTTTTAACATGATCCTTTGTGACAGATAAAAGCGCCAAGTTAATTTCTACAACTTTGTATCATCAACTCTATATACAAATTACTTGATGCAATTAACGTTGCAGTTCTTAAAAGAATTCTGGAGATTCATAATCAAAGAATCTCGCAGAATTGAACTTGATTCATGAACAGGGAAAACTAGGAGACAGTATAAAGTTGGAAAAATTGTGCAAAGTATTCATTTGCATACCTTTGAAGATAAACTAGATTCTTCCCTACAACTCAAATCCACAGCACATCTGTGGCTTAAAAATGATCACAAAGCAAATGAGAAATAATACCAAGAACTACGGATATTATCAGTGATTCATATAAAACGAAGCAGAGAATCACTAAAATAATATTGAATTTAAGATTTTGCTGCTGTAAGTCAGAACTAACAAATCATCTAATTCATCAATTCTTACAATTTTGGATGAGACTTCCTTTCACTTTTCCCCTTCCTACAGGGAGGGATGTATTAGAAGGATAGAAATCTTAAATTTGCATATCGACAGTTCGACACTATTGAAATCAGTAACATATACCTTTGTGGATACAACATTGTCTCAATTTTTCTCTTCCTGTAAAATAAGATGATATAATAGAATATAACCTGGATTATAATACAGAACTCAAAACTATTCATTTAATTTTTTATATTCACAGTAATATAAAGATTGCATGAATAATCCCATTTTAAATATGTGCATGCTTCCAATAAATATACCTCCGGATCATATAAAGAGAGATACACATTTGATTCTTAAACTTTTTTCTAGGTTCTGACAAAGCTAAACCTAAAGAAACAAAATATATATATATATATATATATATATATATATATATATATATATATATATATATATATATACTCCAAGAAAGTAAGAAATATACTAACCTTACATCCATTAAAAAAATTATGCTCTATACATTTGCCAACACATCTTCATTAGTTGCAAAAAAATCTACAAAGATCAAAACCTGAAACAACCCATGTATATTTGCCAATACAACTTTATTAGTTACAATAGATCTACGAGGACCATAACCTGAAACAGCTTCATGAATCTAGAAACAAATATATCCTTGCACTAATTAAAAAATTACATTGTGTACATTTTCCAGCATAAATTTAGTCATTGCACAAGTTCTACCCAATATTCGTCAGAACCTTACCATACTCAATTTCAATTCCTATTTTCGAAACCTCGGGCACAAATTCCATCTTCTTCCCAATGGCCTATTTAGGCAGCTGAACAAGCTGCTCCTGAATCAGAGCAATATGAGATTAAATGTCTATAGCATGATTAATATTGATTGAAGTTCCTTATAAATTGTAAACCAAATAAATAAATTACTACTAAGAAGCATATATTGCAGACATTACTAAATGACCAAATGAACTTGACTCTGGAAATTTTGGAAAAATCAATAGATTTAATCATTTACCTGTAATTTTTTAATTATCCAAGTACAATATTGTCATATTAAGGGAATTAAAGAACACATTAAATACTTAGTGAAGTTGAAGAGTTTTGATCAACACTAAACCAATCAACAAAACACATTTAATTCATACTTTCTTTTCTTAAACTCCTGAAATCCATTCTTTCTATCATCAATAATATTTCATATTTCATATCTTTGAAAAGTTATAATTCTCATAATAACTCCTCTTCAAGAAAAAAACTATTCCTACTAATTATAAAGACAGATTGCACACGGGCATCTTGTAAAAGCAGAGAAATCACCCAACCATCTGAAGAAATATAAAGGTCAGCCTTTTTAAAGTTCAATATGGTTCTAGAATTACACATTTTGCTTATATATAAAGTTATTGTTTATACTTTCATCTAAAATATTTATATACACAATAAGTCATGTTATGTTGTAAGCTTCCAACTTCTCTTGAAACAAAATACAGATCTAAACAATAATATATGGGATTTCGAAAGTTTTATAACCCCTTCACTCAATTTATTTTCTGAAAATTCACGATCTTCCACTACATCCCATCTTTATTTTCTATTATTATTACCAGATGATTAACTTCTTTATCAAGGTCAAACACAATAGTTTCACATATCTATAATACTAACAAAACTTAGATTAATACTTAAGAACCGAAAAATAATTTTAACTTTGGATTTGACATATCCCCAACCAACTAAAACTTTTAACAAAATATCAAATATTTTAGAAAAGCCCATGAAATTCTCATTACAACAGCAATAATAAAAATCTTAAAAAATAAATTTTGTAACCTTAACAAAATCTACGAGAGCTTCGCATATTATCCGTATGAGGTGTTCTTCAAGATTTAAATGAGGACAGCAAAATAGTTTCACATATCTATAATACTAACAAAACTTAGATTAATGCTTAAGATCAGGAAAAAGATATTAAATTTGGATTTGACAAATCCCCAACCAACGAAAACTTTTTACAAAATATCAAAGATTTTTGAAAGGCCCATGAAATCCTCATTACAACATCAATAATAAAAATTTTAAAAAACAAAGTTTGTAACCTTAACAAAATCTACGAGAGCTCCACATATTATAAGTCTGAGGTGTTCTTCAAGATTTGAATGGGGACATGAAAATGGAACACAACAAGCTGGTGTTAATACATTTAAAAGATTGAATTCACCCCCTCTTTAAAAAAGAGAGAAATGCAAGAGCAACAAAAACTAAACAGTTTAATTCAATATATAGGTTCTATTTGATAAAAGAGAAGATAAATAAGGAAAAAAATAAAAAGAGGTACCCGTACATCGTATCAAAAATATGTTAATTTGATGGACTTTGGTGGGCCGGATGATGCTTACAAGGTATGGTAAAGTGGCGATGTTGTCGGTTAAGAGAGCAATTAAGCCCAGCGTACGAAAGACATACTATTAAAGAAAAAATAGAATAATATTATTACAAATATATGATTAAATAAATAAATAAAATAATTAAATTAAGGAAAGAGTGTAAATGGGAGAAATTGGAACGGGTGAGTGTCATATACATTTTCTTAAATAGAGTTTTATAATGTAGAGTTTATACTTTTGGTTAAATTGATATTTATAGGAGGGTAATTAAAAACGTAAGATATTGACATATGGATGGTGTGGTTTCATATTTTGAAGGTGGTCCGAATCTTTTTTATTTGTTTTTCCTTTTTATATTTTAACTTTTTGAATTTATTTATTTCAAAAAAACTATTTCTAAAATAATGAATTTAAGGATTAAATGTATTAGGCTTTTTTTTTAAGAATTTCTTATCTTAATAATTGAATTGAGATATGGCAAAGTTTCATAAATCTTTTATTTCAACATAATCTTCTTTACTATAAAAGTAGAATACATTTTCTTAAATAGAGTTTTATAATGTAGAGTTTATACTTTTGGTTAAATTGGCATTTATAAGGATTAAAAATGTAAAATGGTGTGGTTTAATGTTTTGAAGGTGGTCTGAATCTACATGGATGCGTGATTTTATTTGTTTTTCCCAATTTACCTTTTAACTTTTTGAACTTATTTAATTCAAAAAAACAATTTCTAAAATAATGAATTTAGGGATTAAATGTGTTCGGTTTTTTTTTTAAACTCATTAAATTTATATAAATTGATGTTCAATTAATATTAGAATTAATATTAATTACTGGGACTTAACAAATCATTAAAAATTAGAGAGTTTACATTTAATTTGCAAACGTAAACCTATAATTTTTAACATTCAGTTTTTTAAGTAAAAAATCGAATAGAAAATTAATTAATAATTTATCTCTCAAAATAATTACATACACTAAAAAAAGTTTCTGAAAAATAAGATAAGCGTGCAATTTGAATTCACATAAACATAACTCCTTTTATAACTGAATTTTTATATATAATGTCATAAATTAAAGTTTGATTTTAAAGATATTACTCTCTAAATATTTAAAAGTAAAGTATGCTTATTATTAATTAAAATATATTTTTTTAACATATTATAAATAATGAATTATTGCAATCTCTCAAAAGTGAGATTAATTTCCATTAGGAGTCAAGTTCATTGTTTCTTCTGCTATTAACTCTATAAAAAAATTAATATGTTTATTAAATAAGACCAAAAAAAAACTATTACAAATATAGTTGCATAGCTCGAATATACATGATAATAAAAGATCACATGTTTAATTAATAAAACAAAATTTGTGATAAAATTGAGAAAATTAAATAAGATAGTGTAATTAATTAATAAAAAGAAAGTTCGTGATTAAATTAAGAAAAAAGAAATAGGTCGTGTATTTTTTTAATAAAAAAATTGTTCGTGATTGAATTAAAAAAAGAGCAAATAGAAAATATGGAGGGTACAAACAAAAAATCAAGGTACTTAATGTTATCATCACAAGAAGAAAGAAGACGAAGAATTCAAAATAGCATTGAGTCAAGGAATAAAAGGCAAAGGAAGGACACTACAAACTCAAACGTCACTTCAACATCAACTCACGCACACTCAAGAGGTAAAAAGTAATTTTTATCTAATAAAAGACCAACAAAAAGTTTTAACACAATTTAACAAAAAATATATATGTGACAGATGAGACTTCGTCGGTGCCTTTTACGTCACATATTCATGAGCTGAAAATTAAAGGCGAGTGTAGATTTTCAAAGTTACGAAGTTTGAATCCGAAACTCCAACTTTATGCTGCCAAAATGGACAGGTACATAAACTAAACAATACAAAATTGAAAATTATATTATTATTTAAAAAAATATTTATGTGTGAGTGTGTGTGTGTATATATATATATATATAACTTAAAATCTCCAACTTGAATTTCAGGTAAGACTTGTGGAGACAGAACCACCTGAACAATTGTATCAATTGTTCGTGTCTCAATCCGAAGAAGGGATTCAATTTAGGAAAAACACTAGAGGATTCAACAGTGTTTTCTCATTTACTTCATTTAGAGTGAATTTTGATAAAAATCTAGCTAAAGCAAATAAAGGAGTTTACACATTTCGAGTTAAGGGACAGACATACCATGATCTTCCAACTCTTCTGCCAGAGAAAAAACCAATATTTTTTCATTTATACTTTTTTGACATAGATCATGAAGTAGAAAATAGAATAAATGTGTTAATTGAAGCTACATTAGAGATGCAACTCATAAACAAACTGCTCCATATAATGCAAGAAAATCCTTATGCTAGATTTTTTCGGGCTATTACCAATCAGCCAACACTTGAAAATGTCAAGATTCATATTGCGAGTTATGTCAAAGTTGACCAAAGTGTGTACAACACGCCAACAGTCGATCAAATAGCAGCCCTATGGATTGAAGGAAATGATCAACTAATTCCATTCAATTTAGGAAAAACATTAGAGGATTCAACAGTGTTTTCTCATTTACTTCATTTAGAGTGAATTTTGAATTCAACAGTGTTTTCTCATTTACTTCATTTAGAGTGAATTTTGATAAAAATCTAGCTAAAGCAAATAAAGGAGTGTACATATTTCGAGTTAAGGGATAGACATACCATGATCTTCCAGCTCTTCTGCCAGAGAAAAAACCAATATTTTTTCATTTATACTTTTTTGACATAGTTCATGAAGTAGAAAATAGAATAAATATGTTAATTGAAGCTATATTAAAGAGGCCACTGATAAACAAACTGCTCCATATAATGCAAGAAAATTCTTATGCTAGATTTTTTCGGGCTATTACCAATCTGCCAACACTTGAAAATGTCAAGATTCATATTGCGAGTAATGTCAGAGTTGACCAAAGTGCGTACAACACGCCAACAGTCGATCAAATAGCAGCCCTATGGATTGAAGGAAATGATCATCTAATTCCATTTGAAAGAGATATCGTTGTACATGCTCATTCGGGAAACCGACATAGAATACAATATTATTTCAGTTGTTATGATTCACTTCAATATCCCATACTTTTTCCAAGAGGAGAGGTAGGTTGACACCAAGACGTTAAGAGAAATCAACCGAACATTGCTTCGAGGAATCAACTAGGAGAAAGGAGTTCGGTTGAAGAAAAAATTTTTGAATTACACAGTGCAGAGGATGTAATCAAAAAGAAAATGAAGGTAACCTTTATTTCAAAGATTTACACATTCTTCTTTATTCCAAAACTTATATATAAAAAACTATTAACCTATTAAAAATAATGAAAATAGAAAGATCTAAAAGAGAAGAGTCAAAAGTGTCATGCCGACAATATTACTGTTACAAGCTACAAATTAGGCATGAAAGTAAATCAACACTTATGCTAGCAGGAAGACTACTACAACAGTATGTCGTAAATATGTACATAAAGTTAGAATCAACAAGGATTGACTTTTTTAGGAATCAATAAGGATTGATTAGAGCAGAGTTGTATCAAGGAATCGTTGACTCAATAAAAGCAGGCGAAACAAGAGGAGACAAAATAGGACTAAGAATGGTACTTCCACCATCTTTTATTAGAGGACCAAGGGACATGCGTTGGCATTATTTGGATGCAATGACTTTGGTGCAAAATTTCGGAAAGCCAGATATCTTCTTAACAATGACATGCAATCCTGATCGGAAGAAAATAAAAGATCTTCTTCTATCAGGACAAAGTTCACAAGACAGGCCGGATCTTGCTACAAGAGTTTTCAAAGGAAAATTGATTTTCCTGAAAGATCAAATAATGAAAAAGGAAATTTTTGGGAAGGTTGCAGCATTTGTTTATGTCATTGAATTCCAAAAGCGTGGGCTTCCACATGCCCACATGTTAATAATTCTACAAAGTGGGCATAAAATCATAAATGCTGATCAGTATGATAAGTACGTGAGTGCAGAAAAGTATAACATATGTTGCACGGTCCATGTGAAAAGTATAACCCAAGATGCGCATGCATGGTTGACAGTTTATGTAGGTTTAAATACCCCAGACCTTTCTCTATGACAACAATGCAAGGAAAGGATGCATACCCAATATATCGTCGAAAAAACGATGGAACAAAGGTACGCTAATTTCTTTTAAATATTAGTACAAATATTAAGATAATCGTTGTCCTTTTTGTAAAAATAAATGAGAAATAAAAAATTGGAGAATGCTCAATGTAGGTACAAAAGGAAATGTGGTGTTTGACAATAGACGGGTGGTTCCTCACAGTCCATATCTATTAATGAGATATAATTGCCATATCAATGTCGAGATGTGTTCAAGCTTGAAAGCGGTAAAATACCTTTATAAATACATCTACAAAGGACATGATAGAGCAGCTGTCAACGTAGCTCAAGATGATGGGAATAGACAAATAAACGAGATTAAAGAATTCCAAGATGCAAGATGGGTATCTGCACAAGAAGCTTTATGGAGAATTTACGAATTTCCTTTAAATGAGATGTCCCCGGCAGTAATCACATTTCAATTCCATCTACAGAATCAACAGTTAGTTGCATATTGGAAAAAACAAGATCTAGGAAACGTGGTTCAGTATGACAGGGCAAGCAGGACCATGCTGACAGAATTCTTTGAGATGTTCAAAAAAGATGAAGATGGAAGAAAACTTCTATACAGGGAATTCCCAATGCATTACGTGTGGAACAAACAATCTCATGTTTGGACAAAAAGGCAACGAGGAAATGTTTGCTCAAAAATAGCAAGTGCCAACCCAGGTGAAGGTGAGAGATATTATGAGAGAATATTGCTCAATTACAAGAGGGGACCAAAGTCATTTGAGGACCTGATGAATGTAAATGGAACATAATATTGGACATTCAAAGAAGCAGCACAAGAAAGAGGGCTCCTTTAGTCGGATGAAAGCATTATTGAGTGTTTAAACGAGGCAGTTGCATTCCAAATGCCTAGAGTTTAGGAGACTATTCGCAATAGTGCTAGCAAACGGTGCGCCTACCGACGTGAGAGAATTGTGGAATAATTTCTTTGATTCTCTATCAGAAGACTACCAAAGAGAAAGCCAGAGCTCATCAGAAAAATTGTAGAACCGAACACTTCAAGATATTTGATCCTTTATTGAATTAATGGGGAAAACATTAAGTTCATTTGACTTGCCAAAAAGTAAATTGGAATGATACACGAGAGAATCGTGGATCATCAAAGGACATTGCAGATAAGCTCACTGTTGAGACACCTGAACGTGATTTGGAAAGTGTCGGTTCCCTGAATGAAGACCAAAGAAATACATACAACATCATACTCGAAAGAGTGCATAATAAGAAAAGTGAAGTTTTCTTTGTAGATGGACCAGGAGGCACAGGGAAAACATATCTTTACAGGGCATTATTGGTGAAGATAAGATCAGATGGGATTATTGCGCTGGCCACTGCGACTTTAGGTGTTACAGCTTCTATATTACCAGGAGGTAGAATGGTGCACTTGAGATTCAACATTCTGTTAGATGCAAATGAATCAACGATTTGTAACATTTCAAAGCACAGTGGCTGGACAGAATTAATAAGAAGAGCATCACTGATAATATGGGATAAAGCACCAATGGCAAAGAGAACTACAATTGAATCTATTGACCGAGCGTTTCAAGATATAATGGAGAATATAGAAACATTTGGAGGAAAGGGAATAATATTTGGAGGTGATTTCAAACAGGTACTCCCAATTGTCCCAAAGGCAACAAGACAACAGACAATATGTGAGAGTTTGGCTCGATCGTACCTTTGGGAAACATGGAGAAAATAAAACTATCCAAAAATATGAGAGCTGTAGGTGATAAGGATTTCGCATAGTACTTGCTAAGGATAGGGAATGAGACTGAAAGACACGTGAAAGATAATTACATCTTATTACCTAAACAGATCACACTACCTCCCAAAGAAGGCATCACCCCGTAGCTCCATTTAATCAGTTCCATTTACACTGATATGGAGACAAATGCAGGATCATGTGAGTATATTACGCAAAGAGCCATCCTAACTACAACAAACGAGAATGTTGATGAACTAAATGAGATAATGATTGAAAACTTTCCAGGAGAAATCACAGAGTTCATAAGTTTTGACAGAGCTGACGATGATTCAGGGAATCAGTATCAGGAGGAATTTCTAAATACGCTCTTACCAAATGGAATACCACCTCATCGTCTGTTGTTAAAGGAAAATTGTCCAATCATGCTGTTAAGAAACGTGGACCCCCAAAATGGATTGTGCAATGAAAGTCGATTGATACGCAAGAGTTTTACTAAGCATTTGATACGAGCAGAGATTGCTATCGGAGAGCATACGGAAAAGAGAGTCTTCATCCCCCGCATACCATTGAGTCCAACAAATGATGAAGGATACCTATTCAAGTTCATCAGGAAGCAATTTCCAATCAGACTTTGTTTTGCAATGACAATAAATAAGGCACAAGGATAAACAATAATAAATGTTGGAGTGTATCTCCTACAACACGTATTCTCGCATGGGCAACTGTACGTGGCACTATCTAGGGGCATATCCATGCAAAATACCAAAGTTTTTGTCGGATCGGAGGATCATTGTACGACAAAAAACATTGTATACAAAGAAGTTTTAATGTAATACAAGAAAAAAATTGTGGACAAATTTTACAATTAAAAAAATTGACCAAACACAAAACACATAACAACTAAATGGATAAGTTAAACGATAAAAAATAATTTACAATCTTCGAGAATCAAAGTCAGAACTATAGATGACTTTTATAAAAAAATTATAAAAAAAAAATATACATGCGTATGATGTATATACAGTAAAAAAATAACAAAACTAATACACCAAAAATTCGAACGTGTATGCGACGCGCACGTCTTAAAAAACTAGTATATTAAAAGAGGCCAGCATCTTGAAAAACATTTCTTCCCATTATGTCCCTACTAAATGTTTAAACATTTAACTTATTAATACATTTACTCCACAATTACTTACTTACTTACTTAATATACATACTCTCTCCGTCCCAGGTTAAGAGGACTATTTTTCCATTTTGGTCGTCCCACCCAAAGAGTCTCATTTCTTTTTTTGCACACATGGGACCCACACACCTTTTAATACAATTAAAATATGGGACACACACCCACTAATACAACTACACACTATACATTAAATAATAATACTCCTTAATCTACGTGCAAAAAATGGGACACACTCCCACTAATACAACTACCCACTATACATTAAATAATAATACTCCTTAATCTACGTGCAAAAAAGCAAATGGTCCTCTTAAGCGAGGGAGTATTCCTTATGCGATTAATTAATTTGAACCATTGTTGAACTAAACCTGAATGTCTCCTCATTTTCTTTTGAAAAATAAAACTCCTCATATTCCTTAAGTTTAGACGGTTGGGTGATTCATCAAACGCATCATTATCTGCTATATCACAGAAGAAGAGTCGGTGAGTACGATTAGAGAATTTGAGTAGACACGATTCTGAGTAGAGAATTTCATACGAGGATATTGCAAGAAAGAGAGTAGACTCAGATCGCTTGAAGTACTTGCCGAGAATTTTATACGTAGTCGTCGAGTGCGCCGATCTCCTTCTTGGTGAGTACTAGAATTTCATATGTAGCCGGAGTACTCTTTTCCTACATATACATTGGTTATTTTACTTTGAAACCTGATTGTGTCTTATTAGCAGTTTTCTTGCGACTGAATTTGTAATTGTAACCTTTACCTCGTGCAGCGTCCCTTAAGCATCCTAAGGATTCCACCAATAGACCCTTCAGTTGATTTTCCATCTGCCAACTCTGAACACTCGAGCAAAATAACAAGACCTAGCCTTTGGGAATTTCTGCTTGAATTCATTCGAGATGTGAGTTAAACTGATGATGTTGCAATATTCATCTTTTAATCCTCTATATATGTTCATGTGAATGTGCTTCCCATATTGCTTCCAGTGCATGCTCATAACCAGAATTTCAGTGCGTTGGATGATGGCCTAAGATAGTTGCACGGACTATGAACGAGGGATCATCTCCAATGAGCATGGATTTTAATCCCATCAAACAAACTCTACTTCTAGGACTGTTATACAGCTATGAAATATCATTTTGTGCTTTTTCCATTAAAATTTTAATGTAAAAGTTTCTGACATTTGATATATATATATATGATCCATTTCTTTTTTATTGGACAACTCAGTCAGCATTAATGCGGTAGATATTGGGCTGTAGGTTGTTGGTTCTAGAGAGAAGCCGGTTCAAAGAAACTTATATGTTTGGTATCTAAGTGCATGCTCAATGCCTTTACAGGTGCTATAAGTCTCACTTTTTGTAATACAACTGTCAATATCAATAATATCGTTTTTGGTTCTGCGTTGATGAATTTAGGTGGTGGGGGCACTGATAATGGTGGTTCAGAGGACTATAACTCTGTTTGTTGGGCTGCTCTGCATTAGCATTCTTCTTGGTCATCTGCTCAAAAGAAGTCAATGGATTGTTATTTTGAGTACTCCCAAGTTTGTTTAATTCGTTCATGATATAGTATATGTAGAAATTAAAATGATTGTTTGGTAATTGATGGCATGTTTGGATACTGGAGTCATTATACTTCTTGCTACTCAAGGAGATCTCTTTTATATATACCTCTTACCGCCTATTATATTCAATTCTGGTTTAGTCTACGAGTTTCTCTTTTGGTTTTACTTCAATTGTTGAGCGTCTTCCCTTTGTTCAATTTCGAGCATGTTAAACTGTAGAGTTCTGAATCTAATTATAGAAAATTTCTTTTCTTTTCTTTTGTGTGTATGAGTTTGTTTTACTAGGTTCAAGGTGAAGAAGAAGCAATTTTTCAGAAACTTCATGACTATATGTTTGACGCCATGGCACTATGATGTCCTTTTGTATGATAGCGTTTGCTATTCGTAAAAACTGTCATTAATACATATTGTGAATAAATTCTCATATTGTTTTCATCATCTTATAACTGTATGAACATGGTGAGTCCTCCTTCCTAAGAGTCATGCATGCATCAACATAATTATCTATTGACTATAATCTGTTTTTATCTTTAATCGGGAGTACTTATTACCAATTTCCAATAGATGATCGAAATCTTGAACTGTGAATTGATGTCCACCACCTCCAATCTTGATCAAACACTGTGGACACACCTTCCCTGTTCTTGCAATCGTGCCTTCCACTTTGACGTCGTCCATCACAAACCGCCTTCCTACTCTCCTCCAACATAAATTATTTTTCTTGGAATAGTATTTGCACATTACATGTTATCAGTTTTCTAATTGAACACATACTAAACTAGAGGTGCATGTCATTGCTTAGTTTCTATCTTGATAGGTTGGGATATTATTCAATTTGAGAATATAGAAATATTGCACGGGGTGGAGACTGATAGAAGCATAAAAGGGGCTAATCCCCCATCAAAGTGCATAAAATTCTTAAATGCATGTGTAATATCTCATTCAAATATTAATAATAAGGAAAATCCCAGAAGTTGCCCTATATGGGTTTTTAAACATCTATTTTGCCCTACCTTTTGTGATACATCTAATTTGCCCTAAAAATACATGCAATGCCATGAATACCCCCAAAGGGTGGCCCACCCTTTGGTATTGGGAATGAGATGAGAAGTACACTTGCAGGCACACTCAATTTGTCAGAATATGGGGATTCTTTCATGACATCATTAAGGACAAATAAAATAAATAAATGTATAAAATGTTATCACCTCTTAAAATCTGTGCGGACAAGCAACTATTTAAAATTGTAAGCGGACAAGAAGCTATTTAAAAT
Organism: Pogostemon cablin; assembly: GCA_023678885.1. Classification (NCBI taxonomy): domain Eukaryota; kingdom Viridiplantae; phylum Streptophyta; class Magnoliopsida; order Lamiales; family Lamiaceae; genus Pogostemon; species Pogostemon cablin. Next base: position 10,140,196 of record CM043008.1, on the reverse strand, counting down.
TCATCAAATATTTTTTTTAAAATTTATAAAATTCTTATCAAAATAAGCGGACATAATAGTCATATTAAAATTAAACACATGCACTAATTTTAGATGAAACACACAATGAATTAATTCACACACATGCATTAAATTGAACTTGTCACTCCTGTCAAAATGGGCTGACCTACCGTCGTACAGGAGTTCATTTAATGGACTGAATTTTAGGAGTTCATTTATGAAATTTTTTGTCTCATTAAACTCTCACCTATCCCCACCAACCAAATATCCTAAACAACAAAATTGGACAAAGTGGATTCAAACTCCATTCCTCTTGTTCCAAAAATTATTTGAGCATAAAAAAGATAATAGGCTCCCCTATTTACCCACCATCGTTGTCGACGGATCCATAGTTAGAGTAAAAAGTAAGATACTAACACTTTTTGCATTGTATTTTATTTAGTGGTTTAACTATTCATGCATAATCTTGCTGTAATGTTTCGGTTTTAGGGTTTTAAATATGCATGTCCGCTGAGTAAATGATTATATATCCATGTCCTCCTATATAATTGCCTAAATATGCACGTCCACTGAAGAAAATGGTCAATTATGCATGTAATAAGCATGCCCGCAGAAGAAAGAGGTCAATTATGCATGTACTGTGCATGAATACCACTACATACACCCACAGTAGGCTTGTCCGCCAATTATGCATCGTCATTTATGCTTGTCCGCCCATTATTTGAGACTTTTGAACATGTCCGCCCATATATTGAGAATGATTGAGCATATCTGCCCATTATTAGAGCTAGATTGAGCATGTCCGCCGAAATTTTATCCCTAATTGAGCATGTCCGGCCAATTTTAAGCTTGAATGAGCATGTCAGTCGATTTTTCTTTTATATTTTATCATGCCCGCTGATTTTCATAGCACAATTGGTATTTTTGAGCATAAATTAGCCTGTCCGCCAATTTTTGTAGCCTAATTGAGCCTGTCCGCAGATTATTTGACCCTAATTTAGCATGTCCGCCAATATTCTAGCCTAATTGAGCCCGTCCACCTATTATGTGACCCTAAATGAGCATGGCCGCTGATTTTCTTAGCGTAATTGAGCATGTCCGCCAATTATTTGACCCTGATTGAGTATGTCCGCTGATACTTTAGTGTTTTTGAGCATGTCTGCCGATATTTATAGCATAATTGAGCAAGTTTGGCTATTTTTTAGCATAGCATAGCATGTCCTCAGATTGTTTTGCTTTTTTGAGCATGTCCGTCCACTCTTAGCTTAATTCAGCAAAAAAGTAAGATTTTTTTAGCATAATAGACCTGTCCGTCGATTTATAGAGCTTAATTGAGCTTGTCCGCCATTGAATAAATGTTTAATTTGCATGTACGCTGATACTTTAAGGCTTAATTTGATTGTAATTATGTACATATTCATAAAAATTTATACTTTTATGTAGGTACCTATTAAAAATTTTATATTTCTTGAAGAATATATAATTTTTAAATATGAATTTTTATAAACACGTCTATCATAAAAATACTTTAATGAAGGTTAATCATGTGTCAATATAACAATTAATTGTCCTTTGTTGAAAGGTTTTGGCTTGGAAATGAGAAATTTTTTAATTTGGTAGGGCGGCTGGTGGCAAGGTTTAGAGTATGCAGGTGGCTAATACACGAGCTTAGTATTAAATTCAGATTAGTTGAAGTTGGATTTTATTATTGGGCATGTGCATAGTTTAGTGCGTGTCGATGTGAATCATTACAAATATGTTATACACACACTCGTGGACATTGGTTGTTGTATAATGAAACATAAGGTAAATAATAATCTCGATATTAGGGGCTTGTATCACCAGGATGATGAGCCAATGCTATTTGTCACACTTAAGGCCATACCACAGCAATCATTTGATAATTTTTGCCCCAGTGCGGTGTCGTCTGGGAGTAGTTATTAGACGACTTGCTTCGTTCACAAATTCCATTTGTCAATATTCCTAATGTCGTAGATTTGGCTGGACCAAGTGGGAGTACAGATGTGAACCTCTCGTGTCGTACGACTAATATTGATTTAAACAGTGCCTACAATGGCGAAGAATATGCCGAGGAAGAGGAGGATAGAGATTACATGTGCTTATCTGAAGAAAATGAAGTTGAGGACAATTTAAATGAATGTTCTCAAAGTGATGCATATGAGGGTTAGAGGGTGATGGGTCTGATGGTTTTCAAGATGATGGGTCTGAGGGTCCGCAGCATGAGGGTAATGAGACTTCGCAAGACGAGGGGCATGAGGGTGATCAAGGCAACGTTGAAGTTGAGGATCCTTTAACTGCTCTGTTCTAGGGGTTGTGGGCCTACATCAGAGGCAAAGGCGGAATGAGTTTCTTGGACCCCGTTACGATACACATGCACATGCCCACACTGGTACATCCCAGTCAAGAAACAGATAGTTTTTTCAGCCGTCCATGGATCATTCCAGGTATGTGTTCATAATAGTACACGTTAATTTACTGACCTTATTGTATTATAATACGAAATTAAGAAACTGTATTTCATGATTGCAGGGTTTAGGGAACAGTGTAATGTGGACACTGAAGTTGAAGACAACAACAGTATTGACACTTCAGGGGAAATGAATGAAAAAAGTGCTTTCAATAACAAAGCTGATTGCCAGTTTGCTTTGGGTGCAAGTACCGAGTGGAACAGAGTTGTATGTTTGAGATGCATTCCAGTGGCCTTGGAGGAGTATGGAGGGTAATCAAGTTCTCACCTCCACATGTATGTCGTTTGAATCCAGACACTCATGCGCCAAGGCAAATTGGTTCAAAAATTGTTGGGAGGTACTTTGCAACTCGACAGTTTAATAAAACACAGCGTTGTGGCCTGCTGGAATGGTGAGCGAGATACTTAAAGAATTTGGTTTCAACATCTCCTATAATTTAGCTCTCAATTCAAAACATATTGATGTGGGACACACATACGTAGACCATCATTCTTCCTTCAGGTCTCTACCTTCGTACTTGCACAATCTTAAGTTGTAAAACCCAGACACTTACACAGTGTTGGCAACTGTAGATGACAATTGTTTCAAGTAAGAAACTACGCACTCTTTATAAATTATGTTTTATAAAAGTGTACTAAATATTTAGATGCATGTATGTCTACTATGCACTTGGTGCTTTTATATGGGGTTTTGCAAGAGCGGGTCGTCCCGTGATCGTCATTGATGGTACACACATGAGAGGGAAGTACCGTGGGATCATGTTTGTTGCAGTCACTTAGGATGGAAATCACAATATTTTCCCCCTAGCTATTGATGCAGGTGACACTGAAAATAATGAGTCTGGTGCTGGTTTCTTCAAAGGTTGAAGGAATCGTACGGTGCTCCTAATGGGCTAGTTATTATATCTGACGCACAAAAGAGTATCTCACACGCGATAAAGATAGTTTACCCAGAGGCACACCATGGTTTATGTTCTTATCACCTGAAGAAAAGACTGAAGAGTTTTGGAAAGATTGTGCTACATCAGTTCAACATGGCTGTGGAGGCACTCACCAAGCATTAATTCGAGAGGTATGGAAAATTTTTAAATGTACAATACATTTTTTATTTGATTTATCACATTACCGTGCTACATAGATAGGAAGGGAAACTATGCAAGCAAAAAAAGCTAGATTGATGGAGTTGCTGGAGGGGTGGGGTTACAAAAAATGGTCGAGGTTTCACTGCCCGATCACTCGCTACGAGTTCACATCATCAAATGCAGCAGAGACCTTTAACAAGGCCATCCTTTGGGCCAGGATACTATCCATTTGTAGTTTGTTAGAGGTTGTACGTTCTCTCATTCAGAGATGGTTCTATGAAAGAAGAACGAATGCAGAGAATAGTTGGAAAATACTCTGCACACGAGTACATAGAGAGTTGGCAGAGTTTAATGGTGAGGCATGGAAACTTAAATTGGAACAACTAACAGCGACAAAATTCCACGTATCTTCCACCACTTCACTATTGATTTAAGGGATTGTACTTGCTCTTGTGGCAGCTTCCAGTGCTATCAATACCCCTGCATTCACTCGTTGAAGGCGATAGAGTACATTGAAATGATATTATGCTTATCATATATGCTTTCATACTCTTCAATAGCCTTAATATTGTAATTACCAATTACATAATACTCTTGTGTCCATGTTTGCTTATAACAACCATTGCAAACTTGTTACCAGTGCATTTGTTGCGCCATGGTATAATCGAACGGCTATACTGTCATTATGGCAAGATGTTGTTATGCATGTACCTGATCCTTCCGATTGGTCAACGCCTGAGCATGTGAGTAGTATTCGTATGAATGAGCCACCATCACATTGACAGGCAGGCAGACCTCGTACGAGCCGTATCCGTTCTGCTGCAGAGTCATCAAGGGGTACTAGGGATGTCAGCGTTGCAGTTGATACAGAGAGCTGGGACACAACAAAGTTCAATGTCGAGCCAATATACCCTTGTCTAGTGCTACAGACACTACCCAAGTCCCTATTCCTCCAGCACCGACGGTGAGGAGGTGCAGTCGTTGTCATCAACCAGGTCACACAAGGGGGAACTGTAGATTAACTAATTGAAATACAAAGTTGGATGTAAAAAACAGTCTGGACTTGGTGTTTATTTCATGTTTCAAGTATGATATATCATTAGAACAAGTGAAATTTCCCCTGTTTTCATTCTCAGAATGTTTTAGTACACTAATTTCATATAACACAACTGGAAAAGAAGAGCATACTAACGAAAATGGAGGTCCGTATTCGCACCCTTTCTCACGTAAAGATTGTACGCAAATATATCGCGTGCCCATTTTTTCCTGTACTCCATCAGGTGTGCATCATTTCCCCATGAATTGTCGCCTGTGAGTAGATACTATATCTCTCTGATGCTGGCCTGACCACAACACCAACTGACATCCTGAATGTAGCATATGGATGCTAGTGGTCTAACCCACTTCAGTGAGGCTCTAAACTTCTGATCTGGAGTGTCAGATAGGGCACCACTTCAATTGAACATGATGAGGAGCAACCTTCGCCAGTGCAATGTGCTCTCATTTCTACTATCTTCAATAGCTTGGAAATCTACCCACGTGTGATATAAAGAATCAAATACAGCGATCTTCAAAGATCTTATATACACACACATAGCAAAATGGTGCGAATGCGAATGCACTACGAACAGCAGCTATAGAAGGAAACAAAAAATATGACCAGAAGGAGATTAAAAATATAATAATATTGTTCTTCCCGAAAAATTAAAAAATCAAGTCATACTCACCCGTTCAACCTTATCCAATTATGGCCACAAGTCTATGGCGGAGGCCTCCAGAATTACAGCTCTCCCTTCCACCACATATCCAATATTTGTAGCTTCTCTTGAGGTAAATCGACCAACTGGGAGGGGCCATCGCCATGTGACATAACATGCTCATCCCATATTGCTTTTAGCGTCGCCTGATAAAGAAAACGTTATAATATAAAAGGTTGTAATAAGCTTAAAAATCCCTTTTTTAAGCATAGAATCACCCTAAACTGTATTGAATGTACCGAAAACACGGTAGGATAGCATAGGATCCCATTCGATGATCGGGATGAACACCAACGTAATCAGGTGCTTGTGCCAGTATAGCCAAACACGCATCAATGTGCTAGAAATATAACATTTCAACGATCATAATATATAAGTATAGTACCTCATCCTCCATCCAAACATTTGGCATCATCATTCTCACGAAGAAATCATTATTCACTTGGAACCCTATGTCAACGTTCATCCTACACATGTATGGCACAATGATTACATATGTCTGCACTATGTTAATAATAAAAGAAGAACATATTAAGGACATTTCTTACATTACAAGGGACATCATGAACTTTTCCCACGCTCTGTTAATCTTCGCATCATCCACTATTGTGTATGGAGATTGGACTGCTGTCGCTTTTCTCTTCGGACGTTGCGGACGACGTTGGAAGTGTTTTTCAGCTAACACCATTCTGAATTTAGTATCTCCACGGGATCCTGTACCGGGCCCTATAGGAAATCTTTTTCAGACTCTAGGTGTAGAATAACCATGCGGTTGTTGTGCAGCGGGCGATTCAGGCAATCTTGTTGAGTCATCTGGTATTAGCTCCGCGTCTCCGGCAAAGAGGCCACCTGGTGTTGCGTAACTAGTCTGTTGGTGTGTAGTATGAGCACTCTGTTGTTCCTCCTATGTAGATGGAATACTTAGTGGGTTGTACGTAGATGGCTCAGGCGGTAGACCCTTGAATCCCTCCTTAAACATTTTGTATATCGAACCAAGAATTGACTTCTCATAGCTATGCTGCATCTGGAACTGTGCTCTAATCAACCAACTAGCAGCCTTTTTAATTTCAGTGCGGCCCTCCTCCTGGTAGCTACGAATATTAGCATACTCTGTATTCTGTGTGTCAAACCTCTTCTCCCATCTGTCGTCTCGATCAAGCAGCTGAGTGAAAAGGGCATCATGTTCAAAAAAATTTTGATCATGATCATCCATTCTCCTCATTATCCTATCATAATGTTCTTGAAACAGACCCCCACTGTCTTAATTCTGGTGATGAGGCACGGAGTGATCCCATCGTTGACCTGATCTGGATTGAGGCTGGTAATCATCCTGTATAAATGGAGGGCTATCTTGTGTTCCGTGGTACCCTAAACCTCCTTGACTATGGACAGATCCATCAAACCAACTATGTTGACCCTGTTGTGATCCTTCAAACCCACTATAATGACCCAGCTGTGATCCTTCAAACCCACCATAAGGATGAGAGTGATGTGAGCCCTGAAATCCATCAAAGGAAAACTAATATGGTCCCTGATATCCACCATAAGGAGAAGACTGAGATGGTGGTTGAAATCCAGCAAAAGAGAAATATGATTTTACAAATCCAGGAGGATATGAACTCTCCGGAATGGCCATCAGGGGGTGCGGAACTACAGTATGGGTAGGAGGCATGTGCGGGGGCTACTCTTGACCAGACTGAGATGGGCGCGGGGGTGAATTTACAACTGGTATGTAAGAGGTGTTATCCTGATCAGCCAAATACTCGTCGTCCTCCTCATCATCATCCCCTCCGACGGCATGAAAATCACGTAGTAAGTCCTCTGCAGTTCTGTGTTGGCCCCAGATGTTATATCATCATCAACCTCAACATTTATCCTTCTACAATATCTGTCCCTACTAGCATAATTGGAAGAAATGTTCACTTCAATAGGAATGTCACGCTGACTAGTAGCGTCATCTTCGGAATCAGAACTGGCGGGCACAACCTTTTTCTTACCCTTACCCTTCCCTTTTGGGTTAGGATCCCCAAAAGACCTAAATTGAATCTCAAAATCAAACTCAAATCAGAATGTATTCTCCTAAAATATGGTTGGTGGGACTCCTCAGGGAGGATGGCAGGTAAATCAACAATTCTCGGGTCCTGAAAGTAGAATAATAAAAATTAAATACAAATACTCATGTCACAAAAATAATATCCAAATGCATCATATTCAGATACTTAAAACCCTAACTCATACAACATAAAAAATTACAAACCTGTCTAAAAAACTGAGTATCGTCAAGTTTTTTTGTAGTTGTATACTTTCAGCGATTACATAGAGGTCTAACGTAAAGATTGAGCAGTCCATCGGTCAGGTGTGCTGCAAAACCTTCGATATGCTCGGAGGCCCAAACCTGTGACCAAACATCAAAGTAATTTGCATTTAAAATGTAACTTTTTATATGCATTTAATGTAAGAATATAAAAGTTTCACATAAACTCAGTATCACTTACTGCTAGGGTAAATGAGCATCCATAAAAATTGATGCGCTCTTATTTGCCTACACCTTCCACCATAGTCTTCATAGAGTCCATATGGTGCAGTAGGGTTAGGTATGTGTACTTTCCCCAATGGAAAGAGTTCCATTGACGAGCATTCTCAGCTAAGAACCATACCCAGGGTTCTATATATACTTTGGATGTATCCCGACCTAGAGTAGTATAGAAGTAGAATCTTGGCCGCTTTCACCATATTATGGCCCTTATATTTATTTTCAGCGAATCTTTTCATAAGTTCATCAACTAAGACTCTCTTCGTACGAAAGCTAGCAAACAAACTGTCCAGTGGTGGCTCAAATGAATCATTGGGGTCAAAATCCCCACTATCTTCAAACCCTAGTCTCATAACACGCATAAACTCCAGTGGTGTGAAGCTAAGAATTGTATCGGACACCCTGAAGTACCGGGTGTACATATGTGAACCAGAGATTAAAACCTCCTGAGACATCAACTGAAATAACGCCTTAGGAGAACTATAATCAGAATCTAACTCCCAAAAATGACCGAAACACGATCTTCTAAACATCCGTATTGTTTGATCGCCACTATTTTTAAGCACCATGCGTATGCAGTTCAAAACTTTCTTAGGCCTACAATACCCTTTAATTCTAACTTTTCATGATTGAAGACCATGTCGTTTCTAGCTCCACTACATTGCATGCCAACTCGATTAGATATAAGACGTGACTACATTTTATACTAAAAATTTCTGATAAAAAATTAAAAATAATAATATCGCCATCTGCAAATTATTTTATTAAAGCGATGATTTTTTTTAAAGCTCTATAAATCGGCGAATAGGGTCTATTATGCACAAAAAATGAGACTTACATGTTGAATTATGCTACAAGTTGACGGACATGCTCAATTAGGCAAAAATAATTGGCGGACATGCTATGTTATGCTCAAAAATGGCCAAGCATGCTTAAATAATCGGCGGACATGCTCAATTACGGTCTAAAAATCAGTGGACATGCTCAAATAGGGTCAAAAATTCAATGGACATGCTCAAATAGGGTCGAAAAACCGGCTGACATGCTCAAATAGGGTCACAATTTCGGCGGACATGCTAATAAATGCTCAAAAAATACTAAACATAAACAATTACGCCATAAATATCGGCGGACAAGCTCAAATATTATGATTGAATGCTATATTATGCACAAAAATGGAAAAACAACCTCAATAATGCTAAGAAATTTGACGGACAACCTCCATTAGATTAGAAATATAAGCGACCATGATCAATTAGGCTACAAATATCGGGGGACATGCTGAATTAGGCTAGAAATATCAGCGGACACGCTCAATTAGGTACAGTTAATCGGGGGACATGCTCAATTATGGTCAAAAGATTGGCAGACATGCTCAATGTTACTAGAAATATCGGCGGACATGCTCAGTAGGCTAGAAATTTAGGCGGATATGCTCAATTACACTAGAAATATAGGCGGACATGCTCAATTAGAATTGAAATATCAGCGGACGTGCTCAAGTAAAGGGGCGGAAATTTTCAATTGTACTTAAATTATCGGTGAACATGCAGTTATTAACTATATTTTCAGCGAACACGACGAATTCCTACGGCAACAACTCTAAAATCAAAGTAGTTCCTCGGGGGACAAGCAGATTATACTCAGTTACGCTCTATAAATCAACACACAATCCTTTCCACTATATTTAAAGACAGATCTATATTTACAAACTAGTTCCTCGGCGGACAAGCAGTCTACACTTAATTATACTCAAATAAAATTTACACTATATCAACGCACAGATCTATACAAACGACTTGTGCAAAAAAAATAACAATCAATTACCTATAATTTACAATGAAATTTTGATGATTCCCTAAAATCCTAAACCCCCAAATTAAAATACTAACGTACATGATTATCCATCGGTCGCTTTTGCAATTTTCCGACGTGGAGATGATGAGGGAATAACGCAGATACAGTTGGACGGAGAGCTGTGTCCGTGAAATAAATTGGGTGAAAAAAGGAGAGAACGAGAGGTGAGAGAGAGACACACAGAAAAAGTGTGGAGAGAGAGAGTAAATACCAGTGTGAATTTTGAGATAAGGGATCAAAGATTCTGTCCCAAATTTCAACGCCAGTAAAAGCGGTATAAAAGCAACTGCCAGGCCACTTTTCGGATTTTCCAAAAATAAGAGAAAAGAACTGACATGTGTTAATTTTCCAATTACACGTTCATACTTCATACCATTGTTTCTAGACTACATATATTATACTGAAAATACAGTTTTTTAACAATATATTGAGAATTATGACGCAACTCTTTGTTTTTATACCTCTAGAAGATTATATTGAAAATAAAGATTTTTTAATTAAAAAAATTAGAAAAAAAAGAAGCAACCACAAAAAAAACTACACTACAAACTATGATTTGCGTCGCACATCTTAAAAACTAGTAACCGAAAAAGAAAAACATTAATTAATAAAAATCTTTTTTGCCCATCTAATTTAAATACATTAAAATTGTTATTTGGTTCATTTACTATATTACCCGTATGACTGGAATTAAAAAAATAATATTTGATGACAAAGTCTCTTATGAGACGTTATTTATTTAAGACAGTTCGTGAGACGTGTTAAAGTATGGCTATTATTCACCTAAAAAGTATGTTTAATAGTTGTAAAAGTATGTTTTCCAAAGTATACTGGACTATGCATTAAAGTATGATTTTAGCATGTTATAATATAATTTATTATTAACATGCTTTAACTACAAATATGCATACTTTATCTATACAACAAACATACTTTAGTAAAGGTAGGTCTTGCGTGAGACCATTTTTTACTTTTTAAAATAATTATCACTTTCGCTATAAATCATTATCACTTTTGCTATAAAATGTTATCACTTTTTATTTATACTATAAATTGTTCATGAAATAACATTATCACTTTTATTAATTTATTATCACTTTCTTATATAAAAGTTATCACTTTCTGGCCAATTATTGGCGTTCGATCATTTGGTTAACGTGAACCGTTAGGGTTCCATATGTTTCTAACAGTCAGCGAAAGCAGGAAAACAAGAAATATATTACCTTTCACCTGGGTATATTGAAGACGATGAATTCTCGCCACCAGCCTGCATAGTCTCACCGTTTTGGACATAACTCTCTCATCCGATGTCGGATTTGAGTGATCTACGTGCCAAAAAGATCCTCTCTTCCGTGACTTTCTGTCAGTATATCACACGTCCTGTTCTGAAGTCTATAAAATTTTATAAAAATAGTAGAATGTGACGGACATCAGCAGCAAACAACCTTCCAGTCTTCTGCTTATTCCCAATTCCAATCTCGACGTCGTGTGGGCGACGATCCTCGAGATCTTCTCAATCTGCTATTTCCTAACCCCCTTCACAGTGTTAGGTGTAAATTATCTATTTGATTAGGGTTTCTGAACAGGTGAGATGACTTATATATAGGTTACAACAGGGACCAGGAGGAGAAATTAGAGTTGGGCCTCTATTGAGCTTAAGTATCCAAGCTTAGCCCAAAGCTTATACTTAAGTCCAATAATAATAATATATACCACTAAAATATTATTACTGCACTATCGTTCTAATCCCATAATTACGTTATGGGCTCCTTCTTATTATGAGCTCGTTAGTCTCCCCATGTTTAAGATATACAATGTCCATTAATTAATTAAGTTACTGACAACTCCATTAATTAATATCTCATCCAAGAGTAGTACCACTCAACCTCATTATCATGTCGGAATAAATCCACCTGCAGGGTTTACATGATAATCCTTATGATTTCATCAAGAGGACATCATCAACCTATGACGGACACAGATTCCTTCTACAATCAACAGTACACCATAGAGACATCACTACTTCCCAACTCACCGAGTTTGTTGATTTAATTACATGTAAATCTCACCCATTGATGAATCAAAGAAATACATACTGCCCTTACGTGTCGAGGTTATTATATAGGGATTAAGAGCAGAACATCCATAATAACAGAGATCAAGTTCTCCTATATAGTCAGTATAAGTCGAACGATCTCAAGCGGTCCTGCTCAATACATACAAAATGCACTAATGTGATTCTATAACCAAGACAAGCTAATACCAAATCGCACTACAACCATCCCGATAGAGAGTCCCCGTCTATCTCAGTTGTGAGCATCTGTTTATACTTTATGAGGAAACCAATAATATGATCTTCCGCGTGTTGTAGCACAACATATTATCTACAGTATAAAGTAAGTGGACTATTGCATCATGCATATAAATAAATTATAAGACACAATCATTTGATCATATGATTTTCATTTCAAATAAATTGTTATAACATTGTTCATACTAAAGCTAGACTTTTAGTATACAATCCAACAATCTCTCACTTATACTGAAAGACTATGTTGTCATGTCTTCTTCCATACATCTGATTCTCACTCCCTCAACATGACCATCAAAAGCTCTCACTTTAAGGTCCTTGTAAATGGATTTGCTAGGTTATCTTCCGTTGCAATCTAGGCGATAATAAACTTTCCCTCATCATAGGATTTCTCATAACAGGTGGTACTCGCGCTCCATGTGTTTAATTGCCTTATGGGCTCGTAATTCCTTCAAGTTTGCAACTGCACCATTATCATCAAAATAAATTGTGATAACCTTGGGCAAACTTAGAATCACTTCGAAGTCCATCATGAAGTTTTTAGAGTCATACAGATACTTTGGCTGCCTCATAGGCTCCAATTTATCATTTTTCCATGATGGAATCCGGAGTCTGAAATATATTTCTATATAACACTCCTCCATATTATGACTCTATTTTCTAAAATTAAACACATAACCTTTGAGGTGGATTTACTGCCATCCCTATCTGATTTGAAAATTTTGAATCTATGTAACCCATAAGAAGAAGCGAATCTATTCGGAAAGCCCACATATAATTTTTAGTCTTTTTCAGGTACATAAATATATGTCTTACCACAGTTCAACATTCTTATTTCGGATTACCTTGATACCCATTGCCCATGCATTTAGCAAAACAGATATTCGATCTCGTGTATAGCATTCCTTAGATTAAGCTTCCTTATTCGCCGAAGCATAAAGAACCGCTTTCATCACATTTATCTTCTTTTGTGTCTCAAGGCACATCTCCTAAGATAAATTCATATGCTAAAACAAGTAAGGATCGTATCATCACATGAAGCTTGAGACAAGCATAATATCCCTTCTTTGTGATCCGTATTACCGTGATTCAAAAGATATATTTTGCTTCTCTTAAGTCCTTCATTACATACCGCTTTAGACCTTCCTCCCCATCGGATGAGTTTATTCACGGATCACTGGTATAGACTTCATTAAATAATTATTTTTTGTAATGTGATACACATGAACTTGCGTGCTGGCTTAGACCTTCCTCCCCATCGGATGAGTTTATTGGCAGATCACTGAACAAACTTATAATTAATGACTGTAGGAAATTATCCGAGCGTGTGTGTACTTTTCCATCTGTAAGGCACATAAGCTTGGGCCGCAGACTTGGGGTCAAATAATAGTGTACACTTAGATGTAAATAATAAGTATCCTCCCCATCGGAGTCACTGCTTTTATTTGCATGGCTAAAGAGGAACCGACTATTAATTATTTTGTCATGAGGTTAGGTTGACAAATGAAATTAATGAGTAAAACCTTCTCTTGTAAATGTTCGGGTTTATAAACGTCCACACTATCGTGGCTTGCAGACTCACGGTGCTTGAGATGTCGGTGAATTTTAATTTTATATTATTTTGAGGGAATCAATATAAATGGATAAAATTCAAAGATTTGATCAGTGTATTTTTGTGATATTCTGTAATTTCATATGGTTTTATTTCGCTTATTGTTTACTGAAAGAAATTATATTTACTGGTTCAAAATTAGATGATTAGAAAAGAATCTTGGTTTCGAATTTTACTGCTAAGGAAAATAAAAATGTGTTCTCACTAAGGATATTTATATGATGCCTATTAAAGTCTCTAGTGGAGAAGTGAGAGGTTCATAGAAATATGATGGTCTCATGCGACTCTTCAGATACTTGAGTAAGTAAGAAAGGCAAGAGGTCATGGATTAGTTGATGAATGAATTGGGAATGCTTGGAATAGAAATTGAAAGGAAAATCTAGATCAATTTATTTTTCATAATTTACCTAGATGTTTTGAGCAAGTTTTACCTGAAATACGAGAGATTGTATAAGGTGGAAAACTTCTGACAAAAACCATTTTCATCATGATGTGAACAAGGTTAGCATCTCATTCACTAGTCGTTGAAGCATGATTAGTGATGTCATTTACTGACACATTGTGTGTAGATACCGGAATCACTAAGAGCGTGTAACTAATTGATAATGAAATTGTAATATACATGGGTAATACTACGATAGTAGTGGCTATTGCAGTGGGAGTTATTTATTTATCTTACAATATGAATAAACATTTGGTTTTGAGAAATTGTCTTTACGTACGTTTTCATAGAAAGAATTTCATTTCAGTTTCTATGCATTTATTGATGGATACTCCATTTCATATAAATGACATGGTCATAGTAATGAGGAATTTAGTTATAATCTATTATGGTGCATTGGTGACAATTTGTAAGCTCTTAAATCATGTTTATCCCACAGATGCAACAAATAGTAATTAATTACACATCTTCTAATCCTAATAAGAGAAAGACTCTTATGGAAATGGTTAGATAGATGATGAGTTATTTGAAATTATTAAATTCATTTTATGGATATGCCCTAGAAATAGTAATTCATATGAACGTTTGTCTGTTTATGGGATATCTTAGAAAAATGAAGGGTGATGATTTATTTGGTCTAAAAGATCAAAGAGTGATTGCTAACACAAACACTAGATTTTTGGAAAGGAACTATGTAATAAATCACAAACATATGTATCAGTTGTTCCAAAGAAAGTGAGAGGAAAAACACAAAGTATTAGTACCAAGTGTACAAGAGGATATACCACAATGATAACTGCAATGCGTGTCACGTCTGATACACAATTGCATGTAGTGTCTTGTCATAGTGGGAGGGTTGTTCGACAACCAGTACGATATATGTTTTGGGTAAGTCATGAGACTTGGTCCCTAGTAAACATGGAGTTGACCCATGGATACAACGAAGCACTACAAGATCGAAATGCGATAAGTACCTGCAACAGTAAAAAAAAAAAGAAAACACACACTGAAGGTGAAGGAAGGAGATTGTACCAATTAGAGGTTATACACAAGTCTTTGTCCCTTTATTAAATTGCTTCTGATAGTTGATATTTTTTATGCATGATTTAAAAGGAATAATTGCTGAGTAATTATATCCTTGTGGGCATGGGATGTCCTGTGACACTTTAATGTGACATCTCCTGTAACATCTTTTCATTGAATGACACGCGGCGCTGTGAATAAATTCATTCCCTTGCCCCAAGGGTTGACTGGTTGACTTAGGGTATAGTTTCCCTTATCTCTCTTACGTGTCACTCATCCAATGGAGTGGCACAAGAGATGTCACACCAAAGTGGTACAGAAGATCCAGACCCATGGATTTGTGTTATTGTGAGTTGTAATGGATTTAAAGCATATGTTATGCCTTTTAAATACGAACTAAATGGTAATAGTCGTTAGAACCTATTAGTTGAAATACATTGCTGAGAGAAATTTTGAGTAATTTGTAACTCGTAAGGGTAGAGTCATGGATTACAAATAAACTAGCTAATGAAAAATGTGTTATTTTATATCTTATAAAAATTTGGCATGACATACCTAGAAATGAAATGATAAGTCTTTCATCCTACAATTTTAGAGGGTATGGAAGAATTAGTCTTATACGAGTTATTCTAGCTTGACCAAGTATTACAAATTTTATTACCCTTATAATTGAGAGCCAATTTTCATGAGGCATGTCCTTTTTTTTAATTCTTTATCCACTTAGACATTCTTAATTATTAGATTATATTTTAAATAAATTAATTTCCACCATTAATTAAATAATATTATTAAAATTTAAATAAATATAACTACCTACTACTGTCATATTTAAACTTATAAAACTTATTCGCCACCACGTGAATCACCCTTTAACACCCAAAGACACACAAGACTCATACATTGGGGGTTCTTTACAGCTAGCCTCAGTCACCAATTCTTCTTTCCTAATCAATAATTCATATTTTCATAAGAATTAATCATCCTATGTGTATCTCTATTAAAATCAATTCTTATTGCTATGTATTCTTCCACACACCCTTTAAAATATAATTAATACTCCCTCGTCTCGTTTCAATGCTTACTTTTATTTTTTAAACGTTAATTAAGGAATGTAATATTTTAATAGATAGTGGGTTGAAAATATAAAGTGATATTTATTTTGGGGTTTTGTGGAGTTTAAAAACTATGAATAATTGTTATGTTTGTTTTGAATTTTTTATATGATAGAGTTTAACTTTATTTCAATCTATGTGTAAGAATGTACTCCCTCTATCTCATACTAATGTTCACACTTTCCGTTTTGTCCGTCCCACACTTATGTTCACCATGTAAGCATAATTTCATAAACAATTCATTTATTACTTAACATGGATCTTAGATTTTCATGATTTTCACACCACATAAACATGATTAGAAGACTTACCTTAAGACACCATTAATGGCGGCCCTCCTGTAAGACGTTCCTATGAATTGCACCGGGAACTGATTTCTCTCTCCTCACCCTTTTTTTTTAGGCACAGAACGTAAACTTTTAAGTGATAGATAATTCATAAAAGTGTGTCTCTGTTATAGGTGGAGAGATGAACAGATCGGAAAATTAACTCTTTATCAAATCACATTCTGTCAATGTGATTGTTATCCACAAATATACATGACATTATTTATCTCATATATATTAGTTATTTAAACCATATCTTTATTTAAGATATTTAATCATAATAAATATCTTATATATTTAATTAATTATTAATGGCACTAGGCCATAATAATCTTACATTCTCCCACTTAGCCGAGTGATAGAATTAAACATTAAACGGGAGGGTTTAAATAAGTTACATAATGTGCGCGATATAAGACAAAGTAATTGGTCAATTCATAAAGCCAATATTGAGTATAGGCTAACACAAGTCATGACGGTTATATATCATTTACTCGACTTAGTTCCTTCCATGTACTATGATATTAGCTTTCTACTCAACGTGACTCATCAGTCTAAAGATCAATAATGGTCCACATAAGTACCTCAATTCGAGATAAAATCTTGTTTAATTAATGTCAACATTCATGTACACTAAAATAACAAAACAAGATATATTAATTAGAAACAAATCATAATAAGCTCTTAATGTCAATTGTTCATCATAAATTTGTTACAGCCCTTCAATGATCTTATATTCATGTAACATTCAATGAATGTATAGAAGATCATTTGCGTAACAGATCCGAAATCTTAAGATTGATGTCATTATGCTCAATTGACATCTTTGTTTCTAAAGTTCTTCTTAACGACAAAATACTTTCATTCCATACATTTTAGAGAAGAATAATGCAACAGAATAATCATAATAAGTTTTCAGTGACTTGACATTAATGTCAATTTTTTTCAAGTTCTGAAGTTAAGTTCCACATTCAGTTACCTTAAATTGTAGCCTCAAATCATGGTACAAGTAAACTTCAATTGTGAATGAAGCTTTCACAAACTTCTTTACACATTTGCATGACACAATATCTCCAACTAAGAAACATAAAAATCGAAGTAAACTTTCTTGCATCATATAATCATCTTAGTCTGAATCTATATTTAATTACTTTAGGTAATTAAAACTTCGATAAGTAAGCACGAGTGCTTTAGTTCATATAAATACTTTAATATTTCCTTATGCAACATTCTAGTCATCCATTTATGAAACTCTTCAATAATGACCAAGTATTCTAATAGCTAGGCTGATATTTGATCTTTGTATAAATTTGTATATCATAAGCTACCAATAACATTTGCATAAGAAATATCATAATACGTTCCAATTTATTCTTGGACAGTACATAAGGTTGAATTTATTGCCCTTCCGGATTGGAATGATACTTTTACAAGCACTTTTCCATCCATAATCTTTGTAGAACCTCATTAGCATATACTTATGGAGACATCTTTAACGTTATTATGATATGTATAGAAATAATTCTATCTCAATTACATAAGTTGTCTCATCATATATTTCATTCCAAAGTTCTTTGAGAGAAATTTATTGGTTTCACATAATAAACTAAATTCATTAATTGCAAGAAAGTTTATCATCGCATATAGAATTAATGTGCTCCAACTGACTTTCAAATATGTATATCAATTTACGATGTTTTTTCTAAATCCAAAAGATATCATGAAAGGAAAGCATGCTTAAGTTCGTATATTGATTCTTTAAGTTTACACGCCATGTGATATTTTTCTTCAATGGAAAAACTCTTGAGTTGATCCATTTAACTTGATCATCTACAAAATCTCCATTTAGAAAAGCAAGCATAACATTGATTTGGTGCAACTCTAAGTTATAATGAGTTACCAAAGTCATGATAATTCTAATGGAGTACTGTATAGAAATAACTCGTTAAATCTCTTTACAATTATGCCATTTTTTTAGTAAAATCTTTTTCAACGACTCTAGTTTTATATCTTTCGAAAATCGCCATCATAAAGATACATCCGTATCAAATTCTTGTATAACTTTCTGACAATTCTTACAAGATATAAACTTCATTATGAGTCATTGATTTCAATTCGTCTTTCATAGCATTTACTTATTTAATAGAATTAGTACTTTCCATGACTTATATCAAAACTAGAATTTTAGTATTTATTATAATGTCAAAATTTAGCTCATTTTATTATACCACATATGCAATCGTTAGAAATAGCGGATATATTGTCCTTAAGACATTTTTATTGCTATTTAATGTAATATATCTAATGAAAGCTCATTGACAATTGATTTAGTAAAATCTGGTTCATTAAGATAGTAGAATAACTTATATGTTGTTCTTGAAAGTTGTTTGACTATTCGACAACTATATAACAACTTTAGAAGAAGTTTTAGATAAATGTATTTTCAAATTCTCCACCCAACTTCTTCAATAACCAAATTTCATGGTTTCATACTCCCACTGATTTTACAATTCTTAATGAATTTTACATTCTAGTTTTAAAAATCTCATACTATGGTTAAGAGCATAAAATCCATACTCTTTAAACTTTAAGGATAATTTATAAAGAAATCACTTTAGTTTCTTATATCAAATTTCTTTTCATGTGGATATAAATCATTATCCCTGTCAGGCAATTTAAAACATGCAACTGCCTAAGATCAAGTTTTCTACTCATTCACAGTTCATAAGGTGTTTTGAAAACCGCTTTACTAGAAACTTGACTGTGGCAGTTTTAAGTGCATATATCCACAAAATATAGGTATATATTAATTATTAAATATGTTTTTAACCATATTCAATAAAGTATGACTATATCATTCTGCAACACCAATTTATTGTGGTATAGGTGATATTTTGCATTAAGCATAAATGCAAGCTTTTCTTGTAATTTAATAATTGAGCATGATAATTCATCATAATTTTCATGAAATTCATCACTTCTTCCCAACCTTATAATTTTCACTTTTCTATCTAATTTTCTCAACTTTATTAATAAATGCTTATCAAGCATTTATAGAATGAGATTTTTCTTGCAAAGATATATATAATCATAATGTGAAAATTTAAATTTAAAATTACAAATGATGAAATATCATTATTCCTTTAAGAAATGTATTATCATAAGACTCACAATTAGCAGTGTAAACTATTATAAGAAGTTGTGTAGTTATCGTGGCTCTATTATTTGTGTGTTTAGTTTACTTTCCTTTAATGCAATTCACACAAATATTAAGATCAGTAAAAGCATAAATCATGAAAGGCTTTATTCTTAATTAATTTTTGGAATAATTTTCTTTTAGAGAGTTACCCCAAACATTAATGCCACGTTTGGTATCAACTTCATAATTACTACCTCCGGCCACTTACAAGGTATCCATTTCACTATTTCTGGTGTCTGCTTCAAAGGTATCAATTTTCTCTATTTAGTAAAGAAAGTACACAATATGACCCACCACTTCTCTCTAATACAACTACCCATTTTACCTATAAAAATAATACTCCTTAATCCACGTGCAAAAAGAAAATAAAGACCTTAAAATTATCCACGTACAAACAGCAAACGGTTACCTTGTAAATGGCCGGAGGGAGTATTTTTTTTAAACGAACATAATGTTTAAATTATTTATTAAACATTTCGTCTAATTTGAACCAACATTTTAACATTACGTGAATTTAATTCACGTTCTATTTATCTTTCATGATGTCATGGTTCATTTGGATCAGGTCAAACTTAAAAGGTAGTGAATTTGTAAACTAGACTAATAAATTTTCAATCACATTCATTATGGAAGGGTTAAGTCTTGTTGCAATATTAGTTTTCACTAGTGATAAATTCATATATGCCATTAGTATCTCATCAAGAGATTTATTAGCAATTTAGGTATGATAAACTTAATTTCGTAGTCACTTTTATTCGCATAAACATTAGGCTCAGTCTATTTAATCTAACCCAAACATTATAGTCAGATTACTTAACTTTATTGCTAGTACAAGCAAAGGAACAATTTATCTTTAAGTGACCAATATAATCCAAAACACTTTGGTGAAATTAGATTTATTCGCACTATTTAAATTACTTTAATTTTTTTTTGTAATAGAACAGACGCAACATGCGAGTAGAGACTAATGAATATGGGTATTTTAAAATAAGAATAATATAATTTATTCCATAAATACCTTGAGTAATTTAATAATATAGTCAATATCGAAAGAAATAAATGTATATTGAAGTTTTCCTTTAGGTGATACAACAATATACAATAATGATCATAATGATACTTGCAAATTTAACAAAATTTGACAATTAAATATATCCATTAAAACTATTTTGTCATCTTTGGATAAACAAAATAGTTTGACATAATTTATTATGTATCAATTTATTAAACTCATATTCATAAATTATAAAGACTGGCAATTACCTTTGGGTGAATTTAAAGTCTTATAATTATGAAATTTTTAACAACTGTTTAGTGTGAAAATCTTCATGTTTTAAGGTCCGATTTAGCACGATTGTGTGGAATTTATATTCGTATTATAGCACTAAATGGTCAGTTTTTATATATTTAAGATATTGGTGCATTTGAGGTGTTATTTCGTGTTTTAGGTTGAAAACGGATTAAAAGTGCAAAGTTGGAACGAAGAGTGAAATCGTGAAAGAATGCTGAAAAACGCATGCTCAATTTGTATAATTTTTTTGTATTTGTGTAGAAGTCCAAAATAATTATGTGATATATTGTTGGAAATCCACTGAAGAGAAGGTCATTTTGACTCAAGAAACACCTCAATTGGATATCAGATGAAGGAGTTATGATCAAAACGGTGAAGTCGCGCAAGATGTGCCGATCCTACACCACTCGTGCCACTTTTGCACGACTCGTGCCCCTCAAATGTTGGAGTTTTTGTAAGTTCTTTATATGAAGAGAAGATTGCATGAGCACAAAAATCACCTCAATCGGAGTCCGGATGAAGAAGTTATGAGCAAAACCGTGAGGTCGCGCAATCTGCTGACGAGTGGCGCGACCCGGCTGCCCAGTTTTTGGCTCATTCATGTTTTTGACGTGAAAAAACCCTATTTTGAGGTGGAATCCAAATTTTATCAGCCCTCAACTATAAAAGGAGCCCTTGGGAAGTCCCAAAATCATAACTCACCCTAACTCTCTACCACACCCTTTGGGCTACACAATCTTAAACCATCACCTTCTGCAATTCATCACTACCTTTCACCCGCCTTTCACCTATCACCCTCACAGTCAATCAAGGTGTTTTCTACTTGAGAATGAGAATGGGAGAGGATCATCAAGACAAAAAGAGAAGATGGAGAATTATTCCAGACAATGGTTTTTCTTCCTTTTTTAATTTCTTATTGTTGATTTATAGACTCATGGGTAAATTTCATTCTATAGACATAGTTATTTCTTGTAACACCATGAGCTAGTACTTTTTTGGATATTTCTAGGTTTTGATGGTTAAATTGGATTGAATTGATGACCTACATTAGGTTATGAATTTCTGTAATATTCTTATTCCCTTATTAATGCTTTGATTGAGACTTGTATTTTTGTCTTATATGGTATGCCCTTATTGATGATATGTCATTGTATTATGCATGCTTATGCTTGTTGCTTGTGCCATAAAGGGATAATATTTTTCTATCTGTTATGGGTAAAGGGGATCTAACCATATAACATTTATTCATTAGAATAATTAATATTGAACACTTAATATATCTATTAATTACTATTCTAGAGGATTTGGTTTATTAGATTGTTAGCTGGGAACCGAGGTTTAATTCTTAAGTACCTATAAAGGGAAGTCTAGTGTTTTAGCCTTAGATGGAATATTGCATGAAGTACCTAGAAAGAGAGTAGGAATTATTCTTCTGCATATGAGGGTTTAAACCAGATTTATATGTTAAGTTTACTCCACCAAAGGGATATAACATAATTAAGCGACTGCTTTCATAAGATCTGCAGGAATTCTAACCGATTGTCTAGTGATTTAGTTTAACCAATTTAAACTGGATTTCCTAGAGCTATCTTATCTTCTCTCTTGAAACACTTGTGAATATTTGTGACTTTTATTTTATTTTTATTTATTTTATTTAGTATATATTTTTCAGCGTAATTAGTTTAATAATTTCCAAACTCAGAAAAGGTTACTTTGTCTTAATTATTAGTGGTACAAATTATATTTATGTGGTAATCTATTTAGCTCTAATCTCTTGGGTTCGATATTTTTACTTGGTCACACGTTGAACTACAATTGATTTCCTACACTTGGGGACACATGCAAAAAGGTGAACAAGCAACAACCCATATAATAAATTCTCTTTATTCAAGTATCACATAAATATGGAAAATTAAAATTAAATTAAACGATTTAACTTTATAATCTTTCAGGTCAGACCACTTTGGTGATTAACAGACCAACATTAAATAAATATAAATCGTATATTAAATTATTCATTATAATCTTATCATAGATTATATTCTCATAATAGATTATACTCAATAGATGAGTAATAATCAAATCATTATTTCATAAACATTCATAAATCACAGTCAATATCATTTATTAAAACTATAAAACTGTCATCATAAATATACATAACATATCCATACATATCATAATAAATATGTCATAAATATCATGTATAATTTCTATTCGTATTCTAACGAATTTGGCATCTTAATATATTTGGTACATTAACATAATAAATACTCACTCCATCCCATTTCAGATGGCACACTTTTCATTTTGGGTTGTCCCATAAAAGTTTGCACCTTTTTAAAAAAGCAAAAAGTCAAACACAATTACCATCCTCATACACTTTATTTACAAAAAAATCACTCCTACCTAACTCACCTAACATATTTTATCATTTATTTATTACCAAAAAATATCATAATACCTCTAAAAGTTATCATTTTCTTAATCTCTGTGTCGGAAAGGGGTGTGCAGTCTTTTTTGGGACGGAGTGAGTATGTCATAAGCAGCCAAACATACATAAACATTAGTGATGGATTGATTGATTTCATTAACATTATTAAATCACTTTAGTTAGAAAGTTGGAGGAATACACGAGTCACTTTATAATTACAATGTTAATAACTGGGTATTAAAGTGTGACATTCAAACCATATGAATTAGGCAGATTGATTTATTGATTGTAATTAGTTGTCATTATTCTTAATCAGCCATTAAAGAAAATCAATATACTCCCAAAATTAAAGGGAGTCACGTAACTTCATATTAAACCAAACATAATTAACTTCCATAATCAATCTTTAATTGTTTAGTAAAAAAAAACTGTATATGCCGTCATTATTTATATTATATTTGTCATACAACATCAATTTATCATAAATAATTTACATGGTACATAAATTCATGTTATATCAATATTTTGAATAAATACATGATACTGTTAATTAATATCAAAATTCTTCAAAATAAGCAATCATCATATTCTAATTAAGCCATATGGCATTATTACTCAATAAATATTATGATAAAGTAAGTAATCATTATTAGAATATTTTTAACGGGATAGTGCTTAATTCCCAGAATAATCATTATGATACACGAGAATCAATTCCAACTAATTTCATAAACGTAATTCCAACTAATTTCATAAACATAATTTCGCCCAACATTCAATGATATGATCGAGATCAATTGATCATCATACTTCTATAATTTTCTTGAAAATATTGTAGCGGAAAGATGTGATACATGTTTTGTAAATCTCATCTAATTAGTACATAATTGACAGATTCATTCAATCATATTGTAGCTTCGTAAAACAATATTCATCATAAAATGGAAAATCATGAGATCCAAAATCATACTCTAATACCATATGTAAGAATAATTTCATAAACAATTAATTTATTAATTAACATGGAACTTAGGTCTTCATGATTTTCACACCACAAAAATATGATTAGAAGACTTACCTCAAGACGCTATTAATGGCAGCCCTCATATGATACGAATTGAGTCGGTAACTGATTTCTCTCTCCTCACCCCTTTTCTTTAGGCACCGAACGTGAACTTTTAAGTGATAGATAATAAAACTGTGTCTCTTTTATTGGTGGAGAGAGGACCGGATCGGGATATTAACTCTTTATCTTACATTCTATCGATGTGATTGTTATCCATAAATATTATATGACCTTATTTATCTCATATATATTAGTTATTTAAACCATATATTTATTTAAGATATTTAATCATAATTATCTTATATATTTAATTAATTATTAATGGCACTAGGCCATAATAATCTTACACATCATCCAAAAAAGGAAATTTTACATTAACCAACAACCTCAAAAGTTATCTTAATTTCAAAAATACCACTCTCACCTAACACATATAACATACTTTATAATTTATTTATTACCTAAAAATATCAAAATACCCCCTTAAAAGTCAATAAAGTTTGTCAAAAAGCAACTTTTCTTAAACTTCGTATCTACAGTGCCCGTGAACATAAGTTTGGGATAGAGGGAGTATTAATTTATGTAAAAAAAAAAAAGATGAGAGGGAGAGAGATAAAGAGAAAATGTGTATTAATTGATGAGGGAGAATGTAAATAGGTGTATATAGGGGTGGTTTTTTGTACTCCCTCCGTCCCAACTTCAACTTCACACTTTCCGTTTTGGTCCGTCCCAAATTCAACTTTACACTTCCATAAAAGGAAAAAGCAACAAACTAATATCCCTCTAACATACTTTAATTTCAAATTTGTCATCACCTTTTTAACACACATAACATACTTTATCATTTATTTATTACCCAAAAATTCCATACTACCCTCAAAAGTAAGTCAAAAAGTAACTTTTCTTAAACTCCGTATCTACAGTAAATGTGAACTTGAATTTGGGACGGATGAAGTATTAATTTTTGTAAAAAAAAGATGAGGGGTAGAGATAAAGAAAAATGTGTATTGATTGAGGAGAGCGAATATATACGTATATACTAGGGGTGATTTTTAAAACATAGGTGTGGATTTTGGGGTTTTAAAATCTAAAACAAAGGTGTACTTGTTGGATGTGGGTCACATGATAATATATTAATTGTTTTAGGTGGGTCCCGTATCCTAGAAAGAGAAACATAAAGATTAAAATGGGGTACCCAAAATAGAAATATGTAAAGATTGAAATGAGACTGTGTGAGTAACTCGTTATTTAGTTTTCTCCCAAGAATTTCATGTTCATTAATTACAACCAGCAGTACGCCCACTTTAACTTTTTATTTATTTTGAGCTGCAAATTTTTTAACAAGGTGTTCTCAAGAATCAGAATTTGGTGGAGTCAGGAGTTATGGCTCCGGGCTGTACATTTAGGTTTCTGGGCCTTTGGCCTTATTTATTGACTAACTGTTAATTCTTGAAAATTTTGAAGTAATCATCATCTATGATGTCTTGGTTGGAAGTTACTTCCCCCAAATACACTTACTCCAAAAAAATTATGCTCACAAATTTACCTAGCACTAATTCAATAAAGTATTTACACCCCATGTGAGATTATGCTCGCAAATTTACCTAGCACTAATTCAATCAAGTATTTACGCCTAAAGAGAACTAATTCAATAAAGTATTTACACCCCATGTGAGATTATGCTCACAAATTTACCTAGCACTAATTCAATCAAGTATTTACACCTAAAGAGAGTAGCAGATGATCCGTGGTCAGTTAAAAATCATCCAATTTTTTTATTAAATACAACCTACAATCAAGGTAATCATTTTACTATTTTGGACGGTCAATTCAAAGATATCTAATTTCTCTTTTTAATAAAAGAATCTCACACATGACAATATTTTCCTTTTAATATAATTATCCACTCCTAATACTTAATTTACTTAAATGGGCAATATTTCCATTAAACGGTCACACATGAAATAATTTTTACTTTTGTACCACTATCACAAGAAAACTATGAAATCATTTTTACTTTTGTAACACTATCACAAGAAAACTAATTATTATCATTTTATATCACAATCACTTTTCATTAATTCGATGAAATCTTCTCTACGTAATTTAACTGCTTCAATTCATCTCACTTCCAACAGGGCCCAATTTTAACACATCAAAATTATCATATGGAGTAATTGAGAAACAGATTTCAACAAATTCTCAAACAAAAATATTTTCATCAAAATGGCATGCAAACCAAAATCACAGTAGTAGTCTAATTATTGGAAAAAAGATCTCTCAAACATTACAAAAGTAGTAATTCAATAACCTCCCTAGGAGTAATTTCCACCATTGAAGATTAGACAATGATATGACAATGGCATTATTCAAAACTGGAGCCACGTCTATTGCCACAAAGAGAATTAGCTTAAGCCCAAGACAGGGGGGTATTTAAGAAAGGCAAGAATATGCCAGATCTTTCTCCTCACTCAGCTCTTTCGCAGTCAAATCCAACTTGTTCCTCGAGTAATCATCAATCGAAAGTCCTGGAATATAATGAAATATAAAGGTTAATCAGATTATTTTCAGACAATTTCATAACCACACCACAGCTTAAGCATCAGATGAATTAAATTTGTCATGTGTCAAGCTTGATGACCAGACAGACTCAGTATTCACACTCGTCGAACCCAATGTAGGCAGTAGGATATAGAGTAACAACAGCGCAAGTAGATAGTTTTGCAGGCAAATTAATTAGACAGATGGAGTATTCATTTGTATTCTCACCCTGAACAATAGACCACTCTCCATTTTTGCAAGTAACTGGGAAGGAATATATGAGACCGGAAGGAACGTTGTATGAACCATCAGAGTATACACCCATCGAAACCCAAGAGCCCTGTTAAGTGCATATCAAAATACCAGAATAAGTGAATTAAATAGCTTTCAACTATCGACAATTATCAATATGAACTATGAAGCTTCCAATACTGACCTCTGGGGTTCCAAGGACCCAGTCACGAATATGGTCACAGGCAGAACTGGCAGCAGAAAGTGCGCTGGAGAGCTTTCTAGCTTTGATAATAGCAGCACGACGTTGCTGGACTATAGTTATGAATTCTGATTTCAACCTAAGAAAATTAGGGGAAAATTAATCAGTCAATTATTTATGTATGATTTCAAGAAAAACTTAACATTGTAACACTAAGAACAACATTTTATCACTTCTATACCATTCATCATCAGCGACAAGCTCACGAACAGGCTTCTCACCAGCAGGAGTATTGACAGTAGCGTGATTGACATCAGGGTACTGTGTTGATGAATGATTTCCCCAAATGATTACGTTTTTTACATCAGACACTTGAACATTCAATCTTTCTGAAATCCGTCCAAGAGCCATGTTGTGGTCCAATCTAGTCATACAAGTAATGTTCTTTTCCGGAATAGATGGCGCAAATTCTTTCAAAATCAATGCGTTGGTGTTGGCTGGATTAGCAACAACCAAAACATGTATTGAAGAATACAAGAATGAATCCCAAACTAAAAATTACAAGAACTTGTTATAAATTAAATTTTCTTACAATCTAAATGTGTTATAATTTTGTTTCAACTTCCCTGCATATTCATGATGGATAAGAAATACATTAAATTTATATTATCCAAGAACACTTCATACTTTAGTTGACATAACATGGTAGAATTTATGAATCCTAGGTACTCGTTATTCAGGTTTTTCTTTCTTCATGTAACTCATAGTGATATAACAAAGACTAATCAATAACCTTGCAGTTAGCAGCAGCATGCTGCTCAAGAGCAGACGCTTGAGACTTGTAGATGGAGACATTCTTGGACATCACATCTTTCCTTTCCATTCCCTCTTTCCTCGGGAACCCACCAACCATTACAGCAATATTGACCCCAGTACAAGCTTCAACAGCATCGGTAGTAGCAACAACACCTGATAACAAAGAACACAAAACTTAATCATCATCCCTCACTTCCAACTAAATCTCATACAGCATACAAAAAGTTAAGTTAAATAAAGTATGGATCAAAAGCCCTGAGATCTAGAAGGTAAACCTTTAAGAAGAGGAAATGCTGCATCGACCAATTCCATTTTAACTCCATTAAGGGCCTCAGCAGCAGGTGGTATATCCAGCATGTGAAGTATCACAGGCTGGTCTGGACCCAACATAACTCCCCTAACAATCATCGGAACAAGAGCATATCCGATTTGCTCTGAAACCACAAAAAAACCATCCGATTTTAAATGCTCCCAACGAAATCACAATATTTCAATGGAAATTTTAAAATAAATTTCATTAAGAGCAGAACATAATGTACGGATCTTTAACCCACACA
The DNA here is from genome assembly GCA_023678885.1 of Pogostemon cablin. Lineage (NCBI taxonomy): Eukaryota > Viridiplantae > Streptophyta > Magnoliopsida > Lamiales > Lamiaceae > Pogostemon > Pogostemon cablin. The sequence continues at coordinate 10,111,316 of CM043008.1, read as the reverse complement.
TTCTAAACAAAAGTGAAGTTCACTCCCAAGTCTCAAGCAAACAAATATAAGAAACTAAAATTCATTAACCAAAATCTGAGAGTTTGTTTCTTCTCAGTTCAATCTCAAGACCAGTTAGGAACTTCCATTATTAGCACACTTTTGAAACATTCTGTAATCTATTATTACCTCAATTCACTTCAGTAGGCCATACGCGGAGAAATAAAGAACAGGGACCAGTGCTTGTAGCATAAAGTGGGTGCTGGTTTAGGGCTGAAAGACCTTAACATAATCAGGTAAAGGCTTCGTGATCAGAGACGGGCTTAGATTGGGATGGAAGCCGTTGCAAGAGGGATGCCGCGCCGGAGTAAAAAGCCCTTCTCCCCCGAAGAGTGCCACCTGCACTAGCAAGGTGGCTTCAATGAAGGGAACAGCAACCAGCCTGAGGAGCATACACCATAGTAGAAAGTTGGATATGAAAGAGGCCATACAGGCGGCCTCTAAAGATAAACCCCCTACAGGAAATTAGTACTTTGCCAATTTTTGCACTCAAGTGAACCTTAACTTCTCTTCTCTTTTGTTTCCTCCTTTTGTAACATCAGCCCACAGGTGCCATGTCTAACAGACAAGGTAGCTTTCCAGAGATCATAGTGCTTTTTTTTCCCCTGGACCAGATATTTCCAGCCTCCGCTTCTTAGACTTTGCTGGCATAGATTCCTTCAATGGCACATTTCTCTCAAAGGAACCAAAATCTAACATGTTTATAGTGCTTTCGCATGAGTTGTCTTCTGAAGTATCAAGCAGCCTTTCTAAGGTTCTTTTGAGCTTCTTCCCTGCCACCGTCTTAGACTGAAACTGCGGGGGGAAGCAGTTAAGCTTCACTTGGTTCTCAGCCACTATAGTCATTGGTTCCAACAAAATACTGTAACAAAAGAAAAACGGATAAATTTATTACTTCAACTTTAATGCTTGAGGCTTCGATAATTACTATAATTGAAATTCCGAACAGTTATGGGATTTCCCAATAAAACTATAATGCCAGAGTCGCTCATTAATCCTATTGCTATCATGTTTCAGATTCGAAGTAAATTAAAATTATAATTTGGGCAGGAAAACAAAGAGAAAAACACCAATATTAAGAAAAAAACTGATAAGATTAGTCACTCCCTATAACCCATGAATTTTTAAAGGTTCCTAGCAAGAGGGATTTTCTTACAATAATGGTTAACAGGCCAATTCTCACCCAATCATATGTATGAAAATCTCATTACCAAAACCAACGGACATGCGCATACAAATCAATTCGAATTCAGAGGAACACAACAAAAAGCATATGATACATCGATAACTCTACTATTTTAAAAATAAAAAACTCACAAACCTGATATACACAAGATAAAACCCGCATCCAAACAATTCAAATTTACCGAAAAGAAGAAGATTTAAAGAGCGTCGAACATACCGCAAGTAATATTACTCTCGAATCAATCCGAATTCGAATTGCAGTGATGAAATTCAATATTACTCTCGAATCAATTCGAATTACAGTGATGAAATTCGACTTGACAGTAGGTATTAGGTATTATAGGAAAGGAAAATTGGGAATTATTTATAGGTTTAGGTTTTAACTCTGTAATAACAAAACAAAAATAATAATAATAATAATAATAATTAAAAGGAAAAAATCAATAATTTAAATTTTAAAGATCTTTTTTTCCGCCTAATTCAAATACATTAAAATTCCCCATTATTTGAGTTCATTTCCTATATCACCCGTATGACTACGATTAAAAAATACTTCATCCATCACATAAACAAATTCACACTTTCTATTTTTGTCCATCACATAAACAAGTTTTTATCCCCAAATAAAAAAATGCATACAAATCAATAACTCCACAACCCACTTTAATTTTAAAATTAAAATCCATTTACAAATCACATTACTTACTTTATAATTTATTTATTACCTAAAAATATCAAATTACTCCCAAAAAATAACTTTTTTCTTAAACTCCGTATTTACAGTAACTGTGAACTTCTTTATGGGATGGAGGGAGTAGTAGTATTTGATTTGATTGAGGGAAAATTACTAAAATATAGATTAACTATCGAATTTAAAATTTAAATAAAAAATGTGAATGGTTAATGCATCAGGTTATCCTTAAAAAATATTTAATTAAAAAAATTAAAATTTATTTTGCCTATTCATTTCAATTTTTTGTTCCAAAAGAAATTAGGTCTTTTCATTTCAATTTTTATTTTCATCGGCACATGTCTTCTATTTCGTCCAAAAAAAATGTCTATTCGATCTAAATTTATTTATCTATTCCATCCAAATTTATCTAATTTTATTAACTTTTGATTTTGGCAATTCAATATTAAATAATTACAAACACTTGTGTAAACTGGGTTTACAGAGTAAATATTGTGTTTTCCCTTCCAATCATATATACCCTATGTATTACTAGGGTATTTAAATTAAAGAGGATCACAATATTTACAAGAGTTTATGATGTAAATTTGGTTTATAAGAGAGGTTAAATAATGTATGTGAGACATTTACTTCAATTCATTTAAAATATTTATTATTTAAATAATTTTTAAAAATATAAATGGGACGAAAAGATTATAAATTTAGTTATAATAATTATAAATGGGATGAATAGGTTATTTAATTAAATGAGGATTATAAATTATTTAATTAATTATAATTAAATATTAAAATGTACTGAATAGTTATTATTTAACAAATTAACTAATTACTATTGGAAATATAACAATTAATCCAAATATCTTTAATCTCTAACATGATTCAATGAGATACATAAAATAATTATATAGAGGAATACCTGGATCCATTGATCTTCTTAAGCGGAATTAAACGGAAGATCAGCACCAGGTTCAAGGTCTTCCTTCACTAAAGCCTCTGGATTCCGTAAGGACCTTCGTAATCTCTTCAGATGGGGAAAAAGAGAACTGTGTGCGGCTTAGTGTTGTGGACCATAACCTAGGTATCTATCTATATATATTATTCATATCAGGCCACCCATAATCACCTGATACGTAATATTGGGTATCTACTCATTGGCTCATATCAAATAAGTGTAGTACATGGCTCTTACAATATTTTAATCACTTAATTAAGCCCAATATAATATTTGAATAGCTAATATAATTGAGTATTAATATATTGCCCACAATTAAATTATATAGGAAATATAAATTTCCCAACAATCTCCCACTTGGGCTATATATTATTTTTCGAAGACAATTATATTAAGGATCCTTAAGTGCACAACTTTATGCTATTTATCCAGACTACCTTCAACAATCTGATCAATCTCATACACTAACAATGGAATTACCGCGGCATTCACCACATTATTATTCGTGGTTAAACCCCGACAATCACCATATTAATATACTCAATGACATAGATCAAATATGGTGAGTAGCATGGAAATTACATGTAAAATGTGATTAATAACATGTCTATTTCCAACTGGTCCAACTTTAGTGAGATCAATCCACAATGCAAATATCACAAAATGGAAATTAACTTAAGTGAATTCAGAATAAACCAAAAGGTCATCAACTTTATTCTATAGAATTCCGAATGTCTTAAATATGAAGTTCAATACATAGAACATAAACTCCCACTAAACTAAGGTAACATTAGAAACAACACCCATTTGAGCAGTATGCTCATGAAATACCTTCGGGGTTAATGCCTTAGTTAGTGGATCTGCTAGCATGCTATTTGTTCCTATGTGTTCAAAAGTAATTTGTTTATTCTGAATTCTCTCCTTAACAACAAGGTACTTAATTTCAATGAATTTTGCTTTAGTAGCACTTCTGTTGTTATTGGAGTATAGCACTGCTGAACTATTGTCACAATATATTTTCAACGGTCTTTCGATACCGTCAACCACACGCAGCCCAGTGACAAAGTTCCGCAACCACAATGCATGATTAGATATTTCATAACAAGCAATGAACTCTGCAGTCATGGTGGAAGAAGCTACAAGAGTCTGTTTAGCAGACTTTCAAGAAATAGCCCCTCCAGCCAATGTAAATACATAACCCGATGTGGAACGCTTGCTATCTTGACATCCACCAAAATCGGAGTCAGAGTATCCAACGATCTCCAAATTCTCCAGCCTCCGATAAGTGAGCATATAATTCATTGTTCTCTTTAAATAACGCATAACACGTTTGGCCGCTTTCCAGTGTTGCTCCCCTGGATTGCTTAAATACCTCCCCAAAACTCCCACTATAAATGCTATATCGGGACGAGTGCAAACTTGAGCGTACATTAGACTTCCTACTGCTGATGCATAAGGAATCTTTTGCATCTCATTTTTCTCATGATCATTGTTGGGGCATTGCTTAAGACTGAATTTTTCTCCCTTGGCCACAGGGGTGTCTAATGGTTTGCTTCCTTTCATACCGAATCTTCCTAAAACCATATCGATATAGCTCTTTTGCGATAATCCAAGGATACCTCGAGAGCGATCTCTAAGTATTTGAATTTCTAATACAAAAGAGGCGTCACCAAGATCTTTCATTTTGAATTTCTTCGCAAGAAATCTCTTAGTTTCGTGCAATAAGCCTATATCATTACTTGCAAGAAGAATATCATCGACATACAAAACCAAGAAAACATATTTACTCCCACTGAACTTGCAATATAAACAATCATCAACAACATTTACCTTAAAACCAAAAGAGGTAATAATTTGATGAAACTTGTGATACCATTGACGAGATGCTTGCTTGAGACCATAGATGGATTTCTTTAAATTGCACACTGTAGACTTTGCATCTTCCAAGATAAAGTTTTCAGGTTGTGCCATATAAATGGTTTCCTCAATGTCTCCATTGAGAAAAGCAGTCTTTACATCCATCTGGTGTAGCTCCAAGTCAAAATGAGCTACAAGTGCCATGATATTCTGAAAGAGTCTTTCGATAAAACTGGAGAGAAAGTCTCTTTGTAGTCAATGCCTTCCTTTTGAGTGAAGCCTTTAGCGACTAAACGAGCCTTATATCTTTCGATATTGCCTTTTGAATCCCTTTTGGTTTTAAATATCCATTTACAACCAATGGGTTTCACACCTTCAGGCAATTCGACAAGATCTCAAACGTCATTGTCAATCCATTTCTGAGAGTTAGAACTGCGCATGGCTTGACTAAAAGTGACAGGGTCATCTTCGGTCAAACCAACGCCATCCTCATGTTCTTGTAGGAATACTATATAATCATCTGAAATAGCATTTCTCCTCTCTCTAGTGGATCTCCTTAATGGCACTTCTTGAGGTGGTTGAGTTTGTTCTTTAGCTAATGGAGGAAGGATTTCAATGTTATCTTGATTTGGAATAGTGATTTCCATATGAGTCTCTGGAGTTGTTTCTTGAGCTATGATCGGTAAAGTAATTAAATCATTATCTACTCCAGAATTTTCCTCAAAGACAACATTCCTCATAATTTCTTCCCTCCCAAACTCAATATCCTCAAGAAATTTAGCATTTTCCGTCTCGAAAAAGGTTCTTGATGTGGGATGGTAAAACTTAAACCCCCGCGAATGCTCAGAGTAACCAACAAAATAGCAGCTTACCGTTCTTGATTCCAATTTTTCTTCATGTGGCTTATAAGGCCGCGCTTCAGCTGGACAACCCCAAATGTGTAAGTGTCTAATGCTAGGTTTCTTGCCTTTCCAAAGTTCATGTGGGGTTTTCGAAACTACTTTACTTGGTACTCTATTGAGAATGTACACTGCTGTTTTCAAAGCTTCTCCCCAAAGAGACTCTGGCAAGAAGGAATGACTTATCATACTCCTCACCATATTCTTAAGAGTCCGATTCTGACATTCAGCAACACCATTCATGCGAGGAGAACCTGGCATAGTGTATTGCAGAACAATTCCACATTCTTTGAGGAAAAATGCGAAGGGTTCTGGACGTTATTCTTCTGATCCATCAAATCGACCATAGTATTCACCTCCACGATCAGATTTGACAGCCTTAATTTTCTTACCAAGTTGAAGTTCTACTTCAGCTTTGAAAGACTTGAAAACGTCCAACGATTGAGATTTCTCATGAATCAAATATAGGTAGCCAAAACGAGAATAGTCGTCTGTGAACGTGATAAAGTAACGTTGCCCATTCCATGATGCCGTAGGGAATGGAACACATATATCAGTGTGAATAAGTTCTAAGACTTCTTTAGCTCTTTCGGCTCCTAATTTCCTCATATTAGTTTGTTTCCCTTTTATACATTCAACGCAGACTTGAAAATCTACAAGATTTAAGGGATTAAGGATTCCATCAGACACAAGCCTTTGAATTCTTTGTTTAGAAATATGGCCTAAGCGCTTGTGCTACAAAATCGCAGAATACTCCGAAAATTTTCTCTTTGTACCTCTTGAATGTGTTTGCAGAATAACATTATTAGAATTTATAAGATCAAGCATGTAAAGATTTTCAATTAAATGACCATCACCAATAAAATTGGAATTTTGAAAGAGACATACTTTATTATTTCCAAAAGACCAGGAAAATCCCAGTTTATTCAAAGCAGAAATAGAAACCAAATTCCATCTAAAAGACGGCACAACAAATGTCTCAAATAAGTCTAAATAATAGCCACTCTTTAAATGCAATCTAAAGGTTCCAACAGCCTCTACTGCAACTTTATTGCCATCGCCCACAAAGATGAATCTTTCAACATCAGTTGGCAGCCGGTAACGCAGGCAACCCTGCAAAGACACACTTATGTGAGTAGTAGCACCAGAATCTACATACCAAGTATCTTTAGGTACAAAGGATAAATTAACCTCAGAACAAATCAAAGTAAGAGGTATACCCTTCTTAGCACGCCATGCAGCATACTTGGAGCAATCTTTCTTAAAATGATCCCGCTTCTTGCAGAAGTGGCATCTATGATCCTTAGGTTCAACCTTTTGCTTCTTGTGCTCTGAAGCAGCAGCAACAACAGTACCATTAGGTCGATTTCTTTTCTTGCCTCGAGCATTTATAGCCAAGTGAGCACTTTCAACTCTATCTCTTTGCACTCTCTCTTCCTCTTGCACACAGTAAGATATAAGCTCATTAAGGGACCATTTGTCCTTTTGAGTGTTATAGCTCACTTTGAATTGCCCAAAGTGTGCAGGAAGTGAGATCAGAACCAAGTGCACAAGCAGATCATCAGAAATGTCTAACTTGAGTGCCTTAAGCTTTGATGTGAGATTAGACATTTCCATGATGTACTCCCTTATGTTTCCTTTGCCTTTATACCTCATGGAGACAAGTTTAGCCAAAAGACTACTTGCCTCCGCCTTTTCATTTTTGGCAAAGTACTGCTCAACAGCCTCGAAGAACGATTTGGCATTTTTGCTCTCAGCAATAGAGCCCCAAAACGCCTCCGGAATGGAGCACTTCATGATCATCATGCACATTCGGTCTGACCGATCCCACTTCTCAATTTTAGCCTCATTTGGATTTTCAGTAGTAGCAGTGGGTCGATCAAACCAAAGAGCCAGATCCAAATCCATACAACCCAGAACGATCTCAAGGGTTTCTTTCCAGCTCTTGAAGTTTGTCCCATTAAGCATTAGAATGTTATTGATTTGTTGAGTAAAGTTAGGAGCTGTAGCAACAGAAACTAAATAGAGAACACATTAAGTATACTCACATAACATTCATATCATAAATCAAATTATGAACGAATAAGTAAAACAAATTGGGGACCCATCTCAAGACACCAAGTGTAACATTAACCTCGTCTGTGGACAAAAATTAACTACAGTGGTAATCTTGGTGCAACAATCAAGTATTGACAATAAGTTCTGTCAAACAAGAGTCTATCTGTGGACCGACTCATGTTCACATGAATAATCCAAATAATTATCACATACACATTATCACATGTGTGTTATTATTCTGTCAAATTGTGCCTACCTGTGGGCCGAACACAGAACACATAAATAATATCACACTCATCTATGTAATTTCAATAAAGCTTTTCTCCACACACGATATTGTTGTGGCAACATGGTGCTTCGATTGACTAGATTGAAGGTTTACTAGACTAATTAAATAAATATTAAAATATTTAATTTTATTAAACGAAATTGAACTGTCTCCCCAATTTAAATAAATTCATCATGGGTTTTGAATGAAGAACACATAAACTAAAGTTTACATAAATGTCAAATCATAATGTACTCCGATCAAAACATTGAGGTGGCAAAATGATAACAAAACTACAGGTCATAAATATTATAATAGAACAGTATGGTAGTGTTCCATAACAAAATCAGCGACCCACGTTGCTGATACTCATATAGTTAATTTTATGACTGTTTCAAAATTAACCAAAAATAAAAATTAAAAGTTGGGGCTTGATACACATGTCATCAGTTCTACCATTATATGGTCCAAATTTATCACAGGTCAACACGTGATATAATTCATGAATGACCCAATTAACTTAAATAAATTACATCAAAATGAGCAATCATGACACTGACACAATTGATAAACAATTCATATGCATCTGGATCCATACATGAGCACATACAGAAATAATTTTAATTTTATAAAAATCGAAAGCATTAGTGCATCACGAAAATTGAGAGTGGGATCCATTAATAAATCAGTAGTGCCATTGACACAATTCATGGAGTTGAAAGTTATGAAAATCACATCAATCAGTACATGATTTAAATAAATAAATAAACATCTGATCTTAAGTACACATGTGCCACTTGTTGAATTCATTTATAAAAAAATGGATAGTGAATTTCATTCAAGTGTCTGCAACTCAAATCCAACATTGAATATCGTGAAACTACTCAATTTTTTTTAATCACGTCAACAGACTAACATCATCAGGTCGAAAAATCCATTAACATCGAGTTCAATTGCCAAATAAATCTCCAAGTTAAAATATGCGACTGGATCCATTATGATTACAAAAAAAAAATCCAAACTTTATTTTACAAATCTTAGAGAATCAAAATTAGAGTGGCTCTGATACCACTTGTTGGAAATATAACAATTAATCCAAATATCTTTAATCCCTAACATGATTAAATGAGATACATAAAATAATTATATAAAGGAATACCTGGATCCATTGATCTTCTTATGCAGAATTAAACGGAAGATCAGCAGCAGGTTCAAGGTCTTCCTTCACTAAAGCCTCTGGATTCTATAAGGGCCTTCGTAATCTCTTCAGATGGGGAAAGAGTGAACTGTGTGCGGCTTAGTGTTGGGGATCATAACCTAGGTATCTATATATATTACCCATATCAGGCCACCCAAAATCACCTGATACGTAATATTGGGTATCTACTCATTGGCCCATATCAAATAAGTGTAGTCCATGGGCTCTTACTTTATTTTAATCACTTAATTAAGCTCAATATAATATTTGAATAGCTAATATAATTGAGTATTAATATATTGTCTACAATTAAATTATATAGGAAATATAAATTTCCCAACAATTACTAGTTTTGTCTACCTCGAATGACGCGGGTTCTATTATGTGTGATGTCTTTGTTTTAAAAATATATTTTTATATTTTATTATTATTAAATGTATACTCCCTTCGTTCCTTTCAAAGAGAGTATATTTTCCATTTTGGGCGTTCCACCCAAAGTGCCCTCTTTTCTTTTATACACACATGAGACCCACACACACTCATTAATACAATTCAAATATGGGACTCACACTCCCACTAATACAACTACTCATTACACATTAAATAATAATATTTCTTAATCCACGTGCCAAAAAATAAAAGAGCCTCTTAGTGAGGGACGGAAAGAGTATATATATTTTGTTTGTTTTTTCACTTTACTATTAAATATATTTTTTACCATCATATTAAAAAGATGAACATTCAATTAATATAAAAGGAAGCGATTATAGTAGAATATTTTCAATCCAAAACCTGCAAAATGAATAAACTATCAATTTGGGGCCTAATTATTTTTTTATCAGTTAGATACCTTAAAATATACTCCATCCGTCTCGTTTCAATCTTTACCTATGTAACAACAAATTTTATATTTATGATAAAATAAATTCAAATTTGAGTACAAAGATAATTTCAGATAGATTTAATTTGAAAGATATGTAAAGGGGTTACAATCTCAATCAATCATCTGATTCTTGTCTCGAACCAATTTGGCTTGACTTGACTTATGTGTGTCGACTTTGACTTCTTAGACTGGAGTATATGCTGACTGTGTTGACAGCATGTGTGTTGACTGAAAGAACATCGGATCGGAGGGACTTGACACCTTTATCTCTGATTGGAGGCGGTTGGCTGGAAAAACGCCGGATCGGAGTGGTTTGAAACCTTGATCTCTGATTGGAGGCGGTTGGCTGGAAAAATGCCGAATCGGAGGGGCTTAGAACCTTGATCTCGGATCAGAAGCTGTTCTTTGGAAGAATGCTGGATCGGAGGGGTTTGACACATTTATCTCTGATCGGAGGCGAGATGGCTGGAAGAACATCGGATCGGAGGGGCTTGACACCTTAATCTCTAATCGGAGGCGGATGGCTGGAAGAACGCCGGATTGGAGGGGCTTGGCACCTTGATCTCTAATCGGAGGTTGTTCTTGACTTGAAGATGCTTGAAGACCTCAAGGGAGCACTGCTCGTATTCTTGATCTCTTTAGAAGCGTTTGCGTCTTCAGATATTTTAGTGTGTTTGGAATGAATGAATGATGGCTCCTTATGTAGGTGAAGGGTGAGAAAGCCCCATAAATAACTCACAATTTGATTGGTCAAGGGCTGATTTAATCTGATTCTGCGGGCTTAGACTTATTTGACTGGATTTGTCCCAATTATCAATTATTCACTAATTTATTTTAGAAATGTATTTATTTAAATCCCTTAATAAATAAATAATTAATTAATAATTATTGCATTAATTTGCCACATATTTTCATTTAATAGGCAATTAAATTTAAGTGCCTACAACATATTTTCATTTTGGACGTTCCATTTCAATCTTTACATTTCTCTTTTTAGTAAATGGAACCCACAATTAATTATTTCTCTTTCTATGGGCCCACACATCATACTAATACACCTACCCACTTTACATTAAAATATTATTTCTCTCACCTCACTACACATTAAAATACAATATTTCTTAATCTACGTGTAAAACGTGATAACCGTTTGATTAAATTATTTAAACTATTCATATAATGAATAAAAAGTGATAATATTTTTAATATAAAGTGATACCTGAATAAAATAAAGTGATAATAATGGAATAATCGAATTATCTAAAAAATAATTACTAATAATATTATTAATTATTGAATAATTAATTAATTATAATAAAATAAATAATATGTTTTATTAAAAGCAAAAAATAATTGAATTGAAAAATAGTCGCAAGGTCAGCACCCAATTTTGTTAAATGTTGGTAATTTCAATGAATGAAACAAACACGGCGCTTTTTTTTTTATATTAATGGGTAGGATAGATCCGTCTCACATAAGAAAATCTGTGAGACGGTCTCAGCCAAGACTTATCCTTAATAGTAAGATTATAAAATATTAATTATTTTAAATTTAATAAAATTATTAAAATATACTCCACTTAAAATAAAACACTAATGGGAGTGCCACGTACACAATTTTTCTAAGAAGGAACGTAGCGATGCTATATACACAAATTTTTCAAGAAGGAGCGTGGTGTCGCCACATATACAAATTCAAGATTTTATTTTTGGCAAGTACTTGTAAATTAATAGTATTAATGATATAAACTTAAAATAATATTATTATGTATTAATAGTAGGATTATTAAATATTTAAACTAAGATGTATTAATGGTAGAATTACAAAATATTAATTATTTTAAATTAAATTAAATTAAATTAAATATACATTAATTGCGGGATCAACGTGGGAGCGCCACATACACAAAATTTTTCAAGGAGCAACGTGGTGCCGTCACCTCACAATTTAAAAAAAAATATTTTTGTCTTTAATTAAAATGTATATGCTAATATGAAAATAAATAATTTAAACTCTAATGAAAATAAATAATTTAAAATTCATACAAAATTTATGGATTAAATAAAAAATATTTAAAGTATTAAATTATATTATTTATATAAATTTAAAATAATATTATTATGTTGGGAGGATTACTAATAGGTAAAAAAAACCTTTAATTACTATGAGATACAAACATACAAAAATATTACTACTAACTACAAAAATATATAGTGATATTGCAATATTACCCCTACAATGTGCTGCACATAAATGTTATGTGCAGCAAAAGTTCTTGTGCAGCAAAAGTGTGTGCAGTAAAAAAAAGTATGTGCAGCAAAAAAGTGGGATGGTCCGGCGAAGCTCCGGCGGCGACGGTTCTACAGAATTTCGACCGGCGGTCCGGCGGTGGGTGAGGGCTTAGGGTTTGGGGTTATATTTGGTATTTTACTTTAATATTTTGTATGTGAGAATAATTATTTTAAATCAATGTATCTAGTAGTAATTAGGGGTACAAAGTGTGCACATATTAGTAATTATTCCTATTATGTATTAATTGTAGGATTATTAAATATTTAAATTAAGATGTATTAATAATAGGATTAAAAAATATTAATTATTTTAAATTAAATTAAATATACATTAATTGTGGGATCAACGTGGAAGCGTCACATACACAAAATTTTTCAAGGAGTAACGTGGAGCCTCCACCTCACAATTTAAAAAAAATATTTTTGGCAAGCACTTGTAAATTAATAGTATTAAAGATAATGAATAATTAAATTTTAAAAAAATTATTAATTTTTTTTTATTATTTAATTATATATAATTATTAATTAAATTATAAAAAAATTAATTAATATTAGTAACCATTTTATACTTTTAACATAAATTAAAAATATTAATTAATTAATTTAACTCTTGATGTATAAAGTGCTAAATATTTATTAAAAGAATAATCTATCATGGACCCGTATGGAAGTTGGACTGCTCGATTAGAACTATTAATTTGGGCTAAACTAAATGAGTCAACCCGCCCCAATCCATAAAAATTATTAGTAATCCACCCCAAAAACAATCTGCCTCATTTAAACTCACTACACAATGAGTCACAGTGGAACGTGGGTTAACATGCCTCAATCCAATGATTTTTTTTTTTATCAGACAAAGTTAGTTTAGTATAGTTAATAGTTAGTTCACCGAGTCTCCATACACTCATATTCAATCCCAATGAAAATCGAACCTGAATCACTCACTTGTGTGAAGAGCCCGATAACCAAGTAGGCAAGTGGGCTAGCCCACCTGGTTGCCTCAACCCAATAATCTACCACCAACTCAACACTCCTCCTTAATCCCTTCCCCTCATATTCCCACTTTCCAACCCCCTCCCCCCCACACACTCCCTACCCCTTTTATATTTAATTATTTATTAAAATAATTATATATTTTTTTATTTTATATTTAACTTTTTTTTTCTATTTTATTACATTAATTATTTATTTTGATTTTTTTTACTCTTTTTCACCATCAGTTATTTATTTATTTGAAATTATTATACTCCATATTTTATTTTATACTTTTTATATGTTAATTTTTTAAATGTTCAGTTTCAATTATTTTAATTATTTATTTCCTTTTTTTTACAAATTTTATTATTATTTTATAAAAAAATTATAAGGATGAACCATAAATTATAAAGGTAAAATTACAATTATATTCTTAAAATTAATCATAAACCTAATATAAATAATAAATGTTAAGGGTAAAATATGTCCTAAACTACTAAAATATATTGTAAATTATAACGAAGAAATTATAATTATACTCCTAAAATTAAATTTAAAAAAGAAAAAATGAAACAAAATTAAGAGAAAAAAAAAGAAAAATTAAATAAACATAATATAGGTAGGTGACGATAATTAAATATTGCTAGTAGGATTGTAAACAAATCGAATACTAAGGTATTTGAATTGAATTTGATTAAATATTCGAATATTCACATTCGATTATTAATCAAATTCGTATTCGATTCGAAAGTAATAAATGAACTATTCGAATATATTAAAGTATTCGAATTTGAACATTCAAAATTGAATATTTTGAATTCGAATTTGATTCGATTCGAAATTGTAAATTCATTTTTTAAAATAATATATTTTCTAATTTCTTGTACTATTAATAAGTTTAAAAAAAAATACTCACTAAATACATCTACAATTAAATTATTAAAATTATAATTAAATAATTCATATTATATATAAAAAGTTAAAATATATTTTTTCCTTTACTCGTATTATAGACTATTAGACGTAATACTTGAGTATTTTTATTTTAAATGAAAATACCTGCATTCAATTACTTGTAAATATTTCTCAAAACAAAATGAGTACTTTTCGTGTCAACTGAGGCAATTGTTGGCACAACTACACTATTTTTCACGCAAGAATTACTCTTATAATAAAACTTACATTTTCGGGCAGAAGTCACTGCTTTTAGTGTTAAATATCATATATCATTTAGTATAAAAATTTGCTTTTAATTTTTTTAATAAAATAAATTATTTTATTTTACTCAAAAGATCAATAATATTCATATTTTAACCGACTTCTTTATTAAAAAAAATATAATATATTTTTATTTAGTATGATGTCCCTTTTTAAATGTCTTGCGGAAGATCCAAAGTTCAACTTAGCTTGTGTTTTTTTTTAAGTAATTCTAATTTTATTTTAAATTGTTTTATTATTTTTTAGAATCTTTTATATCAAATTAACAGCAAAATAGACACTACTTGAAGAAGTTGCCGCCTAAACTATTTTTGCGAATTAAAAAAAATCAATAAGCTTTAATAATATAAAAATAAAATTTTGACTGGAGAATCCACTAAAACCTTCATTTATACTCACACTAATTCTAACAACCTATTTTATTAAATTCATCCAAATAATATTCATAGGGCGCTTCGCTTAATTCAATTCAAATTACTTAATGAGTGTTATTAAATACACATCCCTTTTATTGAATACACACTCATTCTTACTTTAATTTTTTTAATTTTATTGTATGCACACCCCCTAAAATTCTACAATTACCCTTTTAAAAATTAAAATTATACATCCCATATAATAATGGAATAGAATAATTATTTATCCCATATTTGAGATAATTCTGGACGGTGAGAAGCATAAGGGATATATTAGATGAGGGAACGCTCCGGTTTAGTGTCGATCTTCAAGCTGCTTCTCAGAAAATCTTTATATGAATCCATTAGAGGTTGTTCTTATTTTATGGTTTTTTTTTTTTTATTATCATGAGATGAAAGAATTTGATCAAGAATTCGGTTATCGTTGATTGATTATGGATACCGTTAATCTCTAATAGCATTTCAACAGGGTTTATACTTAATAAATTAATTAAAGGGTGTGTATTTAATGAATTAAAATTAATTTAGAATTTTTAAAATATAATTTTTTAATTATTAAATATTATAATTTTTAAATATTTCATTATTCTCAATTACTTTTTTAAAGATGTTATAAATATTATTCATTTATTTTATAAATTAGTCATAAAATTTAATTGAACATATATCACTTTTCATTGATCATCTATCTCTTCTTTTTTAATATTATCACTTTTTTCTTTTCTATTGATCATACATTAAATAGTTTAATTCAATGATATCACTTTTACTTGATTGAGTATAACTTTTTTATAAAAATATTATCACTTTTTGTTTGTCCTATGAATTGTTAATGGAATAGTTCAATTGGATGGTAATAACTTTTTCATAGATCATGTACCACTTTTTATGAAAATGTTATCACTTTTTATTCGTCCTAGTTGGAAAATAGTAGCTTAGATTGATAGACATTACATCATTTTTCCTTGATCATATATCACTTTTTATTAAAAGTATTATTAATATTTTTTTTGTTACAAGTGTTATAACTTTTTATTCATTTTATCAATAGTTCATAAAATTGTTCAACTTGTGGAATATCACTTTTTATTGATTTAAATATCACTTTTAATTATAAATGTTATCACTTTTTATATATTCAATTGTTTTTAAGATAGTTCAATTAGGTGTTTATATTTTTCCTTCATCACGTTTTATTTTTATTTAATTATCATTAATTTTAATTATTCTTACGGTCAAATATCACTGTAATGAAACAGTTCAATTAATTCAAGAATTATTTATGAAATATTTAATTGGATGGGATATCACATTTTCATGATTAAGTATTACTCCCTCCGTCCCAAATTCAAGTTCACGTTTACTGTAGATACGGAGTTTAAGAAAAGTCACTTTTTGACTTACTTTTGAGGGTAGTATGATATTTTTGGGTAATAAAATAATGATAAAGTATGTTATGTGTGTTAAAAATGTGATGACAAATTTGAAATTAAAGTATGTTAGAGAGATATTAGTTTGTTGCTTTTTCCTTTTATGGAAGTGTGAAGTTGAATTTGGGACGGACCAAAACGGAAAATGTGAAGTTGAAATTGGGACGGAGGGAATACATTTTATCAAAAAGGTTATCACTTTTTAATCATAGTATAATTTTTTATTAAATAAATTTATAAAATAGACATCACTCTTTTAATCATCTATCACTTTGTATTATGCAAATTGTAAAAATTAAAAAGAAAATCATTATTAGTAAGAGTAGGTCTTGCGTGGTATTGTCTCACGTGATACCATTTTACACTTTTTAAAATAGTTATCACTTTCGCTATAAAATGTTTTCACTTTTCATTTACACTATAAATTGTTCATGAAATTGTATTATCACTTTTATTAATTTAGTATAACTTATCGTTATGGAAGTTATCACTTTTTGTTTGTCTCACGTAAAGGTTTACGTGAAACAGTCTCACATAAGTCTTTGTCTATTAATAAAATGTCAATCTTTGGTGAGACTACTTTATATTTTTTTAATTAGTTATCAATGTATATTAAAGATATTATCATTTTTTTAAAAATGTTGTCATTTTATATTTATATATAATCTGTTAATGAAATAGTTCACTACACCATAATCATTTTTCACCAATTAAATATCACTTTTCGTTAAAATATTATCACTTCTTAGTCGTCTCACGAAAATCACTCCATGAGACGGTCTCATATAAATTCTAGCCATTAATAAAATGATATACTTAATAAAAGAGAAAAGTGACGTTCATCTAATTAAATTACTCCTTCCGTCCCGAGTTAACGGTTTACGTTTGCTTTTTGCACAGAGATAAAGAAATATAATATTTTAATGTGTAGCGAGGTAAAAAATAATATTTAATGTAAAGTGGGTAGTTGTTAGATATGCACCAAAAAATCAAAAACCGGCGGTTCGAACCGGGGAACCGTCGGTTTTAATCGGACCCGGAACCACCGGTTCCGAAATCGGTCAAAAAAAAGGGAACCGGCTAAGGAAGGTTCGGTTCCGGTTCCTCATATTTGGGAAAAAATTCGACGGTTTCGGTTTCGAACCGGTGGTTCCGATTCGAACCGCCGGTTTTTCATTTTTTTTTTCCTTTTTACGCTTAAAACCCAAAAAAAAAATTAAAACTGGAACCGGCGGTTCCGAACCGAAACCGGAACCGTCGGTTCCGGAACCGAAATCTTCGTACCCCGGTTCGGTTCTGGTTCCCCCTACCTTGGAACCGGAACCGCCGGTTCAGAACCGGAACTGCCGGTTCGGAACCGGGGTGCATGTCTAGTAGTTGTATTATTGTTGCGTGAGGGGCCCTATATGAAATAATTAATTATTTTGTGTGGGCACCACATGACAAAAATGGAAATGTAAATCTTAACTTGGGACTAGGGGTGGACGAAAATACCGAAATATCGGTATACCACATTTATCGTATCGTTAAATAATGAACTTAACGAAAATTTCAGCATACCGAAAAATTCGGTACGATATCATACCGTACCGAATTTTTCGGTACGGTACCGATAAGCTATTTTTAAAAATTCGGTATTTCGGTATATACCGATATATTATTCGGTATTTCGGTATATACCGATATACCGCACTATTTATTAAATTAAATTGATAATAATTATATTGTTATTATAGTATATAATTAAATTTTTGCTTTTTAATCCATGTAATGAAGAAATAAGAAAATAAGCATTAACTCTGTCTACCCATTATTACCGATATTATAATGGAAACTAAAAAATTGATTTGGGAATTGAAAAAAAAAGAGTAAAGAACCCAAAATCAGAGATTCGGAAGGGCAGAACCCTAGATCCTGCCCCACCCCCCACTTCTTTTCCATCGTAACGCCGCCGACGGGCAGAACCCTAGCAGATTCAGATTCTCCAAAGCAGCGCCCCCACGTCTCATCACGTCTCTTCTCCATTCTCCACTGCTAGCCTCCGCACTCGCCGCTACTCCACTTCGACTCCACCACCGACTCTTTCTCCATCTTCTTCGTAATGCCCTTATCCTTCGTAACGCCGTTGACGCCACACCTTAAAATTCAGCCGTTCGGATCTTCAATCAACGACCTAAATTCTCCTTTTCTAGTCCCAGCTCCAGCTGTTAAGTCTCTCTATTTTTCATTTTTCCGTCCCCATTTTAGTTTATTTAAAACTTTGTAAAAATTCAGTATTTTGCTGTATGTTCTATGTTGTGGCCGATATTTTTTCCTGGTATAAACTACTGTATTGGTATATCAGATTGAAATAATGTTTCGGTATTCGGTAAAAAGTTGGTATTGATTATTAGCATATCTATATTTCGGTATACCGAAACTTTCGATACGGTATCCGTATATATTTTCTAATACCGAAAGTTTCGATACGGCATACTGTATGCTTAAAATCGTATATATTTTCTAATACCGAAAGTTTCGATACGGCATACGGTATGCTTAAATATTTTCGGTATACTGTACCGTATAGCCCTACTTGAGACAACACAAAATGAAAAACGTAAAGTGGAACGGAGGGAGTATTTCATAAATAAATCACGAATAAAAAAGTGATAACATTTAACTAAAAAATGATATTATCTTGATTAAGAAAAAGTGATAATTATTCGATTAAACTTCTTAAACATTTCATTGGACTAATAAAAAGTGGTAATTCTAATAAAAGTGATACGTGATCAAACAAAAGTGATACTCGTCCAATTGAATTATTTTGAATTTCGTAGAATGAATAAAAAGTGATAATATTTATAATAAAAAGTGATATCTGATTATGGAAAAGTGATAAATATCCAATTAAAATATTACTTTATTTTATAACGAATTCATACGAATTTTAAAAGTAATAATATTTTTAATAAAAAATAACATCTAATAAGTAAAAGAGATACCTGTTGAATTGAATTATTTCAAGTTTTATAAGAAGAAATATTTTATGTTTGAATTATTTAAAGTACAAATAAAAATAATAATAGATATATTTTTTTTATTAAAAGTGATATCATATCTTAATATATATATATATATATATATATATATATATATATATATATATATATATATATATATATATATATATATATATATATATATATATATATATATATATATATAAACAGAATAAATCTAATCCTTTGTTGGATAGTAAACTTAATTTTGCATGTGAAGATGACAAGAGAATACTAGAATAATTGAGAAGATTTGAATGTTCAAGAATGGTGGAGATAGTTGTAGACTAGAAATTTCTAGTATGCATGGATATTAGGAGAATGAGAAAGAATGATCTAGAATAATGTAGTAAAAGAACACTCTAGAAAATACATGTGATCAAATTAGTGAAATATCTAGATTAATTAAGAGTTAATGTATAATTATCTAGAATGCTTGAAAATCCACCATTGGATAGTATAAATAGGTGGATAATGTAACATTTTGATGTAGAAGAAATACAACAAATAAAGTTTAAAGTTTATCTCAAACCTTGTTCTCTTCCTCAAATTCCTTCTATCACATTTTGTTCACCCAACTCACCAATTCCTACACCCGTCCACAAATACATACACATATCCCTCCAACCTTATACTCCTACAAAGGTATCCGAGCCATAAGATCCTCCTGTGAGAGATGGCTAGCAACCTTCAATCCTTTAAAGTCCCGTTGCTCAACAAGAGCAACTTTGATAATTGGAGTATCAAGATGAAGGCACTCCTAGGTGCTCATGATGTTTAGGAGATTGTAGAGAAATGGTACGAGCAACCGGAAGACGAGGCGACACTATTTCAACAATTAAAAGATAAGTTGAGAGATTCAAGAAAGAGGGACAAGATGGCTCTCTTTCTCATTACCAAGCTTTGGGAGATGATGATTTCAAGAAAATCTCGAGTGCAACTACCGCCAAGGAAGCATGGGATAAACTCCAAGTATCATGCAAAGGAGCCGATCAAGTTAAAAAGGTACGCCTTCAAACTTTAAGAGGAGAATTTGAGTCTCTATATATGAAGGGGTGCGAATCTATTTCGAATTATTTTACAAGAGTTTCGTCGGTCTCAAATCAAATGAAAAGAAATGGTGAAAAATTGGAGGATGTTAGAATAATGGAGAAAATATTATGTTCGTTGACTCTCAAATTTGAGCATATTGTGGTAACTATTGAGGAGACTAAAAATTTGGAGGAGATGCAATTGATCTCTTAATGGGGTCGTTACAAGCCCATGAATAGAAACAAAAACGAAAGCAAGATATGGCGAAGCAATTATTAAAATTGCAAGTGAGTGCAAAGGAGAAAGACGAAGGTCCAAGTAGCGGTCAAAGTCGTGGCCAAGGACAAGGTCGAGGTCGAGGTCGTGGACGTGGAAGAGGAGGCTATGGAAATCATAGAGAGAAAAAAGAATTTGGTCTAGGAAGGAGCAACCCAAAATCGAGGTACGAAAAATCTTCTATAAAATGCTATAATTGTGATAGATTTGGGCATTATGCTTCCGAGTGTTGGAAAGCAAAACAAAAGGTTCAAGAGAAGGCCAACTTAGTTGAGCGCAAGAAGGATGAAAATGCAAGTGTGCTCTTGGCGTACAAAGGAGAAAATAAAAGACAAGATGATACTTGGTACCTCGATACGGGAGCGAGCAACCACATGTGTGGCAAATGAGCATGTTCGTGGAGCTGGATGAATCAGTAAGTGGCAATGTCTCCTTTGGTGATGAATCTAAAACTCCGATGAAAGGAAAAGGAAAAATTTTGATTCGCTTAAAAAATGGAGGTCATGATTTCATCTCGAAAGTTTATTATGTGCCCAACATGAAAAATAATATATTGAGTTTGGGACAACTCTTAGAGAAAGGTTATGACATTCACTTAAAGGACTATAACCTTTCAAAAAGAGATAAGGAAAATAATTTGATAGCGAGGGAGCCAATGTCGAAAAATAGAATGTTTCTACTAAATATTCGGAATGATGTGGCAAAATGCCTTAAAGCTTGCTTTAAGGATAAGTCTTGGTTATGGCACCTACGGCTTGGGCCATTAAATTTCGGAGGATTGGAGTTGTTATCAAAGAAGGAGATGGTAAAAGAATTACCATCTATCAAGCATCCCGACCAACTATGCGAAGGATGTATACTCGGGAAGCAAGCTAGAAGGCCATTCCCAAAGGAGTCAACCTCGTGAGCAAAGAAGCCATTGGAGTTAATCCATGCCGATGTTTATGGGCCGATCAAGTCGAGTTCTCTTGGTAACAATACAAGTCGAGTTCTCTTGGTAACAATAATTATTTCTTACTCTTCATTGATGATTTTTCTAGAAAAACGTGGGTGTATTTCTTGAAGCAGAAATCAGAAATATTTGAAGCCTTCAAGAAATTTAAAGTTGCCATTGAAAAGTAGAGCGGGCTAGAAATCAATTCCATGAGAACCGATCGAGGTGGTGAATTCACATCCAAGGAGTTCATGGCGTATTGCAAAGCAAACAGGATCCGGAGGCCTCTCACTGTTCCAAGATCTCCTCAACAAAATGGTGTAGCAGAGAGAAAGAATATAACCATAGTGGAGATGGCGCGCAGCATGTTGAAGACAAAGAGACTTCCAAAAGAATTTTGGGCGGAAGCAGTGGCATGCACGGTGTACTTGTTCAATCGTTCTCCAACTCGGAGTGTATGGGAAAAGACTCCACAAGAAGCATGGAGTGGGAGAAAGCCCGGAATCGCTCATCTAAGAGTATTCGGGAGCAAAACATATTTTCATGTGGCAGACAAGACAAAAAGAATGCTTGACGATAAAAGTGAGCCATACATATTCATCGGGTATGACTGTAACTCTAAAGGTTACAAGTTATATAATCCCCTCACAAAGAAAAGTGTGATAAGTCGAGATGTGGAGTTCGATGAAGAAGGTGCTTGGGATTTCAGTTCCAACATCAATGATCACAACTTTGTAACTCCACAATTTGAAGATGAAGAAGATTTGGAGCAAGCAGGTGAAGGTGAAGAGACAGTAACTCCACCTGCTTCACCATCAAGAGAAGTTGGAGACTCGTGTGTGAGGAACCTGCATCGCGTGTGAGGAACCTGCATGAGATCTATGACGAGACTGAAAGGTTAAAAGATCTCACATTACTTTGCTTATTTGCTGATTGTGAGCCAGTAACTTTTGAGGAGGCTACACAAAGCAAAAGATGGAGAGATGCAATGTATAAGGAAATTAAGGCCATTGAGAAGAATGATACGTGGGAGCTTGCAATATTGCCAAAGGATCATAAGGCCATTAGAGTTAAGTGGGTGTATAAAGCGAAGAAGAACTCCAAGGGTGAAGTAGAGAGACACAAAGCAAGGCTTGTCGCCAAAGGATATAGTCAAAGAGCCAGAATTGACTATGACGAGGTATTTGCTCCTGTCGCCCGCCTATAAACTATCAGACTAATCATTTCTCTTGCAGCCCAAAACAAATGGAAAATCTATCAGAAGGACGTGAAGTCAGCCTTCTTGAATGGTATACTTGATAAAGATGTCTACATCAAGCAACCACCAGGCTACGAGGTGAAAGGTTAATAAGAAAAGGTGTTGAAGTTGAAGAATGCCCTATATGGATTAAAACAAGCACCAAGGGCGTGGAATAGCAGGATCGATAAGTACTTGGAAGAGAATGGTTTTACCAAGTGCCCACATGAGCATGCCCTCTACGTCAAAGTCAAAGGTGATGATGTCTTAATTGTGTGCTTGTATGTGGATGATGTTATATTCACATGAAGCAACACAAAGATGTTCGAGGAATTTATGGAGTCCATGACTAAAGAGTTTGAGATAACTGATATTGAGCTCATGTCATATTATCTTGGAGTTGAAATTAAGCAGCTTGAGGAAGGAATCTTCATCACACAAGAAGGTTATACAAAGGAGATCCTCAAGAAGTTCAAAATAGAAGATTGCAAAGCAATCAACACCCCGGTGGAGTGTGGAAGTAAACTATCCAAGCATGAAGATGGAGAAAAAATGGATCCGACGCTCTTTAAAAGTTTGGTTGGAAGCCTAAGGTACTTAACTTGCACGAGGCCAGCATTCTCTACGCAACAAGGTTTGTGAGTAGATTTATGGAGAATTCAACCACAACGCACTTGAAGGCGGCAAAGAGAATTCTTTGATATCTTAAAGGTACGCTCAACTATGGCCTACTTTATTCAAATACTAATAACTATGAGTTTATGGGCTATAGTGATAGTGATTGGGCTGGAGATAATGATGATCGAAAAAGTACAAGTGGATTTGTATTCTTTATGGGAGACACAACTTTCACTTGGATGTTGAAGAAGCAACCAATTATCACATTGTCTACATGTGAAGCCGAGTATGTAGCCGCCACATCCAGTGTTTGCCATGCTATATGGCTCAGAAGTTTGTTACGGGAGCTCGGATGGACACAAGAGACCCCGACGAGAATTTGTGTGGACAACAAGTTGGCGATTGCATTGGCAAAGAATCCGGTATTCCATAACCAGAGCAAGCACATAGACACTCGCTTCCACTACATTAGAGAATGCGTAACAAAGAAAGAAGTTCAAGTGGAGTGTGTCAAATCACAAGATCAAGTAGCCGACATTTTCACAAAGCCGCTCAAGTATGAAGAATTCGCAAGATTACGAAGTATGCTTGAAATGAAAAATCAAGTTTAAGAGGGGGTGTTGGATAGTAAACTTAATTTTGCATGTGAAGATGACAAGAGAATACTAGAATAATTGAGAAGATGTGAATGTTCTAGAATGGTGGAGATAGTTGTAGACTAGAAATTTCTAACATGTATGGATATTAGGAGAATGAGAAAGAATGATCTAGAATAATGTAGTGAAAGAATACTCTAGAAAACACATGTGATCAAATTAGTGAAATATTTAGACTAATTAGGAGTTAATGTAGAATTATCTAGAATGCTTGAGAATCCACCATTGGATAGTATAAATATGTGGATGGTGTAACATTTTGATGTAGAAGAAATACAAACCATTAAAGTTTAAAGTTCATCCCAAACCTTGTTCTCTTCCTCAAATTCCTTCTATCACATTTTGTTCACCCAACTCACAAATTCCTACACCCGTCCACAAATATCTACACATATCCCTCCAACCTTATACTCCTACATCATTGTCATCTATTTCTAAAACAAATCTCTGTCACCCATTAAAATAATTAAAAAATTATAATTATGACATTTTCAAATTAGGAAATAATTTACCTTTTCAAATTAGGAAATAAGATTTTATTTATTAAAATTTTAATATTATTAAATATATTATTTGAATATATTCAAAATTTTCAAATAAATCTCCGCCACCCATTAAAATAATTAAATAATTATAATTATTACTTTTTCAACATTTTCAAATTAGGAAATAAGATATTATTTATTAAAAATTGAATAATATTAAATATATTTGTAAGCAAATAAAATTAAATGTCCAATTAAATGATAACACGTGTATTTTCATGATTAAATATTAATTTTAATTTATTATTATATCTTATTTGGGGATTTAATAAATTAATTCCTAAAATAAATTGATAAATAATTGATAATAATTAATTTAAGCTCAATAAATTAAATGAGGTCTGGCCCAAGTCAAATAATCCCAATTTAAATGTAGTCTGACCCAAGTCAAACAAGTCCAAGTCAAAAATATCAATTTTAATTTATTATTATATCTTATTTGGAGATTTAATAAATTAATTTCTAAAATAAATTGATAAATAATTGATAATAATTAATTTAAACTCAACAAATTAAATGAGGTCTGACCCAAGTCAAATAATCCCAATTTAAATGTAGCCTGATCCAAGTAAAAAAAGTCCAAGTCAAACAAAACCTAGAAAGGTTTTGGCCTATAGAATAGATGTCAAATAAAATATTGACCAATCAAATTGCAAGGATGGAAAGGGCAAAGCCCGCAAAATTAGGTCAAATCATCCATTGACCAATCAAATTGCGAGTAATATATGGAGCTTCCTCACCCTTCACCTATATAAGGAGTCCTCCTCCATTCATTCTAGACACACTGAAAGCGATTCTCTACAAAGATCAAAGACTTGAGAGTTGTCTGAATAGTTCTTCGAATTCTTTAACGAGAATCAACTCAAGAACAGAATACATCTGGGATTCAGGTTCTAAACCGCCCGGATTAAGCGTTCTACAATCAAGTTTTTCAGTGAACGGCCTATAATCTGGGATTCCGTGCTAAACTGCCCGGATTTAAGTCTGCTTAGGTCAAAGTTCTTCCAAGAACGACCTATAATCTAGGATTCTGGTACTAAACCGTATTTAAGCATTTTTAAGTCGAACACCCATTAAAATAATTAAATAATTATAATTATAACTTTTTCAAATTAGGAAATAAGATATTATTTATTAAAACATTAATAATATTAAATATAAATCCAATTTTAACTATCCATTTATCAAACAAATCTCAACCAAGAATAAATCCAATCCTGACCCATTAAAATAATTAGATTAAATAATTTTAATTATGACATTTTCAAATTAGGATTCAATTTAGTCCAATCTAGAATAAATCTAATCTTGACCATCTATTTCTTAAATAAAAATCACATTAATAATATTAAATATAAATCTAATTCTAACTATTTATTTTTCAAACATATCTCAACCAAGAATAAATTCAATCCTGACCCATTAAAATAATTAGATTAAATAATTTTAATTATGACATTTTCAAATTAGGATTCAATTTAGTCCAATCTAGAATAAATCTAATCTTGGCCATATATTTCTTAAATAAAAATCTCAGTCACCCATTAAAATAATTAAATAATTATAGTAAATTCAATCATGATCATTTATTTCTCAAACAAATTTAAGCCACTCATTCAAATAATTAAATAATTATAATTATGACTTTTTCAAATTAGGAAATAATATATTATTTATTAATTGACCATCTATTTTTAAAACAAATCTCAACCACCCATTAAAATAATTAAATAATTATTATTATTATATTTTCAAATTAGGAAATAATTTAGTCAAAATTTTGACCATCTATTTCTCAAATAAATGTCAACCAACCATTAAAATAATTAAATAATTATAATTATTACTTTTTTAATATTTTCAAATCAGGAAATAAGATATTATTTATTAAAAATTGAATAATATAAATAAATTTGAAAGCAAATAAAATTCACAGTCCACTTAAATGACAACACATGAATTTTCATTATATATATATATATATATATATATATATATATATATATATATATATATATATATATATATATATATATATATATATATATATATATATATTAGCAGAATAAATCCAATCTTGACCATCTATTTCTCAAACAAATCTTAGCCACTCATTAAAGTAATTAAATAATTATAATTATAACTTTTTCAAATTAGGAAATAAAATAATCCTAACCATCTATTTCTTAAACAAATATCAGTCACCCATTAAAATAATTAAATAATTATAATTACGACTTTTTAAATTAGAAAATAAAATATTATTTATTAAAAATTAATAATATTAAATATAAATTCAATCCTAACCATCAAAGAATTTAGGGTTTAGGTACCCATTAAAATAATTAAATAATTATAATTATAACTTTTTCAAATTAGGAAATAAGATAATCCTAACCATCTATTTCTTAAACAAATATCACCAACCCATTAAAATAATTAAATAATTATAATTATGACTTTTTAAAATTAGAAAATAAAATATTATTTAATAAAAATTAATAATATTAAATATAAATCTGCCTCCGCCGGAGCTCGACAAGGTTGCTATCGTAGATCTGCC
Organism: Pogostemon cablin; assembly: GCA_023678885.1. NCBI lineage: Eukaryota > Viridiplantae > Streptophyta > Magnoliopsida > Lamiales > Lamiaceae > Pogostemon > Pogostemon cablin. The sequence goes on along the minus strand of CM043008.1, from coordinate 10,084,051 downwards.
ACCGCGTGCGGCCCTCACGTCTCGCGGCCAGTTCTCCGCAGTACGACCAGCTACCATCTGTGAACAGATCCACTGCCCGAGCCAGTGCCGGAACTGGTGTGCTGCTCAACGCCAATCTCCCGCGATTGCACGGCGTCGCTGTCGGTGAACACTTTCAAGAAGTGGGAGGTTTGCTATTTTGGATTGAGTTTCAGATTGATATAGAGGGAGAATGCCCAAATTTGCAGAGTTTATTGATGCAGTGAAAATTAAAAAAATTTAAGATTAGTGGGCAACCAGCAAATTGATTTTCATAGTCTGTTCTTCTTGTTGCATTTGTTTAAGACAAAAGCTTCTACGCCCACGGGGACACGGAGGGATACTCCGTGTCCCCAAGTGAATACAACCCTCCCCCTCTATATCCTATTTAAATCTATACATTACTAGAGATTTAAATTGTAAAGGGACACGAAAATTGCAAAGGCGCACGGAATGTGCTCCGTGCGCCTGAGTGCACGGGAGTCTCACTCTTTGTTTAATTAGTTCGGTTTAAACAAGCTTTGAAGAAATTTGGTGGGGATGAAATAGCAGTGTTTGGCGTTGTACGGTAAGGTTAGAGATGAAGCGATCGCGGTGCACCAATACAATATTAATATCAACTATGATCATGTCTGTATCAATACTAATTTGTTATTCTTTTTTCAAAATGAATCATTCATCCAGTACATCGATTGTATTCACTATGCATTGTTTATTTAGAGAGTGATCCAATTAATTCCAAAGAGTAATGATCTAATTAATTTCAAAGAGTAACCTATGTATATATAATCTCAAATTAAAGAGTGGTCCAATAATTGAATAGTAACCTATTTAATTTTAAAGAGTGACCTAATTAATTTCAATGAGTAATCTATTTAATTTCAAAAAGTAACCTATATATATATTAAGAGTCTCAAATCAAAGAGTGGTCCAATAAATTTGAGAGTGACCTAATTAATTCCATAGAATTACTTAATTAATTTCGAAGAGTAACCATACATATTCAAGAGTCTCAAATCAAAAAGTGGTAAATGACAAATTATTAACATAAAAGATGTTAACCAAATAGAACAATATTTTATTTTCTAAAATCCGAAAATGAAATTAAAGAATAACTCAAATTATTAAAAAAAGTAACCTAATTAATAAAAAAAAGTAATCTAAAAGATGTTGACCAAGTAGAACAATATTTTATTTTCTGAGAAATTCAAATATGAAATTAAAGAGTAACCCAAAGTAACTCAATTAATATAAAAGAATAACCATGTTAACCAAATAGAATAATTTGAAATCCAAATAATGAACATAGACCTAACGCTTTGACCCCGTATTAGCTTATAAGTTCCACAAGTCTAACTGACCCTTTCCCAAATTCTCTCTTCCACTTGCCTGGACTTTAGTTCGGTCATCTCGTGTACATATTCTCCTAAGTTATCAAACTGCGGCTTCTCTTTTTTATTGCTAATCCATTCAAATCATAGGGTGGTTTTCTTGTATTTTAACCCACAAATTTTGTGTATAATTTAAAATTTTGTTTATCTATCTCCTTAGCCTGTAAACTTACTGTTGAATACTTTTCTGTAACCTCTATTTTTCAAGATTTACATGCTAATCCATTCAAATCATAGGGTGGTTTTCTTGTATTTTAACCCACAAATTTTGTGTATAATTTAAAATTTTGTTTATCTATCTCCTTAGCCTGTAAACTTACTGCTGAATACTTTTCTGTAACCTATTTTTCAAGATTTACAACCCCAGACTTGTATTGGCTAATCTGGGTCAAATAATTAGATTTTAAAATAAAAAAACGTTTCTTGGTTGTATGTTCACTTGAACCAATATCTCATCAAGTGTACACATCTCACAAGCAACCATGCTTTAACTTCACTATCTTCACATGTCAACAAAACCTAGACTTCTTTTCCGGCCTACCCAAACAAACGACTTAAAAGAGCCTTTGTGAGTTCATGGGGGGTTACCCAATTTGCGGTAAATGAATGACATATCGAACGGTGACGGCCTGCTCCACCCACTGAACCTCCGCCTTCGCCACCTCATCCTCCACTGCGGCGACCTTTGCCAAGCCACCTACGACGCCTTCAACAACGACAAAAACTCCAAGTATGCCGGCAGCAGCAGGTACAACAAGACATCCTTCCTCCACAAAGTCATCTTCCCATCCGCCGGCCATTACCAGGCCTCCGATTTCCTCTACGCCACCTCCGTCATCCGCGAGCCCTTCCTGGAACACCCGACGTCCACGAAGCTTGGGACAAAGAGTCCAACTGGATCGGCTACATTGCCACCACCACCGACGAAGTCGCCCGCGCCTCCGGCCGCCGTGAAATCTACATCGTGTGGCGGGGCGAGTGGATTAATGTTCTCAAGTCCAAATCTGCAGAAGAATTGCTCTGCCCTAAAAATTGGGGGAAAGATAACGGCAGTGGAGGAAAAAACGAGAATCACCCATTTACTTTTTCACGCTTGACCGGTATCTCTAAAAAATCTGACCCATTTACTTTAAAAAGTCTGGTTGTAATTGTATTAAAGTCTTTGTCCTAATGAATTAAATAAAAGAAATGGATTAAAAAGATGAGTATCTCTTAAAAACTAAGCGGCATGCTTTTTTTTCTTTTTTTTTTTTTCAAATATTTTTTTTAACAAAAGGACTCTTGTGTTTATTTTGGGAATGAGGGTCATTTGGTATATAAAATAATAAAGGTGCTTTAAAAAAATGCTTGAACTAAAATAAATAAATAAATAAAATGAGAGGCATATTTGATTTAAATAAATATAAGATGAGGGGCTTTTATGGTACTTTGCCTTTTAATTTTCTTAATGAAAGGTTGATTTGATCAATTTAAATAGGAGTGCTTGGATGAAAAGAATATAGACTAGGAATAATTTGATCTTTTGAAATAAGATTAGGGTGTAAATTCAAACAGAATTAAATGGACGATACACACCAAGAGTTGCCAGCCTCCCAACTATTTTTTTTTTAATTCAGTCAATTTTGTTAAAGTTTTGGACCAAAGTTTGACAAATTTGATAAAAAGCACTGAATTTTGAAAAAAATAACTAAATTTAATTAAAGGACTTTATTTAGAAAATAGGATCAAAATCGAAAAAATAAATTCAAAATTAAGAATTAGCAAATAAAAATAGGAATTTCTCAATTCTCAACCCAAAAAATTAAAAAAATACTATTAGTTTCTCAATTCTCTCACAATGAGTAGCATTACCGCTGGTTCTATCGATATGACAACATCAAATCCTATAAGAAAATAAGGATGTCACATGTCAAAATTTCATATCTATAAATATAAAATTATAACTCTTAATAAAAGAATAATAAGCATCCTAAAATTAAAAATTAAATCCTAAATAAGAATAACAAAAACTATCGCTAGACAAAAAATAACAAAAATAATGGTGTACTTTGCCAAAAGTTGAAAACATGAAATCCTATCAATGTCACATCTCAAAATTCTATTTCTATAAATATAAAATTATACTCCCTCTATCCCACGGTGACAAAACTTTTTGACACGTAGATTAAGAGATATAATATTTAATATGTAGATGAGGTGAGAGAAATAATATTTTAATTTAAAGTGTGTAAGTGTATTAATATGATATGTGGGTCCCATGGGGATATATTAATTGTATTGTGTAGGTCACTTTTACTAAAAAAGAAAATGCACCTCTTGTGTTGGGACTGACGAAAATGGCAAAATACACTTTGTTGTGGGACTAGAGATGACAATGGGTCGGGGCAGACCAGGTAATTAGGTGGCCCGCCCCGTGCCCCACTGCGGATCGGCTATTGAGGACCCGTGCCCTGCCCTGCCCCGCCCCGCCCAGCCCAGTTTTTTCTTTTTTTTAAATCATTTTTTTGATAAATTATAATACATTCAAATAGAAAATTTTAAATTAAAATAAAATGGAGTAAATTTAAATTTTAAATTAAATAATTAAACTTTATTTTCATTTTTTAAATTTTTTATTACATTATATATTTAATGATATATACTCCCTCCGTCCCGTTTCAATGTTTACGTTTGCTTTTTGCACGTTGATTAAGGAGTATAATATTTTAATAGATAGTGGGTGGAGAAATATAATATTTAATACAAAGTGTGTAGGTGTATTAATGTTGGATGATATATTAATTGTTTTAAGTAGGTGGTCCCATATTCCAAAGAGGAGAACGTAAACATTGAAATGAGAAGCGCAAAATAGAAACTTAAACATTGAAACAGGACGGATGTAGTATAATATTTTAGTAAAGAATTTTGTAATAGTTAAACATAATTACCATACATAATTTATTTTATTTATTAAATAAAATGTATGCATAATATATATCAATAAATTATATTATATAATAAATATTTTAAATAAAAAATTTAATATTTTATCATGGGCCGGGGCGAGGCTAGGACCCAGACTTGGCTTGGCCCGTGCACGGGGCGGGGCGGACCCGACCCAAATGGGGTGGGATAGGGCGGGTCGAATACGGGCCGGACCAAATTGTTATCCCTATGTTGGACGGAGGGAGTGTAACTATTAATAAAAGAAGAATGAGTTGAAAACATGAAAGGCAAAAGCTTTTGTATTCCCAAACACACAGATTTAGATCTATGACACGCTCCCATCACAATTTCATTCATTCAGTGGGCGCACGGGTTTAAATCCGTGTATACGGACGCACAAGAGTCTTACTCAACATGAAATCCTAAAAGAATAATGATGTCTCATCTCATAATTCCATATTTATAAATATAAGAATTATTGTACGTAAACGGCTATCTTTATCCGTACGGTAGCGAGTGTAACTTTTAATAAAAGAAAAATAACATATAGATGTAAACTATAACTTTTAATAAAAGAAGAATAACATCCCAGAATTAAAATGTGTAATAAAGATGGCTATGTACATTCACATAATGATCAATTTTATATAGACAATTCTCCCGTGATACGTTACTTATCTGAGACAGTTTGTGAGACGTGTTAAAATATATCTATTATTTAGATAAAGTAAGTTTAATGGTTGTTAAAGTATGCTAGAGACGTGTTAAAATATGTCTATTATTTATATAAAGTAAGTTTAATGGTTGTTAAAGTATGTTTTCTAAAGTATGCAGATTATGCATTAAAGTATGATTTTAGTGTGTTATAATTTAATTTATTATTGACATACTTTAACTATAAATAAACATATTTTATCTATACAATAAACATACTATAGTAATGGATCGATCCGTCTAACATCAATCTCACAAATAACCCGTCTCACAAAGATTATCTCTTTTACATATTTCAAACCCATAATTAATACAAATAATAATTTAAACCACAAATAGATAATTTATGTCTATTTTTCAGACTTTGACTTATTATAAACATAAATATTATAATATAACGCTTCCTTCTATTAATATAAAAGGAAAATAAAATATACTCATAGTAAAGTAAGACAAATATACATAAAATCATGAATATATATATTTCTAAATTATGTTTTTTATAAATCTTACGCCGTAGATAAACTATTTATTATGAGACAGATTTCAACAAATCCTCAAACAATATTTTCATCAAAGTGGCATGCAAGCCAAAACATAGTAGTCTAATTATTGGAAAAAAGATCTCTCAAACATTACAAAAGTTTCAATAACCTCCCTAGGCTAGGAGTAATTTCCAGTATTAAAGATTAGACAAAGATATGACAATGGCGTTATTCAAAACTGGAGCCAAGTCTATTGCCACAAAGAGAGTAACCAGATGGCTTAAGCCCAAGAAAGGGGGAATTTAAGAAAGGCAAGAGTATGCCAGATCTTTCTCCTCACTCAGCTCTTTCGCAGTCAAATCCAACTTGTTCCTCGAGTAATCGTCAATCGAAAGTCCTGGAATATAATGAAATATAAAGGATAATCAGATTATATTCAGACAACTTCATAACCACAGCACAGCGTAAACATCAGATAATTCAAATTTGTCACGAGTCTAGCTTGATGACTGGACAGACAGTATCCACACTCGTCTAACCCAGTGTAGGATATATAGGAACAAACGCGCAAGTAGATAGTTTTGCAGACAAATTAATCAGACAGATGGAGTATTCATTAGTATTCTCACCCTGAACAATAGACCACTCTCCATTTTTGCAAGTAACTGGGAAGGAAAATATGAGACCGGAAGGAACGTTGTATGAACCATCAGAGTATACACCCATCGAAACCCAAGTGCCCTGTAAAGTGCATATCAAAATTCCAGAATAAGTGAATTAAATAGTTTTCAACTATCGACCATTATCAATATGATGTGGAAAATATGAAGCTTCCTATAACGGGTTACACGTGGAAAATACTGACCTCTGGAGTTCCAAGGACCCAGTCACGAATATGGTCGCAGGCAGAACTGGCAGCAGAAAGTGCACTAGAGAGCTTTCTAGCTTTGATAATAGCAGCACCACGTTGCTGGACAATAGTTATGAATTCTGATTTCAACCTAAGAAAATTGGGGGAAAATTAATCAATCAATTATTTAAGTATGATTTCAAGAGAAACTTAATATTGTAACACTAAAAACAACATTTGATCACTTCTATACCATTCGTCATCAGCTACGAGCTCACGAACAGGTTTCTCACCAGCAGGAGTTTTGACAGTAGCGTGATTGACGTCAGGATACTGTGTTGATGAATGATTTCCCCAAATGATTACGTTTTTAACATCAGACACTTGAACATTCAATCTTTCTGAAATCTGTCCAAGAGCCCTGTTGTGGTCCAATCTAGTCAAACAAGTAATGTTCTTTTCCGGAATAGATGGTGCAAATTCTTTCAAAATCAATGCATTGGTGTTGGCTGGATTAGCAACAACCAAAACCTGTTGAAGAATACAACAAGAATGAATCCCGAACTAAAAATTACAAGAACTTGTTATAAATTAAATTTTGACACAATCTAGATGTGTTATAATTATGTTTAAACTTCCTGCATATTCAATGAGCATAAGAAATGCATTAAAATTATATTATCCAAGAACACTTCATACTTTAGTTGGCGTAACATGGTAGAATTAATGTATTCTCGGTACTCAGTAGTCAAGTTTTTCTTTCTTCATGTAATTCATAATGATATAACAATGACTAATCAATACCTTGCAGTTAGCAGCAGCATGCTGCTCAAGAGCAGATGCTTGAGACTTGTAGATGGAGACATTCTTTGACATCACATCTTTCCTTTCCATTCCCTCTTTCCTCGGGAACCCACCAACCATTACAGCAATATTGACCCCAGTACAAGCTTCAACGGCATCAGTAGTAGCAACAACACCTGATAACAAAGAACACAAAAGTTAATAATCATCCCTCAATTTCAACTAAATCTCATACATCATACAAACAGTCAAGTTCAATAAAGCATTAATCGAAAGCCCTGAGATCTAGAGGGTAAACCTTTAAGAAGAGGAAAAGCTGCATCGACCAATTCCATTTTAACTCCATTGAGGGCCTCAGCAGCAGGTGGAATATCCAGCATGTGAAGTATCACAGGCTGGTCTGGACCCAACATAGCTCCCCTAGCAATCATCGGAACAAGAGCGTATCCGATTTGCCCTGAAAACAACAAAAAAGAATCCTTTTGTAACTGCTCCCAATGAAATCACAACAATATTTCAACGGAATTTTTTTTAGTAGATTTCACTTATTAAGAGCAGGACATAATGTTGAATCTTTAACCCGCACATTCTAAGGGAAGTCCACTCCCAAGTCATAAGCAAACAAATAAAAAATCATTAACCAATATCTGAGAGGTGGTTTCTTCTCATTTCAGTCTCAAGACAGTTAGGAACTTCCCAATTAGCACACTTATAAAACATTCTGTAATCTATTATTACCTCAATTCCCTTCAGTAGGCCATACGCAGACAAATAAAGAACAGGGAGGATATTGACTTATTTAAGATTTTTTTTGAAAAACTAAGTTTAAAAAGTCCATAAATAACCTCAACTTGAAGTTATTAAACTAGGCCATATTATAAAAAAAGGTAAAAGGAAAATAAGAAGGGGACAAAGCAAAGAGGATGAGGGGGAGCTGATAAAATCAGAAGAAAGAGCCAAACAGGTGGCTTAAAAATGATTCAAACAGACGGATCAAAGGCAAAAAAAAAAAATCAACCAAAAGTAAGATTTGTACACCACATTGGTTGTATGATGCACTCATCTAACAACTAGGAACCGGTTGATTGAAACTAGAGTCACTGAGAGTTCTACGAGCTGACTGACCACCGGAAGAGAGCATGAGGACCGGTGTTGGTATCAATTAAGTCGGGGCTGATCTAGGGTAGAAAGTCCTTCCCATAATCGGGCTACGGCCCTTCTCCCCCCGAAAAGAGCTACGTGCACCAAAATCCAAGGTTGCCAAAATCAAACGTGAGACCGGCCAAAACGAGGAAAAGCTCCACAAAAAACGCAGCTTAATATGGCTAAACAGAATAGGGAATGAGCAACAAGCAGAATATATCAACAAGCCCAAGGTGCATCATTCAAAACACAAAAATGAGCATAATCCAAAGAAGCCCAATAGATAAGGACTAATACAGGTAATGCAAAACAAACAGAGCCCAGAAAATCTTGTGAAAATTCAGAGTTCAACAAATATATCCCATGAAAAAACCAACAGCTGAAAACATCATAATTTGAATACTCCTATCAGGAGTATTAAGCAGAATACCCACTCCAGAACAAATGAGACTAGATGAATCACAACCCAGCGTGTGCAGGGTTTAACATAATCGAATCCTGAAATATACCAATGAGCGGGTAAAGGGTAAAGCGCATCGAACCAAGAAGAAATCCTTGACACAGCGGGAGGCTTTGGAACAGTCGCGCACCAGTGGGGATGGCGAATGAAGAGGCGAATGGCGATGACCAGAAAATCGGCTGAAGAACGTTGGGTCAGCCAAGGGGCAGCGGCCGTGAAATGAGAAGTGCCCAGTGGCAACGATTAGCCGCCAATAAGCCCGACGGAGCGGCCAACAGAAAACAGAGACAGTAAGAAATGGCGCCAGATATTTTCGAAACAAAATTGGCCGCCAATAGGAACCGTCATCAGAGAAGGGTCGGTTGAAACGGAGCCCAAGGCGCTGGGGTCTGCCGGAGTAAACCGCAGCGACCGCCGGATGTGCAGGAGCAGGGCTGAGAAGATAAATTGGGCAAAGCCCAAAAATAATCTCGCGCAAGGCAAGACGAGCTAAATCGCGGCGGTGAGCAATCGCAGGAGCGGCTTGGGAGTCCTTTACAGAACATATCAGCAGGTGGGGTGCCGCATCGTTGAAGTGAGAAGCGCCGCTCTCAAATAGGGGCGACGCAGATCTCCGATATTAACCTCAACGTGAAGTTGTTATCTACTGAATTATCCATGAATCTTACAGGTAAAAAAAAAAAATATATATATATATATATATATATATATATATATATATATATATATATATATATATATATATATATATATATATATATATATATATATATATATATATAGATCTAGGAAAGCTCACTCAAAAACAGTAAAATCGAAATAACGAGACACGTTCAGACAGATAAATCGACAGTAACAGTGATCTAACGATAAGCATATCATGTAATAAAAATGAAAAAAATAAGCAGAAAAGGCAGATCTAAAAGAAGTCAAATGAGGTCTTACCTGCGGCACCGGTGACGAGAACACGAACTGGTTCCTTGGCCATATTTTGAAGAGGTAAACAGATCTGCGATCTAAGGAATCGATGAAAACGAAGAAAGACTCGAGTATTTCGAAAAAGCAGTGAAGAGCAGAAGGGGTTGAGCGAGGAAGGGATGGGGGTATTTATCGATTATCACAAACACTTGGTTTTGACTTCTCCTAGGAAATTTTTCATACGGCTGTGCGCCTGGTGCACGAAACAAAGTCCAAAATCGAACAGGAGACCAAACCGGTGATCATAACGGTCCACGGTTGGACCGATTAGATCAGTTGGATCGGGCTGTTCAATCGGAAAAATAAAAATTATATATTTTTTAGTTATATTTTATTCTTTTACATATAATTTTTTATTAATATACTTAGTGTAATGAAAAATAATGGAGTGAAAGAGTAAAGTTAAATGTGAAAATAAAATGATTTTTGAATTTTAATTTATGTTAATATCTTATTTAATTCAAATTTATTTTGAAATTGAAAGAAAATTAATAAAGAATATTAGAATTTGAATAAAAATGAAAAGAAAATTGTTAATTCTTTTTGTTTGTTGACTCTAATTTTAATTAATATTCATTCAACAAAAAATTATAATTATTTTGATACAATTTAGCAAATAAATTTATTTATTTCAAAATTAAATAATTATTGAGTGTCAAATTACTTGTAGTTAAAATGTAGGAGTATATGTTTATAGGAAGAGATAAGATAAAGAGGTTTTGGACATATATAAATAAAGACCACATTTTCTCTCTTTTTCTCACAACTTGAAGATCCCACATTTGAAACTTATTAAAGAGAAGGGGTATTGTGATTCTATATAATGATCACTACTCCCTTTTACATCCATCCTATCTTGAGATGTTGACTCAAAAATTAGTCGACGACTCGGATCTCAAATACGAAAAATTAAAAACAAATCGACGATTTTCGATTTGACCGGTTCAGACATATAGGCTCTTTAAGCAGCTAACTGAAAGTAAGAGATGGATTTCCGGGGGAGATCCCGATCGGAGGTAGCTTAGTAGTTCCTATTGTTGCTACCACGGAAGAATAGTAGCTAGAGATATCTCTTCTTATTTCCTCTACTGGAATCATAAGGATTTTACTATCAGTGAGTGAAGGGATTCTAGGGTTAGAAGCCCGAACGGTATTCCTTGTCTTTTAGTAGCTAATGAGTCCAACAATTCCTTGTTTAGGGTTATTTTGGTTTGAACCGGTTCAATTCGATTTTTCCCGATTTGACATGAAATTCGGTTTGGACCGGTTTCTCGGTCAGTTCCCAGTTCAACCGGTTGAACCGGCCGGTCCGGTTCGGTTCTCTAATCAATGTCCATGGATTCTGTATGATGTGCGCCTGGTGCACGAAACTAGGGATGGCAACGAAACGAATAGGGTACTCGCTTATTTTGGATACCCGTATCCATTCCATTTATAAAAAATTATTATGGTACCCGTACCCGTCCCATTCCTATTTATCAATACTCGCAGGTACCCGTACCCGTTTAATATTAATTTATTTTATATATTTTTATATTTTTTTATTGTCGAAATAAATATAATAATAAAAATTACATTATTAATAATTAAATATAAAATAAATATAAAATAAATATGATTAAATAAAATTCATAACTATTAATTAAGAGGATGATTAGGGTACAACTAGTCCCACCAATAAATTGGTGCAACCGGATCCCAAGCATCAACAATTAAATTCGCGGATCCTACTGTCTTCTTTCCGGATTCAAGAGAAGAAATCTCGCCGGGTTTGGGTTTGCTGCCTGATCTCTGTCTCTTCCTCTCTCTCCTCTTACTCCCTCCATCTCCCTAGTCCGCCGCTCCGATTCTCCAAAAATCGCTGAGAAATCTCCAACACATCAAATTCGAAATAAATCTGCCGAGAAGGAAGAATCAACGATTAATGAAGAAACTACTCTGATTAAGAAACAAATTCAAAAATTGAGATTCAAATTGAATCAGCAGAGAATAGGAAAAGCTCGAGAAACTATAATAGATCGTCCAGAAATTGTGGCCACCGCGACGTAGCCCATCCAATTGGTGTGCTGGCTCCAGATGCTGGTGATCTTGGACTTCTGAAAGAAGTTGGGGAGGTTGATGTTGGAGGTGGCATAGAGGTAACAAGTCAGGGTGTAGATTCGACTTGCCATGCCGAGGTGCTCGAAGAAATGGGCGCCTTGGTACTTGTAAGTGCCGCAGTACTTGGAGGTGGGGTTGAAGTTGAAAGAATTGTAGTAGTTTTTGCCATTTTGCTGAAGCGGATGATCTCTCGCTGGAGATGGGATTTGAGGGGGCCTAGGAGGTTTTCCCAGTGGTTCATTATAGAGTAACCTAATTCATTATAAAGAGTAACCTAATTAATTCAAAAAAAATAATCTAATTATTATTATAGAGTTATCTAACATCGTATATATTATATTCGATTTAATTAATTTTAAAAAGTGATCTAATTAATTTCAAAGAGTATCCAAATTATTTTTTATAAAGTAACTCAAATTATTATAAAGAGTAACCTAATTAAAAAAAAAAAATGTAGACAAAATTGATTCTTCAAAATACATGAATTTATTATTTGAAATTAGAATCTCAAATTACAAAGTAACCCAAATTATCATGAAGAGTAACCCAAATTATTATAAAAAATAACCTAATTAATAAAAAAATTGTAGACCAAATAGATACACATACAAACCTCTCATCTCTTATAGATTAGTAAACCGCTATACATTTAATCATTAAGTTTTAACTCATTAATTTAGCATTAATCTAAAATCTAACAAACAAAGATTCTATGACCTAAATATTTTTATAAAGTGATCTAACATTTTTTTTATAGAGTAACCTAATTCATTATAAAGAGTAACCTAATTAATTCCAAAGAATAACCTAATTATTTTTATAGAGTGATCTAACATATTTTCTATAGAGTAACATAATTCGTTATAAAGAGTAACCTAATTAATTCAAAAAAATAATCTAATTATTATTATAGAGTTATCTAACATCTTAGAGATTATATTCGATTTAATTAATTTCAAAAAGTGATCCAATTAATTTCAAAGAGTAACCTAATTATTTTTATAAAGTAACCCAAATTATTATAAAGAGTAACCTAATTTTAAAAAAAAATTATAGACAAAATAGATTCTTCAAAATACATGAATTTATTATTTGAAATTAGAATCTCAAATTACAGAGTAACCCAAATTATCATAAAAAGTAACCCAAATTATTATAAAGTTAACCTAATTAATAAAAAATTGTAGACCAAATAGATACACATACAAACCTCTCATCTCTTATCGATTAATAAACAACTATACATTTCATCATTAAGTTCTAACTCATTAATTTAGCATTAAACTAAAATCTAACAAACAAAGATTCTAAAACCAAGAAGAATTTTCACTATTCAATTAGTTTTTAATTAGTTTTTTAAAAACAAGTTTACACAAGTAAACTAAACATCACCCATGCAATTCAAAATAAACAGCGTCATAAATAACAGTAAGACATATCAATCAAGATAGTTGCTCAAATATCTATCTAATTACAATGTAAATGCAAAAACAACAGTGATAACACTTGACAAATCAAAAGAAGTCAACAATAGAACCAAGGCCACCAACTTGAAACACCCATCAAAACTCAAATCAATATCATTTTCCACACCAAGAATAGCAGCATGGTCCTTTACAACTTTAAGTTGAAGGAGGAGTTCCATAACTTGGTTCATTGTGGGGCAATCCGTGCAGTCTCCCTCTACACATTGAATTCCCAATGATATAACTAAATGCCCATCATCTGGGTCAAAATGAATATCATTTGTCAGGCTTGAGTCGGCTAGACAAAACTTTCTATTCTCATCTTCATCGCCCTATTCATAAAATCACTATATTCTTCAAGGGCCCATACACTACACCAAAAATGCTGATAGACATCGGTTAAAAACCGATGTCTATTTCACCAAGCAGCCATGTTGAAGTCGCTGATGTTGAAAGTAGGCGCTGATAGACATAAGTTTTTAACCGATGTCTTTTCTGAAAAGACATCGGTAGATAACCGATGTCTAAAAGTTATCAGCCGATGTGTTTCCAAGAAAAGACATTGGTTGGATATCAAAAGACATTGGTTATCTACCGATGTCTTTCTAAGAAAAGACATCGGTTACGACCAAAAGACATCGTTTATTAACCGATGTCTATCGAAGAAAAGACATCAATTTCGCATCAGAACACATCGTTTTTCCACCGATGTCTTTCCAAGCAAAGACATCAGTTTCACTTTAATAGACATCGATTATTACATGATGTCTTTCATTTTTTATATTTAATTTTTTACATAATTTTATTATATTATTAAAATAAGACTAAATACAATCATACTATATAACTCAAAACTTACGAATTTATTACAATAATTTTAGATATTTAATTTCCAATACATAAAAATAATCCTTTAAATCTAAAAGTACAAGAATATCCCTAACTAATTGAATCCAAACTTCAATTTTACATAAATAAAACCTAAATTTATAAGCTAAAACATCATGATCAAGAGATCGATGTTCAACCTATTGTTTTCAATCCATGTAACTATAAGACACTGCATGAATACCACCAAAGTCTCCAGACTTCAAATCTTTCTCAGAGAAAAGCATAAAATCATCATTTTTCTTATTCAGAAACTGCAAGAAATTTAAAAGATAAAATCAGTACATTGTTATTATAATATACAAAATAGATTAAGGCAATTCAGTGAAGATGTGACTGATCACTTACTTCCAATTAAATTGTTAATGCTTGCATTTTCTGTAATATATATGCAAGTTGCTGAGGAATGAAACCTGCATCTACAAGCAGTAATCCATTAATTATGTCACCATTAAGTTAATTGCCTAATAAATCTATCAAAATTAATTAGTCATTGAACTCTTAATAACTAACCAAAAATTAAAACAAGATAGCACTATTACACTCTAACTTCATTCATCTCAAGGAAAAGGATAATCAAGTAGCATGGCCATGTTTAAACATTCAAGTTCACATGATGTGTTGGTCTTAGCATATATATGCTTTTATGATCTCATCTTTATGCATAATCAATGGATTTCAACAATAGTATGCATCAACTAGCACATGAAGCCATTCCAAATATCATACCCATGCAAATTTAGGAGAGAAAAATGCTTAATTAAGTGAAAATTTCATTCAAGCATTTTATCAAACACCTTATGTGTATACTTTCTCACCCTTCTTGATTCTTATATTCTCACTTGCTTCAACCCAAATTTCTTAAAAATCAACAACAAATTAATGCAAATTTAGGAGAGAAAAATGCTTAATTAAGTGAAAATTTCATTCAAGCATTTTATCAAACACCTTATGTGCATACTTTCTCACCCTTCTTGATTCTTGCATTCTCACTTACTTCAACCCTAATTTCTTAAAAATCAACAACAAATCACCACTAATAATTGACCAAATCACTACCAATCAGTTTCCCACACAAGAAATTCAAAATTAAACACTCACCTTCAACTATAATGAAACCAATCCATCAAATCAATCCAATTATGACTTTATTAGTTCTTCACACAAAGAGCAATGAAATGAAACACTCCCATTCAACTATCATTTCATTTCAGATGAATTTATGACAGATCTCAAACCAATCCAAATGACTTTATTAGTTCAAGATGAGAGGCATGGATTTCAAATCTACATCTATCCAAATACCAATCAACGAATTTAATACTACAAATTTAAAATCCATCAGCAAATCTGTCCATCCAGCCCAACTTTAGAGTTCCAGGGAGATACTTACAAAGATAATAGGGAAAAAGTGAATTTGTCCTTTGGGTTTTGTTCGAGTCTCCTTAAAATAAACCAACATTGGAAATGTAGGCCACCAGAGCTCCTAGTTGACGAAAGTTGAATATCTGGCGAGCCAGATCAAATGTTAAGCATTGATTTTTTGAGAAAATTATCAGATTAATAAGAAATTGCTCCACTTACTTCCATCGGTTTTTCCCATCCACAAAAGCATTTTCACCCGAGTCTTGCAGGTCATCTCCAACTTTTACCTCCTATAATTAGGCTCTTTTGGTATAACTTATTGAAATAAAGAAAAAAATAGGAATGTTATGGTCAATCCGCATGAAAGAGTGCTGATAAAAGTTAGAATTCCCAGCTAAGATGATTAATGCTACAATGGCTTGAGAGAATTAATTAAGTTCCTGAAACATTTACACACATCTATCATTACACCTCATTATCTGATCAAACTAGTAAATTGGTTCCACATTGTGACACTACTGAGTTCATAACATCATAACACATTATGAGACAACACTATCATTAACAATAAACTCCACCATCAGTACTAGGATATGACGCTCCAGATGTATTTATGTCTATAAGAAGAAAAAAAAATACTCAAAAAAAATAAAAGGTGTTTTACAAAGTTTTTTTATAGCAAAAAGAGCAAAAGAGTTCCATTCAAGTGACAACAAGTATAGTAGCGGAAAATGATTTTGACAAAGTTCTTTTAGAGCACAAAGAGCAAAAGCTAGATATTCTATTCCAGGAACAACAAAATAATAAGGCAATGTAAGATTATATAAAATGCATGTCTACATCATAATTTGAAAATCAGATGTTATAGTGTGAAAGAATCATGAGTAAACAAACCAGAGCCTCCTTATCAAAGACGAATCTCACTCTCGATGTCTGAAAGAAGAAAACCAGAGAATCCATCCTTATGTTAGCTCAAGAATTAGAAGATGTGTCTAAAGAAGGCACACCAATTATTTAAATTTATGTAAATTTAGGAACACTGAACACAAACCAAATATAATATCAAGAATTGAGTTGGATATAGAAAGAATAAGTAATAATTAGTATCCTATACATGAAGCTGCATGACTAAATTGGCATTACCAAAACAGCATATGTGGAATTCTAACCATTTTTCTTGCATATTTGAGACAGACTTACTGAAAAAAAGATGCCATGACTAGTTTGGCCCTACTGAAAAAAAGATGCCACGACTAGTTTGGCCCTAAAATAGACCTACTAAATTCATCTTGAACTATAATGAAACCTCTCATCTGTAACAATCTCATCTCTTTCTAAAATCAATTCTTCTTAATAGCTTCTTAATACTAAAAGTTAGTAATTAGAAAGGCATTACTTTTCATTATCAAATTAAACAACGCACATATCCATCAACTAGACTTCATGTATCCTACGTGAACACTATCCATCACAAAATCTATGCAGTCTCTTACTATCACAAATAAAAATGAAAGTGATACATCATACACCACACAAACATAACATATTTATGAATAATAGCTTCTTAATATGATTATACACCGTACATATATCAACATTGATAATGCTAAAATATTAGTAAAATCATTCAAAACCACCCATATCAAAATCATATTTGAATGGTACAAATTACTTTATTATTACCTCAGCTATCAGCAACAACAGGACATTAAAATGCTTTCACATAAAGAATCACGTGTACATACACATAGAAAATTAAAGAGCATAACAACTAGCCAATCTCAGTCTACTGCACATTATGCATAAACTTCAGTAACTAACAGCAAAAGTATTAGCAGAGCAAATCAAAAAACACATCTCATGACTATTCAAAGGAAAAATCAACATTTCTTAGTGGAAGCAGCAAATTCAGAATATTGCCTCCAGTCAAAACTCAGAAGCAACAATCAGAAGAGCAAAATGAAGAACAACAAACACAGCAAAGAGCAAACTCTAGAAACAAGATCAGAGAAGGGTGGGAGGAATCTGATGCTCTATAAACGACTTACCAGAGGGCTTGGTGCCCCTGTCAGTGTCTATTATCCACTAGGGTTGCGCCACAGAAGAAGGAAACAGCCTCGAGGAACCCCGAAATTGAAGATTGGACTTGAGAACTTCTGAAAATCGAGTAGGAAAAATTTCTCCAGGGAAGAGGATAATCACACATTCAATCGCTCAGCTCAAGACTAAAATGCGAGAAAAATCTGGGCTAAGGATTTCACCCCCTCGCGCAAGCAACAAGAAAATAGGTTAGAGCTTCCAGGGGGAGCTCTGAACTTCGAGGGCTTAGGCAGTCGGCTTCAAGGTAGAGTCGATACTAAGAGCGCAAATTGGAGCAATGCCAGTTCAAATAGTAATTCCACTATTCACAGTGGCACGAAGCCGAAAGAAGGGCTAATCGAGAGTAAGAATGGGCCGGGGAAGAGGGCTTTGTTCTAGGAAGGGCTCTGTGCTTAGAAGCACAGCCTTTCACGCCGGAATCCTTCTTCTCGGCCGATCAGAAGGGGCGTCGTCGATTTGGGGGTGTAGGGTTCATGAGAGATTTTGAGATTTTTTTGTGTTTCTTCATGGGAATGACAAATTTTGATACACTACTTCCCTTTTTTCAAAACATATATGCAAGTATAGGGAATGCAAGTCTGGAGAGCCAAATTCGAATCCTGTTAAAAAATTTTAATTTTTAATTTAGAAAGACATCGAAAACAGACATCGGTTTCGCAAAACCGATGTTAATCATCTTATTTTAAAGGAGCCGATGTCTATTATGGAATAAACATCATGCAAAAGACATCGGTTTTCAAAAGCGATGTCTATCAGTGGATTTTATTTAGAGGTGCGAATAGACGTAGCCAGAAAATTCAGCGCTTTTTTTAAATTCAAAATAGACATCGCTTTAAAGACATCGGTTAATAAAAAACCGATGTCTATCAGCGCATTTTCTTTGAAAACCGATGTCTATCAGTGTTTTCTCACACTGATAGACATCGGTTTAGGAAAAGACATCTGTTTTACATGTAAAGATATCAGTTTTATGGTAAACCGATGTCTATTTGGTGATGTTTATCAGCGTTTTTAGTGTAGTGATACATACACATATTGTGTATCATGCTTTCATCCATCTGATTTACTGCAGTGCACTCGCTTTGAAATCAAACTGAGAAGAATGACATCGAATACAAATACATATTTCTTCTCCAGATAATTAGGAGCTGTAAAAAAACCTAATTATTATTTTGTTACAAATATTTAAAGAACACAACTGCGGAGAAAGGAATGATATCAACTAATGTAAAATGTAGCACTACCCAAAGATTGAAGAATGTAACACTCGACAATTTCATTCAGAATGCATATATCAAGTAATATCTAAATTGGTTGCCCTGCATTTATGATATCACTTTTCAATCATCAAATGCACTGCATTTTTTAGGAGTAACATTAATTAGTTCATTTAGGAAACTAAGACTAAAAAAGGATATTAGAGCGAATGTAATAGTATATAAATTTAAACTTAAATGTCGTCTCATTCTGTAATATGGGAACAAAAAGCATCGATGCATTTTCTCAAATGAGCAACCAAATGCAATGGCCCATCAGAATTAATAGTAATGATTACTACACCTTTGATGTCAATCGTTGCAAATTGTCCCATTCAAAATAAGTTTTGCAATACACCAATTGAACCTTCATTTTATCACATCCATCATTCATTTGCTGAGTAATACTACTTATTAATTTCAAGAGCCCAATTAAATTGAGAAGAAAACAGTACTGACCTCTAATATGCGTAGAGTTGCGGGATTACAAGCACACTTAATCAAAACTAATAAGAGAAATCGAGCACAATAATTAATGTGGTGGAGGTAATCGCTTGTGAGAATTTCTGAAAACTGATCCTTCAATCGCCTGAGGTAATCGTTAATTTCTCCGCCGTGAGCGCGTGCCCTACCTTAGCCATGGAGTGAGCCAACGCAGACGATGAAGGTTATCGCATATATATATATATATATGTATATATATGTATATATATATATATGTATATATATATATATATGTATATATATATATAATTCGGGTACCCGCGGATTTTGGGGCATTACCCGTCCCAAACCCTAATGGTATTTCTAACAACTACCCGTACCCGTCCCAAACCCATTTACAACTACCCGTACCCTACCCATTAGGGTTCGGGTAGATCGGGTACCCAAATATACCCGTCCCATTGCCATCCCTACATGGAACAAAGTCCATGGATTCGGTATGATTTTCCAAGGAGTCTGATTGTCTCACGTGAAATCATTTTACACTTTTTAAATTAGTTATCACTTTTGTTATAAATTATTATCACTTTTTATTTATACTATAAATTGTTCACAAACACTTTTATAAACTCAGTTTACATAGCTTAAGTATATGAAGTCGGGTCATTTCACTTTCTTTTATAAAAGTTATCACTTTTGTTATAAATAAATTGTTATCACTTCTATATAAAATGTTATCACTTTTCATTTATACTATAAATTGTTCACAAACACTCTTATAAACCCGATTTACATAGCTAGTATATGAACGGGGGTTGTTTCTCACCCTAAACCCCGTGATCCCCCCTTCCAATCCTATTATACCCTATATATTGCTACATGTTTAAACTAAAAGGAAACCACAATGTGTATACTGTAAACCTAGTTCACATAAGACTAACTCTAAATTGTTAATGAAATAGCATTATAACTTTGTATTAATTGATCATTTTTCATTATATAAGTTATCACTTTCTATCTGTTTCACGTAAGCCATTACGTGAGACGGACTCACACAACTCTTTTTTATTCTTCGATGGAGTATTATATTTTTTCGTGTGACCATTTCATCTAATGACTTCCGTGAAATGGATAAGAAGTAATAATATTTTATAATAAAAAAAGAAATCTTATTCATGAAAAATGATAATGGTGCTATGAACAATTTATAGTATAAATGAAAAGTGATTACATTTTATAAAAAAAAAATTTATTTTTAATAAAAGATGATAATTAAGTATGAAAACATAAAATGGTTTCATGAGACGATATCTCACAAAACTGTTATTTTTTTTATTTAATGGAATGTTATATCCTTTGAGGTTCTATTTATTTTCAGGGGATTCATGAGGGTTATTCCATTTAAACCTTAGTTAATTTATGTAATAATTGTGTTTACATTTCGAGCTAGTTTGTTAATGGGTATAGTGATGAGTGATATTTTCACATAGATTTTAACGTCTTTTTATGCCCATTTTCGTATTATATATGTATTTTGGTGGTGTTATGTGTTTTCATAGAAATGTGTGTGAATGAACTTAATCATATGTAAAACAGGTGAAAATTGAGCAAAAACGGAGACGAGAGATAAAATAAGGAAGAAGAAACAGGGCAACATGAACACGGCTGGCCGTGTAGGGTACACGAGCGATGTTCCAGCACACAGCATGAACACAGGCCTGTAAGAAATAGTAGTGCGACGACATCAAAACATCCAACACGGCCATCTTTTGGCCGTGCGTCAGCACACGACTCGTGTGCCGTTTTGAGTGAATGTTGACCGAGAAACCCTAACATGACTCGAACCATGTTGCAGCACACGAGTCGTGTCGGTGCCAGATCAGAAAAATTCAAGAAATCTTCTAGAAGGTCTTCAAGGGGTATAAATACCAATTCATTCAATATTTTGATCATCTTGGATCCGAATTTCAGCTGCTCACACACCCCACACACCAATTCCTTCATTTTACACCATATATTTCATCACTTTCATCCATCTATTCACTCCATCATTATCTCACCATAAATCCTTCATCCAGGTGAAGAGAAGAAGCAAGGAAGAGAGGAGAATTACAAGGAAAGGAAGGAGATAACCATTAGAGCCCATCCAAGGGAGTTTTCATCACATTTTTGTAGTAATCCTATTTGATTATCATGACTTGTAAGGTTTTTAATGTCTATGTTAATTATCTTATGAAAATGGTAGACTAATCTCCCTTGTGAGATTAGCAACATGAGAGTTGTTGGTTAATTTTGGGGATCTATGTATTGTGTTGAATGGATTTATGACTTTCTATCATTGATTATTAATTGCTTAATGTGAATGTTGATTTGTGTGATTAATTGTCTTGGATATGTGATTAGATTGAGAAATCAATTATATGTTTAGGATAGTTCATTGAATCAATTCATCATTCATTTTATGTGCATTACAAGTCTTAAAGAGATAGAGATATCCTTTTGGATTTAGAACCCTTTGATAGGACATCCGATTGGTTTGATCGAGAGATTGATTGATTGTGTGAGGGGATTCTCATTTAAGCTTAGTACCTAGTTGGAATTATTTGAGTGAGAACCAATCCATCTCGAGATGGAGTTTAGGTGGAATTTGTGTTGGCCTTATCTATGATGCATATGAATTTGATACTTAATTCCTAGAGTTACCACTTCTTAATTGTTGTTAATCTCACTTTTGTTTAACTTGGAAAACCAATCACACTCATTCCATTTTGTTTACTTGACAATTGCTTGTTTACTTGCATTGATTGATTCCAATTACTTGTTTGATAACCAAACCTTTGATGATTCGTCTCTATAAAATTACAAGAAACGTGAGATCGCTTAAGCACTAGTACCTACCTCCCTGTAGTTTGATAAATTGTTGAATTGGTCATCCCAACTACAAAATGGCTAATCAAATGACGCCGTTGCTGGGGAGGCAACGGTTGCTAGTAGCTTGAAGAATGATCGTTTTAAGTGATCTTAATAGAGACATTTTTATTTTTGTTATTTGTAATTGCTTTTGAAACTTTGTTCTAACTTCTTTTACTTTTAAAGGTGTATGCAAACAAGGTCAAAATGGAAACAAGTTGAACATATTGATCTAGAGATTGAACACACTTGTCGGAGAAGGAGAAAAGAGAACAAAACCAAAAAGAGTAATTTAGTGAAGAACAATCAAGATAATGAACGTGTTGATGATAGGAATGATGGAAATGAAGTGCAAAATGCCCAAGTCAATGCAAATCAACAACAAGCCCTACTTCTACAAATGATACGCCAAGCGCTTCTTCAACAAGGTTTGCAACAACCTTATGTGCCACCACCGCCACCTCCAGTAAATCGAGGGCCTCAAGTAGATCCAATGGTGATCCGAAATTTCTTTATGCCAAGGGCAATACCACAAATGATGGGACCAATCAATGCCAACAACTTTGAATTTAAAGCGAGCTTGATTTCTATGGTGAGAGAGCAATAGTTTAGTGGAACCCCGAATGAAGATCCTAATGCTCATCTAGCTCAATTTATTGAGATTGCCAACACCGTAAAGATGAATGGGGTGAACGAGGATTGTAACAAGATGAGGTTGTTTCTGTTTTCGTTTAGGGATCGTACACAAACACAGCTATCTACCATTACTCTGGGTACATGCAACACATGGGATGAGCTTGCACAAATGTTCTTGAACAAGTATTTTCCTCCTTCCAAGACACTTCAAATGAAGAGCTTGATCACTCAATTCAAGCAAATGCCTAAAGAGAGTTTTTATGAAGCATGGGAAAGGTTCAAGGATATGCTTAGCAAGTGCCCACAACATGGTTTTCTGGAGAATCAACAAGTTGGATTTTTTATCAAGGATTAGTAAATGGTCAAAGAGTACTTGTTGATGCTTCGGCAGGTGGATTCGTACTTGGAGTGACTCTGGAAAGTGCTATAAGGATTTTTGATGAGATTGCCACCAATGTCTACCAATGGCCATCAGAGAGAGTTAGTAGATGCTATGGGTTTGAGAGCTTCGATCATGGGCAACCATTTAGTGTGAAGAGTGCTAGTGTGGAATCAAGTATGCCAAGTGTTGAAATGATAGCAGCGGAAATTGTTAAATAAATGAGCTTGGGTCAAGGTGTGAATCAAGGAGTTAACATGGTTGAAGGGCAAGTAGAGCAAGAGGTTCTTCTTTCGAACAGTGTTAGTGGGGAACAATGGGCTATGACAATGTCACGTGTGGAAGATATACAATACATACAAGGAAGGAATTACCAAGGTAACTATCAAAATAATTACCAAGGTAATTTCAACCACAACCAAGAAAACTATCCACCAAGGCAAGAAGGCTTCAATAATCAAGGTAGTGGAAGCTCATACCCACAACAACAAAGGAGGCAAGATAACTTCTCTTATTAAAACCCGAATAATGCGGTTGCTTATTCTCCGGGATATCAACCGGGAGCTAAAGCACCAAATTAAGAGGGTAAGGTAACAACCAAAGAGTTGATTGAGAAGTTGATTGCATCTAATAAAGCTCAAGGTGATACAAGACGAGCTCAAGATGAATTGAGAAGAAAGGCCGATGAAGCTAATGATAAGAGGTTCAAAGCCTTACAGTATT
Source organism: Pogostemon cablin (assembly GCA_023678885.1). NCBI lineage: Eukaryota > Viridiplantae > Streptophyta > Magnoliopsida > Lamiales > Lamiaceae > Pogostemon > Pogostemon cablin. The sequence continues at coordinate 10,060,016 of CM043008.1, read as the reverse complement.
AAGTGGGGCAAATTGCCAATGTGTTGAGCGCAAATGAGAAAGAAAAATTTCCTTCTACCACCATTGTGAATCCAAAGGAACAATACAAGATAATTACCTTGATGAGTGGAACTAATTATGAAGGACCTTCAATGCCTTTGGAAAATTATGAGGTGGAAAAGAAGAGAAATGAGGAAAAGTTGGTTGAGGAAGAACAATTAAAAGAAAGTGAAGTAGAGGCCAAAGTGAATGATGAACCGGAATTGATGGATAATAAGGGGGTTGAGAAGAAATGGGAAAGAACTAAGGCATTGAAAAAGAAAGAGGAAGAAGTTGAAGTAGAAAAGGATAGTTGGGGGATACCGAAAACTCAAGTGCCTATCCCTTTTCCACATAGATTTTTGAAGAAGGGGCTTGATGAAAAGTTTGCAAAGTTTTTTGAAATATTCAAGAAAATCCACATCAATATACCCTTTGCGGATGCTTTGAGACAAATGCCTCATTATGCCAAGTTTTTGAAAGACATCATGTCAAGAAAGAGGAGCTTAGTGGAGAATAAGAACGTCAACTTGATGGAGGAGTGTAGTGCCATAATTCAAAAGAAGTTACCTTCAAAGCTCAAAGATCCGGGGAGTTTTGTCATACCATGTGAGTTGAGTAATAGTGAAGTGCATAAAGCTCTTTGTGATATTGGGGCTAGTATCAATTTGATGCCCATGTCTATTTTTAAAAAACTTGGTATAAGGGAAGTTAAGTCTACGGCCGTCACGTTGCAACTTGCGGATATGTCTTTGACTTATCCTAAGGGCGTAGTTGAGGATGTTCTTGTTAAGGTTGAAAAGTTCGTATTCCCGGTTGATTATATAGTGCTTGATATGGACGAAGATGCAAATGTCCCGTTGATTTTGGGTTGTCTATTTTTGGCCAGGGAAGAGCTTTTCCCGACACGACACGATAGCACGACACGAGCACAACACGATAATTGCGGGTTAGTGTTTAGCCTTATTGGGTTCGTGTCGTTATCGTGTCAATCCAATAAGGATACGAAAATTTCATGTCGTGTTCGTGTCGGGTTCGTGTCAACCCGTTAAGCACGATTAATATTAACAGATGACCCATTAACCCGTTAATAACCCAATAACATGTTAACAACCCAATATAAATATAAAATTAGAAAAATATATGATAAAAATATTTTAATAATAATTTTAAAATATATTAATTTAAAATTTTATTTATTTTAATTAGTATTTTTTTTATTTTCTTATCGTGTTATTATCGTGTCGTGTCGTGTAAACCCTTTATTTTTCATGTTCGTGTCGTGTTCGGGTTTGCCCTTATCGTGTTGTGTCACTATCGTGTCGACACAAAACTCAATCCGTTAACACGAATTGCCATCCCTACTTACTTTATCTCTTAACTCTAACTCTTCTTTCTATTGTCTAGAGGATGATGATATAAATGGTTACTTACATGATTTGAATTCTTGTAGAGAAATGCAAGAAGATGAAGCCAAGATGATGTACTATGGAAAGAGAGAATATCTTCCATTGGAAGTTGAAGGTGAAGAGCCTAAAGTGGAAAAAGGGAATGTGGAATTGAAGCCTTTACCTGATCCCCTTATGTATGCATATTTGGGAGACAACAAGACATTTTCGGTAATCGTATCATCATCTCTTTCACCTTTAGAACTTGATAAATTGTTGAGGTTGCTTAGAGAACACAAAAGTGCTATTGGTTGGAGTCTTGATGATTTGAAAGGTATAAGTCCCACTATTTGCATGCATCACATAAGATTGATAAATGAAGATAAGTCATGCATACAACCTCAAAGGCGTTTGAACCCAATTATGCAAGAAATGATAAGGAAAGAAGTTTTGAAATGGTTAGATACTAATATTGTTTATGCCATAAGTGATAGTCCTCATGTGAGTCCTTTGCATGTTGTGGCTAAGAAAGGGGGATTAACCATTGTTAAAACGGAATTTGATGAAGAACTTGCTACAAGGGTAAAAACGGGTTGGAGAGTGTGTTGTGATTATAGGAAGCTTAATGAAAACACTCATAAAGATCATTTCCCTTTACCTTTTATTGATCAAATACTTGATAGGTTGGCAGGATACAAGTATTATTATTTTCTAGATGGTTACTTGGGGTACAAACAAATCATGATAGCACCCGAGGATCAAGAGAAAATAACTTTTACTTGTCCATATGACACGTTTGCTTTTTATAAATTGCCCTTTGGGCTGTGCAATGCTCCCACCACCTTTCAACGTTGCATGATGGCCATCTTTGGGGGATTGATTGAAAATATAATGGAGGTTTTTATGGATGATTTTTCCGTCTTTGGATCTTCATTTGATATATGCTTGGCTAAGGGTATCGTACTTGGACATCACATTTCGGAGAAAGATTTGAGAGTTGATAAGGCTAAGGTTGTAGCCATTGAACATCTTCCCTCACCAAAAAATGAAAAATGGGTTAGATCGTTCCTTGGCCATGCTGGGTTCAATCGACGTTTTATAAAAGATTTTTCTAATATAGCCAAACCTTTGTGTAAATTGCTTGAAAAAGATGCTCCGTTTGAATTTAATAATAAATGTCTTGATGCTTTTAAGGTTCCCAAAGAAGCCTTAATTTCGTCTCCAATCCTCGTCTCTCCCGATTGGAGTAAGCCTTTTGAGCTCCATTGTGATGCAAATGATAATGCATTAGGAGTGGTGCTTGGTCAAGTGAGGGAGAAGAAGTTTCGAGCAATTTACTATGCATCCAAGATGTTCAATGCAAATCAAAAGAATTATACCACAATGGAAAAAGAATTTTTATCCATGGTTTATGCATTTGAAAAATTTCGTCCATACCTTGTTGGCATGAAAACAATTGTTTATACGGATCATGCCGCCATTAGGTATTTGATGAGTAAGAAAGATGCTAAACCTAGACTAATTTGTTGGGTTCTTTTGTTGCAGGAATTCGATGTGGAAATATGTGATAAGAAGTGAGTTAAAAATGTTATAGCCGACCACTTGTCACGTTTGGAGAACATTGATGAAGAAGGAACCATGGAGTTCATTAAGGATGTGTTTCCGGATGAAGAGATACTTCAAATTGATTTTCAAAGGATGTACACGTTGTGTGAGACCGAAAGGCCATGGTATGTGGATTTTGTGAATTATTTAGCTTGTGGTCTTAAGCCGGATCATTTTACCGAGTCTAGGAGGAAGAAATTCTATCATGATGTCAAGGAGTATTTGTGGGATGATCCACTTCTATTCAAGAATTGTCCGGATGGAATCATACGGAGGTGTATTCCAGAAGAAGAAAAAGTAAGTGTCATAGAGATGTACCATAGTTCACCATGTGGAGGACACTTTGAATTTTAAAAGACGGGAGCAAAGATCCTACAATCGGGATTGCTTTGGCCAACTTTGTTCAAGGATTGTAAGGAGTACATTAAGGGATATGATCGGTGATAAAGGATTGGAAGTATAGGGCAACGTGATGAAATGCCCATGAGGAACATTTTTGAAGTTGAGGTGTTTGATGTATGGGGGATGGACTTCATGGGCCCATTTTCACCTTCTAATGGTTATCGTTACATATTGCTTGCGGTAGATTATGTATCTAAATGGGTGGAAGCAATCCCGACAAGGACAAATAATGCTCTAGTGGTCAAGGCTTTCTTAAAGAAGAACATCTTTGCTAGATTTGGGGTGCCAAAGGCCATGATTAGTGATGGGGGATCTCACTTCATCAACAAGCTAATTGAGAAGCTCTTGAATAGCTATGGAGTGAAGCATAAGGTTTCTATACCTTACCATCCTCAAACAAATAGTTTAGCGGAGGTGTCAAATAGGCAAGTGAAGCTTGTACTTGAGAAGACGGTCAATGGAAATCGAAAGGATTGGTCTTCTAAGCTTGACGACAACCTTTGGGCCTTCGAACGGCGTATAAGACCGCCCTAGATTTTTCTCCATACAAGCTTGTTTAGGGGAAGGTATGCCATTTACCCGTGGAGTTGGAACATAAGGCATTATAGGCCCTTCGGAAGTTGAACTTTGATGAGAAGGAATCCAGAAAGAAAAGGTGTCTCCAATTGGTTGAATTAGAAGAGTTTAGAGAAGAAGCTTATTCAAGCTTAAGGATTTTGAAGGAGAAGCTCAAGAGATGGCACGATGAAAGGATCAAAACAAGGGAGTTTATTCCGGGGGATAAAGTTCTATTATTTAATTCAAGACTTAAGTTGTTCCCCGAAAAACTTCGTTCCAAATGGACCGGTCCATGCTTAGTGATTGAGGCTAGAGATGATGGTTCCTTGAAGCTTGAAGGATTAGATGGAAGTGCTTTTGTGGTTAATGGTCAAAGGGTGAAGCATTACCATTCTCCCTCTCAAAGGGAGTTGGTATATGTGGATACCTTCACCTCTTGAAAGATCGTATCCTTTTTAGTAGTTTAGGTTTGTAAATAGTTTCGTTTTTTTGTTTTGTATTTTTGGTCTTGTAGATGGATTGTGCTCATGAGGAAACTGCGTATTTGAAGATACGAGAAATGCTTAATTTGAAGTGTGTAAGTATGTGTCACCATTTCTTGCAAACTTAATTCTCGATTCTTATCTCAATTTAAGTTTGGGGGATGTTGTGTGGTGTAACATACATATTTTATTAGTAAGCATATCTTGCTCGTATTTTTGAAGCAAATTTGAAAATTTTCTCATGTGCTCGGTGTAATTTTGGCCCGATTGGTTGTGTTGGTGTTGAAGTAGATGATAATCTGTACTTTGATAACTAATGTTGAGCTAATGATGTTTTTAAGCTGTGAGCATGAATAGGGAGCATTGGAAGCATAAAAACAGGGGAAGAAAATATTTGAAGTTGAAAATTGAGGAAAGCAGGGGGGCAACTACATGAGCCGTATCGCCAACACGGCTCCGTAGCATGTGGCCGTGTACTGACATCAAATCATCCAACACGGCCACCCTTTGGCCGTGTAGCGTCACACGGCTCGTGTCGTGTCAAGAGTCAATTTTTAAAAGTCGGCTGTTAGAACACGTGTTCATTCTCTTCGTATTTAAGCACTCCCCGCCGTGCGAATTCGTCTCCAAAACTCTACAAACTATTAATTAACATCAAAGAGTGGTAAGATTGTGTGATTAAAGAGTGATTCTCAAGGGTTTTACATCATTGTTTCCATTTGATTCCAAGAACACCCAAGGTATGACACTTCAAACCTTAGTTTTCAATTGAAGGTTTAAATGTTGAAATTCTTATATGGATTTTGGATGATAGGATGTTTGAAGCATGTCTAGGATGTTGAAACATGAGTGTGCAAGTTTAATTGTTGGATTGATTGAATTGTGCAAGAATTAGGGTTCATGAACATTTTGAATTTGGGGATTTTTGAAGGAATTGAATTAAAAGCATATGTTGTTGCATAGTGATTGATAATGCTTTTGTGATGATTATATTGTGTACATTAGTTTAAGCATTGAGGATTTGAGCATGATGGAATTGAAAATTCTTGTTAAATTGATTGTGAAATATGTGAATGTCAAGTGTTTGATGAAATGCCTAAGTGAAGTTTTGAATAGAATTAAAAGCTTTTGCATGAAGCATTGTTGATATAAGTTGTGCCCATAGAAAAGAAAGGTGATGAATTCATGAAATAATGGAAAGATTGAGATGTTGAACTTGATTGAATCAATAAAAAATTTGAATAAATTGTGTCTAAAGTTGCTTGGATTAAAAATGTGAAAATCCTTGGAAAATATTGTTTGTTGTGCTTGAATATGTGCTAGAATTAACACTTAGTTGAATAACTAGTGATAATTCTAAGTAATATGAGATATTTTGCCTTGAGTTAAAGTTGAATGTAATTTGAAATATGTTGAATATTGTAGATGGCTGAAAGAAGAGTGAGGAAACGCAATGAGCACTTCATTATTGTTGAGACAGATATGGAACTATCCAACATCGATGCACAATTGATGATAAAGGAAATTTACCCAATGAATTTTGGAGTTGAATTCACAGAATGGCGAGAAGTATGCATTAAGATGGGAATACATAGTGCCCAAAATTAGGCCAACTCGATTCCAGGATCAAGCCACTATGGTTGGTCTTGGGATAGAGGATGATCCGAGGACTTTGTTCCATTGGGTGGAGATGGAAGAGTTCTTCGACAAGAGACCTCCAACTTACCTCCATCTTACAGCCGAGTTCATGAGCACCCTAGAAGTTCAGAAGGATAGGAATAAGTTTCCTATCTCTATCACATTTCTGCTGAACAATGAATTGAGGGAGAAGGTTCCTGTGAATGAGATAAATAGGTTTTTTAGGTACCCAATTATGAGAGGTCATCCGAACTTTTTACCAGGAGGGGGTCGAGAAAGTTGGTTGACGATGGGACAGAACCTGGTGAGTATATTCCAAGCTCTTCAAAGGGGACATCTATAAGAAACCCGGTAATGTGGTACCTTCAAAAGATTGTATCAAATACCATTCTGCGGAGATTTGAGAGTGGAGCTGTTGGTGAGAAACAGTTGTACATCATGTACAATTTATATCTGGAGTTTAGATTGAACATTTTAGCTCACTTCATTCGGCATGTTGAGAGGGTGGCAAAAAGAGAAAATACTCGAGGGATTATGATCGGAGGAATGATGACCATGATTGCTCAAGGGTTAGGCATCGAACTTAGAGGTATGCCACACATGATGGTTAGTGAGGGGCTCACTTACACACAGTTCATAAGGATGGAGTTCCTATCATTTATAGGAAACATGTATTGCTTGAGGCAAGATAAGAGAGCTTCATTTCCTCTACCTGCTCCTGAGCTCACCATAGTGCATGGACAATGAAAGCAGCAAAATCTAGCAACTACTCCGCAGTTGTGAGAGCCTTCTACAGACAGAATAGAGAAGGAGTGGAGGCAGTGTTCCAATAGATGAGAGTAGAAGAGAATCCGGAGCCAAGAAATCTGAGACCTGAACCAGTGGATATGGAGGTAGGAGATGAAGAAGAGCAACCTCATCATGTGGAATTTGAAGAGTAAGCACTAGAGCCTCCAGTATTTGAGCAAGAAGAAGATGAAATCCAAGAGGATGACTTTCAGCAACAACAACAGTTTATGGGACCCGGAGTGAGAAATGCAAGGTGGAATTTTTTAGAAGATGAAGTCTGGGAGATTAGGCAAACTCGGCAGTCACACAGAGATCAGATGAGAGAGTTCCGAGAGGAACAATAGAGACATGGTGTGATGATGAGGGAGATCCATGAGGGGCATCGTAGGAGGGACGATAATGATGAGCAAGCTCGTGCCCACTCAAACAACATGGAGGAGATGCTTACTATGATGTTTAACTTCCAGTTTTCGGCTTCACCTCGTGCCTACAACCCTTGGGTATCTTACCAGAGGACACCACCTCCTCCCCCGGAGAATTGAAGGGAGTACTTTTAGAGCTCAACACTTCTTTAGCTCATTTCTAGTTAAGTTGGATTGTGATGGATTTGATACTTCATTTGTTTTGTTTTGGGATGCTTTAATTTCGTAATTTAGGATTTCTTTTCAATTAAGGATGAGATGAGATGTGACTTGCATTGATCATGGATGGGGTGAACTTTATACTTTATTTCTTTATGTGGTGATTTTTGTCCTTGCAGGTTATGTGTTTTTGTCTCGTTTCGTGTTTGTTGTGTCTTTTATTTTATGTTTTGTATGTTTTCTTATTCTAGTTTAGGAGTCATTTTGGTGGTTTATTTTTGGAAGGTTGTGAGTCATTTTGAATGTGAGTGATGATGTGTTATTGTGATAAGTGATAACAAGTTATGATTAAGAATTTCTATACGTTCGAATTGTAACATGTTTTATTTAACTTGTTCAATTTTGAGATGAATGTGGCGTAATAAGTTCCGTATGTCCGAGCATAAACTTGTGAGAATTTGAGCCTAAACCGTGCATACATGGTATATCTTTTCATGAGTGGATCGGTTGTGTTTTGATAAACTAAATACTTGCTCAACGATTATAAGAACGAATCCGATTAGTAGATATTGATGATATGATTTAAGGCCATCCTTGTCATGAAAAGTCATTGCCAAAAAATTTCTATACCATGAACATCATCCCTAGTCAACCATTTTGAGCCTATAAACCTATTTCTTGTGAATTTAGCACGTTACAAGCCTTGATTACCCACATGAGCCTTATATATACCCTTTTGTGTGAGTGATTGAGGAAATAGTAGCTAGGAAGGAATAATAAAAAAGAAGAAAAGGAAATGGTAACAAGTAAGAAAAAAAGAATGAAAAGAGCATGAGCAAAAGATGCATATGCAACCTTAAAAATAAAAAGAAGAATAGAGAAACAAAGACGCTCAAGAAACAAAAAATCAAAAAAAGGGAGCGTACAATCAAAAATAGTTGAAAATGAAATGTGAAGTGATGATTAGTGCTTGAATGTTGCAAAGAATAAGAAGGAAAGAAAGAAAGGGGAGAATGGAAGAAATTAGCTACCTCTTCGATTACTTACACTTTTTAGTCACTTTTATCTAAAATTTTCCTACCCTACCAAAGAGCCTATCATTACATCTTTAATGAAAGACCTTTTTGATCATTGATTGAAATTTTGGTGGTTTGTGAATATAGTCCACGAGCAAGTCTATAGTGAGTCAAGCCAATCGATTAATGAGTGTTGATTTACCCTACTTAAAAGAGTGTTGAGTGAAATTGATAACCTATGTGAAGCTTGGACCAAAAAGGGACTATATTACAACTTATTCTCTTTTGATTGAACTTGTTAATTCTTCATATCATGATTTTAATGTTGTAGGATGACCTAGCATAGTTTGTGGTTCTTATTACTATTGATGTGTTATTACTTATGTTCGTTTAGTTTTTTTCCTAGGTGAAAATTTCTCTCCTCTAGTTTTATCATTTTCATTGTTCGAGGACGCACAACACTTTAAGTTTGAGGGTGTGATGAGTGATATTTTCACCTAGATTTTAGCATCTTTTTATGTCCATTTTCGTATTATTTTATCCGTATTTATGTGTATTTTGGTGGTGTTATATGTTTTCATGGAAATGTGTGTGAATGAACTTAATCATATGTAAAATAGGTGAAAATAGAGCAAACATAGAGACGGGAGATAAAACAATGAATAAGAAACAGGGCAGCAAGAACACGGCCGGCCGTGCAGGGTACACGAACCGTGTTGCATCACACGACTCGTGTACCAAACACAGGCCTGTAAGAAGTAGTCATGCGACGATATTAAAACATCCAACACGGCCACCCTTTGGCAGTGCGTTGAGTGAATGTTGACCGAGAAACCCTGACACGACTCGAGTCGTGTTGCAGCATACGAGTCGTATCGGTGCTGTTGGCATTTGATCATTTGGTTAACGTGAACCGTTAGGGTTCCATACATTTCTAATCCAGTGGAAGCAAGAAAACAAATAAATGTATTACCTATGTTGAAGAAGATGGATTCTCACCGACAGCCTACTCAGTCTTATCGTTTTGGGCATAACTCTCTCGTTTGATCTCTGATTTGAGTGATCTACGCTCCAAAATGATCCTCTCTTCCATGACTTTACGTAAGTGTATCACTTTGAATTCTGACTTCTGTACAATTTTATAAAATTCATGCAAGTTGACAGACAGCAGCAGCAAACAACCTTCCGGTCTTCTACTGTATTCCCAAGTCCAATCTCGACGTCGTGTGGGTGACGATCTTCGAGATCTTCTCAATCTGCTGTTCTATCTACCCTCTTTATGTGTTAGGCGTGTCTCCTCTAGGGTTAGAAAGTTGAGATGACTTATATATGGGCTACAGCAGGGACCAAGAGGAGAAATTAGAGTTGGTCCTCAATTGGGCTTAAGTATCCAAGCTTATATTTAAGTCCAATAATAATATATACCACTAAAATATTATTACTGCACTACCGTTCTAATCCCATAATTACGTTATGGGCTCTTTCTTATTATGAGCCCATTAGTCTCCCCATGTTTAAGATATACAATGTCCATTAATTAATTAAGTTACTGATAACTCCATTAATTAATATCTCATCCAATAGTAGTACCACTCAGCCTCATTATCATGCCGGAATAATTCACCTGCAGGGTTCACCTGATAATCCTTATAAGCTCCTCAAGGGGACATCATCAACCTATAACGTAAACGGATTCCTTCTACAATCAACAACACACCATAGAGACAACACTATTTCCCAACTCACCGAGTTTGTTGATTTAATTACACGTAAATCTCACCCATTAATGAATCAAAGAAATACATATTACCATATGTGTCGAGGTTATTGTATAGGGATTAAGAGCATGAACATCCGTAATAACAGAGATCAAGTTCTTCTATAAGTCAGTATAAGTCGAACGATCTCAAGTGGTCCCGCTCAATACACACAAAGTGAACTAATGTGATTCTATAACCAAGACAAGCTAATACCAAACCACACTACAACCTTACTGATAGAGACTCCCCGTCTATCTCGGTTGTGAGCATCTATTTATACTTTATAAGAAAACGGATAATATGATATTCCGCGTGTTGTCGCACAACATATTATCTACAGTATAAAGTAAGTAGACTATTACATCGTGCATATAAATAAATTATAAGAAGCAATCATTTGATCATATAATTCTCATTTCAAATAAATTGTTATAACATTGTTCATACAAAAATCTAGACTTTTAGTATACAATCCAACATGTGCCAGATCAGAAAAATTCAAGAAATCTTCTAGAAGGTCTCCAAGGGTATAAATATCAATTCATTCAACATTTTGATCATCTTGGATCCGAATTTCCGCTGCTCACACACCCCACACACCAATTCCTTCATTTTACACCATATCTTTCATCACACTTTCATCCATCTATTCATTCCAACATCATCTCACCATAAATCCTTCATCCAAGTGAAAAGAAGAAGCAAGGAAGAGAGGAGAATTACAAGGAAAGGAAGGAGATATTCATTCAACATTTTGATCATCTTGGATCCAAATTTCCGCTGCTCACACACCCTACACACCAATTCCTTCATTTTACACTATATCTTTCATCACTTTCATCTATCTATTCACTCCATCATCATCTCACAATAAATCCTTCATCCAAGTGAAGAGAAGAAGCAAGGAAGAGAGGAGAATTACAAGGAAATGAAGGAGATAACCATTGGAGTCTATCCAATGGAGTTGTCATCCCATTTTTGTAGTAATCCTATTTGATTATCATGACTTGTAAGGTTTTTATATGTTAATATTCTTATAAAAATGGTAGGCTAATCTCCCTTGTGAGATTAGCAACATGAGAGTTGTTGGTTAATTTTGTGGATCTATGTATTTTAATTCATGTGTTGAATGAATTTATGACTATCTATCATTGATTATTAATTGCTTAATGTGATTGTTGATTTGGGTGATTAATTGTCATGGACATGTGATTAGATTGAGAAATCAATTATATGTTTAGGATAGTTCATTGAATCAATTCATCATTCACCTTATGTGCATTACAAGTCTTAAAGAGATAGAGATATCCTTTAGGATTTAGAATCCTTTGATAGGACATCCAATCGATTTGATCGAGAGATTGATTGATTGTGTGAGGGGATTCTCATTTAAGCTTAGTACCTAGTTGGAATTGTTTGAGTGAGAACCAATCCATTGAGTTATTTTGGGATTCTTAAATGGATCTACATCCTATCCATCTCGAGAGGGAGTTAGGTGGAATTTGTGTTGGCCCTTAATCATTTATCTATGATGCATATGAATTTGATACTTAATTCCTAGAGTTACCACTTCTTAATTGTTGTTAATTTGACTTTTGTTTAACTTGGAAAACCAATCACACTCATTCCATTTTGTTTACTTGACAATTGCTTGTTTACATGCATTGATTGATTCCAATTACTTGTTTGATAACCAAACCTTTGATGATTTGTATTTATAAAATTACAAGAAACGTGAGATCACTTAAGCACTATTACCTACCTCCATGTGGTTCGATAAATTATTGAATTGGTCATCAACTACAAAATGATTAATCATATAGAACATAAATGGATAGTGTATAATGAGATTTGTTTGACTTATGATTTATTGTATTGATGTTTGATATCATGAAAAAATGAGATTGTTGATAAATATGTATTAATTATTTTATGTTTGCTGTTATTGAGTATTAACAAATGTGATAACAAGAAAATAACATATTTACCTTTATTATTATTAATTAAATTTAATATTATGATTAATTATTATTATTATTATTGTTATTATTATTATTATGGTATAATATTGGTAAAATTATATGTAATACCTAATTATTAATTTGTGGTATTGTGCATTGAGGTAGGATACACAATACCAAGAGAAAGGTATTATTAATATTGTGCTAAAATTATATCGGGTCACATATATTATGAATACATCAAGACAAATGTGATATTACAACGGAGAATGAATCAATCCTCCCTAATACTGCCAAGCAAACCAACCCATTAAGGTTATAGTTGAGGGATATTAACTAGACACTCGTCGACCCGATGTTAAATTTGAGTTGGAAAGAATTGTGAGGGATATTTCATCTTTAGAAAATTAGGCGGATGAAAGGTGATCCGAGGGTTAATATGTGTAAGTTATCATTTTGCCCTTCAACGTCTTTCTCCTCACCTTCGTGTACTTCACCTTCTTCATAACATGCCATATGCGATTTCTCTCTTCTAATAAATTTTGGATATTCATCTCTTATAATTTCTCCATCTTCTTCACCTTTGAGGCCTTCTCCACCTTCTTCATCTTCTTCTTCCTCTCATTCACTTTCATTCTCTTCACCTATTTCACCTTTACCTTCTTCCTCCTCTTCTTTCTCCTTCTTCTTCCTCTTCTTCACTTTCATTCCCTTCACCCATTTTCATGACCGATAACATCACATAATCCTCATCTTCGTTATCAAGAAAAAAGAGAAAAGAATTCAATTGTTGTTTCATCCTCCTCATTTTTTATTCCCTGTTATCTTTCTCATAATAACCATTTCTACGCTGAAATCTATCAAAAGACGTTTTGAATTGAGTTGTTTTCTTGTTGAATTTGGTGAATTTATCCTGTTTTGGTGAATACAATCGATCATCATAGGCCTGATGTAGATATAGCTTCATCTTCAAGTACGAAGTTTGCGAGTTAGAATTAATGGCAGAGTTTTTAATGAGATGAACTTTGGGGAAATTTTTAGGTTGAAATTGAAATTTTTCAAAAATTAGCGATGGATGAGTGGTGCCCATCATGAAATAATATTGGAGAGTGGTTTAGAATAGCTCGTGGGGTATAGGAATCGAAAATGTGTGTGTGGGGAAAAGTAGACTTTTTTCTAGTAATATTTAGATGGACAAGGTTAATATAGTAAAAATATTTAAAATTGACATGCAAAGTAAACAATATATTGTGAACCCATACCTAGACCTATTAAATGAGTTGAGCGAGCCCGAGTAGTATATACTCGAGCTCAGCTTGATTTGATAACGAGCCTACGAGCGAAATCAACTACTCTCTCCTTCCGGTTCTAAGGTGTTCGTTTGCTTTTTGCAAGTGGATTAAGAAATATTATTATTATATTTAAAATGGGTAGTTATATAAGAAGGAATTGGTGGGCCATATTGTGTACTTTTTTACTAAAAAGGAGAAATGAATACCTTTGAACCGGACGCCGAAAATAGTAAAATGGACACCTTAGAAGCGGACGGAGGGAGTATTTTGGGACTTTCTTGAGAAGAGGCAGAGAAGAAACCATATATTGCTTCAATGGAGTATACGTCTCTAAGAAAGAAATACTTCTGAATCTTTTAAGGTTATCTTTTGATCATATTAATAGGCTAATAGTAGATTGCAGTATCAAGTCTAAAAAACATTAGCACAAATTCATTTCATGCTTTGTTGAATGTGGTTTGTTCCTCTACAGATGGCGTTTCCCAACTGCAAATGATTTTAATTAGAAATAACCACAGCCATAGCAAGAGAATTCTATATGTGCGAGTGTTGTGTGTTTTGTTGATGTGTGTGTATGAGATGCAGGTGGTTTATCATCAGAGGAATATGTACCTGCTGCATATTTTGTCTGAAGGCAGTGATGTCCATGCTGGTGGTTTGGTCCATTACGAAGGTATTGGTTGCTACTAAATGTAATAATCTCATTACATAAATTTTATTTGTAAATTCACTTCCATGGTCATGCATACCACTATTAATATTTATATGCCTGAAAATAATATGAACATCTGTAAACATAAAGCACATGTTAATGTCTTATCAGACAATATGGGCTAAAGAAAGTAATCTACGTTGATGTCACAAAATAAAGACAGATAGAAGTTAAAACATAAGTATGATACACAGATTATATGCAAAATATTCATAATCCTGCTATAACTTTGTGTGTTTTCCTTAGTACAGAGACTAACGGGACATGCAGTTACGAGCATCAATTGTCTCTCATAACAATCATCAGTAGCTTTATTAATTTACCTAACTGACTAAAACAAACACGATTGGTTCTTCTTTTGATTTCAGCCAACCAAGATTCTGCTTCTATGATGCAGCAATGCCAATCTATACATCACGAAGAAACTTGCCGCCGTCAAAGATAGATAACTGCAAGGTTAGTGCATAACTTGGTTCTTCTTAATTGGCCATGAAGACATTTTTATCATTCGAGTTTTTTTCTTTCACATATTGTAGATTCAATAATATCAAATGGGAGTTTCTTGAGTGATTGCTTTGTTGAGCACAATGTTGTTGGTATTCGGTCACTCATAAACTTCAAAGCAAAACCAAAAGGTATGCACCATGCATCTAATATTCTTCACATCTGAATTTTACAACTCAAGGGATGGGAATTCTTAGGTTTTGAAAAAAAAATTCTTACACATGACATGTAAATTTTGAAATTCCAAGTGGGGGTGAATTACTTTCTCCCCTAAAACCAAATTCATATTAGCAGTTTCCATTAAATTGAAGGAAAGTTGGGATCTTTTATATAAATCATATTTGGCCATTGTTGTTGAATAATTATTATAATAATAAATTACATGCCTTTCTCTCTGCTTATCACACTTCATGAAAACTTCTGATTACTGAAGACCATTAAAAATTGTTAGAATAAATAGTAGTTAGTTGCTAATTTATAAGTATATATGTTAGCTTTCTGTGATTTATGTATAGAAACTAGCTTACTTTCAGTATATCAAAGTATTTGTTATGATTTTATGGTAGCTTAATTTATGTGTTTTGAATCTTAACAGAAAGGATATGCACATTAAAAGGTATATTGTTCTTTACGCTTGGATGAATGTTTTAAGTTTTGTATGAATATTACTACCTTTTACGGCATTGTGCCCATGTTTCCTCAAAAACTAGCTTTTTTTTTAGAATGCAAGATTAATAGAATGAGTATATATGTGTGAATAAAGACTGGTGGAATAAAGTTCGACTTAGGATTAAAATGAATGTCTAGCATCATTGTGAAGCAACAACTTAAATGTAGGTTTTATGTTCACAAATAACTTTATGTAAGAGCATATGTACAATGACTTTTGGTTGACTTCAGCATTGAATTGTTTTGGATCAATTGTTTATGTCATGCTAGAACTAACTATTCATAGTTATATTTGTCGAGATTGATAAATGTAGCCCTATTGAGTTTCTTCTGCAGTTCCTTTTCTTTTTATGACGATGTCGCTTAGTAAACTGAATGACTCATGTATGAGATATCAATCATATCAACTTTTTTTATTCAATATTACTGGGTTCCATTTTCTTTTTACCTCGACGTTAATTGTACTTTATGTGTTTAGACTGAATAACTCCTATGTGATAAATCATTCATATCAACTCTTTTATTTATTGAAATCTTCACTTTCTATATGTTGAAGGCAAATCCAACAATCAACAAATTTAAATTACTCATCAAAGAAATAAGTCAGATCAAAAGAAGTCGAATTATAGATGTACATTTATGTCTGAACTTGTCAAAGGTCTTCCAGATGCTGTGGTCTTAAAGTGCCCTGCTCGAGTTCCTTTCCATCTTCATCCTAGCCCTAAGAGTCCATCAGAGATGAGAATTTTGTAGAGTTGTACTTTTGTAGTATGGGTGATGAGGTGACATGCAAGTAGACCCTAGATTGAGAGAGAAGCTTGGTATGGGTACTAAATGTTGTATAGTTGGTTCAATCAATATTATGATATAGAGTAATTCTTATAGCTGACATGAAAATTATTTTCATGGATGTAAAGTCACATTTTATTTCATAGTGTTTTATTTTTTAAAAAAGAATAATGTTAGTAATCTTCATAGAATGAATTATAACTAATTTAATTATCATTAGATAAACATATTACTGCAGCACGATAATAAGCCACCTTTTCCTTTAAATTATTTATTTCAAAATCATATTGATTTTATTATTACTTATTTATATGGTCTACCCAAGCTGTAAATATGATAAATGCTAGTAAAAAAATACACTTAACCCTCATCCCACACATGTTCTCCACCACAATTATGTTTCATCTTATTATAATAAACATTATTTATCTATTTAACTTTGTAGGAAGTGAACCAACATACCTTGAAAATATTGATTGGGTATGTTGTCTATAAAAGAAAGAAAATATTAGTTAGGTATGTTGTCTACAAAGAAAGGATGCAAGAAATTGAAAGAGAATTCTCATAGGAAATATTGTTACTCTATCATTACTCTTCTTTTGGTGCTCATTGTTTAAAACTTCATTTTTACTGTAACTATAGTCTATATTATATTGTAACTCTTTAATAAATTTGTTAATGAAGATAACATTATTTCATCCTTAATGCATGCCTATTATCAATGGATGTCCTCAATAGGTTATTAAGGACATTAATTTCCTTTTATCTATTGCAAAATATTTACAGTATGAAAAAAAATACAATCTATAATATTTAAATTTATTAAAAAAATAACAACTCGAACATACCACGTAGTACACATGTTCTATGCTAGTATAATTGATGAGAATGGAAATTCATGTACTTTTGGGTCCAATTTGATATCTCTTTGAATGTATAATTGATATTATTTGCACAAATCTTTATACTTTGAATTATTATCGACTAAAAGGTCTTGAGAGGTATTTTGTTGCGTTTTGATAAGGAAAATGATCAAGAACGGAAAGTTGGAATGAAGGATGAATTCATACTATTTATAGGCAAACAGACATTCAATTTCCATAGTTTTTCTGTATCTGTGTATAAGTCCAAATTAGTCATGTGATATATGGTTGGAAAACTATGGAAGAAAAGATCATTTTGGCTCAAGAAACACCACAATCAGAGTTCAGATAAGAAAGCCATTATCAAAATGGTGATGTCGCGCAAGCTATTTTTACTCAGCACGATTATTAAAATTTGCATGACTTGTAACATCTTAGAATTTTATATTTTTTGTAATTTCTATATATGGATAGAAGTTCAAGGAAGAGAGGATCTCGTGAGCAAAAGAATCACTCAAATCGGAGTCCAGATGAAGAAGTTATGTTCAAAACCGTGGAGTCGCGCAGGCTACCGACAGTGTGCCTGGCAGGGTGTGTGGCGGCGGGCACGGTGACGAGTGAGCAATTTTTGTCTTGTTTTCCACCGTGCATAGCTGCCGGGCACATTGGCTTCTTCACTGGGCATTTATGTCCTCAACTGAGTGACTTACCATGCGTGGAAGCCTGCCACCGGGTGTGATACCATGTACCATGCCATGTGATGAGCTCGTAGTCGTGTGATGTGCCGGGTGATGCCACCCGATGCCGTGTGGTCCAATATTACAATCCACGTCATTTATTTTTGGCTCAGGCCCATTCCATTCGTATAAATACTCCAGTTCTGATTTTCACTCAGAAAAATCCCATATTCACGCCACATCATACAGGCTCTAATTTCCCATCACTCACTACTTTCCATCCATCCACCGGAGAGACGATCAAAGTTGCTACTTGGATTGGAGACGGAGATCCCGATGGAGATCGTAATTGAAGAGACGGAGCCCTCCAAAAAAGTTCTTTATTTTTCAGTTATTTATCTCTGTTATTTTAGAACAATGGTTAAGGCTTATTACATCTTTGTGATTTGCCCTCGTAAATCCATGAGCTAAGTTTCTTTGTTGGTAATGTTAGGGTGTTAAGACAGTTTTGACTATGTGATTTGATTGCCCTAAATTTGGATTTAGTACACTGCAAAATGTTTATTTCCTTATTGAAGAAGAAATATTTTAGACTTCATATTATTTTGTTGTGAGTTTTTTATTCTTTAATTATTCATGACAATATCTCTAATTGATAGTTGATAGGATTCTTTATTTATGCATGATAATTGTTGTTTCATTTGGCAGTCTTAGGGGATTAGCCTATAATTTCTAAGACAGCTAGGCAATCAATTTGGAATATTAATTACTTGGTAAAACATCATTATTAGGTAATTGGTAAGGAGACAAAAGGGGTTAATAATTTAGTACCTAGAAAAGGAAGTCTAGTGCTCTACCCTTTAATGGAATTTAGCATGAAGTACCTATAGAGGAAGTGTGAGTTAATTCCTTATCGATCCTATGATTTGCAACTCATTATAAGTGTATGATTCTACCCGATCAAGGTGATTTAACTAGGCTTAGTGATCCTCTTATAAACATCTGCAGGTAATTAATTTGGATCTATAATAATCTATCACATAGTAAGCTATTTGCCTTAGCATTACGAAATCTCCATCTTTGAATTCTAAATCGTTTTCTTCGAGTGATTTATTTTTTTGCTTAGTTTAATTATTTAAATTCAGTTTTTATTAGTTATTTAAATATTTCTAAAAATCTTAGATTTGTCTTGCATTTAAATTATCATATATAGAATTATTTGTTAAATTTATAACTATCTTGTGGGTTCGACATTTGACTTGGTCACACGCGCTACAATTGATCTTTTATACTTGAAGAGGAAAATAAATAGAGATCAAGTTTATAAAATCCAAGGAAGAGAGGATCACGTGAGTGCAAGAATCACTCAAATTGGTGCTCGGATGAAGAAGTTATGCTTAAAATCGTTGAGTCGCGCAGGCTGCCGACAGTGTGCCCGACGGGGAGTGTGGCGGCAGACACAATGCCAAGTGAACAATTTTTAGTTTGTTTTCCACCGTGCATAGCTTCTTGGCTCATTGGCTTCTTCACCAAGTGTGTATGTCCTCAACCGGGCACTCTGCCGTGTGTGTCATCCTCAATCGAGCGACTTACTGTGCGTGGAAGCCCGCCACCGGGTGTGATATTGTGTGCCATGCCTTGTGATGAGCCCGTTGTCATGTGATGTACCGGGTGATGCCACCCGATGCCGTGTGGCCTAATATTTACACTCCATGTCATTTATTTTTGGCCCAGACCTATTCCATCGGTATAAATACTCCAGTTCTGATTTCCACTCAGAGAGATTCCATATTCACGCCACCCAGCATACAGGCCCTAATTCCCCATCACTTACCACCTTCCATCCATCCACCGAAGAGACGATCAATGTTGCTACTTTGATCGGAGATGGAGATCCCAACGGAGATCTTAATTGAAGAGATAGAGTCCTCCAAAAAGGGTTTTTTATTTTTCAGTTATTTATCTTTGTTATTTTAGAATAATGGTTGGGGCTTATTACATCTTTGTAATTTTTCCTCGTATATCCATGGGTTAAGTTTCTTTTTTGGTAATGTTAGGGTGTTAAGACAGTTTCGACCATTGATTTGATTACCCTAGACTTGAATTTATTACACTGCGAATGTTTATTTCCTTATTGAAGAAGAAGATATTTTTTAGACTTCATATTATTGTGTTGTGAGTTTTGATTCCTTTAATTATTCATGACGATATCACTGATTGATAGTTGATAGGATTCTTTATTTCTACATGATAATTATTATTTCCTGTGGCAGTCTTAGGCGATTGGCCTATAATTCCTAAGATAGCTAGACAATCAATTTAGAATATTAAATAATTGGTAAAATATCATTATTAGGTAATTGATAAGGAAACAAAAGGGGCTAATAATTTAGTACCTAGAAAGGGAAATCTAGTGTTCTAGCCATTAATGGAATTTAACATGAAGTACCTATGGAGGGAGTGAGAGTTAATTCCTTATCGATCCTAGGATTTGCTGCTCATTATAAGTGTTAGATTCTACCCAATCAAGGTGATTTAACTAGGCTTAATGATCCTCTTATAAACATCTGTAGGTAATTAATTTGGGTCTAGAATAATCTATCAGATAGTTAAGCTGTTTGCCTTTGTATTACCAATTCTCCATCTTTGAATTCTAAATCGTTTTGTCTGCGTGATTTATTTATTTGCTTAGTTTAATTATTTAAATTCAGTTTTTATTAGTTATTCAAATATTTCCAAAACCCCCAGATTTGTCTTGTATTTAAATTATCATATATAGAATTATATCTTAAATTTATAACTATCTCGTGGGTTAGACATTTGACTTGGTCACACGCACTACAATCGATCCTTACACTTGAGGGTGAAAATAAATAACGATCAAGTTTATGGCGTCATTGTCGGGGACAGTTCATATATTTAAATTTAGTTCTATAGTGATTTATTTTTTTGTAGGACGTTAAATTTTACTTTTTTATTTTTATTTTTACTTGTGATCCAAACAATTCTGATCTTTAGAGTGAGAACAGGTGTATGGTCAATAGGTCGAGTAGATGAGCAATCGAACCATTAAACCTAGAGTTTGAAGCACCTGTTAGAAAGAACAGAAGAAAAAGAAAGCAGCCATACACAACTATTCCTAGTCCAGAGTCGGATAATTTTCATTCGTTAGAAGAAGAGTTACTAGAGGAAGTTGAACAGCTTTAACAGCAACTTGAGGGATCTGAGGAGACTGAGACTAGAGAGATGGTTAATGATCAGCAGGCCTCGACCCCTATGCGGGAATAGTACAAACTGAAGCACACTACTAATGCTGGATTGAATGGACCTGCTGATGAGAATGAAAATTTATGTATTTTCGGGTCCAATTTGATACCTCTTTGAGTGTATAATTGATATTATTTGCACAAATCTTATTACTTCTAATTATTATTGACTAAAAGGTGCATGAGAGGTATTTTGCTGTGTTTTGATAGGAAAAAAGGTTGAAAATGTGAAGATGGAATGAAGGGTGAATTTGTATAATATGCAAGAAAACACAGGACCAATTTCCATAATTTTTTTGTATTTGTATGGAAATCAAAACTGGTCGTGTGAGATATGGTTGAAAGCCACGGAAAAGAGGGTCGCATGTGCGCAAAAATCACCTCAATCGGAGTTCAGACGAGAAAATTATAATCAAAATGGTGTAGTTGCGCAATAGCATACGGGATTTTCGAAATTAATTCCATCTAAGCCCAATTAAGCTCATTCCACAAGCCCAACCAATGTGCATCTACTAACGTATGCATGCTGTGGAGATTAATTAAAAGACAAGTGCCATTGTGGGGCCCATGCATGAATTGTTATGGATGCAATTCAATTACGTGGGATCAAATTCTAATTGAGTTGTGTCATGCCACATTGAATAACAATTCAATTGCATTCAATTTGCTAATGGAGCCCACACTAACGATAATTGAAATTGAATTGATACTCATGACTTACATTGGTGGGCCGTGAGTTGTCAAATTCATGATGGTGAAGGCCCATCTGACTTACCTATCTCGCATTCTCACGCCTATCACATATACATACCAGCCGAGGAACAGAACCAGTTCTGGCTAGCGACAATTTCATGCCTCCTTCATCCTAGTTCCATCCTTCACCATCACCACCATCCTCTATTCACCGGAAACGGAGATCCCGACGGAGATCGCGATTGAAGAATTGGAATTCTACAAAAGGGTTCTTTATTTTTCAGTTATTTATCTTTGTTATTTTAGCACAATGGTTAGGGTTAATTATATCTTTGTGATTTGCCCTTGTAAATTCATGGGCTAAGTTTCTTTGTTGGTAATATTAGGGCGTTAAAACAGTTTTGACTATGTGATTTGATTGCCCTAGACTTGGATTTCTTATACTACAGAATGTTTATTTCCTTATTAAAGAGGATATTTTGAGACTTCATATTATTGTGTTTTGATTTTTGATTCCTTTAATTATTCTTGATGGTATCACTGATTGATAGTTAATAAGATTCTTTATTTCTGCATGCTAGTTGTTGTTTCATGTGGCAGTCTTAGGGGATTGACCTATAATTCCTAAGAGTGTTAGACAATCAATTTAGAATATTACTTACTTGGTAAAACATCATTATTAGGTAATTGGTAAGGAGATAAAAGAGATTAGTAATTTAGTACCTAGAAAGGGAAGTCTAGTACTCTAGCCTTTAATAGAATTTAGCATGAAGTACCTATAGAGGGAGTGAGAGTTAATTCCTTATCGATCCTAAGATTTGAAGTTCATTATAAACGTTAGATCCTACCCGATCAAGGTGATTTAACTAGTCCTGGTGATCCTTTTATAAATGTTGCAAGCAATTAATTTGGGTCGAGATAAATCAGTCACATTGTTAAGTTGTTTGCCTGAGCATCACCAATTCTCCATTCTTGAATTCTAAATTGTTTCTCTACGTGATTTATTTTCATCTGCATTAGATTAATTATTTAATTTCAGTTATTTTTATTTAATTATCTTCTCAAAAATCCTCAGATTTGTCTTGTAATTGAATTGTCATTCATAGAATTATTTATTAAATTTATAACTATTTCGTGAGAACGATAATTTAACTTGGTCACACGCGCACTACAATTGATCTCTTACACTTGAGGGTGAGATTCATATTTTCCAAAAGAAAATAGCGATCACCGCAGAGAATTTTGAGCTGCCTTTCGGACTGATCCGAATGGTAGAGAGATAGCAGTTTAGTGAAAATCCTTTGGAAAATCCAAGTGAGCATCTGCAGATGTTTGATAAGTATGCAAGGATGCAGAAACATAGGAATATTTTGCAGGATGCTACCAGGATGCAGCTTTTCCCATTTTCACTTACGAGGAAAGCCAAGAAGTGGTACAACAACCTTCCTCAAGGATGTTGTACTACTTGTAATATGTTTCTGAATAAATACTTCCTTCCCTCCAAGAGTTTCTTGATTAATAAAAGGATAATACAATTCAAACAATGATCATTGGAGAGTTTCTATAAGGCGTGTGAGAGATTCAAGGAGCTATTGTGAAGCTGTCCTAGACATGGATTTTCAAATGATACATACTTAGGTTTCTTCTATCAAAGCCTAAGAAGAGATTCAAGAGTGTAGGTGGATGCAACAGTAGGTGGATCTATTTTTAGAAGTCTGCAGAGGAAGAGGAAGAGATTTTGGATGAGATGGAAGCTAATACCTATGATTGGCCGGCAGAGAGAACAGAAGGAGAAGCCACTTTTGACAAAGGGCTAAGATAGAGATACAGACCGAAAATCATAAAGTGTCAGCTATTCATGATCGATTTGATGAGCTCCATAAAAAGTTGGATGGCCTCACACAAGGAAACAGATTCAGAGGAGAAGTGATGATGGATAGATATGAAGAGCAGTTTGAGGATACAAACTATGCTATGGGACAAAGTTTTCAAGGGGAATACAGAAATAGACAGAAATTCAGACCAAATAATCAATTTGGGGGGGGGGGATGACCAAGGGAATGACCAAGGGAACAACCGTCAGTTTCAGCAAGGTTGGAACCAAGGAAATTCAAGTTTCAACAATCAGAGAAGGGATGATAATCTGTCTTACTCCAATCCTAATAGTGCAGTTGCACCACCTCCGAAATTTGATCCAACTCAGAAACCTGCTGAAGTGAAACCATCCATGGATGATAAACTTGATTTGATGCTCAAGATGATGGTAAAAAATCAAGAAACAACAGAAAGGAAATAGAAGGCAACGGATCTTGAAATAAGTCAGTTGAACGCTGCAGTTGGTAAGTTGCAACAAGGGAAATTTCCTACTCAGACTGAGTTGAATACGAGAGAACATCAGTGCTATGCTATTACTTTGAGAAGTGGTACACAGTATGAAGGATCGATGATGCTGGATGATGAATATCATGCAGAAAACTGGTCAAGAGGGGTGCACGGTAGCAACCAGCCACATATGTCCTCCACGCCCATCTAGCCGAGCGGGACGCCCGGCAACAACCGGGCATACACGCCCACCACCGGGCAAACTCATCCTCCACCAGTTGCTTGGAGTTCATTTCCGAGCACATCTTCGTGCGTGCCATGTGACCAATCAGGCAATCAACTGGACGTCCTGCTCGATACGGCGCCCGACGCCGTGCAAGGGCATCCGACGGTAAGCCCGACCACCCATCCTTCAATAATATATAAGATCTTCATAGGTCAACACCTCAATAATTTCTCGAGGTGCTGCACATGTTGACCCTCACTCGAACCTTTCTCCTTGTAAGTATACTGTTTTATTATATATATCTTTTATATACTAAACGAAGGTTTCCTTCATCCACACATCACATCTTCCTTAATCCACGACTGATTAGTCATCACCCAATTCTTTTAAACTTTTCCTGTTGTTTCCCTTCTTTTTAATTACCTAATTTTTAAGCTTTTCTATTCTTTCCCTTATTTTCAATTAAAGGAAACGAGCGTTTCATAACTCAATCTAAATAAAAAATTTCCCCTTTTTTAATCAAACTTCATCAACTCTCTAACTCTTTTCTCCAACTCAATTGCTGTCACGAACCCATCTGCCTCCTCCACCAGCGGCAGCGCCACCTTCATCTTGATACAACCCAATTCACTAATCCAATTAAGTTGGGCCATATCAAACCCCAACAAGGATAAGAGCCCATTATATAGCCAATGAAAGAAGGAATATACCAGGGCATCAAGTTTGTTGGAGCAGCAGAGCATCTTTTCCACTACACTTCCTTTTTCATTCTATATATTGTCTATCATTTTCCGTTAGTAGCAGAAAAGATTATTATTAAGCCTTTGTGGAAATCTCTCTCCCCCTTCTTCTTTGGAGCTTACACTCGCTCGAAGAGTGGTTATCTTGTAATCTTTCTATTTCGTTAATTTTAGTCGTATCATTTGGTGCTTTCGTTGAGAGGATTCACCCATGGCTTAATGAGAACTTGTTTGGGCCCTTGCAAAAATGCAGAAACAATTGAAGAAATAATTAGAGGAATAATCTATTACCATACATAAACAATTTGAAGAGCAGTCGAAGGCACTGCACCAGTCAATGCAATAACATGTCGGCATGATGGATTAACGCATCGACAAAATCAAGAAGCAGATTCATGGTTCAAAAAGGGTTTCCAGCAGCACCAACCGAACCCCACACTCTGGCCCAAACACTGGAGCTTTGAACCACAGTTTAGAGGTTAGTAATATCACTCGTTCGATAAAGATGGAGGTACTAAAATTTGACAAAACTGATCCAGATGGATGGATACTCCAAGTTGAGGAATTTTTTTATTTCCACGGTACTTCGGAGGAAAAGCATTTGTGTATTGCATCCTTCAACATGGAAGGCCTAGCCGCATCTTGGTTTCAGTGGATTAAATCAAATAAATTGCTCACCACTTGGAAGGAGTTTCTCTCTAATGCGTGTGATCGATTTGGGGCTTCCTTATATGAAGATTACCAAAGGAAACTGTCAAAGTTAGCTCAATCATCAACGGTAGCTGAATTTCAATCGGAGTTTGAATCGTTGATGAACAAGGTAACAGGTATCTCTAAACCTCTTTTGGTTAGTTTTTTAATTACGGGGTTGAAACCTAATTTACGACGGGAATTACTCTTTGTTCGACCCACATCTCTTATGGAAGCATTTGCCTTAGCAAAAGCCTATGAGTCCAGAATCGAAGAAGCCCAAGGATTCATAAGAATTGGGCTTAAAAGTGTACCAAGCCCAACCCATTATCAATCTGCGGTTGGTTTGGTATCTCCTAAATCTTTATCTCATTCTCTAACTCTCAAACCTACCGTCCTGTCACCATAAAAATACCACCCAAATCATGTTGGTTCTGGAGTCTTAGGTACTCCACAAAAAACACCGGTCAAACCACTCCTCTGAATCTACAGAGTCTACTGACGAACACTCTTCCTATTCGACGGTTATCCGCTGAAGAAATGCGAGAGAAAATGGAGAGAGGTTTGTATTATAACTGTGAAAAAAGTAGAGTAGAGATCATAGGTGCAAGAGTCAATTTATGTGTTTGTTGGGTACTGATGATTGCGAAGATGAGGAGTTTGATGGCGAGGAAGAAGTTGTTGGAGTGTATACTAAAAGTCTAGCTTTTTGTATGAACAATGTTTTAACAATTAATTTGAAATGAGAATCATATAATCAAATGTTTTGCATATTATAATTTATTTATATGTTATTGTAAAAGTCAATTTACTTTATATTGTAGATAATATGGTGTGCAGCGTAGCACAAAAGATTATATTGTCGGTTCCTTATAAAGTATAAATATATGCTCACAACCGAAATAGACGGGAAAAATCTATTGGGATGGTTGTAGTGTGATTTAGTATTAGTTTGTCTTGACTATAAAACCATATTAGTGCACTTTGTGTGTATTAAGCAGGACTGCTTGAGATCATTCGACTTATATTAACTATATAGGAGAACTTGATCTCAGTTATTATGGATGTTCATGCTCTTAATCCCTATACAATAACTTTGACACATAAGCCAGTATGTATCTCTTTGATTCATCAATGGGTGAGATTTAATTATTAAATCAACAAGCTTGGTAAGTTGGGAGATAGTGCTGTCTCTATAGTGTGCTGTTGATGTAGAAGGAATCTGTGTCCTATTAAATAGGCTGATGATGTCCCCTTGAAGAGCTCATAAGGATTATCATGTAAACCCTGTAGGTGGATTTATTCCGGCATGATAACAAGCTTGAGTGGTACTACTCTCGGATGAGATATTAATTAATGAAGTTGTCAGTAACTTAATTAATTAATGGGCATTGTATATTGATCGCTATTTTCTTTCACCCTCAAGTGTAAGGAATCGATTATAGTGCGTGTGACCAAGTTAAATTATCGTTCCCACGAGATAGTTATAAATTTAATAAGTAATTTAATATGATAATTCCAATGTAAGACAAATCTGGGGGTTTTTGTAAATATTTAATAACTAATAAAAACTAAATTTAAATAATTAAACTAAGTAAAGAAAACAAATCACGCAAGAGAAACGACTAAAAATTCAAGAATGCAGAATTGGTAATGCTCGGGCTAACAGCTTAATTATGTGACTAACTTATCTAGACCCGAATTAATTACCTGTAGACGTTTATAAGATGATCACTAATCCTAGTTAACTCTCCTTGATAAGGTAGAATCTAACACTTATAATGAGCTGCAAATCCTAGGATCGATAAGGAATTAACTCTCACTCCCTCTATAGGTACTTTATGCTAAATTCCATTAAAGACTAGAGCACTAGACTTCCCTTCCTAGAACTAAATTATTAACCCCTTTTGTCTCCTTACCAATTACCTAATAATGATGTTTTACTAAGTAATTAATATTCCAAATTAATTGTCTAACACTCTTAGGAATTATAGGTCAATCCCCTAAGACTGCCACAGGAAACAACAATTATTATACAGAAAGAAAGAATCATCTACCAATCAGTTATACCGTAAAGAATAATTAAAGGAATCAAAACTTAAAACACAATAATATGAAGTCTCAAAATATCCTCTTCAATAAGGAAATAAACATTATGCAATATTACTAAATCCAAGTCTAGGGCAATCAAATCACATAGTCAAAACTATCTTAAAGCCCTAACATTACCAACAAAGAAACTTAGCACATGGATTTACGAGAGCAAATCACAAAGATGTAATAAGTCTCAACCATTGTTCTAAAATAACAAAGATAAATAACTGAAAAATAAAGAACCCTTTTGGAGGACTCCGTCTCTTCAATTACAATCTCCTTCGGAATCTCCGTCTCCGATCCAAGTAGCAACTCCGATCGTCTCTCCGGTGGATGGATGAAAGGTGGTGAATAATGGAAGAATTTGGGCACTATATTGAAAAGAGGCGTCTATCTGGTCTGTTCGCTGATTCCTCTTTTTATACTTTAAGCAATCTGAGG
This sequence comes from Pogostemon cablin, assembly GCA_023678885.1. Taxonomy (NCBI): domain Eukaryota; kingdom Viridiplantae; phylum Streptophyta; class Magnoliopsida; order Lamiales; family Lamiaceae; genus Pogostemon; species Pogostemon cablin. The sequence continues at coordinate 10,031,840 of CM043008.1, read as the reverse complement.
AAAATTCGTTAACTCCTACTAAAGGATATTCACTCAATTCTGTACGGCCGTGCCTATATAACATAATTTCTGCAACTTCTTTTATTTTCTATACACACAGAATTCATTTTTTCCTACAGCGGCAAATGAAGAGGTAACGTTGTTTGCTCTCTTCTTTCTCATTCATTTCTTTTCTTTTCCTGTTTCTCCTACGATTCTTTCTTTCTTCTTTCTGCATTCAACATGGAAACCAAAGGCTATTTCTTTCTTCTCTGCTTCAAACTTTAAACCCTAGCCCTAAAGTTCTTAGTCTGCAATGCTTACAAAAATTCTACAGATTAGTTTCTTTTCGATGGTTGTATGATTATGTGTAACGATCGGTCATGTCTTAATAGGTTTTGAAGAGGACACCGATCGAGACATTTAATATTTGAAACCTAGACTCCACACGGTAAAAGGTGGTGTTTTTCTCATCTTACGTATGTTGAATTATTTCATATATGATAGTTAAGTTTAATTGGAATATGTGAATTGTGTATTCATGCAAGTTTGGACCGTAATGGTGTCTTACTCTCATTGCAAGTTTGGACTTTAATAGTGCCATACTCTCACTACAAGTTTGGACTTTAAATAGTGCCTTACTCTCATCACTAAACGAATCGTAATATCGTAATAAGATACGAATAACAAATCAAAAGGTGCCTTATTGACATGATAAAATTGTATTGTAAGTAAAATTTTATCTACACAAAACACTTTCTTTAACAACCAAGAATTCTATGTCAATATGCTTGACTTATAGTACCTTTTTCGTTAATACTTTACTGCAAACTAACTGTCACAATAAACTTTATGTGATAAAACTTCGCAACCTTTATTTTATGATTGGATGCCCCTTAGTGTGATACTATTTCTATAGTCATGGTTAATGAGCTACAAGTGTTTGTTTAACACTTTTATTTGTATAGCTCTCCAGACCAACAGAAGATGTAGCCTGAAGTGGATCTTGTACTGCATTGGCATCCAACAAACTCATAATCAGAATTCCTTATGATCTCTAACAAATCTGATCCCTGATGTGCAAGCATGTTATCCTTAGTTCTCTATAAATACTTTATAAAGATCCATACTAGATTTACTTAAGTATCTACTAAGTATATCAACAACAAAAGCTAAATTAGGTCTTGTACGGACCTTATCATATAGCAACTTCCAATAGTCAAAGCATATAAAATATTTCAACATTTCTTAAATCTTTAGTTTAACTTTATGGCACTTAATTGAGACTGCACTTGTCTCCTTAGTTTAACTTAAATCTTCTCCCAATGAACCACATAATCATCTACATTTGTCTAAAACCAAATGAGACAATTACTTCATGATGATTCTTGTGATTCCTTTACGGAAAAGCTTTCTTGAATGCATAGATGGATTTCCTTTTAGTTCTTAAAATTTTAAGATCATATCATCAGTGTTTCCATCAAGGAACTTTGTCTTTGCATCCATCTAATTTAATTTAATATTTAAATGTGCTACTAATGTCACAATTATGTTAAAAGAATCTTTCTCAATAAACAGATAGAAAGTCCCTTAAAACAATGTATTCCTTCCCTTTTGAGTATAATCCTTTAACAAGATGTGAATCTGATCATCTTGTATTGATATAAAGTCATAACTTATAGCATTAACCCACTTTCGAGTATTTGGACCTTACATGGCTTGATAAACATTGTTTGGATGTTCTACCATTAATTTCATAGTGTCCTCATTATTCAGGAGAAAACTATATAATCATCTGAATTGTCTTTCTCCCAACTCTAGTGGTTTCCTTAGTGACATTATTTCTTGAAGTTGTTAAATTTGTTATTCCTTAAATATTATTGACATTGTCATATCGTTATTCTGGATTTGCATCATTCTTAAAAGCATAAGTGGGAGTCGAAATAGACTCTTCCTTAAAGACAATGTCTCTAATATTATTCTTTCCCCCAAATCAACATCCTCAAAGAATACAGTATTACCCGTCTCAAATATCATCCGATTAATTGGATTAAAAAACTTTTATCTTTATTCATAACCAATAAAGTAGCTTATTTTTATTTGAGTCCAATTTTCTTTAGTAGATCATTGTAGCTTGTATTTATTTGAGTCCAATTTTCTTTAGTAGATCCCAATGATCTAGCCTTAGTTAGACATCACCATATGTGAAACTCAAAGAGTTCTCACAACTACTTTGGTTGGAACTTTATTGAGACCATAAGCTGCAATCTTTAGTATTTCTCTCATTAGTAATCATATGTTGTGGAGTTCAATCATGTCTTTTAACTACACCACAACACCATTCATGCTAAATAATGTTAATGTGGTGTATTATAAAACAATTCCACAAGTCTTTAGGAGTAAATAAAAGTTTGTACTTTAGTTGTCTTTAGCAGCTTTCTCAATGGATTTCTTATATTGCCCTTATACTTTATTGAGACTAAGTTTGTTAGAAATCTACTAATCTCATCTTTATTGTTGAAGTTATCATCATGTATGATTTTGTTATTAATATAGTTTAAACTTAATTAGCAGACTTCTTAATTGTATAGAGAATTATTGCAAAATAATTTATCATGCTTGCATTAAACTTTATAATCATTCAAAATTTAAATAATTTAGAATCATCTCGAGAAATCAAGCACATCATTAGTATTAAGTCCAATGACAACAATACCAACTTGGAAGTGACACCCTCTACGTAGTAGTCAAATACTGACAATAAAAGTGTCAAGCAATAGTCTTCCTTTGGGCCGACATATTACTCACATGTTAAACAAATAATTGTCACGAATTCACCACCACAGGTGCTTGTGTATTTCGGGCAAAATATTAATCTATATTTGAGCCGATCAATACCCGCATGAAGATACACTCGCACAACATTATTAATTGGGGACCCATTACAAGACACATTGTGCAACATTAACCTCGTCTATGGACAAAAATTAACTGCAGGGGTAATTGTGGTGTAATAATCAAGTATTGATATTAAATTCTGTCAAACAAAAGTCTATCTATGGACCCACTGATGTTCACATGAACAATTAAAATTAATTATCACATACTTATTATCACATGTGTGTTATTATTATGTCAAATTGTGCCTACCTATGGGCCGAACACAGAATACATAAATAATTTCACACTCATCTATGTAATTTCAATAAAATCGCTCTCCGCACACAGAGGCTGCTATGGCAACATGATGCTTTGATTGAATAAATTGAGAATTACTAGACTAATTAAACAAATATTACGTTTGATTGAATAACATTAAAAAAATATCTTCTCAATTTTAATTTAATCAAATTCCATAAACCAAATAGGAGTTTTAAATGATTCTTCTCACACATTCATAAATAATGAAAGATTTCTTGATAATTAAGGATTTTAAATTCTATTTTAAAATAAATTAAATTAGGAAATATACTTTATTATTTCAAGATTTAATCAATATCAAATCCATATAGAAATAGAAAAATAATGAGCAGCACCTAAATTATGAAATCTGATCACGACATGACCAACAATCTTTAATCTAAATTATAAAAAATTTCACTATTATATCTTCAAAATTTTAATCCAAATGGAGTCCATCCAAACTTAAGAATTAACATAATAGCTACCCCATTCATTACGGTAAGCAGTAGTGCCACTCCATCATCAAAGTTTATTATTTTCTAAATAATTACTTAATTACCATCATAATCCTTGATTGACAGGTATATATATGAGGTGAAAGAGTAATCACATCAGAATTAATCCAACTCACCCGTTTCGATTAATAGATAATTAATCGCATAAATAGCGCCACACACATATATACACATATTTATCAAAGGAATAAATGTGACGAAAATTTGACATGTCCATTAGCAAGTAATCAAAATAATTAAATATTTAATCACTTAATAATTGTTGACCATTAACATGATAAATATGAATATCTCACTGGTTATCCTAAGTGGCATCATGGAATTAATTAAATGGCAACCCATTTTATTAACATCATATTTCCGAGATACTTCATGACTTATCAAATATGTGCCTCAGATAATGAATAGACCTTAATTATTTTGTAATACTCCATTATGGAACCATGCTTTCAATTATTTCCATTTCCATTGAAACAAGAGATAGCCACATAACTTTTTAATGGAGTACAAGTCAGGCAACAAAAAGATAATTACAATAGAGATGCTAATATATTAAACCATAATTATATGAATTGAATCCTTACACATCTCTATAAATATCCAAAAGATCAAATTTAATCAAACTTGTAATGCTTAAACACAATTTCAATCCAAATATAAGTATGTTATTTCACCTTGCGCATATATTTGGATTCATTTAATGAAATATATACTGCATCCATATACATAATTAATTCTCATATTTGTCTTCGAATATATATTTTCGTAATTATCGAAAAATATGCACTTATTAATTATATCAAAAATTGGGTAAGGCGATCATGGCACATATACGATTGATTAACCCCACACTATAAGTTGCAATTTTCAGTCACCACAAAATTACCAAACTTGTTACATTGAAAATTACAATTAGAATTATAATGGGATGCCCACTGCTTGAACCCAATTGACAACATCTTTGTAATACATTTTCTCCAAACAAATCATATTGTTTCGATAATTTAATGATATGTGGTAAACATTAACAAACATTCATATAATTCCACAAAAGCACAAATGATTAAATCTCAAATGGGGATCTGGATTTGCCAATGCAATTCCATTGAATCTAAAAATTAACGTGATTGATCAAATTAAACTAAAAGGGTGAATACCCAACGTTGATAGCTCATGAGGCATTTATTGTTAAGTTACTAAAATTCATAATGTCAATGTTATTAACAAATAAATTTACCAAAACACTTATGACATTTAGAGTTTCTGCCAGTATATAGGAAGAGCTTTAATGGTTAAAATTTTTTTATTGCCTTCTGTCACAACTTACAATCCAAATGGAATTATTTCATTCCAAACTTAAGAAGTCCAACAGAATAATCATCAAAGTAAATGACTCAAGGGAATTCAAACCCACGAAAAAAAAAGTATCAACATGTTTATCTTAATCAGAAATAGGCACTGTTTATAATCTCATCAATCAAAAAATTGCATTCACTCAATATATGCGATTACAAACATGATCATCGAATTAATAAGTAAATCATCCAAATTGGTTATAGAATCTTAATCACAAAACCAAAAGCAATATGAGATTCAAAATCACAACTTGAAATATTCAAGTTAACTTTTTCGAAACTCAAAGAATCATAAATAGGGTGGCTCTGATATCACTTGTTGGAAATAAATCCGTAAGTCCTAAAACCTTAAACCCTATTATGATTAAATGAGATTTAAACTGTAATGCGAAAATGTACCTTAATCCATTGAGTCCTCTAGGCTGAATACGAACTCGAAGATCGGTAGGTATAATGGCCTTCCTCAACTAAGCCTCCTTATTCCTTATGGGACCGTCGTAATCCCTTCCAATGGGGAGAAGAGAAGACTATGTGCGACTTAGTCTGTTGGGGACCATAAAATGTGATCCTTTATATACTACACAATTGGGCCACCCATAATCACCTTAGTTATGTAGTATTGGGTATCTACTCAATTGACTCATATCAAAATATTATAGTCCATGGACTTATCAACTTAATTGGATCACTTAATTAAGTCCATAAAATAATTAAATAGCTAATATAATTGCATAATAATATATATTGCCCACAATTAGACTATATTGAAAATTAAAAGTTTCCAATAGCACGGAGATGAGTGATGATGATGATGAGGATGATGCTCCGAAGGAGTAGGTTGTGCCAGATTTTTCCCTTTGTCTGCTTCATCTCATCCCTCTTATCTTTTTTCTCTTTACAGGATGGGTATTTGTGGTGTGAGTGGCATGTATGTCTACTTATATTCTAATTTGATGATTAGATGGAGATTGTGATATTTGATACTTATTGATGGATTGGATGAAGGTACTTGATTTGGATTGTCATGATGGGTTCTTTGCTAAGTATGTTGCATTCGTATTGTGCATGTGTTGATTTTGTTGATGAGAAGCATGTATAACTTGTTAAATATGTGGAGTTTATTGTGAAATTGATCTTGATTATATGCCATGAGGAGTGCTTAAGATTCTATTTACCCATGTGAGAATTTGAGCCTTATGAAATTATGCTATATTCATGATAGTTTATTCTTATGAGAATCGTTTATATGATCGTATTCTAGAACTTGGCTTAGAGTCTTGTGTGAGACTATGATTAATGAATTATTAGGACATGATCTTAGGTCATTATTGTTTATTTGAGCTACTTGGCCAAATTTTACCTTCCCATATATTATATAAATCATTGGAAGCCCTTTTGAGCCCTTACAAGCTTTTTCTTTGGCAAGCCTCAAATAAAAAGTCTTTATTTATCATTTACTTGAGCCTTGTTGAATATCCTATTCATTAGTAGAGAGTTTAGGTGAATAAGTGCTAGCTTGAATGTGAAGAAGAAAGGAAGAAAATTTGGGTTGAGTAGCACGAATTTGTAGAAAAGAAAATATGGTTAAATCTTATTAGGGGTAGTACCTGAAATCGGTACCCGACTGCTTAAAAAGGTAGTGCCCGCAATTGGTACCCTTGTACTAAAAAGGAAGATGATGTTGATGCCAAGGAAAAGAAGAAAAAAATGAATCGCAGGAGAACATGAGAATAAGAAGGAGATAAGAAGTTGTTTGATGAAAAGCAAAATTCCAAGGTAATTCTCTACTAGTGAATTAGTCACTTTATTTATATTTTCCTACCTTTACCAAAGAGCCAACATTACAACCCAAAAGCAAGTCCTTTGTGATCCTAGTAACGAAGTGATTATAAGTTGATTTTTGAGACCTTTGCCAAGCATATGGTTACGCGGGAATATGAATTGATTATGAGCGTATATACTAACCTATTTAAAGTGTATATCTTTTATACTTGAGTGCGAGAGTAAACACTTATCCTGTGAGCTAGATGAATTAGTACTCCGAATTCCATTATAACTGAGTGATGTTTTGCATGAATGAAATATATGATGCGAGTGATACTTGTTTTAAGTTGATAGAGTTGCATGTGTAGGTATGACTTGTATATGACTAGATGGACTTGTGAAATTTACACTTACTCCTATGTTTTGATTGCGTTGCCATGGGACGAGCAACATGTAAGTTTGGGGATTTGATGAGTATGTAAATTCACGTGTTTTGAGCCTTGATTCGTGAGATAACGATGTAAGATTTGATCTTAAGTCAAGATAAATCATGTGGTATAGTGTAAAGTCATGAATCAAGTGTGTTTAAGTCCGTTTAAATGGATTTTCAAAGGAAAATAGGGTAGAAGTGATCGGAACTGGAAAAAGAGGGTTTAGGTGTCCGATTCGACCAAGCAAGGTCTTGGTTCGACCAAGAGAAAATTGGTTCGATCAGCACCTATGGTCGAATCATGTGTCAGAAGATCGACAGGAGTGTGGTTCGACCACGACACTATGGTTCAACCGTGCATACTGGTCGAACCATGGTCGAACTAGAAGCCTAAAGAGAAGCAGTTGCAGTTTGACCGGAAAGCTTTTGATTCGAGATGCCATTCGGGTCGAACCCCAGACCTGCCAGTGTGTTACAGGTCAATTCGACCTGTGGTTCGACCTGATGTGATCAGTTCGACCAAGGCCTTTGGTCGAACTGATACGCTGGACACGTCCGGATCTATATTTTTACACCCTCAGTGTGTGTTTTCTCTCAAAAAGCCCATTCTAGGTCCGTAAGGAGAGCTCACAAGTATAAAATGAAGTCCCAAGGCAAGGGGAAAGAGAGCCATTCACCATCTTCATTCTACACAACATCCGAAACCCTACCACCATCCATGGAGCTGTGGAGAGAGATTTGTCTGTTGAATCAAGTGAGAACCAAGTGAAGATTCAAGACAGAGAGAGATGCGACGGCTCCCGCATCTAGGATTTATTTCGCATCTTAATTTATCTGGTAATTTTCAAGACTATGGGTAAGATCTATCCAACCACCATGATTGTTTTTTGATGAATTATAGGCTAGAACCGCTTCGGTAGTTCTAGGGTTTATGAAGGTTTTATAAGTTAATTGAACTTTTGTGTGTATACTCCGTACAACACTACTTATGATTTATTTTATATAAGATTATGCGTTTTTAATTCATACTCAGAGTTGTTTTGTGCATCATTAATTATTATGTAGAGTCTGAATACATATCTTGATTATTGATTGAGTGCGTTCACTGCTGAGCAGGATTCTATATTATGATTCTAAGTAAAGGGATTCCGAAGACTCATTAAAACTATCTTATATAAATACTTGTTAATTGAATTGTATTCGGGTTAATAAGTAGGATAAAGAGTATAACTTCATAGTACGGAGATCATATCGAGTTAGAGTACTTAGTGCATGGGAAATAATTGATACTGATAGTACCTAGAAATGGGGGTGAGCTATATCTCTTGCTCCAAGGATATTCACATGTGTCACACGCTTATTTACTTGTGTCTATAGAGTAAATTTGCATGGTTTGGTGATGCTTCAATATTCCACAAGATAGAGTCGGACATTGATACACGGAAGGAAAATTAATGAGTAAAACTGGATGGCCCAAAGAATTATCAATCTTCTCACTTATTCGTTTTCGTTTAATCTCTACTGTTTATTTATTTTAATTGTTCTTTTTATTATTTAGTAATTGGTTACTTAATCATACAACTATTTTGCCATAATAGACTTAATACGTTAGAATATAATTAAATTAGTAATAATACGTCATTTGGGTTCGATATACATTTAGTCGCTTATCAAAGCTACAATAGCATCCTTCATACTTGGGGATTAATACTGTGTGTTGAGAAAATGCTCATCACCCACGTAGTCCAATATGATTAAAGACAAGCCTTTTTCAGCCATGAGAGAGATGAGATAAGAGAGAGAGTAATATAAAAAAAGTTGATATTAGGTGCACCCTATATGTGTATATAACTTTTTATTCTATTTTGTATATATATTATTCTATTTTGTATACGTGTTTTTTAATATTTGTATACTTTTTCATACTAAGTTTTTCATTAAAAAAAACTAGCATCCATATGTGTATAATTTTTTATTCAATAGTGTATACATGTTTTTTAATAATTGTATATTTTTTATACTCAATTTTTTATTAAAAAAACTAACAATTAAATTGTATACATTTTTGTTAATAATTGTATATGTTTTTGTTTATATTTGTATACGGTTTTGAAAGTGTGTGCATCCTATCTTGGGGTGCACCCGAGTGCACTGTATAATTAGTCATATAAAAAGTTAGTGCTATCAAGTATCAATATATATATATATATATATATATATATATATATATATATATATATATATATATATATATATATATATATATATATATATAACAGTTAAGGTTAATTGTAAATAAGTTAAGGAAATTGTAAATAAGTAAATAAATTAATTGGAGCGAGTTAAAGTTAATTATTGTAAAAGATAAATAAGGTATAGCTTAATGAAAGTACCAAATTTTTATTTGAAATTTAATGATCAATCAATAAATAACTCACTTTAAATAAGGAAATAAAAGTAGTTCAATCTTGATACTGTTAATTTATTGAGTACCATTAATATTTACCGGATCTTTTTTTATTAATTTATTGAGTACCATTAATATTTACCGGATCTTTTCTTATTAATTTATTGAGTACCATTAATATTTACCGGATCTTTTCTTATTTATTGCAACATTAGAACCCATTATAGTTAACGACCATGCAAAATGGCCAGGATTGGATAGCCAGAAAATGGCAAACATGTAAATAATAGGAAAGTTAAAATATGAAATGATAAACATATCCTTTAACAAATATCAATAATCTCTTTCTTATTTATTTATTTATTTGCTTTGATACTCTCCAGACAGTATATTGCCATTTTTAAGATCTTCAATTAAAGTGCCTTATCAATTAAATAGTGCATTTATTCCAACTGTTTTTCTTTCCCTTTTTAATGTAACCAAATATTTTACTATTTTTTTCCACCAAATTTTTTACTAATTTTTTTCCTTCATTGTGGAGCATATTTTATTTTATAGTAATAAAAATATGAATAATTGGAGTTCCCGAAATGAAGAATATATGAGGAAAATTTTCGTTTGATCATTAATTATTAAGTTTTTATCTGTTTAATTTTTTACAATTTATAAAAAATTATTAATTCCTAAAATTTTAATTAAAAACTTATGTAATATTTATTTATTTACGATAATTCATTTATTTATGAAAATGTTCATTAGCTAGGATGTTAGTCAATCCAAAAATTTATACTCTCTCTTGCAAAATAACGCATCTATATTTATACACGGAGATTAAGAAAAATATTTTATTATGTATAAAAATGTATAAAGTTATTAAAATGTATATAAAAGTTAGTAATTAGATAATTTAATGAAAAAAATAAGTAAAGTTATTGAGATATATGTTAAAAGTGAGTTTTATTGAAATATATTTTTTTTTTCATTTTAAAAATATCTTAAGAGGAATCAAAAAGAAAAGTGGAATTAATTAGTGATAAGGAGATAACAACATTTATGAGTTGATATCCGGTGCAAATGGGTTTACACTTATATATATAATTTAATATTTTATAGAGTTGGTCTCTTGTGTTCCAGGTGCACAATTTTTTTCTAAAAGGTATACTCCTTCTGTCCCGGTCAAACTGTTACGTTTGACTGCATAAAGCTCTCACAAAAGCTACAGTAAACGCATCTCTTTGCCCGGGACGGAGGGAGTACATTTTAATTCATTATTTTCTTACACAAAATTTATTCATTGAAAAATATACTTCAAAATACATATATATTATTAATTATTTAAGTATGAATTATAATGAAATAACTATTTATTTTTTTAAATAACACATTAGTACTAACTCATAATTATTAATGTTTTAATTACATCTTTTAATTTGTTAAATATAAATTTTATTTGATTTTTTTGTGTCGTGGGAACACAAAGTATATAAGGATATAATATTTTGTTTTAAAGGGTATACATTTTAATTAATAAATGTATTATTTTTCATCGAGACTGAAATATAAATAGAATAAATGTTTGATTAAAAAAATTAATTTTTTTCTCAAAAAATTAAGGATATAACATTTAATACTAAGCAATCAATAATCATATTTTACCTATGTAATACTCCCTCCGTCCCAAAGCAAGGTATATACTTTTCATTTTTGGTCAATCCAAAACAAACTATGCATTTCTTTTTTGGTGGATGGACTCATACAAAATAATTTTTATATATACATGACCACACACTATACTAATACAACTACCCACAATACACTAAAATATTATTTCTACCACCTCAATATACATTAAAATAGTATACTCATTAATCAACGTAAAAAAACAAACGTATACATTCATCTGGGAATATATGTAATTTAGAGTAAGTTTTTAATGTTAAATGACAAATATACCCGTAATAGTTGCAGGAGTATTAAAGTTGGTGCCTCCTCCCTAACTAATTGTTCTTATGAGTATTAAAGTAGGTACCTCTTCCATAATTAATTGATCTTAGATTTTCGAGATTGCAAGCTTACATTGAAGAAGAATAATTATTATTAACGTAATTGTACTTAGAATTAGGAAAATAAAAATCATGCCGTCTTTATCTTCTCTCCGAATAATTTAACAATGATTCATTATGAATTTTTGCTATTAAGTTTTTAAAATGTAAAAATTTAGATTTTTTTTAATTGCTCTTAAATGAAGTTTACATATATTAAAAAAATAAAAAAATCATTTAGATTAGCTCAACATGCATGTGAATTAATGAGATTGTATTTAATACCGGTTTAAGTTCATCATAGGAACACTAAAAATATTAGTACTTATATTTAATTACAACTTAAAATATTATAAAGCTATCTGATTAGCAATCTAGTTTATTTAACAAAATATTTTTCAGAATTTTTAAAAAAAAATTAATTATTTTTTAAAAAAATCACATTTAAATTTATTTATATTTTAATGTGTTGTTGGTTGAAAAATATAATATTTTAATAAATAGTAAACTATTGTATTAATATTGTGTGCGGACTCTATAAATATATATTAATTATTTTGTATGAATCTCATCTACTTGAAAATAAATGTAAACTTGGTGGGACCATGGAACATTTAAAATAAAAATAAGTAAACATTATCATAGGATGTGAAGAGTAATAATTTTTTTAAAATGACGGGACAGAAAATGTGAACGGTTCTCCAAAACAGAGTTAGTACGTAATAAAAAGTGACACTCCCTCCAACCCGCGTTAAGGTTTACGTTTTTCATTTTGAGTTGTTTCATGTTAAAGTTTACATTTCTTTTTTTTGTCAAGTTAGCCCCACACAAAATAATTAATTATTCAGACCACACACAACACTAATACAATAATTCAATTTACATTAAATATTATGTCTCTCACCTCACTACACATTAATATATTATATCTTTTAATCTCAATGCAAAAAACAAACGTCAACGTTAATACGGAACGAAGGACAGGGCCGGTCCTTATAATGTGAGTCCAATGAGTCGATCGACTCAGACCCAAAAAAATTGATCAATTTTAGAGGCCATAATTTTATAATATCTTATTTATATATATAATCTGCAATTTGTATTTGTAGAGCGTAATAGTTAAGTAGTGACAGAGAAGATAGTATCTCAAGGGACTTCATATTCGATTCCCTATTATGAGAAGAAGAAAATGAAAAATGTGAAAATTTTATTATAATTTGCTATATCTCATTTTCTTTTACTATTATTGTTTTCTTACTCATATTTTTTACGATTTTCATTAAATTTATTTTTCTCATAACTCAATAATTATTTATGAAAAGGAACTCTAATCGCATATAAAGTTTGAAATAAATTTTATAGAGAATTAAAGTAAGGTCCATATTTACATCCCAATTCGGGGATAAAAATTTTTAAGAACGGCCTGACGAAGGAGTACATAATTTTTGGAATCATTTTATAAAACATTGCACAAAATATTTATTTATTTTCAAAGCAAAGATTTTTTATCTTATATGGATGAAAATTTATACTAACTTCGTTACAATGACGTATATGTTTTTTTTTTTACCGTGAGGATATCATTTGCTTCTTAATATGGATTTAAGAATATATTTCATGTGTACTGAGTTGTTATATTAGTGATGGTCTGAATTCATATTTTAAATGTCTTATATTTCTATAGAAAGAAAATGATATTATGATATCTTTTTAAAGTGTATATCCAAAATGATAAAATAATATCATTTGTAACGAATAATTGTACTATAAAGAGTAGTTATATATTTAATTAAATATAATTTTAAATAACTATTAACTATAGTAATTTAAAATAAAAATTTAAGCGAATATGTATATATATTCACTTTAATTAATTACTCCATTCGTTCCTCTAATATGTATTCGTTTATTTTATTCACGTGGATTAAGGAGTATAATATTTTAATGTGTAGTGGGTAGTTGTATTAGTATTGAGTGTGGGTCCCTTTTGTGTCACATCAACCCAAAAAAGGAAATTGATATTTTGTATTGGGACGGACCAAAATGGCAAAATGAATATGTATCAAGGGGGACGGAGGGAGTATTTAGTATCATTAATATTATTAATTTACAAGTGCTTGCCAAAAATAAAATTTTGGAATTGTGTATATGCGGCGCCACGTTGCTCCTTTAAAAATTTTGTGTAACATACTTAATTAAATAATATAAAATTTTAAAAATTAATTTCGTATAAAAGTGAAATAGGTACATTTAATTTTTATTTTTTTATTTTTTTTGCTGTTATTATTATCAATATACTAATAATATTCTACAATAAAAATCTTGTACATACATAATACACGAAATAAAGATTATGTAAATAATTTCAATAATTTGAATTTTTTTAAAAGTAAAGTAACCAATAAATAAAAGTAGTAGTTAATTGTGGCAATTAATGGAATATTAATTGTTTAATCAAGAATTGATTGTCATGTTTTCAGCACCTAATCAATTTTAAGAATAATAAATTATTTAAAACCATCTGACTAAATTAAGGGACAAAATAGTAATTAAAGGGGTAGTATAGGGATTCTGGCTGACTCTGGCCACATATCATTATCCTATAATTAATTAAGATAATTACGATCTTTCCATATTTATTACAACAACATTCAAACTCAGTATGATTAATGACCTTTCTAAACGGATACAATTACTTCTTTTTTTTTTAAGGATACAATCACTAATTTATTCTTATTTGTTAATTTACGTTACTATTTGATTTCATTGATCAAGTGGAAAGACTCTGCTCTACCAACATGGTTGGTATTATTAACTTGATTGGTAACTTTTTTATCATTTTTATTGCAAAATGATAAAAATCTATTTGGGGTTTGATTTACAAGTTACAATACCTATAATAATGTGAACAATTTTATTATGACACGGCAACTATATGCTGTGTCAAAATGTGCATTGCAAAAACATGGTAAACAATCACGTAGTGAGTTCGCGTACCTAGTGATAATAATTGAAAATTCATCAATCTAATATACTTCGTCCCACACTTTCCATTTATCTAACACATCTTTAACCCCCAAAAAATGAAAGAGTTACACGCAATCTCATATGAAACAATTTTTACATTTTCTTAAAAGCTTAACTTTAAAAAAAAAAAAATTAAACACTCTTTACTTTTTATTTATATATCATGAATTATTCATTGAAAATAATCAACTATACCACTTATTTTTTTATTAATTCTAAGTATTACTTTTTATTAAAATATTATTATTTTTCACCCGTCTCACAAAAATTTTTCATAAGACGGTCTCACGCAAGTGTTTGACAAAAACGAAACATCACATCAACCAATAACCTCAAAAGTCATTTAAATTAAAAAATATATCACTCTCACCTAATACACATAACATATTTTATAATTCATTTATTACTAAAAATACGAAGACCCCAAAAAAGTCAACAAAATTAAATAAAAAATAACTTTCTCAAAGTATGTATCTACAGTAATGGTGAAGGGGAGGAGCATATTAATGTCAGACCACATATCATTATTAACAAAGAAAAGCATGACTTGTGTTATATGCGAGCAACATATGAATTAGCCTGGGTGACATATCTCACCCACCGATACGGGTTGGAAGTTTTGCTCTTCTTTGCTATCTGTAAGTATTTCACCTGGATCAACACGAATAATATTGTTAAACAAAGCCTCACAAATATAGTCGAAATCATTACAATTTATAACAAGTTTATGAATTTGGCATCTATTACATTACAAGCCACACTCCCAATTTGGTTTTCATTTTTTCCCTTTTTTTTTTTTGCCATCTTTTTTTGCCATCAGGCATAATTTTGTAATTTCTGTCGTCATGTACCTAAGAGTTATATCAAACAAGCTATCCTAATAACATATAAAGAAATCGATCCAAGAGGCCAAAAAATGACAGCATCAGGGATTCACTAACACCAATGAAACATTTTAAGACATCACCAACATACTTATTTTGTGCCAATGCCATATAAGTAAGCAAGAATGCATGGGTTTGGACATTTAAACACCAGACCAACAATGTTGCAGGGCAAGAAAGGGTGAAAAGTGCTAAATTGGGTAATTGCAATTATTATGTATCCCATTTATGGCAAAAAATGTCTCCCATGTCAAGAAAGGAGTTGAGGAACCATTTAGGCTTTCATCCTTTTGAAACATTCTATTGCATTAAGCAGTTGTCAAAAACGTTGCTAAGTGTTACCTGCAGTCTTGAAGGATTATGCATAGGTATCGTGAAAGTCATACTCACAGGCCCAGCTTCTTTTGTGATGTTTCCTGTGGTAAGCAAAATTACGTTAATACAGGAAAGGTTTAGTAGGTAGCATCGAAAACAAGAAATATGATTGTGCAGCTCAATCAGACATGATAATCATTGAGAACAAGAATTATGATCATCCAGCTCAATCAGACTTGGGGTTTTCAAATTGCATATCGTACCATGCAATTCTTGTGAAAAATTTAACTTGGCCAGTAGAGTGTGCTCAGAGCCCCCAACAATCTGTTGAATATGAGCACTTGTTAGCAGTGTATTTCACCGATTGTGAATTTAAACACCAACACTGAATTTAGAGATAGTTAATCAATAATGTTCAGGAGCATAAGATGTTGCCTTCTTCACACTCCATTCAAGTTTCTTTTGTGATTCTTTGAAATCAGCATTCTGACCAGTTATTCCACGATCCAAGTCAAAGTTAACTCTGAAACATAAATTAAAGGAAACAAAATTTTACTCATTCATGTACAGAGAGTGCTAAAATATATAAAAATCAGCATAAGTTTAATGCTCATTAGTTTATTCCCCAAGCCTTATCGAGTGGGTGATGCAAGTATTCAATAACTAGGTTTTTTCAATTTTGTGTTTACTCACAGATTGAACTCAATGTATCTAGGGTCTAACAAGTACTGAAAATTTATGGAACCAAGTCTGATTATTCTAGATAAAAATAGCTGCAAACGCCTAGATAATTGTTAAAAAGGCGTTTATTGCATGATTGCAGACACCAACAGTTTTTTTATTAGACATCGAGAGCCCGAATATCATCTCAATATGTTCAATGTAAAACAAAATGGAAACAACACAGTAAACTGAACATTAAGTTGAAGCAAAATATAAGCTTGTTAAATTATTGTCTCAGGACCTTTTTGTACATACTAGTCGAACCCTTTTTTTTTTTTTAATTCTAGGCTTCATACCCATTTTATTTGGGTCAGATGATTGTATTAATAAATGCCTATAAATAAAGATCTAGAATCACGTTTTTTTTCTAATCAGTAGACAATAATTGGATGGTAATAATTTACAATAAAATTTTGGGAAAACCACGGTACTCTTAAATATTAAGCTTAACAAATCTTTGAAATGACTAGAGTTCAGAGAACTGATCGGGTTTCAATCAATGAGGTGGGAAATAATAGTAATGAAGAATTAAAAGAAAATGCACTCAGCAGCAATCATTATAGTTTTCCTAGAAATGTCTGAAGGAAATACTGCACCTGGTTGTATATGTTGGCAATGGCATCTCTATTAAAATTGTATTAGCACTGATATTTGAAGGAAACTCAGCACGGATTTTCAATATCACCTCGGCCTAAGATGGCAAGAGAAAAAACAGTTATACGAATATACAAGTGAAAATATCATCCAATATCTTTTACCAAATTCAATTTTGGTCATGTAAATTTTTACATTTTCATGTGTATCAGTTTCGGTCCTTTATCTATCAATTTCAGTTTTTTTACATCCTAAATCAAAAAATCAATCAGTATATTGACACTCTGGGGATGACGTAGCAGGCGGTGGCAATATTTTAAACACATGGGCATCCCACGGGTTTGCAGGATTTCAATTTATTTTTTAATTTAGAATATATATATAAGGACTGAAATTGATACATAAATGACTATAATTAATACACAAAGACTAAAATTGAAAAAAATTAAAAGTTAAAAATCAAAATTGGATGCAGGACTAAAATTGATATATTCCTGAATATTCAGTGATGTCGAACTTCTACAGTCAACTGCTCGAGCAATTGCCACTAAAAATAACTTGACAAGAATCCTGGAAATAAGTTGTAGCGTAATGCAATTCTAGAGATACAAAATCTGAAATCTAGCGATATAAGCATCTGTAGTAAAAAACCCACAATAAAATTAATATAACTTTATACACCCTAGACATATCTTAATGGTCAAAATATAAGTTTACCTTAAGGGCTCCTGCTTCTTCAATTAAGGTGTTAATGGTAAAGGGCGGCTTGAATTCCTGAGTAATGCGATAATTCATGACAGGAAATTCACCATCTGGCGGTACCTAATTACAACAGATATATTTTAATTGGAATAAATATCTCCAAACTGCAATGACCATAGAAAGGGATAATTATCATAGTCATAAACCATTCAGCAATACTCACAAGACTCAAAGTTCTGTCAACATCAAAATTATCCATGTGTACAGATTCATGAAAATTGCAATCATCCAAAATAACTGCTCCTGCTCCCGAAGAACTATAGCCTGCGCAGAAAGCAGATTTTGTTAAATTACAGGCTTCCCCAACTTATTAAAGGTTATAATTTACAATTTATAATAAATTGGCCTAAAATTTTGATGGAGTTCTATCAATTCAGGACTCAAAAGATAATCAACTATCAATATGGTGAAACCTGAAACATTGTAAGCTGTAAATAGAGCACCTATAATTTAACACCATCAGAATGCCCTTAACATAACACTCTACAATTGATAATGCACGCAACTTTCATAATTTTTCTCAGGGAGTACTCCTCTAGTGATGCTTTGATATCCTCATCTTCATACAAAAATATCCAAAGATTACAAGTCAGCATCAACTGTATTACGTTGGATTTATTCATGAAGACTGAATTTAAAAGGGTTCCACCGATTCAAATGAAGAATGAAATCTATTATCAGCAAATTTCACCATAAAAGTATTCCTTCTTGAGTATCCCTATTTTCAAGCTTTAGAGTTTGCTAATGTCCACCAATATAACCATCATATTGTACAGGATAATAGCATCAAAGGAAATGGAAGGGAGAATGATATTTCACAGAAGGCCCAATGCTTCAATAATAAACACACGATGTGTATTGATTGTATAAAACCATGGAAAACTTAGGCTGCTGAAAGTAACAAAGCTGCAGCAAGTGGATGTTATGGAGTGTGTATTAGTGATGAATATATTGAAAGTAGAACCTTGAAAGATAAAAAGTCTGAGGGGCAAGTTCAGAGTGATTCAGGGTCAAGATGAGGAAGTTTAAAATCTGTAATAAAAGTTGAGGGAATAATCAACGAAGAAGAGAATGTTGCATGCATTTTCAATTTAAGAAGGGGATTCAATGCCACATCAACTTCCTTGCGGCATTATAATGGTATCAAATTTTTGGATCCCCAGTTGATAGTTAAAATGATATAGGTCCAGATTGATGAAGCAATATTTCAGACTCAGACATAATATATAATAATTGGCTTATATTTCAAGCCTAACCTTGAAACTCCAACTTCGAAGTATTACTATCATTTTAATGAATAATAAATAAAATTCCTTAATAGAGGTGTTACTGCAGAATAGAGTAACCATGAGAATACCATAACTAGGAACGCCACTTCTTCCAATGTACAAATCATCATTGAGGGCTAATCTGATCTCAGGGTTTCCGGTAAGATAACTCTTCATTTGAATGGTGCCATCAATTTCAGATGTTAAAACATATCCCTGTTCAGAATCAATTTGATATTGGCTTAATTAAATTGTTTGACTGCTAAAATGCAGTTATAATTTTCATACTGAAGAAAGACAAATTTGAAAACCTATAACATGTATGGGCAGTTCAAAACACAAACTTGGCCATATAGTCCTCCCCTTTCTATATATATTAGGCTAATAACTCAGCTTCTCACAAGTCACTACGAAGTATATTTAATCTAGACTCTTTTTTTTATGAAGAAAAATTATTTTTGCAAGGATTTCTATGTCCATAATTGTATAACCAGAAAATATAGAGACCAATAGCATCAGAAGTATTTTGCACCTAAGATCTATCTTCACGACCCCCTTAAAACACTCACATGCTTAATTCATTGTATAAAAGAATAATATGTTCACTTTTTAATAGTGAAATTCAAGTTTGTCGTAAGACACAATAGAAAGAACAGTTGTGTAATCAAATCTTTGAAGTTTGAACCCATAATACAACATAACACCATAAAATAAAACATGATATGTTATTGTGAATAAAATGCAAAAGCATGAAAAAGCTTAATACTAACAGCTAATTAACATATACAAAAAAATAAAAATAAAAAATGAAATAGATTGGAAGATAGGAGGTGCATGTGAGGCATAATGCATGGATGATATAGTTCCTCAAATAAATAAAATGGTGAACAACAAACAAGGTAAACTGGAATCTTGATTACGGAAACTAAATGAAATGTGTACTAATATTAGTAGAGATATACAAAAAATCAATGTCACAGAGATCAGCTATTTATATGCTGTTGCTAACAAACAATAGTACAAGTACTTTGTCAAAACAGTAGTATATGAGCTATATACAATAACCCTCCCACAATGCCAAACTCATGATTCCTTAGTGATCAATATTGCCAGGTAGATCTTTTTGCTTCACGAAACATAAGTATAAATTAGCATTCCACTTCAATATGCCTGACAAACTATTTTAAAAAGAATCAAAGTATTTACAGGTTGAAATCTACAAGAGTTCCAACTATATAACTAGTATGCAGAAGACTAGTTCCTTACAAATAAAGTCTTCTTTAGGTCCACGGACAAATAAATTATACTAAAGTACGGAAATTACAAAAATTCTACCACTAGAACCTACATAAGCATTAAGCAAATTGATAGGAAACTTACACTGGAGCTAAAGGTAACACTTATTTTCTCAATAATATCAACAAAGACTTCCTCCCTCTTCCGACCACCAGGTTCATGAGCCACAACAGATTTTGTAACAGCAGTACCAGGCATTCGTTTGTTTCCTTGCTGCATAATGAATTAATGACCATCACGATAATCCATCTTCATATCAGGGCGAATTAAATGAATAGTAAAGCATGTCTTAAAGACAGTTTACTGGAAATGAAGGTCATTGGCGATGGGAATGTATTTGTAAAACAACTTAATACCATAAATAAGGCTGCTGGGCCAAGGGTAGGCAAGCGGGCAGCGTCAATCACAATTGGTTCATTGAATATATAAGACTTCAAAACTTCAGTAGACGTTGATTGGACATATCCAAAATCCTGCAATAAAGAGAGAAGATATGGCCATATTAGCTATCAAGAAGAAAGTAACTGCAAGGATACAATGAACACATAAGAAATTCCCAAAGCAATTTCATCGAATATCAAAAAAGTTAGCTGATATGTCAGAGAAGAAACACAGTACATTCAATTTTAATCAAGTAGCCAGGCTGCTATATAGTAAATGTTTAACATATAACTACTAATATTGTTATAACAAGACAACATTCTGAGTAATGGCTTACTAAAATGCTGACTCAATATGGGAAAAAAAAACGCGTAACATTGATAGAGAGGGGAAAACGCAACATCACACTATCATAAAAATTCGATATTACTTACAATAACTTCATCAAGCAGCTCATAGACAAGCACAAAATTTTTTCGTAGAGACTCTTCATTAAGGACGCCAAGGTAATCTTTGATTACACGTGCAATCCTCTGCAGAAGCTCCAAGGCCAAGGAAGGGGACAAGTTTATTCTTGCAGTTGCAACAAATAGAAGGCCAACCACCTTCACATGAAAGTAGTTTACACCGTCCAGATTCTGTTCATGAAGATGTAAAAAGTAACTATCAGGTTCTACAATGCAAGTCTATATAGATAAGAAAGAATGGAAATGATAATTCTCAGTCACTGTATGGACTATTGTAGAAAATAAAATAGACCTATGCAACTTCCTAAAAAATTAAGAAAAAGCAATAAGGCATTTAGACATCGGCTTTCTCAGTTGAATGAAGAACATGATGAAGACATGAAAGAATATTTAGTACAATAACAAGAGAAGAATGAAGAAGCCCTTTTTTTCCATAAATACACTGACAAATTTGATAAACCAAGAAAACAGACTTGTGGCAGAATAATATTAACTAAATCAACTTAAGGTAGGATAGGATAAAATATGTCACTAAAAAATACCCACAAAGACGGGTGGAGCTTCCTCTTTTCCATCTTCTTTCCAGAACTTTACTTTGCGGAAGAAAATCTCTGCACTTCCTTTCTGTACATCTCCACGATCTACATCATTACAACATTATACTCAGGAAAAAACACTAAATGCAAACTAAAGATGAAAGCCAGTAACAAAAGGGTAATGATTTATAACATAATGCATAAGACAGTGCTCAATTATAGTTGACCAGATGTAAGGCTGATTTTTTTTGTTTATACAGATAAATTTGTGATTCACAAAGGAACAAATTGATAATTCATTTAATCATTATAACATAATGCATAAGACAGTGCTCAATTATAGTTGACCAGATGTAAGACTGATTTTTTTTGTTTATACAGATAAATTTGTGATTCACAAAGGAACAAATTGATAATTCATTTTACCCAAATATAAAATTGATAGTTTAAAATTGTTGCACCACCTGCACTGAAACTTGATATCAATAAAATTTCAAGGGATGCTCTTCAAAACTCATAAAGATTTAATTAATTCGCAGATCTACAACAACCAACCAAGACCATCTTCCTTCAATGAACTCAATTTACGAACCCCAGATATTCCCCTTTATTTACAATAAATAAACGAAAGTAATCCCTAAATTAACCAAATGAAAATGATGAAAGCTTGAGAAGATAAAACCAGCCATCGGATAAATTAAAAATAAGATTAAAAAAATAAATAAATCAGTGCAGTTTTGGTAGAGCAAAATAGAGAGGAGCGTACAATCCCGAAAGACGATATTATCGCCTCTCTGCGAAAGCACGAAGAACTGAGATATCATGACGATCAACGCCTTCTACACCACAACTAGCTATTTGCTCCAACTCACACTGCGTCTGGATCGAGAGTCTCAACTCTCAAGCATCAATCAAGTGTCAAGCACGTTTTTATTGCCCAAATTTATTTCGAACTAGTTTTCATATGGGTGGGGCTCACGTGCACCCGAGCACACAGAGCACATTCTATGTCCCTTTACAATTTAAACTCTAGTAATACATAGATTTAAATAGGATTGGAGGGGGAGGGGTGTGTTCACATGGGGACATGGAGGGTTGTGTTCATATGAAGACACGGAATATCCCTTCATGTCCCAGGGAGTCCCCGGGATGGCAGGAGCTTTTGTCTTTCAAACAGGTTAAAATTTGTTTGCCTCACGACACTATTCACTCAAATATGTAATCCTTCCGTCTTTTAAAGTATTTCACTTTTCTTTTTTATCCGTCCCTCAAGTATTCCACACTTCACTTTTACTAAATTTGATAAAGAAATAAATTATTATAATATTCACTTTTTACACTCATTCTAATATAATACTCACTTTTCACATCTTCCAACAACTTTGAACACCTTTTTTACTAAATTAACTAAAATATATATTCAATTTCTTACTTTATACATTAAAAATAAAATTTTCTTAATCTCCGAGCACACCAATACGTGAAATACTTCATGGGACGGAGGGATACGGGTATATCCTTTGAGTGAGGTTCTTGTGTCCCGCGCACACCTTTGCGCCTTTAAAATTGAGTATTATGGATACGGGTATATTGTTTTGTTCTAAAATGTATACACTTTAATTAATAATGGTACGTTATTTTGTTTTAATAGGTATATATTTTTCATTAATATTTTTTATTTTTATTCAGAAAATAAAGAGTACACATCCCTATACTAAAAGGTGTACAATTTAATACAAAATTCTAAAGGCGCACGAAGTGGTGCACACAAGTTTTTGCCATATCCTTTAAGGCAAAATGTTGTATCACTATTAATTGAAGTGTATAGTATTATTTAAAATAAAATGTTGTACTCTTACACACTTTGTGTAACTCAAGAAACCAACTCTTTCAAACTAGCTGATTACACATGTTACCTCTTTCAATATTTTTGGCAGTTTTTTTAATAAATAAATAAATAAGAGAGTCTCTCTTGTGAGATGTGTTATTTATAAGACGGGTGTGAGACGGGTCGACCCATCACTAAAGTATGTTTATTGTATAGATAAAGTATACTTATTTGTAGTTAAGGTATGTCAATAATAAATCATGTTATACTACACTAAAATCAGCATACTTTAGAAAACATATTTTAATAATTATTAAACATAATTTATCTAAATAATAGACATACTTTAACACGTCTCACAAACCGTCTCATATTATTAACATCTCACAAGAGACTTTGTCAATAAATAATAGAGTATGCTAAATGTGTCAGATAAATCGATATTTTTGTAAATAAATGAAGTAAATGGATAAAAATGAAAAAATTGAAAAGTTTTTTTTGGATAGCTGAGTAATTTATTTTTTTATATTTAATTAATTAAAATATAAAAATATATAATTTGTTATTAATGGAATATTTTTTTGTGAGATAAATTATGAGATTAGTCAGATTTATTATTAAAGTGTGATTATTAAATATGTTAAATGTATTTATTAATAGTTAAAATATGTTTAGAGAGAGGTCTGGATGCCCTATAATAATTTGGCGTGATACTCTTGTAACATTCTATTGTATGAGTGACACGTAGAAGCAAAGAGAGAAAATATATTCTTTGTCAACATATAAACCTAGAGGCAAGAGATTTGATTTATTTACTGTACCATATGTCAATTTATAAAGAGATTTTGCAAGAGTTATTAACCAAAATTAATATCAAAGAACATTCCTAGCATAGTGAATTATATTATAACATAAAAAAAATCATATTATTTTAATGCATTTCGTCCCGCGTTAAGGTTTATATTTTTCATTTTGAATTATTCTACATTAAGGTTTACATTTGATTTTTTGTCAAGTTGGGCTCACACAAAACAATTACTTATTCCATGTAGGACCCACACACAATACTAATACAACTACCCACTTTATATTAAATATTATTTCTATCACCTAACTACACATTAATATATTATATCTATTAATCTTCGTGCGAAAAGTAAACATCAATATTAACGAGGGAACGTCGGATTTTTTTTTTGTAAAAAAAATATTATCAATAAATATATTTTACATAACAATTATATTTTAACAAGCTCTCACAATCCGCTCACATAAGCACTATCTCCACGATACTTTGTCATTAAACATAAGAATATATGGATGATGTAGTTAAGAGGAACTTTTTTTGTAATGCGTATTTTTTAAAATTTAATTTAAATTCATTTACTACTTTTTAAATTCCACTTTAAATATGATATTTTTCGATCTATTTTAATTTATAGAATTATGTAATATACTAATATTTTCATCTACATATTAATAAAAGATATCCATACTTTTATTAACACCATTTTTAAACTTTTATGTATATATAATATTTTAAATAACATTTTAAATAAAAAATTATACACCCTCCGTTCCGGAGTTAAGTTCATCAATACTGTAGATACGGAGTTTAAGAAAATTTAGTTTTTGACCAACTTTATTGACTTTTGAGGGATATTGTAGTATTTTTAGATAATAAATAAATTATAAAATATGTTATGTGTGTTAGGTGAGAGTGATATTTTTGAAATTAAGATAACTTTTAAGATTGTTAGTTAATGTGAAGTTTTCTTTTTTTGGGTGGTGAAAATAGGTGTGGGACGAACGAAAACGGAAAGTGTGAAGGTAAGTATGGGGCAGAGAGTACTTAATTAATGAAAAGTGATAATTATCTTAGAAAGTGACTAGGATACAACTAGGTACCAATTGGTACTCCATTTGATCTCCACCCTTAATCAATTTCTGATCATTCATCAAAACATTATAACACACACATTGAAGGTGAAGGAAGGAGGTTGTACATTTCAAAATTGATGCCTCCTTCCCACCCTAGTCATTGTCATTATGTTATTAAACTATTACATTAATAATTAATAAAAATGTATGAAAATTATAATTCTTTTAATAAATAGTAGTGATATATGATCATTGAACAATTGAATTATTTAATGATAATTAATAGGATAGCCATTCCTTTAATAATAATAATAATAATAATAATAATAAAATAAAAACCTTTCACATTTTTTTTGAGAAAGATGTTACTTTTAGATGTATATTTTTTTTTATATATAAATAAATGATAAAGTATATTAGATGTGTTAAGTATTTGTGATATTTTTATAAACAAAGTGTAAGAGATGAGGTTAGTTATTTCGTATCTATAACAACTTTGAATTTCATTATGAGACGGAGGAAGTATTACTTTTTATTAAAAATGTTATAACTTTTATGAGACGATCTCACACAAGTATTTACATAGAATAATTTTTAAAATATTAACTAAATAAATTACTTAAAATATACTCCCTCCATCCCACGTTGACGTTGACGTTTGCTCTTTGCACGGAGATTAAGAGATAAAATATCTAAATTTATGGGTTTGACTAAATACACACCTGTTTCTATTAAATAAATACCCCATGATTATATAATTAAAATATGTATTTCTAAAAAGTCTAAATTACCCTTACTTTATTAAATAAACAACCCCTAATTTATCTTATCTTGATATATTAAATCTTAATCTTAATATTATCTCATCTTAATCTTAAGCTTATCTTATCTTATCTTATCTTATCTTAATATATTAAAAGTGTGGAAGAGTTGAGAAACTTTTTTTTCCAATTATATCCTTACCTATTTTTATAAATTACACATCTTTACCCTTTCATATATTAATGATATATAATATTTAATAATTTCATTTATATTTATTCTATTTTTATTTTTTATTATTGTATATTAACATTTATTATTATAGGCTAATTATAATATGCACCCGTAGGGTGCACCCTCTTTAAAAAATGTATATAAATATAAATAAAAACATATACAATTATGAAAAAAATGTATACAATTTAATTGTTAGTTTTTTTAATGAAAATTGAGCGTAAAAAGATATACAATTATTAAAAAATATGTATACACTATTCAATAAAAAGTTATACACATATGAATGCTAGTTTTTTTAATGAAAAACTTAGTATGAAAAAAGTATACAATCATCAAGAAACATTGTATACAAAATAGAATAACATGTATACAAAATAGAATAAAAAATTATACACATATGAGTGCACCTTTGCATACGGGTGCACCTAATATCAACTCAATAAATAATGACTCTTCATATTCATCGTAATTATTTTAATATATATCTCTATATCTAATCGATTGTTATTTTCTTTATAAAAAAAAAATTAAAAGTGACAATCTTAAAGGGAATGAGAAAATTTTTAAATAATTATTATTTCCCTATTATATATCATTATCAACTAATTAATTTACCAATTTCTAATATTTTTCATAATGATAAATATTAATTAACTTTTAAACATAATGGAGCAATAGTTAAAACCGTTCATCCCTAACATTCAATGCACCCATATTTTCTAAACATTCTCTTATAATGAATTAGAATTTTAAGGTCGTGAAAAGGTCTTTTTAATGTCATTACATAGTGGTTTTCGACAGATTGAATTCATTATCCCTTTAGGTATTTGATACTCCATTTATTTAGTAATTGAATTTTAATTGTAAGTTTCTTGATAATTTGCTTGATAGTATAAAAGCCAAAATTCAGATGTTAATGTAGCTCAATTTTACTTAGTTTAACTATTTTTTTTTCATCTTTTCTACTTAGATTTGTTTAACTATTTAGTTTTTTTTAATTCATGTGAATTATTTTCTACTTAAATTTGTTTAACTACTTTTTTTTTTCATCTTTCCTACTTAGATCTGTTTAACTATTTAGTTTTTTTTTTCTAATTCATGTGAATTATTGTTGCGCATTTTTTTTATTAGTATTTGATTTTATAAAGCACTTGTATATTTTTTAGTTTGATATCGCGAAGTATTATAATATATGCATCTATGTGCGTTTGGCTAAAGAAAAATCGATTGGAAATTGGTTGAACAAATCAAAATATTTTTTCATTGATTTGTCATTGTGCTACTTGAGCTGGTCTTTATATATTGTGGGTTTGAATTTTTGTTCATATGTTGATTTTTACTGTGACTTATAATTGCAATTACGAGTTCCTGCAGAGACCGATTTCTCTATTCATTTTTATTTCGACAGCTGGAGCTTAGAACTAAATCAAATAAAATTCTAGACGAACTTATGGTAAATTTTAATAATTCATTCATATCAGAATCCAAGCTGAAATATTATTCTCTTAATGCATAAATTTATTTTATTCACCATTTCAATTTGTCATGTAAAGTTGGGATATATATAGCTGATTCCAAGATGGTTATGTTTCATCCACATAATTGGTTATTGTTGTGCGGTTCGGATCTCCTGTTACATTTTGTTATTACATCTCCTGTTGCAAACCGTTGGATGATTGACACGTAGGATAACAATTATATAACCTAACAATCAACCCTAAGGGGAAAGATTGAGATTTTACTCTCCGCATACATATCACTCATCTAACGCGTGTAATAAGAGATATAACACCAAAATATAACAGGACATCCAAGATCATTGTCGTAGAGGATAAATAGAAGCAGAAGCAGCGTTGCTTATGAGCAAGTCAAAAAGGCCAATTAAGTTATCCTTAATGGTTACTGGTTGAAAACACCAAATATGCATATTTTTTACATTCGGATTTTTATATGAAACACTTTTACTAATACAGTTATTTACAAGATCAAAAATAGAATTAAGAGTATTCGTACATAAATTTTATACTTTTAAGATTTTTATAACAATTTTATTTTTCTTTCAATCAATTAATCACTTAATAGACCCATTATCTCTATAATAAAAAAATTTAACATTTTATAAACGATTAATATTACTTTTTTTTAAAAATAAATCTAATCAAAAGAGGAACATACATAAATTAATTTAATGATTCCTATATTATAAAAATAATAAATAATAAAATAGACAAAAATAAAACTTTCAAGCTCTCGACGGACCATTCGATCTTGAGAGGTTAGGTACAACTTATATCTTTACAAACCCTTTGTAAATTATAATAAAATGTAAGTATAAAAGTAGAACAAAGAGAGATTGTATAAATAACGTCCATACACATGAATTATACAATATATTTGGAATCAAAATAACTTTATTTTATATAATATACACATAATTTAACGCATAACTTAATTATTCTCGATATTAAATCATATTAGATAATTATTAAAAACAATATTTATACAATTTCTTTTACTAAATAAAACATACATGCAGTGCACGTGTTATACACTAGTAATATGAAAAACCAACTCTTAGGCTTCATTTAATTTCATTCTAATGAAGACTCTGAATTCGAGGACACTAGCTATCAAAGTTTCGATTACACATTATCAGAAATGTCAGTAAATTTAGAACTCAATTTCCATTTACATACAGTTCATATATGTGCACTTCATGCAATATCATTTCGTGAGGGATCACCAATGAGTTGAGATCACCGATTTCGTGAGGGATCATCTGTGGATGGATAGATCAATACACAAAATTGATCAATATTCGGACAAGCACCATTTCATCCGACTAATTATATTTCAGGGTTTTATTCCTATTTTCATTTTTAATATGTCTTCTTACGAGTTTTAGTTCTGTGGAAATTTTACCTCCTTTCATTCTTTCTTTACACTTTAACATGGGGGTTAGGTATTTTCATACAGTATTAAATATGATGTGCGCAGTGTAGGAGAAGGGCTACAATGCAAATATATATATATATATATATATATATATATATATATATATATATATATATATATATATATATATTTTTTTTTTTTTAAATGCAGACAAATTAACAGAATTTTTTTTTTTGAGAATGCAGAAAAGAAAAATTTTAAGTGATAAGAAAATGAAAGAGAGGAGATGGAAAAGTTAAAAATGGATAATGGAGGGGTGTGTATAATCTTAAAAATTAAGAGTGTATAATCTTAAATTCAAAAGGATATTTTTAGATTTTTAGCGGGCATGTATTTAATAAAATTAAGATTTAGAAAATTAAAAGGGGTGTGTATTCAATAAAAATGGGTGTGTATTTATCAACACTGTATTTTAATATGCAGTGAGGTGAGAAAAATAATATTTAATATAAAATGGATAATTGTATTAGTATTGTGGGTTCTACTGGAATAATAATTTTTTTATATAAGCCCAATTAAAAAAAAGAAAATATAAACCTTAGGACAACTCAAAATAGAAAAAGTAAATCTTAATGCAGTGGAGAGAGTACTAACTTTAAAATAAATACGTTCCGTAGAATAATTTTTAAAATGTTAACTTAATGAATTACTTAAAATAACTTTATAATAAATATAGCATATATACTAATAAATATATTATTTTAATTTTTAATGGGTATATTTAAAGGATTTTTTTTTTTACTTTTATGCCTTTAACTTTATTTTGAATTGATGACAAATTGTGTAATATTATAAATTTTTTAAGGTTATTAATTTTTAGGTATAGAACCACATTTATTGAAAAGGGAAATGTAAACTTTTAATTAAGCATAAACAATTGTGTAAATCGGGTTCACGGGATAAATTATGTGGTCTTCCTTCCAATTTTATATACCCTATATATTATTAGAGTGTTTAAATTAAGGGAACCATAGGGTTTATAAGTGTTTATTATGTAAACTCGATTTATAAGAGACTAACCCTTAAATGAGATGCTCAAAACAATAATATATGGAGTAAACATTATAGTGGGATAGAGAGAGTATACTCCCTCCGTCCCGCGTTAACGTTTGCTTTTTGCACGGAGATTAAAAAATATAATATTTTAATGTGTAGTGAGGTGAGAGATATAATATTTAATGTAAAGTGGATAGTTTTATTAGTGTTGTGTGTGGGCCATATATGAAATAATTAACTGTTTTGTGTGGGCCCAACATGATAAAAAAGGAAATGTAAACCTTAACTTGAGACAATGCAAATGAAAACGTAAATCTTAACGCGAGACGGAACGGCTTGGATGCTCTATTATATTATCGTGTTACATCTATTGTTACACTGATCGGATGAGCACAACGTGTCTTAAGAGAGAGATTATTCTAACATTTCACTAACGACTGTTAAAAGAACTAATCAAGGTAAGAAAATATATATTAGGAAATTAAATTCTCAACACAATTCTTCCCAAAACCTTCCATAATGCGCTGGTTCACCCACGCTTTCTCCACATCAGGAGAGAAATACCATACACATACATACACACACTTAAAGTGAAATCATTCTCCTCTTCTACACACATACTGAATCCTATCTTTTTTGTAATTAATCATTCAACTAAGCTCAATTAATTCGATTTCCACACCGGAAAATATGGCCGCCGTCGCAACTACCGGGGGAAGCAATAGGAAGCAAGGCGACGTCGTATAGTTGAGCGTGGAGCCGATCGCCTCGCCCTAATCACTGGCCGAATCCAATCCCACACCTCCACTTCTACCCCTGTTCTTACCACTGCTGGACAGAAGTGACGGGCAAACTAAAGTTTGTTGAACCAAAATATATTTCATTATGTGCTGGGTGCACAAGCAGCCATCGGGAGTTGTTGTCTTCGTTAGTGCCCATTTTGAAAACATAGAAGTCTCTATCCATGATATACAAATGATACCGATCAAAATGAGGGAGAGGAAATTCCATCATGTTCATATTTTGTTAAATTCAAGAGAGGAAGTTCCATAATAAGTTTAGCTTTTTATAAATCAAACTGATACTCTGTAAATATCATGCTTGCTGATCTATATCCATACAACTTATTTCTTGGTTTTTTTAAAGCAATGTTATGAGGAAGATTAGCATTCATAAAAGGGCTACACAACACAATAATGACACATGACTAAGATTTCAAATGTATGCTTATAGATGGTTCATAAGAACATTTCTTACCAACTCTGAAAGATCATTAAAAATCTGCAGGTTACCAGAGTTCATCAAATTCAAACACTCTCCACCTATTATTTTTGCATCAAAATCTCTAACAGCTGAGTTTAAAGTGTAAGTTGATAGTACAAATCATTTCAACCACAAGCCGATCAAATTCACACCACCACCTTCCAACAAAATTGCAACCAATGTCACAACATTGTGAGTCATCTATTTAAAAAGTTATACTATAATGCTATCCATTGTCATCCAAGCTAAAAGATGGAAAAAAATTTATCTAGGAATTAATAAAGTGTTAATAAACTCAGTAAATTGCATCATCCAAGAAAACTAATTCAAGAGAAAGTATCAATAACAGAATTCTATTCTCATAAAATTCTATAAGAAAATAATATTGAAACAAATAAGAAAAGCTATAAACTCTATATTTGATTCTCAGCATATCAGCACATCCATTATTGGCTTCCTTAGTTTATCCTTCTGGAAAATACACCCCACCATGTTCTTTGGCTTTGAAAGTTGCTCCTGTAAATTTGTAGACAATTTGATAAGTATCAATAAATTAAAAAATAAAATAAAAATAGAGGCAGCATATATAACTGAATAATACTTTAACCATAACATGTAGCAACATTGTTAAACTCATTTGACATTGGCCTTTATCTGAATGACTAGTATTACTTGGATTAAAAACCTACAAACAAAAAATTACCAAATGAATTACCAAATTCAATTAAAAAAATAAGGATGGGTTTGGCTAGAACTCCCATTCATCCCTACTGAAACCAAAAAGCCCTGTTCGTTACTTTTGAAATTATATTAATATCGCTCTTGAGAACAAAACTTCATTTAGGAATTTCTACAAACACCTGGTGTGTGTTAATATGAATACCAACAATTTGAGCCTAAAAAAAAGGGAAGAAAACATGACAGCAAAAAAATTAAAAATAATTAAGATTGAGCCATGTTTAGTACCAGGTATCTGTATATGCTTGAGGATGTCTCTGTTACGAACTCGATGAAGAAAGCACCTTTCTGCAATTTATGGATCGAAAATGGCGAAGGAAGGGTTTATCCAATGTTGTGAATATTGCCGATGCTAGAGTGAATTCTGAGGAGAATTTCAGCGTAACTCCTTGAGATGATCGCATTATGGAAGGTTTTGGAAAGAATTGTGTAGAGAATTTTATTTACTAATATATATTTTTTTTACCTTGATTAGTTCTTTTAACAGCCGTTAGTGAAATGTTAGAATAATATCCCTCTTAAGACACGTAGCACTCATCCATCGGTGTAATAAGGGATGTAACAAATAGAGCATCCGAGCCGGGGACGGAGGAGTATTTATATGATATATAAACTCACTTATTTTTGTTATGGATGGTTCAAATCTCTTATTAAATTTTAACGTTATATATTTTATTACAAACTTTTATATAAACGGACATAAGTGAGAGACAAAATTTATATCCTGAAAAAAAGTTGTGATTTTTCTACACATACTTATCATTCATCTAATATTTCTAATGCTTGTCGCATAGTAGGGAATAATACAATATGTATAAACGGAGGCGATCGCCACATACCCATCGAGGTGTAAGCCATGAGAGCACCATATTTGCATGCAACAACACACAAAACCATTCACAACATGCAATGACAAATGTCACTCCATTTTCTCCATCTCATCACATACGTGTCCACCACAAACCATACCCATCTTCTCTATAAATGCTCTCCATTCTTCACTTCATCTCAACCATCAGATCCTTGTAAACATGGCTGCCATTCCCACACTCTCTCTCATCACCTTCTTCATCGTGGCTCTCCTCATCCATGGCTCATCTTGCCTGCAACAAGAACAGCTATGGCAGAACCTTCAAAGCCAGCAGCAGCATCGCCTCCGAGCCCGCACCCAATGCCAGGTTAGCAGCCTCACGGCTCAGGAACCTACCCTACGGTACCAGTCGGAGGCCGGTCGGACCGAATTCTGGGACCGAAACAACCAGCAGTTCGAGTGTGCCGGCGTGGCTGCTGTCAGGAACATTATCGAACCTAAAGGCTTGTTGCTCCCGCACTATAACAATGCTCCTCAGATCCTCTATGTCGTTCGAGGTTAGATTATTAGATGTTAATTGAGAATATATCACATTTATCAGTGCTTTAAGTACGCTCGATTTTAACTTTGATTTTTTTAGTATTTTTGTCATTTTTTACTTCTTTTTGTCTTATTTAAGTCCTTAGGCCATCTCCCTTACTATTTTAGTAAGGACCATCTCCAATACTATTTTAGTGCACACTACACTCTATTCTAGTGCAAAATATAATGCAAAATATGCATAACAGCTTCAATAATTTTATACTAAATTTTACACCACATAAAATATTCTTAGAATATTCTTCTATTCTTTTACTTTTAAAGTAATTTTTATATTATATATTTAATTAATAAATTAATGCAAAATAATATATTTATTATATATTTTATAATTTATTACTGTATTTAAAAGTAAAAAAATAAATATAAAAAAAGTAAATAATATTCTTAGAATATTCCTTCTATTCTTTTACTTTTAAAGTAATTTTTATATTATATATTTAATTAATAAATTAATGCAAGATAATATATTTAATGTTAAAATAATTAATAAATTATATATTTTATAATTTATTACTGTATTTAAAAGTAAAAAAATAAATATAAAAAAAGTAAATAAAAGATATACGTTACATTATGAATTTTTATATAAATAAAATATAATAATAATAACTTAAAAATAAAATGATATTTTAAATTTAAAAAATTGAAATGGTGGAGTGTGGCGTGTAAACAGTGCCTGTAGCGTGGCACTGTTCATTTATCCTAAACTAGCGTGGAGTATAGTGTCTCGTTAGAGTGGATTTTTCACTCTAAAGTAGTGTTTAGCGGAGCACCTGGAGTTGCTCTTAGGTGTTAGTAACTTAGTAATTTATCTATCTACTTTATCATTCATTTTTTATTTTTTTTAATTCTCAAATTTATTCTTCTTTTTTTAGTATTTTTTCATTTGTCTTATGTAAGTTCTTGGGGGATTTATCATTCATTTTATTTGAAAAGTGGACTAAAAATGGACCAAAATTTGGGAAAAAAATTGACTATTCATTTTATTTGAAAAGTTATAGTAAAATTGTATAATAAAAAAATGGACTAAAATTGGGCAAAAGGAGTAAAAGTAGATAAAAAAAACTAAAATTAAAAATGCAAACGAAAAAGATCAATGTTGGAATCAGTGATAAAATTGACCATTCATTTTATTTGAAAAGTTATAGTAAAATTGTATAATAAAAAAATAGACTAAAATTGGGCAAAAGAGTAAAAGTAGATAAAAAAAACTAAAATTAAAAATGCAAACGAAAAAGATCAATGTTGGAATCAGTGATACTTAGCTTACGAAACTATGATATTTGTGTTGTTTTCAATTATGTTAATTGTGATTGTGAATGTTATGTAATCTAGGGAGGGGACTTCTCGGAACTGTGATTCCGGGTTGCGCTGAAACTTTTGAGTATGAAAGGCAACAGTCGCAGCCTCATCAGTCGGAGGAGGAGTGGTCGAGGAAGTTCTCCGACCGCCATCAGAAGGTTCATCGGTTCAGACAAGGAGATGTTCTTGCATTGCCAGCTGGCTTTACCCTCTGGTTTTACAACAATGGAGGAGAGCAGTTAGAAACCGTTGCTCTACTGGATACAGGCAGTGAAATCAACCAGCTAGATCAGACATTCAGGGTAAATAACACTACTGCATGCGTCTCAATATTCACAATTTATAACATAATTAATAATCCCCAAAATTTATTTATTAAATATAGTCTCACAAAATTTAATTTCTTCAAAATAGTTTCATATTTTTTAATTTAAAAATTAACACCAAAGGGTATTTTTTAATTTTTAGAATTAATCTCATAGTTTTTATATTACACAAAAATAGTTTTTTTAAATAAAATAATTAAGGATTTCTTCATAATAAAAGTTTTCGAATCATCATGATACCCACATTTCAAAGAATCACGTGACCCACATTTCTAAAGTTGCGAGTAAAATTTGGATTAATTTTTTTTTTGATGAAATTTGAGCATCAAAAGTTAAAAGAAAAAATTGAATTTTATTTTTTGGATTAAATTTAAGCAATATTGAAAGAAAGATTTAGCACGAAAATGAAATTTTAACTACTACAAAACTTTTTAAATAAAGTAAGAAATAAGGATGTACACATTCCTTGTGCAGAACTTCTTTTTAGCTGGAAGACCACGAGGCCTCCCAGAAAGCGGCCTCTACAGCAGGCAAAGGGGAGAGAGACAACAAGAAGAGCAACGAAACAACATTTTGAATGCATTCAGCGATGAACTTCTGGCCGAGGTGTTCAATGTTGATATAGAAACTGCAAGGAGACTGCGATCGGAGAACGACGAGAGAGGTCAGATCGTAAGGGCCGACAACTTCGACATCCTTATTCCGAAAGACGAACAAGACGAGGAAAGGTGGCGCGGGATGGGACCGTGGACGGCTAATGGCTTGGAAGAAACATTCTGCTCAGCCAAGTTGATACACAACATAGATGATGCCTCACGTTCTGATGTATACAACCCACGTGGCGGCCGTTTGTCCTCCCTCAACAGCCACAAGCTCCCCATCCTCAACTACCTTCGTCTCAGTGCTGAGAAAGGTGTCCTTTACAGGGTAAATATTTAATACACTAACTTTAAATAATTTTATCCATTTAAAAAATTACTGATTTTAGAAACATAGACAGAAAACTCTTTATTTTTTTTTGGAAACAGGTATTAAGAAAATGTTTTTTTTACAAACTTAAAATTGTTTTTTAATAATAAATAAATAATAATTAATTAAGTTATGTGTTAGAGAGATTATTTATTCTAAAATTATTATCATTTTTAAGAGTGTAATTATACAGACAAAAAATTTACTGGGACAGGATTATTCTATTTTAGCATTTAAAATATACTTTCAAATGATATATGATTTGATTAAAAAAAATACAATTGAAAAAAAATACAAATGATAAGTTTAATAATTAGGAGTATTTAATAAGGATAATATAGGAAATAAATAAATGTTTATTGGGGATTGAAAAAACTCTGTATTAACAGAGTATATAATTCTCCAAAATAAAAAATTTACCGATAAATATGATACTACTACGTTTCTATAAAAATTGTAAGTTGTTCCTCCCTTAGAACAAATTAATAGCTAGATAAATGATGATTCTGCTGTTTTGTAGGATGCACTCATGGGACCTAACTGGAACTTGAACGCACACTCCATCATCTACATAACACGCGGAAGCGGTAGGTTCCAGGTGGTGGGGCACGCCGGAAAGTCGCTTTTCGACGGCGAGGTGAGAGAAGGGCAGCTTATCATAGTCCCGCAGAACTACGTGGTGATAAGGAAGGCGAGTGAAGAACGAGGATTAGAGTGGATCACATTCAAGACCAACGACAACGCCATCACCAGCCAGCTCGCTGGACGACTGTCCGTGTTCCGGGGGATGCCGGTGGAGGTGCTGATGAACGCGTACGACATATCCCGAGATGATGCCAAGAGATTGAAGTACAGAAGAGACGAGTCCAGAGTGTTCAGCTCCAGCTCAAGGTCGCGGAGTAGGCCAAGGCCAATTGAACTTGCTTTAAATCTCATCAAGAATGTCATGTGAGAGACTGTCTTGTAATATGCAGGGAAATTACGTTTTTGGAATAATTGAGAGATCTCAAATTTGCAATCTGTAGTGGATGTATTAATACCAGGTTGTACTTTGAACTTTATTAACGGAAATAAAATTTGGGCACCTCAGTATTTCTAAATTTTCGGCTCTGTTCTATTGTTCTATGTGTCATTTGATAAATCATCTCATGTGTCACACCGTTAGATGGACGATACGTTGGAGAGATAAATTATATTTTAAACTTTATGGGCAATGATTGAATTTATTTCCCTCTTTTATGTGTGGCATAGAAGATGATATACAAAAACGTGGCATAGAAGATGATATAAAAAATGACGCAGTTAACGTGTGACATAAAATATATACAAAAAATGTGGCACAGCACAGAAGATGATATAAAAAATTATGCAGAAGATTCGATGTGCTAAATTTTTTATGGAATTTTATGCATAGATTATCAACAAAAATTAATTTTTTTAGCGACGGCCAATGATTTATTTATGTGAGTATATTTTTTTATTAATAATGATGCATATATATTATATAAAAGAAGAACTTTGTTTTTATTAACAATGATGCATAGATATTATATGAAAGAAAGAAGAACTAATAAACAAATTATGAGTAATCTAGAATAGTCAGGTAAAGTGAAAAAAAAGTAATGATCTAGAATTAATTAGACTAATCACTTCAATATTAGAAAATTTTAAAGAGACGGTGGATGAGCCATCCTTTCCACTATAAATATAGGCAGAATATTTGTAACATGTAGTTGAAAAAAAAACCATACAACCAATCTATCTATTCGTAGTAAATTTCCAATTCAATTACTCCCCCTGCTTTTATCCTATTTCATACAAAACCAATTACAACTATCTATTTCCACAAACATTTCAATCTCACATATAAACCTCCATAACTCATATCCTAAATAACATGTTAGAATATAAATATCATATGTCTCTCCTAAAACTTAAATATAAAAGTGGAGGAACTCTTGTGTTATATTTTTCTCTAATTTCTAACTTGACAACTTACAAATAAAAACATAGGTGGATATTTATAGGAGAATACCATACATGAATCTACACTAATACATAAATCATAAATGTATATCATCCAAGCTGCTGACATACATGTATCTAATTAAATAACCTTGACTAATAAATAAATAAAGATGAATCTAGATTACTAATTAATATCTCAACACTCCCCCCTTATCACTACAAGATAGTAGCGCAGTGATGAATGTAGGAATATAGTGAATTTAGAATCCATTTATAGCATGGTTTCATACAATTATTTGGTTTGAATGTTTAAGTGTTCTATTATACTTGATACTTGGAAATATTTGGAGAATTTGTATTTTGATAGTTTTGTATGATTTTTAGATAAAAATTGATTTTAGAGGTAAAAAGGAAGATGAGGAAGAAACGATGCTCAATTTGAAGCTGAAACAAGCGAGAATGAGTCAAAATAAAATTGCTGAAAAATGCTGAAGCACCAATCTGCCCAGAGTAGCGCAACTCGTGGCGAGTTCGTGCCATGAACTAGTCCAAAGTTTTGTCCTGGACCTATGAAAGGGTGAGTTCCGACACTGGACCTGCAAAAGGGCGAGTTTCGACATTCGTGGCGAGTTTATGGCACAACCTCTCTTAGAGTGTCAACACTCGAGCCAGTTTGGACAAAAGAATTGCCAACTATCTGAAAAAATTGAGAAGATCCCTAAATTGGCTATTTAACCTCATGTAAGAAGTTAAAGTTTATTGTCGAATCAAATGGTGACATGTGGGTTTTTCTTGATTAAATATCAATTTTGATTTATTTTGGAATTTAAATAAATTCGATGTTGCAACACTCTCAGCGATTTCGGGTCCTTTTGAATAGAACAAGTGAATCCAAAAATGGCCATGACTTTGGGTAATTTTTAATCAATTGAATGATTCTAATGAATTTTATTTGACTTTTTTTCTCAATCACAATATTTTTGGCATTCCCATTAATTCAAAAAATACTATTTTGCCCTCGATATTGCACCTTTCTCTTAGCGATTTGGGTGTCATTTCTATGACAACATTTCATCATTTTTTCATTTTTAATGATCACTTAGTAATCTTCTTTTAGAATCATCATGTTTTGATTCCAATTTTGAGTCAGGAAATTGATGTTTAGAAAGTGTTGAGGTCATATGATATTAATACATGTATTAGTTGATTTTTTATGATGGCTGTGCATATCTATTATTCTCACTCAGTTTAGTATTGAAGTTAATTAATTATAAATTTGGTTGACATGATCTTTTATTTATCTCCCCTACTTGAAGTTTCATATATTTTATTTTATGTCGAATACTTATTATGGGTACTTTAGAAACCGTATGAGAGTTTCTTACGCGTCGAGTAAAAAAATTTATACTTGATTATATATTACATATTAGGTTTTCGTGTGTAATTACTTTATTTACTGTGGTTTTTACATGTTTCTAACGAGGTTTGAGCCGTTGTAGTCTAATTGTCATTAATATTTGAAAGCCTGTTCCTTTAGTATTATTTGTAGATAGTTCACCTGTATTCATTTCAAATTGGGTAAAGTATAAAATGGATGATGCACTGTTGATATTATATGTGCACTACAATAATAATTTGTTATGTTATTCAGGTTCTACACTCTACTGTGAATAAAATTACATTCAAGACAATTATTGCAGCCGACTTCAATGGTGTAAATACACGAGCAAAGCTGCGGTAAGGATCTACTTAAATTTGGAGCTGCCATTTTCTTTTCAATAAACATACTGTTTTAATCTTATTTTGGTTGGCAAGTTAGTGTTTGTCGAGTTAGTGTTTGACCAATTTTGGTTGGCAAAATCATAGTTCTACACAATTTATATATTAAATAATTTAATTTCATGTATTATTAATTATTATGTTTCTAGTATCTTCATTTCAAATATCTACTCATTTTTAATATCTACTCATTTTTAATATTTTTAATGTTTAAATTTTATTAAAAAATAAATATTTTGATATTTGTTCTTCAATCCTAATATCCTAACAAGTATTATATTTTATGGTTCGATATTTAATTTTGTAATCTTTATCTTTATATATATAATAGCATCAAATTTGTCACCTATTTTTACACTAATTTTCCCCTCAAAGCTGATTTCATCATTTTTGGTTAATTAAGATTCACCTAATGGTACCTTATATCCATTGATCTCTACCATTGATTTCTTTCAATTAAATCAACACCATTGATTAAAACCCTATACATTACTTTTCTCTCACATATGTCTCATTTTTCACTCTTCACGTTTCTCATTTCTTTCACTCTTCTCTTCATTCAAATTTCTGAATCTTGATTTTGCCATTAAACATCATCGATGAAACACTGCAGTCCTAATATGTGTGAAACCCTAAAACCAATTCTCTTTTAGTTTGTTTCGACCCTAGGGCTCTTGAAACCATTCTTCGGGTCTCAAACACGTTTAAACAGGTAAATCACTAAATCTCTTCTCCTTTATCTTTCAATTTCTCTATTTATGTCTCGTTGAGACGATTCATTGATGAATTAACAGTCCCAAGTTCATAATTTGCAAACACTTCTGAACAAGTGAAATTCTCTTCTCCTTACTCTTTCATTTTCTCGATTCATCCCTCATTTTCCTTTCTCTCTCATATTTGCTTCGACCCAGGTGCTATTGAGACGAGTCTTCGAAGAATTAACAATCCAGGTTCATAATCTGCAAACACTTCTAAACAGGTGAAATACTCTTCTCCCTTCTCTTTTATTTTCTTAATTCATGTCTCAGGTGCATTCCTGTAAAACATACACCAGAGCTTTATGCAATTTTATGAAACATATGGCACGGGAAGTGGTGTTGAAAAATTAAATATTTTAGAAAAAAGTATAATTTCCCTTTAAAACATAAAAGCTTTATGCAGTTTTATGCAAACTTTCTTTAAAAGTGATGGCTTGGCCACAGAAATTAAGTGTATCAGGAAAACATGTGTAGTTTCAGAGGAGATATCATGAATGATTCACACACTAAAGTTATCGCTAGAAGATCTGTTCTGAATTAATTTATTGAATTTTAGAGTGAGGCAAAAAAAGTAACTCTCTTTTCTTGCTTTCATTTCCACAATTTTTGTATAATCACTCTTATGAATTGTTGACTTTTATTTCCTCTTTGTATGAAGATTGATGAATATGTGCAGAGGAAAATTATTAACCATAGGTCCTTGAAGCAATTCAATATTATCAGATTTAAAGAGGTAACAATACAGTTAATCCCTTTTGATTTCATTTATGTATGCTAATTATCATGTGTGGGAAGAGAGTGAAATGGAGAGGGAAATTGAGAGGTAGAGGGAGAGGATGAGAGAGAGAGAGAGAGAGATTTTATCAAGATGATGCTATTTATGCTCATCAATTAAAGAAAGGAAACATTTGGTTAATGTGAACTCATTCTTATACCTTAGCTTTTTGCTCTGGTTAAACTTCATTTTTTTCTCATTCATGTGATCTTTATAAATGTTATATATTCACATATTGGTTATGGATTAG
Source organism: Pogostemon cablin (assembly GCA_023678885.1). Lineage (NCBI taxonomy): Eukaryota > Viridiplantae > Streptophyta > Magnoliopsida > Lamiales > Lamiaceae > Pogostemon > Pogostemon cablin. The sequence continues at coordinate 9,989,711 of CM043008.1, read as the reverse complement.
TGGATGCATAGTATTTTTGTTTCTTTTTTTTCATCATTATGTTGACGTTATCAGATGGTTAACTAATATGGTGCTTAATAATCAATACATAAATACCTAAACATGTTTCTATCTTTCTTTGAAAATTCTCAATGATGCTTTACATTCATTTGATATTTGATAGCTTCAAAATTAATTTATTAGAGTTGGGATAGAATTTTTTACCATTGGCACTTGAAGAGAATTGAAGAGTGATGATGATGACATAGAGTTCTTCAGTTCAGGTCATATAAATGAACACATCATAGGACATTCTACACATTATATTCATATAAGCTTACTAACACCATTTCTCTTTGTTAATAATAAGATCATCAATGAGTAGGGTAATGCTTAATCTTCTTTTCACCACAATTCGTTATTCGAATAATGTTTATGTAATTTTATGAAGAATGAGTTTTTTTTACTTGAATTTCTATACCTCGCTGCAATTGTAAGGGTTAAAAACATGAAATCTTTGGTCTGTAGATAGCAGAATAGATTGAATAGATGCTTTACATGTCAGTGGTAAAAGAGTCGGGTATATGACTAGAATCGTGATATTCTTTTAATGATTACTTCAATGAAGTTTCTATTTCTTTAGGAATAGATTGATTCATCATTCATGTTGAAAAAAATTCCACGCAAAGTTAAATGCTGGAAAATGGGTAAAAGAAAATGAGAGTATGTGTTGGATGTTTGAAAATCTTGGTTTATGTAGAAGGCATTTTAATAAAATGTTGCATTTTTTTTTGGTGAAGCTTATACTCTTTAAATTGTTGCAGCGATGCTTTGTAACAGGTGTGGTACTTGGAAAGTAGACAAAATTTGTGGTAGCTACAAAAAAACTTGCTATTGTTCTGAAAAACACCAGGTAATTGTCTCTCCCAATTTTAAATTAGACACTCTAAACATTCAGGTAACAAATTGTTCATATATATTTCAATGCTGCAAATTAGCAATTTGGTAAGTCAAGTCATTAAGTCTTATGCAGACAATTAGAGACTTCTATCAGAGATTCTAAATAAGGTAATGCTCTTACAGAATTAATACAATCCCATGTGAGTATGTTTAGTTGAATAGGATACATGATAGAAGTTTTTGCATGGTAAAAATAGACATTTATATAATATTTTATTTTATATCTACCATTTCCAATAGTTTACTTTTTAAGCTAAGAATATGTATGGCCTAATAAAGTTGATGTATTATGGATTTGTATTTTTATTGGCAAGAAGCAACCAACAACTCCCTTTGGCCAGAGTGTGAGATCACAAATGAGGACGAGTGTTAATTTGACGAATAGATCCATATTTTTAAAGAAGAAATGAAAAAGAGTACATGGAGATACAAAAAGATGTGTTAAAAGATATCTATTTGAACCTATAATATCCACTATTCATGTCCCTAAACATGTTACTGTTTAGAAACTCCGGTGTCGGGTTGTACCAAGTCAGTGGTCCACCAACATTAGCAAGCAGATCAGCCACCGAATTTCCTTCTCTATAAATATGCAAGATTCGGAAGGAAATGTGAGGAATTAAATTCTTAGCCTTTCTCCAACGTGAAAGCAACCTCCATGGGATTACTGGAGACGGATGTGTAAGATCATGTATAACATATGTCGAATCAGTCTCAAGCCATACTCTTTGCCATCCTCTGTCATGTGCAAACTCAATAGCCAAGCATGCTGCAGCGAGCTCAGCCTCCAGTGAAAACCCAACTCTAAATCCACACGTGAAACAGCCCATAGCAAACCCTCTGCTATTTTGAAATATTCCTCCACCTGAAATGTTTCCTGGTGAGCCTAAAGCATATCCATTTGTGTTAACATTTGCCCACCCCAGCGGCGGTGCCCTCCAATGAACAAGGATGATCCTCGGGGCTTTCCTGTCTTCCAGCAATGCCGAAAAATTTAAGAGTGCAGAGATCATCCACCGTATTGCCCATAATGCCCAACTCAAAGTTGTTTCCCTCTCTGATTAATGCAAACATCGTTGCAGTGATTGCTGAGCTTCTGACAGATTTATCAACTACCTCCCCTTCTCGCAGTTCATAGCCATCATGCATTGCATTGTTCCTCTCTTGCCACATGATCCAAATGTAGGTGACAATTGATTAGCCATAACTTATAGTCGCGTTGACCAATTCAAGAATTTATCGAACCATAGGGAAGTCGGCGCTAGAGCTTAAGCGAGATTACATTTATCGCAATTTTATAGAGACGAATCATCAATTGGTAGTTTGATCAAATAAGAAATTAAATCAATCAAAGCAAGCAGACAAGCAATGATTAGCAAACAAAATAGATGGATGAAATGAGTGGTTTTCCAAGTTGAGTAAAAGTGAGATTAACAACAATTAAGAAATGGAAATCCTAGGATAAATGCATCAAATTCATATGATCATGGGTTTAGACTAAGGGCCAACACTAAGTTCACCTAAACTCCCTCTCAAGATGAATAAGATATGGAATCAACCTCAATGGATTGTTTCTCACTCAAACAATTCCAACTAGGTACTAAGCTTGAGGTGAGAGCCCCTTCACACGATTAATCAGCCTCTCGATCAAATCAATTACATGTTCTATCAAAGGGTTCTAAACTCTGAAGGATTTCTCAATCTCTTTACAATTTATAATGCACATGAAGTGTTTGATGAAATGATTCACTTAATTATCCTAAGCATATAATTGATTTTTCAATCTAATCACATATCTGGAACAACTAAACACACAAATCAACAAAACAAATCAAGCAATTAATAATCAATGATAGAAAATCAATTAACCCAATCAAAATATGAATTAAAATACACAAATCCCAAAATTATCCAACAACTCTCATGTTGCTAATCTCACAAGGGAGATTAACCTACCATATTCATAAAGAAATTAACATAGACAATTAAATCCTTACAAATCATGATAAACTATGATGTTTAATACAAAGATTGAATGAAAACTCCCTTGATCTATCTTCAATTGTGATCTCCTTCCCTTCTTTGCACTTTCCTCTCTTCCTTGATCCTTTTCCTTCACTTGAATATAGAAATTGATGGTGGGATGATGGTAGATCCAAAGGATGAAGAATGGATGAAGATGATGGTGTGGAATGGAAGAAATGGTGTGTGATGTGTGTGTGCAGGCCCAAAAATCGAATCTCCCTTCAAATGTTGAATAAATGGGTATTTATACCCCTTGGGAAGCTTCTAGAAATTTCTGGAAATTTTGTGATCCCAACACCTGAACGGCTCGTGTGCAGCACACGGCCACAGGGGTAGCCGTGTTGTGTCTTCTGATGCTCGCACACGGCCCTTCTGGACAGGGCCGTGTTTGGTACACGGCCCGTGTTCTACACACGGCTACAAGGGTGGCCGTGTAGGGTCTTCTGGTGACGGAGCACAGCCAATTCAGATAGGGCCGTGTTCTGTATACGGTCCGTGTACTTGCTGCTCTGTTTCCTTCACTGTTTTAGCTCGTTCTCTCTTGTTTCAACTCCGAATTGAGATCCGCTTTTTCCTACATCTTCCTTATCATGTCTATCACCCATTAAATACTAAAAATCATAGGTTTAAACTCATTCACACATTTCAATAAAAACACAAAATACAACCATAATACACCTAAATATGAAAAAACTAATATGAAAACATATATAAAAAGATACTAAAATGTAGGTGAAAATATCACTCATCACACCCCCAAACTTAAAGTGTTGTGCTCCCCCAACAATGAAAATGATAAACCAAGGGGTGAGATTTTCACCTAGGAAAAGACTAAACGACATAAGTAATAACACATCGATAACAATAAGAATTACAATGTATGCTAAGTCATCCTACATCATTAAAATCATAACATGCAAAAAATATTAACAAATTCAATCACAAGAGAATAATAGTGTAATATAGTCCTTTTTTAGTCCAAGCCTCACATAGGTTATAAATGTCCTCAACACTCTTTAAAGTGGTAAAACAACACTCATCAATTGATTGACTCGACTCGCTATAAGCTTGCTCGTGGACTATATTCACAAACCACCAAAGTTTCCATTAGTAATAAAAAAAGTCTTTATATTCGGATGTAATGATAGGCTCTTTGGTATGGTAGGAAGAATTTGGATAAAAGTGACTAATCAAGTGTAAGTAATCGAAGAGATGACCAATTTCTCCAACTTCTCCACTTCTATTTCTCCCTTCCTTTCTTTTCAAATCTCAAGCACTAATCATCAACTTTCCTTTGATTTTTTAGCTTTTTTCATTGCATGCTTTCTTCTTTATACGTTTGTTTACTTTGAGCATCTTGATGTTGCTTTGCTCCTTTTCTTGTGTTAAGGTTGCATGTGCATTCTTGTTTTTGCTCTTTTCATCCTTTTTTTCTTACTTGTTTACCATTTTCTTTCTCATCAAAACTTTCTAGCTACTATCTCCTCAATCACTCACACAAAAGGTATATATATAAGGCTCATGTGGGAAATCAAGGCTTGTAATGTGCTAAATTCACAAGAAATAGACTTATAGGCTCAAGGTGGTTGACTAGGGATGATGTTCAAGGTATAGAAATATTTGACAATGACTATACATGACAAGGATGACTTTTAATCATATCACTAATCTCCACTGTTTTAGCTCGTTCTCCATCGTTTCAACTCCGAATTGAGATCCGTTTTTTCCTACGTCTTCCTTATCATGTCTAGCATCCATTAAAGACTGAAAATCATAGGTTTAAGCTCATTCACACAAATTTCAATAAAAACACAAAATACAACCAAAATACACCTAAATATGAAAAAACTAATACGAAAATACATATAAAAAGATACTAAAATTTAGGTGAAATATCACTCATCAATAATAGCCACTTGCCATAAAGAAGTGACTTGCTTACTCTTCGAGATTTCCATCACCTGTATTAAAAATCCCACGAACGTCTGCTCCAGATCAATCCTATCACCGAAGTGAAAGCCAGACAACAACTTTTTCAATACCTGCAAAGATACATGATAATAAAGAAATATGTGATTAATAGACTCTTCCCCTCCTTTACAATGGTAGCATCGAGATGCTCCTTTGAATCTCCTATCTCGAATCACATTCCATGTCGTTAGAACTCCCTTGATTGCTTTTCAAAGGATCAACGACCGCCTTGGGGGGATAAATGGTGCCCATATCCAAGAACCCCATATTGGCTCAATAGATGCCTGTCGAATATGCATATAGGCAATCTTAGATGTGACTTTCCCTTGTATTGATTTGCTCCAGAACCTGCAATCCTCCACATTAGGGGACATACTGTGGTCAAGATGGAGTCCACTATATTTGGGAATGTGGTTGTGAAATTCTCCATAAAATGCCAGAAGCCATCGTAGAAATAGTCACCAATGACTTGATCAAAATGGTGTCTATACTCCAAAGGGATATCAACCATATATGCAATTGGCGTTCCTAGCAAATTATCTAGTCAAAATCGGACTCTAGAGTCATATCCAACTGCCATATTTCCTCTTCCATCAGCCTTTTAATATGTGGCATGCATGCTGATCGTATAGAGGAAGGGAAATAATTTACTTTGAGGACATCGTCATTAAACCATCTATTAAACTTCATATTGTAAGGTTCCTTCCACTTTAATCTACTTCAATCAATGCAACATGCACGATTTTTTTTTGCAATTATTATACAGATTTTATTTACGAAAATAAAGTTATGTTGTTCTTCATGTCAGATTATTTAATGATTTGGGTAAATCAGAAGTAGATAGCAGGCCATGCTTACATGGAGCTCATTTTAAATGGTTTGGTATGATACAAAATCCTTTAATTTTTAATCAAATTTATTTATTATGGAGTAATAAAATGTGCACTTAGAGTTGCAAAAATGTATATATATTTTTTTCATGGAAAAAACAGTTCTACCACCAATATAGTCTCGCTATAGAATATATTGATTACTTTTCTATCTACTGAATCTTATGCCTACTGAATCTTATGCCAGAGTTTTTATTTATTAGAAAGTTTTTTTTATGGTTTGTGGGTTAGATTTTATTTATCACAAAAGTTAACGAATTTTTTAAAGTCAATAAAACCTCACTTAATCAGTAAATTATATCTTTGAGAATGGTCGAGTGTGCTTTATTTAATTTCTATGCTGATAATAATTGTTTACATAATGCAAGTGAACTGTTTGTAGCTTTCCTTGATGATTTTATCCTCATATTCAAGCCTCAAGCAAATAAAGTTTTCAATGAAGATTTATTTGAATACATGTAATCTTTCTAACCCTTATGAACATTATGCGAGGACAATTGGAGACGATTTGATCCTCTTGCATTTACGGAGCAATGTTCGGCTATGCTGATGATTTTTTGAAATCGAACGGTGATGTGAAATGATACGGCAGTGTTTTTCAAGCTCATGGCCATCAGTCTTTGTTGCAGGATACCATGAAGTATGTTTATCATCTTGCTGCTTCTATGTTCTTAGTTTCTGGTAAAACTATATTCTATCTTCCTTAAAATCCTTAAAATTACTGCAAGGTATAAACTCTTCTACTGTTAACCTTGGTGCCATAATTAGTTTCATATAAGAATTGCAGTAAATATAATTACTATTACAATGATTATTTGATTTTGTCTTATATATTCCAGATTTTCTGTGCTTTTAATATATTGATTGATTTTTTCCCTGTAGATCTTTTGAAGATTTTAGAAATTCTCACCCTATGGCCTTTAATTTGTCTACAGCTCTTGCTTAGGTGAACTCAGTTTGTAAATTTGTGAAATTTTCCTGCAGTGTATGGGTTGCCAATAGTCCCTCTTGGTTGCCACTAGACCCTCTTGACTATCCTTTCATTGATTTCGACGACCGTAGAGATCGCCTAGATGCTAATAGAGAAATTGATGGTGAACATCTTCTGTTTATTATTTTATTTATTAATTGTTAGAATGATTTAGAAATCTGATTTTCATTGTTCATATGAATGATTAATGGTGTCCATTGTATTAATTTTTCCTTCTGTGTTTGCTTTCTCTATGGTGCAAAGATATACTCCTTATTGTTCATTGAGAAATGGTGTAGTTGGAACTTGAAGTATTGTTGACTATATTTCTTGAATACGTCAGTCTTTGATGGAAGGCGGAGTAAATTTGTTTATGTAGCATGAATACTAGAAGATCATTCTTGATGGAGTGTTAGAAGACGGAGTATTATTTATTTATGTGGCATGAATAAAAGATGAACATTCTTGATGGAGTATTGTAGTTCCGTTGTCTCTTTTCCTTGGCTGAATGTGTGGGTATTTCTCACTTTTTTTCTGAGAAATCATGTGTGGTTGCCATAGACTATAGAATTTCCTTTTGGTGTCAAATGTTATTTATATTGCCTTTAACTTACAGTACCTGATTTTTTAATCATGTAAAAACGGTTGGAGAGTTGAGCTTTCTCACAAGTCACAACTCCAGTGGTGGAGGTGGTGTTGGACGTTGCGCTAATGGAAGTGGATGGTTTGGTTCAGATTTAAAATGCTATGAATGTGGTGAACCTGGTTATTTAGCCCGTGAATGTCGAATGAGTGGAGGCTCCAGAAGGCGCAGGAGTCATACTTCACCTAGATATCACTGAAGCCCGAGTCATGGTCGAAGGTAAGATTAATGTCGTATTTGTTTTTAAAAAAGAATGGGCTGTATTTTTGTCTCTATAGTTATCTATAATTATCACTTCATTTTTATGATGTTACTTAAGAACTATACTGGTTGTAATATCAATCATCTTTTATGAATTACGACAAAGCTTTGAAGAATAAATATTTTACCTTTTTTGTGACTCCAAAACTATATATTATGTTATTTTAAAAAATATATATTTAATAGCAAGCATTGTACATTTAAAAAAAAAGATTTTTTTCAAAGTCCTTGCTTTTAAAAAAGATTTTGTTCACTTGCAAGTCCTAACATGCAAGTGACAAAAAAGTTCCTTTATCTTATTATCAACCTTACTTTCAATACGAGTATGATATTTTATGTCATAATTTCTTATCTGTACAGATTTATGATGCTATGAACTCACCACATTTAGGTATATAAAAGGTTAAGGAGTTGGTGAAGAAAGAAATGGAGATTACAGAAGCATTACAAATTAAAGGTAATCCAAGTTTGAATTGTTTCTGCTATATATGTGTTAATTCCTTTGTTATGTAACTGTAGATTTTGTTTACATTTCTTTGTCAATTAATAAAGAGAAGGTAATTGCAGGTGGACCTTTTGTCCTCCATAGTCCATATAGTAGATTCTTTTTATGTTCTTTTTTTTAAATTGGATGTGGAGTTCAAAGCAGAAGAGAGATCCTTTTATCTGCATGTTACGAGAACATGACCGGAGAGCTTCCTGCAAAATATTATCATTTATTGAGTAGCATGAGAAATCTAGAGGCAATCAAAAGAATGCAGAATGTATAAAAAAGTATCGCCAGAGTTGTTGATTACTGATAAAACAGATGTTGCTGACCCGTCACAAATAGCATACGAGGTATGATTATTCATCCAAGTCATTTAAATAAAATTTTAAAAATTTCTTTGCAATTTAGGTATAGAAGAATTCTGTATGATTGCTTTAATTTTTAATTGATTTCCTCTGATAAGGATTGCAGCAGTGCTTTTAGTTAAATTTTTTTCCTCACATCTGTTTTGGTGTTTCATGCATCAGATCTGATTGCTGATTGGACCAACTGTTCTTGATGGGTTTCAACATTTATTATTTTTGAAGACGATAACTGTTTGTTCCTGAATTTAGTGTATTCTTGATACAGATTTAACTTCTTTTTTCCAATCAAAATTGTTGTTAAATCTTCTTTAAAAAAATATTTTTATTTATTTATTTATGGATCCGATAAAGTTGATGAATGCATTTGTGTGTATGTGTGAGTGTGTGTGTGTGTGTGTTTTTTTTCATTTGTTGGTGTATTCTTCCCTTTTTGTGTTCATTAGTTTACCTCTCAAATACTTAGCTGTACTCTAAGTTATTGTGCACTTGAACCAAATTGTTTTACAATGTTTAGACTCCATATTTGCAATGCTATCCTATTCAGTTTAATAAAAAGAATTATATTTTGGCTTAAACTCTAACCTGCATTGTTCTTTAGGAATATGATATAGAAGACTCTATTCTGCCATTGAAGCCGTCAATAAACTATACTGCTCCAGTTGGTTCGAAGTAAGACATATTATGTTGGGACTGCCTCTAATATTTAGTTTTAGGTGTCTTTCATACCACTTGATAGCTCGGAAGCCTTTGTTTAATTGTAGCAAGAATGTGAAGACGATATGCTTTTATCACACTTGAATTTTTGCATTGTGTTACCAAATAGTTGTAATGTGTTCCAGCTAAAACTAGATAACACCTACATTATGATTAACACTTATTTCTCTCCTTTGCACTTTTGTTCCAGAAGTTTCCTGCTTAATTAGAATATGAATTCATTTGTTCATCTTATCACATCACAATTAGAAAATTAAAGAAAAGAAAATTCAGGGAGGGAATTTATGCTTATATCTAAATTCTCTTTTGATTGGCATATGTGCATTAGAATTAATTTTCAATGTCTGCTTACTTTTTTACAGTATATGAATAGTGTAAATTAGATAACCAATTAAGTATTTGTTAAAATTTCGAGGTTGCTAAATCCATATCTACAAAGAATGCTTTCTGCAAATGAAACTTCAATGCCAACATGAGAAATAGATTTTACAGGTTATAATTGGTTAATTCTAGTTACAACTCATTTCTAATCTTTGTTGGTGTTATGGATGTATAGTTTTTTTCTTTTCTGCACTTTTGTCAAATGTTCAAGAATGGTTATAACTTGTGTTATACTCAACTTAATGTTCACTCCATTTTTTTGGTTGTTTAGGTATGGCAGTGTCAATGTGACAGTCGAAGATGTTTGATCCTTTCTCATACAGCCCCTGGAGATGATCACAGATCTCGATCTAGGGATGTTGATTACGGGAAACAGGGACACATTCCATCTGAATGACATGATTGAGAACAGGTCCTATGTGTCCTTAAGTCCCATTGCTGATTTGCATTGTCAGTTTAGAACAACTGATGCGTTGCCTAAGGTTACGTGTAGGTGTCGCATTCTGAGGCCTTTGACAAGCAAGTACTTTTTAGTAGACATTTCTGGAATAAAGAGCATTTTATTTGCTTCAAAGTTACTGCAACATTAGTTATTTGTGATATTTAAATTTAGTAATATAAAGTCTCCTGTGAACCATTTTTTCACGTAAATTCTTCATAACTAAAAATTATATATAGACAATTAAGAGATACATGTGTGTAATTGAGTGTATGATGTACTCTTCTAGGAAGGATTACATTTTGAAAATCGAGAGTTACTCTTTAAAATACATTTGTTACTCTATCAGGAAACATTCATTATAAATAATATATTACTCTTTATACTAAAGTGTAACTCTCAATTGTTATAAAGAGTTACCCTTGATTGTATTAAAGAGTAACCTCAATTCTACCGTGGAACTAATAAAACAAAAAAAGATGAAAAATTCACTGTTGAGTTCCAATCCTATGTCCGCAAGAGAATAACCCTAATTCTTCCAAATTATTTACTTTGAAATATATTTGCTTGGTCCCCTACTTGATATAAACCAATTATAATTTTTCATCTAATTGCTCCGGACTATTGTATTTTTGGTTATCTTGGGTTGCATTCATACATGATTTGGAAAAAGAATTGAGTCTTTATTTTTCAAAGTACATTTGTTGTTTTTGGTTGGATTCGTTCTATGCATGGATTTAATATCCAGTACTTTCACTCTGAACTAATTTTTGGAAAAGAGAATCATTTCATATCATTTCGAAATTCATCCCCAATTTTCTCTTTTCTACTCAAAACCTATTAATGAATGTAGACTGATTAGTTTGACACCCGATCTTTTTATTTTTCGAAAACTGTTTATATTTATAATTGAGAAAAACTTCATATTTATTGAAATTCACCACCCAATCGAAAATCTTTCCCTGATCATCTCTCTGATGAACTTAGAACTTCCTGTACTTTCACAATTCTGTTAGAAATTTAAAATTGTGTATATAGTGGGTAGTAGAACTTGAGTGTTTCTCAACTTTCCCAACCTTTTTAAGATTGTTTTAACCAGTTAGATTTTTTAAGAATTTTTTAAGCTTTGGATGTTAACCTTTCAATTTATATATAAATTTATTTCTGTCCTCTCCATTTGTGGATTTTGTGGTATTCTAATCTTAAAATTAAATAACTATGCAGAGATGAGATTTCGTATATCAGTCGTTTGATTATCTTAGCCTTTATTGTTCTCTTTGAATATTTCTCCATAAAACACCACAAATTGAGTTGTATTTTTTAATCTTTGTTTTCTACACAACCTTTACTTTTTAGTTGCAAAGGGGTGGAGGTTATAAATCATTAAGGGAAATAAGATACTGAAGAGGAAGCTTAGAGGCAGGTGTGTTGCCTTTACACTATTTGAATTTCCTCAGGCACGACTTTTATTCAAATTTTTTAAATGATTTTTTTAATAGTATATCAAGCACTAGAAAGCAATCCAATAGAAAATAATTCGAACAAAAAATACATGAACTCTTCTTAAATATTAATATTCTTTCTCTCTTTTTTTCTTTTGCTTGATAAAACAATAATAAAGGAATTCTGAAGCATAAATTCATGCACACGACATATAGTTGTTGGCATTTTTTACATTATAGTCCCGAAATTATAATATGTTGTGTTAATTTAGCAATATGAGCGTGTGATGATGGTCAGGTTCTGTTTAGCTATTTAAATGTTGCATATGGATTGTCCATTTTCCTGGTCTGGAAGTTTAGTGTGTCATTGTATATTGATTGTTGAGCCAACAACTATCTTAGCATTATCTTGACCAACTTTATTTGAATAATCTATGCTTTGCATATGAAATTATTTTCCCTAAATTTTTATTTATGGGATAATGCCATGAAAGATCCATATAAGTTAATTGTATTTGTTTGAGTGTTAATGACAAAATGGTGACTAAAGTAATTTTTTTCCTTCTTCAGATCGTGATCGCATAAAGTGCTTGCGTTCAATAAGAATGACCTAAAATTTTATTTGCAATTCGATAAAAACTGCAGCAGTATGTATCTATTCAAATTTGTCTTTCTTATTGTCATGATTATGTCTCTAATTAGGTGATTAGTTATTTCAAAGACGTAGCATTTATTTATTGAAACTATTCATGGACGTGCTTCCAGTTGATCGGGAAATGTGTTTGCAGCCTCTTAGAAATGATGGTCATATTGTATTCTATGGATATTGGTGATCAAGCAACAATATATGTCATTGCAAACTGTTATTAGCAGCCATTGTTTAGCATATGTTATTTGTACTTTCTCAGCTACAACATTTTGTTTACTTTGTTTATATGGGAGTTGTTTTGTTTGTTGACATTATAAATATTTACATGCAGTTATTATGACCAACAAAGAAAGATTGTGTTTGACATACTTGATTTAAAGAAATAAAATTCAATAACTATTGAATGATTTTTTCTGACATGAAATGCTAATTAGTTTCAAGAAATTTTGGTAAGTGACAAGAAATTTTTTGAATGTCACATAATTAATTTCATTAACAGAAATAATGTTTACAATTGGTAAGTGAAATTTTTTGATGAAATATCTCTAGGACGGCTATCACACTCTCCTAGGAATAAGAGAATGGATAAATGATTTGTTCTCTCATAAAAAATCTGGCACTACTCTTCTCGATAATAATCAGTCACTTTTTTCATCATCTTTTCTTCTCCCTGATGATCTTCTCTAATCGAGAGATATTTTTTTTCAGAAACTCAATTAATTTTTGAACATAGAAAACGGTTAAGGCGGCTGGTTGCTCTTTAGATAGGTTAAAAATGAATAATTTTTTTTCTATAAACTTAATTAATTCGAACTTGACGCGGCTCATTCTCCCCGTTAAGAAATTTAAGGCTGTTTTTCAAGCGTTTACTCACTCTTTCATAGGAAGTTAAGAAATTTAAGGTAGTTCTTCATGCCGTTTGCTCTTTATCTCGGGAAGTTAAGGTGGCCCTGAGAAGTTAAGAAAATTACGACACTTTTCATTGGGAGTGGCCACTCATTAAAAATAAAGAAATACTCCAATTGATAATTCACCCAATATCTCAATTAATATCTAAACCTAAATCTTATTATAAAAGTGCTAGTTATTAAAAAATCTCCATCACACTGAGAAGTTTTATCACCACTTTATTCTCACAAAAATGGCTTCAACCACACAAGAAACTGTTGGATTACCGACGGTTTACCGATGGATTACCGACGTTTTATTGATTAAATGTGATTTATTTTAAAAAATCATTAATAGAAATTTTCGATGGTTTTTGTGATGGATTACCGACGGAACTAGTGACGATTTTTTTTCCGTCTCTATTTTGGAGGGATTACATCTCGGAAGATTACTGACGGAAATTTTCCGTCGGTAAATATATATAATTAATAATTTCTAAGAATATTTTGAGTATTTAATTTACCGACGGATTTAATCCGTCGGTAAATATATAAAATTTTATTTTAAAAAAATTAATTTTAGTCTTTAGTTTTCTGATGAATTTAATCCGTCGGGAAATATATTAAATTTTATTTAAAAAATATTTTTAGTCTTTAATTTGCCGACGGATTAAATCCGTTGGTAAATATATTAAATTTTTTTAAAGAAAATTAATTTTTTTCGTTAATTTAGCGACGGATTTAATCCGTCTGTAAATATATTAAATTTTATTTAAAAAAAATAAATTATGCTGACGGATTTAATTCGTTGGTAAATGTATCAAATTTATATTTTTAAAAAATAATTTTAATTTTTAGTTACTGACAGAATTAATCCGTCACTAAAATATAAAATTTTATTTAAAGAAACAAAAATAAAAAAACTTGTTTTCTATTTTTTTAACGTGAATCGTTATTGCTTTTGAAACCTAAAATATTCACCCCACTCAAAATTTAGACATATAACAGACATAAGAAAAAAAATCATATTAAGCCCTAGGTACTAAATTCCCAAAACCGATTCGAATGTGGAAGAACTCCAATACTCCCGCCGATGAAATCGAAGAACCCCCTAACACTTCTCGCCGCTGACCACTCTCCCAATAGCCGCTCGCGACGTCACCCAGTCCCAATCGCGACCTTCCCGCGGCCCTTCCATTTGCAATGGTGCAAGAGCTTCCAGGCCACCCCTATCATCGCTCGCGATAGGTTTTACCCATAGCCCTCCCATTTGCGACACCGCAATGAACTTAGTTTCAATTTTTGTAAAAATTGATAAGAGTAAGTGTACTCTATCGTTGTGTAGAACGTGGTGACCAAGTATAAAATTTATACTATCAAACCTAAGGGAGAAAGTGTATATATCCGTATTTAAAAGATGTTTTACTCTAGAAGGACTAAGCAATAATGGAGTGGATATAATTAACTACAATTAATACCTAAGAAAGCAATTAAGATAAAAAGATACAAATGAGATGGATGATGGATGAATGGATGAACATGAGATGGATGAAGTAACAATCTAAAGAGGAGCAAGACTAACCACAATTAAAATCAAGGACACAACACAGACTTGTTATATCAAATGGAAAACATAAATGATAATTGGAATAAAAGCAATCACAAATATTCTCCTAATCCCTTTGGCCAAGGTGATTAAGTTCTCAACTCATTACAAGTTTAAAGCGCAAGAGATTGTTTCTCACTCTCAATTCCATTAAAGGTATTATGATTGTAAGATTTATCCTTCTCACTCAATTAACAATCAATTAAGATCAATCAACTAAGTGTTCCAACATGAATGTTCTAAGTATACAAAGATGCTACCACATACATCACATAGTAACATACAAAATCCATATTATAACATGATTCAATCAAATCCCTAAACACAATATTGGAATGACCATCCTAATATTATAAATGGAGAATTTAACCACACACATCATAATACAAATGAAGTAAATCATGTATCATGTAGGAAATTCTAAAAATCACATCAATTAAACCAATGAAATTCAACAAATCCAAAGATCTCTAATTCATCATGTGGCTAGCCTCACAAGAGGTATAGCCAATAACAAACATAATGAAAAAATTCTTAAAATGCTTACAAATATTCATTGTTGCAATCAAAACAAAGAAAATACAAAATGAAAGTAGAGTTCTCCCCTATTTAGAATTGGGTTGATTTCTTCTCTTCAAGATACAATTTCCACTATTCAAGCCTCAATCCTCAATAGATGTGTGATGGGTAGATGGAATGTGCGAAGATGAAGGTGAAAATGGTGGAAAATTTAATGAAATTTGGATGGATGGATGAATGGAGAGGAGGATGGATGAATAGAGGTAAAAATGGATAAGATGGAGGTGTGTGGTGTGTAAGAAGCAGCCCCCTGCTGTTCTGCTAGAGGATTGAGATATTTGGAGTATTTATACCCCCTTGAAAAGCCCTAAGTTCGAAGTTTACATCTGGAAATTTTGCACGAAAATTCGGCCAAGTTTTCGTGCTTCGTTCGAATTTTTCTTACAGTGTGGGTAGCCTTCGATACTCTATTTTGCCCGTATTTTTTGAAAAAATGCTCAAAAATTCGATCGAATTTTTCTCCCTATGTCGAATTTTTGTGACAGCTTCGCGTTGCTTCACTGTTTTGGCTCATTCTCCCTCGTTCTAACTCCGAATTGAGATCCGCTTTTTCCTACATGTTCCTCTTCACTTCTAGAATTCATTTATACCTGAAAATCACACAAATACCACCAAAGTACAAATTCTCCTAGTATTTACGAATATCGCGCAATCTAGGGTACTTAAACAGTCAAAACTAAGCATAATTGTATGGAACCATGCTATAATTGGACCCTAAATTCATGAGATTTCTACACTCATCATGCAAGTGCTTCTAGGTTACTCGATGCTTGTGCCACTTGTTGGCGCTTGGATCATTTGGTTAACGTGACCCGTTAGGGTTCCATGCGTTTCTATCATAGCGGAAGCAATAAATCATAGAAACGATTACCGTTCACCAGGGTATGTAGAAAATGAAGGATTCTCGCTGGCAGACTGTGCAGTTCCACAAAAATGGCCATAACTTCCTCGTCTCATGTCGGAATTGAATGATCTTTGTGCTCAGACGATCCTCTCTTCAAAGGCTTTCCGTTAGTATATTGATCATTGAATTCTCAGCACTGTACGATTTTATATAAATTTTGCAATGTGGCGGACAACAGCAGCAAACTCTCTTCTGATCTTCTGCCGTATGTCCCAAGTCCGATCTCGACGTCGTGTGGGTGACGATCTACGAGACCTCCTCAATCTGCTCTCAACCCTCATCACATGTGAATGATAAAAATAGATTAGGGTTCCAGATAAGTTGAGGTGACTTATATACATGGGCTACAGCAGGGACCAGTAGGAGAAATTGGGTTGGGCCTCCATTGGGCTTAAGTATCCAAGTTTAGCCCAAAGCTTATACTTAAGTCCAATAATAATAATATATTCCACAAAATATTATTACTGCACTGCCTTTCCAATCCCAAAATTACGTTTTGGGCTCCTTCTTATTATGAGCCCGTTAGTCTTCCCATGTTTAAGATATACAATGTCCATTAATTAATTTAAGTTACTGACAACTCAATTAATTAATATCTCATCCAAGAGTAGTACCACTCAACCTCATTATCATGCCGAAATAAATTCCACCTACAGGGTTTACATGATAATCCTTATGAGCTCCTCAAGGGGACATCATCAACCTATGACGGACACGGATTCCTTCTACAATCAACAGCACACCATAGAGATAGCACTACTTCCCAACTCATCGAGTTTGTTGATTTAATTACATGTAAATCTCACCCATTGATGAATCAAAGAAATACATACTGCCCTGCGTGTCGAGGTTATTGTATATGGATTAAGAGCACGAACTTCCATAATAACTGAGATCAAGTTTTTCTATAAGTCAGTATAAGTCGAACGATCTCATGCGGTCCTGCTCAATACACACAAGTGCACTAATGTGATTCTATAGCCAAGATAAGCTAATACCAAACCACACTACAACCATCCCGATAGAGAGTCCCCGTCTATCTCGGTTGTGAGCATCTGTTTATACTTTATAAGGAAACCGATAATATGATCTTCCGCGTGTTGTCGCACAACATATTATCTACAGTATAAAGTAAGTGGACTATTGCATCGTGCATATAAATAAATTATAAGACGCAATCATTTGATCATATAATTCTCATTTCAAATAAATTGTTATAAGATTGTTCATACAAAAAAGCTAGACTTTTAGTATACAATCCAACACCACTTACTTAACATATACTCCGAAGAGGCAAACCAGGGTTTTGTTCCTCTATCCAATTGATTTTGAAATTTAAAAGAATTTATAATTTCTTCTAATTAGGGTAATTTTCTGAATAATGCCGTTGTAATTGTGTTTTTATATGGCTCTCGCTTCAATTTGGAGAACCTTCCTTTATTTATTCGTTTCCATTCAACAGGGTTTCCTCTTGCTTTGATTATTACTGTTGTCTTCTCGATCTTTGAACATACCTGATAGTTTTCTCCACTTTACTTGCTAATATCTGATGACTGATTTATTTTGGGTTAATTTTATTGAAATTAGACAAAATTACAGTAGGTCTTACCTGTATTGTAATGGTATCTTACTTGTGTTATTATTTCTCAATATAGTTCCTTTTTTGTTTCTTTCAGCTCCAAAAGAACAACTGGCAGAATTTATATTCTCTCCATGGTCATGTTTCTTCATTTCTTCGGCATATGGTTCGCTCACTAGGTATAGTATTAATGATTTCAAACATCAATAACTAATATTATGATTCTGAACATCAATATTGGTGTTATGTGCTTAATGTCTACACAGGAAGTGGTTTTACTTATCGTAGTCATGGTTTCTTATTTGATTTTAATTTAAAAGTAATCGTGACCTTTTGAATTGCTACAATTTTAAAACTTGTCTTTGTAATTATTGAGCATGCTCATAATCTTGGGAATGCAAGTCAGAAGCAAGCTCTTCTTGTTGAACTATTTTCTCCATAACTTCAATTATTTAAAGATTTGGTTACTATGAAAGAGAGCAGGTAATGTACTTATTTCTATACTATGAGAGTAAACATTCATAGCATTTCTGTGATAATGACTTGTGGTTACATTGAAAAATGGTAATTTTCTTTCTGTCATATGGAACTTTGAAAGGCTTGTATCTTTTGATGATGAAGTCTTACATATCGAATTAGATATCTATAGTCTATAGTTTATATATGTTTCTTAATTCTTAAAATGATGAAACTTTATTTTCATTTCACCCATTGTTTGGATGTTTATCCCTGAAGTACGATTAGTATGTTGTAATTTTTTTTTGTAAAGTTCTGACTTTATTTTTTTGTTTCCTTGGCACCCTTCTTTAATTATGTTTTGACCTTGCATTTCCCTCACCTTTGTATACTTGCAAGATCTTTCGAGCTTTATGTTCAATCACTGTTTCAAGTATTCGATCGTCTGCTTACTTTCTATTGTTGATGACACTAAACTTTGTGTTGAAGGTCTGGTTTCTCATAATATTTTTTAAAAAAAAAAGAATTTCTGTTTCAGTTGATGTCAACCGTGGACAATTACGTTAATTGTTCCAGATTATTTATTCGTGAGCTTGAGCAAACTTTGAAAGAGCTTCTTTTGGACTAGGTTTGTTAACATTATATAAATATATATCAATTTTAATTATTCGCTTACTGATAACTTATCTTTTTTTTCATTCTTACATGAAGTATTTACATATATTTGTGAAAAAGTTGCTTGTTTAAACTAATTACAGAATTATGTTTACTAGACTAGCCTGTCGCTTGATAATTTCCTTTGCAGAATGCACGACGCCTATTTTTGTAGCTTCTTTATCTTGACTGTGCCCGATATTTCCACCCAGATGATTTAATATCATTGAGCCTGTCAATTCCATGTCTCAGAAATAAGGTATAGCAGCTTCATTTTTTGCTCAACTATGCCATCTTATAGAATTGAAGTATATTGGAGTGTTGACTAATTAAACAGTGCCTCATCCGTTCTTATTTACAGAGGGACCCTTGATGATTAAGTCATGAGCTGCTATTACATTTTCCAGACTGAAAAATTCTAGCAGTTTCTTGTAGTGAACACCAACGAAAAAAATTAAAAAGGAGTGGAGTGTTGCGGCTTCCCCAAAAAGTTTGGAAGTTTTGTATGTTAGTACAAGAAAAGAAAATGATTTATTGGAGGCAGATATGGTTGAATTCATCAAGCGATTGATGAAGGCTTGCAATGGGAATGTTTTACAAGATATAATCTTAGAGGAAGAACCACTGCTAAAAATTTATGATATCTTCCTTCAAATCCAATCCAAGAATGATGAGGTGCCCAAAAAGCCTGTTTCAGTGGTGGTAATATCACACAGCAGCGGTAGTAAAGAAAAAAATTAAAGTTTCTGTGAAAGCATTCACACTTGAAGATTTAGTGATGGCGTCAAAACTACAATGAATTTGTTATGTGTTTTTAGATTAATGTGTATTTCTTTGTCATTTTACATTTGGCACAATTCTAGTTTCTTGTTTGTTTTTTTGTTCCGATGTGTCTTTAAATTGTCATTTTCTTGTATTTGCAATTTCTAATTTGAGTTACTCTACTTCATTTTGTCGTTTTTTTCCTCTAATTTTATTGTTTTGTAATTTCTTATTTCATTTAAATTTTCTTTAAAAAAATCTATATTTTTTTAAAAATGTATATTACATATGATAAATATTAATATTTCAAAAGAAATTAATAGAAAAATTCAATTAATAAAAAATTTTAAATTATTTTATTATATAAATGTATTCATTAAAAAATCAAAATATTAATAAATCATAATTCAAACATAACTACAGAAAATAACATATTCAATTTTTTATACCAAATAAATGAGAAAACTAAATTCGATAAAATTATAAGAAAAATATTTATAGATAACTATTTTATAAAAATATCAATAAATATTTAAAATTTATTTATATAAAATACTTATGTATGATCTAGTTCCGTGAAATAAATATTCACGTATTTATGTGCAATTATCTGTTTATTCTTTTATTAAAAAATTAATAAAATTTTTAGCACACATATATATATATATATATATATATATATATATATATATATATATATATATATATATATATATATATATATATATATATATATATATATATATATATAAAGTTATGAGAATAACTCAGACAATTCTTTCCCTACTAAATTATGAGAATAAAGTTAGTGAGATCACTTTGATACTATCATTTAGATAGTTCGTGTGAGATAATTCATGAAAATTAAATAGAATTCACATTATTGGGTCTTCATTTTTATCTTATTTGGAGAAGTATCATATATTATTATTATTTAAATAAAGTCAAATCTAATTGATATCGTAATTAAACTATTTTCATATTATTTGGTAAATTATTACAGTGATTTTAAAATTTTTATAATTTTGTGTTAAAGATTTATTATTATTTTTTATTAAAAATATTTACACTTCTTATTTATCATACTAATTAATTATAAAATAATTCAATAAGATGACTATTATTTTGAATCAATTAAGCGTGTGTGTGTGTATATATATATATATATATATATATATATATATATATATATATATATATATATATATATATATAACTCTCCTACAAAGATTTACAATTGTTACAAAAAATTGAATAAAATCATTTTATGGAATCAGCTTGATGAGAATAATAGAACATGATTACAATATATATATATATGTATATATATATATATATATCTTTGTAGGAGAGTTATAATCCATCGTACACAAAAGTTATGATAATTATCCTGAAGAATAATCTCCAACCATCTCCTATAATATTCAAATATTTTTTGAAAGATCAAATGATGATTACGGGAATTATCTCTCTAGAAATGCTTTCTCCCCATCCATCCTATTCGGGGATTCCAGAGTTCCGAGCTATTTCGACGGCGACGCATCTACGTTCAGAGGTCTGATTCGAGTAGCAGACGCTTCAATACCGAGGAAAGCATCGAAACTGATTCCCCCCCACGACCAGGGTGCTGAGATCGAGATCTAAGAGTAAGGTTAGTGCGGAGAATGGTATTAAGATTGGTAATCCTAATGGAAACAACAAAGGGCTAGCGAGCAATGGAGATACATCGGAGGAAGGTTTTGATACGGACTCTGAACAACCTGATGCACCTACAGATGAACCAAACCAAATCAACTCTTGATTTAAAAACTAAGAGGAGTAGGTGGCGGCAACCTAAGGAAAAGTCTCCAGAGCTCCATGCTGTTGATGGGTTACTGATGGGAAGCGTTGAAGGAGCATTTAATGATGGAGAGGTAGGCCATGACCCTAGTTGTACCAACGAACACAACTTCACAGCCCAAAACCCGACACATCAGCATCCTCCAACTGCCGAAGAGGATATCCAGGTAATTTCTTGTACTCTTAAGGAGATTTTGTTGAGCCCTCCCACGTCTGAGTTCACTACTCCTCCCAATACATTCCATTCGCCCACTTCTTTATATTCCATCCATACTTGTGATCTTCATTCACTATCTGCAAACCAACACCATAATATGGATTCCACCCCTCCAAACCCCAACCCCTCGCCTACCAAATTAACCTTTGGAACTTTCCAAGCCTTAACCCCTTCTTCCTAGCCACTATATCCGGCCACTTAACCCCTTCTCGATCTCCTTTGAGACAACAACCCCATCTCTTGGTCTCAACCCCACCTCCCATGTTGTTTGGAACTTGCCCTCCCACTCTTATGGCGTGTTTCCAACCCATGCATGGCAACCCCACACCTGTCTTTTTCTCCCCTCCTCTTGCTGCCCCACCTCCTCCATCCATCACTCGCCACCACCCTAACCAGACACACTCCAATCCTCCTACCCCTCCTCCTCAACCGCCACCTCCCCCTTCCCAGCCTCGTGCTCCAACCCTCCACAACCCTCTGAACCAACATAATCGATGCCTTCCACCTATTCCAAACCTACACTATATCCCTCCGGTAGCCCCGGGATGAGTAGTTATGTCAAGTGATGTTGTGCCACTGACTGGGATTGCTCACTAGTGGGATATTTCACTAGTTGACACCAAGGTTACAGAGCCCTTCTAGAGATCACCAACCAATGAAATGTGGAGGTCAACCCTCACCACCATGAGTCGGGATGGATTGTGTTTAAGTTGTAGAACGAAGCTGATGCTGAGAGGGTCCTGCGCGGGGGCCCATATGGAGTGAATGGGAGATATTTCATGATTAAGAGACTTTCCTAGAATTTCTAGTTCAGTTAAGAAGGAATATCACAGGTGCCCGTGGGGGTCAAGTTCTTCTCTCTCCCTCTAGAAAGATGGACTGATGAGCATCTGAGCACCATGGCCTCTGCCATTGGAGTCCCACTAGTGTTGGACGAGACAACATCTCGTGGTCGAATCTCCTTTTTAGGGTGCTGATCGAGTTAGATGCAGCAAAACCTATCGGAGTCAGTTACAGTGGAAACAGAATGGGTTCTTTCAAACAGAGGGTGGTATACGATTTTGTCTATAAATACTACTCTCACTGCAACTTATTAGGACATGCAGTGGAGACATGCAACATGAGGACATGTACTGAGTCCCAAGCGAGACCAGCACTCAATTCACTATAGTGAGAAAGAAACGGAACAGGAAAAAGAGAGCCACCCAAGGTGTCGAGAGCTCCAAAGCCCGATATGTCACCTCTAATATAGAAAATGAAGACCTGGTGAGGACTCACAACAGATATACACTAAGCCGAACCCAACCTGGAGCCACGAGCAAAGGTAAAGTAAAGAAGATATGTACCGACGACCCAATGGAGATCACATCCAAGCCTCATCCGAATTCCGATGATCTTCTATCATCAGAAGATCAGACATCATGAGCTTGTTGACTTGGAATGTGCGTGAGTTAGGTGGCACCTCTACCCACAAATAATTACTCAATCTGTTGCGTGATAGAGATGTAGTATTGGCTGGACTATTTGAGAAGATACTCCGATAGCCAAAGTTGGAGGAAGTTGTAGTGAAGAAGTTAGGGAATTGGTCATTTGTGCAAAATTGTAACCTCGATGCAAGGGGGAGAATCCTAGTCATGTGGAATGCTAGTAGAATTTCCTTAGGAGAGTTTGTTATGCATGAACAAGTTGTAACATCTGTAGCGACATGCCTTGTCTCTTCTAAGAAATTTAATATCTCATTTGTGTATGCCTCAAACTCTTATATTGAGAGAAGGAACCTGTGGTCACATATGGAAGAAATATTCTACCAGAATCAGCTACCATGGATGGTAGCAGGAGACTTCAACACTACTTTAAACCAAGAGGAAAGAGCTAACTTGGACAGTAATTTTGGTATGCATGAATTTGCTTATACATGAGCGGTGTTGGGTCTTCAGGACTCTACATCCAAATGATAATTCTTTACTTGATCCAACGGAACATACTGGAGCAAACTAGATAAAGTGATGACCTGCCAATTATGGAGAAGCATGGGATGGATTTTGGAATCAGAGTATCTCCCCCAGGGTACCGCCTTGGACCATTGCCGCTGTAAAGCCATTCAGATTTCTAAATATGTGGACAGAGCATGAAGATTTCATCAGCATAGTCAGAGAACAATGGAGCCTCAATAAGAAAGACAAAATAGTTCCGAGGGACGAAACAGTTCAAACTGATCCAAAAACTCAAAAACCTGAAACCCCCACTAAGGAGCCTCAATAAGAAAGGTTTCATGCATATCTCAGAGAGATTGAAAAGAGCAAGGACGGAATTGGAAGGCATGCAAAAGGAGTGTATGACAAACATCCAAGATACACACCAATGGGAGACTATGAAAAAGAGAAGAGAGGAGGTCCACACGATAGAGAAGTATGAGGCAAGGTTCATCCAGCAACTCTTAAAAAATAAATACATCAAACGTCAGGACAAGAGTACGCCATATTTCCACTCGATGATCAAAAGAAATAGAAAAAGGAACTTCATCAATGCAGTATAAAGTGCAGAGGGCCTTTCAAAGAGCAGGAAGGTGATGGTTGACAGATTAGTGCATTACTATAAGGACCTTCTGGGAAAGGAAGATGAGTCATCTGGGATTGTCAAGAGGAGCTAATTCGAATGGGACCAGTTCTGACACAGGAGGCTGGAGCAGATCTTTTTAAACTGGTCAGTTCAGAAGAGATATACAGAGCTCTTAGGAGCATTGATAAGAATAAGGCACCAGGACCAGACGGGTTTACAGCTGGTTTCCTTTTCAAAGTCTGGGATATTGTGGGAATGGATGTAACCGAAGTAGTGCAAGACTTTTTCAAAAATGGGAACTATTGAAACAAATCAATGCCACATTTATCTTTCTCATTCCAAAAAAGAGCTTTGAACCATCCGTGGAGGACTTCAGGCCAATATCGTGTTGCAATTTGAT
This sequence comes from Pogostemon cablin, assembly GCA_023678885.1. Classification (NCBI taxonomy): domain Eukaryota; kingdom Viridiplantae; phylum Streptophyta; class Magnoliopsida; order Lamiales; family Lamiaceae; genus Pogostemon; species Pogostemon cablin. The sequence continues at coordinate 9,965,090 of CM043008.1, read as the reverse complement.
TTACAAAATCATATCAAAAATTATAGCAACTAGATTGGAAGAGTGGCTCCCAGATATCATAGGTGAAGCACAATCAGGATTTGTGAAGGGAAGAAAGATGAGAGATAACATCATGCTGGCTCAGGAACTTTTCCTTAGATATGGATGCAAAGCTAGGAATATATCCCCGAGATTAGCCTTGAAGGTGGATATAAAGAAAGCTTATGAACTGAATTCCTCACAAATATTCTCTTGGAATTGAATTTCACACAACCTTTCATAAATTGGATTGCACACTGTATTTCTACTCCATCATACTCCCTCATTATCAACGGGCAACCCGAGGGTTTCTTTAAAGGCAAGAGAGGACTACGACAGGGTGATCCCATATCATCGTTATTGTTCGTAATATGTATGGAGTATGTGTCGAGATTGTTAAAAACAGAGATCAAGAAAGGCAGGATGAAGTACCACTCCAAATTTTGAGCTAGAAATAAAGTCTACAACCTGGCATTCGCTGATGATTTGCTAATAGTTGTACACGGTGACCAGAAATCAGCTGAAGTTGTTGGGAGAGTTTTAGATAAGCTGGCCAATACTTCAGGACTCACAATTAATGTGCAAAAATCAAACCTGTTTGCTGTCGGGATTCTACAAAGAACACTCGCCCATATCAGAAGGGTTCTCCCTTTCTCGGTAGCCAACCTCCCCATCAAGTACTTGGGCATCCCTATCAATAGCAGAAGGCAATCAGTGGAGCAATTCAACCCGCTAGTGAAAGCAGTAACGAACTACATCTCGCGATGGTCATCCAAACTACTGTCTTTCACAGGAAGATTGGAAGTGATAACTACGAGAGTGTTTGGAATTCTGACTTTCTGGTTTCAATGGTCAGTGTTCTAATAATAGTACTAAACAGAGTGGAGAGAATCATAAGACACTTCATTTGGGGTTCGAAGCATAGTTCAGTGGCTTGGAGTGACATCACCCAACAAAAAGATAATGGAGTCTAGGACTAAAAGACCAGAGGAGATGGAATAGAGCACTACTGGAAGCAGCTGCATGGGATATCTATAACAAGGCAGACTCCCTATGAATCAGATGAATTCACTCGTATACATTAAAGCAACTCCAATGGCCTGCTACACTCCCGGACAGAACGCATCATATAACTAGAGAATAATACTGAGAGTGAGAAACAAGTATTAGAGGGAGTGGCCCAAGAAGAAAGAGTAAGGGAGTGGGATCATAGAATGAAATCAGCAGTCGTCTTGGGTAAGTTCAGAAGTGGAATTATGTATAAAGAACTCAACATGGTTTTCACACAACCGACGACCTTTGTGTTAAAAAACATCTGGAACAAAGCCATTATAAGAAAGAATAGCTTTCGATTGTGGCTCTTGCATAGACAAAGGCTCTTGACCAAGGATAGAATGTGGGGAGATGTAGAGGATAAGGAGTGTGGCTTCTGTGTGGGACAACTGGAAACACAAAATCACATGTTCTTTGAATGTGGCTATACAAAACTTATCTGGAGATGACTTAAAGCAAGAATAGGGATACAGATAGAACCAAGATCGGTCGCAGATGGCCTGAGAAAGATTTTCAGACTCACAAAGAGTAACAAGAAGGAAAGAAAGCTATTTCTCATCACCTTCGCGGTATTCATCAACCAAGTATGGATGGAGAGAAACAGGCAAATATTTGGAGGAGAAATGAGAGGATACAACCAAATTGCAGAATACATAGAATACAATATTGTGTACTTGTTTTTGAATTATTGTCCTAGTACTAGGTGATCATTCACTTGGGAAGACTTAGATGTTTTTCTTCAATTGTACTGCAATAACATATGCGATTGTTGCCGATGGATCTGAAATATAATTTACCAATTTCAGTAAAGATCAAATAATGATTTATTTTTATAAATTTATTATAATCATTACTCAGTAAAAATAAAATAAAATTAAGTATAACTTATAAAATTATTCTAATTATAACACTGTTACAAAATCAGGGAATAAACTTAAATTGAATTATAATTTGGAGAAATTGATTGACAGTAAATGAAAATTATTAAGAAACAGTACTCTTATTAAATATATATTAATAACAATATAATATTACTTTTTAGTAAAGTAAAATTGAATGAAGAATAAATATCTTGAAATATAAATATATTGATACTCATTTAATTACTTCTTGAAAATTTGAGGAATTAATGATTGGCTCAAATAACGGTATATTGGCACAAATAACGGTATACAAAATAAATAGAAGGAGATCTAAGGGTAGTTTTGTAACCCATCAAATATCTCACTCTACTACTTATACTTAAATTACAACGATATTGTGTTCTATCTGGCTAGATTCTAGCCAAATATCATCTCCCATTGCTATATTCCAAATAATTAAAATAATTTGTTCATAAAAAAAATGATTGAAAATAACAAAGCTATTAATCATCATTTATAAAAGCAACATTAATTATAGTATATTGATAAATGTGAGTTGTGAAAAAGTCAAAAGGGTTAAAAGAGTATTTTAGTAACTCTATTAATATTCTACCCCTCCTTTTGTGTTATAATCACAAAAATACCATGTTCCATCTGGATAGATTCTATTCATTTATCACTCTCCATAATTATATTGGATTCGAATAAATAAGAAAATATTTGGTGAATATTAATGGTACTCTATAAATTATCATGTATCAAGATTTGAACTACTTTTATTTCTTTATTTAAAGTGAGTTATTTATTGATTGGTCATTGGACTAATAACTTTCAAATAAAGATTTGCCACTTGACTAAGATATACCTTATTTATCTTTTACAACAATTAACTCAACCTTAGGCAAAAACTTATGTGCCCCCGGGGATACACCGTGCCCCCATGGGAACACAAAAATTTAATACTAGAAATTCTTGTGTTCCCATGGGGTACGGTGTGCCCCCGAGGACACAGGAGACCAACTCTTAACCTTAACCCGCTCCAATTAATTTCTTTCCTCATTTATAATTTCCTTATTTACCTTATTTACAATTAACCTTAACCTGTTTCTTATGTTATATATATATGTTGATACCTTATAGTACTTCTTGATTTTTTTATATTACTCTCTCTCTCTCATCTCATCTCTCTCTCATGGCTCACTCCTTCATGGCTGAAAAAGGCTTGTCTTCAATCGTACTGGACTACGTGGGGACCAAACCCAAGAAGCGCTCTGTTTCTATGCATAGATACCTCAGATACCACTTCTCATTCAAGTTCAAATATTCTTTCGACAATACACGCACGTTGAAAGTCCCCACTGTCGACATACCTTTCATACCCACTATCAACATACCTTTCATCCAAAGGGCGATCAAGAAAGGTCTGCATGAACCCCTCAAAAAAGCTCTTGCACCCATGAATCTATTGGAGCCGGAGAGCGCGAGTCTGATTGAATTAGTGGAGGAGAGAGCGTGCATAGTTCATTCTACAATAGTTGACAGGGGTTATGACGCCGTTGATCTCAAGTTCAGACTGGTTTTATTAGCTGGAGTTGGTGATGAAGATTTATCTTCCCAAGGGGGTTGCTGCATCTGCATGGATGGTGTTTCTAGCGACAGAGCCGTCCGACTGTCCTACTCCCACACTTTCCATATCAATTGCGTAAAAAGATGGTTGAGGACTGGTTATCACTGCATAATTTGCTACACCAACTTTCTAAATGTAGATATATAAATTAATATAATGATTGATAATTAATTCAAACCCAACAAATTAAGTGAGACTTAAATTAAATGAGGTCTGACCCAAGCCAAATAAGATTAAGTCAAAATGAGGTCTGACTCAAGTCAAACAAGCCTAGACAAATTTAATCAGGCCCAAGACAAATAAGTATGATTGCTGTCCAATCAAGTTGGGAGCCAAGCCTCTAAAATCAGGTCAAATCAACTAATTGACCAATCAAAATGTATTATAGATGGAAAGGTGTAAACCCACAAAATCAGGTCAAATCAGCCCTGAATTACTAATTAGATTGCGAGTTATAGAGGAAAGATTCTTCATCCTTCACCCTTATAAGGAGCCTTCCTCCATTCATTTTCGACACACAGACATACACCTGAAGATGCCAACACCCTGAAAAGATTGAGAACATGAGGAACGCTCCCTCAAGATCTTCAAGCATCTTCAAGTCAAGAACAACTCAAGATCTTCAAGCATCTTCAACTATCGTCAAGTCAAGAACAACATACAATCCGGGATCAAGGTGTTAAGCCCCTCGGAACGGCTTGCAATTTGGGATTACGGTACTAAGCCCCCAGATCAAGCATTCTTCACATCAAGTTCTTCAACATTCTTTGCGTAGTCAATGGCGTTCTACACATTCAAAGGTGTACTTCACGAAAAGCTTCAAGGATAACGTTCAATGACGCCTCTGGATAAACATTATAAATTCTCAAATCTGAGTTCGAACAAGTTTCAATCGAAGATCTAGTTCAACATGCATAGTCAACATAGTCAACACAATCAACACACAAGTCAAAAGTCAAAGTCAAGCTAAATTGATTTGAGAGAAGAATCAGAGGATTAATTAGAGATTATAACCTGCTTACATATCTCTCAAACTAAATCCATCTGGATTATCTTTGTACTTAATTTGTATTTATTTTATTGTAAATATAAAATTTATTGCTACACCTCCTTCCTCTGTTTTTGAAGCAAGATTCATTTTCCCCTATATTTACACACTTCTACACCAATTTTTACACACTTTCTCCCCCAATCTATTAATTCATCCATTCACCTAAATCCTCTCCATCCAATCCACTAAATTCCTTCGTCACCCATTCCATTTGATCAAGGAAGTATTGAAATGTTGAAGGTTGCAAAAGAAGAAGTGGTTTCAACTAAAGAAATTCAAAGGGGAGCTTATTTCTTATTTTGTAAATTTCTTTAGTTCATTCATGAATCTTGTAGAACAATGTCTTTTAATTTGTAGTACTTGAAACTATGTTTGGCTAATCTCCTTTATGAGATTAGTAATTATGATTGGTGTTGGTTGAGTTGGATTTTATGCAATTTAATTCTAATATTGAATGAGATTTGATATATCTTAATACTTATTCCCTAAATATTATTTTGAGATGTGTGGTTAATTTATCCTTTAATGATGTTATGGTGATTGATTGAATCGTTTCATCTTAAGATTAATTAAGAATGTTAGTATGAGGGGAGTCCGACAAAGACATCCAAGCGCTTAAAACACTTAAGGTAGAACACTAGAAAGACCACTCATACAAGAGGATTAGACTAGCGAGAGAATCTCATCCATACGAAAATAGTATCTTAAAGGGAATTGCAAGTAAGATCAATATTCCTAGAAGCTATTTAGGGATTGTTACAAAACATTCCACATCCTATTTAATTTATCGATCATAGCAATTAGGGGTAGGTGAGTTGAGTGATTGCCCTTCTTCCATTGCTTTTAAATTATCCACACCATAATTATGCTAACTCTATAAATCTTTTTTTCTATTTTTTGGCTTTAAAACACATACATACTTTCTACATTATGATGTTAGTTTAGTTTTCCGTGCTTTCTTAAATTTAGAACTTTGTCATCTATAATATCTCTTTAGTTCTTCTGTATTTTTTTAAATTTAGAACTTTGTCATCTATAAAGTATAATATCTCTTATTCTTCTGTTGATATTATAATATTTCTTTATTGATCACAAATTTAAATGAGCACACTTTAAACACCCATATTTTCTTTGAATATTTTTCAATGAATGAAAGACTCTTCACTTTAGTTCACTTTAATTTTCATTTATCATTTGTTATAGTTTCTTAAAATTAACAAAAATAAAAATATTGTGAAATAGGAAGTGAAAAAAATTCGTACAGCGTGCAACGTAAATCAGTGAGATCAATGTGTTTCTTGATTTCTTCACTCAGAAGTGGACGTGGGGTTTCCTCCTCACTCTCCTCATCACACGCGGTAAGAGGTATTTTCAAACCCCAATTTCTATTTCCCTTCTGATCACACCCACTACCAGGTATTTTCAAACCCCAATTCCTATTTCTTTTATGATTACGCCCACTAAGAGGTTTCTTGAATCTTATAGTAGGTTTCTTGAAATTAGTTGCAGAAATTGATAATGATGATGATGGTTTCATACTACAATTCTTCCTTTTTTCTTATCATCACCATCATTAACAACACGAAAACTCGACTTGCCCACCAAGTTTTCCAAATTGGGCATTATCTTGATCGTAATTTTACTTACGTGTTTATAGAGCAAGAATACTCTACCGTTGTGTACAATGACTGACCAAGAAATAAAATATCGAACCCAAGGGATTAGAGTTAAACAAGATAAACACTAAATAATTATCACCACTAATAATCAAGACAAGATAACCTTTGATTTTGAGAATTAATTATCTAATATTGCAGAAAATAGCAAATAAAATAAATAAATAGAAGCCACACTCAATCACAGGTGTTTCAAGAGACAAGAACAAGATAGTTCTAGGAAAATCCAGTTTATCATATGAAATAAGACAAATAGACAAGTGAATCAAATCATGCAGAATTTTATAGGAATGGCCACTTAAGCATGCTAAACTACTCATGGACAAGTGAGATTTAATAATTTTAAAGAACATAAATTCCTAAGACCAAATTAATAAGATAATTCCCTATTCCTTTTCTAGGTACTAAGAAAATTAAATACGCATAACCCCTTATTCGCTCTATAGGCGATTCACATGCAAAATTCCATATAGGCTAGTGCAAAAGATCAATCCTTTCTAGGTACTAAAGGAACTGGATTAGGGCTTCCTTACCTTATTTCTCTTTAACAATGGTCATGTAAAGATAATAAGGTATCCTATATTGATGGTCAAACAATCAAAGACTATATATTGGTTAATCCCCTTCAATTATCACGAAATAACAAATATAATCATAGAACATATTCAAATTCAATCATACATCAATCAATGATAATATTATAAGAATTAAAAAACATGATCATATATGTTTAAAATAAAACGTCAATAAGAAATAAAAATTCTTCAAAAATTATCATCATCTCAAATCAACATGATAAACTTTCAAACCCTAAACCTATCAAGAGGAAACTAGCCTATGTTGTTACAAGCAACAACCATGGTAAAATTATTCTTACCCATGAATCAACAATATAAGAAATAAAAGATAGAAGAAAAACCCTTCGTCCAGCATAATTCCCCGTCTTTTCTTTCTGTCTTGATGATCCTCCTCCGTTCTCCTTCTCAAGTAGCTAACACCAAAACTGAGTGTGTAGGAATGATGGATGAAAGACGGGTGAAGGGTAGTGGTGAAAGGCAAAAGTGGCGTGTGATGGTGTTCACGGCACTTGGCACGGGTTTCCTTCAGACAACATGCCCGACAATTCACACCCACTATGAGGTTTCTTGAAACCCCAATTCCAATTTCTTTTCTGATCAAGCCCACTAGGAGGTTTCTTGAAACATACAGTAAGTTTCTTGAAATTACTTGTAGAAATTGGTGGTTTCGTATACCTTCAATTCTTCCTCTCTTCTTACTATCATCAACACCACCAAAACTCGACTTGGCCACCAAGTCTTCCAAATCGGCCTTGCCTTTAGATAACATCACCGACAATTCAACCAAGGAACTCCACTTTCGACAATGCTTACATGACTCCTCACCGCACATTTTGTGCTTAATTAAAAAGTAATTAGTAATGTATAAGGTTATGTTTATTGTGGAACAAGGGGTTTTATAGAAGTGATTAGGGTTAATTAGAAATTGTGACTTTAAATAAGGAAAGAAAATTATAACTAGGGGTTCTTCTCATTGATATGCTCTTCGTTTGGAACGTGGTGGATGAAAAAACATTTAGAAAGGACAAACTTGATGTGGCAAGAGTTCTTGTGTCAGTTCCGCTTTCAACGAAATCAAAAGCTTCTTTATCAGTTGCAATCGAAGGTCGAGTGTTTCACATTAAGATTCCTGAGGCATTTTTCCCGCATCATGAAGACTCTTCAATGAATGATAAGATTGAAGAAGTTTCATCATGGACTAGTAAAGAAAATCTATGTCCGAGTTTACAAATACAACGCTGGCTCAAGTGATTGATCAGAACCTTTCCGATAAGGATTCTGGCAATGCATTCAAATCGAATTTTAATTCTGGTGTCACTTTCGAGAATGAGAAGGGCGGCTATATAGATTATCAAAATATTGGTTCTCAAAACATAAAGGAAGGCGAGATTTCCTAGAACGCGCAGTCGTTTTCAAATCAAATGGGTAATTGGCCCAACATTGACGTGCCTCAATATCAAGTTCACTTAGATTTGATTATTTCTTCTAATGGGCCTTCTAATGACAAAGTTGGGCCTAGTATAAGAAAAGAAAATAATCACTTGGATTGTACTAACGTCTTCGGAGATAAAACCCAGTCAAGAAATGAAGTAGGCCCAACAGATTTATCCTCATCTCACACTAGTTGTGAAAATACTGTTCCTTCTAATAAAGCAGATTTCCAATACCAACTTAATCAGTCAATCAGCGAGAATTGAGATACTCAAGGTCACAAGAAAAATTCCAAGTTGTACAAGAGAGCAAAGAAGAAAGCCGAAATGACGAAGTTTGGGCAATTTGTTTCAGATTTAGTTCTTTCAGAGAAAGATAGTCCTAAAGAAAATCAGAATGTGGAAGCCGAATCTTATGATACTAATGAAGAGTACTCACGTCAGCTTAGAAAGAAAGGGGAGTTCATATGGAAAATTGGTAAATCAATGGGCCTATACATAAATTATTCTTTGAGTATTCAGAAGAATGCAGTCAAGGGGAAGTCTGTAGAGGAACACCGATGAAGGTTTTGTCATATAATATTAGGGACTTGGGTTGTAAATCAAAATACAAGGATATAGGGGATTTAGTTAGAAGTAAGAAGGTTGATTTTTTCATGATTTAAGAAACTAAAAAAGAGGTGATTGATGATGGGCTACGTAAATCTATCTAGAGGGATGCCAGTTTTGGTTGGGCTACAAAGGTGATGTTGGAAGAGCGTGGAGAATTTTATCTATTTGGAACAACGAAATCTTTTCTGTGTCATGTTTTTGGCATATGGAAGGAGCTCTAATTGTGAATGGATTTTGGGGAGAAGAGAGGATGAAGTGTACATTAATCAATGATTATGCTCCATGCTATTAGGCAGAAAGATTTGGTCTATGAGATAGACTGATGCATGTTATTTCTCAAAACTCAATTTCATGTATTTGCATGGCAGGGGATTTCAACTCAATAAGAAGAGAAGCAGAAAGAGCAGGGCACAAAGAATTATCTTGTAGAAGACACATTGAGGTGTTTGATAGCTTCATTCGGCAGTCTGAGCTCATTGATTTACCATTACACGGGAGGTTCTACACCTGACATAGACCAAATGGATCTTGTAAAATCAGATTGGATCATTGTTTAGTTAACAATTGATGGCTCATTAATTAGACAAATTCTTCTCAGCTTGGTCTCCATATATCGCTATCGGACCACTGCCCTATTTTGCTTGAAATTAAAGTCAAGGATTGGAGCCCTAAACTATTTAAATTTATAAATACTTGGCTCTCATATCAAGGATTCAAAGAGTTTGTGGCTGAGAATAAGGGAGCTATGAAGTAGATGGTGGCTAGCTATGTTTTGAAAGAAAAACTCAAACGATTGGAGGCGGACTTAAAAATTTGGGATGAGGATGTCTATGGAGATATAGAGAAAAAGATTAAAGATAGGAAGAAGAATATCCTTCAAATTGATTTGATCGATGATGTAATGGGGCTTGACGACTTAAGCATTACAAAAAGGAATAGAGAGAGGGCTCTCCTGCTTAAAGATTTTTCTATAAGAAACTGTCTACTTTTTCAGAAATCCAAAAATAAGCGGATGAAAGAAGGAGATGTAAGTACTGAATTTTTTCACAGATACATCAATAAAAATTGAAAAAAGAATTTAATCTTGGGTATAAATCTAGAAGGGGCTTGGAAAGAAGACGTTGCAGAAGTGAAGAAATGAATCTTCCATTTATCTAGAGATCAATTTAAGTCTTCACAGTTGATCAAATTAAGGTTAAAATCAGATTTTTGTGGGAAGATAGTCAGAGTCAGAAAATAACATGTTGACAACAGAGTTCTCTGAAGAAGAAGAAGTGTTATAGGCGATTAAATCTTGTGATGGTTCAAAGAGTCTGGGTTCTGATGGGTTTAATTTCAATTTTTTTTAAAAATTTTGGAGCCTAATTCACACAGATTTTGTGAGGTTACTGTAAGAATTTCATCAACATCGGAAACTTGTGAAATGGCTCAATCCCTGGTTTATAGCTCTTATCCCAAAAAAGAATGAAGCTGAAAACCTTAATGATTATAAACCAATATTTTTTATTGGCCGTATCTATAAAATCATCTCAAATGTATTGGCAAACAGGCTTAGCAACATTATGAAATCCATTATCTCTGACCAACAGTCAGCTTTTATTGGGGGAAGACAAATTGTGGATAGCATGATGATTCTTAATGAGGTAATTGAAGAGTCCAAAGCTCGCAAAAGCAAGTATATGCTATTCAAAATTGATTTTGTTAAAGCATATGATACGGTTGAGTGGAGCTATTTGGAGCAAATGATGAGGGCTTTTAAGTTTGATCAAAGATGTTTCGAATGGGTAATGGTATGTGTTTCATTGGTTCAAGCTTTTGTACATGTAAATGGCAGTCCTAAGGGTGAATTCAAACTGGAAAGAGGCTTGAGACACCACAAAAAAAAACATTAAGGCAATATATATAAATCTAGATAAGAAGATCCCCTTTTTCTTTTCTTATTTCTGTTGGCAGTGGAAGGTATAAGCATTATGATATCTAGAGCAGTGGAGAAAAATTACTTATTCCCCTTGGAGTGAGAAAGGATAAGACTGGCATATCTTACCTTCAGTTTGCAGATGACACAATTTTTGTTGGGATTGTAAGAGAGGATAATTTATCTTTTCTCAAAAGATTCTCTGTGCTTTTGGAGTTGGCTTTGGGATTGAAATCAAACAAAAATAAATATCGTGTTTATGGTATTAATGTGGATGACAGTTGGGTTCATGAGGCTACTATTATTTTGCGGTGTTTATCAGGCAAGCTTCCCTTAAGTTATTCAGGTGTTATAATTGGAAGTGCTCATTGCAAAGTGAGCGAACGGGATTATGTTATAAACAAAATCCATAACATGTTCAAGAGATGGGAAGGTTTGAAAATCTCGATTAGGGGTCGTCTTTCTCTTATAAACTTGGTGCTTTCTTCTATACATACATATGTGTTGTCTATCTATTGTGCTCCTAAATCAGTTTTTACAGAGATTTCTAAATTATAACGTCTATTTTTCTTGGGGGGAGTGAAAAAGTCTCTTGGATTGACATGTTTTGTGTTATCCTAAAGCTTTGGGATATGGGGGCTTGGGGTAAGTTGGCTAGAGTTTTGCGGTCTAGGTGAGGAGTTTTAGGAGGAATGGATTCATACAAAATTCTATTGGGAAGAGGATTTAAAACTTCAGGGTGGTGGGGGAAGATTATGTAGGGAGGATGATTTTTTCTAGGCTTGTTAGAGTGTTAGGAGATAGGAGAAATATTTCTTTTTGGAATGATATATGGATAGGAGAACGCTTCAGGATTAGATTTTCAATACTTTATTGCATTAATTTAGATAAAGAAGCTAGTATCTTGGAGATGGGGGAGTGGGCTGAGGGAGATTATGGATTTGGAGGTAGAGATGGAGTCAAGAGATTCGTGATAGTGAGATAAATATGTTTCAAGATATGCTTTTGGTTATTAATTTGTATTTTCTTAAACCAGGTAAAGCGGATTCAGGACAATAGGGAACAGAGAAAGGTAGCAAATACATAACAAGGAGAGAGTATGAGAAGCTATGGATGCAACAAATTGGCTCAGAAGTAAAGGAAAAAAAGGCACTTCAATCTTGTGTCGAACAAAATTTCTTTGCCTAAAGTTCGAGTTCTCCCTTGAAGAGTCTTGTAGGAACACCTTCCAACTTGCACAAACATTCAAAGGAGAAAGATCATGGTAGAAGATGCAAAATGTTAAGTTTTGTTTCTGCAAAATAACTCTGGAATCAGTTCGTTGTGTCTTTTTTTAATGTGAGTATTGTTGGGATAGGAAGATCCTCATTCATTCCTAGGGACAAATAAAGAAGAGCATAAAAAACACAACACAAGAATTTACGTGGAAAACTCCAAAACTGGAGAAAAACCACGGACCGAGAAAATACCACTATGTGAAAATTTTTACAATCACACAGAATTTCTCTCTCCCGACCCCAGTCCCAACACTCTTACAAATATTTGACTAATACTCACCTTTCTCTCCATTCTCACAATCGAGAATACAAGAAAGGAATTTAACTAGAATCAAATACAAAGATTAACATTTACTTGATTGGTACACTTGACATCAAGTCTAAGGGCCTTCTTATATAGCATCAAGGATCCCTCACCTTTTACTCTTCATCCGATGTGGGACAAAGAATTGAAAGAAATCCCTTCTTTTATTATTGACAAAACCCAATAATCTACACCTTGTCAAAATAAAAGAAGATTTATTGTCTTCACCAACAATCATTCTCAACCCCGAGAATCCCTTAGAATCAACCATTCTAAAAATCAAATCCATTCTCAACCCCAAGAATCCTACTCCACCATATAAGTAGACCACTTAAAATCAACCATTCTAAGAATTTCATGCGGCACATATCGAAAACACCTGCTGATATTTATGGTGCTACTTCCAGCTCTTGACTCCCTTGGAAGTCCATCTGCCATCGATATACATCCACCACACACCCTACTTCACTTGCCAAGTCAATGTCTGTGTGCAAACTTGTGGACCAGCTAATATTATTACATCATTTTCTATGACAACTAAACATGTCATAAGGATCCACAATAATATTAACTCAACATTCAAAACTATTGCCGCACCAGCTCCTCCTTGACCAGCAACGTCACCATTGCTCCACCGTAAGCAATTACCATGCCATTGCTCCACTTTGAGCAACCACCGCACTATTGCTACACCTTGAGCAAAAATCATCATTGTACCTACATGACGTCATGACCTTTTACTGCCAAGCTACAACCAGGTTTAACCGAACCCTTTTCCTACTGAAAGTGTCGTCACTTGAAGCCGATTCCAACCCTCCCAAAACTCACAATGCTTTCCTACTTGTCGGCCCGCTACTCTTTACCAATTTAGTGCCCCCGAACTAAGTACAACATTGCCATATTTCCCGTTGAATCGCCGCTTCTCCATACCACTAACCATTATCGAAAAATCCCGTTCCTTTCAAACCACCTTGAGCCGAAATCCATGGAAAATCCCATGCCGCTGTTAAGCCAACTCCACCACCGGGAGTCTCAGCAATTCACATTGCTGCAGGTCCAAGAACTCCACCAAAAACTGCTGACCTACAAATCCTACCCCTTGCCACGCCACTGTCACCACAATTTGGTGTATTTCACAGCAAGAAAGGAGATGCCACCGCATCCGGCTGATCTTCTGACCCCCTTATGCCACTACCTTTACCCATTTCTTTCATGTCACCCTTAGCCTAATGAATACCCTCTTCCTCTCATAAAGTCTTTTCTGATGTGGAAGGTCAGACTATGCTGCAACCACAGAGCATACTAAGAACTTTATAAGCGCTCGAACCGAGCTCTGATACTACTTGTTGGGATAGGCAGATCCCCATTCATTCTTAGGGACAAATAAAGAAGAGTATAAAAAGCAAAACACAAGAATTTACGTGGAAAACTCTAAAATCAGAGAAAAATCACGGACCGAGAAAATACTACTATGTGGAAATTTTTTACAATCACACAGAATTTCTCTCTCCCGACCCAATCCCTACACTCTTACAAATCTTTGACTAATACTCACCTTTCTTCCCATTCTCACAACCGAGAATACAAGAAAAGAATTTAACTAGAATCAAATACAAAGATTAAAGTGTACTTGATTGGTGCACTTGACATCAAGTCCAAGGGCCTCCTTATATAGCACCAAGGATCCATCTCCTTTTACTCTTCATCCGATGTGGGACAAAGAAATAAAAGAAATCTCTTCTTTTATTATTGACAAACACAACAATCTCCATCTTGTCAAAATAAAAGAAGATTCATTGTCTTCACCGACAATCATTCTCAACCCAAAGAATCCCTAGTATTCCTATCATTTCTGGATGGAGTGCATTAAATGGCTTGGAGTGAATAATGTGTTATCCTCTAAACCCTCTATAAACTTACTTCATTTTAGTAGGCTTATTAAATTGAGGAAAGGAAAAGTATTGTTAGTTTGTCTTTGAGAATAAGTGGTGGTTGATATGGAAAACCAGAAATTCGATTATATTCCGTAATGATAATTTTGAGTCTGGAAAATTATTGAAAGAGCATAAATAACGTCTTTAGAGTTAGATTCTTGGAAGACACTCAGAGAGTGAACTTAGTCTCAATTTTAGTACAAATTGATAAGAGTAAGCGTACTCTATCGTTGTGTAGAACGTGGTGACCAAGTGCAAAATTTATAATATCGAACCCAAGGGAGAAAGTAATGTATCCGTATTCGAAAGCTGTTTCACTCTAGAAGGACTAATCAATAAAGGGGGAGTTTAATTACACTACAAACTAACTAAGAAAGCAATTAAAGATAGAACATGTACAAATGAGATGGATCATGGGTGATGGTGAGCAATCTAAGAAGTATGTAAGACAAGCAATATCATGGAAAAGGATAATGTAGAATCACACACACATGCATTGAAGGTCATCATGTTATGATATTAAGGGCAATCACTTATGTACCCCTAATCCCTATGACAAAGGTAATTAGGTTCTCAACTCTTTTACAAGTTTAAATCTCCTAAGATTGTCTCTTACTCTCAATTCCCATGAAGGTACTATGATCATAAGTTTGGTTCCCCTCACTAGTTCATCACTAATGTTCTATCATGAGGTTCTAAGCACTTGAAGGGTATGACTTACCTCTCCTCATACTAACTAAGTCATCTCATGCAATCAATGATTCAATTAAACCACTAAGCATAATATTGGAATGACCATCCTAACACTATGAATAGAGAATTTAACCATACAAATCATACATAAGATGAGAATAAGCTTCATGTTAGAAAATATTCATAACAATTATTTCTTCGAACACGTGGTGTGCAAAATCTACATTATCCTTCACCAATCATATTACTAGCCTCACATGAGACTAGCCACTACAAATCATAATAAAATCAATATTGTCCATGACATGCTCCAATTGAGCTAAATAATGAAGAAAACAACAAATCAAAGGTTGATGGGCTTCCCTTTTGAAGTTGGCCTTCTCTTCCTTCAACATGCTCCAATCTTCACTTCTTGATGTTCTTCCCTTCTTAGATTGGTGAATTAGTGGAATGGATGGATGGATTTGAGGAAATCAAGAGGAATGGATGGATGGAATGAAGAGGGATGAATGAGTGGTGGATGAATGGATGGAGGATGGATGAATGGAGAGGAGGATGGATGATGTGTGAGAGCAGCCCCCAAATCTGTTCTAGTGGAGGATTGGGTGGTTTTGAGTATTTATACCCCCTTGAAAAGCCCTAATTTCGCACTGCAGAATTGGACATTTTGCACGAAAATTTGACCGAATTTTCATGCTTCGATCGAATTTTTCTTACTGTGTGCGTAGCCTTCGATGCTTTGTTTTTGCCCGTGTTTTTCCCAAAAATGCACAAATATTTGACCGAATTTTTCCCCCTCGGTCGAATTTTTGTGACAGCTTCGCGCTGCTTCACTGTTTTGGCTCGTTCTCCCTCATTTTAACTCCGAATTGAGATCCGATTTTTCCTACATCTTCCTCTTCACTTCTAGAATCTATTTATACTTGAAATTTACAAAAATTCAACCAATGTACAAATTCTCCAAATATTTACAAATATCGCGCAATCTAGGGCACTTAAACACTCAAACTAAGCATAATTGTATGGAACCATTCCATAATTGGACCCTAAATTCATGAGATTTCTACACTCATTAACCCCTCAAACTTAAAATGTTGTTCGTTGAACAACGAAGAAAAGAAAAAGAACGTGCGGGTAGAAATTGAGTGAATTGGAGAATGGATCAAAGAAAGAGTATAATCATTTTCAACTAATTAATCAAATCAAACCACATGACTTAAACATCAATAAACCTATGCACAAATCATGGTAGGAATAATGCAAGTACAATACTCATTCTCACTAATCCTCTCAAGTTAGTCTATGCACTCACACTCATAGTGGAAATTGTGGACGTTTTTACACTCATAATTGATTCACATGCACGCATTATCATAGGCTTGCCACAAGTCTCAAACTCTACACCACTATTGAAGTGTGTCAATCATTGAATCAAATAGGACTTTATATTTGAATGTAATGAAGGCTCTTTGGTAAGGGTAGGGATATATGAATAAAAGTGACTCAAATATGTGTGTGGATGATTAGAAGAGACGTCTCCCTTCTCGTCAAGCACTACTCCTTAATCATAAATTCACTCTTCTTCTTTTTTTTTCTTATTCACTTTTCATGTACTTCATTATCTCTTCCTTTCTTAACTTTTGAACTCAAGCATTTCTTTTGTATCTCTTTTTCTCCATACCTTTTGCAATACACATTTGAGCTTTTCTTTCTTTTTTTAGCTCTTATGTTCTTTTATTTTTTTTAGAGCTTCATTCAATTTATTTTCTTGCTTACACATCATCATTCACTAGCTTTTATTGCATTTCAAGCACAATTTTTTTGTTTTTCTCTTCATAACCTCCTTTAATAACCATCTCCAACAATCATCCACACAAAAGGTTTTATGTAAAGGCATAAGTGGGGTTTATTGGCTTGTAATGAGCCAATAATCAAAGAATAAGCTTCATAGGCTCAAAATGGCTTACAAGGGAACAATGTTATGGTAAGGATATCATTTGGCTAGTGACTTCAATTTTCAAGGATGGCCTAAGATCATTTTCAACAATCTCCACACAAATTTAGCCTCAAGTAAGACGAATGACAAGTTCTAGAACACATACACATGAATGATGCACACATGGAAGAAATGAATCGCATAATATTAGTGCATTCGAGGCTCAAAATCTCACGGTTCATCAATAGTGTAAAAACAAGCATCACACAAGCAAATTCCCAACCATAACAAGTACACAAGCTCATATCTATTCAACCACATGATCTAACTCAATCTCATATTCTCAAACAATCACTAAATTAGCTCCATAAGAGAAGATTCAATAATAAGAAATCAAGGAAATGCTCACAAAAACAAGAGGAACAAAAGGTGCACCGGTGCAAAATGTACAACTAAGAGCAATACGAGCATGTAACAAAACGAACCATCCCGGCCCCCAAACTTAAATTTAACTAAGAGTTGAATTTTAGTTTGAATAAAGTTTTGTTACCAATTTTGTTGCACTTCTTTCTTCTCTTCAAGACCATCACCGTTAGCTCCTTCATGTTCCTACAAAAGACAAGAAACATGATAAAAACTAAAAACAACTAAGAAAGCAATTGAATGAAAGCAATAAAGATAATGATGAGTTGTCTCTCATCTAGCGCTAAGTTTAACTTCTTCAAGTCGGACGAGTTATGAATAACTCATCGGAATGGCCCCATCAAATTTTAATCTTTGTGCTTCTTCCTCTTTTTGGCATTTGTGGCAAGTAACGACCTACGTAGTATCCTTCAAGATTGGCTTTAGATATTCGACTCTTTTGAGTTTGCATTCCATTAACCTCTCCTTTCGTGACTACCACTTATTCCTTTTTATCAAGTAGACTCCCAAAATTTCTTCAAGCTCTCTTTTGTACCTAAGGCATTGAGAAGAATCAACAGGTAAGACAAAGTCAATAAAAACAATATTTTAAAATTTAAAACAACTTAAAGAGTTCAAAGGTTTAGAAATGCTCAAGTCACTCTTCAAGTCATCATCACTTGTTTCTAGACTTTGTTCCTCTTCGTCCACATCATTTGCCTCAATAGGCTCTTCAAGCACCTACTTTGATTATTCTTCCCCCAAATTCTCTTCAACATTATCTTCCTTATCCTTAATAAGCTCAACATCTCTTGAGTCTTCATCATCCTCTGAACACTCTTCTACTTCTAATTCTTCTTCAATCTCTTCATTGAAATTTTCCATTTTGTGAAGAGTGTTCTGTTCACTTATCATTTGACTCATTTGACATTCTAGGGCCTAAAATCTCCTCTTATTTTCCTCATCTTCTCTCTTTCTTTCTACTCTTCTTTCTTCAATCATCTCATTGAGCATATCCATGAGTTGCCCAATTCGATCTTCTACGGGTGGCTTTATCTCTTCACTCGGTGGTTGCCATCTTTGTTCTTGAAGATAGTTCCCTTGATCAAGACTTTGAAAATTACTCTCATGCATGCAGAACATATCCTCAACTTGAGAACTAGGCATCATCCACTCTTGTTGCACCATAGGATAAGAAGTTGGCATACTTTGAAGATATTGATCCCCATAACTAGGAAGACTTGGTTGAACACTTTTCCTTTCATTGCTCCCATTAGCTTTTCTTCTATACAACTCCATTAAGGCACTATTATCGGATAGAGGAGTAACCATCGGAACTTAGTTGTAAGAAATTGATACGGAATAAGTGTTCGCTTGATATGGTTGGAATGTATTCATATTGTAAGCACCTTGCCATCCTGCATATATTCCATTATTATAGCATTGATCCATTTTTTTATGCTCTTCTTCTCAAGATCTACTACAATTCTTCTCCACGTACTATTTTTTGTTTTGCTCCTTCTCCCCTTCTTTCAAGGTAGTTGTACCTATCAAGAAGAATAAAGTAAGAACAAAAATTTTCCAAAGCAAAAATATATGCAAAAAATAAAAAAATGTCCTAAGTAGAGCTAACAAATTCAAACACGTTACACCGAAGCCTTTCTCCCCGACAACGGCGCCATGAACTTAATCTCAATTTTAGTACAAATTGATAAGGGTAAGTGTACTCTATCGTTGTGTAGAACGTGGTGACCAAGTGCAAAATTTATAATATCGAACCCAAGGGAGAAAGTGATGTATCCGTATTCGAAAGTTGTTTCACTCTAGAAGGATTAATCAATAAAGGGGGAGTTTAATTACACTACAAACTAACTAAGAAAGCAATTAAAGATAGAACATGTACAAATGAGATGAATGATGGGTGATGGTGAACAATCTAAGAAGTATGTAAGCAATATCATGGAAAAGACTAATGTAGAATCACACACACATGCATTGAAGGTCATCATGTTATGATATTAAGGGCAATCAATTATGTACCCTAATCCCTATGGTTAAGGTAATTAGGTTCTCAACTCTTTTACAAGTTTAAATCTCCTAAGATTGTCTCTTACTCTCAATTCCCATGAAGGTACTATGATCATAAGTTTGGTTCCCCTCACTAGTTCATCACTAATGTTCTATCACGAGGTTCTAAGCACTTGAAGGGTATGACTTACCTCTCCTCACAATAACTAAGTCATCTTATGCAATCAATGATTCAATTAAACCACTAAGCATAATATTGGAATGACCATCCTAACACTATGAATAGAGAATTTAACCACACAAATCATACATAAAATGAGAATAAGCATTCATGTTAGAAAATATTCATAATAATCATTTCTTCGAACAAGTGGTGTGCAAAATCTACATTATCCTTCACCAATCATATTACTAGCCTCACATGAGGACTAATCACTACAAATCATAATAAAATCAATATTGTCCATGACATGCTCCAATTGAGCTAAATAATGAAGAAAACAACGTATCAAAGGTTGATGGGCTTCCCTTTTGAAGTTGGCCTTCTCTTCCTTCAACATGCTCCAATCTTCACTTCTTGATGTTCTTCCCTTCTTAGATTTGTGGATTAGTGGAATGGATGGATGGATTTGAGGAAATCAAGAGGAATGGATGGATGGAATGAAGAGGGATGAATGAGTGGTGGATGAATGGATAAATGGAGAGAAGGATGAATGGATAGAGGATGGATGAACGGAAAGGAGAATGGATGGTGTGTGAGAGCAGCCCCCAAATCTGTTCTAGTGGAGGATTGGGAGGTTTTGAGTATTTATACCCCCTTGAAAAGCCCTAATTTCGCACTGCAGAATTGGACATTTTGCACGAAAATTCGACCGAATTTTCGTGCTTCGGTCGAATTTTTCTTATAGTGTGCGTAGCCTTCGATGCTCTGTTTTTGCTCGTGTTTTTCACAAAATGCACAAAAATTCGACCGAAATTTTCCCCCTCGGTCGAATTTTTGTGACAGCTTCGCGCTGCTTCATTGTTTTGGCTTGTTCTTCTTCGTTTTAACTCCGAATTGAGATCCGCTTTTTCCTACATCTTCCTCTTCACTTCTAGAATCCATTTATACCTGAAAATTACAAAAATTCAATCAGTGTACAAATTCTCCAAATATTTACAAATATCGCGCAATCCAGGACACTTAAACACTCAAACTAAGCATAATTGTATAAAACCATGCTATAATTGGACTCTAAATTCATGAAATTTCTACACTCATCAGAGAGCTTATCAATTAGTTAAGAAGAATGGAGGTGATCTCCGAGATTCATTTTATTGTTGACGGGGGCAGTAGATTGAATAAAAATGTTGATGTATTTATATTTAAAAGTTGTTCTACTTTCTTAGGTGGGACTTATGATTCTAATTTTTGTAATTTTGGATAATTCTCATATCCTTTCCATAATTATTGCTTATTTCTGTCTATAAAAAAAACACGAATTCTAAATTATCCACACTATAATTATGCTAACTGTATAAATCCTTTTTTCTTATTTTTGTCTTTAAAACATATACTCCCTCCGTTCCATCCTAATGTTACATATTTCTTTTTTGGGCGTCCCATCCTAATGGTTACATTTCCCTTTTTATGAGACCCACACAAATTAATTACTTCTCTCTCCATGGACCCACACATCACACTAATACACCTATCCAATTTACATTAAAATATTATTTCTCTCACCTCAACATACACATTAAAGTACTATATTCATTAATCCACGTGCAAAATACAAACGTAACCATAAAGACGGGACGGAGGGAGTACATACTTTCTACGATAATTATGCTAACTCTATAACACTACAAAAATGTTACTCCTTTGTAACGGCCTTAGTGACGGCTTGACGGGCTTTGTGACAGCCTTAGTGGCGGCTTTGTGGCCGTCACAATATTGGTCGTCACTAATCATTTGTGACGGAAGGCTGTCACAATTATGACGGCTTGACTGGCTTTGTGACGACCTTAGTGATGGTTTTGTGGCAGTCACAATGTTGGTCGTCACTAATCATTTGTGACGGAAGGCTGTCACAATTGTGACTGCTTTTGTGACGGTTAATGTCTGCGACAGCTAAAAGCCATCACAAAATTTGTGACGGCTTATTACCCATCACTAAAGCCCTCACAAAATTAATTTTTTTTTACAAAAAGGGGTCTCGAACCCTAGCCAACTAGGAGATCGAACCGTACTCGAGCCACTTGGCCCAAGCGGCTCACTCTTTTTTTTTTTTTTTTCGAATTTGTATTTAATTTTGGCCCAGAATATCCTCCCCTTAGGAGATTTGAACCCTTGACGGTTTTAAGGGTAAGGGATGACCACTTGAGCCAAGATAATTCTTGCTCAACATTTAACATTTATTTGTATATATAATAATTTTACTATGTAATGTTGTGCATTCATAATTCAATAATAAATCTTATAATGTATATAAATCATATTTAAAACATTAATATATTAAAAAGTGATGTGTGTATATATATATATATATATATATATATATATATATATATATATATATATATATATATATATATATATATATATATATATATATATATATATATATATATATATATATATATGTCGAAATATATATTCTGCATTCATTATAATAAACAAATTATCATGAATGGTTGTTTTCTTTTTTAAATATCTAGCCACAATATTTAGTTATGTATACATATTTTATATATACTTATTATTATTTATTTCATATTTATTACAATAATATATTAATTGTTTACTTATTTCACGATCTATATACTATTTTAGAAATTTAATTATATTAATAATAATTAGTATACTACATTCTCTCACATTAATTGTTTTTGTCTATTAATATCTCACATCTTTTCCTTTGTCCTTATATGTAATATATATTTCATACATTCATTTGTATATATTTATTATCATATATATTTATACTTATAATGTATATATATACTAATTATACTCATAATTCAATTATACATCTTATACTATATATAAATCATATTTATAACATTAATATATTAAAAAGTAATGTGTGTGTATATATACATGTCAAAATATATATTCTGCATTCATTGTATTATAATAAACAAATTAACATGGTTGTTTTCTATTTTAAATATTCAGCCACAATATTTAGTTATGTATACAGGTGTAATATATACCTATTAGTATTTATTTCATATTTATTACAATAATATATTAATTAATTTGCTTATTTCTGGAGCCATAGCTAGATTTCACGATATATATATATATATATATATATATATATATATATATATATATATATATATATATATATATATATATATATATATATATAATGTTTCAATTTAATAATAATAATTTGTATATTACGTTCTTTTACATTAGTTATTTTTGTCTAGTAATATCTCACATTTCTTCCTTCGTCCTTAGAAATAATATATTTTATATATTCATGTTTATATGTTTATTATCATATATATATATATATTTATTTATAATGTATATGTACTAATTATATACGTAAATATATACTTAATGCTTGATGCATATATTCAATAGTAATGCATATTTTGAATTCCTAATATAAGAGCATCTAATCAAAGTTCCAAATATATTAACAATTATAATTAAATTAAGAACGATTGTTTTATTTAATATGTAGTCGCAATATATATATATATATATATCATTATCATTTTAGTTTTATAATCATTTCACATTTTCTTTTATCAATCAATAATTAATACTCCAACATAGAAAACCCCGACTACTATAATTAATATATTTTTTAATTCTTTATATGATCTATAAAGTGTTATTTTCTAAACCCCGACTACCGTTACAATTTTAAAATAATAATAATAATAATTTTTTGGTGGCTTTGAAGCCATCACAAACAAATTTTGGTTGAAACGGTATAGTTTCATGCATTCATTACTTTATGAAGGCCAAAAGCTGTTACAAAGGCCGTCACAAAATTTAAAAAAATAATAATAATAATTTGTGTGAAGGCTTTGAAGCCGTCACAAACGAATTTGAGTTGAAACGATGTCGTTTTATGCATTCCTTACTTTGTGAAGGCCAAAAGCCGTCACAAAGGTCGTCACAAAATTAAAATAATAATAATAATAATAATAATAATAATAATAATAATTTTTGTGACGGCTAAAAGGCCGTCACAAATATACACCGTCACTAAAGCCGTCACAAACTGGGTTTGATCAGGATTTTCTCAACGATCATCAAAACGCCGTCATAATTCGAAAAAGCCATCACAATTGTGAAGGCTTCATGGCCGTCACAAAAAAACCGTCACAAATTGACTGCTTTTTTGTAGTGTAAATCTTTTTTTTCTCTTTTTTTGCTTTAAAACACATAAATATATACTTTCTACATTAAGGTGTTAGCTTCTAGTTTTACGTGCTTTCTTAAATTTAGAATTTTGTCATCTATAATATCTCTTAGTTTTTTTTGCTTTCTTAAATTTAGAACTTTATCATTTATAATATCTCTTTAATTCTTTTGTGCTTTCTTAAATTTAGAATTTTATCATCTATAATAATCTCTTATTCTTCCGGTGATGATCACAAATTTAAATGAGCACTCTAAACACCCATCTTTTCTTTGAATGTTTGTCAAAGAATAAAAGACTTTTCATTTTCGTTCACTTTAATTTTCATTTTTCATTTGTTAGTTTTCTTAAAATTAAGAAAAATAAAAATATTATTATGAAATAAAAGTTAAAAAAAAAAAAAAAAATAGCGTGCAACGCAAGTCAGTAAGATGCGCAAATGACGTGGTTTTATTATAAGAGATGATTACAGAACATAAACGGAGTCAAGAGACCCTTTATTTTACAAACAAGTCCAAAATTTTCTAATCTTGAGGCTTAGGTATATTTCCCTGACCTCAACCCAGGGCTTAGCACGATCGACTCTTCCCTTCCGTACTTCAAATTCTTGGCTTCCTCTCGGGAAATTCCGAACGAGTTCATGAGAACTTCGTTCGGCATTGCCCGGAAGGCTGAGAGGCGGCCGGCAAGGGCAGTGTTCATGGCATTCTCGTGGGTCTTGAAGTTGATGTACTCGAATCCCTCTTCGCTGGCTCTCTTCATCACCACGAAGTTCTGCGGCACCACCAACAGCTGTCCCTCTCTCACCTCATCGTCGAGAACCAATTTACCGTTGTTTCCGACAACCTGGATTCTTGCACTTCCCCTCGTCACGTACATTGCTGTGTGGGCGTTTGTGCTGTAGTGTGGAGCCACTAGTGCGTTCTGTCATTAACAGCATCATCATTTACAACGGAATAGATTAAAATTGGATCTAAAATATTAGGAATATTTTCAATCGAAAAAAATTCATCTGAGATCTGAATTATTATTTTTTTTATTGAATAATGATCTGAAATACTATATGAAACTATTAATTCAGGACTCAAATTTGGACTATGAATTGATAAAATTAGAAATAATAGATGACAAATTCAATTTATATGGAGTATATTTCAAGCCATCTGAATTATTTTTTTTTATTGAATAATGATCTAAAATACCATATAAAAAACTATTAATTCATGACTCAGAGTTGGACTATGAATTGATAAAATTAGAATAAAATTTTATCTATAAAATTTGGATAAAATTCAGATCCAGATGGATAGTTTACACATTTTTATCTATAAAATAAAATATTCACGGGATTTGAAATTAGAATTAATTAACATAAATAATTGAAAAAAAAAAGAAGCATGAAAACATATTATACCTTATAGAGGACTCCTCTTTGAGCACTGAGGCGAAGGTAAGAGAGGATGGGAAGGGTTTGAGTGTTGAGTGTGCTGATACGTCCGCCACGTGGATTGTAGATGTCAGCCTTAGATGGATGGTCAATATTCTGTCTCAATTTAAGAGAGCAGAAAGTCTCCTCCAGTCCATTAATGTATCTTCCACCCTCATGTCTCTCCTGCTCCTCTCTCGAGTACTCTAGAACCATCAATCTCATATTTTCAGCTCGGACGATTATGCCCCTGCTGTCTTCCTTAGCTTGCAATCTGCTGATCAACTCTGGCTCCACGTTGAATGCTTCTGCAATAAGCTCCCGATCGAACCCGTCCCAAAGGTTGCCCTTCTGTTGCTCTTCGCCTCTTCTGCTGCCCAGATATCCTCTCTCTCGTTTCTCTCCTTGTCTTTGAACAGCTTCCGGGTTTCCGGCGAGGAAGAATTTCTGCAGATTTTATCATTTGCATAATTGAGCGAGATAACTAAATGATTTGATGGAATGGTGTTGATGATTGATTACTCTGTATTTTAGATCCAGCTGGTTGACATCATTGGCGACGTCGAGGAGTTCGACGGCGATGATGGGCGTGTCGGCGTCGTTGTAAACCCAGTTGGTGAAACCCTGCTGCAAAGCGAGGATATCACCCTGGTGGAACCGCCGCAGCTTCTGGTGGCGATCGCTCCTCGACGACGTCATCTCTTCAATACGCCCACGCCCGGAGAAGCTCGAACCCGATTCTGATTCGTACGTCTCGGCGCACCCCGGAATCACCGTGCCTTGGATTCCACTTCCTGGAAAGAAATCAAACTGACTGATCTAAAATCAAGAGTAAGTAAATTGAAAACTCACCTTGGACGATGTAGACGAGTTGGGGGACGTTTGCGTAGTAGGGCAAGAGTAGGCCACGAGGTTGAATAACGTGGCGAGCGAACTCAATACCAGCGCATTCAAACTCGTCGCTACTCGTATCCCAGTACTCCGATACGCCGGCCTCCGACCGGAAGGTGTAACTCGGCGTCCGAGCGCTGAGTTGGCTGATCCGGCAGTCGGTTTTGGCGCGGAGGCGGTGTTGCTGCTGGCTCTGGAGGCGTTCCCAGAGGGGGAGGTCGAGTTGAGCTAAGGAGCCATGGAGCAGGAGGAGGAAGCTGAGGGAGAAGTAGGCAAGTTTAGCCATGGTGGGATTAAGAGAGATGGGATGGTGAAGTGGCGAATGGAAATTGATGAGATTTAAAGAGGTGGATGGTGAAGCTCGCATTCGACACGTAAGAGTGGTGGCCTCAACACTTGCCTTTGCTGTTTCTGCATGCATCTTTGTTTCTTCTGCATGCCTCTTAACACATATTCACATGCCTCCATTAATTTACACCTAAGATCAACTTTTTTTTGCTATGTGGCACCATCATGCACACCCTGCAGTATCCTTCTACCAGCACACTCATTTTGATATTTACACCTAAATAAAAAGAATAGAATACTCTCCCTCCTGTTCTTTATTTTTTTTTCACTTTTCATTAGACACGAAAATTTTGAAATTTTGATTTTAAGAGTATATTAAGCATGTTTTCACTTTTCATTATACACGAAAATTATGAAAATTTTGATTTTTAAAAGTATATATTAAGTATATTAAGTATATATTACAACACAGGTAAAACATATTTTAATGCATCATTAATTTATTATACTTTAAAAAAACATAATCATTCCGTCCCGCGTGAAGGTTTACGTTTTTCATTTTGGGTTGTACTAAGTTAAAGTTTACATTTTATTTTTTGTCAAGTTGGGCCCACACAAAACAATTAATTATTTTATATAGGACCCACACACAACATTAATACAACTACCAACTTTACATTAAATATTATTTTTCTCACTTCACTACATATTAAAATATTATATCTCTTAGTCTCTGTGCAAAAAGCAAACGTCAACGTTAACATGGGACAGATGAAGAATTGTGATTAAATTGTGAATAAATTAAGAAAATACAAAAAAAATCGTGTATTTAATTAAAAAAAAGAAAGTTCGTGATTAAATCGGAAAAAGAAATAAAAGTCATGTATTTTTTGGACATAAGAAAAAAAGTTAATGATTAAATTGAAAAAAAAGAAAAGGTGGTGTACAATTTAATAAAATATTAAATTAGAACTTAAAATGATGCCAATAATTTGATTTGATATGATCTCATTAAAGAATAAATAAATTCATATATTACTAATTTATTAATCTTATAATTTACAATTAATAAATTTATAAGGAACAAGGATTTTAAAGTCTAATCCACAAGTATATATGCATGCATGTTAAGAGCATATATAATAATCTGTTAAAAGTAAAGCTTTTAATTTTATAAAAAAATTTACTTAATATTTTTAAATTGATTACTTCACTTATTTTTTTATTAATATTAAATAGATATAAAAAGTCATATTCGTCCAACTAATTCTTCATTGATCATGCCTTTTCAATTTCTCTTATTAAATTAAATTTAATGCATCTTTTCATCCTTCCATAATTTATTTACCTTTAAAATGTTGGATGGTCATATCTGATACTCCATGGGCATCATTCTTTGTATCCAAATACTGCTTATATATATGGCTCTCATATAGAGCTGGTCAGATAAGATCTCATGAAATATTAAGTAATATAGATGTAATTTACACAACGTATGATGTTTTTCTATTCTAATTGTTTTCTGAAGTTAATTTGAAAATTTTGTCCTGCTGCAGATTGCATTAAAGTGAGAACACCGAAATAGGAAGGGCTGCAATTATGGCCCTCTATATGAGTGACAGGTATACAGGTAAGACTAGTACAATGTCCGCGTTGCACGCGGATTATTGTATTTGGTATTTATTATTATTTTGAATTTTAATTTATTTAAAAAAATTAATTATATCAATTTTGATGAATATAAATACTTATTTGAACAAAAAAAATTGGATGATATATAATTTCAATTAAGTGAAAAACGTATATTCTTTATTTATTTCACATTAATATACTTCAAGTTATTATAATTTATGTAGATGATACATTTATCATTTTTCATAAATAACTTTCATGTTGTTACAAAAAAATTTTTTTCATTCTACGCACGTAATAAAATAAAAATTTTTATAGTTTGACATATTAAATTTAAGACTTCCTATATTAATAAAAAAATTAATGTACGGCATACTACTTGTTATTATTAAATAAATTAACTTAGATGTCCAACTTCATACAAAGTCTTATTAAGGAATGAATTGTGCACCTCAAAAAATGAAATGATACCCAATAAATTATTTAAATCAAATTTTAGTTGCAGGCACCTTCATAACCATGTAAGAACTCCTTTGTAATCATTGCAAAGTTTAGTCATATGAAACCTAAAAATCATCTTCTTCCCTATCAAACAATTAAGTTCCTCCGAAAATGCTCCAACCATATCAAGCTTTTTAATAGACAACATAATAAACAATAAATTATACATTACTTGGTATAAAATAAAACAAAATAAAATAAAATAAAATTCAGCTTAAATACATATAAATATATAAACTAAAAGTTTTAAGATGTACCCTTTATCTTATTTTAAATAGCCACACATAAAGAATTTACAAAGTAATTATAAATTATACGTCAAATTAAAAATAATATTAAATCAATCTATAATTACCTTTATATCCTCTTTTGACCAATGTCCTCTCCATTACTACAATCAATGTACGTCCCGGATTTTTATTCATATAATCCACTAACTGGCAAATGTATTGTCTCCACAGAGTGCAAGATATGTCCACGTTGTTAACACACAAACAATAATTTAGTAAAGACAATTTGTATGCATTAGAATAAAGTAAATTATTATAATTATAAATTAAATATCGCACTCTTCGTCTTCAATTGTAATAACAATCCTCTCTGTTGGTTTGCCTTTCACATCTACACTTGTAATCTTTCCAACATGGGTGACATTTCCTATCACATCTATACACCATTTTCCAAAAGTATTTGGTTTTTAATTAATTTATTCAAAAATACATATTTAATTTATGAATTTAAAAAGAATATAGTAACATATATAATAAAAATAGATAATAAAAAATTGTAATATTGAAATACCAATTAATAATTTATCATTATCGGTGCTCTGAGACTTGACTGTAGAGAAATTAACAAACATGTGGCCACTCTTATCTGAAACAAAATCTTATATTTGTTTAAGCATTGTATAATTGTGGAAGCTTAACTTGAAAGGATGAGATGTCATCATCAACTTTTCGGTGTTATCACCAATGCCAAAATTCGTAATGATATATGAATTCCCCTCACGTACAATAGAATTGAATTTTTTAACAAACTTCTTACTTATGGTAGCTTGAATTGTATTCTCCTATGTTTATTAGAACAAATTAAATTAATAAAATTGGAATAGAAAAATAGTTAAAAGATATCTGATCATAAATCAAGGATACTTGCTCATCAATTAAAATCAAGTCGACAAACCACTTTTGACCATTAATACCGTCTTCATATGTATCCCATCGCTTCACAATCTTAACCTTGATACGTAATGTCTCTTTATCTAACACTACTTCAGAAATAGAATTAAATCGTAAAGACGACATAACTTTGAAAAAAAAAGTTCAAAATGAAAGAATATACTAACAATATACAACAATGATTTAAAAAAAAAGACAAAGAAAAGAAAAAGAGGAAAAATCGTGATTTGTGTTGCAAAGATTGTTTTTAGTGGATGAAAAACTTACGTTACTTATTAAGTTTTTGTATGCAATATATTAAATAATAGTATCAATACTTTTTAGTAATTATGACTAATACACAATCACATTTAAAAGAATATAAAAAAGAATATTTAATAGGTTATTCTTAAAAAAGATTGCAAAAAGCTTGATAAATGGATGAAATTAAGTTTTAGAACTTATTGAATTTTGCATGAAATGATTGTATCCATTTTTAATGTAATTAAAACATTATAAATACCAAGAATTAAAAAATTATAAAAAGCATTATGTTACTTATAAAATTTTGTATGCAATATATTAAACAATAGTATCAATACAATTAGTAATTATGACTAATACACAATTACATCTAGAAAGAATATATAAAAAGAATATTTAATTCATAGCTTATTCCTTAAAAAAGATTGCGTGGAATTAAATAATTGTATCCATATGATTACACCTCACATTTTACAAAAATCATAAATACACAATTGACCTTGTTATGACACATCACATTTTTACACAAATCATAAATACACCATTCACCACATCATAACACATCACATTTTTACACAAATCATAAATACGCAATTCAACACATCATGACACATCATATTTTTTAAAAACTAATTTAATTAAGCAAGTTATTTTGTTTTAATATATAAGGAGATATGTGCTATTAACTTGAGTATTTCTTGACTCAAATGCTTGATCTTTTACATTTATTTTCCTTCATAAAAATGCGCTAAATGGATGTTATGGAGGTCACATGAAGGGGTAAAACCTACTTAATATAATTTATATAACGCGCTATATATTGATTTTACATTCATGATTCTTGCTTAATTGGATTCCAATTTGCTTCTTTTTTTTTTTTGGCTTTGCTTCAATGGATCATTGATTCGTTGTGCGCTCCTCTGATATTTTTTAAGATTTGTTCATGGAGATGTGAAGCCAGAGAACTTTTTACTTAGTCAACCTGAGACTGCTAAAGAGAAAAAACTATATCTTATCTTGGCCTAGGTATGATACTCCATTACGTTGATAATATTTTGTATCATGTCTATCTTAATTAATCTTCTATATATATATATATATATATATATATATATATATATATATATATATATATATATATATATATATATATATATATATATATATATATATATATAAATAAATGATGCATTAAAGCAATTATTGACCAAAGGAATTCAAAGAGAATCATAAAGAAAAAAAGGGGAAAAAATCTTAAAATCATCATAATTGATTGAGATATTAGTTCTCTTTGATTTTAATTTATTTTCCATGAATGTTAAAACTTCAACTCGATTAAATAAAACATAATAATAATTTAATTTAATAAAATATTTAGTAATCATAATATTCTATTGTAATAATTGTATAATTTAAAGACAAATATTTATCGTCTAAAAATATAAATAAATTACAAAATGAAACATACAAGCGACGTGCCACACACGTTTTAAATTTCTAGTATTATTAAACACACCCCACTTAAAATATTTTTACCCTTAACTTGTAAAGACCGGCTATTCGAACCCCAAATTTGTTAAATATACCTTGATTATTAAGCATACCCCCAACAAAATTTATTAATATATGTATATATAATTAAATACACCCCATTGTAATTACCTTCATAATTCATAAGTTCAAAAAATTGTAAAACTCACAACTATTCAAAACCATAATTGCAATCACGACAAAGCAATCCGAATGAACACCTCTAATCTTCTTCAAAATTTGATTGAACATCATATTCGGACAAGGTGTTGTTCTATTTATTCTTTTCTTGAATTTATTTTGTAATATCAATATCTAGGTTTAAGTTTGATTTGAAATAAATAAATTAAACAAATATGATGGAATCTTCTGAAATAAGAAGATAATTTAACCAATGACATATTATGCCTTTGGCTAGTTTCTATGACTATCTAATTTCTTGGGAAAATGGATTGGATCAATATAATTTAACCATGAAAAAACAATCCTCAGACAAATACTTTAAGAAGATACAAGTTGCTCTTCACCGTCTTCTACTTTAATAAACAAATGTGCTATCCTTGAAGACTTGCTAACGGTTGATTGGGGAAAAGCACTTTCTCTAGTAGATTTTATTGTGTTTCTTCGAAAAGAAATAGGAGTACTTAATGTAAGCATAATTTCATGAACAATTACTTTATTAATTGATATGAATATTAGATCTTCATGATTTTCACACCATATAAACATGATTAGAAGATTTACTTTGAGATGCCATAAATGGCGGTAGAAGATTTACCTTGAGACGCAATAAATGGCGATCCTCATGTGATACGGATTGCGCCGGGAATTTGTTTCTCTCTACTCACCCCTTTCTTTAGGCACAGTATGTAAACTTTTTGGTGATAGATAATTCATAAAATTGTGTCTCTTTTATAGGTGGAGAGAGGATCAGATCGGGATATTATCTCTTTATGAAATCACATTCTATCAATGTGATTGTTATCCGTAAATATATATGACCTTATTTATCTCATATATATTATTTATTTAAACCATATATTTATTTAAGATATTTATCATAATAAATATCTTATATATTTAATTAATTATTAATGGCACTAGGCAATAATAATATTACATTCTCCCACTTGGCCGAGTGACAGAATTAAATATTAAACATAAGGGTTTAAATAATTTACATAATGATAAATTAATTTGGTCAACTCATAATGTCAATATTAAGTATAGACTAACACAAGTCATGACTGTTCTATATCATTTACTCGACATAGTTCATTCCATGTACTATGATATTAGTTTTCAACTTAACGTGACTCATAAACATAAAGATCAATAATGGTCCATATAAGTATCTCAATTTGAGATAAAATCTTGTTTAATTAATGTCAACATTCATATATACTAAAATGACTAACAAGATATATCAATTAGAAACAAAACATAATGAGCTCTTAATGTCAATTTTTCATCATGAGTTTGTTACAGTCTTTCAATGATCTTATATCCGTGTAACGTTCAATGAATGTCTTTAGAGAATATCATTTGCGTAACGGATCTGAAATCATAAGATTGGTGCTATTATGCTCAATTGACATCTTTGTTTTTAAAGTTCTTCTTAACGACAAAATACTTTTATTCCATATGTTTTAGCAACTTTGGAATATTCATCATTTTAGAGAAGAACAATGCAACAGAATAATCATAATAAGTTTTCAGCGACTTGACATTAATGTCAACTTATTCCAAGTCCTGAAATTAAGTTCCACATTCAATTTCCTTAAATTGTAGTCTCAAATTATGCCACAAGAAAACTTTAAAAGTGAATGTAGTTTTCAAAAACTTTTTCACACTTTTACATGGCACAATATGTATCCCCGACTAATAAACATAAAAGTCGAAGTAAACCTTCTTGCATCATATAATCATCTTAATCTGAATCTATATTTAATTACATATAAGTAATTATAATTTCGATAAGTAAGCAAGAGTGCTTCATTTCATCCAAAAATACCATAATCTTTCTTTATGCAACATTCTGGTCATCCATTTATGAATTGATGAGAGTGAAAATAAGCGTGTTTTAATGTCCATTTTAACACATTTTTTATGAGAATTGTTGTCATATATTAGTACAAGTGTCTTATATTTGATATATGTGAGAAAAAGGTGTGTTTGAAGTGTTTCATTGTATTTTAGGTGGAAAAAGAATTAAAAGTGCAAAGTTGGAGAAAATGTGCAACTTGTGCAAGAATGCTGAAAAACACACGTCCAACTTGTGTAATTTTTCTGTATTTGTGTGGAGCTCAAAAATAGAATTGTGATACATGGTTGGAAAGCCACAGAAGAGAGGGTTTTTTGACATAAGAAACACCTTAATCGAAGTCCAAACGAGAAAGTTATGATCGAAATGGTGACGTCGCGCAAGCTGTTTTTACTCAGCACTACTTTTCCAATTTACATAACTTGTTACATCTTCAAATATTGGACTTTTGGTGAGTTATTTATATAAATAGAAAGCCAACAAAGAGAGGATCGCGTGAACGCAAGATTCACTCAAATCAGAGTTTGGACGAGGAAGTTATACTCAAAATCGTGAAGTCGCGCAGCTGGCAGTGAGAATTTCCGAGAATTTCGAAAATTTCCGAAAATTACCTATTTCTTTGAGCACAATTAATCTCCTTATCACATAATCCTCCATGATTTACTATATCTTTTATTTTCTTATTTAATTCTCTTCTCACACCTATATATATTTTACATCATTATTCATTGTGAAGGAGAGTCACATCCATCCTATACCACCCCACAAGGGGGGATCACCCCCCAACCATTATCCATATCCTTACCTCCATCCATCCATCACTTTGAAGATTTGTATGTGGAATCAAGAGGAGAATTCAAGACGGAGAAGGACGCCACGATTCCTACATCTAGGGTTTTATTCGTTTCCTAATTTATCTTATATTTTCCAGATATTTGGGTAAGATCTATCCAACCCCATGATTGTTCTTCATAACATCATGGGTTAGAACCATTTTGGTAGAACTAGGATTTTGAAGGTTTTATGAATTAATTAAACTCTCTTGTGTGTCCTCCGTACAACACTACTTGTGGATTGATTTTATATATGATTGTGCTTTCTTAATCCATATTCACAGTCGTTTTGTGCATCTTCAATTGGTATATAGAGTCTGAATATATATCTTGGTTGTAGATTGAGTGTGTTCACCACTGAACATGATTCCATGTTATGATTCTAAATGAAGGGACTCCGAAACTTCATTAGAACTGTCATACATGAATGTTTATTAATTGAATTTAATTCGCGTTAGTAAGCAGGATAAAGAGGGTAATTTTATAGTACCTATAAATAAAGATTATATATGGTTAGGTTCCAGACGTGGGAAATAATTGATACTGATAGTACCTAGAAAGGGGGGTAAAATTACGTCTCTTGCTCCGAGGTTATTCACATGTGTTACACGCATATTTATTTGTGTCTATAGAGTAGATTTGCATGGTTTAGTGATGCGTCCATAGTTCACAAGGCAGAGTCGGCCTGCACTTGAGAGGAAAGTTAAGTAGTAAAACTGGATTACCCTAGAGCTACATATTCTCCTACGTGATCCACTTTCGTATTCTTCCAGTGTTATTTATTTTAATTGTTATTTAAATTAATTGTTTAGTAGTTGATAATTAAAACCTCAACTTTATTGCCTTTCGTCTTAATTAATTTAGTAAATAATTAAATTGATAATACTCCGTCCTTTGGGTTTGATATTTAACTTGGTCGCTTGCTTAAGCTGCAACTGATATCCATAGTACTTGGGGATTAATTTTGCATGCAAAGAAAAAGCGCATCATGAATCACTTCAATAATGACCAAGCATTCTAACAGTAAGGCTAATATTTGGTCTTTGTACAATTTTGCATATCTTAAGGTACCAATAACATATGCATAAGGAATATTATAGTACATTCCAATTTATTTTTGGATATTACATAAGGTTGAACTTATCTCCCTTCCAGATTGGAACGTGCTTTACAAACACCTTTCCATCCATAACCTCTATTGAACTTTATTAACATATACTTACGGAGACATCTTTAATTATCTCATCATATGTTTCATTTCAAAATTCTTTAAGAGAAATTTATTGTTTCACATAATAAACCAAGACCATCAGTTGCAAGCAAGTTTATCACCACATATAGAATTAATGTGCTCCCACTGACTTTCAGATATGTACACCGATTTACGAT
This sequence comes from Pogostemon cablin, assembly GCA_023678885.1. NCBI lineage: Eukaryota > Viridiplantae > Streptophyta > Magnoliopsida > Lamiales > Lamiaceae > Pogostemon > Pogostemon cablin. The sequence goes on along the minus strand of CM043008.1, from coordinate 9,929,359 downwards.
GTTTTCTTTAAATGCAAAAGATATTTTGAAAGGAAAGCATGCTTAAATTTGTATGTTAATTCTTTAAGTTTCACGTCATGTGATATATATATATATATATAAATTAAAAAACTCTTGAGTTGATCCATTTAACTTGATCATCTACCAAATCACTTTTTAGAAAAGCAGGCATAATATTCATTTGGTTCAACTCTAAGTCATAATGAGTTACAAAAGAAGTTGTGTATGTCTTTATTGATTACTCTGTTTACCATGTAATGCTTTATACTTTCTACATCTATTTATCCAATAATACCTTTCACACCTAAAAAAAAATATAAAACTTATTTATTCATAACTTCAAAAGTTACTTAAATTTTAAAATTGTCACTCTCACCTCACATATCATTACTTTACACTTTTTTATTACTTAAAAATACTAATATATATACTTTAAAGTCAAATAAATTATTAAAAAGAATAACTTTTCTTAAACAACATTCCACAGTAAATGTAAATAATTTTTCGGGACGAATTGAGTAGTATTTATTTAGATAGTGATGCAGCGTAGTGTAGAGATTGAAGAAGACACCTTCTATCTATGTTGATTCAACATAAGAATACCATAGCATAGGAATAATTCACATTAATATTTTCTTCTTTTTTTCCAATCTTACTATTATAGGCAATATTGAAATATGCATCCTAAAAACAACAGTTATAACACATCATATCATAACAGTTTTGGCTTACCCAAAATTCGTGTAGAATTAATAAGAAATCATATACAAATATAATATATTTTAATTGCAACATCCTTTCTACTTATCCATAATCAACAGCAGCTTCATCTCCATCATTCTCTCCCTCTTCAAAATGATTCGCTCTCGAATCATACTCAGCTTCATCTCCATATGAATGTGTCAAACAAAAAACTTTAGTATCAGAAGTCGAAGGTGATTGTCGTGGTACATTAGGTAGCAACACAATCTTAATACCTGAAAAAATAAAACTGTATGAATTACAGCGTCCATCATGGATGACAGTACGATCATATTGCCAAGGCCTATCGAGTAACATATGACAAGCATCCATTGGGATTTGGGACTACACCACACCATACTGAATCATAATATTTATCACCTACAGAAAATCTAACCAAAGCACGACGATCAACAGTAATAATATCCTCTTTATGGAACCAAGATAAATTATATGGACGAGGATGCACTTCCGAAGAGAGACACAATTTATCAATAGATTCTTTCACAATCACATTCTCACAAGAACCCGAATCAATAATAAAACGTCAAGCTTTACCATTGATAGTGCACATAGAAGTTAAAATATAATGTCGTAAAGTGTTCTCTTCCAAATTACGTGGTGTTAATCAAGTCTGACGTACAATCAAAGCCGGTCTGGTGTCACAAGGAACAAATATCTCCTGAATAGTACCATCAAACACCATCATTAATTACAAGAGTATAAAAATAATCGTTCCTCTGGTCATCGACGTATAACGCTTGATTTCTCTTTTTGTGACAGTTTGCGATGCGATGTCCATATTCTCCACAAGAAAAACATGGTCCACGAGGTTGAGAAAATGGCGTAGAAGGCCTGGGCGCTTACATGCTGAGAGAAATACATTATTAACAAATGACCTAGTGTCTAAGGCAACAAAGGGACAAATGGACCAGATCAGTCAGATGGTGCAGTAGAATGTCGAACAAATTGGTTTTCTAATGTGAGAGCCCGTTGATGAGCCTCAGAGATAGAAATAGGAGAAAATAAATTAATAACAGCTTGAAACTCATGGCGTAATCTACCCACATATCTACAAATTAAATGATCATCACGTTCATTCAAATTAATGCTGGCTTAGAGTTAATAAAACTCCTCTGCGTAAGCATCAATAGAACGAGATCCTTGACGTAAATTCTACAGTTTTTGATAAAGAGTGTGAGCGTAGTTGAAGGGTAAAAATTCTTGACGATGGTATTTGGTGAATTTGTCTTAGGTAGAAATTTGAGATTTACCCCGTCTAGCACACAAGACCTTCAATTGATGCCACCATGAAGCAGCAAGACCCCAAAAATGTGTAGCGACAAGAGAAACACGACGATTTGGTGGAACCTTTTTAAAATCTAAAACCTCTTCCACCGCAATTAATCAATCTATAAACTGATCTAGTTCTAAATCCCATGAAATTCGGGTAAGTCAAGTTTGAAGTTGCTTTCCCACTTTCGACTATCATCATCGATTGCGACAGCCCATCTCGCCACAAAAGCAAAAGGATTTTTAGGAGTCGCTTCATCATCACTAGAAAAATCTGGCATTATATCAAATTGTAAGGGCGGTGGAGTTGGAGCAATTTAGGCTTGGGCATGTGCGGTGAGTAATTGGACGACAACACCCAATTGTTGCATTAACTCCTCCAATTTGAGAATAAAGGCATCGTGGTTTGGTTCCTATCTAGGCGGCATGATAGATCATTATCTGGAAACGTGATACCAATTGATGCAACATAGTGTGGAGATTGAAGAAGACACCTTCTATTTACGTTGATTCAACATAAGAATATCGCAGAATAGGAATAATTTACATTAATATTTTCTTCTTTTCTATCCAATATTACTACTACAGACAACACTTAAATACGCAATCTAAATACAGCAGTTATAACACATTATATCATAATATGCAGTTCTGGCTTACCCAAAATTCGGGTAGAATTAATAAAGGCTATTCGCATCCTCAGAATCGCTAAATGTACCCCCCATATTTTAAATATACCCCAAAACAAAAAAGAAAATGAAATGAAATTTTTGTTATTTGTACCCCATCTATGACTATTATACCCTTTTAAACTATGACCACACATCATTTCTTTCTAGCTTAAAGCCTCTGCAGGAGAACTTGACGAAGAAGGAATGATGAAGAAGATGTGCACCTAATTTGAAACTTAGTATTGTTAACGAGGCTACTATTAACTATTTTATTTCACCCTCATGTGCAAGAGATCAATTATAGCGCGTGTGACCAAGTCAATGTCAAACCCACGATATAGTTATATATCTAATAATTAATTATATGTATGACAATTTTAATACAAGACAAATCTGGGAATTTTTGGAAATATTTAATTAACTAATAAAAACTGAATTTAAATAATTTAACTAATTTAAGTGAAAATATCACGCAGAGAAACGATTTAAGAATTCAAGGATAGAGAATTGGTAATGCTAAGACAAACAGCTTAACTATGTGACTGATTATTCTAGACAAATTAATTACCAGCAGACGTTTACAAGAGGATCACTAAGCCTAGTTAAATCACCTTGATTGGGTATGATCTAACACTTATAATGAACTGAAAACCTAGAACTGATAAGAAATTAACTCTTACTCCCTCTATAGGTACTTACGATATTTCAACTTTCCCTTTCTAGGTACTAAATTATTAACCCCTTTTGTCTCCTTACCAATTACATAATAATGATGTTTTACCAAGTAATTAATATTCCAAATTGATTGTTTAACGGTCTTAGGAATTATAGACCAATCTCCTAAGACTGCCATAGGAAACAACAACTATCATGCAGAAATAAAGAATCATATCAATTATCAATCAGTGATACTGTCATGAATAATTAAATGAATCAAAACGCAAAACACAATAATATGAATTTTCAAAAATATATTCTTCAATAAGGAAAAAAAAATTATGCAGTGCAATAAATCCAAGTTTAGGGCAATCAAATCACATAATCAAAACTGTCTAACGCCTTAACATTACTAACAAAGAAACATAGCTCGTGGATTTACTAGGGCAGATCACAAAAATGTAATAAGCCTCAACCATTGTTCTAAAATAACAATGATAAATAACTGAAAAATAAAGAACCCTAGTGTAGGACTTTGATTCTTCAATCACGATCTCTGTCGGGATCTCTGTCTCCAATCAAAGTAACAACTCCGATCGTGTCTCTAGTGGATGAATGACAAAATATTGGTGAAGGGTGAAATGGTGGTAAATGGCGTGAGGATGGTATGGGGACGATACTGTGTGTATATCCTCCTAGGTGAGAAAAAATTCTGTCTTTTATAATGTTAGAAGTTGTCCTCGGAAGAGTGGTGGGCTTACAATGAATAATAGAATAAATTGGGCCCAACAATATCACTTGTATCCACTTTCCTCTCCTTATCAATTCACGTAATTGAAATAGCATAAAGCATGGCCTACAATACTTTGCATAATTTGTTATACTCAAGGTCAATGCTGACTTCTCAAATTGGGCCCACTAACTAATTAAATGACATGATTCAACACACATAGCTGCACCTCAAACACAAGCCCATACACTTCTTCATGGATTGGATTTGAAACATGAACTGATGCATTACACAGCCTGCATGCATGGCCCCACAACTTCCTATTTAATTTTCAAACTCATTGTACATGCATAATTCAAAGTGGGTTGATGAGTAACGGGCCCACTTTATCAACATGTTCACTAACGAGCATAATGGGCCAAAATTTCATGAGTTTCGAACATCCTGTCTACAGCTGTGTGACCTTACGGTTTTGATCATAACTTCTTTATCCAAACTCCAATTGAGGTGATTCCTGTGCTCACGCAACCCTCTCTTCTGTGGCTTTCTAATCATGTATCACTTGATTGATTCTAACTTCTAAACAGATATAGAAAAATTATGGAAGATGATCATCTGTTTTCTTACATATTTCACAAATTCATCATTCATTCCAACTTTACATTTTTGGTCTTTTTTCTTATCAAAACACAACAAAATACCTCTCAAGCACCTTTTAGTCAATAATAATTCAAAACATTAATATTTGTGAAAATAATAGTAATCATACACTCAAAGAGGTATCAAAACGGACTCAAAAGTACATGAATTTCCACTCTCATCAGCTACCTTGCTATTCGTAGAGGTTATAAATTTCTTCCACCCTTTTATTCTATCGATTTTGGATTAGCCATATTACATTATTGTTTCATGTGAGCCTACCTTTTTGAATAGCTCTCTCCACCACCACTAATAGAGGTTCTTTCTTTTTTTTCTCCTTTCTCATTTCTTCTTCTTTATCTTACTCTCTCTCACATTCTTTTCTCTCTCTTCATGTAACCAGATTATGATCCTAACTATTCAAACAATTCTATCCGCCATTTCCAGCTTTTTCAGCATAATCCTTGCTTCAATTCAAAGGGCAGATTAATCAAGTACAGTAATTTAGGGTTATTTAGGGTTCATGTAAGTGTTTAATAATTTAGGATATATCATATACCTTAATCCTAATTAAAATTCACGGTTCTTGTTAGCATTTAATACTAGTGGAAATATTTAGTAATTATAAGGTATAAGGAGTATTATATTTAGCGGGGGTATTTAAATCATATCAAATAAGAATATTTTATACTTAAAGTTTTTAGGTATATTTAGTATTTTTGGGGGTGCGAATAGCCGCACTTAATAAATAAAAAAAATATACAAATACACTATATTTTAGTTATAACCTCCTTTTTGCTTATTCATAATCAACGACAGCTTCATCTCCATTTCGTAGCATCTTACATTTATACTTTTAATTTATTTAACATACACTTTCTAAATAAATACTCTTTTCGTCCGCTTTAAATAGACCATTTTTTCCATTTTGGGAGTTCACCTCAAAGAATCTCATTTCTTTTTTCACACATAGGACCCACATACACCCACTAATACAATTAAAATATGGAGCCCACACACACACGAATACAATTTTTCACTACACATTAAATAATAATACTTTTTAATTCACGTGCAAAAGCAAAAGACCCTCTTTATCTATTTATTTATTTATTGCACAAAAGACATCCTTTATTAAATAATAAACTCAACATTTTATTTATTTATTGCACAAAACTCTTCCATTCAAAAAAATAAAAATAATAATAATAAATTAAACTACAATTTAATGACCTCAAAATATATTTTTAAAGTTATCACTCTCCCTATATAGTATGCTCCATAATATAATTTATTTTTCACCTAAAAAAATATAGAAAATGACGTAGTTGGTCAATATGACACTCTCAGGCCTGCTAACTTCTAATACATACTTTTTTTTCATTGCAACACTATTTTCTCACCTAAGAGCATCCACATTAGTTATTTAGTTTAAACTCAATCTCTCTCCTCAACCTTACTTTACACATTTTTCATTTAAACTCAACTAGCATCTACATTCATAAAATTCAATTTAAACCAACTACTCATCACATACTATGTACTTGTTTTTTACTTGAATAATATAAAATTAAATTCTGTATGAATGTTACTTTTTTTAAGAAAATGAACTGAGTTCACTACGTTAAACCGGCAGAGTGGCAGGAGTGTTGGCAATTGGATCGTTTTGGTTAACGTGATTCAATAAAAAAAAAGGTAAACAATCAGCCGAAGCAAAAAATAATTTACCTGACTTCTGGGTTGGAGTAGAGGATGAAGATATGTGAAGAACACTTCTGATCTTCTACAGTATGACTCAAAGTCAACTCTCTGGTGTTGTCTGGTCAACAATCCCCAGAGAGTTCTCAATCTGTTCCTTTTCTGTTTTCTATGTAAGTGGCGCAGACTTAGGTTATTAGAAACTGAAATAACTTATATTGTTGGGCTACTGCAGGGACCAGGAGAAGAAATTGGGCTGGGCCTCAATTAGATTTAATTAACCAAGCTTAACCCAAAGCTTTTAATTAAATCCAATAATAATAATATAGTCCACTAAAATATTATTACTACACTACCCATCCAATCCCAAAATTATGTTCTGGGCTCCTTCTTATTATGAGCCCGATAGTCTCCCCATGTTTAAGATATACAATGTCCATTAATTAATTAAGTTACTGACAATTCAAATTAATTAATATCTCTTCCGAGAGTAGTACCACTCAACCTCATTATCATGTCGGAAATTAATCCACTTGTAAGATTTACATGATAAACTTTATGAGCTCCTCAAGGGGACATCATCAACCTATGACGGACATGGATTCCTTCTACAATCAACAGCACACCATAGAGACAATATTATTTCCTAACTCACTGAGTTTGTCGATATAAATCATTTAAATATCACCCATTGATGAATCAAAGAAATATATACTGCCTTACGTGTCGAGGTTATTGTGTAGGGATTAAGAGCACGAACATCCATAATAACAGAGATCAAGTTCTTCTATATAGAAAGTACAAGTCGAACGATCTCAGGCGGTCCTACTCAATACACAAAGCAGTGTACTAATGTGGTTCTATGGTTAAGACAAACTAATACCAAACCACACTACAACCTTACCGATAGATAGTCCCCGTCTATCTCGGTTGTAAGCATCTGTTTATACTTTATAAGGAAACCGATAATATGATATTCTGCGTGTTGTCGCACAACATATTATCTACAATATAAAGTAAATAGACTTTTGCACAAACATATAAATAAATAATTTATAATATGCAAAAATGTTTGATCATATGATTCTCATTTCAAATAATCGTTAAAAACATTGTTCAATACAAAAGCAAGGCTTTTAGTATACAAATCTAACAATCTCCTACTTATACTAAAAGACTACGCTGCCTTATCTGCTGACACGCATCAAATCCCCATTCCTTCTACATGCCCATCGAACGCTTTCGCTGGAAGGCTCTTAGTAAAATGATCAGCAAGGTTATCCTTAGATGCAATCTTAGCGACAACGACTTCCCCTCTTTTAACGATGTCTCGTATCAGGTGGTACTTGTGCTCAATGTGTTTACTCGACTTATAGGATCGTGGTTCCTTCGAGTTTGCTACTGCACCACTATTATCACAATAAATTGTGATCGCTTTGTGCAAACCAGGAATCACATCCAAGTCCATTAAGAAGTTCCTGAGCCATACTGCTTCTTTAGCTGCCTCAGAGGCTGCTACATATTCAGCTTCCATGGTGGAGTCAGCAATGCATTTCTGCTTTACACTCCTCCATATTATGGCTCCTCCTCCAAGAGTATACACATAACCCGAGGTGGATTTACTAGCATCCCTATCTGATTGGAAATCCAAATTAGTATAACCCAAAGGTAACAAAGTATCTGCCTTGTAAACCAGCACATAATCTCTAGTCCTTCGCAGGTACTTCAAAATATGCTTTACCGCAGTCCAATGCCCCTGTCCTGGATTACTTTGATACCTACTGACCATGCCCACGGCATAACAGATATCCGGTCTCGTACATAGCATAGCATACATGAGGCTTCCTACTGCTGAAGCATAAGGGACCAGCTTCATTGCCTCTATTTCTTGTTGTGTCTTAGGACACATCTCCTTAGATAGAGGTATTCCATGTCTGAAAGGTAGAAAACCTTTCTTGGAATCTTGTATGCTAAAACGAGTCATGATTGTATCAATATACGAAGCTTGGGATAAACAAAACATTCTTTTCTTGCGATCCCTTATTAATTTGATCCCAAGAATGTGTCCAGCTTCTCCTAAGTCCTCCGTCTCAAACTGCTTGGACAGCCATACCCTTGCGCTCGATAATACTTTTACATTGTTTCCAATGAGCAAAATATCATCCACGTATAGTATAAGAAATACCACTACGTTTTCGTCACACTTCTTGTACACACATGATTCATCCGGACATTGAATAAATTCATATGACTGGATTACTTCATCAAACCGGATGTTCCATGATCTTGAAGCTTGTTTCAATCCATAAATGGACCTTTTAAGCTTGTACACAAGATGCTCTTCGCCCTTTGCAATGAATCCTTCTGGTTGTTTCATATAGATGTTTTCCTCAAGACTTCCATTAAGGAAAGCTGTCTTGACATCCATTTGTCATACCTCATAATCCATATGAGCAGCAATAGACAAAAGAATCTGGATTGACTTAAGCATGACCACAGGCGAGAAGGTTTCCTCATAATCGATTCCTTCTTTCTGCATATATCCTTTAGCCACAAGCCTTGCTTTAAAGGTTTCCACCATACCGTCAGATCTTCTTTTTCTCTTATAGATCCACTTGCATCCAATAGCTTTTACACCCCAGACTTGATTAGAATGCATGGATTCTATCTCAAATTTCATTGCGTTTTGCCATAATTGAGCATCTTTATCTTGCAGTGCCTCGTTGTAATTCCATGGGTCAATTTCATGTTCACCCGGGACCAAGTCGGATGACTCTCCCAATCTCATGAATCTATCCGATTGTCTGACAACCTTCCCACTACGACGAGGCTCCGCAGGCAATTGTGTATCAGGTGTAACACGCGGTGCAGTGTCCTGTGGTATATCTTTTTGTACAGTTGGTATTATATTTGGTATTTCCCCTCTAACATCCTCTAGAACAATTTTACTCATGGGTTTTGTGATCCATTATATAATCCTCTTCCAAAAATCTGGCGTTCATGCTCACGATCACCTTTTGGTCCTTGGGACTATAAAATAAACCACCCTTCGTTCCTCTAGGATACCCTATAAACAGACAAACATCAGTACGTGATTCTAACTTATCAGCATCTGCCTTTAACACGTGTGCCGGAGCACCCCAAATTTGAACATGTTTCAGACTAGGCTTGCGCCCGGTCCACAGTTTTGTGGGTGTGGAGGCTACCAATTTAGAAGGTACTAAGTTTAGAATGTAAGCCGCTGTTTCTAAGGCGTGTCCCCAAAACGAATTTGGTAATTTCGAATTACTCATCATTGATCATACAATTTCCATAAGAGTCCTATTCCTTCTTTCCGCTACACCATTCTGCTGGGGTGTGCCCGGTGCAGACAATTGGGATTTAATCCCATTTTCCGATAAATAATTCCTAAACTCTCCCAAGAGGTATTCACCACCACGATCAGATTGTAGTGTTTTGATATATTTACCAAGTTGCTTTTCCACATCAGCCTTGTATTCTTTGAATTTATCAAAGCATTCAGACTTGCGGCGCATCAAATAAATATATCCGTATCTTGAATAATCGTCAATAAAAGTGACGAAATATTCAAAACCCCCTATTGCCTAGACAGACATAGGACCAAATAAATCGGAATGAACCAATTCCAACAAATCTTTAGCTCTATACCCCTTGGCCTTAAAAGGCCTTTTAGTCATTTTTTCCTTTCAAGCAGGATTCGCAAGTTGGATAATTTTCCACTACTAATGAACTCAGAGGTCCATCAGCTATCAACCTTTGAATCCTACTTAAGTTAATGTGACTCAGTCTTAGATGACAAAGATATGTTTGGTTCATTTTAGAAGGTTCCTTTCTCTTATTAGTAGATGTATCATTCGTTTCAATTTGTTGCATTGTGGGAGAAATTGGATTAAGAGTATACAAATTATCTATCAATGTACCATCACAGATAATAATTCTATCTTTCCTTATAATAACCTTGTCATTAAAAGAAACAAAATATCTATCCATAAACAATTTAGAAACTGAAATTAAATTCTTTCTAAAGTGCGGTACATAAAGACAATTCCTCAAAACAAGAGTTTTGCTCTTATTGAAAAATAAATGAACGTCTCCCACTACGACAGCTGCTACTCTTGTAGCATTCCCCATGAGTATGGTAATCTCTCCATCACTGAGCTGTCGGGTTTGGTGGAACCCCTGCAAAGAATTGCAGACATGGTCAGTGGCTATCGTATCTACAAACCAAGTGTCAGCAGATACAGCAGCTAAACACAATTCAACAACTAGTATATAAGACCTACCATTCCTGTTCCCCTTCAGAAGAGGGCAGTCTGCCTTGTAGTGTCCCGGCTACTTGCATTTGAAGCACTTGCCTTTAGACTTCTTGATCGCACTAGTCTTTGCTTTCACTTGGTTCATCGGTGCTGAATTTCCTTGCTTTTTTTCTTCCTACCGCCCTTTGGCCTAGGATGAGCAGCATTTTCAGCAACATGAACCTGAGGAGGTCTACAAAAAAGTTCATCCGCCGCCACAAGTCCTGTCAGAAGTTCCGCCAACGTGTACATATGTTTGTTCATACCATAGTTCAGGTGGAACTGCTCAAAACTCCTAGGCAAGCTTTGGAGTATGATATCGACCTGGGTTTCCCAATCGATTTCAGCTCCAAGAATTTCCAACTCATTGAGTTGGCCCATCATCCTAAAGACATGTTCCCTTACGGGAGTGCCCTCAGCTATTTTGGTGTTCATCTAGACCGACATGCCCTTCGACCTAGCAGGACGACTCTGATGTCCGAAGATTTTCCTAAGATTATGCATCATATCATAGACGGTCTCCATGGCTTGATGCTGAGTCTGAAGCACATTTGACATAGACGCCAAAATGTAGCATTTAGTCATCCTATCAGCCTTGACCCACCTATTATAAGCATTTCTTTGCTCTTCGGTAGATGCATCAGTAGGTGCCGGAGGACATTCCTCAGAAAGTACAAAGATATAATCTTCAGTATTTAATACAATGTCCATGTTTCACTTCCAGTCAACATAGTTAGTGCCAGTAAGTTTATGCTCTTTAAGTATAACAGAAAGTGAGTTGAGTGCCATATTAAAATCCTGAGAATCATAAATAATTAAACAGATCAACCACTTCGAATTTATCAATTTATATTGAATCCCTCAAAACAATATAAAAAAAATTCACCAACATCTCAAGCACTGTGAATTTGCATGCCACGATAGTGTGGACGTATACAAACCCGAACATTTACAAGAGAAGGTTTTACCCAATAATCTCATTTGTCAACCTATCTTTATGACAAAATAATTAATAGTCGGTTTTCTTTAGCCATGCAAATAACAACAGTGACTCCGATGGGGAGGATACTAATTATTTGCATCAAGTGTACACCATTATTTGACCCCAAATCCATTGTGCAAGCTTATGTGCCTTACAAATAGAGAAGTATACATACATTTGGATAATTTCCTACAGTCATCTTAAAGAAGTTTGTACCAGTGATCCGTGAATAAACTCATCCAATGGGGAGGAAGGCTCTAATGCCAACGCGCAAGCTTACTCACATCACTTTCAAACCAATAATGGAGGCCATGGGAATTTATTTACCAATCCTCTCTCCCACTTAGTTATTTAAACACCAGGGTTTTTATTTAACATGCATATAATATTTCATAATAAAATATACATGCTAGCATGCTTCTATTATAAGTAATTTAAATTTAAATTAATCACATAGAATATGCCTCATATATAACAATTAATTGTCAAGTTAAACAATTAAATCAATTATATATCAAAATGATTAAGCCACTAAATAAATCAAGTAAATGGGCCTATTAATCCAGCCAATAAATAAAACTAGAGCCAAAAGAGCCCAACAAGCCCATTATATTAGCCAATTAATCCTGCCAGCCCAAAACAAATACAAGAATTACAGCCCTGTTCCAAACCCTTATCTCACGGCCCATTAGACAAAGAATTAAACTGAGCCCAACAACCCAACAGCCCAAAAAATGACATAAGCCCATTAGCAATACAAAAACACCATCTGTACTGCCCTAGAATAACACCTAGCCACAACAACCAGATGGACACCTCACACCAAAAGTCGCACGGCGCCGCCGCACGTGGCGGTCGTGACGTCAGCTCACTGGCAACGCGCTGCCGACCATCCGGTAACGAGCCGCCACTCCATCGGAGTCTCCCCGTCCACTCCCATTGTCAGAACCAAGCCGTCAGATCGCCGTCGTGCTAGGACCGTAGTCGCGCCTGCCTCCCACGCTGCCTCCAACCATCAGCGCAACATGCAGACAGTCTAGCGTCGTCGCGCTCTACTCCAGACCATCCAGCTGCGCCGTCGCCTGCAACTGCACTGGTATCAGGTAGCCACTAGCCACCGGTTGTCTAGAATCAACGTCGATGTTTCGCCTGAAGACATCCACACCGGCGCAACCAGACACCGCTGTAGCTAGCGGCCGCTCCAGCAGCCACCGTCAGTAAAGAGCTGACAGCCCACTCTCCAGCGATCTACAGTCAGTGTCGGTCAGCCGCGCGACCACTCTAGCACCGCCGAATGTGCGACGATCTGCCCCGACCCGACCTGAGACAGGTTGGACTCACCTGGATCCTGGTCGGAACACCACCAATCGCAATCACAATCAACACACACTGCCGGATCTGCACGGACTCGACCAGAGTCAGCGTGAATACGCCGCCATCGTTAACGATTCATCACTCGCCGCCGTCAATCGTACCGTTCACCGTTGATATCGATCCATTTGAAGCCTCTCGCCTTTTCAGCGTCGCCGTGACATATCTGGTCCGGCCGAAGCCACCAGCCATCGATTGTCGGTTCCAGTCAGACCCCACCGTCACCTCTAATGTCACCCACCGCCGGATGCACACCCATCGAGCAGGGTGTGCGTGTGTGATAAAAATATTACAGTGACTTCTGACTGACTTCTTGGTGTATGTAATAAGTGTGTACCGTGTATACAATAAAAAAAATACACTGACAACATATCACAACAGTAGATCACAAAGTAATATGCGATTACAAAGATAATACTTCAATCACATAATCACATACTGACTGACTAATAAACATGCGATTAATTCAGATTAGATCAATTAATCAAATAATCACAAAAAACATCCATACAAATAATGTTTCACCAAGAAACCTCGCTCTGATACCAAATGTCGGCAATTGGATCGTTTTGGTTAACGTGATTCGATAAAAAAATAGGTAAACAATCAGCGGAAGCAAAAAATAATTTACCTGACTTCTGGGTTGGAGTAGAGGATGAAGATCTGTGAAGAACACCTCTGATCTTCTACAGTATGACCCAAAGTCAACTCTCTGGTGTTGTGTGGTCAACAATCCCAGAGAGTTCTCAATCCGTTCCTTTTCTGTTTTCTACGTAAGTGGCACAGACTTAGGTTATTAGGAACTAGATAACATATATTGTTGGGCTACTGCAGGGACCAGGAGGAGAAATTGGGCTGGGCCTCAATTAGATTTAATTAACCAAGCTTAGCCCAAAGCTTTTAATTAAATCCAATAATAATAATATAGTCCACTAAAATATTATTACTGTACTATCCATCCAATCTAAAAATTATGTTCTGGGCTCCTTCTTATTATGAGCCCGATAGTCTCCCCATGTTTAAGATATACAATGCCCATTAATTAATTAAGTTACTGACAACTCAAATTAATTAATATCTCTTTCGAGAATAGTACCACTCAACCTCATTATCATGTCGGAAATTAATTCACTTGCAAGATTTACATGATAAACTTTATGAGCTCCTCAAGGGGACATCATCAATCTATGACGGACATGAATTCCTTCTACAATCAACAGCACACCATAGAGACAATATTATTTCACAACTCACCGAGTTTGTCGATTTAATTCATTTAAATCTCACCCATTGATGAATCAAAGAAATATGTACTGCCTTACGTGTCGAGGTTATTGTGTAGTGATTAAGAGCACGAACATCCATAATAACAGAGATCAAGTTCTTCTATATAGAAAGTACAAGTCGAACGATCTCAGGCGGTCCTACTCAATACACAAAGTAGTGTACTAATGTGGTTCTATGGTCAAGACAAACTAATAGCAAACCACACTACAATCATACCGATAGATAGTGAGCATCTGTTTATACTTTATAAGAAAACCGATAATATGATCTTCTGCGTGTTGTCGCACAACATATTATCTACAATATAAAGTAAATGGACTTTTGCACAAACATATAAATAAATAATTTATAATATGCAAAAACGTTTGATCATATGATTCTCATTTCAAAATATATCGTTAAAAACATTGTTCAATACAAAAGCAAGGCTTTTAGTATACAAATCTAACAAGGAGGGCTTAGGAATTTAAACTCAAGTACTCACATTGGTGTGAATGAGGTAACTTTTGGTTTAAACTAAAAAATTGAAGACCAATGTGGATGTTATAAATACAACAACCTCAAACTACACTTTAATATCAAAATATCTACATATAACACACTTCCTATTAGGAAAATTATGTATATAATCTGTGTATCCCACATATCCCACATCGGTTAGTCTTAGATGAGAATACTTACTGTAATTGTATATAATTTGTATCTCTCATAAATGGAAGTGTGATTCACTCAAATTCTCTATATGGTATCACATCAATTTTTTGGCCCATGCCAAATCAGATCTTGCTAGCCCACAAAATCCCTTCCACAGCACAAAATCAATTCCAGTCAACTTCCCAATAATCAATTCCTTCATCTCATTCTTAATTTCATTCAGTCAGCCACCATATATAAATTCCGCTTACGTCAACTTTCCATAAATTAATTCCTTCATCTTATTCTTGTTTTCATTCAGCCACAATGTCCAATTTTTCTGCCTCTGATCTATCTGCTACTGGCGTTATTTCTTCTGCCACTGGAATCACATCATCTGCTACTAGTGAGTCTTTCCCAACACTTATTGCTTTTAATACCGCCTCTCAAGTGCCGTTAAAACTGACGTCGCTCAACTATGTTTCTTGGAGATTTCAACTCCGAACCTTATTATCCGGGTACGATCTATCTCACTTCGTCGATGGCTCTCACCCATGCCCGTCGTCAATGATTTCTGTCGATGGTAAGGAAATGCCGAACCTTATGTAAGCATATTGGGTTCGCCAAGATCAACTTATTCTCAGTGCTCTTGTTGGATCGATCAGTCCAACATTAATCCCCTTTATTGCCAAAGCTAAAACATCATATGAGGCATGATAAATTTTGTCAAACACATATGGGAAATCCTCCAGGGGGCGTATTCTTTCTCTTAAGAATAAGCTGCTTTAACCGGTTAAAGGTAACTGCACTATTACTGATCTCATGCTTGAAATTAAGGGTATTTTTGATGAACTGTCTTTGTTGGGAGTTGTGACAGATACAGATGACCTTGTACTTAAACTTCTTCATGGCCTGGATGATTCTTACAAGGATCTAAGTAATGCAATACAAGCCCGTGAGACACCTATTTCTTTTGAGGAACCACAAGATAAATTGCTTGGAATGGAAGCCCAACTTGCTACTCGTCAATTTGCCCAGTCTACTATGCCTGCCACTGCCTTCAATGCCTAACAAAATTTATGTTGGCCTGTTTTTTCTGCTGCCGTAACAACCAGCGTTTCGATCATCAATGACTACCTATGGGTTCCACAAATCAGTCTCGTCCTGGATACCAAGGACATTGTCAATTGTGGAATCGCAGGCCACTCTACTCGTCGTTGTCCTGAAATATCAGCTCTCACCAACTCCCAATCACGTCGTCAATCTGCTTAGCCCATCTATGGCATGCCATCTGCTCATACCACTACTTTTGAACCACCAAACTCAGGATGGATCCTCAACTTTGGTGTTTCTCACCACATTACCAGGGATCTTGCCAACCTCTTACTTCATGAGCCCTATGATGGTGATGATCAGGTTCTTGTTGGTGATGGGTTCACTCTCATCATCACACATACAGGAAGCCTACATTCTTTCATTATTCCTACACTCACTTTCCATAATACCCTAGTTGTTCCTCATATTTCTCGCAACTTACTATTTATGTCTTAACTTTGCAGCCAAAATAATATCATTATTTCCTTCTCTTCTGATGCTTTTCAGGTGAAGGACAGTTTCGCTAGTACGTTCTGCTTCGGGGCATGCCTTTCACCTTCACTACAGTTCCACAATCTACTACACTCTAGCATGCCTGACTTGGTCACCCATCCCTGAAAATTCTACATCATATTTTATCCAGTCATCACTTACATTCGTTGAACTCTTCTAGTTTTAGTTGTGAGTCCTGTAAATGCATTAAGAGTCATAAATTACCATTTGCTGAATCTACCTTAATTTCCTCTGCACCTCTTGAACTTATATATTCTGATGTTTGGGCCTCTCTTGTTTTATCCATTGATGGCTACAAATATTATGTGTTGTTTGTTGATCATTTCACAAAGTATATTTGGCTATATCCACTTAAACATAAATCTGATGTTCTCACAACTTTTTCTGCCTTTAAAGCCCTGGTTTAAAAGCACTTCTCCACTCCAATAAAAATGTTATACTCTGTTAATGAGGGTGAGTACCTTGCCCTTAGATCATTTCTAAGCTCTAACGGTATCACATATCTCATTACTCCCCCTCATAGTCCTGAACACAATGGTCTCTTTGAAGGACGTCATAGGCGCATTGTTGATACTGCTTTGGCTCTTCTCCATCGATCACGCATCCATGCCCCTTTCATACTGGCCATATACTATCTCTACAGCCACTTATATCATCAACCGCCTTCCCAAAGCCAACCTCAATATGCTCTCTTTCTACGAAAATTTATTCCACAAACCACCCAATCTCTTCAAATTACATGTTTTTGGGTGTCAATGCTTTCCCTAACTCTAACCATATGTTTCTCATAAACTATCTCCTCGGTCAAAAACTTGTGTCTTTGTCAGATACTCTCTTATTCAGGGTGCCTACCTTTGCCTTGATACTGAATTAAACCGTATCTATACATCACTCCATGTTGATTTTGTGGAGCATATATTTCCTTCCCACCCATCACCCACTCCGTCTATACACCCTTCAGTTACTCCACTGGATGATACTCCTACTCTTACTACCATTCCATCTCTTCCACTAATCCTGTCCTCCACACCAGCACCTGATCCGACACCATCACCCTTGCGGTCACCAGCGACGTCCCCGTGACACTCTCCTACACCTCCGGCATCTCCACAACCCATCTGCCATCCCATGATCACTCGAGCTCGCAACAATATGTTAAATCTAACCCGAGGTACTGTCTTCACTCCCCTATTTCTTCTCTTTTTAAGCCAACGTCTGTTTCGCAAGCAATAAAAGATCCTCAGTGGCGTGATGCTATGTCTGTCGAGTTCAATGCATTACTCACCAATGGAACATGGGAACTTATTGTCGGCTGTAAATGGGTGTTCCGGATTAAACATCCAGATAGTTTTATTGAACGATATAAAGCTCGACTTGTGGCTAAGGGCTTTCATCAGCGGCTAGGGATTGATTTCTTTGAGATCTTTAGCCGTGTGGTTAAACCTGCAATTATTCGTGTTGTTCTTAGCATTGCCATCTCCCGAGGGTGGCCACTGTCACGCCCTAATTTGCAATAAATAGAAAGGGAGATTTATTCGCAATTCTTTGATAATATTAACCTTCAATGTGGGCGTGAAAAATAAAATTAATAAAATACCATAAACAATGAAAATTATACAAAAATATATCATAGAAATTATACAAAATATTTCGCGCAGCGTTTTAATTAAAAAGATCTAATGCAATGCATCCGCCCCCGGTACGCCGTCGCAGCCTCAACCTGAAAAAGGTTTGGAGTGGAAGGGGTGAGTGTTTGAAATACACTAAGTGGGTTAACTAAAAATGATTGCACAGTTAAAAAAAAATATGTATGCCAAATATACCATAAGATGTAACGCATGCCAATTTTAATAAAATAAATTGCACGTCGTTGTTCGATAACTCATTGAAAATATTTTAAACCAAACCGTAGTCTGATAACTTGTGTTAGTTGATCTGTGTGCACCGAGCCGTCACCCCAGTACGATGTTAGCATACTTTGAAATATATTTTAATACTGAACCTATGTAGCTAGTAACTTTTGTTAATTGGTCTGTGCGCACCAAGTCGTCACCCCGTACGATGTTAGTAGAAAAATATTTGTCATCGAACTAAAAGCACACATGACACATAACATGACATATAAGTAATACATATCACATCTTAATATAACAATCATGACATAAAAAGTAGCACTCGGTAAAGAGTGAAAGTTACCCCACCTTGAAGCTTTTTTGAAAATTGTAGAGTGGACAAAACTCGCTCTTCAATCTCAGAAATTCTTGAAAATATTACTAATTTTAATAATAAATATAAAATAAAGATTCTACATTGAAAATAATAATATATTGGTAAAATTATAACTAGAATTTAAAAATAATTTAAAACATTAAAACATATAATTATAATTATAATATTCAATTAATTAATATAAAAAAACATAAAGTTTATAATATAATTTTTAAAAATTATGGCGCTGAAACTCGCCCCTGAGCAGCACGTTTATAAACTCAAAATTAACATGAATATTTATTACTTATTTATTATTATCATTATTATATATGTTTTTATAAATTGCAATCAAGTCTCTGTATTATATTAAATTCTCATTTAAACTTACCTTAAACTTTAAACTTATTACAAAATGACCAAACTTGAGTTATACAACTCCGTTTGAAAATTCAAAAGTACTTATGGAGTCCTCGCAAGGCGAGGATCAAATGCACACCAATTTTTCATGAAAATAACGAAGATGGACACATTTTCGAACTCGAAGTGAGCTTCTTTGTAAATCCTTCATTTTACGTAAAAACTCAAAACTAATTATACATTTGCGATCCTCGTGAGAAGAGCTTCAAAATGACCTATAATATAAAAACTAACTCACACCGAAACAAAATATGCCATTAAATGGTTAAAAACTTCGATGGAGCTTTACTAACTCAAATGACATCTATTTTATAAAAGAATTATATATTTGGAATCTACGCTTCGAGACAAACATTTTGGTATATAATATGATAAAAATAAATTACAAAATGAAAGATGCGAGAGAAGCAGTGCGTGTAATATATATATATATATATATATATATATATATATATATATATATATATATATATATATATATATATATATATATATATATATATATTACAGCCACTTTGCCAATTTTATATCAACAATGTATTTCTTCAGTGCACTCTTCCTGAAACTGTTTTCATGTATCAGCCACCTGGGTTCATTGATCCTGACCATCCCGCATAAGTCTACAGGTTTCGAAAGTCTATTTCTGGCCTTAAACATGCCCCTCACACCTTGTATAATGCTCTGTGTTCCTTTCCTACATCTGTGGGTTTCTACTGCAGTTGGCCAGATGAATCATTATTTATCTACAGTCGTCATGGTGTCATTGCGTATTTCCTAGTGTATGTTAATGACCTTATCCTCAAGGAAAGTGACGATAAATTTCTCACACAACTCATCTCTGACCTAGCCACTCGATTTTTAGTGAAGGATCTAGGCCCTCTTTCCTACTTTCTAGGAATTGAGATCCATCGATCTTCCTCCGGCTATCAGCTATCTCAGCACAAATACATTAGAGATATTTTGGCTCGTCACAATATGTTAAATGCTAAGCCAGTCCAAACCCCTTTAGCGTCAGGTGCACGGTTCTCTCTTCGTGATGGCAGTCCTCCTGCAGATCCTACTCTTTACAGACAAGTTTTTGGAAGCCTACAGTATCTTTTAATGACTAGGCCTGCTATTGCCTTTGCAATAAATAAGCTCTCTCAATTCATGCATACCCCTACTAAACTGCATTGGGGAGCTGTCAAATGTCTACTTCTCTATCTTAATGGAACCCGCAATCATGCTTTACACCTTCATCGATACTCTCCACTTTCTCTACATTGTTTTATTGATGCAAACTGGGCTGGTGATTCAGATGATCGAACCTCTACAGAGGCATTTGTTCTTTTTCTGGGATCTAATCCTATCTCGTGGTAGTCCTGTAAACAGAAAACTGTTGCAAGATCTTCTACCGAGGTGGAATACAGAGTTGTTGCCTCTGCTGCAGTTGAGTTACAGTGGATTCGTTCGCTTCTCTCTGAATTGCATGTCTCGCTTCCTATGACTCCTACTATCTATTGTGACAACATTGGTGCCACATATCTTTCTTCAAATCCAGTTTTCCACTCAAGAATGAAACTTATCTCCATTGACTTTCAATTCATGCGAGACCTTGTGAAGACTTCTCAACTTCGTGTCTCTCACGTCTTCTCCACTGATCAGGTAGCTGATGTTTTCACAAAGTGTCTATCTCGACCGCATCTTCAGCTCTTGCTTTCCAAGATTGGTGTGCTTATTCGCCTTCCATCTTGAGGGGATGTGTTAGAAATATTATGTATATAATATGTATATCCCACATCGGTTAATCTTAGATGAGAATCCTTCTCGTAGTTGTATATAATTTTTATCTCTCATAAATGGAAGTGTGATTCACTCAAATTCTCTATACTTCCTCCATTCCTAAAAAGCTCACATACTTTCTTTTCTAATCCATCACAAAATAACTTGCATGCACATAGCATATACAAAAAATATAAACAAAACACAATATTAATAGTACTCTTACAATACTACACTATTACAAAATTAATGTCACATTCTTTTGTACATAATTTAGTTAGAGTCAACTAAATCATACACTTTATTCAATTAAAAAGTAATTTTTCTTGAATTGCGTACAATTTGTTTGGGACAAAGGGAGTACCTTATGTTGTACTCGCTCTGTCTTTGATACTTAATCATTTTTTATTTTTGGTCATGCATTTAAAAATTACCTATTTCTATTTCGAGAATGAGGGTCCACACATATAAACTAATACTCCAAATTTTTTTATAGAATTATAACTTATGTTATATGTTTATTTTAAAGGTGGGGGTATTATAGTAATTTTAATAGAATAACCACTACATATAAAATAATAGTTCTCCTACGTGAATAAAACAAATGAATACATTAATCTTGGATGGAGGAAAACTTTTTCTACAAAATTGTAATACAATATAAGTGCATACTTTATAATATTGAATAGTATGCTCTAACGCAAATAATCATACTTTAGTATACACACTAAACATAATTTACACTACAATATTTTAACATAAAATCAAAATCCAATAACATAAAATAGAGTTTTTTCTATAACAATATAATACAATATAAATGCATAGTATATATTTCATCAGTCCCACGTTAAGATTTATGTTTTCCATTCTTAATCTACGCGAAAAAAGCAAACGCAAACGTTAACTCGAGACAGAGGGAGTATTGAACTACATACTTTAACACAGAATCAACATACTTTAACATATACTGAACATACTTTTACATAACATAAACATAAATATACATTCATTGTCATTGTCTTCTTATTTCTCATAATATAGAACAATATTTATGGTTTACAGTGGATTTTCGATCATGGTGGAATACGAAAAATGTATTGGTAAAGTCAAACGATCGACTAGACTGCGTCAGACAGACGATGGTGTAGACTATAGAGGTCGGATGATGGAATAGATAGTGACTGTTGAACGAAAACTAATTTACACGATCAGCTCTATTCACATCAGTAAGAATTTATCTCCTTAGTGTAAGGGAATAGTAGAAAGAGAAGAAAGAATCTTTAATTTAATTGTCGATTTGGTGAATTCAACTAATTTAGGGAGTTCCAATAATTAAGGAGTTGATTAACGCAAATTAATATCAATTATTATTATAAAATTAATGGAAGAATTGGTCTCTAGTGTTCCAGGTGCTCAAGGTGTATAGGGTATAACATTTTATTTTAAAGGGTATACAATTTAATTAATAAGAGTATAATTTTTTCATTGAAAAGACCAGCTGAAATATAAATAGTATAAAAGTTTAATTAAAAAATTAACTTTTTTTCTCACAAAAACAAGGATATAAGTTCATATATACTAAAGGGTACAACTTTAAAAAATATGGAATTTGGGGGTACGGTGTCTTCGAGAACACACAAGTTTCAGCCTAAATGGATTATATGTAAATTTGACCCATTTCACGATCCGTATCATGTAAAAGACGTCTAATAAGAGAATTTGTCTATATATAAATATTTCATTCGTCTCATTTCAATCTTTATATATTTTTAATTTTGGCGTCTCATTTCAATCATTTTATTTTATAAATTCACATTAATATTATCAATTATTTTTTTGTGTTTTGGATCCACACACAATAATTAATATATATATTAATATCACTCACACACAACACTAATAAAACTATATATTTTACATTAAATATTATATATTTCAAATCACTACATATTAAAATACTACTCCATATCTTTTAATCTACATACAAAGGTAAAAATTAAAATTGGCCAAAGATACTACATACTATAGTTTAACGTTTTCATAAGGTTCAGAAAAGCGCAGGAGTTTACATGCCTCCTCCATTGCAAGTCCGTACTCTGAAGCAGTGATTAGAAAACCGAAACGGAGGCCAAACCGGTGACCCTAACGGTTCAAGGTCGGACCGGTCGGATCGGTCGGACCGGGCTGTTCAACTGGAAAAACAAAAATTATATATTTTTTTAGTTTTAATAATTTTTTATTAATATACTTAGTGTAATGAAAAATAATGGATTGAAAGAGTAAAGTTAAATGTGAAAATAAAATGATTTTTGAATTTTAATTTATATTAATATCTTAATTAATTCAAATTTACTTTGAAATTGAAAGAAAATTAATTAAGAATATTAGAATTGGAATAAAAATGAAAAGAAAATTGTTAATTCTTTGTATTTGTTGACTCTAATTTTAATTAATATTCATTCAAAAAAAAATATAATTATTTGGATACAATTTAGCAAATAAATTTATTTATTTCAAAATTAAATAATTATTGAGTGATAAATTACTTGTAGTTAAAATGTAGGAGTATATGTTCATAGGAAGGCATAAGATCCCACATTCGTTAATTATAAGAGAAAAAGTGGATTTGAACATCTATAAATAAAGACCACATTTTCTCCTTTTTTTTCCCACAACTTCAATATCCATCATTGAAAACTTATTAAAAGAGAAGTGGAATTGTGATTCTATATAATGATAACCACTTCCTTTTTTGCATCAATCCTATCTTGAGATGTTGGCTAAAAAATTAGTTGACGACTTAGATCTCAAATGCGAAAAATTCAAAAAAAAAAAGAAAAAATTGGCGGTTTCCAGTTCAGCCGGTTATTTCGGTTCAATCCGGTTTTTCCTGATTGAACATGAAATCCGGTTTTTAGGGGGGAATTGGAGCGGTTTCTCGGCCTGTCCGGTTCTGTAATCATTGCTTTGAAGTTTGAACAACCCCACTATTTAAATTTATTTTTTAAAATTAATTTTAATAATTAAAAAATATGTCATATAAATTGCATACTTTATGAAAATAACACCTTGAGCCCTAACTTGTCTAAACTAGCAACCGACGGCAGCGTGGTCCTTTATTCGAGCTAGCTGCATGTACTGGTTTCAATTTATTTCCTGTTTCATTCATCAAGGTCTCTCATATTGCCCCTGATTGCTCTATATAGCCGTTCAAATCGTGCGCTTCTGGTTTAATGGCCATGGGTTAATCATTTCTGGATTATATTTCTGAACAAGAAATTTGAGTAATTGCCCATTAACTATTTGATAAATTGCCTAAGTAAATAAGATAAATTTTTAAGTCGAATTGAAAGAAACGACATTCTGATCTGAATATAGACTTTGATTTTTTGGGAATGGTTCTTTGGAGGTGAGATGTTTAGGGATACTTTTACAAGATTGTTATTTTGAGCTTTATTCCCATTTACATGGATTCATGTGAAGTTGTGATTTTTGCATGTTGATGCTTATGATTTTTACATCAGCGCAATAGATGTTGGATGGGGCAGGCAAACATTTTACAAAATGTGGAGAGGGAAACTTATTCTTATAGATTCAGTGTACCATTCAGATTTGAATTGCTCATGTGTGACACAGATGTGGTTTGGTTAAAGGTATGCTTTGACAGTTACTTTCTTAAAAGAATTCGTTAGATAAATTTCTGCTTCTGTTTTTGAATGGTTCAAGCTATTTTGTGTTTTTTTATAATATATTTTTTCTTCTGTGGGTAATTGTTGACATTTTATTAGGGAAAATGTTCGCAGTCTCCATTTAATCTGCTTATATCTGAATGGGGGCAGAGGGACGGCTTTAATTTGGCTTGCTTTTGTTATTTATGGTATTATGTTCATGTTGTGTGCTCCTGGTTTAATATTTGAAGTTATTGCCAATTAACTTTTCCATAAATTGCCTAAGTAAATAAGATAAATTTACCTGGTCAAATTGAAAACTTAAAAGAGACATGATGTTGACTGAGGTGTTACCAGAACACTCACTTCTTTGTTTCATCTGCCAATAATTAAAATAATATTTGTTCATTTTGGTTTGTTTATTTTCGTTCTATTTTGTTGGCTTCATTTCTGGTACTATAAAACCTCTAAATTTCATATGATTCTCAATTCTTGTTTAAGGTTAGATACAACTGGATGATTCAGTTCACGAGGGTTTGTTGAGGAGGAGAAATCTCAGAATGTGGGTCTGAGGTAATTATCCTTTCTTTTTCCTTTCCCCTTTTTTAATGATTAATTGGCTTTGACAATGACATGGAACAGGAAAATATTTATTATTCTTTGTATTCCAAAATTTTCTTATGATTAATCACCTATTAGTTTAGTTTTAAGTAGTATCCCACAATGTATGCTTTTAGATTCTACATATGTTTGGTATCATTGTTTGGAATTTTTGAATTTTGTGCATTTACTTTTCAAAAGAGGCTGCCAATGGATTTGTAAAAACTTAATAATTGGTATGATTATTGAATATGTGAGCAAGAACTTTTAGGTGTTGATTAAGAATTCCAAAGGTTATATTTGGTCCTTTAATAAAAATTGGAATGGACATAGATGGAAATTCTTGTGATCCATATGCCAGCTTCTCTTTTTAGACAAAAGAAAGGATATTGAATCCTATTTCTGGACAGCATGAAATTGTTGAGGTCCAGTGCCTCTGTTGATTAGATTTAGCTGATGTGTTCAAACTTACCCTAATACAATACATGAGATTTATTAGTTGATAATCATAAAAGTAAGTAATCAGCTTGATTGACAATATCGCTTTTCACCAATCAAAATTTCATGTGCGCCTGCGGAAGTGAGTTTTTAATATTTTATTGATCAAAATTGGCATTGTACATAGACTTGCAGAAAATTTAAATTTCTTACGTTCACTAATCACGTAGCAATGGACGGAAGTAAAGCCTTGAATACTCAAATTCATTTTACAGTACTATAACCAACCTTGTCATGGGTTGTGTATCTAGTCTGTAGAGACGGCTTAAAATCAGGAAATAAGATAATTAGATTTATGAAGTTCTAAAGAACTTTTAAAATAGATACTTGTTCTCTGTATGATTTTGCTTTGAAGCCCTGCATCAATATTCTCGTATACTATTGCTGGTTGCATGTCAAATAGTTTGTGAGGAATTCGATCAAGGGGTCACTCAGTTCAAGCTAACATATTGTGTGCTGTTATATACGAGGGGATTTTTCATGTGATTCTTTTCTTCCATTTGTTTTTAGATTGCCTTTCATGTTTCATGAAGTCTAAATAAGATCCAAGAGGCATATTTTACGTTTCGCCATTATACATGTACTCATAAATTGTTTGGTCCCCTTTGTTTCAGAAATTGATCCTCAAATTCATCCATATGGTGTTAGTTTTTTAGTATTTATGAATACACTTTTTTTAGTATTTATGAATATACTTTTCTCCTTATTATGGAGCCTTCGTTATTGTACGAGAGCATTTAAATCTTGACTAGGCTGCAACTTGAACAGACTTTGGAATTGAAAAGTCTAAAATTTGAATTCTAGGTCATTTTTAGATCCATTCCATGTGCCTCTTTTGTTTTTCTGTCAGAGGGGCTGGCTTATCTTCCTGCATTTCATTTGTGGTTTTTGTGTCTTTGGTTAAATTTAATGGATATTCCACAGATTCCCCTAGGAACAAAGATTCATGGGTCGAAAAATATAAGCCTAGTTGCTTATAGGAACCAGGTGTTCATAAGAAGAAGGTAATTACTTCCAAATTATTTATATTTTCTTTGCTATGGATTTAACTAATTTAATATGTAATTTTTGCTCTTGTGGCAGGTCAAAGAAATATAAAGAAGGTTTGAGGAGACTCAGGAATTCTGTGGTATTTCTACTTACTTACCTGCCTTGTAGTTTTAGCATTTCTTCTTCATTGCTTCTTGCATCTGTTAGTTCATATCTTTTTTTCCAATGGTGGTGCATCCTGTAAATACGATGCTGCCACACCCAATGTTGATGTATGCTCAGTTGTTTTAGCTTTTAGCTTCGTACTGATGACTAGCGTTATCTGTAGATTACTCTTTCAAGGCATCAAATTGATGTAATTCTCAAGACCGAGACATGTACTAGAAGTGAGGCTGCTAGTTACTTTCCCGAGTTCAATATATCAAATTCTTCTAATGATAACGACAAGCAACAAGATTCCCTGTGCTTTCGTGTTTAGGATTTTAAATGCATCTTTAGGACTTCTGGTGCTGGATTTAATAACAAACCAGTGGGAGCAGCGGAATTATAAAGGTTGCCCTAGTCCATGTTCTGGTCATCGGATGGTAAGTATGAGTTTTCTCTATTGAGATGAATGGTAATTATAAAGGTTATTGCAATTAGAATTATTGTTTATTTGACTTCCGATTTCGTTTGATCTTATTTCTCAGAGCTGTTTGAAGAACTTTTAGATGGACACAGAGATTGGGATAAGCAGTTCCATAATTCTTCAGTTTCCAAAATTACAGAGGTCTAACTTTGCGTGAGCTGGAAATTGAATTATGGAGTTCGAGGAATGTTTGCTTTTATTTATGGTGTGTAGGGGAAGATTTTTCTTTTATTTAGGGTTTGCTTTGAATTTCAGATTTATATAACTAGGATGTTAATTGTTCTTTGTAGTGGCAAGAGATAAAACCTAGACTACGATGCATGTGGACAACCTTTGAAGTGGATTCCAGTTTTTTTGTTTACAAAGATGAGGTGAGTTCCACTTTTTCTGTATTATTTCTTTCTTAATATAATTATATCTGTCTGTATGACTGTATTTTATAGTACAAAAGTCATGTTATTGTTGATGTCGATATTGCTAAGAGTTATTGCATTCTCACATTCTCGTTAGTGAAATCTTATTTTAGATTTATTTGTTTTATGGCTACTGAAAGGAGGTCTTATCATCAGATAAAAATGTATCTGGGAAAGGAATTGTTCATTCAGACATTTGGTGTCTTGATCCTAGAACCAAGAAATGTAATAAGGTATGTTTCCTTCTTTGGCTGCTTATTCTATCATTCTTTCACTGCAAGAGTTAATCTGATTTAATGATAAGCACGCCATTTTTTTGTTGACTTGCTTTAAACGTTGTAATGGGTGACGGGTTTTCTTGGGTGCTCAATTTTTTTATTGAATGACATGGCAGATCCAGGATTGTACATTTGATAGTTTTTAATCTTAATCTGTATGATTTCCTGACAACTACAAATGCTAATTCGTGATATATTGAGAATTTGAGACACCTTTCTTTGAGCCGGTAGATCATTTTTGTTCTAGTAGATTTATAAGAATACCAACGTTGAGCTCCTTATAGGAATTATAGATAGACAAAGTCTCTTGTGAGACGGATTGACCCATTATTAAAGTATAATTATTATACAGGTAAAGTATGATTATTGGGTAATTAAATTATGATTTAATAAAGTATGATTTTAGAGTGTTATAATATGATTCACTAAAGTATAATTATCGGGTAGTGAGGTATATTACAACACCCTAAAATTATATTTTAATGCACCATTCATCATACTTTATAAATCATATTTTAACTCTTAATAATCATACTTTACCTATGTAATAATTATACTTTAATAATAAGCCGACCGTCTCACATCAACCCGATTCACAAGAGAGTGACATATATGTGTGTGTATATTATATAATATCCTATGCCTTCACAACTACAATCCAGCTACATACTGGAAAAGCTTTGTTTATATCTTCGGTGCTTAGGGTATTTTTGTCCCCATTTCCCCACTAAGCCCATCCCCTATTTTAACCACTCTTCATCTATTCTTGCAGAACACATATTGCCATTTCCTTTTTCTTATCAACTTTGTTCTATCTAAAAATGTTGCTCATCTCATGGCTCATGAGTTGATTTGATTAAACTATCACAGATACGATCCTTCTCTCCCTCAAACAGAATGTGGAAGAATCAGCAAAAGTCCCAAGAAGAGGAGGACGAATCTTGGGAAGTTCGAGCATTTGAAGAAGACACTACGGGCAACATCCTGGGATGCACGTGGCCACCACGCTCCTACACTTGCACGTTTTGCTGGAGGGAATTCCGCTCAGCCCAAGCCCTCGGTGGACACATGAACGTGCACCGCCGTGATCGTGCAAGGCTCAATGATGCGCCTCCACTTCAGCCGTCTCCCACCGCAGCACAGCTGTCTCCCCCTGCGGCTCTACTTATCCAGGCTGGCCAAGAATTCTTGGCTAATGGGTTATGCCTTTTCTACTCCTTACCTAATCCTAATTCCCTGGTCTTTCCTAATCCTCCCATAGACTATCCGTTTCCTCTCCTTCCCATCTCACCTTCTGCAGCAAACAAACCCACCGATACGACTGCCAACAGCGTCGTTTCCTCCGTCTGTCACTCCAGCAATACGGAGCCTTCAGCATCAAACAGCATTGAGAATAGCCGAGTCTATGAGGATTTAGTCATTGAAGATGAACTCGATCTTGAACTCCGTCTCGGACGAAGGACTCCGCCGTCATGACGGCAGCTGCTTAATTCATATTCCATCCTCCTTTTTCCTACAAGATTCTGTCCGACTGTCCGTTTTATTTTCTTCTTGAACACTCTTGCTATAAGCTTGCATGTGTTTTATGCTATTTTAGTCGTTTCATTCACTGTACATTTTTATATTCATGTAATTCGATTAACTGATCATAAATGAGGAGCAGATAAATTTCGAAAGAGGGTCAGGACTCAAGATTAGGGTACGTATGAGTACAAATGAAGCTTAGAAAAGAAATTTGGGAAAAAGGGGAAGGGGCTAGGTTTGGATTGGCAGTTGATAAAGCTAGCAGTGCAGTGTCATTTTCTAACATTGAATTCTGAGCCTCTGATTGTTTTTTTCCGTGGGGATTATTGCTATGTATCTAGAACACAACACTTTGGCCTCTTGCTGTCACTATACTCTACCTCGGTAACCACGGTTTAATTATAAATTACTCTCTCATTTTTTTTACAAGAAAGTTTTATTCATGCTTCAACCTTAATCAACCATACTATTATAAAACCTACTTAATACCAAAGGAATATATAGTGGGAGGTAAAAAAAATTGTTAAACCTTTGCTTTAACGCGGTAAGATAGTTTCTGTAACATATGAAGTGAAGGAAATTTCTTGGAGCAATTACTCTTTTCATCGTGGTAATTTGTGCACGTAAAGAGAAGTGTGTTTGTTGTATAAAGTAAAATAAAGAATTAAAGAATAGACACTTTGGATAATTTGATGAGAAATATGTATTAAATTGTTAGACAGTGTAAAAAATAGATGCCAATGTAGGATTATGATATTGAGAGGGGATTAATAATACTTCATCCGTTCTAAGAGTCTCTTTTTGCCATTTTGGGCGTCCCACCCAAAGAGTTCTCTTTCATTTTTTACACATATAGGACCCACATACATTCACTAATACAATTAAAATATGGGGCCTACACTCTCACTAATACAACTACATACTACACGTTAAATAATAATACTCCTTAATCCACGTGCAAAAAACAAAAACAATCTTTGTTTGGGGACAGGGGGAGTACATTGATTCCTCTTTTTAAGAAGCTAGCATAAGTTTTCTTATAGACGAAAATTAGCACGTAACCCGCGTGATACACGCGGACTCATTAAGTTTTTATTTATTAAATTAATATAAATTAAATATTAAAAATTTATTACTTATTTGTTATTAATTATTTTTATATTACTTTTATGTACAATAAATAATAGCCATAATTTATGCATAATATTTAAATATATACTTTTCGCTTGCAGTTCATTAAAACATTTACTAACAAATTGTATATTTTTTTATTCAATGTATTTATATTAATAAGTGTATATGAATTCAATCTAAATATACACTTTATAATTTATGCACAGAATATTTTGCCTAATATCATTTCGTACAAACAAATTTATTTGTGAAATCGATACAATATAAAAGTTTTAAATTATTAGTCAAATAAGAAACTCCTTTACACTCAATTCATTCTACTCCAGCCACTGATTGAAATTACTTGATTCTCATTGATATGGTTTATATAAGGGAAATTTTCCTTTTTTATTGTCCCACAAAAATAGTTACATTTCTTTAAATAAAATTCTGTCGAAATATATACAACAGTAAATGTTGTTAACAATTTTCATAATGTTGTGTAATTGTTCTTAAAGATCATTATATTAAACATTGTAAGTAAAATAATATTTTTTCAAATTAAATTTTATAATCCTATTTAAGTGCTATTTCATTCTATTTAACTGTACATAAAAACAATATAAAATTAATTGACAAACACAATAAAATAAATCCTTTTATATTAAAGTAATAATATAACTTAATAAAAAGAAATTCAATAACCCCGTATCTAATAATAGCTTTTTATGGAAACGTCATTCTGAAATTAAGGTAGCCTTTTAGAGTGTAGTTTTCTCTAACTCTTTACTCATCACCTCAATTCATGACAAAAATATATCTTAATGTCAAATTAAAATATTGTTAACATCAATAAGAGGAGTTTCATCAAAAATATATCTTAATGTTAAATTAAAATATTGTTAACATCAATAAGAGGAGTGAAACTGATGATCTACTCTAAGATTTGAGAAATAACTTAATAATACATTATGATCCTTGGCTTACCTTTTATGATTTACCAATAATATAATAGATATGCAGAATCTGGATTTATGAATTAGCAACCCAATTTTGGGGTGAATTTTGGGTTGGGAAAATATTAATTTCCTACTATTGGTAATTTTGGGGTGAGTTTGGGGTTGGGAAAATATTCATTTCCTAGGTAAGAAGAATAAGACTCGAGGCTGGCTAGAAATAACATCTTTGCAAGTTAAGAGGCAGAATATGTTAGGCCAATGTTAATTTACACATTTTATGCACCTGAGGCAAATATATTTTTCAAGTTTTATGGTTTCCACCTAGACACTATTTTTACCATCTTTAAAGATTTTTCAAGTACATCTTTTCTTGAAAAAAATACATCTTTAACAGGAAAATTAGAATGGTCAAAATACACAATTCTTGGAGGTAATAAGGCTATAGAAACCTAGTGCTTAGAGCTCCATTGGCCTCTTGCCACTAACAAATATGCATACAATAGAGTAAATTAAGAAACAAAATCCTTAGGGATGTGTATATAACATTATAAGCTCTGCTATTATCTAAAATAAGCTCTGCTATTATCTAAGTGAGCCAAGGATTATAACATCATGATCTAAAGCTAGCTTTTCTACAACTTTAAAAATTACTAAACTGTTAATTTAAGCATAAGATAACTTAAGTTGGATGTATCATAATCTTAATGTAACAATATTAAATAAGAATGTTCCAAGTAGTATCTAGCAAACATCTCAATCAAATTGAGTAGTCAATACATGAATAAGATCAAGTGAAGTTAATTCCCCAATAATAATAATCATTGAAATTCATGTACAGAATCTGTAAGCACATACATGCAAATCATATACGCATGAACTGCAATTATCAGTGGAGAATATAGGTTAGGTAGTGCAACATGTCATCAAGATATATAATGCTAAATTGAAAAAATAAAATTAAATAATGGTTCTCTCGCAAAACATATAATATGTCCACTTTTGCCAAATAATTCGATGCTTCTATCTGGTTAAAGAATGTGCTTTTCCAAACTATGTGTTTGATCCATCTGCCACCAACCTACAATTGTCATTATAATTGAATTAGCCTCTTCATTTCTTGGAAAGCACAGGTTCTATATACTTGTGCACAAAACAAAATACATTTCATGTATCGGCATCAGACATAAAAACCATACCAATATCATCTGTGAATAAGTCACAAAAGTCTCCAACACTCTTAAGATTGGTAAAAAAAAAAGACACCATATACTTGAGATTCGTAGAGTCAACATTTTTATAGTATAAAGATTACTTGCCAAAATATGGAATCCATAAAATCCGAAACATGCCTCTTCTAATGCCAAAGAAAAAAAAAAACTACAGAGCTGCCCATTTTATTTAAAATTTAATCTAATCCTCTTAAACCAATGCAAAATCAGTCTCTAACTCTCCCTTACCCGTACAAATTGCAATGAACGTTCAAAGCCAATAAAAGAAGTAAATCATATAGCCTACTACAAAATATAAAATCCAACCAACAAAATGTATATATTTCGAATAGAGACCAACACATTGTAATTTCAGACGAAATCAACCAAAAGCATTAGAAAAATAAAAATACCAAACATATAATTTGGAAAATAATAAGTTAGCAGCAATGGAATCCTATCATCCACCACTACTAAAATGACCAAAACTGACAACACACACACCCTAGAGACGAAAAACAATAGAGAATATATCTATGTTATTTAGTGTGATAAACGAATAACAGAGATGAAAAACAATAAATAAGATATTTGTGTTATTCAACATGTGAATCCCAACTAATTAACGAAGTAACTCATGAAATGAATACTATTCTGTAAGATATATATAATATACACACCTTTCGATACCTGCAGAGTTTGTCGGGAAGTTCTTGAGGAGGGAGAGCATTCTTGAAATGAGTTCTTTAGAGATCATTATATTGCGAAGCCTACACTTCTTGAATGAAATGGTTACATGTGCCTCCCTGCTATAACAAAAGATAATTAAAAATAAGACGCAAATATTTAAAAATATCGAGTTTAAAGGGTATAGATAGGGACACCTTTTGTCCCAATATTTTCATTATATACTGTTTTAGCAGCACTGAATATTTCATCCAACTCGGTGCTCGCAACGCCCTCCCAATCATCATCACTATCACTATGATCACTAACTCAATATCTCCTTGCAACATCAAGAGGAGTTGTGTTCCACTTCTTGACTTCCTCCACGTTATTTCTCCTAAAGAAATGTAATCTTATTCTCCATCTTATTTTCTTGGTAGACAGCAGAGGCTGAGATGCGCCGCCACCAATTTCACAATGAGATTAAGGCTTGAATAGATGATTCTCTATAATGTATATTCATATTGCACTTAACCCCCTAAATCTTGTGAAGATATATTTAGGGCACCGAGAAAGTTGAAGAAATTGAGAACTTGGTAGAGTAAGAAGAAGCCCCAAGAAGCTGCCAACTCAGCCGCAAATTAAGAAAAGAAAGACACTTCATCAATAGAAAACCCTCGTGAATGCTCGTATCGTTCCTTCCTCTCCTTAATTTAAAGGAGTTTGGACTCAGTAGCTTTCTAGGGGTAAAATATGATTTCATACACCACACAGGCAAATAGGTTGGATCATTCTTGTTTATGCTAAGGATTTACATGTTAGAATATAAAGCATCCTGAGAAGCTACAAAAAATTCATTTGCTTTAGATAATTGTGCTGCCCTGATGGGGTTGTATTGATATTAAATAATAAAAAGCGGAATTACAAATATCTCAAACATAAACATACCACCCCAGGATGGCTGCCAGTGCTCCAGGTGATGATTTGAAATGCTCAAGAATATCTTGGTTTGGGTTTCAAAGCGACCATTAGGCTGTAAACAAAATCAAATCAACTCAGAAAGGCTTTTGTTTTCCACATGCAAATAAGAAATATACTGTACTCTTAATATAAAAATTTAAATATAATTAAAGTAAAATGACTCAAGAATAGATAAAGAAAATATGACATTCAACAATCCCCACTGCTCCTCCTGCAAACAAAATATAAGTGAATTACTAATATACATATATGAAATCATAGAAAAGCCTTGAATGTTGGAATGTCCAAGCATCATCCTAAGAATTAAGATGTCATAGTCCATTAAGCTAAAAACTTTAGATCAGGAACCTAAACGCAACATCAAAATCTACCTTCTTAGCTCTCTGATAGGGAAAGGGAAATGAATTATTCATGGAACAACGCATGTGAAAATCATACACACGAATTAAACTACACGCATCAGTAGTGATTCATAAATTCTCATTAGCAATAAATTATTCGGTGAGTAATCTGTCCCCGAAAAGAAAATTACACAATTCCCTTTGGAAGCAAAATAACGCCAGAAAATGAAATTCTAATGTACTTACTCCCCGAGTAATCTGAGTCGATTTCCTCATCCAATTTCTTCCAGCCCTCGCTTAAATCATCCAAAGCCGCCATCGCGCAGGAGACTCGATTCGATCATCACCCGTGCCAAAATTCTGCTGAAATCCAAGAAATCATTGAAATCAAATATGAAATGAAGCGATAAAATAATACAATACACTGTCTTATCTTCCAATCGTTGGGTCGCCAGCAGCGTCATCGACTCATCACCAAGATTTCCGAGGAGGTTGGGCAAATGGGCGTCGGGGCCCAAGAAAGAGGCAGAGAATCAAAATTCTAGTAACGTATTGAATTGAAGGAAAACCCTCTAATTTTCATTAATTGGAACGTTCTGTAGTTTTTAATTTTAATTACTGCCGAAAAGAAACAATATAGGAAAAGAATGGAAATGAAAGGGGAGAACTTGTGCATTGCAAGAATAAATTAATAAATATAAGAATTCT
The DNA here is from genome assembly GCA_023678885.1 of Pogostemon cablin. Classification (NCBI taxonomy): domain Eukaryota; kingdom Viridiplantae; phylum Streptophyta; class Magnoliopsida; order Lamiales; family Lamiaceae; genus Pogostemon; species Pogostemon cablin. The sequence continues at coordinate 9,893,766 of CM043008.1, read as the reverse complement.
CTCAGCTTGACATATCAGCATTGAAGAAAATGACACATAGGGTAAGAGAGACTTAAAATGCTGAGAAGATGACACATAGGACAGAAGGAACTGTAGTTATATAAAGATGGAGTGAAGTAAATAGTGTATGATATGGAAGGTGACGTGATGCATGTCAGCCACATAAGTGATTGGACAGTAGTATTTGGTAAGTTGATGTGTGCCATTTGTAAAAGTCTTTAATGGTGATTTTTTTTTTTTTTTTGCTAAATCTCAAATTTTGTAGTACTAAATTGTATTTGAAACAAGTGCAATGGTTTTTTATGTAACGAACCCCAAAAACCAACACAATTTTTATATGCTAAGTTAATGATATACTCCCTCCGTCCCTTGTCAGGAGGATTTTTTGTTTTTTGGCACGTGGATTAAGGAGTACTATTATTTAATGTGTAGTAGGTCCCATATTTTAATTGTATTAGTGAGAGTGTGTGTCTCATAGTGTAAAAAAGAAAAGGATACTCTTTTAGTAGGACGACCAAAATGAAAAAAATACCCTCTTTAAAGGGGACGGAGAGAGTAGTTAATATGGTTTACAAGAGACCCTCTCAAAAACTTGTGTGAATCGTATTCACAATATTAATTCCTTTAGGTGATGTTTGGCTGAGAAATGAGATTGAGATTTTTTTTAGTTAAAAATTTAATGAAAAGTGATAGACTTTTTATTTTGGGTTTTTAATAGAATAAGTTTTAACTTTATGTTAAATCAATGTACAAGAAAAATTTAATTTATATAAAAAAGAGTGGAGAGATGTGAGATAAAAAAAATACTTCATCGTCCAGTTCTAAAGTATCCATTTGCTTTTTGCATATTGATTAATGAGTATTATTATTATTATTATATGTAAAATTGATAGTTGTATTAGAGGGAAGTGGTGAGTCATATTGTGTACTTTTTTACTAAATAGGAAAAATAGATATTGTCGGGTGCCCAATGGTGCAAAGTGTGTTTTTGGTACGAAGTTGCCCTAAGTGTGATGACACTTTGAACAACACTGCATGTATCAGAATGTAACTTGACTAAGTATAGAACAAGTTGTAAATCAGCGGAAGACTTAACACATGGATTACTCAATCTTTCCACAAACTTTTGCAAGTTTGTGGCTGCCTCATGGCATAAATATCACTATTGGAAAATGTGATTACAAAAACAGACTCTTAGGTGTGGAAACAATTCTTCCACCCTTCGAATACAAAATCGGATCTAAAATCCAAACACGTTCCCAAATGGCAGAACCTAGAATTGTTAGAATCTAAGCCTACTTCACATGTGGGCTTCCACTGCCTGTGAACAGCACACACAAAACGTACGGGAATAACAGTAGACAACTGATGTTGAACCAAGTGTTACAACACCAGTACAAATACTATGACAGAAACCTATCTAGGATTTTTCACACTGTATAGTGGGATTGCCTTTTCGATCACTTAACTTGGCAACTAGCAGCTTCCATTTATAGATGGTTGCAGGCTCCAAATGATGAGTGGCCCACGTAGGAGATGTAGAAACCACCCATGCAGGCTCAAATAACCGCCCACTAAGAGAAGTAGTTATTTTCGCATTCTAGATCCTTCTAGAGCTTTCGGATCTTTCCATTTGCTCCAGGGTCTTCAAGATCTACGTTTGACTTGGTCTTTGCATCCAACACGTTCAACACTTCAACCGCAACAATCCTGAAAGCAACATTAAGCACGACACCAGTCGAAAAAACAAAACAATATTAGTGGTTAATAAAACAACTGGTGGAGGACAGGTATGATTCCAGATGTGATGACACTGGTCTCAACACTTCACATCAACAATCTCCCCCAATCACGTCTATCCACAACCACATAACCTGATGCAAGAAAACAATGCAGAACAAGATATCCAAAGTAATATATCAGATGTTAGTTCGACAGTTGTGCAAAAATAACTAAGAATTCTAAAGCATAATTACCAAAGTGATTAAAGATAATCACTTAAGTAACATATAAGTCCAGAGCTTAGATCAGAGTTTAAACAGAAAATAAAGTATCCAGTCACCATCAGAAAATAAATATCAGTTTAACATCCCATCATCAAATAGTTAGAAAAGTTAGTGAGGCAGCAGCAGCTTTCAGTCATCATCAGGTTCAATAATGAACACTTTGATCTCTTTGCTGATCTCCCCCTCACCATGTGAACTCCCCCTAAGTTGCAGCATTACCAGCAACAACACCAACAGCATCACTTGCATAGGAACATTTCTAGCAATATTTCCTTCTTCTGGTTCATCAGTGATGTCCTCAATCACAATTCCTCCAGAGCCAGAGCTTTCAACTGCAGTAGGTTGAGCAACAGCAGCAGGTATATCTCCCTTGTGGGTGTGGATAGTAGCTTACTCCAGAACTGAGCTCTTTGTTCCAGAATGTCTACTTGTCTGTTCATAGCATTGGCTTGGAGTCTGAGGTTCGAGACATGGTGTGCCAGGGAAGCAGCTTGTTGCTCAATGTATTTATGCTTCAGAGTAACAGAGATAACTTCTCAATCTTGTGCAGAAGTGTCAGTGCGAACCGAAGTGTTGGCAGTATCAGGAGCAACATTCTGAGTACCAGCAGTAGCAGAGGTAGGAGCAAGGTTCACATAGGGTAGATCAACTACACGGTTACCTTCAACCAGTGGTTTAGCAATACCAAGAACTAGAGCACTTGAGGAAAGAAAATCACATTTACCTTTTCTAGCACCTTGATCAGTTAACAGACAGTGAATCAAAGCAGGATAAGGTAACTTACCAACCTTGGAGATATTTCCACCATAACTGATCAGATTCTTGTAAATCAATCTACCAAGGTTAAAAGGTAGGTTCTGTCTTATCTTATAGATCAATACAACATGCTCAGTGGTAACTCTAGTGGTATTGGAGGAAGGCAGCCAATTGTAAACACATAGCTTGTGTAAGATTGCATGTAAACTAGTCAGACTTGGACTGAACAACTTCTTAGGCCAACTAATAATTAAACCTCCAGTTATCACAGACACAATCTCATCCATACCATCATCACTCTCAGCATTCACAGTCCCTAAACACTCATTAATCTTTGTATGAGAAAAATCATAAGTCTCACCCCTAAAGAAAATTCTTCCAAATTTGGGACTCGTACTCGTAATCATACTAGTACAGATATGTGCATAAAACTCACATACCTAATTAGTGCAAAATGAGGTAGAGTACCTAAGTGATTTCAACAAGCTTCTCTCTGAAGAAGTTGATGAGGTTGTGTGGAGTGAGGTCTGCATCCTTCATCTTTCTTTCATGAATTACGTCCTTCTTGGCAAACTTTTTGTATCTGGCCTTGCCATTAGAGAAGTAAAAGTTCTCAACTCTAAAGTTTTCAACATCATAGTCAGAGTCATCAGATATATCATCAGCATCATCAGGGGACTCATCACCATCATCATCTTTGGCTTCATCTTTACCGTCAGAACTCTCAACATTTTGAACATCAGCATCCTTATCAGATTCATCAGATTCTGCACCTTCGCCAGCATCCTCAGGTGCATCCTCTTCATCATCAGAAGATTAAGATGAATCATGGTCAAGATCAGAGGCTTCTGCATCAGCAACAATAGGTGTTGGCACTGAGGCAGCAACATCTGTGGCAACAACATCAATCAGTTGGTTCAGATCAGCATTTTCCTCATCAGATTCATCTGATGTTGTCTCAAGAGCGGTAACATCAGACACATCTTTCTTTCCTCTCAGTCTCAAAGCTTTGCAAAGATCAACAATAGTAGGATTTTCACCTGTAGCATCTACATCCATAGCAGCAGCTTCATCAGAATCAGAGATAGAGATGGGGGACTTCCCTTTTTCAGAGGTGGTTGCATCATATGTAGTGCCTTTCTTTCGAAGCAAAAGGTTTAGCAACCTTTGACATGATTGGAACCAGTGGTGATGACGAGGGAGAAGACACTTGTGGATTTTGTTCAGTACGAGTAGGTGATGTATTTGGAGATGTAGAGATAGGGACTTGATCAGGATTCTGAGTCTCAACATACTCTGAGGGTAGGTTTTCTTCTGGAGTCACAAAAGGGACAATGACAGATTGGTTAGGATTATCACTGGGAATTTCAGAGTGAGTTTCAGTGGGAATGGATGGTTCAAGGATGGGATTTTCAATTCTTGAAACAGTAATGTTCGACCCAGCAAACTGAGTTCGAAGAGATTCAAGAACTGAATCGGGTGTACCAGCTGGAAGGACAATACTCTAAGGAACAGGGGTTCCAAAAACAGGAGCAGTCGGTTGTGTAGCAGCATTCAGATTGACATCTGGTGCAGCATCCGACGTAATATTTTTGGCCATTTCAGCTAGGGTTTGAAGTGGATTTTGTGATGAAGAAGGTTTGAATTTGAAAGTGGAACGAGTTACATTTGGAGGTGCCATTTGAAATGTGAGAGAGACAGACTTTTATCGATAACAGTGAGTGAGAAGATGAAACGGGGGATCACACTCAAGCATACAGACATGTCACATCAAACATTATATTCCAAGTTATATAGAGAGAATGAACAGTAGCGGGATGGAGGTTAATTCCACTAAAAAAAACTGCAAACAACGTGTGAAAGAATATGCAATGCAGCAGTTTATAAGTACTCATGGTCACTAACACATTTTTCCTTAAAAATCGGCCATGATCAAATTTATGGGGAAACAAATTATGCACGAAAAATAAAAATACAGAAAAAATAAATACTATAAGTTCTATCACTTAATGTATTGAAAACAAATAATTTAATAATAATTTTGTTAAGGCTAAAGACATTCTGGAAAAATCAATCAAGGATGAATAATTTAGGCACACATACACTTTTATCCTTTTGTGGATTTTTTATGCACTTAATCTCAATAATTCATACTACCTTTTGAAAAGATCATATCGTGGTTGTCAGCCCCGTGTGTCTGGTTACTCAGTAGCAGTTCAAGAGTGTTCTTTATCCCTTTTTGAAACCATAACAGCCTTTTGAAAAGAACACATCATAGTTGTCAGTCCCGTGTGCCTAGTTACTCAACATGTTTGGACCTTTGATTTTTAAGAACTGTGCTCTTAGTGTATGTCCAGTAATACCTCAAGATTCAATCAGAATATAGTTAGCATCAACAAAATAGGTCACCAAATTACTTAATTTGACATAAAATGATAAAACTTACAGTAGTGTTGCCTCGAGTGTCGAAACACTCTAAGCAACATCATGCATGACTTTATGGAATGCAGAGTCCAAGAGATTTCCTGAGTGAAGAAAACCTCTCGAAATCAAGTGCTTTTGTGAATATGTAAGCAAGTTGTTTCTCATTGGAAATATACTCCAATTTGACTATTCCTTTCTCAACTAAATCTCTTAGAAAATAATTCTAATGCTAATGTGTTTAGTGAGTGAGTGCTGAACTGGATTTTTTAAAATATTTATAGCACTCGTGTTATCACAGTAAATTATTAAAGTGCCAGTCTCAAGCACATAATCATCTACCATCTTTTTTAACCAAAGCAACTGTGTGCAACAACTTCCAGCAGCAATGTATTCAGATTTAGCAGTGGATTGGGATATGCAATTTTATTTTTTAAAATGCTAATAAACAAGATTGTTACCCATGTAAAAATATCCACCACTTGTGCTCTTCCTGTCATCACAATCACCAGCCCAATCAACATCATTGTATCCAACCAGAGAGCTGTTAGTATCCTTTGAAAACCATAACCCCATGTTAGCAGTTCCAGCCACATATCTGATAATCATCTTCACAGCTTGCATATGAGATTCCTTGAAATTTGCTTGGTACCTAGCACAAACACAGACACTATACATAATATCAGGTCTACTAGCAGTTAAGTACAGAAGACTACCAATCATAGATCTATACATAATGTGGTCAACATCAGGGCCAACATCATCTCTGCACAGTTTCTGTGATGTTCTCATAAGTGTTTTCATAGGCTTAGCATTTTCAAAACAAAAATTTTTCACCAAGTTTTAGCATACTTATTCTGTAAGATGAAAATACTACTATCACTTTGCTTAATTTAGAGCCCTAAAAAGTAATTTAGGTCACCAAAAAGACTCATTTCAAAAGTGGTAATCATGGCTTTCACAAAGTTCTCCATCATGACTTGAGATGTTGCTACAAATACAATGTCATCAACATAAATTTGAGCAACCAAGAACCATTTGATTCATGCTTAATGAAAAGAGTTCTATCAGCCTCACCTTTAATGAATCCAGATTGAAGTAAGAAGTCAATTAGTCTACCATACTATGCTCTAGGAGCTTGCTTTAGACTATACAAAGCTTTTTCAGTTTATACACATGATCAGGATAGAAAAGATCAACAAAACCTTTTGGTTGTTCAACAAAATCTTCTTCATTTAAAAAAGCAGCTTTAACATCCATTTGAAATAGTTTGATACCAACAAAGCATGCAATAGCCAAAAGAAGCCTAATAGACTATATTCTAACTACAGGTGCAAATATTTCATCAAAATCTATCCCTTCAACCTGTGTCCTTGTGCAACAAGTCTAACTTTGTTTCTTACTACATTACCAGATTCTTCAGTTTTATTCTTGAAATTCCACTTAGTTCTAATGACATTAGTTTTTGTAGGCCTAGGGACTAGACTCCACATATCATTCCTAGTGAATTGTTCAAGTTCTTCATGCCTAGCCTGAATCCAACATTCATCTTTTAAAACTTCAGAAATATTTTTTGGGTTCTACAAAAGAAAAATAACATTCAGCACATACTTGATTGCATATATTGGACATGCAAACTGATCTTATCACATCTCTGAATTTACCTTTCCTTCTGGTTTGAACACCAACTGAGGATTCTCCTATGATCTGTGAAGAAGGGTGATCCTTCTTATATCTGTAGTTAAGAGAATTCTAGGGAGTTATGTGGATCTGATTCTCATCATTTTCTGACTCATTCTCAGATGTTGTAGGTGATGTGAACACATTTGGCTCAACATTGTTCACTGGTTCTGCAATTTCAATCAGATCAGAGATGTCATCTTCCATATTTTTTCCTGCAAAATTAGATGTATCATCAAATACCACATTTATAGATTCTTGAACAGTTCTGGTTCAAAGATTAAAGACTCTTTATGTTTTGTTATTCTTAGAATAACCTAAGAAAAGACCTTTATCACTCTTAGAATCAAACTTTGAAAGATACTTTCTATCATTCAGAATATAGCACATGCAACCAAACAAATGAAAATATTTCAGGTTGGGTTTTCTCCTATACAACAACTCATAAGATGTAATAGAACTACCTGGTCTAAATAAGATTCTATTAGACACATGACATGCAGTGTTCAATGCCTCAGCCAAAATCTTTTAGACACATTCATTGAAGTAAGCATGACTCTAGCCATTTCTTGCAGAGTTCTATTTTTTCTTTCAGCTATACCATTTTGCTGTGGGGTTTTAGGAGATGAAAACTCTTGCACTATGCCTTTCTTTTCACAGAATTCAGAAAACATATTATTTTCAAATTCTCTACCATGATCAGTCCTAATCTTACAAATCTTAAGATTGAATGATTTTTTGAACCTTTTATAAAGAACTTTAAACACTTCAAACACATCTTATTTTTCTCTAATGAATTCAACCCATGAAAACCTAGAAAAATCGTCTACCACAACCAAAGAATACTTCTTACCACCAAGCCTTTCAGTCTTCATAGGACCCATAAGATCCATGTGAAGCAATTCAAAACATCTTGAAGATGTGCACATAGTGGTGATTTTGTGTGAAGTCCTCACCTGCTTACCTTTTTGGCATGAACCACAAATGGGAGGGTCTTTGAAACTGAGCTTAGGAATCCTTTAACAGCTTCCAACTTAACCAATATTTGTAAATTTCTGTAATTTATATGGCCAAGTTTTTGATGGCAAAGTACACTTTCATCATGTTGTGAGATGTTGCAGTAAGCGTTGTTACCAATTAGATAACAATTATCAACAGATCAATTACCAACCATCACACACTCATCAGTTTCATTCAACACAAACACATGAATTCATGTCAAATTTCACATGCAGATTATCATCACATAATTGACTTATGCTTATCAAATTAGCACGCATACCTTCAACATGCAGCACATTCTTCAAATTTGAGAAACCTTTAATATTTAAAGTTCATTTACCAACAATGTTACCCTTAGAACCACCACCATAAGTAACCTTACCACCATCAAAATCTTCATAATCTTTCAAATATTCAACATTTACAGTCATATGTTTAGAACAACCACTATCAAAATACCATAAACCAGGTACACATGCTTGTAAAGAAGTACAAGCCACATTAGATAGCACTTTTGGTTTTCTGACCCAAGCAGTTTTTGGTGTGTGTGAATACTTGTGTGGCAACATTTTAGGAAACACTTTTCCAGAGAACAAGTCATCTTTCAGTTAAAAACAAAATGGATGAATGTGACCAGGAACTGAACATTAATGACAGTTAAAAGTTCTCTTGCCTCTCTGTTTTGAAAACTTTTTAGAAAAACTTTTTGAACCAGGTTTCACAAAATTACAGGTTTTTCAAAACTAAAAGAGTTAGAATTTTCAGAAAATCCAAGACCACCCATATCAGATTTACCAACACATAAAGCTTCATTCATGACAAATGTACTCTTAGAGTATTTTTTGAAACTTAGTGTTGAAGCAGTCAATTGTTCTTGGAGTTTTGAAATTTCAGCATCCTTTCTAATAAGATTTACCTCAAGTCTTATGATAGTTTCAATCAAACCATCATTCTCTTGGTTGACCTTTTGAAGTTCTTTCAAAAGTTCAGCAATTTTGATTTCTAATTACTCTTCAGATATACCTGCTCTAGTATAAAAAGCATTAGTACATTTCACATCAGAAACAGAAATAGACTGAACCTTGCTTGATGTAGAAGTTGATGTTGTCACATTCAACTCAACATCTGAGTCATTTCTAGAAAGTCATTCACTTACACATTCTGACAGAAATACCAGCTCTTCATCCTTTGTCTCTTGATCACCTTCAGATTCATCATCACTCAAGGAAACATTTAAGTTCATCCTTCTCTTCAAAAGAGTGTTAGCACATTCATTTGCATAACGACCAAAACCAGTACATTCACTACAAATGAGGGTCTTCCTAAATTCAGGATCATACTTAAGTTTTCTTTGAGTAGGTCTACGAGTATGAGTTTGAGGAGTATGAGGAGAATGTTCTATCCTAGGATGAGTATTTGCCCAAAACCTATTTATTTATTTATATGGCCCAAAAGGCCAGCCTTATCTTAGCCCAACTAGATTTTTTTTAGAAAGCCCAAACTTATTTATTTATTTATTTTGTGGCCCAAAGTTTCAGCCCACTTAAATGGCCTGATATATAATTATTAAGGCTAAAGTTAAAAAAAAAGAGAGAGAAGAACGGGAGAAGAAAAACAAAAGAGGGGAAAGAAGAGAGTGAAGAGGAGAAACCCCTGTTGATCAAATTCTCCCTTACAACCCTCATCCTAGGTGGTTTCTAAGTTGTTTCGAGGTAAGTGGTGTGTGAATTAAGCTTCCTTCTTCCATGATTTTGTAATTTTGGGGTTTTTCTTTTTGGTATGTGGGTAATTTGCAGACTGTTCGAACTGATTTTGACATAGCTATTGCCCTCGAAAGTTTGCAAACTTAATTTCTGTACGTAGCTGAACTCGTTAGATTTTCGTAGCCACTTGAAACGCCTCAATCCGATTATTCTACAATTAGTTATGATTTTTCTCGTAAACTGCCGCTAGCTGGAAAATTTCAGAATTTTTATGTCGAATTCAAACTTATTTTCTATCGTTTCGTTTAGTCAATGTATTGAAACGGGTTATGTGGGATTGGGAACTGATGTTAAGGAGTTACATACCATTTTTATTTAATATCGACTTGTTTGAACTCAATTAGGATTTGTTTTTAGCAATGAAAGGGATGTTACCGCTAATAGTTAGTTATATATAATTTGTCTTTAATTGCTCATCTCCTTTCTAGGTAAAGAACCATCGACGAAGGGCAAGGGACCGACTTCAGATTCCGGAGAGAGTTAATCACTTCCTTGTGAGTTGATAATTCGGGAACGCCTTCTCTTTTGGGAAGTGTGGACCCTCGATAAATGTGCATTTGTTTTAGTTTTAGTTAATTGACAATAAAATTATTTGGTATTGTGTTATGTGGTAAAGAGCCTGATTGGCTCTATTGCTCTGGTTAGAGTCCTGTTAGCCATTTTATGAGTATTATTGATTTTAACTTATGTTGAAGAGTCTTGTCGGCTCGATATCTGATAACATTTATTGTGAATTATTTGAGAATTGATTTTTGGTTATTCTTGTGTGCCAATTAAGACTCTAACTTGAGTCGTTATTCATCTTATGATGCATATGCATATGTAAGCCTGGTACCAAGGTTAAGTAGCCCGAATTGGTCACGGTTCGGGTGAGTTGGAGCGACATTGGTTAAGTAGCCCGAATTGTAGCGGTTCGGGTGAGTTAGAGTGACAACCAAGTTGCCCGGGATTGGCAAACCCGGGTGAGTTAGATCTAATGGGGCACCTGTCCATTTGCCAAATACTGATACTCTGGAGGGTGATCGTTAGATGGATTAGTCTATTATAGGCTCAGTCAACATCACCGGTGTGGGACATGCATGTCATATATGTTTGATCATTTCAAGTATTCACGTCGATATTGAATTGTGAACTTTAGCACTTGGAGTGTTGAGAAAGAATATTAATGTGCATTTTATCTAGAGTAACGGTGACGGGCTTGGACTGTCTCTCGACGGAGAGCTCAGTTCGAGGAGGATATTGACTACCCACGCGTCTTTTATGTGATAACATGTTTTTTGAACTAATTGTGTTATTCGTAAATGTGCACTAAGGTTTTTATTTTCATTAATATGTATAATGAGTGAGAAATAGTTATTGTGGGACGAAATGTGGGATTTTATGTTATGAACCGCGAGTGGAATACATGCTTCGTATAAGGGTTGGGGTGACCGGCTTATCACCTCACTGAGCTAGTGGTTTTGCTCACCCCCATCATTCTTTCCTTTTCAGGCTGTTGGTATCGTTTTGGTTGGAGGTTTTCCTATCGTTTGCTCGTCATCCAATCCGTGTTTTGGGTACTTTCTCTTTTATGTAAATTGACGGATTCATTGGCGAGATTGTATAGTTTATATTTGGTGACCCCCTTGATGTTCTTTTTGTACCTTCGCGATGTTATATCGTTCATGTATATTTTCTTTAAACTAAGTTACACCGTTGTATTTTGTACCTTTGTAAATCCTTGTTGATACTTTTTGAGATGATGTCCTCGGGTTGTACCCGTTGTTATCAGTTGTTCAGCTCTACAGGTACTTGATAGCAAGCCTTACGTTTTCTATAAACTTTGTGGAGTGGAGTGCACCCATTCTGCAAAATTTATGGTTAACGTGGCGGTTGTCGCGTTTTGTCTTGGGTCGGGGCATGACAACTTTCTTGGTATCAGAGCTTGGTTTTATGATTCTCATTCTTTTTGAGTCGAGCCAATGAGTCCAACTTTGTTTCTATGTCATCCTAAGGTATCGTATTGCCTTGACGTTGACCTTGCATTTTCTTTTCTTTCAGTCATTATGGCACCTCCAGTTCGTCGTCGAGGTCGAGGTCGAGGACACGCTCCTCGTGATCCTCCGAGTCCTCTACTCTCTTCTGTTCCTCGTGGACCTCGAGGACATGCTTCTTCTGATCATGTCGTTCCTCCGACGGTTACGGACCCTATCAATTCTGATCATAGGGTGCCAGTTTCCCAGGTAGAGCAACCACGGGCCCAGTTGCGGTGAGCACATGATGACACCCGAGCAGTACCAGTTGTATTATAATCACATTCGTATACATGGTGTTTCACCACCTACAACGGCTCATACGACTACGACTGTCACTGAAGAGGTTCTTCGTGCTAATGAACTGATTCGACCTACAACTAATGTACCAGTTTTTACTCCAAAAATGGCTTTAAGAGGTTCTACTTCTCGAGGTGCACTTTTTATACCAGAATTGGTGAAAGCAGTTGAAAACATGGGGACTTCGAAATTTGACGGTGCAAGAGATGTTTCTAAAGCGGGGGCATGGTTAAAAGAGATTACAGAGACCTTTGACACTTTGATGATTGAAGAATGTTATCGTGTGGTCATTGCAACCAAGCTGTTAGGCCCAGATGCACGACGATGGTGGCGGAATCTAAAAGAGACATCTTCGGTTACTATTACGTGGGCTATCTTTGTGGAACGATTCAAAGATCGATACTTCTCTCAGTACATCAAGGATCAGAAGAGAAAGGAGTTCTTCAACCTCTTTCAAGGCATTATGTCGGTCGTGGAGTACGAAAGTAAATTTCTGGAATTGCGAGAATTCGCTCCTGAGTCATATACGACGAGAGACTTATGCAAGAGATTTGAAGATGGTCTTAATTTAAATATTCGAGATCGCATCAAGTCTGGAGACAAGTACGAGAGTCTTGACGATCTCGTAGAAGAAGCCCTGAGGGTAGAAGGTTTAGTTCAGGCGAGACATAATCTTGCAGAACGATCTCAAAAGAAAAGGCAAGGGAGCGCATTTCCAGGAAATGCATCGAAGGCGTATAGGGGTGTGGGATCTTCGCGTGGCGCACCAAGTTCGGTATCTATTAGTTTTCCTCAACCTAGGGAGCAGTTTAGTAGAGGCGGGAGCAATGTCTCGGGATCGGTTGGTGAAAATCGCAAGTGCCAGAATTGCTTAAAATATCACGACGGCCCCTGTAAGGCTCCTCAAGTATGTTTTCAGTGTCGACAGCCGGGGCATATGCGAAGTTCTTGTCCTCAGCTTATGGGAACGAGCAGTCAGGGTTCTGGTCAGCTTCGTGGTAAACTAAAATATTCTACACCCAGAGATACTCGATCTGCAGTTACCAGAGTGCCCGATGCCTCAAGCGGCCCTAGTACTCAATCACCTATGCAAGGAAGGAAGCAAACTAGAGTATTTCATATTTCCCAGGAAGAGGCTCGCTCAGATCCGAAGGTTGTGACAGGTAATTTATAATCTGAGTATTTTCACATGCTAAATCTAACCCCACCTTGTTTTGCCACTTGATTACGAATAAAAAATTTTGGTAAGAAATTCTATCTTTCCGAATTTTTAAATCACAATCTCACCTAATATTGCTTCTTTAGGCCATGTGTTTGTGGGAGACCATCAGGTCTACGCTTTATTTAACCCAGGTTCTGATAGGTCTTATATCCGGGATGATCTTACTGCGATCTTAGATTATCCTATCTCTCATTTGTCACCTGGAATCATTGTTCATACCCCTCTTCGAGAGCGTCTAATTCATGATTCGGTATTCCTTGGTTGTCCATTGAAGATCAAAGATGTCATTTTAGAGGCTGAATTGATACCATTGCCTTTGATTGATCTTGATGTTATTCTTGGCATGGATTGGCTTTCTTCTCATCATGCAATTCTCGATTGCCACGAGAAGCTTGTTATTTTTCGTAGACCAGGATTCTCAGAACTTGTTTTTGAAGGTAAACTTCAAACGAGATCCCTCTCTTTTATTTCAATGTTGACTGCGCATAAATTAATGCGTAAGGGTTGTGAGGCATTCTTGGCATTTGTCATCGATACTTCTCTTTCTGAAACTAAACTAGATGACATCCCGATCGTGAATGAATTTCCTGATGTCTTTCCCGAAGACTTACCAGGACAACCTCCGAATCGAGAGATTGATTTTTCCATTGACGTACTTCCTGGAATAACACCTATATCGATTACTCCATATCGAATGTCGCCTGCTGAGCTCAAGGAACTCCAGACACAACTTGGAGAATTATTGGAGAAGGGGTTCATACGACCTAGCACATCTCCGTGGGGTGCTCCAGTTCTTTTTGTCAAGAAGAAAGATGGATCACTTCGCCTATGTGTCGACTACCGTCAATTGAACAAGGTGACAATTAAGAACAAATATCCTCTTCCAAGAATCGATGATCTGTTTGATCAATTGCAAGGAGCAACTGTGTTCTCAAAAATTGATTTGCGATCCGGTTATCACCAACTCAAGATTAGGGAATCTGATATCCCTAAGTCTGCTTTTCGAACCAGATACGATCATTTTGAATTCTGTGTTATGCCTTTTGGACTCACAAATGCTCCTGCAGCTTTTATGGAGCTTATGAATCGGGTCTTTCGGCCGTACTTAGATAAGTTTGTCATCATCTTCATTGATGACATTCTTATTTATTCTAAATCGAACGACGAGCATTCTCATCATCTAAGAATTGCTTTGAACATTCTCAGAGAAAATCAGCTTTATGCTAAATTCTCGAAGTGTGAATTTTGGCTTCGCGAGGTAAGCTTTTTGGGTCATCACATTTCTAAAGAAGGAATCTACGTCGATCCAGTGAAGATTCAAGCTATACTAGATTGGGAGCGTCCAAAGAACGTGACAGAGATTCGTAGTTTTCTGGGATTAGCTGGATATTATCGACGGTTTATCAAAGACTTTTCGTTATTGGCTTCATCTTTGACTAAATTGACTCGGAAAGGGGTAAAATTTGAATGGAGTGAAGAATGCGACGAAGCATTTCAAGAATTGAAAAGACGACTCGTTTCAGCTCCTATTCTTGCTTTGCCAGACCCAGCGATTGGAGAATTTACCATTTATAGCGACGCCTCGAGACAAGGATTAGGATGCGTTCTCATGCAAGAAGGAAAGGTTATTGCCTACGCTTCAAGGCAATTGAAGAAGAACGAAGAAAATTATCCTACACATGATTTAGAGTTGGCTGCAATCGTCTTTGCATTGAAGATCTGGAGGCACTATCTGTATGGAGCAACTTGTCGGGTTTTCACTGATCACAAGAGCTTAAAGTATATCACCACGCAAAAGGAGCTCAACCTCAGGCAAAGGCGATGGATGGAGTTGATTAGTGACTATGACTTAGTCATCGATTATCATCCTGGCAAGGCGAACGTTGTTGCAGATGCTCTGAGTAGAAAGTCTTCTACCTCACTTGCTTCGATTCAATCTTTTTATCTTCCTATGTTGGAGCAATTTAAATCTTTACACATTTTGCTCGATTGTGAAAAGTCTAATGATTCTGCCTTAATCGCCAAATTCGAGGTTAGACCTACCTTGTTCGAGAAAATTCGAGAAAGACAATCACACGATGTTTATTTACAACAGAAGATGGCGAAGCTAAATCAAGGAAAAGAAACAGAATTTCAAATTCGGGATGATGGACTTCTTACTTTTAAAAATCGTGTTTGTGTTCCATCAGAACTTGATGTTCGTAGAGCTATTCTTGACGAATCCCATTCTTCAGCCTATGCTATGCATCCTGGTAGTACCAAAATGTATAGAACACTTCGGGAGCATTATTGGTGGCCAGGTATGAAATGGGACACTACTGAATTTGTATCAAAGTGCTTATCATGCCAACAGATTAAAGCGGAACACTTAAAACCAGCCGGCATGCTTCAACCACTACCTATTCCTGAGTGGAAATGGGAAAACGTCACAATGGATTTTGTTTCTGGTTTACCTCGAACCCAAAAGGGTCATGACTCAATTTGGGTCATTGTCGATCGTCTGACGAAATCGGCACGTTTCCTTCCGGTGCATGCCAACGAATCTTTAGAGAAACTTGCCAAGTTATATGTCGATGAGATCGTGAGATTGCACGGAGTACCAGTGTCAATCATATCTGACCGTGATCCAAGATTCACTTCCCGTTTTTGGCCTAGTCTGCAGAAAGCGCTAGGTACAAAATTACTATTCAGTACCTCGTTTCATCCACAGACTGATGGACAGTCAGAGAGAACTATACAGACACTAGAAGACATGCTACGTGCAGTGGTGTTGAATTTGGGAGGTAGCTGGGATAAGTACGTGACTTTGGTGGAGTTCGCTTATAACAACAGTTATCATTCAAGCATTGGAATGCCCCCGTACGAAGCTCTGTATGGCCGAAAGTGTCGAACACCACTCTTTTGGGATGAGGTTGGCGAGAGACAAATCGAACAAGTAGAGCTTATCGAAGATGCGAAGGCAAAAATACAACTTATTCGAGACAGACTTAAGGCAGCGCAAGATCGACAGAAAAGCTACGCAGATAATAGGAGGCGCGATTTGGAGTTTAATGAAGGAGACAAAGTTTTTCTGAAAGTTTCTCCATGGAAGGGCGTGTTGCGATTCCGCCGTCGAGGAAAGTTGAGTCCAAGGTATATTGGCCCGTTTACGATCGTGCAAAGGATTGGTCGTGTCGCGTATTGACTTGAGCTACCATCGGAATTGTCGAAGATTCACGATGTCTTCCATGTCTCTATGCTTAGAAAATATGAACCAGATCCTTCGCACGTGCTCAAAGATCCCCCAGTTGTATTAAAGGAAAATCTATCATACGAAGTACAACCTGTTCAAATTGTAGATCGCCGAGAGAAAATGCTTCGTAACAAATCCATTCCTATGGTGAGAATTCTATGGAGAAGTGATCAAACTGAAGAAGAAACATGGGAACCAGAGTCAGTCATGCGTCAACACCATCCAAATCTCTTTTCATCTCTAGGTACGTTTATGTTCCGAGGACGAAACTTTTTAGAGGAGGGGATACTTTATAATATCTTAGCTCAACTAGATTTTTTTTAGAAAGCCCAAAATCTATTTATTTATTTTTATGGCCCCTAGATTTATTTTAGAAAGCCCAAAACCTATTTATTTATTTATATGGCCCAAAAGGCCAGCCTTATCTTAGCCCAACTAGATTTTTTTTAAAAAGCCCAAACTTATTTATTTATTTATTTTGTGGCCCAAAGTTTCAGCCCACTTAAATGGCCTGATATATAATTATTAAGGCTAAAGTTTAAAAAAAAAAGAGAGAGAAGAACGGGAGAAGAAAAACAAAAGAGGGGAAAGAAGAGAGTGAAGAGGAGAAACCCTTGTTGATCAAATTCTCCCTTACAACCCTCATCCTAGGTGGTTTCTATGTTGTTTCGAGGTAAGTGGTGTGTGAATTAAGCTTCCTTCTTCCATGATTTTGTAATTTTGGGGTTTTTCTTTTTGGTATGTGGGTAATTTGCAGACTGTTCGAACTGATTTTGACATAGCTATTGCCCTCAAAAGTTTGCAAACTTAATTTCTGTACGTAGCTGAACTCGTTAGATTTCCGTAGCCACTTGAAACGCCTCAATCCGATTATTCTACAATTAGTTATGATTTTTCTCGTAAACTGCCGCTAGCTGGAAAATTTCAGAATTTTTATGTCGAATTCAAACTTATTTTCTATCGTTTCGTTTAGTCAATGTATTGAAACGGGTTATGTGGGATTGGGAACTGATGTTAAGGAGTTACATACCATTTTTATTTAATATCGACTTGTTTGAACTCAATTAGGATTTGTTTTTAGTAATGAAAGGGATGTTACCGCTAATAGTTAGTTATATATAATTTGTCTTTAATTGCTCATCTCCTTTCTAGGTAAAGAACCATCGACGAAGGGCAAGGGACCGACTTCAGATTCCGGAGAGAGTTAATCACTTCCTTGTGAGTTGATAATTCGGGAACGCCTTCTCTTTTGGGAAGTGTGGACCCTCGATAAATGTGCATTTGTTTTAGTTTTAGTTAATTGACAATAAAATTATTTGGTATTGTGTTATGTGGTAAAGAGCCTGATTGACTCGATTGCTCTGGTTAGAGTCCTGTTAGCCATTTTATGAGTATTATTGATTTTAACTTATGTTGAAGAGCCTTGTCGGCTCGATATCTAATAGCATTTATTGTGAATTATTTGAGAATTGATTTTTGGTTATTCTTGTGTGCCAATTAAGACTCTAACTTGAGTCGTTGTTCATCTTATGATGCATATGCATATGTATGCCTGGTACCAAGGTTAAGTAGCCTGAATTGGTCACGGTTCGGGTGAGTTGGATCGACATTGGTTAAGTAGCCCGAATTGTCGCGGTTCGGGTGAGTTAGAGTGACAACCAAGTTGCCCGGGATTGGCAAACCCGGGTGAGTTAGATCTAACGGGGCACCTGTCCATTTGCCAAATACTGATACTCTGGAGGGTGATCGTTAGATGGATTAGTCTATTATAGGCTCAGTCAACGTCACCGGTGTGGGACATGCATGTCATATATGTTTATATGTTTGATCATTTCAAGTATTCACGTCGATATTGAATTGTAAACTTTAGCTTTTGGCGTGTTGAGAAAGAATATTAATGTGCATTTTATCTAGAGTAACGGTGACGGGCTTGGACTGTCTCTCGACGGAGAGCTCAGTTCGAGGAGGATATTGACTACCCACGCGTCTTTTATGTGATAACATGTTGTTTGAACTAATTGTGTTATTCGTAAATGTGCACTAAGGTTTTTATTTTCATTAATATGTATACTGAGTGAGAAATAGTTATTGTGGGACGAAATGTGGGATTTTATGTTATGAACCGCGAGTGGAATACATGCTTCGTATAAGGGTCGGGGTGACCGGCTTATCACCTCACTGAGCTAGTGGTTTTGCTCACCCCCATCATTCTTTCCTTTTCAGGCTGTTGGTATCGTTTTGGTTGGAGGTTTTCCTATCGTTTGCTCGTCATCCAATCCGTGTTTTGGGTACTTTTTCTTTTATGTAAATTGACGGATTCATTGGCGAGATTGTATAGTTTATATTTGGTGACCCCCTTGATGTTCTTTTTGTACCTTCGCGATGTTATATCGTTCATGTATATTTTCTTTAAACTAAGTTACACCGTTGTATTTTGTACCTTTGTAAATCCTTGTTGATACTTTTTGAGATGATGTCCTCGGGTTGTACCCGTTGTTATCAGTTGTTCAGCTCTACAGGTACTTGATAGCAAGCCTTACGTTTTCTATAAACTTTGTGGAGTGGAGTGCACCCATTCTGCGAAATTTATGGTTAACGTGGCGGTTGTCGCGTTCTGCCTGGGGTCGGGGCGTGACAATCAGTGTCATCTGAAATGTCATCAACATTTTCATCAACTTGTGAAATTTCAATAATGGTTGATGTCCTTCCAGAACATGAAGGAGCATCACTTTTAAAAACAACATCACCTTTTCTATCATATGTAGAATCTTGTTGAGATATATCCATTTCATGAGTTTTCAAAATGCTCATAAGCTCGTTATGACTCATAGTACCAGTATTCCAAGCTTCTTCTATAGCACTAACTTTACTATTAAATCTCCTATAAAGTTTATGAAGTGTTTTGTTTACTAACCTGGAATTGGAAATTGGGTCACCAAGTGATTGCAGCTCATTCACGACTTCATACAACCTTTCATTGTAAGAGTTTATGGTCTCATCTTCTCTCATCCACAAGATTTCAAACTTCGTGCTCAGCAGCCTTGCCTTTACTCTTTTGACACTACCAGAACCTTCACAGTGTTCTTGTAGTCTCTCCCATTCATTTTTAGCAGATATGCAGTTCTGAATCAAGTTGAACATCACTGAATCAACCGAAGAGCTGATTGCGTTGATGGCTTTGCAGTTGTGTGCAGATAGATTGCTCTCCTCGGTAGTCCATTTGAGTTCATCTTTGAGAATCTGATCTCCATCTCAGTCTTCTTCAGTGGGAGGCATCCATCAAGATAGAATGATCTTCCAAGCTTTATCGTCACATGCTTTGATGTATGACCTCATCCGTCTTTTTCACAAGGCATAATTTGTTCCATCAAGAATGGGAGGACGGGTGACGGATGCAGAGTAATCCATAATAACTCAACACTTAACACTAGGAATCAACACTCAGTATCGTCAAGTGTTGGCTCTGATGCCACTTGTCGGGTGCCCAATGGTGCAAAGTGTAACTACAAGAAAAAATGCCTTTAACCACATATTTTTTATGTCATTTTTATATCAGTGTGATAATAAGTATTGTATTGCTACATTATATTTTAGGAGTGTTAATATGTGTTTTTTAAAGACACTTAATAAAATGGTGTGTTGATATTTATCCTATCACCACACTTCAAAAGGAACACTTATATATTGCTACACCTTTTTTACTACACAAAAAAGTGTCCATATATATATTCTTTAGTATCACTTTTGCTACACCTTTTTAGCACATAAGAAAAAGTGTCATTATAAGTACTATTTAGAGACACTTAAGAATACATGAGAAGAGTCATTGCACGTGCAAAATTTTTTGGAACCCTAGTTCCAAAAAATTCGCTCTCTCATTTCTTCTCGCGCAAGTCACCTTGCGGCCGGCGGCGCCTCCTGCCCGCGGCTCGGTACACGGCGGAATCCACCTTCCAACGACAACCGTTCATCCCAGCGTTGCCGGCGCCTCTTGCCAGCGACAAACGGATGACTGGTTGACCTTCACGGCGGACATCCGTTGGTATACAGTTTCCTCTCGCGGCTGCCGCTGACTTGCTTGCGGCCCTCGATCACCTTCAACGATCGGCGGACCCGGCGCTCCGTCCACGGCCACGGCACGCTGTGGATTTTCCTGTCCTAGCATCGACCGATCATCCCCAAAGCAGCAGGCGCTCCCCGTCGATTGCAAACAGGTACTTGATCGTTCTCCACGCTAGGGTTTCGTGTTTGCATTGTTTGTATTTTCCGCGGCTAGCGATTCTGCCCGCGGCCTGTTGACTCTTTCACGCCCGATTCCCTTTCATCGTCGGTGGCGCTCCTCGCCATTGACAACTGATTTGATCGCACCGCTCCCCACGGCGGTGTAGAGTGCCCTTTCTCGTTCATGTATCCCTTCTAGACCGATTCTCTCATGGGGAAGAAGTCGAGAAGCAAGACGCCCACTAAGGCGTCGCCAGAAGTACGTGTGAGTGAGGAAACGTTTAAATCGGTTAAGGATCGGGCGAAGGAGATTGAGAGAAAGAAAATCCTAAAGGAGGCTGTTCTTGTGGAGAATCCGCAGCTTGATGACGGCGCTGCCTTGGCGCGTTCCATCGCTGCGGATCGTACGGAGATGGAGACTGATTTGATCGTCGGGTCCTTGGCCATCGTCGTGGCTGACACGCCGAACTCTCACGGCGCTGGCAGCCCCACGCATGGACTTGTAGACTCAGCAATGAAAGGTACTACACCGGAGGCGCCTATCGTGCGCAACCCTAATGTCAAACGCAAACCCTCGGTAGAGAGACGGCGCAGCACCACTCCGGGCACAAGACGTCGGCTTGAAGCGGCCACTCCCCCTGCCTCTCCCTCTCGGCAGACGGATGAAGTGCCTCGGCTTTCGGGCGGCACCCCTCGGCAAGTGCAGGCGCTGGAGGCTAACCCTCGGCAGATCACTGAGGCAACAGGGAGTGCCGAGACTATGCGGCAGACTAGTGGGTCGCCCCGGCAGAATGGTAGATCACCTCGGCAGTCAGCGTCCGGGGCGGGCGTCAGCACTGGGCGCGGCCCAGGCGGCGCAGGGCAGAGGCCGGGCGTGCAGGCAGCGGGCGTCAATGCTGGGCGAGGCCCAGATAGAATCGAGCACCTAGCGACCGAGCAATCTATTCCTCGACAGGCAGAAGAGCAGCGCACCCAGCGCGCGCGGCAGGGCGAATCGGGCGCTGGTTCCACTCCCAAGGAACCGGTTGATTACACACAATTCGTCAACAAAAGCAATATTGACCCGAGGAGGAGGCTTGAGTACATAGCTCCGTGTGATGGAATAGCCTACCTCGACCCGAAGGATGATTCGGATGATTGGAAGTACACGTTGGTAGGGTATTTTTCTGGTAGGTTCCCGGGTATGCAGGCCCTCCACGCCATCTGCCGGACATGGGGCGTCAAGTATACTCTAGTTATGCACCAATCGGGTTGGATCATCTTCAAACTTTGTTCGGAAGAAGATGTTCGCAAGGTTTTGGATGGTGCTCCCCACTCCATCTGGGAGCGTTACCTTATGCTAGAAAGGCTGCCTCGGGCCTTTCAGTTTGATGATCGGGAAATCTCCCATGTCCCGGTCTGGATTCGACTACCTTCGTTCCCTCTGGAACTGTGGTCGAAGAATCATATCAGCAAGGTGGCCTCACTGATTGGTAGGCCTATTATAGTGGACGATACTTCTGCTAAGGCGGATAAGATCTCATTTGTTCGCGTGCGAGTTGATATTGACGTCTCGCAGGAGCTCCCTAAGGAAGTCACATTCAACTATCAAGGAGGCAACTTCACCCAAACTGTCCTGTACGAACATCTTCCAGCGTATTGTACTAAGTGCAGGAAGTTTGGCCATCTGGTGACAGATTGTGATAATTCTGCTAGAGGTGATAAGGGGAGGAAGGGACAAGAACAACCTCCGGAAGTACAACGTGCGGATGAAACTGTGGATGATGAGGGATTCCAGCACGTGGGGACTCGGAACACAAGGCCGAGGAAGAAGAGGAACCGTAATGGAAAGAAAAGGGCCGCGGGTCCTCCTCTTTCCGAAGAACAGGCGATGAAGGTTGCTACGGGTAGATTCCAAATTCTTGATGAACTTGACCCTGATGATTGGAGAATCAACAGGCGAGAGGGAAAACAGCCCGCTCAAGTCAATACCAAGAAGACGTGGGCCTCTGAGACAGAGGAAGAGGAAGAGGAGGTCGTTGGCCGCACGGGACGCTCCCCTCCACCCTATCTTACCCACAGAGTGGACGGATCTAGGAGGAGTTCCGGCATCATCATCCGAGAGCCGCCGGACGGAGGAGGTCAACCAGGACGAGGCGGGGGCTCTTCCCCACTGTTCGTCAATGAGGTGCCTGTCTTGGAACGTGCGAGGGCTTGCAGCCCCTCGTGCGCAGCGAGCAGCCCGCAGGTTAGTTCGCAGGAATAAAATTTGCTTAGCGGGTTTTCTCGAAACTAAGTTATCTGTTAGTAATGTGTTGGACACTGTGGGTAGAATAGTTCCGAGTTAGAATATTGTGCATAATTGTGATATTGTCGAGGGTGGCGTATTGTGATTGCGTGGGATCCTACTTTGATTGCTGTTAGTAGTGTTGTGCTCCATGAGCAATGTATTTCTGGTTTGGTGCGCTGTCTGATTTCACAACAGGAGTTCCTCATCAGTGTTGTCTACGCCCGTAATGGCGTTGTTGATAGGCGCAGGCTATGGTCTCATCTATCTTCGATTGTCCCAGCAGTTAACTCTCCCTGGATGATCCTTGGAGACTTTAATTGCGTGAGGAAACCCGAGAAGAGATCCGATATTGTTCCGTCTCAGCGGAACTGGTACAGGGTTGACTTTGAAGAGTTCTGTGTTGATAGGGGTCTGGATGATGCAAAGTCCAAAGGGTGCTTCTTTACCTGGACGAATGGCAGAGTTTGGAGTCGTATTGACCGAGTATTGGTGAACTCGAACTGGGACGCTTCCTCAGGTGTAGTGGAGTCGGAGTTTTTGCCCATGGGGGCCACTTCGGATCACTGCCCCGTCCTAGTTTCCATCTTTCATCCAGAGCACTCGAAGGGGAGGCCGTTCAGATACGCGAACATGTGGAAAACCAGCGAGGGTTTCCTGCACACAGTTCTGGAGGTTTGGGATTCGCAGGTATGGGGAACGGCTCAGTTCAGTGTCTGTCGTAGGCTGAAGTTGCTTAAACCGAGGCTGCGACAGCTTGGCAAGAGGGATTTCGGGCATATAGCAGAAAAAGTAGAGAGAGCTAGAGCGGAGCTAGACAGTCTGCAGATGGAAAGCCATGCAGAACCTGGTAATGCGGAGAAATGGGACAGAGTTAAGGAGGCAGCCAAGAGAGTCGACTTCTTGTGCCATGCTGAGCATCTCTTCTTCTCTCAGATGGCCAAAGCCGATTACTTGATCAGTCAGGATAAACCCACCAAATTCTTCTACAAGAAGATCAAGGCCAATAGTATGAGGAACATCATCCCCTTCATACGTACGGAATCCGGGCATACTACCTCCCGTGAGCAAGTCGTAGGAGAGTTCCTTTCATTCTATAGGGACTTGTTGGGTACTGCGGGGGAGTGTGAGGAGATTGATAATACAGTCTTTGAATGGGGCGCCGTGTTGAGTGATGACCAAGCTCAGCAGCTTGAAGCACCCATTGCGGATGTGGAGGTGAAGAGGGTTGTGTGGAGTATGAATGGTGACAAGGCTCCCGGACCTGATGGGTACACAGCTGCCTTCTTTAAGGATGCGTGAGATGTGGTTGGTTCGGACGTCGTGGCCGCTGTCCAGGAGTTCTTCCATTCCGGGCAGCTGCTGAGACAGATGAATGCCACCTTTATTACACTAATCCCTAAAGGCAAGCATGATCCTACTGTCAGGGACTTCCGCCCGATTTCGTGTTGCAATGTGATCTATAAAATTATATCTTTTATCATTGTGACGCGAATGACGGACCTGATGGAGGACTTGGTGGCGGAGAGTCACTTTGGGTTTGTGAAGAACCGTAAGATGAGGGACTGTGTGATGCTCGCCCAGGAGATAGTGAAGAATTATGGGTGGGCCAGGCATCGTCAGTTTAGGAGAATGGCCATCAAAGTTGACATTAAGAAGGCCTATGATTCGGTGGACTGGAGGTTTTTGCGTGGGGTGCTTACGGGGTTGAAATTTCCTCAGCGTATGATAGGATGGATCATGGAATGCGTCACCACCGCCTCATTCTCCATCCTTGTCAACGGCTCACCTGAGGGTTATTTCGATGGTAAGAGGGGCATACGTCAGGGTGATCCGCTGTCGTCCTTATTATTTGTCCTGTGCATGGATTACTTCTCCCACCTCTTCAGGAGAATGACCGTGACGGATAAATATAAGTATCACTCTAGACATTGTGCGAAGGTGGGAGTCACTCATCTGGCGTTTGCAGACGATTTGATTATATTTGCTTATGGAAACCGATCTTCGGCAGAGGTGGTAGCCAGAGCACTTGATCAGTTTGCTCGCATGTCAGGATTGGAGGTTAGTGCTGATAAATCCCATCTGTTCATGGCTGGGGTTCCGGAGGAAGAGGAGCAAGCTATCCGTGAGGTCCTGCCTTTCCAGGAAGGCACCTTCCCTGTACGCTATTTGGGAGTACCGTTGCAGGGAAGCAAACTCAGGGAGTCTGCGTTTGAGCCGCTCATCACGCAGGTATCTAATATGATCAGAGGTTGGTCCACGCACCTGTTATCGTATGCCGGCCGGTTGGAACTCATCCGTTCGGTGGTGTACGGCCTGTTAAACTTCTGGGCGGCTATGGTGAAGATACCCAAGGGAATTGTGGACAGAATCGAGAGAATGATACGCAAATTCCTTTGGGGAACTCCACGGGGTGCAGTTCGTTGGGAGGAGGTCACTCTCCCTAAGGAACAGGGTGGCCTGGGACTTAGGGGAATCGACCTCCTGAATGATGCAGCTCTGTGTGGAGTGCTGTGGGACGTGCATCAGGATAAGAAGTCCCTATGGATTAAGTGGATTAATGCTATTTATCTGCAGACTTCTTCGTGCTGGGATGTTGAGGTGAGTTACAGCGCCTCAATTGTGTGGAAGGATATACTCAGAGCGAGGGATAGGGTCAGAGCATGAATTGGTGGCGACATCATTACCACTATTGCCTCGTGCTCGGAGATGGGAAAACTTCGAGTGGGTAAGCTGTATTGGCTCATCTCACATTCTATGCCGGTACAACCTATCTACAAAAAGTTATGGAGTCCATGGGTTCCGCAGAAGCATTCGTTCAGGATGTGGATTGCGGTGAGGAACCGCCTGCTCACCATGGATAGATGGAGACATGAGGGCCCGGTCGAGTGCGTGCTGTGCGTGGGAACTCCTGAATCAAGAGACCATCTCTTCTTCGGGTGTCCGTTCACGAAGCATGTATGGAACTGAGTCAGACACGAAGTGGAGTGGAGGAGACAGGTTACCACTTTGAAGGCCGGCTTCAAGTGGCTCAGCAAGGAACGGCGTGTGCATGTTCGTGAGAGGAGGAGGTGGACGCTTGCTCTCTACGGTAGCGTCTTCTTCATATGGAAGGCTCGGAACGACGCCCTATTCCAGGGTGTCAGTCCTTCTACTGATGGCTTGACTAATTACATTATTATGCATGTAATTAGATTTGAGCATTTGCTTTCTAGATAGGTGCGTTTTCCTTTGGTTACTCCGGCTGTGGAGTTTTAATTATATGTATTTGTGTCACTGGCTTATGCCTCCCGTTTTTGAATAATTAACATATCATTCATGACACTTAAGAATACATGTATAAATATATATTTTGTTACAACACATGATGAAAGATCACAAATTATAAAAAAAAAATTTGTCGTTAAAATATTAAAATAAAAATCATTTATTTTATTAAAAAATTAAAATTATTTTTTAATTTTTTTTATAATAAATAATTATTTTAATTAATTTAATGATTAAGAAAATAAAAATATATATTTTTATTTTAATAATAAAATCTTATACTTTAAATTAATTATTATTAGAATAATTAGTTATATATATTTCTATATAATTATATTTTATCTTACAAAATTAAATTTATACTATTTAATTAGTAATTTTAATTTTATTTTATTATACCTATTAAACTGATAATATAAAATTAATATTGTAAAACTCAGTATAAAACTTAATTATGTATTCTATGTATATATATTATTTTGAGTAAAATATTACAAGAATTACTTATAGTTTAATGACTTTCTGACTTAAAATAAGGATCTAATACGGGGTGATACAGGATCGAGTCAAAGAGAAAACACTTTTGGTTTTATTTTCTGTAATATTATTTTATTGTGACATTTAAAAGTGTATTAATAAGTTACATAACTTCACACTTTAAAGTGTGGTGATAGGGGTATTGTCTATTCCCACGACAGAATGGACCACACAAAAAATCAATGTGGTGATAAATATCACTATTGGAAAATGTGATTACAAAAACAGACTCTTAGGTGTGGAAACAATTCTTCCACCTTCGAATACAAAATCGGATCTAAAATCCAAACACGTTCCCAAATGGCAGAACCCGCACAAAAAAAGTACGGGAATAACAGTAGACAACTGATGTTGAACCAAGTGTTATAACACCAGTACAAACACTATGACAGAAACCTATCTAGGATCTTTTACACTGTATAGTGGGATTGCCTTTTTGATCACTTGACTTAGCAACTAGCAGCTTCCATTTATAGATGGCTGCAGGTTCTAAATGATAAGTAACCCACGTAGGAGATGTAGAAACCTCTCATGCAGGCTCAAATAACCGCCCATTAAGAGAGGTAGTTATTTTCGCCTTCTAGAGCTTCCGGATCTTTCCAGTTTGCTCCAGGGTATTCAAGATCTGCGTTTGACTTGGTCTTTGCATCCAACACGTTCAGCACTTCAACCGCAACAACCATGAAAGCAACATTAAGCACAACACCAGTCGAAACAACAAAACAACGTTAGTGGTTAATAAAACAACTGGTGGAGGACATGTGTGATTCCAGATGTGATGACACAGGTCTCAACACTTCACATCAACATATACCTTTGAAGCGGACGCAAAAAATAATAAAATGGATACCCTTAGAAGCAGACGGAGGGAGTAATATTTAATGAGTAGAAAGAATATACACAAGGTAGGTATGTTTTGATTATATATATATATATATATATATATATATATATATATATATATATATATATATATATATATATATATATATATAAATAAGGGTGATTTTGTGTGGATTTTGAAAATCAAATATTGATTTTCAAAATCGAAACCGAATATAGAATTTAATATTAATTCTTACGATTTAGAATATTTAAGATTATAATTGTCTTTATAAATTTTAAATAGGGGGTGTTCGCATGAAACAAGGTTCATAGGAGACTCTCAATTCGTTACATACTAATGACTACATATTTCCTTTTTGGGGTCTCATTCTAATACTCTCTCTGTCCGGTTCTAAGGTATCCATTTGTTTTTTGCACGTGGATTAAAGAGTATTATTATTATATGTAAAGTGGGTAGTTGTATTAGAGGGAAGTGGTGGGCCATATTGTGTACTTTTTTTACTATTGAGGAAATGGATACCTTTGAAGCGGACGCCAAAAATAATAAAATGGATACCTTTGAAGCGGACGGAGAGAATATTTACATTTCTCTTTTTGGTATATGAAACCCACACAAAACAATTAAAATATCTTCATGAGACCTACCTACAATACTAATACAATTGTCCACTATACACAAAAATATTATTTCGCTCATCTTAATATACATTAAAATATTTTATTCTTTAGTCCTCATTCAAAACGCAAATGTAACTATTACGATGGAACGGAGAGAGTATACATTGCCTAATTAAAACTAATACAAACTATAGTTGAAAAAAAAAACCTGGGATGCACAGATTCTAAATATGTACCCAAGTGGATGGGATGTCAATTCAATCTTCTTTTATGTTAGTTGTATGTATCTAACATAAATATTCAAATTTATTTAGTACTATATATGTTAATAGAGTCAACTCGAGCAAACTTTAATGAACATTGTTCCAATTAGAGATCTTCTAGGACTGCATAGACATATGGGAATAGGATCAAAATCTCTATGAAGAAATCGTTATTTTTCTTTCCTTAGTGCCAAGAGAAACATGAGTTACTAATCCTTGAGATAATTCTAAACAAGACACAACATACCATGGAAAAACAGTGTGAAGATTCTCTGAAAGAATCTTGTTTGCTAATTACTATGTGCATATATGTAGATATGTATGTATGTATATGTACTATGAAGGATTTGGCTCGTCATTACTTTCCGATGTTGGCTGTTTATCTAGCTCAGCAGTGGGAGGCTGATCAGTTGGTGGTGTCTCAGCTGTGGGAGGCTGATCAGTTGGTGTTGGTGGCTCAGATGCAGGTGGCTGATCAGTTGGTGTTGGTAGATCAGTTAGTGAGGTCCTACTTGGTTTAGCAGGACTGTACTTCCTCAGCAATCTATCTTTATTTTCTTTCCACCATTCTTCTGCTTGATGCTCCTTAAATCTTCTCTTACTGATGTACGAATAACTCAAATATGTTAACTGATAATTATTTAAAGGTCATATTGCAATAATAAACTGATCATTGTAACTTGATTAAGAGTCAAAGCAATGAAGGAACAAATGCACTTGATTGTTGAATAACTTTAAGTATACATACACAAAGAGTGGTCAAGAAAAACATATAGTATTTCTTATTAACAAGCATAGTTGTTAGAGGAAAGGTGCAGGGACCCGAGGCACGCGCCTCTTGTACAAAGAGGCACAATATGGTTCTATAACATATATACACAAATATATTCTACTTACAACACAGTTATCTAATTAAATAAAAACATCATATAATGATACATAAATAACATGATAATACATAAAACATCCATGCATAATCAACTTAAAATTTAAAATTTTCAATACAAATATACAGTAAGTTAATAAAACACTAGTTTAAAGAATTTATCAATTTTCAAAAGATAGATACTAACAAACTAATTAGTTATCTTCCTCATCCTCCTCAAACATATCATCGTTCTCATAACGGTGGAGGCAGCGGCAAGAGAAGATCGGTGATTATGTTGCTATCTCTTACATGGGAAAAAGGCACATTTGGTCCCGTATGAAGGGGTCATTTCAATAGAGGTTCCATAGTTTCAAATTAGTCCTAAAATTTACATTTTTTTGTCCCATACAGTGTTTTTGAGACAAAATAAAAATGCAACTTTTGGGACAAATTTGAAACTATGGGACCTTTTTCGTAACAAGCATCTTCATATGGGAGCAAAAGTGCAATTTTCCCTATTACATGATGTTTTAAAAAGTTGAAACCCAACACTAATTATCTATCCATTACTATATTAGTAATAAAAAAGCCCATTTCCAACCAAAAGTAAGAAATGCCGATAAAATAGAAAAAAATCAACTTACTTAAAAAAGAGAGGAAAATTTAGACATGTTTGCTTGGGCGGCGTGCCTTTTGGACTAAGTAAAGGCACGCCTCTTGGTCATCACTTCAAGGAGCCAAATACTGGAAAAAAGGTGCACGACCTTGAGCTTCTAACAACTATTTTTACAAGGCATCACCAAGTAAAATGAGTACCAATGAATCTAATAATTTCTACTCAAACTAAGAATGTGGCCATCAAGTGGAAATTTATGTCCCGAAAGAAGATATAATAATCCATTTAATGCTGAGACACTCTCTTGAGAGACCATCTCGAGGGAGAGACTGTTTAAAACATGGTTGGCGCATAACAAACATTTACAATATTGGATCCATCCAACTTTCTAACATATATTATCTCACACAAGAATTTGTCTCTAATGTCATATTTAAAACTAATTCATAGACATCCTAACTCGTTAGACAAATTATGATGGGGGCTTCTTTTTCATGTGATGTATCTCCAGATTCAGGTTCTCAATTTGCTTTAAACATGTGATTGGAAAGGGGGTTGTAAGAAATGGACATTTGACTCGGTAGTAATGTCTATTCAGAACAATCCTGTTTGATGATCACCTAGAAAAAGTGAAAATTTTCATACTTTCTTCATCAACATTCACAGTAACCTATCATTATGCTTAGAGAAAAATTGACACTTGGAATTGAAACTACAAACCATGCTGTGAGCACTGAAATTGATTAGAGAGAGAGAGAGAGAAAGTTTCAAGACCACGATGAAAATTATTCTATTAAGTTAAAAAAAATATGGAGTTGTAACTTACCTGAATCTTACACGCTTGAAGATCTTGGTTCCATTAGAAAGTTGTATGAGTGTTACATAAACACCTGGTTCAAACTGTTCAATAATTTCCTTATGTCCTTCAGCTCTAGCAACTTCAGGAGCTCCAGAGCCATTTTCTGTGCTTGATTGAGTTGTACTTGATGCATAGGAAACAGATGCTTCATTGGTTTCCGTCGGAGTTCCATTAACACTTTGTGACATGTCCTGAACTACAGTGTCGTTATGATCTTCATTACTGACCAATGACGTCTGTTGCTCCAGGGTTAGTTCAGGCTGAGTTGCAGAATTGATTTGAGATGCTTGAGTTTGAATTGTTTCCAGCAGATATTCAATTTGAGCAGGCATATTTTTAAAAGATTCACTCTCTGATATCTCTGGAGGCAATTTGTCCGTAATTTCCTTCAACTAAGAACAGAAAGGACGAGCAAGTACTGATTAATCCATATTCTTACCATTATATATATATATATATATAGAGAGAGAGAGAGAGAGGGGGAACAATGAATAGGAATTACTTGATCTGTAATAGTCTTGACAGTTTGTACTGCTCTAATACACTTAGAAGATCTATCAGCAGCCAATTTCGTAGCATCTTGAGTGGATTTCTTTAACTTCTGAATTTCTGTATCTTGAGTTTCACTTTTTTGCTTCAAACTCTTAACCTGATAAGGATGCAAACAAAAGATGTGCAGCGTCTTAAAATGAGATCAATTATCATGAACTTTATAATAATAAGGAATTCCATACTTGGTTTTGCAATTTTGAAACTTCTTGGGTTAGAAGATCATTAGTCTTCTTCAAAGTTTCAATAACACCTCTTGAAAATACTGGTGTAGCAGTGCGCGGAGGACTTGGTCTTCGCGAGTATGGTGAAACAGGCCGAGATATGGTAGGAGACTGTTGCTGAGGTTGTGATGATGATGATGGTGTGACGGCTGGCTTTAGAGCGTATTGAAGAGCGCTAAGTGAGCTCGGGAAAGCAATATCCTTTAGCTGTACAAGAGAGGGAACTTGAGAAGCACGAACTATGGAATAATTATCCGGGTTTACTCTACTGCTTCCTGATTTAACCTCAAGGTACTTCACCGGCTCCATCGTAGAGGAGAGCAAAACTCGTGAAGGAGGCCTCATGTCTCCCCTATCTAACCGTACATTTGTATCTGAACGACGATGACCAGATGGTCTTCGATTGATGCTTGTTGTATTTCCCATCTCTGCTGCCTTCTTTAGCTTGAGATAGCAAGAGTCACAAACTCGGTGTGGTTTCCCTGGAGTTGGAGCAAGAGCTGCTTTCATGGCCTTTTTGGAACTACAACCATGGCAGTGAACGAATCCACAGTTATAACAATTATGTCGTTTTCGTGTAAAACCAAAAGCTTGTTTACAAGCAGTGCAAACTGATTGATCGGCCCCAGAAACCCATTTTTGAATGCATAAACTTGTGGTATATGTTGATCCACATGCTATACTCCTAACATGCTTATCTTTGAAAGCTTCGATCAATGTTGGAACATTGCGATCTTCGATATCCCCGTGTCCTAATCTGCCATTGGCTCCTCTACCCCAAGTAAACACTTCTCCTCTTAATGTTAGAACAGCTACATGATCATAACCGCATGAAATTTGTTCGACAAACTCCCCCACCAATCTGTCTTGTACTAATGCAGGCAGCTTCCCATCAGATTGTGGGTTTCCGAGCTGACCGTATTTGTTACTTCCTGAACTAAAAACATGACCTGATGATGTCAGAACAACAGTCATGTTCAGGCCACATGCTATTTGCTGGATGTTGTAATCAATGATGCTAGAGACACAAGTTGGAAGAAGATAAGCCTCCTTGTTCCCATGACCTAGTCGATTTTTATCACCGTCGCCCCAAGTGAACAGCTTTCTAGAGGAAACGCTTGATCCTGATTGATTTGTAACTTCTATTATAGCTGCAGTATGCCACACACCACAGGAAACTGCAACGGCTTTCAATCCGCTTAACGAGTGCACTTCTTTAGGGTATGAAACGCTTTCACGATCACCATGGCCTAGAGCTCCAAACATTCCATCGCCATAAGTGAATAACTTTCCTGTACAAGTAGCCAGTGCTGAATGCCCAGTGCCACATGCAACTGATAGAACTTGAAGGCCTTCTAAGAGACCCGAAACACGTTTTGGTATCCAGTGGCTAACATCATTTCCATGACCAAGGAGTCCTGAATTATGGGTACCATCACCCCATGTATATAAATCACCAGATGATGAGATAGCACACGTATGAAACTCACCACATGCAACAAAATCAATGTTTGTAACAGCCAAAAACTCTACTAGGTGAGGACGACTAAAATCCTTCTCAATTCCGTGACCAAGCCTTCCTCCGGATTCTTCTCCCCAAGTGAAAACCTCGCCTTGCCTTGTAACAAGAGCGATATGCCTAACACCACAGGCAATTTGATGCACATCGAGTACTATGTTTGTTTCTAATGGTTTAGGAGTTAGTACATCAACTTTTATTGAAGCCGGTTTCCAAGTTCCATCAGCTTCAACTACATCGGACCAAACCTCTCCCCAAAGATAAACATCACCTAGTGATTCTATGTCATCTGGTGCAGAATTCTGACTTGAACAACTAGGAGTACTCGAGACACTAATTCTAAAACCATCTGCACCACTTGTTCTTGGTTGCATATTGGAAAATTCAAAGGCCACATGTGAGCTTGAACCGCTAGAATCAGTGGAGATTCTGCCTCGGGAGAAACTCGATACGGATTCTAATCTTGCTCCGGATAAGCGATTATATTGAGAAAAATCAGCAGCACCATGTAACTGAAACACACATGTTAATCATGCATTATTAGTTTACAAAATTTTTGATCATCATATTTGGAGCTTTGTAAACATTAGCTACAGACTAAAGTTCCAACTATCTTTAATAGTGAAGCAATAAAAACTTCCCATAATGCATGATTAACTATATTAATAGGAAGTGTGGAAAATGGATATCCGAGTATAAAGACTTCATATGTGAATATGAAAGAACCCTTCTCATTCTATACTTATTATGGTCAAAGAATGTGAAAGAAACAAGTTTGACAATTAACAAAGCAACAAGTATATATTATAATGGGATAAAAGATGCAAAAAAATTACATCATATACTTCACTTCTTGAACGCCTTGATCGTGATTGGCCAGTTGATGTTAAAGCCTTCAGGCCAGCGAGCCAGACCTCAGATTCAACTTTGTCCTTGCAGATCTGTGGAGGAATAAAGACATGTATAAGTAAATTAGAATAAACGTGTCAATTAAAAAATATTGGTTATACTAGAACACTGACCAGATCAAGAGATCGATCACCGTTGTTATATATCAGTGAGAAGGATAAGTACTCCTTCTCCGGACGCAAATATCTTTTAAAAACAGGCTGCCCAGACATATGACAACAAAATAATTCTGGTTAATCACTTTGTTCATTTGATACCACACATAGTTACAGGTAGTATACTAGTGTCATATACGAAACAGGTTTATGAACTTTAGATTATAATTCTCAACAGAGATCTTTGCTTACGGTTCTTTGTCCAGGGATAATCCGCGAAACAGAAGATAACGTCAAATTCCTTTCTGATCCATGTGAGTACCAGATTAGTGTTGTTTCATCCTGGAAATAGAAACTCTTGTCATATTCACACTTGTATATGAGTAAGTTATATTCTTTCTTCCATTTATTTAAGCAACAGAAAATTGGATACTTGAACAAATCAAGCATAGTTTTTGTGTAAGCTTTAAAATATCCAAAGAATTATTTTATAACTAGGATATGGACTTTTGGCAAATATTTATTGGGAAAGTGGTTGTTTTGCATATTTACTTTCGCTTGATTATCTCCATATCAAGATAAAAAGCTAGATGCTAGAAATATACCACCAAACTTATTCAAGATTTCAAATATGAGTTTTAATTTTTCGAAACATTTGCTTTTTAAACAATATGGATAATTATAACTTATTGTACTCAAATTGCAGGCACCATTGGCTAGCATGACAATCCAAAAAAGTGAAATACGTCCACCATATCATGCAAGTATTTGACAGCAGCGCATTCCAAATGGTTAATTGTTATCATAGTCTTCTAGAATCAAAATTTTAGAATTGCCTCCCTTTCCGTTGATATTTTTCTGTCTACCATCAAATCATTTTGTTTTAACAGGAGCGTTGGTAACTAACAATTCCACCAAGAAAATCATAAATCTAACAAGTCAATTTAAATGAGAAAATAAAAAGTAAGACAATTATAACTTAGAATTGCTTACTGGAGAAAGTCTGAATGTACAGAACTTAGGCTTCCCTTTTCTACTGTACTTAATAAGCTGTGTTCCTTTCTTCAACGCAATGACTGCCTTCAGAAAACACATAGAACTCCATGATGTTAAATGTCCAGAAAATCAGTATCAATTTGAAAATTATCACATTGTGTGTAGCGATATCAGAATCTAACAGAGCTCCAACTAATGACCTCCAAGGCAAAATTTGCAGACCACTCTTATAACCTAACATATCCAGTGACACAATAACACACACATTCTTAGAAGATTTTGAATTTTTACGAACTAAAATTGATGTTTTTGTTTCCATACGCACATGGGAAATTCAAAATATATAACATATCTTAGTTCCATTTCTTCTCACTTGATCAGTAACATAAAGATTTCTGTTCACTGAAATCTCGACTATTCGCCCCCATTCTTCCCCAGCCCAACAAATCATTTGTTACTTGGATATCTACTTCATAACAGTTGAGTATTCAGCAAGCCAAAATCTTCATAATGATATCTAATCTCATTAGTGTCTCATTAATTGATGATGGAGGATCATCTAAAAGACTATACTAATCCATTGAAGACAAGATTCTCATTCAAAATGACATAAAATTTCTCGTTAACAAATTAAAATTCAAATATTGCTTACTCCATATGCTACTTTGCAACTTATATTCTAACCAGCCCAATCCTAAACAAATTACCAGACTTAATGTTGAGTTTGAAGAGAGGCAATCTCTAAATACAAAAGATACAGGGTATGGTTTTTAATAATACATGGATTCATGACAGAATTAACACCGCAAGCAGTACTATGATTCTTTACAAAACAAAAATGAATAAATAAATAAATATATACACACATATATGTATATAACGTATAAATTGAAGATTGCAGCAGTTGAATAGAGTGAAAAGTAAGGGTACCTGGTCAATGTCACGGTCAGGGTTGCAAAAACTAGCAGGATCTGCCATTCCATCTGAAATAAATCCCAGGCATCCACCAAAGAAACCTATTTAATGTCCTAACCATCCGTATTGTCTTCATAGATGATCCCAGTGCACTAATGTTCTGTGGATAATCATTAACTTCCTAGAAGAGAACAGAGAACATATTTAACCTGCGCAAATTTTTTCCCCCCTCTTCGGGGTCTTGAACAGTTCTTCGATTGGCTGACAGATTTTGTAGTGATTCAACCAATTAGTACTGATCTAGTTGAGATTTACGGATTACATTGGAGGATTTGAGCGATTTCATGTTGTACGGATAAGAATGTGAAATGGGTATAGGCGATGATGAGGCAGAGCTCGGGAGGGAGGTAGAGAGAGGGGGAGTGACACGAGTTTAGGAGAAATTTGGCAGCTGAAAGAATTGAGATGCGAATTTGGCGCGCTCAGTTGTCTTGTGAAATAACTACCTCCTCCTTCCTAATCACATCCACGTGTATTCTATAAATCTATAGACTTTGGCCTACAATGTGAGATAAACAACCAGTGATAATATCATTACCATTTTTGTTATAAAAAAAATTATTTAATTTTTATTTATAATATAAATTATGCATAAAATAGTTAACTGCATCATTATCATTTTTCATCAATTAAGTATCACTTTTCGTTAAGAGAAAATAAACTTTTTTGTCCCGTAATCTACCATATTTTTAAAGTTGGTCCATACAATTTTCACTCTTATAATTTTAGTGCATCAAGTATATGAAATTTGACATTTTGATCCTTTGACTGACTGGTTCAGGTAAACTAGCCGGTAATACATATGTGGATTTCATTTTTTGAATTATAATGATTTGGAATATGACTCATATGACATATTCAAATGTTTGGTCCGCCTACTTATTATATTTATGAAATTGGTCCATATATTTTTTTCCTTTTGAATTTAGTCCATAAAATTTGTAAAATTCAACATTTTTCGTCCTTTGATCGTTTAGTGCGTGTAAATCAGTAGGTCATGCTTACACGATGTTTCTTTTTTTATATATATTATAATACTTAATACATGAGATTTGACGCATCCCAATCCTCTTGCCCAATTATTTTCAACTATTCATTAATAGGAAAATCTAAGAATTTCTTCGATCTCATAAATAATACCCTCAGTTCATTAGACACCCCTTAAACACAAAATCTAGTAAAAAAGTTTAAACTATTTGACTTCCCAACAAATCCACGGATTTCGTCACATTCTCCCAAAACTCAACTTCAAAACTCAACTAGGTGTTATTTGATGTCCATGGTAAATTACTTAATGAATTAATCATCTTGAATATCCATAACCTTGTACAAGATTGGAAAACGCAGACCTTGGTTGTTTTTTTGGGATAAAAGATGTATTATTAATGGGGATAATTATGGGAAATTGCATGCGGCCTTCACATGAATGTTTCATCTTGAAGACTAGCGGTCTCTTTTGGTGATAATTATGAAAAATTATTTTGGTTCATTTGCAAGAGTGGATGCTATTCTCAGCACCACACCATATCTGATATTTCTCTCTCTCCTTTTGTTTATTGTTTTCAATAATCTATGAATAACGGAAAATATATTTTCTGGATGGACTGTTACAAAACTTTTGAGTCTTGTAAAGGAAAAACCATAGTATTATCGTCACAAAAAAATATATATATATATATATTTTGATGGCTTCTTGGTCGTCTCAAAAGGATGTCGTCACTAAACTTGTCAGTAATCAGTTTTGGTCACGAAATCCAATGGTCATGAGTTTCCTGTTACTATTTAAATTTTTCGTCACAAAGTCATCACTAAATTGAAGCATTTTGTAGTAAGACTATCACCATTCATAACCCATAACAACTCAACCCAACAACACAATATTAATTTCTCTCTCATCCACCTATACAATCCAATCTAACCTCAAATTTTTTATACTCCATCAACAACCAAATTCAACCAACCTTTGTTTATAAAATATTAATTTCTCTCACATCTACATATATAATAATTATTATTAAGTTATATTTTATTATTTTAAAATTTTTTTAATAATTATATTTAAAATTAAAATAATCTTATATTTTAAAAAATATCAAATTCTGTGATTATAAAAAAAATAAAAATTTGAAAACACATAAAAAGAACAACATAGAACACAATAACAAAATTAAAATTGCAATAATATTTAAATTTTGTTAATATTTTACAAACTTTCTGAAACGTTAACTTATCTTTTGAAACATTAACATACCTTCTGAAATGTTAATCTATTTTCTAAAACGTTAATCTATCTTCTGAAATGTTAACTTATCTTCTAAAACATTAATCTATCTTCTAAAATGTTAACCCTATTTTCTGAAATGTTAATCTATCTTCTGAAACGTTAATTTGTCTGAAACGTTAACCTATCTTTCGAAATATTAATATATCTTCTGAAACATTAACATACCTTCTGAAATGTTAATCCATCTTTTGAAAAGTTAATCTATCTTCTGAAACATTAACATATCTTCTGAAACGTTAATCTATCAAAGGAAAGAAGAAGATATATTTTGAGATTGAGAGAAAATAGTATTTTTTTCCATAGTATGTCAATATTATACTTTTTTATAGAGAAAAAAAATAAGAATTTTGATTATTTTATTTAAAAAAAATTAATAATTTAAATATTATTTATTTACACTTTAAATTATATTTATAAAAATTTATTATAACCAACCACAATGTGACAAGTGTCACGCCTTCCCTCACCATGGG
The DNA here is from genome assembly GCA_023678885.1 of Pogostemon cablin. Lineage (NCBI taxonomy): Eukaryota > Viridiplantae > Streptophyta > Magnoliopsida > Lamiales > Lamiaceae > Pogostemon > Pogostemon cablin. The sequence continues at coordinate 9,854,987 of CM043008.1, read as the reverse complement.
TCGCCAAAAGCAAACTGCCTTTTGCTACCTCAGCACCGGCCAGAAACCTGAACGATCTCCCTAACTTGTGTTGAATCCAACCACAAATCTTCCTTCATCTCAAACCCCTGACTGTTCCCCTCTTTCTCGCTGTGAGATCATTGAGGTTGATGAGAATGCAGTTTATAAGCCACGACGTTCTGCTAGGAAGAAAAATCCTCCGTCTACTGCTCTGGTCCTGGTGTCCACAGTTCCCCGCTCTACGTCTTCACAGGATGTTTTTGAGGCCATTGATGTGGGTAACGCTCGATCTAAATAATTTTACTCTGCTGATGCTGCACATCGGTATGATACTTTTATCGATTTGGTGTTTCACTCTGAGCGTAATATCTGTGTGTCTAATTTTGAGAAGTTTGGTATTATGCCCATACTTGAATCGGTTGGTCTTCTGGGTATTGTCACTGGTCTAAAACATTTTTATCCCAAAATTGTGAGGGAATTCTACTATAATCTTACTCCTGATGTTGGTGATGTTGACTCCCCTCACTTTCAAACTGTGTTCTGTCGCAATCGTGTCTGCATGTTTTCTCCCTCAGAAATTTCCAGGGTTGTGAATGTCTATGAATCTTCCTTAGGTTTGAACATGGTCCCTTCCTTGAACTCTGTCTGTGAAGTTATTATTGCTGGTAAACCATCTGTGTGGCCATCTGCTGGATTATCTCCCTATGATTTGGGAACCTCCTTCAATCTTCTCCACAAAATTGCAATTCGCAATTGGACACCTTCCAAGAACAAGTCTCATCTGACTATGTCTTAGGCACGATTTATTCATGTTGTTGCTACTAAAGGAGCGTTGGACTATGGCCAGAATGTCTTTGATATTATTCTGGGTTCTCTAAAAATGTTGATGGTTCCAGACTCCTACCGTTTTCTTGTACAATTTGGAAACTCTTGACAGATATAAGTGTTAAATTTATGGATGATGTGGATGCCTTTGAGGACCTTCCTGAAGAATTGAAGGTCTCCCATCGAGTGACCACTCTGAAAGAAAAGGTGGAATCTGCTGCAAGCATCTTTGAGTATATCTCTCCTCACGTTACAAAGATGAAAGCAGATGGAGGCTTTGGCAAGAGATAAGGGGGAGAGGCAGAAGACAACAACTGTTGCATCCACATCCACTGGGAAGTTGAAGATGAAGATGGTCAAGGAGGAGGAAGAAGAGGATTCTGTTATGAAGGATGTTGATGAAAAATTATCCTCTGCTAACTAGTTAAAAAGTTCTTGTTCTTATGTCTCTGCTTAGTTCGAACTCTCTCTAACATGGTTTTTAGTACTTTTATTTTGTGTTATTGTTGGTGAATTTTATCCTGCCTTCTCCAGGGGTATGAATGTTTCTTATCATGCTACATATCTTGATAATTATCTTTTGTTTGTTCTTAACTATATGCAAAATTATAGTTCATGCCAAGGGAGAGTTTGTTGGCATATTTAATATTGTCATGAGCACATATTTTGCTATATGGTATGTTTTCTTAATCTTGCAGGTAGAAGATATCTCAATTGATTGAGTAATGCAAGGAAGGTTTTCAAAGGTCGATTGTGATATTAAGGAAATATTTTGCTGCAGAGTTGATTGAGTCAATTAAGGAAATTGTAGAAGATTGCGGTGGATTTGTTTAAGAGAAGATTCAATTAAGTTGCACTTCTTTCCCTATATAAGAGATGAGGTGTGAAGTATTGCGTGCGGGGAATAGGCGAGAAAAATCAGAGAGTTTATTCTTCTTTCGAGTGTGTGCTTATATATTATATTGGTTCAGTTCTTACACAATCGATGAGATCAGTAAGAACTTTGGTTTTCCTGTTCTAAGAAGATGTTGCAGTGTCTTTGATCAAGAGGGATTCTTGATCCCAAGTCATAAGGTTAGGCCAAAATTAGAGTTAGATTCAAATGAGACAAGTAGCTGTGATAGAGTTATCAAGTTATTGTCAAAGTCGTGTTGTAATCTAATGGATAGTTTTGAGGGAATGACAAAGTCTTCCCGTTTTAATTTTGTGATGTTCTATGACAAGTTATTTTCATATTTATGCATAGAACATCGTGTTTAAGAATTACATCTCTTATATGTTTTGCCTAGGTGAACCTGCTCCCTTTTTCTTTTTCTTCTTTTCGAGCAACATTTCTAGATTGAGGGGTTTAATCGATGTCATTTTCACCTAGGATTAGTGGTGTTATTTTGGTTATTTTGTGTATTTTTATTATTATTTTTGTATAATTAGTGGTGTATTGTAACATTTGTGTAATATTTAGTGTTATAATATAAACGCTCAGGGTTTGATTAAAATGTGCTTAAAACATGTGAAAAGGGAGAAAAATGGAGCCTGGAAGTACAAACGAAAAAGGACTTGAAACAAAGACCAAACTCGTGTCGAGATTGCAACTCGCCATGAGTTTGGTGTCCAAATTCGACATGAGTTCGATACTGGACCTACAAAAGGGCGAGCTGAAATAGCTTCGAATCAAAATCGAAAACTCACCACTGTGAAAGATAAGCACAGAACATGAAGCAAGTTTGTGTCCAGAACTCGAGACAAGTTTGTGTCCAGAACTCACCGCGAGTATTGAAGCTCGAGCGAGTTCTATCAGAAAATCGTCAGCTCTCAAGAAATTTTATAAACTTCCCCAGTTGGATCTTTTAACTCTTTCTTTATTCATAATTCAGTTTTTGAATTCCTAAATTAACACGCACATTCTCAAGCACACTTTTTTTCTCATTTCATCCATGTTCAATCACCATTATTTTCCATCCATTTCGCCACAATTTCCACTCAAAGTGACACCATTCATCTACCAACCATTCATCTAAGAGAAGGTTCAAGTGAAGAAGAGAGAAGTGCAAAAGAGGAGGAGATCTATCTCCAACTAGATTTAGGGAGAAGTTTACTCTTATTTTGTATTTTTTTTTCCATTTTTTAGAACTACTTCTGATTCATTTAACAATTTTATAGTTGTTGCCATGGATTTTATAGCAAGCTAGTCTCACTGTGAGGCTTGCCATATGATGGATTGAGGATTTTTGGACTATAGATTTGAATGGTTAGTTGATGTAATGTTGATATTTCTATTTCTATTTCTACATTTCTTAAACTCTATTTTGAGTTGTGTAATAGATTTTACCCTTTCATGTGATTAGGATGGTCATTCTAATTATATGTTTGATGAGAGTGAAAATTTACGTCTTTTTGATCTCATAATACCTTGTTTTTATTAGAATAAGGCCATACATTCATGTCGAATTGCGTAGTCTACGTATTTTACATGATTATGGTGCTACTAATGGGTTTTATTGAGTTTTGAATGTTAAAACAGTGTAGAAATGAAACAGGAATGAAAACGAGCAAGAAACGGGGCTGAAAACACCCAACTCGAGTTGTAACATGCAACTCGAGTTGCAACACGACTTGCAACACAAGTCGAGTTGGGGTCAGAAACGTGTCCAGAATCGTCCAGAGAGCTTACTCGAGTTGCAAGGCCTTATTCGACTTGCAACTCGAGTCGAGTTAGGTCCTGAAGGCAGTCCAATTTCGAAGCATCAAAACACGACTTGACAGGCGAGTGCACAACTTAGCAACATGACTCGTGTTAGCTTACTTGAGTTACTTTTCAACGTAATACTGGTCGTGTTGCCAACTCGAGTTAGGATATTTTGGGCCAAAAATTGGGATTTTTAATTTTCTGTGCTTGAAGAAGTGAAAAAATAACCCAGTCAAGTCAGTTTTCGTGGCCCATGGTATATATACAGATCAGAACACCTGGAGAGGGAGACGGATCATTCACCACAGAAACACACTATGAATTCAATTCACGCACCATCCATCCATCACCTAACTAACATCAAATCTTTCATCATCCATCCCATCGATCCAGAGGAGGATTCTAGTGCGATTGAGAGAGCAATCCAATTGGAGAGACGGAGGAAGAACGGAAACCACGTGACACTAGGGTTTCGTATTCTTTTCTTTATTTTTCCTTTGTTGATTTTGTTATGAATTTGATAGCCATGAGGATTGTGTGTAATCTCATGGGCTAAAACTCTTTACAGTTCTAAGGATTGAAGGTTAGATGTAGTTGATTTGGGAACCTAGACTAATCTTGTAAATTTATACTGTTGATAATCCTTATTTATTCGTTTTTATCCAAACTTTGTCATACGTTTGTAACGTCTTCATAGCATATTATTGATATTGCCCGTGATGCTTGATATGTTTTGTTAGCTTGTGTGCATTTGTACTTGATACTATTTGTTTACTAGGAATTAAAGTAGTTTGCCCGTGAACACATTAACCCTAAGAGCTGGTAAATAGGGTTCTTGATTATCTTAGTGGAACAATGCAATTAAGAAGTCAAGTAGGAAGTGAATAAGATTGAATATGAATTCCAGAGAATATATGTTAGTCGAATTGTCCATCCGGAGGTTTATAAAATTCGCCTTATTAGTATCTAGGAAGGAGGATTAAAACTATTCACGCGTTATTTTGTAATGTTAATCCATTTAGGTAGTATGAATGAACAGTATGACGTCTAGGAAACCAAATCAATTACATTAAACCTGATACCTTAGAGCTGTTATTTCTCTCTTAATTCAATCTTGAATATTCCTTGCTTTCTATTTATTTTGTTATTTAAAATTTCAAAACTTTAGATATTAATTTACAATCAAAACTTGGAAATTTGGTTACATAATAATTCTAGTTAAACAGTAATATTAATTTAATAGATAATTGACTGTCTCAGTGGGAACGATATTTTTAACTGGAGTATTTGTCTCTGCAATTGACATCCCTACACTTGGGGATTTAATTGAGGTGCGCAATAATTGTCTAACAATGTTAGGATAGTTTAATTGAAATTATCTCATAATAGGGTGGTTTATGCATGTTAGTGTAAGGGGAGTTTAGCCAAAACCTTCTTGTGTTTAGAACACTTAAGATAGAATACTAGGTAGCTTACTCTGGCCCGATGATTAACCTAGTGAAAGAGACCAAATAAATAGGATCATAATACCTAGAAAGGGAACTTAGGGTTGAGAGAGTATATTCTAAGGAAATTCTTAGTTCTAGAGTGAGTATTGGAATAAATCGTATGAGCCTTTTAAAGTTTGTCATTAGTTCATATCCTTTTCTCCTTAGCCATAGGATTAGGTGTGTTAAGTGATTGTCTTTATGTCTTGATTATTGAGATTAACCATTGCAAGTCTTAAGTCTAGATACACCCTTAATCATAGTGTTTCTAGTCTTACTCTATTCCTTAGATTGAATTTGTATTCATAATTCTCTTTCATACTTGAGTACTTGAACATGCTTACTTTTGTTCTTCTTAGTAGATAATTGATACTTGTGATTACTTGTCACAACCCAATTCAATTTCTATAACTCTTATAAAGCATGGTTGAATACAAATCCGGATATACTTTAAGTTAACATCTCCAATGGATCAATATTTAATTTAGTCACTTAAAACTACTATGATAAAGTAAACTTGCTCTATCCACGCGTAAAGAAAATATTGATCAACAACATGTTAAAATTTATGATTTGTAACTCTGTACAGGAAGCCATTGCAACAGGGATCCCAATTGTAGTAGTTGGGCATGACTTTTAAAATGCCAGTGGAATGGCTCCTCGTGTTGAAAATAATAGTTTTAGATCTTAAACCCTAATATGATTAACGAGATCCAATCAATTATTAAAGATAAAGAATACCTGGATCCATTAATCTTCTTATGTGGAATCCAAAGTGAAGATCAGTGGTCTTAGGCCTTCCTCAGCTAAGTCTCTTAATTTTCCGAGGACCGTCGTAATCTCTTCCGATTGGGGGGAAGAGAGAACTGTGTTCGGTTTAGTGTGTTGGGGACAATAACCTAGTGTAACCTTATATACTACTTTAATCAGGCCACTCATTATCATCTAATTATGTAATAATGGATATCTAATCATTGACCCATATTAAATAATGTAGTCCATAGAGTTTTACTTTAATTTAATAACTTAATTAAGCCCAATATAATATTTGAATAGTTAATATAATTGAATATTAATATATTGCTCACAATTATATTGTACAGGAAATATAAACTTTCTAACACCTCGTTCGTAGTAAGAAACTTGAATTAATTTTTTGTCTGCCATCTCTCTTCAAAGCTTTTTTTTTTTTTTTTGAGAACTCATCGAAACTATATTGATTAATCTAATGCTTCCATAGCGCAAAGAGTTCTTAACTCCCAATCTTTGTTCCTGAATTATGTATTAAAGAAATTTAAATACTTTGTAGCATTGTTGTTTATAAGAAATTATAAAAAAGCTTTGGAGGTTTCGCTGCAGATGTAATTGCTGTTATAGATAAGGTATGCCTGACGAATAAGTATAATTTTCTTTAAATAGTCAGTATATTCATTTTAAGCGAACCAACCGAAATTCAAAAAAAAAATCAAATCAAATTAGGCCAAAATCGAATTAAACCAAATCGAAATATTTCAATCGGTTACACCGGTTAACAAAATCAATTTTTTTTAATTTAAAAAATATAATATTAAACATCAATTTCGCATTATTTCTCAAATTCACATCTAAAATTCGCAAATTCTTATGCATATTATTAGTTTCTCTACAAGTTAACTAATGTTTTTAATAAAGCAATAAGATCAACCAAAAAGATTAAATCTAACATTAAGTCAACATCACAAAACTATTATAAATGCCAACAATCATGAACCCAAATTAAGCAGAAAACAAGGTTCATTATCTGTTTTCATAAATGTTGATGCATCGAAAAATCAGTTAAAGATTTCATGCTAAAAAAAGCAGTTATTAATAAATTAAAGATGATTAAATCCCTAATTAAGTAGTGAGGGAAACAAGCTTCGCCTTCTCGACGACCAGCTTATCGGGGGAAGCAAACCATTACCCAAACACCTTGAAATACCAAAATTGTGTGACATCGAACAAGGGTGCATTATCATTCGAGGTCTTGTCCTTCACCTTTGCAGTAGATGCTCGCAGGAGAAGACAGGTGGGCCGGAGATGGTCCGTTGAGAGTGAGGTCACATGACCATGGAGTTAAAGTGCGCAGCCGTCTTCGGTTTGTCTGTGTGAAGGAGATTAGAATTAAGAAATGTGAGAAAGATAGGGTTAGAGAATTTATATATGGGTATAATTCGGTTCGATTCGGTTAACCAATTTTTTAAATTTTGGAAAACGAAAACCGAACCGAAATTTTTAATTTTAAAAATCGTAAACCAAAAATTGAACTAAATTGTTTAATTCAATTTGGTTTATCGGTTTATTCAGTTTTGACCCGAATTTGCACACCCTAATTTTAGTGGTCTTTTTCTTACCATTTGCTTCAGTCTCTTTGATTCAGCTAATATCTTTCTGTTATACCAAAATTTCGAATGCATATTATTAGTTCATGCAAGAGGATGTAGGAAATAGTTAGTCATTAATCTTGCCTCTGTTCAATTCTATGTCCAGCAAATACATGCAGTTCTGTCCAGCGGTAAATCTGTCAAATATTATACAACCACCTCAAAATGATATAGTTTTTGTTTCCACTTTCCATGTAGTAATACAAGCTACAATTTGTTAATAATTTCATAACCATTGCATTCAAATTTAGTTTATAAATGGTGTTTATATTTCGAGATTTTTACATATCAACTATGCGGTGTATTAGAAGATACTATGTACATTTGATCTACATTTGTGACGCACACTACAAAAATGAAACATGGTTCTGGGCCTTCTGGCTTTCATTACGCAAACATATTCAGTAATATGAAATTATAAAGTTGAAAAGAATCCAGCGTTATGAAAATTGATACTCCCTCATTCGAAGTATAGTAATTTAATAGATAGTGGGTGGAAAGATACACTAATATTTGTTGTAAAGTTGATAGATGTATTAGTTTTGGATGTGAGTCTCATGATGATATATTAATTGTTTTAGGTGGGTCCCATATACCAAAAAAGAAACGTAAAAATTGAAATGAGATGCCCAAAATAAAACTATGTAAATATTGAAATGAGACGGATGGAGTATATATAATGTGATATCTTTTCATTTGGTGATCAATGAAAATAAAGTCAAGATGTTTTAAGAAATGTCCATTTTTTTTGTTACTTTTTGTGTGTGCTTTATAAGTCGTGTACCACTCTGTCTGTGAAGTTGTTATCACAACAAGAACAGTGCAATACCAAACTAATTAAATATGAAGCTAAAATTAAATTAGAGACAGTCATTTACATTTTGCATATGGTAATCTTGATAATGTAGTTGCTAAATAGCTCTCCAGTCTGCTCATGCTTGTGTTTACTAATATAACTATCCAATATAATTAAATATTATATTCATCAATCCACTACACATTAAAATATTACTCCCTCCGTCCCAACTTAAGAGTCTCATTTGCATTTGGGCACGTGGATTAAGGAATATTATTATTTAATGTGTAGTGGTTATTTGTATTAGTGGGTGTGGGGGCACATGTTTTAATTGTATTAGTGGTGTGAGTGGGTCCCATGTGTCCAAAAAAGGAAATGAGACTCTTTGGGTGGGACGACCAAAATGGTAAAATGACTCTCTTAGCCTGGGACGGAGGGAGTATATCTCATAATCTATATGAAAAAAACAAACGTCAACATTAACATGGAACGGAAGGAGTATAATATTTAATGTGTAGTGAATGGTTGTACAAGTCTTGTGCGCGAACCCCATATAAATACTTAATTATATTGTGTCGGTCTTGTTGGTTTATATGATACATCAATCAATTATGGGTTACGTGGGTTCTCCAATCATGACTCGACTTTTGTCTAAATATAATACTCCCTCCGTCCCATAGAAGTTGTGATACTTTCCTTTTTGAATTGTTCCAAAAAAGTTGTCACATTTCCTTAATCTCCGTGCCCAACATCTTTGTGATGTTCGTATCCGGATTTTAAACTCAGGTTTTGATTTTCAAAACTCACATCCAGATTTTAAAAATCAACCCAATACATACTTACTACATCCTTTCTCCTAAATTAATACACTTTCTCTCTTTATCTCTCATCTTTCATTTAACTTTTTAAATAAATTAATATATTGATTTGATATAAGTTAAAACATACCTCACCCAAAACTCAAAACAAACATATAATCTATTCATTATTTTTAAACCTCACACAACCCCAAACCAAATATCACAATGGAACAGAGGGAGTATAAATTATTGGGCTAGTCTCAAGGTCCAATGAATCCTCAATTTATTTTATTTAATCTTCTCCACATATAAAATTAGTCTTATTCACTTTAATTATTATTTAATTAATAATTAATTTATGAGTTGATATTGGGTGCACCCCCGAGTGCAAGGGTGCACACATATGTGTATAACTTTTTATTCTATTTTATATACATGTTATTCTATTTTGTATACATGTTTCTTAATAATTGTATACTTTTTTCACATACAGTTTCATTAAAAAAACTAACATCCATATGTGTATAATTTTTTATTCAATAGTATATACATATTTTTTTATAGTTATAAATTTTTTACACTCAATTTTTCATTAAAAAACTAACAAATTATTTGTATACATTTTTGTTCATAATTGTATATGTTTTTGTTTATAATTGTATATGTTTTTTAGAGAGGGTGCACTATATCCTGGGGTGCACCCGAGTGCACAATATAATTAGCATTAATTTATTAATTAGTCTTAACAATTAATTAAATTCCAAATAAATCTCACTTGATTAAAAAAAAGAGTTGATATTAGGTGCACCCGGGTGCAAGGGTGGACCCATATGTGTATAACTTTTTATTGTATTTTGTATAGAAGTTATTTTAATTTGTATACGTGTTTCTTAATAATTGTATATTTTTTTCACACTAAATTTTTCATTAAAAAAAAACTAGCATTCATATGTGTATAATTTTTTATTCAATAGTGTATACATGTTTTTTAATAATTGTATATTTTTTTACATTCAATTTTTCATTAAAAAAACTAACAATTAAATTGTATAAATTTTTTTTCATAATTATATATGTTTTTGTTTATATTTATATACGTTTTTTAAACCTAAAACCCTAAAACACAATATAATTAGAAAAAAAAAATGTAAATGTTAACTAAAAACATACCAAAATGAAACCGTCACAGTAATAATGTAGCAGGGTAAATTTATTTAAAAAATAGAAAATAGAAAAGCAAATTGAAGTTAGAGAACGCGGGATTCGGAAAGCATAAATTGTGGAATGTATTGGAGACGCCCAACTCCATGTTCGCACTCTCTTCTCATTCCATCTTTCTCTGTCATGTTTCTTCTCTCTCTACCATCTTTCCACGTTCTTTCTTGCAGGGAGGAGGAGGGATTGAGAAAGAAAGGGGGAAGAACACTTTCAAGAATTACAAACTCTTTAAAGATTTCAATACGGAACAATTTTACGTCAGGGGAGAATGCGTGATCCCATCGTCTTCTGAAGGGGGAAATTCACCTCCAAGAAATTAAAGTTTCAAAGGGATAGAGATAGAGGCTGAATTTCTCCATGGTGGTTCTAAAATTGTAGTCTTTTTCCTTCGAACAAAATCAAGACAAGAGGGTTTGTTTTGATCCCTTTAATGAGATGTTGTGTGTGTGTGTGTGTTTTTCATGTTGTTGGAATAAGCTTTTAAGTGATTTGTATTTGAGTGTGAATTCTTGGAATATTGCTGTGATCTCTTGCAGGGAATGCATTGGCTTCTTTGTTGTTGATTTCTGTTTAAGTGGATCCATCCAAAAATGGTGAGTGTACAAGATAATGTCCTCGGATTTGTTTTGGCATTGTCTTCCAGTATATTCATTGGTTCGAGCTTCATCATCAAGAAAAAAGGCCTACAAAAAGCTGGTGCTTCTGGAGCTCGAGCTGGTAGTTTCATTTCCTCTAATTTTTGGATTTGATATTGATATAGTATATTCTAGAATATGTGAAGAAATAATACTTGAGGTTCAATTAGTGAAATGCAGAGTAATTGAGGTTTAATACACTAGCCTTATTTGGTATTGTTATGTAAGCCAAACTCAATGAATGGCATTCATGAGATCAAGCTGTTATATGTTTGAATTGTTAGGTGATGACTTATTTGGCTCTAAATTAGTTTTAGCACTTGTTCTTCACCTTGTAAAGTCGGACGAAAAATCTTCTTTCACTTTGATTTTTTATTTTTATTTTTTAAAAATTATGTGGTTATGTTTAATTAAATTGAATTGGTTGTATATATTCAATAATCTAAATAGGGAAGAGATGGTACAGTGGCTCAAGTCCTGTTATAAGATAAACTATGGCTGATAATATTTTGAAATACTTCTATAATTCTCTTATGTTACTATATTTGCACCTCTTTTGATAATTCTTGAAATCAGCTTCTATGTACTAAAAAACAATGCTCTTTGATCAGGAGATGGAGGCTACACGTATTTACGAGAACCATTGTGGTGGGCTGGGATGATTACGAGTAAGATAAGCCCATATAAGGTTCTTTGAACACTTTTTGTGATGAGTTTTAGAGACCACAGAATTACAATCCATAAGTTGTTTATTGAATCATCATGTGAGTACAGTCATGTTTTCACATGGTGTTAATAATAGCTTTAAGATGAACTAACATTTAAAGTTTATTTTCCTTAAATCATACTCTTCATTTTACTAGTTTTAGTGTCATTTCAATACTAAGAGTTTCATTTACTTGACTTTAGACTCAATTTGTCATATGCATGCAGTGTTTGTCGGGGAGGGTGCAAATTTTGCTGCCTATGCATATGCTTCGGCTATTCTTGTCACTCCCTTGGGAGCTCTAAGTATCATTTTCAGGTATGATCTTAAACTCATGGCACCATTGAAGAGGTCTTTGAACAATCTTTTTATTCAAATTATGGTGTATAAATTTTCATGCAGTGTAGTGCTAGCACATTTTATTCTGCATGAACGCCTCCATATGTTCGGATGGGTTGGTTGTATCCTTTGCATGGTGGGTTCTGTTACCATTGTTCTACATGCCCCGTTGGAGAGGGACATTGAATCCGTCAAGCAAGTTTGGTATCTTGCAACTGAACCTGGTAATATGGCTTTAAGAGATTTGAGGATTAGTTGGTTAAGTAGTGTTCTTTCATATTCTGACCTTTCTGTTTGTTCACTTATATCTGACATAATATTTGGTTTCAACAGGCTTTATTGTCTACTTCTTCGTAGTGGTTGCTCTTGTTGCCGTTCTAATCTTTGTATATGTACCACGCTATGGACAATCAAACATGATTGTGTACATTGGAATTTGTTCTTTAATGGGTTCTCTCACGGTTAGTTCCACTTATGTAATTGAAAGCGTTCAGCCGACTCAAGTTCTTAAGATAAATTTCTCATCATCCAAATCACTTGTTTTTTCCTGGTCTTATGTAGGTTGTGGCTGTTAAAGCGGTTGCCATTGCTGTGAAGCTTTCGTTTCAAGGATCCAATCAGTTCATATACTTCCACACTTGGTTTTTTACTATTTGTGTCATATGTTTCTGTGTTATGCAGCTGATATATTTGAACAAGGTATTTCTTTAATCTTAACTACCAATAAAAATATGTTTTGTTTATATGATTAATTTTCCTTTAATATAATATTTTGTTCATCTTTGGTAATAGTTTACCATATGAAGAGTGAAAAGATGTAAAATTAGCTCATTAATGCCATTGTATATATTATGGCATATTTTCTTTCTTCAGATATATAACTGACACTTACTCATTGAAATATTGTTACTAACATATCTACTATTTCCTGTCTTCTGTGATCAATACAATAAAAATAACCCCCATCCCACAAAAAAGAACCATATCTAGATATAAACTTAGGAGGTGTGTTATATTGGGTAATGAAGGTAGTTAATGGGAATGGAAATTTTTGATTATCATATCTTATGCTTGGTATGGGGATTAAGAAACCAAAATTCATTAATAATTCTCGTTGATTCATTAACTATACACTACCACAATCACTCCCATTTATTATCATATTGGCCTCTTAATGATACCTATTTTCATTGTCGTTCCCAAATTTGAACCAAGTGCGTCCCCTTATTGTTTTAATTTGTTAACTTTGTCCTATTTATGCTTAATTCTCCAAACAACCATGTTCTGCAGGCTCTGGACAGTTTCAACACTGCTGTGGTTTCCCCTGTGTACTATGTCATGTTCACCACCCTCACCATCTTAGCCAGTTTGATAATGTTTAAGGTGATGAATGTACATCTTCATTTTGGCTTATTTATTAATTTTCTTTCTCCCAAGCTATAAAAAAAATATGGCTGTCAAATATATATGGTAAAAAAACAGACGAATACTCCGGTTATGAATCATTACAGTTCACCCACACTGAAGGATCCAAGTCTCATTATGTTAGATAATTAGTAACTTGAGTTGTTTTTAAGAAAGTTCATTCTTGAATATACTCTACTATCATATTTCATCTCGTTAATAAAAATGCAGGAATTGGATACACAAAAAGCATCCCCGATTGTATCAGAACTGTGTGGCTTTGTTACCATTCTAAGCGGTATTTTCCTCCTTCACAAAACTAAGGACATGGGCGGTTTGTCGAGTGCATCATTGTCCACAGCATACCATCGGTCAGATAATGCAAGTCCAAGGCAGGCCGAGCCTTGAACGAACACCAATTCACAACAAATATTGTCTAATTGACTCTAAAGGTTTGTATCTTGTCTTTTTTTTACAGAACATTAAGCCTTCATCCAGTCTCCCTTCCCCTTAATAGATGTCCTTAGAACTTCGAAGAATTGAGAGTAGTTTTTCTTTGATAGAATTGTTGGAAACATGAAGAGATCTCATACGATGCTCGTTGTTTACCATGTGTTTATATAGAGTTGTGCTCTCCTCACTTTGCTGACTGAGAGGGCTCTAAATAATACTCACTTCAGATAAAAAAGACTTGCACACTTTCCTTTGTAGTCCGTTCCAAAATAACTTGCACATTTCAAAACGGAAACAACACTAAATATCAACTCTCTTACAATATTATAATACTCCCTACGCTAACCCAAACGTATCCACATTTTATCATTTTGAGTGTCCACTCTAAAGTTACTCATTTCTCATTTTTAATAAAAATGCTCCACATATGACCACCAATTACTACTAATTCAATCACTCATTATACATAAAATAGTAATACTCCTTAAAGGACGGAGAGTATTACAAAAATATAATTTTTTTACACATAATTTAATTAAAGTCAACTATATACTCATTCTGGCTCATTTCAATCTTTAGAATTTTTTTATTTTGGGCGTCTCATTTCAATCTTTACGTTTCCCTTTTTGGGATATGAGACTCACCTAAAACAATTAATATATTACCACGGGACCCACATCCAACACTAATACATCTACTTACTTTACATTAAATATTATATCTTACTACCCACTATATATTAAAATACTCCTTTCGTTCACTTTCAAGGGTATCATTTTTCCATTTTAGGTGTCCGCCCCAAGAGTCTCATTTCTTTTTTTTCTACACACACCCACTAATACAACTAAAAAATGGGACTCACACCTTCACTAATACAACTACCCACTACACATTAAATAACAATACTCTTTAATCTCCATGCTCAAAAGCAAATGACACATTTAAATCCGGACGGAGGGAGTATTATATTATTCCTTAATCAACATGCAAAAAGCAAACTTAAGCTTTAAAACGAAACGGAAGGAATATATTTATTCAATTAAATTAAATTACCAAAAAAACTCTTATTTTTTCTTAAATCATTGCAAAAAAGGGGTTTTTTTTTTTAACTAAAAGTCAAAATGTGGTCAATCCAGCACGGAGGGAGTATTTTTGTAGTACACTATTTCGACATCTTGATTAGTAAGGCAGGGAGCATATTTGTAGTATACTACTTCGACATTCATGATTTGCTTTAGTGTGGAGCTATTGTTGCTCCAAATTTTACACCCAAATTTTCAAAAAGAATGTACTCCCTCCGTCTAATTTTAATCTTTATATATTTTTAATTTGGGAGTTTCATTTCAATTTTTATATTTTTATTTTTGATAGATGGGACCCACACAAATTAATTTTTTCCCCCATAACCCCACACTTCACACTAATATACTTACCAACTTTACATTAAAATATTATTTCTCTCACATCACCACACATTAAAATACTACATTCCTTAATATACGTGTAACAAGCAAACGTAAAGTTTGAAACGGGACGGAGGGAGTATTAAAAATACAATTCTAACTCTGCACCCAAGTTATACATTAATCTATAAAATTTAGGGGAATTACTTTGCTAATCTAAGTTCATAGGTGACCCAAATCATCCTAATTCATTTGATTAAAATCTCTCTAATTTTATTCATTAGATTACATAATAATAATAAATAATTTCTTGGTTACATATTTAAGATATTCTACAGTTGGAGAGAATATTCCAGCCAATCATTTATTATATTTTCTATTTTATTTTTGTTTAAATTTACTTTTCAACAAAAATATTCAGATGTTTATAATTCTTTTATTATAAATATATTATTAATAAAAAATATATTAAATCATTCATCTTTTTAAAATCTTTAATTTGATATTCATATTGATTACATAACGTATTTAAAATTAAATTAAAATTTTAATTTCATTAATACATTAGAAAGAAAAATATGAATAATTTATTAGAATTCATATATACTCCCTTCGTCCCGGCGTAAGAGGGGCTTTTGCTTTTTTGCGCGTAGATTAAGGAGTATTATTATTTAATGTGTAGTGGGTAGTTGTATTAGTGGGGATATGGATCCCATATTTTAATTGTATTAGAGGTGGTGTGTGGGTCCCATGTATGTAAAAAAAGAAAGGGGACCCTTTGGGTGGGACTACCAAAATGAAAAAAATACCCTATTTGAATGGGACGGAAGGAGTATATATATCCCTCATTTTTCATCTATTTCTTTTTCTCAACAATTTCATCACTTATTTTTCTTAAATAAATTTACTAAACATAACATTAAAAATATTTTTGATATTACTATTTATTAATCTAATTTCCTAAATTTAATATTATTTTAAAATTATTTATTAATTAAAATATATTTTTATCCGACATTAAAAATATAACAGTAATAATTAAATTTAATTAAAAACTTTTATAATTATGCTTAAATAAGAAAAAACGATTGACATCATATCTTATATGACAAACATTTGTGTAAATTGGGTTTACATACACTAATATGTAAACCCTATTACTCTTTAGTACATAAAAAATTACCCTTTATACACATAAATTGTTACTCTTCTAAATTAAAAAATTACTCTTCAAATTCTTGTAAAACCTGAATTATCGATTTTTTTTAGTACCTGAAAAATTATTCTTTAGAGACATGAATTATTACTCTTTTGTATAAAAATGATTACTTTTCAAAGAGTAATTTTTTAAATACTAAAAAGTAATTTTAAAAAATAGGGTTTACATGTAAACCCGATTTATATGAGATTCATTCATCTTATAGATGTTGTTTCCCACGGCATTGACACCGGAACCGACACTCACCGTTATTCACCAACATCAGAACCGACACTTACTGACATGGGACATATTTGGTATTATTAGTTGAATAGTAGGAGCATAAAAATCCAAAAAAGTGTATATTTGTTAGATTTGTTACTCCTATGAAAATTGTTTGTTATTGTTATTGTTAATTAGTTAAATAAACTGATATTTTTGAAATTGGCCCATAATCATACTCTTTTAAATAAAAAAATTAATCATTTCAATATGATTATAAAAAAATCAAAAGAATTTAATTTGCGAGTAATATTTGTCGTCTAGAAAAACAACAGACAAAAACTCATGTTCCCCTGGGGACACACTGTACCCCTATGAGAATACAAGAATTTTAATATTAAAATTTTTGTATTACTATGGGGGCACGGTGTGTCTACAGGTAGGAGACTAACTCAAAACAACATTACCACTCTAAATAATAATCTGTCATGTATTAGAAAACCAATTCTATAAAACTAAAACACAAGGTGAACCAGGGTACAATAAATACTCTACCTATTTTATATTAATAATCAAATTACATGCATAGTAATAGAGTTAGATAATAATAATAATAATAATAATAAAAATAATAAAAATAATAATAATAATATTACTCTTTAAATTCTTACACCCTCATTTACCGATTACTCTTTAGTACATTAAAAATTACTCTTTAATGAGATGAAATATTACTTTTTTAAATTAAAAATATTACTCTTCAAATTCTTATATGTTTTATTTTTTACATTTTTATTTAAGATGATTTGAAGAGTAATATTTTTTTATTAATAAGATTAATAATTAATCTTTCTAAAGAGTTTTTTTAAGAGACATTTCGCAAAAACATGATTCACGTGTAAACCGCATTCACACCAAACTGACTCAAGTTGAAATATATACTAAACTAAATGTATTATCATGTATTAATTATAAATTGAAGGTTCATTACTTATAGGTACAATTCATTTACCTATATTACTAATAGGTATAATATCCAAATTAGATTACTACGCACTACAAATTGAACCCATCAAATTCCCTTTTTAACCCTTTTATAAATTTAATTGTATTAAAAAATTAATTAATCATTTATCTCCATGAAAATAGGAATTGGTTGGGGATTACTCTATCCGTAAAAAAAAGGTCAAACATTACAAAATAAGTTTTAGATTGTCGTGTTCAATTAATTAATCCCCAAATTGAAACTTCCATCCCAGATTGAAACTTGCGATCATCCCATGATTTAATCATTCCATGATTTACTCCTTAAAAATCGGTGGTAGTTTAATGCAATTAACGAAATTCCTAAGAATTCACATTCTAAATTTGAGTGAACGCTTGAGGAGATGAAATCATATGGATACGGTCTACTTTATATTGACGTGTATTCAGAAATTCAGGTATTCAAGATATTTATGTTTAAGAATTCGTGGTATTCAGGATATTTATGTTCAGGATATTTAGAGTTAAAAAATCTATTTAATAAGAATATTTGTATTTAGAGTTTAGAAATCAATAGAAATACAGTACTACTATATTTCCACTGTGGTCCAATATTTGTGTTCAAATGATATATTCATGGTGTTCAGAAATTGATATAGACATAATTTTGATTTCAAAGATTTAAAATATTTCCGAATACAAAAAATCTCTAAACATATCTAAGAAAAATAGAGTTTTTGAATACATATTTCTGAATGTACGGGAGAAAAATTGATTGTAATAAGTTTTGTCCGAGAGGAGTTGAGTTTCTGAATACAATATTTTTTAATACAATATTTCTGAATATGCTAACCAAGGCAGAAAAATCAAGACCAAAAGCGGAGTAGTGAATAAACGAAAACTCCTAGTCCCAACTCAGCCATCATTCCATATGTATCTACACCAATACTACCTTTAATTTTCTCCTTCACCTTAATTCTTTTCTTTTCTTATTTTTCCTGTTCACATTAGCATAATAAAAGAAATTCTCACTCCAATTTCCAAACATTATCACATAAACACAACAAAAATTGAAACCAATGACTAAAACATGGATGCCAAAGTAGTTATAAACCAAAGAATAAATGAAGACATAAAAGAGAGAAACAAATGTTGGCATACATTGGCACTATACCAGGGCCTCTTTAGAAAGGAAAAGGCTTAGATAGAAAAAGGACAAATGTCTAGGGTTCGATCGAGAGGCCACCGAAATCAGCAAGTACAGAATACCCATCTCTAGACTCTAAACAGGCGAGTCGCGATGAGTCTCCCACAACTTCCATAGATTTAACAACGCTCCCACTATCTCCTATGAGTTGTAGAAGCTAGTGAGAAAATGGTTCGGCAAGAGCAAATGCCTCGCCAAGGGCACAGTAGGAATGCGGCGCCCATCAAGTCACCATGTATGACGCCTCCCAAACACAGAGGCAGCAAGCAAACATGGATCATAACTAATAGATAAAGGGTTAGAGGCTAATCAGATTAGGTTTTGGTCCCGACGAAAAATAGAGCACTGCTTTGGGGAGTACAGCAGGGCACACCAGAAACCCTCACCATGTCATGTTTGGCTAGACGCCGGAAATTTGGATGCAGGAGGATATTTGGAGAAAATATGAGTTTCTGAAGAGAGAGAGAAAGAGCGAAGGAGAGAGAAAAAAACAAAGAGATAAATGAAATTGAAATTATTAATAAAAGAAATTGATTTGAGATTATATTTTTGTAGGGATATAATGGGTATCTCATCCGAATATATTGTATCTGTTAATAATATTTTCATCGTATTATGTCTAAAAGTAATATGAATGTATAATTTGTATTGGATAGTATTAAATCCTAAATTGAATAATAATAGTAATGAATGAATTAATTAATTATAACAAATATTTACTTTTAAATACATAGAATTTTACTATTTCAATACTATATATATATATATATTATATAATTAATTAATTTAGATATAATATGTTACTACATATTATTTAAAATTCCTTTGAGATAATAATGCTAAATCTTAAAAAGGAATATTAATAAAATATGAAATAAAAAAATATAAATCTACACTTCATATATTATTATTTAATATTTAAAAGAAAAGACAAAGACTTGTGTGAGACCGTCACGTAAGGGCTTACGTGAGACGGTCAGAAAGTGATAACTTTTATACAAAAAAGTGATAATAAATTAATGAAAAGTGATGATGCTATTTCATGAACAATTTATAATATAAATAAAAAGTGATAACATTTTATAACGAAAGTGATAACGTTTTATAGCGAAAGTGATAACTATTTTAAAAAGTGAAAAATGGTCTCATGTGAGACGGTCTCACGCAAGACCTACCCAAAAAAATCATTAGTATTCATTATATATCTTAAAATAAATGTATAGAATAATATAATATCAAAATAAACAAACATTTTAAATAAAAAATTATTATTGTATATCAGGTGAGCCACCATTTAGGAGAACTTCTTAAATAAGGTGGCATGTGGCTCACTTAGGAGAACTTCTTAGATAAGGTGGCATCTTGTGCAGTGGTGCGGTCAACCTGATACTCAATTGAAATTCTGTGATTTAATAGGGTGTCAATTCATGTTATTGGGTTGGTTTGTGTGTCGATACTATAGTGACATGATACAATAAGCGTAAATCTGAACATGATATAATAAGAATCGTTATAACATGATACAAACACGAAAAATATCTGGTTGACACGACACGATAAGAAAATTAAAATAAAATATTAATTAAAAGTAATATTTTTTAAAACTAAATATATTTTAAAAGTATTAATGAGTATTTTTAATATATATTTACCAAATTTTATATTTATATCGGGTTGTTAACAAGTTAATGAGTCATCTGTTAATTTTAATCGTATTTAACCGATTGACACGAATATGACATGAAATTTTCGTATCCTTATCAGGTTGATACGATAACGACACAAACCCAATAAGGGCAAATACTAATCTGCAATTATCGTGTCGTGTCGGGAATTGCTTTACCCCTTCTCAAACTGTCAAGTGAGAGTGTGGAAGCGCTTGAGGTGAGCGATTCCATATTTTTCCATTTATAATCACTACAAAAAAATTACTTTTTACCAACGGAATATTCCGTTAGTAAAAGTCTTAATTCCATTTTTAAATTGACTGACCAACGGATTAGCAACGGAATCTGTTGGTAAAGTGGTGGCTGGTAAATTTTTAGCAACAAAAAATCAATTCTGTTGGTAAATAATTCCTTTGGTAATCCGTTGCTAATAATTCCGTTGGTAATTTATATAATGATTCCCTTGGTAATTCATTGGTAACTACCAACAGATTGAATTCTGTCTCTAAAATAGAGAATAAATATGTTGGCATTCCATTACTAAAACAAAAATGCCATTTTTTTTGCTAATCCATTAATAATTACCAACAGATTAAATTCCGTTGGTAAATTCGATTGCTAAAAAATACTTTTTTTGTAGTGAATGATACTAATAATACTATTTAAATAAAAATAAATAATCAAATGAATGATTAATATAATATTAAAATATTTTTTATAAATTATATATAAATGTTTTTAAGAGAGAAAATAAATAAATAAGTAAATTTTAGTAAAAATTAGTTATAGTTACACACATTGTATCCATAATTACTGTGAGATACATTGATTTAAAAAAATTACTCTAACATATAAAATATGGGAGGATTACTACTAGGTACAAAAAAAACCCTTAATTACTATGAGATACAAATATACAAAAATATTACTACTAACTACAAAAATATATAGTGATATTTCAATATTATCCCTACAATGTGCTCCACATAAATGTTGTGTGCAGCAAAAGTTCGTGTGCAGCAAAGTGTGTGCAGTAACAAAAGTGTGCGCAGTAAAAAAAAGTTTGTGCAGCAAAAAAGTGTGGTGGTCCGGCGAAGCTCCGGCGGCGGTAGTCCGATAACTTTTTCGGTCGCTGGCCGGCGGTCTGGCAGTGCTCTGGCTACCGGCCGGCGGAGCTCAGGCGAGGTCAGTTTTTCGGCAACAGCGGCGGCGGCGGTTTCCGGTGGTCAGTGGTCCGCGGCTGTGGGTGGGGGTTAGGGTTTGTGGTTTAAAAGTGTATGGGTTTAGGGTTATATTTGGTATTTTACTTAAATATTTTGGATGTGATAGTAATTATTTTAAATCAATGTATCTAGTAGTAATTAGGGGTACAAAGTGTGTACCTATTAGTAATTTTTTCACAAAATATTAAAATAAAATATCAAATATAACTCTAAACCCATACACTTTTAAATCACAAACTCTAAACCCTCAACCACCGCCGGACCACCGCCATCGGCCTGTCGTCTGACCACAGCCAGCCGGCTGACGGAAAATCACTGATCACCGTCGGACGATCGCCGGACCTCGTCCGGACCACCCCACTTTTTTGCTGCACACACTTTTTTTTACTACACACACTTTTTTTACTGCACACACTTTTGTTGCACACAAACATTTATGTGCATCACATTGTAAGGGTAGTATTGGAATAACAATATATTTATATAGTTAGTAGTAATATTTTGAGATAATTTAGATTTAATCCCGTAAGAATTGTTCAATGCCAAAAAGGTCCCAAAACTGACAGATTTAGTCCCATAGGGTTTTTTTCATCAAAACCTGTTAATAGTTGATGAAATATTCTGAACCATTAATAAGATCAAATTGGACTATGTCTATTTCGAAAGATAGAAAATAATATAAATCTGGTAGTTTATAATAATATAAGTTAATTTGGGATAAAAAATTTCAAAAACTATGATTATGACATTCTTATGGGACCAAAATCGCTAGCTATAAGACCAGTGTATTCCAATTGGACTTTAATTGAACTGAAGGAATTCTTATGGGATCAAATGTGATATTTTTCCTAATATTTTTGTATGTTTGTATCTCATAGTAATTAAGAATTTTTTAGTGTACCTAGTAGTAATCCTCCCTAAATATTAAATCCATCATTTTTTTTTTAATTTTTGATATGAAGGTATATTATTATGGGTAGGTCTTGTGTGAGACCATTTTACACTTTTCATTATAAAATGTCATCACTTTTCATTTATACTATAAATTGTTCATAAAATAACATTATCACTTTTAATTAATTTAGTATCACTTTTCATTATAAAAGTTATTACTTTCTGACCATCTCACTTTTCATGAAATATTTTAATTTTATTAATATTTAATATTAAAAGTTTATTGAATAAAAATAAAAATTGAAACTGAATATAAATTTTAATCTTATGAAAAATTCATAAAATTAAAATAAAATTAAAGTACATATAGTATATATATTCATTAATGACAAAAAGAAAGTGCACAACACATGGATTATTTTTTTTGAAATACTCCCTTCGACCTAGCAGAGTGTTCACAATTCATTTATAATTTACAAAAGAAGTGTGAAAATTATGTTCAGACAAAGGGAGTAAGATTACAAAATATTAAACTAAAATACATCATACATAGATGGTGGGCTACTTTTTATCTGCAACTTGAACTGATCTTGTTATACACCCAAACCAGAAGAAACCCATAAATTTCATAGTCACCACTGCGCAAGAAGGTAAAGCATTATAATTAATCTCTTCAATCTTGACGTTGTTGACCTTTCAAGGACGCTCCAAAAAAAACAATACATGATTTAAAGATTAAATCTGTTAAAAAAAATCACAGATCAAAGTTTTGCATCCGATCATGTCTGTTTGGCGGACCAGAATTGAAATTTTGTATTTTGTTCGGATGATGATAGTCGAAAATTTGTGTATGTGTGGGTACGATGGACAAAAACTCAATTCTGTCGTCGGCTGGTACCCGTCGAACAGAAGAAGTTTTGTCGGCAAACTAGAGTCGAACGCCCTAATTATTTTACCAATTTCCAATTTGATGAAGGGGCCACATCTCTCTCAGCCCTAATTATTTTTACAGATTCCAATTTTCTGTCATGACCATGGAAATAGCAGAAATAATCAAACATAATACCAACTCTCACATCTCACCACTCAGAAAAATCAAACATATAGAATTCAACAAATTTGGGCTCAGATTGAATGAAATTGGAGAAATGGGCTTGACTTACCTGAATTTAAGAGAAGCCCAATGGGTTCAAGAAGAATGGGCCTTGTTCATAAACTGCAATGGATATTATACAGATATTCTCACCCAAGGACCACTTGTCAGAGCGTTGTGCGCGGGCACTACCTGTGTGAAGCAAAAACAGTTAGAGCTGAACAGAGTGCATGATAGAAATACCAATTAAGAAGGCAGGGAGGGGGCATACAAGAAATATGTATGTTCTCTCTCTTCTTCAATTCTCTTCTTTAATCCTTTTTTCTTCGTCCCAAATCCCTTTCCCTTTCCCTCTTCCTCTAAATTCCTTTCCTCCTTCTGCGCAGGTTGAGCTTGAAGCCTGAAAATGGTGAAAGTTAATTGAGACGTGATTTCATCAGTTTATTTTATCTTCAGAAGTTTTCTTACATTACCCTAAGAAGCGTGTTTCTTTTCTCACGTTTCTTTTCTTATTGTATTGAGAACATGTTTCTTTCTTATTATATTGAGAGTTGGAAATTATATTTCTGAGAAATACAAAAATTTTATTGGGTCATAACATTTGATATCCAGAGCAGTCGATCCTCGGAGCTCTGATATAAAAAAATGACTGAAGGAACTAGATCAAAGGAGGTACAAAAACTGAAAGCATTAATATGTGATGATGTGGGGCATAAAAGGTTGATTAAAGGACAACTTGAGACATTGAATCAAAATAAGGAAGAGATACAAAATGTTGTGTGAGTATTGCAGTCATCTTAAGATGGTGTTCAAAATACATTGAAAATACTATAAGCAAATCAGAATGCAATGACCCTACAAATGCAAGAAATATCAAATCAACTACAAATTCTTAACAAAGGGAAGCAAGTAGCTGATGGCATCTTACCTTCTCTTAGTGGAGTTAATACTCATCCTATTGGAGTTAACAACCATAGGGAAAATACTTGGCAAGTTGTTGGAGGTATAATCAATAGAGGAGGAGGATCAGGTTCCCAAAACCAAGGAAGAAACAACACTTTCAGTCCAATCCAAAAAGTAGAGTATCCCAAATTTGATGGGGCAGAACCAAGGGCTTGGGTTAGAAGATGCAACATGTATTGTCAAATTATAAACACCATAACTGATGATTGCAAGGTTCTATATGTTGCAATGCATTTAGAAGGAAAACCTGAACTATGGTTTCAAGGATTTTTAGAAACTAAGAATGAGATTAGTTGGGAACAATTTGTTGAAGCTTTATTGATCAGATTTGATGATATTGATCATGAGTTAATTGTGGGAGAGTTTCACTGTAACATCCCAGGTTTTTATAAAATATTTTTATAAAAATAGGATGTTAATTAATTTAAAAATAGAGAAATTAGGGCATATAAACAAATAAGGCACATTTCATAATTGATAAAAGAGTACTAAAAAATTGTTCATGATGAAAAAAAACATAGTGTTTTGCCTCTAGTTAAATAGAGAAACATAAGTTCATAATGCATAAAACTTAAAAATAGAATCCATAGCAATTGAGGTGTGGTTGCCTAAGCCAATTACACCTCCCACCAAGCCTTGCATCAACCTTTATAATCTTAAAATATTCAGTGTTTGGGGTGAGCATTTCAACTTGCTCAATGGGGAACCATATGCATATTCAAATATAAATAATGATATGCTTCAACATCGTGTATTCATCAACTTGGCATAAAATGGTTTTAAGTTGCTTGATCGATCGATAATATCATGAGCACGACGAGTATACGTCTTTATACAATCTCGGCCCCTAAGGGACCCTAGCTAATTTTCATGGTACAACTAAGTACAAAACTTGCTTTCATATATCATGTATGCATTCATAGATTCATGTCATGAACATTTAGAAACATGCATATTCATATAGGAAAACACATAAAATTCCCACACCTTAGTCTTGGACTCTTGATAACTTAATTTGCTTGAAACTTGAAACTCTTGAGAACTTGCTTTAGAGTGAAATGTGGTGGTGTGAGTAGTGAGTTTGGGGCTTGGGTTTATATAGCGGTTTGTGAGCTAATGGAAAGGCTTAGTACTAAATAAACATAAATGTCATCATAATAATTACCCTATATTATCATGGGAGTGGAAAGCTTGTGTGTTAAGCTCACATGTGAGGAAATATGAAAGGTCTCACAAACTTCTAAGTTGTGACCTTTAGTAATATTCCTATATTATTTTATTTAGTAAATCCTTTTATTTTATTTTATTTTATTTAATTAATTAGTTAAAATTAATGGGGGTGTTACATTCTACCCTCCTAAAATTTTATTTCGTCCTCGAAATATAGTGACATACCCACTTCAGAAAACCTAGGAAAATTTGCTCGGATTTCTTCCTCTCTTTCCCACGTAGCCTCGTCCTCGCCATGACCTTTTCATAAAACCTTAACGTACAACACATGTTGTTTCTTCAACTTCCGGATTTCCCGGTCTAGTATAGCTTTGGGTTCTTCCTCATAGGTTAAATCGCGGTTAACTTCCAAGTCTGCATAACTTATAACGTGGCTAGGGTCATGGACATATTTTCTAAGCATAGATACATGGAAAACGTTATGTATCGATGAAAGCTTTGGAAGCAACGCTAATCTGTAAGCTAACTCGCCTACTCGTTCCAAAATTTCAAAAGGATCAATAAATCTTGGTTTTAACTTCCCTTTCTTCCCAAAACGAGCCACTCCTCTGGTTGGTGATACCTTCAAGAAAACCTTATCTCCCACAACGAATTCTAGTTCTCTCCTTCGATTATCCGCATAAGATTTCTGTCTATCTTGGGCTGCCTTAATACTTTCCTTAATTTTCTCCACTTTACTCACGGTCCTTTCTATGACATCTGGGCCTAATACCTTTCGCTCTACTACCTCGTCCCAATATAAGGGCGAACGATATTTTCTTCCATACAAGGCCTCATACGATGCCATCTTGATAGTGGATTGATAACTGTTATTATATTTGAATTCTACCAACGGAAGATGTTCCTCCTAATCTCCACTTAAATCGAGTGCACATGCCCGTAGCATGTCTTTCAATACCTGAATCGTCCTCTCAGACTGCCCGTCCGTCTGAGGGTGATAAGCAGTACTAAATGTCAACTTCATGTCTATTGCTCTATGTAAACTCTCCCAAAACCTTGAGGTAAAACGTGTACCCCTATCAGACACTATTGAGTTTGGAACGCCATGCAACCTTACAATTTCCTTGATGTACAATTGTGCATACTATTCCATTCTGAGGTTCATCCTCACCGGTAGAAGTGAGCAGACTTTGTCAATCGATCTACTATAACCCATACAGCGTGATTTCCTTTCACCATTTTCAGAAGCCCTACAACAAAATCCATCGATATTTGTTCCCACTTCCATTCAGGAATTTCCAGTGGTTTCAATTTCCCAGCTGGTCTTTGGTGCTCTGCCTTGACTTGTTGGCAAGTCAAGCATCTTTCCACAAATTTTCCAATATCCCGTTTCATACTCCACCAAAATACTTCTTTCAAGTTGCGGTACATTTTGGTACCCCCCGGATGAGCGGTGTACGGTGTATTATGTGCTTATTCCAATATCTCTCTTCTCATTTCTTCATTATAAGGAACACAAATTCTATTTTCGTAGTACACGGCATTATCATCCTTTACGTTAAATCCTTGGTATGTCCCCTAGCCTGCTTTCTGCCTCATATTTCTCAAAAGAAAATTTTCAGCTTGCGCCAATATGATCATTTCTCTTAAAATGGATTGTAAACCAACGCTGCTAACATTGATTTTGTGTCTTTTGGTGGAACTATTACCTCAATCTTCAATTTCTCAAATTCTTCCACCAACCGTTGTTGTTCAGTGTATAGACATGCCAATTGCTTATTTGTTTTCCGACTTAAGGCGTCTGCGACAATATTGAATTTCCTGGGTGATAGTGTATGGTACAATCATAGTCCTTCACCAATTCTAGTCATCGCCTTTGCCTCATGTTTAATTATTTCTGTGTGAATAAATACTTTAGACTCTTATGATCGGAGTAAATTTCACACTTCCCCCATATAGGTAGTGACGCCAAATCTTTAAGGCATGGACTACTGTTGCCAACTCCAAATCATGTGTTGGGTAATTCACCTCGTGAGTCCTCAATTGCCTTGAAGCATAAGCAATTACCTTCCCTTCTTGCATCAAAACACATCCGATTCCTTGTTTTGAAGCATAACTGTATATTACAAATTCCTTGGTTGGATCTGGAATTGTTAATACAGCCGCTGACGTAAGCCTTTTCTTAAGTTCTCGAAAACTCTTCTCACACTTCTCATCCCACAGGAATTTTACTCATTTCTTTGTTAACCCTGTCATCGGTGCTGCGAGCTTCGAAAATCCTTCTATAAACAGTCGATAATAACCAGCTAAACCCAAGAAACTGCGCACTTCGTGGGCATTGGTGGGAACACTCCATTGGTTCACAACTTCCACCTTTGCTGGATCTACCTTGATTCCCTGGGCTGTTATCACATGTCCAAGGAACACGACTTGGTTTATCCAAAACTCGCATTTTTTAAACTTTGCATATAATTTCTCTCTTCGCAGTGTCTCCAACACTTCTCTGAGATGTTCCTCATATTGTTTCTCATCCTTTGAATATACCAAAATATCTTCTATAAAAACGATTACGAATCGATCCAAATAAGGATGAAACACACGATTCATCAAGTCCATGAATACAGCAGCTGCATTAGTTAGCCCAAATGGCATAACTACAAATTCAAAATGTCTATATCGGGTTCGAAATGTTGTCTTTGGTACGTCAGTTGGTTTCACCCTCAACTGGTGATATCCTGACCTTAAATCAATCTTGGAAAATGTTCCAGCTCCTTTCAATTGATCGAATAGGTCCTCTATCCTTGGTAGTGGATATTTATTCTTGATTGTGATTCAATTTATCTCTCTATAATCGATACACATTCTCATCATCCCATCCTTTTTCTTTACAAATAGCACCGGCGCACCCCAAGGTGAAACACTAGGCCGGATAAAACCCATATTTAGTAACTCTTGTATTTGGGTCTTCAACTCTTCCAACTCTTTTGGGGCCATTCGGTAAGGAGCTTTAGAGATTGGTGCGGCTCCTGGCATTAGATCAATAGTGAACTCCACTTGGCGTTCAGGAGCAATTCCTGGCAAGTCATCCGGAAAAACATCCAAAAATTCTCGCACCACTGGGACATTTGTCTATGCTTGTTCCAGTTTCTGGCAATCCAACCATCTTGACCAAATAATGCTGATTGTGTCTTTTTGTTAACATCTTTACGGCTTTCATAGCAGTCACCACTCTTGGCATTGCTCTAGCCTTTTCTCCACAAAATTTTATGTGTCCCTCCGTGGGTAAACGTAGGGTGATTTCCTTCTCATGACACCTAATGTCCGCATGATACTAAGCCAATACATCCCAAGAATCACATCGAAATCTTTCATGGCCAATATGTATAAGTCAGCATCTAAGCTATTCTCGTTCACCTTTACTTGTATGTTCTTAGCTATAGAGTTTGCAAGTATTGTCCTTCCAGATGGTATGCTAATTTCTAAAACTTCTTGTATTCCAACACTCTTACTTCCAATTAGAGAGTGAAATTTGGAAGAGATAAATGAGTGTGTGGCACCCGTGTCAAATAGCACTAACGCAGTAATACCTTGTACTAACAGCATACCTGACATGGTGTTGGGCTCGTTTTCAGCCTCCTCCTGAGTTAAAGCATACATTCAAGCAGGTCCACCTGATCCGAAAGTTCGACCCTTCGCCTCTAGAGTTACTCCATTTTCTGGACAATTCCAAACTGTGTGTCCAGGTTGCTTGCATCGATAGCATTTATTTTGTCCTATCAAGCACTCTTCACGATGATTATTACCGCAAGTGGTGCACATAGGGTTCTCCACTCCTCCAGTTTTTCTTGTTTGTTAGGGTGAGGATCCTGATTTTGAGGTCTCGCCTTAAATGAGTTGGGGTCTTGCCACTTTCTCTTCCCAGTGCTATTCTCCATTGGCCTTTGCTTCGTCCGATCTATCTCCCCTTGACCTGCGAGCGGTGTTCGTATCTCAGCCCTCAATCCTCCCTTAAACTTTTGAGCATTCTTGAGATCAGTGTCAACCAAATGCGTGGCAAAGCGACACATTTGATTAAACTTCCTTTCTTAATCCGTCACTGACATCTCACCCTGTTTCAGGTTCAAAAATTTTGTTTCCATACGCGTGCGATAAGTGCTAGGATAGTACTTCTCCATCACTATGTTCTTGAACCCATTCCATGTCAAGTTGTTCCGTTCCTCTTCGGTCATTGATCTCCAATAACTGACCCACCAATACTATGCATCCTCTTTCAGTTGGAAAGTTGTGCAGGTAACCTGTTGCGCCTCCGTACAATTCATTAGATTTAGAATCCGCTCTAACGTATCGAGCTATTCTTCAACTGCCTCAGGCCCTTGACGTCCATTAAAAGTAGGTGGTCGATGTCGATGGAATAACTCCATAGTCTTAGCTTGATTGTTTCCTCCTTGTTGAGCCATGAACGCATTCATAAACATCTAGAATTGATTGTTCTCCGGTGCAACCTCTTGTTGTGGATTCTCACCATTTCCAGCATTATTAACATTGTCGTCTTGTTGCGGTCCATTCGCGTTGATTCCACGTGGCTCCCTTCTTGGTGGCATTTTCCTAAGAAATACGTATGTTCTCTTTAGCATTTACTACAACCATTCTGTTTGGTATGATCACTCAATTGCCTAAGTTGTTTTTTGGTCTAGCAACGTAATTTTCTAATTCAAGTATGGTCATTATTCATCCCCCAAGTCCTCGTCCTACTTAATAGATTTGTATTTATTTATTTTTTTTTTATTTAAAATTTATTCATAAGTATCATTATTAT
The DNA here is from genome assembly GCA_023678885.1 of Pogostemon cablin. Classification (NCBI taxonomy): domain Eukaryota; kingdom Viridiplantae; phylum Streptophyta; class Magnoliopsida; order Lamiales; family Lamiaceae; genus Pogostemon; species Pogostemon cablin. The sequence continues at coordinate 9,824,396 of CM043008.1, read as the reverse complement.
TATTTTATTATTATTGTTATTGTTGTTAATCATAAAAATTTAATTAATGTTTACTATTGTATATTAATGTTTGAGAAAGAAACCCACACATTGTAACCATTGTCTTTAATGATTTGGTTATTTATTGGTGGTAATGACTATTAATGTCTTCATTATACTTTGTGTTATTTATGTGTCTTATATACTACATATATGTATAGTTAAAAAGTTTTTAAACTTTAGATAAAACCAAAGAAATTATTATTATTATTATATATATATATTTTTGGACACATAAATAGTAAAACATAATAAAAGAGAAATATAAACATACCTTCTAAATTTAGAAAATATAACTGAATCAAAGTAATTCAGAGTAACTAATAAAATTTACAGTTTTTTTATATATAATCATTATGTCAAATAAGTGTTCTATTTATTTATGAAATATATATATATATATATATATATATATATATATATATATATATATGAACATTTTTTATCATATTTTATTATTTTTTTTATTATTATTATTATTTATTTATTTATTTTGTGTTGTGTGTTTATATGTGTATTGTATAATAAATTTGACATTTTAACTCATTATAGATACCAAGTAAATAGGTGAAGCTTCATTTAAATGGTAGATACTTTGGAGGACAAGTAAAACATATAACTTAAGGAATGAAAACTAGTGATTATGATTAATCTTCTATTTCTATAGGGTCTTCTTTCGGGTCGATTTCTTCACCCATTTCCATATCCTCATTGATCTCCCATAGACACTCGGGCTCCTCCCCGGTCATCCACCATTTAGTCAAATCACCCATAAACGCTGCATAGTCGATTAGGGGTACGTCTATCATAACGCTCACGACGACTTTCTTGCGACACAATTCTGCCACGTAACTTGTAACCGCCCCATATGATGCTTTCCACAAACTGTACAAAGCATGGAGATGTTGAGCTACATCGTGGTTCTCATTCCTTGGATAGTGGCGGAAGGCATGTAGTCTCATTTGGCGAAGAGGGTCGACATGGATAGATTTTCTTGCGGTGACTTTTATTGATGCCATCTAAATTGTCTCACATTAGTCATAAACACTAGTACATTTGTGTTTAAGATTTAGAGTGTTACCTTGTGGTTGACGCGGTCTGGCGAGTGTGCAATTGCTTGGACTTGGTGTGTAATGTCATGCCAATTCATACACATATATGGAAATAGGTCATGTATATGCGATATTTAGTATGTAGAAATCCTTTTTGCAAAAAATGTACATGCTGAATTTTGTTAAAAGGATAGGACATATTATTATTATTATTATTATTATTATTATTTTTTACAGAATTTTATTATGCAGCACTTATATGATGAAATTCAAAGTGTATAAAATACATATATACAGAATTTTAAACACAACTCATGCAAAATAAATTTATGGGCAGCGAAATATATTTGATTTTTATAGTCTACAGAACCGCAAGGGCTCTGATACCAACTGTAACATCCCAGGTTTTTATAAAATATTTTTATAAAAATAGGATGTTAATTAATTTAAAAATAGGGAAATTAGGGCACATAAACAAATAAGACACATTTCATAATTGATAAAAGAATACTAAAAAGTAGTTCATGATGAAAAAAACATAGTGTTTTGCCTCTAGTTAAATAGAGGATCATAAGTTCATAATGCATAAAACTTAAAAATAGAATCCATAGCAATTGAGGTGTGATTGCCTAAGTCAATTACACCTCCCACCAAGCCTTGCATCAACATTCATAATCTGAAAATATTCAGTGTTTGGGGTGAGCATTTCAACTTGCTCAGTGGGGAACCATATGCATATTCAAATATAAATAATGACATGCTTCAACATCATGTATTCATCAACTTGGTATAAAATAGTTTTAAGTTACTTGATCGATCGATAATATCATGAGCACGGCGAGTATACCTCGGAGATCTTTATACAATCACAGCCCCTAAGGGACCCTGACTAATTTTCATGGTACAATTAAGTACAAAACTTGCTTTCATATATCATGTATGCATTCATAGATTCATGTCATGAACATTTAGAAACATGCAAATTCATATAGGAAAACACATAAAATTCCCACACCTTAGTCTTGGACTCTTGATAACTTAACTTGCTTGAAACTTGAAACTCTTGAGAACTTGCTTTAGAGTGAAATGTGGTGGTGTGAGTAGTGAGTTTGGGGCTTGGATTTATATAGGGGTTTGTGAGCTAATGGAAAGGCTTAACACTAAATAAACATAAATGTCATCATAATAATTACCCTATATTAATTGTAGATCATGGGAGTGGAAAGTTTGTGTGTTAAGCTCACATGTGAGGAAATATGAAAGGTCTCACAAACTCCTAAGTTGTGACCTTTTAGTAATTCCTATATTATTTTATTTTATTTTATTTTATTTTATTAATTAGTTAAAATTAGTGGGGAGTGTTACATTCACGATTTAAGGCAGACTGGTACAGTGGCTGAGTTGGTTGACAAGTTTGAGGAATTGAAATCCTATCTTCTGATTTTTAAGAGAGATCTACCTAAAGAATACTTTGTTTCAAGCTTTATTAACAAGCTCAGATATGATATTAAGGGAGCTATTCTGATTGCTAAACCAAAGAGTTTTGAAGAAGCTATATCCATGGCTAGAAAGCATGAATTCAGATGCAGTTTCTAAAAGATATAGGCAGGTTGTCAAAACAACAGTAACTTATGCACCAGGGAAAGTGCAAACTAACTTTCCTAAATTCAATTATTTCAAAGAACTTCCTGGAGATAAAATTCCCCTCATAAAAGAGAATGACACTAGATTTCCTCCGATAAGATTGCTAACAGAAAGTGAAATGACAAGGAGAAGAGAACAAAAATTATGTTATAATTGTGATGAGGTTTTTGTTCTTGGACATAAGTGTAAAAATAGACAAGTGTTTATGCTCATGTCCAAAGAAGAGGAGGAAGCCTTGAATGAAGATAATAGCAGAGGTGAATGAGACCATCATTAAAAAAGATATGACCATTTCTTTGAATGCTATGGAGGGGTGTTCAAATATCAACACCATTAGAATGAGAGCTAAGGCTTTTGGCATGGAGATTTTTCCATTAATTGATAGTGGGAGCACTCACTGCTTCATTGATTAATATGTGTGCTACAAGATAAGGTGTAAGGTAGAAAATGTATACCTATGATGGTTACTATTGCTGATGGAACCAAGGTAATAAGTAGAAAAATCTGTCTTGACTTTACATGAGAGATACAAGAGCAAAAGTTTACATATCCTATGAGGATCATTAAACTTGGAAGTTGTGACAAGGTTTTAGGGGGAGATTGGTTAAGAAAACATAGTCCAGTTGAGATTGATTACAACCAGATGAAGATATCAATCAATAACCTTGGAAAGAAAGTGAGTATTAGAGCTGTAATACCTGAAGCTGAGGTCAAACTCTTATCAGGAAGGAGTCTGCAGAAACTAATAAGGAGTGAAAACTATTATCTAATAGGGAAACTCTACTCTGTGTAAGGTGATAGTCAAACACATAATGAAGAGATAGATAAAATACTCATGGAGTACTAGGATGTCTTTAAGGAACCAACAACTCTACCTCCTATGAGAAACATACAGCATCACATCAACTTCACACCTGGATCTTCACCCAAGAGACAAGTTCCGTACAGATATCCACACATACAAAAAGGGGAGATTGAAAATTTGATTAGAGAAATGCTTGAGGCAGGGGTGATTAGAGCAAGTCAAAGCCCTTACACTTCGACTATCATTTTGGTAAAAAAGAAGAAATAATCAAACAGAATATCAACTTTCACATCTCACATCTCAGATAAATCAAACATACAGAATTCAACAAGTTTGGGCTCCGATTGAATGAATTAAGAGAAATGGGCTTGACTTACCTGAATTGAAGAGAAGCCCAATGGATTCAAGAAAAATGGGCCTTGTCCATGAACTGCAATGGAGATTATACAGATATTCTCACCCAAGGACCACTTGTCAGAGTGTTGTGCGCGAGCACTGCATGTGTTAAGCACAAATCGTTAGAGCTGGACATAGTGCATGATAGAAATACCAATGAAAAAGACAGAAAGGGTAGGGGGTAAAAACAAGCTCGAACACAACTAACAAGGTATTGTTCAAGCTCGGCTCGAATTTCAAAGAGTAAAAATTCAGCTCGGTTCGAGCTCGAGCCGTTTATCATTCTTTATGTTCAGATTCGACTCGGCTTCTAAAAAATTAGCTCATAAGCTACTCGGCTCGGTTTGGGTGTGAATTACATTTTCAAACAAAAGTATTACCTGCCTTTCACCTTTTCAGTTTTCACATTAAGTAAGTTGTACTGTTTTTGCGTTCAATTAATGCAGCTGAAAAAGAAAGTCTACTGTCTACACAAACGTACCTATATCATGAAAAGTCAAGTGAAAAACATTTTTTATATAGCCTTACTTTTCTCTCTCATTTGTAATATAGGCACTATAATTCTTCCATTAACCATTAAAATCTCATTTCAAATGTATTAAAGCACTGTACTAATCCATAAAGATGCTACAAAGATAGGTAAAATAAAAAATGAAAGTTACTCATTCATTTAAAATCATAAGTTCAATATAAAACTTAATAAATAAATAACTAAATAACAGAAAGTTAAGATAACTTGTGCAGATGATTTGCCTCAATTTCTCTCTGCATATTACCTGAAAAAGAAAAAAAAATCTCGTAACTTATCACATATATGCATGTGTATGTAATAAGAGAGAAAAAATGGGAGTACCTTCAACGTCAACTCAATCTCATTCAAAATTTTCCAGATCAACCTTTTGCATATTCTCTGCATCAAACTGAGAACATGAGCAAAATAATTAATATTAAACCCATATAGAAGCATTGAGAACATTTATTACAATTAATAAAGGTACCTCTACTTGTTTAGCAATTTTCCACTCAGAACGTAACCAATCTCCAGTGCATACAATTGCTTGAACTGTCTCAGGCTTCAAAGAGCTTCAATATTGATCAAGCACTCTTCCTCCAGCACTAAAAGTAGATTCCGAAGCCACGGAAGTCATAGGAATGGATAGTATATCACGTGCCATGTTTGACAAAGTTCGAAACTTTAAAGTGTTCATTTTCCACCAATCTAATACATTGAATTCAACATCTGAATCTTCTTTACACATATACAAACCTTCTTCGAGGTATATATCCAATTCAGATTTGTTAGGAACAACAGACTCCAATTCTTGTGCCCATAACTCAAACTCACTCCTGCCTTTGGTTTTGCCTTTTACTTTTTCGGCACCAACATTTCCTTCAGATGGTCCTATGGAGTTTGCTTACTAATTTTACATCCTTAGAAGTAGGATTAGAAACATACTCCATATACAACTCATGTAAATGCAATTTTACTAACGCAATCCCCCCTCACAAGCCTTAGAAGCTTGATAAATTTTTTAGTAGAAAAACTTAATCAATTTCATCTTAAATCTAGGGTTAAGAACAGCTCCCATGGCCATCAACATGTTGCAATCCCCTCAATATTTGTCAAAATTTTCCCTCATTCTCAAGGCTAATTTTTTCACATAATCATTATTTCCATTAAGGTATTTCTCATCTAAAACCAGTCTTATTTTCCAAACTTCAGGTAAAAACAGATTTGATGTTGGATAATTGACCCCAGAAAAAATACGTGGTATCCCAATCTTCTGTAGATGGTAACCATTCATATTGTGGATCCCTTTCTTTATATCTTGGAAACACATCCTTAAAAATCAAAGCTGATTCTAGGATAGCAAAAGTAGAATTCCATCGAGTTGGTACATCAAGAACTAAGCCTTTTGAGGTTGGAAGCTGAAGTCTTTTTTCTATCTCATTAAATCTATGGAGCCGGGAAGGTGACATTTTAAGATACTTGACACTTTCACGGACATTTTAAATGACAGATTTTATCTGTTGTAGACCATCTTGCACCATAAGATTTAACACATGAGCACAACATCGTACGTGAAAAACCTTCCAACTAAAATAAAGTTTTCCTTTCATTGTAAAATTATCTTTCAAGTTCCTCACAGCTACATAATTAGATGATGCATTATCTAAAGTGAGAGATGATATTTTGTTCTCAATTCCCCACTCACTAAGACAATGAAAAATACAATCAGATATTGCTAATCCAGTGTGAGGAGGTGTTAGAACACAAAAATTCAGTATATGTTTATGCAGCTTCCACTCTGAATCAAGAAAATGGCACGTAAGACATAGATATCCAATATTTTGATTAGAGGTCCAAAAATCAGATGTTAAACTAAACCTTGCAACACTTTCGAACATGATTTTTAGCTTTTTCTTTTCTAAAGTATATAACTTCACGCAATCACTCCTCAAAGTGACACGTGATATCTTCTCAAATCGTGGATTCAATGTTTTGCAAAACATCACAAAAATCTCATGCACTAACATCCGAAATGAATACTCATGTACAATAACCATTTTTGCTAGAGATTCTCTTACCTTTTCTTTGTCAAACCTGTAAGTAGTAATTGTGCCTCCTAATCCGCCTCCAAAGTCACTTGGCCCTAATGGTTAACAGACTTAGATTCTGAGTACTAGCAAGACGAATTGGACAACCTTCTAAGTGTCGATGGAATTGTGTAGTTGCACCTTGAGAATTCGTAGCAATTAGTTTACCACAGTGGTTGCACTTTCCTTTTTCTTTATCATCATTCGTGTTGATAAGTGTAAAGTCATCCCAAATCTTTGATTTTCTTTTCCGAACCTTCTTTTTCAAATCATTTTGTTTATTGTCTTGAACTTCAACATTTTTTTCAGAATCCATCTTCTGAGCAATTCAACCCTGCAAAATACAATACATAAAAAAATGTAAATGATGTAAGTTGATGTTATGTAATTTTTCACTTCTATACAAATAAGGAATTGATTCTACTTTAAATTTGAGTAGAAAGCTATAGATGTTATGAAAGATTGAACAAAAGTTCTCTTAGGCAAATAATCAAACACTTATGAGCATTACCTAGGAAAGATGAAGCATATGACAGAGGATTCATCCAGTAACCAAGAAAATAAATAGAGAAATGAGAGAGGGAGAGGGAGAGGGAGAGACACAAAATCCAATCCGACTACAAAACCAAGAAATCAAAATAATTTAAAATTAAAATTCATTCAAATTCCAACTACAGTAGGGCGACTCTAAGAATTCTATCTTGAACCTTGAAATCCAAACATTGTAATCTGTGGAAGTCATTAATACATAAGAATATGAAGGGAAATATTTAGAAAAATAAAAGAACATTTACTTACATAAGTATCACGAGATTACCGAATCGAACAGAGCATTGTTCAAGCTCAATTCGAATTTCTTTACAAACATGAAATTGTGTTCAAGCTTGGATTGAGAAGAAAATGAACGAACTCAAACGAGCCACCGACTAGCCGAGTCCGAGCCGAATATCAAGTTTTGCTGTTTGATTTTCACCATGGGGCAGACAAGAAATACGTATGTTCTCTCTCTCTTCTTGAATTCTCTTCTCTAATCCTCTTTTCTTCTTCCCAAATCTCTTTCCTTCTTCTAAATTTCTTTCTTCCTTCTGCGCAGGTTGAGCTTGAAGCCTGAAATTGGAGGAAGTTAATTGAGAGTTTATTTTAACTTTAGAAGTTTCTTACATTTCCCTAAGAAGCATGTTTCTTTTCCCACGTTTCTTTTCTTATTGTATTGAGAACATGTTTCTTTCTTATTATATTGGAGTTGGAAATTATATTTTTGAAAAATACAAAAATATTTATTGGGTCATAACATTTGATGATATGATCAATATTTCAGAATATGTTTAAAATTTATTTATATGATCTTTTAGTTATTTTGTTTATTCATTTTCCTTATTTAAATATTAGGAGTCCTTTAAATATGTTATTAGAGATTAATATTTGGGATATTGGAAATAAAATATTTTCTAGATCTCTATCATTCTTAAAATCCTCTTTCATCTTCTCTCCCCCCTTCCTCTCGTGCTGCCTATCTCTCTCGTTCTATCTCTCTCGCCATCTCTTTCTCAATCTCTCGGTATCTCTCTCAGTTCTCTTCTTTATTCTTGTTACGAATTTTGCGTTCACTCGAAAATCACTTTTCGATACACAGATTAGGGCGCATCATTGGTGCTCTCGTTGAGAGATCTCAACATGGATGATTAATCAAAAAACAAGCGTGGGAAATAGCCTTTCAGCAACTGCAAGATCAATTTGATAAATAAACAATCATTCATAGCCAATCACAACAACAATTGTTTAACATGATGGAAGAGATCAAGTCTACCATTTGAACCATGCAAAATCAGGGAGCCTCAAGTTCGTCTGCAGGGGTTTTGGGACCATTGCCTATTAAGTCGCTTAATATGGCCCATGGAGAAACAGTTGGAGAAGCCCCAAGTTTAATACCATTAAATTGGATCTGCCAAAATTTGATGGAATTGATCCACATGGGTAGGTATTTCGCATACAAGAGTATTTTAATTTTCATGAAACACCAGAAGATCAACGCCTACGCATCACGGCTTTTAAGTTCGAAAGAAAAGCCTCTGACTGGTACCAATACGTGAAAACTAATAATCTTTTTATAGATTGGCCAGATTTTCTTGAAAAAGTGAAGCTTCAATTTGGCCCGTCACAGTTCGAAGATTACCAAGGAAAGTTATCAAAGTTAACTCAAAGGGATACGGTAGCCGATTATCAGTCTGAGTTTGAGAGATTAATGAATAAGGTATCAGGTATTTCTGAACCTATTTTAATATCAATGTTTGTGGCTGGTTTGGAATCGGTTATTCAGCATGAGATGCTTATTGCCCGACCGACTATCTTTGGTGGAAATATTTGCTCTTGCGAGAGTATTCGAAGCCCGGGCCGACGACTCTCACCCCGAGTCACGATTTTCTTCTCAAGGAGGGTTAAATGACAATGTTGATGACAACCCCACTAAGCACAACTCTGATACTATGGCTAAAGTAACCAAACAAGATGTGAGTACAGTCACGATGGGGAACTCATTTGGGCCAAAACAACTAATGAGAGGCCCCAATCTACCGATATGATGATTGTCAGCTGAATAGATTAAGGTGAAGCGTGAAAAAGGTTTTTGCTACAATTGTGACCAAAAGTGGTCAGTGAATCATCGTTGTCAAAGTCGATTTTTACTGCTTGTGGGATTTGATGATGGAGGCCAAGATGAGACGCAAGAATTGGAAACATCAAGTTATGTTCTACATCTACATCGGTTCTGATATGACCCACCTTGAGGACAAGGTGCTTTCTAAAGACGGAGGGAATATACGATCAATATTTCAGAATATGTTTAGAATTTATTTATATGATCTTTTACTTATTTTGTTTATTCATTTTCCTTATTTAAATATTAGGAGTCCTTTAAATATGTTATTAGGGATTAATATTTGGGATATTGAAAATAAGATATTCTCTACATCTCTATCATTCTTATCATCCTCTTTTGTCTTCTCTCTCTCCTTCATCTCGTTCTGCCTCTCTCTCTCTCGTTCTATCTTTCTTGCAATCTCTCTCTCAATCTCTCGGTATCTCTCTCAGTCCTCTTCTTTATTCTTGTTTGTGTTCAATCGAAGATTGCTTTATGATACACTACAAATTAGGGCGTATCATTTGGTATCCAGAGCAGTCGACCCTCGGAGTTCTGATATAAAAAAATAGCTGAAGGAACTAGATCAAATAAGATACAGAAACTGGAAGTATTAATATGTGATGAGTGTTGGATTGTATACTAAAAGTCTATCTTTTTGTATGAACAATGTTTTAACAATATTTAAAATGAGAATCATTGATCAAATAATTGCATCTTATAATTTATTTATATGTCGATGCAATAGTCCACTTACTTTATACTGTAGATAATATGGTGTGTGGTGTCGCACGGAAGATCGTATTGTCGGCTCCTTATAAAGTATAAACAGATGCTCACAACCGAGATAGATGGGGACAATCTATTGGGATGGTTTTAGTGTGATTTGGTATTAGTTTGTCTTGACTATAAAATCACATTAGTGCACTTTGTGTTTATTGAGTAGGACCGCTTGAGATCGTTTTACTTATATTGACTACATAGGAAAACTTGATCTCAATTATTATGGATGTTCGTGCTCTTAATTCCTATACAATGATCTTGACACGTAAGCCAGTATTTATGTCTTTGATTCATCAATGGGTGAGATTTATATATTAAATCAACAAGCTTGGTGAGTTGGGAGATGGTGTTGTCTCTTTGGTGTATTGTTGATTGTAGAAAGAATTCATATCTTATTAAATAAGCTGATGATATCTCCTTGAGGAGCTCATATGTATTATCATGTAAACCCTGCAGGTGGATTTTTTCCGGCATGATGATGAGATTGAGTTGTACTACTCTCAGATGAGATATTAATTAATGAAGTTGTCAGTAACTTAATTAATTAATGGACATTGTATATCTTAAACACGGAGAGATTAACGGGCTCATTAATAAGAAGGAGTCCATAACCTAATATGGGATTAGAGCGGCAGTGCAGTAATAATACTTTAATGGACTGTATTATTATTATTGGATTTAAGTATAAGTTTTGGGCTAAACTTGAATATTTAAGCCCAATGGAGGCCCGACTCTAATTTCTCCTCTTAGTCTCTGTTGTAGCCCATATATAAGCCACCTCAATAGTCTGGGAACCCTAGTTTTATGCCTAAAAATGTGAGATAGGATAGGAGACTGCAGATTGAGAGGGTCTTGAAGATCGTCGCTCACACGATGTCAGGACTAGGCTTGGAAATACAGGAGAAGATCGAAAGGTCGTTGGTTGTTGCTAATCGTTCTCTTCACCAATATACCACGGTGAAAGGTAATTTATTCTATTCATTTTAGCTGCTATAGAATTACATGAAATCCAAACGAATCATGTGGACTATAAGATCCGTACGCTAACAATGAGGTGGGGAATAGAAGGTTGATTGAAGGACAACTTGAGACCTTGAATCAAAATCAGGAAGAGATACAAAATGTTGTGGGAGTATTGCAGTCATCTCAAGAGGGTGTTCAAAATACACTGAAAATACTGGAAGCAAATCAGAAGGCAATGACCCTACAAATGCAAGAAATATCAAATCAACTGCAAATGCTTAACAAAGGGAAGCAAGTAGCTGATGGCATCTTACCTTCTCCTAGTGGAGTTAACAACCATAGGAAAAATTCTTAGCAAGGAGTTGGAGGTATAATCAATAGAGGAGGATCTGGTTCCTAAAACCAGGGAAGAAACAACACTTTCAGTCCAATCCAAAAAGTAGAGTTTCCCACATTTGATGGAGCAAAACCAAGGGCTTGCACTACAAAAATTTTTTTTAGCAACCGAATTACCAATGTAATTCAATCAATTGGTAATTACTAATGGAATAGTAACAAAAATAAATTTTTTATTTTAGCAATGGAATGCCAACATATTTATTCTCTATTTTAATAACGGAATTCAATCCGTTGGTAAAATACCAACGGATTACCAAGGGAATCATTATATAAATTACCAACGTAATTATTAGCAATGGATTACCGATAGAATTGATTTTTCTTTGATAAAAATTTACCAACCACCACTTTACCAACAGAATTTTACCAACGGGTTCCGTTGCTAATCCGTTGGTAAGCCAATTTAATAATGGAATTAAGGCTTTTACCAACGGAATATTCCGTTGGTAAAAATTAATTTTTTTGTAGTGTTGGGTTAGAAGATGCAACAGGTATTTTCAAATTATAAACTCCATAACTGATGATTGTAAGGTTCTATATACAGCTATGCACTTAGAAGGAAAAGCTGAACTATTGTTTCAAGGATTTTCTGAAACTAAGAATAAGATTAGTTGGGAACAGTTTGTTGAAGCTTTATTGATCAAATTTGATGATATTGATCCTAAGTTAATTGTAGGAGAGTTTCACGATTGAAAGCAGACTGGTATAGTGGCTGAGTTGGTTGACAAGTTTGAGGAATTGAAATCCTATCTTCTAATTTTTAAGTGAGATCTACCTAATGAATACTTTGTTTCAAGCTTCATTAACAAGCTCAGAGATAATATTAAGGGAGCTATTCTGATTATTAAACCAAAGAGATATGAAGAAGCAATATCCAAGCTAGAAAGCATGAATTCACCGCAGATGCAGTTGCTAAAAGATATAGGCAGGTTGTCAAAACAACAGTAACTCATGCACCAAGGAAAGTGCAAACTAACTTTCCTAAATCAAATTATTTCAAAGAACTTCCTGGAGATAAAATGCCCCTCAGAAAAGAGAATGACACCAGATTTCTTTCGAGAAGTTTGCTAATAGAAAGTAAAATGGCTAGGAAAAGAGAACAAAAATTATGTAATAATTGTGATGAGGATTTTGTTCCTAAACATATGTGCAAAAATAGACAAGTGTTTATGCTCATGTCCAAAGAATATGAGGAAGCCTTGAATAAAGATAATAATGAAATAATAGCAGAGGTGAGTGAGACCATCCTTACAGAAGATATGACCATTTCTTTGAATGCTATGGAGGGGTGTTCAAATACCAACACCATTAGAATGAGTGCTAAGGCTTTTGGCATGGAGATTTTTCCATTAATTGATAGTGGGAGCACTCACTGTTTCATTGATGAAGATGTGTGCTACAAGATAAGGTGTAAGGTAGAAAATGTTACACCTATGATGGTTACTATTGCTAATGGAAGAAAGGTAATACGTAGAAAAATCTGTCCTCACTTTACATGGGAGATACAAGGGCAAAAGTTTACTTATCCTATGAGGATCATTAAACTTGGTGGTTGTGACATGGTTTTAGAGGGAGATTGGTTAAGAAAATATAATACAGTTGAGATTAATTAAAACCAGATGAATATATCAATCAATAACCTTGGAAAGAAAGTGAGTATTAGAGCTGTAACACCTGAAGCTGAGGTCAAATTCTTATCAGAAAGGAGTTTGCATAAAGTAATAAGGAGTGAAAACTATTGTCCACTAGGGAAACTCTACTCTGTACAAGGTGAGAGTCAAACACATAATGAAGAGATAGATAAAATACTAATGGAGTACGGGGATGTCTTTAGTGAACCAACAACTCTACCTCCTATGAGAAACATACAGGATTACATCAACCTCACACCTGGAGCATCGCCCAAAAGACAATCTCCATACATATATCCACACATACAAAAAGGGGAGATAGAAAATTTGATTAGAGAAATGCTTGAGGCAGGGGTGATTAGAGCAAGTCAAAGCCCTTACACTTCGCCTATCATTATGGTGAAAAAGAAGAATGACAGTTGGAGGATGTGCGTGGATTACAGGTATCTCAACACTCTCAGTATTAAGCTTGCTTTTTCTATAACCATGATTGATGAGTTGCTAGATGAGTTGAATGGATCCAAATACTTTTCAAAAACAGATCTAAGATTTGGACATTTTCAAATCAGAATGAATGAAAGAGATATTCCAAAAACTAGCTTTGTCACACATAGTGGGCAATATGAATTTTTGGTGATGCCCTTTGGTTTATGCAATGCTCTTGCCACCTTTCAAGCATTGATAAACCAAGTATTTAACCCATTTTTGAGGAAATTTATCTTAATTTTCTTTGATGACATCTTGGTGTATAGTCTAAACTGGGAATTATATGAGGAGCATTTGAAAACTACCTTAGATACTCTCAGAAGACATAAATTATATGCAAAGAGAAGTAAGTGTACTTTTGGACAGGAGCAGATAGAGTATTTAGGGCATATCATCTCTAGAGATAAAGTAGCCATTGATACAAACAAGATTGATAGCATGGTTAATTGGCTAAAGCCAAATAGCATCAAGTCCTTAAGAGATTTTTTTAAGTCTGACAGGATATTACAGGAAATTTGTGAAAGGCTACAGAATGATCAGTAAACCACTCACTAGATTAATCAAGAAAGACTCATTTGTATGGAATGAAGAAGCTACTAAGGCTTTTGAAACTTTGAAAAGAGCTATGACTACAACACCAGTTCTAGCTCTTCTAGATTTCAGTAAGACTTTTATAGTGAAAATTGATGCCTCAGTTTCTGGAATGGGAGCTGTATTGATGCAGGATGGAAGACAATTTGCCTACTTGAGCAAGGCATTTGGTCCTAAGAACATAGGGCTGTCGATTTATGAGAAAGAGTTTATGGCAGTATTGTTGGCCATTAATAAGTGGAAAAACTACTTGCAAGGAAATCACTTCATTATCAAGAGTGATAAACTAAGTTTGAAACATCTGCTGGATCAAAAGCTTTCCACTACATTACAACAGAAATGGATTAGTAAGCTTCTGGGATTTGATTATGAAGTGCAATATAAGGAGGGAACTGAGAGTAGGGTGGCTGATGTTATATCAATAAAGGGTTAAATGGAGATTGAAGTAAATAGTTGCAAGGCAATTACCTTAGTACAATCAAATTAGATTAATGAAGTTATCAGTAGCTATGATGGAGATGATAAAATTTAAAGTGTGGTAGCATAAAAATTGATAGATGCTAAATTTTATCCAGAATTTTAAGTAAAAAATAGAATTTTGAGGTACCAGGGAAGAATATGCATTGGAAACAAGAAGGAAATGCAAGAATCAATAATGACAGTATTGCATAGATCCCCTTTAAGAGGTCATTCAGGCATACATGGTACCTATCAGATAATTAAGTCGATTTTTCATTAGTCAGGAATGAAGAAGACTGTGGAAGAGTTTGTGAAAGAATGTGGCACATGTTAAAGAAATAAAGATGAACATATGCAATATCCAGGATTGTTCAATCCATTGCTTATTCCTCAACAATCATGGAGCCACATAGCTATGGATTTCATAGAAGGGCTACCTAAGTCAGATGGAAAAAGTGTGATACTGACTGTGACTAATAAATTCACTAAATATGGACACTTTATTGCTACGTCTCATCCATACACAGCTGAAGAGATTGCTAAAGCATTTTTGAATTAGATTTACGAACTTCATGGAGTGCCACAAAGTAATGTTTTTGATAGAGACAAAATTTTTTCCAGCAACTTCTGGAAACAAATTTTCAAGATAGTTGGGGTAAGCTTAGTGATGAGAGTGGAAATCTACGTCTTTTCGGTATCATATTACCTAGTTTCTGTTAGAATAATGTCATATATTCGTGTTGGATTGCGTGGTTTATGTATTTTACATGATTATGGTGCTTCTAATGGATTTTGTGGAGTTTTGAAGGTTAAAACAGGGTAAGAATGAAGCAAAACCGAAGACTAGAAAGAAACGAGCTGAAAAGGAGCTTACTTAAGTTGCATGAGTCAGCACGACTTGGCAACTCAAGTCGTGTTGGATGTCGTAGAGGTCAGAATTGATCAGTGAGTCAACTCGACTTGTCTTGGACATCTCGACTTGCAGCTCGAGTCGAGTAGCGTCTGAGGCAAGCCAAGTTGCATGTCGTGTGAGGTAGAGTCGAGACAGAGTTTATACAGTGAGCCAACACGAGTTGACAGGTGATGACTCGACTTGCCAACTCGACTCGACTTGGTGTACGGAGAGGATCCAGTTTCATAGCAGTGTAACACGACTAGACAGACGAGAGCTCGACTTAGTGACACGACTCGTGTTAGGGTGACTCGAGTTGCATTACAAAGCAACACGAGTCGTGTTGCTAACTTGAGTTGGACATCCCAACTCGAGTTGGGTTATTTTGGGCCAAAAGTCAGGATTTTCGATACCCTGCGTGTGGTAAAATGTAAAACTAGCCCAAAGGACTCAGTTTCGAGGCCCATGGTATATAAGGAAGATCAAACACCTGGAGAAGGGAACCGATCATTCAACACAAGAACAAAACGTGAACTCAATTCACGCACCATCCATCACCCAATTCACATAATTCCTTTCACCCATCCATCCCATCGGTCCATAGGAGGTTTCAAGTGCGATTTTGAGAGCCACTCCAATAGGACAGACGGAGGAAAGAAGCAAACCACGTATTAGGGTTTTGTATCTTTTCTATTCTTTTCAATTGTTGATTTGATTGTGAAATTGTCAGCCATGAGGGTTGTGTGTAACCTCATGGGGCTAAAAACCCTTTTACAGTTCTAAGGATTGAAAGTTAAGGTAGTTGATTTGGGAACCTAGACAAATATTGTGAATTTATGCTATTGTTGATTCTTGTTTATTCAATTTATTCATATCATGTTAAACATTTGTAACGTCTTCATAGCATGCTATTGATGTTGCCCGTGATGCTTGGTATGTTATGTTAGCTTGTATGCATACGTGCTTAATATTGTCTGTTCGCTAAGGATTATAGTAGTTTGCCCATGAACACGATAATCCCAAGGGCTGGTAAATAAGATACTTGATTGTCTTAGTAGAATAATGCAATTTAGAATTCAAGTAGGAAGTGAATAAGTTTGAGTAGTACTTTCAGAGAATATAAGTTAGTCGAATTAGTCATCCGGAGGTTTATGAAATTTGCCTTATTAGTATCTAGGAAGGAGGTTCAAAAATATTCACGCATCACCTTTTGATGTATTTCCATTAAAATAGTATGAATGAACAATAGGACATCTAGGAGACCAAATCAATTGCACTAAACCTGATACCTTAGAGCTGTTACTTCTCTCTTGATTCAATCTTGAATATTCCTTGCTTTCATTTATTTTGTTATTCATCTTTTCAATTCTTTAGTAATTAATTCAATTCAAACAATTTGAAATTGGTTACCACAATTCTGATTAAAGAGTAATAAAAATTAAATAAATAATCAATTATCTCAGTGGGAACGATATTAATTTTAACTGGGGTACTTGTCATTACAATTGACATCCCAACACTTGGGGATTTTAATTGAGGTGCGCAATAATTGTCTAACAAGTTTATGGTGTCGTGCTGCCGGGAGCAGTAAATTATTTATTTGCTTTTATTACTGATTTAATTAGAATATTTTCTTTGAGATTTAATTGTCTACACTTTGAATTTTCTTGAAGTTACATGCACACCAGGGCAAAGAAGAGAACACAAAATCTTGAATTTGATCCGGAGGTTGAAGCGTCTGCTAGAAAAAGGAGAGAAACATCAAAGAAGATAAAGCACCTCCTAAGGTTGTTAAGGTACCGAATCCGAAAAAAAAAGCGGACACATCAGCACCTAAAACAGTTGTAGAGGAAGAGAAAGAAAAGATTAAATATCAGGCTATCCCAAAAGAAGCTGAGTTAGAAGTTGAAGCAGAAATAGCTGTAGAATCAACAATTATGGGAGTTAGAACATATGAAGATGACATTGTCATCCGAGAGATGTTCAAGTCTACCAATCTTGGAGGATCAGGCGTAGTTGGGACCATTCAAGCTGATGAAGCAAATGATATAAGACCAGCCCTGATCAACATGGTGGAGAAAAATCCTTTCGCCGGAGGTATTTTCGATAAATCCTATGGACATTTGAAGTGCTTAAACAGCTACATAGACACAGTTAAAGCTGCTGACAATACTAATGATAGATGGAAGATGAGACTTTTCCAATTTTCTCTTGCTGACAAGGCAAGGGAGTGGTATGACAAGTTGAACGGGGACAGCTGTGCTAATTGGACTGAGTTGCAGCAGTTGTTTGTGGGTCGTTTTATGCCACCAGAGAAGATTCTTGCACTGAAGTAAGAAATTAATCAGTTCAAACAGAGGAGAACGAATCGTTTGGAGAAGCTTGGGAGAGATGCACTGATGCATTGAGGAGATGTCCACAGCATGGACTCAAAAAGTCATAGCTCATCAGTGTCTTTTACAATGGTCTTGACAATAAGTCTAGAGTGCTAGTCGATGCTTCTGCTGGAGGAACGATCTTTAGGAAAACATCAAATGTAGTGGAGAAGTTGTTCGTTGACATCTCGATGAACTCTAGAGATTGGCCATCGGAAAGGATTAGAGGGACTTATATACTCGGGAAAGTTGCTAAGGTTGAAGCAGATAGAAATGATAAAGTTGTCTCCCAGTTAGAACAGATGAATAAACACATAGTTACTTTGATATCAGGTAACAGTGGGGGAGTCAACCAAGGACCTGCTAGTGATGAGTAGTGATGAACGTACAATAAGTAGAAGATGCAAATTGGGCTATGGGACAGAGTCTCCAAGGTTCAAGAGCACCGCAAAATTGGCAGGGAAACAGATACCCTCAAGGCAATTCCAACTAGAGAAATAACCAAGGGGGAGGACCTAGCAGTCAATGAGGTCCAAGCAATCAAGGAGGATGACAGAATCAGCAGAGACATGAGAATTTTGCTTATTCAAATCAAAATAATGCAGTTCCTTATCCTCCTAATTTTGATCATGGAGCCAAGACTGAAGAAGAGAAGCCAAGTATTGATGATGTGTTAGCAAAGTACATGCAGAAGAATGATGCTGCCATCAACAAAATCAATAACTGTGTAGTGCTTATGGACTCCAATATGACAAAACAGAATGAGGAAGTAAATAATCAGTTGCAGATTCTCACATATTCTATGGGCCAGATCTCTACTATGGTAAATCAGCAGCAGCAGCAGATTATGAAGGAAAATTTCCTTCAGATATAGAAATCAACACGAAGGAGAGTGCAATTGCGATTACTTTGAGGTCCGGGAAGCAGTGTAGGCAAGAACTGATGCAGGATATGATAGAAATGAGACAGGATGGAAGAGAAAAGAGCGAGGTAACTTGGTCACTAGTTCGAACCCTGTTCAAGCCGAGCCAGGATTGGGGGGTGACAAAATCGAGTCAAGTAGCGATCCTGCAAATCAGACAGCGCTTAAGGGAGCGGTTCAACCCCATCTTGATACAAGTTCACCTTCGAAATTCCCTGAGCTTCCAAATTCTGTAGTTAACCAATCTGATCAAGCCGTTGCTGATAAAAATGGCAGCGATCAAAGAGGTTGATAGAAATAGAAGAGGTATTCGAGAAAGACAGTTTGGGACTTCCAAAAATAAGGGTCCGCTTATGTTTCCTCAAAGGCAATTATCGAAGAGCCTCGATGAGAAATTCCGAAAGTTTGTTAAAGTTATGAGGGATGTCCAAGTTACTATTCCCTTTTCAGAGTCCTTGGATCAAATGCCAAATTACGCAAGGTTCATCAAGGAGCTTATCTTGAGAAAAAGAAAGTTGAACAGTGTGGAGACGGTTAACCAAAAAGAGAATTGCAGTTCCATAATCCAAAGAAAGTTACCTGAGAAGCTGAAGGATCTTGGTAGTTTCATCATTCCTTGTGAGATAGGAAAAGGGTCGTCTAGAAGGGCATTGTGTGATTTAGGAGCCAGCATTAATTTGATGTCCTTATCAGTGTACAAGAAGCTTAGTTTGGGGGGGTTAAAACCCTCCTCTGTGGCCCTACAGTTATTAGATAGGTCATTGTCATACCCTAAGGGGGTTGTTGAAGATGTGCTGGTCAAGGTTTCGGAGATGGTTTTTCCGGTTGACTTCCTAGTACTTGATATGGAGGATGATAAGGATGGCGCGCCTCTGATCTTAGGGTGTCCATTTCTTACTACTGGAAGAGCTCCCATAGATGTGTTCAGAGGAGAATTGAGGCTGAGGGACGATAACAAGGAAATTATCTTTTCTTTGAATAAGGAGATGCAGTGGCCTATGACTCAGCGACAATGCAAGTCCCTGGAAGTAGTGGACACAGAGTGTGATGAGAACTTTACCCTGTCTGATGTAGAGTTCGAGAGTTTGTCCAATGATGTATGTATTGACTATCTTGAGAAGTTACTTGCATTAGGTGATGCAAGGGATAAACAGAAAAAGAAGGGGATCGACAATGCAAGCGGATCTCTTACTTTTCCTATTACTAACTCACTATTATGTTTGATAATGTTTTGGTTGCAGGAATCATGGATGATCCATATTTAAAGCCTCCGGATTTACCTCCAGATTTTCCTTCTTATATGGGTGTTGAAGATTCTAACTTGTTCAGTCCGTGTTTTGACACAGAAGATCATGTATCGGTGACAAGGAAAGGTGAGGTGGTTGGAGTAAACAATGATAGAGGAAGGATATATTTGAAGGTACGAATGCGAGAGGACTGTGCTCTGAGTTAGTAGTCAGTAAGAGGTATCCGTCGTGACTCTCCAACGTTAAACATGTGATTGTCCAGGTGTGTGTCATTTGATTGTTTTTGTTCAGTGTCAGTCCTAGTTTGAGTATGGTTATATTTTTTATTCTCAAGGATGATTGATTGGTTTTTCTTGGCACTTGATTGAGTTAAATTATTGATATTTGATGTATTGAATGATGGTTTAGTCGGGAATGTCGAGTGGTTGGTTGAAAGTTTGAGTCATTTGATTTGTACGAATGATTTTTAGCTCCTTGTTCTTAACTGAAATTGGATATTTGATGATTGATATATGTGTTTTAAGTGAGTTCAGGGAAAAAAAGGATCAAATGGCAAGTTTTGGAGCTTTCAGAGCCAACACGAATTGTATGGTACTAACTCGACTTATAGCACGACTCGTGTTGGGGTGCCGAGGTGAACAGGTTTCAGATAGATGCAACTCGACTTAATAGGCAAAAGCTCGACTTGCGTAGCTCGAGTCGTGTTGCATAGCACGACTTGAAAAGCAGTAACTCGAGTTGATAACTCAAGTCGTGTTGGGGTGGTGAAAACTTCCAAAATTGTCTAGAAAGGTAGCTCGACCCCGTAAGGCCAGCTCGAGTTGTTACACGACTCAAGCTGGGGCTCCAAGTTTGAATTTTTTTTAAGTTAAAATTTGGGGATTTTGACACTTTGCCTTATTTCTTTTTCCCGATTCCAAGCCGTGTCATATACCCCTTTCTTACCGTCGATTTTTCATGATTTCTCAGCAATAATCCACCATTCCCCCACACTTAAACACTTCACCAACTAGCACAGTCACATATAGTCTAGGTTTTGAGGAAAATTGGGGGCGAATTAGGGTTTTTTTAGTTTTGTTGTGAAGAGCAATTAAAATTTAATTCGGCCATGTACAACCTCAGAGGTATGTGATCCTTACTCATTATATATTTATATGTGCGGATATGTTGTGAATTTGTGATGGGTAAGCATAATGCGTTGAATTTGACATGTTTATTTTGGTTTTTGGTTGAGGAATTTAGTCAAACACCTGGTATGCATGTTTATTTGTGTACAAATTGATTCTTAATCATGTTGTATGGCAAGTTTGTGACTAGGGCTTTAGTAATGTGAGCATGTGGATGTTTATGAAGCGAAGTAATATGAATGCAAAGGTTAATTTGGAGAATTTGAGTTTAATTTATAGTGCAATTGAGTGAAGAAGTGTGTAGAATTCATTTTAGAGTAGGATAGGATTCATGTTTTGGATTGAAAATAGCATATTTTAGTTTTGTTAAGTGAGATTTATTCATTTCTATGTGTTGAACACTTTACTTGATAAGACTTGGATATGTGGAGATTGTTGAATTCGATTTCTACTTAGTCTTATTGATACTACGCATCATTCATATAGTAAGTATCTTGTGTTCATGTTATGGAGAATGTGGGCGAATTTTATGATCATTTTAGGTAGAGGAAAGAAGGACGATGGTAATGATAAAGGCAAAGGAAAATGGAAGCAACCGGCTAAAGGAGACTGGCCAAGTAAGAAGAGGAAAGGTGCTTCCAGTTCAACAGGTGAGGCACAGGATGATACAGCGAATCAGAGGATGGATAAGTTGAGAAGATTAAGAAGACTACCGTCGGATATCAAGCTAAGTATGAATAATTGGATTGAGATGGCTCCGGTGTGGGAGAAAGTTTCAGATAAGATCACCCGTACCCACTATCAAGACGATGGAACCATGACCACTCTGAAAATTGCTTAGGAGATCTTAGGGATGTTTGATCAGGCTGGGATTCGTCATTTTATAGAGCAGAAATGGAGGACTTATTTCCGAGAGATCGATCTGGATGGTTTGAATAGAGCATTGAGGGCTCCAGTTGGGATTCCTTTCGCTGATGATAAGAGATTTAAAGCCGACGAATTTTGGGAGTCCATCACAGGAAAGAGGAGGTTCAAGTCTAGTGTGGCAAAGGCCACCTTCATCAGAAATCCAGTTTTGCGATACTTGGATCAGATTCTGGCTAGTACTATTTTCTGTAGAGCTGAAGGGGGTAGCATTACTCAAGGAGAGCTGTATGTCTTGTGGTGCTTGATGAATTCAGTTCAGTTCAACTTGGCAGCTTACTGATTAGCGTTTTCTCAACACACAATTAATCCACAAGTATGAAGGATATCAATTGTAGTTTCGATAGGTGACCAAGTGAATATCGAACCCAAGGGACGGCGTATTATCAATTTAATTATTATCTAAATTAATTAAGATGATTATGTCAATATAGTTTGAGGATTGAATGATTAAACTACTAAACAAGTAATTAAAATAACAAATAAGATAAAGTCACTTGAAGATTTCTTTTCACATCATTCCTTTCACCCATCCATCCTATCGGTCCATAGGAGATTTCAAGTGCGATTTTGAGAGCCACTCCAATCGGAGAGATGGACGAAAGAAGCAGACCACATACTAGGGTTTTGTATCTTTTCTTATTCTTTTTAATTGTTGATTTGATTATGAAATTGTCAGCCATGAGGGTTATGTGTAACCTCATGGGCTAAAAACTCTTTTACAGTTCTAAGGATTAAAGGTTAGGGTAGTTGATTTGGGAACCTAGACAAATATTGTGAATTTATGCTATTGTTGATTCTTGTTTATTCGATTTATTTATATCATGTTAAACGTTTGTAACGTCTTCATAACATGCTATTGATGTTGCCCGTGATGCTTGGTATGTTATGTTAACTTGTGTGCATACGTGTTTAATATTGTCTGTTTGCTATGGATTATAGTAGTTTGCCCGTGAATACGATAATTCCAAGGGCTGGTAAATAAGATACTTGATTGTTTTAGTGGAACAATGCAATTAAGAATTCAAGTAGGAAGTGAATAAGTTTGAGTAGTACTTTCAGAAAATATATCTTAGTCGAATTGGCCATCCGGAGATTTATGAAATTTGTCTTATTAGTATCTAGGAAGGAAGTTCAAAACTGTTCACGCATCACCTTTTGATGTATTTCCATTAAAATAGTATGAATGAACAATAGGACGTCTAGGAAACCAAATCAATTGCACTAAACCTGATACCTTAGAGCTGTTACTTCTCTCTTGATTCAATCTTGAATATTCCTTGCTTTCATTTATTTTGCTATTTGTCATTTCAATTCTTTAGTAATTAATTCAATTCAAACAATTTGAAATTGGTTACCACAATTCTGATTAAAGAGTAATAGAAATTAAATAAATAATCAATTGTCTCAGTGGGAACGATATTAATTTTAACTGGGGTACTTGACATTACAATTTACATCCCTACACTTGGGGATTTCAATTGAGGTGCGCAACAATTGCCTAACACTTACATCCCTATATATATATTATTTATTAAATAACTCAATGAAATCTTTTAAATGTAAAAATATGTTAAAACTCAATGTGTCATAATACGAATATTTTCAATTTAAAATTTAAAAAATGAGTAAACTATCAATTTGGGGCCTAAATTAATTTTTCTATCAGTTAGGGGCCTTAAAATATATACTTCATAAAACTATATAAAAAAATAAAACAGTGTGCCATAATAGAAATATTCATATTAGATTAAATTAAATCTTCATAAAAATTACTTAAAATAAAATATTAATTGCAAGATTATAAATTATTAATTACTTTAAATAATAAATTACTTAGAACAAATATTAATTGTAATTTTATGATTATTAATGAGAGAGATTAAATAAAATAATATGTAAGATATTAAATTACTTAAAATAAAATATTAATTTGCTTAAAATAAATATTAATTGGAAAATTAATGTGGGAGTGCCACGTACACAATTTTTCCAAGAACGAACGTGGCGACGCCACATTTATAATCAACTAAAATTTACCTTTTAATCCATTATAATCATATCCAGGTATGTTTTTTTATCTGTATTATCAAGGTATGATATCAAAAGCCTTAAGCATTTAACTTTAATTCCCCAAGTCTCCTTTTGCATAGTAATTTCAGACATAGGATCATAAATTGATGACATGATTTAATAAAGGAAAAAGAAACCATATAAAGATTGCAATTGAGGTAAAAAAAATTCACTATAGATGAATATTGATCGATTGTATTATATACAATGAATTTATATGATAAATATAGTAATAAATAATTTAAAATCAACACCAAAATTACTTTAAAAATATGAAATTTTAATAATATATTCCATCTTTCCTAAAAATATTAAAACTTAATTTAAATAATCAAACAACAACAAAAAAAAAATTTCTTCATAAATTTACCACAAATTTATAACTAATCGATTGTACTATGCCTTAATTAAAATTTATATTCTAAACATGGAAATAAATAATTTAAAATCCAATGAAAATAAATAATTTAAAATACACACAAATTTACAGATTAAATAAAAAATATTTAAAGTATTAAATTTAATTACTTACATAAACTTTTATAAGAAAATTACTTAAAATAATATTAAGAAAATTACTTAAATTAATATTATTACATAATACTATACATTTACAAAAACTTTATAACTAATTGATTCGATTGTACTATGCCTTAATTAAAATTTATATGCTAAATATGGAAACAAATAATTTAAAATACACACCAAATTTATAGATTAAATCAAAAATATTTAAAGTATTAAATTTAACTAGTTACATAAACTTTTATAAGAAAATTTCTTAATATAATATTAAGAAAATTACTTAAAAAATATTATTACATAATACTATAAATTTACAAAAACTTTATAACGATTGTACCATACCTTAATTAAAATGTATATGCTAAATATGAAAATAAATAATTTAAAATCCAATGAAAATAAATAATTTAACAAAACTTTATAACTAATCGATTGTACATACCTTAATTAAAATGTATATGTTAAATATGAAAATAAATAATTTAAAATTCACACAAAATTTATGGATTAAATAAAAAAATATTTAAAGTATTAAATTAAATTAATTATATAAACTTAAAATAATATTATTATGTATTAATGGTAGGATTATTAAATATTTAAATTAAGATGTTATTAATTATTTTAAATTAAATTAAATTAAATATATATTAATTGCGGGATCAACGTGGGAGGGCCACATACACAAAATTTTTCAAGGAGCAACGTGGAGCCGACACCTCACAATTTAAAAAAATATATTTTTGGCAAGCACTTGTAAATTAATAGTATTATATATATATATATATATATATATATATATATATATATATATATATATATATATATATATAGGGTAGGTCTTGACTCTTGTATGAGATCATTTTACAGTATTTAAATTAGTTATCACATTCGCTATAAAATGTTATCACATTTCATTTATACTATAAATTGTTCATGAAATAGCACTATCACTTTTCATTAATTTAGTAACACTTTTAATTTAAAAACTATCACTTTCTGACCGTCTCATGTAAACTCTTATGTGAGATAATCTCACACAAGTCTTCGCCATATATATTTGTATCAATTTTATCAATTCTTTGTAGCAATATTGTATTTAAGGTAATAAGTCAATTATATGTTATGTGTGTTATATGAGATTAGCAATTTTTTTTGTAATTAAGATGTATTTTGAAGTAATATGATTGATGTGTTCATTTTTTTATTGTGGAACGAACGAAGATTAAAAGTGTAAAAATAATACTAAAAAGAAGAAAGTAATACCGAATATCTAAAATTAAAATTTTATTAAATGAATTTAGATTTAAAAGTAATTTGAAACTGAAAAAAATTATCTTCATTATATTTTAAATTATAAATTTATTTAATATATATTATGTCAATTATCATCAATACTATTAATTTACAAGTGCTTGCCAAAATTAAATTTTGGAATTGTGTAGGTGTCGACACTACGTTGCTCCTTAAAAAAATTGTGTATGTAGCATCGCCACGTTCGTTCTTAAAAAAATTTGTATATGTGACGCTCTCACGTTAATCTTGCAATTAATATTTATTTTAAGTAATTTAATATTTTAAATATAATTTTATTTAATTATTTCTATTAATAATCTTAATAATGCAATTAATTTTTATTTTAAGTAATGTAATATCTAAAATAATTAATATTTTATAATCATACAATTTATATTTTATTTTAAATAATTTATTCATGAAGATTTAATCTATACATACATATATATAAGCAAACATAAAATTCCACTTTTATTTTCAATTTTTTTTTAATTTTATTCTATTTAAAAATAATTCAATTTTAATATTAACCGTACACTTAATACTTTTGATTTCAAATCATTCTATATAAAACTTTTCATTACCTAATCAAATCCTTACTTTTTTTTCTTATCATTCTATATAAAACTTTTCATTACCTAATCAAATCCTTACTTTTTTTTCTTTTTGGTGCTTCTCCTTTTTCTTCTCTATTTCACTTTCATACTATTTTTAATTTGTTTTATCTTTTTGTACTTTACTTTTATTTGATCTAATATAATGTGCAGATTCAATCATTCTTTGAGGTATCATTCTTCTTTTTTATTTTTTGTTATCTTTTTTTCTCTTCTATTTTTTATTTTATTTATAATTTTATAAACCCTATTTTTATAATTTAATTTATTTTATCTGTTATACTTTTATTTAGTCTTATTTTCAGGTTCAATCATTCAATTTGAGATATCAGTCTTCTTTTTTATTTTTCGTTTATCTTATGATTTATGTTTTTCTTCGTTTTTTGTGTCATTTGAAGTATCATTGGTTTTTGTTATCTTATTTTCCTTTCTCTTCGATTTTTTAAATTCCTTTATAATTCTATAAACCTTATTTATATACTTTAATTTTTTTTATCTTTTATACGTTTATTTGATCTTATTTTCAGGTTCAATCATTCCATTTGAGGTATCATTCTTCTTATTTATTTTTTGTTTATCTTATGATTTATGTATGTTTTTTTTTTCAATTTTGTGTTTTCTTCATATTCTACCTAGTTTTGTAATTCTTTTAATTTATTGATTTTATTTTATTTGATTAAATTTGCAGTTTTAATCATTAAAAAAAAGCCATAAATGTTTGGAGTGATGAATTTGGACCATCCATAATTAATTTCAAAAGGTTTTCTTTATAATTTTATAAATTATATTTTTATACTTTAATTTATTTTATCTTTTGTATTTTTATTTGATCTTATTTTCAAATTCAATCATTCTCCTTTGAGATATCATTCTTTTTTTTTAATTTTTCATTTATCTTATGTTTTATGATTTTTCCTTCGTTTTTATTATTTTCTTTATATTTTATAAAATCTATTTTTATTATATTTTTTAAATTGTTGTTCTTATTTTTATTTGATCTTATATATTTTCAGCTTCAATCATTAAAAAGTGTCACCAATGTTTGGAGTGATAAATTTGGACAATATAGAATTAATTTCAAAAATTTTAATATTGGAGATTCAAGCACATGTCAAATATATTTTTTATTTAATCTTTTGGATTAATGTATGAAATTTAGTTTTGAAATTTTGTATTTTATTTTAATTTTTCATTCAATTATGTTTTTATTAGGATCGTCTCTATAAATATTCTTTTAATATAATCTTTAGGATTAATGTATGAAATTTATTTTCAAAATTTTGTGATTTATTTTAATTTTTCTTTTAATTTTATTTTTATTAGGATTGTCTCCATAAATATTATTTTGATATTTATAATTTAGTATATTAAATAATATTTTAGATTTTATTTTATGCATATGTTATTCAATTAAAAATAAAATATAAATTATAGTGTTCTATATCATTTTTAAAAAACAGTAATTGAATTTACACATGCAGAGATTATATCTAGTTTTTGTAAAAAATAAATAGATATCAATTAAAATAAAATAATTTTAATATAATTAATAATAGAAATTCAATATATACTCTATTTATCTTAAATATAGAATCAAATTTAATACTATAAAAAATAAGCATATAAACAATGCGATTTAATTGATAAATATGAAATTACCTTATGTTAAAAAAAATACATTTATATATTATGTATAATATATATATATATATATATATATATATATATATATATATATATATATATATATATATATATATATATATATATATATATATATATATATATATATATGACAATGACTATGGTGGGAAGGGGGCACCAATTTTTAAATTTACAGCCTCCTTCCTTCACTTTCAGTGTGTATTTTCGTTTTTTTAATAACTATTACTATTACTTTTTTTATTTATTTAATTTTAGGGATATAATTGTAATTTTATCCTTGTTGTTTAGGATATAATTTATCCCTAGGCTTTGGGGTTTAGGGTATAATTGTAATTTTACCCTTTTAGTTTAGGGTATAATTTATCCCTAGGGTTTAGGATTTAGGGTATAATAGTCATTTAAATATAATAAATTTAAAAATAAAATAAAAAATAATATTAATGAAGGAGAAGTAATTAATTAAGAAGGGTAGGGATCAAAGGGGGCACCAATTCAATTGGTACCCCTGGTTGTACCCTAATCACTCTATATATATATTAGGGTTTAGAATTTAGGGTATAATAGTCATTTAAATATAATAAATTTAAAAATAAAATAAAAAACAATATTAATGAAGGAGCAGTAATTAATTAAAAAGGGTGGGGACCAAAGGGGGCACCAATTCAATTGGTACCATTGTTTGTACCCTAGTCACTCTCTATATATATTATGGTTAAAATAATAAAAAATTATACTCCATAAAAGTACATAATTATAATATAATTCTTTTCGTGCAAATCATGGATGGATTATATTTATGTCAATAATAATTTTCTTATTTTTAATTAACAATAAAAATTTATCAAATATAGAAGATATTTTTAGCATATTTAACTAATTATCAATTAATAAACTAATTTTCAATTAATATATCAATTAATATATTTCAATTTAATTTATATAAGACTTATATTATGATAATTTATTTTTCTTAATATTCAATTAATCTATTTAAATTATTTAATTTTAATTTAAGGCTAATTATACTGTGCACTCGGGTGGACCTTAAGATAAGGTGCACCCACTTTCAAAATGTATATAAATATAAACAAAAACATATATAATTATGAACAAAAATGTATATAATTTAATTGTTAGTTTTTTAATGAAAATTGAGTGTAAAAAATATACAATTATTAAAAAATATGTATACACTATTGAATAAAATATTATACACATATGGATGCTAGTTTTTTAATGAAAAATTTAGTGTGAAAAAATATACAATTATTAAGAAACACACATACAAAATAGAATAAAAAATTATACACATATAGGTGCACCCTTACACACGGGTGCACCTAATATCAACTCTTAATTCAATTTTAGAGCTTAACTTTTTGGTTGAATTCATTTTAATTTATATATATATATATATATATATATATATATATATATATATATATATATATATATATATATATATATATATATATATATATATATACTCTAAAATACCCTCTTAATTTAATATAATTAATCTATTTTATGGTAAAATACCGTCTTCATTTAACTGATCAAATATCAATACACTTTTTCATTGATAATCTTGACCCGCGCGTATTGATAAACGGGTTGAATATACATCATATCTTAATTATGTATTTTATGTGGTGTTTAGGAAACTTTGCTTCAAAATGTGGTTAGAGGTAGATAATAAACTACAGATAGATTGTATGGTAATTATAGAGATATAATATGTGGGTTTTATGTTGGCTGAGTGGAAACATATGAATATTTCTTTTTTTAGTGTTATTTTGTCTGTCATTTGTGGGGAAAGGAGAGGTAGAAGATGGAAGGGGGTTCCTCGGGAGCTTAAGAAGTTGAAGATTTTTGCAGTGTTTGCAACTGTTTACTTTGTATGGAGAGCAAGAAATGAGACATGATTTGGAGATAAGCATACGATAGTGGAATAGTTGGTAGAATGCATTAAGTTAATTGTGTCTAAGATTGAATGTATGTATGAATCGATATTTGTTGATGTCTTTTTGTTATCAAGTGTTTTCTTTTGATGTATTATTGTAAAGTGATTGTTTGATCAATAAAATTATTACTGTTACTGTAAAATGATTGTGGAATGTAGATATATTTGTGCGAATTAAATCAATAAAAATTATTATTGGTTCATAGAATTTACGGAGTGTTTACATAGCTGGGGTTGTGGTAGAAGAAACCAAAATTTCTTGGCTTAGAAATCTTTTACTTTTGGCTCATTAAGAATGTTATATGTAGGCGAATTTGAAATTATAATAGAGACTTCTAATGATTCATGAAATAATCCCTTGCAAAGATATAACTTTTATGAAAAAGTATTTTTGAGGGGCGCATGCAATTAGGTTAGATTAGACATAAGAAACCACATTAAAGTTATTAGATTCCTTATGTTTATTGAGAAAATTTCATTGTGCTTACGAACAACGCAAATGTTAACCGAGTTATAAAAAATCATTGAGTATCAAACTTTTAAAATTTTACTTATGTTGATACTTTAATTTATTAACTTTTGCTTGATTAACTTATTTAATAACTATTAAATATGTATGGTCACAAACTATTGTGTTTGCCCATTCAATTTTTATCATGAGGTTGGATAAGTGATTAATTCTTCCGGAGTTGATTTGTTTAATATTTTGTAAAATTGAATGGATGTAATGTGATCTTTTTCTCTTCAAAATATTCATTAGGGTGGCCACTGGAGTGACACTTGCAACATATTTCGTTATTTTAGTATTGAAGTTCAACA
The DNA here is from genome assembly GCA_023678885.1 of Pogostemon cablin. Taxonomy (NCBI): domain Eukaryota; kingdom Viridiplantae; phylum Streptophyta; class Magnoliopsida; order Lamiales; family Lamiaceae; genus Pogostemon; species Pogostemon cablin. The sequence continues at coordinate 9,793,473 of CM043008.1, read as the reverse complement.
AAGAAACTTGAGTAGTACAATCCACCTTTTTGTATTTAAATTTTAATTTAATAATCTGATAAAGGTTTGTATGTTGTAGATTTTACATACTTCAGTATATCTTTTAAAAATTAAAAATTTCTGGAATTTCAAAATTCTAAGATTTGAAATAAAATTAAACTTTTGAAATTTCAACATTAGATGCTCAGATACTAAATAAATTATTTATTCAATCAAATAAATTACGTCGAAATAACAAGTAGTATAACATAACTTTGATCCAAACAATTCAAGAGTCACGAAAACTAGAAAGATTAATTATGCTTAATCATTTAAAATTGAATATGAGGAATGGCATTATTTACATTTATCGTAATACTAATTCAACCAGTTTAGTACTAACTTAAATATGTTGTCAAAATTAATCTAAAAAATCGATAAATAGAAAGAAAAAAATATTACTAAATGTTGTGACTCTTAAACCCTGAACCCTAAATTGATGTTAAAAAAACACTTAAATATAATTTAACCAACAATCATATAAGAAAAAAATCTATTCATTAAAATCAGCAAAAGAGATAAACTCAAATATAATTAACAAATAATTTAATAATAAAGTTGTAAATAATTGACAAATAATTTTATAAGGTGATATTTGTTTGGGTTCAAGTAAGAATTATAAAATTAAATTTAAAATTATATGAATTCATTAAATCTAACAAATATTCTAAAAAATAATAAACAAATAATTCTATAATAAAAATCTTTCCATGCACCGCACGGACGAGAATTACTAGTATATATTTATTTAATAATATATGATTTTGTATTACTAAAATTATCTCAAATAAAAGTAATAAAAGAAAAATAATAATAAATATATAAAATTTAGGAAAAGACTTGTGCGAGACCATCTCACGGATCTCATTCTAAGAGTCGGATAATGCCCTACCCATAATAATATAACTTAAAATAGAAAAAGCGTTAATCAAATTGTATTTTACTTTTAAGTCCTTCATGCAAACTTAATTATAATTCAATTCCCACGCCTTTTGTCTCAAGCGCGGTACCTGCTTCCATCTTTCATTCTTTCCTCTACTTTCCTTTTCTTTTTCATTTTTTAAAGTTGCATTTTATTTTTATTAAATTAATTAATTGCGATTAATTATTTATTAAAATTTTTAATTTAAATATAAAATAAATGTTCTGCAAAAATTAAAATTTATCAACTTAATTTAACATATTTCTCCACTACAACAATTCAATCTTTTATTTTTCTTGATAAGATATCATTTTTTATTAAAAAAAATATTATCACTTTTTATTCGTACTATTAATTATTCACGTATAAAATAGTTCAGTGAATGGTTATCACTTTTTCTTTTTTTGATATAACTTTATAATAAAAGCGTTCATTATTTTTTATTCGTTCTATATTTTTTAAATTATCAATTAAAAGGATATTGTAACAACAAATTTTGTATTTATGATGAAATAAATACAAATTGAGTACAAAGATAAATTTCAGATAGATTTAATTTGGAGAATACGTAAGCGGGTTACAATCTCAATCAATCCTCTGATTCTTCTCTCAAACCAATTTGGCTTAACTTGACTTTGACTTGACTTTTGTTTTTGACTTGACTTCTTTGATGAAGTGTATGCTGACTGTGTTGACAGCGTGAGTGTTGAGCTGGATCTTCAAACGAAGCTTGTCCGAGCTTTGCTGCGGCGAGCGGTACAAGACCACCCGTGAAGAATTTGATGTTATTACAAATTATCTCAATCAATCCTCTATTCTTCTCTCGAACAAATTTGGCCTTGACTTAAATTTGACTTGACTTGACTTGTGTATATGTTGACTTTGACTTGTTGACTTGATTGTGCTGACTGTATTGACAGCGTGTATGTTGAGCTGGATCTTCAAACGAAGCTTGTCCGAGCTCGGGTGTACAGTCTTGAACGTTGATCCGGAGACGTTGAACCTTTGTTCGGATTGAAGTTTGACTGGAGATCTTTCCACAAAGAATGCTTGATTTGGGGGACTTGGAACCTTGATCCCGGATTGGTGGTAGTTCTTGGCTTGAAGCTTGCTTGAAGATGCTTTGAAGATCTTGAGCTTGAAGCTTTGGAGGCTTCAAAACTTAAAGTTTTGTTGAAGATCTAGAGCTTGAAGCTTTGGAGGCTTGAAGACTTGAAGTTTGAAGATTGTTTGAAGATCTTGAGCTTGAAGCTTGGAAGGCTTGAAGACTTGAAGTTTTGTTGAAGATCTTGAGCTTGAAACTTTGGAGGCTTGTTCTTCGCTTGAAGCTTTGAAAATCTTGAAGACTTAAAGATCCTCGCTTGAAACTTTGAAGACTCGAAGATCGCTTGAAGGTCCCGAACTTGAAGACTTGAAGATCCTCGAAGGTCTTGAGTTTGAGGGCTTGAAGATTCAAAGATCGCTTGAAGTTTTGAAGATCCTCGAAGGTCTTGAGCTTGAAGACTTAAAGATCCTCGAACGTTCTTCGCTTGGAGCTTCGAAGATTTGAAGATCGCTTGAAGATCTTCGTTCGTTCTTCGCTTGAAGCTTGAAGATCTCAAAGATTTGAAGACGTGTTCTTCTCTTGGAGCTTTGAAGGTTTGAAGACTTAAAGATCCTCGAGTGTTCTTCGCTTGAAGCTTTGAAGATTTGAGGGAGCGCTGCTCGTGTTCTCATTCTCTTCAGGAGCGTCTCGTCTTCGGTTGCTTGAATGTGTGTCTATCTGTGTGTGTCCGTGTTCAAATGAATGGTGGAAGACTCCTTTATATAAGTAAGGAAAGGAGGTCCAGGCCACCTTTGGGCCTCACTTAATGGACTTGGGCTCCAACTTGACTGGACCATAATTGGGCATATTTGACTTGGGCCTGATTTAATTTATATGGGTTTGTTTGACTTGGATCATGCTTCATTTGACTAGTGTTTAATTGACTTGGGTCAAACCTCATTTAATTCGATCTCATTTCATTTGTTGGGCTCAAATTAATTATCAATTTATTTATTAATTTACTTTAGGAATTAATTTATTTAAATTCCAAAATAAATTAATATTTAATTAATAAAATCCACGTATCGCCATTTGATTGGATCGTAAATTTTAAATGCTTACAAATGCCCCCTTGCGATTTGTTCACGGAGACCATGTCTTGATGTGGAGGAATCGCAAAAAGTTCTTTTTTTTATACTTATAATTTTGGGCTTGAGAAATTACTTTATCCAACAAAGTAAGGTCTTGGTCCAACTTTTTTTTTAAATGGCCCAATTCTTCATTTCTCAAGTGGCCCAATTTATTTCCTTGGCCCAAACCAATTTCTTCTAGCTCAAATTCGAGATCCTGTGAGAAAATAAATATGGAGCAGATTGGCTTCTTGTTCCTCAAATAATTTTGCAAATCCTTTACAAATCAATCTACCTTCCCAGACGATTTTGTAGATTGAAAATTCAAATCAATAAAAATCTCCTAAAATTTGAGAGATTTCGATGCAAATAACTTTCATAATTTGTTCAGCTCTTCATTATATAATAAGAGGCTACTGCTTTTGATTTCTTTATTCATCGGCAGACAGAGAGTAAGAATTTTAAATTCTTGTTTCTTTTCTTCACTTATCCTTTTTTACTGTATCTAATGCATTGACACATTTTCTGTCAATTTTCTTTACTCCCTGCAGATTTCCTTGGGAATCACTGTTTGCAGAACGCAAGATACAAAGCGCTCAATCTATATCTATAAGTCCTTCATTTATTATTTTTTTCTTAATCTGCTTTTATATAGAAATCACAATTTTTTTTTCATCTGCCTCTTTGTTTCATCATGTATAAGAAAAAGCATATTTCATGGGTTCTTGTTTTTCTTTAACCTGCCCCCTTCACTATTTCACTACTCATAAGACTGAGCAAGCCTTATGGGTGAGTAGAATATACATTTGTCTTTTCTTCATCACAACGCAACAGAACCAGACAACAATTTGTTACTTCTGATTTAATCCGGGGAAAAAACTACTATGATAACGAACCTGCAGCCTTAGAGATGGACAACCAGTGCAACCGATCCGACTGGATGGCGATGCATGGGGGTGTTCGCAATGGGCCACGAGATTTCCGATAGTGGTGTTGCAACGACCAGCAGATCCGGTGAGGCGACAGCACTCATCGGTGGTAATGCGGCGAGCTCCGGAGGAAGGTGTGGCCGGCGTGGCAGTGATCGCAACAAAGCGGCAGTTAGTGTATCTGTTGCGGCAGATTCGATTTTGGCCGATGGCGCCCCATTTTCGATGATGGTTTGATGTGGTTGAAGGTGGGAACGACGGCTACACCTTGAATTGGCGATCCGCAGTGGTTGACTTGCTCCAGCGTGGTGGCTGGCGAGGACGGGCAGCGGCGGTAGCAGTTGGCGAGGATGGCAAGCAACGGCTGGACTCGCGATTTCCGGCGGGACGATCTTCAGCAACGGGGCGGTGATGAGGTGGCTTCTCCGACTGGCGACTGATGCGAGTAGTGGAGGCGCTGATCATGTGACGGGCTCGCATGCTCCAAGACTCTGGCGCTAGGCAGCGAAGCATCAACAACAAGCAACAACATACGGTGGTGGCGGCTGACGACGCGGCTGGTCTCAGCAGGCAACAGCGGCTGGGCTCGCGACTTCCGGCGGCGGAGCTCTAAGTGGCAAGAAGTTTGTGGCTGTTGGCGAGCAACAGGCACGGTTGATGGCTGAAGACCAGAGACAGCTCTGGAATGGCAGAGATGGGTGGCGGGCGGAGATGGCTTCGCAGTGATGAGTCGATGAAGGGCGATCTTGGCTTCTTCGGTGGACGGGCTGAACGGCGGTCAGTCGGTAGACCCGATTCAATCCGACGGTGTGCTGAGTCGAGGGGCGACAAGACCCGGGCGCTGGTGCGGCAGATGATGATGCAACCGGTCGTGTGGTGATTCACGGCGGCGGCAAGACGACTGGCAAGGCGGGTGGGACTTGGCGGCTGGCGACGATACAACCGGTTGCGGCTGGACTAGGGCTATCAATTTTATCTGTGGGTTCGGATACCCTGCAGGTAATATTCTATCGGGTAAGGGTAGGGTAGAGCATATTCGGGTATCGAGTAAGTAGTACCCGTACCCGCTTGAAAATGTTGAGGGTAGGGTTTAGGGTATGGTATTTATAAAATACCCGATTACTTTATATATATATATATATATATATATATATATATATATATTTTGTATAGTCTAAAAAATGATTCCACCTTATAACGCGCATCCTTGGGTACATTACATTGCTTATCTTATTTAAGAAAACAAAAGGCTTCAAGAGTAAGGCTTCAAGAGTATTGACTAATAAAATGATACCCTCTAATATTTTATATCAAATTTTATTTTAATTGTTGAGGGGTTCAAGGAAGGCAACTCACATCCCAATCTTCTCTTTTTTTCAATCTTTTGTATTTACTTTGATTTTCTTACATCATTGTGTATTTTAGAGTAGTTTATTGTTTGGTTGAGAAATGTAGCCATTTTAAAATTTCTAATAACCAACCATTATCAACTACCTGATGGATATTATCCATATCCTATCCGATGATACATTTGAGGGTATAGGGGTGAGTATTCAGTCAGTTTTTGTATATTTTCGGGCCGAACCGAACAAACTGAATTTCTATTTCCACCCACCAAAACCAAACAGACATTTAAAGTTATCGAACCGACCAAACCGAAATTATTATTTTGGTTTTTTAGTTTTTTCGGGGTTTTTTATTTTCCAATACCCTGTGATCAAACCTAGGGGTGAGCAGAAATCCGATAAAACCAATTTTCCGAATCGAAGAATTTCGGTTAATTTGGTTCGGTTTTCTTCATTAAATTTTGATTTCGGCTATGAAAATATAGAAAAATCGGTATTCGATTTCGATTCGATTTAGGGGATAAAAAACGGAGTAAACCAAAAAACCGATATTTTTATTAAAAATAAATAAATACTATATATTTTAATGTAATAGACTAACCCTCTTATAACCTAACACGACTCCTTCATTTTGAGAACCCTATAATAGAAGCAGCACCTCCAACTTCATACTCCACTCTCCATTCTTCATTTTTCACTTTCACGATCCGGCGGAACGGCACCTCAATCCCCAATCCAGCGATCCTGCTATCAGATCGGCGCTGCCGAACCCAGTGGCTGTTGGCGACGATGCCTAGGTTTCGATTTTGGGCCTGCGAGACTAGGGTCCCATCGATTGTCGATTTATTTTTTGGTACGGCTCCTCCACTATCGGCGATCCATGGCAATTTTTCGTTCGATTGGATCTCTCTAGGCTTCGACGCGTCACTCCTGGTCCAAATCCCTCCTGTCGGAGCCTCCGAAGATGTACCCTGTTCGCCATCTTCTCTCTTCCGTTGTCCTTTAACGCGACTCTTCTAAACGGGTGCTTTTCTATCGCCCATTCTTCGGGTTCTCTGGCGATCACTGTGCGACTGTCTTTCTCTTCCTAGGGCGTTCAGTGTCTTTCAGTTTGGGAATCCTCCCCTTGTTGGAGCTGCTTGCGCATTTTTGAACTTGTACAGGAATCTGCCAAGCTGGAATTTTTTACTTGTAGTTATGAGCTTCCCGACTGCTGTTCTTCAGTTTGACTGCCACCAGAGTGCCGCAGTCCCCTGCTCGTATTGAATGATCATATCTGAAAATTTGTATATACTGTAAGGAGTTTTATTTGCATTTTCTGACTATAATTTTTTTAAAATAGAGATGTCTAATCAAGGAAACACACATGGAGGTAACACTCAATCAGTTCCTTCTTCACGTTCAAATAAACCTAAGGCAAAGAAAAGAAAACCAATGGTAAAAAGATCACCTGCTTGGGATCATTTCGAGGAGTTCGTAAGTGAAGAAAATGAGATGAAGGCTAGATGCCTCCACTATAGGAGGGAGTTCCATAGCGATTCTAGAAGAAATGGTACCACATCTCTTCTCTCTCATATTACCGTATGCCCAAATATTCCTGGTAGTTTCATAAAAAGATTTTAAATTTTTGCACGATTGGGAAATTGAAAAGTGGTTAAATGAATGGGAGATTGATGGAGTTTTTACGATTACGGTTGATAATGCCTCTTCCAATGATGTTGCAATGGATTACTTGAAAGAGCAAATGAGTGATTGTAAGAGTAGCATTCTTAAATGTCAGTACATTCATACATAATCAATTATTTGGTGGTTGTTGATGGGTTGAAAGAAATTGGGACTTCTATTAAAAAAAGTTAGAAATGATGTGCGTTATATAAGGCAGTCTTGTTTGAGAATATTTAAAGAATGTGTTGAACATGAAAAAATCAAAAGCAAGAGCTTGTTGTGTCTAGATGTTCCTAATAGGTGGAACTCAACTTATTTGATGTTGGAGTCGGCTAAAAAGTTTGAAAAGGCATTTAGTAGATATGATTTGTAAAATTTGAACTTTAAGATTGAGCTTGACACTGATGTTATTGTGCCCACTAAGGATAACTGGCAAAATGCTAGAAGGATGTTGACTTTCTTGCAAGTGTTCTATGATCTTACTGTTAGGATATCAAGTTCTAAATATGTCATATCCAACTTGTTTTTTCATGAAATCTAAATGGTTCATTGTTTGTTGAAAGAGTGGACTAGTTGTGATGATATAAATCTGCGTACTATGGCACAAAGAATGAAGGTGAAATATGATAAGTATTGGGGAGATCCAAAAAAATGAATAAAGTTATATTTGTTGTTGTGATTCTTGATCCTCGTTATAAGTTTGATTGGGTATAATTTTCACTTTCAAATATGTACGAGGGTGATTTGGGCTTGTCAATGGGAAGTGAAGTGAAAGCCCTACTGTTTTCTTTGTACGAGGAGTATATAAAGGAAATAATGTCTGACAATCTAAGTGGGGAAGTTGGTACAGTTGAACAAAGAAGTGAGATGGATATAGATGATCCAAGTATGAAGGTGAGAATGTTGGTGCAAAATGAATATAAAAAATTCAAATCTGGGGCGAATGGTGTGAAAAGTAGCAAGTCTGAGGTGGATAAGTATCTTAATGAAGAAAGTGAAGAAGTTGTAGAAAAATTTGACATTCTTTGCAAGGTGGAAAGTGAACACTCCTAGATTTCCTATCTTATCACAGATAGCCTGTGATATTTTTGCTATCCCCATTTCAACTGTTGTTTCTGAATCTGCATTTAGTAGTGGAGGACGTGTACTTGATGCATTTAGGAGTTCATTGACTCTAGTGCAATCTCTTATATGTGCTCAAGATTGGCTTCGTAAATCCTCTTCTCCTGTCAATGTTGGAGGACGTGTACTTGATGCATTTAGGAGTTCATTGACTCTAGTGCAATCTCTTATATGTGCTCAAGATTGGCTTCGTAAATCCTCTTCTCCTGTCAATGTTGAAGAAAATTTGCATGAAATTGAGGATCTTGAAAAAGGTAGTAAACATGTGTTTACGTTTTCAATTTTATTACTCTTTTTTATATCTTGTTAGCTTTGTGCATGTTATTTGTTAAATTTTTTTTTGTAAGTTTACAGGGTGTGGCTTTTGAACCTTCTACTGACCCTTAATGATGAAAGCACAACACAAAGTTTAATTACACTTTGGGAAGGTAAATACTATCATACTAATGTAATTCTATTTTTATTTTTTTCTTTATTTTTATTGTATTTTTTATGATGTTATTTTAATAAATATATTAATTGCTATTATCTATGGTGGTGAAGGGAAGGATAACTTTTCACTGAAAAGTTTTCAGTTGCAGATTTGCTATGTGTTGGCTGGAATGATTTATCTTATAGTTTATTTTTAAATTTGAGTTTGTTGTCTTAAATGTTGAATCTTGGTTTTGCTGTAATTCTGATTCTCTTATGACTATTCGTATTGATTTGGTTATTGGTGTATGTTATTTTATTTTATTGTGGGATTGAATTGATGAAATAGGACTTTGTGACTTATTATTAGTATTTTTAGCAGGCTTGTTGTTAGATTGATAGATCAACAAGCCTGCTAAAAATACTAATAATAAGTCACAAAGTCCTATTTCATCAATACAATCCCACAATAAAATAAAATAACATACACCAATAACCAAATCAATACGAATAGTCCTAAGAGAATCAGAATTACAGCAAAACCAAGATTCAACATTTAAGACAACAAACTCAAATTTAAAAATAAACTATAAGATAGATCATTCCAGCCAACACATAGATTAGATCATTCCAGCCAACTCATAGAAAATCTGCAACTGAAAAATTTTCAGTGAAAAGTTATCCTTCCCTTCACCACCATAGATAACTGCAATCAAGATATTTATTAAAATAACATCATAAAAAATACATTAAAAATAAAGAAAGAAATAAGAATAGAATTACATTAGTATGATAGTATTTACCTTCCGAAAGTGTAATTAAACTTTGTATTGTGCTTCCATCATTAAGGATCAGTAGAAGGTTCAAAAGCCACACCTGTAAACCTACAAAAATAAATTAACAAATAACATGTACAAAGCTAACAAGATATAAAAAGAGTAATAAAATTGACAACTTAAACACATGCTTACTACATTTTTCAAGATCCTCAATTTCATGCAAATTTTCTTCAACATTGACAGGAAAAGAGGATTTACGAAGCAAATCTTGAGCAATATAAGAGATTGCACTATTTTAGGAGTCAATGAACTCCTAAATGCATCAAGTACACGTCCTCTACTGCTAAATGCAGATTCAGAAGCAACAGGTGAAATGGGGATAGCAAAAATATCACGGGCTATAGGAAATCTAGGAGTGTTCACTTTCCACCATACAAGAATGTCAAATTTTGCTACATCTTCTTCACTTTCTTCATTAAGATACTTATCCACCTCAAACTTGCTACTTCTTATACCCTTCGCCCCAGATTTGAATTTTTTATATTCATTTTGCACCAACATTCTCACCTTCATAGTTAGATTATCTATATCCATCTCACTGCTTTGTTCAACTGTACCAACTTCCCCACTTGGATTGTCAGGCATTATTTCCTTTTTATACTTCTCGTACAAAGAAAACAGTAGGGCTTTCACTTCACTTCCCATTAACAAACCCAAATCACCCTCGTACATATTTGAAAGTGCAAATTATACCCAATCAAACTTATAACGAGGATCAAGAATCACAACAACAAATATAACTTTATTCATTTTTTTTTGGATCTCCCCAATACTTATCATACTTCACCTTCATTCTTTGCCATAGTACGCAGATTTATATCATCACCACTAGTCCACTCTTTCAAAAAACAATGCACCATATAGATTTCATGAAAAAACAAGTTGGATGTGACATATTTAGAACCAAATATCCTAACAGTAAGATCATAGATCACTTGCAAGAAAGTCAACATTCTTCTAGCATTTTGCCAATCATCCTTAGTGGGCACACCAATATCAGTGTCAAGCTCAATCTTAAATAACGCACAACATTTCTAACTTTTTTAATAGAAATCCCAATTTCTTTTAATCAACAACCACCAAATTTATTATGTGAGCAATGCATCTCATATGAATGTACTGACATTTAAGAATGCTACTCTTCCAATCACTCATTTGCTCTTTCGAGAATCCATTGCAACATCATTGGAAGAGGCATTATCAACCGTAATCGTAAAAACTCTATCAATCTCCCATTCATTTAAGCACTTTTCAATTTCCCAACCAATATCTTTACTTTTGTGACTAGTAATCGTGCAAAAATTTAAAATCTTTTTATGAAACTTCCAATCACTATCAATAAAGTAGGCTGTCAAACACATAATTAATTCTTTGCATAGATGAACATGTGTATGTGGTAAGACAAACCCTTTAGATAGAAGATTTCAATAATGCTTTCAATAAGTTCTTTTCATCCACATAAAATTGAAAACAATCAAGTGACATAGTCCATCTAGAAGGCAACTGAAAGTTAGGTCCACAAGTCACTTCTTTGTAATTTCTAAATCCCTCATTTTCAGCAAATTTGAAAGGCAACTCATCAACAATTATCATAAGAGCTAAAGCTTTCCTAGCTTAATTTTTGTCTAATTTCCAAGTACTCAAAGTGCTTCCTTCCCACGAGTTTGGTTGCAAATTTAACAATAATTGTCTCATTCCTACACTACCAGGAATATTTGGGCATACAGTAATATGAGAGAGAAGAGATGTGGTATCATTTCTTCTAGAATAGCTATGGAACTCCCTCTTACAGGCATCGAGCCTTCATCTCATTTTCTTCACTTACAAACTCCTCAAAATGATCCCAAGCAGGTGATCTTTTTACCATTGGTTTGAACTTGAAGAAGGAACTGATTGAGTGTTACCTCCATGTGTGTTTCCTTGATTAGGAATCACTGTTTTAAAAAAATTATAACCAGAAAATGCAAATAAAACTCCTTACTGTATATACAAATTTTCAAATATGACCATTCAATACGAGCCAGGGACAGCGGCACGCCGGTGGCAGTTAAACTGAAGAACATCAGTCGGGAAGCTCATAAATACGAGCAAAAAATTACAGTTTGGCAAATTTCTATACAAGTTGAAAACGCCCAAGGAAGAGAAAGGCAGTCGCACAGTGACCGCCGGAGAACCCGAAGAATGGGCGGAGAACCCGAAAAATGGGTAATAGAGAAGTACCCGTTTAGAAGAGTCGCGTCAAAGGACAGCGGCAGAGAGAAGATGGCGAGCAGGGTACATCGTCAGAGGCTTCAACAGAAGGGATTTGGACCAAGAGCGAGGCGTCGGAGCCTAGAGAAATCCAATCGAATGAAAAATCGTCATGGACCGTCAATAGTGGAGGAGCTGGACCAAAAAATGAATCGGCAATCGATGGGACCCTAGGTCTCGCAGGCCCAAAATCGAAACCTGGGCATCATCGCCAACAGCCACTAGGTTCGGCAGCGTCGATCTGAGAGCACAATCGCCGGATTGGGGATTGAGGTGCCGTTCCACCGGACCGTGAAAAATGAAGAGTGGAGAGTGGACTATGGAGTTGGAAGCGCTGCTTCTATTATAGGATTCCCAAAATGAAGGGTCATGTTAGATTACAGGAGGTTAGTATATTATATTAAAATATATAATATTTATTTATTTTTAATAAAAATATCGGTTTTTTCGATTTACTCGATTTTTTATCTCCTAAACCGAACCGAAATCGAGTACCGATTTTTCTATATTTTCATAACCGAAACTAAAATTTAATAAAGAAAACCGAACCAAATTAACCGAAATTCATCGGTTCAGTTCGAAAAATCAGCTTTATCGGATTTCTGCTCACCCCTAATAGGGTTGGGTAAGGATAATAAAAATAGAATGTAGGATAGTATATGGATTGGGCGTACTTGTACCATACCCTACCCGTTTACACCCTTATGCTGGATGGGGTGACTGATCCAGGCGTCGGCAGCGAGCGGATCTGGGCAATTGATGGGCGGCGGCCAGCTGTGTTGATGTGGCGATTTGCAGCGGCTTCGGCGGCGAGCGGACCCCGCGGGATTTGCTCTTTTTCGGAGGCAGCGGTGTGCGACGGCTCCTGGAGGCTTAGCATGGCTGATCCGAAGCGGCTAGCGGTTGGGAATGGAATGGTGGTCGACGGAAGATGGCGGCTCTGCGTGATGTCGAGATGGGCTCCAGCGCTGGTGTCGCGGCTGAGCTTTGGCGGCGGATCCGGTGAATATTCCTCCGGCTCACGGCGGTGGACGTTCCGTGGTGGTGGTGTTGATACTCGTCGTGACAGACAGCGCTTCCCCGCGAGAAGCCGATGGCTGGCGGTGGTCTTCTCGGCAGCGAATGGCACTTCCTGCAAAGGAAGCTTCACGTGGTGAAAGATGCGCGACTTTTTTTAGAGCAGAAAGGCGTAGTCTCTCAATTTTGGGAAGGAGAATAGAAAATAGGCAGATTTGATTTCCTTTTCAAAGAGAGAAAGAAAATTTCCTTTCAAATAAAAGAGGAGCTTATCCACGTTTGACATGAGAGGAGAGAGAAACTTGATTTGAAAACTATTTGAATATCTTTGACAATCCATACCCATGTGATCTGCCAGGAGAGAGAAGTTTTTCTTTGAATAGAAAAGCAATTCACGTGTCTTGCCATGAACATGCATTCAATATCCCACTTTTACTTAGGGATGTAAACGAACCAAGTCGCTCGTAAATTATTCGAGACTCGATTCGAAAAAAAATTCGTTCGAGTTCGTTCGTGGAAAAAAACGAGCCGAGCCGAGCTCGATTTTCGAGCTCGATTATTTTTTCGAGCCGAACTCGAGCCCGAGGGTGTTTGGCTCGAAAGCTCGCGAACGTGTTCGTTTACAGGCTCGCGAACATGTTCGTTTAAAAGTTCGCGAACATGTTCGTTTATAGGCTCACGAACATGTTCGTTTATTAAGCTCGCGAACGTGTTCGTTTATAGGCTCGTGAACGTGTTCGATAATAGGCTCGAATAGTGGTCAATATGCTCATTCTTCATATTATTACTCCATTATTATTATTATTATTATTGTTTATTATAACATATTAATATGGTAATTTTAGAGTTTAAAATTTTTTACATAAATAAATAAACTTATATATATATATTTATCAATATAATTTATAAGGAATATAAATTTATAATTTTACAAATATAGTATACTTTAAATTAAAGAAAAATTTTAAAGTATGACAATGAAAATAATGAAATTATTAAAACGTAATTAATAAAAATAAAATTAAAAAGAGAGTGCATGTTATTAATTCTAAATAATGAATTGAAAGTCATATTTATAATGGGTTTAAAGATCTAAATTTTTTATTTTTTTATTTCTATATAAGATTTAGTTTTGATTTATTTATACTTAAATTTGAATAAATATATGTATTTATATACATTAAATTTTAACTAATACTCCCTCCATTCCGAAAAACTTTTCACCTTTACTGTTCCACGTTGTTTAAGAAAAGTTACACTTTTTGACCAACTTTATTGACTTTGGAGGGTATTGTAGTATTTTTAGGTAATAAAAAAGTATAAAGTAATGGTATGTGTGTGAAAAAAGAGTGACAAATTTGAAATTAAAGTAACTTTTGAGGTTGTTGGATAAAGTGATATTTACTTTGTTAGGGGGTGAAAGGTTTTGTGGGGCAAACAAATGAGAAAAGTATTATAGGACGAAAGGAGTTGTAATTAATAAAATTGTAAGTATTTTAAAGTCGACACCTCATTAATACATATATATATTATATATGTATATGTATATATATGTATATATATGTAAAAATAAATTAATTTAATATAATTATTTATTTATATTTTAATAATATAATTTTATTTGAAGGAGAAATTTCGAATTTATATACACCCGTATTTGCCTTTTAATATTATTATTATTATTATAGTTAATGGGATAACATAAGGATACATTCAAATTTTAGGCAAATACTTGTGTGACACCGTCTTACATAAGGTCTTACGTGAGACGAATAAAAAGTTTATAAAATGTTAGCACTTTCGCTATATTCCATATAAAATGTTACTTTTGTTTATATTATAAATTGTTCATAAAATAGTTCACTACACTATTATTACTTTTTATCGATTGAATATAACTTTTAATTAATAATATTATCACTTTTTATTCGTCTCATGTAAATATTTACGTGAGACGGTTTCACACAAGACCTACTCCAAAATTTAAATTAAATACATACTCCATATACTTATAAATGTTAATTAAAAAATCTTTTGTTATATTATTAATATATATTTTAATTAATAATTAATACTTCTAATAATTAATAAAAATTTATAATAGCTCTAGATTCCACTTTTTATAAAAAAAATTATTAATAAAATTTTATTATTCATGAGACCTCACTCAAACATTTATACATTAAAAAACTAAAAAATAAATTATTTTAAGCTTAACGAGCCGAACGAGCCCGAGCTCGAACAAAGGATAGTTTTTATCGAGCCGAATTCGAGCTCGAGTTTATTTTTTTTATTCAGTAAAAATATTTCGAGCCGAGCTCGCGAACTGTTCGCGAGCTCTATATTTTACACACGAGCCGAACTCAAGCTTAAAAAATAAAATTCGAATCGAGCTCGAGCCGAGCTCGAGCCCTTTAAAAAAATTCGAGCCGAGCTTCGAGCCCGGAGATGTTCGGCTCGGCTCGACTCGATTACATCCCTACTTTTACTCATAACCTCCATTTTGACCTTATCAAATGGGCTTATAATTCTTTTATTAATTAATCTTTGGGCCTTCATAACTACATCCACTAATTAACTTGGGCCCGTAATTGTTCTCTTGCCAATGCTTTGGGCCCAGCACACTTGACGAACACTTCAAATTTGCTTAATTTAATTCATGTTTTAATTAAACCCAAAACATGAATTAATTTAAGTGATCTTGTTGATTCCACCTCTCATATTTAACTTATAGTTTTGAACTTAATAATTAATTGATCCCATAAATTTATTTTGGGTCTCTTAATTAATTAAATCCATAAACTTAAATTAATTTACACAATTTTTTTTTTTACGGTGCAATATTGGCCTCCTCATGGAACAACATCATCATTCTTCCTTGAGATAGAATCGACAGAACAACATCAACATCGCCACTCTTCCTTGAGATGGAATCGACAGAGCAACATCAACATCGCCACTCTTTCTTAAGATGGAATTGACAGAGCAACATCAACATTGTCACTCTTCCTTGAGTAGGAATCGACAGAGCAACATCAATATCACCACTCTTCCTTGAGATGGAATCGACAGAGCAACATCAACATCGCCACTCTTTTTGAGATGGAATCGACAGAGCAACATCTGCCTCGTCTCTCTTATTTTAAGGTGGCATTTCTGCTTCTTTTCCATTTTGGCGATTTCTTGACGATGCATGGCGGCTGTTAACAAGATTACGACAAGGGAAGTAATATGAAGCATTTGCGAACTTCGGTGGCTCATCGTTAGAATGTAACTTCATTACTTCACCATTGTAATTCACTAACTTCTTCAACTGCCACATGATTTTACACAAGATAACTTATGTAATGACTGAACTTAGTTGGATTCTAAGCTGCCTACGTATCTCTTTAAAGAGAATCAAGTCATAATGTAGTTCAAATGTACATGATTTGATTTGAGGGGGTGCCGTGCATAGTTTATACTCATGCGGGCCAGGAGTGTGTCATACAAAGTTTATACTCTTGCAGACAAGGAGTTTGTTGTACACAGTTTATACTCGTGCGGATCAGGAATTTGTTGTACACAGTTTATACTCGTGCGGACCAGGAGTAACATGCAGTTTAGGCTCGTGCGTCATGGAGCTTTGAATTTGAATTTGCTTACAATTTATACTCATGTCAATGAGTCTTGAATTTGAACTTGTAGACAGTTTATACTTGTATCAAGGAGTGTTGTGTGGACATTTTTCACTCATGTCAAGGAGTATTGTATGGACAGTTTTCGTTCGTGTCAATGAGCGTCATGTGTGGGAATTTTAGATAGTTTTAGCTCATATCAAGGAGCGTTGTGTAGAAAGTTTTAGCTCATATCAAGAAGCGTAATGCGTAGAAAGTTTTAGCTCATATCAAGGAGCATAACTTGGGAGATTTCAGATAGTTTAAGCTCGTATCAAGGAGCATAATGCTGATAGTTTTCGCTTGTGTCAAGGAGGTTTGCATTTGAGTTGGTCAATGATTCATTGCCCCAAATCTTGGGATGCGCCATTTTCTCTTGCTTCCACTTTATTTCTATAAATCTTTATGGAAACTGCAGTTTTTGTTTGTGGTTTCTCTTCCACGAACTCATCAAAAGGCATGTCTTCAAACTTGTAAGAATCTTGAATAGATGATCATTCAATGTCATTTGATGTTAGGCTCAACTCCATGTCATGAGCTCTTGTAGCCAACTCCTCAAAAGTTTTAGGCTAAATTCCTTGAAGTATGTAGCGAAGATTCCACTGCATTTCTTGAATGCACATTTCAATAGTTGAATCTGCTGACAACTTTTCTTTACAATTGAGGCTTAGGCTCCTCCATCTGTTGATGTAATCGATGGCATATTCTTCATCACTTTGTCGAGTATTTGTTAGCCCCATCATGCTAACAGTTCTTCGCGTGCTATAGAAACGGTTGAGGAATTTTTTTCTATTTGCCCCCAATTGTTAATGGAGTCATATTCCAAGTTGATGTACCAATCAAAGGCATTTCCTTTTAGAAATCGGACAAATTGTCTCACCATGTTATCTCCAGAGGTCCCAGCATTATTGCAGTCTCGATGAAGTGTGCCACATGCTGTCTTGGGTTGCCTTTGCCATCGAATTTTTGGAACCTTGGAGGTTAGTAGTCAGCTGGCATCTTCAAGTTGTCAATTCTCTTTGTATGTGGCTTTTTGTAGGCAACAAAAAATTTGAAACTCCCTTCAAACTTGTCTTTTATCATCTCTATCACGATATTTTTCAGTTGGTTGATAGGAAGCAGCTTGTCAGCTGAAACTTGTATATCTTCTTCAACTTGATTCATTTTAGATGGATGTTGTTTCGCGGAGTCCTCCTCCTCGTGTTCATCCTTAACTTGTTTCCTCTTTGCATGATTTGTCTCCGCATTCACTATTTTCTTCATAAGTACGGAGATCTTTATGTCTTGAGCTTCCATGTGCTTGTTGAGTCCTTCAATGGCTCTCATCATACTTGCGAGTTGTTCCTCAATAGTTATAGCACTCGTCTTCATCACTGCAGTTGCAATTGAGACAGATGGTGAGCTTGGCGTTGAACGAGAAGTTGAGCAAGCAGAGATATTTCCACCACTCTTGTCTTCGTGCAATGGTTTGTTGAGAGTAATCTCCACCATATGGTTTGCCTCTACGAAGCCTTCGGGAATACTTCTTGTAACTACTCCAACCTTTTTACTTTGCAACTCTGGAGGCTTTGACGCCGCAGACCTTCGTATCGCAATCTTGAGTGGAGTTATCTTTTGAATCTCTTTAGTTTGCAGATCTTAATGCTTCAAGGTAGAAGGTCTTCTTATTTCAATCCTGGGAGGAGTCATACTTTGTATCTTCGAGCTTGTAGAGAGAAGAGATGAGAGGTAGAGAATGTCCCACTGGGTGTGCCAAAATTTGTAACAACAAAATTTGTATTTATGATGAAATAAATACAAATTGAGTACAAAGATAAATTTTAGATGGATTTAATTCGGAGAATATGTAAGCGGGTTACAATCTCAATCAATCCTCTGATTCTTCTCTCGAACTAATTTGTCTTGACTTGACTTTGACTTGACTATTGTGTTTGACTTGACTTATGTGTTTGACTTGACTTCTTTGATGAAGTATATATGCTGACTGTGTTGACAGCGTGAGTGTAGAGCTGGATCTTCAAACGAAGCTTGTCCGAGCTTTACTGCGGTGAGTGGTACAAGACCACCCGTGAAGAATTTGATGTTATTACAAATTATCTCAATCAATCCTCTATTCTTCTCTCGAACCAATTTGGCATTGACTTAAATTTTATTTGACTTGACTTGTGTATATGTTGACTTTGACTTGTTGACTTGATTGTGTTGACTGTGTTGACAGCGTGTATGTTCAGCTGGATCTTCAAACGAAGCTTGTCCGAGCTCGGGTGTACAGTCTTGAACGTTGATCCGGAGACGTTGAACCTTTGTTTGGATTGAACGTTGACTGGAGTTCTTTCCACAAAGAATGCTTGATTTGGAGGACTTGGAACCTTGATCCCGGATTGGTGGTAGTTCTTGGCTTGAAGCTTGCTTGAAGATGCTTTGAAGATCTTGAGCTTGAAGCTTTGTAGGCTTGAAGACTTGAAGTTTTGTTGAAGATCTTGAGCTTGAAGCTTTGGAGGCTTGAAGACTTGAAGATTTATTTAAGATCTTGAGCTTGAAGCTTTGGAGGCTTGAAGACTTTAAGTTTTATTGAAGATCTTTGAGTTTGAAGCTTTGGAGGTTTGAAGACTTGAAGTTTTGAAGATTGCTTGAAGATCTTGAGCTTAAAGCTTTGGAGGCCTGAAGACTTGAAGTTTTGTTGAAGATCTTGAAGACTTGAAGATCCTTGCTTGAAACTTTGAAGACTCGAAGATCGCTTGAAGGTCCCGAGCTTGAAGACTTGAAGATCCTCGAAGGTCTTGAGTTTGAGGACTTGAAGATTCAAAGATCGCTTAAAGTCTTGAAGATCCTCGAAGGACTTGAGCTTGAAGACTTGAAGATCCTCGAACGTTCTTCGCTTAGAGCTCTGAAGATTTGAAGATCTTCGTTCGTTCTTCGCTTGAAGCTTGAAGATATCGAAGATTTGAAGGCGTGTTCTTCTCTTGAAGTTTTGAAGGCTTGAAGACTTGAAGATCCTCGAGTGTTCTTCGCTTGAAACTTTAAAGATTTGAGGGAGCGCTGCTCGTGTTCTCATTCTCTTCAGGAGCATCTCGTCTTCGGTTGCTTGAATGTGTCTCTTTGCGTGTGTCCGTGTTCAAATGAATGGTGAAAGACCCCTTTATATAGGTGAGGAAAGGAGGTCCAGGCCACCTTTGGGCCTCACTTAACGGGCTTGGGCTCCAACTTGACTGGACCATAATCGGGCCTATTTGACTTGGGCCTGATTTAATTTATATGGGTTTGTTTGACTTGGATCATGCCTCATTTGACTAGGGCTTAATTGACTTGGGTCAAGCCTCATTTAATTCGAGTCCATTTAATTTGTTGGGCTCAAATTAATTATCAATTTATTTATTAATTTATTTTAGGAATTAATTTATTTAAATTCTAAAATAAATTAATATTTAATTAATAAAATTCATGTGTCGCCATTTGATTGGACCGTAAATTTTAATTGCTTACAGATATAACTTTTCGTTGATCAAATAATATTTTTATTAAAAAATATTATCACTTTTTATTTGTACTAAGAAATACGAATCTTGAGATAATTCAATTCAACGAGTATCACGTTTTACTTATTATATATCATTTTTTATTAGTAATATTATCACTTTTGTAAGTGCGATGAATTCTTTAAAAGGTGCAGTATTATTTTTATTGGATGTTTATCACTTTTCTATAATCATATATCATATTTTATTAAAAATGTTATCATTTTTCATTCGTCCGACAAATCTTAAATTATTCAATTGGGTATCACTTTTTGTTTGATCATGTATCTTTTTTATTAGAAATATTATCATTTTTAATCGAATAGTATCACTTTTTGTTAAGATATTATCACTTTTTTATTCATCATCCTAATTGTTTATAAAATAATTTAATTATATTAACATTTTTTTATGGGTAGGTCTTGCGTGAGACCGTCTCACATGAGACCATTTTGTACTTTTTTAAAATAGTTATCACTTTCGCTATAAAATGTTATCACTTTTCATTTATATTATAAATTGTTCATGAAATAACATCATCACTTTTCATTAGTTTAGTATCACTTTTAATTATAGAAGTTATCACTTTCTGATTGTCTCACGTAAGCATTTACTTGAGACGGTCTCACACAATTCTTTAACTTTTTTTATAGGTATAATTTTTTTATTTAATATTTTTATTATGATTTTATCCATTTATAAAATAATATATATAGAGTATATATCATTCAAAAACTATCTAAATTAAAATATGAATCGGCACATAATGTTTATATATTAAAGGCAAAGACTTGTGTATAACCTTCAATTGATACAACCTCCGGTACAACCTCCTTCCTTCACCTTCACTGTGTGTTTTCCTCTTTTTTTTTTAATTGTTGTTGTACATTACTTTTTTTTTTAATTTTAGGGATATAATTGTAATTTTACCCTTGTGGTTTAGGGTATAATTATCCCCTAGGGTTTAGGATTTAGTGTATAATTGTAATTTTACTCTTGTGGTTTAGGGTATAATTATCCCCTAGGGTTTAGGGTATAATTGTAATTTTACCCTTGTGGTTTAGGGTATAATTATCCCCTAGGGTTTAGGGTTTAGGGTATAATTGTAATTTTACCCTTATGGTTTAGGGTATAATTATCACCTAGGGGATGTTTGTTCCGGGTTTTAAAACCCAGAATTGGAATTGAAATTCCACACCCAAATTTTAAAAACCACCCCTATATATACCTATATACATTTTCTCTACACAATTAATACACTTTCTCTCTTTATCTTTCCTCTCTCATCTACTTTCTTGCATAAATTAATACATTCTTACACATTGATTTGACATAAAGTTAAAACATACCCTATCAAAAACCTAAAACAAACACAACATCACTATTCATGATTTTCAAACTCCCCAAAACCCCAAAACAAACATCACCCTAGGGTTTAGGGTTTAGGATATAATTATAATTTTACCATTGTGGTTTAGGGTATAATTATCCCTTAGGGTTTAGGGTTTAGGGTATAATAGTCATTTAAATAAAAAATTTTAAAAATAAAATAAAAAAAAACATTAATGAAGGAGCAGGAACTAATTAAGAAGGGTGGAGACCAAGGTTGTACCAATTCAATTGGTACAACCGGTTGCACCCTAGTCCCTCTCTATATTAAATTAATAACAATCATGTAATTTCAATTAAAATCGATTACAGTTAATTCGTCATTTAGCGGTTGAATTAGTGGCAATAGTGTAATTTGTGTAAAAATGAATATCAGCTAATTAGCCCTACAGCTTGGCCCGCGTGAATGGATTATTTGAATTCATTTAAATGGGTAATTTGATATCCGTCTTACAATATAAGATCCGTGAGACGGTCTCACTCAAAACCTACCCTAAGATTTATTTTAAAATAAAAAATAAAGTATATCTAATTAAAAAAAAACATAAATGGTGATTGGTAGAAAAAGAAATATAATTTTAGAATATATATAAGTAGAATAAATATAATTTATTCTTTCGTAATTAATTAATACTTTTTATTAAAGATTTTATCAAATTTTTTTATAAAATATTTTTATTTTTCATTTATATTATAAATTGTTCAAAAAATAGTTCACAATATTATTATTATTTTTTCATCAATCAAATATCATTCCTCGTTAAAAAATAATAACACTTCTTACCTATTTTACATGTTCCAAAAAACAGTTTCACACAGACTTGCCATTGTGAAAAAATGAGACGTACAAGAGGAATAATACCATTTACAAAGTCCCCACCGCAACAATAAACGAGGGCTATCCAAATTCACTAGAAATAGTGATGTCTCTCAAACACTTAACCGACAACATATTACTCGCAATGTCCTAAGGTTTTATTATACCACACACTCCAACAACAAGATACTAGTTGATGCTTACTAAAATTAAAAAAAAAATCTCATGGCTTGATTCTAGAATGTGCAAAATTTACAACAAATTTAACACAAAAATGTGCAAAAATAATAATTTATGTCCAACAATTTGCACTATTTTTTACATTAAAAAAATATAAAATCATTTAATTTTTATTTTATTTTTTGTATAATTAAAATTATTATACTCTCTCTGTCCCACAAATGTTTGCACCTCTCCTCCGTCACGGAGATTAAAAAAAGTAATAAGCTTTTAGGGGTATTATGGTTTTTTTAGTAATAAATAAATGATAAAGTGTGTTAGGTAGTGATGGGTAAGAATGGATTTTTGTAAATAAAATGTATAGGGAATGATTATTGTGTTTGACCTTTTGCCTTTTTTTAGGAAGATACAAACTTTTGTGAGACAACATAAAATAGAAATTGTGCTATCTGAAATGGAACAGAGGGAGTATCCTTTATTTTGATATTTATTTTTAATTCTTTTACGAAATCAATATAATTTAATATTTATTAAATACTAAAACACTTAAACATTAAATTATAGGATTATTCTGAGTGCACCGTGTTTCTGGGAGCTTATAGAGTAAAATTGAGGGTTATTTCGTGTCCCATGAAAGTTTACAAGATAAAATTGAGGGTGAAGTGATTAGTTATTAAATTTATTTTATTTATTGAGTGGTAGAATTAAATAAAAATTTAATCTAATTATAGATATTATTCAGGTGCACAGTGCTCTAGATGTAAGATTACTCCATCCAAATCAATTAAATCTTAGATTTAGTTTATGACTTACTCCCTCCGTCCCGGAGATATTGACGTATTTTTTTGGGCACGGAGATTAAGGAGTATAATAATTTAATGTAAAGTGAAGTGAGAGAAATAATATTTAATGTGTAGTGGGTAGTTGTATTAGTGGTGAGTGTGATGTGTGTGTGGGTCCATGTAAATAAATAAATTATTTTTATGTGGATCTCATGTTCTTAAAAAGGAAATATGTCAATTTCTGTGAGACAAACCAAAAAGGAAAGTGTATAAATATCTTTGGGACGGAGGGAGCAAATCTTACATTTAGTTTTAGACAAATTCTCTTGCAAGACAGTTATTATGTGAGACGGGTCGACCCAGTATATATATATATATATATATATATATAAAGCATGCTCATTGTTAGTTAATGTATGTATATATATTTTTCTAAAGTATAATGAATAATGAATTCAATTATATTTTTAAAGTATTATTATATAGTACTTCTTCCGTCACACGTTTTTCCATTTTAATCCGTCCCAATATAATTGTGCATTTCCTTTTTTTGTAAAGAGGACAAACACATATTAATTATTTCTCTCTCCATAGCCCACATATCATACTAATAAATCTACCCACTTTACATTAATATATTATTTTTCTCGCCTCACTACAATTAAAATATTATACTCCTTAATTAACATGCAAAAATAAAATGCCAATGTTTCAACGGGACAGAGGGAGTATGATTCACGCAAACATACTTTATTATTAATAAGCATAATTTACTTATATAACCAATATACTTTAATAGTGGGTCGACTCATCTCACAATCCGTTTCTTATTTACACGTCTCACAAGAGAATAGCTTTTAGTTTAATTTCATTTTAAAAAAATAGCATCACACTGATTTACCGTAATTATAGCACCGTTGTTGGAGTGCATTTTCACACAAAAATGGAACTTTTGCACTCTTTTGGTATTCTCTTGGAGATGGCTCAACATCCCAATCAGCATCATAATCAGGCTTAAGTAGGCACTCTACCACACGTGCTTGTGCACCCCTCAGAAACACCATTGAAATGAAGGTCTCTGGAACAGACTTGTCCACAGTTTCCTTTGCATCAAAAGTTAAAAACATCATAAAGTTTCTGGTGTTAACAGCATGCCGAATTTTCACCAATTCGTAAGGTTTGCCTGTCTGAAAACATGAATGAATAAAAGTCTAAAAATGAATAATAACAGATGATACACAGAATAAGATGCCTGTCTAAAAATAAATTCGTAAGGTTTGCCAGTCTGAAACATGAATAAAAGTCTAAAAATTCACATTCAACAGATGATACAAGAACAGGAATGACTGCAATGACAGAAAAATAAACAGTAAGAATGAAGTAAATAGTTGTTAAGCTTAAGATTAGCTATTATTTAGTCTTATCTTATGCTTCAATTATTACTAGCTAGGATTAATAATTTTAGAATAAGATGCCCCTACCATCGCATTGTTTGCAGTTTAATTTAAAATGGTATTAATAGTAAGTTTTTTTTTTAATCATATTCTTCTTTCCCAAATTGCTCCTGATTCAATACATTTCCACATCAGCAAGGCTGGGCTTAGAGAAACACGGTAGCAGTCTTTGATTTTGTATTAGTAAGACGAGCTTTCAGAAAGCGGCGGTTCATGGCTTTGACCATTGGAGTATGTTAAGATTCAAGAGTATTTGTCACACCCCAAATTTTACCAAGGAAAATTTGAATGGTATTTGAAATAAAATATTAAATAGGGCATGATTAATTTTTTTTTATTTTTATTTTTACAAGTGAGAAGTAATTTGCAAACAAGAAGGAAATGGAAATGGGCTTAGTCCCATAAATTTCAGCTATTTTGCAAAGTGAAAAATTAGCAAATAAACAACAAATCCCACAAGTTTTATTTTTTACAAACTTTAGTAAACAATTTAAGCAAAAGATTTAGATGAGGGTTAGATCCTTTAAGTTCTGCAAATTTAGCCTTAGGATATTAAACGAAGTATTATTGCAAAATGCTTTGAGAGAAGAACTACAAGCTCCTCCTCAAGAGAAATCCATGTCAATTTAAACATACAGGACCTATAGTTTCACATTATTTCGTTCAAAGGATATTAAATAAGGCATGACTAGAATTTTGCATTTTATTATATATGAAATATTTTATAAATAAGGGGAAAAAGAGATAGGCCCAATCCTATAAGTTTCAATGATCTAGTGCAAGCAATCCAAATAAGAAAGATTAAATAGGAAACAAGTCCTTTAAGTTTCTGCAAACTTTATTTTTTTTTTTAGTTTGCAGAACTCTACAAATTTCTAAGGAAAGGGTAAAGGGTTTTATTTCTACACTTTCTGCAAAATTCTAGGGAAGGACAGTAAGTTTCATTTCACAAAATTCTGCAAATTTTCTAGGGAAAGACAGTAAGTTCAACTCTGCAAAATTTCAAGTAATGCCACTATATCCTATAACTTCTGTTTGGACAGCAGATGGCATGCAATTTGAATTAACACATCAATACCTCTAAGTTTTCCAGCCTGTCGTGTACCATTAAGTTTGACAGGGTGGGAGGCAATTCAAAAGAAGCAACCAAACTGAAATTTCCTACATGTATGCCACGTATACACCCCGTCAGCCACACTACCTGCTAATTATAGCTAAAAAAAAGACACAAAAAGATGTGATAATAATTTAGTCCCACCAGCGCACTTGTACAGCTAGGTACAAGTCTATCGCCAAAGTTTCACACCTCAAGCACACAACTGACCACCATACCCTTTCTTGTTTCCATTACTGATGGCAGAAATCAAAACATCAACCTGCATGCTAAGTGGTTCCAGTTAAGCACTCGATATTTCACAAGAGACACTCCCCATTCAGCGAGTCAAAATTCATAGTAACTCACTCGATTTCGAACACGATATTCCTCCAACGATATCATCGTAGATAAAATTTCATCAAACACTAATCAGGACCGTGTAAACAAACGCCAATCAAGTGAAACAGTTTCAAAGCAAGTATAAAAAAAAAACGAGAAAGTTGGCAGCACAACCATGCTGCGTTAAAACTGAAGTTTATTAAAATGTTAGTTTAGTCTCCTCGCCTACGACCCCCGCTCGTACGCTTTGCCATGCTCAACCTGCGATAAGAATACTTATCGGGGTGAGCAACCACATGCTCAGTGAAGATCTAAACATGCTTATATACATCGATCAATCCATATACGAGAATTGAAATCACTTACAATACAAACTTATCATGTCATAATAAGGCACCTTTCGGCCCTTATCTGTGTAATTTTACGATATCGCGATTCGTTAGTAAGGTACTCCTTCACAGCCCTTACCCATGCTATAGTATGGCACCATTACAGCCCATACCCGTGCTATAGTATGGCACTTATGCAGCCCATACCCATGCCATATAATATTTCATAACATTCAAGTATGATCATCAACTCGTAAGTGACAACAAATACAAGTTTAATTCAATTGGCACATACGTAATCATCTAACACATATAAGTATGAAAGAATCCCCACCTTTAACACTCGCGTAACCTTAAACTTGCGTACTAACGTCACAATCGTAGTCTCCTTCGAAACCTATAATTACATGACCGATCGTTACTATTTTAATACTGTAATACTATCATACGACAAATCTGCAAATTTTCGTAAGGGTTGCAGACTAATACTATTAGGGTTTGGGTTTATAGAAGAAGCAGAAAAGAAATGAAAAGAATAGATTTCAGTTTTACGATGAACATAGGAAGAATAGGAAAAGAAAAGAACAGAAAAGAAAGAGGAAATAAAGGAGTCAGTGTTTTACCTTTTCTCCTGTAGCAGCGCATGAACGAAAAATGTGTAGAGAGGATGAGCGTAATATGAAACTGCTCAATTATTTATGGTTTATTACTGCAAGATCCTAGCGGATATTCTCCCAGCAGGGTTTTCAACAAACTTTCCCTCAAATAGAGGAGATGATATTAGGAAACAGGTATATTCTTAATGGATAAAAAATATCAGCATGATTCTTGTGGAGTAAGTAAATTCAAATTTCTGCTTCCTTTTTGATCTCACGGTTGATTAAAATAAAGAATGGGCTGGGCTTGAATATGGCTTCAAAGAGTTTGAAATAGTGGGCTTTAAAGATTGTGCCACGAAAGAAATTACAGTTTAAACTTACGGGGTATTACATCCTACCCTCCTAATAAGAATTTCGTCCTCAAATTCCATAATTATATAAATATCTTACCCGTAATGAGACAGGGGTATCTTGTTTGAATTTCGTCTTTCTTCTCCCATGTAGCCTCATCTTTCGTATGCCGACTCCATTGAACTTTGACGAGTGGCACGTCATGATTTCGAATCCTTTGGACCTTTTTATCCAAAATGGACACAGGTTCTTCTTCATATGTCAGATCCTTGCCAATCCCCAATGTCGAGAAATCCACAACATGATTAGGATCATGAACGTATTTTCTCAACATCGAAATGTGGAAAACATTGTGCACGGAGGATAACTGGGGCGGCAACGCCAAACGATAGGCTAGATCTCCAACTCTATCAAGAATTTGAAATGGACCAACGAAACGAGTTCTGAGCTTTCCTCTCCTTCCAAATCGTATGACACCCTTCGTGGGAGCCACCTTCAGAAAGACATGATCTCCGACTTCAAAATGTAAATCCTTTCTTCGTTGATCAGCATAGGACTTTTGTCTATCTTGAGCAGTCTTGATTCTTTCTCGAATTATTCTGACCTTGTCCACAGCTTCTTCTATTAGTTTGGGGCCTAGAATAGCTTTCTCACCAACATCATCCCAATATAATGGTGATCTACACTTCCTTCCATAGAGCGCCTCGCAAGGAGCCATCTTGATAGTTGCTTGATAGCTGTTATTGTAGGCAAATTCGACAAGAGGTAGGAACTTCTCCCATGCTTCTCCCATGTTAACAGTGCAGGCTCTTAACATGTCTTCCAAAATCTGGATTGTTCTTTTGGATTGCCCATCCGTTTGTGGGTGATAAGCTGTGCTGAAATTTAGTTTAGTTCCAATCGCCTTGTGCAGACTTACCCAAAACCTTGAAGTGAAACGCGTATCTCTATCAGACACTATTGACATTGGTACGCCGTGTAGCCTCACTATCTCATGAATATACAACTGCGCATACTGCTCCATCTTGAATGTCATTTTTATGGGCAAGAAATGAGCTGACTTGGTCAATCGATCGACGATGACCCATATGGCATGATTTCCCTTCGAAGACCTTGGTAAACCTACGACAAAATCCATGGCAATTTGCTCCCATTTCCACTCGGGGATCTCAAGTGGTTTAAGCTTTCCGGCTGGTCGCTGGTGTTCAATTTTAACTTGTTGGCAAGTTAAACATCTTTCAACAAAGTATCCAATATCTCGTTTCATACTTCGCCACCAAAATCTTTCCTTCAAGTCATGGTACATCTTCGTTCCTCCAGGATGAGCGGTGTATGGCGCTCCATGCGCTTCACTTAAAATCTTTTCTCTCAACTTCTCAACCATTGGAACACACAATCTTCCATTTAATGTCAAAACTCCCTCTTCGTCCACTTTGAAGCCATTGTATTCGCCTCCAGCTAGTGCCTTCTTCATCATTCCTTGCAAGAAATGATCTTGTTCTTGAGCTTCCTTTATCTCCATTTTCAAACTCGACTGAATTTCTAATGCCGCAATGATCGCCTTCGTGCCGGAGGGTAATGCCACCAATTCAATTTGCATCTTGGCGAACTCTTCGACCAGCTCTTCTTGCTTGGTATACAGACTATTCAGCTCCACTTTGGTTTTCCGACTCAAAGCGTCGGCCACTACGTTAGCCTTGCCTGGATGGTACTCAATGGTGCAGTCATAATCGTTCACCAACTCTAACCATCTTCGTTGTCTCATGTTAAGCTCCTTCTGCGTGAACAGATACTTCAAACTCTTGTGGTCCGTGAAGATCGTACATCTTCCACCATAAAGGTAGTGTCGCCAAATCTTCAAAGCATGAACTACGGCCGCTAACTCCAAGTCATGAGTAGGGTAGTTCACTTCTGCGGTCTCAACTGTCTAGAAGCATATGCAATAACCTTCCCATGTTGCATCAATACACATCCAAGTCCTTGCTTCGATGCATCACTGTAGATCGTGAACTCTTCATTCGGATTTGGGATTGTCAACATGGGTGCTGAAGTCAAATCGTGCTTTAACCTTTGAAAGCTTTCTTCACACTTGTCAGACCAAATGAACTTCTCTCCTTTACGAATCAATCGTGTCATTGGACCGACTATCTTGGAGAATCCTTCTATGAACCTTCGATAATAGCCAGCTAATCCCAAGAAACTACGAACTTCTTGAACATTTGTAGGTGCCCTCAACTGATTTACTGCTTCTATTTTAGATGGATCTACTTCAATCCCTTGTGATGTCACCACATGTCCAAGGAATGTGACTTGCTTCAACCAAAACTCACACTTCTTGAACTTCGCGTATAACCTCTCCTTACGAAGTGTCTCGAATACCAATCTCAAATGCTCCTCATGTTGTGCTTCATCTTTGGAGTACACCAAAATGTCATCGATGAAGACTATAACGAACTTATCGAGATATGGGTGAAAAACTCGATTCATCAGATCCATGAACACTGCAGGCGCATTACTCAACCCAAACGGCATGACGACGAATTCATAGTGCCCATAATGCGTTCTAAAAGTAGTCTTAGAAATGTTTGACTCCTTCACTCTCAATTGATGGTATCCGGATCTTAAATCAATTTTGGAAAATACACTTGCTCCTTCTAATTGGTCAAACAAGTCTTCAATTCGAGGTAGGGGGTACTTGTTCTTTATCGTCAACTTTTTAAGCTCTCGGTAGTCAATACACATCCTCATGGATCCATCTTTCTTCTTAACGAATAGGATTGACGCTCCCCATGGAGATACGCTTGGGCGGATGAACCCCAAGTGCAAGAGCTCTTGTAGCTGAACTTTCAACTCTTGTAGTTCCACGGGCGCCATTCGGTACGGAGCTTTGGATAATGGTGCTGATCTTGGTATCAAGTCTATTGAAAACTCTACTTGACGATTTGGAGGCACGCCTGGTAAATCTTCCGGAAAGACATCAAGATACTCTCGGACAATAGGTATGTCACTAGGTGGTACTTCTGTGGTCCTGGTGTCTACAATGTTGACTAGGAATCCCTGGCAGGACTTCTTTCTAAGCATCTTGGCAGCTTTTGCAGCAGATAATATTCTCGGTACTACACCACTCTTGAGCCTGTGTACCACTTCTTTCTCGGACTTTGGTTCCCTTAAGATCATTACTCGTTCCTTGCACTTTATATTGGCTTGATGATAGGTAAGCCAATCCATTCCTAGAATCAAATCAAATCCATGCATATCCATAACATATGGCTTGACGCTAAAGTCTACTCCTTCAACGTGTACGCTCACACTTTCTACTAAGGTATTCACAACAACTCTCTCTCCCGAAGGTAGACTAATCTCAAGAGGTTCATCACTCTTGACTCGTTTACAGTTAATCTTATTACAATACTTTGCGGAAATAAATGAATGTGATACACCAGTGTCAAACAAAGTGAAAGCTCGGGATTTACCCACTGCTAACGTACCTGTCATAACATTAGGTTCATTGTCCCCTTCAGCTTGGTTCATAGCGAAAACTCTCCTTCTTCCTCCAGTGCCTTGTCTTGTGTTTCCCCCCGGAGGTGGTCCCTTACGATCAGGTTTAAAGTTGGACGGCTTTGGTCAGTTCTGTGCTTGATGGACAACTTCATAGCACCTAAAACATTTGTTTTGTCCCATGAGACACTCTCCATAATGATTCTTCCCGCACTCTGTGCAGAGAGGCTTTGGTCCTTGTGCGTTGGCCGGTGGGTTGTTGTTCGTTCTAGCTTGCCTTTGATTGTTGTTTCTGCCTTGGCTAGAATTTTTCCATTTCCGTTTGTTTGGGTTCTCCATTAGCTTTCTGTTCGCTCGCCCCTTCAGTAAGCAAGCTTCAACTTTCTGGGCCCTCATAAACGTGTCGGCGTAGGTCATATCGGGCAGTGAAGACATTCTCTCTTGTATATCCTGGTGCAATCCATCCAGGAACTTCTTGGCTCGTTTCTCTTCGGTATTGACCAGCTGTGGAGCTGATCGGCGCAGCTTATTGAATCGCTGTTCATACTCAATTACGGTCATGTTCCCTTGTTGGAGATTGTAAAATTCATGCTCCATATTATTGCGGTAAACTTGAGGATAGTAATTGGCCATTACTATATCCTTGAACTCTGCCTTGGTAATAGCTTCCCGGTTTTCATTAGGTCTCATCTCCCAGTATCCATCCCACCAATGGTCGGCATCTTCAGTAAATTGGTAGGATGCGCAGATCACACGCTGCTCATCATTACACCTTAAGAGACGAAAAATTCTCTCAAGTGCTCGTAGCCACTCTTCCACGTACTCGGGCCCTTCACTTCCCTTGAAGAAGGGTGGATGGTTTTGGCGAAACTCATGTACTATTCTTGTGTGAGCGTCCGCATCAGCGTTTGGAGCATTTGGTGCGTTTGGAGGGTTTTGAACATCCCTTCTTGGAGGCATCCTTCAATTCCACCATGAAAATAATTTTAGCATTTATTCAATTTAATGAATGAAATCCTAATGCAAATCATATTATTGTACAAGATAGCCAATGTACGGTATAGGCACCATAATAATAAAAGTTTTGATCATTGAACGAAAAATTGTCTTAAACTTGCAAATTAAATTGAATCAAATGCTAAATAGTGAAATAACGAATGCTAAATAATGAAATAAATTCAAGTCCCTAACATAAGGGATATTGTTTTTAGTTTTAAAAAAATGGAATTTAAAATTTAAGTAATTTAGTCTCCATATACTCCCGAGTCCTCGGACGGGTCTGACTCGAAATTCTCATCCATTTCTCCTTCATTCATGGCTCCATTTGGCTCGTTATTGGGTTCCGGTGCCGGTGCCGACTCTGCAAGGTACCTTACCAATCGCTCTTCTTGCTCATTATGAATATCCCAGATATGATGTCCAGGAGGGGGGTTTGGCGGATACCATCTTGCGACTCTCATGAACAAAACGGCTGTGAACTGCACGTGGTCCACTTGCGGAACTTGGTGTTGAACCGAGTGATGCATAAGGTCAGCATGTATGGAATCGGCCATGTCTTTCCAAGCCCACGGTAACGTGCTGATGAGCTTTAATCCAGCCCAATAGTCAGTAATACCTTCACCTACATCCTTAACTTGTCTCCATAATTGTAGCATGTGAGCTATGTGGGTGGGCAAGTCATGTCGGACGTCCCGGTGATAATTCATGTAGGCTTATTGTCTTGCCAAGTCACCCATCTAATGAGATAATATCTTTACTAATCATATAGGTTCGCAATAAAATTCTAAATATTCATCATTTATCATAAAAAAAAAACACATTATTCATATAACATAAACTTTCATTTTATACCTCGAATGTCATCAATTTATGAAATTCATACTTTCATACCTTGGTTGAAGCGGGCGTCGTACTCGGTGGATGCGTAGCAAGAGACTTTATTTAAACTTTTATACATTTGCAAAATCATATCATTCAAGCCACGAAATTCACTTATGTGCGGAAATAAAAATTTAAAAAAATTTTTTTTAAGCAAGTATACAGAATCGCATACCTGCTCTGATACCAATCTGTCACACCCCAAATTTTACCAAGGAAAATTTGAATGGTATTTGAAATAAAATATTAAATAGGGCATGATTAATTTTTTTTTTTTTACAAGTGAGAAGTAATTTGCAAACAAGAAGGATATGGAAATGGGCTTAGTCCCATAAATTTCAGCTATTTTGCAAAGTGAAAAATTAGCAAATAAACAACAAATCCCACAAGTTTTATTTTTTACAAACTTTAGCAAACAATTTAAGCAAAAGATTTAGATGAGGGTTAGATCCTTTAAGTTCTGCAAATTTAGCCTTAGGATATTAAACGAAATATTATTGCAAAATGCTTTGAGAGAAGAACTACAAGCTCCTCCTCAAGAGAAATCCATGTCAATTTAAACATACAGGACCTATAGTTTCACATTATTTCGTTCAAAGGATATTAAATAAGGCATGACTAGAATTTTG
Organism: Pogostemon cablin; assembly: GCA_023678885.1. Classification (NCBI taxonomy): domain Eukaryota; kingdom Viridiplantae; phylum Streptophyta; class Magnoliopsida; order Lamiales; family Lamiaceae; genus Pogostemon; species Pogostemon cablin. Next base: position 9,760,267 of record CM043008.1, on the reverse strand, counting down.
CATTTTATTATATATGAAATATTTTATAAATAAGGGGAAAAAGAGATAGGCCCAATCCTATAAGTTTCAATGATCTAGTGCAAGCAATCCAAATAAGAAAGATTAAATAGGAAATAAGTCCTTTAAGTTTCTGCAAACTTTATTTTATTTTTTTTTAGTTTGCAGAACTCTGCAAATTTCTAAGGAAAGGTAAAGGGTTTTATTTCTACACTTTCTGCAAAATTCTAGGGAAGGACAGTAAGTTTCATTTCACAAAATTCTGCAAATTTTCTAGGGAAGGACAGTAAGTTCAACTCTGCAAAATTTCAAGTAATGCCACTATATCCTATAACTTCTGTTTGGACAGTAGATGGCATGCAATTTGAATTGACACATCAATACCCCTAAGTTTTCCAGCCTGTCGTGTACCATTAAGTTTGACAGGGTGGGAGGCAATTCAAAAGAAGCAACCAAACTGAAATTTCCTACATGTGTGCCACGTATACACCCCGTCAGCCACACTACCTGCTAATTATAGCTAAAAAAAGACACAAAAAGAAGTGATAATAATTTAGTCCCACCAGCGCACTTGTACAGCTAGGTACAAGTCTATCGCCAAAGTTTCACACCTTAAGCACACAACTGACCACCATACCCTTTCTTGTTTCCATTACTGATGGCAGAAATCAAAACATCAACCTGCATGCTAAGTGGTTCAAGTTAAGCACTCGATATTTCATACGAGACACTTCCCATTCAGCGAGTCAAAATTCTTAGTAACTCACTCGATTTCGAACACGATATTCCTCCAACGATATCATCGTAGATAAAATTTCATCAAACACTAATCAGGACCGAGTAAACAAACGCCAATCAAGTGAAACAGTTTCAAAGCAAGTATAAAAAAAACGAGAAAGTTGGCAGCACAACCATGCTGCGTTAAAACTGAAGTTTATTAAAATGTTAGTTTAGTCTCCTCGCCTACGACCCCCGCTCGTACGCTTTGCCACGCTCAATCTGCGATAAGAATATTTATCGGGATGAGCAACCACACGCTCAGTGAAGATCTAAACATGCTTATATACATCGAACAATCCATATACGAGAATTGAAATCACTTACAATACAAACTTATCATGTCATAATAAGGCACCTTTCGGCCCTTATCCGTGTAACTTTACGATATCGCGATTCGTTAGTAAGGCACTCCTTCACAGCCCTTACCCATGCTATAGTATGGCACCATTACAGCCCATACCCGTGCTATAGTATGGCATTTATGAAGCCCATACCCATGCCATATAATATTTCATAACATTCAAGTATGATCATCAACTCGTAAGTGACAACAAATACAAGTTTAATTCAATTGGCACATACGTAATCATCTAACACATATAAGTATGAAAGAATCCCCACCTTTAACACTCGCGTAACCTTAAACTTGTGTACTAATGTCACAATCGTAGTCTCCTTCGAAACCTATAATTACATGACCGATCGTTAATATTTTAATACTGTAAAACTATCATACAACAAATCTGCAAATTTTCGTAAGGGTTGCAGACTAATACTATTAGGGTTTGGGTTTATAGAAGAAGCAGAAAAGAAACGAAAAGAATAGATTTCAGTTTTACGATGAACATAGGAAGAATAGGAAAAGAAAAGAACAGAAAAGAAAGAGGAAATAAAGGAGTCAGTGTTTTACCTTTTCTCCTGTAGCAGCGTATGAACGAAAAATATTTAGAGAGGATGAGCGTAATATGAAACTGCTCAATTATTTATGGTTTATTACTGCAAGATCCTAGCGGATATTCTCCCAGCAGGGTTTTCAACAAACTTTCCCTCAAATAGAGGTGATGATATTAGGAAACAGGTATTTTCTTAATGGATAAAAAATATCAGCATGATTCTTGTGGAGTAAGTAAATTCAAATTTCTGCTTCCTTTTTGATCTCACGGCTGATTAAAATAAAGAATGGGCTGGGCTTGAATATGGCTTCAAAGAGTTTGAAATAGTGGGCTTTAAAGATTGTGCCACGAAAGAAATTACAGTTTAAACTTACGGGGTATTACAGTATTGGAGCCTACTAGAAGCTGGTTGTATTGAACCCAAGCATGGTTATGCTAAAAGCATATGGTGAAAAGATGCAAGATATTCCGACAGTAGAAAAGATGCGGAGATAAAGGCTTTAATTATATTATTCGCTCTATTAAACAATTAAACAATGCTTATCGTACACATTGGTGAACTGCAAAGCTCTTTAATTGTTTATGAGTAAAATTAGGCACAAGGTGAAAGAGCAGGCACTGATCATGAATAGGAGTTAGGACAAGGAGTTATCAATATTTCAAAAGCTGTTGTAGAGTGTCGCAAACATAACAAACATGGATACTTTCGATACAAGGCTGCAAGTTTGGAGAAGGGAGGAAGAGATGCTGCTGATGATGTTGATCAACAAAGATATAAGTGGGAATGTTTGTGGACAAGAGAGTCATGTGTGAATCATTTTCACAGGTTTGGAAGAAAACCAATTCAGGGATTATTCTAGAGAGCATGCTAAGCAAAAGAAAGAAATTGAAAACATAATTCATCAAATTGTTCAAAGAAAACAATGCAATTGCAAGTTGGAAACATTTATAAAACTAACACCAAATGAATAGGCAAACGCAAAGAATCAGACCACCATTAATTTTTCTAGGGAGAGCTCATTAATAAACTACAAAATCCATGTGAGGTTTGTGTAATCATTGCTCCAATGATTAGATGACAAGTCAGATTATGGTTGAGAACGATCAGATCAGTTAAGTTGTTAAAAAGGAAGTTACAAATCATTTTTTGGAGCTGTTTCTTGATGATCAGTTGGGATAACTAGTAGCATTTTGATGGCTGCATCTATTTCCTGCCACGTGGACGGTCAAATGGAACTGGTTGCACTCATTTTGGTTTGTTATATAAACGGGAATCCAACTCACTTGCCTTAATGGACGTAGATCATCACGCTTGAACCACTTAAAAGATTATGTTGATTATGTTCATAATTTTCATATGTTGTTTGTTTTTTGGCCGACAATAAGAGTAAAATAAAACCTAAATTAAAGAAATAAAAGAGGATTTTATCATGTGTTTTAACTTGTTGTTTTCATAAGTGTTTTGGCCGACAAAACAATAGTAAAAACGCAAAACCTAAATTAAAGAAACAAAAGAGGGAGAGATGCAGTCCAAAGAATTATAAGCAAATGAGCAAAATGAATGAGAAAACGCACCTTTTCGTAAATATAAGAGAGAGAGAAATTCATTGGTTGAGTAAAAAGTTTTTGCCTTAGAGATCCTCAAGTCGCAGTGGAAAAAAAGGAGAATCCCTCGTGTCATTCTTTAAGAAAATGTTAAGGGAGATATCACACCAAGGTGTCACAGGACATCCCGCGTCAAAGAACCCTGGTAGTGCACACTTGATGAAGAAACTTCTTCTCCATGCGGAGGTCATCGTTCATCGACTCAATTTCTTTGGAGCCGGGGCTGCCGTATTTGGCGTACCAATCAATCACCCACGTGTTCTTCCTCCTCCCACGAAAACTTATACCGCCCAGTCAAACCGCTTGTATATTGCGGACAAAATATCACTGCTGGCCAATCCTTTTCCATCACAGCACACAGGGGGAGCTCTATCTTTCCTCAATTCTTAGGGGTTTAGGGTTAAAGTCTGGGTATGGGAATTAACCTTTTACTCATTACACTCACTCAATTCGTCTCAATTTTATTATATGTCTCACACTTATTTTCACACTTTCCGTTTTCGTCCGTTCCACACTTATCTTCCCACCCAAAAAAAGAAACTTCACATTAACCAACAACCTCAAAAGTTATCCTAATTTTAAAAATATCACTCCCACCTAAAACACATAACATACTTTATAATTTATTTATTACCTAAAAATATCACAATACCTCTAAAAAGTCAATAAAGTTGGTCAAAAAATAAATTTTTTTAAACTTCCTATCTACAGTACAGGTGCAGATAAGTATGGGATGGAGAGAGTATTACATAAAACTTAGTAATTGTTGTATAAAACTCTCTAAAAAATTAATTTCTTTATTATTTTATATGATATAATATGATAATATTCATAATTTTTTTTTCTAGTTGATATTACACAATTCCTTTTAAGAAAATTATTCTATTAAAATTTTAATCTAAAATAGAATGAAAAGAACAAAAAATTAAAAAAATAAAATAAATCGGGTAGCCGATCGAGTGATTCAGTAGATTTTTAAAACCCAATATCCAAACTGAAAATTATATTATCGGGTTTGGGTAACCCGAAACACGAAAATTTGGGTAAAAGCCCAAAAACGTCAGGTAATTTTTTTGGATCATTTTAGGTACCCGAAAATAAAAAAAATTTGCCAATCCTATATTTTGAATATTCGCATTAAAGATATTCATTTTTTTTAATTTTTTTTAAGTAAAAGGCTCCACATATTGTCTATACTTACTAGTTACTATTAATACAACTACTCATTACACATAAATAAAATATTAATACACTTTAATTCATATAAAAAAGTTAATGACGATCTTTCTCCTTATACATAAAATAATAATACTTTTTAATCTTCATACTTTAATCCACATTAAAAAAAATTAATGACCATCTTTCGTATGGACAGAGAGAGTATTTAATAGTAAATGAAGGCAAAAGCTTGCGTGTCTTGGGAACATCGTGTCTTTAAATCTCATATTTTTCAAAAGTTGTATCTTTCGTATAAGAACGTATACCCATAATTTTTTATATTTTTTAATAAAATATTTATATTATTTATATTTCAATTAATATTTTCAATAAAAAAATTGTACTCTTATTAATTAAAGTGTATACCCTTATACATCTTGTGCATTCGAGAATAAAAAACAACTCGTAAATGAAATTACTTTTGTTCCGTTGGTTTGTTTGATTCCAGTAAATGTGGGATCAATTCACTATTTTCATACGCATACCAACAATTTTAGGGTGATTCTTAGCTGATCCAGGCTTATACATGACCCAGGTTAGCACAGGTTCCCGGTCACATGGTCAACGGTGATGTCAGCACTGCAGCTTTTTATCGTTTCCCAATATAATCATCCACTTCTTTGATTTCTGTTGATTCAATCTATTCCTCTCCCTTAGTGCATCAAATGTTCACACTGATTAGCCCAGCAATACATATTTTTGAAACTACCCTTTTATCAACCCCTTTTCCACTCATTTCCATATTGCCGGATATAGGGTGCTCACCTTATATCTCATCTGCACCGCGATGGACAATATGTTATCACCAACTCTGCACTGCGTCCCCAGCACCACTTCGTTATAACCATCATCATTACCCCACACCGAATATTTGTATCAACTCATGTCTCCTCCCAGTTCCGCAACCAGTACCTTCCAAACCCCCAATCAATGGCATGTTGTCATCAAACCAATAGCGTATGAGTGTATTTATTAATACTGATCACTTTATCGTTTATATTACTTTCAGTATCTTAATTTCTATGAATCTAATCATGTTTCTTGTATGAATATTGTATGTATGAGTACAGTGTTTTCACCATATAATTAAAAAAACCCTAAGTAACATTTTTGCATTAAATACTAACTGTTAACTTAGACAATTTTAACATATTTTTATCCCCACTCTAACATAAACACTTCACCCTATAGATATATTTTCCTTTAATTTGTTGTCAATTTAGGTTGATATTATGAATTATTTTTGAAATAGTTCATTCTACGCTTATCACTTATAATTTTGGATACAATTGTAACATTCACTGAGAAATGTCACAAAAATCTTTGCATTCTTAAACTGCGAGATTGGAAAATAGTTAATCGACATTCAATGTCCTTCAGTTAAAACAAAGAAAGAAAAAAAAAAGAGTTTTACCCAATAACTTCTGTTACTGCTACTACTACCTGATCATTTCCAAAACATAAATCAGCATTCAAAATAAAGGTTTTGAAACATAATAGTAATAAATAATTTTAGAGCACTAGTTTGGTGATGGAAAAATAATTCCTTGTTACTATAATAAAAGTAATCTTCCTATAGTTTCACATAACTAGTTGAAATGTAAATGGACATCGTAACAGATCACTAAATGGTGATTATCTCAACTCAAAATTGAGTTGATGGCGAAATGCATGACGTCTATTAATAATTTGACCAAAACTCCTAATGACAATTAACAGAACAGACACATTGAAAACTTAAAGTATTCATAAAATCACAGCAGCGTAAAGAGCAATAGGAAATTTCTAAAAAAAGCAACAGAGGTTTAACTACATAATGTCCACACGACGGTACCAGATGCATGGACAACACTTTATTCAAAAATATCATTGTCTTCGTCATCATTACTAAGGTACACATTAGGAGGAACAAGACCAGAGTCCACCGCGCGATCCATATTCACATTTGGGCAATTGGATTTATAATGCCCAGGTTCTTTGCATACAACGCATCTCCTCGTTTTTCCCTTATTGTGTTTTGTCTCTGCCTGTGTGCCCTTCGTCCTAGCAATAACAGGGTCTTTAACCACATTACTAACATGTATAGTTTCACATTGTCCGGGTAGCGATGCCATCCTTATTCGAACATCATCTCTTTACCTGTAAGTCAGCTAACACTGAATTACCATCTATTGCCGCCCTGTAAAGTGATTTTGAACTGGACCCAATGTTGCATACTGGTACATCTTTGAGTGTAGTGATCCAAATCTCAGATCATTCTGATTGGATGATGACTCATCAAGATCCATGGGTACTTCACTTCACGTCTTTCCCCATCTTTTATGAAGCATAGCTTTCGGAATAGAGGACATGTTGGAAGCTTTTAGCGAAAAAAATATGTGACTACATGGCAAGTAACAAGTCTCAAATATTTCACAGGTACATTTGAAACTTTTACCCGATTCATCCATCGTAATCGTACTCACGGTACCACATCTATCCCCATATTCAGATAGTTTAAACTTCTTTACACCATGGTCCGATGTAATACTTACCGGTGTGTGCTTGCATTCCCGTTCAATCTCATCACATACCTGTATGATCAGTGGGCGTCAATCACAGGACATTTTAATTACAACACGCAACATACATTCACATACAAGTACCAAATTGTAATCACCTTTCTGAACATCTTTGTCGTATAGAATCCTCTTACTGAATCTTCAAGGTCCCTAAGGTGTGTCTGCAGCACAACTTCATTTTGGCTATCCACGAACTCCTGCCGAAGAGTGTTTTCCCTCATCCTTATCATTCCACGCCAGCATTGCTTCACGAACTGGTATAAACTTAAATCGCTCTGCTAGAATGCCTTCATGTATGAGTGTGCACTCTCACATCTCATGCTCGTCGTCATTCCTGCAAAGAACACATTCTTGAAATATGGTTCCACCCACTTTTCCCTCCTAGCATGCATATCAGTCACCCAATCATCTTTTTCCAATCCGAATTCGCAACCATTGATTCCCAAGAAGCTTCAAATTCCTCCATCGATTGTCTACTCACCATGCACTCGCTCGTCGACACCACACGAGAATTGTGCATCAAGTGCCAAGAACATAGCATGTGTCTTGTTTGCGACATCACCAACTATAGAGACAAACTGATTGCCATATCACCATCACTTATCACTAATATAGGGTGTCTCCCACCCATTGCATGAATAAAAACCTGAAATATCCAGGTGTATGATTCTGTTGCCTCCTCGCTAACTAGTCCACATCCAAAAATAGTTGTGTTATGATGATTTTTGACCCCGACGATTTGAACAAATGGCATTTTAAAACAATTGGTCTTGTACGTTGAATCAACAACAATTACATCACCAAATAGGCTGTATTCGAACCTAGATCTGGAGTCAGCCTAGAAAAGTCGACTTAGTCTGTTATCACTATCTACTGAGTACCTCACATAGAGCCCTCTATCATTTTCCACCAATGCTGCTAAGTATACAAGCGTTGACTCCGCATTAGAGCCAAGCTGTTGTGTTCTTGATTATCCGATCTACAAAATTGTACAAGTCCTTCACAGTGAAACCCACGCTTTGGAATCCTCCATGAGCCGTCACCAAGAAATCCATTATTTTGCAAGTTCTGACTCCAGAATCCTTCAGTGTTCGTATCTCCATAGCATGCCCGTCGTCTATTTTTCTATTTGAGCGAAACAAATGTACCTGATTACTGCTTGCAAGGGGGTGGGTGTGACTTGGTACAAAACAGAATACCCTATACACATAATCTCTCTTTTGGTATCTGACACTAAATATAGACTCGCAGTTATACCTGAATGACAGCCTGAAGTTTTTCTCTTGTCTACTGGCAAAGGACCCTTAACCGATCTGATCCCCTCGCGAGAACACACCCATCTTCGTCTAGATACATTCCTGGTCCCCTTGTAATAATCTTTTCCCCGCCGTCTAATTCAAAATCCCATATATATTGCGCATGGTAGAACGACTCCGTATCACCTAAGTTTCGAAAGGATTTCCAATCAAACAAGTAGATGACCACGTCACCGGATCTCTGTCTGTCAGAACATCGGCATCTACCAAATACTTAGTGATTTCGATAATGACATATGCTCATTAATGGGTTCTTCTCCGGGATTCTTGGCTGCCGTCCTTTCACCTATTTCCGTTGACATTGTTTGTATGGAAACATCATCCCAAGAATTTGACCCCATACTCGGTGGAGGTTAACCTGAGGAAAATAATTTTTTTAAGTAATTATTTGAAGAACGTCCAGATTCGCTCTTCAAAGTTAGTAGATACACCTCTTCACTGTCTTTTAAGTTAGAATCCGCACAGTACAGAGGATAATATATTGTCATTGATTTCTTAACAGGACCGCCCAGACACGCCAATGAGGTACGTTCGCGTGTTATTAAAATTGTAAAAGGCTTGTCTTAATTCCCAAAAGGCGCCTATCAGCTAATGATTCTGAAGTAATTTTTTATTTTTTTATGGCAACTTTTCTTGTATGTTTCTCCCTATTCTACTTATTAGGCTGTTAGTGTCAGTCATTAGTTTTCCAAAGAAATATAATATATCACTCCACACTGCATATGCACTCATAGGAACAAAAAATAATAGAAGTTTTAAAAGAATTTTGTTTTGTCAATGGTTATATCCAAACATTATTTGGTTGTATATTCGTTTTAAAATTATCGAGTTGTGTAATACCAATATTATTAATCTATGATAGATGAAATCCTGTACTATCCAGAACGTTGCTTTTCTCTACTACATTTGCAGTATGTATGCACACCATACTCATTATGAACAACTACAGTAACAACCCAGCACTAGCGTGATTACCATCAGGCAGTTATGAAATGGTTATAAACAATTACTGAACATATATTGACACAATTAAAAGCTAGGTTATGGCATTTTCCATGATGGCCCCAACTTCACTACGACAGTATACATCGGTTACAGATGGACTCACCTGCCACCTTATACTCAGTACCCTGCAAACATCATCTAGTGGGCCACAACACCATAACAACAATGAGTATAAGTGTGAATAAGCAATCACCGATTAATAAGGTGAATGCTGTGCATACCATTTGATGAACCATGGGAAGATGCCAACTTATTTTCGCCCCCCTCTGGATCTCGACATGATTCCCTCTGCCACTACCCAGAACATATCCCTGCCTCCAATACCGGCATACCAATCAAGAGGCATCCTGCATGCACCTAACAATTCAACGTTGTGCTCTTTTACCAACAAGAAGCACTCCTTGATAAGCGGGAGTGTGCAGTCCTCTTCCGCTCCATCAAACGCCTTCTTGGCGGTGTCTCTGCTAACTTTGGCCATATCACGTGACGTCCTCCACACTTTTTTGAAGTACTGCTCTCTATACACCTATCCTTGTTGAATCAGCTCCTCTGCAGTGAGGCTTCTTAGTTCATTAAAAATTTCTGGGCCAGCAGGTTTAACTGGTTTAGAAATTTCCTGTTCCCTCATTGCACTCCTATTTACACGTTGTTACTTCTGTGGCCTTGAAGTTTGTCCCGTACAATACTCAATCACAGCCCGCGGTCCCTGGTTATTAATCTGACCCAATTACTTCCCAGTCGTTTTCTCTAGCCTATGCCGAAACTTATCCATTTCGGCATCGATGTATTTGAGGAAATCAATTGTGGCGGATGTCATCTGTTCACTGGTTCTTTTTGAGCTTTGAGTGCCTCTGATCTCTCTCATAATATCCCACATGTCTTCCACCAAGTTCATTGTTTTCTAATGCTTACAATGTCGTCGATGATGTTATCCAATGTCATAGCGTTCGTATCAAGTTTTGATTCACAATTCATACGTAACTCCCTCATCTCTGCCCAGCCATCATTCAATTCTTTTTGTAAATCTATCTTCCATTGGGTATCCAAAGTCGTTCTATCCTCAATCACCTTCAGAAATTCCAGATAGTGCTTAGTACCTTCTTCTGCCTTTCTGGTTATAAGTGATTTTGCAAATGAACTGCCAAATCTATCTGAGACTGCATTAGCCACCTTGTCGACTTGAGCCTCCTCTACCCATTTTAGTTATTTCATTATTTTATCCTGGTTTAGGACCATGTTTGATACACAACCACGCAACTCTACAATCTCTCTCTTCATTTCTTTGATTGTGTCCTGTGTTCTGCTCCTAGGCAATGAGCAGTGCAACCCTCACACCCACGTACCGTCCTGTGATTCTCAATTAACTCTGCCTTCCAAAATTTCCTCTTTTGTCGTTGCAGTACGTATGACGGGGATTCAGTGCATACCTCATCGCCATCAACATTATCTTGTTTTCAGATGTGTTCTTCATCAACAATGTCTTCTTGAATGTGTACTCGTTCTAAATCTACACCGCCTCCTCTGATCGATTCGTGTGTCAATTTTTGGGCATCAATTTCATCCCCCCTATCTTTATCGTGGTCGACGCAATCTACAGGACTACTAGTAATGTCCTCCGGTAGGGACCCTAACATCGCCGACTGGGTACCCGTGTCCGCTGGATTCCTGAAGCCCATACCATCATCCAAAGTTGCCTTGCTATGCTCGGTGGGAAACACCTAGGATGATTGGATCCCTTTACTGTCAGGTACACTTCCGGTGCACATGATAAAATTGTTGGTCAATTGATTGATTTTTAGATTTGCTTCTGCAGCTCCAGTTGCTATCGTCTCCCCCCTTACGCCCATTTGATGGATATTTGCATGATTGGCCAATATTTCTTTCACCTCGTTTACTGAAAGAATCTCATAAACCCACATCTCTTCCGCGGTTAAAAATTCCTAGATGTCCTTCATATTATCCCACCAGCATCCCACTCTTATATCCGTCCACTTGGACAATTTTTTTTCTTCAGGTCGGAGTTTTCCCCACTTGAGTGTGTAGGATGAGGTCGTCATTTTCGGATCTGGTGTGGAAGTATAGATGGAGTTAGATCGGAATCCAACTGTTTCGTATTTGTCAAATGACTTCTCAGGCTGTGATGTATATTTTGAAGATTTTACTTAGGGCAGAACTTGTGAACAAGTGTTTTAACATTGGGGGCGGGCCTTACATTCGGGTTTTTATTTTATTTTTTGTTTATTATTTTTTTTATTAATTTTATTTTTTTCCTCTTTTTTGTGTGTGTGGGGGAGTGTGTGTGTGTATGTATAGGTGGGTGAGGGTCTTAAATTTGATTGGCGTGTGTGGGATTTATGATCTTAGTGTGTGGTGTAGTGTGGAGGGCATTACTGTAAATAGTCGGGGTCGACGGCTAGTTATTATTATTATTTTTTTCGTATCACCTCGTATAATATATATATATTGAATATCAATGGTCTATCCGACTCTAACATGTCTCTAATTTACTTAATGAATATATTTTTTATTTTTTAGATGTGTTTCCTGGAATTTATTTATTGTCTTAATTTATTTTTCCTAAATTTAAGAAAAATATTTTAGGTTTTTTATTGTGTCAACTTTATTATAGTACCTTTGTATCTTTATTCATTACTTCAATGTGTAATAATGTTCTTTGAATAACCTTATACTTCGAATAAGACCAATAGTGATGGCCATACCTTCTGCACTGGCAGTCTCATTGTTGTTTTGTATTATTAAGTTGTCATCGTTCTTACGGCAGTTACTTGTTATGATATCTATTTTGAATTATGAACGTCCCCTCCTCAACCAATAGCAGGTATTGAGTATTATCGATGGGTACAGGGTATGTTGTTATTATTAACAGTACTAGAGAATCTAAATTCGATAATTAGTGGTAGAAACGATGTGATCTTAGTTGGATAAATCATCAAGTTAACTTTCCAATACATATTGTGTTCATTGATCATATCAGAACATGTGTATACATATGTTTATTGATAACTGTTACATTTGCATATGGCTGAAAGTATATTTTGGGTGTTTATGGTCAACTTAGTTTCCGTACCCACGTTGAACATGTCAGATTAATTGTTGGCTCTCTAACAGTCTTAGTGGACCGAATATAATACACCCCATCCACATGACTAATAAGTGCCCATTATGTAAAATTCATTGATTGCCAACGTATCATACCCATGTACGTATTTTGTTTGATGTAGCACTGCAAACAAGATTGAAAATTCTAATACTACCAATCATGGTGTCCACACGTGATACACATTAAAATATTACTTCTAATGGTATAACCACCGCTCTATGATCATTAATAGTATCATCCCCTTCCTCGTGGTGTGCACACGCTGTGGTCATACTAGTGGAACTGATATAATGAATATATCCATCGTAACAGATATAATATACTCCACACATGCCACTAATTAGTGTCCTTTTTGCCAATTTTTGTTCGTGCCAATATATCATATCCCTTTACGTATGTTGTTTGATGTAACAAACACAATGAGATTGTATACCATTTACCCCACCACTCATGGTCTCCATAGTCAGCACACGCAGAAATAACAACTAAACATTAAATATTATTGTCAACAACCCATTGCAATCTAGATTACTACTACCATTATTCCATTTGTAAACAATACTTGGAATTTCCTGCGGGAGACGGGTGACTTTATTATCATGAACACTGTATAGTATATCGTACGACAAATACAATCATTAATAGCTGCTTAACTTTATACGACTAGTCTGAAGACAATCTTCATGTTTTTTGCAGTAAAAAAAAGTAAAAAAATACTTTATATACGTTACTTACTGATAGATGGGTAACATATTACCCTAGGCTAATAAGTAGATATATAAATTTATTTTTCCATTAAACATTACTATTGAATATACCATTTAGAAACGTGTAATATGGCTCCACACCATATTAAAATATAAGGGCGCGATATTTCATCCAGAAAGTTAGTAGATATCTAAATCCTCAAACATTGACTAAAATTTTTATTCAGATATGAATGGTACCTTCTCTCAATTAGGAGTCGTCAGATATATAAAGTTTTGAAAAAGAAAGATATGTGTTATAGTATATATACTCATCTTAGCATAATAATATTAAAAATAATTAATAATAATAATTATTAATTAATTAATAATTCAGCGTCACTCAATCATTAGCTTTTGGTTGTATGAAATTATTTCTTCATTTATTTACCTAATATATTTACTTTAATAATATGCAATACTATTAATTGTGTTATTAATTATTTAAAATATTACATTATTCATTGGTGATACTAATAATATATATATATGTATGTATGTATTTATATTTTGGTATTAGTTGGACAACAACTCCATGACTCTGCTGAGTGGTTAGTCATTTTGGCTGTTAATCACAGTTGTGTCTTAGTGATGAGCTTATTGCAGGGTTGCGTATGTGTTGTCGACTTATCATAGCATGTGACTTGTGGGTTAGTCCCGAATTTTCATAAACCATCAAAATCTATTTTAGGAGGGATGAAAATGACTTTCAAATGCCACCTGTCAAAAAGGTGACCGGTCGAATTATTATATACAAATCATTCATCCCTATCCACCGAGTCTAATTCAGAACCCTAATTCCCAAATTGCGCCTCTACATATTTGTCTCCCGAAATACCCACCGACGTAATCAACAAACGAGTTACAACACCAATGGAAAAATTAAAAGCCTCTCATTCATCATCTCTATGTGATGTAATTAAACCCATCGTGAAGTCTGGTCTGGTGATATCCTTCGACTAGATCATCGACAAGGCGGCAGATCCAAATAGCATTCAAGCGGTGATGGACAAATTGTCGCAGATAATAATGGGAGAACTAATCGCTCGTGATCCCTTGATGTATGACGAAGCACTTGAAGTAGAGTTCTATAAAACTGCACTGAAAGACCTTGCGGAGGAGGCAACGGAATTCTATGTAAAGGTAGGTAGTAAGGATATTGTTGTGTCACCAACCACTCTGACGAAATATTTGGGGGTATCAGGCGATGGGAGTGTGTTCAGGGGGCTGAATTTCCAAACTAGCATTGAAGAAGACTGGCAAATGGTGCGCACTGTGAAGGCGCTAAACGAGTTCCCTGGGTACTCAAAATAGGACAATAGGGATTTAAAGGACGATTATGATGTATTATATGATATCATCATGAAGACAATGGAAGTGAGGATCGGCGGGCATGATAAGGGAAGTAGAGATAGGTGGAACTTGATGATGGCCATCGTCAAATGTGTTGATATAGACTGGAGTAGTTTCATATACTATAGATTGCTCGAAGAAGTTAGGAAGGGGTCTCAGAACAGGGGATACAGAATCATAATAAATATTTTCCTTAGAGAGCATGGTATATCCCTATTGAAAGGTACGACGATAATAAAGTCAAGGAGGATGGGTGCGGTTATCTTACGGAAATCGAAGATGACATTGACAAGAACGATTTCTGACATAGTGGAGAAATCAGATGTTGGCAGCACCAAGCGCATCAGGGATGATCCCAATCTCGCCAAGCCATGGTCCTGCAAGAAACCTCGGACTAGAATCAATAAGGTGGCACGTGACTCCACATCATCATCATCAAACAACAAAGTATCAATTACTTTCAACGTCTTAGTGACTAAAGCTGATGCGGCCATCGATTCGGAAGGGATAGAGGATGACGAACCACTTGCCAAGGCCTTCAGGATCAAATTAAGATCATCGCGAAGAAATGTGAGTGTGTGCATGACTCCAGTTATCCCTAAGCCATCTGATCTAGATAAGAGAACAGATGCAGTGGCAGGCAACAATGACGGTGATGAGAATGTTCAAAGATTCAAGATTTGGAAAACCAACTGGTTTAGGAAACGTGTGGATTAGTTTGCTAGATGCAACACTCTTAGTAAGGAGGAAAAGTGGATGAGAGAAATGACTGGGTGTGAGGAAGTGACCCTGTTATTGAGTAGTGCATATGACTCTGAGTTGCTTAGAAGAGATCCTAAATAGGATTTGTTATCATGCACTGGGACACATGAAGCATTGGCTATTCATACGGCACCCGAAAGTACCGGCACGTTCCAAATTGATACGACGCTGGAAAAAAATCAGATGACTAGTGTAACAGAGGTAACTGATGTAACTGTTATTATTAAAAGTTCACTTGATTATTTGGTTAACGCGTCAGCTGACCCAATGTGTAATGACCTTTACACTATCAAAGTTCTGAATCCTCTTAGTGGCATACTATCCATTGTACAATCATTTGAAGTTGAGGGTATGCAGGGTGGACCAGTCATGGCCATGAGTCATGGTGCCGATAATGTGAATGATAGTGGCGGCGGAAATGTAAGATAAAAAAATGAAGCACCTATGCCAGATTATTTGGATGTTGTAGATTCGAGGCAATTGGTGGACAGGTCCGTAGAGAAGGTTGTTCCAGATCACAGTAATATTGGCAGTGCTATGTGTAAAAGTGAGAACTCCATGCGACTCTGACCCAAATCAAAGTAAGGGGTCTCATTCATTGGATGTTGCTGGTAGCAGTGCACACCCAGCTCATACTCCAGAGTCGACTGATCCATTAACATCTGTTAAAGATGGATGCCTGGGGATGCACCAGCCTGCTGATGATGTGATCAATAATAGTATCATACCCGTTCAGGTCTACACCTTGATCGATTGAATTTTTAGACACTTAAAAACAAAACGTTGTTCTTGAATCGGCCATTGTCTTCCCTTATAAAATGAGAAATCCACTGATGCACCGGATGGAGGATGTTATTATTTCTAAAATAATCCAATAAACTCATTTACTTTATGTAGGGTGTGTACAAGATTTTGATGCATCACCGTTCAACTCAGAATAGTGTTCTAATCTAGGGATGATGCCTATGGATAAATCTCAACCGTTGAAGTACCTTGTATTTAATGTTAGCACGCGGCAATCTTGTGATGTGCATCCGTATTGATTAAAAGACAGAACTGCTATTTACAGGAAATGAGAACATTATTGCCTGAAGTTTAAAATATAGTATATATTTTTAAATAAAAAAAATATTAAAATAATGTGTGGTCTAAAATAAATTGAATGGGACTATAGTTTGAATGATTGTGATTTGTATGTAACAATGATAGAATATTCAACATTATTCCTATAATATAACATGTTGATCACATATGAGTATAAATAATAGTAATATTTGCGTCTACATAAATATTGATCCCTGAAAAATTTATAAACTATTAAACCGGGGCCTGAATAATTTCCTCTATCAATACGGGGCTGATTCATGTAAATTATTAATTAGTGACACGAACTTAGGTCATAAATTGATAGAATATAAGATACTATTGTTGGTGTTCGATCGTTTGGTTAACGTAACCCGTTAGGCTTCCATACGTTTTTAACAAGCAGTGGAAGCAAGTAAACAAGAAACGTGTATTACCTTTCACCAGGGTATGTTGAAGACGATGAATTCTTGCGATCAGTCTGCGCAGTCTCACGAGAATGGCCATAACTTCCTCATCCGATCTCCGATTTGAGTGATCTACACGGCAAATCGATCCTCTCTTCGGTGACTTTCCGTCAGTATATCACATATCTAATTCTAAAGTCTGTATGATTTTATAGAAATTGTAGAAGGTGGTGGATAGCAACAACAAACAACCTTCCAGACTTCTACTGTATTCCCAAGTCCAATCTCGACGTCTTGTGGGCGACAATCTTCGATATCTACCATTCTGCTGATCTCTCACCCTCCTCATAGTATTAGGCGTGATTAATCTCAAAGATTAGGGTTTCCAGACAACTGAGATGACTTATATATGGGCTACAACCGGGACCAGGATGAGAAATTAGAGTTGGGCCTCCATTGGGCTTAAGTATCCAAGCTTAGCCCAAAGCTTATACTTAAGTCCAATAATAATAATATATACCATTAAAATAATATTATTGCACTACCGTTCTAATTCCATAATTACGTTATGGGCTCCTTCTTATTATAAGCCAATTAGTCTTCTCATGTTTAAGATATACAATGTCCATTAATTAATTAAGTTACTGACAACTCCATTAATTAATATCTCATCCAAGAGTAGTACCACTCAACCTCATTATCATGCTGGAATAAATCCACCTACAGGGTTTACATGATAATACTTATGAGCTCCTCAAGGGGACATCATCAACCTATGACGGACACGGATTCCTTCTACAATCAACAGCACACTATAGAGACAGCACGACTTCCCAACTCACCGAGTTTATTGATTTAATTACATGTAAATCTCACCCATTGATGAATCAAAGAAATACATACTGCCCTACATGTCGAGGTTATTGTATAGGGATTAAGAGCACGAACGGTTGGCGTTCGATCATTTGGTTAACTTGACCCGTTAGGATTTCATACGTTTCTAACAGTCAGCGGAAGCAAGAAACTAGAAATGTATTACCTTTCACCAAGGTATGTTAGAGAACACGAATTCTCCCCACCAGTCTTCGCAGCCTCACCGTTTTGAGCATAACACTCTCATCCGATATCAGATTTGAGTGATCTACGTGCCAAAACGATCCTTTCTTCCATGGCTTTCAGTCAATATATCACACGTCCTGTTCTGATGTCTATACGATTTATAAAAATCATAGAAGGTGGCGGACAGCAGCAGTAAACAACCTTCCAGTCTTCTACTGTATTCCCAAGTCCAATCTCGACGTCGTGTGGGAGATGATCTTCGAGATCTTCTCAATCTACTATTCCGTCTACCCTCTTCACGTGTTATGCGTGTCTCTCTTAGGGTTAGAACAGCTGAGATGACTTATATATGGGCTACAACAGGGACCAGGAGGAGAAATTAGAGTTGGGCCTCCATTGGGCTTAAGTATCCAAGCTTAGGCCAAAGCTTATACATAAGTCCAATAATAATAATATATTCCACTAAAATATTATTACTGCACTACCGTTCTAATCCCATAATTACGTTATGGGCTCCTTCTTATTATGAGCCCGACAGTCTCCCCATGTTTAAGATATACATTGTCCATTAATTAATTAAGTTACTGACAACTCCATTAATTAATATCTCATCCGAGAGTAGTACCACTCAACCTCATTATCATGCCTGAATAAATCCACCTGCAGGGTTTACATGATAATCCTTATGAGCTCCTCAAGGGGATATCATCAACCTATAACGGACACGAATTCCTTTTACAATCAACAGTACACCATAGAGATAGCACTATTTCCCAACTCCCCGAGTTTATTGATTTAATTATATGTAAATCTCACTCATTGATGAATCAAAGAAATACATACTGCCCTACGTGTCGAGGTTATTGTATAGGGATTAAGAGCACGAACATCCATAATAACTGAGATCAAGTTCTCCTATAAGTCAGTATTAGTCGAACGATCACAAGTGGTCCTGCTCAATCCACACAAAGTACAATAATGTGATTCTATAGCCAAGACAAGCTAATACCAAATCACACTACAACCATCCCGACAGAAAGTCCCCATCTATCTTAGTTGTGAGCATCTGTTTATACTTTATAAGGAAACCGATAATATGATCTTTTACGTGTTGTCGCATAATAGAACCATTTCTTTCTGAGTATACCTTTTACCAACAAGCTTTGCTTCCAAAGTTTTCACCTCGCCATATGACCCTCTTTAATTTCGTATGACCACTTCCATTGGCTTTCACACCATCCGTGGTTCTACAAGGAGCCAGATCTAATTTAGAATTCATCGATTCTATTTCAACATTCATTGCACTTTGCTAAGATTTTGCATTTCTATCTTGCAGTACTTCGTCGTATCCGTGGGTCCATTCCATGTTTACTAGGGATCAAGTCTCATGACTCTCCCAAAACATATATCTTATAGATTGCCGAGCAACCTTCCCACTACAACAAGGCACACGCAATTGTGTATCAGACGTGACAAGCGTTGCAGTTTACCTTGCGGTATATCCTCTTGTACACTTGGTACTAATACTTTGTGTTTTCCCTCTCACTTCCTTTAGAACAAATTATACATGGGTTTATGATTTAACACATAGTCATCTTCCAAAAATCTAGTGTTTGTGTTAACAATCACCCTTCGATCTTTTGGACTAAATAAATTACCCTTCATTTTTCTAGGATATCCCACAAATAGAAAAACATTCATACGAATTATTGTTTCTAGGGCATATCCATAAAATAAATTTAATAATTTCAAATAACTCATCATCTATCTAACCATTTGCATAAGAGTTTTTTTCTTATTAGGATTAGAATATGTGTTATTAATTACTATTTGTTTAATCGGTGGGATAAACAGGATTTAAGAGTTTACAAATTATCACCAATGTACCATAACATATTATAACTCTATCTTTCATTATGATGACTATGTCATTTAAATGAAATAGATTATCCATCCGTAATTGCATAGAAACTAAAATGAAATTCTTTTTATGAAAATGTACATAAAGACAATTTCTCAAAACCAAACGTTTATTCCTATCATTAGATAAATAAAGATCTCCCACTGTAACAGCCACTACTCTCATAGTTTTATCCATGTATATTATAATCTCATCATCACTTAGTTGCAGGCTTTTAGTGATTCCGGTATCTACACACAATGTGTTAGTAAATGCCATCACTAATCATGCTTCAACGACTAGTGAATGAGATATTCACCTTGTTCACATCATAATGAAAATGACTTTTCTTCGCCACATGTTTTGTCAGAAGTTCTTCACCATATACAACCTCTTGTATTTCAGGTAGAACTTGCTCAAAACATCCAGGCAAATTGTGAAGAATAAATTGATCTAGGTTTCCCTTTCAATTTCTATTCCAAGCATTTCTAATTCATTCATCAACTTATCTATGACCTCTTGCCTTTATAACTTACTCAAGTATCTGAAGAATCGCATAAGACCATCACATTTCTATGAACCTCTCACCTCTTCACTAGATACTTTAATAGGCATCATGGGACATTCTTAATGAGAATACATTTATATTTTCCTAAGCAGTGAAATTCGAAACCAAGATTCTTTTATAATCATCTAATTTTAGACCAGTAAATATAATTTCTTTTAGTTAACAATAAGTAAAATGAAACCATTTGAAATAGCAGAGAATCATAAAAAAATACACTAATCAAATCTTCGAATTTTATCCATTTATATTGATTCTCTCAAAATAATATAAAATTAAAATTCACCGACATCTCAAGCACCGTGAGTCTGCAAGCCAGATTAGTGTGGACGTTTACAAACCCGAATATTTACAAGATAAGATTTTACCCATTAATTTCATTTGTCAACCTAACCTCATGGCAAAATAATTAATAGTCGGTTCCTATTTAGCCATGCAAATAATAGCAGTGACTCCGTTGGGGAGGATACTAATTATTTACACCTAAGTGTGCACCATTATTTGATCCCAAGTCCATTGCGCAAGATTATGTGCCTTACAGTTGGAGAAGTATACACGCGCTCGGATAACTTCCTACAATCATCAATTATATGTTTGTACCAGTGAACCGCACATAAACTCATCCGTTAGGGAGGAAGGAAGGCCTATTGCCAACACCCAAGTTCATATGCCACATTACAAATAATAATTATTTAATGAAGTCTGTACCAGTGATCCATGAATAAACTCATCCGTTAGGGAGGAAGGTATATTGCCAACACGCAAGTTTACTCACATCACTTACAAACCAATAATGGAGGCCGTAGGAATTAATTATCAATCTCCTTCCCACTTAGTTATTTAACACCAAGGGATTTTTACATGCATATAATATTCCAAATAATATATGCAACGTAACATGCTTTTATTACGGCAAATAAGGCAGTAAATCATAGAGAACATGCATACATATATAATAATAATTAGATAATTAAATCAATTATTAACAGTTATATATCAGCAAATTCGATTGTTCGCCACCAAGAACGAATCCGGGCAACTGCGACTATGTGGGATTCGACCTCCCCGGTGAGGTCGTAGGAATCGACCAGCCTGGTTAGGTCGCGGGGTGCGGGGCAGTGCCCCGAAGAAAATTTATCCGCTGGCCACAACACATAAATTTTCCTTGTCCGCCAACCTGCTCCACCATTCTGGCACCCTGCCCAACATCCTCACACCTAGTCGCCTTACACTATTCGCCAGCGCCGCTCATATCCTGGATGCCATCTCGCATGACTCGTGCAGACAATAGTCTAGAGTTGTGCCGACATTTCCTCCAAGTTGTGCTGAAAATGCCTGCGGGTGTGCCATACAACCCACACTCCAAGACGCCCAGCATTCCGCGCGCCATTGTGCCCAGCATCTGTGTGCCAACCGATTGCTCAGCCAGCCATCGCGCCCAGTCCGCCATCGTGCACGTTCCGTGCACCAATATGCGAGAGATTCAGCGCCCAGCACATGCCCGACCTATCACTGTGTAACGTCATCAGTAGACTTGCAGACCTAATCGGCAAGAAGTGAGACTCGTCCTAAATATTACAAGGCCTGCCCCGGAATGATCGTCGACCCGCTCGGAAGGACACATGGACTCGCTCAGAATACACGCGTACTCACTCTGCCATTACGTCGACTCACTCGAAATGCTCATAGGACTCGCCCCTGAATTCTGGATGACTTGTTTGGAATCCACCAGCCCCGCACAGAAGGTTGATGTCTTGTGCTACACGAAACCTTAGTCTTCATGCGACAGCATCCCTGTCCCCGCATGCCAGGATCCAGCACTACCGGAGATGACCCAGCAATGTTGGAACTTTATCGGAATAGGAGTGGACCCGCTCGTAACTCTTCAAAACTCCCAGCAAGACTGGACAGGAAATGCGCCAGACCCGACTGGAAATTCTGCAAGACCCGTCCCAGAACTCTTGATGACTCGATCGGGAGCCCCATTAGCCCCGCTCGGAAGCTTGCTGGTCCATGAAGTCATCATGCCACCGCCCACATCCGCGTTCTGTACCAGCGCTGCTTGACACCCGTCTAGACTCTCCGCCGCGTCACAATCATGGTGACTGCCCAGTGTCATGTTCAGATGGGTCGCCACTTGTGCACAGCCTGTCAGGCCTTCCGACAGTCATGTCGTGCCACCAGTCACCAGCGCCACGGCATGCCTTCATTCTTCGTCAAGCCACGCCTTGCCATCCGCTGGAAACATCGCAAACAGGTTTGCTGGATCCCCTGAGCCCCAGCCACCGTGTGCATTCACCAAACTCACTGCCCATGCCTTTTGTTGAGGTTCGGCTACGAGCACTGGCAGCTATTCATGCCTACGGTGACCAACCCTGCGATTCTCGTAGCCTTTGTCCGCTGCCTAACCAATGTTGCGCCACCGTGCAGCCTCTAGCCACGACTCTATCAGTCGCAACATAACTAGCTGCAACTTTCGCAGCGATGCCGCACTGGTGCTTCAACCACCAGGAACAGTTCTGCCGCCACCGTATCGTCGGCCCCCATCGCTACCTTTGACAGCTCCATCGGGTCTTCGTACGGTGCTCGTGTGTTCGTGTACAATTAGAGCGTTCACCAAGAAACAAGTTTCTAAAACTCTAACATCATGTACACACACAAATCCTAGCCTAACATTTCAAGCTTCACCACGAAACCTAAGCTCTGATACCATTTGTTGGCATTCGATCGTTTGGTTAACGTTACCCGTTAGGGTTCCATATATTTCTAACAAGCAGCGGAAGTAAGTAAATAAGAAACGTATTACCTTTCACTATAGTATGTTGAAGACGATGAATTCTCGCCGTCAGCTTATGCAGTCTCACGAGAATGGCCATAACTTCCTCATCCGATCTCCGATTTGAGTGATCTATGTGGAAAATCGATCCTCTCTTCGGAGGCTTTCCGTCAGTATATCACATGTCCAATTCTGAAGTCTGTAAGATTTTATAAAAATCGTAGAAGGTGGTGGACAGCAGCAGCAAACAACCTTCCAGTCTTCTGCTATATTCCCAATTCCAATCTCGACGTCGTGTGGGCGAAGATCTTCGAGATCTTCTTATTCTGCTGTTCCCTCACCCTTTTCACAGTGTTAGGCGTGATTAATCTCAAATATTAGGGTTTCTGGATAGCTGAGATGACTTATATATGGGCTAAAATAGGGACCAGGAGGAGAAATTAGAGTTGGGCCTCCATTGGGCTTAAGTATCCAAGCTTAGCCCAAAGCTTATACTTAAGTCCAATAATAATAATATATATCACTAAAATATTATTATTGAACTACCGTTCTAATCCCATAATTACGTTATGGGCTCCTTCTTATTATGAGCCCGTTAGTCTCCCCATTTTTATGATATACAATGTCCATTAATTAATTAAGTTACTGACAACTCCATTAATTAATATCTCATCCAAGAGTAGTACCACTCAACCTCATTATCATGTCGGAATAAATCCACCTGCAGGGTTTACATGATAATACTTATGAGCTCCTTAAGGGGACATCATCAACCTATGACGGACACGGATTCCTTCTACAATCAACATCACACCATAGAGACAGCAAGACTTCCCAACTCATCGAGTTTATTGATTTAACTACATGTAAATCTCACCTATTGATGAATCAAAGAAATACATACTACCATACGTGTTGAGGATATTGTATAGGGATTAAGAACACGAACATCCATAATAACTGAGATCAAGTTCTCCTATAAGTCAGTATTAGTCGAACGATCTCAAGCGGTCCTGCTCAATCCACACAAAGTACAATAATGTGATTCTATAGCCAAGACAAGCTAATACCAAATCACACTACAACCATCATGACAGAGAGTCCCCATCTATCTTAGTTGTGAGCATCTTTTTATACTTTATAAGGAAATCGATAATATGATCTTCTACGTGTTGTCGCATAATCGAACCATTTCTTTCTGAGTATACCTTTTACCAACAAGCTTTGCTTCCAAAGTTTTCACCTCGCCATATGACCCTCTTTAATTTCGTATGACCACTTCCATTGGCTTTCACACCATTCGTGGTTCTACAAGGAGCCAGATCTAATTTATAATTCATCGATTCTATTTCAACATTCATTGCACTTTGCTAAGATTTTGCATTTCTATCTTGCAGTACTTCGTCGTATCCGTGGGTCCATTCCATGTTTACTAGGGATCAAGTCTCATAACTCACCCAAAACATATATCTTATAGATTGTCGAGCAACCTTCCCACTACGACAAGGTACTACACGCAATTGTGTATCAGACGTGACAAGCGTTGCAGTTTACCTTGCGGTATATCCTCTTGTACACTTGGTACTAATACTTTGTGTTTTCCCTCTCACTTCTTTTAGAACAAATTATACATGTGTTTATGATTTAACACATAGTCATCTTCCAAAAATCTAGTGTTTGTGTTAACAATCACCCTTCGATCTTTTGGACTAAATAAATTACCCTTCATTTTTCTAGGATATCCCACAAATAGAAAAACATTCATACGAATTATTGTTTCTAGGGCATATCCATAAAATAAATTTAATAATTCCAAATAACTCATCATCTATCTAACCATTTGCATAAGAGTTTTTTTCTTATTAGGATTAGAATATGTGTTATTAATTACTATTTGTTTAATCGGTGGGATAAACAGGATTTAAGAGTTTACAAATTATCACCAATGTACCATAACATATTATAACTCTATCTTTCATTATGATGACTATGTCATTTAAATGAAATAGATTATCCATCCATAATTGCATAGAAACTAAAATGAAATTCTTTTTATGAAAATGTACATAAAGATAATTTCTCAAAACCAAACGTTTATTCCTATCATTAGATAAATAAAGATCTCCCACTGTAACAGCCACTACTCTCATAGTTTTATCCATGTATATTATAATCTCATCATCACTTAGTTGCAGGCTTTTAGTGATTCCGGTATCTACACACAATGTGTTAGTAAATGCCATCACTAATCATGCTTCAACGACTAGTGAATGAGATATTCACCTTGTTCACATCATGGTGAAAATGACTTTTCTTTGCCACATGTTTTGTCAGAAGTTCTTCACCATATACAACCTCTTGTATTTCAGGTAGAACTTGCTCAAAACATCCAGGCAAATTGTGAAGAATAAATTGATCTAGGTTTCCCTTTCAATTTCTATTCCAAGCATTTCTAATTCATTCATCAACTTATCTATGACCTCTTGCCTTTATAACTTACTCAAGTATCTGAAGAATCGCATAAGACCATCACATTTCTATGAACCTCTCACCTCTTCACTAGATACTTTAATAGGCATCATGGGACATCCTTAATGAGAATACATTTATATTTTCCTAAGCAGTGAAATTCGAAACCAAGATTCTTTTATAATCATCTAATTTTAGACCAGTAAATATAATTTCTTTTAGTTAACAATAAGTAAAATGAAACCATTTTAAATAGCAGAGAATCATAAAAAAATACACTAATCAAATCTTCGAATTTTATCCATTTATATTGATTCTCTCAAAATAATATAAAATTAAAATTCACCGACATCTCAAGCACCGTGAGTCTGCAAGCCAGATTAGTGTGGACGTTTACAAACCCGAATATTTACAAGATAAGATTTTACCCATTAATTTCATTTGTCAACCTAACCTCATGGTAAAATAATTAATAGTCGGTTCCTATTTAGCCATGCAAATAATAGCAGTGACTCCGTTGGGGAGGATACTAATTATTTACACCTAAGTGTGCACCATTATTTGATCCCAAGTCCATTGCGCGAGCTAATGTGCCTTACAGTTGGAGAAGTATACACGCGCTCGGATAACTTCCTACAATCATCAATTATATGTTTGTACCAGTGAACCACACATAAACTCATCTGTTAGGGAGGAAGGAAGGCCTATTGCCAACACCCAAGTTCATATGCCACATTACAAATAATAATTATTTAATGAAGTCTGTACCAGTGATCCGTGAATAAACTCATCCGTTAAGGAGGAAGGTCTATTGCCAACACGCAAGTTTACTCACATCACTTACAAACCAATAATGGAGGCCGCAGGAATTAATTATCAATCTCCTTCCCACTTAGTTATTCAACACCAAGGGATTTTTACATGCATATAATATTCCAAATAATATATGCAATGTAACATGCTTTTATTACGGCAAATAAGGCAGTAAATCATAGAGAAAATGCATACATATATAACAATAATTAGATAATTAAATCAATTATTAACAGTTATATATCAGCATATTCTATTGTTCGCAACCAAGAACGAATCCGGGCAACTGCGACTATGTGGGATTCGACCTCCCCGGTGAGGTCGTAAGAATCGACTAGCCTGGTTAGGTCGCGGTGTGCGGGGCAGTGCCCCGAAGAAAATTTATCCGCTGGCCACAACACATAAATTTTCCTTGTCCGCCAACCTGCTCCACCATTCTGGCACTCTGCCCAACATCCTCACACCTAGTCGCCTTACACTAATCGCCAACGCCGCTCACATCCTGGATGCCATCTCGCACGACTCGTGCCGACAACAGTCTGGAGTTGTGCCGACATTTCCTCAAAGTTGTGCTGAAAATGCCTGCGGGTGTGCCATACAACCCACACGCCAAGACGCCCAGCATTCCGCGCGCCATTGTGCCCAGCATCTGTGTGCCATCCGATTGCCCAGCCAGCCATCGCGCCCAGTCCGCCATCGTGCACGTTCCGTGTACCAACATCCGAGAGATTCAGCGCCCAGCACATGCCCGACCTGTCACTGTGTAACGTCATCAGTAGACTTGCAGACCTAATCGGCAAGAAGTGAGACTCGTCCAAAATATTACAAGGCCTGCCCCGGAATGATCGTCGACCCGCTCGGAAGGACACATGGACACGCTCAGAATACACGCGTACTCACCCTGCCATTACGTCGACTCACTCAAAATGCTCATAGGACTCGCCCCTGAATTCTGGATGACTTGTTTGGAATCCACCAGCCCCGCACAGAAGGTTGATGTCTTGTGCTACACGAAACCTTAGTCTTCATGCGACAGCATCCCTGTCCCCGCATGCCAGGATCCAGCACTACCGGAGATGACCCAACAATGTTGGAACTTTATCGGAATAGGAGTGGACCCGCTCGTAACTCTTCAAAACTCCCAGCAAGACTGGACAGGAAATGCGCCAGACCCGACTGGAAATTCTGCAAGACCCGTCCCAGAACTCTTGATGACTCGATCGGGAGCCCCATTAGCCCCGCTCGGAAGCTTGCTGGTCCCTGCAGTCATCATGCCACCGCCCACATCCGCGTTCTGTACCAGCGCCGCTTGACACCCGTCTAGACTCGCCGCCGCGTCACAATCATGGTGACTGCCCAGTGTCATGTTTAGATGGGTCGCCACTTGTGCACGAGCCTGTCAGGCCTTCCGACAGTCATGTCGTGCCACCAGTCACCAGCGCCACGCCATGCCTTCATTCTTCGTCAAGCCACGCCTTGCCATCCGCTGGAAACATCGCAAACAGGTTTGCTGGATCCCCTGAGCCCCAGCCACCGTGTGCATTCACCAAACTCACTGCCCATGCCTTTTGTTGAGGTCCGGCTACGAGCACTGGCAGCTATTCATGCCTACGGTGACCAACCCTGCGATTCTCGCAGCCTTTGTCCGCTGTCTAACCAATGTTGTGCCACCGTGCAGCCTCTAGCCACGACTCTATCAGTCGCAACATAACTAGCTGCAACTTTCGCAGCGATGCCGCGCTGGTGCTTCAACCACCAGGCACAGTTCTGCCGCCACCGTATCGTCGACCCCCATCGCTACCTTTGACAGCTCCATCGGGTCTTCGTGCGGTGCTCGTGTGTTCGTGTACAATTAGAGCGTTCACCAAGAAACAAGTTTCTAAAACTCTAACATCATGTACACACATAAATCCTAGCCTACCATTTCAAGCTTCACCACGAAACCTAAGCTCTGATACCATTTGTTGGCATTCGATCGTTTGGTTAACGTGATCCGTTAGGGTTCCATATATTTCTAACAAGCAGCGGAAGCAAGTAAACAAGAAACGTATTACCTTTCACCAGAGTATGTTGAAGACGATGAATTCTCGTCGTCAGCTTATGCAGTCTCACGAGAATGGCCATAACTTCCTCATCCGATCTCCGATTTGAGTGATCTATGTGGAAAATCGATCCTCTCTTCGGAGGCTTTCCATCAGTATATCACATGTCAATTTCTGAAGTCTGTAAGATTTTATAAAAATCGTAGAATGTGTCGGACAGCAGCAGCAAACAACCTTCCAGTCTTCTGCTATATTCCCAATTCCAATCTCGACGTCGTGTGGGCGAAAATCTTCGAGATCTTCTTATTCTGCTGTTCCCTCACCCTCTTCATAGTGTTAGGCGTGATTAATCTCAAATATTAGGATTTCTGGACAGCTGAGATGACTTATATATGGGCTACAATAGGGACCAGGAGGAGAAATTAGAGTTGAGCCTCCATTGGGCTTAAGTATCCAAGTTTAGCCCAAAGCTTATACTTAAGTCCAATAATAATAATATATATCACTAAAATATTATTATTGAACTACCGTTCTAATCCCATAATTATGTTATGGGCTCCTTCTTATTATGAGCTCGTTAGTCTCCCCATGTTTATGATATACAATGTCCATTAATTAATTAAGTTACTGACAACTCCATTAATTAATATCTCATCCAAGAGTAGTACCACTCAACCTCATTATCATGTCGGAATAAATCCACCTGCAGGGTTTACATGATAATACTTATGAGCTCCTCAAGGGGATATCATCAACCTATGACGGACACGGATTCCTTCTACAATCAACAGCACACCATAGAGACAGCACGACTTCCCAACTCACCGAGTTTATTGATTTAACTACATGTAAATCTCACCTATTGATGAATCAAAGAAATACATACTACCCTATGTGTTGCGGTTATTGTATAGGGATTAAGAGCACGAACATCCATAATAACAGAGATCAAGTTCTTCTATAAGTCAGTATAAGTCAAACGATCTCATGTGGTCTTGCTCAATACACACAAAGTGCAATAATGTGATTCTATAGCCAAGACAAGCTAATACCAAACCACAGTACAACTATCCCGATAGAGAGTCCCCATCTATCTCGGTTGTGAGCATTTATTTATACTTTATAAGGAAATCAATAATATGATCTTCCGCGTGTTGTCGCACAACATATTATCTACAGTATAAAGTAAGTGGACTATTGCATCGTGTATATAAATAAATTATAAGACGCAATCATTTGATCATATGATTCTCATTTCAAATAAATTGTTATAACATTGTTCATACTAAAGCTAGACTTTTAGTATACAATCCAACAACTATCTGTTAAATTCAGCCACTGCATTGGTTCATTTGAACATTTCAGTCCCCGAATTGATAGCAAAAATAATTCAATCCCCAAATTGATATTGTATCCTTTTTTTCATATGTTGTACTGATACAATTACTACTTTAGTTGGTTCACAGTCTTTTAGTACTGTTATAATGGATACATTAGTAGTCAACAACTATTTAAAATATTACTTCCTTTCTAGGTTTTAACATGATTTTTACCTCAGTTCTTCAATACCCATAGAACAATGATGCACAATAACAAAGAATACATTCTGATAAATGGAATTTCATTATTCAAATAAATATAAAAACACAAGAAAAAAAGAGCCGAAGAAAATGATAAATATTACAAAAAAATCCGTAAATTAAGGTTGAATTCAATTTCAATTTTTAGGACGATCTTCTCTCATCAGTAGTTGGTTATTTGTAGTACTTAATTAAGTAGCGAGGTGAATTCACGGGCCCAAAAAACCAGTGACTTATAAATAAAATATAAGAGACTATGGAACGACTGGTCATTCAGACAAAAGTTTGACATTTGTCATTATTGGCAAACCAGAAACGTTACGGATGTAACTTCTTTTAGATTTAAATATTTATTCATAGTTCAACAACACTATAAGGGATCATCATAATGTTGGGAAATAACTTGGATATGCAATTATAATACTCCATCCATCGGAAGTTAGAATACTATTTTGTTAAGTCCATCGCTTGCATTATCGGTTAAGACAATTACTTACAACTTGCACGTCTAGTTAGGGCTATTGCATGAAACGAGCATCTCGAATACGTCAGATCTAGCCCTAATATAACGGGACAAACTGCGGCGCATGGCTTGTCGGGAAGCTTTTGACATCCCTACATATGTTTATTTAGAGCTCAAATCTTTATGGTGTTTTTTTATTATTACTACGTATTTATTGTTTAATACTTACTCATCATTTGGTAATTTTATTACCTGTAATAACTTATTAATTTTTTATATGTCTTACACTGTTTTTTTTATAAATATTTCTTCTACTTTCTTATGTTATCTTATTGGTGTTATATTTAGTAGATATCATAACCACGGATTTGGATCCTCTCCATTTACTTAGTTGTAAATTTCATCAATTTGAGTAGTTATGCATTAAATCTTCTATTAATTCTTTTTTTTCACGCGTTTGTGCCGCATCACCTTTTTTTATTAATTATTCTTAAATTAAGATAAGTTTTCTTTTTTCT
The DNA here is from genome assembly GCA_023678885.1 of Pogostemon cablin. Classification (NCBI taxonomy): domain Eukaryota; kingdom Viridiplantae; phylum Streptophyta; class Magnoliopsida; order Lamiales; family Lamiaceae; genus Pogostemon; species Pogostemon cablin. Next base: position 9,729,235 of record CM043008.1, on the reverse strand, counting down.
CTTAAAAAAAAGATAAGTTTTCTTTTCTACTTTTTCTTTTTTTTTTTTAATTTATTATTATTAATTATATTTTTATAATTATATTTAGTATTATATTAGTTCACGACGTATCTATCCCCATTGAAATTTTTTGGTTTAGAGTTTATTTTGATTATAGGATTTAATATTTATTTTTAAAGTTTATAGTTAATTTGAAAATATATTTATAATTTTATTTTGTGGTTTATGTTTTATTTTGCCCCTAAAGTTTAATATATATTTTTAGGGTTTAGTGTTAATTTTAAAAGTATAATAATTATAATTTTATCCCTATAGTTTATTATATATTTTATTTAGAGAGTTTAACATTTATTTTTAGGGTTTAGGATTTAATATTAATTCCAATGATAAAATTATAATTATTAATAATTAATTAATAAAATAATTTACAAGAAAAAGAAGGAACGGATTTCATAAAAATTTAAAATTAATTAAAATTAGAGAGGTGATTATACAAATGCGATAGATTTAATTAAGTTTTTTTTAAAAAAAGAAATATATTGATTAGAAATTTAATTAGTTAGTGGGGTGAGGTGACTGTATAATTAGCATTAGATTAAATTAATGAAGGGTGCAGATTTAAAGAAATTGAGGAAATTTACCATCCTCTCGAATGGAGAGGATCTAGGTCCCATAACCACTGTCTTATTATCTAATATATTGTGCTTGGTGCAACATTACGTGGATTGTCAATCTATATTGCGTGTGATTATGTGAGCCAGCGTTGCAGTTTTGAATTGTTATCCCATTCGAACAATCCCTAATTTGGGCAGGATAATATCGTAATTCAAATGCCACCTGGCACAAATCCGGCCGCCCGATTCAACTATTCCAATTCCTCTTTGTGTATTTAGGAAGCTAATTGAGAACCCTAATTTACCTTTGCACTAGACTGTTGATATAGATTTCCCTAAGTGTTCGCCTTCATTAAACAAAATTTTACAGAAATGACGAAATCCAATGCCTCCAATTCATCGTCCCCACAAGATGTAAATAAGACCATTGTGAAGTCTGGTCTTATCATATGTTTTCAGGAAATCATCGACAAGTCGTCAGATCAAGATAGTATGTGAGCGGTCTTGGACAAATTGAGGCACACAACAATGGGGGATCTAATCTCTCGCGATCCTTTAATGTATGATAAAGCAAAAGCAGTGGAGTTCTATGAAAGTCCGGTTAACGACATTGCGACTGATGCCACTGAATTTAGTGTAAGTGTTGATGGTAAGGACATTGTTGTGTCACCAACAACTCTATCGAAGTATCTGGGTTTATCAAACGATGGGAGCAACTAGAAAGGATTGAATTTTCATAAATGTGTTGAAGAAGATTGGCGAATTGTGTGCATCGCTAAGGCTGTGAGTGAGTTTTCGGGGTACTCCAAATAGGGCAATAAGGATTTAAATGACGAATATGTTGTATTGTATGATATCATCATGAAGACATTGGAAGGATGGATCGGCGGGCACGATAAAGAAAGCAGAGATAGGTGGAACTTGATGATGGCCATAATCAAATGCGTTGATATTAACTGGAGTAGGTTCCTGTATGATAGGTTGCTGGAAGAAGTTAGAAAGGGCTCACAGAACCGGGGATATGGACTTATATTAAACCTCTTCCTTCGAGCATACTGTATATCTCTTGAGAATGGTTCGACGATCACAAAATCAAGGAGAATGGGTGCTGCTAACTTACGCAAATCAAACCCCACATTAACTTGCTCTATCACAAAAACAGGAGAAGAATCAGAGCGTGGCACCAGTAAACAAAATAGTGCATTGTTGAGCACCGAGCAGCCTTGGTCTGGGAAAAGGCCCAGGAGCATGGGTACAAGAATTGTTCATGATTCCACATCATCTTCATCAAGTCCCAAAGATGTATCTACTACATATGTGCAACCAGCAGAAGGAGATCCAAAAAAAGATCAGTTGTGAATGAGGAAGAAGAACCAGTCGTTAAACGCTCGAAGATTGAAGTAAAATCATCCAGATACAAGGTCAGTAGGAACATCAATCATCTCGATTCGGAATCAGTTGATGTGGACAGGCTGATAGATGGAATCGTTCAGGAAATTGGTGGTGATAAAACAGTTAATAGGTTCAATCGATGGAAAAGAAACAGGTTTAAAAAATGTGTGTAGTCATTTGCTCGCTAGCAAACACATGATGAAGAGGAAATGTGGGTAAAAGTCGTATCTGGATGTGATGACATCACTATGCTGTTAAACAGTGTATACGACCCTGAGGTGCTTAGAGGAAAGGAAGATAACGTATTTTTGTGCAGCATTGCGACCACAGGAGTGGTTGGTGATCGTGAGAATCAACGTAAAGAAGTATTACCCCCATTGTACATGACGCCAGTAGCCACCTACAGTACTAGTGAAGCAGATGCTATTGAAATAAGAGACAGTATCAGAGTTTTTTTGGATTGTCTGGCAAATGTATGTTCTGGTCAAAGTTGCAAAAACATTGACAGTACTAAGTTGTTGAATCATCTTGAAGGAGTGCTTCCCAATGTGAATTTTGATGATCATGACGAGCTGCAAGAAGGGTCGTTTATTACACAGAGTCTTTGTGCTGAAGCAATGGTATCTCCGCACACCATACAATCACAGGATGGTGTCAAATTAAGCAAGGACGTAGAAACATAGTAGCGTTACTTTGTCTCTGTTGATGAGGCTCACCATCTTGGTGATTTGGAAGCAGGTATCGCTAGTAGGGGGTCAGCAATGGCAGATGTGTTGCCTGAAAAAATTAAACAGCAAGGATTTAGTAAGGCAGATGGGACGAACGATGGGCTGCTACAAGTCGCTAGCATTAAATCTGTGGGTCATGCTGACTGTGGGAGTCCTGCATCAAGGTAAAGTAAGAAGTGTCATGTTTACGCTGATGTTGAGGTCACGCCATCAGGCCTTGTGCACCAGCCAACTGCCAGTACGATGGATAGTGATACAATCCCAATTGAAACACCAAATGCCATTGTTTTGCCCCAAATTGATGCACGACCATCGGTAACTAAGGAAGACTTCCTATTCCTTAGGATACAATTGGTGTCTATGTCTCGTGTAGTTGTAGATGTCCTTGTGAGAATGAGTTCTTTAGAGGCAGATAATAAAAGGCTTATTGATATGTTGAGCAAAAAACAGAGAGGGAATGCGGATATGATTGATGAAATTGCAGGTGCAAGCAGAAGAGATAAACATATCGATGTAGAATTCAGCGTAAGGTGGGACCCTAACGGCATGCTTACCTATGTGCCATTAGCAATGTACATTTTCCTCAAGTATATATCATCATTTTAATACTCATTATAATGTTATGCAGGGAAAGCATTTGTCTTAATCGATGACGTCAACAGTTTCACTTAGTCGTTACACTCCAATTATTTGTAGAATGGTGGTAATTGGTGACATTTCCATCATTGTATCCGTTGTAAATATAATAATGGTGCATTGTACGATACCGTTAGTGTTTATTGATATAATTTATCCATAAGGTTTCATCACCATATTACATGTTGTTGACTATAAACATACATACGAATAGTTAATATCAGGTTTCTTTTAATGATAAACAAAGTGGCTAGTTATTGTCACATTCTCTTGCTTTACTTGGCCTTCGCATATGTAACTCAAAATGATAAGCAACAAAATCCCATCACTGCTAACTTAATCAAATTAATTTGTGTTGGAATGCTGTTTAAATAGATGAGATAATTTTCGAATCCCCATTTGAGTATTTGATCAATAAGTATTCATAAAAATAATAACAAATCTGACTTCATTGATCGATAATTATTAAGACAGGGCAGTAATACATCAGATTGAAGAAAATATAAAAAATACAACATTAATATGCCAATGCATTCGTAACAACATATTATAATTGTGACACTAGAATGCATACCATTTAAAAAATATCCAATAATCAAAATTTATATTTTCAGGTGAGCAAATATCAGTGAATGGGGACTGAAAACTTCGGCATAACCAGTTGTGGTCCATGTGGTTGAGTTGATCTTCTACAATAGACTAAAGTTGATCAAATAATGGCTCGCCATCCTTCCGCATCTGTTTGTGATACGGGTAATCAATCTCCATGGATATAGGGTACTCATCTCCGATGGTAAGCGTCTTATCCTCACTGTCATAAATCACGCTAGGAAGGTTTATGAAGAAAAAAACTCCCAATACCTGACAACAAAATCCTTTAAAAGCGATACAATATCCATGGGATCAATGCGAATTCTGAATTGATCCCTCATCAGACTAGTCTGCACCGCCACCCATCGATGCATCACCCGTGCGTCGCTCTCATTTACCCCTTGGACAATTGAGTTGTTAAGACACTGTATGACAAGGCGCTGTTCTTTCAGTGACCACCGTCTAGCCAAAACAGTAGTTGAATCCATATAGATGTTAATGTTCAATCGATACACAGCAGAACTACTTCAGATATATGTTATCTGAAATAGAGGCACATGACGCAATGTTTCGGAATACGTGTAGTGTGCTGCAGATAATATGATTCAAAAATAAGGCTGCAGACTACCTTTAAATATCACCCGTTGATGTAGTACGTGATTAGTGCAATTGATCCGGTGACTGGGCGTGTCGGTCTATCTTGCGGCGGTTTAGTGACATCCACCAATAAAGGTTCAACTCATTACTTAGGTCGCCAATGCATGATACCCGCACACCAAATAATACACCACACAGATTTGCTCTTTTATATTTTTTTAATTTTTTTTCGTAATATACCAATTGTTAGCAAACGTAAATAGGCACGTGCCTTAAGTAAAGTTATTTTGAAGTGCATAGTGTAACACAAATCTTAATTAATTCTACTACTTACACCAAAAAAATATTGTAACATATAGTCCACTTCATAAAGAAGGCATAAGAGTTTCATTAAATGTTTGGTTAATTGTTGGGAGAATAGTAGAAAGTGAAAACGTATAAGAGATAAATAAATGAACAAAAGTTGAAATAAATAATCGGACAAAAGTTGTATGACTTTGGCCCTATTTTATGTATTGAACATAATATGCAATGGATATTCGTACAAATACAATAGAAGTCACCATATAGTATAGTACATCATGCAAATAGATACAATAAGAATTATAATAGTCAAATTCGACCCGAGTATTATACATATATAAAATTGCCTATTTACAAATCTTTTTGAATTTATTTCACATAGACCACACCCAATAACAAAATGCGAAAAAAATTGTACGAAGGATGATCAAATCAGAGCATTCATTACCCAAACCGAGCCTGATATCAGGGCAATATTTAGAGGAGATAATACATAAGCAATTCCAGGGTATCATATAATTCATAATTTAAGAGACATATGCTTCAAAACGACTGAAAAATATCCACCGACTTGACGCACCATTATCACAATGCATACTACATACCCTAAACAAATATTGAATATCAAAACAACAACATAAAAATAGAAATAAAAACAAAAAAAACAAAATGAAGGATACACATGATCATAGAAGCCATTACATAAACCCACATTTTGGAAGATACAAACAGAAATCTTGCAATCAGAGAATGTTGAATTCTTGATCAAGGGATAGGTAGCCAGTCTTGTTCACCAAGTTCAGTGGGTTCGCTGATCCATTCAATGTCATCGTTAGTAGTGATCCTACGCATCATCCAGTCAAAGTCTATGCGTTGCATACCATACACCTTAAACATCATCATAAGTAAGGCGAAATGGGGACATCGCTGTATACGGAACATGTCTTGCTGCAAGGTCTCCTGAATCATATTACAAAAAAGTCAATTTGTATTAAGAACACAACATTAAGGGACTTCTAATATTTAAGGATAACTCAAGCGGTATCAACAGGGGCTCAAAGAAAACTTTTCTAAAAAGACAGAGTCAGATCTACAGCAAATCCGGTAAAATCATTATAATCAAATAATACACAAAACAAATAAAACAATAGCACGAACACAATCATGGAAAACATTAGAATTTCTTACACAAGTTACGAATCTCTGATACTCATCAGTAACGAAGACAAAGTTGGTATGAAGGTCATAATGGACGCCCGGCTGCTCCAAGAACCATAAGAACCCAAAAAGCTGATCAAACATTCGAATGAGTTCACCACCCATGTCCTCTGCACTGCGAAAGAGCATGAAAGTAATGCTCATATGGTCAGCAGTGTCTAGTACCAGATTTACCACTTTTCGAGTGACTGTGAGATCCTTGGGATCCTCACACTCTGGTGTAAGAAGAAGGAACCAGAGTATGTACTCATGTTCCATTGGAGAGAATCTAGATGGAGGGGTGAATATCCATATCGCCAAATGCGTATATGAAATTCTTTCAGCTGGTGTAGATCTTGATAGGGAATGTGTGCTAAGTGGTTTAGTAAAGTGGCTAATATATTTGTGTATGGAATTGTTATGTTATCGAGGCTAATGTATGTAGATTACAGTGAATAGTTGTGTATAACTGACAATTTTGGACCCCAAAAAGGCTGCATCGGAGCTCAATCACATCACTGCGTCGAATACGAAGAGTCACACCTAAGGACTGCACTGCTCACCCCGTCTCCCATTTTTCAATGAAAAAATTCACATGTCCCTTATTGGAAAGCGCAAAATATAAAATAGACAATAATAAAAAATGTATAAAATATTCTTAATACTTTTTCATGTCTAATGCATAGGTTTAGATGTTTTTATTGGCTTAAACACTCATCCCATTTATTATTTTTTTTATAATATTTCGAAAGCACTGGGAATGATGTTAGTGCCAATGTCGAGCCTTGAGAATAATGATAAGCAGATACATTATACTAACATGAGATGCCGAAATGGGTGATAAATATATCCGAATAATTTAAACAAGTGAATTAAAAAAATACACTGTAATAATCAATGTTAATACACTGCTTACTAAATGTATTAAGTAAGTCTATTGATAAATTACTCAACGTGTTATTTCAACTATTGTTTTTTTAATAATTAACACCACTTTAACCTTTTAATTAGTATTATTAAATACAATACACATTGGCTTACCGATAATGCCAAAACGTATGATGTTTGATAACTAGTGTTATTACCTAAATTCTTAGTTTGTCTTAATCACATAATGCAACCGATGAATGTTACGGTTTAACAAGAAAGTGATTAAATGTTGTTAACAATGGTACCATGTTCCTAGAGACCATGTGATGGTGTACTAAACAACACTTTTAATCATACATTGCGAATTTTTATATAGATTGAATGTCAAATGACTATAGTTATTGTTATACGAATATATATACTAGAGCCATATGGATTGTTCATTACTGTCTATCTACTAAAATCGTTATATTGAAAACCTATTTCTTTGTGGTAAAGAGAAAATACACATTAAAAAATGAATTATGGGATTAGATCGTATCGAATAGAAACTGTGATTGGAGTAGGTTTTTATTAGTAAATTAGAGGCTAATGAGGTGCAGGCGTGATAGTTGAGTGAAAGACATGGTTGTAGATGATCATATCCAATGGACGGTCAGTGATATGTTTAAGCACGGTGACCACATTGATACACACATATTGATGACATACTATACCTATATGCTAAATAAAACATTCACATGGCATCTAATATGAAGGGACAAATTAACCATTAATTGGGCATACGATACACGACAAAAAAGGTGATGCATTAAAGAAAGAGATGGCGGCAAAAGTTTTTTTTTCGGAGGAGACTGTTCAGATGATTTGTTCAAGAGCAAGAGAATATGCCGATGTAGGAGCCAATGAAATTGAGGACATAAGAACCATGCCTATGGTCTACAAACTCATACATTTCGGTGATTGGGTATTGCAAATGACTAATAGAGCAGTGTCACACGCATAGGACAAGAGCAACATGCCACTGATATCAAGTATATCTATCAACAAAATCTATCATCTAACATGCGTGTTGACTCGCCAGATAATGACTGATTAGTCATTTGTAGTCGGGATGACTAATTAAAGAATTTATCGAACCACAGGGAGGAAGGTACTAGGGTTTAAGCGATCTCGTGTTCGTCATAGTTTTATAGAGACGATAATAAAGGGAAAAGATTAATCAAGAAATGACAATAAAACAATTAAATGACAAGATAAACAATGGGATAGATGAATGGAAGATGGATGAATGAGCCAAGTAGATAGAGAATAGGACTAGCAATACTTATAGTATGAAAAATCTAGGTATCATGCAACGAATTCATATGTATCATGGGTTAATAACTAAGGGTCAACACGAATTCCACCTAAACTCCCTCTCGAGATCATGGATAGAATGTAGATCCTCACAAAGATCTCAAAATAGCTCAAAGGTTGATTCTCAATCAAACAATTCCAACTAGGTACTAAGTTCAATTGGAGAGTCCCTTCACACGATTAATCAACCTCTCGATCAAACAAATCGGATGTCCTATCAAAGGGTTATAAATTCCAAAGGATTTCTTAATCTCTTTACAATTTATAATGCACATGAGGTGTTTGATGAAATGATTCACTTAATTATTCTAAGCACATAATTGATTTCTCAATCTAATCACATATTTAGAACAACAAAACACACAAATCATCATAAACCTCAAGATCTCAAACATTAATGATAGAAAATCAATAAACTCAATCAACATAATCATTCAATTGTAAAATACCCAAAATTATCCAACACAATTCATATTGCTAATCTCAAGAGATTAGCCTTTCATAATCTCAAAGAAAACAACATAGACAATTGTATCTCCAAAACACATGATTGAACTACAAAGAAGTCTACAAAAATTGGAATTAAAACTCCCTTGAATAGCTTTAATGGTGCTTCTCTTCCTCTTCTTGCAATCTTCACTCCCCATTTCTTCTCTAATTACTTGGATGGTGATTTGGATGGTGGGATGAAGGTAGATGATAGGATGAAGAATGGATGAAAGAGATGGTGAAAAATGGAGAAAATGGTGTGTGAGGTGTGTGTAGGGGTGAAACCCTTCGAAATCTTCTCAAATATTGAAGTATTGAGTATTTATACCCCTTGGTAAGCTTCTAGAAGGTTTCTGAATTTTTTTGATTTTTTGCACCTACACGGCCCGTGTACTGAACACTGTCGGCCATGTTCCGCACACAACCACAGGGGTGGCCGTGTAGGTGTTTTGGGTGACGGAACATAGCCAAAGCTTATAGGGCCGTGTTCGGTACACGGCTCGTGTAGGTGCTGGCCGTGTACTGAACAGTGGTCGTGTTGGTGTTGCCCCTGTTTTCTCTTCTTCCGTTTTGCCCCGTTCTCCCTCGTTTTAAATCCGAATTGAGATTCATTTTTTTCTACGTTTTCCTTTTTGCATCTAGAATCTCTTTTTACCTAAAAATCATACTTCTAAACTCATTCTCACAAATTTCCATAAAAACACAAAACACAACTAAAATATATATAAAATACGGATAAAATAATACAAAAATACACATAAATAGACACTAAAATTTAGGTGAAAATATCACTCATCACACCCCCAAACTTAAAGTGTTGTGTATCCCCAAACAACGAAAATGATAAACCCAGAAGAGTGATTTTCACCTAGGAAAAGGCTAAACGAACATAAGCAATAACACATCAATAGCGATAAGAATCATAATTTATGCTAAGTCATCCTACAACATTAAAATCATAACATGCAAAAAATATTAACAAGTTCAATCACAAGAGAATAATAGTGTAATATAGTCTCTTTTAGTCCAAGCCTCAAATAGGTTATAAATGTCACTCAACACTTTTTAAAGTGGTAAAACAACACTCATCAATCGATTGGTTCGACTCGCTATAAGCTTGCTCATGGACTATATTCACAAACCACCAAAGTTTCAATTAGTGATCGAAAAGGTCTTTAATTAGGATGTAATAATAGGCTCTTTGGTTGGGTAGGAATAATTTAGGCAAAAGTGACTAATCAAGTTTAAGTAATCGAAGAGATGGCCAATTTCTACAACTTCTTCACTTTTTTTCTTCCTTTTATTTCTGTATCGCACACAAGCACTAATCATCATCATTATCCTTTGGATTGAGCTTCTTATGATTCATGCTTCCTTTCTTTGAACTTTTATTTTCTTGAGCATCTTGTTGTTTCACTCATTTTCTTATTTTGAAGTCTCATGTGCATTCTTGTTTTTGCTCTTTTCATCTTTTTTCTTGCTTACTTACCATTTCCTTTTCTTCTTTTTTTCTTCCTTATCAAACCTTTCTAGTTACCATCTCCTCAATCACCCATACAAAAGGTATGTATATAAGGTTTAAGTGGGTAATCAAGGCTTGTAATGTGCTTAATTCACAAGAAATAGGCTTGTAGGCTCAAAATGGTTAACTAGGGATGATGTTCATAGTATGGAAATATATGGCAATGACTATAGATAACAAGAATGGCCTTAGATCATTTCACTAATCTCTACTAATCGGGCTTGTTCCTATAGTCCTTGAGCAAGTTCTAACTTATCAAACACAATCAATCCACTCATGAAGAAAACCCTGTATGCACGGTTGAGGCTCAAATACTCACAAGCTTATGCTCGGACCTTAAGGAACTTATGACACCACATTCATCTCAAAATTGAATAAGTTAAATAAAACATGTCACAATTTGAAAGTGTAGAGATTCTTAATCATAACTTGTCATCACTTATCACAACAACATGTCATTACTCACGTTCAAAAACGACTCACAACTTTCCAAAATGAACCACCAAAACAACCCTAAACAAGAATAAGAAAAGACTCACTAAACAAGAAACAATCAAGAACACATAACATGCAAAAACAAAAATCACCATCATTAACAATAAAGCACACATTCTATATCATCCATTATCAAGTAAGCTCACAAAAATCTCAATCTTTGATTGAAAATAGAAATCCTCAATTACAAAAGTAAACCTCCCACAAACATAACAAAAGTAACATGCTAATCACATAAATCCAAATCAAACTCAATTTATGCTAAGCAAATAGAAGAGATGAGATGTAAAGTGAACTCCCTTAGAAAAACATTTGGTAGTGGAAATGGTTGACACGGACTTCTGGATTGAATGCACAACGAATCTCCACTTGATCTCCGGGCTCAATTCATGCTTCCACTACACTTCATTTATGCTAAACAACTCATCAAAATCATTATCTCAACAATTGCATTAAGAATATGGACTAACATGCACTTCAACACAACCAAATGGACCAAAATCAAACCAAAACTCATGAGATATTTTTTTAAATTAGCCCAAAAGCATGAAAAGTATATGCCTTCAAGAAAAAATTATGTCACACCACGCCATATCCCCCCAAACTTAAATTTAAACAAGAGTTTCGAGTTAAGTTTGCAAAAAAATAGTGTGACGTACTTACACACTTCAAATCAAGCACTTCACGTATCTTCAATACGCATTCTCCTCACGAGCACAATCAACCTACATATCAAAATGCAACAAACAACAACTCCATCATCCTTATTGAAAGCAATAAATAAAGCAATATAGATAATGATGGGTTACCTCCCATCTAGCGCTAAGTTTAACGTCTTCAAGCCGGACAGGATATGGAGAACTCATCAGAATGACCACGAATACCTTTCGTCCTTGCCATTGAATTTTAAACGTTGTTCTTCTTTCTCTATTAGGCACTTGTGGCAAGTAACGACCTCCATTACATCCTTTGAGCATGGCTTAAGAATTTCAACTCTCTTGAACTTACACTCAATTGCCCTCTCCATTCTTGAAAACCACTTATTCCTCGTTACCAAATAAATTCCCAACATCTCTTCAAGTTCTCTTTTGTTTCTAAGAATATGAGAAGAATCAATAGGTAAAACAAAGTCAATGTAAACAATATTATCAAATTCAAAGCAACTTAAAGAGTTTAAAGGTTTAGAAATGCTCATTTCACTCAACAAGTCATCATCATTTGCTTCTTGACTTTGTTCCTCTTCATCAATATCATTTGCCTCAATAGGCTCTTCAAATACCTCATTTGATTTTTCATCTCCCAAATTCTTTTCTTTCTCAAACTCTTCTTCAACTTTACTCTTCTCTCCAAGTTCTTCAACTTGTTGAAAATTAATCAAAGCACTTACAATTTGGCTTACTTGATGCTCCAAGGCTTCGAACCTCTTCTCAGTTTCCTCCTCTCTTTTCTTGTCCTCCTCAAGGCTTGCTTCCATCATCTCAATCAAGACTTCTTTGGATGAGTTTTCTTCCTTAACTTGTTGAAAGTCTCCTCCCTCTTGGTTGTCAAAATTCCATCCTTGAATTGGTAGAGAATTCCCTTGAAAACTTCTTTCATAGTTGTTTAGAAAATTTCTTTGGAAATCATCCACTCCCATGAAAGAAGCATCTCCTACTTGATGGTTAGGCATCCTCCACTCTTCTTACTCCATAAGGCTATGAATCAACACACCTTGCACATTTTGACCACCCCCCAAACTTGAACTAGGCAAGACTTGACCATAAGCACCTTGATTCATCATCCTTATTTGTCTTGTCAATTCCAAAGTAGCGGGGGTAATTATCTCGGACTATTCATTTTGAAGAAAACTTGATTGAGGATTTTGACCTTCATTACTTCCTTGAGCACATCTTCTATATAAGTCCAATAAGGCATAATTTTGGAACGGAGGACTGGTGTTGGGATTTGGTGAAGAATAAGCACATGCTTGATAAGGGTGGAATGTATTTGCATTGTAAGCTTGTTGTCATTCTCTATTTCTTCATTGATTGTAGTATTGAGAGCTATCTTGATCCATTTGGAAATTGTAACCATAGTTTCTCTCATTCATATAGCCTCTTGATTGTGGAGGTAGAATTCTTGTGCTTTGATTACCAAAAATATCACTCAAGTTTTGGTTCCAACCTTCCATTTAAATGCTCTTCTCAAGGCTTACTACAATTCTTCTTCAAACTTTCTATTTTTGGCTTTAATCCCCTTTTTTCTTCTCTCAAGGTAGTTTCCAAGTACCTATCAAAACGAAAAAGTGAGATCAAAATTTTTCCAAAACAAATAATGAAAAGCAATAAAATATCTCTAGTAATACCAATCGAAACACTCCTTTGTTAAACCACTAGCAACCGTTGCCTCCCCGGCAACAGCGACATTTGATTAGCTATTTGTAGTTGGGATGACTAATTAAAGAATTTATCGAACCACAGGGAGGAAGGTACTAGGGTTTAAGCGATCTCGTATTCGTCATAGTTTTATAGAGACGATAATAAAGGGGAAAGATTAATCAAGAAATGACAACAAAACAATTAAATGACAAGATAAACAATGGGATAGATGAATGGAAGATGGATGAATGAGCCAAGTAGATAGAGAATGAGACTAGCAATACTTATAGTATGCAAACTCTAGGTATCATGCAATGAATTCATATGTGTCATGGGTTAATAACTAAGGGCCAACACGAATCCCACCTAAACTCCCTCTCGAGATGGATAGGATGTAAATCCTCACAAAGGTCTCAAAATAGCTCAAAGGTTAGTTCTCAATCAAATAATTCCAACTAGGTATTAAGTTCAATTGGAAAGTCCCTTCACACGATTAATCAACCTCTTGATCAAATCAATCGAATGTCCTATCAAAGGGTTCTAAATTCCAAATGATTTCTCAATCTCTTTACAATTTATAATGCACATTAGGTGTTTGATGAAATGATTCACTTAATTATCCTAAGCACATAATTGATTTCTCAATCTAATCACATATTTAGAACAACAAAATACACAAATCATCATAAATCTCAAGATCTCAAACATCAATGATAGAAAATCAATAAACTCAATCAACATAATCATTCAATTGAAAAATACCCAAAATTATCCAACACAATTCATATTGCTAATCTCACAAAGGAGATTAGCCTTTCATAGTCTCAAATAAAACAACATAGACAATTATATCTCCAAAACACATGATTGAACTACAAAGAAGTCTACAAAAATTGGAATTAAACTCCCTTGAATAGCTTCAATGGTGCTTCTCATCCTCTTCTTGCAATCTCCACTCCCCCTTGCTTCTCTAACTACTTGGATAGTGATTTGGATGGTGGGATGAAGGTAGATGATATGGATGAAGAATGGATGAAAGGGATGGTAAAAAATGGAGGAAATGGTGTGTGAGGTGTGTGTAGGGGTAAAACCCTTCGAAATCTTCTCAAATATTGAAGTATTCGGTATTTATACCCTTTGGGAAGCTTTGAATTTTTCTGATTTTTTGCACCTATATGGGCCGTGTACGGTACACTGGTCGTATACTGAACACGGCCGGTCGTGTTCCGCACATGGCCACAGGGGTGGCCGTGTAGGTGTTTCAGGTGACGAAACATGACCAAAGCTTACAGGGCCGTGTTCGATACATTGCTCGTGTAGGTGTTGGCCGTGTACTGAAAACTGGTCGTGTTGGTGCTGCACATGTTTTCTTTCCGTTTTGGCCCGTTCTCCATCGTTTTAACTCCGAATTGAGATTTGCTTTTTCCTACGCCTTTCTTTTTGCATCTAAAATCTCTTTTTACCTGAAAATCATACTTTTAAGCTCATTCTCACACATTTCTATAAAAATACAAAACACAACAAAAATTTACACAAAATACGAATAAAATAATACGAAAATACACATAAAAAGACACTAAAATTTAGGTGAAAATATCACTCATCACAGACCATACACAACAGCCCATATAACGATCCCGACGAGAAATGGATTCCCATCATACGTACCCTAATATGAAATTTACAATGATTACCCATTCTATGTGCTGAATCATAGGGATGACAACCACATCGATAGTGTTTTTAGCATGGTTGATGATCCAACTCAGTCAGTGCCGTCACAAGCATTCGGTAACAATTGTAAAGATTCATTCTAAACATCTACAGAACTAGAAGCACCTGTCGATTATGAAAAAAGGCGTATAAATGGATCCCATACAGTTCGAGACACTCCCGATCTGTTGAAAGAAAATATGGTTGAGAAGGATATGGATACTCCAGCAATTCGGACGAGGATCTCAGTCAAAAAGTTTTCAAGTGTGATTTCTACCTTTAACATACAAAAGATTGCCGCTGTCAAGGCAATTGGTTTTAGAAGGCTCTTGGAGTTGAAAGAATGTGTCATAAACAAGCCACTTATTCATTATCTAGTTGAAGCCTTTAACACTAACACATGCGCCATTACAGTAGGAGGTGTTGCACACCGTCCGACGTCAACAGAATTTAGCAAGATAATGGGTATACCTGAAGATATAAGTAAACACAAATGATTTGGCAAAAGCAAATTTTTTTGCAACGTTACATCTTCTTCTGTTATGTGTACACCCTCACCAGTGATGTTTGAAATGGAAAATAGGTTGGCTTGGAGTAGTCACTGATGGAAGACTTTCAGAGATTGAAGACATCCGAGGTAAGTTTGCCACAAATGTGGGGAAAAATCGATGGTCAAAGGAGTTGACTTGGAAGAGATCCTTCGATCAGAGAACGAATACGGTGATGACTTTTCACGGGCATTCGTAATGTACTCTACCGCGAGTGTACTAGACACCTCTAACAGTAGTGATCTTAACCAAAGTTATCTGTTCGCCGTGAAGAGCTTGGAAAACATTCCATGTACGAACTAGGCCAGTTACTTCTATGACAGAATGATAGATGCACTACAAAAAACTGTCGTATTACTGATAGAAATTTTCGTCGGTAATACTTGAAAATTTCTTCGGTAATGGGGTTATCGATGGATTATCGATGGAAATCGATCCGTCGCTAAAAAAATGGTCGGTAATTACCGATGGATTATGGCCGTCGGTGAATAAAATTTTCCGTCGGTAGTCATGCAAATCAAATTCGTCGGATACTGTGAATTAGCGAAGAATTTACTGATGGAAATTTTCGTCTCAAATTGCCAACAGAATTTTTCGTCGCAAATTAAAAACTGCAAAATCATACGAAAATTAGTTTACTAACGGTAATCCATCGGCAATTTCGACTGTAATTACCGACGAAAATATTTCGTCACAAATTTAGTGACGAAATTTTCCATCGGTAATAGTAGTTTTTTAAATTACATATTTCAGTTAGCGACGAAAATTTCCGTCGCAAATTTATGTATATATTTGAATTTTATATTTTAAAATTAATATTAATATATGTTAAATAATATAAATTTCTAATTAATTAAATCTTCAAAACACAACCCAATATAAGATTTAAATTCAACAAGCTCCACAATTTGAAAAACAGAGTGTAATCTGAAGTGATAAAAAATAAATAAACCGGATGCTCCCCGGATCTGACAATTTTTCCTTCAAATTGAACCATACAGATTCTCCTCCCTCCCCCCACCACAGAACCCAGTACTGACCCAGAGGATACGAATCAATAGAAACATAGCGTACTAACTTAAGAATCAAGAGAAATAGCAGATTGAAGAACGGAGTGGACTGCAATAAGTTTCTGAACGGCACAATTTCCATAAATTAAGAAAAAAATTTAAGAAGGCATCGTGAGTCACCTGTGGTCGACGTTGGAAGGACAGCGGCAGTGACCGGAGTATTGACGGAGGCTATGGAAGAGAAGAGATTGCGCCGTTAAAATCGATCATGGCAAGAGCAGCAGCGATTGTGACCGACGGCGATAACGACGACAATAGTGACCGACGGCGGTAGCAGTGGCGAGATTGACCAGCAGCTGTATTGGCGGAATGGCACCGCGGGAGAATGAAATCGGGAGGAAGAATGAAATTAGGACTTGGGAGTGAAAGAAATCCCTAATTTTAGAAAACTTTTCCAACAGATACTGTCAATCGATAATTAATAACTTAATTTTAAAAAATAATTAAAAATATGTGAACCCATTTGTATGATAAATTTACATAATTAAAAAATTCTAATATTTTACCGACGGATTATTTTCGTCGGTAACGCAGCTGAATAAATTATTAAAATATTTTATAACACATAATAATTGAACTTTATTTACCGACGAATGCCAATCCATTGGTAATTTCAAATTAAAATTATTTTATTTTTTCTTTGCGACGAATATTAATCGCCGGTAATATACTAAAATTTATAATATAAATTTTACCGACGGATTTTAAATCGTCGGTAACCTCTTTCATAGAAATTATTCTTGTTATATATTCACCGACGAAATATTTTCGTCGGTAAATTTCTGGAAAATTATTGCTCCGAAATAGTGACGAAAATAACGACGGATTTAATTTCCATCTCAAATTCTGCCGATAAATCCGTCACTAAATACTTTTAATTATTTTTTCCGCCCAAATCGACTTATTATGTTGATTTGTCAGTAACCCATCGGTAATTACCGACAGATTAAGTCCGTTGGTAATTTCATCGGTATCCCGATAGTTTCTTGTAGTGATGGCATCGTGAGGCATAAGTGCTGCAAGAAAAAACAGCCGTATCTAACTGGATGCGCCCTCTTCCTGCAGGTTAGTATCTCTGATAGTTTCACACTTAAACCCTAAAATCCCAATCAGCTGATCCTATATGAGATATGCGCAGAAATACTACATAACCATTCAACTCGCTACCGGATTATGTGTAGAAAGTCAGTTGGCGCAGTTTGGGATAATTGGAGAGCAGAATCGCCAAGAAATTGCTAGGGCGATTAAACATTACAGATGGTCAAGACAGGAGATGGTGAGTATATTATTACATTTGTAAACACATTTGTATATATATTTGTATAATTTTATTAGGGTTAGCTTCTGTTACTCTGTCCGATAATCTTCCAGGAATAATGATGACAATGCGTGTTGGTGCATGAAAACAAATATTGTCATTGCTACTTTAGCTCACTCAGTAGTTGTAATTGAAGTTATGAAGTATACCGTGATACCACAAATTGGTCGATTCTGGCCTTGTGGGGATCCATTTCGCCAGCGGATGCACTTACAGTGGACCAGAGTGTTGCTGTGGATTTGTTTTTCTGCAAGAAGAATAAATATTTGGGGGTTCCAAATTAATAAGAAAAGCATTGAGAACTCCCAACAGTCATTTATGTGGCCATCCCTTCTCGAGAACCCTTGGAATCCGCAAAGTGAATTCAAAAATAAAAAATAAAAAATATCGAATTCTTAAAATATTTTGTGAATGGGTGTTACGGGTAGAGATGAAGATTAGTCTCAATTATGTTAATAACAATACTTAGAGCATCTCCAAGAGTCTCTTTAAAATTTGAAGAGTATTTTTATAAAATAGAGAGCATCTTTTAATTTTAAAGAATCATATTTCATTATATTCCAACACATTCTTTATATTTTTATTTCCAATGTTCATTTATGATATATTTTCTCTATTATACTCTCTCTCTTAAGTAAAAAATACAAAGAAAATGGAGTAACATTTAATGTAATAAATTATGAAGAGTGGTTTTGACTCTTCAAATTTAAAGAGTGAAAATGGTTCTCTAAACTTAAATGTTAAAATAAAGAGTGTGTTGGAGACTATTTTTATTGACATTCTCTTCAAATTATACATATTTTTATTTTACGTTAGCTCTTGGAGATGCTGTTATGCATATGTAATCACAAATTTACCAAAGTGTATTATTACAAATTCTCGTTACCATTTTTCATAAATGTTTGCATTATCAATTTTGACACTTTACTAATTTATTCTAGTATGTTGTAATACGAATATTCCTGACGACAACGTGTTCGTGTAGATAAACTATTACTTTAGAGTTTATGTAGAACGACCACTTCATCTAAAAGCTTAAGCTAGTAGAGAGATGAACTGTTTAATACTTAATCAAATCACTATAATATGCCCATGCACATGCAGACGGGGAATTTTTGCCTCAAGCCTAGCATGGGGAATTTTCTCATAAATGGGTGGCGGTGAGGTTCAAACCTGAACCTTTGTTAACCATGGGCTCTGATACTATGTTAAATGACCACCTCATCTAAAAACTTAAGTTATTAGAGAGATGAAACGTTTAATAATTAATCAAATTACTCTAACAGTTTATATTTTTTTTTATGGGCTTAAAATATTATAAAACTATAAGTCTAGGGTCTGAATTTGTCAAATATTATAATTATTGTCAAGCAAATTATGACATAGAATAAAACTTCGAAATGATAGTTTTGCATATATAATGGCCTTAATCGATATAAAATAAAATATAATTTCAATGCTGGATTGATAGTTTACCCCCTTTGCAGGCCTTGAATTTATAAATTGCCTTTAAATGTATTATTGTTTATTATACATATAATATTTCAATTAATATTTTATATTGTATATAAAGTAATTCGTATATTAGTATTTGGACAGCTAAGTCAGCAGTGCACCTTTGCATGTGGTGATGGTACTGAAAAACATGGATTGCGAAAAACTCTCTCTTTTTTTTGAGCAAGTAAGCAGTGCAGGGGGTAAAATAATGAGTTAAGTTAATGGGTATCAATAATGCTTTATTTTTAATTTTGTATTTCTTATATTATTATAAAAGAGAGTCATTATTAATTGGAAAAAGAATTATAATAAGAACATAACGCTGTGGTTGTTACGGAATATCATATTAATTAATTAAAAGCCACTCATGTGCACCGCGCTCAACAGGCTCACCAGGCCAATCTTCTTCCCCTTCGTACTGGATCCTGCGCAGCAGCCACCCGAAGTCTATCCTCTGTAGGCTATGTTGTTTGAACATTCTCCTCAACATCACGTACAATAGACATCCATTAAGTCAAAAACTTGTGTGCTCATGAGACTCCTGCTCATAATGCAGGTGTTAAAGAGTGCTGAGTGCAGAACATAGATCACAGGAGTAAATGGGACATGGCAGTGCATCCCATTAAAAAAATATAAGTAATGCACCTTTAAACAAATTAGATTATCTCTTCTATTGGTACGTCATATAAGTACGTTGTGGTGATTTTATTGGTCGCGACAGAGTAATGAACGCCTGGACGTGCCTTGAACCAGATAAATCCCCGCAAACTAGACAACATCTGCTGCAACTAGAGTGCAATGAACAACGGGGGATAGAAGAACTGAAGATCTTCACCCATGTGCTGTGCGATTTCCCTCACGATGATCAGCACCTTTTGAGTGTCCGAGAGGTGCTGTTGGTCAGCGGTGTCCAATGCGCTCAAAAGGAATCCCAGAATGTACAACCGTTCTGGATCGGAGAACTATATTGGGTATTCACCGTTCTGCATGGTTCTTTTTTTTATAAAATAAAGGTTAGTGAAAAAAGGATGGAATTTGATAGAGGTGTTGGCAACCGAGATTGTGATGGTATATATAAACTATGGAGTGGCAGAGTTGAATCCATGAGCCGAAAGGTTGCGTTCATGGGGTGTAATAATTCAATGCATCACTTCCTAATTCAAGGTGTGGAACCGCTCGACATACAATAAGTTAATAAAATATGAAGTGTCGTGTTTGTTCACATAGATTAGTTATTATTTAATATTATCAAATACTATAAGAAGATACACAAATACGGTTAACTGGTTAAACGTTTATACATACATCATTCGTATTGAACTTGATAATTTTTTTTAATTAATATTAAGGTTATAGTTGATAGGTAGATTAAGATATACCACAATTGTTGGATTGTATACTAAAAGTCTAGCTTTAGTATGAACAATATTATAACAATTTATTTGAAATGAGAATCATATGATCAAATGATTGCGTCTTATAATTTATTTATATGTTTGATGCAATAGTCCACCTACTTTATAATGTAGATAATATGTTGTGCGACAACACGCGAAAGATCATATTATCGGTTTCCTTATAAAGTATAAACAGAGGCTCACAACCGAGATAGACGGGGACTCTCTATCGGGATGGTTGTAGTGTGGTTTGGTATTAGCTTGTCTTGGCTATAGAATCACACTAGTGCACTTTATGTGTATTGAGCAGGACCACTTGAGATCGTTCGACTTATACTGACTTATAGGAGAACTTGATCTCAGTTATTATGGATGTTCATGCTCTTAATCCCTATACAATAACCTCGACACGTAGGGCAGTATGTATTTCTTTGATTCATCAATGGGTGAGATTTACATGTAATTAAATCAACAAACTCGGTGAGTTGGGAAGTAGTGTTGTCTCTATGGTGTGCTGTTGATTGTAGAAGGAATCCGTGTCCGTCATAGGTTGATGATGTCCCCTTGAGGAGCTCATAAGGATTATCATGTAAACCCTGCATGTGGATTTATTCCGGCATGATAATGAGGTTGAGTGGTACTACTCTTGGATGAGATATTAATTAATGGAGTTGTCAGTAACTTAATTAATTAATGGACATTGTATATTTTAAACATGGGGAGACTAACAGGCTCATAATAAGAAGGAGCCCAAAATATAATTTTGGGATTAGAACGGTAGTGTAGCAATAATATTTTAGTGGTATATATTATTATTATTGGACTTAAGTATAAGTTTGTGCTAAGCTTGGATACTTAAGTCCAATGGAGGCCCAACTTTAATTTCTTCTTTTGGTCCCTGCTGTAGCCCATATATAAGTCATCTCAACTGTTCTAAACCTAATTCTCTGCGCCTAACATATGTGAGATAGAGAGTGAATAGCAGATTGAGAAGATCTCGAGGATCGTCGCTCACACGACGTCGAGATTGGACTTGGGAATACACCAGAAGACCGGAAGGTCGTTTGCTGCTGTTGTCCGCCACATTGTACAATTTTTATAAAATCGTACAGACCTCGGAATCGAACGTTTAATATACTGGCGGAAAGCCACGGAAAAGAGAATCGTCTGAGCGCATAGATCATCCCAATCGGAGACGGGTGAGAAAGTTATGACCATTCTCGTGAGGCTGCGCAGGCTACCGTCGAGAATTCATCTTCTCCAACATACCCTGGTTAAAGGTAATGCGTTTCTTGTTTACTTGCTTCCGCTGCTTGTTAGAAACGTATGGAACCCTAACGGTTCACGTTAACCAAATGATCAAGCGCCAACAATAATAACGTTTGATTTTTATCTATTTTCTTTTTTACATCTATGTCAAGATGTGAATAAAAATAATTATTTCTCCCCGAACTCAACTACATTTTCCTACTAACTCTAATTTTTTTCTAATACCTTCTAATATTGTAATATGAATTTTATTATTAATTGTATATATTATACTGATAATGGAGTTAGATATATAATTATGTTGTTTTAAATTTTTTGTGTACAGAATTTATGTATATTAAAAGTTAATGGTCCTAAATTATTCTTGAATGTATATAAGAAAATTAATTATTGTTTTAATTTATTAGAATATTTTTTAAATAAATATTATTTATTATACGTAAAATGAATGTTGTTATGCGCTGCATTCTTATACTTGTTTTTCTTCGAAATAGACTTTACGTGGTGCTGGGGTTGTTAAGAACTGAGTACTTAATGGACTGCAGAGTATGGATTTTCACTGCATAGATGCGGGTACTTGGGGAAGCTGCGTACCCCAAATGATCCTTAGGCGCTGCAGAAGAATGGGACGGAAGAAGTAGATCATACCAATCCTGTAATACTAATGCACACTTTCTATTTTGAGGTGTTTCATATATTTGTGTACTTTTCATTAATAATAAAACTACACTATATATCTTACCTACTTTTTACCCTTATAGTTTATTTTTCAATCTCAATAATTTTATTTATTTTTTTATAGTATATTATTTTTCCAATAACTTTATTTACTATTTTTTTAGATTACGAACTTACTCCTACTTTTTCATAGTATTTTATATATTAAAAAAAATAACATTTCTTAATTTCTATATTTATAGGAACGAACATACGTGGATATTTATTGACTTAAAAAAATCCTTTAATATTTATCATTTGAGTGATATGCTTATATATATATTATTTAATTATGTTAGTGACATACATTTAAATGTATAGTACTATATATTTATATTGGGGTGTTCATTGGATCGGATTTTGACTTGGAGTACCCGTAATTTTGGATTTAAATATATATTATTGAACTTGAACGGATATTTCATGAACCCGATATTTTAGATACTCGAAAAAATCAAGTATTCGATTCAAGTTACTCGAAAACGTTTTTTTTTCATTTTATTCTTCTTTCGAATCGACATTTTCTTGTGATTAATTAATTTAATAGTGTGTGATCTAAATAATTTTTTTAACGTTTAGTTATTTGGAGACAATGTTTTATACTCCATCTTCTATTGTCTCCATCTTAATGATTATGTTTGCTTTTTGAACTGACATTAAGAAATATAATATTTTAATATATATTAAAGTAAAAGATATATTCGCTCCATCCCAACTTCAACTTCATACTTTCTGTTTTGATTCGTCCCAAATTCAACTTCACACTTCCAAAAAAGGAAAAAACATCTAACTAATATCCCTCTAACATACTTTAATTTCAAATTTGTCATCATCTTTTTAACAAACATAACATACTTTATTATTTATTTATTACCCAAAAATATCATACTACCCCAAAAAGTAAGTCAAAAAGTGATTTTTCTTAAACTCCATATCTACAGTAAACGTGAAGTTGAATTTGGGATAGAAAAGAGTAATATTTTATTGTATAATAGGTAGTTGTATTAGTATTGTAGGTACAAGAGAGATATTTTAATTATTATATGAATCTAATATACCAAAAAGGAAAATATAACCATTAAAATGGAACGCCAAAATTGAAAATATATACTAACTATTAGTATAGGACGGAGGGAGTATAATATTTCATCACATTTATTTTTTTCTTAATTTTTAAATAATTATAAAGAATATTTTAAATTCATATTAATTTTTGACAATAATTTTTTTAATAGTTATATTTTTTTATGTTTGTATCTTTATTACTACCATGTACCTCATTAGTAATAAAAGAATTTACCATGTACCTCATTAGTAATAAAAGCATCTCAGAAGATATTACCTCCTAAAAAAAGTAACCGAATAAGAAACAATAATACTCAACATCATAGGACTTCTACCAATTTGTGCTAAGTATCAAACTGTCAAAAGATATACCCAAATTCCATTGTCATGAAAACAGCAACTTTAATATAGGACATTGATCTCTTCACTCATAATGAGAAGGCATACCTAATCAAAGGTAGAGAAAGAAGGCCATCAATGTCACATAACCATTCTACTTTACTCCCAACCCTCAGAGAGCGCTCTGTTATTTGCAAAAGTTAGCTAGCAGTGATTGTACTACTCTCTGGGTGGAGTTCTTCACGCATTTGTTGCATCATTATCTCTTCAATGCTGTCGGTGAATATTGCAATATTCTTGCGCAACATCGTGTTCAAGGAGTTTGCCATTTCCTAATTAATCAAAACACAAAGCAACATCACATGAATGCATAGAGATATCTTACATGTTTATATGGACAATAACAAAAAACAAACTGAGCCCTTCTCGCACAATGGGTGGTCGGCGTTCATTGATCAAGCACTTTGTGTGCCTTTTTCTTGTGAAAACACTTGTACAAGAATGGAAAAGAGCCTATGCATACAATGAACTAAGCATTTGAGAATACGCAGTTTAGGGATAGCAACAGCCTCAGATAATTAGAAACTCTTCCATTGTAATGAAATTATAAATCAAGATTCTGTCATGAATCTGAAGTCGTGCAGATGCTGCGTATCTTGAGTGTAAGCTACAGCCTCCTGTAGGTTGCTTCTATTAGCAGGATTATCACAGTATCTCCACAATTATCTTCACATTTTCCATTTTACCCACAATAACTTGCATCACCCAAAATAGGAAGGTAAACACCTTTATGCAGCCGGTTGCATGGTAGAGTCGTGTTCACCCATTATATTATTATAATTTACTCGTGATTCATGGTGTATTTTACTTTTATGGTCCATGTCCTGTTTTACCTAGTGTTTAATATTTACTTTTAGGATTAATATTAATTTTTGAGGTATAATAGTACTTTCACCCTTGGTGTATTTTGCCCTTATGGTTCATGGTGTAATTTACATTTGTGGTTCATGTTCTATTCTACACTAGGGTTTTATATTTACCTTAAGGATTTAGCATTTGTTTTTAAGGTATTATTATTGTAATTTTATCTTTATGGTTCATTGTGTATTTTATCCTTGTGTTCATGGACTATTTTACATGATTCATAGAGTCTTTACAATTTTTAAATAGGGAGGATTCACATGAAACAGGTTCACATGAGACTAACTCGTATTCTAGAACACCTAACATAGCTGTCTACTCTGCTCCCAGTGATAGAATTAATTTCTACTCCTAAGATCACTAACGAAAAGCTTTCGAGTTCAACAATGCAACATTTTATTATCCCTAAATGTTGCCTAGTGAAAATCATGAAACATGTTACATTTGAAGACAGAGAGCAAGAAATTAGCAATAAAACCACTTACCACAATCTTGCAAAGGAAGCTCAAAGAAATTTCTTTATTAGAGTACTGATTTGTACTCTTGAGTGAAATTAGTTCCAATGCCATATCTAATAGTGGCCAACCTTGAGGCAACTTTATGAATGCATCAATTCCACCCACCAAATGAGCTATTATCGTGTCTTCTCTATCCAGGTACTCGAATGAGTGTCTGAAAAATTAGTAAGTAACGACATTAAGAAAATTTGAGAAGAAAAGTTGTACAGAAATGCAAAATGTGATGTCTAAAAAGGGGAGATGGCGAAAGGCAGATAGGTAGATCCACTACTTGCTGCATTTCCCCTCCTCTCCCCACCCCCCATAACTTTTGCTATTTGCATACTCCATACCACGAGATAAGTAGCACCGATCAAAAGAATTGGCCGGAAAAGGGGAGAGCTATGGGAGAGAACAAGAAAGAAAACCTCCAGCGAAAGTAATCGGACATATGCGGAAGTATAACACCTTTTAAGTGGGCAAGAAGTAATCAGACATGCCTTTTTAAGGATACATGGCAGCAAAATCACTCTTAGCAATTGAGGGAGAATATAAAAAATGGAATCAGGCAAAATATCAAAACCATGTTCACTACTAAACACTAATTCTTCTTACTGCAGTACAAACTATAATACCATCAGTTTTATTTGATAAAATTGAACCATTAAACTTTGTGGTATGAGAGGATGACATAGAGAGTAGAAATAACACTAAGGACAGAAAAGATAGATGAACATCACCCCCTTTTTTGTGTGCTTAAAAACACGCGGCAAGACAACCTGAAGAAAGCTAAAAGCAGGTTGTATCTTGAGGAAAAATGCTAAGACAAACTTAATATGCCGTCAAAATAATTTATAATATTTGCTACTATAGAACTATCATGTCTAACTAACTAATACAAATCTAGGAATTTTGCAGAGAGGAGAAACAAGTTACCTAGTGATACCTATTAAGTACTAATCCATATCTATTTCTGGATTAGGTACCGAACGTCACTTCATGTACCATACTTGACTTAGGTATGGCCTTCTGAATATTGTCAAGAGTAAAAAATCTGAATAATTTTATAATCAGCCCAAAATGCCAATTTCTTAAAAGATAATTTTTTTTTAATATAACCAGTGAGATGTGACTATGTGAGTCATGCTAATAGCATAAACACTCTGATCTAGCATTGACTCACAAAGTATATTAGGCTAGTTCTTCACTTATTTAAAGTTTCCATCTCAACTACATAAGACGAAATCAAACTCATATATAGACTCAAGACAAGCATAACACATAAAAATATTAATAAGGTAAAGAACTGTATAAATAAGACAAGCATTATGCTGACCTTGACTTATTCCCATTCTTGAGAACAAATCGCCTGAGCGAGGAAAGTGCAATTCTGTCTTGCACCCTTCTCACGAAACACTCTAATGAAGACCTGTTCTGAATGACTGAGAATGTAGGGGGAAGGTGCCTGGAGGTACCAGCGAATACAAATCAAGGCCAACAACAAAAATTTACATGTTAGCAAAGTATATCAGACAATATAGTTTGGCAATATCCCATTAACATAAGAGCTGTGAACAGTCACCATCATAGTTCAAATGATGCAAATTTAATCAATTCATCATAACAGCTTTGCCAACATAGTTCAAATGATGCCAATTTAATCAATTCATCATAACAGCGCTCTTTAATCATGCACTGACTTATATGTCAAGCTCTTTTTATTCCTTCAATGTTAGTTACGGTCTTAGACTTGGGGGCAACCTAATTCGTCGTAAAAATATCTACCCTAGACCGATTTTTCAGTTTGAAACCAACTGCAAAAATAGAAACAAGATGAATAACTCTTTCAAAGAACTTACAGACCTCAAAGCTTTTGTAGCATCAACAATTTCACCAATGTATACATCATTCGGGAAAATCTGCATACAGGCAACAGGTAGCAAAGCATATTAATTGACATAAATTTTCTTACAAGAAGAAAAGAGAACCTATGAATAACTTGGAACAGTACCTTCTTATTACTATAACAAAAGTTACACATGCCATTTTTTTTAAGGAAGCAAAATTATACAGATATTTTAAGCTAGTAAACAAAGAACAAAGAAAACAGGAAACAAATGTTTAAGACAAGAGGATAAAAATCATAAGAGAATACAAGCAAGGACAAAATATCTTTTCTGTTCTCTGGCTAAAACCTCAAGAATGAATATACTTCCGGCATCATTGATCGTTTCCGTAGATTATGCAGGTATATACAAGGATAGCGTGATTCACAATCCATTGTCATCTTGAGATGAAGGGAATCAAGGTAAAATGAACCTTTTTTTTTTATGGAGTATTTACATCCATTAATTACAAACAAATCACTTTAAAGAGGTCATGAGTCTGATATTGGGATTAAAAAAAGACCATCACATTAATGAAAACCAACCTAACACTTCATATTAACTGGATCTGAAGAACACGACATGATATGCCAAATCAGTCATATCGTTTTTGGAACTGAACTTTGTTTAGTATTATTTAAATTTATTTTAAGTTGAAAAAACTGCAGAACAAGATTCCACTAATCTTTCCACTGATAATACCCTTGGAAGTCAGCACCGATACTCTTAAAAAAAAGGCTTGAGGTTGAAATATCAGACACTAACAAAGAACTAACTACTGTTATCTGCATTGCAAGGAAGGTAGTTGACAAAATAAATTTAATAGTTGAATTATGCAAGGTGGCATATTTTTCCAAAGGTGGTTGGATAATGTTGATCCATGGACATAGCCTCGAATTCAGATATATCCATATTTGGCACACCGATTTAAACCCAAACAATAAAATTAGGAACATCTCCTACAAGAGTTGAATCCCATTTCTGAGGCATACTAACCATTAAAACAGAAAATGATGAACTGATCATCTCTTCTACTAAATTTTCTTCAGAAGAGCCTTACCTCAACATTCTTTAGTTCCCAGGTTCCAGCTATAGTTTCTATCATCAATTCATGATTCATTTCTAAGGGTTCAATGATATTCTCAATCTCTTGCTGACGCAATACAGTTTCTAAATATGGTATGTAAGTCTTCAATGATAATCTGATGCAGTTTCCTTCATTTTCAATCACTTTGAGACCTGTCAATGAATCCTCTATTTTCTCAACAGCGTCAAACCTGGAAAAGCATGATAACCATGTACTCATATAAAGAGAAAAAATTGGGGACAACGAACCAAACTTTTGTGGCATAACAAAGACCTTTTGAAAATGTAATCTAGATCCTGCAATGACTTCAGAGTTATCTTGTTCTTCTCCGTCTGATGGCTCAGCTCTAACATCTTAACAGAAAACATGAGTAAAAAGTGCAGCTCAGTTGAATTGACATTCTTCTTGGCAATAAAGCAATGAGGAAAGTTAAGCAGCTGTGTTTTTTAAGAATGTAATCAGGACAAATACCTTTAATCTAGTAAAAAATTTATTGAACATCAAGAAAAACATTTTTCAAGAAAGAAGTTAAATATAAAAACCAAGAGAAAATTATCTGGTTAGCAACTTATGTGAGTATAGGTATTATGCACCCCTTAGTTATATAAGGGGTCACATAAAGAAAGCACATTTTAGACATTCAATATATAAAACAGACACAGTAAAACAAAGAAAAGAGAAATCCTGTTAGAATAATGGTACTCCAATTTGCATTTCTTAAAATTTTACACTGATAAATAATCATGTAAATACGTAATATTTGAGGTTGAACCCTTTTAAAATAAAACCTTAAACTTGGAGCCACATTCATTTGAAAAGTCTGTCTGAACATCTCCATGGCAAGAGGCTTCTATTTCCATATTTTCCTTTGATCCCTCTTGACTCTGCAACACAAACATCATCTTTTAGCACAACACCAAATCAATAGTATGATCAAAGAAGAAATTTTTCTGTTCAAGAAAACCAACATGCATCACTATACAACTCCAACATTTGGTGAGGAGATGGTAGGAAACTTATAATTTCCAATAGAGGAGCACAAAGAAATGAAAGCACCAAATAAGTAGATTGATGTTGGGCACTAGGTTTCCATATTTTTATTTAAAGCGAGAAGGTTAGATCCTTCCTCCTCCACACAGAGGTGAATGAATAAAACTCTTAACCTCTGAGTGACTTTGACTAATAAATCTTACAAGAAAGGGCACTCATTGGCCGACCACACCTTAAACAATATACTGCATAGCAGTTCATATAATAAAGATCCATACACTTCTAGTATTCACATATTTACATATTGAAATAATTGTTCAAAATCGTATTGCTAGCTCTTAATAGTATAATGCTATTTAGATCACCTAAGCTGGAATATGGCTTCCCATTCTTCCAAATCTCTTTTGTCTAATCACTAGTTATTTTAAGTAAAATAAGTCTAGTCAATCACAAGATTTGCTATCATCATTCTTTCTTCATTTTCTGTGCGGTCGCTGTCATTAGATTAACTTATGCACTTAATTTTATGGTGTGTCTTCCTCTTTCACTTTTTGGTATCATAATCATTGTCATCAAAACTGCCAATGGAAGTGCAGGAGAAGTAAATTCTTTGAACAGATAGAGGTAATTTGTAATAGTTTTACTTATTACACTTTCTTCAAGTCACCTGCATTTATTCAAACACGAATTAATTTTATTGTTCATTCATTTCCACTTACCTCCCTTTCCCATCCCTTAAACCCAATTGGCTGGCAAAGGAGCCACAGGGAGAGGGATTATGAATAACATAAACCTCTTATTCAAAAAACGGATTTAAAGCAAGATGAACAAGAAAGTAGATGCCAAAATCAAGAAATAGCAAAACCAGAGCTCATTATGTAGTTTATCATTTATATTCATAATATATTCTAACAACTCAAACTTAAGAAGGAACAGTTATCCAGCTAAAATGGTAGGGGAAAATACATTTGCAAGTATCTAAAGGTACGTTAACAAATTTCATTCTTCTGTATTTGAGTTGGAGCAGCTTTTAACATACAACAGATGAAGTACAATCTCAGTTTATACAGCAGCAAACACATGAGAAAAAGAATATATAAATAAAAATAGATAGCCCAGATAAATTGCAAAAGTATTCGACATTGAAGAGATATTACCAGAAACAGTTTATCCTTTCAAATACATCAAACAGAGTAACATACCAGCACGTCAATAAATTCCACAGAGCAACACACTTTTTCCAGCTCACACTCCACTTTCTCATAATCTGCATTTGAAAAAGACGACATGAAATGATATACTTGTGATGGCAGTGATACCAAACAATGACAAACAAAATAAATTACCAAATTTTATATGTGTGTTACAAGTCCAACAAGAACAAGGTCCCCTTGTTTTCCCTTTTCAAAGTCAAAATAGTAATTGGAAACAGGATATATTAAATTATTCTTGTACCTTCCACACATCGCCTCTGAAGCTCCTCAAGTTCCTGTCCAAGAGCAACATTTTCACCCTCCACCTGACCCAGCTCTTTCTTCAATTGCCCCAACATTTCGTCTATCAATATAAAACAAAAAAATATGTATATACTCACATATTGAGAGCTCCCAGAAAATTAACGACTTCAGATAACAGTATCTTGACAAAACGAATCTTACCAAGATCCTCACTTGGCAACGAGCTTAAATCGGAAGACCATTCCGAAAAAATCCTATCAATTTTTTTCTTAAAAAAAAAACCCCAATTTTAACAGCGGAGAATGTAAGCTTTCCAAAACCACAAATAGAACCAGGGTTTTTGCATGTATACCTCAAGCTCATCGGCGATGTTGTTCATCAACTCCTCAGCTACCTCAGTTCCATGTTCGGAATTTCCATCAATGTCTCTGAGCTCTGCAATACGACTGCAATTGAAAAACAGAGGAGGGTTATAAGAAATCCGGACATATAATGGCAGCATCACTTCAATTTGAGTGAAATTTTTGGACCTTCGAAGTGATTTGATATCAATGGACGAGGAATGACAGTTGCTTGGTTCGCTCATAATTTTCTCTCTGATTTTCTCAATTGTATGTTCTCCTGAGTCAGCAAAAAGATTTGGTGGTTTTTTTTTTTTGGGTTCTAAGCGACAGTATTCAGAATTCCCGCCAAAGGGCAAGCAGCCATTTCTCTCCATTCAATCCGACCCAACCAACTCAACATTTATATTTTATCAAAAATCCAACCCAACTCAACTTTTTAATAAAACAAGCTCTTGTGCATTGCACGATTTACTCAAGTTTTCACAAACACTAAATTAATATTTCCTCCCTCCATGAAATACTCTATGTACTTTTATGTGTGGTGTTCAAGAAAGTTGTTTTTTTTATTCAATGAAATATGAAAAATAAGAATATGTTAGATAATTTAATAAAAAAAAATGTGTGAAGTTATTGAGATGTAGATAAAAATTGCATATTATATTAGGATGTGTATTTAAAGTAAGTACTATTGAAAGTAGTAATTTATCACTAGCACTTTCAATGGAAAAAAAAGTGTAACATACTTTATGAGACAAATCAAAAGAAAGAATAAGTAATACTTCGGGGGACGAAGAGAGTACTGCGTCTTGGAGTAGTGATAATGTTTGTTTTTTTGCATGGGGATTAAGGAATATAATATTTTAATGTGTTGTAATCACTTTTTCAAAAATAATACTACCTTCGTCCATCAATAAGTATCCATTTTACTATTTTTGGTCGTTCACTCTTAAAGTATCTATATTTCCTTTTTAATAAAAGGGCTCACACATGACTCATCACTTTCAACCATTCTCCACTAATACAAGTACCCACTTTATATAAAATAATAATACTCCTTAATTTATGTGCAAAAAGCAAACGAATACATTTGCGATGAACGGAGGAAATAATATTTATGCCATGAACCGCCACAAGTGAAAATTTGTGACAAGATTGAGCAATCCGTATATTTGAGTTTTCCCCTGTTTAAACTTGCCAACTCTATTCAAGTTTTTATTATTGATACAAACCAGTGTTTTACATAGTGTCGACAATACTTCGGACAACAGCGCTACGAAAATATACTTATAGTCACTGGGCACCCGACACTTTTGCTGCTGGCCATGACGATAAAAACAATGTAAAACTGGCACTATTGATAGTCGTTGGAGCGATACTACTACCCCACGAATCAAGGTGTGCACTATTGATAGTAATTGTTGCGATACTGCTGCCCACGGATCAAGGTGTGACAGCATTGATATAGATCACATCAATCTATGCAACAACCTTGACGAGTTCAATGTGTTCCCATAGGGCCGACTTGCGTATAATTACATGTTATCTGAGATTCGTGCTTCCATGCGAACCAAAACAAAGGATTACCAGACAAAGCTTAACGAAAACATCAACTACACAGAGTACATTGATGCAAATGGTCCTACACACTATTGATGTGGGCAAATGAGGCAATTCCCATGATAGGCGAAAGATTTGGTAGTTGTCAGTCAGATAAGCGCAGCATCATTCCACGAATACTTAGGTTCATTTCCCAAATTTACGAAGCTTAGTACACTTGTTTTCAAGGATGTTCGAGGATCAAATTAGAATCTAGTCATATGAGTATTTGTTTACGAAATAACTTTTTTTTAGATCAGTAAAAGTTCATTAAAAAGGCATGAGAATTGCCCAAAGTTTACGAAATAACTAACGATATTTAATTTTTTAATAATTCGTAGCATCTATATATACCTCGTGTGAATTGACAAGTTATCTAACCAATCAGAAGTAATTTCTCTTCCACAATCAGATTGAGGTACTATTTGAAGAAGAGAAACGTTCACCTTCACAATCAGATTGAGGTACTGTTTCAAGAAGAGAAACAGTCACCTTGGTTCAAAAGCATGCTCGAGTGAGAGAAAGATCTTGGGGCATTTACTACTAGTATTAAAGCAACAAAGAAACTAAAACATGCAGCAGGCCGTTGAAAATGATATGCTCAAACATGCAAATCTATATATTATTATATATATAAAAGCATAAAAGTCTGCTAAAAACAGTAAGTGTGTTTTTCCCACCTATTTTCTTTACTATTTATAGAATAATAAGTCATCCGTCCGCTCGAAAAGTGTCTTTTTTCTATTTTGGTCGTCCGCTCGAAATAGGGTCATTTCCTTTTTTCACACATGGGACCACACATACCCACTAATACAACTAAAATATGTTGGGAATATTTGGGTTTCGGTATAATATGTTGACTAGAAAAATATGACAGAAAAATAAGAATGGAATTTGAGTCGAGTCAAGAGTTACACTCTTTCTCCTTTAAGACTAAATTGCCCCGCTCTGGTGCTTACGGTTCGATGACAATCATCTCCAAGATACAACGACTCACATCTTGTGATATAAGTAGCACTACAAATTATAAGATACGGCGAACCAACCGATATTATGAACTCACATTAGGAGTATGACGACATAAAAATGTTTAAAGACCAAGACTCTAATTACGAAAATATGTTCAAAGTGTAGGATCATGGAATGAGAGGGCCTATTTATAGATTTCAAGGCGTCTTTACATGAATTGATGCGACCGTTGGATTTAATTTTGAATTCAAATTCATATGTCTATTAATGAAAAGACGCAACTTATTCAACAATCACAACCTTTGTTCGCACT
Source organism: Pogostemon cablin (assembly GCA_023678885.1). NCBI lineage: Eukaryota > Viridiplantae > Streptophyta > Magnoliopsida > Lamiales > Lamiaceae > Pogostemon > Pogostemon cablin. The sequence goes on along the minus strand of CM043008.1, from coordinate 9,695,092 downwards.
TATTCATAGACACACTTTAATCTAATAGACATCATTTTAAGGTTACTTTTCCATTCACCTAAAATTTCCAACAATCCCCACATGAATGGATAAAGTCAACTGAAAAGATTACGACATGGAAGACTGACGGTAAAGTGAGTTCAAACGAAAAGATGTTACATCGAGATAGGTAGCTTCCGACTTTGAACCTTCCCTAGTTGAAAACTATCGGACATGCTCGCAGTTTAGTGGACGTGATGCCTTAAACTACTCTGCTTTTATGTATGCCAAGACAACAGTACCAACATAACACCTTCCCTAATACCTTTGGTTCTCATTGTTGTGTCCATTTCGGCAGTGGACCATATCTTGGATTCATAAGCGCTTCATTGAGGTGGCCCGTCCTCGCACTTACATAGGTAACCTCTTATCAAGAGTACCATGTAATACCCCACCTTTATAAGGTATAAGAGTTATTAAAAGCTTTATGCTTATTCTTACCACACGTCAACATGTTATTTTGCACTTGAATTGTCTCTATGAATGGATTGTATTTCATGTGCGCACATCCGAACTAATATAACTTAGTTGTCTCATTGAACCAAGTTCGTGGGATCTCCACTCATTATGGTTGAGTTACCGCTATAAATGTTCTTTAATGTATGGCTTTTTATTCCATTCCTCTTAGACATGCAACATATTTGATCTCCATTTAAATTTTATTACGGATCCGTTTAATTTTTTTTAGATCAATTGCCTTATGTCAACTTAACTTTAGGGGCTATGCCCTCACCCTACATTTAAATGTCTATGGGCATTCTCCCCACATTTGAATGTCTACGGGGATCTCCCCCTTATTTGGGTCTATTGGCCTTTTGTAATTAATCAATTGATTGATATAATTATTTGAACCATTAGTTCATTTCTTTTCTGACAATTCTTCAAAAGTCATCTCATTTTTTTATTTTTTTTAAATTCTCACGAAGAGACACAACTCTTTATCAAGGGATGCGATTTTTAATGAAGAAACACAACTCTTCTTCAAAGAACACGACTTTTCACGTCTTCTTTAAGTAACGCGATTCTTCACGAATGGACACACTTTTTATCAAGAAATATATCTCTTCATGAAAAGACACCTCTTCACCAAAAGACACTATTTATCTCTTCATCAAGAGACAAGTCTTTTTACGAAGAGATACTACTCACGGAGAAACATGCTTTTCCATAATCGTTGCGTGCAAGACATTACAAGAATCCATCCTGGACTAATTGTGGCAGCGGATCAAGGATAAATTTTATCCTGCTTCCGAGTTTGATCAGCCATTCTGCCGCAGCCTTATCAGAAGTTCTCGAAACAATGGTTCTTCAAGAAATATATGGGAACAACAAATCTTGTCAGTTCCTTACCAATGTATTATCTTCCACTGTTCAAATTGCATTTAATATATTCTTGTAAACTAAATTATCTTCAATAATGAACATTAAGAGATAAAGTAGATAACAATATTTTGTCCATAAGTGGACATTTTCCATAAACACAAAGAGTGAATGATGCGGACATCATGAAGCACTGAAGATGGAATCTTCCCATTTTATTGCCACATGCAAAATCGTAAGCCCTCCAAAGAGGAACACATTTTCAGGAAGTTGCAAATATATTTTCGTACATATTTTATATAATTATTGTAACACATAATAAAGATTCATCAAAATCTCTCATCATATTTACGCATTTTCAGAACAACACGCTTCATTTAATAAATAAATAAGCAACATATGATCAACAAGAAATACATGTCATTAGCCACATACCCAGCGAGAATCAAATCTATCAGATATGAAAATTATATATGTGGCATTATCAAATCATAAAAAGAAAAGAAATCTTATCTTCTTTTGCCACATGAGTCGAGAATCCAGGCATCTTATCACCAAATAACAGTTTTACCCCTTTTCAAAAAAATTCAATTTACAAAACTGCTTTTCGTTTTGAGTGTATTTTTTTAAATTAGTACGCAAAATACAATTGATTAAGACACAACTGTTCATTTAATCAATCCATGCAAAATTCAAATTTGATGTCTGTTTACACCAACTATCGCAAATTGCATGCCAAAATCTCAATCACATAATATATTTATTTAATTTAAAAATCAATTAACCAAAACCAAACAGAGAGATGTGAGAATCAAGGATTTCCGTTTCATCTCTCAATTTAACTAACATGACTTTTATCCATAAGAATCTCTGGATTTCTATATTATATATTATGCGTAAATTTATTTCCAATTAAAATTGAAAAATTCACTATATGATATCCACCGCATGTAAATTAATATATCTAATTAAGGTGAACATCTTGAACTTAATAATAAAAATTTGCGTACCTCATATTCTTTGCATATTACCTTCGTGTTTGTACATACTCAATCTTCTTAATATCTTTGTAGTCAACCATACTTATACCGGAGCCATGAGCAAAAATTTTGTCTTAAGATTATTAGGTATATTTGGGTTTCGGTATAATATGTTGACTAGAAAAATGTGACAGAAAAATAAGAATAGAATTTGAGTCGAGTCAAGAGTTACACTCTTTCTCCTTAAGACAAAATTGCCCCGCTCTGGTGCTTACGGTTCGATAACAATTATCTTCAAGATACAACGACTCACATCTTGTGATATTAGTAGCACTACAAATCACAAGATACGGCGAACCAACCGATATTATGAACTCACCTTAGGAGTATGACGATATAAAAAATGTTTAGAGACCAAGATTCTAATTACGAAAATGTGTTTAGAGTGTAGGATCATGGAATGAGAGGGCCTATTTATAGATTTCAACCTTTTAAAGAAAAGACGCAACTTATTCAACAATCACAACCTTTGTTCGCACTTATTCATAGACACACTTTTATCTAATAGACACCATTTTAAGGTTACTTTTCCATTCACCTAAAATTTCTAACAAAATATCACACTTCCACTAATACAACTACTCACTACACATTAAATAATAATACTCCTAAATCATATGCACAAAAGTAAATGCCCCTCTTTGGGGCGGACTGAGGGAGTATTAATAAAATGGTGAAATAATATATTTATATGAATTTAATTGTTGAATGGGAGCACATGCGTGAAAAAGAGCATTGTTAAAGGGGAGCACATGCGTGAAAAAGAGTGTGGAAATACGTACTAATGCCTTCCCCAATGGGAGAAAAATATGATGAGTTGGCAAGACTATCTACCTAAAATGAGGGAGAGATACAATTGGGGAAGGGTAAAGGTAGAAGCACGGGTAGTACTGCTTCTACCTGGGCATATGGTGGGCCCTCATGTAATTCCTCCTCCATTTGATTTTTTTTAATTTCAAATATGCTGTCTTTTTTTTTTTTTCATTTTGTGTTCTTTCTTTTTTTTTTCTTTTTCATTCTTTTTTTTCTTATTTAACCATTAGAAATTAATGTTAAAAAATGAGATTTGTATTATAATGCTTCAACGTTCATATGACCGTTCATCTTTTTGTTAAAAAAAATGACTGTTAGTTTTTTTTTTAAAAAAAATTACAATCACTATAAATATATCTTTCACTCCATTATTTTTCCTACATTATTTTCTCTTCTACATCTTAAAATTTCAAATTTGCTAGGTATTTTAATTTTTAGTAATAAAAAAAATGGATAAAGATCCATGGATGAATTTTGGGTTCAATTCTTCTAACTCCAGAGAAAATTCAACGCCCCCAAGTATGAATTTTCGTCCACGTGCCAACTATCATCCTCAAAATCCAAATTTTCCAAGTCATCTTCTGTCAAATTTTCCTACTAATCTTCCGTCAAATTTTTCAAATAATTTTCTATCCCAAAATATTCCTACTAATCTCCCAAATTTTTCAGAAAGTAGTTTCCCTCAACTCAATTCTTTTAATTCATTTGGCGCACCATTCTTCATGTATCCAAATCTTACATGGCTCCTCATCCTCAATACGGATTTCGTCCGACCATCGGCACAAGTTCACCGGATACAGATGGAGATACTGCATCTCCGAACTCTCAGCGTTCATCTTTTTCGTCTCAATTCTCTCTAAAAGCTTGAGCAGCTGAAAATCTTTAACCGATCTAAAAATTATAAGATATTAATGAAGATACCTCGAAGATGACACCTGATCAACTACGTGTCCATCTCCAAGTTGTGGAGAATATAAAAAAGGAAATGGGGTGGTAAACTTGAAGAATTAATCGTTGTAGTACTTCGTTTCAACATTTTCAATGTTTGTTGTTGTACTTCATTTCAGCATTTTCAATATTCGATTGTACTTCCTTTGGTATGAGCATTTATCAATGTATTTCATTTCGTTTTGAAAACTAGCCGTTGAAAAATAGCCGTTGAAAAACTAGCCGTTATAAAACTAGCAGTTGTGGAATACTACTCTATTTAAAGGATGTTATCGGATGCTTAGAACTCCTACCTGAGAACATCACAGTCTTCCTATTGATTATTCTTCAATTTCTTTCATTCTCTCAAGCATGTCTTCCTCTTCATATTCATCATCTTCCGAACGTGATAGTCTTCATGAGTTCATCTTGGATGACACGATAGAGAAAAAAACTTGCTCAAAAACAACAAGAGTTACTTGGTCATGCTGGGACTTCTGCTGGCGGTACCAGAAAGTGAAGAACGTATGTGCACTGAAATCGTGAGGCGGGGCATACGAGACTGTACCTCGACTACTTCTCTGAAGATCCGGTATATGGAAGTGAGATATTTTGTCGACGCTTTCGTATGTCGAGAGAGTTGTTCTTGCGTATAGTTGATGCACTAGAGTCCCATGATGAGTATTTTCAGTGGAGGGTAGACGCAACTTGGAAAAAACGGTTCTCTCCACTACAAAAATACACGGTGGCCATTCGCCAATTGGCATATGGTGGACCTGCCGACTATTGGGATGAGTATCTATGTGTCTATAGAATGCCTCTTTAAGTTTTGTTAGTGTGTGATAGAAGTATTTGGCGGATACTACTTGAGAAAGCCTAGTGTCCTGGATTGTCAAAAGTTATTACAAATGCACGAAGAAAGACACAGATTTTCCGGAATGCTTGGGAGCCTTGATTGCATGCAATGGGAATGGAGGAACTGTCCGACAGCTTGGAAAGGTCAATTCACACGCAGTGACCATGGTGTTCCAACAATCATGCTCGAAGCGGTTGCCTCTGCTGATTTATGGATATGACACGCCTACTTTGGAGTGGCAGGATCCAACAATGACATAACGTGCTCAACCAATCTCCTTTATTTATGGATACTCTGCAAGGATGCGCTCCATCCATTAATTTTACAATCAATGGTAGGGAATATAATCAAGGATATTATCTTACTGATGGAATTTATCTAGAGTGGGCTGTTTTTGTGAAAAGCTTTCCATGTCCTCAAGATCCAAAGAGGCAACTCTTCAAACGAATGCAAGAGGCTACTAGGAAGGACGTCGAACGAGCCTTTGGAGTCCTTCAACCTCGTTGGGTGATGATTAGCGGTCCAGCTCGTTTCTGGTACAAGAATAACTTGAAAGAAATAATGCTAACTTGCATTATATTGCATAACATGATAATCGAAAATGAAGGAAATTCAGCGATCGATTGATCCGACGATCCAAATGTGGATATTCCGCCTCCACAAGTCAAGGATCAGCCGAAGCATTCAATGACTACGTCAGGAGGAGTGTTCAACTACAAGATAAGCAGAAACATCTTCAGCTTCGACAAGACTTAGTTGAGCATGTTTGAGACCAATTTGGAGAATAATTATCTACTCGTTAAAATTGACCGGATCGAAATTTACATTGTTGCTTTCGGAAGCTTTAGTTTTATTTTTCAATGTGATTTTAATTTGTGTTTTTATTTTTTATGTAATGAAAAAAATAAAAAATCTTTTTTTTCCATTTTTTTCTTAAATTTATCAAATTATAAAATCTGACATTTTAATTATTTATAATTTATTTTGAAAATTAAATATATGTAGTTTTGAAATTAAATAAATGTAGTTGATAAAATAAATGAGAATTAAATAAATTGAAGTGGATCCCCTTAAAATACCTACTTTTTGGATAGAGGATTAAGGAGGTATTTTGTCTTGGAGATATCTTATATTTTACTTTTGAGGTGGGCTGACGTGCCAACCAAAATACATGGTTTTGGGTTAATTGTTAGCAGGCAATAATGTCATTTCTGGAAGACTACAGTAAAATTTGAATTTCAAATTTTTGGCCTGTAAAGATTATAAATAGTTTTTTCTATCCATTATGCACCATGAATCCCATTCATACTGGGGTTCCAAAATTTGGACCCGCCGTCGTGGCTGCTAACCTTTTTGGCGGCGCCACCCCACCACCATCTTCACCCCCACCGTCTCCTCCCTCCTCACATGTCCATCCTGCTCCGTCCCACTCCTTCTCCAAGAACACTGCGTGCCCAGCCTCTACCCCTTCCACCAGCTCTTACTCCGTCTCCCTCTCTACTTCAATTTCTGTTCCTTTTTCCGTTGTGTTGTTTTCAATCACGTGTTGCCCTGTTCACTCATCAGGGATTTTTTGAAGGCTCGAAGAGGAGGGAGAATCCCAGGTTTATCTGCTCAACGACAATGGAGTTAATCAGCAAAATTCATGGTAATTTTTTCTTGAATTTTGGTTCAGTTTTAAAGCTAAAGTTGGGAAAATGCTTATTATCCTCGATTTCTGATTGGTGACAGTATGAGCATTGGAGAGGAATGCAAGACGGATGGGAAAGAGATTCCGTTTCCGGCTGCAATTGCTTTGGCTGCTTAAAGTGGTAGCTAATTAACTTATGGCATTGTCAATTTTGAAGTTAGAGGAAGGTTTTTTTTTTTTGTGATTGTAAGCTCGAATTTGTAGGTGTGCCTGATGGATTTCGTGTTTATACTTGCGATGTTAACAAGTTTGAGACCACTATTCCTCAAGGTGAGTTTCCATTTCTGTTTGATTGGGATTTTTGTATTATAATTAATTCTTTTGTTATGATTTGGAAATTGGGGGTTTTTTTGGTCTGTGGTTAGAAAAGATATTTGACCTTTTGATAATTGAATTCATGGTGAGATTTTGTGTTGATGAACATGTGGTTTGAACAAACATGATGCAAAAAAAGTGACGCACATTGAGAAATTGTAGAGGAAATGATTCTTAGTTGTTTATTAATGGTGTTATTTTTTATTGTTGAAAAATGGGTGAAATTTTTAGGCTCACAAAGCGGTTCCTTGCAGATTGGCAAGTTGGAACTGGAGAGGGAGACAGGGTAATGGTGTTAATTATTTATTTATTTTTTCCAAGTGTAGGTATATACGCATTACAATAGTCCATCTTACCTCAATTCAATATAAACATGGGATGCTTACAAATCCTCTTTTTTTTTTCCCCAACAATTGCACAAAGTTTTTTTTTTTTTGGTGGTATCAATCATGTTTAATGACCGGTATATTAGTAGAAAATTTATGTTGTTTTATTAGTGTAGCCGACACTTTTGTTGAATGTTATAAAGTCATAGTGACCATGTTTTAGAGGCTTCATTTATAAAAAGGATATATCAAAGGTAAAATAATGTTAGATGAACTCAAATTTGCGATTATGTATATTAGAGATCAAACCACTTGCATATAATCAAATAAATGCAATTAATTGAGATTTAAAGATTATTTTGATGCTAATGTCCTATCTCTAATATGGTTCCAAATAGGCATTTTTCTATAGATGGGAAGAGCAAAGTCCAGAAATTCAAATGGTAAGAAAGATGTTGATTTTGGCAGGTTGGAATTTGTACTGCATTGCAGTGATGCATTGGAATTCATGATCTCGGATCTTTGGCTCTCTTTTGGTGTTGAGATTTGGTGTTTGAGTTTTTTTCTTTTTTTCTTTTCCAGATATATTCATAATCAATGGACTGTGATATTCTTCCTTGAACTTTTATTTCTATTTTCTTGCTTTTTTTCATTTACTGTTGTGCACAAAAGATGTATAGGCATACTGTATATGTTATTTGGGTTTGAATCCTAATTTCAAAAATGGATTTTTCTACTTCATATATGTTTCAATCTTTTATGTTATGAATTCTAATTTAAAAGTGGATTTTTTTTTTATTTCAGATATGTTTCAATAGCTTCCGATTTTGCCAGAAAAAATGTTTCATTCTTTTGATTACCCAACAACGGAAGTGGAGACGACAAAAAATTGTGGCGTCATTGGCAACAGTGACTTTGGTACAATTAAGTTAACTAATGTATAAAGATAATGCCATGTATATTTATAATCTTCTGTAGTATTTTGTTTTTATAAAATAAAGTGTTCATGTAAACACATGTCATCAATATTGTATTGCATTTGAATTAGTTTGCTGGTGAATGCATGAACTTGAATTGCTACTTTGCCATCAGTGTTGTATTGTATTCGTTTCAAAAACTTTTGTCAAAACTTCTGTTTACAACATTATGTGGGGAGTGAATATTGTTAATTAATAAATTAAAAGAAACAAATACATGAATTGCTAAGTGGACAATAGCAGCATAAAATGGTATGGTCAGGGGAGTGATGTGATGATTAACAAATCACCCATCACTTTTGTTCTTTTTATTTTATTTTATTAATATATTTAGTATTAAAATTTAAAATTTCATGTCCTTTTATTTTAAAATGATTTTTAATAAATTATATATCAAATAGAAAAGATCCCGTCAATTATTCATTTCACACTTAGTAAGTAGTAGCATATTGTCATTAACGTTTTTGAATGGTAAATGAGGTAAATAAGTTTATTTACATTTATTTTTCTTTTAATTAAATTAAATTGAAGAGTCTTTTAATCTCCCAATGAACTTCAAAATAATAATGATAGGATTCAAGATATTATTATTAAATTATATTTAACTTTATTTAAGTAAATCAAAATTAAAAAGAGTTTTCTTAGGAGAGGATCCTACCTATTTCATTTGATATTTTTGTAAATGAAAGGAAATAAATGATCATTTTAATATGTTTATTTATCCATCTATATATAGTATATATTACTGTAAGCAAAAAAATTTCTAATTAAGAAACTATCATTTTTTTCGTCCAATTCACTATCTAGAAATAAAATATTATTAATATAATAATAATCAGTATATATATATATATATATATATATATATATATATATATATATATATATATATATATATATATATATATATATATATATAAAAGCATAGAAATTAGAGGATTTACATGGAAGGTTGTGCACAATAATAATTACTTAAAAAAAGTAAATTAAAATGGAAGGTTGTGCACAATAATAATTACTTAAAAAAAGTAAATTAAAGCATGCAAGCAGGTTTTAATGCATATTTTGAAAGATGCATTTGTCAGGGTGATATTAGAACTGATATTTCTGATTTTCAAGAATTATATACTCCATAATTTATAAAGTCTTAATGTTAGGTCATATGAATATGAAAGTCTTAGAGAATTTATTGAAAAAATACACAGAAATACCTATTACGAGAGAGAGAATATTTAATTTTATTATTACTTTATATTTTACTTTTATTACTACTTTCTTAATTATAATTTAATTTTTTTCAAATAAAATATATTATCATTACGCAATACTGAGTATTTTTAAATTGAAGTTAATAATATACACAGTCCACCCTACCATAATAAGAGTCATATTTTCATTATAGATAGATGTTCCACCATTTTTTTAAAAATAAGAGTGGGCTCTATATGTAAAAATTATTATCTCTAAAAATTTACAATATTACACATTTTGTAATCAATTTAAATTAAAATAATATATATATATATTTACCACAAAGAGAACTCTTCTTCTTTACCACAAAGCTCTTCTTCACCACCACAAATACATTTCATTCTTTTCTCAAACTACTCAATTCGACTCTTCAATTCACAATAGCCCCTGCTGCTTTTTATTTTTTTCGACGTATTATCATTAACTCTCGAAGTAAAAGGGGTATTTTAATCACTGCTGCCTTTACCCAGGTGTCACTAAACAACAAATACTATATCATATCTCAAAGTATTATACCAATTTCACCTCTTTGAATAAGTGACCCAGCTAAGCTATTGAGGTTTGGCTTCATCATCGGCCGCCGGAGCATCACTCTTGTTGACCACCACTTCTTCAACCAAAGTGACTTCCCTTGATGCCAGCTCAGACGGCGGTGGTTTTGAGGACCGAAAACTTACTAGTACAATGTGGCTGTCGCCGGCCATCTCCGGATCGAACACCACCGCACTGCCGCCGTTCTCGCAACGAATTGCACTCTTCCACCTAGGTGGCAAGGTCGGTGCTCTACCGTCGGAGTTCGTCAACACTTCTCACCATCGTGAAATCTCTGTCCCCCATCGCCCCTTCACTGCTTCTATGAAATTTTCATGGGACCGGTTCCACCCAAGTCCCTCTCTAAAAAGAGATAGTTAATCAAGAAAAAATGATAAACAAACTCACAAGATAATTTAATGAGATTTAAAAGAAGTGATAAATTTTTTAATAAAAAGTATTATTTAATTAAAAAAAGTGATATATGAACATTTTTACCTAACGACTTACATAAGTCGATCTCAATAAATCTTGTCTATATATAATTGATGTCATATAATTTGATGTACAAATTACAAGCTCGTATATAATAAATTCATTTATCCTTCCAACATTCTCTTATAAATCAAAATTCTTGGAGAAAATCAAAAAAAAAATTATAAAGCTCAACCCAATATATAGCTTGTTCACGAACACACCAAACGATCTTGTTCATTTATAGTATTCTTATGTATTGATTGTAATATTATTTTAGTACTTTTTTTATTTTTTGAAAAAAAAAACTATTTGTCAAACATTAATATCATTAATTAAGTAAAAGAAATAAATATTAGTCGTTGGGGAAGGGTTGGGGGCATTAATTATTTCACAGAGTGAGCTGCCTCAACTATCATATACCCCCATGAATCATCCTTTCTTGTTTATTGTTGAAAGTAGCGTAATTGCTCAATTATTCATGAAGGAAAGACATTGCTAAATTATTCTGAAGGAAAGGGAAAAAGAAATCTCGAATTTATTAAAAAAAACATATTCCACATATTACGCAAAGAACAAGAGTTTGCTATACAAAGAAAAGAGAAGATTTGCACTAATTGTTTTTTTTTAATTTTAATTAAATTATAAAATAAATATTTAATAAAAAGTAAGGAGAATCAAATATTCAAATTTAACATATAATAAAATGTTCAATTAAACATACATTTCCTATCCTACTTAAGACATTATCTTCTTCATTTAAAAGTTTATCTTTTATGTTAGGGTAAGTGTTGTGTGAGATTACGAGTTCGTGTACAATATAATAAAATGTTCAATTAAACATACCTTTCCTATCCTACTTAAAACATTATCTTCTTCATTTAAAAGTTTATCCTTTGTTTTAGGGTAAGTGTTGTGTGAGATTTTACACTTTTTAAAATAGTTATTATTTTTGTTATAAAAAAATGAAACAAATAAAAAGTGATAATATTTTTTATAAAAAGTGATACTTAATCAAGAAAATTTGATAAGTAATCTCACAACATAATTTAATGGGATTTTAAATGAAGTGGTTAATTTTTAATAAAAATAATATCAAATTAAAAAAAGAGATATATGAACATTTTGATATAATGACTTACATAAGTCGGTCTCACAAAATCTTGTCTATATATAATTGATGTCATATAATCGGATGTACAAAATATTAGCTCGTGTACAATAAATTAATCACCCTTTCAACCTTTCTTTTATAAAGCGAAATTCTTGGAGAAATTCTGAAAAGAAAATTATAAAGCCAAACCCAATATATTATTCACGAACACACTAAACGATCCTGTTCATTTATAGTATCCTTATGTATTGATTGAAATATTTTTTTAATACATTTAAAAAGAAATTATTTGTCAAACATTAATATCAATAATTAAGTAAAAGAAATAAATGTTGGTTGTTGGGGAAGGGTTGGGGGCATTAAATATTACAAAGAGTGGGCTGCCTCAACAATCACATACCCATGAACCAGCCTTTCCTATTTATTGTTGAAAATAGCATAATTGCTCAATTATTCAGGAAGGAAAGACATTGCTCAATTATTCAAAAAGAAAGGGAAAAAGAAACCTTGAATTTGAAAGAAAAGAAAACCTATCCCACATATCACCCAAAGAAAGAGAGTTTGTTATACAAAAAAAGAAAAAATCTGCACTAATTGTTTTATTTCTAAATTTAATTAAATTATGAAATAAATATTTAATAAAAGTAAGGAGAATAAAATATTCAAATTTAACATATAATAAAATATTCAATTAAACATACATTTCCTATCTTACTTAAGACATAATTTTCTTCATTTAAAAGTTTATCCTTTTGTTTTAGGGTAAGTGTTTTGTGAAATTTTACACTTTTTAAAATAGTTATTACTTTCATTATAATGAAACAAATAAAAAATGATAATATTTTTAATAAAAAGTGATACTTAATCAAGAAAATTTGATAAGCAATATCACAAGATAATTTAATGAGATTTATAAGTAGTGATAAAATTTTTAATAAAAAGTAATATCTAATTAAAAGATATATATATATATGAAAATTTTGACATAATGACTTATATAAGTCGGTCTCACAAAATCTTGTCTATATATAATTAACTAGTACGAAGCCTGCGAAAATCGCGGGAACATTGAAATACTATTTTTAAGATAAAATTTATAAAAGATCGTCTTATAAAATAATTTTTATAAAATAAATAAAAATGGATATTCTTTATAACAAAAACTGACATTTAATTGACGAAAACACCGTGGACTATTCCATCAACAATTTATAGGATAAACGAAAAGTAATAACGTTTTAAAAGAAGAGTGAGGCTTGAGTGCGCCCGAGTGCACACCATGTGCCTTTAGAATTTAATATTATGGATAAGAATACATTATTTTGTTTTAAAGGATATACACTTTAATTAATAAGGGTACATCATTTTTTTCTAAAGGGTATAAACTTTTCATTAATATTTTTTATTTTTCTTCAGAAAATAAATGGTATACATCTTTATACTAAAGGGTATACAAATTAACACAAAATTCTAAAGGCTCCGTGCGTGCTCCCGTACGCTTGGGTGCACACAAGTTTTTACCTTAAAAGAAAAGTGGTAGCATCTTTAATAAAAATTAGAAATGTAAAATGATTTTAATGTGAGACGGTCTCACACAAAAATGCACTTATTTAATACTAAAATTATAACTAGTATTGATAAAAATGTAAAATAATTTTAATGTAAGACGCTTTCACACAAAAAATGCACTTATTTTTAAAATAAAATTATTATTATTATTATTGAAAAATACTAAAATTATAAATAGTTTTATAAAAATATTATATTCTCTTCGTCTTCTTGGTATGCTTCATTTGATTTTTGCACAATTTAATTGATCTTAATACAAAAATTAATTAAAATATCATTCTTTTAATTATATTTTTAATTTTCTTTATATATATATATCAACATGGGTGTCATTTTAATGATAGTAAAAAGACAATTAATTTAATATAAAATTCACTAATAATAAATGTAATTTTCAAAAGTTATAAACTTTTGAAAATTTGGATGAAATATATTTTTAAAAAATAAAATACAAAAATGTGATTGAATGTTTGTTGATAATTTTGACATAAATCTCTTATTCTTGTGTGTGAAATATACCTACAAATCAAATTTGTCACATTTATTTACTTATATACTTTAATTCATTACCAACTTAAAAGAGAAAAATCAAAAAATCAAAAATTAATTTTAATATCATAAAAGATTATGAAAATATCTATATTTTTATAGCTAGAGACTTGTGTGACACTATCTTATGTAAGGATTTACGTGAGATGAATAAAAAATGATAACTTATATAATCAGAAGTGATACTCAATTAATTGAAAATAATAGTATAAACAAAAAATGATGATATTTAATAGCGAATGCGATAACTAATTTAAAAGGTATAATATGATCTCACCTGACATAGTTTCACTTTCTCCTAAAATTAAATAAATAATGTTAAAAACGGTATAAACTTATAAAATAATTTGTTTATAAAAAAATTCATTTATAATTATAAATTATTTAGCTATGAAAAATTAAGAAAATTAATGAATATTAAATTAAAGATTATTTTTTCATAACTTTTTATTTTAAGAGTTTTTAATAAATTATGTTTATTAACATAAAAATTTATAATGATAAATAGAATAAAAGAATAAATAATTTCTTATTCTTCTAAAAATATTTTAGTATTAATAAATTTTAATAAAAATCATTCAAGATATAGAAATTATCCAATTATATTGTATTGGTAATATGAATGTTAAATTAAAGATCAAAGAAGAGAATTAATTTGATATAATTATTATATAAAACCGATTTAAATTAAAATAACACATTTAAAATTTTAGGTAATTTTTTAAAAAAATTAAAAAAATGGAATATTTTGATTGGTTATCTAAAACTAAAGTAACTAAAAATGGTTTAAGCTCAAATTATTAATTCACTCTTGTATATCAATTATACATTGAGGATTTATTTAACATAAGAGAAAATGAATCAATAATAACTATATAACCTTTGCCATATAATTTTTTTTAATTTTTTATTTGACATAAGAGAAAATGAATAAATAATAACTATATAACTTTGTATTATATTTTCAATTTCAATATCGGTGCCTCATTTATTTCATACTAATTTTCTATAATTTTATTTTATTTAAATTAATATAGTGCTTCAACCTCAATAATATTTTCCTTTTATTTAAATTGATAGAGTGCTTCAACTTTAATACTCCATATTTTCTGTTCAATAATATTTAAATTGATATAGTGCTTTAAACTAACATAAATATAAGTGGAACAAAGAGAAATTATTCTATTTATTTTAATATTTGGTACAGAAGTAAACTATTAATTAAGTTGAAAGAGTAAAACATCTAAGTAAATTCCAAAGCATACTATATTGTATATATATATTTTTTTAGTAAATAAAAAATGTTAATATTAGTATAATTTAAATAAACAATACTCTATATGATTTTTCTTTTTTGAAATACTGTATTCAGTGTCAAATTTATACGTTATATTGACTTATGATTAACTTATGATTATATGGACAAAAAGAGTTCTTTTATTTATATTTTTATTATATTAATTTTATATACTCAAATATTTCATCCATTTTTTATTTCATTCAAACTTTTAGTTTAAATTTATCTATTTTTCTAGGCTCTATGTTTCACCCATTCTTTTCGACTTTATGTTTCACTTTTAGTTAAAATTATCTATTTTCTCGCATCTATGTATCACCCATTCTTTCGCTGTTTCTTCAATTATTAATCTTTAGAATGTATATTTTTTCTCTATCTTGTACTCTTTCATTATCTCAATTATAGCTTATATATGTCACACGCAAGTAATTTACAATTTCTTACTTATTTCATGCTTCTTTTGCATTTATGATTACTTTTTTTCATCAAATTGATTTAACTTTTCATTTAAATGTTAATCTTTGCCAACTTTCACAATGATCTCCATGAGTTAAAAGAAAATCAAGAATTGGGTGATGTCAGGTATACACCAAAGTGTTATAGGCAGTAATTATACTTTGTTACCGTTCTTTAACATCTATGGACACTAATGTGATGTTCAATGCTAGAATTGGGTGATGTCAATTCCAAGTTGATGTCCACTGTACTGGTGGCCTTGTACATGGTTATGACCTACAGCTTGATTAACTATCTCTGAAGAAGCTGACCATACATCCTTCACATGCAGAACAACAGATATTAAGACACTCGGTAGTGTAAAATGCAGAATCTTTGGATCCAAATAACTCAAATACCAAGCTTTTCAAGTTACACAGCACAAAACATTGTATTTACTCCACAATAAGATGTATAGAGATTAAAATATATACCTCCAGGACATCTGAAGCATGTCATGCAATGCCTCCAGTAGTTACTAAAAGCACACCAGAAATTCCAAGGGCTCCTAAAGTCTCAAACTTTCCATGCCCTAAAAGATGAAGGATACAATGAAATATCAAATAAGGTGAGTAAAACCCTCTGTACTTATAAAAATACATCCAAGAAACAGATAATGGTTTATTTTTCAGCAATGCTTCCACTATCTCCTACAAAGGATTGAATCTGCTAATTAGGTTGCAAACTTCAAATATAGTAATATCCACCATGTGGCTTGATCATCCAATAGTACTATAGACATCCAGATTCAATTCAATTAAAATAAGAAAACAAATTTGAAAAACAAAATAAATGTATCAGTGCATACAAACTCTCAGTAAATATATCTAATCATACGTCAAGTTAAAAATTCAATCCATCCGCATACTAGCACATCTCACCCAAAAATTCAAATGCAAGTTCTTTATAAACTCAAATCTCCTGTGGCAAAGTATGAGATTGGGGTCACAGGGTTCATACTCAAAAATACATTTTTAGAATAACAGAAACAAAATAGACAAATTCATTAGTTCAGAAACAAAATTGACAAATTCATTATTTCAGAAACAAAAGAGATGATTATCTACTTTTTTTCAACACACAATGCCCCATTTCCAACTCTGAATACCTCCTGCTCCCAACATACTAAACAAATCCCTATTATTAATTGTACAGAAAGCAATCCTATCAAAGTGAAACAACAAAAAAATAAATCCAAATAATCGAGACTAAAGGCAAAAAAAACTTTTTAATACGCAGATTACTTCATGTAGAAGACAAAAATATATCGACAATTACCTTGGTAAAAGCCGATCTGTTCGGCGCCGATAATACAAACATTAGGGCGGAGAGAGAGGGCAGGAGATTTGGGCGGAATTTGAGGGCAGGCCGCTGGTCGCGATTACTCTGCGTGCCACCATTGGGTTTCGCCGACTTGAATGACGATGGAGAAGTTTTATTTCTTTGGGCAAGGCAAGAAAGAGATTAGAGGGCGGAGGGAGGGGCTGCAGGTTTGTGGTGAGAGACGGCAGGATAATTATTGAGAATATCTGAGCCCATCTGAGTCCACCCGACTCTATCCACCTCAATTACCTTGGTATAAGCCGATATCTTCGATGCTGACAATGTAGAGATTAGGGCGGAGAGAGGGCACGTTGAGATTCTTTAGCTTGCAACCATCTAATTTAGTCGGATTGAATGACGGCAGAGGAGTCTTCTCTTTCTTTGTCGTCTGCCGTATAGAGATTAGATTAAGAGGGCGGAGGGAAAGTGAGGGCGGAGATTAGTGGAGAGCAGTTGGTATGAGATTGTGGCTTGCGCAATACTTTTGTCCTTAAATTCATCAAATTTGCTTTTAAGTCCCTGCATTACGCTAAAATAATGAAAAGGGCACCGAATTAGAAACAGCAAAAAAAAACAAATTCAAAATTCTATGAAAATGTCACCTCACCTTTAAATTAATCTAATGCTGTCACTAATCAAATCTAAACCCTCCTTTAATTTACTAAAGATGTCATATAATTAGATGTAAAAATTACAAGCTCGTGTACAATAAATTCATTTACCCTTCCAACATTCTCTTATAAGCCAAATTCTTGGAGAAAATTAAAAAAAAAATTATAAAGCACAACCCAATATATAGTTCTTGTTCATTTATAGTATTCTTATGTAATGACTGTAATATTTTTTTAAAACATTTTTTATTTTTTGAAAAAAAAATTATTTTTCAAACATTAATGAGTGAGGTTTGCTTGCGCCCGCGAACGGGAACACATTCCGTGTGCATTTAGAAATTTAGTATTATGGGTAAGAGTACATTGCTTTGGTCTAAAGGGTATACACTTTAATTAATAAAATGTACATTATTTTGTTCTAAAAGGTATACACTTTTCATTAATATATTTTTTTCAGAAAATAAAGGGTACATATTTTTATACTAAAGGGTATACAATTTAACACAAAATTCTAAAGGCGCACGGAGTGTTGTTCATGCGCCCAGATACATACAATAATTTTCTTTAGAAAATAAAGGGTACACATCTGTATACTAAAGGGTATACAATTTAACATAAAATTCTAAAGGCGCACGGAATGTGGTCCGTGCGCCCGGGTGCAAAGGAATTTTTGCCAACATTAATATCAATGATTAAGTAAAAGAAATAAATGGTTGTTGTTGGGGAAGAGTTGGGGGCATTAAAATATTACATAGCCTTTCTTATTTATTGTTGAAAATGACGTAATTGCTCAATTATTTCGGAAGGAAAAACATTGTTCAATTATTCAGAAGGAATGGAAAAAATAAACCTCGAATTCATTTAAAAAAAAAAACCTATCACACATATCACCCAAAGAACGAGAGTTTGTTATACAAAGAAAAGAGAAGATTTGCACTAATTGTTTTATTTCAAATTTTAATTAAATTATAAAATTAATATTAAATAAAAAGTAAGGAGAATCAAATATTCAAATTTAACTTATAATAAAATGTTCAATTAAACATACATTTCCTTATCCTACTTAAGACATTATCTTCTTAATTTAAAAGTTTATCATTTTATTTTAGGGTAAGTGTTGTGTGAGATTTTAAATTTTTTAAAATAGTTATTACTTTTATTATAAAAAATAATGAAACAAATAAAAAGTGATAATATTTTTAATAAAAAGTGATACTTAATCAAGAAAAATAGATAATCAATATCATAAGATAATTCAATGAGATTTATAAGAAGTGATAAAATTTTTAATAAAAAGTAATATCTAATTAAAAAAAATTGATATATGAACTTTTTGACGTAATGACTTACATAAGTCAGTCTCACAGTATTTTGTCTATATATAATTAATGTCATATAATCGGATGTACAAATTTCAAGCTCGTGTACAATAAATTTATTTACCCCTTCAACTTTTCTTATAAGGCGAAATTCATGGAGAAAATCCAAAAAGAAAATTATAAAGCATAACCCAATATATAGCTTGTTCACGAACACACTAAACGATCTTGTTCATTTATAATATCCTTATGCATTGATTGTAATATATTTTTTAGTATATTTTTTATTTTTTGAAAAAAATATTTGTTAAACATTAATATCAATGATTTAGTAAAAGAATTAAATGTTGGTTGTTGGGGTGAAGGGTTGAGGGCATTAAATATTACATAGAGTGAGCTGCCTCAACAATCACATACCCCTATGAACCAACTTTTATTATTTATTGTTAAAAGTGGCGTAATTGCTAGCATTGCTCAATTATTCAGAAGGAAAGAGAAAAAGAAACCTCGAATTTATTATAAAAAAATAACAAATCCCACATATCACCCAAAGAACGAGAGTTTGTGATACAAAGAAAAGAGAAGACTTGCACTATTTGTTTTATTTCAAATTTTAATTAAATTATAAAATAAATATTTAATAAAAAGTAAGGAGAATCAAATATTCAAATATAACATAACATATAATAAAATGATTAATTAAACATACATTTCCTATCATACTTAAGACATTATGTTCTTCATTTAAAAGTTTATCCTTTTATTTTAGGGTAAGTGTTGTGTGAGATTTTACACTTTTTAAAATATTTATTACTATTGTTATAAAAAAATAATGAAACAAATAAAAAGTGAAAATATTTTTAATAAAAAATTATACTTAATCAAGAAAATTTGATAAACAATCTCACAACATAATTTAATGAGATTTATAAGAAGTGATAAAAGTTTTAATAAAAGTTAATCTCTAATTTAAAAAGTGATATATGAACATTTTGACATAATGACTTACATAAGTCGGTCTCACAAAATCTTGTCTACATATAATTGATGACATATAATCGGATGTACAAATTATAAGCTCGTGTACAATAAATTCATTTAGCCATCCAACCTTCTCTTATAAAGCAAAATTCTTGGAGAAGATTCAAAAAGAAAATTATTAAGCCCAATCCAATATATAGTTTGTTCACAAACACACTAAACGATCTTGTTCATTTATAGTATTTTTATGTATTGATTGTAATATTTTTTTAGTACATTTTTAATTTTTTGGAAAAAAATTATTTTTCAAATATTAATATCATTGATTAAGTAAAAGAAATAAATGTTTGGTTGTTGGGGGTAGGGTTGGGGCATTAAATATTACACAGAGTGAGCTGCCTCAACTACCGCATACCCTATGAACCAGCCTTTCTTATTTGTTGTTGAAAGTTGCGTAATTGCTCAATTATCCGGGAAGCAAAGGCATTGCCCAATTATTCAAAAGAAAAGGGAAAAAGAAACCTCAAATTTATTAAAACAAAAAAGACTTATCTCACATATCACCCAAAGAACAAGAGTTTTTTATACAAAGAAAAGAGAAAATTTGCACTAGTTGTTTTATTTAAAATTTTAATTAAATTATAAAATAAATATTTAATAAAAAGTAAGATAATCAAATATTTAAATTTAACATATTATAAAATGTTCAATTAAACATACATTTCCAATCCTACTTTAAACATTATCTTCTTCATTCAAAAGTTTATCTTTTCTTTTGGATAAGTGTTGTGTGAGATTTTAAACTTTTTAAAATAGTTATAACTTTTGTTATAAAAAAAATGAAACAAATAAAAAGTGATAATATTTTTAATAAAAAGTGATACTTAATCAAGAAAAATTGATAAGCAATCTCACAACATAATTTAATGGGATTTTATAAGAAGTGATAAATTTTTAATAAAAAGTAATATCTAACTAAAAAAAGGGTTATATGATCATTTTGATATAATGAATTACATAAGTCAGTCTCACAAAATCTTGTCTATATATAATTGATGTCATATAATCGGATGTACAAATTACTAGCTCGTATAAAATAATTAATTACCCTTCCAACCTTCTCTTATAAGAGTGAGACTCTTGTGCCTCGGGGACACCGTGCCCTTTTGCAATTTAAACATCTACCAATACATAAGTTTAAATAAAATATGGAGGGGGAGAGTTGTGTTCCCATGGGGACATGACGTGTACCCGGGGACGCATGAGCTTTTGCCCTCTTATAAAGAGAAATTCTTGGAGAAAATCTAAAAAGAAAACTATAAAGTCAAATCCAATATATAGTTTGTTCACGAACACACTAAATGATCTTGTTCATTTATAGTATCCTTATTTATTGATTGTAATATTTTTTTAGTTTATTTTTTATTTTTTGGAAAAAAAATATTTGTCAAACATTAATATCATTGATTTGATTAAATAAAAGAAATAAATGTTGGTCGTTGGGGGGAAGGGTTGGGAGGGGTTGGGGGCGTTAAATATTACACCGAGTGAGCTGCCTCAACTATCGCATACCCATGAACCAGCCTTTCTTATTTATTGTTGAAAGTTGCGTAATTGCTCAATTATCCGGGAAGCAAAGACATTGCTCAATTATTCAGAATGAAAGGGAAAAAGAAACCTCGAATTTATTAAAAAAATCTATCTCACATATCACTCAAAGAATGAGAGTTTGTTATACAGAGAAGATTTGCACTAATTGTTTTATTTCAAATTTTAATTAAATTATAAAATAAATATTTAATAAAAAGTAAGGAGAATCAAATATTCAAATTTAACATATAATAACATGTTCAATTAAACATACATTTCATATGCTACTTATGACATTATCTTCTCCATTTAAAAGTTTATCCTTTTGTTTTAGAGTAAGTGTTGTGTGAGATTTTACACTTTTTAAAATAGTTATTCTTTTGTTATAAAAAATAATTAAACAAATAAAAAGTGATAATATTTTTATTAAAAAGGATACTTAATCAAAAAAATTGATAACCAATCTCACAAGATAATTTAATGAGATTTATAAGAAGTGATTAAATTTTTAATAACAAGTAATATCTAATTAAAAAAAAGAGTTATATATGAATATTTTGACATAATGACTTGCATAAGCGGTCTCACAAAATCTTGTCTATATATAATTGATATAATATAATAGGATGTACAATTTACAAGCTCGTGTACAATAAGTTCATTTATCCTTCCAATCT
This sequence comes from Pogostemon cablin, assembly GCA_023678885.1. Taxonomy (NCBI): domain Eukaryota; kingdom Viridiplantae; phylum Streptophyta; class Magnoliopsida; order Lamiales; family Lamiaceae; genus Pogostemon; species Pogostemon cablin. Next base: position 9,673,008 of record CM043008.1, on the reverse strand, counting down.
TCTCTTATAAAGCGAAATTCTTGGAGAAAATTCAAAAAGAAAATTATAAAGTCCAATCCAATATATAGCTTGTTCACGAACACACTAAACGATCTTGTTCACGAGCTTATAATAAACGAGCTATGCAATGCTCATACTCTGTTCGTTTACATCACTAGTTTTAACTAACAAATACAAACTAGCTTTTAATAAATCTCTGTTCGCTTACACCCCTCGCGTATTATGCAGATTTTTGTACTAGTATATTTTAAAATATCAAGTATATATAAAATATGCCTGAAGTTAAAGCCTACTCAATGAGGTGTGAGGAGGGGCGGCCCTGGGGTGGTGCCGCCTCACAGGGCACCATTCCTATGAGGCCCCAAACTTTTTTATTTTGTATTAATATTAATATATAATTAAAAGTTAAAATTAAAATTAAATGCTAAGTTGCTCAGTTGGCATACCCTACAAACACTCCGCAATTTCAAGTAAAGTTGCTACGACAGAACAGGGGATTTAACGGTCGAAGACATGGCTTTGGTCAAAATAACGACAACCCCTTACACCATCAAGCACTCATGGATGGATTAGAGAGGCGTAGTTTCACCAGCGGATCTGTACGTACAGAGACAATGCGGTCGAAGGAGAATGTTCTGGGATTGGATGCTGCCAAACTAACATTTCTAAAGGTGTCAAGCTCTTTCTTGCAAGCCTTGGAAGCTTCAACAATCATGTGATGTGGATGTATGGTCTTTCAATCCTTGTTCGTACGCGTTTATTGGCGATACGAGAAGCTTTAGATTCAGTCTATCTGATCTCAACGACACGAGTTTTAAGAACAGAACCAGGGACAATGTGCCTTCTGTTCTAGAGTGGGCTATTGGAGACAGCAATTGTAGTGAAGCTCAGAAAGGCGGTGATTTCAGAACAGCAAATGTGTAGATTCTGATACGGGTCGTGGGGGGTATCGATGCCAATGTGTGCAGGGATATTCACTCCAGGCTGCACAGGTAGTCAGATGGATTGCATTTTTGCAAATCTTGTTTTTTGGGAGAGACTTAAACATATTTTCTTGGTAACAAATTGTGCAGATATTAATGAATGCGAAGGCAATCCATGCGACGAAAATGCGATTTGCAGCAACACTGAAGGGAGCTATAGTTGTTCTTGTTCTGGCAGTGGGACAAAAGATGGTCGTGGTTGCATTGCCAACAACTCCCATTTCCCAGTAACCAAATTCGTATTAGGTATCTTTAGTTGCTGTCCGAATCTCATGTTATATCTTGATGTTACATTTCCTATTGCAAACATTGGATGATTGACATGTAGAATATAATAAAATTATACCCTTAAAAGGAAAATATCAATCCTAAGAAAAAAAGTTGAGACATTCATCAAACACGGGAGATCAACATCAAAATGTAACAGAACATACCAATCCTCTGGTTGTGTTATAAAAGACAGTTTTCATTCTCATAGGATTAATTTGTTTGATCTCTGATGTCTGAAATCTGCAGGAATGAGTTTTGGTTTATTTGCCACAGTATTTGCTATCTCCTGGCTACACTTGAGTGTAAAAAGAAGACAGCTCATAAATCTAAGGCAGAAATTCTTCGAGCAAAATGGTGGGCTGTTGTTAAAGCAACAACTCTCTGCAGATGAGAATAGTACCAAGTCAACAAAGATCTTCAGTGCAAAAGAGCTCGAAAAAGCTACCAACAACTACGCAGAGGATCGGATCTTAGGCCGAGGAGGCTACGGAACTGTTTACAAAGGTATCTTGCGCGATCCATTTCAAATTGTTGCAATCAAGAAATCAAGAATAGTGGATGAGACTCAAATAGAGCAGTTCATCAACGAAGTGATCATTCTAACACAAGTGAATCATCGAAACGTTGTGAAGCTTCTAGGATGTTGTCTGGAGACACAAGTCCCTCTGCTGGTTTACGAATACATGTCGAATAACATACTCTATTGCCACATCCATAACAGTGGAGGGAGGCCCTGGTTTTCTTGGGACAGTCGTTTGAGGATCGCAACAGAGGCTGCTGGCGTTGTCGTATCTTCATTCAGCAGCTGCTAAGCCAATCATACAAAGAGATGTCAAATCTGCCAACATACTTTTAGATGATTATTACAATGCCAAGATATCAGATTTTGGGGCATCAAGATTGGTCCCTATTGATCAGACACAAGTGACTACTTTAGTCCAAGGGACCATAGGCTACTTGGATCCGGAGTAATTCTAGACGAGCCAGTTGACAGAGAAGAGCGACGTCTACAGCTTCGGATTAGTTCTTGCAGAGCTTATGACAGGCAGGAAACCTCTTTCCAAAGCTAGCAACAATCTGTCTACCTTTTTCGTAGTGGCGATGAAGGAAAACCGTCTGTTTCAAATTGTCAATCCACACGTGCTGAAAGAAGGGAGCTTGGAACAACTCCAGGGCGTTGGTGAGCTGGTTAAGAGATGTCTGAAGATGCAGGGTGAGGAGAGGCCTGCGATGAAACAAGTGGCGATGGAACTCGAAGGTTTGAGGAAGATCAATAGACGTCCTTGGATACAACAAGAAGTTGAAGAGGAATCTGTTGGATTGATGAATGAGGAAGCTTCTGATCTATACACCGTCTCAATCAATACACGTTTTAACTCTGGGGAGTAATCGGACAACATAGTACAGGGACAACACTTGTACCCTGATCATAATCATAATCATATCCCCTTGACAAGTTTTTTGTTTTTTATTTTTATATATTTTTTCTTTTTTATGAGAATAAATTTGTCTAGCTCTGTGTCAGAATAAATACTAGTACGCCGTAGGCTCTTCTGATTGGTTTTTTCCATTTCGAATAATTCAATCTCCTGTAAACAATTTCGGAATATAGACTTTATTCAACCCGCTATACATATGTTCACAAGTGATTGTACTTAAAAAATGTGTTCTGAGTCAACCTTAATTTGTTGAAAAGATAAAATATGTAATGTCTTGTTATAAATTAAAGTAATTTCGGTATAGTGTATAAAAGCTAAAAATCTTTGTCAAATAAAAAAATAGTGAACTTGTAAATATATACTTCTAAAGAATTTTAAGGAGATGTAAGATTACCTCTTTAATGAATTTGTTATCCCTTCTTTCTTAATGTATATTATGATCAAATTCATCTTTTTTTTTTCTTTCTTTTGTCATCTTACACTCTTTATGCCCTACAAAGAATGTCAAATATGTAATTATCAAACTGTGTTTTGAGTGTGTTATTCATGCATGATGCTTTCATTATTTTAAAATTATATTATAAAATATGAGTGTTTTAACGTATCCTTTAATCCAAAGATAGAGAGAACGCGATTTATTAAAAAAGAAAAAAAAAACTCATCATGCTTTTCTCCAAAAGAATCTCACTATTTTTGACGCCAAATCTTGCAAGTAAGGTATAAAACGTTATATAAGATGTCATATAACGTCAATTAGTGAAGGTGGATCATAGTTTTTCAATTGAATAATGATTATGATATCAATTTTTTTTAAAGAGAACTTAAAGCTGTTGTATCAATTACTTATGTAATTTGCTCTTTCTTCAAAAGATTAGTTTTTCCTTTTGTGGAATTTTGTTCAAATTTTTTTCCCTATGATAAAACAAAACTAAATAAAAAGTTGCTATGTTTACTTTTTGCATGATCTAGAATTTTGACTTGTACCAGTTTGAATTTATAACCAGATATGCTATAATCTTGGATTTAAACAGCAGATATCATATTAGTGTGAAAGTGAGTTAAATAGCAATTATTCCTCACCATTTAGATTGGGGTGTTTTGTTTTTTGAGGAGGAAGTAGATATCTTTTATATGAATTTGACATACTATATGTGGAAATTGTCGAATGAAAGGTCATTGAGGTTACCACTTACCTAGATCCTTGGTAATTGGGAGGATATCATTTATTTATTTATATATATATATATATATATATATATATATATATATATATATATATATATATATATATATATATATATATTCGGATTTAATAAATTCCAACAAAAAAATTAATGGAAGGGAATAAAATTGAAAATAATTTAGAACCACCGTCACCAACAAGTCTAAGATTATTTATAGTTTCTACAACGAAGGACTCTTTCATGGGATGAAGTTATATGAGACGGGTCAACCTGTTGTTAAAGTATACTTATATCGGGTTTTGTTCATAAAAATGTAATAAATTTGTTGACATTCCGTTGTTAAAGTAAAATGTAATTTTTATTGTTAATTAGTTGGTAATTGAATTGGTTGATTATGTTATTAATAAAAAAAGTACTTTTTATTAGTGCAATGATGAAAAGTGATAATAATATTGTGAATAATTTATAATACAAATCAAAATAATAATATTTTAAATTTAAAGAAAAAACATCTTTAATAATAAGTAATTATGAAAGGAAAAATAGTCTCGTTATGAAACGGTCAAATATAATTTACTATTATTTAAAATTATATTATAAGATCTGTATATTTTGATGAATATAGAAAATAATTTGGAAGTAATAATGTAATAATTTATAATAGAGTTATTGAAATATTAGTAAAATATAAACAATTTATATTAAAATCATTATTTTCTAGCACAAAATTTTATAATTCATTAGAATCTAAGAAAAATATGAACTTCTTATTAAAAAAACAACATTTTATAGTTATATCACCTTCAACATGATTTGTTATCAACTAACATTCAAGTTCAAGAATCATCAACTCAATAGATATTTTGTGATTTGAAACTTCAGCCTAAAATTAAATGAAAAGGCCATGCATCTAATATAATCGCTGACGAAAAACTCTGACTCTGTCCCTATTCATTTTATTATTTAATTTGAACCACAGGATTTTGGTTGAGAATACCATTGAATTTTTTTTTTTTTTTAGAAAACAAATATTTACATAAATCATTGTATGGAATGAATTTTTTATAAGAATTATCACATTTGGGAAATCATATTACGAGTTCTACTGCGATGCTCCTATCAATTTTGAACTATTAGATTTCAAGATAATTAATTATAATCTTAAATTTAAATTTAAAAAATTTAAAACAAAATATAAATTCATTTTTATAGAATAAATTTAACTAATAAACCCTTAAATACGCAGCTAATATTAACTTACTCCCTCCGTCTCATTTGAAGAAAGTCTTTTTTTCATTTTAAGCGTCTCACCCAAAGGGTCTCATTTCCTTTTTTACACACATGGAACCCACACACCACCTCTAATATAATAAAAATATGGGTCAACACTCTCATTAATACAACTACCCACTACACATTAAATAATAATACTTTTTAATCTACATGAAAAAAGCAAAAGACCTGCTTGTATAATATAATCTAATGACAAAAAGGGAACGAATATCTATAAAAAAATCAATATCATTTTATGTAACAGTTTTATAAAACGATCTCACATTAAATACATAAATTTGTATTTATTATTATAAGAGGATTCACTACATAGATCTCACTTTCGTGAGTGGTTATAAGCACGAAATTACATGAGATTTTCCAATTAGAAAATTATTATTCCAATAGAAAATTTAGGCGCATATGCTAAAGCCACATGTTACACGCCAATTAATATTCAATACTTTTACTATTAAGCATTGGCGATGATCACACCTGATCAACTATACTATTTTCTATCACTCGTTATTATATGATACACACTAATAGAAAAAATAAATTCAACTACAACCTTATATTATTTACATATAAAAGGAAAAATAAATCTTTTAGCCTTATTATTTCTTTTTTAGAATATAGTTTCTCTTCTACATATCATCACTAAATCATATGACACAGAAGATATATACCAAAATACACATAGAATTCGAATTGAACAACGATGTCCTTTATCTATAAATTGGATATAGAGGGTGCAAAACTAAGTGTGGCAACGTAGTAATCCCATATCCATTCGGCACAGAGATCAACTCCAACTGCTCCATCAACCATTCATTTGACGTCTCCTGCGATCACTCCACACCCAAGCTCTCCGTTCCGTCAGAGGATCATGTCAGAATCAAGAACCATATCACGTACAGATGCCACACCCAACAGAACAACAATGCATCCATCAACTTGACCTCCACTCCTTAAAGCCTGTCCAATTCCAACCTGTTTATCGTGGTCGGTTGTGACGAAGTATCGTGAGATGGAAACCTCATCAATTAATGCCTGATCAACATTAGTAGGAGTATGTCTGTAGTTTAGTTGTGCGTGATCATGGTAATCATCAGAAACGGGTGCATGATCATACTTAATAAACTGAAATCAATGCATGTGGAAGGAGTTGTGATAGGGTGTGTTGCAGCTGGTGTAGGGAGTGTTTGGAAGCATATTCTGGAACGTTCCATACACGGTTTGAAAGCTTAAAGGGTTGGCTATGTACTGGAGTTAGTTATAACAGAAAAGGATTCCATTTAACTACCCAAATAACAGCTGGAAGTTGAACACACGTGATGGTCCTGTAAGTTTCAACTTATTCTGCATAGTGTATATATATGGTGTAATCTGTGTATATCAGCATGTATGTAATCTTCATAATCCTCTGAAAGCAATAAGAAACGATCATCATCATCAAGTGGACGTAGGCTTGGTTAATAAGGCGAACCACTATATATCTTGTTCTTCAAAGTTCTTCAAACACACTAGCACACACTTGTTCTTGATCTAATATTTGTGAGTTTGAATCAATCCTTGATTCTTTATTCAAAGTTTATCCAAGCAATTTGGTTGATCGGTCTGTTTGTGCATTCAAAACTAAGAATTGGCGCCGTCTGTGGGAAACACCATAGGCAATCAGATCAAAGGAGCAGTTATTTGAAGAAGAAAGAGGAATTCAACATGGTTACCAAATTTGACATTGAGCGGTTCACTGAGAAGTCAGACTACGGGCTGTGGAAGATCAAGATGAGGTCCATCTTGGTACAGCAAGGCCTCGGAGGAGCAATCAAAGAAGCTCCAGTTAATGAAGCAGCAGCAGTGGATGTACAGGCTGCAGCAGCTGAAACAGATCTTCAAGAAAGAGCTCTAAGTGTCATCTTCTTGTGTCTTGGTGATAAGGCACTCAGAGAAGTTCAGAGGGAAACGACTGCAAGAGCAGTATGGAAGAAGCTTGATGATCTCTATATGGTAAAAACTTTTGCAAATCGATTATATCTGAAACATAAAATTATACTCATTCAAAATGACAGAAGAAAAATCAGTTTTAGTTCATCTTGATGAGTTTAATAAGGTACTTGATGATCTGGAAAATGTTGAGGTTAAATTAGAGAATAAAGATAAGGCTCTGATTTTGCTATCTGCACTTCCAAAATCGTTTGAAAATTTTAAAGACACATTGCTATTTGGTAGCAAAGAATCAATAAGTCTTGATGAGGTTGAATTAGCTTTGAAAACTAAGGAGTTACAAAAGTGTAGTGAGGAACAAGGAGCATCAGGTGAAGGATTGATGATCCGGAAGGGAAATCAGTATAAGAAACATAATAAGAAGGGTAGTTCTGATGGTAAGAAACAAGATACCAAAGGTGATCAGTCTGCCAGTGACAAGGAAGAATATGCTTCCACTGTCATGAACCTGGTCATTTTAAGAAGAATTGTTACAAGTGGAAAGCAGCCAAAAGAAAGAAGGCAGAGGCTGGGAAGGATGGACAACAAAGGGTGCAAGCAAATCAGGTGGCAATTAATCAAAATCAGGTGGAAATTGATTATCCTGAGGCACTGTTAATCTGTTCATCAAAAGGATCCATGGATTGGATCCTTGATTCAGGATGTTCATTTCATATGTCTCCAATGAAGCATTGATTTACTGATCTCAAGTATCAAAATGCTGGATCAGTATTATTAGGGAATGATCATACATGTCAGATAAAGGGAATAGACTCTATCAAGTTAAGAATGCATGATGGAGTGGTTAGAACCTTGACAGGTGTAAGGTACATTCCAGAACTCAAGAGAAATCTAATTTCATTAGGTATATTAGATGTCTCAGGATATGAATTTATAACAAAAGGAGGAGTACTCATTGTTGAAAAGGATGAGTATGAAGTAATGAAAGGAATCAGGAAAAGGGAGCTGTACATTCTTGATGGTCATACTGTAACTGGACAGAATAATGCTACAATTGGAAGTGATAATATACACTTATGGCATGGGAGGTTAGCTCATATAAGTGAGAAAGGGCTACAAGAACTATCAAGGCAGAAAGCCATCTGCATCACTCCATCAGAGCAGTTGAAATAATGTGAACATTGCATTCTTGGAAAGGCTAAGAGAATTAAGTTTGGAACTGGTGATCACACAAGTACATCCAGACTGGATTACATCCATTCAGACTTATGGGGACCTGCAAGAACTCAAACCAAAGGTGGTGGCAGGTACTTCATGTCTTTCATAGATGATTATAGTAGGAAAGTGTGGATATATATTCTTAAAACTAAGGATGCAGCCTTTAACACTTTCAAGAATTGGCTAGTTGAGGTGGAAAACATCTGTAATGCTAAGATCAAAGTGTTAAGAACTGATAATGGTCTTGAGTATTGTTCTGAAGAGTTCAACAAGTTCTGTAGAGATAAAGGTATCATAAGACACAAGACTGTTCCAGGCACACCACAACAAAATGGTGTTGCAGAAAGATTAAATCAAACCTTACTAGAGAGAGTAAGGTGTATATTGAGTAATTCTGGTTTGACAAAGGACTTTTGGGGTGAGCTGGTCACTACAGTGGCATTCCTCATAAATAGAAGTCCATCAGCAGCTCTGAAGTTTAAAACACCTCAAGAGGTATGGTCAGGAAAATTAGCAGATTACTCAATACTTAGAGTCATTGGTTGTTTAGCTTATGCTCATGTTTAGCAAGATAAGTTAGCACCAAGAGCAGTGAAGTGTGTTATGATAAGATATCCTAAGGGTGTGAAAGCTTACAAACTATGGAGTATTGAAAGCAAGAAGTTCTTAGTAAGCAGGGATGTCACATTTAATGAGGCTGTAATGCCACTATGTCCACAACAAGTTCAGACTATTCAAGGAAGTAATAAAACTGAGCTTGAGGTGGAGCATGCCAAGAGAATTGTACATGACCAGGGCGCAGGTGATGAAGAAATATTACAAGATGATACTGCTGAAATCACTGATAATGATCAAGAAAGATTAGAAACTGATGAGCTGTTAAATAGCTATCAGTTAGCTAGGGATAGACAGAGAAGGTCTATTAAACCACCAGCTAGGTATGCAAATGCTGACATAGTCTCTTATGCACTATATACAGCAGAGGAGATTGATTCATATGAACCAAAGAATTATCTAGAGGCTATGAATTGCAAGGAAAGTGACAGGTGGAGTGTTGCTATGCAAGAAGATTTGATGTCTTTAGAAAAGAATCAAACATGGAAGATAGTTCAGAAGCCAAAGGATCAGAGGTTGGTTAGTTGCAAGTGGATCTACAAGAAAAAGGTAGCTCCAGTGAATGCAGGTGGATTAAGGTACAAAGCCAGATTAGTTGCAAGAGGTTTTTCACAGAAAGAAGGGATTGATTACACTGAAATTTTCTCTCCAGTTGTCAAACATTGTTCAATTAGAGTAATGCTAGCTCTAGTTGCTCAGTTTGATCTTGAGTTGCATCAAATGGATGTAACAACAGCTTTTCTTCATGAAAATTTGAAAGAGAAAATATATATGAGTATTCCAGAAGGTGTAGCAGTTCAAGATACCACCAATAAGGCTTGTTTACTTCTAAAATCCTTATATGGATTGAAGCAAAGTCCAAGGAGATGGTACTTGAGGTTTGATGAATATATTGTCAGCTGTGGTTTCAAAAGAAGTCTGCATGACAGTTGTGTGTACATTAGAAGTGATGTTGATTGGCAGGTATTCTTACTATTGTATGTTGATGACATACTGATAGCTTGCAAATCTATGGATGGAATTCTAGCTGTCAAAGAAATGTTGAAATCAGAATTTAGCATGAAAGACTTAGGGGAAGCTACTGTAATTATAGGGATGCAGATTGAGAGGGATAGGTCAGCTGGATCAGTTGTGCTTCATCAGAGTATTTACTTGGAAAAAGTACTAAAAAGATATAATATGGATATGTGTAAATCAGTTTCCACACCAGTTAAGCAAGGGATAAGTTTATCAAGTCAACAATCAGCAAGTACAGAAGCAGAGATTTCAGAAATGGATAAAATTCCATATGCTAATGCTGTAGGAAGTCTTATGTATGCAATGGTGTGTTGTAGACCAGATTTAGCTCATGCAATGAGCTTAGTGAGCAGATTCATGGGAAATCCAGGAAGGGAGCATTGGGAAGCTGTCAAATGGATTCAAAGATATCTGAAAGGAAGCTTAACAACAGGTTTGCATTTCAATAAGATTTCATCTAACATTGATTTTCTTGCAGGTTATGTAGATGCTGACTATGCTGCAAATTTGGACACAAGGAAGTCACTATCAGGCTATGTATTCAGTTTATTTGGAACAGCCATTAGTTGGAGGTCAACACATCAATCAGTGGTGGCACTATCTACAACAGAGGCTGAGTTCATTTCACTTACAGAAGGGATTAAGGAAGGTTTGTGGCTGAAGGGTATTCTGTCTGAATTTGGTATAGTGCAAGAGTCTGTGGTGCTGTATTGTAATAATTCTAGTGTCATACATCTCTCAAGGCACCAAGGATATCATGAAAGAACAAAGCATATTGATATCAGACTATACTTCATTAGAGATTTGATAGATGATGGAAGAGTGATTGTGAAGAAAATTGGAACAGAAAGGAATCCATCAGATTTTCTTACAAAGGCTTTGCCTACTTCGAAGTTCGAATTGTGCAAAAGCCTTATCAACATGTGTTAAATATGACAGTAAAGAGTTCTGCTACTCTCTCAAAGTAGTGAAGGGAGTTTTGCTGCTCTCCAACAAAGGCAGTAGAAGTAAGTTTGCTGACTTTAAAACAGTGTGATGAAGGTGAAGTAATTAATGCTTAAGTATGAGGTTTAGGTGGAGATTTGAGATGGAAACCTCATCAATTAATGCCTGATCAACATTAATAGGAGTATGTCTATAGTTTAGTTGTGCATGATCATGGTAATCATCAGAAACGGGTGCATGATCATACTTAATAAACTTAAATCAATGCATGTGGAAGGAGTTGTGATAGGTGTGTTGCAGCTGGTGTAGAGAGTGTTTGGAAGCATATTCTGGAACGTTCCATACACGGTTTGAAAGCTCAAAGGGTTGGCTATGTACTGGAGTTAGTTATAACAGAAAATGATTCCATTTAACTACCCAAATAACAGCTGGAAGTTGAACACACGTGATGGTCCTATAAGTTTCAACTTATTCTGCATAGTGTATATATATGGTGTAATCTGTGTATATCAGCATGTATGTAATCTTCATAATCCTCTAAAAGCAATAAGAAACGATCATCATCATCAAGTGGACGTAGGCTTGGTTAATAAGGCGAACCACTATACATCTTGTTCTTCAAAATTCTTCAAACACACTAGCACACACTTGTTCTTGATCTAATATTTGTGAGTTTGAATCAATCCTTGATTCTTTATTCAAAGTTTATCCAAGCAATTTGGTTGATCGGTCTGTTTGTGCATTCAAAACTAAGATATCGGTGGGCGGTGACGCTGACATGGACTTCTTCAAAAGCTGTGTGTCTCGTTTAGAAGACGGAGAATGTAATGGAATTGGATGCTGCCAGACTGAAATGGCGAAGAAAGGGGTCAAGTCTTTCATCATTGAGCTTCATGCACTCAGCAGCAGCAATGAAACGCAATCCTATAATTCTGGATCATGTGGTTAGAGACCAAATTTAAGTTTCGTACTGCGGACTTGCAGGACTTAGATTTTGTGAACAGGACAATCCAGGATGTGCCACTTGTGCTGGATTGGGCTGTCGGAAACGGAACTTGTGATGATTCGGATTGCAAAGGTAACGCTTCTTGTGATGTTTCGTATTCATGGTTTGGTGGATACAGGTGTCGTTGCTGGGAGGGGTACCAAGGAAATCCTTATCTAAATCCAGGCTGCACAGGTAACTATTATATGTGTATGTAGAGTACTAATTTTACAAGTAATTTCCTAAAATAATTTTTACTAATGGCGTATTTATGTACTCCCTCCGTTCCAAAATTATAGGCACGTTTACTGTACCATATTTTTTAAGAAAAGTATTCTTTTCGATCAAATTTGTTGACTTTAGAGGGTAAAGTAATATTTTAGGTAATAAAAAAGTATAAATATGTGTGTGAAAAATGAGTGATAAATTTGAAATTAAAGTAATTTTTGAGGTTATTGGATAAAGTGATATTTGTCATTTTTAGGTTGTGAACAAAATTGTGAGACGGACAAATGTAGAAACATGAAGGAAATTGTGGGATGGAGGGAGTAGTATGTATTTTTTTTAAAAGAGTGAGTTTTGTGTGAATAGGGTCCACAGTTAATCTGTTTTTGCAAAATCACTCTTTAGTATATAAAATGTTACCTATTTTTTTATTCAGAAGAGTAATATATAGTTCACCTATAAAAAGTAATCGATAAATCAAGGTTTATAATAATTTGAAAATTAATTTTTTCGGGTTCACGTGTAAATCCAGTTAACCTTTGATGTGCTATCCAATTTTTGGCAGATATTGATGAATGTGAGATCAATTCAATAATCCATGTTCACTTGCTCTTGTAGGGATGGATACGGAGGCGATGGCAGAAAAAATGGTCTTGGCTGCTATAAAGTGAATTCCAGGTTCCCAGTGACAAAGTTCACCGTAGGTAATATTTCGACATGCCCAGCGTGGATCTGTTACATTGACTTTTGTGTTGTAACCATCTAAATATGATGACCCAGGTTTGAGCATTGGCCTGATTTCAATTTTCATTGGTATCCCATGGTTGTATTTTGGCATCAAGAAGAGGAAGCTTGCCAAAATGAGAGAGAAGTTCTTCACACAAAATGGAGGACTCCTTTTGAAGCAACAAACTAGTTTCATTCAAAGTGGAGTTGAATCGACCATGATGTTCTCTGCTAAGGAGCTTGAAAAGGCCACCAATGGATATCCTGAGGATCGAGTTCTTGGAAGGGGTGGCTACGGCACTGTCTACAAAGGAATTCTACCTGATCAACGCGTAGTTGCCGTCGAGAATAATGGACTCTAGTCAGATCGAACCCTTCATAAACGAAGTGATCATTCTAACACAGATTAACCTTAGAAATGTGGTGAAGCTTTTAGGATGCTGTCTCGAGACTGAAATCCCTTTACTAGTTTATGAATACATCTCAAACGGAACGCTCTATGAGCATATCCACAGCAGGGGTGAGTCGAACAGGTTGCCATGGAAACATCGGTTGAGGATCGCTGCTGAATAAGCTGGTGCACTTGCTTATCTCCACTCTGCAGCTTCTATGCCGGTCATCCACAGAGATGTCAAGTTGAGCAATATACTATTAGACCATTCCTACACTGCAAAGCTGTCGGATTTTGGAGCGTCGAGATTAATCCCACTGGATCAAACACAAGTCACAACACTGGTGCAAGGAACATTAGGCTACTTGGATCCAGAGTATTTCCAGACGAGCCAATTAACAGAGAAAAGCGACGTGTACAGCTTTGGAGTGGTTCTTGCTGAGCTTATGACAGGAAGGAAACCTCTTTTGCCTACAAACTCCGAGGAAGAAACGAACTTGGCCTCATATTTCATCACTTCTATGAAGGAGAACAGATTCTCTGGAATAGTCCAGCCTCAAATATTGAAGGAATGCAGTTTAGAGGAGTTGCAGCCACTAGGTGATCTTGTTAAGAGATGTCTCGACTTGAAAGGCGAAGAAAGGCCAACGATGAAAGAAGTCGCAATGGAATTGGAAAGGCTGAGAAGATACACAAATAATGAGAGCATATCAGGTGAGTAATCTGGATTTCCGTCAGATATGGATGCACTCAATCTTTCCTACCAAGAATTCAGTTCAACAAGCTTTAATATCCAGAGTTCAGAGATTAGCATGGATTCAGAAATCAGTCTGTTGGCCAAACGACAATACATGGTTTATCCAAATATCTTAGTAATATTTGTTCCTAGATGGATTCTATTTTTATAGGAGTAATTTTATTAGGATATCTAAAAAAAATGTCATTATTTATAGTTCACCTGCAGCTTCGGAAAAAAATGTTTCTTTTATATATATTGGGTGACATTTTTCAAATTCAACTCCAACGAGACATTTCCAAGAATAGCCTCTAGGGAGTTGTTTTAATATTGATTTAACACTTTCACTTGTTATATTGATTAATTCATGTGTTGATTAATAAAAAGAGGTGTACATTGATGAAATATGAATCATGAGTTAATTCACATTTCTTGTTTAACTAGAGGCTAAAACTCAACTTTAAATAAAGGAAAAAATTCTTACCATTGAGAATAAATTACAAATGCAACCACACTAACTAAACTCGTTAACTTACAAATAGGTGGACTACCGTTTCAGAAAAGTATCTCAGATTTTGAAAAACAAGCATATCAAAAATCAAGATCATGGCAGTGGGTACTTCTATTCCTTGATTAACGGTAATGCTTCGAGAAATGGTATATAGAGAGTGTTCACGGAGAGTGGGCCTACTACTTCATATTCGATGGTTGTGGACAATTTTCTTTGATATTATACCTTTCTCTTGGGGGGGGGGGGGGGGGGAATACACCACCTGTTGAATGTGTGGATGAATCAGTGCTGAACATGAGACCGAAAATCTCCCCATATGATTCGTTAACATTAGAAGAACTAGTGATAGAAGATGAATTGAGAGTGGCAATGTGGATGATTAACAAAAACAAGTCTCCCGGGCTTGATGGATACTCCTCCCTCTTTTTTCAAGAGGCCTGGAGTGTGGTGGGTAAAGACCTCACAAAAGCAGTGATGGAATTCTTCCGCAAAGGGAAACTCTTGAAGCAAATTAATGTCACTTTCATCTCTCTCATACCTAAGTCTAACCATAATCCTGGAGTGAAGGATTATAGACCTATCTCTTGTTGCAACACGGTCTATAAAATCATTGCAAAAGTGTTAGCAATTAGGTTGAGAAGATGCTTGCCTTCCATTGTGGATCCAGCTCAATTTAGGTTTGTTAAAGGTAGGAAAATGAGGGATTGTATCATGTTAGCAGAGGAAATCTTTCGTGGATATGGTAGAGCAACCTGCAACATAGCTCCTCGAATGGCCATTAAAGTAGATATCCAAAGGCTTACGACTCAGTTAATTGGAGGTTCTTGTTTGATATGCTGCATGGATTGGGATTTTCACCCAAGTTCTGTGGTTGGATTGAACAATGTGTTACTACACTCTCCTATTCACTTCTGCTAAATGGGAAACCGAAAGGTTTTTCAGGGGAAACGAGGACTTCGACAGGGTGATCCCATCTCTTCCCTCCTCTTTGTGCTATGTATGGAGTATTTTAGCAGACTGATGAAGGTACATATTAGTGAAGGGTTGTACAAATTTCACTCTAGAATCTGCAAGAAAGTTGATATTTCACATTTAACATTTGCGGATGATTTGCTAATTCTGGCGTATGGAGATGATCGAACTGCAAAAAATATTGATTCTTGCTTGACTTCATTCAAAAAGGTATCGGGATTATCTGTTAATGCCCAGAAATCCAATATTTTCACGGCTGGGGTGGCGACTCCCATCTTGAGCATCATTACAGAAATCTTTCCATACAAAAAAGGTACGCTTCCCTTCAAATACTTAGGGATTCCCATTTGTAGTAAAAGGATTGGTGTGAATGACTTCAACTCCCTATTGAATGATGTTAACAACATGATTCATAAGTGGTCTTCTAAGCTCCTTTCGTTCACGGGAAGATTAGAACTCATCACTTCAGGCATCTATGGTGTATTATCATTCTGGTGTGCTATGGTGACAGTGCCGACAGTTGTCATTAGTAGAGTGGAAACCATGATAAGACGTATATTTGGGGTTCAAAGGCTAGTGCAGTAAGTTGGAAAGATGTCACTCAACCGAAGCACAATGGGGGATTGGGGTTGAAGGACATATCCACATGGAATAAGGCTCTTCTAGCAGCGGCACTTTGGGACATTCATAGGGAGGCAACTTCACTGTGGGTAAGGTGGATCCACTCAGTGTACCTTACAGAGCATGATTGGATAGTGGTTACTCCAACTGCGAACTCTTCGTACGTTTGGAGAACCATGATCCACTTAAGAAACATAATAGCACGTGTGGAAGGAGATGAAGATACAGTGGACCAAATTATGAATACTTGTATTCATGGGAAATTCCTTCATTCGATACTGTATCAGAAGTTGAGGAAGGATGAGACAGAGGATACAACTTTTGTATATAAGCAAATCTGGCATAAGTGGATTGTAAGAAAATATAGCTTCAGACTATGGCTTCTGCACAGAGGAAGAGTATACACCAAGGATAGGGTGTGGAATCTGAATGGTGATACAACATGTGGGTTTTGTGTGGGGAGTGCAGAGACGCAGACTCATCTTTTCTTCCAATGTCCATACACACAACGTATATGGCGCCGTATCACATCTGTAGCTGATGGATTTCGGAAGATACATGCAGACACCAGAAATGACAAGAAGGTTTGGAGACTCTTCGTCGTCTCCTTTGCATCCATGATATACTATATATGGATGGGACGAAATGCTCTCAAGTTCGGTTCGAGGATGCTTTCTCCAGCACACATTGCAGACAAAGTCATTTCTCAGATTGTTAGTTTGTATTTGAATTATGGCATTGTAACATCCTAAGTGTGATGCTAAGGATGTAGTATAGAATTTCGATTTTAACATGGTGCTTATGTACTTTGTAACCGTTGGAACTGAAATAAACATTTACCAATTTCAGTAAACAACACTTATTTTCTTTGGTCTTTGATTCTTTATTCCACTTTTACAAGAGTAGTTAGAAAAATATGTATATAAGTGGGAAATTTTAATGCTAGTGTGCTTCTCATATTGTGCCTAATTACTCATCTCATAAAACTACACCTATTTCAAAGAGAAAAAAAAAAAAAAAAGAAAAAAACAGAGCTAGCTTAATGTCATTAATCCTGAAGAACAAGAAAATGAAGATGCATCAATATTCTGCAATCCTGATTTTCTTACAGCACCTTTCATTTGCACTAGTGGCTACTCAGTACCCTCCCACAAACACCACCACCTCCTCCTCCGCCGCGAAACCAGGCTGCGTAACCAAGTGTGGCATAGTAACAGTTCCATATTCATTCGGCATTGGGATCAACTCCACCTGCGACTCCTTCACACCCAATCTCCTGCTTCCATCAGGAAACCAGGAGATAATCGAAATAACAGCTGATCATGTCCGAATCAAGAACCAGGTTGCAGCCAAATGCCTACTCTGACAACGGCAACATCACCCGACAGAATGATATAACCGTCGACTTAACCTCCACTCCATTCAGCTTTTCCAATTCAAGCATGATCATCCTGGTGGGCTGTGATGATATTCTATCTATCACTACAGACAGAAACCTTTCCTTTTATTGTTCATCGAATTGCCCTGATAGCAGTTAGATATCCGACGGGTCCTGTGCCGGGATCGGATGCTGCAACACCCCCATTACCAAGAAAGCTGAAGGGTTTCTCCGCTGAACTTGATTCCACGTACAATCGCACACTAATCCATGGTTTTGATCAATGTGGGTATGGATTTGTTGGAGATCGGAATTCATATCAGTTCATCAGTAGTCAACTTAAACACTCGGATTTTCAGAACAGAACAATCTAGAATGTTCCATTAGTGCTGGATTGGGCTATTGGAAATGGAACTTGTGATCAGGCCAAGAAAATGGGTGATTATGCTTGCAGAGGTAACAGTTCATGTGTTGATTCGGATTCGGGTTTTGGTGGATACAGGTGTTATTGCTGGGAAGGGTATGAAGGAAATCCTTATCTACATCCAGGGTGCACAGGTTATCAGTAATTTTCACTCCCTTTTTTTCAAGTAAAGTTGCTTTTTGGGTCCATTAGTTGTTTTTTAGGTACATAATAGAGTACAAGATAAATGGGGAGCTTTTTTTTTTTTTTTTATGCACCGATATCCATCTATTGACCAACTATTCTCGAGAGGCCAGAACCCACGGTCCACTAGTGGGACTCTCATTTCAAGCTAGAGTTATTTGCTCTGGATGGACCAGTTCCTTAGTTGTTGATCGGACCAACGAGTTTTGAACGTTGGGATTCAGCCATAACAGCATTATTGATGTCATATTTTTTTTTTTGCAGATATTGATGAATGTAAGAATAGTCCATGTTCTGAAAATGGAATCTGCACTAATATACCTGGTAGCTATAGCTGCTCTTGTAGACATGGATACGATGGCGATGGCAAGAAAGGCAGTCGAGGTTGTGTTGCTGTGGACTCCAAGTTCCCTGTTGTTAAGTTTTCTGTAGGTAATATATTGGCATATCTCTTTAGCTCTTTCTTTATCTTATTCTGTTTGATAGTGAAATTATGCTGAATATATGTTAATTTTGAAATGATTTGCTGATAGATTGTTTATTTATGATACTTCAGCTCTCAGTGTTAGCTTGATTTCAATACTCATTGGTATCACATGGCTGCATTTTTGCATCAAGAAGAGGAATCTGGCAAGAATGAGAGAAAAGTGAGGCCTCCTTTTAAGACAGCAAACTAGTTTTACTAAATCGACTAAGATCTTCTTTGCTGAAGAGCTTGATAAGGCCACCAATGGATATGCTGAGGATCGAGTTCTTGGAAGGGGTGGCTACGGCACTGTGTACAAAGGAATTCTACCGATAAACGCGTAGTTGCCATGAAGAAGTCGAGAATAATGGACAAGAGCCAGATAGAGCCCTTCATAAATGAAGTAATTATTCTTACACAAATTAACCATAGAAATGTGGTGAAGCTTTTAGGATGCCGTCTCGAAACTGAAATCCCTTTACTAGTTTATGAGTTCATCTCAAATGGAACGTTGTGCGACCATATCCACGACAGGGGCCAGTCGAGCTGGCTGCCATGGAACGATCGGTTGAGGATAGCTGCTGAAGCAGCTGATGCACTTGCTTATCTCCACTCTGCGGCTTCTATGCCAGTTATCCACAGAGATGTCAAGTTGAGCAATATATTATTATTAGACCATTCGTACACTGCAAAGCTTTTCGGATTTTGGAGCGTTGGATCAAACACAAGTCACAACACTGGTGCAAGGAAAATTAGGCTACTTGGATCCAGAGTATTTCCAAACGAGCCAATTAACAGAGAAAAGCAGCGTGTACAGCTTTGGAGTGGTTCTTGCTGAGCTTATGACAGGAAAAAACCTCTTTGGCCCACAAACTCCGAGGATGAAAGAAACTTGGCCTCATATTTCAACACTTCTATCAAGGAGAAAAGATTTTCTGAAATAGTTGAGCCTCAAATATTGAAGGAATGCAGTTTAGAGAAATTGTAGCCACTAGGTGATCTTGTTAAGAGATGTCTCAATCTATCATGTCAGAATCAAGAACCAGGTTGCAGCCAGATGCTACTCTGATTCCGGCAACATCACCAGAGACAGCAACCTAACTATCGACTTGGCATCCACTCCTTTCACCTTCTCCGACGTGAATCTGTTCATGTTGGTGGGCTGTGATGATATAGGATTGGTCGTTGGTGAAAAGAATTTTTTCAAAATTTGTGCTCTGTCCTGTGGCTGTCAGACGGGTCGTGCGACGGGGTCGGATGCTGCCACACATCGTTCCCGAAAGCCACACTTATTTCTTTGTTTAATCACACAAACATAACTAGTTTTAATCCATGTGGGTATGCATTTATTGGAGATCGGAATAGATTCCAGTTTCGTAGTTGGGATGTTGGAGACTTGGATTTTGAGAACAGAAAAATCGAGAATGTTCCTCTGGTGCTGGATTGGGCTGGACACTTGGATTTTTTTCTTTTAACACCTTCCTCACACACTATAATATTCACGTTAAATTATTTTAAATATTTCCATAATATACTTCATCCGTCCTTGGTAAGAGTCTCATTTGCTTTTGAGCACGTGGATTAAAAAATATTATTATATAATGTGTAGTTGTATTAGTGGGTGTGTGAGTCTCATGTTTTAATTGTATTAGTTGGTGTGAATGTGTCTCATATGTTAAAAAAAAATGGAATCCTTTGACTGGGACAACCAAAATGGTCTTACCTAGGGACAGAGGGAGTATACTAATACACTTAGCCTCTTGTGCATACAAACATTCAAGAGTATAATATTTTATTATAAAAATATATTCACTTCTTCTCATTTTAATCTTTACATATTTTCAATTTGGGCGTCTCATTTCAATCTTTACATTTATATTTTTAGTAAATGTGACCCACACAAATTAATTATTTCTCTCTATATACCCACACATCACATTAAAATATTATTTTCACTAATTAATTATTTCTCTCTCTATGGACTCACACATCATACTATTACATCTACATATTTCATATTAAAATATTATCAAAATACCAAATTCCTTAATCTACGTGCAAAAAACAAACGTAAGGTTTGAAACGAGCGGAGGGAGAGAGTACACTTTATTTCATAAAATAATTTGTTTTCAAACTAAAAAGAATTTATTTTCTTTTCCATTACCATAAATTTCCTCAAAATCTTTCCTTTCCTTATTTGTTTTTATTATTATTTGGGTAAAAAGAAATTATTTTCTTTTCAATTACTATAAATTTCCTCAAAAAAATTTTCCTTTTCATAATTCTTTTTATTATTGAGTGAGGTTGTGTGTGCCGGGAGCACGGGAACACATTTCGTGCTTCTTTAGAAATTTAGTATTATGGGTAAGGGTATATTGCTTTGATCTAAAGGGTATACAATTTAATTAATAAAAAGTACACCATTTTGTTCTAAAGGATATACACTTTTCATTAATATTTTTTTTCTTTAGAAAATAAAGGGTCCACATTTTTATACTAAAGGATATACAATTTAACACAAAATTCTAAAGACGCACGAAGTGTTGTTCATGCGCCCAGATACACACAATAATTTTCTTTAGAAATTAAGGATACACATCTGTATACTAAAGGATATATAATTTAACACAAAATTCTAAAGGTACACGAAATGTGGTCCATGCGCCCAGGTGCACAGGGTTTTTCCCTTTATTATTATTAGAATTAATTGCTTAAAAAATTCTCACATTTGCTTTCGTACGTTGCAATATAATGTCAACCTTTCAGATTTGGAGGAGAAAAAAAATCACCTTCAAAGGGCTTGACAAATCGCACCAAATGGGCTTGCAAATAAAGTAAGGGTGGGCATTTTTATCCGATTAACTCTTATTATTATCTTATTATGAAGTAGTTTTTATATAAACTAGTTTTTTAACATGTGCTTCGCACGTTGTATACATGTATTACTTTGTAATATGATTTTTTTTGTTATATTCTTTTATTTTTGTAAGAATGCATTTTTTTAATATAACATAAAATTCTTTAAAAACATCACCTTTCGTTCCATCCATAAGTCTTTTTTATAGTATTATAATTTTATATTTAGTGAGTAGTTGTGTTATTAATAAGTGGTGGGTCATGTGGAGTTCTTTATTAAAAAGGGAAAATTGAGACTTTTGAAAGTGACATTCAATCTAATAAAGTAATATAATAGTAATAAAGTGAAAAAGTCAAAATTGAGCCAATTTTTAATTTACATCCTTGGATTTGATTACTATAAACCATTTTGAATCTCATCCATTCATCATATTATTGAATCTCATTCATTCATCACAATTATAAGATTAGATCTTGGCCATTGATTTGATACCTTATTTAAAATATACCTTATTTAATTTTTGTCATAATAATATCATATATAATTAATTTTAATTTTAAGATTTAAAAATTTTCTCTTATTTATTTCAGCAAAATTTAATTTATTATTTATGGTACTAAGAATAAAGTTTATATTATGATTTATTTTTGTAATTATAATTATAATGTATTTTTTGAAACTATAATGTAATTTGAAACTATAATGTAGTTTTAACAATTGATTCATTATTAAAATATTTTCTTCTTTATTAATAATTTTGAATTAATATTATTGGTCCTAACATCTTAATAATTTTAAATGGGTATGTGAATCAACGGGTATTGATAAATGAGTTTGGAACGCTATTAAATTATTTTCTTTATTATTAATAATTTTGAATTAATATTATTGGTCCTAACATATTAATAATTTTAAATGGGTATGTATGTGTAATCAACTAGTGTTGATAAACGGTGAAACTATAATGTAGTTTTAACAATTAATTCATTATTAAATTATTTTCTTCTTTATTAATAATTTTAAATTAATATTATTGGTCCTAACATGTTAATAATTTTAAATGAGTATGTGTAATCAACGAGTATTGATAAATGAGTTTGGAACGGCATTAAATTATTTTCTTCATTATTAATAATTTTGAATTAATATTATTGGTCTTAACACCTTAATAATTTTAAATGGGTATGTATGTGTAATCAACGGGTATTGATAAAGGGGTTTGGAATGGAATTAAATCATTTTATATTTTTTAATAAAACGGGTACGAATATGAGTAGTTGGGTATTGATAAACGGGTTTGGGACGAGTATGAGTATCATAATATATTTTTTTAATGAAACAATTTTAAAATATTAATTTTAGATGATATTTATTTATACACGAGTACTAGTACTATGAAATAAGCAAGTATCTTACATAATTAATAAACATAATTATTTATTATGTTGAAAAAAATATAATAATTTTATAAAAATGCTCAATATTTACCACTACTTAATGGTAAGAGTCTACGTAGCATGTTTCTTGATTATTAAATTATTAATAATTAATATTATTAGTCCTAACATCTTAATAATTTTAAACGGTTATGTGTAATCAACGTGTATAAAAACACTCAATATTTACCACTACTTAATGGTAAGAGTCTACATAACATGTTTCTTGATTATTAAATTATTAATAATTAATATTATTAGTCCTAACATCTTAATAATTTTAAATGGTTATGTGTAATCAACGTGTATTGATAAATGGATTTGAAATAATTTATTTATACATGAGTACAAGTATTACGAAATAAGCAAGTATCTTACATAATTAATAAACATCATTATTTATTATGTTAAAAAATATATAATTATTTTATAAAAACACACAATATTTACCATTACTTTCTTTCAGTTATTTATTTAAAATAAATTTTTTCTTAATCTTTTTACTGCTAAAAAGGAACATACTAGCATGGATTGAGGGATTGTATTACATAAAATTTCCAATTCTGATAAATTTTATCCGAAAATATATTTATATTTTATAAAATGTAGAGATATAATGGTTTATCTAAATTCATGATTTAAGTTTCTCCTCCTATGGTTTAAATAATATCAAAACACTTGCACGGGTTCAAAAGCTAATATAGTAAAATGAGAACCTTTTGGTGGAGTTGAAGGAGTACATTATTACATTTAAAAATATTTTAATAAATTATTTGTAATATTTTTTAAAAAGATATTTTATAAAAAAATTTTGTTTTAAATATAAATTAATAGAATAAAAATATTATGATTATTATGGAGTATGTTTTTTTTTAAAAAAATTATTAGTAATTTTATTAAATTGAGTTGAAGTCTTAAAATTCATGAAAAATGAAGTGAAATAAAGTAAAAGACAATTAACATCACGATGGATTAAGATAAACTTCAGAATTTTTGTTTGTCATTTCCAATGAATTTTTCTTGAACTCTTATAGTCAATACTTGTTTTATGCACCATTCGTCTTCATAAGAAAGAACTCCTTAAAAAGTTTCTCCTCCATATCTAAATCCACTTAATACTAAAAAATAACAATTAATAGATATATTATATATAGGAAAATAAGAAAATAATTTTGACTACGCGAAATATATATATATATATATATATATATATATATATATATATATATATATATATATATATATATATATATATATATATATATATATATATATATATATATATATATATCTTTTTTTAGTTCTAGAGACAATTGCATTAGTTTTGACTTATCCCATTACTACAAATTCATGACATCTCCCGTTTCCCTTGAAATAATAATTTTTCTATTTTCAATGAGTGCGTTTTTCTTGCATATTTCTAAAATGCCTACAACAATAACCAACCATGTTATTTTTGTAATTAAGTTGCACAATGAAAAAAAAAATTCATTGGGTTTTCATTGAACAATGAAATATAAGTTCTTATTTCCATGTGACATCTTATTCCCATTCATGGTTTAAAGTGGATATGTATTATGGATATTAGAAGTACTTTTGCACTAAGTTAATTGCAAAAATCAAACAGTTTCATGTAAAATTTCTATGACATAGAATTAAGGCTAATAGATGATATATTATAAAAAGAAAAAAGAAAAAGAGTACGAAATAAGAATATTTCTATGACAGAGAATTAAGGAAAGCCACAAAATATTACAACTAAAAGGAAGATTAAATTACACCAACATAATGTCATTAACTCAAATTATAATACATCTGCATTGCTCTATTAAGGAACTTAAAAATATCCCCCAAAAGCGGAATTTAACTTGCATAAACTTTGTATTCATTATCAGAAATAGAATAATTGAAATCATGTTCTTTATAACAGAAACCACTGTTTCTGTCCAAATTAAAAACAGAAAGGTATTAAAAAAATGATAAAAACATGATAAAAAAAAATCAATAGCAAAGGAATAGTCAAGAAATACATGTATCAAGGTATCTACACACTTTCCAGGTAGGTGGAGAGAATATTACAAAACCACATTGGGTTAATCTCTGAAATCACCCTAGAATAACGGAGGGCAGCACCAATGCCCTGCAGTTACTCTGTTCCATCTCTGCCGACACGCCATCCTTCTCTTCCTCCTCCCTCTTTTGATGAAAACTGGAAAATTATCAAGTACTAAATCATTTTATCATGTGACCAACAATTGAAATGGTGGTCGCGAATGCAGTAAGAACCTAATGTAAAAAGACTGTGTTTGGCAATGCATATTAGTAGACTTGAACTAATATTAGCAAGAACCTAATTTAAAAAATTTATGGCAATTTATGGCAGTAAAACCATGTATAGAGATTATATTGCAGTCAACTGCAGCAAATTAGAGCCAAAAATATATTCCACCAGCAAAATTTAACTCAATAAAGTCAATAAGTGATGGCCAATCATAGTAGATATGTGGTATATGCATAAAAAATAAGGAAAACATTAGCTTTGATTTCTCAATTAAATTCAAATATCTGGTAATTCATTTCACTAACACCGAATTCATTCCTTTACATTTGTTCCTCATTAAGCTTAAAGTATATACAGATTGCAAGTGTCTGGTATATTCCCTTTCGTTCTCTGATTGAAGCATGCAATATTTGCACAGATGGCTTATATGGTAGAATGTTGGAATATCTTGAGCCCATCATTAGCATTAAACCTAGTACTATTTAAATGCATGATACATCCTCATAGAGAATCTCATATGTAAAACTATGCAAAAGATAACCTGACCATATATTCAATGAAATAATCTTTAAAATTCACTCTTCAGAAACAGTAGTTAAGACAGAAATTGATTTCATATCTTTACCCTAGCTTACCAAGAGAAGTTGCACTTGATACTTTTTAGATTTATGTCTCCCCACTTGAGCAGTCAAATCCTTCATCATTTGTATTGTATTAGTAAGAATAGAAGGTTAGTCATTCTTAGGACTATCTGGATGGATCTGCAAAAGATTGAGATGAAAGATTATGACTTATAATAAAAAATGAATCAAGCTTTCACGGAAAGTAATTTGTCACAAATGACTATGGCTAACATCATAATTCATAGCCACTAAAATGGAACTACTTAATTTTATAGGCAATGGCATCAGCTAACACAATAAGATAGCTCTTAAATTCTTCAGTGTCAGAATGATGTGCACAAATAATTAGGATTATATTGCCTTACAAAAGTGTACAAACCAAAGGAGGGTTTACCCAAGCCCAACTCAGCGGCGCACCGAAAAGCCCTAAGATCATCCCACCAGTTGCAAACGACAGAAAGAAGGACATTCCTCAACATCATGAATTGTTCATTTAGGCAATCCCTCCTCAACTTCTAACAATCAACTTTCTGAACTTCCTTGAAGTAATAGAATCGTTGGCTTCTGCTTCCATTCAATGAAATGCATGAAGGTGAATAAGAAATTAATTGAAGAAGGGGGTGTAGAGGGAAGAAACATTTTGAGAAAGGGACTGATGAAATACATGTCTTAGCTCCATAATAAATATATAAACCATGCATTTTAATTAGAATTCTTCTTAAACAATTGATAAAATATATTTGTCGAGTAAAACGCATATGGTTCCATTTGAATACTGTTCTAATAAGAATTTTCAGATTTTCACCCATGCACAACCACAATAAACTAAACCTAAAAAGTTCAAGAATCAAATTTTACAACGTAAACAGTGAACTCAAGAGAAAAATGATAAGCTAAATAATAAAATCATACCAGCCCATCAGTTTTATTAAAGGAATGTCTCCACAAGGGTCTTAATTTTTCCTGTCCACTAACATCCCACACTGTAAAGATCACATTTTTATACAGATACTGAACCTTCTCCACATTGAAACCTGCATGTCAGCAGTAACTTTGATCATATTGAATTCTTCCTGAGGATTTGTGTCCCAAAAAACATCAGGCAAAAACACATGCTCTCGGACATTTGTAGACCAAACTCCACAACTACGGAATACAAAATAATCTTAATACTATTCGCATAAATTAAGAATGTTAGTCACTGCTCACAATGCCAAAAATGCATAGACTAAGCAAAATCGAAGGTTTGCATGACCTCTCAATGGAATCTTAAAAGTTCCTTGAAACTGAGTTTCCAGCAGAATTATCTCTGGGCATCACATGAAAAGAGCAGAGTACCTAAACAAAGTTAGTCTTTAGATAAACAACCAAATTTCTTAATAGTCCAATACATATTCCTATTTATTATGGTTGAAGTCTTGAAGCAACTTCTCTGTATGGTATCCCAAGACAAAAATTAGTACTCTTAACATAGAGCATCCAAACATCTGCAGTGAGTATTGCATTCAACATTGCTATCAAAACTACATCTGCATCCCACAAATAAAGATAAAATGTAAACCTATGTAAACATACTCATTGAAAGCAAACTCTGGTTATTGCCAAACCAATAAAAGTGCCCTTCCCAAAAACCTGCATTCAGAATGATAAACAATGATGAGGTTTGAGAAAATTGAAAATCTATTTATTTGTATCCCTTTGCAGTGATGTTGGGAAGGAATGACAACCTTGATTGAACGTTTTCTATGACATAATTCGCAGTCCCAAACTTCGTTCTCCGAATCTGTAAACTGGACAGAAATGGCCCATTGGAGGCATGAAACGCCATGGATACTCCATTATCGTCGCTGGAATGGAATTTAGAAAATTGAAGAAAGGCTTTATCGAATAAGAAACTATATTGAGAATTTTTGTCGTCATGACGGTTTAGTGGAGAATGAGATTAGTACGATAATTAAAGAGGACAATGAAAAGTTACACAGAGATGATGGAAAGATGGGAAGTAATTAATAGATATGAAATAAATAGTTAAAAAATACTAGTAATAATTTATTAGGATATTAATTAAAGGGTAAAAATATAGTAAAGAAAAGTAGGTGAGGACAAATGTGTTAAAAATGTTTTAGAAGTGCTAAACATTTTTAATGCTCCATATATTAGGATAGGATAACCCCTCATTTGATAGGGCCGGCCTGGGTGTGAGTACAGAGTATGTTATCATTTTGGGTCATTTTTATGCTCTATAAATTAATAATTACAAAGAATTGGATGAAACATTCTCACGAATTTCAAGACGAATGTATCAAGTCCGTTTACAAAATCAAATTACACACCCAATACGCTAATGCATGCCACTGCTAATGCATGAGCTAATTTAATTAAGGCTGATCACATTTGCCTCCTCCTATTAAAAATACATTTTATAATTATAAAAATAAAATTAATATTTTTAAAAAATCTAAATTATCCTTAATTTATTAAATACACACATTTATTATATTAAAATACACACCCTATTATTATATAATTAAAATATGGAAAAATCACTAATAGATACACACTTTTAACCTAAATTACTATGAGATACAAAGAAATTAAATAATTACTCTCACATACAAAATATTAAAGTAAAATATCAAATATAACCTTATAATTCTATACACTTTTAAACCATCAATCCTACCCCTTACCCACCCACCCGCCGGACCGGCATTGACGGCGTTGACCAAACGTTGACAGGCCGATGACCGGCGTTGACCGGTCGTTGATCGGCGTTGGTCGGCCGTTGACCGCCGCTGGCCGCCGCCACCTGCTGCTGGAATTTAAAATGTGCAAAGAAAATTGTGTAAAATCAAATTTGCAAATACATAGGGCTATTTATGGTATCACAATCATAATTGTGTAATTATGAGTAATAGTATTTTGAGTCATGTAGTTTAGAGCAATTATTCATTATTTTATGTACCTCCTAGTAAGTGACCCTTAAAATATATATTTAAAAAAATAATATCCCCTTAATTCATTAACTACATGGGTAGGTTTGGTAAAAACGTCTTACGGATCCTCTTATGTGAGATGAATCATCTATGAATAAAAAGAAGTATATTTTAAATTTTATTAAAAAATAATTAAATAAAAGTAAATCCTGTTTGGTTAGTTTAATTAATGACAATAAACAATAAAATCATTAAATCAACGCGGCAGCGCTATTTACGTGATGTTGTTTACGTTCATTGAAAACTGAAAGCATAAGTTTTTTTTAGGCGAAGACTAGTATACATCCTTCGATTGGTACAATCACCTGTATAACTTCGTTCCTTCACATTCTGTGTATTGTCCTCTTTTTTTTCTTTTTTTTTTAATTGTTGCTGTACATTACTGTTTTTTTATTTATTTTAGGAATATAATTGTAATTTTACCCTTGTAGTTTAGGGTATAATTATCCCCTAGGGTTTAGGGTTTAGATTATAATTGCAATTTTACACTTGTGGTTTATGGTATAATTATCCTCTAGTCCCTCTCTTTTTTTTTATTTTATTTAGTAAATAATTTTATTAATTATTAAAAATATTTATTTATTTTTTTAAAGTTCATAATCAGACATCACTTTCTATTATATATATTATCAATTTTTATTCATCTTACAAATTAATTATAAAATAATTTACTTAATTGATTATATTTTTTTATAAATCAAATGTTTTTTTATTAAAATTATTATTACGTTTTTTCATCTTACAAATGATTTATAAAATAATGCAATTGGACGGTTATCAC
The DNA here is from genome assembly GCA_023678885.1 of Pogostemon cablin. Classification (NCBI taxonomy): domain Eukaryota; kingdom Viridiplantae; phylum Streptophyta; class Magnoliopsida; order Lamiales; family Lamiaceae; genus Pogostemon; species Pogostemon cablin. Next base: position 9,643,526 of record CM043008.1, on the reverse strand, counting down.
TTTTCATTGATCAAATATCACTTTCTATTAAAAATATTTTCATTCTTTATCTATTCTACTAATTATTCATAAAATAGTTGAATTGATCATTTATTACTTTTCATTAGTATCACTTTTATTAAAAATATTATCACATTTTATCAATTCTATAAAATTTTCATTAAATTCACTTTCGTAATTAATTATTACTTTTTGTTAAAGATGTTATCACTTTTTTTTAAATGTTATCACTTTTCAATTATAATATAAACTGTTCATGAAATAGTTCTCATCACCATTATCACTTTTCATTTATTGGGTATCACTTTTCCTTATAAATAATTATCACTTAATATCATTCTCACATAAGTCATTCATAAGACATACTCACATAAGTCTTTAATATTATGAATTATTTATATCATAATTCAATTGAAACATTTTCACTTTTATTTTATTAATTTTACAATAAAAATATTGTTACTACTTTTTAAAATATTATCACATTTTATAAATTTATAATATTTTAATTAAAAAATAAATTAAATGAATAATCACTACAAGAAAAATGCTCAACGACAGGAATTCCTGTCATTAAAAGTAAGAATCTATCATTAAAAACTTTTAATGACAGGAAAATCTCTGTCCTGTCATTATTTTCGTTGCATATTTAGTGACAGGATTTGCTTCTCATTAAAAATTATCAAAAGTTATAAAAGTTCCTGTCATTGCTTTATTTCCTACCTCTCATTAAATCTTCCTCATTAATGGTTATAATTATAATTATAAAAATGGTATATATATTTCAAAATATAACTATACAATGTATGATACAACCAACCTTTTTAAGTGCAAGAATTTACAAAAGATTGGTATCTGTCTTTTTTAAGTACAATCATCCAAAAACTTGTCTAAGTACAATTATCCAAAAACTTTCAATGAAATAAAGCAGCTAGGAGCTGCAAAATTCGTGTGCCATTTGATGTTGCCTTCTAATTCAACAAATGAGCAGTAGTGGGCAGCAGTGAATTCCTGCACCAGCAAAATAGCAACAAAAATACCAGCATTAAAACATGCTAAAACTAATAGACAAAACAGAAAGTCTTCTTTACCTGCCCTCCACTTAATTCAAAAAATACCAGCACAACCATGCAACAACCAATTTAATAAACTGCTAATTGTAACCCAAAAGCAGCTAACACGGTAAGCGATAAACAGATGCAGTAACACGAAAATTCAACAAGATTACAGGAAAACAAGCTAAATTGAAGAGTAGCCTAACAGAAAAATTAACCTGCTGCTTACAACCTTCTAGTGAAGTACAAAATAGAAAATCAGACAACATGAACCATACAACAAGAAAACTAGGACACGAGTCTTCTTCAGCAGAAAACCAGCATGCTTAATAATAAAAAAAAAAAAAATCCCAGCTATATGAAAACCACAGCAGCAACCCGTAGTTAATTGCAGATCACTAACTTACAACCGCAAAATGGAAAATTGTAAAGTTATCAGCATGAAAAATGTAGTAATTACCCACATAAGTAGACTAAGATCAACTCACTTCATCATTAACATTAATGTAAAACAAAAAATTATGTAAGCTCATTTTGTACAAATATACTAAGTCGAGTGACAATCACTTATATAGTCTCTTTTCAAACAACAACTCTTCTAAAAATTAATGAATTCAATCATACAATATCCTTTTCTAATTCGCAAAAGCACCAAAGGAATCATGTATTAAATTGATTCTGACCTGATGTGGAAAATGGCCTACTCGTGCAATATCACCAATCCCTGCAATCTTCTCCTTCACTCTTGAATAACTTCTAAAATGGTACAAGAATGGATCTCGCATAAGGCTTCTTTATGACAAAATACCTCTTCTACTCAACTTTGCAACAATGCTAGCCAACAACAATGAAACAAACCAATTACGGAAAATAATAAAAAAGGTAATTAAGGAAGTTATAAAGAGCATAAAAAAAGAACATTGTCAAATACAAAGACCATCAATTATGGATATCATCTTCTCATATACTTAAGAAAAACAACTAACATGAATATTTATGTTATAAAAGGAATAAAGCTCAAACACGGATTAACATGTTATACATTCCAGGGCAACAACTATGACTTTATAAACTGGAATTTAGGTCTCAAAGTCATACTAAGAAACAAAAATAGAACATAGCCTAAATGATACTGGGAAATTGGAAATTTAGGAGATAACACAAGCACACATTCGGATGCTATTCGTCACTTAATGGAATCCACCACAAGTTTGAAATAAACTTGTCGCCTTAGGAATCCACCAAAAGACTAGAGATAATTAGAAGAAATCCTTCTTCTAAACAAGAGTAAACACTCCAAGTATATTATACTCTCATTATTTTCTGAATGCCAATAAAAAGGAATAAGACTCTATTTATAGGAGCCATTTAAGAACCTAGAATCATCTAAACATTAATCAACTAGACTCTACACTTACTAGATTCATTTGAGCACTTTAAATGTTTCTTTGAGCACAAAAACACATGAATAGCATTAATATAACAATTAATAAAGTAAAGATGCTGACTTGACCAAGAAATGATAGTTGGAAAGACTCAAAACACTTCAAATGCATGAAGATGACAGATTCCGGTGTATTCCTGCCACCTTCCAGAAGAATGAACATAACTCCTTGAAGAAAACTCCAAACGACTCTCCGTTTATTGCGTTTGAAACTAGACTGATATGGCTTTTTATCCATATATTGTTCATCGTCTGATTCCCTCCCTATCAGTACCAGTAAATTTTTCAAATTACCCCATATGCTGGAATATTTTTCTCATCAATCAGCATTAATGCTATAATGTTTGGAAGCATGAACTTATTTTTGCTTATCACACACAACAAATAAACCATAGATAGATAGCAGAAAGACCAAACTTTCTCCGGTAAGGAGGATGATGATGAAGAAGAGTAGCGCTGACTAAAAATTCAAAATAACGCAAACGCAGATTACAAATAGCTTTTACGATTATAAATTCATCTAATCTAACAGGTCAAAAAGATAAAGCTTTGTTCTATCACTACAACCAACCACTTCACCATAGTTGTAAACAATCATTTTAGAATTCTCTTGCAAATGGTTCCCAATCCCACAAATTGAATAACATTAAGACCTTATTTTTGATTTTATCAGACCCCAATCTGCTTATCAATGTTTATTTGCAATAATCTAAACCTAGAACGTGGGATAAATATATGAAACAAGTCAATTAAGGATAATAACACAACTTACCAGAGAATTCACTGAACTTATACATACCTTTTCGAAATTACAAAAAAGAATATATTTAACTGAAGAAAGTAACAACAAATTCAAATTTAAAACCTAAAAACAGAATGAGGACTTAATTTTCGAAAGGGAAATTGGAGAATAATAAAGAAAATCTAATTTCAAAGGAAACAACTAGAAACTGGAAATTGAAAGAAGAATCTAAATTTCATAGGATTAATTCACCTGCACATGTCGCTGGTAGGTGTTCCTCTAAATGGAGTTCTTCCTGCCGCTACTAGGGCTTACGAGTGAGCTTTTACTATTCAATTACCGCTGAATCGTATGATAATCCACATTGGATAATCGCCAACGTCATCATATAAGCCATCAACGGTTCAGGCGGTCGTGAAATTCCCAATTCCATTGTGGAATTCACCTTCCGCGGTCGTGGAATTCCCAATAGAGAACCATCGACGGTCTCTGCCGAGAAGCCAAATGTCGTGGATTGCAGACTATATTTTGCCAAGAATTCCATTGTTGAGACCTAGGAAGGAGAAGAGGGAGTTCTGATTCTAGGAATTTACAGGGATTTTCAACGAGGGTTAATGAAGATAAGAGTTCAAAATGAGTGATTTTAATTTGAAGTTAAAAAATAATACCACAAATAAAAAGAAAAATAAAATTTCACACAATAATGCGAGGCAATGAAAAATTTACACAAATAATGAGAGGGTTTTATATAACAATGAGAGGAATTATTTTGTTTTTATATATATTTTTTTTCTTTTTTATTTTTATAAAAAATTACTTTTAATGACAGAATTTTATTCCTGTCATTAAAATTTCGTCATTATTGCCTAGTTTTCTTGTAGTGAATAAAATTTAAATTATTACATTTTAAATAATAAAAAAATAAATAAAATATGAAAAATATAGAAAATATATGTATACATGCAAAGCGAAATTAATTTCTCGTTCATAATTAATTTTTAAAATTTCTAATTTGTTATCAACCAAACAAGACCCTTTAAATTTATTTTAAATCCAATTAATTTTACTCTATAATTAATTATTCAATTTTCTAATTTCATGGCAACCAAACATGGCCCTTTAAATTTTTTATTGGGTTAATGAGTGATCTGTCTCACATAAAGGGATCCATAAGACGGTCTCACCTAAGTCTTTGCCTAACTACATAACCTAAATATTAATTATAAAGTATTTTATACACGATAAAGATTTGAGTGAGAGTGTCTCACGAATTCTCTTATGTGAGAAGGATCACCCATTAACTCATTAAGTATATTTAAAGGATCTTGTTTGGTTGCAATCAAATTAAAAATTTGAGAAATTAATTATGGAATTAGATTAATTAGGTTTTTTATATTAGGATTAATAACTAGCAGGTACACGCCTTTAAAACTTATCTCTACTCAAATACAATGCATAAAAGGAAATACTGTTGGGTACATAAATTAATAATAAAGAGACAAAACTGCCCTTCCTAAAAGAAAATGCGGAGTAGCAGTTACAATCTTCCCTTCTTATCTCCTCTCTGCTTTCTCTATCTAAAAAATCTAGCGTGCCTTTGTTGAAGCCATCGGGTAATTGCAACGAAACGGCGACACATGAGGATAACAACCGTTGTCGCGAGGAAACCCGTCGGCGGAAGCGCGGCGGTACAGAAGGTGATAATGCAGGGTGACTTGAGATCCGATCCACTTTCAGCGACGCTGCCCTAGCGGAGGCTTGAATGGCGAAGCCCCACTTCCCTCCCTCCTCCTAATCGACACTATACTTAGATAATTAGATTACTTCAATTATGATTCTCGTTTACATTTTCAAAAGATTATACGGTTGATCTTTCATCCTTACTTTATGCTCCACTTTTGGCTTCTCTATCTTGCTCTTTTCCCTTATTGATTTTCTTTAGATTATTTTGCTTGATTTCTGCCTCTATAGTTTATGGAATTTTGATTATGTGGATGGAGTTGTGTGGAATTTGTGATATTTAGTATGGGCCAAGCTAAAATTTTGCTCCTTTCTTGACTCTGTTGCTTTTTTCACTCTCATTCTTGAATAATTACATGAAAGATCTGCATTTCGTGAAAAAAAAACTAATTAAACTCTACAAAATAATCTGCATTTCTTAAGTAAAATGTACATTTCGTGCAGAAAATTCAATTAATTAAACCCTCCAAAGAAATTTGCATTTCGTGCAAAAAATAAGGGTAAATTCAATTAATTAAACCCTCCAAAGAAATCTGCATTTTGTGTAAAAAATTCAATTAATTAAACCCTCCAAATAATCTACATTTCGTGCAAAGAAATCTGCATATCGTGCATTTAATCAAAATAAGTGTAAATTTGGAAATCAATAATAAAATAATGTAGTTAAGAGTAACGTTTTAGTATTGTGTATCTAATAGCTAATTTACATATATAGTGCATCTAAGAGTAAGTATCTCTTTATATTATATATATATTACTTTTTTTCTTTTAATTATATTTTTTATTATTTAATTTTTTTTATTAATTTAAAATTTTTTATTTATTTAATTTATTTTTTTAATTTAAAATTTATTAATTTGTACAATGTGATACTCAATTGATGAAAAGTGATAACATCTTTCATAAAAAAGTGATAACTAATTAAAAAATGTATTTCTTGAACAATTTACTGGAATATAACATTTTAATAAAAAGTGATTCATAATCAAAGAAAAGTGATGCGTCTAATTAAATTATTTCACGAATAATTCATTAGTATAAAAAAGTGAAACACGATAAACAAAAATGGAAAAATTACTACTAAGTACACACTTTGTACCCCTAATTATTATTAGATATATTGATTTAAAATAATTACTATCACATACAAAATATTAAAGTAAAATATCAAATATAACCCTAAACCCATACACTTTTAAACCACAAATTCAAACCCCCCACCCACCGCCGCTGCCACTGTCAGAAAACTGCCGCCGTCAGCCGATCGCCGGAGTACTGCTGGAACGCAGCCTCCGCTACCGGAGCTCCGTCGGACCATCGCACTTTTTTGCTGCACACACTTTTTTTTTTCTGCACACACTTTTGTTACTGCACACACTTTGCTGCACACAATATTTATGTGCAGCACATTGTAGGGATAATATTGGAATATCACTATATATTTTTGTAGTTAGTAGTAATATTTTGTATATTTGTATCTTATAGTAATTAAGGATTTTTTTTGTACCTAGTAGTAATTCTTCCAAGAAAAAATGATAACTGTTTAATTTAATTATTTTATGAACAATTTGTAGGATAAATAAAAAGCGATAATATTTTTAATATAAAATGATACTTAATTAAAATAAAGTAATAATAAAACAGTGAAAAATTTTAGTGTACAATAATAATAATAATAATAAATTAATAATAATATATACTCAGTCGTGAAAAAAAATCAAATTATTTACTGGCGTGAATTAAAATCACGTGAATTACAGGCGTGGACACTGAACATGCCGAATTTGAATGTTGAGTTTTAAAAGTATCTTAAAGCTTAATTAGCTTTGCTGAATTTAATTGGTTAGTAAGGATTAATTAATAAATTAATTAAAAATTAAATAATTATTAAAGTGCGTTAAATCAATCTCACATGTGGAGAGAATTAAATATAATAAATTGAAGTTTTTGGTCTTTGAGTCAAACCCAATAATTTATTTAATTTTGGATCTTGAATCTTAAACGTCTTGAAGTTATTAGGCTAGGCTCAAGGCCCAAAAACCCCCCAATTTATTATATTTAATTCTCTCTACATGGTGAGACTAATTTTACTCATTTTAATAATTATTTAATTTGTTATTCATTTATTAATTTATCCTTACTTACCAATCAAATTCCCGAACAATCAAATTCCCGAACAAGCTTAAGCCAAACAACTCCCTTTTTTTTAAAGTTTTTTTAATTTAATATAAAATATATTTATTTGGGTTAATATCCGTCTCACGAATTATAACGGTCTCACCCAAGACACACTCTTTGTACACATCTTATCTTTCTTAACAGAATATGAAGTTCCGTGTAAACCAATGAAAACAGATACCATGGACTTAAACTTCAATTCAGCACTAAGCAACTGAAACACTGGGATAATTATCATAAAAGTCTTTTGGTTGATGATCAACTAGAAAGAATTACTTTAGCAATAGATTAATTCTCTTGCTACAAATGATTTAGTTATAAATAGAGTGAGTCTCTTGTACGCCCGGGCACACAAACACGGATTTAGATCCGTGCTCTTTTGCAATTTTCATACCCCTTTACAATTTAAACTCCCTAGCAATACATATGTTAAATAGAATAAGTAGAGGAAGTGTTATGTTCATATAGGGACACAGACTGTGTCCCTGGGGCACAGAGCTTTTGCCTTATAAATACTGCATTTAATCTGCTATTGTTTCGAACTTTATAAAGGATGTCTGGAATTGCTGATTCTTTTGTTCTTGCGAATTGGAATTGCATTCATCTTCCTCTCTCTACACATTGGTTTTCTGCCCATCTCTCTCTCCTTCTTTTCAAGTGAAGTGGATGCGCCAAAACTACTTCTCACTGTCGCTGTTCGGCTGTCTTCCCGTAGCAACTATGAGAAATTTCCCTAAAGACACCTTGCTTATAATGATTTTCAATTTGTGATTTCTTGCTATCTCTTGTGATTTTGTTTTTGAACAGATCTCTGGAAAAAGAACAGAGAGCAGAAATTTGGAGTTAGCAATTACTCCCTCCGTCCCAGGAAAGATTGCACACCTCTTTTCGACACTAATATTAAGAAAGTGATAACTTTTAGAGGTATTATGATATTTTTTGGTAATAAATAATGATAAAGTATGTTAGGTGAGTTAGATAGGAGTGATTTTTTTATAAATAAAGTGTATGGGGAAGAGTAATTATGTTTGATTTTTTGCTTTTTTAAGAATATGCAAACTTTTGTGGGACAACCCAAAATAAAAAGTGTGTCATCTGAAATGAGACGGAGGGAGTACATATCTTCCTAATTCACACTTCCTTTTGTTGGGAGGGGATGAAGTGCTTTTGGGAATTAAAAAAATGTGGAGATTACTGTAGTTGCAAATTCACAAATTCACTCCATAACATTGATCAATGCAAAGATCCTGGTGTAACAACAAATTTTGTATTTATAATAAAATAAATATAAGTTGAATTACAATGATAATCCAGATGGATTGAACTTGATAATTTAGGAAACAATCTCTTTATATCATCTGATTCTTCTCTCGAACCAATTTGGACTTTGACTTTGACTTGAGTGTATTGCGCTGACTATGTTGACTGCGCTGACTGTGTATGTTGAGTTGGATATTCAGTTGAAGTTTGTTCGAACTCGAGTTAGGGGCTTTGTAACGTTAACCCAGAGGCGTCGAGCATTTGTCCGGATTAAACGTGTTTGCTGTGAAAAACACTCGATCTTGGGACTTAGCACCTTAATCCCGGGTCGTATGCTGTTTTTGGCTCGAAGAACAATGGAGAACTTAGTGTATGGAAAACACTCGATCAGGGGGCTTAGCACCTTAATCTCGGGTCGTATGTCGTTCTTGCCTTGAAGAACACTTGAAGAAATTAGTGTATGAAGAACACTCGATCTGGGGGCTTAGCACCTTAATCCCGGGCCGTATGTCGTTCTTGCCTTGAAGATCTTGAGGAGCGTTGCTCGTATTTCAATATCTTCAAAGCGTTGTCGTCTTCGGATGCTTCAGTGTGTTTCCATTAAATGAAGGAGGACCCCTTTATATAGGTGAGAGGTGAAGACCCCCTCATAAATGTCTTGCATTCTGATTGGTCCACTCTAATTAGGCCACATTCTGCGGGCTTGGGCCTTCACTTGTTTGAGCTGTAATTAGACCTATTTTACTTGGGCCTGATTTAATTTGTATGGGCTGGTTTGACTTAAGTCAGACCTCATTTGACTTGGACCAAACCTCATTTAATTTAAGATTCATTTAATTTGTTGGACTTAAATTAATTATCAATTATTTACTAATTTATTTTTAGGAATTAATTTATTTAAATTCCAAAATAAATTAATAATTGATATTTAATCAAGAAAATTCAATTGTCACCATTTAATTGGACCTTAAATTTTAATTACTTACAAATGCCCCCTTGCGATTTATTCACAGACACCATGTCTTGTTGTGAAGAAATCACAAAAGTTCATTTTATTGCAATTGAGAAATTACTTTATCCAAGTAATAATTTTTCCTTTGGCCCAACCTTTTATTTCAAGTGGCCCAATTTATTTATTTCTCAAGTGACCCAATTTATCTTAGGCTCAAATCAACTTCCTTCCCTGCCTTTATTTCAAAATTTACGGGAGATAGGAAACATGGACAAATTTTATTCTTGCTCATCAAGATTATTTCCAAATCTTGCTCAAAATTAAAAAAAATCTCTTGAAATCTTGATAGATTTCAATCATGCAAATTTTTTCTATAATTTGCTGCAGCCTCTTCACTATATAAAAAGGATCGATGCATTTGATTTTTTCATCAACGGAACATAAGACACTTACAGTTCTGATTTATTTTCTTTTCTTCAATTTTTTTTCTAAGAGCAACATCTCCTTTGCCCTTGCAGATTCCTTCATCAACATCAAGCATTGCCTACTTTCAGTGTAAGCCCTCAGTCCATTTTTTTTCTTTGCTTCTTTATTTCTGCTCTTTTTTATGTTTTCACTTTCACTGTACGATTGTATACTCGTGATCTTCCTGTCAACCTCGTCCTTCTTCCTTTTCGAAGGAATGTCCAACGAGCCTCTTCCCTTAACGGTGTCCCTTAACGGAATTCGTCCCTTAAAGGTTGCCCCTCTACGGAATTAAAAAATTGTTCCTCAGTTGTTATTTTTAATGGAATGAACCACTGTCCATTGGTTGCCCCTTGGCTACAATTGCGTGCGGCGCCGGAAATGGTGGTTTCTGGCAGCGAGCTAGGAACCTGAGAGGTAGTCGAAGATGAAAGCGCAGCAGCGTTGAGAAACAGGAGACTTCCGAGAGCAGCGACAATCTGACCTTTTGGCAATATGTCGAAGATGAAAGCGCAGCAGCGTTGAGAAACTGGAGATTTCCGAGAGTAGCGACAATCTGACCTTTTGGCAACATGCGGCGATTGCGGTCTTGAAGGAATGTCTGACGAGCCTCGTCCTTTCACGGTTGTCCCTTTAACGTTTGTCCCTCGATAACAGTTGTGTCCCTCGGTGTTGCTATGGAAAGAGCAGAACGTTGGGGTAGTTGGTGTGGGCATCGATCTTCGCCGATAGAGAGAACATTATTCTGGTTTTGGGATTCCCATCAGGACGAGAGGCGGAACGGCAGAGGATGGCGAGAGTGGTGGTGGCAGCGCGCGGTTCTTGACTGGATAATTGGCCTGTTGGGCTCTAGTGGCACGACAGTGCGGTGCACAAGGGCTTGTGGTAGTAATGGTTCGTGGATGGTGATGTGCGGATCTGATGAGTGGCGGTGACCATGGAAGATCCGACGTGAATAGCAATGAGCTCCCGATTCCGACGGCTGCCGACAGACGGCTGTGAGTGACGAAGAGCAGCGGCTGTTCGCACCCATGGCGGCGTCGAGGTGGTTGAGTTGAACGATGGAGGGCGGTCGAAGGGTGATGGCAGGCGTCTGTTCCCGGCGGCTGAAGCGTGCGCGACGGCGGTTCTGGTCGGATCGAAGCCGATGGGTAGTCGGGTGCGGTGGATGGTGGTACGTTGACGATGGCGTGGTGTTGTGGCTGGAGCGACGGCAAATCGGACGTGTGGCGGCTGCTTGCTGGGTTCGTGCCTCTGGCGACGTCGCAACTGGACGACGGTCGACGGCGAAACCACCGTGGTGGCTGCTTGTTGGTTCGCACCTCTGGCGGCGCTGCGTTGCATAGCCGAGATTGGGCAAGCATGTGGGCGGCTATTTCCGGCGGCGGCGCGCGTGACTGCACGACGAGGGACTGGCGGATGATGTCGTGTTTCCGGCGACGAGGGTGGTGTCGCGGGTAATCATGTGTGAAGATGGGTCTTCAACGGCGATTGACGGCGCGGCTGGAGTTCGACTTCGGCGGCAGCAGCGCTCGATTCTCGATCGACAGATCGGCGGTTGTCAGGTGCTGGCGGCGGGTTCCGGTTCGCGTGGTGTGGAGGAGTGAGTGCTGGAAGTCACGGCCGGCGACAATCACGCGCGGTGGTGATGCGTCGGATCCCGGCGTGAGAGAGATGGGTAGCAGCGCAGGGAAGACTCCAACTCCAATTTTGACTTTCCAAATTAACTTTTGAGAGATTCACGTCTCTTTACTCCCATGTGAGGAGAGAGAAAGTTGATAGGTTGGAATGTTAATTATTAACTTAGTCACGTGATTGATCTCTGACTTGGTCAATGTGGACAACCTGACACTCCTTTTACTTGAATCCACCAATTTAATTTGGGCTTGACATGAGGTTGCCAACTTTGGGCTCCAAACTTCAATCGTGATTTGGCCCTAACAAATTAAAAATTGGATCTCCTTATTTGGTTTCCTTAGCCCATTAACTTGGGCTTTAATTTATGCTTTGGGTTTAAATAAATAAACTTAAAAGCAAAAATTAATTTAACTGCTCCTTTCAATATTTAGGCCCTTCCCATCATGTATTTAATTTATAATTTCGAATTTGATAATTAATTGACCCATGAATTTATTTTGGGTCTTTTAATTAATTAAATCAAAGAAATATAAATTAATTTGAACACCTCTTGCTGATATATTCTCCCATATATTTTCTTGCAGTTAATTCAACTTCAAGATGATTTACTTCGATAGTATGGTCATAGACTCCAGTAAGCGTCAATTGGTAATTCTTGAGAGTAAAAACTCACCATCAGATAGAGCAACTTATCTTCCGATTGAGAGACCCCTGATAGGTACACTTATTGAGAGAGAGTAGCAAATTTGGTCTAGAGACCTAGACTTGGGTGAAACCAAAGTTGCAGCTTTGAGTGCGGCCAACCATGTTAAAGAAAGAAACATTGGCCCCTTTGCCCATATTAGGGCGCCAAATAATCAACGGCGATGCGGCGTGGGGCAAGTCAGTGAACTTTCTCGGAGAATTCCATTACACTCCCGGATATTGGGAGTGGACTGAAGTTTTTCTCAGCTGATATCGCTCTGATCTTGAAAAAACAAGGATTTATGACCCTATTTTCGCATCTTTATTCACGTATGACTGCAGTCGTGAACTCATCAAAGCCTTTTGTGAAGCGTGGTGCCCCATTACCAATACCTTACTCACTTCCTTTGGAGAAATGTTGATTTCTCTATGGGATTTGTATAACTGGACGAGATTACCGCTTACTGACCACTTATATGAAGAAGTTGTGTCTGACAAGCCCGAACTCTTCAATGAGCGTGACGCCGCCGGCTTACGCATTCCATCTAGTTGTCGACATTTGCTGCACGCTTACCATAAACTTCGTAGTCTTGATGGTGGTGATTTTGTTTCACTTACCCGATGGGTAAACTTTTGGTTTTGTCGGCCTATAACATACAAGAAACCCCCTGCACGTGTAGAGAAGAGTAGGAAATCCCGCTTCAAGAGGACACACAATCCTAAGGGGATCATTGGCGACCACAAGAAATGGACCTCTGCAGAGATAGAACCATTTAAAGTGCTTGGTATTGATGCTACACAACAAGACGAGACGTATTTGGCTGCCCATCTGGCTTGCTGGCTCTGTTCTTTCGTACTCCCTATCGATGAAGTAGATTTAATACGTCCTGGTACCTTTGAGGTGGCGAGTTTGATGGCTACAGGGAAATCAATTGGACTTGTTGTTCCAGTTTTGACAAGCATCTATAATGGTTTGAATAAGATTTCAAACGAGCTTAGACCCTCTGAAGTGAAGTCAACATTTCCCGTGCATTTTGTTTATACATGGTTGGCTCACTATTTCAATACTCATCATTCGAATTCTCATGAATTGAAATTTTCTTTAATGGTGATGTATTCGGGCGAGAAGGGAGCCAAGTATTTTACTTCAGCTAATGCTCGCAAGAAGCTTCAAAACAAAAATGATGCTTCTTTATTTTATAATGTTCGCCGAAAAAAGAACCCAGTGAAGTATGTTGACACTGACCAAGCACTTTGGCGGACTGGAGTTTCTTCATTGCTATTCGTACACATTATCTTACCCTGCGACAGAATGGGGGCTTTCTCATTGAACCTTACAGCCCATATCGATTTAGCCACCAATTTGGTTTTTATCAAGCAGATACTCCCAGGAGATTGAAAACGGACCTTCGAGAAACTACTTTAGAGCAAGGGTTCCAGTATTGGAAACAATGTATCTTACGTAATTCTCGTTCTACAGCGACTTTTCCATGCGCACCTTCAGAGTTCAAAGACTTTTGTTCACCAGAATACAATCAATGGTTCTCTCAGACTCATGGCACCTATTTTATAGACCATGTGGCAGATCTAATCAAAATTGTTCCAAACCATGTCATATAAGAAGAAATTGACATTATTGGCACTTCTAATAATGTCGAAGCTGATGAGGCAGTTGTATCGTTAGAGGCCTCGCTTCCTCGAAAGATGTTTGTAGGGACGTTTGGTGGAGTAGAAAAGAGAAAGAGTGATCTTTCTCATTCAAATAATAGCAACACAGACCGAAACTGGAAAAGGACTAAGAGAGCTAAATCTCGGTGCCTATCTTAACAACTCAAGCCGAGGTTTCAATCACTCTTTAATTATGAGTTACATACTTCCGTGCCTGCAATTATTTTCTAACATCTTTTTTTGTAGCATCTGCATGCTATATTGGTTTCTGATTATGATGAATTTGAGGAAGGAACAGCTTCTGTAGCAGGCCCTGAAGACTTAGCCGATGATGGCTTTCTGGATCATGCTTCTCCCATCGTACCTGAATCTCATCCTCTAGTTACTACGACTAAAGCTCCAGAAATTACAGACTTTAACTTTATGCCGAGATCATGGATGCTAGGAAACTGGTTAACATGGAAGTGTGGAAACGCTTTCAAGTCAAACTGAAGAGGACTCCTATTAGCTCCTTATCTTCTACGAGGAACGAGGGACTTAAGATGGTAAACAACTTTAAGAGCGCTCCGGGGATTGACGGATCTGCTTTAGAAGAATCATTTGATATTTTACTTTCCAAAGCCGATGCATATAACTCTGTGAAGATAAAACTTGCTGATGGGATGTTCAGGAGAGAAGTCAAAAAGCATCTGACCGATGTAAGGAAGCGTGCTCAAGAATAAAAAGGCAAAGAAGCCACAGAGAGCAAACAACTGCAAGAATCTAAAACTAGGTTGAAGAAGATTACAGAGGAAATTGAACTCCTGTTGAAAGAAAAGGAGACAATGTCTCAAACAGTTGAACATCTTCGCGAGTCTGTTCAATGTGCAAAGCTCGGGGTCGAAACTATTGCCAGGGATATTGATGTACTGCAGAAAACACCCCTCTTAGATGATTCCATTACTGATGAATTAAAAAGTGTTACACAAGCTTTGGAAGACGCTCGAGAGGAGTTATCCATTATGAATATTTTTCATTAGCTTGTATTGAACCATTTAATTTCAATGTCCTTTTTTCTTCTGAACTGTAATGATATTATCAATAAAGTTCATCTTTTTTTCTTTTCTCTTTTTCTTCTTATTGTTCATCATTAGATCTTTAGTTTGCTCTACTGCCTTTTGATATTTACTTGTTGCATTCATACTTTAATTTGCTTCACAAACTTGATTCGAATAAACTAAAACATGATTGAACTTAACAAAATGCTAAGCTGCCTACGTACCTCTTTACAGAGGATCAAGTCATCACGTAGTTTAAAGAGACATAATTTGGTTTGAATGGGGGTGCCGTGCACAGTTTATACTCATGCGGGCCAGGAGTTTGTCGTACACAGTTTATACTCATGTGGACCAGGAGTTTGTCATACACAATTTATGCTCATGCGGACCAGGAGTAACATGCAGTTTAGGCTCGTACGTCAAGGAGTGTGCATCTTTGTATTTGTTTACGCGTAGTATCGTTTTAAGAATTTTCCATTTATGGGGCCAATATTCATGCCATCTTCCGAGATCAGTTAGTAGGCGCCATTTGTGTAGGCTTCTTTCACAACATGAGGGCCATCCCACTTGGGTAGAAATTTATTCCCAACTCAATGTGTGACCACAGTAGGCCTCCTTATGGCAAGTACCAAGTCGCCAACTTGAAAAGAACGTACTTTCACTCTTTTGTTGAACGTTCTGGATAGGCGAGATTGATAGCACTCGAGTCTTTGTTGTGCCTCTAGTCTCTTCTCATCTAAGGCCTCTAACTCTTGAAGGCGCAACTTTGCATTTTCCTCTTCGGTTAAGCCTTCTTGTATGACCATCCTCAAAGATGAGATCTGCTTTTCGAGAGGTACCACAGCTTCAACACCATAAACTAAAGAATACGGAGTAGCCTGAGTGGGCGTTCTATAGGTGGTGCGGTACGCCTATAAAGCTTCGTTTATTCTTTCGTGCTAATCCCGTTTCGACATGGAGACAACTTTCTTTAACAAACTGCATAAGGTTTTGTTGAATGCTTCAGCCAGACCATTGGCAGCTGCGTTATACATTGACGACTTCCTTTGTTTGAAGTCAAACTTCTCGCATAACTTATCGATCCAACTGTTGCTGAATGGCTTCCCATTATCTGTGATGATGTAGCGAGGAACACCATATCTGTAAATGATGTTGATTCGAATGAAATCAACAACATTTTCTTTCTTCACTTCCCTTAAAGGCACAACTTCTTCCCATTTGGAAAAGTAATTGGTGGCAGCAAGGATGTAGAGATGACCTCAGAAGATTTTGTGAGAGGCCCCACCACATCTAATCTCCACGCATCAAAAGGCCATGAAGCGACCGTTGGGTGCAGAGGCTCCGGAGGTTGATGGATCAAATTCTCATAGAATTGGCAGGCTTGACATTTTTGTGCATACTCCATGCAATCTTTTACCATTGTGGTCCAATAGTAGCCCATACTCTTGATTCTGAAGTGCAGCTTTGGCCCAGACTGATGAGCACCATAAATTCCGGAATGAGCTTCCTCCATTGCTTGAGTAGCTTCCTCTTTACTCAGACATCTAAAAAAAATTCCATCAAAAGATCTTCTATAAAGTGTCCATTTGAAATAGATGAAACGAGGTGCACGACACCGAATATCAACCCTTTTGCGTGGATCACTGGGCAACTTGTCATACTTCAAATAATCCACTAGTGGTTGGTGCCAATCCTCTTCTTCAATTTCGAAGACTTCCACCACATGATTTTCAACTTCTTCATAATCATCATCTTCGAAGATTGGTGGTACAACCCAACTTTTACACACTGAAATTTGAATTTGCACCTCTGGCATAGCTATAGTTGATGCTAGCTTAGCAAGGGCGTCAGCTTGCTTATTCTCTCTTCTAAACAGATGTTCGATGTCAACATCACCGAGCCAACCCATTAGCTTTTGAGCATATTTGTGGTATGGGAGTAACTCAGGCTTCCTTACTTCATACACTCCAAGTAGTTGGTTTATCACAAGCAGCGAATCACCATACACCATAAGGTGTAATTGCTTTATATCGACGGCCATCTCTAAACCAAGTATAAGTGCTTAATACTCAGCCACATTGTTAGAGCAATTTTCTGTTAAGGAAATGAATATGGTATAACTTCACCACTGGATGTTACAAACATGACTCCAGCACTGGCTCCTTCTCTATTAGATGCTCCGTCAAAGTACATTTTCCAAGGAGAGGCTACCTCCACAGCGAAAGCATCTTCATCAGGTAGTTCATCAGATAATTCCCATTCAGCAGGCATTGGATGATCAGCTAGAAAATCTGCCAACACTTGTCCTTTTAAGGCCTTCTGAGGGACGTATACAATCTCAAACTGTTGGAGTTGGAGATACCACCTTGCAAGCCGATCAGAGAGTAGTGGCTTTGACATGACAAACTTTAGTGGGTTGACTTTCAAGACTAGCCGAACTGTAGAGCTTGGAAATAATGTTTCAACTTCTGAATCACGAATATAAGGGCTAAGCAGATCTTTACAATTGGTGAATATTTCAACTCATTTGGAGTCATGGTTCTACTCAGATAGTAAAGGGCTTGTGTAAGTAAAGCTCCGACAGAACGCTCTTGAGCAGCTAGGTAGAGAATTAATGGACGTCTGGGTATTGGTGCACACAACACTGGTGCCTTCATCAACTATTCCTTAATGCTATTGAATGCATTATTGCAAGCTTCATCCCATTCGAATACGCTACCTTTCTTCATGAGATGACTAAATGGTTGGCATCGACCAGCCAAGTTTGATATGAATCTTCTCAAGTACGCCAACTTTCCTTGCAAACTCTTGAGCTCATGTATATTTCGAGGCACATGCATCTTCATGATTGCATCAATCTTTTTTTCTCAATCTCGATCCCTCAACGACGAATAATAAATCCAAGGAATTTTCCGGATGTAACTCCAAATGCACACTTGAGTGGATTCATCTTGAGCTGATGTTCTCTTAACCGTTTAAACACCCGTCTAAGATCATAGAGATGATCTTTCTTTTCCTTTGATTTTACCACAATATCATCGACATAACATTCGACAATTTTGTGGAGCATATCATCAAATATCTTTTGTATAGCTCGTTGATAAGTGGCACCAGCATTCTTCAAGCCAAATGACATGACATTGTAGCAATATATTCCTTTCGAAGTACGAAAGGCTGTCTTCTCTTGATTCTCAGGAGCCAGACCAATTTGATTATAGCTAGATGACCCATCCATAAATGAAAGGACCTCATGCCCTGTTGTTGCATCAATCATGAGTTCAGCAACTGGCAATAGAAAGTCATCCTTCGGACATGCCATGTTTAAATCTAAAAAATCAACACATACTCTGAGTTGCCCATTTTTCTTTCTTACCGGCACAATGTTAGAAATCCATGTAGGATACTTGACTTCTATGATCTTGCCTGCTTCAAGAAGCTTATTAACTTCATTCTCAATCAACGAAATCAACTCTGGTCGAAATTGCTTTTGCATTTGTTTAACTGGTCGAGTTCCCTTCTTGATTGACAGGTGATGCACTGCGATCTTCGGATCCAGACCTGGCATTTCTTTATGCGACCATGCGAAGACATCTGTGAATTCCCGCAAAAGGCTGATATGTTGTTCTTCTTCCTCAACACTTAGCAGGGCACTTATGTAGGTAGGACGTGGGTCGCTTTCATCACCTAAGTTGATTTCTTTCAACTCATCAATAGTGGCTTTCACACCCTTCTCAAATTGTGGAGGGGCATCCTCGACATCCACTTCCTCGACTTGAGAATCCTCAAGAGCAATGATATGGTTGGTGAAAGCTACACTTTCTTTATCATCCTCATTGTCTTTTTTAGTAAAGACAATTGTCTGCATCTTAACCTTCAACACTCTTCCACATGAGACTGTCAAGATATTTCTCCTCTTCATGCGAGAAGGGATTCGACTTCGGAGTTTTGGGAAGCTAGGAGACTTGAATTACTTTTCTTCCCACACTTGTTCTTTTCACACGGTTTGAGCCTTTCAAAAACACTTCCAAGCCTTTTGAAGACAGAGTTTGTCTTGATTTTCCTTCCTCCTTTATCAAACATGTCTTCTGTGGATGAAGCTTCTCCCTCTGTGATATAATTTGCATTTGCTCTTCTAATTGCTATGCGGACTGACTTTTGAGGGACATATCCCAAACCTGGCTTAGCATTCTTGACAGTGTGGCCACTATTTTTCAACATTTTCTGAGTAGCATTGAGCCTATGTTCAGATGGGTTTATAGTCTCTTGAGGCAACTTGCTTGTCATCGGTTTCTCCTTCGGTTCATAACCAGCCTTCTTGAGGAGTTTGAAAGCTTGTGGGCCATATGACTTGGCTATTTTTGTTTCAAATACCTCACCGTGTTTGGTCTTTGCTCCTTCAACAGGACGTACGAATCCTTTGAGTGGAGGAGAAGAAGTCTTACCTTCATCAATTTTTGTTAAAGGCAACGTCAACTCTTCCAAGGCCTCAAACTTCTCCTTATTCTTCTTGAGAGCGGTGGATGATGTGCTACCTTCATCCTTTACTTGTTTACTACCCCCATCACCTTGTGCTGGGGCTTCTTCACGCTTCACTTCTTTTGTATTTTTGAAAAAAAATTTTGCATCTGCAAAGTAAGCTTTAGCTTCAGTAAACGGCTTGTCATCACCGAATACCCTTTTCACGATGTTGCCTTCACTGTACTTGAAGCATTGGTGTAACGTAGAAGGGATTACACCATTCTCATGTAGCCATGGGCAGCCCAAAAACATGTTGTACGAAGTTTTTGCATCAAGTACATGGAAGAGCACCTTTGATTTTATTTCATCAATCAACAAATCAAGAACTATCGTGCCGAGGGTTCTTTGCCCTTCATGGTTGAATCCTTGAATCATCAATCGGCTATGATTGAGTTCATCCACTGGTATTTCCAATTTCTTCAATATTTTTAAAGACAAGATGTTCACCACTGAGCCTCTGTCAACAAGTATATGATTCACTCGCAGCCTTTGTGTATAACTGGTCACGAACAGAGGTCGGTTATGAGGTTGTGAACCCAAAAACATGTCTTCATCTGTGAAGGTCACCTTCATAGAGTAAACCTTTTCCTTATCCTCAACTCGTTCATCTTCACTGCCCTCCTCACTCACCATTTGACACGAGCTTTCATCATGAATTTCCTTTACGGAAGTGAAGTTTGCGGCTGCTTCATCCTCCAACATAATTTTTTCCTCCTTGGCCAGCTGCATGATCTTTTCCTTGAAGATGAAGCAATCATGAATGGGATGGCCCACCAATCTATGAT
Source organism: Pogostemon cablin (assembly GCA_023678885.1). Classification (NCBI taxonomy): domain Eukaryota; kingdom Viridiplantae; phylum Streptophyta; class Magnoliopsida; order Lamiales; family Lamiaceae; genus Pogostemon; species Pogostemon cablin. The sequence continues at coordinate 9,623,360 of CM043008.1, read as the reverse complement.
ACTTGCAATATTTTGGGTCACTGGTTCGATTGGCTTCCTCTGAGCGCTTCATTTCAGGGAGTTCGATGAGTTTGTCTTTCATTTGATCATCGAATATGCCATAAACATCAGAGTTCATGAATGGATAATCTTTTTCTTGCATCTTCTTCAGGGTTAACCTTCTTTGCCCCCACTCTTGAGCAACTTATTTCCCTTTGCCTTTCTTATCATCCCCATTCTTTCGAACCTTGACAGTAGCGGCGTTTGTGGCCATTGATTCTTTATTGGAGTTTCTGGCATAAGGCTTGCCCCTTTCTTGGCTTCTTGTCTATCTTTGGACTTGTAAGAATCCGACATTGGCGAGTGCTTGATTCCACTGTCAGCCATGCTCAATTCCATGTCATGAGCTCTCGTAGCCAACTCCTCAAAAGTCTTTGGCTAAATCCCTTTGAGTATGTAGAGTAAATTCCACTTCATCCGTTGGATGCACATTTTGATAGCAGACTCTCCGGATAATCGATCCTTACAGTTTAAACTCAAATTTCTCCATCTATTGATATAGTCAATCACGGGCTCTTCCTTCATATGGCGAGTATTAGTTAGCTCAGTCATGGTAACAGTTCTCCTTGTGCTGTAGAAACGATTGAGAAATTCATGCTCCATTTGTGCCCAACGATCAATGGATTCAGGCTGCAAGTCGATATACCAGTCAAAGGCATTTCCTTTGAGAGAGCGAATGAATTGCCTCACCATATTGTCTTCATAAGTACCAGCCGAAAGTTCCAAGTATAATGTCCTTCAGTTGATCTACTTGGAGCATTCCATCAGCCGAAAGTTGCACTCCCCTTTCAGTTTGCTCTTTTTCAGTAGTTTGGCATTTTGTGAACTCTTCTACCTCACTCTCGTCCTCAACTCCTTTTCTGTTTGCACGGCTAGTCTCCGCGATGTCTATTTTTTCCATCAGTTAGGAGATCTTTGTGTCTTGGGCCTCTATGTGTTTTGTGAGCCCTTCGATAGCTTTTATCATGTTTGCCAGTTGCTCCTCAATAGTTGTAGTGCCTGCCATCATTGATGGAGCTGCAATTGAACCAGACGAAGAGCTTAAAGATGAATGAGGGTGTGAGCATTCAGAGTCCTCATCACTATCCTCCTTCACGGGTGGCTGTCTTCTCAAAGCCACTTTGACCGAAGAGTTGGATCCAGAGGAGGCCTCCGACTGAGTTTTCTTTGACATACTCCTTGTGATAACAGCAACATATTCATTCAATGAATCGGAGAGCTTGGAAGCAGCAGTCCTTCCCACTGTGATCTTGACAGGAGTCATTTTGTGTTTTCAAAGTTGTAGAGAGAAGAGATGAGATGTAGAGATTGTCTCACTGGGCGTGCCAAAATTTGTAACAACAAATTTTGTATTTATAATAAAATAAATACAAGTTGAATTACAATGATAATCCAGATGGATTAAACTTGATAATTTAGGAAACAATCTCTATCTATCCTCTGATTCTTCTCTCGAACCAATTTGGACTTTGACTTTGATTTGAATGTGTTGCGCTGACTATATATGTTGAGTCGGATCTTCAGTTGAAGCTTGTCCGAACTCGAGTTAGGGGCTTTGTAACGTTAACCAGAGGCGTGGAGCCTTTGTTCGGATTAAACATGTTTGCTGTGAAAAACACTCGATTTGGGGGGCTTAGCACCTTAATCCCAGGTCGTATGCTGTTCTTGGCTCAAAGAACAATGAAGAACTTAGTGTATGGAAAACACTCGATCTGGGGGCTTAGCACCTTAATCCCGGGTCGTATGTCGTTCTTGCCTTGAAGAACACTTGAAGAACTTAGTGTATGAAGAACACTCGATCTGGGGGCTTAGCACCTTAATCCCGGGCCGTATGTCGTTCTTGCCTTGATGATCTTGAGGAGCGTTGCTCATATTTCAATCTCTTCAGAGCGTTATCGTCTTCGGATGCTTCAGTGTGTCTCCAATGAATGAAGGAGGATCCCTTTATATATGTGAGAGGTGAAGACCCCCTTATAAATGCCTTGCATTCTGATTGATCCATTCTAATTGGGCCACATTCTGTGGGCTTGTGCATTCACTTGTTTGGGCTGTAATCAGACCTATTTTACTTGGGCCTGATTTAATTTGTATGGACTGGTTTGATTTAAGTCAGGCCTCATTTGACTTGGGCTTGTTTGACTTGGACCAGACCTCATTTAATTTAAGCCCCACTTAATTTGTTGGGCTTAAATTAATTATCAATTATTTATTAACTATTTTTAGGAATTAATTTATTTAAATTCCAAAATAAATTAATAATTGATATTTAATCAAGAAAATTCACGTGTCACTATTTAATTGGACTGTAAATTTTAATTACTTACACCTGGGTCCTGGACCAAATTCATCTGGTTAAAGACTTGGATGATGGCTTCGGGAGAAGGATTGCCTTTGAGAAGAAACGGAAGAAAACAAGTGTGTATAATCTTAATTCTAATTCTTAAATGCATGCATAAGGTTAGTTTTGTATTTAGGGGTGTGCATATAATAAAATTTAAAACTAACAAATTTAAAGAGACGTGTATTTAATTAGGAGACACTCTCTTGTGAGACGGGTCGACCCATTACTAAAGTATGCTTATTATATAGGTAAAATATGCTTATTTGTAGTTAAAATATGTCAATAATAAATCATACTATAGCACCATAAAATCATATTTTAATTCATCATTTATCATATTTTAGAAAACATACTTTAACACCATTAGACATACTTTATCTATGTAATAATCATACTTTAATATGTCTTACAAACCGTCACACATATATAATGTCTCACAAGAGAATTTATCATTTAATAATAAAGTTGTAAACGGGGTGTGCAAATAAGAACACTCTTGATTAAATATTGTAGTTTGAAAATTCTTTTAACCATATATATTAAATTTGTGGTTGTTTAATGAATTATTATGTTGAGTAGCCAGTTTGAGAATTCTTTATTTTAACCATATATATATATATATATATATATATATATATATATATATATATATATATATATATATATATATATATATGATAGATTTGTGGTTGTTTATTGAATTATGTTGAGTAGCCAGTTATACTGGAGACTTTGCTACGGCTCTACCGTTCACCATTCCCAACATAAGTCGCAAGTTGTAATAAAATAATATTTAAATAATTTAATACTCCTTGCGTTCCATAATAATTTACATATTTTTCTCATTTATTTGTTCTACAATAACTTTCACACTTCAAAAAAAGAACAAAACTTTATTCGATAATTCTATCATAGGAAAAGTCATAAAAAACACTTTACGAGCTTAAACAAGCACCTCGGGAGTGGCATCATGCTCCTAGTTCTACTTTAATTAACTTTGGTCTCACCCAATCTCGTGTAGACACATTTCTTTTCACCTTGCACAAAGGCTCTTTTCATCTGTTTGTCCTCATTTATGTGGAAGACTTGATCATCACAAGCTTCAACAATTCCATCATAGGAAATGTCATCGCTCACCTCAAGTCACGATTCGCTGTTAAAGATTTAAGGTCTCTTACTTATTTCCTAGGCATGGAAGTAGCCTCATACAAAGAAGGCCTTTTCTGATTATCACAACATAAGTACATTATTGACCTTGTACGTCATCATAAAATGGAGAGTACAAAGCCTTTATCCACTCCTATGAATGTTAGGCTTTCTTCTGATCAAAACCTCCCTGTTTATGCTACTGAGTACAGAAGAGTCATTAGAGGACTCCAATTAATATCTGATCATAATATCTCGTCCAGACATATCATTTGTTGTCAACAAACTTGCTCAGTCCATGTCCTCTCTGACAAATAGCGATTGGCTTGCTGTCAAATGATTATTTCGATATTTGAAGGGTGCTTTTAACCATGGCCTATTGCTCCGACGCCCCCACTGATTTATCTATCACCACGTTCTAATATTCTAATTTTGGAGGAAACATAATTGATGGATTTAGATTCTCTAATGCACGGTATCAAGATGCACCCTAACTAGAGTACTCCCAATTAACCAAAATCACCAACTATTTACTAAATTCTTTCACTAAGCCAATGGAGCACTCTCGTTGAACAAGTATTCAAAAAGACTTCCAAACTCATATACTTCATTAATCTAACAAAATGGTAGAACAACCCGTTCCTCAATATAGTAATCTGTCTCCCGTTTAATTCAATTTAATATACTAAGTACAAAATAATACTCCCTTTCCCCATTCCTTAGAACGTATTTCTCATTTTTTATTTATTTGTCCCTCAAAATCCATCACATCTAAAAAAATTAAATAATTCTTTATTCAATATTCTCAAAATTATTTTAATTCTGATTTTTTCATTTCTATGTACCCAACACTCACATTATTTTACACTTCAAAATAATAATATTAATAATAATAATAACTTTTCTTAAATAATGTGAAACAGTAAATGTGAATTCTATTATGAGACGGAGAGAGAATTATCAAGTTCTTTTTTGGTGTGAATTCATTTTATGATGCATTTTTGAATTTTACTTTCTTGAACATAAATATTACTCTTTAATCTTTATAGTAATGAATTATTAGTTTTTTGAATAAGAAATTAATCTCAAAGAGAATGTGAAAATTAAAAAACGTAAACGAATTTGAGCACGGAGTAATAATTTTGATTTAGAAGAATTTAAGTTCACATAAAATAATACTATTTCATATACTAGTATACGTATAAAGAATTATTTGCATATATTTTCATACTTATACACCATGCACTTGCATTATTAGACCAAGGAAAAACAAGTAAAGTCAGAAAAATCGAATGGTCCAATGTATATAGACATTGAATTAGATAAGGGAGCTGGAAGACAATGATGCATGAGAAATAAAGATACGAGTCTCATGATATGCAGACAAACAAGATCCTTCATAACAGAGCTACACTAAACTCTTTTCCCAACACCAGATGTTGCAATTAAAAGTCATCACCAATTTACACGTGGCGGCAATCTAACAAACTCGATGGAATAGGAGATGAAATGGCACCAGTTGCTGATGATCATGACTAGCCTCCCCTAGCACACCTTGTAATAATCTCACAACCTCTGCTGTAAAAATTGGCAACACCAGGAGCCCTGCAGTTGTAATAAGAAGCCCCTGGCCTATTACATGGCACCAAATCCCTTTTCAATGTGTCATAACTTATGTATCTCTTCCTCATCCACAATACCCTTCTGTTGCTCTCTGAATCTATCATTTCTTCTTCCTCTGCCGCTACCGCCGCCTCGTCGGCTGAGATAACCTCCTGAAGGAGGGCCCCTTGACCGATTTCAATCTGGATTTGCCACAAGTATGCTAATATGAACAACATGGTGCAAAGAGTTTGCAGTTGACTAATTTTGTGCATTCTGGTGGTGTAGAGAGAGAGAGAGAGAGAGAGAGAGATTAAGGAGTATATATGAGGTGAGTAATGAGTGTTAATGGTGGGTATGATGCATTAAAGAGATTGGAGGGGTCACTCTGCAATTTACACCTACCATGCTGAGCAGAGGAGTGATATGGGGTGGATGAGAGTGAGACTGTGAGAGTGACCCACCACCCTCGTGCATAAGTTTACTGCTTATGGACTTTTTCTTACACTTCCAAACTCCATGTTAACATCTGGACCCATCGTCTCCTCTCTATTATTTTTTATAAAATCATTAAATATTTGTGTAAGTGAATTACATGAATCATCCACCATATTTGGAATTCCTAAAATGAAAATACGATAAATACTACAAATAAAGAATACTCCATAAATCATAAGGAAGTTAAATCAAGTGATTAATTTCAATTTGAATTAGTTGATGATAGAACCCTAAAATTAAAGTATCTTTATATATATAATAAAACACACTTTAAAATCAAAATTGAACTAATTTTTAATCTATATCATTGATTTTGATTACTAAATTTTTTTTAATCTCATCCGTTCATCACATTATTCAATCTCATCCATTCATCACAATTATAATATTAGATTTTGGTCATTGATTTTTTTGTCATAATAATGATACCTTAGTTAAAATGATTCCTTATATGTGTGCTTAATATTATTTTTTCATTAAATATAATACATAAATACTACTAATTTTAATTATTTCAAATTATTATGTTAATTATTCCTAAACAATTTGAATTAATTTTTTCAAATTATGTTAATTATTCCCAAACAGTTATGTTGAAACCACTAATATTAAAAGTAGACACTGATTGATATCGATTTTTAGTCATAAGCATATAAGTACATTATAAATATATATTAATAATTATACTTTTTACGGTTAGTTCAAAAAAATATCATTAGAATTTGAATTGTGTACGTGTATGAATCAGGTATCCACAAATATTAAAATTATACAAAATATTTTATCTATATTATATAATATGTCATGAAATAATTATATAATTAATTAATAGTTATAACTTTTATTTGATCATATTAAAAATAACAAAGTTCATATTATATTTAATTCATAATTAATTAACAATAATATAATATTTATTAAAATATTAATTTTAACACAATATATATAAAAATTAATTTAAACACTAAAAAATATAAATATATTATAAATATATATTACTAATTATAATTTTTATTTAATCATATTTATTTTAAATATAAATATTTTTCTAAAATAAATTAGTATTAAATGAGTATGTAAAATCTACGGGTATTGATAAATGAGTTTGGGGCGAGTATGAGTATCATAATATATTTTTTAATGAAACAGGTACGAAAATGAGTAGTTTATATTTTAATGGATACGAGTACATACGAATACCCCTATAGTGGATATCCTACCCGCTATAATCCCTAACAATTACCGAACATACATTAAAAATATTATATCTTTCAAACTAATATATATTACAATAGTATATTCTTTAATTTTTGATTTGATAACTTGGTATAACAAATATTTCGTTTGATAAATTAATCATTGGTTTGATCATATTAAAAATAACAAAGTTCATATTATATTTAATTCATAATTAAATAACAATAATATAATTTTTATTAAAATATTAATTTTAACACAATATATATATATATATATATATATATATATATAAATTAATTTAAACATTAAAAAATATAAATATATTATAAATATATATTACTAATTATAATTTTTATTTAATCATATTTATTTTAAGAGAGACTCTCTTGTGAGACGGGTTTTTATGAGAAGGTTGTGAGACGGGTCGACCCATTATTAAAGTATGCTTATTATATAAGTAAAGTATGCTTATTTGTAGTTAAAATATGTCAATAATGAATCATATTATAACATTTTAAAATCATACTTTAATTCATCATCCATCATAATTTACAAAACATACTTTAACAACCATTAAACATACTTTATCTATGTAATAAGCATACTTTAACACGTCTCACAAACGGTCTCACATAAGTAGTGTCTCACAAGAGACTTTGCCTTATTTTAAATATAAATATTTTTCTAAAATAAATTATTATTAAATGAGTATGTGCAATCTACGGGTATTGATAAACGAGTTTGAGATGTGTATGTGTATCATAATATATTTTTTTAGTGCATCCGATCCATAAACCTACTAATTCGGGGGAGGCCAGAACCCACCGTCCACTAAAAGACTTTGGGACGGATAAAAATATTGTAATGAATTTTTAAAATATTAATTTTTAAATGATATTTATTTATATACGGGTACGAGTATTACGAAATAAGAAAGTATCTTACATAATTAATAAATACCCTAAAAAAACGAGTACGAGTAGTTCAAAAAAAATATCATTAGATTTTGAAATTAAAATAATGAATTATAATATTTTTGTATTTAATATGCACTACAATAAACATGCTGATTGATGTCAATTTCACCAGCCAGTGGATGTTGAAGCCACTAATGTTAAAAGTAGGCGCTGATAGATATCGATTTTTAGTCATAAGCATATAAATACATTATAAATATATATTAATAATTATAATTTTCACAGGTAGTTCAAAAATATTTTTCTAAAATAAATTAGCATTAAATGAGTATGTGTAATCTACGGGTATTGATAAATGAGTTTGAGACAGATATGAGTATCATAATATATTTTTTTAATGTAACGGATACAAAAATGAGTAGTTTATATTTAAATGGATACGAGTACGTACGGATACCCCTATAGTGAATATCCTACCCGCTATAATCCCTAACAACTACTGATTATACATTAAAAATATTATATCTTTCAAACTAATATATATTACAATAATATATTCTTTAATATTTGATTTGATTGCTTGGTATAACAAATACTTGATTTGAGAAATTAATCATTGGTTTGATTACAACTAATTTAAGAGAAATATATATAAAAGATTATATGAAACTCTCTTATAATATAATTAATTGAAATGCCTATAATCAAATTATGTTTAGGTTTAAATGTAGTTTTTAGGAGATTCATAAAAATGTATGAGAGAAGATTTTCATTTTTCAAAAATATAATAACAATTTTTAAGTGAACGATCTATTAATTTTTTATTTTTTCAATTTATGAATAGAATCTGTGTAAATAATTTTTCTTATAAAAATGAAACCGAAAAATAAATATATTCCTGTGAGTAATTCTTTCATCGGTCCTAATATCGATTCGTTTAACCCTTAGGTAAACATTAACCAAGCATATGGATGCAATACAATAATAAGTTTGGGATGATATTATTATTAATTTTTTATATTGGACATGTCCGATCACGGATGGTGAACATTTAAATGGATACGAATTACGGATACTCCCTCCGTCCCATAACAATTGATATATTTTTTTGGGCATGGAGTGAGTAGTTGTATTAGTGATGAGTGTGATATGTATCTGGGCCCATGTAAATAAATAAATTATTTTTGTGTGAGTCCCATATCCTTAAAAAGGAAATATGTCAATTTATGTGAGACAACCCAAAAAGAAAAGTGTGTCCATATTTCCTGGTACCCCGTTTTATCCTAAGTATATTGATAAATACTTTTGGAGTAGTTACACATACAGTAAAATTTTTTTAAACGGCATAGATTTAGGTATGAGTGGTTGATATTTAAATAAAGATGGTATGATACCTTTAAATAAGTACTGGTGCCTAAATACTAATTAATAAATATACAACTACCTAATATGATTAGTAGTATAACTTTAGTGGCATACTGTACCCCGATGATTTAATATTTATTAATAGTGAAATGACGACTTTACCCCTATGATTTATGGTATACTTTTTTCCAGTGGTTTAGGGCATAATGTCCTCCCGATGGTTTAATATTTATCGTCAGGATTTAGTGTTTGTTCCAGTTGTAACATTATGACTTTACCCCTGTAGTTTATAGTATACTATTATCTAGTAGTTAGGGCATACTGTACCCCAATAGTTTACCATTTATCGGAAGGGAATAGTGTTTATTCAAATGGTGAAATTAAGATTTTACCCTAGTGGTTTTTGGTTTACTGTACCCCAAGAGTCTACATAGCATGTATTATGGAGGGAGTATATTGCATAAAAAAAATATTTATTGGCAGAGTTTAGTGTTTGTTCCAATTGTAACGTTATAACTTTACCCATGTGGTTTATCATATACTATTATCCAGTAGTTTAGGGCATACTGTACCCCGAGGATTTATCATTTATCGGAAGGGAATAGTGTTTGTTCAAAGGGTGAAAACTAAGATTTTATCCAGTGGTTTTTATATACTGTATACCAAGAGTCTACATAGTATGTATTATGGAGAAAGTGTATTATAAAAAAATATTTATTTGATAAAATCCCTGACCATGCAACACACGATACTGCTTTTTGTTATTCTTACTGCTGCATGGGACGGTACTACTAGGCTTCTCCTTCGGGTAGAGATAGAATAATTTATCCAAAAGGCATGATTTAGACTTCTTTTTCGGGTTTAAATAATATTAGAATACCTTTGTCCCATGCAATGCACGAGTTCAAACGCTAGTGTAATAAAATAGGAAGCTTGCGTGGTAAAAATTTAAAATTATAGTGAGAATCATTAATGATAATAATGATAATAAAAATGAATTTGATTGAAGGGATGTAGTGTAAAATAAATCAATGAGAACAGTGGATAAATTTGAATCTCATTAATACTCCATACCAATCATAAAGAATGATAATTAATAACAAAGATTTGTATAAGATCGTCTCACGTAAAGGGTCTCACGTTATTTGAGATGGATAAATAGTAATAACATTTTTAATGAAAAGTGATACGATGAAAAAGTAATAATGGTGCAATGTACTATCATGAATAAATTTTAATATAAATAAAAAGTGCCAACATTCTTAAAGAAAAGTGATAACATTTTTAATAAAAAATGACAACTAATAAAAAAGTATAAAATAATCTCACCATGAGGCCATGATAACATTTTTAATAAAAATTGACAACTAATAAAAAATTATAAAATAATCTCACCGTGACATGATCTCACGCTAAATTTCCCTTATTGAAGATGATGCGACTATATAGTAATTATTAAAATAATAATACTTTAATTACATAAAATTCTAAAAAATTATTAGGAAAGAATTATGTAAGAAAATAATGAACTCTAAACTTACTATTATTTTTTTTCAATAACCTAATCATAAACAAGAGCATGTGAAATAGGTAAATTTTATTCACAATAAACAAGAGATCAAAGTCAAAATATATTATTCTCCTGAGGATAATTATATTGTGCACCGGGTACACTCTAAGATAGGGTGCACATACTTTAAAAACAGTATATAAATATAAACAAAAACATACTCCCACGTTTACTTTTTGCACGGAGATTAAGAGATATAATATTTTAATGTGTAGTGAGGTGAGAGAAATAATATTTAATGTAAAGTGGGTAGTTGTATTAGTGTTGCGTGTGGGTCCTACATGAAATAATTAATTATTTTGTTTGGACTCAACTTGATAAAAAAATGAAATGTAAACATTAACTTGGGACAATCCAAATGGAAAGTATAATCCTTAACGCAGGACGGAGTGAGTATACAATTATGAACAAAAATGTATACAATATAATTGCTAGTTTTTTTAATGAAAAATTGAGTGTAAAAAAAATACAATTATTAAAAAACATGTATACACTATTGAATAAAAAATTATACATATATGGATGCTAGTTTTTTAATGAAAAACTTAGTGTGTAAAAGTATAAAATTATTAAGAAACACGTACACGTATACAAAATAGAATAACATATATACAAAATAGAATAAAAAAATTATACACATATGAGTGCACCCTTCCACCGAATGCACCTAATACCAACTCTTCTCCTGAATAAACAATCGATTCATACCTTACCAAATATACAATCTCTATTTAGTTAAAAAAAATTAAATAGTTACGTTTCTTTTTTTAGCATATGGGACCTACACAGATTAACTTTTTCTCTCTCCATAACCCCACACATCATACTAATACACCTACCCACTTTACATTAAAATATTATTTCTCTCACCTCAATACACATTAAAATACTATACTATTAATCCACGTGCAAAAAGTAAATGTAACTATAAGGACGAGACAGAGGGAGTAATATTAATCTCCCATAAATAAGGTTTACACCGTAAATTTTGTGGTCCTTTAAGTTAAACATCCTAGTAATATATACTCCCTCCGTCCGCTTCTAAGGTATCAATTTTACTATTTTTGGTGTCCGCTTCAAAGGTATCAATTTCCCCTATTTAGTAAAAAAAGTACACAATATGACCCACCACTTCTCTCTAATACAACTACCTATTTTGCATATAATAATAATACTCATTAATCCACGTACAAAAAGCAAATGAATACCTTAGAATCAGACGGAGTGAATAGGATGTAATAATAGGATTGAAAGAAAAACTACAAATTTTACACCGTAAACTCGATTTACACACGTATCTAAAAAATATAATTGCGAGTTTATCCTCGCCGTGTGTCATCTTCTCATGAGTTTAGCTTATGTATGTAATATATATTCAGTATATGTATTTTATGTGTCTATTACATGTGTAATATTTCTTTTTATATATATATATATATATATGATTAATATATGATTTAGTAATAATATTTTAAATTTATTCATCTTAAATTTTATTATTTAATTAATTGGTGTTAAGGTTGAGTATGAAGTATTAGTTAATTAATTTGATTTAAAAATTAAATAAATATATGCCATTTCTCAAAATTTGATTATATTAATTAAAGATATTAATATTGTTTAAAATTTTAAAAATAAATAAATTTATAAGGGAATTAAAATAGGAATAATTATTATTAGATATACACTTAGTACCTATTATAACTATGAGATACATCAATTTAAAATAATTACTTCTAAATACGAAATATTAAGACCAATAACCCAATATACCCCCAACTTAATACTCCTTCTGTCCGGTTCTAAGGTATCCATTTACTTTTTGCACGTGTCCAGTTCTATGATATCCATTTGCTTTTTGCACATGGATTAAGGAGTATTATTATTATATGTAAAGTGGGTAGTTGTATTAGAGGGGAGTGGTGGGTCATATTGTGTATTTTTTTTACTAAATAAGGGAAATAAATACCTTTGAAGCGGACGCCAAAAATAGTAAAATAGATACCTTAGAAGCGAACAGAGAGAGTATAACTTAACAACTTTTTTGCTGCACATACATATTTTTGTTGCACATAATATTTATGACTTTTTTTGCTGCACATAACATTTACGACTTGTTTTACTGCACATAATATTTACGAATTTTTTTGCTGCACATAATATTTATTGTTGGACGTATTATTTTTGCTACACATAAAATTTTTTTCATAACATTTGCTGCACACATAAATCCTTTTTTGCACATAACATAAATGATTCTGTGCCGCGTAGTTGTTTATGTATAGCATATTGTAAGAGTAAAATTGGAATATCACTATATATTCATATAATTAATAGTAATATTTTTTTTAATTTTATATCTAATAATAATTAAGGAGATTCCAATGTACCTAACATTAAATATCCCATTAAAATATTTATATATTTAATTTAGTATTTTGTAATGTTAATTTTATGTGAACAAATCTACGTAATTTTTTTAGGTTTTAATATTGTTTAAATCTATATATTTGAAGATTGATTTTTATTTTTTAAATTTTGACCTTGAATTGTGCAACAATTAATAACTTTTAATTAATTTTTTGACCAGTTACCTTAATTTATTAAATTGAGAAATCCTTCTAATTTTAAATGGCTCAATCAATGGTCTCTACAAATGAATTATGAATTAAATTAGCATTTTTGTGTACCTCACCCACTTAATGATTACTCCATCCGTCCCGCCCATATTACACCATTTACTGTAGTTTTTGTGAGAGCTTTATGCAGTCAAACGGTGCAGTTTAACCGGGACGGAGGGTGTATTTATTATAACTAGTCATTTTTTCTATCTCTATAGAAGAATATTTCTTTCTTATTCAAATTTCATTTATTAAGGCTAGATTGATACGATTGAATAGAATAATGATGGAATGGAATGAACTCATAAATGAATGAAATAGAGATGAGAAAGTAATGAATGAAAATGATGATTATAATGATTGATATGGTTTAAGAATAACTAATAGAAAATATATTACTTAACTAGTTCTAATCTCATTAATAATATTTTTAAAGCATTAAAATTAAAATTTATGTATAAAATATTTAATTAATTATAATCTAAATTAAAATTTTATATACTTAAACAATTTCAGTGAAGATTTTATATTTAAAAGTGTTAAATTAAAAATAAAATAAAACCTTAATATTTATTAAAATATAAACAAAAAAATTACATATATTAAAAATATTAAATTATATATAAAAAATAATTATATATTCAATATTACATGTATATATTTAATTTTATCAATAATATTTTTTATTTATAATTTATTAATTTTTATTTAGAATAAATATCAAATTAATTATATAATTTTACTAAAAATTTAAAGAATAAAATTTAAAATAATATATTTAATGTATGATTTTTTTAAATTTATAAATAATTTAATATTTTATTTTATTAAATATATAATAATAAAGTTTTAATTAATATTATACGTTAAACATAACCATATTAATTTATTTATAACTTTTTAATTATATATATATATATATATATATATATATATATATATATATATATATATATATATATATATATATTATGATATAAATTAAGAGAATATTTTTATAATTTTTTATGGTTTATATTATGTTACACAAATAATAAAATAAAAAGCTGATTCCTTCATGTATGGGAATTAGGAATATATGGGGGTGGGATGAATCACCATTCCTTTGTTTAAGGGAATGGTGATTGCCAAAAGAATGGTGATTCTCATTCTAAATATGTACCAATTATAAGATTAGTAATTAAATTAGGAATAGTGATTCAATTACTAATCCATTATCACGTACTAATCATGCCAAATTATTAGTTTATTATTGTATTATTATTATAAATTTTTATAATGATAATGAATGTATTTTATTGGTAATAATGGTATTTAAAGTACATTTAATAATTTAACCAACCATAAAAATGCTAAATCTATATGATTCAACTCATCCGTTTATATCATGTTCAGTGTGTTTTTATCGTTGGGGTTTTGGTGTGTTTTTATCATTGTTGGGGATTTGGAGATTTTATTTATATATCTAGCTAGCATATGTTACTTTATTAACAGTTTGTATTTGTTAATCCTTTCATGCTTTTTTTCTTACTCGACTGTTTGAACTTTGTTGTTACCATTTTGTCTCCTTTAGAGAGTAGTGTATCCTCTTTTTGAGGTGTTAAAATCTCCTTAGTCAGATGTTGTAACTCTTTCGTGGAGCTTCTGTTCTCTTGGTTAATTATTATAGAGTCCCCATATAATCTTTTGGCTAGGTAAATAGAACCTATCATTTGAGGGAAAAAAAACTCATCCAATTGTATTATATTAGTATGTATTTTGTTCTTATAGCAAAGAATATATATATATATATATATATATATATATATATATATATATATATATATATAAATAAAAGATTTTTTTTGCAGAATATAGTTTGCTCTTACTATATAGAAGGTATGTAAGATTTTTTTTCACTAATTCTATGAAATTCTTTTTCTTTTTTTCCTTGCATTTAACATGTATTTAAATACTATACATGCCATATAAATAAAAGAAAATTCTAAAGTATAATATTATAAAATTTAGCGTATGGTTGAAAATTTTTGTTCCCAAAAAAGCTATATTTTCGGTGAAAAAATCCAATTGTGTGTTTTTTTATGATTCATATGTGAATAAGACATTTTAAGAATTATATAATGTATAATTCCCTTTCAAATGTGAAAATATATACGAGGGATTCTAATAATTTATTTGTTATTCTAAACAAAAATATTGGTCACTCAAATTAAGTAAGATGATGATTGTTTTGGATATAAATAAAAATAAGAAATATGAATTTTGATCAATTGAATTTAGTAAATCATAATTTATTTTTGTCTTTAGTGATTTAAGTAGTATAGTAAATTTTAATTTAAATTATTTTAGAAATTTAAGTGAGGGATTTTAACTTTTATATCAAATTAATGTATAAGATTAAAGAGAAATGTAAGTACATAGTAGGATATAATTTATGTAAAAAGTATGTGAGATTTATATAATCCAATACATATTTTAAAAATAATATTAATAAATAAACCAGATAAATGAATAGTATATATATTTTTCTTAATGTAAAAACTAATCTAACTCTATATATTTAAAAAAAGTTAATGTTTTTTATTAACAAAATAATTATCAAATTATATATAAATTAGTATATATATTTGTAATAATAAAAACTTTTAAAATTTATAATTTAAATATAATAATTTTTTATTCTCGTGCAATGCGAGTTTATACTATTTTGCCTTAAAAGAGTGTTTGCCTTAAAAAAAATCAAATCTAGTAATATGCATATTAAGTATATTTGCTAATTGATAAGTCATAATTTACCATTATTATTTTAAGTCAATTGCCATCTGTTTGAATTGTTCGTGTATCATTTGCATGCATATTACGACTTATTCTATTTCTTGTGCACATATACTTTGATGGGTCAATTTGTGTTTTAATAGGTCGGAATTGAAAGATTTTTAATTGTCTATCAGAATTAATGGGCCAATCAAATTGGATGCTGTTTCATGCATGGCAAGAGATGGATTTCAAAAGAAATAATCAAGTGTAAAAATCACTTACCAAATATGGATTGAGAAAAAAGGAAAGTCAAATAAAGAATTAAATTGGAGATGGGGAGTTAAGCAAAAATTGGAGAAAAAGAAGGAAAGTTTTTAAAAAATAATACTCCCTCCATCCCATAGTTAAGTTTACTACGGAGTTTAAGAAAAGTTGCTTTTTGACCAACTTTATTGACTTTTAGGGGTATTGTGGTATTTTTAAGTAATAAATAAATTATAAAATATGTTATGTGTGTTAGGTAGGAGTGATATTTTTGAAATTAAGATAATTTTTGAGGTTTTTGGTTAATGTGAAGTTTCCTTTATTCGGTAGTGAACATAAGTGTGAGACGGACGAAAATGAAAAGTGTGAACATAAGTGTGAGATAGAGGTACTAATAAATAGAAGGCTTGGGTTTTGGACAGAACTTCAGACGTGAGAGGTGATTGGAAAGCAGATTGGAGGCTCCCTGCAGACTCAACACTTTGGGAAAATTCAAGAAGTACACCAAACTATCAGTTTATTCTTTTTAATTTAGATTTAATTCTGTATATTATGGGCTAATCCCCTTTTTTAGTTTAGAATTTCTTGAACCTCCCGTTGAATGTTGATATAATCATTAGGTAACATGTTTAATTCTTGTGATTAATTAATTCAGTAAATGGGAGGGGATCGTTGCCTTAAACTAGGTTTGTCTGTATTGGTTAATTCCTAAATCGCCTTCGTTTTGATTGTTTGAGTAATTTGAGTTGATTTATTGTCATTGTTATTTTCAATTTTCACCAATCCAAACCACCCCTCCCCCCATTTATTCTTATGTTATCAACACTTTAATTTAATTCGAATTTCAATTTACTCTTTTGGGTTTGACTCGTACTTACCCTACTACATTTTTAGTGGATTTGTTCGAAAATTTTATAAACATTATTTTTGGTATGCTGGCAATAGCCTATCAAATTTTGGCATCGTTTGCTCGAGGAGTAAATTTGAAGTTTTTATTAAATTTTTGTGGTTATCTTTATATTTATTTTCTGAGATTTGAATTGAATTTTTGGAATTAGTCGCTGCTCTGTTTTCTTATAATTACTGTTCTGCTTGCAGCACTAACACTGAACAATTCAGTGTTTTGCCTGTCTGCTTTCGAAAAATTTTCTATGGATGATCACTCGTTCGTCTTACAGTAATCAGCTTGAATTTATAACAGAAATTGAGAAGACTGCCCGGAGGTTGAGGAAGGAAACTCGAGAGAAATATCAAGCAAGTTCTTCAACCGTTTGAGACATCGAAGTCATCATCGATCTCGAGGTTACAGCAGCTGACCCTACCTTGTTTGAAGAGAAAAATTATGATTTTGAACGTGATTTGAACACAGAAGAAGTGCAAAAACATGAGGCTTTGATTTTGGTGTAGAAAACATTATGCAGAAAGAACTTTGAATGAATTGGCAAATCCGGACATAGTTCATCAACCTCTCTGCATTAATCTTCCTGCCATTAATGATAATACTACTGATGCGTATTTTCTTTGTACGCAAAATTAATCCCCAAGTATGAAGGATGTTATTGTAGCTTAGATAAGCGACCAATTTAAATATCGAACCCAAATGACGGCGTATTATCAATTTAAATTATTTACTAAATTAATTAAGACAAGACAATTAATTTTGAGATTTATAATCTAATAATTAATATGCTGAAAATTAAATAATAATTAAAATAAAATAACACAGGAAGAATACGAAAGTGTCTCGAGAATGGAGAATAGGTAGTTCTAAGGTAATCTAGTTTTACTACTTAACTTCCCTCTCAAGTGCAGGCCGACTCTGCCTTGTGGATTATGGACGCATCACTAAACCATGCAAATCTAATCTATAGACACAAGTAAATATATGTGTAACACGTGTGAATAACCTCAGAGCAAGAGACGTAATTTCACCCCCTTTCTAGGTACTATCAGCATCAATTATTTCCCACGTCTGGAATCTAACCTGATATGATCTCCCTTTATAGGTACTATAAAATTACCCTCTTTATCCTACATACTAAACCGAATTCAATTCAATTAATAAATATTCATATATGATAGTTTTAATGAAACTTCGGAGTCCCATCACTTAGAATCATAACATGGAATCCTATTCAGCTATGAACGCACTCAATCTACAACCAAGATATATATTCAGACTCTATATACCAATTGAAGATACACAAAATGAGCGTGAATATGGATAAAGAAGGCACAATCATATATAAAATCAATCCACAAGTAGTGTTGTACGGAGGACACACAAGAGAATTTAATTAATTCATAAAACCTTCAAAACCTTAGATCTACCATGATGTTGCGAAGAACAATCATGGGGGTTGGATAGATCTTACCCATATATATGGAAAATACAAGATAGGAAACGAATAAAACCCTAGATGCGGGAGTCATCGCGTCCTTCTCCGTCTTGAATCATCCTCTTAGTTCTTCTCTTGATTCCACGAACGAATCTTCACTGTGATGGATGGATGGAGGATAGGATGATGGTTGGGGGGTGATCTTCCCTGGTAGGGTGTAGGATGATTATGTTGTGATTTGTCTCCAATGAATAATGATGTGATCTACATCCCATTTTATACATGTAAGCTCTCCTTATGAACCTTGGATGAGCTTTTTCTTAGAAAACACGGAAATACTCGCTCAGGGGGTAAAAATCCCATCGAAAATAGATCTCCGCGTCCCGTTCGACTAAAGTGGTTTTGATCGAACTAGAGGCCTTGGTCGAACGGGATGTCTGTAAGTTGAAATTTCCAGTTAGACTTAACTTTCTCCGTTCGACTTGGCTTCACTTGGTCGAACGGGATCTCTTGGTCGAACGGCAGGTCAAGCTGCATGCCCAGTCTTGCCGTTTCTTGCATAACTTTCACATCCAAGCTCCAATTTCAATGATTTTTGCGATCACACGATCCTCTCTTCCTTGGATTTCTATCCATATAAAAAAATCATATAAATTCCAACATTTGAATGTGTAACAAGTCATGCAAAGTCTCACAGCCGTTCTGTTTGACACAGCTTGCGCGACGTTACCACTTTAATCATAACTTTCTCATTTAGACTCCGATTGAGGTGTTCTTTACGCCAAAACGACCCTCTCTTTTGTGACTTTCAAACTATGTATCACACTTTCAATTCAGAGCTCCACACAAATGCAGAAAAATTACACAAGTTAGACGTGTGTTTTTTAACATTCATACAGAAGTTGCACCTTTTCTCCAACTTGGCACTTTTGATCATTTTTCCACCTAAAACAAAGTAAAACACCGCAAGTGCACATTTTTCTCAAATATAATGAATACAAGACAATTGTGATAATACATAACAACAATTTCTATTAAAAAGGTGTTAAATTGAACACTAAAATACACTTATTTTCACTCTCATCAATGCCCCAAACTTACCAGTTGCTCGTCCCGAGGTAACAAAATAAAAATAAAGAGAGAGAGAGTAATAAAATTAGCGGGAAAATAAGGACTATGACAAATACACCATTCAAAATATAATTGTCCTCAACTTAGGTCATGCAACTCTCATTACATGTAATAATCAATTCATAACATACAAGATAAGACAATCACCTCCAATTCAAATGCGCTATTAACATTTTCTCACGGGAAGTATATATCACTCGCACTCAAGTGTAAAAGAAGTACACTCATGGGTTAAGGTGTTTACGCTCAAATTCAATTCAAGTGCATGTGTAACCATAAGCTTGTCAAAAATCTCAAACTCTCCACCACTAAAAGTATGATTCGACAATGGGATCAAAAAGGACTTTTCTTTTAGATGTAATGTTGGCTCTTCTGTTAAGGTAGGAAATATATGGATAAGTGACTCAAAACTCGGATCAATCAAGTGTGCCTATCATGATCTTTCATTCTTCTTACTCACTTCAATTAAGCACACATCCTCCTCAACTCTTTCACTTTTTTTTCCTTCAAGCACAACATTTTTTCCTTCTTTTTTTCTTCTTTTGAGGTACCAGTTTCGGGCACTACCTCACGCATCCTTCATAGGATACTAAATGTAAGTACTACCCTAGGGTGTTTAATTCAATGGAGTACTAGATTTAAGCACTACTCCATAATTTTTCTTAGATGCATTATCAAGCTTAATCACTATTTCAACACCAATTTCATTCCTTCCCAAGCTGTTATCAAATTCCATCAACACACTTTGAAAGGCCATTAATTCTTCACTAGATAGGGAAATCAAGACTAAAAATAATTCAGATGCTCAAAGTGGCTATTTCTCATAGGCTGCCAAAGAATGATGGTTTTAGGCTCAACGGGGCTAACTACGGATAAACATCATTCGGTAAGGAATTATTTAGCTAAGTGACTCACGTATTCAATGATGGCCTAAAATAATCTCCCATCATCTAACACACATGTAGTTTTAAGTAAAACAAGAGGCAAGTTCTAGAATACACACACAAGAACGATACTCACCAGAAAGAAATATCATGTGATTATGTATCATGATCAATAAGGTTCAAAATCTCACATGGATATTTAACAAGTAATAGAGCACCATTCATGGTAAGTAACATCCCACAAGTACACATAGAACTTTTTATTACAATATAACTCAAGTACTTTTCCTTCATTAATTTCAAGAACATATGAATTTCAGGCACAATTCTATAATATAAGCTCACATGGATCACCAAAAATATAGATCTCAATCCTTCCACTCCTATGAATTAAAAGCAAAAATAAAAATTTAAAAAAGGAAACGAGGGTGTTTGGTTTCTTTCTTTTAAAACGTTCACGACCTCCTCGAGTTGTTCAAATCGGTCAGGTCAAAGCCTCAGTTTACCTATTTCTATCATCAAAGCTCAAACATACTCATCATCATATGATTCATCATTAATAATATAGAAGAACTATAAGAAAGATTCAATTAACTATCTAATCGACTCCACACACTAGACACACCAACACAACACACTAAACATTAGGTAAGTTGGAAAAAAATCGACATAGCAACACTGGTTAAAATATTAATATACCGCGAAAAATCAACCCCCTAACAAACAAACAACCAACGAAAGGAAAAATTATACCCTCAGTGCTCATAAGACGAGGTAAGTACATCACACCCCCAAATTTAGTAAAAACGTAAGTCGAAACTAAGTTTGAAAAGAAATGTAATTACCAAAACGTGAGCACCTCAAATATAATAAATCCTCACTCATAACAAAAGAAATAATAAAGCAATAAAATGGACGGGACAAGCCCCCAACAGCCGCTTATGTTTTATATCGGAGAGTCACGATGGTATGCAGCTTTTTAGACTACTTGATCGGAGGGAGGTCTTCTCGCATCCTCACTTTCAAATACTTTCTTTTTCTCTTCTTGTCTACACTTAGCACCTCACCTTTCTTGGTCACAAGTATATAATCCTTGGAATTACATTCCTTCCATGGCTGTCTAGACTCCTCCTTGTAAATCTTTCACGCAATTTCAAAATCATCTGTCTTATTAAAATCAAGATTAAACAAGTTAGAAATCACATTTATTCTCTTGCACGATTGAGTCTCCATGGGCATCTTCATTGCTTTATCAAGGGAGAAAATCACATTTTCATTATCCATATGCAGTCTAAGCTTTCCTTCCTGTGATAATACTGGAGTGCTCTGAACATCAGGTATAATATTCTGCACAAAAATGGGGTTCAATTGCCACAGTTCGACCATAGTTCGTCCAGAATGGTCTGGTTGAAGGCATAAGTTTGGTCAAACTGGGTGTCTGAAAACAATCTCAGTCAGTCTAGTTCAGAGGGTACTGGTTCGACTGCAGTTCGACCAGAGAGGTCTGGTCGAACGGGATGAGTTTGGTCGAACGGAGGCTCTGTAAATTGAACTCAATCTTTCTTCTCCACAATTGCCAGTTCGACAATGGTTCGACCAGGGTGATCTGGTCAAACGGTAGTGCCTTGGTTGAATGACAGAACAGAAAATAGAGCATCGTAACTCTATTTTTTGAAAACTGTTCGACATCAGTTTGACCATTAAGTCTGGTCGAACTGGGTAGTGTTGGTCAAACAAGGCTCCTGCCTCCTTTGTTTTCAGCCACCTACTTCATCGGACCTTCGTTCTGTGTCCCGGTCATCAGCTGATTCACACTCGCAGTTATTTGACCCATTATCAAGGTAAGGTCCTTCAACTACTTAGATAAATTTGCACGATTAGCATTCATACTCGCATCGATGTGGTCAACCCTTACATCATTTCTTGCCATATATCGATTGAAGGTATCTTCGATATTCTTTACTTCTTGCTGCTTCATACTAGGCCTCCATTGTGTCAACTCTATAATCTGCCTCTGCTGGGATTCTAGTAGCTTGTTGATGTTAGTTAAACTAGAGACGATCTCATCATCCCTATGCGGCTTCACAACTTGATATTCAACCTGCACCACTTTACCAAATATATATGATCCTCTTACTCTTTCCGTAGGCCAGTCACGTTACTTCATAGAGATGTCTTCAAACAACTTTTCTACTTCATAGGACGTAAAGATATTTTTTGAGGGCCTTGTACTCATTATGCCCGGCATTGAATGTACTGGTATTCACCTTATCAATATCTCAAATCAATCATGGGGTCTGTTGGTACTTAAATGGGCACTCAAATCGGACCGAAGCTTTTGTCAGGCTATTGAAGCTATCTTAGATAACAGCGCTCCACTTGACGATGCATCAATAAGAATACGCGACTCACAATCCAATCCATAGTAAAAGCTTATGTACTAAGCCTTAGACATCCCATGCTGTGGACACCGCTTGAGCATGTATTTAAACCTATCCCACCTCTCATGAAATTTCTCACCCTGATTCATAATGAATTGAGTGATGTCTTGCTTCTTTCTAAAAATCCTTGAGGGTGGCATGTATCTCTCCAAGAACTTCTGCTGCAGTTGGTCCCAGGTACTGCAGTCTGTGGAATCAAGAGTCTCATACCAAGCTTCTGCCTTATCAATCAAAGAAAACTTGTATAAGGAAATCCTCCTAGTATTATCATTAGCTCCAGCACCCTTCTGAGTGTTTGCATAACCAAGGAATCTTTTGAGATGCTGATATAGATCTTCAAAACAACCTCCAGAAAAGAGATTTTTCTCTACCATGTTGATAAGAGCGGGATATATCTCAAAATCATCATCTTCCCCCTTTCTCCTATCAACCCCGTGTTGCAAATCCCATTGTACGTGAAAATTTCAAGTATGGCAACATTATCCGGATTTTGCCTTGCTCCGATCATGTTTAGCTCTATGTGTTATTCCTTCCATTCTTTCCTCTTTTTTTCCTAGTGCACAAGTACCTTAGAAAAATTTAAGGTTAGATAAAAGTAAATAATCAAAAATAAAGGTCTTAATCAAACTAGAAATAATAAAAACAATAATAACAGTCGTCCCCGGCAACGGTGCCAAAAACTTGATGCATGTTTTCTTTGCACATAAAATTAATCCCCAAGTATGAAGGATGTCATTGTAGCTTAGATAAGCGACCAAGTTAAATATCGAACCCAAAGGACGGCGTATTATCAATTTAATTATTTACTAAATTAATTAAGACAAGGAAATTAAGTTTGAGGTTTATAATCTAATAACTAATATGCTGAAAATTAAATAACAATTAAAATAAAATAACACTGGAAGAATACGAAAGTGTCTCGAGAATGGAGAATATGTAGATCTAAGGTAATCCAGTTTTACTACTTAACTTCCCTCTCAAGTGCATGCCGACTCTGCCTTGTGGACTATGGGCACATCACTAAACCATACAAATCTACTATATTGACACAAGTAAATATATGTGTAACACGTGTGAATAACCTCAGAGAAAGAGACGTAATTTCACCCCCTTTCTAGGTACTATCAGCATCAATTATTTCCCACGACAGTAATCTAACCCGATATGATATCCCTATATAGGTACTATAAAATTACCATCTTTATCCTACTTACTAACTCGAATTCAATTCAATTAATAAATATTTATATATGATAGTTCTAATGAAGTTTCAGAGTCCCCTCACTTAGAATCACAACATGGTATTCAACGGTGAACGCACTCAATCTACAACCAAGATATATATTCAGACTCTATATACCAATTGAAGATGTACAAAACGACCGTGAATATGGATTAAGAAGGCAAAATCATATATAAAATCAATCCACAAGTAATGTTGTACGGAGGACACACAAGAGAGTTTAATAAATTCATAAAACTTTCAAAACCTTAGATCTACCAAAACGGCTCTAGTCCACGATGTTGCGAAGAACAATCATGGGAGTTAGATAGATCTTACCCATATGTCTAGAAAATACAAGATAAATTAAGAAACAAATAAAATGCTAGATGCAGGAGTTATCGTATCCTTCTCCGTCTGGAATCCTCCTCTTAGTTCTCCTCTTAATTCCACAAACGAATCTTCATAGTGATGGATGGATGGAGGAAATGATAATGGTTGGGGGGTGATCCCCCTTGTGGGGTGTAGGATGATTGTGTTGTGGTTTGTCTCCAATGAATAATGATGTGATCTACATCTCATTTTATACTTGTAAGCTCTCCCTATGGACCTTGAATGAGTTTTTCTTGGAAAACACGAAAATACTCGTACAGGGGGTAAAAATCCCGTCGAAAATAGATCTCCGCATCCCCGTTCAACCAAAGTGGTTTTGGTCAAACTGGAGGCCTTGGTCGAATGGGATGTCTGTAAGTTGAAATTTCCAGTTAGACTTGACTTTCGCCATTCGACTTGGCTTTACTTGGTCGAACGGGATCTCTTGTTCGAACGACAGGTCAAGCTGAATGCATAGTCTCGACGTTTCCCGTATAACTTCCATATCCAAGCTCCAATTTCAATGATTATTGTGCTCACATAATCTTCTCTTCCTTAGCTTTCTATTCATATAAAGAAATAATAGAAAATCCAACATTCAATGTGTAACAAGTCATGCAAAGTGGCACAGCCGTTCTGTTCGGCACAGCTTGCGCGACATTACCACTTTAATCATAACTCTCTCATTTGGACTCCGAATGAGGTGTTCTTTACGCCAAAACGACCCTCTCTTCTTTGGCTTTCCAACTATACACATTCAATTTAGAGCTCCACACAAATACAGAAAAATTACACAAGTTAGACGTGCGTTTTTTAGCATTCATATAGAAGTTGCAACTTTTCTCCAACTTGACACTTTTGATCATTTTTCCACCTAAAACACAATAAAACACCTTAAGTGCACCTTTTTCTCAAATATAATGAATACAAGAAAATTGTGCTAATACATACCAATAATTCCTATCAAAAATGTGTTAAATTGGACACTAAAACACGCTTATTTTCACTCTCATCAATTATCTTTGAATTGAAATAGACACTTATTCACTTACTTCCTGCTTTTCATGGTCTTTCAGGTGAAAATCCTCACAAGTTATTGAAGGAGTTCTCGGTTGTATACATAAGCATGAAACCAACTGAAGTGACGGAAGGACAAATCAAGCTTAGGGCATTCCCTTTTGCAGTGAAGGACCTAGCAAAAGATTGGTTGTATTATCTCCCTGCTGGGTCGATTAATACATGGGCTGAAATGGAGAAACTCTTTCTTCAAACGTATTTTCCAGCCACTAGAGTTTCCGTGTTGTGGAAGGAGATATCTGGAGCTCGCCAGATGCAAGGGGAAAGCCTACAAGAATATTGGGAGAGGTTCAAACGCCTCATATCAGCATGCCCTAAACATCAAATAAGCAATGTTAGGCAATTATTGCGCACCTCAATTAAAATCCCCAAGTGTAGGGATGTCAATTGTAATGGTAAGTACCCCAATTAAAATTAATATCGTTCCCACTGAGACAGTTAATTATTTATTTAATTTCTATTACTCTTTAATCAGAATTGTGGTAACCGATTTCAAATTGTTTAAATGAATTAATATCTAAGAATTTAAATGACAATTAACAAATAAATAAAAACAATAGGAATTATTCAAGATTGATCAAGAGAAAAATAACAGCCCTAAGGTATCAGGTGTAGTGGAATTGATTTGGTCTCCTAGACGTCCTATTGGTCATTCATACTATATTAATGGAAATACATCATAAGATGATGCGCGAACTGTTTTGAACCTCCTTCCTAGATACTAATAAGGTAAATTTCATAAACCTCCGGATGACCAATTCGACTAACATATATTCTCTGAAAGTACTACTCAAACTTATTCACTTCCTACTTGATTTCCTAATTGCATTGTTCCACTAAGAATATCAAGTATCTTATTTACCAGCCCTTAGGATTATCGTGCTCATGGGCAAACTACTATAATCCCTAGCAAACAGACAATATTAAGTACGTATGCACACATGCTAACACAACATACCAAGCATCACAATCAACATCAATAGCATGTTATGAAGACATTACAAACATATAATATAGTCTGAATAAATCGAATAAAAAAGAATCTTAATAGCAATAAAATCACAATACTTTGTCTAGGGTTCCAAATCAGCTATCCTAACCTTCAATCCTTAAAACTGTAAAGAGTTTTTAGCCCATGAGGTTACAGACAACCTTCATGGCTGACAATTTCATAATACAATCACAAAAGAAGAAATTAAGAGAAGAAAACGTAACCCTAGTGTCACGTGGTTCGCGTCATTCCTCCGTCTCTCTGATTGAATTGCTCTCTCAACCGCAGTTGATCCTCCATCCGGACTGATAAAATGAATGGATGGATGAATTCTGATGTGTGTGGATGTGGGTTGATGGTGTGTGAATTGAATTCACGTTCTGTTCTTGTGTGAATGATCGGTCTCTCTTCTCTAAGTGTTGGATCCCCCTTACTCAACACGAGTTGGAATACCCAACTTGAGTTGATAGCACAACTCGTGTTGCACTGAATCGCAACTCGTGTGCCCTAGCACGAGTCGTGTTACGAAGTCGAGCTCTCGCCTATTAAGTCGACTGCAATGCTCTGAAACTGATTCGGCCACAGACCCCAACACGAGTCGAGCTAGCAAGTCGAGCTACTGCCTATCAACTCATGTTAGCTCACTGTATAAAATCTGCTGCAACTCTGCCTCACACGACATGTAACTCAGCTTGCCTCATACGCAACTCGACTCGAGCTGCAAGTCGAGCTACACAAGACAAGTCGAGTTGACTCACTGATCAATTCTGACCCTCTACGGCATCCAACACGACTCAAGTTGCCAAGTCGTGCTGACTCATGCAACTCGATTAAGCTCCTTTTCAGCTTGTTTATTTTCCGTCTTCGGTTTCTCTTTATTCTTACCCTATTTTAACCTTCAAAACTCCACAAAAATCATTAGAAGCACCATAATCATGTAAAATACATAAACCACGCATCCCAACACGAATGTATGACATTATCCTAACAGTAACATGGCAATATACAACCAAAAAGATGTAGATTTCCACTCTCATCAACCCCCCAAACTACCATGTTGTTCGTCCCCGAACAACGATTTCAAAATACGAGAGAGATGAGAGTTGAAATTATAATGCAAACAAGGGATCACTCACAAATCCAAACCAAGATAATATACTCAAATGTCAAAATCCTATCAATTGAAAACACGCATGTCAAATCAGACACTCCCCAGTCCAGAATGCTCATCTTCCACTCTCACAGATAGTATTTGCACTCATCGCTCAAGTGTGAGCTATCCACTATCATGGCTAATATATATACACTCCAATCAATTCACATGCACGTGTAACCATAAGCTTGACAATTATCTAGACTCTCCACTAACTTGAAAGACTTAACGATGGGATCACAAAGGACTTGCTAAAGTTGTAACGTTGACTCTTTGGACAAGGGTAGGAAAATATGGGATAAGTTACTCGATCACTAGTAGAGAATCATTAGTAGAGATATTTCTTCAACACGTATACTAGACAAATCAATCTCTTTTTCTACTTTCAAGCTCAACGTCTTTTATTCATTTCTGTCTCTTCCTTTCAACTAGGGTACCAGTTTCAGGCACTACCTACCAGTTTCAGGCACTACCCCTTTACAAGTTTTAACTATTTTGCACTTCAATCACTTTTCTCCACGTTCATCTTCCCAAATTTCTTTTCTCACCACACCAATCTATCTCCTTTATTCCTCTACTAGGATTGGTATTTAAAAGCTTTTAAAGGATTAAATTGGCTATCTTTATAGGCTTCCAAAGAATAAGGCATAAAGGCTCAAACGGGAAACTAAAGATAATATTTGAAGGTAGGATAAAATTTTTGCTAGTGACTCAATAAAGAATAAAATGGCCTAAGTTCATTTTCCATAATCTAATCAATCATCTAGTCTCAAGTAGATTAAGAGTCAAGTTCTAGAATACATGCATGTAAACGATGCTCTCAAGAAATAAACCAATCATGTGTAATTTTCATGATTCTTAGAAGCTCAAATTCTCACATGGGTTTAACGGAATAACGAGCACTCCTTCATAGGTTGATGAACCAATTTTAATACATGCAACAATCTTTAAGCATTCCAACATCCAAATACATCTCTAGCTGGATTATAACAATTATCTCACAACACCACATTAATACTCAACTCACCAATAGTAAAAATAAATCAATTGCTTAGACAAATCAATCAATCATCATCTAAGAACCAAAAATTAACCACTGATGCTAGGATAAACACGCAACAAAAACAAATAAACGACACACACCTGGACAATCACAAAAAATCGACATCTCAATATAATCAAATGACTCAAAAATACCAAAAAATCGCAAAAATTAATTGCCCAAGCAAACAACACAATGAAGCAACTTTACTTTGGTGCAGCAAGATACAAGTATACACGTATCCCCCCTAAACTTAGATCAAACAAAGTGAGAGCATAAGTTTGTAAAGAAGTTTACACCTTAGTCGAGCAACACCTAATAAAATTTCTACATTGACAGACACAATAAAGCAATAAAAACGGGAGGGTCGGCCCCCAACAAGCGCTCAAGTTTAACATCGGAGAGTCACGATGGATACCTCTTACTGACTACTGACTTGGAGCACAGTCCCCTCGCATTCGTACCTTCAAGTACGTCCTTCCTCTATCATTGTTAACCCAACCACCTCACATTTCTTTGTCACCGATACAGGATCCTCCATGTCAAAACACGAACTGAACAAGTTAGAATCTTTAACACCCATATAAGAAGGAAAATCCGAAGGTAAATTCCGAGGCTTCAAATACGGATCATCCATGATTCCTGCAACCAAAACATTATCAAACATAATAGCAGAGTTAGTAATAGGAAAAGTAAGAGATCCGCTTGCTTTGTCGATCCTCTCTACCATGTCAATTCCTTTCTCCTCATATTTAACCTCCTTTTCAACAGTGGTACTCTTCTCTCGATTCACCATGTCAGCTGTGGTCTTCATTATCTATGCATTTCTTGCATCACCTAATGTAAGCAACTTCTCAAGATAGTCAATACATGCATCATTGGACAAACTCTCAAACTCTGCATCAGACAAGACAAAGTTTTCATCATGCTTTGTGTCCACTACATCCATAGACTTGCATTGCTGCTGATCTTTAGGCCACTGCATCTCCTTATTCAACAACAAAACCACTTCCTTATCATCGGCTCTAAGCTTCAACTCTCCATTGAATACATCTATCTGTGCTCTTCCAGTAGAAAGAAATGGAAGCCCTAAGATAAGTGGAGAGCCATTCTTTTCATCCTCCATGTCAAGTACTAGAAAGTCCACAGGAAAAACCAAATCTGTACCTTCACCAGCACATCTTCCACAACTCCCTCGGGGTATGTAAGCGATCTATCTGCTAACTGTAAGGCCACAGATGAGGGTTTCAACTTCCCCAAACCAAGCTTCTTGTACACTGATAAAGACATCAAATTTATGCTGGCTCCTAGATCACACAATGCTCTTCTTGATGGTCCTTTTCCTATCTCACAAGGAATGATGAAGCTACCAGGATCCTTCAGCTTCTCAGGTAACTTTCTTTGGATTATAAAATTGCAATTCTTCATTTGGTTAACCTTCTCCACACTGTTCAGCTTTCTTTTTCTTGAGATGAGTTCCTTAATGAGCCTTGCGTAATATAACATTTGGTCTATGGCCTCTGAAAGGGGAACAGTAATTTGAACATCCCTCATCACCTTAGCAAACTTCCTGAATTTCTCATCCAAGCTCTTCGACAACTGTCTTTGAGAAAACGGAAGTGGTACCCTCGTTTTTGGAAGTCCTAAACAGTCTCTCTCGAAAATCTCTTCCGTCTTCCTCAACCTCTTCACTCGCTGCCATTTTTTATCAGTTATGGCTTGATCAGAATAGTTCACAATAGAATTTGGAAGCGCAGGGAACCCAGGAGGTGAGCTTGTATCGAGTCGGGGTTGTACTGCATCCTTTAGCTCTTCCGGATCACCCCCCAAACCTGACTCAGCTTGAATAAGAGCCGAGCTAGTGGCTAAACGACCTTGCTCTTCTTCTATTCCTTCCTTTCCTATTTCTGTCATGTCCTGCATCAGTTCTTGACCTTTACAGTGCTTCCCAGATTTCAAAGAAATTGCATTTGCACTCTCCTTTGGGTTGATTTCTGTGTCTGAAGGAAACTTTCCCTTCCGAATTTGACTGCTGCTGCTGATTTACCATAGTGGAGATCTGACCAATCGAATATGTGAGACTCTGCAACTGCTTGTTGACTTCTTCATTCTACTTTGTCATACTCAAATCCATGAGTACAATGCAGTTGTTGATCTTGTCAATATCTCCATCAGTCTTCTTCATATATCTAGCCAACACTTCATCAATGCTAGCTCCTTCTTCTTCAGTCTTGGCTCCATGATCAAAATTAGGATGTAATGGAACTGCATTATTCGGATTTGAATAAGCAAAGTTCTCATGCCTCTGCTGATTCTGCTATCTTCCTTGATTGCTTGGACCAGCTTGATTGCTGGGGCCTCGATTGCTAGGGCCTCCACCTTGGTTATTCCTTTGATTAGAATTTCCTTGGGGGTACCTGTTTCCCTGGCAATTTTGAGGTGCTCTTAAACCCTATAAACTATGTCCCATAGCCCAATTTGCATCCTCAACTCCCTGAACATTCATAACCACATCATCACTCAAAGGCCCTTGGTTGCCTCCCCCACTATTACCTGATATTAAAGTAACCAAGTGTTTATTCATCTGCTCTAATTGGGACACAACTTTATCATTTCTATCTGCCTCGGAAAACTTCTCCTCAACCTTAGCAACTTTCCCGAGTATATAGGTCCCTCTAATCCTTTCCGATGGACAATCTCTAGAGTTTATAGAGATGTCATCGAACAACTTCTCCACGACATTAGAAGTTTTTCTGAAGATCGTTCCTCCTACAGATGCATCAACTAGCACTCTAGACTCATTGTTAAGGCCATTGTAAAAGAGACTGATGAGCTAAGACTTTTTGAATCAATGTTGAGGGCATCTCCTCAAAGCATCAGTAAATCTTTCCCAAGCTTCTCCAAATGACTCATCTCTTCTCTGTTTGAACTGATTAATTTCTTGCTTCAGTGCAAGAATCTACCCTGGTGGCATAAAACGATCCATAAACAACTGCTGCAACTCAGTCCAATTAGCACAGCTGTCCCCAGTCAACTTATCGGACCACTCCCTCGCCTTGTCAACCAACAAAAATTGAAAAAGCCTAATTTTCCATTTCTCATTATTAGAGTCAACGGCTTTAACTGTATCCATGTAGCTGTTGAAGTGCTTTAGATGTCTGTATGGTTCATCAAAAATGCCTCTGGCATAGGGGTTTTTTCCACTATGTTGATCAGGGCTGGTGTTATGTCATTCGCTTCATCAGCTTGAATGGCCCCAACTACGCCTGATCCTCTAAGATTGGCAGACTTGAATGTCTCCCGCATGATAATGTCATCCTCATATGTTCTATCTCTCATAATTGCTGATTCTATTTCAAATTCTGATTCAGACTCTTCTGAGATAGTTTGATTTTCACTCTGCTCTTCTTCCTCCACTATGACTGCTTTAGGTGCTGATGTGTCTGCTTTTTTTTTGGATTCAGTACCTTAACAGCCTTAGGAGGTGCTTTGATCTTCTTTGCTGCTCTTTCCTTTTTCTTGTAGTCGCTTCAACCTCCGGATCAAATTCGAGAATTTGTGTTCCCTTCTTTGACCTGGTGTGCATGCAACTTCAAGAATTCAAAGTATAGACAATTAAATCTCAAAGCAAAAATTCTAATTAAATAAGTAACAAAAGCAAATAAATAATTTATTGTCCCCGGCAGCACGGCACCATAAACTTGTTAGGCAATTATTGCGCACCTCAATTAAAATCCCCAAGTGTAGGATGTTAATTGTAATGACAAGTACCCCAGTTAAAATTAATATCGTTCCCACTAAGACAATTAATTATTTATTTAATTTCTATAACTCTTTAATCAGAATTGTGGTAACCAATTTCAAATTGTTTAAATGAATTAATATCTAAGAATTTACATGACAATTAACAAATAAATAAAAGCAATATGAATTATTCAAGATTGATCAAGAGAAAAATAACAGCTCTATGGTATCTGGTGTAGTGCAATTGATTTGGTCTCCTAGATACTAATAAGGCAAATTTCATAAACCTCCGGATGACAAATTCGACTAACATATATTCTCTGAAAGTACTACTCAAACTTTTTCACTTCCTACTTGATTTCCTAATTGCATTGTTCCACTAAGAATATAAAATATCTTATTTACCAGCCCTTAGGATTATCGTGTTCACGGGCAAACTACTATAATCCCTAGCAAACAGACAATATTAAGTACGTATGCACACATGCTAACACAACATACCAAGCATCACGGGCAACATCAATAGCATGTTATGAAGACGTTACAAACATTAATATAGTCTGCATAAATCGAATAAATAAGAATCTTAATAGCAATAAAATCACAATACTTTGTCTAGGGTTCCAAATCAACTATCCTAACCTTCAATCCTTAAAACTGCAAAGAGTTTTTAGCCCATAAGGTTACAGACAATCCTCATGGCTGACAATTTCATAATACAATCACAAAAGAAGGAATTAAGAGAAGAAAAAGAAACCCTAATGTCACGTGGTTCGCGTCTTTCCTCCATCTCTCCGATTGAATTGCTATCTCAACCGCACTTGATCCTCTCTCTGGACCGATGGAATGGATGGATGGATGAATTCTGATGTATGTGGATGTGGGTGGATGGTGCGTGAATTGAATTCACGTTCTATTCTTGTGTGAATGATCGGTCTCTCTTCTCTAAGTGTTGGATCCCCCTTATATACTCTAGGCCTCAAAACTGACTCATTTGGGCTGCTTTCTCATGTTGTCACACACAGGGGTTCGAAAATCCCAACTTTTGGCCCGAAATTATACAACACGAGTTGGAATACCCAACCTGAATTGATAGCATGACTCGTATTGCACTGAATCGCAACTCGTGTGTCCTAGCACGAGTTGTGTTACAAAGTCGAGCTCTCGCTTGTTAAGTCGACTGCAATGCTCTGAAACTGATTCGGCCACTGACCCCAACACGAGTTGAGCTACTGCCTGTCAACTCGTGTTGGTTAACTGTATAAAATCTGCCGCAACTCTGCCTCACACGACATGTAACTCGGCTTGTCTCAGACGCAACTCGACTCGAGCTGCAAGTTGAGCTACGCAAGACAAGTCGAGTTGACTCACTGATCAATTCTGACCCTTTACGGTATCCAACACGACTCGAGTTGCCAAGTCATGCTGACTCATGCAACTTGAGTAAGCTCCTTTTCAACTCATTTATTTCCCATCTTCGATTTCACTTCATTCTTTCCCGTTTTAACCTTTAAAACTTCACAAAAACCATTAGAAGCACCATAATCATGTAAAATACATAAACCACGCATTCCAACACAAATATATGGCATTATCCTAACAAAAACACGGTAATATACGACCGAAAAGATGTAGATTTCCACTCTTATCAAGCAACCAGTTGCTGTTGCTATATTTCTATGAAGGTTGTCCATGATGGATCGAAACATGCTTGATGCCGCTAGTGGAGGAGCATTCATGATGAAGACACCTACTGTTGCTGGGAATTTGATTACTAGCATGGCTGCCAAAACCCAACAATTTGGCACCCGTGATCCATCGGTTAGGGAAGTAAAGGAGGTGCATGACTCCAAAATGGAGAAAACTTTGAACAAATTAATAGCTGCTGTTGTAAATCTTGCAAATGGAAGAAGGGTCTCAATCTTGTCAAAATTGTTTAACTTATGATCATTCCACTCTTGACTGCAGAGCTGCACTTAGTGAGGAACAAGTAAACCCCGTGGGGTAACCTTTTGATCCCTTTTCATAAACCTACAATTAGGGTTGGAGAGATCATCCTAACCTTAGGTATGGTAGTGGACAAGGAGAAAATAGGGGGCATCACAATTCCAAGAGAAAAGAATAATGAATAGATAACAAGATCAGCCTCAAGAAGGTAGAAATCGGCACCATGGAGAATCAAGCTCGGGAAGCTCATTTGAAGAGCTTGTGAAGGAAATGGACGCCAATAATCTAAAATTCCAAGTGTTGACTAAATCATCCATCCATAACTTGGAAAATCAATTGAGTCAATTTGCTACGACAGTAGGCCAAATGCAAGCTCAAAATAGTGGGAAGTTGTCTTGACAACCGAAATAAATCCTAAGAATGTGAGCACCATCACGCTGCGAAGTGGAAAGCAATTGGCGGATGTTGCAAAACCCAAGTTGAGAATGATGGAGAAAATAATTCTAAAAATAAGAGAATTGAAGTTGAAGGTCCTGCTGGTGCTGTGGAAAAAAGGGAATGATCAGATTGAATCCGAACCTACTGAAAATGCCAATCTGCAAAAACACAGCAATACTGACACTTAACCTTTCAATGTCGGGCCTGCTGAAAAAAATCAAGTAACCAATTCTGATCCAACTCCTTTAAACTATTACCATCTGCCTTTTCCAAGCAGGATGAAGAAGGCGAACACACTGAGAGAGATAAGCAGACACTTGAGGTATTTCGGAAAGCGAAAATCAATATACCTCTCATTGAGGTAATTAAACAAATTCTGAGATACGCCAAGTTCTTGAAGGAGTTGTGTACCAACAAAAGAAGCTGACTAGGAATGAAAAAGTTGTGATGGGAGAGAACGTCTCAACTGTCATTCAGCAAACATTACCCTAAAAGTGCAAGGATCCCGGCATGTTTGTGGTTCCTTGCAAGATCGGGAATTTCAAAGTGGAGAGAGCTATGTTTGACCTTGGAGCTTCCATATATGTGATGCCTCAGTCAGTGTTTGAGAAGCTAGGAGTGGGAGAATTAAAGAAGATTGGAGTTGTCATCCAGCTTGCTGATTGAAGCCAGACATACCACGATGGGATCATTGAAGATGTTCTTGTACAGGTAGACAAACTCGTTTTCCTTGCTAATTTTATGTATTGGAAATGAATGAACACCCATCAAATTCCACTACAATCCTGTTTGGGAGACCTTTCCTCAACACTTCACGCATAAAGATAGATGTGAGTGAAGAAGATAGATGTAAGTGAAGGCACTCTCATGATGGAATTTGATGGGCAGATCATTCGATTCAATATATATGATGCTATGAAGTACCCTGATGATGCTAACTTACATTCTGTGGTGAGTACTGTTGAACCTATTGTCTAGGAACATTTCGATTTCACTAGTAGGGATGCATTGGATACTGTTATTGCACATGGAATCACCAAAGAGGACTATGAAAGATTGAATCATGAAGATCTAAATTACTTTGTCAATGCCTTGCACAATTGTCTACAAAGGCCGAGCAGCTCAGAAGTTGTTTCTGTTAAATTGCGTAACATTTTTCTAAAAATTCTTTCATCTATAGTGCAGGCACCGAAGTTTGAATTGAAACCACTCCCTGAGCACTTGAAGAACTCCTACTTGGGACCAGATTCCACTTTGTCGGTGTCATCTCGTCAAAGTTGATTGGAGAACAAGACGCCTATCGGATGGACTGTGGTGGATTTGAAGGGTATCAGTCCCGCACTTTGCATGCACCACATTCTACTTGAGGATGATGCCAAACCATCCCGAGAAGCCCAGCGCCGATTAAACCCACCGATGATGAAGGTTATGAAGAAGAAGGTGTTGAAACTTCTGAGTGTGTGGATCATTTATCCCATCTCGAATAGTGTGGGTCAATCTTACTAAAGTGGTACCAAAGAAATAAGGTGTAACCGTGGTTGACAATGATAAGGGTGATATGGTGCCAACACATTTGCAAACGGGTTTGATGTGTATGCATGGATTACCGCAAGTTCAATAACATGACTAGAAAGGGTCATTTCCCTTTACCCTTCATTGATCAGATGTTAGAAAAACTTGCAGATTATTCGTAATATTGTTTTCTTGATGGTTTCTCTGGTTATTTTCAGATCGTTATTGCTCTTGAAGACCAGGAAAAAACAACCTTTACATGCCCCTTTGGGATTTTTGCATGTCGTCAGTTGCCTTTCGGGCTTTGCAATGCACCCACCACTTTCCAAAGGTACATTGATAAGCATTTTTTGAATTTGTGGGTAATATAATCGAAGTCTTTATGGGTGGTTTTAGTGTCTATGGAGCGTCTTTTATTAATTGCCTTGGAAATCTTGAATTGATTTTGAAAAGATGTGTAGAAACAAACCTTGTTTTGAATTGGGAAAAATGTGATCACTTTATGGTAGAAAAAGGTATTGTTTTAGGACACATAGTTTCTAAAAAGGGAATTGAAGTTGATAAGTCTAAGGTTGATCTTATATCTACATTACCTTACCCCACATCCGTGCGGGTGATGAGTGATATTTTTGCCTAGATTTTAGTGTCTTTTTATATGTGTTTTTGTATTATTTCATTCGTATTTTGTGTATATTTTGGTGGTG
Organism: Pogostemon cablin; assembly: GCA_023678885.1. Taxonomy (NCBI): domain Eukaryota; kingdom Viridiplantae; phylum Streptophyta; class Magnoliopsida; order Lamiales; family Lamiaceae; genus Pogostemon; species Pogostemon cablin. The sequence goes on along the minus strand of CM043008.1, from coordinate 9,586,043 downwards.
TTTTGTGTTTTTATGGAAATGTGTGAGAATGAGCTTAAACGTATGATTTCCAGGTAAAAATAGATTCTAGATGCAAAAAGGAAGACGTCGAAAAAAATGGATCTCAATTCCGAGTTGAAACGAGCAAGAAATGAATAATAGAAAGAAACACGGGCTGAAAGAGAATCACGGCCATGTTACAGAAGAAACACGGCCTCTTTTAGGCAGTGTGAGGTGGCATGACCGTGTTCCTGAAGAATTCAAATTTTACACAAAAAAGCCCATTTCTCACTTAAGCCCATGATCCAAATTTTGCCCTAATTTCTTTGATCCTTCACCATTATAAATACTCTCATTTCCAAATTTTGAAGAGAGAAGGGTTTTACTTGGACACACACATCACATACCATTTCCTTCATTTCACACCATCATCTTCATCCATTCACCATCCATCCATCTACACTTGATCCCCTCCATCAAATCCACTATCCAAGTGATCAAGGAAGCAAGGGAGAGTGAAGATTACAAAAAGAAGAAGGAGATCTCCATTGAAACACTTCAAAGAGGGAATCTAATTCTAATTTTTGTGAACTTCGTTATAAATTTGTCATGAGATTTATAGATACAATTGTCTATATTGTTTTCTCTAAGACTATGATAGGCTAATCTCCTTTGTGAGATTAGTTCCATGATTGGTGTTGGATAATTTAATTTTTATACAATTTGATTTTAATCTTGAATGGGCTTTGTGCTATTTCTATCATTGATTGTTTATTGCTTGATTTATATGATGACATGTGTGATTAATTGTCATGGGCATATGGTTAGATTGAGAAATCAATTATGTGTTTAGGATAGTTCATTGAATCATTTCATCATACACTTCATATGAAATTAATTTAGAATGAGATAGAGATATCATTCTAGATCTAGAACCCATTGATAAAATATTTGATTAGCTTAATCGAGAGATTGATAGATTAGGTGAGGAGAACCAAGTCATTAGTGAATTCATTGTACCTTAAAAAGGAATATTGCCTATGGTTTAATACCTCGTTAGGGAACTCGTAGAGTAATTAGTACCTAGTGGGAGGTGTTCACTTTGGTCTCGATCCTATGTGCTTTTGGGAGCCTTATTAAGGGCCTACATCCTATCCATCTCGAGAAAGAGTTTAGGTGGAATTAGTGATCGCTCCTATGCCACGTTCATGAGAAATTAGAATTAATTGCATGATTTCTTTATTACCTACACCATGATTGTTGCTAATCTCATCCTTGCATTATTTGAAATCCATTTATCTTGCATTCATTTATTTCTTGTTCTTGTATTAGTTTCATTGCATTTATTTGCAAGCTATCCATCCTATTCCGTCGTCTTTATAAAATCACGATAAACTTGAGATCACTTAAACTCTAGTACCTTCATCCCTGTGGTTCGATAAATTCTTTAATTGGTCATCCTGACTAGATACGATCAATCAAATGGCGCCATTGCCGGGGAGGTAACGGTCGCTAGTAGTTTGACGAAGGATTATTTAGAGTGGTCTTAATAAGGACATTTATTTTTATTTTTGCATCTTACATTTGCTTCGGAAAATTTTGTTCAAATTTTTTTCTTTCTTTTGTAGGTGCATACCTTGAGAAGGAAGAAGGTGAACAAGCCTAAAAATATGATCTCCATGGATATTCTTCGTGATTTGGTGAATAGAAGAGTTTATTCCGCTATGAACACACAAGAAAATTTTCAAGGATTTCAAATGCCAAATTTTGGACCTAATTTGCAACCAGATTTCAGAGTACAAGTTCCTAATATGCAATTCCAACAAGGTTATGAAGATTTTGGAGTTCCTCATCAAATGCATCAACAAGTATACCCTCAAGGTGTGGAAGATATTTTTTAAGAAAATTTTTCTAGACATCTAGAAGGAAATCAACCACACCTATGGGGAAATTTTTAAGACTCCAACACCTCTTATTCCATCCAAAGTGACCACAAAGAAAGGCTTAAAGAAGAGCTGTTTGAAAGGATGATAGCACACATTGAAGATGATAGAAAGTCTAATGAAGCATGGATGGATAGAATTGGAAATTGGTGTGACATGGTGACAAGTGCAATCGTAGCATTTGGTGCTAGGATGAACTCAATTGAGCACCAAGTAAGTCAAGTTATGTCCACCGTGGAAAGACTTCAAGAAGAAAACAACAAGCCTTCTACTTCCGGAACAAAGAGTGAATGCATGGTCATTAAGGATAAGAAAGAGGATAGTTTGGGGGTTGATGAGGTTATGAAGGAAAGAAGAGAAAGGGTGCCTAAGTGGGTGAAAGTCAAAGAGTTGAAAGAAGAGTTGAAGGAGGAATTCGATAGATTTGTCGAGTCTCTTGAAGAGATGGTAGAGAAAGTCAAGATTCGAAACCAAGAAGAGATTCATGCCCTTATGGAAGAAAAGAAGCCTCCGGAAACTAAGATCATGGATTCTACTCCCCACAAGCCAAAACCTTCTCATTCTATTGAAATTTTAAATTCTCTTAACTTCAATGATTTTATTGATAAAAAATTGTTTGGTGATTGTGGGAAAAAAGTTGCAAGAGGGCATCAACACTTGTCAATGCCCGAATTCTTACCGGGGGATGTGGTGGAAGTTCAAAATTCATATAAAGCCCCATGGAAGAAGTGGAACAAGTGGAAAGGACCATTTCTTGTGAAGAACACCTTCAGAGAACAATTGCTTGAGTTATTTAACAAGAAGGGAAACGCTCTTGTGGTTGAACGAGAGGGCAAAAGGCACTACTTCAAGAAGAAACCTATGATAGTGCCTAAAGACTATTCAAGACCACCATGAGCTAAAGACTATCGTCCGACTTGAAGACGTTAAACTTAGGGCTAGATGGGAGGCAATCCATCATTATCTTTATTGCTTTATTTAGTGCTTTAAATAAGGATTGTGGATTTGATATTGTTTTGCAATTTTTGGCATGTATGTTGATTGTGCTCGTGAGGAGAATGCGTATTGAAGATACGAAGGGGCCTTGATTTGAAGTGTATAGGTACATCACACCACTTTTTGCAAACTTAACTCGAAACTCTTGTTTCAATTTAAGTTTGGGGGGATATGGCATGGTGTGACATACTTTGTCTTGAAAGCATATACTTTTCGTATTTTTGGGCTAATTTTGAAATTTTTCTCATAAGTTTTGGTTTGATTTTGGTCCGATTAGTTGTATTGAAGTGCATGTTAGTCTATATTTTTAATGAAATTGTTGAGCTAATGGTTTTTATGTGTTTTTGAGCATGAATGAAGGGTATTGGAAGCACGAATTGAGCTCGGAGCTAACAATTTTCACTACCAAATACCTATTGAGGGAGTTGACTCTACACTTTATCACTTCTAGTTGCTTGACATAAATTGATTTTGATTTGGATTGATGTGATTAACATGTTACTTCATTTGTTATGTTTTGGGAGGTTTATTTTAGTAAGTTAGGATTTCCTTTTCAATCAAAGGTTGGGATGCTTGTGAGCTTAATTGATCATGGATGATATGAATGTGTGCTTCATTTTTCATTGATGGTGATTTTTATTCTTACATGTTATGTGTTTTTGGTTGTTTCTTATTTGGTGAGTCTTTTCTTATGTGTTTTGTGTGTATTTTTATTCTTGTTTAGGGTCTTTTTGGTGGTTTATTTTTGGGATGTCGTGAGTCATTTTTGAATGTGAGTGATGACATGCTGTGGTAATAAGTGATGACAAGTTATGATTAAGAATCTCTACACTTTCGAATTGTGACATGTTTTATTTAACTTGTTCAATTTTGAGATGAATGTGGTGTAATAAGTTCATTAAGGTCCAATGCATAAACTTGTGAGCATTTGAGCCTCAACCGTGCATACATGGTTTTTCCTTCATGAGTGGATCGATGGCGTTTGATAAGCTAGAACTTGCTCAAGGACTATAGGAACGAGCCCGATTTGTGGAGATTAGGGACATGATCTAAGGCCATCCTTATTATTTAATAGTCATTGTCATATATTTTCCTACCATGAACATCATCCCTAGTCAACCATTTTGAGCCTTGAAGCCTATTTCTTGTGAATTTAGTACATTACAAGTCTTGATTACCTACTTAAAGCCTTATATATACCCTTTTGTGTGGGTGATTGCGGAGATGGTAGCTAGAAGTTCAATCCAAGGAAAGTTGATGATTAGTACTTGTGAACATTAAAGACAAGAGAGGAAGAAAGAAAAGTGGAGAAGTTGGAGAGATTGGCCATCTCTTTGATTACTTACACTTGTTTAGTCACTATAACCATATTCTTCCTACCCTACTAAAGAGCCTATTATTACATCCTTAATGAAAGACCTTTTTGATTATTGATTGAAACTTTGGTGGTTTGTGAATGTAGTCTACGAGCAAGTTTATAGCGAGTCGAACCAATCGGTTAATGAGTGTAGATTTACCCCACTTCATAGAGTGTTGAGTGAAATTGATAATCTATGTGAGGGTTGGACTAAAAAGGGACTATATTACACTTTAGTCTCTTTTGATTGAAATTGTTAATTTTTCATGTTATGAGTTTAATGTTGTAGGATGACTTAACATAATTTATGGTTCTTATTGCTATTGATGTGTTATTACTTATGTTCGTTTAGTCTTTTCCTAGGTGAAAAAAAAATCATTCCCCTTGGTTTATCATTTTCGTTGTTTGGGGACGCACAACACTTTAAGTTTGGGGGTGTGATGAGTGATATTTTCGCCTAGATTTTAGTGTCTTTTTATATGTGTTTTTGTATTATTTCATCCGTATCTTGTGTATATTTTGGTGGTGTTTTGTGTTTTTATGGAAATGTGTAAGTGTAGGCACTTGAATTTTATTGCCTATTAAAGAAAAATATGTGGCAAATTAATGCAATAATTATCAATTATTTATTTATTCATTAAGGAATTTAAATAAATCTATTCCTAAAATAAAAGAGTAAATAATTGATAATTAGGCCAGATCCAGTCAAATAAGTCTGACTTAAAGCATAAGCAAGTTAAAGGCCCAAGCCCACAGAATCAGGTCAAATCAGCGAGTTATTTATGGGCCGTCCCCACCCTTCACCTATATAAGGAGCCTTTCTCCATTTATTCCAGGCACACATTCAAAGACCTGAAGACACAAACGCTCTGAAAAGATCAAGAACACTGGCAGTGCTCCCTTGATATCTTCAAGCATCTTCAAGTCAAGAACGACAAGCGATTCAGGATTAAGGTGCAGAGCTCTCCAAATCAAGCGTTCTTCATACACTAAGTTCTTCGGTGTTCTTAATGCCAAGAACAACATACGACCCGGGATTAAGGTGCTAAGCCCCCCAGATCGAGTGTTCTTTGGATCAAGTACGTTTAATCCAAATAAAGGCTCGAGGCCTCTGGATTAACGATATAAAATCCCAAATTTGAGTTCGTACAAGCTTCAACTGAAGATCCGAATCAACACACACAATCAACGCGATCAGCGTACACAACCAGTCAAAGTCTAAATTGGTTCGAGAGAACAATCAGAGGATATATAGAGATTGTTTTCTAAATTATCAAGTTTAATCCTTTTGGATTATTATTGTAATACTTTTGTATTATTTTATTATAAATACAAAATTTGTTGCTACAAATTTTGGCACTCCTGGTGGGACAGTCTCTACCTCTCATCTCTTTTGTCAACAAGCTCGAAGATACAAAGTATGACTCCTCTTAGGATCGCGATAAAAAGGTCATCTACCACAAAGCCTTTATAACTATAAGCTATGAAGACGCAAGTTATGACTCCGCTAAAGATTGCGATATGAAGGACTACTGCATCAAAGCTTCCAGAGTTGCAAACTGACAAGGTTGAAGCCGTTACAAGAAGTATGTCTGAAGGCTCCTCAAAGACAAATCGTATGGTTGGGATTACTCTCAATAAGCCATTACTCAGCGACAAAGATGGTGAAGATGACTCTATCTGCTCAACTCCTCGCTCCACGCCAAGCTCACGACCAGCCTCAACTAAAGCTGCAGTGATAACGACAAGTGCTATGACCATTGAGGATCAACTTGCAAGTATGATAAGAGCCATTGAATGTCTCAACAAGCACATGGAAGTTCAAGATGTAAAGATCTTCGTACTTATAAAGAAAATGGATAATGCGGAGACAAGCCGTACAAATAAGAAACAAGTTGAAGATGAGCACGAGGAGAAAGACTCGACGAAACATCATTCACCTGAAGAAAAGCCAGCTAAGGATAAGATACAAGTTTCAACTGACGGAACACTTCCTATCAATCAACTAAAGAATATCGTGATAAATACGATAAAAGATAAGTTTGAAAGGAGCTCCAAATCTTCTTCAACCTACGCCAAGCCATATATAAAGAGGATTAACAACTTGAAGATGCCAGCTGACTACCAACCTCCTAGGTTCCAACAATTTGATGGCAAAGGCAACCTAAGACAACATGTGGCACACTTCGTCAAGACATGCAATGATGCTGGAACCTACGAAGATCACATGGTGAGATAATTCGTCCGATCTCTAAAAGGAAATGCCTTCGATTGGTATATCGACTTGGAAACTAACTCCATTAACAGCTGGGGGCAAATGGAAAAAGTATTCCTCAACCTCTTTTATAGCACACGAAGAACTGTTAGCATGATGGAGCTAACAAATACTCGTCAAAGTGCTGAAGAATACGTCATCGACTATATCAACAGATGGAGGAGCCTAAGCCTCAATTGTAAAAAAAAGCTGTCAAAAACTTCAGCTATTGAAATGTGCATTCAAGGGATGCAATGGAATCTTAGCTACATACTCCAAGGAATTCGACCTAAAACTTTTGAAGAGTTGGCTATAAGAGCTCACGATATGGAGTTAAGTCTGACATCAAATGACATCGAATGACCTTCTATTCAAGTCATGTCTTTCGATGAGCGATTGGAAGAGGAACCACAAACAAAGGCTGCAGTTTCTATAAAGATTAATAGAAATGAAGTTGAAGTAAGAGAAAATAGTGCATCCCAAGATTGTGGGCAATGAACACTTGACAAACTTAAACACAAAGCTCCTTGACATGAGCTAAAACTGTCTGCATTACGTTCCTTAATACGAGCTTAAACTATCTAAAATCTCCCAAGTCAAATCTCCCTGACACGAGCGAAAATTGTCTACATCACGCTCCCTGACCCGAGCAAAAACTGTCTAAATCACGCTCCTTGACATGAGCTAAAACTATCTACAAGTCATGCTCCTTGATATGAGCTTAAACTATCTAACAAGCCTCAAGTCATGCTCCTTGATACGAGCCTAAACTATCTAACACAAATCAAATTCAAGGCTCCTCGATACGAGCAAAAACTATCAATACTATACTCCTTGATATGAGTATAAACTGTCCACACATCAAATCATATCTCCTTGAGAAGAGACAAAACTCTCTACATGTTCGATACTCCTTGATATGAGTATAAACTATCTACACATCAAATAAAATCTCCTTGGGAAGAGGATAAACTCTCTACAAATAAAGCTCCTCGGCACGAGCGAAAATTGTTCACACAATACTCCTCGACACGAGTGAAAATGTCCACACAAGGCTCCTTGACATGAGTATAAACTGTCTACAAGTTCAAATTCAAGACTCATTGACATGAGTATAAAATGTCAATAAATTCAAGTTCAACGCTCCATAACGCACGAGCCTAAACTGCATGTTACTCCTGGCCCGCATGAGTATAAAATGTGTACAGCACCCCCATTCAAACCAAATCATGTTCCTTGAACTACATTATGACTTGATCCTCTTCAAAGAGGTACGTAGGCAGCTTAGCACTTCACTAAGTTCAGTAATAATTCAGACTATTCATATCAAGTTGGTGAGGCAAGCAATAAAATTCAATCATGTTGATCAAGAATAAATTATCACAATTTGTTCACTTCAACACAAAGGCGTCCGTGAACAAAATGCGAGGGGGCATTTGTAGGACTTGAATTTTATTGCCTATTAAAGGAAAATATGTGGCAAATTAATGCAATAATTATCAATTATTTATTTATTTATTAAGGAATTTAAATAAATTTATTCCTAAAATAAATGAGTAAATAATTGATAATTAGGCCAGATCCAGTCAAATAAGTCTGACTTAAAGCCTAAGCAAGTTAAAGGCCCAAGCCCACAGAATCATGTCAAATCAGCCCTGGACCAATCAGACTGCAAGTTATTTATGGGGCGTCCTCACTCTTCTCCTATATAAGGAGCCCTCTTCCATTTATTCCAGACACACATTCAAAGACCTGAAGATACAAATTCTCTTAAGAGATCAAGAACACGAGCAGTGCTCTCTTGAGATCTTCAAGCATCTTCAAGTTAAGAATGGCAAGCGATTCGGGATTAAGGTGCGGAGCTCCCCAAATCAAGCGTTCTTTATACACTAAGTTCTTCGGCGTTCTTCACTCCAAGAACAACATACGAACCGGGATTAAGACGCTAAGTCTCCCAGATCGAGTGTTCTTCGGATCAAGTACGTTTAATCCAAACAAAGGCTTGAGGCCTCTGGATTAACGTTATAAAATCCCAAATCTGAGTTCGGACAAGCTTCAACTGAAGATCCAACTCAACACACACAGTTAACGCAATCAGCGTAGACAACCAGTCAAAGTCCAAATTGGTTCGAGAGAAGAATTAGAGGATATATAGAGATTATTTTCTAAATTATCAAGTTTAATCCTTTTGGATTATTATTGTAATACTTTTGTATTTATTTTATTATAAATATAAAATTTGTTGTTATAGTGAGAATGAGCTTAAACATATGATTTCCAGGTAAAAATAAATTCTAGACGCGAAAAGGAAGACGTCGGAAAAAATGAATCTCAATTCCGAGTTGAAACGAGCAAGAAATGAATAATAGAAAAAAACATGGGTTGAAGGAGAAACAAGGCCATGTTTTGCCATGTTACAGAAGAAACACGGCCTCTTTTAGGCCGTGTGAGGTGGCATGGCCGTGTTCCTGAAAAATTCAAATTTTACAAAAAAAAGGCCCATTTCTCACTTAAGCCCATGATCCAAATTTTGCCCTAATTTCTTTGATCCTCCACCATTATAAATACTCTCATTTCCAAATTTTTAAGAGAGAAGGGTTTCGCTTGGACACACATCACATACCATTTCCTCAATTTCACACCATCATCTTCATCCATTTCCTCCTTTGTGCGATTAGCTCCATGAATGGTGTTGGATAATTTAGTTTTTATGCAATTTGATTTTAATCTTGAATGGACTTTGTGCTATTTCTATCATTGATTGTTTATTGCCTGATTTATATGATGACATGTGTGATTAATTGTCATGGGCATATGATTAGATTGAGAAATCAATTATGTGTTTAGAATAGTTCATTGAATCATTTCATCATACAAATCATGTGTATTAATTTATAATAAGATAGAGATATCCTTCTAGATCTAGAACCCATTGATAGAACATTTGATTATCTTAATCGAGAGATTGGTTGATTAGGTGAGGAGAACCAAGCCATTAGTGAATTCATAGTACCTTAAAAGGGAATATTGCCTATGGTTTAGTACCTCGTTATGAAACTCGTAGAGTAATTAGTACCTAGTAGGAGGTGTTCACTTTGGTCTCGATCCTATGTGCTTTTGGGAGCCTTATTAAGGGCCTACATCCTATCCATCGCGAGAGAGAGTTTAAGTGGAATTAGTGATCGCTCATATGCTACGTCCATGATAAATTATAATTAATTGCATGATTTCTTTATTACCTACACCATGATTGTTGCTAATCTCATCCTTGCATAATTTGGAATCCATTTATCTTGCATTCATTTATTTCTTGTTCTTGTATTAGTTTCATTGCATTTATTTGCAATCTATCCATCCCATTCCGCTGTCCTTATAAAATCACGATAAACTTGAGATCGCTTAAACTCTAGTACCTTCCTCCCTGTGGTTCGATAAATTCTTTAATTGGTCATCCCGACTAGATACGATCAATCAGCGGGAAGTTCATTCTTTTCTTTGACATGCAGGTTTTTATAAAATGTTTATTAAGGACTTTTCAAAGATAGCAAAGCCTCTTTGCGAGCTGCTGCAAAAAGATGTGTAATTTAAGGTGAAAGATTCTTGAGAGGAAGCTTTTGATAAGTTGAAGGAGTTGCTAACCACGCCACCAATAATCCAACCATCGGATTGGAGATTGCCATTTGAAATAATTTGTGATGCGAGGACTACGCCGTAGGAGCAGTATTGGGGCAACGAGTTGACAAGGCAGCTCATGTGATTTATTATGCTTCGAAAACCTTGGATAGTGCTTAAGCTAACTACTCTACTACGGAAAAATAACTCTTGGCCATTGTTTTTGCTTTAGAAAATTTTTTCATATTTATTGGGAACTAAAGTGATTGTCTTCTCTGATCATGCAGTCCTTCTTTATCTCATGACGAAAAAAAAGCAAAGCCTCGGCTAATTCGGTGGATTTTATTGCTATAAGAGTTCGACTTGGAAATCAAAGACAAAAAAGGATCAGAGAATCTGGTGGCCAACCATCTAAGTCGTCTGATTAGATAAGAGGATGAGCAGCCAATTTTAGAAAAATTCCCTGATGAACATCTGCTGGTAGTTCTGGAATCTGCGAAAAATTCGACAAACCTGACCCTTCAGTGTCAGAAGACTCTATTCCTTGGTTCACCGATTTGGCGAATTTTCTGGCCTCCCATGAATTTCCAGCTGATATGAGTAAGGCCCAGCATGATAAGCTCCGCAGTAATGCCAAGTACTACATGTGGGATAATCCGTACTTATAGAAATATTGCTCCGATCAAGTTATAAGAAGGTGCGTACCTGATGTTGAATTTAATTCAATTCTCACCTTTTGTCATAGTCATGAGGGCTGGGGTCATTTTGGTTTTAAGAGAACTGCTTTCAAAGTGCTTAAGTGTGGATTTTATTGGCCGACACTATTCAAGGATGCATATGAGTTGTGCAAGTCTTGTGATAGATGTCAACGTGTAGGAAATATTTCTCAAAGGAATGAAATGCCCAAAAATCCTATAATTGTTTATGAAATCTTTGATGTGTGGGGGATGAATTTTATGGGACTTTTTCCTTCATCGTTTGGTCATACTTACATATTGCATGCCGTTGATTATATTTCAAAGAGGGTGGAAGCAAAATCCACCAGGACTAATGATTCTAAAGTGGTTGCAGGTTTCCTTCGATCTAATATCTTTTGTAGGTTTGGAATTCCTAGAGCCATCATCAATGATAAAAAGGCACGCATTACTGGAGAGAAATCTCTGAATATACCAAATTCACGAATTACGAATGAGACTACCCTTTGCACTACTAGCTCTGTACTCCCTCTACCCTAGTGTGATTTCTTTCCATAGAGGGTCTGCTTTAAACTCCTCTTCGACATATTCAACTAAAGGGACCCCCAAAGATAACATCAATTGATCGACTGTCCATCTAAATGTGGTATCCCCCCTCCAATCTGAATTTTAGCCCCTCTTTAGTCTTTTCTAATGCACTCAGAGATATGCCAGGTCCTCATATAGGATAATTTCCACTCACTAAATCCCTCAACCCAACCATATCAATCATCCTAAAGATGTCGTCATGCAATCCTAATGACTTAAGCAGAGCTGTGTCAACATAACAAGTGGACTTGAGTTCTCTCTTCTCTAACCTCTTGTATATAGAAATTTGTAAAGGACCTAACATCGAGATGGAGTGCTTATTTGGGAAGCAGAAAATAGGACGGGAGCGCAGGGTGGCGGTGCCTCGCTTTCGGTGGCTTTCGGTGCTGGAGGTTGTTCATCCTTTCCCGGTTTCTCATCGGAAGCGCTCTGTGCAGCGGTGGCAGCGGGTTTCATCGGAAGCATCGTCTTCATGATGTGCGATGATAGACCGAGATGGTTTCGCTTTTTCTATTATGCGCTGCCACTTACCTGTGGAGCTTCAACACAATTCATGGTGGGCAATCCATGAACAATCGAGTATCGTTCACTGCATTTCTTACTATCTAAACCCAATACCAAACCAAACACATTCAATAGACGAACACTTAAAAGATTAACACAAGTTTCCTTATGCCTTAGACATAACCTACATTATGTGTATTATTTGATTAAATCCGAAATAACTGACCGAAGTGAAGTAAATATTTTATTTGATTATCAAACTTTCAATTTAAGTTTCTGTTTTAGTGTTCTAAAATTTCGATAATTTGATTCAATTTCGTTATGATAATAAAATAGTCGATTCATGGTATGCATTAAAAAATTTGTACTGTAATTCTAAATATTTTAATAGACGTTTTATTCTCAACATTAACTCCTCAATTAAGATGAGATTGTTTGGAGCTTTTTTTTTTTAAGGTTATACTGATTTTAGCATGAAATACTAATATTATGTGTTTTATGGGAGTTTCTTATGTGATTTTATATGTATAGGAACACTGAATTCAATCATTTTATTAGCATTAAAAAATAATTAAAATAATAAAGAAAGGGAATTTAATCCATTCAAGGCCTGAAAAATGAATAAACTATCAATTTGGGGCATGAATTATTATTTCTATCAATTTGGGACCTGAATTTAGACCCTAAATTGATAAAATATGAGATAATATTTGACAAATTCAGGTCCGAGATTTGATAATTTTACATATTTCAGGCCTCAAATTGATAGAAAAAATAATTCAGGTCCCAAATTAATAATTTACCCATTTTTCAGGCCTTGGATTGATAAAAAAATATTAGGTGGGTTAGCTCACCTGGTCACTAGACTCTTCACTTAATTGAATATACAACTAACATTTACCGATCAATTTTTTTAATAATAAAAAAAATTGTTATTTCGATTATTAACTAAAATCAAACCAATAATTCCAGTTGAGTTAATATTGATTATAGTCAATTTCTTTTCGATTTCAATAACTAATAGGCAAAGATTTGGGTGAGACAGACCGTCTAACGGATCATCTATTAACCCAATTAACTAATTTTAAAGGGCTTTGTTTGGAAGTAAAATTAATTGAGCCTGAATATATTTAAAGGGCATTTGTTTGGCTGATGTCAAATTAGAAAATTAAAAAATAAATTTTGAAATAAAAATTAATTAGGACTATATATTTTTTTCTATGCTTTTCTTAAATAATTTATACTCCATTTGTCCCACCAAAAAGAGTCATTTTTTTTTTCATTTTGGGCGTCCTACCCAAAGAGTCACCTTTCCTTTTTTATACATATGGAACCCACACACACCCACTAATACAATTGAAATATGGGGCACACATTCCCACTAATACAACTACCCACTACACATTAAATAATAATACTCCACTACTTAATCCACTTGCAAAAAGTTAAACTACCCTTTGGATGAGACAGAGGAATATTTTTTATTATTTTAAAATATAATATTTCAAAATTTATTATTTATTTAATTTAAATATTATAAATTTATAAAAGGTATTAATATGTGATAAACTTAATAATATAAGTGATACCAAATTGATAAAAAATGATAATAGTGTTGTGAACTATTTTAATAAAATTTATTGTATAAAAAAAGTGATAACATTTGAAAAGAAAAGTGATAATATTTTTAAATAAAAGTGATGACTAATTATGAAAGTGTATTTCACAAAAAATTTATAGAATGAATAAAATGAGATAAAATATTTAATAAAAAGTAATTCATAATCAAAGAAAAATAATATTTGCCTAATTAAATTATTATTATTTCACGAACAATTTGACGAAATAATTAAAGTGATAATATTTTTAATAAAAAGTGATAGAAAACTATAACCACTTAATTAAATTATTTTATAAATAACCACTTAATTAAATTATTTTATAAATAATTCATAAAATAAATAAAAATATATTGAATTTACTTACTAATTGATTACTAATAATAAAAATAATTGATAACATTTTTTAATTAAAAATAATAGTTGGATAATAAAAAATATAATTAAAAAATAATTTAAATTAAAATAGTAGTTGGATAATAAAAATTATGATATAATTAAAAATAATATTTTAAATTTAACTATTTATCCCGCACACTCGGCAACAAATTGGGATTGTTGCTTGATGTCTTAATTAATCCCATCAAACACGTCCTTTTCTATTTTTAATTTAATTTAATTTAAAGTGTATTTTATTTAATTAATCGATAATCCATCCCATAAATTAGGATCCATAAGACGATCTCACTCAAAATCAACCTAACTAATAATACAAAAATTCATTAATTCATTCTTAATTTCAGTTCACCACATTCCCCTAATCTTCCTCAACCCTTCTCCATCTATTTTTACTACAGTATATATATCTAATTGTCAATTAGTTTCTTAAAATAATTTTGGAATTTATTACTAGTTGATATACAATTTAGAACTTAATTACATTTAACTACAATGAAAAAAACACACAAATTCAAACCATTATCTCAAAATTACCCTTAATTTAAAAAACATATTTTACATAAATAATGTGTATAAAGTAAATAGTCCAAGCGAATAAATTTCAATCAACAAGAAGATACACTGCAACATAAATTCACATAACTCACATTCCCACTCATGTATTAAATTGGATCCCTCTAAACGAAGTTTACAAGCATGAAAACAACGTCTCAATTAACCCCCAATAGTCTACAACATGTATTACATGAAAAAATATAGTTGTAATTCAGAAAATTGCTCAACTCTGACGGTCCGGTTACTCACAGTTGAATGGGTTATAAATGTTTGACTCATCCTTGAACTATTTGGACATCTTCCTCATTGGTTGAATAATGACTAAACCCGACCAATGTCTGCGACTGCACCACATGGACTAGAATTTTTTTTTGGTATTATAGAAATTCACCCTTGTATGGGTGTTTGAAAAAATGACAGACTATGATAATGAGATGTAGGGATGGCAATAGGGTGGGACGGGTAATATTAAGAGTAAAAATCAGCGAGTTTTAGTATCTAATTTAACATATTTTTTTATAAGAATTATTGTCATATATTAGTTTAAGTGTCTTATATTCAATATGTTTGAGAAAATGATCATTTGAGGTATTTTATTGTGTTTTAGGTGGAAAAATGATAAAAAAATACAAAATTAGAGGAATGCTGAAAAACGCACGCTCAACTTTCATAATTTTTCTATGTTTGTGTGGAGCTCAAAACTGGTGGTGTGATAAATGGTGGGAAGGCCACGAAAGAGAGAATCATTTTGGAGCAAAAATCATTCAAATCCGAGTTCGAACGAGGAAGTTATGCTCAAAATCGTGAGGTCGTGTAGCTGCCTATGGTAATTTCTGAAAATTTTCGAAAATTAGTCCATCTTTCCTATATCCTGGGAGCACAATTAATCTCCTAATCATAATCTTCCATGATTTACCCATATATTTTCTTTCATTATTGCATTCCCTTCTCACACATATATATTTTACATCATCATTCATGTTAAAAACATCCATCCTACACCACCCCACAAGGGGGATCACCCCCACACCATCTACCATCCTCCATATCCATAACCAAGAGGATTTGAAGAGACAAAAGAAAGAACAAAGAAGATCTCTACACCAAGGGTTTGTGTAATTTTTTTCTTCTATTTTCTAATTTTCCAGACTATGGGTAAGATCTATCCAACCCTCATGTTTGTTCATCGCAACATCATGAGTTAGAACCGTTTTGGTAGTCTGGGGTTTTGAAGGTCTTATGAATTAATTAAACTCACTTGTGTCTCCTTTGACAACACTATTTGTGGATTTATTTTATATATGATTGCACGTTTTTAATTAATATTCACAGTCGTTTTTTGCATCTTCAACTGTTATATATAGTCTGAATATAT
Source organism: Pogostemon cablin (assembly GCA_023678885.1). Classification (NCBI taxonomy): domain Eukaryota; kingdom Viridiplantae; phylum Streptophyta; class Magnoliopsida; order Lamiales; family Lamiaceae; genus Pogostemon; species Pogostemon cablin. The sequence continues at coordinate 9,570,167 of CM043008.1, read as the reverse complement.
ATCTGGTTGTTGATTGAGTGCGTTCACTACTGAACATGATTTTATGTTATGATTCTGAGGGGACTCTAAAACTTCGTTAGAACTATCATATATGAATGTTTATTAAGTGAATTGAATTCGGGTTAGTAAGCAGGATAAAGATGGTAATTTTATAGTATATATAAAGGAAGATCATATCGGGTTAGAGTATCAGACGCGCGTAAAAATAATTGATACTAATAGTACCTAGAAAGGAAAGATAAAATTACATCTCTTGCTCTGAGGTTATTCACACGTGTTACATGCATATTTACTTGTGTCTATAGAGTAGATTTGCATAGTTTAGTGATACATCCATAGTCCACAAGGCAGAGTCAGTCAGCACACTTGAGAGAGAAGTTAAGTAGTAAAATAAGATTACCCTAGAGCTACCTATTTTTCATTCTTGAGACACTTTCGTATTCTTTCAGTGCTATTTTATTTTAATTGTTATTTAATAATTTTGCTTAGTAGTTTAATAATTCAATACTCAAACTTTATTATCTTGTCTTAATTAGTAAATTATTAAATTGATAATACGCTATCATTTGGGTTCAATATTTAACTTAGTCGCTTGCCTAAGATGTCATTAATATTCTTAATATTTGGGGATTAATTTTGCGTATAAAGAGAACGCTCATCAGATAATAGCATACTCATACCTAGACATATTCTTTTATTATGGGTTTGGGTCGCTCCATATGGGCAGGCTTGCCCTATTTCAATCCATATTATTTTATTCTATTGATTGATTTGTATTCTTTTTTAGATGCAGGGAGTATATGTTAAAAATAATATATTATTTATACTGCTAATATCCAAAAGTGGCCAAGCATCCAAATGCAAATTACAATGCCAGCATGTGAATAACTTTACTTACAAAAATAACAAACTTTTGAATTGATGGCCAAACTACCCTTCTGAAGCCCACCTGAATAGCCAGTTGACTGCATTCCATTCTTCCTAAATCCACCCACTTTTAGAAGGCGAATTTTGGAGCGGGAAGAGCCGCTTCTCTGAATTTCACCATCAAACAACCTCGGCATTTCTAATTCATTGCATTCAATAATTGTAGTAATAGTGGTAGAGGTTCTTCCTGGGGTCGAAGTTGAAATAAGTTCTTCCAAAATAGGTCTGGTTGAAATTGGCGGAGTAGTCAATTGTCCTGTTCGTTGAGACCGGCGACATAGTAGGTAGCGACGTACTCTATGTTCATAACACCATTGATTTCTGAGTTTGGAGATGCCCTAACTTTAGATTTTTTTATCTTTAATGCCGAAACACATGTGAATATCCATATACCTAGGGTTTTCGGTAATTACGCTGCGGGCTAGGTGAAGTCGGCAGAAAGGAGGGCACGCAACGCTTTGTTGGTTAAAAATTTTATATAGAGATATGAACTGGTCATACTAAATTTTGATATTTTTTGTTTTGATGATTTTAAATTGGTTTATATAACTAATGGATGTGAAGAAATCATATGATGGTGGTGGTGAATGAGACGCCTGATCTCGTACCTACCTAATGGGCAAAGGATGTAGTGGAACATGAGTATGAATTTTGTTAATAATATGTTGATGTAAAGTGAAGTTTAGAAAGGTAATTAGTCTAATGTATATTGTTCTATATAATGATGAAAATTGGGATTTTAACAGAAAGCAAAATGTAATCCTTGATGTTATTATCACCTAAAGTGTAAAGTATGTAGTGGTTTGTATGTCGATATGTTCTTATAATACATATCTGCAAAATCAAGTGTAGTAGGGTACTTATATGCATTTAAAATCTTAGTTTTTATGATATGTAAAAGTTTTTGTGTAGAAGGTAGTTTGTAGTAGAAAGCATGAAAAGTGGTGATTTATTTCAATGTGTAATGTTTTTTGTTGAATTTGAGGTACCTGTATCATAGTAAGGAATAAGCAAGTGGAATGTTAGTTGGAATGCCCATCTGAAATGTGGGCAAGTGGATGACAACCTCATGAAATATAGTATAAAAGTGGACACTTTTCTTTTATTTCCCTATAGCAACAATCCAGTACTTATAAATATGATTTCTGCATGGTTAATATTTTAAATGTATCGGTTAGGGAAATTTTTAGGATGTTGTTATGATAATTCATATTTAGGGATATGTAATCATTATATAAAGCCTAATGACAACTCAAATGTGGACCCGTTAAAATGAGTGTTAATAACGAATTCTTATTTGAAATATATGATATCGTATTTGCAATACCGTAGCTTATTCGATGAATAAATCCTGTTACCTTATAACGACATGCTTGTATTTGCAGTTAGGAACAACGGTTGCATATATGGCGAAGATCCCACATGGATACCATTTCTGTTGCAGAGTTGGTAAGAGAGCAGATCTGAGCATTTTAAGGGACATAAGACGAAAGCTGAGCCCTGAAAGCCTACGAATTTTTCAGAGTACATCTGTTGGGCACCTACTTAGAATGTCTGAAATAAAATTCCAAGGGTAGATCTATCTCCATCTCTTGTTTGCATAGGATTGCTCTGATTCGGTTGAAAGATTGAAGTTTCATTTTAGATCCTTAAAGTTAGAGTTTGGGCAGAGGGAGTTCTCGCTGGTTAAGGGGTTGCGCTTCGGGTATATCCCAGAGTACAAAGAAAGGAAGGATTGCATAAGAGAATTTTTAGCGGGAAAAAGGTTGTGTCATTTAATCTAGTCAATAAAGCCTTTTTGGATTGCACAGATAAGGAGGATTCAATGAAGCTTGCGTTGTTGGTGGAATCTTGCTCCCACGGGAGTCAAACGGGGGCAACATCAAGATTCAACACATCAATATATGTGACGATGTAGATGTGCTCAATGCATACCCATGGGGCAGGGTATCATTCCAATTCCTTGCTTCTGAAATTTGGTTACTAATAAAAACAAGACTGAAGGACTACCGTGACAGAGTGAAGACGAACCCGTCACACAAGGAATGCATTGATGCCAACGATTTCACCTACGTGTTGCTGGCATGGGCATATGAGGCAATGCCGTTGGTTGGGAAAAACTACGGTGGCGTAAAGGTTGGAAAAGAAAGCACAATACCTCGTATCCTACGTTGGAATCCTACAACAATGCCAACTTTTGATGAATTGACCAAAACTGTTTGATGGATGTCAGAATGGATGATCATAGTGAACTGCAAGTATGGTTAGACTTGATCCAGGGAATGATGTATAACACGAGGTGTTATTATTGTTGGATTATATACTAAAAGTCTAGCTTTTTGTATGAACAATGCTATAACAATTTATTTGAAATGAGAATCATATGATCAAATAATTGCATCTTATAATTTATTTATATGTACGATGCAATAGTCCACTTGCTTTATACTATAGATAATATTTTGTACGACAATACGCGGAAGATCATATTATCAATTTCCTTATAAAGTATAAATAAATGCTCACAACCGAGATAGACGGGACTCTCTATCGGGATGGTTGTAGTGTGGCTTGGTATTAGCTTGTCTTTGACTATAGAATCACATTAGTTCACTTTGTGTGTATTGAGCAGGACCGCTTGAGATCGTTCGACTTATACTGACTTATAGAAGAACTTGATCTCTATTATTAAGGATGTTCGTGCTCTTAATCCCTATACAATAACCTCGACACGTAGGGCAATATGTATTTCTTTGATTCATTAATGAGTGAGATTTATATGTAATTAAATTAACAAACTCGGCGAGTTGGGAAATAGTGTTGTCTCTATGGTGTGCTGTTGATTGTAGAAGGAATCCGTGTCGGTTATAGGTTGATGATGTCTCCTTGAGGAGCTCATAAGGATTATCATGTAAACCCTGTAGGTGGATTTATTCCGGCATGATAATGAAGTTTAGTGGTACTACTCTCGGATGAGATATTAATTAATGGAGTTGTTAGTAACTTAATTAATTAATGGACATTGTATATCTTAAACATGGGGAGACTAACGGGCTCAAAATAAGAAGGAGCCCATAATGTAATTATGGGATTAGAACGGTAGTGCAGTAATAATATTTTGGTGGAATATATTATTATTATTGGACTTAAGTATAAGATTTGGGCTAAGCTTGGATACTTAAGCCCAATGGAGGCTCAACTCTAATTTCTCCTCCTGGTCCCTGCTGTAGCCATATATAAGTCCCCTCAGCTGTTCTAACTCTAAGATGAGACATGCCTAATATGTGAACATGGAAGACGGAACAACAGATTGAGAAGATCTCGAGGATCGTCGCCCACACAACGTCGAGATTGGACTTAGAAATACAACAGAAGATCAAGAGGTCATTTGATGCTGCTGTCCGCTAAATTGCACGATTTTTATAACGTCTTACAGACCTTATAATTAGATATGTGATATATTAACATAAAGCCGTGGAAGAGAGGATCCTTTTAGTGTATAGATCACTCGATTCTGAGATCGGATGAGAGAGTTATGTCCAAAACAGTGAGGCGTGCAGGCTGCCGGCGAGAATTCATCTTCTCCAACATACCCTGGTGAAAGGTAATACATTTTTTATTTTCTTGCTTCCGCTGACTATTAGAAACGTATGGAGCCCTAACGGTTCTGGTTAACCAAACGATCAAATGCCAACAATTGGTATCAGAGCTTCAGTTTTGTGGTGAAGCGTGAAATGTTAGGCTAGGGTTTATGTGCCTTGCGTGATATTAGGGTTCTAGAATTTGTTTTCTTGGTGAATACCCTATTATGTACACGATGGCACACACACACGTCGACACGAGTTGGCACGGCTGATGTTTGTCGAGGTTGCGAACGACGCACGGCGTGAAGGTTTTGGCCAGGCAGGCACACACCACTGCCCTGGTGGAGGTGAAAACTGCACCACGATGGTATGTGGTGATGGTGAGCGACAGACGCATGATTCCATGTGAGAACGATGGCACGGCTGTGCGGATTGCGGCTCATGGTAAAAGCGACAGTGTATGGTGGAGGTACACGACAAGGCAGCGTGAGGCAAGAGTAGATGCAGGACATGGCTTCACTGTGGAATCTTGACAGCACACGACGGCTGATGTGTGGACATACATGATGTCGAAGAGCACCCGCAACGCAAGTTTGGCAAAAGAGATGACACGAGAACTTGCTGCAAGGTGGGAGTCGTCGTGCAGCATGGGTGAGGCTAACGTACTGCAAAGTCACACCGTCATGGAATGCAAGATTGACCCATTAGGGGCGGTGATCAGGGGCTGCTGGAAAGCGACCGTACGATTGAAGAATGTGGCATGGCTGGCCCATGCGTGATGGCTGAGCGGGGCTGAAAGGTTCCGAGCGGGTCACTCATAATCCTAGTTGTGTTTGTAGAATATTCTGAGCAGGTGTGTGGTGTTTTCGATCGAGTTCTAGTGCCACTGGGTTTTATCCGGTGGTGCAGGACTCTGGTGATGCAAGCGGCACTCGTGATGGCTTGGCAGGCTCGTAATGGGCTGAGGGCTGTGGTGGCAAGGCTTCGCATGAACAATTTGCGGCACACGACAGCTAGCTTGATGCCCAAGCCAATGTGTTGCTGACTCGAACTGGGAACACGAAGATCGCCAGGGTGAGTCTCCAAGAAGTTCCGAGTGGGTCAGACAACTTTCCGATCGAGTCTTACAGGTGAATGGGTCGAGTATACACGGTGGCTAGGGCGAGTCTTTACTAATTCTAGGCGAGTCAGTACGTTGCGCGAAGTGCACACAGCTGAGAAGACACGCTGGCTGCACGATGTCGAGGCGACTTTCGGCACGATCAGGGTACAAGCAACCTGCGCGATTTGTGCTGGTGAGCTTTTAGCGACAGTGTAGGGCAGTTGTCTCCGTGGAAGCTGCTGATTTCACGACATGAGTCGTGTTATAATATGAACGTGGCAGAGTGGCACACATGATGAGTGCCGGGCATAAAATACTAGGCACGGTGGGAGTTTGGGTGCATGGAGCAACACATAGAGATGAGCATGCGCTCGTTTAGTGTGCTACTGGTGCACGGATGCAAGCTGCTGGACGAGCAGACGAGTCCATTTCTGCATGAACAGCTCGGGGCGAGTTCGTGAGCCACAAGGGGTGAGTTCTTAAGAGTATTGAGCAAAGTGGATGGGCAGCTTGGCAAGGAGATGTCGAGCAGAGTTTCGGAGTGGTCGAGCAGGTTTGGAATCAAAGGAATTGGTAGTCAGAGTAGTCGTAGTTGCCCACATTCATGATTGGTAGCGAACAATCGAATTCGCTGATATATAACAGTTTAGAATTAATTTAATTATCTAATTATTGTTATATATGTATGTGTGATTCTCTGTGATTTACTGCCTTATGTGCTGTAATAGGAGCATGCTAGGTTGGGTATTTTATTTTGAATATTATATGCATGTAAAAACCCTCGGTATTAAATAACTAAATGGAAGAGTTGATTGGTTATTAATTCCCGCGGCCTCCATTATTTTGTCATGAGGTTAGGTTGACAAATGAAATTAATGGGTAAAGCCTTCTCTTGTAAATGTTCGGGTTTGTAAACGTCCACACTATCGTGGCTTGCAGACTCACGGTGCTTGAGAAGTCGGTGAATTTTATCTTTATATTGTTTTGAGGGAATTAATATAAAAGGATAAAATTCGAAGATTTGATCGGTGTATTTATTATGATTCTCTGAATTTTCAAGGTGGTTTTAATTCACTTATTGTTTACTAAAAGAAACATATTTACTTGTCCAAAATTAGATGATTAGAAAAGAATCTTGGTTTCGAATTTTACTGCTTAGGAAAATAAAATGTGTTCTCACTAAGGATATTTATATGATGCCTATTAAAGTCTTTAGTGGAGAGGTGAGGGGTTTATAGAAATATGATAGTCTCATGCAACTCTTCAGATACTTGAGTAAGTAAGAAAGGCAAGAGGTCATGGATAAGTTGATGAATGAATTAGGAATGCTTGGAGTAGAAATTGAAAGGGAAACCTAGATCAATTTATTCTCCATAATTTGCCTGGATGTTTTGAGCAAGTTCTACCTGAAATACGAGAGGTTGTATATGGTGGGGAACTTCTGACAAAACATATGGCAAAGGAAAACCATTTCATCATGATGTGAACAAGGTTAGTATCTCATTCACTAGTCGTTGAAGCAAGATTAGTGATGGCATTTACTGATACGTTGTGTGTAGATACCGGAGTCACTAAAAGCCTGCAACTAAGGATTATCATGTAAACCCTGCAGGTGGATTTATTCTGGCATGATAATGAGGTTGAGTGATACTACTCTCGGATGAGATATTAATTAATGGAATTATCAATAACTTAATTAATTAATGGACATTGTATATCTTAAACATAAGGAGACTAACGTGCTCATAATAAGGAGCCCATAATATAATTATAAGATTAGAATGGTAGTGCAGTAATAATATTTTAGTGGAATATATTATTATTATTGGACTTAAGTATAAGTTTTGGGCTAAGGTTGGATACTTAAGCCCAATGGAGGCCAAACTCTAATTTCTCCTCCTGGTCCCTGCTGTAGCTCATATATGAGTTATCCCAGCTGTTCTAACCCTAAGATGAGACACGCCTAACACGTGAAGAGGGTAGACGGAATAGCAGATTGAGAAGATCTCGAGGATCGTCGTCAACACGACGTTGAGATTGGAATTGGGAATACAACAGAAGATCAAGAGGTCATTTGCTGCTGCTGTCCGCCAACTTGCACGATTTTTATAACGTTGTACAGACCTCAGAATTCGATGTGTTATATACTGATGGAAAGCCACGGAAGAGAGAATCATTTTAGCATATAGATCACTCAATTCTGAGATCGGATGAGAGAGTTATGCCCAAAATGGTGAGGCTGTGCTGGCTGCCGGCGAGAATTCATCTTTTCCAACATATTCTGGTGAAAGGTAATACATTTCTTATTTTCTTACTTCCGCTAACTGTTAGAAACGTATGGAACCCTAATGGTTCATGTTAACCAAATGAATGAACGCCAACAATTATAATATGTTTCGACGTTGTTACGGGACCCATGTAACTACTAATATGTACATCTTAATTTCATATTGAAGCAAGAACCAGATTGGATCAGTCCGAGGAGGACCAGAACTCGAGCTCGTACATGAGCTTAGTGGATTGGCAGGAAGAGGATGGAGGATCCCCTCAAGAAATCGACAAAAGCCAATCAACACCTCCTCTTATTAAGTCATGTAGATTTTCCAGAAGAGGGTCCTTCCATTCAACAGAATTCTACCGTCATTCAGTATCTTATTTGGATTGAGGAGAGGCTCTGTGCAATGGAAAGGGACATTGCTGAAGTCAAACGGGACATTGGTGAAGTAAAGCGTCAACGCAGTGGGGGAGTACATCAGGAGGAGCAGAAAGCAGGAAATTGTTTCGATCTGAATGAGACAATGGACACACCAATTGCAAAGTCATCAGATGATTGTACTCCGATCCTTCATTCGATGCACAGCCGGAGGTGGATGTTGAGAACAAGAAACCTGAATCGAATAAAGCAACCATGGAAAACATGTATACTGGAGTTATGGTAGACGTCCAAGACGTTGCTAATCACACACAATTTATCGAGGCCGGCGTACTAGAAGACATAAATATCTCTGGTGTGAATGGGCCTGGTAATGAGGTAATCCTACGTAGGATACAGAGTTTGTACAAATGTGATAGTAAATGAATTTCCAGTACTTCACTAGTCTGCTATTACTGTTCATTCCATATCATGCAAGTGATACAGGTTTTGGGACCTGAGCTGGGCGAAGATGATCCGGAACTGGTTGATACGTTTGCTAAGGTGGAGATAGAGATTCAGGGTTCAGTTCAAGCAAAAATCGGACCAATGGGCAAAATAAAGGTTCGAGAGGTACAAACTGTACCTAGCAATTCATCAATTGGTTCCCATATCGATGTCAAGGTAAACACTCGATTATGATATCATATAGTGTATGAATGTATTTTTCTTTGAATTATCACAACATAGTTATGGTTGACTAAATATAAAAAGAAACAATAATACTCAGGATGCGGAGGGTATAAGAGCCGGTCCGAATCAAGAATCATCGCTTCAGGTGGTAGAAAAGAAGAAGCAAGTTACGAAGAAAAGGTGTACGAAGAAACGATCTACGAAGAAACATGATATGAAGCCAGGTCCTTTAACTATTGATCCATGGACTGGCCCAAGCACTAAACGGCCTAACAAGCGTGCCAAGTTGACCGATGGAAGGGCTGAACCAGGTCAGGGGTCATGTAGTGCTCAGATGCAATATCCATCTGGGCACGTGGAGGCATTCGATCAATGGTTTAATAATCCGATTAATCAATCTGCGGAACGGCCCGTGTCTATAGGTGGTGAGGAGGTCGTGGACCATGCTTTCTTCAGCACTCTATATTCTTCGTCAATATGGCTGTCCGATCGGGTAAGGGACATAATCCTTTTCAATATGTATTTTTAATATAAGATGCGTTGATGTGTGATAGTTAGAGAGCGCTACTTCATTTAGATATGTTAATCGGGTTGTGTTGATTACAGCACATGGACATGTTGCTCGACCTTGTCACTTACAAGGATAGGAAATGGAATGACACGTACATGGATGGATGGACCGTGGTGTCAATCTTTTTCTGAGTGATTATTTAACAACTTGTAGATGCCATTTTATACCCTTAATTTTCAATTCAAATTATGATGAAATTGTACAATCTCCAGAAAAAGTTTAAGATATTGCATGGGGAATGGGAAAAGAAAATTAAAGATGGCGAAGAGTGGAAGTGGACACTTAAATGGCCGGGTGGTGTGAAATTCATTTCGGATGAGCGACCATTGGGAGGAACTGGGTGGTCAATGAAGGATGTGGAGGCTTTTTATGGGATTGCGCATGTTCGGGACAACCCTTTTGTACTGTGCGAAGTGCACTTTGGAAGCCATGATTTGTACGTGTATGATTCCTTGTCGCAATCCTCCAAATTTAGATATCAAGAAGATTTCGAGACCTTTGCAACACCGTTATCCAGCTTTCTAGAGGAGCATGATGTTTGTCCTGAAGAAGTGCGGATGAAGAAATTCAAGTTGAAGTTAGTTAGGCACTCTCCACAGCAGCTCGATGGACATGAATGCGGTGTTTTGTACTACATGTTTTTGGATAGATTGTTCCGTGGGGATAACGTCAATCTAGTTGATCCTAAAACCACCACGGCATGTAGATAGCGTTTGTCTCCTGAACTTTTTAGTGAAGATTTCATAGTTCCATGATGTTGAGAGTTGTGCTACATCAAATTATTGAAAATTATGTTGTTCCTATATGTCGTATTTTATAATATAAAATCATCAAAATCTTTGGAAATGGACCATAATCTGTTAATACAACATTAAATTCTACATTGGGTGTATGATAATTTGTGATGAAAAGAAAATCGACGTTGGATAATGTTGGTGGACCGATTTGAAGTGTTTTATGAAAATTAATTTGATGAAAGGTTATATGACTGGAGTGTAGTTTGGTTTATCACCGTTCCTACCCCCTTTATGATCCCGCAGGTTGGAACCCACGTAGGGGCCTTACGTTGGGTTAATAAACCTGGAGGGATGGGAGTTTTATCGGGAAGGTAGTTCTAGGGGTGCATCATACCCATAGTCAGTGGGGCGATCAGTGAATTGATCAGTGGGGCAATCTATGTGTCACCGATCACCTCGTCGTGATCCCCCGGTAGTAGAAACCCACGTAGGGACCTTACGTCGGGTTAATAAACCCGGAGGGATGGAAGTTGTGTCTGGAGGGTGGTTCTAGGGGTGCATCATACCCATAGTCGGTGGGACGATCAATGAAATGATCGGTGGGGCGATCGGTGGGTCACTGATCACCCCTTCGCGGTACCCCAGGGGTAGGAACCCACGTAGGGACCTTCATTGGGTTAATAAACCGGGAGGGATGGGGGTTGTGTCGGGAGGGTAGTTCTAGAGGTGCATCATACACATAGTCGGTGAGACTATTGGTGAAATAATTGGTGGGGTGATCGGTGGGTCACCAATCACCCCGTCGCGATCCGCCGGGGGTAGGAACCATGTAGGGGCCTTACCTTGGGTTAATAAACCAGGAGGAATGGGAGTTGTGTCAGGAGGGTTGTTCTAGGGGTGCATCATACCCATTGTCGGTGGGATGATCGGTGGGTCACCGATCACCCATCGCGATCCCCCGAGTGTAGGAACCCACGTAGGGGCCTTATGTTAGGTTAATAAATCGGGAGGGATGAGAGTTGTGTCGATTGGATGGTTCTAGGGGTGCATCATACCCATAGTCGGTGGGGAGATTGGTGAAATGATTGGTGGGACGATCGGTGGGTCAACGATCACCCCGTCGCAATCTTCTGGGGGTAGGAACCTATGTAGGGGCCTTACATTGGGTTAAAAAACTCAGGCAGATGGGAGTTGTGTCGATAGGGTGGTTCTAGGGGTGCATCATTCCCATAGTCGGTTGGTCGATTGGTGAAATGATCGGTGTGACGATTGGTGGGTCACCGATCATCCCATCGCAATCTCCCGGGGGAAGGAACCCTCGTAGGGGCCTTATGTTGGGTTAATAAACTGGTAGGGATGTGGGTTGTGTCGGGAGAGTGGTTCTAGGGGTGCATCATACCCATAGGTGGGGCGATCGGTGAAATGATCGGTGGGTCTCCGATCAACCCTTCGCGATCCCCCAGGGGTAGGAACCCACATTGTAACTTAATAATATAAGAAAGACAATTGAAAAACTTAATGTTTCTAGATACTGTCATACCGTCAAGATTGATTTTTTAATGTTTCTTTATAGCAACAAATGTACTCAAAGTTCTAGATACCTCACGATCCATTTCATAATTTATTAGAAGCATAAAACTTTTATTTTTTATTATATTTATTTTTTTAACAACATAATACACACCCGTGGTAGACGATTACAATGATTACAAGTACAAATTTAAAGATGATTGGATTTACATCCTACTTGAGGAACTTCAAAGAACACACAAATACTATGTCAGTTCTTGTTAATTCAAGGGTCATCTTCAAACAACTTCATGAATTATCGGATGTGTGGCTTACCCTCATGAAAGTAAGCTTTGTAGAAATCGTTTTCCTGTAAGTGAGCACGTTGTATTTTATTGTTATTTAAGATCAACAAAAAAACTAAATGCTCATACGACAAGTTGGTCTGTTAAAGGATACACAATTTGGATAATAACATTACTGAGAAAAGTGTATTCCACCCTAAAGTGCCCAGATGGATAACATTTGTGGATTGGTCCCACCATGCATCCTCAAGTCTGAGTATGGTGTTGAAAGCTATGTAACGTCTTTGGAAAAACTGGATTCTACTGATGAGTTATTCTGTGGTGATATTGACATGAAATTCCATATTGATTTTTAATTGCGTTACTAGAAGGATCTCGTCACTTGGATCATTTGAATTCAAGGTGCTTTCATAGGATAATAGTGCGTTAGGGAACTAACTACACAATCATCATCTCTCTGAACCACATCATATCGTATAAGATCTGACGCTGGAGAATATGTAAGGATGCTCCATCGGTGTGATGTCGGAAGCTGCACAGCCCGTATCGAGTTGGAAGTGGATATTTGAATACCTTTTGTTGGGAATGTGTGAAGGGTTTATGTATGATATGGACACATATATAGATGATCAGTGATGAGATGTGGTCAGGGCCTTTGCGTAGTAAGATATTCAACAATCCCTGAATATCGTCCTTCAAGTACTCCACTTAGGGTGAAGATGTCACCCGTGACCCCAAAAGTATAATGGTTCAAATGCATGTAAATAATTGCAGTATTCTGCAGCCAACATTGCTACAAAATAAAATGAATGATGGATATATGGACACCATGGTGGAAATTCATATTGGGGATGAGAGTTCTGGCGGTGATGGGTGGTTCTAGATGTGCCCAGTAGGGATAGTGAGTCTTAGTGGAAATGATAATTTTTTAGTAAGGCGATTGCCCAATCCCTAGTTTTTAAATTTCACTCATCTTTTTAAATATTTACAAACCTCATAACACAACGACATTATATAAAACACTGAAATTAGAAGCTCGTTAAACATTATCGATTTACACATAAATACATTACATAGCACCATATGCTTCGTACAAAAGTACTTCCCTCATACATTATATCCTTGTATGTTGTGATTATATGAAATTCTCTTGACAACAGGATTATACCAAACTCAACCACTCCCACCCACCAAAATCACAAGCATAATTCCCCACCCAACCACCCACTTTTCTAATTAATTCTTGCATACTCACCCCCATAATGTAACTGATATATCAAAAACTGCAGTACAAGTTTCTATCTACACATCTTTATCCACCAACAACCTGGGCTTTCTGAGCATTTTTGAGGATGGCTGCATTATCTAACAACCAGGTCAAGTCCATGTTTAGCAAATATAGGTGGACCCACATCTACGAGAAGGCAATGGTAGTATGTCTTACTGAATTCTTTGAATCTGGGAAGTGGAATGGAGATGACATTGACGATGTCATCCTCGCCGAGATGACAGACGTGGTGAACTACCATTGCGGACGGACCTTCTCCAAGTGGAATGTGTGCGGTAAGTTCAATGAATTTAAGACTCGCTTCACTCTCTTCGAGACCATGACTAGGGTTTCGAGAGTTCAAGTGGACACATTGCAGCACCGACTAACGATGGATGAACTACATGGAGTCGGATCATCCAGGTTTTCAAATGCATAACTGATTCGATTCGAATCTAAATTCATCCCTGTATTTCTTATTCGAACTGCTAACTGGAACTGCAGCAACACCTTGAGGCACGTATGTACAAGGGAGAGCCGGAGCCTTTGTGGATTCTCTTTGACTGCTGGTTTTGCGCGGCCAAGTTCCAACGTGGGATCGATTATCTAGATGCTTTACTCAACAAGAAGGATGAGGATGGATACCCTACAACAAACCTCACGGAGTGGTCTAACTACATCTCTAAAGTATGTGTAGTGGTTGATCGGTGGGGTGCATGGAGTCTGTTCACGGATGGAGCTGTTTTCAAACCCCTCATGTTTTCAGCCCATCAAATATAATGTACGATGCTAGTAAATATTTTTGAAGGGAATCACTGAAGCTGAAGCCGAAGACTGATGATGTATCTATAATGGCCCTGTAGTTAGTCCTTCCCTAATGGCCATGTAGTTAGATTTTTGTTGGTGTTTATGTATGGATAACCCTTTAATCAAGCAAAAAATGTGTGTAATGATATCAGAAGTATTAGATAATCCAAACCATGCATCCCTTAATGTATTTATTCTTCTCTAATTTCTTCTTGAAATATGCTTAAATTTAACCAAGCTCATCAATAAGAACACATAGCCATATTTCTGGGGAGGTACCACCCCAATATTTTTGATAAATATCCCATAAAACCACCCATACATTGAAACATGATAAAAGACAAGCTTCATATTATGTTTAAAATGGAACCATACAAACTGATATACAACAAAAAGGTATCCCAAAACATCATCCAACGACAATATATGACAACATAATCAAGAAGGTACGAGATGAGTCCTCCTTAACTCATCGGCCATCACGGAGAACCTCCAGTTACAACCCATCGATGAAGCATCTCGACTCTGTAACCACCGGCATTGTGATCAGCACCACCGAAAATCAAATGGAGTCTTTCATACTCAGGTTCATCTTCGTGAATATAAGCACAGAAACAGATTGGAAAACAGTGTGTAAACAGGTATGAGAGAATGCAGATGATTTAATCCCTTGCGCAACATCCTATAGACAGAAGTATTTGTTAGAATTAAATTATTTAGACATCCCATTCCCCAAACCTGAACAATAGACCTCCGTAGTAGTCAATCTGCATTGATCCTTCTTTGATCACGATTGTAGATTCCTCTCTCCCACATCCATTTAAGAACCAGCGTGAAGACTTCATAACTACGTCGGAGGCTGTCACAACAATCGTAGATGTCCTCACAGTCGAGTTTCTTGTTCATAAAAGTTTAACGACATCTCTGGCTACGGAAAGTGCCCTAGGTTTTGGTCCTCTTTTCCCATACAAGTCTAGATTACGCTGGTGGAGTAGTGTATTAATAAAACATGCATCCATCTCAGCATCCCATAGTTCATCATACAAAAACGTGTCTTGCGGTGGGATGCTCTCCATGGTTTTTGATTGGAAGTTTAAAAAGATGTTTTGTTTTGAAGATGAGGATGGTTGATGCAGTAGATTATATAAGATCAGTGAAGCACAATGCGATGCTGTCCACTGTAGCATCGCGATTTCTCAGCAAGATTGTGATCAATTACATGATGGTGATTAGATTTCAATTACTCATCTACCGCCGACGACCTACCCGGGGAAAGGTGGAGGGTTTTCTTTAAGTGGACGTGTCCCTTTCGCTGATGTCCGACACGTGGAAGCAAACTAGATGAGTCTCCATAAATGAACTTATCTACTACAACTGCTCGTGCAACCACTTGCTAATGTTGTGCAAAAATATCGGGCTCAGTCAACTGCAATAAGAATGTCAAAATGCCACCGGTAGACTGACCATTTTTAATTAAAAAATAAAAAAATTAATTTTTTGGAAGGAAAAAACATTAATTTTTTTCAATACCAATCGGCTCATCTATACAGACCCACATGGTGTATTTCCACCCTCGATCGATGAGAACGAGTTGATAGGTGAAAAACCGATCAACCTACTGATCATCTAACCAATCATCCCGCCGACTACCAATTCACTTGCAACTCTAGGGCCATCCCATCGGACCGTTCCCAAGGGTATGTGCTTAAATAACCCGATACGGATCCACATGGAGTATTCCCACCCTAGATCGATGAGAACAAGGTGATCGACGACCCACCGATCAACCCACCAATCATCTGACCGATCATCCCGCCGACTATCATTTTAGTGGCAACTCTAGGGCCACCTCATCGAACCGATCCCAAGGGTATGAGCTTGAATAACCTGATACGGACCCACATAGTGTATTCCCACCCTTGATCGATGAGAACGAGGTGATCGGTGATAAATCGATCGACTCCACTGATTATTTGACCGATCATCCCATCGACTACCAATTCACTTGCAACTCTAGGCCACCCCATCTGACCGTTCTAAGGGTATGAGCTTGAATAATCGATACGGACCCATATGGTGTATTCGCACCCTTGATCGATGAGAACAAGGTGATCGACAAAAACCGATCGACCCATCGATCATCTGACCGATCATCCTGCCGACTACCAATTCACTTGCAACTCTAAAGCCACCCTATCGGACCGTTCCCAAGGGTATTAGCTTGAATAACCCGATACGGACCCACATGGTGTATTCCCACCCTAGATCGATGAGAATGACGTGATTAGCAACCCACCGATCATCTCACCGACTATTATTTTAGTGGCAACTCTAGGGCCACCCCATCGGACCGTTTCCAAGGATATGAGCTTGAATAACCCGATACGAAACCACATAGTGTATTCCCACACTCGATCGATGAGAACAAGGTGATCGGCGATCCACCGATCACCCCACCAATCAATTAGCCGACTATCACCAAAAAAAGAGGGGGTTGTGATTAACATCTAGTACAACAATTTATTTCTCAGTGACATTAGTACAAATTTTCTCATACATTAATGAACATTATAACATAATATCAATACACCAACATAATTATACACAGAGATAGTATAAATATGACTCAGTTAAAAGAATGAGAACAAAGGATGATTCTAATAGTTGCACATCAAACTTCACATTTGGAAAATTAATATTGATTCCACCTCAATGTGGAATGTTACCCGATTGCTCCATCTATGAACTCGGACAATGCCACTTTGTGTGTCCTGGCTTTCTGCAGATAGTGCATTTTCGCTTCCCCAATGCTGTCGCAGGCCCTTCCACCGACGTCGGCCCTTCCACTGCCACCGATTACCCAGGTGATGGAGAATGTTCGGGTACCACAAGTGGCCTGCTACTACTGTATGTAGCTCGGTTATGGTTCAATCCTCTACAAATCGAGCATCTGTTTCCTCGACTTCCCCATCTAGCACCCTTTAAAATCCCCTTAGTCCTGCTCCTCCTTGGTCTCCCAGATTGTTTAGGGGAGAGTGGAGCTCTACATATTGTCAACTTAACATCTTTTGGTACCACCCATTCTTTGGGATCTGGGATGGGGTATACAGCTCCTCCCCACATCAGTATTACCTTGTCATTGGTAAAAAAAACCCCACAAAGGCATTTATATCATAACTCATTTCCCTACAAGTTCTCAAAAATACATATTAAAATTGCTATAAAAAGTATTAACTTTTTATCCACCCATAGCAGCAAACATTAGTTAAACCCAAAATAAACTTACCTGATTGCGGAAAGCGCATGGAGACAAGGTATGAGTTCATGTTGGAAGTATCCATACTCGCAATTGCCCTTATGCAGGTCAATCAAAAAACCACTTGCCCCGACAAAAACCTTCATATTCATTCCACCCAAGTGCTCCACCATAAGACAATCCGCATTTCCAGCCAAATGAGCCAGTCCCATAGAGACCCTTCTACATAAATCACCATTGACCGTATCAGCCTCCGCAAAACACTTTAGATGCCACTGTTGGATATGCTGACTGATATACTCGAGTAAGTAAATGACCGAAAATCATCTATACCATTTGATCACGTTATTCCACGACTCTACTACATTCGATGACATGAACTCAAACCTCCGTACTTCACATCTTAGGTGTGACTAACGTTCAGCCCTGGCATTCGTAAGGATCGACATTATCCTCTTTCCAAGTGGATATTTTCCTAATGCATCCATGAAATTGTTTTAAATACATCCATTACATAAAAACACTCAAGAAAACAGTTAACTCAACCCACACCAACACCTCATATATGGCTATCATCCTCCAACCTTACATCACATCACCGACTCTATATTATCTAGTATTAATCATTCATTGTTCCATCATCACAAATGAATAAGATCATAAAACTGAATGGATTCAGCAGAATTTAGTTCGAACCTTAAAAAGTCTATGTCCCTGTATGTATCAGCGGCTCTCTAGAATACCTTCACAACATTAGCACCAAATGGAACGAGCTTTTTTGCCAGGTGACGTTTACAAAGGCCATGTGCTACATCCGGGTACACAGATGACACGACACTACAAATGGCAGGATGTTGGTCTGACACAATTAGCATTCCCGATGGGAAACCCACTACATCACAGATCTTTGACAAAAATATCCTCCAATGCTTCGTATTCTAGGTGTCTCCAACACCATGAGCTATGAGAAACAGTTGTTTGTTCGGATCTTGTGTAACGGCTGTAAATATGACCCCCTTGTAATCACCCTTTAAGTGCGCCCCATCCACTATCGAAACTGGCCGAGCAAAATTATTGAATCCTGCTACTGAAGCAGCCAACGAAACAAAGAAAAACTTGAACCTGCCATCACCATGCTTCACCAGATCAATAATCGATCCATCATTCGTCTTTTTCAACATGTAAAGGTACGAGGGTAGATGTCCAAAACACTCATCTGCGGTTCCAAATATATAATTCTTGGCCATCTTGTGTGCTCTGATCGCATGTGCATACTGAACATCCAACCCAAATTTCTTGTTTACCTCTTTCCTAATACTGCTCGGAGTGATGGCCGTGGATGGGTCGCTTTGCTTTTCAAAGTATAACTTCACAATGACTCTTGAATAACAAGATTTGGGTTTCGTCCTATTAGGATTTTCTAAGCAAGAGTGTGAAATAAAATAGGTACACCGCCAAAGCTCATAGCTCCCACGAGCCGAGAAAAAGTGTACAATTCGTATACCCTTACATATCAGCTCATATCTCCCGTGGATGCTCGATTAACTCGAAACCCAACGCCTTTCAACAAATGATACATGCTCAGCTCATGCACCATTTCTTCCCTACTTGTGTATATGGTGCATTTGGACAGCTCCAACCCACCGCCAAGCTGTGTGTCATCCAGTTCCGGCGGGTCTGAGATATTTGCCTTGCAAGGCATGGTCCTGGCTTGCCCACATTCTTCACTTTGGCATCTACCAGGGACACCTTCCGCTTCCTCAGTTGGCATGTCTAAATCCTCTGAATACTCACTATAACTGATGATACAGAAGATGTAGACTCTGCATCGTCTGTATCCCATAATGGGGGATCATCCTCGGCTGAATCCTCCAAATGAGCATCCGTTTGGTATGGCTCCACGGAGTTCCACAATGGGGAAGAATCCTATATACCATGTCCTTTCTACTCGCATCCCCCTTGTTTCTATATCTCAGGAGTTCAGATATTACTATGAGCTCGGCAACCTCGTGTGCGGTGGTTGATGCATTTTTTAACGATTCAGTTAATGGGTATATCTTCGGCACCTTGTCAGAGTTCAATATTCCTTCTACGTCTTGATCATATAAAATTTGTATGAGCATGGACATCCCATTTAGCTTACCGAGCTGAAATATGTCATACATCACAAACTTCTCGTCGGTTTTCAGCATGTCATAGAGCATCTCCCTCAGCACTGCCACTGTAGGGACGTCCCGAGACATTTGCAAGCTAAACACAGTGCCTTCAACATACTGAGACCCATTCCATTTACCATTTGAGTGTACGATGATGTGCTGCATCCCGATCTGTAATTACAGTTTGCATTAGGATAAGATGTCACTTACAGAAACGCAATTCCAAACCTTCACACATATACTGAATACAATGATAACAAGAGGTGTTATGACTAAATACATTCTTGTAAACATATTAATTGTAACCGTAACCAATCCAATTCTACATGTATTCTTACCAGAAGATAATTCGCCATTACGCATTCCCACCTTCAATATATGCCGACGGGGAGATCGGCCAATCGCCAATCATATGACCAATCATCACACCGACTATGTTTGTGATTCAAATCTACTACGACCCAATTGTAACAACTACTATCCATCTTTTTTATACAAGGAATGATGCCCCATTGATGAGAGTGTAAATTCACATGTTTTGGGCTCGAATTTGTATGGAAATCGAGTACGATTACATCTATTATCAAGACGAATCGGGTTGTTTATAAGAAATCCATGAATCAGAGGCTATTGAGGCTTTTTGAGCGTATTTATACTGGAAAACAGGTATTAAGGGCTCAAAATTGGAAGACACAATTTTCGAGGTGTTTTTCAAAGGGTGTTCGACCTCGGAGGCTATCTCAACCAACATCAGTTTGGTCGAACAAGGGCGCCAAGTCGAGTAAAATGCCCAAACACTTACAAAGAGTTTGCTCGACCAAGGGAGTTCGTTCGACTAGGAGGGCTTTGCTCGACCAGATGAGGTTTGGTCGAATGGAATGTCGCTAATGATATTTTTGGTAATTCTGGGTGTCTTTTACCAAATTTGATGTGTGCCTCAAGTAAAAGCCCATCAAAGATCTGTAAGGAGTCCTTCACAGGTATAAAAAGGGATGTAGATCACATCAATAAGAGAGTTAGATTCACATCCATCCTACACCACATCTAAACCCTAACTCCAACCTACGGAGCTGTGGAAAGGTTCGTCTATCGAACCAAGTAAAGATTTAAGACGAAGAGAGTCGCGACGATGCCCGCATCTAGGGCTTACTTCGCTACTTAATTTATCTTGTAATTTTCAAGAATACGGGTAAGATCCTACCAACCACCATGATTGTTCCTAGATCAATCATGGGCTAGAACTGCTTTGGTAGTTATAGGGTTATGAAGGTTTTATGAGTTAATTGAATTTCCATGTGTAAACTCCGTACAACAGTACTTGTGGTTTATTTTATATAAGACTATGCTTTTTTAATTCATACTCACAGTCATTTTGTGCATCTTTAACTGTTGTGTAGAGTTTGAATACATATCTTGGTTATTAATTTAGTGCATTCACTGCTGAGCAGGATTACATGTTATAATTTTAAGTGAAGAGATTTCGAAGTCTTATTAGAATTATCTTATATAAATACTTGTTAATTGAATATTATTCGAGTTAATAAGTAGGATAAAGAGTATAACTTCATAGTACCTGAAAAGGGAGATCATATCGGGTTAGAGTACTAAGTGCACGAGAAATAATTGATACTGATAGTACATAGAAAGGGGGTGAATTATAACTATTGCTCCAAGGATACTCACACATGTCATACACATATTTACTTGTGTCTATAGAGTAGATTTGCATGGTTTAGTGATGCGTCTATAGACCACAAGGCAGAGTCGAACATTGATACACGAAATGGAGATTAATGAGTGAAATTGGAATATCATAGAGCTACATATTCTCATACTTGATCCACTTTCGTATTCTTCTTAAGTGCTTTTATTTTAATTGTTATTTTAATTAATTGGTTAGTAGTTGATAATTAAATTCCACAAACTATATTTCCACAATTTCTCTTAATTAATTAGTAAATAATTAAATTGATAATATACCGTCCTTTGGGTTCGATATTTAACTTGGTCGCTTGCTTAAGCTGAAACTGATATCCTTCATACTTTGAGATTAATTTTGCGTGCAAAGAAAACGCCCATCAAGTTCTTGGCGCCGTTGCTGGTGACAACATTAATTATTAGTTTATTATTTCTAGTTTAATTGAGATTATCTTATTCTTATCTTGGGGGTTTCTAACGCTTATTTTTCTTAGGTGTATGCTCACTAGATCAAAGGTAGGAGAATTAGAACCTTACAATCCCGTGATCGGTGAGTCATCAAGAAAGAAGAATAACAGGAACAAAAAAGTAGAACAAACTGAAGCTCTTAATTTAGGAGTCAAA
This sequence comes from Pogostemon cablin, assembly GCA_023678885.1. Classification (NCBI taxonomy): domain Eukaryota; kingdom Viridiplantae; phylum Streptophyta; class Magnoliopsida; order Lamiales; family Lamiaceae; genus Pogostemon; species Pogostemon cablin. Next base: position 9,548,299 of record CM043008.1, on the reverse strand, counting down.
GTTGACGAGCTAAATCTGCAATCAATTGAAGCTGCAACTGAATTCAACTTGGAAGCAGAAACAGACAACATGGCGGCGAATCCTGATACACTTGCTAACTGTGAGGTCTTTAAGAACAACAGAGGAGGCAATGCGGGGCTACTAGGAGCGAGAGGGGCCGGAGCTGATTTTGACTTATACCCTGCTCTTATCAGCATGATTGAGATGAGTCCCTTCTCAGGGGAACCTTTGAAGATCTTCAGTAATATCTTAAAAAGTTCCTTGGGTACGCAAGCACATAAAAATATGCAGGAGCTCATGAAGATGCGAGGAAGATCATCCTATTTAAGTTCTCGCTGAATCAAAAAGTGAGAGATTAGTACGATAATCATGATGCTGCTGAATGTGATACTTGTGAGAAATTGAAAGTGAAATTCTTGGAGCGATACATGCCACCTTCAAAGAAATAAATCAATTTGCTATCCATGGTAATGAGAAGTTTCATGAGGCATGGGAAAGATTCAAGGACATGCTTAGGAAGTGTTCGCAACACGGGCTAGCTAAAGCTCAATACATCAGTATTTTTTACAATGGATTGGACTGCGATTCTCGAGTGTTACTAGATGCTTCTTCTAATGGAGCATTGCTTACAAAGTCATCCGTTGAGGCCGAAAAGATCTTTGAGAATATTTCGATGAATTCAAGAGATTGGCCGACTGATAAAGTGAGAGGCACGTATGTCCTTGGAAAGGTAGCACAGGTTGAGCATGCTATGGTTAAGTCAGGAAGAGACGATGAATGCATCTCTAGTTTGAGTAATATCAGCAAGCTACTGGAGTCTTAGCAAAAGCAGCGAATACCGATGATGCAGCAGAATGGTGGCTATGAAGGAGCTAGCTAAGAGGATATGGAAGAGGAGAATTATGCCATGGTCAAAGTATTCAAGGAATGAGGTTTCAAAATCAAAGAAATCGGAATTATCAAGGGAACTACAATAATCGTAGTCACTGGGTAATTATCAACAACCAAGGAGGCCGGAGTTTTCGTGGAGCAATCCAAAAAATGCAGTACAACCCCCTATTGGTGTTGATTCGAGTGCTAAGGTGGAAGAAGGAAAACTCGGTTTTGAGGATACGGTGAACAGGTACATGGCAAGGAATGATGCAAGAGTAGATCGTCTTGAGGCCAAGCTAGAAAAGAAGATTGATGCCAACCATGAAGATTTATCTAATCAAGTTAAGGACCTTACATCGTTGATGGGGGAGATGGCAGGAAACATTAACAAATTGACTCAAACTATTGAGAAGGGGAAGTTTTCGTCTCAAAGTATTAAGAACCCTAAGTCTTGTCATGCCATCACATTGAGGTCAAGAATGTAGTACGAAGGTCCAATGAAGTCGGCAAGCGAAAATGAAGGGAACAGAGGTCTTGTTCGACCAAACATACTCAGTTCGACCAGACTTGATGATCGAGCTGAGGTCGAACAAGCTTCGGAAAAATAGAATTTCATTGCTCTACTTTCTGCTCTGCATTCAACCAACACACATCCGTTCGATCAGAAAATTTTTATCGAACGGTGGTCAAACAACCACAGGGAGAGTTGACATCGCGATCAAAGTTGTCGTTCGACCAAATCACTTCTGTTCGATCTGACCATCTTGGTCGAATGGTGGTCAAATAAAAGTCAGAGAATTTGAACTCACGATCAGAGACATTGTTCGAGCAGCCACAGATTGTTTAACAAGACCAACATGGTCGAACAACTTCGTTCAGTGCCTGTTTTGATCCCGAATGCTACACCTGCTGTTCAGAGCACTCCAGAGCCATTCCAAGAGCAGAATACTGAGCTTACAGTGGAAAAGAAGTGGGAAAGAGCAAAAAAATTGAGAGCTGAGAAAGATAAGGCGGAGAAGGTTGAACGTGATGAATGGGGTATTCCAAAAACAAAGATTCCTCTGTTTTCCTTTCAGATAGTCAAGAATGGATTGGAAGATAAGTTCAAGAGATTTCAGGATATAATGAACAAGATAAGCTTGAACATTCCTTTCTCCGAAGCAATCATGGAGATGTCGTACTATGCCCAATTTTTGAAAGATATCATATTGAAGAAGAGAAGCTTGAAAGGGATAGAGAATGTGAATTATTCAGAAAATTGCATATCGATCATTCAGCGAAAGCTACCACAGAAGTTGAAAGATCCGGGGAGCTTCACTATCTTATGTGAGATTGGAAAAAGGCCGACACGTAAAGCTTTGTGTGATCTTGGAGCAAGCATCAACTTGATGCCCTTATCTACGTTTATGAAGCTAAGTGTGGGGGAGCTCGCTCCCACAACGGTGGCTTTGGAATTGGCGGATAGGTCTATGATTTTCCGAAGGGCATGATAGAGGATGTACTTGTCAAAGTGGACAAGCTCATATTTCCTGTGGATTTTCTAGTGCTTGAGATGGAAGATGATAAGTTGATCCTTGCTACTACTGGAGCTATAATTGATGTGCAAAAGGGTGAGCTAAGGTTAAGGATGAATAAAGAAGAGGTCTTGTTTAACCTTGACAAAGCAATGAAGATGCCAATGGAGACGCAATGTCACAACATCGATGTGGTGGAGGAGATTGTGAAGGAAGACATGTCCTTAATCCTTTCAAAGGATCCCTTGGAGACATGTTTGATGGAGTCTCTTACTTTTCCTACCACGGAGCTAGATTAGCTCTCCAATGAGGTATGTATCGATTTCCTTGAAAACCTACTTGCTTAGGGTGATGATAGGTATGAATCAAAGAGGCCCAAGTATGAAGAGGTTAAGTGGTAGAAAATACTTACCTTTGGATAGAGAAAGCACTCCAAAAGAAGAAGAGAATGAGGAGTTGAAACCGCTATTGGAGCACGTCAATTATGTCTATCTAGGTGACAATGACACATATCCGGTAATTGTATATTCTTCCCTTGATGATGATCAACTTGAGGAGTTGTTAAATGTGCTTAGGAAGTATAAGTCTGCAATTGGTTGGTCTCTTGATGATTTGAAGGGTATTAGTCCATCATATTGCATGCATAGAATAAGATTGTTAGATGAGGCTAAGAGTAGCATTCAGAATCAGCGGAGGGTGAATCCCGCTATTCAAGAAGTGATTAGAAAGCAAAACCTAAAGTGGTTAGATGCTGGAATTGTTTATCCTATTAGTGATAGTTCCCACGTGAGTCCATTGCATGTTGTATCTTAAAATGGGGCATGATTATAGTGAAAGCCGATGATAGAGAGACTTTAGCCACTAGGATTCTTACGGGATGGCGTGTGTGTATGGATTACAGGAAACTGAATTAAAATACATGCAAAGACCATTTTCCACTTCCTTTCATGGATCAAATGCTTGATCGTCTTGTAGGGTATGACTTTTATTGTTTCTTAGATAGATACTCGGGTTATAATCAAATCATGATTACGCTCGAAGATCAGGAAAAGATCACTTTTACTTGCCCTTACGGAACTTTCGCCTTTATGAAGATGCCTTTTGGATTGTGTAATGCTCCTGCTACATTTCAGCGTTGCATGATGTCCATATTTGACGGGTTGATAGAAAAGATCATGGAGGTGTTTATGGAGGATTTTTTTGTGTTTGGTTCCTCCTTTGATATTTGTTTATCTAACCTAGCTATTGTTTTGAAGAGATGCCGAGAGACTAATCTTGTCTAAAACTGGAAGAAGTGCCACTTCATGGTAAGAGATTAGATTGTTCTTGGGCATCATATTTCTGCCAAAGGATTGTAGGTTAATCGTGCAAAGGTGGTGGCCATTGAGAAGCTTCCACCACCTACTAATGAGAAAGGAGTGCAGTCCTTCCTTGGACACGCCGATTTTTATAGAAGATTCATAAAAGACTTCTCGAAATACTCTAAGCCCTTATCTCATTTACTTGAAAAGGATGCTCCTTTTGTTTTTGATGAAGAATGTTTAATAACTTTTCAGGTTTTGAAAGAGGCGCTTATTACTGCACCTATCTTGATCACACCGGATTGGACTCAACCATTTCTGCTTAAGTGTGATGCAAGTGACTTAGCACTTGGAGTGGTGCTTGGGCAGATGAGTGAGAAGAAGTTTTGCGCCATTTACTATGCAAGTAAAACTTTTGATGCAGCACAAAAGAACTACACTATTACTGAAAAGGAGTTTCTAACTGTGGTGTATGCATTCAACAAATTTCGATAGTATTTGGTTGGTATGAAGACTATAATATATGGATCACTCCGCGATCCGGTACTTGATGGCGAAGAAGGATGCAAAGCCAAGGATCATTAGAAGGATTCTTCTTCTGCAGGAGTTTGATATGGAGATCTGAGATAAGAAAGGAATGGAAAATATTTTAGCGGATCACCTATCAAGGTTGGAGACAAGGGGGCATTGTGATGATTCTTTTAATTACATAGAAGAGATGTTCTCTGATGAGAAGATCATAGATGTGTTTGTTGAAGTGGCTGAAAGCGTGTGTGGTCGCTGCTCAAGGAATGGATGCATGGTATGCGGATTATGTCAACTACATTGCCGTGGGTAAAATTCCAAAAGATCTCAATAGGTATCAACTTGCTAAGTTTAAGAGAGATGTTGAGACTTTCATATGGTATGATCCGTTTGTTTACAAGATTTGCACGGATTCCATAGTCCTAAGGTGTGTGCCTGAGATAGAGATGAAGAGTGTTCTTGAATTTTACCATGCACACCCGAACAGGGGGTACTTTGGAGCTCAAAAGACGACAGCTAAGGTACTTCAATCTGCTCTTTATTGGCCTACTTTGTTTAAAGATTTTGAGTCCTATGTGGCGACATGCGATAGACATCAATGGATGGGAAACATAAGTAGAAGAGATGAGATGCCACTTTAGCCAAGCATTGTTGTTGAGATCTTCGATGTATGGGGGATCGATTTTATAGGACCTTTCCCCCTTCTAATGGATTTCTCTACATTCTACTAGTAGTGGATTATGTTTCTAAGTGGGTGGAAGCCATTCCCACTCGTGTGAATGATTCAAGGATTGTTTTGTCCTTCTTGAAGAAACATATCTTTGCTCGCTATGGAGTTCCTAGAGCACTAGTGAGTGATGGAGGATCACACTTCGTCAATAAGCTGTTTGAAAAGGTTCTCAAGGATTATGGTGTTATGCATAGGGTTACTACACCCTATCACCCTCAAGCAAATGGGCAAGCGGAGGTCTCCAACCGACAAGTGAAGCAAATTCTGGAGAAAGTAATCGGAACTAATAGGAAAAATTGGGCTATGAAGCTCGATCAACGTTTTGGGGGTTCCGAACAGTTTACAATATGGTTCTTGACATGTCACCGTATCAAATAGTCTATGCAAAGCCGTGCCATTTACCCGTAGAGATTCAGCATAGGGCTTTTTAGGCATTGAGAAGCTTGAACTTGTCTCTTAAGGATCAAAAGGAGTTGAGGATGACTCATATCAATCAATTGGATGAGTTCAAAAATCGAGCTTTCATGAATTCGGAGATCTACAAGAAAAGAATGAAGAAATGACATGATTCGAAGATCTCCTACAAAGAGTTCAAGCAAGGTGATGAGGTATTACTTTTAACTCTCATTTGAAGCTTTTCGTAGAAAAATTGATATCGAAGTGGACGGGACAGTTTATTATCCATATAGCCTATGGAGGGGGGAGTTTTGAACTCATAGACAAAGATGGAGACATCATAGCGGCGAATGGGCATCGATTGAAGCATTACAAGTCGCCGGATGATGCTTGTGTCGTCTTTGAGGATACCTTGCACTAGATTGGTACCGTCGTGACTCTCCGAAGTTAAACAAGAGCGCTTGTTGGGGGCTTTCCTTCCCGTTTTAATGCTTTATTTTATTAGTGTGAGTAAGAAATTTTTATATTTCACGTTCTTACTAATCGAAAATTACATCTTTTTACAAACTTAGTTTCAACTATAGTTTCTACTAAGTTTAGGGGGTGTGATGTACTTACCTCATCGAAGCACTAAGAATATAATATTTTCGTAGTAATGTTTGTTAGGGGAGTTGATTTTTTTATGGCATATTGAAACTGTAACCGATTTTAATGTGTCCATTTTTTTCAATTTGCCTAATATTTAGTGGTGTTTTGTGTTTTGTGTGTCATATGTGGAGTTATACTTGGTTTTATCTAGTTTAAAAGTGGTTCTCTAGCTTAAGTTTTGATTATCTTGAAACTTGATGATGCCCTATAGTTTATGTGTAGCAGGGAAAGACGAGAAAAGTATAAAGTTTCAGAGGATTGGTAAGTTAAACGACCATAATGCAGTCGTTTGATCAGAAGTTTTGGTCGAACGCTGGTCGAACAAAATGAACAAAAACTTACAGAAGCTTCGTTCAGCCTAAGCATGTTGTTCTACCAAGCTCGTTAGGTCGAGCGTTGGTCGAACAAAATGTCCAAAAACTTATAGTGAGTCCGTTCGACCAACATACTTTGTTCGACCAAGCTCGTTAGGTCGAACGCTGGTCGAACATAATGTTAAAAAACTTACAGTGAGTCTGTTCGACCGGCATACTTTGTTCGATCATATTCTTCGTCGAACAGAGGTCGAACGGAGTAGGGAAGAATAGAGAGTCGATTTCGTAAGTTGTTCGATCTCAGGCTGTTGTTCGACCAGGAAATTTAAGTCGAACGAAGGTCGAACAAGGTCATATTTTTGTACAAATCTGAGTTGTTCGACCAAAATACCCTTGCTCGCCAAGTTGTTCGAGTCAAACTGGAGTCAGAATTTGGATTTAAAGGTCAGTTTCTCTTTTCATTAGACCACCTCTCGTCACCCTCGCTGGAGAAACCAATTCGAACCGTAAGTTCTTCTTCTCAAACTCTTCCCCACACTTTAATCCACTCTTCCACCCATTTCCACATCCAAAATTTGGAGGATTCAAGTCTGAATTGGGGCTATTCTACTCAAATATTTGGAAATTCACCACCGTTAATTGCACGCACACCATGGCCAACAAAGGTATGTTTTCGATCTTCTATACCCGTGAATTGATGAGATTATGCCTAAGAATATTGGGTAAGTTTATTGAAGCATGTATTTTGTGGATTGAGTTGTTGAATTTTTAGTGTTTTTGCGTGAATTTCATTTGAATTGAGATGCTTTCGATTTACGTTGGGATGTTGAAATCTTGTGAAATTAATGTTGCATATCATATAGGCTTGAGGTTGATTTCAAATTGTATGTTTGGGCTCATTGATTGGAGTATGGATGGTGTGTGATTGAGTGAGGAAGACGAGCATGTTCTTGGTTTGGTTGAAGTATGTTGAAATTGGAGAGCATGTTCGTGTGAAGTATTTTTAAGACTAGTATTCTAATTATTCTTGATTAAAGGTGTTGAATTATAGTTGCTATGATGATAAACACTTGAAGTTGAGAGTGGACTGGAACATGAGTTTGAAGTCTTGAGTAGGATTCATGTTAGTCTTAGGGTTGATATACTTGCTTTATCTCTTCTTGTTATCTATTGAAGTATAACTTTTGTAGGAAAAGAGATTGCTTCATCTTCAAAGAGGAAGGAGACCAAGTCTCCTAGGAAGGATGGTGGTGCCAAAAAGCTTAAATTGGATAAGAAGAAACCTTCTGATTATGGCATTAGGATTGCTAATTGGGAAGAGAAGAATGAGTTGTGGGCAGCTATTGCGAGCAAGATCACGAGGACTCGCTATTAAAATGATGAAGCTATGGTGGCAATAAACATCATCAATGATATTCGTTGGATGTTAAATAGAGTAGGGATAACCAGGTTTATAGAGATGAAGAGGGACACATATTTTCATATAACTGCGGAGGTGCTATATTCGTTGAGTATTGAGCGTGAAGACCGCTATCTTCCGTGTGCTATTCGGATGCAGATTGGTGGGCAAGAGCAGTTGATGCATGCCCGAGAGTTTAAGAATGTGACTGATGTGGAGCATGATGATTTCAGACCGGATGAGTTTTAGAGATCTATCTCGTGGAGACGAGGAAGATATAATTCGAATGCTTCCAAGGTTGCTTTAATCCACAACCCCGTGATTGTTTATATGGACCGGATCTTGAGTAACACTCCGTTTGCTCGATTCGAGGGGAGTTGTATTCTGAGGGGTGAGCTGTATGTGCTATGGTGCATGCTTAATGGAGTCCGCTTCAATGTAGCGGCTTACTTTTTTCAGCAGCTACATAAGTTCACTACCCACGGATTTCAGCGTGTGAACATTGGAGGACTCATTACTTTGATAGCCGAGTATTACCAGGTTGATTTAAGTAGGCATCGACCGATTCGAGGGGATCAAGACTTGATCCTAAAGGCATGTGTGAGGATGGACGATACTTGGATGTTTATTCGAGGCAAGAACCCCATTTCATTATGATTTCCACTGTCCATCATTGATCTTACTACAATTCAGATCAACAGTAACTTGTTGATAGATACTTCGGAGCATAGGGCGATCTCGAGGCCATGTTTGCAGGAAGGAGATTGGAGACTTCTTGCCAATATGCACTTACAGGGAGCCCTTATGGATGAGGACATGATCATGGTAGGAGATCCAGCAAACTTCGAAGAGGGAGATCAGCCGCCACTACCAGCGTTCGTATATCTAGAGATGGATTTATGTCCGATGCAGCCACCATAGTCACAGGAGCATGAGTTTTTGGACCCACCGCCACAGCAGCAGCAGGATTTTTGGCGAGCCCAGGATCAGTTCTATCAGGAGCAATTCCGATTAATAAATAAGCACTTCGCCACACTCAATGCGAACCAGCAGGAGAGAAATAGGCAGCTGGCATTGGCGAACACGAACTATGCTGCGCTCAATCTGAGGTATGAGGATATGGATAGAAGAATTGGAAAGGTGTGATGCGCATTTCTTTGCACACAAAATTAATCCCCAAGTATTAAGGATATCAATTGCAGCTTAAGCAAGCGACAAAGTGAATATCGAACCCAAAGGACAGTGTATTATTAATTTAATTATTTACTAAATTAATTAAGACAAGGCAATAAAAGTAAAGGTTTAATAATTAATCTACTAACAATTAAATTAAATAACAAACAAAATAAAAGATCACTTGAAGAATACGAAAGTGAATCAAGTAGGAGATAGGTAGCTCTAGGATAATCCAGTTTCACTCGTTAATTTCCCATCCGTGTGTTGATCTCCGACTCTGCCTTGTGGAATATGGACGCATCACTAAACCATGCATCTACTCTATAGACACAAGTAAACATGCGTGTAACACGTGTGAATAACCTCGGAGCAATTGATATAATTCCACCCCCCTTTCTAGGTACTATCAGTATCAATTATTTCCCTGGCCAATTGATACTCTAACCCGATATGATCTCCCTTTATAGGTACTATAAAGTTATCCTCTTTACCCTACTTAATAACCCGAATTCAATTCAATTAATAAGTATTCATATATGATAGTTCTAATGAAGCTTCGGAGTCCCCTCACTTAGAATTATAACATGGAATTCTGCTCTGCAGTGAACGCACTCAATCAATAACCAAAATACGTATTCAGACTCTACATAACAGTTAATGATACACAAAATGACTGTGAGTATGAATTAAAAAGACACAATCATATATAAAATAAATCCACAAGTAGTGTTGTACGGAGTTTACACACGAAAGTTCAATTAATTGGTAAAAACCTTCACAACCCTAGTTCTACCAAAAAAGCTCTAGCCCATGATGTTACGAAGAACAATCATGGGTGTTGGATAGATCTTATCCAGATGTCCGAAAAATACAAGATAAATTAGGAAACGAATAAAACTCTAGATGTGGGTGTCATCGCATCCTTCTGCATCTTGAATTATCCTCTTGATTCCACATATGAATTTTCAAAGTGATCGATGGATGGAGAAAAGGATGTGGATGATGGTTGGGGGGTGATCCCCCTTGTGGGGTGTGGTATGGTTGTGGCCTCTCTTGTTGTTTTCTCCTCTCTAATGGTGTGATCTACACCCCCTTTTATACTTGTAAGCTCTCCTTATAGGCCTTGGAATGGGGTTTTTGAGTGATCACACGCATTGTGGGTGTAAAAATATGGATATGGTAAGTTTCTGTACCTCAATTTGACCACAAAGCTAGGTCGAATTTACATACCCTGGTCAAATTGCAGGTCGAATCACCCTACTGGAGGCTTCAGACACCGGATTCGAGCTTCAGGTGCTGGATTCGACCAGCACAACAGGTCAAATTGAGGTATCGTAGTCGAATTGCTTCTTTTTCCGTCCATTTCGACCAGGATTCGACCACATGGTCAGGTCGAATTCAAATGTTGTGGTCGAATTGTCTTGTACAGTCTCACCGTTTCGCATATAACTTCCACATCCGAGCTCCAATTTAAGTGATTCTTGCGCTCACGCGATCCTCTCTTCCTTGTATTTCTATCCATATAAAGAACATAAGAAAACTCTAAGATTTGAATGTGAAAAAAGCCACGGAAATAGCATAGCAATTCTGTTCTGCACAGCTCGCGCGACGTCACCATTTCGATCATAACTTCCTCATTTGGAATCTCATTGAGGTGTTCTTTACACCAAATCAACCCTCATTTTAGTGGCTTTCTAACCATGTATACATGAGCAGTTTTGATCTCCACAACAACACAAAAAAATTACGAAATTTGGATGTGCATTTTCAGCATTCTTGCAAATTGCACATTTTCTCCAACTTTGCACTTTTCATCATTTTTCCACCTAAAACACAATAAAACACCTCAAGTACACCTTTTTCTCACATATAATGAATATAAAATACTTGTGCTAATATATAATAAGAATTTCCATCAAAAGGTGTTAAATTGGACACTCAAAAACGCTAATTTCCACTCTCATCAATCCCCCAAACTTACCCGTTGCTCGTCCCGAGGCAAAAAAATAAAAATAAAGCGAGAGAGAGTAAGAAAATTAGCGGGAAAACAAGGACTATGACTAATACCCCATTCAAAATACAATTGTCATCAACTTAGGTCATGCAACTCTCATTACATGTAATAATCAATTCGTAGCATACAAGTTAAGACAATCACCACCAATTCAAATGCTTCATTGACATGCTCTTACGGGAAGTATATATCACTCACACTCAAGTGTAAAGATGTACACTTATGGGTTAAGGTGTTTACGTTCAAATTCAATTCAAGTGCATGTGTAACCATAAGCTTGCCAAACGTTTCAAACTCTTTACCACAAAAAGTATGATTCAACAATGGGATCAAAAAGGATTTTTATTTTGGATGTAATGTTGGCTCTTTGGTTAAGATAGGAAATATATGGACAATGTGACTCAAATAGTAGAGAACTATAGCTGATTGATCACTTCAACTTTCATCCTCTCTTCCTTTTCAATGCAGACGATTTTCATTCCTTCTTCACCTTCAAGCAAAACTATTTTCTTTTCTCAAGCACATCCTTTTTTCCTGCTTTTTCTCTCGATGTACCAGTTTCGGGCATTACCTCATGCATCTTCCATAGGGTAATAGATTTAAGCACTACCCTAGAGTATTTGATTCAATAGAGTACTAGATTTAAGCTCATAATCACTTATACAACTCCAAATATTATATTCATTCCAAACTCCATCAAAATCAACTTCACACACTTTGAAAACATTTAATTCTCTACTAAATATAGGAATTTAAGGCTCAAATAGGATATCAAAGTGGCTATCTTTGTAGGTTGCCAAAGAAATAAGGCTTTCAGGCTCAAAAGGCCTAACTACGGATAAACATTATTCGGTAGGAAATTATTTAACTAAGTGACTCATAATTATCAAAGATGGCCTAAAATCATCTCCCGTTATCTAACACACATGTAGTTTCAAGTAAGACAAGAGCCAAGTTCTAGAATACACACACAAGAATGATACTCACCAAAAGAAATATCATGTGTTTATGTAACATGATCAACGAGGCTCAAAATCTCACATGGATTTTTAACAAGTAACAGAGCGCTCTTAATGGTAAGCAATATTCCACAAGTACACATAGAACTTCATATCACAATATAAATCAAGTACAATTCCTTCATCAATTTCAAGAGCATATGATTTCAAAGATAATTTTAACAATATAAGCTCACATGGATCACCACCATAAACACAATCCTTCACTCCATGAATTAAAAGCACACATAAAAATTAGAATAAGAAAACGAGGGCACCTGATGTTTTCTTCAATCAATGTACGAGCTCCTCGAGTTGAAGTCTCAATGTAGAACTCGTCTTGCCACCTAGTTACTCTTTTCTATCATCAAAGCTCAAGCACTCATCATCACAGGATTCATCAATAATAAAATTGGATAACTATAAGAAAGAATCAATTGACTATCTAATCGACTCCACACACTAGAAACACCACTGAACATGAGGCAAATTGCAAAAAAATCGACACATCAAAACCGATTAATGTTTCAACATACCGCAAAAAATCAACTCCCCTAGAAAACATTACAAAGAAAAGATTATACTCTTGGTGCTGCAATGAGGTAATAACATCACACACCCCCCCAAACTTAGTAAAAACGTAAGTTGAAACTAAGTTTGCAAAGATATGTAATTGCCGATTAGTAAGCACCATAAATATAAAAATTTCTCACTCATATAAAAGAAATAAAGCAATAAAATGGACGGGCAAGCCCCTAACAGGCGCTCATATTTAACGTCGGAGAGTTACGATGGATGTAACCTTTTAAACTACTTGATCGGAGGACGGCCTTGTCCCATCCTCACCTTCAAATACTTTCTTTCCCTCTTCTTGTCTACACTCAACACCTCACCTTTCTTGGTTACAAAAATATGATCATTGGAATTTCCTTCCTCCCATGGTTGTCTATACACCTCCTTGTCAATCTTCCACTTAAATTCAGAATCATTTGCCTTAGAAAAATTAAGATTAAACAAGTTAGAAACCACCTCAATGCTCTTGGACGATTGAGTCTCCATGGGCATCTTTATTGCATGATCAAAAGAGAAAACCACATCTTCATTATCCATCTACAGTCTAAGCTTCTTGGCTCTCAACTTCTTTGCTCTTTCCCACTTCTTCTCTATTGTAAGCTTAGTATTCTGCTTATGTAATGGTACTGGAGTAACATCAACATCATGTAGAGCATTCAGCATCGAAAATGGTGCAGAACGGTTGGGTTCGACCTGGATTCGACCAGGGCTGCTGGTCAAATTGAGTATGTAGTGGTCGAATTGTGCACTTGGAAGTCCATTCTCTCCCTGTTTGTTGGATTTGACCATGATTCGACCTTGAGGTCTGGTCGAATTGTAGTGCACCTGGTCGAATCGAGCTTCTATATGATTTTTGTCCTCCGATTCTACCATTCGACCAAGGGGTCTGGTCGAATTAGATTGATTCAGGTCGAATCGAACTTCTAATGAAACAGAGTGCTCCGGAGGGTAGGATTCGACCAGAGGGTCTAGTCAAATCCTAGTGTTTCAGGTCTAATCGAGGCTCTGTTACTTCCGAATCACGCCCAGGTATCTCATTCGACCTCCCCTGTTGAATTCGACCAGGATTGTTGGTCGAATTGGGAACGAGTCGAGCTCCCGATGCTTTAAAATTCATTTTCGGCATCATCGGTCCCTCACACTGTGTTCTAGACCTTAACATGATGACTTTATCTTCAAATTTTTGTGTCAATTGATTCACGTTCGCGGTCATCTGCCACATAATTAAAGTAAGGTCCTTAAACTACTTAGATAAATCTGCATGATGAACATTCATGGTATCCTCAAGAGAATCAATCCTTGCATCATTCTCAGCCATGTATCGATTGAAGGTATCTTCAACACTCTTCACTTCGTGCTGCTTCATGCTAGGCCCCATTAGTGTCAACTCTGTAATCTACTTCTGCTGGGATTCTAGTAGCTTGTTGATGTTAGCTAGACTAGAGACAATCTCATCATCCATATTCGGCTTCACCACTTGATGTTCAACCTGCTATACCTTGCCAAGTACATATGATCCTCTCTCTCTACAGGCCAGTCACGTGAATTCATAGAGATATCTTCAAACAACTTTTCTGCTTCAAGTGTTGTCTTAGATAACAGCACTCCTCCTGATAATGCATCAATAAAATACGCGACTCACAATCCAATCCATAGTAGAAGATACTTATGTACTGAGCCTTCGACATTCTATGCTGTGGGCACCTTCTGAGCATGTCTTTAAACCTATCCCACGCCTCATGAAATTTCTCACCCTGATTCATAACAAATTGGGTGATCTCTTGCCTCATTCTTAAGATCCTTGAGGGTGACATGTATCTCTCCAAGAACTTCTGCTGCATTAGTCCCTTGTAGTGTAATCTGCTACATCAAGAGTCTCATACCAAGCTTTCGCCTTATCAATTAATGAAAACTTGAATAAGGCGATTCGCCTAGCATTATCATTAGCTCCAGCGCACTTTTGAGTGTTTACATATCCAAGGAATCTTTTGAGATGCTGATATGGATCTTCAAAACAACCTCTAGAAAAGGGATTTTTCTCTACCATGTTAATAAGAGTGGGATGTATCTCAAAATCATCATCTTCCCTCCTTGCTCCTAACAACCCCATGTTACTAATCCCATAGTTCGTGAAAATTTCATGTATGACAATATCATCCGGATTCAGCCTTGCTCCGTCCATGTTTAGCTCAATATGTTATTCTTTCTTTCCTTCCTTTCCTTTTCCTAGTGTACAAGTACCTTAGAAAAATTCAAAGTTAGATAGAAATAAATAATCACAAATAATGGTCTTAATCAAACTAGAAATAATAAAATTAATAATGACAGCCATCCCCGGCAACGGAGCCAAGAACTTGATGCGCGTTTTCTTTGCACGCAAAATTAATCCCCAAGTATTAAGGATATCAATTGCAGCTTAAGCAAGCGACCAAGTGAATATCGAACCCAAAGGACGGCGTATTGTCAATTTAATTATTCACTAAATTAATTAAGACAGGGCAATAAAAGTGAAGGTTTAATAATTAATCTACTAACAATTAAATTAAATAACAAATAAAATAAAATATCACTCGAAGAATACGAAAGTGGATCAAGTAGGAGAATAGGTAGCTCTAGGATAATCCAGTTTCACTCATTAATTTCCCTTCCATGTGTTGATGTCCGACTCTGCCTTGTGGAATATGGACGCATCACTAAACCATGCATATCTACTCTATAGACACAAGTAAACATGCGTGTAACACGTGTGAATAACCTCGGAACAAGAGATATAATTCCACCCCCCTTTCTAGGTATTATCAGTATCAATTATTTCCCTGGCCAATTGGTACTCTAACCCGATATGATCTCCCTTTATAAGTACTATGAAGTTATCCTCTTTATCCTATTTAATAACCCGAATTCAATTTAATTAATAAGTATTTATATATAATAGTTCTAATGAAGCTTCGGAGTCCCCTCACTTAGAATCATAACATGGAATCCTGCTCAAAAGTGAACGCACTTAATCAATAACCAAGATATGTATTCAGACTCTACATAACAGTTAATGATGTACAAAATGACCGTGAGTATAAATTAAAAAGGCACAATCATATATAAAATAAATCCACAAGTAGTGTTGTACGGAGTTTACACACGAAAGTTCAATTAATTGGTAAAAACCTTCACAATCCTAGTTCTACCAAAAAGGCTCAGCCCATGATAATACGAAGAACAATCATGGGTGTTGGATAGATCTTACCCGGATGTCCTGAAAATACAAGATAAATTAGGAAACGAATAAAACCCTAGATGTGGGTGTTGTCGCGTCCTTCTCCATATTGAATTCTCCTCTTGATTCCACAGACGAATCTTCAAAGTGATGGATAGATGGAGGAAAGAATGTGGATGATGGTTGGGGGTGATCCCCCCTTGTGGCCTCTCTTATGGCTCTCTTATTGTTTCCTCCTCTCTAATGGTGTGATCTACACCCCTTTTATACTTGTAAGCTCTCCTTATAGGCCTTGGAATGGGCTTTTTGAGTGATCACACGCATTGTGGGTGTAAAAATACAAATATGGTAAGTTTTCGCACGTCAATTCGACCACGAAGCTAGGTCGAATTCACCTCCCCTGGTCGAATTGCAGGTCAAATCACTCTACTGGAAGCTTCAGACACTGGATTCGAGCTTCAGGTACTGGATTCGACCAGCACAGCAGGTCGAATTGAGGTGTCGTGGTTGAATTGCTTCTTTTGCCTTCCAATTCGACCAGGATTCGACCACATGGTCAGTTCGAATTCAAATGTTGTGGTCAAATTGTCTTGCGCAGTCTCACCGTTTCGCGTATAACTTCCACATTCGAGCTCCAATTTGAGTGATTCTTATGCTCATGAGATCGAGATCCTCTCTTCTTTGTCTTTCTATCCATATATAGAACATAAGAAAAATCAAAGATTTGAATGTGCAACAAGCCACGGAAAGTAGCACAGCTCGCGCGACGTCACCATTTCGATCATAACTTCCTCATTTGGAATCCGATTGAGTTGTTCTTTACGCCAAATCAACCCTCATTTTAGTGGCTTTCCACCATGTATCACATGAACAGTTTTGATCTCCACAACAATACAGAAAATTTACAAAAGTTGGATGTGCGTTTTCATCATTCTTGCACAAATTGCACCTTTCTCCAACTTTGCACATTTCATCCTTTTTCCACCTAAAACACAATAAGACACCTCAAGTACACCTTTTCTCACATACAATGAATATAAGACACTTGTGCTAATATATAACAAGAATTTCAGTCGAAATGTGTTAAATTGGACACTCAAACACGCTAATTTCCACTCTCATCAAGGTGCAGGCTAGCAGTTGAGAGATTGATAGGAAGGTGTATCAGTTATATAGGGATTTTGACCTATGGCGTTTGGATGGGAGCGATGATGATGATGCTCCGGAGGAGTAGTTGTGCCAGGTTTTACTCTTTGTCTGTTTCATCTCATCTCATTTATCTATTCACTTTACATGTTGAGATTTGATGGTGGTATGGTTAGGGTGTTATTTGAGTGATTCATGTGTGGGTGGTTTGTATTTGATATAAATGATGATGTTTGGTGTTTGATTGATGAAAGATGGATAAATTGAGTTGCTTTGGATTGATTAGTGTTGATGATATTTGGGATATGCATGTACACTTGTCTTGATGCATTTTGATTTGTTAATGATAAACATGTTTATTTTTACTTGTGATTGATGAAAAGATTGATGTTAATTACATGCTTTGAAAAGTGCTCAGGATTCTATTACCCATGTGAGAATTTGAGTCTATTGGTCATGCTATTAGCATGATAGTTTATTCTTGAGAGTGGTTTGTATGCTCGTATTCTAGAACTTGCCTTGGAGTCTTGTTTGAAATTTATGATTGATAGATACTAAGAAATGATTTTAGGCCATTATTGATGATTGAGCCACTTAGCCAAATGTTTCCTACCTTGTTATATGATTATCATTGGAAGCCCTGTTGAGCCGTTAAAAGCATTTTCTTTGGCAAGCCTGTGATAAAAGCCTTTATTTCCTTTACTTTAGCGTAAATACCCTATTTACTAGTAGAGAGTCAAGGTGAATGATGTGCTAAGTGATGAAATTAAAGAAGGAAAAGAAACTTTACTAAGTGAAGAGTCAAAAGACGTGGTTGAATCTTGTTTAGGGGTAGTGCCTTAAACTAGTACCCTAACTGCTTAGAAGGGTAGTGCCCGAAATTGATACCCTTATGCTTAAAGAAAGAAGATGTTGACTCCAAAGAAAGAAAGGAGCCGATGAATTGCGAGGATCTTGAGAATGATAATGGAGCAAGGAAATTAAGCTGTTTGATGAAAAGCAAAACTCCAAGGTAATTCTCTACTAGTGAATTAGTCATATTTACCCAAATTCTCCTACCTTTACCAAAGAGCCAACATTACAACCCATAAGACAAATCCTTTGTGATCCTAGTATTGAAGCGATTATAAATGAATTTTTGAGATCCTCGTCAAGCTTATGGTTACGCGAGTATATGAATTGAATTTGAGTATATATACTAATCGTGAAGTGTACATCTTTTACACTCTTGAAAGAGAGAGAGAGAGAGAGAGAGAGAGCAAACACTTACTCGTGAGTTAGATGACTTAGTACTCATAGAAGTATTGTGATTAATTGATGTTTTTGAATGAATGAAGAGTATGATAGATTTCATGTTTTGATTTGATACAATTGCATGTGTTAGAATAGGGTGTACTTGTTATAAGGATCTTATGAATGACACTCTCTTTCCTTTATTTTGAATTCGTTGCCTCGGGACGAGCAACATGTAAGTTTGGGGGTTTGATGAGAGTGTAAATTCACGTGTTTTGGACTCGAATTTATGTGGAAATTGAGTACGATTACGTCTATTATCAAGATGAATCGGGTTGTTTATAGGAAATCCATGAATCAAAGGCTACTGAGGCTTTTTGAACATATTTATACAGTAAAACAGGTCTTAAGGGCTAGAAATTGAAGACACAATTTTTGAGGCATTTTTTGAAGGTTGTTCGACCTCGGAGGCTTGCTCGACCAACATCAGTTTGGTCGAACAAGGGCGCCAAATCGAAAAAAATGCCCAAAAACTTACTGAGAGTTTGCTCGACCAGAGAGTCCATTCGATCAGCATCATCTTGGTCGAATAAGAGGAGATTGGTCGAACAAAATGTGCAAAAACCTACAGAGAGCTTGCTCGACCAGCGTTCGACCAGGAGGGCTTTGCTCGACCAGAAGAGGTTTGGTCAAACAGAATGTCGCTGATTATATTTTTGGTAATTCCGGGTGTCTTTTACCAAATTTGATGTGTGCCTCAAGTAAAAGCCCATCAAAGATCCGTGAGGAGTCCTTCACAGGTATAAAAAGGGATGTAGATCACATCAACAAGAGAGTTAGATTTATATCCATCCTACACCACTTCCAAACCATAACTCTAACCTACGGAGCTGGGGAGAGAGGTTCGTCTGTCAAACCAAGAGAGAACCAAGTGAAGACTCAAGACGAAGAGAGTCGTGACGGTGTCCACATCTAAGATTTACTTCGCTACTTAATTTATCTTATAATTTTTAAGACTACGGGTAAGATCCTACCAACCACCATGATTGTTCCTAGATCAATCATGGGCTAGAACCGCTTCGGTAGTTCTAGGGTTATGAAGGTTTTATAAGTTAATTGAATTTCCATGTATAAACTCCATACAACACTACTTGTGGTTTATTTTATATAAGACTATGCTTTTTCAATTCATACTTACAGTCGTTTTGTGCATCTTTAACTGTTATGTAGAATCTGAATACATATCATGGTTATTGATTGAGTGCATTCACTGCTGAGCATGATTACATGTTATAATTCTAAGTGAAGGGATTCCGAAGTCTTATTAGAACTATCTTATATAAATACTTAATTAAATATTATTCGGGTTAATAAGTAGGATAAAGAATATAACTTCATAGTACCTAAAAGTGAGATCATATCGGGTTAGAGTACTAAGTGCATGGGAAACAATTAATACTGATAGTACCTAGAAAGGGGGGTGAATTATAACTCTTGCTCCAAGGATACTCATACGTGTCATACGCATATTTACTTGTGTCTATAGAGTAGATTTGCATGGTATAGTGATGTGTCCATAGGCCACAGGCAGAGTCGGACATCAATACATGGAAAGGAAATTAATAAGTAAAACTGGATGATCTAAAGAACTACCTACTTTCTCACTTGATCATAGTCATATTATCTTTATTGCTTGTTTATTTTATTTGCTATTTTAATTGTTATTTTAATTTTTTGTTGCTTAGTTACTTAATATCCACAACTATATTGCCTTGATAGTCTTAATAAATTAGAACTTAATTAAATTAATAATAATTCGTCCCTTTGGTTCGATAATCACTTGGTTGCCTATCAAAACTACAATTGATATCCTTATACTTGAGGATTAATTTTGTGTGTTGAGAAAACGCCCATCACCCATTATACATTCCCCCTTCCACATATCTCAACAGACTGATCGGTGATGACGCCTTCGTCACACTGATCAAGTCTTGCACCCCCAAAACAAAAGCATTACAATGACATCAATCCGCTTGTAATACAGTAAGATAAAAAATGATACATGCATGATCAAAATACATTACAAAGTTAACACTCAAACAACATAGATGGTTTGTAACATATTAGACTCAATTCTTATGAACAACAATACCTTAACAAATAGAACCAATGCATTTTACTCCATTTTTAATGAACAACAGTAATGGTTCTAATTTTTCGCACATTGATGTTTTCACACTAGAATTACTTCGGGTACAGTATGAATCTACAGCAGATCTATGAAACTAATTAGCTTTATCAATGACCCACATCCCTAATAGTTTTATAATTTATAAAACGAGGCAACACTGGAATTAACATCTAGGACACCTGGATGTTAATGCTAATCAATGCATCCCCTATCTTCGTTCATGACCCATCTCCCGTAGCACAATATTCTTACCCGGTGAAATCGACCCCGTGAAATATTTAAGATTATTATGGCCTAGTGTCATTAATAATTAATTAAATATATAAGATATTTATTATGATTAAATATCTTAAATAAAGATGTGGTTTAAATAACTAATATATATGAGATAAATAAGGTCATATATTTATGGATAACAATCACATTGATAGAATGTGATTTGATAAAGAGTTAATATCCCGATCTGGTCCTCTCTTTACCTATAAAAGAGACACAATTTTATGAATTATCTATCACTTAAAGTTTACGTTCTATGCCTAAAGAAAAGGGGTGACGAGAGAGAAACCAGCTCCTAATTCGTAGGAACGTATCACAGGAGGGCCGCCATTAATGGCGTCTCAAGGTAAGTCTTCTAATCATGAAGATCTAAGATCCATGTTAATTAATAAATTAGTTGTTTATGAAATTATGCTTACATGTGACATCAGAGCATGATTTTGGATCTCATGATTTTCCATTGAATGATAAATATTGTTTTATGAAGCTGCAATATGATTGTATGAATCTGCCAATTATGTACTAATTAGATGAGATTTACAAAATATGTATTACATCTTTCCTCTACAATATTCCAAGAAAATTACAGAAGTATGATGATCAATTGATCTCGATCATATTACTGAATTTTGGGCGAAATTATGTTTATGAAATTAATTGAATTACATTTATGAAATTAGTTGAAATTGATTCTCGTGTATCATAATGATTATTCTGGGAATTAAGCACTATCCCATTAAAAATATTCTAATAATTATTACTTACTTTATCATTATTTGTTGAGTAATAATGCTATATGGGTTAATTAGGATATGATGACTACTTATTTTGAAGAATTCTGATATTAATTAACAGTATCATGTATTTATTCAAATTATTGATATAACATGAATTTATATACCATGTATAATTATTTGTGATAAATTGTTGCTGTATGACAAATATAATATAAATAATAACTACCCTATTTAGTTTTTTACTAAACAATTAAATATTGATTATGGAAGTTAATTATGTCAACATGTGATTTAATATAAAGTTACGTGACTCCCTTTAATTTTGGAAGTATAATGGGAATATATTGATTTTCTTTAATGGCTGATTAAGAATAATAACAGCTAATTACAATCAATAAATCAAATCTGCGTAATTCATAAGCCATCAATCTGCCTAATTCATATGGCTTGAGTGTCACACTTTAATGCCCAGTTATTAACATAATTATAATTATAAAGTGACTTATGTATTCCTCTAACTTTCCAACTAAAGTGATTTAATAATGTTAATGAAATCAATCCATCTCTAATGTTTATGACTTATATTATTTTGATAATAATTAAAGTTATTTTGGGATATATGATATTAGAATATCTCACTTATATTATATATGTTTGACTGCTTATGACATATTTATTATGTTAATGTACCAAATATTTTAAGATATCAAATTGGTTATAATATAAATAGAAATTGTACATGATATCTTAATTATGATTGTATGGATATATTATGTATATTTATGATGATAGTCTTAAGGTCTTAATTGATGGCATTGACTTCGTTTTATGAATGCTTATGAAATAATGTTTTGGTTATTACTCAATTTGCAATTTGTTATTGAGTATAATCTATTATGAGAGCCTTTGATAAGATTATAATGTATGATTTTACGATTTAAATTCATTTAATGATGGTCTGTTAATCACCAAAGTAGTCTGACCTGAAAGATTAATGAAAATAAATCGTATAATTAAATTTTAATTTCTCATATTTAAGTGATGCTTGAATAAAGAAAATTATTATATGGGTTGTTAAAATTTTCATAATTATAAGACTTTAAATTCACCCAAAGGTGATGTCTAGTCTTTATAATTCATGAATATGAATGTGATAATTAATTATATTATGTCAAACTATTTTGTATGTCCAAAGATGACAAAATAGTTTTAATGGATATATTTAATTGACAAATTATGTTAAATTTGCAAACATCATTATGATTATGATTGTACATTATTGTATCGCCTAAAGAAAAACTTCAATATACATTTATTGCCTTCGATCTTGAATTTAATATTAAATTACTTAAGGTATTTATGGGAATAAATTATATTATTCTTATTTTTTTTAAAATACCTATATTCATTAGTCTCTACTCGCATGTTGCTTCTGTTCAAAATGGATTAAAGTAATTTAAATAGTGAGAATAAATCTAATTTCTCCAAAGTGTTTTGGATTTTATTTGTCACTTCAGATAAATTGCTTCTTTGATTGTACTAGCAATTAAAGCTAAGTTATCTTACTATAATGCTTGGGTTAGATCAAATAGACTGAGTCTAATATTTATGCTAATAAATATGACTATGAAATTAAATCTATCATACTTAAAGTTAAAAGTGTCAAGGAATTTATGAAATTAGTGAGAAATTATTCATAAATTACTAATAAACCTCTTGACGAGATATTAATGTCTACCTTAACCACTATGAAGTTTGATGGTTCTCGTGGCATTCATGAACTTATCATTAATGATAACTAATATTGCAGCAAGATTTAAACCTTCCTTAATAAATGTGATTAAAAACTTATTAGTGCAGTTTACAAACTCACTACCTTATAGTATGACATATCTAAATGAACCATAAGAAAGATGAATGGAATGTGAATTAAATTCACATAATGTTGAAATTAATGTTGGTTCAAAAGGAAAGGTTTAAGAAAAAATTTAAAAATTATGTTCATTTAAAAGAAATAATAATGAAGTTGATACCAAACGTGACATTAATGTTTAGGGTAACTCTCTAAAAGAATTATTCCAAAAATTAATTAAGAATAAAACCTTTCATATCTAGGCTATTAATGTTTAGGGTGACTCTCTAAAAGAATTATTCCAAAAATTAATTAAGAATAAAGCCTTTCATATCTAGGCTTTTATTGATCTTGATATTAATTTGTGTGAATTGCATTAAAGAAAAATAAACTAAACACACAAATAATAGAGCCACGATAACTACACAACTTCTTATAATAATAATTTACACCGCTAATTGTGAGTCTTATGATAATACCTTTCTGAAAGGAATATGGATATTCCATCATTTTTAATTTTTAATTTAAATTTTCACATTATAGTTATATCTATCTTACAAGAAAAGTCTCATTCCATAAATGCTTGATAAACATTTATTAATGAAGTTGAGATAATTAGATAGAAACGTGAAAATTATAAAGATGGGATGAAGTGATGAATTTTATGGAAAGTATGATGAATTATCATGCTTAATCACTAAATTACAACAAAAGCTGACATTTATACTTAATGTTGCACACTGCAATAAATTGTTGTTGTAGAATGATATCATCGCACTTTATTGAATATGGTTGGAAGCATGTTGAATGATTAATCTATATCCATATTTTGTGAATTTATGCTCTTAGCATATTTTAAATTGCCCTGTAAGGATAATGATTTACATCCACATGAAAAGAAATTGGATGAAAGAATTTAACTAATTTCTGTAAAAATTATCCTTAAAATTTAAAGGGCATGAATTTTATAGTTCTAACCATAGTATGAGAATTTTAAACTGGAATGTCAAATTCATTAAGAATTATAAAATTAATAGGAGTATAAAACCATGAAATGTGGTTATTGAAAAAGTTGGGTAGTGAATTGAAAATACATTTATCTAAAACTTCTTCTAAAGTTGTTATATAGTTGTTGAATAGCCAAACAACTTTCAAAGACAACATATAAGTTATTCTACTCTCTTAATGGATCTGATTTAACTAAATCAATTATTAATGAGCTTTAATTAGATATATCACATTAAATAGCGTTAAGAATGTCTTAAGGACAATATATCCGCTATTTCTAACGATGGCATATGTGGTATAATAAAATAAGCTAAAATTTGACATTATAATAAATGATAAAATTCCAATTTTAGAACTAGTCATGGAAAGTACTAATTCTATTAAATGAGTAAATGCTATGAAAGACAAGTTGAAATCAATGGCTCATAATGAAGTTTATATCTTGTAACAATTATCAAAAAGTTATAAAAGAATTTAATACGAATGTATTTTTATGATGGCAATATCAAAAAATATAAAACTAAAGTCGTTGTTCAAGATTTTACTAAAAAAGATGGTATAATTGTAAAGAGATATAACAAGTTATTTCTATACAGGACTCTATTAGAATTATCATGGCTTTGTAACTCAACTCAACTCAAGAGTTTTTTCATTAAAGGAAAAATATCACATGGCGTGTAAACTTAAAGAATTAATGTACAAACTTAAGCATGCTTTCCTTTCATGATATCTTTTAGATTTAAAGAAAACATCGTAAATCGGTGTACATATCTGAAAGTCAGTGGGAGCATATTAATTCTATATGTGATGATAAATTTGCTTGCAACTGAAGATCTTAGTTTATTATGTGAAACCAATAAATTTCTCTTAAAGAACTTTAGAATGAAACATATGATGAGACAATTAAAGATGTCTCCTTAAGTATATGTTAATAAAGTTCAATAGAGGTTATGGATGGAAAGGTGTTTGTAAAAGTATCGTTCCAATCCGGAAGAAAGATAGTTCAACCTTATGTAATTTCCAAGAATAAATTGGAACGTACTATAATATTCCTTATGCATATGTTATTAGTACCTTAAGATATGCAAAATTGTACAAAGACCAAATATCAGCCTTATTGTTAGAATAATTGATCATTATTGAAGAGTTTCATAAATGGATGACCAGAATGTTGCATAAGAAAATATTAAGGTATTTGTATGAACTAAAGCACTCGTGCTTACTTATCGAAATTTTAATTATTTAGATATAATTAAATATAGATTCAGATTAAGATGATTATATGATACAAGAAAGTTTACTTCGACTTTTATATTTCTTAGTCTGAGATATTGTGTCATGCAAAAGTTTGAAGAAGTTTGTGAAAGCTTCATTCACTATTAAAGTTTGCTTGTAGCATGATTTGAGGCTACAATTTAAGGTAATTGAAAATGGAACTTAATTTCAGGACTTGAAATAAGTTGACAATAATGTCAAGTCGCTGAAAACTTATTATAATTATTCCGCTGCATTGTTCTTCTGTAAAACGATGGATATTCCAAAGTTTCTAAAACATATGGAATAATAAGAAGAACTTTAGAAACAAATATGTCAATTGAGTATAGTGGCACTAGTCTTATGATTTTGGATCCGTTACGCAAATGATATTCTATAAAGACATTCATTGAACGTTACATGAATATGAGATCATTGAAAGGCTGTAACAAATTTATGATGAACAATTGACATTAAAAGCTCATTATGTTTATTTCTAATTAATATATATCTTGTTTTGTCATTTTAGTAAAAATGAATGTTGACATTAATTAAACATGATTTTATCTCGAATTGAGATACTTATGTGGACCATTATTGATCTTTAGGTTGATGAGTCACGTTGAGCAGAAAGCTAACATTATAGTACATGGAAGGAACTATGTCGAGTAAATGATATAAAACCGCCATGACTTGTGTTAGTCTATACTCAATATTGGCTTTATGAATTGATCAATTACTTTGTCTTATATCGCTTACATTACATAACTTATTTAAATCCTCATGTTTAATGTTTAATTCTATCACTCGGCCAAGTGAGAGAATGTAAGATTATTATGGCCTAGTGCCATTAATAATTAATTAAATATATAAGATATTTATTATGAATAAACATCTTAAATAAAGATGTGGTTTAAATAACTAATATATATAAGATAAATAAGGTCATATATATTTATGGATAACAATCACATTGATAGAATGTGATTTGATAAAGAGTTAATATCCCAATCTGGTCCTCTCTCCACCTATAAAAGAGACAAAGTTTTATGAATTATCTATCACTTAAAATTTACGTTCTGTGCCTAAAGAAAAGGGGTGAGGAGAGAGAAACCAGTTCCTAATTCGTAAGAACGTATCACAGGAGGACAACCATTAATGGCGTCTCAAGGTAAGTCTTCTAATCATGTTTATGTGGTGTGAAAATCATGAAGATGTAAGATCCTTGTTATTTAATAAATTAGTTGTTTATGAAATTATGCTTACAAAATAGAGCTACTACAACGCGCCAAACTTAGCAACCGGATGCTAATGCCCGTCGCTGCAACTGTGTATTGTCGTGGCGTCGCTAGGTGGTCCTCCGAACTGGGAAGGATGTCAGCCAAATTCCCACCACCAAAGCTGCCGACGGGAGGAGCTAAAAAAGTTAAGATATTTGAGGCTACTGTGGGCCGTCTGATTTACATGGTAACCGGTTGAAGCTGGAGGAAGCAGGTGAAGGAGTGGGTCAACCTTCTTAAATTAATGGTAGTTTCGTCAGTTGCTTTAAATTTGGCTATTTTTGTTAAAATGTTATTTGTTTGCTGGCCTTGTTAGTTGACTTGTTAAAAATGGCTATTTTTGCTAACTTCCCTCATTTATATTTTCTACTTAATTGATATTCATGTAATTGTAAGTGTAAATATTTTTCTACTATAAATAATAAATAAGTAAATGTACTTCTATAAAAAGTATGAATAATATATAAATATTGATTAGATATATATACTACACATAATATATTACATACATCATACATGGGCGAAATGGGACAATGTGGGGCATGTTTACTATTCAGACCCACCACAAACACTGCATGTCATGGCGAATTCAGATCAAATTAGTTCATGTTAAATTATCATCCCTAATAACATTCAAATTGTTGCTTTTTATTGAGTTTAAACTAAAAATTTGATTAACTTAACTAATGTGGAAGTGAGTTTAAACTTTAAACTATCACCTCACTCTCTCACCTCCTGCTAGTTCATTGTAATGAACTCAATTTATTATCAAACATGAGAAAAATAAGCAACGCATTATAGGAGAGAGTGTACAACACATCCATTTTGATTGGACGTGTCATTAGTGAGTATGAGACACATCTTTAATAATTAATTAATTGATTTTAAATAATATTTGCCGTTTAAAATTGAATATGAGTTTAAATTGAAAAATGAATGTGAGTGTTTTTTAAATTTAATTGAAAAGTGTGTATAAGATGGGGTGGAAAAAAAATTTGGGTTTAAACACAAACCATGGCAGAAGCTATAATGAAAGGGGGGCGTGGGATTAGGGATGAGGGTGGGGTGGTTTATTTTTTCAGGGGCGTGTGAGCTTTAAGGAGGATATTTTGATCCAAAATTTTTAATTTGGATAGAAAAAAAATATAAATTTAGGGTGATTCTTATTTGATCATGAGTCACCAATGACCCTCCACATAAGGTATGCATCGTGCATTCCCTTATGTGAGAAGTTACCGATGACCCGTGATCACCTAAATAAACTTGGTAAATTTAATTGAGGGGGTGACAATAATTTTGTTATTAAAATATGTGCAACACCTACGTTAAACCTTTACATATAAGATAATTTTTACATTTTAACCAAATTAATTATATTTTTTATAAAAGATACTATCACTATTTATAAAAACTATTATTACATTATTTATACGAAGATCATACAATAATTTATTGCAGAATTGATATTAGGCGCATCCGAGTGCAAGAGTGCACTCATATGTGTATAATTTTTTATTCTATTTTGTATACAAGTTCTATTTTATATACGTGTTTCTTAATAATTGTATACTTTTTTTACATTAAGTTTTTCATTAAAAAAAACTAGCATCCATATGTGTATAACTTTTTATTCAATAGTGTACACATGTTTTTTAATAATTGTATATTTTTTTACACTCAATTTTTCATTAAAAAACTAATAATTAAATTGTATATTTTTTTGTTCATAATTGTAAATGTTTTTGTTTATATTTGTATACGTTTTTGAAAGTGGGTGCACTCTATATTATGGTGCTACTGGGTTCACATTATAATTAGTTTTTATTGCATTACTATTATTTTTTATTAATTTAAATATTATTTTATGTAAATATTATCACTTTTTATTAACGTCATAATTTTTTTTATTGAGAAGTTTCCGAGAAATCTTTTGCCTTCAAATTTGGGTACTTTAAAAGTAAGAACTTAGGTGAGAAGGACTTACATGAGATGAGACAAATAAGAAATAATAGTCTTTATAATAAAAAATAATAATCATTTATAACAATACTACTAATTATTTAATAAATAATTTATAATATAAATGGAAAGTGATAATATTTAATATATATATATATATATATATATATATATATATATATATATATATATATATATATATTCCCTCCGTCCATTTAAAAGAGACTTATTTTTCCATTTTGGGCTTCCGCTCGTAAAGATCTCATTTATCTTTTTAAACATATGAGAGCCACACATACATTAATACAATAAAATGTGGAGCTCACACACCCACTAATATAACTACATATTATATATTAAATAATAATACTCTTTAATCACGTGAAAAAAAAGAGTTTCTTTGAAGTGAATGGAGGTAGTTACATCCTAAAAAAAGATTGATAATTATCTATAAAAATACCCTCCATATTCCACATGAAGGTTTACGTTTTTTATTTTGATTTGTTCCAAATTAAGGTTTACATTCTTCTTGTTGTTAAGTGAGATCCACACAAAACAATTAATTATTTATATATAAGACCTACACACAACATTAATATAACTGCATACTGCACATTAAATATTAATACAACTGCACAACATACAATAAATATTATACTCACTCCGACCACTTACAAGGTAACCATTTGCTGTTTGCACGTGGACAATTCTAAGGTCTCTATTTGCTTTTTGCACGTGGATTAATGAGTATTTTTATTATAGGTAAAGTGGATAGTTGTATTAGAGAGAAGTGGTGGGTCATATTGTATACTTTCTTTACTAAATAGAGGAAATTGATAACTTTGAAGCGGACGCCAGGAATAGTAAAATGGATACCTTGTAAGTGGCCGGAGGTAGTATTATACTTCCTCTGTCCAAGGTTTACATTATCCATTTTGATTTGTCCAAGTTACATTTCCTTTTTTGTCAAGTTGGACCCACACAAAACAATTAATTATTCCACGTAGAGTCATACACAATACGAATATAACTACTCACTTCACATTAAATATAATTTCTCTCATCTCACTATAAATTAAAGAGTTGGTTTCTTGTGTCCCTAGGTGTATAAGGTTATAATATTTTGTTTTAAAATGTATAAATTTTAATTAATAAGGTACAACATTTTGTTCTAAAAGGTATACACTTTCATAATTTTTTTCCAGGAAATAACGTACTTATATTGAAGGATATACTATTTAATACTAAAACGTATATGGGCGCACGGTGTTTTTGAGAACACACAAATTTTGGCCTAAATTAAAATATTGTATCTCTTAATTTACGTGAAAAAAATAAATACCCTCCCTTCGTCTCCTTTCAGATGACACACTTTCCATTTTGGGTTGTCCCACAAAAGTTTGCACATTCCAAAAAAAACAAAAAGTAAAAAACAACCACCCTTCCCTATATACTTTATCTACCTAACATATTTTATCATTTATTTATTACAAAAAAATTATTATACCCCTAAAAGTTACCACTTTCTTAATTTTCGCGCCAAAATTAGGGGTGCAATTTTTTATGGGACGGAGGAAGTAAATGGGACCGGAGGGGTATATCTCAACCTACTAGGTGAAATTTTTTTTGAGGGTACGGGTGTATAAAATTGTCTAATTCTTCAAATTTACTGTATAAATTTAGGTTGAGATACAAAAAGTTGAATAGTTCCACTTTACTCTTTCTAATTATCTCGATACCTTGCAGAGAGCAAACCCCTCTCTGTCCGCCTGAAGTTTCCAATTCAATCCAACGTTGTTTTCCTTGGACGAAAATCCTTCCTCTTTATAGGCAGATTCAATAGCAATTCGTTCATTATAAGATGGACGGGAACAAAGATGAAGCCTTGAAGTGTTTGAAGATCGCTAAGAGTTCAATTGAATCGGGCGACAGAAATCGCGCCCTGAAGTTTCTCAACAAAGCTCGTAGATTAGACCCTTCTATTGAAATTGATGATTATTTATCCAATCTCGATGCTTCACAACCAGAAGACAAGAATCCCAATGAAACCCCCGATGATAATCCTCCGAATCCTGCCGGACTCGGAGCCGGACTGAGAGCCCGCCGTAGGGTTCCGGCAATGAATCCGTCGACGTCGTCCTCATCGAGTACATCGGCTACCTACACTGAGGAGCAAGCCAAATTCGTTAGAGAGATCAAGAGTAAGAAGGATTATTACGAGATCTTAGGGTTAGAGAAAAATTGTACTGCCGAAGATGTTCGCAAGGCATACAGGAAGTTTTCTTTGAAGGTCCATCCCGATAAGAACAACGCCCCGGGGGCGGAGGAGGCGTTTAAGATGGTGTCAAAGGCGTTTCAATGCTTGAGTGATGAGGAGCGTCGGAAGAAGTACGATGTTGTTGGCTCAGAAGAGATGGTGTACGAGAGGCGAGGTGGAGGTGGAGGTTTTAATGGAATGCGTGGTTTTAATGGATGTTATCATGAAGGCGAGTTTGATGCAGATGAAATTTTCAGGAATTTTTTCTTTGGAGGCATGCATCCGGCGACCACTGCTAATTTTGGTGGGTTTCCTTTTGGGCCTGGTGTGAGGGTTCGGACAGGAGGAGTTGGAGTTGATCAATCACCTAATTGGTTAAGGAATTTAATACAGTTGTTGCCTGTGATACTGATTTTGTTGGTCAACTTCTTGCCATCATCAGAGCCAATTTACTCGCTTTCGCAAACAAATTCATATGATCTTAGGCTTACTACACCAAAGGGCGTCAATTTTTACGTGAAATCGGGAAAATTTGAGCAACAATATCCACCCTATAGTCCGGATCGTGTTGCAATTGAACAACGGGTTGAAGATGATTATCACTCGGATCTCGTGCATAAATGCAGGGTTGAGTGGCAGCAACTTCATTGGGGCTATAGGAGAGAAACACCAAATTGTGATTCATTGAAGCATTTTGAGGCTATGGCCTAGTGACTTGATTAAAGGTTCTTTTCTTGCTCTGTTTGTTGCTTGGCCTATTGGCTTGATTGAAGATTTTAAGGCTCGTTGCTTGCATTGTTTGCTGCTATGGTTGGATTAAATGTTCTTGTGTTCTGTATATATGTTATTAGTACCTTCTTACAAGCTATGATCATATATGCGTTTGCATTCACTTATTAACCTGTTTAGGGTTATTGTGGCAGTTGGATCAATATAGTAATATATATGTTCATGGCATGATATCTTTCAGTGCTTTTAGGAAACCACTGCAAGTATATTAGTTTTTAGAATACTTCTGTCTTTCTGAGGTCTATCTGTTTTTTAGTGAAGCTTCTATTCCTTGAGGACAAAGCTGTCTTCTCAAATGACTAGAATTTATAAAGAATATAAGTTGTTCTATAAAGAATATTAGTTGGATTAGGAAGCAAAGTAATACTTTTTACTAATTCAACTAATATATTCTATTGAAACAACCTAAAAAATGTGCACAAGTTGCATGGTGCAACTAGTACGCTGCTGAAGTCTTACTCAATAGTTTGATGGGTAATGCTATGCTAGTGTCACTCAACACCTGGTAATCTTGTGTTTGGATGCATTTCGTTGTACCACCATGTTATCTACTGATTTATGTTTTGTGGGTTGGTCTGGTTTGACTATGGTGGCATGTGAGGCCAATTTCTATGGCAGAGGTGTTTGTTTCTTGTGTTGACACATGGTTAGATACTTAGATTTTGGGTTTGGGTGGTTGGGGGAGGGGGTAAGCATTATTTAGAAATCAATGATAATTATAGCCAGTAGGAATGTTCTGTTCTTACATCTTTATTTTTCGTACCTGTTGACTAACACAAGAAAATCTGCATGGAAACCCAAGTGACCTCACATCTTCAGACATTTCTTTCTAGATGTTGAAAATGCATAACTTGAATTATTTATGATTATTTATGTCCTGTGTTCAATCATAATTTTTCGCAAGTGGCAGATTCTGCTAATCATGCATGTTCCTGTCAACGTACCATTAAGTCAAATTTTAGCAGAAAATTTCCAGATTTAACTTTTATTGTTGACAGCTTGGCATACTTCATATTTATTTACTTCTGAGTTAGCCTATATAGAGTTTATTCCAGAGTTAATTCTTTAGTGTAATGACCCCACATCATTTTCTTCCATTTTCTGAACAAGACTGGTAAATAAGTAGTAGTGTCAATGTTGCTGTTGACAGTTGTCTTAGCCCCTGTTTGGGATGGAACTTATGAATCTGTTACTTTATGTGAATTGGAAGTAATGTTTTTGTGATTATTGAATATGAGTTTGACTTTGTGTTTCCTAGACATTTGAGGGAGTTGAAATTAACAGTAGTTATCAAATAATGTCTGCAATGTGGTGTGGTTGTAGTAGAAGATTGAATCATAGATGTGTTTGAACGGGAGAGAAAGGGAGGAAGGAAGCTGGGTGGTGGAACCCTGAGAGAATAGGAAAAATCGAAACATGATATTCTTGATCAAACTGTGAAAAAAAGAAATTTTAGACCAGCAGTGGGAGTATGATTCTTAATGTCTGTTTTTTACCCTAACCCCCCCCCCCCCCCCACATTTTTGTAACTTATATTATTTATAATTGTTGATATTGTGAAGGATTTCTTTTGCAACATTTCATAGTATCTAACGAATTGATATTAATTTGTTTGGTTTCAATTTTCATGTATATTGCCAATGTGTAGTTGGTATAGCCTTCTATTATCTGAGTCTTGTATCTATGAAATATGTCGCTAACAAAACTAGTTAATAGCTTTTCCTCATTCTGATTGGTGTGATTATATAGAGAAAAGTCCTGGTGGCATTAAAGTCTTTAAATTCTCTTTTGTAGTATAAATTTGCCCATGGATAATTCAATGCACTGGGTAGTACGAATGGGTTACACTGTTCTCCAGGTTAATGGTTGATTCCCTGCAATTTAAGTAGTATGTGTCTAATTTATCTAAAGCATTATGTACACACTGCCATAGAGGTTATGACTTCACCTCTTTGTTTGTTCTACATACCTTTTTATTCTACCTCCCTGTCCCTCACCCTCATACACCGACCCCAAAACAGCCATACATGCTTTGTGCTATCCTTGTCCCTACTGCACTATGAGATCCATATCTCATGACCTTACTTCCCAAGCCTAAGCCAACCCACTCTCCACCAGACGAGTGTTTGTTTTCTGTGATTGCATCAATGTATAGCTATGTTATTAGTATTAAGGTGGAATGAGAATTTTGAAATAAAGTGTATTGTAAGATTATTGAGGTGAGTGTATTTCCTTTTATAATAGTGTGAAGATAGTTTTGGGACAAACAAATGAGGAAAATGTGAATTTATTATGGACTGATTTCTTCTCTTTCTTTTATAGCCATTTCCTATGGTGAAAAAATAAATTGCGTTTATTATTCACTTCATGCTCGAAGCAGTTTTTACATGGAGTGAAAGAGGCTGTCTAATTTTGCAAAGTAGAAGGGTTTTTTAGTGGTGTGATTTCAATCCTCTTCAAAAGCTGTTTACCGTCTTAATATTCATGCGCAGTCGAGCATTGTGTAAATTTTTCGTAGCATCTTTTTTACACATTCTGAATTCACTCACCTACCTTTTGTTCCAGTAGAGATTTGCAAGGAATTAAGAACTTTTTTATTGTTTTGCAGTTTAACCAGCTATGCTTTAATACAATATTCCCCGTCAAAGAGTGGAGCTAGGAAATCAGAACTTTGTGGCAGCAAAAATTAGTTTGAGACATAGCCTCTCGAATTTTCTCCTTCTCAAAGCCAGTGCTGATCAAATAACTTGATATATAGTTTTGCCCAACATAAGTGTGAAATCTTACATTGGAGATCCAGTTCTATTTATTCTTCTCATCAAACCTTTGATCTATATATTCTATATATTCTTATTTGTTACTTATCCTTTATTTGGACAGCATTCATCATGATGAAGTACATCGAACTGATTGGTTTCATTTGGAGCAAATATGTGAATCTCTTGGTGTGTAATATAACTTGGGCTAGGTAGAGTGCTTGATTTAATAATGAAATTACTGTTTTATTTACTCTAGTTGGCAGCAGTATTGTTGTATTTTCATTTTAATTTTTTCAGTAATTGATATTTTCGTTGTGTAATTGCAAAATTTCTGTCAAAATTAAATTTATACAAGAAAAAAAGTAGTTGATGCCTGTGGCATCTCACATAGGAGTAGGGTTGCAATCGAAGCGAAGCGAATAGTGCTGTATTCGAATATATTCGATTTAATATTCGAATATTCGTATTTGAATTCGATTATTATTCGAATTTTAAATCTAATTTGTATTCGATTTGATCATATTATTCGAAATATTCGAAAGTATTTGAGTATTCGTATTCGAAAAATTTTGATTCTAATATATTTGAAAAGTATCATTCGAATTCGATTCGAATCCTTGTATTCGATTCGAATAAATTATATTCGAATTCGATTTGAAAAATCCTAAGATAAATAAAATCAGATTTGAAGTTATAAAAATAAGATTACATCATTAATAAATAATTTTTCTCAATAAAATTTATATAAAAAAAAAAGATTCAATAACAATAATAAAAATTTTCAGTCCTAAGTTACATAATCCGGACCAAGTCTCCAAAAATACGAAGAACCATTGTTTAATCAAAAATCCGAACCAAGTCTTCATAAATACAAATGATCATTGTTTAATTATAAAAAAAATACAATGGTAGATCAACTGGCATCCCAGCATTACATCACATCGGCAATATAATATGCATAGACTCTTTCTTCTCCAACAATAGAATAAAAATTCATTCATATATCAATTAAATTAGAGTTGAATGCCAACCAATGATATAGATTCCACATACTTGTACATAAGAAAATAAACGAAATCTCATTTTCACTATGATCACCACATCTCTCCTCTCTTTCTTCACCTTTTGCCTTCACTTATTTCCTAACGTGGGATTTAAATATCATACAACTTTGCATTTTTTGTTCTTGCAATTTCATGTAAATGATGATGTTTGGTGAGTGGAACGAAGCCAAAGAGAAAACCACGTCCATCTTTCTTCACTGTAATTTATTTCTTGTGCTTTATTATTTTAATGTTGATTAAATAAAAGTATGAACCCACATCACTCTTCACATGTAGTGTTGACCTTTCGATTAAAAAAATAGTCGCATTTTATTCATTTCCATAAGATCTTCTAATGTGAATGAAGGTATATTTCAGCTGATATAGAAATATAAGATAATTAAATAAATTTAGCATTTATCTTTTTGAATCTATGATAGACCTTAATTTCATAAACAAGTCTTCAACAGAGAGATACCCAAATGTTATCTAATGTATAAATCTTTTGATATGTACTGTTTAATTTTTAGTGCTAAATCTAAAAGGAAAGCACAAATTCGTAAGGTCCTTACTTGAAATCAATCAATCATTGGTAAGCCATTGGAATCAATCAGAATGGAGAGAGAGAGAGTAATACCTTATCGGCGGCGCGACCCTTAGCCTTGGCCTTGTCCTTATCGGTGGGGCAGCGCCCTTGGCTTTGCGGTCGAGCAGCGATTTCCCCGTTACTGAAAAAAATTAGAAAAATCATTAGCGGCATTGGTAGAGCGTAGGGAGAGAGAGAGAGTAATACCTTCACCACTTGGAGAAGAAGAAACAGCTGGCGAGGTCGGATGGTGCAGCTGCAAGAGATTAGAAAGAGAAAGCCCTAACGGTGCGGCTGCAAAAGATTCAAATGACAAAGCCATACTCTATATTTATATTTTAAAATTATTTAATAATATATATATATATATATATATATATATATAATTAATAGTTATTAAAATATAAAATATATTATTTATTCGAATATATTCGTGAATATTTGAATCGAATTTTTGCATATCATATTCGAATCGAATATTTTGCATATCATATTCGAATCGATTATTTTTCGAATAAAAATTTGTATTCGAATTCGCATTTTTTGAATTCGAATATTAATAATCGAATTCAAATATCGAATCGAATCAAAACTATTTGATTCGTTTACAACCCTACATAGAAGTATTCCTTCATTTAGTTAATCTCCAACTGTTTATTCTATTTTATCGACACCATTTTAACCGTTTATTCGTCTCACACCATTTTAACGCAGAATTACATTACATCTACAACAGTTTACTTTATATTTTGCACTACGTAAAATATTCTAAGAATATTTTATTTTATATTAAATTTTAAATTAAAATTTATTGATATTTTAATTTAACAAATTATATATTTTAAGTTAAATTAATTTATGATTTAATTAATTATAATATTCATTAATAATAATTTAATAAATGTAATTTATTTATTATTAAAATTAAAAATTATAAGTATATTCTATAATTTTATAAAAATACAGTAATTAATGTATATTAATTTTATAATATTAGAAAACTAAATAAATAAATGTAATAAAAGAAAATTTAGATAAATAAAATATAATACCGTAAATTAAGTTAAAACATAGATATAATATCCCTATTAAGAGAAATGTCAATGAATGTCCTAAATGAAATTTGTTCCTCTAAGTTGCCCACATATTTGCATTACATTAAAATTGCCCACTAAATATGAAGATTTTCGGTAACACCCCCTAATAATGGGCACACCATCATTTATTATTATTTTTTCAGACAAGAGTTAACAACCGTATTTTGAAAATTAAATTGTTAAACAATCAATTAATATTACCAACAGACGTGAATAATTAAAATTAAAATATCAATTTAAAATTGACTACCAACGTCTCATATGTATTTTAAATTTATTTATTTAAAATTCCAATTTAAAATTGACTACCAGCGGACATGAGATATTACAAAAATTGAATTGATAAAAGTTCCAATTTATATTACCAATGGACCTGATTATCAGCGGACATGAGATATTGTTAAAATTGAAATGTTTAAAGTTCCAATGTATATTATCAGCGGATGTGAATAATTAAAATATTAATTTGTTAATTGAAAATATCAGTGGACGTTAGATATTTTAAAAATTGAATTGTTAAAAGTTTCAATATAAATTAGCAGCGGGCGTGAATAATTAAAATACTAATTTGTTAATTGAAAATATCAGCGGACGTGAGATTTTTCAAAAATCGAATTGTTAAAAGTTTCAATATAAATTACCAGCGGATGTGAATAATTAACATACTAATTTATTAATTAATTTAAAAAATTGAATTGTTATAATAAATTGAGTTCTTAATTAAGTATAATTTTAAAAAACATTTCACCAATTTT
The DNA here is from genome assembly GCA_023678885.1 of Pogostemon cablin. Classification (NCBI taxonomy): domain Eukaryota; kingdom Viridiplantae; phylum Streptophyta; class Magnoliopsida; order Lamiales; family Lamiaceae; genus Pogostemon; species Pogostemon cablin. Next base: position 9,510,402 of record CM043008.1, on the reverse strand, counting down.
GGAATATTTAATTCCTTGAACTAGCGTGTCCGACGATGATATGTTATTAATACAGCATGTCCGCCTATGTTTGAACGATATGTTAATTATTCAATAACGAGAGGCCGAGGCCAAAGTCACAAGTACAAATAATAAAGACTCCACATGCGGAGCAACCAAAGAAAAAAACGCCTATCTAGAAAGCAAATGCTCGAATCTAATTACATGCAAAAGAATAGAATTAGACAAGCTATCCAAAGAAGGTCGGGCACACTGAAAGAGCGCATCATTCCGGGCCTTCCATATGAAGAAGACGCTTCCATAGAGAGCAAGCGTCCACCTCCTCCTCTCACGAACATGCACACGCCGGTCCTTGCAAAGCCACTTAAGGCCGGCTTTCAGCGTGGTAATCTGTCGCTTCCACTCCACTTCATTCCTGACCCGATTCCATACAAGCCTCGTGAACGGACACCCGAAGAAGAGATGGTCTCTCGATTCGGGGGCTCCCACGCACAGCACGCACTCGATCGGGCCTTCATGCTGTCTCCATCTGTCCATGGTAAGCAGCCTGTTCCTGACCGCAATCCACATCCTGAACGAATGCTTTTGCGGGGCCCATGGATTCCATAACTTCTTGTAGACAGGCAGTACCGGCATAGAGTGCGAAACGAGCCAATACAACCTGCCCACTCGAAGTCTCCCCATCTCCGAGCACGAAGCTAAGGTGGTAACCAAGTCACCACTAATCCGTGCTCTCACCCTATCCCTCGCACGAAGTATGTCCTTCCACACAATTGAGGCGCTGTAGTTCACCTCAACACCCCAACACGAGGAAGACTGAAGATAGATGGCGTTAATCCACTTAACCCACAGCGACTTCTTCTCCTGATGCACATCCCACAACACACCACATAGAGCCGCATCGTTCAGAAGGTCAATTCCCTTAAGTCCCAGGCCACCCTGTTCCTTAGGGAGAGTGACCTCCTCCCAACGAACTGCGCCCCTTGGAGTGCCCCAAAGGAAGGACCGAATCATCCTCTCAATTCTGTCCACAATTCCCTTAGGGATCTTCACCATGGAAGTCCAGAAATTCATCAGTCCGTACACTACCGATCTAATAAGTTCCAACCGGCCGGCATACCAACTCAAACAGCGTGTCGACAATTCTGTTGTGTTAAATTAGCATGTCTGCTGATATATGGTATATGAATTTACATGTCCGCCGATTTATTATGATGAAATTATGTGTCCCTTTATTTAATTGTGATGAAATAGCGTGTCCAACGAAATTTTCAATAACACATAACCTTGTTAGCCAATTTTTTTTTATGAAATAGTGTGTCCCCTTATTTTGTGTGTCCGCCGAAATTTAAAGCTTTTTTTTTATTTCGCGCTTATATGATGTTCTTAATTTGTTTAATTTTATTTTTAATTTATTAATGTGTAATAGGTCGATCCATTAATTAAATATGATTATAATATAGGTAAATTAAAGTACTATATTTTTCAAAAGTATGATGGATTATACAATAAAATTTACTTTTTAGGATATTAAAGTATAATTCACTACAAACATATTTTACTATCAATATACATAATTTATCTATATATTAATCATATTTTAATAATGAGTAGACACGTCTCACATATATTCATCTCACAAAAGAATTATTTTTAAATGTAAGAGGTTGAGTTCATGATACCGTCCCGGGTTTTTTACCCATTTATACGGGCACGGAGATTAAGACGTATTATTTTTTTAATATATTATATAAGAAAAAGTAGGGATAAATTAGTAATTTAAAAAGAAAAAGTAAATAAAATTGTTTGGAATGATGAATAAAGTGTAAAAAAGCAATTAAAGTTGTTGGGATTGTAAAAAGTAAATAATAAAATATTATGTATTCTTACCAAAAATGGAATGAGTAAAAATACGTGGGACAACCCAAAATGAAAAGTATGTAAAAATACATTGGACGGAGGGAATAATATCTTCTTTTTATTCAAATATTATTACGCATTTTATTTAATATATATATATATATATATATATATATATATATATATATATATATATATATATATATATATATATATATATATATATATATATATATTCTATTTTAAGTCTAAAGTTGAATTAATTTTAGGATATAATATTAATTATTATAATATGGATTAATTGTATTTTTTAATTAATAATTAAAAAAATTATAAGCATATACTTTAACTTCGAGAGTGCATAAATAAATGTGATGGATGCAAAGTATGCATTAAATTTGATTATAGAATACAATTTGAATTTCTGATAATGTACGGTGCACATGGTAATTTCAACCAACCAAATTTTTCGGCGTACATGCTAATATTTCACATATTTTACTGGGGATATGCAAGAAAAGCCTTCATTAATCGGCGGACATGCAAGGAAACACTTTAATTCATCAGCAGACACAATAACTTAACCATTTTATCAGCGGACACGCACATGTTTGCAATAAATCATGGCCAAACATATAACATCATCCTCAATTTCACAAACATACATTATCGAACACTCAATTACAGTAGTTATAAAACTGGAAAATACCACATTTATGAAAAAATTGAAACAATTAGTCTAATTTACATATGAAATTTCAATTAACTTTTTTTTTTGTTTTAACATGCCCCCAAAATTATATATGTACTATTAGTCCGCAAACCCTAATTCAATAAAATTTACCTTTTATGTCCGGCGAATCCCTAACCCCTAAAGTATCCAAAATTAAATACAAACTTACCTGATTCTTCATAATATGCAGTCCTGCCTCTGTTCGGCGAGAAGAGGATACGGGAACTATGCAGATGGCTGATGGGCGTTTTCTCAACACACAATTAATCCCCATGTATGAAGGATGTAACTGTAGCTTAGGCAAGGTTATAATTATCGAACCCAAAGGACGGATGATTATCAATTTACTATTAACTAAATTAATTAAAACTATGATTTGACAATTTGCTTTGGAAATTATTATTAATCTAATGAATAAATAATTAAATAGTAAATAAATTATAAAACAATAGAAAAGTATCGAGATTTGAACAAGTGAGAAGATAAGAAGCTCTTCAGGCCATCCAGTTTCACTCATTAATTTCCCTTGAGTATTTCAATGTCCGACTCTACCTTGTGGAATATGGACGCATCACTAAACCATGCAAATCTACTCTATAGATACAAGTAGACAAGCGTTTAACACTTGTGAATTACCTCAGAGCAATAACATAATTTCACCCTCTTTCTAGGTACTATCAGTATCATTATTTTTCGTGCAATAAGTACTCTAACCCGATATGATATCCCTTTATAGGTACTATGAAATTATCCTCTTTATCCTATTTACTAACCCGAATCCAATTCAATTAACAAGTCTTCATATAAGATAGTTCTAGTGAAACTTTGGAGTCCACTCACTTAGAATCATAATGTAAAATCTTATTCAGCAGTGAATGCGCTCAATCAATAACCAAGATATATATTCACACTCTATATAACAGTTAATAATGTACAAAATGACTATGAATATGGATTAAAAGCGCATAATCCTATATAAAATGAACCACAAAGAGTGTTGTATGGAGTATATACATGAAAGTTTAATTAACTAGTAAAACCTTCATAATCCTAGAACTACCAAAGCGGTTCGAGCCCATGACGTTTCGAAGAACGTTCATGGTGATTTGATAGATCTTACCCATGGTCTTGAAAATTACAAGAAAGATTATGAAACAAAGTAAACTCTAAATGTGTGCGCCGTCGTGTCTTGCTACGTCTTGAATCTTCACTTGGTTCTCACTTGATTCGCTGCACGAATCTCTCTCTGCAGCTCCTGCAGATGGAGGAGTTTGGATGTGGTGTAGGATGGATGTGGAATCTAACTCTCTTTTTGATGTGATCTGCATCCCCTTTTATACTTTTACACTCACCTTATGGACCTTTTCTGGGCTTTTTTCGTGGAAAATACGAAAATACACGCACTGAAGATGAAATCCCAAAGTTTCGGCACTGATGTGTCCCAGCTCGACCAAAATGGTTTTGGTCGAGCTGGACATCCTTGGTCGAGCTATGTGATAAGAGTGAAAATAAGCATGTTTGTATCCAATTTAACACCTTTTTTATGGGAGTTGTTGTCATATATTAGTACAAGTGTCTTATATTCAATATATTTGAGAAAAAAGTGCATTTCAGGTATTTTATTGTATTTTAGGTGGAAAAAGGATCAAAAGTAATGCAAAGTTAGAGGAATACTGAAAAATGCACGTTCAACTTTCATAATTTTTTTATTTTTGTGTGGAGCTCATAACGGATGGTGTGATACATGGTTCAAAATCTACTGAAGAGAGGATCATTTTGGAGCAAGAATCACTCAAATTGGAAATCGAACGAAGAAGTTATGCTCAAAATCGTGAGGTAGCGCAACTTCTGACTAGAATTTCCAAATATTTCCGAAAATTAGCCCATAATTCCTATTTCTTGGAGCACAATTAATCTCCTTATCACATAATCCTCCATGATTCATCCACATCTTTTGTTTTCTTATTTCATTCCTTTTTCACACCTATATATTTTTTACATCATTATTCATGTGAGGAGGCGACATCCATCCTACACCACCCCACCAGGGGGGATCACCCCTAACCATCATCCACATCCTTTCTCTATCCATCCATCACTGTGAAGATTCATTTGTTGAATCAAGAGGAGAACCAAGAGGAGGATTCAAGACAGAGAAGGACGTGACAACTCCCACATCTAGGGTTTTATTCGTTTTCTAATTTATCTTATATTTTCTAGACATATGGATAAGATCTATCCAACACCCATTATTGTTCTTCGTAACATCATGGGTTAGAGCCTTTTTGGTAGATCTAGGGTTTTGAAGGTTTTTATGAATTAATTAAAATTTCGTGTGTATACTCCGTACAACACTATTTGTGAAATTATTTTATATATGACTACGCATTTTTAATCCATATTTAGAGTTGTTTTGTGCATCTTCAACTATTATATAGAGTCTGAATATATATCTTGGTTGTTGATTGAGCGCGTTCATTGCTGAACAGGATTCCATGTTATGATTCTAAGTGAGGAGACTCCGAAACTTCATTAGAACTGTCATATATGAATGTTTATTAATTGAATTGAATTTGAGTTAATAAGCAGGATAAAGGGAGAGCATACTGATGAGTGTATAAATTTCTAGAAAATATGATCTATTTTTAGTAAGATTTATATTATTAAGGTTGCTTTTATTGAGTAATTTCTTAAATTCCTTAATTTTTTTGGAGATGATTCTCTTGTTGGAATTTGTAGGATTTTGAGCTTAAATGAGATTCTTTAAGCAATTACGAAGGTGTGAAAAAAACGAGGCTCGATTCGGAGTTAAAACAAACAAAAACGAGCCAAAACGATAAAACTTGCTTAGGATGAAAATTTCAGTCCCTAAGAATTCGACCCATCATCAGTAATTGGGCCACTTATTATGCTTCTTGTGAGCCCAATTTGATATGAGATGGAATAGTTGGAAGCCCAATTGCAATCAAGTTTAAGAGGCTTTACAAGTGTGGCAAACTTTTTAATATGGGCCCACTTACATTGATCCAACATGATAGAGCACATGTCCAATTTATTTTGCTTGTGGGACGTGAATTCCAAGTTTGAAGACCAATAGAATTAATATGTGGACCCCATTTATTCTCTAAAAAGTCAAAGAGGGAGGGGAGGAATAGTGCATTCCTTCTAGATTTAATTTTCACATTCTCTCCCTTATCCGCTTTCCCTTTTTTTCCCAATTCATCTACTTATCAAATTCCATTATCTCCACTCATTTAATTCACGAAACTCTTTCGTCATCCACTCCATTTGTTCAAGAAAGCAAGGAAGATTGAGATTGCAAGGGAAATAGAGACTTCATTTGAAGAAATTCAAAGGGAAGCATTTATTTTATTTTGTAATTTTCTTAGGATTTATTTATGAAATTTTGTAAGACAATTTATTTTGTTTTGCTTGAGACTATGATAGGCTAATCTCCTTTGTGAAATTAGCTCAATGATTGGTGTTTGATAATTTAATTTTTAAGCAATTGGATTTTAATCTTAATTGGACATTTGTGTTATTTCTATCATTGATGTGAATTGCTTGATGTATATATATGATTTGTGTGATTAATTGTCATGGTCATGTTATTAGATTGAGAAATCAATTATGTGTTTAGGATAGTTCAATGAATCATTTCATCATACACTTCATTTGCATTATTTAGAATGAGATAGAGATATCCTTCTAAATTTAGAACCCTTTGATAGAACATTTGATTAGCCTAATCGAGAGATTAGTTGATTAGATGAGGGGACCCAAACCATTAATAAATTCATAGTACCTTAAAAGGGAATATTGCCTATGATTTAGTACCTCATTAGGAAACTCGTAGAGTAATTAGTTCATATTGGGAGGTGTTTGCTATGGTATCGATCCTAAGAGCATTTGGGAGTCTTGTAGAGGGCCTACATCCTATCAATCTCAAGAGAGAGTTAAGGTGAAATTAGTGATCCTACGCCGTGTCCATAATAGATTATAATTAATTACATGATTACTCTATTATTTATGCCATGATTGTTGCTAATCACATTCTTGCATCATTTGGAATCCATCATTTATCTTTGCATTTATCATATTTTCATTAGTTTAAGCGCATTCATTTACACACTTATCCTCCATCATATTCCGTCATCCTTATAAAATCACGATAAACTTGAGATCGCTTAAACTCTAGAACGTTCCTCCCTTGGGTTCAATAAATTTCTTTAATTGGTCATCCCAACTATTAACGACCAATCACATATCGGGTTAGAGTACCAATCCTAGGAAAAAATAATTGATACTGATAGTACCTAGAAAGGGGGGTGAAATTATATCTCTTACTCCAAAGTTATTCACACGTGTTACACGCATATTTACTTGTGTCTATAGAGTAGATTTGCATGGATTAGTGATGCGTCCATATTCCACAAGGCAGACTCAGACATTGATACACGAAAGGAAAATTAATGAGTGAAACTGGATTATCCTAGGGCTACCTATTCTTCATTCTTGAGTCACATTCGTATTTTTCTAGTGTTTATTTTATTTTAAATGTTATTTAATTTTTAATAATTTATTTAATTAGTTAATAATTCTCAAAATTTTATTCCTAACATTCGTCTTAATTAATTTAATAAGTAATTAAATTGATAATACGCCGTTCTTTGGGTTCGATATTTAACATGGTCGCTTGCTTAAGCTACAATTGATATACTTAATACTTGGTAATTAATTTTGCATGCAAAGAAAATGCCCATTACTATGGTCGAGCTACGTTTCTATAAACTGAAACCCCATCTTCACGCCCAGCTCGACTTCCCTGCTATAGCTCGGCCAAATTGCTCTTGGTCGAGCTACCCTTCCTTGGTCGAGCATCACCTTTGTAACCTAAAATGTCTCTAGCTCGATTTCCACCGTGTAGCTTGACCAACCTATGCTTGGTCGAGCTATGCCTCGAAAATGTGCTTTCTAATTCTGAGCACTTCTAACATATTTTCCTGTATGAATATGCTCAAATCGCCTCAGTAGCATCTGATTTGTGGATTTTCCATAAACATCCCGATTTGCCTTGATAATAGACCAAACTTCCATGTTGCTCTTCTTGAGGCAACGAAATCAAGACAAAGGCAAGAGAGTGTAATTCTCAAGATCCATATAACAAGAGCAACCTAATCTAACACATGCATTTCCATCAATTCAAAGCATGTATTCATCATAACTTTCATCCACGCAAAAATATCAATTAATCACAATACTTCTACGAGGGCTAAGTCATCTAACTCACTAGGTAAGTATTTACTCTCGCTCTCAAGTGCAAAAGATGTAAACTTAAAGGGTTAGTATATACGCTCATAATCAATTCATACATTTGTGTAACCATAAGCTTGGAAAGGGTCTCAAAGATCAATTCATAATAGTTTCAACACTAGGATCACAAAGGACTTGTCTTTTGGGTTATAATGTTGGCTCTTTGGTAAAGGTATAAAAATATAGATAAAATGACTAATTCACTAGTAGAAAATTACCTTAGAGATTTGTTTTTCATTAAACAACTTCATACTTCTTCTCTATTCATCATTCTCATGATCTTTTCGATACTTCTTTTCTCCCTCTTTACTTTTGGACGAACATCTTTCTTCTTTTCGAACATAAGGGTACCAATTTCGGGCACTACCCTTCTAAGCATTCAGGGTACCCATTTCAGGCACTACCCCCCCAACATGATTTAACCATGAATTTTCCTTTCATCACTACCACCAATCTTTCCTTCCTTTCTTCTTCAGATTCATCACTAGCAAATTATTCACCTCAAATCTCTACTAGTAAATAGGTATAAAAAGGCTCAAGTAAAAGGTAAATAAGGGCTTTTATCAAATGCTTGCCAAAAAAAAGTTTTAAAAGTTCAACGGGGCTTCCAATGATATACACATTATACGGGAAAGGTAAATTTTGGCTAAGTAGCTCAAGTTATCAATAATGGCCTAATATCATGTTCTAGTATCTAACAATCATAAATCTCAAACAAGACTCCAAGCGAAGTTCTAGAATACGAACGTATGAATGATACTCACAAGAATAAACTATCACACATTGATGTAGCACGATTATTAGGCTCAAATTCTCACATGGGTAATAGATCTCCTAAGCACTCTTCAAAGTATGCAATCAACATCAATCTCTACATAAACTACAAGTAATCATAAATGGTATATGTCTATCATCAATAAAATCAATATGTATAAAAAATAAGCGCACATGCATATTAAAGAGTCAACATCTCTAATCCATCAATAAAAAAACACATCAAGTGTATCAAACATCTCCATCAAACACCATACTATCAATTCTATACATGCCACTCACGTGTGAATCTCAAACAACACAATCCATTACTCACGCAATACTCAACCTGTAAGAGAAAAACAAAAGGGAGGCAAGAGGAAATAGACAAAGGCAAAACCTGGCGCACTCTACTCCTCAGGAGCATCATCATCACTAACTTCGTTTCGCCAATCATCGAAATCCCTTTGCAAGGTATCGATCTTCCTATCCAACGCCTCATAGTTGTCATTCAACTCTTCCAATCTCTTATCCATAGAATCATACCTGAGGTTGAGCACAACGCAATTCATATTCATCAATGCTAGCAGGCGATTCATCTCTTGCTGATTTGCATTCAGAATGGCGAAATGCTCGTTCATCAACCTAAACTGCTCTCGATAAAAATGATCCTGAGACTGCTAGAAATCATGTTGTTGCTGTGGTGGTGGCTCATAATGCTGCTGTTGTTTCTGTATTGGAGGAAATCCCATCTCCAAATGCTCATGAGGAATATCTTCATGCACCTAATGAAACGGCCGCTGCTGATCCTCATCATCCTCCATAAAATTCACTGGATCATCTACTAAGGTCATATCCATATCCAAATTAATACCATGGATATGCATTGATTGTTGTCATTTTTACCTAGGTTTTAGTGTCTTTGTTCGTGATGTTTGGATGTTTTTATCATGATTTGAGTGACTTTTTGTGGAGTTATTGTAATTATGAGAAATGTAGTTTGGATTGATAGAATTGTGTAAACGAGTTTAAATATGTGTAAAATAGGTTAAGAAATGGAGAAAAAGGGAATCAGGAGCAAAATGGAGACGGAAGTACAAGGCACGCCCAGACACGGGTTGTGTGCAGAACACAGCCCTATCCGAGGTGGCCATGTATTGTCATCAGAACGATGAGCTCGCCCAAGAGGATGGCCGTGTTCTGGCACACGAACCGTGCAGCAGTGCACGCCCCGTGTGCAGAACACGGGCCTGTAAAAGGAAACCATGCAATGTCATTAGAAAATGCTACAGCACATGACCTAGGCCTTGTAGCGTAGCTCGAGCCATGTCCGAAAGCACATATAACATGCCGATCTAGGTGTGCACTACACGAGTCTTGCGCTGCTACACGGCTCGTATAGGTACGGAAGTCAGTGCAGTTTTCAGAATCTTCCGGAATCTTCTAGAAGGCCCTTAAGTGATATAAAAGGATGACTTGTGCGAAATTTAGAGGGAAAGATCATAATTAGAGCAGTTACACACACTCCACACCATATTTTCACACACTAGATCCATTAGATTCATCTCCATCCCTTAGATCCATCAATTTCCATTTGATCTCCATTAATCCATCCAATACTCCATCTATCAACCCATCCATCCACCATTTGAGAAGAGGAAAGCATCAAGGATTGAAGAAGTTAGCATATTGAAGAGAATGAAGGTTTCTCCATTAAAGGGAAGTCAATCTACTTTTCATTTGTTGATTTTCTTCTCATTTTGGCTCAAACGGAGCAAGCCTTTAATTGTATTGATACAAGCAAAATGTGTAGTGGCTAGTCCTAGTAGGGCTAATTATATGATTGGTTGAGAAGAATGCTAGATATGTAGGATTTGAGATGTTGAATTGAGTTAATTTTGGACTTCCTTTTATGATTAATGAATCATGTTTCATTTCAATATTTGTGCAATTAAATTCTATATTCATAGTGTTAGGATGACCATTCCAATATTATGATTAGATGTTTAATTGAATCATATATTAAGGTGAGCATGCATGTTAGTGTGAGGGGAGGTAAGCCATACCCTTCTTATGATTAGAACACTCATAGAGGGACACTTAAGAAATTGAGTGAAAAAACCAAACTTATGATCATAGTACCTTAAGGGAATTGAGATTAAGTACAATCCTAGGAGATTTAGACTTGTAAAAGAGTCGAGAACCTAATTGCCTTGGCCATAGGGATTAGGGGTAAAAATGTGATTGCTTTAAGTCCACAAATTAATGAAGTTCACCATCAAGAGTTATGCATATCTAGCTAGATTCTTAACCATGATTATGATTAGCCTTGCTCTCTTCTTAAGTGAATTCTATCTCCATTTCATTCATCATTTGTTCATTATTTGATACATTTTGTTGTTAGCTTACTTCATAGTTAATTGAATAGAGAAACAAGTAGTAGTTTAAATTCAAAACCTTCAATCTATTATTCTTACAAAGCATAAATCAATGGAAAATTCGGATATAACTATGAGTTTACTTTCTCTTGGGACGACATTATTATAAATTTTGTACTTGGTCACACGTGTACTCGACGATAGAGTCTCTTACTCTTACACATTTTACAAGAAATGCGACTAAGAACATGGCGCCGCTTGCCGGGGAAATGTTAAACTTTTGGTTGTAACGAGTTTGAAATTGATTAGTTTTGATAAGAATATTTCTTTTATTTGTTTACTTGTCTACTTGTCTTGGTTACTTGGAGAGCTAATTTGGAAATTCTTGTAGGTACATGCGAACTCGTTCATGGTCTCAATTTATTGAACATTTGAACTTGGAATGGAAGCTACCTTAAGAAGGCAAAAAAGATGAGTGTTAGAGCCAACAAAGGAAAGTATGGAAAACGTAAGGGATAATGTAAATATGGTTGATGAAGAAGGTAATAAGAGGAATTTTCATGGAGGTGATAATGTTCGAGGAGGAAATGTTAATCCGGAGTTTATGCCACAAGCTTATGCGCAACAAATGTACTTGCAAAATCAACAATTGCAAGCAATTATTCAAAACTTGATGGCACAACAAGAAGCTAGAGATAACCAACAAGCTCCTCCGGTAGTGCAAAATCAACCTCGGGGCCATGGTCATAATGGAGCAGGGATGAACATCCGAGATCATTTCCAACCTCAGTTTGGGAATTACGCCATGGGGCCACCGCTTAATGTTAATAATTTTGAGATCAAGATGGGATTGATCAATATGGTGCAAGAAAACCAATTTGGAGGTGGAACGATGGAAGATCCAAATGCTCACCTATCGCAGTTCACGGAGTTAGCTAACTCCATCAAGATTAATGGAGTGAGTGACGATATTGTCAAGATGAAGCTCTTTTCCTTTCATTAAGGGATAGAGCTAAGGCTTGGTTCCATACTATACCTCCGGGATCTTATAATACATGGAGAGAGTTGGCTCAAAGCTTCCTAAGCAAGTATTTTCCACCATCAAAGATGTTGCTTCTAAAAGGTCAAATATTGCAATTTAAGTAAATGCCTCTTGAAACTTTTAGTGAGGCTTGGGACCAGTTCAAAGAAATGCTAAGGAAGTGTCCACAATATGGATTTCCAGAAGATCAAGAAATAGGATTTTTCTATGCCGGATTGAATGGGAGTGAACGAATGCTTGTTCATGCTTCATTGGGAGGTTCTATATTGGGGCAAACTCCGGAGAGAGCAATTGCTATATGTGAAGGGATTGCTTTGAATACAGGTCAATGGCCTATGGATCGAGTTGCGGGAATGTATGAAAGAGAGAGAATTGCTAAGATGGAAGAAGTGTGCTTGCAACAAGTGAAAAAGTTGGAGGTGCCTAAGGAAGATGTAACCGATAAGGCAATCACAGAGATACTTAGGAGAATGAATGCTAATTTGCAAGTGTCTCCGGATTCTTTGTCCAAACCTATGGTGAGTCAACAAGTGCTTGCAAATCCTCACCAAGGTATGTCAGTGACTTTGATGAGTCAACAAGTGTTTCCTAATCTTCAACAAGGCATGACTATGCCAAATATGGGCCAATCTTTTCAAAGTTGTCAAATGCCGATATCTTTGCCTCAACAAGGTATGTTCTCTAATTTTGGAATTCACGATATATGGTGTCCACCGGAGATGTCACTTGAGGAAGTTACCTTCATGCAAGGAAGGAACTTTCAAGGAAATTATGGTGGTAGCTTTGAAAATCATGGAGGGGGATATCCACAAAGGCAAGGAGGATGGGGGTAAGATAACTTTCAAGGAAATTTTAATCAACCTCGTAGGTATGAAAATTTATCATCTGGCAAGGGAACGCCCTCACTCTTCCACAGGGCATCAATTCGGGGCAGAAAGCTCAAAATGGTGAAGAGAAGCCTACCATGGAAGATCAAATGGCTAAAGTGTCAGAATTTATGAAAGAACTTAAAGAGAAAAGTAGACAAAAAGATGATGTAAATGAGAGGAGATTTAAAGCAATTGAGACTCACATTAGTCAAATGACAAGTGAAAAGGGGGATGTTCATCGTCATGGAAAGTTTCTATCTACGTCCATTACTAATCCTAAGGAGCAATGTAAGGCGATTGAGCTTCGTAGTGGAACAAAATATGAAGGGCCTTCTATGCCAAAAGTAGAGGAAGTAGAGTGTGAACTTGAGCCTATGGAAAGATTGGATGAAGAAAGAAAAGAGGAAGAAGTTGAGATTGTTAAAAAAGATGAAAGTATCTCTATACTTGAAGAAGAAAAGGTGAAGTCTCTGTTGAGAGTGAAAATTAGCGTGTTTGAGTGTCCAATTTAACACCTATTTGATGAAAATTGTTGTTATATATTAGCGCAAATATCTTATATATGTGAGAAAAAGGTGCATTTGAGGTGTTTTAGGTGGAAAAAGATATCAAAAGTGCAAAGTTGGAGAAAATGTGCAATTTGTGTATGAATGCTGAAAAATGCACGTCCAATTTGTGCAATATTTCTGTATTTTTGTGGAGATCAAAACTGGTGTTGTGATACATGGTTTGAAAGCCACTGAAAATATGATCGTTTTGACGTAAAGAACACCTAAATCGGATTCCAAATGAGGAAGTTATGATCAAGATGGTGATGTCGCGCGAGATGTACCAAACAGAACAGCTGTGCTACATTGCATGGCTTGTTACACCTTCAATTCTTAGAGTTTTTGAGAGTTCTTTATATATATATAGAAAGCCAAGGAAGAGAGGATCACGTGAGCGCAAGAATCACTCAAATTGGAGCACAGATGTGAATGTTATACTCGAAACAGTGAAACAGCACAAGTGAGATTCGACCACGACAGTCCAGTTCGACCAGACCCCTTGGTCGAACTAAAGCCATTTTGGTCGAATCAGAAGCCTAAATTGCGACCAAGCCCTAGGTCGAACCCTAGGTCTAACTCCATGCCTGGGACGTGTCCGGATCTGATTTTTATACCCCAAGTTCATGTTTCTGCGTGTTTTTCAAGAAAAAGCCCATCCTAGGTCCATAAGGAGAGCTTACAAGTATAAAAGGGGATGTAGATCACACCAAAAAGAAGAGAGATTGAATTGGATAGAGGCCACAACAATACTACACCCCACAAGGGGGGATCACCCCGCAACCATCATCTACATCTTTCCTCCATCCATCCATCACTTTGAAGATTCATTCGTGGAATCAAGAGGAGAACCAAGAGGAGGATTCAAGATAGAGAATGATGCGACGACTCCCACATCTAGGGTTTTTTTCATTTCCTAATTTATCTTGTATTTTCCGAACTAGGATTATGAAGGTTTTTACCAATTAATTGAACTTTCGTGTGTAAACTCCGTACAACACTACTTGTGGATTTATTTTATATATGGTTGTGTTTTCTTAATCCATACTCACGGTCGTTTTGTGCATTATTAACTGTTATGTAGAGTCTGAATACATATCTTGGTTATTGATTGAATGCGTTCACTGCTGAGCAGGATTCCATGTTATGATTCTAAGTGAGGGAACTCCGAAGCTTTATTAGAACTATCATATATGAATATTTATTAATTGAATTGAATTTGGGTTATTAAGTAGGATAAAGAGGATAACTTCATAGTATCTATAAAGGGAGATCATATCGGGTTAGAGTACCAATTAGCCAGGAGAATAATTGATACTGATAGTACCTAGAAAGGAGGGTGGAATTATATCTCTTGCTCCGAGGTTATTCACACGTGTTACACGCATGTTTACTTGTTCTTTAGAGTAGATATGTATGGTTTAGTGATGCGTCCATATTCCACAAGGCAGAGTCGGACATCAACACACGGAAGGGAAGTTAAGTAGTAAAACTGGATTATCCTAGAGCTACCTATTCTCCTACTTGATCCACTTTCGTATTCTTCGAGTGATGTTTTATTTAATTTGTTATTTTACTTAATTATTTATTATTGTAATAATTAAATCCTAAAACTGAATTGTCTTGTCTTAATTAATTTAATAAATAATTAAATTAATAATACGTCATTCGTTGGGTTCGATATTCACTTGGTCGCTTGCTTAAGCTGCAATTGATATCCTTAATACTTGGGGATTAATTTTGGGTGCAAAGAAAACGTGCATCAGTCTCCAAAAAAATGGGAAAGATGTAGAGAAGCGAAAAGAAAAGAGAGAGAAGAGAAGTTTGAAAGGGATGAATGAGGAATTCCTAAGTTGCCCGTTGCAATCCAGTTTCCACAAAGATGCTTGATCAAAGTTGGCAAGTTTGTGTTTCCCATTGATTTTGTGGTACTTGACATGGATAAAGATGCTAATGTTCCATTGATACTTGGGCGTCCGTTTCTTGCCACGAGGAAAGTATTGATAGATGTGGAGAAGAGAGAGTTCACTTTGAGGGTGCATGAGGAAGAAGTGATATTTTTATTAAGAGAGGCTATGAGGTATCCGCGGAACAAGGAAGAATGTAGAAGATTGGAGGTGGTGGACAACATTGTTGAAGAGCATATGTATCACCTTCACTCCAAGGATCCGTTGGAAATTATAATAAGCCATTCTTATTCTATTGAATCTATAAAATCTAAATCTTCTTTTTGTTTAGAAAATGATGAAATGATTGATGAATTGCATGGTTTAAATGCTTATAGGGAACTCACAAGTGAGGAAGCAAAGGAAGCAAAAGTGGAGAGACTTGATGAAGAACCAAAAGAAGAAGTACAAGAGAAGAAGAAGGTAGAGTTGAAAAATTATAGGAGAATTTGAAATATGCTTACTTGGAAGATAATGAAACATATCCGGTAATCGTATCCTCTTCCCTTAATGATTTAGAATTAGAAAAGTTGTTAAGAGTTTTGAGAGAGCATAAATCGTCTATTGGTTGGAGCATAAAAGATTTGAAAGGTATTAGTCCATCTATGTGTATGCATAAGATTCATTTGATTGATGATGAGAAGTCTTGTGTGTAAAACCAAAGTAGATTAAATCCTATAATACAAGAAGTGGAAAGAAAGGAGGTGTTATAATGACTTGATGTAGGAATAATCTTTCCAATTAGTGATAGTCAATATGTAAGTCCCTCACATGTAGTGGCAAAAAAGGGTGGTATGACAATTGTGCGATCCGATACAAATGAAACAATTGCCACTAGAACTATCACAGGTTGTAG
Organism: Pogostemon cablin; assembly: GCA_023678885.1. NCBI lineage: Eukaryota > Viridiplantae > Streptophyta > Magnoliopsida > Lamiales > Lamiaceae > Pogostemon > Pogostemon cablin. Next base: position 9,494,107 of record CM043008.1, on the reverse strand, counting down.
AGTATGTGTTAACTATCATAAATTGAATAGAAATACTCGTAAAGATCATTTCCCATTGCCATTCATAGACCAAATGTTGGATCGTCTTGCAGGGCATGAGTACTATTATTTTCTTGATGGTTATTCCGGGTATAATCAAATATTGATTGAACCAAAAGACCAAGAGAAGACAACTTTCACATGTCCCTATGGTACGTTTGCATTTAGAATGATGCCGTTTGGTCTATGTAATGCCCCTGCCACTTTTCAGCGTTGTATGATGTCTATCTTCGATGATTTAATTGAAAATATTATGGAGGTGTTTATGGACGATTTTTCCGTGTATGGTTCCTTTATGATATATGCTTGACTAATCTCACTGTTGTATTGAAGAGGTGTGAAGAGTCAAATCTTGTGCTAAATTGGAAAAAATGTCATTTTATGGTGACCGATGGGATAGTCCTGGGGCATCATATTTCAAAACATGGCTTAAAAGTGGATAGAGCTAAATTGATAGCCATAGAACGTCTTCCTCCTCCTACTAGTGAGAAGGGGGTGAGATCATTCTTAGGTCATGCGGGCTTTTATAGACGCTTCATTAAGGATTTTTCCAAAATTGCTAAACCTCTGTGTAAATTGTTTGAAAAAGATTGTCCGTTTAACTTCGATGTTGAATGTTGTGTATCATTTTAGGTGCTCAAGGATGCTCTCACTTCATCTCCAATACTCGTTACCCTGGATTGGAGTTTACAATTTGAATTACATTGTGATGCTAGCGATCAATCCATCGGAGTGGTGTTGGGGTGAACGAGGGAAAAGAAGTTTAGAGCAATCTATTATGCCTCGAAGACATTGAATTCGTGCCAAGTTAATTACACCACAACGGAGAAGGAATTTTTAGCCGTCGTGCATGCTTTTGAGAAGTTTCGACCATACTTGGTTGGAACACAAACTATTGTCTACACGGATCACGCGGCCATAAAATACCTAATGAGTAAGAAAGATGCTAAACCTCATTTAATCCGTTGGGTGTTACTTTTGCAGGGATTTGAGGTGATTATCAAGGATAAGAAAGACGTGGAGAATGTGATTGCGGATCATTTGTCTAGATTGGAAAATGGAGGTGAAAATGAAGACATGAAGCCAATTGGGGATGAGTTCCCAGATGAGGAAATTTTGTTATTAGAAGTTGAGCAAGTGTGTACTCTCATGGTGAATGTGCCGCCTTGGTATGCCGATTATGTCAACTTTATTGTTTATGGAATCAAGCCCACATTGCTTAATGAGTACAAGGAAAAAAGGTTTCATGTTGAAGTGAAGAAATACTTGTGGGATGAGCCCTTTTTGTTTAAAATTTGCAATGATGGAGTAATAAGGAGGTGTGTGGCCGAGGAAGAAGTCATGGGGATTCTTGAGCTTTGTCATTCGTCTTTGTGTGGAGGTCACTTTGCTCATCAAAAGACATGTTTAAGGATGCAAAGAAGTTTGTGGCTAAGTGTGATAGATGCCAAAGAATAGGGGGAATAGGAAAGCAAGATGAGATGCCCATGAGCTTAAGAATTGATGTGGAAATATTTGATGTATGGGGCATTGATTTTATGGGACCGTTTTCCTCCTCTAAAGGATATGTGTATATCTTGCTAGAAGTGGATTATGTATCAAAATCCCCACTAAGATAACTGATGCTTTGATTGTGCAAAGATTCTTGAAAAAGAATATTTTTTCTAGGTTTGGAGTCCCACGGGCTTTAGTGAGTGATGGAGGATCTCACTTTGTAAACAAGTTGATGGAGAGTTTGTTGAAACGATATGGAGTGAAGCATCGAGTGGCTGCACCGTACCACCCTCAAGCAAATGGTTTGGCGGAGGTTTCAAAATGCCATATCAATTTGGTTTTGGAGGAAGGATTGGTCGGACAAGCTTTATGATGTCTTATGGGCTTATCAGACGGCTTTTAAAACCATTCTTGGTGTGTCACCGTATCAATTGGTTTATGGTAAAGCTTGTCATCTTCCCATGGAGTTGGAACACCGTGTATTGTGGGCTATTAAACGGTTCAACATGGATGATAGGGAGAGTGGTCAAGCAAGGTTATTGAAGTTAGTTGAGTTGAAGGAGTTTCAAGGAAGAGCATTTGATAACTCAATCATCTACAAGGAGAATATGAAGAGATGACATGATGCTAAGGTAAAGGAGAAGACGTTTGCTACCGGGGACAAAGTTCTTGTATTCAATTCGAGGCTCAAGTTATTTCTTGGAAAACTTAAGTCTAAATGGATGGGGCCATATGAAGTGTTTGAAGTGTTGAGTGGACATACGTTGAAGCTTAAGAGTCCTAATAAAGAGTTTGTGGTAAATGGTCATCGGGTGAAACATTACCTACCTCCTTCTCAAAAGGAGATAGTATATGTGGATACCCTCTCTTCTTGAACCTCTTTGATTGTGTAGTAGTGTAGATTTTATTTTCTTTGTTTAATAGTTTTCTTGTAGATTTGGTATGTAGGTGGCGAAGCTCATGGAGAAAAGTGCATATGATGAAAGACAAGGATGATAAAGGTAAAATAATGATGTATGCCACACCACTTTTTACAAACTTACATTTTAACACTTGTGTTAATTTAAGTTTGGGGGGAGGTTGCGTGGTGGACGTACTTGATCATATGTGAATTTTAGAAAATGCATATGAGTTATCACGAGGTAAGTTCATGAAGAGCATTAGTGGAAACGACAAGGGTACGTCTCATCACTTTTTGCAAACTGAATTCGCAACTTGTTTCAATTTAAGCTTGGGGGGAAAGTGCATGGTGTGACTTACCACTTGTTTATGCTTTGGTGTGTGATGGATCATGTGTGTTGTGATACTGTCTTGTGGCAAAATAGGTAAATTTTGAAAAATTTCTCATGAGTTAGGATTGTTTTGATATATTTGGTGGTGTTTAAGTACATGATAATCCATTGTTTGATCATAATTGTGGTGTGAATAATGTTTTGAAGCATTTGTGAGCATGAATAGGGTGTATGATGAGTGCAAAAACAAGGCAAAAATGAGGTGAAGTGTGAAAATCGGAAAACAGGAAAAATACACTGCACGGGCTGAGCTAAGTACACGGCCCTGTAAGGCCTGGCCGTGTACTGACATCAGAAGTGGCTACTCGCCCAGGGTCTTGGGCGAGCTCCGAGCTCGAGCCGTGCAGAAGAGGAGGAACACGGGCCGTGTACGAAGCACGTCCCTGTAAAACATGGACATGCGTGAACGTCAGAAAACACTACACGACCACACTTGAGGCCGTGTAGCGCTACAAGAGCCGTGCAGGGTTCGAAGCCAGTTTTAAAATGGTCGATCCGTACTCACTTCCACACACACCCTCTCGTCCGTACACACTGTTATCACACTAAGTCCTTCTCCTTGATCATAAATCGACACACCAAGGTTAGTTTTGAGAGATTGAGAGTGAGTTTCATCAATTGTGAACACCAAGAACACTTCTCCACATTCAAAGTTTGGAAGGTATGAATTCTTTGAACCCTAAATTTTGAATTTTGATATAAATTGAATACATTGATACATTGCCTTTGTGATATTGTGAGTTTTGAATGAGTTATTGATTGGTAAACATATATGTGTTAATTTGATTTGTGAATTGAGAATGAAATTAGGGTTCATGAGAAGTTGAATTAGGGGATTTGTTAGAATGATGAACTTGGATGCATGTGTGGTGAAAATTGAATTAACATGAATGTATAATGCTTAAATTGTGAAGAAATAATCTTAGATGTTGAGGATTTGGGCATGAGGCTATGTGGATTGTGCTTTGAAATTGTATTGAAAAATTGAGCATGCCAAGTGTTCGATGAAATGTCAAAGAGAAAATTTTGGCCAAATTTGAGATTTTATGTGCATAGTGATTGGTGATGGTATAATTTGGAACTCATGTATGTAAGTATGATAGGAATTGAGATGAATTCATGGTTAGTTGAGAGGAATGATGGTAAAGTGAATGTTGTAGTGAATTTTGGAGGTATAATGATGTGAATGTGTAATGTGATGCATAGTATATTTCACACTTAGTTGAATGATTAGGGTGGAATTTAAACAAAGTGCATTAGCATTTTTAATGATGAAATTGAATATGGCTTGAGCATTGTTGTAAATTGTAGATGGCTGAGAGGAGAGTTAGACCAAGAAATGAGGATTTCATTGTCATTACCGATCCAGGAGAGTTGACTAATTTGGATGCTCAGCTAATGGAAGAAGGGGTTCATCTGGATTATTTTGTGGTGGAATTTGAAGACTATTGGGGTAAGTATGTGCTCCGTTGGCAAACACTAGCTCCAAAGATCAAACCAACTCGATTCCAAGACACAGAAACAATGAGAGGTTTAGGAATTGAGGAGGATTTAAGGAAGTTGTTCAGATTTGCAAAGATGGAAGCTTTCTTTGACAAAAGGCCACCTACTTACTACTATTTAACTGCTGAGTTCATGAACACGCTTCAAGTGAAGAAGGATCGGAATGGTTTTCCTCTTTCAGTGACGTTTCAACTTGATAATGTGTTGAGAGAAAAGATTCCTTTGCCCGTATTGAATGAATGCTTTGGGTACCCACCATGCCAGAACCATCAGAGCTTTTATGAAGGAGGTGGATTAAACCAGCAGGATTGGTGGAAGAGATTGGTGAATGACGGGAGAGAACGAGCAGGGTATGTTCCTAGTGCTTCAAAGGGAATTGCAATAAGGAACCCAATCATGAGATACCTACAGAAGATCGTTTAGAACACCATCTTAGGGAGGTTTGAGAGTGGAGCTGTAGGAGAGAAGCAGTTGTATATCATGTTCTGCATCTACAATGAGCTACCACTGAATGTTGCAACACATTTTGTGCAACATGCGGAGAGAGTTGCCAAGAGACAGAATTCTCAAGGATTGATGTTGGGAGATATGATTACTATGATTGTTCAATGCTTGGGAATAAATCTTGCAGGAATGGAAAACAGAATAGTGAGTGATGGATTGAACTATCAGCAGTTGATGAGAATGGAATTTTTATCCATAGTTTGGAATCAGTACTGTCTGAGGCAAGAAAAGGGAGCTCCATTTCTACAGTGTATACTCGAAGGAAGTTTGCTAATTTGGCAATGACTAATGTTAACCACTCTAGGGTTGTGAGAGCCTTTTATAGGAAAAACAGAGATGAAGTGGAAGAGGTTCTCAGACAGATGAGGGTTGAAGAGAATCTCGAGCTAGCTAATTTGAGAGCAGAGCCAGTGCCTATGGAAGGAGATGAGCAATATGCACCACCTCAGCAGGTGGAGTTTGAGGAGCAAGCCCCTGAGCTGCCATAGTTTGAGGAAGAGGAGCAGCCACCATTGGGACCCGAATAGGGTAATGATCGATGGAATTACATGATGGACGAGGTGAGAGATATGAGGCATGTGCAGCAGACATATGGAGCACAGATAAGGGAGATCCGAGAGGTCCAGCTGGAGCACAGAATGTATATTCAGGAGTTGAGAGCTGGACAGCGTCGGAGGGAGTACTATGAAGAGCGGTCGCGGGTGCACTCCAACAACATGGAGGAGATGATGACGATGATGTTCAACTTCCAGTTCCCCGGATCTCCTCGTCCATACATTCCATGGAATACCTATCATCCACCTCTACCTCCAGAGCCATGAAGGGAGTACTTTGAGTGCTAGGCACTTCCATTAGTTCATTTTAGTTATGATTAGAGACTTGATTTGATTTGTTAGATGGGATTGTACTTAAATTGTTTATTTTTGGGAGATTTTTACTTTGGAATTTTATTTTCAGTTTTATGCGAATTACTTTCTATTATTTTTGGTATTTTGGTTTGATTTTCATTATTTGGATGTGATGGGAATTTCATGTTACTTGTTGTGGATGTGAATTGATGTGTTTTGATATCTTGAGATGGATGATTTTGGTTATGCATGTTATGTGTTTTTGTTATGTTTCTTATGTGGTTAGTTTTTGATTTTATGTTATGTTGGTGTAGTTTTTATTCTTGTAGGGATAGATTGGTGGTAAGTTTTCGGGAAGGTGTTGAGTTTTTTTGAATGTGAGCTATGATGCATCGTTTGTGATAAGTGATGGCAAGCATATTAATATTTTTTTCTTATTAAAATTGTAACATGGATTACATAAGTTGTTCAATTTTGAGAAGTATGAAGTGTAATTAGGTATCTTTTGGTCCAAGCAAAAGCTTGTGAGAGTTGAGCCTCAACCGTGCCTCCAAGGTTAATTCTTGATGAGAGGACCAGTTGTACTTAGACAAACTAGAACTTGCTCATGGACTATTGGAACGAAGCTCGAATGATTAAAATTTGTGATATGATCTTAGGCCATCCTTGTTAAATGAAGTCATAGCCATAAAATTCCTTACCAAAAACATTATCTCTAGTTAGCCAATTTGAGCCTACAAGCCTTTTCTTTGTGATTTAAGCATAATACAAGCCTTAAAAATCTACTTGAGCCTTATATATATAACCTATGTGTGGGTTATTGAGGATGATGATGGTTTACAAGGGAAGATATGGAAAAATGTGCAAGTAAATGGAAAAAAGGTTGAATCAAGAAAAAGGATAAAAGAGATCAAGTTAAAAAGCATGTGCAACTTCAACAACAAAAGTGAAAAAGGAGCAAAATCCTAAAATATGCTCAAGGAACAAAAAAAAAAAGAAGTATGCCATTCAAAAGAAGCTCAATGAATCCATGATATGTTGATGTTTAGTGCTTTTGAACAATTGACAAAGGGAAGAATTTTGAAAGTGAAGAAGTTGGAGAAAAGAATCATCTCTTCGATTATCTACACTTGAATAGTCACTATTACCCAAAGTTTCCTACCCCACCAAAGAGCCTAAACATTACATCCTAAGATAAAGACCTTTTTTTATCACTTATTGCAACTAGGGTGGCTTGTGAACATAGTCCATGAGCAAGTTTATGGTGAGTCGGTTCTAGCCGGTTGATGAGTGTTGTTGAAAACTTTACTCCATAGAGTGTTGAGTGAATTTGATATCCTATGAGAGGCTTGGATTGAAAGGGGATTGATTACTCTTTTGTCATTCTTAAGATTGAACTTGTTAATCTTTCATTTATAAGTTTGATGATGTAGGGATACTTAATGTGATTTTGTAGTCCTTATTATATGTGATGTGTTGTGGTTTATGTTCATTAGGTATTTTCTAGGTGAAAATTACTCCTCTTGTTTATCATTTTTAGTTGTTCGAGGACGAACAACACTTTAAGTTTGGGGGTTGATCGTTGTCATTTTAACCTAGGTTTTAGTGTATTTATTCGTGATTTTCGGATGTTTTTATCCGTATTTATGTGACTTTTGATGGAGGTATTGTAATTATGAGAAATGTGGTTTTGATTGATAGAATTGTGTAAATGAGCTTAAATATGTGTAAAACAGGTCAAGAAATAGAGAAAAATGCAGTCGGGAGCAAAATGGAGACAGAAGTACAAGGCACGCCCAGACACGGGCCGTGTGCGGAACGCGGCCCTATCCGAGGTGGCCGTGTACTGTCATAAAAATGACGAGTTTGCCAAGGAGGATGGCCGTGTTCTGGCACACGAGCCGTGTAGCAGTGCATGCCCCCTGTGCAGAACACTGGCCTGTAAGAGGAAGACTTGCAATGTTGTCAGAAAACGCTATACGCCCATGACCTAGGCCGTGTAGCGCAGCTCGAGCCGTGTCCGGAAGCACATACAACATGCCAAACTAGGTGTGCACTACACGAGCCGTGCGCTGCTACACGGCCCGTGCAGTGTAGTTTTCAAAATCTTCCGGAAGCTTCTAGAAGGCCCTTAAGTGATATAAAAGGATGACTTATGCGAAATTTAGAGGGAGAGATCATAATTAGAGCAGTTACACACACTCCACACCACATTTTCACACACTAGATCCATTAGATTCATCTCCATCCCTTAGATCCATCAATTTCCATTTGATCTCCATTAATCCATCCATTATTCCATCCATCAATCCATCCATCCACCATTTGAGAAGAGAAAAGCATCAAGGATTGAAGAAGTTAGCATATTGAAGAGAAGGAAGGTTTCTCCATGAAAGGGAAGCCAATCTTCTTTTCATTTGTTGATTTTCTTCTCATTTTGGCTCAAATGGAGCAATCCTTTTATTGTATTGATACAAGAAAAATGTGTTGTGAAACATGATTGATATATCATAAAAGAAAATCCACAATTTAATTCAAATCACTACTCAAGTTCTACACATCTAACTCTTCATCTCAATCATTCATATGATTATCCCTACTATAGGACTAGGCACTAAACATTGTATTTATACCATTACAAATCAAGCTTTGCTCCATTTGAGCCAAAATAAGAAGAAAATCAATAATTGAAAAGTAGATTAGCTTCCCTTTCATGGAGAAACCTTCTTTCTCTTCAATATGCTAACTACTTCAATCCTTGATGCTTTCCTCTTCTCAAACGGTGGATGGATGGATTGGATAATGGATTTATGGATTGATTATAGAGATCAAATGGAAATTGAATGGATCTAATGGATAGAGATGGATTATGAATCTAGTGTGTGAGAAAATGTGGTGTGGAGTGTGTGTAACTGCTCTGAAAATTATCTCCCTTCTCAAATTTCGCACAAGTCACCCTTTTATATCACTAATGGACCTTCTAGAAGCTTCCGGAACATTCTAAAAAATGCACAGGTTTTTGTACCTACACGGCCCGTGCAGCAGCGCACGGCTCGTGTAGGGCACACTTACTTCGGCGTGTTGTGCGTGCCTCCAAACACGGCTCGAGCTGCGCAACACGGCCTCGGTCATGGGCGTGTAGCATTTTCTGACGTCAATACACAGCTTCTTCTTACAGGGCCGTGTTCCGCACACGGGGCGTGCAGCAATGCATGGCCCATGCACCAGCACACGGCCTTCCTCCTGGGCGAGCAGCGATTTTTGATGACAATACACAGCACTTGTTACAGTGCCGTGTTTCGCACACGGCCCGTGCACAAGTATGCATTATTCCTCCGTCTCCGTTTCGCTCCCGACTCTGTTTTTATCCATTTCTTAACCTGTTTTACATATATTTAAGCTAATTTACACAATTCTATCAATTCATACGACATTTCTCAAAACAACAATAACTCCACCAAAAATCACACAAATACGAATAAAAACATCCAAAAATCCACAAACAAATAAACTAAAATCTAGATGAAAATGACAACGATCAACCCCCAAACTTAAAGTATTGTTCTTCCTCGAACAATAAAAATGATAAACAAGAGGAGTAATTTTCATCTAGAAAAACACCTAACGAACATAAACCACAACGCATCACAAGTAATAAGGACTACAAAATTATATTAAGTATCCCTACATCATCAAACTTATAACATGAAAGATTAACAAGTTTAATTCTAAGAATGACAAAAGAGTAATCAAACCCCTTTCCATCCAAGCCTCTCATAGGATATCAAATTCATCAACACTCTACAGAGTAGGTTTTGAACATCACTCATCAACCGGTTAGAACCGACTCACCATATGCTTGCTCATGGACTATGTTCACTAGCCACCCTAGTTTCAATAAGTGATCAAAAAGGTCTTTATCTTAGGATGTAATGTTTAGGCTCTTTGGTAAGGTAAGGAACTTTGGATAATAATGACTATTCAAGTGTGGATAATCGAAGAGATGATTCTTTTCTCCATCTCTCTCACTTTCAAGCTTCCTTTGTTTTCTCCTTTAATCACAAGCACAAATCATTATCATTCCTTGGATTTCTTGAGCTTTTTTTAATTTGCATGCTTCCTTTCTCTTGACTTTTGAATTTTCTTGAGCATATTTTTGTTGATTTTGCCCCTTTTTCTCGATTTGAGGTTGCATGTTCATTATGCGTGAGCCCTTTTCATCCTTCTTTTGCTTGTTTATCATTTCCTTTCTTCTCTAGCACAATTTTCTCATCAAACCTTGCAAATCATCATCTCCTCAATCACCCATACATAGGTTATATATATAAGGCTCAAGTGGGTTTTAAAGGCTTGTATTGTGCTCAAATTACAAAGAAAAAGGCTCATAGGCTCAAAGTGGCTTACTAGGGATCATGTTTTTGGTAAGGAATTTTATGGCTATGACTTCATTTAACATGGATGGCCTAATATCATTTCACAAATCTCAACCATTCGGGCTTCGTTCCTATAGTCCAAGAGCTAGTTCTAGTTTGTCTAAGTACAACCGGTCCTCTCATCAAGAATCAATCATGGAGACACGGTTGAGGCTCAATTCTCACAAGCTTTTGCTTGGACAAAAAAAACCTAATTACCCTTCATACTTCTCAAAATTGAACAAATTAAGTAGTTAATACCACAATTTAAACTACTAGAAATCATTAACATACTTGTCATCACTCATCACAAGTAATGCATCATAGCTCACATTCAAAACACTCAACACCTTCCCAAGAACAATACCACCAAACCATCCCTACAAGAATAAAAATTCACAAACAAAACACAATAATCAAAGACTCAGCAAACAACATAACAAGCACATAACATGCATGAACAAAATCATCCATCTAAAAATATCAAACACATCAATTCACATCCATAACAATTAAGATCAAATTTCCATCACATCCAAATAATAAAAATCAAACCAAAATACCAAAAATAACAAAAAGTAAATCGTATAAAATAAAAATAAAATCCCAAAGTAAAGGAAACCTCCCAAAAATAAACAATTTAAGTACAATCCAATCTACCAAATCAAATCAAATTCAAGAATCCTTCAAAAAGTCTAATCATAGCTAAGATGAATGCATGGAAGTGCCTAGCACTCAAAGTACTCCCTTCATGGCTCTAGAGGTGGAGGTGGATGATAGACCTTCCATGGAATGTATGCACTAGGAGATTTGGGGAACTGGAAGTTGAACATCATTGTCGTCATCTCCTCTATGTTGTTGGAGTGCACCCGTGACCGCTCCTCGTTATACTCCCTCTGATGTTGTCCAGCTCTTAACTCCTAAATGTGCACTCCGTGCTCTTGTTGGACCTCTCGAATCTCTCTTATCTGTGCTCCATATATCTACTGCACATGCCTCATATCTCTCACCTCATCCATCATATAGTTCCATCGATCATTATCCTGTTCCGGGCCCATTGGTGGCCGCTACTCTTCTTCCTCGAACTGTGGCAGATCAGGGGCTTGCTCCTCAAACTTCACCTGCTCCAGTGGTGCATCCTGCTCATCACCTTCCATAGGCACTGGCTCTGCTCTCGAGTTAGCTAGCTCGAGGTTCTCTTCAACCCTCATCTGTCTGAGAACCTCTTCCACTTCATCTCTATTCTTTCTGTAAAAAGCTCTTACAATCCTTGAGTGGTTAACACTAGCCATTGCTAAATTGGCATACTTCCTTCGAGTGTAAACTATAGTGAGCACTGGAGCTGGCAAAGGAAACGGTGCTCCCTTCTCTTGCCACAAACAGTATTGATTCCTAGCCACAGACAAGAACTCCATCCTCATCAACTACTGATAATTCAAGCCATCACTAACCATTCTATTCTCCATTGCAGCATGGTTAATTCCCAACCCTTGAGCGATCATGGTGATCATGCCTCCTAGCATCAAACCCTGAGATGATTGTCTCTTGGCGACTCGCTCTGCATGTTGCACAAAATGTGCTGCAACATTCAACGGTCGCTCATTGTAGATGTAGAACATGATATACAACTATTTTTCTCCTACTGCTCCACCCTTGAATCTTCCTAAGATGGTGTTGAAACAATCTTCTCTAGGTATCTCATCACCGGGTTTCGGATTGCAGTTCCCTTTGAAGCACTGGGAACATAACCTGCTTGTTCTGTCCCATCATTCACTAAGCTCTTCCACCATTCTTGTTGATTGAAACCACCTCCTTCATAGAAACTCTGGTGGTTTCCACATGGTGGCCATCCAAAGCACTCGTTCAACACAGGTAGTGGAATCTTTTCTCTCAACACATTTTCCAACTGAAATGTCACCCAAATTGGGAAACCATTTCAATCCTTCTTCACTTGCAACGTGCTCATAAACTCAGCAGTTAGATGGTAATAAGTAGTTGGTCTTTTGTCAAAGAAAGCCTCCAGTTGTGCAAATCTAAATAGTTTCCTCAAATCCTCCTCGATTCCTAACCCTCTCATTGTTTCTGTGTCTTGGAATCGAGTTGGTTTGATCTTCGGAGCTAACGTTTGCCACCGGAACACATATTTACCCCAATAATCTTCAAACTCTACTCCAAAATAATCTAGATGGACCCCGTCTTCCATCAATTTTGCAACAAGATTAGCCAACTCCCATGGATCGGTAATGTCTATGAAGTCCTCATTTCTTGGTCTAACTCTCCTCTCAGTCATCTACAATACAACAATGCTCAAGTTATATTAAACTTCATCAATAAGAATGTTAATACATTAAGTTAAATTCCACTCTAGTCATTCAACTTAAGTGTGAATTATACTATGCATCAACATCACTTATTCACATCATTAAAACTTCAAACTTAATCATAATATGCACTTCATCATCATTCATCTCAACTAACCATGATTCATATCTCAATTTCTAATCATTCTTACACACATGAATTCCAAATTACACCATCACCAAACATCATTCACATGTGATCTTCAAATTCAAACAAAATTCTCTCTTAGACATTTCATCGAACACTTGGCATGCACAATGTTTCACCATGATTTCAAAATATAATTCACATAGCCTCATGCCCAAATCCTCAATATCTAAGTCTAGTGATTCACAATTAAGCATTATACTCATGTGATAATTCAATTAGCACAACACATATAATTAATTTCATCATTATCACACAATCACCTAATTCACTTCTCATGAACCCTAACTTCAACCTTTATTCAAAAATCAAATTGAAACATGTATGATAATCAATAATTCATGCAAAATTCACACTATCACAAAGCCCATGTACCAATTCAATCAATTTCTATCAAAACTTGAAGATTATAGTTCAAAGAAGTCATACCTTTCAAACTTGGATGTGAAAAGTGCTTTTGATGTGCTAAATTGAAGAACCTTACTCTCAATCCCTCAACACTCACCTTCGTTGTTGATTAATGCCCTAAGGAGAAGAATTCGGTGTGAAGGGAGTGTGTACAGATGGATGAAAGCATGTGAAATGAGTACAGATCGACCCTTTTAAAAACTGGGATTAAACCCTGCACGGTCCGTGTAGCGCTGCACGGCCTCAAGTGAGGCAGTGTAGCGAGTTCTGATGTTCCTGCACAGCTTCATGTTACAGGACCGTACTCCGTAAATGGCCGGTGTACCTGCTCTACTGCATGGCTCGAGCTCGGATCTCGGCCTTCCTCCTGGCCGAGTTGCGTGTTCTGATGATAGTACACGTCCTGTCCTTACAGGGCCGTGTACTGAGCTCGGCCCATGTAGCATTTTTACCTTGTTTTCCAACTTTCACACTTCACCTCATCTTTGCCCTGTTTTTACACTTCTTATACACCCTATTCATGCTCAAACACTTCAAAACATCATTCTCACCACAATTAAGATCAAATGATGGATTGTCATGTACTTAAACACCACCAAACATACCAAAACTATCCTAACTCATGAGAAAATTTTCAAAATTGACCCATTTTTGCCACAAGACAATATAGCAACACACATGATTCATCATACACCAAAGCATACATAAGATATAAGTCACACCACGCATTCTCCCCCCAAACTTAAATCGGAACAAGTTGCGAATTAAGTTTGCAAAAAGTGGTGAGACGTACCCTTGTCGTTTCCATAATGCTCTTCATGAACTTACCTCATGATGCTTCATGTGCATCTTCTATAATCTACATATGATCAACTATATCCACCATGCAACCTCCCCCCAAACTTAAATTTTGCTCTTTCGGTTGCGAGAAACAGCCTTCCAAAAATCAATGGAATCAAAGGATCCGCTTGCTTCTCAACTATCATAAAATCCACTAGAAAAACAAAATTCTCTATTTTCACAAGCATATTCTCCACAACTCCATGGGGATTTATCATTGAATCATCCATTATTCTGATTTCCACATCCATTTCCTTTAATCTCCCAATGCCAAGTTTTTCAAAAATTTTCAAAGGCATCACATTAATGCTTGAACCAAGATCACATATAGCATTAAAGTATTCCCCACTTATAATTTTACAAGTAAGCATGAATTTACCGGGGTCTTCCACCTTTAGTGAAGCATCAACTTCAACTATTTTATGATCTTGTTCCAACCACAACTCTTTATCACACTTACTTTCATCAACAAATGAAGAAAAAAATTCATCAATAATCCTCTCATCATCAAAAGACAAATAATCATCTATGATAATTTCTTCCTCCAAGTTTGACACAACTTCATCACAAACTACTTCTTCAACTTTTGAAACAATGTTTGTTGCTTCCACAAACCCTTTCTCCACCTTACTTTCCATATTGCAAACGGTAACATACAAGCATTGCTCCTTAGGATTAGTGATTGTAGTAGAGGAAAACTTACCCTTACGATGCATTTCTCCTTGCTCAGTTGCCATTTGATTTATTTTTGTTTTCAAGGCTTTGAATCTATTATCAATCACTTCATCTCTTTGCTTCATAGAATCAAACCTTTTTTCATTCACCTCTTTCTCTTGCCTCATAAAATAAAACATTTTGGCTATTTGATCATCCATTGTAGGCTTCCCTTCATCATTTGGAGCTTTCTCTCCCGGATTGATTCCCGGTGGAAGAGTAAGGGCATTTCCTTGATTCCCATATGACAAATTCTCGTACCTACGAGGTTGGTTAAAATTTTCTTGAAAATTACCTTGCCCCCATTCTCCTTGCCATTGTGGATATCCTCCTCCATGATTCCCAAAGTTACCACCATAATTTCCTTGGAAGTTCCTTCCTTGCATGAAGGCAACTTCCTCAAGCGTCATCTCCGGTGGATAATATGTATCTTGAATTCCAAAATTAGAAGACATATCTTGTTGAAGCATGGATGTAGGCATTTGACAACTTTGAGAAGATTGACCTATATTAGGCATAATCAAGCCTTGTTGAAGTTTATGAAACACTTGTTGATTCATCAAAGGCAATAACATACCTTATTGAGGACTTGCAAGCACTTGTTGATTCGCCACCGATGTAGAATTTAGAGACACTTGCATGTTAGCATTCATCATCTTTAATATCTCTGTGATCGCCTTATCGGTTATATCTTCCTTAGGCACTTCCACCTTTTTCACTTGTTGCAAGCACATTTATTCCATCTTAGCAATTCTCTCCCTTTCATACATCCCCAATGCACGATCCATAGGCCATTGACCCGTATTCAAAGCTACTTCCTCACATATAGTAATTGCTCATTTCGGAGTTTGCCCCAAAATCGAACCTCCAGCCGAAGCATCAATAAGCATCCCCTCACTTTCATGTAAACCGGCATAGAAAAATTCTATTTGTTGCTCTTCGGGGAATCCGTGTTGTGGATACTTCCTTAGCATCTCTTTGAATTGGTCTCATGCTTCACTAAATGTCTCAAGTGGCAATTGCTTTAATTGAAAGATTTGCCCTTTTAGATGCAACATCTTTGAAGGCGGAAAATACTTGCTCAAGAACCTTTGTGCCAACTCTCTCCATGTGGTGTAGGATCCCGGTGGTATAGTATGATACCAAGCCTTAGCTCTGTCTCTTAATGAAAACAAGAAAAGCTTCATTTTAACAACATCCTCACTTACCCCATTTATCTTTATTATGTTGGCTAACTCCGTAAATTGGGCTAAATCCACATTTGGATCCTCCATTGCACCACCACCAAATTGATTTGCTTGCACCGTGTTGATCAATCCCGTCTTAATCTCAAAATTATTCACATCAATTGCGGGCCCATTCCATAATTCCCATATTGCGGTTGGAAATGATCACGAAAATTCATTTCCACTCCATTGTTTCCATTTCCACGGGGTTGATTTTGCACCATCGGAGGATTATTCCTTGCTTCTTGTTGTGCCATCAAGTTTTGAATAATAGCTTGCATTTGTTGATTTTTCAAGTGCATTTGTTGAGCATAAGCTTATGGCACAAACTTTGGATTATTGTAACCTCCTCTAACATTATCAACTCCATGAAAATTCCTTATATTGCCTTCTTCATCAACCATGTTTGCATTATCCCTTACTTCTTCCATACTCTCTTCTGTAGGCTCTAACACTCCTCGTCTTTGTCTTCTTAAGGTAGCTTCCAATTCCAAGTTCAAAGGTTCAATAGATTGAGACCTTGAACGAGTTCGCATGTACCTACAAGAATTTTCAAATTAGCTCTTTAAGTAACCAAGACAAGTAAACAAGTACCAAATAAAAGAAATATCCTTATCAAAACTAATCAACTTCAAACTCGTTACAACCAAAAGTTTAACATTTCCCCGGCAAGCGGCGCCATGTTCTTAGTCGCATTTCTTGTAAAAATGTGTAAGAATAAGAGACTCTATCATCGAGTAAATGCGTGACCAAGTACAAAATTTATAATAATGTCGCCCCAAGGGAAAGTAAACTCATACTTGTATCTGGATTTTCCATTGATTTATACTTTGTAAGGATGATAGTTTGAAGGTTTTGTATATAAAACTACTACTTAAGTCTCTACTTAATCAACTAGAATTTAAACTAACAAAGTAATGGATCAAACAACAAACAAGTAATAAATGGAATGGAGATAGAATTCACTTGAGAAGAGAGCAAGGCTAATCATAATCATGGTTAAGCCTTGAGCTAGATATGCAAAACTTTTGATGGTGAATTTCATTAATTTGTGGAGTAAAAGCAATCACGATTTTACCCCTAATCCCTATGGTCAAGGCAATTAGGTTCTCGACTCTTTTACAAGTCAAAGTCTCCTAGGATTGGTCTTACTCTCAATTCCCTTAAGTTACTATGATCATAAGTTGGTTCTTTTCACTCAATTTCTTAAATATCCCTCTATGAATGTTCTAAGTCTAAGGAGGGTATGGCTTACATCCCCTTATACTAACATGCATGCACATTTCAATATATGATTCAATTAAATATCCACTCACAACATTGGAATGACCATCTTAACACTATGAATAGAGAATTTAATCACACAAGTATTGAAATAAAACATGATTTATATATCATAAAAGGAAATCCACAATTTAATTCAAATCACTACTCAAGTTCTACACATCTAACTCTTCATCTCAACCATTTATATGATTAGCCCTACTATAGGACTAGCCACTAAACATTGTGTTTATACCATTACAAATCAAGCTTTGCTCCATTTGAGCCAAAATAAGAAGAAAATCAACAATTGAAAAGTAGATTAGCTTCCCTTTCATGGAGAAACCTTCTTTCTCTTCAATATGCTAACTATTTCAATCCTTGATGCTTTCCTCTTCTCAAACGGTGGATGGATGGATTGGATGATGGATTTATGGATTGATTGGGGAGATTAAATGGAAATTTGATGGATCTAATGGATAGAGATGGATTATGGATCTAGTGTGTGAGAAAATATGGTGTGGAGTGTGTGTAATTGCTCTGAAAATGATCTCCCTTCTCAAATTTCGCACAAGTCACCCTTTTATATCACTAATGGACCTTCTAGAAGCTTCCAGAATATTCTGAAAATTACACAGGTTTTTGCACCTACACGGCCCGTGCAGCAGTGCAAAGCCCGTGTAGGGCACACCTACTTCGGCGTGTTGTGCGTGCCTCCGAACACGGCTCGAGCTGCACTACATGACCTCGGTCATGGGCATGTAGCATTTTCTGACGACAATATATGGCTTCTTCTTACAGGGACGTATTCCGCACACGGGGCGTGCAGCAACGCATGGCCCGTGCACCAGCACACGGACTTCCTTCTGAGCGAGCAGCGATTTCTGATGAAAATACATGGCCACTTGTTACAGGGCCGTGTTCTGAACACGGCCCATGTACAAGTATGCATTGTTCCTCCGTCTCCGTTTCGCTCCTGACTCCATTTTTACCCATTTCTTGACCTGTTTTACACATATTTAGGCTCATTTATACAACTCTATCAATTCATACCACATTTCTCAAAACTACAATAACTCCACCAAAAATCACACAAATACAGATAAAAACATCCGAAAATCCACAAATAAATAAACTAAAATCTAGGTGAAAATGACAACGATCAGCTGTGCCAGCCGCTCGCCATCAAGAATCTCCTCGTGTGCCACGTCATCGTCTCCAGCGTGATAAATTCACGAACAGGTTTCCACAAATGACGACACAGATATTGGGTTTCCATAGGGATATTCATGGATTATACAATAAAACTAAAAACCCTAATCCTCATGTGATTCTAATTCATAATTAAACCACATATTCCACATAAACCCTAGCTTAACGTGTCATGCTTTACCACAAAACTAAAGCTCTGATACCAATTGTTGGCGTTCAATCATTTGGCTAACATGAATTGTTAGGGTTTCATATGTTTCTAATCCAGCGGAAGTAAGAAAACAAAGAAACGTATTACCTTTCATCAGGGTATGTTTAAGAAGATGAATTCTCTCCGGCAGCCTGTGCAGCCTTACCATTTTAGGCATAACTCTCTCGTCTAATCTTCGATTTGCGTGATCTATGCTCCAAAATAATTTTCTCTTCAGTGGCTTTCCAACGATGTATCACACGTTCAGTTCTGAGTTCTGTTCGATTTTAGAAAAATTATTCAAATTGACGGACAACAACAATAAACAATCTTTCGATCTTCTGCTGTATTCCCAAGTCCAATCTCGACATCGTGTGGGCAACGATCTTCGAGATCTTCTCAATCTGCTGTTCCCTCACTCTTCTCACAGTGTTAGGCGTGAATAGATTATCATTAGGGTTTTCGAACAGCTCAGATGACTTATACATAGGCTACAGCAGGGACCAGGAGGAGAAACTAGAATTGGGCTAAGTATCCAAGCTTAGCCCAAAGCTTATACTGAAGTCCAATAATAATAATATAAACCACTAAAATATTATTACTGCACTACCGTTCTAATCCCATAATTACGTTGTGGGCTCCATCTTATTAAGAGCTCGACAATCTCCTCATGTTTAAGATATTCAATTCCCATTAATTAATTAAGTTACTGACAACTCCATTAATTAATATCTCATCTGAGAGTAGTACCACTCAACCTCATTATCATGCCAGAATAAATCCACCTGCAGGGTTTACATGATAATTCTTATGAGTTCCTTAAGGAGACATCATCAACCTATAACGGACACGGATTCCTTCTACAATCAACAGCACACTATAGAGACAACACCATTTCCCAACTCACCGAGTTTGTTGATTTAATTACATATAAATCTCACTGATCGGTGTGAAATTCACCTAGATTTTAAGTGGATTTTTATCGCTTTAATTCAATAATTAAGTATGATTTTAATGAAAATACTATTAATTGCTTAATTAGTTTGAAAAAGGTATTTTTGTTGATTTTTGCAGAAAATAGGGTGATTTTGATAAAAATGGATTCTACAAGTGAAGAGGAAGATGTGGGAGAAAACGGAGTTCGATTTGGAGTTGAAACGAGCAAGAACGGGATAAAGAAAAATTTGCTATAAATCCCATTTTTTGTCTCATGAGCTAAATTATCACACATTGATTACCTACCACAAATTCCTCTCACTCTACCACTACATGAATTCACTTGTCCCATATTGGAAACTCACTCAAATTTCTCTAACCCTTACTACTATAAATACCCTCTTCCATGAAAGCCACCATTGAACAATTCTTTACCCATTTAAATTCCATTAAATCGAATCATTTCCAAGATTCAATAGTTGAGAGGGCTTTTAAGTAAGACCTCCATAGTTGAGATACCTCTCCCTTTCGGGGCGAGGGATCCATAGTTTTATTTATTTTTCTAGATTAGGATTTTAATTGCTTTCCAAGAAGGTTGAGACACCAAGGAAAGGATGAGCTTGGTGGATGTAAAAACTTCAATCGGTGAAATCTAATCCTACTTATTATCTTTTTATTTTCTTTGTTTTGGTTGTTTAAGTGATGCTTGAATTATGGATTAATTTTTGATATTGTTTTATTGTGTTCCCGGCTTTGATTAGTTTCATTTATGGATGCTTAATTGCTTAATTTATATGTTTGATTTGTGTAGTTAATTGTCTATTGCATGTGGTTAGAACGAGAGTTCAATTATGTGTCTCAGGAATTAATTGAATCATTTCATCATATGGGTTATGTTGATTAATGTGGGAAGAGTTGGAGACGACCTCTCATATTTAGAACTACATAAATGGACACTAGAGAGGTTAGAACGAGAGGTCAATTAATCTAGTGAGGGGAACCCAACCTTAGTGAATTCAGAGTACCTCGAAAGAGAATATTACCTATGATTTAGTACCTTTTAGGAAACTCGTATGTGTAATTAGTACCTATTGGGAGGTGTTCGCTATGGTATCTATCCTATGTGTTATTTTGGGGTCTTTGTAAGGGCCTACATCCTCTTCATCTCGAGAGAGAGTTTAGATGAAATTGGTGATCGCTCTTACTATGATAGCTTAAATTGGGAGACAATTAGATGTGTTACATGATTTATCCATTTGAAGTGCATCATGAAAACTTTCTTTGCATTGAAAATTCCAAAAATATTGTAATTAGTTTCTTTTCATGCTTTTTATCTCTCCATTTTCCTTCATCCCTAACTAATACGAGGCTATAACTTGAAGGCCATGAATTCTAAATTTCCTTGGGTTTGATAAATTCTTTAATTGGTCATCCCGACTATATACAACCAATCAAATGGCACCGTTGCCGGGGAATTTAGTTGTAATTGTGACTTTGATTTTTGTTGAGTGTTAGGATAGAGACATTTTTTTCTGTGATTTCGTTTTTGTTTTATGGTTGTGTTTGTTGGGGTGAAGGCGTGGAGCCATGGTATTGGCCTTGAAGAGAAAATGAGTGGTGCAAATTGAGGTAATGAACATCTTCTCAACTTAAATTCGACTTTGCCTAATTTAAGTTTTGGGGGGATGTTCTCTTTGTTACTTGACTTTTCTACGGTTTGAATTAGAAAAATTACATCTTGAACTCCTACTTGATCATATTGCACTGGCGCACGTTTAGTCCTTACTCTTTTCCTTGGCACACTTTTTCTCCTTTCTTTGTTTTTGCTTTCAAAAAGGAGAAATCTTTCTTGGCTCTCTTGTGCTTCGTTGTGAGAAATTCTGAGACTATGATTTTTGGTTGAAACTTGTGTAGAGATGAATTTTTACGTGTACTTGTTGAGTTATAGTTTGTTCTTGTTTTGTGTTTCTTTCACTACTACAAGCCCGTGAGCTTTTTGATCCTTTAAATCGTAATATTAAACAGTTTTTCCTTTCTTGTGTGCATTATTCTTTTGTGTGAATTCTAGAACTTGTCATTGTATCTTCTTAAAACTATACGTGTGTGAAGATTGTTGAAAATGATTTAAGGCCATCTTTGTTTTGACAAGTCACTTAGCCAAATCGATTCTACCAAATAAAATCATATCGTAATTCGCCCCTTTGAGCTTATTATTCTTATTTCTTTGGCAACCTACAGATTTAGCCATTTTTATCCATATTTTATATCCTAATCACCTTTGTCGATTAGTAGAGGATTAATGGGGATGAAGTGGTTGAATTGAGCTTACAAGAGAGTTTGGAAAGAGAGAAATGGTTAAAGTACAAGAAAAGAGGGAGAAAATATGAAAAAGAAAAAATGGAGGTTGTGTGAAAAGAAAAAAAATTGAGTGAAGCATTAAGGAGCTCTACTAGAAAAATGGAAAGAGAGCCCTTGGGGAAAAGAGAGATGAAACTCAATATGGAAAGAGGTAAAAAAAAGATTCATTAGTGTGTCGGATAAAAGATTACATTTTTCTTGAGGTGAAAAGAGAAAAAGAAAGGATGAGAGTTGAAGTGATCAATCAACTTAAATTCTCTACTAATCTTGAGCTTACTTTTCCTAAATTTTCCTACCCAAGACCAAAGAGCCTACATTACAACCCCATTAAAGGCCTTTTTGATTCAATGATTAACACATACAAGTGGTAGAAAGTTTAGACCTTTGGCAAACATATGGTAATGACATGTATTTTAATGATTTTTGAGAGAATACACTTCTCCCATACATCCCTTGAGTGTGAGAGTGAAAAGCAAAATCTAGAGAGGAGTAGTGGAAGTCTCACTTGCTTGCATATTTCCTAAGCTTAACTTGTATGCATTTAAATTGATGTCTTGTCGCTTGTTTTGATTAAATTGAAGTAGACTTGATTCTCATTGATATCTTGATTCAATTCTAGGTGAATTCCCCTCCTCGTTCTTTCTTTTCTTTCGTTGCTCGAGGATGAGCAACACTTTAAGTTTGGGAGTTTGATCAGTGTAAAATTCACCTAGATTTTAAGTGGATTTTTGTGGCTTTAATTCAATAATTAAGTATGATTTTAATGAAAATACTATTAATTGCTTAATTAGTTTCAGAAAGGTATTTTTGTTGATTTTTGCAGAAAATAGGTGATTTTGATAAAATGGATTCTACAAGTGAAGAGGAAGATGTGGGAGAAACAAAGTTCGATTTGGAGTTGAAACGAGCAAGAACGGGCCAAAGGAAAATTTGCTATAAATCCCATTTTTTGTCCCATGAGCTAAATTATCCCACATTTATTACCTATCACAAATTCCTCTCACTCTACTACTACATGAACCCACTTGTCCCACATTGGAAACTCACTCAAATTTCTCTCACCCTTAATACTATAAATACCCTCTTCCATGAAAGCCACCATTGAACAATTCTTTACCCATTTAAATTTCTTTAAATTGAATCATTTCCACGATTCAATAGTTGAGACGGCTTTTAAATAAGATCTCCATAGTTGAGATCCCTCCCCCTTTAGGGACGAGGGATCCATAGTTTTATATGTTTTTCTAGATTAGAGTTTTAATTGCTTTCCAAGAAGGTGGAGACACCAAGGAAAAGATGAGCTTGGTGGATGTAAAAACTTCATTCAGTGAAATATAATCCTACTTATTATCTTTTTATTTTCTTTGTTTTGGTTGTTTAAGTGATACTTGAATTATGGATTAATTTGTGATATTCTTTAATTGTGTTCCCGACTTTGATTAGTTTCATTTATTGATGCTTAATTGCTTAATTTATATGTTTGATTTGTGTGGTTAATGGTCTATTGCATGTTGTTAGAACGAGAGTTCAATTATGTGTCTTAGGAATTAATTAAATCATTTTATCATGTGGGTTATGTGGATTAATGTGGGAAGAGTTGGAGACGACCTCTCATATTTAGAACTACATAAATGGACACTAAAGAGGTTAGATAGAGAGGTCAATTAATCTAGTGAGGGGAACCTAATCTTAGTGAATTCATAGTACCTAGAAAGGGAATATTACCTATGATTTATTACCTTTTAGGGAACTCGTACGTGTAATTAGTATATATTGAGAGGTGTTCGCTATGGTATCGATCCTATGTACTATTTTGGAGTCTTTGTAAGGGACTACATCCTCTTCATCTCGAGAGAGAGTTTAGGTGGAATTGGTGATCGCTCTTACTATGATAGCTTAAATTGGGAGACAATTAGATGTGTTACATGATTTATCCATTTGAAGTGCATCATGAGAACTTTCTTTGCATTGAAAATTCCAAAAATATTGTAATTAGTTTCTTTTCATGCTTTTTATCTCTCCCTTTTCGGTCGTCCCTGACTAATACGAGGCTATAACTTGAAAGCAATGAATCCTTAATTTTCTTGGGTTCGATAAATTCTTTAATTGGTCATCTCAACTATATACGACCAATCACTCACCCATTGATGAATCAAAAAATACACATTGTCTTACATATCGAGGTTATTGTATAGGAATTAAGAGTACAAACATCCATAATAACTAAGATCAAGTTCATCTATATAGACAGTACAAGTCGAACGATCTCAAGTGGTCCTGCTCAATACACACAAAGCATACTAATGTGATTCTATAGTCAAGACAAACTAATACCAAATCACACTATAATCATCCCGATAGAGAGTCTCTGTCTGTCTCGATTGTGAGCATCTGTTTATACTTTATAAGGAAACCGATAATATGATCTTCCACGTGTTTTTGTACAGCATATTATCTACAGTATAAAGTAAGTAGACTATTGCATCATACATATAAATAAATTATAAGATGTAATCATTTGATCATATGACTCTCATTTCAAATAAATTGTTATAACATTGTTCATACAAAAAGCTAGACTTTTAGTATACAATCCAATAACGACTACACAAGCTTTCTCCTCTCCTTCAGCAAATACAGCTGTAATCTTCTCATCAGGAAACATCACTTCTATGAATTCAATAGAGTCATCACAATGCTCCTTTGTCTCCAACCTTGATAGGTGATCTGCCAAGACATTCTCTGTTCCATTCTTATCTCGGATCTTCATATCAAACTCTTGCAGAAGAAGGAACAATCTTATAATCCTGGGCTTCGCTTCCTTCTTCTCTATCAAGTAACGGATCGCAGAATGATCCGTGTAGACAATGGTTTTCATGCCCACCAAATACTGTCGAAACTTGTTGAATGCACACACAACAACTAAAAACTCATTTTCAGTGACACTGTAGTTCTTTTGTGATGCATCAAAAGTCTTTCTCGCGTTGTAGATGGCGCAGAATTTCTTCTTTCTTAACTGCCCTAACACCTCTCCAAGTGCTAGGTCATTTGTATCATACATAAGTATATACGGCTGAGTCCAATCCTGTGTGATCAAGATAAGTGCAATTATAAGAGCCTCCTTCAAAACCTGAAAAGCTGTTAGACATTCATCATCAAAATTAAAAGGAACATCCTTTTCGAGTAAGTGAAACAAAGGTTTGGAGTATTTTGAGAAGTCTTTGATAAATTAATCTTCTATAAAATTTGGCGTGTCCAATGAAGGACCACACTCCCTTCTCATTAGTGGGTGGTGGAAGCTTTTCAATTGCCACCACCTTAACTCTATCAACCTGCAATCCTTTGGCAGAAATATGATGCCCAAGAACAATCTCATCCCTCACCATGAAATGGCACTTCTCCCAATTCAAAACAAGATTACTTTCTTGACATCTCTTCAAAACAGTAGATATGTTAAACAAATAAATACCAAAGGATGAACCAAACACAGAACAATCATCCATAAATACCTCAATGATCTATTCTATCAACCCATCAAATATGGCCATCATGTACCTTTGGAAAGTAGCAGGCGCATTACACAATCTAAAAAGCATCTTCCTAAAAGCAAAGGTTCTATAAGGGCAAGTAAAAGTAGTTTTTTCTTGATCTTCGGGTGCAATCATGATTTGATTATAACTCGAGTACCCATCCAAGAAACAATAAAACTCATACCCTGCAAGGCTGTCTGACATTTGATCCATGAATAGAAGAGGGAAGTGGTTTTGCATGTATTTTCATTCAGTTTTCTGTGATCCATACACACACGCCACCCCGTAGGAATCCTAGTGGCTAATGTCTTTCCATTATCAGCTTTCCCAAAAATCATGCCCCCTTTATTAGCTACAACATGCAATAGACTCACATGTGGACTATCACTAATGGAATAAATAATTTATGTTTCTAACCACATTAAGATTTTTTTCCTAATCACTTCTTGAATAGCGGGGTAAATTCTCTGTTGATTCTGAATACAACCCTTAGCTTCATCTAGCAATTGTTACCTCGGCAATGGTGTCAAAAACTTGATGGGCGTTTTCTTTGCGCGCAAAATGAATCCCCAAATATTAAGGATATCAGTTGCAGCTTAAGCAAGTGACCAAGTTAAATATCGAACCCAAAGGACGACGTATTATCAATTTAATTATATACTGATTTATTAAGACTTACGTTGGCAATAAAGTTTGAAGGAATTAATCTAACAACTAAATTACTAAAATTAAATAATAATTATATAAATTAAGTACTAGAAGAATACGAATGTGACTCAAGAATGGAGAATATGTAGCTCTAGGATAATCCAATTTCACTTATCAATCTCCCTTTCGTATTTCAATGTCCGACTCTGCCTTGCGGAATATAGACGCATCACCAAGCCATGCAAATCTACTCTATAGACACAAATAAACATGCTTATATCACGTGTGAATAACCTTGGAGCAAGAGATATAATTTTACCCCCCTTTCTAGGTACTATCAGTATTAATTATTTCTCTGACCAATTGGTAATCTAACCCAATATGATCTCCCTTTATAGGTACTATAAAATTACTCTCTTTATCCTACTTATTAACCCGAATTCAATTCAATTAACAAGTATTCATATATGATAGTTCTAATGAAACTTCGAAGTCCCCTCACTTAGAATCATAACATGGAATCCTGTTCAGCACTGAACGTGCTCAATCAATACCCAAGATGAACATTCAGACTTTTTTCAAGAGTTAATGATGCACAAAATGACTCCGAATATGGATTAAAAATGCATAGTTCATATATTAACTAAACCACAAGTAGTGTTGTACGGAGTATACACACGAAAGTTCAATTAATTCATAAAAACTTTCAAAACCCTAGATCTACAAAAATAGTTCTAGCCCATGATGTTGTGAAGAACAATCATGGGTGTTGGATAGATCTTACCCATATGTCCGAAAATTCAAGATAAATTAGGAAACAAATAAATCCTAGATGTGCGCGTCGTCGCGTCCTTTCCATCTTGAATCCTCCTCTTGGTTCTCTCTCCTCTTGATTCCACAGAGGAATTTTCAAAGTGATGGATGGATGGAGGAAAGGATTTGGATGATGGTTGGGGGGTTATCCCCCTTGTGGGGTGTAGGATGATTGGGTTGCGGTCCTTCCTTGGTGTGATATGCATCCCTTTTATACTTGTAAGCTCTCCTTATGGACCTTGGATGAGTTTTTTTCTTAGAAAACATGAACATACATGCACTGGA
The DNA here is from genome assembly GCA_023678885.1 of Pogostemon cablin. NCBI lineage: Eukaryota > Viridiplantae > Streptophyta > Magnoliopsida > Lamiales > Lamiaceae > Pogostemon > Pogostemon cablin. Next base: position 9,467,084 of record CM043008.1, on the reverse strand, counting down.
GGTGTGAAATTACCAAAAATAGGATCATGTGTCCCCGCTCGACCAGAATGGTCTTGATCGAGCAGGATTGGCTTTGGTCGAGTAGAGGTCGAGAGGCATACCTATTTTCAGATCCAAAATTTTCACGCCGCTCGATCGTCGCTCAACCAAAATGTCTTGGTCGAGCGGGCTTTCTTCAAGTCAAGAGGGGTTATGCAGTCTGACTGTTCACGCATAACTTCCACATCAGAACTCCAATTTAAGTGATTCTTACGCTCACACAATCCTCTCTTCCTTGGCTTTCTATCCATACAGAGAACACAGAAAAATCTAATATTTGAAGGTGTAACAATCCATGCAAAGTGACACCATTGTGCTGAGCAGAAATAGCTTGCGCAACATCACCATTTCAATCATAACTTTCTCGTTTGAACTCCGATTGAGGTACTCCTTACGCCAAAACGATCATCTCTTCTATTGCTTTCCAACCATGTATCACTATTCTAATTTTGAGCTCCACACAAACATAAAAAATTATACAATTTGGACATGCATTTTTCAGCATTCTCACACAAGTTACACCTTTTTCTCCAACTTTGCACTTTTGACCCTTTTTCCACCTAAAACACAATAAAATACCTCAAACGCACATTTTTCTCATATATATTGAATATAAGAAATTTGTACTAATATATAATAATAATTCCCATAAAAAAGGTGTTAAATTGGACACTAAAACACGCTTATTTTCACTTTCATCAGTAACCTTATTTTATGCATGCAATATGATGGATTAATACCTTTCAAAACATCAAGAAACCACCCAATATCATACTTATATTTTCTAAGCACATCTAACAACTGTTCAAGTTGATCATCAGTAAGGGAAGAAGATAAAATTATCGGATATGTTTCATTATCACCTAAGTAGGCATACTTCAAATGTTCCGGTAATGGTTTCAACTTCTCCTTCTTTTCTTCCTTCAGTGTGCTCTCTCTATCCAATTGTAGGTACAGCCTAGTCCACTTGACCTCTTCAATCTTGGTTCTTTTTGGTTCATACCTATCATCACCCAAAGCAAGTTAGTTTTCAAGAAATTTAATACATACCTTATTCGAGAGCTCATCTAGCTCCGTGGTGGGAAAAGTAAGAGACTCCGCTAAGCATGTCTAAAAGACTCCGCTAAGCATGTCTCTAAAGGATCCTTTGAAAGGATTAATGACATGTCTTCCTTCACGATCTTTTCCACCACGTCAATGTTGTTGCACTGCGTTTTCATAGGCATCTTCATTGCTTTGTCGAGGTTGAATAGAACTTCTTCTTTATCCATTCGCAGTCTAAGCTCTCCCTTTTGTACATCAATCATAGCTCCAGCAGTAGCAAGGAATGGTCTCCCTAAGATAAGAGCGACATTATCCTTGACATCTTCCATCTCTAGCACAAGGAAATCAATAAGAAAGACGAGCTTTACCACTTTCACAAGTACATCTTCAATGACACCTTTCGAAAGGTCATGGACCTATTCGCCAATTGTAGAGTCACTGTTGTGGGAGCAAGCTCCCTCAAACTTAGCTTCTTGAATATAGACAAGGGCATCAAGTTGATGCTTGCACCAAGATCGCACAAAGCTTATCGTGCCGGCCCTCTTCCAATCTTACATAGAATAGTAAAGCTTCCCACATCCTTCAACTTTATTGGCAGCTTCCTTTGAATGATAGAGATGCAGTTCTCAGATAGATTAACAGTTTCAATCCCGTTCAAGCTTCTCTTCGTTAATATGATATCCTTTATAGTAAGGCATCTCCATGATTGCTCGGAGAAAGGAACGTTCAAGCTTATCTTGTTCATGATATCTTGAAACCTCTTGAACAATTCTTACAATCCCTTTTTAACTAACCTCAAAGGAAATGGAGGAGGTATCTTTATCTTAGGGATACCCCATTCATCGCGTTCAGCCTCCTTCGTTTTATCCTTCTTGGCTCTCAATCTCTTGGCTCTTTTCCACTTCTTCTCCACTATCTACTCAATATTCAATATACAAACAATAGAGAAGGGAATTCTATCTCAAAGCATAACGAACTCAAAATCTTGTAATGCCATTAACACTGAGGTCAGGGATGTAGTATGAAGGTCCAATGAAGCCAGTTGGCAAAAATGAAGATAGGATGTCCCAGCTCGACCGCAACTAGACTAAACTTCTTGGTCGAGCAACGGTCAAGCAACACTTCTCGGAACAAAGAAATAATACTCTGTTTTCAAATTCACAGCTTGACCAAACATCACTGGTCGAGCTGTGGTCGAGCTACCCATTATTGAGCCAAAAAATCGTGTTTAGTTTATAGAGCCCTCACTCTATCAAGATGGAACAGCTCGACTAGATTCTTCTTGTCGAGCTATGGTCGAGCAGCCACTTTTTGAACTGAACCATGAGAATCTATTTACAGGGACCTTGCTCAACCAGTTCCATCTAGCTCGACCAGACCATTCTAGTCGAGCTGTGGTCGAGCAATAACAATCAACTTTTGTTTCCATACAGAATGTTGCACCTGTTGTTCAGAACATCAAGAAACCACCCAATATCAGACTTATATTTTCTAAGCACATCTAACAACTGTTCAAGTTGATCATCAGTAAGGGAAGAAGATAAAATTATCGGATATGTTTCATTATCACCTAAGTAGGCATACTTCAAATGTTCCGGTAATGGTTTCAACTCCTCCTTCTTTTCTTCCTTCAGTGTGCTCTCTCTATCCAATTGTAGGTACAGCCTAGTCCACTTGACCTCTTCAATCTTGGTTCTTTTTGGTTCATACCTATCATCACCCAAAGCAAGTTAGTTTTCAAGAAATTTAATACATACCTTATTCGAGAGCTCATCTAGCTCCGTGGTGGGAAAAGTAAGAGACTCCGCTAAGCATGTCTAAAAGACTCCGCTAAGCATGTCTCTAAAGGATCCTTTGAAAGGATTAATGACATGTCTTACTTCACGATCTCTTCCACCACGTCAATGTTGTTGCACTGCGTTTCCATAGGCATCTTCATTGCTTTGTCGAGGTTGAATAGAACTTCTTCTTTATCCATTCGCAGTCTAAGCTCTCCCTTTTGTACATCAATCATAGCTCCAGCAGTAGCAAGGAATGGTCTCCCTAAGATAAGAGCGACATTATCCTTGACATCTTCCATCTCTAGCACAAGGAAATCAATAAGAAAGACGAGCTTTACCACTTTCACAAGTACATCTTCAATGACACCTTTCGAAAGGTCATGGACCTATTCGCCAATTGTAGAGTCACTGTTGTGGGAGCAAGCTCCCTCAAACTTAGCTTCTTGAATATAGACAAGGGCATCAAGTTGATGCTTGTACCAAGATCGCACAAAGCTTATCGTGCCGGCCCCCTTCCAATCTTACACAGAATAGTAAAGCTTCCCACATCCTTCAACTTTATTGGCAGCTTCCTTTGAATGATAGAGATGCAGTTCTCAGATAGATTAACAGTTTCAATCCCGTTCAAGCTTCTCTTCGTTAATATGATATCCTTTATAGTAAGGCATCTCCATGATTGCTCGGAGAAAGGAACGTTCAAGCTTATCTTGTTCATGATATCTTGAAACCTCTTGAACAATTCTTACAATCCCTTTTTAACTAACCTCAAAGGAAATGGAGGAGGTATCTTTATCTTAGGGATACCCCATTCATCGCGTTCTGCCTCCTTCGTTTTATCCTTCTTGGCTCTCAATCTCTTGGCTCTTTTCCACTTCTTCTCCACTATCTACTCAATATTCATCTCTTGTAATGGTACTGGAGTGTTCTGAACAACAGGTGCAACATTCTATATGGAAACAAAAGTTGATTGTTATTGCTCGACCACAGCTCGACTAGAATGGTCTGGTCGAGCTAGATGGAAATGGTTGAGCAAGGTCCTTGTAAACAGATTCTCATGGTTCAGTTCAGAAAGTGGCTGCTCGACCATAGCTCGACAAGAAGGATCTAGTCGAGCTGTTCCATCTTGATAGAGCGAGGGCTCTATAAACTAAACACGATTTTTTGGCTCAATAATGGGTAGCTTGACCACATCTCGACCAGTGATGTTTGGTCAAGCTGTGAATTTGAAAACAGAGTATTATTTCTTTGTTCCGAGAAGTGTTGCTTGACCGTTGCTCGACCAAGAAGTTTAGTCTAGTTGCGGTCGAGCTGGGACATCCTATCTTCATTTTTGCCAACTGGCTTCATTGGACCTTCATACTACATCCCTGACCTCAGTGTTGATGGCATTACAAGATTTTGAGTTCGTTATGCTTTGAGATAGAATTCCCTTCTCTATTGTTTGTATCAAATTGTTCACATTCCCTGCCATCTATCCCATCAATAAAGTAGGGTATTTCATCTGCTTGGAGAACTCATCATGATTTGAATCTATATTTGCTTCCAAACGATCCACCCTAGCATCATTCCTAGTCACATAACAGTTCACCGTATCCTCTAAACCAGGTTTTCCTTCTTTGATCTTGGCAATAGGATCAACCCCAATAGGAGGTTGGATTGCTGTATTTGAATTTCTCCATGAAAATTCCGGCCTCCTTGGTAATTCATGTTTTCTTGATTTTGATGCCTAGTTCCTTGAATACTCTATCCGATGGCATAGTTCATCTCTTCTAGCTCTTCTTGGATCGATCTTTCTTCACCAGCATCCTACTGCTACATCATTGGTACTCTTTGTGACAACTCCATAATCTGCTTCTGCTGAGATTCAAGTAGCTTGTTCATATTGGCCAAGCTAGAGACAATCTCGTCTTCTCTACTCAACTTCACCATGGTGTGTTCAACCTGTGCTACTTTTCCAAGTACATAAGTGCCTCTCACTCTATCAATAGGTCAATCTCTTGAATTCATCGAAATATCCTCAAAGAACTTTTCGGCCTTAACGGGTGTCTTAGCAAGTAATGCTCCATTTGACAATGCGTCAAGAAGAACACGTGAATCAAAATCCAACCCGTTGTAGAAGATGCTAATATATTGAGCTTTTGACAACCCATGATGTGGGCACTTTCTTAGCATGTTCTTGAACCTGTCACATGGATCATAAAACTTCTCACCACTATTGATAGCAAATTGATTGATGTCTTGCTTCATCCTAAACACCTTGGAAGGAGGCATGTATCTCTCCAAGAACTTCAATTTCAATTGCTCCCATGTAGTGTAATCTGCAGCATTAAGAGTATCGTACCAGTCTCTCACTCTTTCAGTAAGCGAGAATTTAAACAAGACGATCCTCCTTGCATCTTCATGAGTTCCTACGCTTTTTTGTGACTTGCATAACCAATGAAATTGTTTAGATGTTGTTGAGGATCTTCAAAAGTTCCCCCAGAAAAACAGTTTCTTTTATCATGCTGATAAGAGCAGGGTAAAGATTGAAATCCGCATCAGCTCCACACGCTCCTAACAACCCCAAGTTGCCCCCTTTATTGTTCTTAAAGGCTTCACAGATGGCAACATTATCCAGATTTGGCCTATCTTGGGCCATGTTGATTGCTTCTGTTTTCGACTTGTTTACGGTTGCGGCTTCAATTGTTTCCAAGTTTGGTTCTTCAACTTCAGCTCCTAGATTAAGAGTTTCAATTGCTTCCACGTTCTTGTTCTTCTTCTTATATTCTTTCTTTATCCTCGATGATGCTCCGATCTCTGGATCAAAATTTACTAATATTGCTCCATTGACCTCGTGTGCATACACCTAAGAAAAACTCAACGTTAGAAAATAAAGACAAGTATGGATTATTCTCAATTAACTAGAATAATAAAATCGATAATGACCACTATTCCCGGAAACGGCGCCAGAAACTTGATGGGAGTTTTCTCAACACACAATTAATCCCCAAGTATGAAGGAAATAACTGTAGCTTAGGCAAGGTTATAATTATCGAACCCAAAGGACAGATAATTATCAATATACTATTAACTAAATTAATTAAAACTCTGGTTTGTCAATTTACTTCGGAAATCATTATTAATCTAATGAACATATAATTAAATAGTAAATAAACTAGAAAATAATAGAGAAGTATCGAGATTTGAACAAGTGAGAAGATAGTTAGCTCTTCGGGCCATTCAGTTTCACTCATTAATTTCCCTTCCGTATGTCAATGTCCGACTCTACCTTGTGGAATATGGTCGCATCACTAAGACATGCAAATCTACTCTACAGACACAAGTAGACAAGCGTGTAACACGTGCGAATTACCTCGGAGCAAGAACACAATTTCATTCCCCTTTCTAGGTACTATCCGTATTAATTATTTCCCGTGCACTAAGTACTCCAATCTGATATTATCTCCCTTTATATGTACTATAAATTATCATATTTATCCTACTTACTAACCCAAATCTAATTCAATTAACAAGTATTCATATAAGATAATTCTAATGAAGCTTTAGAGTCCCCTCACTTAGAATCATAACATAAAATCCTGTTCAGTAGTAAACGCGCTCAATCAATAACCAAGATATATATTCAGACTCTATATAACAGTTAATGATGCACAAAACAACTCAGAATATGGATTAAAAATACATAGTTTTATATAAAATAAACCACAAGTAGTGTTGTACGGAGTATACACACGGAAGTTTAATTAACTAGTAAAACCTTCATAATCCTAGAACTACCAAAGTGGTTTCAGCCCATGACGTTTCGAAGAACGTTCATGGTGATTGGATAGATCTTACCCATGGTCTTGAAAATTACAAGAAAGATTAAAAAATGAAGTAAACCCTAGATGTGTGTGCTGTCGTGTCTCGCTACTGTTGGATTGTATACTAAAAGTCTAGCTTTTTGTATGAACAATATTATAACAATTAATTTGAAATGAGAATCATATGATCAAATAATTGCGTCTTATAATTTATTTATATGCACGATGCAATAGTCCACTTACTTTATACTGTAGATAATATGTTGTGCGACAACACGCGGAAGATCATATTATCGGTTTCCTTATAAAGTATAAACAGATGCTCACAACCGAGATAGACAGGGACTCTCTATCGGGATGGTTGTAGTGTGGTTTGGTATTAGTTATCTTGGCTATAGAATCACATTAGTGCACTTGTGTGTATTGAGTAAGACCGCTTGAGATTGTTTGACTTATACTGACTTATAGAAGAACTTGATCTCTGTTATTATGGAAGTTCGTGCTCTTAATCCTTATACAATAACCTCGACACATAGAGTAGTATGTATTTCTTTGATTCATCAATGGGTGAGATTTACATGTAATTAAATCAACAAACTCGATGAGTTGGGAAGTATTGTTGTCTCTATGGTGTGCTGTTGATTATAGAAGGAATCCGTGTCCGTCATAGGTTGATGATGTCCCCTTGAGGAGCTCATAAGGATTATCATGTAAACCCTGCAGGTGGAATTTATTCCGGCATGATAATGAGGTTGAGTGGTACTCTCTTGGATAAGATATTAATTAATTGAGTTGTCATTAACTTAAATTAATTAATGAACATTGTATATCTTAAACATGGGGAGACTAACGGGCTCATAATAAAAAGGAGCCCAAAACATAATTTTGGGATTGGAAAGGCAGTACAGTAATAATATTTTAGTGGAATATATTATTATTATTGGACTTAAGTATAAGCTTTGGGCTAAGCTTGGATACTTAAGCCCAATGGAGGCCCAACCCAATTTCTCCTCCTGGTCCCTGCTGTAGCCCATGTATATAAGTCACCTCATCTTATCTGGAACCCTAATCTAATTCATTATTCACGTGTGATGAGGGTTGAGAGCAGATTGAGGAGGTCTCGTAGATCTTCGCCCACACGATGTCGAGATCGGACTTGGGACATACGGAAGAAGATTAGAAGGTACCACACGACGTCGAGATCGGACTTGGGACATACGGCAGAAGATTAGAAGGTAGTTTACTGCTGCTGTCTGTCACATTGCGAAATTTATATAAAATTGTACAGTACTGAGAATTCAATGATCAATAAACTGACGGAAAGCCGTTGAAGAGAGGATCGTCTGAGCACAAAGATCATTCAATTCTGACATCAGACGAGAAAGTTATGGCCATTCTCGTGGGACTGCACAATCTGTCAGCGTGAATCCTTCATCTTCTACATACCTTGGTGAACGGTAATACGTTTCATGTTTTATTGCTTCCACTGATATTAGAAACGTATGAAACCCTAATGGGTCATGTTAACCAAATGATCCAAGCACCAACAATTGGTATCAAAGCTTCGGTTTCGTGGTGAAGCGTGACACGTTAGGCTAGGGTTTATGTGATTAACTTTTCGAAATTAGGATCGCATGTTTAGGGTTTTGGTTTTACTGCGCAAACCATGAATATCCCTATGTGAAATATACCCTATATCATATTTGTTCGTCGATGGTTGTGTGTGAGAGGATTCGACGAAAACTGTTCGTCAATTTCACATGGAAGGAAGAAATTGAGAGAAAATCCAGCGCAGTGATATTGCAGAAGCAATAACCGGAGTTTCAACCGTCGGATCAGGCTGAATTTTGGTTAGCACGTTCGGACTTTGTGGATGTACATTCTGAACGGTGAAGATCGTATTTGAAGCTTTTTGTTGTCGGGAATACGCTGAAAATAGAAGCAGTTTTTTGGCGATTCTGTTCTGCGCAGTCGAGGGAATAGAGCTGTTTCTCTGAAACTAACCTTTGGATCAACCTGTAATTTGGATAACATGTTCAAAACTCATAGGAGTAGATTCTGGACGGTGGAGATTGGATTCCCTAGTTCCTACAGTTGCGAACCCTGAACGACAGTTGGTGAAGTTTGACGTTGCGCGTTGGGCAGAACTTGGTACCGTGCAAGTAGGCCCTTGGACGAGCGACAGTTCGAGCGGATTTGCATCAGGTTCGATTGGTCTGCATCAGGTTCGATCGATGCTGCACCAGGTTCGAGCAGATTTGCATCAGGTTCGATTGGTCTGCATCAGGTTCGATCGATGCTGCACCAGGTTCGAGCGGATTTGCATCAGGTTCGATTGGTCTGCATCAGGTTCCATCGATGCTGCATCAGGTTCGAGCGGATTTGCATCAGGTTCGATTGATCTGCATCAGGTTCGATCGATGCTGCGCCAGGTTCGAGCGGATTTGCATCAGGTTCGATCAATGCTGTACCAGGTTTGAGCAGATTCACATCAGGTTCGATTGGTCTGCATCAGGTTCGATCGACTCTGCACTAGGTTCGAGCGAGTTTGCATCAAGTTCGACTGGTCTGTATCAGATTCCGCGTGAGTCTTCACAATATGATCGGGCAGGGTGCCGGAGTGGTGGAGCAGGCTGCGGGGAGGTCAATCCCCGTCGCAGTTGTCTGCATTCGTGATTGGTGGCGAACAATCGAATACGCTGTTATATAACTGTCATAATTGATTTATTAATTGATTATTGTTATATATGTATGCATGATTATCTATGATTTATTGCCTTAAATAGAAGCATGCTAGATTGCGAATTATATTTGATATATTATATGCATGTATGTTGGAGTGTTGATCAAGTCAACTTATTTTTGGCAATTTATTTCCTTATATATAACGTCTATAATTGTTTTATTGGTCAATTATTGTTATATATTTGGAAATATGAGCATGCTAGGTTGCGTATATTATTCTGAATATTACATGCATGTAAAAACCCTTGGTTTTAAAATAACTAAGTGGGAGAGGGGATTGGTAATTAATTCCCGCGGCCTCCATTATTGGTTTGTTAGTAATGTGAATAAACTTGTGCGTCGGCATTAGAGCCTTCCTCCCCAACGGATGAGTTTATTCATAGATTGCTGGAACAGACTTCATTAAATAATTATGTTTGTAATGTGATGCATATGAACTTGCGCGTTGGCATAGACCTTCCTCCCTATCGGATGAGCTTATATGCGGTTCACTGGTACAAACTTATAATTGATGACTGTAGGAAGTTATCCAAGCGCGTGAGTACTTCTCCATCTGTAAGGCACATAAGCTTGCGCAATGGACTTGGGGTCAAATAATGGTGTACACTTAGGTGTAAATAATAAGTATCCTCCCCATCGTAGTCACTGCTTTTATTTACATGGCTAAAGAGGAACCGACTATTAATTATTTTGTCATAAAGTAAGGTTGACAAATGAAATTAATGGGTAAAACATTCTCTTGTAAATGTTCGGGTTTGTAAACGTCCACACTATCGTGGCTTGCAAACTCACGGTGCTTGAGATGTCGGTGAATTTATATTTTATATTGTTTTGAGGGAATCAATATAAATGGATATATTCGAAGATTTGATCGGTGTATTTTTTTATGATTCTCTGAATTTCAAATAGTTTTATTTCACTTATGGTTGACTAAAAGAAATTATATTTACTGGTCCAAAATTAGATGATTAGAAAAGAATCTTGGATTCGAATTTTACTGCTTAAGAAATACATGTGTGTTCTCACAAAAGACTTATCATGATGCATATTAAAGTCTCCGGTGAAGAGATAAGAGATTCATACAAATATGATGGTCTCATGTAACTCTTCGGATACTTGAGTAAGTTAAAAGGCGGTAGGTCATGATTGCATTTGATGAATGAATTGGAAATATATGGAATAGAAGTTGAAGGGGAAACCTAAGTCAGTTTTATTCTTCATTGTTTACCTAAATGTTTTGAGCAAGTTCCACCTGAATTACAAAGAGGTTGTATATGGTGGGGAACTTCTGACAAAACATATGGCGAAGAAAATTCAATTTCATCAAGATGTTGAACTAGGATAGAATCTTACTTGCTAGTCGTTGAAGCATGATTAGTGATGGCACCTACTGATACGTTGTGTAGATACCGGAATCACTAAATGTTTATTACTAAGTGAGGATAAGATTATTTTATACATGGGTTATACTACGAGAGTAGTGGCTGTTGCAGTGGGAGTTGTTTATTTATCTTACGATATGAATAAACGTTTGATTATGTGAAATTGTCTTTACGTACGTTTTCATAGAAAGAATTTGATTTGGTTTCTATACATTAATAGATGGATACTCCATTTCATTTAAATGGCATGGTCATTATAATGAAGGATAGAGTTGTAATCTGTTATGGTACGTTGGCGAACAATTTGTATACTCTTAAATCATGTATATTCCACATATGTAACAAATAGTAATTAATAATGCATCTTCTGATCTTAGTAAGAGAAAATAACCTTCGGAGATGAACTAAACATGCATTTTGCGTCTAAGACTAGACCATTTTACTTGAGTAGGACTCAAAAGTTGATAGCAGATGGACCGTAAGGTTTTTCTGAAGTGGAAACTATCGGACTTGCGAGTCTTACTTGGAAGTAAAAATGATTAATTACCTTTTCAAAGTAAAGGGGTGTAGAGCCAAAGATATATATGTTGGAATTGGTTCATTCTGATTCAAGCGGACCTAATATTATCCAGACGGAGGTGGTAATGAATAATCGAAGATTATTCTAGATACCGATATATTTATTTGACGCACTGCATGTCTAAGTTCTTTGATTTATTCAAGAATTGCAAGGTTGGTACAGTAAAGCATCATGGAAAATATATCAAGTAATGACGATTTAATCGTCATTACGAGTACCTCTTAGGATAATTAGGAGCTATTAATCAGAGGTTGAGATTAAATCTCAAGTGGTCTACACCGGGCATGCCCCAACTAAATGGTGTGGTGGATAGAAGGAATAAGACTCTTATGGTAATGATTAGATAGATGATGAATTATTTGGAATTACTTAATTCATTTTATTGATAAGCCCTAGAAACAGTAATTCATTTGAATGTTTGTCTGTTTGTGAGATATGCTATAAAAATGAAGGTGATTTATTTAGTCTAAAAGATCAAAGGGTGATTGTTAACACAAACACTAGATTTTTGGAAAGGGACTATGTAATAAATCACATACCCATTTATAAGTTGTCCTAAAGGATGTGAGAAGAAAACACAAAGTATTAGTACCAATTGTGCAAGAGGATATACCACAAGGTAAACTGCAACGCATGTCACGTCTGATACACAATTGCATGTAATGCCTTGTCGTAGTGGGAGGGTTGTTTGACAACTTGCAAGATATATATTTTGGGAGAGTCGTGAGACTTAGTCCCTAGTAAACATGGATTGAACCCACGGATACGCCGAAGCACTACAAGATCGAAATGCGATATCTTAGCTAGTGCAATGATGTTGAAATAGAATTGATGAATTCTAAATTAAATCGGGGAGCTTGTAAGACCACTAAATGGTGTAAAAGCCATTGGAAGTGGTCATACAAAATAAAAGAGGATCATATGGTAAGGTGAAAACATTGGAAGCAAAGCTTGTTGCGAAAAAGGTATACTCAGAAAGAAAGGGTTCGATTATGAGATAACCTATTCGCCGGTAGCTATGCCTAAGTCGATCTGGACTCTTTTACCTGTTGCTACTCATATGGAATATGAGGGATAGCAAATAGATGTCAAGACAACTTTTCTGATTGGAAGTCTTAAGGAAAACATCTATCTTAAGCAACCAGAGTGATTCATTGCAAAGAACTAAGAGCATTTTGATATTAAGGTTAAAAGTGTCCATCAATGGACTAAAGCAAGCTTCAAAATTATAGAACATCCATTTTGATGAAGAAATCCAGTGATATGGATTTTATCAATGCTCGGATATGTCTTGTGTATTGAAAAGAGTGACGAAAATGTGGTGGTATTTCTTGTACTATACGTAGATAGTATCTTGCTCATTGGAGACAATGAAAGAGTATTGTCTGGCGTATGGGTATAGTTGATAAAGCGGTACGATATGAAGGACTTAAGAGGAGCAAAAATATCCTTTTGGTCACGGTAATACGAATTACAAGAAAGGATGTTATGCTTATCTCAAACTTCATAAGATGATACGATCCTTACTTATTTTAGCATGTGAATTTATCTAAGTGAATGTGTCTTGTGACACAAAAGTAGATAAAGAAGATGAAAGTGGTTCCTTATGCTTCGGCAAATGAGGAAGCTTAATCTAAGGAATGCTATGCACGAGATTGGATAACTGTTTTGGCGATGGCATGAACAGTGGGTATCAACGTAACCCGGAACAAAAATGATGAATTGTGGTAAGACATATATGAAGTGCCTGAGAAGGACTGAAAATTATATGTAGGCTTACAGGGCAGATTCACTGCTTCTTATGGATTACGTAGGTTCGTATTTTTTAGTCGGATTGGACGGCAGTAAATCCACCTCAAGGTTATGTGTTTAATTTTAAGAAGTTGAGTCATAGTGTGGAGGAGTGTTATATAGAAATATATTTCAGACTCCGGATTCCATCATGGAAAGATGATAAATTGCAGCCTATGAGACAGCCAAAGTATCTGTATGACTCTAGAAACTTCATGATGGACCTTGATGTGATTCTAAGTTTGCCCAAGATTATCACAATTTATATTGATGATATTGGTGCAGTTGCAAACTTGAAGGAATCACAAGTCCATAAGGAAATTAAACACATGGAGCGCGAGTACCACCTGTTACGAGAAATCGTATGATGAGGGGAAGGTTGTTGTCACCTAGATTGCATCGGATGATAACCTAGTAAATCCATTTACAAGGACCTTAAGGCGAGAGCTTTTGATGGTCGTGTAGTGAGAGTGGAAATCAGATGTATGGCAAAAGACATGACAGCGTAGTCTTTTAGTATAAGTGGGAGATTGTTGGATTGTATACTAAAAGTCTAGCTTTTTGTATGAACAATATTATAACAATTAATTTGAAATGAGAATCATATGATCAAATGATTGCGTCTTATAATTTATTTATATGCATGATGCAATAGTCCACTTACTTTATACTATAGATAATATGTTGTGCGACAACACGCGGAAGATCATATTATTGGTTTCCTTATAAAGTATAAACAGATGCTCACAACCGAGATAGACGGGGACTCTCTATCGGGATGGTTGTAGTATGGTTTGGTATTAGCTTATCTTGGCTATAGAATCACATTAGTGCACTTGTGTGTATTGAGCAGGACCGCTTGAGATCGTTTGACTTATACTGACTTATAGAAGAACTTGATCTCTGTTATTATGGAAGTTCATGCTCTTAATCCCTATACAATAACCTCGACACGTAGAGCAATATGTATTTCTTTGATTCATCAATGGGTGAGATTTACATGTAATTTAATCAACAAACTCGATGAGTTGGGAAGTAGTGTTGTCTCTATGGTGTGCTGTTGATTGTAGAAGGAATCCATGTCCGTCATAGGTTGATGATGTACACCCTTGAGGAGCTCATAAGGATTATCATGTAAACCCTACATGTGGAATTTATTCCGGCATGATAATGAGGTTGAGTGGTACTACTCTTGGATGAGATATTAATTAATTGAGTTGTCAGTAACTTAAATTAATTAATGGACATTGTATATCTTAAACATGGGGAGACTAACGGGCTCATAATAAAAAGGAGCCCAAAACGTAATTTTGGGATTGGAAAGGCAATGCAATAATAATATTTTAGTGGAATATATTATTATTATTGGATTTAAGTATAAGCTTTGGGCTAAGCTTGGATACTTAAGCCCAATGTAGGATGTATGTGGAATCTAACTCTCTTTTTGATATGATCTGCATCCCCTTTTGTACTTGTACACTCTCCTTATGGACGTTTTCTGAGCTTTTTTCATGGAATACATAAAAATACACGCACTGGAGTGAAATCCCGAAGTTTTGGCACTGATGTGTCCCAGCTCTACCAAAATGGTTTTGGTCGAGCTGGACCTCCTTGGTGGAACTATGGTCGAGCTGTGTGTCTATAAATTAAAACCTCGTCTTCACGTCCAGCTCGACTTTCCTGTTATAGCTCGACCAAATTGCTCTTGGTCGTGCTACCCTTCCTTGGTCGAGCAGCACCTCTGTAACCCGAAATATCTTCAACTCGATTTCCACCGTGTAGATCGACCAATCTATGCTTGGTCGAGCTATGCCTAGAAAAATGTGCTTTCCAATTATGAGCACTTCTGACTTATTTTCCTGTAGCATCTGATTCGTGGATTTTCTATAAATATCTCGATTTGCCTTGATAATAGACCAAATCGTACTCGATTCCCATATAAATCGGAGCTCAAAATACGTGAATTAACACTCTCATCAATGGTCGGACATATAACTGTGTCCGGTGAGAGAAATAAAAAAATAAGAACAAGAGAGAGAGAGGGAGTAAAAAATATGTCGGGAAATTTACTTAATGGGGTCAAAGATTCTCCCCTTTTTTAATCCCTATTAAATTGGTAAAAAAGTAACTGTCACCCACTTTTTCGAAAAATATGTGAAAGAGCTGGCATGTGTGTAAGGAGGGTAGTTCATGTATATTGATTAAAAAGTAGGCAAATTAGATGGTATTTAGACATTATGGCAAATTTGATGTCAAATGTTTGAAATAGGGCAATCTGAACTGTTTCCCATTAAAAAAGAGGGATCGATTTTATTAATTTTAAAATATTAAAGAAAAAAGTGGATAAATAGATTATATTATTGAAAATATAACAGAAAACGCATAAATAGTGGATAGCGTGAAGATATGTTCTGCACTAGATGTGGCGTCTTTAAATTTAAGTTTGCCCACATTTGCTAATTCTGTAGACAAGATGGTCATGCAGGCTTCTCCTCCCGCATAGTCAGGTGCTCGTCTAGCTGATCTTGCTGCATCAACCGAGGTCATAACTGCTGTTATGCAAGTCTTGGCATCACATAAAAATTCAGTCTTCGCTCATGTACAGTCGTTGACACTCTCAAACAAGTTTGGAGTGTTGTCTGGATCGAAGTAAATTTATGATTATCAATCACTTCCATGCTCCCCTACTCAAATCCCTGAATTGATTCCAGTGTCTCCAAAGTCAGCCTCGCTGTCTCTTGTAGGCTCAGCACCCGTGAGGAAGGGTAGAGGCATTGAGGATACTGATGGTTCCCATGTTGTGTCGACACCTATGTCTGGCCTGGGGCTTCCCAGAGTTTGTAAACTCTGTCATGAGTATTTTAACTACACAGGTGCCGCGATTATTGAATTATGAGATAAAATCAATGCCATCAATTACCGAGGGCATACAGAATCATGGTGCTCCATCATGTATGCGTTCGTCTATAACTGAATCTACGACTGTCATTAATCCTGGCGTCGTTCATGTAGATACTTAGATCAGATATACAAACTACGTTGATCTCTCTATGAAGGAGGACATGGATTCATTCCCAACTCTAAAAAGTAGTGTCGTAAAGCAAAAATGAGGCAAACCTAGAAAGGATTTTTATCAACCGACAACTAAACCCAACACTCGTCTACAAGCAAAGCTCAATACTCCAAATGTAAACAAGCACAAGCTTATGAATGTTCCAGCATTTAAAAAGATGCAAGAAGATCTAGAGGATATGGACTAGATTTATTTATGGGTCGCCTATTTTAACCTATCTTTCAACCGCATTGAGGCTTTTTTACTGATTTTTTCAGTCCTTCAAATATCTTTATTTTTCTATTTTCTCTCCCCCTTTTTTATTTTCTTTTTCTCTTTAATATACATCATTTATTAGCCACATGTGGCGTCTAGCACAGTGTTGGAGATCAAACTTTGCGTTATAATGGTGTTATGAAACATTACTAGAGATGCTCTAATGTATCAATCAAATTTAAAAGTTAGTTTGTTGGGATTAACCTAAACAACCCACTTTTTCTTTTAAAAAAATATAAATGAAAATATTAGACTAATTAAATTTGGTAAAGACTTGTGTGAAACCGTCTCACGTAAGCCCTTACGTGAGACGACTAAAAAGTGATAACATTATTGATGAAAAGCGACACTCAATCGATGAAAAATTGATAATGGTGCAGTGAACTATTTCATGAATAATTTATATTATAAATAAAAAGTGATAACATTTTATAGCGAAAGTGATAATATTTTTTTTATTTTTCATTCGTCTTGCGTAAGGGCTTATGTGAGACGGTCTCACACAAGACCTACCCATTAAATTTTATGTAAGCAAAAGATAAATAAGTTTTTAGAGGATAAAAAACATCGAGGAACTGTTGGGTTCAAATTCTTCAGTCGGAAAAACAACGAGTGTAATTGAAAAAGTCAATCACTAAAGATTTAAAATAATTTAAGGGTGGGGACTAGTTATTGAATCAATGAAAATTATTGAGAAATTTTTATTTCTATTAGATCAAACAAATATTAACAATCAGAATCACCCTATTACCCCGAGATAAAAAAAACCCCATTTTCGCCTCATAAATTTGGTCATGTACAATTTTGATGGCTAAAATTTTTGTGCCTCCAAATCCAGCATTTTTTTAAAGTTGTACATTTTAATATTAGTTGTTATACCCTTTATTGTAAGAACATGTACCTTTTTTTTGGTGAAAATAATAATTTTTTAAATCAAACATTTAACTATTCATATTTCAGCCGATCTTTTTAATAAAAAAATATATCCCTATTAATTAAAATATATACTCTTTAAAATAAAATATTGTATCCTTATACACCATGAAATAAAATATTGTACCAGTAGATTGTCAATTTTTAATGGGTGAAGTGAGTGTTAAATGTGGCTGTTATATAATTTAATCGGACTAATCAAACATAATATGGAGAAAGCATGGAAGAAGAAGGCACAAGAATTCCTCCCACTTTTGTGTGAGCTTATAGTGAAGAGTTTGTTCTCTCTGTGTTTTTTTGTTTTGGTGGATGGAGATAATTCTCCTTTAAAGTGGTGATGATATTGAAGATGCAGGTGAGGTTGAGCTTGAGTTTGAAGATGAAGGTGAGGATAAGAATGGAACTGATGGATGTTCAAGATGAAGGTGCGGCCCCCTTATTATACAAGTGGGGTGAGCCTATTATTCTAGCAATAAATGCTCTAGGCTAGTAGAAAGTAGGCATTAAATGCAGGAGATATGAAATCTTGCTTTGACATACGAAATCTTGCTTTGAGGTACGAAAGCCTAACAATAATATGACAAATGACTGATGAGCGTTTTCTTTGCATGCAAAATTAATCCCCAAGTATTTAGTATCAATTGCAGCTTAAGCAAGTGACCAAGTTAAATATCGAACCCAAAGGAAGTCATATTATCAATTTAATTATAAGCTAATTAATTAAGACTTACGTTTGCAATAAAGTTGTGAATTTATTATAAACTACTAAACAATTAATTAAAATAGCAAATAAAATAAATAGATAACTAGGAAAATACGAAAGTCAATCAAGTAGGAGAATAGGTTTCTCTAGAATAATCTAGTTTTACTCATTAATTTTCCTTTCGTGTATCAATGTCCGACTCTACCTTGTGGAATATGGACGCATCACTAAATCATGCATATTTACTCTATAGACACAAGCAAACATACGTATAACACATGTAAATAACCTTGGAGCAAGAGATATAACTTCATCCCACCTATCTAGGTACTATTAGTATCAAATATTTTCTTGGCCAATTGGTACTCTAACCCGATATGATCTCCCTTTATAGGTACAGTAAAATTACCCTCTTTATCCTACTTATCAACCTGGATCCAATTCAATTAATAAGTATTCATATAAGATAGTTCTAATGAAGCTTCGGAGTCCCCTCACTTAGAATCATAACATGGAATCCTGCTCAGCAGTGAACGCACTCAATATTACCAAGATATATATTCATACTTTACATAACAATTAATGATGCACAAAACAACTCTGAGTATAAATTAAAAATGCATAGTCCTATATAAAATAATTTCACAAGTAGTGTTGTACGGAGTATACACCCGAAAATTTAATTAATTCATAAATACCTTCAAAATCCTAGATCTACCAGAAAGGTTCTTGCCCATGATATTACGAAGAACAATCATGGGTATTGGATAGATCTTACCTATATGTCTGGAAAATACAAGATAAATTAGGAAATGAATAAAACCCTAGATGCGGGAGTCGTCGCGTCCTTCTCCGTCTTGAATCCTCCTCTTAATTAAACAGATGAATTTTCACAGTGATGGATGGATGGAGGAAGGATGTGGATGATGGTTGGCGGGTGATCCCCTTGTGGGGTGTAGGATGATTGTGTTACGGTCTCTTCTCACATAAATAATGATGTAAAATATATATAGGTGTGAAAGGGAATTAAATAAGAAAATATAAGATATGGATAAATCATGGAGAATTTTGTGATAGGGAGATTAATTGTGCTCCAAGAAATAGGTAATTTTAGAAAATTTTCGAAAATTCTCGAAAATTCTCTCTTTCAGTTGCGCGACTTAATGATTTTGAGCATAACTTCCTAGTTCAAACTCCGATTTAAGTGATTTTTGCGCTCACACGATCCACTTTTCCTTGGCTTTCTATCCATATAACAAACTCACCAAAAGTCCAAAATTTGAAGATGTAACAAGTCATGTAAAGTGGAACAGTCGTGCTGAGAATAAATAGCTTGCGCGACGTCACCATTTCAATCATAACTTTCTCGTTTGGACTTCGATTGAGGTGTTTCTTATGCCAAAATGACCCTATTTTCTATGGCTTTCCAATCATGTATCACACTTCCACTTTAGAGCTCCAAACAAATACAGAAAAATTATATAAATTGGACGTGCATTTTTTAGCATTCTTGCGCAAGTTGAACCTTTCTCCAACTTTACACTTTTGATTCTTTTTCCACCTAAAACATAATAAAACACCTCAAACACACCTTTTTCTCACATATATCAAATATAAGACACTTGTGCTAATATATGACAATAATTCTCATAAAAAAGGTGTTAAATTGGATACTAAAACACGCTTATTTTCACTCTCATCAATGACTTGACAAGTCATTCACTAGCCATCCTAAGGACTCCAGCTCTGGAAGACCTCGGCAGGATAGAACTCGGCTTTGTCATGGAGAGATTGGAAGGGCCAAGCTCACCTCTGGCGTAGAGAGCTTGGAAGGGCCGAGCTCACCCTTGGCATAGAGAGCTCGAAAAGGCAAACCTTGGCTCGATAAGGCGGACCTCGGCTCAGCAAGGCAGAACTCTGTGGGAAGACCACTGACCTCGAAAGGGCGGATCTCGACTTGCTATGGTGGACCTCGGCTCGACAGGGCAGACCTCAGCTCGGTAAGGCAGAGAGCTGAGCTCGGCTTTCGCATTGAGAGCTTGGCCTTGGTAAGGAGAGCTTGACAGGAGAAGGAGAGCTTGGCAAGGCAGAGCTCGTAATTAGCAGGGCAGACCTGGAAGACTTCAACCTTGTCTTGTGTGTCGTGTGGTGAGTTAGGTGTTGACCACCTATCACATTAGCCCCCGAGATTGCTGCTTGTAGTGGAATTGCAAGGAGTAACCTCGCACAGAAGTGCTTGGTCTCTTGGCTACAAATGAGCCTTTGTTAGCCTCATTAAAAAACCTCGATACGAAAAACCAGGTGGGAAAAACCGTAAATAGGGAAAAAGAGTACCAACTCATCGACGGGTCGATCATCTTGCAGGTAGCTCTCTTGTTCACTTTAATAGTGTGATAGCTCTTTGAGATGACTCAATTTCGGAAGTGTGTGCCCCGGAGGAATATCTTTCTAGGATGCTAGTTCTCGCTCCGGGTCCATCCTATGGTTTGGCAGTTGATTATGTTGGTCGGATCCGACTTAGCTCATATTGTGACCCTTCGAAATTTGATTGTGGTCCCAGACAAAGGAGGAGGTGCTACAGATATAAGTGATGAGCGTTTTCTCAACACACAATTAATCCCCAAGTATGAAGAATGTTATTGCAGCTTTGATAAGCGACCAAGTTAAATATCGAACCCAAAAGACGACGTATTATCAATTTAATTATTTACTAAACTAATTAAGACAATGCAATAAAGTTGAGTATTGAATTCTTTAAATACTAAACAATTAATTAAAATAATAAATAAAATAAAGTATCACTAGAAGAATGCGAAAGTGGATCAAGTAGGAGAATATGTAGCTCTTGGATAATCTAGTTTTAATCATTAATCTCCATTTCGTGTATCAATGTCCGACTCTGCCTTGTGGAATATTGACGCATCACTAAACCATGTAAATCTACTCTATACACACAAGTAAATATGAAAAGTAACATATGTGAATAACCTCGAAGCAAGAGCTATAATTTCACCCCTTTCTAGGTACTATCAATATCAATTATTTCCCCTCGCGTTTGGTACTCTAACTCTATATAATTTCCCTTTAAAGGTACTATAAAATTATCCTCTTTATTCTACTTATTAACCCGAATTAAATATAATTAACAAGTATTCATATATGACAGTTCTAATGAAGCTTCGGAATCCCCTCACTTAGAATCATAACATGGAATCCTGCTCAGCAGTGAACGCACTCAATCAATAACCAAGATATGTATTCAGACTCTACATAACAGTTAATGATGCACAAAACAACTCTGAATATGAATTAAAACGCATAGTCATATATAAACTAAACCATAAGTAGTGTTGTACGGAGTATACACACGAAAGTTTATTTAATTCATAAAAACCTTCAAAACCCTAGATCTACCAAAATGGTTTTAGCCCATGATGTTACGAAGAATAGTCATGGGGGTTGAATAGATCTTACTCTGGTCGTGCGGCAGTAGGCAGTCTCATCATTTCGCGCATAACTTTCACATCCAATCTCTGATTTGAGTGATTTTTTAGCTCAGGTGATCCTCTCTTCCTTGGCTTTCTATACATATGAAGAAATCTCAAAAACTTTAAAATTGGATATGTAACAAGTCATGAAATGTGGAACAGTTGTTCTGAACAGGAACATCTTGCTCGAAGTCACCATTTTGATCATAACTATCTTGTTTGGAATCCGATTGGGGTGTTCCTTATGTAAAAATAACCCTCACTTTTGTGGCTTTCCAACCATATATCACACTTTCAATTCAGAGCTCCACACGAACAGAAAAAATTACACAAGTTGACGTGCGTTTTTTAGCATCATTGCACAAATTGCACATTTTCTCCAACTTTGCACTTTTGATCCCTTTTTCAACCTAAAACAAAATAAAACACCTCAAACACACCTTTTTCTCACATATATTGAATATAAGACTTTTGTGCTAGTATATAACAATAATTCCCATAAAAAATGTGTTAAATTGGTCACTAAAAGACGCTTATTTTCACTCTCATCAATCCCCCAAACTTGATGCAACAAAATAAAAATAAAGAGAGAGAGAGAGAGAGTAGGAAAGAAACAAGGACTATGACAAATACCCCCTTCAAAATACAATTGTCCTCAACTTAGGTAATGTAACTCTCATTACATGTAATAATCAATTTATAGCATACAAGATAAGACAATCACCACCAATTCAAATGCTCCATTGACATGTTCTCACGGAAAGTATATATATCACTCGCACTCAAGTGTAAAAGATGTACACTTATGGGTTAAGGTGTTTACGCTCAGATTCAATTCAAGCACATGCTTAACCATAAGGTTGCTAAAAGTCTCAAACTCTCTACCAATAAAAGTATGATTCAATAATGAGATCAAAAAGGACTTTTCTTTTGGATGTAATGTTGGCTCTTTGGTTACGGTAGAAAATATATGGATAAGTGACTCAAAACTTGGATCAATCAAGCATGCACTCCATCACGATCTTGCATTTTTCTTACTCACTTCAATTAAGAACAACATCCTCCTTAACTCTTTTACTTTTTTTCTTTCATGCACAACATTTTTTCTTCTCTTCTTTTTTTCCTTCTCCCTTTTTTTCTCTCGAGGTACTAGTTTCGGGCACTACCTCATGCATCCTCCATAGGGTACTAGATTTAAGCACTACTCCATGATTTTCCTTCATTGCATTTTCAAGCTCAATCACTGTTTTCAACACCAATTTCATTCTTTCCCAAACTGTTATCGAAATCTATCAACACACTATGAAAAGTCATTAATTCTCTTCTAGAAGGACAATCAAGGCTCAAAAATTCAGATGCTCAAAGTGGCTATTTCTCGTAGGCTACCAAAGAATGAGGTTTTAGGCTCAACAGGGCTAACTATGGATAAACATCATTTAGTAGGGAATTATTTGGCTAAGTGAGTCATAAATTCAAGGATGACTTAAAATCATCTCCCATCATCTAACACACATGTAGTTTCAAGTAAGACAAGAGACAAGTTTTAGAATACACACACAAGAATGATACTCACTAGAAAAGAAATATCATGTGGTTATGTAACATGATCAACAAGGCTCAAAATCTAACATGGGTTTTTAAAAAGTAAAAGAGCACTTTTCATGGCAAGCAATATCTCACAAGTACTCATAAAACTTTATACCACAATATAATTCAAGTACAATTCCTTCATCAATTTCAAGAGCATATAAATTTTAGGCACAATTAAAAATATAAGCTCATATTGATCACCAAAACCAAGACCTCAATCCTTTCACTCCATGAATTAAAAGCACACATAAAAATTAGAATAAGAAAATGAGGGCACCTGGTTTTTCTTCAAAGTATGTACGAGCTTTTCGAGTTGTTCAACTCGGTCAGGTCAAAGCCTCAGTGTAGAACTCGTCTTTCCCCTATTTTATCTTTTTCTATCATCAAAACTCAAACACACTCATCATCACAAGATTCATCAATAATAAAATAGGAGATACCAGAAAAATCAACAAAACAAAAAATTAAATACTTAACCACTAATACTAGGGAACACATAAAAACACACTAAATATTAGGTAAGTGGCAAAAAATCGACATACCCACACTAATTAAAGTATTAATATGCTGCAAAAAATCAACACCCTAACAAATAAACAACCAAAGAAAGGAAAATTATACCATTAGTGCTAAAAAAATAAGGTAAGTACATCACACCCCCAAACATAGTAAAAACGTAAGTCGAAATTAAGTTTGAAAAGAGATGTAATTGCCAAAGCGTGAGCACCTCAAATATAATAACTCATCACTCACACATAAGAAAGAATAAATCAATAAAACGAAAGGGACAAGCCCCCAAGAGGCGCTCATGTTTAACGTCGAAGACTCATGATGGTATACCACTTTTAAGAATACTGGATCGGAGAGCGGTCTTCTCATATCCTCACCTTCAAGTACTTGCTTTCCCTTTTCTTGTCTACACTTTGCCCTCACCTTTCTTGATTACAAAAATATGATCCTTGGAATTTCCTTCCTCCTATGGCTGTTTAGACTCGTCCTTGTTAATCTTCCACTCAAATTCAGAATCATCTGTTCTATTGAAATCAAGATTAAACAAGTTAGAAACCACATCTATGCTCTTGCATGATTGAGTCTCCATGGGCATCTTCATTACTTTATCAAGAGAGAAAACCACATCTTCATTATCTATCCACAGTCTAAGCTCTGTATTCTACTCTTGTGATAGTACTGAACTGCTCCGAACATAAGGTATATCATTCTGTACGGAAAACTGGATCAGATGTTGTTGCTCAACCTCAGCTCAACTAGAAGGGTCTGGTCGAGCGAGGGTATTTTGGTCGAGCGAGGTACCCCTTCGCGGATTACACTGTACAGTCCTGACAGATGCTGCTCGACCAAGGGACCTGTACGCTGATCAGCGTTCTTCAGAGCTACAGTGGGCTGCTGGACCATGGCTCGACCAGAGTGGTCTGGTCGAGCGAGGTGATTTTGGTCGAGTTGTGGACCTGAAAACAGAGTAATATTTCTCTATTCCGTGAGACATTTCTCGACCATTGCTCGACCAAAAAGTTTGGTTGAGTGGCAGTCGAGCAGGGACACTTCGTCACTATTTTCGCACGCTGGCATTATCGGACCTTCATACTGTATTCCTAGCCTTAATGTGATGGCATTGCACAATGCTGATATGGATCTTCAAAGCAACCTCCAGAAAAGGGATTCTTCTCTACCATGTTGATAAGAGTGGAATGTATCTCAAAATCATCATCTTTCCCCCTTACTCATATCAACCTCATGTTTCCAAATCCATAGTTTGTGAAAATTTCATGTATGGCAACATTATCCGGATTATGCCTTGCTCCAACCATGTTTAGCACTGTGTGTTATTCCTTCCTTTCCTTCCTCTCATTTTCCTAGTGCACAAGTACCTCAGAAAAATTCAAGGTTAGATAGAAATAAATAATCACAAATATGAGTCATAATTAACTAGAAATAATAAAATCAATAATAGCAGTCGTCCCCGGTAACAGCGCCAAAAACTTGATGAGCATTTTCTCAACACACAATTAATCCCAAAGTATGAAGAATGTTATTGTAGTTTTGATAAGCGACCAAGTTAAATATCGAACCCAAAGAATGTGTATTATCAATTTAATTATTTACTAAACTAATTAATACAATGCAATAAAGTTGAGTATTGAATTATTTAACTACTAAACAATTAATTAAAATAACAAATAAAATAAAGTATCACTAGAAGAATGCGGAAGTGGATCAAGTAGGAGAATAGGTAGCTTTAGGAAATCTAGTTTTACTCATTAATTTCCCTTTCATGTATTAATGTTCGACTCTGCCTTGTGGAATATGGACGCATCACTAAACGATGCAAATTGATATACTCTATAAACACAAGTAAATATGCGTCTAACTCGTGTGAATAACCTCAGAGCAAAAGATATAATTCCACCCCTCCTTTCTAGGTACTATCAATATCAATTATTTTCCCGCACATTTGGTACTCTAACCCTATATGATCTGCCTTTATAGGAACTATAAAATTTCCTCTTTATCCTACTTATTAACCCAAATTAGATTCAATTAACAAGTATTCATATATGACATTTCTAATGAACCTTCGGAGTCCACTCACTTAGAATCATAACATGGAATCCTGCTCAGCAGTGACGCACTCAATCAATAACCAAGATATGTATTCAAACTCTACATAACAGAAAATGTTGCACAAAACAACTCTGAGTATGAATTAAAAACTCATAGTCATATATAAACTAAACCATAAGTATTGTTGTACGGAGTACACACACGAAAGTTCAATTAATTCACAAAAACCTTCAAAACCCTAGATCTACCAAAATAGTTTTAGCCCATGATATTGCGAAGAACAATCATGGGGGTTGGATAGATCTTACCCATATGTCTGGAAAATACAAGAAAAATTATGAAACGAATAAAACCCTAGATACAGGAGTTGTTGCATCCTTCTCCATCTTGAATCCTCCTATTGGTTCTCCTCTTGATTCCACAGACGAATCTTCAAAGTGATAGATAGATAGAGGAAGGGATGTGGAGATAGTTGGGGAATAATCCCCCCTTGTGGGTGTAGGATGATTATGTTGTGTTCACATGAATAATGATGTGATATGCATCCCCTTTTATACTTGTAAGCTTTCCTTATGGACCTTGGATGGGCCTTTTCTAGGAGAATACGAAAATACACGCAATTGCAGGTATGGAATTACCAAAAATAGGATTCTGTGTCCCCGCTTGACCAAACTGCTCCAGGTCGAGCGGGGTCGACTCTAGTCGAGCGGCAGTGCGCAGTCTCACCATTTCGAGCATAACTTTCACATCCAACCTCCGATTTGAGTGATTTTTGCGCTCACGTGATCCTATCTTCCTTAGATTTCTATCCATATGAATAAATCTCAGAAATTTTAAAATTGGATATGTAACAAGTCATGAAAAGTGGAACAGTTGTGCTGAACAGGAACAGCTTGCGCGACGTCACCATTTTGATCATAACTTTCTCGTTTGGAATTCGATTGGGGTGTTACTAATGCCACAACGACCTCACTTTTGTGGCTTTCCAACCATATATCAAACTTTCAATTCAGAGCTTCACACGAACACAGAAAAATTACACAATTTGGACTTGCATTTTTCAGCATCATTGCATAAATTGCACCTTTCTCCATCTTTGCACTTTTGATCCCTTATTCCACCTAAAACACAATAAAACACCTCAAACTCACATTTTTCTCACATATATTGAATATAAGACAATTGTGCTAATATATAACAATAATTTCCATAAAAAAGGTGTTAAATTGGACACTAAAACACGCTTATTTTCACTCTCATCAATAAGAAAGTGGTAAATGCACTGTTATTGCCAAATAAAATATATGAAGTCTTGAATTATTTGAGATTTATCAAAGGGTCTATTGTCCCTTGACTTATCTTTAGTCATTTGGATGATGGAGCTCGGGCACTAGGGCTCGCAGTCTCCTAGGGGCTCGATGACTTTTCTGTGAGTTGCGGCTCATCTTTTGGTGAGCTCACAAGCTGTGAACGTCCTATAAGGACCTCTCGGACTTGTTTCTAGGCCTTTCTTTAGCTTGAATCTCGTAAGGTTCAAGCCTCATGTGGGAGCTTCCATGAGCTTGTGCTTTAGCTATCTGGGCTTATGCCTTGACTAGGAGTCTCTTTGAGCCTCTTTTGGGCTTTGCCTTAGCTATTAGAGCCTTTTTCTAGGGTTTGATAGGGCTTCTTGAGCTTACCCCCTCGGCTATTGGGCATGTGCCTCGGCTGTTTGGGGGCATTTGAGCCTATGCCTTGGATTTAATAGGGCTCTCCGAGCTTACTCTCTTCTATTATTAGGCCTTAGCCCCCGAGCTTAGCCTTTGGGTCTATGTCTTGGCTGCTTGGGGGACTTCGGCGCATACATTCAAGGTTGAGTAAGGCTTCTTGAGCTTTCATCTTGGTTGTTGGGCCTTAGCCCAGAGCTCAGCCTCTTTGGGTCTACGCCTCGGCTACTCGGGAGCTTTTGGGCTAGGATAATTTTCGAGTTTCCACGCTCTCGAATATCCTCATGGAGGTTCATCTTATAGGTCCATGTAGGACCGGATGTCTGGATAGTTTCTGCCTTCGGATGGGTTAGATTTGCCTTTGGTAGACCGGCTTTGCCTTTGGACATGTCAAATCTGTCCATGAAATGGTCTGCTCGGTCGGATCTGTCTGTGGGTAGGTCAGATCTGTCTTTGGACTTGTTAAATTTGCTAACGAGCTGGTCTGTTCAGTTGAATCTGCTTTCGGGTAGATTGGATCCATCTTTTGGTGAGATGGATCTTTATTCGTGAGTAGGTTGATTCTCCCTAACTGCTTCCCAAGCTTATTCCACTCGAACGAAGTGGCGCACCATGAATGGTTCATATGATGGTGGAAAGTTACACTGAACGGCCACCCACATATTTAACCCTGGTCGTAGGGCAACAGTAGCTAGCAGGGTGTATGTCTCATCGCTCGTCCTTTCTCCTATTGCCTTCTGATAGTTGAATCTTTTGAGGAAACTTTGGAAAGACTCTTCAGGATATTGTTTTACGCTGGCTAACTTCAACTTGGAGCCCTTCGTGTGGATCAAGTATGCAAATTGAGATAGGAAGAGCTTGGAGAGCTCATCCCAACTACCGATAGAGGCTGGGGAGAGTGAGTTATACCATGTGTAAGTCGTGTCCCCAGAGTTAACGAGAATAGTCAGCACTTGGTAGCTTCTGAGCTTCCTTGGGCGGTTGTCCATGCCATGAACTTTTTAGATGCACCATGGGGTCGAATTTGCCCTCATATGTGCCAATTTGTGGAAACTTCACCTCCAGTTGGTATGGTTAAGAGGTGATGTTTGGTGTGAATAGGTTTCTGCCCAGAGGTGGTTCATTCACCCTAGACTGTTGTCCCTTTTCTAACTCATCCAGCCTCTTTTCAAGGTTATCATTTCTTTATCCAGTGCTTCCATTAAGGCCATTTAGTGAGCCTTACTTCTCTTTAGACTTAGAAGTCTTTGAACTTGAGCTGGTTTGGTGAGAGTTAGACGTCATGATTTTTTGGAGTTTCAGAGGGGAGGCCCTTCCACTAGCGCCAAATGTAGATAGTCGATTTTTTATGGGTGAGGTGAGTGTTTAATATGGTTGTTATATGATTTAATTGGACTAATCAAACATAATATGGAGATAGCATGGAAGAAGAAGACACAATAATTCCTCCCACGTTTGTGAGAGTTTAAAGTACAAAGTTTGTTTCTCTCTATGTTTTTTTTGCTTTGGTAGAGGGAGATAATTCTCCTTTATAGTGGTGATGATGGTGAAGATGCAGATGATGTTGAGCTTGAGGTTGAAGATGAAGGTGAGGATGAGGATGGAACTGCTCGATGTTCAAGATGAAGGTGCAGCCCCCATATTATACAAATGGGGTAAGCCTACTATTCAAGCAATAAATGCTCTAGGCTAGTAGAAAGTGGGCATTAAATGCGGAAGATACGAAATCTTGCTTTGAGATAAGAAATATTGCTTTGAGATACGAAAGCATGACAATAATGTGACAGATGACTTGTCAAGTCATCCACTATCTATCCTAAGAACTCCAACTCTGAAAGACATCGGAAGGACAGAGCTCGGCTTTGGCATGGAGAGATTGGAAGGTCGAGCTCACCTCTAGCTAGAAGAGCTTGGAAGGGCCGAGCTCACTTTTGGTATGGAGAGCTCGAAAGGGCATACCTCAGCTCAGCAAGGTGGACCTCGGTGGGAAGACCTCTGACCTTGGAAGGGCGGACCTTGGCTCGGCAGGGCAGACCTCAGCTCGGTAAGGCGGAGCTCGGTGGGAGCAAGGCAGATCTGGGGGACTTCAGCCTTGTCTTGTGTGTTGTGTGGTGAGTTAAGTGTTGACCACCTATCACAGTACCCTTACACACTTTGTGTACCCGAGGACACAAGAGATCCTTAGTGCAAAACATTGTACACAAGGTGTGTAAGAGTACAATATTTTGTTCTAAAGAGTGTATACTTTCAGTATAATTTTTCATTGAAAAGATCCATTGAAATATAAATAGTATAAATGTTTGATTAAAAAAATTAATTTTTTTTAGAATAAAATGGTACACGTTCTTATATTAAATGTTATAACTTAAGAAAAAAACAAAATTTGGGGGCACGGTGTCTTTGGGGGCACGTAAGTTTTTGCCTTTATTTCAAAAGAGATACTCCCTCTGTCCCGAACTTATGTTCGTCGACACTGTAGACACGGAGTTTAAGAATTTTGCTTTTTGACCAACTTTATTGACTTTTTATGGGTATTGTGACATTTTTAGGTAATAAATAAATTATAAAGTATGTTATGTGTGTTAGGTGAGAATGATATTTTTGAGATTAAGATAACTTTTGAGATTGTTGGTTATTGTGAAATTTTCTTTTACGGATGGTGAAGATAAGTGTGACGGATGAAAATAGAAAGTGTGAACATAAGTGTGAGACGGAAGAAGTAGTAAATTGTAGGCATTTGTTCAACTATCTTTTTCATTGGGCCAATTTTGGCCTATTTTCATCAAAAATTGATAATTTTATCTGTATAGAGCACGTGAAAGTCACGTGATTATTATATTTGGCGTTTTCCAGCCAAAACATACAATCCTAGTGCAATTAGAAAGATAATAAGACAAACACAAAAACTTATCTTTTCTAGGATAAAATTTAGCAACTGATGGGGTAGATTTCATCTCTCAAATTTTGTGTTTCACAATCTGAGATCCACACAATTTCACCATAAATATGAAATGCACAAATTTCACAATAAAACCCGTGAAACGGATTTTGTATACACAAAGTCGGTCGGGTACATCGTGCAGAAATACAAAAGTGCACCACAAGTTATTGACGTCACTGGTAGAAAAAGAGTATCTTCATCCACCAACCCCGAGGTTATTATGGTCATTTAAACCACCCCGAAGCATCTTTAAATCACACCGACCTCCCACCTCAACTTCGTCCACAGCAGCTCATCCACTCTCTCTCACACAGAATACACACACATCTCTCACACACACAGATGGATCCAGTTTCCGAGTGGGGAAACACCTCTCTCTCCACCGTGGACCCAGAAATCCATGACCTCATCGAGAAGGAGAAGCGCCGACAATGCCGCGGAATCGAGCTCATCGCCTCCGAAAACTTCACCTCCTTCGCCGTCATCGAAGCCCTCGGCAGCGCGCTCACCAACAAATACTCCGAAGGCATGCCGGGTAACCGCTACTATGGAGGCAACGAATACATCGACGAGATCGAGAACCTCACGCGCTCACGCGCCCTCCAGGCGTACCGTCTTGATCCGACCAAATGGGGAGTGAATGTACAGCCATACAGTGGCTCTCCGGCCAATTTCGCCGCCTATACGGCGGTACTCAACCCGCACGATCGTATCATGGGCCTTGATTTGCCTTCCGGTGGACATCTCACGCACGGGTACTACACTTCCGGTGGGAAGAAGATTAGCGCGACCTCGATTTACTTCGAGAGTTTGCCGTACAAGGTGGATTCCAAGACGGGATACATTGATTACGACAGATTGGAGGAGAAGGCGTTGGATTTCAGGCCGAAGCTGATCATTTGTGGAGGAAGTGCTTATCCCAGGGATTGGGA
The DNA here is from genome assembly GCA_023678885.1 of Pogostemon cablin. Lineage (NCBI taxonomy): Eukaryota > Viridiplantae > Streptophyta > Magnoliopsida > Lamiales > Lamiaceae > Pogostemon > Pogostemon cablin. The sequence goes on along the minus strand of CM043008.1, from coordinate 9,435,718 downwards.
TTACAAAAGATTTAGGGATGTTGCGGGTAAGTGTGGAGCGCTCTTGCTTTGTGATATGGCTCACATTAGTGGCCTTGTTGCTGCTCAGGTATGACCACATGATTATTCAATATATGTTGTTTTTTTTCCGTTAATACTTTCCTGCATGCGTGATTCAGTTGGAAGCAATATGGTTTTTTATTATGGGATCAAGTTATGATACATCTTTTTTTGATTACCCCTTATAAAATCTTGCGGGATCTGAACTTACTTGGATTCTGAGTTTGGGATCTGTTCTTTTTCTTGGATTCTGAGTATTTAGTCTGCCAATTGCTTCATAACTTTACTGCTTTATAATTGCATGGCAATTGTGGCTAGTGTAATTTCTTGCAATTTTATGATTAGAACCCTGTTTCTTCATGTGCTTATTCTCTCCAGATTTGATCTTTTGAATAATAGTTCATTCATATTCTTGTTGGAATAAATCAAGAATCGAAATGCTTCATTCATAGTATCTTTTATGCGGTATACAAATTCAATCTGCTAATAATGTAAGTGCTGCCATATTCTGAAAATCATGATGGTGGTTAATGCTCTTAGGAAGCTCGTGATCCTTTTGAATTCTGCGATATTGTCACAACTACCACTCACAAGAGTCTGAGAGGTCCTAGAGCTGGAATGATCTTCTACAGGAAGGGTCCCAAGCCACCCAAGAAGGGCCAACCTGAAGATGCCGTGTACGATTTCGAGGACAAGATCAACTTTGCAGTGTTCCCCTCTCTTCAGGGGGGGCCGCACAATCACCAAATTGGTGCACTTGCTGTGGCCTTGAAACAGGCAATGTCCCCTGGGTTCAAGGCCTATGCTAAGCAAGTCCGGGCCAATGCTGTTGCCCTTGGTAACTATCTTATGAGCAAAGGATACAATCTTGTCACTGGTGGAACCGAGAACCACTTGGTTCTGTGGGATCTTCGTCCTCTTGGATTGACAGGTAATAGCAACGAGATTGATTATGCTGTTAGTGAAAATGGTTACCAAGTCTCAATTTTCTTATTTGCATTCATCTGCTGTGTATTTTTCAGGAAACAAGGTTGAGAAACTCTGTGACCTATGCAACATTACTGTAAACAAGAATGCTGTTTTTGGTGACAGCAGTGCTTTGGCTCCTGGAGGGGTTCGCATTGGTGAGAATTGTTATGCTCTTCTTGTTTCTAGTTGATGAACACTTGATCTTTTAAGTAAAGAAGACTGAGTTTCAGTTGACATTTGCATTTTACTAAACTCAAACCGCAAATTTAACTTCAGAAACTCCCAAGGATTTCCTTCTTGTTCAATGTGAATTGATTTTTGTGATTAAAACAAATAACGAAAAGATAGTATCAACATTAGTTGAGCAAACTCGGATCTATTCTACGCCCTTGCTCTTTTTGAAAACTAAAACTGCCTGATGTTCATATTCTTTCAAAATTTTTCTTATATTAATGTTATTCTAAGTTAGCATTTAGATGCCTCATTTTTTTGACCAATCAAAGTCTTTAGATTAAGATTGAGATGGTACAGCCTTGAGGCTGGATGGAGCAAATGTTTAAATAAGCAGTCAGCATAAGTTTCTATTAAGAGGGCTATTTTTAGTATTTATCTTTCTGTCACTGTCTCTGTAATTAACAACAGTTTAAAGGTCATTTGCCCCCCCAAAAAAATTTCTTCAACAGGCTAGTGGGGGTAATACTAATATCCCTGTTTTCCCCTTTTAGACTATCTATATGTGTTGTTCTCGCAATTTACGTACTTATGACCGATTTTACTCGAGGTGATTAAGTGTAAGTATATGCTATTACAGGTGCACCAGCGATGACATCTAGAGGTTTGGTTGAGAAAGACTTTGAACAGATTGCTGAATTCCTCCACCGGGCGGTGTCCATTACACTGAAGATCCAGAAAGAGCATGGTAAACTATTGAAGGACTTTAACAAGGGCCTTGTTAACAACAAAGAAATTGAAGAGCTCAAGGCAGATGTTGAAAATTTTTCATCCTCGTTCGACATGCCAGGCTTCAAGATGTCTGAAATGAAGTACAAGGACTAAAAGCTCATTCTCGGTCATTTCTTTCTTATATTATCTTCTGCAATTGATTCCCATAAATTTTGCTCTTCAAATTCATCCAATGTCTGTTATTGAAAGAAAAGTAATTTCTGATTTTTTTTTATCCTGTTGCTTTGTTTTCTGCCACTCTAGTAGGTTTGGATACGTGTTTGAAAAGTTGTTGCTCTGAAGATAAATACTTCCAGTTTAATCTCTTTATTCTTGTCATCATCCCCTTCTGCATGTACTAATATATTTTGTATTTGAATAACCCAGATTTCTCGGGTTAAACCATTTTCTGATGGCAAAGTTTGAATTTAGAAATTTTGCATGGGATTTTTTATATATTGTTTCTGGGGCCGTTTGATTTATTAGAAGGAAAGGTGTTTGATTTATTAGAAGGAAAGATGCTGTGGGTCACTGGCACAGTTTATTTATTAGAAGAAATGATAATATGAGACTGGTATGGTTGTTTGGAAGGAATGAAATTGAGACTAACAATGATTATAGTGAAAAATGATCTCATACACAAATTCATATTCACTGGTCATTTCATAAATAAGTTCATATTTCCAAATAACAAAATAGCACACAAATTAACAATTTCACAATATACTTTAATTTTAAAATTACTATTCCTTTACAATTCTTATAATTTAATTTATAATTTATTTATTATTATTTAAAAATATCAAACTATTGCTTTAACTATTCTTAAAAGCAATTAACTATAATTAAAAGCAAGTTAAAAATAAAATTTTGTAAAAATTTTTTTATGAGACACTCTCTTGTGAGACGGGTGTTAGACGGATCGACTCATCACTAAAGTATGTTTATTGTATAGATAAAGTATGTTTACTTGTATTTAAGGTATGTTTATATTATAACACGTTAAAATCATACATTAATAATAATTCAATAATACTTTAGAAAACATACTTTAACAACCATTAAACATACTTTATCTAAATAATAAAATATTTTAACACGTCTTACAATTCGTCTCACATAAATAACGTCTCACAAGAAATTTTGTATGGTACGAGAGGAGTAGTAATTTTGTTATTGACAATTGAATTATACAGATTAATCGGCAAAAACATGTAAGATTGTTTCCTGAAATTTATTCTTAGAATTTATTCAAAGTGTATAGTGTTAATTTCTAAAATATACTCCTTCCGTCGCACCACAAATAGTGCATTTTGCTATTTTCGTTCGTCTTAACATAAGAGGTGTATTTTCTTACTAAATGGGACTCACACAAAACAATTAATATATTTACATGAGACTCACATAATACACTAATATACCTATCCACTATTCGTTAAAATATTATTTTTTCCCCTCATTTACATATTAAATATTATATCTCTTAATTTACGTGAAAAAATTTCGCCACTCTTAGTGAAACGGAGGGACTAATTATTTTTTCAAATTGTATTTAAAAAAAAGATCACGACTGCAAGCAACCGTCTAACTTAACGTGAGTTCTCATATGGTCCTTTTACCTCTATCCTCCACCAATCTCGCGTTAAAATTTATATTTTCCATTTTGATTTATTTCAAGTTAAAGTTTATATTTCATTTTTTGTTAAGTTGGACCCACATAAATATTTAATTATTTTATATAGGTCCACACACAATACTAATACAACTGTTAACTTCTTCAATATTATTTCTCTCACCTCACTACATATTAAAATATTATATATTTTAATTTACGTGTAAAAAGCAAACGTAAACGTTAACGCGGGACGGAGGGAGTATTCTGTATGAGTAGTTTATTCTGCGAAGAATTGAAACTGTTTCATGGAAAGATTTGTATGGGACGAATAAAAGGTGATTACTTTTAAATTTAACTGCAAGAAAAACTACAAACTTAACTCTTGTTGCAATTTAATCATCGCCTTTGAAAAATTGGCAAAAAGAATCTCACTTTCAAGTCTGGTTGCAAAACTCCCCCAATTACTAAAAAAAGTACTTCACCTTTAAGAAAAAATATCACACATTGCTTGCGTTTTGCAATAATGTTTAAAAGTGGAGTTCTGTTTTGCAATTTCTTAAAGGTGATGATTAATTTACAATAGGAGTAAAATTCGTGATTCATCTTGCAATTAACTTTAACCTTTATAATAAAAAAATGATACTCAATCGTTAAAAGTGTAATGGTACTGTAAATTATTTCATGAAAAAATTATATTATAAATGAAAAGTTATATTTCCTCCGTCCCGGGTATTTTCACACATTTGTATCGGCACGGAGATTAAGACTTGTTATTTTTTTAATATATAATGTTAGAAAAAGTAGGGATAAATTAGTAATTTAAAAAGAAAAAATAAGGGTCCAAATTTTTAGTAGCCACTATTCACTAAGTATAATTTTTATTAGCCACCTGCACTAAAAATAATTTTTACTAACCACTATTAAGTGAACTCCCCATTTTACCCCCTATCTGTCAGGATAAAGAACAACAATAATGGGGACATCATTATATCAGTGTTACCGCATTAAATGGGGTGGGTGGGAACACATTTAAAATTTAAAAGTTATCCCAAAAGCTAACGTCATTTTCCTCATTCAAATTCCTCTCTTTTTCTCTCTCATTCTCTCTCCTTTTCGTCCCAAACTCCTCTCTCTTTCTCTCTCCTTCTCTTTCCTTTTCGTCCCAAACTCCTCCCTCTTTCTGTCTCCTTTTTGTCCCAAACCACAGTATATCCCACCCATTTGCTGTCCCCCTTTCTCACTCTCTCTCCCCATTTGCGGTCTCCCCCTTTCTCCATCCATCGACCGAATTCAGGTGAGATTTGTCAATGGCGCAATTTTGGGTACGTATAAAGGCACTTCTATTTTATTTAATTTTTTTGAGTTTGTAGTAGTTGTTTTCCATGTTTTGCCTGCATTTTGTGGTTTTGTTCATGGTTAAAAGGTGAAAATTTACTTGTGTAGAATGTGACTTAATTGTGTATAATGTTTTGCCTACATTTTGTGGTTTTGTTCATGTTTTAATGGTGGAAATTTACTTGTGTAGAATGTGACTTAATTGTGTATGCATCATTTTAGAATGTAGGACCGCAGTGGGTTTAGGGTTTTTTTAATATGTTAAAAAACATTGTAGGCCAAATAGAGCATATGACATATGCCGAATAGAACAAATTTATAGGCCGAATAGAACAACTATAGGCCGAATAGAATATAGTGTAGTAGGAATATTGTTAAAGCAGACAGGCCGAATAGAACAAATGAGTGTAGGCCGATAGAGCAAAGTGTAAGCCAAATAGAAGGAAAGTGTGGAACGACAAATAGAATGAAAGTGTAGGACGAATAGAAGGAAAGTGTAGGCCGAATAGAAGGAAATAATTTTTTAGGATGAAATCAGGGCAAACTCGACATTGGCCGAATACCACAATCTGAAGTAGGAAGAATAGTGTAAATATATATGCTGAATAGAACATTGATAGGCCGAATAGGCAATCAATAACTATTAAATTTTTAAATGTTCAGTGTGCTTTATTATTTGTTCAGTTACTGCAATGACCTTCTTGTTATTTTATTTTTTGTAATTATGTCTATATATTTACTGAATTAAGCAGACTGGTTGAACTGTCGTTGAATAGATAGATATGTTGTGTCTTATAAATTATTTAAAAAAAATGTTGCTTGTGCAGGGTGATTGGAAGCGTCCAAGTATGCAGGGGTAGAACTGTAGTATACATAATTACTGTAAACCGAGAACTATTATGGAAATGATCCGTACAAGGTTATCGAAGCTTGGGGTAAATGTTGTACATATGTTTAGGAGGTCATGTTTTGGTCATTTTTGGGATCTTGACGACAATTGGAACGCGCACGCTAATATCTACGGTCTTATGACACCGGAGATTCTAGTTAGCAAGGATGATTAACTGCTAGATTCTTTCGGGTTGGGAATTAGTGCATTAGATTTGGTAGGGTAGAGTTCATGAGGATTATGTTTGGGGATCGAGTGGGGTTTGATCCGAACACGACGTATATATCCCGCGTGGTGGGGTTTACGATACGTATTATGGGCAACGCCAAAGACCATTAGTAAGCGAGATTGCCAAAGATTTTCAAGGTAATACGTTTAATTAACACCCCGAGGACATGGTAAAGGTTGCTAAAGTGCTGTTGGTCTACTATTTCTCCTAGAATCAGACGTTACCAAGATCAGTGAAGGCAATTGGGTTTGGGTGCTAGTAGAGGACAGTCGCTGATGGGATTTATTCCCCTGGGGCCAGGTCAGTTACATGACTTTACTGCACTTCATGGGCATCATTTTGACCAGACTTCCTGAGGGAGCAAACCCCAACACGTACAGATACCACTTCTACGGGTGCACATTTGCACTCCTGGTATGCGTTATAGTACATTACTGAAATTTTTTTGTAATCTTGTTCCAGTTTAATTTGAGTTTACTTAACAGTAATAACCTAACAATAGTCATTTTACTATGACGGTTTAGGTGTATGAGCGTATACCAACCCATGCTGCACCATATGGGGTTGTCACGGACGATAGGAGGGATAACCGCCCACTTTGCCTGCGATGGGAGTTTCATACGGTGAAGAGGGTTAATAGGAAGCTGTTTTCTAAGGTATGAAATCTTAATAGTTATGCATACTTGAGGAAATTCAATATTTAATCAGTGATATTGTTCTAAGTATTTTACTTTTTTGCCTAAGAATCCCGCTGTGGTGTCGTTTCCCGAGAAGCTCGCTGATGAAAGCACAACTAATTATTGGATTGGCATACAGGATGATCCTTCGGAGGGTTAATGCATGAACCTGTACACCAAGGAATTTTTAACCCCAAAAGAAAGACCGTCTTAAATCCTGTAGTATCATCTCAGAACCAGCAGACTGGGAGGGAGGTCTACGATCTCACACGTGATCCTTGGCATCAACAATATTATGCCCGGGTGGATGATGAGGATCTGTGGCATGGCAGACACACGGTGGATCCTTTAGAATGGCAGTCTAATTGGGATCCATGTGCATACCGATAGATGACTACACCTAGCCCTGACTAAAGGGGACATGATGGAGGAACAAGGTGGTTCGATGAGCCTAGTTCTTATATTTTCACGCATGATATTCCTCCGTCCTCTGTGCATAGTGTTGTTGTTCGATCATTTGGTTAACGTGAACCATTAGGGTTCCATACGTTTTTAACATTCAGCGGAAGTAGGAAAATAAGAAATGTATTACCTTTCACCAGGGTATGTTGGAGAAGATGGATTCTCGCTGGCAGCCTATGCAGCCTCACCGTTTTGGGCATAACTTTCTCATTCAATGTCGGAATAGAGTGATCTATACGCCAAAATGATCCTCTCTTTCGTGGTTTTCCGTCAGTATATCACACATGGAATTCTAAGATGTGTATGATTTTATAAAAATTGCACAAATTGGCGGACAGCAGCAGCAAATGACCTCTTGATCTTCTGTTGTATTCACAAGCCCAATATCGACGTCGTGTGGGCGACAATCTTCGAGATCTTCTCAATCTGCTGTTCCCTAACCCTCACTCACATGTTAGGCGTGATCAATCTCATAGATTAGGATTTTCGGACAGCTGAGATGACTTATATATGGGCTACAGCAGGGACCAGGAGGAGAAATTAGAGTTGGGCCTCCATTGGGCTTAAGTATCCAAGTTTAGCCCAAAGATTATACTTAAGTTCAATAATAATAATATATACCACTAAAATATAATTACTGTACTACCGTTCTAATCCCATAATTACGGAATGGGCTCCTTCTCATTATGAGATCGTTAGTCTCCCCATGTTTAAGATATACAATGCCCATTAATTAATTAAGTTATTGACAACTCCATTAATTAATATCTCATCTGAGAGTAGTACCACTCAACCTCATTATCATGCCGGAATAAATCCACCAGCTGGGTTTTCATGATAATCCTTATGAGCTCCTCAAGGGGGCATCATAAACTTATAATGGACACGGATTCCTTCTACAAACAACAGCACACCATAGAGACAACACTATTTTCCAACTCACCGAGTTTGTTGATTTAATTACATGTAAATCTCACCCATTGATGAATCAAAGAAATACATATTGCCTTACGTGTCGAAATTATTGTATAGGGATTAAGAGCACGAACATCCATAATAACAGAGATCAAGTTCTTCTATATAGACAGTACAAGTCGAACGATCTCAAATGGTCCTTCACAATACACACAAAGTGCACTAATGTGATTCTATAGCCAAGACAAGCTAATACCAAACCACACAACAACCATCCCAATAGAGAGTTCCCGTTTATCTCGGTTATGAGCATCTGTTTATACTTTATAAGGAAACCGATAATATGATCTTTCGCGTGTTGTCACACAACATATTATCTACAGTATAAAGTAAGTGGACTATTGCATCGTACATATAAATAAATTATAAGACGCAATCATTTGATCATATGATTCTCATTTCAAATAAATTTTTATAACATTGTTCATACTCAAGCTAGACTTTAAGTATACAATCCAACAATCTTCTACTTATACTAAAAGACTATGTTGTCATGTCTTCTGCCGTACATCTGATTTCCACTCCCACTACACGACCATCAAAAGCTCTTGCTTTAAAGTCCTTGTAAATGGATTTACTAGGTTATCATCCGATGCAATCTAGGTGACAACAACCTTCCCCTCATCATACGATTTCTCGTAACATGTGGTACTTGCGCTCTATGTGTTTAATTGCCTTATGGGCTCGTGATTCCTTCAAGTTTGCAACTGCACCATTATCATCAAAATAAATTATGATAACCTTGGGCAAACTTAGAAACACTTCAAAGTCCATCATGAAATTTCTAGAGTCATACAAATACTTTGGCTACCTCATAGGCTCCAAATTATCATCTTTCCATGACGGAGTCTGGAGTCTGAAATATATTTCTATATAACACTCCTCCACATTATGGCTCTACTTCCTAAAATTAAACACATAACCTTCGAGGTGGATTTACGCCGTCCCCATCTGATTTGAAAAATCTGAATCTATGTAACCCATAAGAAGCAGTGAATCTGTTCGGTAAGTACACATATAATTTCTGGTCCTTTTCAGGTACATAAGTATATGTCTTACCACAGTTCAACATTCTTGTTTTGGGTTACCTTTGATACCCACTGTCCATGCGTTCAGCAAAACAGATATCCATTCTTTTGCATAGCATTTCTTAGATTAGCTTCCTTATTCGCCGAAGTATAAGGAACCGCTTTCATCACCTTTATCTTCTTTTTGTGTCTCAAGACACATTTCCTTAGATAAAGTCACACGATAAACAAATAGGATCGTATCATCTCATGGAGCTTGAGACAAGCATAACTCCTTTCTTGTAATCCGTATTACCGTGATCAAAAAGATATTTTTGCTTCTCTTAAGTCTTTCATCTCATACCGCTTTATTAACCATACCCATACGCTTGATAATACTATTTCATTGTCTCCAATGAACAATATATCATCTACGTACAGTACAAAAAATACCACCACATTTCCATCAGTCTTTTCAATACACATAACATATCCGTGCATTGAATGAATCCATATGCCTGGATTTCCTCATCAAAATGGATGTTTTATGATCTTGACACTTGCTTTAGTCCATCGATGGACACTTTTTAAGCTTACTATCACAATGCACTTAGCCCTTCGCAATGAATCACTCTGGTTGCTTTACATAGATATTTTTCTCAAGATTTCCAATCAGGAAAGCTGTCTTGACATCTATTTGCTATCTCTCATATTTCATATGAGTAGTAATAAATAAAAGAGTTTGGATCAACATAGGCATAGCTATCGGCAAAACAAGTTTTCTCATAATCGAACCCTTTCTTTCTGAGTATACCTTTTCTCAACAAGCTTTGCTCCCAAAGTTTTCACCTTACTATTTGATCTTCTTTTATTTTGTATGACCACTTCCAATGGCTTTCACACCATTTAGTGGTTCTACAAGCTCCCAGATCTAATTTAGAATCCATTGATTCTATTTCTACATTCATTGAACTTTGCTAAGATTCTGCATTTCTATCTTATAATGTTTCGTCATATCTGTGGGTCTATTCCATGTTTACTAGGGACCAAGTCTCCCGACACTCCCAAAATATATATCTTATCAAGTTGTAGAACAACCCTCCCACTACGACAAGGCACTACACGTAATTGTGTATCAGACGTGACATGCGTTGCAGTTTACCTTGTGGTATCTCCTCTTGTACAATTGATACTAATACTTTGTGTTTTTCCTCTCACTTCCTTTAGAACAATTTACACATAGGTTTGTGATTTATTACATAGTCCTTTTCCAAAATCTATTGTTTGTGTTAACAATCACCCTTCGATCTTTTGAACTAAATAAATCAACACCCTTCATTTTTCTAGAATATCCTACAAACAGACAAATGTTATACGATATGTTGTTTCTAGGGCATACCCATAAAATGAATTTAGTAATTCCAAATAATTCATCATCTATCTAATCATTTCCATAAGGGTCTTTCTCTTATTAAAGATTAGAAGACGCATTATTTATTACTATTTGTTGCATCCATGGGATAAACATGATTTAAGAGTGTACAAATTGTCCACCAATGTATCTCAACAGATTACAACTCTATCCCTCATTACTATGACCAAGTCATTTAAATGTAATAGAGTATTCATCCATAAATGCATATAAACTGAAATTTAATTCTTTCTCTGAAAAATGTACGTAAAGATAATTTATCAAAATCAAACATTTATTCTTATCATAAGATAAATAAACAACTCCCACTGCAACAGCCACTACTTTCATAGTATTACCCATGTATATTATAATCTCATCATCACTAAGTTACAAGCTTTTAGTGATTCCGGTATCTACAGACAACATGTCAGTAAATGCCATCACTAGTCATGTTTCAACGACTAGTGAATGAGATACTAACGTTTTTCAGATCATGATGAAAATAGCTTTCCTTCGCCACATGTTATGTCAAAAGTTCCCCACCATATATGTTATCTCTCGTATTTCAGGTAGAACTTGCTCAAAACATCCAGACAAATTATGGAGAATAAATTGATCTAGGTTTCCCCTTCAATTTCTACTCCAAGCATTCTCAATTCATTCATCAACTTATCCATGACCTCTTGCCTTTATAACTTACTCAAGTATTTGAAGAGTCGCATGAAACCATCATATTTTTATAAACCTCTCACCTCTTCACCAGAGACTTTAAAAGGAACCAAGGGACATCCTTAGTGAGAACACAATTATATTTTCCCAATCAGTAAAATTCAAAACCAAGATTATTTTCTAATCATCTAATTTTGGACCAGTAAATATAATTTCTCTCAGTAAACAATAAGTGAGATAAAACCATTTGAAATTCAGAGAATCACAAATAAATACACCGAATCTTCGAATTTTATCCATTTATATTGATTCCCCCTAAACAATATAAAATTAAAATCCACCGACATCTCAAACACTGTGAGTCAGTAAGTCACGTTAGTGTGGACGTTTACAAATCCGAACATTTACAAGAGAAGGTTTTACCCATTAATTTCATTCGTCAACCTAATCTCATGACAAAATAATTAATAGTCGGTTCCTCTTTAGCCATGCAAATAATAGCAGTGACTCCATTGGAGAGGATACTAATTATTTACACCTAAGTGTACACCATTATTTGATCCCAAGTCCGCAGCCCAAGCTTATGCGCCTTACAGTTGGAGAAGTATACACGCTCTCGGATAACTTCCTACAATCATCGATTATATGTTTATACCAGTGAACCGCACATAAACTCATCCGTTAGCGAGTAAGGTCTATGCCAACACGCAAGTTAATGTGCCACATTACAAACAATAATTATTTAATGAAGTCTGTACCATTGATTCGTTAATAAACTCATCCGTTAGGTAGAAAGGTCTATTGCCAACACGCAAGTTTACTCACATCACTTACAAACTAATAATGAAGGCAGCGGGAATTAATTACCAATCCCCTCTCCCACTTAGTTATTTAACACTGAGGGTTCTTTTACATGCATGTAATATTCGAAATAAAATATGCAACCTAACATGCTCCTATTACAACAAACAAGACAGTAAATCCCAGAGAATCATGCATATATATATAATAATAATCAGATAATTAAATCAATTAATAACAGTTATATATCAGCGAATTCGATTGTTCGCCACCAATCACGAAATTGAGCAACTGCGACTATGCAGAGTTCGACCTCCCCGGTGAGGTCGCAGGGATCGACCTGTCTGGTCAGTTCGTGGGGTTCAGGACAGTGCCATGAAACCTAAACTGAAATCCAGCACCAAAACTGCAACTCGACTTGAGCTAAGTCTCAAGCCGAAGCTCGACTCTAGCTCTCTGCCATGCCTATTCGGTTACATCTCCGCACGACTATCCGCCAGCGCCCACACGACCTATGCTCATCCTTGCTCACCATTTTGTATAGCACCCACGCGCGCAATGGCTCAGTTGGAAATCATCCGGCACGACTCGTGCCGATCACCCTTGCCGGTCGTGTCGGCCAGGTCCTGCAGGTCATGCCGCCTATGCCCCCGGCACACTACACTCCGCATGTGCAGAATTCCTGTCGGCACAAGTCGTGCAGTCCGACTGCACTGATCATGCCAATTCCCTGCCACACTCGTGCCAACTTGCCCAGCCACATGCTCTTCATGTGTGTGTCGTCTGCCAGCTATGCAGTCTTATACAAGCCATTGTGCCCGGTAACATGCCTTCCAGGCTCGTCAACCTGCACGATTTCGAGCATTATCACACACAGCTGGGCACCGTAAACACGCCATCGTGCACTCAGTGCTCAGAATACACGCACGTCTCTGCTTTCTATTGCTCGCCAGCATCGTCTGGCGCTAACCGTGCATCAATGCATCGCCGGGTTCCACAGTAATTGCCTGCTGTGCCGCCCAGTATCGTGCTTGCCCAGCACACTGAATGTCGATGCTTGCTGCTTGCTGACCGGTGCCTGTCAGCGCTGTCCAGACTTGATAGCGCCTCACGTCCGCCATCCCACCGTTCGCTGTCATCCGCGATAACCACTACCGTCAATCTAGCTTTCGCCTGACTCGCGGCTACTGCAGCGCCCAGCAGCACGCGACGCCATCCGAGCCAGCTACCTGCAGACTCGACCGGATAGTTGAAGGACACGCCCAGAATGTTGGAAGCTGATCGAAAAAATCTGAGGGACTTGCCCAGAAACATCAGTGACTCGACCGCAATCACCACCTTGACTCGCCTGGAACGTCCCTCATGGGCTTGCCCAGCCGCCGTTTCCTACTACAGGTGGTCCACAGCAGAAGTTCCGACAACTCCGCTTGTCCATCGATCTTGCCCTGCCGCCATGTACAGTAGCCTGTCGCGACGCTGTCCAAACCGACTAGAGCATTACGCCACTGCAGCCATCGTGGTTACACATCCAGCAGACTGCTCGACAACATCCGCTCAGTACGCACGCCATCAGTGCACCAAGCGTCATCCGCACGTCACCGTGCACCGCTACCGCCGTACAGTCCCGCCAATGACCATCATTAGCCACGTCATGATTTCGTGCCGCCGTCCACCCACCGTACCGTCAGCCATCAACATCATCCCATAGCTATAGGGTATTCAACAAGAAACATGATATTCTAAACCCTAATCCACATAGGCACACATAAACCCTAGCCTAATGTTTCACGCTTCACCACGAAACCAAAACTCTGATACCAATTATTGCCGTTCGATCGTTTGGTTAACATGAACCATTAGGGTTCCATATGTTTCTAACATTCAGTGGAAGTAGGAAAACATATACAAAATAGAATAAAAAGTTATACACATATGGATGCACACTTACAGCAGGGACCAGGAGCAGAAATTAGAGTTGGGCCTCCTTTGGGCTTAAGTATCCAAGTTTAGCCCAAAGCTTATACTTAAGTCCAATAATAATAATATATATCACTAAAATATTATTACTGCACTACCGTTCTAATCCCATAATTACATTATGGGCTCCTTCACATTATGAGCCCGTTTGTCTCCCCATGTTTAAGATATACAATGCCTATTAATTAATAAGTTTCTGACAACTCCATTAATTAATATCTCATCCGAGAATAGTACCACTCAACCTCATTATCATGCCGGAATAAATCCACCAGCTGGATTTTCATGATAATCCTTATGAGATCCTTAAGGGGACATCATCTACCTATAACGGACATGAATTCCTTCTACAAACAACAGCACACCATAGAGACAACACAATTTCCCAACTCACCGAGTTTGTTGATTTAATTACATGTAAATCTCACCCATTGATGAATCAAAGAAATATATACTGCCTTACGTGTTGAGGTTATTATATAGGGATTAAGAGCACGAACATCCATAATAACAGATATCATGTTCTTTTATATAGACAGTACAAGTCAAACGATCTCAAGTGGTCCTGCTCAATACACACAAAGTGCACTAATGTGATTCTATAGTCAAGACAAGCTAATACCAAACCACACAACAACCATCCCAATAGAGAGTCCTCGTCTATCTCGGTTGTGAGCATCTGTTTATACTTTATAAGGAAACCAATAATATGATCTTTTGTGTGTTGTCGTACATCATATTATCTACAGTATAAAGTAAGTGGACTATTGCATCGTACATATAAATAAATTATAAGACGCAACCATTTGATCACATGATTCTCATTTTAAATAAATTATTATAACATTGTTCATATTAAAGTTAGACTTTTAGTATACAATCCAACACATAGGTCATGGCATGGCTTGCTTGACCTGGAGTGGATGCTCCCCTTGTGTTCAGTGGAAATAAGAAGGTTGACGTCGACGGAGGTGAACAAGTGATGAGAGTGTAAATTCACGTGTTTTGGGCTTGGATTTATGTAGAAATTGAGTACGCTTACGTCTATTATCAAGACGAATCGGGTTGTTTATAGAAAATCCATGAATCAGAGGCTACTGAGGTTATTTGAACGTATTTGTATAGGAAAACAGGTCTTAAGGGCTAGAAATTGGAAGACACGATTTTCAAAGGCATTTTTCAAAGGTTACTGGACCACAGAAGGCTTGCTTAACCAGTATTACTTTGGTCGAGCAAGATGGCAAAATCGAGCAAAGTGTGCAAAATTATACAGTAGCATTGCTCGGCCAAGAGAGTTTGCTTGACCAGAATTATCTTGGTCGAGCAGATGAAGTTTGGTCGAGTAAAATGACCAATTCTTACAAGGTTTGCTCGATCATTGCTCGACCAGCGAAGGTTTGGTAGAGTAGAATGTTGTTGATGCTATTTTTGGTAGTTTTGGGTTTCTTTTACCAAATTTGACATGTGCCTCAAGTAAAAGGCCATCAAAAGTCTGGAGGAGCCCTTTACATGTATAAAAAGGGATGTAGAGCACATCAAGAAGATAGTTAGATTCACATCCATCCTACACCACATCCAAACCCTAACTCTAACCTACAGAGCTGTGGAGAGAGGTTCTTCTGTCGAACCAAGTGGAGATTCAAGACGGAGAGAGACGCGACGGTGCCCGCATCTAAAGTTAACTTCGCTTCTTAATTTATCTTGTAGTATTCAAGACTATGGGTAAGATCCTACCAACCACCATGATTGTTCCTAGATCAATCATGGGCTAGAACCGCTTCGGTAGTTCTAGGGTTATGAAGGTTTTATGAGTTAATTGAATCCCATGTGTAAACTCCGTACAACATTACTTGTTGTTTATTTTATATTAGACTATGCTTTTTCAATTCATACTCACCGTCGTTTTGTTCATCATTAACTGTTATGTAGAGTCTGAATACACATCTAGGTTATTGATTGAGTGCGTTCACTGCTGAGCATGATTACATGTTATAATTCTAAGTGAAGGGATTCTGAAGTCTTATTAGAACTAACTTATATGAATACTTATTAATTGAATATTATTCGAATTAATAAGTAGGATAAAGAGTATAACTTCATAGTACCTAAAAAGGGAGATCATATCGGGTTAGAGTACTAAGTGCACGGGAAATAATTAATATTGATAGTACCTAGAAAGGGAAATGAATTATATCTCTTGCTCCAAGGATATTCACACGTGTCAAACGAATGTTTACTTGTGTCTATAGAGTATATATGCATGGTTTAATGATGCGTCCATAAGTCACAAGGCAGAGTCAGACATCAACACATGGAAGGGATAATTAATGAGTAGAACTGGATGACTCGAAGAACTACCTACTTTCTCACTTGATCACAGTCGTATTATCTCTATTGCTTGTTTACGTTATTTGCTATTTAATTGTTATTTTATTTATTTTTTGTTTAGTTACTTAATATCCACAACTATATTGCCTTGATAGTCTTAACAAATTAGAACTTAATTAAATTAATAATAATCTTTCCCTTGGGTTCGATAATCACTTGGTTGTCTATCAAAACTATAATTGATATCCTTATACTTGAGGATTAATTTTGTGTGTTGAGAAAATGCCCATCAAGTTCTTGGCGCCGTTTTCGGGGACGACATTAATTATTAATTTATTATTTCTAGTTTAATTGAGATTATCTTATTCTTGTCTTAAGTTTCTAACGCTTATTTTTCTTAGGTGTATGCTCACAGATCAAAGGTAGGAGAATTAGAACCTTACAATCCTGAGATCGGTGCATCATTGAGAAAGAAGAAGAAGAAGAAGAACAAGAAGAACAAGAAAGTAGAACCAACTGAAGCTCTTAATCTAGGAGTCGACGTTGAAGAGCTAAATCCGCAAGCAACTGAAGCTGCAACCGAATTCAACTTGGAAGCATAAGCAGTCAACATGGCGGCGAATCCTGATACACTTGCCATCAGTAAAGTCTTTAAGAACAACAGAGGAGGTAATGCGGGGCTGTTAGGAGCGAGAGGAGCTGGAGCTAATTTTGACTTACACCCTGCTCTTATCAGCATGATTGAAAGGAGACCCTTCTCTTGGGGTACCTTTGAAGATCCTCGGAAACATTTGAATAAGTTCCTTTGGTATGCAAGTACACAAAAAGATGCAGAAGCTCATGAGGATGCACGAAAGATCATCATGTTTAAGTTCTCGCTAAATAAAAAAGCAATACATTGGTACGATAATCTTGATGCTGTTGAATGTGATACATGGGAGAAATTGAAAGTGAAACTCTTGGAGCGATACATGCCACCTTCAAAGGTATTTAAGATGAAACAAGAAATCAATCAATTTACTATCCATGGTAATGAGAAGTTTCATGAGGCATGGGACAGATTCAAGGACATGCTTAGGAAGTGTCCGCAACACGGGCTATCTAAAGCTCAATACATCAGTATTTTCTACAACGGATTGGACTGTGATTCTCGAGTGTTACTAGATGCTTCTTCTGATGGAGCATTGCTTACAAAGTCATCCGTTGATGCCGAAAAGTTCTTTGAGGATATTTCGATGAATTCAAGAGATTGGCCAACTGATAGAGTGAGAGACACATATGTCCTTAGAAAGGTAGCGCAGGTTGAGCACACTATGGTTAAGTCAGGAAGAGACGATGAAATCGTCACTAGTTTGAGTAATATCAGCAAGCTACTGGAGTCTCAGCAAAAGCAGATTACGGATTTATCGCAACGAGTACCAATGATGCAGCAGGATGGTCGCTATGAAGAAGCTAGCCAAGAGGAGATGGAAGAGGCGAATTATGCCATGGGTCAAAGTATTCAAGGAACGAGGTTCCAAAATCAAGGAAACTTGAACTATAAAGGAATCTATAATAATAGTGGGCCCCCGGATAATTACCAACAACCAAGGAGGCCAGAGTTTTCGTAGAGTAATCCGAATAATGCAGTACAACCTCCTATTGGTGTTGATCCGGGTGCTAAGGTAGAAGAAGGGAAACTGGATTTCGAGGATACGGTGAACAGTACATGGCAAGGAATGATGCAAGAGTAGATCGTCTTGAGGCCAAGTTAGAAAAAAAGATTGATGCCAATCATGAAGATTTGTCTAAGCAAGTTAAAGACCTTACATTGCTGATGGGGGAGATGGCAGGAAATGTAAACAAATTAACTCAAACTATTGAGAAAGCGAAGTTCCCATCTCAGAGTATTGAGAACCCAAAGTCTTTTCATGCTATCACATTGAGGTCGGGTAAACAATATGATGGTCAGATAAAGCTGGCAAGTGAGAGCGAAGGAAGCAGGAGAGTTGTTCGACCAACCCTAATCATCTCAGCGAGATATGATGGTCTAACTGAGGTCGAGCAATCTTCGAAAAAAAAGAATTTCAACGCTCTATTTTCTATTCCACTGATCGACCAACAACATTCTGCTCAACCAAACCATCTTGGTCGAGCACTAGTCGAGCAACATCTGGAGAATAAAACTTCACGATCAGACATTCTGCTAGACCACCAGCACTCTGCTCGACCAGATCCATGTGGTCGAACAGAGGTCGAGCAGTTTCGTACAGTGCCTAATTCTATACCGAATGCTACACCTGTTGTTCAGAACACTCCAGAGTCATCCCAAGAACAGAATGCTGAGCTTACAGTGGAAAAGAAGTGGGAAAGAGTGAAAAGATTGAGAGCCGAGAAGGATAAGGCGGAGAAGGTTGAACGTGATGAATGGAGTATTCCAAAAACAAAGATACCTCATTCGTTTCCCTTTTAGATAGTAAAAAAGGGATTAGAAGATAAGTTCAAGAGATTTCAGGATATTATGAACAAGATAAGCTTGAACATTCCTTTCTCCAAAGCAATCATGGAGATGCCGTATTATGCTCGATTTTTTAAAGATATCTTAATGAAGAAGAGAAGCTTGAACGGTGTAGAGACAATGAATTTATCAAAAAACTGTAGCTCGATCATTCAGCGAAAGCTGCCAAAGAAGTTGAAAGATCCGGGGAGCTTCACTATTCTATGTGAGAATAGAAAGGGGCCGGCATGGAAAGCTTTATGTGATCTTGAAGCAAGCATCAACTTGATGCCCTTATCTATATTTAAGAAGCTAAGTTTGGGGGAGCTCGCACCCACAACGGTGGCTTTACAATTAGCGGATAGGTCTATGACCTTTCTGAAGGGTCTGATATAGAATGTACTTGTCAAAGTGGACAAGCTCATATTTCCTGTGGATTTTCTTGTGCTTGAGATGGAAGATGACAAGGATAACGTTCCCCTTATCTTGGGGAGACCATTCCTTGCTACTGCTTGAGCGATGATTGATGTCCAAAAGGGTGAACTTAGGTTACGGATGGATAAGAAGAAGTTTTATTTAACCTTGACAAAGCAATGAAGATGCCCATGGAGACGCAGCGTCACAGTATTGACGTAGTGGAGGAGATTGTGAAAGAAGATATGTCTTTGATCTTGTCTAAGGATCCCTTGGAGACATGCTTGATAGAGTCTCTTACCTTTCCCACCACCGAGCTAGATGAGCTCTCCAATGAGGTATGTATTGATTTCCTTAAAAACTTACTTGCTTTGGGTGATGACAGGTATGAATCAAAGAGAACCAAGTTTGAGGAGATGAAGTGGACTAGAAAATAATTGCCTTTGGATCGTGAGAGCACAACAAAAGAGGAAAAGAAAGAGGAGTTGAAACTGCTACCGGAACACTTGAAGTATGTCTATCTTGGTGACAATAAAAAATATCTGGTAATTGTATCTTCTTCTCTTGATGATGATCAACTTGAAGAATTGTTAGATGTGCTTAGGAAGTATAAGTTTACAATTGGTTGGTCTCTTGATGATTTAAAAGAATTAGTCCATCATATTGCATGCATAGAATACGATTGTTAGATGAAGCTAAGAGTAGCATTCAGAATTAACGGAGGGTGAATCCCGCTATTCAAGAAGTTATTAGGAAGCAAATCCTAACGTGGCTAGATGCAGGAATTATTTATCCTATTAGTGATAGTCCCCACGTCAGTTCATTGCATATTATAGCTAAAAATGGGGGCATGACTATAGTGAAAGCCGATGATGGTGAGACTTTAGCCACTAGGATTCCTACGGGATGGCGTGTGTGTACGGATTACAGGAAACTGAATGAAAATACATGCAAAGACCATTTTCCCCTTCCTTTCATGGATCAAATGCTTGATCGTCATGCAGGTTTTGAGTTTTATTATTTCTTAGATGGGTACTCGAGTTATAATCAAATCATTATTGCACTTGAGGATCAAGAAAAGACTACTTTTACTTGGTCTTATGGAACGTTTGCCTTTAGGAAGATGCCTTTTGGATTGTGTAATGCTCCTGCTACATTTCAGCGTTGCATGATGGCCATATTTGATGGATTGATAGAAAAGATCATGGAGGTATTTATGGATAATTTTTCTGTTTTTGGTTCCTCCTTTGATATTTGTTTATCTAACCTAGCTACTATTTTGAAGAGATGCCAAAAGACTAATCTTGTCTTAAACTGGGAGAAGTGCCACTTCATGGTAAGAGATGAGATTGTTCTTGGGCATTATATTACCGCCAAAGGATTGCAGGTTGATCGTGCAAAGGTGGTGGTAATTGAGAAGATTCCACCATCTACTAATGAGAAAGGATTGTGGTCCTTCCTTGGACACGTTGATTTTTATAGACGATTCATAAAAGTCTTCTCGAAATACTCCAAGCCCTTATCTCATTTACTTGAAAAGGATGTTCCTTTTGTTTTTGATGAAAAATGTCTAACAACTTTTCAGGTTTTGAAAGAGGTGCTTATTACTGCACCTATCTTGATCACACCGGATTGAACTCAGCCGTTTGTAATTATGTGTGATGCAAGTGACATAGCACTTGGAGTGGTGCTTGGGCAGATGAGGGAGAAGAAGTTTTGCGCCATTTACTATGCGAGTAAAACTTTTGATGCAGCACAAAAGAACTACACTGTTACTGAAAAGAAGTTTCTAGCTGTGGTATATGCATTCAATAAGTTTTGACAGTATTTGGTTGGCATGTAGACGATAGTATACATGGATCACTTAGCAATCTGGTACTTGATGGCTAAGAAGGATGCGAAGCCAAGGATTATTAGATGGATCCTTCTTCTGCAAGAGTTTGATATGGAGATCCGGGATAAGAAATGAACAGAAAGTGTTTTAGCGGATCACCTATCAAGGTTGGAGACAAGGGGGGCATTGTGATGATTGTTTTGATCACATAGAAGAGATGTTCCCTGATGAGAAGATTATAGTTGTGTTTATTGAATGGGCTGAAAGAGCGTGTGTGGTCGCTACTCAAGAAATGGATCCATGGTATGTGGATTATATCAACTACATTGCCGTGGGTGAAATTCCAAAAGATCTCAATAGGTATCAACTTGTTATGTTTAAGAGAGATGTTGAGACTTTCATATGGTATGATCCGTTTGTCTACAAGATTTGTATGGATTCTATAGTCCGTAGGTGTGTGCCTGAGATGGATATGGAGAGTGTTCTTGAATTTTTCCATGCACACCCTAACGGGGAGCACTTTGGAGCTCAAAAGACGGCAGCTAAGGTACTTCAATATGCTCTTTATTGGTCTACTTTGTTTAAAGATTGTGAGTCCTATGTGGTGACATGCGATAGATGTCAAAGGATGGGAAATATAAGTAGAAGAGATGAGATGCCACTTTAGCCGAGCATTGTTGTTGAGATCTTTGATGTATGGGGGATCGATTTTATGGGACCTTTTCCCCCATCTAATGGATTTCTCTACATCCTACTAGCAGTAGATTATGTTTCTAAGTGGGTGGAATCCATTCCCACTCGTGTAAATGATTCAAGGACTGTTTTGTCCTTCTTGAAGAAACATATCTTTGCTCGCTATGGAGTTCCTAGAGCGCTAGTGAGTGATAGAGGATCACACTTCGTCAATAAGCTGCTTGAAAAAGTTCTCAAGGATTATGGTGTTAAGTATAATGTTACTACACCCTATCACCCTCAAGCGAATGGACAAACGGAGGTCTCCAACCGACAAGTAAAGCATATCTTAGAGAAAGTAGTCAGAACTAATAGGAAAAATTGGGCTATGAAGCTCGATGATGCGTTGTGGGGGTTCCGAATAGCTTACAAAATGGTGCTTGACATGTCATCGTATCAATTGTCTATGGGAGCCGTGCCACTTACCCGTAGAGAATCAGCATAGAGCTTTTTGGGCATTGAGAAGCTTGAACTTGTCTCTTAAGGATCAAAAGGAGTTGAGGATGACTCATATCAATTAATTGGATAAGTTCAGAAATCTAGCTTTCAAGAATTCGGAGATATATAAGGAAAGAATGAAGAAATGGCATGATTCGAAGATCTCCTACAAAGAGTTCAAGCAAGGTGATGAGGTATTACTTTTTAAATCTCATGTGAAGCTTTTCACAGGAAAATTGAAATCGAAGTGGATGGGACCGTTCATTATCTGTAGAGCCTGAGGAGGGGGAGTTTTGAACTCATAGACAAAGATGGAGACATCATAGCGGCGAATGGGCATCGATTGAAACATTATAAGTCGCCTGATGATGCTTGCGTCATCTTTGACGATACCTTGCACTAGATTGGTACCGTCGTGACTCTCCGACGTTAAACAAGAGCGCATGTTGGGGGCTTTCTCTCCCATTTTAATGCTTTATTTTCATTGGTGTGAGTAAAAAATTTTTATATTTTACGTGCTTACTATTCGGAAATTACATCTCTTTGCAAATTTAGTTTCAACTTAGTTTCTACAAAGTTTAGGGGGTGTGATGTGCTTACCTCATTGAAGCACTGATAGTATAATCTTTTCTTTATAATGTTTTTTAAGGGAGTTGATTTTTTGCGACATATTGAAACTTTAACCGATTTTAATGTGTCAATATTTTTGCAACTTGCCTAATATTTAGTGGTGTTTTGTTTTTGAGTGTCGTTTTGCGGAGTTACACATGATTTTATACGTTCTAAAGTGATTCTCTAAATTAATTGTTGTTATCTTGATACTTGATGTTGTTCTATAGCTTAATTGTTGCTCGACCAAATCGCCATTGCTCGAGACTAGTCGAGTAAAATGCACAAAACTTACAGAATATTTGCTTTACCAGAACATGTTGTTCGACCATATAGTGAATGTCGAGCGCTGGTCGAGCAAAATGTGCAAATTTATACAGTAAGGTTGCTCGACCACCATTCATTGCTCGATCGTATTATGGAAATCGAGCTGTGGTCGAGCAAAACAGGGCAAAATAGAAGGTCTTCGTAGTAGGTTGCTCGACATACAGCTGTTGCTCAACCAGGAGATATTGGTCGAGTAGTGGTCGAGCAAGGTCACATTTTAAGTACAGATCTGGTTTGCTTGACTAAAAACCCTTGCTCGATCAAGTTGCTCGAGTCAAACAGAGGTAAAATCGATGCAGCCGCAGCCACAGGAGCATGAGTTTTTTGAGCCACCGCCACAGCAGCAGTAGGATTTTTGGCAAGCTTAGGATCAGTTCTATTGGGAGCAATTCCAATTATTGAACTAACACTTCGCCACGCTCAATGCGAACCAACAGGAGACAAATAGGCAGCTGGCATTGGCGAACGCGAACTACGCTGCACTCAATCTGAGGTATGATGCTATGGATAGAAGAATCAGAGAGGTGCAGGCTAGCAGCCGAGAGATTGATAGGAAGGTGTTTCAGCTACATAGGGATTTTGACCTATGGCACATGGATGGAAGTGATGATGATGATGCTCCGGAGGAGTAGTTGGGCCAGGTTTTTCTCTTTGTCTGTTTCATCTCATCCCCCTTCTCTTTTTCACTTTACAGGTGGAGCGTTGATGGTGGTGTGGTTGTGTGGTGATTCATGTGTGAGTAGTCTGTATTGATGATATTGATGATGGTTACATTGAGTTGATGTGGATTGTTTTAGTGATGATGTTTCATGTTATGAATGTGCACTTGTTTTGATGCATGTTGATTTGTTAATGATGAGCATGTTCCGTTTTTACTTGTAGTTCGTGAATAAATTGATGTTAATTGCATGCTTTGAAGAGTGCTTAGGATTTTATAACCCATGTGAGGATTTGAGCCTATTGGTCATGCTATGAACATGATAGTTTATTCTTGAGAGTCGTTTGTATACTCATATTCTAGAACTTGACTTGGAGACTTGTTCAAAATTTATGATTGATAGATACTAGGACATGATCTTAGGTCGTTATTGATAATTGAGCCACTTAGCCAAATTTTTCCTACCTTAATATGTATATCATTGGAAGCCCCGTTGAGCCTTTAAAAGCTTTTTCTTTGGCAAGCTCGTGATAACAGCCTTTATTCCCTTTACTTTAGCTTAAAATACCCTATTTACTAGTAGAGAGTTAAGGTGAATGATGTGTTAAGTGATGAAATTGAAGAGGGAAAGTAAACTTTGCTAAGTGAAGAGTCAAAAGACGTGATTAAATCTTGTTTAGGGGTAGTGCCAGAAACTGGTACCCTGGCTGTTTAGAAGGGTAGTGCCCGAAATTGGTACCCTTGTACTTTGAAGAAAGAAGATGTTGATTCCAAAGAAAGGAAGGAGCCGATGAATTGCAAAAATCATGAGAATGATGATGGAGCAAGGAAATTAAGTTGTTTGATGAAAGTTGTTGGATGAAAAACAAATCTCCAAGGTAATTCTCTACTAGTGAATTAGTCATTCTTACCCAAATACTCCTACCTTTACCAAAGAGCCAACATTATAACCCAAAAATCAAGTCCTTTGTGATCCTAGTATTGAAACGATTGTAGATGGATTTTTGAGACCCTTGTCAAGCTTATGGTTACGCGAGTATATGAATTGAATTTGAGAGTATATAATAGCCTTTAAAGTGTATATCTTTTGCACTTGAGAGAGAGAGTAAACACTTACCCGTGAGCTAGATGACTTAGCACTCGTAGAAGTATTGTTATTAATTGATATTTTTGCATGAATAAAGGGTATGATGGAGTGCATGTTTTGAATTGATACAATTGCATGTGTTAGAATATGTTGTGCTTATTATAAGAATCTTGTGATTACACTCTCTTTCCTTTGTTTTGAATTCGTTGCCTCGGGACGAGCAACATGTAAGTTTGGAGTTTGATGAGAGTGTAAATTCACGTATTTTGGGCTTGGATTTGTGTAGAAATTGAGTATGACTATGTCTATTATCAAGATGAATCGGGTTCTTACATAAAATCCATTAATCAGAGACTACTGAGGCTATTTGAGTGTATTTGTATAGGAAAACAAGTTTTAAGGGCTCGAAATTGGAAGACACAATTTTCGAAGGTTACTCGACCACAGAAGGCTTGCTCGACCAGTATTACCTTGGTCGAGCAAGATGGCAAAGTCGAGCAAAATGTGCAAAATTATACAGTAGCATTGCTCGACCAAGAGAGTTTGCTCGACCAGAATTATCTTGGTCGAGCAGATGAAGTTTGGTCGAGTGAAATGACCAATTTTTACAGAAAGTTTGCTCGATCATTGCTCGACCAGGAGATGTTCCTCGACCAGCGGAAGTTTGGTCGAGTAGTTGTTGATGCTATTTTTGGTAGTTTCGGGTTTCTTTTACCAAATTTGACATGTGCCTCAAGTAAAAGTCCATCAAAGGTCTGCAGGAGCCCTTTACAAGTATAAAAGGGATGTAGAGCATATCAAGAAGAGAGTTAGATTCACATCTATCCTATACCACATCCAAATCCTAACTCCAACCTACGGAGCTGTGGAGAGAGGTTCGTCTGTCAAACCAAGTGAGAACTAAGTGAAGATTCAAGATGGAGAGAGACGCGAAGGCGCCCGCATCTAGGATTAACTTCGCTTCTTAATTTATCTTGTAATATTCAAGACTATGGGTAAGATCCTACCAACAACCATGATTGTTCCTAGATCAATCATGGGCTAGAACCGCTTCTGTAGTTCTAGGGTAATGAAGGTTTTATGAGTTAATTGAATTTCCATGTGTAAACTCCGTACAACACTACTTGTGGTTTATTTTATATAAGACTATGCTATTTCAATTCATACTCATAGTCATTTTGTGCATCATTAACTGTTATGTTGAGTCTGAATACATATCTTGGTTATTGATTGAGTGTGTTCACTGTTGAGCAGGATTACATGTTATAATTCTAAATAAAGGGATTCCTAAGTCTTATTAAAACTATGAATACTTATTAATTGAATATTATTCGGGATAATAAGTAGGATAAAGAGAATAACTTCATAGTACCTAAAAAGGAAGATCATATCGGGTTACAATACTAAGTCCACGGGAAATAATTGATATTGATAGTACCTAGATGAATTATATCTCTTGCTCCAAGGATATTCACACGTGTCAAATGCATGTATACTTGTGTCTATAGAGTAGATATGCATGATTTAGTGATACGTCCAAAGTCACAAGGCAGAGTCGGACATCAATACATAGAAGGGGTAATTAATGAGTAGAATTGGATGACCCGAAGAACTACCTACTTTCTTAATTGATCACAGTCGTATTATTTCTATTGCTTGGTTACTTTATTTACTATTTTAATTGTTATTTTAATTATTTGTTGCTTAATTACTTAATATCCACAACTATATTGCCTTGATAGTCTTAATAAGTTAGAATTAATTAAATTAATAATAATATGTCCCTTGGGTTTGATAATCACTTGGTTGCCTATCAAAACTACAATTGATATCCTTATACTTGAGGATTAATTTTGTGTGTTGAGAAAACACCCATCAACAAGCTTTCAGGGAGAGGGTCTTCCGTAGGCTGGATGATCAGGATGAGTACCTTCACCAGATGGCAGCTCACATTGTTGCTGCGAATCAAACCCAGGCTTACTTCCGAGTTGTGGTTACGGAGGAGTTTTGGCGCCTCTTTCCTGAAGTCATGTGCAACAGGTCTAAGTATGAGCCATCTAGTTCGAGGACAGGGATTAGATCTCCCCTTCCCCCTCCCCGTCCCAGTGTGGTAGAACCTAGAAGTACCATGGCTCCGACACCGGGTGTCGCTCATGATGGTTTGATGCATCCTACTCGGCCAGAAACCCAAGTGCCGCGTTACAGTCACCATTCACAATGAGTGATCGGGAGCGCCAGTCGCAACTGTACGAGCGATTCAAGACCAGCCAACATCTGTAAGTGTTAATTCTCTCTTTTAGCGTTTTCATAGATTAATATAAATACATGTGCTTGTTGTTTAACAATTCTTGAATTCAGGGTTGACGTTGGCCTTGGGTAGGGAGTAAGCACTGTTTTTTTCCAAGAGCTCGAGGACCCCAATGCTTGGTTTGAAGAACAGGTGATTGAAAGAGTGTTCATGTGTATACTTAATATGTTAATTACTTCACATTATTTCATAATACAATTGACTTTGTTTTAGCACCTGGATGCTTACCTCCTCTTGTTATCCGAGCGACCGGCGGCCATAGGCGTACACGTCCATCAGGAGATTAGCCGTTACTGCATTCTAGAAATGCAATTCTCTGTAAGTAACAAACATATTCACAATTTATGAAATAATTTTTCCTGTATTTTTGAATTCGATCTTATACACTCAATTTCCTCAAAGAGCCAAGTTAAATCCGTATGGAATTCACACACAAGGTTGTACTAAGATGATAGAATGACATTCGCCAACATCAGTGATGACCTGTTGATAGATCTTCGTGAGTACGCAGCAGGGAGACTTCCCGTGTGGTCGGGAATGAGGCGATGGACAGACTGTGATGTGGTATTACAACTTAACCCTTGTTTTAATCTAATACGTATATCTCCTAATTATACAAGTGTTTTACATCTAATATATTCATTGTTCTTAATTCCATGGCAGATTATGTTCATAGTCCATACGAGTGCACACTACTACCTCTGTGCCATGCTTACAAAGGACATGACATTCCACTGTTTTGCTCATTCCGTCATAGATGGGATGACGAGCCCGACATGAGGGAGCACCAGCTAGTTGAGACTCTACCATTCAGATGGATCATTCCAGCTCTGATGCGCGAGATTCATATCTGCCAGGTTCCTTACCATATGTCGTTGACTCCAGCTTGTTTAAAGTATTGTTACAGACAAGAGGACCATCCAGTTGTGGCCCTGCATGTCTCAGGACCATAGACGGGTTATTATCGAGTGACTTTAACTGGGGTGCTCCTCAGTACATGACGCGTTACCGGAGGCACATTACTTTCTAAATATTTCGCGCAGGCACCATTATTTCCACAGCACGATGGACATGTATCTCATGTGACAGAAGTTGTTCTTTAATTCAATGACATACTGTGTATTTTATTAAAAAATCATATTGATAACCATTGATATGTTATGCTTTTTATTATATGTAACGGATAACAAATTTAAGTCTGGAATTGTATACCATTTCAAAGGGATGACATACTGTGTAAGAACTGAAACTGACTTTAATTAAATCTGGCCAAATTTTAAAAATAACAATTATAGTCTACTAGGTAAAGTGAGAAGAACAGCGTAGACGAGTATGTTCAGTTTCTCCACAAATGCCACATTTTTTTCTATCTACGGATACGGGGATTAGGCGCATCCATCGAAGGAGGAGCTAGAACGTTGTTCGATGATGAAGCTCCAGTACAGTTTACTCGATTGTGAGCTGACTCTCGACAGCGCGAGCAAACATGTTGTTTATGACATCTCCTGGATGACTCTATACCTAACCTTATTCGAGATTATCGTGGTCGGCCAGCCTGCCTGTGTGGTAGTGGGGGGTTGACATGCTGTGACTGGACTCTGTTAGGTGTGTCCCACTGAGTATAGTACGGAACAGGCATTGCTAGACCGGCCCACATCCCTACTATACAGGTGCGATGGAATACGGTAGACATGAAGCCACTAGCTGTCAACCTGCAATTACTAAACAAAGTATAATATAAGATCAGTGATTGAGGCGATCTATACAAGTAAGTAAGATGTATCGATATGTACTCGATTGCCTTCATCGCATGAATACATGGAACTAGTTCTTTTTGGAACTTCTCACATGTGCAGCCACCTGCATTCAACCACAGTGAAAATCTAATCACCGTCCTTGATTGCATACTTATTGCCAATGAGTCTCGATATGGGTAGCTTTTGGGTAGCACGAGAAAGTTTCACTAACTCGTTATGGACACGCTTGTAGAGAATGGTACTCTCTTGCTCAGCTTGAGTTCGACAATTGTAAAACCACCTCTCAGTGATTGTGCAGGCAATCTCTAGCAGTGTGCATACAAATAGCTTGCGCGCCTAGAGGATGGCATTGTTATATGACTCAGCTAAAGTAGAGTTCATAAACTCGTACCGTTTGACAGGACAATAGACCCTTGCCCATTTCTTATAACCCCACAACCCAACTAAGTCCATTAACTCCTGTGACCGGGCATCTTTCAAGGAGGTCATACAGCTACAAATAACAAGTGGGAAGGGGGAACATGAGTAAAAATCCATTGAAATGATGATATGTAAATGTAAATTTACGAAGAAGTGGATGGAAGATTAACCGATCAAAATCTCTCAATAGGTATGCATCCATCGCACTCTGGAATCTAAACAAAATGTTCTTTCCATAACAAGCCAATATGTTCTTTAAATGATAGCTGCATAGATCGTGATGTACATCAGGATAGACAGTAGATATAGCAAGTGTGATACTGCTATGGCCGTCTGAAACTATCAAAACATCTCGTGGACATCCGTATGCCTCTCGTAGCCTTGCTAAAAATCACGTCCACGACGTGTTGTTCTAAATGTCGCCAATGCCTAAGGCGAGTGGAAAAATCTGATGGTTTTGATCATTCAAAACTGCGATGAACACAATTCATTTGTGCTTTCCCTTCATATAAGTCCCATCTATGACAATGACTGGACAATCAAACTCAAGAAATCCGTGTCTGGATGCTCCAAGTGCATAAAATGCAAACATGAAATGTTCATCTTCACCGATGGAGATGCTCGTATACGTATCGGGATTTGCCAACTCCAACTGAAATATATACGCAGGGAGCAGATGAAATGAGCTATCGTGATCCCCGTATGTGTGTCCAACAGCCAAGTGTTTGGCCTTTTAACGCTACATTGTAGCTAATGTCAAACCCGAAATCCTTCCTGATCTCCGCTCTCATTCCCTGGGGTCAGAGTCCAGTAATTTTATCAAACTGCCTAGCAGCAAAATATTGCCCAATTACCTTGGATGACAATTGTGTAGGAGCGGACCTGTCTGGATCATTTAAACAACCGTGATGTTGAACCAATTTAATCACTCCCCACAACCCATAGCTCATTCTTGCGTGCTTCGAAAATTGACAACCTGTTTTACCCTTTAGCTTACATACCACGTAGTACATGGTCGAGCTAGATCTTTCAACACGGGTCTCCACTCCGTTCCGCAAGTTATACATCCATACGGCTATCTACAACTTCTCTTTCGAATCAAATACATTTTTCTCGTGAAGGATGCCAAATGTATCAAAATCAGGGCCAGACATATGATCTTCTCTGTCAGCATCATCCGGAATGCCTATAAACATGACAGGTGCATCAGTTTCTGTTAGAAAATTAGTTTATTTCTATTCTTAAAAAATAAAGTTTTGATATGATACCCGAAATCAACCAAGGTCGTGTGGTCGGTCGTCGACTATGAAAATCTTCTGGTTGCATTTCAGAATGGGGCAAGTCGCGACTAATTGGCTCTAGAAAGCTAGGGCCACCTCTCTGACGTATGTAATCATAGATTTCTACATACAATTAGATTCTTCTGTCTTCAGCACCATCATCACTTTCGCTAGAATACTGATTAGACTCATGCGGTATATCACTTCGTTGCTTTCATCTTCTTCTTCGACATTCCTATTCCCGGGTTCAACATCATCATTATCATCATCAACATCATCTTCACCCTCACCAACTTTGTCATCAGCTTCAGCATCTAGAGATTCTCTAAAGCCAGACCACTGCTGCTCTGAAGCCGGACTGTACTCCTCATTTAAATAAAATTCAGGCCTAGCACTAGACTGTGTCCTCGTACTTGGATCATTGCTCGGACCAGCACTTCCATCATCATAACCCATTCTTGAACCCAAACTAATCCCTGAACCTTATGCAGAAGGTTGAACGAATGCATTGCCTGTGATAGGCCGGAGTGTCACGTACGCCATTCCTACATCACCACAATTGAAAACTTCTGCCACATGTGCATCATTCTTTATCTTATATTTAGACAAACGGCCATCGTACTCAATCAGAGAATGAACTTCATAACCCCAGTAACCCAAATCAGCTTATATTATGTTATGAATTACTATTAGCAAACTATTATAATACAGATCGTCATCCCGCAAGAATAACCAATTCACCTGTCCACCTTTGTATAGTAATCCTTCCCAAAATCCACCTCAACATATCTCAGCTTTTCTATAGCTCATCTGCAAATTTTTAAAAAAAAACGTAAATGAGGTTGTTCTATTCGGCCTACATTTTTCTATTCGGCTCATGGGGATGTTCTATTCGGTCTACAAAACTTGTTCTATTCGGCGTACTTGTTTTTTTGAAAAATATGACTATTTCATGTGGATAAATTTTTTTTTCTATTCGGCCTACGTTTTTTCTATTCGGCCTATAAGGTTGTTCTATTCGGCCTACTAGTTATTTTTTGAAAAATATGACAAAATTTAATGTGGAGAAATTTTTTCTTCAATTCGACCTACGTTTCTTCTATTCGGCCCATAAGGTTGTTCTATTCGGCCTAAAAACTTGTTCTATTCGACCTACTTATTTTTTTTAAATATGATAAAATTTTATGTGGATAAATTTTTTCTTCTATTCGGTCTACGTTTCTTCTATTCGGCCCAAAAGGTTATTCTATTCGGCCTATAAAACTTGTTCTATTCGGCTACCTTTTTTTCTGAAAAATAATGTGGATAAATTTATTGCTACACTTATTATATTCAGCCTACATTCATTCCTATTAAAAAATGTTTAATAAATAAATACACTCATGAGACATTTAAAAATTATCAAATTAATGCATTCATAGCTGTAAAAAAAAGTTTAAACATACCTTGTATATTTGCTCCCCAAATGCTCAAACCTCGAAAAAAATAGAGAAATGAAATTAATATGTGTATGATGGAGCATATTGGTTGGACCAGCATTATATATTACCTCATTTTTTTGTAAGCATATGAGGGAGCACATGCCTATATAGTACTAGGTTGTACTTTGGAACTTTTTAAAGAAAAAGAGAGGAATTGGATTCCTCAATTGTACTTTTGGTCAAAAAGAGAAGAATCTGATTCCTCAAACATGTGATCAGTGGGTCCCTTTCAAGGGCATTTTGGTCAATTCCAATAAAAGTAGCTAGAATAAATTGTTTTTAAGACATGTGGCCACTTAAAATTACTTTTAAGTAAGAGTGACTACTTTTTGGCATTATCACAAAAATAAATAAAGTTGTTGGGAATGATGAGTGTAAAAAAGTAATTAAAGTCGTTGGGATTGTAAAAAAATAGGTAATAAAATATTATATATTTTTACCATTAATGGAATAGATAAAAATACGTGGGATAACCCCAAATGGAAAGTGGGTAAAAATACATGGGATGGAGGGAGTAATAATATTTTAAAGAAATAATAACATCTTTAACAAAAATAGGGGCACTTACTAATAGATATACATGCTATAACACCATACTACTACAAGATACATTAATAAATATATATAACTATTAAGTACATAATTATATTATATTATCTCATTATTACCCCTATTAAAAGATAATTATGTAAAAACTAGATAATAAGGTAAGTAGGTGAGAGAATTATAATGTGATATGTAAAAATTTCTTCCTTAAATTTTGCTACTAAAGATCTGTACTCTCTCTCTCTTTCCATTTAAATATGTTTATTTGTTCTGCTGCCCATTATCAAAATAAGTGAGAGAATTATAATTTGATCTTTAAAAAACCTATTTCATTAAATTTCATTGTTCTAAAATAGTTCTGTGCAACAATTTTTTTCATGTGCAGCAATGAAAATATGTGAGAGAATTATAAGCTGATCTTTTAAAAGCTCATTTCATTAAATTACATTGCTTCAAAATTATTATGTTCAACAAATTTTTTATGTGCAGCATTGAAATTTGTGTGCAACATACTTAGGTGAGAATTATAAGGTGATTTTTGAAAAAAAATCTTTTTTTTTTAAATTATGGTGCTCTGAAATTAATATGTTTAACAAATTTTGTTATTGTTCAGCATAAAAGTTTGTGTGCAGTGTAATTTTATGTGTGAAAATTTTATGTGCAGCATAAAATATCATGTGAATCTAACGAGTGCTTTATGAACATAAATATTATAGATGAATAATAAGTATTGTGTGCAGAAAAAGAAAAAAATAAGTGCAACCTAACAGTAAAATTTGTGAAAAAAAAACTTTCATTTCTAAAACAAATCATCACTTCTTCTACAAGGAAAATAGGTGGTTAATTTCTCATAAATAGTAAAAGTCGACATAACTGGGGGAGTACGCGTGAATACTCTATCCTTATTTTAAAGGAGGGATAAAATTGGAATATGACAAAGTAAAATTTTAGTTATGAGTAATTTAATTTTATCATTGTATCTAACCATAATATGAGCATAAAAGATGTATCTTGCAGTAATTATTCGTAAAAAATATAACTAATTAGGCAAGTGTAAAATGATATATGCTCTCACAGACTTCCCATATGTATTTGTATTTGTATTTGTTAGTATTAGATTTTAAGATCGTCTCACAATCTTGTGAACAAAAGACTTCCCATATTTATTTATTTGTTATTAGATTTTAAGATAGTCTCACAATTTTGTAAGAGGCTGCATATGTGAGGCACAGTGAGACAAGGTCCATTAAAGTATGCCAAGTAAAGTGTGTTATTTAAAGTATGATTTATTAAAGTATAGTTTTATGGTGATATAATATAATTTATTAAACTATACTAATTATTAAATAATAAATCATAATATAATACTCTAAAATTATAATAAACGTATTATTCATTATATTTTAATAAATCATACTTTAATAATCACTTAATAACATATTTTACTTACTATCTTATATATAATCTCTTATATATAATCGTTTCACGAAGAGTGCTCCAGCTTAAATGTTAA
The DNA here is from genome assembly GCA_023678885.1 of Pogostemon cablin. NCBI lineage: Eukaryota > Viridiplantae > Streptophyta > Magnoliopsida > Lamiales > Lamiaceae > Pogostemon > Pogostemon cablin. Next base: position 9,401,510 of record CM043008.1, on the reverse strand, counting down.
TCTTTAAGACCTGACTTTTTGCGTCTATATTCTCCCAATTAACTTGGATGTGTACGTGTGTACATTGGAGTACATGTATCACTAATATCATGTGCGTGTACTATTTTAATGTTAATATCTTTATGATATATAATAACTTATCTTTAAAATTTAGTCCATTTTATTACTCGATTCATATAAATTGTGATTTATGTTTTTTTTTTTTGGTTTAGTCTTTATACTTAAAGTTCCGTGCTTATTCTAAAGATATAATGGTGGCTAAAACTTTTGTGTTTTCCGGGATAGCGTGCGTCCATATACCCTCTAATATTAAATGATATATTAGTATAACGATGTGTACTCTTTAATTTGTAAAAAATAATAATTAAAGTGTATACCCTTTAGAACAAAATGACAAAATGTTGCACCTTTATTAATTAAAGGAGCGGCTATTTGCACCATGCGAATTTACTGAACACACCCCATTATCATTAAATTAAAATATCATTCAAATTATAAGACCAAAATGCCCTTATATCATCCTTAATGAATGAGTTTTCTCTCTCAACCCACCGTTGCCCCGCAACGCCACCTGGAGTCACATCCCTTTCTTCCGAACCCCCCTCTTCCCCCTCTATTCGTCGACAACCACCCCCTTCAATGCTTCAACGACGACGAGCCTCTTCCACTCCATACGGCGCCGTCGCCGCCCTCCTCGACGGAAGTGGTTGTCAGGGCTATTGCCGAGCACCCTGCCTTTGCTGCCTCTGAATCCCTGTCTGTCTTCACCCTTCTTGTCGGTGTGAAGGAGCCGCTGCTGAAAATCGGGCTTCTGTCGACATTGTTGCGGTGATGGATGTGAGTTGGAGCATGGCGAGGATGAAGCTGGCGCTGGTGAAGAGAGCTGTTTGTTTCATGATTTATAATTTGGGTGGTTGGGATCGACTCTATGTGGTGTTGTTCTCCGATCGAGCGAGAAGTTTGTTTTCTTTGAGGAAAATGACAGAGGATGGGCGCCTTACCCAATCAAGCTTGTTTTCCGATGGCGCCTTACCCAATCGGATCACCGTCATCTCCACCAACATTTTAGGAGTTCCCAACTCGGTTTCTGCAAACTGATTTTGGTTGGATTTCAAGAATGACAATTGTAGTAACTCATTTGATGATTTTTAATTTGCCTGGAAATTTAAGAACAACTATTGAGCCCTCTAAGTAATTCCAACAAGCAAATGTGTATTCCACCAGTGGTATTCATGATGAATACTTTAATATAGTGATACGGTGAATTCTCTACTATTCCATCAAAGTTGAGATTGCATTTCAAGTTCCAAGAACAGTTTTTTGTGGGACTCTTAGTGCAATTTATACTGTTGTTAACAAAGCACTTTTCCAGTGACTTCGATTTTTTTAAGGTTTTAAAATTATATTGAGATGTGTTTAGTAAATTATATTTTATGTTTAATTATAATTAAAACGGTAAAATGGTAATGTATGGGGTATGTTTTGGGATTAATGCTTATTTATTGTAATATTTGTGGGGTGTATTTAATAATTGGGGTTCATTTAGTAGATTTGGGAGTGCAAATAGTCACCTCCTAATTAAAATGTATATCCTTTAGAAGAAAATGTTATACTGTTACACACATCGTGCACACAAGAGAAGTATATTCAAATTCTTATAATAGAGTAATATTTTTGTGATTCATAATCAATTATACCACGAGGTTCAGTATTTATTCCTAAGATAAAACTTTAGACAAATTCTCTTGTGAGACGCTAGTTATGTGAGACTATTGGTGAGATGTGTTAAAGTATGTCTATTATATAGATAAAGTATGTTTAATGGTTGTTAAAGTATGTTTTTGTAAAGTATGATGAATGATGAATTAAAGTATGATTTTAGAATGTTATAATATGATTCATTATTGACATAATTTAACTACAAATAAGTATACTTTATCTATATGATAATCATACTTTAATAATGGGTCAACCCGTCTCACAATTGTCTCACAAAAAACCCGTCACACAATAGAGACTCCCAAAATTTTAATTGCTATTATAATTATTTCTTCAACACATACTTAAAAAGCTGGTTACACAGTACAGGAAAGAAAATTTCTTGCTGTAGCTTGCAATATTAGTGATGTTTATAAGTAAAAAGAAGAGATGAGCACTCCATACAATGATTTAAGATGATTTTAACAATTTTCTTGAAGTAATAGTGAAGTGGCATAAAATTATTTTATATCTCATCCTTTTATTATTTCAATTCACACATTTAATCTTTCTTTTTCCAATTTAGATCCTATTCAACCCTCACTTTTAATCTTTTCTTTTTTTTTTAATTTTGATCCGATTCGTCCCATTTTTAACCTTTTAGGTCGAAATTTTTTAAATCTAACTAAAATTCTTAATTTTAATCCAAAATAAAATATATATATATAAAAATAAAAATAAAAAACAAAACAAAACTTGTCACTTCTTTTAGCACTATGGAATGTATATAGATCCCCTGCTAAAAGATGTGTTATTAAAGTGTCGAAATGGCTCAGTTGTTAATTTTTTAGTTTTGAATGGGATTTCACATAATTTAATAGTGTGTAACTGGAAAGTAGAAACCAGACTTGTACAACACAAACCTGCATATCACATAGAAAATCCAGAAACAACTAAAGTAAACCTCATTTACATTATAAGCACAAATCTGGAGAGATCAGTCGAATATCTCTTGGGCTTCAATTATGCTATGCTGACTGCCATGGAAGAAAACGCGAAAAGTAAGCCCCACGCAACAGATAAATATGAACAAGTTTATAGGGCAGTTTCAAATGTAGGCAAGAATGGTGAAAACTGGGCTTACTAGTCATCCTTGGATATGCGGTAGTACTTCTCAGCATGTTGCCGTTGCCCAATAAGTTGAGCGAAACGCTCGTCATGGGTTATGACTATGAGCTGAAAATTCTCCTGGCCTTTCCTATCCTCCATTATTCTGATATGTACAGAAACAATACAGAAGATATTAGAAAATACTTCTATGGGCAAAAGGCAAAAACTAACTCAGGAAATCACAGTCGCCCCTTTGAGATAAATTCATGGTGGTGTTTATAAGGTAAAATTTGAGTGAAATAATAAACGTAGAGGGTAACTATGTAAGGATGTATTCAGGCAAAAATCAGGGTAGTTTGTCATTATTCCTTTTCATATCTTCATCATATTTCTTACCTAACGAGAGCTGCAGCAAGACTCTCAGAATTTGGGGCGTCCAAATTTGTAGTAGGCTCATCAAGTGCCAGTATTCCACAGTTGAGACAAAAAGTCTCAGCTAATGCCAACCTAATGATTAGTGAAGCAAGGACCTGAGGATAAATAACAAAAGGAATTGAGCAATAGGAGTCAGAATAAAAGTTATGCCATTAGTAAATAAATCATGAGTCATAGCATTTGCCTTTTGACCAGCGCTACATCTTCCTCTCATTTCCAGCTCTGCATCACCAGTTTGCATTAAGACCTGCAATCGATACGAATTGATCGAATGAAAAAGAAGTAAAGAGGTGCAGCAACGTCCTCTAGAAGGATACAACATAGAACTATGGATACTGGAGATAGATCTTTCTAAACAAGGTGTGCAATTTAGCGATCAAGACATATTCATAGTTCGTATTTTAATTAACATCCTAGTATGGAGGCCAAGGCTAAAAAATATCTTTATCCCAGCAAGTTGTGAGAGAGCAAGCTAGAAATATCAGGGAAAATAATCTATCCCAGATACAAAATTGCTCAGTTTCAAATCATTCATAGTAACATACATGTTCTTCCTGGGGTTGAGGCGCTGAGGATATCAACATATAACAATAAATTTAGGGCAAACACTTGTGTGAAACCGTCTCACGGAATGAGCTCCATGAGACGGATAAGAAATAATATTTTAATAAAAAGTGACAACCTGTTAATGAAAAGTGATAGTGGTGCAGTGAACTATTTCTATTTCATGAACAATTCGAAGTATAAATTATAAGTGATAACATATTTAATAAAAAGTAATAACAATTTCAATAAAAAGTGATAATTATTTAAATAAACATATAATGGTCTCACTATGAGACCGTCTCAAGCAAGTGCTACCCTAAATTCATATGTAAATTCTATGAGATGGAGACTATGTGCAGTTGTTCATATATACAATATAGCCTGAATACCAAATAGATAAATGAATATATATTGGCATTGTGCAAGATGCCAAGGTCTTGTTTAGATTCTTGACAGCTTAAAAAGAAAAAAGTTAAAAGAAAGGAAAAAATACTTACCCTATAGCTGTAAGACCTACCAGCTCCATCAGAATCTGAATGAATACGAATATAATCAATATCTTGACCCCTGTATGTCTGTTGCCACAGTTCACGTATTATCTTGTTTATCTCTTCCATTTTCATTGAGTGGAAACGCATGAGGGCCCTAAAATATGAATTGAAGAAAGGTAAAAAGGTCAATTTGATAGTCATTGTCTCCATTTTCATGGAGTGGATACGCATGAGGGCCCTAAAATATGAATTGAAGAAAGGTAATAAGGTCAAGTTGATAGTCATTGTCCTAGTACGTCAAGAATAATAATATTAATAATATAGACGATGACAGAATGATAGCATGTCTTAGTCAATACATCACTGGCCAAAAAACAAATAGACATTTTTGCATGAAATCTCATTATCAGTTCTGAGTCGAAGTTAGATGGTTAGTATCTGGTTCAGTAGAGCCCTTTTCTGATTATAAAGACTTAATGTTCCTTCAACTGAAACAACCTCTCTCTCTCTCTCTCTCTCTGCGCAAGCAGAAAAGTTATGCTACATTAACATTCAACACAGAGAGTGCAGCACAGAGGATGAGACACCAGCTGTATATGATATAAGAGCAGAGATAATCAATAAGAGCTATCCTGAAACAGTTCAAATAATGCGAGTAAGCAAGAGAATGCTTGTAAGAGTGAAAAATACAAATCTCATTTTCTGGTTTTAAAAAAAAAATCACATCCAATCAGACAAGTCACATAAAATATAATCACTGAACATGTTAAAATTTATTCATTGTTCTTCAGTATTCAATTTACAATTTTTTTTCCATTGCTGTTTATATACAAAAAATTTCATCACTATAAAATAAAATAAAATCCCACAACCAATCACCTTCACTATGAATTCATTGCTGTTTATGTACAAAAAATTTCATCACTATAAAATATAATAAAATCCCACAACCAATCACCTTCACCATGAATTCATTCAGATTATCTTATAGTGAGTGAAAATTCCTTATCTAATCTGGAGACCAAAAATTTGCATCATGGAACATGCTAAACATCTGAGAGTGTAGACAGTGACATCATTAACACCATACTTAATAGTAGTGTTTATTAGTCTTCCCAAAGCACTAGTAAAAAAAATATTTTGCTTGCCTCATTCAATCATTCCCCATCTCCGAGGACACCAATCCTTTGTTTCACATCCAATTAGATGGGTGAATAGTGCTTTCTTTTAATAATATTTAGAAGCATTCCTAACATGCTGAATTGTTCTTTTCGTCATTGGCCATGAATTGAGAACAAAGTACGTAACTTGAGAGTGTTTAGATGCAATTCTAACATTTATGTTAAACAGGTAAACTAAATGTTTTTATGGTTATTCTGGGTACAGAAATAAGTCAAGATGGTCAAGTCCCTAAACAGGTTTAGGGAGTACTTGGTAAGGTGTAATGGGAGAGAGCAATGGGAATGAAAGGATATTGATTCCCAGTCCTAGTATGACTTATGAGGTAATGAGAATCCAAATTCCTCATTCATTCTCACTGATTCAATGAATATTCCCCATCCTTCAATCAACTTCATTCCCATTACCATTACCCTCATTAATGATTTCCCTTATCATTCCCATTCCGGAATTTGAACCAAGCGACTCCTTACATTGTTAACATAAACATGTCACATTAAGTTTTCTTGAGCCAATGACATTGTGTGTGTGTGTGAGAGAGAGAGAGAGATGATGGTTTCAGTAAAAAACAAATGGATTCACATATATGTCAAACAAGTCTGGACATTCAATAATAATAGAAGTTCATTTAAGATGCCCTTCTTCTTTATATGACTCATTTTGAAGGCTTGTTCACCTTTCCGCCACAAGCAAGCGAACCAAAGTAGTAATCAGATTCAGAAGGTGCCATGCAAATGAAAGACCAAGATAAATGTTAATTTAGTATACGAGCGCCATCGTGCAATAAAATCATGAAAAAATAAATCAACAAACAATCAAACTTAATAAGAAAGCAGTATAAAATAGAACAAAGTAACTAAAATGTGCAGATTATGGTCATTTTTTTGACAATATTATGGAGTTATTAAGGAGCATTAATTTGTATTAGTGGCATATTTTGGCTCACAAGGATTCAAGAGTCAATCTCGAATTATGAGCATTATATGATCAAGGAAGTTCAAAAGGAAATTAGGCAGTGAACTCATATGGAGATAATAACAAGGTGGTGAAAAAAAGAAGGTTATGGCTGATGAACAATGAGATTGATCAGAGGGGATGATGTAATATCCATCAACTACGCCCACTTTTTAATGGGTAATAACAGATTCTGAAGACGGTGAGAACTCTAAGGGAAGATAAGTAGGCAGAGATGTTGGATGATGATTATGAAACAACGGGGATGAAAGTGATGTGATGCAAGTGAATACATTTGTATCTATGTACTAACAAAACCACTGACATTGCATGAATTCACTCCCAACGAGCCTTAAAGAATTAAGCAATGATTTAAGCCTAGGGCCAACCCGTGTCTAACCATAAACTGTTCCAAGTATTTCTCTGTTTTGGACTTAGGCAGAGATAGGAATATAAATACGTAATCTAAGAGGATCCAAATACACCCTTTTCTTGTTGAAATTAACAATGAAACCTTGTTTCCTTGAAAAAAAACACTACAATTACCAGCGCTTAAATAGAAAGAACCGAGTTTCTATCAATGTAGAACCTAAAAGATATACTAATAACTATCAATTCGAGACATAAAATATAAAAACATTAATTTAGAAAATGAAAATTAAAACCTATCAAACAAAGACTCATTATCCTTATAATCCATAGCTTTATAATATATATATACACACATATTATTGTAATTTTTTAATCATTCCTTGTTTTTCTAGTTTTTGCACGTTTAAATTCAAAATATTGTTATTTTTTAGACAAATTTTTTAAATGTTTAAATAACAAAAAATTGTAAGATGTCAATCAAGGCTTTAAATTTCTGAGTCTTTAATTAATAAGTTCCTGAGTCTTTAATAGTTTAATTGATAAGTTTTATCTTTCACGCCCTTCAATGATTTTTTTCAGGTTCTGAATTGATAGGTATCCTATATTTCAGGCCCTACATAGATGAAAGTTCAAGAAACATTGATTGAATGTCGAAGATCTCACTTGTCAAGTGCTTTATAGTATCTGTCCAGGTCCTTATTTGCCATATCAGTTGTCTGCAAAAAGAAATAATAAAAAATTATCAGTTACTTAACAAAAGTCTGTATGGCTGAATTAGTTTATCAAAATATGCCACAGAAAATTATACAACGATCAACATAAATTACAACTCACCTTTAGCTGAATTAGTTGATCAAAATAGCGCTTGTCAATGTCTTTGTATTGAGCCTGCTTAAGATCAGCCTTATTTCTAGCAATGTTGCTCTTGTATACAGAAAAGGTGCCACGATACCTATTTAACTGCAATCAGAACCGTCCTTTTAGCTATGAAAGGAGTAATTCATATTCCAACCCATAGAAGAGCAGGGCAAAAGTCTTAACTAATTAATACAAACCTGTACCACATCATACAAGAAAAGAAACTAAAAACAAATATCTCGCAAGGGCATAAGACTCCTCCGACAAACCAATTCACCAGCCCCTTTTCATTTCCTCTGCTCAACTTTTGATTAGTAAATATATAAAAACGAGGATCTAAGTCATGAGGGAATGTTCTTAATAATAAATAGAAAATCATTATCCTGAAAGTTTTTAACTGCCAATATTGGCACCACTAATGCACACGTTAGGACTACACCATACATCAAACTTCAATACCATACTAAATTCATTGGATAAACTTTCACATTTAGAGCATGAAATATCTAGACAAGAATATTATTTGAACCTCTGTAAGGAGACTTTCTCGTTCTTGTGAAAGTTTCAGAAGCAACGATTCGATTTTTGGGACACCACCAATCTTCAGTGCATTATCTTCAAGCGATTCAATCTCCCGAGTCAGATCATCCACTTCGGCACTCAATTTCCTGTAATCTAAATTTTCCTCAATATTACGCCTAAATTCTGCCTGATTACGACTCAGGTCTCTACTCTTATCAATTTCCTTCATGATTTCATTCATTCTCATTTCACAACTTCTGAGCTCAACTTCCCGCTCAGTTTGTTTTTCTTGTAATGCTGTCAATTTCTCACCCTTACTTAAATTAATGTTTCTGAAAAAGAAATTTAATTAGGGAAACTTAAAATAGAGGGCAAAACCAATATCAGATTGTATACTGCCAAAACATACTCTTTGATTGTAGATAACATATTAAGCAGTTTATCAACTTCCTGTTCGTTTTTTCTATAATGCTCATCGGCCATTTCAAATTCTTGATTAAGCTCGACTTCCAAAGCGCTGTATTTCTCAAGCAGTTTTTTCGTCTCTTTTGATAGAGGACTGAGATCCTCTTCCAAATGCTGAATTCAAGAAAGGTGAGTGCATGAGATAATATATGAAGAATGAGGAAAATAGTTATAGAAGAGTAAGAACCAAGATCCTCTTCAAAATGCTGAATTGAAGAAATGTCAAATCATGAGAAAACAATTCATGAAGAACTTTCTATTACAGAACTCAACTAATTAGATAAAATAACTTATCAAGACATACATGGCATTAATTAACCATATTCTCCCCCACATAAACTCAGCTAAAATTTCTGGTTAATAGATGGATGATATATGCAAAAACTGAAAAATTCCATCAAATTCCAGTACCATCTATAGCAATATTTTCACAAAAGCAACAGCAATAGCTATTCAAAAATATTTACTTCTCAGGCTAGTTATTGCAAATTCAAGAGAATGTGTCGTTTAACATTGTATAGGCGACATCATGAAAACTACGATTCACTGTGTGATAAATAATAGTTCAATGCTGAAAAATATTAAACCAATGATTTTAACTTTTACAACCAGCTTTTTTGAGGAGAAACTATTAGATATTCAAACACAAATACAACCTCAGTGTTTCCTAAATTAGCAGAAAAGGGTCCAAACAGGCAAACATGCAGAGAGAATGATAGCCACAAGACAAATTTCTGGGATATTTATAATTGAGTTACCACTAAATCTGGAAATATAAAAGCACACATTGTTAATGATTGCATAAAAGTGTGCTTCGATACCAATTTTAAGTAATATCATATTTATTACCTATTAATGGTTTTTTTTCTAAAAATCATCATAAGATAGTAGACATCATGTAGTTAGTGATATTTCGTTAAAGATGATGTCTCCTGAAAAAATAAACACTATTTCAGCTTTAATGAGTTCTTTCTTTAGAAAAGTAATTTTTTTCATTCAATAAAAAGGGTACAAAGGCACAAGGGATTTTTAAGACTAGCAAGAAGTTCTAAAAAAAAAAAAAACACACACATACACACACAATTTCAACCTCTTACAATATCTGACACAATACAGTCTGGATAAATTGATCACATTCCACATTTTCCTCAATGAGTTGCTCGACAAACCATGCTACTAGCCTACTTCCTAGTTAGTAGTTCCAGCTCACATTATGTCTGCCTTATTCAAGAGTAGGGAAATTTATAAGTAACAAAAAGAGAAATTTGAGATAGAAATTTTCTATAGAGTTTATTTATGAAGTAAATTTTCCTAGACAAAGGTATCGGATGAAACTCACTCCCGCTATGAATGAACTATTTGCACCAGTCTATACATGGTGAATTATTTAACAACACAACCTCGTGCACACTAGTTGCACCGTGCAACTCGTGTATTTAAGATTTTAGTTGTTTTGCTAAAAAGCATTAGTTATTTCACTAAAAGTAATAATAGAGGATAGTGAAATGCTAATATTTTAATGCTCTTAAAAATACACATGAACTACTCAAGCCAACCGGTGCACACAAGTCTTACTAATATAACTAGTGGTCCTTCAATGCCTTTTGTTAAATGCAAGAACTGTCACATTATATTACACGTAGCATGCCATACACTTTTTGGTTGTTTCCAAAGGAATATCCCAAATACTTAACTTGTAAACTCAATGCCTTGCGCGACTTATCAAATTTCCCAGTGCTGTGATCAAGAAGTTTAAGAAAATATAAAATAACTTACAGATTTAGAAAACATTTAGAACTGACACTATCATTCTGATATGTCATTGAAAATGAGCACACAAAAACTTTTCAAAGAAAAAAATGAAGGGAATCTTGTGTATTCAGGGATCTCTGGAAAAATAAGAAACCGTTAATCAATTCGGTTGATCCAAGTGAATACAGGAAATAAGACTACACTAAAGAAATAACTACATTTTAGCCATATGACAGACTTAACCCACAACCTCCAGCTTTGAGTGGCTTGTGCAAGTTCTCTCACATATAATCTTTCAGCATATGAGACAACAATGTATGATGATGTAATGTACTCAAAATTCCCACATAAGTAGAAGAAAGTACCAAATCATTGGTCTTACACATAAAAGGAAGTAATGAACACAACATACAATGATTACAAGTTCACCATGGCTATAGGAAAGACAAGAGATTGTGAAATTTTCCCAAGCTTCAAATAAATAACCATATCCTAGCTAAACAGGATTTATTTGAAAATGAGCTTGTCAAATCACACAATGGACATGAATATGGCCTCTATTTTTCTCAAAAACACTTGGAAACCTGAACTACAGACTTATCAGGACTTAATTGTGTTTCACTAATATTTTCATAAGAAGTGAGCAAAAGCAAATAAGTGATGTCTTACCAATTTTTTTATAATAAAGATAGATCTCCATTGTAAGGTTATTGCATGTTCTGCATTTTTAAAATTACCTTTAAATCAAGCTCAATCTGACTTTTCTCTTCAGCCATTTGATCTAAATCCTCCTCCACTCTTTTAATGTTGGATAATGTGCTAGTAACCTTAATATTCTCTTCCCTTACACTACTCAACCGTGATTGAATTGATGACAATTCTTCTTGCATGTTCAACTGTTGTTCATGCAACTCCTCCATTTCGTTTATCACGGTATTCCTGATAATCAGCAGATAAACACAATCAGAACATATTCCTGGAGAAAACCTTTAGTTGTAAAAGGCTCAATACATGTGATCAATTAGGTCCAGTGTGAAGGTCAGAGCTGTACCCAAAAGCAAAATATTTTCCAGTAAACACAATCAGGAACAAACAAATTCATAATCATTCTAGAGAATAAAAGATAAAGATTGTTACAGACTTTTTTTTTTCCATCATTTTCAGCTCGGATGAAATTTCTTCCTCGGATTTGGCACCTTGAACTTGAACATCAAGTTTGCTTTCCAATTCCCCTACTTGTCGCTGCAATGTTTGTACATCCTGGAACAGCCTATCAGCAGCATCTACAGGTTGTATCAAAACATCAACTGAATCCTTTTCAGCCTTTATTTGAGCCAAAACACCCAGCACCTGTAGGAATAAACTGTTATGAGAAAGATGGTATGGAATTTTAACTGAACTATATTAAGCAACTCTAAATAAGGAATCACGCTATGGTTGGCTTTTGGAGATCCAAACAGTACAAACCATTTTAAACAAGAAGTATAGAAAATGTTGTCATGGTCATATGCACTTCACATCACCAAACTCAATCAAAATAGAGATTACACCAAAAAACATCGTGAAGAGAAATACCCAATCCCTTACTCATGTACTCAAGCATATCTACAAAATGCAGTGAGAAATGATCCTTTACCATATAAAGACAGAAATTTTCAGTTCAATCCTCCAATTTCCCTTGATGATTAACAATTCTCTTGTATCAGAAACCTGGGTAAATACAATTTCCATGCATCCTAGCGGGAGATATTTTACTCAAACTGTGAGATGATGAACATGATCAAAACATCAAATTTAAGAATACTCGTCGTGCTTCTAAATTAATTGCTGAAGGATTTAAATCACTGTTCACAAGAGAGCAATAAGCAATCAAGTAATTTTGATCAGTCAAGAGTTGTGATAAATTAATAAAATTTGGAAATCATAGACAAAGGGTCCAAGCAATGTTTTATAAGATCAGATCGTAACAATAGTATGCAATAGTAATACTTATTTTCATTTTATGTTTGTTTACAACTTATAAATTTGGATTTTAATTTGTTATCCAAAAATTTGTTTGTGTTGATCATATTATAAAGCCGGATTTCAAATCTTCTAAATCCTACTCTATAATACCTATTATACCTACTCATTTAAAATACTTTAATTCAAAAATATACATTATCTCTCTTACTTTTGATCTTCTTCCTCTTCCTTTTCAATCATTCGATCATTAGCAAACAATATAAATATTACACATCAACTTTTCAAATCCTAACCCACCATAGCTCTACAAACCAAACATACTTTAAAATTCAAAACAACTTTTCACTATTCAGAGAAGACAAAGTCAAGCAAAGCTCAAACCAAACATGGTTCATCCTAATTTAGAGTAAAACAGATAACAAATTGAAGAATATATATTCCTAAATGCGTGTCAATGAAATCCTCTATTTAGTGGGAAGACATGATTCCTCAAGTAGGAACTTATAACAACACAAGAATGAGCAGGTCCTTTGGGTAGATGCCCATCTACCTATTTTAATAAAAGATAGTCATTGAAAGGAAAATCTCGCAGTAGCAATCACAAGCAAACCATAATAACCAAAATATACCGTCGTTGAAAATTACATCATCAAGAGCCTGATTCCTTTGATCCAGTTCTTCATTTAAAATGTTCAGGTTTTTTCCAGCAAGAGGAATCAATTCCTTGCCAGTTTTGACATATTCTTCGTACACAACACGAAGCTTGTCTAATTGCTGAAATTCAAGTTCAGAATTCGAAGAGTTCGCTGACAACAATTTAATTCTCTCTGCAGTAGTTTTCGCGACCACCTTTTGCTGCAGTTATGCCCAAAGAGTTAAGAACATCTTGATCAAGTATCATAAGTTGGATTACATGACATAATGATGCAATCATTCCAATTTAGGCACCTTTTTGATAAATGCATCTTCCTCGTCTGGTGAAAAAGGTCTCTCACAGCTAGGGCAATGGTGTTGAGTAAGGGCAAGTCTTTCAAATGGTTCAAATATTTGCATCATGCCATTAGCCACGTTAAAATCTCTGCACATAATAAAGTAAATAGCAGGGTATTGTTACTAATGACACACCTGTGCTGATAATACATGCAACAGGCTGTTTTGTATATAAAACATATAAAAGAGCAAACCTTTTCTGCTCATCTCTTTTTTCCTTAACTCTCTCCAAGATTTTAAGATAAGAGTCAATACCACCAGCTTGCTGATCCAAGGAATGAAGTTTGGATTCAACAAATTTCCTCCTTGCTGCATCGAACTCGAACAATCAATAAAATAATTTTGAAACAGAACTTTTTTATGAGGACTGTGTAATTGCACAACCATTGCTTTAGATTAAATAAATAATAATTAAAAGGTAATAGCGCACAAGAAACAAAACAATATCCTATAGCTCAACAGGCCAGCTACTACTCTCTAAAACAGTAAGAAGTGGTTTCTTTGTACAATATATGAACTCCAAAGATCATTTCCATGATCGGTCTTACAATTAAAGCTCTCATCCATTCAATCACATAGTCAAACCCTCTAACTAGAAAGCTCTGACTGCATAATCAGCATTCTATAAGTCAGACAGTCTTTTAGAGTATATTTCATGAACTTGATAGTGCAGATGTCTCATCTGAGCACATTCCAATTGCTTGTTGGTAAAACTAATCCAGAGAAAATTGCAAAACTAAATTAGACGACCATGGCAAACAAAAATACTCTTCATATGGATAATGAAGGTTTGTGTACAATTTTTCCTATAAATCTTACATTCAAGATCATGCCGAAGTTTTGACAAGTTACTGTTAACTTCTTGTATCTTCAACTTCAGTGTAAGCACCTCATTTCTGGCTTCATCAGCTTTTTTATCCAAGTCATCATACTCTTTCTGAAGGGAACTGTGGGAGAATTGATATCAGAGTGCAAACACAATTTTTTTTATTGGACACTTAGACTGGAAATTGAAAAAAAATGATAGTTCAAGGACATAGAGGATTGGTATCAGCAAGTCTGAGACATTCAGAGAAATAAAGACTTTTAAGTTATTGATTTGATCAACAAAGATGTTTCAAGGAAAATGAGTCATAAAAATGTTTCTAAAGATTATTATACTCTTCAGAAATTCTCTTATACATTTCATTACCACGGTCAAAATATGAGTGAAACGCTTTTGTTCTATCTGGAGCAATCAGCAAAAAAAAAAAAAAAAAAAAAAAAACCCTCTCTAGATAATGGTTTCATGATGATATCAAATATTCTTTCCACAGCGAAGATGTCGATAAAATGTAATTCTCCCAGGAACGATGCATCAAGATATCATTAGTTGACAATTGGCATTAAACAAGATAATCCGGATGCTTCCAATCTTAACATTAAAACTTAATCCAATATGGAAAGAAAGTTAGATAAACATATATTTTGACACCACAATTAAATGCCCCTTTGAGACTCAAATTTTTCTTTATATTTAAAATATCTACAAAAGTACTGTCCACTTCTACATTATCAAGAAGACACTAGGACTAAACTGACCAAAACCTCAAGTCAAGTAGTTCGGCGTATAGGTGGAACTGTTTTTGCTTCCCCCAAAACCCCATTGACATACTTTTCACAGAGATTAGTGGGTGCAAGAGACTCGATAAATGCATTAATAAGAGCAAACATTTCCATTAAAAGAAAATAGATTATTTTGACATTTCAAGAACACTGCATTAACTAAATCCATTGTCATCTATCTTCGCTCCCCAGCATTTTTTTCATAATTCTCAAAGTTGAATTAAGTGAAGATTTAAAAAGAATTAGTCCATTTCAATAACTCCATTCCATGCTTCCAGAGGGAGGTGACACAGCTCTTTAATAAGCAGTTTACACGATTCAAATTTTGGATTTTCAACAAATTATTTCTGTGAAAGAATAAGATCTTATCATGAAAGAAAATGTGACAGCAAGTTATCAATGGGTTATGGACAGGTCAATAATTCCCCTAATGATGTATAGCAATGAAGAAAGAGAGAAGCAGCAATCCAATCAAGGCCCAAAAAAGAACAGTTCCCAGGTTTGAGCCTTAGGTTCTGATACCATGCTAAATTTTGAATCGTACATACAATGAAACAATTGAATAAAGAGAAAGACAAAGCAAAGATGCAACAAGTTATGTCCACATGTAAAGTGCCTCTGGGACCTAATTATAACAGTAAAAGAGAAAAGACAACAGTAACAACCTTTGAACCTGAACAATTTCCTTCTTCAAATCCTTGTCAGGCGGAATTCTTCCCTTCAATACCCCTCTAATCCTCTCCTTACATTCGTCCACTCTAGATAATACAGAAAAAGGCATTAGATAAAAATATGAAATTTCGCAGAAGGAGATGAAATTTTTGAGAGGATTAGCAAAATGATAAACAGAGACTTGCATTCTTCTATGTTTCTTTCTTTGATTTTCTAAATCATTTTTCTTATAAGAAAGTAAAACTCTATCACAGGAATCAGCACCCATGGCATCCCTTTCCTTCCTAAGGACATCAATTTGCATTTCTAAGTTCAACTTTTCATGTCTTTTGAGTTGTAGATTCATTACAAAATCTCTCGCAGCCATCTGATTGGCTTTTCTTTCCACCTCAATTTGCTGCACAGATTGTTAGATAACATTAGTTCTACACTATAAGATAAAAGGAAATTCTAGAAATTTACCACCAGAGTACGATTACCAAGTTTTTTTCTCTCTCATCAATAGCAGTAACATCAATAGCAGCAATCTGAGCTTCCAATGAATCACGTTCATCCTCCTTGTCTCGAATACGTTTCAAAATGCCCCTCTGTTACATAATCATACAACAGTAAATAGAATTTTACAAAAAAAAAAAAAGCAAAAAAAAAAAAAAAAAAAAAAAAAAACAGAACAAAATAAAATAAAACAAATGGGCATAAAAACAAGACGAAGAGATACCTTCACTTCTGATTTAGCTTCATTTTGGGCAACAATTTCTTTCCAACGATCATTTGCATGCATGTACAGATCAAATTTTGCCTTAAGTTCCACTTCATTTGATTTCTGAAAAGTTATAGAAATCTCCATCATCAAAATCAGGCACACATATGAAGTTAGATAACAAAATACAAAGAGCACCTAGCAATAACAACATATCAAGACAATACTTTTCAAATATATTACTAACCTAACGAAATTTTCGTGCATGAAAGACTTCAAACAAAAATGTGGAGTTTCAAGTATATTCTTATCAAGAGTCACCTTCCAGAACTATGTAGAAATATTGACCACTAACTTCACAGAAGAGGCATCACTAATCAACACTTCAGTTGGAATAATAAAGTTCCAAATTATTTCCTTGATAACAGTTCAACCTTTTAGATAGTACCAGAGCCAGTAAGGGACTCGTGGACTGCTCATTGCATTCTAAACAGTTCTGCCTCAAGATAAAGGCAGTTGATCTGAGAATATAAACCAAAAGACTATAGAGGATGGTATGGACAATTCACAAATATAAAAATATGGTAAAGACTCCAATTGCATCCTTGAACTGTTGAATTCTAATTAAGTTATAGGCCAATGAAGTTGGAATGAAGCTACTTGGTAGAGTCAACTCAAAAATAAAAGATATTCATAAATTTTATACTATAGTAGGGTGAATTTGACGGTTACTTAGGAAGTATGAAGCATTAAAAATAAACAATAACTGCAAAATTTAAGCAGATGAGTGTATAGCATAAAGAAATGTTGCACCAGTAAGTTTTATATATAAGTAAAATGATAGAGAAAATAGCACCTTCTTTGCTTGTAAGTCCTTTTTCAGATCCTCAAACTTTGATTTAATTCGATCAGCAAGGTCAGAAGCAGCCTCATCACTAAAAGCTCCACTTGGTACAGAACCTAAATTGTGCTTTCTGAATAGGGTTCGAATCATAGAATCTCTTTCAGACTTCAAGGACAAATGTGCCTATAGGACCAAAAACAGAGGGCATAATCACCAAAGAAGTTAGAATGACATTATGACAAAGCAATATAATCTAACATGGCATTTTGGAAACTAAGCAACAACAATTACTTCTACAGCGGCTTGAAGCTTGGCAATCTCCTTCATATTTTTTGCAATGACATTTGCAAGAACTTGACTTTTTTCCCCTGTATCTGCCTTATCCCTAGATAACTTGTTAAGTTTGGATTCTAAAATTGCAATCCTTTCATCGAAAGTGGATTTCAATTCATTTAGTTCTTCATCAGTGTCTATTGGAAAAAAATTGAAGACCATAAAAATTAACACCAACAATAATTCAAAATATGAGAAAAAACCAGAAGCATAAAATTAAAGAAAGATCAAAGACAATGTGCATTCATTTGGCAGACCTTCACATTCCTCAGTAAGTGCTGCTAAACGTTTCTGACATTCCTCCACCTTGGATTTTCTCTCCCCTGACTTTGTGGCTATTTGACTGTGTAAATTTTGTAGGTCCTTCAATAGTGATTCAGTATGATTGATCTCCCTGTCCATATTCTGAATTTTTATGTCAAGCTCCTTCATTTGACAGTTAAGTGTTTCTGATTTTGCTTCATCTTGTGCGATGTTTTCCCGTAGCTGGATGAAACAACATGTCAGCTTCATCAGAGAATAAAACTTTTAAAGTTCACAATAATAAAGAACATTTCAGTAATTGTTCTTGAATGTTTCTTAAATTCCAAATAAAGTTCAAGTTCCCTAGTTTTCTAGTTAGCGAAATAAAGTGTCAGGACAAACCGAGGTCCGGAGTCCAATCAACAATTTCTTATACTCCAGATATAGTACATATGGGTGGTTAAAGTCATAACATCCAGAGTACAATGAAGCAATACATAATGTTGGAGCAGTTGTTTTGCAAGATCTTATATGTGTTTACACAGAAAGGACCAGGAACATTTTTTATCATGTAGGAATATCTGCCCTAAAACCATTTTTAGCTCTAGGATACAGTTCTCACATTGAACCTAAGAACTCCATGGATTAACAACTTGTATTATGGAACTCTCTGACTATTAACAAAACTTTTTAACTAATATAATATCTTCCAGAGGTTTGCAACATATTCTGACATATTTAACATTGAAAGTGATATATGCCTTCAAGCAAAAAACCATTAACGCATACGCTAAACTCACAGCATATGTTTCAGGTCAGTCACATACTTCTGCATAGTTACTTCATCTACACTCTATAAACGGCGCAACTGGTACTTAATCCTTACCATGCGTTAATTTCTTAATGCAAATTTAAAAAAAAAAAAAATTGATTCACAACAAAATCCAACAACATACAAGTTAAAATTTTCTAGTTTCTAAGCAAATTGTTGCTACCAATCAAGCTTCTTTCCATGTTTATGTAGCACAGGACATGGTATAAAAAGCTTCAGATATAAGCAGGCCATTAATTCAATACGTGTCATCTGAGTTTAACATAATTAGGGGTGGCAATTTCAAACACGGCACGATAGCACAATACAAAAATGACACAAAATTGTATTGTGCTATCATGTAACATATATTTCCGTGTGTTATCATGCCATTCTTGTCTTTTTATATAATTTCGTGTCATATTTGTGTTAAATTATATTTTAAATTAACTTTGTTTTCTTGTCATGTTGATACCTTGCAGAATTTTATTACTCCCTCCGTCCCAAAGAAGTCGGCACACTTTCCCTTTTCGTTTGTCCCATAAAAGTTGACACATTTCCTTTTTAGTACATGGGTCCCACTCAAAAACAATTAATTTATGCTCATGGGGCTAACATACACCTCTAATACAACTACCCACTACACATTAAATATTATTTCTCTCACTTCACTATACATTAAATTATTATACTCCTTAATCTCCGTGCCCAAAAAAATGTGCGACTTTTCCGGGACGGAGGGAGTATTAATTATTTCATGTTCTAAATTTTACTTATTAAATTAATTTATTTTTCTTATCGTGCTGTTATCATTTTGTGTTAACACGAACTTTTTAGTGTTTGTATCGTGTCAGCACAAATCCTTATAGTGTTGTGCTCGTTTTCGAGCTCTAGCCTCTTGTTGTTATCAAGTTGACATGAAACACGAGACAATAACACGAATTGACACCCCTAAACATAATAAATGACAAGTTCGAATCCCAACTATTCCTGCCAAGACAAGAGGGAGAGGGTTCAGATTAAATTCAATATTTGAGTAAACGAATGTTTATGGAAAAGATTGGTCAGGTGAGAAGTTTATGAAGTGTGGGCTTTAATGTTTCTGAGAACATGTGTTTTCTGCAATGAGTTTGACTAACATGTTATCATCCCAAGGAACGAAAAATTCTTCCCAACATATAAATCATTTGCCATACAAATAAATTTGGTCAAAGATAGCATACTTGGGTGAATATGTATGAAGTCATATTTATTAGACAATGAAGAGAACAGCAAGAAGCTCATTTCAATTATTAGCTAGGAAACTCTCCATGTATCATGGATCAAACTCCAATATCAGTGCATCAAATTGTTAGTTACTACTAAGTGCAGGACTAAGGAGAAACAATTTCCAATTAGAGAGAGACAGAGGAAGGCAACACATTGGCAAAATTAAGAACAGAATGAAGACAATGGCCATCACAGACTGAGCCGAAGTTTAGATTCATTCCATGATGGACACTACTAGCAAGAGTTAAGGCTTAGATTAATCTTGAAGCATCCCATCCAAAAAGATATGGAAAACAAGTGCTGGCAAGCAGGAAAACAAAAAAATAAAAAACAAATGACATGTGACTTCTCTTTTCCCTGACTTTTAACTGGTTCAACAAACCAGTTGAGCAATGAAACCAGCCAAAGACAAATGTTTCAGAACAACCATTTATATCCTTGTGCTTAACAAGCATTCACAACAATTATTAATCAAGTAACACAAGTCAATTTGTTGATTAATTCCAGCATTATTTCCTTCATAATAATAATGAAAGAAAGGAAAAGATAAGAAAAAAAATAGAAGTATTCAGATGAAGCCCAAACAGGAAAAGGGAAGTGAGTTATCCAGCTGTAAATTTCTCCCATAAAATTATATAAGACCATAATACTAGATATATTCATTTCTCTGCATGTTATATTAGAACCTTAAAAGCAGCATCTTTCAGGGTCTGTAGATGCTCCAGTTTTAGTTTATATGCCTTTATCTCTTGTCCCTGGTCCTTGTGAAGCTTTTTGATAACCTCTAGTGCCTTTGTGTACCTTAGAAGATAACAAACATCAATCATAACTCTCAGTAAGAACTACAAGACAGTATAACAAAATGCTTGCCTAGGGAAATATGAAAAACTATAACTTGGAACATTGAATATGGAAATGTGTAGAGAAGAGGTCATCAAAAAGAGTTCCAAGGCAAGAAAATGTGTGGTGTATCTAGAATGTCGAATTGAATGACTAAATTAGGATGTCTTGAAGAACATTGCTTGTCTAGTTGCATCAAATGAAAGCACAGAAGAAATTCAAAAAAGGTAAACACACTTCTTGTAGTATACCACTTTACCTGGTTGCAGAAAAGATGTCATCAAACTTTTTTTTCAGCGTTGCTGGTTCTTGTAAAGGCCAATTTGCCTCATCCTGGTGAACGAATATAACATTCTCAAGAACAGCCTTGGACACCCCCATAAGAGCAGGAATTTCTCTGTCCATATCAGCACATCGATAGCTTAGGCATACTTTCTGTCACTTGGAAACATAAAAATCTTCATGAGTAGATCTTCCAATATTCCTAAATTGTGATAATGGCATGACATATCAAATCTATAAATGGCATAAAATAAATATCAAAATAGGCGACATTAAATTTTATAGCTAATACCATTCTAATTCGTGAATCAGGATAGAAGCAGGGAGCACAATATCCATTCAACAAAAAAGTTTGAGAAATAGACAGGTAATGTGGGAAGTTACATCAACAAAGATGTGCACCAAATACTATAGTTGATCAAGTCCATTATTTTAAAGAGCATCCCCCCCCCCCAACAACACGCACACACACAATTCTAGATACTTCTTATCTCCATCATCCACCTTTCCTCACACTACCCACAGCCAAATTTTGTTAATGCAAATCATTCTGATTATATAGTAATCCCGTTTATATTGGCGTTGCATAATTCATGTTCTTTTATGATAATGATACAATATAATTGTTTACTTAATCACCCATATATTATTAGTTGTCTAATTCTCTTATCATGAGTAAATTGAACATAGAATAACAAGATTATATTAGAATCTACAAATGTTCCCAAGTAATATAAGTAATATTAGAAGTTGAAAGTTTCACTTTAGCCATGAATTATTAAATATTAGACATTGCCTAACAGTGCTCATTACTCATTTCATGCGAGTTATTTTACCTCTCCAGACTGCGGATTTATTGTCTGAAGCACAGACTCAATTGCTTTGTACTCCATCTTCGCAGTTTTTTGAGTTAGCTGAAATGACCTAATACAGACGACATCCTTCCTTGCCGCTGTCTTAAATCTTAGCTTTATCTGACCCTTTGTCTCAGTCTCCCCTGCAACCTAAAAACCAAATTCTACAAAACTTAAACAATTGCCTGAATTACAAACCATAGGTAGAGGCAGAAAAAGGTGAAAACCTTAGGATCGTGGATGAAGCTTTGTCCAGACCGTGCATTTGGAGGCAGTTCCCCTGTGCAAGCTACTTTCAAGCACTCAATTATTGTCTACAGAAATAGTAAACAATTATATAAATAACATATTTAATTCAGTATTTCAGAAGGTAACAGGCTAAAAGCATTGAAAAGGGACTATAGAGTGAAAGAAGAGATGTTGCTTCCTTTTCTATGTAGTTTAAAGGACCGCAGAAAGATATAATCAAAAGGATTTTAAGTGAAAACTGGTAGCATATAGTAACATGAAGGTGTGATGGTTCTTGCAAACAGGAATATCAGCTTTGCCAGAGATATGATCAAACAAATCAATTAAGCTTATACGCAAAAGTTTAAATTACCACAACGCAAAATCCTTAAGATGAATAGACATTTGGATAACCCCAGTAAAGCGTTCACAAATCTGTATGCACGACATGATATAGAGAGAAAAGGCGAAAATAATTATACAATCAACGTAATGCAGCTTCTTAATAAAAATATGCACCAACTAAATTAAAACTCAGCAGATAGAAGTAGATTGCCAATTCTAAAATTATGTATTGTCAATAATCTCATGGATTATACAGGCAATGATTCAACTACACCATACAAGCGAGAAGGAGTTTAAAATTAAATTGCAAATTGCTCTCTGTGAAGTAAATGTAAATGAGCACAATCCACAGTAAAATTACAGCAAGAACTTGATGACGAAACAAAACATACAACTGAAGAAGCAAAAGAAACAAGACGTATAGAGAAGAGCGTATGAATTATTACTGTTTTTCCAGCGCCGTTTGGGCCAACGATGAGAGTCAAGGGCTTGAAGAAGGCAATGACGTTCTTGTTTTCCGGGTCGAAACTCCGGATGCCCTTAATCAACATTTTATCAACAGTACTCATCTTCTTTGCCCTTCTCTACCTGGCTTATTCTCAATAGGTTAAACGGAACATTGAATAGTTATCGCAGGAAGATGAAGGATTATCCAGTCGCGAACCAATGAGTAGGGTACAAGATGGAAGCCGGAAAGAGCGAAGAAGCGTAAATGGGCGGGGAGGTGCGTATACTAGTTATATATACTTCCCGGTTCGAGTATATTCTTCAAAGGGTTAATTACGCGAGAATAATAATAATAATAATAATAATAATAATAATAATAATAATAATAATAAATTTTATTGTGCTAGCATTGAACTTATATAGTTTATGGCTAGGATATTCTGATAAGAATTTAATGGGTTAGATAGAAATTAACTGGCCTTATTATAAAAATTATACCTTAAATATGTTGTTCATGTTTGTAAGTCTCAGTTTTAGCCGATTGAAAGGCGTTGTGATGGGCATGTTTGGATGTTTTATTTGGGTATGATTTGAATAAAAAGTTGCCATTTTATTTTCATTCTGTAAAATGTCCTCAATGATTCTTGTTAGCCGATCCTGTCCCTGGATGGTATCAAAGTCATGACAGTTATAATTGATATGTTATGAATCAACACATATTTTATCATGAATTTCATGAATATGATTAATAAGAAGAATAATAATAAGAATATTAGAAATGAGGAATATGATATTCTAGAGAATTTAGATCTGCTTAATAAGTGGATCATCCCTAAGATAGAACCTAGATTAATATATCAATTAAGTACTTTTGAAAAAATAGGTTTACAACAAGTAGTCAAAACTACTGAATAATCGATTTCATTAGATAGTAATGATATGGTAATTAGATTATTATCTGAAAAGGATATAGGTGCTTATAGCAATACTCATAAATTCCTTCATATAGGATTAGTGCA
The DNA here is from genome assembly GCA_023678885.1 of Pogostemon cablin. Taxonomy (NCBI): domain Eukaryota; kingdom Viridiplantae; phylum Streptophyta; class Magnoliopsida; order Lamiales; family Lamiaceae; genus Pogostemon; species Pogostemon cablin. Next base: position 9,377,681 of record CM043008.1, on the reverse strand, counting down.
AATTGCATTCAAACATTTGAATTTAAAAGGATTACCAGAAAGCTTTATAGCAGCTTTAAGAGATGGTAGAAATTTAAATTGGAAGCAATCTTTAATGGGTATTATACAATTCAGCCTAGCAAATGGACCATTTTATTTTAATGTCTATCCTAATTTACAATTGTCTTTATCTGATGTTAATATACTTGATGCTTTAACATTAAATGTTAAAACACATGGTTATAATTATATTCCTGGAACAGAAGTTATATGTATCTGTTACAGAATATATTATAAACAATGATATACACTGAATCCTCAGTGTAAACTTATTGATAAAATGAAAAATGAAACAATAATTATTGAAACTAATTTTAGTAGGTCTAATATTACTACTAGAAGACCTATTAAATGGGAAGAAATTGACTTTCCAGAAAATTGGATTATTGAACAAGCAGTTCCTGTACAAACACAGGTACAAAATCAGAATAATATTTCTGATATTCTCCAGAATACTGATGGAACAGTTAATATAAAATTTGAGAATAATAAGTCTCTACAAAGATATAATTCAATGAGAAATTATATTTCTCCAATAGAATACAAAGTGGAATTACCACGATCTTCAACTTCTCAGATAAGAGAAGATACCAATTCTGAGGTATTTACTCCTGTTACAGAAAGAATATATATTAACAGGAATAATATTGTCAGAGAAGCAAATACTCATAATATAGATGAGTCAGAACTGACAAGGTCGGAAATGGATTTTAAAATTTAATTTATGGATTTATATGAAAAAATAAATTTTAGTTCTGGTTCTTCAGCCAGAAAAATCATTTCTGAAGAATTTAAAAGTCAAGGTTATACACCTTTTAGAAAATGGTTTTTTGAGAATTTTACTCAAAATGAAATTATAAGTTTTCAAGAAGAGTTTTATAAAACATGTGAAGAGAAAAATGTGTTAATACATTTTGTAGTATGGTTTATGAATACCTATGTAAAAAATTATATTTCTATTTTAGAAAGAAATTATAATTTGCAAAATGGTACAGTTGTGACAGATACATATCCTCCACAACAATCTTTTCATATTGAAAAAAATGGAAAAATTTATAATTTTTTAGCTTTTGCTAAACTTATAGAAGATGATACAATACAGATTACTTGTAAACATATTAATACTATGTTTGAAAATCAGAATTATACAAATTTATTTTTTAATGTATTAGGAGAACAAATCCAGTCTATTCATAATAAACTGGATATGATTATATCAGTTATCAATAAAAATAGTCAACCCACTGTAATAGTTACAGAAAAGGAGAAAAAAGATTTATAAAATCTCCAGTCTGTAATAATTACAGATAAGGGAAAAGAAGCTTTGCCAAGTTTCCAACCGCCTCCAGTAATATCTAATTTTAAAATCAAGCCATTATATGAGCTTGAGAAATATTTTGAGGAAAAATTTAATAAACTAAGTATAAAAACTCTTGATAAAGAGTTATATGATAATATTATAGAAAATCCTGATTATAGGCAGGTTTTTCAAAATCAGATTAATAAGATCAATACTAAATGGGCTGATAAGCCTATTCAGAATAAGTTTTATTACAATAGACCAACAACCATGGATGTATTACATGAAGAATACACTGATACTATTGATATTAGTTATTCTGGTAATAAGATCTATGAGTGGAATATTGATGGTTATTCTAATAAACAGATTTATAATACAGTACATAGAATGCTTATGTACTCAACTATTTGTAAAAATAGCAATAATTCTGATAAGGATTAGCTTTATGCAATGAAATAAAGCTAAATCAACAGATTAAAAGGCAAAATCTCGATGAGAAAAAACAATTGGGAGAATTTTGTCAACAATTGGGTTTGGATAATCCTTTATCTAGTAAAACCAAAATTAATAAAGATAAAAAGGTTTATAAACCTAAATATAGGAGATATTCTCCTAGACAGATTGAGAAAAAGAATAAAAGAAAGGAAGAAAAGTTCCAAAAGAAGTCTTATAAACAAAGATATAATAAGAAAAAAGAAAGATATAGCAAAATATGTGGTAGAAAAGCTCATACCAGAGAATTTTGCTGGACGAATAAAAAGATTAATAATCTTGAGATTCCTGATGATATCAAGGAAATTATAATACAGACTCTTGAAGAAAAATCTGAATTTGAGAAATCAGAATCAGAATTTTCATCAACTTCTGAATCAGAAGAAGAAATCATCAATAATTTAGTTGATGAAGACATTTCTGAATCAGAAGAATGTGAGCCTTGTAAAGAAGGATTTATATGTCCTAAAAAGATTAATAATATTGATAATAATCAATCTGAGTTTTATAAGATTATATCTCAATTCTCAGAGATGTCAATAAATGTTTTAACTTCAGATAATATCTTTGAGGTGCTAAAAAAATTAAAGATCCTTTATTAAGGAATCAAATTATTAATGAAATTAGTAATGAAAATGGAGCTTCCTCTTCTAATAAATAAGAAGAATTGACTCAAGACATTCTTAATAAGAATAAGTCTTATAACATGACAGAAGTCATGAACCAGTTAAGAACCAAATATCAGGTTCAAAGAGATATATCTCTACAAGATCTTCATAAAGAGGTTAATAATCTCAGAGAAGAAATACAATTATTAAAGAATAAGAATATTATTCAAGAATCTGGAATATCTAGATTGGAGGAATTATCTAAAGGAAAAAAATATTTCACATCAGAATATTTCTCAAAATATTGAGGTTAATAAACCTAGTATGTTTAATGACACATTTTTTTCTACTATTGAGATGGTTATATCCCAAAAATGGTATATAAAAATATCATTATTGATTGATAATCATTATACAAAAACATTTATTGCTCTTGTTGATAGTGGTGCAGATTTAAATGTTAACAGGAAGGGTTAATACCTACTCGATATTTTCATAAAACTAGTCATACATTATGGCATGCAGGAGGTGATAAACTCCAAATTAATTATAAGCTCCCTAAAGCTTATGTGTGTGTTAATAATAAATGTATTTCACAAAGTTTTATACTTGCAAAAAATATTTCAAACCAGGTTATACTTGGTATCCCATTTTTGAATAATATTTACCCTATAAAAAAGATTGCTAATAAAGATATTATTGGTACTTTTAAAGGTGATGATATTTTCCTTGAATTTATTACAAAAGTTTTGCATAGTTTTTATGATAATATCAAAGCAAAACAAGATCAAATTAGTTTTTTAAAACAAGAGATTAATATTATTACTCTTGATGATCAATTGAAAAATCCTAGATTACAGGATAAAATTAGTCTTTTGAAAAATCAATTTTCATTAGAAATTTGTAATGATCATCCTAATGCTTTTTAGGATAGGAAAAAACATATTATTTCTTTACCTTATGAGGATTCTTTTGAAGAAAAGAATATTCCAACAAAGGCTAGACCTTGTCAAATGAATTCAGAGTATTTAGAATTATGTAAAAAAGAAATTGAGTCTTTATTACATAAAAGACTTATTAGTCATTCTCAATCTCTGTGGTCATGTACTGCATTTTATGTTAATAAACATTCTGAGATCGAAAGAGGTATACCAAGATTGGTTATTAATTATAAACCTTTGATGCCATCTAGGGACAGGATCGGCTAACAAGAATCATTGAGGACATTTTACAGAATGGAAATAAAACCGGCAACTTTTTATTCAAATCATACCCAAATAAAACCTCCAAACATGCCCATCACAACGCCTTTCAATTGGCTAAAACTGGGACTTACAAACAGGAGCAACATATTTAAGGTATAATTTTTATAATAAGGCCAGTTAATTTCTATCTAACCCATTAAATTCTTATCAGAATATCCTAGCCATAAATTATATAAGTTCCATGCTAGCACAATTAGTTTTTTAAAACAAGAGATTAATATTATTACTCTTGATGATCAATTGAAAAATCCTAGATTACAGGATAAAATTAGTCTTTTGAAAAATCAATTTTCATTAGAAATTTGTAATGATCATCCTAATGCTTTTTGGGATAGAAAAAAACATATTATTTCTTTACCTTATGAGGATTCTTTTGAAGAAAAGAATATTCTAACAAAGGCTAGACCTTGTCAAATGAATTCAGAGTATTTAGAATTATGTAAAAAAGAAATTGAGTCTTTATTATATAAAGGACTTATTAGTCATTCTCAATCTCTGTGGTCATGTACTGCATTTTATGTTAATAAACATTCTGAGATCGAAAGAGGTATACCAAGATTGGTTATTAATTATAAACCTTTGAATAAAGTTCTGAAATGGATCAGACATCCAATTCCTAATAAAAAGGATTTATTGGACAGACTTTATGATAGTCTGATATTTTCGAAATTCGATCTTAAGTCAGGATACTGGCAGATTCAGATTAATAAATCTGATAGATGTAAAACAACATTTAATGTTCTAATAGGACATTATGAATGAAATGTGATGCCATTTGGATTAAAAAATGCTCCTTCTGAATTTCAGAAGATTATGAATGATATTTTTATTCCTTATAATGAGTTTATAATTGTTTACATTGATGATATTTTGGTATATTCAAAAACCATTGAAATGCATTTTAAACATTTGCATATTTTTAAATCATTAATTATTCAAAATTGATTAGTTATTTCTAAACCAAAAATGGAATTATTTCAGACTAGAATTAGATTTCTAGGTCATATCATGGAAAAAGGAAATATTATTCCTATTAATATAAGCATTGATTTTGCTGATAAGTTTCCTGATGAGATAACTGATAAAACTCAGTTACAAAGATTTTTAGGAAGTCTTAATTATATTGCTCCTTATTATCATAATTTGGTTAAGGACACAACTATTTAATATGATAGACTTAAGAAAAACCCTAAACCATGGACTAATAGTCATACTGATGTTGTTAGAAATATTAAATCCAGAGTTAAAACTCTACCTTGCTTAATGATTAGCAATCCAAATTGGAAAAAAATTATAAAGACAGATGCCTCTAATATAGGATTTGGTGGTATATTAACTCATATTAATCCGGATAATAAACAAACATATCTTGTTAGATTTCATTTTGGGAAATGGAATGATTCTCAGAAAAATTATGCTACTATTGCTAGAGAGATTCTTGCAATTGTTAAATGTGTTTTAAAATTCCAAGATGATTTATATAATCAGAAATTTACTATTGTGACAGATTGCAATGCAGCTAAATTTATGTTTCAAAAAGATTTTAAACATGATGTTTCTAAGCAAATGTTTGCTAGATGGCAGGCTCATTTAGCCCCATTTGATTTTGATATTGTTTATAAAAAGGAGAATATAATAGTCTTCCAGATTTTTTAACTCGTGAATATTTTCAGGTATGAGTACACGAGGCAGAGGATCTTCCTCTTATAGAGGAAGAGGTGGCCGAGGAAAAATGTCTGAGATAATATCTCAACATGGCAATAAAAAGCTCGTAGCAATGAATAGAGATGAAGAAGAAGCATACCAAGAATTTCTTAATAAAAGAAATAAACAGCATAAACCAAATGAAGAAAGTAATACTTCTTCATCATCATATGCACAATTGGTTGAAAAAGAAGAATCTGATAATATTGGATTCATTCAAAATGAATATAAAGAAATAATATTTCTTTTAGAAGAAAGAGATTTAAAATGGATCAATGATTTTTGGACTTTAATGCAAAGATATATGGATAATAGTTCCATGCAAATGAGGACTTATAAGTCAAGATATCTGTATGAATAGATATTACTTCAAACTGGTTCTTGTGATATTACACATTTTACAGGAATTAGTATTGAAATTTATAATTTCAGTAAAATAATAATTATAAAGGTAATATCCTTAGAAGATTGGGGAATTTCTCCATTGAGAGAAAAAAATGTTATGAATAATAAAGGAGTTCCAATGAAATATAATTATTGGGACTATTGTGATGCCTTTATAAAGGTAATTGATTATGAAAATGATAAAAAGAAACATACTTGGTTTATCAAGATATGTTCAAATGTTTATAAGGATGATATTCCACACTGGTTTATAAACTGGTTTCATTGTTTTGGTCCCACTTCTATCATTTTACCAGAAAATATGAAAATTTCATTTGATAGATGGGTGGATATATCCCCACAGCTTTTAAAAAAGCAAGAATTAAAATTATACATTGAGGGTATGCAACTTTTTTATTGAATTTTCAATACCATGGATATTTAAATGGTCTCCAGAAGTAGGTAATACTGAAACAGGAATACCATGTATATACAGGACATTTTATACAAAATTCTGGGATAAAATGTTATGTATAGATCCCAAGACAAATCAGATCTATGGGATAGAGACAATGGATCTCCTGGAGAAAAAATTGAAATTATATAGTAATACTTATAGAGAAGTTCATACTCCTTCTCCATTCGATCATATTTTTAGAAAATCCAAAATGAAGAAAGAAAATCTGACAAGAGAGCAGATGATAGATGTCTATATTGAGGAAATGAAGAAGGATTTGATATCTCAATTTGGAGATGATAATAAATCAAAGTCTACTATGGTCTCTAAACAAATGCAAGATTACAAGATCTAAATGATGTGGATCTAGATGAAATTTTTATGGCAATACAGGATACTCTGGTAGAAAAATATACACTAGAAAAAGAAGCATCTTCATCATCAATTCACAAAGGAAAATAATACATCTGAAGAATATGATGTCATTGCTTACGACATCAACAGTGAACAGCCATACAGGATACTGTTCATAAACAGTAAAGCAGGCGGACAAATTACTGTTTATCAACAGTAAATTACTGTACACTTTTGACTTACTATAGCACTTTATACTGTGCAGACCAAAAATTTCGGCTTTTTACTGTTCCTTCATGCGGCTTCTACTGTTGGGACGCGTTTTCTTATTGTATAAATAGATTAGAAGTTTTTCACTTGGAATCATCGATCAGAACGCTCTCCCTTCTCTCTTCTGATCACCCTTGTAAGCTCATGTGTTGAGCATCTCCCTCTTTTATATAAATAAGTTTGTATTAATAAAAGAAGTATTCTGAGTACATATACTTTGTAAGTATTTACAGTTTTTTTATTATGTTCATGTTTAGCCTAATAGGCTAAATTATACATGTGTTGATTCATATCTATTAATAGTGCTAGCATGGAACTTATATAGTTTATGGCTAGGATATTCTGATAAGAATTTAATGGGTTGATAGAAATTAACTGGCCTTATTATAAAAATTATACCTTAAATATGTTGCTCTTGTTTGTAAGTACCAATTTTAGCCGATTGAAAGGCGTTGTGATGGACATGTTTGGAGGTTTTATTTGGGTATGATTTGAATAAAAAGTTGTCGATTTTATTTCCATTCTGTAAAATGTCCTCAATGATTCTTGTTAACCGATCCTGTCCCTAGATGGTATCAAAGCCATGGCAGTTATAATTGATATGTTATGGATCAACACATATTTTATCATGAATTTCATGAATATGATTAATAAGAAGAATAATATTAAGAATGTTAGAAATGAGGAATATGATATTCCAGAGAATTTAGATCTGCTTAATAAGTGGATCATCCCTAAGATAAAACCTAGATTAATATATCAATTAGGCACTTTTGAAAAAATAGGTTTACAACAAGTAGTCAAAACTACTGAATAATCGATTTCATTAGATAGTAATGATATGGTAATTAGATTATTATCTGAAAAGGATATAGGTGCTTATAGCAATAGTCATAAATTCCTTCATATAGTATTTGTGCAAATTGCTTTCAAACCTTTGACTTTAAAAGGATTACAAAAAAGCTTTATAGCAACTTTAAGAGATGGTAGAAATTTAAATTGGAAGCAATCTTTGGAATTGCCAGAATGTAATAACATTCATTGGAAGTCAAAATTTATTAACGGATTACCCAGCTTATTTGCGGAAAGGGTAAGAAAAACCCTAAAATGTAATCATATTACGATTCCATATGAAAGTTATACTTATGGTGTTCTTATAGACACTTGTATTCAGGAAGGATTAGCTTTATGCAATGAAATAAAGCCAAATCAACAGATTAAAAGGCAAAATCTCGATGAGAAAAAATAATTGGGAGAATTTTGTCAATAATTTAGTTTGGATAATCCTTCATCCAGTAAAACAAAAATTAATAAAGATAAAAAGGTTTATAAACCTAAATATAGGAGATATTCTCCTAGACAGATTGAGAAAAAGAATAAAAGAAAGGAAGAAAAGTTCCAAAAGAAGTCTTATAAACAAAGATATAATAAGAAAAAAGAAAGATATTGCAAAATATGTAGTAGGAAAACTCATACCAAAGAATTTTGCTGGACGAAGAAAAAGATTAATAATCTTTATATGCCTGATGATATCAAGGAAATTATAATATAGACTCTTGAAGAAAAATCTGAATTTGAGAAATCAGAATCAGAATTTTCATCAACTTCTGAATCAGAAGAAGAAATCATTAATAATTTAGTTGATGAAGACATTTCTGAATCAGAAGAATGTGAGTCTTGTAAAGAAGGATTTATATGTCCTAAAGAGATTAATAATATTGATAATAATCAATCTGAGTTTTATAAGATTATATCTCAATTCTCAGAGATGTCAATAAATGTTTTAACATCTGATAATATCTTTGAGGTGCTAAATAAATTAAAGATCTTTTATTAAGGAATCAAATTATTAATGAAATTAGTAATGAAAATGGAGCTTCCTCTTCTAATAAAGAAGAAGAATTGACTCAAGATATTCTTAATAAGAATAAGTCTTATAACATGACAGAAGTCATGAACCTGTTAAGAACCAAATATCAGGTTCAAAGAGATATATCTCTACAAGATCTTCATAAAGAGGTTAATAGTCTCTGAGAAGAAATAAAATTATTAAGAATAAGAATATTATTCAAGAATTTGGAATATTTAGATTGGAGGAATTATCTAAAGGAAAAAATATTTCACATGAGAATATTTCTCAAAATATTGAGGTTAATAAACCTAGTATGTTTAATGACACATTTCTTTCTACTATTGAGATGGTTATATCCCAAAAATGGTATATAAAAATATCATTATTGATTGATAATCATTATTCAAAAACATTTATTGCTCTTGTTGATAGTGGTGCAGATTTAAATGTTATACAAGAAGGGTTAATACCTACTCGATATTTTCATAAAACTAGTCATACATTATGGCATGCAGGAGGTGATAAACTCCAAATTAATTATAAGCTCCCTAAAGCTTATGTGTGTGTTAATAATAAATGTATTTCACAAAGTTTTATACTTGCAAAAAATATTTCAAACCAGGTTATACTTGGTACCCTATTTTTGAATAATATTTACCCTATAAAAAAGATTGATAATAAAGCTATTATTGGTACTTTTAAAGGTGATGATATTTTCCTTGAATTTATTATTGAAACTTTTACAAAAGTTTTGCATAGTCTTTATGATAATATCAAAGCAAAACAAGATCAAATTAGTTTTTTAAAACAAGAGATTAATATTATTACTCTTGATGATCAATTGAAAAATCCTAGATTACAAGATAAAATTAGTCTTTTGAAAAATCAATTTTCATTAGAAATTTGTAATGATCATCCTAATGCTTTTTGGGATAGGAAAAAACATATTATTTCTTTACCTTATGAGGATTCTTTTGAAGAAAATAATATTCCAACAAAGGCTAGACCTTGTCAAATGAATTCAGAGTATTTAGAATTATGTAAAAAAGAAATTGAGTCTTTATTACATAAAGGACTTATTAGTCATTCTCAATCTCAGTGGTCATGTACTGCATTTTATGTTAATAAACATTCTGAGATCGAAAGAGGTATACCAAGATTGATTATTAATTATAAACCTTTGGTGCCATCTAGGGACAGGATCGGCTAACAAGAATCATTGAGGACATTTTACAGAATGGAAATAAAACCGGCAACTTTTTATTCAAATCATACCCAAATAAAACCTCCAAACATGCCCATCACAACGTCTTTCAATCGGCTAAAACTCGGACTTACAAACATGAGCAACATATTTAATGTATAATTTTTATAATAAGACCAGTTAATTTCTATCTAACCCATTAAATTCTTATCAGAATATCCTAGCCATAAACTATATAAGTTCCATGCTAGCACAATTAGTTGTTTAAAACAAGAGATTAATATTATTACTCTTGATGATCAATTGAAAAATCCTAGATTACAAGATAAAATTAGTCTTTTGAAAAATTAATTTTCATTAGAAATTTGTAATGATCATCACAATGCTTTTTGAGATAGGAAAAAACGTATTATTTCTTTACCTTATGAGGATTCTTTTGAAGAAAAGAATATTCCAACAAAGGCTAAACCTTGTCAAATGAATTCAGAGTATTTAGAATTATGTAAAAAAGAAATTGAGTCTTTATTACATAAAGGACTTATTAGTCATTCTCAATCTCCATGGTCATGTACTGCATTTTATGTTAATAAACATTCTAAGATCGAAAGAGGTATACCAAGATTGGTTATTAATTATAAACCTTTGAATAAAGTTCTGAAATGGATCAGACATCCAATTCCTAATAAAAAGGATTTATTGGACAGACTTTATGATAGTCTGATATTTTCGAAATTCGATCTTAAGTCAGGATACTGGCAGATTCAGATTAATAAATCTGATAGATATAAAACAGCATTTAATGTTCCAATAGGAAATTATGAATGGAATGTGATGTCATTTGGATTAAAAAATGCTCCTTCTGAATTTCAGAAGATTATGAAAGATATTTTTATTCCTTATAGTGAGTTTATAATTGTTTACATTGATGATATTTTGGTATATTCAAAACCATTGAAATGCATTTTAAACATTTGCATATTTTTAAATCATTAATTATTCAAAATGGATTAGTTATTTCTAAACCAAAAATGGAATTATTTCCGACTAGAATTAGATTTCTAGGTCATATCATTGAAAAAGGAAATATTATTCCTATTAATAGAAGTATTGATTTTGCTGATAAGTTTCCTGATGAGATAACTGATAAAACTCAGTTACAAAGATTTTTAGGAAGTCTTAATTATATTGCTCCTTATTATCATAATTTGGTTAAGGACACAGCTATTTTATATGATAGCCTTAAGAAAAAACCTAAACCATGGACTAATAGTCATACTGATGCTGTTAGAAAGATTAAATTCAGAGTTAAAACTCTACCTTGCTTAATGATTAGCAATCCAATTTGGAAAAATATTATAGAGACATATGCGTCTAATATAGGATTTGGTGGTATATTAACCCATATTAATCCGGATAATAAACAAAAATATCTTGTTAGATTTCATTCTGGGAAATGGAATGATTCTCAGAAAAATTATGCTACTATTGCTAAAGAGATTCTTGCAATTGTTAAATGTGTTTTAAAATTCCAAGATGATTTATATAATCAGAAATTTACTATTGTGACAGATTGCAATGCAGCTAAATTTATGTTTCAAAAAGATTTTAAACATGATATTTCTAAGCAAATGTTTACTAGATGGCAGACTCATTTAGCCCCATTTGATTTTGATATTGTTTATAAAAAAGGAGAAGATAATAGTCTTTCAGATTTCTTAACTCGTGAATATTTTCAGGTATGAGTACACGAGGTAGAGGATCTTCCTCTCATAGAGGAAGAGGTGGCCGAGGAAAAATGCCTGAGATAATATCTTAACATGGCAATAAAAAGCTCGTAGCAATGAATAAAGCTGAAGAAGAAGCATACCAAGAATTTCTTAATAAAAGAAATAAACAGCATAAACCAAATGAAGAAAGTAATACTTCTTCATCATCATATGCACAAAAGGTTGAAAAAGAAGAATCTGATAATATTGGATTCATTCAAAATGAATATAAAAAAATAATATTTCTTTTAGAAGAAAGAGATTTAAAATGGATCAATGATCCTTGGGCTTTAATGCAAAGATATATTGATAATAGTTCCATGCAAATGAGGACTTATAAGTCAAGATATCAGTACGATAAAGATGGCAGGCCAATGAGCGTCGGCCCAAAAAAGGCACCGGCCATCGAATAGAAGCTACATTGTAGCTTGAAAGAACTGTACAAGGGATGTATTATGAGGATGAAAATTTCTAAAGAAATATATGATGTCAGTGGGTATGTCTATGTCTATTGATCTGATCCTCAATTAGCTTATTAGCATTTTTCTGTCTGTATATGTATTGATTGTCTGTTTGAATAGGAAGACATTGCCGGTGGAAGAGATTCCAACCATCGACATAAAACCAGGATGGAGAAAGGGGACGAGATCACATTCCCAGAGAAAGGGAAGGAGCAGCCTAATTTGATTCCATCGGATTTAGTGTTCATAATAGACGAGAAGCTGCACAATGTGTTCACAAGAGATGGAAACGATCTGGTGGTGACACAGAAGATATCATTAGTGGAAGCATTGACAGGGTACATGGTGCACCTGACGATGTTGGATGGGAGGAGCTTGACAATACCTATCAACAATCCCACCTTTGAAGAGGTGGTGCCACGAGAAGGAATGCCTATTTCCAAATAACCTTCTAGAAGGAGGAATCTTAGGATAAAATTCAACATCAAGCTTCCAGATAGGTTAACGCCTAAACAGAAATTTGGAATCAAGAAACTCCTTTCACCATAATCTCTTTTTTCTTTGGTTGAGTGTTTGTCTATTCTCTTTTTTTGTTGTTGTTGATGATGTAGACATGACATTGGCCCCTGAAGAATAAATCATTGGACAAAGTGGGCATATGAGTGATGATTTTTCTTTGTAAAACATAATAAAAATTCAACTATTTTGTTTAATAATGCAAGTCGAACAATGTGAGGAATAATGTTGATTAGAATCATTTATTTGCTTGCACACATGCAAAATCATATAATCAAGTGAATATATAAGAAGCTAGCTAGGTCTTGACATTAAAAAATTATATAAATAAAATAAGAGAAGATATTTGAAATCGGTTACATCTTTTCAATCTCAAATACTCTAATAATTTAAACTACTCCATCCCAAGAAATTGACATATTCCCTTATGATAATATAAGATAAATATGTCAACTTCTCACAAAAAGAGTTTAAAAAAAAATATTCAAGGGTAAATATAACATATTAATAAAAAATCAAAGTACATAACTATAAGGGTAAAATATTACATAAAATCAAAGAATTTAATATAATCCCAAGAACCATAATTTTTTTGAATGGTCCAGAGCTTTTAATTCTCACCAAAATGATCATTTTTACTTAAAAATATCAAAATTTTAATTCTATATGATAAGATTGAATCAGTGGTTTTAGAAAGTTATGAAACGACATTGGTAAAAATTATTATTTTGGAACAAAATTGGAGTAAAATTAAAAGATTTGGGACGAAAATGAATATTAACATAGTAATTATTTTAGGGTTTAGGATTGCAACAGACATTAGCTCTTATGTGGTCGAGTTAAGTGATGTTTGAACATCGGTACTAGTGTGCCATAAACAATAGTGTACAGAAGTGATTATTAATGTACATTAGTGTGTACATTGATTAGCCAATTTGTAGTTGGGATGACCAATTCAACAATTTATCTAACCACAGGGAGGAAGGTACTAGTGCTTGAGCGATCTCATGTTTCTTATAATTTTATAGAGACGAATCATCAAGGATTGATTGTTTAAAAAAGTAATTAAAAATAAATAAATCAAGTATCAATCAATTCTCGAACTAGTAAAATAGATGGATGAAGGATGGTATTTCAAATTGAACAAAAGTGAGATTAACAACACTTAAGGAGTGGTAATTCTAAGATTCATGTACTAAATTCATATGTGTCAAGGGTACAAGACTAAGGGCCAACACGATTCCCACCTAAACTCCCTCCCGGAATGGATAGGATGTAGATCCTTTACAAAGTCTCAAAAATGCTCTAAGGTTGGATCTCAATCAAACAATTCCAACTATGTACTAAGTTCAATTGGAGAATCCCTTCACACAACCAATTGACCTCTCGATCTAACAAATCATATGTTCTATCAAAGGGTACTAAATTCAAAAGGATTTCTCAATCTCTTTATAATTTATAATACACATGAAGTGTTTGATGAAATGATTCACTAAATTATCCTAAGCACATAATTGATTTCTCAATCTAATCACATATTTAGAGCAATTAAACACAAAATCATCATAAACCTCAAGATCCAAAGCATCAATGATAGAAAATCCATTTACTCAATCAGCACATGATTTTAAAGACACAAATCTCAAGATTATCCAACAAGGGAGATCAGCCTTCCATATTCATAAGGTAATTAACATAGACAATTAAATTCTTACAAATCATGACAAAACTATGAGGTTTATAACAAAGAATGGATGAAAACTCCCTTGAAGTGTTTCAATGGTGATCTCCTTCCTTCCCTTGCAATACTCTTCTCTTCCTTACTTCTTTTCTTCAATTTGATGAAGATTTGATGGTAGGATGAAGATGGATGGAATGGATGATGGAAAGATGAAGATGATGGTGAAAAATGGAAAGAAATGTGTGTGATGTGTGTGTGCAGCCATGAATTTCGAAGATGGGATCTCAAAATGTTGAAATATTGGGCATTTATACCCCTTGGGAGCTTCTAGAAGAATTCTGAATTTTTACTGATTTTTGCACCTACACGGCTCATGTACATGCACACGGCCCGAGTCGTGTCAGGATTTCTGGTCAACATTCAACTTCAGATAGCACACGGCTCGTGCACGGAACACGACCAAAGGGGAGGGAGTGTTGAGTTTTTTTATGCTCGTGCACGGCCGTTTCTTACAGGGCTGTGTGCTGTGTACGGGATGTGTACATACATACGGCTCGTGTACCCAATACGGCTGGACGTATCTGTATTGTTTTCTTCTTTCTTTCGATTCCGTTTTTGCTCTGTTTTCACCTGTTATTAACACATTTAAGCTCATTCTCACACATTTCCATATAAAAACACAGCACAACCAAATAGCACATAAAAATGGATAAAATACTATTAAAACGGATACCAAAGACACTAAAATCTAGGTGAAAATATCGCTAATCACTCCCCCAAATTTAAAGTGTTGTGCGTCCCCGAACAACAAAATTGATAAACCAAGGGGAGAGATTTTCACCTAGGACAAAAAAAACTAAACGAACATAAGTAATAGCACATCAATAACAATAAGAACCATAAATTATGCTAAGTTATCCTACAACATTAGATTTATGACATGAGAAATTACCAAGTTCAATCAAAAGAGAATAACGAATAATATAGCCCCTTTTTGTTCCAAGCCTCACATTATATATCAATCTCACTCAACACTCTAATCAATAAGGTAAAACAACACTCATCAATCGATTGGTTTGCCTCACTTTAGACTTACTCGTAGACTACATTCACAAACCACTAAAGCTTCAAATCAATGATCAAGAAGGTCTTTTCATTAAGGATGTAATGATAAGCTCTTTGGAATGGTAGGGAGAATTTTGATAAAGTGACTGTTCATGTGCAAGTAATCGAAGAGATAGTTACTTTCTTCCATTCCTCACTTTTCTTTCTTCCTTTTCTCAACTTTACAATTCTCAAATCTAATCATCACCTTTGCTTTGATTATTCACTCTTTTTGGTTTTATGCTCCCTTCTTTGCACTTTTGCTTTCGTGAGCATCTTTGTTACTTTGCTCTTTTTCTCATTCTTAAGGGTGCATATGCACTTTTGCTTTCACTCTTTTCATCCTTTTCTTTTGTTTATTACCATTTCTTTTCCTTCTTTATTTCTTATCAATCCTTTCTGGCTACCATCTCCTCAATCACTCACACAAAAAGGTTAATTATATAAGGTTCATGTGGGTAATCAAAGCTTGTAATGTGCTTATATCACGAAGAATAGGCTTAAAGGTTCAAAATGGTTAACTATGGATAATTTTCATGGTAGGAAAATATATGGCTATAGCTATGAATTACAAGGATGGCCTTAAATCATATCATCAACCTTCACAAATTGGGCTCGTTTCTATTATCTTTGAGCAAGTTTTAGCTTATCAAACACAACCAATCCATCATGAAAAGAAATACCATGTATGCACGGTTGAGGCTCAAATACTCACAAGTTTGTTCTTGGACTAAAGGGGACTTTATTACACATTATTCATCTCGTAATTGAACACATTAGATAGAACATGTCATAATTCAAAAGTGTAGAGATTCTTAATCATAATTTGCCATCTCTTATCACCAAAACATGTCATCACTAATATTCAAAAATGACTCACGACATCCCAAAACAAACCACCAAATCAATCCCTAACCAAAATGGAAAAATCACAAAACAAATAATAAAAAGAAACACCAACAAAAGATAAAACAAAATACATAACATGCAAGAATAAAATCACCATCACAAGAAAATTAAGTTCAAATCCACATCATCCATAATCAAATTGAATCACAACATCCCAACCTTAATTGAAAAAAAAATCCTAAGTACGAAAAGTAAACATCCCATCAACAAACAAAACAAAGTATCAAATCCATAACAATCCAATCCAAACTTGAAATGAGCTAAAGAAGTGTTGAGCACTAAAAGTACTCCCTTCAATTCTCCGGAGGAGGAGGCGGTGGCTGGTATGGTCCCCAAGAGTTGTAGGCATGGGGAGACGTGGGGAACTAAAGGTTGAACATCATAGTGAGCATCTCTTCCATGTTGTTTGAGTGTATGCGTGCTAGCTCATCATAATAATGTCCCCGACGTTATTCTTCACGAATCTCCCCCATAAGCACTCCTTGCCTTTGTTGCTCTTCATGAAACTCTCTCATCTGCTCTCCATGCAAGTGCTACGTATGCCTTATCCCTCGAACTTCTTCCTCTAAGAAATTCCAGCTTTCATTTCCACCTCCGGGCCCCATGAACTGTTGTTGTACTTGCTCATTCTCTTGAAACTGTGGTGGTTCAGGTGCTTGCTCTTCAAATTCCACCTGATGATGGGGTGGATCTTCCTTATTACCTTCCTCCATGGCTACAGCTCTGCCCTCAAATTCACTAACTCTGGATTTTTCTCTACACGCATTTGTCTAAGTACCGCTTCCACTCCTTCTCGATTTTCTCTATAAAACACCCTTACAACCATAGAATATCACGGACTAGCCATTGCCAAATTCACATACTTCCTTGGAGAGTGCACTGTGGTAAGCTCAGGAGCTGGTAGAGGGAATGAAGCTCCCTTCTCTTGTCTCAAGCAGTAACTGTTTCCTATGAATGCATGGAACTCGATCCAGACGAGTTGATGATAGTTTAATCTCTCACTTGTCATCATATGCTGCATTCCTTTGAGATTAATCCCCAAACCTTGGGCTATCATCGTCACTATCCCCCTGAGCATCACTTCTTGTGAGGTTTGCCTTTTTTTCCACTCTTTCTGCATGCTGAGCAAAATGGGCTACCATATTCAAGTCAAGCTCCCGTTATTGACAGAACATGATGTAGAGTTACTTCTCACCCACTGCACCACTCTCGAAATGACCTAGAACAGTATTTGACACTATTTTTTCAAGATACCTCATTACCAGATTTCTAATAGCCGTTCCTTTAGAAGCGATAGGGATATGCCTCGGTTGTTTCGTCCCATCATTGACTAGCCTTTTCCACCAATCTTGTTGATTGAAACCCCCTCCATCATAAAAACTGTGATGGCCCACACATGGCGGACATCCCATAAATCTATTCAAAACATGAATAGGTACATCTATCCTTATCTCGTTATTCACCTGGAAAGTGATTGATGTAGGAAAATTGTTCCTATCTTTTTTAACCGTGAGTGTGCTCAAGAACTCCGCTGTGAGATGTAGATAGGTGGGAGGCCTTTTGTCGAAGAACTCTTCCATGTTTACCCTTCTGAAAATGATTCTCAGGTCATCTTCAATACCGAGCCCCTCCATAGTCACTTGATCCTGAAACCGAATTGGCTTGATTTTCGGGAATATGGCTTGCCATCTCAAGATATATTTCTTCCAACCTTCCTCGAACTCCACTCCGAAATAATTCAGAGGTAATCTTCCATTAATTGTGCATCTAGATTGGCCATCTCTCCTTCAGTTTCAACAATTATGAAGTCTTGATTGCATTTTCTTACTCTCCTTTCGGCCATCTACAATTTTCAACATGCATCAAGTTATATTCAATTTTATCACAAGAAGTAGTTATTAAATAAGCTTAGAATTGTCACTTGTTATTCAACTAAGTGTTAACTCTAGCATCCTTTTATCCAATAACAACACCTTTTCAAACACCACTACCCTCATGTTAATCATCAAGAGATTGTTCATTTCAATATAAGCAACTTCACAACAATCTTGTTCAAGGTATGCTATCAACTTAAGCATGAGGATGCTTTCATTATTTCATGAATTTCATCATATATATTCTCATAAAATATGCGCAAACTTACCAAACACTATCTCAACAATGCTCATCTTTCATGAAAAATTTCAATTTAATTCAAAAAGTCACTTAGGCATTTCTTCGAACACTTGGTATGCATCATGTTTCAAAGTAAATTCAAAAAATTCATATCAAACCCTTATTCTCAAATCCCCAACACCTAAGCCATTTCACAACAATTCAATCATCATATAAGCATCATCAATCCATTTGTAACATCATATGTACCTAATTCAATCAAAGTCAAAAATCCTCAAATTCAATTTTCTCATGAACCCTAATTCTTGCAAAATTTCAATCAATCCATAAATTAAACTTGCACATTCATGTTTCACAATCATAGATATGTTTCAATCATACTAACAATCAAAACTCATACAAGACTTCCAAACTCAAACCTTCAATTTGGAACTAGGGCAAAGAAGTTCATACCTCGAATGTTCTTGAATCAAATGGAAATAAATTTATGTTAAAGCCTTGAAAATCACACTCTAAACCACTCAACCTTACCACACTTGCAATTCTTTGAGTTTTTGGTGGAGTTTGGAAGTGAAAATGGATGAAGGACAGTGTTTGAGCACGGATGAAAAGGGCTGAGCATGTTCTGCGCTCGGGTTTTTAAAAACTTACTTCGAACAGGACACGGCTTGTGTTCTGTACACGCCTCGTGTACTTGTCCTCCACACGGGTCATGTTCTGTACACGGCCATGACATGGCCGTGTAATGATTTCTGATGCTCGCGCATGACCTCCTCTTACAGGGTCGTGTGCAATACACGACTCGTGCCTCTATACCCTACAAGGCTCGTGTGCTGAACTCGCCCTTGGCCTGGGCGAGTAGCTGCTTCTGATGCCAGTACACGGCCACCTCTTACAGGGTCGTGTACTGGACACGGCTCATGTAGCTGATTCTTTGTTTCTTCTAATTTCTAACTTCACACCTTATCTTGCTCTGTTTTTGTGCTTTGAATACACCTTATGCATTCTTAAGAACTTAACAACATCATTAGTTCAGTAAGAGTTATCAAAATAAGGATTACCATATACTTCAACACCACCAAAATGGACCAAAATCAAACCGAATTCATGAGAAAATTTTCAATTTGGCCCAAAAATGCAAGGATTCCATATAACCATAAAGTGTAGCATATCATACCACACCATATCCCCCCCAAACTTGAATTGAAACAAGAGTTTCGAGTTAAGTTTGCAAAAAGTGGTAAGATATACCGTTACACATCAAGTAAGCACTCCTTGTATCTTCAAAACTCCTTCTTCTCACAAACACAATCCACCTACAAAGGCAAAAAAAAAACAAGAAAAGAAATATTTACAAACCTAAACTACCAAAAGGATACGAGCTTTCAAGAGGTAAATGTATCCACATATACCAACTCCCTTTGAGAGGGAGAATGGTAATGTTTAACCCTTTGACCATTAACAATAAAAGAATTTCAATCCGATCTTTCGAGCTTTAAAGATCCATCATCTCGAGCCTCGATTACCAAATACGGACCGGTCTATTTGGAACGAAGTTTATCAAAGAAAAACTTAAGTCTTGAATTGAACAATAGAACCTTATCCCCCGGAATAAACTCCTTCATTTTTATCCTTTCAACATGCCACCTTTTAAGCTTCTCCATCAAAATCCATGAGCTTGAGTAAGCTTCTTCTCTAAATTCTTCTAATTCAACCAATTAGAGACATCTTTTCTTTCCGAATTCTTTCTCATCAAAATTCAACTTTCTAAGGGCCCAAATTGCCTTATGCTCCAACTTCACGGGTAAATGGCATGCTTTCTCATAAAAAAACTTGTATGGAGAAAATCCAAGAGTGGTCTTATAAGGCGTTTGATAAGCTCAAAAGCATCATCTAGCTTAGAAGACCAATCCTTGCGATTTCCATTGACCGTCTTCTCAAGAACAAGCTTCACTTGCTTATTTGACACCTCCCCCAAACCATTTGTTTGAGGGTGATAAGGTGTAGAAACCATATGCTTCACTCCATAGTTATTCAATGCTTCTCAATAAGCTTGTTGATGAAATGAGATCCCCCATCACTAATCATGGCCCATGGCACTCCAAACCTAGCAAAGATTTTCTTCTTTAGGAGTTGCCTGACCACCAGAGCATCATTTGTCCTTGTTGGGATTGCTTCCACCCATTTGGAAACGTAATCTACCTCAAGCAATGTGTAAAGGTAACCATTGGAAGGCGGGAATGGCCCCATGAAGTCTATCCCCCATACATCGAACACCTCAACTTCAAAAATGTTCCTCATGGGCATCTCATCACGTTGCCCTATACTTCCAATTCTTTGGCACCTATCACATTCCTTGATGTACTCCTTACAATCTTTGAACAAAGTGGCCAAAACAACCCCGATTATAGGATCTTTGCCCCCGTCTTTTGGAACCCAAAGTGTCCTCCACATGGTGAACTATGGTATATCTTCATGACACTTAACTTTTCTTCTTCTGGGATACACCTTCTTATGATCCCATCCGAACGATTCTTGAACAATAAAGGATCATCCCACAAATATTCCTTGACATCATAGAAGAACTTCTTCCTTCTAGACTCAGTAAGATGATCCGACTTGAGACCGCAAGCTAAATAGTTCACAAAATCGGCGCACCAAGGCCTCCCGATTTCACACAAAGTATACATCCTTTGAAAATCAACTTGAAGGATTTTTTCGTCTGAAAATACATCTTTAATGAACTCCATGGTGCCTTCTTCATCAATATTTTCCAAACGTGACAAGTGGTTGGCTATAATATTTTCAACCCCCTTCTTGTCACGTATCTCCACATCGAACTCCTGCAACAAAAGAACCCAACGGATTAGTCTTGGTTTAGTATCTTTCTTGTTCATCAAATACCTAATGGCGGCGTGATCCGTATAAACGATAGTTTTCGTGCCAACTAGGTATGGACAAAATTTTTCAAAAGCATAAACAACAGTTAAAAATTCTTTTTCTGTTGTGGTGTAGTTCTTTTGATTTGCATTGAACGTCTTTGATGCATAGTAGATAGCCCGAAACTTCTTCTCCCTCCCTTGACCTAGCACTACTCCCAATGCATTGTCACTTGCATCACAATGGAGTTCAAAAGGCATACTCAAATCGGGCGAAACGAGGATTAGTGAAGAAATTAGAGCTTCCTTGAGCACCCTAAAAGCATAAAGACATTCATCATTAAACTCAAACGGAGCACCTTTTTCAAGTAATATACACAAAGGTTTGGCTATATTAAAAAAATCTTTATAAAGCGTCGATAGAACCCGACGTGACCAAGGAACGATCTAACCCCTTTTTCATTTTTGGTTGGTGGAAGATGTTCAATGGCTACAACCTTTGCCCTATCAACTCTCAAACCTTTCTCCAAAATTTGATGCACAAGTACGATACCCTCTTGAAGCATAAAATGACATTTTTCCCAATTCAAGACTAGGTTCGTATCTTGAT
Organism: Pogostemon cablin; assembly: GCA_023678885.1. NCBI lineage: Eukaryota > Viridiplantae > Streptophyta > Magnoliopsida > Lamiales > Lamiaceae > Pogostemon > Pogostemon cablin. The sequence goes on along the minus strand of CM043008.1, from coordinate 9,355,708 downwards.
ATCACTGCAAAACCATAGAAAGATTAGCCAAGCATATATCAAATGAAGATCCAAAGATGGAAAAGTCATCCATAAAGACCTCCATTATGTTCTCAATCAATCCCTAAAAGATAGCCATCATACAATGTTGAAAGGTGACGGAAGCATTGCACAACCTAAAGGGCAATTTATAAAAGCAAACATGCCGTATGGACAAGTAAAAGTTATTTTCTCTTGATCCTCCTGACTATCATGATTTAGTTGTACCCCGAGTAACCATCTAGAAAATAATAGTACTTGTATCCCGCCAACCTATCAAGCATTTGATCAATAAAAGGTAAAGAAAAATGATCTTTAAGAGTATTTTTATTAAGCTTCCTATAATCACAACACGCTCTCCAACCCGTTTTTACCCTCGTAGCAACTTCTTTATCAAATTCCATTTTAACAATGGTTAATCCCCCTTTCTTAGCCACAACATGCAAAGGACTCACATGAGGACTATCACTTATGACATAAACAATATTAGCATCTAACCATTTCAAAACTTCTTTCTTTACTACTTCTTGCATAATTGGGTTCAAACGTCTATGAGGTTGAATGCATGTTTTATCTTCATCTATTAGCCTTATATGATGCATGCATATTGTGGGACTAATTCCTTCAAATCATCTAAACTTTATCCTATAGCACTCTTATAATTTCTAAGAACCCTCAAAATAATTTCTCAAGTTCTAAGGATGAAAGAGAAGATGATACAATTACCAAAAAGATCTTGTTATCCCCCAAGTACGCATACATAAGATGATTGGGTAATGGCTTCAATTCTTCTTTTTCTTTTTCAACCTTGGACTCTTCACTCTCCACTTCCAATGGGAGGTATTCTCACTTTCCATAGTACATAGTTTTTGATTCATCTTCTTGCATTTCCCTACAAGCATTCAAGTCATGTAAGCAATCATTTATATCATCATCTTCTAAACAATATAAGAAAGGTAGAGTTTAAAGATAAAGTAAGAGAGTGACTTATGCTTGTTTCAAGAGGATCCTTGGATAAGAAGAATGACAAGTTCTTTTGAACAATCTCATCAATCAATTCAATCCTTCTACATTCTTCTTTCTCATCCGGATGCCTTATATCATTTCTTAGTGAAAACACCACTTCCTCCTCATTTACTCTTAAAGTTAACTCCCCCCTTGCGCACATCAATCAAAGCTCTTCTCGTGGCCAAAAGTGGACGACCCAAAATCAATGGAACATCAGCATCCTCGTCCATATCAAGCACTACAAAATCCACTGGGAATATGAACTTTCCAACCTTGACAAGTTCGTCCTCAACTACTCCTTTAGGATAAGTTAAAGAGCTATCCGCAAATTGTAACGTGATGGACATAGGCTTTACTTCCCCTATCCCAAGTTTCTTAAAAATAGACATAGGCATTAAATTTATGCTTGCAGCCTTATGCACTTCACTCTTGCCCATCTCACATGGTATGACAAAACTCCCCGGATCCTTGAGCTTTGAAGGCAACTTTTTTTGAATTATGGCACTACACTCCTCCGTCAAGTTGACGGTCTCGTTCTCCATTAAGCTCCTCTTTGTTACAATGATGTCTTTAAAAAACTTGGCATAATGAGACATTTGTCTCAAAGCATCAGCAAAGGGTATATTGATGTGAATTTTCTTGAAAATTTCCAAAAACTTTGCAAATTTCTCATCCAACCCCTTCTTCAAAAACCTATGTGGAAAGAGAATAGGTACCTGTGTTTTTGGTATACCCCAACTATCCCTTTCCACTTCAATTTTCTCTTATTTTCTTTTCATAGCCTTAGTCCGTTCCCACTTCTTTTAAACTACTTCATGCTCAACCAATTCCGAATCCTCATGAGCTTTCATATCAACTTCAATTTCTTCCACAAATTAACTCTTCCTCAACCAACTCTTCATCATTCATCTTCTCTTCTATCCTCTCATTTTCCAAAGATCCTTCATAATTGGTTCCACTCCTTAAAGTGATTGTCTTGCATTGATCATTTGGATTCACAATGGTGGTGGACGAAAATTTTCCTTTTTCAATCGCACTCAACGAACTAGCAATTTGACCAACCGTGTATTCTAAGGCCTTGAACCTTTTATCATTAGCTTCATCAATCTTCCTTCTCGACTCATCTTGAGCTTTGTTCGATGCTATCAACTTCTCAATCAACTCTTCGATTGTCGCTTTACCCTCTTGATTTGGTGCTTTAGCTCCCGGATGATACCCCGGAGGATAAGCAACCACATTGCTTGGGTTTGAATAAGAGAAGTTATCTTGCATCCTTTGTTGTTGTGGGTATAAGCTTCCATTACCTTGACTATTGAAGTCTCCTTACCTTGGTGGATAGTTTCCTTGGTTGTGGTTGAAATTACCTTGATAATTACCTTGGTAATTTCAATCTTGCATGTATTACACATCTTCCACATATGGCATTGATATAGCCCATTGCTCCCCAATAACAATATTCGGAGGAAGAACACCTTGATCAATTTGGCCTTCAACCATATTAACTCCTTGATTGCTCACACCTTGGTTCAAGCTCATTTGTCTCATGACCTCCGCCGCTATCATCTCAATACTTGGCATACTTGCCTCAATACTAGCACTCTTCATACTAAATTGTTGCCTTGATCAAAACTCTCAAATCCATAGCATCCACTAACTCTCTCCGATGGCCATTGATGAACATTTGTAGCAATTTCATCAAATATCTTTATTGCACTTTTTGGAGTTACACCAAGTACGAATCCACCCGCCGAAGCATCAACAATCACTTTTTGACCATTCACCAAACCTTGATAGAAAAACCCCACTTGTTGATTTTTTGGAAAACTATGTTGTGGACACTTGCGAAGCATATCCTTAAACCTTTCCCACGCTTCATAGAAACTCTCTTGAGGCATTTTCTTGGATTGAGTAATCAAGCTCTTCATTTGAAGCGTCTTTGAAGGTTGAAAATACTTGCTTAAAAATATTTGTGCAAGCTCATCCCATGTGTTGCACGTACCTGGAGTAATAGTGGAGAGCTATGTTCTAGCACGATCTCTCAATGAAAATGAGAACAACCTCATCTTAAGACCTTGTTGAATTGGTCATCCCAACTACAAAATTGCTAATCGAATGGCGCCGTTGCCGGGGAGGCAACGGTTGCTAGTAGCTTGAAGAAGGATCGTTTTAAGTGATCTTAATAGAGATATTCTTGTTTTTGTTGATTATCTTATTTGCTTTTGAAAATTTAGTTCTAAATTCTAAGATCAATTAGAGAATCCCTTCACACGACCAATTGAACTCTCGATCTAATAAATCATATGTTCTATCAAAGGGTTCTAAATTCCAAAGGATTTCTCAATCTCTTTACAATTTATAATGCATATGAAGTGTTTGATGAAATGATTCACTCAATTATCCTAGGCACATAATTGATTTCTCAATCTAATCACATATTTAGAGCAATTAAACACACAAATCATCATAAACCTCAAGATCCAAAGCATCAATTTAAATACACAAATCTCAAGATTATCCAACAACTATCGTGTTGTTAATCTCACAAGGGAGATTAGCCTTCCATATTCATAAGGTAATTAACATAGACAATTAAATCCTTACAAATCATGACATAACTATGTGGGTTAGAACAAAGAATGGATGAAAACTCCCTTGAAGTGAATGGTGATCTCCTTCCTTCCCTTGCAATACTCCTCTCTTCCTTGCTTCTTTTCTTCAATTTGATGAAGATTTTAATGATGGGATGAATATGGATGGAATGGATGATGGAAAGATGAAAATGATGGTGAAAAATGGAAAGAAATGTGTGTGATGTGTGTGTGCAGCCCTGAATTTCGAAAATGGGATCACAAAATGTTGAAATATTGGGTATTTATACCCCTTGGGAGCTTCTAGAAGAATTCTGAATTTTTACTGATTTTTGCACCTACATGGATCGTGTACATGCACACGGCCCGAGTCCTATCAGGGTTTCTGGTCAACATTCAGCTTCAGACAGCACATGGCTCGTGCGCGGAACATGGCCATAGGGGAGTGCGTGTTGAGTTTCTGATGCTCGTGCACGACCATTTCTTACAGGGCCGTGTGTTGTACACGGGACGTGTACATGCACACGGCTCGTGTACCAACACGGTTGGGCGTGTCTATGGTGCATTGTTTTCTTCTTTCTTCTGACTCTGTTTTCACTCCGTTTTCACCTGTTATTAACACATTTAAGCTCATTCTCACACATTCCCTTAAAAAACACATAACTCAACTAAATAGCACATAAAAATAGATAAAATACTATTAAAATGGATACAAAAAGATATTAAAATCTAGGTGAAAATATCGCTAATCATACATTCCTTAGACAGAAATACAAAATACGTAATTAAATTGAAGAAAGAATTGTTATAATTATCCTTAAATCTCTCACCAATATTAGTATATAAATAATAAGAATTTCTGAATGCCAATGTTCATCTTTGAATCCTTGGCATTTATTATCTTTTGATTTTTTTGTCACTTAACGAGTAAATAACATTAATATTGTTAAGAAAAAAACAAAAATACATGATTAATGCATTAAATCTTATATAATAGTGTGAGATACATTGACTAGTGTACACATATTTTATTATTTTCCTAATTATAGTAGGATTTAATTATTTAGAATGTTGAATTAAATATGTCATACGAAATATATATACAATGGTACAATCTACAATTAATGTTCCAATTAATATCCAAATCTTTATATTTATTTATTAGATATGATTCCACATATTTAGAGGATTTTTAATGATAAACATGATATTTATGCTTCTTTATCTTATATACATTAATATTAATATTGTAATTTTGGAATATTTATCTTCTTTTATTTGATAAGTATGATCAATATTGCTCACGTGTTATTGTGATGTTTGAACACACTATGCCGAAATTATGGAAAGACAACGGGGATTTCCCGTTGTTGTAGCCCTCTCAACTCCGTTGTTAACCCGACAGATGTTAAAGGTCCAGACTTTTAAACAAGGGGATCAACCATCCTCGTTGTCGTAGCTAATCTTTAACAACGAAGAATCCTCGTTGTCGTAGCCTTAAATTTCCATTGTTAAAATTATTATAATCATGAGCACAAAACTTTTAACAACGGGGATCCCCTGTTGTCGTAGAGAACTACAACAATGGGGAATCCCCATTTTCGTAGCCTTTCTACCTTCGTTGTTAAAAGTCCAGACTTTTAACAACTGTCGTTGTAGCTATTTTTAACAACGGTGTATCCCCGTTGTCATGGATTATATCGTTGTTGTTGTTTGAGACTTGGTTAAAATGATCAATTTTTAGCAACGGAGTATCCCTATTGTCATAGCTATCTTTTACAACAGTAAAGCGTCGTTGTTGTATTATATATATTCGTTGTTTTTTGTAACATTTTTAAAATTTGCACCTTTTAACAACTGTGTATCCCCATTTTTGTAGCTATTTAGTTTTTTTTTTTGTATTTGTAAGTTCATTACATCTGCTCTAAAAATTGAATAGAATAATACAAAAACCATAATATTTTATTAAAAAAATCATCACCATTCCATATCATCATTACACACAATCAAAGTTAAACAAAAATTCTCTAATGTATTCTCTAAGATAGAAGAATTAATCAATACATATTGCTACACCAAGATACTTCTTCAATCCATAGTGTGCCTTCAAAAAGAACTAGGTGAGTAGGACACACAGAATTGTCCCATAGTCCAGTACCACGACGCTTGTAATTATTTGAGTTGCCAATGATTGCATGACCATTGCTGATTCCACCTAAAGATCCCAAGTCAGAATGAGTAAAATGATTGTGAAACCATGAGCATTGGGAACATGCAAAATGGAAAGTCTATTTTTAAGCATCTGAAAAATGTCATACAGGTTTGTTAACACCTATGAGAATGTAATAGAAATAAACAAATCAACCAAACATGATTATTCTCAATATGTACATGCACATGATTCACTCCATCTAATAGAATACTTACAAAACAGTACCAACCATGGAAGTTGTACATGCACATGATTCACTCCATCTAATAGAATACTTACAAAACAGTGCCAACCATGGAAGTGTGTCAGCATAAGGTGCTAGAGCCGTCCAAGTGAAGGTCAAGGACAGCAGCAATATAGAAGCACCATTGAAAGCAAAAAAGATAAATCAAAAAGCCTTAATATTTATTTTAACTTTAACCAAAAGTTGGTACTTATTCATACACATCCATTGAAACATTTGAGCATGATCATCATAGGTCATGGTTGAGGAAAAATTTACCCATCTAAATTCTGTTGTAAATAACAAATCGTACTACTGCTCACATGCTCGATTCTTATTTTTGAAAACAGCTAGCTATGCAATAAAAACTAGTGGTAGTTATATTATAGCTTTCATTTCATTTTTTTATACTAGCCTATTTGCATACAAGATTCTCTGTTCTTTACAAAGTTTCAAGTTTCAACTATCTTATTTAGACTTCAAACAAAAGACTAATTAAGACAAAATTGGGTAAATCTCAGTTTCCATAATTCAGTTAAATATTTTTGCATCACAAACAATGTGATTGCCACCAATACGTCAGCCCACAACAATGTTGAAATACCAAAAATACATGAACTCTCTCTTTAACTCTATATTCTCAACTTATATTTCTAATTCCAACCTCATCAAAGAAACAACAAAGTCATATACATATGAACAGATAAATTAATAGCTCAAAAAGTTGTATTCTATAACAAAAATTCTGACATAATTCTTATGGCTAGATCCAATCTCCTTGTCCTTGAGGAAAGGAAAAAGAATTTCACACTCTTCCTTTTGGGAAGAGAGGGTTAGGGAAATGCAGCTTTCTCTAGACTTCTGGGAAAAGCATGAAAATAACGGCTCGAATGGTACGATCCCTCCATCACCCCCTTCATTCTGGGGTGATCTAGTAGTTCTTGGTCTGTTAAGATGCGTTGTTAGGAAGTAACAGAAAGAAAAGCAACGACTAGAGTGGGAGAGTCAGAGTCAAAAAGAGGATTCCTCACTTCTTTCTCTCATTCAAAACCGTGCATGAGACTTTCATCTCACACGGCTCCTAAGTGATAAAAGAAAGAAGAACTAATCTTCTTTCTTTTTTGATTACCTTCCTTGCGTATGTATAAGACCGAATCCATTCGATTTCTAAAAAAGATTACTAATCCTTAACTTTTTTAGGAATCCTTCATCTTCATTCCAGCAAAATGGAAGAAGAAATATTTTAGTGATGCTGCCTATGCAACTCAAATCTTCACACTTACAGCAAATATAAATATCAAGGCAATCCAAGTGCTTCTTGAATCCAATTCAAAACTAATAACCCCTAACTAAAGATAGTATGGAGAGATGGAAAATCCCTCAAGGCCAAGATGTAGCACATTCAAAGAGTACAGAAAACAAGAGAATACTAAATGAACATTGTTATACTATTTAATATTCCCTAGATTCTACACTATACCTGCTTCTTTATTTGCTTTAATAGCTCTAGTTCAGTGATGTCCTTGAGCTCCCTCACATGAAAATTATATGCCAATTTATCTTTAAAAACATGCAACTTAATCAATATTTTTGCAAGAATTTTAGAGAGAGAAAAAATATATTAAATATAGCTCCTATAATATCCCAATCCATACAAACAGAAATAGTAAATACCAAATTAGAAACATGCCAATAATTAATAACAAATTCAACATATCATTACAAACATTTTCTATGATAAAGCAAACATGAATTTCAAGATTAATTAAAGAACTTATGTAAGAAAATGAGAAGAAACTTGAGCAAGTTATAAAGATTTGATGCTTAAACTTGATAGAAATTCAAGACTAATTTATTTATAAAAAAGAAGGGAAACAAAACATGGAAGCACAACACATTCCTAAAGGTCAAACATTTCCAAGCCTCTGTAATCCAGAATTTTCAAAAATCAGCTGAAAACCAAGGACAATGCTCAACATATCTTATTACTGATATTTCACCTCTAACTAATTAATAATATGGTCGGTACATAAATGGTTATCTGCAGAATTTTTGTTAATCTTTGGAGTGAGATCCGCATGAAATTTGTATTTACTCTTTCTTTGAAATGGTATTACTCATTTCCTCATATCAATTTCCTCAAATCGGTGCTGAAAATCACACATGAGAAAGAGCAACAAGAAGGTTGTTTGATGCAAATCGCCCACCAACAGCCTGTTGCATCCTAGAAGTGGAACCTAAATAAATACAACACATATTTCAGTTTTTAAAAGAAAAAAAGAAAAATAAGGTAACAAAGATATCAACAAAATTCTTTATTCTAGTAGACTTTGGTCTTAACAAAATTTGGCTTAAAAAATACATTACACTATAATTGTTATCAGATGGAGTATTTAGAAAGCAAGAAGCTATACAAAACACTTTAAATACTTAGAATGACAAAGAACTATAAGAAGAGAGTTAATTTTTTTTATCTGGAGTAGGATAAAAAATAGACTTTGCAAGCAAGTATCAACTATAAAGTGCATTAGAATTGATAATCGACCCCAGGTATCGAATCATAATTAGGATTCAAAGCCAAACTCAAGTGAATATGAATGATCTTTATAGAAATCATTAGTATACCCAGTCCATGCAAAAAATATATATGCATATACTCTAGCATAAAAGAAATGTTGTTTGAAATAGTTCTACCATTGAATGAATTATTGCATTTTTTTCAGCACATTAATATATGCGTGATTAAACATCACAATTAATGAAAATTAATATGCATTGTTAAATTCTTGGCATTTACTATGAATGAATGCAGTGGTTGTCTGTAATAAGTCGTGTGTAATTTTTATTTTATTAAATGCACATTAGTATTCAATTTAAGTTATTAACTGCAGGCATTATATATTAATTATTGTGAATAAGGGTAAAGCAGAAAAAATAAAAGACACAATGTATTAATTAGTAATTATATTAGATTGATGTATTTATTAGTAATTAGGATATATAAACGCGTACCTATAAGTAATAATCCCTTAAAAATTAAATATTAAGAAAAGGAAGGGAAAATGACGTTGCGATAATAAGTCTTCTTCTGTTCTTAACTTCTGTAGCAATTTGAAATATATTTCAGGATTAAAAGATTTTCATTTCTCAGACCTCTTCTCATCATCTAGAATTTGAAGTTTGCTTTCATCTTTTCTAATTTGTTTCACAAACAAGTTACAAGTATGTATTTTGATTATAGTTTCAATATGAATTTTATAATGTTATGTGTATATATTCTAATGACATATTTGTTACAAAAATTGATTTCATTTTTATTGCCTACTCTCGTTAATATGATAATTAGTTAAACATGAACATATTTGATGGAAGCAGAGACAATCATTTTTTTTACTTTACAATTATATTTTTTTTCGTTTTTAAAGCTTAAAATTTGTTTTACATATTTAAACAGATGTTTAGAGAGTTGGGTGAATAGGATATTGATGAGAATTATAGTGGCCCTGATGATAATTTTGATGATTACTCACAATTGGTGGTTGATACCACATAATCAACTAGATGATATGATCGATGGAGATTCTGAATCAGGAACTATACAATCTTTGATGGAATCAAAAAGCATTCATGGTCCTAATTCATCAACTAATGAGGATGAAATTGATTCTACACATACTCAAGCGAGTCAAGGATCAATTAATTTTAGGCTTGATATGTTGTATACATCAATTGAAGATTTTTATAATGATGTTAAAAAGTTATGGTATTCTCAATATGTATAGATTGGAGTTTGTAAGAAAAGATAAAATAAAATGCAGAGCGAAGTGTGTGAACGGATGCCCATGGCTTATATATTGTTCAAAAGTTGGAAATTTTGAAGCATACAAGGTGAAAACTTCTATCATAAGTCACAATTGTCAAAAAGAAGAAGTGAAAGAAAAGTTTGCTAATACCAATTGGTTAGGTGATATGGTAATTGAGGACATCAGAAAGCACCCGAAGATGACCCGTGAAGAATTGAAAGCTTTAGTAGATGAAAAATTCAAGGTCACAATTAGTATTGCAACGGCATATCGAGTGAAAGCATGTTCACTTCAGTCACTTGATAGCAATGTTATACAACAATATTCTAAGTTAGCTAATTATTGTGAGGAGTGACTTAAAACTAATACTGGATCTGTTGTAGAATTATTGGTTTTGAATGGTAAAGATGGCACTGATGAGAGTGAAAATAAGCGTATTTTAGTGTTCAATATAACACCTTTTTGATTGATATTGTTGTCATATATTAGCACAAATATCTTATATTCAATATATTTGAGAAAAAGGTGCACTTGAAGTGTATTATTGTGTTTTAGGTGGAAAACAGGTGAAAAAGGCTTAGAATTGGAAGACACGATTTTGGAGGCGAGATTAGAGTGTTGTTCGACCAAGATAGCCTGTTCGACCAACATCAGTTTGGTCGAATAGAGGGTGACAAGTCGAGCAGATTATCGAAACCCGTCCAGAGAAGTAGCTCGACTTGGAGGTGTTGCTTGACCAACATCGGCTTGGTCGAGCAGATGAGAAGAAGTCGAACAAAGTGGATAAAACTTACAGTGAGCTCGTTCGACTTGAAGGGCTTGCTCGACCAAGCATCAATGAGGTCGAGCAAGAGCAGTTTGGTCGAACAGAAAGCCAAAGCCCGTCCAGTGAGCCAGTTTGACCTAGAGGATCTGTTCGACCAACATTGACTTGGTCGAACAAATGAGAGAAAGTCAAGCAAAGTGGAGAAAACTTCCAGAGAGCTCGTTCGACTTAGAGGAGTTGTTCGACCAAGATCAACCTGGTTGAGCAACAGTGTTTGGTCGAACGGATTGTCGAAATTGTCTAGAATGCTTGTTCGACCACGGGCTTCTTGTTCGACTTAGATGCTGAGGTCGAACGGCGTGTCGCTGATGCTATTTATGGTAATTCCGGATGTCTTTTATCAAATTTGACATGTACTTCAAACAAAGGCCCATCTTAAGCCCATAAGGAGGTCCAATGAGTATAAAAGAATAGCTTCCGCAGGAGAGAACACCACACAACACAATACAAGATTGAATTGCAGAGAGGCCACAACAATACACCACACCCCACATGGGGGATCACCCCCAACCATCATCCACATCCTTTCCTCCATCCATCCATCACTTTGAAGATTCGTTCGTGGAATCAAGAGGAGAATCAAGAGGAGAATTTAAGATAGAGAAGGACGCAACGAGGTAACATCTAGGGTTTTGTTTGCTTCCTAATTTATCTTGTATTTTCCGAATATCCGGGTAAGATCTATCCAACCCCATGTGTGTTTCCTACAACACCATGGGCTAGAGCCTTTTTGGTAGAACTAGGGTTGTGAAGGTTTTTACCAATTAATTGAACTTTCGTGTGTAAACTCCATACAACACTACTGGTGGATTTATTTTATATATGATTGTGCTTCCTTAATCCATACTCACGGTCGTTTTGTGCATCATTAACTGTTATGTAGAGTCTGAATACATATCTTGGCTATTGATTGAGTGCATTCACTGTTGAGCAGGATTCCATGTTATGATTCTAAGTGAGGGGACTCCGAAGCTTCATTAGAACTATCATATATGAATACTTATTAATTGAATTAAATTCGGGTTATTAAGTAGGATAAAGAGAATAATTTTATAGTACATATAAAGGGAGATCATATCAGGTTTGAGTACCAATTACTGATAGTACCTAGAAAGGGGAGTGAAATTATATCTCTTGCTCCGAGATTATTCACACGTGTTATACACATATTTACTTGTGTTTATAGAGTAGATATGCATGGTTTAGTGATGCGTCCTTATTCCACAAGGCAGAGTCGGACATCAACACACGAAAGGGAGATTAATGAGTGAAACTGGATTATTATAGAGCTACGTAATCTCCTACTTGATTCACTTTCGTATTCTTCTAAGTGCTTTATTTTATTCATTATTTTAATTAATTATTTAGTAGATTATAATTAAATTCTCAAACGTTAATGCCTTACCTCTTAATTAATTTAAATAATAATTAAATTGATAATACGTCGTCCTTTGGGTTTGATATTTACTTGGTCGCTTGCTTAAGCTGCAATTGATATCCTTAATACTTGGGGATTAATTTTGGGTGCAAAGAAAGCGCGCATTAAGTTCTTGGCGCCGTTGCAGGGGACGACTATTATTATTGATTTTATTATTTCTAGTTGATTAAGACTTTTATTCGTGATTATTTTTTCTATCTAACCTTGAATTTTTCTGAGCTACATGTGCGCTTGAAAAAGGAGAGGAAGGAAAAGAAGGAATAACACACAGTGCTAAACATGGCCGGAGCAAGGCATAATCCGGATAATGTTGCCATACGTGAAATTTTCACGAACTATGGAATTGGTAACATGGGGTTGATAGGAGCAAGGGGGGAAGATGATGATTTTGAGATATATCCCACTCTTATTAACATGGTAGAGAAGAATCCCTTTTCTGGAAGTTGTTTTGAAGATCCATATCAGCACCTCAAAAGATTCCTTGGTTATGCAAACACTCAAAAGGGTGCTGGAGCTAATGATAATGCTAGACGGATCGCCCTATTCAAGTTCTCTTTGATTGATAAGGCAGAAGCTTGGTATTAGACTCTTGATGCCACATACTGCACTACATGGAACCAACTGTAGCAGAAGTTCTTGGAGAGATACATGCCACCCTCAAGGATCTTAAGAATGAGGCAAGAGATCACCCAATTTGTTATGAATCAGGGTGAGAAATTTTATGAGGCGTGGGATAGGTTCAATGACATGCTCAGGAGGTGTCCACAGCATGGAATGTCTAAGGCTGAGTACATAAGCATCTTCTACTATGGATTGGATTGTGAGTCGCGTGTTTTTATTGATGCATCATCAGGAGGAGCGCTGTTATCTAATACAGCACTTGAAGCAGAGAAGTTGTTTGAAGACATCTCTATGAATTCACGTGACTGGCCTATGGAAAGAATAAGAGGATCATATGTACTTGGTGAAGTGGCGCAGGTTGACCATCAAGCGGTGAAGCCGAATAGGGATAATGAGATCGTTTCTAGTCTAGCTAACATCAACAAGCTACTAGAGTCTCAGCAGAAGCAGATTACTGAGTTGACACTAAGGGGGCCTAGTATAAAGCAACACGAAGTGAAGAGTGTTGAAGATACCTTCAATCGTTACATGGCTGAGAATGATGAAAGGATTAATCATCTTGAGGATACCATAAATGTTGATCATGCAGATTTATCTAAGCAGTTGAAGGACCTTACCTTGATTATGGGGCAGATGGCCGCGAATGTGAATCAAGTGACACAAACATTGGAGAATAATGCCATCACATTGAGGTCAGACACGCAGTACGAAGGTCCGATGATGCCGGCGAGTGGAAAAGAAAGGAACAGTGAAGTTGTTTGACCAAACCAAGTCTGTTCGACCAGACATGATGGTCGAACGGAGGTCAAACAACACAATGATATTGGAAGCTCTCGACAAGGCAGTTTGCTCGACCAGATGATTTCTGTTCGACCATGTTACCCAAGTCGAACAGAGGTCGAGCAAACTTCGGAAAAATATAATTACGATGATCTATTTTCAGGTGCGTCATTCAACTTACACTCTTCCGTTCGACCAGACCAGCTTGGTAAAATGGAAATCGAACAATATCTGGGAAATGAGAGCTCGCGATCAGGCAGGTTGCTCGAGCAAATGCCATCCGTTCGACCAAAATACCCAAGTCGAATGAAAGTCGAGCAATACATGAATTATGAGAGCTCGTGATCAGAGAGGTTGCTCGACTAAACCCTATCTGTTCGACCAATCCCTTTTGGTCGAGCAGAAGTCGAGCAACACAGTTCAATGTCTGATTCGATACTGAATGCTACACCTGCTATTCAGAACACTCTGGAGCCATCCCAAAAGCATAATAATGAGCTTATAGTAGAGAAGAAGTGGGAAAGAGCAAAGAGGTTGAGAGCCGAGAAGCTTAGACTGCAGATGGATAATGAAGATGTGGTTTTCTCTCTTGATCATGCAATTAAGATGCCCATGGAGAATCAATCATGCAAGAGCATAGATGTGATTTATAACTTGTGTAATCTTGATTTTACTAAGACAGATGATTCTGAATTTAAGTGGAAGATTGACAAGGAGGAATCTAGAAAGCCATGGGAGGAAGGAAATTCCAAGGATCATATACTTGTTACCAAGAAAGGTGAGGTGTTGAGTGTAGACAAGAAGAGGGAAAGAAAGTACTTGAAGGTGAGGATGCGAGAAGATTGTCCTCTGATACGGTAGTCTATAAAGGTTACATTCATCGTGACTCTTCGATATTAAATATGAGCGCCTGTTGGGGGCTTGCCCTTCCGTTTTATTGCTTTAATTCTTTTGTGTGAGTGAGGAGTTATATTTAAGGTGCTCACGTTTCGGCAATTACATCTCTTTTCGAACTTAGTTTCTACTTGCATTTTTACTAAGTTTGAGGGGGGTGTGATGTACTTACCTCATCTTATGAGCACCAAGGGTATAATTTTTCCTTTCGTTGGTTGTTTGTTTGTTAGGGAGTTGATTTTTTGCGGCATATTAATATTTTAACCGGTGTTGGTATGTCAATTTTTTGTAACTTACCTAATGTTTAGTGCGTTGTAGTGGTGTTTCTAGTGTGTGGAGTCAATTAAATAGTCAATTAATTCTTTCTTAGAGTTCTCTTATTTTGGTTTTGTGATCCATGGGAGCTTATATATTTAAATCGTGTTTGGAATTCATATGCTCTTGAAATTGATTAAGGAAGTGTACTTGAGTTATATTGAGATATGAAGTTCTATGTGTACTTGTGGGATATTGTTTACCATGGAAAGTGCTCTGTTACTTGTTAAAAACCCATGTGAGATTTTGAGCCTTATTCATGTTCATAATCGCATGATATTTCTTTTCTGGTGAGTATCATTCTTGTGCGTGTATTCTAGAACTTGCCTTGAGTCTCCTTGAATATTCAAGACTAGTCTAGCGATTATGGAAATGATATTAGGCCATCTTTGATTTATAGCCCATCTTTTCCAATATTCTTTACCTGAATCATTAATTCCCTAGTCAGCCCATTTGAGTCTTTTGAAATCCGTTCTTTTGATAGCCAATAAAGCTTAATTAAAGAGAGTGGTGATTTGAAGGATGATAAGGATGATGAAAGAAGAGTCTTAAGGATGGAAAAGAAATTCATGGAGTAGTGCTTAAATCTAGTACTGCATGGAATCAAACACCCTAGGGTAGTGCTTAAATCTAGTACCCTATGGAGGATGTGAGAGGTAGTGCCGAAACTGGTACCTCGAAAGAGAAAAGAGAAAAAAAGGGTGAAGAAAAGGAGAATGATGGAGTTGAAGAACTAGGAAAAGTTGAAAAAAAATATGTTGTGCTTGAAGGAGAAAGATGTAAGAGTTTGAAGAGAATGTTGTGCTTGATTGAAGTGATGAGGAAGAATGAAAGATCGAGAGAGACTGCAGCTTGATTGATCCGAGTTTTGAGTCGCTTATCCATATATTTTCCACATATTCCAAAGAGCCTACATTACAACCTAATAAAAGACCTTTTTGATCCATGATTTACTAGCTACAAGTAGAAGGAGAGTTGAGACAATAGGCAAGCTTATGGTTACTCATGAACTTGGATTGAATCTTAGCGTAAACACCTTAACCCATAAGTGTACATCTTCTACACTTGAGTGCGAGTGATATACTTCCTGTGAGAACATGTTAATAGAGCATTTGAATTGGTGGTGATTATCTTAACTTGTATGCTATGAATTGATTATTGCATGTAATGAAGGTTGCATGACCTAAGTTGAGGACAACTGTATTTTGAAAGGAGTATTCATCATAGTCCTTGTTTCCCCGCTAAATTTCTTACTCTCTCTCTCTTTATTTTTATTTTGTTGCCTCAGGACGAGCAACGGGTAAGTTTGGGAGTTTGATGAGAGTGAAAATAAGCGTGTTTTAGTGTCCAATCTAACACCTTTTTGATTGATATTGTTGTCATATATTAGCACAAGTATCTTATATTCAATATATTTGAGAAAAAGGTGCACTTTAGGTGTTTTATTGTATTTTAGGTGAAAAACAGGTGAAAAAGGCTCAGAATTGGAAGATATGATTTTGGAGGCGAGATTAGAGTGTTGTTCGACCAAGATAGCCTGTTCGACCAACATCAGTTTGGTCAAACAGAGGGTGACAAGTCAAGCAGATTTTTGAAATCCATCCAGAGAAGTAGCTCAACTTGGAGGTGTTGCTCGACCAACATTGGCTTGGTCGAGCAGATGAGAAGAAGTTGAACAAAGTGGATAAAAATTACAGTGAGCTCGTTCGACTTGAAGGGCTTGCTCGACCAAGCATCAATGAGGTTGAGCAAGAGCAGTTTGGTCGAACAGAATGCTAGAGCCCGTCCAATGAGCCAGTTCGACCTAGAGGATCTGTTCGACTAACATTGTCTTGGTCGAACAGATGAGAGAAAGTCGAGCAAAGTGGAGAAAACTTCCAGAGAGCGCATTCGACTTGGAGGAGTTGTTCGACCAAGATCAACCTGGTCGAGCAACAGCGTTTGGTCAAACGGATTGCCAAAATTGTCCAGAATGCTTGTTCGACCAGGGGCTTCTTGTTCGACTTAGATGCTAAGGTCGAACGGCGTGTCGCTGATGCTATTTAAGGTAATTCTGGATATTTTTTCCAAATTTGACGTGTGCTTCAAGGAAAAGTCCATCCTAAGCCCATAAGGAGGTCCTATAAGTATAAAAGAAGAGCTTTCGCAGGGGAGAATACAACACAACACAATACAAAATTGAATTAGAGAGATGCCACAACAATACACCACACCCCACAAGGAGGATCACCCCCAACCATCATCCACATCCTTTCCTCCATCCATCCATCACTTTGAAGATTCATTCGTGGAATCAAGAGAAGAATCAAGAGGAGAATTCAAGATGGAGAAGGACGCGACGACACCACATCTAGGGTTCTGTTTGCTTCCTAATTTATCTTGTATTTTCTGGACATCCGGGTAAGATCTATCCAACCCCCATGTGTGTTTCCTACAACACCATGGGCTAGATCCTTTTTGGTAGAACTAGGGTTGTGAAGGTTTTTACCAATTAATTGAACTTTCTTGCGTAGAATCCATACAACACTACTTGTGGATTTATTTTATATATGATTATGCTTCCTTAATCCATACTCACGGTCATTTTGTGCATCATTAACTATTATGTAGAGTCTGAATACATATCTTGGCTATTGATTGAGTGCGTTCACTGTTGAGCAGGATTCCATGTTATGATTCTAAGTGAGGGGTCTCCGAAGCTTCATTATAACTATCATATATGAATACTTATTAATTGAATTAAATTCGGGTTATTAAGTAGGATAAATAGGATAATTTTATAGTACCTATAAAGGGAGATCATATCGTGTTAGAGTACCAATTGGTCAGGGAAATAATTGATACTGATAATACCTAGAAAGGAGTTGGAATTATATCTCTTGCTCCGAAGTTATTCACACGTGTTACACGCATGTTTACTTGTGTCTATAGAGTAGATATGCATGGTTTAGTGATGCGTCCATATTCCACAAGGCAGAGTCGGACATCAACACACGAAAGGGAGATTAATGAGTGAAACTGGATTATCCTAGAGCTACCTATTCTCCTACTTGATCCACTTTCGTATTCTTCTAAGTGATTTTATTTTAATCGTTATTTTAATTAATTATTTAGTAGATTATAATTAAATTCTCAAACGTTAATGCCTTACGTCTTAATTAATTTAAATAATAATTAAATTGATAATACGCCGTCCTTTGGGTTCGATATTGACTTGGTCGCTTGCTTAAGTTGCAATTGATATCCTTAATATTTGGGGATTAATTTTGCGTGCAAAGAAAACGCGCATCAGGCACTTTAAGGTTTGATAAAATATATATTTGTATAGATGCTTGAAAGAAGGGATTTCTAGCTGGATGTCAACCATTAGTTGCATTAGATAGATGTCATTTAACGGGATACTATCGTTGTCAACTTCTTACAGTAGTGGGTCTTGATGGTAATAATGGTCTTTTTATCATAGCATATGCTATAGTTGCATCAGAAACCAAAGATAATTGGCATTGGTTTTTAAAGATTTTATTGAATGACATTCGAGAACTATCAAGTCGTGGAGAAAGATGGACATTCATTTCTGATCAAGGAAAGGTAGAAACACTTGTTATTTATTTATGTTCTCATCAAAATATATTACATATATGCATGAACTTTAATCTTCCCATAATCATTATAAACTTTGGTCTTGATAGTGTCTTGTGGCTGCATTAGAAGGATCGTATCCTTCTCACTATTATCATTTTTGTGTGAGGCACTTATTTAGCAACATTGAGAAAAAATGGAAAGACGAACAAGTTAGGTCATTATTTTGGTCGGCAGGGAAATTAACCACTAAACATGAATTCGACAAACACATGGATAGGTTGAAAGAGAAAAATTATAGTGCATGGGAATTTTTCAGCCGAATAGGTGTTGAAAGATGAAGTAGAGCACACTTTCAAGATCAAGTTAAGTGTCATGTTTTCTCAAGTAGCATAGTAGAGTTCTTTAATGGTGTTATTAGAAAAAATAGAGGGACAATCCCATTGATATCCTCATAGATAGGATAAGACTTAAAGCAATGACATTTATGTAGAAAAAAAAGAGAAGGTGAGTCATACCGGGGGTGTAATATGTCCAAAGATACTAAGCAAGTTGAATGACTTTATAACAGAAAGTACCAAGTGGCATGCAACTTCATGATGGAGAGATTTTATTTGAGGTTACACTTAGGCCTCAAAGGTTTGTGGTCCATCTTGAAAATGACACTTGTACTTGTAGAGTATAGGACTTGACTGTGGTTAAGAATAGAAGAAACTTATTCCTTTTCTTAATATTTAATTTTTTTTAAAGATATATTTAAATGCCACATATGAAAATAAGGTGGAAAATAAAAATGTATATCAGATCCCCGTTACTAAATAAGTTGATAGTGTGAGGGTTTGATATCTTAAATTGATAGTTTAAATAATTCAGGTCCCGGATTAATAAAAAAAATATTTCAGGTCCTATATTGATAGTAAACACATTTTTCGAGCCCTAAATCGAAAAAAAAATCCTAATAATAATAATAATAAAATAATAAAATAATGAAATAAAAAATAAAAAGTCACTTTTATTTGAAATTAATCCAACATTTAAGATTGGGGGCTGCTATTTACACCCTCGGATCTACTCAACGAACCCTATTAATTTATAAATTTAAAATATTTATTTGAGAAGACGTAAATACCATTATATAAATAATAAAATAAGATTAGTTATATAGAATAGCTGCTATGTTACAATGTTCGACAACAGCAGTCGAACTCTTAAATGTATTTGATTTTTGTGATCGAATAGATGGCATAATGTTTTCACTATTCGCTTCAGTGAATGCTACAACTTTCTAAGCACGTATGTCTCCCAACATTGTAGACTCAAGGGTTTGGACAAATCCCTTCAAGGAAGGACATCGTCAAAAATTGCATATATGCATACTCGACAATCTTTTTAGCTTACTGATGCGTGTTTTTTTTGGACGCAAAATTAATCCCCAAGTTTTAAAGATATCAATTGCAGTTTAAGCAAGCGACCAAGTTAAATATCGAACCCAAAGGACGACGTATTATCAATTTAATTATTTACTAAAAATATTAAGACAAAAGCAATAAAGTTTGAGGTATCAAATTATTAATCTACTAACAAAAATATTAAATAAAAATTAAAATAAAAACACTTAGAAGAATTCGAAAGTGACTCAAGAATGGAGAATAGGTTTATTTCTAGGGTAATTCGGTTTCACTCATTAATTTTACTTTCGTGTATCAATGTCCGACTTTGCCTTGTGGAATATGGATGCATCACTAAGCCATGCATAGTTACTCTATAGACACAAGCAAACATGCGAGTAACAAGTGTGAATACCTTGGAGCAAGAGATATAATTTCACCCATTTCTAGGTACTATCAACATCAATTATTTCTCACGTCTGGAATCTAACCCGATATGATCTCCCTTTATAGGTATTATAAAATTACCTCTTTATCCTGCTTATTAACCCTGATTCAATTCAATTAATAAACATTCATATATGACAGTTCTAATGAAGCTTCGGAGTCTCCTCACTTAGAATCATAACATGAAATCCTGCTCAGCATTGAACGCACTCAATCAATAATCAAGATATGTATTCAGACTCTACATAACAGTTAATGATGCATAAAACAACTCTGAGTATGAATTAAAAAATGCATAGTCTTATATAAAAGAAATCCACAAGTAGTGTTGTACGGAGTATACACACGAAAGTTCAATTAATTCATAAAACCTTCAAAACCCTAGATCTATCAAAAGGTTCTAGCCCATGATGTTGCGAAGAATAATCATGGGGATTGGATAGATCTTACCCATATGTTTAGAAAATACAAGATAAATTAGGAAATGAATAAGACCCTAGATGTGGGAGTCGTAGCGTCCTTTTCCGTCTTGAATCCTCCTCTTGGTTCTCCTCTTGATTCAACAGAAGAATCTTCAAAGTGATGGATGGATGGAGGAAAGGATGTGGATGATGGTTGGGGGGTGATCCCCCCTTGAGGGGTGTAGGATGATTGTGTTACCGTTCCTTCTACATGAATAATGATGTGATCTACATCCACTTTTATACTTGTAAGCTCTCCTTATGGACCTTGGATGAGCTTTTTCATGGAAAACACGAAAATATATGCACAGGGGTGTAAAATTCGTTGAAATCAGAATTTCGTGTCCCTGTTTGACCAAAGTGGTTCTGGTCGAACAGGAAGGCCTGGTCGAACTACTGTCGAGCTGCATGCGCAGTCTCATCGTTTCGCGCGTAAATTCCACATCCAAATTTCCGATTTGAGTGATTATTGTGCTCACATGATCCTCACTTCTTTGACATTCTATCCACATAAAAAACTTACTAAAAATATTTGTAGGTGTAACAAGGCATGAATAGTGACACAGCTGTTCTGTTCGGCACAACTTGCGCGATGTCACCATTTTGATCATAACTTTCTCGTTTGAACTCCGATTGAAGTGTTCCTTATGCCATAACGATCCTCTCTTCTGTAACTTTCCAATCATTTATCACACATCCATTTCAGACCTCCACACAAATACAGAAAAATTACACAAGTTGGACGTGCATTTTTTAGCATTCCTGCACAAATTGCACCTTTTCTCCAACTTGGCACTTTTTATCCTTTTTCTACCTAAAACACAATAAAACACTTCAAGTGCATATTTTTCTCAAATATAATAAATACAAGACACTTGTGCTAATATAAACAACAATTCCCATAAAAAAGGTGTTAAATTGAACACTAAAATACACTTATTTATCACTCTTATCAATCATCCAAACTACCCGTTGCTCGTCTCGAGGCAACAATATAAAAATAAAGAGAAAGAGTGTAAGAATATTAGCGGGAAAACAAGGACTATGACAAATACTCCATTCACAATGCAATTGGTTTTCAACTTAGGTCATGCAACTCTCATTACATGTAATAATCAATTCATAACATACAAGATAAGAATATCACCACCAATTCAAATGCTCCATTGAGATGTTCTCACGAGAAGTATATATGAATCGCACTCAAGTGTAAAAGATGTACACTTATGGATTATGGTGTTTATGCTCAGATTCAATTCAAGTGCATGCGTAACCATATGCTTGCCAAAAGTCTCAAACTCTCCACCACTAAAAGTATGATTCGACAATGGGATCAAAAAGGACTTTTTCTTTGGATGTAATGTTGGCTCTTTGGTTAAAGTAGGAAATATATGGATAAGTGACTCAAAACTAGAATCAATCAAGTGCGTATTCCATCATGATCTTTCATTCTTCTTAATCACTTAAATTAAGCACACATCCTCCTCAACTATTCACTTTTTTTTTTCAAGCACGACATTTTTTCCTTCTCATTTTCTTATTTTTTTTCTTTTCTTAAGGTACTAGTTTTGGGCACTACCTTGCGCATCCTCCATAGGGTACTAGATTTAAATACTACCCTAGAGTGTTTGATTTCATGGAGTACTATATTTAAGCACTACTTCTTGATTTTCCTTAGATGCATTATAAGGCTCAATCACTATTTCAACACCAACTTCACTCCTTCCCAAACTGTTAAAACTCTGTCAACACACTTTGTAAAGCTATTAATTCTCCACTAGATAAAGGACAATCAAGGCTAAAAAAAATTCAGATGCTCAAAGTAGTTATTTCTTGTATGCTGCCAAAGAATGAGATTTTTAGGCTCAAAAGGACTAACTACGGATAAAGACATTTTGTAGGGAATTATTTGGCTAAGTGACTCAGAAATTTAAGGATGGCCTAAAATCATTTCTCATTATCTAACACACATGTAATTTCTAGAATACACACACAAGAATGATACTTATCAGAAAAGAAAATATCATGTGATTATGTACATGATCAACGAGGCTCAAAATCTCACATGGGTTTTTAACAAGTAACAGAGCATTTTTCATGGTAAGCAATATCCCACAAGTATACATAGAATTTCATGTCACAATATAACTCAAATACACTTCCTTCATCAATTTAAAAAACATATGAATTTCAGGCACAATTTAAACAATATATATTCATATGTGGCCACAGCCAAAATAAAGATTTCAATATTTCCACTCCATGAATTAAAAGCACATATAAAAATTGGAATAAGGAAATGAGGGCACCTGATTTTTCTTCAACGTATGCACTAGCTCTTCGAGATGTTCAACTCGGTCAGGTCAAAGCCTTAGTGTAGAACTCGTCTTTCCCTACTTTTACCTTTTTCTATCATCAAAACTCAAACACACCTCATCATCAAAGGATTCATCAATAATAGTATAGGAGAACTATAAGAAAGACTCAATTGACTCAACACACTAGAAACACCACCACGACACACTAAACATAAGGTAAGTTGCAAAAAATCGACATGCCAACACCGGTTAAAATATTAATATGCCGCAAAAAAACAGCCCCCTAACAAACAAACAACTAACGAAAGGAAAAATTATACCCTCAGTGCTCATAAGACAAGGTAAGTACATCACACCCTAAACTTAGTAAAAACATAAGTAAAAACTAAGTTTGAAAAGAGATATAATTGCCGAAGCTCGAGAACTTCAAATATAATAACCCCTTACTCACACCAAAGAAATAATAAAGTAATAAAACAGAAGGGACAAGCCCCCAACATGCGCTTATGTTTAACGTCTTAGAGTCACGATTGTATGAAACCTTTCGAAAACTACTTGATCAGAGGACGATCTTCTCGCATCCTCACCTCAAGTACTTTCTTTCCCTCTTCTTGTCTACACTCAACACTTACCTTTCTTGGTAACAAAAATATGATCCTTGAAATTACTGATGCG
This sequence comes from Pogostemon cablin, assembly GCA_023678885.1. Classification (NCBI taxonomy): domain Eukaryota; kingdom Viridiplantae; phylum Streptophyta; class Magnoliopsida; order Lamiales; family Lamiaceae; genus Pogostemon; species Pogostemon cablin. The sequence goes on along the minus strand of CM043008.1, from coordinate 9,332,114 downwards.
CATTTTCTTTGCACGCAAAACTAATCCTCAAGTATTAAGGATATCAATTGCAGCTTAAGCAAGTGACTAAGTGAATATCATACCCAAAGGACAGCGTATTATCAATTTAATTATTTACAAATTAATTAAGTCAAGTGTGACAATCTAGTTTTTGGAATTTAATTATAATCTACAATACAATTAATTAAAATAACAAATAAAATAAAATATCACTAGAAGAATATGAAAGTGACTCAAGAGAGAGAATATGTAGCCCTAGGATAATCCAGTTTAACTCATTAATTTCCTTTTCATGTGTTGATGTCCGACTCTGCCTTGTGGAATATGGACGCATCACTAAACCATACATATCTACTCTATAGACACAAGTAAACATGCGTGTAACATGTGTGAATAACCTCGGAGCAAGAGATATAATTCCACCTCCTTTCTAGATACTATCGGTATCAATTATTTCCCTGACCAATTGGTACTCTAACCCGATATGATCTCCCTTTATAGGTACTATAAAATTATCCTCTTTATCCTACTAAATATCCTGAATTCTATTCAATTAATAAGTATTCATATATGATAGTTCTAATGAAGCTTCAGAGTCCCCTCACTTAGAATCATAATATGAAATCCTATTCAGCGGTGAACGCACTCAATCTACAATCAAGATATATATTCAGACTCTATATACCAGCTGAAGATGCACAAAACGACCGTGAATATAGATTAAGAAAGCACAATCATATATAAAATAAATCCATAAGTAGTGTTGTACGGAGTTTACACATGAAAGTTCAATTAATTCGTAAAACCTTCACAACCCTAGTTCTACCAAAAAGGCACTATCCTATGATGTTACGAAGAATAATCATGGGGGTTGGATAGATCTTACCTGGATATCCGGAAAAATTACAAGATAAATTAGGAAACGAATAAAACCCTAGATGTGGGAGTCGTCGTGTCCCTATCCATCTTGAATCCTCCTCTTGGTTCTCCTCTTGATTCCACAGACAAATCTTCAATGTGATGGATGGGTGTAGGAAAGGATGTGGATGATGGTTGGGGGGTGAACCCCCCTTGTGGGGTGTAATATGGATTTGTGGCTCTTTTCTCCCTCAATAATGATTAATGATGTGATCTACATCCCCTTTTATACTTGTAAGCTCTCCTTATGGACCTTGGATGACATTTTTCTTGGAAAACACGAAAATTCACGCAAACACACACTAGGAGTGTAAAAACACGCACAAATTCTGAAATTTCTCGGAAATTCTCGATGGCAGCTGCGCGACTTCACGATTTTGAACATAACTTCCATATCTGACCTCCGATTTGAGTAATTCTTGCGCTCACACGATCCTCTTTTCCTTGGATTTCTATCCATATAAAGAACTCACAAAAACTCCAAGAATTATAGATGTAACTAGCCATGGAAAGTGACACAGCCATTCTATTTGGCACAGCTCGTGCTACGTTACCACTTTGATCATATCTCTCTCGTTTGGATTCCGATTGGGGTGTTCTTTATGCCAAAACAATCCTCTGTTCAGCGGCTTTTCAACCATGTATCATACTTCTAGTTCAGAGTTCCACAAATACATAAAAATTCTACAAGTTGGACGTGCGTTTTTCAGCATCATTGCTCAAATTGCACATTTTCTCCAACTTTACACTTTTGATCATTTTTCCACCTAAAATATAATAAAACACCTCAAACACACCTTTTTCTCACATATATTGAATATAAGACACTTGTGCTAATATATAACATCAATTCCCATCATAAAGGTGTTAGATTGGACACTATAACACGCTTATTTTCACTCTCATCAATCCCCCAAACTTACCCGTTGCTCGTCCCGAGGCAACAAAGTAAAAATAAAGAGAAAAAGAGTATGAAAATTAGTGGGAAACAAGGACTATGACCAGTACCCCATTCAAAATACAATTGTCCTTAACTTAAGTCATGCAACTTTCATTACATGTAATAATCAATTCATAGCATACAAGATAAGACAATCACCACCTATTCAAATACTACATTTATACGTCCTCACGGGAAGTATATATCACTCGCACTCAAGTGTAAAAGATGTACACTTATGGGTTATGGTGTTTACGCTCAGATTCAGTTCAAGTGCATGCTAACCATAAGCTTGCCAAATGTCTCAAACTCTCCACCACTAAAAGTATGATTTGACAATAGGATCAAAAAGGACTTTTGTTTGGACATAATGTTGGCTCTTTGGTTAAGGTAGGAAATATATGGATAAAGTGACTCAATTAGTAGAGAATTAAAATTGGAGATCTTTTGTACTACAGATTTTTACACTTCAAGGATATCCAACTTCATGCTCTCCTAATTTTCTTTTCTCTCCTTTCCTTCAAGCTCAACATACTTTTTATTTCCTTTTTTTTTTCTCGAGGTACCAGTTTCGGGCACTACCTCTAACATCTCGGGGTACTAGTTTCGAGCACTACCCCTAAGCAACTTATTTTTAAGCTCATAATCACTTGTATAACTCCAAATATTTTATTCCTTTCAAACTCCATCAAAATCAACTTCACACACTTTGACAGTATTTAATTCTCCACTAAATATAGGAATTTAAGGCTCAAATAGGATATCAAAGTTGCTATCTTCGTAGGTTGCCAAAGAAATAAGGCTTTTAGGCTCAACGGGGCTAACTACAGATAAACATCATTTGGTAAGGAATTATTTGGCTAAGTGACGCATAAATTCAAGGATGGCCTTAGATCATTTCCCATCATCTAACACACATGTAGTTTCAAGTAAGACAAGAGGCAAGTTCTAGAATACATGCACAAGAATGATACTCACCAGAAAGAAATATCATGTGGTTATGTAACATGATCAACGAGGCTCAAAATCTCACAAGGGTTTTTTAACAAGTAACAGAGCACATTTCATGATAAGCAATATCCCACAAGTATACATAGAACTTCATATCACAATATAATTCAAGTACAATTCCTCCATCAATTTCAGGAGCATATGAATTTCAGGCACAATTTAAAACAGTATAAGCTCACATGGATCACCAAAAATATAAATGCAATCCTTCCACTCTCATGAATTATAAGCACATAAAAAATTTAGAAAAAGGAAACGAGTGCACCTGATTTTTCCTTCAAAATGCACGAGCTCCTCGAGTCAAAGCCTCAGTGTAGAACTCGTCTTGCCACTCCAGTTACTGTTTTATATCATCAAAGCTCAAACACATTCATCATTACAGATTCGTCAATAATAAAATAGGAGAACTCTAAGAATGACTCAATTGACTATCTAATCGACTCCACACACTAGAAACACCACTGAACACTAGGCAAATTGTAAAAAATCGACATGTCAAAATGGATAAAAATTTCAACATACTGCAAAAATCAATTCCCCTAGCAAACATTACAAAGAAAAGATTATACTCTTGGTGCTGCAATGAGGTAATAACATCACACCCCCAAACTTAGTAAAAACATAAGTTGAAACTAAGTTTGCAAAGAGATGTAATTGTCGATTAGTAAGTACCTTAAATATAAAAATTTCTTACCCACACAAAAGAAATAAAGCAATAAAATGGAAGGGACAAACCCCCAACAGACGCTCATGTTTAACGTCGAAGAGTAACGACGGTAGAGGACGGTCTTCTCACATCCTCACCTTCAAATACTTTTTTTCCTTTTTCTTGTCTACACTCAATACCTCACCTTTCTTGGTAACAAGTATATGATCCTTGGAATTTCCTTCCTCCCATGGTTGTCTAGACACCTCCTTGTCAATCTTCTACTCAAATTCAGAATCATCTGTCCTTTTAAAATCAAGATTAAACAAGTTAGAAACCACATCTATGCTCTTGCATGATTGAGTCTCCATGGGCATCTTCATTGCATGATCAAGAGAGAAAACCACATCTTCATTGTCCATCTACAGTCTAAGCTTTTCTTCTTACTCTTGTGATGGTACTGGAATGTTCTGAACAACAAGTATAGCATTCAGTATCGAAATGGGCACTGAACTGTGTTGCTCAACCTCAACTCGATCAAAAGGGACTGGTCGAGTAGATGGATTAAGGTTGAGCAACCTGCCTGATCGTGAGCTCTCGTCCCCCTGTCGTTGTTCCACCTCCGTTCGACCAGGGTGATCTGGTCGAGTGGGAAAGTGTAAGTCGAACTGATTGGCATAAAACAGAGCATCGGGATTCTATTTTTCCAGAACTTGTTCGACCACCGTTCAACCATCAGGTTTGGTTGAACGACATAAGCTTGGTCGAACGGGAGCCCTGTCTTCTTCGTTTTCATCCGCCGACTTCATCGGACCTTCATACGACATCCCGGACCTCAATGTGATGGCATTATTCTCCAACGTTTGTGTCAATTGATTCACATTCGCGGTCATCTGCCCTATAATCAAAGTTAGGTCCTTCAACTGCTTAGATAAATCTGCATGATCAACATTCATGGTATCCTCAAGATGATCAATCCTTGCATCATTCTCAACCATGTATCGATTGAAGGTATCTTCAATACTCTTCACTTCGTGCTGCTGCATACTAGACCCCCTTAGTGTCAATTCTGTAATCTGCCTCTGCTGGGACTCTAATAACTTGTTGATGTTAGCTAAACTAGAGATGATCTCATTATCCCTATTCGGCTTCACCACTTGATGTTCAACCTATGCCACATTGCCAGTCACATGAATTCATACAGATGTCTTCAAACAACTTTTCTTCAAGTGTTGTCTTAGATAACAACTCTCCTCCTGATGATGTATCAATAAAAATACGTGACTCACAATTCAATCCATAGTAGAAGATACTTATGTACTGAGCTTTAGACATTCCATGTTGTGGGCACCTCCTGAGCATGTCTTTAAACCTGTCCCACGCCTCACAAAATTTCTCACCCTGATTCATAACAAATTGAGTGATCTCTTGCTTCATTCTTAAGATCCTTGAGGGTGACATATATCTCTCCAAGAACTTCTGCTGCAGTTGGTCCCATTTAGTGCAGTCTGTGGCATCAAGAGTCTCATACCAAGCTTATGCTCTATCAATCAAAGAGAACTTGAATAAGGCAATCCGCCTAGCATGATCATTAGCTCCAACATCCTTTTGAGTGTTTGCATAATCAAGGAATCTTCGGAGATGCTGATATGGATCTTCAAAGCAACCTCCAGAAAAGGGATTCTTCTCTACCATATTAATAAGAGCGGGATGTATCTCAAAATCATCATCTTCCCTCTTGCTCCTATCAACCCCATGTTGCCAATCTCATAGTTCGTGAAAATTTCACGTATGACAATATTATCTGGATTCTGCCTTGCTCCGGCCTTGTTTAGCACTGTGTGTTATTCTTTCTTTTCCTTCCTCTACTTTTCCTAATGCACAAGTACCTCAGAAAAATTTAAGGTTAAATAGAAATAAATAATCACAAATAAAGGTCTTAATCAAACTAGAAATAATAAGATCAATAATAACAGCCGTCCCTGGCAACAGTGTCAAGAACTTGATGCGTATTTTCTTTGCATGCAAAATTAATCCCCAAGTATTAAGGATATCAATTGCAGCTTAAGCAAGCGACCAAGTGAATATCGAACCCAAAGGATGACGTATTATCAATTTAATTATTTACTAATTAATTAAGTCAAGTGTGGCAATATAATTTTTGAAATTTAATTATAATCTACTATACAATTAATTAAAATAACAAATAAAATAAAATATCACTAGAAGAATACGAAAGTGACTCAAGAGAGAGAATAGGTAGCCCTAGGATAATCCAGTTTCACTCATTAATTTCCCTTACTTGTGTTGATGTCCGACTCTGCGTTGTGGAATATGGACGCATCACTAAACCATGCATATCTACTCTATAGACACAAGCAAACATGCGCGTAACATGAGTGAATAACCTCGGAGCAAGAGATATAATTTCACCCCCCTTTCTAGGTACTATCGGTATCAATTATTTTCCTGGCCAATTGGTACTCTAACCCGATATGTCTCCCTTTATAGGTACTATAAAATTATCCTTATTATCATACTTAATAACCTGAATTTAATTCAATTAATAAGTATTCATATATGATAGTTCTAATGAAGCTTCGGAAGTCACCACACTTAGAATCATAACATGGAATCCTGTTCAGCGGTGAACACACTCAATCTACAACCAAGATATATATATATATATTCAGACTCTATATACCAATTGAAGATGCACAAAATGATCGTGAATATAGATTAAGAAAGCACAATAATATATAAAATAAATCCATAAGTAGTATTGTACGGAGTTTACACACGAAAGTTCAATTAATTCGTAACCAAAAAAACTCTAGCCCATGATGTTACGAAGAACAATCATGGGGGTTGGATAGATCTTACCCGGATGTCCAGAAAATTACAAGATAAATTAGGAAACGAATAAAACCCTAGATGTGGGAGTCGTTGCGTCCTTCTCCGTCTTGAATCCTCCTCTTGGTTCTCCTCTTGATTCCACAGACAAATCTTCAAAGTGATGAATGGATGGAAGAAAGAATATGGATGATGGTTAGGGGTGAACCCCCCTTGTGGGGTGTGTAGTATGGATTTGTGGCTCTTCTCTCCCTCAATAATGATTAATGATGTGATCTACATCCCGTTTTATACTTGTAAGCTCTCCTTATGGACCTTGAATGGCATTTTTCTTGGAAAACACAAAAATTCACGCAAACACACACTAGGGGTGTAAAAATAATCACAAATTCAGAAATTTCTCGGAAAATCTTGCTGGCAGCTGCGCGACTTCACTATTTTCAACATAACTTCCATATCTGACCTCCGATTTGAGTAATTCTTACACTCACGCGATCCTTTCTTCCTTGGATTTCTATCCATATAAAGAAATCACAAAAACTCTAAGAATTAAAGGTGTAACAAGCCATGGAAAGTGACACATCCGTTCTGTTCGGCACAGCTCGCGCGACGTTACCACTTTGATCATATCTCACTCGTTTGGATTCCAATTGGGGTGTTCTTTACGCCAAAACGATCCTCTTTTCAGCAGATTTCCACGTATCACACTTCTAGTTCAGAGCTCCACAAGAATACAGAAAAATTCTATAAGTTGGACGTGCGTTTTTCAGCATCATTGCACAAATTGCACATTTTCTCCAACTTTGCACTTTTGATCCTTTTTCCACCTAAAATACAATAAAACACCTCAAACGCACCTTTTTCTCACATATATTGAATGTAAGACACTTTTGCTAATATACAACATCAATTCCCATCATAAAGGTGTTAGATTGGACGCTATAACATGCTTATTTTCACTCTCATCAATTACCTACCTCCCATGACTGTCTAAACACCTCCATTTCAATCTTCAACTCAAATTCAGAATCATCTATCCTATTAAAATCAAGATTAAACAAGTTAGAAACCACATCTATGCTCTTGCACGATTGAGTCTCCATGGACATCTTCATTGCTTGATCAAGAGAAAAAACCATATCTTCATTATCCATCTGCAGTCTAAGCTTCTTGGCTCTCAACCTCTTTGTTCTTCATCACTTCTTCTGAATAATAAGCTCAGTACTCTGCTCTTGTAATGGTACTGGAGTGTTTTGAAAAACACGTGTAGCATTCAGCATGGAAACGGGAGTCGATTACCGTAGTTCGACCATGGTTCAACCAGATTATTCTGGTCGAATGGCATGGGTTTGGTCGAACTGGGTACCTAAAAATGGGTTTAGTCTGTCCAGTTCAGAGGGTGCTGGTTGGACTGTAGTTCGACCAGAGAGGTCTGGTCGAATGAAGGCTATGTAAAATAAACTCGATCTTTCTTCTCCATAGGTGCTGGTTCGACCAGAGTGATCTGGTTGAATGAGTGTACCTTGGTCGAACGGTGAGCCAGAAAATAGAGTATCATTTCTCTATTTTTCCAAAAACTGCTCGACCACAATTCAACCATCAGGTCAGGTCAAACTAAGTGTGGTTTGTCGAATGGGAGCCCTGCTCTCTTTTGTTTCATTCACAGACTTCATCGGACCTTCATACTGTGTCCCGGACCTCAACCTGATGACTTTGCACTCTTTAGGGTTCATTATGCCTTGAGACGGGAATATTTTTCTCCAATGCTTGTGTCAATTGATTCACGTTCCTGGCCATTTGCCCCATTATAAAGGTAAGGTCCTTCAACTGCTTAGATAAATCTGCATGATTAGCATTCATACTAGCTTCAATGCGGTTAACTCTTGCATCATTCCTTGCCATGTATCGATTGAAGGTATCTTCAACACTCTTCACTTCTTGATGCTGCCTACCAGGCCCCCTTTGTGTCAACTCGGTAATCTGCCTCTGCTGGGACTCTAGTAGCTTGTTGATGTTAACTAAACTAGAGATAATCTCATCATCCCTATTCGGCTTTACCACTTGATGTTCAACCTGCGCCACCTTACCAAGTACATAAGATCCTCTAATTCTTTTCATAGCCAAATCACGTGAATTCATAGAGATGTCTTCAAACAACTTTCCTACTTCAAGTATTGTCTTTGATAACAGCACTCCTCCTGATGATGCATCAATAAGAATATGCGACTCACAATTCAATCCATAGTAGAAGATGCTAATGTACAGAGCTTTAGTCATTCCATGTTGCGGGCACCTCCTAAGCATATCTTTGAACCTATCCTACGTCTCATGAAATTTCTCACCCTGATTCATGACAAATTGGGTGATCTCTTGCCTCATTCTGAAAACCTTTGAGGGTGGCATGTATCTCTCCAAGAACTTCTGCTGCAGTTGGTCTCATGTAGTGCAATCTACAATATCAAGAGTCTCATACCAAGCTTCCGCCCTATCAATCAAAGAGAACTTGAATACGGTGATCCGCCTAGCATTATCATTAGCTCCAGCACCCTTCTGACTGTTTGCATAACCAAGAAATCTTTTGAGGTGCTGATATGGATCTTCAAATTGACCTCCAGAAAAGGGATTCTTTTCCACAATGCTGATAAGAGCGGGAAGTATCTCAAAATCATCAACTTCCACTTTACTCCTATCAACCCCATGTCGCCAATCCCATAATTTGTGAAAATTTCACGTATGGCAACATTGTTCGGATTCTGCCTTGCTCCGGCCATGTTCAGCTCAATGTGTTATTCCTTTCTTCCTTTCCTCTCATTTTCCTAGTGCACAAGTACCTCAAAAAAATTCAAGGTTAGACAAAAATAAATAATCACAAATAGTCTTAATAAACTAGAAATAATAAAATCAATAATAACAACCGTCCCCGGCAACATCGCTAAAAACCTGATGCCCGTTTTCTTTGCACTCAAAATTAATCCCCAAGTATTAAGGATATCAATTGCAGCTTAAGCAAGCAACCAAGTTAAATGTCGAACCCAAAGGACGGCGTATTATCAATTTAATTATTTATTAAATTAATTAAGACAAAAGCAATAAAGTTTGAGGTATCAAATTATTAATCTACTAACAAAAATATTAAATAAAAATTAAAATAAAAGCACTTAGAAGAATTCAAAAGTGACTCAAGAATGGAGAATAGGTAGACCTAGAGTAATCCGGTTTCACTCATTAATTTTTCTTTCATGTATCAATATTCGACTCTGCCTTCTGGAATATATAGACGCATCACTAAGCCACACATATTTACTCTATCGACACAAGCAAACATGCATGTAACATGTGTGAATAACTTTGGAGCAAGAGATATAATTTCACCCCCCATTCTAGGTACTATCAGCATCAATTATTTCCCACGTCTAGAATCTAATCGGATATGATCTCCTTTTATAGGTACTATAAAATTACCCTCTTTATTCTGCTTATTAACCCAAATTCAATTCAATTAATAAACATTCATATGTGACAGTTCTAATGAACCTTCGGAGTTCCCTCACTTATAATCATAACATGGAATCCTGCTCAGCAGGGAACGCACTCAATCAATAACCAAGATATGTATTCAGACTCTACATAACAGTTAATGATGCACAAAATAACTCTGAGTATGAATTAAAAAATGCATAGTCTTATATAAAATAAGTCCACAAGTAGTGTTGTACGGAGTATACACACGAAGGTTCAATTAATTCATAAAAACCTTCAAAACCCTAGATCTACCAAAAAGATTCTAGCCCATGATGTTGCGAAGAACAATCATGGGGATTGGATAGATCTTACCCATATGTCCGGAAAATACAAGATAAATTAGGAAATGAATAAGACCCTAGATGTGGGAGTCGTCGCGTCCTTCTCCGTCTTGAATCCTCCTCTTGGTTCTCCTCTTGATTCAACAGAAGAATCTTCAAAGTGATGGATGAATGGAAGAAAGTATGTGGATGATGGTTGGGAGGTGATCCCCCTTGTGGGGTGTAGGATGATTGTGTTGTCGTTCCTTCTACATGAATAATGATGTGATCTACATCCCCTTTTATATTTGTAAGCTCTCCTTATGGACCTTGGATGGACTTTTTTCTTGGAAAACATGAAAATACACGCACATGGGGTGTAAAACCCGTCGAAATCAGAATTTGGTATCCCTGTTCGACCAAAGTGGTTCTGGTTAAACGGGAAGGCCTGGTCGAGCTGCATACGCTCAAGTGTACCTTTTTCTCAAATATAATGAATGCAAGACACTTGTGCTAATATATAACAATAATTCCTATAAAAAATGTTAAATTGAATACTAAAACACACTTATTTTCACTCACATCACTTACTAATTGGGGAACATGGATATGTGACAGTTTTATACCTGCGAGGAGATCCATCACAATATGGAAAGTAATCAAGGGAGTCCTCATGACTAGGGATGCCCTTCACCAGAGGGGATTTAAAGGCCCATCAAGATGTTACCTCTATAAATCCTCAAAGGAATCAATTGATCACTTGTTTCTTACTTTTCCAGCTTCTTTGCAGATGTTAAAGCATATGCTTACTGGTTTGAATTTGGAGATGGGATGCACCTGGCTAACACTTTCGTAGGATTTATTCTGCAAGCCATGTCTATCACTGAAAGTAAATAGGTCACGACAATATGGCGTTTGTCAATGGTAACTTATTTTTAGATTATTTGGCAGACAAGAAATAATATCATGAATTATGCATACGATGACAAGCTGAAGGACAGGGAAGTTAGAGTATAAAAAATCACTGCAACCCTTCTTGCGTTGATAAGAGAAGGAGATGGGTTTAACTTGGGATAAATTAGCAACTCCGTAGCTGATTTAAATACCTTGAAGTTTTTCAGAAACAAAGGGACACCTAGAAGGGCCCCTCACATCATCTCAGCCAGATGGCGACCACTCCTGGCGGGATGGTGAGCGTAGTCATTTTCACCTAGATTTTAGTGTCTTTTTGTGGATTTTCAGATGCGTTTATCCATATTTGTGTGATTTTTGGTGGAGTTATTATTATTTTGAGAAATGTGGTATGATTTGATAGAATTGTGTAAATAAGCTTAAATATATGTAAAACAGGTCAAGAAATGGATAAAAAAGGAGTCGGGAGTGAAACAGAGACGGAAGAAAAGGGCCTGCTTGTACACGGGCTGTGTGCGGAACACGGCCCTGTAACAAGTGGCCGTGTATTGTCATCAGAAATTGCTGCTCGCCCAAAAGGGATGGCCGTGCGCTAGTGCACGGGCCGTGCGTTGCTGCATGGCCCCTGTGCGGAACACGGTCCTGTAAGAAGAATCCATGTACTTACATCAGAAAATACTACATGGCTATTACCAAGGCTGTGTACTGCAGCTCGAGCCGTGTCCGGAAGCACGCACAACACGCGAAAGTAGGTGTGCCCTACATGGGCTGTGAGCTGCTACACGGGCCGTGTAGGTACAAAAACCTGTGCAGTTTTGAAAAAGTTCCAGAAGCTTCTAGACGGTCCATTAGTGATATAAAAGGATGACTTGTGCGAAATTTTGAAGGGGAGATCAGATTCATAGTAGTTACACACACTCCACACCATATTTCCTCACACACTAGATCCATATTCCATCTCTATCCATTAGATCCATCCAATTTCCATTTGATTTCCACATTCAATCCATAAATCCAACATTTAATCCATCAATCCATCATTTGGAAGAGTGAAGCATCAAGGAGTGGAGGAGTTGATAAATTGAAGAGGAGGAAGGTTTCTCCATGCAAGGGAAGCCAATCTACTTTTTATTTGTTGATTTTCTTCTTATTTTGGCTCAAATGGAGCAAAGCTTGATTTGTATTGAATTAAACATCATGTTTAGTGGCTAGTCCTATAGTAGGGCTAATCATATGAATGGTTGAGGTGAAGAGTTAGATATGTAAAACTTGAGCAGTGATTTGAATTGATTTGTGGATTTTTTTTATGATATATCAATCATATTTCATTTCAATGTTGTGTGATTAAATTCTCTATTCATAGTATTAGGATGACCATTCCAATGTTGTGAGTGGATGTTTAATTGAATCATATATTGAAATGTGCATGCATGTTAGTATAAGGGGAGGTAAGCTATACCCTCCTTAGGCTTCGAACATTCATAGATGGACACTTAAGAAATTGAGTGAAAAGAACCAACTTATGATCATAGTACCTTAAGGGAATTGAGATTAAGATCAATCTTAGGAGATTTAGACTTGTAAAAGGGTCGAGAACCTAGTTGCCTTGGCCATAGGGATTAGGGGTAAAATTGTGATTGCTTTTAATCCACAAGTTAATGAAAATTACCATCAAGAGTTTTTCATATCTAGCTCAAGTCTTAACCATGAGTATGATTAGCCTTGCTCTCTTCTGAAGTGAATTCTACATCCATTCCATTCATCATTTGCTTTTTGTTTGATCATTTACATTGTTAGTATAAATTCTAATTGAGTACGTAGAGGATTAAGTAATAGTTTTATATACAAAACCTTCAAACTATCATCCTTACAAAGCATAAATCAATGGAAAAATCCGGATACAAGCCTCAGTTTACTTTCCCTTGGGATGACATTATTATAAATTTTGTACTTGGTCATGCGTTTACAACAATGATAGAGTCTCTTACTCTTAAACATTTTACTAGAAATGCGACTAAGAACATGGCGCCGCTTGCCGGGGAAATGTTAAGTTTTGATGAGGATATTTCCTTTATTTGGTACTTGTTTACTTGTCTTGGTTACTTGGAGAGCTAATTTGAAAATTCTTGTAGTTACATACGAACTCGTTAAAGGTCTCAATCTATTGAACCTTTGAACTTGGAATTGGAAACTAACTTAAGAAGACAAAGACGAGGAGTGTTAGAGACTACGGAAGAGAGTTTGGAAGAAGTAAGGGATAATATAAACATGGTTGATGAAGAAGGCAATATAAGAAATTTTCATGGAATTGATAATGTTAGAGGAGGTTATAATAATCCAGAATTTGTGCCACAAGCGTATGCTCAACAAATGCACTTGCAAAACCAACAAATGCAAGCTATTATTCAAAACTTGATGGCACAACAAGAGGCAAGGAATAATCCTCCGGTGGTGCAAAATCAACCCCATGGAAATGGAAACAATAGAGTGGGAATGAATGTCCGTGATCATTTCCAACCTTAATATGGGAATTATGGAATGGGCCCACTATTGAATTTGAATAATTTTGAGATCAAGACGGGATTGATCAACATGGTTCAAGCAAATCAATTTGGTGGTGGTGCTATGGAGGATCCAAATGCTCACTTAGCCCAATTTACGGAGTTAGTCAACACGATAAAGATAAATGGGGTAAGTGAGGATATTGTTAAAATGAAGCTTTTCTCGTTTTCATTAAGAGATAGAGCTAAGGCTTGGTATCATACTATACCACCAGGATCCTACACCACATGGAGAGAGTTGGCACAAAGGTTCTTGAGCAAGTATTTTTCGCCTTCAAAGATATTGCATCTAAAAGGGCAAAATTTTCAACTCAAACAATTGCCACTTGAGACATTTAGTGAAACATGGGACAGATTCAAAGAGATGCTAAGAAAATGTCCACAACACGGATTCCCCGAAGAGCAACAAATAGGATTTTTCTATGCCGGATTACATGGAAGTGAGAGGATGCTTATTGATGCTTCGGCTAGAGGTTCGATTTTGGGGGCAAACTCTGGAAAGAGCAATTGCTATATGTGAGAAAGTGCTTTGAATACAGGTCAATGGCCTATGGATCGTGCATCGGGGATGTATGAAAGGGAGAGAATTGCTAAGATAAGAAGTGTGCTTGCAACAAGTGAAAAAGGTAGAAGTGCCTAAGGAAGATATGACCGATAAGGCGATCACAGAGATATTAAAGAGGATGAATGCTAACATGCAAGTGTCTCCAAATTCTACACCGGTGGTGAATCAACAAGTTCTTCCTAAAATTCAACAAGGTATGACTATGCCTAATATGGGTCAATCTTCTCAAAGTTGTCAAATGCCTACATTCATGCCTCAACAAGGTGACCTCTAATTTTGGAATCCAAGATACATGGTATACACCAGAGATGACGCTTGAGAAAGTTGCCTTCATGCAAGGAATGAACTTACAAGGAAATTATGGTGGTAACTTTGAGAATCATGGAGGAGGATATCTACAAAGGCAAGGAGGATGGGGGCAAGGTAACTTTCAAGGAAATTTTAACCAACCTCGTATGTATTAGAATTTGTCATATGGGAATCAAGAGAATGCTCTTACTCTTCTACCGGGAATCAATCAGGGGGAGAAAGCTCCAAATGGTGAAGGGAAGCCTACGGTGGAGGATCAAATGGGAAAAATGTTTGAGCTCATGAAGCATGAAAGGGATGAGAGGTTGCTAGAGAAAGAAGAAATAAGGCAAGAAAGGGAAGTGAATGATCGGAGATTTAAAGCAATTAAGACACATTAGTCAAATGGCAAGTGAAAAAGGAGATGTTCATCGTCAAGGGAAATTTCCATCTACAACCATTACTAATCCAAAAGAGCAATGTAAGGCTATTGATCTTCGTAGTGGAACAAAATACGAAGGCCTTCTATGCCAACGGAAGTAGAGGAGGTAGAATGTGAAGTTGAGCCTATGGAAAGAGTGGATGAAGAAGGGAAAGCGAAAGACGTTGAAATTGATGAAAAATATGAACGTACCCTTATACTTGAAGAAAAAAGGTGAAGTCTCCAAAGAAGTGGGAAAGATGTAGAGAAGCAAAACGTAAAGAGAGAGAAGAGAAATTTGAAAGGGATGAATGGGGAATTCCGAAGTTACCCATTGCAATTCTGTTTCCACAAAGATGCTTGAAAAAGGGATTAGAGGAGAAATTTGTCAAGTTTGTTGAAATGTTGAAGAGGATTCATGTGAACATTCCTTTTGCGGAGGCTTTACTTCAAATGCCCAACTACTCCAAGTTTTTGAAAGATATTTTGTCTAAGAAAAGAAGCTTAGAAGAGTTTGAAATGGTGAACTTGACGGAGGAATGTAGTGCTATTTTGTAAAAGAAATAAATTGAAAGATCTGGGGAGTTTTACAATTCCATGTGAGGTGGGAGAGCATGAAAACTACAAAGCCTTATGTGATTTAGGGGCTAGTATTAACTTGATGCCTTTGTCAATTTTCAAGAAATTGGGCATTGGTGAGGTCAAATCGACATCAGTTACACTTCAATTAGCAGATCTGTCATTGAAATATCCGAAGGAAATTGTGGAAGATGTTTTGATCAAAGTTGGCAAGTTTGTATTTCCCGTTGATTTTGTGGTACTAGATATGGATAAAGATTCGAATATTCCATTAATACTCGGTCATCCATTCCTTGCCACGGGAAAAACATTGATTGATATGGAGAAGGGTGAGCTTACTTTGAGGGTGAATGAAGAAGAGGTGATATTTTCATTGAGAGAGACTATGAGGTATCCCAAGAACAAGGAGGAATGTGGAAGATTGGAGGTTGTGGATAACATTGTTGAAGAGAATATGTACCACCTTCACTCTAAGGATCCGTTGGAAATTATTATAAGTCATTCTTACTCAATTGAATCTTTAAAATCTAAATCTTCTTTTTGTTTGGAAAATGATGAAATGATTGATGATTTACATGGTTTAAATGCTTGTAGGGCACTCACAAATGAGGAAGCAAAGGAAGCAAATGTGGAAAAACTTGATGAAGAACCAAAAGAGGAAGTGCAATAGAAGAAGAAGGTGGAGTTGAAACCATTGCCGGAGCACTTAAAGTATGCTTACTTGAAAGAAAATGAAACGTATCCGGTAATCGTATCCTCTTCCATTAATGATCTAGAATTAGAAAAGTTGTTAGGAGTCTTGAGAGAGCATAAATCCTCTATTGGTTGGAGCATAAAAGACTTGAAAGGTATTACTACATCTATGTGCATGCATAAGATTCATTTGATTGATGATGAGAAGTCTTGTGTGCAAAACCAACGAAGATTAAATCCTATAATGCAAGAAATGGTGAGAAAAGAGGTGTTAAAATGGTTTGATGCGGGAATAATCTTTCCAATTAGTGATAGTCAATATGCAAGTCCTTTACATGTAGTGGCAAAAAAAGGTGGTATGACAATTGTTAGATCCGATACAAATGAAACAATTGCCAATAGAACTATCACGGGTTGGAGAGTGTGTGTTGATTATCGTAAATTGAATGAAAATACTCGTAAGGATCATTTTCCATTGCCATTCATAGACCAAATGTTGGATCGTCTTGCAGGGCATGAGTATTATTGTTTTCTTGATGGTTATTCCGGGTACAATCAAATATTGATTGCACCGAAAGACCAAGAGAAGATAATTTTTACATATCCCTATGGCACGTTTGCATTTAGAATGATGCCGTTTGGTCTATGTAATGCCCAGCCACTTTTCAGCGTTGTATGATGGCTATCTTCTATGGTTTGATTGAAAATATTATGGAGGTGTTTATGGATGACTTTTCCATGTATGGTTCCTCTTATGATATTTGCTTGACTAATCTCATTATTGTGTTGCAGAGGTGTGAAGAATCGAATCTTATGTTAAATTGGGAAAAATGTCATTTTATGGTAACCGATGGGATAGTATTGGGGCACCATATCTCAAAGCATGGGTTAAAAGTGGATAGAGCTAAAGTGATAGCCATAGAACATCTTCTCCCTCCTACTAGTGAGAAGGGGGTGAGATCGTTTTTAGGTCATGCAGGCTTCTATAGACGCTTCATTAAGGATTTTTTCAAAATTGCTAAACCTCTTTATAAATTGCTTGAAAAAGATTGTCCATTTCACTTCGATTATGAATGTTGTGTATCATTTTAGGTGTTTAAGGATGCTCTCACTTCATCGCCAATACTCGTTACTCCAGATTGGAGTTTGCAATTTGAACTACATTGTGATGCTAGCGATCAATCCATCGGAGTGGTGTTTGGCCAAACAAGGAAGAAGAAGTTTAAAGCAATCTATTATGCCTCGAAAACATTGAATTCATGTCAAGTTAATTACACCACAACGGAGAAGGAATTTTTAGCCGTAGTGTATGCTTTTGAGAAGTTTCGACCATACTTGGTTGGAACACAAACGATTGTCTACGCGGATCACGCGGCTATAAAATACCTAATGAGTAAGAAAGATGTTAAACCTCTTTAATCCGTTGGGTGTTACTTTTGCACGAATTTGATGTGATTATCAGGGATAAAAAGGGCGTGGAGAATGTGATCGCTGATCATTTATCTAGATTGGAAAATGGAGGTGAGAATGAAGAATGAAGCCGATTGGAGATGAGTTCCCGGATGAGGAGATTTTACTACTAGAAGTTGAGCAAGTGTGTACTCTTTTGGTGAATGTGCCGCCTTGGTATGCCGACTATGTCAACTTCATTGTGTGTGGAATCAATCCCACATTACTTATGAGTACAAGGAAAAAAGCTTTCAAGTTGAAGTGAAGAAGTACTTGTGGGATGAACCATATTTGTTTAAAATTTGCAATGATGGAGTAATAAGAAGATGTGTGGCCGAGGAAGAAGTCATGGGGATTCTTGAGTTACGTCATTCGTCTTTGTGTGGAGGTCACTTCGCTAATCAAAAGACGGGGGCAAAGGTCTTACAATTGGGTTTTTATTGGCCAACATTGTTGAAGGATGCAAAGAAGTTTGTGGCAAGTGTGATAAATGCCAACGAATAGGGGGAATAAGTAAGCAAAATGAGATGCCCCTGAGCTTGACGATTAATGTGGGAATATTTGATGTATGGGGCATTGATTTTATGAGACCATTTCCCTTGTCTAATGGATATGTGTACATCTTGCTAGCCGTGGATTATGTGTCGAAGTGGGTGGAGGCAATCCCCACTAAGACAAATGATGCTTTCATTGTGCAAAGGTTTTTAAGAAAGAATATTTTTGCTAGGTTTGGCGTTCCACGGGCTTTAGTGAGTGATGGAGGATCACACTTTGTAAACAAGTTGATGGAGAGTTTGTTGAAGAGATATGGAGTGAAGCATCGAGTGGCTACACCCTACCACCCTCAAGAAAATGGTTTGGCGGAGGTTTCAAACGCCAAATCAAGTTAGTTTTGGAGAAGACCATCAATGGAGGGAGGAAGGATTGGTCGGATAAGCTTGATGATGCCTTATGGGCCTATCGGACGGCTTTTAAAACCATTCTTGGTGTGTCATCGTATCAATTGGTCTATGGTAAAGCTTGTCATCTCCCCGTGGAGTTGAAACACCGTGCATTGTGGGCTATCAAACGCCTCAATATGGATGAAAGGGAGAGTGGTCAAGCAAGGTTGTTGAAGTTAGTTGAGTTGGAGGAGTTTAGAGGAAGAGTATTTGATAACTCATTCATCTACAAGGAGAATATGAAGAGATGGCATGATGCTAAAGTGAAGGAAAAGACATTTGTTCCAGGGGACAAAGTTCTTGTCTTCAATTCGAGGCTTAAGTTGTTTCTCGGAAAGCTTAAGTCCAAATGGATGGGGCCATATGAAGTACTTGAAGTGTTGAGTGGACATACATTGAAGATTAAGGGTCCGAATAATGAGTTTGTGGTAAAGGGTCATCGAGTGAAGCATTACCTATCTCATTCTCAAAAGGAGATAGTGTATGTGGATACTTTCTCTTCTTAAACTTCTTTGATTGTGGAGTAGTGTAGATTTTATTTTCTTTTAGTTTTTGTTTGATAGTTTTCTTGTAGATTTGGTTTGTAGGTGGTGAAGCTCATGGAGAAAAGTTCATTAGATGAAAGACAAGGATGATAAAGGTGAAATGATGATGTATGCCACACCACTCATTACAAACTTAAATTTTAACACTTTTGTTAATTTAAGTTTAGGGGGAGGTTGCGTGGTGGACATACTTGATCATATGTACACAAAGACAAGGGTACATCTCACCACTTTTTACAAACTTAATTCGCAACGTGTTTTGATTTATGTTTGGGGGGAGAGTGCGTGGTGTGACTTATGCCTTGTTTATGCTTTGGGTGTGATGATTCATATGTATAATATTGTCTTGCAAAATGGTGAATTTTGAAAATTTTCTCATGAGTTAGTTTAGTTTTGGTATGTTTGGTGGTGTTTAGGTACATGATAATCCATTATTTGATCATAATTGTGGTGTGAATGATGTTTTGAGGTGTTTTGAGCATGAATAGGGTGCGTGAGTAGTGTAAAAACAGGGCAAAAATGAGGTGAAGTGTGAAAGTTAGAAAACAGGGTAAAACTACTACACGGGCCGAGCTCCATACATGGCCCTGTAAGGACAGGCCGTGTACTATCATCATAACACGCTACTCGGCCAGGAGAAAGGCCGAGCTCTGAGCTCGAGCCATGCAGGGGAGAAGGTACGCGGGCCGTGTGCAGAGCACGACCCTGTAACAATAGGCTGTGTATTGACATCAGAAAATACTACACGGCCACACTTGAGGCCGTGCAGCGTTACACGGGCCGTGCAGGGTTTATTTCAGTTTTTTTAAAAGGGCCAATCCGTACTCATTCCACACACTTCCTCTCTTCCGTACACATCCCCTTCATCTCAAATTCATCACCAAGCATACGAATCATCCACCAAGGTTAGTTTTGAGTAATTGTGAGTGAATTTCTTCAAGTGTGCACGCAAAGAACACATCTCCACATACAATTCTAAAGAGGTATGAATTCTTTGGACCCTAACTTGTGAATTGTGATAGGAATTGAATATATTGATGCATGGGCTTTGTGATATTATATGCTTTGAAAGAATTTGGGAGTAATGAGCATACATGTGTCAATGTTAATTGTTCATTGAGAATTGAATTAGGGTTCATGAGAAGTAATTTGGGGATTGTGTGAGAGTGATGAATTTGAGTGTTTGTGTTGTGTTAATTGAAGAATTACATGAGTAAAGTGCTTATTTGTGAATTTAGATATTGAGGATTTGGGCATGAGGCTATGTGAATTGTATGTTTGAAATTATGTTGAAATTTTATGCATGCTAAGTGTTCGATGAAATATCTAAGAGAGAATTTTGTTAGAATTTGAAGATAACATGTGAATGATGTTTGATGATGGTATAATTTGGAATTCATGTATGTAAGGAGGCTTAAGAATTGAGTCATGTATTCATGGTTAGTTGATTAAGTTGAAGTTTATTGATGAGAATAAGTGATGTTGACGCATAGTATGTTTCACACTTAAGTTGAATGACTAGGGTGGAAATTAACTTAGTGCATTAACACTCTTATTGATAAAGTTAAATATAACTTGAGAATTGTTGTTTTGTAGATGGCCGAGAGGAGAATTAGACCAAGGAATGAGGACTTCATTGTTATTACCGATCCTGCAGAATTGGTTAATTTGGATGCACAGTTAATGGAAGATGGAGTACATCCGGACTATTTTGGGGTTGAATTTGAGGATTATTGGGGAAAATACGTGCTCCATTAGCAAACGTTAGCTCCGAAAATCAAGCCCACTCGTTTCCAAGATACGGAAACGATGAGAGGATTGGGACTTGAGGAGGATTTGAGGAAGCTATTCCATTTTGCACAGATGGAAGCATTCTTTGATAAGAGGCCACCAACCTACTATCACTTAACTGCGGAATTCATGAGCACTTTGCAAGTGAAGAAGGATCGGAATGGGTTTCCTATTTGGGTGACATTCCAGTTAGATAATGTGTTGAGAGAAAAGGTTCCCCTGGCTATTTTGAGTGTTTTGGTTCCCACCATGCCAGAATCATCAGAGTTTCTATGAAGGAGGTGGTTTCAACCAACAAGAATGGTGGAAGAGCTTGGTGCATGATGGGACAGAAAGAGCAGGATACGTCCCTAGTACTTCAAAAGGGACCGCAATCCGGAACCCAGTGATGAGATACTTGGAGAAGATTGTCTCAAATACCATCTTAGGGAGGTTTGAAGGTGGAGATGTGGGAGAAAAGCAGCTTTACATCAGGTTTTGCATCTACAATAAGCGACCGTTGAACGTTGCAGCACACTTTGTACATCATGTGCAGAGAGTTGCTAAGAGACAATATTCTCAAGGCCTAATGTTAGGAGGGATGATCCCGATGATAGCTCAAAGATTAGGAGTTAATCTAGCAGGTATGGAGAATCGAATGGTGAGTGAAGGGCTGAACTACCAACAGTTGATGAGGATGGAGTTCTTAACCACAGTTGGGAATCAATTTTATCTGAGGCAGGAAAAGGGAGCTCTATTTCCCTTGCCAACTCCAGAGCTCACTACGATCTACACTAGAAGGAAGTATGCCAACTTGGCAATGGTGAGTGCTAATCACTCAAGGGTCGTGAGAGCTTTCTATAGAAAAAATAGGATGAAGTGGAAGAGGTTCTAAGACAGCTGAGAGTTGAAGAGAACCTCGAGCTAGCTAACTTGAGAGCTGAGCCAGTGCCCATGGAGAGAGATGAGCAAGATGCACCACCGGAGCAGGTGGAGTTTGAGGAACAAGGCCCTGATCCACCACAGTTTGAGGAAGAAGAGCCGCAGCCGCCAGTGGGACCTAAGCAAGGGAATGATCGGTGGAACTATATGATGGATGATGTGAGACACATGCGGCATGTACTGCAGACTTATGGAGCAAAGATCAGGGAGATTCGAGGGGTCCAACAGGAGCGCGGAGTGCATATTCAGGAGTTAATAGCTGGACAGCGTCGGAGGGAGTATTACGAGGAGCGATCACGGGTGCACTCCAACAACATGGAGGAGATGATGACTATGATGTTCAACTACCAGTTCCCCGGATCTCCTCGTGCATACATTTCATGGAATGCTTATCATCCACCTCCACATCTAAAGCCATGAAGGGAGTACTTTGTTAGGCACTTCATTCATTTTAGCTATGATTAGACTTTTTGAAGGTTTTTTTAATTAGATTTGATTTGGTAGATTGGATTGTACTTAAATTGTTTGTTTTTGGGAGGTTTCCTTTATTTTAGGATTTTATTTTAGTTTTATGCGATTTACTTTTCATTATTTTTGGTATTTTGATTTGATTTTTATTGTTTTGATGTGATGGGAATTTGATCTTAATTGTTTTGGATGTGAATTGATGTGTTTAATACTTTGAGATGGATGATTTTGTTTATGCATGTTATATGTTGTTGTGTTGTTTGGTGATTCTTTGATTATTGTGTGGTGTTTGTCATGTTGTTTTATTAATGTAGGGATTGTTTGGTGGTATGTTTTTGGGAAAGAGTTGAGTGTTTTTGAATATGAGCTATAATGCATTGTTTGTGATGAGTGATGACAAGCATATTAATGGTTTCTACTTGTTGAAATTGTGACATGAATTATATAATTTGTTCAATTTTGAGAAGTATAAAGGGTAATTAGGTTTCTTTTGGTCCAAGCAAAAGCTTGTGAGACTTAAGCCTCAACCGTGCCTCCATGGTTCATTCTTGATGAGAGGACCGGTTGAACTTAGATAAACTAGAACTTGCTCATGGACTATAGGAACGAAGCCCGAATGGTGAAAATTTGTGAAATGGGCTTAGGCCATCCTTGTTAAATGAAGTCATAGCCATAAAACTCCTTACCAAAAATATTATCCCTAGTAAGCCACTTTGAGTCTATAAGTCTTTTCTTTGTGATTTGAGCACAATACAAGCCTTGATAATCCACTTGAGCCTTATATATATAACCTATGTGTGGGTAATTGAGGATGATGATGATTCACAAGGGAAGATATGGAAAAATATGCAAGTAAATGGAAGAAAGGGTGAATCAAGAAAAAGGATAAAAGAGCTCAATATAAAAAGTAAATGCAACTTCAACAAAAAAATGAAAAAGGAGCAAAATCATAAAATATGCTCAAGGAATACAAAAGTTAAAAGAAAAGAAGTATGTCATTCAAAAGAAGCTCAAGGAATCCATGGTATGTTGATATTTAGTGCTTTCGAATTATTGACAAATGGAGGAAGTTTGAAAGTGAAGAAGTTGGAGAAAATTTCGATTATCTACACTTGAATAGTCACTATTATCCAAAGTTTCCTACCCTACCAAAGAGCCTAAACATTACATCCTAAGATAAAGACCTTTTTGATCACTTATTAAAACTAGGGTGGCTTGTGAACATAGTTCATGAGCAAGACTATGGTGAGTCGGTTCTAACCGGTTGATGAGTGATGTTAAAAACCCTAATCTATAGAGTGTTGAGTGAATTTGATATCCTATGAGAAGCTTGGATTGAAATGGATTTGATTACTCTTTTGTCATTCTTAAGATTGAACTTGTTAATCTTTCATGTTATAAGTTTGATGATGTAGGGATACTTAATGTGATTTTGTAGTACTTATTACTTGTGATGTGTTGTGGTTTACGTTCGTTAGGTGTTTTCCTAGGTTAAAATTACTCCTCTTGTTTATCATTTTTCATTATTCGAGGACGAACAATACTTTAAGTTTGGGGGGTTGGTCGTAGTCATTTTCACCTAGATTTTAGTATTTTTATTTGTGGATTTTCAGATGCTTTTATCCGTATTTGTGTGATATTTGGTGGAGTTATTGTTATTTTGAGAAATGTGGTATGAATTGATAGAATTGTGTAAATGAGCTTAAATATGTATAAAACAGGTCAAGAAATGGATAAAAATTGAGTCGGGAGCGAAATGGAGACGGAAGAAAAGGGCCTGCTTGTACACGGGTTGTGTGCGGAACACGGCCCTATAACAAGTGGTTGTGTATTGTCATCAGAAATCGCTGCTCGCCCAGAAGGATGACCGTGCGCTAGTGCACGGGCCGTGTGTTGCTGCACGGCCCGTGTGCGAAACACGACCCTGTAAGAAGAAACCGTGTACTTACATCAGAAAACGCTACACGGCCATTACCAAGGCCATGTACTGCAGCTCAAGCCGTGTCCGGAAGCACGCACAACACGATAAAGTAGGTGTGCCCTACACGGGCCATGTAGGTGCAAAATCCTGTGTAGTTTTGAGAAAGTTCTGGAAGCTTCTAGAAGGTCCATTAGTGATATAAAAGGACGACTTGTGCGAAATTTTGAAGGGGAGATCAGATTCATAGCAGTTACACACACTCCACACCACATTTCCTCACACATTAGATCCATATTCCATCTCTATCCATTAGATCCATCCAATTTCCATTTGATCTCCACATTCAATCCATAAATCCAACATTTAATCCATCCATCTATCATTTGAGAAGAGTGATCAAGGAGTGGAGGAGTTGACAAATTGAAGAGGAGGAAGGTTTCTCCATGCAAGGGAAGTCAATCTACTTTTCATTTGTTGATTTTCTTCTTATTTTGGCTCAAATGGAGCAAAGCTTGATTTGTATTGAATTAAACATCATGTTTAGTGGCCAGTCCTATAGTAGGGCTAATCATATGAATGGTTGAGGTTAAGAGTTAGATATGTAGAACTTGAGTAGTGATTTGAATTGATTTGTGGATTTTCTTTTATGATATATCAATCATGTTTCATTTCAATGTTTGTGTGATTAAATTCTCTATTCATAATATTAGTATGGTCATTCCAATGTTGTGAGTGGATGTTTAATTGAATCATATATTGAAATGTGCATGCATGTTAATATAAGGGGAGGTAAGTCATACCCTCCTTAGGCTTGGAACATTCATAGAGGGACACTTAAGAAATTGAGTGAAAAGAACCAACTTATGATCATAGTACCTTAAGGGAATTGAGATTAAGATCAATCTTAGGAGATTTAGACTTCTAAAAGGGTCGAGAACCTAGTTGCCTTGGCCATAGGGATTAGGGGTAAAATTGTGATTGCTTTTAATCCACAAGTTAATGAAAATTACCATCAATAGTTTTGCATATCTAGCTTAAGTCTTAACCATGAGTATGATTAGTCTTGCTCTCTTCTCAAGTGAATTCTACATCCATTCTATTCATCATTTGCTTGTTGTTTGAACATTTACATTGTTAGTATAAATTCTAGTTGAGTAAGTAGAGGATTAAGTAATAGTTTTATATAAAAACCTTCAAACTATCATCCTTACAAAGCATAAATCAATGGAAAATTCAGATACAAGTCTCAGTTTACTTTCCCTTGGGACGACATTATTATAAATTTTGTACTTGATCATGCGTTTACAACAATGATAAAGTCTCTTACTCTTAAACATTTTACTAGAATTGCAACTAAGAACAGATGGGTGAATGCAAACACTAATGGAATGGTAGCCGAATTCCCTGGGAGTAAGCTGGAGAGAGAATTTTTCAGAACAGTAGTGGGTTTGCAATGGGATACTATACCTGTGGGCGATGAGAGTGAGAATAAGCGTGTTTGAGTGTCCAATTTAACATCTTTTGACGAGAATTATTTTTATATATTAGCACAAGTATTTTATATTTGATATATGTGAGAAAAAAATGTGTTTGAGGTGTTTTATTGTGTTTTAGGTGGAAAAAGGATCAAAAGTGCAAAGTTGGAGAAAATGTGCAACTTATGCAAGAATGTTGGAAAACGCATGTCCAACTTGTGTAATTTTTATGTATTTGTGTGGAGCTCAAAACTATAAGTGTGATACTAGGTTGGAAGCCACAAAAGAGAGGGTCGTTTTGGTATAAGGAAAACCTCAATAAGATTCATAACGAGAAAGTTATGATCGAAATGGTGACGTCGCGCAAGCTGTTCATACTCAGCACGACTGTGCCAATTTTTATGACTTGTTACACCTTTAAATGTTAGAGTTTCTAAGAGTTCTCTATGTGGATAGAAATCCAAGGAAGATAGGATCGCGTGAGCGCAAGAATCACTTAAATCGGAGTTTTGAAGAGGAAGTTATGCTCAATATCGTGAAGTCGCGCAACTGCCAGCGAGAATTTTCAAAATTTTCGAAAATTACCTATTTCTTTGAGCACAATTAATCTCCTTATCACATAATCCTCTATGATTCACCCATATATTTTATTTTCTTATTTAATTCCCTTCTTACACCTATATATATTTTACATCATTATTCATGTGAGGAGAGTCACATCCATCCTACACCACCCCACAAGAGGGGATCACTTTCTAACCATCATCCACATCCTTTCCTCCATCGATCCATCACTTTGAAGATTCGTCTGTGGGATAAAGAGGAGAACTAAGAGGAGGATTCAAGACGAGAAGGACGCGACGACACCCACATCTAGGGTTTTTTCGTTTCCTAATTTATCTTGTATTTCCCAGACATATGGGTAAGATCTATCCAACCCCCATGATTGTCCTTCGCAACATCATAGGCTATAACCGTTTTGGTAGATCTAGGGTTTTGAAGGTTTTATTAATTAATTAAACTCTCTTGTGTGTCCTCCGTACAACACTACTTGTGGATTGATTTTATATATGATTATGCTTTCTTAATACATATTCATGGTTATTTTGTACATCTTCAATTGGTATATAGAGTCTGATTATATATCTTGGTTGTAGATTGAGTGTGTTCACCGTTGAACATGATTCCATGTTATGATTCTAACTGAGGAGACTTCGAAGCTTCATTAGAACTATCATATAAAATGTTTATTAATTGAATTGAATTCGGGTACTAAGCAGGATAAAGAGCGTAATTTTATAGTACCTATAAAGGGAGATCATATCGGGTTAGATTCCAGATGTGAGAAATAATTGATACTGATAGTACTTAAAAAGTGGGGGGGTGAAATTATATCTCTTGTTCCAAGATTATTCACACGTGTTATACGCATATTTACTTGTGTCTATATAGTAGATTTGCATGGTTTAGTGATGCGTCCATAGTCCACAAGGTAGAGTCGGCCTGCACTTGAGAGGGAAGTTAAGTAGTAAAACTGAATTACCCTGGAGCTATTTATTCTCCATTTTTGAGACACTTTCGTATTCTTCCAGTGATACTTTATTTTATTCGTTATTTTAATTAATTATTTCGTAGTTTAATAATTAAATCCCAACCTTATTGACTTGTCTTAATTAATTTAGTAAATAATTAAATTTGTAATACACCGCCCTTTGGGTTCGATATTTAACTTGGTCGTTTGCTTAAGTTGCAACTGATATCCTTAATATTTGGGGATTAATATTGCGTGCAAATAAAACACGCATCAGTGGGTTTGGTTTTGGATTTGCCCTTGAGGATGAACTGGTAGCAGCATGTCTTGCAATTGAGTTAGCATACGATAAAGGTTGAGATAAACTTTGTCTAGAATGTGACTCGATATATGTGATTTATGCCTTCATGCATTAAGCTCCAACTATACCCTGGCAACTGTACTCAAGATGGAGGAAATTAAAGGACATCATTTGTGACATCTCGTTTATGATCTCCTATATATATAGAGAATGAATCTCTGCTACAGACGCACTTTCAAAAATTGGAGGAGATTTTTCATGGCACAACTTAGCCCCTACTTTCATTAACAAATTTTTGTTTCAATATATGAATAACGAATTTTATAAATTTATCTAGGTGCTTGCTTTTAGTGACTTTTTCAATCTCAACATCTTTGGACACATAGTATTTTCATTTTTTATCTTAATAATATCGAATCTATTTGCACTTTTTATTTCTCTTGCCTTACGCCATTCTAATTTTACAGCAAACTGCAAAATAATGCTTAAATGTTTATACACATTACAGAACATGTAAACATCATGATAATCATATCTCTTACCTTCATTTGTTTCTTTTCCTCCTTCGATTCTTGACACCATGGCTTCTTTTGTACTTCAGTTTTCTTCTCATCAACATCATTCTCATTTTTCTCTTTTCTTCACCAATTTTACTACTCCGAGGTAAAAAGTCTACATGAAGCCTCTTGTAACGCCCAGGTATTTCGCTAAAGGGTTGGACGCTACTAAATATTTCAATTCCCATAAATAAAAGAGGTCGAGTATACATAGCGGAAGTAATATAATAAAATCCCCAAAGCGATAATATTGTAAAGAAAGAGTAGCATAAAGATTCTTTTACATAATAACGTCTACTCTCCCGAGTAGAGTGGAATATTCTAAACAAGTGTATTCAGATGATATATCTAAATAATGTTCTAACAAAATACCAAAATATATGTCATAATACAAAGTCCTCTAAGGGCTTGGAACATCTACAGGGCCTCTTCATCTTCCATACTTTATTCTGAAAAACAATAAGGGGTGAGTGTGTGAAATACACTAAGTGAGTTAACTAAAAATGATTGCACAGTTAAAAATAAATATGTATGCCAAATATACCATAAAATGTAACATATGTTAATTTTAATAAAATATTTTGCACATTGTCGTTTGATTACTCGTTGAAAATATTTTAGACTGAACCGTTGTCCGATAACATATGTTAGTTGGTCTGTGCGCACTGGGTCGTCACCCCAATATGATGTTAGCATACTTTGAAATACATTTTAATACTGAGCTAACGTAGTCAGTAACTTGTGTTAGTTGGTCTGTGCGCACGAGTCGTCACCCAGTACGATGTTAGCAGGAAAATATTTGTCATCGAACTAAAAGCACACATGACACATAACATGACATATAAGTAACACATATCACATCTTAACATAGCAATCATGACATAAAAAGTTGCACTCGATGAAGAGTGAAAGTTACCCAACCTTGAACTTTTAGAAAAATAGTAGACTGGACTAGACTTGCTCTTCGGTCTCCGGTATGCTTGCAAGGGTATACTAAATTGAGTTCTACTTCTAATAATAATTCATAATACTTAAGCTAAATTTTCTAATATAATATAATTAAAATAAACTAATTATAAACTTAAGAAAATAATTAATCGTTAAATAAAATGAGTTAAAATAAAATAATAAATAGAAATACATACTTTAATATTTTAAAAATAATAATTAACAATCATAGTTTATAATTTTCGTAATAAATCGTAACATTAAAAATATGAATACAAATAACATTAATTTTAATAGAAACAGATATTAAATAAAAATTCTACATTTAAAATAGTATTAATAGTAAAATCATATTTAATACATAATATAAAAATATTAAGTTAAATATATACTTATGATATCAAATAAAATAAATAAATAAAAATAAACAAAAACATAATCCATGGAACTACTGTTCACGTCAGAAGTTTCAAAATTTTGAATTCTAAATATTATTATTACTCGTTTACTTTCGTCAACAATCATCGCATGACAAGTTTTAAAACTGAAATTTCTTTTATTTATTGTTAATATTAATATACTTTTTATAAATTGCATACAAGTCCATGCATTATATTAAATTCTTATTTAAATTTCTAAATTTTTAATTTATCACAAAATGATCTAATTTGAGTTATACAACTCCGATTGAAAATCCGAAAGCACTTATGGAGTCCTCACAAGGCGAGTATTACATGCATACCAATTTTTCATGAAAATAACAAAGTTTAAATGAGACAAAATTTTAACTCGAAGTGGGTTTCTTCCCATCTTCTTTATTTCACGTCCAAACTCAAAACTAATTACTCCCTCCGTCCCAAAGATATTGACACACTTTCCTTTTTTGATTGTCTCACATAAATTGACATATTTCCTTTTTAAGAACATGGACTCATCCAAAAATAATTTATTTATTTACATTGGCCCACACGCACATCACACTCACCTCTAATATAACTACCCACTACACATTAAATATAATTTCTCTCACTTAACTTTACATTAAATTATTATACTCTTTAATCTCCTTGCCCAAAAAAATACGTCAATATCTCCGGGACGTAGGGAGTAGGGAGTATATATTTATGATCCTCGTGAGGAGAGCTTCAAAATGACTTATAATATAAAAGTTATGTCCCAACGACACAAAATATGTCATTAAAGGGTTAAAACTTCGACAAAGCTTATCTAACTCATATCACATCTATTTCATAAAAAAATTATATATATGGAATTTATACTTCAAGACGATCATTTTAGTATATAACATGATAAAAACAACAGACAAATAAATTACTTAAAGAAAAGAGCAGAATGAAGTTTATATATATATATATATATATATATATATATATATATATATATATATATATACTCACGCTAGTTATGTACGTATATGTGTGTATATATATATATGTCTAGTTTGCTAAAAAAATGAACCTATTCAAACCTCTCTCTTGATCGTATGCTTCTGTAAGAGTTTAGTCAGCGTAGTGTGTATGATTAGTGTATGTATATATAAAAAGGTAAGGAGTTTTAATAGGACACACACTTACCTATTCACTGAAATTTTAAGTCTTGAGATAAATGTGTGGTATATATAGTAAAATCTTATCCAAAAGTGGAAGACTTGCTAAAATCTTATCTAAAATTGCAAGTTGTCAAATTTGCATGTGGGTTAATTAATTATTAATATTACTGTAAACTTGAAAGCCAAGTTTACACATCTCACGGCTAACTCTATATAACCTGTTCACCTCCTTTTTTTCTTAAAATAAATATATATACAATATAGATAATAATTATTAATAAAATTGTGGGTATTACACCTCTATTTTCCTTTAAGTGTTATCACACTGAGTTCATCCCCTTCGGCTTCCACTCCTATGCTTTTGACGTTATTTCACAGATTTTTTCTTGCCATAATATTTCATTCATCGTTGGTAGTTTGAACTCATTCGTCCACATGTTGTTATCTAATAAATTCTCTGGAATCGAACGTGTTTAGCTAGTCGGATGACTCGGTGTTCTGCAGAGAGCTGCGATACAGATGTTGTTTCATATAGGTTGACGTTGCATTACCCGTGTTGAATTAGTACTTAACAAAGCGAGTCGACGACATGCTCGACTTCGGAATGTTCGAGGAGCTTGCCGAATATTTCCAAACTCAAGCGTCAGAATTGGTGAGGGAATGTGGGCTGAAGAAGATGATCAAAGTGCCGAGTTCGAGAGATATTTTGAGGTTTATGGAGGGGAGAGGTGGAGGTTTAATAGCGGTGACGACGAAGAGTAGAAGAAAGAGGCACACGAGAAAGCAGTGAGGGCAATCAAGAGAACACGTGTCAGCTAGCGAAGAGGCAAGTGGGGAAGATTCAAAGGTTGAGGGAGTGTGCTGGGTGGGAGATGAAGAAGGTGGAGACAATGGCGGTGCTTAGGGCGGCAATGGAGGGAGGAGGTTGGCGGAGATTTGGGAAAGAGAGAGCGTGAAGATTTTGAAACAGTTATTAGTGGAACTAAGCAACGTGACCTCTTCTTTCCTACACCAACGGCGTTTCTTTTTTTTTCTTGTTTTTTTATATTAATTATTTTTTAGTAATTTAGGTTTAATTAATTAAAAGGTAAAATAGTCTAAAATGAGGTGTATTTAGTAATATATATATATATATATATATATATATATATATATATATATATATATATAATTTTAATTTTAGTGGGGTATATCTAGAACTCGGGTTTGTTTAGTAGCATCCTAAGGATTTGGCAAAAAAAATCCTCCATAAGGGCTTGGCAAATCGCACGCTGGCAAATCCGTTGAAAATTTTAGAGTTCTAATGAATTTTCCAATGAAACTTTAAACCATTGAAAAATTTCAACGAAAATTCCCGTGAAAATTTAAACCGTTGAAAATTTTCAATGCTAATTCTAATAGTTTGATAAACTATTAGAAATTTCCAACGAAATTTCCTATAAAACTTAAAATTGTTGGAAAGTTCCAATAAGAATTCTCATATAAATTTAAACCTTTGGAAAATTCTAATACTAATTTCAATAGCTTGATAAATCATTGGAAATTTCCAATAAAAATTCTATTTAAACATAAGTCGTTGGAAAATTTCTATGAAAATTCCATGAAAAAAGAGACTTCAATATATTTAAACGTCAATTAATAACATAAAATATATATTAGTTAGTTGGAAATGATAAGGTGATATACACAAGAGGTCAAGGGTTCGAATACGAATAAATATTTTTTTTATCATTGGAAAATTCCAACGGAGTTTGAAGATCGTTGGAATATGGAATCATGAATTCCAATGGTATTTTTGCATTTTTCAACGGAGTTTGAAGATCGTTGGAATATGGAATCATGACTTCCAATGGTATTTTTGCATTTTTCAACGATTTTTCGCCGTTGGAATTCGGCAATTTTCTTGTAGTGGCCTCATGCCCAATCGCTAACTTGGAAAATAATTGCCACTTTGGTTGTCAGCACATCACTAAATATGATTTGGTTTAAGATATTATTAAAAATTAAGTTTAAGCACTTAAAAAATGAATTCTGCTTCAGTAACACCACATTTAACATTCTCACTCCACCCCATTTCTTACAAATAACATTCAAGGTGGAAGGATGATTTGTGAATCAAAGATTTTTCACTTCCATTAAAGCAACCGTGAGTTGAGTTCGAAGGGGAAGAAAGTGACGAATTGAGGGGACCAACCGACGACAAATGTAAGATCAATCTTGGTTGTCTTTCTATAATTCACACCATTTTGTGTAAATAATTAGTGGTTTTCAAAAATCACAACACTAATGTTAAAATTACATTTCACAATCAAGGAGAGTTTATCAATTCTGGGTTCTGATTGTATTTAGGGTTCAAAGCAAGACACATGGGTACAAATTACATTTCACAATCAAGGAGAGTTTATCAATTCAATTTTGATGAGGTGTCATCACCAGAATTAATCTTAATTATTTTAACTATTAATTAAAATTTAATATAGATAAATACATATATTTATTTTAAGATTTAAATTTGATATTATCAAATCAAAATTAAATACAATTAATTAAAATTTAATATAGATAAATACATATATTTATTTTAAATATTGAATATATATGTGATCAAATAAAAATAAAAATATAATTATCCTCCATCTATAAATAAAGTTCTCTATTCCTTCATTCCACATACTAAATTTTTTGTATTTTTGTCTGCGATGTAATTTGAATTTTTGTGGAGCAATAAATTTGTGCTATTAATTTTATTTGCATGTGTTATTTAGTATGTAAAGGAGTTTTGTTTGAAACAACTAATGTAGCTTATTATTTGGTGTTATACAGTTGATGAGAATTGCTATTGAATTTGGAATATATTCAAGTTCATCTTTTGATTTTGTTGCGCTACCATCCTCGAAACAATCAAGTTGGGGCAATTCTTCATTAGTACAACTTGGTTTTTCAAATTATAAAGAATAAAGGTATGTGATTCTTTTTGTTTATTTATATTATTTTCATTAATTTCATTATAATAGGTTCTCTATTTATTCATTCACACATACAAAAATCACCTATCAAACTCCACACACAAAAATCACCCGACTCCGCACACAAAATCGTCACGCTAGAGGGTTTCTTCAAATTATAAAGAATTGAAGGTATGCGATTTTATTATTTATTTTATTTATATTCTTTTCATTAATTTCATTTTTTTTTTACTTTTTTATTGTTTATATATGTCTATATACATTTAATTAATTTTATTTTATTGAATAAATTATAATAATCTCACAAAAAATAATTTTTTTAATTATTTGATTCATAATTATTTAAGTTTTAATTACATCTATTAATATTGTCTAATAACAATTATAAATTTTAAAAATACACAATCAAAATAAATTTAAATTTATACATCAAAATATTTTTTTAGGATCATATAAAAAATATATTTTAATAGGTGATGTATAAACAGAATATTTAAATAGATGAGGGACCGGAAGATTAAATAAGCTAATTAAGATAAGTATTAATGGAGCAGCTAATTTTGAATTAATTGAACTAATTAATTTAAAGTTTGTTCGGTATTTCATATATTTTCAAATATATGAAATATATTTTCTTAATAATTTTTATTTGTATTATTATTATTTTTTAAATAATTATTTCTTCAGCCCACAAGAATTTAATTTTTTTAAAACTAATTTGATTACAATTTTTTTTAAAAAAAATCTTTTGGTTAATACATATATTAAATTTATTTATTTTATTATCTATATTAAATTATTTATTTATAATCTTTTCTTCAACAACCAATTATATATCTTTTTATTTTTAATTTTTTTAATTAAAATGTTATGATTTTTTAATTTATTTTTATTAACATATTTTAGATTTTATTAGCAAATGTATACATATAGTTATATATATATATATATTAATTTATTTTCATATATATATATATATATATATATATATATATATATATATATATATATATATATATATATATGTATATATATATATATGCATATTTAATTTATTATATATATTAATTTATTTTGATTAATACATATATTATTTTAAATTTATTACTATCTAATACAAAATATACATTAATATTATTATAGATACAATAGGGTTAAAATATTATTAATAATTACATTACATAAGTATGAGATACCCAATATATCCTTATATAACAAATATAATCTCTAATCCACCATATAACAACTAAAATCTCGACTTCCTCTTCATATACGCCATGTATTTCATCAAGATCGAATTCAGGTATTTCATCAAGATGCAATTCCCATTCTTTTGCCTGCCTACCATCATCATCATCTCCTGATACTGAATCAAAAGTTATTTTTCTGTTTTCTCCTCTCTTTCCCCCAATCCTTATATATATATATATATATATATATATATATATATATATATATATATATATATATATATATATATATACACACACACACACACACACATGAATGATCTATAAGTATATACGTATATATAATTAGAAGTACTTTACATTAATTAATGATTCTAATCTCTCGATTAATGTGGAGTGGATACCCTTGGTAATGGTAATCTTGTTCTTCTGTCGGGTTATTTTGTCATGAACACAAATTTTCCAAACACCGTATATATGTATTTCTAATTACAATTGAAAATTTTACTCACTTGATCCTGAATACCACGTATATGAATTTTTGAATACCACGTGTATGAATTTATGAATACTAGTAAGAATAAGAGATCTGAATACCACTTTTCTGAACACAAGGATAACGGATCTGAATACCACGTATTTATCGGGCTTGCAGTCTATTCCATTCTGAACACAAGTAAAGATAAGGGATCATGAATACCACGTTACATTCTGAACACAAGGGATCTGTATACGATGAATGCGTGCAGTCTATTCCACGTATTGCGGTAAACTTCCACCTATTTATAAGGAGAGAACCACGGGATGATTTTTCTTTTTAATATCATATTAAATATTTTACCCATTTAAATTAAGTTTTAACACAATTAAAATAAGGGTAAAAAGGATATTTTACTCATTAATAATGCATTGATTAGTAATATTTTTAATCTAATGTATCTATGAGTAATTGATGGGTATAAAATGTACCTATTTTATTACTATCCAATATACAAATTATACATTCATATTACTGTCAAATACAATACGGTGTAAATATTATTAACAAGACAAAATATATTAGGATGAGATACCCAATATATCCCTACAAAAATATAATCTCAATTAATAATTTTAATTATTTTTTCTTTTTTTTCTCTTTGCTTCGGTCTTTCTTCGTCTCTCCAGGGTTTTCAATTATCTTTTATTTCTTCTCTTTCGCTCTTTCTTCATCTCTCCAAAAACCCATCTTTGAATTCCGAATATTCATACAATTCATTTCTAAATCTTGAATTCTCTATCCAAAGTAAAAACACTTTAGAGTCCTATATCCAAAGTAAATACACATCAGAGTCGGAAGTATTCAAAAGGGTTTTATGTTATTCAGAATCGGTATTCAATTTACGCATTGAATGAATTCAGAATAGCAGAAAAGGGTTTTAAATGGTTTTACGCATTGCATCACCAAATTCACGAAGCACAAAATTTGAATACAATTTACTTGATGGGTATTCAAAAAGGTCAGAAATAAATTAACATTGAGTAAAATATTACTGCATACAATTTACTTGATGGATATTCAAAAGGGTCAGAAATAAATTGAATACAAAATTCTACGTGGTATTCAGAATGAGTATTTAATTTATTTCATAAGTGCATCGGTATTGAAATTCAGATTGCAACCTTTTTTTTTAATCGGAGTGACTAGTCTCAACCTATTTCCTATTTTCAAGGAGAGATTAATGGTTAATTAATTTTTTAATATAATAAATTTATAATAGGGTTAAAAGGGGTATTTGATAGGTTCAATTTTTAGTGGATAGTATTTTAATTTGGATATTGTACCTGCTAATCATATAGATAGATAAATTGAATCTATAAGTAATGGACCATATTAATTTTTTATATATTTTTTTCAACGATCTAATTTATATATCTATTTTTCCAAAATTTTAAACTAATTTTATTATAATTCTTTCTCCTTTATTTTTTATTTTTTTTTTCCAAAAATCTATATGATAGAGTATATATTTAGTTAAAATTTTGAATATATCCTCATATTAATTTATTAGAATTATATTATGGAATACTATTAATAAAAAAAAGATAAATTATTTCTTAAATGCGGATATATATAAATCTTAATTTTATTCTTTAAATAAATTCATATTAAATCATAAAAAATAATATAAACATAAATATATTAAAATTTTAAATTATATTTTAATTGAAAATTATAATTTTGCAACCCGCGTAATACATATATATATATATATATATATATATATATATATATATATATATATATATATATATATATATATATATATATATATATATATATATATATATATATATATATATATATATACTTTTTAATTTTTTTTAAAATTCTAAGTTATATATATATATATATATATATATACTTTTTAATTTTTTTTAAAATTCTAAGTTGGGGTGTTGTGTCGATGAAGTTGATGCATAAGATGTGTTCTGATGCACGTGATGTTGGAAATATAACAATTAATCCAAATACACCTTAAGCCCTAACATGATTCAACAAGATCCATAAATAATTAAATAGAGGAATACCTGTATCCATTGATCTTCTTATGCGGAATTAAACGGAAGATCAGCAGCAGGTTTAAGGTCTTCCTTCACTAAAGTCTCTGGATTCCGTAAGGACCTTCGAAATCTCTTCAGATGGGGAAAGAGAGAACTGCGTGCGGCTTAGTGTTGGGGACCATAACCTAGGTATCTATATATATTACCCATATCAGCCACTCATAATCACCTGATACGTAATATTGGGTATCTACTCATTGGTCCATATCAAATAAAGGTAGTCCATGGGCTCTTACTTTATTTTAATCACTTAATTAAGCCCAATATATTATTTGAATAGCTAATATAATTGAGTATTAATATATTGCCCACAATTAAATTATATAGGAAATATAAATTTCCTAACAATCTCCCACTTGGGTTATATATTATTTTCCGAAGACAATTATATTAAGGATCCTTAAGTGCACAACTTTATGCTATTCATTCAGACTACCTTCAACAATCTGGTCAATCTCATACACTAACAATGGAATTACCGCAGCATTCACCACATTATTATTCGTGGTTAAACCCCGACAATCACCATATTAATATACTCAATGACATAGATCAAATATGGTGAGTAGCAAGAAAATTACATGTAAAATATGATTATTAACATGTCTATTTCCAATTGGTCCAACTTTAGTGAGATCAATCCACAATGCAAATATCACAAAATGGAAATCAACTTAAGTGAATTCAGAATAAACCAAAAGGTCATCAATTTTATTCTATAGAATTCCGAATGTCTTAATATGAAGTTCAACACATAGAACATAAACTCCCACTAAACTAAGATAACATCAGAAACAACACCCATTTGAGCAGTATGCTCATGAAACACCTTCGGGGTTAATGCCTTAGTTAGTGGATCTGCTAGCATGCTATTTGTTCCTATGTGTTCAACAGTAATTTGTTTATTCTGAATTCTCTCCTTAACAACAAGGTACCTAATTTCAATGAATTTTGCTTTAGTAGCACTTCTGTTGTTATTGGAGTATAGCACTGCTGAACTATTGTCACAATAAATTTTCAACGGTCTTTCGATACCGTCAACCACACGCAGCCTAGTGACAAAGTTCTGCAACCACAATGCATGATTAGATGTTTCATAACAAGCAATGAACTCTGCAGCCATGGTGGAAGAAGCTACAAGAGTCTGTTTAGCAGACTTCCAAGAAATAGCCCCTCCAGCCAACGTAAATACATAACCCGATGTGGAACGCTTGCTATCTTGACATCCAGCAAAATCGGAGTCAGAGTATCCAACGATCTCCAAATTCTCTAACCTCCGATAAGTAAGCATATAATCCATTGTTCTCTTTAAATAACTCATGACGCGTTTGGCCGCTTTCCAGTGTTGCTCCACTGGATTGCTTAAATACCTCCCCAAAACTCCCACTATAAATGCTATATCGGGACGAGTGCAAACTTGAGCGTACATTAGACTTCCTACTGCTGATGCATAAGGAATCTTTTGCATCTCATTTTTCTCATGATCATTGTTGGGGCATTGCTTAAGACTGAATTTTTCTC
Source organism: Pogostemon cablin (assembly GCA_023678885.1). Taxonomy (NCBI): domain Eukaryota; kingdom Viridiplantae; phylum Streptophyta; class Magnoliopsida; order Lamiales; family Lamiaceae; genus Pogostemon; species Pogostemon cablin. The sequence goes on along the minus strand of CM043008.1, from coordinate 9,293,246 downwards.
CCTTGTCCACAGGGGTGTCTAATGGTTTGCTTCCTTTCATGCCGAATCTTCCTAAAATCATATCGATATAGCTCTTTTGCGATAATCCAAGGATACCTCAAGAGCGATCTCTAAGTATTTGAATTCCTAATACAAAAGAGGCGTCACCAAGATCTTTCATTTCAAATTTCTTCGCAAGAAATCTCTTAGTTTCGTGCAATAAGCCTATATCATTACTTGCAAGAAGAATATCATCGACATACAAAACCAAGAAAATATATTTACTCCCACTGAACTTGAAATATACACAATCATCAATAACATTTACCTCAAAACTAAAAGAGGTAATAATTTGATGAAACTTATGATACCATTGACGGGATGCTTGCTTGAGACCATAGATGGATTTCTTTAATTTGCACACTATAGACTTTGCATCTTCGAAGACAAAGTTTTCAGGTTGTGCCATATAAATGGTTTCCTCAATGTCTCCATTGAGAAAAGCGGTCTTTACATCCATCTGGTGTAGCTCCAAGTCAAAATGAGCTACAAGTGCCATGATAGTTTTGAAAGAGTCTTTCGAAAAAACTGGAGAGAAAGTCTCTTTGTAGTCAATGCCTTCCTTTTGAGTGAAGCCTTTAGCGACTAGACGAGCCTTATATCTTTCAATATTGCCTTTTGAATTCCTTTTGGTTTTAAATATCCATTTACAACCAATGGGTTTCACACCTTCAGGCAATTCGACAAGATCCCAAACGTCATTGTCACTCATAGACTTCATCTCATCTTTCATGGCATCAATCCATCTCTGAAAGTTAGAACTGCGCATGGCTTGACTAAAAGTGACAGGGTCATCTTCGGTCAAACCAATGTCATCCTCATGTTCTTGTAGGAATACTATATAATCATCTGAAATAGAATTTCTCCTCTCTCTAGTGGATCTCCTTAATGGCACTTCTTGATGTGGTTGAGTTTGTTCTTTAGCTAATGGAGGAAGGATTTCAATGTTATCTTGATTTGGAATAGTGATTTCCATATGAGTCACTGGAGTTGTTTCTTGAGTTATGATCGGTAAAGTAATTAAATCATTATCTACTCCAGAATATTCCTCAAAGACAACCTTCCTCATAATTTTTTCCCTCCCAAACTCAATATCCTCAAAATATTTAGCATTTCCCATCTCGAAAAAGGTTCTTGATGTGGGATGGTAAAACTTTAACCCCCGTGAATGCTCAGAGTAACCAACGAAATAGCAGCTTACCGTTCTTGATTCCAGTTTTCCTTCATGTGGCTTATAAGGCCGCGCTTCAGCTGGACAACCCCAAATGTGTAAGTGCCTAATGCTAGGTTTCTTGCCTTTCCAAAGTTCATGTGGGGTTTTCGAAACTGCTTTACTTGGTACTCTATTGAGAATGTACACTGTTGTTTTCAAAGCTTCTCCCCAAAGAGATTCTGGCAAGGAGGAATGACTTATCATACTCCTCACCATATCCTTAAGAGTCCGATTCCGACGTTCAGCAACAACATTCATGAGAGGAGAACCTGGCATAGTGTATTGCGGAACAATTCCACATTCTTTGACGAAAAGTGCAAAAGATCCTGGGCGTTGTTCTCCTGATCCATCAAATCGACCATAGTATTCACCTCCACGATCAGATTTGACAGCCTTAATTTTCTTACCAAGTTGAAGTTCTACTTCAGCTTTGAAAGACTTGAAAACGTCCAACGATTGAGATTTGTCATGAATCAAATATAGGTAGCCAAAACGAGAATAGTCGTCTATGAACGTGATAAAATAACGTTGCCCATTCCATGATGCCATAGGGAATGGACCACATATATCAATGTGAATAAGTTCTGAGACTTCTTTAGCTCTTTCGGCTCCTAATTTCCTCATATTAGTTTGTTTCCCTTTTATACATTCAACGCAGACTTGAAAATCTACAAGATTTAAGGGATTAAGGATTCCATCAGACACAAGCCTTTGAATTCTTTGTTTAGAAATATGGCCTAAGCGCTTGTGCCACAAAATGGCAGAATCCTCAGAAAATTTTCTCTTTGTACCTCTTGAATGTGTTTGCAGAATAACATTATTGGAATTTATAAGATCAAGCATGTAAAGATTTTCAATTAAATGGCCATCACCAATAAAATTGGAATTTTGAAAGAGACATACTTTATTATTTCCAAAAGACCAGGAAAATCCCAGTTTATCCAAAGCAAAACTAGAAACCAAATTCCGTCTAAAAGATGGCACAACAAATGTCTCAAACAAGTCTAAATAACAGCTACTCTTTAAATGCAATCTAAAAATTCCAATAGCCTCTACTGCAACTTTATTGCCATCGCCCACAAAGATGAATCTTTTAGCATCAGTTGGCAGTCGGTAATGCAGGCAACCCTGCAAAGACACACTTATGTGAGTAGTAGCACCAGAATCTACCCACCAAGTATCTTTAGGTACAAAGGATAAGTTAACCTCAGAACAAACCAAAGTAAGAGGTATACCCTTCTTAGCACGCCATGCAGCATACTTGGAACAATCTTTCTTAAAATGATCTCGCTTCTTGCAGAAGTGACATCTATCATCCTTAGGTTCAACCTTTTGCTTCTTCTGCTCTGAAGCAGCAGCAACAACAGTACCATTAGGTCGATTTCTTTTTTTGCCTCGAGTATTTATAGCCAAGTGAGCACTTTCAACTCTATCTCTCTGCACTCTCTCTTCCTCTTGCACACAGTAAGATATAAGCTCATTAAGGGACCATTTGTCCTTTTGAGTGTTATAGCTCACTTTGAATTGCCCAAAGTGTGCAGGAAGTGAGATCAGAACCAAGTGCACAAGCAGATCATCAGAAATGTCTAACTTGAGTGCCTTAAGTTTTAATGTGAGATTAGACATTTCCATGATGTACTCCCTTATGTTCCCTTTGCCTTTATACCTCATGAAGACAAGTTTAGCCAAAAGATTACTTGCCTCCGCCTTTTCATTTTTGGCAAAGTATTGCTCAACAGCCTCGAAGAATGATTTGGCATTTTTGCTCTCAGCAATAGAGCCCCGAAAGGCCTCCGGAATAGAGCGCTTCATGATCATCATGTACATTCGGTCTGACCGATCCCACTTCTCAATTTTAGCCTCATTTGGATTTTCAGTAGTAGCAGTGGGTCGATCAGACCGAAGAACCAGATCCAAATCCATACAGCCCAGAACGATCTCAAGGGTTTTTTTCCAGCTCTTGAAGTTTGTCCCATTAAGCATTGGGATGTTATTGATTTGTTGAGTAAAGTTAGGAGCTGTAGCAACATACACTAAATAGAGAACCCATTAAGTATACTCACATAACATTTATATCATAAATCAAATTATGAACGAATAAGTAAAACAAATTGGGGACCCATCTCAAGACACCAAGTGTAACATTAACCTCGTCTGTGGACAAAAATTAACTAGAGTGGTAATCTTGGTGCAACAATTAAGTATTGAAAACAAGTTCTGTCAAACAAGAGTCTATCTGTGGACCGACTCATGTTCACATAAATAATCCAAATAATTATCACATACTTATTATCACATGTGCATTATTATTCTGTCAAACTGTGTCTACCTGTGGGCCGAACACAGAACACATAAATAATATCACACCCATCTATGTAATTTCAATAAAATTTTTCTCCACACACGATATTGATGTGGCAACATGAAACTTCGATTGACTAGATTGAAGGTTTACTAGACTAATTAAATAAATATTAAAATATTTAATTTAATTAAACGACATTGAACTGTCTCCCCAATTCAAAATTTTATTATTGTTTCCAATTGAAATTTACCAATAAATTTCATCAACTCGGCAACTTACAATTAACAGAAATTTGATGTTAATTTAAAATATAGTGTTAATACGATAAACCGTAACGAATGTACAACTAAAAGCCCATCTTGATTCAGGCGCTGAAGGGGCGTGTCATAACTTTATGCCAAAATAAGTAATCATGACACTGACTCAATTTATTAAAAAACCAATCACAATACCGTAGCATATAATCACATGTCAGATCAATCGCATTGAATGCCAAAATCAAGCATTGAATGCCAAAATCAATCTACTGGTATGAAACTAATTCCACTAGCAATGATCAGGATGGTGTTGGAATTGGAATTCCATTTCACGGAAATCGAGACTGAATCTTGAATTTAAAAAAAAATAATAATCAATTATCATACAATGATATCCAATTTGATTTTGGAACTAAAGAGAATATACGATTAATCAATTAATCCACCACCAAACATGAACTTTTCACATATTTGTAATCAATTACCATAGATTATCATCCATGGAAAAATACAGTATTCAATATTCAAATGATTTAACATGTGAAAATCCGAATAGTAATAAAGAAAATTACGAAAAAATTAATCCACTTTCTTAATATCCAAATATTAAAATTACGAATCTCAGAGAATCATAAAAGGGTGGCTCTGATACCACTTGTTGGAAATATAACAATTAATCCAAATACACCTTAAGCCCTAACATGATTCAACAAGATCCATAAATAATTAAATAGAGGAATACCTGGATCCATTGATCTTCTTATGCGGAATTAAACGGAAGATCAGCAGCAGGTTTAAGGTCTTCCTTCACTAAAGCCTCTGGATTCCGTAAGGACCTTCCTAATCTCTTCAGATGGGGAAAGAGAGAACTGTGTGCGACTTAGTGTTGGGGACCATAACCTAGGTATCTATATATATTACTCATATCAGGCCACCCATAATTACCTGATATGTAATATTGAGTATCTACTCATTGGCCCATATCAAATAAGGGTGGTCAATGGGCTCTTACTTTATTTTAATCACTTAATTAAGCCCAATATATTATTTGAATAGCTAATATAATTAAGTATTAATATATTGCCCACAATTAAATTATATAGGAAACATAAATTTCCTAACACGTGATTCATAATAATTAAAAAAAAAATGAACTTGAACATTCTGCAATTGAATTAGAAAACTAGTTTAGTACAGTAAATTAACTTTCTACAATAATTGTATCAGTGTTCCAATGAAAGTTTTTTTTTTATTATTGTCCATTATCCATATAGACTTATAGTCATGCCTGATAACATATCAGTTCATTTTTTCTTTTGTTTACTTTCTTGTGGCTTCATGAGTTTGTAAGTGCTTCATGATCTACAATAGTTAACTTCTATTTTGCATGTAATCTGCTGATGCATAATTTGATTATTCTTTTTTTTTTAATAAACTGCAATATGAATTTAGGGTATTTTTCTATATTTTTCCACCATGGTGGAAAAATGATGTCTATTGATGGTGAAATGCATTATGTAGGAGATAATATTACTTCTAGGTATGGGTTGAATATTTACATTTTTGGATATTTTGACCTAGAAGAAGAAATTAAGCAATTCAGATATGCAAGTTGGGATATATTATTTTATAAAATTCCTAGATCTATAAAGATCAATGGCTTTAAGGATGTAATCAATGACATTGGAGTTATGGGCAGTGGCGGACGTACACGGGGGTTAAGGGGGTCACAGGCCCCCCTGAACTTTTGAGTTTAGTTAGTATATATGTAATATTTTTTAAAACATTACATTGGCCCAGTGGTGGAGGTCTTGTTTGAAGGACCTCGAGGTTGAGTGTTCGATTACCCATGTCGACTTTATTCTTTAGTATTTAATTTATTAGTACTGTAATTTTCTTTCTTCTTTTATATTCAAAATATTTTAAACTATACTCTATTAAAATTATAATAATTATTTCTATTTTACTTTATATAATTTTAATTTTTTCATTTGTAATTAATTTTATAATATTTCTTATATATAAAAAATGTAAATTTTATTATTATTATAGTTATTTATTAATTTATATTGTAGCTAATTTATTGATTTAAATATATATATATATATATATATATATATATATATATATATATATATATATATATATATATATATGCTCATAAAATTTTTTACATTTTTTATTTGTTTGGGTGGAGTAACACATTTTCAATCTCAGAAAAATTACATCTTAATCCAATAACTTCAAAAAACTTTAATTTCAAAATGATTATTCACACCTAACATATAATATAATTTACATATTTTTATTATTTTTTAGCCTAAAAATACTAAAAAAAGTCGGTATTTTTCTTAAACAATAAAAACGCAAAAATGAATCGTATCATGAGACGAATGAAATATAATTCGGGCCCCCTGAACATAAATCATGCGTCCGCCGCTGGTTATGGATATGATTATATATTCCTTGATTGGAAAACATTATGTGCATGTTTATGTTGATAGGGCAAGAAATCGTTTGTTGCTAATGACGTTATAGAGGACTATGGAGAAATTATTGCTAATGATGATGAAGGTGAGATTGGTGCTAAAGTTATCCTAATCCTAATCATAATATATTAAAATTTCCAATATGTAAAACATTTTTTTTTCAAGATTGTCCTTACTTCATTTCATTATTTACCTTTTAGCCTTAATTTATTAATTACTTTATTAAATTATTGTGCATTTATTAATTTAGTCTTTATTAAGTGTTATTATTATTTGCGAACTATTCAACTTCTTGAAATTCTTGAACATTTCTCATTAGTTATAGCATAAGGAGAGTCACAGGTTAATTGCTAATTAAGTGAGATAATGCAAAGAACATCGCCCTTGCATCCTTTCTCATCCAAAGCTCCGCCACACCTCCTTCGCCACTCACCATCTTCGCTACAACAAAGATCACATTAGTAAGTTTTTTTTCTTGATCCTCCACTGTTTTATCATAAAATGTTTTGAGGTTGACTTTATTTAGAGATCTTAGAGATGTCCATGAGACAAATGAAAATTCTCTATGATGATTTAAGGAGGAAGATAGTTACATTAACCTCGAGGTATGGATCAATGATATATGTTTCGATTATTGGCGCGGTTTATATAAGGAAAAACATGCTTTTGCTTGGTAGCAGGGTTGTTCACTTCCAGTGAATGATTATTCATTTTGAAATTCTCTTCAGAATGTATGCATTACAACTTGACATCCTCATACTGCATTAGTCATTCTTGAATTATGTTGTTGTAGTACCTTTTTTATTCATTTGTGTTGTGATTGACTTAATCCTGCATGAGAATAGTTTTACTTTAGATAGAAGGTTTATTTACTGTCAATTCTATATGAATATGTTTGTGGTTCTCTCTGTCTGATTTCTCTTAATATTACATTACCTCTTTAATTTCAGAGTAGCAGGTATTTCTCTCATTTGGTAAAGCTTTTATGTGAACATGCACTCTAAATTTTTAACTATTTGGTTTATTTAATTATAGGATGCAGCCGTGTGCAGAGATTTTGTGTGTGGTTTTCACAAGAAGAAGAAGAATAAGAAGGAGGCTTTGCAGAAGCAAGAGGAAGCAAATCACCTCTAACACATTGATCTGCAAAAAAAAGGGTACCAATTTAACTTATAAATAATGTTGGAAGTGCTCTTCACATTTGACTACATTTGCCTTTGTGCTGGCAAACAAACATGTCCTATTTCTAAGGATTGTTTTTTTTTTTGTCCAAACGTATTTTCTCTTCTTCTCCACAATTTTTGCATCTACCACAGCAGTCCTCAGGTCATGATGTTGGTCCCTTTATTACTTATTATCTCATTTCGGTTATTCTTAAGTAGCATGGGCTCTTTGAGACCATATATGATTTAAACTGTTACTCTGTTTATCTGGTGATCATCATGATTTTTTGCAATGTGGAGTAGCAGTATCTGACTTTAATGAGCCTGCATAATCTGTTGATGATTTGGCTGATCAGGGATAAAATTCTCGACTATTTTGGAATATTTAGTGGTTGTAATTTTTTTTTTTTTTGCCTTTCCTTTTGTGCTTCTCTGATTCATCTATTCAAATTATTGTTCCTAAACTCCATGAAAAGTAATAAAAATTTGATGAATGTCGGGTAGTACTCATGAAGTTGTTGAGTATCTTGAATATACCCAGCAATTGATACATCGGGATATTAAGGTAAGTACTCTAGAACTCCAAAATCTTTTCTACTGTCATATAATGCTAACTATACTTTTTAAATGGCAGCCGGAGAACCTACTACGTACTTACTTCAAATGGCCAATGCAAGGTAGCTGGATAACCATCCTTTTAAATGATGCATTACGTAACATAATCAGTCTTCTTCTGTATATTTTAATTCTGTAATAATCAGTCTTCTTTTGCACGTATCATGGAGTCTAAAACGTTTAATTATCAATTGTTACAGAGAAAGAGAGCTATGACTTTGGTTTGGGCTTTAGGAGTAGAAGACAATGAAGATGGAGATGTTGATGACGGCAACACTTTAGCTTATATATAAGTGACGGCGACACTTAGAGTCGAGCCTATGTTACTTATGGTTAGGATATAGTTGCATCTGGAGTTTTTGTTTTTCTTTAAACAATACTATAATTATTGATTAATCATGGCTTTTTTTGGTATTTGCAAACCTTGCATCAAAGAATTGGAGAAATAAACGATCAAAAAATCCCTTGACAGACAATTCGATAGTTGAGCGGGTTGATATGGAGAGATAGAGTTAAAGGAGAAACAGATGAAGCGATAAGAATAGAGGCATTGGGTTAGAAGCTGGAGGCAAATTTCATGAAGGTGAGGAACTCGAGAACCTCGACAACACTTGCTACTGCAACAGCGTACGAATTTTTACAGATGTTCGTTTATTTAATTCTAGATGATTATTGTTTGCAAAAGATTTTTATTGTTTAAAATGTTCATGGAAATTGCTTATACTCTTATTATTGAAATACTATACTATTAAAGTGAGTAGACTCCTTAATGTGTTGTGGGAATGAATTGAGCTATTTCTTTGGGAGTTTTCCCCTGAATTTTGTGAAGCATGAAGAACAACTTGACAGGCATATGGTAAGCTTCCTCTCTTGGTCATCATTTATATTCTTTCTATAAACTTTGTTAATTTGATTTTACATTGAAATCTATTGATCCACTAGATTGTCATATATGCATGTATGTATTAATGTAGCCGAGTTAGACTAATTTTTGTTTCTACAAATCCCCTAGCTATTGGAAGGTATAGAGAATATTCTTTGTTGTTATAATATTTCTGTATTTACAACATTTTGCACTTTAACTTGCAGAAGAATTAAATGTCACCTCAAGCATCCTCTTGGTGATGAAATACATCTAAACGAGACCTTGCCAATGTTGAGGTCGGTCTCCATCCATTTTATGTAAGTCACAAAAAAAAATTACAGTAATTACAATGCTCTCACCTTAGCACGGAATAAATTTGGCATGTCTTGAAAATTAATTATTATGTTTGCCTCCTCATACTTATGAGCCATTTTTAAAGAAATATTTGTAGCATTTGAATTTGGTTTGTTGTAAAATTTCCTCGCCTGTTGAACTGATCTTTTTTTTGTAGTTAAATATGTGAAACTAGATTTTATTTTTTTCCCATTATAAATTGGATCTGCTTGATGAGGTTCAAGCAAATAGTGAGTCTTATTCTTATAAAAATTGTCTAGAATACTATTTAATCTTTCGTATGCAAAGAATTTCATTTGAACATGAGTTGATTTTCTGAAAAAGATAATGTATTAAAGTTACATTCTCTATGGTAATGAAACTTCTATATTTATACTTTTTAGTTAGCATTTGCCTTTTTTATTTTTATGGCATTTGCCTATTTTATTTTTTTTGTTATGGAATTTACGATGTCTGTTTGAAACTGCATGCCACATGTTTGGAATGTGTAATTGTAATTTGGTGCATATTAAAAAAGAAACATTTATCAAAACTTTAAATTCATTTATAACATATTGATGGAAAAAAGAACAGAATTTATGGGCAATATTTTTGCTATTTAGTTAAGTTACGTCTTGCTCAAAAGACACTCTACTATGATGTTGACCTGTTTTTATTTTATGTATGATGTGAATGTGATGGTGAGGGATGCTATATGGTGGGCTATTTCTCTCCGGTAACTTTATATCTCTGAGTGAGCATTTGGTTTATAATAAGGAATTTGAATGGTAATAATAATAATGATAGTAGTGAGAAATTATTAAAAGTATGATCTTTATAATTGTATTGTTTGGTGATCTTTATAATTGTATTGTTTGGTTGATAATACAATCTAGAAATTACTATCATTATTATTGATTTTGTTTGGTTTACTCACGATTTCTTGGGAAATGGAATTGAAATTATTTTTAATTTTTAATCTTTTTATTTTAGAAGAACAACAATGTTACAATTAATTTTATTATTTTTCTGTTATTAAAAAAATGTTCTAAAAAGAGAAAAATATTAAAAAAATTGAATACTCATTCATGCCGAAAATAGTAGCCAAAATGTTAAGGAATGGTCATTCCTTACTTTTAGCATATAAAATCACAGTTCATGGTAATGAAAGTATTCAATCAATCTATCATTTTTCATTCCATTTGCATACCACTTCTTCGAAGTATCCGAACAAACACCCTCTAAGAGTTGATCTATAAATTTTGATTATTATGTTCAAGTACATTTAGTTGTATATACTCCATCCGTCCTGCTAAAAAAGTTACACTTCCTTTATAAACGAGACAGAGGGAGTATTTATTTGTGTACTGGCTATATATTATAAATAATGTCTCCCTTACGTTGTTGTAACCTAACTCTTTCATACCTCTATGTATATTTGAGGAGTACTTAAAAGAGTTTTTTTTAGACAATTTTATTAACATTTTATATAAAAAAATACGAAAAAAAATACCAGCTTATATTAATGCATTTGATATAATAATGCATGAAAAGTAAAAGTAAAAGGATTTCTTTACACGATGACATCCTTTTATTGAAAATAAATTGCTAAAGGGTGTAAATAATGAGAATGAGACTTATCTAAAATTGCAAGAGAAAAAAAATAATAAGCTGTGTATGAAAATTGTAGAGAATAGAAATGAATGATGAAATAAGTAGCAAAACAAAAATGGAGACTATACAACTCTTGAATATACAACACATTTTAATTTCATTTACAATTTTAAAGTGTAACTCATTTTAAAACATATTACTAAGTATGTGCATGCAATGTGCAACATACGTTTTAAAATATCTAGTTAGTGAAAAAAGTATATCTGAATTGGTAGACTTTTATATAGAACATGAGGATGATTATAGTTCGGAGGATGAAGACTATATGCCTGTAGAGGTGAGAGGTTCTGAGGACGGGTTAGTAGAAGACGTTTGAATACGGATGATGGTGAATACTTTGAGACACAAAAAGGAAATAATACACAGGTACTTAGAAATGAAGAAACACAACATGAAAATGTGTCTGTTGCGTTGCATTCAAATTATGAAAATTTTAAGGATGAAGTTAATTCTGATTCTTCAAGTAGCGAGGATATGGTTTTAAGTTTAGATGAAGCTTGCAGTAATAGGAAAAAGAAATCCAAGATTATATATGATCCTAAATGTGATCATAAAAATTTCCAAAATATGCTTGGGATGAATTTTGAAAGTCAACAACTATGTAAATCAGCAATTCAAATGGTAGTTATTTTGAATGGGTATAATGTCACACCCCAAATTTTAAATAAAGAGATTTCCATATTATTTTCTTAAAATAGGTATTAAATAGGGCATGACCAAACAAACTAATAAATAAATAAATGAATAATTAAATAATAATGCAATGAATAAAGAAATTAAATAACACACAAGTCCTATAAGTTTTTGCAAATTTAATTTTAAAAAGATACCTATTAAACTTCCTTCGCAATATAAACTGCAATATAAATAAAACTAGTGTTATGCTCCGCGCTTTGCATTGGTAAAGACATCAATTTTAAATTCAATAAATATAGTTTAAAATTTACATAAATAAAAGAAAAATATAAATATATGAACATCATTAATAAAATATAATAATAATGACTTTGACAATCATATAATAATTTTATTAAAAATAATTAAATAATTTTAGTAGCACAAATTATTTTGTGAACTCCTTGCATGGTGCATTAAAGTTTTTTATTCTTTTAAATGATAAATTGTTACTCATCAAATTAAATCTTTACTCATTTGAATAATAAATTATTTTTATTTATCCAATTTGATATGTTGTGAATGGATTATTATCTATTTCAATTTTTTGAATTTAATGTATTAAATATAATTTTGTTTATTTTAAAATATTTTAATATTTTATTATATTAAATCATACGTGAATAAACATGAACCCATAAAAAGATATTTATAGTGAATTATTCTGTAATTATTTATTAAAAGTTAATTAATTATATTCAATGTACGTACCGAAAAATAAAAATATTTCTAGAATTCACATTTATGATAATTGAACAATTAAAGTAGTAAATATTTAATACACATAAAAGTTCTTGTAATATTTAAAAATAACATAAATATTACATATCATCTAATTTAATGCTCTATAATTTTGACAAGTAGACGAATTTTTTTTAGAGACGCCACGCAAGCATCCAAACTTCGTATTAATTTGACACGTAGGATAAATGATTTTGAAAATGACACTTGTATATGATAACTCCAAATTAGTATATTTAAGACATAAAAGTACTTGTAATATTTAAAAATAACATAAATGTTACACATCATTTAATTTAATGCTCTATATTTTTAGAGATGCCATGCAAGTATCCAAACTTCGTATTAATTTGACACGTAGGATAAATGATTCTGGAAACGACACGTGTATACGATAACTCCAAATAAGTATATTTAAGATTTAAAACAAAAGGAAATAAAAATCCTCCAGAAACTTCTGATGTGTAGAGATTAATGCAGTAGCATTTAGGAATGGCAAACAACTTTATATTTATCCTACTTTAATTTTGTTAAAAGCAATCCATGAAGGTGCGTCAACTAAATAAGACATATAATTGATTTTTTAAAATCTAAAACACTTTAAAATACAAGACACAAATTCCTTTCTGCATATGACTCTACAATTTTTAAATCCACAATTTCCACAAGTAAGCATACCAACATACATGAATAAGCACCCACTAGGCCACAAACCATTAATTTGTAAAAAGAATTATTGGCAAAATCAGACTTGATAAGCCCCAACAACTGCTAAAGTTTTATAATAATTTAAAACACTAATACTAACCCATCATCTATCTACGAAAACTCTGCATGCATATATAAACTCTAGTTTTCAAACCTGCAAGAACCACTTATTGGAAATAAGGCTAACATAGGCCCCCATCCCACTCCACTGTACCAACAATATTACGAAATAAAATCTGACAAATTAAAGAACATGTAGAACTAAATTATTTTATTTCATTTAACATTAAACAATCACATGTTTTTAATATTCAGGACTAAATACGTAAACTCATACCGAAAGCATAGTACCAAAAGTTAAACACAAATACTTCAAATAAAAATTTGAAAGTACGCAGCACATAATAAGCTGCAATTTTATTGAGGTTTTATTAAGTCTCCTCTTGCTACCGCGTCCCCGCTCGTACGCTATCGCCACGCTTAATCTGAAAGGAGGTAATTTTAGGGGTGAGCAACCACCGCTCAGTGGAAATAACTCATACTCATATAAATCAATATTTTATATTCGAAAATTTAAGTCACTTACAATACAATTCCTGACATATTAATAAGACACTTTTCAGTCCATTATTCATGACATAAGTGATACGACATCTATTAAATTTCAACATAATAGTATGGCACCTCTTGGTCCGTTACCCATAACACATATATGACAAGACATCGTGATTCGTTATCTGTAACATTGGTAAGACACCATTACGGTTCAAACCCGTATGAATATATCAAGTAACATTGGTAGGGCACCATTACGGTCCAATACCCGTATGCATATATCAATTCACATACTTCAAATAAAAATCATAACATGATAATAATTCACTTACAATATAAATAATCACATATGATGAGAAATCCTCACCTTAAACATTGTAGGATTGAAAACCAATGCGAAAAACTCAACTCGAATTCTTCTTAAAGCCTATTATTAAAATAGAAATTATCGAATCTTAATCTGACGATCATGAAAATCATAATAAAATTAAACTATATAAAATGTTAGAGATTAAAGAAAATCAATCCACGGTTAGTGATTAGCCATTTTATAGTAGGGATGACCAATTAAAACAATTTATCGAACCACAGGGAGGTAGGTACTAGTGCTTAAGTGATCTCACATATCTTGTAATTTTATAGAGACGAATTATCAATGGGGTTGGTGATCAAACAAGTAATTAAAGAGTAATCAATGCAAGTAAACAAGCAATGATCAAACAAACAAGATTGATGGATGGAAAAATGTTTACCAAATTGATTAAAAGTGAAATTAACAATAATCAAGAAGTGGTAAATCTAGGAATTATGCATCAAATTCATATGTATCATGGATATAGGATTAAGGGCCAACACTAAGTCCACCTAAACTCCCTCTCGAGATGGATATGATATGAATATCAAATAGCTCAATGGATTGGTTCTCACACAAACAATTCCAACTAGGTACTAAGCTTGTAATAAGAGTCCCTTCACACGATTAATCAACCTCTCGATCAAACTAATCACATGTTCTATCAAAGGGTTCTAAATTCTAAAGGATTTCTCAATCTCTTTACAACTTCTAATTAACGTGAAGTGTATGATGAATTAATTCAATGAACTATCCTAAACATTTAATTGATTTCTCAATCTAATCACATGTTCATGATAATTAGCCACACAAATCAATAATACAAATTGAGCAATTAACAATCAATGATAGAAAATTATAGATCCAATCAACATATGAATTCAAATACACAAATTCCCAAAATTAACCAACAACTCTCATGTTGCTAATCCCACAAGGGAGATTAGGCTACCATGTTCAAAAGAAAATTAACATAGACATTAAGATCCTTACAAATCATGATGAAACTATGAGGTTTAACTACAAAGTATGGATGAAAACTCACTTGAAATGTTTCAATGGTGATCTCCTTCCTTCCCTTGCAATTCTCTTCTCTTCCTTGCTTCTTCTCTTCAACTTGATGAAGATTTTGATGGTGGGATGATGGTGGATGGAATGGATGGTGAATGGATGAAGATGATGGTGTAAATTGGAGAAAATGGTGTGTGATCTATGTGTTTTGGTGCAAACCCTTGGTGGAATCTCCAATCTCTCTTGAAATGTTGAACTTGAAACTATTTATACCCTCTCTAAGTTGGGCAACGAATTTAATATCAAATGGGCTTCTTACACACACTTACACACATTGACAGGTGAAAATCTAGATTTTGGCCCAAAAAACATGCAACTCGAGTTGGCCTTACCCAACTCGAGTTACAACACGAGTCGAGTTACGTTGTATGTAACTCGAGTTAAAGTCGCTCGACTCGTGTTGGCTACTCGTTCTCCCGCCTGTTTGGTCGTGTTGCGAGGCTTTGAAACTAAAATCCTCCGGAAGGCAGCTCGACTCGAGCTACCAACTCGAGTTACAGCTTGCAAGTCGAGTTGGCTCACTGTATAATTTTTGGTCACTGCCCTGCTCCTAGCTCGACTCGAGTTGCAAGTCGAGTTGGACCTTGCAACTCGAGTAAGCTCTCTGGTCAATGTATGGACCCTAACTCGACCTTCTCTCAACTCGAGTTGCAAGTCTAGTTGCACCTTGCAACTCGAGTTGGGTCTCTGGATGATTTTTGGACCTTAACTCGACCTTCTATCAACTCGAGTTGCAAGTTGAGTTGGACCTTGCAACTCGAGTTGGGTCCCGGCAGCCCGTTTCTTGCTCGTTTCAGTTCTTGTCTCTATTTTTGCTCCGTTTTTACCTGTTTTACATACGTTTAAGCTCATTCACATGCATTTCCATGAGAACACATAACACAACCAAATAACACAAGAAATACGGATAAAAATATTACGAAAACGATATAAAAAGACACTAAAATCTAGGTGAAAATATCACTCATCACACCCCTAAACTTAAAGTGTTGTGCGCCCCTGCACAACAAAAATGATAAACCAAGGGGTGAGAATTTCATCTAAGAAAAGACTGAACGAACATAAGTTATAACACATCAATAGCAATAAGAACTACAATGTATGTTAAGTCAAAAGAGAATAACAAGTTCAATCAAAAAGAGAATAAAGTGTAATATAGTCCCTCTTTGTCCAAGCCTCATAATAGGATATCAATTTCACTCAACACTCTTTAAAGTAAGGTAAATCAACACTCATTACCCGATTGGCTCGACTCGCTATAAGCTTGTTCGTAGACTATATTCACAAACTATCAAAGTTTCAATCAATGATCAAAAAGGTCTTTCATTAAGGATGTAATGATAGGCTCTTTAGTAAGGTAGGAAGAATATGGTAATAGTGACTAAACAAGTGTACGTAATCGAAGAGATGACCAATTTCTCCAACTTCTCCACTTTTCTTTCTTCCTTTCTTGTCTTTAATGTTCACAAGCACTAATCATCAACTTTCCTTGGATTGAGCTACTTTCAATGCACGCTTCCTTCTTTGAACTTTTAAGTACTTGAGCATATTATTATTGCTTTGCTCATTTTCTTGTTTTGAAGTTGCATGTTCATTCTTGTTTTTGCTCTTTTCATCCTTTTTCTTACATTGTTTACCATTTCCTTTTCTTCTCTTGTTATTCAATCAATCCTTTCTAGCTACCATCTCCTCAATCACCCACATAAAGGGTATATATATGAGGTTTAAGTGGGTAATCATGGCTTGTAATGTGCTAAATTTACAAAAAAAAGGCTTAAAGGCTCAAAGTGGTTGATTAGGGATGATGTTCATGGTAGGGAAACATATAGCAATGACTATTAAATAACAAAAATGGCCTTAGATCATGTCATTAATCTCCACTAATCGGGCTCGTTCCTATAGTCCTTGAGCAAGTTCTAGCTTATCAAATGCAATCGGTGCACTCATGACAAGAAATATCATGTATGCACGGTTGAGGCTCAAATGCTCACAAACTTATGCATTGGACGTTAAGGAACTTATTACACCATATTCATCTTAAAATTGAACAAGTTAATTAAAACATGTCACAATTCGAAAGTGTAGAGATTCTTAATCATAAATTGTTATCACTTATTACCACAACACATCATCACTCATGTTCAAAAATGACTCACGACCTCCCAAAACAAACCACCAAATCAAATCCTAAATAAGAATAAGAAAACACACAAAACACAAAATAATGACACACCAAACAATAAACAATACAAAAATACATAACATGCAAAAACAACAAAACCATCCATCATAGACAATGAAGCACACATTCATAACATCCATAATCACTTAAGCTCGCACACATCCCATCCTTGATTGAAAAGGAAATCCTAACTTACGAAAAAAAACATCCCAAAAACATAACACATGAAGTAGCATGCTAATCACATCAATCCAAATCAAATCAAATTATGCTAAAATATAGAAGTGGTAGGGTGTAGAGTGAACTCCCTTATAAAGGCATTCGATAGTAGACTTTGTTAGCTCCAAGTTCTATACATACTTCCAATACCCTTCATACATGCTCAACAAAACCATTAGCTCAACAATTTCATTAAAAATATAGATTATCATGCACTTCAATCACCACCAATCGGACCAAATCAATGAGAAAAACTTCAAAATTAGCCCAAAATATACGAAAAGTATATGCTTTCAAGAAAAAGTATGTCACACCACACCATATCCCCCTAAACTTAAATTGAAACAAAAGTTTCGACTTAAGTTTGCAAAAAAGTGGTGTGAACACACTTCAATTCAAGCACCCTTCGTATCTTTAAAACTCCTTCTTCTCACAAGCACAATCCACCTACAAGGCCAAAAAAACAAAACAAGAAAAAAAAATATTTACAATCTTAAACTACTAAAAGGATACGATCTCTCAAGAGGTGAAGATATCCACATATACCACTCCTTTTGAGAGGGAGAATGGTAATGATTCACCCTTTGACCATTAACCACAAAAGCACTTCCATCTAATCCTTCAAGCTTCAAGGAACCATCATCTCTAACCTCAATCACCAAGTATGGACCGGTCCATTTGGAATGAAGTTTTCCGGTGAACAACTTAAGTCTTGAATTGAACAATAGAACCTTATCCCCCGGAATAAACTCCCTCATTTTGATCCTTTCATCATGTCATCTTTTGAGCTTCTCCTTCAAAATCCTTGAGCTTGAATAAGCTTTTTCTCTAAACTCTTCTAATTCAACCAATTGGAGACACCTTTTTTTTCGGATTCTTTCTCATCAAAGTTCAACTTTCGAAGGGCCTATAGTGCCTTATGCTCCAACTCCACGGGTAAATGAAATGTCTTCCCATAAACAAGCTTTTACATAGAAAAACCTAGGGTGGTTTTGTAGGCCGTTCGATAGGCCCAAAGGGCATCGTCAAGCTTAGAAGACCAATCCTTTCGATTTCCATTGACCGTCTTCTCAAGTACAAGCTTCACTTGCCTATTTGACACCTCCACCAAGCCATTTGTTTGAGGATGGTAAGGTGTAGAAACCTTATGCTTCACTCCATATCCATTCAAGAGCTTCTCAATAAGCTTGTTGATGAAGTGAGATCCCCCATCACTAATCATGGCCTTTGGCACCCCAAATCTAGCAAAGATGTTCTTCTTTAAGAAAGTCTTGACCACTAGAGCATCATTTGTCCCTGTCGAGATTGCTTCCACCCATTTAGAGACATAATCCACCACAAGCAATATGTAAAGGTAACCATTAGAAGGTGGAAATGGGCCTATGAATTCCATCCCCCATACATCGAACACCTCAACTTCAAAAATGTTCCTCATGGGCATTTCATCACGTTGCCCTATACTTCCAATCCTTTGGCAACTATCACACCCCTTGATGTACTCCTTACAATCCTTGAACAAATTTGGCGAAAACAACCCCGATTGTAGGATCTTTGCTCTCGTCTTTTGAAATCTAAAATGTCTTCCACATGGTGAACTATGGCACATATCCATGGCACTAACTTCTACTCCTCTGGGATACACCTCCTTATGATCCCATCCGGAAAATTCTTAAACAAAAGAAGATCATCCCATAAGTACTCCTTGACATCATGATAGAACTTCTTCCTTTGAAATCCGATGAGATGATCCGGTTTGAGACCACAAGCTAAGTAATTCACAAAATCTGCATACCATGGCCTTCCGGTCTCACACAAAGTGTACATCCGTTGAAAATCAACTTGAAGAATCTCTTCATCCGAAAATACATCTTTAATGAACTCCATGGTTCCCTCTTCATCAATATTTTCCAAATGTGACAAGTGGTCGGCCATGATATTTTCGACTCCCTTCTTATCTCATATCTCCACATCGAACTCCTGCAACAAAAGAACTCAATAAATTAATCTTGATTTAGCATCTTTCTTACTCATCAAATACCTAATGGTGGTAAGATCCGTATAAAAAATCATTTTCATGCCACTAGGTATGGACGGAATTTTTCAAAAGCATAAATCACAGATAAAAACTCTTTTTCCGTTGTGGTGTAATTTTTTTGATTTGCATTGAATGTCTTTGATGTATAGTAGATAGCTCGAAACTTCTTCTCCCACACTTGACCAAGAACCACTCCCAATGCATTGTCACTTGCATCACAATAGGGTTCAAAAGGCTTACTCCAATTGGGAGAGACAAAGATTGGAGATGAAATTAAGGCTTCCTTGAGCACCCTAAAAGCATCAAGACATTCATCATTAAATTCAAACATAGCATCTTTTTCAAGCAATTTACAAAAGGTTTGACTATGTTAGAAAAATCTTTTATAAAACGTCGATAGAACCCGGCGTGGTCAAGGAATGATCTAACCCCTTTTTCATTCTTAGGTGGGGGAAGATGTTCAACGGCTACAACCTTCGCCCTATCAGCTCTCAAACCTTTCTTCGATATATGATGCCCAAGTACGATACCCTCTTGAACCATAAAATGGCATTTCCCAATTCAAGACTAGGTTTGTATCTTGGCATCGCTGCAACACCGTAGAAAGATTAGCCAAGCATTTATCAAATGAAGACCCAAACACTGAAAAATCGTCCATAAAAACTTCCATCACATTTTCAATCAATCCTCCAAAGATGGACATCATGCAACGTTGAAAGGTGGTGGGAGCATTGCACAACCCAAAAGGCAATTTATAAAAAGCAAATGTGTCATACAGACAAGTAAAAGTTGTTTTCTCTTGATCCTCGGGGGCTATCATGATTTGGTTGTACCCCGAGTAACCATCTAGAAAATAATAATACTTGTATCCCGCCAACCTGTCAAGCATTTGATCAATAAAAGACAAAGGAAAATGATCTTTATGAGTGTTTTAATTAAGCTTCCTATAATCACAACACACTCTCCAACCCGTTTTCACCCTTGTAGCAAGCTCTTCATCAAATTCCGTCTTCACAATGGTTAATCCCCCTTTCTTAGCCACAACATGCAAAGGACTTACATGAGGACTATCACTTATGGCATAAACAATTCTAGCATCCAACCATTTCAACACTTCTTTCCTAACAACCTCTTGCATAATAGGGTTCAAACGACGTTAAAGTTGTATGCATGATTTACTCTCATCAATCAACCTAATATGATGCATACAAATAGTGAGACTTATACCTTTCAAATCATCAACACTCCACCCTATAGCACTTTTATGATCTCTAAGCACCATCAACAATTTATCAAGCTCTAGAGGTGAAAGAGATGATGATATAATTACCGAAAAGGTTTTGTCGTCCCCCAAGTATGCATACATAAGATGATTGGGTAATGGCTTCAATTCTTCCTTTCCCTTATCAACCTTGGGCTCTTCATCTTCAATTTCCAATTGAAGATACTCCCTCTTTCCATAGTACATCAACTTGGCTTCATTTTTTTCATTTCCCTACAAGCATTCAAATCATGTAAGCAATCATTTATATCATCATCTTCTAGACAATGGAAAGAAGAGTTAGAGTTAAGAGATAAAGTAAGAGAGTGACTTATGCTTGTCTCGAGAAGATCTTTAGATAAGAAGAATGGAAAATTCTCTTGAACAATTTCATCAATCATTTTAATCCTTCTACATTCTTCCTTCTCATCCGGATGCCTCATAGCACTCCTCAATGAAACACCACTTCTTCTTCATTTACTCTTAATGTCAACTCCCCTTTGTGCACATCAATTAAAGCTCTTCTCGTGGCCAAAAATGGATGCCCCAAAATCAATGGAACATTTACATCCTCATCCATATCAAGCACCACAAAATCCACTGGGAATATGAACTTTTCCACTTTAACTAACACATTCTCAACTATTCCCTTAGGATAAGTCAAAGACCTATCCGCAAGTTGAAATGTAACGGATGTAGGCTTTACTTCCCCTATACTAAGTTTCTTGAAGATGGACATAGGCATTAAATTGATACTAGCCCCAAGATCACAAAGAGCTTTATGAACTTCATTCTTACCCATCTCACATGGCATTACAAAACTCCCCATATCTTTGAGCTTTGGAGGCAACTTCTTTTGAATTATGACACTACACTCCTCCGTCAAATTTACGGTCTCATTCTCCACTAAGCTTTTTTTTTTTGCCATGATGTCTTTCAAAAACTTAGCATAATGAGAAATTTGTCTCAAAGTATCCGCAAACAGTATATTGATGTGAATTTTCTTGAAGATCTCCAAAAACTTTGCAAACTTTTCATCAATCCACTTCTTCAAAAATCTGTGGAAAAGGAATAGGCACTTGAGTTTTTGGTATGCCTCAACTATCCCTTTCTAACTCCACTTCTTCCTTTTTCTTTTCATTGCTTTGGTTCTTTGCCATTTCTTTTCAACAACTTTCGGCTCAACCACATATGTTTCATCATTTGCTTTTACTTCAACTTCACTTTCTTCCACAAACTCTTCTTCAACCAAGTTTTCCTCAACCTCCTTCTCTTCTACCTTCTCATTTTCCATAGGCATAGAAGGTCCCTCATAGTTAGTTCCACTCCTCAAAGTAATTGTTTTGCATAGCTCTTTTGGATTTACAACGGTGGTAGAAGGAAATTTTCCTTTTTCACTTGCACTCAACGAACTAGCAATTTGACCAACCGAGTGCTCCAAAGCTTTGAACCTTCTATCATTAGCTTCGTCAATCTTCTTCTTATCTCATCTTGAGCTTTGTTCGATGCAAACAACTTTTCAATGAGTTCTTCAGTGGTTGTCTTCCCTTCATTATTTGACGCTTTAACTCCCGGATGATACCCCGGGGGATAAGCAACTGCATTGCTCTGATTTGAATAAGAGAAGCTATCTTGCCTCCTTTGTTGTTGTGGGTATGAGCTTCCACTACCTTGACTATTGAAGCCTCATTGCCTTGGTGGATAGTTTCCTTAGTTGTGGTTGAAATTACCTTAGTAATTATTTTGATAGTTACCTTGATAATTCCTTCCTTGCATGTATTGCACATCTTCCACACGTGGCATTGTCATAGCCCATTGTTCCCCCACTAACACTATTCGGAGGAAGAACCCCTTGCTCAATTTGCCCTTCCACCATGTTAACTCCTTGATTCACACCTTGACTCATGCTCATTTGTCTCATTACCTCCGACACTATCATCTCAACACTTGGCATACTTGGTTCTACACTAGCACTCTTTACACTAAACTGTTGCCCTTGATCGAAGCTTTCAAATCCATAGCATCTACTAACTCTCTCCGATGGCCATTGGTAGACATCTGTAGCAATCTCATTAAAAATCCTTATAGCCCTTTCCGGAGTCACTCCAAGTACGGATCCACCCGCCGAAGCATCAACAAGCACTCTTTGACCATTTACTAATCTTTGGTAGAAAAACCCCACTTGTTGATTTTTCGGAAAGCCATGTTGTGGACACTTGCGTAGCATATCCTTAAATCGTTCTCATGCTTCATAAAAGCTCTCTTGAGGCATTTGCTTGAATTGAGTAATCAAGCTCTTCATTTGAAGTGTCTTTGAAGACGGAAAGTACTTGTTTAAGAACATTTGTGCAAGATCATCCTATGTGTTGCACGTACCGGGAGTAATGGTAGATAACCATATTCGAGCACGATATCTCAATGAAAACGGAAACAACCTCATCTTAAAACAATCTTCGCTCACCCTATTCATCTTCACGGTGTTGGCAATCTCAATAAATTGAGCAAGATGAGCAATGGGATCTTCATTCGGTGTTCCACTAAATTATTGTTCTCTCACCATAGAAATCAAGCCCGCTTTAAATTCAAAGTTATTGGCATTGATTGGTGGACCCATCATTTGTGGCAGTGCCCTTCGCATGAAGAAATCCCGGATCACCCTTGGATCTACTTGAGGCCCTCGATGCACCGGAGGTGGTGGTAGAGGTGTATAAGCATGTTGAAAATATTGTTGAAGCATGGCTTGTTGCACCATTTGTTGAAGCAAAACTTGATTGTTAAGCCCTCCAAAATTTTTATGAGCTTGTTGAGGAAGATTAGCATTGAATTGGGGTGCTTGTGCATTGTCTTGCACATTTTGCACTCCGTCTCCATCATACTCAACGTCAACACGTTCATCTTGATTGTTCTCCATTAGATCACTCTTTTTGGTTTTGTTCTCCTTTCTCATTCTTTGAAAAGTGCGCTCAATCTCTAAATCAATAGGTTCAACTTGTTTCCCTTTTGACCTTGTTCGCATACACCTACAAAATAAGAGAAGTTAGAACAAGATTTTCAAAAGCAAATAACAAGTAAACAAATAAAATAAAAAAAATGTATCTATTAAGATTACTCAAAACGTTCCTTCTTCAAGCTACTAGCAAACGTTGCCTCCCCGAAAACAGCGCCATTTGATTAGCCATTTTGTAGTAGGGATGACCAATTAAAACAATTTATCGAATCACATGGAGGTAGATACTACTGCTTAAGCAATCTCACGTTTCTTGTAATTTTATAGAGACGAATCATCAATGGGGTTGGTGATCAAACAAGTAATTAAAGAGTAATCAATGCAAGTAAACAAGCAATGATCAAACAAACAAGATTGATGGATGGAAAATGGTTTATCAAATTGATTAAAAGTGAGATTAACAACAATCAAGAAGTGGTAAGTCTAGGAATTATGCATCAAATTTATATGTATCATGGATATAGGATTAAGGGACAACACTAAGTTCACTTAAACTCCCTATAGAGATGGATAGGATATGAATATCAAATAGCTCAATGGATTGATTCTCACACAAAAAATTCCAACTAGGTACTAAGCTTGTAATAAGAGTCCCTTCACATGATTAATCAACCTCTCGATCAAACCAATCACATGTTCTATCAAAGGGTTCTAAATTCTAAAGGATTTCTCAATCTCTTTACAACTTATAATTAACATGAAGTGTATGAAAAATTCATTCAATGAACTATCCTAAACATTTAATTGATTTCTCAATCTAATCACATGTTCATGACAATTAACCACACAAATCAAAAATATAAATCAAGCAATTAACAATCAATGATAGAAAATCATAGATCCAATCAACATATGAATTCAAATACACAAATTCCCAAAATTAACCAACAACTCTTATGTTGCTATTCCCACAAGGGAGATTAGCCTACCATATTCAAAAGGAAATTAACATTGACATTAAGATCCTTACTAATCATGATGAAACTATGAGGTTTAACTAAAAAGTATGGATGAAAACTCCCTTGAAGTGCTTCAATGGTGATCTCCTTCCTTCTCTTGCAATTCTTCTCTCTTCATTGCTTCTTCTCTACAACTTGATGAAGATATTGATGGTGGGATGATGGTGGATGAAATGGATGGTGAATGGATGAAGATGATGGTGTAAATTGGAGAAAATGGTACGTGATCTATGTGTTTTGGTGCAAACCCTTGATGGAATCTCCAATCTCTCTTGAAATATTGAACTTGAGACTATTTATACCCTCTCCAAGTTGGGCAACGAATTAACATCAAATGGGCTTCTTACATACACTTATACATATTGGCAGGTGAAAATCTGGATTTTGGCCCAAAAAACATGCAACTCGAGTTGGCCTTACCCAACTCGAGTTGCAACACGAGTCGAGTTATGTTGTATGTAACTCGAGTTAAAGTAGCTCGACTCGTATTGGCTACTCATGCTCCCGCCTGTTCGGTCGTGTTGCGAGGCTCTAAAACCAAAAATCCTCTTGAAGGCAGCTCGACTCGAGCTACCAACTCAAGTTGCAGCTTGCAAGTCGAGTCGGCTCACTGTATAATTTTTGGTTGCTACCCTGCTCCTAGCTCGACTCGAGTTGTAAGTCGAGTTAGACATTGCAACTCGAGTAAGCTCTCTGGACGATGTATGGACCCTAACTCGACCTTCTCTCAACTCGAGTTGCAAGTCGAGTTGCACCTTGCAACTCGAGTTGGGTCTCTGGATGATTTTTGGACCTTAACTCAACCTTCTCTCAACTCGAGTTGCAAGTCGAGTTGGACCTTGCAACTCGAGTTGGGTCCCGACAGTCCGTTTCTTGCTCGTTTCAGCTCTCATCTCTATTTTTGCTTTGTTTTCACCTATTTTACATACGTTTAAGCTCACTCACATGTATTTCTATGAGAACACAATACAATCAAATAACATAAGAAATACAGATAAAATATTATGAAAACGGATATAAAAATACACGAAAATCTAGGTGAAAATATCACTCATCAGTTAGGAGGAAAAAAGGATTTAGGATCGAGATTCAACATAAGATAAGAAAAAGGGCATGTGTTTAATCTAAGCATTTGATAATGAAGAGAGAGTTAGTAAAGAACAAAACAAGGAATACCTCTTCCTTCTCTTTGAGCGGCGCGTTACAGAAATTTTAGGGTAAGGAGAAGTGAATATCATCAACATGTATTTATGAAATCATGGGTATGACTTTCCCTTCTTTAAAGGTGATTATTATGGAAAGAATCAATTGCATGAAAAGATTTTAGAGAAAATATGTGATACCCGAGCTTCTCACTACTCATGTGTCAATATAATTTAATTTGTGTTATGTGCACTTTATAATTATGTGATAATTGTTTTTACATTTTAATTATCTTTACATTTTATTTGAGACATACGTGATAAATATGGTGACAATATGTGAATATATGGGTGCATAAATATTTACGTGCATTAATTTGGATATATGAGTAAATTATTTTATGAGTATAAATACACTTTTCTTAATTATTAAGTATCGCACGTGTTCTCGTAATAATAATAGTGCTAAGAAAATGTACACGTATGGGTATTAATTTATAAATGTATCATATCTTAGTTATTAAGTATTGCACGTATATTGAGAATGAATAATAATAATAATTAAAAAAAAATGGCAATTACGTGGCTAATTGATGATCATATAATTCTATTGGTTTGAAATGCAATAACGTGGCTACTCCCTATTTCAATTAGTTGTCAAAACACAATTTTCCACTAACTATTTAAAATGGGGGTGAGTTTGTCTACATTTACCACAACAGTTTAGTAAAAAAAAAAAAAGAGATAGGGAAAGGAGAAAGAGAGGAAGAGGGAGAGAGAGAGGAAGAAGAGAAAGAGAAGAGGGAGCGCGCCGGAACGTGCGTGTCGGAGCGAATTAGTTACAGTTCTTTACGGGGTTTATATTACTGTCGGAATCCAGGTAAGTAGAAGTCCAACTACAATGCATAAACATGTTGTTTGTGAATTATTTGTAATTAATATGTGATAATTATGTCATGGATTATTTGTAATTAGTTTAATTACGATATGAATTATTTGAGATTAATTTGTTATACAAGTTGTGGATTTATGTGATTTGGAGAAAGTAGGGTTCATATTTAACAATAGTATTTGTAAATTATTTGTGATAATTTTGTGATATAAGTTGAGGATCCATATGATTTGAAATAATATCATCATCCTATATAGATCTGTATGATTGGAAACTGTTGCAAATATATTTATATGGTTTGAGAAAATATTGGTTATAAGGATCTGTGGGATCCAAGATGAAGTTTGATTCCAAAAAGAGATCCGTGTGATCCCAGGATGAAGTGATTATTCTATAAATGGATCTATGGGATTGAGGTGAAGTTGTTATTTTCAGAAGTGGATTTGTGTGAATTGAAATTAAGTTGTTGCTTTATTGTGATTAAACGTTGATATCGATATTGTAAATGGTTTATGAAGCACATTTAATTGTTTTGGGTGCATACCATGCATAAACATGAAAAGTGTTTTCCTCAAAATTAATAAGATACTAATGGTGTGTGCGGCCACTATATATGCATCTCTGTCAGGGTTCGGAAAAATCGTTCCCGACATTTTTATTAGGGGTTCGGAAAAATCGTCCCCACCACTTTGCCAGAGTTCGGAAAAAATCGTTCTCGGCACTATTTTCGGGGTTCGGAAAAATCGTCCCCATTGAGCTCATTTGGGGTGCATATCATAAGTGTGTCGTGGGGATCCCGCAACGTGAATATTTTTCAAAATAAAAGAGATCAATTAGAAAAATTAGGAAATAGGCGATAGAGAACTAAATGCATTTTCATGCACTGACATGCATGATTTCTACTTACTGAGATTTTTATCTCACTAGTTTATGCATTGTAGGTGAGCCTGTTGATGATTGAGGTTGTGATGTGACTGTGCAAGCTGTGGAGCTCCTTCAAGGTTTTGAGCGGATGTACATAGATGACGACCTGTTGGGCTAGACCGTGGATTTATTTTGTTTCCGCTGATGTTTTGGTTGTGTAATATAATAAGTATTATCACATGTTTGGGTGGTTTGAAGTGGTATCAGAAACCAGTCACGTATGTTGAACTGGTGTGATGGTGTTGGTTATAAGCATATTATGTGAAAAAAAAAATTTATATGCAGTTTTTTTTTATAATGATGATGTTTATGTTAAATAGTATTTGAATTATAAGTTGTGTAAGGTGGGTCGTGTCAGAGTGGTAGTAGAGCACGGTTTGGGTCCTGCAGACTGTCTATGTACATGAACTCATTCTTTGGGAGCGCAGCTTTGCAAGTAAGTGTTATTTTTATTCTGTGTTGTTATGTGTCTTATAAATTATATTGGCTATGTGATATAGGAAGTGTAGTTAGTAGACAAAATGGTAAGAGCTACAGGTGAAGGTTCTGAAAGGGATAGGACTGTTGAGCAAGCAACACCTCCTGAAGGGAATAATCGTGATGCAGTCATTACTCGACTAATGGAACTGGTTGAGCGTCAGTCCCAACAGATACAACAACTGATTCAGCAGAGAGATGTGGGTGGACAACCCGAGGGTAATGCAAATCAAGATAGACGTCAAATAGAACGTGTGGAAATGGTTTGTGAAAGGTTTCGAAAGCTGAGCCCTCCAATATTTGAGGACGCAGCAGACCCCACAGATGCAGAGGATTGGTTACGCACGGTGGAAAACATGTTTCGATACAGTAGAATTCCAGATGGGGATAGAGTGCTATGTGCTTCTTTCATGTTACGAGGAAGTGCGGGCCACTGGTGGGATACGATTAAAAGTATCGAGGATGTCACGACTATGACATGGGAAAGGTTCAAGGAGCTTTTCAGAAACAAGTACTTTACGGCACCAGTGAGAGCCATGAAGATGAACGAGTTCATACAGTTGAGGCAAGGTGGCATGTCCGTCACAGATTACCTTCGTAAGTTTGAGCAGTTGTCGAGGTTTGCTGAACATATGGTGAGTACGGAGGCATTAAAAGTGGAGAGATTTGTGGAAGGCTTAAGGCCTGAACTTTATAGAGATGTGAGTATGGCGGGACTGCATGGAGCAACATATTCACAAGTTGCAGAAAGGGCTCAAATTGCTGAGCAAGCGGAGATGAGGATCAGACAAGCGCAGGCTATCAGATCTCAATTTCAGCAGAAACCAATGCAGCAGTTTGGGAGAGTTGATAAGAGGCCGATGCCATTTCAGAGGCAGAATTCAAATGTTCAAGTGGAGCAAGGACAGAGACGAGGAGAACCCAACAAGCATCCTAAATTCGATCAGGGTAAAGTGCCACCGGCGCCGCGACTACCTATATGTCCTAATTGTCTTAGATCACATGGTGGGGAGTGTCAAATTCCTCCGAGAACGTGTTACACATGCGGGGAGAAAGGACATGTGACTACTACTTGTCCTAAGAAAGGGAAGCAGGCACAGCAGGGAAGAGCTCCAGTGAGGGTGTATACTTTGACGCGAGAGGAGGCAGACGCGAATCCCTCAGTTGTCACGGGTAAGTTCTCTATTTTTGGAACTTCTACATATGTGCTATTTGATTCTGGAGCAACGCATTCATTTGTATCCACTGAGCATGTGAAAAAGTTGGGTGGAACACCTAACTTGATAGAAGCTAATTATGAGGTGATGATACCTTCTGGTGAGTCAAAGCAAACTAATCAACTTCTTCGAGGTTGTGTTATTCCTATTGAAGGAAGAAGACTCATCGCTAATTTGATTGTGTTAAGTATGAATGATTATGATATCATATTGGGCATGGATTGGTTGTCAAAATACGGTGCTACAATAGATTGTCAGAAGAAGAGTATCACTTTTCAGCCAGTGAAAGGAGAACCGTTCACTTTTGTTGGAATCAAGAAAAGCTTTCGATTTCCGATGATATCAGCAGCAAAAGCACAGCGGTTGTTGGAAAGTGGTTGTGAGGGGTATCTGGTGAGTGTAATGAATGTTGAGGGACAGCAATGTCCAGTTCTTGATAGTGTACCAGTAGTTCGGGAATATCTAGAGGTATTTCCAGATGATCTTCCAGGTTTGCCACCAGAGCGAGAAATAGAGTTTGTTATTGAGTTACAACCAGGAACTACTCCTATATCTAAAGCGTCATACAGAATGGCACCAGCTGAACAGAAGGAATTGAAGATACAGTTACAAGAGTTGCTAGACAAAGGATTCATCCAACCTAGTTTCTCACCTTGGGGAGCACCAGTTCTGTTTGTTCGAAAGAAGGATGGCACATTGAGGATGTGCATTGATTATCGGGATCTCAACAAAGTTACGGTGAAGAATAAATATCCATTGCCTCGCATTGATGATCTGTTTGATCAGTTACAGGGTGCAGCTATCTTTTCGAAGATTGATTTGCGGTCGGGGTATCATCAGTTAAAGATAAAGAAGGAGGATATTCCAAAAACTGCATTCAGTACAAGGTACGGGCACTATGAGTTCTTAGTGATGCCGTTTGGATTAACAAATGCTCCTGCAGCATTTATGGATTTGATGAATAGAGTATTTCGGGAATTTCTCGATAAATTTGTGATTGTGTTTATCGATGACATTCTAATTTACTCTAAGAATAAGGAGGATCATGCACTGCACTTGAGAAAGGTGTTAGAGATTCTGAAGGAGAGGCAGTTGTATGCGAAGTTCAAGAAGTGTGAGTTTTGGTTACACCGAGCTGTTTTCTTGGGGCACGTGATATCGGGAGAAGGAATTTCAGTGGATCCAGGTAAAGTTAAAGCAATCCATGATTGGCCACAACCCTCAAATCCCACTGAGGTTCGTAGCTTTCTTGGATTGGCGGGATATTATCGAAGGTTTGTTGAAGGATTTTCTAAGATTGCTTCACCATTAACACAGTTGACCAGGAAGAATGTGAAGTTCACATGGACGGAGGAACGTGAACAAAGTTTCCAAGAATTGAAGAGACGATTGACATCAGCACCTATCTTAACTATTCCTATGGAGACAGGAAACTTCAAGGTTTACAGTGATGCTTCAAAGAATGGTCTTGGGTGTGTATTGATGCAAAATGGAAAAGTGATAGCGTATGCATCCAGACAGTTAAGGGAGTATGAGAAGAATTATCCAACTCATGATTTAGAGTTAGCTGCAGTGGTGTTTGCACTCAAGATATGGAGGCATTATCTGTATGGGGAACGTTGTGAAATTTATACTGATCATAAGAGTTTGAAGTACTTTTTCACTCAAAAAGAGTTAAATATGAGGCAAAGAAGATGGTTGGAATTGGTGAAGGATTATGACTGTGTTATCAATTATCATCCGGGAAAAGCCAATGTGGTTGCTGATGCATTGAGCCGAAAGGCAATACAGAGTGTAGCTGCTATGACCGTAAATCAGAAACCAGAGTTGCTTGATTTGCAAATGATGGGTGTGGAGATCATTCAGGAAGGATCATTGGAAGCAAGGATGGCAGCTCTGACACTTCGACCAACTCTGATGGATAAGATTCAACAGAGCCAACAGGAGGATAAATTGTTTGACAAAATAAAGAATGATATCAGCTCTGGAAAGTCTTCTGACTTCCAATTAGGAGATGATGGCGTGATTCGTTATGGAGGTCGATTGTGTCTACCTGAAGTGAATGACATTCGAAAAGAAGTGATGATAGAAGCTCATTCAACACCCTACTCTATACATCCAGGAGCTACTAAGATGTATAGAGATTTGAAGACACATTATTGGTGGCCAGGGATGAAGAGAGATGTTGCTCGATATGTGGAGCAATGTTTGACTTGTCAGCAAGTCAAAGCCGAGCATCAGAGACCAGCAGGAACTTTGCAGCCTTTATTTATTCCAGAATGGAAGTGGGAGAATATCACGATGGATTTTGTTATCGGGCTACCGAAGACAGTGAAAGGTCACGATGCCATTTGGGTTATTGTGGATCGATTGACTAAGTCAGCTCATTTTCTTCCTATTAGCTCTACGTATTCCATGGATCGTTATGCCCAACTATATATACAAGAGATTGTCAGACTCCATGGAGTACCACTTACCATTGTGTCAGACAGAGATACGAGATTCTTATCTGCTTTCTGGAAGAGTTTACATAAGGCGTTGGGGACACAGTTATCTTTCAGTACAACATTCCATCCACAGACAGATGGTCAATCAGAGCGTACAATACAAATCTTGGAGGATATGCTCAGAGCGTGTGTGTTGGATTTTCAAGGTCAGTGGAGTAAATTTTTGCCTTTGATAGAGTTCTCGTACAATAACAGTTATCAGTCTACTATCGGGATGGCTCCATATGAAGCATTATATGGGAGGAAGTGTAGATCTCCAGTACATTGGGATGAAGTTGGAGAGAGGAAACTTTTGGGTCCAGACTTGATTCGTGAAATGTCAGAAGCTGTTACCCATATACGAGAGAAGATGAAAGTTGCTCAAGATCGGCAAAAGAGTTATGCAGACAAACGGAGGAGAGAATTGGAATTTGAAGTGGGTGATCAGGTATTTTTGATAGTATCTCCAATGAAGGGGATAATGCGGTTTGGAAGGAAAGGGAAACTCAGTCCAAGATATGTTGGTCCGTTCACTATCATTGAGAGAGTTGGCAGTGTTGCCTATAAATTGGAGTTACCAGCATCGATGTCTAGAGTACATGACGTGTTTCATGTATCTGTGTTGAGGAAGTATGTTCCAAATCCATCTCATGTTCTCAGACAGGAACCAGTTGAGTTGAAAGAAGATTTGAGTTATGAGGAAGTACCAGTTGAGATCTTGTGGCGAGAAGAGAAGAAGCTCAGAAATAAAGAAATACCATTAGTAAAGGTATTATGGAGGAATCAACTAGTTGAGGAGGCTACTTGGGAAAGAGAGGATGAGATGATGGCTAAATATCCAGATCTCTTCAGGTAAGTAAATTTCGAGGACGAAATTTTTATAAGTTGGGGAGGATGTGATACCCGAGCTTCTCACTACTCATGTGTCAATATAATTTAATTTGTGTTATGTGCATTTTATATTATGTGATAATTGTTTTTACATTTTAATTATCTTTACATTTTATTTGAGACATACGTGATAAATATGGTGACAATATGTGAATATATGGGTGCATAAATATTTACGTGCATTAATTTGGATATATGAGTAAATTATTTTATGAGTATAAATACACTTTTCTTAATTATTAAGTATCACACGTGTTCTCGTAATAATAATAGTGCTAAGAAAATGTACACGTATGGGTATTAATTTATAAATGTATCATATCTTAGTTATTAAGTATTGCACGTATATTGAGAATGAATAATAATAATAATTAAAAAAAAAATAGCAATTACGTGGCTAATTGATGATCATATAATTCTATTGGTTTGAAATGCAATAACGTGGCTACTCCCTATTTCAATTAGTTGTCAAAACACAATTTTCCACTAACTATTTAAAATGGGGGTGAGTTTGTCTACATTTACCACAACAGTTTAGTAAAAAAAAAAAAGAGATAGGGAAAGGAGAAAGAGAGGAAGAGGGAGAGAGAGAGGAAGAAGAGAAAGAGAAGAGGGAGCGCGCCGGAACGTGCATGTCGGAGCGAATTAGTTACAGTTCTTTACGGGGTTTATATTACTGTCGGAATCCAGGTAAGTAGAAGTCCAACTACAATGCATAAACATGTTGTTTGTGAATTATTTGTAATTAATATGTGATAATTATGTCATGGATTATTTGTAATTAGTTTAATTACGATATGAATTATTTGAGATTAATTTGTTATACAAGTTGTGGATTTATGTGATTTGGAGAAAGTAGGGTTCATATTTAACAATAGTATTTGTAAATTATTTGTGATAATTTTGTGATACAAGTTGAGGATCCATATGATTTGAAATAATATCATCATCCTATATAGATCTGTGTGATTGGAAACTGTTGCAAATATATTTATATGGTTTGAGAAAATATTGGTTATAAGGATCTGTGGGATCCAAGATGAAGTTTGATTCCAAAAAGAGATCCGTGTGATCCCAGGATGAAGTGATTATTCTATAAATGGATCTATGAGATTGAGGTGAAGTTGTTATTTTCAGAAGTGGATTTGTGTGAATTGAAATTAAGTTGTTGCTTTATTGTGATTAAATGTTGATATCGATATTGTAAATGGTTTATGAAGCACATTTAATTGTTTTGGGTGCATACCATGCATAAACATGAAAAGTGTTTTCCTCAAAATTAATAAGATACTAATGGTGTGTGCGGCCACTATATATGCATCTCTGTCAGGGTTCGGAAAAATCGTTCCCGATATTTTTATTAGGGGTTCGGAAAAATCGTCCCCACCACTTTGCCAGAGTTCGGAAAAAATCGTTCTCGGCACTATTTTCGGGGTTCGGAAAAATCGTCCCCATTGAGCTCATTTGGGGTGCATATCATAAGTGTGTCGTGGGGATCCCGCAACGTGAACAGTTTTCAAAATAAAAGAGATCAATTAGAAAAATTAGGAAATAGGCGATAGAGAACTAAATGCATTTTCATGCACTGACATGCATGATTTCTACTTACTGAGATTTTTATCTCACTAGTTTATGCATTGTAGGTGAGCCTGTTGATGATTGAGGTTGTGATGTGACTGTGCAAGCTGTGGAGCTCCTTCAAGGTTTTGAGCGGATGTACATAGATGACGACCTGTTGGGCTAGGCCGTGGATTTATTTTGTTTCCGCTGATGTTTTGGTTGTGTACTATAATAAGTATTATCACATGTTTGGGTGGTTTGAAGTGGTATCAGAAACCAGTCACGTATATTGAACTGGTGTGATGGTGTTGGTTATAAGCATATTATGTGAAAAAAAAAATTATATGCAGTTTTTTTATAATGATGATGTTTATGTTAAATAGTATTTGAATTATAAGTTGTGTAAGGTGGGTCGTGTCAAAATAGTAGGGATTTTATTTTATTATAGCGAAATATCTTCCTTGTAGTAAGGAATCAGACAAAAATTTTGATATATACAAGGATCTCATATCTGTTTTCTTCCTACGTGTTTAGAAAATAGATAGGCTGGACATAATGATGGGCTTGTTTTTGGGCTTTCTAAGAAAAGGACCAAAAATATAAATTAAATAAACAAAAAAATCAGGGGTTTTACATATAATATCCAATTTATGAAGACTAACAAGAGGCAAATATATGTAAGATATATTGATGGATGCCCATAAAAGTTTTTTGCCAGCCTAGTTACTAAAGAGTGCAGGTTTGTCATTATGACTTTGATTAATGAGCATAAGTGCAGCTATAATATGTCAACTAGACATACTACAACTGATTGGATTGTCTCTGAGCATGTTGAATCTTTAGAAGCCAAATTAAGAATTGAGGATGATTTGTTAATACCGTGAGACCTTCAAAATGGAAACTATATAGAGGCAAGTTGCAAGCATTGGAGCTTTTGAGGGGTTCAACTGTTGATCATTATTCTTGCTTAAGAAGATATGTGATTGCACTTAACGAGGCTGACAAAGAAGGAAGGTTTGAGTTTTTATCAAGGATTTAGTGCACATAATAAAGGGTTTCCCCAAGGGTGTAGACCAATTATTGGATTTGATGGTTATTTTTTTAAGACGTTTATTAGAGAAGCTTTGTTGGATGTTATTGTAAAAGATGGTAACAATCAAATATTTTCAATTGTGTAGGCAATAGTAGAGGCTAAGAATGAAAGTTGTTGGAGGTGATTTTTACCATATTACTAGTGTTTAACCCGTGCGATGCACGGGAAGATGTTATTATTTTTATTTTTTATTTTTTTGGAAATTTAAAAAATTTAAAACAATTCATTGTTTTGTTTTCAAGTTCGGAAGTGACAGTTGTCGGAGAAGAGGGTGAAAATTGGATAATTCCAAAGGTTGCAAAAGGTAAAGGAGTTCTAATGATAAAGATGTTAAACATTGATGAGTTACGTATTATGACTATGAAGTCTCTTCGGAATTTCAACATGAGGAACTAAGCAAGAGTCTTTGTGCTGATCTTGGCGATGTCGTCTCATGCAGATAATAATAATAAAATAAAAATATATACACACATATATATATTCAATGAAAAAATATTTATTCCTAAATATTAATTCATACATTTATAATAACATGTCAGAAAACATAATTCTTGTAAATAATTGCATTTACACCATTTTTTTTAAATGTGATAAAGTTAGTCAGCCAACAATGAAAATCAAAAAGTCAAAATCAAATTCAAATGTGATAATTCTTTATTTTCATTCTTTATTAAAGAACGCAGACACACTACATGTAATACATGATATTAAGTCTTTATATGTTCATGTAGACATCTATCAAATATAGGTGAGCATCAATCCTTTGATAGTGGTAATATTTTGAAACTACTTAATTTCCTCTTTTATCAACTCATTTCTAAATAATTAGTTATATAGTGTTACACATATTGAAGGTGGCATGATTATATTAACAAACATAATATATTAAAATAATGAAAAAATAATAATAACGATTGACCGTATCTTTATAGTTATATGTTCTTTTCAAATCAGTTATATTTTTCAGATTATTATTTTTTCACAGATAAAGACTAAATTTTAGAAGAAAAAAATAATAATATAGAACCCATTTTATAACATCCAATTTAGCCACTTTTATACCTTTTCAATCATATAAGTACAACTTTCTCAATAGTTATATGTCATTTTCAAATCATGAGTTTAAAGGTCAACATAACTGGCATACGTAATGACATTGACATGTTAATCCATTACTATAAAAAATATTTTTTTATTATATAACCTTACAAAGAAGTAAGTACCTGAACAGAGCAAAGAAATTATAAGAAATAAATGTCTAATCGCAGATTTTTGCTAAAGTATTACACCAATCATACCCACAATTTATAGTATGAGATTATTCTCATGAGCCATTTCAAGCCCTTTTTTTTAAAAAAAAAATGGCCAGGTTCATTGATTCAATCATGAAGGGTCGGAATGAAAATTTTAAAAGAGAAACTCCTGAAGTTATCCATGTAATGTTGAGGGTTTAAGTTGAATAAAATTTTATTAGGAGAAAAAAATAACTATGTAGAGATTTTTAAATGTGCAAAGCAAGGGTCTAACATGTTAAGAAAACATAACTTTTTTAGTTAATAAAAAACACAATAGCAGATAATAACAATGAATCCAAATTGTCCCTTACACCGACTAACAACTGGGTAGAGGTGAAGTCCTTGATTCCCAAGTTCATCTTTATGACCTAAGGGTGTTATGAATAAAAAGCTAGTATGAATAAAGAGGGGGCAGAGCTAATATGAATAAATAGGAGATAAACCAACATAAAATGAAGAAAATGCAACTGACCTTCAGATAGTTTGATTGAATTAAGAGAGAATCTTTGATACAGTCTACTTCCTAATGGACATAACTGATAACTTTATAATTAAAAGAAAAATATTTTATATTATGAAATAAATTAGCCCTAGCCAGTCAACAGTAAAAAAATTCAAAACTTGAGGAAAAAAATCCACTGCTGAATTACAGAACATTTACCCAACATGCATCATTTGTTAAGTGAAAAACATCATCTAAAAGAATTAAGAGGTTAAAAACTAATAATTAAGAAATAGAAAATTTCTAGGAACGACAAATCCAAGTCATTCAAACTAATAATAAATACTTCGTTGCAATTTTATAATCAATAATCAGTCACTAAATATTCACATAAATATAACTAATTCAAAACGACAAAATAAATTAAATGCAAAAGTCCAACCGTAGGCTGTCGATTCTTGTCAAATTTACTAATATTGTTGGGTGAATATTCAAATTAAACTATCAACACATATATTACCAATTCCCGAATGACTCATTTTAATCAAAACCTAATAAATAAAAGATGGAACCACTTGATTTTCTCTTTGCTTTCATATATATATATATATATATATATATATATATATATATATATATATATATATATATATATATATATATTCGTACTTAAGCAGACTTCTCCATATTCAGTGAGAAAGATCTCAAGAACATGTAGAAGTCGTCTCTCATCTGATCAACCAATCATTATAGCCTTCGATTTAGTTAACATGTATTATTTTACCTTGAAGAGTATCCTATTATATGCTGATATAGAAAGTCAATGAAATAATGAGAAAAGCAACACGAAGAATAAAAGCCTACTTTTTTGGCTTCAAATTGTAGAAACTGTGTTTAATAAAAAAAATACACGTAAATGAATAAAATTTATCAAATCAGTAACTGCAAATAATGGAACATAATACATGTACTGGTTAGTAGATATTTCTCACATAATCTTCAGCAACTAATGATTCAATGAACTGAATGCTTACAATGAGTATAAAATACAAATAAATTCTAGTTTGTATTGATTCTGATTCAGGACAAAGTATTATATGTTTGACCAATTAAAGGGTTCATACTTCATTAGTAGCATTACTTACCCATTTTTTGAGCCTTGGCGGGTTTTGATTGCAAAATAATGCAGTAAATTAACAGGGAACAATGATGCAAAGCTATAAATGTTTTACTCTTCATTCTTTATCTCTCTCTCAGTCTTTCTCATTTTCCTGATGATGAACAACATTACAACAATGATGAACAAAAATGGCAACAAATATATATATATACAATCAACTTCAAAACAATCTAAATGTTTATTTAATATATATATACAATCAACTTCAAAGAAACTTTCAGAAATACAATATTAAGTCTTTCTAATGTTTATTTAATAGATGAGTGAGATGTGCTGTTCAATCTAATATGTGCTAATAAACTTAACAATTGTTTGAAAATTGTTCCTGTATCAAATCCAGAAAATTTGCATTTAACATTATATATCAAATCTAAGTAATTACAGAATCAAATGAAAATTAAAATTTCTGAATTATCAAAGTTTTTCAATAATAAATAAAAAAATGCAAATAAAAAATTTTGAATTATTCAAACAATTCATAGCTTTACTCTTTGACAGCAGATACTATATAAATATACTACGAATAAAATGAAAAATACTAATAGAGCCATAAAATTATTTAAATATCACATTCACTAAAATTCAAATACTAAATCTAGAAAAATGCTAAGCCCATAAAATTCCTGAACAAACCACACAAATTAATCCAAGATAATGACTCCAACAATGTTGTGGAAAATAAAAGAGAATACATAATACTGTATCGCATATTTAATCTTCTTTCATCGCTTGACACAACATTGCTAATAAAATAAAGTTATTAGATGTGGCAACATTATTAGGTATCCAAGCAGATGTATTTAAGAGAGTTCCATGAGTTTTGCTTGATAGGCATAACTTTGTCTTTCTCAAATTTCCATTCATTAGACACCTGTAAAAACATTATTATAGAATGTATGATAACTTAGGTATACAATGCAAGAAAATAAAAATTATTTTGCTTTAGGGATTGATGATATCAATTTTTCAACCGAAAGATAGAATTACATTTTATTAGAAAAATCGACACACAGAAAAATAATACCAAAATAATTTATTAACATAAATCACTCTTGTCCCAATGATTTAATCTTATTTCTTAAACAAATAATCAGGTAATTAACCCAATCCTTCTAACCATTCCACCCACCCCACCAAGAAAATGATGCTGATAGTTTTCAAGTAGAAGGCTTGAATATGTGTGGAGGAGCACAATAATCCACACCAACAATTAATTATACAAATTTTAGGTGATACCAATCGTATGAACATTGACATCATAAAAAAAACTCAGAAATCACTAATTATACAAAACATGAACAAATATGCAGTACAATATGGTCTATATCTTATAAACAAACAAACAAATACATCTATAATATAGGAAAGAAAATACCTTTCATGACTGCATTATACACAATGACAATACTGTAATTAGATCCTACCGTTATGACTTAATTACACTCCATTAAATGATGGTTCTTTTTTATCCCATGTTGGAGATCACATTACAATAATTTCCCTCCCTAACAATAAATTATTTCTTGTGCAGAAATTCACAAGGCAAACTTTTTCAAAGTTGACTTGTGACATACAAAAAATTGTATCTTGTATAGAAATATAAATATTATAATTAATCACCTTTGATTAGTCAACAATTTCAAAGCTAACTTGTAAGTAGCATTTTTTGTCCACCTTTTTATGTCCTAACCATGACCTCTCCACTCATTTATGCACATACAATAAATTTTCAGACATATTTTATTTTAAAAGTTTATATCCTATAAATCATAAATAATAATTATTATACAACTTGAAGCAGTAAAAACTGCAGAATTCAATGGGATTCTTTGGGTTGGTTCTTTTATGACAGGAGATGGAACCAATTTACAATGTGCGGCCTAATTATTGAAATTGATATTTCTCAATTACAGACAGTACAATGTGATGAAATATTGGCGATTCAAAAATGGAAAAAAGAAAAAAAATCACTTTTTGTAAGATTTGAACCAATTATATATACAGTAAGCAAATAAAGTTAGAGAAAAATGTTAGTATTTCAAAGACACAATATAACGTGAAACTGTAGATTTTCTTTAGAAGTGCGGAAGCAAAAGAAAATGGCAAAATATATGTTACTGATACATCACTAAACTAATCAAATTTATGCAATGAGTAAAGATTTCAAATTCTGAATTGAGGTGGGATTATGATACAAATTGGGTATCTAATTGTTGCTTGTCCCTAATAAATAAAAGGTGCAAGTTCTAACAAAACTTTGCTTTTCCTTGATAACAATAATGTAATGTAGAAATCCACTGATGCATCACTTTCAGTCTATAAAAGAGACATGTTTGCATCAGATGGCGATGTTCGTTTTGTGCCTTATTCCCATATGAGACTGTAACTTTCCTCTCACCCTCCCATCAAGTTCATAGACAATGACATCTATTCAAAGACAGTGTAATTTAAAATTTATAAGCTGCAAATCAAACACTTCATAAAAAAGTAAAATAAAATAATTAGAAACAAAAAATTATAGATGACATAAATGTAACTGAGTGAATAAAAAAAATGATACTGCTTTAAAACAAATTTATAGGCAATCTTATTGGCTAATGTATCAACAACCTTAGCTAATTATTTCAAATATTATATAAATAAACTCCAAATTAAAACCACATGCATAACCCAAGAGTTTGTAACTTCGCATTACATTGATAAACACAAATTTTAGATTACTCACATCACAATAACTTAAATGCATAAATGTGTACCATGTATAATATTTCAATTAGAGCTCATGTGCATGCATGGT
Source organism: Pogostemon cablin (assembly GCA_023678885.1). Classification (NCBI taxonomy): domain Eukaryota; kingdom Viridiplantae; phylum Streptophyta; class Magnoliopsida; order Lamiales; family Lamiaceae; genus Pogostemon; species Pogostemon cablin. The sequence goes on along the minus strand of CM043008.1, from coordinate 9,252,132 downwards.
AACAACTAATAGAAACATAGAAACTATATTTAGCATAAAAGTAATATGTAAACTTGATGATGGGAAAATCAACAGGTATATAAAATTGACTAATTGCAACTATACTCACATTCACACATGAATGTATATAAACAGATCAAAGAAGCATAATATTGTGGAAGTACATCCATGCTCATAATCTATCCTGGAGAATTTGCACCATAAATTCCACAACGTCTTCCCTAATATCATAACCAGGTGAGAGATTAAATGATTATATTACCAAATATATAAAAAACAAGTTGACATGCACGCAGGGCAAAACAATTAACAAAATATGGGGTAAGTTAGATAATACAATAGAATGTATTATTTCAAATTGTCGTAGATGTTCAGAAAGGATTCACATTATAATATAAAAGTCTTTATTAACCAATAAATTACAATCATTCATCATACATGCACAAATTATTTAAATTTAAAAAAATGAAGGTGACAGAACATGAGAATATGTATTATTTGTGGTTACCCACACTGCAGGAAATTATATATTTTGTGACGAAATTTTTTGCAACGCAGGATTTTCGTCATAATTTGTAATTCAAAAGTGACGAATTTTACTTTCGTCGCTAAAATGTATGTTTTAGCGACACAATTTGCTGTTGTCATTATATTTAAATTTTTTCGTCACTTACTCTATTTCATGACAACATTCAAAAATGCGTTACGATTTTATTTAAGGATATCTTCTTTCAATAAAAATTTGAAAGTCAAATCTTTAATGACAATTTTATAGTAATTAGCTACGAACACTAATGTCATGAATATAATATATTTTCATGAAAAAAATAAATTAGTCATGAAAATTTTAAATTATTAGTGACATTATATATTTCGTCACCAATATTTTACTGCAATAACAATAAAAAGAAATCGTCTTCTTTTTTTTAGATAGTGAATTATACTTTACCACAACACATGAATTTCATCATATTTTGTCATGCAACTTGTGATATTATTAAATTTTGTTATTTTTAGGTAACACAATTTATTGTTTTCATTATTAAAATTTTCTTCCTCATGGATTATTTTTAATTCCAATGCAAGTTCCAACCATGTGTTTAATAGTTGAAAAATTCCAACAATAATTCTTAACAAAAAAACAAAAATATTCAAAAATTCCAACAGCAATTCCATTAAAAATGAAAGAGTATTGTTTTTACACACCCCTTTTTATTGAATATATCCCTCCTATTGAATACACACCCCCTTAAAATTTTTATTTCTTCATTTTATTGAATGCACATCCCTTAAAATTCCAATACTATCCTTTTAAAATTAAAATTATAAACCTATTAAAAGCCCAATTTAATAATACTATCCTTTTAAAATTAAAATTATAAACCTATTAAAACCCCAATTTAATATTATTGAAATATTTAAGATTTTCGATATCATGCATGGCGTTCAGGAATCGCTGTTTCATTTTCTCTCTCTTCTCTCTATCACCGCAACAGAAGAAACATATCAAAGTAACAAGTAATTTTAGTTTAGAATCCGTTTGTACAGGTTGAATCTCAATGCTTTCTACAAAGACTTTAATATGCGAACCCAAAAATATAAGGCAGAAACTCCTATGGCAGTGGCGTTCAGAAATTTGCCATTGGAGTTTACATGTGTTCCAATATAGATTTGCCCTGTCTCTCTTTGGTGTTGTAGTGGGTGTTTGTGGTTCCTTCAGAAATTTTCTTTTAGAATCTCTTCTTTTCAATCGATGTGTTACTTCTGAATGAGTTTAAATTACATGTGGAGGAGACCATTTATGATATGCTTTGTTTGGTATGAGTATGGAACTGGAAGGACTAAGAAGTTTAAATTTCAATTCTTGTCCTGAAGAATGAAGCCATATTTAAAAGGAGAAGTTAAGCATATTGAATCAACTGAGGATGTGAAAAAATTGGAAAGGAAAGGTAGGATTGAACTCATTTACAATTTGCAGGGTAGACGGGCATTTTGTCGTTTTAACGAGGACCGATCTAGATGAGGGATGGGGATTTAAGCCTGATTTCGTCTGAGATGTTCAATGAGGAAGATGGAGTTGTAAACAGAAGCCGTCCAAACATATATATATATATATATATATATATATATATATATATATATATATATATATATATATATATATATATATATATATAATTAATGTGTATTTATTTAATGAATAAAGGATAATTTAGATATTTTGAAAATATATATTTTAATTATATAATAATTCGGTGTGTATTTAATTAAAAGGAAGTGTGTATTTAAACCAACCCAAAATGAAAACAGTACGAAAATTTTAATTGCAACTCCAATGGACAATTAAGGTGTTGGAAATTTCCCAAAATTTTTAACGAAATTTCCAATGGAAGATGAAACAATTGGAAATTTCATAATTTTAACAATAATTCCAATAGAACTCATGGAACTATTCACGTTAGATGGTCTAACACAAGTATTTGTCCATTTTTATTAAATCGCTATTTACTCACGATTGATGGTCTCACAAACATTTTTGTCATTTAAACTTTGAGAGTCTCCTGTCATGAACCCAATTCACTATGCACCAACTTTTACAAATTACTCTCTTGTATATGGAAAAGTACTTTTTAGACGAAACCAAAATGTAGAGAGAAAAATGAAAAAAAGAACAGCACATTCCCTTGATCTATACTAACATTAAAAAGCAATCTTTAAAACCACCTCTGCGATCTCTTGTTACAGAAGGAAACATGATGTGTATCTTGAGTTTTGGAGGCCACAAAACCACCTTTATCACTGCTTTGACATTCTGCAGCTAAAATGAAACAATTTATGTTGTTCTGTGAAGGCTAACCTTGCTGAGTTGTATTCAATGCACGAGTTGTTTGACAAGTAAACAAACACCATGTGATGAACCTTTTGTGTCTTGGCGCTGCATTCGATATAGGCCATTGCACCTATTTGCTTTCTGAGCTCCTCACACTGGAAATAAGAATGTAGAAATGTTACAATGTGAATGAAATATGAGCTTAGTACGGTTTCCTCTGATAACTTCCAGAAAAGTATGACAAACCAATAAATCATTATGTAACCTGGATAAACATAAGAGACTATGTATGCAAAACAAGTAACAATAGAAAGTTTCAGACAATAGAGAACTTGGTTACACATATCAAATTATTTTTAAAATTTAGTAACAGATAAATTATCATCTGAAGAATATGGGAACCATGTGCTGCATTGGGTTGAAATAGTACATTAAAGCTATCAATTGAAAGAAATAACTAGCAATTTTTTTTTGAAAATAAATTCAGAAAATATTTTTGACTTGGAGCTTAAAATCAAATCACAGAGATTTGAATTAAAATTAAAAGAATATTTAAAAAGGTCAAGCAACCTGACCTCATATCCAATAAAACAGTTCAGATACTAACCAAATCTTAAAGACTATAATTAGTTTTTCAATCAAGATATCTGAACCACAAAATGCTCAAGTTAATCAATTAATTTACTATACATGTGAATAAAATCAAAACTACCTGAATGTATCGGTAAAACATCAACACGAACTGCACTTCCAAGCCTTTTAATAACTTCATGTCCTGCAATATCCTAGGTGGTGAGATCACATATGACCCACTGCCACTGTCACTTGCAGTATCCTTTGAGAGATCCCAAGGGAATGACTATCTCTGGGCAGAGCTGAAAGAGCTTGCAGCTGCTCATAAGAAATATTCTCCAGCATTGGAACCCAAGACTCTATTATCAATCCCCATTTCGTGCAGCCCTCTCAGAATCCACAATTTGAAAGACAGATGAGTGGGCCTGTTTATCACTCTCTTAATTGCAATTGGAAACTCACATATTGAACATTGCATCAGATAAATCGAGCAATTGGTTTAATATACTTCCACAGATGAACAAGGAATTCAAATACTTTCAGCATTAATTTCACAAATGGGCAACAACAGCATACTCTCTACATATTATAATCAGCAATCAACCCGTAAAAAGACAAATAATCATCAATCTCGAGCTGCCCATAACAAATCAGGTACACACAATTGCAAATTTGGTAAATAAAAGGTACTCCCTCCGTCCCGAACTTATGTTCACCGGCACTGTAGATACGGAGTTTAAGAAATGTTGCTTTTTGACCAACTTTATTGACATTTTAGGGGTATTGTAGTATTTTTAGGTAATAAATAAATTATAGAACATGTTATGTGTGTTAGGTGGGAGTGGTAATTTTGAAATTAAGATAACTTTTGAGGTTGTTGGTTGATGTGAAATTTTCTTTTTTGGGTGGGGAATTAACAGTAATCCATTATGCACTTATTATATTATCCACTCAGTAATACTACCTCAATTTGAAGCACAAACTCCTATAGCCTCATTTCCATTTTAGATTTTTTTTGAATGATCCATTGTGCTCGTATTCCTTTGGTTGGTCTAAATATGTTTTTTTGAGAGTATAGAGCAGTAAAGAAGCTAAAGTTTGCTATGAGCAGGAGGACTGATTGACACAGTGACAATATTCAATGTATAGAAATTTATAAAGTATATAACAATATAATCCCAACCACTTAATTGAATGAAAATGTGATCTTCAGAATATTGCAAACATATTTAAATTGTATTTAGCATTATTTACGTACTCAAGTTCAAAGTCTTTGGTTGACGGCTAGATAATTTTACCCTCATATTTTTATTTGACATACGAGGTATATGAGGCATTACGACATTATTATTGAATATTTATATTGCAGAAATTATTCTGGGGACATGTTCCTTGTCATCTATGGCAGAGGATGTTTCAACGGAGTCAAGTTCCAAAAATATTATAAATACGGATGATTTGCGAAAAATAGAGGATGTAATGATCTCAAATTAGCATACATCTAAGTGGAGAATTTTTACAGATAATGCAAGGGACTATTTTATGAATGCAAGTGTTTCTTATTCCATTCTTTGTTTTAGCACTACAAGAAGCTAAAAAAGGCTTTGGGGAAAGGGATCCTCATATTGTCTCTTCATGCAACAACCTGGTGGGTCTACCTTATAAGGTTCTGTTATAATTTAATTTTTTCGTATGTGGTTGTCTCATGTTGGGCTCCAAAGACCGTGAGGCATACATTGAACTTTGGTATATGCATCTTACTCAGTTATTGACTGGTATTGGAGGTTTTTGTCTAGTTAATATGTAAAAATTTGTGTTTGGGAACTTCATATTTTAGCTGATTAGATGGAGCTTGGTGCTTTTGATCTTAAGAATTTTATAATGTTATATCTTTTAGACTTTTACTGGAGTTGGGCAGTTACATTTTCTTTTTTTTTCTTTTCTATTAATAGAAATCTGTTGCATATCTCATGAAAAGGCTCTTCTTGAGGATATTATTAGAGCATTGTATCTCACTATGTCACATGCATATACCACTGTCCTTTTCTTTTATGTTACTTTTTTTACCCAAAAGTTGGTTAAATTATTATTTTTATTGCAGGCTGAGCTCTTTAAAGTTAAAAAATGACTCTGATAAAGCGGAACCCGTGTATCTGGAGGCCATTAATATACTAGAGGAATATTTTGGAATAAATGACATTAGATAAATAATGATATTTGGATGGTATCATTTCTTCACTTAAATTTCCTGAGGAAGCACATTTTACGGCAAGAGATTATGAAACTTTTCTGGTGGAGTGGTCAATTTGTAAATTGAAAATTGTAATGGCTGTTGTTCAATGAAAAGTTGAGAGAGAGAGAGAGAGACATTTGTGTGCAAGTAAACCTTCATTCCGATGCTTGCCATTTACATTCTAATTTATCTTATGCTGATTCAATGTGATGTATTTGGCTTTTACCAACATTCGAATTTGAGATATTTATTCAATGTTGTGTATTGTGGATCATGTAGAATGCGTTTTATTTCTTTTTAAATATTATCAATTCCACAGGTTAATAAATATATTAATCAATAAAAAAATTAATAAATTTGACAACATATATATGTGTTATTTTAACTAAATAAGACAACATATAATTAGTTGTCATTTAAAAAATTATTATGAGTAAAATTGCACAAAGACTACACATATAATTTGTTGTCATTTAACAAAGAGTTTATTAAAAAGACGCACAAAGACAACATATATAATCTGTTGTCTTTGTGCGTAATTTTTTAATAAAAAGACCCACAAAGACTACACATATAATGTGTTTTCTTTGTGCATCTTTTTTAAGAAAAAACGCACAAAGACTACACATATAATGTATTGTTATAAATAGACTCTAAGACAATAGGGGCTTTGACTACATAGCATTTTTCCTAAAATAAGCTAATAGACAACAGATTAATATGTTGTCTTAATACTTTTTTGTTGTAATGTAATCAACCTATTATTTTAGGAAATCCTAAATTTGTGGGATCAACTCAAACCATTTATTTTTTAGTCAAATATTAAGACGTACAAATGTTATAGTATGTTGAATATGGGGTTAAAGTGTTATATTAAAAGTTATAGTCGAAAACATTTTAAAGTATCATCAGTTTGTGTTATAGTATGACATTAATCACCTATAGTATGTTTGGCGTTACTATAAGTCTCACAATATGACGATTTTGAGTTATAGTATATGTGGCAATAGTTATAGTATTAGATTATAGCTTACACACTTAAATGTATTAAACTTTAAAGTATCATCAATCTATCCTAAAGTATATCACTTTTAGGTTAACATATTAATTTTTTAAATTAAAAATATGAAGAATTCAATACAAGATGCCTTATGTTTTGAAAAGTATGTCAAATTTGAGTTATAGTATATTTAGCAAGTGTTAAAGTGTTATATAGTATTACTTCCAACTAGAATCGTGTTAAAATATCATCAGTTTGTGTTATGACATTATATTTATGCCTTGTAGTATGTTTAACGTTATTTTAAAATATCATGTTTATTATATATCTGTCAGTTTAGGTTAAGAGTAGGTTGTTTAGTATTGAAAAGTATGTAACATATGCTGATTTCGTGCTAAAGTATGTTAAATGTACTTTAAAGTAAGATTTTTTTTTAGAATTTTAGTAAACATTATTAAACAACATACTCTAATACAAATTCATCATACTTTAACATGTCCTAGATATACTTTTAATATATATATTTTTTCTTGATTAATGAAGAAACATTAGAAGAATAACGAATTCCACCAAGAACAATTGGAAATTCAGAATTCAATGAAATCAAGAAATGCATGAATTTAGTATCTTTTGAGTAACTATTATCAAATTAAACAGAGAATAATAACACTTGACATACAAAACTACTTTCTATCAATCTATTGTTGAATTCACAAATGACCAAGAAAAGCAATTTCCTTTGTCATAAAATCGAAGACACCGAATACTCATCTTACTTACCATTCATTAGCGTACACATCAATTATATCCAGATTTGAAAAACTGTGCAATCTTCCAGGGAGTAATTAATTTCTTAATCCTTATAACATAGTTCTTTCAAGAACAACGATGAAAAATTGTACGAGGCATTTGCTCCATTTGGCAATGAATAATTCAGTCTCACGGGATAAACGTCTTACAAGAGAGTTTGTCTAGACTAAAATTTCCATAATTAATAAGACTAAAATACCCTTACTAATAATATATTTTTAATATCTCAATTATTTTCATCTCCCAAACTACTAAACTTATCTATACTTTAAGAAAACGTTGTGACCACATTAACAATATTAAAAAGGTAAAGATCCAATAAAATAATGAAGCATTTGTAGTTGATACAATTACATACACTTTGATCGGAAATAAATTTTCTTGATTAACTTAGAAAAACTTTGCCTGGAATGAAGTGTAATTTATGCTTAGAATCTAATTTCTCCCATGAAACTGAACATCAAGAACGCAATCCCCTGCTCTTACTTGTGCATTTCATTAACACACAAAAATTGCACTATACAAGTTCAATTTACATTATGATCCAAAAATAACAGTTGACAGTCACATCACAAGTTCATTGAAAAAATAAAATAAGATAAATTTAACCGACAATTCAAAATTAAAATTACTGAGATGTCACAAAAATCTCAAGTTGCACTTCAGCGGTGGTGTTGGAGACAAAACTCCAGCCCGGTGGAAGGGATGGCAACGGGGGAGAAGGTCGAGTCTTACGGGGGCGCATCTTCAAGTGATGCTTGATTGCCTTTTTCTGCAGTCGCGATAAGCACTCAATCACCAGACCATGACCGCCTCCCGCTCGTGTCTACGGCGGCACAGCCTTGGCTGCAGGTGGTGGAACCACTAGTCTGGTGCCGAATATCCACATAAAATCCTTATAAATCTTTTTCAGACAATGCTTTATCCTTAATTCTTCAATTCCTTCGAAAGGCTTTTAATCCAATTTGCCAATTCTGCTAATATTTTATCTTAATTTTCAGTTTTCCCGTGATTCCTTCCTTACACATGTAGAGAGATATAGGTCATGCTGATATATTGCTTCTATAATACTAAACCAGATCAAATATAATCAAGAAATTAAAAGCTTAGCGCCATTGTTGTTTATTAATGGTGATGGATAAGGAATGAATAATTGATTAGTATTTTATATTTTATAATATCTATTAGGATTTATTTAGTAATTAATGGTGTCTAATTAGTAATATTTGGGGGAATAAATAGATGATCTCTTAATCTAAGGGGTAAAATAGTCTTAAATGAGGTATATTTATTAATGCATATATATATTTCTTAATTTTGATGGGGTACATCTAGTAATTGGGGTATGTTTAGTAGAATTGGGGGTGTGAATAGCTGCCCTCAATTGAAAATTATAAATTTTGGAATAATCTGTATCCTCATAGTAGTAGATTAAAAATAATAATAATAATAATAATAATAATATAATATGTATAAATTCTTGAGTTTCCAATGGATAGTGTCACAATTTTTTAATTATTATATTACATATTTTTATTATAATAAAACTGACATCCCTAGCGGAGTATAAAGAGGTTTTTCGATTAGAATCAGAGCGTATGAACACGCGTGGGTAGTGATAAAATTTCTCTAGATCCTTTGTCCTGCTATCATGAAACTAACTGTTTACAGAGAGGTATAACAATACTTTACCTTTTTTGTGCATGTATAGTTGGGATCTAGTTTTCATGCACATTGAAATGATGATTTCATTTGGGGCTAAGAAGTATGCATGTTATGTGTGTCACCATTTGGTATTGTTCATGTAAACTCGTCACATACTCATTTTAGGAGAAACACATTCACACACTTTGTGATGAAAACACTCTATGAGTGAATATATGAATCTGGTCAAAATTGTAATTATTTCATAATGTGCTCTATTTGTATTACGGGTCCAATTGTTGATAAATTGTCAAGTTATACTGGAATATCTATGTATTGTGAAGTTGGTGAATGATGAGCTATTCTACGTAATGTGAGTTTAGTGAATGCTGAGCTATGCTAAGTAATGTTTGGTGCAGTGTTGTCGGAACTGGACCGGACCAGCCGGTTCAACCGGTTGAACTGGAAAGCGATTTGGTGACCGGTCTGTTCACCTTCTAAAAATTAGATTTTAGGTATAATCGGGGAAAATCGGTTCGGACCGGTCAAAATCGAAAAAACCAGTTGAACCGATCGAACCGAAAATTACCGATTTTGACCTTTTTTAATTTTAACGTTCGCTAGTTGATGTTTTTAAATGTGAGCATTTAATTTGGTATCCTGGACATTAGAAAGGGAAGATTTCTACTTTGGAAATCCACTTAGAAAATGCAATTAATTAATGCATCATTAATACTCCCTCCGTCCGCTTCTAAGGTATCCATTTTACTATTTTTTGCGTACGCTTCAAAGGTATCCATTTCCCTTATTTAGTAGAAAAATATACAATATGGTCCACTACTTTCCTCTAATACAACTACACAATTTACATATAATAATACTCCTTAATCCACGTGCAAAAAGTAAATGGATACTTTAGAATCAGATGGAGGGAGTATACAATTTGAAATCATCACAAAATCAATCATGCTTAGTTAATGTTATTTAATTTATTCATTTTTTTCTACATTAATTAAATTATTTGGATTTAATTGATTTTAAATTGAATATGAAATTAATTAAATATTTTGTGATCTTGTATTTTTTTTAAATAAAAGTTTATTCACATGTATATTATGTATGTTAATATAAAATCATGTATAAAATAAAGAATATTATTAAAAATGTGTGATTTTGGTTTTTTTGGTTGAACCGTCAGTTCGACCGGTCCAACCTGAACCGTTAGAGCTACCGGTTTGATCTTCGGTCCAATTATGAAAACACTAGTTTGGTGAATGTTGAAATATCTGTGCATTGTGAGTTTGCTTAATGCTGATCTATGCTAATTGCTAAGTAATGTGAGCTTATGAGTAGCTAAAGTGACATGTTGTGAGGCTAAGTGGTCATGTTTTGTGACTATTTTTTTAAAAATTATTATCACATGATTGTTTAGATACCTCATATACATTCTTTGATGATTATACAATTTGAGAATTAGTTCATTTGCTAAAAATTTAAATAAAATGACAGGTTGTGAGACTAAGTGGTCATGATTGGTGGCTATTTTCTTAAAAATTGTTATCACATGATTGTTTAAATACCTCATATACATTCTATGATGATTATATAATTGAGAATTATTTCATTTGCTAAAAATTTAAATAAAGTGACGGGTTGTGAGACTAAGTGGTCATGATTAGTGGCTATTTTCGTAAAAATTATTATTGTTCAAATACCTCATATACATTTTATGATGATTATACAATTTGAGAATGAGTTCATTTACCAAAAATTTGAATAAAGTGACAGGTTGTGAGGATAAATGTTCAAGTTTGGTTGCTATTTTCTTAAAAATTGTTATCACATGTTGTTTAGATACCTCATATACATTTTATGATGAATATACAATTTGAGAATGATTTAATTTGCCAAACATATATATGAATTGATAGATTGTGAGTTCAAATGGTTATGTTTGGTGACTTGTGCCATACAAATGTTAACACATGGCCGTTTACACTACACACAACAGTCAGTGATGATTATACAAAAGGAGGTCATTAAAATTTACTGAAACCTTTATAAAACTTACATATAGTTTACTGCTTAAAAATTTTTGTTATCATATTTATTTTTTAGCTGTAAACTGATATATTTCCTTGACAAAACACATAAATCATCCCAAAAAGAATGTGTGACTAAACTATTGTAAATGTTAACACCTTCACAAAAAGTTATCCATATTGCAATCTACAAAAAAAGTTATCCAACCTGAAACTGCTACTTACTTGCAGTGTATCGCCTTCACACCTTTGTTCTAGAATCTATATTATTCTAATACCTTTGTAGCTGCTATAAGATCTTCCAACCATCTTCATTTTTTTTTCAATCAAAGATATAAGACATGTAATGACCAAATCGTTGCTTTCATTAATGCATTTTTTCCCATATGAGGGATCTTGTAATTGTTGGAACCACGACAAATTATAATTTCTCTTAAGCATGATTTAGTGTTAGAAACACTGCATTGAGCTTGGTGTCTGATAGCTCATCAAATGATTTATGAATTGCACCTAGAAAATTTTTAACTGTTCTTGTTGCTATGGTCGAATGCAAAGATTGCAATACTCTAAACCATCCCACGTCATTTATGTTTCTGAAATCTGGATCATTGTCATTGATATGTGGTTTTGCATTGTCTTGTTGAATGATAATATTCCTACTTGTATCAATTGGCTACTTGGATTTATAGTTGGTATAACCTAACATAATGTCAAAAATAAGAATTATTCAAATGATTATTATTCAAGAGATTTACTTAGGCAAATAACTCAATGATGAATTTATTCTGAGAGTTATACACAACCATGAATATTGGTGATAACTGTATAGAAATTAGAATACCTGATAGATGAACATATCCTTTGTGACTTCCTTGTTGACTGAGTCTATCGGCTTGGTAAGAATTGTGTCTGTTGCTCTATTTTTTTTTATCTTTTCTGTGCTGGTACTTGTTCAAATAAATGGGAAAATTCTTATTTTTCCATCGAATATGCACTCCCCATTTGATTTATAAACTGACCTAGACATTGCACAAGGAAACATGACCTTTGTGATGAAATTTTTACTCTGACATGTTCTACATGGCTTTTCCTCGTCTATTGCCAGATAACATTTCTCGGCTGTTCTTGTAAAAGTGAATCACTTTTCATCAATATGAACCATGTGTGACATACTTTTAAATCTGATCACATTTTCATCATGATTAACTTTCAATATCTTGAGTCTGAACGTTAATCTTGTTAACATGTTCTAATTTGTGAGTGATTGCTTGATTGCATTTGTATGAGGTCTGATTTAATTGCCATTTCATTTTTAATTATTTATTTTTTCAATGGAGACAATAACAAAATAAGAGAGATTAAGCATTAAGGGTAAAGTAGTAAAATAACATGTAAAGGTTACGCATTACCTATTAAATATTATATTTATTAATCTACTTAACAAAAAGAAATGTACATGCCCTACTTTTAGTGGATGGAGGAATTATTACTTTTTTTTTAAGAATGTTGTCGAGTATAAATTATTTATGAAATTATTCATTGTACCATTATCACTTTTTATAAATTAGATATCACTTTTCTTAAAAAAAATGTTATCATTTCTTTTTCTTTTTCATATCACAAAAATTATCATCATATAAGTCTTTGCTTAGAGTTTTTGAAATGTGAAACTCAAATCAAACAAAACCTTGACAAGCATCACATTATATCTCATGCCCTCCCATTTTGACATCGGATTATAGAGTATATGACATCGGATTATAGAGTATATATTGGGCATTCTGTTTCTTCTTTTTTAAATGGTAAAACCCACAGCCGAAAGCTCATGAATTTCTTAAAACCCAAAGAACCCCGGGCAACGGCGGCGCCACCTCCGCAGCCTCAGCACCTACTCCACCAAGCATTTACTTCCTTCCAAACTAACCTCTCAAGCTTTATCAACAACTTAAAGACAAACCCTCCTTTTAATAATCCCTTCTTCGCCAGAATTGCGAATGAAAACAACCCATCTAACAGTAATCCCAGTACCACCATTAATAGTAAGAGTAGCAGTTTCACTCCTAAGAATTATGCTATGTCAGATGAGGTTATTGAGGAGAGACTTGCTGGAGTACCAGTGTATGCCCTAATCAATGGTTCTCAAGAGTTTGTTTTAGTGGCGGGTGCGAATACGGAGAAAAATCTTGGGTTGTTCTGTTTCAGTGAAGCTGATGCTGAGACACTCCTTAAGCACATGATGTCTGTGGACCCTTCCATGAGCTCCGGTTCACAAGTTGTTCCTGTTTCTCTAAGCAAGGTATCAATTGCAGAATAACGAAATATCTGTTATCTACTTGATCATACTCATTGATGCATTTCGTCGAGCATATGGGGTTCTTTTCTGTTTGAGCGTATTTTGTGATGCATTCGAAATTTTAGTTATTTTTAGGAGGCTGCTACTCTTTTTTCTTCGTGAATGATTAGGGTCTTGCGCAGGTTAATGTATTTTGGGTTGTCATTTGACAAGTTTTTGGTGCAGTACTGATGTACACTATTTGAAATATTTGTGGGGATGAGCTCTTATATTAGAATGATTCTTGTGCGTGTTCAATGCAGTTGCTTGTATGAACTTGAATGCATTCTTAATTTATCTTGTTGTTCTTTGTGCTCTTCATCGTGTCTCAGATTTTTCAGCTTAAAGTTGATGGGTTGGCTTTAAGGTTGTTACCAGAGGCTTCTCAGATACAGAATGCATTGAAGGTGAGTCTTGGCAGCATACTCAAGGCTTTCCTCCGCTAAAGGACATAAAACAGTTATACTGTATCAGTATGTGAACCAATTCCATATCAAAAGTTATTTAAGAAAGTTAAGAGTATTAAGCTATATGAACAAAAGGAATGTTTCTAGAACTACTTGATAATACGAATATCTTTTCCTCTAGCTTGTTAAAAATGGTTTGGCTATTGTTTTGCTTTTGCTTTTTTGTATTATCACCTTCAATTGAATACAAACTTGTTTGGTTCTATTCTACTGAAACATCTATTTCCTTGAGCTATCGATGTCTTGAGATAGAGTTCTGCACTTGTGAGTGTAATTTATTTTTCAGGCTCATTTTAGTTAAGTGCCTTTATGTCTACAGGAGAAGAAAAGGGCTGGCATTTCAGATGAAAGTTTCCCTGGGGTTCCAGTTTTTCAGGTTCTTTTCACCTTACGATCTTTCAATCTTGTTTGTACTTTTGGAAATTCTACATACATAGATATGATGAAGATCAATGATTCTCATCTTTTATATTGTAGTCCTCTGTTGACAAAAAGAGCCAAAATGATAGAAGTTGAATAAAGTCTGTACTTACTATGGATGGTTGAATGGTTGTGCAGACTAATTATATAATTTCGTAGTAATAGTGTAAAACTGTCTTCATGAAAACATCCATATGTGACTAAAATGAAGTGTATCTTCTTGTGACTGCATTTCCATTTGTGTAACCTAGATGTACTGGTTATCCTTATATTTTGTATCTCAAGTTTTGCATTTGTGCACTGTTTGAGCTCACTAAAGCCATATTTAGTCTCAGTTCTTCCTTTGTTGATTACAGAGTCAGTGTGGGTTCTATTAAAATTCATACAATCTCTTCCACCTCCATTGCCATTTTGGAGAAAATACAGAGTAAAATACCAAGTGAATGTATCTCCAAGATGATTATGTTGAAAGAATGATGTTGATCAAATTAAAGGCTGTTGTCTGAAGGGTCTAACTGGCATAGACTCAAAGAATGTGATTTATCTTAATAATAGCCCATAACCATCATTGCGCATTCTCCTTCTCACAATGTTATCTCTACTGTATATGGTACTAATGTGCCTCTTCTGTTGTACCTGAAGTTTCCTGTTTGTACACATCTCTTCACCTCAGATTGCATTTCATATCCTGAAGACTTCATCATTTACTAGATGCAACACGTGCTTATGAATAGATAATTATTTTCTTGGATTGCTTGATCACACCTTTTGATCAATCATTTTATCATCCAATTTAAATATCATATGTGATTGCTTGAATGGTCTTTTTTGACTTTTGATCTCCTTTAATGCAGTTGGTTTGGCTCCATTTGTGGAGTCTTGTTCTCTTTGGTTATGAATAACCATTGAGACTTTGTAGCCAGTTGGCTAGTCGTGTTGTAGTTGTTTGAGTTTTAACTGTAATCCCATTGTTTTAAAGAAAAAAAATGTTCTTCTTTTCATAGGCACACCTTGGGTACACATTATAAAAGTCTTCAGTTAAAAAAATGTGGAATAAACTCTGAAGCAAATTCTAGCATGAGAAGACAAGTTTATCATTGATGATCTTTTTTACTTCAATAGAGAAGAGCCCTGGCACTAATCTTGACACTTAGTGAGTAAAGCGAGAATCAGTGGGCTGAGAAACATATTTCTTGACCATCTGAATTTCAAGAAACAAGTTGATGTGTGAATCTTTTCACTCAAGTGGGCTTAGTATGAAAAAGTCGCTGTATTTCATGATTTTTTGTAAACATGTTACTTATTTGTTAATTCTCTCTCATTCTAATGGCTAGTTGTGTATAATTGTACTACCTCAATCCTTAATGGTTAACCTCAATGTTAAATGGAATGCCAGCTTTGGTCATTACTATATGTGCTGGATCATTTCTCAATATCTTGTCATCTTATCTGTTCTGGCAATGAATTGCAGTCAAAAAGCTTAATTCTGAGGAGCATAAACAAGAGATATCGTCCTGTTTTCTTCAGGAAGGTTAAAAACTAATATAGCTTGTCCTCTTTCATTGTGATTTCCTTTCTGGTACAATTATAATTACCTCACATTTACATAATGCACAGGAGGATCTGGATAAGTCCCTATCAAGAGCTTCAAATGATCAGAGGCTGTTGAATCCTAGTCGTAGGCAAGGAGATATACAGGTTGTAAATCCAAGTGACCTGTTCTCAATATCTTTTTCCTAATTCACCTAATAATTGTTCACCTTATTGTGATTATTGTGCTAGGTTGCTGTTCTCGAGGATATAATTCAAGGGATGAAGGTAAAAAATCACCAGGCAGTTCGATATAAACCTATAATTCTGCTACCTCTTTGTTATCCAGTCTTAGGAATCAACTTGAATCAGTGAATGACTCTTATGTTCTTTATGTGGTTACATGTTCTTTCGGTTAATAGCAAATCAGACTAAACTTATCACCCAATTTTACATTTGATTTTGCAGGATAGTTCGGAGTCTTCGTGGGAGGATGTTGTTTTCATTCCTCCGGGCTTTGATGTTTCAACTGATCCATTCCGACAGTAGTGAGCAAACTTATAACTGGAGAGTCCATTATGCCATTAGAATATTTAGGGGTTTCATTTTGTGTTCTTGCTTAATTTGTTTGTTACTATGGAAATGAGGAATTTGTGAAGGTTATTTTGAACTTCTATTTGGATGTTTAAGGCTAAAATATAATTTGGCAGACATCGACCATCTTATTTATGGTTACATTCACAGCAGTAATCAACTAAACTAGAAGTTCAAATGACTAGGTAAACTTTAAATAATAAGCATACTTTAGCCTAGGACAAGTGGACAACTATATATTATGACAAACTAAAATAATGTATCATTCATCATACTTTTAAAAGGATATATTTTAACAATTAATGATCATTCTTTATCTATATAACAATTATACTTTAACACGTTTCACCAATTGTCTCACACAAATACCGTCTCATAAAAAACTTTGTTATTTTAGAGCAATACTTACATAAGACCGTTTTACGTTTTCTTAATAAATTATCTCTTTTAATTGAAGTTTTTATTAATTTCTATTAAATGTGTCATTACTTTTTATTTATACTTCGAATCGTTTATAAAATATTCCGTTCACTAAATCATTACTTTTTATTAATCGAGTATTATTTTTTATTAAAATTTTATCATTTATCCGTCTCATGGAATCTCACTTATGTGTTGGCCTACACTTTATTTTTGGGAACACTTGCGTGAGACCATTTGTATATTTTCTTAAATAGTTATCACTTCTTTTTTCAAATATATAATCACTTTTCAATAAAAATATTATCTCTTTTTAGTTATACTACGAATTATTAATGAAATAATTTACTGCAACTATCATATTTTATGAATCCAAATATCAATTTTTAATAAAATACTAACACTTCTTATCCTCTTTTTGTATTATCTTTATTTTTATGGTAACTAAAAATTTCAACTTATATGATATAAGAGGAGAGCATGTGAGTATACAGGCTCAACAACAACCGGTGTAGGTACCGAGAATATATAAGTAGCTAACTATAGCTTTGTTAGTTCCACCAGCC
This sequence comes from Pogostemon cablin, assembly GCA_023678885.1. Taxonomy (NCBI): domain Eukaryota; kingdom Viridiplantae; phylum Streptophyta; class Magnoliopsida; order Lamiales; family Lamiaceae; genus Pogostemon; species Pogostemon cablin. The sequence continues at coordinate 9,234,671 of CM043008.1, read as the reverse complement.
GTAGCAGGTAGCAACATCATCTCTTTGGAACTTATATACCACTATAAATTAGATTTTGTTACCCCACCTCATACATATAATTAAAATAAAATATGAATTGAATATGCTCATTCTTCTAATGGCCCTAACTAGCCTCCTACTTATATGCCTCCTACCACAGTTACTAAAGCGATCAACATGCTTCAATCATGGAATAAACCCTTCCTACATATAATATTTAAATAATACCTATGTTTGTCCTAGTGTTTAATATTCCTTCATTTTTCAATTGCGGTGGAGTGGGTGGGGGAAGGATGACAAAAATAGAGTATTTTTAATATCCAATTTATCTGAATCTTAATGGAACAAATATGAATATTTTTAAACTGGTTTGAAATAGGTACCAATAGATAAATAAAATTTCATTAGACTTTGGGACATATATATAATGTAATTTTAATACTTAAAAAATATATATATATTTTTTAAATAATGGATTTGAAATGTCATTCATTAATTCATAATACATCCAAACAAAATAGTTCAAATGAATTTATTTAAGACATTTATCTTGTGAGACGGTTTGTGAGACGCTTTAAAGTATGCGTATTATATAGATAAAATATGTTTAATGATTGTTAAAGTATGTTTTCTAAAGTATAATAAATGATGAATTAAAATATGATTCTAGAGTGTTATAATATGATTCATTATTGACATAATTTAATTATAAATAAGTATACTTTACTTATATAATAAGTATACTTTAATAAGAGTCAAACCGTCTCACAAAAAACTCGTCTCATAAGAGAATTTCTCTTTATTTAAAGTCCTTATAATTTTAAATCCCTTTTTTTTTTAATTTCTTTAAATTTGAATTAATTTAAGATAAAGTGTATCTATACAATAAACATACTTTAGTGATGGATCAATCCATCTCACACTCGTCTCACAAATAACTCATCTCACAAGAGAGTCTCTTAATTTAATTCAAACAGGTTTTACTTTTACTACTTCAAAATTTATGATTTAGTTATAGTAATTATGAAATTAAATAAGTCTAAATAATGTATAGAGAGAGCATGAATTATGATTTAGATTGATATCTTGTGCATTTAGGTGTATACATGCACTTATAATTATATTAATATTTATTCAATAGTGTATATTGTATAACTTTTTTAGATTAAAAAAACTATTCGATAAAAACGTACTCCAAAAATTATTATTCATTAGTTTATTATTTTTATTCATCAATATATAAGTATCTAAATGTGAATGCATATGAGAATTTGTCTAAATTTTACTCCATATTTTTTTGGTTAAATTTTTAAAAATTGGAACAAGATTAGTAATTTTGTTTGAGTTGATATCCTATGCACCCATATGTATCAATTTTTAGGTAAAGAATTGTGTGAGACCATCTCACGTAAACCTTTACATGACATGGATAAAATGTGATAACATCATTATCACTCTCACTATAAAATGTTATTACTTTCACTGTAAAATGTTATTACTTTTTATTTATACTAAAAATTATTCATAAAATAGTTCACTGCACCATTATCACTTTTCATCGGTTGAGTATTACTTTTCATTAATGATGTTATTACTTTTTATCCGTTTCACGTGAGGGCTTACATGAGATGGTCTCACACAAGACTTGTCCAAATTTTATTCAATAGCGTATACTCCATCCGTCCCGATCAAACTGCACCGTTTAACTACATAAAACTCTCATAAAAGTTACAGTAAACGGTGCAATATGGACGGAATGGAGGGATTATGTTTTTTTAATAATTGTATAACTTTTTTTATATTCAGTTTTTCATTAAAAAAATTAATGAAAAATTCGCTAATTATGTATATAAGTTTTTATTCATTAGTATATAGATTTTTATTTATTAATGTATAAATTTTTTAATATAAGTGCTATGTAATCTCGTGTGCACAACAGAATTTGCCATTTTGTTTTAAGAATAAGATTTCTACGTACTCATTGTAATTTTAGACTAAGCTTGAGTTGAGTTTATTGTTCTAAATTTAAATTTAATAAATCTCATGTACACGCCTACCAACCCTCTAATATTACCTCCTATTATATATTGGAGATAGTATTGCATGAAATCGTTTCACGGTGAGATCATTTTATATTTTTTAAAATAGTTTTTACTTTTATTAAAAATATTTTTATCCTTCTTTAAAAATGTTATCACTTTTAATTTATACTATATATTGTTCCTAAAATAATTTATTACACTATTATCACTTCTCAATTTGAGAATCACTTTTCATTAATGTTATCTATTTTTACCGTCTCACATAAGCTCCCGCTTTAAACTGAGAAGGAAATAAAAGAATCCCTCGACAACTGCCCCTCTCAAAAAGAACCGCGTGGTAGATTTCGAAAATCGAGATCTGAAGATCCACGAATCGAAATACGAGTGTTATTTAGAGTTTCAAGGGGTACTTTTTCAGCATTGTGCCTTAACAGAAAGCGCCGCGTACACTCCCAAAGAGGCTTTTCTCGACTTCTTTGTGGAGAAGCGTCACGAGCTGGACATATACGTGAAACAGTTTCACACAAGTTTTTGCATTTATATTGACTTCTCAATTAATTTTTTTCCTTTAATTTTTCTATCCTCTTTCATTTATTCACCCTCATCAATTAATATTTAATGTCAATTAATACTTGATTTGACATAAAATTTAAATTTATCTTATCAAATCATAAAATAAACATGAATTAACACTATTAATTAATTTATTAAATCAACTTAAATCCAAGTCAATCCCAATTACTTTCTATTCAAAACAATTTTAAAAATTATTAAACTCCTTTTAAGTTGAGATTGAATCGAAGGATTTGACAGATTTATAAATTTCTCAATCAAATCCTTCTCATGTTTGGATCCTATAAAAACATATTTTGTTTTTATTTATTAAATAATAAACATAAAAGATATTACAAGGGTAATCCAAGATGGATTGAATTTGAAAATTTAATAAATAATTCCTATCTATCCTCCTATACATCTCTTAAGTTGATTTTGACCTTTTCAACTTTTTGAGCCAAATTTTTGGATGAAGTTTGTCCGTGCTCGGATTTGGAGCTTTAAAACATTTATCCGGTGGCTTCTAGCCTTTATTCGAATCAAACATCGCCTTGAAGATTTATTGTGAAGAACGCGTTCAATTTGATAGAATAATGTTGACTTCACGAAAGTTGCTGGATGAATTCAATTGAAGATACATTGAATCCGAGGGCTCAGCATTTTGATCTCAGATTGAATCGAGAGGTTCAGCACCTTTATCTCAAATTGAATGTCTTTTCTGGCTTGATCTTTGATGAAGAACTTGACTTGATCTTTGATGAAGAACTTGAAAAAGCCTATGAACTTTGTAGAGATTTCAAATCTCTTTAGGGTTCTCAGGGTTTCCAGAATTTCTAAGATCTTCAGAATTTTCAAGATTTTCATAATGATTGAAATGAAAATTGAAGACCCTTATTTATAGATGGGTGAAATAATCACTTAATATTCTCTACTTGAAAAGATTGTGTTCACACTTGAATGGGTTTGTCCCATTTAATTAAGCTCGTTGGACCCAAGTTGGGCTTATTTAATTATTAGACCTGCTGAATTTGATTTGAGTCTATTTAATTTAACTAGGCCTACTGAATTTTATCTTGGCATGACTTTGATCAGGGCCACCTTGACATATTTTGGGCTTTCTTTTCTTGGGTCAAACACACTTGACATATTTTGAGTTTATTTGAGTTGGATCAGATCACTTAATTTGAACTTGAGATCAAATAATTATATTAATTATCAATTATTTATTCATTTATTTTAGAAAATTAATTTGTTTAAGTTTTTTGATAAATAAATACTTAATCAATGTTTAATATATTTCTTTTTGAATTTTATTTATTGGGCAATAAAATCCATCTGCTCACAGATCCATTACTAAATTTACAAATTTTATAAAGAGTATCGTTAAATACACATCTCTTTCATTGAATACACACCTTCTATTGTATAGATATTCCCTTTTAATTTCATGTTTCTTAATTCTATTATATACACCCCCTAAAATTAACATAATACCCTTTTTGAAATAAAGACTATACACACCCCTTTAACGCTTGTAAATCCTTCCCTTTCAACGTCATACCACCCTTCATTATTGAGCAAGGCAGCAACTGCGCCTGGACGCCACCATCTCGGGTGGCAGCAATTTCTCCCAATATCATCCTCCTTCAATTCTAAGCAGCAAAAGGTTTGCTACCTTTAGAGCTGTAAATTGAATATCGATTAATGCAGCCTTGGAGGGGGATTAAAATACAATGATTTGCAGGTTTATATGCATGATCACGTTCAAGCAGTAAGAAAATTGATAGTATTTAATATAGTAGATTATAATATGAGCACTTTTGAAAAGGTTACGGTTTTTCTGCTGCTCCTTTATCAATCTTAATGCTTCTCACTGCATTGAATTATTTGTCTAACACGTTCTAATCGATGGAAAAAAAATATATCTTAGTGTCGAAAGAAATAAAAACTTGTTAACAATTACCAAAAAAGAAAAAGAAAAGCATTGTTACAAGTAACTATTTTCTTGTATACCCTTGATATAAGATTTGCAGGCGGTAGAGAATTGATATAAGATCTTAAATAGAACTTATTACCGTAGGGAAAAGATATAATTTAATATTATGAGTGGGTACGTAGTGTATCATGATAATTCAGACTTTTTAAAAATATATTTTTAATTATATAATAATTAGGATGTGTATTCTATAAAAAGGGATGTTCATTTAGCGGAATCTTTTTATAAATCCATAATTTTAAATGAATGTTTTTCAAATGATAAAATTAAATTTGATGTTTACTTTAATTGATTTAGAAGGATTTTCAAATCTTTATTCTACATTTAAAATTGTGTAAAAATATATAAAAATCTAATATAAAATAAAATAAATTTATAAAAAATATTTTTGGAGTAATATATTATTTTTATTTTACCCCCCAAAGAATTTTATCCTTCCCCCTGTCTAACACCTTAAATCCAAAATGATTCAATCTAAATACAATTTTAAGAAAATTTTATATTTCTTCTATTATATAGGATTTTCAAATTTTTTTCTTTTTATTTATCCCACGAAATCATTCATATTTTAAATTTGTCATTCCTATTTAATACACAAAAAAATTACTTTACAATTTAAACGTGAACCGTTATATGATAGAGGAAGTATTTTTTGTTTCAGCTAAAGGTGGAGGATTTTTTTTTTTTTCGTTTTACAATAAAGTAAAATTATACTATGAAAGAAATCTTAGGCGATACAGTTGAGTAAACGACGCGCATGTGTTTGTTTATGGGGGAATTTGATATATGAAAGATATATGTCAATAGAGAGGAATCGAAATTAGATATCACTTGTCTTTTTATGTATAAATTAATTAATTAAGATTAGCTTTATTAATTTTGTCCTCTATTACCTAATTAACATCAAATGTTTATGGGTGAAAATAATGATGTTTATTTGTCCTGATATTGCCATATGAATTTTTATTTCATTTTTTTCTTCATCTGTATCCTAAATCCGTGCAATTAGATCTAATTTTAAAATTAATTTAATATAAATGTATTCTATTTTAAAGTAAATTACCAAAAATCCCCTTGAGATTTGTACAAATTAAAAAAAAAGAACTCGTGATTTGAAAAACTACCCATAATTATCCCATTTAATTTGTTTTTTATTTGAATATTAATAAAAATACTCATTTTTTTCTATGAAAATTACACCAAGACCCACGTATAACATTGTATTTTTTAATTTCGTTATTTTATTTTTTAAAGTTTTTTTAAATGTAGAAAACTAGGGTTTGAAGGATTTTTATATTTAATTTCTTTTAACACGAAAATGACATCAATACTCATATATTTAATATTATATTTTTAAATTTCATTATTTTATTTTATTTTTTTAATTTTAATACCTAGGAATTAGAGGGATTTTTTTTAAAAAAAAATTAACATGGAAAAAATAAAAAAATCCCTCTAATCTCAATTTTCTACATTAAAAAAAATTTTAAAAAATAAAATAGTTAAATTTAAAATTAAATATTAAACATTAGGGTATAAATGTCATTTCCTTTCCTCTTTATTTAAAAAAAATGGTATTTTTATAAATATTCAAATCAAATACAAGTCAAATGGAGTAATTGGTAAATTTTCAAATTATAAGGTTTATTTGATAGTTTGGACAAACCTCGATGGGAATTTTGGTAATTTACCCTCTATTATATTACTCCAATATTTCTATAATAAATTAATAATGCAAAAGCGCATTCAGTTCTAATTAATAAAATAAATTTAATTAAATATTTAAATGTATTCTATTTTATTCTTAACATATGTTTCTATAAATTAATAAAGTAAAAGTAGTATGACAAAAGCTTGTGTGCCCGGGCACATAGGAGCACATTCCATGTGCTTTTAGAATTTTGTGCTAAATTATATACCCTTTAGTATAAATATGTGTATCATTTATTTTACACAACAAAAACTTGTATGCGCCTGGGCACACGGAAGAGATATAAAATTGGACTCAAAATTACATGAATTTCCACTCTTATCAATTTTCAAAGAGTAAAAATATCGTAATTATTTTTTGTTGGTTAAGAAAATTAAATTTAAATTTTTAAAAATTAAAATATCAATTTTTTTTTTGTAATTTTTAATTTTAAGTTATAAAAGTACTACTTTTTTATTTAAATCCGAATAAAATTTTCTTAAAATAAGCTCGTAATTATTGTTGATGGCAGAAATGAAAAGTTTGCCTACTTTTAATAAAGGAATGAAGTATTCTTTTTCAAAATAAAAAAAAAAAGAGAGAAAGGGGAATATTCTGAAAGTCTCATATTGCATTTTTATATGACGGTCGGGGCCAAGCCTACCGACTTTTAGCCCGTGAGCTTGACAATTCCATCAATAATCAGTATTTTATCTGTTTAAATTTAACTCCACATTTCTTGTTTTAATTCTTTTTAAATCAAGATTCATGTTTTCATAAATTTTAAAAAAATTATACTACTTATTTATATTTTATTACAATGCATTTTAATTTTAGAATTGATATAACTTTTTAAAACACTTAATATGTTGGTTTATAAGCGAAGACATCACTACTATCGCAGAAACTCTGATGAAAGAGTAAACGGAGGAGTGATATACAATGACTCTATTTATAGATCTCTAGAGAGCAGTGATAGGATTGTTGATTGCTATCTGATTGTCCAGATAAAATGTACCACATGCGAGTTAAATTCATTTTTTGCCCTATAACTAAGAAAAACTTCGATTTTTGCCCTAAAAAAGATAGGTGGTTCAATTTTGCCCTATAACTAATGAATCATTTTAATTTTTGCCCAATTTTCACCGAAAAATGCAAAATTCGCCGGAATCCATCATGTCATGCTTCAATTTTGGGGTTTTTGGTTGGTCAATCCGACGTGGCAATTTTGACCTTTTTTTAGCTTAGTGTTAAATCATTTTTTGCCCTGTAACTAAGCAAAATTTCGATTTTTGCCCTAAAAAGATAAATGGTTCAATTTTGCCCTATAACTAATAAATCATTTCAATTTTTGCCCAATTTTCGTCGAAATATTTTTAGGCCTCGAATTAGCATCTACCCTATTCACTACAATGGAACTCACTGCTTTAATATACAAAGAAAACAACAAGGGTGGACCATATATAAATCAAAGAGTGTTGTTATTTGCACATTTTTTTTAAATACAATATTTTTATTAAATACACATCCCTTTAAAAATTTAAATCTTAATTTTATTATATACACACCCTTAAAATTCCAAAATTACCCTTTTAATTTTTTTTACACACCCCAAAATTGTCATTCAATTTTACTAAATAAAATATAAATCCTTCACCCACATATAAATTCATATAAAATGGATTTCATTATCATAAAAAATAAAACCGATTGTAATAATTAAAGAAAGATGGTTCTAGTTCAGTTTAATAGCATATACACGTACTTAATTGGATTTTTATTCTTTTTTTTTTTTCTAATTTTAGTTCTTTACTTTTAATTAAGGTAATGTATTAGATTTAAATAATTTATTAAATTAATCTGACATAATTTATGGAACAAATAAAAATGATAATATTTTAATATAAAATTATATTGATAAATAACAAGTGACAACTATCCAATTAAATTATTTTATAAATAATTTGTAAAATAAATATAGTATTTTAAATAAAAAGTTAAGTCATATAAAAAAGTGATAATTTTTTATATAAAAAACAAGATAAAATTCATATATATTGTGTTTTAATAATTAATAAAAATACTTTCTATTTAACTTTACATGAGAAATAAATTATTACAAAATTTGTCTTAATATTTGCAGTAGTAATTACGTGAACATCGCTAGGTTATCGATGGGATCGCGTGTATATTTATTAACGTAATTTAGATATATTTATAATATATTTTAATTATATAATAGTAGAATGTGTATAAAATAAAAGGAGGTGTGTATTTAAAATACTCTATAAAATAAATAGAGTGTGTATTTAATAATTTTAAGGGTATTTTAGATTTTTTAACAATATTAATTTTATTTTTATAATAATAGATGTGTATTCAGTAAGAGGAGGTATGGAGATAAGATAGCCTAAATTGAAAATGAAAGAAAATTTATTACATCAAACATTTGAGACAATAAGATTAATTTGACTCAATGTCGTAGCATTACCTAATTACAGAACAAACCAAGTATCGTAATTCCTAATAAATCTCGATAAGATTGGTAAAATGTACAATTAATAAAACGCAAGGAACAATGTTTGATCGCACAACAATATTCAAAAGAACACGCATGCAAGACGAAATCCTTATTGAAAATCACCCGCTCAGAATCCGATTAATTAAATTAAATAAGAATCAAATCAAACATATTTTGAATGTAAATTTTAGGGCAAGATAAGTGGGCAAAAATTGAAATGATTTGTTAGTTATAGGATAAAATTGAACCACTTATCTTTTTTAGGGCAAAAATCGAAGTTTTGCTTAATTACAGGGCAAAAAATGATTTAACTCTAGGCTAAAAAAAAATCAAAATTGTAACGTCAGATTGACTAGCCGGAAACCCCCAAATTGAAGCATGACGTGGCGGATTTCGGAGAATTTTGCATTTTCCGGTGAAAATTGGGCAAAATTTGAAATGATTCGTTAGGCAAAATTGAACCACTTATCTTTTTTAGGGCAAAAATCAAAGTTTTGCTTAGTTATAGGGAAAAACATGAATTTAACTCACCACATGCTGTATCTAATGCAGAGAGGATTTGAGTTTTGTGGACTCCCTAATCAAGATTCGAGTTTTACCTAAAAATAATATAAATAATATAGACAATTGGACTAGGCTCAAGATCCAACAAATCTCCAATATATTATATTTAGAAATAGTAACTACTAAGTAGATTAAAAACTATTTTATTACTATTAGATACAAACATATAAAAATATTACTACTAACTACATAAATATATAATGATATTCCAATATTATCCTTACAATATGCTGCACATAAATGTTTGTGTGCAGCAAAAATTATGTGCAGTAAAAAAAGTGTGTGCAGCGGCGCAGCTCCGGCGGCGGCAGGGGGCTCCGGCGACGGCAGTAGATGGGTGAGGGGTTTGTGGTTTGTGGTTTAAAAGTGTATAAGATTATAATAAATTAAGGTTATATTGGCATTTTACTTTAATATTTTATATGTAAGAGTAATTTTTTGAATTCATTGTATCTCTTAGTAATTTAGGGTAAAACTGTGTACTTAGGAGTGATCCTTAGTACTATTTATAGAGGTCATTGCTCTTGATATCCTTGCACCAATCAATTACACTTTAACCTTTGTATTTGATTCTTTTAAATTTCTTAAAATGGTGTACCCCACCATTAGGAGTACCCCACCGCCCCTGCCCTGGGGATTAGTGGAGGAGGTAAATCGCAGGATGTGTCTTAAGTGGCTTATAGAGAGGGCTCACTGTTTAACTTGTGCTTGCAAGGGGCCAAATCCATGCCAAAGGCAGGATTCGAACCCCACCTAGTTCAGTTGGAAGATTTTTTCACTTTCCCCTCTACCACTTGAGCTATGCCCTAGGGGCATTTTTTTAAATATCTTTCTTATATTCTCAGTTGTGGAGAAATGTGTGAACTAATTAAAGATTTGTAATATACTCACTCCATCCCAAATTCATCTTTACTGTAGATACGGAGTTTAAGAAAAGTCACTTTTTAACTTACTTTTGAGGGTAGTATGATATTTTTGGGTAATAAATAAATGATAAAATATGTTATGTGTTTTAAAGATGAGATATACAATTTTGAAATTAAAGTATGTTAGGGGATATTAGTTAGTTATTTTTTCCTTTTATGTTGGGGATAGCCAATCGAGCTTGAATGGAGCCGGCATAAATGCCAGACAATTTGACGGTAATCGTATTGCCAGATTTGGGCATTGATTTCCAATTGACGGAGAGGAGATGAAGATGTCAGTTGAATGAATAGGTGGAATCCAGAAAACCCCGATTATAATTAGGAATAACTTTTTAACCTAACGACCCATTTCCATCTAATGAGATTCATTTTCATTGAAATACCAGTTCTACCAGATTAGAAAAAAAATACGGCCCTATGGAAGTCTCTGTCTTAGTATATAATGTCTATAAAATTACATTCGTATACTTTTATATATTGAGCCTGACCAATTGAAATAGTTTAATTTATACTAATAATTATATAAAAGAACTAGACATTAATTATTATATATATTAATTCTCTTAATAGATATCCCTAAATAATAAAGGGCACGGTACATTCAATATATATTTATTTGATATTTCAATGAGTAAGATTTATATATTAAATCAATAAGCTCTTTGATTTGGGAGATAATATTGCTTATATGGAGTACCGCTGATTATAGAAAGAATTTGTCTCCTAATTATATAGGATGATAATGTTTTATTGAGGTTTATCATAATATGGTATAAGAATTATCATGTAAACCTTGCATGTGGATAATGATGGCGAATGATACATCTAATCTCAAAATTAAATGTTAATTAATTTAGTAATAATTTATATAATTGATAGGCATTTGATATCTTAAACAAAGAGAGATTAACAACAATTTAATAGGAAGAAACTCACGACTAATTTTTTGAATAAGACGATAGTTAATAATAACTCTTTAGTGGACCGATCAAGTTATTATTAATAGACTTAAGTAGTGTGTTTAGGTTCGAACATTGGATGTCTAAGTCCATTAGGAAACATGTCATTAATGTTTTACTCCAAGTCTCTATTGTAGCTTTTACACTCGCCATCTAATGTATCATAACACCATCACGAATTTTTTTTTTTAAATATCTCGAAAGACCACAAGGCCAAGAAGGTAAGAAGAGAACAATGTGTTGGCAAAACAACTGAGATCACTCCATGAATTGTCATGCACAAGATGTTTGAATGAGGTAAAGAAATAAGACAAAAGATAGCGAGATATTTCTGCAGATCGTTTACTTCAACAACAATCTCCAATGAAAGGTATAACTTTTGTTTACTTTTCCATTGCGTTAGATATGCATGGATCTAGAATAGATCGATGATCAATCACCATATATAATATTTATGTGCGATTGTTTAATTAAATGAATACTAATGAATAATATTTTTAAGCTCGTTTTATGAATGAATAAAATTTGAATATTATGTAGGACATTTGTTTAAAGATCATGAATAAGCTTGTTTAATGTTTGTATATGTGTTCATTAACAAATTCGTTAAGAAGTTGATTAATGTATATTATTTATTTATTTAATAGTATATAATTAAATGTTTTATATTAATTGATACAAATATAATAATAATTTAAATTATTATATATATAGTTAATTGTCATTTGTGTCCAAATTACACTTAAATAACAACAATACTAACAAAAAATTACTTTTATAACAAATCTAATTAATATGCACCTTTTGAATTCTAATGGCCCTAGTATTCAATAAATTATAACCAATATGTCTCATGTCGAAATGAATATTGGTATGAGTGTCAGTGAATATCCCATTTTGGTATAGATGTCGGTGACGGTGTCAGTGAGTGTCCCATGTCAATGTCGGTATGGATGTCATTGAGTGTTGGCGACTATCAACCGGCAGCAATGGGCGACGGCGGCGGGACAACCAGTGACTGGTGACTGGCGGCGGCGGCCGGCGACAAGTGGGGGAAGGAGGGGTGAGGATTGTTTGGGGTGTGGGTATTTTGAACCTTTTAGGATGCAATTGATTAAAATTGTTATAAAAGTTATTTGTTGTTGGTATTGTTAATTTAGTTAAATAAATTATTTTTTTTAATTCCCCCCTCCCCCACACACATGAATGTTTTCTCCTTAAAAAAAAGTTGCACTAATATTGTATTAAGATATAATAAATAAAATATAAAATATGTAGATTAAGAATTATATTAATTTTAAAATTAAAATGTAATTTTTTTTGCAAGTCTTATATGAAACCGTCTCACGTAAAGGCTGATTATATCATTAACGAAAAGTGATAATCAATCAATGAAAAGTTATAATGGTGCAATGAACTATTTCATGAACAATTTACAGTATGAATAAAATGTGATAACATTTTATAGCAAAAATAATAATGATGTTATCACTTTTAATCCGTTTCACATAGGTATTTGCTTTTTTTTTTTTATAACTTTTAAATTAAGGATAAACAATTTCATGGAATAGATAAATGTGAAAAAAATTGGATAATTTTATGGAAAGGAACTATGTAAAAAAAAAAACCTAATCTTATATATATATAAGTAATGTCACTTGTGTATCTGAAAAAAAAAAGGAACAAAATGTATTTAAATATTAATAAATGATACATTCGCTTCAAAAAATTATTGATAAATACAAAATTATATTTTATTTTACCCAAAATACCTATACTGATCTGCACTAATTCTGATAAATACAAAATTATATTTTGTTTTACCCATAATACCTATACTCATCCGTACATTATATTACATTATGCAATTATTTATTTTTTATATTTAAATATTTTTTTACATTAATTATAATATATATTTATCTATATAAATTTATATATTTTATAAATAAAATATTAATTATTTATATATAATATATAAAGGTAATTTTTTTTTGTTAACATAACATAATCTTATACTCTATCCAGCTACTTACAAGGTATCAATTTCACTATTCCTGGCATCCGCTACAAACGTATCAATTTATTCTATTTAGTAAAGAAAGTACATAATATGATCCATCAATTCCCTCTAATACAACTATCCACTTTACCTATAATAATAATACTACTTAATCTATGTGTAAAAAGCAAATAAAGATCTTAGAATTATACACGTGCAAACAGCAAATGGTTACCTTTCAACTGGCTTGAGGGAATATTTATTAATTAAATTGTATAATACGTACATTTATTTTTTCATAACATCAATTTTTATTTGTATTTAAGGATGACAACATTTAGGGAAAACACTTATTTAAGGATACTCATATTTGTTTAAATATTAAGTACATATATTAATTATTACTTGTCCTATTAAAAAGTCCATTATAATACACGTACTCATCCCAAATTCATTTATTGGCCAATAGATGCAATATTATTAAAAAGAAAAGGAAAATAAGAAGGGGAGGGGAGAACAGAAAAAGTTCAGATGTTTAAAGAAAGCCTAAATAAGTGGCTTGAAATAAATGTCAAAACAAGCAACCCATAAATAAAACTAATCAATATCATTTAGTTCTTCTCTCATCCCAAATTCATTTATAAATACACGTTGCTTACCTGTATACATTTAATATTAATTTATTTTATATATTTTTATTTTTAATGTTTAAATTAATATTATAATAAAAATTGTACTACTCCTTGAGGTGATGTTTGGTTTGGGATTATGTGGGGTATGAAAACCGTGAATAGTCATTCTATGTTTGTTTTGAGTTTTGGGTAGAATATGTTTTAACTTTATGTCAAATCAATATATTAAGTTATTAAAAAAGTTAAATGAAAGAGGAGAGATAAAGATAGAAAGTGTATTAATTGAAGTGAGAGAATGTAGTAGGTGTTGGATTGTATACTAAAAGTCTAACTTTAGTTTGAACAATGTTAGAACAATATTTGAGATGAGAATCTTTGATCAAATGATTGCTTGTTGATGCAATAGTCCATTTACTTTATATTGTAAATAATATGGTATGTGGCGTCGCACGAAAGATCATATTATCAGTTTCTTAAAAATTATAAACAAATGTTCACAACCGAGATAGATGGGGATAATCTATCGTGATGGTTGTAGTGTAATTTGGTATTAGTTTATCATGACTATAAAATTACACTAGTACACTTTGAATGTATTGAGAAGGACCGCATGAGTTGTTCGATTTATACTGACTATATAAGAGAACTATACCTCAGTCATTATGGATGTTCATACTCTTAATTCCTATAAAATAATCTCGACACATAATTCAGCATTTATTTCTTTGATTAATCAATGAGTGAGATTTAATAGTAAATCAATATGCTCGGTGAGTTTGGAGATGATACCATCTATATGGTGTGCTGTTGATTGTAGAAAGAATTGTATCTTAATGAATTAGGTTGATGATGTCCCCATGAGGAGCTCATAAGGATTATCATGTAAACCTGCAGGTGGATTTGATCCGGCATGATAATAAGGTTGAGTGGTACTACTCTTGGATAAAAGATTAATTAATTGAGTTGTCAGTAACTCATTTAATTAGTGGGCATTGTATATCTTAAACACGGGGAGTTAAACGGGTTCATAATAAGAAGGAGCCCATAACATAATTTTGGATTAGGGTGGCAGTACAATAATAATTCTTTAGTGGACTGATTTATTATTATTGGACTTAAGTATAAGTTTTGGATTAAACTTGGTTGCTTAAGCCCAATGAGAGGCTCAACCCTAATTTCTCCCCCTCATCTCTATTGCAGCCTATAAATAAGCCAGCCCAGCTGTCTCAGAACATGAATTACACGCCTAAATCAAATTTTTTAGATGAAAAGTCAGATTTCTCATCAGATAAGAGGGAACGTGAGAAATTCAAGGGAGACTGCGGCTTAGGATCGCCTAGAGGATCATCGTCGCCCACACGACGTCTATACGAGACATAAGATTATAGCAAGAAGATCAATAGGTCATTTCTGCAGCTGTTCAGACTTCTCCACGAGTCTTTGGTAAAAGATAATTCTTTCTGTTAATTCCGCTGCATTAGATGTGCATGGAACCCGAATGGATTACGTAGACCATAAAATCCAATCAGCATCAATAGGTATATATAGGGGTGATTTTTAAAATTTGGATGTGGGTTTAGAAAACCAAAACCTAGGTTTGAAACCCGGTAACGAACATTGTCTAAAAGTCTTCACACTCTTAAAATAGTAAAACGATCATAACAACTAACCTCTCGCTTACACTTTATTTACAAAAATACCATTTATTCCTAGGGTACATAAAAGACTAGTCTCCTTGTCTTCCATACTCGTACTAAATATGTTCTTTAACACTATTACTTGTAAGTACTTTAGTGTGTAAAAATATATTTTATATTTTCTAATGATCAAACGTGTACTTTTGCATAAACTTTTGTATAATATATGTTTCGCTCATATCATTTTAGTGTTACTTGTACCCGTCACATTAAAAAATTTTATTACAATAATTCCAAACTCGTTTACTAATACTCGTGGGTCAAAATTAACAATTAAAAAGTGTATTGAAATTTAATCAATTAAATGAAGACGATATTTTACCGTAAAATAGATTAATTAAATTAAATTAAGAGGGTATTTTAGAGTAAATATTAAATTAAAAATATATATCAAAATTAAAATAAATTCAATAAAAAATATGACTTTTAAAATTAAAATTAAATTTAATAGTTTAAATAGATTAATCGAATACTAAGAAAAAAATTACTAAAATATTAATCTTATATAAATTAAATTAAACTAAATTTATTAAATATTAATTTATATATTGATTGAAAATTAATATATTCATTGATTATTAGTCAAATATGTTAAAAATATTTTTAATATTTACCAAATTTATGTTATTAATTAAACTTTTAAAAAAATTTATTATTGACATAAATATGGTTAATGATTGAGATCAAAAATATTAGATGGTCAAAATTGAAATCAAATGGTTTATAGATACAATAAAATTGAAAAATGGAGAAAAATTGAAGATAAAAATAGAATTTCAAGTTTACTTTTATATATGTATAGATAGATATAGATATTTACACGAATATACATTAGTGTGCATTCTTGAGATAAATAGAAAATACGCGATTAAATTAAAAAAATCTTACTAATGTACATTAGTGTGCATTCTCGAGAGAGAAATGGAAAATTCGTGATTGAATTGAAGAACACTATAAATGTATATGTTCATTCTTGAGAGAAACAGAAAATACGCGATTAAAATGTACATTTCCTTGAAAGAGAAACACAAAATATACGATTAAATTTAAGAAATGGTTGTTATAATTATCCTTAATTTTCTCCTTAAATCTCACATCCATTGTTTTTATCTGATTTAGTGCATATTAGTGTTCAATAAAACTATTATTAAGTGTAAACGTTGAATATTAGTTGTTCACTACTAAAAGAAAACTTTTTTTATCAAAGCAATATTCCGTTGGTAAAAATCTTAATTCCATTATTAAATTGGTTTAACAACTGATTAGCAACGAAATTCGTAGGTAAATTTCTATTGGTAAAGTGGTGGTTGCTAAATTTTTAGCACCGAAAATTTAATTATGTTGGTAAATAATTACGTTGGTAATTTATATTATGATTCCCTTGATAATTACCAACTGATTGAATTTCGTTGGTAAAATAGAGAATGAGTCTGTTGCAATTTCATTGATAAAAGAAAAAGAAGTCATTTTTGTTGTCAATCCATTGATAATTACCAACGGATTGAATTATATTGGTAAATTCCGTTGCTAAAATGTAATTTTTTTGTAGTGGTTGTAAATAAAGGTAATGATGAAAAATAAAAAGACATTATATATTCATCAGTAATTATATTAGATTGTGTATTTATAGGCTATAAATACGCATACCTATCAGTAAAAATTAAGAAAAAGGACAATGCCAATTGTGCATTTGGGGATCCAGGGTCCGACCTGACATGATATTATACTGTTATATATTAAATATTATACTCCTTTTATGTGAATTTAATTTTTATAATTATCATTGAGTTAAAAAAATTACTTTTTAATCAATTATATTGATTTTTTGAGAATAATATAATATTTTTATGCAATAAATAAATTATAAAATATGTTACGTGTGGGTAGTAAATTTGTAATTAAGTTGTACTTTTAGGGATGAAGATTGATGTGATGTTTCTTTTTTTGTTAGTGAAGTTTAATGTTGCCGGATAAGAATGGAAAATGTGAAATTTAATTTGGAACAGAGAAAATACCCTTTAATATAAAAACAAATATTGTTGATTTTTTCAAAAATTAATTTTTATATTAAATATTAGGATAATTATTTTATGCACCCGGGTGCACTATGCACCCACTTTCAGAAACATATATACTTATTAATTAAAACATAATATACACTAATAAATAAAAATGTATACACTTTGTTAGTCAATTTCCAATAATTTTTTTAATGAAAATTTTGAATGTAAAAAAATTAGTATAACATTATAATTAAGAAATATATATATACACTATTGAATAAAAATATATACATATATATATGCACATGTGCACCTAGGTGTACCGAATACCAACTCTAAATATTTATACTCTTCATATTTTGATCAATTATTTCAATTAAAAAATTGCTATTAATTAAAATAATCAACTTTGAAATAATGAGTTGATATCTTGTACACCTATGTACATGTGCATTCATATGTGTATATATTTTTATTCAATAGTTTATATGTTTTTAATAATTATATAATTTTTTTACATTAAATTTTTTTCATTAAAAAAATTAACAGAAAAATCGCTAACAAAATGTATATATTTTTATTCATTAATGTAGAAATATAAGTGTACGTATGTTTCTAGGTGGGTGCACTAATTTGCATAAAATAAAATATTACTCCGTATATTTAAATATTTTGTGCATAAAGGGGAAAAAAAACTAAAAAACATAAATCACCTTTCACATTTCCAAGCTGGCACCAGCTGTTGATTCTCTCGCTCTCTCACAAGTATTTTACTGCTTCCATTATAGCCAATTCCACCACCCAACCCACTTTTCTCTCTCTATATATACTATTCTTCAAAATCCATAATATCAATATCACACATAATAACAAGTAGCATCAGCTTTAAATAACCAAGTATGATGGCTTCTTTGCAATATTTATTTCTAGTGTTGGTATTAGCTGTAGTTAAAGTTGCAAATGGTGGTAATTTCTACCAAGATTTCGTGGTGAATTGGGGTGGTGAGAGGGCCAAGATTTATGGCGGAGGGCAGGTCCTGTCTCTCTCTCTCGATAAAGTCTCCGGCTCTGGATTTGAGTCGAGGCGAGAGTATTTGTTCGGGAGGATCGACATGCAGCTCAAACTTGTTTCCGGCAACTCCGCCGGCACTGTTGCTGCATACTATGTATGTCTACTTTCCTCCTTCATAAAATAATACGTTTATATATTTATGTATTTGCCATTAGCCATGGCCTACTATAATCTTAACATTTTGTTTTGGTAGGTTATTTTAGGGTTAATTGTTAAAAACAAAAATAAAATAGAATAAAAAATATGTCAATAGAATAAAAAATATGTCTCCCTTTCTGCAAATTTTTGCATTATAAAGTGTAGTATGTTGGTAACAGAGGTAACTAAAAAATTTATTCAGTTGTTAATTAACAACGGATTGTCAACAAAAATTACATTTTACTTTTAGCAACGAAATGCTCACATATTTATTCTAACTGTTTTTATGAATGCAATAAAAATTGCTCACATATTTATTCTAACTGTTTTTATGAATACAGTCAAATTCATTGTTATTTACCAATGGTATCATTAATAAATTATCAACGGAATTATTAACAATAGATTATCTACGAAAATAAATTTCCGTAGTTAAAAAATTTACCAACCACCACTTTCAATAAAAAATTATCAACTACTTTCGTTGTTAATATATTAGTAATTCAATTTAATAATAAAATTAAGAAATTTAGAAATAGAATATTTTGTGGAAAAAAAAATAGTGGGTGTTAGTCATGTCTTATGAATTTTTGTCAACTAAAAGTACTACTTTATGTATAAGTTGGTTTATTTCGAAATGATTAGTCATGTCTTATGAATTTTGGTAAATTAAAATACTCTATACTTTATACTCTGTTGGTTTTTTTTTAGCTAATGATCAAATTTCTATGACAGATAGTAAACATCATATGAGTCGATATGTAAATGTAAGGCAATGTATTTTTTTTGGAGAAGTTCTTTCTGTCGGATAGAAAATAACAAATGGAGTAATATTAAAAAGTACATTACATTTTTCTTCAATCATATTCATTCTGTTTTATAAATCCTTCGTAATTGCTTCCCTTATTTATTCTACATGCGATAGTACCCTAAAAATTACAATCAATTCAACGTCCATTCTAATTTTGATATCTCAACTATGTATATATACACTAGTATGAAATCCGCGTAATACGCAGGATCATTTAATTATTACTCTTATTTTTTATAAATCAATAATCAGTATAATATAATTATTCAACATTAATTATTAAGATTTTCTTTATAGTTATACAACTTCTTTTATCAATATAAAGAATTTATAACAATGCACACCTTTTTGACTTTTGATAATATGATGTATAGCTAAATTATATATAAAAGTTAATATATACTAACTTTATTAATTTATATGAATTATGTAATTTTAATTGATTTTTATTTTTTTCAAATACAACATGTTAACGTGATTCAATATATATAACATTTAATTTTTTTTATTTATGATAAAAGTTAAGTATTTCTTAATCAGTTATATAATAGTAATTCTATTTAAATTAATTGTTTTTTTTCAATTAATTTGATATATAAATAAAATTAAATTTATGTATAATATATTTTTAAATATTTATAATTTTGTAATGAATTTATTATATTTAATTTTTTAACTAATTTTTTTAGCTAAGTCTTGTGTGAGACCATCTCACGTGAGACCATTTTACACCTTTTAAACTTTCGCTTCAAAATGTTATCACTTTTCATTTATATTATAAATAGTTATATGATATAACATTATCATTTTTCATTATTTAAGTATCACTTTTCATAATAAAAGTTATCATTTTTTATTTGTCTCATATAAACTCTTACGTGAGACGATCTCACACAAGTTTTTGCCTAATTTTTTAGGTTTCAAATTATATAAATAATAAGTATATTTTAAAATATTTATAAAATTGTAATGAATTTATTATATATCTTAAGTATACTATAGCAGAAAATTTTCTGCTTGCGTGTCGTCTCCAGAGCGCTTCATTATGACGTGTAATTTTCTCATTTTTTTTAAAATTTTAAATTATTTTTTATATTTTCCTTATTTACTTATCATTAAATTCCTTATTTAATATTTTCTTTTTAAAATAATATATTTTCTTATTTTATTAATTAATCTTAAATAGGTAATAAATTAAAAAAAATATTTCTAGAAATTAAAAATAAAAATTATGTTTATTTGAGATAATAATAAATAAAAATAAACATATACATAATTAAAGAAAAAATTCAAATTTAAAATATATATCAAAATATAATTAAAAATATATTTCTTTTCTTATATGTGCATTAATTTATCATAAAATATTTTTTTTATTTCTTTATTTTGATTGATGACTAATTAAATTTTGAATATATTTATGTATTTATTTTGGTATCATTATTTAATTACTAAATCTTTTAGTGTAATAAATTAATAATTATAAATTTAAATTATATATAAATAGAAAAAGAATATTCCATATAATATTCTCTCACACCCCACCTATAAATAAGCCTTTTTGGTTAGTCATTCCAAACATATACATCCGATTTTTCAAGAGGAATATAAGTTTTCTTCAAGTTCCTCTAGATAACTGAATTATAAAAAGTATAAAAAAATCTTTTGATGGAGCGAGATTTGATTCACTTCTAAATAATTGAATCTCGAACTAATTCAAGTATTCTTCAAGATTAAAAGAATCAATTCAAGTATTCTTCAAGATGAATAAGAGGATCGATTCAAGTATTATTCAAGAGAAATAAGATAATCGATCGATTCAAGTATTCTTGAATGATTCAAGTATTTTTGAAATCGATTTACATCTTTAAGTATATAATCTCAAGTATTCTTTCTTGAAGACGAATAAGAAGATCGATTCAATTATTTTTGAATTATTCAAGTATTTTTTGAATTGGTTTACCTCTTCAAGTATATAATCTCAAGTATTCTTTAAGAAGAGAAATAAGATGATCGATTCAAGTATTTTTTTAAATCGATTTATCTCTTCAAGTAGATAATCGATTAAAGTATATATTATTTAAGATGAATAAGAAGTTAAAAAACTAATTCATGTAGATCATTCAAGTATTTTTAGAATCAATTTACCTTTTCAAGTAGATAATCTATTAAAGTATTTGTTAAGACATATTCTTTAAGAGGAATAAGAGGTTAAAAACTGATTCATATAGATCATTCAAGTATTTTTGGAATAAATTTATTTCTTCAAGTAGATAATAATCGATTCAAGTATTCTTTAAGATGAATAAGAGGTTAAAAGACTGATTCATGTACAGAATCAAAATCTTTCTTCAAATTATTTAAGTTTAATTATTATATTATATTATATTTTTAATATACGACTCGATGTTGAAAAATGATATTGGAATCGAGTTTTTAAATAATTGTTGATTTATTAATTTTAGCATATTAATTTTATTTAATTATTCATATGTATTTGAATTATTCAATTATGACATGTGAATTATAAAAATCATTTTCTTTAAATGTTTATAATATTTGAAACTAATAAAAATAAATAAAAAATAAAATTAATAAATTCATTAAAATTTTTATGAATATTTAATAGAATATTATATATATATATATATATATATATATATATATATATATATATTAGATTAGTTTCTTAAAAATAACAATTAATGAAAATAGAATTATTATTATATAGTTAAATAAGAAATACTAAACTAACCATAATCATGAGTAAAATGTAATATTCCATTTAAATATTATTTATAATATTACGTATATTTAAAGAAAATATAGCAACTATTTAAAATATTTTAATAATTTTTTTAATTAATTCTAAAATTTTTGACCTTATTTTTCATAAATAATATATATATATATATATATATATATATATTAAGTATAGTATAGTAAAGTAAAGTCCTTTTCTGTTAACGTGTTGTTCACATATAGTCTTACTATTTATTTATTTTTTCTATCAATTTATTATAACTTATTTACTTTAATATCATTAATTGCAATTAATAAATAAGTCATTCGATATAAATTAAGGAATTTAATCAATTTAGGGCCTGAAAAATGGGTAAACTATCAATTTGGGACTTGAATTATGTTTTATATCGATTAGGGGCATGAATTATGTAAAACTATCAATTCAGGACCTGAACTTAGGTCCTAAATTGATAAAATAGGAGATAATATTTGATAAATTCAAGCCTTGTATTGATAGTTTTACATATTTCAAGCATTGGATTGATAGAAAAAATAATTCAGGCCCCGAATTGATAGTTTACCCATAATTCGGGCATTGAATTGATAAAACTCCATAAATTAATTAGTATCAAATCAAATTATGTATAGAAAAAAATAATAAATTGATATTTTTTTATATTTGATATTTATTTAGACAGTAAAATTAAGAATTTGTTACTAAGAGTGACGTACTTTGATCATAATTGCGCTTAAATATAATGAAAAAAATAAAATACTAACAACTAAATAAATATACAGCAAAAAGATAAAATTGCCTGTTGCACATTTTTTCAAAGAGACATGAGAAGTAATAAATTTTTTTCAATTGTATTATAATATAAAGTAATATTAAATAAAATATACAAGTTAAAATTCTTTTAAATAATTAGAATATATGTACATATATATTAATTTCTTACATGATTTAGTTATACGTACAATATCAAAAGTCAAATATTATAATTTGTTGCAAGTTCTTTATACGGATGAAAAAAATTGTCCAGCTATAACGAAAAAAAACTCTTTAATTAATTTGTTAGATTATATAACACGAATTATTTAATTATAAAAAACAAGAATAATAATTAAATGATCACGCGTCGTATGCGGGTTTTATACTAGTATATATATATATATATAGTTAATTTTCTTAGTTTCAGTTTATATTAATAATTAAAGAAAACGAATTTTATATCTCATAATTGAATAATTCAAATACATATGAATAATTAAATCAAATTAATATTCTAAAACTAATAAATCAACAATTATTTAAAAACTCGGTTCCAATATCATTTGCCAACATCAAGTAATATATTAAAAAAATATAATATAAAATAATGATTAAACTTAAATAACTTGAAGAAAGCTTTCGATTGAGGTAAATCGATTATAAAAATACTTGAATGATCTACATGAATCAGTTTTTTAACCTCTTATTCATCTTAAAGAATACATCTTAACAAAGACTTTGATAGATTATCTACTTGAAGAGGTAAATCGATTCCAAAAATACTTAAATGATCTACATGAATCAGTTTTTTAACCTCTTATTCATCTTAAAGAATATATAGTTGAATCGATTATCTACTTGAAAAGATAAATTGATTTAAAAAATACTTGAATCAACCCTCTTATTCATGTTCTTAAAGAATACTTGAGATTATATACTTGAAGAGGTAAACCGATTCCAAAAATACTTGAATGATTCAAGAATAGTTGAATCGATCCTTTTATTCATCTTGAAGAAAGAATACTTGAGATTATATACTTGAAGAGGTAAATCGATTCCAAAAATACTTGAATGATTCAAGAATACTTGAATCGATCGATTATCTTATTCCTCTTGAAGAATACTTGAATCGATTCTCTTATTCATCTTGAAGAATACTTGAATTGATTATTTTCATCTTGAAGAATACTTAAATTGATTCTTGAAAAATACTTGAATTGATTCTTTAGAGGTGAATGAGATTCAATTATTTAGAAGTGAATCGAATCTCGTTCCATCAAAATAAATTTTTATACTTTTTATAAATCAATTATTTAGAGGAACTAGAAGAAAACTTATATTCCTCTTGAAAAATCAAATGTTTGTATTTGGAATGAATAACAAAAAAGGCTTATTTATAAGTGTGGTGTGAGATAATATTATGTGAAATATTTTTTTTCCTTTATATATAATTTAAATTTATTCTTATTAATTTATTTACAATAAAAGATTTAGTGATTAAATAATAATACCAAAATAAATACATAAAGATATTCAAACTTTAATTAGTCATCAATCAATTAAAAAAAATGAATTTATTTTATAATAAATTAATGAGATGCACATGTAAGAAAAGATAAATATATTTTTATTTATATTTTGATATATATTTTTAATTTGAATTTTTTCTTAAATTATGTATATGTTTATTTTTATTTATTATTATCTCAATTAAAAATAATTTTTATTTTGAATTAATCTTTTGTTCTTAATTTCAATAAATAATTTTTTTAATTTATTACCTATTTAAGATTAATAAATAAAATAAGAAAATACATTATTTTAAAAAGAAAATATTAAATAAGAAAGTCAATGATGAGTAAATAAGGAAAACATAAAAAATAATTTAAAAATTCAAAAAAATGAGAAAATTACGCGTTATAATAGAGCGCTATGGAGACGACACGTAGGCAGAAAAGTTTCTATTATAGTATACTTAAGATACATATATAAAAAACATAATTTTCTAATTATTATATCTAAAAATATCAAATTATCCTAAAAAAGTTAATAAGATTGGTAAAAAAAATCTTAAATAACGTAATATAGTAAATATAAAACGTTTCATGGGAATAATATATATTAAAGATTGTGTCTGTGTTTATAAAATTTTAGAAGTTCAGATTAAAATATCTGCAATTCGTGATGTTTTAATTTGAATTAATAACCATACAATGTTTAATAATAGGATATTAGTGGCTGAGTTTGGTCCTCTTAACTTTTCTTTTATTAAGAAGTGACAAGTTGATGAGTCATGTGTAAGCTACATGATTGGGGCAAGATTCTTGTGCTAATGCCACACTATCCAAAAAGTTCATGTTCATTTGGATTATCTTTCATGCACTAGTATTTCTATAGTCATTAGTCTAGTTTCCGTTTGCTTTTTCACGAGTTTTTTTTTTTTACTTATTTTTATTTTTATTTTTTTCTATTCCAAACTTTGATTACATTGATGGGTTCTTTGATTAAGTGAAATTTTGCTTTAATTAAATAAATAAATAAATAAAATAGAAAAATTTACATCCCGGGATGTTTGGTTAAGATGCATGAACCGTAGAGTAACGGAGGAATTGGAATAAAATATTCCGCCTATTTCAATAAAGTACTCACTCTTATTGTAGATACCGAGCTCATACTATTTTTTTTTACTAATTTTATTAACAATGTGATTCTTTCAAGTAAATAAATAGGTGATAAAATTATGTGTTAAGAGTAACATTTTCTAACATATAATCTACTGAGAGATTATTTGTTTTCCAACTTTTGTGGTATGTAAATGAAGTCATTTGTTTACAGTCTACACACTACCTTAATAAAAATAATAAAAATGAAAATTTACATAAGTAAAATAAAATTAACTTGTTTAATGTTTAAATTCATTTTATGGGGTTGTTTGTATCATTTTATTACCATAAAATGTAATTCGTGTTTTAAGTTGAATGGTTTAAGTAATGAGGTTTATTTAGGTGACCACGGGTCATCGGTGATCCTCTCATATGAGAATACGCACTGTGCACACCCTATGTGAGAGGGTCATCGATGACTTGTGCTTAACTAAGAATCATCCTTAATTAATATATACATACCCCCATGTGATAGAGTAACCGATGACTCGTGATCAACTAAGAATCACCCTTAATTAATATATGTTCCATTTGTTGTATAATTGCAGTTGTCTTCTCAAGGAGATAGGCACGACGAGATCGACTTTGAGTTCTTAGGAAACGTGACAGGTGAACCCTACATCCTACACACAAATGTCTTTACACAAGGCAAAGGAAACAGGGAGCAACAATTCTATCTCTGGTTTGATCCCACCAAAAACTTCCACACCTATTCAATCATATGGAACTATCGACACATTGTGTAAGAACAATTCTACCTCTGGCTTTTTTCTCTTAAGAAAGCTTATTGTTGACATGGAAGGAATAAAAAGTCTTATATAAATTTACTTTATGCACAATAGTTTCATGAACCTTAATTTATTTGAAATAACTTTTAAATTCATACTAGAATGATATTTTTTGTTTAAAAATGAAAGATTTGAACATAGTAAAAGTTTTCGAAGTATAGGATCAAATCAATGCATTTACAAAAGTTATGAGACGAAATTAGTTTAAATTTTTTATTTTGAGATGAAATCTGACCAAAACTAAAAAGTTTTGGACGAAAATGAAATTCTTGAATATTTTAGGATTTTTTCGAATAAAGTAAAAAAGTGCGGGATTATTTATGTTTTAAGCTCGTTGTTGACATGGATCAACAAAAAGTCGAGAAACAAACTTCAATATGGATGCTGACAGTTCAATCTTACCACATAACTACCAACAACATTCGATCTATATGTACTGATTTGATGATTTCAATGTTGAATATTAATAACTAACTAATTCAAAACCTAAAAAATATCAGGTTCCTGGTTGACAACACTCCCATTAGGGTGTTCAAGAATGCAGAATCATTGGGTGTTCCATACCCAAAGGACCAGCCAATGAGAATCTACTCCAGCCTCTGGAATGCTGACGACTGGGCGACGAGAGGCGGGCTGGTGAAAGCAGATTGGTTGAAGGCCCCGTTCACGGCCTACTCCCGAAACTTCAATGTGCAACCCTGCAACGGGTATTCGTGCAGGGCAAGATTCACTAAAGGAGAGTGGCAGAAGGAAGAGCTCGACGCGTACAGTAGAAGAAGGCTTAGGTGGGTTCAGAGGAATTATATGATTTACAATTATTGCACTGATCTTAAGAGATTCCCTCAAGGTTTTCCTCCTGAATGTGGCCACTGACCTACTTTCTCTCTTACAACCTTAAATATTTCATTTGTTCCCCTGTAAAAGCTTCACTTGGCCTTGCATAAGATGCAAATAAAATTGAATTTTGTTTCGTCTGCTTAATGTGAACTAGTGTTAAAACTCTTGTTACTCAAATAAATAAGTATAACAAAATAAAAATCAAAATTCGAAACGGAAGCGGAAACAGAAGCAGAAATTAAGTTACACACAATCAAGTGTGCAGTAGCAAGAAGTATGATCAGTCAAATGTGACTTGAGTAGAGTTAAAAGGAACTTGTATGTATAAATCTGGCCTCTATTTCTTCATATAAAATTCAGACATATATATAATTCTGAGCTGTAACAGAATCTAAACACAAGGTAACACTTATTCTCACAGAGTACAGAGCCACAGCCACAACACACCAATCATCACAAAGATGCATCAAAGAAGAATTACCATATACATTGTCACCAAAAGGAATCACTCAGTAGACTAAGTTTGATGATTGCTCTGAATGACAAACCGTTTTACAACTCCTCCTCCTTCAATCTTACTCTTTCTTCTTTACTAATCGAACAAGGCAAGACCGGAATAGCTCTTTCTTGAATGTTATTAGAAAATGCAACGCTTGGCTGTACCAAGGCCTGAAGGTGATTCAAGCATAAGAAATTTATACATGAAACCAGTTTCAATATAATACGTAAAAAAGAAGAGGGTTAAATGCAAACAAGTAGAGTAGTACATACTGGGATTCTGCTGTGAATTCTGAGATCATAGTTCAATTCAACGAGGCGCTCTTTTGCCAGTTTTTCTGCTTCCAATGCTTTGTTGCATGCTTGTTTAACAAGATTCTACATTGAGATAAAAATAATGTAAAATGAAAGTTGTTGAACGTTTCAAATGTGTAGAAGAAAACAAGAGATGAACGCTCTAATGTCTTGAGGAATGCTACACATCACAAGTAACAAAAATATTGATGGCATGCCAACTGAATAAAACTAATAGGGACATTAGAAACCAGCAAAATAAAATACCTCAAATATTTTCTTCATTTAATTACATAAGTTCTGGAAGGACAATTATTTAAAAAATGATATTGTTCTTTGTTACGTAGTAAAGTGTGCTCATTTTCTGAGGAATTGAGGAACTTGCTCAAACAACTGAAACAGGTGGATAATTGGAAGTCGATGATTAAAGATTAAAAAACTCATAACATACTGTAAAAAGGTTATTGTTGATATGTTCACTCAGAGTCTTAAGATCAAAGAATTTTAATGTAGCAGAGACGAACAGTTCTAGATGAAGGAAACATTTATTCGGGGAATAAAAAAACATTTGTGTTATAAACAATTTCATTATCTCATATCAAACTGTAAGAGAAGAAACTTAAAACAAAGATCAAATGTATGTAGAGTTCACATTCTTTTGTCAACGAACTAGACAACCTAATTTATCAACGGACAAGAGTTTTATCCAAGAAAAAGTGTTCATAAGAATATACTGCAATATTTAAAGATAACTTACTTGGCTGATTTGGATGCCACTCCAGTCATTATTCTCAGTGATGGACTTCTCCAGTATGATACGAAGGTTTGCTAATTCTTCCATCAACTCTGATGCAACTTCTTCAGCATTGTGCATCTGGTTCCGAGAAAACTCAAATGCCCTATCAGCATGAAGACGAAATGAAGTGCAATTCAGACAAGTACATAACCCTCTACATCCTAGTGGGTTTCTCTTAAGTATTCCCTTAGGAGGCCTTTTGTTTGGAGAAACAAAAACATCCGGTGATGTTTTAACTTGAAGGGAGTTTTGCTTCAATTTAACATCTTCAACCAACTCAACGTTCCTATTATGAAGCTGAAATCCTAAATCCAAGCACATCTTATGTTTTCCATCTGACACAGGTTCTTCTGAAGCACATAGTGTGGTTGAAATATCACTGTTGACAACTGAAGATGGTTCCAGTTGTGAATTTCTGTCTTTCAACTCAGAGACTAGTTCTGACTTTGCAGGACTGCTCTGAGTTTGTTGTATTTCCCCAGGGAGGGTGGTTTCAAGAGTGACCACATCTGGCTCAAGATTTGATGGGGAGGAAGCTGAATCTGAAAGTGTTGACACCATAATATCATTGGCATTATAAGATGATTCAGCTGAAGGAGGCAGAGGGATCGAAGAAGATGCCAAATCTTGAGTATAATGTTTATCGTATGAGTTCTCTGCCTCAATTTTAGTCGCATAATCATCATCTTGTAAATTGGCCTGAGGCATTGGTTGTTGAGCATCAGCAGTGGGACCTGTATAGAGATAAACAAGATAAAATTTTAATTGAATAATCAGAGATAATATGAACCTTAAATGTAACAAAAAGAGTAAGTTGCAAGAGTTATCATGAAACAAAATAGCAACTCACAGGAGTTTTCTTTAGATGCATCCATCAGAAATGGAAGCAGTCTTCTATAACTGAGGGATCTTGAGTTATGGTACAGTCTCAGTCGTGAACAAGGATTAAGAACCTAAAAGAATAAAAGAGTATTTATTAAACCAATATCATTTCCAACTAGAGTAACAGAAAGTTGAATTGTGAGTTGCTGCATTTTACCGGTTTATTCATTGAATTAATGCTGCATTTTCTATTTGGACTCTGTTTCAAGGCATCAACACGGGTCTTCGCACTGCCAACCGACGAACCCAAATAAGTTTGATTATCCAAGGGCACTTTGTTGGCTACCATAGATTCTCCAAAATTCATTTTGGAGAAAATACCAGGATCAGGAGGTGT
This sequence comes from Pogostemon cablin, assembly GCA_023678885.1. Classification (NCBI taxonomy): domain Eukaryota; kingdom Viridiplantae; phylum Streptophyta; class Magnoliopsida; order Lamiales; family Lamiaceae; genus Pogostemon; species Pogostemon cablin. Next base: position 9,204,451 of record CM043008.1, on the reverse strand, counting down.
AGTTTGGATATGTTCTTCTATCGAACCATCAACACAATTCATAAGATCCTTATGACCCTTCTTTATATGGGCTCTTTCCGATTCTAGGTTCTCTGATGGCTTCGAATCTTGAAAATGTGGCACAACATACTCAATCTTGGCTGCACAGCTATTCTCAGAAGCCAACCTCTCTTCAGATTTAACATCATCCATTATTTCAATATTCGAAACACCTACTCCACATAAAAGTAAAATGATCTATAATTCCGGATCAACACGCTGTAATTTTTCTATATTGAAACATTTTTTTACACCTTTGTTCTTGGTAGGTAGTTAACGAAGGAAAGCAAGACGATATTACTTACCAGAGGCATCTTTCGCAATGACCATTAGATAAGGAAGCATTCTTTTATAGCTGAAAGAGCTTGAAACCTTGATAACCTTCCTCCCACTAATCCTATTTAAAGCCTATATTTGGATAATAATGGGGTAAAGCCATTAGCAACATGAAATTAACAAAAATTATGTAAAATTGGATATCAACTAGATGTTCTCATAATTATCAAGTTTCAGAAAGATAACCAAAGACCCCCCCAAAACATACTCCCTCAGTCATAACGATAACATTGTAAAAATGTTAAAAGCAACTTAACTTCCCCCTTACACTATATTTATCACCACATTTGTTAATCTGCGCAAAGGAAGACAGTTAAATGGTTCAAGAGTGATTATTACCGTTTTGTTTGTAGAAAAAGGCTCATTTCCACAGTTTTCTTGGTGTTTCGAGTTCAGGGCACTTTCTTTATCACCTCGTTCATTCTCTACTTCAGATTTCACCAACCCAGATTTGTCAAGTTCATTCACTGTCCCAGCAACATCCGGATCCATGGCCCGACCCGCATCTGAAACCTTCAACTTCTTGCTACCTTCATTTTCCTCATCCCTTTCACCTTGAGGAACTGAATTAACCTCCGGAGTGAAAACCCTTTTCATCCGGAGATCTTTAATAGACGAAACCCGCGAAGCATCGGTGCATTTCAAGCCCAGAAAAGCTCCGACAGATTCAGTACCGGGGATGAGTTTGGTGGATACAAAACCGGATCTGGAAACGGGTGAAGAATTATGATGGACAAACGTCCGAGATTTGCTGCGCGTAGAAATGCCGATTGGAGTTGAGGACAAATGGGCGTTTCTGTCTCTCCGGCGGGTGATAATCTTGACGGATGATAAGGATTCTTCCATTGACGATATCGCTCTCTATCCTTTGAATTTCTTCAAATTTCGTGGGAGATTGTTCTCAGAAAGTGCACAAAAAATGGACTAGGGTTGAGAGGGGGGAGAGAAAGAGTAGTGTTGTTTTGGAGGGAAGAGGGGCTTTGAGATGGCAGGTAGATTAAACATGGGGTGTGGTTTTTCCCGCGACTTCTTCTTTAATTTTAAAATAATGCTCCATTCCCAATTTCCCATTATAGCTTTCATATATACAGTTATATTTATCGTATGTTGTTTAAAAAAAAAGTTATTTTATTTTTCAATTTTATTAATTTTTAAAGTTATTTTAATATTTTTAAGTAATAAAAATAAGGGTTGGTCTTGGGTGAAACTGTCTTATGGATCTCTTATGTGAGACGGATCTTATCCTTTCATTAATATAAAATAAAAAAAATAATAATAAAAAATAAAATAAAAACAAGGACATGTTTGTGTAGTTAATTAAGATCACTAAATTTTAGTGAAATTGGCGGCGGCAAATGGCTTATACAGAAGCCGCAAAATACTAGCAGGTAATTCAAATAAAGTATTTTTCAATTTTAATAAATATTATTATATTTTATTATTATTATTATTATTAATTAATTAATTATTCAATTGTAATAACATTATTAGTTATTAATTATTAGATAATTGAAGTATTATGGTATCACTTTATTTTGATCGGATATCACTTTATATTAAAAATATTATTACTTTTTATTCATTTTATAAAATTGTTCATAAAATAATTTAATTAAATTGTTATAACTTTTTTATTTTATCATGTACTCCCTCCGTCCCAAAAATATTGACACACTTTCCTTTTTGTGTTGTCCCACATAAATTGACATATTTTTTTTTAAGAATATGAGACCCACACAAAACAATTTATTTATTTTCATGGTCCCACACACACATCACACTCACCACTAATACAACTACTCACTACACATTAAATATTATTTCTCTCACTTCACTTTACATTAAATTATTATACTCCTTAATCTCCATACCCAAAAAAATGCGTCAATATCTCCGGAACGGAGGGAGTATAACAATTTATTAAAAAAGTTATCACTTTTATTGTTACGACGATTTGTTCGTGAAATAATAATATTCCCTCCGTCCCACGTATTTTTACCCACTTTTCATTTTGGGGTGTCTCACGTATTTTTACTCATTCCATTTTTGGCAAAAATAAATATTATTTTATTACCTACTTTTTACAATCCCAACAACTTTAATTACTTTTTTACACTTTATTCATCATTCCCAATAACTTTATTCACTTTTTATTTTTAAATTACTAATTTATCCCTATTTTTCTTACATTATATATTAAAAAAATAAAACATCTTAATCTCCGTGTCCGTACAGATGGGTAAAAATACCCGGAACGGAGGGAGTAATTCAATTAGACGGATATCACTTTTCTTTTATCAGGAATAATTTCTTATTAAAAATATTATCACATAAAAGATTTTATTCTTTCTATAAATTATTCGTGAAATATATTTTTGTAATTAGTTATCACTTTTATTTTTGTAATTAGTCATAATTAATTTCTCTTTCATAATTAATTTTTAAACTTTCTAATTTCATATTATCCAAACAAGGCCCTTTAAATTTATTTAGGTCCAATTAATTTTATTCTACAACTAAAACTTTGAATTTTTTAATTTCATAACAACCAAACATGACCCTTTAAAATTAAATAATTGGATTAATGGATGATATGTCTCACATAAGAGGACCCGTGAGACGGTCTCACCCAAGTCTTTTCTTAAAAGTAAAGTGTAAAATATCATTATGAATGTAAAAAAAGAATGATAAATATAAAATTAAAATAAAATTTTAAATTATCGAATAAAATAATATTTTCTTTTTTTAGCATGAAAATTATTATCACATAAACAAGAGTTAGTCTCTTGTGAACCGGGTTTAAATCATACACCTCTATAAATCCTGTGTTACCTCTTAATTTAAACACTCTAACAATACATAGAGTATACTATAGGATTGGAAGGGTAATCACAAAATTTTACTCGTTAAACCCGATTTATACTAGTGTTTGTGCATTATATATATATATATATATATATATATATATATATATATATATATATATATATATATATATATATACTCCCTTCGTCCCTAGGTAAGAGTCCCATTTTACCATTTTGGTTGTCCCACACAAAGGATCCCGTTTCCTTTTTTGGACATATGAGACACATTCACACCCACTAATACAATTAAAACATGGGGCCCACATACCTACTAATACAACTACCCACTACACATTAAATAATAATACTCCTTAATCCACGTGCCCAAAAGCAAATGAGACTCTTACCAAGGGACGGAGAGAGTATATATATATATATATATATATGTGTGTGTGTGTGTGTGTGTGAAGGAACTAAGGGAGTACTATAAAAATCGGATCGGGTGGGCTCATTCTTATAAGGGCAAATGGTCATAGGACCCTATACCTATTACCCAAGATCAAACGAGACTGCCCCAAGACATAGCTCAAGTGGTAGAGGGAAGGGTAGAAAAACCTTTCAACTGAGTTTGGTTGATTCTGCGATTTACCTCCTCCACCAATCCCTTGAGCAGGGTCGGTTGGGGGCTCTAATGGTGGGGTACACCATTATCAAGATCAAATGAGACTTCAATTTTTACATCTAAACCCTTTTTCTTTTATTATTATGGATCAAATCACCTCACATGTTAGGTCGAGTGGCCCTTATCACATCATAGCAAATTCTTGAACTCCTTAAAAAACATTGAAATATGGCCATTAAATCCATCATAAATTCCAACAAAAACATTTCCATCTTCCCTAGAAACCACAATATTAACCCTATCTTCTCCAGCTCTACCCTATTACCCTGTGCGGCTGTGCCCATTGTACATTTTCACTGTTAAACCTATCCAAGCCCATATGATATATCTTTAATGCTTTATTCTCCAATGCATCAAAATTCACAATACTATTTAAGTGTATTATACTAGTAATAATATTTAAGAAGTTAAACAATAATTGGAAATATTGTCATTACGTGATTGTGATGGATTGTGGTGTATATCAAACTACTAAAAGGAGGAGGATAAAAAGGGTCCTAATTGAATTTAATAACACTTTAGAGCAAAGAAGTTCCCAACTTATAAGAAAAAGGCCTTCAAATTATTATGAGAAGATCCATTTTCCCCCACAGCTGCTCTTGCCAAACCCTTCCATTTCTCAGCATTCCTTCTCAATTCAGTGCTCTTTTCCCCACCATTCATCACTTCCTCAATGCACTTCTTTATCTCTCCACTCTCCACCAACCCCCCTTCATTAGAGAAAGAGGATAGAGATCAGTAATGATTTCTAGTGAGAAGGAACTGTGGTGATGAATGCATCGACTTTGACAATTGTAGATCAAATGTCTGTGTGAATATACCTGCAAAATGAGTTGTTTTTGTTTTTTGCATGTAGATCAAACAATATTATTATTTAATATTTTGATTAAGGAGTATTATTATTTAATGTGTAGTGGATAGTTGTATTAGTAGGAGTGTGAGTCTCATATTTTAATTGTATTAGTGGGTATGTGTGGATTCCATTGTGTAAAAAAGAAAAATGAATTCTTTGGGTGGAACGCTCAAAATGAAAAAAAAAAAAAAACCTTTTTGGTGGGACAGAGGGAGTATAATATAGCGGTTTTGTTATTACGTTACATTTTGGTGTTACATCTCTTGTTGTGTACTATTGTCTTACTCCCTCCGTCCGCCTTTAAGGATGTCATTTGCTTTTTGCACGTGGATTAAGGAATATTATTATTTAATGTGTAGCGGGTAGTTGTATTAATGGAGGGGAGTGTCCCATTTTTTAGTTGTATTAGTGGGTGTGTGTGTGTCCCATATAAAAAGGAAATGAGACCCTTGGGGGCGGACGCCCAAAATGGAGAAATTATACCCATGTTGACGGAGGGAGTATTGTGTATCGTTGGATGATTAACACATATGATATAATAAAACATATACCCTAAAAGGAAAGCTCAATGGTTGAGTTTTCTTTCTCGCACACGTGTCATTCATCTAAAGCATGTAACACGAGATGATGTAACACAAAATGTAAGAACATTCAAAGTGATAGTATAAAAGGAATTGATAACATTACCCTAAGAATTTAATCAAATACTCCCTCTGTCCCGGTCAAACTGCAACATTTGACTGCATAAAGTTCTCACAAAAGTTACAGTAAACGTTGTAATATGGGCGGGACGGAGGGAGTACTATATTGCCCACATTATAATTAAAACTCTTTTTCTATCCTAATTCAAAAAATTAACCTTTAATTTCGTATAAAAAATTCGAGTAATACTGTAAAAAAAAAAGTTAAAAAGTTTTTACTTGAATTTTTCATATATTCACTCGAAATTTTGATTTGAATATTAACTCGAAAAATTTGACTCGAATTTTTAACTCGAACAACTATTTGACTCTAATTATTTCACTCGAACTATTAACTTGAAATACTTCTCATTAATTTCGAGTTAAAACATAAACTCAAACAACTATTAACACAAATTATTTAACTCAAGTTTTTAACTCGAACAATTATTAAGTCAAATTATTTGACTCGAATTTTTAACTCGAACAACTATTGACTCAAATTATTTGACTCAAAATTTTAATTAACTCAAAATTATTACTAAAATTAATTTCAAGTTAAAAAAATTAACTCGGAAAACTATTAACTCAAATTATTTGGCTCGAATTTTTAAGGCCTTCTCCAACCCTGTACTAAAAAAAAGCAGGTTTTTTGGTTGCCATGTCAGTGTCACCTCAAAATAAAAAATATCTACCTCCAAAACAAAACTCCTCTCCAATCCTCTACCCAAAATGTAGGTTTTTTGATGAACCCACTTCAATTTCATTTAATTCTCATTTAATTTATCAACTACATTTATCTAATTTCCAAAATAAATTATAAATAATTATATTTTCTAATTATTTAATTTTATAAATTTAAGAAAAAAATAAAAAAAATATTTATTTTCATTAAATAAAATATAAAAACACAAACTAAAAGGGCACACATTAAAAATTAAAAGTAAAGCCTCCGAAAGAAATAACATAAATTTCGATCCGGCCAATTTTAATGTCTAACAATTTTTTTTGTTAGTTATGAAAAGTCGAAAATAAAAAAGAACTATAAATTTATTAAAATTGATGATGTTATATTTTTTTGTAAGAAAATTGAACCATTATTAAAATTAAAATTAAAATATAAGAATTATATAAATATATATTAAGTATACCATAGCAGAAACTTTTTTTGCTGACGTGTCGTCTCCAAAGCGCTCCGATGTGACGTGTAATTTTCTCAATTTTTTTAGATTTTTTAATACATTTTTTAATATTTTCCTTATTTACTTTTAATTAACTTCCTTATTTAATATTTTCTTTATTAAATAATGTGTTTCTTATTTTTAGTAATAATTAAATTTTTAATATTTTATTTATTTATTTGGGTATCATTAATTAATTACTAAATCTTTTAATGCAATTAATTAATTAATATCAAATTAAATCATATATATAAAGAAAAAAAATAATATTATCTCTCACCCCACCTATAAATAAGACTTTTTAGTTATTCATTATATGGTGTACCCCACCATTAGGGGCCCCCACCGTTCGATTCTCAAAGAGGAATATGATCTTTCTTCAAGTTCCTCTACAAAATTAATTTATGAAAGTATAAAAATTTATTTCGATAAAATGAATCAAGTAGAGATTCGATCTGCCTCTAAAAAAATCGATTCAAGTATTCTTCAAGAGAAAAAAATTGATTCAAGTATTCTTGAATCAATTTACCTCTTAAGAGGATTGATTCAACTATTCTTAAATCGATTTACATCTTAAGAATTGATTCTTCAAGAGGAAAAAAATCAATTCAAGTATTACCTCTTAAGAATTTATTCAAGTATTCTTTAAAATCTAAAGAGAATAATGAAAGAAATGATGTTGTATTAATATTTTCACTTACAGATAAATACACAGTTTTCTAATCAACCTATTACAATCAATTGATGTGGGATATATGTACAAATAATACATATTACTCTTAATACGCCTCCTCAAGATGTAGGTCGATCAAGAACACCAATCTTGGACATGAGCAGAAGCAATTTTTGTCTTGAAAGAGGTTTAGTAAGGGCATCTGCCAACTGATCAGCAGAGGTCACATGAGACACCCGGAGAAAATTATCTTTGACCAAATCTCGAACAGAATGATAATCAATAGCGATGTGCTTCATACGTGAGTGGAAGACCGGGTTTGAGCACAAATAAGTAGCCCCAACATTGTCACAATATAAGGCAGGAGGCTCTGGTATGAAGATTCGTAATTCAATGAGTAATGAACACGTCCATTGTATCTCAGCAGCAGCAGAAGCTAAGGCCATGTACTCAACTTCAGTAGAAGAACGTGAAACAGTTTGTTGCTTCCTGGAGCGCCAGGATATGGGGTTTGACCCATAAAAAAGAATATAGGCCTCTGTAGAGGCACGATCATCACAATCGCCAGCCCAATCAGTATCAGTGAAAGCATGAAGAGACAACGGAGAATTACGGCGAAGATGTAAGGCAAAGTGACAAGTGCCTTTGAGATATCGAAGGAGCAGCTTAACGACACCCCAGTGATTGAGAGTCGGAGCATGCATGTACTGTGAGAGTTTGTTAACTGCAAAACTAATATCAGGCCGTGTGAGGGAGAGATACTACAAACCCCCAAGAACCTGTCGATAGATCAGCAGGAGGAGAACCATCATGTAATGAAAGTTTAGTTCCTGGAGGAAGTGGAGTTTGCACAGGTTTTGCATCAAGCATATTATGGTGGGCAAGAAGATCTGTGACATACTTTCATTGAGACAAGTAACAGGACGTGGAACTTCGTAAGACTTCAATACCAAGAAAATAAGAGAGATTTCCTAGATCCTTTATAGAAAATGTGGATGCTAGAGCCTCAACAACCTTGTTGAGGAATGAAGTACTGTTGCCAGTGAGAATCTGATCATCAACATACACTAGAAAGTAAGCCATGATGCCATTTTTATCATATACAAATAGCGACTCATCCGACTTGGTGCAGACAAAGCCAATAGATATAAGGAACTGACGCAGGGAAAAGTACCAAGTGTGAGGGGCTTGCTTCAATCCATAGATAGACTTTCGCAATCTGCAGACAAAATCTGGAGTAGAAGTGCTAGCGAACCTGGGAGGTTGAGTCATGTATACTTCATCTGAAAGTGCCCCATGTAGGAAGACATTATTGACATCAAATTGTCGGAGAGGCCAATTTCTTGACACAGCAATGCTGAGAACAACCCTTATTGTTGTTGGCTTAACAATCGGACTGAAGGTCTCAGAGAAATCAATATCAGGACGTTGATGAAAGCCTTTCGCAATAAGACGAGCTTTGAATTTTTCAGCCGTACCATCAGGATTCCTTTTAATCTAAAAAATCCACTTACATCCAACCACATCCTGACTAGGAGGAGGAGGAACAAGTTCCCATGTTCCATTCTGAATAAGAGCATTGATCTCAGATGACATAGCCTCACGCCACTTTGGGTGAGAGAGAGCCTGCGAGACAGAAGTAGGTTCAAAGGTATCCAAAGTAGCAGAAGAGAAGCAGTACCTGGGATTTGGTTTAATGATGTTATTTCGAGAATGAGTAGTCATGGGGTTATGAAGAGGAGGCATGTAATCTGGCGCAGGAGTAGTCGCAGGGGACAATAGAGCAACAGGCGGAACAGACGTCGAGTTTGAAGGCATAATAAGTGTGACCGGTGGTGGAGTAAGGATCAAATCATCAATCTAGGCAGTGTGAGGTGTAGACACTGATATTATGGGGGCGGTGGAGTTGAGGAAGAGTTGGCAAAGGAAATATTTGTTCAAAAAATTCAACATGACGAGAGGTGTATATTTTTTTATTTGTGGGGTCAAGACACAGATATGCACTCTGAGTGAGGGAATAGCCAAGAAACACACAAGGTATGGACCGTGGAGAGAGTTTATGGGTAGTATAAGGGCGTAACCATGGAAAACATTGGCACCCAAATACTCGAAGCTTTGTGAGATTAGGGGCTGTGCAAAAGAGTTTCTCATATGAAGATAATCGACCAAGATTTTCCTTAGATTGACGATTGATCAAATAGATGGCAGTAGATATAGCATAGGGCCAAAAAGAGAGAGGAATAGAGGCATGATGAAGAAGAGCTAAACTAGTATCAACAATATGTCTATGACGTCGTTCTGAGAAACCATTATGTTCAGGAGTGTGGGGAGGAGTGGTAAGATGAGTGATGCCATGACTACTAAGAAAAGGACGCAGCGCTAAGTATTCTCCACCATTGTCAGAGTAGAGAGTGATTATTTTAGATTTCAAATAATTCTCAACTAGCTCTTTAAATGCAATAAATGTAGGCAACATATATGACTTTCTTTTAAGAGGATAAAGCCAAATATATTTAGAGAAATGGTCCACAAAAATAACATAGTAACGAAAGCCATCACACGACAAATCGGAGATATCCAAACATCCGAAAAAATTATTTGAAGTGGAGCAGTAGAGGATAATGAAGAATCAACGAATGGCTGTTTATGACTCTTACGACACTTGCATGACTCACAACTAATAGCAACAGACTTATTAGAAGATAAACTAGAGCTTGAGAGAATATACTGTAAATTTTATCTGACGGGTGACCAAGACGAACATGCCAATTTGGAGGTGGTTGACGGGAAGCAATAAGACTAGTAGGTTGATGGTAGAGCTGACTTGGCCACACATACAGCCCATTAACCCAAGGTCCGCAGAGAAGGATGCCCCCCGTGCGATAGTCCTGCACCTGAAAACCAAAAGAAGAAAATAGAACACGAACATTATTTTGGAGGCATAACTGAGAGACAGAAAGAAGGTTTTTGGACATTGTGGGAACAAAGAGAGCATTAAGAAAAGTGAGATTAGGAAAGTGTGGAAACTGCAGGCTCCCAGTATGAGTTATGTTCAAAAGGTTACCATCACCGATCACCACATTGTCCGAGCCTTCAAATGGAGCATGAAAAGAGAGATTGGTTAGGTTGGTTGTGATATGATGTGTGGCACCAGAGTAGAGAATCCAGTCAGTCTGTGGAGGGACAGCAGAAACAGCATACACCGCTGGAGTTGTTTGAGGAGTATTTTGGCCGGTAAGAGCACGAATGTCTGGGAACCACCGTGCTGAGTGGCCTGTGACACCACAATATTGGCACCAACCCTAGTATCCAGTCCGAGTAATAGGACCTGATTGAGAAGATGACCAAGCAAACATCGGTGCAGGAGGACGAGAAGCGTTGAATCGCTGGTTGCTAACCTTGGCCGCCGAAGATTGTTGGCGGCGGGAAGAGTTGATGGCTGGAAAAGCAGTGGTTGGAACTACCACTGCAGGTGAGCGAGAAGCTATTTGAGACTCCAAACTCAATAGTTTCTCATGCAATTCCTCGAAGGAGATGGAGGACTCTCGAGCCATAATAGCATGACTGAGTTCTTTGTAGGAATCGTCAAGCCCGTGTAAGAATTTAATGACCAAGTCTTCCTGATCAGTGGTGATGCCAAGCAGAGATAATTCATCAACAACGCTCTTAATTTCAAGCATAAAATCAGTAACAGATTTATCGCCTTTGACGGGGATGAAGATTTTATTCTTGAGGGCGAGAATACGCCCACGAAATGATTTGTCGTAGATGGTGGATAGAGTGTCCCACGCATCACGAGAGGAGAGGTTTTGGCCGTTGCAATAAGGGAGATTAGATTAGGTGAGATAGATCCAATTAGGGTGCTGAGCAAGAGTTGATCTTGTCGAGTCCAATATGTATGCATTGGATTGACAAGGGTTGAATCGCCACTGGTAATGGTGGCAGACGGTTTCGGATATGACTCATCCAGGAATTTGAAGAGATTATAGCCACCGAGGAGAGTCTTGATTTGGAAACTCCATGCAATAAAATTGTTGGGCATGAGTTTGAGAGGGATTTGGGTTGATGTGTTAAAGGCAGCAAGGGCTGGTGGAGAGGCGTCAGAGGTCTGACTGGAAGAGGCGACAACACTGTCGGTGGACATGATTTGCAGGCGGCACAAGAGAGGGTTTGGAAAAGAAGGGGAGGACAGCGGGATTTGGGTTGGAGGATCACAAAGGAAAGGGCGTTTAGCCAAATAAGGCTATGTATACCATAAAGAGAATAATGAAAGAAAGGATGTTGTATTAATATTTTCATTTGCAGATAAATACACTAGTTTTCTAATCAACCTATTACAATCAATCGATGTGGGATATATGTACAAATAATACATATTACTCTTAATAAAATCACATCTAAAGTATTGATTCATGTATTCTTCAAGTGAAAGATGATCAACGATTTAAGTACTCTTGAATCGATTTACCTTGAGAGAATAAGAGGTTGAAAATTTCATTCATGTATAGAATCGAAAGCTCAAGTTCTTTAAGTAAAATCATTATTTCATATCAAATAACATTAAAATTGAGTTTCTAAATATTTGTTAATTTTTTAAAGTTAGTATATTAATATTTATTTATTTACAAATATCTTAATCATTCAATTATGACATTTGAATTATAAAATTTATTTTCTTTAGTGGTTTATATAATTTGAATCTAATAAAATTAAATAAAAAATAAAAGAATTAATTACTAATAGGTACACATTTTGTACCTCTAATTACTATAAGATACATTGATTTAAAATAATTACTCTCACATACAAAATATTAAAGTAAAATACCAAATATAACCCTAAACCAATACACTTTTAAACCACAAACTCTAATCCTCCACCCACAGCCGGAGCATCGCCGACCGGCTGCTGAAAAACTGCCGTCGTCGGAGCACTGCCATATCGCCGCCGGAGCTCTGCCAGACCACCATACTTTTTTACTGCACACACTTTTGCTACACACGAACTTTTATTGCGCACAACATTTATGTGCAACAGATTGTAGAGGTAATATTGGAATATCATTATATATTTATGTAGTTAGTAGTAATATTTTTGTATGTTTGTATCTCATAGTAATTAAGGTTTTTTTTTTTACCTAGTAGTAATCCTCCCAAAATAAAATTAATAAATTCATTATAAATTTATGAATATTTAAAAGAGTAATATATATAAATTAATTTTATTTATATTACATCTATATATATATACATATATATATATATATATATATATATATATATATATATATATATATATATATATATATATATATGATTACATTATTCACTTTTAATTAATTTCCTTATTTAATATTTCTTTTTAAATAATATATCTATTATTTTTAATAATGATTAAAATTTCAATATTTTATTTATTTATTTGGGTATCATTAATTAATTATTAAATCTTTTAATGCAATAAATTAATTAATTAATATCAAATTAAATCATATATATAAAGGGAATTCCATATAATATTCTCTCTCACCCCACCTATAAATAAGACTTTTTTTTATTCATTCTAAGTACACACATTCGATTCTCCAAGAGGAATATAAGCTTTCTTCAAGTTCCTCTACAGAATTGATTTATGAAAGTATAAAAATTTATTTCGATAAACCGAATCAAGTAGAGATTTGATCTACCTCTAAAAAAATCATTTCAAGTATTTTTCAAGAGAAGAGGATTCAAGTATTTTTGAATCGATTTAACTCTTAAGAATTGGTTCTTCAAAAAGAAGAGAATTGATTAAAGTATTCTTGAATAGATTTGCATCTTAAAAATCCATTTTTCAATAGTAAGATGATCGATTCAAGTATTCTTGAATTGATTTACATCTTAAGAATCGATTCCTCAAGAGGAAAAAATCGATTCAAGTATTTCCTCTTAAGAATTGATTCAAGTATTCTTTAAGATCTACCTTTAAAGTATTGATTTAAATATTCTTCAAGTGAAAAAGAATAAAAGATTCAAGTACTCTTGAATTGATTTACCTCTAGAGAATAAGAAGTTGAAAAACTAATTCATGTATAGAATCGAAAGTTTTAAGTTCTTTAAGTTAAATCATTATTTCATATCAAATAATATTAAATATTGAATAAATTCATTACAAATTTATGAATATTTAATATTTATTTATTTACATATATCTTAATTATTCAATTATAACATATGAATTATAAAATTTATTTTCTTTCGTTGTTTATATAATTTGAAACTATTAAAATTAAATAAAATTAATAAATTCATTACAAATTTATGAATATTTAAAAGAATATTATATATAAATTAATTTTAGTTATATTATATATATATATTTTACATTAGTTTCTTAAAAATAACAATTAATGAAAAAAATCATTATTATATAGTTATAAGAAATACTAAACCATAATTATGAGTAAAAAATAATACTCCATTTAAACTATATATATATATATATATATATATATATATATATATATATATAGAAACTATTTAAAATATTTTAATAATTTTATTTTAATTAATTATAAAATGTTCAACCTTACTTTTCATAAATAATTAATACTCCATATATTAAATATAGCAGCAAAGTCCTTTGTGGTTTGATTCGTAATCTTACTATATATTTATTTTTTCTTACTTTAGTATCATTAATTGTAATCAATAAATAAATCATTCGATAAAAATAAATTAATTAGTATCAAATTAAATCATGTGTAGAAGAAAAGAATAAATTGAGATTATTATATATTGATGAGCGTTTTCTCAACACACAATTAATCCCCAAGTATTAAAGATGTGATTGTAACTTTAATAAGCGACCAAGTTATATTATCGAACCCACAGGATGGATAATTATTAATTTAATAATAAACTAATTTACTAAGACTATGTTTGGAAATTTAAGTTGAGGAATATTAATTAACTACTTAACAAATAATATAATAACAAGTAAAATAAAGGCAATAGAAAACGAGAGTTAAACAAGTGAGAAGATAGGTAGTTTTTTGGACCATCCAGTTTTACTAATTAATTTTCCTTCCGTGTATCAATATCCGACTCTACCTTGTAGAATATGGACGCATCATTAAGCCATGCAAATCTACTCTATTGACGCAAGCAGATAAGCGTGTAACACGTGTGAATATCTTCGGAGCAAGAGATATAATCACACCCCCTTTCTATGTACTATCAGTATCAATTATTTCTCGTGCACTAAGTATTCTAACCAGATAAGATCTCCCTTTATAGGTACTATATAATTATCCTCTTTATCCTACTTATTAACCCGAATTCAATTAATAAGTACTTATATAAGATAGTTCTAATGAAGCTTCGGAGTCCCCTCACTTAGAATCATAACAAGAAATCCTGCTCAGCAGTGAAAGCACTCAATCAAGAACCAAAATATGTATTCAGACTCTACATAACAGTTAATGATGCACAAAACGACTCTGAGTATGAAATAATAAAATATAGTCTTAAATAAAATAAACCACAAATAGTGTTGTACGGAGTATACACACGGAAGTTCAACTAACTATATAAAAACCTTCATAGCCCTAGAACTACCAAAAGAGTTCTAGCCCATGACGTTTGGAGGAACGTTCATGGTGTTTGGATTTGTCTTACTCATAGTCTTGAAAATTACAAGAAAGATTAAGTTGCGAAATAAACCTTAGATATGGGCGCCGTCGCTTCTCGCTCCGTCTTGAATCTTCACTTGGTTCTCACTTGATTCGCTGAACGAATCTTTCCCTACAGCTCCGTAGGGTGGAGTCAGGGTTTGGATGTGGTGTAGGATGGATGGGAATCTAACTATCCTTTTGATGTGATCTACCCCCTATTTATACTTGTACACTCTCCTTTTGGACCTTTACTAGGTTTTTTCGTGAGAAATAAGTCAAATCACGCACTGGAGCATTGGAATTACCAAAAATAGCACTGCGTGGACCTGCTCAACCAAAACTGGCCAGGTCGACCGGACCTGGTCTAGGTCAAGCGAATGTCGAGCGGACCTCCTGCTGTCTGAACTCTGTACAGGCCTCTGCTCGACCTAAACTTGCCAGGTCAAGTGGACCTGGCCCATGTTGAGCGGATGTCGAGTGGAACTCCTGTAGTCTGAAACTCTGTACAGACCTCTGCTCGACCAATTCCATCCTTGCTCGACCAAAACATCATGGTCGAGCAGCATCCGAAAATCCATATTTTTTAATTCTAAGTACTTCTGACCTGTTTCCCTGTATAAATATGCTCAAATAGCCTCAGTAGCACCTGATTCGTGGTTTTTTCATAAACATCACGACTTGCTTTAATAATAGACCATCGTACTAAACTTCCACATGAATCGAAGCTCAAAACACATGAATTATCACTATCATCAAATCCCCCAAACTTACATGTTGCTCGTCTCGAGGCAACGAAATCGAAACAAAGGTAAGAGGGTATCATTCACCAGATCCTCATATATGCACAACTTCATAACACATGTAATTCATCAAATCAAAACTTGCAGTCATCATACTTTTCATCTATGTAAGAATATCAATCAATCACAAACTTCTATGAGTGCTAAGTCATCTAGCTCACTGGGTAAGTGTTTACTCTCGCACTCAAGTGTAAAAAAATATATACATCAAGGTTAATATATACGCTCATCATCAATTCATACAGTCCGCGTAACCATAAGCTTGGCAAAGGTCTCAAAAATCAATTCATAATTATTTCAACACTAGGATCACAAAGGACTTGTCTTAAGGTTGTAATGTTGGTTCTTTGGTAAGGTATGAGAATTTGGATAAAATGACTAATTCACTAGTAGAAAATTACCACAGAATTTTACTTTTTATCAAACAGCTTAATTTCCTTGCTCCATCATCACTCTCATGATCCTTGCGATTCATCGGCTCCTTCTTTTCCTTGGAATCAACATCTTCTTTCTTCAAAGGACAAGGGTACCAGTTTTGGGCACTACCCTTCTGTTGGATTATATACTAAAAGTCTAGCTTTTTGTATGAACAATGTTATAACAATTAATTTGAAATGAGAATCATATGATCAAATGATTGCGTCTTATAATTTATTTATATGCTCGATGCAATAGTCCACTTACTTTATACTGTAGATAATATGTTGTATGACAACATGCGGAAGATCATATTATCGATTTTCTTATAAAGTATAAACAGATGCTCACAACCGAGATAGACGGGGACTCTCTATTGGGATTGTTGTAGTGTGGTTTGGTATTAGCTTGTCTTGGCTATAGAATCATATTAGTGCACTTGTGTGTATTGAGCAGGATCGCTTGAGATCGTTCGACTTATACTGACTTATAGGAGAACTTGATCTCAGTTATTATGGAAGTTCGTGCTCTTAATCCCTATACAATAACCTCGACACGTAGGGCAATATGTATTTCTTTGATTCATCAATGAGTGAGATTTACATGTAATTAAATCAACAAACTCGGTGAGTTGGGAAGTAATGCTGTCTCTATGGTGTGCTGTTGATTGTAGAAGGAATCCGTGTCCGTCATAGGTTGATGATGTCCCGTTGAGGAGCTCATAAGGATTATCATGTAAACCCTGCAGGTGGAATTTATTCCGGCATAATAATGAGGTTGAGTGGTACTACTCTTGGATGAGATATTAATTAATTGAGTTGTCAGTAACTTAAATTAATTAATGGACATTGTATATCTTAAACATGGGGAGACTAACGGGCTCATAATAAGAAGGAGCCCAAAACATAATTTTGGGATTGGAAAGGCAGTGTAATAATAATATTTTAGTGGAATATATTATTATTATTGGACTTAAGTATAAGCTTTGGGCTAAGCTTGGATACTTAAGCCCAATGGAGGCCCAACCGAATTTCTCCTCCTGGTCCCTGCTGTAGCCCATGTATATAAGTCACCTCAGCTTATCTGGAACCCTAATCTAATTCATTATTCACGTGTGATAAGGGTTGAGAGCAGATTGAGGAGGTCTCGTAGATCGTCGCCCACACGACGTCGAGATCGGACTTGGGACATACAGTAGAAGATCAGAAGGTAGTTTGCTGCTGCTGTCTGCCACCTTTCGAAATTCATATAAAATCGCATAGTGCTCAGAATTCGATGATCAATATACTGATGGAAAGCCATTGAAGAGAAAATCGTCGAAGAACAAAGATCATTCAATTCTGACATCAAACAAGGAAGTTATGGCCATTCTCGTGGGACTGCACAATCTGTCAGCGAGAATCCTTCATCTTCTACATACCTTGGTGAACGGTAATCGTTTCTATGATTTATTGATTCCGCTGATATTAGAAACGTATGGATCCCTAACGGGTCATGTTAACCAAAGAGAATCAATACATGCTTATTTTCAATAGAATCAACATATATCACAAGTATAACGTACATGCATATCAAAGAGTCAATATCACTCCATCAATCATCATCAAATACACAAATAACCATCAACACCATCATCTCAACAACAACATCAATATGGTACATGGCACTCACGTAATAAATCTCATAATACAAACACCCAACCACCACTTGAGAACTCCACCTGTAAAGTGAAAAAGAGAATGGAGATGAGATGAATCAGACAAAGAGAAAAACCTGGTGCAATCTACTCCTCCGGAGCATCATCATCATCGCTCGCATCCATGCGCCATAGGTCAAAATCTCTATGTAGCTCATATAGCTTCCTATTAATCTCTTGATTGCTAGCCTCTATCTCTTCCATCCTTCTATCCATCGCATTATACTTTAGGTTGAGTGTAGCATAGTTCATGTTCGCCAAAGCAAGCTGGTGATTCATCTCTTGCTGATTTGTATTCAACGTGACGAAATGCTCGTTCATCATCCAGAACTGCTCTCTATAAAAATGATCCTGAGCCTACCAGAAATCACACTTCTACTACGGTGGTGGCTGCGGTGGCTTCTGTGCATGCATCGAAGGAATACCCATCTCCGGCATGTCATGAGGCATCTCCATGCTATCCTCAGGAATCAGATATTCAAATGGTTGGGGTGACTGTGGCTCGTGCTCCATCTCCTCACCCTCATCCAGATCTCCGACCAAAATCATGTCGAGATCGAGATACACACCATGAATGTGCATATCTGCTAAAGTTCGCCAATCTTCCTTGGCGCAACAAGTAGTCGAGATTGCGATGTGAGGATTAATGTTCATCAACAAATTAGCATTAACTTGAACGGTGGTAAGATCAACGGGATGGAAAGGAATTTGGAAAGAAATCGGATTGATTCCTCGAATAAACATCCACACCTCTTGTTCATGACGATCTAAGTTCATCTTCATGCAGGCCGAAAGAATCAAATCTGGATCACCTTCGACTGGCCTATACCTCGATAAATCTACACGGTAGTGCTCGGCCAATGGTGTGATCAGCCCTCAAATGTTCACTTTCTGAAATATGTGTGTCGAAAACTAGTGAAGCTGCTGCAGAACATACGCCTCTCAGATTGAACTGAACCTTATTCATCATACACCAAAAGACATACAACTCACCTCTCAGAATACACCCGCCCTCAGCTTGGGCAAAGATGGTGTTTTTGAGGATCCTATCCATATATGCAATAACTGGATTGCGGATGAAAGCAGCCCTTGATCGCTGAGGGTCATAAACTCCTTGTAACCCCGTGATTGACCTTCAAAAATCATCAGCAACAAACCCTTCATCCTCTTGAGTCGACACATTCGGGCATCCAAACATCTCATTAAACTCGCTGGTGAACATGTACCTAAGCTCTCCTCCAAATTGGAACCACGCTGAAGTAGGAAGCACCGAATCCCCATGAATCACCCTCAATGTGCATAACATCTCAGCCGTGATATGGAAATACGTCTCCCTCTTTAAGTCCATGAATCCATTGATTCCAACCTGATTGAACATCCAACTTATGTCGTTAATGATATGCATCGCCACCATAGCCTGATCATCCTGATAGCGAGTCTGATTAATCTTTCTTGAAACTGCTCCTCATAACTCTCTTTTCTCATCCCAATCAGGTATTTTAATCCCAAAGTTGAACGGCATCATCTTGGTTTGCTTCGACTTCTTAGCAGTTCCTCCTTTCTTTGAGACCCACTGTCTTTACGTTTAGAACATGCTGCAATCCCTTTACCTACAAAATTTATATTTCAACAAAAAACCTAGGTAAAGAAAAAAGTATGGACAACCTATGACTTATGAGAAATATAGATTCTACTCAAGACTTCAAATCATATGCTCAATTTTCCACAATTCACAAGTATCCAAAATTCAACACTAAAACTAAAAAAAGTTTAATCATGGAAAAAATTGACTCCCTATGTCCTAGGAATATTCAAATTGTAATCACATATATTCAACTCAATTCCTAAGCATTTACCAAAAATCCTACAAATCCACACTATTCCACACTTCGTATTCGTCATCAACAACACATAAAATCAACAAGCCCAAACGTAAATTAATCAATTGAACTCAAGCTCATGATATATGCATCACCAATTTCACGAATTTCTATTAATCCTACGTCAAATCGAACTCATGCAACTTTAACCAAAAACTTCAATTTCAACACCCGAATTCTTATCACGATTCTAACCAAAATCATGCCTAATCAACTTGCCCGACCAAACTTCAGATATTACAATCAAATTCAAAGGGAATAAGTTGGGAAAACATACATTTGTCTCTTGCCATGGGTGCATAGAAGTAATGGGAAGTACGAGTGCAAAAATTAAGAAGGAAGCCCTAAAATCCGACTTGAATCTCCCAAACCTTAAGTGGAATATGTGTGATTTTGAGTAGAGGGGATTTATATAGGAATTGGGATGAAAATTGTACCGTTCGAGGCAATGGCTTTGAGAAGGGGTGGTGAAAACTGATCGAGCGCGCAGAGAACTGACCTTATATTCGTGAAAATTCAACTCCACTTAGGTCTAGCGATTTGGACAAGAGGCCTTGATTTGGTCGAGCGACCACTCCGTATTCTGGAACCGCTTCTGTAATTCGCTCGACCATCGCTCAACCATACTACTTTGGTCGAGCGGTACCCATCTGGTCGAGCGGCACCTCTGTAATTTGAAACTTCAAGGGTCTGCCACACAGTCATCCCTCGACCGCCGCTCTACCTTAGTGCTTGGTCGAACGACTCAAACTTGGTCGAGCGAGCTCCCTGAACTCTAAATCAGACGCTATGTGTGCAGCTCGACCGCCGTTCGACCTAGGCGTTTGGTCGAGCAGCTTGAAATTTGGTCGAGCTGGCCTCCGACCCTCGGATTTTCTCGAACTCTTTCGTCCCCTGTAAAACTCAGACTCTAAAACAACATTGATTATCATATCAAGCTAAAACCATAACTAGAGAACCACTAATTAGACTATAAAAATCAAATATAGGTAACTCCGTTCACACTAAAATAAACACACCACTGAACACTAGGCAAATTGCAAAAAAATCGATACATCCAAACTGGTTAAAGTTTTAATATATCGCAAAAAATCAACTCCCTAGCAAACGTTACAAAGAAATAATTATATTTTTTAGTGCTTCAATGAGGTAAGAACATCACACCCCCCAAACTTTGTAGAAACTATAGTCGGAACTAAGTTTGCAGAGAGATGTAATTGCCAAATAGTAAGTGCCTTGAATATTAAAATTTCTTACTCACGCGAAATAAATAAAACAATAAAACATGAGGGAAAGCCCCCAACAGGTGCTCATATTTAATGTCGGAGAGTCACGACGGTACAATTTAATGCAAGGTATCCACAATGGCAACGCAAGCGTCTTGAAAATTACAAGAAAGATTAAGTTGCGAAATAAACCCTAGATGTGGGAATCGTCGCTTCTCGCTCCATCTTGAATCTTCATTTGGTTCTCACTTGATTCGCTGCACGAATCTCTCTCTACAGCTCTGTAGGGTGGAGTTAGGGTATGGATATGGAATCTAACTCTCTTTTTGATGTGATCTACACCCCTATTTATACTTGTAGACTCTCCTTCTGGACCTTTACTGGGCTTTTTCATGGTAAATAAGTCAAATCACACACAGGAGCGTTGAAATTATAAAAATTGCACCGCGTGGACCCGCTCGACCAAAAATGGCCAGGTCGAGCAGACCTCCTGCTGTCTGAACTCTGTACAGGGCTCCGCTCACCCTAAACTTGCCAGGTCAAGCCGACCTGGTCCAGGTCGAGCGAATGTCGAGCGAAACTCCTATAGTCTGAAACTCTGTATTGACCTCCGTTCAACCAATTCCATCCTCGCTCGACCAAAATATCCTGGTCGAGCGGCTCCTTCCCTGGTCGAGCGGCATCCCGAAATCTGTATTTTCCAATTCTAAGTACTTCTAACCTATTTTCTTGTATAAATATGCTCAAATAGCCTCAGTAGCACCTGATTCGTGATTTTCCATAAACATCACGACTTGCCTTAATAATAGACCAAATCGTACTAAACTTCCACATGAATTGAAGCTAAAAATACGTGAATTATCACTCTCATCATATAATATACACACACACACACGCGCACGCGCACACACACACACACACACACACACACACACACATATATATATATATATAATTGATATATAGTTTAGACAAATAGTAAAATTAAGGATTTATTAGTGAAAGTTATATATTTTGACCATAATTGCACTTAAATAGAATGAAAAAATGAAATACTAATAACTACTATATAAATATATAGCAAAGAGACAAAATTGCCCCTATGTGATTGCACATTTTTTTAGAGAGACATGGGAAGTCAAAATTCTTTCAAATAATTAGAATATATGTACATATAAATTAACTTTTTACATGATTTAGTTATACGTTACATTATCAAAAGTCAAATGTTACAGTTTCTTGCAAAATTTTTTACGTTGATTAAAGAAATTGTATAGCTATAAGAAAAAAATCTCCTTAATTAATGTTGTTACGTTATATAATACGGATTATTTAATTACAAAAAATAAGAATAATTAAATAAATGATCTCGTGTTATACACGGGTTTCATACTAGTGTATATATATATATATATATATATATATATATATATATATATATATATATATATATATATATATATATATATATATAAAAGATAAGAAAATAAAATTATTAAATAGGGGATAGCAATGTGGTTGGGGTGGTCAATCCTTGGAAATCCTCATAAATAATATTGTTAAAATAAAAAAATAAAAAAAGTATTGGGGAGACAGCGCCTGCAGCATGGCCCCACGCCACTCGCGCGTGAGGGACACGCGCTCTGGTGTGCGTGCATGTCTGTCACCCATTTTTCTCCCACTCTCAAATTCTTCAAAAAACCTGGGTAGATTCTATTCTACCCAGTAAAAAAATCCACTACCACTCCAATGCATAAAACCTCATACTCATGTTTTTTACATTTGACAACTTAGCTAAATACCTTCAAAAAACCTCCCACTGTGGGAGGCCTAACTCGAAATACTACTCATTAATGGGTAGAGCTATTGCCACTCGAAAAATTACTAAGGGCGCCCAAATCTTAAAAATAGTTATAGTGAAAATACTATCCAATCCCTTTATATAAAATGTACTAAAACCTTTATTACTATCCCCACCAAACTTATACACTACTAATTAACCCAAGACACCATAAACGTAGTAAAAAGATATAAAGGGAAGAAGGAAAAGAGTGTTGGGTATATTTGAATTTCGGTATAATATGTCGACTAGAAAAAATGACAATAATAATAAGAACGAAATTTGAGTCAAGTCAAGAGTTACAATCTTTCTCATTAAGACGAAATTGCCCTGCTATGGTGTTTACGGTTCGACGGCAATCATCTCCAAGATACAACGACTTACATCTTGTAATAGTAGCACTATAAATCACAAGATATGGCGTACCAACCGATATTATGAACTCACCTTAGGAGTAGGACGATTTAAGAACACACCACGAATTATTTTGAAAACTCGACTTTATTGAATATCCACAACATGGGTGTGTGAGTTTGTATTCGAAATAATTTTCACGTTAAATCCAAGTATGTTTGGAGTGAAGGATTATGGAATGGGAGGACCTATTTATAGATTTCAAGGCGTCTTTACGTGAAATGATGCGACCATTGGATTTGATTTTAAATTCAAATTCAAATGTCTTTTAATGAAAAGACATTATTAATTCAACAATCATATCCTTTGATCACAACTCTTCATAGACACACTTCAACCTATTAGACACCATTTTAAGGTTACTTTTCCATTCACCTTAAATTTCCAACAATCCCCACATGAATGGATAAGTCAACTAAAAAGACTACGACACGGGAGACAGATAGTAAAGTGAGGTCAAATGAAAAGATATTACATCGGGATACGTAGCTTCTTGCTTTGAACCTTCCCTAGTTGAATACTATCGGACATACTCCCAGTTTAGTGGACGCGATGCCTTGAACTACTCTACTTTTATGTGTGACAAGACAACAGTACCAACATAATACCTCTTCTAATACCTTTGGTTCTCATGGTTGTGTCCATTTTGGTCGTGGACTATATCTTGGATTCATAAGCGCTTCATTAAGACGGTTAGTCCTCACACTTACATAGGTGACCTCTTATTAGGAATACCATGTAATATTCCACCTTTATTAAGTATAAGAGTCATTAAAAGCTTTTATGCTTATCTTTACCACACGTCAACATGTTCATTTGCACTTGATTTGTCTCTAGGAATAGATTAATTAATATATTTCAAGTGCACATCTAAACAAATATAATTTAGTTGTCTCATTGAACCAAATTTGTGGGATCTCCACTTATCATGGTTGAGTTACAGCTATAAATTTTTTTAATTTGTGGCTTTTTATTTCATTCCTCTCAAACATGCAACATTTGATCTCCAATAAATCTTATCACAGATTCGTTTATTTTCTTGAGATCAGTTGTTTTAGGCCAACATAATTTTAACATTAGGGGTTACGCCCTTATCCCATATTTAAATGTCTATGGGGATTCCCCCCACATTTGAATGTCTACGGGACTCTCCCCACATTTGGGTTGGTTGGCCTTTTATAATAATTAATAAATTGATTGATAATTATTTAAACCATTAGTTCATTTATTTTCTCACAATTTCCCAAAAGTCAACTAATTTTTTACTTCTTACAAAGAGACATAATTCTTTAACAATTACACGACTTTCCATGAAGGGACATTCCTTCATCAAAGGATACAATTTTTCACGAAGATACATTACTCATTACCAAAAGAAGCGATTTTTAATGAAGAGATACGATTCTTCTTTAAAGAATACGACTCTTCACGTCTTCTGACTCTTCATGAAAGAGTAGCAATCCTTCATCAAGGATCATGACTCTTTGAAATAGTCATAACTCTCACCATATTGCATTACTAATTTTCATAATTAACAAAGATATTTTACCATATGGCAGATTAACAAATCAAACCCATAATCCTTAATTTTATTGTAATTAACAAACAGCTTATTAAGAATGGGATAGTCAACCGTTATACTTCCTCAATAGATTAACAACTTGAATCCCAAAAATCCGTTTTTCTCCTTTTCGATAAATTCAATTTATAATCCAATTTCTTAAAACTGCTTTTCCTTTTTCACAAATAAAAAATTTATTAGGAAAATTCACTTTCAATAATTATGCAAAATTTAATTAACAGAATAATATCTAATATAAACTTCAATTAATAGTCATAACGGTTTAGGACTTAACTGCATATTATATCTTTCACCATTAGAACTCTCTAATAATTAAAACCAAATAAAAACGGTAGAAAAATTCCGATTTGCGCATGCAAGTATGCAACAACCGCTCTTCCTTATTTTCTTTATTATTACATTCACTTTCAATTAAGTATTGAAAATTTTCACATAAAATCATCTACATTACTATATGTAGACTAGTAATAATAATCATATAAATACTTCCGTACCTTTTTTATTTATATATCCAAAATTCTTCTTTGATGTTATTTGTAGCCAATTAGTACTATACCGGAGCCATGAGAAAAACATTCGTCTTAAGATTATTGGGTATATTTGAATTTCAGTATAATATGTCGACTAGAAAAATATGACAAAAATAATAAGAACGGAATTTGAGTCGAGTCAAGAGTTACACTCTTTCTCATTAAGACGAAATTGTCACACTCTAGTGCTTACGGTTCGACGACAATCATCTATAAGATGCAAAGACTCTCATATTGTAATAGTAACACTACAAATCACAAGATATGGCAAACCAACCGATATTATAAACTCACCTTAGGAGTAGAACGATTTAAGAATACACCACGAATTATTTTGAAAACGGCTTTATTGAATATTCACGACATATGGGTGTGTGAGTTTGTATTCGGAATAATTTTCAAGTTAAATTCAATTATGTTTGAAGTGAAGGATTATGGAATGAGAGGTCATATTTATAGATTTCAAAGCGATTTTACGTGAAATGATGCGACCATTGAATTTGATTTTAAATTCAAATTCAAATGCTTTTAATGAAAAGACATTATTAATTCAACAATCACACCATTTGATCATAGCTCTTCATAGACACACTTCAACCTATTAGACATCATTTTAAGGTTACTTTTCCATTCACCTTAAATTTCCAACAAAGAGAAGTAGAAGAAAAAGAAAAAAAAAAAACAAAACTGGAACTTAATTTGGATTGTGCATCGATGCTCAACCATTTAATTCTTGAAGATTAAACTCCATTTTCGCACTGGTGGTGTGGAAAAGAAGCAAGTGAACTGAATCCGACGTTTTTACAAGACGATGAAACAAACGTTGCTCATTTTCCATGAATTGTGCAGTTCTTTACCTCTCCTGCAAAAGGGTCCAATGATTTGGTGGAGAAATTTATGAGACTATTATTTTAATTTGTTGGGAATATAGAAAATTATATCATTGAATACTTTAATTATTTTGATATATTTCTTCTAAATCACTCTGAATACATACGTTGGCTAATTCTTAGCAAATGAACAAGGCAGATCTTGGATTTTTCTCCACAAATTCTTTTCTTCATCTCTCCCCTTTTCTGCATTCCCTTTCCTTTATCTGCGTGTTTTTGGGTTTACGGCGGGGATAGTAAACATGTTGGGTAGAGTTCTAAATAAAGGGGATGAAATGTAAATTTAACCGAGATGGTTAAAATAGTAATTTTATTATTATTTTTTTTAGAATTCGGGTGTCTTTAGTACTCTTTCGGGTGATAATAGCGCCGCCCTCATTAATTTCAAATTAGTTAAAATCCATTTTAATTATTATTAATTAAAATTTTACACTAAATATAGAGTTATATTTTAATTTTAATAATTTTTTGAATAATATATATTAATTTACAGATTGATAATTCTATGTTTTAAATTGATTTTTTTATTACTAATAAAAAGTTATACCTGATAAAAGAGAAAAGTGATGTTCATCTAATTAAATTATGGAGCCGTCTGTATGGTGAGATCATTTTAAGCTTTTGTAGATAAATATCACTTTTATTTAAAAATATTAACACTTTTTATTTATACTATAAATTATTTATAAAATAAGTTACTGCTATTATTACTTTTCATTAATTAAGTATAATTTTTCTATTGAAATGTTATAACTTCTATTTGTTTCACACAAGTTTTTACCTTAAATTATTTTACAAATAGTTTGTATGACGAATAAAAAAGTGTTAATATTATTAACAAAAAATGACACTATCTAATTAAGAAAATGTGATAATTATTTGATTAAATTATTTATAAATAATTCACAAGACTAATAAAAAATGATAATATTTCTAATAAAAAAAAGTGATACATGATCAAGCAAAAGTGATATCCGTCTAATTTAATTATTTCAAAATTCGTAAGACGAATAAAAAGTGATAACATTGTTAATAAAAAATGATATCGAATTATAGAAAAGCGATAAACATAGAATTAAAAATAATACACCATTTTATAAAGAATTCATAGGACTTATAAAAGTGATAATATTTCTGATATCTAATAAGTAAAAGTGATACTTTTTGAATTGAAATATTTCAAGTTTCGTAGTACCAATAAAAAAGTGATACTCTATTCATTTTCTAATACCTTTCATACTTTCCTCATTTGTTTGTTCTATAAAACCTTTCATACCCAAAAAAGGAAACATCACTTTATCTAACAACCTCAAAAGTTTCTTTAATTTCAAATTTGCCACTCATTTTTCACACACATATTATTATTTTATACTTTTTTATTACATAAAAATACTACAATACCCTCCAAAGTCAATAAAATTAGTCAAAAAATGTAACTTTTTTTAAACAACGTGGAACAGTAAACGTGAAAAGTATTATGGGACGGAGGGAGTAATATTTTTAATAAAAGTGTTACTCATTTCGTCTAGTAAGAGGATCTTTTGCTTTTTACACATGGATTAAGAAGTATTATTATTATTTATTGTGTAGTGGGTAGTTGTATTAGTAGGAGTGTGGACCCATATTTTAATTGTATTAGTTGGTGTGTGTGGGTCCATGTGTGTAAAAAGGAAAAGAGACTCTTTGGAGTGAGACGCCCAAAATAGAAAAAAATATCTTCTTTGAAATGAACGAATGGAGTATTTGGGAAGGAAAAAGTTAATTTTTTTTAATTGAATTATTTAAATAACATAGGATGTATAAAAAGTTATAAACATTTTTAATCCTCCATAAAGTTATACTCCCTCCATCCCACAAAACCCTTCACACTTTCCTTATTTGTTTGTCCCATAATACCCTTCATACCCCAAAAAAGGAAAAAAAAATTTATCTAACAACCTCAAAAGTTACTTTAATTTTAAAATTACCATTTATTTTTCACACATATACAATTAATTTATACTTTTTTATTACCTGAAAATACTACAATACCCTCTAAAGTCAATAAAGTTGGTCAAAAAGTATAACATTTCTTAACAACGTGGAACAATAAATGTGAAGTGTATTGTGGGATGGAGGAAGTATTCAACAAAAGGAGAGTGGTAGGTAACTATTCATTAAACTATTTTATGTGTTAATAATTTCTAGTACATATAAAAATTAATAATTTTTTTTTAAAAAAAAGTGATGAGATAGGAAAAGTAAGAAATTGAATAGTCAAATTAAAGAAATATATTAAATTCATTTGATAAATTTAATTTTTGTTGAATATTTAATTTACATTTTAATTAAAAATTTTAATAAAAGGTTAATCAAACAATGTAATTATAAAAATAAAATAAAATAAAAACAACTTAAAGAAAGAAAAAAGGCTATAGGAATTAAGACAAAAGGCATAACTACACAGGTTTGGGACGAAGACGGACCTGTAGAGATGGCACCCCCCAAAATTTATAACTTTATTATATATGTAAGCACTTACTGTTGTTATAGGGCATTAGCCCAATGGATAAGCGTAAATCCACATTCCTGGATGTCATAGGTTCAATTCGGGAGTGCGCATCCTTTTTGCATTTTAATTTTATTTACTTATCTTTTAGATGTAATTTTTTTTATTTATCTTATCTCAATACTCCTATTTTATAAATTTCTATTTACTTATTCTTTTTATAATATTATTTTTTATTTATTTTATTTCAATACTTCCTCTTATAATTTCATTTAATTTAATGTACATTTTATTTCTATTTTTTATTCTTTGAATAATATTATTTTTTTATTTATGTAAGTTATTTATAAATTAATTGTCACCACTAAACATACATAACTATGTCATAATTTATTTATTTATCATTTTAAAAGACTACGTTATCCTTTAAAATTCAAATGTGAACACATATTCCATTTCCGTGTTTCGAATTTAAAATATCGGTGTTGTTTATCCTGTTATGGAGGGAGATTTATTAAGCGATTGTGGCCCCCCTCACCGGAATTTCTGGGTCCGCCACTGGTTTGGGATGACGGGCATTTAAGTAAAATCATTTAGGCTATCAGTGTTTTTTTCTATTATAAAGTACTATAGGTAGGACATTATCCGTCTCATGGAATGTGATCCGTAAGACGGTCCTGCATAAGTTTTTACAAACAAATATTGACTAAAATTAATTGACTCAAATTATTAATTTACAAACATCCTTTTTGCATTTTAATTTTATTTACTTATCTTTTAGATGTAATTTTTTTTATTTATCTTATTTCAATACTCCTATTTTATAATTTTCTATTTGCTTATTCTTTTTATAATATTATTTTTTATTTATTTTATTTCAATACTTCCTCTTATAATTTCATTTAATTTGATGTACATTTTATTTCTATTTTTTTTATTCTTTGAATAATATTATTTTTTTATTTATGTAAGTTATTTATAAATTAATTGTCACCACTAAACATACATAACTATATCATAATTTATTTATTTATCATTTTAAAAGACTACATTATCCTTTAAAATTCAAATGTGAACACATATTCCATTTCTGTGTTTTCGTATTTACAATATCGGTGTTGTTTATCCTGTTATGGAGGGAGATTTATTAAGCGATTGTGGCCCTCCTCACCGGAATTTCTGGGTTCGCCACTGGTTTGGGATGATGGGCATTTAAGTAATAATCATTAATTAGGCTATCAGTGTTTTTTTCTATTATAAAGTACTATAGGTAGGACATTATCCGTCTCATGGAATGTGATCCGTAAGACGGTCCTGTACAAGTTTTTACAAATAATTATTGACTTAAATTATTTGACTCAAATTATTAATTTACAAATATCCTTTTTGCATTTTAATTTTATTTACTTATCTTTTAGATGTAATTTTTTTTATTTATCTTATTTCAATACTCCTATTTTATAAATTTCTATTTACTTATTCTTTTTATAATATTATTTTTTATTTATTTTATTTCAATACTTCCTCTTATAATTTCATTTAATTTAATGTACATTTTATTTCTAATTTTTAATTCTTTGAATAATATTATTTTTTTATTTATGTAAGTTATTTATAAATTAATTGTCACCACTAAACATACATAACTATGTCATAATTTATTTATTTATCATTTTAAAAGACAACGTTATCCTTTAAAATTCAAATGCGAACACATATTCCATTTCCGTGTTTTCGTATTTACAATATCGGTGTTGTTTATCCTGTTATGGAGGGAGATTTATTAAGCGATTGTGGCCCCCTCACCGGAATTTCTGGGTCCGCCACTGATTTGGGATGACGGGCATTTAAGTAAAATCATTTAGGCTATCAGTGCTATTTTCTATTATAAAGTACTATGGGTAGGACATTATCCGTCTCATGGAATGTGATCCGTAAGACGGTCCTGTACAAGTTTTTACAAACAATTATTGACTTAAATTATTTGACTCAAATTATTAATTTACAAACATCCTTTTTGCATTTTAATTTTATTTACTTATCTTTTAGATGTAATTTTTTTTATTTATCTTATTTCAATACTCCTATTTTATAAATTTCTATTTACTTATTCTTTTTATAATATTATTTTTTATTTATTTTATTTCAATACTTCCTCTTATAATTTTATTTAATTTAATGTACATTTTATTTCTATTTTTTATTCTTTGAATAATATTATTTTTTATTTATGTAAGTTATTTATAAATTAATTGTCACCACTAAACATACATAACTATGTCATAATTTATTTATTTATCATTTAAAAAACTATGTTATCCTTTAAAATTCAAATGTGAACACATATTCCATTTCCGTGTTTTCGAATTTAAAATATCGGTGTTGTTTATCCTGTTATGGAGGGAGATTTATTAAGCGATTGTGGCCCCCCTCACCAGAATTTCTGGGTCCGCCACTGGTTTGGGATGACAGGCATTTAAGTAAAATCATTTAGGCTATCAGTGTTTTTTTCTATTATAAAGTACTATAGGTAGGACATTATCCGTCTCATGGAATGTGATCCGTAAGACGGTCCTGTACAAGTTTTTACAAACAATTATTGACTTAAATTATTTGACTCAAATTTATAACTCAAAATTAATTACTATTTAATTTCGTGTTGAAGACATTAACTCGAACAACTATTGACTCAAATTTTATCTAGAACAATTATTGAGTTAGAAAAAATTAACTCGAACAACTACTGACTTAAATTATTTGACTCGAATTTAATTACTAATTAATTTCGAGTTAAAAACATTAACTCGAATAACTATTTACTCAAATTATTTGACTCGAAATTAATTACTAATTAATTTTGAATTGAAAACATTAACTTAAATTATTTGAATCGAATTTTTAATTTGAAATTAGTTACTAATTAATTTTGAATTAAAAACATTTATTCGAACAACAGTTGACACATATTATTTAACTCGAATTTTTCACTCGAAGTACTACTCATTTTTTCGAGTTAAAAACATTAACTCAAACAATTTTCAAATTATTTGACTCGAAATTATAACTCGTAATACTACTCATTAATATCGAGTTAAAACATTAACTATTGACTCAAATTATTTGACTCGAATTTTTACTCGAATTTAATTACTAATTAATTTTGAGTTAAAAACATTAACTCGAACGGCTATTTGCTCAAATTATTTAACTTAATTTTCAACTCAAAATTAATTACTCCCTTCGTCCCTCGAACAATTTTAATATATTCTGCGTTCCGTTTAAATTTCTTCATTTTTTCCTTTTAGTAAAAAGGCCCCACATATGACCCACCACTTAATACTAATACAACTACGAACTATGTATAAATAGTAATACTCCTTTATCCAAGTACAAAAATAAATATGGACTTTTGTCCGGGACAGAGGGAGTACTAATTAATTTCGAGTTAAAAACATTAACTCGAACAATTATTGACTCATATTACTCGACTCGATTTTTTTGACTAGAAATACTACTTTGTTTTTTTTTTTTGAGTTAAAACATTAACTTCAACAACTATTGACTCAAATTATTTGACTCGAATTTTAACTCCAAATTAATACTCTCTCCAACCCGGAGATAATGACACATTTTTTTGGCACGGAAATCAAGAAATATAATAATTTAATGTGTAGTAGATAATTGTATTAGTGGTGCGTGTAGTGTGTGTGGGTCCATGTGAATAAATTAATTATTTTTGTGTGGGTCCCATGTTATTTTTAAGAAAATGTGTCAAAATTCTATTAGACAACCAAAAAAGAAAAGTGTATTAATATCTTTGAGAGGGAGTGAGTACTAATTAATTTCAAATAAAAAACATTAACCCAAACAACTATTGACTCAAATTATTTGACTTTGAAATTAATTACTAATTAATTTTAAGTTAAAAAAATTAATTCAAACAACTATTGACTCATATTATTTGACTCGAAATACTACTCATTAATTTAGAGTTAAAAACATTAACTCGAACAACTATTGACCCAAATTATTTTACTCGAATTTTTAACTCCAAATTAATTATTAATTTCGAATTAAAAATATTAACTCGAACAACTATTAACTCATATTATTTGACTCGAATTTTTAACTTTAAATCTACTCTTTTCTTTTGAGTTAAAAACATTAACTCGAACAACTATTTACTCAAATTATTTGACTCAAACTTTTATTCGAAATTAATTACTAATTAATTTTGAGTTAAAAATATTAACTCGAATATTTATTGATTAAAATTATTTGACTCGAAATTTATTAGTTACTCGAATATATTGACTCAAAATTTTTAACTCGAAATTTTAATTCAATCTTAACCTTATCTTTTTAACTCGAGAGTAACTAATATTTTAACTCGAAACATTACTATAGACTCAAAATTTGAAATCAGTTTTTTAACTCGAATTTTTTTACAAATATTGGTTAGGGTACGACTATTTAATACTAAACACACCCCAAAAATATTAAATTAAAATAATTTTAAATGATATGCCCAATATACCCTTGAATTACCAATTACACCTGTACAAACAAAGGGTTTCAAACAAAAAAGAAAGAGAAATGGCTTCGCCAATGGACATGAAGACCATGAAACCAATATAAGTTCCATCGTTGACGAAAGCAGCTTCCGTCCAATGGCAGTTGATTATGAACGGAATCAAGCCACGGATTACTCTGTTCAGGTTGACGATACTCCAAAAGAGGGAAATGTTTGCCCCTTTCTGTCGTGGGTGGGTAGGATGTCACGATGGCACCCTGCGACGCCTAAAGGAGATCGGCGCCAACGCCGAGGAAGGCGCCGGCCACGTTGGCGAAGAACTGGTAGTGGTAGTTGTTGTAGTAGAGGGTGGTGATGGCGGCGTTGGCGTCGATCTGGCCGCCGCCGCCCATGCCGGAAAATGCGTTGAACAATCCAGGGCAGTAGAAGCAGACCAATCCTATTAGGACAAATTGTTTCAGAAAACAGAGGGT
Source organism: Pogostemon cablin (assembly GCA_023678885.1). NCBI lineage: Eukaryota > Viridiplantae > Streptophyta > Magnoliopsida > Lamiales > Lamiaceae > Pogostemon > Pogostemon cablin. Next base: position 9,170,776 of record CM043008.1, on the reverse strand, counting down.
TTGATTGGATTTTCAGGCCATTCCTTGTTGGATTCTTGATCTCCGTTGTAACCCATTGGAAAGAGAGATTAATTTGAAAAGAAATTAGTGAGAATTTGGAGTGAGAATTAGTGTGAATTGGGAAGGTAATTTAAAGGAGGAATATAAGACAAGAACTGCAATGTAACAACTAATTGAATGGAGAAAGAGTGCAGGAGAGTTTCAATGGAGAGAAGAAAGGGGGAGGGTAAGCTTTTTGATGGGGTGCATTTATAATAAGGATATTTTTGTTGTATTAATCAAAATTATTTAATCTTAAATTTTTTTGTGTATAATTAGCAATTTTGGGGTACGAATAGGTTGTTCCTATTGATTAATTAATTCGAGTAAATTATATATTGTCCATAAAAAATCGAATCTGAAATTTCACGAATTAATAAAAAAAATGTATGATACATTAAATTTTGACTCAAAATATTTGCGTGAAATATTATTTTGACTCAAAAAATCCACTACACATTTATTTCGAGTTAAAATAAATTAACTCAAACAATTATTTAATCAAGTAATCTAACTCAAAATTTTAACTTTAATATACCAGATCATATTTAACTCGAATCTATTGCCTTAAGAATTATTAGCTCAAAAATTTATTAACACAGATATAACTCGAAAATCTAATTGACTAAACCATTCTTTTTAATTCGAAAATTAAATTAAGGACTCAACACAACTCGAAATATTATTGACTTGAATTTATTTCATTCTAAAAAATTATTAACTCAATTTTATTAATTCAAACATCAATACTTTATTACCAAAAACTCACCAAATTCTAAAAAAAAAATCACTTTTAATCACAAATTGAGTGTGTTATGCAACAATATTTATTTATTTATTTTATTATTATTATTTTTTTGTTTGCTTTTTTTTTTTCAATTTACCCTAACATAATTAAATACAAATTCAATAATTACCTATTACTAGGGATGTCAACGGGTAGGGTAGGGTATCCACTTAGGGATATCCGTTCCTGTAATCAGTTTAAATATCAACTACCCGAATCCCTACCCGTACCATTTAAAAAATAGATTATGATATCCGTACCCATTTCATACCCGTTTACAAATACATGCAGATTATCCTTACCCATTTAATATTTATTATATATATATATATTTATTATATTTTTTATTGTTAAAATTAATATAATAATAAAAATTATATTATTATTAATTAAATAGAAAATAAACATAATATAAATTTTATTATTTTAAATAAATATTTAATAAATATGATTAAGTAAAAACTTATAACTATTAACTAAAGAGTTATTCTCTTATGAGACGGATACATGTAAGACGGGTTGTGAGATGAGTAGATCCATAGTTATAGTATAGTTGTTGTATAAGTAAAGTATGCTTATAGGTAGTTAAAGTATGTCTGTAGTGAATCACACTATAACATCCTAAAAGCATACTTTAGTTCATAATTCATTATACTTTACAATAACATACTTTATTTACAATAACATACTTTAATCAGCAATAAGTATACTTTACCTATATGACAATGATACTTTAACAATGGATCGATCCGTCTCACAGAAAACTTTGTCTTAACTAAATATATAACATACTTTATCATAAATTATTACAAAAACTACCATAATACCCCTAAAAGTTATCACTTTTCTTAATCTCCGTGCCGAAGGAGGATTGCAAACATTTGTGGCCTCCGTTCCGCATTACCGTTTATGCTTGCTTTTTGCACGTAGATTAAAAGATATAATATTTTGATGTGTAGCGCAGTGAGAGATAATATTTAATGTGAAGTGAATAATTTTATTAGTATTGTGTGTGGGCCCTGTATGGAATAATTAATTATTTTGTGTACTTAACAAAAAAAGGAAATGTAAACATTAACTTGAGACAAACAAAAATAAAAAATGCAGACCTTAATGCAGGATGGAGGGAGTATCTCTTTTGCTTAACCAAAACTCAATTAACAAAAATCAATGCCAACACTTTTTATATTTTATTTCTTTTTTAATCAAATGGTACACATAAAGACCAACGTATCTTTAAAGGGGAAAATTGGATATAAGGAGCAAATCACTGCTGCCCCGATGGGTAGCGCTGCCGCTGTCTCTCCAGCAGTCGGACCTCCACTGGCCACCAGTCGAAACCGACATGAGATCCGTACTAACATCAGAATCGATATTCGTACCTATATTGGGATCGACATCTGTGCTATTGGATTGTATGCTAAAAGCCTAGTTTTAGTATGAACAATGTTTTAACAATATTTGAAATAAAAATCATTGATCAAATGATTGCGTCTTATAATTTATTTATATGTCAATGCAATAGTCCACTTATTTTATACTGTAGATAATATGTTGTGCGACAATACGCGGAAAATCATATTATCGGTTTTCTTATAAAATATAAACAGATGCTCACAACCGAGATAGACGGGGACTATCTATAGGGATGGTTGTAGTGTGATTTGGTATTTATTTGTCTTGACTATAAAATTACATTAGTATGCTTTATGTGTATTGAGCAGGACCGTTTGAGATCGTTCAACTTATACTGATTATATATGAGAACTTGATCTCAGTTATTATGGATGTTCGTTATCTTAATCCCTATACAATAACCTTGACATGTTAGGCATTATATATTTATTTGATTCATCAATGAGTGACATTTACATGTAATTAAATCAACAAACTCAGTGAGTTGGGAAATAGTGATGTCTTTATAGTGTGCTGTTATTGTAGAAGGAATCCGTGTCGTATTAAATAAGTTGATGATGTCCCCTTGAGGAGCTCATAAGGATTATCATGTAAACTCTGCAGGTGGATTTATTCCGGCATGATAATGAGGTTGAGTGGTACTACTCTTGGATGAAATATTAATTAATAGAGTTGTCAGTAACTTAATTAATTAATGGACATTGTATATCTTAAACATGGGGAGACTAACGGGCTCATAATAAGGAGCCCATAACGTAATTATGGGATTAGAACGGTAGTGCAGTAATAATATTTTAGTGGTATATATTATTATTATTGGACTTAAGTATAAGCTTTGTGCTAAGCTTGGATACTTAAGCCCAATGGAGGTCCAACTCTAATTTCTCCTTCTGGTCCCTGCTGTAGCCCATATATAAGTCATCTCAGTTGTCCGAAAAACCTAATCTATGAGATTAATCACGCCTAACACTATGAGAAGGGTGAGGAAACAGCAGAATGAGAAGATCTTGAAGATCGTCGCCCACACGACGTCGAGATTGGACTTGGGAATGCCGCAGAAGACTGAAAGGTTGTTTGCTGCTGCTATCCGCCATCTTTTATAATTTTATAGAATCTTTCAGATATCAGAACAAGACATGTGATATATTGACGGAAAGCTTCAGAAGAGAGGATCTTTTTGGCGCATAGATCACTCAAATCCGATATTGGATGAGAGAGTTATGCCAAAAACGGTGAGGCTGCGCAGGCTAGTGGCGAGAATTCGTCTTCTCCAACATACCCTGGTGAAAGGTAATATGTTTCTTATTTCTTACTTTCACTGACTGATAGAAATGTATGGAACCCTAACAGGTCACGTTAACTAAATGATCGAACGCCAATAATTGGTATCAGAGCTTCGGTTTCGTGGTGAAGCGTGAAACGTTGGCTAGGGTTTATGTCAAAAGGTGAAAGGATTTAAGTATTCATGTTATGCTAGTATATCCTATTTAGATACCTATCTGTGTCAAATGTGGACTAGGTTTAGAAATTATTGTTTCTTGTTGAATACTCTATACGTTTGACGGGAAAATTTGATAATCTGTATATTTTCGAAAATTTGATAATCTGAAAATTTTTGAAATTTTGATAATCTGGAAAATTTTGAAGATTTGATAATCTGGATATTTTCAAAAATTTGATAATCTGGAAAATTTTGAAAATTTGACAATCTGGATATTTTAAAAATTTTGATAATCTGAAAATTTTTTAAAATTTGATAATCTGGAAATTTTTAAAATTTTGATAATCTGGAAAATTTTGAAAATTTGATAATCTGGATATTTTCGAAAATTTGATAATCTGGAAATTTTAAAAATTTGATAATCTGAAAATTTCAAAAATTTAACAATCTGGATATTTTCGAAAATTCGATAATTTGAAAATTTTTAAAAATTTGATAATCTGGAAATTTTAAAAATTTCAAAAATTTGATAATCTGGAAGTTTTCGAATATTTGATAATCTGGAATTTTTTGAAAATTTGATAATCTGGTCGATATCGATAATTTTGATAATCTGGACGATATCAACGGTCGATATCCATGATTTCGATAATCTGGACGATATTGATAGTTTCGAAAATTTGATAATCTGAAAATTTTTTGAAAATTTGATAATTTGGTCGATATCGATGATTTTAAAAGTCTGGACGATATCGATGGTCGATATCGTCCGTTTCAAAATTCGATAAATCGGAGATTTTTGAAAGTTTGATAATCTGGAGGTTTTAATAAAGTTTGATAATCTGGAGGTTTTTGCCGACACTTGTGCTTGGTGGTGAACAATAGAATTCGCTAATATATTACTGTTCATAATTTGATTTAATTATCTGATTATTGTTATATATGTTATGCATGATTCTCCTTGATTTACTGCCTTATTTGCCGTAATAGGAGCATGTTAGGTTGCGTATTTTATTTTGAATATTATATGCATGTAAAAACCCTCGGTATTAAATAACTAAGTGGGAGAGGGGATTGATAATTAATTCCCTCGACCTCCATTATTGGTTTGTAAGTGATGTGAGTAAACTGGCGTATTGGCATAGACCTTCCTCCCCATCGGATGAGTTTATTCACGGATCACTGGTACAGACTTTATTAAATGATTATTGTTTGTAATTTGATGCACATGAACTTGCGTGTTGGCATAGACCTTTTTCCCCATTGGCTGAGTTTATTTACGGATCACTGTACAAACTTATAATTGATGATTGTAGGAAGCTATCCGAGCGCGTGTGTACTTTTTCATCTGTAAGGCACATAAGCTTGGGCCGCGGACTTGGGGTCAAATAATGGTGTACACTTAGATGTAAATAATAAGTATCCTCCCCATCGGAGTCACTACTTTTATTTGCATGGCTAAAGAGGAATCGACTATTAATTATTTTGTCATGAGGTTAGGTTGACAAATGAAATTAATGGGTAAAACCTTCTCTTGTAAATGTTCGGTTTTGTAAACGTCCATACTATCGTGGCTTGCAGACTCACGGCGTTTGAGATGTCGGTGAATTTATATTTTATATTATTTTAAGGGAATCAATATAAATGGATAATTTGAAGATTTGATCGGTGTATTTATTTGTGATTCTCTGTAATTTCAAATGGTTTTATCTCGCTTATTGTATACTAAAAGAAACATATTTACTTGTCCAAAATTAGAAGATTAGAAAAGAATCTTGGTTTTAAATTTTACTGCTTAAGAAATTATAAATATGTGTTCTCACTAAGGATGCTCCATGATGCCTATTAAAGTCTTTTGTGGAGAGTTGAGAGGTTTATAAAAATATGATGGTCTCATATGACTCTTCAGATACTTGAGTAAGTTATAAAGGCAAAAGGTCTTGAATAAGTTGATGAATGAATTGGGAATGCTTGAAGTACAAATTAAAGGGGAAATCTAGATCAATTTATTCTCCAAAATTTGCCTGTATGTTTTGAGCAAGTTCTACCTGAAATACAAGAAGTTGTATATGGTGGAAACTTCTGACAAAACATGTGAAAAGGAAATTCAATTTCATCCAGATGTGAACAAAGTTAGTATCTCATTCACTAGTTGTTGAATCATGATTACTGATGGTATCTACTGACACGTTGTGTGTAGAAACCAAAATCACTAAAAGCGTGTAACTAAGTGATGATGAGATTATTATTATGGACATGGGTAATACTACGAGAGTAGTAGCTGTTGCAGTGAGAGTTGTTTATTTGTCTTACGATATGAATAAACGTTTGTTTTTGAGAAATTGTCTTTACGTACGTTTTCATAGAAAGAATTTCATTTCAATTTCTATACATTTTTACGGATGGATACTCTATTTCATTTAAATGACATGGTCATAGTAATGAAGGATGAAGTTATAATCTGTTGTGGTATGTTGGCGGACAATTTGTACACTCTTAAATCATGTTTATACCACGGATGCAACAAATAGTAATTAATAATGCATCTTCTAATCTTAGTAAGAGAAAGGAACATTCAGAGATGAACTAAACATACTTTTGGCATCTAAGACTAGATCAATTTTACTTGAGTAGGATTCAAAGATTCATAGCCGATGGACCGTTGGGTTAATCTGAAGTGGAAACTATCTGACTTGCAAGTCTTGCTTTAAAGTAAAATGATTAAAGGCCTTTCAAGGCAAAGGGGTATAGAGCCATGCAAAGATATGTTGGAAATAGTTCATACTGATTTAAGCGGTCCTAAGACTAAGCCGACGAGAGGTAGTCATTACGATTTAATCGTAGTGACAAGTACCTCTTAGGATAGTTTATGAGCTATTTATCAGAGGATGAGATTAAATCTCAAATTGTCTACACCGGGTATACCCCAACTGAATTGTGTGGCGGAAAGAAGTAATAAGACTCTTATGGAAAATGTTAGAAAGATAATGAGTTATTTGGAATTATTAAATTCATTTTATGGGTATGCCCTAGAAATAGCATATCGTATAACGTTTGTCTGTTTGTGGGATATCATAGAAAAATGAAGAGTGATGATTTATTTAGTCCAAAAGATCGAAGGGTGATTGTTAACACAAACACTAGATTTTTAGAAAAAAAGACTATGTATTAAATCATAAACTCATGTATAAATTGTTCTAAAGGAAGTGAGAGGGAAAACACAAAGTATTAGTACCAATTGTACAAAATGATATATCACAAGGTAAACTGCAACGCGTGTCACGTCTGATACATAATTGCAAGTAGCGCTTTGTCGTAGTGGGAGGGTTGTTCGACAACCGGTAAGATATATATTTTGGGAGAGTCGTGAAACTTGATCCCTAGTAAACATGGAGTTGACCCACGGATAAGATGAAGCACTACAAGATCGAAATGTGATATCTTAGAAAGTGCAATGATGTTGAAATAGAATTGATGAATTTTAAATCAAGTCTGGGAGCTTGTAGGACCACTAAATGATGTAAAAGCCATTGGAAGTAGTCATACAAAATAAAAGAGGATCATACGGTAAGATGAAAACCTTGAAAGCAAAGCTTGTTGCGAAGAGGTATACTCAGAAAGAAAGGGTTTGAATATGAGAAAAAACCTGATTCGCCGATAGCTATGCCTTTGTCGATCCAGATTCTTTTATCTATTGCTACTCATATGAAATATGAGGAATAGCAAAAAGATGTCAAGACAACTTTCCTGAATTGAAAGTCTTGAGGAAAATATCTATGTGAAGCAACTAGAGTGATTCATTGCAAAGTGCAAAGAGCATTGTGATAGTAAGCTTAAAAGTGTCCATCGATGGACTAAAGCAAGCTTCAAGATCATGAAACATCCGTTTTGATGAGGAAATCCAGGCATATGGATTTATTCAATGCGCGGATGTGTCTTGTGTATTGAAAAGAGTTATGGAAATGTGGTGGTATATCTTGTACTATACGTAGATGATATATTGCTCATTGGAGACAATGAAAGAGTATTGTCGGGCGTATGTGTATGGTTAATAAATCGGTATGAGATGAAGGACTTAAGAGAAGCAAAAATATCATTTTGATCACTTTAATACGGATCACAAGAAAGGATGTTATGCTTGTCTCAAGCTTCATGAGATGATACGATCCTTACTTGTTTTAGCATGAGACTTTATCTAAGGATATGTGTCTTGGGACACAAAAAAGATAAAGATGATGAAAGCGGTTCCTTATGCTTCGGCGAATAAGAAAGCTTAATCAAAGAAATGCTATGCACGAGAATGGATATCTATTTTGCCGAAAGCATGGTCAGTGGGTATCAAGGTAACCCAAAAATAAGAATGTTGAACTGTGGTAAGACATATATTTATGTACCTAAAAAGGACTAGAATTTATATGTGGGCTTACCGGACAGATTAACTGCTTCTTATGAGTTACGTAGATTCAGATTTTTCAAATCAGATAGGGAAGGCAGTAAATCCACCTCAAAGGTTATGTGTTTAATTTTAGGAAGATGAGTCATAAAGTGGAGGAGTGTTATATAGAAATATATTTCAGACTCCGAACTTCATCATGGAAAGATGATAAATTGGAGCCTATGAGGCAGCCAAAGTATCTATATGACTCTAGAAACTTCATGATGGACTTTGAAGTGTTTCTAAGTTTGCCCATGGATATCACAATTTACTTTGATGATAATGGTGCAGTTGCAAACTTGAAAGAATTACGAGCCCATAAGACAATTAAACACATGGAGCGCGAGTACCACCTGTTACGAGAAATCATATGATAAGGAGAAGGTTGTTGTCGCCTAAATTATATTGAATGATAACCTAGTAAAATCCTTTTACAAGAACCTTAAAGCAAAATCTTTTGATCATTGTGTAGTGGAAGTGGAAATCAGATGTACGGCGGAAGACATGACAGCATAGTCTTTTAGTATAAGTGGGAGATTGTTGGATTGTATACTAAAAGATTAGCTTTAGTATGAACAATGTTATAATAATTTATTTGAAATGAGAATCATATGATCAAATGATTGCGTCTTATAACTTATTTATATGCAAGATGCAATAGTCCACTTACTTTATACTGTAGATAATATGTTGTGCGACAACACGCGGAAGATCATATTATCAGTTTTCTTATAAAGTATAAACATATGCTCACAACCGAGATAGATGGGGACTCTCTATCGGGATGATTGTAGTGTGGTTTATATTAGCTTGCCTTGGCTATAGAATCACATTATTGTACTTTGTGTGTATTGAGCAGGACCGCTTGAGATCGTTTGACTTATACTGACTTATAGAAGAACTTGATCTCTGTTATTATGGATATTCGTGCTCTTAATCCCTATACAATAACCTCGACACGTAGGGCAGTATGTATTTCTTTGTTTCATCAATGAGTGACATTTACATGTAATTAAATCAACAAACTTGGTGAGTTGGGAAGTAGTGTTGTCTCTATGGTGTACTGTTGATTGTAGAAGGAATCCGTGTCTGTCATAGGTTGATGATGTCCCCTTGAGGAGCTCATAAGGATTATCATGTAAACCCTGCAGGTGGATTTATTCTGACATGATAATGAGGTTGAATTATACTACTTTTGGATGAGATATTAATTAATGGACATTGTATATCTTAAACATGGGGAGACTAACGGGCTCATAATAAGAAGGAGCCCATAACGTGATTATGGGATTAGAACAGTAGTGCAATAATAATATTTTAGTGGTATATATTATTATTATTGGACTTAAGTATAACCTTTGGGCTAAGCTTGGATACTTAAGCCCAATGGAGGCCAACTCTAATTTCTCCTCCTGGTCCCTGCTGTAGCCCATATATAAGTCATCTCAGCTGTCCAAAAATCCTAATTTATGAGATTAATCACGCTTAACACTGTGAGGAGGGTGAGGGAATAGCAGAATGAAAAGATCTCGAAGATCGTCGCCCACACGACATCGAGATTGGACTTGGCAATACAGTCTGCTGTTGTCCGCCACTTTCTATGATTTTTATATAATTGTACAGATATCAAAACAAGAAATGTGATTTATTGACGGAAAGCCACGGAAGAGAGGGTCATTTTGGCACGTAGATCACTCAAATCCGATATCGGATGGGAGAGTTATGCCTAAAACGTTGAGGCTGCATAGGCTAGCGGCGAGAATTCATCTTCTTCAACATACCCTAGTGAAAGGTAATACGCTTCTTGTTTCTTGCTTCCGCTGCCTGTTAGAAACGTATGGAACCTTAGCCCTATCACGTTAACCAAACGATCGAATGCCAACACACTCGACGTCAAGATTGGACTTGGGAATATAGCAGAAGATCAAGAGGTCATTTTCAGCAACCTGATCGTCAACTTCCGTAATTTTTTTGTATTCATGTGAAATTCAAAACTGATCTTGTTATACACCATTCGAAAGCCACAGAAGAGAGGACCGTGTTGGCGCAAAAATCACTCAAATCGTAGATTGTATATATGCCCAAAATCGTGAGGCTGCGCATGCTGCCGGCGAGAATTTATCTTCTTCAATATTCCCTGGTGAAAGGTATTGCAAATCTTTATTCTTAATTCCGCGATATAGTTTGGTTGGAAACCTAACGGTTCACGTTAATCAAACGATCGAATGTCAACACGTACCACATTGAAATCGACACGAGATTCGTACTTATATCATAACCGACACGAGATCCATACCGACATCGGAACCAAAATTCATACTGATATCTGAATCGATACACATACCTACATACTCACCATAGAGGACACATTGAGTATTATAAGTTGATTAATTCGGGTATTAAAGTCCAAAAAGTGACATTTAGTTAAAATTGATATAAAAGTTATTTGTTATTGGTAAAGATATTAAAGTGTAAAATTTGCGTGGTTTTTCAATCCTCCCTTAAAATATTATACTGTATCTCTTTCCCCCATCATATATTAAAATATTATATTTTTTAATCCCCGTAAAAAAAATTAAATGTAAATCTTTGGACATAGTATAAATAATACACTCTCATTCCCCATAAATAAGTTTACACCCCAAATAAAGAAATAACATACAATTCAATAACCTCACAAAATACTTTAATATCAAAATTATCATCGTTTTATAATTTATTTATTATAAAAATTAATACAAAACCATTTAAAAAGTAAATAGAAAATAAAATTTTGGTCTTTTGTATCTACCGCAATCGTGTATTATGAATGGAGAGAATAATTATTTTAAGAGCCTTACTTGGGTGACCATGGGTCACCGCTTCACAGAGTGACCCTCTCACATGGGGGTGTGCAGTGCGCACCCATGCGAGAGGGTCATCGGTGAGCACGGTCACCCAAAAATCACCCTAATTTTAATTGATTACAACATATTGATACAGGATATCGTATTAAATTATTGAAAATTGAATATTTACTTATATTTCGGTGTATCATAATATTAATAATTACTGTATCAAAATTTTAGATATTACTATACCTTATCCAAATATTTAATATTGTTTTTGATAAATTAAGTATTTTTCGATATAAAGAACTTTTTATATATTTTATTCGTCCCACATCAATGTTTACGTTTTTTATTTTGAGTTGTACAAATTAAAGTTTATATTTTCTTTTTTATTAAGTGGAGCCACAAAAAATAATAATTTATTCCACCTAAGACCACACACAACACTAATACAACTATCACTACACATTACAACCTCTGTCCAACTTAAAGGTGCTTTTTTGCGATTTTGGTTGTCAAACCCAAAGGGTTAAATTTTTTTTTTACACACATGAGACCCATACACCCCCTCTAATACAATTAAAATATGGGACCCATACTCCCACTAATACAACTACCCAATACACATTAAACAATAATACTCCTTAATCCATGTGCCTAAAAACAAAAACAACCATTTGGGCGGGACGGAGGGAGTATATATTATACTACATCCGTCCCGCATTAAGATTTACCTTTTTCATTTTGGGTGTCTCACATTAAGGTTTATATTTTCTTTTATGTCAATTTAGACTCACACAAAATAATTTACTATTATTCTACGCATGGTCCACACACAACATTAATACAACTAATAAAACTATCTACTTTACGTAAAATATTATTTTTTTTATCTCATTATATATTAAAATATTATATATTTTAATGTACTTGAAAAAGCAAATATCAGCAGAACGGAGGGAGGATTTCTCAACTCTACACGCGCCGGTACCATAATTATTCAATTTTTTTCCAAAAATTTATCTACAATCGTCACCTCAAACGTCATTCTGTCAAATGCTTACTGGATATATGTGCATGATTTCGCTCACTGGTCAAGATGGACAAACCAACTTTTCTTCTGGCTAATTAATTATTAATCACTCATCCTTATCAGAACCTTGTCTGCTCCAAGACAAAACAACCCCTGATAACCCACCCCCCACTGCATCATATATATGCACACACACATTTCTCGACAGACAAGAATTCAGTATTCATCTCTCACTCTCACTCTCACTCTCACTCTCACTCAGCAGGCACACCTTTCTCTGCGCCAATGGACAGACGCCACGTGCTACTGGTAACGTTCCCAGCTCAAGGCCATATCAACCCATCTCTCCAGTTCGCCAAGAGGCTACTCACCATGGGAATCGACGTCACCTTCGCCACCAGCGTATACGCACTCCGCCGCATGGCCGCCACCCACCGGAACACCGGCCTCACCTTCGCCTCGTTCTCCGACGGCTACGACGACGGATTCAAACCCACTGATGACGCCAACAATTACATGGCGGAGATAAGGAGCAAAGGTTCCAAAACTCTCAAAGACACCATCATCGCCACCGCGGAACAGGGCCACCCCGTAACGTCCTTGGTGTACACCATCCTCCTCCCGTGGGCGTCCGAGGTGGCGCGTGAACTCCACATCCCCAGCACTCTCCTCTTCATTCAACCGGCCACCGTGTTGGCCGTGTACTACCACTACTTCCATGGCTATGCGGATCAGATATCTTCGATTTCAGATGATCCTACGTGGAATATCCAATTCCCTGGAATTCCACCGCTATCCAAACACGACCTTCCATCTTTCTTGCTTCCATCCACGGAAGAGAAGTACAGCTTCGCACTTCCAGCGTTTAAGGAACAGGTGGAAACACTGGATGCTGAAGAAACAAGGCCAATTAAAGTTCTTGTCAACACGTTCGATGCATTGGAGGGTGATGCTCTAAAGGCAATTGATGAGTATGAGCTGATTGGAGTAGGTCCGTTGATTCCTTCCGCCTTCTTGGACGGCGAGGAGCCGACGAACGACTCGTTCGTCGGCGACCTTTTCGAGAAATCCGATGATTACATACAATGGCTCAACTCCAAGCCACACTCTTCAGTGGTGTACGTCTCGTTTGGAAGCTTACTGAGGCTCTCGAATCCCCAAATGGAGGAGATTGCGACAGGGCTACTAGAGCTAAACAGGCCGTTTTTATGGGTGATAAGGGAGACAGGATTCTCGACGAAGGAGACAGAGGTGGACACAAAACTTTCATTTCATTGCTAAATTGGTTTACTAACGCTTAACGTATTATTAACAACCGAATTCGTTGGTAAAAGAAATATGTAATTTTTGTTGCTAATACATTTATTAAATTCCATGGTTAAAAAGAAATTTTTTTGTAGGGAGAGGGCGAGGAGGAGAAGCTGAAGAGGCTACTAGAGGAAGTGGAGAAAATAGGAAAGATAGTTTCGTGGTGTTCTCAGCTTGAGGTTCTTACGCACCAGTCGTTGGGGTGCTTCGTGTCGCACTGTGGATGGAACTCGACGCTCGAGAGCTTGTCGTGCGGGGTTCCGGTGGTGGCGTTCCCCCATTGGACCGATCAGGGAACGAATGCGAAGTTGATAGAAAATGTGTGGGGAACGGGCGTTAGAGTGAAGATTAATGAAAAGGGGTTGGTGGAGAGTGGAGAGATAAAGAAGTGCATAGAGGAAGTGATGGATGGTGGGGAAAAGAGCAGTGAATTGAGAAGGAATGCTGAGAAATGGAAAGGTTTGGCACGAGCTGCTGTGGGGGAGAATGGATCTTCTCATAATAATTTGAAGGCCTTTTTCTTATAAGTTGGAGCTTCGTTGATCTATATGTTGTTAAATTAGTTTTGCACAATTTCTTTTAGTTGTTTACAATCCATCAAATGTAACTTAGGCAGTTGATAAAGTATCATTTTATCAATTTGGTTGAGGATCAATTTTTTCTTTTTTTTCTTTTTTAAAAAAAACCCTCATGAACCATCACTAACTTCTAATAAATTATTCACTTAATATAAAATAATAATATTCTCTCGATTTCAATTTAAATTTCACACTTTTCGTTTTCAATTATTTGCAGTAAGAATATACTCCCTCCGTCCTGATGTAAGAGTCCCTTTTTTTCACGTAGATTAAGAAGTATTATTATTTAATGTGTAATGAATAGTTCTATTAGTGAGAGTGTATTAGAGGGGGTTTGTGTATCCCATGTGTGTAAAAAAGGAAAGGAGACCATTTGAGTGGGACGACCAAAATGAAAAAAAACTTTTTGAATGGGACGGAGGGAGTACTCTGTAAAGAATAAGGAGTACTCCTTCCGTCCCGATGTAAGAGTCCCTTTTGTTTTTTTGCACGTAGATTAAGAAGTATTATTATTTAATGTGTAGTGAATAATTGTATTAGTGAGAGTTTATTAGAGGGGGTTTGTGGGTCACATATGTGTAAAAATGGAAAGGGGACCCTTTGAATTGAACGACCAAAATGAAAAAAAATATCATTTTTAAATGGGACAGAGGAAGTACTCCATAATATATATTGTTACTGCAATGAAAGATAAAAGGAAATTTACAAATCTTATGAAATTCAGCCATTCCCAAGAGCAAATATATAATACTACATTACATTGATTACTACTAATATTAATAGTAGTGAGTGATGAGAGTGAAAATAAGCGTGTTTGAGTGTCCAATTTAACACATTTTTTATGTGTTGTTGTTATATATTAGCACAAATGTCTTATATTCGATATATATGAGAAAAAGGTGTGTTTGAGGTGTTTTATTGTGTTTTAGGTGGAAAAAGGATCAAAAGTGCAAAGTTGGAGAAAAGGTGCAACTTGTGCTAGAATGCTGAAAGATGCACGTTCAACTTATGTAATTTTTTTTATTTGTGTGGAGCTCAAAAATAGAAGTGTGATACATAGTTTGAAAGCCACAAAAGAGAGAGTCTTTTTAGCTTAAGAAACACCTCAATCAGAGTCCAAATGAGAAAGTTATGATCAAAATAGTAACGCCGCGCAAGCTGTGCCGAGCAGAACGGCTGTGCCATTTTGCATGACATGTTACACATACAATTGTTAGAGTTTCTGTGAGTTCTTTATATTTATAGAAAGCCAAGGAAGAGAGAATCACGTGAGCGCAATAATCACTCATATCGTAGCTTGGATATGGAAGTTATATGCCCGATACGATGAGACTGCGCAGCTGATTCAGACTGGTTCGACCACTAGTTCGGGTGGAACAAGAAGCCTAAAAGTGCATTAAATCACCAATTTTGATTCGACCATGGTTCGACCAAGCCCATAAGTCGAACCAAATGCCTGGGACAACTCCAAATCCATATTTTTCACCCCTAGAGCATGTTTCTACGTGTTTTCGTCTGAAAAAGCCCATCCAAGGTCCATAAGGAGAGTTTACAAGTATAAAAGGGGATGTAGATCACACCAAGGAGGAAGGAAACACAACACAATCATCCTACACCACACAAAGGGGGATCACCCCCAACCATCATTCACATCCTTTCCTCCATTCATCCATCACTTTGATGATTCGTCTGTGGAATCAAGAGGAGAACCAAGAGGAGTATTCAAGACGGAGAAGGACGTGGCAATGCCCACATCTAGGGTTTTTATTGTTTCCCAATTTATCTTGTATTTTTCAGACATATGAGTAAGATCTATCCAATCCCATAATTGTTCTTCGCAACATCATGGACTAGAACCGTTTTGGTAGATCTAGGGTTTTTGAAGGTTTTAATGAATTAATTGAACATTCGTTGTTTATACTCCGTACAACACTACTTGTGGTTTAGTTTATATATGACTATGCGTTTTTAATCATACTCAGAATTGTTTTGTGCATCATTAACTGTTACGTAGAGCCTGAATACATATCTTGGTTATTGATTGAGTGCGTTCACTGCTGAACATGATTCCATGTTATGATTCTAAGTGAGGGGATTCCGAATCTTCATTAGAACTATCATATATGAATACTTGTTAATTGAATCTAATTTGGGTTAATAAGTAGGATAAAGAGAAAAACTTTATAGTACCTATAAAAGAAGATGATCATATCTGGTTAGAGTACCAATCCTAGGGGGAAATAATTGATACTGATAGTACCTAGAAAGGGGGGGTGAAATTATATCTCTTGCTCCAAGGTTATTCACACATGTTACCGCATATTTACTTGTGTCTATAGAGTAGATTTACATGACTTAGTGATGCGTCTATATTCTGCAAGGTAGAGTCGGACATTGATACATGAAAGGGAAATTAATGAGTGAATCCGGATTACCCTAGGGCTACCTATTCTCCATTCTTGAGTCACATTCGTATTCTTCTAGTGTTTATTTTATTTTAATTGTTAATTTAAATTAATTATTAATTAGTTAATAATTCAATCCTTAAACATTATTGTCTTTCGTCTTAATTAATTTAGTAAATAATTAAATTGATAATACACCGTCCTTTGGGTTCGATATTTAACTTGGTCACTTGTTTAAGCTGTAACTGATATCCTTAATACTTGAGAATTTATTTTGCGTGCAAAGAAAATGCGCATCAGTAAGATACATGAAACACTTTGAATGGTTTCAATGTCTCCGGTGCTATAAATTAAATCTCATAAGTCTACACATACATTTTGGAGGGAAAAAAATTGAAGTTCAGTATTATTTAAAAAAAAGCAAATTAACTCACACAGTACAAAAATACTCCCTCCGTCCTACATTAATGTTTACGTTCGCTTTTGCACGTAGATTAAAAAATATAATATTTTAATGTATAGTGAAGTGAAAGAAATAATATTTAATGCAAAGGGGTAGTTGTATTAGTGTTGTGCGTGAGCCTTACATGGAATAATTAATTATTTTGTGTGGGACAAACTTGACAAAAAGGAAAATAAACCTTAACTTGAGATAGACCAAAATGGAAAATTTAAGTCTTAACGTGGGACGAAGGGAGTATAATTTGACTTTCATTTGAACTTTTTCAATAGGTAGAGCTTTGAGTGACATCGTCTCGTGTTGAAATCATTTTACGCTTTCATAATTTGCAATAATTATTTTTTTAATTAAAAATACTATTTTCCTATTACATTTCATTTATACTATAAAATTATTCGCTCTACTATTAATATTTTTTAGAATTAATTACAACAAAAGTCCCAATCTTTTCACGATTTGCTGATTAGTCCAAACATTTTAATAAAATTACAAATAAGTTCTCAACCTTTAACCCATTTTACAAATCAAGCCACCGGGCAGCTGGGGACCTGCCCGGTGGCTGACATGTCATCTTTCTTCCCATCGCCTTACACGTGTACAAAATGACGTCATTTCAACTTTTCACCTGTCAAAAATTAGTCCAAAATTTTGAATATTTGTAAAAAAGTACCAACTTTAAGTCAATATTTTAACTTGAACTACCGGACAACTGGAGGACTGCCCGGACGGTGACGTGTTACTGTATATGTGAAGTTACTCTACACTTGTTAACAAAACAATGTTGTTTTATTTTTTTATATATAGCAACAAGAATTATTGTATGGATCATTTATTCAAAATTTAGAAACCCCTCACATGGCGGATTTTGATGGATGATATTAATGTGTGATATATGATGATATTTTTTTGATATAAATTAAATTTTTATTTAAAAAAATCAAAACGACGCCTTTTGTTAACAAGTGTAGAGTGATTTGGCATATACAGTGATATGTCATCATTCAGGCAGTCATCTGCTGCTCGGTAGTTAGAGTTGCAATACGGGCTTAAAGTCGAGTACTTATTTGAAAATATCCAAAAGTTTGGATCAATTCGCAATCAGCGAAAATGTTGGGACTTTTCATGCAATTAACTTTTTAATAGGTGGAAGACTGAAACGATGTTATTTTGTACACGTAGAAGATTACGTGGAAGAAAGATGACACGTCAGCCACCGGACAGGCCCCCAACTGCCCGGCGGCTTGATTTAAAAAATGAGTTAAAGGTCAAGAACTTATTTATAAATATTGAAAAGTCTGGACAAATCCACAATTCACAAAAAAGTTGGGACTTTTAGTGTAATTAACCCTATTTTTTATTGATTGAATATCATTCCCATAAAATAATCAACTTTCTGTATTTTTATGGGAGATTCTTAGCTGACTCAGACTTACACATGACACAGGTAACAACATGTAGCAAGTTTTATAGGGCCCACACATACAGTTCTCTAAAAATTAGACCAAACTAGCTGGTTCAACTGATTGAATCAAGAACTGGTGCCGGCACTGGTCCAAAACACCTACATAACGATTTTTATAATTGAACCAAAAAGAACCGATTTGGACCGGCCGTAATCAAAAAATTGGTAAAATGGATGAACCAGAAAAATGCCGATTTTATGTTTAAATCTGCTTTTATTCCAAACAAATCCAAATCCAAATCTATTCACTTCATTAAATAATTGAAATCTAAAAAAAAGAAAACTCAAGATCGACAAAAAATGTATAGATCCAATAGATCTAATTAAGAAACATTGAAAAGGTTCTTGAAAAAAAAAGAAACATTAAAAAGGTAAAAATCTCTATTCTAGAACAGAAGGGAAATGCCAAGACTCCACCTCCATAAACTATTAAATCTCTGCTGCTCCGATGAAGAAGACAACACATTTTGGCAGATGGTGACTTTATCGCCGCCTACGATGTTCCTACCTGTGGAAGAAATAAAGATTTTTAAGTGAGAGAATTCAAAGAAAGAAAATGTGAAATTGCTTAGAAAGAAACAGGGAGTGAGAGAAACTGTGAAATTACTCCAAAAGAAACAACGGCTATGTTAATGTGCTAGGGTTTGCTGTGTATTTATTTTTATAGTATTTGTTTTATTAGATAGTATAGGTGGGTTGGGCCTTAAACTATAATATGGACAAATTATGAAGTATTTAATTTAGTTTTAAGTATTAAAAAAATTATTTTTAATATTTAATATAAAATATAATTAAAAATGGGTGAATTTAATTTTTTGGTTGAATCTCCGGTTCGATCGGTCCGACCGGTTGAACCTCGAATCGTTGCCTCTACCAGTTCGGCCTCCAGTTCGATTTTCAAATATTTGCACACACACACCCACATATATAAATATAAATATAAATATAAATAAATTATATATATATATATATATATATATATATATATATATATATATATATATATATATATATATATATATATATATATATATATATAGGGGTCCACATATTATGGTGATAACTTCACTACTCTTATATGCACCGCTACTTCTCAACACTATAGAGATTTCTTCCTTTTATGCACCACCTTTATTACATGTATGCGTCATTACTTCTCTGCGTTAATTATTCTCTATCAATTTTTTACATACTAAATACAAAAAAAATTAATAAAAATTACTCCCTCGGTCGCATGAAAAGAGTTACGTTTACTGTTTGCACGGAGATTAAGAAATATAATATTATAATATTTAGTGGGTTGAGAGATATAATAATATAATGTATAGTGGGGAATTGTATTAGTGTTGTATGTGGACTCCTTGAAGATAAAGTGATTGATCTATATACTTGTCGATAGTCGATTTTTAATAAGTAAAGTGAGTGTTTAATATGGTTGTAATATGGTTTAATTGGACTAATCAAACATAATATGGAGAAATCATAGAAGAAGGAGACCCAAGAATTCCTCCTACGTTTGTGGGAGTTTAAAGTAGAGAGTTGGTTTCTCTATATTTTTTCTTGTGTATGGTGGAGGGAAATAATTTTTCTTTTACAGTGGAGACATCTGCTGGGTGTTGATGATGGTGCAACCCCCTATTATACAAGTGGAGTGAGCCTACTATTCTAGCAATAAATACTCTAGATTAGTAGCATGTGAGTATTAAATGCGGGAGATGGGAAAGCCTAACAATGCCTAGGATGTGACATTTGACTTGACATGTCATCTACTAGCCTTCCTAAGAACTCAACCTTAAGGAGAGCTTGGCAGGACAGAGCTCGGCTTTTGTAAGGAGAGCTTGGAAGGGCATAGCTTAGCTTTGGCAAGGAGAGCTTGACAGGGCAGAGCTCGGATTTGACATAGAGAGCTTGGCCGGGGAGAGCTCGGATTTGGCATGGAGAGCTTGGCCGGGTATTGAGAGTGAGAATTCACGTATTTTGAGTTCTGATTTATGTGGAAATTGAGTATGATTTTGTCTTAAATTAAGGCAAATTGGGATGTGTATGGAAAAGCCACGAATCATATGCTAGTGACTTTGTTTGATCATAATTTCGCAGGAAAACAGGTTAGAAGTGCTCAAGAATTGGAAGTCAAAAATTTTGAGGTGTAGCTCGACCATTTTGCTCTACCAAAATGATGTTGCGCGACCAAGACCATCTTGGTTGAGTAACGGTCGAGCAAGTCGAGGGAAGGAGTTCAGTTTATAGACGTATTGCTTGACCACTGTTTGACCAAAGACGAGTTGCTGATTAGAGCGTCTTGGTCAAACAGCGTTGTGAATTCTTCTTTCGATGGGTTTTACACCTCCAGTGCATGTATGTGCGTGTTTTCAACTAAAAAACCCAGTAAAGGTCCATAAGGAGAGTTTACAAGTATAAAAGGGGATGCCTATCAGATAAAAAAAGAGTTAGATTCCATATCCATCCTTTTGGCTTTTGGATCGTTTGGTTCAGCGTGATCCGTTAGGAAACCAAGTAAATAATAATAGCGGAAGCAATAATTAAAGTTTACCTTTCTTCAGGGTTGATGTAGAGGATGAATAGTTGCAGAGAACTACCTCTTGATCTTCTGCTGTATGACCTACGTCCAATCCTGATGTTTTGTGGGCAACAATCTACAGGATTTCTCAATTTGCTTTCTCACCCTCTCTGTTCACGTCAAAAGTGGCGTTCACTTAGGTTTGCAGGAAGCTGAGATGACTTATATATTGGGCTACAGCAGGGACTAGGAGGAGAAATTGAGTTGGGCTTCCATTGGGCTTAAGTATCCAAGCTTAGCCCAAAGCTTATACTTAAGTCCAATAATAATAATATAGTCCACTAAAATATTATTACTGCACTGCCTTTCCAATCCCAAAATTACGTTTTGGGCTCCTTCTTATTGTGAGCCCGACAGTCTCCCCATGTTTAAGATATACAATGTCTATTAATCAATTAAGTTACTGACAACTCAAATTAGTTAATATCTCTTCCGAGAGTAGTACCACTCAACCTTATTATCATGCCAGAATTAATCCACTTGCAAGATTTACATGATAAACCTTATGAGCTCCTCAAGGAGACATCATCAACCTATGTCGGACACGGATTCCTTCTACAATCAACATCATACCATATAGACAACACTACTTCCCAACTCATCGAGTTTGTTGATTTAATACATGTAAATCTCACTCATTGATGAATCAAAGAAATACGTACTGCCCTACGTGTCGAGGTTATTGTATAGGGATTAAGAGCACGAATATCCATAATAACTGAGATCAAGTTCTCCTATATAGACAATATAAGTCGAACGATCTCAAGCGGTCCTGCTCAATACACGCAAGATGCACTAAAGTGATTCTATAGTCAAGACAAACTAATACCAATTCATACTCAACCATCCCGATAGATAGTCCCCGTCTATCTCGGTTGTGAACATCTGTTTATACTTTATAAGAAAGTCGATAATATAATCTTCCACGTGTTGTCACACAACATATTATCTACAGTATAAAGTAAATGGACTTTTACACAAAAATATAAATAAACAATTTATAATCTGCAAAACGTTTGATCATATGATTCGCATTTAAAATAAAATTGTTAAAATATTGTTCAATACAAAAGCTAGACTTTTAGTAAACAATCTAACAATCTCCCACTTACATTAAAAGTCTACGGTGCCATATCTGCTGACACGCATCTAATCCCCATTCCTTCTATATGCCCATTGAACGCTTTGCTGGAAGGCTCTTAGTAAAAGGATCAGCCAGATTATCCTCCGATGCAATCTTAGTGACAACGACCTCCACTCTTTTAGTGATGTCTCATATCAGGTGGTACTTGCGCTCAATGTGTTTACTCACCTTATGAGCTCGTGGTTCCTTCGAGTTTGCTACTGCACCACTATTATCACAATAAATTGTGATCGCTTTGGGTAAATTAGGAATCACATCCAAGTCAATTAAGAAGTTCCTGAGCTATACTTCTTCTTTAGCTGTCTCAGAGGTTGCTACATATTCAGCTTCCATGGTGGAGTCCGCAACGCATTTTTGCTTTACTCTCCTCCATATTATGGTTCCTCTTCCAAGATTATACACATAACTCGAGGTGGATTTACTAGCATCTCTATCTGACTAGAAATTCGAATCAGGATAACCCAAAGGTAACAAAGTATCTGCCCAGTAAATCAGCACATAATCCCTAAACCTTCGCAAGTACTTTAAAATATACTTTACCGCAGTCCAATGCCCTTGTCCTGGATTACTTTGATACCTACTGACCATGCCCACGGCATAACAGATATCCAGTCTCGTACATAGCATAGCATATATGAGGCTTCCTACTGCCGAAGCATAAGGGACCAGCTTCATTGCCTCAATTTCCTATTGTGTCTTTGGACACATTTCATTAGATAGAGGTATTTCATGTCTGAAAGGTAGAAAACCTTTCTTGGAATCTTGCATGCTAAAACGAGCAAGGATTGTATCAATGTATGAAGCTTGGGATAAGCACAACACTCTTTTCTTGCAATCCCTTATTAATTTGATCCCAAGAATGTGTACGACTTCTCCTAAGTCCTTCATTTCAAACTGCTTGGTCAGCCATACCCTTACGCCCGACAATACCTTTACATTGTTTTCAATGAGTACAATATCATTCACGTAGAGTACAAGAAATACCACTACATTTTCGTCACACTTCTTATACACACATGATTCATCCGGACATTGAATAAATCCATATGACTGGATTACTTCATCAAAACGGATGTTCCATGATCTTGAAGCTTATTTCAATCCATAAATGGACCTTTTAAGCTTACACACAAGATGTTCTTCGCCCTTTGCAATGAATCCTTCTGGTTGCTTCATATAGATGTTTTCCTCAAGACTTCCATTCAGAAAAGCTGTCTTGACATCCATCTGCCATACCTCATAATCCATATGAGCAGCAATAGGCAAAAGAATCCGGATTGACTTAAGCATGACCACAGGCGAGAAGGTTTCCTCATAATCTATTCCTTCTTTCTGAGTATATCCTTTAGCCACAAGCCTTGCTTTAAAGGTTTCCACCTTACTGTCAGATCCACTTTTCCTTTTATAAATCCACTTACATCCAATAGCTTTTACACCATTGGGTGGCTCTACAAGCTCCCAGACTTGATTAGAATACATGGATTCTATTTCATTGCGTTTTGCCATAATAGAGCATCTTTATCTTGCAGTGCATCATTGTAATTCTATGGGTCTATTTTATGTTCACTTGGGACCAAGTCGGATGACTCTCCCAATCCCATGAATCTATCCGGTTGTCTCACAACCCTCCCACTACGACGAGGCTTTGCAGGCAATTGTGTATCAGGTGTAACACGCGGTGCAGTGTCCTGTGGTATATCCTCTTGCACATTTGGTATTATGTTTGGTGTTTCCACTTTTACTTCTTCTAGAACAATTTTACTCATAGGTTTGTGATTCATAATATAATCTTCTTCCAAAAATATAGTGTTCGTACTCACGATCACCTTTTGGTCTTTAGGAGTATAAATAAACAACTTTCGTCCCTCTAGGATACCCTATAAACAGACAAATATCAGTACGAGATTCTAACTTATTAGCATCTGCCTTCAACACATGTGCCGGAGCACCCCAAATCATAACATGTTTCAGACTAGGCTTTCTCCCGGTCCACAGTTTTGTGGGTGTGGAGGCTACCGATTTAGAAGGTACTAAGTTTAAGATGTAAGTCGCTGTTTCTAAAGCATGTCCCCAGAACGAATTTGGTAATTCCGAATAACTCATCATTGATCTTACCATTTCCATAAGAGTTTTATTCCTTCTTTCCGTTACACCATTCTACTGGGGTGTGCCTGGTGCAGACAATTAGGATTCAATCCCTTGTTCCGATAAATAATTCCTAAACTCTCCCAAGAGGTATTCGTCACCACGATCAGATCGTAGTGTCTTGATATATCTTCCAAGTTGCTTTTCCACATCAGTCTTTTACTCTTTGAATTTATCAAAGCACTCAGACTTGCGGCACATCAAATAAATATATCCGTATCTAGAATAATCGTCAATGAAAGTGACGAAGTATTCATAACCACCTCTTGCCTGAACATATATAAGACCACATAAATCAGAATGAACCAATTCCAACTGATCCTTGGCTCTATACCCCTTTGCCTTGAAAGGCCTTTTGGTCATTTTTCCTTCCAAGCAGGATTCACAAGTTGGATAATTTTCCACAACTAATGAACACAGAGGTCCATCAGCTATCAACCTTTGAATCCCACTCAAGTTAATGTGACCCAGTCTTAGATGCCAAAGATATGTTTGGTTCATTTTCGAAAGTTCTTTTCTCTTATTAGTAGATGCATCATTCAATTTAATTTATTGCACCGTGGGAGTAATTGGATTAAGAATATACAAATTATCTATCAATGCACCATCACAGATAATAATTCTATCTTTCCTTATAAAACCTTGTCATTAAAAGAAACAGAATATCCATCCATAAATAATTTAGAAACCGAAATTAAATTCTTTTTAAAATGAGTTACATAAAGATAATTCCTCAAAACAAGAGTTTTATTCTTGTTAAAAGATAAATAGACGTCTCCCACTGCAACAGCCGCTACTCTTGTAGCATTCCCATTAGTAAGGTAATCTCCCATCACTAAGCTGTCGGGTTTGATGAAACCCCTGTAAAGAATTGCAGACATGGTCAGTAGCTCCCATATCTACACGCCAAGTGTCAGTAGATACAGCCGCTAAACACGATTCAACAATTAGTACAAAAGACTTACCATTCTGGTTCCACTTCAGAAGAAGGCAGTCAGCCTTGTAGTGTCCCAACTGCTTGCATTTGAAGCACTTGAATTTAGGCTTCTTGACCGTACCAGTCTTTGCTTTCACTTGGTTCACCGGTGCTGAATTCCCTTGCTTCTTCTTATTCCTACCGCATTTCGGCCTAGGATGAGGAGCATTTTCAGCAACATGAACCTAAGAAGGTCTACGAAACAGTTATTCCACCGCCACAAGTTCTGTTAGAAGTTCCGCCAACGTGTACAAATGTTTGTTCATACCGTAGTTCAGGTGAAACTGTACAAAACTCCTAGGCAAGCTTTGGAGTATGATATCGACCTGGGTTTCCCCATCGATTTCAGCTCCAAGAACTTCCAACTCATTGAGTTGGCCCATCATCCTAAGGACATGCTCCCTTACGGGAGTGCCCTCAGCCATTTTGGTGTTCATTAGATCAGACATGCCCTTCGACCTAGCAGGACGACTCTGATGCCCGAAAAGTTCCCTAAGATTATGCATCATATCATAGGCCGTGGTCATAGCTTGATGTTGAGTCTGAAGCACATTTGACATAGAAGCCAAAATATAGCACTTAGCCATCCTATCAGTTTTGACCCACGTATTATAAGCAACTCTTTGCTCTTCGGTAGAGTCATCAGTAGGTGCCGGAGGACATTTCTTAGTGAGAACAAAAATATAATCTTCAGCAATTAAAACAATATCCATATTTCGTTTCCAGTCAACATAATTAGTGCCAGTAAGTTTGTGCTCTTTAAGTATAATAAAAAGTGAGTTGAGTGTCATTTGAAAATCCTGAGAATCATAAATAATAAACAGATCAAACACTTCGAATTTATAAATTTATATTGAATCTCTCAAAACAATATAAAATAAAATTCACCAATATCTCAAGCACCGTGAGTCTGCATGCTACGATAGTGTGGACGTATACAAACCCGAATATTTACAAGAGAAAGTTTTATCCAATAATTTCATTTGTCAACCTAACTTTATGAAAAAATAATTAATAGTCGGTTTCTCTTTAGCCATGCAAATAACAGCAGTGACTCCGATGGGGGAGGATACTTATTATTTGCATCTAAGTGTACACCATTATTTGACCCCAAGTCCATTACGCAACTTATGTGCCTTACAGATAGAGAAGTACACATGCGCTTGGATAACTTCCTACAGTCATCTTAAAGAAGTTTGTACCAGTGATCCGTGAATAAACTCATCCGATGGGGAAGAAGGCTCTATTGCCAACGCGCAAGTTTACTCACATCACTTACAAACTAATAATTGAGGCCGCGGGAATTAATTACTAATCACCTCTCCCACTTAGTTATTTAAACACCGAGGATTTTTAACATGCATATAATATTTAAATAATAAAATATACATCCTTAGCATGCTTCTATTAATGAATAATTTTTTAAAAAAAAATTCACATAGAACATGCCACATTTATAACAATTAATTGTCAAGTTAAAACAATTAAATCAATTATATATGTAAATAAAGTTCATATAATGATGGGATCAAGTAAATGGGACCAGCTGGCCCAAAGCATCAAATAAGAATAAAATGACCAGCAGACTAATTAATTAATCAAGCCAAATGTCCACGGCCCATATTGGCACGACATGTGCAGTCCAACAGCACGAAAACTGCCCTACATTGCTGCCGCACGCTACGTGCAACGATGCCACGCCGCTGTCCCTCGCTGGCCGGAGTTCTCAGGTGCCATCAAGTCTCGACAGCCCCACAACACACACACCACGACCGGTCCGCCATGGATTCGCCCGGAAGGTTCAGTCTGCAACGACAACCAACGTGTGAACTCTGTCGCCGTCCAGAGCTCACTGTCGATCACTACCGAGAGCCATTTCCATCTACCGTGCATCGCCCGCACCCCAGACTTTGCGCACAGTCCTCCCAGCAGCGCCCATCGCGCCGCTGCTCAAAGACCATGCTAGGTCCGTCTGTGCTGGCAGTAGCTTTCTGCCGGTACCATCTCACAACCAAGGAAAATCGGCAGGCAAAATTGTAGACTCGCCAGCAAATAGTGAAGGCCCGATCGAACAGAGGACAGACCCGTCCCGGAATCATCAGCGACTCGCTCGGAGGCTCCTGTCCAGGTTTGATGCCACTCGACGTCTCGCCAGTCACCTCCCATTGCCAACTTCGCCGCCATGAGCAGTTGCCAAAACTTGGCGACGTATCGCCATCCGAAATGCACTACCGAGGCCCGCCTTCATCAGCGATGGTCCAGCGTTCTACCAAAACAACGTCGCTTCATGCTTTCGCCGTCGACTTGGCAGGCAGTCCACAATCAGATTTTGCCAACCGCCATGTTCTTTCCGCCTAGTATCATGGATGTCCATCGCTTGCCGCACGATCATCCCATCCTGTCGTGGCTGCACACGCCAGGTCTGTCCAGTGATCCCTTTTGCAAAGGTAAGACGACATAAAAGCTTTCACCAGCCCATCACCATTGGCAGCCCATCAACCGATCATTCAGCCTCCAACCCATGATCGCGACCCCCTTTCTTTCTCCGTCGCTCATGGTGCAGTTGTGAGTGTGGTGTCCAGGGCATATGAATAGCAGATAATTTATGTAGGGTTTCATGGATAAATCAAAATTATACAAACCCTAATATTATGCCTTTTATCATGCGATTACATCCAGATCATATCACATAATCATATAATCCCTTCCATACATGCTTTCAATTCGATAAATAACACACGTATGGCTCAAACCCTACCTAACGTCTCACGTTTCACCCCGAAACCAACGCTCTGATATCAATTATTGGCTTTTGGATCGTTTGGTTCAGTGTGATCCGTTAGAAAACCAAGTAAACAATAATAACGGAAGCAATAATTAAAGTTTACCTTTCTTCAAAGTTGATGTAGAGGATGAATAGTTGTAGAGAACTACCTCTTGATATTCTACTGTATGACCCAAGTCCAATCCTGATGTTGTGTGGGCAACAATCTACAGGATTTCTCAATCTGCTTTCTCACCCTCTCTGTTCATGTCAAAAGTGGCATTCACTTAGGGTTGCAGGAAGCTGAGATGACTTATATATTGGGTTACAACAGGGACCAGGAGGAGAAATTGGGTTGGACCTCTGGGCTTAAGTATCCAAGCTTAGCCCAAAACTTATACTTAAGTCCAATAATAATAATATAGTCCACTAAAATATTATTACTCCACTGTCTTTCAAATCCCAAAATTATATTTTGGGCTCCTTCTTATTATGAGCCCGACAGTCTCCCCATGTTTAAGATATACAATGTCCATTAATTAATTAAGTTACTGACAACTCAAATTAATTAATATCTCTTCCGAGAGTAGTACTACTCAACCTTATTATCATGTCGGAATTAATCCACTTGTAAGATTTACATGATAAACCTTATGAGCTCCTCAAGGGGACATCATCAACCTATGTCGGATACTGATCCTTTCTACAATCAACATCACACCATAGTGACAGCACTACTTCCCAACTCACTGAGTTTGTTGATTTAATACATGAAAATCTCACCCATTGATGAATCAAAGAAATACATACTGCCCTATGTGTTGAGGTTATTGTATAGGGATTAAGAGCACGAACATCCATAATAACTGAGATCAAGTTCTCCTATATAGACAGTATAAGTCGAACGATCTCAAGCGGTCCTGCTCAATACACGCAAGGTGCACTAATGTTATTCTATAGTCAAGACAAATTAATACCAAATCACACTACAACCATTCCGATAGATAGTCCCCGTCTATCTCAGTTGTGAGCATCTGTTTATACTTTATAAGGAAACCGATAATATGATCTTCCGCGTGTTGTTGCAGAACATATTATTTACAGTATAAAGTAAATGGACTTTTGCACAAACCTATAAATAAACAATTTATAATATGCAAAATGTTTGATCATATGATTCTCATTTCAAATAAAATTGTTAAAATATTATTCAATACAAAAGCTAAGCTTTTAGTATACAATCTAACACATCCTGTACCATATCCAAACCCTAACTCTATCCGAAGAAGCAGTAGAGAGAGATTCGTTTGACGAATCAAGTGAGGACCAAGTGAAAATTCAAGATGGAGTGAGACACAACTACTCCCACAGTTAGGGTTTTATTCGTTTTTTAATTTATCTTGTAATTTTTCAAATTATGGTTAAGATCTATCCAACATGATTGTTCTTCGCAACATCATGGGCTAGAATCGTTTTGGTAGTTCTAGGATTTATAAAGGTTTTATGAGTTAATTGAACTTTCATGTGTATACTCCGTACAACACTACTTGTGGTTTATTTTATATATAACTATGCGTTTATAATTCATATTCACGGTTATTTTGTGGATCTTCAACTGTTATATAGAGTCTGAATATATATCTTGGTTGTTGATTAAGTGCGTTCACTGCTGAACAAGATTCCATGTTATGATTCTAAGTGAGGGGACTCCGAAACTTCATTAGAATGATCATATATAAATATTTATTAATTGAATTGTATTCAAGTCAATAAGTAGGATAAAGAGGATAATTTTATAGTACGTATAAAGGGAGATCATATCGGGTTAGAGTACTAAGTGCACGGAAAATAATTGATACTGATAGTACCTGAAAGGGGGGTTAAATTATATCTCTTACTCTGAGGATATTCATACGTGTTACACACTTATTTACTCGTGTATATAGAGATTGATTTGCATGGCTTAGTGATGCGTTTATATTCCACAAGGCAGAGTCGGATAGTACACATGAAAGGGATATTAATGAGTGAAATTGGATTGCCCTAAGAGTTACCTATTCTCTCACTTGATCACTTTCGTTAATTCACTATTGCTTGCTTATTTTGATTGTTATTTAATTATTTATTTTGTAGTTAATTAATAATTCTCAAACTTTATTTCCAAATCATAGTTTTAATTAATTTAGATAATAATAAATTGATAATCATCCATCCTTTAGGTTCAATAATATAACTTGGACGCTTACCTAAGTTATAATTACATTCTTACCAAGTTATAGTTATATCCTTCATACTTGGGGATTAATTGTGTGTTAAGAAAACGACCATCACTAGGCAGAGCTCATCTTTGGCAGCAGGGCAAACCTTGGCTCAACTAGAAGATCTTGAATCACCGTGGTAGGACCGACCTCGGCTCAGCCGAAAGACTGCGGACCTTTGCTGGGCAAACCTCAGCTCGGTATGAAGGCCTCGAATCACCTTGGCGGGACAGACCTCAACTCGGCTAGAAGACCTCGGATCATCTGGGATGACAGACCTCGGCTTAGCCGGAAGACATCGAATCACCTTGACGAGATAGACCTCGGCTTGGCCAGAAGGCCTCTGACCTTAGCAGGGCAGACCTTGGCTCGACTAGAAGACCTCGAATCAACTTGGCAGGACCGACCTCGGCTCGAACAGAAGACCTCGGACCTTGGCAGGGCAGACCTCGGTTCGGTCGAAAGATCTCGGATCACCTTGGCAGGACAGACCTCGGATCACCTTGGCATGACGAGACTCGGCTCAGCCAAAAGACCTCGGATCATCTTGGCGAGACAGACCTCGGCTCGGCCAAAGACCTCGGACCTTAGCAGGGCAAACCTGGGGGACTTCAACCTTGTCTTATGTGTTGTGAGGTGACTTATGTATTGACCAATCACATTACGCATAATAGACCTAGGGGACTTCAGCCTTATCCTATGTGTTGTGTGGTGACTTAGGTGTTGACCACCTATCACAATACTAATGAATGAAATTGTATACGTAAATAAATAAAAGTTTAAATAATTTGGTGACGAATTAGCGGGTTATTTAAAAAAAAACTAAAAGAAAATTAAAAGGAAAGAAATAATAATTGAACTAGGGCCTCATTAGTAAATAATGTAATAAGGTGGCATTATAATTTGATATTTTAAAGGCTAAGATTTTTTGTCTCCGGGGACATTGTGCGCCCAAATACTTTTTAGTATTAAATGATATACATTTTTGTATAAGGACGTGTACCCTTTATTTTTTAAAAATTAAAAAAATAACGAAAATGTATAATCTTTAGAACAAAATTTTATACTTTTATGAATTAAAATATATACTTTTTATAACAAAATGTTATACCCTTACACATCTTATGCATATGGGGACACAAGAGACCAACTATATTTTAAATGGGAGTCATAATGAGTGCATCCACACCTCTGACACGGTGCACCAATTGATTCAAACTATTAAATTATAACATATTTATTTTAAACAATGATTTTTTCTTTTTATTTTTTTGCTTTTTTATTATAAAAAATAAAATTGATTACGTTCTTATCCGTTAAAAACAAAATTCCTTATTAATCTTTACAAATCAACAAATGCCGTCCAATAAATTTTCAATGTATTTAGATTTTTTTTTTAATTTTTAATTTCGACAGATAAGAAATAAATATATATTAATCTTAATAAAATTTTCCAGTAAATACTCCTCCATGAACTTGATCAGGTGCGATTAGAGCAAGCGTACTCTATCATATGTAGCGATTGACTAAGTTTAAATATCGATCCAAGGGATATTTAAATTTAAAGTGTATCCGAATTCGTTTACAATCATGCTTTATATAAGTGATTAGATTTTGAGTTTTGAAAATTAAAAGAGCAATTAATTTACCGATTAACTAAGGAAGTAACAAGTAGAAATAATTAACAACTAAATCGTATCAAAGAGAGTATCAAATAATCAAAATGGAAATTAAGTGGATGTAGAAATAATGTAAAGAGGAGCAAGGCTAACCACATTCAAAATCAAGGACACAACAAGAACTTATTAAATTCAAATGACAAACATCAATGATAATTGGAATAGAAGCAATCACATATATTCCCCTAATCCCTTTGGCCAAGGTGATTAAAGTTTCAAATTATTATAAGTTTCAAACACAAAAGATTGTATCTCATTTTCAATTCCCTTAAAAGGTACAATGATTATAAGAATGGTCTTCTCACTCAATCAACAACCAAAGATGATGAATTAATTAAATATTCCAACATGAATGTTCTAAGTATGAAAAGATGTTACATATACTTCACATAATAACATACAAAATCCATATTAAAACATGATTCAACCAAAATCCTAATAACAATATTGAAATTGTCATCCTTATATCATAAATGGAGAATTTAACCACATACATCATAATACAAATCAAGTAAATCATAGATCAAGTTAGAAATTCAAAAATCACATTAATTAACCCTTTAAAAATCAAACCCTAATTCATCATGTGATTAGCCTCACAAGAGGTCTAGCCAACAACAAACATCATAAAAATATCATTAAAATGCTCACAAACATCTATTGTTGAATAAAATAAGGAAAATACAAAGTAAAGGCAAATTTCTCCCTATTTGGATGTGGGTTAAATCTTCCCTTCAAGTTTCAATTCCCACTCCTGAATCCTCAATATAAAAAAAGATATTTAATATTTTAGGCAGTGCATAAAATATTGAAATATATTTATAAAATATGGATATATATATATAATATTTATATTTAATATCGTTGAATTTGATTTATTTTATATTTTTGAATTTCAATTAATAACATGGCCATATTACAAATTTATTTAATATTTAAATTTTGAAGATTATATCTAAAGCTTCAATTTTATTTAATCATATTAAATTTATAATGAAAGTTTAAGTTAATTAATTTACATTTAATTCTGTAAATACTCGTAATAATTTTCAAAGTATAATTTTTTTAAAAATAAAAATGTGAGAAAAAAAATCAAATTTATACTTTTTTGTATAAAAATAATATAAAAACTAAAGTACTAATTACAATAAAAATTAGTAGTAAATTGATTTATTATTTGACAGAATAGTAGTAATTATTATTGAAAATTATTAAATGATCAAATAAATAATATGACAAATTATCATGTGCATCTGGGTGCACCTTGCACCATTTTAAAAAAAAAACTTATACACTTATGAATAAAAATTATATATTATTAAATAAAAATATACACACTTTATTAACGAATTTTCTGTTAGTTTTTTAATGAGAAACTGAATGTAAAAAAGCTATTAAGAAATATATATACATTATTGAACAAAAAATTATATATATGGATTGGATGCAAGTGTACACCCAGATGCATAAAATATCAACTTAAATAATATTAATAAGTATGTTATATGAAATAAATTATATTTTCAAATTTTTAATTAAACATCTCTATGTTATTTATAAAAAATATTTAAAAGAGGATTAAATTATTTCTTTAAAAAAATCAAAAATATTTATATTGGAGGTGGAGACAAATTAATGATGCATCGAAGAGAAAAAATGACACTTTAGAAAGAGAATGCAGAGTGAAGACAACGGGTAGAGAATAGGAGGGTGAACACCGCATAAAACACTCTAAACACCATGGTGGAGAATAGAATAGTGCATATATGGATCTAAACACCATACCATAGAGAATAGAAGATTGCATAAATGATGGAGAATAAGAAGAGTGCATACCATGGTAGATCTAAACACCGTGGTAGAGAATAGAAGGGTGCATAGATTGGTGGTAGAGAATAGAAGAGAGCATAGCTTGGTTTAGATATATGAAGAGTGCATGGTAGATCTAAACACTGCATATATCATAAAGAATAGAAAAGTGCATAGCTTGTTAGAGATATAAGAAGAGTGCATACCATGGTAGACCTAAACATTGTGATAGAGAAAAAAGAGTGCATAGCTTGTTGGACATACCATGGTGGAGAATAGAAGATGCTGCTAACAATAAATACAGATTCTCTCAATCTCAACATCATATTCTTTCACTAATAAAATGGATGAGATTCTCTTGGGTCAATGTAACCCTGGGTCAGCTAAGTAAGTCTCTATTTCTTATCTCATAGTAAACTAAAAGAAGACTTTTCATTGTCCTATGTGTTATCTTATGAGTGAGTTTAGGCTTAGGTGTCAGTTTCTTAGAATTTTGATTTAATTTAATAGATTTATTCATTATGCATTTATCATTTGTAACATACATTTTAGAGATTTAAATGTTAATTATGAATTTTTCTTTTCATTTCTTAATTAATTTTTAATGACAAATTTTATGATTATTTTGTTATATAATACAAATTATTGATGGTTCATATAATGTAAAAGAAATTATTTAACATATAATTAGTTTTTATTAAAATTGTGGTTACAATTTTCAAATAATAAATTAAAAATTATTTTTTAATTTATTTAACTAAAATACCTTTAATGTCATATTCAAATGTGACATTTTGATATGTATTTCAAAAAGGGTAGGTCTTGCGTAAGACCGTCTCACGTGAGGCCATTTTGCACTTTTTAAAATTATTATCATTTTCTCTATAAAATATTATCACTTTTCAATTATACAGTAAATTGTTAATGAAATTACATTATCACTTTTCATTAATTGAGTATAACTTTTTTATTTTAGAAGTTATCACTTTTCATCCGTCTCACGTAAGCTGTTACGTAAGTCGATCTCACACAATCAGTATTTGCTTTTCAAAAAATGGATACTAATACTTCTACAACTTGGAGTGTGATATTTTTTACGTGACCATATGTGGTGATACTTGAATATATATATTTGTGTATGATTAATTTATTGAAATGTGTATTGATTTTGTTCGATAAATTTATTTATTTATTTTTCTCTTGTAATTCGATTATTTATTTTGTAATAGACTTCGGTTGTTTTTTCTAATCTTCTGGCATATCTATATAAGTCTCTTTGTGAGATGATGTCGATGTGAGATGTGTTGTGAGACTGATCAACTAATTATCAAAATATGATTGTTATATATATATAGTTGAAATATATTTATTGTTAGTTAAAATATATTTTTTTTCTTAAGTATGATAAAATATAATTAAAATATGACTATAGGGTATTATAGTATGATTCATTAAAAACATACTTTAACTAATTAATAAGTAATATATTTTACCTATATAATAATCATAAATTAGTAATGGGCCGACCAGTCATACATGTTAGAGTGATTTGATTAAGTATTAAACGACTCTCCTCTCTATCACCTTAAACTTTTAAAAACATGGTATCAGAGCCCATGATTAACAAAGGTCCAGGGTTCGAACCTGATAAGCATCTTCTTTGTATACAAAATAATTTCCAAGTATTACTTAGGATATCAATTGCAACTTAAGCAAGAAACCAAGTTAAATATCGAACTCAAAGGATGACGTATTATCAATTTAATTATTAACTAAATTAATTAAGACAAAAGGCAATAAAATTGAGATATAGAGTTATTAAACTACAAAATAATTAATTATAATAACAAATAAAATAAATTGAGCACTAGAAGAATACGAATATGACTCAAGAATGGAGAATAGGTAGCCCTAGGATAATCCGGTTTCACTCATTAATTTCCCTTTCGTGTATCAATATCCGACTCTGCCTTGTAGAATATGGACGCATCACTAAGACATGCAAATCTACTCTATGAACACAAGTAAACATGCGTGTAACACGTGTGAATAACCTTGAAGCAAGAGATATAATTTCAACCCCCCTTTCTAGGTACTATCGGTATCAATTATTTCTCGCTAGGATTGATACTCTAACCCGATATGATCTCCCTTTATAGGTACTATAAAATTAAATTCTTTATCTTTCTTATTAACACGAGTTCAATTAAATTAATAAATATTCATATATGACAGTTCTAATGAAGTTTCGAAGGTCCCTCACTTAGAATCATAACATGAAATTCTGTTCAACAGTGAACGCGCTCAATCAACAACCAAGATATATATTCAAACTCTATATAACTGTTAAAGATGCACAAAATTACTGTGAATATGAATTAAAAATGCATAATCATATATAAAATAATTCCACAAGTAGTGTTGCACGGAGCATACACACGAAAGTTCAATTAATTTATAAAAACCTTTAAACCCCTAGATCAACCATAAAGGCTCTAGCCCATGGTGTTGTAGGAAACACACATGGGGATTGGATAGATATTACCCATAGTCTGGAAAATTAGAAAATAGAAGAAAAGAAGTAAGAAAACCCTTGGTGTATTGATCTCCTTTCCTTCTTTCTTCCGTCTCTTCAAATCCTCTTGATTCTCCTTCTTGAATTCACATATAAATCTTCACAGGGATGGATAGATGGCGAAAGGAATGGATGTGATGGTGTGGGGGGTGATCCCCCTTGTGGGGTGGTGTACTACAAATTGTGGCACTCTCACATGAATAATGATGCAAACAAATATATATATAGGTGTGAGAAGGGTATGAAATAAGAAATATTGGTGAATCATGGAGGATTATGTGATAAAGATATTAATTGTGCTCCAAGAAATAGGAAATATGGGCTAATTTTCACAAATTTTCGGAAATTCTTGGAAATTCTCGCTGGCAGCTGTGCAACCTCACGATTTTGAGCATAACTTCCTCGTTCGAACTCCAATTTGAGTAATTCTTACTCCCAAATGATCCTCTCTTCCGTGGCTTTCCAACCATATATCAAACCATCAGTTATGAGCTCCAAAAAAAATACAAAAATTATGAAAGTTGAACGTGCATTTTTCAGCATTCCTCTAACTTTTCACTTTTGATCATTTTCCACCTAAAACACAGTTGTAGACACTTGAATTTTATTGCATATTAAAGGAAAATATGTGGCAAATTAATGCAATAATTATAAATTAATTATTTGTTTATTATGGAATTTAAATAAATAAATTCCTAAAATAAATGAGTAAATAATTGATAATTAAGCCAAATCCAGTCAATTAAGTCTGACTTAAAGTCTAAGCAAGTGAAAGGCCCAAGCCCGCAGAATCAGGTCAAATCAACCCTGGACCAATCAGACTGCGAGTTATTTATGGGGCTTCCTCACCCTTCTCCTATATAAAGACCCCTCCTCCATTCATTCCAGGGACACTAAAATATCTGAAGACAAAAGCTCTGAAGAGATCAAGAATACGAGCAGTGTTCCCTTGAATACTTCAAGCATCTTCAAGTGAAGAACAACCGCCGAATCGAAGAGAAGGTTCTAAACCCCTTCGATCCGGCGTTCTTCAAAAGTAATAGCAGCCAAATCGAAGAGTAAGATTCTAAACCCCTTCGATCCGGTGTTCTTCAAAAGTAATAGCCGCCAAATCGAAGAGTAAGGTTCTAAACCCCTTCGATCTGGCGTTCTTCAAAAGTAATAGCTACCAATTGGAGATCAAGGTGCTAAGCCCCTCCGAAGTGAAGATCAAGATCCAAGTCAAGCGAAGATCAAGATCAAGTGAAGATCAAGTCAAGTCGAAGATCAAGCTCAAGATCTTCAAGTTATGAACACTCAAATCTTCAAGTCTTCAAGTGATCTTCGAAGATCTTCAAGCCTTCATGCGGCCTTCGAATCTTCAAAGCTTCAAGCTCAAGATCTTCAACAAAGCTTCAAGTCTTCAAGCCTCTAAAGCTTCAAGCTCAAGATCTTCAACGAATCTTCAAGTCTTTAGGCCTCCAAAGCTTCAAACTCAAGATCTTCAAGGCATCAAGTAAGCTTCAAGTCAAGAACAACCACTAATCCGGGATCAAGGCTTCAAGTCCCCCAGATCAAGTGTTCTCCGATGAAGGCTCTCTAGTTAACGTTCAATCGGAACAAAGGTTTAAAGCCTCCGGGTCAACATTCAAGACTACACACTCAAGTTCGGACAAGCTTCGTTTGAAGATCCGACTTAACATACAAATCAAGTCAACACAGTCATCAAACACTTCGTCAAAGAAATCAAAGTCAACCAACACAAGTCAAGTCAAAGACACATTGGTTCGAGAGAAGAATCAGAGGATTAATTGAGATTGTAATCTGCTTACATATTCTTCAAATTAAATCCATTTGAAATTATCTTTGTATGCAATTTTATATTTATTTCATTATAAATATAAAATTTATTGTTACAAATTTTGGCACGTCCTGTGGGACAGTCTCTACCTCTCATCTCTTCTCTCAACAAGCACAAAGATACAAAGTATGACTCCTCTTAGGATCACGATAAAAAGTTCATCTACCTCAAAGCCTTTAGAGCTACAAGCTGTGAAGATGCAAGTTATGACTCCGCTAAAGATTGCGATACGAAGGACTATTGCATCAAAGCCTCCAGAGTTGCAAACTGAAAAGGTTGAAGTCGTTACAAGAAGTATGTCTGAAGGCTCCTCAAAGATAAATCGTATGGTGGGGATTACTCTCAATAAGCCATTGCACAGCGACAAAGATGGTGAAGATGACTCTATCTGCTCAACTCCTCACTCTGCGGTGATGACGACGAGTGTTGTAACTATCGAGGATCAACTCGTAAGTATGATGAAAGCCATTGAAGGACTCAACAAGCACATGGAAGCTCAAGATTTAAAAATCTCCAAACTTATGAAGAAAATGGAGAATGCGGAGACAAGCCATATAAATAAGAAATAAGTTGAGATTGAGCACGGGGAGGAAGACTCAACGAAGCATCATCTATCTTAGATACATACTCCAAGGAATTCAGCCTAAAACTTTTGAAGTGTTAGCTTCAAGAGCTCACGACATGGAGTTAAGCTTGACATCAAATGACATCGAATGGCCCCCTATTCAAGACTCTTACGGGTTTGAATACATGTCCTTCGATGAGCCCTTGGAAGGGAAACCACAAACAAAGTATGCCGTTTCTATAAAGATTAACAGAAATAAAGTTGAAGTAAGAGAAAATAGTGCAGCCCAAGATTGGAGACAATAAACTGTTGATAAATCAAGACAAAGCTCCTTGACACGAGCTAAAACTGTCTACATCATGCTTCCTGACACGAGCGAAAACTGTCTACATTACGCTCCTTGATATGAGCTTAAACAATCTAAAATCCTCAAGTTACGCTCGTTGATATGAGTATAAACTATCTACACATCAAATCAAATCTCCTTGAGAAGAGACGAAACTCTCTACATGTTACACTCCTTGACACGAGCTAAAAATATCCACACAATGCTCCTTGATACGAGCTTAAACTGTCTAACTCAAATTAAATCTCCTTGAGAAGAGACGAAACTCTCTACATGTTACGCTCCTCGACACGAGCTAAAAATATCCACACAATACTCCTTGATACGAGTTTAAACTATCTAAAATCCTTAAGTTACGCTCCTTGATATGAGTATAAACTATCTACACATCAAAAGGAAAAAAAACTCTCTACACATAAAGCTCCTTGATATGAGAGAAAATATCCACACAATGCTCCTCGACATGAGAGAAAACTGTCCACACAATGCTCCCCGACACGAGTGAAAAATATCCACACAAGGCTCCTTGACACGAGCATAAACTGTCTACAAGTTCAAATTCAAGACTCATTGATACGAGTATAAATTATCAGCAAATTCAAGTTCAACGCTCCATAATGCATGAGCCTAAATTGTATGTTACTCCTGGCCCTCATGATTATAAAATGTGTACGACACTCTCCCAATTTAAACCAAATCATGTTCCTTTGAACTACGTTATGACTTGATCCTCTTCAAAAAGATACGTAGGCAGCTTAGCACTTCACTAAGTTCAGTCATAATTCAGGCTATTCATATTAAGTTGGTGAGGCAAGCAATAAAATTCAATCATGTTGATCAAGAATGGATTATCGCAATTTGTTCACTTTAACACAAAAGCGTCCGTGAACAAAATGCGAGGGGGCATTTTTAGGCACTTGAATTTTATTGCATATTAAAGGAAAATATATGGCAAATTAATGCAATAATTATAAATAAATTATTTATTTATTTATTATGGAATTTAAATAAATAAATTCCTAAAATAAATGAGTAAATAATTGATAATTAAGCCAAATCCAGTCAAATAAGTCGACTTAAAATCTAAGCAAATAAAAGGCCTAAGCCCACAGAATCAGGTCAAATTAGCCCTTAACCAATCAGATTGCGAGTTATTTATGGGGCTTGCTCACCCTTCACCTATATAAGGACTCCTCCATTCATTCCAGGGACACCAAAATATCTGAAGACAAAAGCTCTAAAAGAGATCAAGAATACGAGCAGTGCTCTCTTGAATACTTCAAGCATCTTCAAGCGAAGAACAACCGCCAAATCAAAGAGTAAGGTTCTAAACCCCTTCGATCCGGCGTTCTTCAAAAGTAATGGCCGCCAAATCAAAGAGTAAGGTTCTAAACCTCTTCGATCCGGCGTTCTTCAAAAGTAATGGCCACCAATTGGAGATCAAGGTGCTAAGCCCCTCCGAAGTGAAGATCAAGATCCAAGTCAAGCGAAGATCAAGATCCAAGTCAAGAAAAGATCAAGATCAAGATCAAGTGAAGATCAAGTGAAGTCGAAGATCAAGCTCAAGATCTTCAAGTTAAGAACACTCAAATCTTCAAGTCTTCTAGTGATCTTCGAAGATCTTCAAGCCTTCAAGCAGCCTTCGAATCTTCAAAGCTTCAAACTCAAGATATTCAACAAAGCTTCAAGTCTTCAAGCCTCTAAAGCTTCAAGCTCAAGATCTTCAACAAATCTTCAAGTCTTCAAGCCTCTAAAGCATCAAGCTCAAGATCTTCAAGGCATCAAGCAAGCTTCAAGTCAAGAACAGCCACTAATCCGGGATCAAAGCTTCAAGTCCCCCAGATCAAGTGTTCTCCGATGAAGGCTCTTTAGTCAACGTTCAATCCGAACAAAGGTTCAAATCCTCCGGGTCAACGTCAATACTACACACTTGAGCTCGAACAAGCTTCGTTTGAAGATCCAACTTAACATACAAGTCAAGTCAACACACGTTGTCAACACAGTCAGCATACACTTTGTCAAAGAAATCAAAGTCAACCAACACAAGTCAAGTCAAAGCCACATTGGTTCGAGAGAAGAATCAGAGGATTAATTGAGATTGTAACCTGCTTACATATTCTTCAAATTAAATCTATTTGAAATTATCTTTGTATGTAATTTTATATTTATTTCATTATAAATGCAAAATTTGTTGTTAAACAGTAGAACACCTCAAATGCACCTTTTCTCACATATATTGATTATAAAAAACTTATGCTAATATATGACAATAATTTTCATAAAAAAGGTATTAAATTGGACACTAAAACATGCTTATTTTCACTCTCATCAGAACCTCACCGCCACCCATTTATTAGAAAATTCCACATGCAAGGCTTGAGGTAAAAGTTAACCCCGCCTGCATATGAGGGGGCATATTAGAGTGATTTGATTAAATATTAAACGACTCTCCGCTCTATTAGCTTAAATTTTTAGATGAGGTGGTCATTTAACAACACATATACTCCTCTAACAAGAGTGTCAATTTGACAAAAACTCTATCAATACAATTCAAAATTTAAATTAAATTTAATTATATTATATATACCCCATTCACTAAGTATACATTTTTTATTAACATATATAGTATAATTTTATTGTGTATAGGTAGCTTTTACTATGTCATTATTAATAATTTTTATGATATTTTTTAAAGTAAGAAAATGAATTCATTTTAAATGAACAAAATAAAATATTTAATTATTAAAAACAATAACTTAATAGTCCCGCGTAACACGCGGGTTACATGCTAGTATTTATTAAACTAACTAGCTTTTGTAACTGTGCGTTGCACGAGATCTGATTTTCACAATGTAATTTTTAATTTAGGACGGAGAAATACCCAGCATGTTTGCTCATGTGTCCTTTATCGCATTAACTTTACCGTGAATAAAATCTACATCATGCTCCTGTGAAGCCCTTGAGATATATAACATTCAAAGCTATCGTAATCACATCCGGGGATGTTGTCAAATCTGTCAATAGAGAACGAATCTGCGGGGGCAAATAGTTGCTAACCCCCTGATCTAATTCCACTCTCGTGTGAATTGGAGCCACAGTTTGCGCTTCCAAATTTGTCTCAACTGCTTGAGAGGTATGCATTGGAAGCCGAAGTATCTTCACTTTCTATACCTTTTTGGGAGGAGTCCGAGCATCTACACATGTTGGAGTTTTCCCTATCATTTTCTTACGACAATCAGCCTCCACGTATCCAAGCATATGATAAACACAACAAAGTCAGGGTTGTTTTCATAGCCGATGAAAATAGTAATGCTGGAAGAAGGGATATCTGATGAGCATTTTCTTTGCACGCAAAATTAATTTACAAGCATTAAGGATATTAATTGCAGCTTAAGCAAGCGAGCAAGTTAAATATCGAACCCAAAGGATGACGTATTATCAATTTAATTATTAACTAAATTAATTAAGACAAGATGGCAATGAGATTTGAGAAATATTAACTAATTAACTAAATTACTAAAAATTAAATAAAAATTAAAATAAAATAAATACTAGAAGAATACGAATGTTACTCAAGAATGGAGAATAGGTAGCCCTAGGGTAATCCAGTTTCACTTATTAATTTCCCTTTCGTGTATCATTGTCCGACTCTGCCTTGTGAAATATGGACGCATCACTAAGCCATGCAAATCTACTCTATAGACACAAGTAAATAAGCGTATAACACGTGTGAATAACCTTGGAGCAAGAGATATAATTTAACCCCCTTTCTAGGTACTATCAGTATCAATTATTTTCCTGGTCAATTGGTACTCTAACCAAATATGATCTCCCTTTATAGGTACTATAAAATTACCCTCTTTATCCTACTTATCAACCTGAATCCAATTTAGTTAATAAGTATTTATACGTGATAGTTCTAATGAAGTTTTGGAGTCCCCTCACTTAGAATCATAACATGGAATCCTATTCAACAGTGAACGCGCTCAATCAATAACCAAGATGAAAATTTAGATTCTATTCAACAGTTAATGATGCACAAAACAACTCTAAATATCGATTAAGAAAGTATAGTTTTATATAAAATAAACCACAAGTAGTGTTGTACGGAGTATACACACGAAAGTTCAATTAGTTCATAAAACCTTCAAAACCCTAGACTACCAATACAGTTCTAGCTCATGATGTTACGAAGAACAATCATGGGGGTTGGATAGATCTTATCCATATGTCTTGAAGATACAAGATAAATTAGGAAACGATAAATATTAAATAGAGAATGACCTAACAAACTAATAAAAGAAAATAAATGAATAATTAAATGATAATGCCATGAATAGAGAAATTAAATAACAAACAAGTCCTATAAGTTTTTATAGTGATAAAAAGGATGCCACTTGGGTTCTTTTAATTAAACAAAATACAAACATTTCATTTTAAAAAAATAAACATTTTACCGTAGAGAAAATTAAAATTTTATCCCCATTAGAACAACCTGCCAACTCATTCTCCACTATGCATTAAGATCAATTAATTTGGCATGTGGCAATTTGAGAAAATGAACCAACTTATAACCTCATGTGCAAGACACGAGTCCACCGACTCACAGCCACCTTCTTTCTAAATGTCTAACAACATCTCATTTCCACAGAAGACACTGCACTACAGAATTTATTTCAACCAAGAAGTACAACATATAATCAAATTGGAGAATAAACTATAATTTATATTAGAAGTAATAATCTCGACTATCCTTTTAATTTATGCAAACGATACCCAACACATAAGGACTACCCCATAAACACCAAGTACGCCAACTGAACAACTAATTCAAAATGATCCTTCATTTAGGTGAAAAACAGGTGTAAAAGGCTCGAATTTAGAAAACATGATTTTGGAGGCGAGATTAGAGTGTTGTTCGACCAAGATAGCCTGTTCAACCAACATCAGTTTGGTCGAACAGAGGGTGACAAGTCGAGCAGATTGTCGAAACCTGTCCAGAGAAGTAGCTCAACTTGGAGGTGTTGCTCGATCAACATCGGCTTGGTCGAGCAGATGAAGAAGTCGAACAAAGTGGACAAAACTTACAGTGAGCTCGTTCGATTTGAAGGACTTGCCGACCAAGCATCAATGTGGTCGAGCAAGAGCAGTTTGGTCGAATAAAATGCTAAAATTGTCCAGAGAGCTTGCTCGACTAGTAGCTCCTGGTTAAACCAGTATGCCTTGGTCGAACGGCGTGTCGCTGATGCAATTTATGGTAATTATTGATGTCTTTTACCAAATTTGACGTGTGCTTCAAGCAAAGGCCCATCCTAAGCCCATAAGGAGGTCCTATGAGTATAAAAGAAGAGCTTTCGCAGGAGGAAAACATACAACATCATAGAAAATAGATTGAATTGGAGAGAGGCCACAACAATACTACACCCACAAGGGGGGACGACCCCCAACCATCATCCACATCCTTTCCTCCATCCATCCATCACTTTGAAGATTCGTTCGTTGAATCAAAAAGAGAACCAAGAGGAGAATTCAAGATGAAGAAGAACGCGACGACTCCCACATCTAGGGTTTTATTCATTTCCTAATTTATCTTGTATATTCCGGACATCCGGGTAAGACATATCCAACACCCATGATTGTTCTTCGTAACATCATGGGCTAGAGCCTTTTTGGTAGAACTAGGGCTGTGAAGGTTTTTACCAATTAATTGAACTTTGTGTGTAAACTCCGTACAATACTACTTGTGGATTTATTTTATATATGATTGTGCTTTATTAATCCATATTCACGGTCGTTTTATGCATCTTTAATTGGTATATAGAGTCTGAATATATATCTTGATTGTAGATTGAGTGCGTTCACCGCTGAACAGGATTTCATGTTATGATTCTAAGTGAGGGGACTCCGAAACTTCGTTATAACTATCATATATGAATACTTGAATTCGGGTTATTAAGTAGGATAAAAAGGATAATTTTATAGTACCTATAAAGGGAGATCATATTGGGTTAGAGTACCAATTGGCCAGGAAAATAATTGATACTGATAGTACCTAGAAAGGGGGATGGAATTATATCTCTTGCTCCGAGGTTATTCACACGT
The DNA here is from genome assembly GCA_023678885.1 of Pogostemon cablin. Taxonomy (NCBI): domain Eukaryota; kingdom Viridiplantae; phylum Streptophyta; class Magnoliopsida; order Lamiales; family Lamiaceae; genus Pogostemon; species Pogostemon cablin. The sequence continues at coordinate 9,125,800 of CM043008.1, read as the reverse complement.
GTTACATGCATGTTTACTTGTGTATATATAGTAGATATGCATGGTTTAGTGATGCGTCTATATTTCACAAGGTAGATTCGGACATCAACACATGAAAGGGAGATTAATGAGTGAAACTGGATTATCCTAAAGCTACCTATTTTCCTACTTAATCCACTTTTGTATTCTTCTAAGTGACTTTATTTTATTTGTTATTTTAAATAATTGTTTAATAGTTAATAATTTATACCTCAAACTTTTATCCCCATTCGTCTTAATTAATTTAGTAAATAATTAAATTGATAATACGCTATCTTTTGAGTTCGATATTCACTTGGTCGCTTGCTTAAGCTGCAATTGATATTCTTAATACTTGGGGATTAATTTTGCGTTCAAAGAAAACACGCATAAAGTTCTTGGCGCCGTTGCTGGGGACGGCTGATATTATTGATTTATTATTTCTATCTTGATTAAGATTTTTATTTGTGATTATTTATTTCTATCTAACCTTGGAATTTTCTGAGGTACTTGTGCACTAGAAAAGGAGAGGAAGGAAAGGAACGAATAACACAATGCTAAACATGGCCGGAGTAAGGAAGAATCCGGATAATGTTTCCATATGTGAAATTTTCACAAACTATGGAATTGGTAACATGGGGTTGATAAGAGCAAGGGGAAAGATGATGATTTTGAGATACATCCCGCTCTTATTAACATGGTAGAGAAGAATCCCTTTTCTGTAGGTTTCTTTGAAGATCCATATCAGTATCTCCGAAGATTTCTTGGTTATGCAAACACTTAGAAATGTGTTGGAGCTAATGATAATGCTAGAAGAATCACCCTATTCAAGTTCTCTTTGATTGATGGAGCAGAAGCTTGGTATGAGACTATTGATGCAGCAGATTGCACTACATGAGACCAACTGCAGCAAAAGTTCTTGGAGAGATACATGTCACCCTCAAGGATCTTAAGAATGAAATAAAAGACCACCCAATTTGTTATGAATCAGGGTGAGAAATTTCATGAGGCGTGGAACAGGTTTAAAGACATGCTCAGGAGGTGCCCATAACATGGAATGTCTTAGGCTCAATACATAAGTATCTTCTACTATGGATTGGATTGTGAGTCGTGTATTCTTATTGATGCATGATCAGGTGGAGCTCTGTTATCTAAGATAGCATTTGAAGCAGAAAAGTTGTTTGATGACATCTCTATGAATTCATGTGATTAGCCTACGGAAAGAGTAAGAGGATCATATGTACTTGAAAAGGTAAAACAAGTTGAACATCAAAGAGTGAAGCCGAATAGGGATGATGAGATCGTCTCTAATCTAGCTAACATCAACAATCTGCTAGAATCCCAACAGAAGCAGATTACAGAGTTGACACTTAGGGGGCCTAGTATACAGCAGTAAGAAGTGAAGAGTGTTGAAGATATCTTCAATCGATACATGGCTGAGAATGATGCAAGGGTTGATAGTCTTGAGGATATCATGAATGTTGATCATGCAGATTTATGTAAGCAGTTGAAGGACCTTACCTTGATTATGGGGCAGATGGCCACGAATGTGAATCAATTGACACTAACTTTGAAGGATAATTCCATCACATTGAGGTCCGAGATACAGTACGAAGATCCAATGAAGCCAGCGAGTGAAAACAAAGTGAGCAGGGGTCTTATTCGACCACCCTTCAGTTGTTCGACCAGACCTGATGGTTGAACTGAGATCGAACAAGCTCCGAAAAAATGAAATGATGATGCTTTATTTTCTAACTCGCCGTTTGACCAAAGTATCGTCTTTCTACCAGATCATCTTGGCCGAATGATGGTGAATAACAATCGAAGGAAGTGAGTCCGCGATCAGCCAAGCCATTCGACCAACACTATTCCATTCAACCAGACCATCACGGTCGAACGAAGGTTGAACAACACATCGAGAATGGGAGTTCGCAATCAACCAAGTTGTTCGACTACCCTCAGTCTGTTTGACCAGACCTCTTTGGTTGAACAGAGGTCGAACATATTCGTTCCATGCCCAATTTGATACCGAATGCTACGTCTGTTGTTCAGAACACTCTAATACCATCACAAGAGCAAAATACTGAGATTATAGTTGAGAAGAAGTGGGAAAATACAAAGAGGTTGAGAGCTGAGAAGCTTAGACTGTAGATGGATAATGAAGATGTGGTTTTCTCTCTTGATCAAGCAATGAAGATGTTTATGGAGACTCAATCGTGCAAGAGCATAGATGTGATTTCTAACTTGTTTAATCTTGATTTTAAAAGGACATATGATTATGAATTTGAGTGGTAGATTGACAAGGAGGTGTCTAGACAGCCATAGGAGGAAGGAATTCTAAGGATCATATACTTGTGACCAAGAAATGTGAGGTGCTGAGTGTAGACAAGAAGAGGGAAAGAAAGTATTTGAAGGTGAGGATGCGAGAAGACCGTCCTCTACCGTCGTGACTCTTCGACATTAAACATGAGCGCCTGCTGGGGGCTAGCCTTTCCGTTTTATTGCTTTATTTCTTTCGTGTGAGTGATAAATTTTTATATTTAAGGTGCTTACTAATTGTCAATTACATCTCTTTGCAAAGTTAGTTTCAACTTACGTTTTTACTAAGTTTTAGGGTATGATGTTATTACCTCATTGCAGCACTAAGAGTATAATCTTTTCTTTGTAATGTTTGCTAGGGGAGTTGATTTTTTGCGGTATGTTGAAACTTTAATCGGTTTTGATGTGTCAATTTTTTTTTCAATTTGTCTAGTGTTCAGTGGTGTTTCTAGTGTGTGAAGTCGATTAGATAGTCAATTAAGTCTTTCTTATAGTTCTCCTATATTATTATTTATGAATCCTGTGATGATGAGTGTGTTTGAGTTTTGATGATAGAAAAAGGTAAAAGAGTGGCAAGACGAGTTCTACGCTGAGGAGCTCGTGTATACGTTGAAGAAAAATCAGGTGCCCTCATTTCCTTACTCTAATTTTTATATGTGCTTTTAATTCATGGAGTGGAAGGATTGAGTTTATGTTTTGGTGATCCATGTGAGCTTATATTTTGAATTATGTTGAAATTCATATGCTCTTGAAATTGATAAAGGAAGTGTACTTGAGTTATATTGTGGTATGAAGTTCTATGTGTACTTGTGAGATATTGCTTACCATGAAAAGTGCTCTGTTATTTGTTAGAAACCCATGTGAGATTTTGAGCCTCGTTGATCATGTTACATAATCACATGATATTTCTTTCTGGTGAGTATCATTCTTGTACGTGTATTCTAGAACTTGCCTCTTGTCTTACTTAAAACTACATGTGTGTTAGATGATGGGAAATGATCTAAGGTCATCCTTGAATTTATGAGTTACTTAGCCAAATAATTTCTTACCAAATGATGTTTATCCTTAGTAAGCCTCGTTGAGCCTAAAAGTCTTATTTCTTTGGCAACCTACGAAGATAGCCACTTTGATATCCTATTTGAGTCTTAAATTCCTATATTTAGTGGAGAATTAAATGTTGTGTGTGAAGTTGATTTTGATGGAGTTTGGAAGGAATAAAATATTTGGAGTTGTACAAATGATTATGAGCTTAAAAATAAGTTGCTTAGGGATGGTGCCCGAAATTGGTACCCCGAGATGTTAGAGGTAGTGCCCGAAACTGATACCTCGAGAAAAAAAGAAGGAAAGAAAATGTATGTTGAGCTTGAAGGAAAGGAGAGAAAAGAAAATTAGAAGAGCATGAAAGCCTTGAAGTGTAAAATATAAGCAGTACAAAAGATCTCCGGTTTTAATTCTCTACTAATTGAGTCATTTTATCCATATATTTCCTACCTTAACCAAAGAGCCAACATTACATCCAAACAAAAGTCCTTTTTGATCCTATTGTCGAATCATACTTTTAGTGGTGGAGAGTTTGAGACATTTGGCAAGCTTATGGTTACGCATGCACTTGAATTGAATCTGAGCATAAACACCATAACCCATAAGTGTACATCTTTTACAGTTGAGTGCGAGTGATATATACTTCCCGTGAGAACATGTTAATGGAGCATTTGATTGGTGGTGTTTATCTTAATTTGTATGCTATTAATTGATTATTACGTGTAACGAGAGTTGCATGACCTAAGTTGAGGACAATTGTATTTTGAATGGGGTATTTGTTATAGTCCTTGTTTCCCCACTAATTTTCTTACTATCTCTCTTTATTTTTATTTTGTTGCCTCGAGACGAGCAACGAATAAGTTTGGGAGTTTGTTGGGAGTGAAAATAAGCGTGTTTTAGTGTCCAATTTAACACCTTTTTTATTGATATTGTTGTCATATATTAGCACAAGTATCTTATATTCAATATATTTGAGAAAAAGGTGCACTTGAGGTGTTTTATTATGTTTTAGGTGGAAAACTGGTGTAAAAGGCTCGGAATTGGAAGACACGATTTTGGAGACGAGATTAGAGTGTTGTTTGACCAAGATAGCCTGTTCGACCAACATCAGTTTGGTCGAACAGAGGGTGACAAGTCGAGCAGATTACCGAAACCCGTCCAGAGAAGTAGCTCAACTTGGAGGTGTTGCTTGACCAACATCGGCTTGGTCGAGCAGATGAAGAAGTCGAACAAAGTGGACAAAACTTACAGTGAGCTCATTCGACTTGAAGGGCTTCCTCGACCAAGCATAAATGTGGTCGAGCAAGAGTAGTTTGGTCTAACAGAATGCCAAAATCGTCCAAAGAGCTTGCTCGACAACTAGCTCCTTGTTCGACCAATATGCCTTGGTCTAACGGCATGTCGCTGATGTTATTTATGCTAATTCTGATGTCTTTTTACCAAATTTGACGTGTGCTTCAAGCAAAGACCCATCCTAAGCCCATAAGGAGGTCCTATGAGTATAAAAGAAGAGCTTTCGTAGGAGGAAAACATACATCATCATAGAGAATAGATTGAATTGGAGAGAGGCCACAACAATACTACACCCGACAAGGGGGGGGATCACCCCCCAACCATCATCCACATCCTTTCCTCCATCCATCCATCACTTTGAAGATTCGTTCGTGGAATCAAGAGGAGAATTCAAGATGGAGAAGGATGCGACGACGCCCATATCTAGGTTTTTATTCGTTTCTCAATTTATCTTGTATTTTCCGGACATCCAGGTAAGATCTATCCAACACCCATGATTGTTCTTCGTAACATCATTGGCTAGAGCCTTTTTGGTAGAACTAGGGTTGTGAAGGTTTTTACCAATTAATTGAACTTTCGTGTGTAAACTCAGTACAATACTACTTGTGGATTTATTTTATATATGATTGTGCTTTCTTAATCCATATTCACGGTCGTTTTGTGCATCTTCAATTGGTGTATAGAGTCTGAATGTATATCTTGGTTGTAGATTGAGTGCGTTTACCACTGAACATGATTACATGTTATGATTCTAAGTGAGGGGACACCGAAACTTCATTAGAACTACATATATGAATACTTATTAATTGAATTGAATTCGGGTTATTAAGTAGGATAAAGAGGATAATTTTATAGCTATAAAGGGAGATCATATCGGGTTAGGATACTGATTGGCCAGGAAAATAATTGATACTGATAGTACCTAGAAAGGGGGGGTGGAATTATATCTCTTGCTCCGAGGTTATTCACACGTGTTACACGCATATTTACTTGTGTCTACAGAGTAGATATGCATGGTTTAGTGATGCGTCCATATTCCACAAGGCAGAGTCGGACATCAACACACGAAAGAGAGATTAATGAGTAAAACTGGATTATCCTAGAGCTACCTATTCTCCTATTTGATCCACTTTCGTATTCTTATAAGTGACTTTATTTTATTTTTTTTTAATTAATTGTTTAGTAGTTAATAATTTAAACGTCAAACTTTTATCCCCATTCGTTTTAATTAATTTAGTAAATAATTAATTTGATAATACGACGTCCTTTGGGTTCGATATTCACTTGGTCGCTTGCTTAAGCTGTAATTGATATCCTTAATACTTGGGGATTAATTTTGCGTGCATAGAAAACGTGCATCAGTGAGCAACCACAACTCAGTGAAAATTAACTCATGCTCATACAAGCTAATAATTAATATGCAAAAATTTAAATTACATACAACACAATTCCTGACATATCAATAAAGCATATTTTGGTCCATTATTCATGACATAAAAGATTCGACATCGCGATTCGTTACCCGTGACATTGGTAAGGCACCATTACAGTCCAAAATCCGTATTCCATATATCGATTTACATATTCCAAATAAAGATCATAACATGATAATAATAATTAATTTATAATAAACAATCACATATGAAGCAATTAACATATATAAGATGATAAAATTCCCACCTTTACCACGTGAAAATTTAAATTCGAGTACTACACGTCACGATCCAACTCTTCTTCAGAGCCTGTATTCAAAAGACTAAACATTACTAATATGTGGTTCTACGATCATAAAATTTAATCTATAAAACATATAAGAGGTATAGAACAAAAGAAAATAGGGTTAGGGTTCTTAACGATAAAAGCAGAAAAGAAAGGGATGAGAGAACTGTTACCCTCTCTCTTGATTGCAGCCGCGTGAGAAAAGAATTGTAAGTAGGGATCAAATGAAATAAGGGCAGATACACACACACACTCACACACACACACATATATATATATATATGTGTGTGTGTGTGTGTGTGTGGGATGTACAAAAACTCTAAGGATATTCTTTTGTAGGATTTGATTAACTTTCCTTAGTTGGGAGAGTTAATATTTGGGATTGATTTGCAGAAGTAAATCTTCCTTGATGAACAAATAAAAGTGGGTTTTTTTATTTTGGGAAGGAAGAAATAGTCTTTAATTAAGAAAGTTTCAAATCTGATTCCTCCCCTTTTCATTCACGCAGTTGAAAATAATTAGGCTGGATATCGTTATGAGCTTATATTGGGTCTTTAAGAATTGGGCCATAGTAAAATACAAGTGTGAAATTTATGGGATGTTACACATTATCTTAAGGTTTTTTATTGCTTCCATAATAAGTGATATGTAATATTTTAGTAACTCATACTAAGATTATGGAACAGTTATATAACACACGAAAGATTGTAGAGATGAAAACAAAATAATTATGACACATGAAATCAGTAGAATGATTTCTATTCGATATTATGAACTTTACCTCAGATTCGAATATAACCTCGTTTTCATCTACCGAAATAGCTTGACACTTGTGTGGTTAAAAACTTGAGACCTGTGTGGTCAAAAAATAAAAAAAGTTGACATTTGACACATGTGTGGTTAAAAACTTATTCTTTTAACTGAGAATAACTGTTGATTGACTAAAAACAGAACCCTTATTTGATCCTAGTCAAACAATATAGAAAGCAAGATCTACAATCACAATACTAATCGAACTTGACAAAAATAAAAAAAGAGTTGGCAGACAGATAATTCAGAGTGTGTGTGCCAGAGATAAATATATACCTGATACAATCAATATCTTAATGCTTTTAACATGAGATCTTCTTATGAAAATCAAGCACTGTATGCAGTATGTACCGTAGAAGAATTAAATAGCCTTTCCATGTAAGTGTGATGTCATTCTTAGCTAAGATCAATCGCAAACTAATAATCAAATTAGAGAAATCATCGCGAGCACATGTGAGAGAGACAGCAACTTGTTACAACCTCGATCTGTAATTAAAATTTGAGGCCATTGAAATACTTTGTTGATGATTGAGATGAAACCATTTGTATGAAATTACCTGCAGAGACACAAAAATTGCTTGTTATTGAGGCAAGTCCTACCCAAATCATCAATAAGAATTCCAAAGCAATTACTACAATAACTGATGAGAATATACATAGTTACAGATACATGTAAACTACCCAAACAATTGAACTTTTAGGAGTTGAAACAAATTTCTGCAGACTACAATTATAAACTTATCTTTACATTCCAAGTAAAATCAATAGATTCATATCACTTATTAATTTAATACCTTAGCATGCAAAAAGTCTACAGATATAAGCTAAGTTTAGCAAATAAACAAGACGTTATTTAGAAATTTTAAATAAATATACACCAACAAAAAAGAAGTTGTAGATTGAAGTGGAGAGATGTGTGAACTTAATAAGAGGAGAAGAACCAGTTAGGAAATAAAAAAAAGAACCTGTCATCCTTTTGGCACATACATCTTAGTGGTTGTTTAATTGCTATGATGAACAATATGTAATACACCATTAGAATCTACAATTATTAATAAATTCTAAGACATCTTGCGTACATCTTGGTATTCAAGAATTTCATTCGTCTCTTATGACATTACCAAACTACTAAGATGTCTACAAAATCTAAAGTTACCAAATAGAAAATTGAAAATTCTCACTTCAAAAAAGAAGAAAAGGAGAGAAAGACCTACCCGACTTCCAAATTTTTATCCAAATCCCTCACATTAGTACTTAGAGATTGACACCAGAAATCAAGAATCGATGGACACAGATTCAAAATTATTATGCATTCCCTATCCAAAATTTACACCATAAACTTCTAATCGTGGTGAGCCAGCTAGAATTTTTCCTACGCCACTCGTCGAAGTCGAAGATGGCATAAGAAGCGACGAAGGATGAGTCACCGGGATCAGAGGTTGTGATTCTGTTCTCAAATTCCAGGTTCATCCTGCATTCACTGCTGAAAAGAATAAGTGCATTGAAGGTAGAAAGAGAAATCAGTCGATGCTGAATGCTGATATATCATAATAATTCAGGAGTGTGGCATCAATGGTTCTTAAAATTGAAAACAGATGCTGATAGATCGCAATGGAGTGTGACTTCGATGATTCTTAAAATAAAAAAGTGTTTCATCTTATTCATGCAATCAATGGGTGTGGAAACATATTGGGACAGTTACCGATCTAAACAAAAATACATTTAGGTTAGTGTAAATAGAGGGCTGAGATTATTTTTTAGAGGTTAGTGGCCAAGATTGAAACTTAGAACATACCAAAAATAGAAACCGGCTTTTAGGCGGTAAAAAAAAGGACAGAAGTGCCCTAGCTTGTTTTATCTTAAATATACTAACAGGGAGTTTGGTTTATCCTATGTGTCATCTTCTCCTAATTTCAAGGTTGATGTGTCATTTTCTTATGCACTATTATTTTTCTTTTTAATTTTTTCTTCCTAAACTTTGTCTTTCTCCCCCTCTCTCCTTTATCGATTCTTCATTAAGACATATTATTAATTAGTGAATAAATATTTGATTTAATGCATGCAATAATTAAAATTTATTCTTAACGAAAGTATTGGTAATAATTAAGATCAATTAATTTAAAATCCATCTTCAATAATAAATACCTGTTTTTCTTTTATATTTGATTTTCTTTACTACATGAAAAATAGATATTACATTGGTCGATTATTATAAAATTTATATTTAGAATCTCTAATATAATCCATACTTTAAAAAAATTGTAAGATATAAAATAAATAAAATATAAATTTAAAACAAATATTTATTTCTCTATTTGAATACATAAATAAATTTTTTATTATTTAAATTATAGAATATTTTATAATTTCAAAAGATAAATTAAATTATATTTATACTTAAAAAATATTTATATTTATGAAAATTAAATTATGTAAATTTAATTTAAAATTGTTATCTACACCCGTGCAATGCACGAGACATATAACTAGTTATATATATAAAGAAGGAGAATTGTGATCTGTTGCCCATTTTCAATTTGACAATTATAAAAATACCTAGTTTGACTTAACTTGAGCAAAAAATCCCACTTTGGTGTTAACTTTACTGAATTACCCTTACTATGTATGTGACATATATTTTCAGCCTACAAAACAAGACAAAAAGGGCTCAGTGACTGAGTGAACTGTATTTTTGATATTATATTTTGTATTAATTTTTGAAAAACCGAGTCTGTACTATAATGCCTATTATTTTGGGGCCTATTGTGTCTAAAGACCGAGTTGCTTACACATGCACATTTAGTACACTAAAGTTTAAATATTTTTAAGTTTATAAATAAAAAGACCGAGTAACCGAGTCTTAGATCAGAAAACAAACTTTTAAGACCGGGTGATTTATTGTGGAGTTTAGAATAATTTTTAAAATAGGAAATAAAATTCAAAGTATTATTGACCGAGTGAAAAATTCAACTGAAAGATCGAGTGATCGATGGAAGTTTAATTAGATTAATAATTCTACATAATTAATTAAATACAAAGAACTAAACTCTCCTCAGGGAGACTGACTGACTGAGTGGGAGTTTAATTTGATTAATAATTCCAAAGTTTATTGATTAAATACAAACAAATAAACTCCCCTCAAAGACCAAGTGTCCGAGTGGGAGTTTAATTTGATGAATAGTTTTATATAATAATTATCGAGTGAGAGTTTAATTTGATTAAAAATTCTATATAATAACTAATATATAAACATCTAAACTCTCATCAGAGATTGAGTGACTACATTAAATTTAATTTAGTATATGTTAATGTTCATATAATTAGTGATCTTAATTATCAATGATTTTTAAAATTAGTTTAATGAATTTTATGAAGTCAGAGTTCACAGACTATCATGCATACAGTAATAATTTATAATAAATAGTTGCAGAAATTTGAAGATAACCTTTGTCAATTTCTTCCTTGTTGATTACCATTACGAATTTGGGGACATGTACGACGTGAGTGGCTTACCTCATCATAAATCAGACATTTCTTAGGTTGTTGTCTCTTTCGCTCAATTCCAGAACGCATTCGAGACATTCTTGGATGCCCTGCCTGTGAATGTGGAAGGGGCTTAATGACACGCAAAGTAGCAACATCGTCTAGCGTGATCCACTTATCGGGATGGGGAACGGGCATGACAATCCCAGACCACATATCGACGATGCTGTCATGATGATAAGAATGCGAAATAAAAGAACTGGTAGGCAAACCTAATTTACTATAATAAAAGAAAAAATGAATATTAAATTGAAGAAATTAAATTGTAACGAAAGCTAATAAGAGAAGGCTGACTACTCACTTGATGATCTTTAATGCATGCAAACAAGGAATTTGCTCAAACTGAAACTCTCCACAGGAGAATGTTCTCGCTTGAATGTCGACAACCCAATTATTTTTATCTTTGTAAACCTTGAACATGGTTTGTGTCAAGCCTTCTAAAGAGAACTTTTTGGCCTCACACATTTTGTCAACTAGATCCTTGTGCAATCTGCCACATAACACCGATGTGACCATTTGAGCCTCTGTCTTGTGCTCGTAAAATCATTTCTCGGTGGTTGTGCGGGCCACCTCAAGCAACACGCATATTGGCAATTGCATGCCAATAAAAGTGCTGAGTTATAGGACTCAACTGCATTTGATGTCATGAACTCGAACCGGCTCATTGGACAGTGCACTTTTATCTACCTATCAATAGCAAGTTCATCAATAACATTCATCAAGCTCCCAGAGTTATGATTGCGCAGACATGTCATACAACTATTATGTAATGTCGTATAAATGTTTTAGTGAGTATGTAAAAAACTTGTGGCTGAAAAAGTGTATGGATGGTATACGCACCATTAAAATTCAATAAAAGGATATGTGTACATCACCTTGCCAAATTGGTAAAGAACAGCATCTCCGTAGCCCATCATCTTCCTCTTTAGATGAACGTAGCATAAACCATGTTGTGCAGTAGGGAACACAGTTTGTACTGCATGAGCAATGCTTTTGTGATCGTCTGATACGAGCAATGGACCATCTGGTAATCCATACGCTTCCTTCAGCCTTTCCATAAACCATTTCCATGAGTTGTTATGCTCCGTGTTGCCTACTCTGATTTCAATGGGAAACACGCTGTGATTTCCATCTTAGGTCACTGCTACAAATACGATACCTCGGTATTTCCCCTTCATATGTGTTCTGTCTAACTATGATGACCGGACGACCGTACCTCATAAGTCCATGCCATGTTGCTATTAGGGCATAAAATGTGTACCTAAATATAAATTCCAAACAAACAAGTCTATGTATGAGTTAGCATACGGTGGGTTTTAGTGAACGTTGAGCAGAAGAGAAATTTAAATTTTTACCTGAATCGGTCATCAGCACCGATAGAAATTCTTATGTGTGATCCAGGATTTGCGAGCTCAAGTTGGTAAAGATCGAAGGTAACATGTTGAATGAAATGTCATGGTCGCTAAACGTGTGGCCAATGATGCGCGTTTTCTTTGCACGCAAAATTAATCCCCAAGTATTAAGGATATCAATTGCAGCTTAAGCAAGAGACCAAGTAATTATCGAACCCAAAGGACGGCGTATTATCAATTTAATTATTTACTGAATTAATTAAGACAAGTTGGCAATAAAGTTTGGGATTTAATTATTAAACTACTAAACAATTAATTTAAATAACAAATAAAATAAAAGTACTAGAAGAATACGAAAGTGGATCAAGTAGGAGAATAGGTAGCTCTAGGATAATCCAGTTTCATTCATTAATTTCCCTTCCGTGTGTTTATGTCCGACTCTGCCTTGTGGAATATGGACGCATCACTAAACCATGCATATCTATTTTATAGACACAAGTAGACATGCGTGTAACACGTGTGAATAACCTCAGAGCAAGAGATATAATTCCACCCCAATTTCTAGGTACTATCAGTATCAATTATTTCCCTGGCCAATTGGTACTCTAACTCGATATAATCTCCCTTTATAGGTACTATAAAATTATCCTCTTTATCCTACTTAATAACCCAAATTTAATTCAATTAATAAGTATTCATATATGATAGTTCTAATGAAGTTTCGGAGTCTCCTCACTTAGAATCATAATATGGAATCCTATTCAGCGATGAACACACTCAATCTACAACCAAGATGTATATTCAGACTCTATATACCAATTGAAGATTAAAAAGCGACCGTGAATATGGATTAAGAATGCACAATCATATATAAAATAAATCCATAAGTAGTGTTGTACGGAGTTTATATACGAAAGTTCAATTAATTCGTAAGAACCTTCACAACCCTAATTCTACCAAAAAGGCTATAGCCCATGATGTTACAAAGAACAATCATGGGTGTTGGATAGATCTTAGTCGGATGTCTGAAAAATTACAAGATAAATTAGGAAACGAAATAAACCCTAGATGTGGTGTCGTCACGTCCTTCTCCATCTTGAATTCTCCTCTTTGTCCTCTTGATTCCACAGACGAATCTTCAAAGTTATGGATGGATGGAGGAAAGGATGTGAATGGTGGTTGGGGGTGATCCCCCCTATCCCCCCTTGTGGGATTTAGTATTTTTGTGGCCTCTCTCTAATTCAATCTAATTTTTCTTTTCTCTTGGTGTGATCTACATCCCCTTTTATACTAGTAAGCTCTTCTTATGGACCTAGGAAGGGCTTTTTCTTGGAAAGCACGAAAATTCATGAATAGGGAGTAAAAATCCCTATTTTGTGCTGTTCAGGCTTCTGGTTCGACCACGACACGTGGTGGAACGGCTCGTATCGTGGTCGAACTCTGGTCAAACTGCAATGCGCAGTCTCACCGTTTCGATTATAATTTCCACATACAAGCTCCGATTTGAGTGATTATTACAGTCACGCGATCCTCTCTTCCTTAGCTTTCTATTCATATAAAGAACTCACAAAACTCCAAGATTTGAAGGTGTAACAAGCCATGGAAAGTGACACGGTCGTTCTGTTCAGTACAGCTCGAGCGACGTCACCATCTTGATCATAACTTTTTCGTTTGAATTCTGATTAGGGTGTTCTTTACGCCAAAACGACCCTCTCTTCAGTAGCTTTCTAAATATGTCATACAACAAGTTTTGATCTCCACACAAATACAGAAAAGTTGCACAAGTTGGACGTGTATTTTTCAGCATTCATTGCACAAGTTGCACATTTTCTCCAACTTTGCACTTTTGATCCTTTTTTCACCCAAAATACAATAAAACACTTCAAACGCACCTTTTTCTCATATATATCAAATATAAGACACTTGTGATAACATATAACAAGAATTTCCATCAAAAGGTGTTAAATTGAACACAAAAATATGCTTATATTCACTCTCATCAATCCCCAAACTTATCCGTTACTCGTCCCGAGGCAACAAAATAAGTATAAAGAGAGAGAGAGAGATAATTAGCAGGAAAACAAGGACTATGACCAATCACAATACAATTGTCCTCAATTTAGGTCATGCAACTTTCATTACATGTAATAATCAATATATAGCATACAAGATAAGACAATCACCACCAATTCAAATGCTTCATTCACATGTTCTCACGGGAAGTATATATCACTCGCACTCAAGTGTAAAAGAAGTACACTTATGGGTTAAGGTGTTTACGCTCAGATTCAAATCAAGTGCATGCTTAACCATAAGCTTGCCAAAAGTCTCATACTCTCCACCACTAAAAGTATGATTCGTTAATGAGATCAAAAAGGAATTTTAATAGGATGTAATGTCAGCTCTTTGGTTAAGGTAGGAAATATATGGATAAGTGACTCAAAACATGGATCAATCAAGCGTGCACTCCATCATGATATTTCATTCTTCTTACTCACTTCAATTAAGCACAATATCCTCCTCAACTCTTTCACTTTTTTTTCAAGCACATGTTTGCATATTCTTTAATACTCACGAGCAAGAATACTCGATCGTTGTAGTGATATATCTCAAGAAATAAAATTATCGTACCACAAAGGGGTTAAGTTTGGACTAGTAAAATACGTGAGCTCATGTTTAAGTCACTTTTGTAAAGATGATTGGGAGTTTTGAGAATGATTAAGAACTAAAGCAAGAAGCAAGCAAATAAAATAGCAACTAAGAGAAATGACAAGTAATAAGATTAACGAGAAAAGAGAATAGGTGCTAAAGTTCAAGTATGAAAAAACATGAGATTAGAAACATCCAAGCACACTCAATTCATATTATCATGCAAAAGGAATTCAACTCAATTGATGTAGATTAAGGGTGATCACGATTATATCCTACGCTCCCCTTCGGGTTACAAAGGTTGTTGGTCCACTTGAGACTCCCAAAAGTACTTAAAATCAAATCCCAACATTAACCTCTTCCATCTAGGTACTAATTAACTCCCAATTCTCCCTTAGAAGGTACTATTTAGAATTAACTCTCCCTTTTTTGTGTACTAAAGCTAACGAATGGATTGGTTCCCTTCATCGAATTCAAATATCCTTTCGGTCAAACCCAAACTCGATGTCTATTCATGTCTTTCTAATACTTTAGAGGGTCGTTTCTGTTTCACTCCAAGCAATATACACATTAACATTATAATAGCACTTAATTATCATAAATCATCCATTGATCAACAATCCATTAAACCAATAATTATTCATGAATAACAAACCATGCCATCACAACATCCAAACAATTAAAGCCCATGAATAGAAACCAACATCAATTAATTCAAAAACCAATTTAATCCAAATGATAATATAAACCTAATGTGCTCTTCATGTTCCTAATCCCACTAGAGGGATTAACCTAACATGATAATGGTAACAAAACACATGAATGATTCATTACACATACCCAAAGTCTTAAATCCAAATGAAAAATTAAAGAGATGTAAATCTTCTTTAGCAATTCCTTGTAGAGAATCTTCAACCCTCATTTATCTCTGCCTTTAGCTCTTGAATTCTTGAGATCTCTAGCACCCAAATGGAAGGGATGAAGAATGGATGAAGAATGGTAGTGAAAAATGAAAGAAATGGTGTGTGATCTAGGTGTAGGAGTGAAAACCCTTGTGTGGAATATCCAATCTCTTTGAAATGTTGAACATGAGGCTATTTATACCCTCTCCAAGTTGGGCCACGAATTTAATATCAAATGGGATTTTTACACACACTTACACACATTGGCAGGTAAAAATTCAAATTTTTGGCCCAAAAACATGCAACTCGAGTTGGCCTTACCTAACTCGAGTTGCAACACGAGTCGATTTCGTTGTGTGTAACTCGAGCTAAAGTAGCTTGACTCGTATTGGCATCTCGTGCACTCGCCTGTCGGTCGTGTTGCGGGCTCTAAAACTGAAAATCCCACAGAAGGCAGCTCGACTTGAGCTAGCAACTCGAGTTGCACTTTACAACTCAAGTTAGCTCACTGAACAATTTTTATTCATTCCCCTGCTCCTAGCTCGACTCGAGTTGCAAGTCGAGTTGGACCATGCAACTCGAGTTGGGTCTCTGGACAATTCTGGATATTTTTGGACCTAACTCGAGTTAGCCTCAACTCGTGTTGGCAACTTGAGTTGCTCATTGCAACTCGAGTTGGGTCCCGACAGCCCCATTTCTTGCTCGTTTCAGCTCCCGACTCTATTTTTGCTCCATTTTTACCTGTTTCACATACGATTAAGCTCATTCACACACATTTTTATGAAAACACATAACACAACCAAATAATACATAAAATACAGATGAAATACTACAAAAACGGATACAAAAGATACTAAAATTTATATAAAAATAGCGATGATCAACCCCCCAAACTTAAGGTGTTGCTCGTCCCCGAGCAACGAAAATGACAAATCAAGAGGAGAAATTTTCACCTAGGAAAAAAAACCTAACGAATATAAGCAATAACACGTCGATAGCAGTAATAACTACAAACTATGCTAAGTCATCCTACAACATTAAAATCATGACATGAGAAATTAACAAGTTCAATCAAAAGAGAATAAAGTGTAATATAGTCCCTTTTTAGTCCAAGTCTCACATAGGGTTATCGATTTCACTCAACACTCTTTGAAGTAGGGTTAATCAACACTCATCAACCGATTGGCTTGACTCGCTATAAGCTTGTTCGTAGACTACATTCACAAAACACAAAGTTTAAATTAATGATCAAAAAGGTCTTTAATTAAGGATGTAATGATAGACTCTTTGGTAGGGTAGGAAGTATATGGATAAGAGTGACTAATCATGTGTAAGTAATCGAAGAGACGGCCAATTTCCTCAACTTCTTCACTTTCCTTTCTTCCTTTCTTATCTTTACAATCTCAAGAACTATTCATTAACTTTCCTTGGATTGAGCTTTTTTTAATACATGCTTCCTTTCTTTGAATTTTGTTTACTTGAGCATTTTGATGATGTTTTACTCTTTCTCTTGCTTTGAGGTTGCATGTGCATTCTTGTTGTTGCTCTTTTCATCCTTTTTCTCGCTTGTTTACCATGTCCTTTCTTTCTTTTGTTAATCAATCAATCATTTCTAGCTACCATCTCCTCAATCACTCACACAAAGGTACATATAAGCTTGAGTGGGTAATTAAGGCTTGTAATGTGCTAAATTCACAAAAAATCGGCTTATAGGCTCAAAGTGGTTGACTAGAGATGATGTTCAAGGTAGAGAAATATATGGTAATAACTTCAAATAACAAGGATGACCTTAGATCATATCATAATCTCTACTAATCGAGTTCATTCCTATAGTCCTTGAGCAAGTTCTAACTTATCAAACACAACCGATTCACTCATGAAGAATGACCATGTATGCACGGTTGAGGCTCAAACGCTCACAAGCTTATTCTTGGACCTTAAGGAACTTATTACACCACATTCATCTTATAATTGAACAAGTTAAGAAAAACATGTCACAATTTGAAAGTGTAGAGATTCTTAATCATAATTTGTCATCACTTATCACAACAACATATCATTACTCACATTCAAAAATGACTCACAACAACCCAAAACAAACCACCAAACATTCCAAGACAAAATTAAAGATACACATAAAACATAAAAATAAAGACTCAACAAACAAGACTCAACAAAAAAAACATATCAAGCAAAAACAACAAAAAATCACCATTATTACACAATGAAGCACATATTCAAATCATCCATAACAATGTAAGCTCACAATCATCCCCATCCTTGATTAAAAATTGAAATCCTAACTTACGAAAGTAAACCTCCCACAAACATAACAAATGAAGCAACATTCTAATCACATCAAACCAAATCCACATAAATTTTGCTAAGCACATAGAAGTAGTAAGGTGTAGAGTGAACTCCCTCAATAGGCTTTTGGTAGTAGACGTTGTTAGCTCCAAACTCTGTACATGCTTCCAATACCCTTCATTCATGCTCATATATTCACAAACACCATAAGCTCAACAATGTCATTAAAAATTATGGACTATCATGCACTTCAATACAACCAATCGGACCAAAATCCTACCCAAACTCATGAGAAAATTTTTTAAAATTGACCCAATTTTACAAGAATCATAATTCATGTGGTGAGTCACACCACACACTCTCCCCCCAAACTTAAATAGAAACAAAAGTTGAGACTTAAGTTTGCAAAAAATGGTGGGACTTACCCTTGTAGTTTCCATCAATGATCTTCTTGTAGATAAGCATATGCATCCAAACGAATCAAGTTATCTCCACCACGCACTAGCCCCCCCAAACTTAACTCGAGACAAGAATCGAGAATTAAGTTTGCAACAAATGGTGCGACATCCTTACTCGAGTCCATGAAGCACTTCTCTTTTCATCAATATGCATTTTTCTCTATGAGCACGATCAACCTACAAGGCCAAAATGCAAAACAACAACAAAACCACAATCTTTATTGAAAGCACTAAATAAAGCAATAAAGATAATGATGGGTTGTCTCCCATCTAGCGTTGAGTTTAACATCTTCAAGCTAGACGGAATGCAAGATCATGGAACCAAGAGCGATCCTTCATTTTTTCTTCCCTCATCTTCACTTTGAGAAATTGCTTGGCTTTTTTCTTTTCCATCATCATGATTTCTCCATTCTTGCTTATAATCATCAAATCATTCAGAAGAATTGTGGACGCCAATGCTTCGTCTCCATAAGGCCAATGAAATTCTCCCTTATCAACCTTCCATTCGATATCCGAGTCCTCATTCCTAAAAATATCAAGCAAAGACAAGTTAAGATTAAAATCTTCAATATAATCATGAAAAAGAGAATTAGAAGATTTAAAAGAGTGAGAATTTTCAAATCCATGAAGATCATCCGGAGGTATGACTGGAGGCTTGATGTAAGAATCATCATTCTTTCTTGCTTTGTTACATGAAAATGTAACACTCTTCGTATTTGAACTCAAGGAAAGTTCTCCTCTTTCCACATCAATATGAGCCTTTCCCGTGACTAAGAATGGTCTTCCCAAGATCATAGGTGTTTGAGGATCAACTTTCATCTCCAAGACAACAAAATCCACCAGAAAGGTCAACTTCTTCACTTCAACCACTGCATTCTCCACCACCCCTAAGGGCTTAATAGTTGATCCATCCGCCACTTGAAGGCATGTAGTGGAAGGCTTGAGCTCTCCAATATCCAATTCTTCAAAGAGAGAATGAGGCATAACATTCACACTAGCTCCCAAGTCACACAATGCATTAACAACCTTCTTTCCTTCAACTTCACAAGGGATAACGAACTTTCCCGGATCACCAACTTTCATAGAAGGCTCCTCATGCAATGGTTCATTTTTTTCAACTAGCTTCACTTTCTTTCTCTCCTCATATTTCTTCTTCAAAGTTTCAACAAACTTTTGAAATTCCTCCATCTTTTCTTTTTTAACAAATCTTTGAGAATAGGGGATTGGATAAGAACTAATTGGAATTCCCCAATAATCACGTTCATATTCTTCTTCTTTTTCCTTTTTCTCCTTAGACTTTTTCCACTTAGGTACATGCTCTTCTATCCACTTCTTCCTCTTTTCTTCTAACTCAATTTCTACTCTTTTTGCTTCTTCTTTTTCTTCATCCACTGTGCAATCCACAAACCCTTCTTCAACCAATCTATCCTCTTTCACCTTTATGCATATGCAATGATCTTTTGGATTTATTTCCGTGGTAGATGGAAATTTTCCTTGTTGGTGTTGGGATCCCACGGAAGAAGCAATTTGCCCCATTTGATACTCAAAAGCTCTCATCCTATTGTCAGATTTCTTCTCATTTTCCTCCATTCTAGCCTCAATCTTAGAATCTCTTTTTTCCATATAAGCCCTTGTATCTTTCATGAATGCTTGCAATGCATCTTCCAATGATGACTTACCTTCTCCATTGGGCGGCTTAGCACTAGGATCGAATCCCGGAGAAAATGTCACGGCGGCTTGAGTATTAGAGTAGGAAAGATTATCATGCTTCCTTGGAGCTTGATAATTTCCTCCTTGAAAATTTCCTTGATTAGAAGGATAGTTACCTTGAAAATTTCCTTGATGTTGGAAATTTCCTTAGTAATTTCTCCTATCTAAATAGGCAACATCCTCTACACTTTTCATAACTTTCCCCTCTTCATTCAAATTAACACTTGTACTTTCCCCGTGATTTACTCCTTGAGTGATCAAATTCAATTGTTTTGTTAAAGCATGGATGCTCTCATTATATTCTTTCATGTCTTCACTTTGGAACACATCTCTCTTCACTTCATTAACACTTTCCACTTGAGCTACCTTTCCAAATGCATAACCTCCCATTACTCGCTCGGAAGGCCATTGATAAGCATTCATTGCAATGTCTTCAAAAATATTCATAGCTTTCATAGCATCCACTCCAAAGATAGACCCTCTGGATGAGGCATCTACATGCATCCGATGTTGTTCACTCAACCCTTGATAGAAGAAAACCACTTGTTGATTCTCATGAAAATCATGTTGAGGACACTTTCGTAGCATCTCTTTGTAGCGTTCCCATGCTTCATAGAAGTTCTCATTCAGGAGTTACCTAAATTGAGTGATGAGGCTTTTCAATTGGAGAGTCTTTAAAGGAGGAAAGTATTTGTTTAAGAACCTTTGCTCAAGATCTTCCCATGTATTACAACTTCCCAATGGAATTGTATTTTACCATGCTTTAGCCTAATCTCTTAAAGAAAAAGAGAACAACCTCATACGAATAGCATCATCCGACCCTCCATTAATCTTAATGGTATTTGCAACCTCCAAGAAAGTAACAAGATGAGCATTCGAATCTTCAAGAGGACCTCCCCCAAACTGATTTCCTTTGACCATGTTGATCAATCCGGACTTGATTTCAAAATTGTTGGCTTGAACCGGAAGAACCATATTGTGCATGACTCTCGGTTGGAAGTAATCCCGAATTGCTCTAGGCCTTTGCCTCTCTTGAGGTATTTGCACATTTCCTTGCATAACTTGGTTATTGACCATATTAACCATCTCTTGGACATTTCTACGAACATGTGGTTGTGCCTCTTGTTGTTGGAATATCCTTTGAGCTTCTTGATTGGCAAGCAAATGCATATAATCTTTGTTTTGAGCAATAAAGTTCCTAAACACCTCCGCTTGATTTTCTTGAACTCCTTCTTGTACCCCCCTTTGATCTTGTAATGGATCTTGGGGTGGGTCATGGTTAACATTTTCTCCAAGTTGATTCTCCATTTGTTCTTTTTTAGCTTTTCGTCTCTCTCGTTTCCTTTGTCGTGCGGTCTTTTCTATCTCCAAATTCAAAGGAATAATCGATTGATTTCCCTTTGATCTTGTGATCATAAAACACCTACGAAAATTCAAAGAATGAGACCACAAACAAAATGAGAAATAAAATAAAATAAAAAGTTTCCTTATCAAGAACAACTAAAACAATAACACAGTATTCCACTAATCCGTTAAACTCCCCTATGGCAACGGCGCCATTTTTTTGTTTGCATATTTTTTTAATACTCACGAGTAAGAATACTCGATCGTTGTAGTAGTATATCCTAAGAAATAAAATTATCGAACCACAAAGGGCTTATGTTTGGACTAGTAAAATACGTGAGCTTATGTTTAAGTCACTTTTGTAAAGATGATTGGGGTTTTTGAGAATGATTAACAACTAAAGCAAGAAGCAAGCAAATAAAATAGCAACTAAGAGAAATGACAAGTAATAAGATTAACGAGAAAAGAGAATAGGTGCTAAAGTTCAAGTATGAAAAACATGGAATTAGAAACATCCAAGCACACTCAATTCATATTATCATGCAAAAGGAATTCAACTCAATTGATGTAGATTAAGGGTGATCACGATTATATCCTAAGCTCCCTTTCGGGTTACAAAGGTTGTTGATCCACTTGAGACTCCCAAAAGCACTTAAGATCAAAGCCCAACATTAACCTCTTCCATCTAGGTACTAATTAACTCCCAATTCTCCCTTAGAAGGTACTAATTAGAAATTAACTCTCCCTTTTTTGTGTACTAAAGCTAACAAATGGATTGGTTTCCCTCATCGAATTCAAATATCCTTTCGGTCAAACCCAAACTCGATTTGAATTCATGCCTTTCTAATACTTTAGAGGGCCGTTTCCATCTCACTCCATGCAATATACACATTAACATTATAATAGCACTTAATTATCATATACAATCCATTGATCAACAATCCATTAAACCAATAATCATTCATGAATAACAAACCATGTCATCACAACATCAAAACAATTAAAGCCCATGAATAGAAACCAACATCAATTAAGTCAAAAACCAATTTAATCCAAATGATAATATAAACCTAATGTGCTCTTCATATTCCTAATCCCACTAGAGGGATTAGCCTAACATGATAATGGTAACAAAACACATGAATGATTCATTACACATACCCATAATATTAAATTCAAATGAAAAACAAAAGAGATGTAAATCTTCCCTAGCAATTCCTTGTAGAGAATCTTCAACCCTCATTGATCTCCACCTCTAGCTCTTGAATTCTTAGGATCTCTAGCACCCAAATGGAAGGGATGAAGAATGGATGAAGATGGTAGTGAAAAATAGAAGAAATGGTGTGTGATCTAGGTGTAGGAGTGAAAAACCTTATGTAGAATATCCAATCTCTTTGAAATGTTGAATATGAGGTTATTTATACACTCTCTAAGTTGGGCCACGAATTTAATATCAAATGGACTTTTTACACACACTTACACATATTGGCAAGTGAAAATCCAAAAACATGCAACTCGAGTTGGCCTTAACCATCTCAAGTTGCAACACGATTCAAGTTCGTTGTGTGTAACTCGAGCGAAAGTAGCTCGACTCGTGTTGGCATCTCGTGCACCCGCCTGTTCGGTCATGTTGCAAGGCTCTGAAACTAAAAATCCCACGGAAGGCGGCTCGACTCAAGCTAGCAACTCGAGTTGCACTTTACAACTCGAGTTAACTCACTGTACAATTTTTGTTCATTCCCCTGCTCCTAGCTCGACTCGAGTTGCAAGTCGAGTTGGACCATGCAACTCGAGTTAGGTCTCTGGATAATTCTGGACATTTTTTGACCTAAGTTGAGTTAGTCTCAACTCGTGTTGGCAACTCGAGTTGCTCATTGCAACTCGAGTTGGGTCCCGACAGCCCCATTTCTTGCTCGTTTCAGCTCCCGACTACATTTTTGCTCTATTTTTACTTGTTTCACATACGTTTAAGCTCATTCACACACATTTCCTTGAAAACACATAACACAACCAAATAATACATAAAATATGGATGAAATACTACAAAAAAGGACACAAAAGACACTAAAATCTAGGTAAAAATAGCGATGATCACACAACATTCTTTCCTTCTCTTTTTTTCCTTTCTCTCGAGGTACCAGTTTCGGGCACTACCTTGCGCAACCTCCATAGGGTACTAGATTTAAGCACTACCCTAGGGTGTTTGATTCAATGAAGTACTAGACTTAAGCACTACTCCATGATTCTCCTTAAATGCATTTTCAAGCTTAATCACTGTTTTCAACGCAAATTTCATTCCTTCCCAAATAGTTATCAAACTCCATCAACACACTTTGAAAAGCCTTTAGTTCTTCTCTAGAAGGACAATCAAGGCTCAAATAAGATATCAAGGTGGCTATCTTCGTAGGTTGCCAAAGAAATAAGGCTTTTAGGCTCAACAAGGCTAACTATGGATATAAAATTATTTGGTAGGAAATTATTTGGCAAAGTGACTCATAAATTCAAGGATGGTCTAACATCATCTCCCATCATCTAACACACATGTAGTTTTAAGTAAGACAAGAGGCAAGTTCTAGAATACACACACAAGAACGATACTCAGCAGAAAAGAAATATCATGTGATTATGTAACATGATCAACGAGGCTCAAAATCTCACATGGGTTTTTAACACGTAACAGAGTACTTTTCATAGTGAGCAATATCCCACAAGTACACATAGAACTTCATATCACAATATAATTCAAGTACAATTCCTTCATCAATTTCAAAAGCATATGAAATTAAAGCACGATTCTAAAAATATAGCTCATGTGGATCACCAAAAATATAAACTCAATCCTTCCACTCTCATGAATTAAAAGTACACATAAAAATATAGAATAAGGAAATGAGGGCACCTGATTTCTCCTTCAAAGTATGTACGAGCTCCTCGAGTTGTTCATCTCGGTCAGGTCAAAGCCTCAATTTACCTGTTTCTATCATCCAAGCTCAAGCACACTCCTCATCACATGATTCATCATAATAAAATTGGAGAACTATAAGAAAATACTTAATTAACTATCTAATCGACTCCACACACTAGAAACACCACTGAACACTAGGCAAATTGCAAAAAATCGACACATCAAAATCGATTAAAGTTTCAACATACCGCAAAAAATCAATTCTCCTAACAAACATTATAAAGAAAAGATTATACTCTTGGTGCTTCAATGAGGTAATAACATCACACCCCCCAAACTTAGTAAAAACGTAAGTCGAAATTAAGTTTGAAAAGATATGTAATTGACGATTAGTAAACATCTTAAATATAAAAATTTCTTACTCACACAAAAGAAATAAAGTAATAAAATGGAAGGGAAAGCCCCCAATAGGCGCTTATGCTTAACGTCGAATAGTCACGACGGTAGAGGACGGTCTTCTTGCATCCTCACCTTCAAATACTTTCTTTCCCTCTTCTTGTCGACACTCAGCACCTCACCTTTCTTGGTAATAAGAATATGATTCTTGGAATTACCTACCTCCCATGGCTGTCTAGACACCTCCTTGTCAATCTTCCACTCAAATTTAGAGTCATCTGTCCTATTAAAATCAAGATTAAACAAGTTAGAAACCACATCTATGCAAAAATTTGAGTCTCTATGGGTATCTTCATTGCTTTATTAAGAGAGAAAACCACATCTTCATAATCCATCTGCAGTCTAAGCTTCTCGGCTCTCAACCTCGTTGCTCTTTCCCATTTCTTCTCAACTATAAGCTCAGTATTCTGTTCTTTATATGGTACGGGAGTAGCATCAACATCATGTAAATCATTCGGCGCGGAAAATGGTACTGGATGAGGTGGTTCAACCTCGGTTCGACCTAGGGTGTTGGCCGAACCAGGTGTGTCGTGGTCGAACTGCGCACCTGA
Source organism: Pogostemon cablin (assembly GCA_023678885.1). Taxonomy (NCBI): domain Eukaryota; kingdom Viridiplantae; phylum Streptophyta; class Magnoliopsida; order Lamiales; family Lamiaceae; genus Pogostemon; species Pogostemon cablin. The sequence goes on along the minus strand of CM043008.1, from coordinate 9,100,444 downwards.
AAGTTCGTTCTCCCCCTTACAAGTCGATTCGACTACGGTTCGACCAACAGAATTGGTCAAATCATGATGGTTGTGGTCGAACAGTATTTCAGACAAAACAGGGTTCTCCGAAAAGTGGGGTTCGACCTGAGTTCGACCAGAGATTTTGGTCGAATCGCTCAGCTGGAACCTCCGGATGTCGCCCAGGTGCTTAGTTCGATCTCTTCGGTTCGACCTGATGTGTTGGTCGAATTGAGGTCGAATCGGGCTCCTAATGTTTCTAAATTTGATTCTGGCATTATCGGTCCCCCATACTATTCTAGGCTTAACGTAATGACATGGCATTGCTTCGGATTCATTATGCCTTGAGACGGGAATATTTCTTTCTCCAACGTTGTGTCAATTGATTCATGTTCCCGGCCATCTGCCCCATCATCAAAGTAAGCTCCTTCATCTTCTTAGACAAATCTGCAGGATTAGAGTTCATAGTAGCTTCAAGATGATCAACCCTTGCATCATTCCTAGCAATGCATCGATTGAAGGTATCTTCAACACTCTTCACTTCGTGTTGCTTCATACTAGGCCCCTGTGGTGTCAACTATGTAATCTGCTTCTGCTGGGACTCTAGTAGCTTGTTGATGTTAGCTAGACTAGAGACGATCTCATCCTCCATATTCTGCTTCACTTGATGTTCAACCTGCGCCACCTTGCCAAGTACATATGATCCTCTATCTCTCTCCGTAGGCCAGTCACGTGAATTCATAGAGATGTCTTAGAACAACTTTTCTTCTTCTATTGCTGTTTTAGATAACAACGCTTTACCTGATGATGCATCAATAAAGACACGCGACTCACAATCCAATCCATAGTAGAAGATACTTATGTATTGAGCCTTAGACATTCCATGTTGTTGGCACCGTCTGAGCATATCTTTAAACCTGTCCCACGCCTCGTGGAATTTCTCACCCTGATTCATAACAAATTGGGTGATCCCTTGCTTCATTCTTAAGATCCTTGAGGGTGACATGTATCTCTCCAAAAACTTCTGCTGCAGTTGGTCCCATGTAGTGCAATCCATGACATCAAGAGTCTCATACCAAGCTGTTGCCCTATCAATCAAAGAGAACTTGAATAGGGCAATCCGTCTAGCATTATCATTGGCTCCAGCACCCTTTTGAGTGTTTGCGTGACTAAGGAATTTTCTAAGATCCTGATATGGATTTTCAAAGCAACCTCCAGAAAAGGGATTCTTCTCTACCATGTTAATAAGAGCGGGATGCATCTCAAAGTCATCATCTTCCCTCCTTGCTCCTATCAACCCCATGTTTTCAATCCTATAGTTTGTGAAAATTTCACGTATGGCAACATCATTCGGATTCTGCCTTGCTCCGGTCATGTTTAGCTCAGTGTGTCATTCGTTTCTTTCCTTTCTCTTCTTTTCTAGTGTACAAGTACCTCAGAAAAATTCAAGGTTAGATAGAATTAAATAATCACAAATAAAGGTCTTAATCAAACTAGAAATAATAAACTAATAATAACAGTCGTCCTCGGCAACGGCGCCAAGAACTTGATGCGCGTTTTCTTTGCATGCAAAATTAATCCCCGTGTATTAAGGATATCAATTGCAGCTTAAGCAAGCGACCAAGTGAATTATCAAACCCCAAGGACGGCGTATTATCAATTTAATTATTTATAAAATTAATTATGACAAATTGGCAATAAAGTTTGGGATTTAATTATTAAACTACTAAATAATTAATTTAAATAACAAATAAAATCAAAGCACTAGAAGAATATGAAAGTGGATCAAGTAGGAGAATAGGTAGCTCTAGGGTAATCCAGTTTCATTCATTAATTTCCCTTCCGTGTGTTGATGTCCGACTCTACCTTGTGGAATATGGATGCATTACTAAACCATGCATATCTATTCTATAGACACAAGTAGACATGCGTGTAACATGTGTGAATAACCTCGGAGCAAGAGATATAATTCCAATTCCCTTTCTAGGTACTATCAGTATCAATTATTTTCCTGGCCAATTGGTATTCTAACCCGATATAATCTCCCTTTATAAGTACTATAAAATTATCGTCTTTATCCTACTTAATAACCCGAATTCAATTCAATTAATAAGTCTTCATATATGATAGTTCTAATAAAGCTTCGGAGTTCCTTCACTTAGAATCATAACATAGAATCCTATTCAGCAGTGAACACACTCACTCTACAACCAAGATATATATTCAGACTCTATATACCAATTGAAGATGCAAAAAACGACCGTGAATATGGATTAAGAATGCACAATCATATATAAAATAAATCTACAAGTAGCGTTGTATGGAGTTTACACACGAAAGTTCAATTAATTCGTAAGAACCTTTACAACTCTAGTTCTACCAAAAAGGCTCTAGCTCATGATGTTAAGAAGAACAATTATGGGTGTTGGATAGATTTTACCCGGATTTCTGGAAAATTACAAGATAAATTAGGAAACGAAATATACCTTAGATCTGGCGTCGTCGCGTCCTTCTCCATCTTGAATTCTCCTCTTAGTTCTCCTATTGATTCCACAGAAGAATTTTCAAAGTGATGGATGGATGGAGGAAATGATGTGGATGGTGGTTGGGGTGACCCCTCCTTGTGAGGTGTAGTATTGTTGTGGCCTCTCTCTAATTCAATCTAATTTTTCTTTTCTTTTGGTATAATCTACATCCCCTTTTATACTTGTAAGCTCTTCTTATGGACCTAGGAAGGACTTTTTCTTAGAAAGCACGAAAATTCATGAATAGGGGATAAAAATCCTGATTTTGCACTGTTCAGGCTTCTGGTTCGACAATGACACGTGGTCGAACCGCTCGTGTTGTGGTTGAACTCTGGTCGAACTGCAGTACGGAGTCTCATCGTTTTGCATATAACTTCCACATACAAGCTTCGATTTAAGTGATTCTTGCGCTCACACAATCCTCTCTTCCTTAGCTTTCTATCCATATAAAGAACTAACAAAAACTCCAAGATTTGAAGGTGTAACAAGCCATTGAAAGTGACATAGTCGTTCTATTTGGTACAGCTCGCGCGACGTCACCATCTTGATCACAACTTTCTCGTTTGGATTCTGATTGGGGTGTTCTTTATGCCAAAACAACTCTCTCTTCAGTGGCTTTCCAAATATGTATCATACTACCAGTTTTGATCTCCATACAAATACAGAAAAATTGCACAATTTGGACGTGCATTTTTCAGCATTCATTGCACAAGTTGCACACTTTCTCCAACTTTGTACTTTTGATCCTTTTTCCACCTAAAACACAATAAAACACCTCAAACTAACCTTTTTCTCACATATATAGAACATAAGACACTTGTGATAACATATATCAAGAATTTCCATCAAAAGGTGTTAAATTAGACACTAAAACATGCTTATATTCACTCTCATTAGCCAACTGCACGATGTTTGCCTCTTAAGTGTTATACTGTATCGAATGTCAAAGACAAACTCGTGCAAGATTTCCTCCATCATCCCTTTTGGCCATTTTTCAATCATTTTGTCCCTATACTTGCAGGCAAAGTATTTCCCAAGTATTTTTGAAGATACAGTGCGTGGGCGTTGCATATCTGGATCTTAGTTGCAGGTGTATTGGTCCACGAGCTTTATAACTTACCAGACTCCCTTTGTGCCACTAGAGTGCATCTTAAATAGATATTTGTGTGTAGTTCGGTGACTGCAGACTATGTTCAACCTTTTCGTATCGAATTTTTAAACTCTTGTCTTCATTTGATTTCTTAACTCGTACATCCTGATAATCGTCTGAAAATGATCTTTGGTCTCATAGAAACCTTTAAGGACCAACTGAACGATTGTGTCGAATGACGGAGCATCTAAAGTGGGCCTGGGTGTAAAGTTAGTTGGAAAACCTGTTTTGGATAATCAAAGAGCGAATATAAATTTGAAACTGTGTTAAAGTATCGCTCACTAATAAAATAAAAAAGCAATGTATGAAATAGAAAAATCATTACTGGGAATTGACCAAGGGTGAGTGGGATGGGTTAGGTTAGGGTCTACTAGGTGGTGAACGTATGGCGGAGGCAGATCCTTTGTTAAAGGTTCAATAAAGCTCAATCCACCCCTTTCTCGGATGTAGTCCCAAAGCTCGTCGAATTATTCTTTCTTATAGTCAACATCTTCAACACTACCCCCCTGTGTATGTGGATTTCCTTCTTAAGAGTTCACTTGCCTATCATCAATGTTTTCATCGCTCTCCCTGCTTGTCTGTGAGCTTTCATCATCTGTGCAAGACTGATCATCTTTTTGATAATTTGATTCAAATAATGGATCTGTGCAACCAGTTTCCATGGGCTTATATGGCTCATTGAGATCAATCGTAGGTGTACTTGAACTAGCACCAATGAAATCAGCCCCTTGCAGTGCCTCTTCACCTAGAGATTTTAGTGTGTTATAAAGTACATGCGGTACAGGAGCAAGAAAGAATTGATATAAAATAAAATCATTATTAATCTTTTGTCGAACCAAACTATGGCCTTTATCTTAAAATGAATGAATTATGTATCTGCATCGTGTAAGGTCAGCTCTAACAACAGAGTGGATTTTGCCGATCTAGACATCATAACTCAACCTCAATTCTGGTATCATGATGTACTGAAACTCCCCACCATCGTACTGTAGACCATGCCATGTTCCTCCTCATGATATTTTCGCCACTCTTCCTGTCATGAAAGCTCTGAACTAATATATATATATATATATATATATATATATATATATATATATATATATATATATATATATATATATATATGTGTGTGTATATATATATATGTATATATATATATATATTAATTTTATCATAACATTTATAAAATAATCATTATGTGTAGATCATGGTTAAATTATCAAGTGAATTACAAAGTCCGAATAACCGACTGGCTCCTATTTCATTGGCCGACTGAGCCCTAAGCTCCATTTTAAAACTTCGAGTGGACACTATCATACAATTCTAAGGCCGAGTCAGCCCTAATGGTAGAGATAAAAGACCAAATGGGCCCTACCTAACTCTTAAATTAAGCACTCGGTCTTTCAATTAATAAGTATTTATTTTCTTTAAAAGAAGCATGCCATGATTTCTATAAGGCCGAGTCCGAGTATACTAGAGTAAGACTGAATACGATTTTATTTTTAATGTTAAATTTATGTTATATTAATAAGTATTTTTAATATTATTTCTAAGGCCGAAGCATGCCACTCGGTCTTACATATTAACTTGTGTTAAATTTTTAAAAATCATTTTTAATGTTATTTTGTAAACTAAACTAGGATAGAGTACAATATTTATGATCAAAACTTAAATTATTGTGGTTAAAAAATAACAAAAAATCCTTTACAAATCATATTTCGGAAGAAAATATTTTATAACTACTACGTTAGACATTTCCTTAAATAATTCCCATTATTACGTTAAACAAGAATTCTAACAACATATACATGACATGCAATGTCAACAAATACTTACAACTAAAATGAACATATAATCCTAATGCATCGCTTTCATCGAAGACACAGAAGGTGGGGACGAGGGTCCCCACAAAAGATACCTTGTTGCCTTCTACGAGTTTTGAACGATGTTGTCGTTGAAAAGGATTGGAATTTAGCTTCCTCTTTACTTCATGACAAAAGTTTTGTGGAGTGAAAATGAGATACTAATGAATTTTTTCTTACAAATTTAAAAGAACGGTTAATGGAAGTAATTACTTCCAAAATTTAAGGCAATGTGATACAGTAGGTGTGCAAATGTACTTTTGTATCTATTTGTATTTATGCCTAGTTCAATGAAATAAATGAGAGAGGCCGAGTATTTCTCTTATTATTAAAAAAATTGCAAACTGATAAGACCGAATGTGAGTGAAATGCTGTTAATTTCACAAACCGAGTAATTGATTAAACATATTGTTGATCAAAATCGAGTTCAAGATTGATTACAACAACTGGACGACCGAGTCCTAGATTAATTTCAATAAAAATAATTTATGGCCGACTCATACTATCTAAGCCTGAATCCCACTATCTAAGGCCGACTCCCATTAGTTAATTTCAAAAAAATATAATTTAAGGCCGAGTTCGAGTAATCATACTAACCAATTATACAATCACTTATTCTAAGGCCGGGTCCGATAATCTAAATATTGTTGAAGGTCGAGTCTGAGTGTTTAGTATTTTAATTAAAATTAAACTAGGTTGTATAATAAGTAAATAACAAAATTAATATATATCATCCTTAATTAGTAATTTGAAAATGGATTTAAAACAAAAACAATTTAATTGAATATAAAAAAGATATTGTTGAAGGAAAGTTAGTGTTTAATCACTAAATTCAAATTAACAATAAGGACTACGCTATTCAATATGAAGTTCAAACCATTGATAATGTGTATTTACTTATCGAGCAACCTACTTCCCTGATAATTTCAGAAAAGTATCTCCCTAGATAAAAGTCTCCCGTACTCCATCAAATGGTTGTTGTTGCCCCATGCTAAGTGTTTAGTGATGATGCTTTGTGTAGTACGTACAACAGCTTGTCCACAACTTCAGCTATCATTGGGGGGGGTAACAATTGTATGGGTTTACTATTATCCACTTAAGAGTAGGTCTATTCTTCTGTTCTGGATTCTCCCAAATGCAGCCATTGCGTGACATGATTGCAAAGATGATTTGACAAAAAGGTAGTGTTTCTTCGCATCTACGAATCTCCATATCCAGTTCATGATCCAATCTATGACGTAGAGAGTCTTACACAGTAAACTTCATGGAACGCATGTGTACGCAACATGCATAATAATGCCCATGATCGTTATCAACAAAAAAACCTACCAAAATAAATATTCACTATAATAAAAATTCAACACATAGTCTTATAGAAGCAAAGTGGTCTTAAATTTTTTACTCGTTCAGCCGAAGCCCACTGTTTTGTTGCAAGCGTCCAGCTAGCAGGCTTCCATGAGATCAACCTGCCAGTTGCATACTCATCCAAATGCTCCAACAAATCTTCCGATAATTTGATAAATGTTCTCTCATCATATTTGTTTGTGTTTGTGTACGTTGTCCACTGTTGCTTAATGGCCATCTACAACGTAAGAGTATGAAAGCTTCGCAACCAAAACGCAATCATGCATAAATCTCACTAGTATTGAAAAACATACCATGAATGCCATTGGTATTATAAAGTAAGTGCCCTGACTTTTCAACGGCCAAGCATCAAGCTGCCCGGGTGATTCGACAAGGAGACACAAGCTTGCGTCAATATGCTGCACATTGTTATCAACAAATTAATGAAATAATATATTGTATTAATTTATAATGACATAATTATAATTTAATTAACCAATATATACTTACATGGTCTTCTAACCACACTCCCTCAGTCTCCATATCCTTGAAGAAGTTCCCAATCACTTGAAATCACACGCCGACATCCAACCTACGCGATACATAATTTCTCAATAAGTGAAAATTATATAGTTTGATTAAAATATGAGTTTTAAGCTACTTACCCTGCTTATGGCATAAGCTTGAAAACTTTATACTTTTGAAGCAATGCTTGCTGCTGTTGTATGGTGTATGGGGATAAAAACATACGGGATGGCCTTCTCTCACGTACTGGTCGATGTGGGATGGAGAAGTCATAGTCGGGACTCGATTAAGGATCGTCTTCATCATTGGCTAAGGAAAGCCTTTAGGCAGGCGGAGTCTGTTCGGCAATACTCTGGACCACCCTTGACTGGGATTGACGAGCTTTAGGCGACAATGAGGGATCCTTACCAAACCAACTAGATAATCGAGGAGCCATAGCAGGAGTCTCATGCATGACTTGAGCTGTATTAGTTTATGTATCTGTCACTTCTAAATCCTTCCCCCAGTCAGCAGGAGGAACAGGTGGCTCGATTGATGGGGAATTTAGTTTTGGCGCAATGTTTCTACCTCTAAAGAAAGAACGAGCAACTTTCCTCACCCCTCTTTCATATCTAGGCTGCGCTCTTGTCTAAAGGCCAGCAAGCCACGTAGCTGTTTTACGAGGCATAGTGTTATTTTTCTGTCCGCATCTGCTGCTAGTTATGATCCCATGTTTGAAATATGTTATCCCAAGTGTCGTATCTCCTATCCCATTCATCAAATCTCCTATCTCAACTATCCTCTCGTTCCTTATGGAATGCCAGGTAAGTCTCCAAGTCTTAGAACTTTTCATCGTAGTAGTTCAACCTCGTATTAAGCCTATTCCAGCTGTCATCTTTAGCACCGGCTTCAACTGCAGAAGCTCTATGCCCCTGATGTGTAGACTCCTGTGTGAAGATAACATTGGGTCCTACCCCTCGGTCCGATATATCAACAGGGATTTCAGCTTCAAATACAGTGGGATCCACATGCTGGGAGTAGTGTGAATGATGTGACTAGTGGGGACTCACGAGTGATGGGATCCACGGGAGCGCTATGAGTGATGGGAGCGGTGGGACACTCGGGAGCGCTATGAGTGGTGGGAACCACGAGAGTGCTGCGACTGATGGGAATGATGACTGTGCTCTATTGCATCTATGACCTCCAACTGATTAATTTGATCTACCTCCATAGGGGCATTGTATGATGAGTTGCTTGACTGAATTGGGGATGGTCCGGGCATATGAAATATGGAATTGCCAATATCCACTCCTATGGTCTCCACTTGCAACAATTCACGGATGTACCAGGAGCAAATGGCCCACAAAAAGACCCATAGGACCCACCTATGAAATCAGAATGAGCAACACTTGATACTATCCCACCCTGAATACATGTGTCGTACAATGGCCTCGGAACATATCCCACTGGTTGGAAGGTCGCATCATACAATACCGATACTTATGTACTTCTACATTTTCTTCAGGTGGATTTTCTTCCTCTTCCTGAACTGCAATAGGAAGGGTTGCACCCTTTTTCCTATCGATTTTCCTTAATGTGGGGTCATTGGCTTTTGCAAATAACACCCTAAAACCTTCATCCGGATCCAAATCATGACATGGCTAGTAACGTACAAAGTACTCGGTGGGTAGTAGAATAGACATATATGTAATTGGCTGATGCTGCAACTCAAACAACATATTAAAGAAAATGAATTATTACATTACATTACATTCTCATACAACTTAAGATAAAAACATCACTTACTGATTGAAAGAAATCACTGGTATCAAGTCGGAGTGCCTTAAACTTCCACCGTATGCAGAGGGGCCTCTTGTTATCATTAGGTGGCCCCTTTATGAATGGTGCAGCAAATGTGGGGAGCCCTTCGTAAGCCCAAAGCTATATCATATACAAGGATAGAAAATTGAATAGTAAGCATTGCATTTATCGTGGACAAAATTTAACGATAATTCGATGAGTCCATATGAGGTTTACCATTAGGGCATAGGTACAACCATAAAAGTGATAGCGATATTTATCAGGATTGATGCCAGATGGTAAAGAAGTCAATACTGCATCCATGTAGTGAATGAGATGGACATACGTATACCGGCCCCAAAGGAATCCATCCCAGTATCTGTATCCTCTACCAAGCTCCACATCTAATCCTCTATGTTCACCTTGTTGGCGTTCGATCATTTGGTTAACGTGACCCGTTAGGGTTCCATATGTTTCTAACAGTCAGCAAAAGCAAGAAACAAGAAATGTATTACCTTTCACCAAGGTATGTTGGAGAAGATGAATTCCCGCCATCAGCATGCGTAGCTTCACCGTTTTGGGCATAACTCTCTCATTCGATATTGGATTTGAGTGATCTATGCGCCAAAACGATCATCTCTTTCGTGGCTTTCTGTCAATATATCACATGTCCTGTTCTGATGTCTATATAATTTTATAGAAATCGTAGAATGTGGCGGACAACAATAGCAAACGACCTCTTGATCTTCTGATGTATTCCCAAGTCCAATCTCGACGTCGTGTGGGCGACGATCCTCGAGATCTTCTCAATCTGTTGTTTCGTCTACCCTCTTCACGTGTTAGGCGTGTCTCATCAATTAATTTGAACAGCTGAGATAACTTATATATGGGCTACAGCAGGGACTAGAAGAAGAAATTAGAGTTGGGCCTCTATTGGGCTTAAGTATCCAAGCTTAGCTCAAATCTTATACTTAAGTCCAATAATAATAATATATTCCACTAAAATATTATTACTGCACTACCATTCTATTCCCCTAATTACGTTATGGGCTCGTTCTTATTATGAGCCCGACAGTCTCCCCATGTTTAAGATATACAATGCCCATTAATTAATTAAGTTACTGACAACTCCATTAATTAATATCTCATCCGATAGTAGTACCACTCAACTTCATTATCATGCCGGAATAAATCCACCTGCAGGGTTTACATGAAAATCCTTATGAGCTCCTCAAGGGGACATCATCAACCTATATCGGACACTGATTCCTTCTACATCGATAGCACACCATAGAGACAGCACTATTTCCCAACTCACTGAGTTTGTTGATTTAATTACATGTAAATCTCACCCATTGATGATTCAATGAAATACATATTGCCTTACTTGTCGAGGTTATTGTATAGGGATTAAGAACACGAACATCCATAATAACTGAGATCAAGTTCTACTATAAGTCAGTATAAGTCGAATGATCTCAAGCGGTCCTGCTCAATACACACAAAGTGCACCAATGTGATTCTATAGCCAAGACAAGCTAATACCAAACCATACTACAACCATCCCGATAGAGAGTCCCCGTCTATCTCGGTTGTGAGCATCTGTTTATACTTTATAAGGAAACCAATAATATGATCTTTCGCGTGTTGTTGCACAACATATTATCTACAGTATAAAGTAAGTAGACTATTGCATCGAACATATAAATAAATTATAAGACGCAATCATTTGATCATATGATTCTCATTTCAAATTAAATTGTTTAAACATTGTTCATACAAAAAGCTAGACTTTTAGTATACAATCCAACAATCTCCCACTTATACTAAAAGAATACGCTGTCATGTCTTCTGTCATACATCTGATTCTCACTCCCACTACACGACCATCAAAATCTTTCGCCTTAAGGTCCTTGTAAAAGGATTTACTACTTTTTCATCCGATGCAATCTAGGCAACAACAATCTTTACCTCATCATACAATTTCTCGTAACAGGTGGTACTCGCACTCCATGTGTTTAATCGCCTTATGGGCTCGTGATTCATTCAAGTTTGCAACTACACCCTTATCATCAAAATAAATTGTGATAACCTTGGGCAAACTTAGAAACACTTCAAAGTCCATCATGAAGTTTCTAGAGTCATACAGATACTTTGGCTGCCTCAAAGACTCCAATTTATCATCTTTCTATGGTGGAGTCTGGAGTACTAAATATATTTCTATATAACACTCCTCCAAATTATGACTCAACTTCCTAAAATTAAACACATAACCTTTTGAAGTGGATTTACTGCCGTTCCTATTTGATTTGAAAAATCTGAATCTATGTAACCCCTAAGAAGTAGTGAATCCGTCCGGTTAGCCCACATATAGTTTCTAGTCCTTTTCAGGTACTTCAAAATTATGTGTTACCACAGTTAAACATTCTTATTTCGGGTCATCTTGATACCCACTGTACATGCATTCAGCAAAACAGATATCCATTCTCGTGCATAGCATTCGTTAGATTAAGCTTCCTTATTCGCCGAAGCATAAGGAACCGCTTTCATCACCTTTATCTCCTTTTTGTGTCTTAAGACACATTTTCTTAGATAAAATCATATGCTAAAACAAGTAGGCATTGTATCATTTCATGAAGCTTGAGACAAGCATAATATCCTTTCTTATGATCCGTATTACTGTGATCAAAAGGATATTTTTGCTCCTCTTAAGTCCTTCATCTCATACCGCATTATCAACCATACTCATACGCCCTACAATACTCTTTCATTGTCTCCAATGAGCAATATATCATCTGCGTATAATACAAGAAATACCACCACATTTCGATCACTCTTTTCAATACACAAGACGTATTCGCGCATTAAATAAATCGGTATGAGTGGATTTCCTCATTAAAACGGATGTTTCATGATCTTGAAGCTTGCTTTAGTCCATCGATGGACACTTTTAAGCTTACTATCACAATGCTCTTAGCCCTTTGCAATGAATCACTCTGGTTTCTTCACAAAGATGTTTTCCTCAAGAATTCCAATCAGGAAAGTTGTCTTGACATCTATTTTCTATCCCTCATATTTCATATGAGTAGCAACAGATAAAAGAGTCCGGATCAATATAGGCATAGCTACCGATGAACAGGTTTTCTCATAATCGAAGCCTTTCTTTCTGAGTGTACCTTTTCGCAACAAGCTTTGCTTCCAAGGTTTTCACCTTATCCTATGATCCTCTTTTATTTTACAGAGCCACTTCCAATGGCTTTCACACCATCCGTGGTTCTACAAGCAGCCAAAACTAATTTAGAATTAATCGATTCTATTTCAACATTCATCGCGCATTGCTTAGATTCTACATTTTTATCTTGTAGTGCTTCGTCGTATCCGTAGGTCCATTCCATGTTTACTAGGGATCAAGTCTCACGACTCTCCCAAAACATATATCTTATAGGTTTGAAACAACCCTCCCACTACGACAAGGTACTACACGCAATTGTGTATCAGACGTGACACGCATAGCAGTTTATCTTGTGATATATCCTCTCGTACAATTGATACTAATACTTTGTGTTTTCCCTCTCACTTCCTTAAGAACAATTTATATGTAGGTTTGTGATTTATTACATAGTCCTTTTCCAAAAATCTAGTGTTTGTGTTAACAATCACCATTTGATCTTTTGGACTAAATAAATCATCCCCCTTCATTTTTCTAGAATACTTGTCACCACGATTAAGTCGTAATGACCACCTCTCGTCGGGATAATCTTATGACCTCTTAAATTAGTATGAAATATTTCCAACATATCTTTGCATGACTCTATACCCCTTTGCCTTGAAAGGCATTTAATCATTTTACTTTCAAGCAAGACTCGCAAGTCAGATAATTTCCACTTCAGATAAATCAAACGGTCCATCGACTATCAACCTTTGAATCTTACTCAAGTAAAATTGATCTAGTTTTAGATGTCAAAAGTATGTTTAGTTCATCTCCGAAGGTTCCTTTCTCTTACTAAGATTAGAAGATGTATTATTAATTACTATTTGTTACATCCGTGGTATAAACATGATTTAAAAGTATACAAATTGTCTGCCAATGTACCGCAACAGATTATAGCTCCATCCTTCATTAATATGACCATGTCATTTAAATGAAATGGAGTATCCATCCGTAAATGTATAGAAACTGAAATGAAATTCTTTCTATGAAAACGTACGTAAAGATAATTTATCAAAATCAAACGTTTATTCATATAGTAAGATAAATAAACAACTCCCACTGCAATAGCCACTACTTTAGTAGCATTACCCATGTCCATAAAATCTTATAATCACTTAGTTACACGCTTTTAGTAATTTCAGTATCTACACAGCGTGTCAGTAGATGCCATTACTAATCATGCTTCAATGTTTAGTGAATGAGATACTAACCTTGTTCACTTATTGATGAAAATAGCTTTTCTTCGCCACATGTTTTGTTAGAAGTTCTCCACCATATACAACCTCTTGTATTTCAGGTAGAACTTGCTCAAAACATCTAGGCAAATTATGGAGAATAAATTGATCTAAGTTTTCCTTCAATTTTTATTCCAAGCATTCCCAATTCATTCATCAACTTATCCATGACCTCTTGTCTTTCTTACTTACTCAAGTATCTGAAGAGTCACATGAGACCATCATATTTCTATGAACTTCTCACCTCTCCACTAGAGACTTTAATAGGCATCATGGAACATCCTTAGTGAGAACACATTTATAATTTCTTAAGCAGTAAAATTCGAAACCAAGATTCTTTTCTAATCATCTAATTTTGGACAAGTAAATATGTTTCTTTTAGTTAACAATAAGCGAGATAAAACCATTTTGAAAATTCAGAGAATCATAAATAAATATACCGATCAAATCTTCGAATTTATCCTTTTATATTGATTCCCTCTAAACAATATAAAAATAAAATTCACCGACATCTCAAGCACCGTGAGTCTGCAAGCCACGTTAGTGTGGACGTTTATAAACCCGAACATTTACAAGAGAAGGTTTTACCCATTAATTTCATTTGTCAACCTAACCTCATGACAAAATAATTAATAGTCAGTTCCTTTTTAGCCATGTAAATAATAGCAGTGACTCCGTTGGGGAGGATACTAATTATTTATACCAAAGTGTACACCATTATTTGATCCCAAGTCCGCGGCCCAAGCTTATGTGTCTTATAGTTGGAGAAGTGCACACGCGCTCGGATAACTTCATACAATCATCAATTATATGTTTGTACCAGTGAACCGCACATAAACTCATCCGTTAGGGAGGAAGGTCTATGCCAACACGCAAGTTTATGTGCCACATTATAAACAATAATTATTTAATGAAGTATGTACCGGTGATCCGTGAATAAACTCATCCGTTAGGGAGGAAGGCCTATTGCCAACACTCAAGTTTACTCACATCACTTACAAACCAATAATGGAGGCAGCAGGAATTAATTACCAATCCCCTCTCCCACTTAGTTGTTTAACACCGAGAGTTTTTACATGCATATAATATTTATAATAAAATACGCAACCTAGCATGCTTCTATTACGACACATAAGGCAACAAATCATAGAGAATCATGCATAACATATATAACAATAATCAATTATTCCATCAATTATAAATAGTTATATATCAGCGAATTCGATTGTTCGCCACCAAGCACGAGTGTCGGTAAAAACCTCCAGATTATCAAACTTTCGAAAATCTCCAGATTACTAAATTTTGAAACTATCGATATCGTCCAGATTATCGAAATTATTGATATCGACCGTTGATATTGTCCAGATTATCGAAATCATCGATATCGAACAGATTATCAAATTTTCAAAAATTTCAGATTATCAAATTTTCGAAAACTTCCAGATTATCAAATTTTTAAAAATTTCCAAATTATTAAATTTTCGAAAGTATCCCGATTATCAAATTTTTAAATATTTTCAGATTATCAAATTTTCAAAAATATCAAGATTGTCAAATTTTTGAAATTTTCAGATTATCAAATTTTCAAAATTTCCAGATTATCAAATTTTCGAAAATATCCAAATTATCAAATTTTTAAAATTTTCCAGATTATCAAAATTTCAAAAATTTTCAGATTATCAAATTTTCAAAAATTTCCAGATTATCAAAATTTTGAAAATATCCAGATTGACAAATTTTAAAAATTTCCAGATTATTAAATTTTCAAAAATTTTCAGATTATCAAAATTTTGAAAATATCCATATTATCAAATTTTCGAAAATTTTCAGATTATCAAATTTTCGAAAATATCCAGATTATCAAATTTTCAAAATTTCCAGATTATCAAATTTTCGAAATATCCAGATTATCAAAATTTCAAAATTTCTAGATTATCAAATTTTTGAAAATATCCAGATTATCAAATTTTCAAAATTTTCCAGATTATCGAAATTTCAAAAATTTCCAGATTATCAAATTTTCGAAAATATCTAGATTGTCAAATTTTCGTCGATTGCCGTCAAACGTATAGAGTATTCAACAAGAAACAATAATTTCTAAACCCTAGTTCACGTTTGACACATGTATATGGTATCTGAATAAGGTATACTAACATAACATGAATACTTAAACCCTTTCACCTTTTGACATAAACCCTAGCCTAACGTTTTACACTTCACCACGAAACCGAAGCTCTGATACCAATTGTTGACGTTCAATCGTTTAATTAACGTGACCCGTTAGAGTTTCATATGTTTGTATCAGTCAGCGGAAGCAAGAAACAAGAAACGTATTACCTTTCACCAAGGTATGTTGGAGAAGATGATTCTCGCCACCAGCCTGCGCAGCCTCACCGTTTTGGGCATAACTCTCTCATCCGATATCGGATTTTAGTGATCTATACGCCAAAATGATCCTCTCATCCGTGGCTTTTAATTAATATATTACACATCCTGTTCTGATGTCTGTACGATTTTATAAAAATCATAAAAGGTGGCGGACAGCAGCAGAAAACGACCTCTTGATCTTCTGCTGTATTCCCAAGTCCAATCTCGACGTCGTGTGGGCGACGATCCTCGAGATCTTCTCAATCTGCTGTTCCTTCTACCCTCTTCAAGTGTTAGGCGTGTCTCATCAATTGATTAGAACAGCTGAGTTGACTTATATATGGGCTACAGCAGGGACCAGAAGGAGAAATTAGAGTTGGTCCTCCATTGGGCTTAAGTGTCCAAGCTTAGCCCAAAGCTTATACTTAAGTCAAATAATAATAATATATTCTACTAAAATATTATTACTGCACTACCGTTCTATTCTCATAATTACGTTATGGGCTCCTTCTTATTATGAGCCCGACAGTCTCCCCATGTTTAAGATATACAATCCCCATTAATTAATTAAGTTACTGACAACTCCATTAATTAATATTTCATGCGAGAGTAGTATCACTCAACTTCATTATCATGCCGGAATAAATTCACCTATAGGATTTACATGATAATCCTTATGAGCTCCTCAAGGGGACATCATCAACCTATATCGGACACGGATTCCTTCTACAATCAACAGCACACCATAGA
Source organism: Pogostemon cablin (assembly GCA_023678885.1). Classification (NCBI taxonomy): domain Eukaryota; kingdom Viridiplantae; phylum Streptophyta; class Magnoliopsida; order Lamiales; family Lamiaceae; genus Pogostemon; species Pogostemon cablin. Next base: position 9,083,696 of record CM043008.1, on the reverse strand, counting down.
GACATCACTATATCCCGACTCACCAAGTTTTTTGATTTAATTATATGTAAATCTCACCCATTGATGAATCAAAGAAATACATATTGCCTTACGTGTCGAGGTTATTGTATAGGGATTAAGAGCACGAACATCCATAATAACTGAGATCAAGTTCTCCTATAAGTCAGTATAAGTCGAACGATCTCAAGCGGTCCAGCTCAATATACACAAAGTGCACTAATGTGATTCTATAGCCAAGACAAGCTAATACCAAACCACACTACAACCATCCCGATAGAGAGTCCCCGTCTATCTCGATTGTGAGCATCTGTTTATACTTTATAAGGAAACCAATAATATGATCTTCCACGTGTTGTCGCACAACATATTATCTACAGTATAAAGTAAGTGGACTATTGCATCGAACATATAAATAAATTATAAGATGCAATCATTTGATCATATGATTCTCATTTCAAATTAAAGTGTTTAAACATTGTTCATACAAAAGCTAGACTTTTAGTATACAATCCAACACACATTACTTGTATCTTGTCCAAGGAGAAAGTAGTACACCAGAAGTATTTTTGCTACTTTCACTGCATCATCTCCTTCGAATTCGCCTGACCTAAATAAATTAGTCAACGCATCCACGTTTATCCTTGGACTCACTGGTCATCCATCCTTCACCAACTTCCTCACATACAGACTGTTACCGCTTATACTTTAAAATTCCCTCTATCCTTGAATCCCATACCGATCACTCTAATTAAGTCCACCGCTGCAAACACGAGCAAAGTATCAGACACCCTAAACCAACGACTGTACTTAGGCCCTCCGGATACCTTAACCTCCTGACTCATCAAGCTATGCAGATCTCCAAGTGTCCCGTAACCTCGATCTAAATCCATAAAATGACCAAAGAATGATGATCTAAAGGACTGTTCTGCCCCGACCCACAATTTTTCAATATAATAGAAATCATATCCAATATATTCTTCGATTTGTAGTAATTTCGAATCCCACATTTTCCCTTGCATGCTTAGTCGTTTTCACTCCCACTATTTTAATAATTAAAGCACATAACTTTATCAGATAACTAATATGTTATGAATTCTATAACACTAAACAAATAAGAATAAAAGTTTTAATGAGAAATACGATATAAATTTAATATTTTTACACTCATAATATCAATAAAAATATGACAATACATTAACTCTATAATGCAAAAAAATATTTTAATATTTTTCAATACATAAAATTATCATCAACAAATAATTATAAACATCTTATTAGGTTCAAATAGATAATACCTAATCAAATAGTCAATATATTTACTCTTTCAATGTTTTATAAATTACGCAATAAATTGATCTCATTAAAAAAAATTTACATAAATTTATTCATTGAAAATTGAAATTATAAAATTCCTTAAATATTTTTTTTCTTTAAAATCAAATTTTTAGAATTTAAATATTATTATATTTAAATGTAATTTAATATGTAATGTTAATATTTAAAATTTTAAGTTGAACATGCTAACTAATAATTAAAACATTTAACACTACTAATATTTATTACTTTTTTATTCGATTCTCATACTTATTCTTTAATTAAAATAACTAATTAATTAATTAAACTCCAATAATTAACATAATTAAAATAATATTAGTTGATATGAACATTTTACTAAAAAGACATCGACATGAGGTAACTAAATCTCGTAATTACATATTATTAGAATTAGAAATATAATCTAATTATAACTTACTCGGTCACATGGATATGCACACAATTCGGGGTTTTAAATAAAAAATTACTCGGTCTTTCATTTGCTTGGGCCCCCTATATTTAATTAAAAATGTGGTCGGTCTTTCAATTTTACATCAATTGCCGAATTATTCTTAAATTTTACTCCTCGGTCTTTACCCTTTAATCATATTAAATTAGAGATTTTGAAATCAAAAAGTGTACGGTCTTTACTTTTTATTCCATTCGGGATGTATTGTACTCGTTCTTTCAAGTTTAACTTTCTCAATTACAGGACTTGGTCTTTCAAGCACTTGGACTTATAGGAATTTTACTAAATCTAGTCCAGAAAATCTAATTCCTCAACTAATCCACTCGGTCTTTTACAAAGTCCCTCAGATTTTCACCAAAATATCATTAAAATTAACGATTTAATACAGAAATACATAACATTACAACATTAAATACTAACCCTAATCTCATAACCAATGAATTTACACTAATAGATAACATTACAATGAATTTTTTTTGGAACGCAGTACATAAAATTACATGAAAAATAAATACAAATTACACTCACCTGTTGCGCTATCTTAAGTACTCTTCTGGGATTCGAATTCTACAACCAACTGCTTGCCTGAAATTAAAAAAAACTAACAAGAACTGAATGCAGTTTGAAATTCGGAGAGAAAAAGAGAAAGAGGTAGAAGAGAGATAGATTAAATCTGATTTAAAAAAATATATACAATTGGATTTCTAAGATCGAGTAAAAGTCGGGGTCAAACTGGCTCCATATCAATCAACAAATATTATATCAGCTTTCAAAGGGTAGTTTCATCTATTTGCCTCAAAACTGGGCTTTTTTTGATTTTTTGATTAGATCGGGCATTTTTGTTTTTTTACTTTTGACAGTAGGTACTATAGTATGGGCCCATAAAGAAGTTGCAAGGGAAAAATATGGAAAGAAAATAATAGGTTAATTCGTCACACATTCACAAATTCTATCATTTTCCTATATTTTTAAAAACTAGTATTTTAGACGTGCGCTGCACATCGCATGCATGTTATAATTTGTAAGGTAATTTATTCGCGGTTTCATGGGTGGAAATGTTATTCATCTCAACAAAAATATAAAAAATCACAACATATCACAATTTAAAGAATAATATTTTTTTATTTAAAAGAATAATACTTTATACTATCTCTGAAGAGTTATTTTTTATATTAAAGAATAATAACAATAATTAGAATGTATCATAAACCTAAGTCACTTAAGAGTTTCCTATACATAACATATACTCTCTTCGTCCCATAACAGCTTTTTATATATCTTCACCCAAAATCTTGTTTGTCTAGATAATCTTCACCTTCTTTTTTTTAATTTAATTTTTTATTTTTTTTATTATAACCCTTTGTAACTCATATTGTTTACCCAAACCTTGAACATGATCCCAATCTTTTCCTATTTGCTTCTTACATTATTTCAAACCGTGACTAATAATGATATGATTGGAAATTAGTTGCAGGGTTGTGTGAGGAAAAACATGTATAGAAACTATTGATCAGCGGAGGAGTGGCTCCCCTGCACCATCTTCATATAAATCAGGCGGCTGGTGTTGTTCATTTCTATGGCAAAATTGGGGGCTCCTTCAAATTATAAATTTGAAATTTTTGCTTAAATTATCATATTGCAATGACATTAAAAAAAATCATTCTTTGTTATAAATATTTGGATAGCAAAAATTAAATGCAAAATATTTTATTGTACTAATAATGGAACTGACTATCGATACTACGTGATTTTTTTATATATCCCAAATTATAAATGTTCCTCATATTAATTTTAATTTCTATTTTTTCAACAAAATACACCCAAAAAATACCCTATTAACATTCTCTTGGTACATGTTAATTTAATAAAACTTCTTCTTAAGGTTATGTGGAATTCTGCTACAAATTGACCATTAACACTAATCTCAAAATATTACATTAAATCACCTTTCAAATTTACTAATTAATGAGAGTTGATTGGGTAGAAAATATAATAAAACAAGAATTAGAAAGTAGTAAGTAGCAGGGTTTGATACATATCAATGATCTAACCTTGAATATTGCCTCTTCAGCACACTTCTTTGTTGATCTATAAATAAATCAGATCTCATGTGGTCTTTTACATTTTCTATGTGCTGTTGTCAAAACATGAACTGATTATTAAAAACATTTAAAGAATTGCTTTAAATAATTTAAATTGGAAGAATACATGATTAATTAGAAATTCAATTTATTTAATAATAAAAAAGTAAAACATTTGTGGTGCTTTTCATTCTAAATGTATGAAGAAAATGAATGATATTATGATTTAGTTGATTGTTTAGTAATGGGTATAAGAAATAGATACATTCCAATTGCTTGTAATTGAGTTAAACGTTACTTTTTGAAGACTTTCTTTCAATTTTCGGAGAATATGATGGATCCAAATTATTATTCTCATCTTTGTTTCTCCTACTACTAATTCATTAATTTTTAAGACAATATATATATAATATAGAACAATAAAGTGGAGTACTTACCAAGCACAACTTTTGGAGAATCCTTCTTAACAATGGGAGCACATAGATATCACTACCTCATGTACCAAACCAAGCATGAGAAGCATAACATCTTCTTAGGTAAATCCAAAATATATTGAGAGTCATTTAGTTAATGACCTTGAAGAGGTGGAATCAGAAATAAAAGGATACATATATTAAATCACTAAAGTTAATTAAGAAATTAGATGGACATATATAATTTAATACAAACTTAATTCTATAAATATTAAATCATTATTGATAAGTATAAAATTGAAAATAATAAGAAAAGTAGGGGATAAAAAGGTTCAAGAATGTTTCCTCTTTTTAAATCATTATTGATAACGTATATCTTAATTTTATTCTGCCCTTTTCCTAACATCAAACTTCAACTCTCTAACTCCCTTCTCCAACTCCGCCGACATCACACGAACCCATCTGCTTCCTCCATTGACGGAAGCGCCACCTTCATTTCTGCGGCACCCATGATTTTACCACGAAGCCCCTGTTTTTAGTTCTCTCCAGAAATTCATACGGCAGAAGCTCATCCGCCGCCGTCTGCTTCCTCGGCGGATTCCGAACCGACCACAAAAATCTCTCCACACTGTTTTCCAACCCGAATGTCATTTCCTTCATCTGTTCACCAGAGAACAACCCTCTCGATTAGTGTTATGGTCAGATTTTAAAGAAGCATTTATTTCTCATAGGATCTCCCACCGAAGGTATCTTGCATTCTCAAAAAGTCGAATGCCTCCATTTCACTATTTACTGTTTCTTCTAGCAGCTCTCTAATTGATTTAGAAATTGTCTTTTGCCTCTCATTGATTATGCAGGTTCATCAGTTTCAAGGAAGTTCTTAAAGTTTATAGGATTTGATTCTCATGGGATTTTTCATTTGAGAGGTAATACCTACCCTATATCTCTTACAAATTTTTTATTTTTTCCCTTGAAGGTTAACTAATAGTTGATTTAGTTTTAATTATAGTTAGAAATATTTGTGATCTTTTTACCTTGCGATCGTGGATTCCATATATTGTCGTTTCTTTATGCTGATTTTTTCTTATAATTACATTGGTGGAGGATGGGAAGGAAGATGATTATGCTGATGACTCCGACGATGAAGATATGACAAGTAAGATGACTCCCAGGTTTCCTATTTAATTTTTTCCACTGTAATTCCGTTTTCTTTCTTTTTTTTTCATTCACTGTGCTGGTGATGGAATTTTCTGTGATCATGGATTCCATATGGTCGTTTCTTTGTGTTGAATTTTTCTTATGATTCATAGTTCATAGTTAGCCGATGCCTCACTCTCTCCTTCTATTTTAGTTTACCTGTTAACCTTTTGTTAACTTTGTTTAAAGGATATATAATCTATCATCAAATAGCAAGATGTATTATATCTATCATAATAGTTAGCTCTTTGCTTTAGAAGCCAGTTATTTATTGTGCATTTATGGGGTAAGAATTGGAATGGTAATCCCATATTATGGATAAGTATTTCAGTTCTTATGAAATTAGTGATAGTTCTTAAACAACTTCACATGTTTTGTACGGGTCATCTTTCTATGCTTCTACATTAGAATATCTGCATCACATTTATTTATAAAGTTTTCTAAGGTCCATTCTTCTTTGTTTTCTTTAAAGGTTCATATCGATTGATTATCCATTGGAAAACCATAAGTATTACCTGTGATTCGATAGTTTAAATTCTTTTTTCTTCTTTTTAGAGTTTATGCAACTCTTTTATCTTCATTCAATATTTGAATTTTCAGAAAGGGAAATTTCCACTTAAATATTGTAATTAGTTCTTATTAAAATATGTTATTGAATGAGATTTGGTAGCAAAGTAGTCCATATAAATAAAAAATTTCAGTTAATAATTCCTTATTCTAATGAGTTGGGGTTTACTATTACAGTGATAGTACAATATGTGTGAATTGTGAGCGAAGGAAATATATTTGATAGATAAGGAGGAAAAGTGCTTTGTATCTTTAGCTAAGAAATTTCCAGATGAAGATCATTCAGATTTGGAAAAAGAAGATCTAGAGAATGAATGTATGCATTTAGAAGATATTAGAAATTTCCAAGCACTCTGTTTCTTCTGGATCATATTTGTGATCATTTTTAAGGATGCATGTACTTCATCAATCAAGACTGATAAACTTGCATCTGTTTTGAAAATAATTATGGTCAACATTCATGTAATGACCACCTCTCATTGAATTTTAACCTTGACTTTATGGCAATGTTTTCAGTAAAAATGGTTGATAAACTAATTGTAAATCTAGAAGCATGTGGTTGCCAATGTTTGATTGCTGAAATTGGCGGAAGATGGATGAATCCTAACATGTCATACCCTTAAATGTAAGATTTGTATCTCTCATCAAATGCTAATAAATTGGTTGTGTTTTGTCGTATGCTTATCTAGGGCTAAACCTGTCACACCCCAATTTTCATAATAAAGAAATTCTCATTTTATTTCATAAATAGAGCATTAAATAGGATGTGATAAAAACACTTTAGTTATATAATATATAAATAAATGAGCATCCAAAGATAAAGGAATTAATATAGGGAAAACAAGTCCCATAAGTTTAGTAAAATTCTAAGCAAATAATTCATAGTAAAAAGGCTTAGATGAAGTACAGATCCTATAAGTTTCTGTAATTTCATTTTTAAGAAAAGTATTCCCTACAATAACTTTAAAGGAATGAGACTGCAAGTTTCCTCCACAACACAGAAACATACTGGACTCGTTCAATAAAGTAAACATGCCACACAACATTTTCAACAATTAACTTGAATAATCTTAGGGCCTAAAACTTACAGGACGGTTTTTTTTATTTAATAAGACTAACTTAATTGAGACACGTTTTCAAAACAGGTCGCAACATCTCTCAAGGAATAATAAGGAATTTTCCAGAATAATAAAACTTCATATTTTATTGCAAAGAAAGGGAAGAAAATATTTATAATACAAGGGATGACTAATTATCCTCATAAATTAGTACATGTAAATTAATTTAATTTATCAAGTAGGCAGTCACAGCAAACCCACTTCATGCTACTTAAATCTCAATTTTTCAAAATAAAGAATATTTCATTAATCTTAAATCTATTTTTAAAATCACCACACACACATACATACATACTTACGAGCATTAAGTTCAAAGGCTCAGTTGCAAAAATCAATTTGACATCTTCTAATATAACCAAACAAAATATTTACTAATATTACTAATCCATATTCCATATGTGCATTCAGTACATACAATTGTATACATATACTCGCAATTTCCAAAAATCAATTGAAATTCATGTGAATTAACTTTCTTTTCGATAAAGTAGAACCTCAAATCTCGTACTATTTTTACGAACCCGACAGCAACATCATATAAATTTCGACGGCCAAATAACATAGGATTATTAATCTATTGTAACAAATCTCATACGATCGCAAATTTCCATCAATAATTAATATCAACACCAAACTCATTCCACAATCTTTATACCAAGAATTTAACAAATCCGAAATACTTCAAACAAAAATTCAAATGTACGCAGAGTATGTATTGCTGTTTTATTCAAACGCTTTTATTAGTCTCCTCTTGCCGACGTTCCCAACTCGTACGCTATCGCCACGCTTTTAATCTGAAAGGAAGGAAATTGTTGGGGTGAGCAACCACAAGCTCAGTGAAAACTTTAAACATACTTACATACGTGAATCAATCCATATGCGAAAAATATAATTTCACTTACTATACAATCCTGCCATGTCTTACGATATCGCGATTCGTTTGTAATAAGAGTAAGGCACTATTTAAAGTCCAAACTTGCAATGAGAGTAAGGCACCGCTAGATGGTCCAAACTTGCAATGAGAGTAAGGCACCACTACACGGTCCAAACTTGTAATACATATACACTCCACATATTCCCGTTAAAACATGTATCACATATGAAATATTTCAACATACACGAGATGAGTAAAACCCCACCTTTCAATCACGCAAACGCCTTGGACTTGAGTGATGAACGTCGCGATCAGACCCTTCGAAACCTATAATCATATAACTGCTCATTACTACCCAAGGCTTTACACGATAAACACAAAATTAAAATAGAATGACAGTGGACCATAAAAGGGATAGAATCGATGGAAGAGAAAAAGGAAAAGGGAAGAGATTGAAGGCACGGTAGCCTTCTCTCTTCGAATCGGAGCAGGCGCGTGAGAAGAACTATGAGTAATGTGAAAGAATGAAGAGAAAAATAAAACCAGTTTTATGCTTGGATGGCTGGGCGATCTCTCCAAAAAATAACGCGTAGGAGAGGTCAAACTTTCCTTAGTAAAGAGTTCAATTTAAGATTTGATTGCAGGGAAGATAATTCTTTGAGATTAGACGAGATTTGATAATATTTTTCTTGGGCAGGAAGAAATTCATATATAAGGAAAGTGTATCACTTGTTGACTCTCCCTCATTCACAAGGCTGTAAGTTAAATAAGTGCCTGAATTGGGATTTATGTTTGTATTGGGCCTCCAAGGGTTGGGCCACAATTGGATCATGTATGTAAAAATATATGGGTTGTTACATTCTACCCTTCTACTAAAAATTTCGTCCTCGAAATTCCATCATAAAAATGTCATACCCGTAAAGAAAGATGGGTATCTTGCTTGTATTTCATCTTCTCTTTCCCATGTGGTCTCATCTTCTGTGTATCGACTCCATTGAACTTTAATGAATGGCACTTCATGATTTCGAATCATTTGGATCTTTCCCTCCAAGACTTCCATAAGTTCCTCTTCATATGTTAAGTCTTTGCCAATCTCCAATGTCGAGAAATTTACCACGTGGCTAGGATCATGAACATATTTTCTCAACATCGAAATGTGGAAAACATTATGAACTGAGGACAACTCGGGAGGTAAAGCCAAACGATAGGCTAGATTCCCAACTCGTTCGAGAATTTCAAATGGTCCAACAAAACGGGGCCCTAGTTTCCCTCTTCTTCCAAATCGAGTGACACCCTTCGTGGGAGCCACTTTTAGAAACACATGGTCTCCGACTTCAAATTGCAAATCCCTTCTTCTTTGATCAGCATAGGACTTTTGTCTATCCTGGGCAGACTTGATCCTTTCTCGAATGATTCTGATCTTGTCCACTGCTTCTTCTATCATTTTTGGACCTAGGACAGCCCTCTCACCAACATCGTCCCAATATAATGGTGATCTACACTTCCTTCCATAGAGCGCTTCATAAGGGGTCATCTTGATGGCCGCTTGATAACTATTGTTGTAGGCAAACTCGACTAGAGGTAGAAACTTGTCCCATGCTTCATCAAAGTCAAGTGTGCATGCTCTTAACATATCTTCCAAAATTTGAATCGTCCTCTCCGATTGCCCATCGGTTTGCGGGTGATAGGCAGTACTGAAATTTAATCTAGTTCCCATGGCCTTGTGCAGACTTTCCCAAAATCTTGAAGTAAAGTGTGCATCTCTATCAGACACTATAGAAATTGGTACACCATGAAGTTTCACTATACAGTTGAGCATACTGCTCCATTTTAAACGTCATCTTCACTGGTAAGAAGTGAGCCGACTTGGTCAATCGATCGACGATGACCCATATGGCATGATTTCCCCTTGAGGACCTTGGCAATCCCACGACAAAATACATGGAAATTTGTTCCCATTTCCACTCAAGAATCTCGAGTGGTTTAAGCTTTCCGGCTGTTCGTTGGTGTTCAATCTTAATTTGTTGGCAAGTTAAACATCTTTCTATAAAGTATCCAATATCTCGCTTCGTACTCCTCTACCAAAATCTTTCTTTCAAATCTTGATACATCTTTGTTCCTCCCGGATGAGCGGTGTATAGAGCTCCATGTGCCTCTCCTAAAATCTTCTCTCTTAATTTCTCAACCATCGGCATACACACTCTTCCGTTTAATGTCAATACTCCCTCATCATCTACCTTGAAGCCATTATATTCGCCTCCTTGTACCTTCTTCTTCATTCCTTGCAAAAAGTGATCTTGCTCTTGAGCTATCTTTATTTCCATTTTCAGACTTGGCTGGATTTCCAATGCTGCAATGATCGCCCTCGTTCCGGAGGATGATGTCACAAATTCAATTTGCATCTTGGTGAATTCCTCGATCAACTCTTCTTGCTTGGTACAAAAACTATTTAGCTCCATTTTGGTCTTTCGGCTCAATGCATCGGCTACTACGTTAGCCTTGCCTGGATGGTATTCAATTGAGCAATCATAATCTTTCACCAATTCTAACCATCTCCTTTTTCTCATGTTGAGCTCCCATTGAGTGAAAAGGTACTTCAAGCTTTTATGGTCCGTGAAGATTGTACATCTTCCTCCATATAGGTAGTGTCGCCAAATCTTTAAGGCATGAACCACGGCCGCTAATTCCAAGTCATGAGTAGGATAGTTCACCTCATGTGGTCTAAGTTGTCTTGAAGCATAAGCGATAACCTTCCCATGTTGCATCAATACACATCCGAGTCCTTATTTCGATGCATCACTGTAGACTGTGAATTCTTCATTTGGATTGGGTATCGTCAAGACCAATGCTGTAGTCAGGTCATGTTTCAACCTTTGGAAACTCTCTTCACACATCTCAGACCAGACAAACTTTTTTCCTTTACTAGTCAAACGTGTCATTGGACTGGCTATCTTCGAGAATCCTTCAATGAATCTTCGGTAATAGCCTGCTAACCCTAAGAAACTACGAACTTCTTGTACATTTGTAGGCGTCTTCCATTGGTTCACAGCTTCAATCTTTGAGGGATCTACTTCAATTCCTTGAGATGTCACCACATGTCCAAGGAATGTGACTTGATTCATCCAAAACTCGCATTTCTTGAACTTCGCGTAGAGCTTCTCCTTCCGAAGTGTCTCGAACACTATTCTCAAGTGCTCCTCATGTTGTGCTTCGTCCTTGGAGTATACCAAAATGTCATCAATAAATACTATGACAAATCGATCAAGATATGGATGGAAAACTCGGTTCATTAAATTCATAAACACAGCAGGGGCATTACTCAATCCAAAAGGCATGAGGACGAACTCGTAGTGCCCATAGCGAGTTCTAAAAGCAGTCTTGGAGATATCTGACTCCTTTACTCTTAATTGATGGTATCCGGACCTCAAGTCAATCTTGGAGAATGTACTTGCTCCTTCTAGTTGATCAAATAAGTCCTCAATGCGGGGCAAAGGATATTTTTTCGTCATTGTCAAGCGATTAAGCTCTCGATAGTCAATGCACATCCTCAACGATCCATCTTTTTTCTTGACGAAAAGGACCGGCGCCTCCCATGGTGATACGCTTGGGCGAATGAGTCCTAAGTGTAAGAGCTCTTGTAGCTGGACCTTCAATTCTTGTAGTTCTATGGGCGCCATTCGATATCGAGCTTTGGATATTGGTGCCGATCCTGGCAGCAAATCTATTGAAAACTCCACTTGACGGTTTGGAGGTATTCCTGGTAAATCTTCCGGAAAAACATCGAGATAGTCACGTACAATTGGTACGTCACTCGGTGATATCTCCATAGCACTGGGGTCTATTATGTTGACTAAGACTCCTTGGCAAGATTTCTTCCTTAGCATCTTCGCAGCCTTTGCGGCCGACAAGACTCTTGGTATGACGCCACTCTTGATCTTGTGAATGATTTCTCTTTTGGATCTTGGTTCCCTTAGGGCCACTTCTCGTTCCTTGCATCTAATGTTGGCTTGATGATAGGTAAGCCAATCCATTCCCAATATCATATCGAATCCATGCATATCCAAGACATATGGCTTGATGCTAAAATCTACTCCTTCAATGTATACATCTACTTTTTCTATCAAGGAATGCGCAATGATTTTCTCTCCTGATGGTAAACTAGCCTCAAGAGGTTCATCGCTCTTGACTTGTTTGCAATGAATCTTTTGGCAAAACTTTGCGGAAATAAAAGAATGTGACGCACCCGTGTCAAATAAAGTGAAGGCTCGGGATTTACCCACTGATAAAGTACCTGTGATAACATCGGGGCCCTTGCTCCCCCCAGCTTGATCCATGGCAAAAACTCTTCCTCGTCCCCTAGTGGGTTGCCTCGCACTTCCCCCCGCAGGCGGTCCCCTTCTATCAGGCCTATAATTGGATGGCTTTGGGCAGTCTTGAGCTCGATGTCCAACTTCATAGCACCTATAGTTTGTTTTGTCCCTTGAGACATTCCCCGTGATGATTCCTTCCGCACTGTGAACATAGAGGCTTTGATCTTTGTGCATTGGCAGACGGGTTATTGTATGGCCTTGTCTGCCTGTTGTTGTTGTTCCTCCCTTGGCCATAATTCTCCCATTTCCTCTTATTGGGGTTCTCCATCTGCTTGTTGTTAGCTCGCCCTTTAAGCATGCAAGCTTCAACCTTCTGTTCTCTCATAAACGTATCAGCATAGTTTAAGTCAGGTAATGCCGACATCTTCTCTTGTATATCCTGATGCAGTCCGTCCAGGAATTTCTTTGCTCGCTTTACCTCCGTGTCAACCAGCTGCGGTGCCGATCGGCGTAGTTGATTAAATTTTCGCTCATACTAATTTTTCCTTGTCTAAGATTGTAAAATTCATGCTCCATCCTTTCTTGGTGAACCTGTGGGTAATAATTCTCCAGCACTATATTTCTAAACCCATCCCAGGTGATAGCTTCTCGGTTCTCGTTTGGCCTCATAGCCCAATATGCGTCCCACCAATGGTCAGCATCCTCAGCCAATTGGTTGGATACGCAGAGCACCCACTGTTCATCAGTGCACTTTAAGAGGCGAAAGGTCCTCTCAAGCGATCGAAGCCATTCTTCCACGTACTCAGGTCCTTCATTACCTTTGAAAAAGGGTGGGTGGTTTGCATGGAACTCATGCACCATTTTTGTATGAGCATCTGGATCAACATTTGGAGCGTTTTGAGCATTTTGTGTGTCTCTTCATGGAGGCATCCTTCAATTTTTCAATGTAAATAATTTTTAGTACTTTATCAGATAGAATCTATAATTATAATAATGTTGCATATCATCACATTGTTAGGACAACAATTACATGATGGAGGCACATAATTCAAAATAATAAACTTTGTATTCATTATTAAGTGAATGATTATTTTCAAATCAACGAAACATAAAAATCAATTGCTAGAAAATTAAAATTTTGTCCCTAACATACGGGATATTTATTTATTTTTTTCAAAATGGAAAATTGAAACTATCATTCGCATGAATCACTTATTCATCATCTTCTTCCATATCTTCTTCAGGGTCTTCTTCTTCTTCGGAATTTCCATCGTTGGGTGCGGGTTCGGGCACCGCATAATACTGCTCACGCATTAACTCTCCCCATTCCGTCAAAGGTCCTTCAGGTGTCACTAAACGAACTACTCTGTCGAACAATCGTAGAGTGAAACGAGTATAACTGGTTTGTGGAACAGGCGAATTGATGGTGTATTGTAAGCCATCCAAAAAGATTGGGTTGGCTATGTCGTTCCAAACCCATGGCAGTGTGTCTATCAGCTTTAAAGAAGCCCAGTAATCAGTAATCCCTTCGCCAACGTCCTTGACTTGCCTCCACAATTGCAGCATGTGAGCAATGTGGGTAGATAGGTAGTGTTGGGCATTTCGCTGATAGTTCCGATAGGCTTGTTGTAGTTGTAGGCCGTTCATCTAACGTAAAAAAATTTTTCTACTTATCATGTCGTTTCGCATAAAAATTTCTAATTCCATAACTATCATAAGAATTCATATATCTCGCATATATCATGACTTGTATTTAAAATTTTATTCAATCAATACAGTGTAAAACATTTATATCATGCGCATGCGGAATTTAATAAAAATTTTGAACAAGTATGCATAATCACATACCTGCTCTGATACCAATCTGTCACACCCCAATTTTCATAATAAAGAAATTCCTATTTTATTTCATAAATAGAGCATTAAATAGGATGTGATAAAAACACTTTAGTTATATAATATATAAATAAATGAGCATCCAAAGATAAAGGAATTAATATATAGGGGAAACAACTCCCATAAGTTTAGTAAAATTCTAAGCAAATAATTCATAGTAAAAAGGCTTAGATGAAGTACAGATCCTATAAGTTTCTGTAATTTCATTTTTAAGAAAAGTATTCCCTACAATAACTTTAAAGGAATGGGACTGCAAGTTTCCTCCACAACACACAAACATACTGGACTCGTTCAATGAAGTAAACATGCCACACAACATTTTCAACAATTAACTTGAATAATCTTAGGGCCTAAAACTTACAGGACGGTTTTTTTTATTTAATAAGACTAACTTAATTGAGACACGTTTTCAAAACAGGTCGCAACATCTCTTAAGGAATAATAAGGAATTTTCCAGAATAATAAAACTTCATATTTTATTGCAAAGAAAGGGAAGAAAATATTTATAATACAAGGGATGACTAATTATCCTCATAAATTAGTACATGTAAATTAATTTAATTTATCAAGTAGGCAGTCACAGCAAACCCACTTCATGCTACTTAAATCTCAATTTTTCAAAATAAAGAATATTTCATTAATCTTAAATCTATTTTTAAAATCACCACACACACATACATACATACTTACGAGCATTAAGTTCAAAGGCCCAGTTGCAAAAATCAATTTGACATCTTCTAATATAACCAAACAAAATATTTACTAATATTACTAATCCATATTCCATATGTGCATTCAGTACATACAATTATATACATATACTCGCAATTTCCAAAAATCAATTGAAATTCATGTGAACCAACTTTCTTTTCGATAAAAGTACAACCCCAAATCTCGTACTATTTTTACGTACCTGACAGCAACATCATATAAATTTCGACAGCCAAATAACATAGGCTTATTAATCTATTGTAACAAATCTCATAATATCGCAAATTTTCATCAATAATTAATATCAACACCAAACTCATGCCACAATCTTTATACCAAGAATTTAACAAATCCGAAATACTTCAAACAAAAATTCAAATGTACGCAGAGTATGTATTGCTCTTTTATTCAAACGCATTTATTAGTCTCCTCTTGCCGACGCTCCCCACTCGTACGCTATGGCCACGCTTTTAATCTGAAAGGAGGGAAATTGTTGGGGTGAGCAACCACAAGCTCAGTGAAAACTTTAAACATACTTACATATGTGAATCAATCCATGTGCGAAAAATATAATTTCACTTACTATACAATCCTGCCATGTCTTACGATATCGCGATTTGTTTGTAATAAGAGTAAGGCACTATTTAAAGTCCAAACTTGCATAAGAGTAAGGCACTATTTAAAGTCCAAACTTGTAATGAGAGTAAGGCACCACTACACGGTCCAAACTTGTAATACATATACACTCCACATATTCCCGTTAAAACATGTATCACATATGAAATATTTCAACATACACAAGATGAGTAAAACCCCACCTTTCAATCACGCAAACGCCTTGGACTTGAGTGATGAACGTCGCGATCAGACCCTTCGAAACCTATAATCATATAACTGCTCATTACTACCCAAGGCTTTACACGATAAACACAAAATTAAAATAGAATGACAGTGGACCATAAAAGGGATAGAATCGATGGAAGAGAAAAAGGAAAAGGGAAGAGATTGAAGGCACGGTACCCTTCTCTCTTCGAATCGGAGCAGCTGCGTGAGAAGAACTATGAGTAATGTGAAAGAATGAAGAGAAAAATAAAACCAGTTTTAAGCTTGGATGGCTGGGCGATCTCTCCAAAAAAATAACGCGTAGGAGAGGTCAAACTTTCCTTAGTAAAGAGTTCAATTTAAGATTTGATTGCAGGGAAGATAATTCTTTGAGATTAGATGAGATTTGATAATATTTTTCTTGGGCAGGAAGAATTTCATATATAAGGAAAGTGTATCACTTGTTAACTCTCCCTCATTCACACGGCTGTAAGTTAAATAAGTGGCTGAATTGGGATTTATGTTTGTATTGGGCCTCCAAGGGTTGGGCCACAATTGGATCATGTATATAAAAATATATGGGTTGTTGGGCCTCCAAGGGTTGGGCCACAATTGGATCATGTATATAAAAATATATGGGTTGTTACAAAACCGACTTCAAATTTGAAGAGCTTGAGATAACAAGAACTAATCCAGATTCCATTTTATCATCTCATGGAGCAAGAGAAATTGCTTCTGTTAAAGTTGTTGAACACACAAATTTTTATTGGAAACAGTTTCCAAATCGCTGGGTGATGGTGCTCCTTTGCTTTGTTGCATTCCTATTGTGCAACATTGATCATGTAAGGTTCTCTGATGAATAAATTTCTTCTATTGATAAGTCTTGGCTTTGCCATGCTTATCTACGCCTCAGTCATATGAATATATAAATGTCATTTGCTTTTGCATTCAACACTTATTGAGATTAAATAATTGGTAGTCCTATATTTCGATGATTCTCTTTTGGTGAACATGAGCCCAATGTTAAGGAATTCAAATGGAACAATGCTACAGTGGGTCTAATTATGTCATCTTTTTTCTTGGGTTATTTACTCACTCAGGTATTTATCATGTTTGTATTTTAAAAAACACCCTATTTCCTATTTCCTCTGAATATCTTATTAAAATGGTGTACTCCGAAGGTTTGAGCCAAAGAGAGTAGCAGTAACCAGTCAAATTTTCTACATTCAAGTTTAAGTCCTGTTGCTACTTTACATAAGTTCAGTATAAAAAAGATTTTACTCTATTCGCTTCATGACATATTTAGCTATAGATTCTGTGTTCAAAATTTTTTCTGACATAGATTGTTGGAGGTATATGGGCTGATGAAATAGGTGTGAATCTGGTGCTTGGCTTTATGAGATGTGAATTGTTTAATTTTTCTACATAAAGTTTTTATATTTCAGCTGTTATTTCTCCGCACAAAGAGCACCAATTTTACTTTGTTTGAAATTTGATAATGCACTGACCTTTCAACTTTTAAAACAGCCTATTTTTCCATTTTAAAATGGTTCATTTGCTCACATGTTTCTTTATTTGCATTTGACCTAGAGATATTAAATAACTCTAATTATCATATTCATATTATGTTTAGAATGATTATTTATATACATTTTCCATGTGCGTGCAATGTAAATTATGTAATAGTGACGAAATAAGTTGTCAATTTTTTTTTTTTAAATATGCACTCAATTTTTTATTAGAATACTTTAAGATGCCAATTAATTATTATCACCTGAATGCGTTTTATTGTGTAATCAGGGTGTTGTGATGCCTGCAATGAAAAATTTGTTGTCAAAATTGCAAATTCTTTGTTAGCTATGCTGCTACAATATTTCAGAAATTCAGATAAGCATATTTACCTTTGATATCCTACTAAAGGAAACTATTTCTTAGTTTTAAATCATGGAAAAATCTATTTCGCTATAGTAAAATCCAGACCAAGTTGATTATTGTTCTACAATCAGTGATGCCTAATCCATTTTGCCGCCTTTGGACCTTCAAATCTCTAAACGGACTTCTTCATAATAGCAATTCAAATCAAGTTGATTATTTCTTCTCCTTTTTTTGGCTTTGTTTAAGGGATGTATAATCTATCATCAAATAGCAAGATGTATTATATCCATCATAATATTTAGCTTTTTGTTTTAGAAGCCAGTGTGCATTTATGGGGTAAGAATTGGAATGGTAACCCATATTGTGAATTAAGTATTTAAATTCTTATGAAATGATTATACTTATAAGAGCCTTAGTGATAGTTCTTAAACAACTGCATAAGTTTTGTACGGTCATCTTTCTATGCTTCTTACATTAGAATATCTGCTTCGCATTTATTTATAAAGTTTTCTATGACTGCAAAAGCTAATTTTGATGTAGCTGCTATAGAACCTTTGGATCACTATTGTCTGTTCCACATCTAAGTTGCAACAGTAGGTGCTGCTATTGTAAATATATTTTGTAGCATGATAAAGCGCTGAACTTTCATAATATATCATGATAACAGATATACAAAAATTTAAAAATATACGGGCTAACACCTCGCGCAGTGAGGTGCACGACCCATTTTTCTGTAATTAGTCCTTAAAAATAGTAATTATAATAATCTTAACACTTAACATATTTTTCCTTTCAAATAGGGATTCTGAAATAGGGACGGGGTATCTGCAGCCATGATCATAGGAACACTCTACCACATGCTCCTACAATGATCTTTTATTAAATGTAAAGTACTGAATTGGCTTGAAGAGGCATGATCAGTTCATTTTATGATTGATGTGTTTTTGAGTAAATACTTCACAATTCAAGTTATGCAGTAAACATTTACAAATTGGATTGAACTAAAAAATCTAAAAATTAAATGTGTCAATGCATTTATACCTTAAGTTTCAATTCTTTGTCATAAAATTAGATAAGTTAAAATTTTATTTGGACATTTAATGGGAGAGTTACAATATGGATTCCATCTCATATTGGTAATTAGATAAGTTCAAATTTTATTTGGATCTCATCACAGAATTTATTGGACCATCTCACAATTTTACCTAAATAAATAATATTACTTAATTAGTAAATTAATTAATGTATAAGAAATTTACGATACGCTGATGCATTAGCAGATAACCTACGAATCTACTACCATTAATTAACAATCAATATAATCACACACATCTGTCAACAAAAATTTGAAGCTACCATTAATTAACAATCAATATAATCCCACACATCTGTCAACAAAAATTTGAAGCTTATAAATAGTTACGTTATTCTCATCTTAATATATATAATTATAATTAGGAAGTAGTTTCCTAATATAAGTTTTTCAAAAACATGTGTCACTTCCTATAGAAATGTACATTTTAAAAACACGTGTGTTAACTTTTTATTGGTTGAACATAATTTAACATCATTTAATACTTGAAAATATTAATTATGGCATGTATAAGATGCTTCTTTTAATCTAAATCTTAATTTTAAATGTATTTTAAAATTTCAATTATTTATACGAATAATATATATAATTAAATTTTTATTTATATAATTAATAAAATTTTTAATATAATTTACATAGTACAAATTTTTAAGAAATTCAATTGAGTGAATAATTAGAAATTTATGGCCCATATTATTTAATTAAACATCTTTCTTAATTAATTATTATTTTTATTTTTTAAAAAATAAATATTTTCTTTCTTATTAAGATTATTAATACTCTTATAAAAAATTGTAACAAATTTTATTATAAAAATATATAACTAATTAAATTGAAAGAAAATATTAACATTTTTTCATCATTTCTTTTCGAGTATATAACGTATTTTTTAAAATATATTACTCCATTACATTACATTACATACATAAATAAATAAGATAATTCAGGTGGCAAATGAATATACGTATATTTTATTTTGGTCAAACTCTCTTTTGAGACATTATATATATGAGATGTGTTAAAGTATGTCTATTAATATATATGTATAGTATGTTTAATGATTGTTAAATTATGTTTTCTAAAATATACTCCCTCTGTCCCGTCCTTATGGTTAATGTTTGCTTTTTGCACGTGGATTAATGAAAATAATATTTTAATGTGTATTGAGGTGAGAGAAATAATAATTTAATATAAAGTGGGTAGGTATATTAGTGGGATGTGTGGGGCCATGGGGAGAGAAGTAATTAATTTGTGTGGGTCTCATATGCTAAAAAGGGAAATGTAACCATTAGGATGTGACACCCAAAATGAAAATATGTAATCAGATGGGACGGAGTGAGTATATGATAATTGATGAATTAAAGTATGATTTTAGAGTGTTATAATATAATTCATTATTAATATACTTTAACTACAAATAAGCATACTTTACCTATATAATAATACTTTATTAATGGGTCGACCCGTCTCACAATCGTCTCAAAAAAATCCGTCTCACAAGAAAGTGTCTCTTTATTTTGATGGAATAAAGAATTATTTAATTTTGAACAATACATAAAAGAATGATATTATTTTTAATAAAAAGTTAAATTGAAAATAAATTTGATTTTTTTAGCTATAATTTTTTGAACAGAGAAAACCAATATCAATTTTATAAAATTTTAAATAATTCGAGATTAAATAAAATTAATAATAAATAATATAAATTAAAATTAATAATAAAATATAGGAACAATACATATTATATTATCCATAATAATAAAATTATTGTTATAATTCTGTTAATATATTTTTTTGTAAAAAAAAAAAAAAATCCCGTGTAATCACGGGCCAACAAACTAGTAATATTATAATTAACCAAAGTAATAATAGGTTTATAATACTTTAACTAATATTTTAACTTAAATAAACTAAAGGGAAAATCACATTATAATAATCTTTAAAATGAGAAACCAAGCACCTATTAGTAGTACAACTAAATTTACAAAACGAAAAAACATAAATTCATTAAAATTACACACACTAAATATTATTAAATTCTATTTAACTCTCATGAAATTAGAAATTTGAATTCAAAATTATATTAAAGAGCATTAATATCAATTCAAATATCCCCATAAACATATAAATATATTATACTTTTACTTACATTTAGACTCCTACTTGGTTATACACCCCTATTCCCAAGAATTCTTAATCATAAAATGACAACACGTTTCTCGAGCATTGCTGATGTCACCCCATCAAGGTCAATATAGAATAGAGATGACAATTTGCCCCGCCCCGCACAGAGAATGGGGCAGGTATGCCCCACTCTGTACACGGACAGTTCCAGTCTGGGTCCCAGCCTTGCCCGCCCCGCAGCATCTAAAATATTAAATTTTTTTATTTAAAATATTTATTATATTTATTATATAATATAATTATATATAATTATTATAAAATACTTTATTAAAATATTATATATATCATTAAATATATAATGTAATAAAATATTTAAAAATGAAAATAAAGTTTAATTATTTAATTTAAAATTTATATTTACTTCATTTTATTTTAATTTAAATTTTTTATTTGAATGTATTACTCCCTCCGTCCGCTTCTAAGGTATCAATTTTACTATTTTTGGTACGCTTCAAAGGTATCAATTTTTCTTATTTAGTAAAAAAGTACACAATATGATCCAGCACTTCCCTCTAATACAACTACCCACTTTACATATAAAAATAATATTCCTTAATCCACGTGCAAAAAGCAAATAGATACCTTAGAACCGGACGGAGGGAGTATAATTTATCTTGAAATGATAAAAAAAATAACGGGACGGTGCGGGACGGACCCTCCCCGCATAGGGATGGGGCATGGGTCCTCAATAGCTAACCCGCACCGGGGCACGGGGCGGGGGGATATGAATGTGGGGCGGGGCGGGCCACCAAGATACTCGGCCTATCTCGCCCCATTGCCATCTCTAATGTGGACTAGTGATTAGAAAATCGGATCGGAGGCCAAACCCGTGACCCTAATGGTTCAAGGTCGGATCGGTCGGATCGGGCGGTTCAACTGGAAAAATAAAAATTACATATTTTTAATTTTTAATAATATTTTATTATTTTACATATAATTTTTTTATATAGTTAGAGTAATGAAAAATAATGGATTGAATGAGTAAAATTAAATGTGAAAATAAAATGATTTTGAATTTTAATTTGTATTAATTTCTTATTTAATTCAAATTTACTTTGAAATTGAAAAAAATTAATTAAGAATATTAGAATTGGAATAAAAATGAAAAGAAAATTGTTAATTCTTTTTATTTGTTGACTCTAATTTTAATTAATATTCATTCAAAAAAAATAATTATTTGGATACAATTGAGCAAATAAATTTATTTATTTCAAAATTAAATAATTATAAAGTGATAAATATCTCTTAGCTAAATGTAGGAGTATATGTTTATAGGAAGGGATAAGATCCCCACATTGGTTAATAATAAGAAAGAAAGAGATTTTGGACATCTATAAATAAAGATCATCTTTTCTCCCTTTTTCCCACAACTTCAAGATCCCACACTGGAAAGTGCCGAAGAAAGTGTTGTGTTACTTCCAACCTATTCCGAAATTTCAAAGAATGTTCTGTAATAACAATGTGTCAAAACAACTAAGATGGCATGCATATGAGAGAGTTTGCGATGATTCCCTTAGTCATCCTGCAGACTTACCAAATTGGAAAATCATTGATCATAAATGGTCATTTGGCAATGACAAAAGAAATCTTAGATTGGCATTGTCAGCAGATGGGATAAATCCTCATGGGAACATGTCATCAAAATATAATTGTTGGCCAGTAATTCTAATCACATACAATTTGCATCCAGAATTGTTTACGAAGAGAAAGTTTATGATGCTAACTCTTTGGATCTCTGGCCCTAAGCAACCTGGCAATGACATTGATGTTTACTTGGCCCTTTTGATCGAGGACCTGCAATGATTATGGGTTGGCATTAATGCATATGATGCATATCAAGATGAATCATTTCTTCTTAGAGTTGTCCTATTATGGACGATCAACGACTTTCCATAATATGAAAACTTGTCAGGTAGCTACACAAAAGGGTATCAAGCTTGTCCAGTCTGCGGTGAGTCCACTTATAGCGTTAGGTTGGAGCATAGTAAAAAGATAGTGTATATGGATTATAGGATTTTTCTTAAACAAAAACATCCTTTGCGAAGGCAAAATAAAGCATTTAATGGAAAAGCTCAGCACAACCTAGCCCCAAAAGCATTGATTGGAAAAGAGGTTTTCAAAAGAGTTTTTAAAATCAAGTGTAAATGAGGAAAGAGAAAATGAAAAAAGGCAGGGGTGCTAAGAAGAAAGAGGGTGTATGTAACTCATGTTGGAAGAAGCCATCAATATTCTTTCAACTTGAGTATTGTCAACATCTACATGTAAGACATATCCTTGATATTATGCACATTGAGAAAAATATTTGTGATAGTCTAATTTGTACACTACTTAATATTTTTGGAAAAACAAAGGATGGAGTGGCAGCAAGAAACGACCTTGTGGCTATGAATGTGAGGCTCAAGCTGGCACCTATCGTTCAGGAAGCAGAACATATTTGCCTCCTACTGTGTACACATTGAGTAAGGAAGAAAAGATTTTAGTGTGTGAATCTTTGAGTAAAATAAAGTTGCTAATATGTTATTCCTCCAACTTTAAGAAGTTGGGTTCGACTGAGGATTCAAAGTTGGTTGGCCTCAAGTCGCATGATTGTTACAATTTAATGCAACAGTTACTTCCAGTTGCAATTCGTGGCGTCTTGCCCGATAATTTTAGACATGCCATCACCCGATTGTGTTTTTTCTTCAATAAACTTTGTAGTAAGGTGATAGATGTTTCGAAGTTGAATGCTATGGAAGACGAGATTGCAATTACTTTGTGTTTACTTGAGAAGTATTTTTCTCCTTCATTCTTCGACATCATGATACATCTATGTGTTCACCTTGTGCGTGAGGTCAGGTATTATGGGCCCGTATGGTATAGATGAATGTATCCATTTGAGAGATACATGAAAGTCTTGAAGGGCTATGTGAGAAACCACAATTACCCAGAAGGGTGTATAGCTGAGTGTTATATTACAGAAAAGGCAGTTGAATTTTGCTCGGACTATTTATCAAATGTGAGTACAGTCAGAATTCCAAATAAGCCTCACAAGATAGATCCAACCAAGGCATTATCAACCACTCAAGTGGTCCTTGT
This sequence comes from Pogostemon cablin, assembly GCA_023678885.1. Taxonomy (NCBI): domain Eukaryota; kingdom Viridiplantae; phylum Streptophyta; class Magnoliopsida; order Lamiales; family Lamiaceae; genus Pogostemon; species Pogostemon cablin. The sequence continues at coordinate 9,059,697 of CM043008.1, read as the reverse complement.
GAGCAAGGAGGAATTGGAGCAAGCACATCTCCATGTATTGACAAATAATGTAGAGGAAGACCCTTACATTTGGTATTTAATCTTACAAATAACTTTATATTCATGAAATCATTTTATATTAGGACTCTTATATGAAGGGCATATTATTAGTGAACATATGGAGCACTTGAATCTACATCCTACTCTACATCAAGGACCAAAATATGATTATAAGATCAACACAATAAATTATTCGTAAGCGGGTTGCGAGATCGTGTAAGTACTATAAATATTATATTACACTATATTATTATGAATTATGCTTCAATGAAAAGACCGTTTTAATATAAAGTCTGCAATATAGGTTGATAATGATGAGCACTCACATTCTGGTCATCATCATTCTACAAGGATGAAAGTTCTAGCTCGTGGACCTAGCCTCAACGTGTTCAAGTATCATAGTTATCACATTAATGTGGTGACCTTTAATACAAAAGATCATGACAATACGTTATTGGCTCAAAACAGTGGCGTAAGCTTAGTTGCAGAAACCATGCAAGTCTCTAGTGCAAAAGACAAAAACCCCATTGTGTGTGATATGGTCTTTTATGGTGTTATTGATGAAATATGGGTGTTGGACTATCTACATTTTCAAATACCAGTGTTCAAATGTAATTGGGTGGACAATAATACTGGCATCAAAGTCGATGAGCTTGATTTCACATTGGTATATTTGTACAAAATAGGATTCAAAGATGATTCATTTATATTGGGTATTCTTGCTAAATAAGTGTTCTATCCGGAGGATCTAAAGATCCAATATGGTGTGTTATGCTTGCATCTCTGACAAGGGAGTATGTTGTTGATACAGAGAGCGGTAATTTAGAAGATGGACCAATCACCAATCAAGGCTTTAGTAGAGGATTAATATTAATAGATCCCATCATTTCAGATGAAGATGAACCGTCTTGCATGCGTGAAGATTGTGATGGCATTTGGATTGATAATCCAAAGTCATAAATATGTTACAAGTAGGGCACAGTTGCAACTTATAGTACAATATTTTACATTACCCTTAACACATGTCTTTAATTATGCATATTTTAATGTATGGTATTTATTTTGCATTGATCTTTATCTTTTCATATCTCTTATATCTGTTTTAATCTTTACTGTGTCAAATTCTGGCTTTAGGTATGGCAGATCGTAAAAGTAAAATACCACGACTAGAAAAAATTACTAAAGAAACAAAGAACATTGATGAGCACGTGGAAGAAATTGCAAAAAAAACGTACCATCAAGCTCAATAAGTGGACAGAAAACCAAATCAGGAAACAAAATAGGACCGACACATATGAACGTCTTGGCTATTGAGAGAACTAGTGGAGTCAGGAAAACAGTGGAGTTTAATCATAATGGAATACCTGTTGAAAAAAATGCTAATGAGATGCAAAGTTACATTGGTGTTATATGTGAGAGAAGGTGAGGATTACATATGAAAATTGGAAGAAAGTACTAGAGGATGTGAAAGAGCAAATATGGGCAGCAATCAATGTACGTAAAAGATTATATTATAATAACTTATGTAGACGGTATGTCTCATGATATCTTAATTGCCATCTTGTAGTTGAATTTCAATGTTGACACTCGCTGGAGAAAGGGGTGTTTGAAATATGCTTGTAGTAAGTGGAGACAATTTAAAACAATGCTGAACAAACGATATATTTCTGGAACTACTACAAGTGAGAAGGTAAATCGACCTGACGATTATGTCCACATAACCCAAGCTGATTGGAGTGAGTTTGACATTACTCGCTTATCCGAGGAATTCAAGGTACATATATTAAATATAACAATGTTTAAATATATTTCATTATTTGTTATTTAACATTAGCTAATCTTCTATTTTCCATATTTGTTTGATTCTTCAGAGTGAGAGCGAAAATCATAAAAAAAATCAGCAACGAAACAAATATCCTCATAGATTAGCACGCAAAGGTTATGCAAACTCTGCAGAAAAAAATGTATAGTTCCAATATCTAGCCACTTTTCTGATGTTATTAGTTTGTTAACATTTAATTACGATTTTATTTTCAACTAAATATTATTATATTTTTTTTTATTTAGCCCTCGAAGTTGAGTATCCATACGGAGATTGATAGAGCTGCTCTCTGGATTGAGAGCCGAAAAAATAAAAAAGGAGAAGTTGAAGGAGAAGAGCTCAGTGAAAAAGTGACTAAAGCTCAATGAATGTAAGGAGATATAGTAATTGTATGTTAATATTGACTCAAAATATAGTAAATGTGTGTTGATATATTTTTCAAATTATTTTTATTACAGAATGAATGCATAGAAGAGATAAAAAGTGGATCCCAATAATTCCATGGGATCAAGGATGGTATTCTTCCTAAAGCTCTTGAAACGAGTGAACATGGAGGTCGAATGAGGGGTATTGGGGGTAACATTACCCCAACATCATTCTTTAATCTTCCAAGGAATAAAAATGGTGATAAAGTAACAAATATTGAGATTCTTGCACGTATAGAGAGAATAGAAGCTGTTATTTACAAAAATCACGAATTAGGTGACTTGGATGATAAAGGTAGTTGTTTAGTCAAGAGACCGACGAATACTGCTAATCATGTGAGGAATGATGAATCTGAAAATGAAGAAGAGAAGGTTGAGAAGAAAGAAGAGAATGTTGATCTCACCCCTAATGTAAAGAGGACCAAGAACGTTGCTGATGAATTACAAGATATTTGTTAAAATGAGTGGTTGACTGGTCATGATAAGAAAGACTTAAAGGTATGACACAATTTAATATATGATGTCATTTAACATTCTTTAAAATGTTATCTAAATTAACAAGTGATCTTATTATAGGGTGGAAAATTGTGGCATTGAGCTTGGAGTCAGGCACAGATATTGCTGCATACGGAACAATTGTAAGAATTGATGGAGAAAGGGATAATTATATGCGAGTTGTAATTGACGAAACTGTTGATTCAAATTCATCCTTGCCATTACCCACCAGTGAACGTCAAAGTATTGGTGAGGCAGTTGGATGTGATGTCTCATGGTCAATCCACTTAATGAATTTAAAGTTTAAGGTATTCTCTTTTATCTTAATAATATTAGAAGTTTATACAATACATTTGATTATCATACTAATGGAAAATTTACTTTTATTTAACGTAGAAGCATGAAAAAAAGAAAGAAGAAAATGAGCTTTCCATTGATTTTACAAGTGTGCCAGGTAGTCTGTGTGGGGTGTTTATTTCTGCCAACGGGATTACACCAAGAGCAATTGAAATTAAGTTGGATTTAGATGTTTTTTGGCCATGAGCATGAGTTGTTTGTCAACATTGAAGATATTATGCCATTTTGCAATTTGAATCCAATTTCTATCACATGCATCGATGTTTACGTATGGTAATTCGTATTTCAGTTTCCCACATTTTGTCTCGTTAATTGAATAAAATATAAGTGTTCTTTTCTTCATCTTTTTATTAATTTGGCAAGTACATTTATCAAAAGTTGAGAAATCAGAACAAACTTAATTATATCAAATTTGTTGATCCATGCAAAGTCTGCCACGGTCATTGCAACAAAAAGGAGAAACGAAATCTGGATCTACAGAATAGGATGCGAGCTCTATCAGATAGATTGGTTGCCGTAAAAGTAAATCAATCATTTATAGTGCCATGCAATGTGTAAGTACAAAATCATTTGACAGATTGAATCCATCTTTGATACATTAAAATTTTGCACTAACACATCTTGCTATTATGCATAGTAACCACTGGATTCTCACTATTATCTTTACACACAAGGAGAAGGTTTGCTTAATAGATCCCTATCATGATGGCATTAATGATAGTTTGTGGAAACAAGTGGTTGACATGTATGTTATTGTTTCATCTACCCATGTTTCTCGAAAAAATAATACTTTACAAAAATCTTTATTTTTTATTATTATTATGAATTCTACTAATATTATTTGTCATGCATTCGAAGGGCTATACATCTGTTTAATGCAAGCACAGATGCAAAGAAGAAGAAAAAACATGCTACATGGAAAGTAATTAAGGTACAACAATAAGTGGTTCGTCGGCTTAATTTAGATTTCATAATAGTTTAATTTGTAATGTTATGTTTTTAATATAGGCTCCAACGCAATGAGATGAAGTCAGATGTGGTTTTTTTTGTAATGCAATACATGAAACAAATATTGGAGTCCGATCTAAAATTAGATATCAACTCAATTCAATCATTTGTAAGTCAGATCATTATGTTGATAAATTGGTTATGATTGAATAATAATTGTATTTTGTGTTTGTATATTATAGTTCATGCAAGACACTTACATTGATGCTGAAATTGATGAAGTGCATGCAGAATGGGCTGAATGTGCTCTATAAAACATGTTTGAGTACGTAAGGTAATAAATGGCGATCAGAATGTTCAGTAGTGATCTTTATGGTATGATATTGTATTAACCTAATGGATGATAATAGTGATCTTTATGCATGATATTATATTAATTAAGATTGTAACGAGTGGATGATGATTATGTTGTTATGGTTGAGTAATTAATTAGTGGTGTCCAGGAATAGTTTTTTGTGCTAGGTTTTTATTGTAATTGTTCGAGCATAGCATGCAAATCATTGTTAATGAATTTATTTCTTTAATTCTGGTATCTTGTGTTTTCTTACAAGATATTTTGGCATGACAGGATGTCAAGTTTTTAGAAAGCAGTGCAATTTGTTCCAAGTATTTGTTCGAGAACTAGAAGTATTGGTGATATTAATCTGATGCCTACATGGTAATTTTATGTTGATTTTGCATAGTGCATTTAGAATTGAAAATGGATGATTTGGACATATTTTGAACATTTTTAATGTATTTAGGAATGGATGATTGGGCATGTTTTAATGTGCTTGGGATTGATGACTTGGAGATGTTTTAATGTTGTTTAGATTGGATGATTTCGAAATTTTTAATTTATTTGAGATTGGATTATTGACATGTTTTTTGTTTTTTTGGTATTTGAGATTTAGATGATTTGGGCATGTTTAAATTTATTTGACATTGGATGATTGGTTAGTTTTGAAATATATATAGCAGATATTGTATATTAAGACATCGCTTACTACCTGATGTCTAAAAGTATTAAAACACCGATTTCTTTTGTGTGGAAACCGATGCCTACTTAAGAAAAGACATCGGTGGAAAAGCGATGTGAAATGTGTGCTAACCGATGTCTTTACTGGATGGACATTATAAATAAACCGATGTTTAATGTTTAATAACTAATGTCTTTTCTAGGAAAGACATCAGTTTTTAATCGATGTCTAACTACCCAACTGATATCGATTAGTGTTAAGACATCAATAAATATGCGATGTCTAAAGTGTCATCACTGATGTCTTTCCGTTGAAACACATCGGTTAATAGCCGATGTCTTTTATGTGAAAACTGATGTCTTTCAGTTGAAAGACATCGATTGGTAACCGATGTCAAAGAGTGCAACTGATGTCTTTCTGTGGAAAGACATTGGTGGATATCTGATGTCAAAGAGTGCAACCGATGTTTATACAAAGGAAAAGACATAGGCTAAAAACCAATGTCTATTAGCGTCCACTATCAACATTAGGGGCTTCAACATCGGCTGCTTGGTGAAATAGACATCGATTTTTAACCGATGCCTATCAGCGTTTTTGGTGTAGTGCTTATTAAAGAGAAGGGTTATTGTGATTCTATATAATGATCACTAATCCTTTCTTTGCATCCATCATATCTTGAGATGTTGGCTCAAAAATTAATCAACGATTCGGATCTCAAATAAAAAATAAAAAAAGAAATCGGCGGTTTTCGATTTGAACCTGTTCAATCCAATTTTTCCCGGTTGGAGATAGAATCCAATTTTTAAGGTGCATTTGGACCGGTTTCTCGTCCGATTCCCAGTTCAATCAGTTGAACCGGCCGGTTCGTTTCGGTTCTCTAATCATTGATGTGGACAATAAGGGTGAGGTTTCTCTGTCAATGGACCATCCCACAGAAAATCAATCCAAATAACACTGCATCTCTACGTGTAATTCTGATGGATGAAGAGGTATCATCTTCTCGTATCCAATACTTTAAGTACTTAATATATAAATAACTAATATTATTATATTGATATAGAAGCATATATATTACAATTGTGAAATTTTAAATGTGTTCCTACGTTGTCGTATGTATGGATCAAAGATAGAAGCATATACTACATACAAGACAGCGATTGACTGATGTTTGAACATATGTATTTATTTTATTGAAAACGATGTGATTGGAGAAGTGATGGGATGGCGAGGTCAATTTCACTAAGAGTAATCCACCGAAAAACAGTATCACCTTCGACTTAGTGGATCAAAGGTCTGAATTTTTTTCCTCTTCTTGATGTTTCTCAATTAAATAATATTTCCACTTCTAATTTGTATATTTATATTTTTCGTACTTTTGTAGTGGAAAAGTTATTAAATGTACACTTTGGGGAAATTATGCTGATCCAATGGAGGAATACAAAAGGCAGCACAACCCAGTACAATTATCATAGTATTGCAGTTTGCCCGAATTTATGAATGGTGTGGTTAGTCAAATTAGTTTTGTTGTTTCGCAAATATATATAGCCTTTTATTAAAGTATATTATTATTGATTTTAAAAATAAATAAATAAAAAACTTGAAATCCTGTTTATTAATGTCTAAAGCTTATACTTAAATCCAATAATAATAATATATTCCATTAAAATATTATTACTGCACTACTGTTCTAATCTCATAATTACTTTATGGGTTCCTTCTTATTATGAGCCCGATAGTCTTCCCATGTTTAAGATATACAATGCCCATCAATTAATTAAGTTGCTGACAACTCCATTAATTAATATCACATCCGAGAGTAGTACCACTCAACCTCATTATCATGCCGGAATAAATCTATCTGCAAGGTTTACACTATAATCCTTATGAGCTCCTCAAAGGAACATCATCAACCTATGACGAACACGGATTCCTTCTACAATCAACAGCACACCATAAAGACAACACTATTTCCTAACTCACCGAGTTTATTGATTTAATTACATGTAAATCTCATCCATTGATGAATCAAAGAAATACATACTGCCTTACATGTTGAGGTTATTGTATAGGGATTAAGAGCACGAACATCCATAATAACTGAGATCAAGTTCTCCTATAAGTCAGTATAAGTCGAACGATCTCAAGTGGTCCTTCTCAATACACACAAGGTGCACTAATGTGATTCTATAGTCAAGACAAACTAATACCAAATCACACTACAACCATCCCAATTGAGAGTCCCCGTCTATTTCGTTTGAGAGCATATGTTTATACTTTATAAGAAAACTGATAATATGATCTTCCGCGTGTTGTCGCACAATATATTATCTACAGTATAAAGTAAGTGGACTATTGCATCGTGCATATAAATAAATTATAAGATGCAATCATTTGATCATATGATTCTCATTTCAAATAAATTGTTATAACATTGTTCATATAAAAAGCTAGATTTTAGTATACAATCCAACAATCTCCCAGTTATACTAAAAGACTATGCTGTCATGTCTTCTGCCATACATCTGATTCCCACTCCCACTACACGACCATCAAAAGATTTTGCCTTAAGGTCCTTGTAAAAGGATTTACTAGGTTATCATCCAATACAATCTAAGCAATATCAACCTTCCCCTCATCATACGATTTCTTGTAACAGGTGGTACTTGCGCTCCATGTGTTTAATTGCTTATGGGCTCGTGATTCCTTCAAGTTTGCAACTACACCATTATTATCACAATAAATTGTGTTAACTTTTGGGCAAACTCAGAATCTCAACGAAGTCCATCATGAAATTTCTAGAGTCATATAGATACTTTGGCTGCCTTATAGACTCCAATTTATCATCTTTCCATGATGGAGTCCGGAGTCTGAAATATATTTCTATATAACACTCCCCCACTTTATGACTCTATTTCTTAAAATTAAACACATAACTTATGAGGTGGATTTACTGTCGTCCCTATCTGATTTGAAAAATCCGAATCTATGTAACCCCCAAGAAGCAGTGAATCTGTTTGGTAAGTCCACATATAATTTCTGGTCCTTTTCAAGTACTTTAAAATTATGTGTTACCACAGTTCAATATTCTTTTTTTATTACCTTGATACACACTATTCATGCCTTTGGCAAAACAGATATCCTATCTCGTGCATGGCATTCCTTAGATTAAGCTTCCTTACTCACCGAAGCATAAGGAACCGCCTTCATCACCTTTATCCACTTTTGTGTCCTAAGACACATTTTCTTAGATAAAATCACATGCTAAAACAAGTAGGGATTGTATCATTTCATGATGCTTGAGAGAAGCATAACATCCTTTCTTGTGATCCGTATTACCGTGATCAAAAAGATATTTTTGCTTCTCTTAAGTCCATCTCATACTGCTTTATCAACCATACCCATACGTCCGACAATACTCTTTCATTATCTTCAATAAGCAATATATCATCTACGCACAGTACAAGAATACCACCACGTTTCCATCATTCTTTTCAATATACAAGACACATCCGCGCATTGAATGAATCTATATGCCTGGATTTTCTCATCAAAACGGATGTTTCATGATCTTGAAGCTTGCTTTAGTCCATCGATGGACACTTCTAAGTTTACTATCACAATGCTCTTAGTCCTTTGCAATGAATCACTCTAGTTGCTTCACATAGATGTTTTCCTCAGGACTTCCAATCAGGAAAGCTGTCTTGACATCTATATGCTATTCCTCATATTTCATATGAGTAGAAACTTATAAAAGAGTTCGGATCAACATTGGCATAGCTACCGGCGAACAGGTTTCTTCATAATCGAACCATTTTTTCTGAGTATACCTTTTCGCAACAAGCTTGCTTCCAAGGTTTTCACCTTACCATTTGATCTTCTTTTAATTTTGTATGACCACTTCCAATGGCTTTCACACTATTTGGTGGTCCTACAAGGTGCCAGATCTAATTTAGAATCCATTGATTCTATTTCACAAATCATTACATTTTGCTAAGATTCGGTATTTGTATCTTGTAGTGCTTCGTCGTATTCATGGGTCAATACCATGTTTACTAGGGACTAAGTCTCACGACTCTCCCAAAACATATATATTACCGGTTGTCGAACAACCCTCCCACTACGACAAGGCACTACACGCAATTGTGTATCAGACGTGATACGCGTTGTAGTTTACCTGTAGTATATCCTCTTTATACAATTAGTACTAATATTTTGTGTTTTCCCTCTCACTTCCTTTAAAACAACTTATACATGGGTATGTGATTTATTACATAGTCCTTTTCCAAAAATCTAGTGTTTGTGTTAACAATCACTCTTTGATCTTTTGGACTAAATAAATCAACCTTCATTTTTCTAGGATATCCCACAAACAGACAAACATTCATACGAATTACTGTTTCCAGGGCATATCCATAAAATGAATTTAATAATTCCAAATAATTCATCATCCATCTAACCATTTCCATTAGAGACTCTTTCTTATTAGGATTAGAAGACGCGTTATTAATTTCAATTTGTTGCATCCGTGGAATAAACATGATTTAAGAGTGTATAAATTGTTACCAACGTACTATAACAGATAATAGCTCCATTCTTCATTATAATGACCATGCCATTTAAATGAAATAGAACTGAAATCAAATTCTTTCTATGAAAAACGTACGTAAATATATTTTTTTCAAAATCAAACATTTATTAATATCTTAAGATAAATAAACAACTCCCACTGCAACAGCCACTACTTTTGTAGTTTTACCCATTCCTACAGCAATCTCATCATCACTTAGTTGCAGGCTTTTAGTGATTATGGTATCTACACACAACGTGTCAGTAAATGCCATCACTAATCATGTTTCAACAAATAGTGAATGAGATACTAACCTTGTTCACATGTTGATGAAATTGGTTTTCTTCGCCACATGTTTTGTCAGAAGTTCCCCACCATATAAAACCTCTCGTATTTCAGGTAGAACTTGCTCAAAACATCCAGGCAAATTATGGAGAATAAATTGATCTAAGTTTCCCCATCAATTTCTACTCAAAGCATTCTCAATTCATTCATCAACTTATCCATGACCTTCCGCCTATCAACCTTACTCAAGTATCCGAATAGTTGCATGAAACATCATATTTCTATGAACCTCTCACCTCTCCACTAGAGACGTTAATAGGCCTCATACGACATCCTTAGTGAGTACACACAAGTATTTTTCTAAGCAGTAATAATTAAAACCAAGATTCTTTTCAAATCATCTAATTTGGACTAGTAAATATAATTTCTTTTAGTAAACAATAAGCGAGATAAAAAACATTTAAAATTACAGAGAATCACAAATAAATACACCGATCAATTCTTCGAATTTATCCATTTATATTGATTTTCTCAAAATAATTTAAAAATAAAATTCACCAACATCTCAAGCACCGTGAGTCTGTAAGCCATGATAGTGTGGACGTTTACAAACCCGAACATTTACAAGAGAAAGTTTTACCTATTAATTTCTTTGTCAACCTAACCTCATGACAAAATAATTAATAGTCGGTTCCTCTTTAGCCATGCAAATAAAAGCAGTGACTCCGATGGGGAGGATACTTATTATTTACATCTAAGTGTAACCATTATTTGACCCCAAGTCCGCGGCCCAAGCTTATGTGCCTTACAGATGGAGAAGTACACACGCTCTCGGATAACTTCCTCTAGTCATCAATTATAAGTTTTTACAGAAATTCACAAATAAACTCATCCGATGGGAAGGAGGTCTATGCAAACATGAAATTTTATGTGCATCACATTATAAGCAATAATTATTTAATAAGTCTGTACCAGTGATCCGTGAATAAACTCATCCGATGGGGAGGAAGGTCTATGCCAACATGCAAGTTTACTCACATCATTTACAAACCAATAATGGAGGCCACGGGAATTAATAACCAATCTCTTCTCCCACTTAGTTATTTAATACCAAGAGTTATTCACATGCATATAATATTCATAATAAAATACGCAACCTAGCATGCTCTTATTACGGCAAATAAGGCAGTAAATCATGGAGAAACATGCATAACATATATAATAATAATTAATTAATTAAATCAATTATAAACAGTTATATATCAGCGAATTCGATTGTTTGCCACCAAGAACGAATGTAGGCAAAGACCTCCAGATTATCAAATTTTCAAAAATTTCCAGATTATCAAATTTTCGAAGCCATCGATATCAACCATCGATATTGTCCAGATTATTAAAATCATCGATATCGACCGGATTATTAGATTTTCAAAATTTTCAAAATTATAAAATTTTCGAAACTATCGATATCGATTGTGCAATGTCCATATATAACAATAATTGACAATTAAATCAATTATGGCAGTTATATATTAGGAATTAATTCAACATCCACATATAACAATAATAGACAATCTATTATGGCTGTTATATATTAGAATTTAATTTGTCAAAAATAGGATATCTTGTCCAACACTCCAGCGATGTATGCATATAATATACCAAATATAATACGCAATCTAGCATGCTTCGATTTAAGGCAGTAAATCAAATAGAACATGCATATACATATATAACAATAAAAGATAATTAAATCAATTAATGCAGTTATATATAAAGAAATAAATTACCAAATATAGGTTGACTTGGTAAATACTCCAAGTAATTAAAAACAGATGATTTGTACACCAAGTAGGATAAGCTTGTGCCCCAAGTCAACTCCCACGCGGACCCACAACAACTGAAATCGCCACTAGAAGCGGCGCCACTCCACCCGCGCTGCTGTCCGCCACACACACTCATCAGCCAGGCACCACGCACGCCCCTGAGCGCCAACCGTGCAGCCCACTCAGCATCGTACGCCACCAGCGCGCGATCATGCTGCCCGCTTGGTACCATGCTCCTACCTTGCGCTGTCTCGCGCCAGTCGCACGGTATCCTACATCAATCCATCACGTGCGGTACCTCGCGCTGCCAGCACGCCACCACGCCTACCGCTCCGTGGCCATGGTACCCTCCTTGCTGTTGCGCGCGACTCTATGCCATCTGCATGCTAGCACGTCATCCGCTCGCCTTCGTGCGCCTGGAAAAGCAGGTTGCATGATCCCGTGCACGTTACTTCCCTTTGGGATTCCACACACGCCCTATGCACTACCAGTATGGTAACGTGCACCCTCGGCCCTTCATCGTGCGTCTAGCCCGGTATCCGCTCACCACCGTGCGCTACGCACGGCATCCGACTTGCCACCGCGCGCCCAAACTTTGAGACCATGCACAACATAGTGCCTCTAGCGTCGTCGCCCGCTTTCACCAACATGATTTTTTACGAATAGTTTCGTCCATATTCAATCACCATCGACAATACACGATATAGGATTTCATATAGGGATTTTCACGGATTACGTAATAAAGCCAAAACCCTAATTCTCATATGATATTCTAATTCAAAATTAAATCACATATTCACATAAACCCTAGCCTAACGTGTCACGCTTCACCACGAACCGAAGCTCTGATACCAATTATTGGCATTCGATCATTTGGTTAATGTAAACCGTTAGGATTCCATACATTTCTAACAGTCAGCAGAAGCAAGAAAACAAGAAACGTATTACCTTTCACCAGGGTATGTTGAAGAAGATGGATTCTCGTCGGTAGCCTGCTCAGCATCATGGTTTTTGCTATAACTTCCTCATCGAATCTCAGATTGGAGTGATCTATGTGCCAAAATGATCCTCTCATCAGCAGTTTTCCGTCAGTATATCACACATTCTGTTCTGAGTTCTGTAACATTTTATAAAAATCATAGAAGTTGGCAGACAGTAGCAGCAAACGACCTCTTGTTCTTCTGTTGTATTCCCAAGTCTAATCTTGACGTCGTGTGGGCGATGTGTTGGAAATTATTAATTTCCATTATAATCTAATTGTGGGCAATATATTATTATACAATTATATTAGCTATTCAATTATTTTATGGACTTAATTAAAGTGATCCAATTAAGATTAAAAGTCCATGAGCTATAATAATAATTAATATGGGCCAAATGAGTAGATACACAATACTACGTAATTAGGTGATAATGGGTGGCCTGATTAAAGTAGTATATAAAGGTTACCCGGTTATGGTCCCCAATATACTAAGCCGCACATGGTCTTCCCTTCTCCCCATCGGGAGGGATTACTTCGGTCCCCATAAAGGAATTAAGAGGGCTTAGTTGAGGAAGGCCATATAACCACTGATCCTGAGTTCGTGTTCCGCCTAGAGACTCATTGGATCAGGTACACTTCCGCATTACAGTTTGATCTCAGTTTATCATAATAGAGTTAAGGTTTTAAAGGATTTATTCCTACAAGTGGTATCAGAGCCACCTATTTATGATTATCTGAGATATGATGGAATTATGTTAATAATCATATTATTGAATATTGTTTTAATGTTATGTGCCATTTTATTCCGTCAATTTTGATTAGAATTTATAATCTAATCTAAAAATTGATTAAGCAAAATAATAGTAATGATTTGTTTGAGGAAAAATACATTGCAGAGAGAGTTGTCAATTGGATTAAAGCTTACAGTGGCCATCCCATTTCAATTGTAATTTCCAAGTAGCAACCAATTTGATAATTTATGGTGATGAAAAATTGCAACTTAAAGTGCGCATTGGATTAATCGATGGTAAATCGGTAATTATTTGTGGTCATACATACTTGTTCTCATTACATGTAAAGATTGCTTTCGGTTAACGGATTCAGTGCCGTGCATACTATTTGTGGTTTTTTGAGAATAAATTGTGTCAGGCCATGATATTAACTTTAAACAGTGCCTTAAGTTTTGAGAAATGGACATAATTTGTGATTAAATTCACATGGCAGTACTTGTGGCATATAGTATTTTGGATACGCATGATGTATTAATTTGGTATGACATCCATTTTGGACAAGATATATATGCATAATAAACTATGATATTATAATTATTGCACACGTCTTCCAGTGGTGAACTTATTATGCATTAATGTCATGATTTTGTGGATTTGCCTTTGGTTATTATTATGATGCATATTTTAGTTATTTGAGGATTGAAATAGTGACGCATTCAGTATAATTAATTCAATTAAATTATTTATTAATTTAAATCAAGGATTCAGTGGTGATTATTAAATATTTGCCAAATTCAGTTTATATTAAATTGGGATTTTGGAATCCCTAATTAAGTAAAGAAATCTTTCATTTTTTTTAAGTTGGTATGAATCATCTAATATTCCCATTTGGTTAGTGGAATAAAATTAAATTAAATTGGGGAGACAGTTAAATGTCGTTTAATTAAATTAAATATTTTAATATTTATTTAATTAGTTTAGTAAATCTTCAATCTAGTCAATCGAAGCACCATATTGCCACAGCAATATCGTGTGTGGAGAAAAACTTTATTGAAATTACATAGATGGGTGTGGTATTATTTATGTGTTCTGTGTTCGGCCCACAGGTAGGCACAGTTTGACAGAATAATAACACACATGTGATAATAAGTATGTGATAATTATTTGGATTATTCATGTGAACATGAGTCGGTCCACAGATAGACTCTTGTTTGACAGAACTTATTGTCAATACTTGATCGTTACACCAAGATTACCCCTGCAGTTAATTTTTGTCCATAGACGAGGTTAATGTTGCACAAGGTGTCTTGTGATGGGTCCCTAATTAATAATGTTTTGCTAGTGTATCTTCATGCGGGTATTGATCGGCCCATAGGTAGATTAATATTTGGCAGAAATACACAAGCACTTGTGGTGGTAAATATGTGACGATTATTTGTTTAACATGTGAGTAATAAGTCGGCCCAAAGGAAGACTATTGCTTGACAGTTTTATTGTCAGTATTTGACTACTACGTAGAGAGTGTCACTTACAAGTTGGTATTGATACTAATGATGTGATAGATTCCTTGAGATGATTCTAAACTATTTAAAATTTGAAAGATTATAAAGTTTAGTGCAAGCATGATAGTCATTTTGGATTAATTCTATATACAATTAAGAAGTCTGTTAATTAAGTTTAACCTATGTCAACAACAAAATTATACATGATGAGAACTTCAACAATAAGAATGAACTAATAAGTTTCTAACAAACTCTGTCTCAATAAAGTATAAGGGCAATAATGAAAAAAACCCGTTTGGAAAGTTGATAAAAAGAAACTAAAGTATAACCTTTCGTTTTCTCCTAAAGGCTTGTGGAATTGTTTTATAATACACCACATTAAGATTACTTAGTATGAATGGTGTTGTGGTGTAGTTAAAAGACAAAAATAGTGTTCCACAATATATGGTTACTAATTGGAGAAATACTAAAGATTGCAGCTTATGGTCTCAATAAAGTTCCAACCAAAGTAGTTGTGAGAACTCTTTGAGTTTCACATATGGTGATATCCAACTAAGGCTAGATCATTGGGATCTACTAAAGAAAATTGGATTCAAATAGATACAAGCTACTTTATTGGTATTAAATAAAGATAATAAGTTTATGATCCAATTGATCGGATCATATTTGAGACGAGTAATACGGTATTATGTGAGGATGTTGATTTTGGGGGAAGAATAATATTAGAGACATTGTCCTTAAGGGGAGTCGATTCGATCCCCACTTATGCTTTAAAGAATTGGTGCAAATTCAGAATAACAATATGACAATGTCAATAATATTTAAGGAATAACAAATTCAACAACCTCAAGAATTAATATCACTAAGGAAACCACTAGAGTTGGGAGAAAGATAATTCAGAAGATTATGTAGTTTTCTCCTAAATAATGAGGACACTATGGAATTATGGTAGAACATTCAAACAATGTTAATCAAACCATGAAAGGTCCAATTACTCCAAAGTGTGTTAATGCTATAAGTTATGAGTATAAATCAATACAAGATGATTAGGTTTGCATCTTGATATAGGATTATACTCAAAAGGGAAGGAACTCATTATTATAAGATAATCGTGACATTAGTAGCACATTTTGATCTTGAATCATATTAGATGGATGTAAAGATAAAGTTGCTTGATCGCAACACTGATGATACGATCTAAATGGTTTAAGAACTAATAGGAAATCCATCTATGCGTTCAAGCAAATTTTTTTTTTGTAATAGAATCACAAGTATCATCATGAAGTAAATGTCTCATTTGATTTTGAGACAAATGTAGATGATTATGTGATTCAGTGGGAGAATGTTTTAGTTAAACTAAGGGAGACAAGTGCAGTCTCAATCAGGTGCCCTAAAGTTAAACTAAAAATTTAAGAAATGTAGAAACATTCCATATTCATTGGTTGTTGGAAGTTGTTGTATGATGAGGTCTCTACAAGACCTAATTTGGTTTGTGTTGTTGATATATTAAGTGGACATTTAAGTAAGTCTAGTATGGATCTTTATAAAGTATGTATAGAGAACTAAGAATAATATACCTGTACATCAGGGATCAAATTTGTTAGAGATCATGAGGAATTCTGATTTTGAGTTTGTTGGATGTCAATACAGTATAAGATCCACTTCAGACTATATTTTCTGTTGGTCGGAAAGCTATATAAGTAAAAGTGTTAGTAGCTCATTAACCATGACAATAGAAATAGTAGCACACTAAGGGGCATCCAATCATAAAATAAAGATTGCGAAGCTTTATCACATAAAGTTGATTGTGACAGTTAGTTCGCAATAAAGTATTTATGACAAGAATACTTATAAGTCAAACAAATTGACATAGAATTCTTGGTTGTTTAAGAAAGTGTTCTTATGGATAAATTTTAGTAGAGCATATTATGATAGACTCTAAATATGGATCCACCAATTATGTATTCAACGCCTTGCAATTTTATGAGCTAGCTAATCATGTGGGTGTTATATGGTTTTAGAATACATTAGTTCAGTGGGAGTCTATATTTATTGTTCTTTAAAGTTTTCAAGACACTTTGATTTGGATAATTCAGTTTTCTGCAGAATTAAGTTGATGGTTTTGAATTCATTGTGAATTTACTAAAGTTAATTTTTTCATTTTGTAATATTTTATATTATGGATTGATCTCACTAAGGATTAAAGTTGGACCAGTTGGAAATAGACATGATGTTGATCACATTGACATGTAATTTCTATGCTACTCACCATATTTGATCTATGTCATTGAGTATATTGATATGGTGATTGTCGGGGTTTAATCACGATTTATAATGTGGTGAATGCGCGGTAGTTCCATATTAGTATATAAGATGGACCAGATTGTTAAGTGTAGCCTGAAGAGGAATAGCATAAAGTTGCGCAACTAAAGACTCTTGATATAATTGCTAACGGAAAATATATAGCTCAAGTGGGAGATTGTTGGAAATTATTAATTTCCATTATAATCTAATTGTGGGCAATATATTATTATACAATTATATTAGCTATTCAATTATTTTATGGACTTAATTAAAGTGATCCAATTAAGATTAAAAGTCCAAGGGCTATAATAATAATTAATATGGGCAAAATGAGTAGATACCCAATACTACGTAATTAGGTGATAATGGGTGGCCTGATTAAAGTAGTATATAAAGGTTAATCAGTTATGGTCCCCAATATACTAAGCCGCACATGGTCTTCCCTTCTCCCCATCGGGAGGGATTACTACGGTGCCCATAAAGGAATTAAGAGGGCATAGTTGAGGAAGGCCATATAACCACTGATCCTGAGTTCGTGTTCCGCCTAGAGATTCATTGGATCAGGTACGCTTCCGCATTACAGTTTGATCTCAGTTTATCATAATAGAGTTAAGGTTTTAAAGGATTTATTCCTACACGATGATCTACGAGATCTTCTCAATCTGCTATTCCGTCTACCCTCTTCAAGTGTTAGGCATGTCTCTCTTAGGGTTAGAATAGCTGAGATGACTTATATATGGGCTACAACAGGGACCAGGAGGAGAAATTAGAGTTGGGCCTCCATTGGCCTTAAGTATCCAAGCTTAGCCCAAATCTTATACTTAAGTCCAATAATAATAATATATTCTACTAAAATATTATTACTGCACTATCGTTCTAATCCCATAATTATGTTATGGGCTCCTTCTTATTATGAGCCCGACAGTCACCCCATGTTTAAAATATACAATGCTCATTAATTAATTAAGTTACTGACAACTCTATTAATTAATATCTCATCCGAGAGTAGTACCACTCAACCTCATTATCATGCGGGAATAAATCCACCTGCATGGTTTACATGATAATTCTTATGAGCTCTTCAAGGGACATCATCAACCTATGACGGACACGGATTCCTTCTACAATCAACAGCACACCATAGAGACAACACTATTTCCCAACTCACAGAGTTTATTGATTTAATTACATGTAAATCTCACCCATTGATGAATCAAAGAAATACATACTGAATTACGGGTCGAGGTTATTGTAAAGGGATTAAGAGCACGAACATCCATAATAACTGAGATCAAGTTCTCCTGTAAGTCAGTATAAGTCGAACGATCTCAAGTGGTCATGCTCAATACATACAAAGTGCACTAATGTGATTCTATAATCAAGACAAACTAATATCAAATTACACTACAACCATCCCGA
This sequence comes from Pogostemon cablin, assembly GCA_023678885.1. NCBI lineage: Eukaryota > Viridiplantae > Streptophyta > Magnoliopsida > Lamiales > Lamiaceae > Pogostemon > Pogostemon cablin. Next base: position 9,040,976 of record CM043008.1, on the reverse strand, counting down.
TGAAGAGTCCCCGTCTATCACGGTTGTGAGCATCTATTTATACTTTATAAGGAAACCGATAATATGATCTTCCGTGTGTTGTCGCACAACATATTATCTACAGTATAAAGTAAGTGAATTATTGCATCATACATATAAATAAATTAAAAGACGCAATCATATGATCATATGATTCTCATTTCAAATAAATTGTTATAACATTGTTCATACAAAAAGCTAAACTTTTTAGTATACAATCCAACACGAGCAGCATCATCCGGCTCCCGTTTCTGTGCAATCATGCTCAGGAGGTCCGTTTGACCAGCCGTTCGAGTCGAACGATCATGCAATAAAGATGCCCATTGAGACTCAATCATGTGAGAGCATAGATGTGATTTCTAACTTGTTTAATCTTGATTTTAATAGGACAGATGATTTTGAAATTAAGTGGAAGATTGACAAGGAGGTGTCTAGACAGCCATGGAATGAAGAAAATCTGAGGATATTTTTGTGACCAAGAAAGGTGAGGTGCTGAGTGTAGACAAGAAGAGGGAAAGAAAGTATTTGAAGGTGAGGATGCGAGAAGACCTCCCTCTGATCTAGTAGTAAAAAGTAGTATTCCATTGTGACTCTCCGGTGTTAAACATGAGCGCATGTTAGGGGCTTGTCCCTTCCATTTTATTATTTTATTATTTCTTTCGTGTGAGTGAGGAGTTATTATATTTGAAGTGTTCACGTTTCGGCAATTACATCTCTTTTCAAACTTAGTTTCGACTTACTTTTTTACTAAGTTTGGGGGTATGATGTACTTGCCTCGTCTTATGAGCACTGAGGGTATAATTTTTTCTTTCCTTGGTTATTTGTTTGTTAGGAAACATATTAATTCTTTAACCGATGTTGGTATGTCGATTTTTTGCAACTTACCTAATGTTTAGTGTGTTGTTTTGGTGTATCTAGTATGTAGAGTCGATTAGATAGTCAATTGAGTTTTTCTTATAGTTCTCCCATATTATTATTTATGAATCCTATGATGATGAGGTGTGCTTGAGCTTTGATGATAGAAAAAGGTAAAAGAGTGGCAAGACGAGTTCTACATTGAGGCTTTGACCTGACCGAGTTGAACACCTCGAGGAGCTCGTGCATACATTGAAAAAACATCAGGTGCCCTTGTTTTCTTATTCTAATTTTTATGTGTGCTTTAAATTCATGAGAGTGGAATGATTGAGTTTTTGGTTTTGGTGATCCATGTGAGCTTATGTTGTTTGAATTGTGCTTAAAATTCATATGCTCTTGAAATTGATTAAGGACGTGTACTTGAGATATATTGTGATATGAAGTTCTATGTGTACTTATGGGATATTGCTTACCATGAAAAGTGCTCTGTTACTTGTTAAAAATCCATGTGAGATTTTAAGCCTTGTTGATCATGTACATAATCACATGATATATCTTTTTTGGTGAGTATCGTTCTTGTGTGTGTATTATAAAACTTGCCACTTGTCTTACTTGAGACTACATGTGTGTTAGATGATGGAAGATGATTTTAGGCCATCCTTGAATTTATAAGACACTTAGTCAAATAATTTCCTACCAAATGATGTTTATCCTTAGTTAGCCACGTTGAGCCTAAAAACCTCATTCTTTTGCAGCCTACAAGAAATAATCACTTTGAGCATTTGAATTTTTTTAGCCTTGATTGTCCTTCTAGAAGAGAAGTAATGGCTTTTCAAAGTGTGTTGATGAAGTTTGATAACAATTTGGGAAGGAATGAAATTGGTGTTGAAACAATGATTGAACTTGAAAATGCATTGAAGGAAAATCATGGAGTAGTGTTTAAATCTAGTACTTCATCAAATCAAACACCCTAGGGTAGTGCTTCAATCTAGTACCCTATGGAGGATGTGCGAGGTAGTGCCCGAAACTGGTACCTCAAGAGGAAAAAAATGGAGAGAAAAAAACAAGAAAGGAAAAAAAATGTTGTGCTTAAAGGAGAAAGATGGGAAGAGTTTTATGAGAATGTTGTGCTTGAATAGAAAGTGAGTAAGAAGAATGAAAGATCATGATAGATGGCCACTTGATTGATCCAATTTTTGAGTCACTTATCCATATATTTCCTACCTTAACCAAAGAGCCAACATTACATCCAAAAGAAAAGTCCTTTTTGATCCCATTGTTGAATCATACTTTTAGTGGTGGAGAGTTTGAGACTTTTGGCAAGTTTATGGTTACGCATGCACTTGAATTGAATTTGAGCGTAAACACCTTAACCCATAAGTATACATATTTTACACTTGAGCGCGAGTGATATATACTTCATGCGAGACCATGTCAATGAAGCATTTAAATTGATGGTGATTGTTTTATCTTGTATGCTATGAATTGATTATTACATTTAATGAGAGTTGCACGACCTAAGTTGAGGACAATTGTATTTTGAATGGGGTATTGGTCATAGTCTTTATTTCCCTACTAATTTTCTTACTCTCTCTCTCTCTCTCTTTAATCTTTATTTTGTTGCCTCGGGACGAGCAACGAGTAAGTTTGGGGGATTGATGAGAGTAAAAATAAGCGTGTTTTGGTGTCCAATCTAACACCTTTTTGTGGGGATTGATGTTATATATTAGCACAAGTGTCTTATATTTGATATATGTGAGAAAAAGGAGCACTTGAGGTGTTTTATTATGATTGAGGTGGAAAAAGGATAAAAATTACAAAATTGGAGAAAAAGGTGCAACTTGTGTAGGAATGCTGAAAAATACACGTCCAACTTGTGCAATTTTTTTGTATTTGTATGGAGCTCTGAACTTGAAGTGTGATACTTGATTCGAAAGACACAGAAGAGAGGATCCTTTTAACATAAGGTACACCTTAATCGGATTCCAAACGAGAAAGTTATGATCAAAATGGTGACGTCGCGCTAGCTGTTTCTACTCAGAACGACTATGCCATTTTGTATGACTTATTATACATTCAATTGTTGGAGTTTAAGTCAGTTCTTTATATTTATAGAAATCCAAGGAAGAGAGGATCGCATGAGCGCAAGAATTATTCAAATCGGAGTTAGGATGTGGAAGTTATGCGCGAAACGGTGAGACTGCGCACTTCCACTCTACCTGGAGCAGTTTGGTCGAACGGGGACACGAAATTCTATTTTCGATAATTCCGTACCCCCAGTAGCGTGTGTTTTCATATTTTCCAAGAAAAAGCTCATCCAAAGTCAATAAGGAGTGCTTACAAGTATAAAAGGGAAGCAGATCACATAATTATTCATAGGTGACCACAACACAATCATCCTACACCCCACAAGGGGGGATTAACCACCCAACCATCATCCACATCCTTTCATCCATCCATCCATCACTATGAAGATTCGTATGTGGAATCAAGAAGGAGAACTAAGAGGATTTGAAGAGATGAACATATTGGTAAGATCTACCCAACCTCCATAATTATTCTTCACAATATCATGGACTAGAACTATTTTGGTAGATCTGGGGTTTTGAAGGTTCTTATGAATTAATTGAACTTTCGTGTATATACTCCGTACAACACTACTTGTGGTTTAGTTTATATATGACTATGCATTTTTAATTCATACTCATAGCTGTTTTATGCATCATTAACTGTTATGTAGAGTCTGAATACATATCTTGGTTATTGATTGAGTGTGTTCACTGCTGAGCAGGATTTCATGTTATTATTCTAAGTGAGGGGACTCCGAAGCTTCATTCGAACTGTCATATATGAATACTTATTAATTGAATCTAATTCGGGTTGATAAGTAGGATAAAGAGGATAATTTTATAGTACATATAAAGGAAGATCATATCGGGTTAGAGTACCAATTGGCCAGGAAAATAATTGATACTAATAGTACCCAGAAAGGGGGTAAAGTTATATCTCTTGCTCCAAGGTTATTCATACGTGTTATACACATGTTTGCTTGTGTCTATAGAGTAAATATGCATGGCTTAGTGATGCGTTCATATTCCACAAGGCAGAGTCGAACATTGATACACGAAAGGAAAATTAATTAGTAAAACTGAATTATCCTAGAGCTACCTATTCTCCTACTTGATTCACTTTCGTATTCTTCTAGTGTTTAATTTATTTTATTTGTTATTTAGTTGTTTAGTGGTTGATAATTAAAATCCTAATTAATTTAGTTAATAATTTAATTGATAATACGCCGTCCTTTAGGTTCAATATTTAACTTGTCGCTTGTTTAATCTACAACTGATATCCTTCATACTTGGGGATTAATTTTGCATGCAAAGAAAACGTGTATCAGAGGTCATAGATTCTGAGCTTGCTTTGGCTCCATAACATGATCGTGATGAGGTTCTCCAAAAAAAGTCTTTTTACATTCCTTATTAACTATTATGATATTTTATTAATTTAAAATTTGACTCATATGGATCAGATTCATGATTCCAACCAAAAATTGGACATAAAATTAAATTGCTTATACATGCGTGTGTGTGTATATATAGAATGATAATACATTTATTCATTTCCTTGATTTGCAATTCATATCTAGACTTCTTATGCATATTATCGATTTTGATTTTAACAAGGGACATTTACCCAATATTTCCATCAAACCAACTGCATGTGGAGAGTCTACCACTCCAATAAAGAGAGTGCACACATCATTAACTGTAGGAGGCGAGACAAATGAGGAAGCAGAAATTGTGGCTGATCAACTCTCAATATCAAAGCGCAAGAAAATTAGAGTTAAAATTGAAAAGGAGGTTAAATAAAATTCAGTGAGAATCTATTTTGTAATAACTTCAATCCTTGGTTTAGGTTTGAAAAAACTATTCAAATACGAGTGGTCTGTTTCTCACATTTGGGATTACATTTAATAAAATTATTTTATTTGCCATCATTGTTTACATTCATTGAAAAATACCTGCTACAAGCTGAGAATATATTCCTCTAAAAAGTTGTAATTATACTTTTAATTCAAGCTTAAGTATTATTAAAATGTAAATGTTAAAAATATAATTTAATATTACAATAAATTCAAAATGTATACCACGTTCACTAATTAATAGAATACAAATAAGATATTATTTATGTAGTTTTATTTTAAATTCTTAGTTTTAGCTGATTGATATGTATCATAATATATTCAATAATATATTTTAGTAACCATTTAGAGGTAATTACTCATTTAAATATAATTTATAATATCATTATAAGTACTAAAAATATCTATATATTATCACTTTTTTTAATTTTAATTTTTAAATTAATAGTTAAAACATCTACTAAATAAACATTCTTTTAGCAATGAAATTTACTAATGGAATTCAATTCATTGGTTACATGATTAATAATCCAAAAAAGTAATAATAATTTATATGATTAAATTTAGGCTAATTATAGTGTGCACCCATATACAAATATAATAAAAACATATACAATTATGAACAAAAATGTATATAATTTAATGTTAGTTTTTTTAATGAAAATTTGAGTATAAAAAATATACAATTATTAAAAAAACATGTATATACTATTGAATAAAAAATTATATACATATGAATGTTAGTTTTTTTAATGGAAAACTTAACATGAAATATGCATACAATTATTACGAAACACGTATACAAAATAGAATAACATGTACAAAATAGAATAAGAAGTCATAAACATATGGGTGCACCCAATATACACTCTTAAATTTAAGATGATAGAACTCAAGAATTTGGTTTTATAATATTTAAAAATTTGAAATTCAAAATAGAAAGATATTACTTATGGATTAATTAATCTATAAATAAATTTAAATAAAAAAGATATTAATATATAATTAATAATATTAAGTGATAATAAAAACAAATTTGAAAATTTGAATATGTCCGGATTAATTGGTCCATAAATAAGTTTAAATAAAAAAGATATATATTAATATATAATTAATACTATTACGTGATAATAAAAACAAATTTGAAATTTTGAATATGGCCGTTTTTAGTTTTTGCTTTACACGCATTATATTTAATAAATTTACTTAAACCAAAAGTCATTAAAATGTTTATTAAATTTAATATTTATTTTTTCGTTAAGTTTTTCATACTAGATTTTAAGACGTGCTTCGCACATTGCATGCAAGGCATAGTTTGTAATGTGATTTTGATGTGAATTTGACTATAGATGTTACATCTTTGGAATATAACTATTTAAATAACAATACTTTTTTAGAATTCCTTAGCTATAAAAATATTCATATTGTGAGCACCTTGTCTTGTTTAAGGGCTTTGAAGCAAGTAACCCTGTAACCAGATGGAGAATTGAGGTAGTTTGGTCAAAAATAGAATGATGCAGAAGAAAATGATCAATGTTGGAAATTTTTAATTTCCAATATAATCTAATTGTGGATAATATATTATTATGCAATTATATTAGCTATTCAATTATTTTATGGACTTAATTTAGTGATCCAAGTAAGGTTAAAGGTCCATAGGCTATAATAATAAATGATATGAGCTTATTGAGTAGATACACAATACTAAATGACTGGGTGATAATGGGTGGCCCAGTTATGTAGTATATAAAGGCAACCAGGTTATGGTCTCCAATACACTAAGTATCACATGGTCTTCCCTTCTGCTCATCTGGAGGGATTACTACGGTCCCCATAAAGGAATTAGGAGGCTTAGTTGAGGAAGGTCATATAACCACTGATCCTGAGTTCGTGTTCCGCCTAAAGACTCATTGGATCAGGTACGCTTCCGCTTTACAGTTAAGATCTCGTTTAATCATAATAGGGTTAAGGTTTTATGAATTTATTTCCAACAAGTGGTATCAGAGCCACCCTATATATGATTATGTGAGATCTTTTAAATCAATGTTAATATTATTATATCATTGATTTAATATTGTGGCGATTGATCATATTATTTTTTAAAAAAAATCGCGTTTTGTTTTGGATTTAATGGAATTATAATTAATAAAATCCATATCTGCATTTGGTTGTTAGGCGTCTAAATAAGCTTAGCAGATTATGTGAAATTGTTATTAATCGTGTTAACTTTTAATAATATTGGTGGATTGAAGTTATTTTTGATTCAATGGAATTACTTTTCCCGTATTTGGCATCATCAATTATAAATTCTTTAATACTAATGAAATCCTATTTTGAAATCCGCACCACCGCCCATATTGAAAGAAATGATCACTACAGTATGAATGTGATATCTTGCATTATGTTGTATTTGTGTTGCTTTTGTTTAATGGTGGAATTCACCACTATTGCAATTTGGGTGATCCAATTGGTAAAATTTGCTTAGATACATATAATTTGTGTTTAATGCTTTTTTGATGAACACATAATATGATTGGTGATTGCTTGCGGTTAACACGCAACAATTGTGTTGTTTTATTGAATTTGTGGTAATAAATTATGACAATAATAGTGTTATGATATTAATTTGGTAATTCTTAAGTCATGAAAGAATAGTTTTGAATCAATTAATTAATGTTGTCGGTAAAGACTTGGGATTCAATAGCCTTGCCATGTAATCAAATTGAAATTTCCATATTTATGTGAATGATTTGATTTTTAGTTAATCAATTAATTTGGGTGGTTTAAATACATGTATGGATATTTATAGAAATAATTGCTTATTGATTCAATTTCAATAATATGCTATTAATAGTGTCATAACAAAAGGGTCACGTTTCCGTGAGCTATTAGTATGATAGTTTTATTAAGAATATTTGCCTAATTTAAATTATTTTAAATTAGGATATGAAATTCTTGATTAAATTAAAAAAATTTTCATTAATTTTAAATTTGGGTGAATCATCTAATATTCTCATTTCGTAGTGGAATTTAATTAAATTATATTTGGGGAGATATTTTTTAATATCGTTCAATTAAACGTAAAATTTGTTTAATTAGTCTAGTAATTTAACAATCTAGTCAATCAAAGCATCATGTTGTCATAGCAGCCTCTGTGTGTGGAGTGCGACTTTATTGAAATTACATAGATGAGTGTTTAATTATTTATGTGTTCATTGTTTGGCCCATAAGTAGGCACAGTTTGACAAAATAATAATGCATATGTGATAATAAGAGTGTGATAATTATTTGGATAGTTCATGTGAACATTAGTCGGTCCAAAGATAGACTTTTGTTTGACAGAACTTATTATCAATACTTGATTATTACACCAAGATTACCTCTGCAGTTAATTTTTGTCCATAGACGAGGTTAATGTTACATAAGGTGTCTTGTGATGGGTCCCCAATTAATAATGTTTTGCAAGTGTATCTTCATGCGGGTATTGGTCGGCCCAAAGGTAGATTAATATTTGGCTCAAAATGCACAAGTATCTGTGGTGGTGAATACGTGATAATTATTTATTTAACATGTGAGTAATAAGTCGGCCCAAAGAAAGGCTATAGCTTGCCAGTTTTATTGTCAGTATTTGACTACTACGTAGAGGGTGTCACTTACAAGTTGGTATTGTTGTCATTGGACTTGATACTAATGATGTGCTTGACTCCTCAAGGTGATTCTAAGTTATTTAAATTTTGAAAGATTATAAAGTTTAATGCGAGTATGATAAATTATTTTGCAATAATTCTTTGTACAATTAAAAAGTCTGCTAATTAAGTTTAACCCATATCAACAACAGAATCATACATGATGAGAATTTCAACAATAAAGTTGAGACTAGAAGGCTTCAAGAAAATTTGGTCTCAATAAAGTATAAGGGTAATACAAGAAAACCTATTAAGAAAGCTGTTAAAGACAACTAAAGTACAACCTTTTGTTTACTCCTAAAGGCTTGTGGAATTGTTTTATAATACACCACATTAAGATTAGTTAGCATGAATGTTGTTGTGGTGTAGTTATAAGACAAAAATAGTACTCCACAACATATGGTTACTAATTGGAGAAACACTAAAGATTGCAGCTTATGGTCTCAATAAAGTTCCAACCAAAGTAGTTGTGAGAACTCTTTGAGTTTCATATATGGTGATATCCAACTAAGGCTAGATCATTGGGATCTACTAAAGAAAATTGAACTCAAATAAATACAAGCTACTTTATTGATTATGAATAAAGATAAAAGGTTATAATCCAATTAATCGGATGATATTTGAGATGGGTAATACGATATTCTTTGAGGATGTTGATTTGGGGGGAAGAATAATATTAGAGATAATGGTATGACAATGTCAATAATATTTAAGGAATAACAAATTCAACAACCTCAAGAATTAATGTCACTAAGTAAACCACTAGAGTAGAAAAAATACAATTAGGATGATTATGTAGTTTTTCTCTTAAATAATGAGGACACAATGAAATTAATTGTAGAACATTTCAACAATGTTCATCAAGCCATGTAAGGTCCAAATACTCGAAAATGGATTAATACTATTGATGAGAGTGAAAATTAGCGTGTTTGAGTGTCCAATTTAACACCTTTTGATGGAAATTCTTGTTATATATTAGCACAAGTGTCTTATATTCATTTTATGTGAGAAAAAGGTGCACTTGAGGTGTTTTATTGTGTTTTAGGTGGAAAAATGATGAAAAGTGCGAAGTTGAAGAAAATGTGCAATTTGTGCAAGAATGCTGAAAACGCACATCCAACTTTCGGAATTTTTCTATATTGTTGTGGAGATCAAAACTATTCATGTGATATATGGTTGGAAAGCCACTGAAATAAGAGTTGATTTGGCGTAAAGAACACCTCAATTGGATTTCAAATGAGAAAGTTATGATCGAAATGGTAACGTCGCGCGAGCCGTGCCGAACAGAATTGATATGCTACACTCCGTGGCTTGTTTCACATTCAAATCTTGGAGTTTTCTTGTATTATTTATATGGATAGAAAGTCATTGAAGAGAGAATCGCGTGAGTGTAAGAATCACTCAAATTGGAGCTCGAATGTAGAAGTTATACGTGAAACGGTGAGACTGCGCAAGAAGCAATTCGACCACAACACCTCAATTTGACCTGATGTGCTGTCGAATCCACCACCTGAAGCTCGAATCCGGTGTCTGAAGCTTCCAGTAGGGTGATTCGACCTGCAATTCGGCCAGGGAAGGTAAATTCGACCTACCTTCGTGGTCGAATTGACATGTGAAATCTTACCATATCCGTATTTTTACACCCTCAATGCGTGTGATCACTCAAAAAGCCCATTCCAATGCTTATAAGGAGAACTTACAAGTATAAAATGGGGTGTAGATCACACCATTAGAAGGAAGACAATACACAATACAAGAGAGGAGAAGAGAGGCCACAACCATACTACACCCCCCAAGGGGGGATCACCCCCCAACCATCATCCACATCCTTTCCTCCATCTATCCATCACTTTGAAGATTCATCTGTGGAATCAAGAGGAGAACAAAGAGGAGAATTCAAGACGGAAAAGGACGCGAAGACGCCCACATCTAGGGTTTTATTCGTTTCCTAATTTATCTTGTAATTTTCTAGATATCCGGGTAAGATCTATCCAACACCCATGATTGTTCTTCGTAACATCATGGGCTAGAGCCTTTTTGGTAGAACTAGGGTTGTGAAGGTTTTTACCAATTAATTGAACTTTCGTGTATAAATTCCGTACAACACTACTTGTGGATTTATTTTATATATGATTGTACTTTCTTAATCCATATTCACGGTCATTTTGTGCATCTTCAATTAGTATATAGAGTCTAAATATATATTTTGGTTGTAGATTGAGTGCTTTCACCGCTTAACAGGATTCCATGTTATGATTCTAAGTGAGGGGACTCCAAAACTTTATTAGAACTATCATATATGAATACTTATTAATTGAATTGAATTCGGGTTATTAAATATGATAAAGAGGATAATTTTATAGCACCTATAAATGGAGATCATATCGGGTTAGAGTACCAATTGGCCAGGGAAATAATTGATACTGATAGTACCTAGAAAGGGGGTAGAATTATATCTCTTGCTCCGAGGTTATTCACACGTGTTACACGCATGTTTACTTGTGTCTATAGAGTAGATATGCATGATTTAGTGATGCATCCATATTCCACAAGATAGAGCCGGACATCAACATACGAAAGGATAATTATTGAGTGAAACTGGATTACTCTAGTGCTTTTATTTTATTTGTTATTTTAATTAATTGATTAGTAGATTAATAATTCTAAACCTCAAACTATATTGTCATAATCGTCTTAATTAATTTAGATACTAATTAAATTGATAATACGCCGTCCTTTGGATTCGATATTCACTTGGTCGCTTGCTTAAGCTGCAATTGATATCCTTAATACTTGGGGATTAATTTTGCGTGCAAAGAAAATACGCATCAAGTTCTTGGCTAAGTTATGAGTTTAAATCAATACAAGATGATCAAGTTCACATCTTGTTAAAGGATTATACTCAAAAGGGAAGGAATACATTGTTTTAAAGGACTTTCTATCTGGTTATTGAGAAAAATTCTTTGAAGATAATCGTGACATTAGTGGCATATTTAGATATTGAATTAAATTAGATGGATGTAAAGGCAATGGTCCTTGATGGCAACACTGATGAAACGATCTCAACAATTTAAGAATTAATAGGAAATCCATCTATGCATTCAAGAAAATTTTTCCGTAAAGGAATCACATGTATCATCATGAAGTAATTGTCTCATTTGGTTTTGAGACAAATGTAGATGATTATGTGATTTAGTGGGAGAATGTTTAAGTTAAACTAAGGGAGACAAGTGGAGTCTCAATAATGTGCCCTAAAGTTAAATTAAAGATTTAAGAAATGTAGAAAATTTTCTATATGCTTTAACTATTGAAAGTTGTTGTATGATGAGGTATGTACAAGACTTAATTTAGCTTCTGCTGTTGGTGTATTAAGTAGACATTTAAGTAATTCTAGTATGGATCTTTATAAAGTATTACACAGAACTAAGGATAACATGCTTGCTCATCAGATATCATATTAATGGGAGATCATAAAGTAGTCTGATTTTAAGTTTTGTTGGATGCCAATACAGTGTAAGATCCACTTCAGGCTACATCTTCTATTGGTCTGCAGAGCTATACAAGTAAAAGTATTAAGCAAACACTTTAGCTCATTAACCATGACAACAGAAATAGTAACTACCTCCTCCCTAAATTTTACATTGAAACTATAATTCGCAATTCATCAACTTGAAGTACTTTTATAAAATTTCTATCATTAGCTTGTGCTTTCTATTGCCTAAATGAATACATGCACCAAATACAATAAAAAATTAAAATAATTTAGTAATTGTTATTGTATCATGGTAATGTTTAGGTGCTATTTGAGCTCAAACAAACGAATTAATAATTACATTACATAAAATTAAAAATTTGTAAAATATGTAGAATAAAAATTAAACTATTTTCTCTAATTTATTACAATTGTGGAGATGTCCTCCTAGACTTATTTGTCAATCCGAGAAGCCAAACTCTTTATCTTTTGGGATAAAAACCAATTTAATCCCATAATTTTTCTCAGGTCTATTTTAATCCCAATAAAGATAAATTTGTCAATTTAATCCCACCAGTAAAGAAATAGGAACAAACAAGTTATATTTTCGCCAGAAAATACTGACATCACCGGAAAACGCCACGTGAGACAACCAGAATTACTGATTTCCGGCTGAGACAATGACGTGGCGCCCTGATGGCAGGTGAGTCAGCGGGATAAAAATCAATTCAATCTCATAACTTTCCTCATGGTCTATTTCAGTCCCAATAAAGATAATTTTGTCAATTTAATTCCACCAATGAAGAAATATGGTCAAACACATCCTATTTTCATCGGATAACACTAACGCTGACATCACCGAAAAACAGCATGTGACTGTCACGTGACAACTGGAATCGTCGATTTTCGGCCTGGAAGATAACATGACGCCCTAATGGCAGGTGAGTCAACAAATTAAATATTATTTTAATGTCAACAAGGATATTTTATTTTCTAAAATTTTAAATAATTTGAAAAAAAAATTAAAACAAAAAATGTACTAAAAGATGAAGTCTTGATCGTCGAAGGTGGTCGGCATATTGAGTTTGAATTAATATCTTGGTTTATTAATTAGGTTTTTTGTACGTTGTTTGTTTTAATTTTTGTTTTCTAATTAATTAAAATTTTAGAAAATAAATGTCTTATTGGCATTAAAATAACATTTAAATTGTTAACTCGCCTGTCATTAGGGCGCCACGTTATCGTCTAGGTAGAAAATCGACAATTTCGATTTTCACGTGATAATCAGTGCTGTTTTTTTGGTGATGTCAGCGTTATCCGGCGAAAATAGGACATATTTGGCCCTTTTCTTCACCGATGGGACTAAATTGACAAAATTATCTTTTATTTGGACTAAAATAGAACATAAGAAAGTTATGGGACTGAATTGATTTTTATCCCGCTGACTAACTTGCCATCAGGGTGCCACATCATCGTCTCAACCGGTAATCAGCATTCCGGTTGTCTCACGTGGCGTTTTTCGGTGATGTCATCGTTTTTCGGCGAAAGTAGGAAGTGTTTGGCCCTATTTTTTCACAGATGAGACTAAATTAGCAAACTTATCTTTATTGGGATTAAAATAGACCATAAGAAAAGTTTTGGGACTGAATTGGTATTTACCCCTTATCTTCTTCTCTTTTACTCATTTGTCAATCTAGGAATCAAACAAATCAGCACCGTGCTTGTGAAATGGACATCCCAAGCTGCCCTTTTTACTGTTGCAATGAAACGATGACTGTTGCACCCGCCATTAATCCAAGTAGAGTTGCCTTCAACAGAAAATATTCGATAACAAATCCTAAACTACAATCACATTAGGGAATGTTTGGTTCATTAAAGGTAATAAGTTAGTTAATAAAGCTTGTAAATGTGATAAGCAATGGATGAACATTAAAAATCCTTTGATTCCATATTAGTTTCATGAGATAAATAACACACTTTCCCTTAAGGTTGTATTTCATCGGGCCCCTTACTTTTTACTAATGGGCTTAGATGAAAATTAAGCGCGTATAAGTCCAATTAGTATATAAATTCTCTAATTTTTAAAAAATTTTAAGGCTCAATGAGTATTATTAATTCAAATTGCATGAAACACTCCCTTATAGATATCCTAAACATAGCCATGAACCCAAGTTAGTACACTCCTAAACAAAGTTCACACGACTATAGTCTTTTATCAGGTGGAAAAAGCATCTACACTTGATATCCTATTTAAACTAAATAAATGAAAACCATAGATTTTGTTAAAAGATCAATGGCATAATCAACTTCATTTTGAGTCCAAAGTAATTGATTATTCATGAAAACACTTTTTCAAAGACACTTCCATTTTGTAAATTGAGTAAAAAAGGTTTGGACATGTTTATGCTTCAGAAATCCTAGTGAAACTTGGAATACTCTAGCAAAGAGTGTCGTGAAAGCCCATTTAAGGCAAAGATATGGTTGTTCCTATTATGAGAGAAGTTTTGAATCTGCAAGATGCCAATAACTTCCAAGAATTGAATATATCAAAGGTGGTACAAAATTTGAATCTTCAAGAAAAAGAAAAGTTGATGCATACATGAAATAAAACATTCAATATGTTTATGCTTCAGAAATCCTAGTGAAACTTGGAATACTCTAGCAAAGAGTGTCGTGAAAGCCCATTTAAGGCAAAGATATGGTTGTTCCTATTATGAGAGAAGTTTTGAATCTGCAAGATGCCAATAACTTCCAAGAATTGAATATATCAAAGGTGGTACAAAATTTGAATCTTCAAGAAAAAGAAAAGTTGATGCATACATGAAATAAAACATTCAATGAAAAGGAGGTAAAAGTTATGATTTGCCGCTTACATAGCTGAATAATGGGTGGCAGATTTGCTAGCTTTGCATAATTAATCCCATGTATTCATATAAAAAAATAATCAAATTATGTTGTATAGTTGATCATTGTCCTAGCGTCTGCGGGGTACCGACCACCGCTTGCATTGGAAATGCGGCGGTACAATCAATATTTTTTTGATATAGTATAATTATAATACCGATCAACAACACTCAAGGTCCTTTCCATCCTCTCTCGATATCACATCAACAGTGCAACAACGTTTTTCATGGCTGGGCCGCTATATGAGTTCCCGAAGAGCTGTTCTCCAATTCCAGGATGGACTCACAAATGCTTTGCTCAAGGTTTTCACGTGGACTAAAAGAGGAAATAAGAAAGAATGAGATTATGAGTGGCCGCATTGGAAAGACGAAGTGATAACTGGGTTTTAAATTTGGAGATGAAGTTCAAGAGATTCATGAATATGGAAAGTTCACAAATGCATCAACACTGCACGAAGTCTATCAAGTGAATCTTAATGATACAAAATAAATTCTTGGTAATTAATAAGAATTTAATTAAATGTATAATAATTCATTAAAATAAGTAAGAAGGTTAAATAAGTAAATAAGAAAATAGTGAAGGGATAAATTAGGAAAAAAATGTTTCTCAAACAATTTTTTACTTTTAATATACTAGATATTTAAGACGTGCGATGCACGACGTCGACACGTTTTCTTCTGTAAAATTTCTTTTATTATTATTATCATTAGGGCGTCGCGTCATTGTCTAGGTCGGAAATCGGTAATTCCGGTTTTCACGTGATATTCAGTGCTGTTTTTTGGTGATGTCAGCGTTATCCAGTGAAAATATGACGTGTTTGGCCTTTTTCTTCACCGATGGGACTAAATTGACAAAATTATCTTTTTTGGAATTAAAATAGAATATGAGGAAAGTTATGGGATTGAATTGGTTTTTATCACGCTGACTCACTTGCTATCAGGGTGCCACGTCATCGTTTCAACCGGTAATCAGCATTCCGGTTGTCTCACGTGACGTTTTTCGATGATGTCATCATTTTTGGGCGAAAGTAGAACGTGTTTGACCCTATTTCTTCACCGGCGGGACTAAGTTGACAAACTTATTTTTATTGGGACTAAAATAGACCGTGAGAAAAGTTTTGAGACTGAATTGATTTTTATCTCATTTTAATATTAATTAATATAATTTACCTAAATCCATAAATAACTTTTCCTTTTAATTCATAAACCAGGCGAAAGACATTAATACATTTATATGGAGTATATGAAAAATAAATAGAATGAATACATGAATGATATGTAAAATTAAATATTATATATATTTGCATTATAAAATTAAAAACGATGCATTTTAAGAGGCGGGTGAATTCATGTCAAAATATAATTTTTAATGATTAAAAATATAGAAAAGAAAAAAACAATCCACTCTATCACACTAACATATAATCATATTCTCTATTCTTGTTTGCAGAGATTAAGAATTTTTTTTAAAATAAAAATGTACAAAATCATTGTGAGGAAAAAATGAGCATTTTAAATTATTTAATAAAAATGTATATAAAGTTATTTGAATGTATGTTAAAAATGAGTATTATTGAGATGAAATTTAAAAAACGCCCATAACTACGAGGGTTGGCCAAAAAGATAAGTGTGAAAAAATTAGCTAGATAGAAGTAATATTTATACATACTCCATAGTTAATTTATAATATTAATTCATCAAGAAGGTATAACTCTATAGATATCAAGTGATTATTTTCAGAATATTAAGTATTACTTTTTTAAACGAATTTTAGTACTATATTATACACAAAATTAAATTACCTAATGTTTTGTGAAGCTACATTGCATACAATTTTATGCAATATATAATACTTTACTACGCACAAGGGAATAAAAACAATTATCCAAAAATAGAAGTTGAACGATTTTTAGGCAACGGGCTGAACAAATTTCGCAGTTTCAAATGAATAAAGAAGTATGTTCATGAACACTGATATACATACATCTATTAGTTCCGCCCACCGTTGGTGTCCATTAATGTCAATTTCTACATCAGCAAGAAATTCGTGTATGGTACAATCAAGATGAAGATCGATTCCAAATTTTAAGAATCGTCATCGTAATTAGAAGATGATATATTCTTCTCTTCGAACTCAGAGGTTCGGTTTTTAATGCCCATAAGCAGATTATATGAATTGTATCATTTTTATGCATGTAAGTATTATGTATGACAATTCCTTTTATTTTCATTATCTATTGTATATGATATTCTCTTTTAAGTTAATTAATAAATAAATAATTGTACTATATTATTAAAACTTATCATAGAACTAAAAATACTTCATCAATAATAATATATGCCTTCTACTCCATCTTAATTCTTCTTTTTTTCTGGCATCTAAAATTTTGCATCTTCATTCCATCTTCAGCAAGCCATAGATAATTTGAGATTCAAGAGAGGTATTTCTTAAAATGGTCTCAATTAGGATCCTCAACTCGTCATGCCAGCATACACAATATTTTCTCAACATCTCCTATGGTCATGTATCTATTATTTTTATTATTACAGTGGATGTGTCTCATAATTGTTTGAAGAGCTTTTTCTCTCAGCTTGTTGATAGGCCGAAATAAAAGCTCCGCCAATTGTAGCAACTGTACATATTAAATCAAGTCTTGTATGAAAATTTGAGCAACTAATTAAAAATGTAATAATCTAAGGGTTCTTGCTAAAGAAACATTACGTATCCAAAAAAATATTACAGTTTCATTATTCGATGAACATATCAAATCAATTTGATAAATTTTCAGTTTCATTTAATCAATTATATCACATCTATGATCATGTATGTTTTGCAACTCGTTTCAAATTAATATAACTCACAAAAAAGTGCACCATTAAATAGTTATTTAAAGTTCTTATATTTAAAAATAATATTAATATTTTAATTTAAATTGATTAAGCAAATAAAATTAAAATTAAAATTGATAAAAATAAATACATAGATAAATAAAATCAAATGTCAAATTGAAAATTCCCAAAGTGAATTGATGGAATCAATTTTTTCTAGCAACATATTTGAATTTCCACATTAAATTAAAATTGAAGCGAAATAAAAAAAATGACAAAGTAAATATTTAAAATTATCTAATAATAAAAAATTCTAGAAAAAATTAATCTGAAGTTGCATCCTAAAAATGATACTGAATGCATCTTTGAAATTACCATTTCCTTAGAAATTAATTGGCTAGTCCAGTGTAATAAAATGAAATAGAAAACTGTTAAGTAAAATTATTTTTAAAAAAAGAAAAAAAAATTGAACATCCTAAATTTAAGCCAAACAACGTTGGCAATCATTGTGCCCCTTTCTTTTTTTTTTAAAAAAAAAATGGCAGCTCAAAAGCTATACTAGTTGTCCTCTAGCACCTGGCTAGTAGCTACAGATTACATATTAAACCACCATACCTAAAAACAAAAGTAAAGGAAAAAAATGGTAAACTTTACAAATCTCTAATAATATAGAGTAATACTAAAATGGATCGTTACAATAAATTTGCTATTTAATCTTCTAACCTCTATCTTCACATCATGATTCGATGGCTAGTTATAAGTCTAAATCCGTCTACATGTCTATCTCTTCATTTTCTTGTCTGAGCCCCGAGCAAATTCCTCCGAAATCTCTAAAGTTTTAGTTGATGATTGAAATGACTTCTTAGCCCTGCTCTCAAGCATATCACGGAATAACATTTCCAATACATTTGCATCATTATATAGATACATGAAAGTTAAAAAGGCTCTTAAATTTTAAGAGGTTGCACTAAATTAATAATTAATTGGTATAAATTCAACAAATTCTTGAATTTTAAGAGATTATAATAAGTTTACAATTAATAAGATATAAATTATTTTGGTTTTTAATTATAACCAAGGGTAAATATGTATTTAAAAAATATAGGTAAAAATAAAATTGGGAGAAAATATTTTACATACTCAATCTACTTTTAAGATATTAAAGATTAAAGATTAAAAATATATTATATTAAGATAAAAAGATTATATATATATATATATATATATATATATATATATATATATATATATATATATATATATATATTATGATATGATTATGAGTATGAAAATGAAAAGTCATCACATTTTTATTTTGTAATTAATTAAAAATGTCACCTTTAATATATTATAAATTTTAATATGATAAATAAAGGGTAAAAATATTGTAAAGAATTATAAGTGGGGATAAAATGAAAAAAATGTTAATATTTGCTTAATGACTTTTAATATATTATGATCATGATATGATGATTATGATTAATAGTTTTAATGAGTATATAAAAAATAATAATAAATCTCAAAAGATTGAAGTTTTAAAATAAGAGGCCAATAAAAAATTGACCAAAAAGTTGATCTTGCCCGATAACACATCGTTCACCTTTAGAATTTAGTATTATGAATAAGGGCACATTGTTTTGTTCTAAAGATTATTATATATTTTAATTAATAATGGTACACCATTTTATTTTAAAGGGTATACATTTTTCATTAATATTTTTTATTTTTCTTCAGAAAATAAATGATATACATTTTTATACTAAAGCTATACAATTTAACAAAAAATTTGAAAAGTGAAATTGGTGCACACAAGTTTTTGCCAACATAAAAATTGAATAATAATATTTTAACCAAGTTTTTCTCTATCCAAGTATTTCTTTCCTCCTCTCTGTACTCTAAGCCCTTGTTTGTCTTCCGACGAGGGGGCATGTGGCCGTGGCTGTTGCCGCCGGACCTGCCAACGTCGTACCACCGTTACCGCTGCTCTTTTTTTTCTTTTAATTTTTTTTAATTTTTCTTATTAGAGGTGGGTGGTTTGTCTTTTTAAAATTTTTACCCTCTCTTCTTCCTCCAAACAGCTTCGGTTTGCTGTTTACTGGTGCTTCTTTGCCCCTTTTCTATTTTCATTGGATGCGGCCAACCTTCTCACACGATTACGCCACTAGATTTTACCCTCCGATGGCCCAACGGGATGTTTCCAGTATCGGATTTTCTTCTTGTTTGCAGCACCGACCAGTCTGCTGATATAGGCCGCCAGATCTCACGTTCTCTCTCGCGGCACCTCTGTTCTGAGGCGGCGCTCCCTGGTGCTCCGACAAGATTCTCTGGTGCCCTCGAATTGCGGCACAGATCTCTACTTCGGTCTGTAGACTTGTGTTTGCCATGGCTGTAAGTTCCATGGGATCTCCGACGCCTCGCGCTCCATCCTCCTCCATTGGCGTTTTCATCCTCCGGTGGTTGCCGTAATACCTCGGCTGCGGTCGAGGGACACAACTGCCTTGTGCAAGCTGGCTGCTGGATCCTTGCTGGGTTGTTCAAGCGATGGTGGAGATATCAAGGATGGCATTTAATGCTGCTGAGAGTCTACCCACCTAGCCCTGCAGATTACATCCCTTTTGGAGGATTTTTTACTTACTTTTTAAACATAGTACAAGCAGGCCTGCTTTTTTGACAAAAGGGTTGTGTGTACAGAAACCCCTACCCTACCTACTGTGCCTACAATGCTGTTTCCACATCAGCTGTCTTGTACACCTTTCCAACCCCTCTGGTAGCCGCCCAGCGCATCTTTCCAGCAGCTGTTTGTGATGGGTTTCTTCTTCCACTCCGCATTGTGAGTCTCATTCTGCACCTACAACGGCAATGCCGCCATATTCCGTGTGGCTTATTTTTCAGCGTCATGAGTTAATGGGTTCACCGCCCGATATCTCGATGCCAGAATACTCCGTGGCTTCTGTTTCTCCGATCGCCGGAGCTTTTTCACATGGAGGCAGCGGGCTCTCTTTCCCTTAATTCA
The DNA here is from genome assembly GCA_023678885.1 of Pogostemon cablin. Taxonomy (NCBI): domain Eukaryota; kingdom Viridiplantae; phylum Streptophyta; class Magnoliopsida; order Lamiales; family Lamiaceae; genus Pogostemon; species Pogostemon cablin. The sequence continues at coordinate 9,020,278 of CM043008.1, read as the reverse complement.
AGAATGCACTCCAGACTCTTTTAATGAAAGGTCAGTCTCATAAGACTCTCCCTTCATCCATAACCATACGATCCAACACCCCATACATCATCCGAAAATGGTTTATCAAATTCCCGATTTCTTGGTTCTCCACTGTCCATCCACATACCAGAATCGGAAGTTTGTTTAATCAAAAGGATCCTTTCTGATCTTGATCGCCATTCATGGGAAGGCTGTTGTCCTTTCCATTTAGAGCTTCATCCTCGGCTGCTTAGAATTTTCTTCTTGTTTAAGATCCGAGTTTTCTTTCAACGAGAGCATCTGTTTTGTTTTGAGTTTGGCCAAGATGCTCATGGAGCTAGGGCACCAAGCTACTTCTGTAGGGGGTAGGGGAGCAGGGCTTCTGTAACACCCCTAAATTTTAAATCAATAAATAAGATTTAATTTTTGCTATAGTTATCTTCATTAATGAAAACTTTCAACTACTCCTCACTTATTACACAAACTTTAATAAATCAATTAATGTTCTCCTAAACCTTTTAATATCTAAAAGAATATTTAAGGTACTTTAATTGTTGAGACTCTAATTATTTTTCAATTATAAATACCCAAGCCCTAAGCTCAACTCATCTCTACCAATTCTATACTCTAAAAATATGCAAGTTGTCAAGGAGTTCTATTCTAGAGCAAGTTCCATCAATCACGTGTCCAATCAAGTTTCAATTAGTCATACTCAAGTTTAAGACGTGAGAATTTTATGTGTTTTCCTATATGAATATGCATGTTTCTTAATGTTCATGACATGAATCTTTGAATTCATACATAAAAGTAAGTTTGTACTTAATGATACTATGAAAATTAGCTAGGGTCCCTTAAGGGCCGGAATTGTATGAAGATCCCCGAGGTAGACTCGCCGTGTAAGCATAATTTCATAAATAATTAATTTATTAATTGACATGAATCTTAGATCTTCATGATTTTCACACAACATAAACACGATTAGAATACTTACCTTGAGACGCCACTAATGGCGGTCCTCCTATGATACGTTTCTACGAATTGCGTCGGGAATTGATTTCTCTCTCCTCACCCCCTTTCTTTAGGACACGTTACGTAAAACTTTATGTAATAGAAAATTCATAAAACTGTCTCTTTATAGGTGGAGAGAAGACCAGATTGGGATATTAAATATTTATCAAATCACATTCTATCAATGTGATTGCTATCCATAAATATATATGACCTTATTTATCTTATAGATATTATTTATTTAAACCATATATTTATTTAAGATATTTGATCATAATAAATATCTTATATATTTAATTAATTATTAATGACACTAGGCCATAATAATCTTACATTCTCCCACTTGGCCGAGTGACAGAATTAAACATTACACGTGAGAGTTTAAATAAGTTACATAATGTGCGCGATATACACAAAAGTAATTGGTCAATTCATAAAGCTAATATTGAGTATAGACTAACACAAGTCATGACGGTTCTATATTATTTACTCGACATAGTTTATTCTATGTACTATGATATTAGTTTTCTATTCAACGTGACTCATCAACCTAAAGATTAATAATTGGTCCATATAAATATATCAATTCGAGATAAAATCTTGTTTAACTAATGTTAACATTCATGTGTACTAAAATGACAAAACAAGATATATCAATTAGAATCATACCATAATAAGCTCTTAATGTCAATTGTTCATCATAAATTTGTTACAGTCTTTTAATAATCTCATATTCATATAACATTCAATGAATATCTTTATATAAGATCATTTGCATAACGGAACTAAAATCATAAGATTGGTGTTATTATGACAACTTTTTTTCTAAAGTTCTTATTAATCCATATGTTTTAGCAACTTTGGAATATCCATCGTTTTAGAGAAAAACAATGCAGCAGAATAATCATAATAAGTTTTCAGCGACTTGGCATTATTATCAACTTATTTCAAGTCCTGAAATTAAATTCCACATTCAATTACCTTAAATTGTAACCTCAAATTATGCCACAAATAAACTTTAATAGTGAATGTAGTTTTCAAAAAAAATTTCACAATTTTGCATGACACAATATCTCCGACTAAGAAATATAAAAGTCGAAGTAAACTTTCTTGCATCATATAATCATCTTAATCTGAATCTATATTTAATTACTTTTAGGTAATTAAATTTTGATAAGTAATCACGAGTGCTTTAGTTCATACAAATACCTTAATATTTCCTTATGCAATATTCTGGTCATCCATTTCTGAAACTCTTCAATAATGACCAAGCATTCTAACAGAAAAACTGATATTTGGTCTTTGTATAATTTTGTATATCATAAACTACCAATAACATATACATAAGAAATATCATAATACATTCCAATTCATTCTTGGACATTACATAAGGTTGAACTTATCTCCTTTCCGGATTGGAACATGCTTTACAAACACCTTTCCATCCAAACTTCTATTGAACTTTATTAAGATATACTTACAGAGACATCTTTAATTGTCTCATCATATCTTTCATTCCAAAGTTCTCTAAGAGAAATTTATTGGTTTCACATAATAAACCAAGATCATCAGTTGCAAGCAAGTTTATCATCACATATAGAATTAATGTGCTCCTACTGACTTTCAGATATGTACACCGATTTACGACATTTTCTTTAAATCCAAAAGATATCCTGAAAGGAAAGCATGCTTAAGTTTGTATGTTAATTTTTTAAATTTACACGTCATGTGATGTTTTTCCTTCAATGGAAATCTCTTGAGTTGATCCATTTAACTTGATCATATACCAAATCACCTTTTAGAAAAGCAGACATAACATTCATTTAGTGCAACTCTAAGTCATAATGAGTTACAAAGTCATGATAATTCTAACAGAGTCCTGTATAGAAATAACTTGTTATATCTCTTTACAATTATGTCATCTTTTTGAGTAAAATCTTAAGCAACGACTTTAGTTTTATGTTTTTCGATATTGCCATCATAAAGATACATCCATATCAAATTCTTTTATAACTTTCTGGCAATTGTTACAAAATATAAACGTCATTATGAGCCATTGATTTTAACTCGTCTTTCATAGCATTTACTCATTTAAAAGAATTAGTACTTTCCATAACTTGTTCCAAAATTGGAATTTTATCATTTATTATAATATCAAATTTTAGCTTATTTTATTATACCACATATGTCATCGTTAGAAATAGCGGATATATTGTCCTTAAGACATTCTTAATGCTATTTAATGTGATATATCTAATGACAGCTCATTGATAATTGGTTTAGTAAAATAAGATCCATTAAGAGAGTAGAATAACTTATATATTGTCCTTGAAAGTTGTTTAACTATTCGACAACTATGCAACAACTTTAGAAGAAGTTTTAGATAAATGTATTTTATTCTCCACCAAACTTCTTCAATAACCACATTCATGGTTTTATACTCCCACTGATTTTACAATTCATAATGAATTTGACATTCCAGTTTTAAAATTCTCGTACTATGGTTAGAACTATAAAATCCATACCCTTTAGACTTTAAGGATGATTTTTATATAGAAATTAGTCAAATTTCTTTTCATGTGGATATAAATCATTATCCTTACCAGGAAATTTAAAATATGCTAAGAGCATAAATCCACAAAATATGGGTATAGATTAATCATTCAACATGCTTCCAACCATATTCAATAAAGTACGATTATATCATTCTGCAACAACAATTTATTGTTGTGTGCAAAATTAAGTATAAATGTCTACTTTTGTAGTAATTTAGTGATTGAGCATGATAATTCATCATACTTTCCATAAAATTCGTCACTACTTCCCATCTTTATAATTATCACTTTTCTATCTAATTATCTCAACTTCATTAGTAAATGTTTATCAAACATTTATGGAATGAGACTTTTCTTGTAAGATAGATATAACTATAATGTGAAAATTTAAAATTTGAAATTAAAGATGATGAAATACCCTTATTCTTTTAAGAAAGGTATTATCATAAGACTCACAATTAGCGGTGTAAACTATTATAAGTTGTGTATTTATCGAGACTCTATTCTTTGTGTGTTTAGTTTGCTTTTCTTTAGAGCAATTCACACAAATATCAAGATCAGTAAGAGTCTAGTTCATGAAAGGCTTCATTCTTAATTAATCTTTGGAATAATTATTTTAGAGAGTTACTCCAAATATTAATACCATGTTTTGTTCCAATTTCATTATTTCTTTTAAAACGAACATAATGTTTAAATTCTTTTTTAAACCTTTCCTTTTTTTTTGAACCAACATGATTTTAGCACGTGAATTTAATTCACATTCCATTTATTTTTTTATGGTTCATTTGGAACATGTCATACTTATAAGGTAGTGAAATTGTAAACTGCACTAATAAGTTTTCAATCACATTTATTATGGAAGGCTTAAGTCTTTTTGCAATATTAGTTATCATTAATGATAAGTTCATGTATGTCATGAGAACCATCAAACATTATGGTGGTTAAAGTGGCCATTAATGTCTCGTCAAGAGGTTTATTAGTAATTTATGAATAATTTCTCATTAATTTTATAAATTCCTTGACACTTTTAACTTTAGGTATGATAGACTTAATTTCTTAGTCACATTTATTCGCATAAACATTAGACTCAGTCTGTTTGATCAAACCCAAGTATTATAGTTAGATAACTTAGCTTTTATTGCTAGTACAAGCAAAGAACATACATAATAGATTATATTCAATAGATTATACTCTTATCAATCTTATCAAAGATTATATTCTCATAATAGATTATATTCATTATAATCTTATCAAAGATTATATTCTCATAATAGATTATACTCAATGGATGAGTAATAATCAAATCATTATTTCATAAACATTCATAAATCACAGTCAATATCTTTAATTAAAAATTTAAAATTGCCATCATAAATATACATAACATATCCATACATATCACAATAAAGATGTCATAAATATCATGTATAATTTCTATTCATATTCTAACGAATTTGGCCTCTTAATATATACGGTACATTAACATAATAAATATGTCATAAGCAGTTAAACATACATAAATAGATATTTTAATATCATATATCCCAAAATAACTTTAATTATTATCAAAATAATATAAGTCATAAACATTAGTAATAGATTGATTTCATTAACATTATTAAATCACTTTAGTTGGAAAGTTAGACGAATACATGAGTCACTTTATAATTATAATTATGTTAATAATTGACATTAAAGTGTGGCATATAACCCATTTTATGAATAAGGCAAATTGATTTATTGACTGTAATTAGTTGTCATTATTCTAAATCAGTCATTAAAGAAAATCAATATACTCTTAAAATTAAGGGGAGTTCCGTAAATTTATATTAAAAATCACATGCTGACATAATTAACTTCCATAATCAATCTTTAATTGTTTAGTCCCAAAAACTAAAAAGGGCAGTTATTATTTTTATTATATTTGTCATACATTAATTTATCACAATTAAGTATACATGGTACATAAATTCATGTTATATCAATAATTTGAATAAATACATGATACTGTTAATTAATATCAGAATTCTTCAAAATAAGTAATCATCATATTCCAATTAACCCATATGATATTATTACTCAACAAATATTATGATAAAGTAAGTAATCATTATTAGAATATATTTTTAACGGGATAGTGCTTAATTCCTGGAATAATCATTATGATACACGAGAATCAATTCCAACTAATTTCATAAACGTAATTCCAACTAATTTTAAAAACATAATTTCATCCAAAATTCAATGATATGATCAAGATCAATTGATCATCATACTTTTGTAATTTTCTTGAAAATATTGTAGCAGAAAGATGTAATACATGTTTGGTAAATCTCATCAATTAGTACATAATTGGCAGATTCATTCAATCATATTACAGCTTCATAAAACAATATTCATCATTCAATGGAAAATCATGAGATCCAAAATCATGCTCTGATACCACATGTAAGCATAATTTCATAAACAATTAATTTATTAATTGACATGTATCTTAGATCTTCATAATTTTCACACCAAATAGAAGACTTACCTTGAGACGCCATTAATGGCGTCCTCCTATGATACGTTCATACAAATTACGTCGGGAAATAGTTTCTCTCTCCTCACTCCCTTTCTTTCGGACACAGTATGTAAAACTTTATGTGATAAAGAATTCATAAAACTGTGTCTCTATAGGTGGAGAGAGGATCAGATCGGGATATTAAATCTTTATCAAATCACATTTTATCAATGTGATTGTTATCCATAAATATATATGACCTTATTTATCTTATAGATATTATTTATTTAAACTAAATATTTATTTAAGATATTTGATCATAATAAATATCTTATATATTTAATTAATTATTAATGACACTAGGTCATAATAATCTTACATGCCATGCTCATGATATTATCGATCAATCAAGAGACTTAAAACTATTTTTTATGCTAAGTTGATGAATTCATGATGTTGATGCATGTCATTATTTATATTTGAATATGCATATGGTTCTCCAATGAGCAAGCTGAAATGCTCACCCAAACATTTATCCCCTTTCAGATGTCGTTGAGGCTTGGCTATGGCGGAAGTGTAATTGGCGATACCTACATTTCAACCATTATGATTTTATTTTCAATATTATGCATCTGAACATTTCCTACTCTATGTTATCTATAGGCAAAACTACGTTATAAACATGAATTGTCTTTCATTTATGCCTAAACAAGATGTTGAATTATGGCTTAATAGCTTGTGTTATAAATAATTTTATTTTAAATTGATTAACATCCTAGAATTTGCTTATAAAAAAAACTCGGATGTTACAGCTTCTTCTCCAACGTGGTTTCTCTCTTCCAACGGCAAATTACATCCGTTCACTGATCACTTGTCCGAGATCAGCCCCTACGTTTTAGCTCCAGGCCCCAGCCCCTGTTTCATTTTTTTGGTTATCTCTCAATTGGGCTCCCGTTTTGTGCCTTTCTCCTTGGTTAAAGATACATCTTCTCATGTTTTTAGAAGTCTACTCTTATGATGCATCTTATGTTTTGTTCATTTCTTGATTTATAAGACCTGTTTGTGTTTGGGTCTGCCATTTGATGGATGATGCATCTTGAGAGTCTCATTGTTGAGTAGGCCATTGATTGGTCGTATATAGTCAGGATGACCAATAAAAAAATTTATCGAACTACAGGGATGAAGGTACTAGGGTCTAAGCGATCTCGTGTTCATCATAGTATTATAGAAATGATCATAAAGGGGAGATAATCAAGAAATGACAATAAAATAAATGGATAGATGAATGGGAGATTGATGAATGAGCCAAGTAGATAGAGAATGAGAATAGCAATACTTATAGTATGGTGAATCTAGGTATCATGCAACGAATTCATAAGTGTCATGGATTAATAACTAAGGGCCAACATGAATTTCACCTAAACTCCCTCTCGAGATGGATAGGTTGTAGATCCTCACAAAGGTCTCAAAATAGTTCAAAGGTTGGTTCACAATCAAACAATTCCAACTAGGTACTAAGTTCAATTGGAGAGTTCCCTCACACGATTAATCAACCTCTCGATCAAACCAATCATATGTTCTATCAAAGGGTTCTAAACTCTAAAGGATTTCTCAATCTCTTTACAATTTATAATGCAAATGAAGTGTTTGATGAAATGATTCAATGAACTATCCTAAACATATAATTGATTTCTCAATCTAATCACATGTCCATGACAATTAACCACACAAATCAACAATACAAATCAAGCAATTAACAATCAATAATAGAAAATCAACAAATCCAATCAACATATGAATTCAATTGCAAAATACCCAAAATTATCCAGCACAATTCATATTGCTAATCTCAGAAGGGAGATTAGCCTCTCATATTCATAAGAAAATTAACATAGACATTAAAATCCTTACAAAACATGATAAACAATAAGGTTTCAATACAAAGTTTGGATGAAAACTCCCTTGGATGTCTCTAATGGTGATCTTCTTCTTCCCCTTGCAATTCACCTCTCTTCATTGCTTCTCTAACTACTTGGATGAAGGATTTGATGGTGGGATGATGATAGATGGGATGAATAAAGAATGGATGAAGATGAAGGTGTAAAATGGAGGAAATGGTGTGTGAGGTAGGTGCAGGGGTGAAAACCCTAGACCAAACTGATCTAAAATTGAAGTATTGAGTATTTATACCCCTTGGGAAGCTTCTAGAAGGGATCTGATATGTTTCTGATGCTGCAGCAACACGACTCGTGTGCTGCAACACGGCCACAGGGTGGCCGTGTAGGCATTTTTTATGTCAGAAAACAGCCAAGGCTTATAGGGCCGTGTTGCATAACACGGGTCGTATTCTGCAACATGGCTCGTGTGCTGCAACACGGTCAGCCGTGTTGGTGCTGTGCAGTCTCAGCGTTTCGCGCATAACTTCGACATCCGATCTCTGATTTGAGTAATTCTTGCACTCATGCGATCCTCTTTTTCTTGGCTTTCTATCCATATAAAGACCTGACAAAACTTCCAACATTTGAGGTGTAACAAGTCATGCAAAATAGCACAACCGTGCTAAGTAGGAACAACTTGCGCGACGTCACCATTTTAATCATAACTTTCTCGTTTGGGCTCCAATTGAAGTGTTTCTTATACCAAAATAATTCTCTTTTCTGTGGCTTTCCAACCATATATTACACTTCTAGTTTTGAGCTCCAAAAGAGTACATAAAAATTGTACAAGTTGGACGTGCATTTTTCAGCATTTTGCTTTGACTCATTCTCCCTCGTTTTAATTCTGAATTGAGATCTGCTTTTTCCTACATCTTCCTTATCGCGTCTAGGATCTATTTTTGCCTGAAATCATACATTTAAGCTCATTCACACACATCTCCATAAAAACACAAAACACAACCAAATAGCACATAAATACGGATAAAAATATACGAAAAACACACATAAAAAGACACTAAAATCTAGGTGAAAATATCACTCATCACACCCCTAAACTTAAAGTGTTGTTCGTCCCCAAACAACGGAAATGATAAAACAAGGGGAGTGATTTTCACCTAGAAAAAGACTAAACGAACATAAGTAATAATACATCAATAGCAATAAGAACCACAACTTATGCTAAGTCATCTTATAACATTAAAATCATGACATGCAAAAAATATTAACAAGTTCAATCACAAGAGAATAATAGTCTAATATAGTCTCTTTTAGTCCAAGCCTCAAATAGGTTATAAATGTCACTCAACACTCTTTAAAGTGGTAAAACAACACTCATCAATCGATTGGCACAACTCGCTATAAGCTTGCTCGTGTTCTACATTCACAAACCGCCAAAATTTCTATTAGTGATTAAAAAGGTCTTTAATTAAGGATGTAATGATAGACTCTTTGGTATGGTAGGGAGAATTTTGGTAAGAGTGACTCATCATGTGTAAGTAATCGAAAAGGTAGCTACTTTATTCCATTCTTTAACAATTTCTTTCTTCCATTCTTTTCTTTAATGATCACAAGCACTAATCGTCAACTTTCCTTGAATTGAGCTTCCTTTAATGCATGCTTCCTTCTTTGGATTTTTATTTTCTTGAGCATCTTGTTGTTGCTTTGCTCATTTTTCTTGTTTTGAGGTTGCATGTTCACTCTTGGTTTTGCTCTTTTCATCCTTTTTTTTCTTACTTGTTTACCATTTCCTTTCTTCGTTTTCTTTCTTATCAAACCTTTCTAGACCACATCTTCTCAATCACTTACACAAAAAGGTAAATATATAAGGCTCACGTGGGTAATTAAGGCTTGTAATGTGCTTATATCACAATAAATAGGCTTTAAGGCTCAAAATAGTTGACTAAGGATGATGTTCATGGTAGGGAAATATTTGGCAATTACTATAAATGACAAGGATGACCTTAGATCATTTCACTAATCTCCATAAATCGGGCTCGTTCCTATAGTCCTTGAGCAAGTTCTAGCTTATCAAAACTCAATTGATCCACTCATGAAGAAAAATACCATGTATGCACGGTTGAGGAACGCTCATAAGTTTGTTCTCGGACCTTAAAGACTTATTACACCACATCCATCTTAAAATTGAACAAGTTAAATAAAACATGTCACAATTCGAAAGTGTAGAGATTCTTAATCATAACTTGTCATCACTTATCACCACAACATATCATCACTTATATTCAAAAATGACTCACAACATCCCAAAACAAACCACCAAACATACCAAGACAAAAATAAGAAAACACACGAAACATAAAATAAAGACTCACAAACAAGAAAAAACAAAACACATAACATGCAAAAACAAAAATCACCATCAATAGACAATGAAACACACATTCATATCATCCATAACAATTAAGCTCACAAACATCCCAACCTTTGATTGAAAATTAAATCCCAAAAACGTAACATATGAAGCAACATGCTAATCACATCAATCCAAATAAATAACAATTCATATCAAGCAACTAGAAGTGATAAAGTGTAGAGTCAACTCCCTCAATAGGCATTTGGTAGTGAAAGTTGTTAGCTTCGAGCTCAATTCGTGCTTCGAATACCCTTCATTCAAGCTAAAAAACTCATCAAAACCATTAGCTCAACAATTTCATTAAAAATATAGACTAACATGCACTTCAACACAACCAATCGGACCAAAATCAAACCAAAACTTATGAGAAAATTTTCAAAATTAGCCCAAAAATACGAAAAGTATATGCTTTGAAGACAAAGTATGTCACACCACACCATATCCCCCCAAACTTAAATTGAAACAAGAGTTTCGAATTAAGTTTGTAAAAAGTGGTGTGACGAACTTACACACTTCAATTCAAGCACCCTTCGTGTCTTCAACATGCATCTTTCTCACAAGCACAATCAACCTACATGCCTAAAATGTAAGAAACAATAAATCCATCATCCTTATTGAAAGCATTAAATAAAGAAATAAAAGATAATGATGGGTTGATTCCCATCTAGCGCTAAGTTTAACATCTTCAAGCCGGATGGGATATAAGAACTCATCGGAATGGCCACGGATATCTTTCGTCCTTGCCATCAAATTTTAACCGTTGTGCTTCTTCCTCTATTAGGCATTTATGGCAAGTGACGGCCTCCGTTGCATCCTTCAAGCATGGCTTTAGAAATTGGACTCTCTTGAGCTTACACTCCATTGCCCTCTCTATTCTTTAACACCACTTATACCTTCTTACCAAATATATCCCCAACATCTCTTCGAGTTATCTTTTGTTCCTAAGGATGTGAGAAAAATCAATGGGCAAGACAAAGTCAATCTAAATAATATTATCAAATTCAAAACAACTTAAAGAGTTTAAAGGTTTAGAAATGCTCATTTCACTCTTTAAGTCATCATCATTTGTTTATAGACTTTGTTCCTTTTCTTCAACATCATTTGCCTCAATATGCTCTTCAAATACCTCATTTGATTATTCATCTCCCAACATTTCTTCTTTCTCCAATCCTTTTTCAACTTTACTCTCCTCTTCAAATTCTTCAACTTGTTGAAAATTGGTCAAAGCTCTTACAATTTGGCTTACTTGATGCTCCAAGGCTTCTAACCTCTTCTCATTTGCCTCATTTCGTGCTTCATCTCTTTTCTTGTCTTCCTCAAGGTTTGCTATCATCATCTCAATCAAGACTTCTATATATGATTTTTCTTCCTCGACTTGTTGAAAGTCTCCTTTCTCTTGGTTGTCAAAATCCATCCTTGAATTGGCAAACAATTCCCATGAAAACTTTCCTCATAGTTACTTTGAAAATTTTCTTGGAAATCATTCACTCCCATGAAATAAGCATCTCCTACTTGAGAGTGAGGAATCCTCCACTTTTCTTGCTCCAAAGGACTAGGAATCGATATATTTTGCACATTTTGACCACCCCCTAAACTTGAACTAAGCAAGACTTGACCATAAGCACCTTGATTCATTATCCTTATTTGTCATGTCAATTCCAAAGTAGCGGGGGTAATTATCTCGGAGGATTCATTTTGAAGAAAAACTTGATTGAGGATTTTGATCTTCATCACTACTTTGAGCACATCTTCTATATAATTCCAATAAGGCATAATTTTGGAACGGAGGAGAAGAGTTGGTGTTGGGATTTGGTGGAGAATAAGTGTATGCTTGATAAGAGTGGAATGTATTTGCATTGTAAGCTTGTCTAAGTGATCTCGTGTTCATCATAGTATTATAGAAATGATCATAAAGGGGAGATGATCAAGAATGACAATAAAACAAATGGATAGATGAATAGGAGATGGATGAATGAGCCAAGTAGATAGAGAATGAGAATATCAATACTTATAGTATGGCGAATCTAGGTATCATGCAACGAATTCATAAGCGTTACGGATTAATAACTAAGGGCCAACACGAATTCCACCTAAACTCCCTCTCGAGATGTATAGGTTGTAGATCCTCACAAAGGTCTAAAAATAGCTCAAAGGTTGGTTCTCAATCAAACAATTCCCACTAGGTACTAATTCAATTGGAGAGTCCCCTCACACGATTAATTAACCTCTCGATCAAACCAATCATATGTTCTATCAAAGGGTTCTAAACTCTAAAGGATTTCTCAATCTCTTTACAATTTATAATGCACATGAAGTATTTGATGAAATGATTCAATGAACTATCCAAAACATATAATTGATTTCTCAATCTAATCACATGCTCATGACAATTAATCACACAAATCAACAATACAAATAAAGCAATTAACAATCAATGATAGAAAATCAACAAATCCAATCAACATATGAATTAATTGCAAAATACCCAAAATTATCCAACACAATTCATATTGCTAATCTCACAAGGGGGATTAGTCTCTCATATTCATAAGAAAATTAACATAGACATTAAAATCCTTACAGAATATGATAAACAATAAGGTTTCAATACAAAGTTTGGATGAAAACTCCCTTGGATGTCTCCAATGGTGATCTTCTTCTTCCCCTTGCAATTCACCTCTCTTCATTGTTTCTCTAACTACTTGGATGAAGGATTTGATGGTGGGATGATGATAGATGGGATGGATAAAGAATGGATGAAGATGAAGGTGTAAAATGGAGGAAATGGTGTGTGAGGTAGGTGCAGGGGTGAAAACCCTCGACCAAACTGATCTAAAATTGAAGTATTAGGTATTTATACACCTTGGAAAGCTTCTAGAAGGGATCTGATATATTTCTGATGCTGCAGCAACACGACTCGTGCTGCAACACGGCCACAGGGTGGCCGTGTAGGTGTTTTTGATGTCAGAAAATGGCCAAGGCTTACAGGGCCGTGTTGCGTAACACGGGTCGTGTACTGCAATACGACTCGTGTGCTGTAACACGGCCGACCGTGTTGGTGCTGCGCAATCTCATCGTTTCATGCATAACTTCCACCTCCGATCTCTGATTTGAGTAATTCTTACGCCCATGCGATCGTCTTTTTCTTGGCTTTCTATCTATTAAAAGATCTGATATAACTTCCAATATTTGAGGGTGTAACAAGTCATGCAAAATAGCACAACTGTGCTAGTAGGAACAGCTTGCGCGACGTCACCATTTTAATCATAACTTTCTTGTTTGGACTCCAATTGAAGTGTTTCTTAAACCAAAATAATCCTCTTTTATGTGGCTTTCCAACTATATATTACACTTCTAGTTTTGAGCTCCAAAAAAGTACAGAAATATTTCACAAGTTGGACGTGCGTTTTTTAGCATTTTGCTTTGACTCATTCTCCCTCGTTTCAATTCCGAATTGAGATCTGCTTTTTCCTACGTCTTCCTTGTCGCGTCTAGGATCTATTTTTGCCTGAAAATCATACGTTTAAGCTCATTCACATATATCTCCATAAAAATATAAAACACAACCAAATAGCACATAAATACGGATAAAAATATATGAATACACACATAAAAAGATACTAAAATCTAGGTGAAAATATCACTCATCAGCCATGGTATCATAGTGCAGTTTGCTTTCATAAGGAGAGCAGGGCTACGTACTCCAGCGCGGCAATCCCATCGGGCATTATTGTCATCTTAAGCTCGTTTGCTGATCTAAAGCCAGAGATCAGCCCTTATTGAGTTGCACCAAGCACCGGCTCATTGAATGTTTAAACCTGCTCATGCGATGAAATTAGCCAAGATTGCATTCTTCATCCTACCTCCTCTCTTTCAAGCCACTCATTAGCTATTCTCATGATGATAGTAGTGTTTCATTGCTTCACATCTTTTTGTTCTATTACATCGTGTTTTATTTTCTTTTGAATTTTAGAGCCACCTGTTTAGGCTCTTTTTGGCAAGCCGCTTGTTTTGGATTTTTTATTTTCATGTGCTCCTTCTCCATTTCTCTTTGTTCCCTTTTTTTTGTCTTTTTTATAATATTGCGTAGTTTAATATTAGCTATCATGGTGAACAATCATCTTTTTTCAAGAATATTTTCCCCTTTTTCATTATAATGTTCTTTTAAAATTACTATTATAATCATAAATATAATATTTAAAAGAATAAAATTCATTTCATTTTCTAAATAAGATTTACAACTAACTTCCTAATTCATATTCAAGTGTGTAGATTTTGCAAGAAAGGAGAATTTCAAATAAAGGTTCGATGACAATGACTCGAAGGAAAAAAAAAGATATGTTTGTCTATTTTCTAAAATCATTATATTTCGTGTATACGCTTTACAAATAAAATTTGATATTTACTTAACCATATTAAAAAGGGAGCTCTTAAACCTTTATTATAGTCTTATGATACGAAGATGATTTATTTTGATATGAAAATAGAAAAAAAAAAGTGCCTGCTTACGATAATATATTTTTCCTAAAAATTGACATTGATAGGATTGATTTTGATAATATATTGCTTTATGAATAATTTTTTGTATACAAATTTTAAATATTTACATAATTGATTAAGATCATAATTAGAAAATTAAAATGAAAAACAAATTGATTCAAGATATTCATTCTAAGTTGTATTTAACATCAGATGAAAAACAAATTGATTTTCCAATGCCTGATGGGAAAACTTTCAAGAGAGTAAGAGCATTGCGCACGACTATTCTAGCTTCTAAGAGATCAGGTTTGTCAATTTACAATTCATTAAAAAAATTACAGAGATTATTTGTTACACACTATTCATAATATTATTTTTAATATTTTATCCCCCCCCTCTAGATAGTAGATCTTCTAATGACTTACTATATCCTAAACCAATGGATAACACAACAAATGGTTAGTACTAATTTAAAGTATCTATCTAAAAATTAAATTTTATTAATTTTTCTTTTTTTTTATTGTTGAACATAATCTTAATGATTGGTTACACATATGATTAGTTCATTGACCTTTATTTTAGATGCTCAAGATGAAAACAATAAGTCTCCAAATGCAGTGACGTTCAAAAAAGATATGACGGTGATGGGTAAATACAAGTATCAAGAAACAGGTTATTTTATTTTAAAAAATAATTATATTTTAATGACATGCGTAAATTTTTTTTAATAATTAAATTTATTAATATGTTTTTTAAAGTTTTTAATATGTTCAAATCCAAACCCTATAAAAAATACATTAATTAAATGCAATCCTCAAAGTTAAATTAAATAAATATACAAATCTACTACACCATAAATTTTATTTCTTTTTCAATGTTTGGTTCATTAATTTATCTTTACAATCAATTCATATAAATCTATTGTTCAAATCAATGGTACAATTGTATATTAAAAAAAGAGTATTGTTATTAAAGAATGCATATATATTACTAAATTAAATAAATAATTCACAATTAAAAAAATATAAAATTATATCCGTATTCTCGAACCATGAAAAATACAACCTAATAATACTCCATCATTAGTAAATACAGTTCCTAAATCTCTAACAAAACATTCAAGTTCATTGACCTTTATTTTAGATGCTTATCATGAAAACACCAAGTCTCCAAATACAGTGACGTTTAGAAAAGATATGACGACGATGGAGAAATGCAAGTATCAAGAAAAAAGTTATTTAATTTTAAAAAAATAATTATATTTTAATGGCATGTGTAAGAAAAGTTTTAATAATTAAATTGCATTAATATGTTTTTTAAAAGTTTTTTAATATGTTTGAATCCAAATCATATAAAAAAATTACATTAATTTAATGCAATCCTCATAGTTAAATTAAATAAAATAATTCATAAAAGAAATATATATCTACTACACACAAAAGTTAACTTTAACAACTTAAAATTTCATCAATGCACCAAATAGAACTCTAAAACAACCTAAATTAGAAGAACAATAATAATAATAATAATAATAATAATAATAATAATAATAATAATAATAATCACATATTGGTTGAATTTTTCTTTATTTGGTTCATTAATTTATCTTTACAATCAATTCATATAAATCTATTATTAAAATCAATGGTACAATTGTATATTAAAAAAAGAATATTGTTATTAAATAATGCATATATATTATATAATTAAACCATTAATTCAAATTTTAAAAAAAATGAATTAAATTATATTCGTATTCTCAACCCATGAAAAATAAAATTGTTCACATTTCTAACAATTAATTTCTTTTTCCCTATGTCAACATGTTATTTTTTTTCAATAAAAAATTACTAATAAAATTTTAAATACATTTGACATTTAATCTTGAATATTTTTAATATATTAATTTAAATCTAACACACAAAAAAAAATCAATTGATAAAAAATATAAATTTAAACCACACTTCTATAATTAGTTACCAGTTAATCATAATTCAAATAATCTTAACTAACATTTTAATTCTCCATTTCAGATAAGTCTTCAATTTATTTATCAAGTCATACAACCATGAATGAAAATGAAGAAGGTTTGTACCACTTTTAAGTACTAATCTGTTTTTTTAAGTGTTAACTATTTGCAATTTAATTTCATTGCTTAGTCTGACAAATAATTTGATCATTGAACTTTGTTTTAGATGATCCAGTTGAAAACACTAAGACCACAAACGCAACGATGATGAAAAGAAATCTGATAAAGATGGAAAAATGCAAGTGCCAAGAAACAGGTTATTTTTACTTTAAAAATTAAATATTCAACATCATGTTAACTCAATCATAAATTTAGGAGATTATTTGTTCATATTACTATAATAGTATAACAAATATTTACATTATTATTGAACTAATCCCTACTTTGCATAAATCAATGTCTAATTAGATTTGCATTCGAAGAAGATACATGCAGAAAATTCTATTGAACATTGTAATCCGTCAAAGTCATCACGATTACTACGAAAATCAATTCTTGAATAAGAAAAGAACAGGTTTGATTATTATTATTTTTCACTAATGTTTAAGTGTGCGTGGATCAAATATATATTATATTATACTTTACTAAAAAATGGTATATCATCATTCTAGGATCACCATCAAAAAGTCAGAGATGTATGACCACGACAATGCCATATGTAGAAAATGGTAAGACTATTTTCGTTTGCATAATAATATTCGTTAAATAAAACAAATCACCATCAGTGACACAATAATTCTCAATGACTTAAGAGATTATACAGTTAAAAATCACATTTATTTCATGCATAATAAACTATTATTTCGTGCATAATAAACTACTAATTCATGACTATTAATTAATAAATAATTTGACAACAATATTTTTAAATGTATTCAATTTCAATAATGCACGGGACTTATTATTATTATTATTATTATTATTATTATCATTATTAATATTATTATTCTATAAGTGATATATTGGAATTTCAAACACCAGATACAAATGAAAATCTTAACGATGACATTTCGCATGAACTTATAGAGAATATCTCAATAGGTAATTGCAAATTTATATTGAGCAATTTAAAAGTTAAGAGAGATGATACATTATAGAGAAATCCTTTATTTAATTGCACTTTTATTGTTGTTATTTTTTTTAATCTCTCAATATTGAATAAATTAGAACCTTTTAAAACAATTAACATTGATTATATTACAAATTCACATTATCAAGACTTAGGTGATCCAACTTACAATTACACTCTATTGAGAGTGAAAATAAGCGTGTTTTAGTGTACAATTTAATACTTTTTTTGAGAATGATTGTAATATATTAGTACGAGTATCTTATATTCAATATATTTAAGAAAAATGTGCACTTGAGGTGTTTTGTTGTGTTTTAGGTGGAAAAAGGATAAAAAGTGCAATGTTGGAGAAAAGGTGCAATTTGTGCAAGGATGCTGAAAAACGCACGTCAAACTTGTGTAAATTATCTATGTTCGTGTAGAGCTCTGAATTAGAATTTCAATACATGGTTGGAAAATATAGAAAAGAGGGTCGTTTTGGCATAAAGAACACCTCAATCGGATTCCAAACGAGAAAGTATGATCGAAGTGGTGACATCGCGCAAGCTGTGCAGAACAGAACGGCTGTGCCACTTTGCATGACTTATTATACATTCAAATATTAGAGTTTCTGTGAGTTATATATATTGATATAAAGCCAAGAAAGAAAGGATCATGTGAGCACAAGAATTACTCAAATTGAAGGTTGGATGTGGAAGTTATGTGCGAAACGGTGAGATTGCGCAAGCTTGCTCGATCAATGGAGTCCGTTCGACCAGCAGAAATCAGGTCGAATAGGAGAAGTCTGGTCGAGCAAAATGCCGAAAACCTACAGAAAGGTTGTTCGACCAGCATTTGACAGGAGGAATTGCTCGACCAAGGAATGTTTGGTCGAACAGAATTGCGCTGGTGCTATTTATGGTAATTCTAGGTTTCTTTTATCAAATTTGACGTGTGTCTCAATTAAAAGCCCATAAAAGGTCCGTGAGGAGAGCTTACAAGTATAAAAGGGGATGTAGATCACATCATTATGGATTAGAATTGAATTGGAGAGAGGCCACAACAATACTACACCCTACAAGGGGGGATCATCCTCCCAACTATCATCCACATCCTTTCCTCCATCCATCCATCACTTTGAAGATTCGTCTGTGGAATCAAAAAGAGAACCAAGAGGAGGATTCAAGACGAAGAAGAATGTGACGACACCCATATCTAGGGTTCCCTTCGTTTCCTAATTTATCTTGTATTTTTCGGACATATGGGTAAAATCTATCCAACCCCCATGATTGTTCTTCATAACATCATGGGCTAGAACCGTTTTGGTAGATTTAGGGTTTTGAAGGTTTTATGAATTATCTAAACTCTCTTGTGTGTTCTCCGTACAACACTACTTGTGGATTTATTTTATATATGATTGTACGTTTTTAATTCATATTCACGGTCGTTTGGTGCATCTTCAACTGTTTTATAGAGTTTGAATATATATCTTGGTTGTTGATTGAGTGCGTTCACTGCTGAACAGGGTTTTTTGTTATGATTCTAAGTGAGGGGACTTCAAAGCTTCATTAGAACTATCATATATAAATGTTTATTAATTGAATTGAATTCGGGTTAGTATGCAGGACAAAGATGGTAATTTTATAGTACCTATAAAGTGATATCATATCGGGTTAGGTTCCAGACGTATGAAATAATTGATACTGATAGTACCTAGAAAGGGGGATGAAAGTATGTCGGCTCTTGCTCCGAGGTTATTCACACATATTACACGCATATTTACTTGTGTCTATAGAGTAGATTTGCATGGTTTATTGATGCATCCATATTCCACAAAGCAGAGTCGGCCTGTATTTGAGAGGGAAGTTAAGTTGTAAAACTGGATTACCCTAGAACTACCTGTTCTCCTACTTGATCCACTTTTGTATTCTTCTAGTGCTATTTTATTTTATTTGTTATTTAATTTTATTATTTTAGTTGATAATTCATTTTACACCTCTTTATTCCCATTCGCCTTAATTAGTTTAGTTAATAATTAAATTGATAATACGCCATCCTTTGGGTTCGATAATTTAACTTGGTCGCTTGCTTAAGCTGCAACTGACATCCTACATACTTGGGGATTAGTTTCGCGTGCAAAGAAAATGCGCATCAAGTTTTTGGCGCCGTTGCCGGGGACGGCTGTTATTTAGTGTTTATTATTTCTAGTTTGATTAAGACTTTTATTTGTTATTATTTAATTCTATCTAATCTTGAATTTTTCTGAGGTACTTGTGCACTAGAAAAAGAAAAGGAAGGAAAGAAAGAAATAACACACAGTGCAAAACATGGTCGGAGCAAGGCAGAATCCGGATAATGTTGCCATACATGAAATTTTCATGAATTATGGGATTGGCAACATGGGGTTGATAGGAGCAAGGGGGAAGATGATGATTTTGAGATACATCCCGCTCTTATTAACATGGTAGAGAAGAATTCCTTTTCTGGAGGTTGCTTTGAAGATGCATATCAGCATCTCCGAAGATTTCTTGGTTATGCAAACACTCAAAAGGGTTCTGGAGTTAATGATTATGCTCTATTCAAGTTCTCTTTAATTGATACAGCAGAATATTGGTATGAGACTCTTGATGCCACAGATTGTACTACATGGGTGTTGGCATTCGATCGTTTGGTTAACGTGACCTGTTAGGGATTCATACGTTTCTAACAGTCAGCAGAAGCAAGAAACAAGAAACGTATTACCTTTCACCAGGGTATGTTGGAGAAGACGAATCCTCGCCACCAGCCTGCATAGCCTCACCATTTTGGGCATAACTCTCTTATCCGATATCGGATTTGTGTGATCTATGTACAAAAATGATCATCTCTTCCGTGGCTTTCTGTCAATATATCACATAACCTGTTTTGATATCTGTATGATTTTATAAAAATCATAGAAGGTGGCGGACAACAGCAGCAAACAACCTTCCAGTCTTCTGCTGTATTCCCAAGTCCAATTTTGACGTCGTGTGGCCGACGATCTTCGAGATCTTCTCATTCTGCTTTTTCTTCACCCTCCTCATAGTGTTAGGCATGATTAATCTCATAGATTAGGATTTTTGAACAACTGAGATGACTTATATATGGGCTACAACACGGACCAGGAGGAGAAATTAGAGTTGGGTCTCCATTGGGCGTAAGTATCCAAGCTTAGCCCAAAGCTTATACTTAAGTCCAATAATAATAATATATACCACTAAAATATTATTACTGCACTACCTTTCAAATCTCATAATTACGATATGGGCTCCTTCTTATTATGAGCCCGTTAATCTCCCCATGTTTAAGATATACAATGTCCATTAATTAATTAAGTTACAGACAACTCCATTAATTAATATCTCATCCAAGAGTAGTATCACTCAACCTCATTATCATGCCAGAATAAATCCACCTGCAGGGTTTACATGATAATCTTTATGAGCTCCTCAAGGGGAAATCATCAACCTATGACGGACATGGATTCCTTCTATAATCAACAGCACACCATAGAGACAGCACTACTTCCCAACTCACCGAGTTTGTTGATTTAATTACATGTAAATCTCACCTATTGATGAAGCAAAGAAATACACACAGCCCTACGTGTCGAGATTATTGTATAGGGATTAAGAGCACGAACATCCATAATAACTGAGATCAAGTTCTCCTATAAGTCAGTATAAGTCGAAAATCTCAAGTGGTCCCGCTCAATACACACAAAGTACACTAATGTGATTCTATAGCCAAGACAAGCTAATACCAAACCACACTAAAACCATTTAGATAGAGAGTTCTCGTCTATCTCAGTTGTGAGCATCTATTTATACTTTATAAGGAAATCAATAATATGATCTTCCGCGTATTGTCGCACAACATATTATCTATAGTATAAAGTAAGTGGACTATTGCATCGTGCATATAAATAAATTATAAAATGCAATCATTTGATCATATGATTCTCATTTCAAATAAATTGTTATAACATTGTTCGTACTAAAGCTAGACTTTTAGTATACAATCAAACAATCTCCCACTTATACTAAAAGACTATGATGTCATGTCTTCTGCCATATATCTGATTCCCACTCCCACTACACGATCATAAAAAACTCTCGCTTTAAGGTCCTTGTAAAAGGATTTACTAGGTTATCATCTGATGCAATCTAGGCAACAACAACCTTCCCCTCATCATACGATTTCTCGTAACAGGTGGTACCCGCGCTCCATGTGTTTAATTGTCTTATGGGCTCGTGATTTCTTCAAGTTTGCAACTGCACTATTATCATCAAATAAATTATGATAACCTTGGACAAACTTAGAAACACGTCAAAGTCCATCCTGAAGTTTCTAGAGTCATACAGATACTTTGGCTGCCTCATAGGCTCCAATTTATCATCTTTCCATGATGTAATCCGGAGTCTGAAATATATTTCTATATAACACTCCTCCACATTATGACTCATCTTCCTAAAATTAAGCACATAACCTTTGAGGTGGATTTACTGCCTTCCATATCTGATTTGAAAAATTCGAATATACGTAACTCATAAGAAGCAGCGAATCTGTTCGGTAAGCTCACATATAATTTTTAGTCCTTTTCAGGTACATAATATATGTCTTACCACAATTCAACATTCTTATTTCTGGGTTACCTTGATAACCACTGACCATGCCTTCGGCAAAACAGATATCCATTCTTGTGCATAGCATTCCTTAGATTAAGCTTCCTTATTCGCCGAAGCATAAGGAACCACTTTCATTACCTTTATCTTCTTTTGTGTCCCAAGACACATATCTTTAGATAAAGTAGCATGCTAAAACAAGTAAGGATCGTATCATCTCATGAAGCTTGAGAGAAGCATAACATCCTTTCTTGTGATCCGTATTACAGTGATTAAAAGGATATTTTTGCTTCTATTAAGTCCTTCATCTCATACCGCTTTATTATCCATACTCATACGCCCGTCAATACTCTTTCATTGTCTCCAATGAGCAATATATCATCTACGTATAGTACAAGATATACCACCACATTTCCATCACTCTTTTCAATACACAAGACACATCCGTGCATTGAATAAATCCATATGCCTGGATTTTCTCATCAAAATGGATGTTTCATGATCTTGAAGCTTGCTTTAGTCCATCGATGGACTCTTTTAAGCTTACTATCACAATGCTCTTAGCCTTTTGCAATGAATCACTCTAATTGCTTCACATAGATGTTTTCCTCAAGACTTCTAATTCAGGAAAGTTGTCTTGACATCTTTTCGCTATTCCTCATATTTCATATGAGTAGCAACAGATAAAAGAATCTGGATCGATATAGGCATAGCTATCTGCGAATCAGGTTTTCACATTTTCGAACTCTTTCTTTCTGAGTATACCTCTTCACAACAAGCTTTATTTCCAAGGTTTTCACCTTACCGTATGATCCTCTTTTATTTTGTATGACTACTTCCAATGGCTTTTATACCATTTAGTGGTCCTACAAGCTCCCAGACTTGATTTAAAATTCATTGATTCTATTTCAACATCATTGCACTTTCTAAGATATCGCATTTCGATCTTGTAGTGCTTCGTCGTATCTGTGGGTCAACTACATGTTTACTAGGGACCAAGTCTCACGACTCTCCCAAAACATATATCTTACCGGTTGTAGAACAACCCACCCACTACGACAAGACACTACTTGCAATTGTGTATCAGACGTGACACGCGTTGCAGTTTACCTTGTGATATATCCTCTTATACATGGGTTTATGATTTAATAGATAATCCTTTTCTAAAAATCTAGTGTTTGTGTTAACAATCACCCTTCGATCTTTTGGACTAAGTAAATCATCACCCTTCATTTTTTTATGATATCCCACAAGCAGACAAACGTTATACGATATGTTGTTTCTAGGGCATATCCATAAAATAAATTTAATAATTCCAAATAACTCATCATCTTTCTAACATTTTCCATAAGAGTCTTATTGCTTCTTTCCACCACACCATTCAGCTGGGGTATACTCGGTATAGACAACTTGAGATTTTAATCTCATCATCTGATAAATAGCTCCTAAACTATCCTAAGAGGTACTTGTCACTACGATTAAATTGTAATGACCACCTCTCGTCGGTTTAGTCGTAGGACCGCTCAAATCAGTATGAACTATTTCCAACATATCTTTGCATGGCTCTATACCCCTTTGCCTTGAAAGGCCTTTAATCATTTTACGTTCAAGCAAGACTCACAAGTCAGATAGTTTCCACTTCAGATAAACCCAATGGTCCATCGGCTATGAACCTTTGAATCCTACTCAAGTAAAATTGATCCAATCTTAGATGCCAAAAGTATGTTTAGTTCATCTCCGAAGGTTCTTTTCTTTTAATAAGATTAGAAGATGCATTATTTATTACTATTTGTTGCATCCGTGGTATAAACATGATTTAAGAGTGTACAAATTGTCCGCCAATGTACCACAACAAATTATAACTCCATCCTTCATTACTATGACCATGTTATTTAAATAAAATAGAGTATCCATCCGTAAATGTATAGAAACTGAAATGAAATTCTTTCTATGAAAACTTACGTAAAGACAATTTCTCAAAATCAAACGTTTATTCATATCGTAAGATAAATAAACAACTCCCACTGCAACAGCCACTACTTCGTAGTATTACCCATGTCCATAATAATAATCTCATCATCACTTAGTTATACGCTTTTAGTGATTCCGTTTTCTACACAAAACGTGTCAGTAGATACCATCAGTAATCATGATTCAACAACTAGTAAATGAGATACTAACTTTGTTCACAACTTAATGAAATTGGATTTCCTTTGCCACATGTTTTGTCAGAAGCTTCCCACCATATACAACCTCTTGTATTTAGGTAGAACTTGCTCAAAACATACAGACAAATTATAGAGAATAAATTGATCTAGGTTTCCCCTTCAATTTTTACTTCAAGCATTCCCAATTCATTCATCAACTTATCCATGACATTTTGCCTTTCGTACTTACTCAAGTATTTCTATGAACTTCTCACCTCTCCACTAGAGACTTTAATAGGCATCATGGGACATCCTTAGTGAGAACACATTTATATTTTCTTAAGCAGTAAAATTCGAAACCAAGATTCTTTTCTAATCATCTAATCTTGGACAAGTAAATATGTTTCTTTTAGTCAGCAATAAGCGAGATAAAACCATTTTGAAAATTCAGAGAATCATAAATAAATACACCGATCAAATCTTCGAATTTATCCTTTTATATTGATTCCCTCTAAATAATATAAAAATAAAATTAACCGACATCTCAAGCAACGTGAGTCTGCAAGCCATGATAGTGTGGACGTTTACAAACCCAAACATTTACAAGAGAAGGTTTTACCCATTAATTTCATTTGTCAACCTAACCTCATGACAAAATAAGTAATAGTCGGTTCCTCTTTAGCCATGCAAATAAAAACAGTGACTACGATGGGGAAGATACTTATTATTTACAGCTAAGTGTACACCATTATTTGACCCCAAGTTCGCGGCCCAAGCTTATGTGTCTTACAGATGGAGAAGTACACACGCACTCGGATAACTTCCTACAGTCATCAATTGTAAGTTTGTATAGTGATCCGCAAATAAACTCATCCGATGGGGAGGAAGGTCTATGCTAACACGCAAGTTCATGTGCATCACATTACAAATAATAATTATTTAATAAAGTCTGTACCAGTGATCGGTGAATAAACTCATCCGATGGGGAGGAAGGTCTATGCCAACACCCAAATTTACTCACATCAATTACAATCCAATAATGGAGGATGCGAGAATAAATTACTAATCCCCTCTCCCACTTAGTTATTTAACACCGAAGGTTTTTACATGCATATAATATTCATAATAAAATACACAACTCAGCGTGCTTCTATTACGGAACATAAATCACAGAGAATCATGCATAACATACATAACAATAATTAATTATTCCATCAATTATAAACAGTTATATATCAGCGAATTCGATTGTTCGCCACCAAGCACAAGTGTCGGCAAAAACCTCCAGATTATCAAACTTTCGAAAATCTCCAGATTACCAAAATTTTAAACTATCGATATCAACTATCGATATCGTCCTGACTTTTGAAATCATCGATATCGACCAGATTATCAAATTTTCAAAAAACTTTCAGATTATCAAAATTTTAAAACTATCGATATCGACCGTTGATATCGTCCAGATTATCGAAATCATCGATATCGGCCAGATTATCAAATTTTCAAAAATTTTCAGATTATTAAATTTTTGAAAACTTCCAGATTATCAAATTTTTAAAAAATTTCCAAAATTATCAAATTTTCGAAAATATCCAGATTGTCAAATTTTCAAAATTTTCAGATTATCAAATTTTTGAAAACTTCCAGATTTTCAAATTTTCAAAAAATTTCCAGATTATCAAGTTTGTGAAAATATCCAGATTATCAAATTTTCGAAAATTTCAGATTATCAAATTTTTAAAATTTCCAGATTATTAAAATTTCGAAAATATCCAGATTATCAAATTTTCAAAATTTTCAAGATTATCAAAATTTCAAAAATTTTCAGATTATCAAATTTTCAAAAATTTTCAAATTATCAAAAATTTGAAAATATCCAGACTGTTAAATTTTTGAAATTTCCAGATTATCAAATTTTCGAAAATATCCAGATTATCAAATTTTCAAAAATTTCTAGATTATCAAATTTTTGAAAATATTCAGATTATCAAATTTTCAAAATTTTCCACATTATCAAATTTTCAAAATTTTCCAGATTATCAAAATTTTAAAAATTTACAGATTATCAAATTTTCGAAAATATCCAGATTATCAAATTTTCCCGTCAAACGTATAGAGTATTCAACAACAAACAATAATTTTTAAACCTTAGTCCACATTTGACACAGGTATATGGTATCTAAATAGGGTATACTAGCATAACATTAATACTTAAACCCTTTTACCATTTGACATAAACCCTAGCCTAACGTTTCACGCTTCACCACGAAATCGAAGCTCTGATACCAATTGTTGGCATTCGATCGCTTGGTTAACGTGATCTGTTAGGGTTCCATATGTTTCTAACAGTCAGTGGAAGCAAGAAACATATTACCTTTCACTAGGGTATGTTGGAGAAGATGAATTCTCGCCATCAGCCTGCGCAGCCTCACCGTTTTGGGCATAACTCTCTCATCCGATATCGGATTTGAGTGATCTATGCGCCAAAATGATTTTCTCTTCCGTGGCTTTCCGTCAATATATCACACATCCTATTATAATGTTTGTACAATTTTATAAAAATTGTAGAAGGTGGCGGACAACAGCAGCAAACAACCTTCCAGTCTTCTGCTGTATTCTCAAGTCCAATCTCGACGTCGTGTGGGCGACGATATTAGAGATCTTCTTATTCTGCTATTCCCTCACCCTCCTCATAGTGTTAGGTGTGATTAGTCTCATAGATTAGGGTTTCTGGACAACTGAGATGACTTATATATGGGTTACAGCAGGGACTAGGAGGAGAAATTAGAGTTGGGCCTCCATTGGGCTTAAGTATCCAAGCTTAGCCCAAAGCTTATACTTAAGTCCAATAATAATAATATATACCACTAAAATATTATTACTGCACTACCGTTCTAATCCCATAATTACGTTATGGGCTCCTTCTTATTATGAGTCCGTTAGTCTCCCCATGTTTAAGATATACAATGTCCATTAATTAATTAAGTTACTGACAACTCTATTAATTAATATTCCATCCAAGAGTAGTGCCACTCAACCTCATTATTATACTGAAATAAATCCACCTGCAGCATTTACATGATAATCCTTATGAGCTCCTCAAGGGGACATCATCAACCTATGACGGACATGGATTCCTTCTACAATCAACAGCACACCATACAGACAACATTACTTCCCAACTCACCGAGTTTGTTGATTTAATTACATGTAAATCTCACCTATTGATGAATCAAAGAAATACACACAGCCCTACGTGTCGAGGTTATTGTATAGGGATTAAGAGCACGAACATCCATAATAACTGAGATCAAGTTCTCCTATAAGTCAGTATAAGTCGAACGATCTCAAGTGGTCCCGCTCAATACACACAAAGTGCACTAATGTGATTCTATGGCCAAGACAAGCTAATACCAAACCACACTACAATCATCCCGATAGAGAGTCCCCGTCTATCTCGGTTGTGAGCATCTATTTATACTTTATAAGGAAATCGATAATATGATCTTCCGCGTGTTGTCGAACAACATATTATCTACAGTATAAAGTAAGTGGATTATTGCATCATGCATATAAATAAATTATAAGACGCAATCATTTGATCATATGATTCTCATTTCAAATAAATTGTTATAACATTGTTCATACTAAAGCTAGACATTTAGTATACAATCCAACACATATCGGGTTAGGTTCCAGACGTGGAAAATAATTGATACTTATAGTACCTAGAAAGGGGGTAAAAGTACATCTCTTGCTCCGAGGTTATTCACATGTGTTACACACATATTTAATTGTGTCTATAGAGTAGATTTACATGGTTTAGTGATGCATTCATAGTCCACAAGGTAGAGTCGGTCTGCACTTGAGAGGGAAGTTAAGTAGTAAAACTGGTTACCCTAGAACTACCTGTTCTCCTACTTGATCTACTTTCGTATTCTTCTAGTGCTATTTTATTTTATTTATTATTTAATTTTATTATGTTAATTGATAATTAATTTTATAACTCTAATTGTCTTTCGTCTTAATTAATTTAGTTAATAATTAAATTGATAATATGCCGTCCTTTGGGTTCGATAATTTAACTTGGTTGCTTACTTAAGCTGCAACTGATATCCTTCATACTTGGGGATTAATTTTGCGTGCAAAAAAAACGCGCATCACACTCATTGTAGGGCGTTGTTCTGGTATGATGAGAGGATATAAAAAAGAGCAAAAAATCAACCCGGTGTACTCATCGTGTTGCTTTAATGGAAAGATCCAACTTCCATTACTCAAAAGCCCACAAATCTATTAGTAAATCTATTCTCTGGAGATGATCGAAGAATCAAAAATTACTTAGACAACATACATGCTTACAATATGATGTTAAACTTCACTTCAATGGGAGAGAAAGAGGACAATTCAGTTAATAAAGGCAGTGGTCCATATACATATAGATTACAGGGTGCAAATTATCATAGAATAGGTAGTCTATTGCCATAAGAGGGATCAACTCCAAAGTTTTGCCAACTCTACATCTATGATACTCAAAATGAAGAAAAAAATCAACTCCAAGCATGGAGGTACGTATTCCAAATAACTTTTTTTAAACATTGATGATATATTATTACACAATATAATTAACATCATTAACATTCACAAATTAAAATTTTTAAAACATAAATTAACATTAACAAATTATAAAAATTTTAAAATAAAAAAGTACTGCTACGAATACACTTATTTTTTAGAAAAGTTCTTTAATAAAAAAATAAGTAGTTCATTTAATTGTTATATTTGTAAACTATTTAAAGATTAAGGTTAATATATATTATATATTAATGATTTAACTGAAGAAAAAAAATCAAAACACCTTCTTAAAAAAAGTTATATAAAACCATCTTAATTCTAAAAAAATCAATTAATATCATGCTAATTTTTATTAATTACTGCCATTTTTTTCTTTTTGAGTATTAACCTAATTTTAACACACAAATTACTAAGACAATTTCTTAATAAATCGAATCTTTAATTAAAAAAATTACAATAAAAAAAGAAAAACTAAACTAAACTAAATAATACTCTACTTTCAAAACTATAATACAATACCAAATTGACCAATTATTTTTCTTTAGGAAAGGGCCTTTAGAATCTTCTGCTTCAATTGACCCAAGCATTGTGCGTGACATAAAGAATATGATTAATACCTATAATCCACATGCAAAAGCTTTTAGAATGGCCCGTCAACAATTTCAGTATTCTCAATCAGCTTTCAACAAGCTTAAATTGATTGACAGTCATCCCAGCGATGGAGAACATTCAATTTGCCATCAACTTCTGAATTGGCAGCAATAATTGTTGGTGACATTGATGTGCACATGGAATAGAGAGACATAATGGTGCAAACATGTAAAGGCACTTTGCAATGAATAAGCGAGTTGCACTCTTCTTATTTGTCACTACAATATCCATCATTGATCCCCAATGGAGAAAATGGATACCGTATTGGGATTCTTCATAGAGATGCATCACGCACACAACGAAAGAGGATTAAATTGACGATGCGTGAATTATTTGCATTTCGCATTCATGAGAAAAAAGTGAATCGTCTCATTTGGTTAGTGCACGCCGTTTATTCCAACAGTTTTTAGTTGATGGATACACAATGATAGAAACTGAGAGATTGAACTTTATATGAAATAATCAGACTTTGCTAAGAGTAGAGAACTATAAGATGGTACGTGATCAAGTTGAGAGAGGAGAAACAAATGTTATATCATCAGGAAAAAATTGTGCCTACTTCTTTACTAGAGGACCGAGATACATGAAACAAAATTATCTAGATGCAATGGCCATCTGCAAATGATTTTCTTATCCAGAATGTTCATCACATTCACTTGCAATCCTAAATGGCCGGAGATTACTCGATTTTTAAATGACAGAGGGTTGAGATTCGAGGATAGACCAGACATTCTATGTAGAATATTCAAAATAAAGCTTGATAATCTCATTGCTGACTTTAGGGAGAAGGAAATATTTGGAAAAGTTCAACCAGGTTACCTCTCTAACCTACATTAAGTATATACATATACATGCACATACATTATACGTCCCACTGTCTTCTAAACAATTGTTATAATATTCATTTAAAAGTATATTTTATCAGAAACTAATTGTGTTTTTCAATCGATGTAGTTATTTATACGATCGAGTTTCAAAAGAGAGGACTACCACACGCTCATATATTATTATTCTTACATCGAGATAATAAAATTCCACACCCATCCGATATAGATCGAGTAATATCAGCTGAAATTCCAGATAAGAATATTGATTTGAGGTTGTATGAATTAGTTAAGAATTATATTGTTCACGGACCTTGCAGAGCGTTGCGTGAGACATCTCCATGCACGGAAAATGAGAAATGTAAGAAGTTTTTCCCAAAAGAATTTTAGGATCATACAACGGTTGATGAAGATGGATATCAAATATATAAGAGAAGAAATGACGGGATTACACTTAATAAGAATGGGGTTGAACTCAACAACCAGTATATTGTCCCTTACAACTGACAACTATTGATGAGATATGAAGCTCACATCAATGTTGAATGGTGCAATCAACATAAATGTATCAAGTATCTATTCAAGTACATTATCAAGGGCCATGATCGAGTTAGAGCATCTGTCCGAGAAGAAGACAACAAAACACATTCAAATCAGTATAACACCACAGTTCCACCACACCACCACGCATCTCCATTCAACATGTACTCGCAAGATAAAAAATAATTCATATAACATTTAAAGATGAAATGATGAACCACGTTAATTGTCGTTACATCTCACCATGTGAAGCTATTTGGCGAACTATGGCATATGATGTCCAATTTAAATTTCCATCTCTCCAGTGTTTGAGCTTTCATCTATCTGGTGAGTAGAGCACAATATTTAATGATGATGACCCATTGGAAAGAATCCTGAATAAACACAGTGTAAATCAATCTATGTTCCTTTCTTGGATGGAATGCAATAAAAAATATGAATCTGCAAGAGAATTAACATATGTTGAGTTTCCTACTAAATTTGTTTGGAAAGCTCACCAACGTGAGTGGGTACCGAGAAGACAGGGTTCATTAATAGCAAGACTAATGCATGTGCCCCTGGAAAAGGTGAGCTTCATTACCTTGGATCGCTACTATTGCATAATAGAGGAGCTACATGCCATAAGGATATATGAACAATTGACAGCGTCACATCCACTACTTTAAAGATGCTTGCTACAAAATGGGATTATTGGATGATAATAGAGAATATATGGATGGAATAAATGAGACTTCATTTTGGGCGACTAGTCTTGAAGTCAGAAATTTATTTGTCATTCTTCTGATGTCTAATTGATGGGGCACACCGGAAGACGTATTTGAAAAAATATGGAAAATATGTCGGACGACATCCTCGCAAGACGAAGAAAGATGTTGTGATACCCCAAATATTTATAATTATTTTTACACTACTTTCATAATGCTACTAACAAAATTTGTTTTTCTTCTAAAAAAATTTACAGGAAGAAGTGACGAAGACATCCAAGTTCAACCGCATTCCTAGCACAAAAAAAACTATTTTGTATTTAAATGGAGAATAATAAAATACGAAAAATATTTTACTAACCATTTGGGATAATACTAAATAATAATAATAATAATAATAATAAATAATAATAATAATATATATTATATACATATGTAATATAATAATGGTAATAAATATGAGTAGGCCCAACCCAAATGGTTATAGAATTTTGTTTTTAATAAAATAAATAAATAGAATAATAGTAATGGATAGGACATACCTATTTTTTCCAAACCTATTACTAGGTAAGAGTCTTACTGACATTCAACGTAAATATTTCTTCACACACTACATTTACTCTGTGTGAAAATAAGTCTATAAATAGCAGTATTTTCACTTCAATTCATTCACCCCAAAATTTGATATAGTATAGGTACTATTAAAATAAGTTCATCTACTTTCTCATTTCTTCTTCTTTTGCAGCGGTATACACACACCTCCTTATTTTCCTTATATTTAAAATTCACATCAAATTATATTATTATTATTATTTCCATACTTAGAATTAATATATATATATATATATATATATATATATATATATATATATATATATATATATATATATATATATATATATATATATATATATATATATATACCACATGTATATAAATATCGTTTTATGATTTAAAAGGAAGGCAGAGCCTCTGAACTAATCATAAAATGATGTCGTGTATATGTGTACTTACTTTAAAAGCATTTTATTTAGGATAATATTATTACTACTACTATTATTATTATTAATATTATTTTTATCATTTTATGATTTAAAAGGAAGGTCAAGCCTCTGACCTAATCATAAAATGCTAATATAAATTTCTTATATTATAATTATTTATATTATTATTACTATTATCATTTTATGATATAAAAGGAAGGCACAATCTCTGATATTATCATAAAATGATAATTTTCTCTCCTACTGATATATATATATATATATATATATATATATATATATATATATATATATATATATATATATATATATATATATATGAGTGAGGCTTGCATGCGCCCGGGCGCACGGGAACACATTCCGTGCGCCTTTAGAAATTTAGTATTATGGGTAAGGATACATTACTTTGGTCTAAAGAGTATACACTTTAATTAATAAAAAGTACACCATTTTGTTCTAAAGCGTATACATTTTTCAATAAAAAAAAAATTTCTTTAGAAAATAAAGGATATACATTTTTATACTAAAGAGTATACAATTTAACACAAAATTCTAAAGGTGCACGGAGTGTTATTCATGCGCCTAGATACACACAATAGTTTTCTTTAGAAAATAAAGAGTACACATCTGTATACTAAAGGGTATACAATTTACCACAAAATTTTAAAGGCGCACGGAATGTGGTCCGTGCGCCCGGGTGCACAGGAGTTTTTGCCTATATATATATGTACAAATAATTGGGTAAAAGTTTTTAAATAAATCATTTGTGCTAGGTGAAGTGCTGTGAACAGGACGTCGGATCATTCTTCCACTCAAGTTATAACACGGTATTTTAAGAGAGTCAAAGGTAGGTAAAATATTTGAAAATGGTTGGATGTTATTGTTGATATGCATATGAAGTATGATTATTTCTTCTCTTATGGTAGTGGCCGTATGGGTCATGAATTTTATGGTTGTGATTGACAAGTCGTGACAATGGTAGTAGTCGGCGGGCTATGAGATATGATAGTGACTAACTCTCGGGTTGTCATGAAAAAGAGTAATCATATCATTATGTATTTACTAATTAACATTTCACCAAAAATTACCCAATGAGATTTTAATCTCACATTTTCAAACAATAAAATTTCAAGTCAATGATTCGGACATCTGGACTGCGACAAGACATGACATTATATATTTATAAAAATGCAAAGACTATAAAATTTCAAATGATGGTTTCTTAATGTAATTTATAATATATGTATGTATGTATACATTAATTTTTATTATTAGTATTATATTATTACGCTATTATAAAATTATTTTTAAAAGTTATAAATTATATTTTTCTCCATTAAAATATTGTATTAAACTATTAAGTAAGTCCGTGATGATATCTTTGATTCATTAGTAGAACTTCAATTTAAAAAAAAAAGGATTTTTTTTGGCTCGGGGTGCTATAGAGTGGTATCAGAGCCATGATTTATAACTTCCTTGAAAATATATACGAGTATACTTAAAAAAATATATTTAATTAACAACTGAAACACTTTAAAAGATACACGGAGGATCATGCCATGTCAGCAGATAGTGCTCGGAAAACTTTTTTTTAAGAGAAGAAAAATTTATAAGGCGTTTCTAAAATAAATAAATGAAATTTTATCCCTTTAGGAATGGAATCCCATGAAAACTCGGCTGTTGAACTATACCAGACCTGTGCCCAACATGGGACGGAAACTTTTAGAAACTATGTAGGCCAATTCTTAGATCTTAGAATCGCTGCATGGAAACAAGGATTTATAGAAGAAGACTTCGACGTTGTAATGCGCCTGAGGAAAACTGTCTCCACCAAATACAGGGTAGTGGCATAGACACTACTCGATAACTTCAACACAATGAATTTAGCTGGAGAACTAAAGATTGACTATGCAAACTATACAAGGACACTGACGGAAGCACGAAAGAGAGATGCCAAGGCGTATCAGTGGGAACAAAAGACTATGGAGCATGAGAGGCGAGCGAACGATTATAGGACCATGGCTATTGAAAAAAGGTAGAAATCAATCGAAGCTAGAGAAAAATCCATAAGGTACCAGGAGGAGCTGGTAAATGGAGGAGTAATTACAGATCCCACAGCGTTGCCGGTGTTTTGGACTGAAAATGTAAAGTCAGAGACTGTGGCGAATTAGTCTACAACATGATGCTACCATTCAACCCCTATAACGACCAAGAAAATTTAGGAATGACTACAGTAGGGACAACTCAATACGAAGAAAACTTCTATATGAATGATAATATCTCTTATTTTCCAGGACATGAGGACGAAGCAGGACCTAGTACTCGCATTCTAGGGTTTGGGGATGAAACGGGACCCAGTACTCATGATTTCTTCTTTTGAGACTAATTGAGAACCATGAGAAACCAGACTATAGATGCCTATTTATAATTATAAAATGTGTAATGGGAGTATAGTACGGTGAAAGAATCGTAAGGTAACAATGTGAAATCAAGTGGTGTGACTACGACTTATAATAAATAGATATTTTTAAGTCTTCTTAACAAGTTTATTCCTTAGATATTTTGTCTTACCTCGTATACCGCAATAAGTAGAAATACAATAAAGATTTGTTTATAAATATAGCACTAATAAAAATTCGACTTTCTTAATCCTTTTCAGCCTTTGACAAATGGCACCATCACCTAGAAACCAAAGAAGGACTGGAAGGAACAGGGGATCATCTGAGGATTCAGTGAGACATGATCAACAGGAACGTACCAACACTAATTCGGGAGCCGATATAGCTCGAGAATTTTTCATCACTCTTCAAAACTATATCCAACAAGCACCACCACAAACGAACAAAATGAGACCAAGGATGAATGATGTCGTGGAACAGTTCTGTCATTTGCAACCACCTCGATTTCAAGAAAAGAAAGGACCGTTAGCCACCGAAGAATGGATATCAGAGATGGATCAAATATTCAAACACATGGAGCTAATCAAAACATAAAAGGTTTCTTGCGCTGTTTTTCAACTAGCAGAAGACGCTGGCCAATGGTGGGACTCACATGAGTGCACTATGAGTGAGGAGGCGAGACAAGTTTTAACTTGGAACGATTTCAAAGGGATTATAATGAACCAATATTTCCACAAGCTCTTTGTGATCAAAAGGAAACTGAATTCATCAACTTGCGTCAAGGAATTGCTTCCGTAACTGAGTACGAACGCAGTTTCAACAACCTATCAAAATATGCTCCACAGCTCGTGGACACAGATGAAAAAGGCAAGAAGGTTTGAAAGGGGACTACGCCCAGAAATTGGGAGAATTATTTCTGGATTGAAGTTAACAGTTTTTCGAGAAGTGTTCGAAAGAGCATTGACTATCTCCATTTGTCAATGGTTTGAATACAATCAAAAACCTCAAGAAACATCGACCAAGAGGAAGTGACAAGCCTACAAAAGGAATAGGCCGGATTCCTCTATGAAAAGAAACCAAATGGCAATAACCACAAGGCCCAATCTGGTTAGGATACCGCCATGTTCCACTTGTAAACGTATGCATCAAGGAGAATGCTTGACGTGGAAGGATGTATGTTACAGATGTAACCAAAGAGGGCACAGAGCTCATGAATGCACAAGGATCAACAACGGTGGACCAATTGGAGGAACCAGTTAAGCGTCGATGCCTATACAAGCATGCTCAAGCTCACAAAGAACATGTGGTTGCATAGTCAGAGTTTGGGGATCATAATACGAGAAATGAAATTGAGCAATTCTCCAAATGGACTCTAAGTTTGGGAGATGGAAAATCAGGAGGCATAATTGATTACGGCTCCAAGATTGAAATTCCTAAGGATCTATTACTGGAGAATGTTCGTGACCCTGTTCAATCTATGGTGGAGTATATTTCCATCAGTTGAAACAAATTACAAAAGTTTGAACTATATTCAAGACAGAGCAATTCTTGCACCCACACATCTAGTTGTTGAATCCATTAATGAACATGTTCTGTCTCTAATTCCGGGAGATAAAAGAGAGTATTTGAGCTCAGACAGTGTTTGTAAAGTGGATGGTGTTTCAGGAAGCAATAATGATCTATATTCTACTGAGTTTCTCAATTCTATTAAGTGTTCGGGACTTCCAAACCACCAGCTGAAACTCAAAATTGGCGTCCCAATCATGCTATTGAGAAGTATCGATCAAAGATCTGGATTATGTAATGGAACAAGATTGATTGTAGAGAGATTGGGAAAACATATTATAGAGGCACAGATAAACTATAGAAGGAATGCTGGAAAAATTGTCTACATTCCAAGAATGACTCTTACTCCATCAGATGATAGCACTATGGTAAAATTTAATAAGAGATCATTCCCCGTAGTCCTGTGTTTTGCAATAACGATAAACAAAAGTCAGGGACAATCTCTTGAAAAAGTTGGATTATATCTTCCGAAGTCTGTGTTCACACACGGATAATTATATGTTGCAGTATCAAGAGTAAAAAGAAGAAGTGGATTCAAAATTCTATGCCTTGATGACGAGGGTATAACCTGACAAATGAGACACAAAATGTGATTTATAGATAAATCTTTAATAATGTAGTACAATTGTAACATTTTGAAGAAGACTTATAATATTTTTCCCAACACATCCATATTGGTAAATACTCCCTCCGTCCCACGTATTTTTACCCACTTTTCATTTTGGACTGTCACACGTATTTTTACCCATTCTATAAATGGTATAAATACATAATATTTTATTACCTACTTTTTACAATTCCAACAACTTTAATTATTTTTTTACACTTTATTCATCATTCCCAATAACTTTATTTACTTTTTCTTTTTAAATTACTAATTTATTCTTACTTTTTCTTACATTATATATTAAAAAAATAACACGTCTTAATCTCCGTGCCCATACAAATGAGTAAAAATACCCGGGACGGAAGAAGTAATAAAAATAGTACTTACCTTACATATAAATTATAGAACATATAAAATTAGTTATATGAAATTGACTTGATTACTTACATCATATAAATGTTAAAGATTTATATTTTTAATAATGATTTTTATAGTGAATGAACATTTTCAAATATCTCAATTAAATAGTAATATAAAATTTAATATATAACATTTGAATATATTAAAACAACAGTTAATTGCAAAAAGATAATTTCACTAAATTGCGAATTACACATGTTAGAATTATAAGATTATTAAGGAAGAAATGCAATTAATTAGTTTTTCTCCATTTATTTACATTATTATATCTTTAATAGTGATTGTAAAATTTAATTAACGATTACATATATTTTACATTATTTTGTTAAGTGGATTACAAAAATTTAATATATGAAGATAAAAATTATACTAAAAAATAATTGAAGTTTTCCTCCATTTATTTATATTATTATATCTTTAATAGTAATTGTTAAATTTAATTAACAAAAACAGAAATTTTAACTTATTTTGTTAAGTGCATTACAAAATGTAATATATAAGGTAAAAAATTATTATAAGTTATTAATTGAAAAAAAAACTTAACGAACTCGCGTATTATGCGGGTTACATACTAGTGATATGATATGATAAAAAAATAATATTTTTCCTTTTATTTTCCAAAATTCATTCCGTTTAAATACGGTACTCCCTCCGTCCCGGGTATTTTTATCCATTTATACGGGCACGGAGATTAAGACGTGTTATTTTTTTAATATATAATGTAAGAGAAAGAATGATAAATTAGTAAATTTTAAAAAAAAGTAAATAAAATTGTTGGGAATGATGAATAAAATGTAAAAAGTAAGTAAAGTTGTTCGGATTGATGAATAAATGTAGAGTTAATTGTTAAAAATAACCAAAATGAGAAGTAAAAAATCATTGTCAGCCATGAAGATAATTGTTTAACTTCCATACCCAATTGTCCATTTTTGGACAGGAATCTATGTCGGAATCCTGACAAAGTATTCCGACAGGGTGGGGGTATTTCATCGAATGTCAGATTCGGTGTCGGAACTCCGACATGATGGGGGTATATTTGGTCCAAAAATGGACAAATGAGTATGGATGTTATATAAATTAGTTGTGGGTTGACAATGATTTTTACTTTTAAAAAATGGATATATGGGCTATTCTCCCTAAAGTGTAAAAAATAGGTAATAAATATGAGTTAATGGCAAAAAATAACTAAAATGAGAATTAAAAAATAATTACCAGCCATGAACATAATTGTTTAACTTCCATACCCAATTGTTCATATACTCCCACCCAGTTGAAATGCTATGCCGGGATTTCGACACCGAATCCCGACATAGCATTCCGATATGATGGAGTATTTTGGTTCAAAAATGGACAATTGAGTATGTAAGTTATATACTTAACTTATTTCATGAATGACAATGATTTCCAGTGTCCAACGGCTGTGCACCGGGTGCACCGGTGCACCTGTACGATTTTAACCATTAGATTATATTTCTATTCGATCTCCACCATCAAATAAAATAAAATAATTAAATTTTTTAAAAATAACTACTCCTTCCGTCCTCCAAAATATTTCACACTTTCCTTTATCATCATTCCCTCAAAGTATTTCACACTTTACTTTTACTAAATTTGGTAAAAAATACATTATAACAATACTCACTTTTACACACATCCCAATATAATACTTACTTTTTCACATCTCCCAACAA
Source organism: Pogostemon cablin (assembly GCA_023678885.1). Lineage (NCBI taxonomy): Eukaryota > Viridiplantae > Streptophyta > Magnoliopsida > Lamiales > Lamiaceae > Pogostemon > Pogostemon cablin. The sequence continues at coordinate 8,980,580 of CM043008.1, read as the reverse complement.
CTTTACATACATTTTTCATTAAATCAACTAAAATATATATTCTCTTTCTTACTTTATACATAAAAATACAAAATTTTCTTAAACTCCGCGCACACCAATACGTGAAATACTTGTTGGGACGGAGGGAGTTCTCATTAATCCTTAGGTGCACCGATTCACCACGTAATAACCTGATTTCCAAAAAATTTTAGTTAAATGGTGTATTCTCCCATAAGTATTAGCATGTATTTTTAAAAAAATACGTGGGATAACCGATGGCATAGACGAGTGAGTACTATATTGATTCGACTCTCGAATTTCTAAACTCCATCATCCATTTCTCGGAGGATTCGCGGTGATGCTCGCCGAATTAGATTGACAATGGCGATTCTCTGCTGCTACGGTATCTGTGTAACTTCTAAAATTCGTTTCCTTCGCCAGTGAATTGTGGTTAGATCTATTGGTCCATTCTATTGTTTTTCTCTAGTTCTATAGTTCCTGCAATCTTCGTAGATTATAGTGCTTACTAATTGGTTCTACGATTGAATGAATTGCTCTTGGATATGGAGAATATATTCCGATTTTTTTATTTAGCTCTTGAGTTTTGAGATGGAGTATGTTGATTGGATTTGAAAATGACAATTTTGCCTCCTAGAGCAACAGCACTGGCCAGTTTAATTGGGTTTTAAACTTATGTAAATGAGGTTCTCAATGATATATGATATGCTAATGAACATCAAAATTCAAATGCAGAACTGTTTTTGTTTTCTGTTTTTTCTTTTTATTTTTATTTTTGTGTCTAAGTACTCATACCAATCTATGAAGGTCAGATACTTTTCAATGGAGAGCTTAACGAGTCCACAGATCAAATTGCATATGGTTCATTCTTTCTGTAGTAGACAACAGAACTCAGTACGGCTTGTTCCTTTATTGGCTCCAAGATCTGTTACAAGGATAGGGTTGATTATTCCAATGAAAAGCCGAAAGTCATTGAATTCAGTTGCTGCTTCTGTTCAACCTCTGCCGGCCTCAGAAGCAGGCCGTTTTAGCAATACATCACCTTTAAAGGGTAACCTTTAACTTATTTTAGTTTTACATTTTAATTTTTTGTATGCTCATCATGCATCAGATATGATAATCCAAATATGACAGATGGGATTAATAATTGAATAATTTTGAAGAATATTATAATTGAAACATCAACCTTTTAAAATCCTTACACTACTTAGTGTGGTATGATGGTTGGTTTTAGTTTAACAACTGTTACTGACTAGTACATGTTTCTGATGTTTGCTTCATTTTATTCTAATAATTAGAGGTCCTTGAGGTGTGGAGAAAGGCCAATGCTGTATGCTTTGATGTGGATAGCACTGTGTGCTTGGATGAAGGAATAGATGAGCTGGCAGAGTTTTGTGGAGCTGGAGAGGCTGTTGCAGAATGGACTGCCAGGTCTAGTTGTGTTCTGTTTATAGTATTCTCATTGATTTATTAATTTTGGTGGCAAGTAGTTCCCAACTTATGCCCAAAATGGAGCTTTTGTATATTTAATTATTTTGTTAGCTTTTCCAGGGCAATGAGTGGATCTGTTCCTTTTGAGAAAGCCTTGGCTGCTAGATTATCTCTCTTTAACCCATCACATTCCCAGGTGCAGGAGTTCCTTGAGAAGAGACCTCCAAGGTACAAACCTTTATTTACTAATAGTTTATAATTATTCCCATATTCCACACGATGTGTACCACTATTGTGTGAGATTTAAAGGACTAGAGGTGCAGAAGTTAACATTCCAGTATAAAAAATTTGACGTAGGTGTTGTAATTTGCAGTGTTTATACACTGCAACACTTAAGGAAATTTTCTATAAAGTAGATCACATTTTCTTATAATGATGTAATTTGTTGTTCCCTACCCAATAAAGCATGTTGGCAACAGATATGTTTCTCTTTCACATTAAAATAAAGTGAATAGATATGAATGGAAATGGGAGATTGCAGCAAGTGACTGTTTACGTTCAGTGTACTAGGCTATTAACTAAAAATAAAACAGTAAGAGTATAGCTAGAAAATAATGGGTGGTAAAATGCTTGTGGTTGCCCTAATGTTCTCATATTTGAAGACACAGAAAAAATTCCAAAAGAAGGTTAATTGAAAGCAGACTTCCTGACACATGAAAAGCGTAAATACAGTACTGCAAAGTGCTGTGTTTATAGAGATTTCAAGGATTTTTTAGCTTGTTTGTTAAGCTTTGTAGGAAAAACCTCATCCAATATTTGTTTGTATTTAAAATTTTTGTTTGTTATAAAAAAACTACCTATAAAGTATAAAGTTTCTAGTTTTTATCAGGACATCTCTTGTAAATTTGTTAGGGTCTGTCAGGGGATGGTGAATTGGAAAACATGTACTGACTTCTGAATTTGACTTATCCTATCCACTGTCAAATGTCAATATGGTGTTCAGTTGTCCATGTTCATCATTGAAGTATTCTACTATTAAACATGAAACTGAATTGCACCAAATGGTTTGCTGTATTTGGTGAAGATTTCTAATATTATAGTATAAAAATAATTTTGTGATTTTGATGCCCAGTCTCCAGTTAAGTAGGATTATTATATCAATGACACAGACACCTTAAGAAGAATTCACAGTTATATCACTGCCAGGTGTACTGCGGGATTGTAGTCTTTCCATGTGTGCAGCATAATCCAAGTTCCACCAGTTTCACTTTCTACATGTTTATTTTCTTTATTTTGTCTTGTACATTTGGATATGTGGATAATTATATTAAAATTGAAAGTCGTGCTTCAAGTCTCCATTTTTTTATATTTTTAAATAAATATTATAAGATCAATATCTTTGTTTAAATCTTTATCTGTTTGTGATGTTTCTTTAAGAGTAGAGTGATTAAAGATTCATGTCGCAGTAGAACATGAGCATTCTGTTTTAGGTTTTTAGAATCTTGACCTATATGGCAATATCCCACTTATGAAAGCTTGGATTTTATGATCTGTATCTGATATAATCTATTAATCTTACTTGGGTGCCAATGGCATGATTGAAAATTAACATAAAAAAAAAATTCTATGTATGTACATATGTACTATAAATCTATACTGCGCCTTTTCTTTGATATTAGTACAATGCATCACAGCTACCTCCAACTTTCGTCTTAATTTCTTAACTCACTCATAGATAACTGCAGTTACTACATCGTTGTTAGAGGTGAGAGGCGCGCACCTCTTGTACAACATGTGTCTACAACTTATATTCACGAGTATATCATACTTAACACATAATTATGTAACCAAATAAGGGCAAAACTAACATGACATTACATAGTAGTACATAATAACTTATAACTCATAAATGACAAGAGAAATCCATGCATAATCCAAGTCAAAATTAAAATCCTCAATACCAATGGGCAATAAGCCAATTACATGAAGTCTTCAAGTTTCAAAAGGTTATCAAGTATTAAAACATTAACAAACTAATCAATAATCATGTTTCACTATCATTATCATCCCCATTGCCTTCTTCCTCCTCAAATTGAGCATCTTTTCGTTTGCCTTTTGTTTCGTTTATGAAAAACAAATTACTATAATTCAAATGAAACCTAGATAAACTCAATTTGTTCTCAATTCAGAACCTAAAAAATAAGCAATTTGTGATGTACAAGTTTTTTGCCTCAGGACATGATGAAAATCGCAGCCTCTTGAACAGAGCCTGAAATCTGAAAAAATCTGGAAAAAGAGGATCATTTTCTTGAGCCCCCTAGGAGGCCTGCCTCTAATAGTTGCTGTGTCTGTGTAATTTTTTGTTTAAATCTAAGAAGGGGAAAAGAGAAGAATGAAGGAGTGGAAAAAAAATGATAGAATGAATGATATGTATATTATAAAGAAAAAAGATATGCGATTATATATTTATTGAGGTATTAGATTATATTTTTACATTCCTTTTCATCAGGAGTCTTTACTTGCATTAGTTTATACATCCAAATGCATTGGCCTTTAGTTTTTTTTCAGTTCATATAATTTCCTTTTTATTTAAATTCCAATTGACATTTCACACAACTACAAAAAATTATTGAAGTAAAAATCCTATACTTGAAATATTCCCTTTTGTTATTATTTTTTAGATGTATGACTTTCGAATACCAAATCTCAGTACCCCATCTACTCAAACACAAACGAATGATTCTATGCCCACTCCTATTCATACAAACTTATGATATAACATTAGGTTTCTTTAAGAGTGAAATGAAGTTGCATTTGTATTGTGTAAATTATTCCTATTTCAGTATTTTGCATCTTTGATGCGTTTTTGTCTGAAAAATGATAATATTTCCCTTTCTTTTGATTGTACATGGTTAGCTTAATTTCTTTATATAATAGACTTTCTCCTGGAATCGATGAGTTGGTGAAGAAGATAAAACACAAGAACAAGGATGTTTATCTGATATCTGGAGGTTTCCGCCAAATGATAAATGTAAGTTGCTTATTGTGAAAGTCATCTATAGTTAACTGTTCACGTCCTTTTATGTTTATGAAAGCCTGATGTTATGAATATGGCATAAAAGATTAGCTTGCATTGCAAATCCAGTAATTAGTAAATATTTGAAATTAATTTGCTAGTGATTGTTGAACTTCGTCGCTAGACTGTGATAGGGAGATTCTATCTTCTTTTTCTGTCTAAATCAATCATGAGAAATTTATCCATGTAAATCTAATATGATCTTGCATTTCAGCTTTTATGGGTAGAAGGAGAAGGAAAATGAGCACTAAGCAAAAACCACTTTCCTAATCACTAATTTTATTGTCAAAATGCATCGAAATGTCCCTAAACTATTTACGGATAGCCGGATAGGTACTTGAACTTTTTCTTATTTTAAGAAGTGCTTCAAGTATAGAAATTTTATCTCACAAAGTCTCACAAGACAACATTTTGCAGAACTTTTAAAAGATCTTAATGGTTTTATTAAATCTTACACATCAGCTTAATTTTATTTTGTTAATATCTATATTTGTTTTTGCAAAATTTAAAATGTTATTCTTCTACTGTTCCTTGTTTTGTGAAAGACACAAGAATGCATATATAAAATAAAAACTAGTCTATATTTTTAAAATAACCATTAAGTTGACTCGACAAATTCCTTTAATTGTCGCCATGAAGGGGCTCTTTGAAGTATTTTCAATACTTGGAAGATTCTTAAAGTAAAAAGTTGTTTGTTCTTTTATGGTTTTCCTAATTCAATGTGCCTTTTCACTTTTTGCCTTGCTTGTAGACCAAACAAACTGAATACAAGCCTTAAATCTGTCACTGTCAAATATAACCAGGTGTTATAATACTTTTGAGTAATGACCATGAATTGATGATGATCTGCATATGATGAAATGCCGTATTGGTCTTGCTTGTTCAAAATTTATTTAACCAATATGAGTAAAATTCCAGAATCACCATTGTGTTAAATTTAAGTGCATTGCAGTGAATAAAATTCCAGAATCACCATTGTGTTAAATTTAAGTGCATTGCAGTGAAACTATGGCTCCTATTGTTTGTTGGATTTATGTGTTGGTACTACTTTTCCTTTGTTGTGGACACACTAGTCTCCTTATATGACCAACTAGTTTTTGGTTCCAATTTTGATTTATGTTGGGGAAATTGTGGTTCATTCAGCAAGTCTGTGTTGATTCACACAGAAAACGATGAAACTTAAAATGTAATAGAAGAAATATAATACATTTGATGTTTATATTTGAGCTTAAGTACAAAATCTTTGTTTCTTACAGCCCGTTGCTTCAACCCTTGGGATATCACTTGAGAACATATACGCCAATCAACTTTTATTTGGTAGCTCTGGGGAGTTCACAGGGTTCGATCCTAACGAGTTTACTTCAAGGAGTGGAGGTAAAGCCACTGCTGTTCAACAGCTCAGGAAGGTCAGTGTGTTGATATTTTGTTTATCACAATTGTTTGATTACCTCCCCTTCCCCCTCCACCCTCTAAAAATTGCCTATTCTTTTTATTATTCCCCTGTATTTCCAGGCTGAAGAGTACAAGAGTTTAGTCATGATTGGAGATGGGGCAACTGACCTGGAGGTGAGGAATTAAATATGAAATTTTAATTGTGTAATACATTATGCAAAGAAATTATCATTTCAGTGCTTAAATGATTTGAATCTATCAATTAAGAACCTACAAATTTTAGTTGAGTTAAACGGAAGCTGGTGAGACTGTCAAAACAACACATTGGCTTGCCACGGGTGTGCATAATCAATTAAAAAAAAAACAAACTAAAACTTGTTAAGAAGTGATTGAAAATTAGAAATAATTTATAAAAGAATCCTTCATAGAAACTTTCCCCTCATAAGTGGCTGTTGCAAATATATTTTTTTGCTGAATGAGAGAGATAGTGCATTTTATACTGGAGTGGTGCAGTTCTACAGTTGCAAAATGTTGATATCATTCCAAAAGAAGAATTGAGAATTGCACAAGTAACTTATTTGAAAGTTAAAACTAAATGGACTTGGGTGATTGTGCAAAGTTTTTTTTTTTTTTTTTAATTCATTTTCTGATTGTTTTTTATGAACCGTCTTATTTGTCAATCTCATCCATCGGTTGTTACATATTTTTTTCCCTATGAGTCCTCAATTATTGAATGCGAGGCCATTAAATAGTAAAATGGTCTGAATCTCTACTAAAATGTTTAAATTTGCAGAAGATTTGATTGATGACTGTATAAACTTCTTCAACCGGGTTTGAGGCGTCTTACCTTCTGATTTTAAACTATCTTCTTTGTAGTAATTATTTATTTTGTAATAAACTTTGAACCATCTGCCAAGCTAATCTAGTGTTTTAATGACCTCGACCAATTTCTTGTAATGGTATTAAAGATTTAAGATTTAGGCCTTAAATTGATAGTTTCAACTCATTCAAGCTCGAAAAGATCATTTTTCTTTCAAGTCATGTAATTGTATTGATAATGGACCTACCATTCCAGTCTTAGCTGGTGAAACTCTTTGAATATCTCTATATATCTCATAATATTTTTCAGCCAAAACCTGTGATACATTTCTATAGTGTAGAGAGTTTCTTGTATTTACATGATGACTGTGTACAGGCTCGAAGGCCCGGTGGTGCTGACTTGTTTATATGTTATGCCGGAGTTGTACTTCGGGAGTCTATTGCTGCTAAAGCTGATTGGCTGGTTTTCAATTTCCAAGATTTGATCGAGGCATTGGACTAGGTTGTTGCCTTCTCTCTCTCTCTCTGATGTATGACCTATTTTGAGGATTGCTGTTGAGGATTTCATTCTTGCATATTGTTCGTAAGCCTATTCTTTTTGTGGTGAAGAATACATTCACTGCCACATTTAAGGAACGATAGTATCATCCTATAATGATAGGAGAGTGGAATTAGGATTTGATAAATTTTACTGAAATTGATAGTAATTCTTTTGCGTGGATTAATAGATTTGAGATTTCTGTATCCCGAAATAATAAAAATGCACACTTTTCTTCCCTTTTAAAAGGGGGACCACATACCCTATTCACATGAGACTAATTTTATATGTATATAGTTTGTGTGAAGTGAGATGGTAGTGAATTATATTATAATACTCTAAAATTACAAATTTGTCTCACGTTAGTGAATTATTATGCTATAATACTCTAAAATTACAAATTTGCCTCACGTATAGTTCTCAAGAAAGTGCTGACACGTTAGTAGAAGTAATTGGATATGGAATCGGTAAGTGGAGATGTTTATAAGAATACTCTATACGCATCTAGGGGTGGGGAAATACGGCATACCAAAAATACCGATACCGTATCGATACCGTACCAAAATTTTCGGTATGCTATTTTGCAAACCGATGTCGATACCGAAATTTCGATATACCGAAGTTTTGGTATACCGAAATTTCGGCATACGAAAATGCATATCATTGTCAAGCCGAAATAAGTAACGTGCCGATTTTTTCGGTATATACCAATTATACCGAAATACCGAAAAATTATTACACGTTGAAAGTTCAATATTATCGGCATACCGGAATTCATACCGAAAAATAAATCATAAAATCCATCATTTTTTGCAAAATAAATCATTCATTCATACACCTGAATACATTGATTTCACTTAAATTTGAATATTCCCTTACAAATTTACAATTGAAGGACATCAAAACAATAAATAATATGTTACATCTACAAAAAATTGGACAAAATAATCAAAACAATTTTTTCTTTCAAGATCTACTTAAAATTAGATCAACAACACAAATCCATCAGTGCATGTTTCTTTTTTACTTTAATTAAATAATAATACCCTATTTAATTGCCTAAAATTGAAAACAAATTCACAAACCTGCAGACGGCGACTGCAATGACACCAATCCCTCCCCACACCGCCACCGCCGCCGCATCCTTTCGCCGCCTTAGGCTTCGGCGAAACTTTCTCACTGGAATTACTCCCAAAGTTTTTTTTTCTTCAATTTCAACGAAAATGGAAATATCATCTTCGCCTTGAACCTCAAAACTCTCGATTCTCATCATACTTCTCTCATTTTTCTTCGCCGCCGCCCCCTTCCACAACAGATTTGAGTTGTTTCTTCTCCCTCGCCGCCCTCCACTACAGATTTGAGCTGTTCGACAACGGCATTTGGGAGGGTTCGATTTCTGCTCCACCTGATCTTTCATCGATGCTCGATTCTCATCATACCTCTCGTTTTTCTTTGTTGCCGCTGCTCTTCGCTGCAGATCTTCATTGACGCGATTTGTGTATGAGTGTATGACCTAGCGCCGAATCTGTAATGAAGGAAGAGGGCCAAAAGAGTTGGAATATTTGATAATATTAAATGGGCTACGCATAGAACTAGTAAAATAAGTTTGGGCTTAGTAATGTTACTAATATATATTGGTAAAAATAAATAGGGATCCATAAATAAAAATCCAAAATAAAAATAATATATAATTTTTTTCAGTATACCGAAATACCGAAATTTTAACTTGGTAGATACCGATACCGAACCGTTTTTTCGGTACGGCGATAACACCGTACCGAAAATTTCGATATACCTAAATTTCGGTATTTTTCGATATTTTTCGGTTCGACAAGCTCGGTATATTGAATTTTCGGTTTTTCCCAACCCCTATACGCATCTAACCATTATCTATATTACTCCTATTACTTATTTCTCATTTGTATATCATGACTTTATGTTGGTCGTTTTTATTTAAGACTTAAATCTCATTTTCATCAATTTGAGAAATTTGATGCAATTTCTTAAATGCTCTTAGTAAGCTTTTCAAAGAGAGAAATCAATGTTATCACCAATTATTCGCTGTCGTGCACTTTCATCAAATAAAAATCGTCTCAATTAAGTACAAATAGATGGGATTTATAATTTGACAAATAAATGGGATTTATTATTTGACATTGCTCTCTTTATGAAGGCAATTGGGATAAGGCGCAGTATAATAATAAGTTAAACAGAGACAAACTTAGGGTGAACTTATGACACCGTGCATTTTGAACGAAGTTAATTGTTAAATTAAATTTTAAATTAATCTTCATCATTAAATGAACTAAAATTATTAAAAAAAAATTATTATCAACTACTACCCTATTTAATTCTATCAATCCTAGAGTGCACCCTAGAATTATACCAAAATTTTATGAACCATGTTATAACATTTCGTTAAATATGTTCATTTTATCTCATAAAATGCTTCACATGTACTACATTTAATAAATTTTGTGTGTTCTATCTTATCAATATAACTGTAAACTATTTCCTATATAAAAATTAACAAAATTAACCAAATGAAATTGATTTAATTAATACCACATGCCTCAAATACTAAGCAAATTTATTGGTAGCCATTTAAATGCTCCAAAAATTTTCACGTAAATGGTACATTTTGTCTTCTTCTTTCTTTTACTTTGAAAAACAAATCAAATACACATAACTATTAACGATTTAAAAAATGTTAATTAGCCAAACAAAAAAAAAAGGGAAAAAGGATTCTGTAACCCATATACGAAATCCGATTTCAATAAAATTTAGTGCCAAGCCATATATCACAAAATAAATAGGGACATATTTGTATGATCAATTACACAAGAATTAAATGTTGACGTCTGTTGACCGCATTAATGGCGCAAGGATTCCTACTTATCAACTTACCTAAACTTCCTCTAATTGTCACCTCCATCATCCGTTATTTCCAATTAATTTTTTTATTTAATTTTAAATAATGGTTTTAATCTCGTTGTATTTCTGTTTTTCGGTATGCTTACTTATGGCAAATTAAAATCCGTAGGCATTAATGGATGATGCAGCTTATAAAAAATTTACGGAATTTACATTTACATAATAGTGAAGGGAGAGAATACATATGCAACGACCCAATCATGAATTAATAAAAATGAATGAATAAATATCAATTACCAAATCTGAAAATTGACTTAATATCTTAAAAATAAATTCAATTCACAAATCTATACTCCCTCCATCCCATTTCAATTGACACACTTTTCATTTTGGAATGTCTCACAAAAGTATGCACATTTTTAAAAAAGGAAAAAGTCAAACACAATCACCATTCCATACACTTTATTTACAAAAAAAAAAAACCCCTCCCACCTAACACACCTAACATACTTTATCATTTATTTATTACAAAAAAATAGCATAATACCCCTAAAAGTTATCACTTTATTAATCACCGTGCTGGAAAGAGGGGTGCAGAATTTCCTGGGACGGAGGGAGTAATAATTAATTGAAATCAAATTTCATGATGGAGAAATTTTAATCTTCAAATTTTAATATGTGATTTCACATAAATATTCAAATATAGATACTCTTTCCCTCTCAATTATTTTTACAGGCACAAAAATTTAAAAGTAAAAATTATCAATCCTATATATAAGTAAAAAGTAAGGGTAGGTTTGCGTGAGAATGTCTCACGGATCATAATTGGTGAGATGAATTATCCATTAACCCAAATAAATGCTCACTCCTTCCAACGTTAAGGTTTAAGTTTTCTATTTTGTTTTGTCTCAAGTTAGGTTTACATTTCCTTTTTATCAAGTTTGATCCACACAAAAAAATTAATTATTCCAGCCCACACATAACGCAAATACAAGTATGCAACTACACACTTTACATTAAATATTATTTCTCTCACTTCACTATATATTTAAATATTATATCTCTTAATTTACGTGCAAAAGACAAACGTAAACAATAATGTGGGACTGAGGAAGTATATTTCATATTAAATTAAAAAATAAATTAATAAAATTAAGGTTCTTGTTTGGCTTAAGATTAACATACACTTTCTACTAACATTCACAAATTTCGGCAGCCTAGAACTCACATAATTTTTTTTTTAACTTTTAATAAAAAAATATTATATAGTATTTTTAATTATTATTATTATTATTATTTGTTCATTAAATTGTTCAAGTATTTTATTATCACTTTATTTTAATCATATATTACTTTATAATAAAAATATTATCACTTTTTATTCATCCTATTAATTAAATTAAAAGGTTATCACTTTTTCTTTATCATGTATCTCTTTTTATTATACATGTTATCGCTTTTTATTCCAATGAATTATTCGTGAAGTAATTTAATTAGACGGATATAACTTTCCTTTGATTAGGAATCATTTTTTATTAAAATGTTATCATTCTTATTATTCCAGTAAATTGTTCGTGAAATCACTTTTTTATGAAAGATGTTATCAATTTTCTTTTAAAATGTATCACTTTTTATTTAGTTTTACTTATAGATACAATTTATCTATCAATTCAGGAATACATATACTCCCTCCGTCCTACCTAAAGGGTGCATTTTGCTTTTTGGCACGTGGATTAAGAAGTTTTATTATTTAATGTGTAGTGGGTAGTTGTATTAGTGGGAGTGTGGGCCTAAAATTTTAATTGTATTAGATGGTGTGTATGTGACTCATGTGTATTAAAAAGGGAAAGGGAACCCTTTGGGTGGGACGACCAAAATAGAAAAAAAAAGACCATTTGAGTGGGATTAGGGGAGTATCTTGTTTCATGTATTCAGAAAAATGCATGTTTTCAGATTTGGTTCGTGTTCAATTCTGCTTATTGAATTAGGGGATGTAAGGAATATATGTAATTTGTTTCATGTAATCAAAAAAATGTATGTGTTCAGCTTTGAAAACTCAGTGAAAGTTCCGACGTCCACCAACCAATAATAGTTTTATGAATTCAGGAATATATATAATTTGTTTCATGTATTCAGAAAAAAGTACGTATGTGTTTAGATTTTAAAAATGTGAGATTGCGTGATGACTGTTAAAAAGTATGTGTTCAGATTTGAAAAAGGTAAGGTTGCATCATATCAACGTGTTCAATAGAAGTTCTATCCACTCAACCTAAATAAATAAAAGCGATATATTAATCATATGCAAATTGTATCTACAACAAACCAATATATAGTGTGCAATCATGAGCTGTATTTACAACGAACCAAAATATTGTGGCAAGCATGGGAAAGAAAAAATTGTTGGATTGTATACTAAAAGTCTTGCTTTTTGTATGAACAATGTTTTAACAATTATTTTGAAATGAGAATTATATAATCACATGTTTAGCATATTATAATTTATTTATATGTCTTTATAAAAGTCCATTTACTTTATATTGTAGATAATATGGTGTGTAGCGTCGCACGAAAGATCATATTGTTGGCTCCTTATAAGTATAAACAAATGCTCACAACCAAGATAGACGGGGATAATCTATCGGAATGGTTGTAGTATGATTTGGAATTAGTTATTCTTGACTGTAAAATCACATTAGTGCACTTTTTGTGTATTGAGCATGACCACGTGAGATCGTTCGATTTATACTGACTATATAGGAGAACTAGATCTCGTTATTATGGATGTTCGTGCTCTTAATCCATATACAATAATATCGACACGTAAGTCAATATTTGGTATGCTGTTGATTGTAGAAGGAATCCGTGTCCTATTAAATAGGCTGATGATGTCCTCTTAAGGAGCTCATAATGATTATCATGTAAACCCCACATGTGGATTTATACCGGCATGATAATGAGGTTGAGTGGTACTACTCTTAGGTAAGAGATTAATTAATAGAGTTGTTAGTAATTTGATTAATTAATGGACATTGTATATCTTAAACACGGGGAGATTAACGAGCTCATAATAAGAAGGAGCCCATAACGTAATTTGGAATTAGAGTGGCAGTGCAATAATATTATTTAGTGGACTATATTATTATTATTGAACTTAAGTATAAGTTTTGGGTTAAACTTGGATTCTTAAGCCCAATGGGAGGCCCAATTCTAATTTCTCCTCCTGGTCCCTGTTGTAGCCCATAAATAAGTCATCTCATTAATTCGGAACCGTAACTGCGTGCCTAATATCGTGAGAAAGAAAGGGAAGATTGCAGATTGAGCGTGTCTTGAAGATCATCGCCCACACGACGTCAAGACTAGGCTTGGAAATACTGCGAAAGATCGGAGAGCTCGTTTACTGCTGCTGCTTGATCTCTACACACGCAATCCACGGTGAAAGATAATTTATTCTATTTGTTTCCACTGCAATAGAATTACATGGAACCCAAACATATCTTGTGGACCATAGGATCCGATCATCAACAATTGGTATCAGAGCTGACGGTTTCTTGATCGCACATGAAATGTTTCTGCTATGGTTTATGTGGAATATGTGATTTAATTTTGAATTAGAATCTCATGAGGATTAGATTTTGGTATTATTACTGCTTTATCCATATATACCCTACGTATTTTGTCAACGGTGAAAGTGGTGGCGGGTGACGGTGATTGATGACGACGATCGGACGGTAGAGTAGTGCCTTCGCTGCACACGGTGGTGGCTGGGCATTGATGAGAGTGACAATTCACGTATTTTGAGCTCTGATTTGTGTGGAAATTGAGTATGATTTAGGCTATTATCAAGGCAAATCAGTATATTTATGGGAAATCCACGAATCATATGTTATTGAGGCTATTTGAGCATATTTATACAGGAAAACAGGTCAGAAGTGCTCAGAATCGAAAAACACAAATTTTGAGCTGCTGCTTGACCTCAAAAGGGGCCGCTCGACCAAGACTGTTTGGTCGATCGACGACAGAATGGTCAAGCAGAGCACTGTACAGAGTTTCAGTGAACAGATATGCCGCTTGACCGCCACTCGACCTGAATTATCTTGGTCGAGCGGGGACACCCGAGTTTATATTTGATAATTTCAACCCTCCTATGCGTGAATTGATGTATTTTTCAAGAAAAAGCCAAGTAAAGGTCCGTAAGGAGAGTCTACAAGTATAAAAAGGGATGCGGATCACATTAAGAAGAGAGTTAGATTTCACATCCATCCTACACCACATCCAAACCCTAACTCCATCCTACGGAGCTGTAGAGAGAGATTCGAGCAGCGAATCAAGTGAGAACAAAGTGAAGATTCAAGATGGAGCGAGAAGCGATGGCGCCCGCATCTAGGGTTTACTTCTTAACTTAATCTTTCTTGTAATTTTTAAGACTATGGGTAAGATCTATCTAAAAACCATGAACGTTCTCCAAAACCTCATGAGCTAGAACCGCTTTGATAGTTTTAGGGTTATGAAGGTTTTTATCTAGTTAATTGAACTTCCGTGTGTATACTCCGTACAACACTACTTGTGGATTTATTTTATATAAGACAATGCATTTTTAATTCATACTAAGAGTTATTTTTATTGGGTGCCCAATGTGTAAAGTGTGTTTTTAACGACGATATTGTCCTAAGTGTGGTAACACTTTGTACAACACTATATGTATCAGAATGTAAACTTGACTAAGTATAGAACAAGTTTTAAATCAGCAAAAGACTTAATTCACAGATTACTCAATCTTTCCACAAACTTTTGTAAGTTTGTGGCGGTCTCATGGCATAAATATCACTATTGGAAAATGTGATTACAAAAAAAAATTCTAAGAGATGGAAATCTTCTTCCACTCTTCGAATACAAAATCGGATCTAATATCCAAACACGTTCCCAAATGGCAAACCTAGATTTTTAGATCTAAGCCTACTTCACATGTGCACTTCCACTGCCTGTGAATAGTACACACAAAACGCATGGGAATAACAGTATACAAGTGTTACACGAGGTGTGACAACACTTGTGAAAACATTACAGAAGAAACCTAAAGATAAAATCTCTAAGGACGATCTCTCTATCTGCAATGGGAATCTCTTAAGAAAAACCAGTTGTCATGATCATCCAGCAGCCCTTTGTATAGACGTGGGAGACCGTAGAGATCATGCCAAAGTGAGTAGTGGTTTGAGAGAGTGGGAACAACTCAAGGTATGAAGCATAACCGCCCACTACTTGGCAAAGCCTTCTAGAATGTTCCATCAGTATGCGCATTACTTTAAGTCCATCAAAAAACTTCAAACTCGTCTTGAAGATTTCAGAAGCTTTCAGATATATGGCACACCTGAAGCAACATTAAACACAACACAAATCGAATACCAGAAAAACTGTTAACGGTTAGTTAAAAACAATAAGGATCGGTGAGGATCGGTTGATTCCAGATGTGATAACACTGGCCTCAATACTTCACATCAACAATCTCCTAAATCATGCCTATTCGCAACCACACACCTGATGCAAAGAAAGACAGAGTATAACAGGATAACCAGTTTCAAAACATCAGAGGTTAGTTCGAAATGCAGTGTAAACATCTAAGTCAATCAAAGTAATAATGATGAAGGCTAATCAAAACTACTTAACCAATAAGTTCAGGACCTAGATAAACTAAATAAAACATCCAACTAGTTAAAGTCAGATAAGTTCATCAGGAAATAAAATTAGCAAAGTGTATCGATCAGTTCAATAATACATCCACTAAATAGTTAGATCAAATAGTTACTATCAAAGTATCCATTGTTAACTTCCAGATAGCACATCATCAATCATGACTTGGCTCAACTTGACTTGGCTTCCCCTGAGGATCAACATCCTTATCAGCAGAATTGCCAGCAGCATAAACAACATCATTTGCAGCATCAACCCTTGTAACCTGTTCAACTTCATCAGTGATGTCCTCAATCACAACTCCCCCAGAACCAGAGCTTTCAACCGCAACATTTTCAGTAGCAGGGGTACTTCTCCCCCTGTGGGTATGGATGCAAACTTGTCCAGAACTGATCTCTTCGTTCTAGAAAATTAGCTTGTCTGTTCAGAGCAGAGGCTAGGAGTCTGAGATGGGACACTTGTTTAGCAAGGGCAATTGCTTGCTCTTCAATATACCTGCGATGCACCATGACAGAAACTACTTGTCTAGATTGAGCAGGTCCATCAGTGCGAACAGTAACAATGGGTTCTTCGATTCTTGCAATTGGGATATCTTCGAACTTTTTTGAAGGGATTCAAGTTGGGAATCGGAAATACCTGAGGGTAGAACGATTTGAGTGGGCATGGCAGGTTCGACAATAGGTGCAGGAGGTCGTGCGGCATCATCCAGAATCACATTCTGAACATTACCGGCTGCGACATTCTCGGCCATTTTAGCTAGGGTTTGGAGAGGATTTGGTGTTGCAGAGTATGGAGTGCTTGTGGGAGCAGAAGGGTTCGAATGGTTTTTCTTAGAGGGAGAAGACATTATATGATGTGTGAGTGACACAATCAAACCTTTTCAACTTCAAAAAGTAGAAGAGTGAGTGCACAAGAATTAAGGAAAAGAAACAATAATGTACAATATCTTCTAGCCAACCATCATTATATATAGGCAGTATATCACATGAAAAGAAGAAGAGAATAAGTGATGCCTAGTTGGAGGTTATCCTCCCATTAACATAAATAACTACCAATATGTGAGAGCGTGGGAGATAAAATACATGGCCAAAAAAATAAGAGGAAAAAATCGGCCCAATAAAATATAAGAAACAATATGCAATATAAATTGAAATACTATAATATTTTATCAATTAATGAAATGAAATATATATAATTTAATAGAAAATTTTTGAAGAAGCTAAAGATATTCTAGAAAAATCAAATAAAGGTGAATTTTGTAGGCACATATACACTTTTATCCTTTTATATATTTTTATGCACTTAATCTCAAGAAAACATACCACATTTTGAAAAGATCACATCGTGATTGTCAGCCCGTGTGTCTGGTTACTCAGTAGTAGTTCAAGAGTGTTCTTATTTCCCTTTTTGAAACCAAACAGCCTTTTGAAAAGAACACATCGTGGTTGCCAGCCCCGTGTGCTTAGTTACTCAGCATGTTTAGACCTTTGATTGTCGAGCGGGGTGCCGGAGTGGTGTAGCAGGTTGGCGGACAAGGAATTGGAGGAATATTCTTCGTAAGATTCTTGGAGGCGATCCTCGTCTGCGTTGCCCGCATTCTTGCTTGAAGGCGAACAATTAAATTGGCTGATATATAAGTGTTATAATTGATTTTATTATCTAATTATTGTTATATATGTATGCATGTTCTCTGTGATTTACTACCTTAATTGCTGTAATAGGAGCATTCTAGGTTGCGTATTTTATTCTGAATATTATATGTATGTAAAAACCCTCAGTGTTAAATAACTATGTGGGAGAGGGGATTGATAATTAATTCCCGCGGCCTTCATTATTAGTTTGTAAGTGATGTGAGTAAACCTGCGTGTTGGCAATATGCCTTCTTCCCTAACGGATGAGTTTATTCATGGATCACTGGTACAGACTTCATTAAATAATTATTGTTTGTAATTTGATGTACATGAACTTGCGTAGACATTCCTCCCTAACAGATGAGTTTATATGCGGTTCACTAGTACAAACTTATAATTGATAATTGTAGGAAGTTATCTGAGTGCGTGTGTACTTCTCCAACTGTAAGGCACATAAGCTTGCGCAATGGACTTTGGATCAAATAATGGTGTACACTCAAGTGTAAATAATTAGTATTCTCCCCAACGGAGTCACTGCTATTATTCGCATGGCTAAAAAGGAACTGGCTATTAATTATTTTGTCATAAGGTTAGGTTGACAAATGAAATTAATGGGTAAAACCTTCTCTTGTAAATGTTCGTATTTGTATACGTCCACCCTAATGTGGCATGCAGACTCACGGTGCTTAAGATGTAGGTAAATTTTATTTTATATTGTTTTGAGGGAATCAATATAAATGGACAAATTTGAAGTATTTGATCGGTGTATTTATTTATGATTATCTGTATTTTCAAATGGTATTATTTCACTTATTGTTTACTAAAAGAAATTATATTTACTGGTCCAAGATTAAATGATTAGAAAAGAATCTTGGTTTCGATTTTTACTGCTTAGGAATACATTTGTGTTTTCACTATGGATATTCCATGATGCCTATTAAAATCTCTAGTGGAGATGTGAGAGGTTCATAGAAATATAATGGTCTCATCCGACTCTTCAGATACTTGAGTAAGTTAGAAAGGCAAGAGGTCATGGATAACATGATGAATGAATTGGAAATGCTTGGAGTAGAAATTGTAAGGGATACCTAGATTAGTTTATTCTTCACAATTTGCCTAGATTTTTTAAGCAAGTCCTACCTGAAATGCGAGATGTTTTATATGGTGGGGAACTTCTGACAAAACATGTGGCGAAGGAAAGCCAATTTCATCTAGTAATGAGCAAGGTTAGTATCTCATTCACTAGTCGTAGAAGCATGATTAGTGATGACATCTATTGACACGTTGTGTGTAGATACTAGAATCACTAAAAGCATGTAACTAAGTGATGATGAGATTAATGATATTATGGGTAAGCTACGAAAGTAGTGGCTATTGCAGTGGGAGTTGTTTATTTATCTTTTGATAGGAATAAATGTTTGATTATGAGAAATTGTCATTATGTACATTTTCATAGAAAGAATTTCATTTCAGTTTCTATGTATTTATGGATGGATACTCCATTTCATTTAATGACATGGTCATAGTGATGAGGCATGGAGCTATAATCTATTGTGATACGTTGGTGGACAATTTGTACACTCTTAAATTATGTTCATCCCACGGATGCAACAAAATGAAATTAATAACGAGTCTTCTAATCCTAATAGGAGAGAGAGTCTTATGGAAATGGTTAGACAGATGATAAGTTATTTGAAATTATTAAATTCATTTTATAGATGTAACCTAGAAACAGTAATTCGTATGAATGTTGTCTATCTGTGAGATATCTTAGAAAAATGGAGGGTGATTTATTTAGTCCAAAAGATCGAAGGGTGATTGTTAACATAAACACTAGATTTTTGGAAAAGGACTATGTAATAAATCACAAACTTATGTATAAGTTGCTCTAACAGGTGTGAGAAAGGAAACGCATTGTATAGTACCAATTGTACAAGTGGAGATACCACAAGTAAACTGCATCGCGTGTCACATCTGATACACAATTGCATGTAGTGCCTTGTTGTAATGGAAGGGTTGTTTTGCAACCTGATAGATATATGTTTTGGGAGAGTCGTGAGACTTGGTCCCTAGTAAACATGGAATTGACCTACGGATACGACGAAGTACTACTAGATCAAAATGCGAAATCTTAGTAAGTTGCAATGAATGTTGAAATAGGATCTATGAATTCTAAATTAAATCTGGGAGCTTGTAGGACCACTAAATGTTGTAAAAGCCATTGGAACTGGTCATACAAAATAAAAGAGGATCATACGGTAAGGTGAAAACCTTGGAAGCAAATCTTGTTGCGAAAAAGCATAGTTAGAAAGAAAGGGTTCGATTAAGAGAAAAACTGTTTGCCGGTGCTATGCCTATATCTATCTGGATGCTTTTATTTATTTCTATTCATATTGATTATGAGGAATAGCAAATAGATGTCAAGACAGCTTTCCTGATTGGAAGTCTTGAGAAAAATATCTATGTGAAGCAACCAGAGTGATTCATTGAAAAGAACTAAGAGCATTTTGATAGTAAGCTTAAAAGTGTCCATTGATGGACTAAAGTAAGCTTCAAGAATACGAATCATCTGTTTTGATGAGGTAATCCAGTCATATGGATTTAATCAATGCACGAATATGTCTTGAGTATTGAAAAGAGTGACAAAAATGTGGGGGTATTTCTTGTACTGTATGTAGATGATATATTGCTCTTTGGACACAATGAAAATGTTTATCGGGCGTATGGGTATGGTTGATAAAGCAGTATGAAATTAAGGACTTAAGAAAAGCAAAATATATCCTTTTGATCACGGTAATACGGATCACAAGAAAGGATGTTATGCTTGTCTCAAGCTTCATGAAATGATACAATCCCTACTTGTTTTAGCATGTGACTTTATCTAAGAAAATGTGTCTCAAGACACAAAAAGAAGATAAACGAGATGGAAGCGGTTCCTTATGCTTCGGCGAATAAGGAAGCTTAATCTAAGAAATGTTATGCACGAGATCGGATATCTGTTTTGCCGAAAGCATGGTCAGTGAGTATCAAGGTAACCCGAAACAAGAATGATGAATTGTGGTAAGACATATACTTATATACCTGAAAAGGACCAGAAATTATATGTGGACTTACCGAACAGATTCACTGCTTTTTATGGGTTACATAGATTCAGATTTTTCAAATCAGATTGGGACGACAGTATATCCACCTTAAAGGTTATGTATTTAATATTAGGAAGTTGAGTCATAATATGGAGGAGTGTTATATAGAAATATATTTCGGACTTTGAACTTCATCATGCGAAGATGATAATAATAATGGAGCCTATGAGGCAGCTAAAGTATCTATATGACTCTAGTAACTTCGTGATGGGCTTGGATGTGGTTTCTAAGTTTACCCAAGGTTATCACAATTTATTGTGATAATAATAGTGCAGTTGCAAACTTGAAGGAATCATAAGTCCATAAGAAATTAAACACATTAAGCGCGAGTACCACCTGTTACGAGAAATTGTATGATGAGGGGAATGTTGTTGTCGCCAAGATTGCATCGGATGATGACCTAGTAAATCCATTTACAAGGACCTTAAGGCAAGAGCTTTTGATGGTCGTGTAGTGGGAGTGGGAGTCAGATGTATGGCGGAAGACATGACAACATAGTCTTTTATAAGTGGGAGATTGTTGGATTGTATACTAAAAGTCTAGCTTTAGTATGAACAATGTTTAAGAATTTATTTGAAATAAGAATCATATGATCAAATGATTGCATCTTATAATTTATTTATATATTCGATGCAATAGTCCACGTACTTTATGCTGTAGATAATATGTTGTGCGACAACACACAGAAGATCATATTATCTATTTATTTATGAAGTATAAACAGATGCTCACAACCGAGATAGACGAGGATTCTCTATCGGGATGATTGTAGTGTGATTTGTTATTAGTTTGTCTTGACTATAGAATCACACTAGTGCACTTTGTGTGTATTGAGCAGGACCGCTTGAGATCGTTCGACTTATACTGACTTATTGAAGAACTTGATCTCAGTTATTATGGATGTTCATGCTCTTAATCCCTATACAATAACCTCAACATGTAAGGCATCATGTATTTCTTTGATTCATCAATGGGTGAGATTTACATGTAATTAAATTAATAAACTCGGTGAGTTGGGAAATAGTACTGTCTTTATGGTGTGCTGTTGATTGTAGAAGGAATCCGTGTTCGACATAGGTTAATGATGTCCCCTTATGGAGCTCATAAGGTTAATCATGTAAACCCTGCAGGTAGATTTATTCCAGCATGATAATAAGGTTGAGTGGTTCTACTCTCGGATGAGATATTAATTATGGAGTTTTCAGTAACTTAATTAATTAATGGGCATTGTATATCTTAATCATGGGGAGACTAACAGACTCGTAATAAGAAGGAGCCCATAACGTAATTATGGGATTAGAACAATAGTGCAATAATAATATTTTAGTATATATTATTATTGTTGGACTTAAGTATAAGCTTTGGGCTAAGCTTGGATACTTAAGCCCAATGGATGTCCAACTCTAATTCATCCTCCTGGTCCCTGCTGTAGCTCATATATAAGTCATCTCAACTGTCCAAAAACCCTAATCTAACTGATTAATCACGCCTAACATTGTGAGGAGGGTGAGGGAACAACAGATTAAGAAGATCTCAAAGATCGTCACCCACACGACGTTGAGATTGGACTTTGGAATACAGTAGATGACCGATCTGTGAACTTGCATGATTTTTCTAAAATTGTATAGAACTCAGAACTGGATGCGTATATACTGATGGAAAGTCACTAAAGAGAGGATCGTTTTGGCATGTAGATCACTCAAATCGGAGATCAGATGAGAGAGTTATACTCAAAACGGTGAGGCTGAGCAGACTGCCGGTGAGAATTCATCTTCTTCAACATACCCTGGTGAAAGGTAATACATTTCTTTATTTTTTTGCTTTCACTGAATTAGAAACGTATGGAACCCTAACATTTTATGTTAACCAAACGATCGAATAGATTTGTCTCAACAAGAGTCTGTGTATGATAGAAAAGGTGTTGTTATTTTCAAAAGTGAGCACCTTTATGTTCTGCAAAGACATCTACTATAACTGACATTGAACAAATTGAAGATGATGTTGATAACACTTCTGATAACACTGACAGTATTGCATTGCTTACTAAGAAATTTGAAGCTTACTTGAGAAAACAGAAAAACAAGTCTAGTGCAAACATTCAGCCTAAGATAGAGATTAATAATTCCCCTCAAACTTCTACTCGTAAACCCCCTCAAAAAGAAAATTTAAGTATGATCCTGAATTTAGGAAAAAGCTCATTTGTAATGAATGTACTGGTTTTGGTCATTATGCAAATGAATGTGCTAACACTCTTCTGAAGAAAAGGATGTGCTTAAATGTTTCATTGTGTGATGATGAGTCTGAAGGAGATCTGGACACAAACGAGGAAGAACTTGCATTTCTGTCTGAATGTGTAAGAGAAGGATTTTCTGAAAGTGATTCAGATGTTGAGCTTGATGTGACCACATTGGTATTGACATCAAACAAGTTTCAGTCTACTTCTGAGTATGATGTGAACTGTACTAATGCTTTTACTTCTAGAGTAGCTACATTTGAAGAGCCATTGGAAAGCAAAATTGTTGAACTTTTGAAAGAATTAAAGGCTGTCAACCAAGAGAATGATGGACTGATTGAGACCATAACAACTTGAGGTAAATCTTACTAAAAAGGATATTGAAATTTCAAAACTCCAAGAACAGTTAGCTACTTCAACACTGAGTTTCAAAAAGTACTCTAAAGGTACATCTGTTTTGAATGAACCTCTGTCTGTCTGTTGGTAAATCTAATATGTGTGGGCTTGGATTTTCTGAAAACACATATCCTTTTAGCTTTGAAAAACCTGTTGCATTTGTGAAACCTGGTTTAAATGTTATGTCTAAAAAGTTTCCAAAACAAAGAGGCAGAAGGACTTTTATTTGTCATTACTGTTTAGTTCCTGGACACATTCGTCCCTTTTGTTTTAAACTGAAAGATGATCTGCACTCTGGAAAAGTGTTACCTGAAATGTTACCACACAAGTATTCACACACACCTAGATCTGCTTGGGTTAAAAAACCAAAAGTGCTATTTAATGTGGTCTGTACTTCTTTACAAGCATGTGTACCTAGTTTATGGTATTTTGATAGTGGTTTTC
This sequence comes from Pogostemon cablin, assembly GCA_023678885.1. Lineage (NCBI taxonomy): Eukaryota > Viridiplantae > Streptophyta > Magnoliopsida > Lamiales > Lamiaceae > Pogostemon > Pogostemon cablin. Next base: position 8,956,921 of record CM043008.1, on the reverse strand, counting down.
TAGACATATGATTAGAAATGTTGAATACTTGAAAGACTATGAAACTTTTGATGGTGGAAAAGTTATATATAGTGGTGGCTCTAAAGGAAACATTGTTGGAAAGGGAACTTTAAATGTCAAAGGTTTTCCAAATCTAAAGAATGTGCTGCATGTTGAAGGTCTACGTGTTAATTTGATAGGCATAAATCAACTTTGTGATGATAATTTGCATGTGAAGTTTGATAAGAATTCATGCTATTTGCTTGATGAAACTGATAATTGTGTGATGGTTGGTAATCGATCTGCTGATAATTGTTATCTTATTAGTAACAACACTTACTGCAACATCTCACAACATGATGAATGTGTACTTTGGAATAAAAAATTTGGCCATGTGAATTACAGAAATTTACAAAAATTGGTTAAGTTAGAAGTTGTTAAAAAGTTCTACCTAAGCTCAATTTCAGAAATTCACCTGTATGTGGTTCATGCCAAAGAGGTAAATAGGTAAAGTCTTCACATAAAATCACATCACTGTGCACTACTTCTAGATGCTTTGAACTCTTTCATATGTATCTAATGGATCCTATGGAAATTGAAAGTTTTGGTGGAAAAAGGTATTCCTTGATTGTTGTTGATGATTTTTCTAAATTTTCATGGGTTGAATTCATTAGAGAAAAATCAGAAACTTTTGAAGTGTTCAAAATTCTTTACAAAAGGTTCAAGAATGCTTTTAATCTTAGGATTTATAGGATTAGGACTGATCATGGTAGAGAATTTGAAAATCATGTGTTTTATGAGTTTTGTGAAAAGAAAGGTATTGTTCAAGAATTTTCCTCTCCTAAAACTCCACAATAGAATGGTATAGCTGAAAGAAAAAATAGAACACTTCAATAAATAGCTAGGGTAATGCTTACTTCAATGAATGTGTCTAAAAGTTTTTGGACTGAAGCATTGAATACTACATGCTATGTGTCAAACATAATTCATTTTAGACCTGGATGTTTTATTACTTCTTATGAGATGCTGTACAAGAGGAAACCTAATCTGAAATACTTTCATGTCTTTGGTTGTATGTGTTTTGTACTGAATGATAGAGAATATCTATCCAAATTTGATTCTAAGAGTGATAAAGGGTTGTTCATAAGTTATTCTAAAAATAGCAAAGCTTATAGAGTGTTTAATCTTATAATTAGAACTGTACAAGAGTCTGTTAATATTGTGTTTGATGATTCTTCCAATATTGCAGGTAGAAAGACAGATGATAATATCTCTGATCTGATTGAAAACATAGAACTCACAGAACCAGCTAACAATGTTGAACCGAATGTGATCACCCCTCCTACAACATCAAAAGCTGAATTAGAAGAGAATGAGAACTAGCATTTCAGAACTCCTGGAAACTCTCTAGTTTGAAGATACAAGAAGGATCACCCATCTTCACAGATCATAGGAGATACCTCAACAGGTGTTCTAACCAAAAGAAAAGGTAAGATGAAAGATATGGTAAGATCTGTTTGCATGTCCAATTTATGCAATCAGGTATGTGCTCAAGGCTACTATTCTTCTGTTGAACCTAAAATGTGACTAAAGCTTTAAAAGATGAATGTTGGATTGAGGCTATGCAAGAAGAACTTGAACAATTCACTATAAATAATATTTGGAGTCTAATTCCTAGTCCTGCAAACACTAATGTTATTGGAACAAAGTGGATTTTCAAGAATAAAACTGATGAATCTTGAAATATAGTAAGAAACAAAACAAGACTTGTTGCAAAAGGCTACACACAGGTTGAAGGTATATATTTTGATGAAACATTTGTACCTATAGCTAGAATAGAGTCTATTAGGCTTCTCTTAGCTATTGCATGTTTTGTTTTAATTAAACTCTTTCAAATGGATGTTAAAGCTGCCTTTTTGAATGGTGTGTTAACTGAAGAAATTTTTGTTGAACAACCAAAAGGCTTTGTTTATCCATTCTATCCTGAGCATGTGTATAAACTGAAAAAGGCTTTGTATGGATTGAAACAAGCTCCTAGAGCATGGTATGGTAGCCTTACTGATTTTCTAATTTAGTTTGGTTTTATAAGAGGTGAGGCTTATAGAACTCTTTTCATTAAGCATGAATCTGATGGTTTCTTGATTGCTCAGATATAAGTTGATGACATTTTATTTGGAGCAACATCACAGGTTATGATGGACAACTTTATAAAAGCTATGACTACCACATTTGAAATGAGCATGGTTGGTGACCTAAATTACTTTTTAGGACTCTAAATCAAGTAAGGAGACAGTGGTATTTTCATTTCACAGAGTTAGTATGCAAGAAACTTGGTGAAAAGGTTTGGTCTTGAAAATTCTAAGCCAATAAAGACACCTTTGGGAACTTCAATGAAACTGTGCAGAGATAATGCTGGATCAGATGTTGATCACACTTTGTATAGATCTATGATTGGTAGCCTTCTGTACTTAACTGCTAGCAGACCTGACATCATGTTTAGTATCTGTATATGTGCTAGGTACCAAGCTAATCCCAAGGAATCTCACATGTAAGCTATTAAAAGGGTTATCAGATATGTAGCTGGAACAAGTGACATGGGCTTATGGTTTTCTAAGGATACAAATAGCCCACTTGTTGGCTATAGTGATGCAGACTGGGCTGGAGACTGTGATGACAGGAAGAGCACAAGTGGTGGATGTTTCTATATAGGTAACAATCTTGTTTTCGCATTCTAAAAAGCAAAAATGCATTTCACAATTGATCATTGTCATTTTCACCTAGATTTTAGTGTCTTTATTTGTGGATTTTTGGATATTTTATCCGAATTTGTGTTACTTTTGGTGGAGTTATTGTTATTTTGAGGAATGTGGTATGATTCGATAGAATTATGTAAATGAACTTAAATATGTGTAAAACAGATCAAGAAATGGACAAAAATGGAGTCGGGAGAGAAACGAAGTTAGAAGGACACAACCTGCTTGTATACGGGCCATGTGCGGAACACGCCCTATAACAAGTGGCCGTGTATTGTCATCAGAAATCGCTGCTTGCCCAGGAGGATAGCCGTACGATGGAGCACGGGCTGTGCGTTGCTACACGCTCCATGTACGGAGCACGACCCTGTAAGAAGAAGCCATGTACTTACATAAAAAAATGCTGCACGGCCACGACCAAGGCCGTGTAATGCAGCTCGAGCCCTGTCCTGAAGCACGCACAATACGCCGAAGTAGGTGTGCCCTACGCGGGCCGTGTGCTGCTACACGGGCCGTCTAGGTGCAAAAACCTGTACAGTTTTGAGAAAGTTCCGAAAGTTTCTAGAAGGTCCATTAGTGATATAAAAGGATGACTTGTGCAAATATTTGAAGAGAGATCAGATTGAGAGCAGTTACACACACTAACACACCACATTTCCTCACACACTTGATCCATAATCCATTTCTACCATCTATATCCATCCAATTTCCAATTGATCTCCACTTTCACTCCATAAATCCATCATTCCGTCCATCCTTCCACCATTTGAGAAGATTGAAGCGTCAAGGATTGAAGAGTTTGATACATTGAAGAGGAGGAGAGGTCTTTCCATGCAAGGGAAGCCAATCTACTTTCCAATTGTTGAATTTCTTCTTATTATGGCACAAATGGAGCAAAACTTGATTTGTATTGAATTAATCACCATATTTAGTGGCTAGTCCTATAGTAGGGCTAATCATATGAATGGTTGAGGTGAAGAGTTAGATATGTAAAACTTGAGTAATGATTTGAATTGATTTGTGGATTTTCTTTTATGATATATCAATCATGTTTCATTTTAATGTTTGTGTGATCAAATCTTCTATTCATAGTATTAGGATGACCATTCCAATATTGTGAGTGGATGTTTAATTGAATTATACATTGAATTGTGCATGCAAGTTAGTATAAGGGGAGGTAAGTCATACCCTTCTTAAGCTTAGAACATTCGTAGAGGGACACTTAAGAAATTGAGTGAAAAGAACCAACTTATGATCATAGTACCTTAAGGGAATTGAGATTAAGACCAATCTTAGGAGATTTAGGCTTGTAAAAGAGTCGAGAACCTAGTTGCCTTGGCCATAGGGACCAGGCGTAAAATTGTGATTGCTTTTAATCCACAAGTTAATGCAAATTACCATCAAGAGTTTTGCATATCTAGCTCAAGTTTTAACCATGAGTATGATTAGCCTTGCTCTCTTCTCAAGTGAATTCTACATCCATTCCATTCATCATTTGCTTGTTGTTTGATCATTTAATTTGTTAGTCTTAATTCTAGTTAATTGAGTAGAATCGTAAGTAATAGTTTTAAATAACAAAACCTTCAAACTATCATCTTTACAAAGCATAAATCAATGGAAAATCCTGATACAAGCCTCAGTTTACTTCCCTTGGGACGATATTATTATAAATTTTGTACTTGGTCACGTGTTTACTCGACGATAGAGTCTCTTACTTTTACATATTTTTATAAGAAATGCGACTAAGAACATGGCGCCGCTGCCTAGGAAATGTTAAACTTTAGGTTGTAACGAGTTTGAAGTTGATTAGTTTTGATAAGGATATTTCTTTTTTTGTTACTTGTTTACTTGTCTTGGTTGTTTGAGGAGCTAATTTGGAAATTCTTGTAGGTACATACAAACTCGTTCAAGGTCTCAATCTATAGAACCTTTGAACTTGGAATTGGAAGCTACTTTGCGAAGACAAAGAAGAGGAGTGTTAGAACCTATGGAAGAAAATATGGAAGAAGTAAGGGATAATGCAAAGATGGTTGATGAAGAAGGCAATATAAGGAATTGTCATGGAGTTAATCCGGAATTTGTGCCACAAGCGTACGCTCAACAAATGCACTTGAAAAACCAACAAATGCAAGCTATTATTCAAAACTTGATGAGACAACAAGAAGCAAGGAATAATCCTCTGGTGGTGAAAAATCAACCTCGTGAAAATGGAAACAATGGAGCGGGAATGAATGTCCGTGATCATTTTCAACCGCAATATGGGAACTATGGAATGGACCGCCATTGAATGTGAATAATTTTGAGATAAAGACGGGGTTGATCAACATGGTGCAAGCAAATCAATTTGGTGGTGGTACTATGGAGGATCCAAATGCTCACTTGGCCCAATTTACGGAGTTAGCAAACACGATAAAGATAAATGGAATAAGTGAGGATGTTGTTAAAATGAAGCATTTCTCATTTTCATTACGAGATAGAGCTATGACTTGGTATCATACTCTACCACCGGGATCCTACACCACATGGAGAGAGTTGGCACAAAGGTTCTTGAGCAAGTATTTTCCACCATCCAAGATGTTGCATCTTAAAGGGCAAATCTTTCAATTCAAGCAATTGCCACTTGAGACATTTAGTGAATCATGAGACCGATTCAAAGAGATGCTAAGGAAGTATCCCCAACACGGAGTCCCCAAAGAGCAACAAATAGGATTTTTCTATGCCGGTTCACACGGAAGTGAGAGGATGCTTATTGATTCTTCGGCAGGAGGTTCAATTTTGGGTTAAACTCCAGAAAGAGCAATTGCTATATGTAAGGAAGTAGCTTTGAATACGGGTCAATGGCCTATGAATCGTGCACCGGGGATGTATGAAAGGGAAAGAATTGCTAAGATGGAAGAAGTGTGCTTGCAATAAGTGAAAAAGGTGGAGATGCCTAAGGAAGATATGACCGACAAAGCAATCAAGGAGATACTAAAGAGGATGAATGCTAATATGCAAATATCTCCGAATTCTACACCGGGTTTTGAATCAACAAGTGCTTGCTAGTCCTCAACAAGGTATGTCATTGCCCTTGATGAATCAACAAGTGTTTACTAATCCTCAACAAGACATGACTATGCCTAATATGGGTAAATCTTCTCAAAGTTGTCAAATGCCTACCTCTATGCCTCAACAAGGTATGTCCTCTAATTTTGGAAATCAAGATACATGGTGTCCGCCGGAGATGACTCTTGAGGAAGTTGCCTTCATGCAAGGAAGGAACTTCCAAGGAAATAATGGTGGTAATTTTGAAAATCATGGAGGAGGATATCCACAAAGACAAGGAGAATGGGGCCAAGGTAATTTTCAAGGAAATTTCAATCAACTTCGTAGGTATGAGAATTTGTCATATGGAAATCAAGGGAATGCCCTCACTCTTCCACCGGGCATTAATCCGGGGGAGAAAGCTCAAAATGGTAAAGGGAAGCCTACGGTGGAGGATCAAATAGGAAAAATGTTTGAGCTCATGAAGCATGAAAAGGATGTGAGGTTGCTAGAGAAAGAAGAAAGAAGGCAAGAAAGGGAAGTGAATGATCGGAGATTTAAAGCAATTGAGACTCACATTAGTCAAATGACAAGTGAAAAGGGGGATGTTCATCATCAAGGGAAATTTCCATCTACAACCATTACTAATCCAAAAGAGCAATGTAAGGCTATTGAACTTCGTAGTGGAACAAGATACGAAGGGCTTTCTATGCCAACGAAAGTAGAGGAGGTAGAATGTGAAGTGGAGCCTATTGAAAGCTTGGATGAAGAAGGGAAAGAGAAAGAAGCTGAAATAGTTTAAAAAGATGAAAGTACTCCTATACTTGAAAAAGAAAAAGTCGAGTCTCCAAAGAAAGGGGAAAGATGTAGAGAAGGAAAACGAAAAGAGAGAGAAGAGAAGTTTGAAAGAGATGAATGGGGAATTCCTAAGTTACCCGTTGTAATTCCGTTTCCACAAAGATGCTTAAAAAAAGGATTGGAAGAAAAATTTACTAAGTTTGTTGAAATGTTGAAGAAGATACATGTGAATATTCCTTTTGTGGAGACTTTATTACAAATGCCCAATTACTCTAAGTTTTTGAAGGATATTTTGTCAAAGAAAAGAAGCTTGGGGGAGTTTGAAACGGTGATCTTAACGGAGGAATGTAGTGCTATCTTGCAAAAGAAACTTCCCCCTAAATTGAAAGATCCGGGGAGTTTCACTATCCCATGTGAGATGGGAGAGCATGAGAACTACAAGGCCTTATGTGATTTGGTAGCTAGCATTAATTTGATGCCATTGTAAATTTTTAAGAAATTGGGTATTGGTGAGGTCAAACCGACATCGGTTACACTTCAATTAGCCGATCGATCGTTGACATATCCAAAAGGAATTGTGGAAGATATTTTGATCAAAGTTGGCAAGTTTGTATTTCCCGTTGATTTTGTGGTACTAGATATGGATAAAGATTCGAATGTTCCATTAATACTCGGTCGTCCATTCCTTGCCAAGGGAAAAACATTGATTGATGTGGAGAAGAGAGAGCTTACTTTGAGGGTAAATGAAGAAGAGGTGATATTTTCATTGAGAGAGGCTATGAGGTATCCCAAGAACAAGAAGGAATATGGAAGATTGAAGGTTGTGGATAACATTGTTGAAGAACATATGTACCATCTTCACTCCAAGGATCCGTTGGAAATTATCATAAGCCATTCTTACTCAATTAAATCTTTAAAATTTAAATCCTTTTTTTGTTTGGAAAATGATGAAATGATTGATGATTTACATGGTTTAAATGCTTGTAGGGCACTCACGAATGAAGAAGCAAAGGAAATATCACCGGTAGAGAAACTTGATGAAGAACCAAAAGAGGAAGTGCAAGAGAAGAAGAAGTTAGAGTTGAAACCATTGCTGGAGCATTTGAAGTATGCTTACTTAGAAGATAATGAAACTTATTCGGTAATCGTATCCTCTTCCCTTAATGATTTAGAATTAGAAAGATTGTTAAGAGTTTTAAGAGAGCATAAATCTTCTATTGGTTGGAGCATAAAAGACTTGAAAGGTATTAGTCCATCTATATGCATGCATAAGATTCATTTGATTGATGATAAGAAGTCTTGTGTGAAAAATCAACGTAGATTAAATCCTATAATGCAAGAAGTGGTAAGAAAAGAGGTGTTAAAATGGCTTGATGCAGGATTAATCTTTTCAATTAGTGATAGTCAATATGTAAGTCCCTTACATGTAGTGGCAAAAAAGTTTGGTATGACAATTGTTAGATCTGATACAAATGAAACCATTGCCACTAGAATTATCACGGGTTGGACAGTGTGTTGATTATCGTAAATTGAATGAAAATACTCGTAAAGATCGTTTTCCATTGCTATTCATAGACCAAATAATGGATCGTCTTGCGTGGCATGAGTACTATTGTTTTCTTGATGATTATTTCGGGTACAATCAAATATTGATTGCACCGAAAGACCAAGAGAAGATAACTTTCACATGTCCTTATGGTACATTTGCATTTACAATGATGCTGTTTGGTCTATGCAATGCCCCAGCCACTTTTCAACGTTGTATAGTGGCTATCTTCGATGGTTTAATTGAGAATATTATGGAGGTGTTTATGGATGACTTTTCCGTGTATGGTTCCTTTTATGATATTTGCTTGACTAATCTCACTATTGTGTTGCAGAGGTATGAATAATCGAATCTTGTGCTAAATTGGGAAAAGTGTCATTTTATGGTGACCGATGGGATAGTATTGGGGAATCATATTTCAAAGCATGGGTTAAAAGTGGATAGAGCTAAAGTGATAGTCATAGAACGTCTTCCCCCTTCTACTAGTGAGAAGGGGGTGAGATCGTTCTTAGGTCATGCGGGCTTCTATAGACGCTTTATTAAGGATTTTTCCAAAATTGCTAAACCTCTTTGTAAATTTCCTAAAAAAGATTGTCCATTTCACTTCGATGATGAATGTTGTGTATCATTTCAGGTGCTTAAGGATGCTCTCACTTCATCGCCAATACTTGTTACTCCAGATTGGAATTTGCAATTTGAACTACATTGTGATGCTAGTAATCAATCCATCGGAGTGGTGTTGGGACAAACAAGGGAGAAGAAGTTTAGAGCAATCTATTATGCCTCGAAGATATTTAATTCGTGCCAAGTCAATTATACCACCACGGAGATGGAATTTTTAGCCGTAGTGTACGCTTTTGAGAAGTTTCGACCATATTAGGTTGGAACACAAACAATTGTTTACACGAATCACGTGGCTATAAAGTACCTCATGAGTAAAAAAGATGCTAAACCTCGTTTAATCCGTTGGGTGTTGCTTTTACAGGAATTTGATGTGGTCATTAAGGATAAGAAAGGCGTGGAGAATGTGATCGCGGACCATTTGTCTAGGTTGGAGAATGGAGGTGCGAATGAGGATATAAAGCCAATTGGAGATGAGTTCCCGGATGAGGAAATTTTGCTATTGGAGGTTGAGCAAGTGTGCTCTCTCATTGTGAGTGTGCTGTCTTGGTATGCCGATTATGTTAACTTCATTGTGTGTGGAATCAAGCCCACATTACTTAATGAGTACAACGAAAAAAGGTTTCATGTTGAAGTGAAGAAGTATTTGTGGGATGAGCCATATTTGTTTAAAATTTGCAATGATGGAGTAATAAGGAGATGTGTGGCCGAGGAAGAAGTCATGGGGATTCTTGAGTTATGTCATTCGTCTTTGTGTGGAGGTCACTTCGCATATCAAAAGACGGGGGCAAATATCTTACAATCGGGTTTCTATTGACCAACATTGTTTAAGGATGCAAAGAAGTTTGTGGCTAAATTTGATAGATGCCAAAGGATAGGGGGAATAGGTAAGAGAGATGAAATACCCATGACCTTGAGGATTGATGTGGAAATATTTGATGTATGTGGCATTGATTTTATGGGACCATTTCCCTCATCAAAAGGATATGCGTACATCTTACTAGCCGTGGATTATGTGTCCAAGTGGGTGGAGGTAATCCCCACTAAGACAAATGATGCTTTGATTGTGCAAAGAATCTTGAAAAAGAATATTTTTGCTAGGTTTGGAGTTCCACATGCTTTAGTGAGTGATGGAGGATAACACTTTGTAAACAAGTTGATGGAGAGTTTGTTGAAGAGATATGGAGTGAAGCATCGAGTGGCTACACCTTATCACCCTCAAGCAAATTGTTTGGCGGAGGTCTCAAACCTCCAAATCAAGCTACTTTTGGAGAAGACCATCAATGGAGGGAGAAAAGATTGGTCGGATAAGCTTGATGATGCCTTATGGGCTTATAGGACGGCTTTTAAGAGCATTCTTGGTGTGTCACCGTATCAATTGGTCTATGGTAAAGCTTGTCACCTACCCGTAGAGTTAGAATACCGTGCACTGTGGGCTATCAAACGTCTCAATATGGATGAAAGGGAAAGTGGTCAAGCAAGGTTGTTGAAGTTAGTTGAGTTGGAGGAGTTTTGAGGAAGAGCATTTGATAACTCAATCATCTATAAGGAGAATATGAAGAGATGGCATGATGCTAAGGTAAAGAGAAGACGTTTTTTCTAGGGGACAAAGTTCTTATCTTCAATTCGAGGCTTAAGTTGTTTCCCAAAAAGTTTAAGTCCAAATGGATGGGGCCATTTGAAGTACTTGAAGTGTTGAGTGGACATACATTGAAGCTTAAGGGTCCGAATACTAAGTTTGTGGTAAATGGTCATCGAATGAAGCATTACCTATCTCTTTCTCAAAAGGAGATAGTTTATGTGGATACTCTCCCTTCTTGAACTTCTTTGATTGTGGAGTAGTAGTGTAGAATTTATTTTCTTTTGGTTTTTGTTTGATAGTTTCTTGTAGATTTGGTATGTAGGTGGTTAAGCTCGTGAGAAAAATGCCTAAGATGGAAGAAAGAGATGCTAAAGATGAGATGATGATTTATGCCTCACCACTCTTTACAAACTTAAATTTTAACACTTGTGTTAATTTAAGTTTGGGGGGAGGTGCGTGGTGGTCATACTTGATCATACGAATATCAAGGATGCACAAGAGTCATCGGGAAGAAAGTTCATGAAGAGCATTGATGGAAACAACAAGGGTATGTCTCACCACCTTTTACAAACTTAATTCGCAACTTGTTTCGATTTAAGTTTGGGGGGAGAGTGCATGGTGTGACTTATACCTTGTTTATGCTTTAGTGTGTGATGAACTATGTGTATTATATTATCTTGCAAAATGGTCAATTTTGAAATTTTCTCATGAGTTAGTTTAGTTTTGGTATGTTTGGTGGTGTTTAAGTACATTATAATCCATTGTTGATCATAAGTGTGGTGTAATTGATGTTTTGAAGTGTTGTGAGTATGAATAGGGTGTATAAGAAGTGGAAAAAACAGGGCAAAAATTAGGTGAAGTGTGAAAGTATAAAAACAGAGTGAACTGCTACACAGGTCGTGCTCCGCACATGTCCTTGTAACAGGTGGCCGTGTAGTTACATCAGAACATGCTACACAGCCAGGAGGAAGGCCGAGCTCAGAGCTCGAGCCGAGCAGTGGAGTAAGTACACTGACTGTGTTTCAGACACGGCCCTGTAACAGGTGGCCGTGTAGTTACATCAGAGCACGTTACACGGCCTCACTTGAGGCCGTACATTGCAGCACGGTCCGTGCAGGGTTTGTTTCAGGTTTTTAAAAAGGCCGATCCGTAATCATTCCACACGTCCTCCTTCTTCCGTATACACTCCGTTTGCACCCAATTCATCATTCCAAGCATACGAATCGTCCACCAAGGTGAGTTTTCAGGGATTGTGAGTGAAGTTCGTTAATTTTGCACATCCAAAACACTTCTCCACATCCAATTGTCAAGAGGTATGAATTTTTGAACCTTAACTTGTGAATTTTGATATGAATGATTGAATTGATACATGAGCTTTGTTATAAGGTGAATTTTGTATGCTTTATTGAAGGATTATCATACATATTTCAATTTGATTTTTGAATAAAATTGAATTAGGGTTCATGAGGAATAACTTGGGGATTGTGTGAGAATCATGAATTTGAGTGACTGTGTTGTGCTAATTGAAGAATTACATGAGTATAGTGTTTATTTGTGAGGAATTAAACTTAGATATTGAGGATTTGGGCATGAGGCTATGTGAATTAAATATTGAAATTATGTTGAAACTTTATGCATGCTAAGTGTTCGATGAAATGTCTAAGAGAGAGTTTTGTTGGAATTTGAATATCATATTTGAACGTTGTTTGATGATGATGTAATTTAGAATTCATATGTGTGATAACGCTTAAAATTGGTTATGAATCGTTGATTAGTCGAGATGAATGATGGTGAAGTGCATATTATAACTTGAAATACTAATGAGGTGAATAAGTATGTTGATGCATAATAGGTTCCATGCTAAGTTGAATAACTAGGGTGGAATTTAACTAAGTGCATTAACATTCTTATTAAGGTAATTGGTTATAATTTGTTGATTATTGTTTTGTAGATGGCCGAGAGGAGAGTTAGACCAAGGAATGAGGACTTCATTGTGATAACCGATCCAGAGAAATTGGCTAATTTTGATGCACAGTTGATGGAAGAAGGAATACATCCGGACAATTTCGAGGTTGAGTTTGAGGATTATTGGGGGAAGTCTGTGCTCCGTTGGCAAACATTGGCTCCGAAGATCAAGTCCACTCATTTCCAAGATACAAAAATGATGAGAGGACTAGGACTCGAGGAGGATTTGAGGAAGCTATTCCGTTTTGCTCAGATGGAAGCATTCTTTGACAAGATGCCATCAACCTACTACCACTTAACTGCAGAATTCATGAGCACATTGCAAGTCAAAAAGGATCAGAACGGGTTCCCTATTTGGATGACATTCCAGTTGGATAATGTGTTGAGAGAGAATGTTCCCCTGGCTGTGTTGAATGAGTGTTTTGGTTGCCCACCATGTCCGAACCATCAAAGTTTCTATGAAGGAGGTAATTTCAACCAATAAGAATGATGGTCGAGCTTAGTGAACGATAGGACAGAAAGAGCAGGATACGTTCCTAGTGCTTCAAAGGGGACCGTAATCTGGTGATGAGATACTTGGAGAAGATAATCTCAAATACCATTTTAGGGAGATTTGAAGGTGGATCTGTGGGAGAAAAGTAGCTTTACATCATGTTTTGCATCTACAATGAGCGACCATTGAATGTTGCAGCACACTTTGTGCAACATACGGATAGAGTTGCTAAGAGGCAATCTTCTTAAGGTCTAATGCTAGGAGGGATGGTTACTTTGATAGCTCAAGGATTTGGAGTTAATCTTGCAGGGATGGAGAATCGGATGGTGAGTGAAGGGTTGAATTACCAACAGTTGATGAGAATGGAGTTCTTAACCATGGTTGGGAACCAATACTGTTTGAGGCAGGAAAAGGAAGCTCCATTTCCCTTTCCAACTCCGAAGCTCACTACGGTTTACACTAGAATGAGGTTTGCCAACTTGGCAATGGCTAGTACGAATCACTCAAGGGTCGTGAGAGCTTTCTAGAGGAGAAATTGTGATGAAGTGGAAGAGGTTCTAAGACAGATGAGAGTGGAAGAGATCCTCGAGCTAGCTAACTTGAAAGCCGAGCCAGTGCCAATGGAAGGAGATGAGCAAGGAGAACAACCGGAGCAGGTAGAGTTTGAGGAGTAGGGCCCTGATACACTATAGTTCGAGGAAGAAGAGCAATAGCCGCTAGTGGGACCTGACCAAGGGAATGATAGATGGAATTACATGATGGATGAGGTACGAGATATGAGGCACGTACAACAGACTTACAGAGCACAGATCAGGGAGATCCAGCCGGAGCATGGAGCGTATATTCAGGAGCTCAGAGCTGGACAACATCAGAGAGAGTATTACGAGGAGCGATCACGGGTGCACGCCAACAACATGGAGGAGATGCTAACGATGATGTTCAAATTCTAGTTCCCCGGATCTCCTTGTGAATACATTCCATGGAATGCCTATCATCCACCTCCGCCTCTAGAGCAATGAAGGGAGTACTTTGAGTGCTCGGTACTTTTGTCCATTCATCTTAGCTATGATTAGATTGTTGGAAGAATTTTTGAACTGATTTGATTTGATTCGGTTGGTTTGTACTTAAATTGTGTGATTTTGGGAGGTTTTCGTATTTTGGGATTATTTTATTTTAGTTTTATGCGAATTTCTTTTAGTTATTTTGGTATTTTGGTTTTATTTTTATTATTTGGATGTGATGGGAATTTAATTTTCATTGCTATGGATGTGAATTGATGTGTTGATACTTTTTGATGGATGATTTGGTTTATGCATGTTATATGTTTTTGTATTGTTTGGAGTTTTTTTCCTTTGATCATTGAGGTGTTTGTTGTTATTTTTATTCTTGTATGGATGGTTTGGTGGTATGTTTTTGGGAAGGAGTTGAGTAATATTTGAATATGAGCTATAATGCATTGTTTGTGATGAGTGATGGCAAGCATGTTAATGGTTTCTACTTGTTGAAATTGTGACATGAATTATATAATTTGCTCAATTTTGAGAAGTATGTAGGGTAATTAGGTTTCTTTTGGTACAAGCAAAAGCTTGTGAAACTTGAGCCTCAACCGTGCCTCCATGGTTAATTCTTGATGAGAGGACCGGTTGAACTTAGACAAACTAGAACTTGCTCATGGACTATAGGAATGAGGCCTAAATAGTAAAAATTTGTGAAATGATCTTAGGCCATCCTTGATGAATGAAATCATAGCCATAAAACTTCCCTACCAAAAACATTATCCCTAGTAAGCCACTTTGAGCCTATAAGCCTTTTTCTTTGTGATTCAAACACAATACAAGCCTTTAAAATCCACTTGAGCCTTATATATAACCTAAGTGTGGATGATTGAGGAGATAATGGTTTACAATGTTTGATGTGAGAATTATGCTAGAAAAGAAAGGAAATGGTAAACAAATAAGAAAAGAATGAAAAGAGCTAAAGCAAAAATGCACATGCGACCTCAAGACAAGAAAAATGAGCAAATCAACAAAAAATGAGCTCATGGAATTCAAAAGTCAAAAGAAAAGGAGCATGCAAAAATCAAGAGAAGCTCAAGAATTCCAAGGAATGATAATGAATAATGCTTATGATTAAAGAAGAAAGTAAAGGAAGCTTGAAAGTGAGTAAGTTGGAGAAAGGTATCATCTCTTAAATTACTTACACTTGATTAGTCACTATTATCCAAAATCTCCTACCCTACCAAAGAGCCTAAACATTACATCCAAAAGATAAAGACCTTTTTGATCACTTATTGAAACTAGGTTGACTTGTGAACATAGTCCATGAGCAAGCCTATGGTGAGTCGGTTCTAACCGATTGATGAGTAATGTTAAAAACCCTACTTTATAGAGTGTAGAGTGAATTTGATATCCTATTAGAGGCTTGGAATGAAAGGGATTTGATTACTCTTTTGTCATTCTTAAGATTGAACTTGTTAATTTTTCATGTTATAAGTTTGATGATGTAAAGATACTTAATAAGAATTTGTAGTCCTTATTACTTGTGATGTATTGTGGTTTATGTTCGTTAGATGTTTTCTAGGTAAAAATTACTCCTCTTGTATATTATTTTTCATTGTTCAAGGACGAACAATACTTTAAGTTTGTGGGGTTGATCGTTGTCATTTTCACCTAGATTTTAGTGTCTTTATTTGTGTTACTTTTGGTGGAGTTATTGTTATTTTGAGAAATGTGGTATGATTTGATAGAATTGTGTAAATGAGCTTAAATATGTGTAAAATAGGTCAAGAAATGGACAAAAATGGAGTCGGGAGCAACGGAGTCGGAAAGACACAACCTGCTTGTACATGGGCCGTGTGCGGAACACGACCCTGTAGCAAGTGGCCGTGTATTGCATCAAAAATAGCTACTCGCCCAGGAGGATGGCCGTGCAATGGTACACGGGCCGTGCGTTGCTGCACACTCTGTGTGCGGAGCTCGGCCCTGTAAGAAAAGCCTTGTACTTACATCAAAAAACGCTGCACAGCCATGACCAAGGCCCTGTACTGCAGCTCGAGCCGTGTCCTGAAGCACATACAACACGCCGATGTAGGTGTGCCCTACACGGGCCGTACGCTACTACACAGGCCGTGTATGTGTAAAAACCTGTGCAGTTTTGAGAAAGTTCTGGAAGCTTCTAGAAGGTCCATTAGTGATATTAAAGAATGACTTGTGCGAATTTTTGAAGAGAGATCAGATTGAGAGCAATTACACACACTAAAACACCATATTTCCTCACACGATCCATAATCCATTTCTACCATCTAGATCCATCCAATTTCTATTTGATCTCCACTTTCACTTCATAAATCCATCATTCCATCCATCCTTCCACCATTTGAGAAGATTGAAGCAACAAGGACTAAAAAGTTTGATACATTGAAGAGGAGGAGAGGTCTTTCCATGCAAGGGAAGCCAATCTACTTTCCAATTGTTGAATTTCTTCTTATTATGGCACAAATGGACCAAAGCTTGATTTGTATTGAATTAATCACCATATTTAGTGGCTAGTCCTATAGTAGGGCTAATCATATGAATGGTTGAGGTGAAGAGTTAGATATGTAAAACTTGAGTAATGATTTGAATTGATTTGTGGATTTTCTTTTATGATATATCAATCATGTTTCATTTTAATGTTTGTGTGATCAAATCTTCTATTCATAGTATTAGGATGACCATTCCAATGTTGTGAAGTGGATGTTTAATTGAATCATACATTGAATTGTGCATGCAAGTTAGTATAAGGGGAGGTAAGCCATACTCTTCTTAAGCTTAGAACATTCATAGAGGGACACTTAAGAAATTGAGTGAAAAGAACCAACTTATAATCATAGTACCTTAAGGGAATTGAGATTAAGACCAATCTTAGGAGATTTAGGCTTGTAAAAGAGTCGAGAACCTAGTTGCCTTGACCATAGGGACTAGGAGTAAAATTGTGATTGCTTTTAATCCACAAGTTAATGAAAATTACCATCAAGAGTTTTGCATATCTAGCTCAAGTTTTAACCATGAGTATGATTAGCCTTGCTCTCTTCTCAAGTGAATTCTACATCCATTCTATTCATCATTTGCTTGATGTTTGATGATTTACTTTGTTAGTCTTAATTCTAGTTAATTGAGTAGAATCGTAAGTAATAGTTTTAAATAACATAACCTTCAAACTATCATCCTTACAAAGCATAAATCAATGGAAAATCCAGATACAAGCCTTAGTTTACTTTCCTTTGGGATGATATTATTATAAATTTTGTACTTGGTCACGCGTTACTCGACGCTAGAGTCTCTTACTCTTACACATTTTTACAACACAATCCACTGCTGAATCTGAGGATATAGCTGCTAGTAGTTGTTGCACACAATTGCTTTGGCTTAAAAAGATGTTAGATGACTATGTGCTTGAGACAAACACCTTGATGATTTAATGTGATAATACATGTACAATTAATATTCCTAAAAATCCTGTGCCACATTCTCTAACTAAACATATAAGTATAAGCAATCATTTAATAAGAGATTTAGTTGAGAAAGAGGTTGTAAAGTTAGAGTACATTCCCACTGAGAAACAAATTGCTGATATTTTCACTAAGGCATTTGATTAACTAGGCACAGTTGTAAAAAAAATCAAAGGTCTTGTTTGGTTTCAAAAAGAAAAATAAGAACACTCTTGAACTACAACTGAGTAACCAAACACACGGGGCTGACAACCATGATGTGATCTTTTCAAAAGGTGGTATGTTTTCTTGAGATTAAGTGCATAAAATTCTATAAAAGGATAAAAGTGTATGTGTGCCTACAAAATTCACCCTTATTTGATTTTTCCAGAATATCTTTAGCTTCTTCAAAATTTTCTATTAAATTATTTATTTCATTTCATTAATTGATAAAATATTACAGTATTTCAATTTATATTGCATATTGTTTCTTATATTTTAATGGGCAGATTTTCTCTTATTTTTTTGGCCACGTATTTTATCTCCCACGTTCTTACATATTGGTAGTTATTTGTGTTAATGGGATGATAACCTCCAACTAGGCATCACTTCTTCTCTTCTTCTTTTCATGTGATATATTGCCTATATATGATGATGGTTGGCTAGAAGATATTGTGCATTATTGTTTCTTTTCCTTAATTCTTGTGCACTATTTCTTCTAATTTTTGAAGTTGAAAAGCTTTGATTGTCTCACTCACACATCATATAATGTCTTCTCCCTCCAAAAAAATCCATTCTAACCCTTCTTCTCCCGCAAGCTCTCCACACTCTGCAACACTGTTTAGTGTAAAAATCTACATGTTTTAGGGTCCGATTTAGCACTGTTTTATGGAATTTATATTTGTATTTTAGCACTAAATGGTTAATTTTAATATATTTAAGATATTGGTGCATTTGAGGTGTTATTTCGTATTTTTAGGTTGAAAACGGATTAAAAGTGTAAATTTGGAATGAAGAGTGAAATCGTGAAATAATGCTGAAAAACGCATGTCCAATTTGCATAATTTTTCTGTATTTGTGTAGAAGTCCAAATTGATCATGTGATATATGGATGGAAAGCTACAGAAGAGAAGGTCATTTTGGCTCAAGAAACATCTCAATCGGAGCTTAGACGAGAGAGTTATGATCAAAATGGTGGAGTCGTAAAAGCCGTGCCGACCCTGCACGACTCGTGCTAGTCTTGGCACGGGTCGTGCCAGCCACATGAAGCACTTTTGCCGGCCAAGATCAGCATGACCGCCCATCACGTCCCGAATGAGCGCCGAGACTGCCTAGCATGCCCCGAAGGATCACTACTTGTGCCACACTCAAATGGATGAATTTTTAGGAGTTCTTTATACGGTTGGAAAGCCAACGAAGAAAGGATCGTGTTAGGATAAAAATCACCTCAATCGAAGATTGGATTAAGAAATTATGAGCAAAACTGTGAGGTCTCATAGACTGTCGATGGGTGGCACGACTCATGCGGAATTGCAGCACTAGTGGGTGGCACGACTAGTGCCAAGCCCTAGCATGTCCGAAACGTATTTTTTTGGCCTGTTCGTGTTTTTGACGTGAAAAAGCCCAATTTTGATAGAGAATTCAAAATTTTCCTACCTTCAACTATAAAAGGACCCATTTGGGTGTTCCAAATCCTAACTCTCCATAACTCTCCATGTTCGTTCATACTTTTTCATACCCTTTCACCGCATCATCCCATCCATCCATCCTGGGGAGTTCATCATTGATGCTTACTTGAGAAGGAGAACAAGAAGGTTCAGAATCACGGAAGAAAGAATGAAGAATCACGCCACATCTAGGGTTTTCTTATTCTTTCTTTTAAGCTTTTGAATTATAGGCCTATGAGATTGTTTCATACCTAACCATCTGTGTTGCTTATAACACCATGGGCTAATACTTCTTGGATAGTGCTAGGTTTCGAAGGTTGAATTGGTTTGAATTGATGATCTAGAATAGGTTAGATACCTGCAGTATACTTATTCCCTTATTAATGCTTTGAATTTAGACTTATATTTTTGTCTTATATGATCTGTCCTTATGCATTTATATGTCATTGTCTTATGCATATTTATGCTTGTTGCTTATGTTATATAAGAATTATATTTGTCAACCTGTTATGGGTAAGGGGATATAACCATATAACCTTTATTCATTAGAATAATTAATATTAGAAACTTAATATATCTATTACTTACCATTCTAGAGGATTTGGTTTCTTAGATTTTCAGGTGGGAATTGGGGATTAATTCTTAAGTACCTATATAGGAAAGTCTAGTGCTCTAGCCTTTACTGGAATTTTTCATGAAGTACCTAGAAAGGGATTAGGAATTATTCTTCTGCATCTGAGGGTTTAAACCAGATTTATGTGTTAAGTTTATTTAAAAGAGGGATTTAACATAATTAAGTGATTACTTTCATAAGAACTGCAGGAATTCTAACTGATTGTCTAGTGATTTGATTTGACCAATTTAACTAGATTTTCTAGTGCTATCTATCTTCTCTCTTGAACACTTCATCCTTATTCTATTTGTTATTTTATTATAAGTACTTATTTTTTGCTTTCTTAGGTTTAATTAAATTCACTTATAAACTCAGATTTGTATTAGGTTAGAGTTGTCACAAACAAATTAAATAGTAAGTTTAGAAATATCCTTTGGGTTCGATAATAGACTTGGTCACATGCTGAACTACAATTGATTCCCTAGGCTTGGGGACACGCAAAAAGGTGAACAAGCAAATGGCGTCGTTGCCGGGGATAATTCCCTAGGCTTTACTATTTAATTCTTTTTGCGATTTATTTTAATTTAGGACGTTAAATTTTTAATTGCTTTTATTTTATTTTATTTTATTTAGATCCAAACTATTCTAATCAGCTACGTCAGCATAGGTAAAATTAGCTAAGATGGCTGACGATCAGGCCCCAACTCCCATGCGGGACCAGTACAAGCTGAAGCATACCATGAATGTAGGATTGAATCGACCTGCAATCATTGCGGAGAGTTTTGAGTTGCCATTTGGACTGATCCAAATGGTACAAGCACAACAGTTTAGTGAAAATCCTTTGCAAATCCTAGCGAGCATCTGCAGTTATTTGATGAGTATGCGAGGACGCAGAAGCATAGGAATGTTCCGGAGGATGTTATCATAATGAGGCTTTTCCCATTCTCACTAACGGGGAAAGCCAAAGAGTGGTACAATAACCTTCCTGCAGGATATTGTACTACATGGGAGCAGTTGGCAGATAAGTTCTTGAATAAGTACTTCCCTCCTTCCAAGAGCTTTAATGTGAAGCAAAAGACCACACTATTTAAACAAGGAGCCTTGTAGAGTTTCTATGAGGTGTGGGAAAGGTTCAAGGAGCTATTGCGATGTGGTCCTCAACATGGATTTACAAAATACACCTACTTAGGCTTCTTCTGTCAAGGCCTAAGAAGTGAATCAAGAGCGTTAGTGGATGCAACAGCTGGTGGATCGATCTTTAAAAAGTCAGCAGATGAAGCAGAAGAGATCTTTGAGGAGATGGCAGCTGACACTTATGATTAGCCTATGGAGAGATCAGAATGAGTCATTTTTGATAAAGTGGCAAAAGTAGAAGTTCAGGTCAACAGCAGTGAGCTGTCAGAACTAAAGAGTCAACTCAGTGAGCTACATAAGAAGATGGATCATCTCGAACTAGGAAACAGAGGAGAGGAAGGTATGATGGTTGGAGATAAAGATCAGATTGAGGAAGCGAATTATGCTATGGGTCAGAATTTTCAAGGGGATTACAGAAATAGACAGAATTTCATACCTAGTAATCAGCAATGGAGAAGGAATAACCAAAGAAATTCCAACTTCAACAATCAAAGAAGAAATGAGAATTTATCTTATAGAAACCCGAGTAATGCAGTAGCATCTACTCCAGGTGTAGATTCAACCCATAAGCCTGTTAAAGGAAGAGCAACCATGGATGATGAGATGAAACTGTGGATGAAGCAGCAAGGAGAACCGTTGAACTTGATGGTCAAGCTGATGATGACAACTAAAGAGCAAGCTGAAAGAAACTGATATTGCTATTGGAAAGTTGCAAGCTGCAATAGAAAGATTAGAGCAGCAAGGTAAGTTTCCATCCCAAATAGTGATGAATTCAAAGGAGCAAGTTATTGCTATCACCCTGAGGAGTGTAACGCAGTACAAAGGTCCGACAATGCTATCAGATAGACCTGGACATGAAACAGAGGCTGAAAAATCAGACAAAATTGAGCACGTCTACGCTGACATGCGGCACGACTCATGCCGTCCTGAAATCAGTGCGCCGCGCGCATCGTGCCAGCCAACGGAAGCCACTGTGTGTCACAGGACCGCCGAGGGTGTCGGCATGACCTATCAATTTGCCGGCACGACTCATGTAGAGGCATAAAATCTGCCGATTCTGAGTAGTACAACTTCCGGCACGACTCTAGTGCTAGCTGGCATGACTCGTGCCTATCTTCGGCGGAAACATCAGAATTTCATCTCGATCCTTGTGCAGCTGAACTCGTCCAGAATGATTTTTAGGTGCCTAAAACTCAGGAAAAGTTGAAAGAACCTAAAGTTAGGTTGAAAAAGTGGCAAATAACTAAGGCAGCAAGAAAAGAAAAAGAAAAAGAAGTGGAATTTGAGAGGGATATTTGGGGGATTCAAAAGACAAAGAATCCTATTCCATTTCCACATCAATTTTTGAAGAAAGGATTGGATGAAAATTTCAAGAAGTTTGTGAAGATGTTTAAGAAGATCCATATCAATATTCCTTTCGCAGAAGCTTTAGAAGAGATGCCCAATTATGCAAGGTTCTTAAAAGATATCATGTCTAAGAAGAGGAGTTTGACCGGAATGAATCAGTAAATAAGATAGAGAGCTGCAGTTCTATAATACAAAAGAAACTTCCTATGAAATTGAAAGATCCGGGAAGCTTTACCATACCCTGTGAGATTGGAAAAAGGCAAGTTAAGAGAGCCTTATGTGATTTGGGGGATAGTATAAATTTGATTCCTTATTCCGTATTCATTAAACTTGGTTTGGGGGATCTAAAGCCGACATCTGTAGCATTGCAACTTGCTGATAGTTCCTTGACCTACCAACGGGGGGTAGTTGAAGATGTCCTAGTGAAAGTGGGAAAGTTCATATTTCCAATGGACTTCATTATGCTAGATATGGAAGAGGAAGAAGATGACAAAGTTTCTCTAATTTTCGGAAGGCCATTCCTTGCAACTGCAGGAGCACACATTGATGTAAAGAAGGGGGAACTGAAGTTGCAAGTTAATGATGAAGAAGTCATCTTTTCACTTGAGAGAGTTATGAAGTGGCCTACTGATATACAAGAGTGCAGAAGCATTAAAGAAGTAGAGGGAGCCGCGGAGGAGAGCTTGCCTTTGATCCTGTCTAAGGATCCTGTTGAAAAATGCCAAAGCAAATTTTATGCTTTTCTTTCTACTGATTTTGATGATAGGTATGATGAGCTTTCTAATGGATACATTGAATACTTACATAAATCTGACTGCAGTGATTTAGCAAGAAAGCTTAAGCCAACTACTGCAAGCCTCACAATTACAAGTGTAGGAGACACAACACCTTTAAAGGTGGCGGAGGATGTAGTAGTTAAAGTTGAGAAGAAGGATGTAGACAAAGGAAGAGGAGATGATGCCTACTTGAAGCCTCCTAACTTACCACCGGATACCCACAAATTTGAAAGTCCTTTATCTCTTTCTTTATTTTGTGATCAATTTTATCCTGACTTCGATCTTGATGGTGATAGGAGTGATTCTGAAATTGAGTGGAAGATTTACAGGAATGAGACGAGAAAGCTTGAGAAAGGAGATTCTACTAATCATATGGTGCCTAAGATACGTAAGGTTGTAAGTGTGGATGATAAGAGGGGGAGAAAGTATTGGAAGATAAAGATGAAAGAAGATCGCCCTCTTAATCAGTAGTCTACAAAAATTCTGCATTCCGTCGTGACTCTCCGACGTTAAACATGAGCGCCTATTGGGGCTCACCCTCCTGTTTTATTGCTTTTATGTGTTTGTCTGGTGTATGAAATTTTATTAGGTGCTTCTACGTCTATGGTATTCACTTTTTACAAACTTAGTTTCTCACTTAGTTTGAACTAAGTTTAGGGGGGTGGACGTGCATCCCAAGTCTTGAAGAACCAAGGTAAGTTTTCTTCACTTGTGTGTGATGCTTGGAGGTTGATTTTTTTTAGAATTTTCAGAATTTATTTCGAATTTTCAAATTTTTTTCGACTATCCAAGTGTCTTGTTTGTTTTGTTTTGTTTTCCTAGATTTGGAGTGTGGTTAATTTTTGGTTGAATTTCTAAGTTTCTCCTATGATTTTACTGATGAGTTCTGATTGGTGATGAGATATGTTTGAGCTTTAATGATTATGAAGGATATCAGAGTTGAAAAAAAAGTGAGTTCTATCTGAGGCTTACGCCTTACCGAGTTGAATAACTCAAAGAGCTTGGAAGATGTGGAGGAGATAAATCAGGTGCCTTCATTTCCTTATTTAATTTTTATGTGATATATTGTGTTGATTCTTGAGTAGTTGAGGTATTAAATTTTGAGTTTTTGGGTATGTGCTTAGTATGGATTTATTTGTTAGATTTCTACCAAAAATTCATATGCTATTGAAATTGATGAAGGAAGTGTACTCAAGTTATGTTGTGATATGAAGTTCTATGTGTACTTGTGGGATATTGCTTACCATGAAGAGTGCTATGTTGCTTGATAAACCCATGTGAGATTTTGACTCTTATTCATGTACATAATCACATGATATTTCTTTCTCGTGAGTATCATTCTAGTGTCTGTATTCTAGAACTTGCCTCTTGTCTTGTTTGAGAATACATATTATGTTAGATGATGGGAGATGATTTAAGGCCATTTTTGATTTTATTAGTCACTTAGCCAAATAATTCCATACCTTATGATTTTTTTATCCGTAGTTAGCCCCGTTGAGTCTTAAAACCTCATTCTTTGGCAACCTACGAGAAATAACCACTTCGAGTATCATAATGATTTTTTTAGCTTTGATTGTCCGTCATGAAGAGAATTAATAGATTTTCAAAGTGTGTTGATAGAGCTTGATAACAGCTTGGAAAGGAATGAAATTGGTGTTGAGAAAGTGATTGAGCTTGAAAAATGCATCTAAAGAAAATCATGGAGTAGTGCTTAATCTAAATACTCTATTGAAACAAGCACACTAGAGTAGTGCTCAAAACTGGTACCCTATGGAGGATGCGTGAGGTAGTGCCCAAAACTAGTACCTCAAGAGAAAGAAAGAAATGTATATGTTGCGCGTGGAAGAGGAAAATTGAAGAGAAAAGGAGGATGATGTGCTTAGTTGAAGTGAGTAAGAAGAATGAAAGATCATGATGGATGCACACTTGATAGATCCGAGTTTTGAGTCACTTATATATATATTTCCTATCTTAACCAAAGATCCAACATTACATCCAAATAAAAGTCCTTTTTGATCCCATTGTCGAATCATACTTTTAGTAGTAGAAAGTTTGAGACATTTGTCAAGCTTATGGTTGCGCATGCACTTGAATTGAATTTGAATGTAAACACCATACCCTCTAAGGGTACATCTTTTACACTTGAGTGAGTGTGATATACTTCCCATGAGAATAAGTTGATGGAGCATTTTAATTGGTAGTAATTGTCTTAACACGTATGCTATGAATGAATTATTGCATGTGATGCGAGTGCATGACTGGAGTTAAGGACAATTGTATGTTGAATGGCCTAGTTGTCATGTCCCTTGTTTTCCCTTAGATTTTACACACTATCTTTCTTCTTTGTTCTATTTTATTGTTCGGGGACGAACAATATTTTAAGTTTGGAGGTTTTGTTTAGTGTGAAAATCTACATGTTTTAGGGTCCGATTCAGCACCGTTTTATGGAATTTATGTTCGTATTTTAGCACTAAATGGTTAATTTTCATATATTTAAGATATTGGTGCATTTTGGGTGTTATTTCGTGTTTTTAGGTGGAAAACAGATTAAAAGTGCAAAGTTGGAATGAAGAGTGAATTCGTGAAAGAATGCTGAAAAATGCATGTCCAATTTGCATAATTTTTTTGTATTTTTGTAGAAGTCCAAATTGATCATGTGATATACGGTTCGAAAGCTACAAAAAAGAAGGTCATTTTGGCTTAAGAAACATCTCAATCAGAGCTTAGACGAGAGAGTTATGATCAAAACGTTGGAGTCGAACAAGCTGTGCCGACCCTGCACAACTCGTGCCAGTGTTGGCACGGGTCGTGCCGGCCACATGAAGCACTCGTGCCAGCCAAGATCAGCACGACCGCCCATCACGTCCCATACGAGCGCCGAGACCGCCCAGTAAGCCCCAAAAGAGAACTACTCGTGCCACACTCAACTGGATGAATTTTTAGAAGTTCTTAATATGGTTGGAAAGCCAATGAAGAGATGATTGCGTGAGCGTAAAAATCACCTCAATCGAAGATCGTATTAAGAAGTTATGAGCAGAACCGTGAGGTCGCGCAGACCCATACTGAATTGCGGTACTAGTGTGTGGCACGACTCGTGCCATGCCTGGCACGACTAGTGCCAAGCCCCAGCATGTCTGAAACGTATTTTTTTGGCATGTTCATGTTTTTAACATGAAAAAGCCCACTTTTGAGAGAATTCGAAATTTTCCTGCCTTCAACTATAAAAGGACCTCTTGGGGTGTTCCAAACCCTAACTCTCCATAACTCTCCACGTTCGTTCATACTTTTCCATACCATATCATTCTATTCACCCATCCCAGGGAGTTCAACAGTGTTGCTTAATTGAGAAGGAGAATAAGAAGGTTCATAATCAAGGAAGAGAGAATGGAGAATCACGCCACATCTAGGGTTTTTCTAATTCTTTCTTTTAAGCTTTTGAATTATAGACTTATGGGATTGTTTTCATACCTAACCATATGTGTTGCTTGTAACACCATGGGCTAGTACTTCTTGAATAGTGATAGGTTCTGAAGGTTGAATTGGTTTGAATTGCTGATCTAGAATAGGTTGGATACCTGCAGTATACTTATTCCCTTATTAATGCTTTGAATTTAGACTTATATTTTAGTCTTATATGATCTGTCCTCATGCATGTATATGTCATTGTCTTATGCATATTTATGCTTGTTTCTTGTGTTCTACCTGAAATACGAGAGGTTGTATATGATGGAAAATTTCTGACAAAACATGTGGCAAGGAAATCTAATTTCATCATGATGTGAACAAGGTTTGTATCTCATTCACAAGTTATTGAAGTATGATTAGTGATGACATTTACTGACACGTTGTGTGTAGATACCGGAGTCACTAAAATCGTGCAACTAAGTGATGATGAGATTGTAATATACATGGGTAATACTGCGAGAGTAGTGATTGTTGCAGTGGGAGTTGTTTATTTATCTTATGATAGGAATAAACATTTGATTTTGAGAAATTGTCTTTATAGAAAGAATTTAATTTAAGTTTCTATGCATTTACAGATAGATACTCCATTTCATTTAAATGACATGGTCATAGTGATGATGGATGGAGCTATAATCTGTTGTGGTACGTTGGTGAAAATTTGTACACTCTTAAATCATGTTTGTCCCACGGATGTAACAAATAGTAATTAATAATGCGTCTTCTAATCTTAATAAGAGAAAGACTCTTATGGAAATGATTAGATAGATGATGAATTATTTGTAATTACTAGATTCATTTTATGGTTTGCCCTAGAAACAACATGTTGTATAACGTTTGTCTATTTGTGGAATATCCTAGAAAAATGAAGGGTGATTTATTTAGTCCAAAAGATCGAAGGGTGATTTTTAACACAAACACTAGATTTTTGGAAAAGGACTATGTATTAAATCATAAACCTATGTATAAATTGTACTAAAGGAAGTGAGAAGAAAAACACAAAGTATTAATACCAAGTGTACAAGAGGATATACCACAAGGTAAACTACAACGCATGTCACGTCTGATACACAATTGCGTGTAGTGTCTTGTCATAGTGGGAGGGTTGTTCGACAAACTGTAAGATATATATTTTGGGAGAGCCGTGAGACTTGGTCCCTAGTAATATGGAATAGACCCACGGATACGACGAAGCACTACAAGATCGAAATGCGATATCTTAGCAAGTGCAATAATGTTGAAATAGAATCGATGAATTCTAAATTAGATGTGGGAGCTTGTAGAACCACTAGATGGTGCAAAAGCCACTGGAAGTGGTCATACAAAATAAAAGAGGATTATATGGCAAGGTGAAAACCTTGGAAGCAAAGCTTATTGATTAAAAGGTATACTCAGAAAGAAAGGGTTCGATTATGAGGAAACCTATTCGCCGATAGCTATGTTTATGTTGATCCGGAATCTTTTACCTGTTTCTACTCATATGAAATATGAGGAATAGCAAATAGATGTCAAGACAACTTTCCTGATTGGAAGTCTTAAGAAAAACA
The DNA here is from genome assembly GCA_023678885.1 of Pogostemon cablin. NCBI lineage: Eukaryota > Viridiplantae > Streptophyta > Magnoliopsida > Lamiales > Lamiaceae > Pogostemon > Pogostemon cablin. The sequence goes on along the minus strand of CM043008.1, from coordinate 8,929,146 downwards.
TCTATATGAAACAACCAGAGTAATTCATTGCAAAGGGCAAAGAGCATTATGATAGTAAGCTTAAAAGTGTCCATCGATGGACTAAAGCAAACTTCAAGATCATGAAACATTCATTTTGATGAGGTATATTCAGTGACATGGATTTAATCAATGTTAGGATGGGGCTTGTGTATTGAAAGGAGTGATGAAAATGTGGTGGTATTTCTTGTATTATACGTAGATAGTATCTTGCTCATTGGAGACAATGAAAGAGTATTGTCGGGCGTATGGGGTATAGTTGATAAAGCGGTATGTGATGAAGGACTTAAGAGAAGCAAAAATATCCTTTTGATCACGGTAATACGGATCACAAAAAAGGATGTTATGCTTATCTCAAGCTTTATGAGATGATACGATCCTTATTTGTTTTAGCATGTGACTTTATCTAAGGACATGTGTCTTGAGAAACAAAAAGAAGATAAAAGTGATGAAAGCAGTTCCTTATTGTTTGGCGAATAAGGAAGCTTAATCTAAGAAATGCTATGTACGAAAATGGACATCTGTTTTGCCGAAGGCATGGACAGTGGGTATCAAGGTAGCCCGAAATAAGAATGTTGAACTGTGGTAACACATAATTTTGAAGTACCTGAAAAGGACTAGAAACTATATGTGGGCTAACGGGACAGATTCACTGTTTCTTAGGGATTACATAGATTTGGATTTTTCAAATCAGATAGGGACGACAGTAAATCCACCTTGAAGGCTATGTGTTTAATTTTAGGAAGTTGAGTCATAATATGGAGGAGTGTCACATAGAAATATATTTCAGACTCCGGACTTCATCATGGAAAGATGATAAATTGGAGCCTATGAGGCAGCCAAAGTATCTGTGTGACTCTAAAAACTTCATGATGGACTTGGAAGTGTTTCTAAGTTTGTCCAAGGTTATCACAATTTATTTTGATGACAATGGTACAGTTTCAAACTTGAAGGAATCACGAGCCCATAAGGCAATTAAACACATGGTGTGCAAGTACCACCTATTACAAGAAATCGTATGCTTAGGGGAAGGTTGTTGTCGCCTAGATTGCATCGGATGATGACTTAGTAAATCAATTTATAAGGAATTTAAAGCGAGAGCTTTTGATGGTCGTATAGTGGGAGTGGAAATCAGATGTATGGCAGTAGACATGACAACATAGTCTTTTAGTATAAGTGGGAAATTGTTGTATTGTATACTAAAAGTCTAGTTTTGATATGAACAATGTTATAACAATTTATTTGAAATGAGAATCATATGATCAAATAATTGCGTCTTATAATTTATTTATATGCATGATACAATAGTCCACTTACTTTATACTATAGATAATATGTTGTGCGACAACACGCAGAGATCATATTATCAGTTTCCTTATAAAGTATAAACAGATGCTCACAACTGATATAGATAGGGACTCTCTATCGGGATGGTTGTAGTGTGGTTTGGTATTAGCTTGTCTTGGCTATAGAATCACATTACTGCACTTTGTGTGTATTGAGCAGGACCGCTTGAGATCGTTAAATTTATACTGACTTATAGAAGAACTTGATCTCTGTTATTATGAATGTTCGTGCTCTTAATCCCTATACAATAATCTCGATACGTAGGGCAGTATGTATTTCTTTGATTCATCAATGGGTGAGATTTACATGTAATTAAATAATAAACTCGGTGAGTTGGGAAGTAGTGCTGTCTCTATGATGTGTTGTTGATTGTAGAAGGAATCCGTGTCCGTCATAGGTTGATGATGTCCCTTGAGGAGCTCATAAGGGTTATCATGTAAACCCTGCAGATGGATTTATTCCGGCATGATAATGAGGTTGAGTGGTACTACTCTTGGATGAGATATTAATTAATTGAGTTGTCAGTAACTTAATTAATTAATGGACATTGTATATCTTAAACATGGGAAGACTAACGGGTTCAAAATAAGAAGGAGCCCATAACGTAATTATGAGATTAGAATGGTAGTGCAGTAATAATATTTTAGTGGAATATATTATTATTATTGGACTTAAGTATAAATTTTGGGCTAAGCTTAGATACATAAGCTCAATGGAGGCCCAACTCTAAATTCTCCTCCTGGTCTCTGCTGTAGCCCATATATAAGTCATCTCAACTGTTCTAACCCTAAGACTGACATGCCTAACACCTGAAGAGAGTAGACGGAATAGCTGATTGAGAAGATCTCGAGGATCGTCGGCCACACGACATCGAGATCGGACTTGGGAATACAGCAGAAGACTGGAAGGTTGTTTGTTGCTGTTATCTGCCACATTCAATGATTTTTATAAAATTTTATAGACTTTATAAATGGACGTGTGATATATTGATGGAAAGCTTACGAAGAGAGGATCGAATTTCCATGTAGATCACTCAAATTGGAGATCAGATGAGGAAGTTATGGCCGTTCTCGTGAGGCTGCGCAGGCTACCGGCGAGAATTCATCTTCTCCAACATACCCTAGTGAAAGGTAATACGTTTCTTGTCTTCATACTTTTGCTGTATGTTAAAAACATATAGAACCCTGACGGGTCATGTTAACCAAATGATTGAACGCCAACATACACATGGTGATGTTTACGCTTCACGATAATTCAACGAGTATGGTATTAAATCTTGGTAAAAGTTGGGGTCTCATAATTGGGCAACGTAATTTGTGAGGAGAAAACTAAGGGATTGCATTTCATCATTCTAATCCTTCAGATATTTTAGGTGGGAAAATTCTAAAACTTTTTTGTCTACTATATGTGCTTACGTGTTTACATTTAATGAGTTATTTTACAGTTCCACAGTCATAGAGTACTCGCATAGTACTCTCATATTACTATCACAAGTCACAGAATATTTCATGGTGATGATTACGTTTACGTGAATATGTGAGTAAGACGAGATATGACTCAGTGGAAGCGAAATGTTTGTCTTTAATAAAAGTTTAGTTTATATTTCCTTATAATCTATTAGGCAAAGATTTTGATTATATTTTCCTAAATGTTGATAATTTCCCAAAAAGTAAATAAATTGATATTCTTATTGATATTTACTTATTTCTCTAAACCTTGTATTCTTTAAATATTTAGTAATGGATCTGACGAATGATATTTTATCTTGAACTTTTAGATAATTTTCACGACAGGTCAGTATGTTTTTACAAATTTTAAATCTTAATTTGATTCTTCTTAAAATTGTTGCCACGATGTGTGCTTATCTATTAATCATTTTATTTATATATTTATTTTCATATATATAATTTCTTTTAACTTAAATTAAGTCATTTGCTATTTAGTGCATTAAATTACACAATTGAGTCCCCTATTTATACTTGTGGTAAGTGGAAAATTTTTTTCCTTTCCTAAGTAGGTCATAGAAGTTATTTTAGTATTTTAGGAATTTTGATATTTCATTCATATATTTTAAAAAGGGAAACAAGTTTATTAATAGAATGATTTACGAAGCTACAAATATTTTTTTGTTTATGAACATTTATATATATATTTTATAGAATTTTATTAATAACAATATATCATGAGAATTTCTATCCAAAATTGGGTCGTTACATTAGTGGTATTAGAACAGGTCTATGATTCTGTAGACTGGTCTTTTAAATGTGAAAAATTATATATTTGTATTCTTAAATAAATTCATTTAAAAGTTTCGAGCATCCACTCCGGTCATTCCACATTAACTTCAAGAGGTAATTTACATTACATTGTCACAGATATATTCACAGAAAATATTCATGAAACTTCTCGTTTATTTTATTATCACGAATATGTTCACAGAAAATATTTCATGAAACTTCTTATTCATAATTATGATGCATGCATGCCCTATAGGTTCTGAGCTCGTTAAATACATATACAAGCGATAGACATATCAGATAGCGATTCATGTATATTACAGATGGCAAGAAGACAATGGACTGTTAGTAGATCAGTACCTATTAGCAGTTTCTTGGCACGTATGAGGAATATATTTTAGGATTATGAACGAAAAGTAGATCATGGTGTTCCTGAGCATCTTGTTGCAACCCTGAGAATCTTTCAAGAAGCCTCAGGGGCAGTCTTGGGTTATACAGCGGCTCGTAAGATTATTGAAACAATCCCAGGACAATGGGAAGGCGGGGCCAAGAAAATGTACCAGAAGTTGGTAAGACACTCATCTAAATACCGGTATCCCTACATCGACTTTCCAAAGTTCATTAAGAACTCATACTTTGGTGGGCAACGGGCATTACGCCTAGCGTCATAGAAGAAGATAGTGTGGAGACTGAGTCATTTTTCATTCATGATTGACTTATTATCATTAACAAATATTTCTGTAAAAAATGGTATTTAATTTCAACATGATTGATTTTTCATATATTTAATTTTAACACGATTGGCATTTCATTTATTTATTAGAAGTTATTTTAGCCTCAATTTTTATTTTTCAAGTTACGTATTCATTATGAACCTTAATTAGAATTTATATTTTTACATGACATCACTGACACATAATCAAGTCCATGTGTATCATTCAAATTTTAATATCTACGAATCAAATGTTTAAGTAATATGATTCATGAATTTCAATGACATAGTTATACGTTTACGCAGATTAGCATTTCATTCAACAGTATACATATTTACATGAAACATGAATATTATTTTTCATACGTTTCCATGTCATAACATTTCACCAGTTTAAAAAAAAAGAGGTTTCTATAGTTTCCTTAATCAGAAGAAATTTTAAAGTTTTAATAATCTCCTTCTGACAAAAAAAAAATTGTCCACCAAATTATCCATTATTTTTATATTTTTAGTGCATTTAGATAGTCCTCAATTTTCAGTTCTTACAGATGTCATATGCATGAAATGCCTAGCCTCTCAGTAATAGCTTGGTAACTGTCGAATATTCTTATAGATTTCCACCACCAGTTTTAGATAAATTTGCCATTGTTTTCATAGGCAACATTTTGGGGTACTCAAGGAATAAAGAACATCATGAAGAGCAATTGAGGCTAGTATTGGAAACACTACAGAAGGAGAAATACTATGCAAAGTTCAAGAAACGTGAGTCCTGGATTGATAAAAGGAGTTTCTAGGAAATGGCCTTATAGCTCAATAAATTGGAGTTGATCTGGAAAAGATAGAAATAGTTAATCAGTGGAATGAACCTAAGAATGCGTACGATGTGCATAGCTTCTTAGGGTTGGCTGGCTACTATCAGAGATTCATTGAGGGATTTTCAAAGATAGCAGCACCGATAACACGACTCACTAGAAAAGGAGATAAGTTATAATGGAATGAGTAGTGTAAGAACAACTTTCAAGAACTTAAGAGGAGGCTCACTTCATCCCCAGTTTTGATGATCCCTGATCCTACTTAAGACTTTGTGATTTATAGTGATGCATCTAAGTAAAATTCGAGTTGCATCTTAATGCCACATATGAAGTGGTGTCATATGCTTCTAGGCAGTTGAATTCCATGATGAACTATCCAACTCATGATTTAGAAATGACTGCAATGGTGCATGCCTTGAAGATTTGGCGACATTATTTATGCAGTTTCGGATCATAAAAGTTTTGAATACCTCTTCACTCAGAAAGAGCTAGACATGAGACACAGACGAGGATTAGATTTGATGAAGGTTATAATTGTCCTATACATTACCAACTTAGTAAAACAAATGTGGTAACAGATGCTTTAAATTGTAAGACTAGTAGCAAGTTAGCAAGACTATACATTGAGCAATGGCAGTTGGTGAGAGAGTTTGTGGATTTGAGAATTGAAATTGTTGATGGGCCTAAGGACGTAAAGGCAATTTTAGGCCAGTATGGTTGTGCAATTTTTTGTGTAAGATATGATTAAGGAAGGACAAAAGGAGGGCAAGTTCTTGGCCCAACTAAAAGAAAGAACACTGCCAGGAGATGATAAAGGGTTCATTGTTAACGCTGATGGAACATGGTATTATGAAAGAAGAATTTGTGTTCTCGAGAATCTTGAGATAAGAAGAATTATTTTGGAGGAAGCTCAGGTTACATGGTGTGTCAGCCTCTATTGTGTTAGATAGATATCATCGTTTCACTTTGATATTTTGGAAGAGCCTACAAAGAGTTATGGGGACTAAGTTGAGTTTTAGCATAGCTTACCACTCTCAAACAGATGGATAATCGGGAAGGACTATAAGAACTCTTGAAGACATGTTGTGGGCTTGTGTGCTTGACATGGATAGTAGTTAGGAAAACTACCCACCATTGGTGGAGTTTGCATACAACAATAGCTATCTATCACTCAACTATTTAGATGGCACCTTACGAGACATTGTATAGTAGAAAATGTTGTTCACCAGTTAATTAGGATGAAGTTGGAGAGAAGAAGTTACTTGGCCTAAAATTATTATATACACAGTTGAAATGTTTGAGAAGATACGAAAGAATATTAAAGTGACACCGACTAAATGAGTGATATGGTTTGGGAGAAGAGGAAAATTGAAACTGAGATACGTTGGACCTTTCGAGACTTGAAGGAATAAAAAACTTAGCCTACCATTTTGGCTTTGCCACCTCGACTCTCCGTAGTACACAATGACTTCCATCTATCCATGTTGTGGAGGTATGTGCATGATCCAAGTCGTGTGGTAGACTACTCAAAGTTAGAAGTTAATCGAGACTTGTCTTAAGACGAGACAATTGTCCAGATATTGGAGAGAAAGATAAATCATTTGAGGAATAAAGAAATTGCCTTGATCAAGTTCATTTGAGCTATCATAGTGAGGAAGAGGCAACATGGGAACACGAAAATGAAATACGAGCCAAGTATCTAGACTTCTTCCAATCTGGTTAGTAATTTAATTTCGAGGACGAAGTTATTTATTATGAGGGAGGGATGTAACAACCGCACCCTTCTACATTAAATTTTAGTGTGGTTATTTTTTATCGCGTCTGATTTACGTTACATGGTGGAGGAATCTTCGTATATTCGTTATTTAAGTATTATTAGTTTAATTTCTCCCTACTTATCCGCTGCAGCTACATCAGAAAAGAAAGAGATTTCAAATTCTATACCATATCTTTTCCTTTCAACCCACGATCACCTCAACTTATCTATACGTAACAGAAATAGGATAAACGCAGGCCCTTATCTATTAAGTAGTTTTTGTGTCGATCATTCTTCTATCACCCACATCCATGAACTCATATACACTGCATTACTTCTGCATTCAGTGAATAGAAAAAAAATATACTCTTCAGAATCGTAGAGTAAGAACACCCTTACGATCTATACTGCTATACACTCTTACCTAAATTCCACTCACATGAAACATAACTTTTAGCGAGTGACACACGTGAAGGATTATACAGGCTGAGTTCGGAATCCATCGTCAGTATGTTATGAATTTTCATATCATTGTAGCAATGCACGAGTTACTGCAAACCATCATCTTCTATATACAAAGTTGTTCCTTAAATTTTATTATACTCTTATGAATTTTCATGTACTTACAATATACATTGATTCCTTGTGTTTGCTTGAGTCTTTTACCAAAATCCAACTAGTAGCCCTCCTTTCTGCTCTAATTCATCCCGATTATGATTTCCATAGTTTGATCTCTTATTAATGGGTTGTTTCGAAGCATGTGGATTGATAGACGAACTTAACGTAAATGTGAGAGTTCTCCTTGTTGGGCATATTCATGTCATATTTATTGGTATACATGGTGATGCGTACGCTTCATTATAATTCAAGGAGTATGGGTTAAATCTTGGTATACATTAGGGTTTCAAAGTTTCAAGTATTGTTCCATGATAATCCATAGAAAAAATTCCAAGGTAATACCCGTATGCATTAGATTGGCTAAGGTTGTTTGAATGTTATTGCTGCCAAATGTTGTGGTAAGAAAGTGGATCTTATCTTGCAAAAGTAAATTGCCAATTCAGATTTTGATTGGCCGAGCAATAGGCTAATGATTAGTAGGTTAATTACTGGTTAGTCACTATGCACACGTGGCCTATTTCTATCTCCTTTTTACTAATAGCAATGGACAACTATTTAGTAATTAGACTTGAATGGATTTAGAAATAAAACTAGCCTGCCCTCCATTCTTATGTACTGTGAGTCAGGTTGCTTGCGTGATTGAAAAATTTTCTAAGATTCAAGTATTTTATACTCTTGGTAGACAACGCGATTTGTTAGGAGAAAACTAAGGGCGTGCATTTCATCATTCTAATCCTTCAGATATTTGATGTGGGGAAATTCTAAAACTTTTTTTGTCTACTATATGTGCTTACGTGTTTACATTTAATGAATTATTTCAAAGTCCCACAATCATAGAGTACTCTCGTAGTACTATCACAAGTACATAAACCAGGGCACTTTCAGGTGTCGGGATTCTTAATTGGTCATCGGGTAATGCCCGTAGATTTCCATGATCGATCATCACAGTCACAGAATATTTCATGGTGTATGATTACGTTTATGTGAATATGTGAGCAAGACGAGGTATGACCATGTGGAAGCGAAATGTTTGTCTTTAATAAAAGTTTACTTTATATTTCTTTATAAGCTATTAGGCAAAGATATTGATTATATTTTCCTAAATGTTGATAATTTTCCAAAAAGCAAATAAATTTATATTCTTATTGATATTTACTTATTTCTCTAACCTTGTATTCTCTAAATCTTTAGTAATGGATCTGACTTATGATATTTTATGTTGAACTTTTAGATAATTTTCACGATAGGTAAGTATGTTTTTACGAATTTTAAATCTTAATTTGATTCTTCTTAAAATTGTTGCCACGATGTGTGCTTATCTATTAATCATTTTATTTATATATTTATTTTCATATATATAATTTTCTTTTAACTTAAATTAAGTCATTTGCTATTTAGTGCATTAAATTACACAATTGAGTCCCCTATTTATACTTGTGGTAAGTGGAGTAATTATTTCCTTTCCTAAGTAGGTTATAGAAGTTATTTTAGTATTTTAGGAATTTAGATATTTCATTCATATATTTTAAAAAGGGAAACAAGTTTATTAATAGAATAATTTACAAACTACAAACATTTTTTTTGTTTATGAACATTTATATTTTTCTTTTATAGAATTTTATTAATAACAATATGTCATGAGAATTTTTATTCGAAATTGGGTCGTTACAAAATTAATAAAATTAATCAAGACGAGTAACTGATTAATAAGTGTTTTGAATTAATTATCTAAGAGACTAAAAATAATAAATAACTAATAAAATAAAAATCACAGAAGAAAGATTTAAGTTCGACTCAAGAGACGATCAATAGTTCTAAGGTAATCCAGTATAGACCAATTAATTTGTATTCTTAAACTTTCAATTATTCATTCATGCACATTTTATTAAAATACACCACATAATGCTGTTTTCCCTCTGTATATGATCCTATTCAAAGCTAACAGTATAATCTGGTTTTAACTCTAAGGTGCGTAAATATTACCAAGCCTTATTACTAGATACTAATAAAAAAACACATAAATTCACATATTTTGGGCCTTGATTTGCGTGGAAATGGAGTACAATTTCTTGTATTGAGACGAATTGCTACATTCTTGGAAAAGTCACGAATTAGAGGGTACAAGAGCTACTTGAGCATATTCGTATAGGAAAACAGGTAAAAAGGCTCGAAATTGGAAGACACGATTTTGGAGACGAAATCAAGGTGTTGTTTGACCTAACTGGCGTGTTCGACCTTCAACAGGTGGTTGAACGGGAGGTGCCAAGTCGAGCAGATTGCCAGAGCCCGTCCAGTGAGCTAGTTCGACCTAGAAGATCTGTTCGACCAATATTATCTTAGTCGAACAAATGAGAGAAAGTCGAGCAAAGTGGAGAAAACTTTCAGAGAGCTCGTTCGACTTGGAAGAGTTGTTTGACCAAGATCAACCTGGTCGAGCAACAGTGTTTTGGTCGAACGAATTGCCAAAATTGTCCAGAATGCTTGCTCAACCAGGGGCTTCTTGTTCGACTTAGATGCTGAGGTCGAACGGCATGTCACTGAATGCTATTTATGGTAATTCCGGATGTCTTTCACAAAATTTGACGTGTTCTTCAAGCAAAGGCCTATCCTAAGCCCATAAGGAGGTCCTATGAGTATAAAAGAAGAGCTTCCACAGGAGAAAGGAGAATACAACATAAGAGACAACATCTCTTCCTTCATCTACCAAGCCCTACCATCTTCCAAAGGGGAGAGAGAGGTTCGTCTGGTGAGTCAAGTAAGATCATACCAACTAGTCATGATTGTACCTAGATCAATCATGGGATAGAACCACCTTGGTAGTTCTAGGGTTATGAAAGTTTTATGAGTTAATCGAATTGCCATGTGTAAACTCCGTACAACACTACTTGTGGATTATTTTATATAAGATTGTGCTTTTTCAATTCATACTCACGGTTGTTTTGTGCATCATTAAATGTTATGTAGTGTCTAAATACATCTCTTGGTTATTGATTGAGTTCATTCACCGCTGAGCAGAATCACATGTTATAATTCTAAGTGAAGGGATTCCGAAGTCTTATTAGAACTATCTTATACAGATACTTGTTAATTGAATTATATTCGAGTTAATAAGTAGGATAAAGAGTATTACTTTATAGTACCTAAAAAGGGAGATCAAATCGGGTTAGAGTACTAAGTGCACGGGAAATAATGGATTATGATAGTACCTAGAAAGGGGTAAAGTGTACGTCTTGCTCCAAGGATATTCACATATGTCATACGCTTGCTTACTTTTGTCTATAGAGTACGCTTGCATGGTTTAGTGATGCGTCCATAAACCACAAGGTAGAGTCGGACATCAACACATGGAAATGATGTTAACGAATGAAACTGGATTACCTGAAGAACTACTCCATTACATACTTGATCACAACCAAATTTTTATTCTTGCTTGTTTACTTATCTTGCTTATTTTATTATATGTTATTTAGTTTCTTAGTTAAACCAACTCAAATTTACCAACATAATCTTAGGTGAGTAGCATATAATTAAAGTGGTATTCATCAGTCCCTTGGATTCGATATATACTTGGTCGCCTTTTGAAGCTACAATTGATATCTTTATATTTGAGGATTAATTTTGTGTGTTGAGAAAACACTCATCAAGTTTCTGGCACCATTGTCGGGGACGACATTAAATATCTTTCGATTATATCTAGTTTAATTGAGATTATTTTTCTTGTTCTCGATTTCTAACACTTGTTCTTCTTAGGTGTATGCCCACAAGATCAAAGAAAGGTTAACTAGAACTATATAATCCAGAGATCGGAGCATCGTCGAGGAAGATAAAGAAGAAGAAGAGTAAGAATAAGAAAGTAGATCCAACTGAAGCTCTTAACTTTGGAGTTGAAGTTGACGTGCCAAATTCGCAAATGATAGAAGCTGCAACCGAAGATAATTTGGAAGTAGAGACAGTCAACATGGCAGTGAATCCTGATACACTTGCCATCCGTGAAGTCTTTAAGAACAACGAAAGGGGCAATGTTGGGTTGTTAGGAGTGAGAGGGACTGGAGCCAATTTCGATTTGCACCCTGCTCTTGTAACCATGATTGAGAGAAGTCCTTTCTTTGGGGGGGAACGTTTGAAGATCATCAACAACATCTTAATAAGTTCCATGGGTATGGAAGTACACTAAAAGATGCAGGAGCTCATGAGGATGCGAGGAAGATCATATTGTTTAAGTTCTCATTGAATGAAAAGACGAGAGATTGGTATGATAATCTTGAAGCTGCTGAATGTGATACATGGCAGAAGTTGAAAGTTAAATTCTTGGAGCGATACATGCCACCTTCTAAGGTGTTCAAGATGAAGCAAGAATTTAACCAATTTTCTATCCATGGTAATGAGAAGTTTCATGAAGCATGGGACCGTTTCAAGGACATGCTTTGTAAGTGTCCTCAACATGGGCTATCAAAGGCCCAATATATCAGTATATTCTACAATGGGTTGGACTGCAACTCTCGAGTTTTACTTGATGCTTCTTCTAACAGAGCATTGCTTACGAAATCACCCATTGAGGCTGAAAAGTTTTTCGAGGATATTTCGATGAACTCGAGGGATTGGCCAACTGATAGAGTACGAGGCACTTATGTCCTTGGGAAAGTAGCACAGGTGGAGCACACAATGGTGAAGTCGGGAAGAGATGACAAGATCATCTCTGGCTTGGCTAACATTAGTAGCTACTTGAGTCTCAACAAAAGCAGATCACTGATTTATCCCAGAGAGTACCAATAATACAGCAGGATGGTGGCTATGAAGGAGTAAGCCAAGAGGAGATTGAGGAGGCAAACTACACTATGGGTCAAAGTATTCAAGGAACTAGGTACCCGAATCAAGAAAATCGGAACTACCAAGGGAATTACAACAATCGTTGTCCCCAGGGTGGTTACCAACAACCTAGGAGGCCAGAGTTTTCATGGAGCAATCCGAACAATGAGATGCAACCTCCTGTTGGTGTTGATCAGGGAGTTAAAGTGGAAGAAGGGAAGTCGAGTTTTGAAGATACGGTGAACCGGTACATGGCGAGAAATGATGCGATAGTAGACCGTCTCGAGGCAAAGTTAGAGAAGAAGATTGATGATAATCATAAGGACTTGTCTACGCAAATGAAAGACCTCACGTTGTTGATGAGGGAAATAGCAGGGAATGTCAATAAATTGAGTCAAACTATTGAGAAAGGGAAGTTTCCATCTCAAAGGATTGAGATTCCAAAGTCTTGCTATGCTATCATATTGGGAACGCAATATGAGGGTCCGATGTTGCCTGCAAGTCAAGCCGAAGGAGACAGGGGAGTTGCTCGACCAAATGAGAACTGTTCGACCAGACGAACTAGTCGAGCAAAGGTCAAACAACCTCAAGAAAAGCAGAATTACGATACTCTGTTTTCTGATCAACCGTTTAACAAATACAATGCCGTTTGACCTGACCATCTTGGTCGAACGGAGGTCGAACAGAAGCACCGTGATGGGAGTTCACGATCTGGGAACTTTTTCGACCAAAGTCAATCCGTTCGACCAAACCATCTTGGTTGAATGATGGTTGAGCAACATGTTTTCGATGAGAAGATGCGATCAGATAATATGCTCGACCAAAACCAAGTTGTTCGACCAACTTACCTTGGTCGAACTGAGGTCGAGCAAGTCAGTTCAAAATCCAATTTGATATCGAATGCAACACATGTTGATCGAAACACTTCAAATACATCTCAAGAGCAAAATACTGAGCTTACAGTGGTAGAAAAGAAATGGAAAAGAGCCAAAAGGTTGAGAGCTGAGAAAGATAAAGCGGAGAAGATTGAACGTGATGAATGAGGGATTCCCAAAACAAAGATACCTACGCCTTTTCCTCTAAAGCTCGTGAAGAAGGGGTTAGAGGAAAAGTTCAAGAAGTTTTCAGAGATCATAAACAAAATAAGCTTGAACATTTCTGTTTGAATATTTTATACTCACGAGCAAGAATACTCAATCGTTGCAGAAGTATATCCCAAGAAATAAAATTATCGAACCACAAAGGAGTTAGGTTTGGATTAGTACAATACGTGTGCTCATGTTTATGTCACTTTTGTAAGGATGATCAGGGTTTTGAGTTGAAGTTATCAACTAAAGCAAATAGCAAGCAAATAAAATAACAACTAAGAGAAATGACAAGTAATAAGATTAACGAGAAAAGAGAATAGGTGCTAAAGTTCAAGTACGGAAAAACGTGGGATTAGAAACATCCAAGAACATTAAATTCATATTATCATGCAAAGGGAATTCAACTCAAATGATGTAGATTAAGGGTGATCACGATTATATCCTAAGCTCCCTTCCGGGTTACAAAGGTTGTTGATCCACTTGAGACTCCTAAAAGCACCTAAGATCAAAGCCCAACATTAACCTCTTCTATCTAGGTACTAATTAATTCCCAAGTCTCCCTTCAAAGGTACTAATTAGGATTAACTCTCCCTTTTTGTGTACTAAAGCTAACGAATGGTTTGGTTCCCCTCATCGAATTCAAATATCCTTTCGGTCAAACCCAAACTCGATGTCTATTCATGTCTTTCTAATACTTAAGGGGTCATTTTCGTCTCACCAAGAAATATATATATGAACATTATAATAGCATTAATTATCATAAATCATCTATTGATCAATAATCTATTAAACCAATAATCATTCATGAATAACAAACCATTACATCACAATATCAAAACAATTAAAGCCCATGAGTAGAAACCAACATCAATTAAGTCAAAAACCAATTTAATCCATATAATAATATAAACCTAATGTGCTCTTCATATTCTTAATCCCACTAGAGGGATTAGCCAAACATGATAATGGTAACAAAACACATGAATGATCCATTATACATACCTATAGTTTTAAATCCAAATGAAAAAGAAAAGAGATGTAAATCTTCCCTAGCAATTCCTTATAGAGAATCTTCAACACTCATTGTTCTCCACCTCTAGCTCTTGAATTCTTGAGGTCTTTAACACCCAAATGAAAGAGATGAAGAATGGATGAAGATGGTGGTGAAAAATGGAAGAAATGGTGTGTGATCTAGGTGTAGGAGTGAAACCCTTGTGTGAAATATCCAATCTCTTTTGTAATCTTGAACTTGAGGCTAATTATACCCTCTCCAAGTTGGGCCATGATTTTAACATCAAATGGGTTTTTACACACACTTACATACATTAGCGAGTGAAAATCCAAATTTTTGGCCCAAAATGACCTTACTCGACTTGTCATGTCTTACTCGAGTTAGCAACTCGAGCTATCCCAGCTCGACTCGTGTCAGCAACTCGAGCTCTAGCTTGTTCGGTCGTGTTGCGAGGCTCTAAAACTAAAAATCCCTCGGCACCCAACTCGACTCGAGCTAGCAACTCGTGTTGCAGCTTGCAAGTCGAGTTGGCTCACTGTACAATTTTTGGCACTTGCCCTGCTCTTTACTCGACTCGAGTTGCAAGTCGAGTTGGACCTTGCAACTCGAGTAAGCTCTCTGGACAATTTCTGGATTTTTTTCTGACCCCAACTCGACTTGAGTTGGAAACTAGAGTTGCACCTTGCAAAAATACACTAAGACAACACATATAATGTATTGTCTGTTAGCTTCTTTTTAGAAAAATCTATTTTGTCGAAGCCCCTGTTGTCGTAGGGCATTTGGAAAGACGCACAACAACATATATTATGTGTTGTCGTTGTGCGTCTTTTTAAAAAATATATATTAATTTAGGTTATATATGTTGTCTTACTTGGTTAAGACAACATATATATGTATTTTTTATTAATATAGTATTATTAAATTATCCATAGCGTGTACATTTTATATTGTTATCGAACCAATTAATTATTATACAAAAAATTTTATAATTAATTGATAAACGAAATAATAAAATTTAAAATGTATTAAAACATTCTAAATAATCCAAAACATACTAAATATCAAATATCCCTCTCAAATCTAAATGTTGACAGAATCCAAATATATCACATAAGACATGACATAAATAGAATTGGTTTAAAAACCACAAAACTATGGATCTAAGTCTAGATAATTAATGAAAATTCAAATACATCCAACAAGTCATGATCATTCCTTTTAGCTCTAAATCCTCTTCTTTCAATTGTATGTGCCTGTGCGAACACAACCATAACTTTATCCATGGATTTCAGATACTGTTGTTTATCTACGTCACTCTTTCCCTGATCACATGAACTAAACATAAATCAATAAATATTATGCAATGTTTTAAACACAAGTACACAAGAATGTATCATATTAGGATAAATATTTAGTCTAGAACTGATTCTTATGTCTCACAGGGTAAGAACATTTTCAAGTATAATCTAAATATTTAATAATTTGAGACCATTAACAATAATAAAACAACAATGATCATAAATTAAATCTAAAGATTTCTATTAGCATGATAGAAGAGATATCCATACCAATCACTGTATCAAATATTTACACATCATTCCAATTTCTAAATTGCACTTAGTTAAAAATATCTACTTAAAATGAAAAGGCAATCCTCAATCATTAAATGAGTAATAACAATAGATAATCATGTATAGATTCATTGGTAGATACATACCTCTTTATTGACAAGCCTCCTGCTCATTAACTGTCATAAGAAAGCCAAAAAACCTCACGATCAGCATGCCAAGTTAACTCCTTTGCCATTTTCTCATTAAGAAACATTCTTCGGAACCTCGGTATAGGTGGAAAGTACCAAAGGACCTTGCTTGGAACTCCCTTCATTGGTTTTGAGTCTTTTCCTTCCTTATACCTTGACTCCCCACAAGTTGGACATTGTGTGAGCTTCTCATTCTCTTTCCAATATAAAATGCAATCGTAAGGGCATGCATGTATTTTTGTATATTTCATCCCTAATGCAACCAAGTTTTTCTTTGCTTCGTACAAACAAAAGAATACTGTAAATTTCATCTAACATTAATGCATATTAAAAAACATACGTTCATCAATAAATCAATCTCATTCAAATTTTTTTGGTATAATATAAATAAATCATTCATTACTTAGATTTAGAAAGAAATCCTTATGTCTAATATCCTAAATTTATCAACATTATACTCTCTTTCTTAATAACTTATTACTCAATTAATTAATAAGTTAAAATTATAATAGATTACTACTTATAAGAGTTTATGTACTTAGGGTTTATACTCTCGCAATTTATAATAATTTCTCAACTCAATTACTAAAGACAAATTATTATTTTAAATAATTATGGCCTTAAAAGGATATTCTTTTTAATATTTTTCATTTTTTAAAAAGTTTCAAATTTGGTCTCTTGTTATGAAACAAGCACCAACTTTATCGTATAATTTTCTAATAAAACAATTATAACCATAAGTGAAACGAATTAGTAGGATTAATATTTTTGCGACTATAAATAAAATTTTGGTACCATGACTATTTCGAATGTTTATTTTCTTGGCTGTACGTTTTATTTAACTCTATGAATTCCTCCATTATTCACAAACTAGTGCTGCATTCTTCCTTCTAAAACTCTATAAATTCCTCCTTGTCATGCCATGACAGAGTTCTGAGTCTATTTGTTTTCTTTTTATTTTTATATATTTATTTATCAAACATTAAACCAAATGAATTACATATCAGTAGAAGCTGCATTCTAAACAAATTGAAGTAATATTAGTGCGTGTGTTTAATTTCCTTTTAAAGTGGTACCATGTTTTTGTTTTCTTCTTTTCGCCAATTGAGAGTTAGTATTGATATTTAAATATTTTTTAAATGTTACAAGTGAATTATATTGAATAACTTATTTTTAAATGTCGGTTAGTATTTATTCAAGCCAATACCAAATGACATATACTGCAAATGAAATGGAGTAAAATTTAAGAAAATCCTGTAGAATGATTTCTTAAATACTAATATATTACATGGATTATGAGCATTCAGAATTTTATATAAGGAAATAAAATCTTTTTTCTAATACTTGAATTCTTTTTTCTATTCATATAAGTGATTTCTTTTTTTACTTTTTTTTCATTTTGGTATAATATCTTAACAAATATATCAGATTATCAACCCACAAAGAGTACTCATTCGAACAGAAAATTTCTCGCAATAACTAAAATCACCCAAACAGAGTTTCTAACAGAAGCATCAAATTGATGGCGAAATTAAGTAAGATCATGAAAAGGGCATCTCAGTCAAAGTCTGTACAAAGCATCACCTGAAATTAACTGGTCTTAAATTTCCTAAAAATAATTTATATACATACCTCCACGATCAACCAGAACAAAATTAGGCATAGCTCCAGTATTAGCCTTGATAGAAAACAGAGCAAGAAAGAGGAGGGAGAGAGAATACCACGACGAGAGTGAAGACGGGTGAGACTGGTGGCGGGCGGGCGGCTGCTGGCGATGGGAGGGCTACGGATGGACGAGTGAAGCCGGGTGAGACTGGCGACGCGGCGGGCAACGGGAGAACAACAAGGGTAACGCCACAGTTGAACAGAGATGGGTGTCGCGGTGGACAACAGCGACGGGCGACCACGGCGAAGGGCAAAGCGGCGGAGGGCGACGCGGCGACAATTGAGATTCAGAGGAGCAGCGATGGTTCACGCACGATCTACTAAAATTAGGGCAAAATGAGGAAGGCTGAAAGTTTTTAAGTGTCCAATTTATATCTCTCTATTTTTTATATTTAAATTATATTAAAAAAATCATATATATGTAGTTTAAAAAATAATTAAGAAATTTAAGACAACATAGGTGATATATGTTGTCTTTGTGCGTGAAAAAATTTACGTCAACATATACATCATATATGTTGTCTTATAGTGAATTCATTTGAAAAGTGGTATATACGACAACACAATAAGACAACACCAGTCAATATGTGTTGTCTTTGTGCGTGTCAAAATATTTAACACTACACATATTTTTAAGACAACATATATTATGCATAGGACAACACATATTTTTAATATATGTAGTGTTTCCTATGTAGTCTTAATGCATTTTTGTTGTAGTGTTTGCAAAAAGTGGTGGGACTTACCCTTGTAGTTTCCATCAATAATTTTCTTGTAGAGAAGTATATGTATCCAAACGAATCAAGTTATCTCCACCACGCACTAGCCCCCCCAAATTTAACTCAAACAAGAGTCGAGAATTAAGTTTGCAACAAGTAGTGTGATATCCATACTCTAATCCATGAAGCACTTCTCTTTTCTTCAATGTGCATTTTTCTCTATGAGCACAATCCATCTACAATCCAAAAATAGCAAAACAACATCAAATCCACAATCTTTATTAAAAACACTAAATAAAGTAATAAAGATAATGATAGGTTGCCTCCCATCGAGCGCTAAGTTTAACGTCTTCAAGCTAGACGGAGTGGAGATTATCTTTCAAACAAAGTATCCACAAAGGGAGTCTCCCTTTGTGATTGATCCACGTAGTGCTTCACTCGATGTCCATTGACCAAGAACTCTCCTCCGTTCTCGTCCATAACTTTTAAAGCTCCCCTATCGAGAACTTCTTTCACCACATAGGGCCCTCTCCATTTGGATTTCAACTTGCCAGGCAAAAGTCTTAGTCGATAATTGAAGATCAATACTTGTTCTCCCTTTTCAAAGCTTTTCTTCCTCAAACGAGCATCATGCCACCTCTTGGTTTTCTCCTTAAATATCCTCGAATTTTCATAAGCATTTTCTTTAAATTCCTCAAGCTCATTCAATTGCAAGAATCTTGCCTTCTTCGAAGCTTTCATGTCAAAATTCAACTTCTTAATGGCCCAATAAGCCTTGTGCTCTAGCTCCACGGGATGATGATAAGATTTGCAATAGACAATTTGAAACGGAGACATGCCAAGAGTGATCTTGAATGCAGTTCGAAAGGCACACAATGCATCATCAAATTTATTAGATCAATCTTTCCTACTTACACTCACTGTTTCTCCAAGACTTGCTTTATTTGTCAGTTAGAAATTTCAGCTTGACCTTTTGTTTGGAGGTGATACGGAGTAGGCACTCGATGCTTCACTCCATAAGTCTTGAGAATGTTCTCCATGAGCTTATTTATGAAGTGACTACCCCCATCACTTACCAACACTCTAGGAACTCCAAACCTCGTGAAGATATGCTTCTTTAGAAATTCCATGACCACTCTAGCATTATTTGTTCTTGAAGGTATAGCCTCAACCCACTTCGAAATATAGTCAACCGCCAATAAGAAATATAGAAATCCATTAGATTACGGAAACGGTCCCATGAAATCGATACCCCACACATCAAATATCTCAACTTCTTGAAAGTTCTTAAGGGGCATCTCATCCCACTTGGAGATTCCCCCCATCCTTTGACACTGATCACAACCCTCTACAAATTTCTTACAACTCTTGAACAAAGAAGGCCAATACAACCCCGATTGTAAGAATTTTGCAGCGGTCTTTTGAGCTCCAAAATGGCCTCCACTAGGTGAAGAGTGGCAAAACTCCAACACACTACTCCATTCTTCCTCGGGCACACATCTTCTTATAAGAGAATCATTGCTCATCTTGTACAAGAAAGGATCATCCCACAAGTAGCTTTTAACATCATGAAAGAACTTATTGGATTGATACTTATTAAGCTCATAAGGCTTCCTTCCACAAGCCAAGTAGTTCACATAGTCCGCATACCACGGGCTTCCTTTTTGCTCCACTAAAACCTCAATTTGATAGCAATCACACCTCAAAATTTTTTCATCGGGAAAAACCTCCTTGATTAACTCATAAGTGCTTTTGCAATGCTCCCTCGACTCTAGCCATGAAAGATGATCGGCTACTATATTCTCCGTGCACTTCTTATCTCTTACTTCAATGTCAAATTCTTGAAGAAGTAGTAACCATATTATCACCCTTGGCTTTGCATCCTTCTTCGCCATAAGATACTTGATGGCGGAATGGTTGGTGTATACTATAGTCTTCGTTCCTACCAAATAGGGATGAAAATTATCAAATGCGTATACCACCTCCAAGAACTCTTTTTCGGTAGTAGTGTAGTTCCGTTGATCCGCATCAAATGTCTTGCTTGCATAGTAAATAGCCCGAAACTTTTTCTCTCTTAATTGCCCTAAAACTACTCAAAGAGCTACATCACTTACATCACACATCAATATAAAGGGCTCCTTCCAATCGGGGGTGATCAAGATGGGCGATGAAATCAAAGCTTCCTTTAGAAACTGAAAAGCATTTAAACAATTTTCATCAAAATTAAATGGAACAACTTTTTCAAGGAGATGAGAGAGATGTTTAGAAAATGCAGAAAAATCCTTTATGAACCGACGATAGAACCCGGCATGGCCAAGGAACGATCGTACTCCCTTCTCATTTTTTGGTGGTGGGAGCTTCTCAATAGCAACAACTTTAGCTCGATCTACTTGCAATCCCTTTGAAGAGATGTGATGTCCAAGTACAATGCCATCATTTACCATGAAGTGACACTTCTCCCAATTCAACACTAGATTAGTGTCTTGACATCGCTTCAAAACAATAGCAAAATTAGACAAACAAATATCAAAAGAAGAACCAAACACCGAAAAGTCATCCATGAAAACTTCCATGGTATTCTCAATCAAGCCTTTAAAGATTGCCATCATACACCTTTGAAAGGTGGTCGGTGCATTGCAAAGTCCAAATGGCAATCTTCGAAATGCAAATACTCCATAAGGATAAGTGAAAGCAATCTTTTCTTGATCTTCGGGTGCTATGAGAATTTGATTATACCCGGAATACCCATCAAGAAAGCAATAAAACTCATACCCGACCAAACTATCCAACATTTTATCCAAGAAAGGTAAGGGAAAGTGGTCTTTACGTGTGTTCTCATTAAGTTTCCTATAATCAACACACACACGCCACCCTGAGACCGTCCTAGTGGCTATGGTCTCAATTTTCTCGGTCTTCACTATAGTCATACCCCATTTCTTAGATACTACATGCAACGGACTCACATAGGGGCTATCACTAATAGGAAAAATCATATCGGAGTCTTACTACTTAAGAACCTTTTTTTTACCACTTCTTGCATGATAGGATTAAGTCTTCTTTGGTTTTGAACACAAGCTTTCCCTTCATCCTCAAGCCTTATCTTATGCATACAAATTGTTGGACTAATCCCCTTCAAATCATCAATACACCAACCAGTAGCGAACTTATGCTCTTTAAGGACATTAAGCAATTTATCAAGTTGACTAGAGGTTAAAGAAGAGGATACAATTACCGGGTATGTCTCATTTTCACCAAGGTAGGCATATGCAAGATGATAGGGTAGAGGCTTCAACTCCACCTTCTTTTCTTTTTTTCTCTTCTTGATTGAGTGGATCTCTAAGTGGTAAGAACTTTCCATTTCCCCTCGCGATAGCGGCTGCAACTTTTTGAGCTTCACTACAATCACCTAGATCAAACAAACAATTAATCAATTCATCATTTAAATCAAGAGAAGTATTAGAAATATTAGAAAGAGAGAGAGAATTACTCAAGCAAAGTTCAAGTGGATCCTTGGTTACAATAGAAGGCCAACTTTCCTCGACACTTCCCTTTACAACATCCACACTTTTACACTCTTCATCATTCATTGGATATTGCATGGCCTTGTGTAGAGAGAATACCACCTCCTCATCATTAACTCTCAACTTCAATTCTCCTTTGTAGACATTAATAAGAGCTCTCCCGGTAGCAAAAAATGGCCTCCCAAGAATCAATGGTACATTTTCATCTTCCTCCATATCTAGATCAACAAAGTCCATTGGAAAGACGAAATTATCCACCTTAACAAACACGTCTTCAATTACCCCTTTTGGATGTGTCATATATCTATCCGCCAATTGAAGAGTAATTGAAGTTGGCTTTACTTCACCTAACCCATGCTGCTTGAATATGGAAAGAGGCATTAGTTTAATGCTTGCACCGAGATAACTAAGAGCCTTGTTCTTCTTGTTCTTTCCAATTTCAAATGGTATAGTGAAACTACCCGGATCCTTCAATTTTGAGGAAGTTTCCATTGTAGAATGGCACTACACTCTTTGGTTAGATTAACCATTTCATTTTCCACAAGACTTCTTTTCTTTCTCATGATGTCCTTCAAGAAAAGAGCATAATGGGGCATTTGCTCCAAAGCATCGGCGAAAGGGATATTGATTTGAATATTCTTGAAGATTTCAAGAAACTTTTTGAACCTCTCATCTAAACCCTTCTTCAAGAACCTTTGAGAAAAAGGAACCGGTACTTGAGTCTTGGGTATCCCCCAACTATCTCTTTCAACTTCAACTTCCTTTTCTCTTAACTCCTTTGCCTTCTTCCACTTCGGAATTCTCTCTATCTTCTCTTCATATTTCTTTTGCTCAACAACTTCTTTTTTCTTGCTTACTTCCTCCACTTCAATCTCCTTTTGCACCAACCCTTCTTCAACCGTTCGTTCCACTTCCCTTTCAATAACACCACTATCCTCTTTAGGCATAGGAGGTTCCTCATACTCTTTTCCACTCCTAAGAGTGATAGCTTTGCAATCTTCTTTATGATTAGTTACCGTGATAGATGGGAATTTTCCTTGTTGATGTTGAGATCCCACGGAAGAAGCAATTTGTCCCATTTGATATTCAAAATCTCTTGTACTATTGTCAGATTTCTTTTCATTTTCCTCCATTCTAGCCTCAATCTTAGCATCTCTTCTTTCCATGTAAGCCCTTGTATCTTTCATGAATGCTAGCAATGTCTCTTCCAATGATGATTTACCTTCTCCATTTGGGCGGCTTAGCACTCAGATCCAGTCCTTGAGGAAGTGCCAGGCAGCTTGAATATTGGAGTAAGAAAGATTTTCATGCTTCCTCGGAGCTTGATAATTTCCTCCACTAGATTGATTAAAATTATTCCCCCGAGCTTGCCCTTGATATCCTCCTTGAAAATTACCTTGGTTAGAAGGATAATACCTTGGAAATTCCCTTGATGTTGGAAATTCCCTTGGTAATTTCTCCTATCTAAATAGGCAACATCCTCTATACCTTGCATAACATTGCTCTCATCATTCAAGTTAGCACTTGTACTTCCCCCTTGACTCACTCCTTGAGTGATCAAATTCAATTACTTTGTTAAAGCCTGGATGCCCTCATTGAATTCTTTCATTCCTTCACTTTGAAACACATCACTCTTCACTTTATCAACACTCACCACTTAAGCCACCTTTCCAAATGCATACCCTATCATTACTCTCTCGAAAGGCCATTGATAAGCATTCATTGCAATATCTTCAAAAATTTCCATGGCTTTCATAGCATCCACTCCAAATATAGACCCTCCGGATGACGCATCTACATACATCCGATTTTGTTGACTCAACCCTTGATAAAAGAAAGCCACTTGTTGATTCTCGAGAAAATCATGTTGAGGACACTTTCGTAGCATCTCTTTGTAGCGTTCTCATGCTTCATTAAAACTCTCATCCGGAAGTTGCCTAAATTGAGTGATAAGGCTTTTCATTTGGAGAGTCTTCGATGGAGGAAAGTACTTGTTTAGGAACTTTTGCTCAAGATCTTCTCATGTATTAAAACTTCCCAATGGAATTGTATTATACCATGCTTTAGCCTTGTCTCTTAATGAAAAAGACAATAACCTCATCCGAATAGCATCATCCGACACTCCATTCATCTTGACGTATTCTCAACTTCCGAAAAAGTAGCTAGATGAGTGTTCGGGTCTTCAAGAGGACCTTCCCAAATTGATTTGCTTTGACCATGTTGATCAATCTGGACTTAATTTCAAAATTGTTGGCTTGAACCGGAGGAACCATATTATGCGCGGCTCTCGGTTGGAAGTAATCCCGAATTGCTCTAAGCCTTTGCAACTCTTGTTGTTGGAGTATCCTTTGAGCTTCTCGATTAGCAAGCAAATGCATATAATCTTGGTTTTGAGCAATAAAGTTCCTAAACATCTCCGCTTGATCAACTTGCCCTCCTTCTTGTACCCCCCGTTGATCTTGTAATGGATCTTGGGGTGGGTTATGATTAGCATTTTCTCCACGTTGATTCTCCATATGTTCTTTTTTAGCTTTTTATCTCTCTCGTTTCCTTTTTCGTGTGGTCTTTTCTATCTCCAAATTTAAAGGAATAATCGATTGATTTCCCTTTGATCTTGTGATCATAAAACACCTACGAAAATTCAAAGAGTGAGACCACAAACAAAAATAAGAAATAAAATAAAATAAAAAGTATCCTTATCAAGAACAACTAAAATAATAACACAGTATTCCACTAATCTGTTAAACTCCCCCGGCAACGACACCAATTTCTTTTTTGAATATTTTATACTCACAAGCAAGAATACTCGATCGTTGCAGAAGTATATCCCAAGAAATAAAATTATCGAAACACAAAGAAGTTAGGTTTGGATTAGTACAATATGTGTGCTCATGTTTATGTCACTTTTGTAAGGATGATCGGGGGTTTTGAGTTGAAGTTATCAACTAAAGCAAATAAAATAGCAACTAAGAGAAATGACAAATAATAAGATTAACGAGAAAAGAGAATAGGTGTTAAAGTTCAAGTATGGAAAAACATAGGATTAGAAACATCCAAGCACATTCAATTCATATTATCATGCAAAGGGAATTCAACTCAATTGATGTAGATTAAGGGTGATCACGATTATATCCTAAGCTCCCTTTCGGGTTACAAAGGTTGTTGATCCACTTGAGACTCCCAAAACCATTTAAGATCAAATCCCAACATTAACCTCTTCCATCTAGGTACTAATTACTTCCCAATTTTCCCTTCAAAGGTACTAATTAGGATTAACTCTTCCTTTTTGTGTACTAAAGCTAACGAATGGATTGGTTCCCCTCATCAAATTCAAATATCCTTTCGGTCAAACCCAAACTCGATGTATATTCATGCCTTTCTAATACTTAAGAGGATCGTTTCCGTCTTACTCTAAGCAATATACACATGAACATTATAATAATACTTAATTATCGTAAATCATCTACTGATCAACAATCCAGTAAACCAATAATCATTCATGAATAACAAACCATGCCATCACAACATCAAAACAATTAAAGCCCATGAATAGAAACCAACATCAATTAAGTCAAACACAATTTAATCAACATAATAATATAAACCTAATGTGCTCTTCATATTCCTAATCCCACTAGAGGGATTAGCCTAGCATGATAATGATAACAAAACACATGAATGATCCATTACACATACCCATAGTTTTAAATCCAAATGTAAAACCAAAGAGATGTAAATCTTCCCTAGCAATTCCTTGTAGAGAATCTTCAACACTCATTGATCTCCACCTCTAACTCTTGAATTCTTGAGGTCTTTAACTCCCAAATGGAAGAGATGAAGAATGGATGAAGATGGTGGTGAAAAATGGAAGAAATGGTATGTGATCTAGGTGTAGGAGTGAAACCCTTGTGTGGAATATCCAATCTCTCTTGAAATGTTGAACTTGAGGCTATTTATACCCTCTCCAAGTTGGGCCACGATTTTAACATTAAATGGGGTTTTTACACACACTTACACACATTAGCAGGTGAAAATCTAGATTTTTAGCCCTAAATGACCTTACTCGACTTGTCATGTCTTACTCGAGTTAGAAACTCGAGTTGAGTTACATATAATGCAACTCGAGCTATCCCAGCTCGACTCGTGTCGGCAACTCGAGCTCTTGCCTGTTCGGTCGTGTTGTGAGGCTCATAAACTAAAAATCCCTCGGCACCTAGCTCGACTCGAGCTAGAAACTCGTCTTGCAGCTTGTAACTGAGTTGGCTCACTGTACAATTTTTGGCACTTGCCCTTCTCCTTACTCGACTCGAGTTTCAAGTCGAGTTGGACCTTGCAACTCGTGTAAGCTCTCTGGATAATTTCTGGATTTTTTCTGACCCCAACTCGACTCGAGTTGGCAACTCGAGTTGCACCTTGCAACTCGAGTTGGGTCCTAGCAACCCATTTCTTTCTTATTTTAGCTCTCGTCTCCATTTTTACTCCTTTTTCACCTGTTTTACATACGTTTAAACTCATTCCCACATATTTCCATGAAAACACATAACACAACCAAATAACACATAAAATACGAATAAAACAATACAAAAAGACATACAAAAAGATACTAAAACCTAGGTGAAAATAGCAATGATCAATTCCCTTCTCTGAAGCAATTCTAGATTTGCCGTATTATGCTTGCTTTCTAAAGGATATTCTTTTAAAGAAGAGAAGCTTGAACGGAATCGAAATGGTGAGTCTGTCTGAAAATTGCAGCTCGATTATACAAAGGAAGCTACTAGCTAAGCTTAAGGAGCCGGGAAGCTTCACCATATTGTGTGAATTGGGATGGGCCCGGCATGTCGAGCCTTGTGTGATCTAGGGGCAAGCATCAATTTGATGTCGTTGTCCACTTTTAAAAGGCTTGGTTTGGGGTAGTTAACTCCCACATCGGTGGCTCTACAGCTAGTGGACAGGCCTATGACATTTCCAAAAGGAGTTATCGAAGATGTTCTAGTCAAAGTTGAAAAGTTGTTTTTTACTATGGATTTTCTAGTGGTAGAGATGGAAGAAGACAAGGATAATGCTCCCTTGATCTTGGGAAGACCATTCCTTGCGACTGCTGGAGCCATGATAGGCATACAAATGGGTGAGCTACGGTTGAGGATGGATAAAGAAGAAATCCTATTTAACTTGGACAAAGCAATGAAGATGCCGATGGAGATGTAGTGCCACAGTGTTGTTATAGTGGAGGAGATCGTTAAGGAAGACATGTCTCTAATTCTTTTGAAGGATCCTCTTGAGACATGTATGATAGAGTCTCTTACTTTTCCCACTACGGAGCTTGATGAACTCCCCAATGAGGTATGTATAGATTTTCTTGAAAACTTGCTTGCTTAGTGTGATGACAGGTATGAATCGCAAAGGACAAAGGTTGAAGAAGAGAAGTGGGCAAGAAAGTACTTGCCTTTGGATAGAGAAAATGCACCCTAAGAAGAGAAGAAAGAGGAGTTGAAACCGCTACCAGAACATTTGAAGTATGCTTATCTTGGTGACAATGGAAAATATCTGGTAATTGTATCTTATTCTCTTGATGATGATCAACTTGAGGAATTGTTGGATGTACTTAGGAAGTATAAGTCTGCGATTGGTTGGTCTCTTGACGATTTGAAAGGTATTAGTCCTTTGTATTGCATGCATCGAATAAGATTGTTATATGAGGCTAAAAGTAGCATTTAGAATCAGCGGAGGGTGAATCCCGCCATTCAAGAAGTGATTAGGAAGCAAATCCTAACGTGGCTAGATGCAGGGATTATTTATCCTATTAGTAATAGTCCCCATGTGAGTCCATTACACGTTGTTGCCAAAAAGGGGGGCATGACTATAATGAAAGCCGAAGATGGTGAGACGTTACCCACTAGGATTCCTACGGGATGTCGTGTGTGTACGGACTACAGGAAGTTGAATGAGAATACATGCAAAGATAATTTTTCCCTTCCTTTCATGGATCAAATGCTTGATTGTCTTGCGGGGTATGAGTATTATTGCTTCTTGGATGGATACTCAGGTTATAATCAAATCATGATCGCACTCGAGGATCAAGAGAAGACTACTTTCACTTACCTGTATGGAACATTTGCCTTTAGAAAGATGCCTTTTAGGTTGTGTAATACACCTGCGACATTTCAGCGTTGCATGATGGTGATATTTGATGGGTTGATAGAGAAGATCATAGAGGTGTTCATGGATGACTTTTCTGAATCTGGTTCCTCTTTTGATGTTTGTTTATCTAACCATGCTACTGTTTTGAAAAGATGCCAAGAAACGAATCTTGTCTTGAATTGGGAGAAGTGCCACTTCATGGTGAGAGACGGGGTTGTTCTTGGCCATCATATCTCGGCTAAAAGATTGCAAGTAGATAGAGCAAAGGTGTGGCGATCAAGAAGCTTCCACCACCTACGAATGAGAAATGAGTGCGGTCTTTTCTTGGACACGCCGATTTTTATAGAAGATTCATAAAAGACTTCTTGAAATACTCCAAGCCCTTATCTCATCTACTTGAAAAGGATATTCCTTTTGTTTTTAATGAAGAATGCTTAACAACTTTTCAAGTTTTGAAGGAGGCGCTTATTACTGCACCTATCTTGATCACACCGGATTGGACTCAGTCGTTTGTACTAATATGTAATGCAAGTGACTTAGCACTTGGAGTGGTGCTTGGGCAGTTGAGAGATAAGAAGTTTTGCGCCATTTACTATAAGAGTAAGACTTTCGATGTGGCACAAAAGAACTATACAGTGACTGAAAAGGATTTTCTTGCTGTGGTGTACGCATTCAATAAGTTTCGACAGTACTTGGTTGACATGAAGACAATAGTGTACACGGATCACTCTGCGATTCGATACTTGATGGAGAAGAAGGAGACAAAGCCAAGAATAATTAGATGGATTCTTCTTATGCAAGAGTTTGATATGGAGATCCGAGATAAGAAAGGTACAGAAAATATCTTGGCGGATCACTTATCAAGGTTGGAGACAAGGGAACATTGTGATGATTCGTTTGATTACACAGAAGAGATGTTCCTTGATAAGAAAATCATGGCAATGCTTTTTGAAGAAGCTGAAAAAGCATGTGTAGTAGAGTTGTTCGACTTATCCCTTCTAGCTCGACCAAGAAGCTGGAGTCGAGTAATAGTTGAGCAAATGGCGAAAAAACTTACGGAGAGTTTGTTCGACTATTCAGGGGTTGTTCGACCAGGATTATGAGATCGAACAAAGGTCGAGCAAGATAGAGATAAACTGGGGGTGTGACGAGGCAAGTTACTCGACTTCCAGCACTTGTTTGACCAAGTAATTCAAGTCGAACAATGGTCGAGCAAAATGCCAAAATTATACAGAGAGTTTGTTCGACATAGTAGGTGTTGTTCGACCTTGACATGGAGGTCAAATGGCAGTTGAACAAGTCAAGGAAAAACTGGGGCTCGACTACACGTGTTGTGATGAGAGTGAAAATAAGCATATTTTAATGTCCAATTTTACACCTTTTTGATAAGAATTGTTGTCATATATTAGCACAAGTATCTTATATTCCATATATGTGAGAAAAAGGTGCACTTGAGGTGTACTGTTTTGTTTTAGGCGAAAAATATGTGAAAAAGGCTCGAAATTGGAAGACACGATTTTGGAGGCGAATTAAGGTGTAGTTAGACCAAACTGGCATGCTCGACCTTCAACAGGTGGTCAAACGGGAGATGCCAAGTCGAGCATATTTCCAGATCTCGTCCAGTGAGCCAGTGCAATCTAGAGGATCTGTTTGACCTACATTTTCTTGGTCGAACAGATGAGGAAGTCGAGCAAAGTGGAGAAAACTTCCAGAGAGCTCGTTCGACTTGGAGGAGTTGTTCGACCAAGATCAAATTGGTCGAGCAACAGTGTTTGGTTGAATGGATTGCCGAAATTATCTAGAATGCTTGTTCGACCAGGGGCTTCTTGTTCGACTTAGATGCTCAGGTCGAACGGCGTGTCGCTGAATGCTATTTATGGTAATTCCGAATGTCTTTTACCAAATTTGACGTGTGCTTCAAGCAAAAGCCCATCTAAGGCCTATAAGGAAAGCTCACAAGTATAAAAGGGGTGTAAATCACATCATTATTCATTATAGAAGTCATACGAATTAGAGAGAGGCTACAACAATACTACACCCCACAAGGGAGGATCACCTCCCAACCATCATCTACATCCTTTCCTCCATCCATCCATAACTTTGAAGATTCGTTCGTGGAATCAAGAGGAGAACCAAGAGGAGAATTCAAGATAGAGAAGGACGTAACGACTCCCATATCTAGGGTTTTATTTATTTTCTAATTTATCTTGTATTTTTTGGACATCCGGATAAGATCTATCCAACACCCATGATTATTCTTCGTAACATAATGGGCTAGTGCTTATTTGGTAGAACTAGGGTTGTGAAGGTTTTTACCAATTAATTGAACATTCGTGTGTAAACTCCATACAACACTACTTGTAGATTTATTTTATATATGATTGTGCCTTTTTAATTCATACTCACAGTTGTTTTGTGCATCATTAACTGTTATGTAGAGTCTAAATACATATCTTGGTTATTGATTGAGTGCGTTCACTGCAGAGCAGGATTCCATGTTATGATTCTAAGTGAGGGGACTCCGAAGCTTTATTAGAACTAATATATGAATACTTATTAATTTAATTGAATTCGAGTTATTAAGTAGGATAAAGAGGATAATTTTATAGTACCTATAAAGGGAGATCATATCGAGTTAGAGTACCAATTGGCCAGGGAAATAATTGATACTGATAGTACCTTGAAAGGGGGATGTAATTATATCTCTTGCTCCGAGATTATTCACACGTGTTACACGCATGTTTACTTGTGTCTATAGAGTAGATATGTATGGTTTAGTGATGCATCCATATTTCACAAGGTAGAGTCGGACATCAACACATGAAAGGGAGATTAATGAGTAAAACTGGATTATCCTAGAGCTATCTATTCTTCTACATGATACACTTTCATATTCTTCTTGTGATATTTTATTTTATTGCTTATTTTAATTAATTGTTTATTATTTTAATAATTAAATCCTCAAACTATACTGCCATAATCGTCTTAATTAATTTAGATAATAATTAAATTGATAATACGTTGTCCTTTGGGTTCGATATAAACTTGGTCGCTTGCTTAAGCTGCAATTGATATCCTTAATACTTGGAGATTAATTTTTCCTGCAAAGAAAATGCGCATCAAGTTCTTGGCACCGTTGCCGGGGACGGCTGTTATTATTGATTTTATTATTTCTAGTTGATTAAGACTTTTATTTGTGATTATTTATTTCTATCTAACCTTGAAATTTTCTGAGGTACTTGTAAACTATGAAACGGAAATGAAGAATCCGGATAATGTTGTCATACGTGAAATTTTCACGAAGTATGGAATTGGTAACATGGGGTTGATAGGAGCAAGGGGGAAGATGATGATTTTGAGATACATCCCGCTCTTATTAACATGGTAGAGAAAAATCCCTTTTCTGGAGGTTGCTTTGCAGATCCATATCAGCATCTCAGAAGATTTTTTGGTTATGCAAACACTCAGAAGGGTGCTGGAGCTAATGATCATGCTAGACGGATTGCCTTATTCAAGTTCTCTTTGATTGATAGAGCAGAAGCTTGGTATAAGACTCTTGATGCCACAGACTGCACTACATGGGACCAACTGCAGCAGAAGTTCTTAGAGAGATATATGCCACCCTCAAGGATCTTAAGAATGAGGCAAGAGATCACCCAATTTGTTATGAATCAGGGTGAGAAATTTCATGAGGCTTGGGAAAGGTTTAAAGACATGCTCAGGCGGTGCCCACAGCATGTAATGTCTAAAGCTGAATATATAAGCATCTTCTACTATGGATTAGATTGTGAGTCGCGTGTTTTTATTGATGCATTATCAGGAGGAGCGTTGTTATCTAAGACAACACATGTAGCAGAAAAGTTGTTTGAAGACATTTTTATGAATTCACGTGACTGGCCTATGGAGAGAGATAGAGGATCATATGTACTTGGCAAGGTAGCACAGGTTGAATATCAAGTGGTGAAGTTGAATAGGGATAGATGAGATCGTCTCTAGTTTAGCTAACATCTACAATCTACTAGAGTCCTAGCAGAAGCAGATTACATAGTTGACACTATGGGGGCCTAGTATGCAGCAGCACGAAGTGAAGAGTGCTAAAGATACCTTCAATCGATACATGGCCGAGAATGATGCAAGGATTGATCGTCTTGAGGATAACATGAATGTTGATCATGCAAATTTATCTAAGCAGTTGAAGGACCTTACCTTGATTATGGGACAGATGGCCTCGAATGTGAATTAATTGATACAAACGTTGAAGAATAATGCTATCAAATTGAGGTTCGGGATACTGTACGGAGGTCCAAGATGCCGGCAAGCGAGAACGAAGGAGGCAGGGGAGTTGCTCGACCAAACTGTTGGATTGTATAATAAAAGTATAGCTTTAGTATGAACAATGTTATAACAATTTATTTGAAATAAAAATCATATGATTAAATGATTGCGTCTTATAATTTATTTATATGTAGATGCAATAGTCAACTTACTTTATACAGTAGATAATATGTTGTCCGACAACACGCGGAAGATCATATTATTGGTTTCCTTATAAAGTATAAACAGATACTCACAATTGAGATAGACGAGGACTCTCTATCGGGATGGTTGTAGTATGGTTTGGTATTAGCTTGTCTTGGCTATAGAATCACATTAGTGCACTTGTGTGTATTGAGCAGGACCGCTTGAGATCGTTCGAATTATACTGACTTATAGAAGAACTTGATCTCTGTTAATATGGATGTTCGTGCTCTTAATCCCTATACAATAACCTCGACACGTAGGGCAATATGTATTTCTTTGATTCATCAATGGATGAGATTTACATGTAATTAAATCAACAAACTCAGTGAGTTGGGAAGTAGTGTTGTCTCTATGGTGTGCTGTTGATTGTTGAAGGAATCCGTGTCCGTCATTGGTTGATGATGTCCCTTTGAGAAGCTCATAAGGATTATCATGTAAACCCTGCAGGTGGATTTATTCCGACATGATAATGAGGTTGAGTGGTATTACTCTTGGATGAGTTATTAATTAATGGAGTTGTCAGTAAGTTAATTAATTAATGGACATTGTATATCTTAAACATGGGGAGACTAACAGGCTCATAATAAGAAGGAGCCCATAACGTAATTATGGGATTAGAACGGTAGTGCAGTAATAATATTTTAGTCCAGAAACCCAAAATCAAGAGATTATTCACGCCTAACATGTGAGTGAGGGTTAGAGAATAGCAGGATCGTCGCCCAGACGACGTCGAGATTGGGCTTAGGAATACAACAAAAGATCAAGATGTTGTTTGCTACTGCTGTCCGCCGAATTATACGATTTTTATAAAATCTTACAGACCTCCAAACTGGACTTGTACTGACCGAAAGCCACGGAAGAGATGACTGTTTGGCGTATAGATCACTCAATTCCAACATCGGATGATAGAGTTATGTGCAAAAAGGTGGGACTGCGCAGGCTACCGGCGAGAATCCATCTTCTCCAACATTCCCTGGTGAAAGGTAATATATTTCTTGTTTACTTGCTTCAGCTGCTTGTTAGATACATATGGAACTCTAATAGGTCACGTTAACTAAATAATCGAACGCCAATAATTGGTATCAGAGCTTCGGTTTCGTGGTGAAATGTGACACATTAGGCTAGGGTTTTTGTGTGTACATGATGCTAGGGTTATAGAATTATTTTCTTGTTGGATACCCTAACTGTACAAGACACACAAATATACCGCACGATGCCTTGACAGAGCTGAGTGATGGCGGCGTAGATCGGCGGTGTCGCGGTGGTGATTGACGATGGCTGCAAGATGCTGGAAGAAAGATGCGCAGCTAGTATGGATGATGAAGGCCGATGGCGATGAATATTTTTGTTGGGCATTGGCTGTAAGCACTTGCAGCAGGAAACGATGCTGGAACGGCTACAAACAATCGCTATTAATCGATGGCTGAAGTGGCAGCCCCTGCAATTGTTGACGACTTGGGTTGTTGGCGTATTTGAAGACATTCGATAGCAACAGCCGGTGTTCATGGTAGAACCAAGCACGGTAGATTATTATGATGGTTGTTGGCTAGGATTAACATGGAACATGACTGCATTTTGAGTAGGTCTTCAAGCATTCCAGGCTAACCAAGTGAGACAACAACGATGGCACGGTGGTAGATGAATCCTGATGGCAGCATGATCACACTAGACGACATCGGAATCAGGCGAGAGCCTCGACGTGACGTAGGTGGCGCGCTGGGATCACAATTCTAGCATCGAATACCGCGGTTGGAGCAACTTAAATGGGTGAGCGCCGCTGGTACGGAAGGCGGTGTGAACTTCTGGCGAGTTTGCTAGTCGTTAGGTCTCTGTTGTGGCTTGGCCGGTGGGTAATGGAAGCGCTATCGCGATGGCAGAACCCGGGTAAAGTTGGGAGCAACTTCGCATGGCGAAAGGTGTCAACACTCCAGCACGAGCGCTGAGGTGGCTGTGGATATATTTCAGGGAGGCTGGGGAACGGACTGGACTTCAGTCCGACCAGTTTGTTCGTATGCCGGCGAGGAGTCTGGACGCGAGAATGGAACCTGGTCGTCGGTGGGTTTTGTGTATTGCTAGTGGCGGATACATGGTTCACTTGGAGGCGACAGCGACTTGATTCGTCGGTACGGATGTTCACTTATAGTGGCACGGCTTCTCCATGAATTTGTGATGGAGGGCAGCTGCAAACTCAAAACTAGTTGGGCGATGGCATAGGAGAAGTTTCTGGCGTGCACGAACACGGCTTGAAGAAACTGGCTGTCTTTCCGGAAATAGGGGAGTTTTTCGGTGAAAGGCAGTCATGTACGAAAGAAGCAGCCATGGTGCTGCGGATGGCAGTGGTCTCTGGTTTCGGTGGCTGTGCAATGGCATTCCGATGAAGAACATGTTTCTGGTAGGCATGCCATGGCTGGAACGGCGTCGGGAATCTGGCGAATTCTCTGATCGGCGGTCATCTCTAATTTCCGGAGGGTGACTGCAAGGTGAGAAACAGCTGGGATGATAGGCAGGGGCTGTTGCTAATCGTGTGTGGGCTAGATTCTTGAAGCCCAAGTGTTAACCAACTTGTTGAACAAGTTTCCTTCTTGCCCTAGCCTCATGTTTAATTGCCTAAATTGATTTTATGTGTTGACCTAGTCAATTCTATATATGGCATTTTTATCCTAATATATAATTGCTTATAATTGTTTTTATTTGCCAATTATTGTTATATATTTGGATAAGATGCATGCTCTTTTTGATTTACTGCCTTATTTGTCGTAATAGGAGCATGCTAGGTTGTGTATATTATTTTGAATATTATATGCATGTAAAAACCTTCGCTGTTAAATAACTAAGTGGGAGAGGGGATTGGTAATTAATTCCTGCGGCCTCCATTATTGGTTTGTAAGTGATATGAGTAAACTTGCGTGTTGGCATAGACCTTCCTCCCTATTGGATGAGTTTATTCACAGATCACTGGCACAAACTTCATTAAATATTTATTATTTGTAATGTGATGCACATGAACTTGTGTGTTGGCATAGACCTTCCTCCCCATCGGATGAGTTCATTTGTGGATCACTGTACAAACTTATAATTGATGACTGTAGGAAGTTATCCGAGCGCGTGTGTACTTCTCATCTGTAAGGCACATAAGCTTGGGCTGCGGACTTGGGGTCAAATAATGGTGTGCACTTAGATGTAAATAATAAGTATCCTCCTTATCGGAGTCACTACTTTTATTTGCATGGATAAAGAGGAACATACTATTAATTATTTTGTCATGAGGTTAGGTTGACAAATGAAATTAATGGGTAAAACATTCTCTTGTAAATGTTCGGGTTTGTAAACGTCCACACTATCGTGGCTTGAAGACTCACGGTGCTTGAGATGTCGGTGAATTTTATTTTTATATTGTTTTGAGGGAACCAATATAAATGGATAAAATTCAAAGATTTTTGATCGGTGTATTTATTTGTGATTTTTTGTAATTTCAAATGGTTTTATCTCACTTATTATATACTGAAAGAAAACATATTTACTGGTCCAAAATTAGATGATTAGAAAAGAATCTTGGTTTTGAATTTTAGTGCTTAAGAAAATATAAAAAAGTGTTCTCACTAAGGATGCTCTTTGATGCCTATTAAAGTCTCTAGTGGAGAGGTGAGAGGTTCATCGAAATATGATGGTCTCATGCGACTCTTCAGATACTTGAAAAAGTAAGATAGGCGGGAGGTCATAGTTAATTTGATGAATGAATTGGAAATGCTCGGAGTAGATATTGAAGGGAAACCTAGATCAATTTAATTCTCCGTAGTTTGCCTAGGTGTTTTGAGCAAGTTCTACCTGAAATACAAGAGGTTGTATATGGTGGGAAATTTCCGACAAAACATGTGGCAAAGGAAATCCAATTTCATCAAGATGTGAACAAAGTTAGTATCTCATTCACTAGTTGTTGAAGCATGAATACTAATGGCATCTATTGACACATTGTGTGTAGATACCGAAATCACTAAAAGCATGTAACTTAGTGATGATGAGATTATTATGGACATGGGTAATACTACGAGAGTAGTGACTGTTGCAGTGGGAGTTGTTTATTTATCTTACGATAGGAATAAACGTTTGGTTATGAGAAATTGTCTTTACGTATTTTTTCATAGAAAGAATTTCATTTCAGTTTCTATGCATTTACGGATAGATAACTCAATTTCATTTAAATGACATGGTCATAGTGATGAAGGATGGAGTTATAATCTGTTGTGGTACGTTAGTGACAATTTATAAACTCTTAAATCATGTTTATCCTACGGGTGCAACAAATAGTAATTAATAACGAGTCTTCTAATCTTAATAAGAGAAAAACTCTTAAGGAAATGATTAGATAGATGATGAGTTATTTGGAATTATTAAATTCATTTTATAGATATGCCCTAGAAACAGTAATTCATATGAGTGTTTGTCTATTTGTGGGATATCCTAGAAAAATGAAGAGTGATTTGTTTAGTTCAAAAGATCGAAGGGTGATTGTTAACACAAACACTAGATTTTTGAAAAGGACTACGTAATAAATTACAAAGCCATGTATAAATTGTTCTAAAGGAAGTGAGAGAGAAAACATAAAGTATTAGTACCAATTGTACAAGAGGATATACCACAAGATAAACTGCAACGCGTGTCACGTTTGATACAAAATTGCGTGTAGTACCTTGTCGTAGTGGGAGGATTGTTCGACAACCTATAAGAAATATGTTTTGGGAGAGTCGTGAGACTTGGTCCCTTGTAAACATGGAATGGATCCACGGATATGACGAAGCACTACAAGATCGAAATGTGATATCTTAGCAAGTAAAATGATGTTGAAATAGAATCAATGAATTCTAAATTAGATCTGGGAGCTTGTAGAACCACTATATGGTGTAAAAGCCATTGGAAGTGGTCATACGAAATAAAAGAGGAACATATGGTAAGGTGAAAACCTTGGAAGCAAAGCTTGTTTCGAAAATGTATACTCAGAAAGAAAGAATTCGATTATGAGAAAACATGTTCGCCAGTAGCTATGCCTAAGTCGATCCGGATTCTTTTATCTGTTTCTACTTATATGAAATATGAAGAATAGCAAATAGATGTCAAAACAGCTTTCCTGATTGGAAGCCTTGAGGAAAACATTTATGTGAAGCAATCAGAGTGATTCATTGCAAAGAGCTAAGAGCATTTTGATAGTAAGCTTAAAAGTATCCATTAATGGACTAAAGCAAGCTTCAAGATCAAGAAATATCCATTTTGATGAGGAAATCCAGAGATATGGATTCATTCAATGCGCAGATGTGTCTTGTGTATTGTAAAGAGTGATGGAAACGTGGTGGTATTCCTTGTACTATACGTAGACAGTATCTTGCTCATTGGAGATAATGAAATAGTATTGTCGGGCGTGTGGGTATGGTTAATAAAGCGGTATGAGATGAAGGACTTAAGAGAAGCAAAAATATCCTTTTGATCACGGTTATACGGATCACAAGAGAGGATGTTATGCTTGTCTCTAGCTTCATGAGATGATACGACCCTTACTCATTTTAGCATGTTACTTTATCTAAGGAAATGTGTTTTGACACAAAAGAAGATAAAGGTGATGAAAGTGGTTCCTTATGTTTCGGCGAATAAGGAAGTTTAATCTAAGGAATGCTATGCACGAGATATGGATAACTTTTTTGACAAAGGCATGAATAGTGGGTATCAAAGTAACCCGAAATAAGAATGATGAACTGTGGTAACACATAATATTGAAGTACCTGAAAAGGACTAGAAACTATATGTATGCTTATCAGACAGATTCACTGCTTCTTAGGGGTTACATAGATTCAGATTTTTCAAATTAGATTGGGACGGCAGTAAATCCACCTCGAAGGTTATGTGTTTAATTTTAGGAAGTAAAGCCATAATGTGGAGGAGTGTTATACAAAAATATATTTTAGACTTTGGACTCCATCATGGAAAGATGATAAATTGGAGCCAATAAGGCAGCCAAAGTATCTGTATGACTCTAGAAACATCATGATGGACTTTGAAGTGTTTCTAAGTTTGCCCAAGGATATCACAATTTATTTTGATGATATTGGTGTAGTTGCAAACTTGAAAGAATAACGAAACCATAAGGCAATTAAACATATGGAGCGCGAGTACCACCTGTTACGAGAAATCGTATGATGAGAGAAAGGTTGTTGCATTGGATGATAACCAAGTAAATCCATTTACAAGGACCTTAAAACGAGAGCTTTTGAAGGTCGTGTAGTGGGAGTGAGAATCAGATGTATGTCGAAAGACATGACAGCATAGTCTTTTCGTATAAGTGGGAGATTGTTGGATTGTATACTAAAAGTCTAGCTTTAGTATGAACAATGTTATAACAATTTATTTGAAATGAGAATCATATGATCAAATGATTGCGTCTTATAATTTATTTATATGTAGAAGCGATAGTCCACTTACTTTATACTGTAGATAATATGTTGTGCGACAACACGCGAAAGATTATATTATCGGTTTCCTTTTAAAGTATAAACAGATGCTCACAACCGAGATAGACGAGGACTCTCTATCGGGATGGTTGTAGTATGGTTTGGTATTAGCATGTCTTGGCTATAGAATCACAATAGTGCACTTGTGTGTATTGAGCAGGACCGCTTGAGATCGTTCGACTTATACTGACTTATAGAAGAACTTGATCTCTGTTATTATGTATGTTCGTGCTCTTAATCCCTATACAATAACCTCGACACGTAGGGCAATATGTATTTCTTTGATTCATCAATGGGTAAGATTTACATGTAATTAAATCAACAAACTCAGTGAGTTGGGAAGTAGTGCTGACTCTATGGTGTGCTGTTGATTGTAGAAGGAATCCGTGTCCGTCATAGGTTGATGATGTCCCTTTGAGGAGCTCATAAGGATTATCATGTAAACCCAGCAGGTGGATTTATTCCGGCATGATAATGAGGTTGAGTGATATTACTCTCGGATGAGTTATTAATTAATGGAGTTGTCAGTAACTTAATTAATTAATGGACATTGTATATCTTAAACATGAGGAGACTAACAGGTTCATAATAAGAAGGAGCCCATAACGTAATTATGGGATTAGAACGGTGGTGCAGTAATAATATTTTAGTGCTATATATTATTATTATTGGACTTAAGTATAAGCTTTGGGCTAAACTTGGATACTTAAGCCCAATTGAGGCCCAACTCTAATTTCTCCTCCTGGTACCTGCAGTAGCTCATATATAAGTCATCTCAGCTGTCCGAAAACCCAAAATCAAGAGATTATTCACACCTAAGATGTGAGCCTAAGATGTGAGTGAGGGTTAGGGAATAGTAGATTGAGAAGATCTCGAGGATCGTCACCCATACGACGTCGAGATTGGGCTTGGGAATACATTAGAAGATTAAGAGGTCGTTTGTTGCTGCTGTCCAACGAATTCCATGATTTTTATAAAATCTTACAGACCTCTAAACTGGACCTGTTATATACTGATTGAAATCCACGAAAAAGGGGATTGTTTTGGCGTGTAGATTACTCAATTCTGACATCGGATGAGAGAGTTATGACCAAAATGGTAGGACTGCGCAGGCTGCCGGCGAGAGTCCATCTTCTCCAACATCCCCTGGTGAAAGGTAATACGTTTCTTGTTTACTTGCTTCCGCTGCTTGTTAGATATGTATGGAACCCTAACAGGTCACGTTAACCAAATAAACGAATGCCAACACAAACCACATTAGCTCAACCATACCTGATGGTCGAGCTGAGGTCGAGCAAGCTCCGGAAAAATAGATTCACGACACTATTTTTAGGGGTGCTGCTCGATCAACACACTTTTGCTCGACCAGACTATCCAAGTCGAGTAGAAGTCGAGCAACACCTGGGAATGGGAATCCCTCGATCAGGAGGTTTGCTCGACTTGAAATTGGTTGCTCAACTAAATCACCTAAGTCGAGCACAAGTCGAGCAAAATGCACAAAATTTACAGAGAGGTTTGCTCGACTATGACCAGGTTGCTCGATCATACCACGGAAGTCGAGCAGGAGTCGAGCAACACCTGGAGGAGCAGAGGTCATGATCATCCATGTTGCTCGACTTCGACAGAGTTGCTCGACCAAACTATCCAAGTCGAGCGGAGGTCGAGCAGTCCTGTTTCATGCATGATTCGATACCGAATGCTACACCTGATGTTCAGAACACCTTAGAGCCATCCCAAGAGCAGAACACTGAGCTTAAAATGGAGAAGAAGTGGGAAAAAGCAAAGAAGTTGAGAGCCGAGAAGCTTAGACTGCAGATGGATAATGAAGAGACTCAATCATACAATAGCATAGATGTGATTTCTAACTTGTTTAATATTGATTTTCTAAGACAGGTGATTATGAATTTGAGTGGAAGATTGACAAGGAAGTGTCTAGACAGTCATGGGAGGAAGGTAATTCTGAGGATCATATACTTGTTACCAAGAAAGGTGAGGTGTTGGGTGTAGTCAAGAATAGGGAAAGTAAGTACTTGAAGGTGAGGATGTGAGAAGACCGTCCTCCGATCAGTAGTCTACAAAGGTTACATCCGTCGTGACTCTCCGACGTTAAACATGAGCTCCTATTGTGGGCTTGCCCTTCCGTTTTATTGCTTTATTTCTTTTGTGTGAGTAGGAAATTTTTATATTTAAGGTGCTTACTAATCGGCAATTACATCTATTTACAAACTTAGTTTCAACTTACGTTTTTACTAAATTTGGGGGGTATGATGTTATTACCTCATTGCAGCACCAAGAGTATAATATTTTCTTTGTAATGTTTGCTAGGGAGTTGATTTTTTGCGGTATGTTGAAACTTTAATCGATTTTGATGTGTCAATTTTTTACAATTTGCCTAGTGTTCAGTAGTGTTTCTAGTCTGTGGAGTCGATTAGATAGTCAATTAAGTCTTTCTTATAGTTCTCCTATATTATTATTTATGAATCTTGTGATGATGAGTGTGTTTGAGCTTTGATGATAGAAAAAGGTAAAAGAGTGGCAAGACGAGTTCTACGTTGAGGAGCTCGTGTATACGTTGAAGAAAAATCAGGTGCCCTTGTTTCCTTACTCTAATTTTTATATGTGCTTTTAATTCATGGAGCGAAAGGATTGAGTTTATATGTTTGGTGATCCATGTGAGCTTATATTGTTTAAATCGTGCTTGAAATTTATATGCTCTTGAAATTGATGAAGGAAGTGTATTTGAGTTATATTGTGATATGAAGTTCTATGTGTACTTGTGGGATATTGCTTACCATGAAAAGTGCTCTGTTACTTGTTAAAAATCCATGTGAGATTTTGAGCCTCGTTGATCATGTTACATAATCACATGATATTTCTTTCTGTCGAGTATCATTCTTGTGTGTGTATTCTAGAACTTGCCTCTTATCTTACTTGAAACTACATGTGTGTTAGATGATGAGAAATGATCTAAAGCCATCCTTGAATTTATGAGTCACTTTGTCAAATAATTTCCTACCAAATAATTATATATCCGTAGTTAGCCCTTTTGAGCCTGAAAGTCTTATTTCTTTGGCAACCTACCAAAATAGCCACTTTGATATCCTATTTAAGCCTGAAATTCTTTTATTTAGTGGAGAATTAAATAATGTCAAAATGTGTGAATTGATTTTCATGGAGTTTGGAAGGAATAAAATATTTAGAGTTGTACAAGTGATTATGAGCTAAAAAAAATATGAGCTGAAAAATAAGTTTCTTAGGGGTAGTGCCCGAAACTGGTACCCCGAGATGTTAGAGGTAATGTCCGAAACTTGTGCCTCGAGAAAAAAAAAGAAGGAAAGAAAAAGTATGTTGAGCTTGAAAGAAATGAGAGAAAAGAAAATTAGAAGAGCATGAAGCTGGATAGCCCTGAAGTGTAAAAATCTGCAGTACAAAAGATCTCCGGTTTTAATTCTCTACTAATTGAGTCACTTTATCCATATATTTCCTACCTTAACCAAAGAGCTAACATTACGTCCAAACAAAAGTCCTTTTTGATCCTATTATCGAATCATACTTTTAGTGGTGGAGAGTTTGAGATATTTGACAAGCTTATGGTTATGCATGCACTTGAATTGAGTTTGAGCGTAAACACCTTATCCCATGAGTGTATATTTTTTACACTTGAGTGCGAGTGATATATATACTTCCCGTGAGAACATGTCGATGGAGCATTGGAATTGGTGGTGATTGTCTTAACTTGTATGCTATGAATTGATTATTACATGTAATGAGAGTTACATGACCTAAGTTGATAATAATTGTATTTTGAATGGGGTATTGGTCATAGTCTTTATTTCCCCGCTAATTTTCTTACTCTCTCTCACTTTATTTTTATTTTGTTGCCTCGGAACGAGCAACGGGTAAGTTTGGGGGTTTGATGAGAGTGAAAATAAGCGTGTTTTAATGTCCAATTTAACACCTTTTTGATGAGAATTATTGTCATATATTAGCACAAGTATCTTATATTCCATATATGTGAGAAAAAGGTGCACTTGAGGTGTTTTATTGTGTTTTAGGTAGAAAACATGTGAAAAAGGCTCGGAATTAGAAGACACGATTTTGGAGGCGAAATCAAGGTGTTGTTCGACCAAATTGGCGTGTTCGACCTTCAACAGGTGGTCGAACGGGAGGTGCCATTTGAGCGATTGCTAGAGCCTGTCCAGTGAGCTAGTTCGACCTGGCGGATCTGTTCGACCAACATTGTCTTGGTCGAACAGATGAGAGGAAGTCGAGCAAAGTGGAGAAAACTTCCAGAGAGCTCGTTCGACTTGGAAGAGTTGTTCGACCAAGATCAACCTGGTCGAGCAACATTTTTTGGTCGAATGGATTGCCGAAATTGTCCAGAATGCTTATTCAACCAGGGGCTTCTTGTTCGACTTAGATGCTGAGGTCGAACGACGTGTCGCTGAATCAAAGAAATAATTATATATCATAGAATAAAAGGGGGTGCAAATCAAATCATTATTCATCATAGAAGTCATACGAATTGGAGAGAGGCCACAACAATACTACACCCCACAAGGGGGGATTACCCCCAACCATCATCCACATTCTTTTCTCCATCCATCCATCACTTTGAAGATTCATTCAAGGAATCAAGAGGAGAACCAAGAGGAGAATTCAAGATAGAGAAGGATGCAATGACGCCCACATCTAGGGTTTTATTCGTTTTCTAATTTATCTTGTATTTTTCGGACATCCGAGTAAGATCTATCCAACACCCATGATTGTTCTTCGTAACATCATGGGCTAGAGCCTTTTTGGTAGAACTAGGGTTGTGAAGGTTTTTACCAATTAATTAAACTTTCGTGTGTAAACTCCATACAACACTACTTGTGGATTTATTTTATATATGATTGTGCCTTTTTAATTCATACTCACGGTTGTTTTGTGCATCATTAATTG
Source organism: Pogostemon cablin (assembly GCA_023678885.1). NCBI lineage: Eukaryota > Viridiplantae > Streptophyta > Magnoliopsida > Lamiales > Lamiaceae > Pogostemon > Pogostemon cablin. Next base: position 8,884,979 of record CM043008.1, on the reverse strand, counting down.
TTATGTAGAGTCTGAATACATATCTTGGTTATTGATTGAGTGCGTACACTGCTGAGCAGGATTCCATGTTATGATTCTAAGTGAGGGGACTTCGAAGCTTCATTAGAACTATCATATATGAATACTTATTAATTGAATTGAATTCTGGTTATTAAGTAGGATAAAGAGGATAATTTTATAGTACCTATAAAGAGAGATCATATCGGGTTAGAGTACCAATTGGTCAGGGAAATAATTGATACTGATAGTACCTAGAAAGGGGATTGTAATTATATCTCTTGCTCCGAGGTTATTCATACATATTACACACATGTTTACTTGTGTCTATAGAGTAGATATGCATGGTTTAGTGATGCGTCCATATTCCACAAGGTAGAGTCGGACATCAACACATGAAAGGGAGATTAATGAGTGAAACTGGATTATCCTAGAGCTACCTATTCTCCTACTTGATCCACTTTTGTATTCTTGTAGTGATATTTTATTTTATTTGTTATTTTAATTAATTGTTTATTATTTTAATAATTAAATCCTCAAACTATATTTCCATAATCGTCTCAATTAATTTAGATAATAATTAAATTGATAATACACCGTCCTTTGGGTTTGATATTCACTTGGTCGCTTGCTTAAGCTGCAATTGATATCTTTAATACTTGGGAATTAATTTTGCGTGCAAAGAAAACGCGCATCATGTTGCTCGACTTCCAAGGGATATTCGACCAAGAAATTCAAGTCGAACGGAAGTCGAGCTAGGTGATTTTAAAAGCTAGATCTGGGTTGTTAGACTTAGAGAAGTTGTTCGACCAACCCTAACAAGTCGAGCTGCGATCGAACGGAGGTTGGGAGTAGTTTTTAAAAAGGTATTTCATTTGTACGATACACCTATTTCCATCACCTTTTCTCGAGCACCACTTTGTAACCGTAAGTTGTTTCCCTTAACTTCCTTCCTACACTTTAATCCTCTCTTCCACACACTTCACATCCAATTTTTGAGGGATTACAAGATCCAATCTCGGGTTTTCACTCAAATTTTAGGGATTTTCGCTCTTGTTCATCGCACGCACACCATGTCCAACAAAGGTATGTTTTCTTCTTACTTTACTTGCGGATTTTGTTGATGTTGATTAGTAGAAAATGGGTAAGTGAATTCATGCTAGATTTGGTTTGTATTGAGTGTTGAAGTGCTTGAGTTTTTGTTATGGACTGTACTCAAAAATTTTTGAATTGTTCTTCGTTAAATTGTTGAAATTATGTGAATTCGATGTTGTGTGAAGCATGGGCTTTGGTTTAATTTCGAATTATACATATGGGCTCATTGAATTTGGATATTGATGAGATGCAATTGGTGATTGAACTTGAGCATGTTTGTTTTGATTTGGTGAAGCTTGGAGTAGTTTTGCTATTATGTTAATGTGGAGTAGTGGAGGATTACTTGAATCTTGATATTCTTGATTGATAGTATTGGTTTAGAGTTTGATGATTTGGAAACACTTGAGGTTGAGTTTAATTGGATGCATGAATTTGAAGTCTAGAGTAGGATACATGATAGATGTAGGTTTAGTTTTATCTCTTGTTGGTATATTGAAGTACGACTTTTGTAGGAAAAAAGAGATTGCTTCCTCTTCAAAGAGGAAGGGAAACAAGTCACCCCCGTTGGTGCAGATCGTCAAGAAGATAAAACATGATAAAAGGAAAACACCAAAGGATTTTGGAATCAAGATTGATGATTGGGAGGAGAATGAGAAGCTTTAGAATGCAATCCAGTTGAAGATAAGAAGGGCGAGGTATCAAGATGATCGAGCCATGGTGGACATAAACACTATCAACGACATTCGTTGGATGTTCAACCAAGTGGGGATCACTGCGTTCATGGAGATGAAAAGAGAGACATACTTTCACATCACTGTGGAAGTATTGTGCACGTTGCAAGTGGAGCATGGTGATGGATATCTTTCCTATGGCATTCATATGCAAATAGGTGGTCAAGCGCAGACTATGTGGGCTCGTGAGTTCAACGAGATTCTTAGCTGCGAGAATGTGGCTTGAAACGAGAGAGATGACTTCAGTGAAAATGATTTTTGGAGAGCTATAACGGGAGGAACGAGTACTACAATTCCAACACTTCTAAGGTTGTTTTCATTCGCAACCCCGTTATTGCCTACATGGATCGGATATTAAGGAATACTTTATTTGCAAGGTCTGAAGGGAGCTGTATTCCAAGGGGAGGACTATATGTTCTATGGTGCATGCTACATGGAGTTCGTTTCAACGTGGCAGCTTACTTCTTCCAGCAGCTTCACAAGTTCACCACGCATGGTTTTCAGAGAGTAAACATTGGGGGGTTGATCACGATCATAGCAGAGTACTACTGGGTTGACTTGAGTAGGTATGAGCCTGTTCGAGGAGATTCGGATTTGATATTGACCTCTGTGTCAGGATGCGACTTGAGATGGATGGTGAGAATGTGGGGAGTTCGGATGATGATGATGCTCCGGAGGAGTGAAGTGCATCAGGTTTTTATTCTTTTATGATTCTTCTCATCCTCCATTCTCTTTTCTACTTTACAGGTATTGGTTTGAGTTTGGGTGAAGTGGTGATTCTTGCGTGAGTGGTCTGTATAATGATGATGATTGATTGATGGATATGATGTACTTAGGATGAATTTGTGTTATGAATGAGTTCTTATTGATGCATGATAATTTGTTAATGGAAAGCATGTTCTATTTGTATTTGTAGTTCATAAGAAATTGATGTTGATTGCATGCTTTGAAGAGTGCTTAGGATTCTATTAACTTTATGAGAATTTGAGCTTTTTGATCGTGCTATATGCATGATTGTTTATTCTTGAGAGTCGTTTGTATACTCGTATTATAGAACTTGACTTGGAGTCTTATGTGAAATCTATAATTGATAGATGTTGGGAAGTGATCTTAGGCCATTATTGTTTATCGAGTTACTTAACCAAATTTATCTTACCTTCTTATATAATTATCTTTGTAAGCCCTGTTGAGCCTTTGAGCCTTTTTCTTTGGCAAGCTTTGATAATTAGTTGTTTACCTTTTGAGCCTAAAAAACCAATTACTAGTAAGAGTGGAGGTAAACAAATACTCTAAGAAGTTTTGAAGTGGAGGAGAGATTTGGTGAAAGGAAATTCGAGAGACGAGAGGTTAAATCTTGTGAGGGATAGTGCCTGAAACCGGTATCCCAAATGATAGAGAGGGTAGTGCCCAAAACTGGTACCCTTATACTTGTAGAACACCGGAATTGACGTGTTATTACAGAAAAGAAGTTGAGCCAAGTAAAGATGGGGGAATGGTCTGTGATCGAGATCATTGATAAAGCAGTGAAGAGGGAGCAACTGAAAATAATATACCAAGATAACTTTCTACTAGTAAAGTTAGTCACTTACCTATATTCTTCCACCTTAACCAAAGAACCAACATTACATCCTTTAAGCAAGTCCTTTGTGATCCTAGTGTTGAGTCGATTATGGATGGAGTTTTGAGACCCTTGTCAAGCTTATGGTTATGTGAGTATATAAATTGAAAGTGAGTGTTGATATAACCTATAAGTGTATCTTTTACACGTGAGTGAGAGAGTAAATACTTATCCGTGAGCTAGATGAGTTAGCACTCGTAGAAGTATTGTGATTAATTGATGTTTTTATGTGGATGAAAGGTATGATAGTTGCATGTTTTAAGTTAATATAATTATATGTTATACCCTGTGATTACACTCTCTGGATTTGTTTGATTTCGTTGCCTCGAGACGAGCAACATGTAAGTTTGGGGGTTTGATGAGAGTGTAAATTTACATGTTTTGGGCCTTGATTTGCATGGAAATGGAGTATAATTTGATCTTGTATTGAGACGAATTGCTACATTCTTGGAAAAGTCACGAATTAGAGGGTACAAGAGCTATTTGAGCATATTCGTATAGGAAAACAAGTGAAAAAGGCTCGAAATTGGAAGACACGATTTTGGAGGCAAAATCAAGGTGTTGTTCGACCAAACTGGGGTGTTCGACCTTCAACAGGTGGTTGAACGGGAGGTGACAGGTCGAGAAGCCAGAGCCCGTCCAGTGAGCCAGTTCGACCTTGAGGATCTGTTCGACCAACATTGTCTTTGTCGAACAGATGAGAGAAAGTCGAGCAAAGTGGAGAAAACTTCCAGAGAGCTCGTTTGACTTGGAGGAGTTGTTCGACCAAGATCAACCTAGTCGAGCAATAGTGTTTTCATCAAACAGATTGCCAAAATTGTCCAGAATGCTTGCTCAACCAGGGGCTTCTTGTTCGACTTAGATGTTGAGGTCGAACGGCGTGTCGCTGATGCTATATATGGTAATTCCGGATGTCTTTCACCAAATTTGATGTGTGCATTAAACAAAGGCTCATCCTAAGCCCATAAGGAGGTCCTATGAGTATAAAAGAAGATCTTCCGTAGGAGAATGGATAACACAACACAAGAGACAACACATCTTCCCTCATCCACCAAGCCCTACCATCTTCCGAATGGGAGAGAGAGGTTCGTCTGGCGAGTCAAGTAAGATCATACCAACTAGCCATGATTGTTCCTAGATCAATCATGGGCTAGAACCACCTTGGTAGTTCTAGGGTTATGAATGTTTTATGAGTTAATCGAATTTTCATGTGTAAACTCCGTACAACACTACTTGTGGTTTATTTTATATAAGATTGTGCGTTTTCAATTCATACTCACGGTTGTTTTGTGCATCATTAACTGTTATGTAGAGTCTGAATGCATCTCTTGGTTATTGATTGAGTGCGTTCACCGCTGAGCAGAATTGCATGTTATAATTCTAAGTGAAGGGATTCCGAAGTCTATTTAGAATTATCTTATATAGATACTTGTCAATTGAATTATATTCGGGTTAATAAGTAGGATAAAGAGTATTACTTTATAGTACCTAAAAAGGGAGATCAAAACGGGTTAGAGTACTAAGTGCACGGGAAATAATTGATTATGGTAGTACCTAGAAAGGGGGGTAAAATATACGTCTTGCTCCAAGGATATTCACACGTGTTATACGCTTGCTTACTTGTATCTATAGAGTACGCTTGCGTGGTTTAGTGATGCGTCCATAAACCATAAGGCAGAGTCGGACATCAACACATGGAAAGGATGTTAACGAATGAAACTGGATAACCTGAAGAACTACTCCATTACATACTTGATCACAACTGAATTTATATTCTTGCTTGTTTAATTATCTTGCTTATTTTATTATATGTTATTTAGTTGCTTAGTTAAACCAACTCAAATTTACCAACATAATCTTAGTTGAGTAGCATATAATTAAAGTGGTATTCATCCGTCCCTTGGATTCGATATATACTTGGTCACCTTTTGAAGCTATAATTGATATCCTTATACTTGAGGATTAATTTTGTGTGTTGAGAAAATGCTCATCAATGGTAAGTTCGACTAACAAGATATTCTTTGAAATTATTACAAGGTTTTATTCACTTCCTACTTGAAAGTCTGATTGCATAGTTCCACTAAACAATTCAAGAATCTATTTTACCAGTTCATGGAATTAAAGTGTTTATAGCAGAACTACCTTAACCCCTAACAGATAGTCAATATCAATCATGAACACACACAAGCTAACATAATAAATCAAGTATTATAGCGGATATCATGAATTTACTATGAAGACGTTACGAAGCATGATTGCAAGGTCTCAATATGAATCAAATAAACCAAAATAATAATCCATATGAATTTACAAAAATCAGTCTAGTTTATCAAATCAATTATGTCTATCCTTCAAACCTTAAAACTGTAAATAAAATTAGCCCACGGGGTTACAAGCAACTCCCATAGCTATCAAATTCATACCAGAAGTCTTGACAAATGAAAATAAAAGAAAGAAATAGAAAAACCCTAGTGTCGGTGTTATTCTGCTTTCCTTCTCTGTCTCTCCGATTGAATGATCTCCCTCTTAAATAATCCTTGAATCTCCTTCGGTTTGGATGGATGATGGGATGGATGTGGATAATGGTAGATGATGGATGGGGGTGATCCCCTTGTGGAGAGTGGTGTCTATTATGAATAATGAAATGAAATATATATAGGTGTGAGAAGAGAATGAAATAAGGGAATTAATTGTGCTCCAAGAAATAGAAAAGATTGGCTAATTTTCGGAAATTTTCAGAAATTCCTATCTGCAGCTACGCGACCTCACCGTTTTGAGCCTAACTTTCTTATACAGACTCTGATTTGAGTGATATTTATGCCAAAATGTTCCTCTCTTATGTGGCTTTCCAATCATATATCACATTATTAATTTAGAGTTCTACGCAAACACAGAAAAATTGTTCAATGTAGACATGTGTTTTTCAGCATTCCTTCACACTTTTACTCTTCATTCTAACTTTGAACTTTTGATCCTGTTTTACCCTTCAAAACATAACAAAACACCTTAGTAGCATCTTAATTATGCAAGATATGAAAACCACTCCATTCTGCACAGAATCATAACCACATTCTATCAATAATGGTGTAATGTGAGACCTAAAATACGTGAAATTACATTCTCAACAAACCCCCAAACTTACCTGTTGCTCGTTTTGAGGCAACGACATATAAAACCAATAGTGTAATTGATAGAAAATTTCACAGCTTAACACATCCAAGACAATATAACAATTCAAAAATCATACTTCAAATACTAAGATAACCATCCATCTAAGAACATACCATTCAAATCAACTACTTCACTTTTTTGGAATGCTCATCCACCTATTCTCATGGGTAGGTATTTAAGCTCATCGCTCAAGAGTGAGATATACACTTAGGTAAGGTGTTTACACTCCAAATCAATTCGAACACACGCATAACCATAAGCTTGGCAATCATCTAAACTCTTGAACAAAGGTATAATTTCGACAATAGGATCACAAAGATCTTGCATTAGGATGTAATATTGGCTCTTTGGTAAAAGTAGAAAATATATGGATTAAATGACTTATTCACTAGTAGAGAATCAAAGAAGACATACAACTTTTCAAAAACACAGCTTCACTTTCTTCTTTCTCCTTCAATGCTCTTCAATGTTTCTTGCGATTCGATTCCTCCTTCATTTTGAACTCAACTCCCATACTTGAATCTCTTTTTTTCCGTTCTTTTTTTTAAATAAGGATACCAGTTTCAGGCACTACCCTTTCATGGGGTACCAATTTTGGCACTACCCCTTCATACATGTTTTAATCATTTTCTCCAACAATTTTCATCACTTCCAAATACTTCTCCTTATAGTCTTCATAACATGACACCAACTTGATTCCTTCAACTCTCTACTAAGTAGGAATTTTTAAGGTTAGCAAAGGGATCAAATGACTCATCACGTAGGCTTCCATCAAACAAAGCTTTCAGGCTCAACAGGGTTGTCTACAGATAATTTCATTTGGTAGAATCACAATTTTTCCAGTGACTAATAAATAACAAAGATGGTCTACGATCATTTCCTATTGCCTAATCAAACATGTAGCTTCAAGCAAGATATAAAGCTAAGTTCTAGAATATGTGTGTATGAACGACACTCACAAGAATAAACTGAATCAGGCCACTTGTCATGATTTCAAAAGGCTAAAATCTCACATGGCTATAGAAATGAACGAGCAATCCTAATAAAGCTACATAGCTAATCATCCATGCATATAATTAAACTTCAAGTATCTCAATACCAAAGCACGATATCAAATCGCTTCTCAAACACAATCACACATATAATATCATCAAGTGTAAGAATAACCAGAAAATCATCCTAGAGAATAAAAAATCAACTATACCGACACTAGGATCAACACACAACAAATAAACATAAACAAAACACCTAAAAATCGCAAAAAATTTGAAAAATCAACATTCACGAATAAATCAAAAATATTAACCAATAGCAAAAATTGATCCTCCAACCACACAAATTAATGAAGAAAATTTACTTTAGTACAACAAGACAAAGGTATGTACGAACCCCCTCCAAACTTGGATCAAACAATGTGAGAGACTAAGTTTGTGAAGAAGTATATCCTGTTGTCGAGCAACACCTAATAAAATTCGCACACCACATAAATATATAAAAGCAATTAAATAGGAGGGACAACCCCCAACAAGCTCTCATGTTTAACATCGCAGAGTCACGACGGAATACCTCATGCTCATCAATATGGCCATGGATATCTTTCATCATTGCCATCGTATTCTAATCGCAGTGCTTCTTCATCAATCCAATACTTATGGCAAGGGATGACCTCTTGGCATTCTTAAAATTTATCTTGACTTTGCCAACCATATAAAGATCAAATTTCATCAACATCTTCATTCTACTCCACCACTTATTCCTTCTTGCAACGAAAATTCCCAATTTCTCTTCTAACTCCTTTTTATCTCTAAAAATATGTGAGGAATCCGAGGTTAAACAAAGTCAATAGAAGCAATATCATCAAATTCAATGCAAATTAAAGATTTTAAGGTTTAGAAATGCTCATTTCATTCTTCAAGTCTTCTTCGGTTGCTTCTTGACTTTGCTCTTCTTCTTTCTTTTCTTCCTCAACATCCTCAAATTTTTCATTAATCTCTTCATCCGCCTCAAAAATTGACTCCACTTGATAGTTCATTCGAGTGGAGTCACTTGACTTAATCTAGTGGAGTCCTCTTCGACTTCTTCTTCCTCAAACGGCAGCATAGTAACTTCAAACTGCATTCCAGTGAGCAATGGAAAAACAATATCTTCCTTAAACCCATCTTCATCCATTCTTTCATCTTGTTGAAGTTGAGCATTTAAACTTGCAGGTATGTTCGCAAGATTTTGAATTCTTTCCATGATTTCATTCCTCTCATGCGGTTCAAATTTCATCTTTATTTCTAGAGCTTCCATAATTTCTATGGTTTTTCATGCTTCTTAATGGATGACTCAAATGCAGCTTGCAATCCTTAGGAAACTCAGGTCGAACCAGAATAAGTATTCTCTTGATAAGGTTGATATGAATTTTCATTGTAAGCACAAGACCATTCATCTTCATATCTGACTTGATTGTAGTATTGAGAAGGACTTTGATTCACTAGAGAATCATAACCATAATTTCTCTCATCCATGTAATATGGAGAAGAAACCATAGCATTCTGATTCTCATAGCGTTTTAATATTTCATCTATGCATGGAGAAGGATCCATAACATTTTGATTTCCATAGTGTTTCAATATTTTGTCCATCTCATATACCTCAAAATAATTTATAGTCAGAATATATACAAATAAAAAAATAAAAATAAAGCAATAAAAAGTCCTAGTTAAACTAGAAATAAAAAAAAGAAAATAAATAAAACTATCCTCAGCAACGGTGCCAAAAACTTGATAGGCGTTTTATATACACTTCAATTAAAATCCTCAAGTGTAAGGATGTCAATTGTAGAGGCTAACAACCAAGTTAAATTATCGATCCTAAAAGGACAGTTAATTATCTACTTCTAAAATTACTAAAATTAATCAAGACGAGTAATCGATTACCAAGTGTTTTAAATTAATTATCTAAGAGACTAAAAATAATAAATAACTAATAAAATAGAATCACAAAAGAAAGATTTAAGTTCGACTCAAGAGACGATCAACAGTTCTAAGGTAAGTCGGTATAGACTAATTAATTTGAATTCTTAGACTTCCAATTATTCATTCATGCAGATTTTATAAAAATACATCACATAATAATGTTTCCCCACCGGATATGATCCGATTCAAAGCTAACAGTATAATCTGGTTTTAACCCTAAGGTGAGTGAATATTACCATGCCTTATTCCTATATACTAATCAAAGCAAACAACAATACCTCCGGATGGTATGTTCGACTAACAGGATATTCTCTGAAATTATTACAAGGTTTTATTCACTTCCTACTTGAAAGTCTAATTGCATTGTTCCACTAAACAATTCAAGCATCAGATTTACCAGTTCATGGAATTAAATTATTTATAGCGGAACTACCTATCCCTAATAGATAGACAATATCAATCATGAACGCACACAAGCTAATATAATAAATAAAGCATTATAGCGGATGTCATGAATTTACAATGAAGACGTTACGAAGTATGATTGCAAAGTCTCAATACGAATCAAATAAACTAAAATAATAATCCACATGAATTCACAAAAATAAGTCCAGTTCATCAAATCAATTATGTCTATCCTTGAAACTTTAAAAATGTAAAAAAAATTAGCCCATGAGGTTACAAACAACTCCCATAGCTATCAAATTCATACTAGAAGTCTTGACAAACGAAAATAAAAGAAAGGAAAATAAAAACCCTAGTATCGGCGTTATTCCGCTTTCCTTCTCTATCTCTTCGATTGAATGATCTCCCTCTTGAATAATCCTTGAATCTCCTTCGGTGTGGATAGATGATGGGATGGATGTGGATGATGGTAGAGGATGGATGGGGGTGATCCCCTTGTAGAGGATGATGTCTTTTATGAATAATGATGTGAAATATATATAGGTGTGAGAAGAGAATGAAATAAGGAAATTAATTGTGCTCCAAGAAATAGGAAAGATGGGCTATTTTTCAGAAATTTTTGGAAATTCCTGTCTGCAGCTGTGCGACCTCACTGTTTCGAGCCTAAGTTCCTTATACAGACTTCGATTTGAGTAATTTTTACACCAAAACGATCCTCTCTTTCGTGGCTTTCCGACCATATATCACATGATTAATTTGAACTTCTACACAAACAAAGAAAAATTATTCAATGTGGACGTGTGTTTTTCAGCATTCCTTCACACTTTCTCTCTTCATTCCAACTTTGAACTTTTGATCCTATTTTACCCTTCAAAACTCAACAAAACACCTTAGTAGCATCTAAATTATGCAAATATGAAAACCACACCATTCTACACAAAATCATGGCCACATTCTATAAAAAATGATGTAATGTGAGACCTAAAATATGTGAAATTCCACTCTCAATAGTAGTTCCACGTTCCTTCTTCGTCTCTCCAATCGTCCGATCTCCCTCAATTAGCACTTGGAACCCCCTTCAAGATGGATGGATGGATGATGAAAGTCATATATGAATCTGTATGTGGAATGTTTTGGGCGTGAATTGTCGATGGAATTGAGTGGGTTCCCCCTTTGTGTGTGTTGAGATCCCTCTTTTAATGTCTTTGGCTGTTTTTAGGGCTTTTTCGCGTCCAAAATGTAGGGATTAGGCCACGTTGTGTAAGTCGAAAACACACTATAGGATCGAACAAGACGCAATTGGGTCGAAAACACCCCACTCGACACCCTGTTCGGGCCGCGTTGGGTCTTGATGTTGTCGAGCTGCATATGGGTGAAAAGATGACGCCTTGTAGGCTCTGTAGGACCTAGCTCGACCAAAATTTCGCACACACTATGTACGGCTCGAGCCGAGCAATTTGCCAAGCTGCATACTGCATTGCACAATCTCACTGTTTTGCACATAACTTCCTCATACGGACTCCGATTTGAGTGATTTTTGTGCCAAAATGATCCTCTCTTTTGTGACTTTTCAACCACATATCATATGATCAATTTGGATTTCTACACGAATATAAAAAAAATTATGCAATGTGGATGTGTTTTTTAGTATTCCTTCACACTTTCAGTCTTCATTCCAATTTTGAACTTTTTATCCTGTTTTACCCTTCAAACTCAACAAGACACCTTAGGAGTATATTAATTATGTAAGATATAGAAATCACGCTATTCTACAAAAAATCATGGCCACATTCTATCAAAAACGGTGTAATGTGAGACCTAACATACGTAAAATTCCACTCTCAACAATTATTCAGAAGAAGCTACTAGAAAAATTGAAGGATCCAGGTAGCTTCATCGTTCCCTGCGAGATTGGAAAATGACCATCTAGGAAAGCGCTGTGTGAGGGGCCAACACTCGTAAAAACACTACCGCTAGTATTGGGGTCTTAGAACAAGCATCAATTTGATATTATTTTTAATATTCAAGAAACTTGGTTTGGGGGAGTTGAAATCCACATATGTGGCCCTATAGTTGGCAGATATGTCGTTGACATATCTTGAGGGAGTTCTTGAAGATGTGCTGGTGAAGATGTCAAATTATACTTCTCTTGTGGACTTTCTTGTATTAAATATGGAGGATGACAAGTATGGTGCGCCTCTAATCTTAGTGAGTCCATTCATTGCTACTGGAAGAGCTTTCATAGATGTGTTCAAAGGAAAGTTGAGACTGAGGGTCAATGATAAGGAAATCGGCTTCTCGTTGAATAAGGAGATGCAGTGGCATACAGATCAGCAGCAATGCAAGTCTGTGGAAGTAGTGGAGGACTTTGCCTTCTCTGATGTAGAGTTTGAGGGTTTATCTAACGATATATATATTAATTATCCTCAAAATTTACTTGTATTGAGTGATGCCAGGGATGAACAGAGAAGGAAGAACGCTGCAGAATTGGTAAATCGCACTAAGAAGGCCACTGTTGAAGAGGCGAGGAAACATGTTGCCAAGAAGGAGATGTATAAGGGTAAGAGAGTTGAAGGGATAGAGGATATCGCAGATAGAAACTCACTTTTAATCCTGTCTATGGATTCATTTGATAGTGGCAAATCTCATACTTTTCTTACTACTTATTCTATTGAGTTGCTTGATAATCTTTTAGTTGCAGGACGAAGTGATGATCCATATCTGAAGCCTCCGAACTAACCTTTTGATTTTCACGATTATATTGGTGTTGACAATTCTAACTTGTTTAATCCTCGTTTTGCTATGCAGGTTGACTCTACAATCGAGTGGAGGATTGATAAGAAGGAATCAAGCCAGTCTTGGGAGGAAAGAAAGTTAAAGGATCCTGTTGCGGTGACAAAGAAAGGTGAGATGGTAGGTGTAGAAAACAAGAGAGGAAAGAAGTACTTGAAGGTAAGAATGCGAGAAGACTGGCCTCTGATCCAGTAGTCAAAAAGAGGTATTCTGTCATGACTCTCCGACGTTAAACGTGAGTGCCTGTTGGGGGTTGTCCCTCCCATTTTTATTGCTTTTATTTGTTTGTGTTGGTGTAGAAATTTATTTAGTGTTTCTCGACTACGGTATATACTTCTTTGCAAACTTAGTATCTCACTTTGTTTGATCTAAGTTTAGGGGGGTTACGTACATACCTTTGTCTTGCCGCACTGAAGTAAATTTTCTGTATCGTTTTGTGTTCTTGGAGGGTCAAATTTTTTGCGATTAGTTGATATTTTTGATTTATTCATGAATGTTGATTTTTTTATTTTTTATCATTTTCCAGGTGTTTTGATAGTCTTTATTTGTTATGTGTTGATCCTAGTGTCGGTATAGTTGATTTATGGTTCTCTAGGATGATTTTTTTTCTCTTAACACTTGATGGTATTATATGTGTGATTGTGTTTGAGAAGAAATTTGATGTTGTGCTTTGGTATTGAGATGCTTAAAGTTTAATTATATGCTTGAAAGATTACCTATGTAGCTTTATTAGGATTGCTCGTTCATTCCTACAACAATGTGAGATTTGAGCCATTTGAAATCATGACAAGTTGCATGATTTAGTTTATTCTTGTGAGAGTTGTTCATATACACGTATTCTAGAACTTGGCTTTATATCTTGCTTAAAGCTATCTGTTTGATTAGATGATAAGAGATGATCTTAGACCATCTTTGTTATTTATGAGTCAGTAGCCAAATTATTATCCTACCTGGTGAAATTATTCGTAGTCAACCCTTTTGAGCTTAAAAGCCTTATTTGTTAGAAACCTATGTGATTAGCCAATTGACTCCTTTGTTAGCCTTGAAAATTCCTACCTAGCAAAGAGTTGAAGGAGTCAAGTTGGTGACTTGTGAAGAAGAAACAAAAGGAGATATAATTTGGAAGTGATGAAAAGTGTTGAAAGAAATGATTAAAACTTGCATGAGGGGGTAGTGCCCGAAACGGGTATCCCACATAAAAAGGATAGTGCCTGAAACTACTACTCTTGTTTTAAAGAAAAAGAAGGGAAAAAAAGAGATTCAAGTAAGGAAGTTGTGTTCAAAAGTGAAGGAGGCCAAATTCAAGTTGCAAGAAGAGTTGAAGAGCATTGAAGGAAAAAGAAGAAAGTAAAGTTGTTCGTCGAAAGCTATAAGTCTTCTTTGATTCTCTACTAGTGAATGAGTCATTTATCCATATATTTCTTACCTTTACCAAAGAGCCAACATTACAACCTAATGCAAGACCTTTGTGATCCAATTGTCGAAGATATCCCTTTAGACAAGAGTTTAGATGATTGTCAAGCTTATGGTTACGTGTGTGTTTGAATTGATTTTGAGTGTAAACACCTTACCTTATAGTGTATATCTCACACTTCAGCGATAAGCGTAAATACTACCCGCCTCGGAGAGATGGAGAAGGAACACAAATCTATTCTGATGCTAAGGTTTCGTGTTTCTCATCTTTCTCTTTCTTTTGTCTTGATTTGTGGTATGAATTCTATAGCCATGACTGTTTCTTGTAACCTCATGGGCTAATTTATTTTACAGTTATAGGGTTTGATGGTTAGATTGAATTGATTTGGAGACCTAGTCCAAAATTGTGATTTCATGCAGTTGATATTCTAAATTTATTTAATTTAATCGGACTATGCTTTTCTACTTCCTAACGTCTTCGTAATAATTCATGTTATTGCTCGTGATGTTTAGTTTATTATGTTAGTTTGTGTGCGTTCATGAATTGAATTGTCTATCTGCTAGGAATTAAGATAGTTTGTCCGTGAACATATTAATTCCAAGGGCTGGTAAATCAGATACTTGAATTGTTTAGTGAAACAATGCAATTAGACATTCAAGTAGGAAGTGAATAAGCCTTGTAGTACTTTCACAAAATATATCTTGTTAGTCGAACTTGCTATCCGGAGGTATTGTTGTTCGCGTTGATTGGTCTCTAGGAATGGGACTTGGTAATATTCACGTACCTTAAGAAATAAATCAGAATATATTGTTAGCTTAAATCAGATCATATCTTGTTGGATAACGGGGTTATACGGTGTATTTTCATTTATGCTGCATGAATAATCAATTGGAAATATAGAAATCCAAATTAATTCGTCTATACCTGATAACTTAGAACTGTTGCTTTTCTCTTGATTCGAACTTCTATATCGGATACTTTAGAACTGTTGCTTTTCTCTTGATTCGAACTTGAATTATTTTTGGAACATCATTATTTTCGTACTACCAATCTTGGTCATCATAGCATCCATACTGCCAAGCTAGGTGTTGTTATTGTACTTCATCACCTCGATAATTAGCCCTATTAATGTTAGGTTTATGGATTGCATGATATTAAAGAAAATTGTGTTTTAATATGTCTCTTTGCACTAAGATAAAGAATATTATATTTTAATAAGTTATGGGGTAAGAAAAATAATAATTTAATATATAGTGATTAGTTGTATTTGTGTAGTGTTATGAGTCTCATACAGATATTTAAATATTTTGTACGTGTCTCATCTATCCAAAAGGAAAATGTAAATTATCTATGAGACGCCCTTATTAGTAAAATGTAACATCATTTGTAAGAAGAAGGAAGCATTGTTAAGACAATGCAATGCATCTCTCTATCCTTAGGAAATGCTTTTTGTTAAGATATACTTTTCCGTCCGCCATTAACATATCCATTTGTGTTTTGTATGTTGATTAAGGAGTATTATTATCTTATATAAAGTGTGTAGTTATATTAGTACTAAGTAGTGAGCTATATGTGGGTTATTTTGCTAAAAAGAGAAATAGATACTTATATAATAGATGATCAAAATGGTAAAATGGGTATCTTATCAACGGATGGAGGGAGTATAATTTGTTTTGAGATAATTTTTTTTAAGGTAAAGAGTATTACTCTCTCCGTCCCAAGAATACATTCGCGTATTCTTGGGCACGGAGTTTAAGAAAAGTAACTTTTTGGTGGTGTGATGTAAGAAAGAGAAGGGGTATTTTGGGTAATTGAGCAGAATAAAGTGTATGATATAGTTGACTTTGACTAAATTGTATGTAAAAAGAAGGTGTCATTTTTTTAATATTATAGTATTGTAAAGTTATTGATATTGTGTATTGTTTCCATTTTTAAGGTTGAATGTATTTTTGGGACGGACCAAAATGGAAAGTGTGAATGTATTCTTGGGACGGAGGGAGTATTATTTTATATAAAATTGATAACTATATTAGTGTTGAATGGTAGACAACCAAAATGACAAAATGGATACCGTATTAGCAAGCAAAAGGAGTATTTTTTTTGTTTATGAGTGCCCTCACACCAAACTATATATTAATATTCCTGCATGAGGTCTACACATAACATTAATAAAATTATCAATTTTACATTAGATATTATTCCTTCGTCCCATAATGAAATTGAGAGTTACTGTTCATATGGAGTTCTAAAAAAATATTTTTTACTTTTAGGGTAGTTTGCTATTTTTAGTTAATTAATAAGTTATAAAGTAACTTATGTGAGTTATAAAGTGATGATAATTTTTAAATTTAAGTATGTTGTGAAGTTATCGGATTGTATGTTATTTCTTTATTTGTGGGGTGTAAACTTTTTTATGGGGTGAACAAAAATTATAAATGTGAATTTATTTATAGGACTAAAAGAGTAAACCCTTTGATTAAATTATTGCATGCAAAAAGTAAAGTGCCAATGGGCAAAATTAACAAAAATTCAATTGTCAAAAATCAATAGAAACATTTTTTTTAATTTGTTTTTTAATCAAATGGTACCTATGAGGACCAATATCGGAACTGACATTCATATCTATATTGGAACCGACATTCATACCTATATCAGAACCTACATATACTTACACACTCACTTATGGGGACACATCAGGTATTATAACTTTAATTGTGGGGATATATTAAAATTCAAAAAATAGCATTTGGTTAAAATTAAAATAAAAATTATTCGTTGGTAAATATATTAAAGTGTAAAATGTAAATGTTTTTTCTATCCTCCTAAAAGTAAACGTATAGTTTACCTTAGTTTTGAGGGAATAATTAAAAAGTTTAAAATAATTTTCACATATCTTGTTTCATATAATCTATTTTCGGTTGTAAGTGGTAGTCGATGAAAATTTTAGGGACATTTACAACTGGGTAAAGAAAATTATTTTTCGGTTTCACTGTTTTATAAATTTTTAATGATTGATACAAGTGTAATTATCAAAATAAAATAAATGAACATACATACATGATATAAGTCAACGATCATCAATACAAGTGAAATTATCATGCAATATTGATTTAAATTAAAAAATACACAAAGACTATTTACAAATAAAATATGTTTATAAAGGAATGGAAGGAAAACGTGATATAAGTCAAATAAAATAAATTAATTAACTACATACATTAAATAGTTTACTAAGAACTAATATTATTTCAAAATGATGTCCTTGATAATTAATAAACATATCATGGGCATGTAAAAGATTTGTGTGAGATTATCTCACGAAATCATTCATATAAAATGGATAAAAAATAATAATGGTTCAGTAAATTATTTTATGAATAATTTATAGTATAAATGAAAATTGATAACATTTTCAATAAGAAGTGATAACTAATTACAAAAATTTATAAAATGATCTTACTGTAAGACGGTCTAGAATTTACCCAGAGGCATATATCATCAATTCTACTCTCTCTCCCTCCGCCGGAAAGTTATATATTTTGCTATTTTGGGCGTTCGCACCAAAGGTATACATTTTTCTTTTTTAATATATGGGACCCACACACATTACTAATACATTTAGTATATTGGTCTCACACGCCTCACTAATACAACTACCTACTATACATTAAATAATAATAATCCTTAATCCATATATAAAAAGTAAATATATATCCATTGGGCGGACGGAGGGAGTATAACATAGTATATCGTAGTAATATTCATGCTTATGCATTTCATGTTATAGGATATAAAAATATTTAAATAGAAAAATTATATCAAACATATAGATCTATTGAGCATCACATGAGAAGAACAGATTAAATTGTAGCCAAGAACAACTTGCCTAATATCGAATATAAATATGTACACTTATAATGATCTTATAAAATGTAGCCGGCAAGTCATCCTTGGCTGCACTCCACTCTGTGCCTCTTCATGCAAGATCTCAATAGAATAGTGCTCCAAATTTTTTAATGTAAATAGTGTCTATATATTTGATCAAATACACATTTAATTCGGGAATGCTTGCACCATTTATATTGGCAGAGAAATGGGATCAAAATAATGGAGTCAGAAAGCAAAAGAGAAAAAAAAAAGAACAAAGAACAAAGAAGAAAAAGATAATGTATGGGAGGAATAGTGAATTGAAATATTTGGCCCCTGGATAATACTTTATTAGGTCAACTTTCAAAAGGGGCAGTCACTATTAAGGCATATACACAAGTTTTGGGTTTGATTGTCTCAAATGAAATTTTAAATTGGCTTACTTATTATTTTTGGAGTGTTTGTCTTTTGTTTTCATGTGTACAATGTATATAAGAGTATAACAATTTATTTTAAGTAGTATATACTTTAATTAATAAAAATATATTTTTTCATTAAAAATATCGACTGAAATATAAATAGTATAAATATTTGATTAGAAAAAAATTAAGTTTTTTTCTTATAAAATTAATGGTATAATTCTTCATCAGGACATTTTTTTTTTCTAATGAGTATAAACATTTAAAACTAAATGGTACAACTTTGGAAAAACGTCAATTTTCAGGGCACGATGCTTCTGGGAACACGCAAAACTTTTCATTATTACTTTTTTTAATCTAAGATTATATTATTTTTAGGCAAAGACTTGTGTGAGACTGTCTCGGTCAGAAAGTGATAACTTTTTTGTAGGAAAGTGATAATAAATTAATGAAAGTTGATAATTTATTTCATGAATAATTTATAGTATAAATAAAAAGTGATAATATTTCATAGCGAAAGTGATAATATTTTATAGCGAAAGTGATAATTATTTTAAAAAAGTGAAAAATTGTCTCACGTGAGACGGTCTCACACAAACTTACCCTTATTTTTAATCTTTACCGCTAATTATTTTTAAAATGATTTAATTAAACAATTATTGCCTTTAATAATTGAATATGATATTTTTAAATAATTGTAATGTTATCACTTTTATATGTTTTACGAAATGCATTAATTGAAACTTATGTAACAGTATCACACAAATTTTTTTGCTAAAATAAATAAGACAAAGACTTGTGTGAGACTGTCTCACGTAAGGGCTTCCGTGAGACGATCAAAAAGTCATAACTCCTATATTGAAAAGTAATACTAAATGAATGAAAAGTGATAATATTATTTCATGAACAGTTTATAGTATAAATAAAAAGTGAACATTTTATAGCGAAAGTGATCACATTTTATAGCAAAATAAATAACTATTTCAAATTGTATAAAATGGTCTCACGTGAGACGGTCTCACGCAAGCCTACCCAATAAATAAATGTTTGTTATAGAACACAAAGTTATTGTATCTTCTTTTTCTACTTTCAATATAATACATTATTAGCTTTTATATTACAAATTGTTTTAATATAAAAGATAATATTCAATTTCTCTATTTTTTTAGGATAATAAATACTCCTATTAAAAGGTGGACATTTGCTTTTAACACGTAAATTAAGAGATATAATATTTTAATGTGTTGTGAGAATATAAAGATAATATTTTGATATAAAGTTGGTATGTGTATTAGTGTGATGTATAGAGAGAAAAATAATTAATTTGTGTGGATCTCTCTTACTAAAAAGGGAAATGCATATTTTGTATTGGGACGTACGAAAATGACAAAATGTGTATATTTCATTGGGATGTAATGAGTACAACTTTTTAAAATGATATTTTCTTGTGAGACGGTTTATTGTGAGACAGGTTGTAAGATCAGTCAAATCGTTATAATACTACATGCGTCCGCTACCCTTAAGGAAATCGTTTACTTTTTAAACGTTGATTAAAAATATAATTATTTAATTTATAGTGAATACTTGTATTAATAAGATGTGTCTCCCATATTTCTAAAAAAAGGGGAAATATTATCTTTTGGAGCGGACATCCAAAATGAAAAAATAATATCTTTTAAGAGGGATAGAGGGATAATTAATTAACTAACGGGTTAATTGGAGAAAAAAAATATGAACGTTAAAACACCACACTTAAATCCCGTTGCAAAATGCACTCAATTTCTCAAAAGAAATTATACTTTTAATCACAAATTGAGTGCGTTTCGAAACAATATTTAAAGGTGGTGTTCTTTTTTACAATTTCTAAAAAAAATTGAGATTAATTTGTAGTAGGAATAAAGATTGAAATTTTTTATCAATTAACCCATTAATTAATTAATTAATAATTTAGAAATTAATATAATATAATAGTTACTATAATATAGTGACCTCCTAAATTACTGGAATCCACTAAATCAATTACGAATCATAGAAAATCCCCTCTTTTAGTAGATCCGTTCACTTCTTTTTTTTCAAAAAATAGATGTTTCACGATTTATTAAAATAAAAACGATAGGGAGAAAACAATTAAATATTTCAAGATATATAACATGTACTATTAAGATAATCTAATTCAATCATGCAAATTAATTTCCAAGACCGATAATTCACATTCAAGCAAACACTTGTTATAGGAATGATCGTTCAAGCATCCTTAATCACTTTGATCTAGTTAGATTTAACGATTACAAGTAATAAAAAATAGGGTTAATTGCGCCAAAAATCCTAACTTTTTCGCGAATTTCAAATTAGTCCAACCTTTTTAATATTTACAAATAAGTTCTCGACCTTTAACCCTTTTCTCAAAACAAGCCACCGGGCAGCGGGAGGCCTGCCCGGTGCTGACGTGTCCATCTCTCTTCCACGTCACCTTCCACGTATACAAAACGAAGTCGTTTCGGCCTTTCACCTGTCGAAAAGTTAATTTCATGAAAAGTACCAACCTTTTCGTCGATTGCGAATTAGTCCAAACTTTTGAAAATTTTGCGAATAAGTACCCAACTTTAGGCCGTATTGTAAATCGAACCACCGGACAGCTCGAGGCCGTATTTATTAACAACAGGGCTTTATTTTAATTTTTTAAATTAAAATTTAATGTATATCTAAAAGAACGTCCTCATATATCACACATTAACATTATCTATCAAAATCCGCCATGTGTGAGGGGTTGTGGAAGACAACTTCTGAATTTCGATTAGATGATCCATACGATTATTGTTGTTGCTATTTAGCAATTAGAGTGCAGAAAATGGTTTTGGGGACAAGAATAGTGATTAATCGGATCCTTCAATTCTGTGGCTGATATGTTCTTGGCCTTAACTATGTAGAAGTACATTGTAGGATTTTCTCTCTCCATCTACTGTCGTGATTCATATTTTGATCAAATAATGTTAGTGTGTGATATATGAGGAGTTTTTTTTTTGGAAATCTTAATAAATTAAAAAAATCAAAATAACGTATTTTGTTAACTAGTGTAAAGTAACGTGGCATATACAGTTACAGTCAGTGTCCGGACAGCCCCTCGCCCGTGGTTCGAGTTTCAATACAAGATTAAAGTCAGGTACTTATTTGCAAAATTTTCAAAAGTTTGGACTAATTCGCAATCGGCGGAAAGATTGAGACTTTTCATGCAATTAACTTTTCGACAGGTGGAAGGACGAAACGACGTTGTTTTGTACACGTGGAAGGTGACGTGGAAGAGAGATGGACACGTCAGCATCAGGCAGGCCTCCCGCTGCCCGGTGGCTTGATTTGAAAAAAGGGTTAAAGGTCGAGAACTTATTTGTAAATATTAAAAAATTTGGACTAATTTGAAATTCGCGAAATGTCAGGCTTTTTGGCGCAATTAATCCTAAAAAAAATAACCTTTCTAGATACTAAAGAATTAAATTTGCAAATACTCATCTTCCCTTATTCCATTCCTAAGCTATTCATGCAAATTGCATAAATGGCTGAAATATCATTCCTCGATAGAAACTAAAAAATTTGGTTCATGCAAATTGCATAAAAGGCTGTAATATCAATCCTCTATAGAAACTAAAAAATTTGGTTCTTGGTTTTTCTTATCAAAATATTTCCACAATTATATTTTGCAAGATTATCAGATATTCTAGATTGAATGTCTAATAGTTAAAGGTTATTTAGAATAAGTCCCTTCAATCACCACAATGACAAATATAATTCAACATATTCAAATTCCAATCATACATACCAATTTGAGCTAACATCTATAATAAGCTAACATCTATAATTGAAGTAGGAACTAAGAAACAAAATTATATAAGTCTTAAACGCTTCAATAAAGGAAAAAGAAATCTGTGGAATAAAAAAATTTGAAGTCTAGGTCATAAATCAGACATTTGAACCTTCGCCTAATTAAAAAAAAGAAAAAAAACTTAGCATGTGATTTTACAAGCAACAGTAAAGTCTAGAAGAAAACTTGCCAATGAATTTAAAAATGATGAAGTATTAGAGATATTCAAGAAATAACGTAACATAATTGTAAATAATTTATTTCCTAATTTTATGGCTCTTTCCTTGTACAGATAGGAATCTGGTGTGTATATAAGTGTATACGAATCTTATATAAAGGCAAATAATCAATTATATTCATACATCATTATTCTACATAGTATCAGTCCATGAGACATTGGGAGTACTACATATATTTATTTGGGACAAAGTCTCTTGTGAGACGTTACTATATGAGACGTGTTAAAGTATGTTTATTATATAGATAAAGAGTACTTTGCAATACCAGTCCCACCCGTCACAGTCCTATTTGGGCTTGGACCCAATAGTCTTGAATTTAGTCCAAATTTTTTTTTTCTAGCAATAATGATCCCACACAATTTTATATTATTTTTTAGAAATTTTCATCCACTGCCGTCTAAATATAATGGAGAGGCTCACGTGTTTCTCACATGGCAGTTTGGTTGATAGAAATGCGTTCTCTGTCCCCAAATGACCCCAGATGAACTAACGAACTCTAATCCTTAATTCCCCCCTAATTTAAGTCCGTCGTAATTCCCTTCCCAATCAAATTCTTCCCGAATCCCTCTCTCATCTCACCATTTTGGAGTTTCGACATCACGATGTGGCGAAAAAAAATTCTCGTTCGATTCTCAGTTCCAGATTACTTTGCTAGATTACGGAAATGTGGGTGATTGAACTACGGGGGCAGGGTGTTTGGCGAAATGCCTGAATGAGACTCAATTTTCTAGACCTCGATGATTGATGCTTATGCAAAGGCTGGCGAAATGGATTTTGTAAGGGAGTTGTTTAATCGGTTACCAATGAAGGGTATGGTGACATAGACTAACATGGTGACTTGTTTCGTGCAAAACACTAGGCCAAAGGAAGCAATTGAGGATTTTGGGTAGATGCAGAATGCTAGTGTTCAAACTGATGAGGTAACATTAACTATCGTCATCAACGCTTGTGCGCAACTGGGAGTATGCCAAATAGGTTAGACTGATCACAGAAAACCTGGGGCTAGGCCCTTCTAATGATGTGCATGTGGGTTCAGCTATGATAGACATGTACGCCAAGTGTGGATGTCTGGAAGAAGCATATAAGGTGTTTGACAATTTGCTTAAGAAGAATGTCTACTCCTACAGTTCAATGATCACTGGCTAAGCAATGCACGGGCGCGCTGATTCTGCCATGAAATTGTTTGAGGAGATGGTCCGAACAGATGTGATGCCCAACTTGGTGACATTCATAGGGATTCTTGTTGCATGTATCCATGGTGGGTTGGTTGATCAAGGTCGGCATTTTTTTGAAACAAAGTAGTCATCTTATGGAGTCAAACCATGCATCAATCACTATAGCTGCATGGTGGATCTTTTGGAATAGTTTGCCCGCCAAAAATTATCCAATTTTGTGCTCCAAAATGGATTGCACATGTGCTTTGGAAACAAAAATGCAAAATTCTTGCATTTTTTGTCCCGATTGTCAAGTGGGACGAATATTGCTTAACGGGAATAATGGGAAATTTAACGGCAGGATCAAAATTGAATAAAAAATGTTTGGGACTGAATTCAAGACTATTGGGTCCAAACCCAAACGGGATTGTGATGGGTGGAACTAGTATTACAATTCACTCTATAAATAAAGTATGTGTAATGATTGTTAAAGTACGTTTTTTTAAAGCATGATGAATGATGCATTAAAGTATGATTTTATGGTGTTATAATATAATTCGACATGCTTTAATTACAAATAAGTATATTTTACTTGTATAATAAGCGTACTTTAATAATGAGTTAGTCAATCTTATAACTCATCTCATAAAAACCCGAAGATAGCTTCCATTTGTATCTAATTTAAATATATGATATGTACTTTCATGCTACTCTATGTAAGTTGGAATGTAAGAAAACCAAACCGTTCGCAAACTATTCGAGTCTCGATTCGATAAAGTATTCGTTCGAACTCGTTCGCTAACTTTAACGAGTCAAACCAAGCTTAAAATTTGTTGTTTGAATAGTTTATCAAATCAAACTCTAGCTTAAGGGTATTCGGCTTGAAAGCTAGCGATCATATTCGTTAATTTGCTCGTTAATGGCTCGCGAACGCGTTCGTAAATTTTACTATTATATTTAATTAATATATATATTATCATATATTCCTTATTAGTATTTAATAATTAAATATTTATATTATAAACAAAAATATTTAAATATCTTTTTAACTTTTATTATTATCTTTTATGGATTTGTTTATTAACATTCATGAATAACATTAAATGTTCATTAACAAAATATTCGTTAAATGTATACGAACAAAAATATTAATATGTTCATGAAAAAGTTACTTTATGTGTTGGTAAATATGTTCACGAGCCTTATCAAACAGTTTGAGTTCGAGCTCTAGTTCGATATATATTTTTTTTCGACAAGTTCGAGCTCGGGCTCAAGTCCGATTATTCCTTAACAAATGATTCTCAAGCTTAGTAATATTCGGCTCATCTCGATTCGATTGCATCCCTAACTATAAGTTCACTATTTCCAATTATGTATTAAGAATTTAGTTTAAATATTGTTTCGATTTGTAAAGGTATGCGCATAAGTACTCTATATAACATAATGAGTAAACAGATATAATTGTAAAGTAAATTGTATTTCAAAATAATGAAATTTATATGTATATATACAAGAGAGAGTGCTACAATCTCTCCCATGACAATGAAATACACAATATTTATTAAATATAGAATCTCTAATTGAGCCTATAATTGCTCTAGATAATTTAGTGATGTGTCTAATTTTTTATTGCTTTTCATATGACCAATACTCTGTAATTAATTTTATTTAAGTTTTTTGAGGTATTGCAACATAAATAGATTACATTTTCATTTGGATCCTTAATTCGTGGTTTAAGAGGAAAAATTAGTCCATTTAAGTGTAATTGTGTAAACAATCACAATATTAATTCAAGGAATATATAGATCAAGCATTGTAAATTTATTTTAATGGTAAATATTAAATCTGAATAAAATAAAACTATACCACAAAATTAATAAAAGGCATGATTTTGGGTGCACACTAAGATTGATAATTTTAAAATAAGGTGTATTAGGTAGTAATTATTGCTTTTTTAATTTTTTATTATTTTATTTAATTTACTTAATGGTAAAGTTTATAATAACACTTAATCTAATAGTTAAGATCATCCAGTATTTGGATATCAAAATAAATAAGACAGTCTTGTCTGAAACTGTGAAACCGTCTCATGGTGAGTTTATTTTACACTTTCGTAATTAGTTATCACTTTTATTAAAAATGACATCACTTTTCTTTTAAAATATTACTATCACTTTTTATTTGTATTATAAATTGTTCATTGAATAGATCATTGCAACATTATCACTTTTCAGCATTTAAATATCACTTTTCTATTAAGATATTATTATTTTTTATACATCTCACATAAATCATTCCATGAATTAGTTTCATAGAAGTCTTTGCCAATATTAGATGAATTATGAGAATATATTAAGGCAAAAGCTCCTGCGCCCCCGGGGACGCGGAGGAATACTCCGTGTCCCGATGTGAACACAATCCTCCCCCTATATTATATTTAAATCTATGTATGTATTGCTAGAGATTTAAATTGTAAAGGGCACAAAAATTACAAAGGCGCACGAAATGTGTTCCGTGCGCCCGAGTGCACAGGAGTCTCACTTATATTAATTTAATTCCACAAATAAAATAGAATGTGACTAATAAGATGATACATAATTTACTGGGCTCAAACTGCGTCGAAGTCTTTGCAAAAAGAAAAAAATTGAGTATGGCAACTTGGATCAATGCGTGTGGTAAATTTTTCTGTCAATGTTTTGTGTATTCTATTAATTTTTTTTCTATTCGGGCACTATTTTTTTATTCTATTCATTCAATGTGTGTTGTTAAATTTTCTATCAATGTTTTGTAAATTCTTTCATTTTTTTTTCCGTTCGGGAAATATTTATTTGTTTTATTCAATCAATATGTTTCTCAAATTTTTCTTTCATTATTTTTTGGCAAAAACTTGTGTAAGACCGTCTCACGTAAGGGCTTATGTGAGACGCTTAAAAAGTGATAATTTTTATAATGAAAAGTCATACTTAATTAATAAAAAGTAATAATATTATTTCATGAACAATTTATAATATAAATGAAAAGTGATAATATTTTATATTAAAAGTGATAACTAATTTAAAAAGTGCAAAATGATATCACGTGAGACGGTCTCACGCAAGACTTGCCCATATTTTTTAAATTCTGTAAATTTTTTTCTATTCGGTCAATGTTATTTTAATTCAATTTGTTCAATATTTTCTGTTAATTATTTTTATTCTATTCGGGCAATCATTTAATTGACATAATCTATTTAAATCAATCACAAATGTTTTTCGAAATTAATATAGTAATTTTAAATTATAAAGATTGGCAGAAATATTTTAATTAAAAAAACTGTAGGTCAAACTAAGGGTATTATTGTCAAATTGTATTAAAAGTGAATAATTTTTAATTGAGTGAGGTAGGTATTTTTGCTTTTCAAATAGTTATATCAGATAATAGTACTTTTGTTAAGAAAAAATACCCTATTGACAAAGTATGGTCTTGTAAGAAGATAATTATGTGAGATGAATTGTGAAATTAGTCAACCAGTTGTTAAATGTATCCTTGTTATATAGGTAAAATATGTTAATTTGTAGTTAAAATATATTTTTTTAAAGTATGGTGAAAAATAAATTAAAATATGTTTTTAAAGTGTTATGTTATGATTCACTGCAATTATATTCAATTACTTATAAACATACTTTACTATTATAAGAACTATATTTTAACATTAAATCGACCCGTTTTACTATCCATCTCAAATAAAACCGTTTCATAAGAGAGCGTGACCACCCTTATCAAGTAGGTCAAGATTTATTACTTTGAGCAAGAAATGGACAAAATTTTGGCATAAGAGAAACAAGCGAAAATTTCCAAATGTAGGCAATCCATCCTTTTTTGCATCCATTACATTAATGGTGGGGTAGGGTCAAGCAACCAATGGCTGGAAACAAAATATGTGCTACTGCTTGTATTCCTATGGGAGTGGGAATAGAATAGAACACAACACAAGAGAATATGGTATCTAATACTGGAAACAGATCACATAAACAATTCACAAATTCTATTGTTTATTTAATCATGGTCAATGTGACTGAGCTCCATTATAACATATATTTAAAATAAGGTACACCTGTTTTTTTAGTTTAAATTATAATTTTTTTTAATTTAATGACTAAAAAAATATATTATTATTATTTTATTTTCTTAACTTAAATTTCAATATTCTTTTATGAGCGAGGTTGCGTGCGCCCGGGCGCACCGGAACACATTCCGTGCGCCTTTAGAAATTTATTATTATGGGTAAGGGTACGTTGCTTTGGTCTAAAGGGTATACACTTTAATTATAAAAGGTACACCATTTTATTCTAAAGGGTACACTCTTTTCATTAATATTTTTTTTCTTTAGAAAATAAAGGGTACTCATTTTTATACTAAAGGGTATACAATTTAATACAAAATTCTAAAGACCCACGAAGTATTGTTCATGCGCCCAGATACACACAACAATTTTCTTTAGAAAATAAAGTGTACACATCTTTATACTAAAGGGTATACAATTTAACACAAAATTCTAAAGGCGCACGGAATTTGGTCTGTATGCCCGGGTGCACAGAAGTTTTTGCCTTCTTTTATTTTATCTTAATTTTAAATGTTCTTTTTATTTATTAATAATGTCATGTAAAAGTAATTAATTTTTAATAAAAAGTGATACATGCATGCATGTGATTGAGGAAGAATGATGACCAGAAATTGAATTATTTCATGCACGACCAACTTATAAAAGAAACAAGAGTGATAACGTTTTAAATAAAAAAAAGATACATGATTATAGAAAAGTGATAATCGTTCAATTAAATTATTTTAAAAACAATTTGCAGTATGGATATAAGGTGATAACATCACTCTTTTAATAAATAACCAAAAAATGGTATACATGCATCCAATTAAATTATTTCATAAACAATTTATGTATTGAATATAAAAACAATAACATTTTTATAAAAATTGTTGTGTGTATCTGGGCGCATAATTGAGGTATTTCTCATACAATTCGTTGGATAAATAAAAAATAATATTATTTGTTAATAATAGTGATACATAATCAAGAAAAACTGATATTGTCCAAAGAGTTATTTCACAAATAATTCCTTGATTAAAAGTTATACATGATGGAGGAACAGTAACAAGATCAATTAAATTGTTTCATTCATGAACAATTTGTAAGACGAACAAAAAATGATAATTTTTTTAATAAAATGTGATATTTAATTAAAAAAAAGTAATAATCATCTAATTAAGTTATCTTATGATCAATTCGTATTTTGTATGATACAGAAAAATGATTACATGTTTAAAAAAAAGAATAATTTTTTTAATAAAATGTGATACTTAATTAAAAAAATAAAAAAAGTAATAATCATCTAATTAAATTATCTTAAGATCAATTCGTATTTTGTATGGCACAGAAAAATGATTACATTTTTTTAAATATGATTAAGGAAAAGTGATGATATATAGTTAGTTGAATTATTTAATACATAAACATTTTATAGGAGATATAAAAAGTGATAATATATTAAATAAAAAGTAAAACTTGATAATTGAAAAGTTGTGAGAGTAAAGAAATTAAGTATTAATTGATGCTCATATTTTATAGCTTAAACTTTTAGATGAGAAGGTCATTAAACATGTTCTGATACCATGTTTAATGATCAACTCATCAAACTTTTAGATAAGGTGATCATCTAATATAGTATCAGAGTTATGGCCAAATGAAGGTGTAAGGTTCAAACATCACTGCCACTCATTTAAATATTCCATGTGCTAATCTGAAGCAAATTGACATATATGTGTATGTAAGAGGGCGTGATAAAGTCACTTGATTAAATATTAAAATTATTCATTTGTACCGGATTAAACTTTTAGAAGAGTTAGTCATTAATTTACCATGATATTAGAACCAATGTCTAGCAAAGGTCTAAAGTTCGAACCTTACCATCACCTATTTATAAATTAAAAATAAAAAATAAAAAATCCACATGCAAGGTTTAAGAAAAAATTAATTAACTATGTCTTCATATGATATGGTGAGTGAAAGTGAACTGATTAAATATTAATTGATATTTTTCTTTACCTACTTAACCTTTTAGATGAGATGATCATTTAACAAAAGTGATAATCATCCAATTAAACTAACCTCTCCTTCTGGTGTTAAGGTTTAGGTTTTCTATTTTGATTTGTCCCAAGTTAAAATTTATATTTCTTTTTTGTCAAATTGGGCCCCACACAACAATTAATTATTTCATGTAGGGTCCACACACAACACTAATACAACTACCCACTTCACATTAAATATCATTTCCCTCACCCCACTACACATTAAAATATTATATCTTTTAATCTACTGAACTTAGTCGCATTTTTCAATGTGTATGAGTAAGAGACTCTATCGTCGAGTAAACGCGCGACCAAGTATAAAATTTATAGTAATATCATCCCAAGGGAAATGAAATCTAAGTTTGTATCCGAGTTATTCATCGATTTGTGCTTTGTAAAGATGATATGTTTGAAGGTTTTGTTTTTAAAACTATTGCTTACGATTCTACTCAATTAACTAAAGATTAAACTAGCAACATATATGATCAAATAACAAGCAAATGATTAATGAAATAGATGTAGAATACACTTGAGAAGAAAGTAAGGCTAATCATACTTATGGTTAAGACTTGAGCTAGATATGCAAAACCATTAATAGTAATTCTCATTAACTTGTGGATTAAAAGCATTCACAAATTTACCCCTAGTCCCTATGGTCAAGGCAACTAGGTTCTCGACTCTTTTACAAGCCTAAGTCTCCTAAGATTGATCTTAATCTCAATTCCCTTAAGGTACTATGATCATAAGTTGGTTCTTTTCACTCAATTACTTAAGTGTCCCTCTAAGAATGTTCTAAGTCTAAGGAGGGTATGACTTACCTCCCCTTATACTAACATGCATGCACAATTCAATGTATGGTTCAATTAAACATCCACTCATAACATTGGAATGACCATCCTAATACTATGAATAGAAGATTTTATCACACAAGCATTAAAATGAAATATAATTGATATATCATAAAAGGAAATCCACAAATCAATTTAAATCATTACTCAAGTTTTACATATCTAACTCTTCACCTCAACCACTCATATGACTAGCCCTACTATAAAACTAGCCACAAAACATGGTAATTAATTCAATACAAATCAAACTTTGCTCCATTTGAGCCATAATAAGAAGAAAAATAACAATTGGAAAGTAGATTTGCTTCCCTTGCATAAGAAAAGCTTTCCTCCTCTTCAATTGATCAACTTCTTCAACAATTGATGTTCCAATCTTCTCTAATGGTGGAAAGATGGATGAAATGATGGAATTATGGAGTGAAAATGGAGATCAAATGGTGTTTTGATGGATCTAGATGGTAGAAATGGATTGTGGATCTAGTGTGTGAGGAAATATGGTGTTTTGGTGTGTGTAACTGCTCTAATCTGATCTCTAATGAATTCCCCCTTTAAATTTCGCACAAGTCATGGTTTTATATCACTTATGGACCTTCTGGAAGCTTCCGGAACATTCTGAAAATTACACAGGATTTTGCACCTACCCGGCCCGTGCAGCAGCACACGACCCGTGTAGGGCAGACCTACTTCAGCGTGTTTTGCATGCTCCGGACACGGCTCGAGCTACTCTGCACGGCCATGGTCATGACCGTGTAGCGTTTTCTGATAACAATGCACGGCTTCTTCTTTCAGGGCCGTGCTCTGAACACGGGGCGTGCAGCAGCACACTGCCCGTGCACCAGCGCACGACCATCTTTCTGGGCGAGCAGCAAGTTCTGATGACACTATACTGCTGTTGGGTACAGGGCCGTATTCCGCACACGTCCCGTGTACCAACATTCCCTATTCTTCCATCTCCTTTTAGCTCCCGACTCCGTTTTTGTCCATTTCTTGACCTGTTTTATATATATTTAAGCTCATTTACACAATTCTATCAATTTATACCACATTCCTCAAAATAACAATAACTCCACAAAAAGTAACACAAATACAGATAAAAACATCCGAAAATATACAAATAAAGACACTAAAATCTAGGTGAAAATGACTACGATCAACCCCCCAAACTTAAAGTATTGTTCGTCCTCGAACAATGAAAAATGATAAACAAGAGTTGTAATTTTCACCTAGAAAAACACTAAAGGAACATAGGCAACAACACATCATAAGTAACAAAGACTACAAATTCATATTAAGTATCTCTACATCATCAAATTTATAACATGAAAAATTAACAAATGCAATCCTAAGAATGATAATAAAGTACTCAAATCCCTTTCAATCCAAGCCTCTCATAGATTATAAATTTCACTCAACACTCTTTAGGGTAGGGTTTTTAACATCACTTCCTCAACTGGTTAGAACCGACTCACCATAGGCTTGTTCATGGACTATGTTCACAAGTCACCCTAGTTTCAACAAGTGATCAAAAAGGTCTTTACTTTTGGATCTAATGTTTAGGCTCTTTGGTAGGATAAGAAACTTTGGATAATAGTGACTATTCAAGTGTAAGCAATTAGAGAGATTATTCTTTTCTTCAACATCTTCACTTTCAAGCTTCCTTGAATTTCTTATTTATCAAAAACACTAAACATTATTATTCCTTGGATTTCTCGAGCTCAATTTGATTTGCATGCTTCCTTTCTTTTAACTTTTGAACTTCATGAGCACATTTTTGTTGATTTGCTCTTTTTTCGTATTTTTAGGTCGCATGTACATTTTGTTTAGATCCTTTACATCCTTTTCTTATTTGTTAACCCTTTCCTTTCTTTTCTAGCACAATTCTCACATCAAACATTGTAAATCACCATCTCCTCAATCACCCATACTTAGGTTATATATATAAGGCTCAAGAGTGTTTTAAAGGTTTGTATTGTACTTTAATCACAAAGAAAAAGGCTAATAGGCTCAAAGTGGTTTACTAAGGATAATAGTTTTGGTAAGGAATTTTATGGCTATGACACATTCATCAAGGATGGCCTAAGATCATTTCATAAATTTCAACCATTCGGGCTTCGTTTTTATAGTCCATGAGCAAGTTCTAGTTTGTCTAAGTTCAACCGGTCCTCTCATCAAGAATTAACCATGGAGGCACGATTGAGACTCAAGTTTCACAAGCTTTTGCTTGGACCAAAAGAAACCTAGTTACCCTTCATACTTCTCAAAATTGAACAAATTATATAATTCATGTCACAATTTCAACATGTAAAAACCATTAACATGCTTGCCATCACTCATCACACACAATGCATCATCGTTTATATTAAAAAATAATCAACACCTTCCCAAAAGCATACCACCAAACCTTCCCTATAAGAATAAAATCGACAACACAACACATAAGAAAAGACTCACCAAACTAAAAACATAACAAAAGCACATAACATACATGACCAAAATCATCCATCACTAGAAATCAAAGCACATCACCTCATCATCCATAACAAATAAGCTCAACAAACATCCCATCCTTAATTGAAAATGAAATCCTAGATTACGAAAGTAAACCTCCCACAAACATAATACATGAAGTAGCATGTCAATCCAATACAATCCAAATCAATATCAATTCATGTCAAGCAATTAGAAGTGATAAGATGTAGAGTAAACTCCCTTAAACATTTGAGAATAGAAATGGTTGGCATGAGCTTCCGCCTTGCATCCACAATGTTTTCTCGATTTGATCTTCGGACTCAATTCATGCTTTCACTATACTCCATTTATGCTAAAGCAACTCATCAAAAACCATTAGCTCAACAATTGCAATAAAAATAAGGACTAGCATGCACTTTTACACAACCAAACATACCAAAATTATAACCAAACTCATGAGAAAATTTTAAAATTGACCCAATTTTACATAAAGTGTCCCTCAATCAATCATTAATCATGATCTATAACACACTCAAGTGGTGAGTACACAAAGTGCCCCTCAATTAATCATTAATCATGATCTATAATACACTCAAGTGGTGAGTCACACAACGCACTCTCTCCCCAAACTTAAATCGAAACAAAAGTTGAGAATTAAGTTTGCAAAAAGTTGTGGGACTTACCCTTGTAGGTTCCAATGATCTTTATGAAGTTACCCTGTGTCGACGTGTGTGGACCTCCAAAATTCAAGTATGGCCACCACACACTCCCCCCAAACTTAAATTAACACAAGTGTTAAATTTAAGTTTGAACAAAGTGGTGTGACATACATCTTCATTCCAAATTGAACACATTTCGTCTTCTCCATATGTATTTTTCTCATAAGTACAATCCACCTACATACCAAACTACAAGAAAATAAAACTAAATAAGAAAATTTACTAAAATGGGTTGCCTCCCATCAAGCGCTCAATTTAACATCGTCGAGCTAGATGCATTTAAACTCTTTACAATTGGAGAAATCCAAGACCCCATCAAGTCTCATCTTCACTTTAAACATCTCTTTAACAATCTTTTTATCAACACTTCGTGCTCCTTCAACACTTGAACTCAATTCATTGCCTTTTTTCTCAAGTTTTTAAATCCCGGAGGCCCTTTATCAATCTTCCAATCAACTTGTGGATCTCCCCCAAGCTTGTTCCTCCTTGAGGAAAAATTTTTTGAAAATTCAAGTAAAATGTTAGTTAAATCTTCGTCTTTTAAAATTTCGCTTACTACTCGATCTCGATCATCCGGAGGCTTAATCGGTGGCTTCAAATGAAGATCTCCCTCTTTTAAATTCTTGCTTGAGAACACCAATTCTCTTTCATTTGAAAGAGTGTGAGTTCCTTCTTATCCATATCAAATTTTGCTCTTTCGGTTGACAAAAATGGCCTATCAAAACTCAATGGGATCAAAGGATCCGCTTGCTTCTCAACTATCATAAAATCCACCGGAAAGACAAAATCCTCTATTTTCACAAGCATATCTTCCACAACTCTATGAGGCTTTATCATTGAACCATCTATTATTCCGATTTCCACATCCGTTTCCTTTAACCTCCCAATGCCAAGTTTTTTCAAAAATTTCCAAAGGCATCACATTAATGCTTGAACCAAGATCACATATAGCATTAAAGTATTCCCCATTTCCAATTTTACAAGTAAGCACGAATTTACCGGGGTCTTCCACCTTTAATGAAGCATCAACTTCAACTATTTCATGATTTTGTTCTAACCACAACTCTTTATCACACTTACTTTCATCAACAAATAAAGACAAAAATTCATCAATAATCCTCTCATCATCAAAAGACAAATAATCATCTATGATAATTTCCTCCTCTACGTTTGACACAACTTTATCACAAACTACTTCTTCAACCTTTGAAACAATGTTTGTTGCTTCCACCAACCCTTTCTCCACCTTACTTTCCATATTACACACGGTAACATACAAAAATTGCTCTTTCGGATTAGTAATGGTAGTCGAGGGAAACTTACCCTTACGATGCATTTCACCTTGCTCAGTTGCCATTTGACTTATTTATGTTTCCAAGGCTTTAAATCTATTATCAATCACTTTATCTCTTTGCCTTCTTTCTTCTTTCTCTAGCAACCTCTCGTCCCTTTCATGCTTCATGAGCTCAAATATTTTACTCATTTGATCCTCTACCGTAGGCTTTCCTTCACCATTTTGAGCTTTCTTCCCCGGATTAATGCCCGGTGGAAGAGTGAGGGCATTTCCTTGATTTCCATACGACAAATTCTCATACCTACGGGATTGGTTAAAATTCTCTTGAAAATTACCTTGCCCCCATCCTCCTTGCCTTTGTGGATATCCTCCTCCATGATTTCTAAAATTACCACCATAATTTCCTTGGAAGTTCCTTCCTTGCATGAAGGCAACTTCCTCAAGTGTCATATCCGGTGGACACCATGTGTCTTGAATTCCAAAATTAAAGGAGATACCTTGTTGGGGCATAGAGTTAGATATTTGACAATTTTGAGAAGACTGGCCCACATTAGGCATAGTCATGCCTTGTTGAGGATTAGAAAACATTTGTTGATTTATCAAAGGCATTGACATACCTTGTGGAGGATTTGCAAGCACTTGTTGATTCACCATCGGTGTAGAGGTTGGAGACACTTGCATACTAGCATTCATCCTATTTAGTATCTCCGTGATTGCCTTGTCGGTCATATCTTCCTTAGGCATTTCCACCTTTTTCACTTGTTGCAAGCACACTTCTTCCATGTTAGCAATTCTCTCCCTTTCATACATTCCCGGTGCACGATCCATAGGTCATTGACCCGTATTCAAAGCTACTTCCTCATATATAGCAATTGCTCTTTCCGGAATTTGCCCCAAAATCGAACCTCCCGTCGAAGCATCAATGAGCATCCTCTCACTTCCATGCAAACTGGCATAGAAGAATCCTATTTGTTGCTCTTCGGGGAATCCGTGTTGTGGACACTTCCTTAGCGTCTCTTTGAATCGGTCTCATGCCTCACTAAATGTCTCAAGTGGCAATTGCTTGAATTGAAAAAATTTCCCTTTAAGATGCAACATCTTGGATGGTGAAAAATATTTGCTCAAAAATCTTTGTGCTAACTCTCTCCATGTGGTGTATGATCCCAGTGGTAGAGTATGATACCAAATCTTAGCTCTATCTCATAATCAAAATGAGAAAAGCTTCATTTTAACAACATCCTCACTTACCCCATTAATCTTTATCGTGTTTGTCAACTCCATAAATTGGGCTAAGTGAGCATTTGGGTCCTCCATAGTACCACCACCAAATTGATTCGCTTGCACCATGTTGATCAATCCCGTCTTGATCTCAAAATTATTCACATTCAATGGTGGGCCCATTCCGTAATTCCCATATTGCAGTTGAAAATGATCGCGGGCACTCATTCCCACTCCATTATTTTCATTTCCACGAAGTTGATTTTGCACCACCAGCGGATTATTCCTTGCTTCTTGTTGTGCCAACAAGTTTTGAATAATAGCTTGCATTTGTTGATTTTGCAAGTGCATTTGTTGAGCATAAACTTGTGGCACAAATTCTTGATTACCATAATCTCCTCTAGCATTATCACCACCTTGAAAATTTCTCATTTACCTTCTTCATCAACCATGTTTGCATTATCCCTTACTTCTTCCATATTTTCTTCCGTAGGTTCCAACACTCCTCTTCTTTATCTTCTCAAAGTAGCTTCCAATTCCAAGTTCAAAGGTTCAATAGAATGAGACATATAAAGAGTTTGTATGTACCTACAAAAATTTTCAAATTAGCTCTCAAACAACCAAGACAAGTAAACAAGTAACAAAAAATAAAAGAAATATCCTTTTGACTAATCAACTTCACAAACAAATGTTTAACATTTCCCCGGCAAGCGGCGCCATGAACTTAGTTGCATTTTTCTATGTGTAAGAGTAAGAGACTCTATCGTCGAGTAAACGCGCGACCAAGTACTGAATTTACAATAATATCGTCCCAAGAGAAATGAAACCTAAGTTTGTATCCGAGTTATTCATCGATTTGTGCTTGTAAAGATAATATGTTTGAAGGTTTTGTATTTAAAACTATTGCTTACGGTTCTACTCAATTAACTAAAGATTAAACTAGCAACGTAAATGATCAAATAACAAGCAAATGAATAATGGAATGGATGTAGAATACACTTGAGAAGAAAGCAAAGCTAATCATACTTATGGTTAAGACTTGAGCTAGATATGCAAAACCATTTATAGTAATTCTCATTAACTTGTGGATTAAAAGCAATCACAAATTTACCCCTAATCCCTATGACCAAGACAACTAGGTTCTCGACTCTTTTACAAGCCTAAGTCTCTTAAGATTGGTCTTAATCTCAATTCCCTTAAGGTACTATGATCATAAGTTGGTTCTTTTCACTCAATTACTTAAGTGTCCCTCTATGAATGTTCTAAGCCTAAGGAGGATATGACTTACCTCCCCTTATACTAACATGCATGCACAATTCAATGTATGATTCAATTAAACATCCACTCACAATATTGGAATGACCATCCTTATACTATGAATAGAAGATTTAATCACACAAGCATTAAAATAAAACATGATTGATATATCATAAAAGGAAATCCACAAATCAATTCAAATCATTACTCAAGTTTTACATATCTAACTGTTCACCTCAACCACTCATATGACTAGCCCTACTATAAAACTATCCACTAAACATGGTGATTAATTCAATACAAATCAAGCTTTGCTCCATTTGAGCCATAATAAGAAGAAAATTAATAATTGGAAAGTTGATTTCCTTCCCTTTCATAAGAAAAGCCTCCCTCCTCTTCAATTGATCAACTTCTTCAACAATTGATGTTCTAATCTTCTCAAATGGTGGAAGGATGAATGAAAAGATGGAATTATGGAGTGAAAATGGAGATCAAATGGTGTTTTGATAGATCTAGATGGTAGAAATGGATTGTGGATCTAGTGTGTGAGGAAATGTGGTGTTTTGGTGTGTGTAACTACTCTAATCTGATCTCTAATGAATTCCCCCTTCAAATTTCGCACAAGCCATGGTTTATATCACTTGTGGACCTTCTAGAAGCTTCCAGAATATTCTGAAAATTACACAAGATTTTGCACCTACATTGCCCGTGCAGCAGCACACGGCCCGTGTAGGGCACACCTACTTCGGCATATTGTGCGTGCTCCGGACACGGCTCGAGCTGTTCTGCATTGCCATGGTCATGGCTGTGTAGCATTTTCTAACGACAATGCACGACTTCTTCTTACAGGGCCGTGTTCTGCACACGGGGCATGCAGCAGCACACGTCCCGTGCACCAGCGCACGGCCATCCTCCTGGGCGAGCAGCGAGTTCTGATGATACTACACGGCTGTTGGGTATAGGGCCGTGTTCCACAAACGGCCCGTGTACCAACATTCCCTGTTCTTCCGTCTCTTTTTCGCTCCCGACTCCGTTTTTGTCCATTTCTTGCTCTGTTTTACATATATTTAAGCTCATTTACACAATTCTATCAATTAATAACACATTTCTCAAAATAAAAATAACTCCACCAAAAGTAACACAAATACAGATAAAAACATCCAAAAATACACAAATAAAGATACTAAAATTTAGGTGAAAATGACTACGATCATCTACGTGGAAAAAGAAAACATAAATGTTTGCTCGAGATGAAGGGAGTATTTCTTAAACAAATTGTATTATGGATATAAAGTAATATTTTTTTAATAAAAAGCTAAATCTGTAATAATTTAGATAAGGTGATCCTTTAACAAAAGTGATTAAATATTCAATTAAACTATTTCTTAAACAATTTGTTGTATGAATATAAAGTAATAGTTTTTTTAATAAAAGAAGAGTAATTACAACTATTTATGCATGAACAATTTTAGAATGAATAAAATGATATACTCATGTTGTCCCAAGTTCTAGGTGAACGTTCTTATATAATTGGGAGAATAATATTTTAATAAAAAGTGATACATTATTTAAGAGAAGTGATGACCGACATGTTCCATTAGATTATTTATTAGAAATATATTTAATTTTTTTTACTTTAATTTTAACCAACTATTTATATTATAATTAGTTTTATCTCAGCGTATTACATGGGTTCTATTATGTGTGATGTTTTTGTTTTAAAAATATAATTTATAAAAATATTTTTTATGATTTTATATTTTATTACTAAATGTATATATTTGTTTTGTTTATTTTTTCGTCTCACTTTACTATTTAATGTATTTTTTACCTCCGTATTTAAAAAATGAACATTTTATTAACATAAAAGGATGTGGTATGCTGTAATATGAATATTTTTAATTTAAAATCTGAAAAAACAGGTAAATTATCAATTCGGGCCGGGATTATTATTTCTATCCACTATGGACTTGAAATATATAAAACTATATAAAAAAGGAAGCGATGTCAAAAAATATATTTTCTATTACAATTAGTCACAAAAATTATTAATAGTAAATTAATTAATAACCGATCATCTTTTTTTATCTTTTACTTTTATTAATTAATTAAATTACTTTATTACTTTTTTCATATTGAATAACCCAACATAAATATTTAAATGTTGTAATATAATAAAAATCACTATTATGATTAATTATTTGTAAATATTAATTGTAAGTTATTAATAGGAGAGACTAAATAAAACAGTAGTTAAAATGTACAAGAAAATTTCAAGTAAGAATGTGGTGATGCCACCTACAAAATTATTATTTGCTATAAAATATTTATTAATTGAAAGATTAAAATTATTAATAATAGGTGAGTCTAAATATACAAAAGTTTTCAAGAACGAATGTGATGACGTCACATACATCATTAAAATATTTTAAACACATGCAAATAAAATTATTATGATTAAAATAATAGAGAACTTAAAGACAAAGTCTCTTGTGAGACGGGTGTGAAACATGTTGACCCATCACTAAAGTATGCTTATTATATATATAAAATATGTTAAATGATTGTTAAAGTATGTTTTCTAAAATATATTGGATTATGCATTTAAATATGATTTTAGTGTGTTATAATATGATTTATTATTAACATACTTTAACTACAAATAAGTATACTTTAATAATAAGCATATTTTAGTGATGGGTCGACCCGTCTCACATCGGTCTCACAAATAATCTGTTTTACAAGAGAGTCTCTCAAACTTAAAAATATTTTTATTAAATTAAATTAAATCTTCATGAAAAAATTACTTAAAATAAAATATTAATTGTAAGATTATAAAATATTAATAACTTTAAATATTAAATTAAATAAATTATTAATTGTATTATTAAGATTATTAAATAATAGGAGGGATTAAATAAAAAAATATTTAAAATATTAAACTGCTTAAAATAAAATATTAATTGAATGATTAACATGGAAGCGTCACGTAGACAATTTTTCTAACAACGAACGCGGTGATATCACATACACAAATTTTTTTTAGGAGTAACGTGGCGCCGCCACATACACAATTCAAAGATTTTATTTTTGGGAAGCACTTGTAAATTAATAGTAGTAATGATTTTATTTTTAAATTTAAATTTTTTTACTTCACAATTATCATTATACTAGTTTTGCCCCCGCGTACTACACGAGTTCTACTATTTGTGATATTTTTATTTTAAAAATATAATATTTTATCATAATATATTTTCTTTTGATTATATATATATATATATATATATATAAACATTTTGTCTTACTTTACAATTAAAAATATATGATTTACTCTCGTATTAAGAACATGAATTTTTTATTAATATAAAAGGAAGTGATGTACCTATTAAATAGTCCCTCCATCCACTTGCAAGAGTATCATAGCCCTCTAATAAGTTGAAACCCTAAAAACGGATGGAGGGAGTATTCTTTATCAAAAACATGAAAAATAGGCAAATAATTAATTTTGGGTCTGAAATATTTTCTGTACTCCAATTAGAAGCTTGAATATATAAAACTATAAAAAATGAAGTGACATGCATAAATATTTTTACTATCACAATTATATATCACAAAAATATTAAACTTATTATTAGTAGTAAAATTATTTAACCCTATAAAAATATTTAAATGTAAAAATATACTCCCTCCGTCCCGGCGTAAGTGAGCCATTTGTTTTTTTGCACGTAGATTAAAGAGTATTATTATTTAATGTGTAGTGAGTAGTTGTATTAGTGGAAGTGTGGGTCCCATATTTTAATTGTATTAGAGGGGGTATGTGGGTCTCATGTGTAAAAAAGAAAAGGGAACTTTTTCGGTTGGACGACCAAAATAAAAAAATGACCCTCTTAGCCTGGAACGGAGGGAATATTAAAACTCATTATTATTGTTTATTATTTAAATATTAATTATAAGTTATTAATAGGAAAGACTAAATAAAACATTAGTTAAAATATTGAATTACTTTAAACAAAATATTAGTATCAAGATTAACATGAAAAATTTCATAACGTATACAAATTTTTTGTAGGAAGAAAGCTGGTGACGCTATGAAAATTTTCAAGAACGAATGTGATGATGCCACATACATAATAAAAAAAATTAAAATATTTTTTAAATATATAAAAATCAATTATTACTTAAAATAATAAAATTTTATTAAAATAACTTAAACACTCTTATTAGATTAAATTAAATTTTCATGAAAAAATTATTTAAAATAAAATATAAATTATAAGATTATAAAAAATTAATTATTTTAAATATTACATTACTTAAAATAAATATTAATTGCATTATTAAAATTACTAATAGGATTAATTAAATAAAATTATATTTAAAATATTAAATTAAGTAAAATAAAATTTTAATTGCATGATTAACGTAAGCTAGCGTCACATACACAATATTTTTTTTAAGAACGAATGTGGCGACGCCACATAATATATATTTAAAATATTAAATTACTTAAAATAAAACATTAATTGCTGGATTAACGTGAGAGCATCACATACACTAATTTATCAAGAACGAACATAGCGACACCACATACACAAATTATTTTATAGAGTAACATGGCGTCGACACATACACAATTTAAAGATTTTATTTTTGGCAAGCACTTGTAATAAATTAATAGTATTAATTATATTCACAAAATAATCCCATATATATATATATATATATATATATATATATATATATATATATATATATATATATATATATATATATATATATATATATATACTAGTATGGATCCCGTGTATTACACGGGTTGTAAAGTTACAATTTTAAAAAAAATATAATTCAAGTTTAATATAACTATTTGTTCAACAATTTTAAAAATATAATTCAAGTTTAATATAACTATTTATTCAATTATAATCTAATATAAGTGAATTGAAGAGTAAAATTCAATTTATATATACATTCAAATATCAATTTGCTTCAATTAGTAAAAAGTTTAATATCGTTGTTAAATTGATTTACCAAAAAAATTTTAAAAAATTAATTGAATTAGTTTCTTAATTTTTATTATGATTTTTTGCATAGTTAAATTAATCAAAAAAATTTTAAAATATGTTAATTTAATTATTAAAGAAAAAATTTATAATAAAGTTAATTAATAAAAAAATTCAATATAAATCAATTCGATGAAATAAAAAAAAAAGAAATTTTAACAAAATTAATTAAAAAAATTATAATATTAACCATGAAAAAAAATAGTAATGTAAATAAATTAAAATATTAAAATATAAAAAAAATTAAAAGAAAAAAAAATTATAATAAAAAATAGATATCTTTCTTCAAACTTTGAACTTGAAAAAAAAATTTGTTCTTTACATGTGTTTGTATAAAGAACGAATAAAGATTTTTATTTATATGTGAAGAGTAGATTATTTGCACAAAAATTCAAATGAAAAATTCCAAAAAAAAAAATAAAAAAATAAAAACTAAAAAGAAGTTTAAATAAAAACAAAATAATAAGTAAAAGAGAATCTAAAAAATATAAAAGAAACAACAAAAATTAATCAATAAAAAAATAAAAATAAAAAAGAAAAAGAAATTGAAATTGAAAATTTTCTTTAAAAAGTGAAGATAGTTTTTGTTCGTTGTGGTGAATAATTTATGTTAACGAATAAATAAATATTCTTATTATATAGGTGGAGAGGGATAAATTTAATTTAATTTAATTTTTATGTTTATTCAAAGTTATCATTTTAAAAAAATATATGATTTAAATTTAATATAATTATTTTTCTAATTTAATTTTTTTATTATTATGCTCTCTTTTAATATATTAAAGATTGTGAAATTTGAATTTATGCACACCATGACGCAAGTGGTTTACCTTCAGATTAAATTAATAATTAAAAATATATGATAGAAAAATAACAAAATTAATTAAAAAATTAAATAATATAAATTAAAAATAGAATAGCATCTATTCTTTAGAAGTTAAAGAAAGTTTGAAGAGAATAATTTCTGAAAATTGAACTTAAAATATAAAG
Source organism: Pogostemon cablin (assembly GCA_023678885.1). Taxonomy (NCBI): domain Eukaryota; kingdom Viridiplantae; phylum Streptophyta; class Magnoliopsida; order Lamiales; family Lamiaceae; genus Pogostemon; species Pogostemon cablin. The sequence continues at coordinate 8,841,285 of CM043008.1, read as the reverse complement.
AATTTCAAAAGAAATAAATACTTATGAAACAAAAGAAATAAAAAATAAAATATAACAAATAATCAAAAGAAAATTAAATAAAATAAATAAAAAATTAAATACTAATTTGAAGAAAGGTATAATTTCTTTAGATATAATTGAATGGATGAATAAAGAGTCTTATTTATAAGTGAAGAGAAAATTAAATTTATTTATTTAACTAAATAAGATTTTATTTTGATTTGATTATATCAAATACGTAATCAAATCTTTAAGTAAATACATGTATTTAATTACAATAAATTTTAATTAATAATTATTTTTGATTGGATCATATTCAAATCTTATAATAAACATACATAATTATCTATATTAAATAATAATTAAAATAATTTAGAAAATTTATGGAGATGAAACCTTATTAAAATTAAACTCTCCTTTACTATATTAAAGATAAGATTATATTTGATTTGATTAGATTTGAATTTTATTTAATCTAATTAATATAAATATTCGAACATTAAAGAAAATTGATAAGAATATTTATGTATTTATCACAAAATATTAATTAGTAATTATTAAAATTAAAATTAATTCAGGTGAGACACATCATTAAAATTTATTTTTTTTTTGTAAATTTAATCATGAAAAAATTTAATAACATAAAAAAATCAAAAGATTAAAAATTACTAATAAAATAAAAAAACGAATTAAAACAAAAAGAAATTAAATAAATACAAAAATAATCTAAAGAAAGATCATAAAAAATTTAATTAAAAAATAATAAAACTTAACATAAAAAAATTATTAACGTAAAAATTTAAAGTTAAAAAAATCACGTACTCATAAAAAAACAGAATAAAAACAAAAATTAATCAAAAGAAATTTTAAAAATATAAAAAAAACAACAAAAATTATAAAAATAAAAATAAAAATATCACATCTATATTCAATCTTAAAAAAAGGAAAGTAATAAAAAATATATTAAAAAATATATCAAATCAATATTCAATCTTTAAAAAAAATTATTTAGGTATTATTAAATTTTAATGTTAGTTAAAATATATTAAAGAAAAGACAAAAAAAAATATTAAAACAAATAAAATTTGAAGGAATTAACGGAAAGTAATTTAAAAACTTTAAAAAAATATATAAAAAAACTAAAATAAAAATAATATATATTTAAAATAATAAATAATTACTACAAATAAGAAAAGAAAAAGAAATTATAAATAAAATTGTAAGATCACAAAAAAAAATTGATAACATAAAAAAGAAAATACATACTAATAATAAAAAAATAGAATTAAAACGAAACAAAAAAAATTAAATAAAAAGTATAATCAAAATAAAACCATAACAAAATGAATTAACTTTTTTTTAAAATTAACCGATAAAAATATTAATTTCGTAAAATATAAAAATTTAATAAATTACATACTATAAATTAAAAGAAAAACAGAACTAAGAGAAAAAAAATTAAATAAAAATAAAAAAAATCAAAAGAGAATATAAAAAATAGTAAGAAAAATATAAACAAAAGTAAAATCATAAAAATAATTAATTAAATTTTTTTGTAAAATTAATCATGAAAAATAATGTTCATTGCGTAGAAAAATCATAAGATTATAAAATTATATACTAACAATTAAAAAAAACAAAAATAATTAAATAAAACTTTACGATATATAAATAATAATAATAATAAAAATGAATACCTTTCTTTAGAATTTGAAGAAAACTTTTGTTCGTCATGATGAATAAATTATGTGTGTAAAACTAATTAATAAAGAGTATTATTTATAGGTGGAGAGAGGATAAATATTGTAAATTTCAAAGTAAATATATGTATTTATCTATTTTTATTTTTAAATAATAATAATTGATAATATTATATTCAAATCTTAAAATAATATATGTATTTATCTATATTAAATTTTATTAATAATTAGAATAATTGAGATTTTTAATTTTAATTAAAAATTAAAATAATTGAGATTAATTCTGGTGACGACACCTCATCAAAATTAAACTCTTCTTTAGTATATATATATATATATATATATATATATATATATATATATATATATAATACTAGATTTTACTCATAGTTCGTTGAACGGAAAGAATTAGTATATTACAATATACAATTTATTAATTAAATCGTAGAATATATATATTTATTTTTTTCATAACATTAAATTTTGGCAAAGATTTGGATGAGACGGTCACACGAATCCCCTTATGTGAGACAGATCATTCATTAACTCATTAAATACTATATTTTAAAAGGCGCTGTTTGATTGTAATCAAATTAATTAGAAAATTGAGAAATTAATTGTGGAACTAAATTAATTAGGTGTTTTATATTATATATATATATATTATGTTTTTCTCTTTTAATTTATATTTTTTATTATTCAAAATTTATTAAAATTTTAAATTTATTATTTATTTACTTTAATTTTTAATTAAAATTTTTTAAATGTATACTATTGAACTTAGTCGCATTTTAGTCTCCTTTTTGAGTAAAATGTTTAAGAGCAAGTGTACTCTATCGTTGTTGTATACGCGTGACCAAGTGCAAAATTTATAAGATTGTCGTCCCAAGGGATAACAAATATTGGTTAGTATCCGAATTGTTCATCGATTTATGCTTTGTAAAGATAATATGTTTGAAGATTTGGTATTTAAACAAATGCTTATGATTCTACTCAATCAACTAAAATTAAACTATCAAAGTAAATGATCAATTAACAAGCAAATGATTAATGGAATGGATGTAGAATGCACTTGAGAATAGAGCAAGGCTAATCATACTTATGGTTAAGACTTGAGCTAGATATGCAAAACTCTTGATGATAATTTTCATTAACTTCTGGATTAAAAGCAATCACAATTTTACCCCTAGTCCCTATAGCCAAGGCAACTAGGTTCTCGACTCTTTTATAAACCTAAATCTCCTAAGATTGATCTTAATCTCAATTCCCTTAAGGTACTATGATCATAAGTTGGTTCTTTTCACTCAATTTCTTAAGTGTCCCTCTATGAATGTTCTAAGCCTAAGGAGGGTATGAGTTACCTCCCCTTATACTAACATGCATGCATAATTCAATATATGATTCAATTAAGTATCCACTCACAATATTGGAATGATCATCCTAATACTATGAACAGAAGATTTAATCACACAACCATTGAAATGAAACATGATTGATATATCATAAAAGGAAATCCACAGATCAATTTAAATAATTACTCAAGTTCTACATATCTAACTCTTCACCTCAATCATTCATATGATTAACTCTACTATAGGACTAGCCACTAAACATGATAATTAATTCAATACAAATAAAACTTTGCTCCATTTGAGCCATAATAAGAAGAAAATTAACAATTGGAAAGTAGATTTGCTTCCCTTGCATAAGAAAAGCCTTCCTCCTCATCAATTGATCAACTTCTCCAACAATTGATGCTCCAATCTTCTCAAATGGTGGTAGGATGGAATGAAGGTTTTATGGATTGAAAATGTAGATCAAATGGTGATTTGATGGATCTAGATGGTAGAGATGGAAGATGGATCTACTATGTGAGGAAATGTGGTGTTTTGGTGTGTGTAACTGCTCTAATATGATCTCTAATGAATTCCCCCTTCAAATTTCGCACAAGTCATGGTTTTTAATCACTTGTGGACCTTCTAGAAGCTTCCGGAATATTCTAAAAATTACACAGGATTTTACACCTATACGGCCCGTGCAGTAGCACACAGCCCATGTAGGGCACACCTACTTCGGCGTGTTGTGCGTGCTCCGGACATGGCTCAAGCTTCTCTACACGGCCATGGTCATGGCCGTGTAGCGTTTTCTGACGAAAATGCACGACTTCTTCTTACAGGGCCGTGCTCCATACTCGGGGCGTGCATTAGCGCACGGCCCGTGCTCCAGCGCACGACCATTCTCCTGGGCGAGCAGCGAGTTCTGATGACACTACACGGCTGTTGGGTATAGGGCCATGTACCGCACACGGCCCGTGTAACAACATTCCCTGTTCTTCCGTCTCCTTTTCACTCCCAACTCCATTTTTGTTCATTTCTTGACCTGTTTTACATATATTTAAGCTCATTTACACAAATCTATCAATCTATACCACATTCCTCAAAATAACAATAACTCCACCAAAAGTAACATAAATACGGATAAAAATCCAAAAATACAAAAATAAAGACACTAAAATCTAGGTGAAAATGACTACGATCAACCCCCCAAACTTAAAGTATTATTCGTCCTCGAACAATAAAAAATGATAAACAAGAGGAGTAATTTTCACATAGAAAACATCTAACGAACATAAACCACAATACATCACAAGTAATAAGGACTACAAAATCACATTAAGTATCCCTACATCATCAAACTTATAACATGAAAGATTAACAAGTTCAATCTTAAGAATGACAAAAGAGTAATCTAATCCCTTTCAATCCAAGCCTCTCATAGGATATCAAATTCACTCAAAACTCTATAGAGTAGGGTTTTTAACATCACTCATCAACCGGTTAGAACCGACTTACCATAGGCTTGCTCATGGAGTAGGTTCACAAGCCAGCCTAGTTTCAATAAGTGATCAAAAAGGACTTTATCTTAGGATGTAATGTTTAGGCTCTTTGGTAGGGTAGGAAACTTTGGATAATAGTGACTATTCAAGCATAGATAATCGAAGAGATGATTATTTTCTCCAACTTCTTCATTTTCAAACTTCCTTGAATTTCTTATTTAATCAAAAGCACTAAACATTATCATTCCTTAGATTTCTCGAGCTCAATTTGACTTGCATGCTTCCTTTCTTTCAACTTTTGAACTTCATGAGCATATTTTTGTTGATTTACTCATTTTTCTTATATTTAGGTCGCATCTACATTTTGTTTAGCTCCTTTACATCCTTTTCTTATTTGTTAACCCTTTCCTTTCTTTTCTAGCACAATTCTCACATAGAACATTGTAAACCACCATCTCCTCAATCACCCGCACTTAGGTTATATATATAAGGCTCAAGAGGGTGTTAAAGGTTTGTATTGTGCTTTAATCACAAAGAAAATGCTTATAGACTCAAAGTGGTTTACTAGGAATAATGTTTTTGGTAAGGAAATTTTATGGCTATGACTTTATTTAACAAAGATGGCCTAATATCATTTCACAAGTTTCAACCATTCGGGCTTCGTTCCTATAGTCCATGAGCAAGTTCTAGTTTGTCTAAGTACAACCGGTCCTCTCATCAAGAATCAACCATGGAGGCACGGTTGAGGCTCAAGTCTCACAAGCTTTTGCTTGAACCAAAAGAAACCTAATTTCCCTTCATACTTCTCAAAATTGAACAAATTATATAATTCATGTCACAATTTCAACAAGTAAAAACCATTAACATGCTTGCCATCACTCATCACACACAATGCATCATAGCTTGTATTAAAAAATAATCAACACCTTCCCAAAAACATACCACCAAACCTTCCCTATAAGAATAAAATCAACAACACAACACATTGGTCAAAGAATAACCAAACAGTACAAAAACATATAACATGCACAAACCAAATCACCCATCTCAAAGTATCAAAATATCAATTCACATCCATAACAATGAAAATCAAATTCCCATCACATCCAAACAATAGAAATCAAACCAAAATACTAAAATAACTAAAAGAGAATCGCATAAAACTGAAAATAAAATCCCAAAATAAAAGAAACCTCCCAAAAACAAACAATCTAAGTACAATCCAATCGAATCAAATCAATCCAAATAATCTTCCAAAAGTCTAAAAATAACTAAGATGAATGGACAAAAGTGTCAAGCACTCAAAATACTCCCTTCATTGCTCTGGAGGCAGAGGTGGATGATAGACATTCAATGGGATGTATGCACAAGGTGATCCGGGGAACTGGAAGTTGAACATCATCGTTAATATATCTTCCATGTTGTTGGCATGCACCCATGAACGCTCCTCGTAGTACTCCCTACGATGTTCTCCTGCTCTCAACTCCTCAATATGCCTTCCATGCTCTTGCTGAACCTCTCGGATCTCCCTGATTTGTGCCCCATATGTCTGCTGCACGTGCCTCATGTCTCGCATCTCATCCATCATTTAATTCCATCATTCATCACCTTGGCCGGGTCCTACTGGGGGCTGCTCTCCTTCTTCCTCAAATTGCTGTGGCTCAGGACCTTGCTCATCAAACTCCACCTGTTTCGGTGCATCCAGGTCATCGCCCTCCATTGGCACTGGCTCTACTCTTAAGTTGGCTAATTCTTCATTTTCTTCAACTCTCATTTGTCTAAGAACCTCTTCCATTTCTTTCCTGTTTCTTCTATAAAAAGCTTTCACCACTCTGGAATGGTTCACACTACCCATAGCTAAATTAGCAAGCCTCCTTCTAGTGTACACCGTGGTGAGCTCCGGAGTTAGCAAGGGAAATGGAGCTCCCTTCTCCTGCCTCAAACAATATTGATTCCCAACCGTGGTTAAGAACTCCATCCACATCAATTGTTGGTAGTTCAGCCCTTCACTCACCATTTGATTCTCTATACCTGCCACATTAACTCCTAATCCTTGAGCTATCATAGTAATCATCCCTCCTAGCATTAGACCTTGAGATGATTGTCTCTTTGCAACTCTTTTCGCATGTTGCACAAAGTGTGCTTCTACATTCAGTGGTAGCTCTTTGTATAAGCAATACATAATATAAAGCTGCTTCTCTCTAACAGCTCCACCTTCAAACCTTCCTAAGATTGTATTTGAGATGATCTTATCTAAGTATCTCATTACTGGATTCCGAATGGCCGTTACCTTTGAAGCACTAGGGACGTATCATGCTCTTTCAGTTCCATCGTTCACTAGACTTTTCCACCATTCTTATTTGTTGAAAGTGCCTTCTGTATAAAAGCTCTAACGAAATTCGCATGGGGGGCACTCAAAACACTCATTCAAAATAGCCAATAGGACCTTTTCTCTCAACACATTGTCCAACTGAAATGTCACCCACAGAGGAAACCCATTTCGATCATTCTTCACTTGTAGCGTGCTCATGAACTCAGCAGTTAAATGATAATAGGTTGGTGGCCTCTTGTCAAAGAATGCTTCCATATTGCAAATCTAAAAAGCTTCCTCAAATCATCCTCAATTCCTAACCCTCTCATCGTTTCTATGTCTTGAAAACGAGTGGGCTTGATTTTCGGAGCTATCGTTTGCCAACAAAGCACGTACTTTCCCCAATAATCCTCAAACTCAACCCCAAAATCATCCGGATGTGTTCTTTCTATATTCAATTTTGCATCCAAAGTAGCCAACTCCCCTGGATCGGTTATCACAATGAAGTCCTCATTCCTGGGTCTAACTCTCCTTTCGCCATCTACAGAATAATAATTCTCAAGTTATAACCAATGACCTTTATATGAATGTTAATGCACCTTCACCCTAGTTATTCAACTTAGTATGGAACCTATTATGCATCAACATAGCTCATTCATATCATTAAAACTTCAAACTTGGACATAATATGTACTTCACCATCATTTATCTCAATTATCAATTTCTTAACCAACTTCTAATCATTATCATACATATGAATTCCAAATTCAATTATCATCAAATATTATTCATATATGATCATCAAATTCTAACAAAATTCTCTCTTAGACATTTCATCAAACACTTGACATGCACAAAGTTTACACATCTATTCAACATACAATTTACGTAGTCTCATGCCCAAATCCTCAATATCTAAGACTAATTTAGCACAAATAAGCATCATACTCATCTAATTCATCAATTAACAAAACACAATTATTCAAACTCATGATTCTCACACAATCCCCAAATTATTCCTCATGAACCCCAATTCAACTTTTCAAAAATTCAAAAATTCATATTAAAAATGTATGAATATCATCAATTAAGCATACAATTCATATTATAACAAAACCCATACATCAATTCAATCAATTCATATCAACATTCACAAGTTAGGGTTCAAGAAGTAAATACCTTTTGACAATTGGATGTGGAGAAGTGTGTTTGATGTGCAAAATCGACGAACTTCACTCACAGTCCTTCAAAAATAACCTGGGTGGAAGATTTGTGTGCTTGGAAGAATGAATTGGGTGTGTATGGATGAGAGAAGACTCGTGGAATGAGTACGGAACACGGCCCGTGTTACGCTGCACTGCTTAAGTGAGGCCGTGTAGCGTTTTCTGATTCCACTACACAACTAAGTGTTACAGGACCGTGTACAGAACACGCCCCATGTACCTTCTCTTCTGCACTGCTCGAGCTGTAGAGCTCTGCCTTCCTCCTGGCCGTGTAGCATTTTCTGATGACGCTACACGGCCAATTGCTACAGGGCCGTGTGTGGAGCACGGTCCGTTTAGCAATTTGCCCTGTTTCTCCATTTTTCATTCTTCACTTCATTCTTGCCCTGTTTTTCCACTTTTCACACTATTCATGCTCAAACACTTCTCAATATCATTCACGCTACACTCATGATAAAAAATGGATCAAAATATACTCAAAACACCATCAAACATACCAAAACTCAACTACTCATGAGAAAATTTTCAAAATATTGACCATTTTGCATGACAACACAAGATAACATAATACACATGATTCATCACTCAATAAAACAAAGTTTAGTTTGGTAACACCACGCACTCTCCCCCCAAACTTAAATCGAAACAAGTTGCGAATTAAGTTTGCAAAAAGAGGTGAGACGTACCTCTTCATGAACTTTTCCCCCAATGACTCTTGCACATCTTTCTCCTTTCGTATGATCAAGTATGACCACCACACAGTTTGTAAAGAGTGGTGAGGCATACATCATCATTCCATCTTTAGCATTCTTGTCCTTCCTCTTATGCATTTCTCATGAGCTTAACCACCTTCATACCAAATCTACAAGAAAACTAACAAACACAACAAAAAGAAAATAAAATCTACACTACTCTACAAACAAACAAAGAAGTTTAGAAGAGAGAGTATCCACATACACTATCTAATTTTGAGAAGGAGATAGGTAATGCTTCACTCTATGACCATTTACCACAAACTCATTATTCGGACCCTTGAACTTCAATGTATGTCAATTCAACACTTCAAGCACTTCATATGGCACCATCCATTTAGACTTGAGCTTTTCGGGAAACAACTTAAGCCTCGAATTGAATACAAGAACTTATCCCCCGGAGCAAACGTCTTTTCCTTCACTTTAGCATCATGTCATCTCTTCATATTCTCTTTGTAGATGATTGAGTTATCAAATTCTCTCCTCTAAACACTTCCAACTCAACTAACTTCAACAACCTTGCTTGACCACTCTCCCTTTCATCCATATTGAGGCGTTTGATAGCCCACAATGCATGATGTTCCAACTTCACGGGGAGGTCACAAGCTTTACCATAGGCCAATTGATACGGTGACACACCAAGAATGATCTTAAAAGCTGTTCTATATGCCCATAAAGCATCATCAAGCTTATCCGACCTATCTTTTCTCCCTCCATTGATTGTCTTCTCCAAAACTAACTTGATTTGGCAGTTTGAGACCTCTGCCTAACCATTTGCTTGAGGGTGGTACAGTGTAGCCACTCGATGCTTCACTCCATATCTCTTCAACAAACTTTCCATCAATATGTTGACAAAGTGTGATCCTCCATCACTTACTAAAGCCCATGGATATCCAAACCTAGCAAAAATATTCTTCTTCAAGAACCTTTGCACTATCATAGCATCATTTATTTTAGTAGGGATTGCCTCCACCCACTTTGACACATAATCCACGGCTAGCAAGATGTATACATATCCTTTCGACGAGGGAAATGGTCCCATAAAATCAATGCCCCATACATCAAATATATCCACATCAATCTCAAGGTCATGGGCATTTCATCTCTCTTACTTATTCCCCCTATCCTTTAGCATCGATCACACTTAGCCACAAACTTCTTTGCATCCTTAAACAATGTTGGCCAATAGAACCCCGATTGCAAAACTTTAGCCCCCGTCTTTTGATGAGCAAAGTGACCTCCACACAAAGATGAATGACAAAGTTTAAGAATCCCCATAACTTCTTCTTCGGCCACACATCTTCTTATCACTCCATCATTACAAATTTTAAATAAGTAAGGTTCATCCCACAAGTACTTCTTCACTTCAACATGAAAATTCTTCTCCTTGTAGTCATTAAGCAATATAGGCTCAATTCCACAAACGATGAAGTTAACATAGTCGGCATACCAAGGCGGAACATTCACAATGAGAGAACATACTTGCTCAACTTCCAATAGCAAAATTTCTTCATTCGAAAATTCCTCCCCAATTGGCTTTACATCCTCATTCTCACCTCCATTTTCCAATCTAGACAAATGGTCTGCTATCACATTCTCCACACCTCTCTTATCCTTGATCACCACATCAAATTCCTGCAAAATCAATACCCAATGGATTAAACAAGATTTAGCATCTTTCTTACTCATAATGTATTTTATAGCCGCGTGATCCGTGTAAACAATCGTTTGTGTTCCAACCAAGTATGGTCAAAACTTCTCAAAAGCATAAACTACGTCTAAAAATTCATTCTCTGTGGTGGTATAATTGACTTGGCACGCATTCAAGGTTTTTGAAGCATAATAGATTGTTCTAAACTTTTTCTCCCTTGTTTTTCCCAACACCACTCCAATGGATTGGTCGCTAGCATCACAATACAATTCAAATTGCGAACTCCAATCCGGAGTGACGAATATTGGTGATGAAGTGAGAGCATCCTTTAGCACCTGAAATGATACACGACATTCGTCATCAAAGTTAAATGGACAATATTTTTCAAGCAATTTACAAAGAGGTTTAGCAATTTTGGAAAAATCCTTAATGAAGCGTCTATAGAAGCCCGCATGACCTAAGAACGATCTCACCCACTTCTCACTAGTAGGAGGAGGAAGACGTTCTATGGCTATCAATTTTGCTCTATCAACTTTTAAACCATGCTTTGAGATATGATGTCCTAAGACAATTCCATCTGTCACCATAAAATGGCACTTTTTCCAATTTAGCACAAGATTCGATTCTTCACACTTCTGCAACACCACAGTGAGATTAGTCAAGCTTATATCATAAGAAGCACCATACTCAAAAAAGTCATCCATGAATACCTCCATAATATTTTCAATCAAACCATCGAAGATAGCCATGAATACCTACATAGACCAAACGGCGTCATTCGAAATGCAAATGTACCATAGGAACATGTGAAAGTTGTCTTCTCTTGGTCTCCCGGTGCAATTAATATTTAATTGTACCCGGAGTAACTATCAAGAAAATAATAGTACTCATGCCTCGCAAGACGATCCAACATTTGGTCTATGAATGGCAACGGAAAATGATCTTTACGAGTATTTTCATTCAATTTACTATAATCAACACACACTCTCCAACCCGTAATAGTTGTAGTGGCAATGGTTTCATTTGTATCGGATTTAACAATGGTCATACCACCCTTTTTTGCCACTACATGTAAGGGACTTACATATTGACTATCACTTATTGAAAAGATTATTCCCGCATCAAGCCATTTTAATACCTCCTTTCTTACCACTTCTTGCATTATAGGATTCAATCTACGTTAGTTTTGAACACACGACTTCTCATCATCAATAAAGTGAATCTTATGCATGCACATAGATGGACTAATACCTTTTAAATCTTTAATGCTCCAACCAATAGAGGATTTATGCTCTCTCAAAACTCTTAACAACTTTTCTAATTCTAAATCATTAAGTGAAGAGGATACAATTACCGGATACGTTTAATCTTTTCCAAGTAAGCATACTTCAAATGCTCCGGCAATGGTTTCAACTCCACCATCTTTTTCTCTTGTTCTTCTTCTTTTGGTCCTTCATCAAGTTTCTCCACCTTTGGTTCTTTTGCTTCCTCATTTGTAAGTGCCCTACAAGCATTTAAACTATGCAATCCATCAATTATTTCATCATTTTCCAAACAAAAAGAAGATTTAAATTTAAGAGATTCAATAGAGTAAGAATGACTTATGATGAGTTCCAACGGATCTTTGGAGTGAAGATGATACATATGTTCTTCAACCATGTTATCCACAACCTCCAATCTTCCGCATTCTTCCTTGTTCTTAGGATACGTCATAGCTTCCCCAATGAAAATATAACTTCTTCTTCATTCACCCTCAAAGTAAGTTCTCCTTTCTCCACATCAATTAATGCTTTTTTCGTGGCAAGAAATGGACGATCAAGTATTAAGGGAACATTTGAATCTTCATCCACATCTAATACCACAAAATCAATAGGAAATATGAACTTACCAAATTTGATGAACACAACTTCAACAATTCCTTTTGGATAAGTCAATGATCGATCGGCTAATTGAAGTGTAACCAATGTCGGCTTGACCTCACCAATACCCAACTTCTTAAAGATTGACAACGGCATCAAATTAATGCTAGCTCCCAAATCACATAGAGCTTTGTAATTCTCATGCTCTCCAATCTCACATGGAATGGTGAAACTCCCCGGATCATTCAATTTAGGAGGAAGTTTCTTTTGCAAGATTGCACTACATTCCTCCTTAAGGTTCACCATTTTAAACTCTCCCAAGCTTCTTTTCTTTGACAAAATATCCTTCAAAAATTTGGAGTAGTTGGACATTTGAAGTAGAGCCTCCGCAAAAGGAATATTCACATGTATCTTCTTTAACATCTCAACAAACTTGGTAAAATTTTCTTCTAATCCTTTTTTCAAACACCTTTGTGGAAACGGAATTGCCACGGGCAACTTTGGAATCCCCCATTCATCTCTTTCAAACTTCTCCTCTCTCTCTTTTTGTTTTCTTTTCTACATCTTTTCCACTTCTTTGGAGACTTCACTTTCTCTTCTTCAATTATAGGGGAACTTTAATCTTTTTCTACAATGTCAACTTCTTTCTCTTTCCCTTCTTCATCCAAGCTTTCCATGGGCTCAACTTCATACTCTACCTCCTCTACTTCCATTGGCATAGAAGGCCCTTCATATTTTGTTCCACTATGAAGTTCAATCGCCTTACATTGCTCCTTCGGATTGGTAATTTTTGTAGACGAAAATCTCTCTTGCCGATGAACATCCCCCCTTTCACTTGCCATTTGACTCATTTGTGTCTCCAAAGCCTTGAATCGATTCTCATTCAACTCCTTTTCTTGTTTTATGAAATCAAACCTCTTATCATTCACCTCTTTTTCTTGCTTCATAAATTCAAAAATTTTTGTAAATTGATCTTCATTTGTAGCCTTTCCTTCACCATTTGGAGCTTTCTCCCCCGAATTAATGCCCGGTGGTAGAGTAAGTGCATTCCCTTGATTTCCATAAGACAAATTCTCATACCTACGGGTTGATTAAAATTCCCTTGAAAGTTTCCTTGGCCCCATCCTCCTTGCCTTTGTGGATATCCTCCTCTATGACTTCCAAAATTTCCACCATAATTTCCTTGGAAGTTCCTTCCTTGCATGAAGGCAACTTCCTCAAACGTCATATCCGGTGAACACCATGCATCTTGCATTCCAAAATTAGAGGACATACCTTGTTGAGGCATAGAGGTAGGCATTTGACAACTTTGAGAAGATGGACCCAAATTAGGCATAGTCATGCCTTGTTGAGAATTTGCAAGTATTTGTTGATTCACAACCGGCATAGAATTTGGAGACATTTGCATGCTAGCATTCATCATTTTTAATATCTCCGTGATTGTCCTATTGGTCACATCTTTCTTAGGCATTTCCATCTTTTTCACTTGTTGTAAGCACACTTCTTCCATCTTAGCAATCCTTTCCCTTTCATACATTCCCGGTGCACGATCCATGGGCCATTGACACGTATTCAAAGCTACTTCCTCACATATGACAATTGCTCTTTCCAGAGTTTGTCCCAAAATCTTACCTCCCGCCGAAGCATCAATAAGCATCCTTTCACTTCCGTGTAAACCGGCATAGAAAAATTCTATTTGTTGCTCCTCGGAGAATTCATGTTGTGGATATTTCCTTAGCATCTCTTTGAAACGGTCCCATGCCTTACTAAATGTCTCAAGTGGCAATTGCTTGAACTGAAAACTTTGCCCTTTAAGATGCAACATCTTCGATGGTAGAAAATATTTGCTCAAGAATCTTTGTGCCAACTCTCTCCATGTGGTGTAGGATCCCGGTGATATAGTATGATACCAAGCCTTAGCCTTATCTCTCAATGAAAATGAGAAAAGCTTCATTTTGATCATATCCTCACTTACGCCGTTTATCTTTATCGTATTTGCCAACTCTGTAAATTGGGCTAAGTGAGCATTTGGGTCCTCCATAGTACCACCACCAAATTGATTTGCTTGCACCATGTTGATCAATTCCGTCTTGATCTCAAAATTATTCACATTCAATGGCAGGCCCATTTTGTAATTTCCATATTGCGGTTGAAAATGATCACGGACATTCATTCCCACTCCATTGTTTCCATTTCCACGAGGTTGATTTTGCACCACCGGAGGATTATTCCTTGCTTCTTGTTGTGCCAACAAGTTTTGAATAATAGCTTGCATTTGTTGGTTTTGCAAGTGCATTTGTTGAGCATAAACTTGTGGAACATATTCTTGATTACCATAACCTCCTCTAGCATTATCACCACCTTGAAAATTTCTCAACTTACCTTCTTCATCAACCATGTTTGCATTATCCCTTACTTCTTCCATATTTTCTTCTGTAGGTTCCAACACTCCTCTTCTTTATCTTTTCAAAGTAACTTCCAATTCCAAGTTCAAAGGTTCAATAGATTGAGACCTAGAACGAGTTTGCATATACCTACAAGAAATTCCAAGTTAGCTCCCAAAACAACCTAGACAAGTAAACAAATAACAAATAAAAGAAATCCTTATCAAAACTAATCAACTTCAAACTCGTTACAACCAAATGTTTAACATTTCCCCGGCAATGGTGCCATGAACTTAGTTGCATTTAGTCTCCTTTTTTAGTAAAATATTTAAGAGCAAGTGTACTCTATCATTGTTGTATACGCGTGACCAAGTGCAAAATTTATAAGACTGTCGTCCTAAGGGAAACCAAACATTGGCTAGTATCCGAATTGTTCATCGATTTATGCTTTGTAAAGGTAATATGTTTGAAGATTTGATATTTAAACTAATGCTTATGATTCTACACAATCAACTAGAAATTAAACTATCAAAGTAAACGATCAATTAACAAGAAAATGATTAATGGAATGGATGTAGAATGCACTTGAGAAGAGAGCAAGGCTAATCATACTTATGGTTAAGACTTGAGCTAGATATGCAAAACTCTTGATGATAATTTTCATTAACTTGTGGATTAAAAGCAATCACAATTTTACCCCTAGTCCCTATGGCCAAGGCAACTAGGTTCTCGACTCTTTTACAAGCCTAAATCTCCTAAGATTGATCTTAATCTCAATTCCCTTAAGGTACTACGATCATAAATTGGTTCTTTTCACTCAATTTCTTAAGTGTCCCTCTATGAATGTTCTAAGCCTAAGGAGAGTATGGCTTACCTCCCCTTATACTAACATGCATGCACAATTCAATATATGATTCAATTAAGTATCCACTCACAACATTGGAATGACCATCCTAATACTATGAATAGAAGATTTAATCACACAAACATTGAAATGAAACATGATTGACATATCATAAAAGGAAATCCACAAATCAATTTAAATCATTACTCAATTTCTACATATCTAACTCTTCACCTCAACCATTCATATGATTAGCCCTACTATAGGACTAGCCACTAAACATGGTAATTAATTCAATACAAATCAAGTTTTGCTCCATTTGAGCCATAATAAGAAGAAAATTAAGAATTGGAAAGTAGATTTGCTTCCCTTGCATAAGAAAAGTCTTCCTCCTCTTCAATTGATCAACTTCTCCAACAATTGATGCTCCTTATGGATTAAAAATGTAGATCAAATGATGATTTGATGGATCTAGATGGTAGATATGGAGATGGATCTACTATGTGAGGAAATGTGGTGTTTTGGTGTGTGTAACTGCTCTAATCTGATCTCTAATGAATTCTCCCTTCAAATTTCGTACAAGTCATGATTTTATATCACTTATGGACATTCTAGAAGCTTCTGGAATATTCTGAAAATTACACAGGATTTTACACCTACACGGCCTGTGCAGCAGCACACGGCCCGTGTAGGGGCACACCTACTTCGACGTGTTGTGCGTGCTCCAGACATGGCTCGAGCTGCTCTATATGGCCATGGTCATTGCCGTGTAGCATTTTCTGACGACAATGCACGACTTCTTCTTACAGGGCCGTGTTCTGCTCACGGGGCGTGCAGCAGCGCACAGCCCATGCACCAGTGCACGGCCATCCTCCTGGGTGAGCAGCGAGTTCTGATGACACTACACGGCTGTTGGGTACAGGGCCATGTTCCGTACACTGCCCGTGTACCAACATTCCCTGTTCTTCAGTCTTCTTTTTGCTCCTGGCTCCGTTTTTGTCCATTTCTTGACCTGTTTTACATATATTTAAGCTCATTTACACAATTCTATCAATCTATACCACATTCCTCAAAATAACAATAACTCCGCCAAATGTAACACAAATATGGATAAAAATATCTGAAAATACACAAATAAAGACACTAAAATCTAGGTGAAAATGACTATGATCAACTATGTGATATTGAATTGACAAAAAGTGATAACTTTATTGTGAATTATATTTTATGAATAATTTATTTTATAAATAAAAGGAATTATTTCTGGTAGGTACAATATATAAGATAATATTACTACTAGATATAAAATATAAATTATATTACTATCACGTACAAAAGTATAATAAATTCTTAATTACCCTTTCATACATAATCGATTGAATACATAACTCATAATTAATTAGTTAGTTAGAAATTCTCGTTTGCATGATTATTTAATTTTCTATATTCTAGTTCTCTCTCCATAAGAATAAAAAATATTTGAATTCTCTCTTCAAATTGAATACACATCAGAGTTAGAGTGTAAAAGTGTAGGAAATCATTGTCGACTGTAACCATCTCAATTCAAAATCATGATCTGTAAGTATTTGTTTAATTTCGATCCTATCCGCGAAACCAATCAGCTTGAATTTGAGTCTAAAAGTGAAAATAAGATTCTTGCATTCATTTTGAAACGACTCCAGGGTCAATAAAAAAATAGAATACCTTCCTACGGTGAATATCCTGAGAAAAAGAGGAAAATACTCGTTGAAACTGTGGAATGATTATGAAAAATGATCTTGCCTCGTTCATTTATCTTATGCATGATTTAGTATTTCTATGGTACGAATTATTTTCCTTCTTATTTACATATCAGAGCTGATCTTACATTATTATATTATCAATTTTTCTTATTGTAATGCAGAATCTGAAAAGTTGGACAAGGGAGAAATTCTGTGTAATATTGAAGATACAAGATTGAGCATATAGTTTCGGCCTCATTTTTCCCCTAATTTTTGTTGCTGATCGAATCTTATTGTCCACATGATACGTTCGGGTTCCATATAATTCTATTACAATGGAAACAAATAGAATAAATTACTTTTCACCAAGGATTGAGTATGTAGAGATCAAGCTGTTGGCTTTTTAGATCGTTTGGTTAGCGTAATTCGTTAGTGAACTATGTAAACTATAACAGTAGAAGCAATGATTAAAGTTTACAATACCTTTCACCAGGGAATTATGCTGAAGATCTACTGCAGAGAACTACCTCTTGATCTCCTGCTGTATGACCCAAGTCCAATCCTGATGTTGTGTGGGCAACAATCTTCAGGGTTTCTCAATCTGCTTTCTTCCCTCTTCTCACGTCAAAAGTGGCACAGTCTTAGGGTTCCAGGAAGTTGAGATGACTTATATATTGGGCTACAGCAGGGACCAGGAGGAGAAATTGAGTTGGGCCTCCATTGGGCTTAAGTATCCAAGCTTAGCCCAAAGCTTATACTTAAGTCCAATAATAATAATATAGTTCACTAAAATATTATTACTGCACTGCCTTTCCAATCCCACAATTACGTTATGGGCTCCTTCTTATTATGAGTCCCAAAGTCTCCCAATGTTTAAGATATACAATGCCCATTAATTAATTAAGTTACTGAAAACTCAAAATAATTAATATCTCTTCCGAGAGTAGTACAACTCAACATTATTATCATGCCAGAATTAATCCACTTGCAAGATTTACATGATAATCCTTATGAGCTCCTCAAGGGGATATCATAACCAATGTCGGACATGGATTCCTTCTACCGTCAACAACATACCATAGAGGCAACACTATTTCTCAACTCACCGAGGTTATTGTATAGGGATTAAGAGCATGAACATCCATAATAACTGAGATCAAGTTCTCCTATATAGACAGTACAAGTCGAACGATCTCAAGCGGTCCTGCTCAATACACACAAGGTGTACTAATGTGATTCTATAGTCAAGACAAACTAATACCAAATCACAGTACAACCATCCCGATAAATAGTTCCCGTCTATCTCGATTGTGAGAATCTGTTTATACTTTATAAGGAAACCGATAATATGATCTTCCGCGTGTTGTCGCACAACATATTATCAACAGTATAAAGTAAATGAACTTTTGCACAAACATATAAATAAACAATTTATAATATGCAAAACGTTTGATCATATGATTCTCATTTCAAATAAATTGTTAAAACATTGTTCCATACAAAAGCCAGACTTTTAGTAAACAATCTAACAAAAGCAGCAGCAGTAAACGACCTCCCTGATCTTCTGCTGTATTTTTAAGTCTAGTTTAGACGTTATGTGGGCAACGATCTTCAAGACACACTCAATCTCAATCCTCCATTTCTTTCTCACGGTATTAAGCATGCAGTTAGGGTTCCGGACTGATGAGATGACTTATTTATGGGCTACAACAGGGACCAGAAGGAGAAATTAGAGTTGGGTCTCCCATTTTGATTAAGTATCTAAGTTTAGCAGAAAACTTATACTTAAGTCCAATAATAATATAGTCCACAAAAATATTATTATTTCACTGCCACTCTAATCCCAAATTGCGTTGGGCTCCTTCTTTTTATAAGCCCATTAATCTCCTCATATTTAAAATATACAATGTCCATTAATTAATTAAGCTACTGACAACTCTATTAAATAATCTCTTATCCAAGAGTAGTCCCACTCAATCTCATTATCATGCCGGAATAAATCCACCTGCAGGGTTTACATGATAATCCTTATGAGCTCCTCAAGAGGACATCATCAGTCTATTTAATAGGACACGAATTCCTTCTACAATCAACAACACACCATAGGATAACACTACCTCCCAACTCACCGAGTATATTGATTTAATGAATAAATCTCACCCTTTGCTAATAAAAAAAACGAATATTGACTTACGTGTTGAGATTATTGTATAGGGATTAAGAGCATGATCATCAATAATAACTAAGATCTAGTTCTCCTATATATTCAGTATAAATCAAACGATCTCACGCGGTCCTGCTCAATACATATAAGTGCACTAATGTGATTTTATAGTCAAGACAAACTAATACCAAATCACACTACAACCATCCTGATAGATTGTCCCCGTCTATCTCAGTTGTGAACATCTATTTATACTTTATAAGGAGCCGCTAATATGATCTTCCGTGCCACGCGGCACACCATATTATTTACAGTATAAAGTAAATAGACTTTTGCAAAGACATATAAATAAATTATAATATGCAAAATATTTGATCATATGATTCTCACTTCAAAATAATTGTTAAAATATTCTTCATATAAAAAGCTAGACTTTTAGTATACAATCCAACAATCTCCCACTTATACTAAAAGACTATGCTGCCATGTCAACTGCCATACATCTGATTCTCATTCCTTCTACATCATCATCAAAAGTCTTCGCCTTAAGGTTCTTGTAAAAAGATTTAATTGGTTATTATTAGGGATGACAATTTTACCCGTCGGGTCAGATTACCCGACGGGTACCCACATATCGGGTATGAAAAAATTGGGTAAAATTGGGTAAGGGGTCGGGTATTACCCGAACCCGAAAGAAAACTATGCGGGTAAGGGTAGGGTACAGGTTCTCTTATTTTTACCCGTACCCGACCCAAATTTTACCCTAATATGTAAATTATATATATATATATATATATATATATATATATATATATATATATATAATAACAGTATTATATATTTAATTAAATGTCTAAATTTAATATTTTATTTTAATATAATAATATTATTGATGTAAAATTTATGATGTACTCCCTCCGTCCCATAACAATTGACACATTTTTTTGGACACGAAGATTAAGGAG
Source organism: Pogostemon cablin (assembly GCA_023678885.1). Classification (NCBI taxonomy): domain Eukaryota; kingdom Viridiplantae; phylum Streptophyta; class Magnoliopsida; order Lamiales; family Lamiaceae; genus Pogostemon; species Pogostemon cablin. Next base: position 8,820,875 of record CM043008.1, on the reverse strand, counting down.
TAAAATAATTTAATGTAAAGTGAAGTGAGATAAATAATATTTAATATGTAATGGGTAGTTATTAATGGTGAGTGTGATGTGTGTGTGGGCCCATGTAAATAAATAAATTATTTTTGTGTGGGTCCCAAATCCTTAAAAAGAAAATATGTCAATTTCTGTTGGACAACCCCAAAAGGAATGTGTGTCAATATCTTTGGGGCGGAGGGAGTATATAAAATTTTTTATTATAATATGTTTAATATTTTTTATTAAAATTTATATTCTTGTGTTAATATAAATATAAGTAATTAAGAGTTATAATAAATCTAGTTCTATGTTATAATATTATGTGTTATTTATAATTATTTTTAATCAAAAATAATATAATAATACTTATTTACATTAATTTAGAATTATAATTATTTTTTTAATATATATTTTAACAAAAAAATGATATTCGAATTACTAAAAATGATAGTGGTTTAGTGAATTATTTTATGAATAATCTATGTGTATAAATAAAAGATAATAACATTTTTAATGAAAAATAATATTAATATCTTTGATAAAAAGTAGTAATAGCTATTTAAAAAAGAAACTGTCTTGTTTGAGACTGTTTCGCGGAGAAACCATATCATGTTTTCCGTTTTCATAATAAATTATCAATTTTTTTAAAAACGTTATCACTTTCTTTTAAGATGTTCTCACAAACTATGAAAACAATTGTTGGATTATGATGTTTGTTTTATGATTTTATTTGACTAACTATGAATTTATGATGTTTTCTTTTTAACGCACATGAACTTAGACATTTTTGTTATTGACTTTGTTTTCTAATTTGCATGTTTTATTTTAGGTTATTTATTTATGTATTATAATTTTTTTTAGTGGATTATAGTTTTTTTTAAAAAAATTGGGATGGGTAGAGTCGGGTAAGATCAGGTGGGTTCGGGTAATCGTGGATTATCCGCAAAATCTACCAAGATTGCGGGTATCCGTTTATCCGCGAATTATTCTTATATCCGATGGGTATACTCATACCCTACCCGAAACTCTATTTTAGGGTAATAGGGTAGGATATGGCAGGGAGGGTAGGGTATAGGGTAGTATGTGGGTTTGTCATACCCGTACCCTACCCTACCCATTGTCATCCCTAGTTATTATCCAAGCAACCTTGGCAACCACAACCTTCCCCTCATCATATGATTTCTTATATCAGGTGGTACTTGCTCTCAATGTGTTTAATTGTCTTAAGGGCTCGTTATTCCTTTAAGTTTGCAACTGCACCATTATTATCACAATAAATTGTGATGACCTTGGGCAAACTTAGGAATCACATCCAAGACCATTATAAAGTTTCTAGAGATATACAGATACTTTGGCTTCTCAGAGGCTCTAAATTATCATTTTTCCGTGGTGGAATCTGAAATATATTTCTATATAACACTCCTCAATATTATGGCTCAACTTCCCAAAATAAACACATAATATTGAGGTAGATTTACTGTCGTCCCTGTCTGATTTGAAAATTCGAATCTATGTAACCCACAAGAAGCAATGAATCTGTCCAGTAGGCCCACATATTATTTCTAGTCCTTTTCAGGTGCATAAATATATGTCTTACCACAGTTCAACATTCTTGTTTTGGGTTACCTTGATACCCACTAACCATGCTTTCAGCAAAACAGATATCGATTCTGGTGCATAACATTCCATTGATTAAGCTTCCTTATTCGCTAAAGTATAAGGAACCGCCTTCATCTTCTTTTTCTCTTTTTTCTTCTTTTGTGTCTTAAGACATATCAACATATGAAGCTTGAGATAAGCGCAACATTCTTTCTTGAGATCCTTGTCACCATGATCGCAAGAACATGTTTTGCTTCATTTCAAACTGCTTTATCAACCATACCCATACGCCCGAAAATACTCTTTCATTATTTCTAATGAGCAAGATACCATCTACGTACATACAAGAAATACCACCACGTTTCCGTCACTCTTTTCAACACACAAGATCCATCCGAGCATTGACTAAATCCATATGACTGGATTTTCTCATCAAAACAAATGTTCCATGATCTTGAAGCTTGCTTTAGTCCATAAATGGAGAGTCTTAAGCTTACACTTAAAATGCTCTTTGCACTTTGCAATGAATTACTCTAGTTGCTTCACATATATATTTTCCTCAAGACTTCCATTCAGGAAAACTGTATAAACATTTATTTGCTATACCTCATAATCAATATGAACAGCAATCGACAAAAGAATCCGGATCAACTTAGGCATAGCTACTGGCGAAAAAATTTATCATAATCGAACCCTTCTTTCTGAGTATACCTTTTCGTAACAAGCTTTGCTTCCAAAGGTTTCCACCTTACCGTCTGATCCTCTTTTATTTTGTAGACCCACACATCCAAAGGCTTTTACACCATTTGGTGGTTCTACAAGCTCCCAGATCTGATTTAGAATCCATAGATTATATTTCAAAAAAAATTACAACTTGCTTAGATTACGCATTTCTATCTTATAGTGCTTTGCTATACCCATTGAGCCGATTTCATGTTTACAAGGGACCAAGTCTCACTACTCTCCCAAAATATAAATCTATCTGGTTGTATTACAACCCTCCCACTACGACAAGACGCTATAGGAAATTGTGTATCAGATGTAACACGCAGTGCAGTTATTTGTGGCATATCCTCTAGTACAGTTGGTACTTAAAATTTTTGTTTCCCCTCCCACACCTTTTAAAACATTTAATTAATGAGTTTGTGATTTATTACATAGTCATTTTTCCAAAAATCTAGTATTCGTTTTAACAATCACTCTCTTGATCTTTCGAACTACTAAATAAATCACCCTTCATTTCTCTAGGATATCCCATAAACATCAATATGACATGTTGTTTCTAAGGCATACCCATAAAATGAATTTAGTAATTCCAAATAACTCATCATCTATCTAACCATTTTCATAAGAGTCCTATTCCTTCTTTTTGTCACACCATTCCGCTGGGTTTGCTCGATGTAGACCACTTGAGATTTAATCTCATCCTCTGATAAATAACTCCTAAACTATCCTAAGAGATACTCGCAACTACGATTAAATCGCAGTGACTTGATATATTTTTCATGACGCTTCACCTCATCAACCATGCACTCCTTGAGTTAATCAAAGTACCTAGACATGCGGTGCATCAAATAAATATATCGGTGTCTAGAATAGTCATCTTTTAAAAAGATGACTATTCATAACCACCGCTTAAATCAAAATGAACCATTTCCAACATATCATTGGCTCTACACTTCTTTGCCTTAAAAGGTCATTAATTATTTTAACTTCCAAGCAAGACTCGCAAGTCAGATGGTTTCCACTTTCAATAAACCCAACAGTCCATCGGCTATCTAACTTTGAATCCTACTCAAGTTAACATGATTTAGTCTTAGATGCCAAAGGTATGTTTAGTTCATTTCTGAAGGTTCCTTTCTCTTACTAAGAATAGAAGATGCGTTATTAATTATTATTTGTTGCACGTTAGAGAAAAATAATTTAAGAGTGTACTAATTGTCACCAACGTACCATAACAGATTTTAGCTTCATCCTTCATTATAATTACCATGACATTTAAATGAATAGAGTATCCATTCGTAAATACATAAAAACTGAAATTAAATTCTTTCTATGAAAACGTACGTAAAAACAATTTCTCAAAATCAAATATTTATTCCTATCATAAGATAAATAAACAACCCCCACTGCAACAACCACTACCTTCGTAGCTTTACTCATATACATGGTAATCTCATCATCACTTAGTTGTAGACATTTAGTGATTCTGTTATGTACACACGTGTTGGTAGACGCCATCACTATTCATGCTTCAACAACTAGCAAATAAGATACTAACCTTGTTCACACCTTGATGAGAATAGCTTTCCTTCGCCACATGTTTTGTCAGAAGTTTCCCACAGTATACAACCACTTGTAATTCAGGTGGAACTTGCTCAAAACATCTAGGCAATCTAGAGAGAATAAAATTGACCTAAGTTTCCCCTTCAATTTCTACTCTATGTATATCCAATTCATTCAGCAAGTTAACCATGACATCCACCTTTTAACCTCACTCAAGTATCCGAAGAGTTGCATGAGATTGACCATCATATTTTTATGAATCTCTCACCTGTCCATTTGAGACTTTAATGGGCATCAGAGAGCATTCTTAGTGAGGATACACATGTATATTCCTAAGCAGTAAGAATTAAAACCAAGATTCTTACAATCATCTAATTATGGACCAGTAAATATATTCTTTCAATTAACAATAAATGAAATAAAAAACTATTTGAAAATACAGAGAATCACGTAAATAAATACACCGATCAAATCTTTGAATTTAAAATTTATATTGATTTCCTCAAAATAATATAAAATAAATTTACCGATATCTCAAGCACCGTGAATTTGCATGCCAAGATAGTGTGGACGTATGCAAACTTTAACATTTACAAGAGAAGGTTTTACTCATTATTTCTATTTGTCAATTTAACCTTATAACAAATAATTAATAGTCGGTTCCTCTTTACCCATACAAATAATAGCAGTGACTCTGATGGGAAGGATACATATTATTTGAACTTAAGTGTACAACATTATTTGATACTAAGTCTATTACCCAAGCTTGTGCCTGATGAGATTGAAAATAAACATATTTTAGTGTCTAATTTAACACCTTTTTGATAGGAATTCTTGTTATATATTAGCACAAGTGTCTTATATTCAATATCTTTGAGAAAAAGGTGCATTTGAGGTGTTTTATCGTGTTTTAGGTAGAAAAAAGATCAAAAGTACAAAGTTAGAGGAATGTTGAAAAATGCACATCCAACTTGTATAATTTTTCTTTGTTTGTGTGGAGCTCTGAATTAGAAGTGTAATATATGGTTGGAAATCACAGAAGAGAGGATTGTTTTGGCATAAAGAACACCCCAATCGGATTCCAAACGAAAAAGTTATGATCAAAAGGTGACGTCGTACAAGTTGTTTCTAATTAGCACAACTATGTCACTTTGCATGACTTGTTAGACCTTAAAATATAGGAGTTCCTATGATTTCCTTATATGGATAGAAAGCCAAGGAAGATAGAATTGCGTGAGCACAATAATCACTAAAATCGGAGTTTTGAAGAGGAAGTTATGCTCAAAATCGTGAAGTCGCGCACCTGCCAGCGAGAATTTTCGAAAATTTTCGAAAATTATCTATTTCTTGGAGCACAATTAATCTCCTTATCACATAATCCTCCATGATTCACATATATCTTTTATTTTCTTATTTAATTACCTTCTCACACCTATATATATTTTATATCATTATTCATGTGAGGGAGAGCAACACAATCATCCTACACCCCACAAGGGATATCACCCCCCAACCATCATCCACATCCTTTCCTCCATCCATCCATCACTTTTAAGATTCGTCTGCTGAATCAAGAGAAGAACCAAGAGGAGGATTCAAGACGGAGAAGGACGCAACGACGCCCACATCTAGTGTTCTATTTGTTTCCTAATTTATCTTGTATTTTCCAGACATATGGGTAAGATCTATCCAACCTCATGATTGTTCTTCATAACATCACGGGCTAGAACTATTTTGCTAGATCTAGAATTTTGAAGGTTCTTATGAATTAATTGAACTTTCGTGTGTATACTCTGTACAACACTACTTGTGGATTTATTTTATATAAGACTATGCATTTTTAATTCATACTCAGAGTTATTTTATGCATCATTAATTGTTATATAGAGTCTGAATATATATCTTGGTTATTGATTGAGTGCGTTCACTGCTGAGCAGGATTTTATATTACGATTCTAAGTGAGGGGACTCCGAAGTTTTATTAGAACTATCTTATATAAATACTTATTAATTTAATTGTATTCGGGTTAGTAAGTAGGATAAATAGGGTAATTTTATAGTACCTATAAAGGGAGATCATATCGGGTTGGAGTACCAATTGGCCAGGGAAATAATTGATACTGATAGTACCTAGAAAGGGGGGTGAAATTATATCTCTTGCTCCAAGATTATTCACACGTGTTACACGCATATTCACTTATGTCTATAGAGTAGATTTACATGGCTTAGTGATGCGTTCATATTCCACAAGGCAGAGTCGGACATTAATACACAAAAGGGATATTAGTGAGTGAAATCGGATTATCCTAGAGCTACCCATTCTCCATCCTTGAGTCACTTTTGAATTCTTCTAAGTGTTTTTATTTTAATTTTTATTTTAATTAATTTGTTAGTAGATTGATAATTAAATTCTTAAACTTAATTGCGACTTGTCTTAATTAATTTAGTAAATAATTAAATTGATAATACGCCGTCCTTTGAGTTCAATATTTAACTTGGTGGCTTGCTTTGGAACTGATATCCTTAATACTTGGGGATTAATTTTGCGTGCAAAGAAAATGCGCATCAAGATTTTGGCGCTGTTGCCGGGGACGGCTGCTATTATTGATTTTATTATTTTTAGTTGATTAAGACTTCTACCGTCGTGACTCTCCGACGTTAAACATGAGCGTTTGTCAGGGGTTTGTCCCTTCTGTTTTATTGCTTAATTTCTTTTGTGTGAGTGAGAATTTATTATATTTGAGGTGCTCACGTTTCGGCAATTACATTTCTTTTTAAACTTAGTTTCGACTTACGTTTTTACTGAGTTTGGGGGGTGTGATGTACTTACCTCGTCTTATTAGCATAAAGGGTATAATTTTTCCTTTGATTGGTTGTTTGTTTGTTAGGGGATTAATTTTTGTGGCATATTAATATTTTACCGGTGTTCGTATATCAATTTTTTACAACTTACCTAATGTTTATTATGTTGTGTTGGTGTATCTAGTGTGTGGAGTCGATTAGATAGTCAATTGAGTGTTTCTCAAAGTTTTCCTATATTATTATTTATGAATCCGGTGATGATGAGGTATGTTGAGCTTTGATGATAGAAACATGTAAACTGAGGCTTTGGCCTGATCGAGTTGAACAACTTGAGGAGCTCGTCCATACGTTGAAGAAAAATTAGGTTCCCTCGTTTTCTTATTCTAATTTTTATGTCCGCTTTTAATTTATAAGAGTGGAAGGATTGAGTTTTTGTTTTTGGTGATCCATACGAGCTTATATTTTTAGAATTGTGCCTGAAATTCATATGCTCTTGAAATTGATGAAGAAAGTGTACTTGAGTTATATTGTGGTATGAAGTTCTATGTGTACTTGTGGGATATTGCTTACCATGAAGAGTGCTCTGTTACCTGTTGAAACCCATGTGAGATTTTGAGCCTTATTCATGTACATAATCACATGATAATTCTTTTCTAGTGAGTATCATTCTTGTGCGTGTATTCTAGAACATGCCTTGAATCTCCTTGAATATTCAAGATTAGTCTAGCGGATTATAAAAATGAAATCAGGCCATCTTTTCTATTTAACCCATCTTTTCCCATACTCTTTACCTGAATTCACTAAATCTCTAGTCAGCCCGTTTGAGCCTTTTTAAATCCTTTATTTTGATAGCCAATAAAGCTTAATTGAAGAGAGTGGTGATTTGAGGGATATAAGGATGATGAAAGAAGAATCTTAAGGATAAAAAGGAAATTCATGGAGTAGTGCTCAAATCTAGTACTCCATGGAAATAAACACCCTAGCGTAGAGCTTAAATCTAGTACCCTATGCAGGATGTGAGATGTAGTGCCCAAAACTGGTACCTCAAAAGAAAAAAAAGAAAAAAAAAGGGTCAAGAAAAGAGAATGATGGAGTTGAAGAGCTAGAAAAAGTTGAAAAAAATATGTTGTGCTTGAAGGAGAAAAATGGAGAGTTTGAAGAAAATGTTGTGCTTGAATAGAAAGTGATGAGGAAAAGAATGAAAGATTGAGAGAGACGGCCGCTTGATCGATCCGAGTTTTGAGTCATTTATTCATATATTTCCTATCTTTTAAAAGTGCCTACATTACAACCAAATAAAAGACCTTTTTGATACATGATTTGCTAGCTACAAGTAATAGGAGAGTTGAGACAATTGGCAAGCTTATGATTACGCATGCACTTGAATTGAATTTGAGCGTAAATACCTTAACCCATAAGTGTACATCCTTTACACTTGAGTGAGAGTGTTATGTACTTCCCATGAGAACATGTCAATGTAGCATTTGAATTGGTGGTGATTGTATCTTGTATGATATGAATTGATTATTACATGTAATGAGAGTTGCATGACCTAAGTTGAGGATAATTGTATTTTAAAGGGGGTATTGGTCATAGTCCTTGTTTCCCTGCTAATTTTCTTGCTTTCTCTCTCTCTTTATTTTATTTTGTTGCCTCGGGACAAGCAACAGGTAAGTTTAGGGGATTGATGAGACTGAAAATAAGCGTGTTTTAGTATCCAATTTAAAATCTTTTTGATAGAAATTCTTGTTATATATTAGCACAAGTGTCTTATATTCAATATATTTGAGAAAAAGGTGTATTTGAGGTGTGTTATTATGTTTTAGGTGGAAAAAGGATCAAAAGTACAAAGTTAGAGGAATGCTGAAAATGCACGTCCAATATGTGTAATTTTTCTTTGTTTGTGTGGAGCTCTGAATTAGAAGTGTGATATATTGTTGGAAATCCACAGAATAGAGGATTGTTTTGGCATAAATAACACCCCAATCGGATTCCAAACGAAAAAGTTATGATCAAAATGGTGACGTTGCGCAAGCTGTTTCTATTCAGCACAGCTTTGTCACTTTGCATGAATTTTTACACATTCAAATGTTGTAGTTTCTATGAATTCCTTACATGGATAGAAAGCCAAGGAAGATAAGATTGTGTGAGCATAAAAATCACTCAAATCGGAGTTTTGAAGAGGAAGTTATGCTCAAAATCGTGAAGTCGCGCAGCTGCCAGCGAGAATTTCCGACAATTTTTGAAAATTTTCGAAAATTACCTATTTTTTGGAGCATAATTAATCTCCTTATCACTTAATCCTGCATGATTCACCCATATAGGTGTACTTCAAATGTTCCGGTAGCGGCTTCAACTCTCGGTAGGTACTGCCTAGTCTACTTCACCTCTTCAAACTTCGTTCTTTTCAGTTCATACTTATCATCACCCAAAGCAAATAAATTTTCAAGAAAGCCAATACATACCTCATTGGAGAGCACATCTAGCTCCGTAGTGGGAAAAGTAAGAGATTCTGCCAAGCATGTCTCCAAGGGATCCTTTGAAAGAATCAAGGATATGTCTTACTTCACGATCTCCTCTACTACATCAATGCTGTATCACAGTGTCTCCATAGGTATCTTTATTGCTTTGTCGAGGTTGAACATATCCTCTTCATTATCCATGTGAAGTCTAAGCTCTACCTTTTTGACATCGATCATTGCTCCAGTTGTGGTAAGAAATGGCCTTCCTAAGATAAGATGGACATTATCCTTGTCATTGTCTATCTCTAGCACAAGAAAATCCACAGGAAAGACAAGCTTCTCTACTTTTACAAGTACATCTTCTATCACCCCTTTCAGAGTGGTCATGGACCTATCCACCAATTTTAGAGCCACTGTCATGGGGGCAAGCTCCCAGAAACTTAACTTCTTAAATATAGATAAAGGCGTCAAGTTGAAGCTTGCACCAAGATCGCACAAAGCTTTTCGTGCCGGCCCCTTTCCAATTTCACGTAGAATAGTGAAGCTTTCCAGATCATTCAACTTTGCTGGCAGCTTCTTTTGAATAATCAAACTACAGTTCTTGGATAGATTAACAATTTCAACTCCGTTCAAGCTCCTCTTCTTCAATATGATATCTTTAAAAAATCGGGCATAGTACGACATTTCCATGATTGCTTCGGAAAAAGGAATGTTCAAGCTTATTTTGTTCATAATATCATAAAACCTTTTAAACTTTTCTTCCAGTCCCTTTTTCACTAACCTGTAAGGAAACGGAGGAGGTTTTTTTATTTTAGGAATTCCCCACTCATCGTGTTCAACCTCCTTCAGCTTGTTCTTCTCGGCTCTCAATCTCTTCGCTCTTTCCCACTTTTTCTCAACTATTTGCTCAGTATTCTATTCTTGTGATAATACTAAAGTTTTCTGAACTGCAGGTGTAACGTCATGTACGAAAATCAGTGTCGAATGACCTTGCTCGACCTCCGCTTGACCAAAAAAGATTGGTCGAGTGACCTGATAATAGTCGAGCGAGGTACCTATAATCTGAGTTTGATTGTTCAAGTGTACAGGAGTCTGTTCGACCTCAGCTTGAGAAGACAGGTCTGGTCAAGCAACGTTGATTTGGTCGAGCAAAGTGCCTGTACTCTGATCATGACTTTTCAAAACCTCAGAATGCCGCTCGACCATAGCTCGACCAAGAGTCTTGGTCGAGTGGTGGTCGAGTGGAGACACATTCTCTCCATTTTATGTGACTAGTAGCATTGGACCTTCATACTGCGTTCATAACCTCAAAGAGATGGCATTACAAGATTTTGGGTTTGTTATGTTTTGAGAAGGAAACTTACCTTTCTCAATTGTCTGCGTAAGCTTATTCATATTCCCCGCCATCTCTCCCATGAACAAAGTAAGATCCTTCATCTATTTGGATAATTCCTCATAATTTGAATCTATCTTTACTTCCAAACTATTCACCCTTAAATCATTCCTAGCTACATATCGGTTCACAGTATCTTCCAAATTAGGTTTTTCCTCTTCGATCTTAGTACCAGGATCAACACCCATAGGAGATTCGATTGCTGCATTCAGATTGCTCCATGAAAATTCCAGCCTCCTTAGTTGTTGATAATTACCTAGGGGACCACGATTGTTAAAATTCCCGTGGTAATTCCTGTTCCCTTGATTTTGAATCCTAGTTCCTGGAATACTTTGACCCATGGCATAGTTTGCCTCTTCTAATTCCTCTTGGATTGGTCTTTCTTCAATAACATCTTGCTGCATCATTATTGGTACTCTCTGCAACATCTCTGTTATTTGCATTTGCTGGGATTCAAGTTGCTTGTTGATGTTTTCTAAGCTCGAGACGATCTCATCTGCTCTACTCGACTTTACCATAGTGTGCTCACCTTGCGCTACCTTTCCAAGTACATAAGTGTCTCTCACTCTATCAGTTGACCAATCTCTTAAATTCATCGAAATATCCTCAAAGAGTTTCCCAGGCATCAACGAGTGTTTTAGTAAGTAATGCTCCATTTGATGAAGCATCCAGTGAAAATCGAGAATCACAATCCAACCCATTGTAGAAAATACTGATATATTGAGCTTTAGATAGCCCATGCTGTGGACACTTTCGAAGCATGTCCTTAAATCTGTCCAAAGCCTCATGAAATTTTTCACCACTACCGATAGTAAATTGATTGATGTCTTGCTTCATCCTAAACACCTTTGAAGGTGGCATGTATCGCTCCAAGAACTTAACTTTCAATTGCTCCCAGGTAGTACAATCAGTGCACTAAGAGTGTGATGCTTATCTCTCACTCTTTCAGTAAGTGAAAATTTAAATAAGATGATCCTCCTTGCATCTTCATGAGTTCTTGCATCCTTTTGTGTACTTGCATAATCGAGAAACTTATTAAGATGTTGTTGAGGATCCTCGAAAGTTCCCCCCAGAGAAAGAGTTCCTTTCTATCATACTGATAAGAGTGGGATGAAGATCAAAATTGGCATCTGCGCCACGCGCTCCTAATTGTTGGATTATATACTTAAAGTCTATATTTAGCATGAACAATGTTATAACAATTTATTTGAAATGAGAAGTATCAATTATTTCCCTAGCCAATTGGTACTCTAACGCGATATGATCTCCATTTATAGGTATTATGAAATTATCCTCTTTATCCTACTTAATGACCAGAATTCAATTCAATTCATAAGTATTCATATATGATAGTTCTAATGAAGTTTCGGAGTCCCCTCACGTAGAATCATAACACGGAATCCTGTTCAGCAGTAAACGCACTCAATCTACAACCAAGATATATATTCAGACTCTATATACCAATTGAAGATGCACAAAATGATAGTGAATAAGGATTAAGAAAGCATAAACATATATAAAATAAATCCACAAGTAGTGTTGTACGGAGTTTATGCACGAAAGTTTATTTAATTCTGAAAAACCTTCACAACCTTAATTCTACCAAAAAGGCTCTAGCCTATGATGTTACGAAGAACAATCATAGGTGTTGGATAGATCTTATCCGAATGTCTGGAAAGTAAATGATAAATTAGGAAACGAATGAAACCCTAGATGTGGGAGTCGTCGCATCCTTCTCCATCTTGAATCCTCCTCTTGGTTCTCCTCTTGATTCCACAAATGAATCTTCGGGGACTTGATGCTCGTTTTCTTTGCACGCAAAATTAATTTCCAAGTATTAAGGATATCAGTTGCAGCTTAAGCAATTTAATTATTATCTAAATTAATTAAGATGAAAGCAATAAAGTTTTAGGATTTAATTATTAAACTACCGAACAAGTAATTAAAATCACAAATAAAATAAAATATCACTCGAAGAATACAAATGTGGATCAAGTAGGAGAATAGGTAGCCCTCGGATAATTCAGTTTCACTCATTAATTTCCCTTCCGTGTGTTGATGTCCAACTCTGCCTTGTGGAATATGAACGCATCACTAAATCATGCATATATACTCTATAGACACAAGTAAACATGCGTGTAACACGTGTGAATAACCTCTGAGCAAGAGATATAATTCCACCCCCCCTTTCTAGGTACTATCAGTATCAATTATTTCCCTGGCCAATTGGTACTCTAACCCAATATGATCTTTCTTTATAGGTACTATTAAATTATCCTCTTTATCCTACTTAATAACCCGAATTCTATTCAATTAATAAGTATTCATATATGATAGTTCTAGTCAAGCTTCGGAGTCCCCTCACTTAGAATCATAACATGGAATCCAACTCAGCAGTGAACGCACTCAATCAAACCCCGACAACGGCGCCAAGAACTTGATGCGCATTTTCTTTGCACGCAAAATTAAACCCCAAGTATTAAGGATATCAGTTGCAGCTTAAGCAAGCGACCAAGTGAATTATCGAACCCAATAGACGACGTATTATCAGTTTAATTATTTACTAAATTAATTAAGACAAGTTGGCAATAAAGTTTGGGATTTAATTATTAAACTACTAAATAATTAATTTAATTAACAAATAAAATAAAATATCACTTGAAGAATACGTAAGTGGATCAAGTAGGAGAATAGGTAGCTCTATGGGAATCCAGTTTCACTCATTAATTTCCTTTCTGTGTGTTGATGCCCGACTCTACCTTGTGGAATATGGACGCATCACTAAACCATGCATATCTACTCTATAGACACAAGTAAACATGCGTGTAACACGTGTGAATAACCTCGGAGCAAGAGATATAATTTCACCCCCTTTCTAGGTACTATCAGTATCAGTTATTTTCCTGGCCAATTGGTATTCTAACCCGATATGATCTCCCTTTATAGGTACTATGAATTATCCTCTTTATCCTACTTAATAACCAGAATTCAATTTAATTAATAAGTATTCATATATGATAGTTTTAATGAAGCTTCGGAGTTCCCTCACTTAGAATCATAAAATGGAATCCTGCTCAGCAGTGAATCCACTCAATAACCAAGATATGTATTCAGACTCTATATAACAGTTAATGATGCACAAAACGACTGTTAGTATGAATTAAAAAGGCAAAATCATATATAAAATAAACCACTAGTAGTGTTGTACGGATTTTACACACTAAAGTTTAATTAATTGGTAAAAACCATCACAACCCTAGTTCTACCAAAAAAGCTCTAGCCCATGATGTTACGCAGAACAATCATGGGTGTTGGATAGATTTTACCCGTAGTTCGGAAAATACAAGATAAATTAGGAAATAAATAAACCCTAGATGTGGGCGTCGTTGCGTCCTTCTCCGTCTTGAATTCTCCTTTTGGTTCTCCTCTTGATTCCACGAACGAATCTTCAAAGTGATGGATGGATGGAGGAAAGCATGTGGATGATGGTTCGGGGGTGATCCTGCCTTGTGGGGTGTAGTATTGTTGTGGTCTTTCTCCAATTCAATCTATTCTATTATATTGTGTCTTCTTGGTGTGATCTACATCCCCTTTTATACTTGTGAGCTCTCCTTGTGGGCTTAGGATGGGCCTTTGCATGAAGCACAAGTCAAATTTAGTAAAAGACATCCGGAATTACCATAAATAGCATTAGCGACAAGCCGTTCGACCAAGGCATACTGGTCGAACAAGGAGCTACTAGTTGAGCAAGCTCTCTGGAAGTTTTTAGCATTTTGTTTGACCAAACTGCTCTTGCTCGACCATATTGATGCTTGGTCGAGAAAGCCCTACAAGTCAAATGAGCTCACTGTAAGTTTTGTCCACTTTGTTCGACCTCTGCTCATTTGCTCGACCAAGCCGATATTTGTCGAACAACACCTCCAAGTCGAGCTACCTCTCTGGACGAGTCTGTACAATCTGCTCGACTTGTCAACCTCTGTTCGACCAACGTGACGTTGGTCAAACAAGCTCTCTTGGTAGAACGGCACTCAAATCTTGCCTCTATAATCTTGTCTTCCAATTCCAAGCCTTTTACACATGTTTTACACCTAAAACACAATAAAACACCTCAAGTGCACCTTTTTCTCACATATATGGAATATAAGACACTTGTGCTAATATATAACAATATTACTTATCAAAAAGGTGTTAAATTGGACACTAAAACACACTTATTTTCACTCTCATCAATCAAGAACTTGATGCTCATTTTCTTTGCACGCAAAATTAATCCCGAAGTATTAAGGATATCAATTGCAGCTTAAACAAGCGACCAAGTGAATATCGAACTCAAAGGAAGGCGTATTATCAATTTAATTATTTATTAAATTAATTAAGACGAGATGGCAATAAAGTTGTGAATTTATTATTAACTACTAAACAATGAATTAAAATAACAAATAAAATAAAGTATCACTCAAAGAATACGAAAGTGGATCAAGTAGGAGAATATGTAGCTCTAGAAATTAGTTTCACTCATTAATCTCTCTATCGTTTGTTGGTGTTTGACTCTGCCTTGTGGAATATGGACGCATCACTAAACCATGCATATCTACTCTATAGACACAAGTAAATATGCGTGTAACACGTGTGAATAACCTCGGAGCAAAAGATATAATTCCACCTCCCTTTCTAGGTACTATCAGTATCAATTATTTCCCTGGCCAATTGGTACTCTAACCCAATATGATCTCCCTTTATAGGTACTATAAAATTATCTTCTTTATTCTACTTAATAATCTGAATTCAATTCAATTAAAAGTATTCATATATGATAGTTCTAATGAAGCTTTGGAGTCCCCTCATTTAGAATCATAATGTGAAATCCTGTTCAGCGGTGAACGTACTCAATCTACAACCAAGATATATATTCAGACTCTATATACCAATTGAGATGCATAAAACGACCATGAATATGGATTAAGAAAGCATAATTATATATAAAATAAATCCACAAGTAGTGTTGTACGGAGATTACACACGAAAGTTCAATTAATTGGTAAACACCTTCACAACCCTAGTTCTACCAAAGAGGCTCTAGTCCATTGTGTTACAAAGAACAATCATGGGTGTTGGATAGATCTTACCCGAATGTCTGGAAAATTTCAAGATAAATTAGGAAACGAATAAAACCCTAGATGTCGGAGTCACCGCGTCCTTCTCCATCTTGAATTTTCATCTTGGTTCTCCTCTTGATTCCACCAACGAATCTTCAAAGTGATGGATGGATGGAGGAAAGGATGTGGATGATGGTTGGGGGGTGATCCCCCTTGTGGGGTGTAGTATTGTTGTGGCCTCTCTCCAATTCAATTTCTATTGTATTGTGTCATCTTGGTGTGATCTGCATCCCCTTTTATACCTGTGAGCTGTCCTTATGGGCTTAGGATGGGCCTTTGCTTGAAGCACACATCAAATTTGGTAAAATACATCCATAATTACCATAAATAGCATTAGTGACATGCTGTTTGACCAAGGCATACTGGTAGAACAAGGAGCTACTAGTCGACCAAGCTCTCTAGACAATTTTGGCATTCTGTTTGACCAAATTGCTCTTACTCGACCACATTGATGCTTGGTCGAGCAAGCCCTTCAAGTCGTACGAGCTCACTGTAAGTTTTGTCCACTTTGTTCGACCTCTGCTCATTTTCTCGACCAAGCCGATGTTGGTCGAGCAACACCTCCAAGTCGAGCTACCTCTCTGGACGGGTCTGTACAATCTGCTCGACTTGTCACACTCTGTTCGATCAAAGTGATGTTGGTCGAACAAGGTCTCTTGGTCGAACGGCACTCAATCTTGCCTCTAAAATCGTGTCTTCCAATTCCAAGCCTTTTTCACCTGTTTTCCACCTAAAATATAATAAAACTCCTCAAGTGCTCATTTTTCTCATATATATGGAATATAAGACACTTGTGCTAATATATAACAACAATACTCATCAAAAAGGTGTTACATTAGACACTAAAACACGCTTATTTTCACTCTCATCAATCCCCCAAACTTACCCGTTGCTTGTCCCGAGGAAACAAAATAAAAATAAAGAGAGAGAGAGTAAGAAAATTAGCGGGGAAACAAGGATTATGACAAATACCCCATTCAAAGTACAATTGACCTCAACTTAGATCGTGCAACTCTCATTACATGTAATAATCAATTCATAGCATACAAGATAATACAATTGCCACCAATTCAAATGCTCCATTCACATGCTCTCACGGGAAGTATATATCACTGCACTCAAGTGTAAAAGATGTACACTTATGGGTTAAGGTGTTTACGCTCGGATTCAATTCAAGTGCATGTGTAACCATAAGCTTGCCAAAAGTTTTAAACTTTCCACCACTTAAAGTATGATTCGACAATGGGATCAAAAAGGACTTTCATTAGGACGTAATGTTGGCTCTTTGGTTAAAGTAGGAAATATATTGATAAAGTGACTTAATTAGTATAGAATTAAAAATGGAGATCTTTTGTACTGCAGATTTTTACACTTCAAGGCTATCCAGCTTCATGCTCTTCTAATTTTCTTTTCTCTCCTTTCTTTCAAGCTCAACATACTTTTTCTTTCCTTCTTTTTTTTCTCGAGGTACCAGTTTTGGGCACTACGTCTAACATTTCGGGGTACCAGTTTCGGGCACTACCACTAAGCAACTTATTTTCAACTCATATTTTTCAACTCATAATCACTTGTACAGCTCCAAATATTTTATTCCTTCCAAACTCCATTAAAATCAATTCACACACTTTGACAGCATTTAATTCTCCACTAAATATAGGAATTTCAGTCTCAAATAGGATATCAATGTGGCTATTTTCGTAAGTTGCCAAAGAAATAAGGCTTTTAGGCTCAACGTGGCTAACAACGAATAAACATCATTTGGTAAAGAATTATTCGGCTAAGTGACTCATAAATTCAAGGATAACCTTAAATCATCTCTTATCATCTAACACACATGTAGTTTCAAGTATGACAAGAGGAAAGTTCTAGAATACACACACAAGAACGATACTTACCAGAAAGAAATATCATGTGATTATGTACATGATCAATGAGGCTCAAAATCTCACATGGGTTTCTAACAAGTAACAGATCACTTTTCATGGTAAGCAATATCCCACAAATACACATAGAAATTCATATCACAATATAATTCAAGTTCAATTCCTTCATCAATTTCAAGAGCATATGAATTTGAAGCACGATTTAAACATATAAGCTCACATGGATCACAACCATAAACTCAATCCTTCCACTCCATGAATTTAAAGAACATATAAAAATTAGAAAAAGAAAACGAGGGCACCTAATTTTTCTTTAACGTATACACGAGCTCCTCAGCATAGAACTCGTCTTGCCACTCTGCTACCTTTTTCTATCATCAAAGCTCGACAAACTTCATCATCATAGGATTCATCATTAATAATATAGGAGAACTAGAAGAACGAATCAATTGACTATCTAATAGACTCCATACACTAGAAACACCACAAAACACTAGGCAAATTGCAAAAAATCAACACATCAAAATCGATTAAAGTTTCAACATACCGCAAAAAATCAACACCCTTGCAAACATTACAAAGAAAAGATTATACTCTTAGTGCTGCAATGAGGTAATAACATCACACCCCCCAAACTTAGTAGAAACGTAAGTCGAAACTAAGTTTGAAAAGAGATGTAATTGCTGATTAGTAAGCACCTTAAATATAAAAATTTCTTACTCACAATAAAGAAATAAAGCAATAAAATGAAAGTGCAAGCCCCCAACAGGTGCTCATGTTTAACGTCGAAGAGTCACGACGGTAGAGGACGGTCTTCTCTCATCCTCACCTTCAAGTACTTTCATTCCATCTTCTTGTCGACACTCAGCACCTCACCTTTCTTGGTAACAAGTGTATGATCCTTGGAATTTCCTTCCTCCCATGGCTGTCTAGACACCTCATTGTCAATCTTTCACATAAATTCAGAATAGTCAATCCTATCCAAATCAAGATTAAACAAGTTCGAAACCACATCTATGCTCTCGCATGATTGAGTCTCCATGGGCATCTTCATTGCATGATCAAGAGAGAAAACCATATCTCCATTATCCATCTGCAGTCTAAGCTTCTCGGCTCTCAACTTCTTTGCTCTTTCCCACTTCTTCTCAACTAAAAGATCACAATTCTGCTCTTGAAATGGCTCTAAGGTGTTCTGAACAACAGGCGTAGCATTCGATATCGAATCGGACACTGTACCACATTGATCGACCTTTGTTCGACCAAAAGGGACTGGTCAAACAGATGGGCTTTGGTCGAGCAACGTGCCTGATCGCGAGCTTTCGTTCACCATGTGTTGCTCGACCTCCGTTCGACTTGGGTAGTAAGGTCAAACAGATGGATTCTGGTTGAGCAAGCTGCTCGATCGTGAGCTCTCATCTCTCATACGTTGTTCGACCTCCATTTGACCAAGGTGGTCTGGTCGAACGGAAGAGTGCAAGTCAAACGGCGTAACTAAAAATAGAGCATCATAATTCCATTTTTCCGAAACTCGTTCAACCACCGTTCGACCATCAGGTCTGGTCGAACAGTATAAGCTTGTTCGAATGGGAGCCCTATTTTCTTCATTTCCATCCGCCGACTTCATTGGACCTTCATACGACATCCCGAACCTCAATGTGATGGCATTATTCTCCAACGTTTGTGTCAATTGATTCACATTCGCGGTCATCTTCCCCATAATCAAAGTTAAGTCCTTCAACTTCTTAGATAAATCTGCATGATCAACATTCATGGTATCCTCAAGACGATCAATCCTTGCATCATTCTCAGCCATGTATCGATTGAAGGTATATTCAACACTCTTCACTTCGTGTTGCTGCATACTAGACCCTCTTAGTGTCAACTCTGTAATCTACCTCTGCAGGGACTCTAGTAGCTTGTTGATGTTAGCTAGACTAAAGACAATCTCATCATCCCTATTCGGCTTCCCCACATGATATTCAATCTGAGCTACTTTACCAAGTACATATGATCCTCTAAATTTTTCCGTAGGCCAGTCACGTGAATTCATATAGATGTCTTCAAATAACTTTTCTGCTTCAAGTGCTGTCTTTGATAACAGCGCTCCTCCTAATGATGCATAAATAAAAACACGCGACTCACAATCCAATCCATAGTAGAAGATACTTATGTAATGAGCTTAAGACATCCCATGCAGTGGACACCTCCTGAGCATGCCTTTAAACCTATCCCACGCCACATAAAATTTCTCACCCTGATTCATAACAAATTAGGTGATCTCTTGCCTCATTCTTAAGATCCTTGAGGGTCTATGTATCTCTCCAAGAATTTCTGCTGCAGTTGGTCCTATGTAGTGTAATCTGTGGCATCAAGAGTTTTATACCAAGCTTCTGCCTTATCAATCAGAGAGAACTTGAATAGGACAATCCGCCTAGTATTATCATTAGCACCAACTCTCTTTTGAGTGTTTGCATACCTAAGAAATCTTCGGAGATGCTGATATGGATCTTCAAAACAACCTCCAAAAAAGGGATTCTTCTCTACTATGTTAATAAGAGCGGGATGTATCTCAAAATCACCATCTTCCCCCTTGCTCCTATCAAACCCATGTTACCAATTCCATAGTTCTTGAAAATTTTACGTATGGCAACATTATCCAGATTCTGCCTTGCTCCGACCATATTTAGCACTATGTGTTATTCCTACTTTTTCTCTTTCTACTTTTCCGAATGCACAAGTACTTCAGAAAAATTTAAGATTAGATAGATATAAATAATCACAAACAAAAATCTTAATCAAGATAGAAATAATAAAATCAATAATAACAGCCATCCCTGGCAATGGCGCCAAGAACTTGATGCGCGTTTTCTTTGCACGCAAAATTAATCCCTAAGTATTAAGGATATCAATTGCAGCTTAAGCAAGCGACCAAGTGAATATCGAACCCAAAGGACGGTGTATTATTAATTTAATTATTTACTAAATTAATTAAGGCGAGTTGGCAATAAAGTTGTGAATTTATTATTAACTACTAAACAATGAATTAAAATAACAAATAAAATAAAGTATCACTCGAAGAAAGTGGATCAAGTAGGAGAATAGGTAACTCTAGGATAATCCAGTTTTACTCATTAATCTCCCTTTCGTGTATTGGTGCCCGACTCTGCCCTGTGGAATATGGACGCATCACTAAACCATGCATATCTACTCTATAGACACAAGTAAACATGCGTGTAACACGTGTGAATAACTTCGGAGCAAGAGATATAATTTCGCCCCCCTTTCTAGGTATTATCAATATCAATTATTTTCCTGGCTAATTGGTACTCTAACTCAATATGATCTCCCTTTATAGGTACTATAAAATTATCCTCTTTATCCTACTTAATAATCTGAATTCAATTCAATTAATAAGTATTCATATATGATAGTTCCAATGAAGCTTCGGAGTCTCCTCACTTAGAATCATAACGTGGAATCCTGTTCAGCGGTGAACGCACTCAATATACAAGATATATATTCAGACTCTATATAACAATTGAAGATGCACAAAACGACCGTAAATATGGATTAAGAAAGCAGAATCATATATAAAATAAATCCACAAGTAATGTTGTACGGAGTTTACACATGAAAGTTCAATTAATTGGTAAACACCTTCACAACCCTAGTTCTACCAAAGAGGCTCTAGCCCATGGTGTTACGAAGAACAATCATGGGTGTTGGATAAATCTTACCCGAATGTCTTGAAAATTACAGGATAAATTTGGAAACGAATAAAACCCTAGATGTGGGCGTCATCGCGTCCTTCTCCATCTTGAATTCTCCTCTTGGTTTCCCCTTGATTCCATGAACGAATCTTCAAAGTGATGGTTGGATGGAGGAAAGGATGTGGATGATGGTTGGGGGTGATCCCCCCTTGTGGGGTGTAGTATTGTTGTGGCCTCTCTCCAATTCAATCTTTATTGTATTGTGTCTTCTTGGTGTGATCTACGTCCCCTTTTATACTTGTGATCTCTTCTTATGGGCTTAGGATGGGCCTTTGCTTGAAGCACACATCAAACTTGGTAAATGACATTCAGAATTACCATAAATAGCATTAGCGCCACACCATCGACCAAGGCATACTAGTCAAACAAGGAGCTAATAGTCGAGCAAGCTCTCTGGACGATTTTGGCATTCTGTTTAACCAAACTGCGCTTGCTTGACCACATTGATGCATGGTCGAGCAAGCCCTTCAAGTCGAATGAGCTTGCTGTAAGTTTTGTCCACTTTGTTCGACCTCTGCTCATTTGCTCGACCAAGCTGATGTTGGTCGAGCAAAACCTCCAAGTCGAGCTACCTTTCTGGATGGGTCTGTACAATCTGCTCGACTTGTCACCCTCTGCTCGACCAAACTGATGTTGGTCGAACAGGTTATCTTGGTCGAACAACATTCAAATCTCACCTCCAATTCCGAGCCTTTTACACCTGTTTTCCACCTAAATCACAATAAAACACCTCAAGGGCATATTTTTTCTCACATATATGAATATAAGACACTTGTGCTAATATATAACAACAATACTCATAAAAAAGGTGTTAAATTGGATACTAAAATACGCTTATTTTCACTCTCATCAGTGTGGATAGCAAATTTGTCCAGAATTGAGCTCTTTGTTGTAGAAAGTCAGCTTGTCTGTTCAGAGCAGTGGCTTGGAGTCTGAGATGGGACACTTGTTTAGCAAGGGCAGCTGCTTGCTCTTCAATGTACCTGTGATGCACAGTGACATAAACTAGTTGTCTAGACTGAGCAGGTGCATCAGTGCGAATAGTAGTGTTGTCAGCATCAGTGGCAACATTTTCTTGTTCAGGTTAAGGAGCAGGGGCAAGAGCAGGGTTTACATAAGGTAGATCAACAATGCGGTTTCCTTCAAGGAGAGTCTTGGCAACACCTAAAATAAGAGCTTGTGAGGATAGGAAATCACCTCTTTCCTTCACAACATCTTGATCCAACAATGGAGAATGAATCAAGGAAGGATAAGGTAACCTGCCAACCTTAGAAATTGTACCAGAGTAGTGTACAATATTGGAGTAAATAACCTCACCAAGATTGAAGGGCAGGTTCTTACCAATTTTATAGATTAAACAGGCTTGCTCAGTAATGACTCTGGTAGTGTTTGAAGAAGGTAACCAATTGTATACACAAAGTTTATGCAACACAGCATGCAGGCTAGTTAAACTGGGAAAAAACAACTTCTTTGGCCATTCAACAACAAGACCAACAGTGATGGATTCAACAACCTCATTCATATCAGTTATCTCAACAACATTTTCAGCATTGACAGTTCCAAGAATTTCATTGATCTTAGCATGGGAGAATCATAAATCTTTCCTCTAAAGTAGACTCTACCAAACATGGGACTGGTACTCTTAGACATGCTAGGACAAATGTGAGCATAGAATTCACACAGCCAAGTGTTAAAATTGGAGCAAGAGTATCTCACAGAGTTAAGTAGCCTCCTTTCAGTGAAAAATTCAATGAGATTGTGAGGAAGAATGTTAGCATCACTCAATCTTCTTTCATGAATGACATCTTTCTTGGTAAACTGTCAGTACCTTCTTGAAGAATCCTCAAAATAGAAGCTATCAAGGCCATAAGTCTCCAGGTCATAATAAGAGTCATCATTCTCTTCATTATCTTGTTCAGCATTTGAACCATCTTCTGAACCATTAACCAGTTCAGCATCATGACCTTCATTATCATTGTAGACTTCTTTGTTAGCATCAGTGGTCTTCTCAGCCTTATTAGAATCGGTTTTACTTTCCTTTTCAGAATAATCTTTCTCAGGTTCATCATCAGAATCAGAGGAATCACCATCAGGATCAGAGGATTCTGCATCAGTATCTGCAATAGGTGTTGCTTCAGAAGCAGCAACATCAGCAACAACATCATCAATGATTTTGTTCAACTCATCATCAGATTCACCAGTGGGTGTAGTCTCTGGAGTGACAACAATATCATCAACAGGAACAGAGCTCTCATCTTTCTTCTCAGAGAGTTGCGAAATTCTGCCAGAGTGGGTTCCTGTGCAGTAGAATCCACTTCCATAGGGGCAGAAGCAGTTTGAACAACATTAGTTTTATATTCAGAGTTAGAAATAGAAGACTTCCCTTTCTTTGAACTTGGTTCAACATCGGCTTCAATGGATGACTTTTTCAGAAGACGAAGTGATCTGCGCGAAGGAGGAACTTTCCTTTTGGCAGAGCGATTGGTCACCTTGGCCATAATTTCCAGGGTGGTGAGGATGAAACAGGTGGTACAGCTTCCATATGAGTAGGAAAGGGTAATGGTGAAGAGGGAGACGGAGCTTGCTGAGGTTCTGAGGGTGAAACATCCATTGGAACTGGATTATCAGTGGTTGGAGGAATGGGTGAAGAAACAACAGGAATTTCAGATGGATTTTCAGAGAAAGTTTCAGGAGGAGGAACAAAGGGTTCTTCGATTCTTGCAATTGGGAATCGGAAGTACTTGAGGGTAGAACGATTTGAGTGAGCATGGCAGATTCGAAAATGGGTGCAAGTGGTCGTGCGGCATCATCCAGAATCACATTTTTAACATTATCGGCTGTGACATTCTTAGCCTTTTCAGCTAGGGTTTGGAGAGGATTTGGCGTTGCAGAGTGTGGAGAGCTTCTGGGAGAAGAATGGTTCACGTGAGTTTTCTTGGAGGGTGAAGACATTATATGATGTGTGAGTGAGACAATACATTATATGATGTGTGAGTGAGAAAATCAAACCTTTTCAACTTCAAAAAGTAGAAGAGAGGTTGCACAAGAATTAAGAAAAAGAAACAATAGTGCACAATATCTTCTAGCCAACCATTATCATATATAGGCAGTATATCACACGAAAAGAAGAATAGAACAAGTGATGCCTAGTTGGAGGTTATCATCCCATTAACACAAATAACTACCAATATATGAGAACGTGGGAGATAAAATATGTGGCCAAAATAATATGAGAAAAAATAGGCCCAATAAAATATAAGAAACAATGTGCAATTTAAATAGAAATACTGTAATATTTTATTAATTAATGAAATGAAATAAATAATTTAATAGGAAAATTTGAAGAAGCTAAAGATATTCTGGAAAAATCAAATAAGGGTGAATTTTATAGGCACACATACACTTTTATACTTTTATGGATTTTTATGCACTTAATCTCAAGAAAACATACCACCTTTTGAAAAGATAACATCGTGGTTGTCAGCCCCTTGTGTCTGGTTACTCAATAGTAGTTCAAGAGTGTTCTTATTTCCCTTTTTGAAACCAAACAGCCTTTTGAAAAGAACACATCGTGGTTGTCAGTCCCGTGTGCCTAGTTACATAGTATGTTTAAACCTTTAATTTTATTTAGAACTGTGTTTTTAATGTATGTCCAGTAACACCTCAAGATTCAACCAGAATATAGTTAGCAGCAACAAAATAAGCTATCAAATAATTTAATTTCGACATAAAATGATAAAAATTACAGTAGTGTTGCCTCGAGTGTGGCAACACTCTAAGCAATAGCATGCATGATAATCAAGGAATGCAGAGTCCTAGAGATTTTCTAAGTGAAGAAAACATCTCGAAATCAAGTGCCTTAGTGAAAATATCAGCAATTTGTTTCTCAATGGGAATGTACTCCAACTTTATAACCTCTTTCTCAACTAAATCTCTTATGAAATGATGCCTTATACTTATATGTTTAGTTAGAGAATGTTGCACAGGATTTTTAGAAATATTAATGGCACTCGTATTATCACAGTAAATCGTCAAGGTGTTAGTCTCAAGCACATAGTCATCTAACATCTTTTTAAGCTAAAGCAATTGTGTGCAACAACTACCAGCAACTATATACTCAGATTCAGCAGTGGATTGTGAAATGCATTTTTGCTTTTTAGAATGCCAAGAAACAAGATTGTTACCCATATAGAAACATCCACCACTTGTGCTCTTTTGGTCATCACAGTCTCCAGCCCAGTCTGCATCACTGTATCCAAAAAGTGAGCTATTTGTGTCCTTAGAAAACCATAAGCTTATGTCACTTGTTCCAGCTACATATCTGATAACCCTTTTAACAGCTTTCATGTGAGATTCCTTGGGATTAGCTTGGTACCTGCACATACACAGATACTAAACATGATGTCAGGTCTGCTAGCAGTTAAGTACAGAAGGCTACCAATCATAGATCTATACAGAGTGTGATCAACATCTGGTCCAACATCATCTCTGCACAGTTTCAGTGAAGTTCCCATAGGTGTCTTCACTGGCTTAGCATTTTCAAGACCAAACTTTTTCACCAAGTTTCTTGCATACTTACTCTGTGAATGAAAATACCACTGTCTCCTTGCTTGATTTGGAGTCCTAAAAAGTAATTTAGGTCACCAACTATGCTCATTTCAAATGTAGTAGTCATAGCTTTCACAAAGCTTACCATCATAACCTATGATGTTGCTCCAAATACACTGTCATCAACATATATCTGAGCAATCAAGAAACCATCAGATCATGCTTAATGAAAAGAGTTTTATCAGCCTCATCTCTTATAAAACCAAACTGAATTCGGAAATCAGTAAGCCTACCATACAATGCTCTAGGATCTTGTTTCAATCCACACAAAGCCTTTTTCAGTTTATACACATGCTGAGGATAGAATGGGTCAACAAAGCCTTTTGGTTGTTCAACACAAATTTCTTCAGTTAACACACCATTCAAAAAGGCAGCTTTAACATCCATTTGAAAGAGTTTAGTTCCAACAAAACATGCAATCGCAAAGAGAAGCCTAATAGACTCTATTCTAGCTACAGGTGCAAATGTTTCATCAAAATTTATACCTTCAACCTGTGTGTAACCTTGTGCAACATGTCTTGCTTTGTTTCTTGCTATATTTCCAGATTCATCAGTTTTATATTTGAAAATCCACTTTGTTCCAATAACATTAGTTTTTGTAGGTCTAGGACCTAGACTCCCAACATTATTTCTAGTGAATTGTTCAAGTTCTTCTTGCATAGCCTCAATCCAAAATTCATCTTTTAATGTTTCAGTCACATTCTTAGGTTAAACAGATGAATAGTAGCATTGAGCACATACCTGATTGCATAAATTGGACATGCAAACAGATCTTACCATATCTTTCATCTTACCTTTTCTTCTGGTTAGAACACCTATTGAAGTAACTCCTATGATCTGTGAAGATGGGTAATCCTTCTTGTATCTTCGATCTAGAGAGTTTCCAGGAGTGCTAAAATGCTGGTTCTCATTCTCTTTTGATTCAGCTTCTGATGTTGTTGGAGGTGTGATCACATTCGACTCAACATTGTTAGCTGGTTCTGTGAGTTATGTGTTTTCAATCAGATCAGAGATATTACCATCTATCTTTCTACCTATAATATTGGAAGAATCATCAAACACAATATTAACAGACTCTTGTATAATTCTGGTTCTAAGATTAAACACTCTATAAGCTTTGCTATGCTTAGAATAACATATGAACAGCCCCTTATCACTCTTAAAATCAAACTTGGATAGATATTCTCTGTCATTCAGTACAAAACACATACAACCAAAGACATGAAAGTATTTCAGATTAGGTTTCCTCTTCTACAGCAGGTTATAAGAAGTAATAGAACATCCAGGTTTAAAATGAATTCTGTTTGACACATGGCATGCAGTATTCAATGCTTCAACCTAAAACCTTTTAGACACATTCACTGAAGTAAGCATTACCCTAGCCATTTCTTGCAGTGTTCTATTTTTTCTTTCAGATATATCATTCTACTGTGGTGTTTTAAGAGAGGAAAACTGTTGAACAATACCTTTCTTTTCACAAAACTCAGAAAACACATGATTTTCAAATTCTCTTACACACATCACACTTTACACTTAGAATGGATATACACTTTGCTGATTTTATTTCCTGATGAACTTATCTGACTTTAACTAGCTGGATGTTTTATTTAGTTTATCTAGGTCCTGAACTTATTGGTTAAGTAGTTTAGATTAGCCTTCATCATTATTACTTTGATTGACTTAGATGTTTACACTGCATTTCGAACTAACCTCTGATGTTTTGAAACTGGTTATCCTGTTATATTCTATCTTTCTTTGGATCAGGTGTGTGGTTACGGATAGGCATGATTGGTGGAGATTATTGATGTGAAGTGTTGAGGCCAGTGTTATCACATCTGGAATCACACGGATCCTCATCAATCCTTATTGTTTTTGTCTAACCGTTAACAGTTTTTTTGGTGTTCGATTTGTGTTGTGTTTAATGTTGTTTCAGGTGTGTCGTATATCTGGAAGCTTCTGGAATATTCAAGATAAGTTTGAAGCTATTTGATGGACTTAGAGTGATGCGCACGCTGATGGAACATTCTAGAAGGCTTTGCCAAGTAGTGGGCAGTTATGCTTCATGCCTTGAGGTGTTCCCACTCTCTCAGACCACTACTCACTTTGGCATTATCTTTGTAGTCTCCCACATCTATATAAAGGGCTGCTGGATGATCAATATAATTGGTTTTTCTTGAGATTCCCATTACAGATAGATAAATCGTCCTTAGAGATTTTATCTTTAGGTTTCTTCTGTAATGTTTTTACAAGTGTTGTCACACCTCGTGTAGTGTATACTGTTATTCTCGTGCATTTTGTGTGTATTATTCACAGACAGTGGAAGTGCATATCTGAAGTAGGCTTAGATCTAACAATTTAGGTTTACCATTTGGGAACGTATTTGGATATTAGATCTGATTTTGTATACAAAGAGTGGAAGAAGTTTTCCATCTCTTAGAATCTATTTTTGTAATCACATTTTCGAATAGTGATATTTATACCATAAGGCCGCCACAAACTTGCTAAAGTTTGTGGAAAGATTGAGTAATATGTGTGTTAAGTCTTTCGCTGATTTAAAACTTATTCTATACTTAGTCAAGTTTACATTCTGATACATGGAATGCCACAGCCGGTAATGTTCAGAATATGATTCTGGATGACACCGCAATACCTCCTACACCCATTGTCGAATATGCCATGCCCACTCAAATAGTTCTACCCTTAGGTACTTCCGATTCCCAACTTAAATGAGTTGGGAAATAGTGTTGTCTCTATGGTGTGCTGTTGATTGTAGAAGGAATCCGTGTCCGACATAGGTTGATGATGTCCCCTTGAGGAGCTCATAAGGATTATCATGCAAACCCTGCATGTGGCTTTATTCCGGCATGATAATGAGGTTGAGTGGTACGACTCTCGGATGAGATATTAATTAATGAAGTTGTCAGTAACTTAATTAATTAATGGGCATTGTATATCTTAAACATGAGGAGACTGTCGGGCACATAATAAGAAGGAGCCAATAATGTAATTATGGGATTAGAACGGTAGTGCAGTAATAATATTTTAGTGGAATTTATTATTATTATTGGACTAAAGTATAAGCTTTGGGCTAAGCTTGGATACTTAAGCCCAATGGAGACCCAACTCTAATTTCTCCTCCTAGTCCCTGTTGTAGACCATATATAAGTCATCTCAGCTATTCTAACCTTAGATGAGACATGCTAAAAAAGTGAAGAGGGTAGAAGGAATAGCAGATTGAGAAGATCTCGAAGATAGTCGCCCACACGACGTCGAGATTTGACTTGGGAATACAACAGAAGATCAAGAGGTCGTTTGATGCTGTCATTCACCAACTTGCACGATTTTTATAAAATTGTACAGATCTCATAATTCGATATGTGATATACTGACGGAAAGCCACGGAAGAGAGGATCATCTTGGCGCATAGATCACTCAAATCCAATATTGGATGAGAGAGTTAAACCCAAAATGGTGAGGCTGTGCAGGCTGCCGGTGAGAATTAAAATTCTCCAACATACCTTGTGAAAGGTAATACGTTTCTTATTTTCTTACTTCCGCTGATTGTTAGGGACGTATGGAACCTTAACAGTTCATCGAATGCAAAAAATTGGTATCAGAGCTTCGGTTTCGTGGTAATATGTGACATGTTATGGTAGGGTTTGATTGTACCTGTATATACCCTATATCGTCGTGAGTGAGAACTGTTTGGTGAAAACACGCCTGAAGAAGATGAAGTGGTTCATTGTAGAGGTCGTGCACTGCGGGCACGACGCACGTTAGAGGCCATGCGAGGCAGGCGCGGTGCATAGTAGAGGCTGTGCACGGCAGGCGTGACACACGGCAGAAGCCGTGCACGGCAGGTGTGTCACACGGCAGGAGCCGTGCACGGCAGGAGCCGTGCACGGCAGGTGTGGCGCACGGTGGCAAGGAGGTGTGTTTAGAGTGAAAATAAGCGTATTTTAGTGTCCAATGTAACACATGTTTGATGAGAATTGTTGCCTTATATTAGCACAAGTGTCTTATATTCAATATATGTGAGAAAAGGTGCACTTAAGGTATTTTATTGTGTTTTAGGTGGAAAAGGGGATCAAAAGTGTCAAGTTGGAGAAAAGGTGCAATTTATGCTAGGATGCACTGAAACGCACGTCCAAATTGTGTAACTATTCTGTATTTGTGTGGAGCTCTAAACTAGAAGTGTGATACATGGATGGAAAGCTACAGAAGAGAGAGTCGTTTTGGCATAAAGAACACTTCAATCAGATTCCAAACGAGGAAGTTATGATCAAAGTAGTGACGTCGCGCAAGCTGTACCGAACAGAACGGCTGTGCCACTTTTCGTGACTTGTTATACATTCAAATGTTGGGTTTTGGAGAGTTCTTTATATGGATAGAAAGCTAAGGAAGAGGGGATAACGTGAGCACAAGAATTACTCAAATTGGAGGTCGGATGTGGACGTTATGCGCGAAACGGTGAGACTGCACAAGCTTGCTCGACCAAAGGAGATCCGTTCCACCAGCATCGTCTTGGTCGAACGGAAGAGGGAAACTTGAGGAAAATGGACAAAAACTTACATAGAGCTTGCTCGACCAGTTGCTCGACTTGGAGGCCTTGCTCGACCAGTTTCTTTTACCAAATTTGACGTATGTTTAAAGTAAAAGCCCATCCAACGCCTATAAGGAGAGCTTACAAGTATAAAACGGGGAGAACGAACTTTCAGATGTTCAGTTCGACCATTATTCACCGAGTTTGACCACCTACCCAGGTCGAACTCAGGTTGAACCCTACTTTCCTGCACCGTTTTCCACGCTGAATGCTCTATTTGATGTTGATGCTACTCCAGTACCATCCCAAGGATAGAATACTGAGCTTATTGTTGAGAAGAAGTGGGAAAGAGCAAAGAGGTTGAGAGCCGAGAAGCTTAGACTGTAGATGGATAATGAAGATGTGGTTTTCTCTCTTGATCATGCAATGAAGATGCCCATGGGAACTCAATCATGCAAGAGCATAGATGTGATTTTTAACTTGTTTAATCTTGATTTTTCTAAGACAGATGAATCTGAATTTAAGTGGAAGATTCACAAGGAGGTGTCTAGACAGCCATAAGAGGAAGAAAATTCTGAGGATCATATACTTGTTACCAAGAAAGGTGAGGTGTTGAGTGTAGACAAGAAGAGGGAAAGAAAGTATTTGAAGGTGAGGATGCAAGAAGACCGTCCTATGATCCAGTAGTTTAAAAGGTTACATCCATCGTGACTCTCCGACGTTAATCATGAGCGCCTGTTGGGGACTTTTCCTTCCGTTTTATTGCTTTATTTTTTCTTTCGTGTATGTAAGAAATTTTTATATTTAAGGTTCTTACTAATCGGCAATTACATCTCTTTGCAAACTTATTTTTGACTTACGTTTTTACTAAGTTTGAGGGGGTGTGATGTGATTATCTCATTGAAGCACCAGGGGTATAATCTTTTCTTTGTAATGTTTGCTAGGGGAGTTATTTTTTTGCAGTATGTTGAAACTTTAATCGATTTTGATGTGTCGATTTTTTGTAATTTGCCTAGTGTTCAGTTGTGTGTTTAGTGTGTGGAGTCGATTAGATAGTCAATTGAGTCATTCTTAGAGTTCTTCTATTTTATTATTGATGAATCTTGTGATGATGAGTGTGTTTGAGCTTTGATGATAGAAAAAGGTAACTAGGTGGCAAGACGGGTTCTACACTGAGGCTTTGACCTGACTTAGTAGAACAACTCGAGGAGCTCGTGCATACGTTGAAGAAAAATAGGTGCCCTCGTTTTCTTATTCTAATTTTTATTTATGCCTTTTATTAGTAAGAGTGGAAGGATTGAGATCTAGGTTTTGGTGATTCGTATGAGCTTATTTTTAAATTGTGCTGAAATTCATATGCTCTTGAAATTAATGAAGAAAGTGTACTTGAGTTATATTGTGATATGAAGTTCTATGTGTACTTGTGTGATATTGCTTACCATGAAAAGTGCTATGTTACTTGTTAGAAACCCATGTGAGATTGTGAGCCTCGTTGATCATGTTACATAATCACATTATATTTCTTTCTGGTGAGTATCATTCTTGTGCGTGTATTCTAGAACTTGCCTCTTATCTTACTTGAAACAACATGTGTGTTAGATGATGGAAAATGATCTAAGGCCATCCTTGGATTTATGAGTCACTTAGCCAAATAATTTCTTACCAAATGTTGTTTATCCGTAGTTAGCCCCATTGAGCCTAAAAGCCTTATTTCTTTGGCAACCTACGAAGGTAGCCACTTTGATATCCTATTTAAGCCTTAAATTCCTATATTTAGTGGAGAATTAAATGTTGTCAAAGTGTGTGAAATTAATTTTGATGGAGTTTGGAAGGAATAAATTGTACAAGTGATTATGAGCTTAAAAATAAGTTGCTTAGGGGTAGTGCCCGAAAATGGTACCTCGAGATGTTAGAGGTAGTGCCCGAAACTGGTACCTCAAGAATGGAAAAAAAGAAAAGAAGGAAAAATGTTGAGCTTGAAGAAAAGAAGAGAGAAGAAAATTAGAAGAGCATGAAGCCGGATAGCCTTGATGTGTAAAAATCTGCAGTACAAAAGATCTCTGGTTTCAATTATCTACTAATTGAGTCACTTTATTCATATGTTTCCTACCTTTACCAAAGAACCAACACTACATCCAAAAAAAAGTCCTTTTTGATCTCATTATCGAATCATAATAATAATGGTGGAGAGTTTGAGATATCTGGCAAGCTTATGGTTACGCATGAACTTGAATTGAATCTGAGCATAAACACCTTAAACCATAAGTGTACATCTTTTAGACTTGAGTAGGAGTGATATATACTTTCCGTGAGAACGTGACAATGGAGCATTTGAATTGGTGGTGATTGTCTTCTCTTGAATGCTATGAATTGATTATTACATATAATGAGAGTTGCATGACCAAAGTTGAGGACAATTGTATTGTGAATGGGATATTGGTCATAGTCCTTGTTTCCCCGCTAATTTTCTTACTCTCTTTCTCTTCAATTTTATTTTGTTGCCTCGGGACGAGCAACGGATAAGTTTGGGGGTTGTTTGAGAGTGAAAATAAGAGTATTTTAGTGTCCAATTTAACACCTGTTTGATAAGAATTGTTGTCTTATATTAGCAAAAATATCTTATATTCGATATATGCGAGAAAAAGGTGCACTTGAGATGTTTTATTGTGTTTTAGGTGGAAAAAGGGATCAAAAGTGCCAAGTTGGAGAAAAGGTGCAATTTATGCAAGATTGCTCTGAAACGCACATCCAACTTGTGTAATAATTCTGTATTTGTGTGAAGCTCTAAACTAGAAGTGGGATACATGGATGGAATGCTACAGAAGAGAGGGTCGTTTTGGCGTAAAGAAAACTTTAATCGGATTCCAAACGAGGAAGTTATGATCAAAGTGGTGACGTCGCGCAAGCTGTGCCGAACAGAACGGCTGTGCCACTTTGCGTGACTTGTTATACATTCAAATGTTGGGTTTTTGGAGAGTTCTTTATAAGGATAGGAAGCTAAGGAAAATAGGATCACGTGAGCACAAGAATTACTCAAATCGGAGGTCGGATGTCGAAGTTATGCACGAAATAGTGAGACAGTGCAAGCTTGTTCGAGCAAAGGAAATCCGTTCGACCAGCATCGTCTTGGTCGAACGGAAGAGGGAAACTCAAGCAAAATGACCAAAAACTTACAGAGAGCTTGCTCGACCAGTTGCTCGACTTGGAGGCCTTGCTTGACCAAGAAGGTCAAGTCTAACAGAATATCGTTGGTTCTATTTTTGGTAGTTTCGGATTTCTTTTACCAAGTTTGACGTATGTCTTAGATAAAAGTCTATCTAAGGCCTATAAGGAGAGCTTACAAGTATAAAAGGGGAAGAATGAACTTTCAGGTGTTCAGTTCGACCATTATTCACCGAGTTCGACCACCTACCCAAGTCGAACTCAGGTCGAACCATACTGTTCTGCACCATTTTCCACGTCGAATGTTTTATTTGATGTTGATGCTACTCCAGTATCATCCCAAGGATAGATAACTGAACTTATAGTTGAGAAGAAGTGGGAAAGAGCAATGAGATTGAGAGACGAGAAGCTTAGACTGCAGATGAATAATGAAGATGTGATTTTCTCTCTTGATCATGCAATGAAGATGCTCATGGAAACTCAATCATGCAAGAGCATAGATGTGATTTCTAACTTGTTTAATCTTGATTTTTCTAAGACAGATGATTCTGAATTTAAGTGGAAGATTCACAAGGAGGTGTCTAGACAGCCATGGGAGGAAGGAAATTCTGAGGATCATATACTTGTTACCAAGAAAGGTGAGGTGTTGAGTGTAGACAAGAAGAGGGAAAGAAAGTATTTAAAGGTGAGGATGCGAGAAGACCATCCTCTGATCTAGTAGTTTAAAAGGTTATATCCATCGTGACTCTCCGACGTTAATCATGAGCGCCTGTTGGGGTTTCCCTTCCATTTTATTGCTTTATTATTTCTTTCGTGTGAGTAAGAAATTTTTATATTTAAGGTGCTTACTGCGCACGATATTGTGTTGGGTATGCATGGAGGCCGCCGAGCGTCTGGACAGGCAGGCACGATGACAGCCGTTTGAGGAGGAACTCTCATATGGTGGCTGTAGGCAATGCACAGAAGAATTGGCGCACGGCTGGCACCATGCGCAAGAGGCTTGGCGCATGGCAGGCACAGTGCGAGGCAGGTTTGGTGCACGTCAGGCGCCATACATGGAGTCTTGGCACATGGCGGGCGCAGTGCGAGGATGTTCTGACGCACGGGTGCGGTCGTGTGACTGGCGTAGGGCGCACGGAACAACACACG
This sequence comes from Pogostemon cablin, assembly GCA_023678885.1. Taxonomy (NCBI): domain Eukaryota; kingdom Viridiplantae; phylum Streptophyta; class Magnoliopsida; order Lamiales; family Lamiaceae; genus Pogostemon; species Pogostemon cablin. The sequence goes on along the minus strand of CM043008.1, from coordinate 8,786,056 downwards.
ATGGCAGAGTCATGCAGATACTTTCCGTTGGGTAACCGGGCATGTTTTCTGCATTTTATTTCATTATATATAACTGCATTAATTGATTTAGTTATCTTTTATTGTTATATATGAATATGCATGTTCTATTTGATTTACTACATTAAATAGAAGCATGCTAGGTTGCATATTATATTTGGTATATTATATGCATGTATCGCTGGAGTGTTGGACAAGACATCCTAATTTTGTCAAATTAATTCCTAATATATAACTGCCACAATATATTGTCTATTATTGCTATATATGGATGTCTAATTAATTCATAATATATAACTGCCATAATTGATTTAATTATCAATTGTTGTTATATATGGTTGGATGTCGATATCAATGATTTTAATAATCTGGACAATATCGACGATCAATATCTATAGTTTCAAAAATATGATAATCTGGAAATTTTTAGAAATCTGATAATTTGATTGATATCGATGATTTTAATAATCTGGACGATATCGATGGCTTCGAAAATTTGATAATCTGGATATTTTTGAAAATTTGATAATCTGGAGGCTCTTTTCCGACATTCATGCTTTGTGGCGAACAATCTAATTCGCTAATATATAACTGTTGATAATTGATTTAAATATTTGATTATTGTTATATGTGCTATGCATGTTCTCTGTGATTTACTGCCTTATGTGCTGTAGTAGGAGCGTGCTAGGTTGCATATTTTATTATTGAATATTATATGCTTGTAAAAACCCTCATGTTAAATTACTAAGTGGGAGAGGGGATTGGTAATTAATTCCCGCGGCCTCCATTATTGGTTTGCAATGTGATGCAAGTATACTTGCTTGTTGGCAATAGTGCCTTCCTCCCCATCAGATGAGTATATTTGTGGATCACTGGTCTAGACTTCATTAAATAATTATTGTTTGTAATGTGATGCATATGAACTTGCGTGATGGCTATAGTGTCTTCCACCCCATCGGATGAGTTTATATGTGGTTCACTGGTACAAACTTATAATTGATGACTGTAGGAAGTTATTCGAGAGCGTGTGTACTTCTCCATCTGTAAGGCACATAAGTTTGGGCCGCGGACTTGGGGTCAAATAATGGTGTACACTTAGATGCAAATAATAAGTATCCTCCCCATCGGAGTCACTGCTTTTATTTGTATGGCTAAAGAGGAACCGACTATTAATTATTTTATCATGAGGTTAGGTTGACAAATGAAATTAATGGGTAAAACATTCTCTTGTAAATATTCAGGTTTGTAAACGTCCACGCTATCGTGGATTGCAGACTCATGGTACTTAAGATGTCGATGAATTTATATTTTATATTGTTTTGAGGGAATCAATATAAATGGATAAATTCGAAGATTTGATCGGTGTATTTATTTATGATTCTCTGCAATTTCAAATGGTTCTATTTCACTTATTGTTGACTAAAAGAAAACATATTTACTTGTCCAAATTAGATGATTAGAAAAGAATCTTAGTTTCAAATTTTACTGCTTAGGACAATATATGTGCTCACTAAGGATGTCTTATGACGCCTATTAAAGTCTCTAGTGGAGAGGTGAGAGGTTCATAGAAATATGATGGTCTCCTGCAATTCTTTGGATACTTGAGTAAGTCAGAAAGGCAAGAGATCATGGATAGCTTGATGAATGAATTGCAAATGCTTGGAATAGAAATTGAAGGGAAAACCTAGATAAATTTATTCTTCATAATTTGCCTGGATGTTTTGAGCGAGTTCTACCTGAAATACGAGAGGTTGTATATGGAGGGGAACTTCTAACAAAACATGTGGCGAAGAAAATCAATTTTCATTAAGCATGATTAGTGATGGCATCTACTGACGCGTTGTGTGTAGATACTGGAATCACTAAATGTTTGCAATTAAGTGATGATGAGATTATTAGAGACATGAGTAAAGCTACGAAAGTAGTGACTGTTGCAGTGGGAGTTGTTTATTTATATTTTGATAGGAATAAGCTTTTGATTATGAGAAATTATCTTTACGTACATTTTCTTAGAAATAATTTCATTTCAGTTTCTACGCATTCACAGATAGATACTCCATTTCATTTAAATGACATGGTCATAGTGATAAGGGATGGGGCTATAATCTGTTGTGGTACGTTAGTGACAATTTATACACTCTTAATCATGTTTATCCCACGGATGCAACAAATAGTAATTAATAATGCATCTTCTAATCTAAATAAGAGTGAAGAACCTTCTGATATGAACCGAACATACCTTTTGGTATCTTAAACTAGGTCACGATTGCTTTGTAAGGCAAAGAAATGTAGAGCCATAGATCTGTTGGAATTGGTTCATTCTGATTTATACAGTCCTAAGATTATCCCTATGAGAGGTGGTGAGATATAATTTTGATGCACCGCAAGTCTAAGTACTATGATTAATACAAAAGTGCATGACACATGGGGTGAAGGGTTATTGAAAATATATCAAATCATTTACGATTTAATTGTGGTGGCGAGTACCACTTAGGATAATTTAGGAGCTATTTATCAGAGTTTGGGATTGAATCCCAAGTTGTCAACACCGGGCAAACCCCAGCCGACTGGTATAGCAAAAAGAAGCTAAAGGACTCTTATGGAAATGGTTAGATAGATGATGAGTTATTTGGAATTACTAAATTCGTTTTATGGGTATTCCATAGAAACATCATGTTGTAAGGATGTTTGTCTGTTTGTGGAATATCCTAGAAGAATGAAGGGTGATTTATTTAGTCCAAAAGATCGAAGCGTGATTGTTAACACAAACACTAGATTTGTGGAAAAGGACTATGTAATAAATCACATACCTATTTATAAATTGTTCTAAATGAAGTGAGAGGGAAAACACAAAGTATAGTACCAATTGTAAAAGAGGATATACCACAAGTAAACTGCATCGTGTGACACGTCTGATACACAATTACGTGTAGCGCTTTGTCGTAGTGGGAGGGTTGTTTTACAACCTAATAGATTTATGTTTTGGGAAAGTCGAAAGTCTTGGTCCCTAGTAAATATGGATGGATACGGTGAAGTACTACAAGTTAAAGTGCGAAATCTTAGCAAGTCGTAATATTTTCTGAAATAGAATCTACGGATTCTAGATTAGGTCTGGGTGCTTGTAGAACCGCGTAATGGTGTGAAAGCCATTGGAGGTGGTTTTACAAAATAAAAGAGGATCAGATGGTAAGGTGATACTTTGAAACAAAGCTTGTTGCGTAAAGGTACACTCAGAAAGAAGGGTAAGTTCGAGTATGAGAAAACATTTCCACCGGTAGCTAAGTTTAATTCGATCCAGATTCTTTTATTTTATTGTTGCTCATATTGAACTATGAGGTATAGCAAATAGATGTCAAGACAGCTCCTGTGATTGGAAGTCTTAAGGAAAACATCTATGTGATGCAACCAGAGTGATTCATTGCAATCGGCTATGAGCATTTATTGAGTGTAAGCTTAAAATTGTCTATCCATGGACCAAAGCAAGATTTAAAACTCAAAGTACATCTGTTTTGATAAGGTAATCCAATCATATGGATTTAATCAATGCGCGGATGTGTCTTGTGTATTGAAAAGAGTGACGGAAATGTGGTGGTATTTCTTGTACTGTACGTAGATGATATATTGCTCATTGGAGATGATGAAGAAGTATTGTCAGGCGTATGGGTATGGTGTATAAAGCAGTATGAAATTGACTTAAGAAAAGTAAAATATATCCTTTTGATCAAGGTAATACGGATCACAAGAAAGGATGTTATGCTTGTCTCAAGCTTTATGAAATGATACAATCCTTACTCGTTTTAGCATGTGACTTTATAAAGGAAATGTGTCTTGACACAAAAGAAGATAAAGGAGATGAAAACGGTTCCTTATGCTTCTGCGAATAAGGAAGCTTAATCTAAGGAATGTAATGCATGAGATCGGATATTTGTTTTGCTAAATGCATAGTCAGTAGGTATCAAGGTAACCCGGAACGAGAATTGAACTGTGGTAAGATATATATTTATGTACCTAAAAAGGACTAGAAATTATATATGGCCTTACCGGATAGATTCACTGCTTCTTGTGGGTTACATTGATTCGGATTTTTCAAATCAAATATGGACGAGAGTAAATCTACCTCAAGGTTATGTGTTTAATTTTAGAAGTTGAGCCATAATATGGAGGAGTGTTATGTAGAAATGTATTTTGGACTCTACCATAGGTAGATGTTGAATTGGAGCCTCTGAGGCAGCCAAATCCATCTGCGTGACTCTAGAAACTTCGTAATAGACTTAAATGTAATTCTAAGTTTGCCTGAGATTATCATAATTTATTGTGATAATAATGGTGCAGTTGCAAACTTGAAGGAATCACAAGTCCATAGGCAATTAAACACATTAAGAGCAAGTACCACCTTATACGAGAAATTGTATGATGAGGGGAAGGTTGTTGTCACCTAGATTACATCGGATAATAACCTAGTAAATCCATTTACAAGGACTGTAAGGCGAGAGCTTTTGATGGTTGTGTAGTAGGAGTGGGAATCAGATGTATGCCAGAGGTTTTGACAGCATAGTCTTTTAATATAAGTGGGAGATTGTTGGATTGTATATTAAAAGCCTAGCCTTAGTATGAACAATGTTATAACAATTTATTTGAAATGATAATCATTGATCAAATGATTGTTTCTTATGATGCAATAGTCCGCTTACTTTATACTATAGATAATATGTTGTGCGACAACACGCGAAAGATCATATTATCGGTTTCCTTATAAAGTATGAACAGAGGCTCACAACCGAGATACACAGGGACTCTCTATCGGGATGGTTGTAGTGTGATTTGATATTAGTTTGTCTTAACTATAGAATCACATTAGTGCACTTGTGTGTATTGAGCAGGAGCGCTTGAGATCGTTCGACTTATACTGACTATATAGGAGAACTTGATCTCAGTTATTATGGATGTTCGTGTTCTTAATCCCTATACAATAATCTCGACATGTAAGGCAGTATATGTTTCTTTAATTCATCAATGGGTGAGATTTACATGTATTAAATCAACAAACTCGGTGAGTTGGGAAATAGTACTGTCTCTATGGTGTGTTGTTGATTGTAGAAGGAATCCATATCCGACATAAGTTGATGATGTCCCCTTGAGGAGCTCATAAGGATTATCATGTAAATCCTGTAGGTGGATTTATTCCGGCATGATAATGAGGTTGAGTGGTACTACTCTCGGATGAGATATTAATTAATGGAGTTTTCAGTAACTTAATTAAATAATAGGCATTATATATCTTAAACATAGGGAGATTGCTGGGCTCATAATAAGAAGGAGCCATAACGTAATTTTGGGATTAGAACGGTAGTGCAGTAATAATATTTTAGTGGAATATATTATTATTATTGGACTTAAGTATAAGCTTTTGGATAAGCTTGGATACTTAAGCCCAGAGTAGGCTCAACTCTAATTTCTCCTTCTGGTCCCTATTGTAGGTCATATATAAGTCATCTCAGCTATTCTAACCCTTGATAAGACACGCCTAACACGTGAAGAGGGTAGACAGAATCGTAGATTGAGAAGATCTCGAAAATCGTCGTGCACACGACGTCGAGATTGGACTTGGGAATACAACAAAAGATCAAGAGGTCGTTTACTACTGTTGTCCGCCAACTTACACAATTTTTATAAAATTGTAAATACTTCAGAATTTGATGTAAGATATATTGACGGAAAGCCATGGAAGAGAGGATCATTGTGGTGCATAGATCAGTAAAATCAAAGATCGGATGAGAGAGTTATACCTAAAATGGTGAGGCTGCGCAGGTTAAAGGCGAGAATTCAACTTCTCCAACATACCATGGTGAAAGGTAATACGTTTCTTGTTTTCTTACTTCCATTGACTTTTAGAAACATATGGAACCCTAACGGTTCACGTTAACCAAATGATCAAATTCCAACATCTACTGCACAGGAACGTACTTTGGCAGAATTTCGCAAGTCTCTGAGAAGAAAGAGGAGAGCTCTTGTTCATGTTGACGATGTTGTTGTCACTCCTGAACAACACCCACTAGAGAATATGATGATGAGTTGAACAAAATCATTGATGATGTTGTTACTAATGTTGTTGCTTCTGAAGTAACACCAATTGCAGATGCTGATGCAGAACCCTCTGATCCTGATGGTGATTTCTCTGATTCTAATGATGAACCTGAGAAAGATGGTTCTGAAAAGGATGCTGAAACTGATTTTGATAAGGCTGAGGAGACCACAGATGCTGACAAAGAAGTCTCTAATGACAATGAAGGTCATGATGCTGAACCGGCTGATGGTTTAGAAGATGGTTCAGATGCTGAACAAGATGATGAAGAGAATGATGATTCTGAGTATGACCTGGAGACAGCTTTTACTTTGAGGATTCTTCAAGAAGGTACAGACACTTTACCAAGAAAGATGTCATTCATGAAAAGAGAATGAGAGATGCTGACGTTCTACCTCACAATCTCATTCAATTTTTCACTGAAAGGAGGCTACTTAACTCTGTGAAGTACTCTTGCTCCTACTTTAACACTTGGCTATGTGAATTCTATGCTCACATTTGTCCTAGCATGTCTAAGAGTATCAGTCCCAAGTTTGGGAGAGTCTACTTTAGAGGAAAGATTTATTATTTCTCCCCTGCTAAGATCAATGAAATTCTTGGAACTGTCAATGCTGAAAATGTTGTTGAGATAACTGATATGAATGAGGTTGTTGAATCCATCATTGGTGGTCTTGTTGTTGAATGGCCAAAGAAGTTGTTTTCTCCCAATTTAACTAGCCTGCATGATGTGTTGTATAAGCATTGTGTATACAATTGGTTACCTTCTTCAAAAACTACCAGAGTCACTACTGAGCAAGCCTGTTTAATCTATAAGATATGTAAGAACCTGCCCTTCAATATTGGTGAGGTTATTTACTCCAATATTGTGAGCTACTCTGGTACAGTTTCTAAGGTTGCCAAGATACCTTATCCTGCCTTGATTCATTCTCTGTTTTTGTTGGATGAAGATGCTGTGAGGGAAAGAGGTGATTTTCTATCCTCACAAGCTCTTATTTTGGGTGTTGCCAAGCCTCTCCTTAAAGGAAACCACATTGTTGATCTACCTTATGTAAACCCTGCTCAAGCCCCTACTCTAATACCACTTGTCGGGTGCCCAAAGTGTAAAGTGTGTTTTTAATGACGATGTTGTCCTAAGTGTGGTAACACTTTGTACAACACTCTATGTATCAGAATGTAAACTAGAACAAGTTTTAAATCAGCAGAAGACTTAACACACAGATTACTCAATCTTTTCAAAAACTTTTGCAAGTTTGGGCGGCCTCATGGCATAAATATCACTATTGAAAAATGTGATTACAAAAATAGATTCTAAGAGGTGGAAATCTTCTTTCACTCTTCTAATACAAATCGGATCTAATATCGAAACACGTTCCCAAATGGCAAACACAGACTGTTAGAATTAAATCTACTTCACATGTGCACTTCCACTGCCTGTGAACAGTACACACAAAATGCACAGGAATAACATTATACACTAAGTGTGACACGAGGTTTGACAACACTTGTGAAAACATTACAGAAGAAACCTAAAGATAAAATCTCTAAGGACGATCTCTCTATCTGCAATGGGAATCACTCAAGAAAAACCAGTTGTCTTAATCATCCAGCATCCCTTTATATAGACGTGGGAGATTGCAGAGATCATGTCAAAGTGAGTTGTGGTCTGAGAGAGTGGGAACACCTCAAGGTATGAAGCATAATCGCCCACTACTTGGCAAAGCCTTCTAGAATTTTCCATCCGCGTGCACATTACTTTAAGTCCATCAAACAACTTCAACTTGTCTTGAAGACTCTAAAAGCTTCCAGATATTCGACACACCTAAAACAACATTAAACACAATATAAATCGAACACCAGAAAAACTGTTAACAGTTAGACAAAAATAATAAGTATCGGTAATGATCGGTGTGATTCCAAATGTGATAACACTGGCCTTAGCACTTCATATCAACAATCTTCCCCAATCACGCCTATCCGCAATCACACACCTGATGCAAAGAAAGACAGAATATAACAGGATATTCAGTTTCAAAACATCAGAGGTTAGTTCGAAATGTAGTGTAAACATCTAAGTCAATCAAAGTAGTAATGACGAAGGCTAATCAAAACTACTTAACCAATAAGTTCAGGACCTAGATAAACTAAATAAAACATCCAACTAGTTAAAGTCAAATAAGTTCATCAGGAAATAAAATCAGCAAAGTGTATCCATCAGTTCAACAATCCATCCACCAAATAGTTAGATCAAATAATTAGTATCAAAGTATCCAATGTTAACTTCCAGATAACACAGCATCAATCATGACTAGGCTCAACTTGACTTGGCTCACCCTGAGGATCAGCATCCTTATCAGCAGCATTGCCAGCAGCATCAACAGCAACACTTGCAGCATCAACCCTTGTAACCTGTTCAACTTCATCAGTCATGTCTTCAATCACAACTCTCCCGGAACCAGAGCTTTCAACCACAATATTTGCAGTAGCATCAGGTACTTCTCCCCTTGTGGGTGTGGATAGCAAACTTGTCTAGAACTAAGCACTTTGTTCTAGAACGTCAGCTTGTCTGTTCAGAGCAGAGGCTTGGAGTTTGAGATGGGACACTTGTTTAGCAAGGGCAGCTATTTGCTCTTCAATGTACCTAATATCTCATTCAAGAGTAGTACCACTCAACCTCATTATCATGCCGGAATAAATCGACCTACAGGGTTTACATGATAATCCTTATGAGCTCCTCAAGGGGACATCATCAGCCTATGACCTTCTATAATCAACAGCACACCATAGAGACAGCACTACTTCCCAACTCACAGAGTTTGTTGATTTAATTACATGTAAATCTCACCCATTGATGAATCAAATAAATACATACTGCCTTACGTGTCGAGGTTATTGTATAGGGATTAAGAGTATGAACATCCATAATAACAGAGATCAAGTTCTTCTATAAGTCAGTATAAGTCGAACAATCTCAAGCGGTCCTGCTCAATACACACAAAGTGTACTAATGTGATTCTATAGCCAAGACAAGCTAATACCAAATCACACTACAACCATGCCGATAGAGAGTCCTGGTCTATCTCGGTTGTGAGCCTCTGTTTATACTTTATAAGGAAACCGATAATATGATCTTCTGTGTGTTGTCGCACAATATATTATCTACAGTATAAAGTAAGTGTACTATTGCATTGTGCATATAAATAAATTATAAGACGCAATCATTTGATCATATGATTCTCATTTCAAATAAATTGTTATAACATTGTTCATACCAAAATTAGACTTTTAGTATACAATCCAATAGTGTACCGAAAAATATGACATGAATATGCCCTATAAGGAGAACTATCACATCTACGTTAAGTACGTCTGTCAATCCACATGCTTCGAAACAACCCATTACATAAGAGATCAAACTATGGAAATCATAATCGGGATGAATTAAAGCAGAAAGGAGGGCTACTAGTTGGATTTTGGTAAGAGACTCAAGCAAACAGAAGAAATCAACCTATATTGTAAGTAAATGAAAATTCACAAGAGTATAATAAACTTTAAGGAACAACTTGGTATATAGAAGATGATGGTTTGCAGTAACTCGTGAATTGATATAATGATATGAAAATTCATAACATACCAACGATAGATTCCGAACTCAGCCTATATAATCATTCACGTGTGTCACTCGCTAAAGTTGAGTTTCATGTGTGTAGAATTTGGGTAAGAGTGTATAGCAGTACAGATCTTAAGGGTGTTTTTACTCTACGATTCCGAAGAGTATATAGTTTTTTCTATTCACTGAATGGAGAAGTAACGCAATGTACATGAGTTCATGGATGTGGGTGAGAGAAGAATGATCGATGCAAAAACTACATAATAGATAAGTGCCAGCATTTCTCCTATTTCTGTTACGTATAGATAAGTTGAGTGGTTCGTGGGTTGAAAGGGAAAGATCGGGTATAGAATTTTAAATCTCTTTCTTTTCTGATGTAGCTGTAGAGGATAAGTAGGGATAAATTAAACTAATAATACTTAAACAACGAATATACGTAGATTCCTCCACCACGTAATGTAAATCAGACGCGACAAAAAATAACCACAATAAAATTTAATGTAGAAGGGTGCGGTTGTAAACATTTTAGAAGTAGATAATTAACTGTCCTTTTGGGATCGATAATTTAACTTGGTTATTTGCCGCTACAATTGACATCCTTACACTTGAGGATTTTAATTGAAGTGTGTAAAAAACGCCTATCAACTACGCTTACGCTAAGGTTTCATGTTTCCCATCTTTTCCTTCCTTTTGTCTTGATTTGTGATATGAATTGCATAGCTATGAGTGTTGATTGTAATCTAATGGGCTAATTTCTTATACAGTTCTAGGGTTTGATGGTTAAATTGAATTGATTTGGAGACCTAGACGAAAATTGGGATTTTGTGCAGTTGATATTCTGATTTTATTCAATTTATTCAGACTTTGCTTATATACTTCGTAACGTCTTCATAATAATTTCATGACATCCGCTATAATACTTGAGTTATTATATTAGCTTGTGTGTGTTCATGATTGGTATTGTCTATCCGTTAGGAGTTAAGGTAGTTACGCTATAAACACTCTAATTCCATGAACTAGTAAATCAGATACTTGGATTATTTAGTAGAGCAATGCAACTATACATTCAAGTAGGAAGTGAATAGAACCTTGTAGTAATTTTAGAGAATATCTTGTAAGTCGAACTTACCATCTGGAGGTATTTTTGTTTGCTTTGATTAGTATCTAGGAATGAGGCTTGATAATATTAACGCACCTTAGGAAATAAATCAGAATATACTGTTAGCTTAAAATCGGATCTGGTGGGAAAACAGGATGAAGTGGGGTATTTTCATTGATGCTGCGTGAATGAACAATTGGAAGTCTAGGAACCCAAATTAGTTGGTCTGTACCTGATACCTTAAAACTGTTGCTTATCTCTTGATTAATACTTGATTTATTTTTCTTTACTTTAATTTATTGAGTTATCTATTATTTCAGTATTCTAGATAATTAAATTTACAACTCTGGAAATTAGTTATCATATTCTAATTAAGCTAATAATATTTAGAAGATAAATAATTAACTGTCCTTTTGAGATTGATAATTTAACTTGGTTGTTTGTCACTACAATTGATATCCTTCACACTTGGAGATTTAATTGAAGTGCGTAAAAACGACTATCAATTTTATGGCGCCGTTGTGCCGGGGACAGTTTTAATTGTTTATTTGTCTTTCATTACTAATTTAATTAGAATATTTTTGTTGAGATTTAATTGTCTTTAACTTGAATTTTTCTTGAAGATTGCATGCACACTAGGTTAAAGAAGTGAAAGCAAGATCTCAAATTTGATCCGGAGATTGAAGCGTCTGCGAGAAAAAATGAGAGGAGTAGCAAAGAATCTTAATGCACCTCCTAAAGCTACTAAGGTACCACCTCCAAATAAGATATTAGACACAACAGATCCTAAAGAATTCGCAGAGGAGAAAGTAAAGGAGCAAATAGAAAATAAGGTTATCCCAGAAGAGCCTGAATAAGAATCAGAATCAGAATCAGAAACAGCAGTTATAGGAGAAAGAGCGCTACATGAGGATGAAATCGTCATTCGGGAGATATTCAAGTCCACCAATATTGGAGGATCAGACGTAGTAGGAGCCGTTCAAGCCGATGAGGCGAACGACATAAGGCCAGGCCTGATTAATATAGTGGAGAGGAATCCCTTCGCCGGAGGCACTTTTGATGAGCCTTACTGCCTGTTGGTGTTTGATAATTTAGTTAACGTGAACTGTTAGGGTTCCATATATTTCTAATTCAGAGGAAGCAAGAAATCTAAGAAACGTATTACCTTTCACAGGGTATGTTGAAGAAGATGGATTCTCGCCGGCAGCATGTGCAGCCTCACGGTTTTGGTCATAACTTCCTCATTTAATCTCCGATTAGAGTGATCTATATGCCAAAACGATCCTCTTTTAAGTGGCTTTCCGACAGTATATAAAACGTCCAGTTCTGAATTCTACAAGATTTTATAAAATTCATGGAAGTTGACTAACAGCAGCAGCAAACAACCTTCCGATCTTCTGTTGTATTCCCAAGTCCAATCTCGACGTCGTGTGGGCGATGATCTTTGAGATCTTCTCAATCTACCATTTCTCATCCTCCTCACAGTGTTAGGCATGAATTACTTTTCAGTTAGGGTTTCGGACAGCTGAGATGACTTATATATGGGCTACAGCAGGGAACAGGAGGAGAAATTAGAGTTGGGCCTCCATTGGGCAGTATCCAAGCTTAGCCCAAAGTTTATACTTAAGTCCAATAATAATAATATATACCACTAAAATATTATTACTGCACTACCATTCTAATCCCATAATTACGTTGTGGGCTCCTTCTTATTATGAGCCCATTAGTCTCCTCATGTCTAAGATATACAGTGCCCATTAATTAATTAAGTTACTGACAACTCAATTAATTAATATCTCCGAAAGTAGTACCACTCAACCTCATTATCATGCCGGAATAAATCCACCTGCAGGGTTTACATGATAATCCTTATGAGCTGCTCAAGAGGACATCATCAACCTAAATAGAACACGGATTCCTTCTACAATCAACAGCACACCATAGAGACAACACTATTTCCCAACTCACCGAGTTTATTGATTTAATTATACTTAAATCTCAACCCATTGATGAAAAAAAGAAATACATATTACCTTACGTGTCAAGGTTATTGTATTGGGATTAAGAGCATGAACATCCATAATAACTGAGATCAAGTTCTCTTATATAGTCAGTATAAATCAAACGATCTCAAGCGGTCCTGTTCAATACGCACAAAGTGCAATAATGTGATTCTATAGTCAAGACAAACTAATACCAAATCACACTACAATCATCCAGATAGAGAGTCCCCATCTATCTCGGTTGTGAGCATCTGTTTATACTTTATAAGGAAATCGATAATATGATCTTCCACGTGTTGTCGCACAACATATTATCTACAGTATAAAGTAAGTGGACTATTGCATCTTACATATAAATAAATTATAAGATGCAATCATTTGATCATATGATTCTCATTTAAAATAAAGTGTTATAACATTGTTCATACTAAAGCTAGACTTTTAGTATACAATACAACACGTCCATCTTAAACATTCTAATAGGTATATAGATACTGTGAAAGTCTCTGATGCTACTAATGATAGATAGAAGATGAGACTTTTCCAATTTTCATTAGTTGACAAGGCAAGGGAGTGGTATGATAACTTACATGGTGATAGTTGCTCTAACTGGACTGAGCTGCAACAGCTGTTTGTTGATCGATTTATGCCACCAGGTAAGGTTCTTTCACTGAATATGAAATCAATCAGTTCAAAAGGTGGAGAAATGAATCATTTGGAGATGCTTGGGAAAGATTTAGAGATGCATTGAGAATATCCCCAAAGCATGGATTTAAGAATTGTCAACTCATCAGTGTCTTCTGTAATGACCTTGACAATGAATCAAGAATGTTAGTTGATGCACCAGATGGAGGATCAATTTTTGGCAAGACGTCAAGAGTCGTAAAAAAGCTGTTTGATGATATTTCTATGAACTCTAGGGATTGGACTTCTGAAAGGATTCGTGGAACTTATGTACTTGGATGGGTTGCACCCGTTAAAGAGAATGTTGCTGAAGCTGATAGGAATGATAGGGTTATCACTCAGTTGGAACAGATGAACAAGCACCTTATTACTCTGATTTCGGGTGAGACTAGAGGAGGAAACCAAGGGACTGTCAGTGATGATGTAGTCATGAACCTTCACGAGGTTGAGAATGAAAACTGGGTCATAGATAGAAACCCTCAAAGGAATTTAATTCTAGGAACTACCAAGGGGGAAATTGGAAAGACCGATGGAGGCATGAGAATTTTGCATATTCAAATCTGAATAATGCAGTTCCATATCCTCCTAACTTTGATCAATGGGCCAAGACTGAAGAAGGGAGAGTTAGTATTGATGATGTGTTAGCTAGGTATATGAAGAAGAATGATGCTGATATTAACAAGATCAAGAATTATCTTGTACTAATGGATTCGAATATGACTAAGCTGAATGAGAAAGTCATTAAGCAGTTACATAGTCTAACGTATACCATGGGTCAGATATCAACTATGGTTAATCAGCAGCAGCAATAGATGCAAAAGGGTAAGTTTCCATCTGACACAGAAATTAACTCGAAGGAATTCAACATGATCACTTTAAGATCAGGAAAGCAGTATGAAGGTCTAGAACTGATGCAGGACGTAACAGAGGTAGATAGAGCCACTCAGCCATGGCTCGACCACCAGCTCGAGTCGAGCTAGGTCCAGAAAGAGCTGAGTTGCAATCGAGCAGTAGTCAGACGAGTCAGGATGTGGCTCAAGATTCTGTTCAGCCCCAGTTCAAGTCGAGTTACCCTCCACTTGGTGACTCGCTCTAATCGAGCTATTGTCTAGGATTTCCAGCGCGTCTGAATTCTGTATTGAGCCAATCTAATCAGGCAATCGCGGATAAGAAGTAACAAAGAGCTAAGAAACTAAGAGAAGTGGAAGTGGTATTCAAGAAAGACAGTTTAGGACTTTCGAAAACAAAAGTACCAATTTCTTTCCTTTAGAGATTCTTGACGAAAAGCTTGGATGAGAAGTTCAGAAAGTTCATTGATGTTATAAGGGATGACCAAGTCACTATTCCTTTCTCATATGCATTGGAAGAGATGCCATACTATGCAAGGTTCATCAAGGAACTCATCTCCAGAAAGAGGAAGCTTAACAGTGTGAAGAAAGTGAATTTGAAGGAGAACAGCAGCTCAATTATTCAGAAAAAGCTACCAAAAAAATTGAAGGATCCAGGGAGCTTCATCATTCCTTCTGATATTAGAAAAGGACCATCTAAGGAAGCACTACGTGATCTAGGAGCCAACATCAATTTGATATACCCCAAAGGAGTTATTGAAGATGTGCTGGTGAAGGTGTCGAATTTAACTTTCCCTGCGGACTTTCTTGTTCTAGATATGGAGGATAACATGGATGATGATCCTCTGATCTTACAGCGTCCATTCCTTGCAATTGGAAGAGCTCTCAAAGATGTGTTCAAAGGAGAGTTTAGGATGAGGGTCAATGATAAGGAGATCGTCTTTGTTGGATTGTATACTAAAAGTCTAGCTTTTTGTATGAACAATGTTATAACAATTTATTTGAAATGAGAATCATATGATGAAATGATTGCGTCTTATAATTTATTTATATGCATGATGCAATAGTCCACTTACTTTATACTGTAGCTAATATGTTGTACGACAACACGCGGAAGATCATATTATCGGTTTCCTTATAAAGTATAAGCAAATGCTCACAACCGAGATAGACGGGAACTCTCTATCGGGATGGTTGTAGTGTGGTTTAGTATTAGCTTGTGTTGGCTATAGAATCACATTAGTTCACTTCTATGTATTGAGCTGACCGCTTGAGATCGTTCGGCTTATATTGACTATATAGGAGAACTTCATCTCAGTTGTTATAGATGTTCGTGCTCTTAATCCCTATACAATAATCTCGACACGTAAGGTAGTATGTATTTCTTTGATTCATCAATGAGTGAGATTTACATGTATTAAATCAACAAACTCGGTGAGTTGGGAAATAGTGTTGTCTCTAGGTGTGCTGCTAATTGTAGAAGGAATCCATGTCCGACATAGATTGATGATGTCCCCTTGAGGAGTACTACACTAAGATAAGTATAGTACTATAAGTGTATTATAACGAGGTTGAGTGGTACTACATTCGGATAAGATATTAATTAATGGAGTTGTCAGTAACTTAATTAATTAATGGGCATTGTAGATCTTAAACATGGGGAGACTGTCGGGCTCATAATAAGAAGGATCTCATAACGTAATTATGGGATTAGAATGGTAGTGCAGTAATAATATTTTAATGGTATATATTATTATTATTTGACTTAAGTATAAGCTTTGGGCTAAGCTTGGATACTTAAGCCCAATGGAGACCAAACTCTAATTTCTCCTCCTGGTCCCTCCTGTAGCCCATATATAAGTCATTTTAGTTGTTCTAAACCTAGAGAGACACGCCTAACATGTGAAGAGGGTAGATGGAACAGCAGATTGAGAAGATCTCGAAGATCGTCGCCCACAAGACGTCGAGCTAGGACTTGGGAATATAGCAAAAGACCGGAAGAATGTTTGCTGCTGTTGTGTGTCAACTTGCATGATTTTTATAAAATTGTACAAAAGTTAGAATTTGACGTGTGATATACTAACGGAAAGCCACTGAAGAGCGGATTATTTTGGCTCATAGATCACTCAAATCGAAGATCAGACGAGAAAGTTATGCCCAATACAATGAGGTTACGCAGACTGCCGGCGAGAATTCATCTTCTTCAACATACCCTGGTGAAAGGTAATTCGTTTCATTGATTTCTTGCTTCCGCTGGATTAGAAACGAATGGAACCCTAACGGTTTACGTTAATTAAATAATCAAATGCTAAAATTTTGTATCAGAGTTTCGATTTTGTGGTGAAGCGTGAAATGTTAGGCTAGGGTTTATGTGCCATATGTGTAATTAGGGTTTGTAGAACTTGTTTCTTAATGGATACCCTAATTGTACACGACACACGTACACCAAATGATGGCTTGATGGGGCTGGGCGATGCCCGCATTGAACGGCTGTAGCACGATGGTGGTGTGTCGGGTGTAATGGAGCGATGTTGAGAGGTATGGCTGGCGGGTTTGTTGAAGCCCGATGGAGTGTTTGGCATGCACGGTAATAGACGAGTGGATGTCGGGCGAAGGAAATATCGGCGCACGTATGACGACTGGGCGGTGCTCGGCAGATACGGTGGCAGGTTGATGCAGGCGCATGGATGTTCACTATCGGGCCTAGGGCACGAGTCCATGGGCTGTGCATGGCCAGTTACAGGGTGAAGCGCGGCTGGGCTTTGAGACAAGCAGGCTGTCTTCTGCCGAGTGATGGAGACTAAGGATTGCGCTCGTCGTTGTGTGAAGTGTGCACGGTTGGCTGGCAGGCGGTAGGCGATAGCATGGCAGAAGCGAGGGTGGCACGATTTTGAAGCTAGGCGAATCAGGCAGTGTTCGGGCGAGTTGGACAGCCTCTCCAAGCGGGTCTGATAGAGTTCTGGACGGGTCACCGTTGATTCTAGGTTGAGTCTGTTTGATTCTGTGTGAGTTGAATAGTGGCTGGCAACCTGTTAGCGAGCAGGTAACTGCGTGTTGGCTGACGGGAGAGCAGATTGATCGCCTAGTGTGCTGTGCAAGCGGGCTGGCCTGAGGCATTTCCGAACGGATCTGTATGAATTTCCGATCGCATCTGCATATTTTCCAAGAGAGATGCTGGAGGGATGGCACACGTTTCACACACGGGAGCCAGCAGCTGCCATGCACGGGAACTCCTTCCCATGATAGAAGGGGCACGATGCCAAGCATTTCGCCGGGTGAATGACACTTTGCAGGCAGCTTGGTGCACAGTGGCGGTATCAGTTGAGAGATTGGCGAACAGTTGCAGGCGTGTAGGAAGCTTCTGGTGCACATTGCTGGGCGGGCATGCAGGTTGTCTGGCACAGGCTGCCAAGCGCCCTACACCTTGGCATGCATGGGTCGTGCGTGATGTCAGATGAGGCTACATGAGGCAGGCCAGAGCTTTGCGTAGGCATGGTGTTGGCAAGGCATGTATGGGGGCTGCATGGAGGGATTGATAAATAATTCCTGCGGCCTCCATTATTGATTTGTAAGTGATGTGGATAATTTTGTGCGTCGGCTATAGTGCCTTCCTCCCTAACGGATGAGTTTATTCACGGATCACTAGTACAGACTTTGTTAAATAATTATTATTTGTAATGTGATGCATATAAACTTACGTGTTGGCTATAGTGCCTTCCTCCCTAACGGATGAGTTTATATGCAATTCACTTGTACAAACTTATAATTGATGATTGTAAGAAGTTATCCGAGCGCGTGTGTACTTCTCCAACAGTAAGGCACATAAGCTTGGGCAGCGGACTTGGGATCAAATAATGGTGTACTCTTAGGTGCAAATAATAAGTATCCTCCCCAATGGAGTCACTGTTATTATTTGCATGGCTAAAGAGGAACCGACTATTAATTATTTTATCATGAAGTTAGGTTGACAAATTAAATTAATGGTTAAAATCTTCTCTTGTAAATGTTCGGGTTTGTAAACGTCCACACTAACGTGGCTTGCAGACTCACTGTGCTTGAGATGTCGGTGAATTTTATTTTTATATTGTTTTGAGGAAATCAATATAAATGGATAAATTCAAAGATTTGATCGGTTTATTTATTTATGATTCTCTGATTTTTCAAATGGTTTTATTTTACTTATTGTTAACTAAAAGAAATTATATTTACTGGTCCAAAATTAGATGATTAGAAAAGAATCTTGGTTTTAGTTCTTACTGCTTAGAAAATAAAAATGTGTTCTCACTAAGGATGTTATGTGATGCCTATCAAAGTCTTTAGTGGAGAGGTGAGAGATTCATAGAAATATGATGGTCTCATGCAACTCTTCGAATACTTGAGTAAGTTAGAAAGCCAAGAGACCATAGATAGCTTGATGAATGAATTGGAAATGCTTGGAGTAGAAATTGAAGGGGAAACCTAGATCAATTTATTCTTTATAATTTGTCTGGGTGTTTTGAGCGAGTTCTACCTGAAATACGAGAGGTTGTATATGGTGGAGAAGTTTTGACAAAACATGTGGCGAAGGAAATCCAATTTTATCAAGATGTGAACAAGGTTATTATCTTATTCACTAATTGTTGAAGCATGATTAGTGATGGCATCTACTAACACATTGTGTGTAGATACCGGAATCACTAAAAGCGTGCAACTAAGTGATGATGAGATTATTAAATACATGGGTAATACTACGAAAGTAGTTACTGTTGCAGTAGGAGTTGTTTATTTATCTTCTGATATGAATAAACGTTTAATTATGTGAAATTGTCTTTACGTACGTTTTCATAGAAAGAATTTCATTTCAATTTCTATGCATTTACGGATGGATACTCCATTTCATTTAAATGACATGGTCATTATATAGAAGGATGGAGCTATAATCTGTTATGGTATGTTAGTAACAATTTGTATACTCTTAATCATGTTTATCCCACGAATGCAATGAATTGAAATTAATAACGCGTCTTCTAAACCTAATAAGAGATGGACTCTTATGGAAGTGGTTAGATAGATGATGAGTTATTTGGAATTATTAAATTCATTTTATGGATATGCCGTAAGAAACAGTATTTCGTATGAATGTTTGTCTGTTTGAGGGATATCCTACAAAAATGAAGGGTGATTTATTTAGTCCAATAGATCGGAAGGTGATTGTTAACACAAACACTAGATTTTTGAAAAAGGACTATGTAATAAATCACAAATCCATGTATAAATTTTTCTAAAGGAAGTGATAGAGAAAACGCAAAGTAATAGTACCAATCGTACAAGAGGATATACCACAAGGTAAACTGCATCGCGTGTCACGTCTGATACACAATTGCGTGTAGTGCCTTGTCGTAATGGGAGGGTAGTTCAACAACCCGTAAAGTATATATTTTGGGAGAGTCGTGTGACTTGGTCCCTAGTAAACATGGTATTGACCCACGAATACGACGAAGCACTACAAGATAAAAATGCGATATCTTAGCAAGATGCAATGAATTCTGGAATAGGATCAATGGATTCTAAATCTAGTCTGGGAGCTTGTAGAACCACCATATGGTATGAAAGCCATTGGAAGTGGTCATACAAAATTAAAAGAGTATCAAATGGTAAGGTGAAAACCTTGGAAGTAAAGCTTGTTACGAAAAGGTATACTCAGAAGAAAGGGTTAGATTATGAGGGAACCTGTTCGCCGGTAGCTATGCCTATGTTGATCCGAATTCTTTTATTCATCGCTAATCATATTAATTATGAGGAATAGAATATAGGTGTCAAGACAATTTTCCTGATTGGAAGTCTTGAGGAAAACATCTATGTGAAGTGACTAGAGTGATTCATTACAAAGGGCTAAGAGCATTTTTATAGTAAGCTTAAAGGTGTCCATAGATGGACTAAAGCAAGCTTCAAGATCTTGGAACATCTGTTTTGATGAGGAAATCTAGGCATATGGATTTATTCAATATGCGGATGTGTCTTGTGTATTGAAAAGAGTGACAGAAACGTGGTGCTATTTCTTGTATTGTACGTAGATGATATATTACTCATAGGAGACAATGAAAAAGTATTGTCGGGCATATGAGTATAGTTGATAAAGCAGTATGAAATGAAGGACTTAAAAAAAATAAAATATATCCTTTTGATCGCGGCAATACGGATCACAAGAAAGGATGTTATGCTTATCTCAAGTTTCATGAAATGATACAATCCTTACTCGTTTTAGCATGTGACTTTATCTAAGGAAATGTGTCGTACACAAAAGAAGATAAAGGAGATGAAAGTGGTTCCTTATGCTTCGGCGAATAAGGAATCTTAATCTAAGGAATGCTATGCACGAGATCGGATATCTGTTTTGCCGAAGGCATGGTCAGTGAGTATCAATGTAACCCGAAACAAGAATGATGAATTGTGGTAAGAAATACTTATGTACCTAAAAAGGACCAGAAATTATATGTGGACTTACCGAACAGATTCACTGATTCTTATAGGTTACATAGATTCAGATTTTTCAATTAGATAAGGACGACAGTAAATCCACCTCAAAGGTTATGTGTTTAATTTTAGGAAGTAGAGTCATAAGATGGAGGAGTGCTATATAGAAATATATTTCAGACTCCACCATGGAAATATGATAAATTGGAGCTCTAAGGCAGCAAAAGTATTTATATGACTCTAGAAACTTCATGATGGACTTTGAAGTATTTCTAAGTTTGCCCAAAGTTATCACAATTTATTGTGATAATAATGGTGCAGTTGCAAACTTGAAGGAATCACGAGCCCATAAGGCAGTTAAACACATGGAGCGCGAGTACCACCTGTTACGAGAAATCGTATGATGAAGGGAAGGTTGTTGTCTCCAAGATTGCATCGGATGATGACCTAGTAAATTCATTTACAAGGGCCTTAAGGTGAGAGCTTTTGATGGTCGTGTAGTGGGAGTGGGAATTAGATGTATGGCACAAGCATGATAGCATAGTCTTTTATTGTAAGGGAGATTGTTGGATTGTATACTAAAAGTCTAGCTTTTTGTATGAACAATATTATAACAATTTATTTGAAATGAGAATCATATGATCAAATGATTGCGTCTTATAATTTATTTATATGCACGATACAATAGTCTACTTACTTTATATTGTAGATAATATGTTGTGCGACAATAAGTGGAATATCATATTATTGGTTTTCTTATAAAGTATAAACAGATGCTCACAACCAATATAGACGGGGACTCTCTATCGGGATGGTTGTAGTATGGTTTTGTATTAGCTTGTCTTGGCTATAAAATCACATTAGTGCACTTTTTATGTATTGAGCAGGACCGCTTGAGATCGTTCGACTTATACTGACTATATAGGAGAACTTGATCTCAGTTATTATGGATGTTATTGCTCTTAATCCCTATACAATAACCTCAACACATAAGGAAGTATGTATTTCTTTAATTCATCAATGGGTGAGATTTACATGTATTAAATCAACAAACTTGGTGAGTTGGAAAATAGTGTTGTCTCTATGGTGTGTTGTTGATTGTAGAAGGAATCCGTATTCGAAATAGGTTGATGATGTCCCCTTGAGGAGCTCATAAGGATTATCATGTAAACCCTGCAGGTGGATTTATCCCGGCATGATAATAAGGTTGAGTGGTACTACTCTCGGATGAGATATTAATTAATGGAGTTGTCAGTAACATAATTAATTAATGGGCATTGTATATCTTAAACATGGAGAAACTGTCGAGCTCATAATAAGAAGGAGTCCATAACGTAATTATAGGATTATAACGGTAGTGCAATAATAATACTTTAGTGGTACATATTATTATTATTGGACATAAGTATAAGCTTTGGGCTAAGCTTGGATATTTAAGCCCAATGGAGGCTCAACTCTAATTTCTCCTCCTGGTCCCTGCTGTAGCCCATATATAAGTCATAACAATTGTTCTAACCCTAAAGAGACATGCCTAACACGTGAAGAGGGTAGACAGAATAGCAAATTTTGAAGATCTCGAAGATCGTTGCCCACACGACGTCGAGATTGGACTTGGGAATACAGTAGAAGACCGGAAGGTTGTTTGCTATTGTTGTCCGTCAACTTGCACAATTTTTATAAAATCGTATCATATTTTCGGAAAGCCACTGAAGAGAGGATCATTTGCGCATGTAGATCACTCAAATCGGAGATCAGACGAGATAGTTATGCCCAAAACAGTGAGGCAGCGCAGGCTGCCGGTGAGATATGCTTCTTCTTCAACAACCCTGGTGAAAGGTATTACGTTTCTTTGATTTCTTACTTCTGCTAGATTAGAAACGTATGGAACCCTAACGGTTCACGTTAACTAAACGATTGAATGCCAACAGTATTTTCTTTGAATAAGGAGATGCAGTGGCCTACAAATCAGCAGCAATGCAAGTCTGTGGAAGTAGTGGAATACTTCGCCTTGTATGACGCAGAGTTTGACAGTTTATCTAATGATGCATGTGTTGATTATCTTTAGAACTTACTTTCATTGAGTGATGCTAAGGATGTACAGAGAAGGAGAACTACCGCTGACATGGTGAATCAGACTAAGAAGAGCACTATTGAAGAGGAGATGAAGCTTGCTGCTAAGGAAAAGAAGCATGAGAGAAAAAGGATTGAAGTGGTAGAGGAGATCGAGAAACAAGCGTATCTCTTACTTTTCCTACTACTAACCTAATATGATTTTTGATAATCTTTTGGTGGCAGGAAAAATTGATATCCATATCTGAAGCCTCCGAATTTACTTTAGGATTTTCATTCTTATATTGGTGTTGAAATTTTTAACTTGTTTAATCCTTGTTTCGCTATGCAGGTTAACTCTACAATTGAGAGGATGATTGACAAGGAAGATTCACGATAGTCATGGGAGAAAAGAGATTCAAAAGTTCCTGTTACAAAGAAAGGTAAGATGGTTGGTGCAGAAAACAAGAGAGGGAAGAGTACTTGAAGGTAAGAATGTGAGAAGACTTCCCTCCGATCTAGTAGTTCAAAAAGAGGTAATTCGTTGTGACTCTTCAACGTTAAATATGAACGCTTGTTGGTGACGAAATAACACATTTCATGACAAAAATGAGATGAAGATTGTGACGAGTTATTCGTCACTTTAGATTAAAACATATGGTAACAACAAATATTTTCGTCATCAAAATATAACATTTGGTGACGAATTCAAATATCGTCAAATTTACCTAATACGACGTACACACTGTGACGATCTTTGTGATGCTTAAATTTGTTATTAAAAATTTTTTGTGACAAAAAATACAATTTTCATGATGAATTTTATCGTCGCCATTTACCAAATTTCTTCTAGTAGGAGTGGTCCCGAGAACAGCTATTAAAGCACAAGCCCTAGAAGAATTAATAGTTGAGCTCACCATACCAACCCTGCCAGAGGAAATCCCAACAAAACCATGGCAGATGTCAATGGACGGGTCATCCATGGCCCACGCAGCCGGAGCAGGAATAGTCCTCACGGCCCCACAGGTGAGGTATTCTGCTCGGCAATTAGATTTGGATTTCTCGGCACCAACAACGAGGACGAATAAGAAGCTCTACTTTCCGGTATAAGAATGGAGTTGACCGTTGGAGCCAAAAAAACTAATGATATTCAACGACTCCGAGCTCATAGTTAACCAAGTAAAGGGGGACAATAAGGCCAAGGACCTGCAGCTCGTGGGGTACCGGAAGCTAGTGACTGAAATGTTCCCAGATCATCCAGCCCGACTCGCAACTTCAGAAGACGCTGAACAGCTGGGAAGCATTAATGAGATGAGGCAGGATGCCCTAAGTGGCAAAATGATCTGGCAAATTGATGAGGAAGAAACATGGATAACCCCTATCAAAGCCTTCTTAGTGGAGGGAGAGGAGCCAAAGAACAAGCTGGAAGTTAAGCGGCTGCGGCTCAGATCATCCAGGTATACCTTAGTGGATGGCGTATTATAGAAGAGAGAATACTCAATGCCACTCTTGAGGTGCTTAACCAAGGACAAAGGCACCAAAGTCTTCTAAAAAATACACGAGGGCATCTGCGGGAACAACTCAGGAGGGCAGGCTTTGGCACTGAAGGTCATCAGACAAAGATATTTCTGGCCTACCCTCAGGAAGGATACAATCGAATATGCCAAGGCATGCAAAAGCAACCAGATATATGCCCCTCTAATTCGAAGTCCATCCACTGAGTTAGTCATGGCGGCAACGCCATGGCCCTTCTCCAAATGGGGAATAGACTTAATCGGACCGTTCCCACCTAATAGAGGAGGGGTCAAGTTCGAGGTAGTCGCCGTCAATTATTTCTCTAAATGGGCGGAAGCAGAGGTGTTGGCCACCATTAATGAGGCCAACACGATAGGATTCAACCTCCTTTCAAAGCCCATCTCCTCCATGAGTGAGAGACCCATCTCATTCTCTCATTAACTCTCTTATTCTCTCATTACTCTCTCCACGGTTTACTGCTATGAAAGAAAACTCATCTTATAATTCTCATTCTCTCACTAACTCTCCCCACATTTTGCAGAAAACTCATTTTGTGCACAAGAGTCAAGAGGAGCATTCCTCTCTCTCTTCATTTCGCATCCTAAAATATTACAATATCCCTGTAATACTTTGTTATCTCTTCTCACTAATTTTATCTATACCCAAATTCTATTCGGATTTAATTTGAGGAGGGTGATGTTATTAAAACTTGTATGGCCTTTTGCGCTTGTATGTTCTCTTGATTTTTTCTTATGTAAATTTTTTATTTTTTTGCATTAAATCTGATTATTTGCAGTAGCTTTGATGGGAATCCTTTATGAACCATTAATAAAATAAAAGAAGACAAAAATTTTCCACTTTATTGACTTTAAATCATGTATATTGGGCAACATATTAGTAAATGATTTTTTTTTTAAAAAAAATTAATCAAGAATCATTTGTCATTCATACATAAAGCTTTGACTTTCAGTTTATTGATATTCTGATCTTGGGAAGTATAAGGCTCCAAAATCTTAATCTTGATCTTGTTCTGTAGCTATTGTTGTTGTTTCAAATGCTAACTCACATTCGTCAATATGATCATCATCCTCCATTTCCAATGCTTTGTATTTTTCTAATTTTTTCAATTCTTTTAAGCTATATTCTTGATCTAGCCAATCTTTCCAAAGCATGCAATACTTGATGGTTTTTGGACTTAATCGTGTCCTTCTATCTGTTATTGTTCTTGCACCTGCACTAAAGGCACTTTTTGATGCTACACTCGACATTTGAGATGTTAGTAAATCACGAACAATTATAGAAAGAATTGGGAAGTTTTTTTGTTCATTTTTCTACCACTGTAAGACGTCAAAATCTTTGGTATCTTGCTCATATGGAAAAAGTAGGCAATGTGTTAATTCATAGGTATATCTATTCCCTGAAGTATTTTAATGTTTCTTTATAGATTCTATAAATCCAAATGTCAAACTACAAGGTGTACTAGATGATGTGGGAGCATTAGAAGTTTCAAAAGAAGAATACTTATCAACTAATTGGTTTAACAAGATAGTTATTTCATTTTTAAATTCCTCAACATTTTTCAAAGAAAGACATTTATAATACTCATCAACCATGTATAAACACCGTTCTAATTTATATCTTGGATCAAAAATGCAAGCAAAAATAGCACAATAGGGAATTTTTTCATAATTTTTAGTCCACTTAAGTTCCATTTTTTCTATGATTTTTTTAAACATTTTCATTGGATCTATGAGCATAAAATAATTTGACAATTTCAAGCATGTTTGTCAACATAAGATTAGAAGTGGGATAGTAACAACCAGATATAAGTTTTGTTACTTTATTAAAATCTTCTAATAGTGGTGTTAGTACATATACAATATCTCAATAATTTTCACAAATTTTATCGAACGGTGTTTCTATATAATATTGATCTTCATTTATTAAATGGGTTATGAATGAAGCATATGGGTGAGCATCAATTAACATCTTATAAGTTGAAGACCATCTAGTTTTTAAGTCTAAATATGGAATTTTAAATGGCATTTTTACTTTTGTTACCATTTTTTTATATTTTTGAAGTCCAAAAGAAGAGCTAACAATATATGATAATGAGCTTCTAATTTTTTCAGTATAAGGTTTAACAGTTTCTAATCCATCAATCACACAAAGATGCAAAATATGACATACATAACGAATATGAAAAAAATTTTGAATCAAACATTGGCTTCGTATATCCTTCTAAATGACTTATGGAATTTATGTTATTAGATGCATTGTCTAATGTAATTAACATAATTTTTTCATTTATATCCCAAAAATTTGAAAAACAAAAACATAGCTTGATAGATATGAATGTCTGTGTGTGGATGCTCAAGACAACTAAAATCTATAATTCTCTTTTCAAACATAAAGTTGTCATTAATCCAATGTGCTGTTATGCATATATAATGTAATGAACTTCTTCCCAACCATAAATCTATGGTTAGAGAAATTTTAGAAGATAAAGTAGAAAATAGACATTTTAATGCAATAATTTCAAATTTATATAATTATAACCATCTGGATAGCCGAGTATCGGATAAGAGAGAAGAAATTTCGCAAGGAAGCACCATCTGGTTAATTATGTCGAAGGCCATACGAAAGCCTAAGGACAATTCCTCTTCGGAGGGATGGATGGGAGCTATCAACAAGCGGAAACAATGGACAGATCAGAACCATAAACGCAGAAAGAAGAAAAATAAACTAAAAAAACCAGCAAGTTAATAAAAAAGAGAGGAAGAACTTACGAGATTCTGGAGTCTGAAAAGTACAAGAAATTGGTAGATAGTTCCCAAGACGGTCTCGGCACTCGAACCCTTGAACCCAAAACCATTAACGCCTCCAGTACCGACCGCCCAATATCATTTCGATTGAAATAGGACGAATGCGCCGATGTACTTGCAAATAATAATGCCCTTGGCACCTGAGATCACTAACATACCTATACACATAATCAGTATCGCTGGCCGTGGGTGACGAGCATCCGCTCTCGTGAAGGAGCACCAAGAGGCCAACCAAACTAGCACAAGCAGAAGGTATCAACTGCATTCAAGCCAAGACCCAAGCTACTAACACACGTGCAAGAGTCTAAGTTAATGGAAGTCGGATGTCTGCAGCAAACATCCCCGCGTTGAAGGCGGCGTGGCAGGGTGCGCCCTTCCAAGGTCTCTCCCTATGACTAGGACTCGCAAATCCAATTCCAGGGTAACTGTAAAGGTTGAAAGCACTCTCCACATCCTCCTCTCTCATGCTCGAAGCATAGCCCTCAAGGTAATGTTAGTCATGTTGGCGCTTGGATCGTTTGGTTAATGTGACCCGTTAGGGTTCCATGCGTTTCTATCATACCGGAAGCAATAAATCATAGAAACGATTACCGTTCACCAGGGTATGTAGAAGATGAAGGATTCTCGCTGGCAGACTATGCAGTCCCACGAGAATGGCCATAACTCCCTCGTCTGATGTCAGAATTGAATGATCTTTATACTCAGACAATACTCTCTTCAACGTCTTTCCGTCAGTATATCGATCATCAAATTCTGAGCACTGTACAATTTTATATGAATTTCTCAAGATGGCAGTCAGCAGCGCAAACTACCTTCTGATCTTCTGCTGTATGTCCCAAGTCCGATCTTGACGTCGTGTGGGCGACGATCTACGAGACCTCCTCAATCTGCTCTCAACCCTCACCACACATGAATAATGAATAATATTATGGTTTCAGATAAGTTGAGGTGACTTATATACATGGGCTACAGCAGGGACCAGGAGGAGAAATTGGGTTGGGCCTCCATTGGGCTTAAGTATCTAAGCTTAGCCAAAAGCTTATACTTAAGTTCAATAATAATAATATATTTCACTAAAATATTATTACTGCACTGCCTTTCCAATCCCAAAATTATGTTTTGGGCTCCTTCTTATTATGAGCCCGTTAGTCTCCCCATGTTTAAGATATACAATGTCCATTAATTAATTTAAGTTACTGACAATTCAATTAATTAATATCTCATCCAAGAGTAGTACCACTCAACCTCATTATCATGCCGGAATAAATTCCACCTTCAGGGTTTACATGATAATGCTTATGAGCTCCTCAAGGGGACATCATCAACCTATGACGGACATGGATTCCTTCTACAATCAACAGCACACCATAGAGACAGCACTACTTCCCAACTCATCGAGTTTGTTGATTTAATTACATGTAAATCTCACCCATTGATGAATCAAAGAAATACATACTGCCCTATGTGTCGAGATTATTGTATAGGGATTAAGAGCACAAACTTCCATAATAATTGAGATCAAGTTCTCCTATAAGTCAGTAAAAGTTGAACGATCTCATGCGGTCCTGCTCAATACACACAAGTGCACTAATGTGATTCTATAGCCAAGACAAGCTAATACCAAACCACACTACAACCATCCCAATAGAGAGTCCCCGTCTATCTCGGTTGTGAGCATCTGTTTATACTTTATAAGGAAACCGATAATATGATCTTCCGCATGTTGTCGCACAACATATTATCTACAGTATAAAGTAAGTGGACTATTGCATCGTGCATATAAATAAATTATAAGAGGCAATCATTTGATCATATGATTCTCATTTCAAATTAATTGTTATAACATTATTCATACAAAAAGCTAGACTTTTAGTATATAATCCAACAAGTCACTGCGTGACCTCGACCGGAAGGACGATCGAAACTGCCAGGATCGGCAGAGTCCTCTAGGATCACGAACGATGGAGAGGCCCGGCCTTCGGTTTTAGGCACCACTCGACGATGTGATGTCATCGGCATGAGAGGCATGGATTCACGAGGAAGTTCATAACGCGGCGGTGGAGGAACAGAACGGCGACCGCTACGTGTCACCGGAGGAGCCCTAGCATTGCTAGCCTCCTCCTCCTCAGAACCGCTAAAGTCCTGGTAAGACCTTGAGTCCACAGCCGAAAGCGGCAGAAGAAAACCACTAAGGATCAAGCAAAAGAAAGTGAGTATCGCCAAAGGATAAGTAAAAGCCATTGAGAGAATTTTCCAGAAGTTGCAGAGGAATAAAATTGAAAGAAGAAACCGCAGAAGATAGAAAATGGAGAGAGTGGCCCCTCCAGTTGCATGGCCAACCCTTTTATAGAAAATTGGAAGTATCTGTTCCTCCTAGAATTCGAAGCGGCCACTCCTATTCAAATGGGGACCGTTGGTTCACCACACATGGACATGATCGAGCGATAGACCAGAGAATAATGATAACTGATGTGTTAGTTCATGAAAAAGTGATGGCAAGATTATTAGGAGATCAAAGCATTAATGGTACATTAAATGTGTGTCAGAAACTACTGTTCATGGTAATCATTTCCATTAAAGAACAAAAATACAAACAGGCTGAGAGATCAAAACAGAAAGCCAAAGTACAAAGTCCTTATCCTAAATCTATGACCCACCGAATAGGCCAGTTGGGGAGAGAGCTGACTGAAGAGGAGTTACCTCAGAATTTGAAGCCATCGATGTCTGAAAAGCCACCCGAGTAACAAAGCCAGGTGCAGGAAAAAAATCTGATACCAATCCCAACGGGTCCAGGTTCATTCCCTCAGACCCCTAATTGATGCCGGCCGGCAACCCTGAAGCAGTTATTCTAACCCGTAGCATTTGGAGAAAATTCTCTAGAAGGCCTGGAGTTCCACTTCCGTTTACTAATCATGCCGAATGTGCTAGAGCCTTAGCGAATCTGATAATGTCGGTCACTTTTCTCTTGGAATTTATCAGAGCCGTGAAGTCGGCATGATACATACAGTTTACCGCGGCCACCTCGGATTCCTTAATGGCTAACTCATGCTAATGTCTCGCAAGTTGTCCCTTAACTGCGTCCAACTCCCAAGCGATTAATTCGCACCTTCCGTCCGAGCTCCTCTGTGCCTCCCTGGCGGCCTCCAACTTTCCTTTATAAGAACAATCTCCTCTTGGGCAGCTTCAATTCTTCCTTGACCGCCTCTAAGGCCATCTATAGAGCCTTACCCCATTGAGCGGCTCCCTCCCTCTCAGCTTCTAGACTCTCCGAGTATCTCCGCTCTGCCATCTCCATGTCCTGCCTTGCCTGAATTAACTCCGCTTCACGCTGGCTACTACGGGCGGCCAGCTGTGCTATTTCCTGATATTTTTGGGCCAACAGAGACGATGTCTAGCTTAAATAAGCCAAGGCTCAAGACTGATAGTCGGCGGCAGAGTAAACCAAGTCGTCGATGTTCAGCTCTCCAATGACTTCACTTTCCTTTTGAGTAAAGGAGGCAGGAATCATCTCCACCGCCCTTCACACGAAAGCAGAAAGATCTTGTTGGGAGAAGTTGTACTAGTTTGACCCATAAAAGATACACAGGACATGGGGAAGTAGACGGATTTCCGAAAAAGAGGCACAAACTTTGAAACCCAAGTAAGGAATTTCGGTTAAAGGAGTTGCTAGAAGAGGCCCACCAGTGAAGAGGCCTAAGCTCTTGGCCTGAGCCCTCTTACACGGGGGCTGGAAAGGGCCACCGCCGAACGATGGCTGATCTCCAAGAACGGCATCGCCAGAACCCTAGGCTGACGTTACACGGGCCGCACGATTGGAGAATAACTGCCAGAATCAAGAAGGAGATAGTCCTCTTCTTGCTCTCCTTACGATGGTCAGTCGCGCTACAAGCCCTGAGTCCTCGGTCTGAAGGCTCTAGAATGCCTTTACCTAAATACTGTTGAACAGCTGTATCGCCAATCCGAGGAACATCCAAGTCCACCTCGTTGTCGGGTACGTGAGTGTTAGTCGGCGGAGATTAGGGGCTAGACTCTACAGTTGAAGTGTCATCTATCTCCAATACCCCCATTGGAGACTCGGCCGGGCTTTCTGAGGCTCAATAAGGCAGAAAGACCAGCCTGGCACCACTACTAGTCCGACAAGAAGATCTTGGGTACTAGTTGAAGCCTCCGGCAACCTAATACTCATTTCGACATGAGCAACCACAGTTACCAATGCCAGCAGTACGGGGGCGTGGAATCCATAATAAGCCCATGTTTAATCAGGAGTTTGTCAATAATTATGTCAGTACTCCTCTCCTGTGGGCTCATCTTGCTGATAACGCCGACGAGCTCAAGAAATCCCTCAGAAAAAGAAGACCCCGTGCACTTGTACCTATCTGAAATTTTTTTTAAGGATATAAAAGGAAGAATAGAGTCACGAGATAACATCCTGATAAAAAAACAAACTAAATAAGAAAATAACACAGGAGTAAGACAATCACGCACACAGAGAATTTGGAAAGCAGAAGGGACCTTTATCTGGGCCAGCTTCCATTACACAGACACCTAGAACCACCATTCCTTCTAACTTTTATGGAAGTAGATTTCCCTGAATGGGATACCCCATTTTTGACATTGAGGTGATAAAACCCCTTAATAGATGGTTCTTTCGAAGGACGACATAAGTACTCGATTTCCTATGGGGATAGATGTGATATCCTTTCTCACAGAAAATGAGAATAAACTCGATTACTGTCGCCAAGCGCTGGGGGTCAGTTGGGCCGGAGCCAAGTTCCTATATTGCACCAGGCTTCCCAAACTAGGGTGAATGGGTAATCGAAACCCTAGCTTCAACATCACATCGTTTACTGCCACAGAACCCTCCGACGGCTTACTCGCCCTATCACCAGTTATGGGCTTCACAAATTTAACCCTAGAGCCATGTACTTCGTGGTCTGCTCCTCAAATTGAGCAAAGGGTATTGGGCTATCCTGATTGTAGGCCTTCATTTTATTGTGAGCCCCGTCATACGACACAAGCGTGTCCAGATATTCACGAGATCTGGAATATCTTCCATTAACGGCGAAAGGGTAGATGACAGGGAATGAGACACGATCGATATGTTGGCATTTGAATCTTTAGGTTAACGTGAACTGTTAGGGTTCCATACAATTCTACTGCAGCGGAAGCATAAGAGCATAACTGAAGGCATAGATGGCTGGAATTGGGAAAACTGCCTCTCTTTATACACTAGCTCACCAAAGAATGGAACAGTGAAAGGAGACGAAATAAGAGGAATGAGAGGGAAACAAAGTGTGAGAATTCTGAAGCGAAAGGGAGCTCTTTTATGAATATTAATCCGACCTCAATCAATCAACGCGACCCTCTGGATAAATAATGTAGGCGAGATTTCCTATTCAACCGAAGCAATGATTAGGCGGTACCTTGAATACGCAACTTGACTCCCCTAACGTCGCGTCAAAAGAAATAGGGGAAGAAAATTTTAAAATTAGGTTAACGATTGTGCACGCGCTACGAGAAAAGGCCCCGTTTTTACCCGTCTATCCCTTGTAAAGTCAAAGCCTGGGGGCTAATGTGGTAGGGTCCACTGTACTGGGCCCCCAAAGAGGAATATGGGCCACGTTAGATTGAGCCCAAAAGAACTGTCCCATCTCAGTATTACTATTGGGTCATGAGTGAAAGTCCCTCAACAATTGGCCTTTAGTGATGCAGCAGAGCACGTCTACTCACGTGCACTACCCAGACGATGTGTCCATCTCCTTCCTTTCACCTCCCACTTGACCACTTGTGCTGACAAGCCTAGGAAATATTTGGATATCCCCTAAGATACACTATTAGGGGAGAATCTTAAAACATATCATTAAAATAGCCTCATGTGGATATGCATTTAATGCCCATAGTATTTGTAACTAATGTGATATTACCTGTTACAAGGTCCTTCAATACGGATGATGACAGCCACGCCAATTATAAGGAGTGGAGCGCTCCTAACTTAAACGATACTAATACACACTTCATTTTCCCTCCCAAAGGTACAATAAGCCGGGAGGAAATCTTAAGTCACCACCGCACTTTATGTTAGATCAGATAATCCCCTTTCCCCATCTTAAACAGCCACATCAACTCATAATTAATGGGGGGTTAACTCATGCTATCTACAATTTTTATAATAAATATATTTCGACTTATCTCACATAAGTTACGTACGTCACAAGAAAATTTGTCAATTTTAAAATAGATTTGGTTACGATCCACTACACTGCCTAAGTGTTATTAACTTATAGATACATTGTAAACTAAATCACTGCAATATTTGTGTCTATATTTCCCTTTTTGCCCCCAATATCTTTATAAACCCAAAAAATTGACATTTCTTCCAATTCTCAAACAAAATCCCGCAATTTCCTCTCCTTAATTTTCGAACCCACGTTTTGGGATGTCGATTGCATTATTTGCAAAATTTGATTTCTTCTCCATTATTTTTGATTCCTCACCGTTGAAATCGATAGTATCACACAATACAGGAGATTTCACATCAGTTTCCCTCTTCGATTGTAGAAAGTGAAGTTTCGAAATTGGGAGTCGAAGACCCCAATTCAGAAAGGGAGTCAAAATCTGTAGTCGAAGCTCCCCAGTTCATCTCGGTCGTACTCCTCGATTTTGGAGTTTTTAGATCGCTTATATTAGGGTTTTCATCCCAATTGAAGGTTGAGGAATTGGATATCCACAAAGTTGAACAACTTCCCCAGGTTTTCACCGCATGAAGTTTTCACCAGTAGTATATGCATAATTCTGTATGAAACCCTTCAATTCATTTGGGGATCTTGATATTTTTATCTAATTCGTGCAATTATACTTTGGGCATTTTGATTTGGGTATATCCTCTTGCGTGCATGTATTGGTATTCGCAATCAGTTGTAATATTGTTGTGAAACATGTTAATGTAAATAAACTGTTGTGTTATTATGTGCGAATCCTTGGTTAATTCTAATTTATTTTGAAGTTTTAATGTAATCTTAATTCTTTCTATTGTGGATTCTAGGGTTTTTTTGTGGTTGTGGGATATTTGCATGTTGTACAATGTGTCGAAATTTTGGGTTTTGATTTATGGAGTATGTGAATTTTATTGGTTACGGGTGTATAATTGTTTATTTGTTCACGAATTATGATCGATAGAGTGTTATTTTCCATTGTAATGAAGTTGGTGCATGTTAAGTGTTTTGGTGCAATTTTAGTTATGACCTTGCTTGTACTCAGTCCAAATTTACATATGAATTGGTTTGCATTTGGTGTTATTTAAATGGGAAGTTGTGTGAAATCATAGCAAATGTAATGCATTTGGTGCAACTTTAAATGAATTTGGTGCATTTGGTGCAAGTTTAAAAGCAAGTTTAAATTAGAAGTTGAACTTGTCGATTTTACATGCACGTTTAGTAATGTGAAATGCATTTGGTGCAAGTTTACATTTGAAGTGAGTTGCGTTTAGTGTAGTATAAATGAGAAGTTGTGTGAAATCATAGAAAATGTAATGCATTTGGTACAAGTGTGAATGAATTGGGTGCACTTGGTGCAAGTGTAAATGCAAGTTTGAAGGAGAAGTTGAAGTTGTCGATGTTAAATGCAGGTTTAGTAATGTGAAATGCATAATTTGGTGCAAATATACATTTGAAGTGGTTAGCATTTAGCAATGTTAAATGCATTTTTTGCAAGTTTAAATGAATTTGGTGCTTTTTGGTGCAAGTTTTAATGCTAGTGTATAGGAGAAGTTGAGTTGTCGATTTTTAATGTAATTGTAGTAATGTGAATTGCAGTTGGTGCAGATTACGATTGACATTGTTGATGAAGGTCTTTGCATGTGGTGCATTGTTGTAGCTAGTTTAAATGTGGCTGGTGCAGTTGGTGCAATTTTGAAGTAGATGTGAACTTGTCGATCTTTAATGCATTTGGTTCAAGTGTTACTAGCAAATTTATTGCATTTGGTGCATGATCAGTGTATTGCTGCAATTTTAAATGTGAAGTTGTTTGCATCTAGTAAAAATGTTAAGTGTATTGCAGATTTTAAGGTGTAGTTATTTGAATTTGGTGCAAATTCAAATACTATATGTGGTTCAAAGTTTAATGCATATATTGCAAATTTAAATATGTAGGTCCTTGAATTTGTTTCAAATTCTAAAATGTGTTGTAAATTTAGATGTGAAGTTGTTTCCATTTTGTGCAAATTTAGAGGGAAAGTTGTTTGCGTTTAGTGCCGAAATTCTGCAGGTGATGAATTCCTTGATTGAGTGTCCTGTTTGTGAAACTTTGTTATGGTATTTTGTGCATATTCCGGCAGATTCAGGTGGGAATTTGTTTGATTATAGTGCTGTAATGTTGCAAGTAATGCAATGATTGATTAATATTCGTGTTATTGAATCTTTGTTATGGTATTTCATGTTCTATAATTTGGTGGAAATGTAGATGTAAAGTTATTTTATTATGGTGTAAAGTAAGATATGTAGTTGTGAGAATTTAGTGCTGTAATTCTGCAGGTGATGCAATCCTCGATTAAATTCCCTGTTAGTGAAGCTTTGTTATGGTATTCATAAATTTTTGAGTTGAATTTCTGCAATGAATTCGAAATTTAAGTTTGATTTTATGTAGTTGATGCTATCTCTGATGACATTTCCTGTTTGTGAAGTATTGTCATGGTAAATGTCCCCATATCAAACTTAATTTCCCTGGTCTAATGTAATATTTTTTCTGCAAATGAAGTAATGAGACGTACAAGGAAGTCCAACAAAAGAAAAGCCCCCAACTCCAAATGTGACGGTGATTTATGAACTACTAAATGTTGCCCTTTTTCTTAATTTAGTCTAGTTCATATATTGAGATGGTAGACTCCCGTATATTTATTCATATTGTTTACTTAAATTTGGTAATGTTTAACATAAATCAATATTCAGTAGGGAAAAAACCAAAGGAGTACGATGCTTTTTCTGACTTTGAGATGGATCTAAATTCAAGGGGTAAACGTCGTGTTGAAGGTATGTTTAAAATCTGTAAAATCATAATTAAAATGTATATCTAGGTAGATATGTTGTTACTTAATTTAGAAAATTTACTAATTTACATATGTGGGAATACATTCAAATGCAGAACGCTCAACAAGGAAATTGAGAAGTTCAATATTGAAAGCCCCAAACTCCAAAAGTGAAGGTAATTAATGAGCTACTCAATTTTTTTCCTAATTTCTGTTAAGTATGCATTACGCCTAATGTCATGTTAATTTCTGCATATTGATTCTGCATTTTGTGAAGACATGTTTGTGGCATTAAAGTTGAATAAAATGCATCTAGTGATGAACTATCTCTTTTATAATGCATATTATGCAGACATTGATGAATGTAGTGAAGAATTATGTCTTTTAAAATGCATATTATGCATGATTTGCTGAATTTTACCATTTAGTGAAGAATTGATGGTGGCTTTATGGGTGAAAATGATTCTACATGTAGTGAAGAAATATGCCTTTTAAAATTCCAAATTATGCAGACTTTGCTGAATTTTCTATTTAGTGAAGAATTGGTTGCGGCTCTAAGTGGTGAAAATAATTCTTATTTGTTTCATTTAAAATGCATATTATGACTTCATCATTGTCTTTTTTCTGCATTTTTTGCGTTTCAACTCATTATATGCAATTATGTCTTGTGAATTTCGTGCATTTTTAGCTTGTTTGTTGGGTGCATCTCGTGCGAAAATGTTAGATTGTGTCACACCCCAATTTTTACCAAGGAAAATTGTATAGTATTTTGAATTAGAATATTAAATGGGGCATGATTAAAATTTTTAATTTAACATGTAGGAAATAATTTGCAAACAAGAAGGAAATGGAAATGGGCTTGGTCCTTTAAATTTCAGCAATCAAAAATAAACAAGTTAATTTGCAAAGTGAAAAGTTAGCAAATAAACAGCTAGTCCCACAAGTTTTATTTTTTTTGCAACTCTAGCAAAAAATTAAGCAAAGGGTTTAGGTCCTTTAAGTTCTGCAAATTTAGTCTTTGAATATTAAATGAAATATTATTGCAAAATGCTTTGAGAGTAAAGAACTACAAGCTCCTCCTCAAAAGAAATCCATGTCAATTTAAACATACAGGACCTATAGTTTCACATTATTTCGTTCAAAGGATATTAGATAAGGCATGACTAGAATTTTGCATTTTATCAAATATGAGATATTTTATAAATAAGGGGGAAAAGAGATATGCCCAATCCTATAAGTTTCAATGATCTTGTGCAAACAATCCAAATAAGAAAGATTAAATAGGAAGCAAGTCCTTTAAGTTTCTGCAAACTTTATTCTCTAAAATGTTTGCAGAATTCTGCAAAATTTTCAAGGAGGACAGTAAGTTTTATTTCTACACTTTCTGCAAAATCATAGGTAAGGACTGTAAGTTTTAACCCTGCAAAATTTCAAGTAATGCCACTATATCCTATAACTTCTGTTTGGACAGCAGATGGCATTCAACTTGAATTAACACATCAGTACCCCTAAGTTTTCCAGCCTGTAGTGTATCATTAAGTTTGACAGGGTGGGAGGCAATTCAAGAGAAGCAACCAAACTGAAATTTCCTACATGTATGCCACGTATACACCCCCGTCAGCCACACTACCTGCTAACTAAAACTAAAAAAAACACAAAAAAATGTGATAATAATTTAGTCCCACCAGCGCACTTGTACAGCTAGGTACAAGTCTATTGCCAAAGTTTCACACCTCATGCACACAACTGACCACCATACACTTTCTTGTTTCCATTACTGATGGCAGAAATCAAAACATCAACCTGCATGCTAAGCGGTTCCAGTTAAGCACTCGATATTACACACGAGACACTCCCCATTCAGCGAGTCAAAATTCTTATTTACACACTCGATTTCGAACACGATATTCCTCCAACGATATCATCGTAGATAAAATTTCACCAAACACTAATCACGACCGTGTAAACAAACGACAATCAAGTGAAACAGTTTCAAAGCAAGTATATAAAAAAACGAGAAAGTTGGCAGCACAACCATGCTGCGTTAAAACCGAAGTTTATTAAAATGTTAGTTTAGTCTCCTCGCCTACGATCCCCGCTCATACGCTTTGCCACGCTCAACCTGCGATAAGAATATTTATCGGGGTGAGCAACCACACGCTCAGTGAAGATCTAAACATGCTTATATACATCAAACAATCCATATACGAGAATTGAAAACACTTACTATACAAACTTATCATGTCATAATAAAGCACTTTTCGGCCCTTATCCGTGTAACTTTACGATATCGCGATTCGTTAGTAAGGCACTCCTTCACAGCCCTTACCCATGCTATAGTATGGCACCGTTACAGCCCATACCCATGCTATAGTATGGCACTAGTTCAGCCCATACCCATGCCATATATAATTTCATAACATTCAAGTATGATCATCAACTCATAAGTGACAACAATTTCAAGTTTAATTCAATTACCACATACGAAATCATCTAAACACATATAAGAATGAAAGAATCCCCACCTTTCTACCGTGGGAAGTCTAGGTTTCAATTATCAAACGTCTCGATCGGTGTTTCCTTCAAAACCTATTAAGTCATGATCGATCGTTACACAACCAATCAACTTATCGAAAATAAACAAATCCACAGAATTTCGTAGACGTTGCAGACTAAGAACTTTAGGACTAGGGTTTATAGTTTGAAAAAGAAAAAAAAGGAGGAAACACGTTTTTCTGGTTTCACGATAAACACAGGAAGAAGAAAGAAAAGGAAGAGAAAAGAAAAGAGGAAGAAAAGAGTGAGAACTTACCTCTCTCTCCGTTCGCGGAACACGTGAAGTGAAGCCAGTGTGTGTAGAGAATAAGGAAAGATTAGAATTATAACCACACGGCTGATCGCAATCTCTTCATAGGATTTAACAAACTTTCCTAAGATATAGGTTGATAAGGGGAAACGATATCTCCTTTATGAAGATCACGATTTTTTTCTTTTCTTGGGGATTAAGAAACTTATTTGTTTTAATTAAACTCACGGCTGATAGTAATGAATGGGCTGAGTTTGGATGTGGGCTTAATGAATGGGCTGAGTTTGGATGTGGGCTTCAAAGATTTTGGGCCATGACAGAAAAATGCAGGTGAAACTTACGGGGTATTACATCCTACCCTCCTAATAAGAATTTCGTCCTCGAAATTCCATAATTATATAAATATCTTACCCGTAATGAAACAGTGGTATCTTGTTTGAATTTCGTCCTTCTTTTCCCATGTAGCCTCATCTTCCGTATGTCGACTCCATTGAACTTTGACGAGTGGCACGTCATGATTTCGAATCCTTTGGACCTTTTGATCCAAAATGGACACAGGTTCTTCTTCATATGTCAGGTCCTTTCCAATCCCCAATGTCGAGAAATCCACAACATGATTAGGATCATGAACGTATTTTCTCAACATCGAAATGTGAAAAACATTGTGCACGGAGAATAACTCGGGTGGCAACGCCAAACGATAGGCTAGATCTCCAACTCTATCAAGAATTTGAAATGGACCAACGAAACGAGGTCTAAGCTTTTCTCTCCTTCCAAATCGTATGACACCCTTCGTGGGAGCCACCTTCAGAAAGACATGATCTCCGACTTCAAAATGTAAATCATTTCTTCATTGATCAGCATAGGACTTTTGTCTATCTTGAGCAGTCTTGATTCTTTCTCGAATTATTCTGACCTTGTCCACTGCTTCTTCTATTAGCTTGGGGCCTAGAATAGCATTCTCACCAACATCATCCAAATATAATGGTGATCTACACTTCCTTCCATAGAGCGCCTCGTAAGGAGCCATCTTGATAGTTGCTTGATAGCTATTATTGTAGGCAAATTCGACAAGAGGTAGGAACTTCTCCCATGCTTCACCCATGTTAACAGTGCAGGCTCTTAACATGTCTTCCAAAATTTGGATTGTTCTTTCGATTGCCCATCCGTTTGTGGGTGATAAGTTGTGCTGAAATTTAGTTTAGTTCCTATCGCCTTGTGCAGACTTATCCAAAACCTTGAGGTGAAACGCGTATCTCTATCAGACACTATTGACATTGGTACGCCGTGTAGCTTCACTATCTCTTGAATATACAACTGCGCATACTGCTTCATCTTAAATGTCATCTTTATGGGCAAGAAATGAGCTGACTTGGTCAATCGATCGATGATGACCCATATGGCATGATTTCCCTTCGAAGACCTTGGTAAACCTACAACAAAATCCATGGCAATTTGCTCCCATTTCCACTCGGGGATCTCAAGTGGTTTAAGCTTTC
Organism: Pogostemon cablin; assembly: GCA_023678885.1. Taxonomy (NCBI): domain Eukaryota; kingdom Viridiplantae; phylum Streptophyta; class Magnoliopsida; order Lamiales; family Lamiaceae; genus Pogostemon; species Pogostemon cablin. The sequence goes on along the minus strand of CM043008.1, from coordinate 8,745,549 downwards.
CGGCTGGTCGCTGGTGTTCAATTTTAACTTGTTGGCAAGTTAAACATCTCTCAACAAAGTATCCAATATCTCGTTTCATACTTCGCCACCAAAATCTTTCCTTCAAGTCATGGTACATCTTCGTTCCTCCAGGATGAGCGGTGTATGGCGCTCCATGCGCTTCACTTAAAATCTTTTCTCTCAACTTCTCAACCATTGGAACACACAATCTTCCATTTAAAGTCAAAACTCCCTCTTCGTCCACTTTGAAGCCATTGTATTCGCCTCCAGCTAGTGCCTTCTTCATCATTCCTTGCAAGAAATGATCTTGTTCCTGAGCTTCTTTTATTTCTATTTTCAGACTCGGCTGAATTTCTAATGCCGCAATGATCGCCTTCGTGCCGGAGGGTGATGCCACCAATTCAATTTGCATCTTGGCGAACTCTTCGACCAGCTCTTCTTGCTTGGTATACAGGCTATTTAACTCCACTTTGGTTTTCCGTCTCAAAGCGTCGGCCACTACGTTAGCCTTGCCTGGATGGTACTCAATGGTGCAGTCATAATCGTTTACCAACTCTAACCATCTCCGTTGTCTCATGTTAAGCTCCTTCTGCGTGAACAGATACTTCAAACTCTTGTGGTCCGTGAAGATCGTACATCTTCCACCATAAAGGTAGTGTCGCAAAATCTTCAAAGCATGAACTACGGCCGCTAACTCCAAGTCATGAGTAGGGTAGTTCACTTCGTGCGGTCTCAGCTGTCTAGAAGCATATGCAATAACCTTCCCATGTTGCATCAATACACACCCGAGTCCTTGCTTTGATACATCACTGTAGATCGTGAACTCTTCATTCGGACTTGGGATTGTCAACACGGGTGCTGAAGTCAAATCGTGCTTTAACCTTTGAAAGCTTTCTTCACACTTGTCAGACCAAATGAACTTCTCTCCTTTATGAATCAATCGTGTCATTGGACCAACTATCTTGGAGAATCCTTCTATGAACCTTCGATAATAGCCAGCTAATCCCAAGAAACTACGAACTTCTTGAACATTTGTAGGTGCCTTCCACTGATTTACCGCTTCTATTTTAGATGGATCTACTTCAATCCCTTGTGATGTCACCACATGTCCAAGGAATGTGACTTGCTTCAACCAAAACTCACACTTCTTAAACTTCGCGTATAACCTTTCCTTGCGAAGTGTCTCGAATACCAATCTCAAGTGCTCCTCATGTTGTGCTTCACCTTTGGAGTATACTAAAATATCGTTGATGAAGACTATAACGAACTGATCGAGATACAGGTGAAAAACTCGATTCATCAGGTCCATGAACACTGCAGGCGCATTACTCAACCCAAATGGCATGACGACGAATTCATAGTTCCCATAAAGCGTTCTAAAAGCAGTCTTAGAAATGTCTGACTCCTTCACTCTCAATTGATGGTACCCGGATCTTAAATCAATTTTGGAAAATACACTTGCTCCTTCTAATTGCTCAAACAAGTCTTCAATTTGAGGTAAGGGATACTTGTTCTTTATCGTCAACTTGTTAAGCTCTCGGTAGTCAATACACATCCTCATGGATCCATCTTTCTTCTTAACAAATAGGATTGGTGCACCCCATAGAGATACGCTTGGGATGATCCCCAAGTGCAAGAGCTCTTGTAGCTGAACTTTCAACTCTTGTAGTTCCACGGGCGCCATTCGATACGGAGCTTTGGATACTGGTGCTGATCCTGGTATCAAGTCTATTGAAAACTCTACGTGACGATTTGGAGGCACGCCTGGTAAATCTTCCGGAAAGACATCAAGATACTCTCGGACAATAGGTATGTCACTAGGTGGTACTTCTGTGGTCCTGGTGTCTACAATGTTGACTAGAAATCCCTGGCGGGACTTCTTTCTAAGCATCTTGGCAGCTTTTGCAGCAGATAATATTCTCGGTACTACACCACTCTTGAGCTTGTGCACCACTTCTTTCTCGGATTTTGGTTCACTTAAGATCATTACTCGTTCCTTGCACTTTATATTGGCTTGATGATAGGTAAGCCAATCCATTCCTAGAATCAAATCAAATCCATGCATATCCATAACATACGGCTTGACGCTGAAGTCTACTCCTTCAACGTGTACGCTCACACTTTTCACTAAGGTATTCACAACAACTCTCTCCCCCGAAGGTAAACTAATCTCAAGAGGTTCATCATTCTTGACTCGTTACAGTTAATCTTATTACAATACTTTGCGGAAATAAATGAATGTGATGCACCAGTGTCAAACAAAGTGAAAGCTAGGGATTTACCCACTTCTAACGTACCTGTCATAACATTAGGTTCATTGTCCCCTTCAGCATGGTTCATGGCGAAAACTCTCCCTCTTCCTCCAGTGCCTTGTCTTGTATTTCCCCCCGGAGGTGGTCCCCTACGATCAGGTTTAAAGTTGGATGGCTTTGGGCAGTTCTGCGCTTGATGGCCAACCTCATAACACCTAAAGCATTTGTTTTGTCCCATGAGACACTCTCCATAATGATTCTTCCCGCACTGTGTGCAGAGAGGCTTTGGTCTTTGTGCGTTGGCAGGCGTGTTGTTGTTCGTTCTAGCTTGCCTTTGATTGTTGTTTCTGCCTTGGCTAGAATTTTCCCATTTCCGTTTGTTTGGGTTCTCCATCGGCTTTCTGTTCGCTCGCCCTTTCAGTAAGCAAGCTTCAACTTTCTGGGCCCTCATAAACGTGTCGGCGTAGCTCATATTGGGCAGTGAAGACATTTTCTCTTGTATATCCTGGTGCAATCCATCCAGGAATTTCTTGGCTCGTTTTTCTTCGGTATTGACCAGCTGTGGAGCTGATCGGCGCAGCTTATTGAACCGCCGTTCAGACTCAATTACGGTCATGTTCCCTTGTTGGAGATTGTAAAATTCATGCTCCATATTATTGCAGTAAACTTGAGGATAGTAATTGGCCATTACTATATCCTTGAACTCTGCCCAGGTAACAGTTTCCCGATTCTCATTAGGTCTCATCTCCCAGTATCCGTCCCACCAATGGTCGGCATCTTCAGTAAATTGGTAAGATGCGCAGATCACACGCTGCTCATCATTGCACCTTAAGAGACGAAAAATTCTCTCAAGTGCTCGTAACCACTCTTCCACGTACTCGGGCCCTTCACTTCCCTTGAAGAAGGGTGGATGGTTTTGGCGAAACTCATGTACTATTCTTGTATGAGCGTCCGCATCAGCGTTTGGAGCATTCAATGCATTTGGAGGGTTTTGAACATCCCTTCTTGGAGGCATCCTTCAATTCCACCATGAAAATAATTTTAGCATTTATTCAAGTTAATGAATGAAATTCTAATACAAATCATATCATTGTACATGGTAGCCAATGTACGATAAAGGCATAGACATCATAATAATAAAATTTTTGATCATTGAATAATAAAAAAAATTATCTTAAACTTGCAAATTAAATTAGAATCAAATGCTAAATAATGAAATAACGAATACTAAATAATGAAATAAATTTCAAGTCCCTAACATAAGGGATATTGTTTTTTTAGTTTTTTAAAAAAAATGGAATTTTAAAACTTAAGAAATTTTAGTCTCCATATAATCCCGAGTCCTCGGACGGGTCTGACTCGAAATTCTCATCCATTTCTCCTTCATTCATGGCTCCATTTGGCTCGTTATTGGGTTCCGGTGCCGGTGCCGGCTCTGCAAGGTAACCTACCAACCGCTCTTCTTGCTCATTATGAATATCCCAGATATGATGTCCAGGAGGGGAGTTTGGCGGATACCATCTTGCGACTCTCATGAACAAAATGGCTGTGAACTGCACGTGGTCCACTTGTGGAACTTGGTGTTGAACCGAGTGATGCATAAGGTCAGCATGTATGGAATCGGCCATGTCTTTCCAAGCCCATGGTAACGTGCTGATGAGCTTTAATCCAGCCCAATAGTCAGTGATACCTTCACCTACATCCTTAACTTGTCTCCATAATTGTAGCATGTGAGCAATGTGGGTGGGCAAGTCATGTCTGACGTCCCGGTGATAATTCATGTAGGCTTGTTGTCTTGCCAAGTCACCCATCTAATGTGGCAATACTAATCATATAGGTTCGCAATAAAATTTTTAAATATTCATCATTTATCATAAAGAAAAACCCACATTATTCATATAACATAAACTTTCATTTTATATCTCGCATGTCATCAATTTATGCAATTCATACTTTCATACCTTGGTTGAAGTGGGCGTCGTACTCGGTGGATGCGTAGCAAGAGACTTTTTTATTATTTTTTTTAACTTTTATACAATTGCAAAATCATGTCATTCAAGCCACGAAATTCACTTATGTGCGGAAATAAAAATTTAAAAATTTTTAAGCAAGTATACAGAATCGCATACCTGCTCTGATACCAATCTGTCACACCCCAATTTTTACCAAGGAAAATTGTATAGTATTTTGAATTAGAATATTAAATGGGGCATGATTAAAATTTTTAATTTAACATGTAGGAAATAATTTGCAAACAAGAAGGAAATGGAAATGGGCTTGGTCCTTTAAATTCCAGCAATAAAAAATAAACAAGTTAATTTGCAAAGTGAAAAGTTAGCAAATAAACAGCTAGTCCCACAAGTTTTATTTTTTTTTGCAACTCTAGCAAAAAATTTAAGCAAAGGGTTTAGGTCCTTTAAGTTCTGCAAATTTAGTCTTTGAATATTAAATGAAATATTATTGCAAAATGCTTTGAGAGTAAAGAACTACAAGCTCCTCCTCAAAAGAAATCCATGTCAATTTAAACATACAGGACCTATAGTTTCACATTATTTCGTTCAAAGGATATTAGATAAGGCATGACTAGAATTTTGCATTTTATCAAATATGAGATATTTTATAAATAAGGGGGAAAAGAGATAGGCCCAATCCTATAAGTTTCAATGATCTTGTGCAAACAATCCAAATAAGAAAGATTAAATAGGAAGCAAGTCCTTTAAGTTTCTGCAAACTTTATTCTCTAAAATGTTTGCAGAATTCTGCAAAATTTTCAAGGAGGACAGTAAGTTTTATTTCTATACTTTTTGCAAAATCATAGGTAAGGACTGTAAGTTTTAACACTGCAAAATTTCAAGTAATGCCACTATATCCTATAACTTCTGTTTGGACAGCAGATGGCATTCAACTTGAATTAACACATCAGTACCCCTAAGTTTTCCAGCCTATCGTGTATCATTAAGTTTAACAGGGTGGGAGGCAATTCAAGAGAAGCAACCAAACTGAAATTTCCTACATGTATGCCACGTATACACCCCCGTCAGCCACACTACCTGCTAACTAAAACTAAAAAAAACACAAAAAAAAATGTGATAATAATTTAGTCCCACCAGCGCACTTGTACAGCTAGGTACAAGTCTATTGCCAAAGTTTCACACCTCATGCACAAAACTGACCACCATACACTTTCTTGTTTCCATTATTGATGGCAGAAATCAAAACATCAACCTACATGCTAAGCGGTTCCAGTTAAGCACTCGATATTACACACGAGACACTCCCCATTCAGCGAGTCAAAATTCTTATTTACACACTCGATTTCGAACACGATATTCCTCCAACGATATCATCGTAGATAAAATTTCACCAAACACTAATCAGGACCGTGTAAACAAACGCCGATCAAGTGAAACAGTTTCAAAGCAAGTATATAAAAAAAATGAGAAAGTTGGCAGCACAACCATGCTGCGTTAAAACTGAAGTTTATTAAAATGTTAGTTTAGTCTCCTCGCCTACGATCCCCGCTCGTACGCTTTGCCATGCTCAACCTGCGATAAGAATATTTATCGGGGTGAGCAACCACACGCTCAGTGAAGATCTAAACATGCTTATATACATCAAACAATCCATATACGAGAATTGAAATCATTTACTATACAAACTTATCATGTCATAATAAGGCACCTTTCGGCCCTTATCCGTGTAACTTTACGATATCGCGATTCGTTGGTAAGGCACTCCTTCACAGCCCTTACCCATGCTATAGTATGGCACTAGTTCAGCCCATACCCATGCCATATATAATTTCATAACTTTCAAGTATGATCATCTACTCATAAGTGAAAACAATTTCAAGTTTAATTCAATTACCACATACGAAATCATCTAAACACATATAAGAATGAAAGAATCCCCACCTTTCTACCGTGGGAAGTCTAGGTTTCAATTATCAAACGTCTCGATCGGTGTTTCCTTCAAAACCTATTAAGTCATGATCGATCGTTACACAACCAATCAACTTATCGAAAAGAAACAAATCTGCAGAATTTCGTAGACGTTGCAGACTAAGAACTTTAGGACTAGGGTTTATAGTTTGAAGAAGAAAAAAAAAGGAGGAAACACGTTTTTCTGGTTTCACGATAAACACAGGAAGAAGAAAGAAAAGGAAGAGAAAAGAAAAGAGGAAGAAAAGAGTGAGAACTTACCTCTCTCTCCGTTCGAGGAACACGTGAAGTGAAGCCAGTGTGTGTAGAGAATAAGGAAAGATTAGAATTATAACCACACGGCTGATCGCAATCTCTTCATAGGATTTAACAAACTTTCCTAAGATATAGGTTGATAAGGGGAAACAATATCTCCTTTATGAAGATCACGATTTTTTTCTTTTCTTGGGGATTAAGAAAACTTATTTGTTTTAATTAAACTCACGGCTGATAGTAATGAATGGGCTGAGTTTGGATGTGGGCTTCAAAGATTTTGGGCCATGACAGAAAAACGCAGGTGAAACTTACGGGGTATTACAGATTGAGTGTGAAAAGAGTTGTGTAACTTTATTTGTGTATGTGGATACATCATATTGGGGTGCTATATTGGTGTAAAAATAGAACTAGCCATAAACTTGATTTTCATGTTGTATGTAATGAAAAAGTCTCGAGTATTGATTAGGCTTAAACTTGATTTTTATGTTGCGTGTACATAAAAAGTTTAACATGAAGTGCATTTGGAAATTTCTTATGCTTATGCTTTGTAATACACGTATGTATTTTTAAACACATAGCACTACACTTTTGCATTTTTCAGTAACCATAATTGCACTGTTTGTATTTCGACAATTTTGGAAGGCTACTTACTTACATATTTGGATGCAGTTTCAAATGCAGAAGCTACAAGGAGAGTGAGAAGAAAGGGGAGGGATGATCATCATCTTAAATTTTGCAGAAGGTGCTGATTCTTTATTTGTTTTACATGCTTCAGTTTTGGTGTGATTATTTCTTTGGTTAGCATTTATGGGGTTTCATAGTTTATTCTTTTGAAAGCATGATTTGCTGCAAGAAAGTTTGTTGGCTTATAATGTAAGCTCAATCTCTCATGTTAACAGTTGTACTATGCAATTCTTAGTTAATTTAAACAAGATGAGAGGATTCATGAAAAAAGCTATGGAGTCTTCTCTTATGTTCTGCCATAAATATCATTATTTGGAATTTAATAGGTCATGTACCTTAGTAAAATAGCATCTATACAAATTGCACTAAAATATCTATACAAATTGCTTTCAATGATTGTATTTGTATGTTGTGGTTATTTGGAATGAAATTTAAATTCTTCTTTCTACTAACATAAATAAATAGCATCCACTAAGTAAAGTCCAACTTAACATCAACAAATAAAAACCCCGTATTCTATAAAAATGGACAAGTATAAGGTGATCATCTTGTGTACTAAAAAGCATATGTAATGCAACTTCCGACTGTTCGTCTTATACATAATCATTGAACAATAAATTGCTTGTTCAGCCTCTGTTGAAATAACAAGTATAGGAACCTATCATGAAATAATTTTCTCCAACAAGTTAATTCTTGAGACAATCTATCAGCATACCGAGAACCACTGCATGCACTTTTTGAGACAAAAGAAAATACTACTAAGAAAGTATGCCTTGAATCACTGCCCATATTATTGAGACAAAATCAAAAACTAATAAGAAAGAGATAGTAAGAACTTCATAACATATGTAAGTAGCAATCAGAATTACCCAACATGCTTAAAGTTTCATCTTCTTTACCCAAACAAAGAAATGTATGCTTCGCCAAGCTCATCTGAATAATGCCCAATAAACTTTTCAAAAAACATAGCATCCATCAACAAGTAACAGCTCGTTTTGTAGAAGGTATAACAAGGGGATAAATGAGCAAACCCTTGTAATATTTTGTTTGGTACGAGAAATGTGTAAACCTAAAGACCTGTTAAAAAGTGAGGGCCCGTTGTGGGTAAACCTCAATATTACGTATTACGCATCCCGCACCCAACGTGGGATGAAACATCTCGTACTTTATCTGCATAGCGTAATGTCAATTTTAGCATCCAAAGAAACCCACGTAACCACGTTCAGAACTGTTGACATGTATAACGGTAAACTACGGTAACACACCAATCAGAACCAAGAATACTTTTAAGAAAAATTTCACTTTTCATAACTTCTATACATTTTTTGTGATCGATGATTATAAGCAATAAAAAATAAATCTAACTAACAAAATCAATAAATTATGAGGAAATGGTGATAAAAGCTGTTTTGAAGAATTGTCGACTTATTTATATTTAAAATAAGAGTATCATCACCCTTTGTCAAGTGTCATTAATGAATTGTTGCAAGAAATTTTAGTTATTTATACTATTAGCTTATTTGAGAATAATAAGGGAGAATTAAGATTGCAAGAAATTTTAGTTATTAATATTAGCTAGCTTATGTGAGAATAATTAAGAGGATTGGATATTGATGAAGTAACAGAAATCAATATTCGATAAGAAAGAAAATTGTAACTTTATAATTAATATACGACAAAGTACAACACTCATAAAATCAATTAATAAAAATAAATTAAGATTTTAATAAATACTATATAGCAAGATCAAAATTATAAAAAAAAATTGACAAAAGCGTATAACGGTTAGCATATTTCGTGTGGAGATTTGAGATTAATAAAAAAATAATAATTATGAATATAATTATATATATTATTTATTTATTTGGGGCCTAATATTCTCCACCGCACGGGGCAGCACTGATCCTTACCCAACAACATTAATTTTTCTTCAAGGACATATCTGTAATTTGAGTATTACCTAAATTAATTAAAATTACTCCATAACCACTTTTTTTAAAATTTATAATTATAGAGCACACAAAAGATTGATGTATTATCTTTTATTACACATCCTCTTATTCATCAATCATTTGCAATCCCATCTACTTACCAAACAAGCCGTAAATAGCTAAAAGATCGGCCACTTATTTATCAATTTCTTCTCTCTGAAATTCCCCAAAGCTTGCCGCTTTTGCTTAAACCTATTCTCGATGCTGCACCCAAGCGAAGCCGGGATGTATTTAACAATGACATATTGAACTTCTCAGTAGTAAACAAGTTTTTTATCTTTTCTTCTTTTTTCATGGACACAGTAAACACATGTCGACACATCTTAAACATAGTCAATATGTCATCACACGAAATCCCCATATCCCGAAAAAATTGCAACTTGAGTTCCCACATTCTTTTGCAGCATATATAAGCATCTTTGAATGTTCATTGAGATATCGGCCTTTTCAATAGATTTTATCAAAAAAATTGGAAGCAAAAGAGGAGAAAATGCATTTGACTCATACTGCTCTTCAATAATTCACCATTTAGGACCAGAGTTTTCTCCAAATCCGAACACATTAACACATGCAGATTTCATTAAAAGGCGACCCACATCATAATCGATCCCAAAATGCCCATTAACAAAGATAATGAAGGAATGATTTTAATCTTCGCACTCAAGAGTAAAATCACCTGATTACTTGAGAATTAACTTGGCTACATCTTCCCGTGAAAGCCCCAAATCTTGGAATACCTTGATTTTGAACTTAATTTCCTCCTATAAGATAAAATTCGAGGACCATAAATCACGATTTTCTCCAATTGAGTACACGAACACCCACTCTCTGTATTTGAGGAATGACAATAATCGGCCTTATTTTGGCTTTCAGTCGAGCTAAATTTGAGGCAACTACTGAAGCCACTTGAGGTGAAATTGGTGTTTTTGAAGCAACAAATTGTAAACTCAAGGGAAGAGAACGCTCTATATCTCTCTCCATGTTGATCACTTACACAACTGGTAAAGCAGGGTTTCATATATCAACTGCAATCCCGTGAAAATTGGAATAAATATCTTGATGGGTTTAAATTGGTTGAAGGTTATAATAGGTAATCTATCCTTTAAATTTGTATCCGTAAGTAATTTAATTTAGATAATGTATCTAATTATAGGTATTAAGTATGTACTAGATAGTAACTATTTTTTTAAAATACTATATTAGAATAAATTAAATAAGAAGAAATATACTCCCTCCGTCCCTAAGTAAGAGTCTCATTAAAATAAATAAGAAGAAATATACTCCCTTCATCTCTAAGTAAGAGTCTCATTTTACCATTTTGGTTGTCTCATATCACTCAAAGGATCTCATTTCCTTTTTTTGGACATATGTACTCACTCACACCCACTAATACAATTAAAACATGGGGCCCACACACCCACTAATACAACTACCCGCTACACATTAAATAATAATACTCCTTAATCTACGTACCCAAAAACAAATGAAACTCTTGTTAAGGGACCGAGGGAGTATATATATATATATATATATATATATATATATATATATATTTATTTATATATATATATTTGTCCTAATTAATTTTCTTTCATAATTAATTTTTTAATTTTCAAATTTAATGTCAACTAAATAGACCCCTAAAAAAATATAATTGGGTAAATGTATAACTCGTCTCACAAATTAAAATTCAATTTTAAATTTAAAAGCTTTATCACTAATTTTTAATTTATTTCTTAATTGAGTTAATGTTGAATTATTGTAAGAAAATTATTGCAAATAAGGTATATCTATTCAATTTCTTAATTGAGTTAATGTTGAATTATTGTAAGAAAATTCTTGCAAATAAGCTTAGATCTATTCAATTAATGTAATACTTACTCTCCCCGCCACAAGAGTTACATTTTATTAATTAGGACGTCTCACTATAGGAGTTGCATTTCATTTTTTAGTAGATGGGCCACATAAATCAATCACTTTATTTTCATGGGGCCACACAATACTAATACAACTACTCACTATACATTAGATTATTATATCTCTCTACTACACATTAAATTATATTATCTCTCAATCCACTATACATTAAAATACTATATTTTTTAATCTCCGTGCAAACAGTAAACGCAACTCTTTTCATGGGAACGAGGGAGTAGGAAATTTTACATTAGCGTTGGAAACTCTCTAATTAAGAAAATAGAATAAATATTGCAAAATGATCCTTTAACTTTTAAGTAACTTGTAAAATAAGATCGAGAGTAGCATTTTCAATTTTCATTCAAGTTGATATAAAATTGACACCTAAGCTCCCAATAGCTATGAGGCTGAGAACTAGCAGTTGTAAACTATTGTTCAGTTTACTGGGAGATCCACCAAATACTACAAATATTGAGATTTTCAAATTACATCTCCAAAACCTTTCTTAAATTAGTGTACGTGGAGCCCCCATCTTTGACAGCCTCTATTGCTAAGCCTCTCCACTTCAAAGCGTTATTTCTAATTATTTTGCCTTTATCATTATCACCCATCACAACATCCAAATGCTTCTTCAATTCACCTCTTTTTATGACATCTTCTCCATCTTTTCTTGCTCTAACTCCATTGCCCCAAACCTCTTCCACCATCTTAGCATTTGTTGTTTGATCAGAAAAATGTGGACACCCTATTAAAGGTACCCCACAGACCAAACTCTCGAGAGTCGAATTCCATCCACAGTGCGATACGAAACATCCCACAGATTTATGGCTTAGCACCTCCATTTGTGAACACCATGGGACAATGATACCATCTCCATAGTTCATGTCATTCTCAAGCATTTGCTTCACCTCATCTTGTTCATTATCTGATGATCTAATAACCCATAAAAAGGGTCTTTTGCTCTCCACAAGGCCATGCAAAGTCTCCATCTTTTTCTCCCTATTCATCCCCACCAAACTCCCAAATGCGACGTAAACCACGGACCTATCAGGTTTTGAGTCCAGCCAACGGAAGTAGTCTTCGTTCTTGCTGAGCATATCGCCTCCGAACGACCTATCATTCGAATCTATCCCATCAGAGAACGCAGATGGGATCAAAGGTCCTATAGAAATGACATTCAGCTTGTTCTCAAATGATTGGATCGCCTCTTGTTCTAGTTCTTGAAAGGTGTTGAGTAAAACAAGTGATTTAGGGTGTTTTTCAAGTTCTTGGATGTGATCTATCATCATAGGGCTCATAAATGGATTCATGGGATTTTCAGGCATCAGAAAGGTTGGAAAATCACTCAAAGAAAAGAGAGGCAAACCCTTTATATCCAAAGAAAACGAAGAGTAAGCAATCCCACCACCTTCTTGAACACCACCATGCAGGCCTGAAAAGAGACGATAATAGATTGCGAAAGCTGTGGCACACTGAATGCAAAGAAATGCAGATGGGATTTGCAAGTCACGCGCCACCGTGGAAGCCCAAGGCACGAGGAGGCTGTAGACTACGCAGGTCACCGGCCGGCCAACGTGGCGAGACTTCTGAAGAATCTTATTTAGGTCTTGGGATCCAAACCGCTTGAAATCCGCCATATAGTCGGTGTAGTTGCGGCCAGAGGGGGCAGCTGCGTCGTGGCCATCGGAAAATGTGGCGTACGACAAGCCCTCGATTGAGGGGAGACGATCTTGGATGGTTCGGAAGCCGCGGGTGGTGGTGGCGAAAGTGGCGGTGGCGCCGAGACGGGTGAGGGTCTTGGCGAGCTGGAGAGTAGGGTTGATATGGCCTTGAACTGGGAAGCATGTGATCACAAAGTGATGTTGATTCATTCTTGTTGCTTCTTGTTTCTTATTAATTAATTGTGGAACATTCATTTATAAGCATGCTTCACATATCAACCTTATAGTTATCGAAATCATCTTTCTTCTTGTTGCTATTTTAAGTTTAGCGATCAATTCGATATGCTTTCAGTATAAAGTTAATATTTAAAAGGATTAATAAATTATGGAGTGATGAGGTTATGTGAATCAACGCCTTTTGAAAAAACAAAAAACTTAATACATAAATAAATCCTCCTACTCTTTAAGTATCTTTTCATTTTAATGCGAAAGGTTTCAAAATAATTATATTTATTTTCTTCTCAAATTTTTGAGGTTTGTTCCGATTTCATCCCAAAACATATTTCATTTTATAATTGTAAACGCATCAATTCACTCACATCCCATAAAATTAAAAAAGTTAATATTTTAAAGTAAAAATAACAATTTTAATGAAAATTTATAAGTTTTGAGACTATTTCAAAGAAATTAAATTTCTTAATAACCAAAAGTAAATATGTATGAGATATTTTGATTTTGAACTCTAAAAAACAATTATGCCTCAAAATTTCTGAAGGACGGCGTTATTGCTACCCGAACCATTGTTGAGGGCCAGGGGCGAATTCAGAAATATGCGATTGGGTGGGCTAAGTTTAAGAGTTGGTCTCTTGTGCCTGTGGGCACACCGTGCGCCTTTACAAATTAGTATTAAATGGTTTTTAATACTAATTTTTAAAGGCGCACGGTGTGCCCCGGGCACACAAGTTTTTGACAAGTTTATTAAAAAATTAAAAATTATATACTCCCCCTGTCCCATCCAAATGGTCTCTTTGGGCGTCCCACCCAAAGTGTCCCCTTTCCTTTTCTATACACATGAATCCTATACACACTCTCTAATACAATTAAAAAATGGGGTCCACACTCCCACTAATACAACTACCCACTACACTTTAAATAATAATACTCCTTAATTCACGTGCAAAAAGCAAAACGCACCCTTTGGACGGGACTGAGGGAGTATATATTTATACACATAGAATCATCTTCTCAATTAAAGATGAATGGGGAATGGGCTAAATTTTTTCATATTTATTGTAATGGATGGGCTTAAAAATAATTTTGAGCTTCATTAGGATGGGCTTAAAAGATTTTTGAATTGGTCTAAACTTTAAAAATAAAAATTATTTACATATATTATAATGGATTCTTGGTGGGCAGCTCTGTGCTTGAGCCTGGGGCTGCCCCATGTAGATCGAGCCTGGGCTGCCCCCATGTGGATCCGCCACTGTTGAGGGCACCCGAATCCTAAAAAAAATAGCAATGAAATTGCTATTACACCCCAATCTTAAATTTACGCCCACACTAACTTTATCTAATTTATTTTGCTAAGCACACCCCAAATAATTATAATTACAATACATAGACAATACACTGAAAAAAAAAAAAAAAAACACGCAGACACAAGCTTTACGGACTGAAATTCCAGGTCCTTCACGCATATCCATGGCAATTTCCAGTAAAAATTCTGCACAAGATTGCTATTAAAAAATCAATTGCAGCCATTGAAAGTGTAATCCGGAACAACCCCTTCTCCCAGCTCCGAACGGGATAAATTGAAAATCAATGCCATTAAAGTCTATCGGAGAGTTGAAGAATCTCCCGTATTAATTTCCTCGGGTTTATCCTAGATTAATAAATATAAACTTCTATAATTATCTTGAAACAACTTTTTCATAAACATGGGGAAGTAGTGCACGATTCTTCGTCAACATTGTTATGGAGGCGCTGCAAATAAGGTTAATTACCATTAAATTTAAAACAGCTTTTCGAACACTTATGGACTTAGGGTTCTAGCAATTTGAATCTCTAAATTTTTGTTGATGTGAAGATTATTAACGTTTGCGCATAAAGCAATCAATCGCAAATAATTTACCTCAATAATCTACACTGATTAATTTCTTAAATATTTTTGTTAATGTTCTTCTTCTACATTTCTTCTTCCTCTAAATCTTTTCCAGATTTGTGTTAAAGTATTAGGGTGGGCTTAGTAACAAGGGTTGGTATTGTGTGGGCTTAGTAATAAAGTGGAGAAGGAATAGCAAAATAGTTAGGGGAAGTAAGTTTAAAAGTGGGATATAATAGGAATTTTACAACTGTTTTATTTAAAATTCGGGTGCTCTTACTAATGTTTTGGGTGGCAATAATGTCGTCCATTTCTGAACTTTAAAAATAACCATTAAACCCAAATTATAATAGGATATAAACAAACAGGATACAAGATTAATTGATGAACCCAGTTCATAAAATGCTTTGCCATAAATAAATTATATAATCAGTTGAATAAATACATATTATACTCCCTCCGTCTCTTGGTAAGAGTCGCATTTGCTTTTGGGCACGTGGATTAAAGAGTATTATTATTTAATGTGTAGTGAGTAATTGTATTAGTGGGTGTGTGGGCCCCATATTTTAATTATATTAGTGGGTGTGGGTGAGTCTCATATGTCCAAAAAAGGAAATTGAATCCTTTGGGTGGGACAACCAAAATGGTAAAATTGGACTCCTAGGGACGGAGGGAGTATATCTTTATATTTTTGCATGTTTATTATGGGTAAATTGCACTTTTGTCCCATACTAAAAATCTCATATCATTTTTGGTCCATAACATTTTTTTTTTCCCAAAAGTTATAATTTTGGACAAATGGTTAATTTTTAGATGAAAAACGTTAATTAAAAAAATTAACACCAAAAAAAATATCAAAAGTTCAATCGACCAATTCAAGGATCTGAGATTGTCTTCCAGGAAACAAATTGATCAACTCATCAATGCTTACAGATTCACTATGAAACACGAAATCAATAATCGAGAGAGGTTGCAGATTGTTAATAGGCTTTGAATCCTCATTTTGAGTTTTTGAACTCCTACAAGATAACGATCTCGTGGTTCTTCTACTTACTCGAGGAGTTTCATTTTAAGATAGTTAATCTAAAAATGTTGGTGAGTGCATTACCAATTAATCAAGCTCTCTCCCCACTACCATCTCATCCACACATTCTCAATCTTACTCATGGCCTGGCCCCCCAACGCGAATGGTAAAAAATGCCCCTTAACACTAAAGAGAAGAAAAAACAATCCCCACAGGCAAGAAAAAAAAAAGGCCGTATAGATAGCTTTCAGATCAGTTTCCAAATTTGAAGTACAAAGGCTTGTTCAGCATCAACGAATCTGAAAGCTTAGAAGCAGCAGTCCTTCCCACTGTGATCTTGAAATGAGTCATTTTGTATCTTTGAGCTTGTGGAGAGAAGAGATGAGAGGTAGAGATGATCCACTAGGAGTACCAAAATTTGTAACAATAAATTTTTTATGTATTGAGAAATAAAGTGAAGTACAAATATAATTTAGACGAATTTAATTTAAAAGATTATATAAACATGTTACAATCTCTAATCAATCCTCTAATTTTTCTCTCGAATCAATTTTATTGACTTGACTTTTTATTGACTTGGATTGGAGTGTGTGTTGATTTGGATCTTCGGTTGGAACTTGTTCGAACTTGGCTTTTTAGATTTATAATGTTAATCTGAAAGTGTGAGCCTTTACTCGAATTTAAACATTATTCTTGAAGCTTTCAATGATTGAAGGATTTATAACATTAATCCGGAGTATGAGTCATTACTCAGATTAAACGTTATTCTTGAAGTTTTCCGTTAGAAGGATTTATAATGTTAATCCAGAGGCGTGAGCCTTTACTCGGATTAAATGTTAGTCTTGAAGCTTTCCGCGAAGAACGTTTTTCAATATGGTGAAACATCGTTAACTCTACAAAAAACATCGAAAAACTTGACTTAAGAACGCTTGATCGCCCCGCCTTAGCACCTTTATCCCAAACCGTGGGCCGTTAATCTTGGATCAAGTACAGTTAAGCAAATGGCAAAGTAAAAAAAAAAATCATTTTGATACAGATAGATACATCTTGATGTGTGTAAGATTAATCTTTTGGGTTTGCTTTCAAATTATAGTATTAAAACCTAGCTTGAGAGGAAGTTTGATAAATATACAATAATGGGGAATGAGCTTTTAGCAAAAGAACAACTTCAATTCTAATTCCTATTGTCATCCCGAGTAATACTCTACTACTATTGAGATTTAATGTTTGTCCTTAAATGCCCTGTTATGTTTTCGGCCTCTATCTTGTAGTAGTCCTAAAAATCTAATGAATCAGCATCTGCAACAGTTTGTTTATGCCACAAAGATGATGTAATTGTCTTTTTCTAACATGAAAAATTATATACATCATTCCCACAAATTAAATCACAATTATTAGGCCAAATTATACATGATATCATGGATCAACAAAGCTGTCACACCAAGAAGTTGTTAAATGCTAAAGAAAGCGATAACAGTATTAAGAACGTCACAACTGGTATCAAGACAACACATTCTAGACAGAGATCATGACAGAAAAAGTACTTAACATAGAATTTTCAATGTGCAACTCTATTTTAGACCACCATCACACACCATCCACTTAAATGCATAAACGATACTGAAAGAAAACAACTAGATATTATTTAAACATAATAATTCTAATTCGAAATGTGATCAACAACATTACAGAGAGAACATGATTGTTTATTATGTAGTGCTTGCTAAGCAAGCAATAAGCATAAGTATAAAAGAGAAAGATAAGCATACGTTACACGCGCATTATTCAGCTTATTGCTGTTTTCCTGAAATATCCTACAGTTTTTCATTCAACTCACCATTCTGCAAGAGCAACAACAGTGTTAGAGCTCTTGAACTATAGAAGAAGACTATGGAGATGTAAGTGAAATTAAGAAACATGATGCATGTTAAGAATGAAATCAGATTCTCCAAACTCCCCATTGATGAATATTTGACGGAATGTTTGCCAGTGGCTGTAATAAACTCACAGTTACAGCTCAATACAATATGCAAACATTATAGCTTTCATTATATGCAAATTTTTAATTGAGTGTGAAAGTATAGGCGTGCCAATTCTTACTCCATTAAGTTATGTGAAAGACTGCAGCTCGTAAAATTCATGTCTATTGTAATTGGTCATTTGTTCTAACATCCTATGACTAATCATTGCAAAATTTTCTCTGAATTAGACAAACTACGCTGCTAATAATTTCTTAACGAGATAAAGGGTGTTGCATTTAAGGTATTAGACAAAATTCCAACATACACGACCATCCTGGAATCTGGCAATTGTATCTTGCATTTGGCTGGTTCGCATTTCTTGACTATTGTTATGCCCAATCATAATTGCAGATTTGACAAAACTTAATGATGGAATATTCGCAAAAACCTGAATAGATAAACATTAGATTATATGTTAAATGAGGATGAAAGCAAAGAGAAATCAACATCATGTGTATTGTGTTCTCATTTGACCTTAGGAAGAACCAATGCAGTCACCACACGTTCCACAAAGATTATAGCACGAAAATCCAGTCTCTGTATGCTGATACTTCAGACACACTTTGATCAATGACTGCACCTTAGGAGACACTTTTCCATCAGCAACAGCAGCTCCAATAATTACATCAACATGCTCTCTACCAGAAACAACTATCAAATACAATTACCAGTACACTATTCATTAATAAATTCACGTAAGAGTGCATATACTATACATGATAAGAATAAATCAATAAATAACCAACAATTACTCGAATTCATGACATTACTGGAGAAAATATCCCAGCTTCAGAAAAGCACTACGAACATGCATCAAGCTTCAAAGTGAGAGTACTAACTGATAATAAACTTAATATCAAACTTTGAAGTTAACGAAAATGATAATACATTCATCTTCCGAAATACTCCCTCCGTCCATCTTTAATCTATCCATTTTACTATTTTGGACCGTCCACCCTTAATTTATCCATTTCCTTTTTTAGACTATGGGACCCACACCCTCAACAAAATACAACTACCTACCACACATAAAATAATAATACTCCTCAATCCACGTGCAAAAAGCAAATGGATACATTGACAATGGCCGGAGGGAGTAATAATCTTAACAAGGAGCAATACCATCTTAATTTGACTTTCCATCCTCTTAAATTTGAAAACTCCAATAACTTGCGATTCGAACTTTACAAATCATTCAGTGATGCTAATTGCTAAATGGGCAAGATTAGAGGATTTAACTTAATTTTAGAAAACTAATGCGAAGATATATATCATAATAATTTTGGAACAGCTTTTATGCCTAAATTCATCAAAGGATAAGGAAAACTACCAAAATAGCCTATCTAGCTACCCTTCAACAGACTTGGAGCTCATATCATTGGTTAAGTGTAGGACAGAGTTGCAAATGGACGATATATTAAATTAAGTATAGGCTACTAAGATAAATATGTGAAAAACTTTGAGAAAACAAAGAAAATCTTGCTTGAACTAGTAGAAGCACAATGTTATTGAAATTCAAACTGACAGATCGAAATAGGTGAAGAATCGGACATCACCTCACCACATTACACTCCGTCCTTTCTTCCATGACAAGGAGTTGCTTTGGTAACGCAGTTCGGTTCGTGGCCCTATCCGCCTAGAGCTGGAACTAGAGTTGTAACCCAAGTGTGGATGAATATGAATCTTCGGGTTAGCGCCACGTCCCTTATATATCCCTTTTCTAGGCCTCTTATTAAGAAATGGATCCTCTTAATCGACAGAATGAAGTTAGGGCAGCACTTAACCAACAAAATCGAACCTCCACAGTGCAATTTACTAAAAGATATGAAGAATGTCGGAAAATCATACCATTCAAAAGCATCGACCTCGCGCTCGCGGCTAGGGCAGGAATCTCACGTCAATCGGTTCTAGTGTCGTCGGCCATCTCTAGTAGGGTCGTCTCTGCGGTTGATGGTTTCTTCCGTCGGCCGTCTCGGTGGTGGCAGGAAGAAACGCGTTGAGGGTTCACGTCGTTGGGGCAAAATTACAAGAAGCTGAAAATTTTCTCAAGTCCTATATGATAACAATTTTCTATTTAAAATAATTTAAAAAATAAATTAAAATAATAGGAACTGCCATTAACAACGGAAGAATATAACCATTGTTAATGAGTGAATTTTATGCGAGCATTTTTTTTAATGCGAGCCTTAATGAGTGCATTTTACTTGCAATAACAGCGGAAATAAAATTTCAGCCTTCCTTTTTTTTTCTTACAACAACCGAGGCCCTTGTTATTGTACACTGTTGGCATAGTGTAAAGAACCATTCATACAACTATGAATTATTTAATCTTCGTAGAGAATCGTTTCCGATGTGCGCAGATGAATGGTGGATGGCTCCTAATTGAGAAACATTTCATCTATAACTTGCAATTTAATTGATCAATACTTGATTTGATCAATTCTCTAGGCTTGAGCCTTCAATTTTCATTTGACTTTGATTTGGACTTAATTTACTTGAATCAGAGCTCCTTTAATTTGGGCTTATTTGACTTGAGTTAGACCATTTTTGACTTTGTCTTGTTTGACTTAGGTAAGACCTCATTTAATTTAAGTCTAATTTAACTTGTGGAGTTTAAAAAAATTAATTATCAATTACTCCATCAGTCCAGATTTAAGGGTACCCTTTGTTTTTGGGCACGGAGATTAAGGAGTATTGTTATTTAATGTGTAGTGGGTAGTTGTATTAGTGGAGGTGTGAGTCCCAACTTTTAGTTGTATTAGTGGGTGTGTGTGGATAAAAAAGAAAATGAGATATTTTTTGGGCGGACGCCCAAAATGGAAAAATGATACCGTTGAAAGCGGATGGAGGGAATATTTATTAATTTATTTTAGAAATTTATTTATTTAAAGGAAAAGACTTGTGCGAGACCGTCTCATAGATCTCATTCCGTGAGAAGGATCCCATAATGACCCGGATGGAGCGCCTCTTACGGTATTTTTATTTCATATGTTAAAACAATGACAATCATAATGAATGGCGTAGTGGTACCAACCATTTTGCTAACGTCCGACTGCCTTGACCCGTGTTCGAATTTGTCATTAGGAAAAATTAATTTTTTCGTCTGTTAACTTTTCCTTATTTTGAAATTGGTCCATCCCTTTTCTCAATTTTGAAAAAATTCCATTAACTTTACAAATCTTAACCTTTTGGTCCTTTGACCTGCTATAGCAGGTGTCCAACAGGTTATTGAAAATAATATTCTCTTAATTTTGAAATCAGTCCACTAACTTTGCAGAATTCAACTTTTTAGTCCTTCAATAGGTCTCTTAAGGATTTTCAGCCCTAAATCACTTATATCATATCATTTTTTTTTCCCAAAATTTTAACACTTTTTATTTTTCAAAATAGACATAGTTCATCACAACCATATCAGGCCCATCATGCTTCCGTATATTCTTTAAACAACGTTAATCTCGTAATTAACCCACTTGTAATTGTAACAGTACCTTTTTTGACCGTCGATCCACTGGGTATCCGGAAGGTTTTACAGCTGCTCCTCACAGCCAACCACGCGCCCCGCATTACGATGGTTCAATCCCATTCCTTCAGCGGACCTCAGCACAACCCTGGTTCGTTTCCTACACCGGGTGTGCATGATACTACTACTGTTTCTCGCTGGAAAATGTAGAGATCAAAGTTGCAGAAAAATTGGATGGCTACATGCGGGGAGAAGCTCAAGATTATTTATTTATTGAATGAAGAATTTATTACACATTCATTCTCACAGAACAAGAGGAGATAACTCCTTTAGCTGCCTATTGTAGCTGAACTCAGAACACTCATACAAATAAAGAAATACAATGTTTACTTAGAAAGAGAAAACAGAGAGGAATGGTCGATGCCTTCTGCTTTCTCAACTCTGCTATTTATAGAGGCTTGCGGATGTGAAATTCAGATTTCAAAGCCTCTTTACTTTTGTTGACGTCACTGCTTACGTTTTTCCATTAGATTCCAACTTTAGCAGCTGGCTGGTCCCCTTTGTCCATTGGATGCCTTCTTGTGGTCCATCCTCCTTGTCGGTCACATGTCCCTTGCCCTTTCAGAAGGTCATCTGGCTCTTGCTTTTTTGAAGAGTCATTTGTCTTCTTTGGTGCCTAATGATTCTCCTGGCTCTTGGGTAATCTGAAGAGATTTTACCCTCTTCTTTCCATGTGTCTCTTTTGCCGAGGGTGGTTCAACCGTTCTGATCATCCCTATGCCCAACCTTATACCCTTTCCAAACTGTGGTTCGGTTTGGGTGGAACAGCTTGTACATATTTTGTTTGTCCAATACCCAAAATGACTCATGTTACAATATCTCCGATGGGTTTGTCTACTCACCGGAATCTTATTTCTCCAAAGAAGTTCATGTTTTTCCTGGAAAGCCTTCTCTGCAAATCCTGTCTTTTTTCCTGTTAAAGTATTCAACAGAAAAGACTCATTCAAAGACTTGTGCTCGAACTTGAATGGGAACTTCACCTCCATCATTGCTTGAATGCAGGCGAACAAACCCCTCGCTCTTCGCGTAGAGATTTGTTCTTCAGAAAATGTAGAAACTAAGACTGGTTCCTTCCCAGAAGACTCCTTGATCCGATTTGATGCTGAGACATCAGGTCTTCTTAGCTTGATGAAATGGAAGGCCTCGTGGTTGCCTTTCCTAACTGGTTCTGGAGCTGCACTAGTGAAGTAAAGCTCCAATACATCTCCTCTGGATAGAGTTGAGTTGTTTTCCCATGCTTTGAAAACTGTTTTGCCTAGCCACTCTGGCAGTTTTGAAAGCTCTGGGAAACTTAGTGTAACAGTATATATTGAAGCTAGCACTCCAAAATCATACCATTGCTTCACATTATTTGGATTCGAGCCTTCTCGCATCTAAACTCGGGGATATTTCCCAGATATATCCACACGGCATTTCTCCGATCGGATTTCTTGTCTGGTATTTAATTTCTCTCAACTGGTCTGTTATTCCTGCCAATAAGAAAAATCAACTAAGTTAATACCAACCTTAGCAGTGTCTGTCATTGGCCTAAGGTTGATCTCTCCCTCTTTGTCCCCAGAGGTGCTGGGTTGACTCGAAGGCTCAAAATGTGACTCAGAAGCCTCAACTTTTTCTTGGATTGGTTTCTCTTTTGGAGGTTCCAATCTAGAACTCGTGCCAGGGATATTTGAATCCCCTGCTCTGGGTTTAGAGCCCCATTCTCGAGTACTCTCCTTTTGTCGATTGCTATTGCCATCAACAGCCCAAAGGAGTGGCTCTCGTAAGGACTCAAAGAGACTCGCATTGTTGCGAATACAAACTCGTATGCGATTAGACACTTTGGTCCGATCACTTTCTTGTAATTTTCCAGCACGCGTTGCATTGAGTGCTAGATTCTCAAATTCTCTTTGGAGCAACTCCAGGTTGTCCATCAGATGTCTTGAAACAGTCAGGATGGATTCTATTTCAGCTCCCTCCATCTCTCGTCAGGAAATCTGCTAAAACATTATCAACAGATTAATGATAATATTAAAATCATAATATTGGCATTCTTCTTGCCATATTAATAGTCTAGCCTTTTCTGGTTTAGATTCAATTTTATTTTTTAAAAAGGCTTTGACACTTGTATTATCAATCTTAAGGATAAATTTCTTCGCGAGAAGAAATAGCGGCCATTTTTTGAACGCCTTTCGAACCGCAAAGAACTCCTTTTCATTGATGTACCATCTCTTTGCCTCATTCTCCGCGAAGAGCCAGCTACAGTATCTGCATGGCACTTCTCCTTCTGGTGTAGACTTCATAAGAACTGTTGTCCACCAATGGTCACTGGCATCTGTATATAGTACCAGATCATCTTTGTCATTAGGAATGGATAACTTGGGGAGTTTCTTACAAACCTTCTTTAGTTGTTTAACCATTGCTCGGTCTGATTCCTCCCATTTAAATTCAGCATCTTTTTTCATCAGAGGACTGAACACCTTCATGTATTACGCCAGATTGTTGATGAATATTCCAGCAAAATTAACCACTCCTAAGAAACTTTGGAGTTGCTTCTTGTCCTTGAAATCTTCAAGAAAGCCTTGAACCTTTTCTACAATGTGTGGTTGTAGGATAATTCCGGACTCATCGATTTCTACTCTAAGAAACTCAATCTGCCTTTGTTGTAATTACTGCTTTCTTTTTAAATAGCACTAATCCTTCCCTCTGAAATACTTCCAGATGCACTAAATGCTCCTTCATGTTCTTTGAGGTTATGAGGATGTCATCCACATAAACAAACATGAATGAGAAATAATCTTTAAAAAGATTATCCATCTTCCTTTGGTATATCTAGGTGCGTTTGCCAAGCCCATAAGCATGACATTCCAGATATAATGGTCTTGCGGTGTGGAGAATGCTGAGAACTTCTTGCTTCCTTCTTCCATCATAATATGATAGAACCCAGATTTGCAATTGAACTTTTAGAATACCTTAGCATTCTTGATACAGTTGACCAAGTGTTCCCTACTTGGTATGTAGTATCCATCGAACTCCAAGATGTTGTTGATCCCTTTATAGTTGATCACAAGTCTCGGCTTTTTTCTTTTGACTTCTCCATAATTTCGAACTAGAAATCCTGGACTGTTTTATGGAGATACTCCTGGTGATATTAAATTAAGGTCCAGATGTTCCTTAAGTATTAGTTGCATATCCTGTCGATCCTCTTGGTTCATCAGGATAGGCTTGTATCTCACGAACTCATGCTCCTTTCATTCTTTTACTTTGAGTGAGGCTTTAAGTTCGTTTTTATCCCGCCAGGCTAGAGGATCCTCACTGAAGTTTCTCTGTATCTTCTTCTTGACGTCCTCCAAAGATGTTTGTTCTTCGATTGTGAGATCTCTCTGGAGGCTTTCTCCCATCCTTGCTTTGAGAAGGTGGATTGTATTTTCCTTTAGTTTCTCCATCTTCCATCCTCCTCTAGTCTCAGTTCTCATTTGAAGGACTGCTTCGCCATATTTTCTTCTATCATTCATCTTTGGATGACTAAGTTTTCCTTCATCACCACGTTTGCTGCTAAATCTGATTGACATTTTTCTTTGAAATTCATTCCGCAGTCTTGGTGCGATGATTTTATGTTCACAAAGGGTTGTGAATATAAGCCTTCTTGTTGCGTTTTCTTGGGTAAAATGCTTGAATGTCTGTAGAAAATTATTTCCTTATAGAATATCTGCTCTGTTGTCGTGAAAATATATCGGTGGGGTTTTTACCTTGTACCATGGGGTACGATCTGCTCCTCCGATCATGATTTTCACTTGCTTGATTCCTCTTCTAAGGATTAATACCCTTTGAGAGAAATCTTTGCCTAGTACTATTAATAATTCTTTGCCTGAGTCTTTAGGAAAGACTCCTTCTTTTGTTGTGCAGATTCTGGTTCTTGAATCAACGTATGCCGCAAAATACTCTACATGATGCTCCTTATATATCACCCCGACAGTGATATATATTGGGAATGGACTTGTGGCCATGGATGTATCAGAGGTTATAAGCTCGAGCCTCTACTAGTACACCTTGTATCTTTTTTCTTTAACCGTGAATTCCATTCCATCTTGTAATCTTTCCTAAGGTTTGTGATCCTCGAGAAATTCTAGTCCCAACACTAATTGTTCTGGGAATCTTCCTGCCACTCCTTCAATTACCAGCTCAAGTTTTCCGAGTTTGAGCTGTCTTTGATATCTCTCAGTTGTTGGCTATTGAAGATAATATAGGACATCACAATGAATAGAGTTTTCCCTTTTTGTAATGTCGAATATTACTTCGACTTCTCTCCATTCTTCTGGGCATTTTAGTTTACCTTTAGTTGTGAACTTTTCTGGTTCCTGTACTACCTCTACGATCAGCTTCTTTTCCCATTTCTCACTGATCATTCTATCTTCTTCAAAAGAAATCCTTCTCTTGTCGAATTTGAGGCTATCTTGTCTGCTCCAGACTAGTTTATCTCTGATTCGTAAATCCGTGTCATGGATTGGCGGTAACTCTATTATCTCTGGCCTAATTGCACACGTAACCTTCTTGAATACCTCTGGTATCTCAATATACTCCTTCATTTGGAATAGATCCGAATGATGTGTGTTAGATAGAGCATACGAGATACTGTATGTGATAGAGTATGACCTATTCCCTTCTTTCATCAAGTCTTTGTTTTTGAAATCCTGATGAAGGATGAGTGCCCTATTGAAATCTTGGTCCGCTAGATTGTAAGTGATCCTTGGATAAATGTAGGACGCTACCTTTCCCGCTTACAGATTTCTTGAGAGTCCTCCTTGGCATGCTTCTCTTGTATTCTCGATCCTTTTATCAAAGACAGCAATATCGATTGGTATATCGATTCCTTCTTTGAGTGTTGCTTTGATAAGGATCCTAATAGCTTCAATGTGGACCCAAGATATAATCTTAGATATCTTTTCCGGGAGTTTACTGAGTTCCCTCTTGATCTCCTCATATGGAACCAGTTGCATTTCTATCATATTTCCAGTAAGCTCCACAGGGATCGCAATTTCCCCTTCGGTTACCTTATATAAGATGTTGTGCTTTCTTCTTTTGAAGCTGAGAATTCTCTCTCTGAGAATTTTCTCCAACCTTCCTACTGTGAATCCGTCGTATAGGTTGAGTCTTGGATCCTCCTTCATGATTCTAATAAGGGCTTTATGAGAAATAGATGTCTGGGAAAAGAATCCAGACATATCCTCTTGCATCTACTGTCTGAAGTTTTCTTCTTCACTCCTACTCATCTTCAGATGATTAGTTCTGACTGAAGAACTCTTCTTCATAAATGCTCTCGTCTGAGGGTATATCTTCAAACTAATATACATATACTAGATCATGGAAGTAAACTGCTTCCTCTATTTCTGGAGTTGTCTCGAACTGTCGTACTCCCCGCTTCTGGTTTTCTGGGCAATCTGGTGAGATATGCCCTCTTACTTCACATGTGTAGCAGTTGAAATCCTTGAATCTTTCATTGACTCATGTGGCTGCTCTTCAGAACGTCTTTCTTGTGGTCTCCTCTGGTTTGACTCTGAGGATGATGCTTGACTTCTTAAACTCCATCTTGATGGTCTCTCTGCCTTGATTTTTAGCTTCGGGCCTTCTGTTTAGACTAAAAGGATCTTAGTCTTCTGGACCTCCATCCTCCGCTCCTTTAGGTGTAAGGATGATATTTCTTCATCATTTTCTGCTTTCTTGGGATTCTTCCAATGATAGTTGGAAGATCATTGCTTTCACAGCATAAGGGGACTATCTTGTTGATTCCCCTTAATCTCTTGTAGTTCTTGTGTAGTGATGCTTGATGATACCACTCTGCAATCTTGGCTTTGAGGAAGGACATTCTACTTGCTATTGAATCCAGCTCGCATGGTTCATATTCTTTTATCGGCATTTCTCTCCATGGGCTTGGGATCTTGGAAAAGAACAGGTAGAATACTTCTTCCTCTTTGACCTTTGTTTCCATCTATACTCCGTGAAGAGTTTGATGTATTCATCTACGTGACAGATGTCAAGTAGTTCTAAGTTGTATAGGGCTTTCCTATACTTCTTCTTCTTTTCTTCTTCCATTCCTTCGAAGTAACCTACTGCGATGAAGTGGATCTTGAAGATCTTGGCTATCCGATCAACGCTATTGCTTAGATCTTCGCCTTCCATGGCTTCCTTCTTGACTTCGTCTGAGAGCTCCTCCAGGCGCACTTTACTGATCCTTCTAGGCTCATATTTAGGAATCTTATGAACCCTTCTTTATCTAACTCTAGCGCGCCTCTTGCGATCTTCATCACATTGGTCCACTCGTCGATCCAAGTCTCTCTGTTCTTGAAGTCTAGAGTATCGAGATTTAGGATCAACCCGTATGGATTTATTAGTTCAAGGTGAGACCGATCATATGGGGTGTTGGGCAAACTAGATCCTCGAACTTGGCTTGCTCCCGTTGACAATCCCATTGCCTTCATCCTGAAGTTTTGTTGTTGGGTTGTCTCTTCTTGTCTCATTACCTGGTCTCCATGTAGTCTAGAGGTCCCTTCGTTTTGGCCCGGATCCAGTTGTATTTGCGGAGCCTGCGATTATTGTTGTGAGCTTGAAGTTTCTCCAATATTCATCTTTAGATCTACAATTGATAGTCCTTGGAAGGACTCATATAGATCCTGTAGATATTCAAGATTTGCTCTTTCCATCCTGGGATGTGGCTTCTCCTCGAAGGATAGCAATCATCTTTTCATTTTTAGAGTTTGGCCTTGTGACCTCCGTCGTCTTCCCCTTTTGGTGTAAAAGGGGTTCTATTCCAAAGGTTAAGAGTAACCTTCCTTCTGATCTTCTCCCAGTTACTTTGGTTTTCAGGTATTCTACTTTATTTATCAGCTTCTGGATGAGGTCGAGTTGTTTGTTCTGCAACGTTTCCACCTTATCCATCTTGAGACTGATCTCAAATATCGTCCTGGATACATTTTGGCAATATTCTCTAAAGAATCTCACCGTCTTCTGTAATTCACTAAGATCTTGGTTCATCTTAGAGTTATCTGTTTCGATCTCCTTCCACTCTGTCATTCGGTCTAATATGAAAAGTGATAGGGCTTGCAGATTTCTCTTGGACCATGGTTTGGTCGTTTCCTCCATTGTTCTTGTTTGGGGACTTGTCCATGGATCTCGGTGAAACTTCGAATTTTCACTATATTCCTTGGTAATTCTTTGTAATATCTTATCTCTATCTGGCGGCATTCCTCCAGATGTTCCTCTTTGGTGTGGTTAGCACGGGCATCCGCTAGTTTCCACCTTCGATCGAGATTATCCCAAAATCGATCAACGTTCTCGTATTCTTTCTCTACATATTGTCTACACAATACATTATAGTATTGCTGTATAGAGCTGCTTGTCTCGTCATATCCAACGGGCTAGAAGTCCTTGTTGCTCCACCTTTGAATAGGGCTAGTAGCCCTGTTACACTCGAATGTCGAACTTTCGTTCGGATCTATATTTCTTTGAAACTCTTCTCTCGTTAAGTGATATAAGTTTATAATAATTTTTTCATTCATAAATATATAAACCTAGGGCTCTGATACCATTTTGAAGCATGCTAGAAAGTAGAAGAAAATCTGGCTTAAAGTGAATATAAGATGAGTATAATATAAGTTTTTGATTTATAGGTTTTTGATTCGGGGCTATTTTAAGAAGATATTAAGTAATTTCCAAAAAAAAATTTCGGAATTACCTGCAAGTGACCTGCTATGACCTGTAATAACACTGTTTTGTTGAGCTAAGTAAACATAATGGATGGATTTCAAAATTTTCCAAACATAAAGGATAATTTTCAAAAAATGGAAAACCTATGGACTGAAATAATAATTGGGCAAAGTTAATGGACAAATAAATATATTATCCCTTGGGCGGACGCTCAAAATGGAAAATGATACCCTTGAAAGCGAATGAAGGGAATATTTATTAATTTATTTTAGAAATTTATTTATTTAAAGGAAAAAATTTGTGCGAGACCGTCTCACAGATCTCATTCCGTGAGAAGGATCCCATAATGACCTGATGAAGCGCCTCTTACGGTATTTTTACTTCATCCGTTAAAACAATGACAATCAATGGCGTAGTGGTACCAACTATTTTGCAAACGTCTGACTGCCTTGACCCGTGTTCGAATTTGTCATTATATTCCCTTTTTTATTTTTTAATAAATAATTTTCTGTTTTTCTTTTAAAATACTAATTTACTATTAATTAAATTTTTTTTAAAAAAAAAGTCCTAACATTGTAAAGAAGTAATAACATTTTCAAATAAAAAGTAAAAAAGTGAAAATGTCTAACTAAACTATTCCATTTTATTAATAATTAATACCATAAATAAAATGTTATAATATTTTCAATAAAAAGTGATATTTGATCAAAGAAAAGTGATAACTATACAATTAAATTATTTCATAATAACTAGGCTAATTATAGTGTTCACCCGGGTGCTCCCATATACAAATATAAACAAAAACATATACAATTATGAGTAAAAATGAATACAATTTATTTTTTTGTTTTTTTAATGAAATATTAAGTGTAAAAAAATATACAATTTAAAAAAACATATATACATTAGAATAAAAATTATACACATATGATTACTAATTTTTTTAATGAAAAATTTAGAGTGAAAAAAGTATACAATTATTACGAAACACGTATACAAAATAGAATAACATGTATACAAAATAGAATAAAAAATTATACACATATGAGTGCATCCAATATACACTCTAATAACTAATAGGATAGATAAAAAGTGATAATGTGTTTAATAAAAAATAATAGAGAGACTCTCTTGTAAGACGGGTTATTTGTGAGATGGGTGTGAGACCCATCATTAAAGTATGCTTATTGTAGAAATAAAGTATACATATTTGTAGTTAAAGTACATCAATAATAAATTATATTATAACATGTTAAAATCATACTTTAATACAAATTCAGCATACTTTAGAAACCATACTTTAACAATCATTAAATATATTTTATTTAAATAATAGACATACTTTAATACGTCTCACAAACCGTCTCATATAAATAGCGTCTCATAAGAGAATTTGTCAAAATAATATTTAATTAATGAAAAATGATAACCATATAACTGAAAAATTTTACAAATAATTCGTTAGATAAAAATAGGTTATAACATATTTAACAAAAAGTGATATCTAATTAATGAAAAATGATAACTATATAAACAAACAATTTTATGAACACTTCGTAAGATAAATAGTGATAATATTTTTAATAAATTTAATATTTGATTAATGAAAAGTGATAATCATATAATAAAATAATTTTATAAACACTTTGTAAGATAAGTAAAAAGTAATAACATTTTTAATAAAAAGTGATATATAATTATGAAAAAGTGATAACATTTTTTTACATTATATAATAAAAAAACAGGTTACTTTTAATATAAAATTAATTAATAAAACAATTCAATTAAAGGGTAGGTCTTGTGTGAGATCGTCTCACGTGAGACCATTTTTTACTTTTTAAAATGGTTACTCCCTCCGTCCCCTTAATACGTATCTATTTTTCCATTTTGGTTCGTCCCATTACAAAGTATCAATTTCCCTTTTTGGATTAATGTGACCTACAACTACTACACATGTCCTCACACTCAATACTAATACAACTACCCACTACACATTAAAATATTATTTCTCTCACCTTACTATACATTAAATTATTATACTCTTTATCACGTGCAAAAAGTCAACGGATACCTTTCAAGGGGACGGATGGAGTATCACTTTCGCTATAAAATGTTACCACTTTAGCTATAAAATGTTATCACTTTTTATTTATACTATAAATTATTCATGAAATAGCATCATCACTTTTCATTAATTTATTATCACTTTTCTGTATAAAATTTGTCACTTTCTGACCGTCTCACGTAAGCTCTTACATGAGACGGTCTCACACAAGTCTTTGCCACATTTAAAATATTATTAAAAAAAACTACGTGTGATTTTCTTAATTTCATATTTTTGAATTATATTTATTACATAATAATTATATTAAGGATATGTCTTGCGTGAGACCGTCTCACGTGAGACCATTTTTTTACTTTTTAAAATAGTTATCACTTTCGCTATAAAACGGTATCACTTTCGCTATAAAATGTTATGACTTTTTATTTGTACTATAAATTGTTCATGAAATAACATTATCACTTTTCATTAATTTATTGTCACTTTCCTTAATAGATGTTATCACTTTTTGACCGTCTCACATAAGGGCTTACATGAGACAGTATCACACAAGTCTTTGCCTAAATGATTTTCCTAATTATATAATTATTTAAATAAATAATAATATACATTAAATAATAATAAAATGTAAAATAAAAACGAAAAATGATTAAAAAAATAAAATATAGAAAATGATTGAAAAAATCTAGTAGAATGCATGCAAGATTAGGAAGTTACAGGTTTGCGGGTGGATATTAATAGCGCCAAGCCAGATTAGCGGGTGAATATTTGGATCAAATAGATCCATTTCGTGAGACGGTCTCGCATAAGACCTAATCTTATTTAAATTTTAAAATAAATTAAAATTGATATTTAATCAAAAAAATCTATGTGTCGCCAATCGATTGAACTGTGAATTTTTACTGTTTTTATAATAATATTATAATTAATATAAGAATAATAATTATTGGGGTTTTGGGTGAGACCACACATCATAATTGGTGAAAGGCATTGTCCATTAACCCAAATGAATATATTTTATTTTTAATTAAATAAAAAATTAAATAAAACGCAGGCCTTATTTGGGGAATTAAGCTAATTAAACAGCCAACATTCTGTCAGTGCTGTTCACGTAATTTTAGGTTTTTTTTTAACTTTTAATAAAAGATATTTACTACCTATTACTATTATTAATTATTATTATTATTATTCTTATTATTATTATTATTATTAGGGTAAGTCTTGGGTAAGACCGTCTCACAAATTTTTTTTACGTGACATGGATCCTATCTTATCAATTAAGATAAAATAAAAATAAAAAATAAATAAAAATTAAAGGAAAGCAACGGCTATGTATGGTTTCCTTAATTAAAATTAACAATTTTAGCGGCTAACCTTTAAGGCAAGTAAACAACCTTCACGCAAACAAATTACAAATTAGGATTTTTATGTCAAATCAATAATTAATTTTCACTTTTAATAAAGAAATTATTATTATTATCCATTATTATTATTATTATTAATTATTCAATAATAATAATAATATATTTTAAATAATTTAATTATTCTATTATCATCACTTTATTTTATTCAAGTATCACTTTATACTAAAAATGTCATTACTTTTTATTTATTATATGAATAGTTCATAAATAATTTAACTAAGGGACACCTATTTGCATCCCCTGATTTATTAAACAAATTCCAATCACTAAATACACTCCATTAAAATTATAATAAACATGTATCAATTACTGCCCATACCATTTTACCCTTTTTAATTAAAATTAAAAATAAGCTAAAAAGAAGTGTTGAAATAGAAAGAAAATCTGGCGACTCCATCACATGACCAAATAAATGGGCGTCGCCGCTGCGGAGACCCGGTGGTTCTCCTCCACATTCAGCTCTCGGAGACTGAGGTACGGCAGTGGGCCCAATCCCGGCCTGCTGGTCATCTTGTACGGGGTGGAGGATCCGCTCCTGCTCTCGGTGGTGTAAACAGGGTATTAAAGGAAATAGTTGACTTACCATGTACTCTTCATTCTTTGATTTATTAGATCCACAATTTACGGATCCATTATCAGAAACAATTGTAAATACACTTGTATATAATGAGAATCAAACTCCTCATCACAGATTGTGATGATCGATTATTTTCATCTCATATGGTATCAGCTGGATATCGTAAACCCTAATCCTTCTCCCTTCTGTTCTCTTTCTCTCACGGCCATCTTCCGTTCTTCTCTCTCTCGCTCCTTTCCTCCTTCATCCCTTATCCATGGCAGCCCCCGCCCCGTCTCCCTCCTCACAGACGACCGCCATGATCAACTTAGTTCAAATCAAGCTTTCCACTGCCACCTATCTCATGTGGAAACGGCAGTTCGTGTCCATGGCAGCCACGTTTGAGATGCTTGATCTCATCGATGGCTCATCCTCATCTCCCCCTACGTCTGTCACTTCTGCTACGGGTGAGCTCTCCCCTAATCCTGATTACTCCGCCTGGAACTTATGAGATCAGAAGCTTCTTGGTGTCTTGTATGCCACGCTTGAACCGGAAGCCATGGCGGAAGTTCTTGACTGCACCACTGCTCGAACCGCTTGGGAAGCGTTGTAGTCGGCCTTTGCTCACGCTTCCACCTCGCGCGCCAACCAACTGCGCGAAGAACTGCTCTCCTTACGCCGTGATGATCAATCGGTGACAGATTACGGCCGCCGCTTCAAACTGCTTTGCGATCAGTTGTCGGCTATCCAACGGCCGGTGGATGAGAACGACAAAAGCCACTGGTTTCTACGGGGGCTCGGTCACTCGTTTGCCAATTTTGCAGACACGAGGATGGCGCTGCAACCCATGCCGCTGCTCCGCGATCTCCTTCATCAAGCAGTCCAATTTGACCTCTTGACGCGCTCGATGGAACGGCCGGCAGCCTTGCCATCTCCGGCTGCCTTCACGGTCAGCGACGATCAGAATGAGGATCGTCGTGCTTCTGTCCCGCAGCGTGGTCGAGGTGGTGGCTTCGCTTCTGGTCAGCGTGGTCGGGGTGGCTTCGGTCGCGGTGGCAGGCGCGTTTACACGCCTCGCTGTCAGTTGTGTCGGGGCGAACACTACGCTGACAAGTGTCCGCGTTTCCTTCAACTCCAAGGCTATGCTGGTGGACGGCCGGGTTCTGTTCCTGCTGTTCCTCCCTCCAACAATGCAGACCTTGCTCAAGCTTTCCATGCCGCATGCAATGTTTCTTCTTCAAATACAAACTCGGATTGGTATGTGGATTCCGGGGCATCTGCGCACATGACTCCTCACAATGATCATTTGGATTCTTTTGCACCATATTCTGGTAACAGCTCCGTCACTGTTGGCAATGGAAATTCATTAAACATTTCTCATATTGGTTCCCGTCGTATTTTCCCCGATATTGATTTGATGAATGTTTTTGTTGTGCCGGGCCTCACTAAAAACTTACTCTCTATTAGCAAATTGACTTCGGATTGTGATGTTGATATTGTGTTCTCTGACAAGTCTTTTGCTATTCAGAATCGCCTGACAAAGAAGGTTCTAGCTCAGGGAAGGTGTGAGAATGGGCTTTACGTTTTGGAACGTGGTACAGCAGCCTTAGTTGCTGCACTTCATAATAAAAACTTACGTGCTAGCTTTGGCTTATGGCATTTGCGCCTAGGCCATGTTTCACCTAGTGTTATTTCCTTGTTAAATAAATTGGGTTATTTGTCTGTTACATCCATTTTACCAGACCCTACTGTTTGTTCTTCATGTCAGTTGGCTAAGAGCAAAAAACTTCCGTTCTCTTTAAATGAGAAACGTGCCCCCTGTGTTCTTGATTTGGTGCATTGTGATTTGTGGGGGCCTGCTCCTGTTGTTTCCTCTGCTGGTTATAGATATTATGCTGTTTTTGTTGATGATTACTCACGTTTCTCATGGCTTTATCCATTATCTGCTAAATCGGAATTCTTTGATGTGCTGGTTCGATTTCACAAATTTGTCTGCACACAATTTTCTCGCTCCATCAAGGTTTTCCAATCTGATGGGGGCACTGAGTTTGTGAACAACCGAGTTGCTGATTTTATGGCTAATAATGGTATTTTGCACCGGCTATCCTGTCCTTATACTCCGCAGCAAAATGGCAGGGCAGAACGTAAACACAGGCATATCACTGAAACTGGTCTCTCCATGTTATTTCATGCCTCTGCGCCTCCATCTTTATGGTTTGATGCTTTTTCCACTTCGGTATTTGTCATCAATAGGCTACCATCGGTTGTTCTTCAAAATAAATCCCCGTATGAAATGCTGTTTAACAGTGTTCCGGATTACGCACTTTTCAAACCATTTGGTTGTCGGGTTTTTCCCTTCCTGCGTGATTATGCCTCAAATAAACATTCACCACGGAGTAAATCTTGCATTTTTTTGGGATACAGCAGTAATTATAAGGGTTTTCGATGCTTCGATCCGTCTTCCGCCCGCATTTACATTACTAGGCATGCTCAATTTGATGAGCAGACATTCCCTTTCTCTGGTAAGGTTCCTCAGTCGGCTCAGAACCTGCCCATTGCGAGCTTCTTGGATCCTGTTCCTCCAATCGTGATCGACTCTCCTTCTTCCACTCGGTCTCCACTGCATACGGACCCGGAGTTGGTCGATGATGCTTCTCTTTGTGCCCCTGCGCTTGTTGAACCCCCTGGACATCATGTCATCCCGGAAGCTCCTCCGGCGCTGCCCGTTGCTCCGGCGCCGCCTCCTGCACAGCCGGGTCCCCCGGCACAGCCGCCGATCCCTCCTGCTAGGCCCACTCATTCAATGGTCACCCGTGCAAAGGATGGGATTTTCAAACCACGGTATCCTGTTGATCTGACCTACACAGCTTTACTTAGCTCTCTAACCACTACTTCTGAGCCTCGTGGTTTCAAGTCGGCCTCGAAATTTCCTCATTGGATGGCTGCTATGCATGAGGAAATTGATGCACTAATGAAGAATCAGACTTGGGATTTGGTTCCTGCTCCTCCGGGAGTAAACATTGTCGGTTCCAAGTGGGTGTTTCGGACCAAATACAGGTCCAACGGCTCGATTGAACGACACAAAGCTCGACTTGTCGCTCAAGGATTCACTCAAATTCCTGGCTCTGACTTTCACCATACCTTTAGCCCTGTTGTTAAGGCCGCCACGGTTCGCCTAGTCCTGGCTCTCGCTGTCCATCATCAATGGCCTCTGCATCAATTGGATGTTAAAAATGCCTTTCTGAACGGGGTCCTATCCAAGCCAGTCTATATGGCTCAGCCACCGGGATTTGTTGATTCGCGTAATTCATCTCATGTTTGTCACCTTAAGAAGGCTTTGTATGGTCTTCGCCAAGCTCCATTGGCTTGGTTTCAGCGGATTAGTACTTATTTGGCAACCCTGGGGTTTCGGCAGACTCAGTCTGACTCTTCATTGTTCTGTTTCCACAAAGGGACCTCCCTTTTATATCTTCTCCTTTATGTTGATGATATCATTCTTACAGGAAATAATCCGGGCTTAATTCAGCGCTTTATTGATCGCACTCACAAAGAGTTTGCTATTAAGGATCTTGGCAAACTGACCTATTTTTTAGGGCTTGAGGTTTCTTACAGTTCTCGTGGCTTTTTGGTTGGCCAGGCAAAATATGCTCGGGATATTTTAGAGCGTGCTGCTATGCTCGATTGCAAACCTGTTTCCACTCCACTTGCAGTCGGAACTTCCTTGCAGAGTACTGGTTCGTTGTTTGATGATCCAACTCTTTATCGCTCTTTGGTTGGTGCATTACAATACCTCACTATTACTAGGCCTGATCTCTCATTCGCTGTGAACACTGTCAGTCAGTTTCTACATTCTCCCACTGTTGATCACTTCTCTTCTGTTAAGCGCGTTCTTCGATATGTTAAAGGCACGATACATTATGGTCTCACTTTCACACATCATCCACAAAAGACGATTGTGGGGTATTCTGATGCGGATTGGGCCAGGTGCGTGGAGACCCGACGCTCTACATATGGATACTCGATTTTTTTTGGAGGCAATCTCGTCTCCTGGAGCGCCAAGAAGCAGCCTACTGTCGCCCGCTCGAGTTGTGAGTCTGAATATCGGGCTTTGGCTAACACCAGTTCGGAAATCGTTTGGCTGTTGAATTTATTGCATGAGCTCCACCAGTCACCCGTTACTCCGGCAACTTTACTGTGCGACAACAAAAGTGCAATTTTTTGGTCTCAGAATCCGGTGGCACATAAACGTGCCAAACATATCGATATCGACTGTCATTTTATTCGCGAACTAGTTTCCTCCGGCAGGTTGCACACTCAGTTCGTTCCGTCTCATCTTCAGCTAGCAGATATTTTTACCAAGGCCTTACCACGATCAGTTTTTGAGTTCTTGCGTACCAAGCTTTGCGTTTGCTTGCACCCCATGCAGTGCTTGAAGGGGGGTATTAAAGGAAATAGTTGACTTACCATGTACTCTTCATTCTTTGATTTATTAGATCCACAATTTACGGATCCATTATCAGAAACAATTGTAAATACACTTGTATATAATGAGAATCAAACTCCTCATCACAGATTGTGATGATCGATTATTTTCATCTCATACAGGGCCCGATATGGAGGTAATGGGCGGTGGTGGAAAAGGTCAGGGGCGGCGGCGGGCGGCGGGCAGCCATTTGGGGAGCCTGAAGAAGAGGTTGTGCCACTAGCGTTTCTTGGTTTTCTTGATTTTCTGGGAGGATTCGTCTCTGGAGATGGGCTTCTATAACTAGAAATGCAAATCCATGGATCTTGAGGATGAATCCCTCTTCTGCTTACGAGCTTCTTCAAGAACCTGCGAACACCATGAAAATGGAATCAAGAAGTATAACTTTATTTTGGATGATTAATGGGGAAGAAGGAGGACCTGAAAGTAGTCAATTTAAGGTTCGAATCATAATCAGAGAAGTGTTGAGGTTGAGAAATGGAGAAAATTGGGGGTTTTGATGGACATGGAGAAAATTGGCATACAGTTAGTCGCCCATGAATCTGAGTATCTGAATTATGATAAAGTTGGGGGGAAATGGATTGTCCATTTCTTAATTCGCTGAAATAAACGACAGAGTAATTAGCAATGTAGTGGCCCTGGATTTTCAGAGGGTGGAACTAGGGTGGTGGGTGGATGAGAACTGCAATGGTGCATCCAATGGAACCTGTACGCCGGTGAAACGGCGAATTGGATATAAATGGGATGCATTTAGAAATTCAATTGGGGTTTGTATAACAATTATAATAACTAATTTTATTTTATTATTTATATGTATTTACGTCTTTTTAAATAAATATATTTTGAATTTATAAATTATTGGGGTTCCTTTATTAAATTCGAGGGTGCAAATAACCGCCCCCTTTAACTAAATGGTTATCACTTTTTGTTTATCATGTATCACATTTTTTTAAAAAAATACTATCACTTTTTATTATTCGAGTAAATGATACTTCGTGAAATAATTCGATTATACGAATATCACTTTTCTTAGATTAGGAATTAGTTTTTATTAAATTTTTATCACATTTTATCCATTCTATAAATTATTTGTAAAATACACTTTGATAATTAGTTATCACTTTTTATTAAAGATTTTATCACTTTTTATTAAAATGTTATCACTTTTCACTCATATTATAAATTGTTCATGTAATAGTTTACAGCATTGTTATCACTTTTCATCAATTGAGTATCACATTTTATAAATTTAAAATATTTAAATAAAAAAATAAATTAAATAAATAATAAATTTAAATTAATAAAAATTTTAATAGTAAAAATATTATTTAGAAAATAACATTATATATATAATATATATAAAAGACCTAATTGATTTACTTTTACAATTAAATTTTCAATTTTCTAATTTGAGTACAAAAAAATAGGGCCTTAAAAATATAATTAATGGGTTAATGGGTGATCCGTCTCACAAAAGGGGATCCGTGAGACGGTCTCACCCAAGTCTTTTCCTTATTATTATTATGGGTTTATTACTGATAGATACGTGTTTTCATAAACTAATTATTAGGAGATACAAAATTAAATTGGAGTACTAAGGGATTGATGAGTGTGTAAATTCACGAATCTTACATCTGGATTTGTGCTATTATGAGGTGTTTGAAGGTTGTAATCGGTTGTAAACCGATATATAGTGTGTTAAGTCACGAATAAGGTGTTATTGAAGCCGTTTGAGTGGTTTTTCGAAGGAAATCGGAGTGGAAGTGTTGAAAACTGAAGAAAGGAAGTCGTAGCCATCCATTTGGGTGAAGCAGGAGGTCAATTCGACCTGTTGAAAGAGAATTCAACCAGGCCTGCTGGTCGAATTGGATGCAGAACACGAACATGAAGAGGATTCAACCACGACAGGGGAATTCGACTAGGGCATCTGGTCGAATCCTGATCAAATTGATCGGTGGCGAAGCCAATTCGACCACGTCATGTCAATTCGATCAGGACCTCTGGTCGAATTGAGCGTCTGGGACTTACAGTAGGCCAATTCGACCTAGAGGGGAGAATTCGACCAGTTGTGTTGGTCGAATTGAGCCTCGGAAACTTACTATATCCGTATTTTTACTCCCTCAATGCTTGTGATCACTTAAAAAGCTCATTCCAGGCCCGGGAGGCGCGATTACAAGTATAAAAGAAGGCTTATGCAGCAGTATAGGGGATTCGAAAAAGGAGAAAATAACAAGAGAGCCATAAGAGAAGGCACAACCATACCACACCACACAATGGGGGATCACCCCCAACCATCATCTACATCCTTTCATCTATCCATCCATCACTTTGAAGATTCGTCTGTGGAATCAAGAGGAGGATTCAAGACGGAGAAGAATGCGACGACGTCTACATCTAGGATTTCATTCGTTTCCTAATTTATCTTGTATTTTCCGGACATCCGGGTAAGATCTATCCAACACCCATGATTGTTCTTCGTAACATCATGAACTAGAGCCTTTTTGGTAGAACTAGGGTTGTGAAGGTTTTTACGAATTAATTGAACTTTTGTGTGTAAACTCCGTACAACACTACTTGTGGATTTATTTTATATATGATTGTACTTTTTTAATTCATACTCACAGTCGTTTTGTGCATCATTAACTGTTATGTAGAGTCTGAATACATATCTTGGTTATTGATTGAGTGCGTTCATTGCTAGCAGGATTCTATGTTATGATTCTAAGTGAGGGGACTCCGAAGCTTCATTAGAACTATCATATATGAATACTTATTAATTGAATTGAATTCGGGTTATTAAGTAGGATAAAGAGGATAACTTCATAGTACATATAAAGGGAGATCATATCGGGTTAGAGTACCAATTGGTCAGGGAAATAATTGATACTGATAGTACCTAGAAAGGGGGGTTGGAATTATATCTCTTGCTCCGAGGTTATTCACACATGTTACACGCATGTTTACTTCTGTCTATAGAGTAGATATGCATGGTTTAGTGATGCGTCCATATTCCACAAGGTAGAGTCGAACATCAACAGACGAAAGGGAGATTAATGAGTAAAACTGGATTATCCTAGAGCTACCTATTCTCATACTTGATCCACTTTCGTATTCTTCTAGTGATACTATATTTTATTTGTTATTTTAATTCATTGTTTAGTAGTTAATAATAAATTCACAACTTTTATTGCCTTGTCTTAATTAATTTAGTAAATAATTAAATTGATAATACGCCGTCCTGTGGGTTCGATATTCACTTGGTCGCTTGCTTAAGCTGCAATTGATATCATTAATACTTGGGGATTAATTTTGCGTGCAAAGAAAATGCGCATCAAGTTCTTTGTGCCATTGCCGGGGACAGCTGTTATTATTAGTTTATTATTTATAATTTGATTATGACTTCTATTTGTGATTATTTAGCTCTATCTAACCTTGAATTTTTCTGAGGTACTTGTGCACGAGAAAAAGGAGAGGAAGGAAAAGAAGGAATAACACATTGAGCTAAACAATGCCGGAGCAAGGCAGAATCTGGATAATGTTGTCATACGTAAAATTTTCACGTACAATGGGATTTGCAACATGGGGTTGATAGGAGCAAGGGAGAAAGATGATGATTTTGAGATACATCCCGCTCTTATTAACATGGTAGAGAAGAATCATATCAACACCTCAAAAGATTTTTTTGGTTATGCAAACACTCAAAAAGGTGTTGGAGCTAATGATCATGCTAGACGGATCGTCTTATTCAAGTTTTCATTAATTGATAAGGCGGAAGCTTGGTATGAGACTCTTGATGCCACATATTGCACTACATGGGACCAACTGCATCAGAAGTTCTTAGAGAGATACATGTCACCCTCAAGGATCTTAAGAATGAAGCAAGAGATCACCCAATTTGTTATGAATCAGGGTGAGAAATTTTATTAGCCGTAGGATAGCTTTAAAGACATGTTCAGCAGGTGTCCACAACACGGAATATCTAAGGCTCAGTACATAAGCATCTTCTACTATGGATTGGATTGTGAGTCGCGTGTTTTTATTGATGCATCTTTAGGAGGAGCGCTGTTATCTAAGACAGCACTTGAAGTGGAAAAGTTATTCGAAAACATCTCTATGAATTCACGTGACTGACCTATGGAGAGAGATAGAGGATTATATGTACTTGGCAAGGTAGCGCAAGTTGAACATCAAACGGTGAAGCCGAATAGGGATGATGAGATCGTCTCTAGTTTAACTCATATCAACAATCTACTAGAGTCCCAGCAGAAGCAGATTACAGAGTTGACACAAAGGGAGCCTAGTATGCGGCAGCACGAAGTGAAGAGTATTGAAGATACCTTCAATCGATACATGGCTGAGAATGATACAAGGATTGATCGTCTTGAGGATACCATGAATGTTGATCATGCATATTTATCTAAGCAGTTGAAGGACCTTACTTTGATTATGGGGCAGATGACCATGAACGTGAATCAATTGACACAAAAATTGAAAGATAAAGCCATCACGTTAAGGTCTGGAACACAGTATGAGGGACCGATGATGCCAGAAATGAATTTTGAAGCATCAGGAGCTCGATTCGACCCCAATTCAACCAACACTTCAGGTCGAATTCAGTTGGAGAGGTCGAATTGGACGCCTGGACGTGATTTAGAAGCAAAAGAACCTCGATTCGACTAAAACCACTTCAATTCGACCAGCAGACTAGGTCGATTTGAGGTCGAATCTCACCTTCCAGAGCACTCTATTTCACCAGAAGCCCAATTCGACTAGAAACCATTCAATTTGACCAGATCCTCAGGTTGAATTGAGGTCGAATCGGAGGGCAGAAATCATACAGAGAGCCAATTCGACCAGAGGGACTTCAATTCGACCAGACCTACAAGTTGAATCTAGGACGAATCGAGCATACAGTGTGAGAATAGACTTCCAGGTGCACAATTCGACCACTACATATCCAATTCGACCAGCAGCCCTGGTCGAATTCAGGTTGAACCCAACTATTCTGCACCATTTTCCATGTCGAATGCTCTACATGATGTTGATGTTACTCCAGTACCATTACATAAGCAGAATACTGAGCTTACAATGGAGAAGAAGTGGGATAGAGTAAAGAAGTTGAGAGCCGAGAAGCTTAGACTGCAGATGAATAAAGAAGATGTGGTTTTCTCTTTTGATCATGCAATGAAGATGCCCATGGAGACTCAATCATGCAAGAGCATAGACGTAGTTTCTAACTTGTTTAATCTTAATTTTTCTAAGACAGATGATTCTGAATTTAAATGGAAGATTGACAAGGAGGTGTCTAGACAACCATGAGAGGAAGGAAATTCCAAGGATCATATTCTTGTTACCAAGAAAGGTGAGGTGTTGAGTTTAGACAAGAAGAGGGAAAGAAAGTACTTGAAGGTGAGGATGCGAGATGACCGCCATCATATCCAGTAGTACAAAGTGGTAAACCGTCATGACTCTTTGACGTTAAACATGAGCGTCTGTTGGGGGCTTGCCCTTCCATTTTATTGCTTTATTATTTCTTTCGTGTGAGTAAGAATTTTTTTATATTTAAGGTGCTTACTAATCGGCAATTACATCTCTTTTCAAACTTAGTTTCGACTTATGTTTCTACTAAGTTTTGGGGGGTGTGATGTACTTACCTCATTGAAGCACTAAGAGTATAATCTTTTCTTTGTAATGTTTGCTAGGAGAGTTGATTTTTTGCTGTATGTTGAAACTTTAATCGATTTTGATGTGTCAATTTTTTGCAATTTGCCTAGTGTTAAGTGGTGTTTCTAGTGTGTGGAGTCGATTAGATAGTCAATTAAGTCTTTCTTAGAGTTATCCTATTTTATTATTGATGAATCTTGTGATGATGA
This sequence comes from Pogostemon cablin, assembly GCA_023678885.1. Classification (NCBI taxonomy): domain Eukaryota; kingdom Viridiplantae; phylum Streptophyta; class Magnoliopsida; order Lamiales; family Lamiaceae; genus Pogostemon; species Pogostemon cablin. The sequence continues at coordinate 8,702,107 of CM043008.1, read as the reverse complement.
GTGTGCTTGAGCTTTGATGATTGAAAATGGTAACTAGGTGGCAAGACGAATTTTACACTGAGGGTTTGACTCGAGGAGCTCGTGCATTTTGAAGGATAAATCAAGATGTGTGTGTCTTATTTGAGTGGCATGTACTATATATTGTCATATTTGATCATCTCGAATGTGGATTGTGAGGAGCGACTATGATGCATGAGTTGGATTGTTTGAGACACTTGTATGATTGACTATGCTGTATGAGTTTTTGGATTTTGTGCATTCATATGTTCATGTGTTAATTTTCATTGATGAGAAGCATGTATAATTTGATAAGTATGTAGAGTTCTTGTGAAATTGATCTTGATTATGTGCTATGAGGAGTACTTAGGATTCTATTTACCCATGTGAGGATTTGAGTCTTTTAATCATGCTTGATCATGATAGTTTACTCTTGAGAGAATCATTCATATGAACGTATTCTAGAACTTGGCTTGGAGTCTTGTGTGAGACTTACAATTGGTGAATTGCTAGGATATGATCTTAGGCCATTCTTGATTACTTGAGTTACTTAGCCAAATTTTACCTTCCCATTGATTATGTATATCTTCGGTAGCCCCGTTTGAGCCTTAAAAAAATTCTTTGGCAAGCCGAATAAAAGAGCCTTATTTAACCTTTACTTGAGCTTTGTTTAAATACCCTATTCATTGGTAGAGAGTTGAGGTGAATAATTGTTGCAAGAAGAAAAAGGAAGATAAAATGTGGTTGAGTAAAGTAAAAGAAGTGTATGGTTAATTCTTGTTTAGGGGTAGTGCCTGAAACTGGTACCCCGATTGCTGTTAAAAAGGGTAGTACCTACAACCGGTACCCGAGTTATCAAAAGAAGAATGATGTTGATGCAAGAAAGAGAAGGGAAGTTCGAAAATTGCAAGTGCAAGAGAAGAAATTGGAGGAGAATATGTAGCCGAATGAAGAAAGTAATAACCTCCAAGGTAACTCTCTACTAGTGTTTGAGTCACTTTATCTAAATTTTCCTACCCTTTCCAAAGAGCCAACATTACAACCCAAAAACAAGTCCTTTGTGATCCTAGTTATGAGTTGATTGTGAGTTGATTTTTGAGACCCTTGCTAAGCTTATGGTTACGCGTGAGTATGGATTGAGTATGAGCATATATATTAACCGTTTAAGTGCAACGAGCACTTGAGTGAGAGAGTAAACACTTATCTTGTGAGCTAGATGACTTAGTGCTCCGAATGGTAATATGATTAGGTGATGTTTTGCATGAATGATATGTATGATGCAGGAAATACTTATTTTTAATTGATGAAGTTGCATGTGTAATATTTGTGTACATGGTGATTCTCGTGAATTATACACGACTCCTTGTTTTGATTGCGTTGCCTCGGGACGAGCAACATGTAATTTGGGGGGTTTGATGAGTGTGTAAATTCATGAATCTTGCACCTGGATTTGTGCTATTATGAGGTGTTTGAAGGTTGTAATCGGTTATAAACCGATATATATTATGTTAAGTCACGAATCAGGTGTTATTGAAGTCGTTTGAGGGGTTTTCGAAGGAAATCGAAGTGTTGGAAACTGAAGAAAGGAAGTCGTAGCCATCCGTTTGGGCGAAGCAGGAGGTCAATTCGACCTATTGGAGGAGAATTTGACCAAGCCTGCTGGTCGAATTGGATGCAAAACATGAACAGGAAGAGGATTCGACCACGACAGGGGAATTCACCACCAGGGCATCTGGTCGAATCCTGGTTGAATTGATCGATGGCAAAGCCAATTCGACCACGTCATGTCAATTCGATCAGGGAGGCGTGATTACAAGTATAAAAGAAGGCTTATGCAGCAGTATAGAGGATTCGAAATAGGAGAAAACAACAAGAGAGCCATAAGAGAGGCCACAATCATACCACACCCCACAAGGGGGATCACCCCCCAACCATCATTCGCATCATTTTCTACATCCATCCATCACTTCAAAGATTCGTCTGTGGAATCATGAGGAGAATCAAGAGGAGGATTCAAGACGGAGAAGAACGCGACGATGCCTACATCTAGGGTTTTATTCGTTTCCTAATTTATCTTGTATTTTTCGAACATTCGGGTAAGATCTATCCAACACCCATGATTGTTCTTCGTAACATCATGGGCTAGCGCCTTTTTGGTAGAACTAGGGTTGTGAAGGTTTTTACGAATTAATTGAACTTTCGTGTGTAAACTTCGTACAACACTACTTGTGGATTTATTTTATATATGATTGTGCCTTTTTAATTCATACTCACGGTCGTTTTGTGCATCATTAACTGTTATGTAGAGTCTGAATACATATTTTGGTTATTGATTGAGTGCGTTCACTGCTGAGCAGGATTCCGTGTTTTGATTTAAGTGAGGGGACTCCGAAGCTTCATCAGAACTATCATATATGAATACTTATTAATTGAATTAAATTTGGGTTATTAAGTAGGATAAAGAGGATAATTTCATAGTACCTATAAAGGGAGATCATATCGGGTTAGAGTACCAATTGGGCAGGGAAATAATTGATACTGATAGTACCTAGAAATGGGGGGTGGAATTATGTCTCTTGCTCTGAGGTTATTCATACGTGTTACACACATGTTTACTTGTGTCTATAGAATAGATATGCATGGTTTAGTGATACGTCCATATTCCACAAGACAGAGTCGGACATCAACACACGAAAGGGAGATTAATGAGTGAAACTGGATTATCCTAGAGCTACATATTCTCCTACTTGACCCACTGTCGTATTCTTCTAGTGATACTTTATTTTATTTGTTATTTTAATTCATTGTTTAGTAGTTAATAATAAATTCACAACATTTATTGCCTTGTCTAAATTAATTTATTAAATAATTAAATTGATAATACGCAATCCTTTGAGTTTGATATTCACTTGGTCGCTAGCTTAAAATGCAATTGATATCCTTAATACTTAGGGATTAATTTTGAGTGCAAAGAGACCGCGCATCAGGGATACATTCTAATATTTCATTTTTCCAAGTTTACTCTTAGTAAACTTAACACAGATGTACAATTTGGTGCACAACAATTTACAATTCGGTGTACACAGATGCGAACATGGACACGAACGAGCCATGTCAGCAACACAAACACACAATCAAATGTACACTAATATTCAAAATACAACAATGAACACAAATGTTCAAAATACATCAATGTTAAGCAATTCAACAGACAAAAAAACATGCATGCACAATCATTTTCCTCATGCTTTAAAGCACACTGATGATAAAAAACACCGACAGAAGATTATACGACTTGAATAATAAGTAAGAGTATTTATGTACATCCATGTTCAAATATAAAATTTGTGAAAACTTCTCAACCAACAATCAAATTCTGTCAACGTAACACCAAAATCGAGAGATTTAACAAAAAATTACAACACCGATCCAATAAAAAAAGTTCAATTATTTACTTACTGTACATTGGTGTACAACAAATTCAACATCTGTACATTGGTGTACAGCTAGAAGATCATCGGCGTAAAATTGATTCCCAGATCTGGTTTGGAGATATATCACCAGGATCGATGATCGATCCATCGACAATGATCGCTTTGTTCGTGATAACGATCTCCTCTCCGTTGCTGTCGCCGGTGGCAGAACCGACGACGCACATCGCCGGAGCAAACCAATTATTCGTGACGGCGGCTGCTCATTAGATCCTAGATCCAGCGATTGCGCGACGATTATTTGCTTGTGAATTGAAGATCTGCACAGCGGATAGGTCTGGTGCATCGCGAACCATTGATCGATGCAGACCACGTGAAATGATCGGGATTATTTTTAGGATTTTGTTGTCCGCTCCAGAGGCTTGCGGTTGCGCCATCGCGATGGGGAAAACCTGGCACCGTACGCAGTATTTGACGAGGAGGAAGTGGTAGAAAACTATGGCCACGGCCGTAACAGTTATGCCTACCATGAAAATAAGAGAGAAGAGATGAGGGAGTATAGTTGCGCCGGAAACCGATGGCCTGGGTTGAGATTGATGGAATGTGGTGGGGAGAGAGTAGGGATGAGAGTGCACATATATGTATGGGTAATATGGGAATTACAGAATTAAAGTTTGTACGCATGAGTAATTCTAAAAACTCAATGTACTACGTAGTAAATATGTAGGTAATTTTGCACGTAATAGTTACTTATTATTATTAATTATTCATTAAATTGTTCAACTGTTTTATTATCACTTTATTTTATTAAGGTATCACTATATATTGAAAATATTACCACATTTTATTCATCCTACGGATGGTTAATAAAGTAAGTAAATTAAACGGTTATCACTTTTTCTTTATCATGTATAACTTTTTAATAAATATGTTATCACTTTTTATTCAAATTAATAATTCGTGAAATAATTTAATTAGACGGATATCACTTTTCTTTGATTAAGTATCACTCTTTATTGAAATATTATCACTTATTATTATCTAGTAAATTGTACGTTAAATATAATTTTTTAATTAATTATCACTTTTTTATGAAAATATTTTTCACTTTCTTTTAAAATATATCACTTTTCATTTATACTATAAATTGTTCATGAAATATAGTTGATCACAAAAAATTTATCACTTTTCATCAATTGAACTTCTCATTGTATAAATTTATAATTTTAAATTAAAAAATAAATTAAATGAATTATAAATTTTAAATTAATAAAAATTTAAATAATAAAAAATACTATTAAAAGTTAAAAACATAATATATATATATATATATATATATATATATATATATATATATATATATATAGACCTAATTAATTTAGTTTCATAATTAATTTTTCAATTTTCTAGTTTAACTTCAATCAAACAAGGCTCTTTAAAATATAATTAACCAGTATTGAGCTCGTGCGATGCACGTGATTGATTAAATTATCTAATACATTAATATTAAATTCTTTTTTTATTTATTATGTAAAATTTTATATGAAAATTTTATGTATTTATTAATTTTATAATATTATTTTTTTGTAAATTTTACATGTAAATTATTAAATTTTTAAAAGTTTTATAATATAGTACAATTTTTATAAGTTATCTCCAATTGTTAACGATGATATTTGATCTGAGCGTACTCAAAATCAATAAACTATCCATTCGTTAGTAAAAAATTCTGTTAATTACTATTATTAATTAATTTAAGCTATTTACTAAAACTTAAATATTAACATGTTATTCATTCAATATTCTAGATTCACATTAGAAAAAATTAATAACAAAAAATTAATTAATATTAACCTTATTCCATATAAAACACTAATTTTTATAGCACTGACAAATTATAAAATCACATGTATAATACAGGAAAATATGAAAAGATAAAAGTGGTACTCCCTCCGTTTCCTTTCAGATAACACACTTTTCATTTTGGAATGTCCCACAAAAGTTTGCATCTTCTAAAAAAAGTAAAAAAATAAAAAACAATAACCCTTCCCCATACACATTATTTACAAAAAAACAATCTCTACCTAACATACTTTATCATTTATTTATTACAGAAAATATCATTATACCCCTAAAAATTATCACTTTCTTAATCTCTCTACTGGAAAGGGGGCACAAACTTTTCAGGGACAGAGGGAATATATGACATTTATCTAATTAAAATAAAAATGAAAATTAATGTGGAAATGTAGAAAACTCATATGAAAAGAAAAAAACAAATTTTGAAAAATGTTTAAGATATTTAAAAAATTATGGTAATTGAGAATGTATTACCATTTATTATTTTTTATTGCGTAATTAAATATATTTTATATTAAATTAGTTGGAGTATTAAATTCAAAAGATTAAATATGATAATTTATAGATGGATTGATATTATAATTATTTAGTTAATAAAACATAATTTAAAAAATATTAAAGAAAAAAAATTCGAAAATAGAAAAAAAAATTAAAATAATGTTAGAATTACATGGAAATATAAATACACTTTAATATTTTATAAATATAAATAAATATAAATAATTATACATTTTAAACTTTTTTTAAATATTATTAAAATTTTTTATAAATATTTTTTATTTAGAATAAATTAAAATGTATTTCAAATTTTAAAATATATAAATATTCTTTAGAATTTTGCAATATTATTTATTACTTTTCTTAATTTTTTTAATAAAATATCAAATATAATAATAATTTTTTCAAATTTTAAATAATTTTTGTGATCCAAGAATCATGATTACACATAATAAGCTAAAATAAAAATAAACATATCACATACTCAATTAAAACAACTAACTATTTCTATCTTTGAAGAAAATTTCTATTTCCACTACAATGAAAAAAATTCAAGCAACTAAATTTCAAATTGTATCTCTTTAAATACATACCCATTAATATATAATTAATATATATATATTTATTAAAAAGTTTATATTATTCTTAATTAATTAAATACACGAGTGAGGCTTGCGTGCGCCCGGGCGCACGGGAACACATTCCGTGCGCCTTTAGAAATTTAGTATTATCGGTAAAAGTACATTGTTTTGGTCTAAAGGGTATACACTTTAATTAATAAAAGGTACATCATTTTGTTCTAAAGGGTATACACTTTTCATTAATATTTTTTTTTAGAAAATAAAGGGTACACATTTTTATACTAAAGGGTATCTAAAGTAATATAATAGAAAAGTGAAAAACTCAAAATTGAACCAATTTTTAATTTACACTCTTGGATTTGATTACTATAAGCCCTTTGAATCTCATCCATTCATCACATTATTGAATCTTATCCATTCATCACAATTATGAGATTAGATCTTGGTCATTGATTTGATACTTTAATTAAAATATACTTTATTTAATTTTTGTCATAATAATACCATATTTAATTAATTTTAATTTTAAGTTTTTAAATTTCTCTCTTATTTATTTTAAAAAAAATTAATATATTATTTATGGTACTAATAATTAAGTTTACATTATGATTTATTTTTGTAATTATAATTATAATAATAATGTATTTTTTGAAACTAAAATGTAGTTTGAAACTATATTGTAGTTTTAGCAATTTTAATTCATTATCAAATTATTTTCTTCTTTATTAATCATTTTGAATTAATATTATTGGTCCTAACATCTTAATAATTTTAAATGAGTATGTGTGATCAACGGGTATTGATAAAAAAGTTTGGAATGGTATTAAATTATTTTCTTCATTATTAATAATTTTGAATTAATATTATTAGTCCTAACATCTTAATAATATTAAATAGGTATGTATGTGTAATTATTTGTTCCATGATCTATGGGTCTACTTGGAATGGAATTAAATTATTTTATATTTTTTTATTGAAACGGGTACGAATATGAGTAGTTGGATATTGATAAACGGGTTTGGATACCCTTGAAAGTGGACGAAGGGAGTAATTTTGAATTAATATTATTAGTCCTAACATCTTAATAATTTTAAATGAGTATGTATGTTTAATCAACGGGTATTGATAAATGGATTTGGAACGGAATTAAATTATTTTATATTTTTTTAATGAAACAGGTATGAATATGAGTGGTTGGGTATTGATAAACGGGTTTGGTACAAGTATGAGGAGTATATTTTTTTTTAATAAAACGACTTAAAAATATTAATTTTTAGATGATATTTATTTACACACCGGATCTTCTGCGCCATTTTCGTGCATCATCTCTTGTGCCACGCGTTAAGTGATTGACACGTAAGAGGAAAATTAAATTCAATCATTCCCCCTAGGGTTTAAGGTTTAGGATATAGTTTGCTCTCTCCTACGTTTTTTCTCTTATTTATTTCAACAAAATTTAATTTATTATTTATGGTACTAACAATTAAGTTTATATTATAATTTATTTTTGTAATTATAATTATAATAATGTATTTTTTGAAACTAAAATGTAGTTTGAAACTATATTGTAGTTTTAGCTAATGTTTTCTCTCTTATTTATTTCAACAAAATTTAATTTATTATTTATGGTACTAACGATTAAGTTTATATTATAATTTATTTTTTTAATTATAATTATAATAATTTATTTTTTGAAAATAAAATTTAGTTTAAAACTATATTGTTATATTCAAAAAAAAAAATTATTTTATAAAAACGCTCAATATTTACCATTACTTTCTTTCAGTTATATATGTAAAATAAAATTTTTCGTAATCTTTTTACTGCTAAAAAAGAACATACTAGCATGGATTGAGGGATTGTATTACATAAAATTTTTAATTCTGAGAAATTCTATGCGGAAATATACTTATATTTTATAAAATATAGAGATATAATGGTTTATCTAAAATGTATGAATTAAGCTTCTCCTCCTATGATTTAAATAATATCATAACACTCTAATCCCGTGAAACGCACGGGCTCAAAAGCTAGTACAATTTAACACAAAATTCTAAAGGGTCACGGAGTGTTGTTCATGCGCCCGAATACACACAATAATTTTCTTTAGAAAATAAAGGGTACACATCTATATACTAAAGAGTATACAATTTAACACAAAATTCTAAAGGCGCACGGAATGTGGTCCGTACGCCCGGGTGTACAGGAGTTTTTGCCTAAATACACCCATTTTATATTATTGTATATTTTCTTAAGGAGTATATTAAAAGGAGAAGCATCAAACCGGTTTCGATCCATCCATGGCTTATGGGGAGAAAGGGAATGTTGAACTAAGAGCGTTCGAGCTCTCGTTACAATCCCATATTGGAAAATTTAAAATTTTGTTTATCAAACTTTCAAAGATAAATTAATAGTTAATTTAGGATTTGTTTATCAAACTTCATGGATATAAAGCATGAGCTTCAAATAATTCATGATTGTTCTGCCAGGCTATGAACAGATGGTAGATCTATTTGATATCCAAACGAATGTTCACACCTTTTGATATTGAAAGGAAATATGTGCAAAACTAATGTTGTTTGCTTCTTGTTTCTCACAACAAATATTTTTTCAAGTTCTACTGATATTATGAGGATGGGGAGATGAAGAACACGGATAGATTAAAGCTGGACATTTGCCCACCCTTTCCCGTCTTGCCATCATCTCCATCAACATCACCGCCTTCTCCAGGATTAATAATAGAAATTTCTTGCTATTGAAATTGGAGATAGGGGTGAACTGGTTTGTCGTTTGGGAGAAGAATCAGTGGGTTCTTCAATTCATTCCAAAACTGAAAGCTTCAATCCAACAAAAATTTCTAACAAATTACTATGCATAGCGTGTATGAAGGGTGTGTATAATATTAAAAAAATATTGTTAATGGTGTGTATAATATTAAAAATATACTCTCTTCATCCCGAAATACTTTTCACATTTACTGTTCCACGTTGTTTAAGAAAAGTTGCACTTTTTGATCAACTTTATTGACTTTGGAGGGTATTGTAGTATTTTTAGGTAATAAAAAGCATAAAGTAATGATATGTGTGTGAAAAAGGAGTAACAAATTTGAAATTAAAGTAACTTTTGAGGTTGTTGGATAAAGTGATGTTTCCTTTTTTTTGGAGGTGAAAGGTTTTGTGGGACAAACAAATGAAGAAAGTGAGAAAAATATTATGGGACGGAGGAAGTATTAATAAGGTGTATATTCAATAAAAATGGTGTGTATATTTAACTGTACTCTTTTAAATTTTGTGTGACCTTTTTATTTTTTAGAAATGGGGTTGATTAATTCTTCTTGATTTGAGCTATGAATTCCCCAACTCGGTAGTAACCTAAAGGAAAAAAAATAAAAGAACAATAAAAATTCCTTTAATAGGACGCTCTAAATTAGTAATCTTTATAGGGAAAAATAAAATTGAAACATAAAAATGCTCTAAGCTGCTATTTCGGGAGAAAATAAAACAAATACATAAAAGTCATATATTTTCATATGTATAGACAAATTATCAATGTATTTATGTTAATAAATTAATAAATCTCATTAAATTATTTAATATACTTTTAAATATTAAGAAATCAATTAAATCATTTCAATCAAAAATACAAATTAAAATTTATTAATTAATAGAAAAATGTAATATATAAAGATTTCTTAAATAAGGCAAATCAATATATGTTAAATAAGGTAATTGACATAATGATTTCTATTAATGGATAGACAAGTAACTCATCTCATAAAAAATAAAATCGAATTTTAAATAAGGTAAATCAATATAAATATAAAATGTTAAATAAGGTAATTGACAATTTGATTTCTATCAACATTAATGGATGAATTGAAAATTAACTCTTTATATAAATAAAATAAAATCAAAAAATTTAAATAGAAAATTTTAGAAATTAAATTTTTTTAAAAAAAATAAATAAATTGTGAGTCTGTCATGTCATCAAGGAAGGCAAATAGATATGTACCACGTCATCATCAGAAAACTGATAAATAGATGTGTTTAGATTATAGGATAATCAAGAATTTAAATAATATAAAAAATTGAGATTTATACCTAAATACTCCCTCCGTCCCGCCCAAACATCACTGGTTGCTTTTTGTGCTTAGATTAAGGAGTATTATTATTTTATATATAGTGGGTAGTTGTATTAGTAGTGAGTGGTGGACCACATGTTGTACCTTTTTACTAAAAATGGAAAATGGTGACATTTGGATGGGACGCCCAATTTAATAAAATGGTGACCTTTCGGTGGGACGGAGTGAATATATAATTTTTTTAAAAAAAATATTTAAGAGAAGTTAATAATTAAGCATGCAATTAATGAAATTGGATTAAATGGGTTTAATACTTTCAGTATGTCAAAGTTTTATATATGAATTGATTTTATTGTAGCGTGATTTATTAGTGTGGAAATCTCAACAAAATGGATTCAATTATAAAAATGTATATGACTTTTTATTCTATGTTGAACATTTTATGTTTGATTTATTTGTATGGTATCTTACTTTTTTTTTAATTTTAATGCAAGATTGGTGGAATGAATATTAATGATATGAATATAGTTAATCAAAATATAATGTAGTTCATTAATTAATTAAAATCTAAATAAAATATACATTATTGCCTATTCATTGATTTCGGTCAATTAGATAAATCATACTAATTATTATTAATGTGTAATACAATATTAATCATAATTCAAACCACTTATGCCTACATAAATTATTTTAGGGAATTTAATACTTTATTTTTAGTTACAAATATTAATTCTAAAAGAATTGAGTCTAATTATGATTGAAATTTATTTTGTTATATATCTCTTTATATGGAAAGTAATTGATATAAGTTTTAAAGGAATTGAGAGTAATTGTTTCAATTTGATTATATTGCCTACAGTGAATAATTTAAAGTAGGGTAGGTCTTGCGTGAGACCATTTTACACTTTTTAAAATAGCTGTCACTTTCGATATAAAACATTATTACTTTTGCTATAAATTGTTATCACTTTTCATTTATACTATAAATTGTTCATAAAATAACATTATCAATTTTCAGTATAAAAGTTATCATTTTCTGAATATCTCACGTAAACCCTCATGTGATACGGTCTCACACAAATCTTTGCTTTAATGTAATAATTAATGATGAATTGATTATTAATAAATTGAATCTTTGATTTACATGATTAAAGATAACTGTCATAAATTATTTGAAGGAAATTTGAAGGCTATGCTTAGATCCAGTAATTAATTTTTATTCTTAGAAATTTGAATTTAAATTTAACATACTGAATTTAAAGGAAAATTCTATTCTTAGATCCAGTAATTAATGATGAATTGATTATTAATAAATTTAATTTTTATTTTACATGATGAAAGATAATTTATTCATAAAATTGAAAATAAAATATCATTGAAATTAAAAACTTAAATTAATATAGTAAATTATTAAGTAGAGTGTAATCATGATTTAAAATCAGAATTAGACATCTAAAAACTTGATAAAATTTAGTAATAATGATTTATTTATTATATAGTATGATAGATGGTTTAAATTAAATTACAATCAATTAATGATTATTGACATCGTTAATTATTATAATTAATAAAATAAAATTGATTGATGATGATAATTAAAATTAAACTATATATAGTAGGATAGTAAGATATTGTAAGTAGAATTTTGATATTTTATTAATAGTGATTGAAATCTTTAAGTTTAATGATTAAGATATATATATATATATATATATATATATATATATATATATTAATAGTAGAATGAGTATAAAATTTGATTAAAACTAACTATTTAAATAAGCAAAGTGCTAAATGAAATTAATATTAAATACTAATTCAAAATATATAAATTTTTTACTAATGATGACAGACAATCTTCAATTTACACGACTATAAATTGAATAGTAATTATTAATAATTTGAATATTAATAACAAATTTATTACTTAATAAATATTTCTAAAAATTTACCATAAATATAAATAATTATAATTAAATAAATAATGGCATGATTAAGGATTTATGATAATTCAGTATTAATAGGGATAAAAATATGGAAAGAATAATATGTTATTTTAAATCAAAATTTAATAATAATTATAATGGTGACAAAATAATTAGAGAAAAATAAATGCACATTGATTTCTTGTTACCTTTTATCCTCAAGTTAATCCAAAATTTCTTATTATTATTATTTTTTTTATCTTCAAAGTAATTCAAATCAAAATTATTGACTAAAATTATATTGATTAAAGATTAGAATTGATAATCAAGAATTGTCTTAACAAAAAAAATAAATTCTATTAAAAAACAAAAAAATATAACCAAATGATGTACAACATTGATTTAAATCAAACAAATAATAAAATAAATGCACACTCAATCATTAAAGAATGAGCTACTAAATTTTTTTATAAAATTATACTCAATTCTTAATAAATAATCTTGTTAAAACACATCATATTCAAATATCCACATTTACTTTTATGTTGGGCATGGATATCAGACCGATCCAAATTTAATTTTTTATGGTGAGATAAGATTCAACTATCTCTCTTTTTTAAATTTTCAAAGAAGTCTTATATCTTAATAATAACCTAAAATTTGGAACAACAAAGAATGATGAAGAAAAAGGCAAAAGGACACTCTCAAATGGTCAAATTATAAGTAGATTTAATTTAATTTCGAAAACCTGAAATAAGGAATAAATTTTAAATAATAAAGAAAAAAACCATCTAACATAAACGTAGACGAATTAATAACTTTAGTACAATTTTAGGGGCAAAATAAAATCAACAATTACATGTAAGCAATTCTAAACATTTATCTTGTGCATCAAGATGAACACACTCTCAAAACTATCAAAGTAAAAGAAAAATTAATTTCATTAAATTTCAAATGGTTAGATATGAACAAATATAATCTCATAAAAAGTGAAATAAAAGCTAAATATTAATAGAAAGAAAAAAAGTGATTCTCAATTAAAAATATAAACTAATGAACATTAGAATAAACAATCAAATGTTAAATATCACATATTGAATAAATAAAAGCAAGCTCAACTTTAAAAATTTTCATATAATGATTCAATCTACTCTTACTGTAGGAACAATTTTCAAATCAGGAAAAATTAAATATTTAATCGATGAAGGAGGAGAAAAATTTCAAAATTGAAAAAATAAGTGTGCAAATGAGTTTTTATATAAAAAGGAATATAATCTCTATTAATGACATTTAATTTAATAACGTGAGTCTATTAATGACATTTAATTTAATAACGTGAGTATGGAATGATAAAAAGCAAAGCAGAATAAAGAAATTAAAAAGGAAAGCAAAAGAAAGAGAAAAAAATGTAAAAAATAAATCTAATAAAAATAAAACAAAATGGAAAGTGCTCCAAACACTCTCATGATGCCAGAGAGTAAGGAGACACTCCAATTCAGCAGAAGATAACTGCAAATTAGATGTTTTTAGATGAGTTATTAAATGATCCGTCTCACATAAGAGAATCCGTGAGACAGTCTCACCCAAGTGTTTGCCTGATTACTGTGTCAAAAATTTTATTAAAATGTGATTCAATGATATTTAAATATATTATATATATATATATATTACGATTATAAATTCAGTAAATTGTTGTATAAAACTCTCTAAAAACATTAATCTCTTTATTATTTCAAAAAATATATATATATATATATATAATTTGACAATATTCATAATTTTTTAATCATATAAATAAATTAATATTACACAATTTCTTTATCAATTTTTTTAAAAATTATTTTATTAAAACTTTTAATTTTAAAATAGAATGAAAAGAATAAAAAATAAAAACAATTTAATCGAGTACCCTATCGAGTTATTCACATATATTTTTAAGGCAAAAACTAAGGTGAAACCGTCTCACGGATCCCCTTATGTGAGACTGATCACCCATTAATTATATTTGTAAGATCCTGTTTGGTTATAGTCAAATTAAAAAATTAAAAATTTATTTATAAAAGTAAATTAATTAGGTCTTTCATATATATATATATATATATATATATATATATATATATATATATATATATATATATATATATATATATATTTGTATATTTATAATATTATTTTTTAAATTATATTTTATTATTAATTTTTTTAATTTAAATTTGTTATTTATTTAATTTATTTTTTATTTAAATATTATAAATTTATAAAATGTGATACTCAATTGATGAAAAGTGATAACAGTGGTGTGAATAATACATGAATAAGATATACTAATATAAATGAAAAGTGATAACATATTTAATAAAAAGTGATAACTAATTATCAAAGTGTATTTAACAAATAATTTATAAAATTGATAAAAAGTGAGAATATTTTTAATAAAAAGTGATTCATAATCAAAGAAAAGTGATATCTATATTATTAATTATTTCACGAACAAATTAATGGAATAATAAAAAGTGATAGTATTTTTAATAAAAAGTGATACATGATAAACAAAAAGTGATAACCGTTTAATTAAATTATTTTATTAACAATTTGTAGGACGAATAAAATTAATAATATTTTTAATATAAAGTGATACCCAATTAAAATAAAATGATAATAGAATAGTTAAACTATCTAATAATAATAATAACAATAATAATTACTATTATTATAATAAAAATATTAATTATAGTTTGACGAAAATTGTGAATTTTGTTGAAGTATGATAAAGTTATCTTCACCCACTGTCCTGGAGATATCTGCCCATTTTTCATATCAAGGAACAGGGATAAGGCGATAATAGTAATTTAGTATTACCCAACAGAGCCGCTTTTTTCATTATTTTTTTAATCTTATTTAAAATATACTTAATTGGGTTAAATATATTCCGTCTCACATAAGGGGATCTATGAGACGGTCTCACCAAAGACCTACCCTATTTTTAAAACCCGATACTTAAATAAAAAATTATACAATCAGATTCGGGTAACTAGAACCCGAAATCAGGTAAAAATCTAAAAAACTGGATATTTTTTTTGGATCGGTTAGGGTACCCGTAACCCGAAAAATTCGCCCACATCTAGAATAAATGGATTGAATTGTTATATATATTTTTTGGAGCTGAAAATAGGTTTCATCCTCGAAAAAATCGTGTTCAGAGCATTCTACATTTGAAGGCCTTTTCAATTTGGCAAAGACTTGAATGAGACATTCTCACGGATCTTAATTCATGAGACGAATTATCCATTAACCCAACTAAGTTATTTTTAAGGGCCTTGTTTGGTTATTAGCAAATTAAAAAATTGAGAAATTAATTATAAATGAAATTAATTAAGTCTTAAATGTATATTTATGTAATTTTTTAACCTATTTTTCTTATTCAATTATATTTTTATTATTTACAATATACTAATAAAATAAAATTTCTTATTTGTTTAATTTATTTTTTAATTTAAATATTATAAATTTATAAATGTGATACTCAATTGATGAAAAGAGATATAATATATTTCATGAACAATTTATAGTATAAATGAATAGTGATAAATTTTAAAGTAAAAGTGATAACATCTTTAATAAAAAGCGATAACTTAGTACGTAAGTGTATTTCATGAATAATTTATAGAAGGAATAAAATGTGATAATATTTTTAATAAAAAGTGATTCTTAATCAAAGAAAAGTGATATCCGTCTGATTAAATTAAATTATTTCACGAACAATTCATCACACTAATAAAAGGTGATAATATTTTTAGTAAAAAATGATACATGATAAAGAAAAAGTGATAATTGTTCGATTAAATTAATTTATGAACAATTCTATGATGAATAAAAATTAATGATATTCTTAATATAAAGTGATACCCGATTAAGATAAAGTGATAATAGAAAAGTTGAACTTTTAATTAATTATAATAATTTATAATTTTTTATCGTTATTATAATAATAATTCATAATTTTTTTAGTAAAATAATTACTTGATCTCAAAGATAAGAAAAACAATAATTTTCAATTTCAGCGACACGGATTTTGCCGCGAAATTTGATTTAGTAATTAGGCACGACTAATTAATCCGAAGCCAAACAGGGCCCGATTAATTCCTTAATTTTTTTAATTTAATTAAAAATATATTTAATATAGTAAATGGATAACCCGTCTCACGAATTAGGATCCGTGAGACGGTCCCACCCAAGACCTACTCTTTCAATTTTTGCGAATGTTTCATTTGAGTGTATATTTGGTGCAACTAGTTTCATAATTTTACAATTGTGCACCGGATCAACCCATTTTTAAATGGGTCATATAAAACCTAAAAATAAAGTGTAAAAAATCATTCCAAAACTGTTCCCTCTCACTCCATCTAAATCAACGATTCCAAAGTTTCGCTATTCTCTCTCAATCCTC
The DNA here is from genome assembly GCA_023678885.1 of Pogostemon cablin. NCBI lineage: Eukaryota > Viridiplantae > Streptophyta > Magnoliopsida > Lamiales > Lamiaceae > Pogostemon > Pogostemon cablin. The sequence goes on along the minus strand of CM043008.1, from coordinate 8,685,284 downwards.
TATGATTCACTCTCAGTTCACCTACGATTCTCTCAACGATCGCCATTGCTATGGTCGTTCCCTATGGTCGCCACTACTATTCGTTCCCTATGGTCGCCACTACTATTTGTTCCCTACAATTTTATTGTGCCGCCGGATTCTGATGCCGCCTTTTGCGAATTTTGCCACCAGATTGCACCGTCGCCTTCTGTCGATTCCGGCGCCAGATTCTGCTGCCGCCTTCTGCCCGATTCCGACGTTGTGTTCTGCCGATTTCGCCATATCTGTTGTATTCTGCCGCTTTCGCCTCCAAACCTTCATAGTAGAAAAAGAAGTTTCATTTCAAAATTAGGTAAAGTTAATCTTATCTCTAATTGCAGTTTCTTATTTCAAATAATATTGTTAGATTTTTTTCTAATCTATGATTCATTCTATTGAATTTAATTAATCTCTAATTACAGATAATAATCATTCAATTTCTTCTCCAAAATCTCTAATATTTTACTTCAGTATGTCTATATGTGCCTTTAAATCAATGCTTATAGTGTTGATTATTATTGTACAAGCATTGATAATCAAATGTATCAGAATATCCTTTTGTTGTGTTTTTCTTATCTGGATTAATATTTATTGTAGGTACAGCCTAGTGGGTAGGGTCAGAATACAATTGTATATGTTTTATGTTTTACTGTATAACTTTTTGAAACTAATCGTATACATTTCTGTTTAACTGTTTAATGCTGCATACAGTTAGTATTGGTTTATGTTAATCTGATTGTATATATTTTCTTCGTTAATTGTATACATGTATGGTCTGAATTGTGCATGTGCATGATTTATATGATGGATTATTTTAATTGTATATGTTTTCTTCGTTAATTGTATATATGTATGTTCTGAATTGTATATGGGTATGATGGATATCTTTGTAGCATTGTCCATTCGATGTTATAGATTTTTCTTTACTGTATATGTTTTCTCCGTTAACTGTATATAGGTATGGTCTGAATTGTACATGTGCATGATTTGTATGGTGGATTATTTTAATTGTATATGTTTTCTCCATTAATTGTATATAGATATGTTTTGAATTGTATGTGAGCATGATGGGTATCTTTGTAGCATTGTGCATTCTATGTGATGGATTTTTATTTACTGCATATGTTTTCTCTGTTAACTGTTTATAGGTATGGTATGAATTATACATGGACATAGTGAGTATGGTGGATTATTTTAAGTGTTATATTTTCTCCGTTAATTGTATATAGGTATGATTTGAATTGTATATGAGCATGATTTGTATGGTGTTAATTGTATATGTTTTCTCCATTTATTGTATGTAAATATGTTCTGAATTGTATGTGGTCATGATAGACATCTTAGTAGCATTGTGTATTCGATGTGATGTATTTTTCTTTTTCGTATATGTTTTCTCCGTTAATTGTATATGGATATGTTTTGAATTGTACATTGGCATGATGAGTATGTTGGTAGGATTGTACATTCGAAGTGATGCATTTTTCTTTATAAATTTGAATCGGTAAAAATTTTGAAACCAGTTCTATTACACTATTTGAATGTGTGTTACATAATTATGCTTTTGTATATAGTAATGAAAGCTCTTTGATAATAACTTGGAATCATACGTTATTAAATGACATTATTAATGTGTCCTTTTTTTTCAGGTGTTGTGAGCTATCATTTTAACAGTCGACTCTTCTGGAATGACTCGAGTGTTTTTTCCAAGTTCTTTTTCTGGAATGACTCAACTGCTTTTCTAGATGGTCATTAGTATTAATCTTTACTATCATGTGAATGAAGATTTCTAGTAAAATATTTCTAAGATGTTCATTTGTTGTAATCTCGTGACTTGAATATAGAGTATTAGTTATAATACATTAACACATATTTTTTTTCTTAGTAAATATATGACATTTAATTCAATAGTGTTTTTACACTTGTACAAGTATAATTACTTATATATATATATATATATATATATATATATATATATATATATATATATATATATATATATATATATATATATATATATATATATATATTGACTATTTGAAAAAGTAATATATTTGTCCATTAAAATTTATACAATATTGAATCAAAACTAATACAGAATAAACAAATATCATATACAACAATTAAAAACTTATAAATTATAGTACAAAACTTATCAACATGAATCGATAGGATAATCAGAAACTTAAACAGTATATGATTAAAAACTTATACATTATGAACATACAATGTATACAATTATCAGAAACTTATACACAATGATTCAAAACTTTACATACACTATACAGTTTAAAAACTTATACAATATGAACATACAATGTATACAATTATATATCAGAAACGTATACACTATGCTTCAAAACTTTACACACACTATACAGTTTAAGTACTAATATCCTTTCTAAAAATCAAATTATAATGACTTACAATATTTGTTTTAGAACTTAGAATAAATTCATATACTCGTACTAATTTATACTATGTTTTAAAACAAATACACTATGGGCTTAAAACTTATACATTTGCTTACTAAAACTTATATACTTGGTTTTTCAACCAAAACTAATTATAGTCCATCAATTTTTTATGCACTAGATCTATTGAAATCTTCAGCCGGATCATCATTCTTCATTTTTCCAAATCATCATTCTTCTTTCTAAAAAATTGACTTGCATATAGAAGATAATGAATATTACACAAATTTGGACAAAAATCATTAAAAATGACTAACAATCGATGTGATTATACTAATATAATCTACATAAATTATTATAACAAATACACAATAAATTTAAAACGTTTAAAATTGAATGATATAACTTATACGATTGCTTACTTAAATGTATACCATACAGTGGTAAAAAATCTTCAATACAAACACTCATAACAATTACTAGAAGAAGAAGAAGAAAGAGTAAAATGGACCTGCACATTGATAATAAATACTACATAAATTGGAAAAGGTCACTAATAATCGATGTAATTATATTAATATAATTTATATTAATTATTGAAACAAATAAACAATAAATTTAAAATGTAAACACTTAAATGATAAAACTTATACTATTGCTTACTTAAATCTATTTCATACATGGAGAAAATTCTCAACATAAACAGAACTCATACCAACAATATACAGTTAAGATAGAAACCTATACAATTGATTAATAAAACTTATACAGTTGATTCTTAAAAGTTATACAGTATGAACAAATATTATTCAAGGAGCTTTATTGTTGATAGCCCTGCAAAAAGAATGCTCAATAGACCCAAGACCTCAATAGACACTTGAAGAATATCACATACATATGTTATACATAGAAGTTGAGAGTTGTATAATTGATTAATCAAGGATATTCAAGGAGGAAACAATGATGTCATAAGCTGGATCAATTATGAAAATCTATGATATTTAGATGTTAGTTTAGGGAAGGAATAAAAAGTTCTTATATATGAGATGAATTAGAGACGTTTGAATAAGACCCATCCTAATTGAACTACTATTGGACATTTATATTTCAATACTCAGTTCAATAAATATAAGTGCACAAATGATTCTCGGACGAGGAGACTCAACCCTTAACCAAACCACTCACTCACTGTCTATCTTCTCTAACTCTCTTTTTTCTTGTAGTTGACTTGACGCCAAGGAGCAATGGAAATAAATTAGGTTGTGTACAAGAAACATAATTGAAAGCACAAGGGTTCGAGTGCATGTGGCTATTAAGAAGCCAGAATCAATATCTAAAAAACACTAGAACGTTAACAAAATTAAATTTTAGCTGTAGGAAATTTGTGTAAACACACTTCTTTTAAAGTATGTTCTACAAGATTTGTATCTTTAATCTCAAATCACACAGTGCTATACATCTAACAATCGCTTCAAAGTGTGAAAATATTTGATGTAGAACCTAACAATCTAATCATCACTGTACTATGCCTTAGTGTTTTCCATCGAAACCAAAACAAAAATCAAACACGATAAATTTAAGTAGGTTTTAAAGAAAAAATTACAATAGCAAGCACTAAAACTCATCAGATTTGAAAGTACCTGATTAGATTTTTCAAAGTAATGCTAGGAGCTTTGATGGAAGCACCGATTAAACTACTCCCAATTACAAATATTCCTCTACAAATTCAGTTGATTCAAACATATCAGCGAAATAAATTTTAGGAATAAATTCGAAGAAGCATCTCCTAGATTACAAGAAAATACCAGGCGGCTCCGATGATGGAAATGCCAATTGATATCGCGATTCCAATGGCGGAGTACGATTGGTAGGGATTCATCGAGAGATATTCAGAAATGAAGAGAGAATGGCGGAAGGATAGGCTAGGTTTTACAGAGAGAGAATGGTGGTGGGATGGAATTGCAGAGAGAAAACGGGTGGAAGGATTTCTGATAAATAAAATTCGGGTTAAGAAAATATTAATACTGCAGATCAAGGAAATGGGTCGGATCTGGGTGCAACCTTGCACCCAGTTGCACACAATAATCTGCCTTGTCATTTTCGCCAATTTCAGAGGATTTTCCAATTTTTTCGAAATTTACATTTTTTTAGTTTAAATATATGTAAATGATTAATGACATTTGAATTTATTTATATCGGTTGCTACTCGAAGAGTTTATGAGTATACTGAAGAAGTTTAAATTCAGATAAATGAAGAACTCGTACTGCGTGATGATAATTTTCAACCCTGGGCTAACAATAATTACGTGTGTCGTCGAGCGAATTTTACTTTTTTATTTTAAAATTTTGTAAATAATTAATGACAATTGAATTTATTTATTTATATATAGTGCGATTTGGGAGTTTATGAGTACATTGGATAAGATAACATGCAGATAAATGAAAAACTCGTGTTGCCTGATGACAATTCTCATCCCTGCTTTTTAAGGCAGGCACTAACCATCATACACTGATGAAGATAAAATGCATGAAGCACTCGTGCCACCTGGCGAGAGAATTCCTATTATTTGGCATCAACCCCACCTTCCAGGGCACGCACTAACCATCATTGGGAGTTTACAAAGCTTATTTTTTTACGAATATTTATTGACTTTTATAGAGTAAATTGATATTTTGGAGTAACAAATAAAGTATATCAATATGCTATAAAATTTGTAACATTTTTAAATTTAAAATATAAGCACTTTTAGATTTTATGAGACAAATACGTGAATAAAGTATAAAAAGTATTATATTGTATATTGTACTTCCTATTATTTGGCATCAACCCACTAGGGCACGCACTAATCATTTTTGGGAGTTTATAAATCTTACCTTTTTTACGAATATTTATTGATTTTTTTAGAGTAAATTGATATTTTGGCATAACAAATAAAGTATATCAATATGCTATAAAATTTGTAATATTTTTAAATTTAAAATATAAGTACTTTCTAGATTTTATGAGACAAATAAGTGAATAAATAAAGTATAAAAAGTATTGTATTATATATTTAAATAAAATAAATTATATATATATATATATATATATATATATATATATTTATATATATTAGAAGTTAACAGAAAAAGAATAATTAAATAAGAGAGAAAGAAAATATAAAATATAATAGAACCCCGCCTTCTAGGACACGCACTAACCATCATTGAGAGTTTATGAGTATAACCATGAATATAAAACACAGATAAATGAAGAACTCGTGCCGCATTCAAGGCACACGCTAGAGAGTGGTTCTACTATTTTGCATCAACACCGCCTTCCAGTGCATGCACTAATCGTATGGCGTCGAGAGAGAGGTAGCCTTCCAGCGCATGCACTAATTCTGTGGCACATGCTAGAGAGTGGTTCTACTATTTTGCATCAACACCGCCTTCCAGTGCATGCACTAATCGTATGGCGTCGAGAGAGAGGTCGCCTTCCAGAGCACGCACTAACCGTGTGGCAACAAGAGAGAGGTTCCCTAATATTTGATAAAGAATTCATGGGTCTCTAAACATGGCTACTTCTTGAATAGGTTCTCGAAGCTCAACATTGATGTGGCGTCTGAGTTTTATCTAAATCCGTCTAATTAGCTAGATTCAGACTGTTCTTTTTATTGTTATTTGTTGAATCTAGATGTATTCTAAAATCTATTTGTCTTGAAATTAGATTCTAAACACCAAATCTGAGAAAAATGCAAAATTGCGAAAACTATATTACCCTCACAAATTTGCAAAAATTAAATTTGTAAAACTTGGAAAATCCTCCAAATCCTTAGAAAGCTTTGAACGTAATTTTTTCGAGGAAGAAACCTATATTCAATATCCAATAAAAATATAATAATTTAATCCATTAAGCATCCATTGAGCTTTAAGTATGTCTAAATCCTTTTCGGGTTACGGGTACTCGAACCGATCTGAAAAAATTATGTAATATTTTTGGATTTTTACCTGATTTTGGGTATCTAGTTACCCGAACCCGATTGTATAATTTTCAGTTTGGGTATCAGGTTTTAAAAATATACCCGATTAAACCGATCGAGTACTCAATTTATTTTATTTATTTATTAATCTTTTCATTCTTTTTTAGATTAAAAGTTTTATTTGATCAATTTTTTTAAAAAAATTGATAAAGGAATTATAATATTAATTTATATATATGGTTAAAAAAATTTTATGAATATTGTTATATATATGAGTTGATATTAGTGCACCCGGGCACAAGTGTGCACCAATATGTGTAAAATTTTTTATTCTATTTTGTATATATGTTTCTTAATAATTGTATACTTTTTTCACACTAAATTTTTTATTAAAAAAATAAGCATCCATACGTGTATAACTTTTTATTCAATAGTGTATACATGTTTTTTTAATAATTGTAAATTTTTTATACTCAATTTTTCATTAAAAAAACTAACAATTAAATTGTATACAATTTTGTTCATAATTGTATATATTTTTTGTTTATATTTCAAATTTGTTGATGAATTTGTGATGCATATGTGTTCTAATGTATATATGGGTTTTCTGAAGTTAGGATTAGAGGGATGTGTTTTCTGTCCTCCAATGCTATTCTTTTTCGATTACATTTATGAATTTAATTTTTAGGAGTAAGAATATTTATTGTAAATCACTTTTAGTTGTTGTTTCTGTGGTGGATTCTATATGTTTTATATGATTGGAGAATGATATTTTTTTCTCATTCGTTATCTTTAAAAAGTCACTGCATGCTGTTATAGTCAATGAAGAAAAAGAGAAAAAAAGTGAAATGATGAAATATTAAAAAGTAGTATGATGTATAGTCCTACAGGGTAACGAGAATTTTTTGTATATTGTTCTTTTTTATTCACCTACAGTAGAGAAATCATTCACATAATTATTTTCTCTTAATTAATGGAATCATAAAATTTTAAACGAATTGCAACCTATGTGATTTCTGAGGGAAATTAATTTTTTTATAATAAATAATTTTTTTGTGAAAATTTGATTATTTTATTTTACTTTTACGAGAGTGGTTTAAAATATTGTTATCTAGGTTGGAAAAGTCCTTCCTTATCTTCTTATTTTATGAATTCTACTATTAGAATAAAGCATATGCAGTATATCAAAATTGTGAAGTCTTTGTTATTCTATTTTAGATTTGATTTGTGAACTCTTATTTTACTTCCATTCTTTTGGGATCACTCATGTTCTATAATATACAATAGGTATCAACCTTCCATATCAGTGATGAGCGTTTTCTTTGCACGCAAAATTAATCCCCAAGTATTAAAATATCAAATGCAGCTTAAGCAAGCGACCAAGTTAAATATCAAACCCAAAGGATGTCGTATAATCAATTTAATTATTAACTAAATTAATTAAGACGTGAGCCAATAAAGTTGTGGAATTATTTGTATCTACTAAATAATTAATTAAAATAACAATTGAAATAAAATATCACTGGAAGAATACGAAAGTGGATCAAGTAGGAGAATAGGTAGCTCTAGGATCATCCAGTTTCACTCATTAATCTCCCTTTCATGAATCAATACCCGACTCTGCCTTGTGGAATATGGCCGCATCACTGAACCATGTAAATCTACTCTATAGATACAAGTAAATAAGCGTGCAACACGTGTGAATAACCTTGGAGCAAGAGATATAACTTCACCCCCTTTCTAGGTACTATCAATATCAATTATTTCCCTGGCCAATTGGTACTCTAACCTGATATGATCTCCCTTTATAGGTACTATAAAGTTAACCTCTTTATCCTACATATTAACCCGAATTAGATTCAATTAACAAGTATTTATATATGATAGTTCTAATGAAGTTTCGGAGTCCCCTCACTTAGAATCATAAAATGGAATCCTGTTCGGCAGTGAACGCGCTCAATCAATAACCAGATGAACATTCAGACTCTATTCAACAGTTAATGATGCACAAAACGACTCTGAATATGGATTAAGAAAGCATAGTCTTATATAAAATAAACCACAAGTAGTGTTGTACGGAGTGTACACACCAAAGTTCAGTTAATTCATCAAAATCTTCAAAACCCTAGACTACCAAAACGATTCTAGCCCATGGTGTTACGAAGAAAAATTATGGAGGTTGGATAGATCTAACCCATATGTCTGGAAAATACAAGATAAATTAGGAAACGGTAGAAACCCTAGATTTGGGTGTCGTCGGGTTCTTCTCCGTCTTTAATCCTCCTCTTGGTTCTCCTCTTGATTTCGCGAAAGAATCTTCAAAGTGATGGATGTATGGATGAAGGAATGGATACGAATTATGGTGTGGGAGGTAATCCCCCTTGTGGGGTGTAGGATGATTGTCGTTCTTTCTTGGAGTGATCTGCATCCCCTTTTATACTTTTATACTCTCCTAATAGACCTTGGATGGGCTTTTTATGGAAAATATGAACACACACACTGGAGGTACGGAATTACTAAAAATAAGATTACGTGTCCCCGCTTGACCAGAACAGTTTTGTTCGAGCGAGGTTGACCTTGGTCGAGCGGCAGGTCGAGTGGCATTGCAGTCTCACCGTTTCGCGCTTAACTTTCACATCCAAACTCTAATTTGAGTGATTCTTACGCTCACGCAATTCTCTCTTCCTTGGATTTCTATACATATAAAGAACACACAAGAAGTCCAACATTTGAAGGTGTAACAAGTCATGCAAAGTGGCACACCCGTGCTAAGTAGAAGTCGCTTGCGCGACATCACCATTATGATGATAACTTTCTCATTATCACTTCGATTGTGGTGTTTCTTATGTCAAAACAATCCTCTCTTCTATAGATTTCCAACGGTGTATCACAACTTCAGTTTTGAGCTCCACACAAATATAAAAAATTATACAAGTTGGACATGCGTTTTTAGCATTCTTGTATAAGTTACACATTTTCTCCAACTTTGCACTTTTGATCATTTTTCCCCCTAAAATTCAATAAAACACCAAATGCACATTTTTCTCAAATATATCGAATATAAGATATTTTTGCTAATATACAACTACAATTTTCATAAAAAATATTTTAAATTGGACACTAAAAACATGCTTATTTTCACTCTCATCAACATCCAGCTTGCTTGACCAAGTTCTATGTTGCTCAACCAGATCATGTTTGTCGAGCAAAATGCGGTAAGTTTTCCAGATTAAATGGTGGCCCCTCGACCAAAATGGTGTTTCTCGACCAAGATGTCTTGGTCGAGCAAGAGGTCGAGCAGCGAGCGGGATCAATTTCAGCTTATAGAGAGTTTGCTCGACCATGTCAAGCGTTTCTCAACCACTTTATTCGAGTCGAGCAAGGTTCAAAATTCAAAATTTAAAGAGTTGTTTCTACGCTGCTCGATCATTTTCTTCGCCGTCATCTCTCGAGCTCTCATCTGAACTGTAAGAATTCACATTAAACTTGTACCACACTTTCTTCTTCATAATAACACATTCCATACCAATTTTTGGATATTTCAAGTCCCAATTAGGGTTTTTTCTACTCAATTTTGAGAATTTTACACGTACACTCATGGCTGGAAACAAAGGTATATTTTCTTGACTCTTTACCTTGGACTGGATTGTTTATACTTAGTGTAGATGGGTAAGTTGATTAAACATGTTTTTGGTTAGGATTGAATGTTGAATTTGGGTGTTTTTGTTGAAATTTCATATGAATTTGCATGAGTTCAATTTTAAGTTGGATTTATGGTTTTATATGAAATTGATGATGCATATGTCACGGGTTTGAGTTAAATTTTTGAATTGTTACATGGGCTCGTTGAATTCATGTGAGAATGTGAAGTAATTAGAATTGTGGAATTGATGCATGCTTATGAATTATGCTTAGTTGTTGAATATTTTTGAATTCATATTGAAGCATGTTGGTATTTGTTGAAGTACATTGGAATCCTTGGTGTTGTTTAGGACTTATGAGATTAATTTCTCCATGATATAACTTGTTGAGGTTTATTGCTATAATTAGGTTATGCATGTGAAGTTATGGAGAATTTAAGAGTTTGAGTTGGTTTTGCATATGATTTGAAGTCTTGAGTAGAATCTATGTGATAATTAGTCCTAGGTTGGGTATACTTGCTTTCTTGCCTTTGTTGTGTATTGAAATACAATTTTTTTAGGTATGGAATTGCTACCCCTTCTAAGAGGAAGGATATGGGGGCACCCAAGAAAGGTGAAACGACTAAGAGGTTAAAAAAGGATAAACGGAGGCTGACTGATTTCGATACAAGGATAGATGAATAGGAAGAAAAAGATGATTTTTAGGGAGCTATTTCATAAAAAATTACTCAGACTAGATAGCAAGATGTCAAGGCATGGTGGAGATGAATATTATCAATGATATCAGATAGATATTTAACCAAGTTGGGATAACTGGATTTATGGATTTGAAGAGGGAGCTTACTTCCATATTTCGGTAGAGGTGCTATGTACTTTAGAAGTGGAACGTGGAGAGTATTTTCTTCATCAGGCTGTGTGGTTTCAACTTGGAGGGCAACTGAGAAGGATGCATGCTGGTGGATTTAATAGGATATTTGGATGCCCTGATGGGATTTCAACTCAGGAGCACAAGGACTTTGATCCGAATGTATTTTGGTAGTCGATCACGGGGTTACAAGAAGCTTACAATTCAAACCATTCGAGGGCTGCTTTCCTTCGCAACCCAGTGATAGTGTACATAGATCGGATACTTGGAAACACCATATTTTCCTTAGCGGAACGTGGATGTATTTCGAGGGGAGAGCCTTATGTCTTGTGGTGTGTTATGAACAGGGTCCATATTAATCTGGGAGCTTATCTTTTTCAGCAGCAGCGATGGTTTACAACACACACGTTTCAGAAGGTCAACATAGGAAGGCTGATTACTCTGATAGCGGAACATTGTAACATTGATTTGACAGGGCATAGGCCGATCCTAGGTGACCCAGATTTGATTATGTTAGTGTGTGTTAGAATGAACTTGGCTCGGAGAAAGGATGATGCGTGGATGTTCATTCGAGGAAGCAATCTGATATCTTTCATGTTCCCTTTCTCTCTCGTTGATCTCACTTTTATTCAGATCAATACTTATGTTGGAAATGGAGATTGGAGGACGTTGGCTCAGATGCACATAGATGTGGTCTACTTAGATCTAGACATGATTTTGGTGAAAGAGCCTGAGGAGTATGAGAAGGATGAGCCACAAACACCACCGTAAGTGCAGCCATATGATAGCCACCGCTGTGTGTCGCCATCGACACAAGTTTCGCCACCCACCAGTCACCTCTTCATCGCCGACTAGCACCATGTTGTCATGGAAGCCTTACCGTCTAACACATTGGTCGCCGTTCATCGTGCAGCCGTGTGTAGTTCGTTGTTCACATGTTCGACAATCAATATATAGGGAATCTAAGTATAACACGTAATATTCTAAACCATAATTATATTGATCATATAAAACTTAGCCTAATATGTCATACTTCATCCTGAAACCGAATCTCTGATACCAATTGTTGGCGTTCGATAGTTTGGTTAACGTGAATCGTTAGGATTCTATGTATTTCAAAATCAGCGGAAATAAGAAGATAGAAACATATTACCTTTCACCAGGGTATGTTGAAGAAGAACATCTGTAGAAAAAAAACCTCTTGATCTTCTGCTGTATTACCAAGTCCAATCTTAACGTCGTGTGGGCGACGATCTTCAAGATCCTCTCAATCTGCTTTCTCTCTTCTTTTCAGGTCAAAAGTGGCAATTAGATTAGGGTTCCAGGAAGCTGGAATGACTTTTTTATGGGCTACAACAGGGACCAGGAGGAGAAATTAGAGTCGGGCATCCATTGGGCTAAGTATCCAAGTTTAGCCCAAAACTTATACTTAAGTCCAATAATAATAATATAGTCCACTAAAATATTATTAATGCACTGCTGCCCTAATCCCAAATTACATTATGGGCTCCTTCTTATTATGAGCTGACAGTCTTCCCATGTTCAAGATATACAATGTCCATCAATTAATTAAGTTATTAACAACTCTATTAAATAATATCTCATCTGAGAGTATTACCACTCAACCTTATTATTATGCCAGAATAAATTCACCTACGGAGTTTACATGATAATCCTTATGAGCTTCTCAAGGGGACATAATCAACCTATTTAATAGGACACAGATTCCTTCTACAATCAACATCACACCATAGAGACAACATTATTTCCCAACTCACTGAGTTTGTTGATTTAATAATTAAATCTCACCCACTGATGAATCAAATAGACATATACTGACTTACGTGTTGAGGTTATTGTATAGGGATTAAGAGTACGAATATCCATAATAACTGAGATTAAGTTCTCCTATATATTCAGTATAAATCGAACGATCTCAAGCGGTCCTGCTCAATACACACAAAGCATACTAATGTGATTTTATAGTCAAGACAAACTAATACCAAATGACACTACAACATCCCGATAGATTGTCCTCGTTAAGAAAACCGATAATACGATCTTCCGTAGACACTTCAAACCATATTATCTATAGTATAAAGTAAGTGAACTTTTGCAATAACATATAAATAAATTATAATATGCAAAACATTTAATCATATGATTCTCATTTCAAATAAGTTGTAAAATATTGTTCATACAAAAAGCTAAACTTTTAGTATATAATCTAACAGAAATATCCCTGTAGAGGTTGCATATAAACCTCCTCTGATAGATTACCATGCAAGAAGACATTGTTCATATCTAATTGATGTTAATTCCAACCCTTTTTCACAGCAACAGAAAAAAATAACCTTACTGTGTTTAATTTAGCCACTGGCGAAAAAACCTCAAAGTAATCAACCCCAATTATTGGTTGTCCCTTTTGCCACCAATCTAGCTTTATATCTCTCCACTGATCCATCCAAATTCCTCTTAATTTTGTAAATTCATTTATTTTCAATGGCTTTTTTATTCGGTAGCAAAGTGGTGAGCTCCTAAGTATTGCCTCCAAAGCTGCTAGTTCTTGTTCCATTGCTTCAATCCATACTTTCTGTGTAGCTGCCTAGTTATAATGAGTTGGTTACTTTTCAACTAACAAGTTAGAAAGAAAAGCCAAATATTTAGTGCTCACTCCTGTAGGTTCTGTGTGAGGAAATGTACGAATAGGATAGACTGTGGTGGAAGATGTTGCACAAACATAATCCTTTTTCCATGCTGGAGGCTTTATTAATCTTGTACTTCTTCTTCTATTAATATCACTCTCATTTGTCAGATCAGTCTCTTCCACCTCTGACTCATCCATTGGTGGTTGGTGAACCACATCTTCATCAAATGAATTTTTTGTAACAGATCAGTAGTCATTTACAGCTCTCTGGATGTCCTCATCTTTTTGTAGCCGTAGAGATTGCTCTTTAGAAGTGAGACTGAAATGGAAATATATGCTCAAAGAAAGAAACATCTCTAGATACCAAGAATTTTCCACTATCTAGATTATATTGCTTATATCCTTTTTGTCCTTGCATATATCCCATAAAAATGCACTTTGATGATCTTGTGTCAAGTTTTGACTTACCTAGATGCACATTTGCTGCACATTAGCTTGTGATAATCAGCTTGTTTCCCGTTTAACACCTCAAAAGGTGTTCTCCACTGAAATATCCTGCTAGGCATTCTGTTTTTGAAAAAAGAAGCTGTAAAGATTGAATATGGCCAAAATTTGGTGGGTAAGGATGCTTGAAATAGTAGTGCTCTTGCCACCTCTAATTAATGCTTGTGTAATTTTCTTTTTACTACACCATTTTGTTGTAGAGTGTAGGTGCAAATCCTTTCATGTATTATGCATTGGCCTTGACAAAATAATTCAACATCACTACATAGAAATTCTTTTCCATTATAAGGTCTTATTCTCTTCACCTTTCTGTCATGTTGTCTTTCAATCATAATAATAAAAGTAGTATCCTAATCATATCTGACTTGTGATTCATAAGAAACACCCAAGTTCCCCTACTAAAATCATCTACTGCAGTTAAAAAATATGAAACACCAATAATACTTTCTTCTCTACAAGGACCCCACACATCCAAATGTAATAATTTAAAACAATCACGTGATTGTATATAGCTATGAGAAAAAGGGAGTCTGTGTTGTTTTGACTTGAAACAAACCTCACAAGTATCAATATTATTAATACTTTTCTTATTAAAATCCTTCTGAATAAAAGCTAAGTGTTTCAGGGTATGCACAGATGCATTTGCCCATTCTTTTATGCCAAATGTGTAATGAAACATTACAAACATGATAGTTATTAATATATTCTTGTAAAGAAATATAGATTTTAACTTGAAATCTGCACAAACTTGAGCAACAGATAACAAATTGTATTTGAAGCTGGGAATATACAACACACGTCTCAAGGTAATCCTTGGAGAAATTCTGACTTCCCTTTCATATTCCATTTACACCTTTGTAATTACTTCAACTTTCAGTTTGCAACTCTAGAAGCTTTAATGCAGCAGGCTTTATATCACAATTTTTTAGAGGAGTCGTCATTTGAGTCTTCACAGCCTGCAGCTCCGAAGTCTTCGATATAGATGACCTTTTTATCGCGATCCTAAGAGGAGTCATTCTTTGTACTTGTGGAGAGAAGAGATGAGAGGTAGAGACTGTCCCACTTGGCGTGCCAAAATTTATAACAACAAATTTTATATTTATAATGAAATAAATACAAATTGAGTACAAAGATAATTTCAAATGGATTTAATTTGGAGAATATGTAAGCGGGTTACAATCTCAATCAATCCTCTGATTCTTATCTCGAACCAATTTAGCCTTGACTTTGACTTGTTGACTTGACTTTAACTGGAGTGTGTGTTGACTGTGTTGACAGCTTGTGTGTTGACTACGGTGACTGTGTGTTGCTTCGAATCTTCAGTTGAAGCTTGTCTGAACTGGGATGTGTAGTCTTGAAATATTGATCCGGAGGCGTTGAACCTTTGTTCGAATTGAACGTTGACTGGAGAGCTTTTCGCGAAGAACGCGTAAGAACTTGATGTGAAGAACGCTTGATCTGGGGGACTTGGAGCCTTGATCCCGGATTGGTAGCCGTCCTTGACTTGAAGCTTGCTTGCAGATGCTTTGAAGATCTTGAGCTTGTTCTTGACTTGCAGCTTGAAGATGCTTGAGCTTGAAGACTTGAAGACTTGAAGATTGCTTAACGATCTTCAACTTGTTCTTCGTGTTCTTGGCTTGAAGCTTGAAGATTTGAAGACTGCTTGACGATCTTCAACTTGTTCTTCGTGTTCTTGGCTTGAAGCTTGAAGATCTTGAGGAGCGTTCTTCGTGTTCTCGATCTCCTCAAGGAGTTATCGTCTTCGGGTGCTTGAATGTGTCCAAATGAATGGAGGAGACCCCTTTATATAGGTGAGAGGTAAAGTCCAGGGTTATTTGGGCCTTACTCTACGGGCTTGGGCCTCCAACTTGATTGAACCATAATCAGACTGTTTTACTTGGGCCTGATTTAATTTGTATGAGCTTGTTTGACTTAAGTTAGACCTCATTTGACTTGGGCTTACTTGACTTGGGTCAGGCCTCATTTAATTTAAGCTCATTTAATTTGTTGGACTCAAATTAATTATCAATTATTTATTAATCTATTTTAGAAATTAATTTATTTAAATTATAAAATAATTAAAATTGATATTTAATTAAGAAAAATCCAGGTGTCGCCATTTAGTTGGACTATGAATTTTAATTGCTTACAAATATATAGGCAGAACACGTTGTACAGACTTAATCTCATATAGACTAGTCTCTAACTTTCTTGAATTTCATATTCTTCACAATAGTGTTCATGAAGACAATTTAATTTTCTCATATCTGTCTAAGCACTAATTTGCACTTCATTGTATATTATAACGAAATGAATGCTAGTGCACAATTTCATAACAAACTAAATAATCCCAGTACCTGTCTAGAACTAATTTGCACACCATTGAAACTTTACACCAATAAACAATATTAATAGGTTTAATATATAGTTTCAATTGCTTCAATATTGAAAATACAGACATAAAAAAAATACTAGAAACTTCACTCTGAATGGTATTGATCCGCTGGAGAGAAGACTTTGGTTTCGCGAATGCGTGAGTGTGTTTTCTTGGTTTTTATCGTGTCAGAATTGGTGAGAAAATTGGGGAGAGTTTATGTATAATTATAACATGTTTTTTATATGAATTTTGCTCATTGGTATTGTTAATATGAATAGTTTGAGACTGATAATAGAGTGTATAGGGGCGTAAACGAACCAAGCCGCTCGTAAGCTATTTGAGACTCGATTCGAAAAAAATTCGTTCGAGTTTGTTCGTGAAAAAGCTGAGCCGAGCTCGATTTTTTTCGAGCTGAACTCGAGTTTGGGGGTGTTTGGCTCAAAAGCTCGCTAACGTGTTCTTTTACAGGCACACGAACATGTTCGAAAACGTGTTCGTTTAAAAGCTAGGGAACATGTTCGTTTACAAGCTCGCGAACGTGTTCGATTATAGGCTCGTGAACGTGTTCGATAATAGGCTCGAACAGTGGTCAATATGCTCATTCTTAATATTATTACTCCATAATAATAATAATAATAATAATAATAATAATAATAATAATAATAATAATAATTATTATTATTATTATTATTATTATTATTATTGTTATTGTTATTATTTATTATAACATATTAATATGGTAATTTTAGAGTTTAAGAAATTATATATATGTTATTTATATATATAATTTATGTAGGATATAAATTTATAATTTTAAAAATATTGTATACTTTAAATTAAAGAAAAATTTTAAAGTATGACAACGAAAATAATGAAATTATTAAAACGTAATTAATAAAAATAAAATTAAAAAGAGCACCAATGTTATTAATTCTAATAATGAATTGAAAGTTATATTTGTAATGAGTTTAAAGATGTAAATTTTTTATTTTCTATCTCAATATAAGATTTAATTTTGATTTATTTATATTTAAATTTTAAATAAATATATTCATTTATATACATTAAATTTTAACTAGTAGTAATTAATAAAATTGTAAGTATTTTAAAGTCGACACCTTATCAATACATATATATATATATATATATATATATATAATTATATGTAAAATTAAATTAATTTAATATAATTATTTATTTATAGGAAAAATTACTAATAGGTACACACTTTGTACCCCTAATTAGTACTAGATACATTGATTTAAGTTAATTACTATCACATACAGAATATTTAAGTAAAATACCAAATATAACCCTAAACTCATACACTTTTAAACCACAAACCCTAACCCCCCACCCACTGCTGCACCGCTGGAAATCGCCGTCGACGCCGTTGCCAAAAAACTGACCTCACCGGAGCTCTACTGGCCGGCCGCCGGAGCACTGCCGGACTGTCGAAAAAGTTACCGGATCGCCGCCGCCGTCGCCAGAGCTCTGCCGGACCACCACAATTTTTTGCTACACACACTTTTTTTTACTGCACACACTTTTGTTACTGCACACACTTTGCTGCACTCAAACTTTTGCTGCACACAACATTTATGTGCAGCACATTGTAAGGGTAATATTGGAATATTACTATATATTTTTGTAGTTAGTAGTAATATTTTTGTATGTTTGTATCTCATAGTAATTAAGGATTTTTTTGTACCTAGTAGTAATCCTCCCTTATTTATATTTTAATAGTATAATTTTATTTAGAAGAGAAACTTTCAAATTTATGTACACCCGTATTTGTTTATTATTATTATTATTAATATTATTATTATTATTATAGTTAATGGGATAACATAAAGATACATTCATATTTTAAGCAAATACTTATGTGACACCTTCTTTTGTAAGCTCTTACGTGAGACAAATAAAAAATACATAAAATGTTATTATTTTCGCTATATTCCATATAAAATGTTATCATTTTTTGTTTATATTATAAACTGTTCATAAAATAGTTCGCTACACCATTATTACTTTTTATCGATTGAATATCACTTTTAATTAATAATGTTATCACTTTTTATTCGTCTCATGTAAAGATTTACGTGAGACGATTTTCACCAAGACCTACTCCAAAAAATTTAAAGTAAATAATACTCCATATACTTATAAATGTTAATTAAAAAAAATCTTTTGTTATATTATTAAAATATATTTTAATTAATAGTTAATACTTCTAATAATTAATAAAAATTGATAAAAGCTCTTAATACCACTTTTTATAAAAAAATTATTAATAAAATTTTATTATTCATGAGACGTTCTCACTCAAGCCTTTACACATTAAAAAAAACTAAAAAATATAAAATTTTCTGCTTAATGAGCCCAAACGAGCCCGAGCTCGACTAATGACTTTTTTTTATCGAGCCAAATTCGAACTCAAGTTTAATTTTTTTTATTCAGTAAAAATATTTCGAGCCGAGCTCACGAACTGTTCGCGAGTTATATATTTTACACACGAGCCGAGCTCAAGCCTAAAAAATAAAATTCAAATCGAGCTTGAGCCGAGCTCGAACCCCTTAAAAAAATTCGAGCCGAGCTCGAGCCGGAGATGTTCGGCTCGGCTCGATTACATCCCTAAGAGTATATAGTTTTGTATCTAGAAATAATTTTTTGAAGTCAATGTATTTGATTGTAATATTAACCTATACTCCCTTCGTCCACGTAAATTGTGCACGTACTCTAGTAAATGTAGATTAAGAAAAGTTAATTTTTATATATTTAAAGATGTGTAAAGTTATTGAAATGTGTATAAAAAATGAGTTTTTTAGATAATTTAATTAAAAAGGTTTGTAAAGTTGTTGGTATATCTGTAAAAAGTTAATAGTATTGTTATGCATTTTTCCATTTTTAGAAACATGAATAAGTATTGGGAAAGATGAAAAAGGAAAGTGTGCAGTAATTAGTAGAACGGAGGGATTACTTCCCGCTAACTAATTAGTAACCAAAAATTTTAAATTAAAGTTTTGTCTCACATAAAATTATTTGTAAGTATATGAATAATAAAATTAATCGGGATTTAAAACAGTTTAATTTCAAGCCCAATAAAATAGGTAAAGACTTGTGTGAGACGTCTCACATAAGCTTTTACGTGAGACGGATAAAAAGTAATAACATCATTAACAAAAAGTGATATTTAATCGATGAAAAGTGATAATGTGCAGTGAATTATTTCTTGAATAATTTATAGTATAAATGAAATGTGATAATATTTTATAGCGAAAATGATAACATTTTATAGCGAAAGTGATTATAACGTTAACTTTTTTTAACCGTTTCACGTAAGGGCTTATGTGAGACGGTCTCACACAAGACCTACCCTAAAAAATAACAAATAATTTGTCCAATTAATTATAGTTTATATTAAATTAATATGAATTAGGAAGAGGAAAAGACATGAAAGAAAATTAATTAGGCATTATATATATATATATATATATATATATATATATATATATATTTAAAATATTTTTATTATTTAATTTATATTTTCTTTTTTTAAAAAATGTAATAATATAATTTTTCATTCATTCATTTAATTTATTTTTTAATTTAAAAGGAATTATTGCTAACTAAAACACACTAAGATTATTTAAATCTTAATTCTATTATATACACACCTCCTAAAAATTCAAATTTATCCTTTTAATTTTACTACCTCCGTCCCAAAGAGAAGTTCACAGTTACTGTAGATAAGAAGTTTAAAAAAAGTTTCCTTTTGCTTTACTTTTAGGGATAGTTTGATATTTTTAGGTAATAAATAAATTATAAATTAAGTTTTGTGAGTTGAAAAGGGGTGACAATTTTGAAATTAAAGTGTGTTGTAGGGTAATTGATTTGTGTGTATTTCCTTATTTGGGGGTGTGAACTTATTTATGGAATGGACAAAAGTAGAAAGTGTGAATTTGTTTATGGGAAGTAATATTATACACCCTTCATGATCCACCGTTAACCACACTTCAATCTTAATATAAATCAAGAAACTCTATTAATTATCTTGTCGCAGGTTCATTAAAAAAACTTTAATAGAATTCGTTTAACAATGGTGGCTACAGAACCAGGACGAAAATTAAATCCTCATGCGACCACCTTCCTGCTCCTTTTTATCCTCCATTATGCCGGCAAAAACCAAAGAAGATCAAAAAGCTTTTGCCCAGTTTGACTACGTGATCAATGACAGCATCAACATGTATGTTTGAATTTTAATTGATTTGAACTTCTAAAGTTAACTCCACCTACATCTACAAGCTGCTATCCATCTGATTAGCGATTTCTAAGCATAAGCATGTCTGAAAGTGATTTGACTATTCTGAGTATTGTTCAATGTTGTTGAGAGTTGCTTTTTGTTGGATTTATTAATGTTAAAATATTACTGATTTCAAATGAACTTGAAAATAAATATGCTACTTCATTTTTAAAAAAAAACAGCACAATGGACATTCAAGAAAAGCAAATTATAAGTTTGGAATCTGAATGTTGGAGTATTGGTAAGTTACAAAGATAGTGGCATAATTGACATAGATGATTATTCCAATAAATGTTTCAAGGTCTGTTACAATTGTTGATTAGCTGTAATTACTCCTCAGCTAATAAACAACATTATAAATAATGGTTGTAATATATTTTACGTTGTGTGAGAGAATAAAGATAATTTCTTTATATATGTTATTCCTTATTCATGATTGTAGGGATTGTTAGATGATTCAACATGGTATCAGGAGCACTTGATCCTGGGAATCTCGATTAAAAAAAAGAGTAAAGATAGAAGTCTATATAATAATAGTTTTGCAGAGATTGAATCTGCCATGGCTGCTAAGGTGCACAACTTTGGAAACAATAATAGGAGCAAGACAGTAAACTATAATGGAAATCGGAATGGGGGTAGAGGAAGAGGTTATGCTAGACTGACAAAAGAGGAGAAGGCCAAATTAGTTTGTGAAAATTGTCAATATAATGGTCATGAAGAGAACACATGCTTCAAGAAGCATGGGACACCTCATTGGTATAAGTTGTTGAGGGATAAGAAATCTAAACCTTTTGCTAAAAATGTTATTTCTGAGATGAACACCTCTTTGCAGATAAAGGATACACCTAAAAAAGGAGGAGGTATTCAGATCAATAAGCCATCCTTTATCACCTACAAGAAATGATAGAATGCATGAAGGGTAAAGATAAGGAAGAGAGAAATATGAACAACGCTCAGTTCATGGACTTTGCTGGTAAGAGTGATTCACATTCTTTACATTTTTCTATATCTAGTTTTAAAAGTAGACATGAGGGAAATTGAATAGTTGACACAGGAGCTAGTAGACATGTGTATTGATGCACAGATGATGAGTAATATGCATGCAATAAAATTCCCGATGGCTCCGTAGAGGCAAACCATATGGTGGGGATTACTTTCAATAAGTCATTGCATGGAGATAAGGGTGGTGAAAATGTTTTTGCTTGCTCAACTCCTTGTTCAACTCCAAGTTCGCCATCTACCTCAGCTGTAGCTGTAGTGATGACAACAAATTCTATGACCATTGAGGAACAACTAGCAAGTATGATGAGAGCAATTGAAGGGCTCAACAAGCACATGGAAGCTCAAGACATAAAGATCTCTGTACTTATATAGAAAATGGAGAATGTGGAGACAAGTCATGCAAATGGGAAACAAGTTGAGGATGAACACGAGGAGGAGGACTCTGAGAAACATCATCCATCTAAAACAAATCAAGTTGAAGAAAAAATACAAGTTTCAGCTGATAAGATTCTTCCTATCAACCAACAGAAAAATATTGTGATAGACACGATGAAAGACAAGTTTGAAAGGAGTTCCAAATCTTTTTTCCCTACAAAAAGCCATATATAAAGAGAATTAACAACTTGAAGATGCCAGTTGACTATCAACCTCCAAGGTTCTAATAATTCGATGGCAAAGGCAACCCAAGACAATATGTGACACACTTCGTCGAGACATGCAATAATGCTGGGCCCTATGAAGATCTCATGGTGAAAAAATTTGTTCGGTCTCTAAAAGAAAATGTCTTTAATTGGTACATTGACTTAGATCCATTAATAGTTGGGGGCAAATGAAAAAAGTATTCTTCAACCGTTTCTATAGCACACGAAGAAGTATTAGCATGATGAAGCTTACAAATACTCATCAAAGTGAAGAAGAATATGTGATCAACTACATTAATAGATGGAGGAGCCTAAGCCTCAATTCCAAAGAAATGCTATCAGAAACTTCAGCTATCGAAATGTGCATTCAAGGTATGCAGTGGATTCTTCGCTACATACTCCAAGGGATTCAGCCTAAAACCTTTGAGGAGTTGGCTACAAGAGCTCCCGACATGGAGTTGAACTTGATATCCAATGACATTGAATGACCATCTGTTCAAGATTCCTACGAGTTTGAAGACATGCCTTCTGATAAGCTCGTGGAAGAAAAACCACAAACAAAGACTGCAGTTTCCATAAAGATTAATAGAAATGAAATGGAAGAAAGAGAAAACAGCACATCTAGATTGGGGGCAATGAACTATTGATAAATCAAATTCAAAGCTCCCTGACATGAGCGAAAACTGTTTACACAACGCTCCTTGATATGAGCTTAAACTCTCTATAATCCTCAAGTCACACTCCTTGATATGAGCTAAAACTATCCACACATGATGCTCCTTGATACGAGCTAAAACTATCTAAAATTTCTCAAGTTATGCTCCTCAGCATGAGCAAAAAAAACTTTCCACACAAAGCTCCTCGACATGAGCGAAAACTGTCGACACAATACTCCTCGACACTAGCGAAAACTCTCCACACAATACTCCTTGATTTGAGCTAAAACTATCTACACAATACTCCTTGACACGAGTAAAAACTGTCTCCACATCAAATTAAATCTCTTTGAGAAGAGACTAAATTCTCTACACATTACGCTCCTTGACGCACGAGCCTAAACTGCATGTTACTCCTGATCCGCATGAGTATAAAATGTGCACGACAAACTCCTGGTCTGCATGAGTATAAATTATGTACGACAAAATCTTGGTCCGCATGAGTATAAATTGTGTATGACACATTCTTAACCCGCATGAGTATAAACTGTGCACGGTACCCCCCATTCAAATCAAATCATGTCCCTTTGAACTACGTTATGACTTGATTTTCTTTAAAGAGATATGTAGGCAGCTTAGAATTCCACTAAGTTCAGTCATTACATAAGTTATCGTGTGTGAGTTCGCGGGGCACTTAAAGAAGTTAGTGAAGTACACGTATGATGTTAAGTATTCGTGATACAAATTCGAATGAAGAAATTCAAAATTATTGAAATGGTGAAAAAAAGTTCAACTTCTTGGAGTGTTGAAATAATCCTGAATCTTATAGCGGTGCAGTGATGAAGTTACCTCCCAAAGATGAGCTACCAAATTTTAGAAACGCTTCACATTAATCCCTTTAACAGAATCTTATTAATAGCTGCCATGTCTCGTCAAGCAGTCGTCAATGGAAAAGAAGAAGAAGTGTCATCCCAAGGAAGGGTGGCGAGACTGATGTTGTTCTGTCGATTCCAACTTATGGAAGAGTGGCGGGTTCATGTTGTTCTGTCAATTCCATCACAAGAAAGAGTGTTGATATTGATGTTGCTTTGTCGATTCCATCGAAAGGAAGAGTGACGATGTTGCTCTATCGATTCCATCTCATGGGAGAGTGGCAAGGCTCATGTTGCTCTGTCGATTCCATTTTAAGGAAAAGTGGCGATGTTGATGTTGCTACGTCGATTCTATCTCAAGGAAAAGTGGAGATGTTGATGTTGCTCTGTCGATTCCATCTCATGGAAGAGTGGCGAGGCTCATGTTGCTCTATCTATTCCATCTCGTGGAAGAGTCGCGAGGCTCATGTAGCTCTGTCGATTCCATCTCAAGGAAGAGTTGCGATGT
Source organism: Pogostemon cablin (assembly GCA_023678885.1). Classification (NCBI taxonomy): domain Eukaryota; kingdom Viridiplantae; phylum Streptophyta; class Magnoliopsida; order Lamiales; family Lamiaceae; genus Pogostemon; species Pogostemon cablin. The sequence goes on along the minus strand of CM043008.1, from coordinate 8,660,877 downwards.
TGATGTTGCTCCGTCGATTCCATCTCAAGAAAGAGTGGCGATGTTGATGTTGCTATCAATTCCATCTCATGGAAGAGTGACGAGGCTTATGTTGCTCTGTCGATTCCATCTCAAGAAAGAGTGGCGATGTTGATGTTGCTTTGTCGATTCCATCTCAAGGAAGAGTGGCGATGTTGATGTTGCTCTGTCGATTCCATCTTAAGGAAGAGTGGCGATGTTGATGTTGTTCTGTCGATTCCATCTCAAGTAAGAGTGTGATGTTGTTGTTGCTCTGTCGATTCCATCTCATGGGAGAGTGGCAATGTTTATGTGTGATGAGTGTTTTCTCAACACACAAAATTAATCCTTAAGTATAAGGATATCAATTGTAGTTTTAATAGGCAACCAAGTGATAATCGAACCCAAGGGACGGATGATTATTAATTCAATTATATTCTAACTTACTAAGACTACGTTGGCAATTCGTTGTGATGATTATCTAAATAAAAAGTATTTAAAATAGCAAATAGAATAAACAAGCAATAGAGATAATACGACTGTGATCAAGTGAGAAATTAGGTAGTTCTTCAGGTCATCTAGTTTTACTTATTAATTTCCTTTCCATGTGTTGATGTCTGACTCTACCTTGTAGTTTATGGACACATCACTAAACCATGCAAGTTCACTCTATAGACATAAGTAAACAAGAGTATGACACGTGTGAATATCCTTGGAGCAAGAGATATAATTCACCCCCTTTCTAGGTACTATCAGTATCAATTATTTCCTGTGCACTTAGTACTTTAACCCGATATGATCTCCCTTTGTAGGTACTATAAAGTTATACTCTTTATCCTACTTATTAACCCGAATAATATTCAATTAACAAGTATTTATATAAGATAGTTCTAATAAGACTTCGGAGTCCCCTTCTCTAAGAATTATAATATTTAATCCTGCTCAGCAGTGAATGCACTCAATCAATAATCAAGGTATGTATTCAGACTCTATATAACAATTAATGATGCACAAAACGACTGTGAGTACGAATTTAAGAAAGCATAGTCTTTTATAAAATAAACTGGAAGTAGTGTTGTACGGAGTTTGCACATGAAAATTCAATTACTTCATAAAACCTTCATAACCCTATAACTACCGCAGCGGTTCTAGCCCATGATTGATCGAGGAACATTTATGGTAGTTGGTAGGATCTTACCCATCGTCTTGAAAATTACAAGATAAATTAAGTAGCAAAGTAAACCCTAGATGCGGGCGCCATCGCGACTCTCTCCATCTTGAATCTTCACTTGATTCTCACTTGGTTCGACAGACAAACCTCTCTCCACAGCTCTGCCGGATGGAATTAGGGCTTGGATTTGTGTATGATGGATGTGTAATCTAACTCTCTTCTTCAAGTGCTCTGCACCCCTTTTTATACATGTGTAGTGCTCCTCTCGGACCTTTGGTGGGCTTTTTCTTGAGACATACGTTAAATTTGGTAAAAGAAACTTGGAATTACCAAAATAGCATCAACAACATTTCGTTTGACCAAGCCTCCACTGGTTGAACGAGCTCTCTGATGAGTGTGTAAAGTCACATGTTTCGAGCCTGGATTCGTGTAATAATGGTGTGTTAGATGATTGTAATTCGATATGAATCGATGTATGTTGTGGAAAGTCATGAATCAGGTATCTTCAAGGCTATTTGAGTTGATTTTCGAAGGAAAATGAGTTAGAAGTGATCAAATTCGGAAAAAGGGAGATTCAGAGGTGTGATTCGACAAAGCAGGTGCTTGGTTTGACCAAGAAAGAGATGGTTCGACCAGCACCTGTGGTCGAACCGATGGAGAGGAAGTGCCTGGAGTGCCGTTCCACTACGACATTGCCGTTTGTCCAAGCCATTTGGTCGAATTATGGTCGAACCAGAAGCCTGAAGGGGAGAAGCTGCTGTTCGACTAGAGAGTATGTGGTTCGACCAGGATAATGGTCGAATCCGGAACCTGAAACCAATTTACAGGTCGATTCGACTTGGAGTTCGACCAGCTGAGAGTGATTCGACCTGGCTTGTTGGTCGAACTGAGGAACGAAAACTTACCATATTCATATTTTTACACCTTTAATACGTGTGTTCACTCAAGAAGCCCATCTAAGGCCCGTAAGGAGAGTTTGCAAGTATAAAGAAGAGCTTTCGCAGGAGAAAAAGGAGACACACACCACTTCATCATCAAAATCCTACCGTCATCCAAAGGAGCTGTGGAGAGAGGTTCGTCTGTCAAACAAAGTGAGAATAAAGTGAAGATTCAAGACAGAGAGAGTCGCGACGGTACCCGCATCTAGGGTTTACTTTTCTTCTTAATTTATCTTGTAATTTTCAAGACTATGGGTAAGATCCTACCAACCACCATGATTGTTCCTTGATCAATCATGGGCTAGAACCACTTCGGTCGTTCTAGGGTTATGAAGGTTTTATGAGTTAGTTTGTCTTTCATGTGTAAACTCCGTACAACACTACCTGTGGTTTATTTTATATAAGATTGTGCTTTTTAAATTCATACTCACAGTCGTTTTGTGCATCATTAACTGTTATGTGGGGTCAGAATACATTTATTGGTTAATGATTGAGTGCGTTCACTGCTGAGCAAGGATTACATGTTATAATTTTAATTGAAGGGATTCCGAAGTCTTATTAGAACTATCTTATATAAATACTTGTTAATTGAATAATACTCGGGTTAACAAGTAGGATAAAGAGTATAACTTCATAGTACCTATAAAGGGAGATCATATCGGGTTAGAGTACTAAGTGCATAGGAAATAATTGATACTGATAATACCTAGAAAGGGGGGTGAATTATATCACTTTCTCTGAGTATATTCACACGTGTCATACACATGTATACTTGTGTCTATAGAGTGAACTTGTATGGTATAGTGATGCGTCCATAGACCACAACGCAGAGTCGGACATCAACGCTTGAAAGAGAGATTAATAAGTAAAACTGGATGATCCGAAGAACTACCTAATTTCTCACTTAATCACAGTTGCATTATCTCGATTGCTTATTTAGTTTCTTTATTGTTTTAATTACTTTTTATTTAGTTAATTAATTAACACAAATCAATTTACCAACATAGTCTTAGTTTATTAGAGTATAATTAAATTGATAATAATCAGTCCCTTGGGTTCGATAATTACTTGGTCGCCTATCGAGACTACAATTGATATTCTTCATACTTGGGGATTATTTTGTGTGTTGAGAAAATGCTCATCAAGTTCTTGGCGCCATTGCTGGGAACGACATAGATTATTAGTTTATTATTTTTAGTTTAATTGAGATTATATTATTCTTGTCTTTAATTTCTAACACCTATTTTTTTAGGTATATGCTCACTAGATCAAAGACAGGTGAATTAGAGCCTTATAATCCAGAGATTGGAGCATCGTCGATGAAGAAAAAGAAGAACAAGAACAAGAACATAAACCCAACTGAGGCTCTTAATTTAGGAGTTGAAGTTGACTTGCTGAATTCGCAAATGATTGAAGCTGCAACCGAAATTAACTTGGAAGCAGAAGCAGTCAACATGGCAGCGAATCCTGATACACTTGCCATCCATGAAGTCTTTAAGAACAACGGATGTGGCAATGCGGGGCTGTTAGGAGCAAGAGGGGCCAGAGCCAATTTTGATCAACACCCTGCTCTTATCACCACGATTGAAAGGAGTCCCTTCTCTAGGGGAACCTTTGAAGTTCCTCGGCAACATCTAAATAAGTTCCTTGGGCAAGCAAGTACACAAAAAGATGCAGGAGCACAAGAGGATGCGAGGAAGATCATCTTGTTTAAGTTCTCACTGAATGAAAAAGCGAGAGATTGGTGCGATAATCTTAATGCTGCTGAATGTGATACATGGGAGAAGTTGAAATTGAAATTCTTGGAGCGATATATGCCACCTTCGAAGGTGTTCAAGATGAAGCAATAAATCAATCAATTTGCAATCCATGGTAATGAGAAGTTTCATGAAGCTTGGGACAGATTCAAGGACATTCTTCGAAAGTGTCCACAACATGGGCTATCTAAGGCTCAATACATCAGTATATTCTACAATAGGTTGGATTGTGATTCCCGTGTGTTACTTGATGCTTCATCCAATAGAGCATTGCTTACAAAGTCACCCATTGAGGTCGAAAAACTTTTTGAGGATATTTCGATGAATTCAAGAGATTGGCCGATTGATAGAGTGAGAGACACTTATGTCCTTGATAAAGTAGCACAGGTTGACCATACTATGGTGAAGTCGGGAACAGATGATGAGATCGTCTCTAGCTTGGCTAATATCAACAAGTTACTTGAGTCTAAAAAAAAGCAAATTACGGATATATCTCAGAGAGTACCAATGATAAAGTAGGATGGTAGCTATGAAGGAGCTAGCCAAGAGGAAATCGAGGAGGCTACCTACGCCATGGGTCAAAGTATTCAAGGAACGAGGTTCCAAAATCAAGAAAATCGGAATTAACGTGACTCGTTAAAGTTCCATACGTTTCTAACAAGCAGCGGAAGCAAGTACACAAGAAACATATTATCTTTCATCAGGGTATGTTGAAGACGATGAATTCTCGCCATCAGCCTGCGCAGCCTTACCATTTTGGGAATAACTCTCACATCCGATTTTAGATTTGAGTGATCTACGCACAAAAACGATTATCTCTTCCGTGGCTTTATGTCAGTATATCACACGTCCAATTCTGAAGTCTGTATGATTTTATAAAAATCGTAGAAGGTGGCGGACAGCAGCATCAAACAACCTTCCAGTCTTCTGCTGTATTCCCAAGTCCAATCTCGACGTCGTGTGGGCGACGATCTTTGAGATCTTCTCAATCTGCTGTTCTGTCTAACCTCTTCATGTGTTAGGTGTGTCTAATCTCAACGATTAGTGTTTCCGTACAGCTGAGATGACTTATATATGGGCTACAGCAGGGACCAGGAGGAGAAATTAGAGTTGGGCCTCCATTGGGCTTAAGTATCCAAGCTTAGCCTAAAACTTATAATTAAGTCCAATAATAATAATATATACGACTAAAATATTAATACTGCACTACCGTTCTAATCCCATAATTACGTTATGGGCTCCTTCTTATTATGAGCCCGTTAGTCTCCCCATGTTTAGGATATTCAATGTCCATTAATTAATTAAGTTACTGACAACTCCATTAATTAATATCTCATCCGAGAGTAGTACCACTCAACCTCATTATCATGCCGGAATAAATCCACCTGCAGGGTTTACATGATAATCCTTATGAGCTCCTCAAGGGACATCATCAACCTATGACGGACATGAATTCCTTCTACAATCAACAGCACACCATAGAGACAGCACTACTTCCCAACTCACTGAGTTTGTTATTTAATTACGTATAAATCTCACCCATTGATGAATCAAAGAAATACACAATGCCCTACGTGTTGAGGTTATTGTATAGGGATTAAGAGCAAGAACATCCATAATAATTGAGATCAAGTTCTCCTATAAGTCAGTATACGTCGAACGATCTCAAGCGGTCCCGGTCAATACACACAAAGTGCACTAATGTGATTCTATAGCCAAGACAAGCTAATACCAAAGCACACTACAACCATCCCGATAGAGATTTTCAGTCTATCTCGGTTATGTGCATCTATTTATACTTTATAAGGAAACCAATAATATGATCTTCCGCATGTTGTCGCATAGCATATTATCTACAGTATAAAGTAAGTGGACTATTGCATCTACATATAAATAATTATAAGACGCAATCATTTGATCATATGATTCTCATTTCAAATAAATTGTTATAACATTGTTCATACTAAAGCTAGACTTTTAGTATACAATCCAACAATCTCCCACTTATACTAAAAGACTATGCTGTCATGTCTTCTGGCATACATCTGATTCCCACTCCCACTACATGACCATCAAAAGCTCTCGCCTTAAGGTCCTTGTAAATGGATTTACTTATCATTCAATGCAATCTAGGCGACAACAACCTTCCCCTCATCATACGATTTTTCGTAACAGGTGGTACTCGTGCTCCATGTGTTTAATTGTCTTATTGGCTCGTGATTCTTTCAAGTTTGCAACTGCACCATTATCATCAAAATAAATTATGATATTCTTGGGCAAACTTAGAAATAATTCAAAGTCCATCATGAAGTTTCTAGAGTCATATAGATACTTTGGTTGCCTCATAGGCTCCAATTTATCATCTTTCCATGATGGAGTTCGGAGTCTGAAATATATTTCTATATAACACTTCTCCACATTATGACTCTACTTCCTAAAATCAAACACATAACATTTGAGGTGGATTTACAGCCGTCCATATCTGATTTGAAAAATTCGAATCTATGTAACCTATAAGAAGCAGTTATCTGTTCGGTAAGCCCACATATAGTTTCTAGTCATTTTCAGGTACTTCAAAATTATGTGTTACTACAGTTCATCATTCTTATTTCGGGTTACCTTGATGCCCACTGTTCATGCCATTGGCAATATAGTTATCCATTCTCGTGTATAACATTCCTTAGATTAAGCTTCCTTATTCGCCGAAGTATAAGGAACCGCTTTCATCACCTTTATCTTCTTTTGTGTTTCAAGACACATTTCTTTAGATAAATTCACATGCTAAACGAGTAAGGATCGTATCATTTTATGAAACTTGAGATAAGCATAACATCCTTTCTTGTGATCTGTATTACCGTGATCAAAAGGATATATTTTGCTTCTCTTAAGTTCTTCATTTCATACCCTTTATCAACCATACCCATACTCCCGACAATACTCTTTCATTGTCTCCAATGAGCAATATATCATCTACGTAAAGTATAAAAAATACCACCACGTTTCCATCACTCTTTTCAATACACAAGACACATCCACGCATTGAATAAATCTATATGATTGGATTTCCTCATCAAAATGGATGTTTCATGATCTTGAAACTTGCTTTAGTCCATCGATGGACACTTTTAAGCTTACTATCAAAATGTTCTTAGCCCTTTGTAATGAATCACTCTGGTTGCTTAACATAGATGTTTTCCTCAAGACTTCCAATCAGGAAAGCTATCTTGACATCTATTTGCTATTACTCATATTTCATAGGAGTAGCAACAAATAAAAGAGTCCGGATCGACATAGAGATAGCTACCGACGAATAGGTTTTCTAATAATCGAACCCTTCTTTCTGAGTATACCTCTTCGCAACAAGCTTTGCTTCCAAGATTTAACCTTACCGTATGATCCTCTTTTATTTTGTATGATTACTTCCAATGGCTTTTACACCATTTAGTGGTCCTACAAGCTCCCATACTTGATTTAGAGTCCATCGATTCTATTTCAGAAACCATTGCACTTGCTAAGATTTGGCATTTCTATCTTGTAGTGCTTCATCGTATCCGTGGATCCATTCCATGTTTACTAGGGGCCAAGTCTCACGACTCTTCCAAAATATATATCTTATGGGTTGTCGAACAACCCTCCCACTACGACAAGACACTACATGTAATTGTGTATCAGACGTGACACGCATTGCAGTTTACCTTGTGGTATATCCTCTTATACACTTGGTACTAATACTTTGAGTTTTTTTCTCTAACTTCCTTTAGAACAATTTATACATGGGTTTATGATTTAATACATAGTCCTTTTCTAAAAATCTAGCGTTTGCGTTAAGAGTCATCCTTCGATCTTTTGGAATAAATAAATCATCACACTCCATTTTTCTAGGATATCCCACAAACAGACAAACATTATACGACATGTTGTTTCTAGGGCATACCCATAAAATTAATATAATAATTCAAAATAACTCATCATCTTTCTAACATTTTCCATAAGGGTTTCCTTCTTTCCACCACACCATTTAGCTGGGGTATGCCCGATGTAGACAACTTGAGATTTTAATCTCATTCTCTGATAAATAGCTCCTAAACTATCCTAAGAGGTACTTGTCACCACGATTAAGTCGTAATGACCACCTCTCGTTGGGATAGTCTTAGGACCGCTTAAATCAGCATGAACTATTTCTAACATATCTTTGCATGACTCTATACCAATTTTCCTTGAAAGGACTTTAATCATTTTACTTTCAAGCAAGACTCGCAAGTCAGATAGTTTCCACTTCAGATAAACCTAACGGTGCATCGAATATCAACCTTTGAATCCTACTCAAGTAAAATTGATCTAGTCTTAGATGCCAAAAGTATGTTTAGTTTATCTCCGAAGGTTTCTTTCTCTTACTAAGATTAGAAGATGCATTATTAATTACTATTTGTTGCATCCGTGGTACAAACATGATTTAAAAGTGTACAAATTGTATGCCAATGTACCACAATAGATTATAGCTCCATCCTTCATCACTTTGACCATGTCATTTAAATGAAATGGAGTATCCATCCGTAAATGTATAGAAACCGAAATGAAATTCTTTCTATGAAAATGTTACATAAAGATAATTTCTCAAAATCAAACGTTTACTCATATTGTAAGATAAATAAACAACTTACACTGCAATAGCCACTACTTTCGTAGCATTACCCATGTCCATAAAATCTCATCATCACTTAGTTACAGGCTTTTAGTAATTCCGGTATCTACACACAGCATGTCAGTAGATGCCATTACTAATCATGTTTCAACATCTAGTGAATGAGATACTAACCTTGTTCACTTCTTGATGAAAATGGCTTTTCTTCGCCACATGTTTTGTCAGAAGTTCCCCACCATATATGACCTCTCGTATTTCAGATATAACTTGCTTAAAACATCTAGGCAAATTATGGAGAATAAATTGATCTAGGTTTCCCCTTCAATATCTACTCCAAGCATTCCCGATACATTCATCAACTTATCCATGACCTCTTGCCTTTCTTACTTACTCAAGTATCTGAAGAGTCGCATGAGACCATCATATTTCTATGAACTTCTCACCTCTCCACTAGAGACTTTAATAGGCATCATGAGACATCCTTAGTGAGAATACATTTATATTTTCTTAAGCAGTAAAATTCGAAACCAAGATTCTTTTCTAATCATCTAATTTTGGATAAGTAAATATTTTTCTTTTAGTAAACAATAAGTGAGATAAAACCATTTGAAATTACAGAGAATCACAAATAATACACCGATCAAATCTTCGAATTTCATCATTTTATATTGATTCCCTAAAAACAATATAAAATTAAAATTCACCGACATCTCAAGCACCATGAGTCTGCAAGCCACATTAGTGTGGACGTTTAAGAACCCGAACATTTACAAGAGAAGGTTTTACCCATTAATTTCATTTGTCAACCTAACCTCATGACAAAATAATTAATAGTCGGTTCCTCTTTAACCATGTAAATAATAGCAGTGACTCCATTGGGGAGGATACTAATTATTTACACCTAAGTGTACACCATTACTTGATCCCAAGTCCGTGGCTTAAGCTTATATGCATTACAGTTGGAGAAGTACACACGCGCTCATATAACTTCCTACAATCATCAATTATATGTTTGTACCAGTGAACCGCACGTAAACTCATCCGTTAGGGAGGATGGTCTATGCCAACACGCAAGTTTATGTGCCACATTACAAACAATAATTATTTAATGAAGTCTGTACCAGTGATCTGTGAATAAACTCATCTGTTAGGAGGAAGGCCTATTGTCAACATGCAAGTTTACTCACATCACTTACAAACCAATAATGAAGGCTGCGAGAATTAATTACCAATCCTCTCTCCTACTTAGTTGTTTAACACCTAGGGTTTTTACATGGATATATTATTCATAATAAAATATGCAACCTAGCATGCTTCTATTACGGCACATAAGGCAGTAAATCACAGAGATCATGCATAACATATATAACAATAATCAATTATTCCATCAATTATAAATAATTATATATCAGCGAATTCGATTGTTCGCCACCAAGCACGAGTGTCGGTAAAAACCTCCAGATTATCAAACTTTCGAAAATCTCCAGATTACTGAATTTTGAAACTATCGATATCGACCATCGATATTGTCTAGACTTTTGAAATCATCGATATCGATCAGATTATCAAATTTTCAAAAAACTTTCAGATTATCAAAATTTTGAAACTATAGATATCGATAGTCGATATCGTCCAGATTATCGAAATAATCGATATCGACAGTCGAAATCATCCAGATTATCGAAATTATCGATATCGACCAGATTATCAAATTTTTAAAAATTTCCTGATTATCAAATTTTCAAAAACTTCCAGATTATCAAATTTTCGAAAAATTTCCAGAATATCAAATTTTCATAAATTTCCAGATTATCAAATTTTCGTAAATATCCAGATTATCAAATTTTTAAAAATTTTCAGATTATCAAATTTTCGAAAATATCCAGATTATCAATATTTTAAAAATTTTCAGATTATCAAATTTTTAAAAATTTCCAGATTATCAAATTTTCAAAAATTTCCAGATTATCAAATTTTTGTAAATATCCAAATTATCAAATTTTCAAAATATCCAGATTATCAAATTTTCAAAATTTCCAGATTATCAAAATTTCAAAAATTTCCAGATTATCAAATTTTCTCGTCAAACGTATAGAGTATTCAACAAGAAATAATAATTTCTAAATATTAGTCCACGTTTGACACAGGTATATGGTATCTGAATAGGGTATACTTGTATAACATGAATACTTAAACCCTTTCACAATTTGACATAAACCCTAGCCTAACGTTTCACGCTTCACCACGAAACAGAAGCTCTGATACCAATTGTTGGCGTTTGATCGTTTGGTTAACGTGATCCGTTAGGGTTTTATACGTTTCTAACAAGCAGTGAAAGCAAGTAAACATGAAACATATTACCTTTCACCAGGGTATGTTGAAGACGATGAATTCTCTCCACCAGTCTGCGCAGCCTCACTGTTTTGAGCATAACTCTCTCATTCGATGTCGGATTTGAGTGATCTACATGCCAAAACGATCATCTCTTTCGTGGCTTTCCATCAGTATACCACACATCTAATTCTGTAGTCTGTACAATTTTATAAAAATTGTAGAAGGTGGCGGACAGCAGCAACAAACAACCTTCCAGTCTTCTGCTATATTCCCAAGTCCAATCTCGACGTCGTGTGGGATACGATAATTGAGATCTTCTCAATCTGTTGTTCCGTCTACCCTCTTCACGTGTTAGGCATGTCTAATCTCAATGATTAGGATTTCTGGACAGCTGAGATAACTTATATATGGGTTACAACAGGGATCAGGAGGAGAAATTAAAGTTGGGCTTCCATTGGGCTTAAGTATCCATGCTTAACCCAAAAATTATACTTAAGTCCAATAATAATATTATATACTACTAAATATTATTACTGCACTACCGTTCTAATCCCATAATTACGTTATGGGCTCCTTCTTATTATGAGCCCGTTAGTCTCCCCATGTTTAATATATTCAATGTCCATTAATTAATTAAGTTACTGAAAACTCCATTAATTAATATCTCATCCGAGAGTAGTACCACTCAACCTCATTATCATGCCGGAATAAATCCACCTGCAGGGTTTACATGATAATCCTTATGAGCTCCTAAGGGGACATCATCAACCTATGACGAACACAAATTCCTTCTACAATCAACAGCACAACATAGAGACATCACTACTTCCCAACTCACCGAGTTTGTTGATTTAATTACATGTAAATCTCACCCATTGATGAATCAAAGAAATACACACTGCCCTACATGTCGAGGTTATTGTATAGGAATTAAGACCACGAACATCCATAATAACTGAGATCAAGTTCTTCTATAAGTCAGTATAAGTTGAACGATCTCAAGCGGTCCCGCTCAATACACACAAAGTGCACTAATGTGATTCTATAGCCAAGACAAGCTAATACCAAACCACACTAAAACCATCCGACAGAGAGTCCCTATCTATCTTGGTTGTGAGCATCTATTTATACTTTATAAGATAACCGATAATATGATCTTCTGCGTGTTGCCGCACAACATATTATCTACAGTATAAAGTAAGTGGACTATTACGTCTACATATAAATAAATTATAAGACACAATTATTTGATTATATGATTCTCATTTCAAATAAATTGTTATAACATTGTTCATACTAAAGGTAGACTTTTAATATACAATCCAACAATCTCCCACTTATACTAAAAGACTATGCTGTCATGTCTTTTGCCATACATCTGATTCCCACTCCCACTACATGACCATCAAAACAAAGATACCTCCATTGTTTCCTTACAAGCTAGTCAAGAAGGGATTGGAAGAGAAGTTCAAGAAGTTTTTAGATATTATAAACAAAATAAGCTTGAACATTCCTTTCTCTGAAACGATATTGGAGATGCAGTATTATGCCCATTTTCTGAAGGATATAATTTCGAAGAATAGAAGCTTGAACGAAATTGAAACAATGAATTATCTGAGAATTGTAGCTCGATCATTCAGAGGAAATTGCCAGCTAAGTGGAAATATTCTAGAAGCTTCACGACCTTATGTGAAATCGGAAAGGGCCCGACACGTCGAGCCTTGTGTGATCTTGGGGCAAGCATTAATTTGATGCCATTGTTGATATTTTAAAGGATTAGTTTGGGGGAGTTAACTCCCACAATAGTTGCTCTACAATTAGCGGATAGGTCTATGACTTTTTCGAAGGGTGTTATTGAAGACATTCTTGTCAAAGTAGGGAAGCTTGTCTTTCCTGTGGATTTTTTGGTGCTTGAGATGTAAGATGACAAGGATAATATCTCTCTTATCTTAGGGAGAATTTTCTTGCTACTGCGGGAGCTATGATTGATGTGCAGAAGGGTGAGTTACGGCTAAGAATGGATAAAGAAGAGATCTTATTCAACCTTGACAAAGCAATGAAGATGCCAATGGAGACACAATGTCACAGTATAGACATGGTGGAGGAGATCATGAAGGAAGATATGCCCTTGATCCTTTCAAAGGATCCTCTTGAGACATGCTTAGCGGAGTCTCTTACTTTTCCACCATGGAGCTAGATGAACTCTCCAACGTGGTATGTATTGATTTTATTGAAAACTACTTGCTTTGGGTGATGACAGGTATGAGTCGAAAAGAACAAAGATTGAAGGTGAAGTGGACTAGGAAGTACTTGCCTTTGGATAGAGACAGTGCACCTCAAAAAGAAAAGAAAGAGGAGTTGAAACCGCTACCGGAGCACTTGAAGTATGCCTATCTAGGTGACAATGGAAAATATACAGTAATTGTATCTTCTTATCTTGATGATGATTAACTTGAGGAATTGTTAGATGTGCTTAGGAAGTATAAGTCTACGATTGGTTGGTCTCTCATATTGCATGTATAGAATAAAATTGTTAGATGAGTCCAAGAGTAGTATACAGAATCAGCGGAGGGTGAATTCCGCTACTCAAGAAGTGTTAGGAAGAAAATTCTAACGTGGCTAGATGCTGGAATTATTTATCCCATTAGTGATAGTCCCCATGTGAGTCCATTGCATGTAGTAGCTAAGAAGGGGGCATGACTATTGTGAAAGTCGAGGATGGAGAGACATTAGCCACTAAGATTCCTACGGGATGGCGTGTGTGTACGGATTATAGGAAATTGTATGAAAATACATGCAAAGACCATTTTCCCCTTCCTTTCATGGATCAAATGCTTGATCGTCTGCGGGGTATGAGTTTTATTATTTCTTGGATGGGTACTCGGGTTATAATCAGATCATGATTGCTCCCGAAGATCAAGAAAAGACTACTTTCACTTGCCCTTATGGAACTTTTGCCTTTAGAAAGATGCCTTTTGGATTATGTAATGCACCTGCTACATTTCATCATTGCATGATGACCATATTTGACGGTTTGATAGAAAAGATCATGGAGGTGTTTATGGATTATTTTTCTGTGTTTGGTTCCTCCTTTGATATTTGTTTATCTAACCTTACTACTATTTTGAAGAGATGCCAAGAAACTAATCTTATCTTGAATTGGGAGAAGTGCTACTTCATGGTAAGAGATGAGATTGTTCTTGCCATCATATTTCAGCCAAGGGATTGCAGGTAGATAGAGCAAAAGTGGTGGCAATTGAGAAGCTTCCACCAACTACTAATGAAAAGGGAGTGCTGTCCTTCCTTGGACATAGCGGTTTTTATAGAAGATTCATAAAAGACTTCTCGAAATACTCCAAGCCCTTATCTCATTTACTTGAAAATGATGTTCCTTTTGTTTTTGATGAAAAGTGTCTAACAGATTTTTCAGGTTTTGAAAGAGGCACTTATTACTGCACCTATCTTGATCACACCGGATTGGAGTCAGTCGTTTGTACTTATGTGTGATGCAAGTGACTTAGCACTTGGAGTGGTGCTTGGACAGTTGAGGGATAAGAAGTTTTGCGTCGTTTACTATGCAAGTAAGACTTTTGATACTGCATAAAAGAACTACACGTTGATGGAAAAGGAGTTTCTAGCTGTAGTGTATGCATTCAAGGATCATTCTACGATCCCGTATTTGATGGAGAAGAAGAAAACGAAGCCAAGGATCATTAGATGGATCCTTCTTCTGCAGGAGTTTGATATGGAGATCCGAGATAAGAAAGGTACGGAGAACATTTTGGCATATCACCTATCAAGGTTGGAAACAAGGGAGCACTGTGATAATTTTTCAATTACATAGAAGAGATGTTCCCTGATGAGAAGATCATGGTAGTGTTTGTTGAAGGAGCGAAAAGAGCATGTGTGGTAGCTGCCAAAGGATGGATCCATGGTATGCGTATTATGTAAATTACATTACCGTAGGAGAAATTCCAAGAGATCTCAATCGATATCAACTTGCAAAATTCAAGAGGGATGTTGAGACTTTTATATGGTATGATCCGTTTATCTACAAAATTTGTATAGATTCTATAATTCTTAGGTATGTGCCCAAGATGAAAATGGAGAGTGTTCTTGATTTTTGCCATGCACAACCTAACGGGGGGCATTATGGAGCTCAAAAGATGGCATAAAAGGTACTGCAATCTGCTCTTTATTGGCTTACTTTGTTTAAAGATTGCGAAACCTATGTGGCGACATGCGATAGATGTCAAAGGATGTGGAACATAAGTAGGAGATATGAGATGCCACTTCAACCAAGCATTGTTGTTGAGATCTTCGATGTATGTGGGATCGATTTTATGGGTCTTTTCCCCCATCTAATGGATTTCTCTACATCCTTTTAGCAATGGATTATGTTTCTAAGTGGGTGGAAGCCATTCTCACTCGCGTGAATGATTCAAGAACTGTGTTGTCTTTCTTGAAGAAACATATATTTGCCCACTATGGAGTTCCTAGAGCACTAGTGAGTGATGGAGGGTCACACTTTGTCAATAAACTTTTTAAAAAAAGTGCTTAACGATTGTGGTGTCAAGCACAGGGTTACTACACCCTATCACCCTCAAGCTAATGGGCAAGCTGAAGTCTCTAACCGATAAGTGAAATAAATTTTGGAAAAGGTAGTCGGAACCAATAGAAAGGATTGGGCTATAAAGCTCGATGATGTTTTGTTGGGGTTCCGAACTACTTATAAGACGGTGTTGGATATGTCACCATACCAAATGATCTATGGAAAGCCGTGCCACTTACCCATAAAAATTCAGCACAAAGCTTTTTGGGCATTGAGGAGTTTGAACTTGTCTCTAAGGATCAAAAGGAGTTGAGGATGGCTCATATAAATCAATTGGATGAATTTAGAAATCGAGCTTACAAGAATTCAGAGATCTTCAAAGAAAGAATGAATAAATGACATGATTCAAAGATCTCATACAAGGAATTCAAGCAAGGTGATGAGGTATTACTGTTTAACTCTCGTTTGAAGCTTTTCACAAGGAAATTGAAATCAAAGTGGGCGGGGCCGTTCATTATCCATAGAGCCTACGGAGGGGGAGTTTTGAGCTTATGGACAAAGATGGAGACGTCATAGCGGCGAATGGGCATCGATTGAAGCATTACAAGTCTCCGGATGATGCTTGCTTCGTCTTTGAGGATACCTTGCAGTAGATTGGTACCGTCGTGACTCTCCGATGTTAAACAAGAGCGCCTGTTGTGGGTTTTCCCTTCCATTTTATTACTTTATTTCTTTAGTGTGAGTAAGAAATTTTTATATTTGAAGTGCTTACTTATCGGCAATTACATCTCTTTGCAAACTTAGTTTTGACTATAGTTTCTACTAAGTTTCGGATGTGTGATGTACTTACCTCATTGAAGCACCGAGAGAATAATATTTTCCTTGTAACGTTTGTTAGGGGAGTTGATTTTTTGCAGCATATTGAAACTTTAACCGGTTTCGGTGCGTCAATTTTTTACAATTTGCCTAATGTTTAGTGGTGTTTTGTGTTGTTTTTGAGTGTTGTATGCAGAGTTACACGTAAATATTGAGTTAAAGATTGATTCTCGAGCTAAGTATTGCTCTATTTTGGTACCTAATGTTCGTTTTTGAGCTTGAAGTGTGCAGCGGATGAAGAAAATTTGACTTTGGAGAATCAGGTGTTCGATTTGACCAAAGGTGCAGGTCGACTATGGAGCTCAAGTCGAACTGGTGATCAGAGACTTCGTTACAGGTCGATTCGACCACACAGGGGGTGGTACGACTAAGGCATTTGGTCGAACTGGAGATCAGAGAATTTTGAACAGTCCGGTTTGACCAAGGGTTTGGTTCGATCAAATAGTAAGTCAAACTGAGGTCGAATTGCAGACTTGAAAGTTTGAACAAAGGAGTTCGACCACGACATTGTGGTTCGACCAAGGCATTTGGTCGAATTGTGGTCGAACTGTGACACTGAAAGCCTCCAAGAACATGGTTCGACCACGACAATTCCGTTCGACCACTCCAGTAGGTCAAATTGTACCAGGTAAGTCAGTTTTAAAACGTATTTTTCACCCCCATTCGATCACTTTGCACACCACCTTCACTCGAATTCTTCCCGAATCAAAAACCCTTCTTTCTAACCTTCAATTTCACTCAATTTTGCTCTGATTAAACCATATTCCACACTCTTTTCACTCAATTTGTCGCCATTTTGGAACGATCTAGTTGAAAAACTTGGTTTTTGAAGCGAATTTGAGAATTTGTCACATATGTTCATCTTAAGCCATGGCCGGTTCAAAAGGTATGTTTTCTCAACTCTAGTACCC
Organism: Pogostemon cablin; assembly: GCA_023678885.1. Lineage (NCBI taxonomy): Eukaryota > Viridiplantae > Streptophyta > Magnoliopsida > Lamiales > Lamiaceae > Pogostemon > Pogostemon cablin. Next base: position 8,643,699 of record CM043008.1, on the reverse strand, counting down.
TAGGATTGAAGTTTTAATTGTTGATTGTAGTGGGTAAGTTGATTGAACTAGTTTATATAGGAATTCATGGTGTAATTTGAATTTTTGTGTACAATTTCATATGAACAATTGATGGGTTCGATTTTGATTGATAAATTGTTGTCTAACCTTGATGTTTACATGAAGTTATGAGTAATTTGAGTAGTGTAAGATTAAGCATGTTGGATTTTGAGTTAATTGCTTGAATTGTTAAAGCATTGTAGTGGTTGATAGTATTGTTGGTTGTTCTTATTACATACTTGATGTTAGAATGGAATTGAGTAAGGGTAAGACTTGAAGTATTGAAGTATGAGGGAGGAATATACTTGTTTGGAGTGACTATGCATATAGAAACTTGAAGTCTTGAGTAGAGTTGAATGCTAGTTGATTGCGAATTAGTTTGGTTTGCTTTTCTTGTTTGTTAGTATTGAAGTATTGATTTCAGGAAAAGGAAAGGAAGCCAAGGTTCATTCCAAAAAGAGGCAAGATAGGCAGTCTCGTGAAGATGCAGTGACAAAGAAGTTAAGGCTTCAGGAGAGGTTGCCTATGAATTTTAAGATTCAGATGAATGATTGGGAAGAGATAAAGGATAAATGGGGTGATATGTCGGATAAGATTGCTAGAACGAGGTATCAGGATGGGTATTTGTGGTGTGAGTGACATGTACGTATATTGGAAGTATGATTTGATGTTAGATTGAGATGTGATGATTGATACTTGAGGGTGGAATTGGTTGGAGATACTTGTATGGATTGTCATGATATGTGGGCATTTGCGTTAATATGTTGCATTCATATTTTACATTTGTTAATTTTTATTGATGAGAAACGTGTGTAACTTGATAAGTATGTGGAGTTTATTGTGGAATTGATCTTGATTATATGTTATGAGGAGTACTTAGGTATCTATTTACCCATGTGAGAGTTTGAGCCATATGAATCATGCTAGTTCATGATAGTTTATTCTTGAGAGAATCATTCATATGACGTATTCTAGAACTTGGCTTGGAATCTTGTGTGAGACTTATGATTGATGAGTTGCTAGGACATGATCTTAGGCCATTATTGTTTATGTGAGTCACTTAGCCAAAATTTGACCTTACCTTATATTATATGTATCATTGGAAGCCCTTTTGAGCCTTAAAAAGCTTTTTCTTTTGCAAGCCTTGATAAAAAGTCTTATTTAACATTTGCTTGAGCCTTGTTGAAAATCCTATTCATTAGTAGAGAGTTGAGGTGAATAAGTACTTGCAAGGATGAAGAAGGAAGGTAGAAGATTGTTTGATTGTATGAGAAAGTAGAATGGTTAAATCTTGTTTAGGGGTAGTGCCTGAAACCGGTACTCCGACTACGTAGAAGGGTAGTACCTGAAATTGGTACCTTTGCTCAATAAAGAAAGATTGATGTTGATGCTAAGGAAAAGAAGGAGAATTCAAATCGTAAAGATCATGAGAAGATGAAGAAAAGATGAAGCTGAATGACGAAAAGCAAAACTCCAAGGTAATTCTCTACTAGTGAATTAGTCACTTTACCTAAATTTTCCTACCTTTACCAAAGAGCCAACATTACAACCCAAAAGCAAGTCCTTTGTGATCCTAGTAACGAGTTGATTGTAAGTTGATTTTTGAGACCCTTACCAAACTTATGGTTACGCGGAAGTATGGATTGAATATGAGCGTATATTAACCTACTGAAGTGTACATCCATTACACTAGTGAGTGAGAATAAATACTTATCCTGTGAGGAAGATGACTTAGTACTCCGAATTACGTTATAATTGAGTGATGTTTTGCATGAATGATATATATGATGCTAGTGATACTTGTTTTGATTGATGGAATTGCATGTGTGAATATGAATTGTATTGAATAGAGTAGCAGAGTGAATTTTACGCTACACTATGGTTTTTGATTTCGTTGCCTCGTGACGAGCAACATGTAAGTTTGGGGGATTGATGAGTGTAGATGACTGTAATTCGATATGAATTGATGTATGTTGTGGAAAGTCACGAATCAGGTGTCTTTAAGGCTATTTGAGTTGATTTTCGAAGGAAAATGAGTTAGAAGTGATCGGATTCAGTAAAAGGGAGATTTAAAGGTGCGATTCAACCAAGCAGGTGCTTGGTTCGACCAAGAAAGAGATGGTTCGACCAGCACCTATGGTCGAACCGATGAAGAGGAAGTGTCTGGAGTGCCAGAAGCCTGAAGGGGGGTAGCTGTAGTTCGACCAGAGAGTATGTGGTTTGACCAGGATACTGGTCAAATCCAGAACCTGAAACCAATTTGCATGTCGATTTGACCTGGAGTTTGACCAGCTGAGAGTGATTCGACCTGGCCTCTTGGTTGAACTGATGCGCGAAAACTTACCATATTTGTATTTTTACATCTTTAATGCGTGTGTTCGCTCAAGAAGCCCATCCAAGGCCCATAAGGGGAGTTTGCAAGTATAAAAGAAGAGCTTTCGTAGGAGAAAAGGAGACACATACCACTTCATCATCAAAACCCAACCGCCATCCGAAGGAGTTGTGGAGAGAGGTTCGTCTGTCAAACCTAGTGAGAATCAAGTGAAGATTCAAGATGAAGAGAGTCGCAACGACACTCGCATCTAGGGTTTGCTTTGCTTCTTATTTTATCTTGTAATTTTCAAGACTATTAGTAAGATCCTACCAACCACCATGATTGTTCCTAGATTAATTATGGGCTAGAATCGCTTCGGTAGTTCTAGGGTTACGAAGGTTTTATGAGTTAGTTTGTCTTTCATGTATAAACTCCGTACAACACTACTTGTGGTTTATTTTATATAAGATTGCGATTTTTAAATTCATACTCACAGTTGTTTTGTGCATCATTAACTATTATGTAGAGTCTGAATACATATCTTGGTTATTAATTGAGTGTGCTCACTGCTGAGCAAGATTACATATTATAATTCTAAGTGAATGGATTCTGAAGTATGATTAGAACTATCTTATATAAATACTTGTTAATTGAATAATATTTGGGTTAACAAGTAGGATAAAGAGTATAATTTCATAGTACCTATAAAGGGAGATCATATCGGGTTAGAGTACTAAGTGCATGGGAAATAATTGATACTGATTGTACCTAGAAAGGGGAGTGAATTATATCTCTTGCTCCGAAGATATTCACCATGTCATACGCATGTTTACTTGTGTCTATAGAGTGAACTTTCATGGTTTAGTGATGCGTCCATAGACCACAAAGCAGAGTCGGACATCAACGCATGAAAGAGAGATTAATAAGTAAAACTGGATGATCCGAAGAACTACCTAATTTCTCACTTGATCACAGTCGCATTATCTCTATTTCTTGTTTAGTTTCTTTGTTATTTTAATTACTTCTTATTTAGTTAATTAATTACCACAAATCAGTTTACCAACATAGTCTTAGTTTATTAGAATATAATTAAATTGATAATAATCCGACCCTTAGGTTCGATAATTACTTGGTCGCCTATCGAGACTACAATTGATATCCTTTATACTTGAGGATTATTTCGTATGTTGGGAAAAGGCTCATCAGCCTCCTGGTCGAATGCTGGTCGAACAAACTCTCTGTAAGTTTTTGTGCATATTGTTCGACCAAGCTGCATCCGTTCGACCAAAATGATTTTGGTCGAATGGCCTCCCTTGGTCGAGCAATGCTTCTGTAAGTTTTTGCACATTTTTATCGACTTGACTCTCTTTGTTCGACCAAACTGATATTGGTCGAACAAGTAGTCTTGGTCGAACAACATTAAAAAATTACCTCGAAAATCTTATCTTCCCATTCCGATCCCTTAAGACCTGTTTTCCTGTATAAATATGCTCAAAAAGCCTTAGTAGGCTCTGATTCATAGATTTTCCATAAACAACCCGAATTGTCTTGATAAGAGACCAAATCGTACTCAATTTCTACACAAATCTAAGCCCAAAACACGTGAATTTATACTATCATCAAACCCCCAAACTTACATGTTGCTCGTCCCGAGGCAACGACAATCAAATCAAATTCGGAGAGTGTAATCACAAGATCCTTATAACAAGCACAACATATTCTAACACATGCAATTATATCAATTCAAAACATGCAATCCATCATACCATTCATTCATGCAAAACATCAATCAATCACAATACTTCTACGAGTGCTAAGTCATCTAGCTCACGGGTATATGTTTATTTTATCTCTTAAGTGTAAAAGATTTACACTTTACGGGTTGGTATATACACTCAACTTCAATTCATATACTCGTGTAACCATAAGCTTGACAAGGGTCTAAAAAATCCATCTATACTCGTTCAATACTAGGATCACAAAGGACTTGCTCTTAGGTTTTTATGTTGGCTCTTTGATAAAGGTAGGAGAATATAGATAAGTGACTAAATTTACTAGTAAAGAATTACCTTGGAGTTTTGCACTTCAACAGCTTCCTTTTTCTTTCTTCCGACATTCTTATGGTCATTTCAATTTGTACTTTCTCCATCTTCACTTGGATCAACATCTTTAACAAATAGAATACCAATTCCGATGTTCTTCAAGTATAAGGTATCATTTTTGGGCACTACCCTTTCTAACAATAGGGATACCGATTTCAGGCACTATCCCTTGCAAGATTTAACTATTCTTCTTGTACTTCACTTTATTACTCCGAACTTTTCCTTCCTATTTTTCTCCCCAGCTTTAGCTAGCATTTATTTACCTCCACTTTTTACTAGTAAATAGGTATTCAAGGCTCAAATAGGTAAATAATGGCTATTTATCAATGGCTTGCCAAGGAAAAAGGTTTAAAAGCTCAATAGGGATTCCAATGATAATCATATAACAAGGTAGGATAAATTTGACTAAGTAACTTAATAAACAATAATGACCTAAGATCATGCCCTAGTATCTATCAATCAAAAATTTCCAACAAGACTCTAAGTCAAGTTCTAGAATACAAGTATACAAATTAATGACTCTCAAGAATAAACTACCATGCTCATAGCATGATCAATAGGCTCAAATTCTCACACGGGTAATAGAATCCTAAGCACTCTTCAAAGCATGCAATCAACATCAATCATTTCATAAACTACAAATATAAACTGAACATGCTTATCATTAACAAATCAACTTGCATCAAAACAAGTACACATGCATAACACGAATAATCATCAACACTAAACAAATCACATCAATGTATCCATCTTCCAACAATCAAACACTTAATTATCAACAATATCAATACATGCCACTCACACCAAAATACCCAGCCTGTAAAGATAAAAGAGAAGGGGGATGAGATGAAACAGACAAAAATAACCCTGATGCTCTCTACTCCTCCGGAGCATCATCATCACTCCCATCCTCTTCGTCATCACCATCACTCATCTCAGAGCGCAACCAATCCAAATCTCTATGAAGGTTACTAAGCTTCCTATCCAACACGAACTAATCGGCATGCATCCTCCCTAATCTCCTATCCATCTCCACATAGTTACCCTGCAGCGTGTTTTACCCCGCATCGAGTGCGGCATAGTTCGTATTCACTAATGCGAGCTGCCTATTCATCTTCTGCTAATTCGCATTAAGCATGGCGAAGCTCATTCATTAATCGGAATTGCTCCCGATAGAACTGATCCTGAGTTCACCAAAAATCTTGTTGTTGTGGCGGTGGCTCAAAGTACTCATGCTCATGTGGTTGTGATGGCTGCATCGGAGGCAAATCCATCTCCGGATAAATGAAAGCTGGTGGTAGTGGCTGATCTCCCTCATCAAAGTCGGCTGGATCTCCTACCATAATCATATCCTCTTCTATGAGGACTCCCTATAAGTGCTATCGGCAAGAAGTCTCCAATCTTCTTCCTCCAAAAAAGTCCTCGAGATCGCCCGATACTCCAAGGTATCCATCAATAAGTTTCTGTTGACATGTATCATAGTAAGATCAACAATGGATAGTTGAAATATAAATGAAAGAGGGTTCTTGCCATGAATGAACATCCAAGCGCCGTCCATCCTCTGAACCAACCCCATCCTTATGCATGCTGATAAAATCAAGTCTGGATCCCATCGGATTGGTCTATGCTTGCTTAAATCAACCCGATAATACTCGGCTATCAAAGTAATGAGCCCTCCAATGTTCATACACTGAAATCCGTGGGTAGTGAACTTATGCAGCTGCTGGAAAAAGTAAGCCGCGATATTGAAGCGGACTCCATAAAGCATGCACCATAGCACTACAGCCCTCCCCTCGGAATACAACTCCTCTCGGATCTAGCAAAAAGTGTGTTATTCCCCTTAGAAGTATTTGAATTGTATCTTTCTCGCCTCCCCGAGATAGACCTCCAAAACTCATCATGGTTGAAATCATCAATCTCCACATCAGTCTCATTCTCACGGCTGATCATCTCATTAAACTCTTGGGCATACATCATCTGCTCTTACCCACTAATCTACATCTGAATACCATGTCGAAGGTAATGATCTCCACGCTCAATCCTCAATGAACACAAAACCTCAGCAATTATGTGGAAATAAATCTCCCTCTTCATCTCCATGAACCTAGTAATTCCCACTTGATTGAACATCCAACGGATATCGTTGATAATGTTCATCTCCATCATATTCGGATCATCTTATATCGTGTCCTCGTGATCTTTTGAGCTATAGCAGTCCACAACTCCTTCTTCTCCTCCCAATCTCTGAGCTTAATACCATAATCAGATGGCCTACTTTTGTCCATCTTCATCTTCTTAGCTATCTCACTCTTCGAAGGAGATCTGGTTCCCTTCCTCTTAGACCAAGAAGCAATCTCTTTTCCTACAAAAATTATACTTCAATACATAACAAAAGAGATAAAGCAAGTATACCAATCCTAAGACTAACATGAATCCTACTCAAGACTTCAAACTCATGTTCTAAAACCACTCTCAATTTCAAGCCATTATCTAATCATCATACAACTATAAACTCAACACTTGCAATCAAGATCAATTAAAATCCTTAGTCTTAAAACACTTCTTCACACAAACATGCTTTTCAATTTCAACATAAATTTCAACAAAATTCCTTAAACATGCCCATCTTCCATACTCAATTGCACCACAACAACACTCCAAATCAATGAGCCCATACATAAGAGTTAAAATTAACCACAAGACGACGCTATATATACCGCCAATTTCACAAAAAATTCAACAATCCAACGTAAATTGAACCATGCCAATTCAAGTGAAATTCCAACAAAAACACCAAAAATTCAACATTTCAAATCCACAAAATACATGCTTCAATCAACTTACCCAACATTCCAAAGCATAAACTCATCAATTCGCGGGTATAGAAGTTTGAAAAATATACCTTTGTTGGCCATGGTGTGTGTGTGACGAATGGTGGTGAATTTCAAAAAAATTGAGTAGAAGAGCCCCAATTCGGACTTGGAATCTCTCAATTTCGGATGTGGAAGTGTGTAAATGTGTAGATTAGAATGTGGGGAAGGATTCAGGAAGAAGAACTTACAGTGGGTATCAGGTGTTCGAGATAGGTGACGAGAATTCATCAAATGGAATGAATGAACTGTCCTTTTAATTCGACTCCAGAACTCGTTCGACTTGAACAAGTCAATTGAACAAGGTTTTTTTGGTCGAACAACATGAATTTGTGCTTGAAAGTGTGACCCATTCGACTAGAATAACTTGGTAGAACAACAGCCTGAGGTCAAACAACATGTGAAATTACACCACTATTCTCCTCGGTTTCGTTCAACCGCTGTTCGACTTGAAGACCCTGGTCGAACAAGGCTTGCTAGTCAAATAAACTCTCTGTAAGTTTTTAGACATTTCGTTCGACTAGCTTTCGACCTAACTGAAGTGGTCGAACAATATAATCTTGGTCGAACAACCCTAGTGGAAGATTTGTGCCTTTTGTTCGACAGGTGCTCGACCAGTCTCCTTGGTCGAACAACAGTAGCTTGGTCGAACAACTCCCCAAGCTTTAGAAACTTCGTACTTTTCTCGTCTTTCCATACAACACTTAGACTATATGACAATGTCAAGTATCAAGATAGCAAAAATTAAGCTAGAGAACCACTTTTAGACCATATAAAATCATGTTTAACTCCACAAACGACACTAAAAAATAAACCACTAAACATTAGACAAGTTGCAAAAAAATCGACACAACAAAACCGGTTAAAGTTTTAATATGCCGTAAAAAATCAACTCTCTTAACAAACGTTACAAAGAAAATATTATACTCTCAGTGCTTCGATGAGGTAAGTACATCACACCCCCTCAAACTTAGTAGAAATGATAGTCGAAACTAAGTTTGCAAAGAAATGTAATTTCCGAATAATAAGCACATCAAATATAAAAATTTCTTACTCACACAAAAGAAAATAAAGCATTAAAACGGGAGGGATAGCCCCCAGCAGGTGCTCTTGTTTCACTTCGCAGTCATGACAGTACCAATCTAATGCAAGGTATCCTCAAAGACGACGCAAGCATCATCTGACGACTTGTAATGCTTCAAACGATGCCCATTTGACGTGATAATGTCTCCGTCTTTGTCCATAAGCTCAAAACTCCCCCTCAGCAGGCTCTAGGATAATGAACGGCCCCATCCACTTCGATTTCAATTTTCTTGCGAAAAGCTTTAAACGAGAGTTAAAAAGTAATACATCATCACCTTGCATGAACTCCTTGTATGTGATCTTTGAATCATACCATTTCTTCATTCTCTCCTTGTAGATCACCGAATTCGTGTAAGCTTGATTCTGGAGCTAATCTAGTTGATTGATATGAGTTACTCTTAACTCCACATCTTTAAGTGACAAGTTCAAGCTTCTCAATGCCCAAAAAGCTTTGTGCTGGATTTCTACGGGTAAGTGGCACAATTCCCCATAGACAATTTGGTACGACGACATATCCAACACCATCTTATAAGCGGTACAAAACCCCCACAAAATATCATCGAGCTTCATAGCCCAATCCTTCCTATGGGTTCCGACTACTTTCTCCAAGATTTGCTTCACTTGTCGATAGGAGACTTCAGCTTGCCCATTCGCTTGAGGGTGATAGGGTGTAGTAATCATATGCTTTATACCATAATCCTTGAGAACTTTTTCAAGAAGTTTGTTGACGAAGTGGGTACCTCCATCACTTACTAGTACTCTAGGAAATCCATAGCTGGCAAATATATGTTTATTCAAGAAAGACAAAATAGTTATAATATCATTCACACGAGTGGGAATGACTTCCACCCACTTAGAAACATAATCCACTACTAAAAGGATATAAAGAAATCCATTAGATGGGGGAAAAAGCCTCATAAAACCAATCACCCATACATCGAAAATCTCAACAGCAACGCTCGGCTGAAGTGGCATCTCATCTCTCATACTTATGTTCCCCATTCGTTGACATCTATTGCATGTCGCCACATAGGTTTCACAATCTTTAAACAACGTAGGCTAATAAAGAGCAAATTGAAGTACCTTAGCTGTTGTCTTTTGAGCTCCAAAGTGCCCCCCATTAGGTTGTGCATGGCAAAAATCAAGAACACTCTCCATATCCATCTCGGGCACACTCCTACGAATGATAGAATTCGTACATATCTTGTAGAAAAATAGATCATACCATATAAAAGTCTCAACATCCCTTTTAAATTTTGCAAGTTGATATCTGTTGAGATCTCTTGGGATTTCACTCACAGCAATGTAATTAACATAATCCGCATACCATGGATCCATTCCTTGAGCAGCCACAACACATGATCCTTTTGCTCCTTCAGCAAACACTGCCATTATCTTCTCATCAGAGATCATCTCTTCTATGTAATCAAAAGAATCATCACAGTGGTCCCTTGTCTCCAACCTCTATAGGTGATCTACCAACACATTCTCCGTACCCTTCTTATCTCGGACTCCATATCAAATTCCTGCAGAAGAAGAATCCATCTAATGATCTTTGGCTTCGTTTCTTTCTTCTCCATCAAGTACAGAATCACAGAGTAATCCGTATACACAATAGTCTTCACGCCAACCAAATACTATCGAAACTTATTCAATGCATACACTATAACTAAAAACTCCTTTTTAGTAATAGTGTAGTTCTTTTGTGCAGCATCAAAAGTCTTAGTCGCATAGTAAATGGCCCAGAACTTCTTCTCCCTCAACTGCGCAAGCAACACTCCAAGTGATTGATCACTTGCATCACACATAAGTACAAACGGTTGAGTCCAATCCAGTGTGATCAAGATAGGTTCAGTAATCAGTGCCTCCTTCAAAACCTGAAAAGATGTTAGACATTCTTCATCAAAAACAAAAGGAACATCCTTTTCAACTAAATGACAAAGAGGTTTGGAGTATTTCGAGAAGTCTTTTATGAATCTTTTATAAAAACCAACGTGTCCAAGGAAGGACAACACTCCCTTTTCATTAGTAGGTGGTTGAAGCTTCTCAATTGCCATCACCTTTGCTCTATCCACCTGTAATCCCTTGGCCGAAATATGATGGCCAAGAACATTCCCATCTCTCATCATGAAGTGGTACTTCTCCCAATTCAAGACAAGATTAGTTTCTTGACACCTCTTAAAAACAAATAGACAAGTTAGACAAACAAATATCAAAGGAGGAACCAAACATAGAAAAATAATCCATAAACACCTTCATAATTTTCTCTATCAAACCATCAAATATGGCCATCATGCAATGCTGAAAGGTAGCAGGTGCATTACATAGTCCAAAAGGCATCTTCCTAAAGGCAAAAGTTCCATAAGGGTAAGTAAAAGTAGTCTTTTCTTGGTCCTCGAGTGCAATCATGATTTGATTATAACCCGAGTACCCATCCAAGAAATAATAAAACTCATACCCTGCAAGACGATCAAGCATTTGATCCATGAAAGGAAGGAAAAAATAATCTTTGCATGTATTTTCATTCATTTTCCTATAATCCGTACACACACGCCATCCCGTTGGAATCCTAGTGGCTAATGTCTCTCCGTCCTCAGCTTTCACAATAGTCGTGCCCCCTTCTTAGCTATAACATGCAATGGACTCACATTGGGACTATCACTAATTGGATAAACAATTCCTGCATCTGGCCATGTTAGGATTTGCTTCCTAATCACTTCTTGATTAGCGGGATTCACCTTCCGCTGATTCTGAATGCTATTCTTAGCCTCATCTAACAATCTTATTCTCTACATGCAATATGATGGACTAATTCCTTTTAAATCATCAAGAGATCAACCAATCGTAGACTTATACTTCCTAAGTACATCTAACAACTCATCAAGTTGATCATCATCAAGAGAAGAAGATAAAATTACCAGCTATTTTTCTTTGTCACCTAGATAGGCATACTTCAAGTGTTCCGGTAACGGTTTCAACTCCTCTTTCTCTTCCTCTTTTGCTGTGCTCTCACGATCCAATGGCAAGTATTTTCTAGTCTACTTCACCTCTTCAATTTTGGTCTTTTCCGACTCATACCTGTCATCACCCAAAGCAAGTAAACTTTCAAGAAAATCAATACATACCTCATTGTAAAGTTCATCCAGCTCCATGGTGGAAAAAAATGAGAGAATCCACCAAGCATGTCTCAAGAGGATCCTTGGAGAGGATTAAGGACATATCTTCCTTCATGATCTCCTCCACCACATCGATGCTATGACACTGCGTTTCCATCGACATCTTTATTGCTTTGTCAAGGTTGAATAAGACCTCTTCTTTATCCATCCTTAGCCATAGCTCACCCTTTTGCACATCAATCATTGCTCCAGCAGTAGCAAGGAAAGGTCTTCCCAAGATTAAAGAGATATTATCCTTGTCATCTTCCATCTCGAGCACAAGAAAATCCACTGAAAAGATAAGTTTCTCCACTTTGACAAGAACATCTTCAATTATACCCTTTAGAAAAGTCATGGACTTATTCGCTAATTATAGAGCAAACATTGTGGGAGTTAACTCCCCTAAACAAGGCCATTGAAATATCGACAAGGGCATCAAGTTGATGCTTGCCCCAAGATCGTGAAGCTTCCCGGATCTTTCAACTTCTGTGGTAGCTTTCTCTGAATGATCGAGCTATAATTCTCAAGATAAATTTACTATTTCAATTCCGTTCAAACTTCTCTTCTTCAAAAGTATATCCTTTAGAAAGCAGGCATAGTATGACATCTCCAAGATTCCTTCAGAGAAAGGAATGCTCAAGCTTATCTTGTTTATGATATTTGAAAATTTCTTGAACTTTTCTTTCAATCACTTCTTGACTATTTTATAAGGAAACGGTGGAGGTATGTTTATCTTGGAAATCCCCCATTTATCACGTTCAACCTTCTCCACTTTATCCTTTTCGGCTCTCAATCTCTTTGCTCTTACCCACTTTTTCTCTACTACTGCCTCATTATTCTACTCTTTAGAAGGTAGTAAGATGTTCTGATCAACAGGTGTAGCATTTGGTATCGAAAAGGGCACTAAACGAATCCGTTCGACCTCTGTTCGACCAAATGAGTCTGGTCGAACAGACTGAGGATGGTTGAATAACATTTCTAATCGTGGACTTCCTTTCTCCGGATGTTGTTCGACCATCATTCGACCAAGGTGGTCTGGTCGAACGGCAGCTCTGATCGCGATGTCATCTCTCCCCATTGTTGTTTGACCAGCGTTTTACTAAGATGGTCTGGTTGAACGAATATGTGTTGGTCGAACAGTGTGATAGAAAATAGAGCATCAAAATTCTATTTTTTTGAAGTTTTTTCAACCTCAGCTCGACCATTAGGTCTAGTCGAACTGATGAGGGTTGGTCGAACTACTCCTCTGCTTCCTTCATTTTTGCTCGCCGGCATCATCAGACCTTCATACTGCTTACCTGACCTCAATGTGATGGCATGACAAGACTTTGGATTTTCAATACTTTGCGATGGAGACTTCCCATTCTCAATAGTTTGAGTCGATTTGTTCACGTTTTCTGCCATATCCCCTATCACCAATGTAAGGTCTTTAACTTGTTTAGACAGCTCTTCATGATTGGCATCAATCTTCTTTTCCAATTTGACCTCAAGGCAATCTACTCTTGCATCATTCCTTGCCATGTACCTGTTCACCGTATCCTCGAAACCCGATTTCCCTTCTTCCACTTTAGCACCCGGATCAACACCTACAGGAGGTTGTAATGCATTGTTGGGATTACTCCACGATAACTCCGGCCTCCTTGGTTATTGATAATTACCTGGGGACCACGATTATTGTAGTTCCCTTGATAATTCCAATTTTCTTGATTTTAGAACCTCGTTCCTTAAATACTTTAACCCATGTCGTAGTTAGCCTCCTCCAATTCCTCTTGGATCATTCATTCATTACCAACATCATGCTGCATAATTGGTACTCGCTGCAATATGTCCGTTATCTATTTTTGTTGGGACTCAAGTAGCTTGTTGATACTCGCCAAATTAGAGACGATTTCATCTTCTCTACTCGACTTCACCATAATATGCTCAACTTACGTTACTTTTCCAAGAACATACGTGCCTCTCACTTTATCAGTCGGCCAATCCATTGAATTCATCGAAATATCCTCAAACAGTCATCGGCCTCAATAGGTGACTCGTAAGCAATGCTCCATTGGATGAAGCATCAGGTAACACTCAAGAATCGCAGTCCAACCAATTATAGAAAACACTGATGTATTGAGCTTTTGACAAACCATGTTGCGGACATCTTCTAAGCATGTCCTTGAATCGGTCCTAAGCCTCATGAAACTTCTCATTACCATGGATATCAAATTGATTGATTTCTTGTTTCATCTTGAACACCGTTGAAGGTGGCATGTATCGCTCAAAGAATTTCAATTTCAATTGCTCCCAAGTGGTGCAATTTGCAGCGTTCAAAGTATCGTACCAATCTCTCACTTTCTCGTTAAGCGAGAATTTAAGCAAGATGATCCTCCTTGCATCCTCATGAGTTCCTGCATCTTTTTGTGTACTAGCATAACCAAGGAACTTATTCAGATATTGTTGAGGATCTTCGAAGCTTTCCCCAGAAAAGGGACTCCTTTCAGTCATGCTGATAAGAGCAGGGTGTAGATCAAAATCAGTTTCGGCCGCTCTTGCTCCTAACAGCCCCACATTGCCTCCTCCATTATTCTTGAAGACTTCACAGATGGCAAGATTGTCGGGATTCGCTGCCATGTTGACTGCTTCTACTTCCAAATTAACTTTGGTTACAGCTTCAGTCGCTTGCGAGTTCTGCTCTCAAACGTCAACTACTTGATCAATAATATCAATTAGCTCCTTGTTCTTATTTTTGCTCTTCTTCTTCTTAGTGTTCCTCTTCCTCGTGGATGCCTCTACTTCCGGATCAAAAGGTTCTAGATTTGTTCCCTTTGATCTAGTGTGCATACACCTGAGAAAAATTAAAAGTTAGAAAGAATAGAAAATAAGAATAAAATAGTCCTAATTAAACTAGAAATGATGGATTAATAATTAAGTCATCCTCGACAATGGCGCCAAGAACTTGATGAGCGTTTTCTCAAAATACAAAATTAATCCTCAAGTATATGGATACCAATAGTAGTTTTGATAAGCAACCAAGTGATTATCGAACCCAAGGGACGGATGATTATTAATTCAATTATTTCTAACGCACTAAGACTACATTTGCAATTTGTTGTGATGATTAAGTATCTAAATAACAAGTATTTAAAATAGCAAATAGAATAAACAAGCAATAGAGATAATACGACTGTGATCAAGTGAGAAATTAGGTAGTTCTTCACGTCATCCAATTTTACTTATTAATTTCTTTTCCATGTGTTGATATCCGACTCTGCCTTGTAGTTTATGGACGCATCACTAAACTATGCAAGTTCAATCTATAAACACAAGTAAACAAGCGTATGACACGTGTGAATATCCTTGGAGCAAGAGATATAATTCACCCCCCTTTCTAGGTACTATCAGTTTCAATTATTTCATGTGCACTTAGTACTCTGACCTGATATGATCTTCCTTTATATGTACCATAAAGTTATACTTTTTATCCAACTTATTAACCCGAATAATATTCAATTAACAAGTATTTATACAAGATAGTTCAAATAAGACTTCAGAGTCCTCTATCTTAGAATTATAACATATAATCCTGCTCAACAGTGAACGCACTCAATCAATAATCAAGGTATGTATTCAGACTCTACATAACAGTTAATGATGCACAAAACGATTGTGAGTATGAATTTAAGAAAGCATAGTCTTATATAAAATTAACTACAAGTAGTGTTGTACGGAGTTTACACATGGAAATTCAATTACTTCATAAAACCTTCATAACCCTGAACTACCGAAGTGGTTCTAGCCCATGATTGATCGAGGAACAATCATGGTAGGTGGTAGGATTTTACCTATAGTCTTGAAAATTAAAAGATAAATTAAGTAGCGAAGTAAACCCTAGATGCGGGTGTCGTCGCAACTCTCTCCTCTTGAATCTTCACTTAATTCTCACTTAGTTCGACAGACGAACCTCTCTCCACAGCTCCGCCAGATGGAATTAGGGCTTGGATGTGTGTAGGATGGATGTGTAATCTAACTCTCTTCTTCAAGTGCTCTGCACCCCTTTTTATACTTGTGTAGTGCTCCTCTTGGACCTTTGATAGGCTTTTTCTTGAGACACACGTTAAATTTGGCAAAAGAAACCTGAAATTACTAAAAATAGCATCAGCGACATTCCGTTCAACCAAGCCTCCACTGGTCGAACAAGGCCTCCTGGTCGAACGCTAGTCAAACAAACTCTCTGTAAGTTTTTACTCATTTTGTTTAACCAAGCTTCATCTGTTCGACCAAAATGATTCTGGTCGAATGGCCTCCCTTGGTCGAGCAATGCTTCTGTAAGATTTTATGCATTTTTCTTGACTTGACTCCCTTTGTTCGACCAAACTGATGTTGGTGGAACAAGTAGTCTTGGTCGAACAACCTTCGAAAATCGCCTTGAAAATCATGTCTTCCCATTCCGAGCCCTAAAGACCTGTTTTCCTATACAAATATGCTCAAAAAGCCTTAGTAGTCTCTGATTCATGGATTTTCATAAACAACCCATTTTGTCTTGATAAGAGACCAAATCAAACTCAATTTCCACATAAATCCGAGCCCAAAACACGTGAATATACACTCTCATCAATGTTCCTTTGTTGATTCCATCTCAAGAAAGACTGGCGATGTTGATGTTGCTCTGTCGATTCCATCTCATGGAGGAGTGATGAGGCTCATGTTGCTCTGTCGATTCCATCTCAAGAAAAAGTGGCGATATTGACGTTGCTCTGTTGATTTTATCTCAAGAAAGAGTGGCGAGGTTGATGTTGCTATGTCGATTTCATCTCATGGAAGAGTGAAGAGGCTCATGTTGCTCTTTCAATTCCATCTCAAGGAAGAGTGGTGATGTTGATATTGCTCTGTCGATTCCATCTCAAGGAAGAGTGGCGATGTTTATGTTGCTCTGTCGATTCCATCTCAAGAAAGAGTTATAATGTTGATGTTGCTCTGTCGATACTATTCAAGGAGGAGTGGTGAGGGCGATATTGTTCCCTGGTAATAGCCGAACATCCACTTCGCATAAAGGATCATGAACAACAAATTCATCAACAAGAAAAAAAATCAAATATTACTATGACTATTGTTCATTTGATAATAATTGAGGAATTAAAATTCATGAAATTAATTTGAGTTAAATTCAAATTAATAAAAATGAATGATTGGGTTAATAGTAATTTAAGTCCGAGTTTAGGGTTTAATTAATTTATAAATCCAAATCGGCAATCAAAAGCCCAAACCCAAATAATGGATGTGCAAATGGTTGATTCAATTTAATGGAAGCCCAAGTTGGTTACCTGTTGATGTGAGTTTTGGAATGGGAATTTAAAAGTGAATTCTTTTACCAAAACAAATAGCGTGGGGTAAGAATTAATATTTGAATTTTAATAAGGAAAGTTAAAATTAAAATCCTTTACCAAAACAAATTACGTAGGGCACACTAGTTGAGAATCAAGTTTGTTCCTCTCTTTAAAAAATAGACTTCCTTCTACAAATACGAACTGCAACTCATCACCTTTGAAAACAACAGGTTGACTTCCGCCGGAGTTTCTGTCTGTCATCGCCAGAGAACACCACCGAGTGATTGGTCATAAATATTGGGATGACCAATTAAAGAATTTATCAAACCCAAGGGAGGAACGTGCTAAAATTTAAGCGATCTCAAGTTTATCGTGATTTTATAAGGACGACGGAATGGAGCGGATAGGTTGCAAATGAATGCAATTAAACTAATGCAAGAAATAAATAATAAAATGAATGCAAGAATAAATGGGTTCCAAATGATACAAGGATGAGATTAGCAACAATCATGGTATAGATAATAAAGAAGTCATGCAATTAATTATAATCTCTCATGGACAAGGCATAGGACCGATCACTCATTCAACCTAAACTCTCTCTCGAGATGGATAGGATGTAGGCCCTTAATAAGGCTCCCAAAAGCACATAGGATCGAGACCAAAGTGAACACCTCCCACTAGGTACTAATTACTCTACGAATTCCCTAACGAGGTACTAAATCATAGGCAATATTTTCTTTTAAGGTACTATGAATTCACTAATGGCTTGAGTCTTCTCACTTAATTAACCAATCTCTCGATTAAGCTAATTAGATATTCTATCAAAGGGTTCTAAATCTAGAAGGATATCACTATCTCATTCTAAATTAATGCACATGAAGTGTATAATGAAATGATTCAATGAACTATCCTAAATACATAATTAATTTCTCAATCTAATCACATGCCCATTACAATTAATCACACAAATCAATCATATACATCAAGCAATTAACAATCAATGATAGAAATAACACAAAGCCCATTCAAGATTAAAATCAATTTGCATAATAACTAAATTATCCAACACCAATCATGAAGCTAATCTCACAAATGAGATTAACCTATCATAGTTTTAGATAAAACAATATAGATAATTGTATTTACAAATCCCATGACAAAACTATAAAAAAGTTCATAAAAATTAGAATTAAATTTCCCCTTTGAAGTCCTTCAATGGAGATCTACTTCTTCTTCTTGTAATCTTCACTCCCCCTTGCTTCCTTGATCACTTGGATGGTGAACTTGATGGAGGAGATCAAGTGTAGGTGGATGGATGAAGAATAGATGAAAATGATGGTGTGAAATGGAGGATATGGTGTGTGACGTGTGTGTAATTGATCCTAAAATGATTCCTCTCTGATTTTTACACTCAAAATGGGTATTTGTACCCCTTGGAACCTTCGAGAACATATTCTAATTATAAAATTGACTTCGGGCCGAGTTCGGGTCAAGTTCGGGTTGGTGCAGCACAGTCCCACCGTTTCGCACATAACTTTCTCATACGAGATCCGATTAAGGTGATTCTTGCTCCCACGCGATCCTCTCTTCCGTGAATTTCTAACCATGTATCACAAGTCCAAAATACTTAAAATTTTGACCAAATTTTCTGACATTTGGTCGAGTTTTCATGTTGTCCCCTGTTTCCAAATTTTTTTGAAAGAGAAACTCGATCGAGTTTTCATGCAATTTTTAGATCTTCAATTTCATCTTCATTTTTGCTCCATTTTCACCTATTTTTCATACGTTTAAGCTCATTCTCACATATTTCCATAAAAATACATAACACAACCAAAATACACATAAATACGGATAAAATAATACAAAAATACACTTAAAAAGACACTAAAATCTAGGTAAAAATATCACTCATCACCGAGACCAGTCGCGCCATCAACCACTGGGAAGTTACCGGATCTACCGCGACACACCCCCTCACACTGAAAATGTAACTCCATCCATCAAAAATCTTGTGGCCCATTTTGAACTTCGCTGCACACACCATCACACCCGTCAAAATCTGCCATATCTTTTGCCAGAGGTAACGAGCATCGTCCCCAACGTTGTCATTGATGGAGATCACAGCCCTCGCCGGATTCATGAAGCCATTGCACCTGCTGAGTTCACTCACGCCATCAACCATAGAGTGACCGCCAAATCTTCCACGATGCCCTCCAACCGAATCATCACGCTGGAGGATCCAAACCTCCCATCGCCGTCATTCGTCCATCAAATGCCATAGTTTGCCTAGTGCCGTCGAAGATCGTGAACCGCGCCAACTGCCAAAAATGAAAAGTTCATTGCATGTTGATGCTGGGCCACGTTCTCTCTGAGAACCCATCTCCTGGGTTTTTTCTTCCTCCGTCGCTGAACCCATTACTCGGGTTTGTTGCTTCCTCTGTCGTCCAGTCGCCAGCCGTAATCTCTTTGAACCCATCACCCGGGTTTGTTGCTTCCTCTCTCACCGAACCCATCACCCGAGTTCGTTGCTTCTTCCATCGTCTAGCTGCTTCTTTCGTTGCCCACTGCTGGCCATGCCATTTTCGAACTCATCACCCAGGTTCGTCGCCCAGCTGCCAGCCAAACTCTCTTCGAACCCATAAACCAGGTTCGTTGTTTCCTCCGCTTGTTGGCATTTGATCCTTTGGTTAGCGTGAACCGTTAGGGTTCTATGCGTTTCAAATTCAGCGGAAACAATATTACCTTTCACCAGGGTATGTTAAGGATGAACAGCTGTACAAAATAACCTCTTGATCGTCTCATGTATTTCCAAGTCCAATCCTGACGTCGTATGGGTGAGTATTCTAGGGTTCAAGGAAGTTGAGATGACTTATTTATGGGTTACAATAGGAACCAGGAGAAGAAATTAGAGTTGAGCCTCCATTGGGCTTAAGTATCCAAGTTTAGCTCAAAACTTATACTTAAGTCCAATAATAATAATATAGTCCACTAAAATATTATTACTGCACTGCCGCTCTAATCTCATAATTACATTATGAGCTCCTTATTATGAGCCCGACAGTCTCCTCATGTTAAAGATATACAATGCCCATTAATTAATTAAGTTACTGATAACTTTATTAATTAATATCCCATCCGAGAGTATTATCACTCAACCTCATTATCATGCCGAAATTAATCCACTTGTAAGATTACATGATAATCCTTTTGAGCTCCTCAAGGGGATATCATCAACTTATTTAATAGGACACGAATTCCTTCTACAATCAACAACACACCATAGAGACAATACTATTTCCCAACTCACCGAGTTTATTGATTTAATATATAAATCTCACCCATTGATGAATCAAAAAGATAAATATTGGCTTACAAGTCGAGGTTATTATATAGAGATAAAGAGCACGAACATCCATAATAAATGAGATCATCTTCTCCTATATAGTCAGTATAAATCAAACGATCTCAAGAGGTCCTGCTCAATACACACAAAACATACTAATGTGATTTTATAGTCAAGACAAACTAATACCAAATCACACTACAATCATCCCGATAGATTGTCCTCGTCTATCTCGGTTGTGTGCATCTGTTTATACTTTATAAGGAAACCGATAATATGATCTTCTGTGTGTTGTCGCACAACATATTATCTACAGTATAAAGTAAATGGACTTTTTCACAAAACATATAAATAATTTATAATATGCAAAACGTTTGATCATATGATTCTCATTTCAAATAAATTGTTAAAATATTATTTCATACAAAAGCTAGACTTTTAATATACAATCTAACAATCTCCCACTTATACTAAAAGACTACACTGTCATATCTGCTGACACGCATCTAATCCCCATTCCTTCTACCTAACTATTGAACGCTTTCGCTGGAAGGCTCTTAGTAAAAGGATCATCTAGGTTATCATCTGATGCCATCTTAGCGACAACGACCTATCCTCTTCTAATGATATCTCATATCACGTGGTACTTGCGCTCAATGTTTTTACTCGCCTTATGGGCTCGTGGTTCCTTCGAGTTTGATACTACACCACTGTTATCACAAAAATGATGATTACTTTGAGCAAACCAGGAATCACATCCAAGTCCATTAAGAAGCTCCTGAGCCATACTGCTTCTTTAGCTTCCTCATAGGCTGCTACATATTCAGCTTCCATGGTGGAGTCCGCAACGCATTTTTTCTTTACAATCCTCCGTATTATGGCTCTTCCTCCACGAGTAAACACATAACCCGAGGTGGATTTACTAGCATCCCTATCTGACTGAAATCCAAATCAATATAACCCAAAGGTAATAAAGTATCTGCTCGGTAAATCAGCACATAATCCCTAGTCCTTCGCAGGTACATCAAAATATGCTTTACCGCAGTCCAATGCCCTTGTCCTGGATTACTTTGATACCTACTGACTATGCCCACAGTATAACAGATATCTAACCTCGTACATAGCATTGCATACATGATGCTTCCTACTACCGAAGCATAAGGAACCTCCTTCATCTCCTCTATTTTCTGTTGTGTTTTAGGACACATTTTCTTAGATAGAGGTATTCCATGTCTGAAAGGTAGAAAACCTTTCTGGGAATCTTTCATGCTAAAACGAGCAAGGATTGTATCAATATATGAAGCTTGGGACAAGTACAACATTCTTTTCTTGCGATCCCTTATTAGTTTGATCCCTAGAATGTGTCCGGCTTTCCTTAACATAAAATCAAACAAATATGATTGTCTTACATAACGATTATATTTATTATCCATCTTCCTTCCTCCCGGGCAGTCCTTGGCTCCATATCCTTGCTCTTTGCATTTATAACATCTATTTTATACCAGCAGACACTTTCCCCAATGCTTTTTCCCACAATTAGGGCAAATGGGCTTTCCTGTAAAGTTGTTGTTGTCTTGTTCATTATTCTTCTCCTTCTTGTTTGATTCCGACTCTTCCCACTTGCGCTTTCCAATATTGTTCTTTGGTGTAGGATTATCCATTGCAAGGCAGATCGCAGCATCTTCTGTTCTTTCATAGACTTCTGCAAAAAAATTTATTCCTTGTCCAGACGTATGGTTTTGAACATCGGGTCGAAGTCCGTGTCTGAACCTTAAATAATTCTTAGGTTCTGTGTCCACTAAATGTGGGGCAAAACGGCACATCCTGCTAAACTCTCTCTAGTACTCAGTAATCGTCATGTCACCTACTTTTAAATTGAAAAACTCTATCTCTTGTTGAATACAATAAGCCAGCGGATAGTACTTTGCCATCACCAGATCCTTCAAACCCGTCCACGTCAGGTTACTACATTTTTCTTCGGTCTTCTTCCTCCAATAATTATTCCACCAAATCCTCGCATCTTCTTTTAATTGGAAAGCAGCACATGCTTCCTTTTGCGCATCTGAGCACAACATCAGTTCAAAAATACTTTGAAGAGATTCAATCCATTCTTGGACATAAGCAGGGTCTTCTCTGCCCTTAAAGATCGGAGGTCTGTAGCGATGGAATTCTTCCGCCACATGAGCATGTTTTTATTGAGCCTGTTGAGCCAACAAAGGATTTGTATTGGGCAAATTGTTTTGTTGAGCTCGAAGGAGATTAATAAGATCTACTAATGTGGTTCCTTCATCAAAGTTAACTGCATTCTCTGTCTCTTCAAAATGTTCATCAAATTCGTCCTCTTCATCTTCCTCATTGGCATTGGTTGTGTCTGCAGGCAGATCATTGGCAGGTGGATCGTCAACAAGTTGGTTGTCAGCCCGTTCTCTACGTCTTGCCGTCTTTGATAAGAGTTTGATAAAAGCATGTGTAAAATTTAAACGTGATAAATAAGATTGTATATATCAAATAATTGAACATGTACAGAAGTATCATCAATTATGAATTATCAATTAATTGCGCATTTTTTTCATAAAATGTTATAGATTTTACCTTTCTTGGAGTATACGTGGTTGGCAGTGGTGGAGAGTAATATCCTTAATTTACATCATAAAACCATTGTAAAAATAAAGAAAAAATGATAAAATGAAAAAATCTTTTTATTTATTTATTTTCCAAAATTTTTACAGAATGGTCAAATTATTTTTTTTTAAAAAAATACGACACAAAAGTTTTTTAAGCAGATCTAGAGAAACGTTGACCTGCTCTTATACCAACTGTAACATCCTGGATTTTTGTGGGATATATATATGATTAATAAAGAAAATATATTCATACGCAGAGAAAATACTTATGTTAAGTTTAAGAAAAATAATCTTTCATAAACACTTGTCTAAAACATTTAAATAAGAATTTAAATAAATAATTACTTTGACTAAACGGAAAACAATTAAATCTAATTTAAGTAAAAACATTTAAACATTCTCTTATTATTCATCATCCACCACCACGACACGCGTGCTCCTTTCAATCATGCATCCTGAAATTTGAAAATACATTTTTGGGGTGAGTACAAAAATACTCAGTGGATTACCATTGTCACCGTTATGTCCACATAAAATCTCAATTAACTTCTATCACATAAAAATCACTTATTTCAATCATAACACATATTCATGATACTGTGTCGTTGGTCAACTCATCGATTCAATGTGACACGTAATCCTTTTTACTTTTTAAAATTTTCTTTCCTTTTTCTATGTCGTTGACCAACTCATTGAATCGATATGAAATGCATGAAACATGTATCATATAAAAAACTATCAAAATCAATCTCAATATGTCACGTGTCATAATCTCACAGTCTAAATTTACGTACCATAACAATTTCAATCTCAACATACGTGTATCGATCTCAATCACAATTCATGATAAATATGAGAAAAAAGCTAATATCAATCTCACGTAAACATATAAGTAACAATAATATTTTGAAAAGGATTTTACCCACCTCTAACCTATAACAACAGTCAAACCTTATTTCTTCTTCCCTGCCTTCTCACGAGTGGTGAAGTATAGTGTAAGTGAAAACCTTCTCACGAGTGGTGAAGTATAGTGTAAGTGAAAATAAATCTTAATGATTTCAATGAATGTCAATTATGTTTGGAGTGAGTATGCAACTTAAAGGTGCGTGATGTTCGCTAATTACGAAATTAAAGGAGAATAGTAAGCAGATTACGTCAGTTACGAAATATAAGGTAATCACGTACTGTGAATTTGGAATTTAAAATCAAATCAAAATATAACCTCCAGAGTGAAATATGGAGGTGGGAAGTATTTAAGATTAAATAACATGAATAATTTATTTAAAAATAAGCGTAGAATATCATAGGGTGTTACATCCTACCTTCCAAATAAAAATATTTCGTCCTCGAAATATAATTACGATCTTCAAGACATATAATATAAAATTAAACAAATATGATTGTCTTACCTAACGTTTTGGCGATTCTTCGCCGGCCATCATATAAACTCGAGCTCTGCCACCCATTCCAGATTTATATTTATTATCCTTCTTCCTTCCTCCCGGGCAGTCCTTGGCTCCATGTCCTTGCTCTTTGCATTTTTAACATATATTTTGTCCCAGCAGACACTCTCCCCAATGCTTTTTCCCGCAATTAGTGCAAATGGGCTTTCCTATAAAGTTGTTGTTGTCTTGTTCATTATTCTTCTCCTCCTTGTTTGATTCCGACTCTTCCCACTTGCGCTTTCCAGTATTTTTCCTTGGTGTAGGATTATCCATTGCAAGGAAGATCACAGCATCTTCTGCTCTTTCATAGACTTCTGCAAAAAAATTTATTCCTTATCCAGACATATGGTTTCGAACATCAGGTCAAAGTCTGTGTCTGAATCTTAAACACTTCTTAGGTTCTGTGTCCACTAAATGTGGGGCAAAATGGCACATCCTACTAAACTCTCTCTCGTACTCAGCAACTGTCATGTCTCCTAGCTTTAAACATTCTCTTCTTATTCATCATCCACCACCACGACACGCGTGCTCCTTTCAATCATGCATCCTGAAATTTGAAAACATATTTTTGTGGTGAGTACAAAAATACTCAGTGGGTTAGCAATGTCACAGTTATGTCCACATAAAATCTCAATAAACTTCTATCACATAAAAATCACTTATTTCAATTATAACACATATTCATGATACTGTGTCGTTGGTCAACTCATCGATTCAATGTGACATATAATCCTTTTAACTTTTTAAATTTCCTTTCCTTTTTTTATGCCGTTGACCAACTCATTGAATTGATGTGAAATGTATGAAACATGTATCATATAAAAAGAAATATCAAAATCAATCTCAATATGTCATGTGTCATAGTCTCACAGTCTAGATTTACGTACCATAACAATTTCAATCTCAATATACGTGTATCGATCTCAATCACAATTCATGATAAATATTAGAAAAGGGCTAATATGAATCTCACGTAAACATATAATTAACAATAATATTTTGAAAAGGATTTTACCCACCTCAAACCTTTAACAACAGTCAAACCTTATTTCTTCTTCACTGCCTTCTCACGAGTGGTGAAGTATAGTGTAAGTGAAAATAAATCTTAATGATTTCGATGAATGTCAATTATGTTTGGAGTAAGTCTGCGACTTAAAGGTGCATGATGCTCGCTAGTTACGAAATTAAAGGAGAATAGTAAGCAGATTTCGTCAGTTACGAAATATAAGGAAATCACGTACTGTGAATTTGCTATTTAAAATCAAATCAAAATATAACCTCCAGAGTGAAATGTGGAGGTGGGAAGGATTTAAGATTAAATAACATGAATAATTTATTTGAATAAAAATATCGATAAAAAAAATATTGATAAAGAAAATATCAATAAGCGTAGAATATCATAGGATGTTACATGTTTTGATATGTTTCTTATGCTGCAGCAACACAACTCGTGTGTTGCAACACGGTCATAGGGTGGCTATGTAGGCATTTTTAATGTCAGAAAACGGCCAAGGCTTACAGAGCCGTATTGCGCAACACGGCACGTGTGCTACAACACGGCCGATCGTGTTGGTGCCAATCCTATTTTTACAATTATGTTTCGGCTTGTTCTCCCTCGTTTCAACTCCGAATTGAGATCTGATTTTACCTACGTCTTCCTTTTCGTATCTAGGATCTATTTTTACTTGAAAATCATACGTTTAAGCTCATTCACACACATCTCCATAACAACATAAAACACAACCTAAATACACATATATATGGATAAAATAATACGAAAATGAATATAAAAAACTCTAAAATATAGGTGAAAGTATCACTCATCAATAGTCATACACTAACGCTAGACAATACATTTACATTATTTCCAATGAGTAGGATATCATTCACGTAGAGTACAAGAAATACCACTACATTTTCATCACACTTCTTGTACGTACATGATTCATCCGGACATTGAATAAATGCATATGACTGGATTGCTTCATAATGAATGTTCCATGATCCAGAAGCTTGTTTCAATCCATAAATAGATCTATTAAGCTTACACACAAAATGCTCTTGGATGATTGTGTAAATTCACGAATCTTGCGCCTGGATTTGTGCTATTATGAGGTGTTTGAAGGTTGTAATCGGTTGTAAACTGATATATAATGTGTTAAGTCACGAATCAGGTGTTATTGAAGCCGTTTGAGTAGTTTTTCGAAGGATATCAGAGTGGAAGTGTTGAAAACTGAAGAAAGGAAATCGAAGCCATCTTTTTGGGAGAAGCAGGAGTGCAATTTGACCAGAAGGAGGTCAATTTGACCAGGCCTGCTGGTCAAATTGGTAGCATAACACGAGCAGAAGGTGGATTTGACCACAATAGGGGAATTTGACCTGGGCATCAGAGATGCCAATTCGACCTCGTCACTTCAATTCGACCAGGGCAGCTGGTCGAATCAAGCACCTGGGACTTACAGTAGGTCGATTCGACCTCCAATACGACTTGGAGGGGTGAATTTGACCTGTTGTTGAGGTCGAATTGAGCTTCAGGAATTTACCATATCCGTATTTTTACACCATCAGTGTGTGTGATCACTTAAAAAGCCTATTCTAGGCCAAGGAGGCGTGATTACAAGTATAGGGGATTCGAAAAAGGAGAAAACAACAAGATAGTCATAAGAGAGGCCACAATCATACCACACCCCACAAGGGGAGATCACCCCCCAACCATCATCCACATCCTTTCCTCCATCCATCCATCACTTTGAAGATTCGTCTGTGGAATCAAGAGGAGAATTCAAGACGGAGAAGGATGCGACGATACCCACATCTAGGGTTTTATTCATTTCCTAATTTATCTTGTATTTTCCGGACATCCGAGTAAGATCTATCCAACACCCATGATTGTTCTTCGTAACATCATGGGCTAGAGCCTTTTTGGTAGAACTAGGGTTGAGAAGGTTTTATCTAGTTAATTAAACTTTTGTGTATAAATTCCGTACAACACTACTTGTGGATTGATTTTATATGATAATCCATATTCACGGTCGTTTTGTACATCTTCAATTGGTATATAGAGTCTGAATATATATTTTAGTTGTAGATTGAGTGCGTTCACCGCTGAACATGATTCCATGTTATGATTCTAAGTGAGCGGACTCCGAAGCTTCATTAGAACTATCATATATGAATAATTATTAATTGAATTGAATTCGGGTTATTAGGTAGGATAAAGAGGATAATTTTATAGTACCTATAAAGGGAGATCATATCGGGTTAGAGTACCAATTGACCATGGAATAATGGATATTGATAGTACCTAGAAAGGGGGTGGAATTATATCTCTTGCTCCGAGATTATTCACATGTGTTACACTCATGTTTACTTGTGTCTATAAAGTAGATATGCATGGTTTAGTTATGCGCCCATATTTCACAAGGCAGAGTCGGACATCAACATACGGAAGGGAATTTAATGCGTGAAACTAGATTATCCTAGGGCTACCTATTCTCCTACTTGATCCACTTTCGTATTCTCCGAGTGATATTTTATTTTATTTTTTATTTTAATTTAATTGTTAGTAGATTAATAATTAAACATTCACTTTTATTGCCATTCGTCTTAATTAATTTAGTAAATAATTAAATTGATAATACGCCATCCTTTGGGTTCGATATTCACTTGGACACTTGCTTAAGTTGCAATTGATATCCTTAATACTTAGGGATTAATTTTGCGTGCAAAGAAAATGCGCATCAAGTTCTTGGCGCCGTTGCCGGGAATGGCTATTATTATTAGTTTATTATTTCTAGTTGATTAAGACTTTTATTTGTGATTATTTATTTCTATCTAACCTTGAATTTTTCTGAGGTACTTGTGCACTAGGAAAAGGAGAGGAAGGAAAAGAAGAATAACACACTGAGCTAAACATGGTCGGAGCAAGGAAGAATCCGGATAATATTGCCATACGTTAAATTTTCACAAACTATGAGATTGGCAACTCGGGGTTGATAGGAGCTAGGGGGGAAGATGATGATTTTGAGATGCATCCCGCACTTATTAACATGATAGAGAAGATTATCTTTTCTGGAGGTTGTTTTGAAGATCCATATCATCATCTCCAAAGATTTCTTGGTTATGCAAACACTCAAAAGGGCGCTGGAGATAATGATCATGCTAGACAGATCGCCCTATGCAAATTTTCATTAATTGATGGGGCGGAAGCTTGGTATGAGGCTATTGATGCCACAGATTGCACTACATGGGACCAACTGCAGCTGAAATTCTTGGAGAGATACATGCCACCCTCAAGGATCTTAAGAATGAGGCAAGAGATCACCCAATTTGTTATGAATCAGGGTGAGAAATTTCATGAGGTATGGGATAGGTTTAAAGATATGCTCAGGAGGTGCCCACAGCATGGGATGTCTAAGGCTCAATACATAAGTATCTTCTACTATGAATTGGATTGTGAGTCGCATGTTTTTATTGATGCATCATCAGGAGGAGCGCTGTTATCTAAGACAACACTTAAAGCAGAAAAGTTGTTTGAAAATATCTCTGTGAATTCACGTGATTGTCCTGTAGAGAGAGATAGAGAATCATATGTACTTGGCAAGGTGGCGCAGGTTGAAAATTAAGTGGTGAAGTCAAATAGGGATGATGAGATCGTCTCTAGTTTAGCTAACATCAACAAGCTACTAGAATTCCAGCAGAGGCAGATTACAGAGCTTACACAAGAGGGGCCTAGTAGGCAGCAGGAAGAAGTGAAGAATGTTGAAGACACCTTCAATCGATACATAGATGAGAATAATGCAAGGATTGATCGTCTTGAGGATACCATGAATATTGATCATGCAGATTTATCTAACCAGTTGAAGGACCTTACTTTGATTATGGGGTAGATGACCACGAACGTGAATCAATTGACATAAAAATTGAAAGATAAAGCCATCACGTTAAGGTCTAGAACATAGTACGAGGGACTAATGAGACCGAGATCAAAAGTGTACACATCGAGGGCTCAATTCGACCCCAATTTGACCAACACTTCAGGTCGAATTCAGTAGGAGAGGTCGAATTAGATGCCTGGACGTGATTTGGAAGCAAAAGAGCCTCAATTCGACCAACACCACTTCAATTCAATCATGGGACCAGGTCAAATTCAGGTCGAATTCTACCCTCCGGAGCACTCTATTTCATCAAGAGCTCGATTTGATCAGCAGCCATCCAATTTGACCAGACCTCATGGTCGAATCCAGGTCAAATTGAAAGACATAATTCATACAGAAGCTCAATTTGACCAGGAGCAGTTCAATTTGACCAGACCATCAGGTTAAATCCTAGTCGAATCAAGCATACAGGGTGAGAATGGACTTCCAGGTGCACAATTCGACCACTACATACCCATTTTGACCAGCAGCCCTAGTCGAATTCAGGTCAAACCCAACTGTTCTGCACCATTTTCCTTGCCGAATGCTCCACTTGATGTTGATGTTACTCTAGTACCATTACATGAGCATAATACTAAGCTTACAATGGAGAAGATGTGGGAAAGAGCAAAGAAGTTGAGAGTCGAGAAGCTTAACTGCAGATGGATAATGAAGATGTGGTTTTCTCTCTTGATCATGCAATGAAGATGCCCATGGAGAATCAATCATGCAAGATCATAGATGTGATTTCTAAGTTGTTTAATCTTGATTTTTCTAAGGCAGATGATTTTGAATTTAAGTGGAAGATTGACAAGGAGGTGTCTAGACAGCCATGGGAGGAAGGAAATTCCAATGATCATATTTTTGTAACCAAGAAAGGTGAGGTGTTGAGTGTAGACAAGAAGAGGGAAAAAAAGTATTTGAAGGTGAGGATGCGACAAGACCATCCTCCAATCATGTTGTCTACAAAGTGGTAAACCATCGTGACTCTTCGACGTTAAACATGAGCGCCTGTTGGGGGCTTGCCCTTCCATTTTATTGTTTTATTTCTTTTGTGTGAGTAAGAAATTTTTATATTTAAGGTGCTTACTAATCAGCAATTACATCTCTTGCAAACTTAGTTTCAACTTGTGTTTTTACTAAGTTTGGGGGGTGTGATGTTCTTACCTTATTGAAGCACCAATAGTATAATATTTTCTTTGTAATGTTTGCTAGGAGAGTTGATTTTTTGCGGTATGTTGAAACTTTAATCGGTTTTGATGTATCGATTTTTTACAATTTGCCTAGTGTTCAGTGGTGTTTCTAGTGTATGGAGTCGATTAGATAGTCAATTAAGTCTTTCTTAGAGTTCTCCTATTTTATTATTGATGAATCTTGTGATGATGAGTGTGCCTGAGCTTTGATGATAGAAAAGGGTAACTAGGTGGCAAGACGAGCTCTACACCGAGGCTTTGACTCGAGGAGCTCGTGCATTTTGAAGAAGAAATCAGGATGGGTGTGCCTTGTGTGAGTGGCATGTACTGTATATTGTCATATTTGATCATCTCGGATGTGGATTGTGAGGAGTGACTATGATGCATGAGTTTGGATTTGTAGAGAAGCTTGTATGATTGAATATGTTGTATGGGTTTTTGGATTTTGTTCATTCATATGTTCATGTGTTAATTTTCATTGATGAGAGGTATGTATAATTTGATAAGTATGTAGAGTTCTTGTGAAATTGATCTTGATTATGTGCTATGAGGATCACTTAGGATTCTATTTACCCATGTGAGGATTTGAGCCTTTTAATCATGCTTGATCATGAGAGTTTATTCTTGAGAAAATTATTCATATGAACGTATTTTAGAACATGGCTTGGAGTCTTGCGTGAGACTTACAATTGGTGAATTGCTAGGATATGATCTTCGGCCATTCTTGATTATTTGAGTTACTTAGCCAAATTTTATCTTCCCATTGATTATGTATAACTTTGGTAGCCCCGTTTGAGCCTTAAAAAACTTTTTCTTTGGCCAGCCGAATAAAAGAGCCTTATGTAACCTTTACTTGAGCCTTGTTTAAATACCCTATTCATTGGTAGAGAGTTGAGGTAAATTAGTGTTGCAAGAAGAAGAAGGAAGATAGAATGTGGTTGAGTAAAGTAAGAGAAGTGTGTGGTTAAATCTTGTTTAGGAATAGTGTCTGAAACTGGTACCCCGATTGCTGTTTAAAAAGGGTAGTGCCTACAACCGGTACCCGAGTTATCAAAAGAAGAATGATGTTGATGCAAGGAAGAGAAGGAAAATTCGAAGGTTGCAAGTGCAAGAGAAGAAATTAGAGAAGAATAAGTAGCCGAATGAAGAAAGAAAGAACTTCCAAGGTAACTCTCTACTAGTGTTTGAGTCACTTTATTTAAATTTTCCTACCCTTTCCAAAGAGCCAACATTACAACCCAAAAACAAGTCATTTGTGATCTTAGTTATGAGTTGATTGTGAGTTGATTTTTGAGACCCTTGCCAAGCTTATGGTTACGCATGAGTATGGATTTAGTATGAGCATATATATTAACCTTTTCAGTGCAACTAGCACTTGAGTGAGAGAGTAAGCACTTATCTTATAAGCTTGATGACTTAGTACTCCGAATGGTAATATGATTGAGCGATGTTTTGCATGAATGATATGTATGATGCAAGAAATACTTGTTGTTAATTGATGAAATTGCATGTGTAATATGTGTTGTACTTGGTGATCTCGTGAATTATACACAACTACTAGTTTTGATTGCGTTGCATCGGGATGAGCAACATGTAAGTTTGGGGGTTTGATGAGTGTGTAAATTCATGAATCCTGCACCTGGATTTGTGTTATTATGAGGTGTTTGAAGGTTGTAATCGGTTGTAAACTGATATATATTGTGTTAAGTCACGAATCAGGTGTTATTGAAGCCGTTTGAGTGGTTTTTCGAAGGAAATCGGAGTGGAAGTGTTGAAAACTGAAGAAAGGAAGTCTAAGCCATCTGTTTGGGCGAAGCAGGAGTGCAATTTGATCAGAAGAAGGTAATTCGACCATGCCTGCTGGTCGAATTGATAGCACAACACGAGCAGAAGGTGGATTCGACCACGACAGGGGAATTCGACCTGGGCATCAGGTCGAATCGAGGTCGAATTGAATGGCAGAGATGCCAATTCGACTTCGTCACTTCAATTCAACAAGGGCAGCTGGTCGAATCAAGCACGTGGGAGTTACAGTAGGTCGATTCGACCTCCAATTTGACTTGGAGAGGTGAATTCGACCTGTTGTTGAGGTCGAATTGAGCTTCGGGAACTTACGATATCCATATTTTTACACCGTCAATGCATGTGATCACTTAAAAAGCCCATTCTAGGCACGGGAGGCGCGATTACAAGTACAAAAGAAGGCTTATGCAGCAGTATAGGGGATTCGAAAAAGGAGAAAACAATAAGAGAGCCATAAGAGAGGCCACAACCATACTACACCCCACAAGAGGGGATCACCCCCAACTATCATCCACATCTTTTTCTCCATTCATCCATCACTTTGAAGATTCGTCTGTGGAATCAAGAGGAGAATCAAGAAGAGAATTCAAGACGAAGAAGGACGCGACGACGCCCACATCTAGGGTTTATTCGTTTCCTAATTTATCTTGTATTTTTTTGCCATCCAGGTAGGATCTATCCAACACCCATGATTATTCTTCGTAACATCATGGGCTAGAGCCTTTTTGGTAGAACTAGGGTTGTGAATGTTCTATCTAGTTAATTGAACTTTCGTGTGTAAACTTCGTACAACACTACTTGTGGATTGATTTTATATATGATTGTGATTTCTTAATCCATATTCATGGTCGTTTTGTACATCTTCAATTGGTATATAGAATATGGATATATATCTTGGTTGTAAATTGAGTGTGTTCACCACTGAACAGGATTCCATATTATGATTCTGAGTGAGGGGACTCCGAAATTTCATTAAATCTATCATATATGAATACTTATTAATTGAATTGAATTCGGGTTATTAGGTAGGATAAAGAGGATAATTTTATAGTACCTATAAAGGGAGATCATATTGGGTTAGAGTACCAATTGGTCAGGGAAATAATTGATACTGATAGTACCTAGAAAGGGGGGTGGAATTATATCTCTTGCTCTGAGGTTATTCAAACGTATTACATGCATATTTACTTATGTCTATAGAGTAGATATGCATGGTTTAGTGATGCGTCCATATTCCACAAGGCAGAGTCGGACATCAATACACGGAAGGGAAATTATGCGTTAAATTGTATTATCCTAGGGCTACGTATTCTCCTACTTGATCCACTTTCATATTCTTCGAGTGATATTTTATTTTATTTGTTATTTAAATTTAATTGTTAGTAGATTAGTAATTAAACCTTCACTTTTATTTCCATTCTTCTTAATTAATTTAGTAAATAATTAAATTGATAATACGCCGTCCTTTGGGTTCGATATTCACTTGGTCGCTTGTTTAAGCTGCAATTGATATCCTTAATACTTGAGAATTAATTTTGCGTGCAAAGAAAACACGCGTCACACTTCGCCCTTTGCAATTAATCCCTCTGGTTGCTTCACAAAGATATTTTCCTCAAGACTTCTATTCTGGAAAGCTATCTTGACTTCCATTTGCCATACCTCATAATCCATATGAGCATCAATAGATAAAAGAATCCGTATTGACTTAAGCATGACCAAAGGCGAGAAGGTTTCCTCATAATCGATTCTTTCTTTCTGAGTATATCCTTTAGCGACAAGCCTTGCTTTAAAGGTTTCCACCTTTCCGTCAGATTCTCTTTTCTTTTTATAGACCCACTTGCATCTCATAGCTTTTACACCATCAGGTGGTTCTACAAGCTCCCAGACTTGATTAGAATACATGGATTCTATTTCAAATTCCATTGCCTTTTGCCATGATTTAGCATCTTTATCTTGCACTGCTTTGTCATAATTCTATGTGTCAATTTCATGTTCACCCAGGACCAAGTCGGATGACTCTCCCAGTCCCATAAATCTATCGGGTTGTCTCATAACTCTCCCTCTACAACGAGGCTCCACGATCAATTGTGTATCAGGTGTGACACGCGGTGCAGTGTCCTGTGGTATATCCTCATGTACATTTGGTATTATGTTTGGTGTTTCCCCTCTTACTTCTTCTAGGACAATTTTACTTATAAGTTTGTGGTTCATTACATAATCCTCTTCTAAAAATATAGCATTCATACTAACGAATACCTTTTGGTCTTTTGGATTATAGAACAAATCACCTTTCGTTCCTTTAGGATATCCTATAAACAGACAAACTTTCGTACGCGATTCTAACTTATCAGTATCTGTCTTCAACACATGTGCCGGAGTACACCAAATCCAAAAATATTTCAGACTAGGCTTTCGCTTGGTCCATAATTCGATGGGTGTGGAAGCTACCGATTTAGAAGGTACTAAGTTAAGGATGTAAGTCGTTGTTTCTAAGGTGTATCTCCAAAACGAATTTAGTAATTCCGAATAACTCATCATTGATCTTACCATTTCCATAAGAGTCCTATTCCTCCTTTCCGCTACCATTTTACTAGGGTGTGCTCGGTGCAGACAATTGAGTTTCAATCCCTTCCTCCAATAAATAATTTCTAAACTCTCCCAAGAGGTATTCACCACCACGATCAGATCGTAGTGTCTTGATACATTTTCCAAGTTGCTTCTCCGCATCATCCTTGTACTCTTTGAATTTATCAAAGCACTCAGACTTGCGGCGCATCAAATAAATGTATCCGTATCTAGAATAATCATCAATAAAAGTGACGAAGTATTCATAACCGCCTCTTGCCTGGACAAACATAGGACCACATAAATCAGAATGGACCAATT
This sequence comes from Pogostemon cablin, assembly GCA_023678885.1. Lineage (NCBI taxonomy): Eukaryota > Viridiplantae > Streptophyta > Magnoliopsida > Lamiales > Lamiaceae > Pogostemon > Pogostemon cablin. Next base: position 8,608,617 of record CM043008.1, on the reverse strand, counting down.
CCAACAGATCCTTAGCTCTATACTCCTTTGCCTTAAAAGGCCTTTTGGTCATTTTTCCTTCCAAGCAGGATTCACAAGTTGGATAATTTTCCACTACTAATGAACTTAGAGATCATCGGCTATCAACCTTTGAATCCTACTCAAGTTAATATGACCAAGTTTTAGATGACAAAGATATGTTAGATTCATTTTCGAAGGTTCTTTTCTCTTAATAGTAGATGTATCATTCGTTTCAATTTGTTGCACTGTGGGAGAAATTGGATTAAGAGTATACAAATATCTATCAATATACCATCACAGATAAAAATTTCATTTTTTATTAAAACAACCTTGTCATTAAAAGAAATAGAATATCCATCCATAAACAATTTAGACACCGAAATTAAATTCTTTCTAAAATGAGGTACATAAAGACAATTCCTCAAAACAAGAGTTTTATTCTTATTGAAAAATAAATAAACGTCTCCCACTGTAACAACCGCTACTCTTGTAGCATTCCCCATGAGTATGGTAATCTCCCCAACACTAACTGTTGGGTTTGGTGGAACCCCTGCAAAGAATTGCTGACATGGTCAATGGCTCCCGATCTATACACCAAGTGTCAACAGATACAGCCGCTAAACACGATTCAACAACTAGTATAAAAGACTTACTAGTCTTGTTCCCCTTCAAAAGAAGGCAGTCAGCCTTGTAATGTCCCGGCTGCTTGCATTTGAAATAATTTCCTTTAGGCTTATTTATTTACCGCACCACCCTTTGGTTTCACTTGGTTCATCGGTGCTGAATTTCCTTACTTCTTCTTATTCCTACCGCCTCTCGGCCTAGGATGAGCAGCATTTTCAGCAAAATGAACCTGAGGAGCTCGACGAAACAGCCCTTTCATCTCCACAAGTTCTATCAGAAGCTCCGCAACGTGTATAAACGTTTGTTCATACCGTAGTTCGATAAAACTGCTCAAAACTCCTAGGCAAGCTTTGAAGTATGATATCGACTTGGGTTTCTGTTGGCGTTCAATCATTTGGTTAACATGAACCGTTATAGTTCCATACGTTTCTAATTTAGCAGAAGCAAGAAATCAAAGAAACGTATTACCTTTCATTTGGGTATGTTGAAGAAGATGGATTCTCGCTGGCAGCCTGCGCAGCCTCACTATTTTGGGCATAACTATCTCGTCTGATCTTCAATTTGAGTGATCTAAGCTCTAAAATGATTCTCTCTTCAGTGGCTTTCCGTTAGTATATCACACGTTTGATTCCGACTTCTGTACGATTTTATAAAATTGTGCAAGTTGGTGGACAGCAGCAGCAAATGACCTCTTGATCTTCTGCTGTATTCCCAAGTCCAATCTCGACGTCGTGTGGGCGACGATCTTTGAGATCTTCTCAATTTGCTGTGCCGTCTACCTCTTCATGTGTTAGGCGTGTCTCATCTTAGGATTAGAACAGGTGAGATGACTTAGATGGGGGCTACAACAGGGACTAGGAGGAAAAATTAGAGTTGGGCCTCCATTGGGCTTAAGTATCCAAGGTTAGCCCAAAGCTTATACTTAAGTCCAATAATAATAATATATATCACTAAAATATTATTACTGCACTACCGATCTAATCCCATAATTACGTTATGGGCTCCTTCTTATTATGAACCCTTTAGTTTCCACATATTTAAGATATACAATGCCCATTAATTAATTAAGTTACTGACAACTCCATTAATTAATATCTCATCCGAGAGTAGTACCACTCAACCTCATTATCATGTCGAAATAAATCCACCTGCAGGGTTTACATGATAATCCTTATGAACTTCTCAAGGGGACATCATCAATCTATTTCGACACGTATTCCTTCTACAATCAACATCACACCATAGAGACAACAATATTTTCCAACTCACCGAGTTTGTTGATTTAATTACATGTGAATATCACACATTGATTAATCAAATAAATACATACTACCTTACGTGTTGAGGTTATTGTATAGGGATTAAGAGCACGAACATCCATAATAACTGAGATCAAGTTCTCCTATAAGTCATTATAAGTCGAACGATCTCAAGCGGTCCTGCTCAATACACAAAAGTGCACTAATGTGATTCTATAGTCAAGACAAACTAATACCAAATCACACTACAACCATCCCGATAGAAAGTCCTCATCTATCTCGGTTGTGAGCATCTGTTTATACTTTATAAGGAAACCGAAAATATGATCTTCCGCGTGTTGTCGCACAACATATTATCTACAGTATAAAGTAAGTGGACTACTGTATCGTACATATAGATTAATTATAAGACGCAATCATTTGATCATATGATTCTCATTTCAAATAAATTGTTATAACATTGTTCATACAAAAAAACTAGACTTTTGGTATACAATCCAACAATCTCTCACTTATACTAAAAGACTATGCTGTCATGTCTTCTGCCATAGATCTAATTTGCACTCCCACTACACGACCATCAAAAGTTTTCGCTTTAAAGTCCTTGTAAATGGATTTACTAGGTTATCAACCAATGCTATCTAGGCGAAAACAACCTTCCCCTCATCATACGATTTCTCGTAACAGGTGGTACTTGCGCTCCATGTGTTTAATTGTCTTATGGGCTCATGATTCTTTCAATTAGTTTGCAACTACACCATTATTATCACAATAAACTGTGATAACCTTGGGCAAACTTAGAAACACTTCGAAGTCCATCATGAAATTTCTAGAGTCATACAGATACTTTGGCTTCCTTACAGGCTCCAATTTATCATCTTTCCATGATGGAGTCCGGAGTCCGAAATATATTTCTATATAACACTCCTCCATATTGTGACTCAACTTCCTAAAATTAAACACATAACCTTTGAGATGGATTTATTGTCATCCCTATCTAATTTGAAAAATCTGAATCTACATAACTCATAAGAAGCAGTGAATTTGTCCATAAGCTCACATATAATTTCTAGTCCTTTTCAGGTACATCAATATATGTCTTACCACAGTTCAACATTCTTATTTAGGGCTACCTTGATACCCACTGACCATGCCATTGGCAAAACAGATATTCATTCTCGTGCATAGTATTCCTTAGTTTAAACTTCCTTATTCGTCGAAGCATAAGGAACCGCCTTGATCACCTTTATCTTCTTTTGTGTCTCAAGACACATTTTCTTAGATAAAGTCGCATGCTAAAACAAGTAAGGATTGTATCATTTCATGAAGCTTGAGACAAGCATAACACCTTTCTTGTGATCCGTATTACCGTGATCAAAAGGATATATTTTGCTTTCTTAAGTCCTTCATTTCATACCGCTTTATCAACCATACCTATACGCCCGACAATACTCTTTCATTGTCTCCAATGAGCAAGATATCATCTACATATAGTACAAGAAATACCACCATGTTTCCATCACCAAAACGGATCTTTCATGATCTTGAAGCTTGCTTTAGTCCATCGATGGACACTTTTAAGCATACTATCAAAATGCTCTTAGCCCTTTGCAATGAATCACTCTAGTTGCTTCACATAGATGTTTTCCTCAAGATTTCCAATCAGGAAAGCTGTCTTGACATCAATTTACTATTCCACATATTTCATATGAGTAGCAACAGATAAAAGAGTCCGGATCGACATTGGCATAGCTACCAGTGAACAGATTTCCTCATAATCGAACCCTTTCTTTCTGAGTATACCTTTTCGCTACAAGCTCTGCTTCCAAAGTTTTCACCTTACCTTTTGATCCTCTTTTTGTATGATCACTTCAATTGACTTTTGCACCATTTAGTGCTTCTACATGCTCCCAAATTTAATTTAGAATCCATAGATCCTATTTCATAATTCATTGCAACTTGCTAAGATATTGTAATTTTGTTCTTGTAGTGCTTTGTCGTATTCGTGGGTCAATTCCATGTTTACTAGGGACAAAGTCTCACGACTCTCCCAAAACGTAAATGTATCCGATTATAGAACAACCCTCTCACTACTACAAGGCACTACAAGTAATTGTGTATCAGATATGACACGCGATGAAGTTTACCTTGTGGTATATCCTCTTATACACTTGATACTATACTTTGTGTTTTCACTCTCACTTCCTTTAGAACAACTTATACATGGGTATGTGATTTATTACATAGTCCTTTTCCAAAAATCTAGTGTTTGTGTTAACAATGACCCTCCGATCTTTTGGACTAAATAAATCACCCTTTATTTTTCTAGGATATCCCTCAAACAGACAAACATTCATATGGAATACTGTTTCTCAGGGCATATCAATAAAATGAATTTAATAATTCCAAATAATTCATCATCTATGTAACCACTTCCATAAGAGTCCTTCTCTTATTAGGTTTAGAAGTCGCGTTATTAATTTCATTTCGTTGCATCATGAGAAAACCATGATTTAAGAGTTTACAAATTGTCACCAATGTACCATAACAGATTATAGCTTCATCCCTCATCACTATGACCATGTCATTTGAATGAAATGGAATATCCATCAGCAAATGCCATAGAAACCGAAATGAAATTCTTTCTATGAAAATGTACGTAAAGACAATTCCTCATAATCATATGTTTATTCCTATCAGAAGATAAACAAACAACTCCCACTACAATAGTCACTACTTTCGTAGGATTACCCATGTACTTAATAATCTCATCATCACTTAGTTGCATGCTTTTAGTGATTCTAGTATCTACACACAACATGTCAGTAGATGCCATCACTAATCATGCTTCAACAACTAGTGAATGAGATACTAACCTTGTTCACATCTTGATAAAATTGGATTTCCTTCGCCATATGTCTTGTCAGAAGTTCCCCACCATATACAACCTCTCGTACTTCAGGTAGAACTCGTTCAAAACATCCAGGCAAATTATGAAGAATAAATTGATCTAGGTTTTCCGTTCAATTTCTACTCCAAGCATTTCCAATTCATTCATCAAGCTATCCATGATCTCTTGCCTTTCTAACTTACTCAAGTATTCGAAGAGTCGCATGAGACCATCAATTTCTATGAACCTCTCACCTCTCCACTTAGAGACTTTAATTAATAGGCATCATAGAACATCCTTAGTGAGAACACATTTTTATTTTCCTAAGTAGTAAGAATTAAAAACAAGATTCTTTTCTAATCATCTAACTTTGGACCAGTAAATATGTTTCTTTTAGTAAACAATAAGCGAGATAAAACTATTTGAAATTACAGAGAATCACAAATAAATATTCCGATCAAATCTTCGAACCCGAACATTTATATTGATTCCCTCAAAACAATATAAAAATAAAATTCACTGAATATTTACAAGAGAAGGTTTTACCCATTAAATTTATTTGTCAACCTAACCTCATGACAAAATAATTAATAGTCGGTTCCTCTTTGGCCATGCAAATTTAAAAGCAGTGACTCCGATGGGGAGGATACATATTATTTGCACTTAAGTGTACACCATTATTTGACCCCATGTCCATTGCGCAAGCTTATGTGCCTTACAAATGGAGAAGTACACAAGCGCTCGAATAACTTCGTACAGTCATAAATTATAAGTTTGTACCAGTGAACCGCAAATAAACTCATCTGATGGGGAGGAAGGCACTATAGCCAACACGTAAGTTCATGTGCATCATATTACAAACAATAATTATTTAATAAAGTCCGTACCAGTGATCCACAAATATACTCATCCGATGGGGAGGAAGGCACTATAGCCAACACGCAAGTATACTTGCATCACTTACAAACCAATAATGGAGGCCGCGGGAATTCTTAACCAATTCCCTCTCCCACTTAGTTATTTAACACTTTGGGTTTTAACATGCATATAATATTTAATAATAAAATACGCAACCTAGCATGCTCCTATTATGAAAGATAAGGCAGCAAATCACAGGGAATCATGCATAGCATATATAATAATAATCAGATAATAAAATCAATTATGATAGTTATATATCAATGAATTTGATTGTTCGCCACCAAGCACGAATACTGGCGGCGCCCCGAAACCTAATCTGAAAATTAGAAACTGATCTTCACGAATTTTCTTTCAGATTTCTTGCCCGGCAACCTGTTCCACCTGCCCACCACCCTGTACGATTCGGGTGCCAATGTCCAGTAATCATGCATATCCCTATGTGCCCATGTCTTTCAATCGTGCATGCCACCGGACGCCTTATCTAGCGCTCCGCCTTACTCCAAATGCAGAGTACCGCCCACCTGCATGCCCGGCATCCTATCTGCTCGCCCGGTACGAGTGCCCCACGCCCACTGATGTTCAAAGTTGCACGCCCCTCCATGCAAGATGCCAGATGTTTCGCTCATCTTTCAGCATCGACACCCGGCTCCTGCACGACTTCAGCCTTTGCACACATTCTGGGTGCACAACCGTGTGTGCCACCTGTTGGCATTTGATCGTTTGGTTAACGTGAACTGTTATGATTCCATATATTTCTAATTCAGCGGAACAAAAAAATCAAAAAAACGTATTACCTTTCACCAGGGTATGTTGAATAAGAAGAATTCTAGCCGGCAGCATGTGCACTCTCACCGTTTTGGCATAACTCTCTCATCTAATCTCCGAATCAAGTGATCTATATGCGAAAATGATTCTTTCTTCCGTGGCTTTCCATCAGTATATCACAAGTTAAATGCTGACTTATGTATGATTTTATAAAAATTGTACAAGTTAGCAGACAGCAGCAGCAAACGACCTCTTGATCTTCTATTATATTCCCAAGACCAATCTCGACGTCGTGTGGGCGACGATCTTTGAGATCTTTCATAATCTACTGTTCCTTCTACCCTCTTCACGTGTTAGGTGTGTCTCATCTGGGGTTAGAACAGTTGAGATGACTTATATATGAGCTACAACAGAGAGCAGGAGGAGAAATTAGAGTTGGGCCTCCATTGGGCTTAAGTATCCAAGTTTAGCCCAAAATTTATAATTAAGTCCAATAATAATAATATATACCACTAAAATATTATTACTGCACTATCGTTCTAATTTCATAATTACGTTATGAGCTACTTCTTATTATGAGCCCGTTAGTCTCCCCATGTTTAAGATATACAATGTAAATTAATTAATTAATTTACTGAAAACTTCATTAATTAATATCTCATCCGAGAGTAGTACCACTCAACCTCATTATCTTGCTGGAATAAATCCACCTGCAGGGTTTACATGATAATCCTTATGAGCTCCTCAAGGGTATATCATCTCAACCTATATCGAACACGGATTCCTTCTACAATCAACAGCACCCCATAGAGACAGCATCACTTCCCAACTCACTGAGTTTGTTGATTTAATTACATGTAAATCTCACTCATTGATGAATCAAAGAAATACATACTGCCCTAGTATAGGGATTTAGAGCACGAACATCCATGATAATAGAGATGAAGTTCTTCTATAAGTCATTATAAGTCGAACAATCTCAAGTGGTCCTGTCCAATACACGCAAGTGAACTAATGTGATTCTATAGTCAAGACAAACTAATACCAAATCACACTACAACTATCCCGATAGAGAGTTCCCGTCTATCTCAGTTGTGAGCATCTATTTATACTCCGATAATATGATCTTCCGCGTGTTGTCGCACAACATATTATCTACAGTATAAAGTAAGTAGACTATTGCATCGAACATATAAATATATTACAAGACGCAATCATTTGATCATATGATTTTCATTTCAAAATAATTGTTTAAACATTGTTCATACAAAAAGCTAGACTTTTAGTATACAATCCAATAGTTTCACCATTGATTTCAGCTCCAAGGACATCCAACTCATTGAGTTGGCCCATAATTCTAAGAACATGTTCCCTTACGGGACTGCCCTCAGTCATTTAGGTGTTCATCTGACTTACCAGATCGACTCTGGTGCCCGAAGAGTTCCCTAAGATTCAGCATCATATCATAGGCAGTGTTTATAGCTTGATGATGATGCTGAAGCATACTTGATATTGAAGCCAATATATAGCACTTAGCCATCTTATCAGCTTTGGTCCACCTATTATAAGCTGCTCTTTCCTCTTCAGTGGAGTCATTAGTAGGTTCTGCAAGACATTCCTTAGTGAGTACAAAGATATAATCTTAAGCAGTTAAAACAATATCCATGTTTTGTTTCCAGTCAACATAATTTTGCCAGTAAGTTTGTGTTCTTTACGTATAACAGAAAGTGAGTTGAGTGCCATTTGAAAATCTTGGAATCATAAATAATAAACAAATCAAACACTTTGAATTTATCAATTTATATTTATTCACTCAAAACAATATAAAATAAAATTCATCAACATCTCAAGCACAGTTAATTTGCATGCTACGTTAGTCTGGATGTATACAAACCCGAACATTTACAAGAGAAGATTTTACCCATTAATTTCATTTGTCAACCTAATTTTATGACAAAATAATTAATAGACGGTTCCTCTTTTGTCATGTAAATAATAGTAGTGACTCCGTCGGGGAAGATACTTATTATTTACACCTATGTTTTCACCATTATTTGATCACAAGTCCGCGGCCCAAGCTTGTGTGCCTTACAGTTGGCGAAGTACACACGCGCTCAGATAACTTCCTATAATCATCATAAAGAAGTTTGTATCAGTGATCCATGAATAAACCCATCCATTACGGAAGAAGGCATATTGCAAACACGCAGGTTTACTCACATCACTTACAAACCAATAATGGAGGCCATGGGAATTATTTACCAATCCCCTCTCCCACTTAGTTATTTAACACCGAGGGTTTTTAACATGCATTTAATATTCAAATATAATACGCAACCTAACATGCTTTTATTACAGAAAATAAATCAAATAGAGCATGCATATAAATATATAACAATAATAGATAATTAAATCAATTAATGCAGTTATATATCACGAAATAAATACATAAAATGACGAATCACAAAAACTAAGCCCCGCTGCCCTACAGACAACACCTGCTTGACTCGTGCAGGGTAGCGCACGAGTAGTGCTGCACATTGTTCAAGAATTCAAGCGCCTGCCTAGAATCCCATGCTTGCACGACTGATGCAGTCTTGGCAGGAGTCGTGTCGTGTCTTCCAAGCCTGACGTCGTCTTCTTCCTGCACGACATCATTCTACCTCGACTCCCTTGTCCTGCACGCCAAGCACTTGCTAGAATGAATCGTGCCAACTGCTATCGGCAGTCGTGCCATCAGCCTACTAGAGTGGTACCGTAAACTTCGTGCAGTCGTGCACCTCCTTTCACAGACTCGATCAGTCGATGCCTCAGACCCGCCTGGAAGTTCTTGAGACCCGATCGGCCATGATAAAGGACTTGCTCAAAATCATGTAGGACTCACCCGGATTGCTGTCTTGACTCGCTCGGAACCTTCATTAGTCGCGCCCGGAACGTCACTCATGGCCTACCCCAGCCACCGTTTCCCACTACAGATGGTCCACAGTGGAAGTTTCGACAATGCCGCTCATCCAGCGAGCTTACCCTACCGCCATATACAGTCGTCTATCTCGACGCCGTCCAAGCCACCTAGAGCCTCATGCCGCTGCATCCATCGTCATGACTCGTCAGACGTCCAGCCATATCCCATTGCCGACCTCGCCGCCATGTGCAGTCGCTAAGTCCTACCGACGCATCGCCATGTGAACTGCACTACCAAGGCCCGCCTTTACCGGCGATCATCCAGCCTTCTTCTCTCGACAACACCGCTTTTACCAATCATCGATCGATCGCCACTCATGGTACAGACGTGTGTGTGTCATGTCCACCCACAACATCACAATAATTTTCGGCGATAGAGGCACATAGGGTTTCACGAGTAATTTGAAAAATACCAACCCTAAGTCACATGCTTTTTTATATGATAATTAAATCACATATAGCACATAAAACCTAGTCTAACGTGTCATGTTTAGCCATAAAACTGAAGCTCTGATATCAATTATTGGTGTTCAATCATTTGGTTAGTGTGAACCATTAGTGTTCCATGCGTTTCTAATCCAGCGGAAGCAATAAGATAGAAACGTATTACCTTTCACCAGGTTATGTTGAAGATGAACAGTTGTAGAAAATAACCTCTTGATCTTCTCCTGTATTCCTAAGTCCAATCCCAATGTTGTGTGGGCGACAATCTTCAGGATCTTCTCAATCTACTTCTCTCCTTGTACTACACGTCAAAAGAGGCAAGTATTCCAAGGTTCCAAGAAGTTGAGATGACTTATTTATGGGCTACAACAGAGACCAGGAGGAGAAATTAGCGGGCCTCCATTTGGCTTAAGTATCCAAGTTTAGCCCAAAATTTATACTTAAGTCCAATAATAATATTATAGTCCACTAAAATATAATTGTTGCACTGCCGCTCTAATCTCATAATTACGTTATGGGCTCCTTCTTATTATGAGCCCGACAATCTTCCCATGTTTAAGATATACAATATCCATTAATTAATTAAGTTACTGACAACTCTATTAATTAATATCTCATCTGAGAGTAGTACCACTCAACCTCATTATCATGCCGGAATTAATCCACTTACAAGATTTATATGATAATCCTTTTGAGCTCCTCAAGGGGACATCATTAACCTATTTAATAGGACACAGATTCCTTCTACAATCAACAACACACCATAGAGATAATACTATTTCCCAACTCACCGCATTTACGGATTTAATATATAAATCTCACCCATTGATGAATCAAAGAGATAAATATTGGGTTACGTGTCGAGGTTATTGTATAGGGATTAAGAGCATAAACATCTATAATAACTGAGATCAAGTTCTCATATATAGTCAGTATAAGATGAACGATCTCAAGCAGTCCTGCTCAATACACACAAAACATACTAATACCAAATCACACTACAATCATCCCGATAGATTGTTCCCATCTATCTTGATTGTGAGCATCTGTTTATACTTTATAAGGAAATCGATAATATGATCATTCACGTGTTGTCACACAACATATTATCTACAGTGTAAAGTAAATGGATGTTTGCACAAAACATATAAATAATTTATAATATGAAAAATGTTTGATCATATGATTGTCATTTCAAATAAATTGTTGAAATATTGTTTCATACAAAAGCTAGACTATTAGTATACAATCTAACACTGCTCACCACCCTCGTCGACAGCAGGCGAATGTAATCCCTAGTTAAACGCAGCTGGAAGTCACTGCCAAGCCTTCAAGGCCCATAACATTGCCATCGCTTTGTGCCATCAGTCGCGTAATCAACCCAAAACATAGAAGTCACACAGAGGATAATCACCATGCATACTCTTTTAAACAGTTCAACTTTTGTGATAATTCATGATATGAACATACAAGCATATTTTGAGTTGTGTCTAAATGCAGAATTGTATATAAATGAGGCTACCTAGGGCATAGTAAAGAGGGTGTGCTCCGTTTTGATATCTGTGTAAAAGAATAAATAAGCAGATTAAAGTGAACGAGGATTACACTTATAATAGGAAATGAGTTCGTTGTACTGTGTGTGCTGCAACGATGATCTTTCATCAATGATCTTCCTAGAAAACTGCAAGGGACAGAGAGAATGCATTAGATTCAGGGCATGAAATTTACACTGCACTTTGAAAAAAATTGAAGAAAGAAATGGACCAAGAATTGAAAGTATTTGTCTGCCAATGAAGAAATAAAAGCAGGAGCCTCTTATTATATAATGAAGAGCTACATCAAAGAAAATTTGCTCCATATTTATTTTCTCTCATGATCTCGAATTTGAGCAAGAAGAAGTTGATTTGTGCTCAGAAGATAAATTGGGCCACTTGAGAAATAAAGAATTGTGTAAGGAAAAAGAATTTAATTTATTTTGGAGTCGAACTTACAAGTATTGAAAAAAAAACTTTTGCGATTCCTTCACATCAAGACATGGTATCCGTGAACAAATCGCAACGGGGCATTTATAAGCAAATCAAATTCACAGTCAATTAAATGGCGACACGTGGATTATTCTTAATTAAATATCAATTTCAATTTATTTTAGAATTTAAATAAATTAATTACTAAAATAGATTAATAAATAATTAATAATTAATTTAAGCCCAACAAATTAAATGAGGTCTGACCCAAGTCAAGTAAGCTCAAGTCAAATGATGTCTAACTTAAGTCAAACAAGCTCATACAAATTAAATCAGGTCCAAGTAAAATAGGCTTGATTATGTTCCAATTAAGTTGGAGGCCCAAGCCCATGGAATAAGGCCTAAATAGCCCTGGACTTCACCTCTCACCTATATAAAGGGGTCTCTCCATTCATTTGGACAAATTCAAGCACCCGAAGATGACAACGCCTTGAGAAGATCGAGAACACGAAGAACGCTCCTAAAGATCTTCAAGCTTCAAGCCAATAACACGAAGAAAAAGTTAAAGATCGTCAAGCAATCTTCAAATCTTCAAACTTCAAGCCAAAAACACGAAGAAAAAGTTGAAGATCGTTAAGCAATCTTCAAGTCTCCAAGTCTTCAAGCTCAAGCATCTTCAAGCTGCAAGTCAAGAACAAGCTCAAGATCTTCAAAGCATATGCAAGCAAGCTTTAAGTCAAGGACGACCACCAATCCGGGATCAAGGCTCCAAGTCCCCCAGATCAAGCGTTCTTCACATCAAGTTCTTCGGCGTTCTTCGCGAAAAGCTCTTCAGTCAATTCAATCCGAACATAGGTTAAACGCCTCCGAATCTACGTTTCAAGACTAAACATCTGAGTTTGGACAAACTTCAACTGAAGATCCGACTCAACACACAATCACCGTAGTCAACACACAAGTTGTCAACACAATCAACACACACTCCAGTTAAAGTCAAGGCTAAATTAGTTCGAGAAAAGAATCAGAGGATTGATTGAGATTGTAACCCACTTACATATTCTCCAAATTAAATCCATTTGAAATTATCTTTGTATTTAATTCATTATAAATACAAAATTTGTTGTTACAATATTGTTTTACAACATTATATGTTTTACTTTACCATTGTTGTCGGAAATCATTTCATCTGTTACAAGTCCTGAATTGTCGCTATTATAAAGAGTCGTTGACTAGCCGAAAATCTAATTTCTTTTAATAATTATTTTATTAAATGAATTTTGTTTGTGATCTGGATTTAGTTGAGGAAAGAAGGGGGAGTTGGTTATACATAAAGACAAAAGCTTGTGTGTGCCCGGGCACACGAGAGCACATTTCATGTGCCTTTAGAATTTTGTGCTAAATTGTATACCCTTTAATATAAAGATGTGTACTCTTTATTTTACAAGACAAAAACTTGTGTGCATCTGGGCGCACGGAAGCACACTCCATGTGGTTTTAGAATTTTGTGTTAAATTGTATACCCTTTAATATAAAGATGTGTACCCTTTTTCTGAAGAAAAATAAAAAATATAATGAAAAGTGTATACCCTTTAGAACAAAATGGTGTACCTTTATTAATTAAAGTGTATACTCTTTAGAACAAAATAATGTACGCTTATCCATAATACTAAATTCTAAAGGCGCACGGTGTGCGCTCGGGCGCATGCAAGCCTCACTCATACGGAAATGGGAAAATCAACGTCACTCATGTAAATAAATGTATGGAAGAGTAATTTTTTGTCTATTTTGAAATACGGTAATATTTAGATGTTGTAATGTAGATTTGTACTTATGTGCAATTTATTTATTTCATTATATCTATCTATAGTTAGACTACGAAATTGTTTATCGATTTTATAGTAATTAACCTTTTACACTTGTGAAAATATAAAAATTAAAAAAATTAGAATGGAGTAAAATCGTACTTACAAATTTATTTTATTCAAAATAATCCCAAAAAAGTAATTTCTTCGAAACAGTACCATAACTTTTAAATTCTTACCAAAATAGTTATTTTTACTTAAATTTTTCAAAATTTTAATATCCATTGAATGGAAATGACTCGGTGCTTTTACAAGTAATAGACTAAATCAATAAAAGGGTATAGCAGAAACTTTTTTGCTGACGTGTCGTCCCCAGAGCGCTCCAATGTGAGGTGTAATTTTCTCAATTTTTTGAAAATTTTAATACTTTTTTAATATTTTCCTTATTTAATTTTAATTAACTTCCTTATTTAATATTTTCTTTTTTTAAATAATATATTTCTTATTTTTAATAATGATTAAATTTTCAATATTTTATTTATTTATTTATTTGGGTATCATTAATTAATTACTAAATCTTTTAATGCAATAAATTAATTAATTAATATCAAATTAAATCATATATATAAAGGAAAAAAAAGAATATTTCATGTAATATTATCTCTCACCCCACCTATAAGTAAGGCCTTTTGATTATTCATTCATTCTAAATACACACATTCAATTCTCTAAGAGGAATAGGAGATTTCTACAAGTTTCTCTAGAGAATTGATTTATGAAAATATACAAATTTATTTCGATAGAGCGAATAAAGTAGAGATTCGATATACCTCTAAAAAATCGACTCAAGTATTCTTTAAGAGGAAGAGAACTGATTCAAGTATTCTTGAATCGATTTATTTCTTAAGAAACAATTCTTCAAGAGGAAGATAATCGATTCAAGTATTTTTGAATAGATTTACATCTTAATAATCGATTTTTTTAGAGTAAGATGATCGATTCAAGTATTCTTAAATTCTTAAGAATCGCTTCTTCAAGAGAAAAAAAATCGATTCAAGTTTTACCTCTTAAAAATCGATTCAAGTATTCTTTAAGATCTACCTCTAAAGTATTGATTCAAGTATATTTCAAGTGAAAGAAGATCGACGATTCAAGTACTCTTGAATCGATTTACCTCTAGAGAATAAGAGGGAGGTTGAGAAACTAATTCAAGTATAGAATCGAAAACTTAAGTTCTTTATGTTGAATCATTTTTCATATCAAATAACATTAAAATTGGGTATGTAAATATTTGTTAATTTTTTAAATTTCGTATATTAATATAATGTTACTATTTTTTTATTTTTTCTATATATTTATTATGACTTATTTACTTTAGTATCATTAATTGCATTTAATAAATAAATCATTCAATATAAATAAATTAATTAGTATCAAATCAAATCATGTATAGAAAAAGAAAAGAATAAAATGATATTTTTTTATATATATAATTAAAATTTATTTTAGATTAACAGTAAAATTAATGATTTATTACTAAGAGTTACATATTTTGATCATAATTCCACTTAAGTACAAGAGTTGATATTAGGTGCACCCGGGTGTAAGTCTGCACTCATATGTATATAACTTTTTGTTGTATTTTGTATACGTGTTATTCTATTATGTATACGTGTTTCATAATAATTGTATATTTTTTTCACACTAAGTTTTTCATTAAAAAAACTAGCATCCATATGTGTATAATTTTTTATTAAATAGTGTATATATATATTTTTAATAATTATATTTTTTTACACTCAATTTTTCATTAAAAACTAACAATTGAATTGTATACATTTTTGTTCATAATTGTATATGTTTTTATTTATATTTGTATACATTTTTTAAAGTGAATGCATCCGGGTGCACAGTATAATTAGGCTAAATATAATGAAAAAAGTGAAATACTAACAACTATGTGATTGCACATTTTTAGAGAGACAATGAAGTAATAAATAATTTTCAATTGTATTATGCTATAAAGTATCATTTAAAAAAATATAAGTTAAGATTCTTCCAAATAAATAAAATATGTGTACATGTATATTAAATTTTTACATGATTATTTATATGTTATATTATGAAAAGTCAAATGTTATAATTTGTTACAAATTCTTTTTATTGATGAAAGAAATTGTCTAGCTCTAAAAAAAGAAAAAAAATCCTTAATTAATGTTGTTACGTTATATAACATGAATTATTTAATTATATAAAAATAATAATAAAATGATCTCGCGTTGTACGCGGTTTCAAACTAATATATATATATATATATATATATATATATATATATATATATATATATATATATATATATATATATATATATATATATATATATATATATATATATATATATATATATATATATATATATATATATATATATATATATATAGGGATAAAATTGGAGCAAAATTAAAAGATTTGAGATGAAATTGAAGGAAATGTAAGCATTCTACTATCAGTGAGAGAGGGATGCCCTAGTCGGGCAGCCCAAACGGAGGTTGGAAAGTGAATTGGCAACAGGTTGGCACGAAGTAAGCCCTTGAGTCCTACTATTTCTGCTTTGGAAAATAAAATATTTTATTAGATGGGGGAGTTGAGTCCAGCCATTGATTAGACAGCATTCAACATCAAGTCTATAGTGATCTCGTATCATAAAGTGTAAAAAGATAGAAGGTTTATGTTTTAAACTCTATTAGAATGCATTATACATGTATATATTCTCCCCGCGCCTACCAATTTGCGCAAATATTTATGTGAGCGATTTTTTTAAAAAAATTGCTTTTGGTGTATAAAGTAAAATAAAGAATAAAATTTTTATTGACCTAGCTAAACGATTATTGAATTGTCACTTCTTATCATGCAATCGATTCTTGTCTATTTATAATATAGATGGTTCATATTTAAGTATTGAGCGATTATTACTTTTTATTTTTATAAATATATATACTATTTTTTCTTATTAAAAGAGTTATTTAGGGATGTAAGTGAAGCAAACCGTATGCGAACTATTTGAGTCTCGATTTGATAAAGTGTTCGTTCGAACTCGTTCGTTAACCTTAACGAGTCAAACCAAGCTTGAATTTTGAGCTCGAATAGTCTATTAAACCAAACTCAAGCCTAAGGGTGTTCGCCTCAAAAGCTCGCGAACATATTCGTTAATGGGCTCGTTAATGGCTCGCAAACACATTCGTAAATTTTATTATTATTTTTTTAGTATTATATATTATTATTTATTTACTTATATTCAATTATTAAATATTTTATATTAAACTACGCAAATACAATAATAACTCATGTGATTATTTAAATATTTAAATATTTTTTAGCGTTTATTATTATATTTTATTAGTTTGTTTATTTAATATGATGGTGTAACAACAAATTTTGTATTTATAATAAAATAAATACAAAATTGGGTACAAAGATAATTTCAGATGGATTTAATTTGAAGAGGATGTAAGCAGGTTACAATCTCAATGAATCCCCTGATTCTTCTCTCGAACCGATGTAGCTTGACTTGACTTTGACTTGACTTGTGTTTGTTGACTTTGACTTCTTTGATGAAGTGTATGCTGACTGTATTGACAGAGTGTGTGTTGAGCTGGATCTTCAAACGAAGCTTGTTTGAGCTCGAGTGTGTAGTCTTGAACGTTGACTTGGAGGCGTTGAACCTTTGTTCGGATTTAACATTGACTGAAGCGCCTTCCTCGAAGAACACATGAGCTGGGGGACTTGAAGACTTGATCCCGGATTAGTAGCTGATCTTGACTTGAAGTTTGTTTGATGTCATGAAGATCTTGAACTTGAAGCTTTGTTTGAAGATCTTGAGCTTGAAACTTTGGAGGCTTGTTCTTCGCTTGAAGATTTGAAGATCTTGAAGACTCGAAGATTGCTTGAAGATCCCGAGCTTGAAGACTTGATGATCCTCGAAGGCCTTGAACTTGAAGCTTTGAAGATGTTTTGAAGATCGCTTGAAGACTTGAAGATCCTCGAACGTTCTTGAGCTTGAAGCTTTGAATATGCTTCGAAGATCGCTTGAAGACTTGAAGATCCTCGAACGTTCTTGAGCTTGAAGCATTGAAGATGCTTAGAAGATCGCTTGAAGACTTGAAGATCCTCGAACGTTCTTCGTTTGGAGTTTCGAAGATGCTTTGAAGATCATTTGAAGACTAGAAGATCCTCGAACGTTCTTTGCTTGGAGCTTCGAAGATGCTTGAAGATTTGAGGGAGCGTTGCTCGTGTTCTCGATCTCTTCAGAAGCGTCTCATCTTCGAGTGCTTTAATGTGTGTCCCTCTTGAATGAATGGCGAATACCCCTTTTTATAGGTGAGAAAGGAGGTCCAGGCCACCTTTGGGCCTCACTTAACAGGCCTGGGCTCCAACTTGACTGGACCATAATCCGGCCTATTTGACTTCGGCCTGATTTAATTCATATGAGCTTGTTTGACTTTGGTCAGACCTCATTTGACTTGAGCTTAGTTGACTTGGGTCAAGCCTCATTTAATTCAAGTCCATTTAATTTGTTGGGCTCAAATAAATTATCAATTATTTATTAATTTACTTTAGGAATTAATTTATTTAAATTCTAAAATAAATTAATATTTAATCAATAAAATCCACGTGTCGCCATTTAATTGGACCATAAATTTTAACTGCTTACAGATGGATAACATTAGATGTTTATAAACAAAACTTTCTTTTAATATCTAATAAAAAATATTTAAATGTTCATGAAAAAAATATTCATGAACAAGTTACTTTATATGTTCGTGAACACGTTCTGAGTCTTAATAAACAGTTTGAGTTCGAGCTCGAGTTCGATATTTATGTTTCTTGGCAAGTTCGAGTTCAGGCTCGAGTTCGATAATTCTTTAACAAACGATACTCAAGCCTGTGTGTTCGGCTCGGCTCGGTTCGATTACATTCCTACAAGACCCAAATTGAAAATTGACGAATTTGATACCATAGAAAGAAACGAAACATTAAAAGATAGCATCATAATTGAAATCTCTTCATAGTAAATGCATACGCTTGAGTAGAAAGTAAATAGATATAGATGACAAGCCATAGTCATCATCTAACAATAATTAACTTGAAATTAAAACACAATCTAAACATAGTTCTCTCTCTATATATGTTTATAATATGTCTCTCTGTGTCTACAGCAACCATCTTCAGACCAACACACTTGGGAATTTGCAAGATCCATGACCTGTTTAATCACAACACTCATATACATATGTAATTTACACTATATAATCCAAAATTCATTAGATAACTGATGTTATAATATGATTTAGTAGGCAACGGAAAACTTACTTGGATCTTTGATGGTCTGAACAGCAAGGCCATTGAAGTAACAAGACTCACCTGAGCTCCTATACTTAGCCCAATAGGAGCTGAAGGCGTAGCTCGCATGTGCGGCCACCGATACCGGCTCATAGCAGGGTTTCCCAGGAGCAAGCTGATCGCAAGTCCCATTGTCTTGTTTGCAGCTGAGATCCAACGACGCCGCCAGCTCCGTCTGCCTTTCCGTCTCAGCCGCCACACACCATATCTTCCCTTTGTAAGGCTCATTGTTTATTGGCACTTCCGAATTCGGAAACCCGGCTTTGGATCCATCAGGGCATGTGTTTGCTAAGTCTATCTGAAAGACTTTAAGATTATTATTAGGGTTAGGGTTAGGGTTAGGGTTAGGGTTTGGATTAGGGGTTTGATTTCTTAATTTTATTATTGAGTAGAGTGTAGCGACCTCATAAGTTGGGCTTCCTGTGTTATTAAGCAGCCCCCAGTGCCTTTCTGTTCCTGGCCCCGACTTCAGATTCTCGTCATATAGAGAGAATATGAAGGTTGGGATGTCGACTCCGGGTCTAGCCGGGGTGCCGAGTGGTGGCTCAGTTGACATTTTCTGCACAAGATTACATGTGTAGGTAGCTGCATTATAAATATTTGCACCTGGTTCATCAATGTCTCCTTGATGAGGCCACCCCGTCTCGGAGATAGAAATCCTGATGCCACCAAAGCCGAGCTTCTTCATGGCGTAGTACACGGAATCAATCATCTGATCAAGGAGATTTCTGTAGATCAATCCAGTTCCGGGGTCCTTATAAGTGGTGTTCCCAGGCTTAAGCAAAGCGAAATCGAGGCTCATGTTTTTCGGGTTTTGAGACCATGAGAAGTAAGGGTAGACATCAAGGAAGAAGAAAGACCTAGTTCCATTCAACAAGTTGAGAAATGAAACCATGACTTCACTAGGAATGTCTGATCTGAATTTCCCACTAGAAGGTGGGAAAGTGGTTTGAAGAACATCCATGGCCATTGGTGAACCAATCTTGATATTGTGAATGTTGTGTTCTTTCAAGGACTTCTTGAGGTTTCTCATCGCGGGTACAAGATCAAGCCACATCTTGTGATCATTGTAGCTGAAGACCTCGTTTCCAACGAGGACGAACCGGATCTTAGTACTCGGATAGTACGATAGTATGTTGTCGTGCACCCACAGATGTGCCTCCGATTGGTTCGAAGCAATGAGGGAGATTTGGTCATTTGGGACCATGATTGAGACGTAGATTCTTGTCCCCGATAGCAACTTTAGTACTTCTGGACTGGCATCGTAGAGCTTCACGTGCTCAGTGTTCATGGATTGGAGAAGCTCGATCGATTGGTAAGGAGATAACAAGTTGTCTCCCATTCGACCATAGTTTACCCCTATCTTGTCTGAACCCAGCAATGCATCTGAACATAATTAAGGTAAAATATATATCACTACAAGATGAATTTAGCCACTAGCTTGTTTTTCATTAACTACATGTTCTCACTTTAAAAAATTTACTAATTCTGACTAAAATTATCTCACAAATTGATGGTTACTAGTATCTATGTCTGGTCACAAAAACTTTGAAGTATTTTAAGGGCTATCATATATTGTAGACCTTGGTTCAAATTCTTCACTCATAATGACAGTGAATATCATTAAGGAGGTCAATCTTGAAAATGATTAAAGGAGTGGAAGTAATTATTAAATCAATGAGAATGACTGAGGAATTTTGATTCTCATTAGATCAAACAAGTATCAACAATGAGAATTAATTTACCTCAATTCCCATTAATTCCACCCAATACCCCCAACCAAGCACCCAAATTATTGAGATAAGGTATATTTTGGCGAGCACGTAATCTTTGTTCCAAGAGTTCATATAAATAAAGGGTTTTTGCGGTCATAATATGCGGTCGCAAAAACCTTTCATTGGTGTGGTGTATACGTACAACAGTTAATCTAAAACTAGAATTAAAATTTTGAGATATGTATATGATTAGAAGTATAGATCAGAGATTTTACAGGAGAAGCAAAGAAGATAGCATAGGGACAGTGTGAAAACCGCCTTGGATGTTCCTTTGTTTGAGCACATGATGACCTTATAGAGAGAGTAGAGAGGAAGAGATTGTGATTGAATGCTGATGAAGAGATGGAAACTACTCAATATATATGTGGTGGTGAAGAAATAGTTGAACTAAATTACCTCAATGATCTTCTTGTGAGAAATTTGTTTAACAAAAACAGATTAGTGATGTTGGTTTGGGGAATAAATCTAAAATATAAAAGCAATAATTAATGATAAATTCACAATTACTCCCCACTTGTAAAAAAATTGAATCATCAGAACTTGTTAATTTTGGGTTTGGTTGTCATGTTTTTTGGGTTGACTGTAAGAAACGATTTAAGAAGAGTGACTCCAAACGTGTGACGAAAATTAACATACTTGTAGTCCAACTAATTTATTGGCCACTGTAAGATTCATTGTTGTATAAACATTGCTGCAAGAGAAATTTTACACTTGTATATAAAATGTCACATAAAAATTATACTCTAAATTTTAAATGTTCGTTTATTCTTCTAAACTTGGAGTAATATATAAAATATGATCTATAATTTGTATAATCACAATATAAATTGCAAGGCATTTAACTAGAATTAAACGTAATGTGTATAGAAAATATATATTCTATTTGCATAAGAGGTGATTAATTGTTGATTACCAATCTAATGATCCAAGATAGAGGATGAATTTTTTTCAATATTAGACATGTATTGCAAATGAAGACTTGAGCCCTTGAATCCAACAATCTCAAAGTCAAAGCCCTTAAAATTCAAATGAGGCTGAAGGCCATCCAACACATTCTCAAAATCCACATTGGAATATTCATTCAACTTCAACACTAACTTGACTATGTTTAGCTTCTGAAATATGTCCTCCTCCTTATTATTCACCCTTTTAATCAAACACATGAAGATGCCTCAAGTCAGTAAGTATTTTAACGTGCTTGGCAGCTCACACAAATAAAAAGAGTATGCTCTGAATGTCTCCATGTGATGAAGTTCAGCAATTGTATTAGAATATCCATGTAGGAAATGTTAAGACACCTTAGATGGATGAGCTCCATTGTTGGTGTGATATTATCACAATCTTTTTAGTTTTGTCTTTCCCTGTTTTTTCGTGATTTTGTTATTCAGGATGTTCCAACATTATCAGCAACAAATCTGTTTTTCTGAATGGATAAGGTCAGAAATGGTTATTCATAATTGGTGAAGTTTTCCAGATGTTGTTAGAGTCATCCAGGATCGGATTTTACAATGTAGTTGCATGGGAGTTGGTAGGAGTGGAGATGATAACCACCTATAACCATCACAACTACCATGAAGATCTATCCACATCTAATTATCTATAAATAAGGGATGTGTGATCAAATTTATGCAGAGATTACAGATTAGAGATTAGATATTGTGAGAGAGTTTCATACGTTTGTACTTTGGGGAATCTTTCTATCCTTTTTGTACTGAGAGAAGAAGATAGTCTTTCTAGACTTGTCTCATCAGATGTGTGCCTATAACGATCTGTATGGTTGTTATGTTAGAATAGATCAGTTTCTCTAAGTTTGTACCACTTCCATGAAGTGTCGTTGTTCAAGTTTTCTTGTAAGAGTCAACTTGTATTTGTTCATAAACATGTCAGCAATGATATGTCTTTTGCCCTGAAGGCCCTACTCGTGAAACACCCAGTAGAAAGTTTTGAAAGATCTCTGTGTTAATCTCTCCTTTTAAATTTTCGTTGTGCACTGTTACTGTATTTGTTGCAACATTCTGTGTAATAATGTACACCCCGATCAGAATTCCACTCTTCGCACACACCAGGTTCTAACAAGTGGTATCAGAGCCACTACTAGACGTCACTTAGTATAGATCCTTGGGTTTGTTGTGTGTTTATATGGATGTTCATATTTTTTCTAATCTTTCGTGTAACATGATTTGTTCTTCTCTAAAAGCTACAATTCCAGGTCTTTCGTATTTTGATAGTAGATGTTTAGGTCATATGACCGGATCCATTGAATTTTTGTGTAATTATCACAAATTTGATGGTGGAAATGTTACTTACGGAGGAGGTTCAAAAGGGAGAATCATTGGATATTGTACGCTGAATCTTGAAGGTTTTCCTAGGTTATCTAATGTATTGCATGTTAAAGGATTTCTTGCTAATCTTATTAGTATTAGTAAGTTATGTGATGATAATCTTCACGTTGAGTTTGATAAAAAAATCATGTCATGTTTTTAATGATTCTAACAAATGTGTTATGTCTGGTAAAAGATCCATTAAAAATTGTTATTTAATTCATAATAATGTATCTTGTCTTAATGTGAATCTTGATGAATCTATCATTTGGCATTTTAAACTTGGGCATGTGAACTTCAAAATCTCGAAAAACTCATCAAGTGTGATGTTGTGGAAGGTATTCCTAAACTATCTTTTAAAAGAAGTTTGGTATGTGGTTTCTGTCAAAATGGTGAATCTATGTCACATGAAAAGTTATCATATTGCACCGCGACACGTTGTTTTGAGTTGTTGCATATTGATGTGATGGGTCCTTTCGAGGTTGTTAGTTTGGGAGGTAAGGAGTATACTTTTGTGTGTGTAGATGATTTTTCACATTTTACTTGGGTTCATTTCTTAAGAGAAAAATCAGAAGCTTTTGATGTTTTCAAAAAATTTGTAAAACGTTTGGAAAGTATGTATAACACTAAGGTTTGCAGATTAAGAACGGATTGATTAGCCATTTTGTAGTAGGGATGACCAATTAAAATAATTTATCGAACCACAGGGAGATAGGTACTAGTGCTTAAGCGATCTCACGTTTCTTGTAATTTTATAGAGACGAATCATCAATAGTTTGGATGTTAAAACAAGAAAATAACAATAACCAAAGCAAGCAAGCAATGATTAACAAACAAGATATATGGATGAAAAGTGGTTTTCCAAATTAAGTAAAAGTGAGGTTAACAACAATCGAGAAGTGGAAATTCAAGGATACATGCATCAAATTCATATGAATCATGAGTATAAGATTAAGGGCCAACACTAAGTTCACCTAAACTCCCTCTCGAGATGGATATGATATGAATATCGAATAGCTCAGCGGATTAGTTCTCACTCAAACAATTCCAACTAGGTACTAAGCTTGAACGAGAGTCCCTTCACACAATTAATCAACCTCTCGATCAAATCAATCTCATGTTCTATCAAAGGGTTCTAAATTCCAAAGGACTTCTCAATCTCTTTACAATTTATAATGCACATGAAGTGTTTGATGAAATGATTCACTCAATTATCCTAAGCACATAATTGATTTCTCAATCCAATCACATATTTAGAACAACTA
Organism: Pogostemon cablin; assembly: GCA_023678885.1. Lineage (NCBI taxonomy): Eukaryota > Viridiplantae > Streptophyta > Magnoliopsida > Lamiales > Lamiaceae > Pogostemon > Pogostemon cablin. The sequence goes on along the minus strand of CM043008.1, from coordinate 8,584,226 downwards.
AACGCACAAATCATCATAAAACCTCAAGATCTCAAACATCAATGATAGAAAATCTATTTACCCAATCAACATATGAATTCAAATACACAAATCCCAAAATTATCCAACAACTCTCATGTTGCTAATCTCACGAGGGAGATTAGCCTACCATATTCATAAGAACATTAACATAGACATTAAAATCCTTACAAAACATGATAAACAATAAGGTTTTACTACAAAGTATGGATGAAAACTCCCTTGAAGTGCTTCAACGGTGATCTTCTTCCTTCCTTACTTCTTTTCCTCAAATGGATGGTAGATTTGATGGTGGGATGATGGTAGATGGTGTGGATGAAGAATGGATGAAGATGATGGTGTGAATTGGAGGAAATGGTGTGTTATGTGTGTGCAGGGGTGAAACCCACGAAAAAATCCCTTGAAATATTGAAGTATTGGGTATTTATACCCTTTGGGAAGCTTCTAGAAGAATTCTGATTTTTTTCTAAATTTTTTCACCTACACGAATCTTGTACTGCAACACGCCTCGATTCGTGTCAGGCTTTTTGGGTCAACGCGAACTTGCGATGGCACATGAGTCGTGTGCCACAATACAGCCAAGGGATGGTCGTATTGTGCGTTCTGATGTCGTCGTACGGCCATCTCTTACAGGTCCATTTTCAGTACACGGCTCGTGTAGCACGACACGGCTCACCGTGTTCTTGCTGCCCTATTTTCTTCTTCCTTCTTCTGTCTCCCTTCTCCATTTTCACTCCGATTTCACCTATTTTTACATACGATTAAGTTCATTCACACTTAATTCCATAAAAAAAAACAAAAATGATAAACCAAGAGGAGTGATTTTTACCTAGGAAAAGACTAAATGAACACAAGTAATAACACATCAATAGCAATAAGAATCACAATTTATGCTAAGTCAACGTACACATTAAAATCATAACATGCAAAAAATATTAACAAGTTCAATCACAAGAGAATAATAGTGTAATATAGTCCCTTTTAGTCCAAGCCTGACATAGGTTATAAATACCACTCTACACTCTTTAAAGTGGTAGAACAACACTCATCAATCGATTGGCTCGACTCGCTATAAGCTTGCTTGTGGACTACATTAACAAACCACCAAAGTTTCCATTAGTGATCAAAAAAGTCTTTTCATTTGGATGTAATGATAGGCTCTTTGGTAGGGTAGGAAGAATATAGATAAGAGTGACTAATCATGTGTAAGCAATCGAAGAGGTAGCTACTTTCTTCCATACTTTCACTTATCTTTCTTCCCTTCTCACTTTGGTAATCACAAGCACTAATCATCAACTTCCTTGAATTGAGCTTCTTTATAAATCATGCTTCCTTCTTTGAATTTTTCTTTTCTTGAGCATCTTGGTGTTGCTTTGCTCATTTTTCTTGTTTTGAGGTTGCATGTTCACTCTTGTTTGTGCTCTTTCATCTTTTTCTTCCTACTTGTTTACCATTTCCTTTATTCTTTTGATTTCTTATCAAACCTTTCTAGCCACTATCTCCTCAATCACTCACACAAAAAGGTAAATATGTAAAGTTTAAGAGGGTAATAATGGCTTGTAATGTGCTAAATTCACAAGAAATAAGCTTATAGGCTCAAAGTGGTTGACTAGGGATGATGTTCATGGTAGGGAAATATATGGCAATGACTATAATAATAAGGATGGCCTTAGATCATATCACTAATATCCACTAGTCGGGCTCGTTCCTATAGTCTTTGAGCAAGTTCTAGCTTATCAAACACAATCAATCCACTTATGAAGAAAAATACCATGTATGCACGGTTGAGGCTCAAACGCTCACAAACTTGTGCTCGGACCTTAAGGAGTTATTACACCAATCCATCTCAATATTGAACAAGTTAAGTAAAACATGTCACAATTCAAAAGTGTAGAGATTCTTAATCATAACTTATCATCACTTACTACCACAACATATCATCACTCACATTCAAAAATGACTCACGACATCCCAAAACAAACTACCAAACTTCCCTAGATAAAAACAAAAATACACACAAAACAAATGAGAAAAGACTCACAAAACAAGAACCAAACAAAAACACATAAGATGTAAAACCAAAAATCACTATCATTAACAATAAAGCACACATTCTATATCATCCATGATCAAGTAAGCTCACAAACATCCCCATCTTTGATTGAAAATGAAATCCTAAATTACGAAAAGTAAACCTCCCAAAGCATAACAAATGAAGTGGTATGCTAATCACATCAATCCAAATCAAATCAAATTATACTAAACACATAAAAGTGTAGGGTGTAGAATGAACTCCCTCAATAGGCATTTGGTAGTAGAAGTTTTTGGCTCTGAGCTCAATTCATGCTTCTAATACCCTTCATACATGCTCAACAAAACAATTAGCTCAATAATTTCATTAAAAATATAGATCATCATGCACTTCAGCACAACCAAACGGACCAAAATCATACCAAACTTATGAGAAATTTTTAAAATTGAGTCAATTTTACAAGAATCACACACTCAAGTGGTGAGTCACACCACACACTCTCCCCCTAAACTTAATTGAAACAAGAGTTTCGAGTTAAGTTTGCAAAAAGTGGTGGGACTTACCCTTGTAGTTTCCATCGATGATCTTCTTGTGGAGAAGTAAACGCATCCACAAATTGAGAAATGTCCACCATGCACTAGCCCCCCCAAACTTAACTCGAGACAAGAGTCGAGAATTAAGTTTGCAACAAGTAATGCGACATGCCTACTCGAATTCATGAAGTACTTCTCTTTTCTTCAATGTGTATTTTCTCACAAGCACAATCTATCTACAAGACTAAACAACAAAACAAGCAGCAAAAGATAAAAAATGGGTTGCCTCCCATTTAGCGCTAAGTTTAACGTCTTCAAGCCGGACGAAATTTCACGATCATTGGACCAAAGGATGGTCCATCACACTCTCTCCTCGCATCCTCACTTTAAACATTTGCTTAGCCCTCTTCCTGTCTACTAACTTAACTTCACCATTCTTGCTCACAAGCATCAAGTCATCTTCAAGGAGCGATTCTAGTGGACTTTCTCTTTCTCCTTTGTCAAGTTTCCAATCAAGCTCTGATGCTTTCATCCTATTAACATCATAAGAAGATAAGTTAGAATTTGAAATTTTCATATAATCATGAAGAAATGAATTTAAATTGTCCAAAAGAATAGAATCATGATCCATAAGATCATCTGGAGGCTTCAAATGAGACTTGACTCCTTTTTCCTTATTGCACAAGAATGTGACATTTTTTTCCTTTTGAGCTCAAGGATAACTCTTCTCTACCAACATCAATTTTCGCTCTTCCTGTCATTAGAAATGGTCTTCCCTCGAGGGTGGGTCCGCCTTCACTTTTAACACCATGAAGTCGACCGGGAAAGCTAGCCCTTTCACTTTCACCTCCATGTCTTCAACAATCCCTAGTGGCTTCACAACTTCTCCATTTACTACTTCAAGATGGATAGTAGTAGGCTTTAGCTCTCTAATTTCAAGGTCTTTGAACGTGACATGAGACATCACGTTGACGCTCGCCCCCAAGTCACACAATGCATCAAGGGTACCCTTCCCTTCAAAATCACAAGGAATTATGAACTTCCCCGGATCACCAACTTTTGTAGGTCCCCCTTTTTGCATTGATCCACTTGCTTCGGGTTTCTCTTCTTTCCTTTTCTCCTCATACTTTTTCTTGAGACATTTGACATGCTCCTCAAACTCCTTTTTCTTCTCCTCTGTAACAAACATTTGTGGATAGAGAATAGGGAATGGAGTAATCAGAATACCTCAATAGTCACGCTTGTACTCCTCTTCTTTGGCCTTCTCCTCCACTTTCTTTTCCTCTTGCACCCTTTTCCACTTTGGTACCCATTTAGGCTTTTGCACTTCTTTCTTACTTACCTCTTCCATTTCTCCAACAACCTTTCTTTCCACCAACTCTTCTTCATCCTTTCTTTCCTCTTTCATTTCAACCAACAAACATTGAGCTTTCCGATTAACCTCGGGTGTGGCCGGAAACTTTCATTTTTGTTGAGCACTCAAAGTACTTGAAATTTGTCCCACATTATACTCCAAAGCTTTGAGCCTCTTTCATTTGCTTCTCGCCTTTTTCAAAGCTTCATCTCGAGCATTGTTAGATGCGATCAATTGTTCAAGTAGCTCATCAATCGATGTTCTTTCCTCATTGTTTGGTGCCTTGGCCCCCTGTTGATACCCCGAAGGATAAGCAACCTCATTGCTAGGATTAGAATAGGAGAAGTTACCTTGTCTTTGTTGTTGTGGGTATGAGCTTCCACTACCTTGACTATTAAAGCCTCCTTGCCTTGGTCGATAGTTTCCTTGACTTTGGTTGAAACTACCTTGGAAATTATTTTGGTAATTCCCTTGGTAGTTTCTTCCTTGCATGTATAACACATCTTCCACATGTGGCATATATTTGGCTCATTGTTCCCCACTCACAATATTCGGAGGTGGCATACCTTACTCAACTTGTACCCCTTCAACCATATTTGCTCCTTGATTATTCATACCTTGGTTCAAGCTCATTTGTTTCATGACCTCCGCCACTATCTTTTCCATGTTTGGCATACTTGGATCAACACTAGCACTCTTCACACTAAATTGTTACCCTTGATCAAAACTCTCAAAACAATAGCATCCACTTACTCGCTCTGATGGCCATTGTTACCCATTTGTAGCAATCTCATCAAATATCCTTATGGCCCTTTCCGGAGTCACACCAAGTATGGATCCACCCTCCGAAGCATCAACAAGCACTCTTTGCCCATTCACTAACCCTTGGTAGAAAAATCCAACTTGTTGATTCTCCGGGAATTCATGTTGTGGACACTTGCGAAGCATATCCTTAAACCTTTTCCACGCTTCATAAAAGCTCTCTTGAGGCATTTGCTTGAATTGGGTGACCAAGCTCTTTGTTTGAAGTGTCTTAGAAGGCAGAAAGTATTTGTTCAAGAACATTTTTGCAAGCTCATCCTATGTGTTGCACGTACCCGGAGTAATAGTGGAGAGTCATGTTCGAACTCTATCTCTAAAAGAAAATAGAAACAACCATATCCTTAAACAATCCTCACTCACCCCATTCATCTTCACGGTGTTTGCAATCTCAATAAAGCTAGATGAGCATTAGGATCTTCATTCGAGGTTCCACTAAATTGTTGCTCTCTCACCATATAAATCAAGTCCACTTTAAATTCAAAGTTGTTGGCATTGATTGGTGGTCCCATCATTTGTGGCATCACCCTTGGCATAAAGAAATCCTAAATCAATCTTTGTTCATTATGAATTCCATATTGCACTGAGGTGGTGGTGGTGGCACATACGCTTGTTGTTGATGGGCATAAGCTTGTGGAAATCCTCGTTGCATTAAAGCTTGTTGCACCATTTGTTGAAGCAATGCATAGTTATTGAAAGCTCCATGATTTTGATGGGCATGTTGAGGAGGATTGGCATTGAATTGAGGTGTGTTTTCTTGCACGTTCACATGTTGTCCTCCTTCCCCATCATGCTCTATCTCCACACGATTATCTCTTTGAAAACTCTCCATTGAATTACTATTTTTGGTTTTGTTCTCCTTTCTCCTTCTTCTTAAAGTATGTTCAATCTCCTAATCAATAGTATCTACTTGTTTCCCCTTGGATCTTGTTTGCATATACCTTCAAAAATGAGAGAAGTTAGAACAAGATTTTCAAAGCAAATATAAGAAAAGAAATAAAATAAAAAAAATGTCTCTATTAAGATCACTCGAAACGATCCTTCTTCAAGCTAATATCAACAGTTGCCTCCCCAGAAACGGCGCCATTTGATTAGCCGTTTTGTAGTAGGGATGACCAATTAAAATAATTTATCGAACTACATGGAGGTGGGTACTAGTGCTTAAGCGATCTCATGTTTCTTGTAATTTTACAGAGATGAATCATCAATAGTTTGGATATTTAAACCAGAAAATAACAATAACCAAAGCAAGCAAGCAATGATTAGCAAACAAGATAGATGAATGAAAAGTGGTTTTTCAAATTAAGTAAAAGTGAGATTAACAATAATCGAGAAGTGGAAATTCTAGGATACATGCATCAAATTTATATGAATCATGGGTGTAAAATTAAGGGCCAACACTAAGTTCACCTAAACTTGATCCCTCTCGAGATGGATAGGATATGAATATCGAATAGCTCAACGGATTGGTTCTCACTCAAACAATTCCAACTAGTTACTAAGCTTGAAATGAAAGTCCCTTCACACAATTAATCAACCTCTCGATCGAACCAATCACATGTTCTATCAAAGGTTTCTAAATTCCAAAGGACTTCTCAATCTCTTTACAATTTATAATGCACATGAAGTGTTTGATGAAATGATTCACTCAATTATCCTAAGCAGATAATTGATTTCTCAATCTAATCACATATTTAGAACAACTAAACACCCAAATCATCATAAATCTCAAGATCTCAAACATCAATGCTTGAAAATCTATTTATCCAATCAACATATGAATTCAAATACACAAATCCCAAAATTATCCAACAACTCTTATGTTGCTAATCTCACAAGGGAGATTAGCCTACCATATTCATAAGAACATTAACATAGACATTAAAATCCTTACAAAACATGATAAACAACAAGGTTTTACTACAAAGTACGGATGAACTCTCTTGAAGTCCTTCAATGGTGATCTTCTTCCTTCCCTTGTAATTCTCCTCTCTTCCTTGCTTCTTTTCCTCAAATTGATGGTAGATTTGATGGTGGGATGATGGTAGATGGTGTGGATGAAGAATGGATGAAGATGATGGTGTGAATTGGAGGAAATGGTGTGTGATGTGTGTGCAGGGGTGAAACCCATGAAAAAATCCCTTGAAATATTGAAGTATTGGGTATTTATACCCCTTGGGAAGCTTCTAGAAGAATTTTGATTTTTTTTAAATTTTTGCACCTACACGACTCGTGTGCTGCAACACGCCTCGAGTCGTGTCAAGGTTTCTGGGTCAATGCGAACTTGTGATGGCACACGAGTCGTGTGCCGCAACACAGCCAAGGGATGGTCGTGTTGTGCGTTCTGATGTCGTCTCACGGCCATCTCTTACAGGCCCATTTTTAGTACACAGCTCGTGTAGCACGACATGGCTCGTGTACTTGAAACGGCTAGTCGTGTTCTTGCTGCCTTGTTTTCTTCTTCCTTCTTCTGTCTCCCTTCTCCATTTTTGCTCCGATTTCACCTGTTTTACGTACGATTAAGTTCATTCACACTCAATTCCATAAAAACATATTACTCCACCAAATAGCACATAAATATGGATAAAAATATACGAAAACACACATAAAAAGACACTAAAATTTAGGTGAAAATATCACTCATCACGGATCATGGAAAAGAATTTGTAAACAAGTTCTTTGGTAGTTTTTTGTTGGTTACAAAAAATCTCCAAAATCTCCACATAAAAATATGATTGTTGAAAGGAAAAGCAAACTCTTCAAGAAATGACTCAAGTTATTTTGGTTACGAAAAATCTTTCCAAAAAGTTTTGGGTTGAAGCTGTAAACACTGCATGTCATGTGATTAATCGAACTTACTAAGATCAGGTTCCAAGATGACTTCTTATGAAATTTTAAATGGCAGGAAACCTAATCTTAGGTATTTTCATGTGTTTGATTGTTTATGCTTCATTTTGAAAGATAGAAAACATATGATTAAGTTTGATTCTAAGGATGAAAAAGGAATTTTTCTAGGTTATTCTCAAAATAGCACAGCTTATAGGGTTTTTAATATAAAACTGAAAATTGTTCAACAAAGTGCAGATGTTGTTTTTGATGATCTTTCTAGTATTTCAGGACCTTCTGAAAATCTTATTGATTATGATTTAATAAGTTTTTGGAAATAACCAGAGATTAGGATTCGAACTGAGAATGTTGGACCAAATGTTGTAACATCCAGTACAACATCAGCCGAATCAGAAGGTGAATCTGAACAAAATACACAGAGTATTCCTTTTAGAAATACTCAGAAGGATCCTTCCAGCAGAATTAATAAGAACCACCCTTCGACTCTCATTATTGGTGATGCAACAGTTGGAGTGAGAACTCGACAAAATTTGGTTAGGCCTGCATGCATGTCATCTTTTAAATTCAATGATATTGCTGATTTCATATGCATGAGTTCAGTGGCAAACTTTGTTGGTACTGAATATTGTTTGTCTGTTCATGAACCCAAATATGCTTTCGAGGCTCTTGAAGACAATGGATATGAGAGTGATATTCTTACAAGTTTTTGTGATAATTCAAGTGTTGTTGATATTTCAAAAATCCCCGTTCAACACTTACATGCTAAGCACTTAGACATAAGGCATCATTTCATATGTGGCTTGGTTGAACAAGAAATTATAAAATTGAAAGACTTTTCCACAAATAAGCAGTTGACTGATTTTTTTTAAAGGCACTTTCTTTTTGAGATTTTCCTTCTTTTGGAAATCTGTTTGTGGGATAACAATATATAATATTAGTTTTTCTCTCGAGTGTTTTTGTGTAAAATGTGGATATGTAGAATTTTATTTTTGGGTTGCAAAAGAAATTTTTAAGTTGAAAAATTCATACTTCTGGACACACACCTTATAAAAAATTGAGAGAAAAAGATAAATAGTAAAAAAGAAATTTTAAGATGATATTCAAGATGCAAAAGTCATGATTAAAAGTGGTATATATCTCAAGGTTGTTGATTCATCACTGAGTAACTGGGCACACGGAGGTGGCTACTACGATGTGTTCTTTTCTTAAGGTGATGAAAAAAATACTTTCTTAAAAATATCATCCGTACTAGCAAAGTACGAAAGGTGTGTGTGTGCCTATTTATAAAATTTAAATAAATTCTGACTCATTAATTTCTCTTGCAAAATAAAAATTTTAATGTATATGTTATCACATTTTTTTGTATATATTATATTTATGTATATTAATATTGTTCTTTTTCCTTTTTTAGTGAGATTGTGTCTCTCATATATTTACAGCTGTTCATTTAGTGGATTAACTTTCTAATAAATAGTTTCTTGGGATTTCATGCATATAATATATTAGTATATGTATTCATATTTCATTTTCAGATCCTTCTTTTTGAAATATCAATTTGTCTTATCGCTTAATTGTATGAGTTGTCTCTTTTGCTTAAGTCATTGTGGTTTTAAGTGTTGAATGCCTTAGTCTAACATAAGAGTGACAACATCATTCTTGCTTGAAACATTCATTCCTAGAGTTCCGTTCATCCTCATTCAATCACAAACCCATACCTCCATCAAAGAGCTTCTATTTCAAAAATTCATCACTGTTCTTAATCTCATAACACTCTCCATGATTCTTGTTAAGATTACAGAAACCTTGAAGAAACCTGTTGTTGAGATGATAATGTCATCCGAATTGCAGTAACATAGCCTTCCAACATTTCAAAACTTTGATCTCTTTTGTCATTCATAATTTGGCTTACCTTAGGGTTCCTTCCTTTCTCCACAAGCAGGAGGGAGATGTAGGAGAAAGGTTTGTTGGCCTAAGAACAAAGGTAGAGGGAGATGTGGAGTGTATGAGGAGATGTTTTGTGCTATGATCTTGATATCTTGGGATCGGATTTAGGGGGAGTGTATGCAGGGGGAGTTGATAACATTGATAACATTGATGAAGCTATGTGATGATTAGGAAGTCTTTTTGTTATCATGTTATGTTATAGTATGTACGTCTCTTTTAGTTTTATTTGTGTTGCATGTTTTGTGATTTTATTTTTTTATATATGTTATTGTTTTTCTTTTTTGTGTTAGCTTGTGTAGAAAGGCAAAAATGGGGGAGTTTGTTGGTGTGATATTATCACAATCCTTTTTCATTTTTCCTTTCCTTGGATTTTCTTGATTATTTGTATTTTCTTTTGTTTATCTTTTATTATTTTTAATTCGAATGGAGAAAGACAAAAAGGGGGAGTTGTTGGTGTGATATTATCACAATCTTTTTAGTTTTGTCTTTTCCTGTATTTTCGTGATTTTGTTATTTAGGATGTTCCAACATTATCAGCAACAAATCTATTTTTCTGAATGGATAAGTGATTGGTCGTTAATAGTTGGGATGACCAATTAAAGAATTTATCGAACCACGGTGAGGAAGGTAATAGAGTTTAAGCGATCTCAAGTTTATCGTGATTTTATAAGGATGACGGAATAGGGAGGATATGATGCAAATAAATGCAACTACACTAATGCAATAAATAAATGAATGAAAGCAAGAAAAAATGGGTTCCAAATGATGCAAGGATGAGATCAACTACAATCATGGCATGGACAATAAAGAAATTATGCAATTAATTCTAATCTCTCATGGACAAGGCATAGAAGCGATCACTAAATTCACCTAAACTCTCTCTCGAGATGGATAGGATGTAGGCCCTCAACAAGGCTCCCAAAAGCACTTAAGATCGATACCATAGCGAACACCTCCACTAGGTACTAATTACACGTATGAATTCCCTAAAAGATACTAAATCATAGGTAATATTCTCTTTCTAGGTACTATGAATTCACTAAGGTTGGGTTCCCCTTACTAGATTAATTGACCTCTCGATCTAATCTCTCTAGTGTCCACTTATGTAGTTCTAAACATGAGAGGTCGTCTCCAACTCATCCCATATTAATCCACATAACCCACATGATGAAATGATTCAATTAATTCCTAAGACATAATTAAACTCTCGTTCTAACCACATGCACTAAATAATTAACCACACAAATCAAACATATAGATTAAGCAATTAAGCTTCCATAAATGAAATTAATCAAAGTCGGGAAAAGAATTAAACAATATCACAAATTAATCCATAATTCAAGCATCACTTAAACATCCAAAACAAAGAAAATAAAAAGATAATAAGTAGAATTAGATTTCACCGAATGAAGTTTTTTACATCCACCAAGCTCATCATTTCCTTGGTATCCCTACCTTCTTGAAAATCATTAAATTGCTAATCTAGAAAAACATTTAAAACTACGGATCCCCTGCCCCGAAAGGAGAGGGATCTCAACTATGGAGGTCTCACTTAAAAGCTCTCTCAACTATTAAATTTAGGAATAATTCAATTTAATAGAATTTAAATGAGTGGAGAATTGTTCAATGGTGACTTTCATGGAAGAGAGTATTTATAGTAGTGAGGATGAGAGAAATTTGATTGAGTTTCCAATGTAGGACAAGTGGGTCATGTAGTGGTAGAGTGAGAGTAATTTGTGGTAAGTAATCAAAATAGGATAATTTAGCTCATGGGACCAAAAATGGGATTTATAACAAATTTTTCTTTGGCTTGTTCTTGCTCGTTTCAACTCCAAATCGAACTCCGTTTTCTCCCACATCTTTCTCTTCACTTGTAGAATCCATTTTTATCAAAATCACCCATTTTTCTGCAAAAATAAACAAAAATACCTCTCTCCAAATAATCAAGCAATTAATAGTTTTTTCATTAAAATCATGCTCAATTATTATTTTAAAGCCACAAAAATTCACTTAAAATCTAGGTGAATTTCACACCAATCAAACCCTCAAACTTAAAGTGTTGCTCGTCCCCGAGCAACAAAAGAAAAGAAAGAACGAGGAGGGGAATTCACCTAGAATTGAATCAAGATATCAATAAGATTGAGTCATTTCAAAATCATTTCAATTCAATCAAAACAAGCGACAAGATATCAATTTAAGTGCATACAAGTTAAGCTTAGGAAATATGCAAGCAAGTGAGATTTCCACTACTTCTCTCTAGATTTTGCTTTTCACTCTCACACTCAAAGGGTGTATCGGAGAAGTGTATACTCTCAAAAATCAATTCAAATGCATGTCATACCATATGCTTGCCAAAGGTTTAAACTTTCTACCACTTTATGTATTAATCATTGAATCAAAAAGGTCTTTAATGGGGTTGTAATGTAAGCTATTTGGTCTTGGGTAGGAACGTTTAGGAAAATAAGCTCGAGATTAATAGAGAATTTAAGTTGATTGATCACTTCAACTCTCATCCTCTCTTTTTCTCTTTTCACCTCAAGAAAAATATAATCTTCCATCCGACACGCTAACAAACCTTTTTTTTTTACTTCTTTCCATATTGATTTTCTTCTCTCTTTTCCCAAAGGGCTCTCTTTCCATTTTTCTAGTAGAGCTCCTTTATGCTTCTTTTATACAAGTTTCACTCAAATTTTCTTTTCACACAACCTCCATTTCTTTTCTTTTTCATCTTTTCTCCCTCTTTCTTGCACTTTCACCATTTCTCTATTTCCAAACTCTCTTATAACCTCAATTCAACCACTTTATCCCCATTAATCCTCTACTAATTGACAAAGGTGATTAGGCTATAAAATATGTATAAGAATGGCTAAATTTGTAGGTTTCCAAAGAAATAAGGATAATAAGGCTCAAATGGGAAAACTACGATATGATTTCATTTGGTAGGATCGATTTAGCTAAGTGACTTGTCAAAATAAAGATGGCCTTATATCATTTCCAACAATCGTCACACACGTATAGTTTCAAGAAGACACAATGGCAAGTTCTAGAATGCACACAAAAAAATGATGCACTCAAGAAAGGAAAAATCGTTTGATATCACGATTTAAAGGTTCAAAAGCTCACGGGCTTATCGTAGTGAAAGAAACACAAAACAAGCACAACCCTTAGTTCAACAAGTACATAAGTAAAAATTCATCTCGTCACAAGTTTCAACTAAATATCATAGTTTCAAAATCTCTCACAATGAAGCACGAGAGAGACAGTAAAGATTTCTCCTTATTGAAAGCAAAAACAAAGAAAGGAGAAAAAGTGTGCCAAAGAAAAGAGTAAGGACTTAAACGTGCGCTGGTGCAACATGCTCAAGTAGGAGTTCATTGATGCATTTTTTTATAATTCAAACCGTAGAAAAGGCAAGTAACAAAGAGAACATACCCCCAAACTTAAATTAGGCAAAGTTGAATTTAAGTTGAGAAAATGTTCGTTACCTCAATTTGCACCACTCCTTTGCTCTTCAAGGCCAATATCATGGCACCACGCTTTCGTCCCTACAAACACAACCATAAAACAACAAAAAAAAATCAAATTAAAATGTCCCTATCCTAACACTCAACGAAACCCGAAGTCACAAATACAACTAAAGTCCCCGGCAACGGCGCCATTTGATTGATCGTTAATAGTTGGGATGACCAATTAAAGAATTTATCGAACCACAGGGAGAAAGGTACTAAAGTTTAAGCGATCTCAAGTTTATCGTGATTTTATAAGGACGACGGAATAGGGAGGATATGATGCAAATAAATTCAATTACACTAATGCAAGAAATAAATGAATGAAAGCAAGGATAAATGGGTTCCAAATGAAGCAAGGATGAGATTAACTACAATCATGGCATAGATAATAAAGAAATTATGCAATTAATTCTAATCTCTCATGGACAAGGCATAGAAGCGATCACTAAATCCACCTAAACTCTTTCTTGAGTTGGATAGGATGTAGGCCCTCAACAAGGCTCCCAAAAGCACTTAAAATCGATACCATAGCGAACACCTCCCACTATGTACTAATTACACGTACGAGTTTCCTAAAAGGTACTAAATCATAGGTAATATTCTCTTTCTAGGTACTATGAAATCACTAAGATTGGGTTTCCCTCACTAGATTAATTGACCTCTCGATGTAATCTCTCTAGTGTCCACTTATGTAGTTCTAAACATGAGAGGTCGTCTCAAACTCATCCCACATTAATCCACATGATGAAATGATTCAATTAATTCCTAAGACACATAATTGAACTCTCGTTCTAACCACATGCACTAGATAATTAACCACATAAATCAAACATTAAGCAATTAAGCATCCATAAATGAAACTAATCAAAGCAGGGAACACAATAATCAATATCACAAATTAATCCTTAATTAAAGCATCACTTAAACGTCAAAAATAAAGAAAATGAAAAGATAATAAGTAGGATTAGATTTCACCGAATGAAGTTTTTACATCCACCAAGCGTATCCTTTCCTTAGTGTCCCCACCTTCTTGAAAAGCATTCAATTGCTAATCTAGAAAAACATTTAAACTACGGATCTCTCGCCCCGAAAGGGGGAGATATCTCAACTATGCGGGTCTTACTTAAAAGCCCTCTCAACTATTGAATTTAGGAATAATTCAATTTAATGGAATTTAATGGGTGGAGAATTGTTCAATGGAGGCTTTCATGGAAGAGGGTATTTATAGTGGTAAGGATTAGAGAAATTTGAATGAGTTTCCAATATGGGACAAGTGGGTTCATGTAGTGGTAGAGTGAGATGAATTTGTGGTAAGTAATCAATGTGGGATAATTTAGCTCATGAGACCAAAAATGGAATTTATAACAAATTTTTCTTTGGCCTGTTCTTGCTCGTTTCAACTCCAAATCGAGCTCCGTTTTCTCCCACATCGTCCTCTTCACTTGTAGAATCCATTTTTATCAAAATCACCCATTTTTCTACAAAAATAAACAAAAATATCTTTTTCCAAATAATCAAGCAATTAATAGTATTTTCATTAAAATCATGCTCAATTATTGAATTAAAGCCACAAAAATCCACTTAAAATCTTGGTGAATTTCACACCGATCAATAAGATCAGAAACGGTTATTCATAATTGCTGAAGTTTTTCAGATATTGTTAGAGCCATCCAGGATCGGATTTTACAATGGAGTTGCATGGGAGTTGGTAGGAGTTGAGATGATAACCATCTATAACTATCACAACTACCATGAAGATCTATCCACATCTAATTATCTATAAATAAGGGATGTGTGATAAGATTTATGCAGAGATTACAGATTAGAGATTAGATATTGAGAGAGAGTTTCATACGTTTGTACTTTGGGGATTCTTTTCTATCCTTTTTGTACTGAGAGAAGAAGATAGTCTTTCTAGACTTGTCTCGTCAGTTGTGTGCCTATAACGATCTGTATGGTTGTTATCTTAGGATAGATCAGTTTCTCTAAGTCTGTACCACTTACATGAAGTGTCGTTGTTCAAGTTTTCTTGTAAGAGTCAACTTATATTTGTTCATAAACATGTCAACAATGATATGTCTTTTGCCCTGAAGGCCCTACTGGTGAAACACCCAGTAGAAAGTTTTGAAAGATCTCTGTGTTAATCTCTCATTTTAAATTTCCATTGTGCACTGTTACTGTATTTGTTGCAACATTCTGTGTAATAATATATACCCCGATCAGAAATCCACTTTGCGCACACACCAGGTTCTAACATCCATGATAGAATTTGGCAACTCTTTGATATGATCACTCGTAAGACTTAAAACATGTAGACTTTTGAAGTATAAAAACATGACATAAAAATTTTCACCCTTATAGAATCGTGTACGCACATACTTTTGTGTATCATTTGGAAGTGTGGATGATGATTCTCCACCGTGACATTCATAACCAATGTTTCGAGCGGATAGAGGCTGATTGGAATACTTCTATTCCACTTGGGAAGACCTACAACAGAGCATGATACATCATGCACTAGATCATCATGCATGATGCTTTGTGTTAGATTGTTGTACTCATCTCACTATAGAAAAAGTATTTTTCAGCAACGGAATTTACCAACGGATTGATAGAAAAAAGTATTTTTTAGCAATAGAATTTACCAACGAAATTCAATCTGTTGATAATTACCAATGGATTAGCAACCAAAATGACATTTTTCTATTAACAATAGAATACTAATGGATTTATTCTCTATTTTACCAACAGCTTCCATTGGTAAACCAATTTAACAATGGAATTAAGGCTTTTACCAACGGAATATTTCTTTGGTAAAAAATAGTTTTTTTGGAATGTCTCTACCTGCAACCAGCAATAGAGAGCTTTGCAGGAGAAGACTAAAAATGTTAATTCCCAAAGACTCAATGTCTTATTTCTCATCATCAGGTTGAAAAAATCCTTCTGCCACCCAGAGCTCAATTAATTCTTCCCTCTCAATGCGTTCACATTTGGTATGTTAGAATTGTTGGATTGTAAACTAAAAGTCTAGATTTTTGTATGAACAATGTATTGATAATATTTGAAATGAGAATCATGTGATAAAACGTTAGCAATAATGTTGTTGCAATTTTCCATTTACTTTATATTGTAGATAATGTGGTGTGCGACGTCACATGAAAGATCATATTATCGGCTCCTTATAAAGTATAAACAGATATTCACAACCGAGATAGACGAGGACTATCTATCGGTATGGTTATAGTGTGATTTGGCATTAGTCTGTCTTAACTATAAAATTGCACTAGTTCACTTTGTGTGTATTGAATAGGACCGCCATTGAGATCGTTCGGTTTATATAGACTATATAATAGAACTTGATCTCTGTTATTATGGAAGTTCGTACTCTTAATCCCTATACAATAATCTCAACACGTAAGCCAGTATTTATTTCTTTAATTCATCAATGGGTGAGATTTAATTATTAAATCAATATGCTTGGTGAATTGGGAAATGGTGTTGTCTCTATAGTGTGCTGTTGATTGTAGAAGGAATACGTGTCCTAACGGAATTAGTAGATGATGTCCCCTTGAGGAGCTCATAATGATTAACATGTAAACATTGCAGGTGGATTTTTCCAGCATAATAATAAGGTTGAGTGATACTACTCTCGATAAATATATCCATTAATGGAGTTGTCAGTAACTTAATTAATTAATGGGCATTGAATCTTAAACACGGGGAGATTAACGGGCTCATAATAAGAAGTCCATAACGTAATTTGAAATTAAGGTGGCAGTGCAATAATATTTTTTTAGTGGATTGATTTATTATTATTTGACTTAAGTATAAGTTTTGGGATAAACTTGGATGCTTAAGCCCAATGGAGGCCCAAAAATCCTAATTCTCCTCCTGGTCCCTGTTGTAGCCTATACAATATCCAATCTCAGCAGTTTGGATAATTAACACATGCATAATATTGTGAGAAATAGTTTGACTGCAGATTGAGTTCGTCAAGTAGATCGTTGCTCACACAACGTCAAGACGTGGCTTAGGAATACAACAGAAAACTGGAAGGTCGTTTGCTTTTCTGTTCGTCAACTTCTATGATTTTTCTAAAATTGTGTGTAAGTCTAAACTGTAAGTGTGATAGACCGTTGGAAATCCATGGAAGAGAGGATCATTTTGGTGTGTAGATCACTCGAATCGGAGATCAGATGAGGAAGTTATGGTCAAAACCGTGAGGCGGCGCAGGCTGCAGGTGAGAATCTTTCTTCTTCAACATATACCCTGGTGAAAGATAATACGTTTCTATGATTTCTTACTTCCGCAAATTTAGAAACACATGGAATCCTAACGGTTCACATTAACCAAAAGATCCAAATGCCAATAAGAACAAAATGTAAAACCCTTCTTGTTCTTGAGGGATGGCAAAGGCAAATTATCAAAGTTCAATTTCAGAATCCTTAAGATGAAATATCCCTCTATGTTACCTGAAAGCTAATTTTTTTAGATAGTTATCCATTCTTATATTGATTTACAACGCAGTACACTCCTGACCACATTAGCAGCTAACGGTAAACCTTTACACCAATGACAATAATCTCTCCAAGGGTTTTAAACTTGGATAGGATAGAATTTATCTCTCCAAAAGACATTGCTTTCATTACTGACCAACAACATTCTTTCTATAAGCCTTTTAAATGGGGACGTTGAAACAATGAATGCAATCTCTGAACTTCTCGCGGTAACAATTATGACACTTCCCATGTTTGAAGTAATTCCTCATAAGAAATTTATAAAATTATATATCACCTAACAAATCATTGTTCCAAAAGTCATCTAGGACAAGGATGTACCTTTTTCCATCCAATCATGCTTAAGTTACATCAAACTGCCTCCCTTATGTCAATAGTTAACTTCTCCAAAGTTAAAGTCCCCAAAATTTTACTGAAAAGACTTTTGGGATCAAAATTTTTGGAAACATGAACCCAAATACAAATATTGAAGGGAGTTTGTTACTTCAAGACTTTCCGAACTAATGTCAAACTATCCATTGCACCCTGTCCAACCACTACAAGGATGGAGATGACTTGCTCATTTGGAAGTTTCTCAATCACCCCGAGATTTTCTTTACATCCTGATCTTTTTCGAGAAAATCGTAATCAGAAGTGACCGAATCAGTTTCAAGAGTAACTTTTGTGGCATTTTACACAACAGCATGTCGAATTTGAAGCCCAAGCCCATTGATTGACTCTAACTCCCTGTTGATATCCCTAATTTTTTGACCCCATTAGACAGATTTATGACTTGAGAAGAAATATTTAACCTGTTTCTTGATCGAATCAGAAATATATTTTGCGCATTCCTGTGAAGACTGGCGTAATGCACCTCATCGAGAATATCATAAGCATCAAATGCTACATTCTCAAGCTTCTTCAACCAATGTTGGACTGCTTTGTCATTCACTTGTTTCATCTCTGCAGATGCATATGAGTATTTTTCATTCACTTGTCATTCAAGTATTTTTTTCATTCTCTTAGTATTTTTTATTATTATTTTTTTTGATCGAGTACATTTCGAAAGAAAATTGTAAGACCTCCACTTCTCTCCCTTTTCTTTAATTTATTTCTGCATTCCTCTTTTGGCTGCACGATCTTGCTAAGATTTTAAATTCATAAATAAACAATTATAAAAGCAGTTTTAACTTAGAAATGTACTTGAATCAAATGTTTGGCCTTCTATAGAAAACTTGCTCCATATTTCAATTGAAAATCTCTGAATCGAAACACTCCTCGACAATCATCATCAAGTATCACTTTTCAACCAACTAAAATCATAACCTGGAATCACTTTTAATCCAATAAAACAGTGCAAATGGCAAATAAACCTGGATTTGGGGAAGATCATAGTTTTTGCTTAAGTCTCTGTTTTTTTCTGTATTTGAACTTCTTACAAATTGTCATTGTTTGCATACCCATCGATATTACAAGTCAGTGTGGAATAGTCCTTCTCGATCAAGTGTCCCCTTAATTAGTTTTGATGGAAGCTACCTACTAATTCAAATTTTCAAAAAATTTGCAAGCAGGCCATCCTGCAGGGAAGGTGGAAAAGACTTAAAGAGTACAGATGAAGTGAAGATTATGTAGTTATTATGCATGCATCAAGAAGCTAAGATGTTTCCACTAAGAAAAAAAAATAAGGTACAAGATTATGTAACTAACTCTTCGAGGGGTCAAAGGTATTCAACGAACCTCTACAAATAGACTGCATACAGATTGAAGCCTTCTGCAGGGCAAGAAAATCTTTCCGAGCCATGTGAGTTCTACATCTTCTTTGTATTGTCTTAGCTGCATTAATGAGTATTAGTGCCCTCCTGGCATCTAAATCAGCCATTTAGCCAGCTTTCAGGAAGACCTTTCTTTTTCCTGTCTGAAACATGTAATATATAAATATGAGAGAGGGGGACAGAATAAGTTAGAGAAAGAAGATCTAACACATAAAACCGGAGTGAAGATAAAACCAAACATTAAGTAGATATAGAACACATATTGATAATAAATAGATAAGGGAAGAAAACGTGCTATGTGAACAAAAATCACATAGATAAGAAATTGAAAGGCAGCAACCATAGAGTTTAAGACTAATACATAAACAATTTATGATAACATCATCATCTTGACCTAAAAAATTTTCACCAGAAACTGTAATAGTTAGCAAAACTAGATAAAGAAAATGCATGTCGAATGACTACATCAGTCAAACGAGATGATATGAATGTACCTAAAGAGAAAATTTCAAAATTTTGATTCTGTTTCTCATATCAAGGAAGAACAATCAATTTTTATATCAGAAGCTAGATAAAAATATCAAATTACCTAAGCTCCCGGCATGCCTATCTTTTGCAGGCAGTTTTTTCGTCAATGCTGCCGACATTATAAATATGATGATTGTAACTCTAGCATATTATTGGCCTTTGATCACAGCAGTTTCATACAGGAATTCTACCATAATAAATTCACTTACTTTCCTTCAAGGACCTAAGCGGCAAATAACCAAAACGATGAAGAAATTCATAACATGCTTTACAAGTCGGGTAGTGTAATACCTCAAAAATTATATACGTGAATTATTTGTGGTCCAACTCTTTGAAGCCCAATACAAGCATAAAATCATGATCCAGCCCACTTGTTTGCTTGCAACCGCATGAACGTAGAAGAGTAAATCAGAATTTTATATACTTCCCTTAATTAAGAAATCTCTTCCTGTCATCATATCTTGTCTATTCTACAAAGGGATATCTCCCTGCAATCAATCTTAAATTTATTCTCCTTAATAAGGAAAATTTGAAAAATCCCATGCGTTTATTCTTTCTGGGGTTTTTGGTCAGCCACATTACTATAAAATTCAACTCATCCTTCAATCGATCGCACTTCTAATTTCTTGCTTTCCTTCACGTGGCTACAATTGTACGAAGAGAAAAGGGTAACAGTGTCTTCAATCTCTTTCTCTTCTCCTTTTATTTTCCTCAATTTACGTTCTAGCCCTATTTCCCTTTATTCTTCTACCCTCATTCTTGTTGGATTTTATTATCATATAACGTCTTGTGTAGTAACATATAGTTGTATGATTATAGGTTTCGAAGGATCTTGATCGTGATGTTTTATACTTGAATCTAAGGCTCTTCCACGGTTAAAAGGTGTGGATTTTCTCATCTTATATGTGTTAAATTATTTCATATGTGATAGTTGAAAATTACTTAAAAAATTGTTATCTGTGATCGTATTTGAAGTATATGAAATTATAAATGCAATACGGGTATGGACTGTAATGATGTCTTACTATTATACGGGTTGGTGCCTTACTATTATATTGACATGACAGGATTGTATTGTAAGTGATTTAAATTATTGCACATAGAATATTTGACTTGTATAAGCATGATTTAGTCTTCACTGAGCTTGTGGTTGCTCACCCCTTCCGGTAGCGTACGAGGGGGAGAGCGTTGGCAGGAGAAGACTTAAATAAAGATTCAATAATTTGCAGTTTACTTAATTAATGATTTCAATAATTTGCAGTTTACTGCGTACATTCAAAATTATGATTCATTTTAATTTGCTTATGAGCAAGAAATCTAGACGGCATTATATTGTCTTACTTACATGTTGGTTGAAGATTTATTTTCGAACTAATATACCAGGGGTCGGTGTGTTGCGTGATGTTGGCTGTCGGATATTATTGTGTAATTTTGTCAAAATTGAAAGTAGTCGAAGCTGGGTTTCCTTAATCAAATTCACGTTCTGGTTCCTGCAAGTTAATTACATAATGGGTGTTGGTTAAATTAATTTTTGGTGGGATTCATGTTGTATTTGTCTTTGATTGGAGTATATGTGTAGGCAGGTTAATAATGGGTTTAAGTTGACTAATAAATTATTATAAATTCTTATAAAATGTTGGAGCTTAACATGTCAAGCTTTGCCATTAATCCTTTGATGAAGTTATGGGTTTTATTTTGCTTAGTCACATGTATGTATGTTTTTGTACAAGTCAGTGCGTGGTTTGGTAGACGAGTTGTACTTAGAATTACAACACATATATACGAGTTACTGTATTAAAAATTTTATAAGCATAAGGTGGGATGAGAGTTGTTTTACAGTAGTGTCCAACTGAATTTTGTTATGCATTATTCTTTCTTTATTTTATTATTTATTTTCAATAAGGAGCATTAGCAGGTCCTGTATGTTTGTATTTCATGAATTTGGGAAATAAACTTGTAGTCCATTTTCTTTAAAAGCATCTGCACTAAATGCTTTTATTAAAATAAAGTTGCAGAAACTTGACTTGTTCCTCATTTAATGTCCTCTATATTTGCATTATTACCTAATTGATTATTTAAATATTTTGGTCATGCCCTATTTAAATTATTTAAAAGGATAATGTGGAAATTTCTTTATTTAAAAAATTGGGGTGTGACAGGTAGCCAGCACAACTAATTCAACTGCACCTAGAACTCCCTGTCAAGATTGGGAATTAAAATTACAAAGTTTTCTCATTCAACAAAGTACTAATTATCAATCTAACACAACAGGTCATATGCACTCACACCACAACGTAGCTGCTGCGTTGACATTCTCAAACATAGCGGGCTTTAGAAGATTATTAGGGTTCACACATCTAATGTAGTGAGGCTCTATAAAATTCAGGATTTTCATCAATTGTTGGAGTTGTAGCTGTACATATTAATCAAAGCATCAACTCTTTCCTCTTACCAAAGGATTTTGCAAGCTCAACCATTTAACAAGGATTGATGAGCAGGAAATGTTGAAGAAAACAGAAATACCTTGAAGCAAGACCCTATTGATGAAAACTTCAAAGACTTATTTGAAGATTTGTTTGTATCTTTAACAATTGGAGGACATAGAGCTGCTACAAATGAGCATTTGGAAACATTTGGTAGCTGCTACAACAATTGGATAACTTATTTTACGCTTTATATATTACCAACAAATGTTAAAGTACCCTAAAGAGTAAATTTTCTTAATCTATATTTACAAAATATGTATCAATTCCTTCGGGACGGAAGTAGTACAATTTATATATGTGCCATAGTAAATTCACAACATAAATAATTTTATATAACATGTAAAATATTACCAAATAGCTTCATGAAAGTATTATTGTAGAAAGACATTATGCAACACTGTAAAAAGTTACAGCTAAAACTTTATATATAACACCTTTTTCTGTTTGGTGTTGAACCCTTGTCCTATTGGTTATATTCTATTATATTCACCAGCTAAGCTAATTTATAAACTATAATGAATATTAAATATTTATTTTATTATACTTTTCAATTTTTTTCCTAGAACTTTATACTTGTTTTGCTCATATACATTTATAATAATCTTTGAAGCATCTGCATGCAAATTATGGGAGGAATCATTTTATCAAGAGAATATCACCACAGCTTTGATAACATACTGATAATAATGTCATGCCATTGATTATTTATGTAAGCATACTAGTGTCTTTAAAAGTTATTCAAATGGCATACATAATTGCAACATTGTACGGGCAAATTGATTATCTAAGCGTGTTCCATCCCATAGAGTGAAAATTGTTGGACTAGTAGTAAATCACCATTTTTCAAGCCATTAGATCCCAGCCAGCCTTTAGTACAGATAAAATTAGAAACACTTGCATCACATTATTTTCTTTTTTCAATTCTTCTATTGAGCATCACCAACAAGGCCTGTACACGATGAAGATTCCTCAAGTATCTTGAATCCTAAAAAGAGTTTTATGCGGTTTGTAGTTACCCTCTTCATGCTGATTTAAAGAACAAACAAATGGGAACCCTCTTCATTCAAATTTAAAGAACAAACAAATGGGAAGTGGGGAGAAGAATAGTTGATAAAACTTGCACTATATCAATTTTCACATAAATCAAAGCCCAAAATACTAAATTTACACTCTCATCACAAATAAATTAAATTATTAAAACATTGTTCATACAAAAAGATAGACTTTCAGTATACAATCCAATAGATTGATGGATTGATATTGACTCTTTGGTATGCATGTGCGTTATACTTGTGAAATATGTTGATTTTGTTGAAAAGAAGCATGTATTGTTTGTTATTACTTGTAGTTTATGTAAGAATTGAAGTTGATTGCGTGCTTTGAAGAGTACTTAGGAAATCTATTACCCATGTGAGAATTTGAACCTTTTTGTCATGTTACATCAATACATGATAGTTTATTCATGAGAGAATCGTTCATACGTTTGTATTCTAGAGCTTGGCTTGGTGTCTTGTTTGAAATTCGTGATTAATAGATACTAGAAATAATCTTAGGCCATTATTGATAATTGAGCCATGTAGCGAAAAGTTATCCTACCTTAATGTGTATATCATTGGAAACTCTGTTGAGCCTTTAAAAGTTTATTCTTTGGCAAGCCTATGACAAAAGCCTTTATTACCTTGACTTTAGCTTTGAAATACCCTATATACTAGTAGAGAGTTGAGGTGAATAAAGTGCTAAGTGATAAAGTCGAAGAGGGGAAAGAAAACTTTGCTAGTAATGAAATTGAAGAAAGATTATGGTTAAATTTTGTCTAGGGGTAGTGCCTAAAACTGGTACCTTGTTTGCTTGGAAGAGTAGTGCCTGAAATGGGTACCCTTATGATTTTAAAAATAAAAGAAGATGTTGATTCCAAGGAAAAGAAGGAGATGATAAATCACAAGGATCATGAGAATGATGATAGAGCAAAGAAATTAAGCTGTTTGATGAAAAGTAAAACTCCAAGGTAATTCTCTACTAGTGAATTAGTCACTTTATCTAAATTCTCCTACCTTTACCAAAGAGCCAACATTACAACCCGTAAGACGAGTCCTTTGTGATCTTAGTGTTGAATTAATTATGAATTGATTTTTGAGACCTTTGTCAAGCTTATGGTTACGCATACTGTATGAATTGATGATGAGCGTATATACTAACCTTGAAGTATATATCTTTTACACTTGAGTGAGAGAGTAAACACTTACCTAGTGAGCTAGATGACTTAGCACTTGTAAAAGTATTGTGGTTGATGAATGTTCTTACATGGATGAAAAGTGTGATGACTGCATGTTTTAATTTGATAGATTGCATGTATTATTGAGTTATGCATATATGAGGATCTTGTGAATGACACTCTCTTACCTTTGTTTTGATTTCGTTGCCTCGGGACGAGCAACATGTAAGTTTGGGGGTTTGATTAGAGTAATAATTTATGTATTTTGAGCTACGATTTTTGTGGAAATTGAATACGATTTGGGCGATTACCAAGGCAAATTGGTACGTTAATGGGAAATCCACGAATCAAAGGCTACTCAGGCTATTTGATCATATTTATGTAGAGAAACAGGTCAAAAGTGCTCAAAATTAGAAAACATGAAGTTCGAGACGTCACTCGACCACAGAAGGAGCCGCTCGACCAAGACCTTTTGGTCGAGCAGATGTATGTACAAAGTTTCAGCGAACAGAGAGGCCGTTTGACCACTGCTCGACCTGGCAAAGATCCGCTAGACCTCGCCATTTTGGTCGAGCGGGGACACGGGATGTTATTTTTGGTAATTCCAACCCTCCTGTGCGTGAATTGACGTATTCTCCAAGAAAAAGCCCAGTAAAAGTTCGTAAGGAGAGTTCTACAAGTATAAAAAGGATTCCGATCACATCAAAAAGAGAGTTAGATTCCACATCCATCTTACACCACATCCAAACCCTAACTCCATCCTACAGAGCTATAGAGGGAGATTCGTGCAGCAAATCAAGTGAGAACCCAGTAAAGATTCAAGATGGAGCGAGAAACGACGGTGCCCACATCTAAGGTTTACTTAGCAACTTATTCTTTCTTGTAATTTTCAAGACTATGGGTAAGATCTATCCAATTACCATGAACATTCTATGAAGCATCATGGGCTAGAACCACTATGGTAATTCTAGGGTTATGAAGGTTTTTATCTAGTTAATTGAACTTCTGTGTGTATACTCCGTACAACACTACTTGTGGATTTAATTTATATAAGACTATGCTTTATTAATTCATACTTAGAGTTGTTTTGTGTATCATTAACTATTATGTAGAGTCTGAATACATATTTTGGTTATTAATTGAGTGCGTTAACTACTGAACAAGATTATATGTTATGATTCTAAGTGAAGGGACTCTGAAACTTCATTAGAACTATCTTATATGAATACTTATTAATTGCATTGAATTCGGGTTAGTAAGTAGGATAAAGAGGATAATTATATAATACCTATAAAGGGAGATCATATCGGGTTAGAGTACTTAGTTCACCGGAAATAATTGATACTGATAGTACCTAAAAAGTGGGTGTAATTATATCTCTTGCTCCGAGGTAATTCACATGTGTTACACATTTATCTGCTTGTATCTATAGAGTAGATTTGCATGGTTTGTGATGCGTCCATAGTCAACAGTGTAGAGTCGGGCATTGACATATGAAATGGAAGTTAATTAGAGAAATTGGATGCCCGAAGAGCTACCTGTCTTCTCACTTGAGCAACTCTCGTTTATCTCTACTATCTCTATTTAATTGCTATTTATTATTTATTTATTATATTAATTATTACTATCCAATTAAATTGCCAATAATAGTTTCTCTTAGATTAGATAATAATAAATTGATAACCAACTGTCCTTTGGGTTCGATAAATATAACTTGGTCGCTTATCTAAGCTACAATAACATCCTTCATACTTGGGGATTAAAATTGTTTGTTGAGAAAACGCTCATCACTCATCTTCATCTATGGAGTTGATGGTTTAAAGAATGCTCTATTGAATCTCGTTGGTTCATTTTCTGATGGCAGATTCATTTTAAGGGGTCGCTTTTCGATCCTAATTTTGGCAGGATCTTTGTATTCTGCCACGCACCTTCTCTGATGTCAATCCTAGAACTGAAGTTCTGATTGGTTATTTATATTGGCCTTATTTTGATCATTTTTTTGTTTGTATAGCTTGATGAGAATGTAAATTCTCACATTTTGGGCTTTGATTTATGTGGAATTGAGTACAATTGAGTCTTTTATTGAGACGAATCGAAATATTTATGGAAAAGCCATGAATCAAAGAATACAAGGGCTTTTTGAGCATATTTGAGCAGGGAAACAAATCAAAAGGGCTCAGAATTGGAATACACGATGGTTGAGGCAATTTTCGAGGATTGCTCAACTTCGAGGCGTTGCTCGACCAGCATTACTTTGGTCGAGGAGATGTGGTCAAGTAGAGCAGAATGCGTAATTCTTACAGAAAGCTTGCTCGACTTGGAGATGTTACTCGACCAGCATGACTTTAGTCCAGCAGATGAGGTCAAATCGAGCAAAATGTGAAAACTTGTACAGAGAGTTTGCTCGACCATTGCTCGATTTGGAAGACTTGCTTGACTTGTCCAGGTGTAGTCGAGTGGATTCTCGCTGTTCTATTTATGGTAATTTTGGATTTCTGTTACCAAATTTGATGTGTGCTTCAAGCAAAAGCACATCCTAAGCCCGTAAGGAGGTTCCAAGAGTATAAAAGAAGAGCTTCCGTAGAAGAAAAAAGAGACACATCATTCATCATCCATCCACTACCGAAACCCTACCATCATCCGAAGGAGTCGTGAAGAGAGGTTCATCTGGTGCGTCAAGTAAGATCATACCAATCAACCATGATTGTTCCTAGATCAATCATGGGCTAGAGCCACTCCGATAGTTCTAGGGTTATGAAAGTTTTATGAGTTAATTGAATTTTCATGTGTGAACTCCGTACAACACTACTTGTGGTTTATTTTATATAAGATTGTGTTTTTTTAATTAATACTCACGGTCGTTTTGTGCATCATTAATTGTTATGTAGAGTTTGAATAACATATTTTGTTTATTGATTGAGTGTTTTCACTGCTGAGCAGGATTACATGTTATAATTTTAAGTAAAGGGATTTCGAAGTCTTATTAGAACTATCTTATATAGATACTTGTTAATTGAATCTTATTCAGGTAAATAAGTAGGATAAAGAGTATAACTTCATAGTACCTATAAAGGGAGATCATATCGGGTTAGAGTACTAAGTGCACGAGAAATAATTGATACTGATAGTACTTAGAAAGGTCTCTTGCTCCGAGGATATTCACACGTATCATACGCATGTTTACTTGTGTCAATAGGGTGAACTTGCATGGTTTAGTGATACGTCCATAAATCACAAGGCAGAGTCGGACATCAACGCATGGAGAGAAAATTAATAAGTAAAACTGGATGACCAGAAGAACTACCTAATTTCTTACTTGATCACCATCGTATTTTCTATATTGCTTGTTTTTTTTAATCTGTCATTTAAATTAATTGCTATTTAGTTTCGCAACTTTTCCAAAACAAATTTACCAATATAATCTTAGTTAATTAGAAAATAATTAAGTTGATAATAAACCGTCCCTTGGGTTCGATAATCACTTGGTCGTGTATCGAAACTACAATTGATATCCTTCATACTTAGGGATTATTTTGTGTGTTGAGAAAACGCTCATCAAGTTCTTGGCGCCGTTGCCAGGGATGACGTAGATTATCAATTTATTATTTCTAGTTTAATTAAGATTATATTATTCTTGTCTTTGATTTCTAACACTTTATTTTCTTAGGTGTATGCTCACAAGATCGAAGATAGGTGAATTAGAGCCTTATAATCCGGAGATTGGAGCATCGTCGAGGAACAAAAAGAAGAAGAAGAATAAGAACAAGAACGTAGACCCAATTGAGGCTCTTGATTTAGGAGTTGAAGTTGATGTACCGAATTCGCAAATGATTGAAGCTGCAACCGAAGTTAATTTGGAAGTAGAGGCAGTTAACATAGCAGCGAATCCTGATACACTTGTCATCCGTGAAGTCTTTGAGAACAACGGAGGAGGCAATGCCGGGTTGTTAGGATCAAGAGGAACCAGAGTCGATTTTGATCTACACCCTGCTCTTATAACTATGATTGAAAGGAATCCCTTCTCTGGGGAACCTTTGAAGATCCTCAGCAACATCTAAATAAGTTCATTGGGTATGCAAGTACACAAAAAATGCAGGAGCTCATGAAGATGCGAGGAAGACCATCTTGTTTAAGTTCTCGTTGAATGAAAAAGCGAGAGATTGGTACGATAATCTTGATGCTACTGAATGTGATACCGGGGAGAATTTGAAAGTGAAATTATTGGAGCGATACATGCCACCTTCAAAGGTGTTCAAGATGAAGCAGAAAATCAATCAATTTGCTATCCATGTTAATGAGAAGTTTCATGAAGCTTGGGACCGATTCAAGGACATGCTTCGTAAGTGTCCACAGAATGGGCTATCTAAAGCTCAATACATCAGTATTTTCTACGATGGGTGGGATTGTGATTCTCGCGTGTTTCTTGATGCTTCATCCAATGGAGCATTGCTTACGAAGTCACCCATAGAGGCCGAGAAGCTTTTCGAGGATATGTCGATGAATTCAAGAAATTGGCCAACTGATAGAGTGAGAGGCACTTATGTTATTGGTAAACTAGCACAGGTTGAGCATACTATGGTGAAGTAGGGAAGAGACGATGAGATCATCTCGAGTTTGACTAATATTAGCAAGCTACTAGAGTCTCAACAAAAGCAGATCATGGACTTATCTCAGCACGTACCAATGATGCAGCAAGATGGTGGCTATGAAGGTGCTAGCCAATAGGAAATCGAGGAGGCTAACTATGCCATGGGTCAAAGTATTCATGAAACTAGGTACCCAAATCAAGAAAATCGGAATTACCAGGGGAATTACAACAATCTTGGTCCCCCGAGTAATTAACAACAACCAAGAAGGCCGGAGTTTTCATGGAGCAATCCGAACAATCTGGTCCAACCTCCTATCGGTGTTGATCCGGGTGCTAAAATAGAAGAAGGGAAACTGGGTTTCGAGGATACGGTGAACAGGTACATGGCGAGGAACGATGCAAGAGTGGATCATCTTGAGGCCAAATTAGAAAAGAAGATTGATGCTAATCATGAGGATTTGTCTAAACAAGTAAAAATAGCAGGAAACGTGAACAAGTTGACTCAAACTATTGAGAAGGGGAAGTTTTCATCTCAAAGTATGGAGAATCCTAGGCCTTGCGACGCCATCACATTGAGATCGAAAATGCAATATGAAGGTCCGATAATGCCGGCGAGTGAAAACGAAGGAAACTGGAGAGTTGCTCGGCCAACACAATCCCGTTCGACCACATTTGCAAGTCGAACTCAGGTCGAGCAAGCTCTGAAAAAATAGAATCACGACACTCTATTTTTAGGTTTGCCACTCGACCAGCATCTTTCTACTCGATCAGACTATCCAAGTAAAGCGGAAGTCGAGCAGCACCTGGCCACAGGTATCTCTCGATCAGGAGGTTTGCTCGACTTGGACCAGGTTGCTCGACTAGACCACCTAAGTCAAGCAGAAGTCGAGCAACACATGAAGGAGCATAAGTCATGATCACCTACGTCGTTCGACCAAGGATAAGTTGCTCGACCAACTTACCCAGATTGAATGGAGGTCGAGCAATCCCGTTTTGAGTATGATTCGATCCCGAATGCTATACCCGTTGATTAGAACATTATGGTATCATCTCAAGAGCATAACATTGAGGTTACAGTAGAGAAGAAGTGGGAAAGAGCCAAGAGATTGAGAGCCGAAAAGGATAAAGCGGAGAAGATTGAACGTGATGAATGGGGAATTCCCAAAACAAAGATACCTCCACCGTTTCCTTTCAAGCTTGTCAAAAAGGGACTGGAAGAGAGGTTCAAGAGGTTTTCAGACATCATAAACAAGATAAGATTGAACATTCCTTTCTCTGAAGCGATCTTGGAGATGCCGTATTATGCCCATTTTCTGAAGGATATACTTTTGAAGAAGAGAAGCTTGAACAGAATTGAAATAGTGAATCTGTCGGAGAATTATAGCTCGATCATTCAGAGAAAGTTGTCAGCTAAGTTAAAAGATCCGGGAAGCTTCACTATCTTATGTGAAATTGAAAAGGGGCCGGCACGACGAGCCTTGGGCGATCTTGGAGAAATTATAAATTTGATTCCTTTGTCAATCTTTAAAAGGCTTGGTTTGGGGAGTTAACTTCCATATAAGTGGCTCTTCGATTGGCGGATAGGTCTATGACTTTTCCGAAGGGTGTGATTGAAGACGTTCTTGTCAAAGTAGAGAAGTTTGTCTTTCCTGTGGACTTTCTTATGCTTGAGATGGAAGATGACAAGGATAATGTCCCTCTTATCTTAGGGAGACATTTCTTTGCTACTGCGGGAGCTATGATAGATGTGCAGAAGGGTGAGCTACAGTTGAGAATGGATAAAGAAGAGGTCTTATTTAACATTGACAAAGCAATGAAGATGTCGATGGAGACACAATGTCAAAGTATAGACGTGGGGGAGGAGATTGTGAAGGAAGACATGTCCTTAATCCTTTCAAAGGATCCTCTTGAGACATGCTTAGTGGAGTCTCTTATTTTTCCCACTATGGAGCTAAATGAACTCTCCAATGAGGTATGCATCGAATTTCTTGAAAACTTGCTTACTTTGGATGATGACAGGTATGAGTAGAAGAGGACCAAGATTGAAGAAGTGAAGTGGACTAGAAAGTACCTGCCATTGGACAGAGAGAGCGCACCTCTGGAAGAGAAGAAAGAGGAGTTGAAACCACTACCGGAACAGTTAAAGTATGCCTGCTTAGGTGACAATGAACAATATACGGTAATCGTATTTTCTTCACTTGATGATGATCAACTTGAGGAATTGTTAGATGTGCTTAGGAAGCATAAGTCTGCGATTGGATGGTCTCTTGATAATTTAAAAGGTATTAGTCCTTCATATTGCATGCATAGAATAAGATTGTTAGATGAGGCCAAGAGTAGTATACAGAATCAGCGGAGGGTGAATCCCGCAATTCAAGAAGTGATTAGGAAGCAAATCCTAACGTGGCTTGATGCAGAAATTATTTATCCCGTTAGTGATAGTCCCCATGTGAGTCCATTGCATGTTGTAGCTAAGGGGGGCATGACTATTGTGAAAGCCGAGGATGGTGAAACATTAGCCACTAGGATTCCTACGAGATGGGGTGTGTGTACAGATTACAGGAAACTGAATGAAAATACATGCAAAGACCATTTTCCCCTTCCTTTCATGGATCAAATGCTCGATCGTCTTGCAGGGTATGAGTATTATTGCTTCTTAGATGGGTACTCGGGTTATAATCAGATTATGATTGCACCTGAGGATCAAGAAAAGACGACTTTTACTTGCCCTTATGGGACTTTTGCCTTTAGAAAGATGCCTTTTGGATTATGTAATGCACCTGCTACATTTCAGCATTGCATGATGGCCATATTTGATGGGTTGATAGAGAAGATCATGGAGGTGTTTATAGATGACTTTTCTGTGTTTGGGTCCTTTTTTATATTTGTTTATCTAACCTTGCTATTATTTTGAAGAGATACCAAGATACTAATCTTGTCTTTAATTGGGAAAAATGTCACTTCATGGTAAGAGATGGGATTGTTCTTGGCCGTCATATTTCGGCCAAGGGATTGAGAAGCTTCCACCACCTACTAATGAAAAGGGAGTGCGGTCTTTCCTTCGACACGCCAGTTTTTATAGAAGATTCATAAAAGACCTCTCGAAAAACACCAAGCCCTTATCTCATTTATTTGAAAAGTATGTTCCTTTTGTTTTTGATGAAGAATGTCTAACAGCTTTTTAGGTTTTTAAAGAGGCACTTATTAATGTACCTATCTTGATCACACCAGATTGGACTCAGCCGTTTGTAATTATGTGTGATGCGAGTGACTTAGCACTTGGAGTGGTGCTTAGGCAGTTGAGGGATAAGAAGTTTTGTTCCATCTACTATGTGAGTAAGACTTTTGATGCTGCACAAAAGAACTACACAGTGACTGAAAAGGAGTTTTTGGTTGTAGTGTATGCATTCAATAAGTTTTGACAGTACTTGGTTGGCATGAAGACTATAGTGTACACGGATCACTCTGCGATCCGGTATTTGATGGAGAAGAAGGAAACTAAGCCGAGGATCATTAGATGGATCCTTCTTTTGCAGGAGTTAGATATGGAGATTCGAGACAAGAAGGGTACTGAAAATATTTTGGCGGATCACCTATCGAGGTTGGTGAGCACTGTGATGATTCTTTTGATTACATAGAAGAGATGTTCCCTAATGAGAAGATAATGGCGGTGTTTGTTGAAGGATCGGAGAGAGCATGTGTGGTGGTTGCCCAAGGGATGGATCCATGGTATGCGGATTATGTAAATTATATTACCGTAGGAGAAATTCCAAGAGATCTCAACAGGTATCAACTTGCAAAATTCAAGAGGGATGTTGAGACATTCATATGGTATGATCCATTTATCTACAAGATATGTACGGATTCCATAGTCCGTAGGTATGTGCCTGAGATGGAGATGGAGAGAGTTCTTGATTTTTGCCATGCACAACCTAACGGAGGGCATTTCGGAGCTCAAAAGACGGCAGCGAAGGTACTTCAATATGCTCTTTATTGACCTACTTTGTTTAAAGATTGTGAGACCTATGTGGCGACATGCGATAGATGTCAAAGGATGGGGAACATAAGTAGGAGAGATGAGATGCCACTTCAGCCAAGCATTGTTGTTGAGATCTTCGATGTATGGGGTATCGATTTTATGAGGCTTTTTTCCCCCATCTAATGGATTTCTCTACATCCTTTTAGCAGTAGATTATGTTTCTAAGTGGGTGAAAGCCATTCCCACTCGTGTAAATGATTCAAGGACTGTGTTGTCTTTCTTAAAGAAGCATATCTTTGCCTGCTATGGAGTTCCTAGAGCATTAGTCAGCGATGGAGGTACTCACTTCGTCAATAAGCTTCTTGAAAAGGTTCTCAAGGATTACAGAGCCAAGCATAGGGTTACTTCACCCTATCACCCTCAAGTGAATCGGCAAGCCGAAGTCTCTAACCGTCAAGTGAAGCAAGTTTTGGAGAAAGTTGTCGGAACCAATAAGAAGGATTGGGCTATGAAGCTCGATGATGTTTTGTGGGGGTTCCAGACTGCTTATAAGACGGTGTTGGATATGTCACCATATCTAATTATCTATGGGAAGCCGTGCCACTTACTCGTAGAGATTCAGCACTGAGCTTTTTAGGCATTGAGGAGTTTGAACTTGTCTTTTAAGGATCAAAAGGAGTTGAGAATGACTCATATCAATCAATTGGACAAGTTCAAAAATCGTGCTTACAAGAATTCTGAGATCTTTAAGGAAAGAATGAAGAAATGGCATGATTCGAAGATCTCTTACAAGGAGTTCAAGCAAGGTGATGAGGTATTACTTTTTAACTCTCGTTTGAAGCTCTTCGCAGTAAAATTGAAATTGAAGTGGACGAGGCCATTCATTATCCATAGAGCCTGCGGAGGGGGGAGTTTTGAGCTTATGGACAAAGACGGGGATATTATCACGGCGAATGGGCATCGATTGAAGCATTACAAGTCGTCGGATGATGCTTGCGTCGTATCTGAGGATACCTTGCACTAGAGTGGTATCATCGTGACTCTCCGATATTAAACAAGAGCGCCTGTTGGGGCCTTTTCCTCCCGTTTTATTTCTTTATTTATTTTCGTGTGAGTAAAAAAATTTTATATTTGACGTGCTTACTTATCGGCAATTACATCTCTTTGCAAACTTAGTTTCCACTATAGTTTCTACTAAGTTTAAGGGGGTGTGATGTACTTACCTCATCAAAGCTCGGAGAGTATGATCTTTTCTTTATAGTGTTTGCTAGGGGAGTTGATTTTTTACGGTATATTAAAACTTTAACCGATTTTGATGTATCAATATTTTGCAATTTGCCTAGTGTTTAGTGGTGTTTTTTTAGTGTCATTGCGGAGTTACACATAATTTCATATGGTGTAAAGAGGCTCTCGAGCTTAGAAATTGCTATCTTGATACTTGATGTTGTCCTATAGTTTAATTTTGTAGGGAAGGACAAGAAGGACAAGAATTTTTGAAAGTTTAGAGAGTTACTCGACTTACACCACGTTGCTCGATCAAGTGATTTGGTCAAGTTCTTTCAGAGAGCTTGCTCGACTTGGACCATATTGCTCGACCAAGGTGTTTTAGTCGAGCGAAAGTCGAGCAAAATGCACAAATCTTACAGAGAGATTGCTCGACTTTGACAAGATTGCTCGACCAAAGGCTCCAAGTTGAACTAAGGTCAAACAAAACAGAGGAAAATAGAGAACGCGACTAGGCAGTTTGCTCGACTTCCAGCACTTGTTCGACCAACATCTTTTGGTTGAACGGAGGTCGTCGATGCTAATTTAAAGGACAGATCTGAGTTGCTCGATTCAAAACCCTTGCTCAATTTCAAAACGCAAGTCGAGCTGAAGTCGATGGGCTCTGGAAACAGTTTAAAAAGGTTAGTTTTTATTCCGTTCGACATACAACCGTCACCCTTTCTCGAGCACCGACCCTAAACCATGGAGACTTGATTGCTATGGCTGTAGTGTTCGATTCATGTGTGGGTGGCATGTATTTGATATTGATAATAATTGATTGATTGTTGGAAGTTGTTTACATGGATTTGCTTTGGATTGTTTAGTGATGAGGATTGTTCATGTTATGCATGTGCCTTATTTTGATGCATGTTGATTTGTTGATGACGAGCATGTTCTATTTTACTTGTAGTTCATAGAAAATTGATGTTGATTACATGTTTTGAAGAGTGCTTAGGATTCTATTAACCATGTGAGGATTTGAGCCTTTTGATCATGCTATCAGCATGATAGTTTATTCTTGAGAGTCGTTTGTATACTCGTATTCTAGAACTTGACTTGGAGTCTTATTTGAAGTCTATAATTGATAGATACTAGGAAATGATCTTAGGCCATTGTTGTTGATTAAGTCACTTAGCTAAGTTTATCCTACCTTATTATATGATTATCATTGAAAGCCCTTTTGAGTCTTTAAACTTTTTCTTTGGCAAGCTTTTGATGAATAGTCATTTACCTTTTGAGCCTTGAACACCTATTACTAGTAAAGAGTGGAGGTAAATAAATGCTATATGAAGTTTTGAAGAATAATAGGAAGGAGGGATTTAGTGTAATAAGAATCAAATGACAAGAGGTTAAATCTTGCAAGGGATAGTGTCTGGAACCGGTATCCCTAATGCTAGAAAGGGTAGTGCCCGAAACTGATACCCTTATACTTGAAGAACATCGAAATTAGTATTCTACTGCGAAGAAAATATGTTGATCTAAGAGAAGATTGGAGAAAGCGTATATTAAAGTGATCATAAGAAGGACAAATGAGAGAAGAAGGAAGCTGTTGAAAAGCAATTCTCCAAGGTACTTCTTTATTAGTAATTTAGTTACTTATCTAAATTCTCCTACCTTTACCAAAGAGCCAACGTTACATCCTAAATGCAAGTCCTTTGTGATCCTTGTATTGAAATAGTTATAGATGGATTTTTGAGACCTTGTCAAGCTTATGGTCATGCGAGTATATGAATTGAGATTGAGTGTCGATACTAACCATAAAGTGTACATCTTTTATAGTTGAGAGAGAGAGAGTAAACACTTACCCATGAGCTAGATGATTTAGCACTCGTAGAAGTATGGTGATTGATTGATGTTTTTGCGTGAATGAAAGGTATGATGGATTGCATGTTTTGAGTTGGTATAATTACATGTGTTAGGATAGGTTGTGCTTGATCTCCTGATTACACTCTCTAGATTTGTTTTGATTTTCGTTGCCTCGGGACGAGCAACATGTAAGTTTGGAGGTTTGATGAGAGTGTAAATTCATGTATTTTTAGCTTTGATTTATGTGAAAATTGAGTACGATTGAGTCTTTGATTGAGACGAATCGAAATGTTTATGGAAAAGCCACGAATCAGAGAATACAAGGGCTTTTGAGCATATTTGTGCAAGGAAACTAATCAAAAGGGCTTAGAATTGGAAGACACGATGGTTGAGGCAATTTTTGAGGATTGCTCTACTTCCAGGCGTTGCTCGACCAGCATTACTTTGGTCTAGCAGAGGTGGTCAAGTAGAGCAGAATGCGCAATTCTTACAGAAAGCTTGCTCGACTTGGAGATGTTGCTCGACCAGCATCACTTTAGTCGAGTAGATGACGTCAAATCGAGCAAAATGTGAAAACTTGTACAGAGAGTTTACTCGAACATTGCTCGATTTGGAAGCCTTGCTCGACTTGTCCAGGTGTAGTCGAGCAGATTCTCGTTGCTTCTATTTATGGTAATTTCGGATTTCTTTTACCAAATTTGATGTGTGCTCCAAGAAAAAGCCCATCCTAAGCCCATAAGGAAGTTCCACGAGTATAAAAGAAGAGCTTTCGCAGAAGAAAAAAAGACACATCATTCATCATCCATCCACCACCGAAACCCTACCATCATCCGAAGGAGTCTTGAAGAGAGGTTCGTCTGGCGTGTCAAGTAATATCATCTGGCGTGTCAAGTAAGATCATATCAATCAACCATGATTGTTCCTAGATCAATCATGGGCTAGAGCCGCTTCTGCAGTTCTAGGGTTATGAAAGTTTTATGAGTTAATTGAATTTCCATGTGTAAACTCCGTACAACACTACTTGTGGTTTATTTTATATAAGATTAGTGCTTTTTTAAATTCATACTCACGATCATTTTGTGCATCATTAACTGTTATATAGAGTCTGAATACATATCTTGGTTATTGATTGAGTGTGTTCACTGCTGAGCAGGATTACATGTTATAATTCTAAGTGAATGGATTCTGAAGTCTTATTAGAACTACCTTATATAGATAATTGTTAATTGAATCTTATTCGGGTTAATAAGTAAGATAAAGAGTATAACTTCATAGTACCTATAAAGGGAGATCATATCTGGTTAGAGTACTAAGTGCACGGGAAATAATTGATACTGATAGTACCTAGAAAGGGGGTGAATTATATCTCTTGCTACGAGGATATTCACACGTGTCATACGCATGTTTATTTGTGTCTATAGGGTGAACTTGCATGGTTTAATGATGCGTCCATTAACCACAAGGTAGAGTCGGACATCAACGCATGGAAAGAAAATTAATAAGTAAAATTAGATGACCCGAAGAACTACCTAATTTCTTACTTGATCACCACAGTATTTTCTATATTGCTTGTTTATTTAATCTGTTATTTAAATTAATTGCTATTTAGTTTCGCAACTTTTCCAAAGCAATAGTTAATTAGAAAATAATTAAGTTGATGATAAACCGTCCCTTGGATTCGATAATCACTTGGTCGCCTATCGAAACTACAATTGATATCCTTCATACTTGGGGATTATTTTGTGTATTGAGAAAACGCTCATCAAGGCTCATCTTCTATGTCCAGCTGCAGAACACTTTGAATAAGAATTAGATAGTTTATGCTGGTTAATTTAACTAGGTCATCTGTTTGACCTTTAGTTTTCTTGAGGCCACCTGTTTGGTCTTTTTTTAACCATCTGGTTGGCTCATGCATGATCATTTCATTGATCATCTTTTCATTTCCCTTTCTGTACCCCCCTTTTTTCATTTACTTTTTAATAAAATGTAACTTATTAGCCTCAAGGGGACATTATCAACCTATTTAATAGGACACGGATTCCTTCTACAATCAACAACACACCATAGAGACAGCACTATTTCCCAACTCACTGAGTTTGTTTATTTAATTACATGTAAATCTCACTCATTGAATAATCAAATAAATATATACTGTCTTACGTGTTGAAGTTATTGTATTGGGATTAAGAGTAAGAACATCCATAATAACAGAGATCAAGTTCTTCTATATAGTCAATATAAGTCGAACGATCTCAGACGGTCCTACTCAATATACACAGGGCATACTAATGTGATTTTATAGTCAAGACAAACAAATATCAAATCACACTACAATCATCCCGATAGATTGTCCTCATCTATCTCGATTGTGATCATCTATTTATACTTTATAAGAAAACTGATAATATGATCTTTCGCGTGTTGTCACACAGCATATTATCTACAGTATAAAGTAAATGGACTTTTGCACAAACATATAAATAATTTATAATATGCAAAATGTTTGATCATATGATTCTTATTTCAAATTAATTGTTAAAATATTATTCATACAAAATCCAGACTTTTAGTATATAATCTAATAGGATTGTTGTTATACAATGTCATGTATGAATTAGTGTCGTTAACAATGCAGTTTTGGAAGACGAAGCCTGTGGACTGAGCGGGGTCTATCCTGCTATGGGCCATCATTGAATTGTTGTCCCCTTTCTCTAGGTCGAACTGACGAGGGGCGACGAGGATGAGGCAATTTTCAAATTGAGCGGCTGCTTGACCGAATATGAAGTCTATGTTGCTCTGAATACGACATGATTTATAGTATTGATATAAGTTGTGGGCATAGAGGGTTTCTTGATTTCCGATGACTTCGCAGTTTTCTAATATGGAAAGATTGATGTTTGACCGAAATGATGCTGCTTGACAAGCATCAGCACCTGCTGTGTTCTAAATGGTCACACCACTAGCCATGACTCCATTGCCAAGAACACCTATTTATCAACAAAATATTAGGAGTTTAGACATTATAATCTATTCAAGTCATTGATCTATTTAAACTTGGATATATGATCGAGTTGTTGTTGATGTTTCATTTTGATCAATTTATAAAATCTCGTACCACGAAAGAACTAGCAATGTATGATTAGTAACGATTAAAAGGTTGCGGTAGTGGTGGGGTATGTTTAGCAATGTATTTAAGTGATGGGGTATGTTTAGTATTTATTTAGGAATATACATTTCTATAACGATATTTAAGTCATGTGAATTAATATATTATTTTTATTTTGTATGTTTAGTAATTTTGGGGGTGCGAATAGCCACACTCTTCTAAAATTTATAGGATCTATCATATTATATTTACGTAAGTCAACCCCATTATTTTAGAAAATCCTAAATTTGTGGGATCAATTCAAACCATTTATTTTTTAGTCAAATATTAAGATGTACAAATGTTATAGTATGTTGAAAATGTGTTAAGGTGTTATAGTATATAAGTTACAAAAAAAAAACTTGTTAAAGTATCATCAGTTTTTGTTATAGTGTGACATAGTTACAAACGAAAACATGTTAAAGTATCATCAATTTGTGTTATAGTATGGCGTTAATCACCTATAGTATTTTTTGCGTTACTTTAAGCCTCACAGTATGACAATTTTGAGTTATAGTATATGTGGCAAGGGTTATTGTATTAGATTATAGCTTTCACACTTAAATGTATTAAAGTATCATCAATCTATGCTGAAGTATATCACTTTTAGGTTATAGTATGTTCGACTTTATTGTAACGTATCATTTTTTTAAATTAAAAACACGAAAATTCAATACGTGACGCCTTTTGAAAAGTATGTCAGATTTGAAATATATATTATATTTAGCAAGTGTTAAAATGTTATAGTATAACCTGCAACTAAAAACGTGTTAAAGTATCATCAGTTTGTGTTATGAAATTATATTTATGCCTTGTAGTATGTTTAGTGTTATTTTAAAATATCATGTTTATCATATAAAAAAGAAATTTTAGTTTATCGAAATGATAAGATTATATAAAAAGGAATGCAGGGAGTTCAACCAATGTAGTCAAAAGTATGACAATTTTGAGTTATAATATACTCCCTATGTCCCGACCATATGTCCTCATTTGCTTTTTGCACGTAAATTAAGGAGTATTATTATTTTATGCGTAGTATGTAGTTTTATTAGTAATGAGTGGTGTGCTATTTGTGGGGTCCTTTTACTAAAAAAAGAAAATGAGGACTTTTGAATGAGACGTCCAATATAGTAAAATAAGGATCTTTCGATGGACGGAGGGAGTATGTTGCAAGTGTTATATTATATATCTTGCAAATTTAAACTGGGTTAAAAGTATCATCAATCTATTATAGAAATCCTATATTCTTCAAATAGATGATGAGGAGAGAATGTTAGAATAGAAGATAATCACGTGGGCAAGAATAAAAATGCGAGGATAGATTATGTAATATCTAAAAACTTGATAAACAAGCAAAACGCTGCAGAATACTTTTGACAAGAATCTATAGCCATGGAAATAAATCTAGAAAAATTGAACTTTTGGAGAATCGTGCTGTCTAGTTTTCTGTTTTGTCGTGTTCTTCTTTCCCACTTTTATGAATCTCGGTTATTACTACTTCTTCCACATAAATTTAATTTCTCTCTCCTGAATCTCTCAACGTGTTTTCTTTTGTGAGTTTCTTTCTCTTTCTTAAATCCCTTTATATTTATTGAAATAGGGATTTTATAGGAATATGAATAACCAATTAAT
Source organism: Pogostemon cablin (assembly GCA_023678885.1). Lineage (NCBI taxonomy): Eukaryota > Viridiplantae > Streptophyta > Magnoliopsida > Lamiales > Lamiaceae > Pogostemon > Pogostemon cablin. Next base: position 8,543,260 of record CM043008.1, on the reverse strand, counting down.
TCAATGGTCAAAGTCAAAACGGATTAGTCTATTTAACAAAATAAAAATGGATATTCGTTTCACATCCGTCTCACATGCATAAGGTCCCACAAGAGATTTTGTCAACAAATAAAGCGGGCTTTAACAATCAAATGGGGCTTTTAAATTTAATTTATTTTTAATTGATTTTATTATACACATTTTGAATTAAAATGTTCTTTTTTATTTTTATTTATTAAAATATAACACCCCTAATAATTATAATATATATATATATATATATATATATATATATATATATATATATATATAGAATAATAATAATAATAATAATAACAAAAGATGTGAATATATCAAATATAATTATTATTATTAACAAATATATCATACATATGAATTTAAAGAAAATATTAGTATGAGTATATATGTGTGAATGTGATAGTGGATACGTAGCTTCATTTTAACCCGCCAGCACATCACATACCCGGCAAGTAAGGGAGAAGCCACGTACGTTCTATTTTGCATGCACAAAAATACGTAGTTATTCGCTACAGTAAACCTATACTAGGTGTAATAATTACTTTTCCTATATTTCCTATATATATATACATGCTTACAACCACATAGAAACCACACCCACCATCTTCACAAAGCTTACACACACTACTAAAAAAAACTGTTTTGGTATCAGAAAACTTAGTATCCATAAAATAATAATTCCTAAAACTAGTTAATTGTATCAAATTTACTCGGTCCGATACTTGCTTCATGAAACTAATGCAATTATCATCGGAAAATATTTTAATGATACTGTTTTATTTGTAGTATTCATTCTTTGTGGATACAAATTTATTTTAGCATCAATACCATATTGTTATTAATGAAGGTGTAGTATATTTTCTTCGTTGGTAGCAATCATTTTTGATGATTTTTGATGCTATTTTTAGTATCAATAATTTTTAATGCCAATAATTTTGTGTCAAAGTTAACCGATACTTTTGCTAAAATCATTTTCTTCAAACTCTAATAATACACTCCATACAAGTATACATACTATTATAACTTTTTTCTTTAAATCAAATTAATATTGATGATATTATTTGTATCAATAACAAATTGGTGCAATTGAATTATTGTTCTACTTATTGATACTAAAAGCTTAATAAATTTTTACAACGCTAGTAGCAGAAGTTTTCGTTGCTGCTGAATTATTATTATTATTCTATTAATTAATATCAAAAGTTAATAGATACTACTCATTAATCATTTAATATGTATAGATAATTAAACAACTCAGATTAACGCGTTCCAAAATCAGGGCTAGCCGGAATAACCTAAATCACGGCAAACCTTCTTCTTCCGGCGAATTAATCAGGGCAAAGCGTATCTTAACTGAGATAATTCGGTGAATCGCGATTCTGTCTTTCTCTTTCTCTTTCTCGATTAGCAATCGCCGTAGATAAATAAATAAATTAATTAGTCAATTTGGATTCGCCTGACCGGATAATTAACTAATTGCAGGTGGTCACATAACTCCGTCGGTGTTGTTCGGCTTTTCCTTGCGAGGAAGTTGTCACCGACGCGGGCCGTGTTCTACATGGTGATGCAGTACTTTGGCGCTATTTGTGGAGCTGGCGTGTTGAAGGGGTTTGGGAAGAGTATGTATGAGGGTAACGGCGGTGGCGCCAATGTGGTGGCAGCTGGATACACCAAAGGCGACGACCTCGGCGCCGAGATCGTCGGCACCTTTATTCTGGCTTACACCGTCTTCTCCGCCATCGACGCCAAGCGCAGTGCTAGAGACTCTCATGTCCCTGTAAGTATCTGTGTCTAAATCGGAATTGGTTATGCTGCCTAGAAATTGTTACCTTGTGAATTAAGCTATGGTATTCGTTGAATTTAAATTGATGAACTTATGAGACAATGTTATAACAGTTTTGTATGCTATCATAACACGTACTCTACTTCATGCATTAATAATTAGTATGCTATATGCTACCAGTTTACAGTTTGTGCATTTCATGAGTGTTAAATAAGTCATGGTTAGCATACTAATGCGTAGATTCTTAGCATTTTATTATGGTATTCAAATTATTTTGAATGATGAAACTATTCCAGATTTGATTTCCATCATCATCTTATTCTTATTCTCAACACTTGAACAGATTAGCAGGGCCTTTGGAACTTAACCTTAAGAATTAGCTTGCATAAATACATTTGCTTGTTTATATGATTATTTTCATTTGTGTCTCAAACAGCCTCATGTCGATTTTGGAGTTAAGCTGCTTGGCGCTGATGCTATGTCCATTCCTGGGGTGTTCAGAATTGTTCTTGCCTTTAAATTTTCAGCAATTTTTTTCCTATATAGTTTACTGTTCAGAATATGTATTTGTGGCCAAAAAGACTCAAAGTTCAGACAATGGATCTTGTAAAGTAAGTTACTAAAAGGGTTTTTAGTATCGATGATTTTTAGTATTGGTAACATAAATGGTCGTCAAACTTCAGTCATTTGCCTTAGCACCATGCTAAAATTTATATGATTTGTAATGTGCAGGCACACATCAGCAATTGCAGTAGGAAACTATGGGATTCCAGTTGTTGTAGCTGGGCCTCACTTTGGAAATCCCAGTGGATGGCTCCTAGTTCAAAGTAAGAAATTTGAATTAATTTTTTGCATGTCGTCTCTCTTTGGAGCTATATTATTTTCTGAGAACTCATCTGGACTACAGAATTTATTTTGTATTGTCCTGCTTTTGCATATAGTTGGAAAATTGACAAATATCCTCTAAAAACATTGGTTTTGATTTCTATTACAGGTCACAAAGGTTTACAATTTCAACCAGGATGTGGGATGGATGAAGTGATTGAAGCAAATACTTGGTGGAAAGCACCGAGCGACATAATCTTCATGTATGATTTTTCTTCCTCTGTTTTTCTACCCTGTTGCTAATTACATATATTAACTGATTTTTGCTTCACTATGTAGGCAATATATGTCCTTCGTCCAACCTTTGTATTAAAATTTGCAATTGGAATTGAAAACTCATCACACTTGATCACTTATTCTTTCTCCTTTTTTTTCATCTCTATCTTATGGTTAGCTTGATCACTTTATGAAATCAAAGCAGCACTTCAAGCTATTCATCGTATAGATAACCTTCCTGCATTCCTAATGCCTGAAGAAATAGAGAGACCATTTAATGATATCCTTGAGTGGCTTGTTTTACGTTTTGGATTTCAGGTATGCTTTCTATTTAGTATTAATGTAATGTTTTAGAACAATAGTCATAGTGCCTTATAAAGGATTTTGATTTTATTTTGTTTTCATATAATCTTTTGTCACTATGGCTACTTAGACTGCTGCCAGTCCAACTATGACAAGGATGGACATTTAAAGTGGGGCATTTAATTTGCAGTTGAGGATCCTATCTCTTTTTTATTTGTAATATTTCTGATGTATTTCATTCGTATGAGTTTGTGCAGTATATTTGTCATTTGTTTGACGTTTATGTCGTGTTTACAGTCTCTTTTTTTACATTATAGAAAGATTAATATCCTTATTGAATTCAAAGATTAATTTTCTTGGGTTGAAACATGTGACGTAGCAGGTATTAATATCCCTTTGAGCATTCTGGTCTAAGGTAATTGTGAAGTAGACGTTATAAAATTTCAATGATGTTTTAGGGGACAAAATCTAGCAATTTCAAAGTTAAGAGTAAATGATGTGTGCTGGTTTCAAATGTTGATATGCTTTATTGATTCCTTCCAAATAGAGTTTGACAAGAGATAGACACTAACTTCAAATGATAGTATGTGGTTCCTGGTCTTGAATTAATTCTAATCTTGCACATTCTTCGTCTACTGATTAGTCAACATTACGTTTTCTCATTTTCAGGTAACTGGAGCGTTACTTGAGTTTAAAATAGGTTAAAACAGAACACATTCGTCAACAAGCCTGCTGAGATTTACATTACCCATCATACTTGAACATGATGATTGCTTATTTGCTTAGTCTCGTAACTAAAGTATATCTTTTCTTTCCATACATTGGAACTTCTATTTATCTGTCTATTCTAATTACACATATTGCTTGGTAGGCTTGTCATAATGCTCAAAATAATGTGTCCTCACTTCTAATAGGATACCATCATGATCCTCCTGCTGGTGTTTCAGTAAGTATGTTTCACTATTATTTCATTTGATATATTCGTTATATTACTCACTGATTGTGTATTTATTACTCCATTAAGATGTATGAGGGTTGTACATACACAAATTTACTCTTGTTGATTTCATAAATTCATTTACAAGGGGAACATGGGATTCTGTAATTGCCTCATTGTGCTGATAACTTATAATGTTGATGGTTTGCTTAAGTTACTTTTTCCTGTTACATGTTTATTATGTGTTGTGATGTAGGAAATATATGTGAAATTTTTGGGAAAAAATAATTTGAATCTATAATAAATTTGGATTTGGTGTAACTATGATCAGAAAATGAAATTCATATGGTTTGGGGGCTATTGGGTGCAAGCTGGATTGTGCAGGACCTTCTGAAAGGTGTTTATGCACTTGGAAACCAACCTCATATCTTGCACACGTGAAATGCATTATATGTCTTTCTCTTATGATGATTTCACTTAGACTTAATATTGCATGTTCCCGGGACGGGTCATCCCTTTATCTTGCACACCCTTTCTCTCTTTGCAGAAATAGTGAACTCCAGAAGCTTGGGTTGAAATAGAGAAAGCTTTGCCCCTTCCACCTCCATTGCCATGTTATCAAAAAGGGTATTTAATGTGTGGTATGAGTAGAATTGTAGCATTTCATGTGTTGGTATTTAATAAGGGGTTGAATGCTTAAAATTATGCAAAAAAAATTGGTAGATTCTTGATGTTTTGTGTATGTGGAGTAAAATTGTTTCTAAATATATGGATAGTGAGACTACGTTTTTTAATATGTGATTATCTACTATTGAATATTATTAAGGTAATTTAGCAAAATTATAATAAGTAATGGTGGCTGATAGATATGAAGGAGGAGAATGTAAATCGGCTCACATACGAATTATGATCTCTTTGATTGAAATTAGTGCTTACATGTTCAGATAATTACATGTTCTTACGAATCCTCATCTCTTTGATTGAAATTAGTGCTTACATGTTTGGAATAATTAAAGGCTCTTTGCTATTATTGCTTTATTACTTTCTTTTCCTTTCTATTGATAGGTAAATATTGTAGAAAAAGGGCAAAAGTAGTCGAGGAGTTGCAGCAGGAGCCTTATTTTGTCGGACTAAATGATACTCTAAATACTTTATGTATTACACTCTTGCAATTTTACTTTGTATTTGTTGGTGAATAACTCTACAATCCATTTATAGAAAGGTTCTTTATTAATCAAATTAGCGGTTTTAAAATTTTTATAATTTTTATTGATTGCTTGTGGTTTATATATATAAACGAATCATCATATTTATTAGAATAGAATATATCTATTGGTATCAATAGTGTTGATACTATACTTTATGGTATCAAATTTTTGATACTAAAATACAAAGAATTAGTATCCACTGCTTTTGATACGCAAATTTGATACTGTTTGGGCTTCTGATACTAAAACCTTTTCTGCTTGGTATCAAATCATTTTGAATTCCATAGCATATATATTTACTATCAAATAAAAATTAATTGATACTATGTCTTTAGCAACGCCCGTATAAGTATTGAAACAGTAGCAAAGCTAATTATTGATACTAAAAGCTATTTGTATCAATTATTTACCTTTTAGTATCAATAATCTTCGATACTAAGAGCATTTTTTTAAGTAGTGACATTATCTTCACGTTTATATCAACACACTCGCGTTGCCAATAGGAAGGGAAAAGGGAGTGCTTAGGGTTGTGAGGTAAGTTCACTTTTAGTCATCAATTCTTATCACATTATAGGTTAAAATGATCCTCTCGTCACGTAGACTATAAATATTAAATCCGTATGTTCCGAACTTTCGCCGACAGTAATAAAATCTTATAGTGTTATATCTTAAAATGCTCGCCTCTTAACATAGATTCCAAATATTAAAGTCATTTGTTGTTTCGACATCTTAATTGTTAGATTTTTTCTGTTAAAGTTTTCATGCATGGCGCTTTACATTATATATATCTTCGAAGTATTTTTTACAAGGAATACATCCATATAATTTGTTTTAATTTTGGACGAAAAAAAATGAAGCATGCATGTACACGTATGGTTGAATTTTGGTCACATTTTCTTATAATATTTTAATACACGATTTTAACCCTCGTCTCAAGAGGATCACAAAAATATTTTCAAATTTTTAATTAGAATTGTATAAACATAGTTTGAACAAATTGCAATGAATTTAGGGTTTAGAGAATATGAAATGAATTTGAGAAATAGTAAGGATTAAATTGTAAATAACATAAAAGTATCAAAAAGTAAAGTTGAATACTTTCAAAAATTATTAGTTCACAGTTTTAAGAAATTAGAGGCAGATTTCTCAAAATATTTATATTTGATTCTTTTTAGTAAAACTCTAAATTTTCCAGCCATGAAATATCGCCTAAATATAGTTAGTTTTAGAAATAGAAATTTTATTTATTTTTAAGCATAAATTCAATTTTATCAATTTTGAAAAGTAATAATGCATAATAAAATTTTGTTAAAGAATCTTAGATGATTGATTATATTAAAATTTACGTTTTTATTAACCCAAAATTCTTGAGAATTTATCGACTAAACTATTATTTTTAAGTTAAACATAAACATAGTTTATTAAATATTTTAAACTTAATTCAACATATTCTTTCCGGAATTCAAGATATCAGTTATCATTCATAATTTTCTACTCACTTTAAGGTATGGGTAATTTCTACTCTTCACTGAGTATTATTACATTCCATGTTTATGATTGCTATTGTTAATGTGTGTACTTAACAGACATGTTATATACAATTGGAAAATATTTTCACATTTGCAGCTCAATACTAATTGACATATTGTCGGACGCAGCCGGAGTCGGCGCTAATTGGCATATTGGCGGACTTTGAGCCGTCGTTGATATATATTTATCGACTACCACATTATTTTATTTTATACATTTTTCTTACTTATATATAGTAGCAAATGCAATCATTGATGTTCCCCTACTTAATGTATTTTAGACGCTCACCATATTATTTTGAATTTCAGATTCTACAGAAGGTGAAGAAGTGTAACCTAAGTGGAATTTTATATTTTGGCAATATTTGCATGTTTTGTAAAATAATCTACTTGATGTTGTAGTTCTTGTCCTAGAACATGATATTACGACTTCTGCTTATGCGTTACAATCACTGACGCCCATGTTCTAGGGCGACTCTTTTTATCTATTTATTTAATCTTTTATTTATTTGCCTATTTATTGAAAAAAATAATTTATGTCAGAATATCATTATTAAAAGAATCTAGGGCGTTATATAAAATGTATATTAATTTCGTTATACTTTTGTAGTTGTCAAATTTAAATTTTTATTTATTTTTCATTTTTTCGTATGGTTAAGCTTTTGTACTAGTGTAGTATATATTTTTAAATAAAATTCTCTATCCATTTATTTGAACTTTTACAATTCAAAACATAAAACTGATTTATATCTGTGCATTGCACGGCACTCATGCCAGTAAACAATTAAAGCAGCTTTGAGGCCATCAAGGACCTCGGATTGCCGTCTTAACTCTGCCATGTTTTCTAGTGTAAAATTGTATTTATTTATGATGTCCATAATTCTGAATGCAACAGAATCCTTTATAGCAGCATATTTTCTAGAAATTCTGGTGATTGGATATGTTTGAATTCTCCCGCCCCATATTAGGAGACTGGTCAAATGGTTTAAATCACAGACATGCAACATCATATAATCAAACAAATCATTTGTATAAGTTGTCTATTTGCTCTTTGTACAAAGATACGACCTGATCTCGTCGTATTTTCATGGTTGGAGTCATCAAACCACTATCAATCTGCAATCAAATCCAACATAAAATAGTTAGTGCAAATTCAAGAGACTGAAATACTAACCCATTTAAACATTTTAAGTGGGGGTTTACAGAACAAGAATGGAATGATAATGCGTGATTGTTTTGGAGAATGATTTGCCCATAATAGCTTTCATTCCCATTGTCCGGAATGAATACCCCTAGTTTACTAGTGATATGAGACTCATTCCCTTGTTACCATTCTCAAGTATCATATCTCATTCTTCTCTAACACCCCCTAATATCTCGATAGACTTGATATGCAAAACTTTTACCGTGAAAGGCTCATCTAGCACCAGGATCGGTCCAACCTGGAAAGAACAATCCAAGGTCCTGTTCGAAAGATATAATTGTCAAGCATATTTATATGACACTAAGTTCAAGGTCAATGAACTTACATAGCACAAATTAACTTTATATAGATTAATATACATGTTACTCTATAGGCAATTAAAAAGTCTTTAGTATTGCAATAAGATTTCACCAACTCCCTTGAGACCACATTTGACAAAACCTTTTTGAGTCATCATAAAGGTTTGTTGTTTCGTATTCAATATTCATGCCAACTTTATTTAATCTCTTAGATTTCTGGATATGTTTTTAGCAAGCAATTTCAACTGTAATGATTAATAATGTTACAAGCCCCTAAAATGACAAGTATAAACACATTTGAATATATGAAACATAAACTATAAAGGAAGCTGAAGTGTAACATAACAGCTATGACGACTCAAATTTCGAGGAAGCACTTGAAAAATAAATTCACAATACTAGGACTTCTTAAAATATCAAATAGTTTTGGAACCTATTGAAACAAACATTGATAGCATGCATTATGCATATTCTACATTTATATTTGTGGACATGTTTAAGTTCATCCAAATGGTTTGTTCCAAGTTTTATAAAGGATGAATAAGAGCTGTACGAAGAAATTTATATTTAATAAAGACTTCTTATAAAAATTATCAATGTGTTCTTGAGAAACAAACAAATATAGAACAACATTCACAAACCATTAGCAATTAATAGACTTATTCAGGCCAAATGCACAGTACATAGTGTGTATTTTCAGAGTACTAATCTTCTCACTAATGTATTACTTGTTTTTATTAAAAAAAAAAAATTCCTAAATTCAAGTATTAAACAAACAAAGATAGAACAAAATTCACAAACCACTAGCAAATAAGACTTGTTCACACCAAACGCACAGCACAATTTGTCTGTATTTTCAGAGTACTAATCTTTCACTAATGTATTACTTTTTTTTTTATGCACATCTGTAGACAGACTAATCCGGGAGAAGACAGAACCCACCTTCCTGTATTACTTGTTTTTATTAAAACATTAATTTTGTTACTAAATTCAAGTAAATACTTTATAATGAAACCAATGCCCTTTAAAAATGCTCAAGAATTGCAGTGCAATTAGTGCACATAATTTACGGTGAAAATTCATTACTAATATATTTTTACACTTTTTACACAACTAATATATTTTTTAACGTAATGAGTACTACATTGTAAAAATAAACATTACTTGGACTGTTCAATTGCTGCACACAAGTCTTACACTGATTATAATTAGCGTCAAATTCATATTTTACAGTGCCAAGCGACAAACTTGGAATTTTCACATCAATTCGTTTTGAGGAAGTCAGAGGAGAATTTGTATTTTTTAAAATATGTTGGACTTTTTTTTTTGGTAATTAAGCCAAATCAAGGTGGTAGTTTTTGTAATTTTGTAATCCACAATATATCAACCAAGTTGTGCAAAGGTATTGGACTTCACCAAAACTAGATTTACTCTAAGAACAAGTTCAGAAGATTTTATTGGTTTATGATGAAAATAAAATCATAAAAAACAAAAATTGTTCTCATCAATTGCACAATGCAATCCGTGTGAAATTTTTAAGATTATTGGTTATGCTAAAAGGAAATAACTTATTTCACTAAAAGTAATAAATGAATTTTGTAAATCGAATAATTTTTTAGTTGAACAATTAATACTTTTATAGACTTGTAATTTTAGAAACAAACATGATTTGCACGATGCAACTGTTTCGTACAGGTTTTACTAAAATAAATATGTCATACAAAATGCTCTGAATATTTTGTTGTAGAAGCAGCTTATCTTACCATTTTGTCAATTCGTTATGCAACAGTTTCAACTGTATATGTTTGCTAAGATCCCAGGAATTTGCCTCCACCATGGACAACCTTTTAGCTTCTACTAGCATTTCTTCTTTATTAGGGACAATTATAGCTCCAAGTCGTCGCTGATCCTACAATGCAATGGTATTGTATCACAAATTTATTTCCAATATTAGTGTTTCTTGAAACAGACTGCAATATTATAACCTGGCCGATAATCATGATCTGTTGAATAAGGCTACTTCTCAGGGCAGACTCTTCAATCTCCGATGGCTCAACATTTTCACCTGTAATATTTGGTATGTTCAAGTGCATTTAAGAGAGAGAGGAGATTCTGAACTACATAAGGAGGAGTACTTGTGTTAAAAGCAAACAAAAATCAACACTTCACATTTCCGTTTTTACCAGTCAAAAGGACTATGGTGTCTTTCGCGCGTCCTTCAAGAACAATAACTCCTCCAGCTTGGCGACTACGTCCTCTAGAATGAAGAGGACAAATCCAGCCAACATCACCAGTATTTAACCATCCATCCTCATCGATAGCTTGTTTTGTGGCAGAGGGATTCTGATTCAGTAGAAAAAAAAAAGGCATATCAGTTTATCTTTGTTTAATAGGTGACTAAGAGACACAATTCATTAATTCAGTTAACATTAAGCAATAAACTGAAGAATGCTTAAACAACTTGATGTATAAATTTTGACTTCACATTCTTACAGCATTGACTGAAATGCCAAAATTCCAATTTCTTTTAGTACATCAATAAGGTAAAGAAGATCAAATGAATTGCAGATATAAATCTTCAGTAATAAAATAAATATAGAGCGTCATAATATTCATTCAAGAAGTTATAATGAGCTATAATTGCATAATCAGAAGAAAGGGAAACAACCATGGACACAGAATATATTGTTTTGGAGATGGTTGCTATTTGGACTCCATTAACACTGTTTACAAGCCTTCTAAATACCGTTCCTATCCAAAGTATGTTGTTGATAGCCGAGAAATTTATAAGTAGTGGCTAGAAAGAGACGGATGCCATTCGGAGTCCAGTAGTGCTGTTTACAAGCCTTCTAAATGCTGTTCCTATCTAAAGTATTGTTGTTTGATAGCAGAGAAATATGTAAGTAGCTGCTTCATCACTTCAAAACAAAAGCTTCCCATACCTTGTAATAACCCAGCATCAATTGTGGGCCCCTTACTTTGACGATACCTTTCGATCCATAAGGGACAACTACATCTGTTTCAGCATCGACAACTTTTATTTCTGTATCTCGAAGAGGATGTCCAATTGAACCAAGAACCTTCAGATGATAAAAGTTACAATGACAAGAAATATGCCATATAAGAAAGCATATACGACACAAATGCATTATGAATTGAGCAATATACTACACAAGATCTAGAGTTAAAGATGTTTGTTAAAAAAACTATATCAATAGTTGGGATCTATTCTATAATCTTGAAATTAATACATGCACACTTATTTATCTAGATTAGGGGAATAGATGATGAAAATTTAGATCATAACCATAAAAATGATCTTATAGGCTTCTGGTAAGGAATAATAATTAATTACAGGAGCTCGACAGTCCAATTAATGCTCAAAAGCTTTAAAGAGGTTGTAAGTCAGTTACAGGCTTTTAGCATCACTCGTGAACCATTTATTTTGTTTTAGCTATAGATAACAGTTACATTCATATAGTTCAACTATTCCAATTTATACCAGTATTAGAATGCATTTGTAATATGTACAACAACTATTCCAATCATTAGTCCAATGTTTGAGCACCTTTAGAATGATGTTGCTCTGAGATCATCTGATATATGTATAAATTCTTAGCAATGTCATTATGACAAAAATTGCAATTCTCAATTCTATAGAATACTTCTATTTTATGAAATGAAAACCAGTGATTAGAGTTTTCAAGCAGCTTCATTTCAGATACTAGATGGAACTTCTTATACTGTGTAAGTTGTTGAGAATAAATTAACCTGATGACTCCCCTTTTCTACAAGTGTAGGACACAGCCCTTTCAATATATGATGTTATTATCAATAAACGATTAAATATTTTAAATTAGATAGCTTAGCTATATTCAACCAAATAATTTTAAAGCATCCAACTGAAACTGATTTATAGGAGTATTATATAAATGGGTTATTCTGTAGTGCACTGTGCACCGGGTACACCGGCATACCTAGGGTTAATAGGGTAGATTTTTAGGGTATAGTTATTTTTATTTTTTTAATTTTTTATTATTTTAATTGATCTAAAGGTGGTTATGGAGTGGTTTTTAAATCTAATGGTCTATATTAACTAGGTGCACCGGTACCCCAGGTGCACCCTAGTTTGAATCTATATAAATACCCTCAACAATTTCCAGTCCAATGGCAACCTCCCTCCAGTACCATTTCACAAGACAATAAAACGAAAAGGTAAAATTCCAATTCTTTGAATGATTTAGTGTGATAAGGTCAAATTATTTCTAAAGCGTGAACTATCACTTACATTGCAGTTTAGTCTTCGAGCTGCAACAACAGGGGATGATTCTGTTAGACCGTATCCATTTTGAACTATTATGCCAATTGCCTGTGTCAAAATATATTACATTAAAATTTCACCTACACAATTCAATAGTAAACTAAAAATAACACACACACACACACAAAGAGATTGAGATCTGACCTCAAAGAAGGTGTCGACATGTGGCGGCAAGCTGCCACCCCCGCTTATGCCAGCCTAGCAAATTCAAATCATGTTTCCATCAAGAGGGAATTTTTATGTTCTCATGATAGGTTGAATAAAGGATCTGAAAAGCCAAGTATGCAATACAAACCTTTGAAATGCCAATGGCAGATTGGATTTTACTGTACACAATTATTTTTGCCAATATATGCAGTGGCCACAATATTGAAGCAACAAATCTTGTCCACATCCAGTCAAGAACTGCAGAGACGTGGGAAGGTTGTTCAAGATTTCTGGTCAGACATTTTCCCTAGGAACAAACAACAAATTGATAAAGCACAGAACTATAAATCAGAATGCAGTAGCAAAGTAAAGAACCAATCAATCAATTGATTGCATAACCTATTGAAATAGTTTGCAACACTAGAAAACTGTTTGAAATTAATGAGTTAAATCAATGCAGTGCCATTTGCCAATATGATCATTTCACAGACATGCTTTTCATTGTTCATAATAGTCCAACGACTCAAAACATATCCTTTTTCCAGTTTATTGTTATTCCTCAAGATTGCCAACTTAATTTTACAGGTTTGAGTGGGCAGCGGTACTGGATACACATACCAACAAACTTAATAAATCTGAAAGCTTGGATGATAGAAAAGTGAAAATATGTGCAGTGCATACCATCAGAAGACAATTTTGAGGCTCCTAGTTATAATGCACAAAAGGTAAACGCTTATAATTGAGGTTTTTAAAACCAAGGTTTAACCACCCTACCTACTACAAACCCTACTTACGTAGACCTACAAACCCTATTAGTCAGCAATCCACCCACCTTTTATACATCCTGTCTCCTTATTTAATACTCTCTCTCATGTATCATCTCTTCTCCCACATCAATTAGTACTCTCAGTCACCTCTTACACATTAATTTGACATAAAATTAAATCCGGCTTCAAAAAAATAAAACATAGATTATGATTATTCATTTGACTTTCAAAACTCTTGGATTTTTTTTTTAAAGACTCATTTTCAACACCCACATGAATCAGAAACAAATATACCAAGTGCATTAGAGATTTGGGAGATCTATGCACATGATATGGGAGAAATAAATTTATATTTTATAAGCACTAGATTCGCTAGCTAAGAGGCTTATGTGAGATAACATCCAGAAAATGAGGGGGAACCGGAGTACTATTATTGTAGTTTTATTCGGAAAAACTGTAAAACACTTAATGGAGTATATCATTGTTGAGACTTGAGAGAAAGGGAGGATTACAGTTACGTCTACACCACTACAATTACTAGTGTTATTTATTGTCGTTGCATATTCTTACTCTCAATCCATTTCAAGAACTAACTATTTTCCAGTAAAAACCTTTTTCGTTGTTGACTCTGAAATTTTAAAAAATAAAATAGAATCTGCTTTGTAAATCAAAGGTTTAGAATCTTTAAAAATTATAAAAATTACAAACACAAATCTTAAGTAATTTCTGCTGCTGCAAACCCTATATATACACTAAATATTATTAAAGGTGATTACTTCTGATTCAGACGAACGTGTGGCTAATAGAGTGGATATGTTAATCTGTGAATATCGAATATTTTAATGAAATATCTAGATATGTGAAATAAGATGATAAAATATCTAGAGAACTAAAACAAGCTGACATGAGTAACATCACCGACTATGAAGTCACTACCTCACATTTTCTTCTTGCCTCCATGTATGCTAAACTGATCTTTAAGAAAAAAAGGGCAACGAGTTTACGAACAGAAGAACTTGTTCTTATCTGTTTTTGAATCCCACTGCAGTACATATAACAAATTTCAATCATCTACAAAATAAGACTCAATGAGCTTAAATGGCAGAAACGATTGGAAAACAGATTTACTTGTAAAGCGTCTCATATACTAAAGGAACAGAAATAACATAATGAGGCTGATAACGTCGCAAATCTTCCTACATTCAGATTAAAAAAATAGAGTTACTTTCACATAAAAACTAAAATTGATAGACCTAATGTAATCAACAAATTTCAATTTGATGCTTTGAAATCTGAATGCCCTGTGCATATAACACAAATGAAATATGAAGAGAATAGCAGACCTTTAGGTTTTTCACTGTAGTGTATACATTCTCGATTCCATGGGTAAATATGAAATACTCACAAGCTCGTTCATATGCATGCCAAGGTGGCAGCATGCTAAGAAATCTATCCCCAGGAACAGCCGGCACAATGTCCCATAAGCTTTCAACCTAAGTAAATATCTCATTAGACAATCTATTTCAGGAGAGCATACATACATCTGGTATCTAATTAAAAATAGGAACTATTCTAAAAACCACCGCTGAGGTTTAGCCTATTTCTCAAAAAAAAAAAAAAAAAAAAGAAAGAAAGAAAACCAGAGATGACGTCCTCGCAAATACTCTCTTATAGTTTATGGTATTACATACACCCTCTTGAGGTTCATATTTTTTCTTACAAACAACCCCCAAATTGGTGCACTGCGTTAGAAATTTCAGTGCGTTTTTTTTGTAATTAGTCCAAAACTCAAGGGTAGTTTTTTTGTAAATATTCCAAAAAATATAAACACATACCATCTGAAACATCAAACTGAAACACTCTCAAAGTATCTGAAAACTGAATTTCATTTAGATTCTATTATGCATTAAAACATCAAAATAATTACATTTGGCATGTTTCTTGTCCATATGTTATCTACCCCAAGGAGCAGTAAGTAGTGATGCATATTGCAGGAAACATCCAACCTGGTGTAGCAGATTCTTGTGCGTGAGCATAACACCTTTAGGATTCCCAGTGGTGCCACTTGTATATACAAGTGTGGCAATATCATCAGAGCTTATAGTTTTATATATAAATTGCCTCCCTGCATTTAATGTTCCCCAATCAAAGATGATCAATTGGCAACAAACTCTAAGCTAATACACTGATAAACAAGCAACTATTTTGCATAGTATGTCCAAATTAACCACGTCCATTCAATCCTAACCTAGAAAGGATATAAATTATGTCATGACAACATACCACTGAATCAAATAGAGATAAATAACGAGATAAAACAGAATATAGAAACCACAAATTGAAATAATTTCTTTAGTACAGCATTTAAAAAGAAATTGTGATTAGTTTTTTTGAAATACCAAAATGAATCTCTATCCAGTTCATACTGCCAGCATAAATGTAGTCTCAATCAACTAATCTGCTATGCATGGAACACAATTGTTAGAGCAAGTTGAGGATAAGGCTGATTTACAAAACATAAGAAAGAGACACACACCATATTTTTGTCCAGTAAAATCTAGGAGTCATAATATCACATGCTAATAAATATCATAAAACCCTATAATCATAATTTTTATCATATATTTGATAAGCCAACAATAACAATTTAGATGAAAATATAATAATTAATTGAGACAATACAATAGCAATTAAAAGAGACTCACTCGCATCTTCAGAATGACGTAAAGCTTCACGACTTTCATAACCCAAATCTATTATCTCCTTATAACTATGAATTGGAACTTCTGCCGCTGCTTTACTTATTATGCTTGGTTTCTCTCCCCATAGCAAAATGATAAACCTTACAGTGGTTCGAGAACAGAAAGCTTCTATCATATGATTGTACATTTCATGATCATCCAGCACTAGTGCAACACTGCAATTACACAACAAAAGGGCTAGAATTTTAGTTGATAAGGGATGCAGAAAATTAATAAACACGTTTCTGTAGGCGGTGATTCACCACTACTAATGTTCTCTCCATATATTAAGTTATATCAAAAGAAAATGTTAATACATGACAGTTAATGTCAGCCACATAATTACAATGATATATCGCTGCCAATGCATAAAGGAATTTAAACAGAGGGCATTCCTAGAGATTGCTCGCTTGTCTCCAAATATCACAATCTAGCCATACCTAGCAGCACTTAAGCCATTTCTGTAAAAGAGAACCATTCACACTAGTGATTTCACAGTTCTTTTTCTTTTATTTTGTTTTCTTTTTATATTATAGCTGGTTTTACTTGGCAAGATGAGCTGGGAGAGGGGGGGGGGGGGGGGGGGATGGTATGATCATTCTAGTGAACAAGGTACCAGTATCATAGCAGTTCTAGAGAACAAACACCCAATAAGTATTCTGATCATATTATCAACAAACCAAAATTCCACTAAATGCTAATTACTTCAGGCCAGGACAGTGTAATTATCTTACATGTGATCTTGTTTTATCAGTAGTGCTTTTCAAAAGGCTAGAACAAGAGCATAATATTTTGAATCAAGGCAGAGCTTTCTCCATATAAAATATGACTCTGTACATGAGATGTAGTACTACAAATGTAATAGACAGCATTTACAAATCTCATATTTAAGGACTTTTTAGCAGGGGCAAATGTGAATATACAAACTTAGTAGACGGATTGCGAAATACTGGGGTCTAGTTACAGTTTTCAAGGAGTTGTGGCAGCCATTTAAGAAGGGGATGCAACATTTGGTCCCATATATATACGATCCTCATGCCACTTCTCAATATTCTAGATTGCAACCCATTGGTCTAAGTTATTCTATGAAGAAACACAACCTTACGACCACAGGGACTGATGCCAACCATGCAGGTTTGTAACTCACTACGCCACATCATCTATCTAATCAAATTGCATTCCTTGTTCCACCGGTGCACTCATTGCATGTCAAGTCACATTTATTTCGCAGTCATCACATGATGTCACACAATGTAGGCACTAGAGGATAAATAGGTGATATCACTGCCACATCATCAAAGTATCCTTTCTATAAAACTAATCTACTCCAAGATACTTCGTTCATACATATATGATGAAGAATAAAGATTTGAAAACAGAGGGATAATCTTCATACTTTATTGTTCAAATGGAGCCGTTACAAATGTCTCGTAAACTAAAGTAAGAACACGCATATGAAAAGAAACACCTTTCAGAGTGGTTGTATATCTGTAGAAGCTCTTCAACAGATGACCTTGTACCTCTGACAACATTGATCGCACCAGTGGCCATAATACCTGCGTACAACACATTATAGAAGAGTTAATTGGTTAGAAAGAGCATAAGCTTTTATCAAATTCAAACTATACTTTTACATTCATGTTTAGAAAGAGCGGACATATGTGCAAAAATAAAACTTAAAAGAGAAAAATATAGCTCAAAGTCTTCCATCTCCCATGGGATGTAGTAATGATAATAAACTTGATAAAGGAAAATATATGATTTGTTAAATCATGTGAGGAAATTATACAGCTTGACAATGTGCAAGACCAATATTGTAAAATTAAGCAATGCAAAGTCCTAAATGAAAAGAAGCCTATTGCCATTTAACATGGTTTTTGTAGGAATTAGTGCTATTTGCCGATCTACACTTGCATACGTTCATGACAACGATACCATAAGATGTACAAAGATTCAAACCGAGGTACTGAGATGGCATTGCATACGGGGCCAATATTCTTTTCTAAAAGTTTTCACGAGAAAGTTGTGCTGATAGACAGAAATACTTATATGTTAGCTCATTAGTACTTTTCATATGATTATGCTCGAATACATTTAGACTATAAACACAGACCAGCAGTTGAAGTTTTTGAATCATATCAAGCTTGAGTATGGATCATCGTAGCCACATAGAGTTCAACAAAAGATTAAGTACTTTGCTTTTGTGAGTCGTTGGGATGTTAACGTCAATCGATACACACCTTGATCTGAAACAAGCCACCGGCATGAATTATCGGCGAAGAGCGCAAGTTTTTCCTCTGGTTTTAATCCAATAACTCTTAAACCTTCACAGAAGTTCAAAATTTCTTGTTCTAGCTGAAAATTTACAAGAAATTAAGATCAATTTTGATCCAAAAAGGATGAGAGAACACTGAATTGAAAACAAATTTAGTCAGATCCTTAGGAAAATTCTAAAATATTAAAGATAATGAAAAATGAGAGAATGAAACAAATAATAGAGATGGTTTTTGAAAAAATGTTATTAATATGAATCAATTAAACAAATGGAAACTCTGACCATAATAACAATCTTCCAAGAATGTTAACACAAAAAACAGCAACTCTAGACTAGGGTGATATGGAAAGGTTGTCTACAAGTTTTTATGAGTTCCATCAATCAGATCTTATTATCCATAAAAACATAAATATTTCATTCAGAATTAGAACTTTTTACATAGTAGGACACGGTATAAAGAACAGGAATGGAAGAAAGTGAATAGCTAAGAAAAAATGCCAGTTCCAACATCTAGCTTTCTCTATAACATTATAAATGGTCCTCACATGTGACGCATGTCATAGTAATGTAGTAATGTAGCATATCCCAGCATATGACCCGTCTATGTGAATCCAAGGTGAACAAGATCAGCTAATTCTTTAACGAAAGTTACATCATACATTAAGAAAAGGCAGATTGTCCAGTGAAATACAACCTAACAGATGGATCATTTAACAAAGCATAGAGACAGTAACAATTTCACGTTCATAATTCATGTTTTGGAATAAATCAAAGTGTTTTCTTGATATTATCAGGAAAAAATTAACACATGTGATTCTCTTAAATGCGCACTGGACTGCCACTAGAGAAAATTAGAAGGAATGTATATTAAAAAGGACCCAAAACTGACCTGTTTATAAGTCATACTTGTAGGAGGGTCGTGATAGGGATCCACCAATGCTACGCGGTCACCAAATTTTTCCGCAGAAGTCTTCCAAATATCAGGAACTGTTTTCCACTCATTAGAAAGTAATATCCCATTTCCAGACGATATTTCACTTTCTAGAACTGGAGAAAACTTTCTGATTTGCACTTCTTTTGTCTTCAGAAACAATTGGCAAAGATATAAAAAATTCATTTTCAAGTTATTACAAAAATATCCACTTTTACAAGATCATTTGTAATTGTACAAAGAAATATAATAATAATAATAGATTCCATTGCACGCTAATCTTACAGTATCTTTTTGCATAAATAAAAAACTTGGAGCAGGCAGATTGACATTATTTAACTAAGTGTCTTCTATAGATATGGCTGTAAGTCCGTAATTCATGCTGGCATGCTGCAGCTTTAGACAGAATAATATGTCAAACTTAATATCTCATAAATGTCATTTAAGCAGTTGAGTTTAACTATCATATCAATCAATATGATTTTAAATTCATGCCAAGCTCTAAAAAGATTCAACTGCTTTCCAAAACTTATAAAGATGCTATAACTGTGCTCATACTTTTCTTAATTTCCCATGCTCAACCATTCCACTATAGATTTAGATAGAAAAAAATGACTCCACAAAGTCCATCTGTTTCTATTCTTAAACAGCATTCTTCCCTTTCAAACCTGCTATCTTTTTACTGGAAATATAATGAACTTGTATGGTGGAGTAGATAGTTCGCTAAGGCTATACGATACAATATACAAACAATAGCCACCAAAATGGCAATAAAGATTCACAAGATTTGTTACTGAATGCCAAGCTCTGCCAATTTGGTGAAGCTAATGGATTAGATTACATCACTTTACAATGTTGTAAAGGTTTATCATAGCATGGTTAGAAGGTTCTTCCTAGAACTAAAGTCATTTTCAATTGGCCAGTTTGTTGCTGAATGACATGCACATGCCTAATCAATTAGCTTCAGCTATATTAACTTAATTTACAGTGTTTAATGACACAGCATAAGTGACACCATGTTTAAATGGTATTCAAGAATTCATGCCAATTAGCATGGACCTATTTAACTGTAGTGCTTTGGGAATGTTTTATAATTGTCATTTGGCCCAACTCTAGATCTTTGTTATGTTTAGAAGAATTAATGAAGAAACTCTTTTTGTAACACGTAAATGTTTACACAAGAATTGACACCCATTTCTCTGTGTACTGCATCCGAGCAACTATGGTTTTTTTAACTTAAATCTTATATTATCCCACAGAAAACCAATAAAATAAAATTTAGTCGCGTAATCAACTTTGACTGAACTTACACATATCTTCCTTATAACAATAACATGATTGAAAATTAATAATAGCGAAGATATCATTGAAAAACTTCATTAACAAAGAGGCCCGAAACCGGCATTGATCAACCAATTCTCACACAGAAGACAACAAAGAAACATTAACAGCAACTAAGAATTATCAGGTTTTAAATCTAGATTAGACAATTCCAATGAACACAATGATCACTTGAAACAGTAAGTGAGGAATCAGCTAAACATCAACCAAGAAACGGCAAATTCTCAAGTAAACCAGCAACACCAGAAATGGCTTGTTCATAAACAGACAAAATTCAAATAATTACAAGAAAATATTAGAGGGTACCCCAAAAAACGACCTGTGACTCGCAGTAAACTTTGGAATTCTGACTTCTGGTCAGAGAAATTGCACCACGTTTCTTGCATAGCAACACCGAGTTTTTCAATCTATGGTGGTTAAACAGCATATAATTTGGAGTGTGCCTTGAATCGCAAGAACTTGATATAGACTGAGGATTTAAAGTCATCATCGTGGACTGTTGAGACGATAAATACAAAAAATAATAATAATAATAATAAGTGACTTCAAATTATAAAACAGAGCACGAGCGAGAAAAGCATTCTTGTTTTCATGGCAGAAGGAAATGAAGTTCGAGAGAGAGAGAGACTAAGAGAGGGCGAGAAAGGCAAGAAATTGGATACATTGAAGTCTCCGGACAGTAAATGGGAGAATGAATGATGATCTTATTTTAATAACCCCGGATATTTCCGTTGAAAAGAAAAACACCTCCCCATTCAATTAAAAACTTTTCCCAGAAAAGAAAAAAAAAGATTAATTATAGTGTACACGGGAAAACATCCTAAGATATGATGTTAAAAAACGTATACAAATATAAACAAAATATATACAATTATTACAAAAATGTATAGAAATTAATTGTTAGTTTTTTAATGAAAATTTGATAAAAATATATAAATACAAAAAATTGTATAGTACAATATTGAATAAAAAATTATACACATATGGATATTAGTTTTTTTAATAAAAAATTTAGTGTGATAAAGGTATACAATTATTAAAAAACACGTATACAAAATAGAATAACATGTATACAAAATACAATAAAAAGTTATACGCAGATGGGTGCACCCTAACACCCGAGTGCACCTAATATCAACTCAAAAAATAAGTAATAATAAATTTAAAAATATATACTCGATTTATAGCCGGAGGCAATCACGTGTGATGGCTCCAGTGAATAAATGCGGGTCAAATATTAAATATGCATATTAAACATTAATTAATTAAGGCAAAGTCTATTGTGCCTAATTATTAAGGTCCAATCGGATCAATTTTGATCTGTTGACCTGTATATTTATATAAGATTTAATCAATGGGTTATTAAGGAATAGCTATTTTCTCTCTCCTGAACCTTCCCTCTCTCCCCGCGCTCTCTCCACCGCCTCTCTTCTCTTTCCCGCCGCTCCAGTCGGTGTTCTCTCCCCACCGCCGCTCAAGCAATTAACGCACTCCACTGTTACATTTGCTCTCTTTCACTGTTCTCCTCCACCCTCTGTGATTTTATGATTCCACCTGTAAGCAATTAAAATTTCACAGTCCAATCAAATGGCGACACGTGGATTTTCTTGATTAAATATCAATTTTAATTTATTTTGGAATTTAAATAAATTAATTGATAATTAATTTAAGTCCAACAAGTTAAATGGACTTAAATTAAATGAGGTCTGACTCGAGTCAAATAAGCTCAAGTCAAAGTTGGCCTGACCCAAGTCAAATAAGCCCAGACAAATTAAATCAGGCCCAAAAAAATTAAGTTTGACTTAAAGCCTAAGCAAGTGGAAGGCCCAAGCCCGTAGAATTAGGTCAAATCAGTCCTGGATCAATCAAACTGCGAGTTATAGATGGAAGGTTTCTCATCCTTCACCTATATAAAAAGCCCTCCACCAGTCATTCCAGACACACTCAAAGACCCGAAGACTTTAACACTCTAAAGAGATTGAAACACAAGCAACGCTCCTCAAGATCTTCAAGTCAAAAATGGCACACGATTTGGGATCAAGGTGCTAAGCCCCCTAAATCACTCATTTTTCATACACTAAGTTTTTCAGTGTTCTTCGAGTAAAGAACAACATACGAACCGGGATGAAGGTGTTAAGCCCCCAGATCGAGTGTTTTTTGTATCAAATACGTTTAATCCAAACAAAGGCTCGATGCCTCTGGACAAACATTATAAAGTCCCAAATCTAAGTTCGGACAAGCTTCAACTAAAGATCCGACTCAACACACAAGGTCAGCGCAGTCAACGCAGTCAGTGCAGTCAACTTGTCAAAGTCCAAATTGGTTCGAGAGAAGAATAAGAGGATAGATAGATATTGTTTCTTAAATTCTCAAGTTTAATCCATCTGGATTATTATTGTAATTCTCTTGTATTTATTTAATTATAAATATAAAAATTTGTTATTACAAATTTTGGCACACCCAGTGGGACCATCTCTACCTCTCATCTCTTCTCTCTACAAGCTCAAAAGTGCAAAATGACTCCTGTCAAGATCACTGTGGGAAGGAATGCTGCTTCTAAGCTCTCAGAGTCATTGAATGA
This sequence comes from Pogostemon cablin, assembly GCA_023678885.1. Classification (NCBI taxonomy): domain Eukaryota; kingdom Viridiplantae; phylum Streptophyta; class Magnoliopsida; order Lamiales; family Lamiaceae; genus Pogostemon; species Pogostemon cablin. The sequence goes on along the minus strand of CM043008.1, from coordinate 8,519,774 downwards.
ATATGTTGCTGTTATTACTAGGAGCATGTCACAAAAAGCTCGGTCGAAAGCCTCATCTGGATCCAACCCTTCGGTTGAGGAGGCTTCGAGAAAACAACTACCTCTTAAAGAAGATAGTGATGAAGATTCTGCATGCTCACGCTCATCTTCAAGCTCATCATCTGGCTCAATTGCAGCTCCAGTGATGACAACAAACACTACAACTGTTGAGGAACAATTAGTAAGCATAATGAAAGGTATCGAAGGGCTCACAAAATACGTAGAAGCTCAAGATTCAAAGATCTCCAAACTGATGGAAGGAAGGGACATCGGGGAAATTAGTCGTGCAAATGGAAAAGGAGTCGTGGACGATAGTGAGGTGGAAGAGATCACAAGGCGCCAAGCTATTGAAAATAAGAAAATTGAAATGGGATTGCAGCTTTCAGCTGATGGAATGCTCCAAGTCGATCAATTGAAGGATATTATACTTGGAACAATAAAAGAAAGGTTTGAAGAGAATTCCAAGCCCACCGTGATTTATGTCAAGCCATACAAAAAATAGTGAACAACTTAAAGATTCCGGCTGGCTAGCCTCCTAAGTTCCAATAATTTGATGGCAAGGAAACCCAAGGCAACACGTGGCACACTTCATTGAGACGTGCAATGACATTGGTACTTATGGAGATCATATGGTGACACAGTTCGTTCGCTTTCTCAAAGAAAAGGCCTTTGATCGGTATATTGACTTGCAAGCTGAATCATTGATAGTTGGGCACAAATGGAACATGAGTTCCTTAGTCGTTTCTATAGCACGAGGATAACCGTTAGCATGACTAAGAAAACTAATACTCGTCAATTGAAGGAATAACTTGTGATTGATTATATCAATCGATGGAGGAATTTGAGTTTAAACTGCAAGGACCGATTATCTGAAGAGTCCGCTATTGAGATGTTTATCCAAGGGATGGAATGGAATGTCCTTTATATACTCCAAGGAATTCGACTTAAGACTTTCGAAGAGTTGGCTACTTGGGCCCATGATTGTCCATTTCTGAATTCAGACATTTCTGGCATATTCGATGATTTGATAAAAAATAAACTCCTTGACATTCCTGATATGAAACGTCCAAAAGAAGCAGGCCAAACTAATGACCCAAAATACTGCAAGTATCATAGGTTGGTAGGTTATCCTATTCATGATTGTTTTGTCCTCAAGGAAAAGATCATGCAGCTGGCCAAGGAAGGAAAAATCGTGTTAGAAAATGAGGCAGCCACAACTTCACTTCTGTAAAAGAAAGCCATGATGAAGGTTCATGTCATGTCGTGAACGAAGAGGACAATGAAAGCGAACATTCTAAAACCAAAGATAAAGCTTACTCCATGAAGGTGAGCTTTACGGACGAAGATATGTTGTTGGGTTTGCAATCTCATAATCGACCTTTATTTGTGACTGGCTATACTAAAGGGATGCGAGTGAATCGCATACTCGTTGATGGAGGTTCGTAGTGAACATTCTGTCCTTGAGAATGTTGAAAAAATTATAAATACCGGTGAATGAACTCAATCATAGTCGATTGATGATTCAAGGGTTCAACCATGAGGGGCAAAGAACTCTTGGCATAATAATTCTTGATTTGCTTATTGATGAGTTGAAATCAATAGTGCTCTTCCATGTCATCGATGCCAAAACTTCATACAACATGCTTTTGGAATGTCTGAACTTAGCCGCATTTTAGTCTCTTTTTTGAGTAAAATATTTAAGAGCAAGTGTACTCTATCGTTGATGTATTCGCGTGACCAAGTGCAAAATTTATAAGATTGTCGTCCCAAGAGAAAGCAAACATTTGCTAGTATCCGAATTGTTCATCGATTTATGCTTTGTAAAGATAATATGTTTGAAGATTTGGTATTAAAACTAATGCTTATGATTCTACTCTATCAACTAGAATTTAAACTATCAAAGTAAATGATCGATTAACAAGCAAATGATTAATGGAATGGATGTAGAATGCACTTGAGAAGAGAGCAAGGCTAATCATACTTATGGTTAAGACTTGAGCTAGATATGCAAAACTCTTGATGATAATTTTCATTAACTTGTGGATTAAAAGCAATCACAATTTTACCCCTAGTCCCTATGGCCAAGGCAACTAGGTTCTCGACTCTTTTACAAGCCTAAATCTCCTAAGATTGATCTTAATCTCAATTTCCTTAAGGTATTATGATCAAAAGTTGGTTTTTTCACTCAATTTCTTAAGTGTCCCTCTATGAATGTTCTAAGCTTAAGGAGGGTATGACTTAACTCCCCTTATACTAACATGCATGCACAATTCAATATATGATTCAATTAAGCATCCACTCACAACATTGAAATGGTCATCCTAATACTATAAATAGAAGATTTAATCACACAAACATTGAAATGAAACATGATTGATATATCATAAAAGAAAATCCACAAATCAATTCAAATCACTACTCAAGTTTTACATATCTAACTCTTCACTTCAACCACTCATATGACTAGCCCTACTATAAAAATAGCCACTAAACATGGTAATTAATTCAATACAAATCAAGCTTTGTTCCATTTGAGCCATAATAAGAAGAAAATTAACAATTGAAAAGTAGATTTGTTTCCCTTGCATAAGAAAAGTCTTCCTCCTCTTCAATTGGTCAACTTCTTCAACAATTGATGCTCCAATCTTCTCAAATGGTGGTAGGATGGATGGAATGAAGGTTTTATGGATTAAAAATGTAAATCAAATGGTGATTTGAAGGATCTATATGGTAGAGATGGAAGATGGATCTACTATGTGAGGAAATGTGGTGTTTTGGTGTGTGTAACTGCTCTAATCTGATCTCTAATGAATTCTTCTTCAAATTTCGCACAAGTTATGGTTTTATATCACTTATGGACCTTCTAGAAACTTTTGGAGCATTATAAAATTACATAGGATTTTGCACCTACACGGCCCGTGCAGCAGTACACGGCCCGTGTAGGGCACACCTACTTCGGCATGTTGTGCGTGCTCCGAACACGGCTCGAGCTGTTCTGCACGGCCATGGTCATGGCCATGTAGCATTTTCTGATGATATTACACGGCTTCTTCTTACAGCGTCATGCTCCGCACATGGGGCATGCAGCAGCGCATGGCCCGTGCACCAGCGCACGGCCATCCTCCTGGGCGAGCAGCGAGTTTGATGACACTACACGGCTGTTGGGTACAGGGTCGTGTTCCGCACACAGCTACCAACATTCCCTGTTCTTCCGTCTCCTTTTCACTCCTGACTCTGTTTTTGTCCATTTCTTGACCTGTTTTACATATATTTAAGCTCATTTACACAATTCTATCAATCTATACCACATTCCTCAAAATAACAATAACTCCACCAAAAGTAACACAAAACGGATAAAAACATCTGAAAATACACAAATAAAGACACTAAAATCTAGGTGAAAATTACTACGATCAATGTCCCTGGCTGCATGAGAATGGTGTAATCCCTTCTACATTACACCAGTGCTTCAAATATAGTGAAGGTGACAATGTGAAAAGGGTACTGGTGACGACAAGCCATTTACTGAAGGTGAATCTTACTTTGCAGATGCTAAATATTTCTTCAAGAATACAAAGGAAGTGAAACGTGAAGAAGCACCAGCACAAGATGATGGGAGAAATAAACAAATAAAAGAGAAAAGTAGCACATCATCTGCCACTCTCAAGGAGAACAAAGGCAAAGGGCTTGAGACCTCGAAAGAGTTAACGTTGCCTTTAACAAAAATTGATATCAGTAAACCTTCTTCTCCACCACTCAAAGGATTCATACGTCCTGTCGAGGGAGCAAATACCGAACATGGTGAAGTGTTTGAAGCAGTAATAGCCAAGTCATATAGTCCACAAGCTTACAAAATTCTCATGAAAGCCGGTTATGAACCAAAGGAAAAGCCGATGACGAGTAAGTTGCATCAAGAAACCATCAACCAACTAGAACATTGGTCTAATGCCACTCAGAAAATGTTGAAAAATGGTGGTCACACTGTTAAGAATGCTAAGCCCAATTTGGGATATGTCCCTCAAAAGCCAGTCCGCATTGCAATTAGAAGAGCAAGTACAAATTATATCACCGAGGGAGAAGCTTCATCCACGGAAGATATATTTGATGAAAGCAGTAGGAAAATCAAGAGAATCTATATCTTTAAAAGTCTTGGGAGTGTCTTAGAAAGGCTCGGACCTTGTGAGAGGAGCAAGTGTGTGAGGCAAAAGCATGTCAAGTATCCTAGCTTCCAAAAACTCCGAAGTCGAATTCCCTCTCGCATGAAGCGAAGAAATATTTTGATTGTGTCATGTGGAAGAGTTTTAAAGGCCAAAATGCAGACAATCATCTTTACTAAAGATGATAATGATGATAGAGAAAGTGTAGCTTCTGCCAACCATATCACTACTCTTGAAGATTCTCAAATGGAGGAGGTAGATGCTGAAGATGCCCCTCCACAACTTGAAGAAGGAGTGAAAGCCACTGTTGATGAGTTGAAAGAAATCAACTTAGTTGATGAAAATGACCAACGTCCTACCTACATAAGTGCTCTGCTAATTATGGAGGAAGAAGAAAAGTATATCAACATTTTATGAGAATTCAGAGACGTCTTTGCATGGTCACATAAAGAAATGCCAGGTTTGGATCCGAAAATCGCAGTGCACCACTTGTCCATTAGAAAGGAAACTTGACCAGTTAAACAAATGCAGCGTCGATTTCGACCAAAGTTGATTCCGTTGATTGAGGACGAGGTTAATAAGCTCCTTGAAGCAAGTAAGATAAGAGAAGTCAAATACACTACATGGATTTCTAACATTGTGCCGATGAGGAAGGCAAATGGACAACTCAGAGTATGTGTTGATTTTCGAGATTTGAACATGGCATGTCTGAAAGATGACTTTCTGCTGCCAATTGCTGAACTCATGATTGATGCAACAACGGGGTATGAAGTCAGGTCATTCATGGATGGGTCATCCGGCTACAATCAAAATAGTATGGCCCTTGAGGATCAAGAAAAGACAGCCTTTCGCACTCCGAATGGAATATATTGCTACAATGTCATGCCATTTGACTTGAAGAATGCGGGTACCACTATGACATGCTTCATAAGACCGTCGAATGCTATGTTGATGATATTATGGTGAAATCAAATGAAAAGAAAGATCATCTCCATGATCTAAGGCGGGTGTTTGAACGGTTAAGAGAGCATCAACTCAGAATGAATCCACTCAAGTGTGCATTTGGAGTTAAATCCGGAAAATTCATTGGATTTATTGTTCGCCTTAGATGAATCGAGATTGAAAAGGCAAAAATTGATGCAATCATGAAGATGCATGTGCCTCGAAACATACATGAGCTTAAAAGTTTGCAAGGAAAGTTGGTGTGATACCCGAGCTTCTCACTACTCATGTGTCAATATAATTTAATTTGTGTTATGTGCATTTTATAATTACGTGATAATTATTTTTACATTTTAATTATCTTTACATTTTATTTGAGACATACATGATAAACTTGGTGACAATATGTGAATATATGGGTGCATAAATATTTACGTGCATTAATTTGGATATATGAGTAAATTATTTTATGAGTATAAATACATTTTTCTTAATTATTAAGTATCACACATGTTCTCGTAATAACAATAGTGGTAAGAAAGTGTACTCGTATGTGTATTAATTTGTAAATGTATTATATCTTAGTTATTAAGTATTGCACGTATATTCGTAATGGATAATAATAATAATATGCTTCTTCATCTTTTAGTGGTACACGTGTGTTATACCACTTTGGACTTCAAAGATTATTAAGAATAAATAAGTGAAGAATGGGTAAGGATGGATAAAACGTAATCCCCAAGTTTTCAATTTAGTATATATGTTAACTATATGTGTGAATAAGAGGCAGCCACAATATTATTAAATATATATATATATATATATATTAATAATAGTAAGTAGTTGATAAGTTTGATAATTGTCGGCTTACCTCAAATTTGGCCATCTATATAAACCCCATAAGGGTTAATTTGTGGAAAAGCAGCACTGTTCGAGAGAGAGAAAAGAGAGAGAGAGAAGAAGAAAGGGAGAGAGAGAGAAGAAAGGGAGAGAGAGGAGAGAAAGAGGAAGAAGAGAGAGAGAAGAGGGAGCGCGTCGGAACGTGCGTGTCGGAGCGAATTAGTTACAGTTCTTTACGGGGTTTATATTACTGTCGGAATCCAGGTAAGTAGAAGTCCAACTACAATGCGTAAACATGTTATTTGTGACTTATTTGTAATTAATATGTGATAATTATGTTATGGATTATTTGTAATCAGTTTAATTACAACATGAATTATTTGAATTAATTTGTTATACAAGTTGTGGATCTATGTGATTTGAAATAATATTATTGTTCTATATAGATCTGTGTGATTTGAAACTATTGAAAATAAATTTGTATGGCTTGAGAAGATATTGGTTATAAGGATCTGTGGGATCCAAGATGAAGTTTTATTCCAAGAAGAGATCCGTGTGATCCCAGGGTGAAGTGATTATTCTATAAATGAATCTATGGGATTGAGGTGAAGTTGTTATTTCAGAAGTGGATTTGTGTGAATTGAAATTAAGTTGTTGATTTATTGTGATTAAATGTTGATATTGATATTGTAAATGGTTTATGATGCACATTTAATTGTTTTGGGTGCATACCATGCATAAACATGAAAAGTGTTTTCCTCAAAATTAATAAGATACTAATGGTGTGTGCGGCCACTATATATGCATCTCTGTCAGGGTTCGGAAAAATCGTTCCCGACATTTTTATTAGGGGTTCGGAAAAATCGTCCCCACCACTTTGCCAGAGTTCGGAAAAAATCGTTCTCGGCACTATTTTCGGGGTTCGGAAAAATCGTCCCCATTGGGCTCATTTGGGGTGCATATCATAAGTGTGTCGTGGGGATCCCGCAATGTGAACAGTTTTCAAAATAAAAGAGATCAATTAGAAAAATTAGAACATAGGCGATAGAGAACTAAATGCATTCTCATGCACTGACATGCATGATTTCTACTTACTGAGATTTTTATCTCACTAGTTTATGCATTGTAGGTGAGCCTGTTGATGATTGAGTTTGTGATGTGACTGTGCAAGCTGTGGAGCTCCTTCAAGGTTTTGAGCGGATGTACATAGATGACGACCTGTTGGGCTAGGCCGTGGGTTTATTTTGTTTCCGCTGATGTTTGGTGGTGTAATATAATAAGTATTATCACATGTTTGGGTGGTTTGAAGTGGTGTCAGAAACCAGTATGTATGTTGAACTGGTGTGATGGTATTGGTTATAAGCATATTATGTGAAAAAAAAAAAAATTTATATGCAGGTTTTTATAATGATGATGTTTATGTTAAATAGTATTTGAATTATAAGTTATGTAAGGTGGGTCGTATCAGAGTGGTATCAGAGCACGGTTTGGGTCCTGCAGACTGTCTATGTACATGAACTCATTCTTTGGGAGCGCAGCTTTGCAAGCAAGTGTTATTTTTATTCTGTGTTGTTATGTGTCTTATAAATTATATTGGCTATGTGATATAGGAAGTGTAATTAGTAGACAAAATGGTAAGAGCTACAGGTGAAGGTTCTGAAGGGGATAGGACTGTTGAGCAAGCAGCACCTCCTGAAGGGAATAATCGTGATGCAGTGATTACTCGACTAATGGAACTGGTTGAGCACCAGTCCCAACAGATACAACAACTGATTCAGCAGAGAGATATGGGTGGACAACCCGAGGGTAATGCAAATCAAGATAGACGTCAAATAGAACGTGTGGAAATGGTTTGTGAGAGGTTTCGAAAGCTGAGCCCTCCAATATTTGAGGACGCAGCAGACCCCACAGATGCAGAGGATTGGTTACGCACGGTGGAAAACATGTTTCAATACAGTAGAATTCCAAATGGGGATAGAGTGCTATGTGCTTCTTTCATGCTACGAGGAAGTGCGGGCCACTGGTGGGATACGATTAAAAGTATCGAGGATGTCACGACTATGACATGGGAAAGGTTCAAGGAGCTTTTCAGAAACAAGTACTTTACGGCACCAGTGAGAGCCATGAAGATGAACGAGTTCATACAGTTGAGGCAAGGTGGCATGTCAGTCACAGATTACCTTCGTAAGTTTGAGCAGTTGTCGAGGTTTGCTGAACATATGGTTAGTACGGAGGCACTGAAAGTGGAGAGATTTGTGGAAGGCTTAAGGCCTGAACTTTATAGAGATGTGAGTATGGCGGGACTGCATGGAGCAACATACTCACAAGTTGCAGAAAGGGCTCAAATTGCTGAGCAAGCGGAGATGAGGATCAGACAAGCGCAAGCCATCAGACGTCAATTTCAGCAGAAACCAATGCAGCAGTCCGGGAGAGTTGATAAGAGGCCGATGCCATTTCAGAGGCCGAATTCAAATGTTCAAGTGGAGCAAGGACAGAGACGAGGAGAACCCAACAAGCGTCCTAAATTCGATCAGGGTAAAGTGCCACCGGCGCCGCCACTACCTATATGCCCTAATTGTCTTAGATCACATGGTGGAGAGTGTCAAATTCCTCTGAGAACGTGTTACACATGCGGGGAGAAAGGACATGTGACTACTACTTGTCCTAAGAAAGGGAAGCAGGCACAGCAGGGAAGAGCTCCAGCGAGGGTGTATACTTTGACGCGAGAGGAGGCAGACGCGAATCCCTCAGTTGTCACGGGTAAGTTCTCTATTTTTGGCACTTCTACATATGTGCTATTTGATTCTGGAGCAACACATTCATTTGTATCCACTGAGTATGTGAAAAAGTTGGGTGGAACACCTAACTTGATAGAAGCTAATTATGAGGTGATGATACCTTCTGGTGAGTCAAAGCAAACTAATCAACTTTTTCGAGGTTGTGTTATTCCTATTGAAGGAAGAAGACTCATCGCTAATTTGATTGTGTTAAGTATGAATGATTATGATATCATATTGGGCATGGATTGGTTGTCAAAATATGGTGCTACAATAGATTGTCAGAAGAAGAGTATCACTTTTCAGCCAGTGAAAGGAGAACCGTTCACTTTTGTTGGAATCAAGAAAAGCTTTCGATTTCCGATGATATCAGCAGCAAAAGCACAGCGGTTGTTGGAAAGTGGTTGTGAGGGGTATCTGGTGAGTGTAATGAATGTTGAGGGGCAGCAATGTCCAATTCTTGATAATGTACCAGTAGTTCGGGAATATCTGGAGGTATTTCCAGATGATCTTCCAGGTTTGCCACCAGAGCGAGAAATAGAGTTTGTTATTGAGTTACAACCAGGAACTGCTCCTATATCTAAAGCGCCATACAGAATGGCACCAGCTGAACTGAAGGAATTGAAGATACAGTTACAAGAGTTGCTAGACAAAGGATTCATCCAACCTAGTTTCTCACCTTGGGGAGCACCAGTTCTGTTTGTTCGAAAGAAGGATGGCACATTGAGGATGTGCATTGATTATCGGGATCTCAACAAAGTTACGGTGAAGAATAAATATCCATTGCCTCGCATTGATGATCTGTTTGATCAGTTACAGGGTGCAACTATCTTTTCGAAGATTGATTTGCGGTCGGGGTATCATCAGTTGAAGATAAAGAAGGAGGATATTCCAAAGACTGCATTCAGTACAAGGTACGGGCACTACGAGTTCTTAGTGATGCCGTTTGGATTAACAAATGCTCCTGCAGCATTTATGGATTTGATGAATAGAGTATTTCGGGAATTTCTCGATAAATTTGTGATTGTGTTTATCGATGACATTCTAATTTACTCTAAGAATAAGGAGGATCATGCACTGCACTTGAGAAAGGTGTTAGAGATTCTGAAGGAGAGGCAGTTGTATGCGAAGTTCAAGAAGTGTGAGTTTTGGTTAGACCGAGTTGTTTTCTTGGGACACGTGGTATCGGGAGAAGGAATTTCAGTGGATCCAGGTAAAGTTAAAGCAATCCATGATTGGCCACAACCCTCAAATCCCACTGAGGTTCGTAGCTTTCTTGGATTGGCGGGATATTATCGAAGGTTTGTTGAAGGATTTTCTAAGATTGCTTCACCATTAACACAGTTGACCAGGAAGAATGTGAAGTTCACATGGACGGAGGAACGTGAACAAAGTTTCCAAGAATTGAAGAGACGATTGACATCAGCACCTATCTTAACTATTCCTACGGAGACAGGAAACTTCAAAGTTTACAGTGATGCTTCAAAGAATGGTCTTGGGTGTGTATTGATGCAGAATGGGAAAGTGATAGCATATGCATCCAGACAGTTAAGGGAGTATGAGAAAAATTATCCAACTCATGATTTAGAGTTAGCTGCAGTGGTGTTTGCACTCAAGATATGGAGGCATTATCTGTATGGGGAACGTTGTGAAATCTATACAGATCATAAAAGTTTGAAGTACTTTTTCACTCAGAAAGAGTTAAATATGAGGCAAAGAAGATGGTTGGAATTGGTGAAGGATTATGATTGTGTTATCAATTATCATCCGGGAAAAGCCAATGTGGTTGCTGATGCATTGAGCCGAAAGGCAATACAGAGTGTAGCTGCTATGACCGTAAATCAGAAACCAGAGTTGCTTGATTTGCAAATGATGGGTGTGGAGATCATTCAGGAAGGATCGTTGGAAGCAATGATGGCAGCTCTGACACTTCGACCAACTCTGATGGATAAGATTCAACAGAGCCAACAGGAGGATGAATTGTTTGACAAAATAAAGAATGATATCAGCTCTGGAAAGTCTTCTGACTTCCAATTAGGAGATGATGACGTGATTCGTTATGGAGGTCGATTGTGTCTACCTGAAGTGAATGATATTCGAAAAGAAGTGATGATAGAAGCTCATTCAACACCCTACTCTGTACATCCAGGAGCTACTAAGATGTATAGAGATTTGAAGGCACATTATTGGTGGCCAGGGATGAAGAGAGATGTTGCTCGATATGTGGAGCAATGTTTGACTTGTCAGCAAGTCAAAGCCGAGCATCAGAGACCAGCAGGAACTTTGCAGCCTTTATTTATTCCAGAATGGAAGTGGGAGAATATCACGATGGATTTTGTTATCGGGCTACCGAAGACAGTGAAAGGTCACGATGCCATTTGGGTTATTGTGGATCGATTGACTAAGTCAGCTCATTTTCTTCCTATTAGCTCTACGTATTCCATGGATCGTTATGCCCAACTATATATACAAGAGATTGTCAGACTCCATGGAGTACCACTTACCATTGTGTCAGACAGAGATACGAGATTCTTGTCTGCTTTCTGGAAGAGTTTACATAAGGCGTTGGGGACACAGTTATCTTTCAGTACAGCATTCCATCCACAGACAGATGGTCAATCAGAGCGTACAATACAAATCTTGGAGGATATGCTCAGAGCATGTGTGCTGGATTTTCAAGGTCAGTGGAGTAAATTTTTACCTTTGATAGAGTTCTCGTACAACAATAGTTATCAATCTACCATCGGAATGGCTCCATATGAAGCATTGTACGGGAGAAAGTGTAGATCTCCAGTACATTGGGATGAAGTTGGAGAGAGAAAACTTTTGGGTCCAGACTTGATTCGTGAAATGTCAGAAGCTGTTACCCGTATACGAGAGAAGATGAAAGTTGCTCAAGATCGGCAGAAGAGTTATGCAGACAAACGGAGGAGAGAATTAGAATTTGAAGTGGGTGATCAGGTATTTTTGAAAGTATCTCCAATGAAGGGGATAATGCGGTTTGGAAGGAAAGGAAAACTCAGTCCAAGATATGTTGGTCCGTTCACTATCATTGAGAGAGTTGGCAGTGTTGCCTATAAATTGGAGTTACCAGCATCGATGTCTAGAGTACATGACGTGTTTCATGTATCTGTGTTAAGGAAGTATGTTCCAAATCCATCTCATGTTCTCAGACAGGAACCAGTTGAGTTGAAAGAAGATTTGAGTTATGAGGAAGTACCAGTTGAGATCTTGTGGCGAGAAGTGAAGAGGCTCAGAAATAAAGAAATATCATTAGTAAAGGTATTATGGAGGAATCAACTAGTTGAGGAGGCTACTTGGGAAAGAGAGGATGAGATGATGGCTAAATATCCAGATCTCTTCAGGTAAGTAAATTTCGAGGACGAAATTTTTATAAGATGGGGAGGATGTGATACCCGAGCTTCTCACTACTCATGTGTCAATATAATTTAATTTGTGTTATGTGCATTTTATAATTACGTGATAATTATTTTTACATTTTAATTATCTTTACATTTTATTTGAGACATACATGATAAACTTGGTGACAATATGTGAATATATGGGTGCATAAATATTTACGTGCATTAATTTGGATATATGAGTAAATTATTTTATGAGTATAAATACATTTTTCTTAATTATTAAGTATCACACATGTTCTCGTAATAACAATAGTGGTAAGAAAGTGTACTCGTATGTGTATTAATTTGTAAATGTATTATATCTTAGTTATTAAGTATTGCACGTATATTCGTAATGGATAATAATAATAATATGCTTCTTCATCTTTTAGTGGTACACGTGTGTTATACCACTTTGGACTTCAAAGATTATTAAGAATAAATAAGTGAAGAATGGGTAAGGATGGATAAAACGTAATCCCCAAGTTTTCAATTTAGTATATATGTTAACTATATGTGTGAATAAGAGGCAGCCACAATATTATTAAATATATATATATATATATATATATATATATTAATAATAGTAAGTAGTTGATAAGTTTGATAATTGTCGGCTTACCTCAAATTTGGCCATCTATATAAACCCCATAAGGGTTAATTTGTGGAAAAGCAGCACTGTTCGAGAGAGAGAAAAGAGAGAGAGAGAAGAAGAAAGGGAGAGAGAGAGAAGAAAGGGAGAGAGAGGAGAGAAAGAGGAAGAAGAGAGAGAGAAGAGGGAGCGCGTCGGAACGTGCGTGTCGGAGCGAATTAGTTACAGTTCTTTACGGGGTTTATATTACTGTCGGAATCCAGGTAAGTAGAAGTCCAACTACAATGCGTAAACATGTTATTTGTGACTTATTTGTAATTAATATGTGATAATTATGTTATGGATTATTTGTAATCAGTTTAATTACAACATGAATTATTTGAATTAATTTGTTATACAAGTTGTGGATCTATGTGATTTGAAATAATATTATTGTTCTATATAGATCTGTGTGATTTGAAACTATTGAAAATAAATTTGTATGGCTTGAGAAGATATTGGTTATAAGGATCTGTGGGATCCAAGATGAAGTTTTATTCCAAGAAGAGATCCGTGTGATCCCAGGGTGAAGTGATTATTCTATAAATGAATCTATGGGATTGAGGTGAAGTTGTTATTTCAGAAGTGGATTTGTGTGAATTGAAATTAAGTTGTTGATTTATTGTGATTAAATGTTGATATTGATATTGTAAATGGTTTATGATGCACATTTAATTGTTTTGGGTGCATACCATGCATAAACATGAAAAGTGTTTTCCTCAAAATTAATAAGATACTAATGGTGTGTGCGGCCACTATATATGCATCTCTGTCAGGGTTCGGAAAAATCGTTCCCGACATTTTTATTAGGGGTTCGGAAAAATCGTCCCCACCACTTTGCCAGAGTTCGGAAAAAATCGTTCTCGGCACTATTTTCGGGGTTCGGAAAAATCGTCCCCATTGGGCTCATTTGGGGTGCATATCATAAGTGTGTCGTGGGGATCCCGCAATGTGAACAGTTTTCAAAATAAAAGAAATCAATTAGAAAAATTAGAACATAGGCGATAGAGAACTAAATGCATTCTCATGCACTGACATGCATGATTTCTACTTACTGAGATTTTTATCTCACTAGTTTATGCATTGTAGGTGAGCCTGTTGATGATTGAGTTTGTGATGTGACTGTGCAAGCTGTGGAGCTCCTTCAAGGTTTTGAGCGGATGTACATAGATGACGACCTGTTGGGCTAGGCCGTGGGTTTATTTTGTTTCCGCTGATGTTTGGTGGTGTAATATAATAAGTATTATCACATGTTTGGGTGGTTTGAAGTGGTGTCAGAAACCAGTATGTATGTTGAACTGGTGTGATGGTATTGGTTATAAGCATATTATGTGAAAAAAAAAAAATTTATATGCAGGTTTTTATAATGATGATGTTTATGTTAAATAGTATTTGAATTATAAGTTATGTAAGGTGGGTCGTATCAGTTGGCATACTTGAAAAGGTTTATATCAAACTGGGCCCGTCGATGCTAACCATTTAGTCATCTCATGAAGAATGGAAGCACATTTGAATGGGATGAAACTTGCGATAATATTTCAATGGCATTAAAGAATACTTGATGAAGGCACCGCTGTTGGGTGCTCCAATATCGGGATGCCGATTAATCCTTTATTTAGCTGCTCAAGATCATTCTGTCGGAGCTTTGCTTGCCTAAGAAAATGATGATGGCAAAGAAAGAGCTCTATATTATCTAAGTAGAACCATGACTCCAAACGAGTTAAAATATTCACCCATTGAGAAGATCTAGTTATCTCTTATATTCATGATTTAAAAGTTAAAGCATTATTTCCAAGCACATACTTTCCGTTTGGTTTCAAAAGCTAACCAACTAAAGTTTGTTATGTCAAAGCTAGTACTCTCTGATCGGATTGTAAGATGGTATCTCCAACTCCAACAGTTTGAGATCGTGTACGTCCCTCAAAAGGCTGTAAAAGGATAAATGTTTGCAGATTTTCTAGCTGATCAACCAATGCCTGCTGAATGGGAACTCTCTGATGAACTCCCAGATAAAGATGCTTTCGCTGTTGAGATAGCTTCTCCTTGGAAGATGTATTTCGATGGAGCATCTCATAAAGAAGGAGCCGGTGCCGGAGTTGTATTTGTAACATCCAGTGGTGAGGTTCTACCATTCTCGTTTTCCTTAATGAAGAATTGCTCAAATAATGTGGCTGAATATCAAGCGCTCATTCTTGGTTTAAAAATGGCTGTTGACATAAAACAACTACACCTTAGGGTGAATGGTGATTCGTTATTGGTGATAAATCAACTCCTTGGAGTGTATGAGTGAAGAAGCCTGAGTTACTCCCATACAATAAGTATGCTCAAAAGTTGATGGGTTGGCTTGGTGACGTTGATATAAAGAATATGTGTAGAAGAGAGAATAAGCAAGTTGATGCCCTCGCTAAGCTAGCATCAACTATAGTTATGCCAGAGGCGGAAATTCACATACTAGTATATATAAGTTGGGTTATACCACCGATCTTCGAAGATGAAGATTATGAAGAAGTTAAAAATCATGTGGTGGAAGTTTTTGAAATCAAAGAAGAAGATTGGCGCCAACCACTCGTGGATTATCTGAATTATGATAAGTTGCCAAACGATCCATGCTAAAGGGTTGATATTCGGCATCGAGCGACTTGATTCTTTTACTTCAAAGGCACACTTTATAGAAGATCATTTGATGGAGTTTTCTTGAGATGCCTGAGTAAGGAAGAAGCTGCTCAAGCAATGGAAGAATCTCATTTTGAAATTTACGGTGCTCATCAATTTGGGCCGAAGCTACATTTCAGAATAAAAAGAATGGGTTACTATTAGACCACAATGGTGAAAGATTGCATGGATTACGCACAAAGATGTCAAGCTTGCCAGTTCCATGGAAATTTGATTCATCAACCTTCAGAGCCTTTGCATCCGACAGTCGCTTCATGGCCTTTTGATGCTTGGGGTTTAGATGTGGTGAGGCCGCTCACATAGTCTTCTGGTGAACATCTCTACATTCTTGCTGCAACCGACTACTTCTCAAAGTGGGCCGAAGCTGTACCTCTAAGGGAAGTGAAGAAAGAGAATATTGCTGATTTCATTCAGATCAACATCATTTATAGATATGGTGTTCCTCGCTACATCATCACTGATAATGGAAAGCCGTTCAGCAACTGTTGGATTGATAAGTTGTGTGAGAAGTTCGACTTCAAACAGAGGAAGTAATTAATGTAAAACGCAGCTGTCAATGGTCTTGCCGAAGCTTTCAATAAAACCTTGTACAGTTTGTTGAAGAAAGTTGTCTCCAAGTCAAAAAGAGATCGGCATGAAAGAATAAATGAAGCTTTATGGGCGTACCGCACCTTTTATAAAACACCAACTCAGGCCACTCCGTATTCGTTGGTGTATGGTGTTGAAGCTATTGTGACTCTTGAAAAAAAAGTCCTTCTTTGAGGATGGCCATACAAGATGGCCTTACCAAAGAAAAAAAATGCAAATTTGCGCCTTCAAGAGTTGGAAGCATTAGATGAGAAAAGGTTGGAAGCACAACAAAGATTTGAGTGTTACCAATCTCGCCTTTCGAGAACATTCAATAAAGAAGTGAAGGTACGTTCTTTTCAAGTTGGTGATTGATGTGTATTTTCTCAACACACAATTAATCCTCAAGTATGAAAGATATCAATTGTAGTTTCGAAGGTGACCAAGTTATATATCGAACCCAAGGGATGGATAAATATCAATTTAAATATGTTCTAGTAAACTAAGACTATGTTGGAAATTTAATAGTTGTGGTGTTGAATTAAGTAACGAATAACAATCGAAATAACAAGTAAAATAACAAGAAGAAGAGATAGTAGGTTGTGATCAAGTAAGATGATAGGTAGTTCTTCAGGTCATCCAGCTCCACTTATAAATTCGTACTTTCGTGTGATGGTGTCTGACTCTGCCTTGTGGTTTATAGACGCATCACTAAACCATGTAAATTCACTCTATAGACACAAGTAAATATGTGTATGACACGTGTGAATATCATCGGAGTAAGACATATAATTCACCCCCTTTCTAGGTACTATCATAATCAATTATTTCCCGTCCACTTAGTACTCTAACCCGATTTGATCTCCCTTTACAGGTACTATGAAATTATATTCTTTATCCTACTTAGTAACTCGAATATGATTCAATTAACAAGTATTCATATAAAATAGTTCTAATAAGACTTCGGAATCCCTTCACTTAGAATTATAACATAAAACTCTGCTCAGTAGTGAATGCACTCAACCAATAACCACGTTATGTATTCAGACTCTACACAACAATTATTGATGCACAAAACGACCGTAAGTATGGATTAAAAACGTGCAATCATATATAAAATAAACCACAAGTAGTGTTGTACGGAGTTTACACACGAAAGACAAATTAACTCATGAAACCTTCATAAACCTAGAACTACCGAAGCGGCTCTAGCCCATGATTGATCTAGAACAATCATGGTTAGTTGGACCAATCTTACTTGAATCTCCAGTAGAACTCTGTCACAGCCCCTCCGGATGACGGACGATCGATCTCCTCCCAACTCTACGTCTCCACGTCTTCTTGTATGATCGATTCTCTTTCCACTGTTGCATAAGCCTTCTTTTATACTTGTAATCATGTCTTATGGGCTTGGAATGGGCTTTTTAAGTGATCACACGCATTGACGGTGCAAAAATACGAATATGGTAAGTTCCCGAGCATCGATTCGACCTCCATAACAGGTCGAATCAACCACCACAAGTCGAACCAGAGGTCAAACCAGCCTATTGTAAGTCCCAGGTGTTTGATTCGACCATCTGACCAGGTCGAATCAATGCGACGATGTCGAATTGGCTCCCAGCCAATCGATTCGACATCCTTCAATTGTGGTCGAATCCACCTTCTGTACAAGTTGTGTCACCAATTCGACCTGAAGGGCAGGTCGAATTGACCTTCTTCAGGTCGAATCAAACTCCTGCTTCTCCTAAATGGATGGCTTCGACTTCCTTTTTTCCGTATTCAACAATTCCACTCCGATTTCCTTCGAAAAACCACTCAAATAGCTCCATCAACACATGATTCATGCCTTTTCACAATATTTATCGGTTTTCAACCAATTTCATCCTTCAAACACTCCATAATAGCACAAATCCAGGTGCAAGATTCATGAATTTACACACTCATCAAACCCTCAAACTTACATGTTGCTCGTCCCGAGGCAATGCAATCAAATCAAGGAGTCGTGTATAATTCACAAGAATCACCAAGTACAAAACATATTATACATGCAACTTCATCAATTAAAAACAAGTATTCCTGCATCATACATATCATTCATGCAAAACATCACCCAATCATATTGTCATTCGGAGTACTAAGTCATCTAGCTCACAAGTTAAGTGTTTACTCTCTCACTCAAGTGCTAATTGCACTTAACAGGTTAGTGTATACACTCATACTCAATCCATATTCACGTGTAACCATAAGCTTGACAAGGGTCTCAAAAATCAACTCACAATCAACTAATGACTAGGATCACAAAGGATTTGTCTTTGGGTTGTAATGTTGGCTATTTGGAAAGTGTAGAAAAATTTAGATAAGTGACTCAAACACTAATTAAGAGTTACCTTGGAGGTTCTTTCTTTCTTCATTCGGCTACATATTCTCCTCCAATTTCTTCTCTTGCACTTGCAATTTTCGAACTTTCCTTCTCTTCCTTGCATCAACATCATTCTTCTTTTCATAGTTCGGGTACCGGTTGTAGGCACTACCCTTTTTGACAGCAATCGGGGTACCAGTTTCAGGCACTACCCCTAAACAAGATTTAACCATACACTTTTCTTACTTTACTCAACCATATTATATCTTCCTTCTTCCTCTTTCAATACTTATTCACCTCAACTCTCTACCAATGAATAGGGTATTTAAACAAAGCTCAAGTAAAGGTAAAATATGGCTCTCATATTCGACTTGCTAAAGAAAAAGCTTTTTAAGGCTTAAACGGGGCTACCAAAGATATACATAATCAACGGGAAAGGTAAAATTAGGCCAAGTAACTCAATTAATCAAGAATGGCCTAAGATCATATCCTAGCAAATCATCAATTGTAAGTCTCACACAAGACTCCAAGCCAAGTTCTAGAATACGTTCATATGAATGATTCCCTCAAGAATAAACTATCATGATCAAGCATGATTAAAAGGCTCAAATCCTCACATAGGTAAATAGAATCCGAAGTACTCCTCATAGCACATAATCAAGACCAATTTCACAAGAACTCTACATACTTATCAAATTATACATGCTTCTCATCAATGAAAATTAACACATGAACATATGAATGCACAAAATCAACAAACCTGGCCCAATTTGACCTTGATTTGACCTGTCTACGAGGTCGAATTGAATCCATCGTGATCGAATCAACCTACTGGACAACTCTCTCCTGCGATTCGACCTTAATTCGACTTGGTCCCCTGGTCGAATAGACATGCTCTTGGTCAAATTAACATTCTGTAAGATTCAGGTCACCGATTCGACCTCAATTTGACCTGAGCTGCTGGTCGAATTGAAGCAGTCATGGTCGAATCAGTTCACTGGAAGATTTTACATTCTGATTCGACCTCGATTCGACCTGGGCCTCAGGTCGAATTGGGCTACTGAACGATTTTTGCCCCTCGATTCGACCTGAATGCTTGGATTTGACCATGCTCCCTGGTCGAATTGGCTCCCTGATTCTCCAAAACTGAGTTTTCTCCATCCCCTACACACTTCAAGCTTAAAAACAAACATTAGGCACCAAAATAGAGCATAACTTCATCAAGAATCAATCATAAAACTTAACATTCATGAATAACTTCGCAAATGACACAAAACACGGAACAAAACACCACTAAACATTAGGCAAATTATAAAAAATCGACACATAAAAACCGGTTAAAGTTTCAATATGCCGCAAAAATTAACTCTCTAACAAACGTTACAAAGAAAAGATTATATTATTGGTGCTTATTGAGGTAAGTACATCACACCCCCCAAACTTAGTAGAAACTATAGTTGAAACTAAGTTTGCAAAGAGATGTAATTGCCGATAACTAAGCGCTTCAAATATAAAAATTTCTTACTCACACAAAAGAAATAAAGCAATAAACGGAAGAAAAAGCCCCCAACAGGCGCTCATATTTAACGTCGAAGAGTCACGACGGTACCAAATCAGATCAAGGTATCTTCAAAGATGACGCAAGCATCATCTGGCAATCTATAGTGCTTCAATTGATGCCTATTCGCCACGATAATGTCTCCATCTTTGTCAATAAGCTCAAAACTTCCCCTCCACAGGCTCTATGAATCATGAACGGACCCGTCCATTTTGATTTTAATTTCCCTGCGAAAAACTTCAAACGAAAGTTAAAAAGTAATACCTCATCACCTTGTTTGAACTCTTTGTATGAGATTTTAGAATCATGCCACTTCTTCATCCTTTCCTTGTGAATCTCAGAATTCTTGTAAGCACGACTCCTAAACTCATCAAGTTGATTAATGTGAGTCATCCTCAACTCTCTCACATCCTTAAGAGACAAGTTCTAGCTCCTCAAAGTCCAAAAAGCTTTGTGTTGGATCTCCACAGGCAAGTGGCACGGCTTTCCATAGATAATTTGGTACGGTGACATATCTAACACCGTCTTATAAGCAGTTCGGAATCCCCATAACATATCATCGAGCTTAATAACCCAATCTTTCATATTGGTTCCTACTACCTTCTCCAAGATTTGCTTCACTTGACGGTTAGAGACCTTCGCTTGCCCATTCGCTTGAGGATGATTGGGTGTAGTAACCCTATGCTTGACACCATAATCCTTAAGCACCTTTTCCAGAAATTTATTGACGAAGTGAGACCCTCCATTACTCACTAGTGCTCTAGGGACTCCAAAGCGGGAAAATATATGTTTCTTCAAGAAAGATATGACAGTCCTTGAATCATTCAAGCGATTAGGAATGACTTCCACCCACTTAGAAACATAATTCACAACTAAAAGGATGTAGAGAAATCCAATAGACGGAGGAAAAGGCCCCATATAATCGATCCCCCACACATCGAAGATCTCTACAACAATGCTCGGCTGAAGTGGCATCTCATCTCTCCTACTTGTATTCCCCATACGCTGACATCTATCACACGACGCCACATAGGTTTCACAATCTTTAAACAAAGTAAGCCAATAGAGAGCAGATTGAAGTACCTTAGCTGCTGTCTTTTGAGATTCGAAGTGTCCCCCATTCGATTGTGCATTCCAAAACTCGAGAACACTCTCCATCTCCATCTCGGGCACACAACTACAGATGATAGAATCCGTGCATATTTTGTAAACAAACGGAACATATCATATAAAAGTCTCAACATCTCTTTTGAATTTGGTAAGTTGATACCGGTTGAGATCTCTCGGAATTTCACCCACGACAATGTAATTGACATAATCCGCATACCATGGATCAACCCCTTCTGCAGCAACCACACACGCTCGTTCAGCCCCTTCAACGACACAGCCATAATCTTCTCATCTGGGAACATTTCCTCAATATAATTGAAAGAATCATCACAATGATCCCTTGTCTCTAACCTCGATAAGTGATCAGCCAATACGTTCTCTGTACCTTTCTAATCTCGGATCTCCAAATCAAACTCTTGAAGTAGAAGAATCCATCTTATGATCCTCAGCTTCGTCTCCTTCTTCTCCATCAAGTACCGAATCACAGAGTGATCCGTGTACACTATAGTTTTCATGCCAACCAAATACTGTCGAAACTTGTTGAATGTATACACCACAGCCAAGAACTCCTTTTCAGTCACAGTGTAGTTCTTTTGTGCTGCATCAAATGTCTTGCTCGCATAGTAGATGGCGCAGAACTTCTTCTCCCTCAGCTTCCCAAGCACCACTCCAAGTGCTACATCACTTGCATCACACATAAGTACAAACGGCTGAGTCCAATCTGGTGTGATCAAGATAGGTGCAGTAATAAGTGCCTCTTTCAAAACCTGAAAACTGTTAGACATTCATCATCAAAAACAAAAGGAACATCCTTTTCAAGCAAATGAGATAAGAGCTTGGAGTATTTCAAGAAGTCTTCGATAAATCTTCTATAAAATCTGGCATGTCCAAGAAAGGACCACACTCCTCTTTCATTGGTCGGTGGTTGAAGCTTCTCAATTGCCACCACTTTGGCTCTATCCACCTGCAATCCCTTGGCAGAAACATGATGCCCAAGAACAATCTCATCTCTCACCATGAAGTGACACTTCTCCTAATTCAAAGACAAGATTAGTTTCTTGACATCTCTTTAACACAGTAGCAAGGTTAGATAAACAAATATCAAAGGAGGAACCAAATATAGAAAAATCATCAACCCATCAAAAATTGTCATCATGCATCACTGAAAAGTAGCAGGCGCATTACATAATCCAAATGGCATCTTTCTAAAAGCAAAAGTCCCGTACGGGCAAGCTATAATTTGATTATAACCCGAGTACCCATCCAAGAAATAATAGAACTCATACCCTGCGAGACGATCAAGCATTTGATCCATGAAAGGAAGGGAAAAGTAGTCTTTGCATGTATTTTCATTAAGTTTCCTGTAATCGGTACACACACGCCATACCGTTGGAATCTTAGTAGCTATTGCCTCACCATCTTCAGTTTTCTTAATAGCCATGCCCTCCTTCTTAGCTACAACATGCAATGGACTCACATGGGGGCTATCACTAATAGGATTTATAATACCGGCATGTAACCACGCTAGGATTTGCTTCCTAATAACCTCTTGAATCGCGGGATTCACCCTCCGCTGATTTTAGATACTACTCTTAGCCTCATCTAACAACCTTATCTTATGCATGCAATATGAAGGATTAATGTCTTTCAAATCATCAAGAGACCACCCAATCGCATACTTGTACTTTCTAAGAATATCTAACAACTCCTCAAGTTGATCATCATCAAGGGAAGAAGATACTATTACCGGATATTTTTAATTATCACCAAGAAAGGCATACTTCAAGTATTCCGGTAACGGTTTCAGTTCCTCTCTCTTTTCTTCCATCGGATTGCTCTCTCGATCCAACAGCAAGTACTTCCTAGTCCATTTTACTTCTTCAACCTTAGTGTTCTCCAATGCATACCTGTCATCACCCAAAGCAAGTAAGTTTTCAAGATATTCAATACATACCTCATTGGAGAGACCATCAAGCTCCGTAGTGGGATAAGTAAGAGACTCCATCAAGCATGTCTCAAGAGGGTCCTTAGACAGGATCAAAGACATATTTCCTTTACAATCTCCTCCACCACATCAATACTATGATATTGAGACTCCATGGACATCTTCATTGCTTTGTCAAGGTTGAATACCACCTTTTCTTTATCCATCCACAACCTTAACTCCCCCTTTTGAACATCAATCATGGCCCCAGCAGTGGCAAGGACAGGTCTCCCCAAGATAAGAGGGATATTATCCTTGTCATCATCCATCTCAAGTACAAGAAAATCCACAGGAAAGACTAGTTTCTCCACTTTGACAAGAACGTCTTCAATGATACCTTTTGGAAACATCATCGACCCGTCCGCCAATTGTAGAGCAACTGTTGTAGGAGATAACTCTCCCAAACCAAGCCTTTGAAAGATAGACAATGACATCAAATTGATGTTTGGCCCAAGATTGCACAAGGCTCGCCGTGCCGGCCCTTTTCCAATCTCACACAAGATAGTGAAGCTTCCCGGATCCTTCATCTTCTGTGGCAGCTTCCTTTGGATGATCGAGCTGCAATTTTCAGACAAGTTCACCATCTCAACTACGTTCAAGTTTCTCTTTTTCAACAATATATCCTTAAGGAATCGGGCATAGTACGACATCTCCAATATTGCCTCAGAGAAAGGAATACTCAAACTTATCTTATTTATGATATCTGAAAACTTCTTGAACTTCTCTTCCAATCCCTTCTTAACCAGCTTATAAGGAAATGACGGAGGTATCTTTGTTTTGGGAATACCCTATTCATCACGTTCGACTTTCTCCGCTTTATCCTTCTCGGCTCTCAACCTCTTGGCTCTTTCCCACTTCTTCTCTGCTACTATCTCTGTATTCTGCTCATTCGGAACCAATAGAGTAATGTTCACATCAAGAAAAGTGTTCGGTGATGAAACAGGTGCAGTACGGGGCAATTCGACCTGGATTCAACCTGAAGGTCTGGTCGAATCGGGCACATAGTGGTCGAATTGATCTTCTGGAACACAATTATCCCTCTGTCCCACCGATTTGACCTGGATTCGACTTGAAGGTCTAGTCGAATCAAAGTTTCCCTGGTCGAATCAACTCACTGTATGATTTCTAACCTCTGATTCGACCTGAAGGTCTGGTCGAATCAATAGGATGCTGGTCGAATCGGGCTTTTGATAAAATAGAGTGCTCTGGACGGGTGGATTTGACCTGAGGGCCAGGTCGAATCAACTTGATGTTGGTCAAATCGTGCTTCTGATAGAATAGAGTGTTCTGGATGGGTTGATTCGACCTGGATTCGACCTGAGGGCCAGGTCAAATCGATTGGACGTTGGTCGAATCGAGTCTCTTTTATTTCCAGATCACGTCCAGTAGGCCAATTTAACCTCCCCTGTTGAATTTGACCTGTGGTGTAGGTCGAATCGGGGTCGAATTGAGCTCTTGAGGTCTCCAATTTTGATTCCGACCTCATCGGTCCCTCGTACTGTGTTCCAAACCTCAATGTTATGGCATTGCAGAACTTTGGATTCTCAATACTTTGAGACGGGAGCTTCCCTTTCTCAATAGTTTGAGTGAGCTTGTTAACACTTCCTACCATCTCCCCCATCAACAATGTAAGATCCTTCACTTGCTTGGATAAATCCTCATAGCTTACATCAATCTTCTTCTCTAATTTGGCCTCAAGACGATCCACTCTAGCATCATTCATAGCCATATACCTGTTCACCGTATCTTTAAAACCGGGCTTTCCTTCTTCCACTTTTGTACCTGGATCAACACCCATCGGAGGTTGAATTGCATTATTCAGATTGCTCCATGAAAACTCCGGCCTCCTAGGCTGTTGAAAATTACCCAGGGGACCACAGTTGTTGTAGTTCCTTTGGTAATTCTGGTTGCCTTGATTTTGATACCTTGTCCCTTGAATACTTTGGCCCATAGCATAGTTTGCTTCTTCCATATCATCTTGGATCGTTCCATCATTCATAACTTCATGCTGTATGATTGGTACGTGTTGAGATATATCGCTGATTTACTTTTGTTTCGATTCAAGTAGCTTGTTGATATTCGACAAGCTAAAGACGATCTCATCTTCTCTACTTGTTTTCACCATAGCATGTTCAACCTTAGCCACTTTTCCAAGGACGTAAGTACCTTTCACTCTATCAGTTGGCCAATCTCTCAAGTTCATCGAAATATCTTCAAACAACTTCTCGGCCTCTACGGATGATTTAGTAAGCAATGATCCATTAGAAGAAGCATCCAATAACATACGTGAATCACAGTCCAATCCATTATAGAATATGCTGATATATTAAGCTTTAGATAGCCCATGTTGAGGACACTTACGAAGCATGTCCTTGAATCTGTCCCAAGCTTCATGAAACTTCTCTCAACTACCGATAGCAAATTGGTTAATGTCTTGCTTCATCTTGAACACCTGTGAAGGTGGCATGTATCTCTCCAAGAACTTCAACTTCAATTGCTCCCAAGTAGTGCATTCAGCTGCATTGATAGTATCGTACAATATCTCGCCCTTTCAGTAAGCGAGAATTTAAATAAGAGGATATTCCTAGCATCTTCATGTTCTCCTGCGTCTTTTTTAGTACTGGCATAGCCCAAGAACTTGTTTAGATGCTGCTGCGGATCCTCGAAAGACCCTCCTGAAAAGGAGTTCCTTTTTGTCATGCTAATAAGAGCGGGGTGAAGATCGAAATCCGCATTAGCCCCCCTTGCTCCTAGAAGATCAAAGTGTCTAGCCCCGTTATTCTTGAAGACTTCACGGATGGCCAGATTATCCAGATTAGCCCTTTCGTTGGCCATATCGACTTTCTCTGCTTTTGCTGTCAAATCAACCACAGTTTCAGTCACTTCCGAGTTCGGTTCGTCCACTTCAACTCCAAAATTCAGAGCTGTAGTTGGTTTTTCTTTCTTATTCGTACTCTTCTTCTTCTTCCTCGATGATGCTCCGATCTCAGGATTATATGGTTCTAATTCACTTTCTTTGATCTCGTGAGCATACACCTGAAAAAAATAAGAGTTAAAATAGTAAAATAAAAAAATAGTCCTAATGAACTAGAAATAACAAAAAGATATTTTAAGCCGTCCCCGGCAACGGCGCCAGAAACTCGATGGGCATTTTCTCAACACACAATTAATCCTCAAGTATGAAGGATATCAATTGTAGTTTCGAAGGTGACCAAGTTATATATCGAACCCAAGGGAATGATAAATATCAATTTAATTATGTTCTAATAAACTAAGACTATGTTGGAAATTTAATACTTGTGGTGTTGAATTAAGTAACGAATAACAATCGAAATAACAAGTAAAATAACAAGAAGAAGAGATAGTAGGTTGTGATCAAGTAAGATGATAGGTAGTTCGTCAGGTCATTCAGCTCCACTTATTAATTTGTACATTCGTATGACGGTGACCGACTCTCCTTGTGGTTTATGGATGCATCACTAAACTATGCAAATTCACTCTATAGACACAACTAAATATGCGTATGACGCGTGTGAATATCCTCGGAGCAAGAGATATAATTCACCTCCTTTCTAGGTACTATCATAATCAATTATTTCCCGTGCACTTAGTACTCTAACCCAATTTGATCTCCCTTTATAGGTACTATGAAATTATACTCTTTATCATACTTATTAACCCGAATATGATTCAATTAACAAGTATTCATATAAGATAGTTCTAATATGACTTCGGAATCCCTTCACTTAGAATTATAACATAAAACCCTGCTCAGCAGTGAACGCACACAACCAATAACCACGTTATGTATTCAGACTCTATACAACAATTATTGATGCATAAAACGACCGTGAGTATGGGTTAAAAATGCGTAATCTTTTATAAAATAAACCACAAGTAGTGTCGTTCGAATTTTACACATGAAAAATAAATTAACTCATGAAACCTTCATAACCCTAGAACTAGCGAAGCGGCTCTAGCCCATGATTGATCTAAGAATAATCATGGTTAGTTGGATCGATCTTACTTGAATCTCCAGCAGAACTCTGTCACAGCCCCTCCGGATGATGGACGATCGATCTCCTCCTAACTCTACGTCTCCACGTCTTCTTGTATGATTGATTCTCTTTCCACTATTGCATAAGCCTTCTTTTATACTTGTAATCATGTTTTCTGGGCTTGGAATGAGCTTTTTAAGTGATCACACGCATTGGTGGTGCAAAAATATGGATATGGTAAGTTTCTAAACATCGATTCGACCTCCACAATAGGTCAAATCAACCACCACAAGTCGAACCAGAGGTCAAACCAGCCTACTATAAATCCCAGGCGTTCAATTCGACCAACTGACCAGGTCGAATCAATGCGACGAGGTCGAATTGGCATCCCAGCCAATCGATTCGATCTTGATTCGACCTGATGCTCAGGTCGAATCCTTCAGTCGTGGTCAAATCCACCTTCTGTACAAGTTGTGTCACCAATTCGACCTGAAGGGCAGGTCGAATTGACCTCCTTCAGGTCGAATCAAACTTCTGCTTCTCCCAAACGGATGGCTTCGACTTTCTTTCTTCCGTATTCAACACTTCCACTCCGATTTCCTTCAAAAAACTACTCAAATAGCTCCATCAACACATGATTCATGCCTTTTCATAATATTTATCAGTTTTCAACCGATTTCATCCTTCGAACACTCCATAATAGCACAAATTCAGGCACAAGATTCGTGAATGTACACACTCATCAGTGACTTAGTGCTTGCTATGAGAAGACCTATAGTAGTCAATCATCATGTTGGAAATAAATTTCAACCCAAATGGGATAGCCCTCATGTTGTGAAAGAAGCCTGCATAAATGGCGCCTACAAATTGATCTTAGAAGATGGCGTGAATATTGGCCCCATAAATGGAAAATTTTTTAAATGCTACTAAGCATAAAAAAAATACATGCATGATGAGAGTGTAAAATTCACATGTTTTGGGCTCGGATTTGTATGGAAGTTGAGTACGATTGGGTCTATTATCAAGATGAATTGGGTTGTTTATAGAAAATCCATGATTCAGAGGCTACTGAGGCTTTTTGAGCATATTTATACAGGAAAATACGTCTTAAGGGCTCGGAATTGGAAGAAATAGTTTTTGAGGCATTGTTTGAAGGTTGTTCGACCTCAGAGGCTTGTTCGACCATCATCACTTTGGTTGAATAAGGGGGAGCCAAGTCGAACAAAATATGCAAAAACATACAGAAACATTGCTCGACCAATAGAGTCCGTTCGACTAGCATCATCTTGGTCGAACGGATGAAGTTTGTCCAAAAATATGCAAAACTTACAGAGAGTTTGCTCGACTAGCGTTCGACTAGGAGGCTTTGCTCGACCAATGAAGGTCTAGTCGAACAGAATTTTGCTGGTGCTATTTTATGTAATTCTGGGTTTCTTTTACCAAATTGGACGTATGCCTCAAGTAAAAGCCCATCAAAGATCTGTGAGGAGCACTTTACAAATATAAAAGGGGATGCAGAGTACATGAAGAAGAGAGTTAGATTCCACATTCATCCTACACCACATCCAAACCCTAACTCCAATCTATGGAGCTATAGAGCGAGGTTCGTCTGTCGAACCAAGTGAGAACCACGTGAAGATTTAAGATGGAGAGAGTCGCGACGGCGCCCGCATCTAGGGTTTGCTTCGCTTCTTAATTTATCTTATAATTTTCAAGACTACGGGTAAGATCCTACCAACCACCATGATTGTTCCTAAATCAATCATGGGCTAGAACCGCTTCAGTAGTTCTAGGATTACGAATGTTTTATGAATTGATTTATTTTCCATGTGTAAACTCCGTACAACACTACTTGTGGTTTATTTTATATAAGATTATACTTTTTAAATTCATACTCACAGTCATTTTGTGTATCATTAACTGTTATGTAGAGTTTGAATACATATCTTGTTTATTGGTTGAGTGCGTTCACTGCTGAGCAGGATTACATGTAATAATTCTAAGTGAATGGATTCCGAAGTCTTATTAGAACTATCTTATATAAATACTTGTTAATTGGATACAATTTGGGTTAATAAGTAGGATAAAGAGTATAACTTTATAGTACCTATAAAGGGAGATCATATCGTGTTAGAGTACTAAGTGTACGGGAAATAATTGATACTGATAGTACCTAGAAAGGGGGTGAATTATATTTCTTGCTTCGAGGATATTCACACGTGTCATACACTTATTTGCTTGTGTCTATAGAGTGAACTTGCATGGTTTAGTGATGCGTCCATAAACCATAAGGCAGAGTCGGACATCAATACATGAAAAAGAAATAATAAGTAAAACTGGATGACCTGAAGAACTACCTAATTTCTCATTTGATCACAGTCGTATCATCTGTACTGCTTACTATTTTAATTGTTATTTTAATTATTTATTGCTTAGTTACTTAATATTCACAACCATCTTGCTTTAATAGTCTTAATAAATTAGAACTTAATTGAATTAATAATAATCTGTCCCTTGGGTTCGATAATCACTTGATCGCCTATCAAAACTTTTGAAAATAGGATTATTGAGCTGTAAATTATATTAGCTAGATGTCATGTTAATTTTTAGTAAGTTCTTTTATTATTTCCCTCTAAATCAGTGATTCTAGTCCTGATATTGGGCTGTAGTTATACTATAATTATTATGTAAAATCACTATAAAATCAATCTCAATAGAAGAGAAAATTATTCCCTCAATTTATCTCTTTCAAGTTGGTACCAGAGCCAACCCTTTTCTGTCCATTTTTCTTCTCTGCACCTTTACCCTAAGCCAGAACCATGTTAGAAATTTCCATCGAATCCACCACAATTCCGCAATCCTCAGTGACCAAAGATCCGCAGTCCTCAGTGACCAGAGATCTACCAAAAACAACCCATGATTCACACCCTGTCCAAATCACCACCATCAAACTGAATGGTGATAACATCTTGCGCTGGTCCCAATCAGTGATAATGTATATTCGGGGCCGAGGAAAGATGGGATATCTAACAGGTGAAAAGAAAAATCCATCGAAAGAGGATCCAATGTTTGCTACATGGGACGCTGAAAATTCCATGATAAAGACGTGGCTGGTAAACTCCATGGAAGAGGAGATTGGTGCAAATTATATGTGTTTTCCTATGGCTCATGAATTGTGGGAAAATATAAATCAGATGTATTCTGATTTAAGGAATCATTCTCAAATTTTTGAGTTGACTCTCAAACTTGGTGAATTGCGACAAGGATACGAAATAGTGACCAGGTATTTCAACTCTTTGAAGAGACTCTGGCAGGACCTTGATCTCTTTGATGCTCATGAGTGGAAGAATATTGAAGATGGACAACACCACAATAAAACAGTGAAAAATGACCGTATTTTCAAGTTTTTGGTTGGCCTCAACGTCGAGTTCGACGAGGTAAGGAGGAGAATCATTGGTAGGAGCCGCTGCCACCTCTCGGCGAAGTCTTCTCTGAAGTTAGGAGGTAGGAGAGTCGGAGGAATGTTATGCTCGGCAAGAAAGGACCTACTGCTGTTTTTGAAGGTTCTGCCCTCACTTCTACAGCCCTAAACATACGCAAAGGTGCTGTCAATTTGTGTAAATTGGAGGAGAAACCAAGTGTATTGTGCGGCTATTGCAACAGGCAACGTCACACATGAGAAACATGATGGAAGATCCATGGCAAACCTGCCAACTTCAAGAGCTGAACTGGAGACAAAACTGGTCAATTTTTTCACTCCGCAAATGAGGCAGAAACTACTGCCAGCTCTATTACAAAAGAGCAGTTGGATCAGCTTCTAGCACTATTAAATTCCAATCCATCGTCCAGTGCTCCTAGTGTCTCCGTGGCACACATGGGAAACGAAAGAAATGCCTTTTCTTGTGTTTTTGGAATTTCTGCTCCATGGATAATTGATTCTGGAGCATCTGATCATATGACCAACTCATTAAAATTGCTTAAAATATACTCACCTTGTCTTGAAAATAAAAAAGTTAAGATTGTAGATGGAAGTTTTTCACCTGTTGTTGGAAAAGGTTTGGTCCAAATTTCTGAGAAAATAGACCTTAAGTCTGTTCTCTATGTACCTAAACTTACTGCAATCTTTTATCAGTCAACAAATTATCCAAAGACTCTAACTGTTGTGTGATTTTTTGTAACTCTCATTGTATTTTCCAGAACCGGAGCTCGGGGAGGACGATTGGCAGTGCTAGAATGGTTAATGGTTTTTATTATTTTGAGAATATCTTACCTAGTAATAAAATTGTTCAAGGGCTTAGTAGTATTAGTTCCCTTTCTGTTCATGATCAAATAATGGTCTGGCATTGTCGTTTAAGCCACCCTAGTTTTTCATATATGAAATATTTACTTCCAGATTTATTTAAAACAATGAGCCCATTAGATTTTCAATGTGAATGTTGTGTTCTTGCAAAAAGTCAACGTAGAACATATGTTTCTAGACCATATCTTGAGTCAAAACCTTTCTACTTATTTCTCAGTGATGTGTGGGGACCTTCCAAAATAACAACATTATCAGGAAAAAAATAGTTTGTAACTTTTACAGATGATCATACTCGACTTTTTTGGGCATATTTTATGAAAGAAAAAAATGAGGTCGAAATTTTTTTTAAAGAATTTTACAATTTGATTGAAAACCAATTTCAAACAAAAATAAGCATTTTGCGAACCGATAACGGAACAGAGTGTTTCAATCAATATGTAGATATTTTTTTAAAACAAAAGGGTGTGTTACATCAATCGACCTACCCGATACTCCAGAACAAAATGGGGTGTCAGAAAGAAAAAATAAGCATTTACTTGAAGTTGCTAGGGCCATAATGTTCTACATGTATGTTCCAAAATACTTGTGGGGAGATGCAATTTTCACTGCAGCATATTTAATTAATAGGATGCCTACACGAGTTTTATAGCACATAACACCATTGGACTGTTTGAAATTTTTTTTCCAGAATCTCGGATAAATTCAGATTTACCACAAAAAATTTTGGCTGCACAACTTTTGTTCACATACCTAAGAGACCCCTGTCAAAGTTAGATCCTAGGACAGAAAAATGTATTTTTTTAGGCTATGCTGCAAATCGCAAAGGCTGCAAATTTTTTAATCCTCTCACAAAACATTTTTTCATAACAATGGATGCCACTTTCATGGAAACAAAACCATTTTTTACCAAAAATTTGCTTCAGGGGGAGAATCTAAGGGAACCAAATTTTTGGGAACCCCTTCCAAATTTGGTTATTGACCAACCTTTCAAAAATGGGGAGCCTGAATCTACAATTATCAACCATGAAATTGGTCTGTCGGAAAAGGAAATACTACGAATGAAAAAAATCAAAATATCCTTGAACCTTTGGTTTATTCTAGGAGAAACGTCCTCAAAAAGGGTGAAGATGAATTAATCATACCAGCACAAGCTTCATCGAAATCCTCGAACAATGGAACTGTGGAGACTCAAGGTACTTCTTTTCCTAACCCCCCAAAAAATACTCCTTCACCTGTTTTTCACAAGCCTTCTAATGTCAATCTCGATAATCCAACCCCGATTGTCCCACGAGAAATGACCTTTATATTCCCATTGCCCTTAGGAAAGGTACTCGAACCTGCACAAAATATCCCATTACCAGATACTTAACCTATGATCATTTGTCCAAAACACATAAGGCATTTACTACTAATATCTCGAAACTTATTGTGCCTAGAAATATTCAGGAAGCACTGAGACTTAGGAAATTGTTGAAGCACCTAAGGATTAGAAGGTAGTAGGGTGCAAGTGGGTTTTCACAATAAAAGGCAAGGCGGATGGTAGTGTAGAGAGATATAAGGCGAGGCTCATAGCGAAAGGCTTTACACAAACATATGGAATTGATTATCAGGAAACATTTTCTCCTGTTGCAAAAATTAATTCAATTCGAGTTCTTCTGTCACTTGCAGTCAATCTCAATTAGCCTTTACATCAGCTTGATGTTAAGAATGCCTTCCTAAATGGAGATCTAGATGAAGTGGTATATATGAGTCCTCCTCCGGAACTTGAAACAAAGTTTGGAACCGGAAAGGTGTGTAGACTGAAAAAGTCCTTGTATGGTCTTAAGCAATCCCCAAGAGCTTGGTTTGAACATTTTTGCAAAGCTGTGAAGCGACTAGGTTATGCTCAAAGTCAAGCTGATCACACCATGTTTTATAAACACTCGAAGGAAGGAAAAATTGCCGTTTTGATTGTTTATGTTGATGATATCATCTTAACAGGAAGTGACATGAGGAGCTTGGGGAGCTTAAAGGAAAAGTTGCAAAAGAGTTCGAAATCAAGGACTTAGGAGTATTGAAATACTTTCTTGGAATGGAGTTTGCAAGATCCAAGGAAGGTATATTTGTCAATCAACGAAAATATGTCCTTGATCTGTTGAGTGATACCGATATGCTCGGATGTAAGCCAGCTGAGATGCATATGGAGCCTAATGTCAAATTGCAACCAGCAGGGACAAAATTTGTGAAGGAATAGGAGCGCTATCAGAGACTCATCGGGAGGCTGATTTATTTATCTCACACTCGACTAGATATAACCTTTCCGATGAGTGTAGTTAGTCAATTCATGCACTCACCTGGGTTTGAACATTTTGAAGTAGTATATCGGATCCTAAGGTATTTGAAGGAAACACCGGGTAAAGGTCTTATATTTAAAAGGAGAGGACACTTGCAAGTTGAAGCCTACACTGATGAAGATTGGGCAGGAAGTGTAACTGATAGAAGGTCCACGTCATGATATTGCTCATTTGTGGGTGGCAATTTAGTCACCTTGCGCAGCAAGAAACAGAATGTTGTATCTCGAAGCAGTGCAGAGGCTGAGTTCAGAGCCTTAGCCCAGGGAATCTGTCAGGTTTTGTGGATCAATAGATTACTACTGGAATTGAAGATTACAGAGTCAATGCCTATGAAGTTGTACTGTGATAACAAGGCAGCAATTTTGATTGCACACAATCCAGTACTTCATGATCGCACAAAGCATGTGGAAGTCGACAAGCATTTCATCAAAGAAAAAATCGACAATAATATGATTTGTGTGGATTATGTCCATACCAAGGAACAAGTAGCTGATCTACTTACGAAGGGACTACTCAAGAGACAGTTCGAATGGTTAGTAACCAAGCTGGGAATGAAAGACATCTTTAGCCCAGCTTGAGGGAGAGTGTTGAAAATAGGGTATATTGAGCTGTAAATTATATTAGCTAGTTGTCATGTTAATTTTTAGTAAGTTATTTCATTATTTCCCTCTAATTTAGTGATTCTAGTCCTGATATTGGGCTGTAATTATTCTATAAAATCACTATAAAATCAATCTCAATAGAAGAGAAAATTATTCCCTCAATTTATTTCTTTCAAGTAAAACTACAATTGATATCCTTCATACTTGAGGATTAATTTTGTGTGTTGAGAAAACGCTCATCAATGCACAACGCTCCATGACGCATGAGCCTAAATTGCATGTTACTCCTGGTCCGCATGAGTATAAACTGTGTACGACGAACTCCTGGTCCGCACGAGTATAAACTGTGTATGACACCCACCGAAGGTAATTATACGTGGTTAAACTATTAATTCACCTCACTCAGGTATTTTAAGTGGTTAAAGTATTAAATACCTTACTTTGTCTAAAGTGGTAAAAGATTAGTCACTCCTGGCCCGTATGAGTGTAAACTGTGTACGCCACCCCCTATTCAAACTAAATCATGTCCATTTGAACTTCGTTATGACTTGATCCTCTGCAAAGAGGTACATAGGCAGCTTAGCTCTTTGTTAAGTCCAATCATAATTCAAGCTATTCGCATTAAGTTTGTAGCAATAAGATGAAGCATGAATGAGTTGAGAGGATTTACAAGGAAATATGGCAATTAGACATAGTTATGATGAGGAAATTTTGAGTTCTCAGCAATATTAGTT
The DNA here is from genome assembly GCA_023678885.1 of Pogostemon cablin. Lineage (NCBI taxonomy): Eukaryota > Viridiplantae > Streptophyta > Magnoliopsida > Lamiales > Lamiaceae > Pogostemon > Pogostemon cablin. The sequence continues at coordinate 8,484,766 of CM043008.1, read as the reverse complement.
ATAATGAATGGAATGCGACTTCTTACCTTAGCAAAGTAATTTCAAATTCTTGCTATAGTAAAGAAAATCCAAATTTAGTTGTGGAGGCCATCAAGTACACTTATTGTGTTAGTGAATGCTTGAATTTGGGGAATTAATTTGGGCGATTCCAAATTAATAACTTGAAGATGGCATGGGCCTAAAATTAATTTAAGTCTAACTTTGTGGCTTAATTAATTAGTAAGTCCAAGTTAACAATTTATGAGAAAATTCATGGCCTAATTTGTCATAATTACTTCAAGTGATAGGCCAAAAATACTAGAAGTAATTGAAGGAAATTCTAAGCTCAAACAAATTTTAAGAGAGCACACAGTACCCACTTCTGCAGAATTCAAAATTGTAACCTGACTAATTTATTAATTTATTGTTGTTTAATAATCTTTAGTATACTAAAGGAGGATCCAAATTTTCCAAATTTAATTAGGTGTCAACATGAGTAAATTAAGGGTGACATGACATTTTATTAGATTTTTAAATTTTTTTAATAATAAGTTTAGCTTATGAAAGAAGAAACTATAGTTACTTTATTTTAAACAACCAATCAAAATATTTTTTTATTTATCTTATTTAAAATTTTACGTTAAATTTTAAGTGTTTTTATCTTTTTAATTTTAAATTGATTTTATATAAAAATTATATCAATTTAATCGTCTTCTCATGATCTTTAATTCGATATCCATATTATCAATATTATATGATTGGAGAAATAGATTCTTAAATTAAATAAGAATTTCTTTATTTTAAATATTTTTTAATAAAATCTATTAATAAATAAATTATTTTTAGAAGCGTAAGAAATATTTCATATATTTATCCTTAGAATTTTTAAGTTTAATAAATTTAGTTAATTAAAATTTTCTAAAATTTCATGAGAAAATAAATCTTAGTTTAATTTGATTAATTTTCATAAATTTTTATCATTAATTATTTATTTTATTATATTTAATAATTTATACTTAATTATACAATAATGTATAATTGTTATTTATATATATTAACCGATAATAATTAGGAACGGTAGTGAACGGGTACTTTTGAGTACCCGTTCTATCCAAATTCCAAACTTTAATAGGGCAGATATGGATAGTTGAAAATGGGTTTAGGATAGGTACGGATAGTTGTAAAAATCCCATTAGGGTTTGGAACGGGTACGAGTAATGCCTTAATATCTGCGGGTACTCCATTTATATTTATATATATTCATAAAATTGAATATATATTATATAATTTATATATTATGAGATATTTTATATATTTAATTAATAGTTATAAGTTTTATTTAATCATACTATTTGTTAAATATTTATTTAAAATAATAGAATCTTTAGTACACTAAAGAAGGGATTAGTTTTGGTGAGGTGGCAGCACAACATTAATTTGGAGCTGATGTGTCATTTTGTTAGATTTTTAAGTTTTTTGCAGCACTAATTGATTAGTATTCGGTGCCCTAAGCACATCATTAATTTGGAGTTGATGTGTCATTTTATTAGATTTTTAAGTTTTTTTTGTGGCACTAATTGGTTAGTATTCGGTGCCCTAAATACTATTTTAATCTATTTTAGAGATTCATCTCAAAATTTTGGAAGTTAAAAACAAATTAGAATTTAAGACGGAACACAATTCATTCCCACCTTCACTTTATCTCTCTAAGCTCGACGCCGATCTCACGTTCTCCTACTTTCTCTCTACATAAATCTCCTGTTCCTCCCTTTACCCTACTCTCTTCTGTACATTGCTGGCTCTAACAAAAGGTAAGGCTTCTCCACCATCGTCTAAGTCGACGAATCTGCCCCCTCTCTCCACCCTAATTTTTCCGGCTCTGAAGAAGGATAAAGCTCCTCCACCATCATCAAAGCCGATGAAATTCGGTGGTGGCAGAAGGTGTCTGCCCCTCTCTCTCTTTTCTGGAATTTTTTGATAGTTTCTATGGATCTGGAATTGGGATAATGTAATAAAATGGATTTGAAATAAATCTTAGTATTTCATAAATTTAATATTTGATGGGAGAAATCGTAGAAGTTTAAAATATGGTCATTTCGAAATCTGTGTTTGTTTGATGATATGTGTGGTTACGAGTGATATGAAAGTGTGTAAGGGTTTCTCTTGGTGCAGTGTTGTGTGGGAGTCCTGAAACGAAGAGTTTTAGAGTATTTTTTTATTTGTTTTGGGAGGGGAAGATTAATTCTTAGGTTATTGCAGAACATTGAATATCGCTGTCTAATATTCTGAAATATTTTCAAATTTGATCGAACACTGTCCGGTAAATCACTCAAGCTTCTCAAGTAGAAGCCATGATGTTGTTTCTCTAAATTCGTACAATTTCATACAAGTTCATTATTTTATTTTATTTTTTTTGAAAATTATGACTTAATTGAAAATTTGAAATTTGAAGTATATGATAGAGAAAAAATATATATTTTGAAGATTGATTGTTAAAATAGCTATGAAAAAAAAAGATGATATAAAAAAAATTGGAAAGACAAAGAATAAAAAAAAAAGCCATATAAATAGCATGAAAAAAAGGGATGATGTAAACAAAATATTGGAATGACAATAGAGAAAAATATGTATTTTAAAGATTGATATATATAAATAGCATGAATTTAAAGATTGATAGATATAAATAGCGTGAGAGAAAATATGATGTAAACAACATATTGGAATGAAAAAAAATACATATTTTAAAAATTGCAAGAAAAAAAGAATGATAAAAAAATAGCGAAAAATAGCGATATGAGTGGGATGAAAAAATGATTGATTGTAAACAATGAATGACATAGAAAACGTGTAAGATATGAAATATGATATTAATAAAATAAAAATAAAAATATGATATTAATAAAATTAAATTAAAAACTCTTTCAGTTATTCATTATCTGCTTTTATGAAAATATTTTTGCTTAATAAATAAAGATACGTTAACTTGATAGTGTCATATAATAATAAATAGAATATATTTTTTTAAAAATAATTATTAATCATTATTATAATGCATATGGAGATTTTCTACTCCATAAATAAATACTCCCTCCGTCCCAACTTCAACTTCACTCTTTCCGTTTTGGTCCGTCCCAAATTCAACTTCACACTTCCATAAAAGGAAAAAACAACAAACTAATATTCCTCTAACATACTTTAATTTCAAATTTGTCATCACCTTTTTAACACATATAACATACTGTATCATTTATTTATTACCCAAAAATACCATACTACTCTCAAAAGTAAGTCAAAAAGTGACTTTTTTTAAACTCCGTATCTACAGTAAACGTGAACATGAATTTGGGACGGAGGGAGTATAAGTTAACTTCACAGTGTCATTTAATAATAAATAGAGAATATTTTTAAAAAATAATTATTAATCATTATTATAATGTATATAAAATTTGTGTGATATATATATATATATATATATATATATATATATATATATATATATATATATATATATATATGACTATTAATGGCGTAAATTAACCATAATATAATTTGAATGAGGGTGTATATAATTAGGTAAAATTTGAAAATTTAATGCAATTAGAATAAATAAGGATCAATCAATCATATTATTCTTTTATTCCTTAACACAATCAAAATTTAAAATATATATAAGTATTTTATTTAAAATTTATTTGTAATGCTATTATTTTTATTTTCTGTGTGTTTGAAAAATTGTACAACTCTTCTATAAGAAGCTTATATATATATATATATATATATATATATATATATATATATATATATATATATATATATATATATATATATATATATATATATATTGACAAATAAGTGCAAGTCTTCTTATGCAAGTCCTCTATAAGAAGACTATAATATTTAACTATCTATACATATGTTGACCAATGATAGAAGATTTCATACTATGAAAATAGAAAACGAAAAATATTTGATTGTGGTGGTTGGCAGAGGTGGAGGATTAGCTTCTATAGCTGATGAATAAAAACTTATAGGGTTTGTTAGTAATTTTTTAATACATTTTTGATTAGTTTTTAATTAATAGTTGAATAAATAAAAAAACACTAATATATATTTATTAAAAAACACATATACATTATTGAATAAAACTAATATAAATAGGTGCATGTAATATCAAGTCATTATTTCAAGTTTTGTTTAGTTTTCAAATAATATTTATTTACTAAGTAATATATCAATTTCATTTTTTTAGATAATATTCACATAAAACAATTACATACTTAATTCATTATTATACATGTTCTCACACGCAACTAATGCAATTATTCATATACATTAGAATATTATATGCTTAAACTCACATTATTAAAATATTAGACTCCTTAATTTACATGAAAAAGGAAATAATACTACAAATATAATATTTTTATCAATACAATTTATAACTTTAATATTTTTTTCATAACAATAAATTTTATTTTAAAAATAGTATATTTTAATGATACCGCGTATTAAGCGGGTTTTGTAATAGCATACGCCTATTTGTTGAAATGTTAACAAAATAAGTTTAAGCGCCGACTGTAGTGGGCCTCACTGACGTGTCGCCATTACCATGGAAATCATAATTAAAAATTAATTTATTGTTAATTTAAGTTAAAATAAATTAATGTAATGATTTAAATAGGTAAAAAAATTAATTTTGTAATTATTTAATAAGTTAAAATTAGTGTATTAATATTCATAAATAGATTTCTTATGCGCCGGGTGGATAAAGTGTTTGGATCGTATAATATTTTATTTTGAAGAATATACATTTTAATTAATATTAGTATTATTTCTTCATTGAAAAAGTTAATTGTAATATAAAAAGTATTAATATTTAATTAAAAAGTTATTTTATTTTATATCTTAAAAAATAAAGATTATAAATTCTTATAGTAAAGTTATAACAACTAATATTAAAAATTAATTTCTTAACCTAACACAAATTATTATATCAAGAGTACTAACGACCTCCCTCTGTTGTTGAACATTGAATTATGTTCATTTATACTGGAATATGGATATCAAGAAAAAAATTATTTTTTATTAATAATTTTAAAGTAATTTGGGATATGTCCCTTGCGTAGTTTTCATGTGTCTAAAATATGAAATAAGATCTTTTAAAACGAACGTCCAAAATGGTAAAATTAAATATTAGTAGAGGAATAGAGGGAGTTATACTCCTTATATTACCATCGATATTTTTAATAAAAAAATACTTCTACTAATTAAATTAAATCCTTTAAAATAAACATTTATATCTTTAAACAATGTATACATTTAACGCACACGAGATAAATTTATAAATAATACACTTATTTTAAATCATCAAATAATTTCAACAACAATTTTTATATTTAAATCATTACATTACCTTATTTTAATTTAATTTAATATAAATAAACAATCAATTGTTATTTAATAATTATTTTCTCGGGTAATAGTGAAATGTGTGCAGAAGCACCACTAGTTTGGCGCTTCCACATTTTCTGTTAACAAGACAGCAAACAACCATATATTATTAATAAAAATTTTAAACAACAATGAATTAATAAATTAGCCTTGTAACCTGCTGCCTAATTACCTCATGCCAAAATCGAGGCTATGCTTTCGCCGGAGAATCGCGACCTAGCCCAACCGAGTGTTGTTCGTCACTGAGGTCTGTCTCCGCATGCGATTATCCATGACCCGCAAGCCGTCGGTAAGTCGCGACCCAGCCAAATCGAGTACTGTTCGTTGTCGACTCAGAACCACTGACTACCGACACGCTGCCGATGACCATTTCTCGACAGCCCTCGACCGCTCAGCCCAGCCGTCGAGCCGCCGTCAATATCACAAGCTCGCTAGATTCGCCCGATTCGTCCAACCACAAGCTTTTGCGTTGGTCGTCAACTGATCGCCAGCCGCCAGAAGTCTCGTGGCCTGCTGCGAATTGCACCGGCAACTTGCTGGAGGATCCCGTCGAGATCAGTCGCCTGTCCGATTTGCAAACCCATGACCAGCAACCGTCAAAGGACAATGGAGCCATACCAATTGTTGTTGTCATCGTCAAAGTGATGCCATCTCCCGTTTCTATCATCGACGCATTCTAGCCCCTGCTTCGCGACTATCACCACATCGGCCATTCCCCTTGCCGGAGTTCCACATCGCAGCAATCTTCATTGTCAGTCACGCCGCCAATCACGATAATGCTACCGGAAATCGTGTTGTCCTTATGGCCAAGTGCCGCTCCGAATCTGCCGCTGCAAGAGACCATTGCCGCCCAAGTTCCGTTACCGTTCGCAGACAGCCACCGCGCACAACCAATTTCATCAGTCTGACCGTCGAAAATCACGCACTATTGCCGCCCGAAACAGATGCCGTAGTCGCCGGGGTCTGCCGAAACAGCCACAAGCCGACACTGCGGTTCTTGTCAACCGTCGTCAAAGTGTTGATAAACGAGAGCCACTAACACCGACAAGCACCATCAATTCCTTCGAAAAGAAGGATGACAAGGATAAGGCTCACCGTCAATTATGTTAAAAGGGACTATTCATTGTATCTAGTTTTTTTTTTGAACAGTGCTTAAATAATGAATTTGAAATGAGAATCATATGATCAAATGATTGCATCTTATAATTTATTTATACGTTCAATGCAATAGTCCACTTACTTTATATTGTAGATAATATATTGTGCGACAACATGCGGAAGATCATATTATCGATTTTCTTATAAAGTATGAACAGAGGCTAACAACCGAGATAGACGGGGACTTTCAGAGGTTAACTAGACCAACATATAATTATCAAACAGGATAATGTAATGGAAGATGGTCAAAATCCACGCATGGGTTCATATGAAAAGGAATCAGTGCGCCTATTGAAAAAAATATATCTCGAGTCAGAGTTGGACCACACCAGTAACATGAGGAAAAATCCAAGGTCTAATAAAATCAAGTCAGTGTTGTCAATTGCTAAAAATCACCAATAAATTGAATATTGTAATACCTCACAAAAGGTAAGTAATATGCCCTTATTGAAAGCCGATGGTTTATATAGAGCCTTTTTTAGTGATTGGTACAAGGCAAAGTGGAGGCTCTTATTCTTTCTAATATCTTCTCGTACACGAGGCAGCAAGACAAACTTGTAGAACCATTCCACCTTCTTGACACCTAAATTAGAAGCAAAGATTCTGGTTGCTTGGTACATTGCATTTGGTGACCACTTTTCAGGTTCAGTCAAGGCTAAAACTTCCTCCCAGAATTGCAAAGAAGGTATGTGCTTGAAGGCTTTTGGCATCTTCCCAGAAGTGTATTTGTTCAGCAGTTTCCCCATCCTGCATGCCAATGACTGGTCACTTAAATATCTACTGCTATGGTTAACAATATAAGCAAAGATATAGGATGAAAAAGTGCTTGGACTCAATAATCAAAGACAAAGATTAAAACATACCCTTTGTACAACTCGATAATTGAATCATCCAACTTTGGCATTGGTTGTGTTCCTGTAAAAAAACATATGAAACTGAATTGTTAAATGAACACATTATATGCAATTAGCTCGCAGAGTTTCACAGGTAAAATTTCAATATTATTAACCAATATTGACGCACTACAAGTAAAATAATGCAAACAAACAATGCAAATATATTTGGATAGGTTAACAACAAATTAGGAATTATTTGAATACGACTATGAGGACCAGAAAGTCCATAATTAGGGAAAGTTAGACCTTAAACCTGAAGAAACTTGTGCATCTTTCTCCTTGATCTATTCAATTATGATGTCAGCCAATGTGCGTTGAGGGCCATTATCTTTTGATAAGAAGGCTTCCAGCAACTTCTCTTCCTCCTCATCAACCTTATCCTATTTGATAAGAAAATAGAACAGAAAAGAGCACAAAAATGAGAGGTCAAGTTCAAACAAAGATCAGAAAAGTATGAATATTAAAAAATTTAGAAAGAATCAGGTGAATGCATTTTAAAGCTTTTATTAAACAAATAGAAAAGTAAGAAAATTAATCAATGCCCGTCACACAATTCTAATTTAAACATTTTTACACCAGATAAAAAAAAAAATTCATTAACGTATAAAGAAGAAAACCGAAGCAAGACTTCTCATCAGGTTAAGTTGCAATCTGCAGTATTAGACCATCTCATTAAATATAATTCGAATTATTTTATACCATCTCCAATTGTAGAATAGGAAAAGTCGAATCGAGCACACACAACTGATTAGCTTCCTATCATCACAGAATTACATTCAATCAACTAACTATTGGTCAATTGGTTCCTACTATTTTTAGTGGAACCACCTCCATAACGTAATATACAGGAATTCCAGTTTAAATTCATAAAAAGCATATTGAATCACTACACCAACAGTAATCATCCAAAAAGCAAGAGAATGAAAAACCAAACCTCGAAATCCCATTGTCCAAATTGACTATGAGTATCCGAAAACCCTCCGAAATCATCCACATCATCATCATCAACGTTGTCGTTGTCTTTGAGGTTTTGTAGTTGGGGAATTGAAAGCCTGTTGCTTGGAAATCAGCAACATTTGATTTCCAGAGATGTTAGCCTGATTCTCCTCGTCCTCTTCGTGCTGAATTTCCTTCTGCTGAAGGAAGGCTTCTGTAAGATTTTTGGAAATGACGGAGCAGGGGTACGAGCTTCTGCTGGAGCTGGTGGTTCTTGGGTGGTTTAGAGCGTTTCTTAGCCGAAGGGTAAGAATGGTAAGTTTCCTCGACATTTATTTACTAGTATATGGGCTTTATTCATTTATTTACTTGTATATGAACTTGCACGGTTTAAAATATCGATATCGATATCTCAAATTTATGGATATATCGATAGATATATCGATATTGATATCGGTAAAAATTAAAAAAATCACGAAAACTTGAAAAAAAAAGAGAAAATTAATTATTTAACTTTACAATATATTTTAACTAATTTTAATATATAAATACAATTTAAAATCTCAATAAAATTCATAACATATGATAAACAAATCAATTACAACATATTTAAATTATCTAAACTCATACAATATTTAAAAACTAATAGCAAAATGATAATTTATGATGCTCAAATGTAAAACATGTAATGTCATCTTCATCTAAACATTATTGGTATCAGCTCATCAAATTAAAAAAATTCTGAATATAGTTCTAAATGAGCTAGTAGTATTGTTATGTACCAATAAAATACTACATCCGTCCCGATTCGATTGATTATACCAAAATAATTGTATTTTTAATCAAAATATACTATCACACTCACACTGTGTACATGAAAGGAACTCCTCATTTACTTAGTACTAATAATTTAAATGAAGAGTGATAATTAATTAATTAAATAAAATAAAACAGTCTTAATAATTTCATGCAAGTGTTGGTCTATTTTATTTTTTAAAATTGATCAAATTAATGAAAAAATTTGTATTTAGTTGGTAAAATAATATAAAAAAATCATTAAAAATTTCTTTAAAATATGGATAATTTTTTGATATTTTCAATATATCCTCAATATTTTCTCGATATTTTCTCGATATATCTCGACATTTGAAAAAATTTGAACTGTGACAAACCGATATCGATATTATTACCGATATTTTCCGATATATCATTGACATCAGAAAATATATATCTTTTTCCTCAATATCGATATCGGTACTCTCCAAATACGGATATATCGTGGAAATATCGTGGATATATCCGGAAATTTAAAATCTTGCTTGCACTAGGGGTGGGCATTTTTTTTGGGTTTCGGGTACCCGATCCGAACCGGAAAAATTAATCGAAAAACCCGGTTATTTCGGGTAATTTCAGGTATCGGGTTTATCCGAACCCGATTATTTATTATCGGATCGGGTATCGGGTATTAAAAATTGCCCGAATTACCCGATCGGATTACCCGGTTATTTTTTTTTAATTTTCTATTATATACTATATATGGAGTATTATACATTAATACTAACTAGGGTTTCACTTCTCACGTCAATCACCACAGAAGAATCTCAATCTCCATTTCTCACGCACACAAGAGATGCAAAGAGAGAGAAGGATGGATACAGAATAATGTTGGAGCAGATTCAATGACTCATGTGTACTCCTACGTCAAAATTGTGAATTGATATACCCACCCAATCCTTCCACCTTCTTCATTTCAAATTCAAATCTCTATCCACCTACCTTACTCCACCAAACAACTCAACACCAATTTCAATTCTCTCTGGCCGGCGGTGAAAGAAGGGCGCCAACGAAGAGCTTGTTGAGCATTAACTCTGTCGGAGGTGTGTCTGCCAGAAAATTTCCGATCATATTATTGCCAAGGTTGATCTCTACAAGTTCGATTTCAATACTTGTTTGAGGGCTTGACTTGGATTGGTTGGTTTGATGTATGTTTTATTTTGAGTAGTTGAGTTAGATGGGATAAATTATTCAAGATTCATCCCGCAAGAAAAATAAGGTAAAACCGGGTAATCCGATTCGGGTACCCGAAATTTCGGATACATAACATACCGGATTGGGTTCGGGTAATGTAATTTCAAACTCGAAATTTTGGGTACCCGAACTCGAAACCCAAAAAACCCGGTACTCGTCTCGATGCCCACCCCTAGTTTTCACAGTCCATCAAATAAGTTCTACTACATTCAGTGATTTCAGAATCGGATGGACCGGTCGGTTTAACTAGAAACCGGAGCCAAAGCCGATCTGGAAACCCTCTAAAACCGTTTTAGCTATTAAATCGGAAAAAATCGGTTTGACCGGTCAAAATCGGATAAACCGGCTAAACAGTCCAAATTGAAAACTGCCGGTTCTTTTTTTTTAAAGGAGGGGATGCAGCAACAGATCTAAACTCATTTTTTTCTTATTTCATAAAAATTAAAAATTTGGGAGATCTCATTAAAAAAATCCATCAAAAACCTAAAATAATTCAAAATAGATGCGGCATATGATGGTTCGACTCCGGCAGCAGACGGCGGCGCGACGTGAGCAAAATAACTGTTGGTGTCGGCAGCTGTGTGCAATGGCGACGAGTTCAGTGGATTCACGGTGGTGCTTGGTTGATGGGGTGCGTGCGCGACGAACTGAGAATCAGACGAGAAGCGGCGGTGACAAACATGGGACTGGGGTGGTTTTCAGATCTATAATTTTGAGAAACACCACATCCAGATCTTTGAGGGGGGAAGCCTCACTTTTTAGAGAGAGAAAGAAATAGTCAATAACCCACCTCGCATCTCGCATGCCTCGTCAAATAAATTACCACTTTCAAAATTCTTCTTGTTTTGTTGATTTGGGCTTGAATTTAATATGCTCTTTTACACAAATGGGCCATCACTTCTAATATAATTAAATTGGGCTATGGAAAATTATTCAAATTATTCATATTAATGTAAAATAATATTTAAATAATGAAATATTACTAATTTTTATTTTTCCGGTTGAACCGTCGGTTCGACCGGTTGAATCCGAACCGTTAGGATCATCGGTTCGATCTCCGGTCCGGTTATAAAAACACTGACTATATTACTATCAATTTAAAAATTTTACTATAATTTAATAGATATTGCACGATCTGATTTTTAAAAAAGTTGCATGTTTCTATAGAGGCGGCTATTCGCACCCCGAAACTACTTAACGTACTCCATTTATGTTAAGGACTAAAATATCCTTGAATAATTAGACATATATCCCTGTAATATCGTATAATTAAAATTAATTAAAAACAATGTTTTGAGGAGAGGACATCTTCTCCCAACCAAAGATTATGGAGGATTCCTTTGTAGACTGTGTCAGATGCTCCCTTTCCTATCTCTTTGTCTTCACTGAAATTATTGGTGGCTTCTGAGAGATCTGCAAACGAGAATGATTGTAAAGCTATGTCGTGGATCGGATTAGCTTCTCCGATCTTCTTGTAGTCACCCTGTTTCCGATGAAAGTACATCGCCGCCATGGTTATAGCTACTGCAATCAGCTTTACAATTGCAGTCATCCAAACAGGCCTTACTGAAATCCTGCTGAGTTAAAGTATCCACAACTTGGTAGGCGGAATCTTCCCACACCGTATTAGCCACGTCGCTAATCATCCCGTTTTTCTCTCTCTCATCCTTCCTCTCACATCCAGCGACAACGGAAGCAATGCATTCTCAATTGAAAGCGGACGACATATTTCTGACTGCTTTCGAGTTGATCGGTAGAGTGATAAGCAAAAATGTAAAGAACAATGAAAAGTTGTTGAGCCACGCAAACTAGTGGCTGTCGAAATTTGTGAGACTGATAGAAAACGCAAACATTCGGCATGGCGATGATATTTTGACTTCAGCATTGAAAAATGGATCATTTGTTATGTGTCTTCTCATTGAAGCAGATGGGAGGTGTACTGGACAGAGATGGAGATGAGTTCATTTGCTTGGAAGATTAAGATAAAAAAAATTTTAATTAGAAAAATAAAGATAGAGAGAAGAGGGTATAATAGTCATAAATTGGGGTGTGTTTAGTAATGTTTATATGTAACTAATATAATATTGGGGTATATTAAGTAAATGGAGTTCATCTATTAATTTCGGGGGTGCGAATAGTCGCCCCGTTTCTATAATGCATTTTATAAAACTCAGTAAATAAATAATTCTCTATAAATAAATAATTTTGGCAGTTAAAAAATCACAACTAAATATGCGTGCAAATCATTTAATTATTACACTTATCTAATTAAATAATCAATAAATATAATTATTCAATTTTAATTATTAAAGCTAGATAATTTCTGTTATGTATTTTTTAATTAATTATATATTCTATTTTAATAAAAATAACATAAAATATAAATAAAATTTTATTTATGTATAATATACTTTTAATTATTAATAATAATTTTGTACTAAATTTATAATCTTTATTTTTAAGTTAATTTTTTTAGTTTCAAATTATATAAATAATTAAAGATAACAAACTTTTTAATTTATATACAACTAGTATTCCTTGTTCGTGTGTTGCACGAAAATCATTTTATTATAGGATTGTTGGTTAATTTTATTATTATTATTTTAATAGTATTATGTATCTGTATGAATATGTTTGAGCTTCTCTCATCCGATTTTCGTCTGGTTTGAATTTTGTTGTAGTATTATTTTTATTTATGTTTATAATTATTTCATATATATTTTGCACGATTGAAGAAAAAAAAGGATAGAAAAAAATGATTCCTGATTGGACTTAGAAATAAGATCAAATATGAAAATGATTGGACCTAAAAATAATATCAAATAAAAGTATAAAAGAAGATAAAATAAATTAAATTATAAAAATAGGGTTTATAGAATTATTAAAAAAACACAAAAATCGAAGAGAAAAAAATAAAATAACAAAAAATTAAAAGGTATAATGATACCTTTAAGGAGAATGATTGGACCTGCATATAAGATCAAAAATAAAAGTATAAAAGTCAACGCAAATTAGAATAGATTATAAATAATATGAAAGTAGAATAAATAAGATCAAATATGAGAATGATTGAACATAAAAAATATATATATCAAATAAAAGTATAAAATAAGATAAAATAAATTAAATTATAAAAATAGAGTTTATAGAATTATTATAAAAAAACACAAAAATAGAAGAGAAAAAAAACAAGATAACAAAAAATTAAAAAGTATAATGATACTTTTAAGGAGAATTATTGAACCTGCATATAAGATCAAATAAAAATATAAAAGAAAAAAAAATAAATTATAAATGATATGAAAGTAGAATCTGTAAAAGAGAAGAAAAAGAAGAAGCATTAGAGAAAAAACAAAAAGAGAATGATTGGATCTACAAATAAGATCAAATATGATGATTGAACCTAAAAATAATATCAAATAAAAGTATAAAAGAAGATAAAATAAATTAAATTATGAAAATAAGTTTATAGAATTATTTTTAAAAAAATACAAAAATCGAAGGGAAAAAATAAGATAACAAAAAATTAAAAAGTATAATGATACCTTTAGGAGAATGATTGAACATGTATATAAGATCAAATAAAAGCATAAAAGATAAAACAAATTAGAGTAGATTATAAATAATACTCCTGAAAGTAGAATTTGTAAAAGAGGAAAAAAGAAGAAGTATTAGAAAAAAAGAATAAGATCAAATATGAGAATGATTAAATCTAAAAATAATAATCAAACAAAAGTACGTATAAAAGAAGATAAAATAAATTAAATTATAAAAATAGGGTATATAGAATTATTAAAAAAATACAAAAATCGAAGAGAAAAAAATAAGATAACAAAAAATTAAAAAGTACAATGATACTTTTAGGAGAATGATTGAACCTGCATATAAAATCAAATAAAAGTATAAAAGGCAAATCTATAAATAATATATAGAATGATTTTTAAAAATGAACGACCATGATTGAAAGTAAATATATTTATAGAGACGATTATAATAAAAATAAAATTGATATATTAATTGAAATTAAGCATATATTGCATAAAAATTAATTAAATTTATGTTGTTAAATTAAATCAATAAAAAAGTAAATTTTAAATAATAAATTCATTATTAGTATAATTAAATTTTATGATTGATTGAAATTAAAGGAAAATCACATGTCCTATGTATATTAAATAAATTAAATTAGGCAAGATCTTCTGCGTCCCCGGGGACATGGAGGATCCCCGTGTTGGATTGTATACTAAAAGTCTAGCTTTAGTATGAACAATGTTATAACAATATTTGAAATGAGAATAATTGATCAAATGATCGCATCTTATAATTTATTTATATGCACGATGCAATAGTCCATTTACTTTATACTGTAGATAATATGTTGTGCGACAACACGCGGAAGATCATATTATCGGTTTCCTTATAAAGTATAAACAGATGCTCACAACCGAGATAGACGGGGACTCTCTATCGGGATGGTTGTAGTGTGATTTGATATTAGTTTATCTTGACTATAGAATCACATTAGTGCACTTAGCGTGTATTGAGTATGACCGCTTGAGATCGTTCGACTTGTACTGTCTATATAGGAGAACTTGATCTCAGTTATTATGGATGTTCGTGCTCTTAATCCCTATATAATAGCCTCGACACGTAAGGCAGTATATATTTCTTTGATTCATCAATGGGTGAGATTTACATGTATTAAATCAACAAACTCGGTGAGTTGGGAAATAGTATTGTCTCTATGGTTTGCTGTTGATTGTAGAAGGAATCCATGTCCGTCATAGGTTGATGATGTCCCCTTGAGGAGCTCATAAGGTTTATCATGTAAATCTTGCAAATGGATTAATTCCGACATGATAAAAAGGTTGAGTGGTACTACTCTCGGATGAGATATTAATCAATTTGAGTTGTCAGTAACTTAATTAATTAATGTGCATTGTATATCTTAAACATGGGGAGACTTTCGGGCTCATAATAAGAAGGAGATCAAAACATAATACTGGGATTGGATGGGTAGTGCAGTAATAATATTTTAGTGGACTATATTATTATTATTGAGTTTAATTAAAAGCTTTGGGCTAAGCTTGGTTAATTAAATCCAATTGAGGCTCAATCTAATTTCTCCTCCTGGTCCTTGTTGTACCCCAATATATAAGTTATCTCAGCATCCTGGAACCCTAATTATTCTGAACGCCGTTTCAACGTGAATAGAGGAAAGGAGCAGATTGAATGGATTCTGGAGATTGTTCCCCACACAACACCATAATTGACTTTGGGTCATATAGCAGAAGATCAGAGGTGTTTCACTACTGTTCATCCTCTACATCAACCCAGAAGAAAGGTAAACTGTTATTTTGCTTCCGCTCTTATTGTTTACTTGAATTCCTAACGCATCACGCTGAGCCAAACGATCCTAAAGCCAACACACCGTATCCCCATGTGAACACAATCCCCCCCATATATTCTATTTAAACTTATGTATTGCTAGGAGTTTAAATTATAAAGGGGCACGAAAATTGCAAAGGGACACAAGTGCCTCACTCATTAAATTATAGTATATGAATATTGATTGATATATTAATTTAAATTAAGTATATATTGATTAAAAATTAGTTAAATATGTCAAAAATATCTCTTATATTTACCAAATTTATATTGTTAAATAAAAAAGTAAAATTTAAATAACAAAATCTATTATTATTAGTATAATAAATTAGATTTTATTATTGAAATTAAAAACATTAATTGGACGGTCAAGATTAAAATTGAATTATTTCTAAATAGAGTAAAATTGAAAAAAAAATTAAAAAAAGTAGAAGTTTAGGTTTGCTTTTATATATGTATGTATAGATAGATAGATAGATTATTGAATAATTAAGATATATAAGAATAAAGGAAACATAAAATATGTTAATATATTAAAATTGGAAGATTAAAAAATATTGGGTCACTTACTAGAAGGTACACAAAAAAATGTATAATTGTTATACTACATGACTCAGAGCACTATCACTCATAACTACACAATTATGATTGTGATACCATATGTGATACCCGAGCTTCTCACTACTCATGTGTCAATATAATTTAATTTGTGTTATGTGCATTTTATAATTATGTGATAATTGTTTTTACATTTTAATTATTTTTACATTTTATTTGAGACATACGTGATAAACATGGTGACAATATGTGAATATATGGGTGCATAAATATTTACGTGCATTAATTTGGATATATGAGTAAATTATTTTATGAGTATAAATACACTTTTCTTAATTATTAAGTATCACACGTGTTCTCGTAATAATAATAGTGGGTAAAAAAAATATACACGTATGTGTATTAATTTGTAACTGTATTATATCTTAGCTATTAAGTATTGCACGTATATTTATAATGGATAATAATAATTTCATTTACTATAAATAGAAACTTACTATAAATAGAAACTTACTATAAATAGTAAATTACTATTAATAGTAAATTAAATAAGTTGGGGCGGTGGGATAGTCGCATACGACTTCCACCCCACCCCTCTATATATAATAGTAACCCTGTTAAGGGTAATTCAAAGCAGAGGTAAGAAAAATAAAGAGAGGAAAAGAAGAGAGAGAAGAGAGGGAGAGAGAGAGAGAGGAAAGGGAGAGAGAGGAGAGAGAGAGGAAAAAGAGAGAAGAGGGAGCGCGCCGGAACGTGCGTGTCGGAGCGAATTAGTTACAGTTCTTTACGGGGTTTATATTACTGTCGGAATCCAGGTAAGTAGAAGTCCAACTACAATGCATAAACATGTTGTTTGTGAATTATTTGTAATTAATATGTGATAATTATGTTATTGATTATTTGTAATTAGTTTAATTACGATATGAATTATTTGAGATTAATTTGTTATACAAGTTGTGGATTTATGTGATTTGGGAAAAGTAGGGTTCATATTTAACAATAGTATTTGTAAATTATTTGTGATAATTTTGTGATACAAGTTGTGGATCCATGTGATTGGAAATAATATTATTATCCTATATAGATCTGTGTGATTGGAAACTGCTGCAAATATATTTATATGATTTGAGAAAATATTGGTTATAAGGATCTGTGGGATCCAAGATGAAGTTGTTATTCCAAAAAGAGATCCGTGTGATTCCAAGGTGAAGTGGTTATTCTATAAATGGATCTATGTGATTGAGGTGAAGTGGTTATTTCAGAAGTGGATTTGTGTGAATTGAAATTAATTTGTGGCTTTATTGTGATTAAATGTTGATATTGATATTGTAAATGATTTATGATGCACATTTAATTGTTTTGGGTGCATACCATGCATAAACATGAAAAGTATTTTTCCTCAAAATTAATAAGATACTAATGGTGTGTGCGGCCACTATATATGCATCTCTGTCAGGGTTCGGAAAAATCGTTCCCGACATTTTTATTAGGGGTTCGAAAAAATCGTCCCCACCACTTTGCCAGAGTTCGGAAAAATCATTCTCGGCACTTTATATTTGGGGTTCGGAAAAATCGTCCCCATTGAGCTCATTTGGGGTGCATATCATAAGTGTGTCGTGGGGATCCCGCAACGTGAACAATTTTCAAAATAAAAGAGATCAATTAGAAAAAAATTAGGAAATAGGCGATAGAGAACTAAATGCATTTTTCATGCACTGACATGCATGATTTCTACTTACTGAGATTTTTATCTCACTAGTTTATGCATTGTAGGTGAGCCTGTTGATGATTGAGTTTGTGATGTGACTGTGCAAGCTATGGAGCTCCTTCAAGGTTTTGAGCGGATGTACATAGATGACGACCTGTTGGGCTAGGCCGTGTGTTTATTTTGTTTCCGCTGATGTTTTGGTGGTGTAATATAATAAGTATTGTCACGAGTTTGTCTGGTTTGAAGTGGTATCAGAAACCAGTTATGTATGTTGAACTGGTGTGATGGTGTTGGTTATAAGCATATTATGTGAAAAAAAAATATTATATGTAGGTTTGGTTTTTATAAAGATGATGTTTATGTCAAATAGTATTTGAATTATAAATTGTGTAAAGTGGGTCGTGTCAGAGTGGTATCAGAGCACGGTTTGGGTCCTGCAGACTGTCTATGTACATGAACTCATTCTTCGGGAGCGCAGCTTTGCAAGTAAGTGTTATTTTCATTCTGTGTTGTTATGTGTCTTATAAATTATATTGGTTATCTGGTATAGGAAGTGTAGTTAGTAGAGAAAATGGTAAGGGCTACAGGTGAAAGTTCTGAAGGGGATAGGATTGTTGAGCAAGCAGCACCTCCTGAAGGGAATAATCGTGATACAGTGATTACTCGACTAATGCAACTGGTTGAGCGCCAGTCCCAACAGATACAACAACTGATTCAGCAGAGAGATATGGGTGGACAACCAGAGGGTAATGCAAACCAAGATAGACGTCAAGTAGAACGTGTGGAAATGGTTTGTGAGAGGTTTCGAAAGTTGAGCCCTCCAATATTTGAGGAGGCAGTAGACCCCACAGATGCAGAGGATTGGTTACGCACGGTGGAAAACATGTTTCAATACAGTAGAATTCCAGATGGGGATAGAGTGCTATGTGCTTCTTTCATGTTACGAGGAAGTGCGGGCCACTGGTGGGATACGATTAAAAGTATCGAGGATGTCACGACTATGACATGGGAAAGGTTCAAGGAGCTTTTCAGAAACAAGTACTTTACGGCACCAGTGAGAGCCATGAAGATGAACGAGTTCATACAGTTGAGGCAAGGTGGCATGTCAGTCACAGATTACCTTCGTAAGTTTGAGCAGTTGTCGAGGTTTGCTGAGCATATGGTGAGTACGGAGGCACTGAAAGTGGAGAGATTTGTGGAAGGCTTAAGGCCTGAACTTTACAGAGATGTGAGTATGGCGGGACTGCATGGAGCAACATACTCACAAGTTGCAGAAAGAGCTCAAATTGCTGAGCAAGCGGAGATGAGGATCAGACAAGCGCAAGCTATCAGACGTTAATTTCAGCAGAAATCAATGCAGCAGTCTGGGAGAGTTGATAAGAGGCCGATGCCATTTCAGAGGCCGAATTCAAATGTTCAAGTGGAGCAAGGACAGAGACGAGGAGAACCCAACAAGCGTCCTAAATTCGATCAGGGTAAGGTTCCACCGGCGCCGCCACTACCTATATGCCCTAATTGTCTCAGATCACATGGTGGAGAGTGTCAAATTCCTCGGAGAACATGTTACACATGTGGGGAGAAAGGACATGTGACTACTACTTGTCCTAAGAAAGGGAAGCAGGCACAGCAGGGAAGAGCTCCAGCGAGGGTGTATACTTTGACGCGAGAGGAGGCAGACGCGAATCCTTCAGTTGTCACGAGTAAGTTCTCTATTTTTGGCACTTCTACATATGTGCTATTTGATTCTGGAGCAACACATTCATTTGTATCCACTGAGTATGTGAAAAAGTTGGGTGGAACACCTAACTTGATAGAAGCTAATTATGAGGTGATGATACCTTCTGGTGAGTCAAAGCAAACTAATCAACTTCTTCGAGGTTGTGTTATTCCTATTGAAGGAAGAAGACTCCTCGCTAATTTGATTGTGTTAAGTATGAATGATTATGATATCATATTGGGCATGGATTGGCTGTCAAAATACGGTGCTACAATAGATTGTCAGAAGAAGAGTATCACTTTTCAGCTAGTGAAAGGAGAACCGTTCACTTTTGTTGGAATCAAGAAAAGCTTTCGATTTCCGATGATATCAGCAGCAAAAGCACAGCGGTTGTTGGAAAGTGGTTGTGAGGGGTATCTGGTGAGTATAATGAATGTTGAGGGACAGCAATGTCCAGTTCTTGATAGTGTACCAGTAGTTCGGGAATATCTGGAGGTATTTCCAGATGATCTTCCAGGTTTGCCACCAGAGCGAGAAATAGAGTTTGTTATTGAGTTACAACCAGGAACTGCTCCTATATCTAAAGCGCCATACAGAATGGCACCAGCTGAACTGAAGGAATTGAAGATACAGTTACAAGAGTTGCTAGACAACGGATTCATCCAACCTAGTTTCTCACCTTGGGGAGCACCAGTTCTGTTTGTTCGAAAGAAGGATGGCACGTTGAGGATGTGCATTGATTATCGGGATCTCAACAAAGTTACGGTGAAGAATAAATATCCATTGCCTCGCATTGATGATCTGTTCGATCAGTTACAGGGTGCAGCTATCTTTTCGAAGATTGATTTGCGGTCGGGGTATCATCAGTTGAAGATAAGGAAGGAGGATATTCCAAAGACTGCATTCAGTACAAGGTACGGGCACTATGAGTTCTTAGTGATGCTGTTTGGATTAACAAATGCTCCTGCAGCATTTATGGATTTGATGAATAGAGTATTTCGGGAATTTCTCGATAAATTTGTGATTGTGTTTATCGATGATATTCTAATTTACTCTAAGAATAAGGAGGATCATGCATTGCACTTGAGAAAGGTGCTAGAGATTCTGAAGGAGAGGCAGTTGTATGCGAAGTTCAAGAAGTGTGAGTTTTGGTTAGACCGAGTTGTTTTCTTGGGACACGTGGTATCGGGAGAAGGAATTTCAGTGGATCCAGGTAAAGTTAAAGCAATCCATGATTGGCCACAACCCTCAAATCCCACTGAGGTTCGTAGCTTTCTTGGATTGGCGGGATATTATCGAAGGTTTGTTGAAGGATTTTCTAAGATTGCTTCACCATTAACACAGTTGACCAGGAAGAATGTGAAGTTCACATGGACGGAGGAATGTGAACAAAGTTTCCAAGAATTAAAGAGACGATTGACATCAGCACCTATCTTAACTATTCCTACGGAGACAGGAAACTTCAAGGTTTACAGTGATGCTTCAAAGAATAGTCTTGGGTGTGTATTGATGCAGAATGGGAAAGTGATAGCATATGCATCCAGACAGTTAAGGGAGTATGAGAAAAATTATCCAACTCATGATTTAGAGTTAGCTGCAGTGGTGTTTGCACTCAAGATATGGAGGCATTATCTGTATGGGGAACGTTGTGAAATCTATACATATCATAAAAGTTTGAAGTACTTTTTCACTCAGAAAGAGTTAAATATGAGGCAAAGAAGATGGTTGGAATTGGTGAAGGATTATGATTGTGTTATCAATTATCATCCGGGAAAAGCCAATGTGGTTGCTGATGCATTAAGCCGAAAGGCAATACAGAGTGTAGCTGCTGTGATCGTAAATCAGGAACCAGAGTTGCTTGATTTGCAAATGATGGGTGTGGAGATCATTCAAGAAGGATCGTTGGAAGCAAGGATAGCAGCTCTGACACTTCGACTAACTCTGATGGATAAGATTCAACAGAGCCAACAGGAGGATAAATTGTTTGACAAAATAAAGAATGATATCAGCTCTGGAAAGTCTTCTGACTTCCAATTAGGAGATGATGGCGTGATTCGTTATGGAGGTCGATTGTGTCTACCTGAAGTGAATGACATTCGAAAAGAAGTGATGATAGAAGCTCATTCAACACCCTACTCTGTACATCCAGGAGCTACTAAGATGTATAGAGATTTGAAGGCACATTATTGGTGGCCAGGGATGAAGAGAGATGTTGCTCGATATGTGGAGCAATGTTTGACTTGTCAGCAAGTCAAAGCCGAGCATCAGAGACCAGCAGGAACTTTGCAGCCTTTATTTATTCCAGAATGGAAGTGGGAGAATATCACGATGGATTTTGTTATCGGGCTACCGAAGACAGTGAAAGGTCACGATGCCATTTGGGTTATTGTGGATCGATTGACTAAGTCAGCTCATTTTCTTCCTATTAGCTCTACGTATTCCATGGATCGTTATGCCCAACTATATATACAAGAGATTGTCAGACTCCATGGAGTACCACTTACCATTGTGTCAGACAGAGATACGAGATTCTTGTCTGCTTTCTGGAAGAGTTTACATAAGGCGTTGGGGACACAGTTATCTTTCAGTACAGCATTCCATCCACAGACAGATGGTCAATCAGAGCGTACAATACAAATCTTGGAGGATATGCTCAGAGCGTGTGTGTTGGATTTTCAAGGTCAGTGGAGTAAATTTTTGCCTTTGATAGAGTTCTCGTACAATAACAGTTATCAGTCTACTATCGGGATGGCTCCATATGAAGCATTATATGGGAGGAAGTGTAGATCTCCAGTTCATTGGGATGAAGTTGGAGAGAGGAAACTTTTGGGTCCAGACTTGATTCGTGAAATGTCAGAAGCTGTTACCCATATACGAGAGAAGATGAAAGTTGCTCAAGATCGGCAAAAGAATTATGCAGACAAACGGAGGAGAGAATTGGAATTTGAAGTGGGTGATCAGGTATTTTTGAAAGTATCTCCAATGAAGGGGATAATGCGGTTTGGAAGGAACGGGAAACTCAGTCCAAGATATGTTGGTCCGTTCACTATCATTGAGAGAGTTGGCAGTGTTGCCTATAAATTGGAGTTACCAGCATCAATGTCTAGAGTACATGACGTGTTTCATGTATCTGTGTTGAGGAAGTATGTTCCAAATCTATCTCATGTTCTCAGACAGGAACCAGTTGAGTTGAAAGAAGATTTGAGTTATGAGGAAGTACCAGTTGAGATCTTGTGGCGAGAAGTGAAGAAGCTCAGAAATAAAGAAATACCATTAGTAAAGGTATTATGGAGGAATCAACTAGTTGAGGAGGCTACTTGGGAAAGAGAGGATGAGATGATGGCTAAATATCCAGATCTCTTCAGGTAAGTAAATTTCGAGGACGAAATTTTTATAAGTTGGGGAGGATGTGATACCCGAGCTTCTCACTACTCATTTGTCAATATAATTTAATTTGTGTTATGTGCATTTTATAATTATGTGATAATTGTTTTTACATTTTAATTATCTTTACATTTTATTTGAGACATACGTGATAAACATGGTGACAATATGTGAATATATGGGTGCATAAATATTTACGTGCATTAATTTGTATATATGAGTAAATTATTTTATGAGTATAAATACACTTTTCTTAATTATTAAGTATCACACGTGTTCTCGTAATAATAATAGTGGGTAAAAAAAAATATACACGTAAGTGTATTAATTTGTAAATGTATTATATCTTAGCTATTAAGTATTGCACGTATATTTATAATGGATAATAATAATTTCATTTACTATAAATAGAAACTTACTATAAATAGAAACTTACTATAAATAGTAAATTACTATTAATAGTAAATTAAATAAGTTGGGGCGGTGGGATAGTCGCATACGACTTCCACCCCACCCCTCTATATATAATAGTAACCCTGTTAAGGGTAATTCAAAGCAGAGGTAAGAAAAAGAAAGAGAGGAAAAGAAGAGAGAGAAGAGAGGGAGAGAGAGAGAGAGGAAAGGGAGAGAGAGGAGAGAGAGAGGAAAAAGAGAGAAGAGGGAGCGCGCCGGAACGTGCGTGTCGGAGCGAATTAGTTACAGTTCTTTACGGGGTTTATATTACTGTCGGAATCCAGGTAAGTAGAAGTCCAACTACAATGCATAAACATGTTGTTTGTGAATTATTTGTAATTAATATGTGATAATTATGTTATTGATTATTTGTAATTAGTTTAATTACGATATGAATTATTTGAGATTAATTTGTTATACAAGTTGTGGATTTATGTGATTTGGGAAAAGTAGGGTTCATATTTAACAATAGTATTTGTAAATTATTTGTGATAATTTTGTGATACAAGTTGTGGATCCATGTGATTGGAAATAATATTATTATCCTATATAGATCTGTGTGATTGGAAACTGTTGCAAATATATTTATATGATTTGAGAAAATATTGGTTATAAGGATCTGTGGGATCCAAGATGAAGTTGTTATTCCAAAAAGAGATCCGTGTGATTCCAAGGTGAAGTGGTTATTCTATAAATGGATCTATGTGATTGAGGTGAAGTGGTTATTTCAGAAGTGGATTTGTGTGAATTGAAATTAATTTGTGGCTTTATTGTGATTAAATGTTGATATTGATATTGTAAATGATTTATGATGCACATTTAATTGTTTTGGGTGCATACCATGCATAAACATGAAAAGTATTTTTCCTCAAAATTAATAAGATACTAATGGTGTGTGCGGCCACTATATATGCATCTCTGTCAGGGTTCGGAAAAATCGTTCCCGACATTTTTATTAGGGGTTCGAAAAAATCGTCCCCACCACTTTGCCAGAGTTCGGAAAAATCATTCTCGGCACTTTATATTTGGGGTTCGGAAAAATCGTCCCCATTGAGCTCATTTGGGGTGCATATCATAAGTGTGTCGTGGGGATCCCGCAACGTGAACAATTTTCAAAATAAAAGAGATCAATTAGAAAAAAATTAGGAAATAGGCGATAGAGAACTAAATGCATTTTTCATGCACTGACATGCATGATTTCTACTTACTGAGATTTTTATCTCACTAGTTTATGCATTGTAGGTGAGCCTGTTGATGATTGAGTTTGTGATGTGACTGTGCAAGCTATGGAGCTCCTTCAAGGTTTTGAGCGGATGTACATAGATGACGACCTGTTGGGCTAGGCCGTGTGTTTATTTTGTTTCCGCTGATGTTTTGGTGGTGTAATATAATAAGTATTGTCACGAGTTTGTCTGGTTTGAAGTGGTATCAGAAACCAGTTATGTATGTTGAACTGGTGTGATGGTGTTGGTTATAAGCATATTATGTGAAAAAAAAATATTATATGTAGGTTTGGTTTTTATAAAGATGATGTTTATGTCAAATAGTATTTGAATTATAAATTGTGTAAAGTGGGTCGTGTCAGAGTGGTATCAGAGCACGGTTTGGGTCCTGCAGACTGTCTATGTACATGAACTCATTCTTCGGGAGCGCAGCTTTGCAAGTAAGTGTTATTTTCATTCTGTGTTGTTATGTGTCTTATAAATTATATTGGTTATCTGGTATAGGAAGTGTAGTTAGTAGAGAAAATGGTAAGGGCTACAGGTGAAAGTTCTGAAGGGGATAGGATTGTTGAGCAAGCAGCACCTCCTGAAGGGAATAATCGTGATACAGTGATTACTCAACTAATGCAACTGGTTGAGCGCCAGTCCCAACAGATACAACAACTGATTCAGCAGAGAGATATGGGTGGACAACCAGAGGGTAATGCAAACCAAGATAGACGTCAAGTAGAACGTGTGGAAATGGTTTGTGAGAGGTTTCGAAAGTTGAGCCCTCCAATATTTGAGGAGGCAGTAGACCCCACAGATGCAGAGGATTGGTTACGCACGGTGGAAAACATGTTTCAATACAGTAGAATTCCAGATGGGGATAGAGTGCTATGTGCTTCTTTCATGTTACGAGGAAGTGCGGGCCACTGGTGGGATACGATTAAAAGTATCGAGGATGTCACGACTATGACATGGGAAAGGTTCAAGGAGCTTTTCAGAAACAAGTACTTTACGGCACCAGTGAGAGCCATGAAGATGAACGAGTTCATACAGTTGAGGCAAGGTGGCATGTCAGTCACAGATTACCTTCGTAAGTTTGAGCAGTTGTCGAGGTTTGCTGAGCATATGGTGAGTACGGAGGCACTGAAAGTGGAGAGATTTGTGGAAGGCTTAAGGCCTGAACTTTACAGAGATGTGAGTATGGCGGGACTGCATGGAGCAACATACTCACAAGTTGCAGAAAGAGCTCAAATTGCTGAGCAAGCGGAGATGAGGATCAGACAAGCGCAAGCTATCAGACGTTAATTTCAGCAGAAATCAATGCAGCAGTCTGGGAGAGTTGATAAGAGGCCGATGCCATTTCAGAGGCCGAATTCAAATGTTCAAGTGGAGCAAGGACAGAGACGAGGAGAACCCAACAAGCGTCCTAAATTCGATCAGGGTAAGGTTCCACCGGCGCCGCCACTACCTATATGCCCTAATTGTCTCAGATCACATGGTGGAGAGTGTCAAATTCCTCGGAGAACATGTTACACATGTGGGGAGAAAGGACATGTGACTACTACTTGTCCTAAGAAAGGGAAGCAGGCACAGCAGGGAAGAGCTCCAGCGAGGGTGTATACTTTGACGCGAGAGGAGGCAGACGCGAATCCTTCAGTTGTCACGAGTAAGTTCTCTATTTTTGGCACTTCTACATATGTGCTATTTGATTCTGGAGCAACACATTCATTTGTATCCACTGAGTATGTGAAAAAGTTGGGTGGAACACCTAACTTGATAGAAGCTAATTATGAGGTGATGATACCTTCTGGTGAGTCAAAGCAAACTAATCAACTTCTTCGAGGTTGTGTTATTCCTATTGAAGGAAGAAGACTCCTCGCTAATTTGATTGTGTTAAGTATGAATGATTATGATATCATATTGGGCATGGATTGGCTGTCAAAATACGGTGCTACAATAGATTGTCAGAAGAAGAGTATCACTTTTCAGCCAGTGAAAGGAGAACCGTTCACTTTTGTTGGAATCAAGAAAAGCTTTCGATTTCCGATGATATCAGCAGCAAAAGCACAGCGGTTGTTGGAAAGTGGTTGTGAGGGGTATCTGGTGAGTATAATGAATGTTGAGGGACAGCAATGTCCAGTTCTTGATAGTGTACCAGTAGTTCGGGAATATCTGGAGGTATTTCCAGATGATCTTCCAGGTTTGCCACCAGAGCGAGAAATAGAGTTTGTTATTGAGTTACAACCAGGAACTGCTCCTATATCTAAAGCGCCATACAGAATGGCACCAGCTGAACTGAAGGAATTGAAGATACAGTTACAAGAGTTGCTAGACAACGGATTCATCCAACCTAGTTTCTCACCTTGGGGAGCACCAGTTCTGTTTGTTCGAAAGAAGGATGGCACGTTGAGGATGTGCATTGATTATCGGGATCTCAACAAAGTTACGGTGAAGAATAAATATCCATTGCCTCGCATTGATGATCTGTTCGATCAGTTACAGGGTGCAGCTATCTTTTCGAAGATTGATTTGCGGTCGGGGTATCATCAGTTGAAGATAAGGAAGGAGGATATTCCAAAGACTGCATTCAGTACAAGGTACGGGCACTATGAGTTCTTAGTGATGCTGTTTGGATTAACAAATGCTCCTGCAGCATTTATGGATTTGATGAATAGAGTATTTCGGGAATTTCTCGATAAATTTGTGATTGTGTTTATCGATGATATTCTAATTTACTCTAAGAATAAGGAGGATCATGCATTGCACTTGAGAAAGGTGCTAGAGATTCTGAAGGAGAGGCAGTTGTATGCGAAGTTCAAGAAGTGTGAGTTTTGGTTAGACCGAGTTGTTTTCTTGGGACACGTGGTATCGGGAGAAGGAATTTCAGTGGATCCAGGTAAAGTTAAAGCAATCCATGATTGGCCACAACCCTCAAATCCCACTGAGGTTCGTAGCTTTCTTGGATTGGCGGGATATTATCGAAGGTTTGTTGAAGGATTTTCTAAGATTGCTTCACCATTAACACAGTTGACCAGGAAGAATGTGAAGTTCACATGGACGGAGGAATGTGAACAAAGTTTCCAAGAATTAAAGAGACGATTGACATCAGCACCTATCTTAACTATTCCTACGGAGACAGGAAACTTCAAGGTTTACAGTGATGCTTCAAAGAATAGTCTTGGGTGTGTATTGATGCAGAATGGGAAAGTGATAGCATATGCATCCAGACAGTTAAGGGAGTATGAGAAAATTATCCAACTCATGATTTAGAGTTAGCTGCAGTGGTGTTTGCACTCAAGATATGGAGGCATTATCTGTATGGGGAACGTTGTGAAATCTATACATATCATAAAAGTTTGAAGTACTTTTTCACTCAGAAAGAGTTAAATATGAGGCAAAGAAGATGGTTGGAATTGGTGAAGGATTATGATTGTGTTATCAATTATCATCCGGGAAAAGCCAATGTGGTTGCTGATGCATTAAGCCGAAAGGCAATACAGAGTGTAGCTGCTGTGATCGTAAATCAGGAACCAGAGTTGCTTGATTTGCAAATGATGGGTGTGGAGATCATTCAAGAAGGATCGTTGGAAGCAAGGATAGCAGCTCTGACACTTCGACTAACTCTGATGGATAAGATTCAACAGAGCCAACAGGAGGATAAATTGTTTGACAAAATAAAGAATGATATCAGCTCTGGAAAGTCTTCTGACTTCCAATTAGGAGATGATGGCGTGATTCGTTATGGAGGTCGATTGTGTCTACCTGAAGTGAATGACATTCGAAAAGAAGTGATGATAGAAGCTCATTCAACACCCTACTCTGTACATCCAGGAGCTACTAAGATGTATAGAGATTTGAAGGCACATTATTGGTGGCCAGGGATGAAGAGAGATGTTGCTCGATATGTGGAGCAATGTTTGACTTGTCAGCAAGTCAAAGCCGAGCATCAGAGACCAGCAGGAACTTTGCAGCCTTTATTTATTCCAGAATGGAAGTGGGAGAATATCACGATGGATTTTGTTATCGGGCTACCGAAGACAGTGAAAGGTCACGATGCCATTTGGGTTATTGTGGATCGATTGACTAAGTCAGCTCATTTTCTTCCTATTAGCTCTACGTATTCCATGGATCGTTATGCCCAACTATATATACAAGAGATTGTCAGACTCCATGGAGTACCACTTACCATTGTGTCAGACAGAGATACGAGATTCTTGTCTGCTTTCTGGAAGAGTTTACATAAGGCGTTGGGGACACAGTTATCTTTCAGTACAGCATTCCATCCACAGACAGATGGTCAATCAGAGCGTACAATACAAATCTTGGAGGATATGCTCAGAGCGTGTGTGTTGGATTTTCAAGGTCAGTGGAGTAAATTTTTGCCTTTGATAGAGTTCTCGTACAATAACAGTTATCAGTCTACTATCGGGATGGCTCCATATGAAGCATTATATGGGAGGAAGTGTAGATCTCCAGTTCATTGGGATGAAGTTGGAGAGAGGAAACTTTTGGGTCCAGACTTGATTCGTGAAATGTCAGAAGCTGTTACCCATATACGAGAGAAGATGAAAGTTGCTCAAGATCGGCAAAAGAATTATGCAGACAAACGGAGGAGAGAATTGGAATTTGAAGTGGGTGATCAGGTATTTTTGAAAGTATCTCCAATGAAGGGGATAATGCGGTTTGGAAGGAACGGGAAACTCAGTCCAAGATATGTTGGTCCGTTCACTATCATTGAGAGAGTTGGCAGTGTTGCCTATAAATTGGAGTTACCAGCATCAATGTCTAGAGTACATGACGTGTTTCATGTATCTGTGTTGAGGAAGTATGTTCCAAATCTATCTCATGTTCTCAGACAGGAACCAGTTGAGTTGAAAGAAGATTTGAGTTATGAGGAAGTACCAGTTGAGATCTTGTGGCGAGAAGTGAAGAAGCTCAGAAATAAAGAAATACCATTAGTAAAGGTATTATGGAGGAATCAACTAGTTGAGGAGGCTACTTGGGAAAGAGAGGATGAGATGATGGCTAAATATCCAGATCTCTTCAGGTAAGTAAATTTCGAGGACGAAATTTTTATAAGTTGGGGAGGATGTGATACCCGAGCTTCTCACTACTCATTTGTCAATATAATTTAATTTGTGTTATGTGCATTTTATAATTATGTGATAATTGTTTTTACATTTTAATTATCTTTACATTTTATTTGAGACATACGTGATAAACATGGTGACAATATGTGAATATATGGGTGCATAAATATTTACGTGCATTAATTTGTATATATGAGTAAATTATTTTATGAGTATAAATACACTTTTCTTAATTATTAAGTATCACACGTGTTCTCGTAATAATAATAGTGGGTAAAAAAAAATATACACGTAAGTGTATTAATTTGTAAATGTATTATATCTTAGCTATTAAGTATTGCACGTATATTTATAATGGATAATAATAATTTCATTTACTATAAATAGAAACTTACTATAAATAGAAACTTACTATAAATAGTAAATTACTATTAATAGTAAATTAAATAAGTTGGGGCGGTGGGATAGTCGCATACGACTTCCACCCCACCCCTCTATATATAATAGTAACCCTGTTAAGGGTAATTCAAAGCAGAGGTAAGAAAAAGAAAGAGAGGAAAAGAAGAGAGAGAAGAGAGGGAGAGAGAGAGAGAGGAAAGGGAGAGAGAGGAGAGAGAGAGGAAAAAGAGAGAAGAGGGAGCGCGCCGGAACGTGCGTGTCGGAGCGAATTAGTTACAGTTCTTTACGGGGTTTATATTACTGTCGGAATCCAGGTAAGTAGAAGTCCAACTACAATGCATAAACATGTTGTTTGTGAATTATTTGTAATTAATATGTGATAATTATGTTATTGATTATTTGTAATTAGTTTAATTACGATATGAATTATTTGAGATTAATTTGTTATACAAGTTGTGGATTTATGTGATTTGGGAAAAGTAGGGTTCATATTTAACAATAGTATTTGTAAATTATTTGTGATAATTTTGTGATACAAGTTGTGGATCCATGTGATTGGAAATAATATTATTATCCTATATAGATCTGTGTGATTGGAAACTGTTGCAAATATATTTATATGATTTGAGAAAATATTGGTTATAAGGATCTGTGGGATCCAAGATGAAGTTGTTATTCCAAAAAGAGATCCGTGTGATTCCAAGGTGAAGTGGTTATTCTATAAATGGATCTATGTGATTGAGGTGAAGTGGTTATTTTAGAAGTGGATTTGTGTGAATTGAAATTAATTTGTGGCTTTATTGTGATTAAATGTTGATATTGATATTGTAAATGGTTTATGATGCACATTTAATTGTTTTGGGTGCATACCATGCATAAACATGAAAAGTATTTTTCCTCAAAATTAATAAGACACTAATGGTGTGTGCGGCCACTATATATGCATCTCTGTCAGGGTTCGAAAAAATCGTTCCCGACATTTTTATTAGGGGTTCGGAAAAATCGTCCCCACCACTTTGCCAGAGTTCGGAAAAATCGTTCTCGGCACTTTATATTTGGGGTTCGGAAAAATCGTCCCCATTGAGCTCATTTGGGGTGCATATCATAAGTGTGTCGTGGGGATCCCGCAACGTGAACAGTTTTCAAAATAAAAGAGATCAATTAGAAAAAAATTAGGAAATAGGCGATAGAGAACTAAATGCATTTTTCATGCACTGACATGCATGATTTCTACTTACTGAGATTTTTATCTCACTAGTTTATGCATTGTAGGTGAGCCTGTTGATGATTGAGTTTGTGATGTGACTGTGCAAGCTGTGGAGCTCCTTCAAGGTTTTGAGCGGATGTACATAGATGACGACCTGTTGGGCTAGGTCATGTGTTTATTTTGTTTCCGCTGATGTTTTGGTGGTGTAATATAATAAGTATTGTCGTGAGTTTGTCTGGTTTGAAGTGGTATCAGAAACCAGTTATGTATGTTGAACTGGTGTGATGGTGTTGGTTATAAGCATATTATGTGAAAAAAAAATATTATATGCAGGTTTGGTTTTTATAAAGATGATGTTTATGTCAAATAGTATTTGAATTATAAATTGTGTAAGGTGGGTCGTGTCACCATAAATAACCCTATGTATTTGCACAGTTGTTCTGCACAATTTGGTTCTGCACAATTGTCCTGCACAATTTTGTTTTTGCACATTTTAAATTCCGGCAGCAGGCGGCAGCGGTCAGCGGCGGGCAACGACTGGTCGGCAGCTGGTCAACGCCGGTCAATGCCGGTGGGTGGGTGAGGGGTAGGGTTATTGGTTAAAAGTGTATGGAGTATAAGGTTATATTTGGTATTTTACTTTAATATTTTGTATGTGAGAGTAATTATTTAAATTTCATGTATCTAATAGTAAATATGCTTAAAGTGTCTATTTGAGAGTAATAAACCCAAAAATATTTTACAAACTCATTTATAATATTATTTGTTATCAGTTTTTATGCATGATATTAATACTTTTCATTAAAAAATGGGGGTGGCTATTCGCACCCTAGAAATCACTAAACGTACCCCATAAAATATAAATTAAAATATCTTTAATTGTTATGACATTAATTTCCTTATAAAATTATATAATTATTCATTCATCAAAATTTTAATTTACCAATCATCTTCAAAGAAAACTCTTCCAGCGTGAAACATCATCGTGAAGCATCATCATGGATTTCGAATAATCAGAGGCAGAACGTTGTGAAAACTCATTGCTAAACAATTCCTTGAAGCCATCAATTT
Organism: Pogostemon cablin; assembly: GCA_023678885.1. Classification (NCBI taxonomy): domain Eukaryota; kingdom Viridiplantae; phylum Streptophyta; class Magnoliopsida; order Lamiales; family Lamiaceae; genus Pogostemon; species Pogostemon cablin. The sequence continues at coordinate 8,452,132 of CM043008.1, read as the reverse complement.
GATAAAGCCGCCGTCAGAGGCATAATAGTTTTTCTTTTTTAACCATCTCTTCGATATCAGTTTTCTTATTGTCATAATCGTGAAGACGAAACAAACGTTTATTTTTGGTCTAGAAAAGAGGGGAATTGAAAGCCGCCTGGCACGCCTCTCCTATTGCATATTCATCTATCCTGGAGGTTAAATTTTGGAATGAATTAATAACTTATGCATACAAATTCAATTGAATATCAGCATACTTGTACTTATTTCGTCTTTTCCAGTGTTTTGATTGGTGTAACTTTCTGCGCAAATCTCCATTCGACGGTGAAGAGATCAATTAAGAACTCTGCTTTTTCATGGTTCTTGTTTTACCATCTCTTTTTTGAATAAAATTGATAGGCATGAACTTTTGCAGGGGATGAGCTTTCACCGATCAGAAAGATTTGCTGTATCAGAGATGTTGTAAATTCTTTGTTATATTGAAAGGGTATAATTATCTTGTTTGGGGTATGTTTAGTAATATATACATATATTAATTAAATATATAGGGGTATAATAAGTAATTGGGGTATGTTTAGTAATTTTGGGGTGCGAATAGTTGCCCCCTTAAAAAATTTATCACTTAAATATATCATGAATCGTTATGAAATAATTCACTACACAACTTTCATTTTTCTTTCACCCAATATCATTTTTTATTAAAATGTTATCATTTCTTATTCGTCGTCTCATGAAAGTCTTTATTTGAGATTGTAAACATTTATTCTTAAGTTGTTTATTCTCGTCCTCTTACGTGCTGAATTTCATCCTGCTGAAAAAAGGCTTCTTTAAGAATTTTGTAACTGACGGAGGAGGGACGAACTTCTGCTGGAGCTAGTGGGTTATTGAGTGTTTTGAGCGTTTCGTTGAGGACATGAAAACGAAGCTGAAGGTTAAGAATGGTTCTGGGTTCGTCATACTACTGCGTTTCTTCGACATTGCGGCGGCCATGAGTGGTGAAGCTAAACCCTTCTTGTGGAAGAGGCTTTGGTTGGAAACTTGGAATGTCTAGGGGAAGAGTCGTTTCTTGTGGAAGAGGCTTTGGTTGGAAACTTGGAATATTGCATGTTTCTATAATGAATTTTATGAAACTGAGTAAATAAATAATTATAAATCATAGTTAAATATGTTATTTATAAATCACAGTTAAATATGTGTACTAGGATAATTTAATTATTATTATTTTTAATTAAATGATTAAATAAATATAATTATTCAACATTAAATATTTAAACTAAATAATTTATATCATGTATTTTTAATTAATTATATAATAATAGTAATTCTATTTTAATTAATTATTAATTTTACAAAATAATATAAAATATAAATAAAGTTCTATTTATGTATAATATACTTTAATTATTAATAATTTTGTAATAAAAGTATAATGTTTATTTTTTATGTTAATTTTTTTGGTTTCAAATTATATAAATAATTAAAGATAAAAAATTTTATAATTCATATATTATTATTAAATAATTAAGATAAATATGAATAAATGAAACATAATAAATGTTAATATATTATAATTTGAAGATTAAAAAATAATTTACAAATTCATTTATAATATTATTTATTATCATTTTTTATGCATGATTTTTTTATTAAAAAAACTTATCACTTTTTATTTATATCATGAATCGTTAAGAAATATTCAATACACAACTTTCATTTTTCATTAACCTGAATATCCTTTTTTATAAAAATGTTATAATTTTATCCATCCATCTCATTAAAGTATTTCTTTTGAGACGGTACACAAGTATTTGTCTATAATATTATTTTCTTGTGACATTTGCATTAAAATCAATTTAATTAATAAGTTTGAAATTCATTCTTGTACAATATTTTAAGTTGTTTATTCAATTATTAAACTTTGAAAGCTATATAATACACCTCATATGTATCTTTAACAATTTCACACCTTCAAATATAAATTCATGTGTAATAATCATTTTTAATTAATCCTAGAGTATTTATAAAATTATTTAATTGAATAGTATTAGGGTATGTTTGTTTGGATACTTTTAAGTGATGGAATGGGAATGATATTAAAAATTATTATTTGGTTTGTGGTATCATACCTTCTACAGTATTTTAATTCCTAGAAGTGAGCAATAAACCATTCCTTAGGAAATTGACAGATATGCCTTTCATTGCTGACAAAAATTAGTTCTTTAATGATAAAAACTGTTTTAAAAATTTAAGAAATATTAAAATAATATTTTTTAAGACAAAAATAAAATTATAATTAAATTACACTAAATATTAGTGAAAATTAATTAAATTATATTTTATTTTTAGCATATGATTTTCATTCCTACCAATCAACCAAACACTACAATTATTAAATCAAATCCATTACCATTCCATACTACTATCATTCTCATTCTCATTACCATTCCTTAAAATATACCAAACGCTCCCTTAGTTATCACTATGGATCATATATCACTTTTATTAAAATAAGTTTTTACATTTTATTTATTAAAATTGTTTATGAAATTATTTAATTGAAAACAGAACATCACTTTTGAAAAGTATCATTTTTTATTAAAATTATCGTCACTTCTATTACAACTTATAATTTATAAAAATAAAAAGTTACCATTTAAAAAATTTTTAATATATTTTTTATTTTATATATTATAAGTTGTTATTAAATAAAATAAGAATAAGGAGGGCGAAGGAGTGGAGAAATTATCGTGAACTTACCGTGCCAAAAAGATAACAGATTCATTATTTGCCCATTTAATTAAGATAAATATATAAAAAACTTTTGAGTCAAAGTAAAATTCGTCTCAGAGATTCGTGACAGTTATCGCATAAGTCTTTTCCAATTCTAAAAATTACACGATAAATAAAACAAATTAACAGTCATTATTAGTTAGAACTTAGATCAATGAAAAGTTGTCACTTTTTAATAAAAAAAATTGTGTGAAACAGTATGGAAAATTTATGTGAGATGAATGATAATATTTTTAAAAAATTGTGATACTCGAATTCAGACAGCCTCAATCTCTCTCATAACAATCAGTTATTTAGCTGAAGAACATACGTATAGAAACGTTAAAAAGCATATGAACATCAATGTAGAATGGATAAATAGGCACGTCAATATTATACAACAAAATTCAACCATTGCCATTCTTTTAGTTTTATGAAGTTCCATCATCATTCAAAAGCTTATGGTTTTTCACAATATATGTAATACAATGGGGGAGGTATACTGGCATTTGAGAAACACCAAAAGTGATGTTGCTTTTCGGCACTTTCCGCGGCCCGACCCTCTATAGCCGGGCAGCGGGAAGAGCCGGACTAGCATCCCAATCGGTCAATATGTGATGACGGGTGATCTCACTCAGCGAACGACATCCACTCAAAGCCATGGTCAGCTCAAACTCGTCGCGTAATATTTGGAGCACTTTTCTAACTCCGGCCTCTCCTTCTGCAGCCAATGAGAACACCACGGGCCCCCAGTCTGACAAAATGTCACGTGATCATGATTCAATCCTTAGTAACGGAACCCATCAAAAAAATTTCATGCATATGGGAACAATTTTAGACTCTATTTGGTAATGCAGATTGCTTACAAAGATGCTGGAAGCTCCTAGAGCCAATGCCTTGAAGACATATGTCCAGTGACGGAGCCAAAAATTGGGCTAAGAGGGGGCTAGAATGACACTAAAACTATAAAATGTTCTTCCAGTCTTGTGAAATCATTTATGTAGTTTAAGAAAATTTAACTTTTTTACGAACTTTTATTGATTTTTTAGGAGTAAATTGATATTTTTACATAACAAATAAAATAAAATACTCTATTAATGTGTGTTAATATTGTGATATTTTTAAAATTAAAATATAAGTAATCTTTAAATTTATTATTGATGTTATTTTTTTGAGTAAATATAATACAAATAAATGAGTAAAGTGTAAATAATTTTATTAGATAAAGAGTATTATGTTGTATATTATAAATAAAAGTTATTATAAAATTTATTATATTGTGAATAAAAGTTATTGGAAAAAAAAGAATTAAATTATAGAAAGAAAAAAGATCAAAAAAGAAAACAAATATAAAATACAAAAGAAAAGTTTCTTTAAAAAAAAATAAAACATGTTCTTAAAAAATAAAAACAATAACTATTACTACCACATTACTCGAACCTGAAACTTCATGTCTCGAAAAGGAGAGATGAACCATTAAGCCAGCAAACACATCAATTAAATTATTAAACTTTATATATATATACTAAAGATTACTTAACTCCCTCCGTCCCTACATCTGTCCCACGACGAACCCCTCCATCCAAGAAGACCAGTAGTCGGCCTTGTGCAGCTTTCACAACCTAACATTTTCAACCAATGATTAGAGAGGAGATTAAGATATCATTAGTGTTGATTGCAAGAGTTGTGTACCTCTTCCAGAGCGATGATAGTCGAAGGGACGTAATCAAGCTGAAGAGCACCATGACTGGAAACGATGATGCCAGCGGCTTCACTCTGAATGGCGATTCTTGCTGTATTGTAGAAATGGAAAATTCATACATGAGTATTCTTGTACTTAAAATAGTAAATATTGTTTGTATTGAGACAAATCTATATATGTTTGTAGTAATCGATTAAGGGTTGTATCTCCTACTGACCTCAGCTGTGAGTACACCCTTCACCAAGATGGGCAATGAAGTGATTGTTTGGAGCCACTGGACATCCTGTAAATATTCAAAGTAGAATACATTAGGATTTAGTCGACGGTAACATAACGTCGTCTGTTTTTTGTGTCGGGGAGACTACCTTCCAGCTCAACGTACGATCAATTTGACCAGCAACATATGCAGCTAATCCAGAGTCATTAGCCCACACAACAAAATGTGCAATAAGATCATTTTCAGAAGATTTCAAGAAAATTAAGGTTATCCAGAGTCAAATGATGATGTTCAGTGGAGTACTTACTTTGTCCATCTTGCCAAGGTCCAAACCCTCAAAGTTCTTCAGTGTCAAGAAAGGTGGCAATGTAAATCTGCGTAAGAAGCAATCAGAAACTTCTCGAGGCACCTGGGGTTCATATTTTTAGGCATCAATCAAGTACCTATTCTTAATATCAGCTTCTCTGCGCCACAATCTTGGGGTGTCGACAGTTAGTGCGATGGCCTTGAAACCTACCCTTTCGGCTCTCCTCACGAGCTGAGCTACGACATTCCTGTCCTTATAGACCTGAACATATATGATAATTCAAGTGAGTGATTACTCAGAGACTAGATGAGATACAGTGAGAAATGGGATTGGCAATTGCAACTCGAAACTCACATAAAGCTGGAAGAATCAAATGCCAGGTCCTGTGGAAGCAACTTCTTCAACACTGAAAGTGGCTAATGAAGACAATGTCTGAAAATAAAATTCATGCGGCATCAGTGCATGGAAGCATATTTGATGTTTATAATCAATCACTCTATTGATAACAATTCAAATAGCCAATCCTGAATTCTAGTTTTCATGGAATAGTTAAGACTTAAGCGTGTCTGAGAAATGACCACCTGATTTAAAAGCTTAACCTATTGGAAATGTGTATCATCTAATATTTAATCACTCAGTCTAATAATCTCAATGAACTATATGTTATCCTTCTCAGCTAATATAGTGCAGAGATGTTGTCAGTCACTTCAAATATGACTACTTGTCCAATGCTTTGAGGTTTGTCATGGTCGCAAAACTAGAGATGATGTTTGATTCATATGTTTCTATTTCTAAGCCGTAAGATTGGTGCTCAACAATATTGGGTTAAAAAAGTTCAAGAGCAACGACCAGAGCCTCTAACATAGAACTAAAGTTACTTGGCGAAGCAAGAAGCAGCTAAACCTATATGCAATGCAATGCTACTTTATTTCTTTCTTTTTTTCATTTTCAGTACAATATTCTACATATCAAGAATAATGATGAGTTTCAAAATTATTCGAGGCTATGCATATGTGAAGAACTTCCCCATCTTTAGTGAACAAATTCTATTATATCACGTTAACGCATTAGAAAAAGAAAGGAAGGCAAACCATGATTATTCCAGCTGCTGACGCTGCTCTAGCAGTTGCATACTCACCTGTGCTGGAAAATTATTATATATAATCGGCACATTGGATCGTGCAACAACTTAGAAGGGATTACCTTTATTAATAAAATGAAAGTACAATGAAAAAGAGCTCAATCTAGATGGAAATTTGGAAACTTGAGAACAAATTTTAATCAATCTGAAGGTCACATAAATGCACACCTCAGAGTGAGCCATTTTTTGCATAGTAGTGGGAGCAATCATGATGGACATCGAAATTGTTGTGTATCTTGCAGCTCTCAATTCTAGAAAACTACTCTCAATCACTCAATAGGATGAACACACACACATACACCTCTGATTCAAGTTTTTGAATCAAAACTAAACAATGAAATAGTAAAGATAAAGGAAACAACACACAAGGGATTATAGTGGTTCGATTATGATGATCTACGTCCACTGTCAAAGGGAATTGAGCTCTCTTTATTGATTGACGTATACACTGGATGAAGGGGATTAACTATCTAACTTGATCACTCATGGATCACACAAAAACATATGAGGAAGAAGATGATGATGAATGAAGAAAGCTGATCTTTATGTGAGTGGCATGAGTTGGATTCGTTTCAGCTGCATAACTGATGCTTAAGGCCCTCCAATGAAGCTTTGACACATCACCAATACCCTAACAGCATTCTTAACAAACTAACTCAGCTCAACTGCCCTTCAACCATCTCACTTCACATCACAACTGATCCACAACCTTCAAACCAACCCTCTCACTAAGCATGGATCCTTGCAGCCACTTGTACGGACAATTCTAACGTATAAACTCTAAGAAATACGTATATAATATTCATACACCGCCTGGACAACTTGATACAACCGTTGCATGAAGATTAAGATCATGTTTTACCCTTCCACTTATAACAATTCTCCACCTTAAAACATGTATCACATCTTTCAACAAGCTTGCTGCTAACTCCCTTTGCTGCTACTCAATCATGAGCAGCTCCCTCCAAGTTCACTGGAATCACATTCCAACTAAGCTCAAGCTTATTTCAAACTATGAACTAGGCAAGGCTTTAGTCAGACATTCTGCAGGATTGACATGTGTGTCAATCTTGTGTACTTTAACAACTCCACTTTCCACAAGATCTCTCACAAAGTATAGTTTAATATCATTGTGCTTTGTTCTCTCGTGATAACCCTGATGTTTAGTTAGATGAATTGCACTTTGATTATCACAAAATACTTCCACAACCTCCTGTCTTACTCCAAGTTCTTTCAACATTTCAGAGATCCACATTCCTTCCTTGTTAGCTTCAGTTAAGGCAACAAACTCAGCCTCAGTTGTGGACAGAGTAACAACTGATTGATGACTTGCTTCCCAGCTTAAAGCTGTTCCAAAAAGAGTAAAACATAGCTAGTCAATGACTTCATTATGTCCAAATTTGCAGCATAATCTACATCAACATATCCACGCAACACTTCACTGAGCTACTCCTTCCTCTGAAACTTCAACCCTCTGTAAGTTGACCCTTTAACATACTTCATTACCACTTAGCAACTTCCCAATGTGGTTTTCTTGGATGTCCCATAAACCCGCTCAAATTACTCATGACATATGACATATCTAGTCTGCAATATACCATGTAGTACATGAGGCTGCCTACTGCACTAGCATAGGAAATTTTATCCATTTCAGTTAATTCTGATGTGGATGAAGTTCCTTGCTATAGAGACAGTTTCAAACCTTGTTTAAATGGTGTTGAAACTGTGTTGAAACTGATTTACTTTCATACATATTGTATCTCTTCAGAACTTTCAATAAGTATGATTCCTGATTAAGCATCATGCTTCCCTTCCTCCTATTTCTGTTGATAGACATACTAAGTATCATCTTAGCTTCCCCTAGATCTTTCATGTCAAACTCTGACTCTAGCAATATGTCTATAACTCTCTAAATACCATTCATGGTGTGACTAGCTATCAACATATCATCTACATAGAGCAACGAGTATTTATATTGATCATTTTCTTGTAAGTAATACACACAGTTGTCATATGAATTTCTAGCAAATCCACAACCTACAATGTATCGATCAAACCTCAAATACCATTGTCTAGGACTCTGCTTAAGACCATAGAGGGATTTCTTAAGCAAGCAAGCCTTAAAATTGTGATTCTGAACACTTACTCCCTCTGGTACAGTCATGTAGATTTGTTCTTCCAATTCACCATGTAAAAAAGTTGTTGTCACATCCATTTGATGTAGTTCAAGATCATACTGTGTAACTAATGAAAGTATGATCCTTATAGAGCAATGTTTGACAACAGGTGAGAAAATTTCATTATAATCCACCTCTTCTTTCTGTGAGAACCCTTTAGCTACCAGTCTGGCCTTATATCTGACTTTTCCATTTGGAACTGCTGATGGCTTTTTTTTGAAAATCCATTTGCATCCCACTAATTTCTGTCTCTGAGATTTATTAACAACCTCCCATGTTCTATTCCTCTCAAGTGATATAAGCTCTTCATTTATTGCAGTAATCCATTGATCATTATTAGTGCTTGCTATAGCTTCCTTGTAGCTCTTAGGTTCACTAGATTCAATCTCTGTAGCAGTATACAGAGCATATGATACAAGATCAGCTTGTACATATCTTGATGGTGGATTATTTTTCCTTCTCTGTCTGTCTCTTGCAAGATGATAGGTATTTACCTCATTTCTGTTCATCACTACTTCTGAATTTCTTTCAAAAGTTTCCTCAAGATCCACCTCAGACTCAATGCCCTTGCTAGCTTCTGCAGCATGCTCAGTTTGTTCCAAAAATGGCATCCTAGTCTCATTAAACTTGACATCTCTACTAACAAGGAATTTGTGGTTTTCTAAGCTCCACAACTTGTAACCCTTTACTCTAGATGGATATCCTACCATCACACATCTCAGGGCCCTTGGATCTAATTTGTCTTGCTTTATGTGTGCATGAGCAAGACATCCAATTGCTTTTAAGTTGCTATAGTCAGTAGGCTTTCCCTTCCACACTTCTTCAGGAGTTTTAAATTTTAAAGGTGTGGATGAACTCCTATTGATCAAGTATCCTGTTGTAGTTATAAGTTCCCCCCAAAAACTCTTTGGAAATCCCTCTACACTCATCATACATTGACACGACCCACCTTACATATCTTATAATTCAAATATTAATTAACATAAACATCATCATTATGAAACTGCACCCATTTTTTTAATATATTTAAAATCATAGTCTAATATACGTCATAAGTTTCTGATACAACATCAATCCAGACAAACTCGCGACAATACTTATTATATTATATAACAAAAATATCAGCGGAAACAAAATAAACCCACGACCTAGCCCAACAGGTCGTCATCTATGTACATCCGCTCAAAACCCTGTAGGAGCTCCACAGCTTGCACAGTCACATTACAAACTCAATCATCAACAGACTCACCTAAAATGCATAAATTAGTGAGACAAAAATCTCAGTAAGTAGAAATCATGCATGTCAGTGCATGAAAATGCATTTAGTTCTCTATCGCCTATTTCCTAGTCTTTCTAGTTGGTATCTTTTATTTTGAAAATTGCTCACGTTGCGGGATCCCCACGACACACTTATGATATGCACCCCAAATGAGATCAATAGACACACTTAGTGTCGGATCGATTCCAATTCTTGAATATAATACCGAGAATGATTTTTCCGAATCCTGGCAGAGTGTTGGGGACGATTTTTCCGAACCCCAAATAAAGTACTGAGAACAATTTTTTCGAACTCAGAATAAAGTGTCGGGAATAATTTTTTCGAACCCTGACAGATATGCATATATAGTGGCCGCACACACCATTAGTACCTTATTAATTTTGGGGAAAACACTTTTCATGTTTATGTATGGTATGCCACCAGGACAATTAAATATGCATCATAAACCATTTATGACATCAATATCAACATTTAATCACAAATAAAGCAACAACTTAACTTCAATTCACACAAATCTACTTCTGGAATAACAACTCCACCCTAGTCACATAGATCCATTTATAAAATAACCACTTCAACTTGGATCACACAATCCCTTTTTAGAATAACAACTTCATCTCGGATCACACAGATCCTTATAACCAATATCTTCTCAAATCATACAGATATATCTCAACAGTTTTCAATTCCATAGATCTATATAGGACAATAATATTATTTCAAATCACATAGATTCACAACTTGTATCACCAATTAACCCCAAATAATTCATAACGTAATTAAACTAATCACAAATAATTCATGGCATAATTATCAGATATTAATCACAAATAATTCATGCACAACATGTTTATGCATTGTAGTTGAACTTCTACTTACCTGGACTCCGACAATAATAATACTATAGATTTGTGAAGAATTGTAACTAATTCCTCCTTCTCGTTCCGGCACGTCCCTCTCTTCTCCTCCCTTTCTCTCTCTTTTCTCTTCCTCTCTCTTTCTTTCTTTTTTTTGTCTCTCGTAATCTGCTGGTTACATCCCTCAATTGAAGGGATAACATATATATGCATGTAGATAGGGGCGGTTAATAAACCCACCGCCTCATACTTACTATAAATAGTAATTGTAAAATTAATATAAACAGTATATTATATTATTCATATTAATATTATTATTTACTTAATAACTAAGCATACCTTGTGGTGACCTACGTGTTTACACATTAACGAAATAAAATTTTGGGTTCTCAATTAAACCACGTCGTTGATGGAAATTTTCACTTTCAATCTTTTTTTATTATCCACTATGAATATACGTGCAATACTTAATAGCTAAGATATGATACATTTACAAATTAATACACATACGTGTACATTTCATTATCACTATTATTATTACGAGAACACGTGTGATACTTAATAATTAAGAAATAATATATTTATACAAATAATTTAATTATATATCCAAATTAATGCACGTAAATATGAATGCACACCTATATTCACATATTGTCACCATCTTTATCACGTATGTCTCAAATAAAATACAATGACAAATAAAATATAGAAACAATTGTCACATAACTGTCACATAATTATCACATAATTGTAAAATGCATATAACAAAAATTAAATTATATTGGCACATGAGTAATGAGAAGCTCGGGTATCACATCCTCCCCACCTTATAAAAATTTCGTCCTCAAAATTTTCTTACCTGAATAGTTCTGGATAGTTAGCCATCATCTCATCCTCTCTTTCCCAAGTAGCCTCCTCAACTAACTGATTCCTCCATAATACTTTTACTAATGGTATCTCTTTATTTCTGAGCTTCTTCACTTCTCGCCGTAAAATCTCGACTGGTATCTCTTCATAACTTAAATCTTCTTTCAATTTAACTGGTTCCTGTCTGAGAACATGAGATGGATTCGAAACATACTTCCTCAATACAGACACATGAAATATATCATGCACTCTAGACATTGAAGCTGGTAACTCCAACTTATAGGCAACATTTCCAACTCTCTCAATAATAGTAAATGGACCAACATATCTTAGACTGGGTTTTCCTTTCTTTCCAAACCGAATTATCCCCTTCATTGGAGATACTTCCAAGAATACCTGATCACCCACTTCAAATTCCAACTCCCTTCTCCATTTGTCTGCATAACTCTTATGCCGATCTTGAGCAACTTTCATCTTCTCTTGTATACTGGTAAATAGCTTCTGACATTTCACAAATCAAGTCTGGACCCAAAAGTTTCCTCTCTCCAACTTCATCCCAATGAACTGGAGATCTACATTTCCTCCAGTACAATGCTTCATATGGAGCCATCCCGATAGTAGACTGATAACTATTGTTGTATGAGAACTCTATTAAAGGCAAAAATTTACTCCACTGACCTTGAAAATCCAACACACACGCTCTGAGCATATCCTCCAAGATTTGTATTGTACGCTCTGATTGACCATCAGTTTGTGGATGGAATGTTGTGCTGAAAGATAATTGTGTCCCCAATGCCTTATGCAAACTCTTCCAGAAAGCAGACAAAAATCTTGTGTCTCTATCTGACACAATGGTAAGTGGTACTCCATGGAGTCTGACAATCTCTTGAATATACAATTGTGCATAGCGATCCATAGAATAAGTAGAGCATATAGGAAGAAAATGATCTGATTTAGTCAAACGATCCACAATAACCCTAATGGCATCATGACTTTTTACTGTCTTTGGCAAGCCGGTGACAAAATACATAGTGATATTCTCTCACTTCCACTCTAGAATAAATAGAGGCTGCAAAGTTCCTGTTGGTCTCTGATGCTCAGCTTTGACTTGCTGATAAGTCAAACATTGCTCCACATATTGAGCGACATCTCTCTTCATCCCTGGCCACCAATAATGTGAATTCAAATCTTTATACATCTTAGTAGCTCCTGGATGTACAGAGTACGGTGTTGAATGAGCTTCCGCCATCACTTCTATCAGAATGTCATCCACTTTAGGTAAACATAATCGACCTCTATAACGAATCACGCCATCTTCTCTTAATTGGAAGTCAGAAGACTTTCCAGAGCTAATATCATTCTTTATCTTATCAAACAACTTATCCTTCTGTTGGCCCTATCGAATCTTATCCATCAAGGTTGGTCGAAGTGTCAAAGCTGCCATTTTTCTTCCAATGATCCTTCCTGAATGATCTCCACACTCATTCTTTGCAAATCAAGCAACTCTGGTTTCTGATTTATGGTCATAGCAGCTACACTCTGTATTGCCTTTCGGCTCAATGCATCATAAACCACATTGGCTTTTCCATAATGATAATTGATAACACAGTCGTAATCCTTCACCAATTCCAACCATCTTTTTTGCCTCATATTCAACTCTTTCTGAGTGAAAAAGTACTTCAAACTCTTATAACAGTATAGATCTCACAATGTTCTCCATACAGATAATGCCTCCAAATCTTGAGTGCAAACACTACCGCGGCTAACTCTAAATCATGAGTTTGGTAATTCTTCTCATACTCCCTTAATTGTCTGGATGCATATGCTATCACTTTCCCATTCTGCATCAATACACACCCAAGACCATTCTTTGAAGCATCACTGTAAACTTTGAAGTTTCATGTCTCCGTCGAAATAGTTAAGATAGGTGCTGATGTCAACCGTCTCTTCAATTCTTGGAAACTTTATTCACATGCCTCCGTCTATGTGAACTTCACATTCTTCATGGTCAACTGTGTTAATGGTGAAGCAATCTTAGAAAATCCTTCAACAAACCTTCGATAATATCCCGCCAATCCAAGAAAGCTACGAACCTCAGTGGGATTTGAGGGTTGTGGCCAATCATGGATTGCTTTTACTTTACCTGGATCCACTGAAATTCCTTCTCCCGATACCACGTGTCCCAAGAAAATAACTCGGTCTAACCAAAACTCACACTTCTTGAACTTCACATACAACTGCTTCTCCTTCAGAATCTCTAATACCGTTTTCAAGTGTAGAGCATGATCCTCCTTATTCTTAGAGTAAATCAAAATATCATCGATAAACACAATCACAAACTAATCGAGAAATTTCTGAAATACTCTATTCATCAAATCCATAAATGTTGCTGGAGCATTTGTCAAACATAACGGCATCACTAAAAACTCACAATGTCCATACCTCGTACTGAATGCAGTCTTCGGAATATCCTCCTCCTTGATCTTCAACTGATGATACCCTGACCGCAAATCAATCTTTGAAAAGATAGCTGCACCCTGTAGTTGATCAAACAGATCATCAATGCGAGGCAATGGATACTTATTCTTGATGGTAACTTTGTTGAGCTCCCGGTAATCGATGCACATCCTCAATGTGTCATCCTTCTTACAAACGAAAAGAACTGGTGTCCCCTAGGGTGAGAAACTAGGTTTGATGAATCCTTTATCTAGCAATTCTTGTAACTGTATCTTCAATTCTTTCAGTTCAGCTGGTGCCATCCTGTGTGGCGCTTTAGATATAGGAGACATTCCTGGTTGTAGCTCAATAACAAACTCTATTTCCCGGTCTGGTGGCAAACCTGGAAGATCATCTGGAAATACCTCCAGGTATTCCCGAACTACTGTACATCACTGAGAACTGGACATTGCTACCCCTCAACATTCATTACGCTCACCAGATACCCCTCACAACCACTTTCCAACAACCGCTATGCTTTTGCTGCTGATATAACAGGAAATCTAAAATTCTTCTTGATCCTAACAAAAGTGAATGGTTCTCCACTCAATGGCTGAAAAGTGATACTCCTTTTCTGACAATCTATTGTAGCACCGTACTTTGACAGCCAATCCATACCCAATATGATATCATAATCATTCATACTTAACACAATTAAACTAGTAAGGAGTTATCTTCCTTCAATAGGAATAACACAACCTCGAAGAAGTTGATTGGTTTGCTTTGACTCACAAGAAGGTATCATCACCTCATAATTAGCTTCTATCAAGTTAGATGTTCCACCCAGCTTCCTCACATACTCAGTGGATACAAATGAATATATTGCTCCAGAATCAAATAGCACATATGTAGAAGTGTCAAAAATAGAGAACTTACCTGTGACAACTAAGAGATTCGCATCTGCCTCCTCCCACGTCAAAGTGTACACCCTAGCTGGAGCTCTTTCTTGCTGTCCCTGCTTTCCTTGCTTGGGACATGTAGTAGTCACATGCCCTTTCTCTCCGCATGTATAACAGATTCTCAGAGGAATACGACACTCCCCACCATGTGGCTTAGCACAATTAGAACATATAGGTAGTGTCAGCGCTGGTGGCACCTTACCCTGATCGAATTTGGGATGCTTGTTTGGTTCTACTTGTCTCTGTCCTTGATTCATTTGAACATTTGATTTCGGCCTCTGGAATGGCATTGGCCTCTTATCATTTCTCCCAAACTGTTGCACTGGTTTATGTTGAAATTGGCGTATGATAGCCTGCGCTTGTCTAATTCTCATCTCCACTTGCTCAGCAATTTGGGCCCTTTTCTGCAACTTGTGAGTATGTTGCTCCATGCAGTCCCGCCATACTCACATCTCTGTAAAGTTCAGGCCTTAAGCCTTCCACAAATCTCTCCACTTTCAGTGCCTCCATACTCACCATATATTCTGCAAACCTCGATAATTGCTCAAACTTACGAAGGTAGTCTGTAACTAACATGCCACCCTGCTTCAATTGTATGAACTCGTTCATCTTCATTGCTCTCACTGGTGTTGTAAAGTACTTGTTCCAGAAAAGTTCCTTAAACCTTTCCCATGCCATAGTAGTGACATCCTCGATACTTTTAATTGTATCCCACCAGTAGCCTGCACTTCCTCGTAGCATGAAAGAAGCACACAACACTCTGTCCCCATCTGGAATTCTACTGTATTGAAACATATTTTCCACCGTGCGTAACCAATCCTCTGCATTTGTGGGGTCTGCTGCATCCTCAAATATTGGAGGGCTCAGCTTTCGAAATCTCTCACAAACCATTTCCACATGTTCTACTTGACGTCTATCCTGATTAGCATTACCCTCTGGTTGTCCACCCACATCTCTCTGCTGAATCAATTGTTGTATCTGTTGGGACTGGAGCTCTACTAGTTCTATCAGTCGAGTAATCACTCCATCACGATTTCCTTCAGTAGGTGCTGCTTTCTCAGCAGTCCTTTCCCTTCAGAAGTTTCACCTATAATCCTTTCCATTTTGTCTACCAACTACGCTTCCTACACCACATGGCCAATATAATTTATAAAACACATAACACAGCATAATGAAAATAACACTTACATGCAAAGCTGCGCTCCCAAGGAATGAGCTCATGTACATAGACAGTCTGCATGACCCAAACCATGCTCTGATACCACTCTGACACGACCCACCTTACATATCTTATAATTCAAATACTAATTAACATAAACATCATCATTATGAAACGGCACCCATTTTTTTTAATATATTTAAAATCATAGTCTAACATACGTCATAAGTTTCTGACACAACATTAATCCAGACAAACTCGCGACAATACATATTATATTACATAACAAAAACATCAGCGGAAACAAAATAAACCCACGGCCTAGCCCAACAGGTCGTCATCTATGTACATCCGCTCAAAACCTTGTAGGAGTTCCACAGCTTGCACAGTCACATTACAAACTCAATCATCAACATGCTCACCTACAATACATAAACTAGTGAGACAAAAATCTCAGTAAGTAGAAATCATGAATGTCAGTGCATGAAAATGCATTTAGTTCTCTATCGCCTATTTCCTAGTCTTTCTAGTTGGTATCTTTTATTTTGAAAACTGTTCACGTTGCGGGATCCCCACGACACACTTATGATATGCACCCCAAATGAGCTCAATAGACACACTTAGTATCGGATCGATTCCGATCCCTGAATATAATACCGAGACCAATTTTTCGTACCCTGGCAAAGTGTTGGGGATGATTTTTCCGAACCCCAAATAAAGTACTGAGAACGATTTTTTCGAACTCAGAATAAAGTGTCGGGAATGATTTTTTTGAACCCTGACAGATATGCATATATAGTGGCCGCACACACCATTAGTACCTTATTAATTTTGGGGAAAACACTTTTCATGTTTATGTATGGTATGCCACCAGGACAATTAAATATGCATCATAAACCATTTATGACATCAATATCAACATTTAATCACAAATAAAGCAACAACTTAACTTCAATTCACACAAATCTACTTCTGGAATAACAACTCCACCCTAGTCACATAGATCCATTTATAAAATAACCACTTCAACTTGGATCACACAATCCCTTTTTAGAATAACAACTTCATCTCGGATCACACAGATTCTTATAACCAATATCTTCTCAAATCATACAGATATATCTCAACAGTTTTCAATCCCATAGATCTATATAGGACAATAATATTATTTCAAATCACATAGATCCACAACTTGTATCACCAATTAATCCCAAATAATTCATAACATAATTAAACTAATCACAAATAATTCATGACATAATTATCACATATTAATCACAAATAATTCATACACAACATGTTTATACATTGTAGTTGGACTTCTACTTACCTGGACTCCGACAATAATAATACTATAGACTCGTGAAGAACTGTAACTAATTCCTCCTTCCCGTTCCGGCACGGCCCTCTCTTCTCATCTCTTTCTCTCTCTTTTCTCTTCCTCTCTCTTTCTTTCTTTTTTTGTCTCTTGCAATCTGCTGGTTACATCCCTCAATTGAAGGGATAGCATATATATGCATGTAGATAGGGGCGGTTAATAAACCCACCGTCTCATACTTACTATAAATAGTAATTGTAAAATTACTATAAACACTATATTATATTATTCATATTAATATTATTATTTACTTAATAACTAAGCATGCCTTGTGGTGACCTACGTGTTTATACATTAATGAAATAAAAATTTGGGTTCTCAATTAAACCACGTCGTTGACGGAAATTTTTGCTCTCAATCATTTTTATTATTATTATCCATTACGAATATATGTGCAATACTTAATAGCTAAGATATGATACATTTACAAATTATACACATACGTGTATATTTCATTATCACTATTATTATTACGAGAACATGTGTGACACTTAATAATTAAGAAATAATATATTTATACAAATAATTTAATTATATATCCAAATTAATGCACGTAAATATTTATGCACACTTGGCACATAACTGCCACATAATTATCACATAATTATAAAATGTACATAACACAAACTAAATTATATTGGCACATGAGTAGTGAGAAGCTCGGGTATCACATACATCTTACTCTTTCTAAGAGAGTTTGATTTAATCTTTCTACAACTCCATTTTGTTGTGGGTTAGATGGAACTATTCTATGTCTTTTGATTCCTCTTTCTCTACAGTATTTATTGAACTATTCTGAGATATATTCCAATCCATTATCAGTTCTGAAACATTTCAAAGTCTTTCCACTGATGTTTTCTACTTCTGTCAGCCAATCTTTGAATTTACCAAAAGCTTCATCCTTGGATTTCAAAATGTATATGCATGATTTCCTTGAGAAATCATCTATGAATGAGATGAAATATCTCCCACCTCCTTTAGTTGGATTTTTAGAAGGTCACCACAAATCAGAGTGAACATAATCAAGTGTAGATGTTGACGTATATTCACCAACACCATATTTGAGCCTCTTTATCTTTCCCATCACACAATGTTCACATAACTTCAAATTAGCTGAAGTTTCCCTACATAATAGGTCCTATTTGATCAGTTCTTGCATTCCCTTCTCACTTATTTGCCCTAATATTCCATGCCACAACAAGGTATTGTCCTTCTTGCTTACTGCATGAGCATGAGCAGAAACAGTACAACCACACAAGAAGTATAAGTCATGTTTCTTAACACTTTTCAAGAATACATCATCTTCCTTTGTAACAGTGAGGAGACCATCTTGGGATTGGAAACTGTATCCCATGGAATCAAGCTTACCAAGAGTGATTAAATTTCTTCTTAGGTTAGGGGCATACCTAACATCATGAAGAATTTTGACTGCACCATCAGACATTTCCAACTTAATAAATCCAATACCTTTGACACTGCATGTTGATGCTCGTTTTGCACGCAAAATTAATCTCCAAGTATTAAGGATATCAGTTATAGCATAAGCAAGCGACCAAATTTAATATCGAACCCAAAGGATGATATATTATCAATTTAATTATTTACAAAATTAATTAAGACAAGACAATTCAGTTTGAGAATTTAATTATATCACTAAAAAATTAATTAAAATAACAAAGAAAATAAATCAATCACTAAAAAAATACGATTGTGACTCAAGAATGGAGAATAGGTAGCTCTAGGATAATTCAGTTTCACTCATCAATTTCCTTTCATGTATCAATGTCCGACTCTACCTTGTGGAATATGGACGTATCACTAAGCCATGCATATTTACTCTATAGACTCAAGCAAACATGCGTATAACACGTGTGAATAACCTTGAAGAAAGAGATATAATTTTACCTCCCTTTCTAGGTACTATCAGTATCAATTATTTCTACCTAGGATTGGTACTATAACCCGATATGATCTCCCTTTATAGGTACTATAAAATTATCCTCTTTATCCTACTTAATAATCCAAATTCAATTCAATTAATAAGTATTTATATAAGATAGTTCTAATGAAGCTTCGAGTCCCCTCACTTAGAATCATAACATGAAATCCTACTCAGCAGTGAACGCGCTCAATCAATAATCAAGATATGTATTCAGACTCTACATAACAATTAATAACATTCTCTACATAACATGAAATCCTGCTCAGCAGTGAACTACAGTCGAACTGCATGCACAGTCTCACGGTTTCGCGCATAACTTCCACATCCAAGCTCCAATTTGAGTGATTTTCATGCTCACGTGATCCTTTCTTCCTTGGATTTCTATCCATATAAAGAACTCACAGAAAATCTAGCATTTGAATGTGTAACAAGTCATGTAAAGTGGCACAGCCGTTCTGTTCAGC
Source organism: Pogostemon cablin (assembly GCA_023678885.1). Classification (NCBI taxonomy): domain Eukaryota; kingdom Viridiplantae; phylum Streptophyta; class Magnoliopsida; order Lamiales; family Lamiaceae; genus Pogostemon; species Pogostemon cablin. The sequence goes on along the minus strand of CM043008.1, from coordinate 8,432,499 downwards.
ACAGCTTACGCGACGTCACCATTTTGATCATAACATTCTCGTTTGGACTCCGATTGAAGTGTTCCTTATGCCAAAACGATCCTCTATTCTGTGGCTTTTCAACCATGTATCACATTTTCAATTCAGAGATCTACAAAAATACAGAAAAATTGCACAAATTGGACGTGCGTTTTTCAGCATTCCTATACAAATTGCACCTTTTCTCCAACTTTGTACTTTTGATCATTTTTCCACCTAAAACACAATAAAACACCTCAAGTTCACCTTTTCCTCACATATATTAAATATAAGACACTTGTGCTAATATATGACAACAATTCTCATAAAAAATATGTTAAATTGGACATTAAAACGTGCTTATTTTCACTCTCATCACATGTCTGATCATTACCCAATAAAACTGATCCCCCATTTTGATGCTTGAAATCACAGAACTACTTCTTGTTTGGGGACATGTGGAAAGTGTAGCCAGAGTCAATTACCCACTCAGATGTTGCATCTGATGATATTATTGTCAGTGCCTCAATAAATCCTTCACCATCTTCTTGTGCTTGTACTGTCTGATTCACTTGACTCTTTTGCTCTGTCTCTTTGCCCTTGTCTATTCCCTTTGCCTTTTCAGCTTTCCACTTGTAGCAATTTCTCCTCATGTGGCCAGGTTGGTGACAGTAGTAACACTTCCTTACCTCACCTTCTTTACTTTCTTGCTTCCCATTTCCATTACTAGACCTCTTTTTCTTGTTATCTTTCTTGAATTGATTGCTCTTCTTGACAACCAGTTCTTCTCTCCCTGAGCTTGCAACATTCTCAGATACAAGCTGCAACTCTCTTGACTTGAGGGCAAGTAATACACTTTCAAACTTGACAGTGCCTTGATTTGTATATAACTAGGTGTCTTTAAAACTTTGGAATGATTTTGGAAGTGCAGTCATCAACATGAGAACTCTTTCTTCTTCTGATATCTTAACATCAACACTTTCTAGATCATCCAAAATCTTGATGAATTCATCAATCCAACTTAGTATATGTTTTTCATCATTTATCTTATATGCATGTATCTTCTGTATAATATACAGCATATTTGCTAGTGTTTTAACCATATACAGGGACTCCAATTTCTCCCAAACACCCACAGCAGTTGTTTCTCTAGCTACTTCCCGTAATGCCTTATCCCCAAACATAAAATGATTGCAGAATGAGCTTTACGAAGTACCTCATCCTCAACTTGCATCCTTGGAGGTCCAGCTGCTGATGGATCTTTGATGATCTCAATCTTGAAAGGTGGAGGTGGCTTCAGCATCAATCAGCCCCTGCTGTGTCAAGTTTGCCTTCATTTTGAGTTTCCAGAGATTGAAATCAGTCTTCTCTGATAACTTCTTAATGTCAAACCGGGTAGTGTTCATCTTCCTGGATATAGCTTCCTTGATTTCCCACAGACGGCGCCAATTGTTGTGAATCTTGTAGCTCGCAACTCTAGAAAACTACTCTCAATCACTCAATTGGATGAACACACACACACACACATCTGATTCAAGTTTTGGAATTAGAACTAAACAATGAAACAGTAAAGATAAAGGAAACAATACACAAGAATTTATAGTGGTTCGATCATGATGATCTATGTCCACAGTCAAAGGGAATTGAGCTCTTTTTATTGATTGACGTATACACTGGATAAAGGAGATTAACTATTGTTTAGCATGCAAATTAGCTAGATTTTATAGTCTTTTTCGTGTGATTTTCATGTTTTTTTATCTTATTTTTAGTATTTTATTATGTATTTTTGGTGTTTGTATTTGTAGAGAAAAGTGTGTGAATCATGTTATTTATCATGTAGGAATTGGGTATTATTGAGGAAAAATCAGAAAAGGAGGAAACGAGAATTAAATCGGGAAGAAAAAGGCAAAAAATAGAGAAAATGGCAATAGACAACGTTTGGCAGCATTTCACAACAGTTTTGATAGACAACAGTTATACGACAACACTTTTGAAGTGTTGTCTATTTAAAAAAAGGGGATAACTCCTTATATTCCGCCTTCAGCGCATATCCGGGTGGAATTTCTGGGTTGGGCGAGTTTTTAGGAGCAGCTCACTTCATCACCTTGTTTCTGGGTTGAAAATGCTCCTAAGGCTGGGCAATAATCCTGGGTGGAATTTCTGGGCTGGGCGAGTTTTTAAGAGCAGCTCGCCACATCACCTTGTTTCTGCGTTGAAAATGCGTCTAAGGCTGAGCAATAATCCTGTGCTTCGTGCTCACACAAATTTCAGCACTAGAAATAATTAAATGTAATTTATTTTCTTAACTTGCTAAAGAAATTGCAGTGATATTCTAATCACAATGTTTTTCAATGAAGAAAAAGCTATAGCAATGCAGAAGCTGGTGTGCAGTGACATCTTTGTGGCACATATTAAAATTAGTATAAAATGCACAAAATTCACCACTGTAGATTTTGCAGTTATATTATATATACTCATTATTATTATCATATAATCAGAAGGTGAAAAAATTAATTAGCAAGCAGAGATGAAGATGATGAAGTTATGAAAAGGTTCAATTTGTGGTCTTGAGGAAGCAGCAGCAATACAAGTGTGTAATTTAATTAAATATTTTGTTAGTTTGCTATCCGGGTGGAATTTTTGGGCTGGGCGAGTTTTTAGGAGCAGCTCACCACATCACCATGTTTCTGAGTTGAAAATGTGTCTAAGGCTGGGCTTTAATCATGTGCTTCGCACTCACACTAGCCTTTAAAAATTATTGCGAAGGTGGGATTCGAACCCGAGACCTCGCGCATTGCTGGGTGAGCCAAACCTCAAGGCCAACATCCAGTTTAGTCATAAAACCGTACGGAATTCATATTGAACCCGGTTGCTGGATCTGATTTTTAAGCCCATAAAGCCCATTTCTCCACTTAAGCCCATGATCTAATTTTTTCCCTAATCCTTTGATCCTCCACTACTATAAATACCTTCATTTTCCAAATTTTGAGTAAGAATTATCAATAAATTTTCATTTCATTTTTTGGAGGCTACACACACTTTCTCTCTACTTTCTCCCTTCTCCATTTTTATTTTCTTTTGATCACTCCACAAACTCATCTTCTAATCTTTCATCCATCTACCTTTGGTGTTGGAATTACTTGGAATTAAGAGCAAGGAGAGGAATTTCAAGAAGCAATTGAAGATCTCCAACAAGTTAAATTGAAGGGGAGTTTTAATTGTAATTTTCTTTGAATTAGACTCCATGGATTATTGTAATGAATCATTTATTTATTTTGTTACTTAAATTATGCTAGGTTAATCCCTCTTGTGGGGTTAGAGACATGATTAGTGCTTAATATTTATTTTATTATGAAAATTAAATATGGTTTAGAAATGATTTGATATTTGATTTCTTCTCATGGGTTTTGTGATGCATGAATTATATTTTGACATGGTTTGTTAATTATGGATAGCATGTTAATTTAATGGATTGTTGATTAGTTTGTTGCTTATGTTAATTATGTGTTATTATATTAAATTATGTGGATATTGCTTGGGGTGAGACGGAAACGACCCTCCAAAGTATTAGAAATAGCATGAGAGGACATCGGGTTTAGGTTTGACCGAAAGGATATTTGAACGCGGTGAGAGGAACCAATCCATTCGTTAGCCCTAGTATGCAAAAAGGGAAAGTTAGTTCTAATTAGTACCTTTTAAGGGAGAATTGAAATTTAATTAGTACCTAGATAGTAGAGGTTAGTATTGGGCATCGATCCTAGGTGAATTTAGGAGTCTCTATGAGATCTACAACCTTAGTAATCCGAGAGGGAGCTTTGGATACATTTGTGATTACCTCTAGTCCAATTTCTATCTCGTCTATTCATTTTGCATGATAAAATGAACCCTAAGGCACTTTGATTGTTTCTAGTCCCATTTCTTAATACTTGCCCTTCATCACCATTTCTCCATTTTATTTTCTTTTATTTTATCTTGATTTCTTTCATTTGATTTCTTGATTATCAACCTCCATGTTCGTCCTTATAAAAATGATAAAAACACAAGCTAACGTGTTCTTTCAATCTAAACTTAAACTCCCTGTGGGTTTGATAATTTTATTTCTTGGGATATACTTCTACAATGATCGAGTATTCTTGCTCGTGAATAAAAATATTCAAACAACTATCTAACTTGATCACTCATGGATCACACAAAAACATATGAAGAAGAAGATGATGATGAATGAAGAAAGCTGATCTTTATGTGAGTGGCATGAGTTGGATTCGTTTTAGCGGCATAACTGATGCTTAAGGCCGTCCAATGAAGCTTTGACATATCACCAATACCCTAACAACATTCTGAACAAACTAACTCACCTCAACTGCCCTTCAACCAGCTCACTTCACATCGCAACTGATCTACAACCTTCAAACCAACCCTCTCACTAAGCATGTATCCTTGCAGCCACTTGTACGTACAATTCTAACGTATAAACTCCAAGAAATACATATATAATGTTCATACACCACCTGGCCAATTTGATACAACCATTGCTTGAAGATTAAGATCATGTTTTACCCTTCCACTTATAACAAAATCTTGAACCCCAATACTGTTGTAGTCATATCAATCTTGCTCATGTCAATCAGAATCCGAGGCCTAAACCTGCATTTTTTTCTCAAAAAAATCATCAGATATGGAGATATATACATATATATAGAAGAAGTAGATAACTTAAGCAGCTTATAGACAAGATATCCAGCCCTTGTTAATATACTATAATCTTGGAAACTAACAGAATCCTGGAAAATGTAATTCTGATCTCAGCCAGAGTCTACTCGTCCTCTGCACGCATAGTAATCATACGCCATTTTTAGCAACTTTTGCTTGGCGATTACTTGATACTCGGTTACGTTCGTCACCTCTCCCATCTCTGCTATCGATTTATCTAAACCCCTCCCAAAGATCTTGATTAAAAAAAGAAGAAATTAGATAACTCAAAAGTATATTGAATACCATTAGTTGTCCTCTGCTGAATAAGGCACATGAATAGAAGTAACAAGATTAAAATTAGCAAAACAAAGGTTTTATGAGAATTAATCATGCTAGCTAACTCAGGTTGTAGTTGGATTAAAGAATTCCATGATTGGTTTAAATCCATCACAGCATATCATGTGAAGGTTGTTTGTACTCTAGGAGAGGAGTAATGAATCAGAAATCCACACTATGTTATGTTTATTTCATATCAACTCATTCTATTTCAAATCTATCAATCCAAACACAATCACTTAATCGAGAAGAACTAAAAATCAGAGCACAACACAGCTGATTGACTAAACCAACATCAGATAAATTATAATTAATAAGACCCTAATCATACTTACACCCAACTAGAATTTCAAAATAAAAAAGTTGGACAAATACCGCAATTCAACTAGAGCCCACCAATCCAAAAGGCAAGAGGAGGGGAGAGAGAGGGGGACAAACCTTAAAGCTCAAGAGTTATGAGCAGAGTGCATGTAAGAAAGGGCAGTTAATGTTAGCACTAGATAAACCCAAGAGAGAGAACCAAGAAAATACACAAAAAAATAAATGGATAAAGAAAAGAATAAATTTAGGGAGGAAAAGAAGACAAGGAGAGGGGGGTCATGAATAGGGTGGTACACAAATAATAAGGATGAGTAATTGGAGGTTAGAATTTCAAACCAAATCTGAACATTGTGCCAATCAGTAGCTCTCCACCACATCCTTCATGTGTGTTTCACACTCGTTTCTTCCTTATCTTCTATTAATTTCTTTTTTCAAAAATTTCTATATGCATGTGTGTATCTGTGTGTATATTCACAAACAATAGTCGATGGTTGGATTATGTGAGTAATAATTGGTAATACATAACTGTTGGATTGTATACTAAAAGTCTAACTTTTTGTATGAACAATGCTTTGAAATGAGAATAATGTGATCAAACGTTTGCAATTAAGTTATTGCAAAGTCCATTTACTTTATACTGTATATAATGTGGTGTGCGGCGTCACGTGGAAGATCATATTATCGGCTCCTTATAAAGTATAAACAGATGTTTATAACCGAGATAGATGGGGACTATCTATCGGTATGGTTATAGTGTGATTTGACATTAGTCTGTCTTGACTATAAAATTGCACTAGTGCACTTTGGGTGTATTGAGCAGGACCTACGTTGAGATCGTTCTGTTTATACTGACTATATAATAGAACTTTATCTCTGTTATTATGGAAGTTCGTACTCTTAATCCCTATACAATAACCTCAACACGTAAGCCAGTATTTATTTCTTTGATTCATCAATGTGTGAGATTTAATTATTAAATTAATATGCTCGGTGAATTAGAAGATGATGATGTTCTTATGGTGTGTTTTTGAATGTAGAAGGAATCAGTGTCCTAACGGAATTGGTTAATGATGTCCCCTTGAGGAGCTCATAATGATTATCATGTAAACCCTGCAGGTGGATTTATTCCGGCATAATAATAAGGTTGAGTGGTAATACTCTTAGTAAATATAATAATTAATGGAGTTGTCAGTAACTTAATTAATTAAACACGGGGAGATTAACGGACCCATAATAAGGTAATACATTTAACATACCCTGTGAAAGGTAATACATTTCTATGATTTCTTGCTTTCGCTGATTTAGAAACGCATGGAACCCTAACGGTTCACGTTAACCAAAAGATCCAAATGCTTGAATATTAAACACGGGGAGATTGACGAGCTCATAATAAGAAGAAGCCCATAAACCTGATTTGGGATTAGGGTGACAGTGCAATAATATTTCTTTAGTGGAGTGATTTATTATTATTGGACTTAAGTATAAGTTTTGGGCTAAACTTGAATGCTTAAGCCCAATGGGAGGCCCAAACCCTAATTTCTCCTCCTGGTCCCTGTTGTAGCCTGTATAATAGCCAATCTCATCAATCCGGATATAAGTTAATCACGCCTAAACATGAAAAAGACAGATTAGGGTTGTAGACTGAGATTTTTGTGTAGATTGTTGCCCACACAACGTCTAGACGTGGCTTAGGAATACAATAGAAGATTGGAAGGTCGTTTGCTGTTTCTAACTGTCAACTTCCATGATTTTTTTAAAATCGTGTGTAAATCAGAACTAGATATGTGATACACCGTTGGAAAGCCACGGAAGAGAGAATCATTTTGGCATGTAGATCATTCCAATCGAAGATCGGATGGGGAAGTTATGGCCAAAACCATGCGACTGCGCAGGATTCCGGTGAGAATACTTCTTCTTCAACATACCCTAGTGAAAGTTAATACGTTTCTATGATTTCTTGCTTCTGCTGATTTAGAAAAGCATGGAACCCTAATAGTTCACGTTAACCAAAATATCCAAGCATTTCCAAGTGTGTTTTGTTTGTATATTGTGATTTTGATAATAGAATGATCATGTTCTTGAAGAGGAGGTGGTGGGTTGGTATTCTCTTTCTCTTATAGATTAGAGAAAAGATCAAATCTTTACAAATGAATACAAAATTGCAAAATAAATTAGAAAAATCAATGTTTCTCCACCCATTTATTGCTTGTAAATCTGGAAATAATCACATAACAAAGTCTCCACGATCAAATATATTTAGCTCATTTTGTAGAGGGTAGGTGCAGTCCTAATGGTCATTCTTTCAACAATAGTAGCAGGATTAATATATGATTGAATTAATCCTCTGCACATAGAGCTATTAAACGAAACAAGCCGCTCGAGAGCTCGACTCGACTCAGCTCGGCTAGTTAAAGCTCAAGCTCTCGTAACTATTCGAGCTCGACTTCGAGCTCGTCGAAATACTCGCTACGTTATCGAGCCGAGCTCGGCTCGACTCGATATATCTCGATAAAAATAATGATATTAAAATAAATATTATATAATGATAATTATATATATATAATATAATAATAATTAAATAAATATTAAATATATGAATTTAAATCCGACTCGATTACGCTCGAAATCTCGACTTGTATTGCTAAATGAGCCGAGCCGAGCTCGAGCACGACTGAATAATTTTTGAGTCAAGCTCAAGCTCGCTTGTAAGCTCGTTATCAAATCGAGTCGAGCTTGAGCTCGGCTCGATAACTACTCGAGCCGAGATCGAGTATGCACTACTTGATGAGAGTGAAAATAAGCGTGTTTTAATGTCCAATTTAACATCTTTTTTATGGGAATTGTTGTTATGTAGTAGCAAAATATCTTCTATTCTATATATTTGAAAAAAGGTACGTTTGAGGTGGTTTATTGTGTGTTAGGTGGAAAACGGGATCAAGACTGCAAAGTTGGAGAAAATGTGCAATTTGTGCAATGATACTGAAAAATGCACGTTCAACTTATGTAATTTTGCAATTTGTGCAGTGATGCATGGTTAGAAATCCACAGAAGAGAGGGTCGTTTTGGAATAAAGAACACCTCAATCAGATTCCGAATGAGAAAGTTATGATCAAAATGGTGACATCGCGCAAGCTGTTCATATTCAGCACGACTGTTCAACTTTCCATTACTTGTTACATATTTTGCTGTTTCTATAATTTCTTTATGTGGATATAAATCCAAGGAAGAGAGGATCACGTAAGCGCAAGAATCACTCAAATCGAAGCTTGGATGTGAAAGTTATACGCACAATGGTGAGACTGCGCACTGCCGCTCGACCACCGCTTGACTAGAGTCGATGCCGCTCGACCTGGAGCAGTTTGGTTAAACATGGGCAAAAAATCCTATTTTTGGTAATTCCGTACCTCCAATAGTGTGTATTTTCATATTTTCTAAGAAAAAGAATTCAAGGTCCATAAGGAGAGCTTACACGTATAAAAAGGGATGCAGATTACACCAAGATATGTGACATGTGAAGGAACCGCAACACAATCATCCTATACCCCACAACCATCATCCATTCCTCCATCCATCCATCACTGTGAAGATTCGTCTGTGGAATCAAGAGGAGGATTAAAGATGGAGAAGGACACGACGACTCCGCATCTAGGGTTTTATTTGTTTCCTAATTTATCTTGTATTTTCCAGATATATGGGTATGATCTATCCAACCCCCTTGATTTTTCTTCGTAACGTCATGGGCTAGAACCGTTTTGGTAGATCTAGGGTTTTGAAAGTTTTTATGAATTAATTTAAGTTTTGTGTGTATACTCCGTACAACACTACTTGTGGTTTACTTTATATAAGACTATGCATTTTAATTCATACTCAGAGTTGTTTTGTGCATCATTAACCGTTATGTAGAGATTCAATACATATCTTGGTTATTGATTGACTGCGTTCACTGTTGAGCAAGATTCCATGTTATGATTCTAAGTGAGAAGACTCTGAAGCTTCATCGGAACTATCATATGTAAATGTTTATTAATTGAATTGAATTCGGGTTAGTAAGAAGGATAAAGAGGATAATTTCATAGTACCTATAAAGGGAGATCATATCGGATTAGGTTCCAGATGTGGGAAATAATTGATACTGATAGTACCTAGAAAAGGGGTGAAATTATGACTTTTTCTCCGAGGTTATTCACACGTGTTATACGCATATTTACTTGTGTCTATAGAGTAGATTTGCATAGTTTAGTGATGCGTCCATAGTTCACAAGGCAGAGTCGGTCAGCACTTGAGAGGGAAGTTAAGTAGTATAACTGGATTACCCTAGATCTACCTATTCTCCTACTTGATTCACTTTCGTATTCTTCTAGTGGTTGATTTATTTTCTTTGTTATTTTAATTAATTGTTTAGTAGATATAATTAAATCCTCAAACAGAATTGCCTTGTCTTAATTAATTTAGTTAATAATTAAATTGATAATACGACGTCCTTTGGGTTCGATATTTTACTTGGTCTCTTGCTTAAGTTGCAACTGATATCCTTAATACTTGGAAATCACACATCAAGTTCTTGGCGCCGTTGCCGGGGGCAGCTATTATTATTAATTTTATTATTTCTAGTTTGATTAAGACTTTTATTTGTGATTATTTATATCTATCTAACCTTGAGTTTTTTTGAGGTACTTGTGCACTAGGAAAAGGAAAGGAAGAAAATGAAGAATAACACATTGTGCTAAACATGGCCGGAGCAAGGTAGAATCCGAATAATGTTGTCATACATGAAATTTTCACGTACTGTGGGATTGGCAACACGAGTTTGGTAGGAGCAAGGGGGAGATAATGATTTTGAGATACAACCCACTCTTATTAACATGGCAGAGAAGAATCCCTTTTCTAGAGGTTACTTTGAAGATCCATATCAGCACCTCAAAAGATTCCTTGGTTATGCAAATACTCAGAAAGGTGATGGAGCTAGTGATAATACTAGACGGATCAACTTATTCAAGTTCTCTTTGATTGATAGGGTAGAAGCTTGGTATGAAACTCTTGATGCCACAGATTGTACTACATGGGACCAACTGCAGCAGTAGTTCTTAGAGAGATTCATGTCACCCTCAAAGATCTTCAGAATGAAGTAAGACATCGATAAATTTGCTCAGAACCAAGGTGAGAAGTTCTATGAGGCGTGGGATAGGTTCAAAGATATGCTCAGGAGGTGCCCACAGCATGGGATGTCTAAGACTCAATACATAAGCATCTTCTACTATGGATTGGAATGTGAGTCGTGTATTCTTATTGATGCATCATCAGAAGGAGCGTTGTTGTCTAAGACAGCACTTGAAGCAGAGAAGTTGTTTGAAGACATCTCTATGAATTCACGTGACTGGCCTACAGAAATAATTAAAGGATCTTATGTACTTGATAAGATGGCGCGGGTTGAATATCAAGTGGTGAAGCCGAATAGGGATGATGAGATCATCTCTATTCTATCTAGCATCAACAATATACTAGAGTCCCAGCAGAAGAAAGTTACAGAGTTGACATAAAAGAGGCCTAGTATGAAAGAGCAAGAAGTGAAGAGTGTTGAAGATACCTTCAATCGATACATGGCTGAGAATGATACAAGGGTAGACCGCATCGAAGCGAGAATGAATATTGATCATGCATATTCATCTAAGGAGTTGAAGAACCTTACCTTGATAATGGGTCAGATGGTCGCGAGGGTGAATCAGCTGACGCAGACGTTGGAGAAGGAAAAGTTTCTGTCTCTAGTCATAATGAACCCTAAAGAGTGCAAAATCATCACATTGAGGTCAGGAACACAGTATGAAGGTCTGATGATACCAGCGACTAAAAACGGAGATGAAGTGTCCCCGCTCAATCACCGCTCGACCAGACCCTTAGGTCGAGCAATGGTTGAGCGGCCACCTGGAGTGCTAAAAAATCACGATCCGAGTACAGAGACCTCGTACGACCAAAATGGAACAGCATGACTAAACCATTCAGGTTGAGCGGCCTCCTGTGGAGCTGAACAGTCATATTCAGATTACAGGGACCTTGCTACCAAATCATTCTGGTCGAGCTAAGGTCGAGAAACATCGTCCGACTCCCATTTTGTCGTAGAACGCTATACTTGATGTTCAGAAAGGAAAGCTTAGACCGCAGATTGATAATGAAGATGTGGTTTTCTCTCTAGATAAAGCAATGAAGATGCTCATAGGGATTCAATCATGCAAGAGCATAGATGTGATTTCTAACTTATTTAATCTTGATTTTAATAAGACAGATAATTCCAAATTTGAGTGGAAATTTGACAAGGATGTGTCTAGAGAGCCATGGGAGGAAGTAAATTCTGAGGATCATATTTTTGTGACTAAGAAAGGTGAGGTGCTGAATGTCGACAAGAAGGGGAAAAGAAAGTACTTGAAGGTGAGGATGCAAGAAGACCATCATCTGATCCAGTAGTTTAAAGCGGTATTCCATCGTGACACTCCGATGCTAAACATGAGCGCCTGTTGGGGGCTTGCCCCTTCTGTTTTGTTGCTTTATTTCTTTCGTGTGAGTGAGGAGTTATTGTATTTAAGGTGCTCACGTTTCGGTAATTACATCTCTTTTCAAACCTAGATTTGACTTACGTTATTACTAAGTTTGAGGTGTGATGTACTTACCTCATCTTATGAGCACTGAGGGTATAATCTTTCCTTTTGCGACATATTAATATTTTAAACAGTGTTGGTATGTTGATTTTTTTGCAACGTACCTAATGTTTAATTAGTGTGTCGTGTTGGTGTTTTTAGTATGTGGAGTCGATTATATAGTTAATTAAGTCTTTCTTTTATATCTTATTTTATTAAAGATGAATCATGTGATGATGAGTGTGCTTGAGCTTTGATGATAGAAATAGGTAAATTGAGGCTTTGACCTTACCGAGTTTAACAACTCGAGGAGCTCGTGATCAATTTGAAGGAGAAATCAGGTGCCCTTGTTTCCTTATTCTAATTTTTACATGTGCTTTTAGTTTATAAAAGTGAAAGGATTGAGTTTATATTTTTTGTGATCCATGTGAGCTTATATTGTTTAAATTGTGCCTGAAATTCATATGCTTTTGAAATTGATGAAGGAAGTGTACTTGATTTATATTGTGGTATGAAGTACTACGTGTACTTGTGGGATATTACTTACCATGAAAAGTGTTCTGTTACTAGTTAAAAACCCATGTGAGATTTTGAGCCTTATTCATGTTACATAATCACATGATATTTTTTCTGGTGAGTAACGTTATTGTGCTTGTATTCTAGAACTTGCCTTGAATCTCCTTGAATATTCAAGATTAGTCTAGTGGATTATGGAAATGATATTAGGCCATATTTGAATATCCCATTTTCCCATACTCTTTATCTGAATTCATTAAATCCTCTGTCAGCCTGTTTGAGCCTTTTTAAATCCATTCTTTTGATAGACAATAACGCTTAATTGAAGAGAGTGGTGATTTGAGGGATGATAAGGATGATGAAAGAAGAATCATAAGGATCAAAAGGAAAATTTCTTGGAGTAGTGCTTAAATCTAGTACTCCATGGAAACAAACACCCTAGGGTAGTGCTTAAATCTAGTACCTTATGGAAGATGTGAGAGTTAGTGCCCGAAATTGGTACCTCGAAAGAAAAAAAAGAAAGAAGAAAAAAATGGTGAAATAAAAAGGAGAATGATGGAGTTGAAAATCTAGAAAAGGTTGGAAAACAAATATTTTGTTCTTGAAAGAGAAATATGGGAGAGTTTGATGAGAATGTCGTGCTTGAATAGAAGGTGATGAGGAAAAAATAAAGATTCAAAGAGACAGCCGCTTGATCTATCCGAGTTTTGAGTCACTTATCCATATGTTTCCTACATTTTCCAAAGAGCCAATATTACAACCAAATAGAAAGTCCTTTTTTATCCATGATTTGCTAGCTACAAGTAAATGGAGAGTTGAGACAATAGGCAAGCTTATGGTTACGTATGCACTTGAATTGAATCTGAGCGCAAACACCTTAACCCATAAGTGTACATCTTTTACACTTGAGTGCGAGTGATATATATTTCTCGTGAGAACATGACAATGGAGCAATTTAATTGGTGGTGATTGTCTTAACTTGTATGCTATGAATTGATTATTACATGTAATGAGAGTTGCATGCCCTAAGTTGAGAACAATTGCATTTTGAATGGGGTATTGATTATAATCCTTGTTTCCCCGTAAATTTTCTTACTCTCTTTCTCCTTATTTTTATTTTGTTGCCTCGAGACGAGCAACGGGTAAGTTTGGGGGATTAATGAGAGTGCAAATAAGCGTGTCTTAGTGTCCAATTTAACACCTTTTTATGGGAATTATTGTTATATATTAACACAAATGTCTTATATTCGATATATTTGAGAAAAATGTGCATTTGAGGTATTTTATTGTGTGTTAGGTTGAAAACGGGATCAAAAGTGCAAAGTTAGAGAAAAGGTACAATTTGTGCAATGATGCTGAAAAACGCACATTCAAATTATGTAATTTTTCTGTATTTTTTTGGAGCTTTTAATTATAATTGTGATACATGTTTGGAAAGTCACAGAAGAGAGGGTCGTTTTGGCTTAAAGAACGCCTCAATCAAAGTCCGAACGAGAAAGTTATGATCAAAAAGGTGACGTCGGGCAAGCTGTTTTTGTTCAGTACAACTGTTCCATATTTCAAGACTTGTTACATATTAAAATGTTTCATTTTCTGTGATTTCTTCATATGGATAGAAATTCAAGTAAGAGAGGATCGCGTGAGCGCAAGAATCACTAAAATTGAAGCTCAGATGTGGAAGTTATGCACGAAATGGTTAGACTGCGCACTGCCGCTTGACCAGAGTCGATGCCGCTCGACTTGGAGCAGTTTGGTCAAGCGGGGATACGGAATCATATTTTTTGTAATTCCATACCTCCGGTAGTGTGTATTTTCATCTTTTTCAAGAAAAAGCCAATCCAAAGTCCATAAAGAGAGCTAACAAGTATAAAAAGGGATGCAGATCGCACCAACATATGTGACATGTGAAAGAACTGCAACACAATCATCCTACACCCCACAAGGAGGATCAACCCCCAACAATTATCCATTCCTCCATCCAAACATCACTGTGAAGATTCATCTGTGGAATCAAGAGGAGAACCAAGAGGAGGATTCAAGATGGAGAAGGACGCGACGACTCCCATTTCTAAAGTTTTATTCGTTTCCTAATTTATCTTGTATTTTCCAGATATTTGGGTAAGATCTATCCAACCCCCATGATTGTTCTTCGTAACGTCATGGGCTAGAACCATTTTGGTAGATCTAGGGTTTTGAAAGTTTTTATAATTAATTTAACTTTGTGTGTATACTCTGTACAACACTACTTGTGGTTTACTTTATATAAGACTATGCATTTTTAATTCATACTCAGAGTTGTTTTGTGCATCATTAACTTTTATATAGAGTCTGAATACATATCTTGGTTATTGATTGAGTGCGTTCACTGTTGAGCAGGATTCCATGTTATGATTCTAAGTGAGGGAACTCCGAAGTTTCATTAGAACTGTCATATATAAATGTTTATTAATTGAATTGAATTTGGGTAAGTAAGCAGGATAAAGAGGGTAATATTATAGTACCTATAAAGGGAGATCAATATCGGATTAGGTTCCAGACGTGGGAAATAATTGATACTGATAGTACCTAGAAAGGGGGATGAAATTATGTCTCTTTCTCCGAGGTTATTCACATGTGTTACACGCATATTTGCTTATGTCTATAGAGTATATTTGCATGGTTTAGTGATGCGTCCATAGTTCATAAGGCAGAGTCGGCCTGCACTTGAGAGGGAAGTTAAGTAGTGTAACTAGATTACCCTAGAGCTACCTATTCTCCTACTTGATTCACTTTCGTATTCTTCTAGTGCTTGATTTATTTTCTTTGTTATTTTAATTAATTGTATAGTAGATATAATTAAATTCTCAAACTGAATTGCCTTGTCTTAATTAATTTAGTTAATAATTAAATTGATAATACGACGTCCTTTGGGTTCGATATTTTACTTGGTCACTTGCTTAAGCCGCAACTGATATCCTTAATACTTGTGGATTAATTTTCCGTGCAATGAAAGCGCTCATCAAGTTCTTGGCGTTGTTGCCGGGGGCGGCTGTTATTATTGATTTTATTATTTTTAGTTTGATTAAAATTTTATTTATGATTATTTATTTCTATCTAACCTTGAATTTTTTTGAGGTACTTGTGCACTAGGAAAAGGAAAGGAAGGAAAGGAAGAAATAACACACTGAGCTAAACATGGCTGGAGCACGGCAAAATTCAGATGATGTTGTCATACGTGAAATTTTAACGAACTATCGGATTGGCAACATGGGTTTAACAGGAGCAAGGGGGAAGATAATGATTTCGAGATACATCCCGCTCTTAATAACATGGTAGAGAAGAATCCCTTTTCTGGAGATTACTTTGAAGATCCATATCAGCACCTCAAAAGATTCCTTGGTTATACAAATACTCAGAAAGGTTATGGAGCTAGTGATAATGCTAGACGGATCGCCCTATTCAAGTTCTCTTTGATTGATACGGCAGAAGTTTGGTATGAAACTCTTGATGCCACATATTGTTCTATATGGGACCAACTGCAGCAGTAGTTCTTAGAGAGATACATGTCACCCTCAAAGATCTTCAGAATGAAGCAAGACATCGATAAATTTGCTCAGTACCAAGGTGAGAAGTTCTATGAGGCGTGGGATAGGTTCAAAGATATGCTCACGTGACTGGCCTATGAAAATAATTAGAGGATCTTATGTTCTTGACAAGGTGGCGTAGGTTTAACATCAAGTGGTGAAGCCGAATAGGGATGATGAGATCATCTCTAATCCAGCTAACATCAACAATATACTAGAGTCCTAGCAGAAGCAGGTTACAGAGTTGACACAAAGGGGGCCTAGTATGAAACAGCAAGAAGTGAAGAGTGTTGAAGATACTTTCAATTGATACATGGCTGAGAATGATGCTAGGGTAGATAACATAGAAGTGAGAATGAATGTTGATCATGCAGATTTATCTAAGCAGTTGAAGAACCTTACCTTGATAATAGGTCAGATGGCCGCGATCGTGAATCAGCTGACGCAGATGTTGGAGAAGGAAAAGTTTATGTCTCAAGGCATAACAAACCCTAAAGAGTGAAAAACCATCACATTGAGGTCAGGAACACAGTATGAAGGCACGATGATGCCAGCTAGCAAAATGGAGATGAAGTGTCCCCGCTCGACCACCACTCGACCAGACCCTTAGGTCGAGCAACGATCGAGTGGCCACCTGGAGTGTTAAAAAATCACGATTCGAGTACAGGGACCTCGCTCGACCAAAATAGAGCCGCTCGACTAGACCATCCAGGTCGAGCAGAGGTCGAGCAGCCGCCTGTGGAGCTGAACAGTCATATTCAAATTTCAGGGACCTCGCTCGATTAAATCATTCTGGTCGAGTTGAGGTTGAGCAACACCGTCCGGCTCCCGTTTTGGTGCAGAGCACTATACTTGATGTTCAGGAAGGAAAGCTTAGACTGCAGATGGATAATGAAGATGTGGTTTTCTCTCTTGATAAAGCAATGAAGATGCCCATGGAGACTCAATCATGCAAAGATCATAGATGTGATTTCTAACTTGTTTAATCTTGATTTTAATAGGATAGATGATTCTAAATTTGTGTGGAAGATTGACAAGGAGGTGTCTAGACATCCATGGGAGGAAGTAAATTTTGAGGATCATATTTTTGTGACTACGAAACGTGAGATACTGAATGTAGACAAGAAGGAGGAAATAAAGTACTTGAAGGGAGAATGCGAGAAGACCGCCATCTGATCTAGTAGTTCAAAGCGGCGTTCCGTTGTGACTCTCCGACGTTAAACATGACCACCTGTTAAGGGCTTGTCCTTTCTGTTTTATTGCTTTATTTCTTTCGTGTGAGTGAGGAATTATTATATTTAAGGTGCTCACTTTTCGGCAATTACATCTCTTTTCAAACTTAATTTCAACTTACGTTATCACTAAGTTTGGGGGGTGTAATGTACTTGCCTCATCTTATGAGCACCATGGGAATACTCTTTCCTTTTGTCTTGTTGTTCGTTTGTTATGAGGTTAATTTTTTGCGGCATATTAATATTTTAACCCGTGTTGGTATGTTAATTTTTTTACAACTTACCTAATATTTAGTGTGTCATGTTGGTGTTTTTAGTGTGTGGAGTCAATTATATAGTCAATTGAGTCTTTCTTCTGTCTCTTATTTTGTTGATGATGAATCATGTGATGATGAGTGTGCTTGAGCTTTGTTGATAGAAACAGGTAAATTGAGACTTTGACCTGACCGAGTTGAAAAACTCGAGGAGCTCGTGATCGATTTGTAGGAGAAATCAGGTGCCCTTGTTTTCTTATTCTAATTTTTGCGTGTTCTTTTAGTTCATGGAAATGAAAGGATTGAGTTTATATTTTTTGTGATCCATGTGAGCTTATATTATTTAAATTGTACCTGAAATTCATATACTTTTGAAATTGATGAAGGAAGTGTACTTGAGCTATATTGTGGTATGAAGTTTTGTGTGTACTTCTGGGATATTACTTACCATGAAAAATGCTCTATTACTTGTTAAAAACTCATGTTAGATTTTGAGCCTTATTCATGCTACATAATCACATGATATTCTTTCTGGTGAGTATCGTTCTTGTACGTGCATTCTAAAACTTGTCTTGAGTCTCATTGAATATTCAAGATTAGTCTAGCGGATTATGGAAATGATATTAGGCCATCTTTGAATAGCCCATTTTTCCCATACACCTTACCTAAATTTGTTAAATCCTTTGTCAGCCCGTTTGAGCCTTTTTAAATCCATTATTTTGATAGCCAATAAAGCTTAATTGAAGAGAGTTGTAATTTGAGTGATGAAAAGGATGATGAAAGAAGAATCTTAAGGATCAAAAGAAAAATTCTTGGAGTAGAGCTTAAATCTAGTTCTCCATGGAAACAAACACCCTAGGGTAGTTCTTAAATCTAGTACCCTATGGAGGATGTGTGAGGTAGTGTCCGAAAATTGTACCTCGAAAGAAAAAAAAAGAGAAGAAAAAAAGGGTGAAATAAAAAGGAGAATGATGGAGTTGAAAAGCTAGAAAAAGTTGGAAAATAAATATGTTGTTCTTGAAAGAGAAAGAGAAATATGGGAGAGTTTGATGAGAATTTGTGCTTGAATAGAAGGTGATGAGGAAAAATAAAGATTGAGAGAGACGGCCGCTTGATCGATCCGAGTTTTGAGTCATTTATCCATATGTTTCCTACCTCTTCTAAAGAGCCAATATTACAACTAAATAGAAAGTCATTTTTGATTCATGATTTGCTAGCTACAAGTAAATGGAGAGTTTAGACAATAGGCAAACTTATGGTTACGCATGCACTTGAATTGAATCTGAGCGCAAACACCTTAAACCATAAGTATACATCTTTTACACTTGAGTGCGAGTGATATATACTTCTCGTGAGAACATTTCAATGGAGCATTTGAATTGGTGGTGATTGTCTTAACTTGTATGCTATGAATTGATTATTACATATAATAAGAGTTGCATGCCCTAAGTTGAGAATAATTGCATTTTGAATGGGGTATTGATTATAGTCCTTGTTTTCCTGCTAATTTTCTTACTGTCTTTCTCCTTATTTTTATTTTGTTGCCTCGGGACGAGCAACGGGTAAGTTTGGGGGATTGATAAAAGTGCAAATAAGTGTGTCTTAGTGTCCAATTTAACACCTTTTTATGTGAATTGTTGTTATATATTAGCACAAATGTCTTATATTCTATATATTTGAGAAAAAATGTGTGTTTGAGGTGTTTTATTGTGTGTTAGGTGGAAAACGGGATCAAAAGTGCAAAGTTGGAGAAAATGTGCAATTTGTGCAATGATGCTGAAAAACGAACGTTCAAATTGTGTAATTTTTCTGTGTTTGTTTGGAGCTTTTAATTAGAAGTGTGATACATGGTTGGAAAGCTACATAAGGGAAGGTCGTTTTGGAGTAAAGAACACCTCAATCAGAGTCCGAACGAAAAAGTTATGATCAAAATAGTGACGTCGCGCAAGTTGTTTCTGTTCAGCACAACTGTTCCATTTTCAATACTTTTTATATATTAAATGTTGCATTTTCTGTGAGTTCTTCATATGGATAGAAATCCAAGGAAGAGAGGATCTCGTGAGCGCAAGTATCACTAAAATCGAAGCTCGGATGTGGAAGTTATGCGCGAAATAATGAGACTGCGCACTGCCGCTCGACCAGAGTCGATGCCACTCGATCTGGAGCAGTTTGGTCGAGCGGGGACATGGATTCTATTTTTGGTAATTTCGTACCTCCAGTAGTGTGTATTTTCATCTTTTCCAAGAAAAAGCCAATCAAAGGTCCATAAAGAGAGCTTACAAGTATAAAAAAGGGATGCAGATCACACCGAGATATGTGACATTTGAAGGAACCGCAATACAATCATCCTACACCCTACAAGGGGGGATCACCCCCCAACCATCATCCTTTCCTCCATCCATCCATCACTGTGAAGATTTGACTGTGGAATCAAGAGGGGAACCAAGAGGAGGATTCAAGATGGAGAATGACGTGATGACTCCCGCATCTAGGATTTTATTTGTTTTCTAATTTATCTTGTATTTTCTGGACATATGGATAAGATCTATCCAACTGCCATCATTGTTCTTCGTTACGTCATGTGCTAGGACCATTTTGGTAGATCTAGGATTTTGAAAGTTCTTATGAATTAATTTAACTTTTGTGCGTATACTCCGTACAACACTACTTGTGGTTTACTTTATATAATACTATGCTTTTTTAATTCATACTCAGAGTTGTTTTGTGCATCATTAACCGTTATGTAGAGATTCAATACATATCTTGGTTATTGATTAACTGCGTTCACTGTTGAGCAAGATTCCATGTTATGATTCTAAGTGAGGGGACTCCGAAGCTTCATCGGAACTGTCATATATAAATGTTTATTAATTGAATTGAATTCGGGTTAGTAAGAAGGATAAAGAGGATAATTTCATAGTACCTATAAAGGGAGATCATATCGGATTAGGTTCCAGACGTGGGAAATAATTGATACTGATAGTACCTAGAAAGGGGGTGAAATTACGTCTCTTGTTCCGAGGTTATTCACACGTGTTACACGCATATTACTTGTGTCTATAGAGTAGATTTGCATGGTTTAGTGATGTGTCCATAGTTCACAAGGTGAGTTAAGTAGTAAACTGGATTACCCTGGAGCTACCAATTCTCCTACTTGATACACTTTCGTATTCTTCTAGTGTTTGATTTATTTTCTTTGTTATTTTAATTAATTATTTAGTAGATATAATTATATCCTCAAACTGAATTGTCTTATCTTAATTAATTTAGTTAGTAATTACATTGATAATACGCCGTCCTTTGAGTTTGACATTTCACTTGGTCGTTTGCTTAAGATGCAACTGATATCCTTAATACTTGGGGATTAATTTTGCATGTAAAGAAAACGCGCATCACTACTTTAGCCCGCTCGACTCGTTTAACATGCCTATCTGCACATGTTAACTAATTTTTTATTAATATATATATTTAATTATTTTTTTAATTATTGTATAATTTTATTAATTTCAATTTTTCATTAAAAAATTAACATACAATTCACTAACAAAATATAGGGAAAATATCACATTTGGTCCCATAAGAATTCTTTCAGTTCAATTATAGTCTCGTAGGAATACACCGGTCATATAGCTAGCGGTTTTGGTCCTATAAGAATATCATTAACCATAATTTTTTAATTTTCATCCCAAATGAACTTATATTATTATATACTACCAGATTTATACTTCCTCCGGCCACTTCCTCCTGCCATTTTATCATATTCCATATTTAGTAAAAAGGTACACCTCATGGTACACTACTTTCCTCTAATACAACTATCCACTACACATGTAATAATACTCCTTAATCTACGGTCAAAAAGTAAATGGTTACCTTCTAAGTAGCCGGAAGGAGTATTATTTTTTGTCTTTCAAAATAGACATAATTCATTTTGGTTTTGTTAATTGTTTAGAATATTTCGTCAACTATTAACAGATTTTGATGAAAAATTCCTATGGGACTAAATCTGTCAATTTTTAAACCTTTTAGGCATTGAACAATTCTTACGGGACTAAATATGAAATTACCCCACAAAATATATAAATTTTTATCAATTAATGTATAAATTCTAAAAATGATTTGGTGTGCACTTAGGTTTAGGTGCACCCTATTGGAGGTAAGAGAATTTGAATAAATAAAAATAATAAATTGGAATTATTAATAGTGATGACACAGTGACAATTACGAAAATTGTGAACTCCAAGGAGAGTCATGTGAACATCTACTCTTTTTTTTTTTTTGGCCAAGTTAGAAGAGAGCACTTCAAAATCTAAGTTATCCAGTTTGAGATGAATATCACACTCAAATATAAAGTAACATTAATTATTGGATTGCTTGTATTTATATTCATTTTTATGTATAATTTCATTTCTTGAAAATAATTCGAATATATGAATTGCTCAATTCAGTTTAGACTTTAGAGTATTGGTATTTGAAAATTTATTTATTGATTACTTTTACTTTTCTTCGCTAAATCAATCTTAAATGATGTAGTACAAAACTACCCATAGTTAATGCACGCACACATGTAAATAATTGAATATTTGTGAATGTTTTGAATAAAAATTAAAATATAGAGATGATTGTACTCGATTCATTCTTATATGAATAGTATTTGAAGCCCACAAAAATTGAATTTAATCACATCCACTTTTAAATTTAAAAATACAACTTGTCTTAATTCAGTAGTGGAATATAAATTAGAATTTGGTTTCCAACTTTTTTATTATTGAAGTTATTAATATAAATGTAAATCTAAAGCAAAAGTTACAAATATGAGAAAATCAGACAGAATGTTAACATAACTGAAGTAGAGTATTAAAAAGAACATAGATGTAGAAGTAGTGTATTGCCTTAAAATCAAAGGCTGTATATAACGTAACTTTACACTAAGCTACATTTCCAGTATATATGTTTGAAGAAGCCAATAAAAAACCATCAGATCAGATGAAAGATTGCATATATAACTGTAGTACCAGGAGGTAACTTGCTAGTTGCTGCTTTTCCGATCGCAAATACCGTGTACACGTACATGTTTTTGTTTCACCGAAGCACATTAACCGTAAATGTAATAGGGGTTTGATACAACCATAGACAGAACATGAGGTTCATGGTTCATTGATTGGAGCCTGAGGTCGAAACTAGAGGGACTGATTGCTTAGGCTCTACTGGGCTAACTCGAACTTCCTTCTTCAACTTGTGGTTATTGTACGCAGCAACACCAGAAATTGCTGCAAAAATCATATACAAATTGATGCACACGGTTGTGAATGAGAATCAACAGAATGACAAATTTTTAACCAACTTGAGTTCGCGGGCAGGAGTGGCACGTACCAACAGCATAACCGAAGATATTGATAGGTGTCAGTTTCGTATCTGCAAAAAGGAGAGATGATAGTAGAACTACAACCCAGTCCTTGACAACGCCAGCCACACGAATGGTCAACGCACTAGTGTGTGAAATGACAAGGAAAACCGAGATATTGAGGGCGAAAGTACAAAGAGAATTGAGTGTCAGAATAAGAAGTATATAGGAGCTCTAAGAAACTGTTGCATCCATCTTGGGCATTTCCAGGAAAATCCAGGGGATTAAGAGGCAGACAGCACTGCACAACAAACCAATTTTTGTTTGAAAATTTGAGAGAGATCTCCATGAGAAATTAAAGAATAAGACACGATGTTAGAGTGGAATAGACAGCTTGCCTGCAGGGGCTGACATAGTACATCATGGAAATAGGATTTAGTTTTAGGCCCTTTCGTTTGACGAAAATCTCCATAAAAATTAGCCTCAGGGCTTCTCCAACCACACCTCCCATTTGGTAAACAACACCTATCCAGCTGATACTTATTTTCCCATATGATGCTACAAGGACCCCAAAATTGATAACCGACATTATCAGAAGCATCCTGCAACTCATCGCTTCAAGTCCAGCTGATACGCCAAGAATGAAAACGACAACAGGCACTGCAGATGTCACCAAAAGTAATTGTACTATGTTTTATAAAAGTTTGCCAAAGAGGGTAGATATTAAGAATAGCAAATATTGCAGACAAAAATAACTGGCTCATACTTACTGATTGCTTTCAACATCTGAGCAAATGCAACAGATATGTAGAGGTAAGCAGTATTCCCAAGCCAAAGTGTCATAGCAAACATTGTGCCAATTGGGACAACGGAAGACATGTATCTGTACACTTGGAGCTTGTATTATTGATTTAATATTGAAATAGTTACATAGATTAGATTTTATTTCAAAATCAACGCAAACAGATGGGCATGCTTTGGGATTTAAAAAAAATCATCAAAGTCCTTCTTGTTTGTTTCATTCGGGGCTAGATGGGTACTCTTATCGCTTATAGCTGGTCACTGGACCAAAATTTCTTGAACATTCAAACTTGCTGATGTGAAAAAAATCATGAAAACAAAAGGTAGGAAGAACTACAAGATGAGGACCCCACATTTATATATGACTAAAATTAAAAGAAAAATATTAAATTAAAAATACTGCACTGTTTACTTTCCTATTCTTGTTATACTCTCAACTTCTAGTTATCAGAAACTTGAATTTTTATGACCATTTACACAGACAAACTCCTGGTGGTCAAGTCATTGCAGAAAAAAGAATGTAGTGCATGCATCAAACATAAGATCACTCACATATCTAAAGTCATTCCTTCCTCAACCTTCATGATATGATAAAAATAAAAAATAAAAGTTGAAACAATATTAACACTAGATGGTGTGAAATATCCAAGCTATCTCATGAAAATATTACCTTGAGAACTTTGGTAACCACAAAACATAGAGCATAGGAGAAGATCATGTGAAGCAGTGTCAACCCGAGAGGATACGGAAAGTTTATTTCTTTTTATGATAAAATCCACTACATTCAAATATAGATGACATCGATTAAATTTGTGGAAACATATAGAAGTAGAACATCTTAACCAACTGGAATATGAACTAGCATCAAACACCCATTTATTCCTCTTCCATACTTAAGAAGTGACATTAAAGGGTAAAAAAGAGCCACAGCATTGATAAGCAGAACATTAGCAACTAAGAGAGGGCATGAGAGTTAAAGACTCCTGACATGTACATCACAAACTGAAGTGGTCACATGAATAATACATGCCTTGAGTAAGCACACTATGTGTGGCTCCTGGATCAAACTGTAATGGAGACATGGGCTACCAATTTATGGATACTGTAGCATATCATCACAGTACATGCAATATTTATTAGATCTGAATAAAATGGATTCAGTATCCATGAGCTGGGAGGGGCAACCCCCCTAACCACCAGCAGCTCATATTTTCAAAATTCGGAAATTATTTTACGTGTAAATGTGATAGATTAGGTCTTTCGATTGCCCTTAAAACGGGTTTTTATGAATATCATTGTGTGACAGAAATGATAATAGGAATGTGTTTCCTACACGAAGAGGAAAGAAATGTGAAAGACTTAGAAACAAGAGGCAAATCCAAATCAATAATTTTATGCAGCTATTATCATAATTACAGAAAAAACACACAATTTCACTTTAGTATAGATATACTTGCTGACAAAAAAAGAACAGAAAAGCTATATCACAAATTCATTCTGAAGTGAAGATGGGAACTCAGAAACATCTTAATCATAAATCTGAATTTGGAATAATTAGCAGTGGCATCATAATCTACCCTCACAACAGAATTTACAATGAGCCTGTTGATTATTAATCAACCCCTTGCACATTCCATTCATTATGATAGCAAGACCATCGTATCGCGTTATATCTACTCATTGTATGCAGCCACAAAATATTTCAAACATAAACAGAAAAGTAAAAGTTACTAGCTAGTACAAAATGTTAAAAAAAAAAAAAAAAAACTTCTTCTTTCTCATCTTAGCTGGATCTAGGATTAGAGCAAAAACAGACCTATGTTGTCATTGGATACACAAAAATATAAAGTTATTAAGCAGCATTTTTCTGTTATGAGGAGCAATAGCAGCTTGGTCTAATTCCGGCTATACCAACGCGTATCACCTATTACTAAGTGTTCAGAAAATGCAGCACTAATTAAGATACGAAGACCTACTTCAAGGCACAAAAAGTACTTCCAAATAATTTTTAACAATATGCAAAAACTGACTAATCGATCACGAGACAAGGTTAAGGAGATTGCAAGTTTTAGAAAGCAAGGATATTAATCATTAATCACACTGACAAATTACGGCAAAAATTGCGCACATATTGTCGCTTATTCAGTAAATTCAGAGCTTATAAATGTATCAATGGAGCACCCACCAGCTGCTTGACAAAATGCATACTTGAAAAGTTCAATGGTCAGGTATATATACATATAGAGAATTCAGAGAATCGGAGAATATTCAGGTAACCTTGTTGAAGAATATCTGGCCACTGGAGAGGGCGATGTAGAGTAGAATGTAGGCGTATGTTTTGAAACCCTCCCTGGCCCATTTTCTGTACCAATCCGCCATTGCTGCAACTCGGAAAAACTGAGCTACCGATCGGATTTCACTTAGAGGGTGAAAAGGGAAATCCGGGAGTATTGGGGAAGAAGATTGTGATTTACTCCTAATATGGTGAGTTGAACTATATTTTTGTCACACTCATTTATTTATTTATATATATTGCCTACTTATTTATTTACTCTATTTCCCATAATACTTTTCTCACTTTCCTCATTTATTTATCTCATAAAACGTTTCACACCCCAAAAAAGGAAACATCACTTTATCCAACAACCTCAAAAGTTACTTTAATTTCAAATTTGTCACTCCTTTTTCACACACCTATCATTACTTTATACTTTTTTATTACCTAAAAATACCACAATACCCTCAAAAGTCAATAAAGTTAATCAAAAAATGCACATTTTCTTAAACAACGTAGAATAGTAAACGTGAAAAGTAAAATAGTAAACGTGAAAAGTATTATGGGACGGATGAAGTACTATTTTGCCTGCTTTCATTAAAGTCAAAGTTATTTGAACACATTTAATGGTTTACTAGTATAAAATCTGCTGCAGGATCCTTGAGTTGTTATTTGTTTAATAAAATAAAATAATATAAATTATGTTGAAAAAATGTACTATGTAGAATAAATAAAATCCATTTTAATAAAATACTACTCCCTGTCCCACTAAGCTATTCACCGTTATTGTAGATAAAAAGTTTTTAAAAAAATTATTTTTTATTAACTTTATTGACTTTTAGAAATATTATGGTATTTTTAAAATAATAAATAAATGATAAAGTAAATTATGTAAGTTTGGTGAGAGTGGCATTTTTGAAAATATAATATAGTGAGAGGTAATTTATTTTGAAACTTTTAGCATTTTTTGAGAGTTAAGATTGTAAAAACAAATAAATGAGAAAAGTATAAAAAGAGGGAGATGAAGGCAATATTTTGTTTTTAGCGTTTATTGTAACCTTATTGAATATTACTAAAAACTTAATAATTTTCTAACTAATAATTACATTTTATATTTATTCATAACTACCCTTTCCATCTAATACTAGGGGCAGATTCAGGAAAAAAATTTTGGGGGTACGACATGTAATTATAAAAATATAGAATATTATTTAATATTTAAAATTATATAATAAATAAAATAAAATACAAGAATTATGATTATTATTATTAAGATATTATTAATACGAATTTATAGCATGTGTTAAATAATATAAATATAAAGAAGAAAAGAAAAAATTTATAGGATGTATTAAAAAATAAGTGTAAATATAAAGAAAAAACACAGGAATTTACTTAATATAAAGAAAAAAATACAAAAAAAGGTGTAGTATGAGTTTGAACCATGACCACATACTCAAATTTAGTGGTCTAACCACTAAGCTACTGATGCATTCAGTTAAAAAGTACTATATCTATAGGTATTATACTTTGATTTGGGGTACAGCTGTACCCCAACTAATACTCATTCGCTTCAATGCCGCCTGCAAATATTTTTTTAGTATCTCTATTTATATATTTTTTTTATAAATTTTGTTTATAAGAAGTATTTAAAAAGCATGGCACTGAACTACATCATTAATAAGCAAGTATCTTTATATACTCCATTGAAAGTACTTCAAGAACATTGAACTTAAATGGCCCAAATAAATAGATATCCGTATCCTTTATAAGAAAGTGGCATAATATTATCTTCATTTTGAAGTTTATTAAAGAGTGGAAAAAATATATAGTTACATTTTTCTTAACAATTAGCACCAAGAAACCAATCTTCTCTTTGAGAAATTGTTTCCGCTTCTTGCATAGAGAGGGTTTTTTTCAGGTCTGATTTCTGGAAAAATATCAATTCTAATTAGATAGTCAGTAAACTAAAAGAAAAGGAAAGGCATTGTATGAATGACCAATGTAGCTATTGACACAACATATATTATTTCATGGTAACAATTATGTGACTTAGGGACAAAGAATCCATCAACTCCCTCATTATCAAAATTAAATCTCAAGTAGACTAAAAATAAAAGAAGGAAAAGTTGCCCTGAGAGAAAAGAGGGGATTAACCACTATGTTGTTACAACGCAAGGGAAATAGTAACATTGCAGCGAAGAAAATTAAGAATCACGAATAATTGCATAAAGGATACAATGATATGATCGAATTATATCTTAATGGTGCACAGATTCTTAGAGTAAGACTCACCATGTAATGAATGTCTTGAGGGTAAACGTTTAGACCAAAACTCTCATGTTGCGCTTGACAATCACTGGTTGATTCAATCCTCCAAAAAAAAAAAAAAAAAAAACATACACAAACAAACAAACTAAGAGCATCTCAATTCAACCAAGGCTCTGCTTGATCCATTCTAAATATAAAACCTGATAAAAGGCTTATAAGAAAAAAGAGAAGACATAGCTATTCGACTAAATTAATTTACCAAACACATATCAGCGAGGAAGATTAAGAAACATGGGTATTTGCATAAAGAAATCAAAGGCTTGAGGGAATTGTACCTTAGCAGCGCACGTGTTTTAGAAAAGACTCACCGTGTGATGAGTGTCTTAACTAATTCAAGGCATTCACTGTGAATGACCTACAGATCTCTTTGCTCTTGGATTGCAAAATTATTCTTAAGAATTAAGCTTTATTAAATTTTTCACGTAAACAATTCACATCATTTGAGCATTAAACAACAATCAATAGAACTAAAAAAATAAAAAAGGCAAATCAACCCAACATTCATTAAGCTGTACTTTACAACATGTAATGTTGTTAGTAACTTGTTCATAATTAGTTGATTAAAAAATTTAAATTTGATCCTCATCCCTCATAATGTATGCAGCATTACTTTTGGAGACAATCTCTCACCAAAACAATGTAAGTGCATTTACGTGGGAGGGTTGAAACTTCCTGTTGATACCAAAATTTTATAAATCTTTCCTTTGCATGACAAAAGGAGCGACAATATTCTAAATTCAATAATGAACTCATACACGAATATCGAATTCATTATATCATGCAAATTCTCAAAACTGTAAAAAGTAAAAATAAAATCCTAAAGATCGCCAGAAAAAGAATGAAGATGAAGAAATCAATACAAAACTTACTTGCTCGAAGAACTCGACAAACCAATATCCTCACTGATATTTCCCAATGATTATTTATCTATCGGCAGCGATATATCTATGCCAACGCAAAAATTATCATGATTGTAAAGCAAAGTCTAAAATTTTAAAAAAAAACTATGGTGACTCGATAGTATACCCCAACAGATTTAAAAAAATCTGTTTTGCACACTTTTTAAGAAAAAATACAAAAATGCTCAAAATGACAAAAATACCCTTGACTCGATACTAACATTTTTTGAAAATTTATATCATGTTAGTATCGAGTCAAGGGTATTTTTGTCATTTTGGGCATTTTTGTATTTTTTCTTAAAAAGTGTGAAAAACAGATTTTTTTTAAAATATGTTTGGGCACTGTTGCGCATTAACACAAAAGGGTAAAAAACTATTTCAATAAAATTAAAACCATGGCACGTGCAGATTGTATAGGAGATTGCATAAGCATGAAGTTACCTAGTCTTGAAGCTATCATTGGATTCTTTGGCAATAACTCGAACAGTTGATGTTCAAGTATGGCTGGTTTCACAGACAGACGTCCACCACTCTTGGTGCAGAGTTTTCTATATGAGTATTATTAAATACACACTTTTTTTTATTGAATACACATCCATTGTTGAATGCACACCCCTTTTTAATATTTTAAATCTTAATATTATTAAATACACACCCCCGCAAATCCAAATTTACCCTTTTTAATTTTAATATTATACACACCCCTTCAATAATTATTTTGACATATACAAACACTCACTAATTCATCAATCTTTCTTCTTGTCCGTAAATTATACCACAGCCTACTGTACTGCAACACAAAGAAATAGGATAAACAAACTTAGAACCCAAAAAAGCATCACGTCAATTTGAATAATTAGGGATTTGATGGTTTACAGATCTGTGATGCAAAATCCGATGATGTCAGGGCCAACGTAGACACAAAAATTGCTGAAACGGCTCTACAATTTAAGAAGTATTTTCGTGGGTATATTTGCATGAACACAAGAAATTGATTTATTTCTTTGCAAGTATTAATGAAGAAACTACAAAGATTATATATGCACAAACACCACCTCTTGGAGCTTTTTTATAGTCTTTCTTGAAAACTTGTACCACAGCAAGAAAGCAAGTAAAATAAGCACATGACCTCCACCTCCAACAAACCCACCTATAATACTCTTCTTGCTTGAATTCTCTGAAAGTTAATACAACAACAATCTATAGCTCAACTCTTAACAATTCTTGAAAATGAATACCAAAGAAATAATGGAGTAGTACCTGATCCACTTCCAGCTGCTAGGAATGGTGTGATATCAATAATCTGATTATCGGCAAAAAAATGAAAAGTTGGAATATTTAATGATGTTGTCCTGATTCCTTCCCCAACTTTAACTATGCTTTATCAACACATATGCACCCCATTTCATAGGATATATAGCTGTAATTTTGAGTTTCATCCTTGGTTCTTAATGAAAATACTTTGTTATTACTGATTTGTCAATTTATAAGTTTAAAATGTTTTCCTGAAATTGGTTTCCATTCTATATCAATAAATGCTGAGACGTTTGCAGTTTGCATATTGTTGTTGTTGAGTTGTTGTTTATTGATATCTATTCTTGAATTTTTAATTTCATTCAACCTTTACCGAAAAACTAACAAAGAAAAAGATTAGTGTGGATTAACTTTTTTAAATGCTGAGACGTTTGCAGGAGGTGGATTAACTTTTTTCAATTTACAGTACTGATGATAATGTCTTACACTCTTTTTCGTTATATGAGAATAGAATATGGTTGGGATTATGATTCAGATCTCTATCAATTAGCTTAGTTAATTACAGTTCCTTACGTTAGAGTTTATTGCTTTTTTTATTGCAGATCCCTATTATTCTCCATATGTTCTTCTTTTTTTCGGTTTGAGATGCACGCATAATTTACAAGATTGCGTATATTGTATTAATCAAGTTAGGGCTTAGATTAAAATAAAATAAAGGTGTGTATTTAATGAATTAAGGACAATTTAGACATTTTAAAAATATATATATTAATTATATATTAGTGGGGTGTGTATTTAATAAAAGGGGTGTGTATTTAGAGATACTCTTTCTATATGTATCAATTCATAAAGTCCTATGAGAAAGAAGAGGTCAAAGAATATTGCAAAATTTGTCGCTCTTGCAGCAGGGAACTGATTAATGTGAGTTGAGAGATGATCTTATTTGTCAATTACGTTCAATAGAGAAATTAATTGTTGTAAGCTGATAAACTCCAATAATACCTGTCTCCGATATAAACGACTATCATTTTCCGTGGATCTAGCTTTTTCTTAGCCAGTTCACAGAATTACTTATGTGGCTCTATCTTAGAATTAGTATACAGTCAAAAAAATTCAACTAAATTAAAAAATCTACTAACGAAGGATTACTTACTATTTAAAAGACAACTTGCTTTCTTGATCTCAGAGGCATTGGCACTTCGGGTGACCCTACACATTCATAAGATATTCTATTATTCACAAAAAAAATAAGTGAAATGGAAAAAGGATTAGCATAGAGATAGACGATAAAGGAATCCTAGAAGATCATAGCAGTTGGTGTTATGGGGGAAAATTCATGGCCCAAACTATTCAGAGGGGAAGCCCAATAGCACAGGCCCAAGATTAAAAGAGGCCGGGAGCTCTCCTCAGACGCTGGCTAAAGCTATCAAATAAATCCAGGAAAAACTCCTCAACAACATGGGAATAAGTCAAAAGATAAACCCGGATGGCCTCAAGAAATAATCCCTGGGTATAACACATATCTCCCGGGAATGAGTAAACCCAGACAGCAGGAAGAGCGAGAGAGCTATGGTGGTCCCAAATGTCCATTAGTCTCACCAAAATCTTCAAATTTGTTATGGGATGATTTTAGAATAATACATATGTCAATCATTGATTTAAAGGAACAATCTAGAAGTAAATAAGGGAATTTAGACCCAATGAATTGGGGAGAGGAATATAAATAGAAAAGATTCAAGTAAAAATGTAAGTGATTGCATTTTATCAAAAAGTAAATGAAAAGTATCAAGTCTCAATAGCCAAATCAAGTGCATTCTTCTTTTACTTATTCTCTCTTCCATCAATTACCTCTCGTTAGACATTGTTTGAGTTTTTGTGACGAAAACAGGCCACAACAATTGGCATCATCACATTAGGTAGATATGGAGGGTTGAATTAGAAGCGACAATATGAGAAGATGAAAGCCCAAATTATTGCACGGAATTATTGCGTGGGAGAGAAACGGCAAAACAATGAATTAGGGCTTCTGGTAGTTTCTACTGATTAGTTGTTATTGCAACTAAATCCTCCATTCTCAACATAATAATTTGTAAAATGCACTGAAACGAATTATTCACTGAGGACATGACAAATCAGCCTTAATTCACTGAGGAGATGACAAATCAGCCTTAATTCATTCCTAAGACGACACTTAATCAAGTGAAAACTCTTTTTAGTATTATTAGCGTTAACGTTAATTTATTATTTATGTAGTTACTAATAAAAATATGTGCATGAAATTATAATATTATATAAAAAAATTAATTCAATAAAACTTCAATTTTTTTAAGGTTTCATTTAACAAATTATAAATGAGTTTGTATCATATTTTATTAGCAAAGTAATCAATGTAAATTTATCGTGAATAACTAAATTAATTAAATTGTAATAAGTTATAATAAGAAGATAACTAAATTAATTGAATTGAAATAAAAGTAAATATATTAAATAAGTTATTCTTATAAAATAATAAATAAAATTGAGAATAATAAAATTAATTAATAATTAAAAATTTGAAAAAAAAATAGAAGCATGGCGAAAGCATTGCGAAATTAAACTTAAACTCTCATTTGTTATATATCTTCTTATTAATTAATAAAGATTAAGAATAATCATTTAAAAAATAAAAATAATATAATATAATTAAATAATATAAATAAATATATTAAATAAGATATGCTCATGAAATAATTAATAAAAAATTAAGAAAAATTTTGGAGTGAAGCTCTCCTCTTGCATTGTTTACAAAAAAAAGTAATTCAACATAAAAAAATAAAAATAAAAATAAAAAACTTTCAAAGGTAAATAAAAAATAAAAATTGAAAAGTCTACTATTTTTACATAATACTAATAAATGGTAAAATATAAAGAGAGAAAATTCTAAATATATAGAAAAAAAAAACTCTTGTATATAAATAAAAATAATATATATATATTTATATTTATATTTATATTTATATTTAATATACAAAATGAGAGTTTTATTTCGATGAGGTGTTGCCACCAGAATTAATCTCAATTATTTTAATTTTTAATTAATTTTTAGTTATTTAATTTTTTTATTATTTAAATAGGAGATAAAAGAGATATGTACAGCAAAATTTCTTTATATCTACAGTATCTGCGTAGGTTAATTGACCTGCTTAAGCTAAATATCAATTAACACCTAACAGGTGCAGCAGTTCAGTAATTTAACTCTAAGTATTTTGAAAATAAATATTGAAAAGAATGATAAATTCTAATAATAAAATTTATAATTTTTGGCACACTACTTATTCTTTTCTTTTCTCACGAGAGTTAGGTACATGCAGTTTTAACTAGTATAACATCCTAATCCCAATCCCAATCCCAATCCCAATCCCAATCTCAATATTACAAAAGGAGAGTTTTATTTTGATGAGGTATTGCCATCAGAATTAATTTCAATTATTTTAATTTTTAATTAATTTTTAGTTATTTAATTGTATTATTTAAATAGGAGATAAAAGAAATATGTACAGCAAAGATTCTTTATATCTACAGTATCTGCGTAGGTTAATTGACCTGCATCAATTAACACCTAACAGGTGCAGCAGTTCAATAATTTAACTCTTAAGTATTTTGAAAATAAATATTGAAAAGAATGATAAATTCTAATAATAAAATTTATAATTTTTGGCACACTACTTATTCTTTTCTTTTCTCACGTGAATTACGTACATGCAGTTTTACTTAGTATAACATCCCAATATTTTCTTTAAAATTATTTTATATATTTATAATAAGTAATTTATACATTATATTTTAAAGATGCAACGTGTATCAAGTTTTATTAATTAAGATTTTCGTATTTTATTAATAAAAAAAGTTATGATTAAATTATGAAATATAAAAGATCATCATGAATTTTAAAAGACAAAATTAATGATTAAATCAAGAAAATATCAAAAGATCGTGTATTTAATAGATAACAGAATAAGTTTGTGAATAAATTGAGAAAAAATGGAAAGAACATGTATTATTTTGATAATAAAAAAAAGGAGTAAGACTTGCGTGTGCCCGGGCGCACGCCGTGCGCCTTTAGAATTTAGTATTATGGATAAGGGTACATTATTTTGTTCTAAAGGATATACATTTTAATTAATAAGGGTACACCATTTTGTTTTAAAGGATATACACTTTTCATTATATTTTTTTATTTTTCTTCATAAAATAAAGGGTACACATCTTTATACTAAAGGGTATACAATTTAACACAAAATTCTAAAGGCCCGTGCGCACACAAGTTTTTGTCTTGTAAAATAAAGGGTACACATATTTATACTAAATGGTATACAATTTAGCACAAAATTCTAAAGGCACACGGAAGGTGTTCCGCATACCCGGGCACACACAAACTTTTGCCTAAAAAAAGTTCGTGATTAAATTGAAAAAAGAGTAAAAAATCATGTATTTTAACGTAATTAACCCTTGAATATATCTTCTATGAAATAATCTTAATATCTTAAAAATGTGAAGGAATTGAGAAACTTTTTTTAGACAATTATATCCCTACTATATTCTATTATTTACCTATTTACTATCTACTTAATTATAATTATGAATTATGATGGATGGGGGATAAAACACGCATTAGCAGCGTCTAAATTCATTGGCGTAAAATGAAACAAATGGGAATTAATAATTAATTAAGGTAAATCTATGATATTCTTCCCCCCTCTCATCATTTATAGGATGACAAAAACTTGTGTGCATCCGGCTTTAGAATTTTGTGTTAAATTATATACTATCATTTAGTATAAAGATGTGTATCATTTATTTTCTGAAGAAAATAAAGAATATTAATGAAAAGCGTATACCCTTTCAAATAAAATAACACTTATTAATTAAATGTATACTCTTTAAAACAAAAAAAAAATTATCCTTAACCATAATACTAAATTCTTACCCATAATACTAAATTCTAAAGCGCACAGTGTGTCCTAAAGTCACAAAAGTCTCACCCTTATAGAATAGCCAAATATTAATCTTTTGAACTTCACAACTTTTAAAATTCCATGTGTAATTATCACCCATATATATATATATAAGTGATCACAAGAATGAACAAGGCAAAAGTGGATAATCATAAGTCATTGATACCTGTATTGGAAAATCGATTATTTTTTTCTTTTTTGGTTTGACATAAGAGTCATTTTAACATCCTTGATTTTCTTGATTTTTTAGGGCGATAAACCCGACAATTGTTATCAAGAATCGTCTCTAATCCATCATAAATATAACTCTTACTGCAGAATGGTAATTGTATTGCGCCTGATTTTTTCTCAGGTAAAAGTTACCAATGGTTCTGAATCGTTCGTCAATGCATCTCTAATTTGTAGGTTCACTCTCTGTACAAATGGGTGTTGTTTGTGCTTCTCCATGATTATCACATCAACTTTAATTTGTGATATTCCCCCAAGCTGCATATATAGATAAGAAATATAATATCACTGTTGTAGGAGTCACTTGGCACTTATGTAAATTACTTTTCTCATTATAAGATCAATTAGTGTTGTTCATTTTTAGAAGTTGTTGAAGTTTGATTGGTTAATATGTTATGTATTTTATTATTTCGCTATTTATCTTTATTCGATTAAATGCTTATTGATTATAGTTTAATCCTGTTTTCTTTGTTTTCTTATCAGGATTTGAGATATTCAACAACTAATTTTTTTTTGGAGCGCTCCTCCTCCTCTCTTTTTTTTTTATACAGATTTTTGGTATATGTATGATAATTTTTTTCCTTCTTTCACTAGGGTTTCCTTCTTACAATTTAAATAGGAAACTTTTGCCCTATAAGACCACTCATTTGTATTTTTATTATTGTCTAATTAAACATAAGCTATTTTTAATATTGTATAATTATTTGAGTTAATTTTTCTATATTATGCATGCTTCTCACTCCACATATGTTATGCATGGGTGATGAATATCTCATTAAATCTTTTATTATTAATATGCATTATTTTGTCTCTTTTGAGTTCTTAATCAAATTGAAGAAGGTAATAGAGAAGGAAATTAATTATATAAATTTCAGTGAGTATAAAATTAAGAGTCCGACTTCTGTGCACTTGGTGCACCTGTGCATCAGGACGATCTTAATCGTTTGATTATATTTTAGTTCGATCTCTACCAACAAATAAAATAATTAATTTTTTTAAAAAAAAATAAACTACCCACTCCCCCTATTTCTAACTCACTATCTGCAACTGCACCGGTGCACCAGATGCACTACAGAATGACCCTAAAATTAAAATAGTATTTGTAAAATAGAACTACCTTTAAAAAGTAAATGTATATCATATGATACAGGTTAATTAAAGTAAAAATATTATTACAAATATTTTAATAGTTAAATAACTTTTTTTTAATGTTATAATATATACTATTATAGAATATAGGCTATACTTTATTAAACTCAAGTGTAACTGAGAAGTAATATATATATATATATATATAAACCACATTTAATCAATTTGATTAATTAAAGAAGGTAGATAAATGCATTAGATGAGTATTAAATCTAAAATAATACTTTAAAAATAGAATGTCCATAAATATATTTCGTATAATAATGTTAATTAAAGTAGAATATTATTTATAATTGTTAAATGTTTAAAAACTAAATTTAATGTACTTAATTAATTGAAGAAAGTGAATAGATATGATTGGATGACAATTAATTATCCAGAATAAATTGTAATAAGTGAGTAAAATTCGAAATAAAATAGAATAGTTATTTGAAGAGTTATATATATATATATATATATATATATATATATATATATATATATATATATATATATATATATATATATATATATATATATATATATATATATATATATATATTAAATATGTAATTAACAAAGTAGTAATATTATTATATACTTTAAATGTTAAATGACTCTCTCATATCATGTAACAAATATTTATATGGAATCTTAATTAATTAATAATTAGTATAATGTGACTATTTGATATAATACTTTTTTACACTCTAATTTAATTTAATATTATTATAATTTTTAAATATTTCTTGATTATGAACATTTTTGTCCTATAATTTTTCTTTATAAAACACGAGTTGAGATTAGAAAGAAATCATGCACTATTAATTAATTCTCTTAAAGTAAATGTGCTAATTTTATTCTTAACTTTAATTATTAAACCCCAATAATTAATTATTAAAGTATTTATTATTTAACTTATATATTCATTTACAGAAGTTTTAAAGTCCAATTCATAACTATTTGGTTGATATATTATTTGGACAATATTTAACTATGGTAATATTATAATATACATCACCCCCTGTACATAAATAATTAATTAAGTCAACTAATAAGTAATATCAAGAGACAAATATAATATTATAAAATGTGAAGAATTTTTTATGACCATGAAGACATTGGATATCCCTGAACGAATCCTTAATGATAATGGAAAGCATGATAATGGAAAGTTTTTTAAATGCTCGATTAAATAAGAAGGGAACAACAACGAAGATGATTAGACATTGAAGGAGAAGACAATTACGTCATATTGTCGAATGAGGCATCAAAAGAGAAGACGACGACCAAAGGCGGACCTGTAGAGGGGCGAAGGGGGCACGTGGCCCCCTCAACTTTTCAAAATTATTACTATATATATATATATATATATATATATATATATATATATATATTTGTTTTATCTATTGTACCTTTTTCTTGGAACGGAACAAAAAAAAGTTGGGTCGAATTAATAAATGGATTGAAGCCATGTGGCTTCAATTAGAGCATTCACATTGGTTATCAGTTTAAACTCAATTTTTATTTTTATTTTTATTTTTTCATGGCTCCCCATTAAACTCAACTGGTCTATACATTCATTTATTAATTTAAATTTATTACATAAGCTCCCACCACTTAAATAACTCCACACTCTTTTTAGGAGTGTGTGATACACCTCCCTTTTAAATGAATGAGGTGTTGTACACACTCAAAAAATTTATGCACATTATTTTCTCTCTCTCCCATTTAAACTCAGTTCATGATGAACTGAACCCTCTTTTTGAGTTTAAACTAATTACTTGTATTTGTTGGTTTAATGCATTTTTCAGTTTAAACTCGTTTTTGTCCAACCGTTGCGGATGCTCTTAATTATCAGAAAGAAAAAGCAACCAGCTTCTGTTCTTCCGCACCATCCCTGACTTTCTTGCTTTTGAATTAGTGGCAAATTGGTTGAGCAATCTGAGGAGTTAGGTAGAGGTTGTCGGTTCGACTTCTCATACTTGCATTGAACATGTTTTTTCCTTTTTAGGTTTTAATTAATACTATGTTATTTGTGTTTCAAAAAAATCTTTCATTATATTATTTAAATTATATTATAATTACTCTTTTTTTTCCTCTTTTATTTATTTTTCGTCTTATTTTTAGTTTTTTTTACCTTTCAGAATTCATTTGATTTGATTTGATTTGTTTTATTTATTTATAATAAAATGGAGCAATATATGCTTTCATTTTATAAAATTTCTTACAATTTTCTCATTTATATTTGTCTCATAATGCTCTAAAGTAAATAATATTTTCATTCAATAACTTAAAAAATAATTTCAAATTTATTATTCTCACTTAATACATGTAAGATATAAAAATATTTTTTCTTAATTAAACATAGTAAATATGAACTACATTGTGAGACGAGAAGAATGTTATGTAACCCCCTGGATCAAAATCCTGGGTCCGCCATTGACGACGAAAGTATCATTTTTTAGAGTTATGATTTCTACATGTATCCCTCTAAAATGAAATTAAAATTGAAACTAA
This sequence comes from Pogostemon cablin, assembly GCA_023678885.1. Taxonomy (NCBI): domain Eukaryota; kingdom Viridiplantae; phylum Streptophyta; class Magnoliopsida; order Lamiales; family Lamiaceae; genus Pogostemon; species Pogostemon cablin. The sequence continues at coordinate 8,393,188 of CM043008.1, read as the reverse complement.
GTTATTACTTATAATTGTGCAGATCTAGATTGGAGAACTAGCAAGAATCGCCATTGAGATGACTATACTCATTGGTATTCTTATTGCAGGGTAGGGTAAATTGTCTTATTTTTATTTAATATAAATGTCTCTAAAAATATTAAATTAATATAATAATAATAATTATTATTATATTTATATTATATATATATAATTTATTGTGTTGAGAATGTAATTAGGCTTTATAATATAGTACTGATTATTTATCTTTTTTTGGACGAGGGATGATTAATGCATTAATTTTATATTAGTTAGAACGTGTTTTCACTTTTCAGTTAATATATATAGGTGATAAACATTTAAAGTAGTTGAAGAGTTACATAAAATTAGAAAATTCAAGAATTATATTAACTTATCTTAATATATTAAAAGTAGGAAGGAGATGAGAATTTTTTTTCTAACATTGTGCCTCCATTATTTTAATATTTACTTTTATTATCCTTTAAAATATATTTCAAAAAGTTAAATTTAATAATTTAACATTCATTAATTATCATTATCGAAGATTATTTGAAAACTCTTCAAATTCAAGATTCTGTTGAAATTCTTAACTTCAATAACCTGACACTATATCTCCCCCAAACGACATTAATCTCTCTTAAAGAACCTTTCCACACATATCCCCCTTCATGGCTACCACTCTCTCTCGACATCAAGAACTTCTCCGCTTTATTATGGCCAACAACTTTCTCCTCTCCACCATAGAAATCAGCAATGTTTGTAAGTATTCCTTTTATTTGACCTCTTTGTGTAGTATTTATCCTTATTTTATTTATTGAGATTCAAATCAAAAGAGGTGAGTACCTTCTTTGCCCTTTGGTTGCTTTGGAAAATCAGAAATTAGCAGTGGAAAGAGTTCATCTCATGATTACTCTTCTAATTACTCATGTTTGCTTCTCGGGTTTCTTCGGCTGCTAGAAAACTCCAGTTTAATATCTGTAATGATAATTTCTCAACAGACAGAAATGTTGATATTAAAGTGAACGTCTCTCAATGTTTCAATGTGTTTATTGGATTGAAGTTACATAGTGATGAAAATTTCAGGTTGTATATGTTGGAGATGGGAACAAGGTTGTCCTTTCTTGGTTGCTGTTGGCATATCTTATTCATATACACTGTGTTTGTGAATGGCCTTGAGGTTTGAAACCAAACCAACCGCTAAGAGCAATTAAGGCTGGTATCGCCAAAACAGAAATATCTAAGGGGGCGCTTGGTTAGAGTATTGGGGGTGGGTAATGAGAATGAAAGAGTATTGATTTCCATTCCTCATGCTTGGTTAGAGGTAATGAGAATGATTAGAGGTATTAGGGGTGGGTATTAGGGGTGTGCACACGAGGTTTAGTTCTCTATTTGTTGTCTAATTCAATCCTGTTTTAGGTGCATCATGGATGTAAAATTAATGATTCAAACTGTTTGGAGACACAAGATCATGGTAAGCATGCTACTACAAATTAACAACTCTATCATACCTCTTGCTAATTTGTTAATGCATGTATGATCATCTGATGAGAGAATAGATGTGGGAAACAAAGAAATGAGACCATTTCCTCAACTGCAAAAGCCCAAAATGCAAGCCTTGCACCTCTTTGGACAAGGATAACAACTAGGAGAGGAAAAATACAAAAATCACATCGATGAACGAAAATGGAATAGTGAGGAATAAGCAATCTAATACAAGGTGAGAAGCTCGAATATTTGTGCATGAGAATAATGAAGTCCCTGAGCCTAAGTATTGGTATTCAAAGAAGTGGCTGTAGAGCCTTACAACTATAATATTCTTGAGAGTCCATCAGGTACTAACACAAAGAAAGACTGCTCAAACTGATCCTCAAATTGTAAATATGAGCGAGGCTATCAAAGCTATAGAACCAAAAATATCATGGAAGTTTTAAGTTGGACATGTTTGAGTTTTTAGCAACTTTAGCTGTATTCGCAACCCCCATACGCTTGAACATCATGTTTCAAATTCATGATTGCAATAAGAAGGCCAATTAATTATGAGATACACAAGCGAAAATTAAGTTCAAGAACCACCACTGGAGAGATAATAAAAAACAATCATGTTTCCCCACAGCTATACGCGCATTATAGGACATAGTTATTATGCATTTAAATTGTAATTTTGAAATTTAACAGAATACTCCCCCTAAAAGTAGGTACTTTTGGGAAGCATTACAACTAATATTAAAGGCATTAAATCAAATCAATATGACTACATAATAGTAAATCTTAATTAGTATGAGGAAAAATTACACTTTTGGTTTGTTCAATGTCAAAAGGTCCTAAAACTGACAGATTTAGTTTCATAGGAATTTTAAATCAAAATCTGTTAATAGTTAACGAAATATTCTGAACTGTTAGCAAGACCAAAATGACAACTTGTAGATTTGATTCCATAATTTGCAAAAATAATCCCCAAAGAAAATTAATACAATGTTTATTAAGAGAGAAAACAGAGTGTAATTGTCCTAATGGACTATGTCTATATTGAAAGATAGAAAATAATATAAATATGGTAGTTTATAATAATATAAATTGATTTTGGATGAAAATATTCGAAAAATTATGGTTATAATACTCTTATGGGACAAAAACCGCTAGCTATGGAACCAGTGAATTTCTACGAGAATAAAATTGAACTAAAAGAATTCTTATGGGATCAAATGTGACATTTTCCCATTAGTATGACGACATCTTATGTATATACAACCGAATATCTACACAATAATATTACTCCCTCCATCCACTAGAAAGGTATTACATTTTTCTATTTTGGGCGTCCGCACAAATGATATACATTTCCTTTTTTACACACATGGGACCCACACACATCAGTAATATATTTAATATATGGGGCCCACACACGCCACTAATACAACTACATATTACAAATTAAATAACAATACTCCTTAATCCACGTGCAAAAAACAAATTATTACCTTAAAGGGCGGGAGTGAGTATGCAATTGAACCATACCAGCAACGTGGTATATAAATCTAGTAGATTTAAAAGTTGCAATAAATTAGAAATTCTATAGGTGATTTGAATGATTAACAAAATTTAAAATAATAAGTAAAAAAAATACAGTAAGTTAATATAAAGGAGATATATAATGAGGAAAAAATATTTCTTAATAAACTAGCCTTTTAAAATATTAATTATATTAATAGATTTAATATTTTGATTTACAAACGCATTGTATATAAAAATTTCTTGATGTAATTTTGTTATTGTACAATTTATGTAATTAAAAAAAAGTATGACGTGAATGTGACGTGCAACGCACGTTTGTATATCTAATATAAATAAATATACTAAATTAAATAAGATATGTTCATACAATAATTAATGTATTATCAATATTAAATTTTAATTAATAATTAGAATAATTAAAATTTTTAATTTTAATTAAAAATTAAAATAATTGAGAATAATTCTGATGACGACACCTCATCAAAATTAAACTCTCCTTTAATATATTAAAGATGACAATTACTAGCTTGGACCCGTCTTATTTTTTGAATTCGTAGGACCGGATTTTTTTAAGGAAAATGGATTCCCTAAAAAACACGTGGATCCTGGTATGCCCCTCTCTGCTATTTCTCTCTCCTCATTTATAATCATATCCTTCTGTTTCCTCTCTTTCTATGTATGCGCATGATTCTCTTTTCCTTTTTTTTTTGTGAAAATGACAAAAAGTAGTCACTATTACTTAAAAGTAATTTTAAGTGGCCACAGATGTTATATACAATTCATTCTAGCAACTTTTTATGGAATAGACCAAAATACCCTTGAGGGGATCCACATTTTTACATGTTTGAGGAATCAGATTTCTCACTTTTATGACCAAAAGTACGAAAAGTACACTAGGGGAATCTGATTCTTCCTATATCTGAAAAAGATGTCAAAGTACAACTATGTAGGCATGTGTTCCCTCATATGCTTACAAAAAATTAGGTATATATATAATAGCGGTCCAACCATGGTGCTCCATAATACACATATATTCATTTTCATTGTTCTAATTTTTTTTTAGTGTTGAGCATTTGGGGAGCAACTATTTTAACTAGATTTTTAGAGGCATGAGAATTTGGGGAGCAATATACAAGGTATGTTGTAAACTTGTTTTAACAGCTATGAGTGCATTAATCTGATCATTTTTACATGCCGCATGAGTGTATTTTATATATTTCAATGTTTTATAATAAAAATAATAGTATGCCGAATAGTGCATGTGAAGTGTAAAATGTATTCACATTAAAATTTTTTTTAAATTAACAACTCGTAGACCGAATAGACCAGGATTTGTAGGCCAAATAGAACAACTTTGAAGGATGAATAGAAGAAACGTTGGCCGAAAATGCCTAAAAAATATATCCTACGATAAAAAAATAAGTAGGCCGAATAGAACAAGTGTTGTAGGCCGAATAAAACAATCTTATGGGCCGAATACAAGAAACGAAGGCCGAATAGAAGAACTTAAATTTCCACATTTAATTTTCATTTTTAAAAAAATATGTAGGCCGAATAGAAGAATTTTGGTTGGCCGAATAGAACAACCTTATAGGCCGAATAAGTGAGACGTAGGCCGAATAGAAGAAAAACATACAGAATTTGAAACGCATCTGAAGGTAGGCCGAATAGTGAAACAGTGTAGGGCCGAATAAAATAATACGTTGGCCGAATATAATACTTGCAACTAATTATGATGTCGTCATTTATATTTTCTTGAAAAAATATGCAGATGAGCTATAAACAAGTTGGGATGTGTTGGGTGGATATTGGGATGGGTTACTATACAAAGGTGGATAGGTTCACTGATTATACATGTGGGATGACAATCTGTACTATACTAGTTTGCTATTAGAAATTCATAACATAATACAAGCTGATTTGGATAATTGGGGTTATGAAGTTTATTCTCTCGTCGAGTACAATGGCCATATGTCTAAATATAAGATAAAGAATGATGCTCGTGTGGCAGAAGTTTCCAACTGTGTTGATGTAGGAATGGTGTACGTGACACTCGTTCCTGTCGCTGGCAACGCATTCGTTAAACCTCCTGCACAAGGTTCAGGGCATAGTTTGGTGTTAGGGTTGGGTTATAATGACGGAAGTGGTGGTCCGAGCAATGATCCATGTTCGAGGGCACAGTCTAGTGCTAGGCCTGATTTTGATTTGAATGTGGCGTACAGTCCGGCCTCAGAGATGCAGCGGTGTGGTTTTAGGGAATCTGTAGGTGCTGAAGATGATGACAACTCTGGTGAGGGTGAGGATGATGTACATTCTTATAATGATGATGTTGAGCCCGGGAATAGGACTATTGAAGAAGAACATGAAAACAAAGAAAATGACATACAACAGGATTGTAATCAGTCTTCTAGCGAAAGTGATGATGGTGCTGAGGAGAGAAGAATCCAATTGTATGAAGAAGTCTGTGATTACATACGTCAGAGAGGCGGCCCTAGCTTTCTTGAACCGATTAGTCGCGACTTGTCTCGTCCTGAAATGCAGCCACAAGATTGTCAAAGTATTTGGCCCACCACCCGTCCTTGGTTGATTCCAGGTATGAATACTATGTTTATTTAGAGGAGAACTAAAGTAAACTTGTACTTTGAACTAATGCACCTGATACGATTATAAGCATTCTGGTTGTAGCTGACAGAGAAGATCAGATGACTGTCCCTGACTTTGATGCGTCTGGCGTTCTTCACCAGAAAAGTTTATTTGATACAAAAAAGAAGTTGTAGACTGCTGTAGGAATGTATAACTTGCGGAACGGAGTTGAGACCACTATTGAAAGATCTAGCTCGACCAGATATAACGTGGAATGTAAGCTCAAAGGTAAAATCAGTTGTCGATTTGCGATGCACGCACGAATGAGCCTTGGGCTGTGGGGGGTAGTTAAATTCATTCAACATCATGAGTGTTTGAATGATCCAGACAGGCCCACTCCTACACATGTGTCATCCAACGTCATCGGTCAATATTTTACTGCTAGGCAATTTAACAAGATTACTGGGGTCCGACCCCAGGTGATGAGACAGGAGATATTGAAGGATTTCAGGTTCGACATTATCTACAACGTGGCGTTAAAGGCAAAACACCGGGCTGTTGGACACACGTACGGGGATCACGACAGCTCATTTCATATGCTCCCTGCGTAAATGTATCAGTTGGAGTTGGCTAATCCCGATACGCACACCTGTATCTCTGTTGATGAAGAGGACCGTTTACGGTTTTTATTTTACGCTCTTGGAGCATCTAGGCGGGGATTTCTAGAGTTTGGTCGTCCAGTCATTATCATAGACATGACTCATATGAAGGGAAAGCACAAAGGCATTGTCTTCATCGCAGTTACGAATGATCCAAACCATCAGATATTTCCACTCGCCTTAGAGGTTGGCGACGTCGAGAGCAACATGTCGTGGACATGGTTTTTAGAAAGGGTTCGAGAGGCATACGAATGTCCACGAGATCTTTTGGTAGTGTCAGACGGTCATTGCAGTATCGCATATGCTATTTCTACTGTCTATCCTGATGCACATCATGGTTTGTGTGGTTATCATTTAAAGAATAGGTTGGCAGGTTATGGAAAGAACTTTTTGTATAGATTTTAGAGTGCATACCTATCGAGGGACTACAGGTTAGTCTTCCAAATCCACTTCGTCGTAATGTCACATTTACGAATCTCATCCATTCAATGGATTTTTACAAATGTTTACCTTTTCATATTTGTTATTTTCAGCTGCATGAACTCATTGAGTGGGCACCGATCGTCGTAGAGGTTAATGGAATTACTTGGGTCATGGGGATATGAGAAATGGTCAAGGGTCTATTGTCCTGTGAAGGGGTACGAGTTTATGAACTCTACGTCAGCTGAGTCGTATAACAATACCATACTCCGGGCGCGCACGCTACCTATATGCACGCTGTTAGAGATTGCACGCACAACCACTGAGAGGTGGTTTTACGAACGGTGAACTCAAGCTAAGCAAGAGTGTACCATTCTCTGCAAGCGTGTGAATGACGAGCTCGTGGAACTTTCTTCTGCTGCCAAAAAGCTACCGGTATCGAGACTCCTGGGTAATAAGTATGCAATCAGAGATGGTGATCAGCTATTCACAGTGGATTTGAACGATAGTAGCTGCACCTGTGAGAAATTCCAGAAAGAACTTATTCCATGTATTCATGCGATGACGACAATCGAGTACGTAGTCATACCTGCTATTTTGTTGCGTCGAACATCAGAGTTTGTGATTCTTTTATTATACGTTCTTCAGTACTTGCAGGTTGCCAGCCAGTAGCTTCGTGTCGACCTTTTTCCATCGCACCAGTGTGTTAGGGATGTGGTCCGGTCCAGTGATGCCTGTACTGCATTACAGTCAATGGGACACACCTGACAGTGTCAAGTCACAGACTGTTAACCCCCCATTACCACACAGGCAGGCCGGCCGACCTCGAATGTCTCGGATAAGGTCAGGTGTGGAGTTATCCAGGAGACGTCACAAAGAGCATGTTTGCTCAGGCAGCTGATAGCCAGGTCACAAGCGAGTAAATTGTACTAGAGCTTCATCATCACACAGCGGTCCACCTTCTCCTCCGACAGCTGCCCCGAATCCCCTATACGTAGAGATAAAAAATGTGGCATTTGTGGTGAAACTGGGCACACACGTCTATGTTGTCCTTCTAAATTATATCAGTAGTGTATAACTTGTAATTTTTATCAATTATAGCAGTAGTGTATAACTTGTAATTTTTATCAATTATAGTAGTAGTGTATAACTTATAAAAATAAAATAAAAAAGCAATTAAGTGTCCAACAGTAATCAACATTTTTTTTGTAATTAACGAAACCAAATGTCTTCTCTTTTCATTAGTGTTGCCATGAGTACATCATGCTGAGGTAATAATGGTACCTGCCTGAAAGATTAGGAAAGCAATATGCCTCCGGTAACGCAACATGTGATCAGGAGTGCTCCAGTTAAAGTCCCTCGTTAATAACCCGTCAAGGGTCCTGAGACACGCTGGGCCGCAACTGGATTCGTACTCCTGTCTGTAACAAACATGTGCCCGAGCTGGAGTCAATGGGAAAGTGTACGGAACCCCTTAAGGGTCAATCTCGCGCAGCAAGGCTGGAATGACGCGTCTGAATGGTAGAGTCTCTGTCATCCGATGATCCCTCATGTCGGGCTCGTCATCCCACCTATGCCGGAAGGAGTTAAAATAGAATAAGGTCATATCCTTCGTAATCAGTGCACATGGGTAGTAGTGCGCAGCCGTGTGGATTATGAACATAATCTGTCAAAATAAGTGACGAGGAATGGATTAAAGTAGGAGATATAATTATTTGATCACATCATGGATTAAGATACAATACCATATCACATTCTATCCATGGCCTGGACCCCCTCCACACGGGTAACCTCCCTACTGCGTACGCACGAAGATCTGTTAACAAGTCATCACTTATGTTGGCAAATATCGTTCTATCATCTCTGTACCGCCTCGTGTGCTCATTCCATACGAATTGAACTCGGACCTTAGAGGAAAATCATTGTATACGATTGGTCTCAAAATTACATGGAAAATTTATACATATATTGCTAATGTGGTTGTTACTTACAGAATTGCATGTCCAGAATGCAGTAGTTCCTAACATCCTGATGGACGTGAACGCCTATGGCCGCCGGTCACTCTGATAATATCCGGAAGTATGTATCTAGGTGCTGAAACATATATAAATTTATTACAGAATATTGTGAGTTAGTGAACATATTTACTTATTAAGTATACACATGAAGGCTCTCTCAATTACCTGGTCGTCAAACCAAGCACTGGGGTCCTCCATCTCAGTGAAAAAGCACTACCGACTCCATAGCCGAGTCCGACGTAGACCTTGAAATCAAAAATTCTTTAACAACAAGCACAAGTATGTAAAGTAACATATGAAAACGTCTAAAATAGTAGATTAGGACGTACAGATCGTTGCTTGTCTTAAATCGTAGGTACAGTTGCCAGCGACGCTCGCGGTCAGTCGTTGTGAATGGTGACTGTAACGCTGCACTTGGATTTCTTGGCCGCTTAGCACGCATCAAACCATCTTGAGCGACACCAGGTTTGGGAGCCATCGGACTCACAGGATCCACCATGGTAGGAGGGGTAGATCTAACCCCTGACCTCGAGCTAGATGGCTCATACTCAGACCCCTGACTCAGCAAAATATCAGCTCGAAGGTGCCTGAACTCCTGTGTAAGCGCAAGTCGAAATAAATGTTGTGTCTGATGCTCAGCCACCATCTGACATGCAAGCTGGGATAACAACTCATCCTGCTGATCCAGCCTATGGAGGACCCTATCTTTGAAATCCTGATCATATCCGTAGTGGTCCTGCTTATATTCGTGATCCTGCTGACCATACCCGCGGTCGTCCTGATCATCATATCCGTTATCTTGCTGATCATATCCGTGGGTGTCTCTCATTCCACTCCCTTGATGAGCAACGACTCGAGTATGTCAGCTACGAGCGGAGGATGAAGGAACATGACGTGTGGGATCATATGAACTGCGCTCAGCATATCTCGTCTCCCCTGAATGATATCCACTGTGGTCAGGACTAGGAGTATAGGGAGGGCAGTAAGAATGGTCATCCCAATTTGTTACTCAAGCTGAAGGATCATCCGTGCGCTGGCCAGTCCACCGATCCTCAACAGCCATACCAGAATAGTATTGATGATCCCATGGATTACTAGTAGGATCGTATGTCTCTGCCGTGGTCTGCTGCTCCACATATGTGAAATCAGGCCTCCGAACGACCTTTCGTCTGGGGTTAGAGAATGCATTTGTGTATAGCCTCATGATCAACCCCTGCAAAGGATCATCATCTATTCTAATCCAATAAACCTTTCTGTGCTCCTGGGGGAGCACCCGCGAAAAATCCACCACTATAAGATCCTGATTAAAAAAACCATTACATTTATATACAATATCAATGATTTGTCTGTACCGACATGGATTAATGATTCATAAAAATTTAGATTTCATACCCGAGAAAACAGATTTCAATCAACCTTCTTCACCTTATGAAAAACCCATCGCAAGCAAAGTGGCCTATTTTCCTCCCTATCGGTAGGGACATGGCCATACGGTGCAGCAAGGGCAGGTAGACGCTCGTACGCCCAAACCTGTCACACGTAAACTACATATGTTAGATTATTATTGTGGCTGAAACTAGTAATACACTATAACTTTAAGTGATCTACTACAACACGTACCAGGAGCGCAAATGTGCACCCGTAAAAGTGGTATCTGTACTTGTTGGGGTTTGCTCCTTTAGGAAGTTCAGTTAAAATATGGTCCATAAAGTGCAGTAGAGTCATATAACTGACCTGGCCCCAAGGGAATAAATCTCATCTACGCTCGTCCTTTACTAGGACCCAAACCCAGTTGTCTACACTCATCTTGGTAACATCCGATCTAAGGAGAAATAGTACAACAACAGCACCTTAGCAATTTTAAATGCGTTCTCAAGGCTAACACCACTAAATTTTTGTACCCTCAAAGTTACGGGCAATCTCACTTATTAGTGGTCTTTCGCCCTGACCATAATACATATCGTACACCCCACCAGACGGGATATGATACGACAAATTCGGATCAAACCTCACTCTGTCCCGAAAGCAGAGCCTCATTATCCGCATGAACTCTACCATACTAAAGCTAAGACACTCGTTCCCAACTTGAAAATATCTAGCGATTACATCATCTCCGCCACGTATGATCTCCCGTGTCATGAGACCGTGGAGATTAGCATGCGCGATCCAATCATCGTGAAGACCACAGTAATGACCAAAACAAGATCGCCTGAACATCTCCTCCGCATTACTCCCAACCGTTGTTAACTGCTTACGGATAAGTGCCATAACAATCCCAGGTTTGCAGTAATTATGTACACTGCAGTTCTGCCCCTGCATGGTTGGACGCTTCCATTCACCCTGCACAAATTTAACTTTTGTTAAATAATATGTAACACACATCAAAAAGATGTACTCTGCATCAATTCAACCAGCTTACTTAATAAAACAATAACTGATAATTATATCAAATAACAATAAGTTCACTGCAGCAACTGAACAAATATTGGCACACTCAATCATTTGTTCTATTCGGCCTACTTTTCCTTTTATTCGGACTACAAACTGTTCTATTCGGTCTACGAATATTGCTCTATTCGGCCAAGGTCAGTGCTATGACATTATTCAAACTACACTTTCATACATACCCGAAAATTTGTCATTTCGAAAATTCACCAAATTCACCTCGTCGGAAACGCCTATTCCGGCAGATGAAAAGGAGATAATGAGAAATGGGTACTACAAATGGGTGGCGCTGCTCTTTGTGCTTTGGGACGAAAGGGAGAGAGGAAGAGAGAGGATGTTGGACGAAAAGGAGAGAGGAAGAGAGAGGATGTTGGACGAAAGATGAGAGAGAAGAAAGATGGAGTATTTGGAATGAAAATGACGTTAATGATATGATATATACCCCACCAACCCACATCCAAAATTTTAATTTGAAAAGTTTTAAAACTTTAAATGTGGTCCACCAACTCACTAAGTACAATTTTAAATGTGGTCCACCCACCCCATTTACTGCAGTCAAAACTGACATGATATGACCCCTTTATTTTCGTACTTTAGGCGACAGTTATTGAGGGTAATTTGGGGAGTCCACTAAATAGTGGCTAGTAAAAATTGTTCTTAACGGATGTGGCTACTTAAAATTGTACTTAGTTAAAAGTGGCTATTAAAAAATCGTTCCGTTTTTTTTTCTCCTTGTTTTTCCTCTCTCCACGTGGGCGCCTGTTTTCCTCCCATCAATCACCCTTCTTTTTCCTCTTCTCCCTCCTCTTCCTTTTTCCAAGGATTCTTTTCTTCCTCTCTCCTCTTTGTCTCTGCATATTTTCTCTTTTTTCCTCTCCCCTCTTTCTCTCTCCATATTTTCTCTTTGCTTTTCTTTTTCCCTCTCTTCTGCCATGGTCAAACTTGAGCTATTTTTATATTTTGTTCAATGGCTGGATTAAATTTGGGTAATGTTTTTTATGTATTTTGTATTTGTCCTCCTTCCACTTCCGCACCCGTCTCTAACATCTTGAATTCCTCGCTTGAATTCGATAAGTTACGTTGACCCCTGATTCTACGTGTAAACATCTCTGTCAATTTAACTTCTTTTTTTATGTGAGCCCTAATTTCTGACGCAAAGTTCGATTTTAAATTCTCAAAGTTTTTTTCTGCTTCAAATCTTGATTTTCTACCGTGGATCTATGGAATTGCAGTGCATGACGCGGTTGTTGGCAGCCAATTAGTCGTGGAGGCGCCCGCATTAATGACCAGTGGAGAACAGAGGATGGAGAGGTCGAATGGGCAAACATGGTGCATAGAGAAGGCGGACGTGGGGAAAGATTAGCTGCAAGAGGGTCTACACTATGTGTGCGGTGAAGGAGGCGCTAATCTCCTTCCGATTCAGCCAGGGTCCACTTGTTTCGATCCCAACACAGTGGAGGAGTAAATTTAATCCAAATAGAGCATACCAAAGTAGTTCTTGTGAGATTTATGAAATTTGAGAAAGTTTATGTGATCTTTTGTTCCCATTTCTAAAGAAGCAGAGAAAAGAAAGCTGTAAGTTTGTATAGTTTGGTAGCTTATAAAATTTTGTTGTTAATTTACAAGATTTCTATTATGTAGTTAGTTACTTTTTATAATAAATTGAGTTACTAGTAACATGATTTTAATTTAATCTTTATGTTGAATTTGTTTATACATTGTTTTGTTTTGTCAACATCTTCTATATTACTCTTTTCTATTAATTGAGTTATTTTTTGCAATAATTCAGGTTACTATGAATAAATTTTTGGATTATCCTTTATGTTGATTTGATATGTTCTTTTTGGTTAATATAAGGTTACTTTTTTATATTAATTGGATTACTCTTTGATTTGATATTCTGATTTTCTAAAAATGAAGTATGTATTGTGAATAACTAAATTGTATGCAATAAATCACTTTATTTAAATTATTAGATTACTCTTTTGAATTAATTGGATCACTATTTGGAATTAATTGGATCACTAATTAATTGGACCACCATTTGATTTGAGATTATTTGAGACTTTAAATATATTATATAATTAATCAATAAAAATATTCGTTTAAATGTGCAAAGATAAAATTTTAGTTATACTATTTATCAACATCTTTTAGGTTACTCTTTCATAATAACTAGATTACTCTTTATAATGAATTAATTTTTTTTAATCAATATATTTTAGGTTACTCTTTCATATTAACTAGATTACTCTCTTTAATGAAATATATCACTCCCTCCGTCCCAAGAATACATTCGTGTATTCTTGGGCACGGAGTTTAAGAAAAGTAACTTTCTGGTGGTGTGATGTAAGAAAGAGAAGACGTATTTTAGATAATTGAGTAGAATAAAGTGTATGATATAGTTGACTTTGACTAAATTGTGTATAAAAAGAATGTGATATTTTTGTAATATTGTATTATTATAAGGTTATTGATATTGTGTATTATTTCCATTTTTAGGGGGTGAATATATTCTTGGGACAGATCAAAATAGAAAGGGCGAATGTATTCTTGGGACGGAGGGAGTACTATTTAATTTGAAATTATGATTTTCGATAGATTACTCTATAAAACAAACTAGATTAATCTTTATAATTAATTAGATTACTCTTTCAAATTAATTAAATTATATAATAACAAAAGCATAATATTTGCACAATCCATCTGATACAATGAGTTCATAAAAAAAATTCCAAATCCATATATTGAACAAAAGTTGGGGACAAAGATACCAAAAAAATAAAAGAATAACAAATTTAAAGAAAGTAGCCCCTTTTTGGTAATTGATGATGCTTCACCATTGTAGACTTATTCACCCTAGAAATCAAACTAGAATGACAATGTTGCGTGCCCCAGTGCATAGCTCAAGTGGTAGAGTGGATGGTGGAAAGACCTTCCGACTGAGCTTGATAGCTGCAGGGTGGGGTTCGAATTCTGCCTTTGGCATGGATTTGGCCCCTTGTAAGCACAAGTTAAACAGTGAGGTTCGAATTCTGCCTTTGGCATGGATTTGGCCCCTTGTAAGCACAAGTTAAACAGTGAGCCCTCTCTATAAGCCACTTGAGGCACATCTTGCGATTTACCTCCTCCACCAATCCCCAGGGCAGGGACGGTAGGTGCCCCTAATGGTGGGGTACACTTAGAATGACAATGTTGCAGAAGGTCCGTGAGTAAATTAACTCAAGTTTCATAAGCATAAAGAGGCAGAAACCTAAAAAAACAACAAAAGGAACGAAAAAGTTAACCTTGTTTGCAGATTGCAAGAGTGGGAGTCGGCAACAACTTTGACTCTGTGAGAGACAGAATAATCAAAGCTTCGTTATTGGGTGGTGGTGCGGTGGTGGCGCCGCAAAACTATTAACATACATATGAGAAATCTCAACTTGGGGGAGAGAATGCTCCCATTCTCCGCCGAAAATTTGAACCAGAACATGACTGGACGATGGACGATCAAAGAAGAACAAAAACAAAATACAGAATGCTCCCATTCAGTATTTCAACAGGACCATAGAGAAAGAAATCAAAAAGATAAAATCAATATCATTGCGTAGAAAGCAAAGTGTCACCACAGCTCTCTTCATCATATTCCTAATAGAGAATGAAAGAGGGCAAATGTCATCCAATTTTGTGTTGGAGGACTTATTGTAGAGATGATAAGAGAGAGGAAGGGAGAGACCCACTTGATTTTTATCTTCAATAACGCCAACATATATGAGATTTTGGACTTTACGTTGGATGGACTGAGCGAGGCAGTGGTGGTTGTTCGCAACTCCGGCAAGGGCAATGAATCGACGGCGACTGGCGTCGGTCGTGGTAGTGGCGGTGTCATCCTGCAACAGGGGTCGTCGGGTCCGCAACAACTGGAGGCTGATATTGACTGCGGTAAACTACAGATCCGGCGACCTAGTACAACATACTGCCGAGTGCGGATAGTGAATCAGGGCGGCCACCACCACCGCGCACTGCAGCCCTGTCGAGTGCGCGTCCGCCGATCCGCTGCTGCGGGAAAATGGAAAAGCTTAAGCGGAGAGAGAAAAAAGGGGAAGAGAGAAGAAGGGGCGACATACTTTTGTTCTTTTCTAGTTCACATGATTTCGATAAGGAATAGATTTAATTGGTAGCAGGACCCGCGAGATTTGATTAGGATTGTAGTTTGGATCCGGTTCCATGAAATTTTCATGGGACCGATCCTATCCTAATTGCTCTCATTAAATATATATAAATATATATTATATTATTATAAAAAGATTTGTACGACATCGTCTTACGGATCCCATTCCGTGAGATGGATAATGCCCTACCCATAATATAATTTATACTTAAAAAAACCGCTAATACCTGAACTATTTTACTTAAATGTCCTTCATCCCAAACGAGCGTGTAGTTACGCTTTTTGCATTTCTTAATTCCAATGATGAACTGAGCCCTTTTCTGTCTTTAAGTTGTTTTTATTTTAATTATATGGATTGTTTGATTAACTTTTTATTAAATTTTTAATTAAAATATAAAATAAATATTCAATAAAAATTAAAATTATCAAATTATTTTAATATATTTCTTTAATGTAATTATTCAATTTGTTATTTTTCCTTGATAAGACATCACTTTTTTTTATTATTATTAAATTTTATTCGTATTATAAATTATTCACACATAAAATAGTTTAAAGAATGGTATCACTTTTCTTTTATTGAATATATAACTTAATGGAGTATTAAAAATGTTTATTAGTTTTTATTTGTCCTATATTATTAAAATAATTCAATTAAAAAAAATATAACTTTTTCCATACCAAATAACATTTTTGTTAAAAATATTATCACTTTTTTTATTCGTACGACAAAACTTGAAATATTTCAATTCAACAAGTATCACTTTTACTTATTAGATATCAGAAATATTATCACTTGTATAAGTCCAATGAATTCTTTATAAAATGGTGTATTATTTTTATTGTATGTTTATCACTTTTCTATAATCAGATATCACTTTTTATTAACAATGTTATCACTTTTTATTCGTTTTATGAATCTTAAAATAATTAAATTCGACGAATATCACTTTTTTCTTGATCATGTATCACTTTTTATTAGAAATATTATCACTTTTTATTAGTGTTATCACTTTTTATTCATCTTACGAATTTTAAAATAATTAAATTGGACGGATATCACTTTTTCTTGATTATATATCACTTTTTATTAGAAATATTATCACTTTTTATTAGTCTTGTGAATTATTTATAAATAATTTAATTAAATAATTATCACCTTTTCTTAATTAGATAGTGTCATTTTTTTTTGTTAAAAAATATTAACACTTTTTTATTAGTTATATAAAATAATTTAAGGTAAAGACTTTGTGTGAGATGAATAGAAGTTATAACATTTAAATAGAAAAATGATACTTAATTGATAAAAAATGATAATAGCATTAAACTATTTCATAAATAATTTATAGTATAAATAAAAAGTGATAACATTTTAAAAGAAAAGTGATAATATTTTTAAATAAAAGTGATATTTAACTACGAAAGCATAAAATAACCTCACCGTAAAACGGTATCATACTAACCCCATAATTTAATTAGATGAACATCACTTTTCTCTTTTATTAGTTATAACTTTTTTATTAATAACAAAAGTTTTTTCAAGACAGAGAATTATCAAGCTATAAATTAATATTTCTTCCATCTCATTCTAATGGTTACATATTTTCATTTTTGGCGTTTAATCTTAATGGTTATATTTTCCTTTTTGGCATATGGGACCCACACAAATTAATTACTTCTCTTTATTACCCCACACATCCCACTAATACACCTACCTATTTTACATTAAATTATTATTTCTCTCACCTCACTATACATTAAAATACTATATTTATTAATCCCCATACAAAAAGTAAACGTAACCATAATATTATTAAAAATTATTAAAATTAAAATATAATTCTACATTTAGTGTAAATATTAAATTAATAATAATAATTAAAATGAATTTTAACTAATTTGTGCTTGGCGCCGATTAATGGCAGTTATATAATTTTGAGGCAAAATGAATTGGGCTTAATTAGCCCTCAACGCGGAGCGGCCTGACTTGTTATCCTAATTCTTTTAAATGGTATCACTCAAGACCTATCTTATTATTATTATATTTATATTATACTTCATTCGTTCTATTAAAGTTGTGACATTTTTCTTTCTGGTTGTCCAACAGAAGTTGTTACATTCTTTTTATAGCATACGAGATCCACACAAAAAATATTAACATATTCATATGGCCCCACACACACTGCACACACACCACCAATACACTTACCCACTACACATTAAATATTATTTCTCTCACTTCACTTTACATTAAAATATTATACTTCTTAATCTTCGTGCCCAAAAAAAATATTACACCTTCTCCGGGACGGAGGGAGTATTATTATATGTCAAAGACTTGTGCGAAATTCTGTCACGGATCTTATTTCATGAGAGGGTATATCCAAACTCATTCATAAATCTGACCAACACGCGCCATACTCTTAATGTTGCCTAACTGGCTAACTAGTCCGTCATACACGTTTGGTTCCTATTAACTGATGCGCTGCGATTTAAATTAATTAACTTTAGTTGATTTTCTTTTTAAAAAATTCTATAATTGATTATATTTATTAATATAAAAATGTATTTTTCGTTTTTTAAGATTCTTATTTAATGTATTAACTCATAGTTTTAAACGTAACTAATTGAATTAATTTAGTTAATATTTTACAAAAATAAAATTTATGAAATAAAAAATGATAGTAAAAAAATAATAACGTTAACATGTATTTCATGAAAAAAATAACATTTTAATGACATTTCCAATAAAAAGTGATACCTTATCATGAAAAAATAATATCTTCCAATAAAATATTAGCTAACATTTATATGAGACAGTTTGAAAGTGATAACTTTTATAATGAAAAGTGATACCAAACTAATGAAAAGTGATAATATTATTTTATGAACAATTTATAAATAATGTTTAATAGAGATGTGATAACTATTTTAAAAAGTATAAAATGGTCTCACGCGAGACAGTTTCACGTAAAATCTACCCTCAAATGTTTCATAAACAACTCGTAGAATAGAAAAATTAATACTTGATCCGAAAAAAATTGATAAACATTTTTAATAATAAGTGATACTTGATTATGGATAAATGAATTGTTTCAATTGAATTATTTTATGAACAATCTGTAAAATGTATAGAAAGTATTTTTTTTTGTAAAAAGTGATACATAATAAAATAAAAGTTATTATTGTTGAATTGAACTATTTTATGAAACATTTGTAGGACGAATAAAAAGTGAGTTCAATTTTTAATAAAAAATTATACTATTTGATTAAAAAAAGAATGATTAAACTAGTACTCCTATGTAAGACAATTAATAGGAAAATTATGAACCATTTGTAGAAATGAAAAAGAGATACATAATTGGGAAAAAATTATAACAATTTTAATAAAAAGTGATACTTTGATGACGGACAAGTGATGTATATTTAATTAAACTATTTCATGAACGATCTATAAAATGTATAGAAAATGATAACTTTTTAATAAAAGGTGAAACCTATTATAAAGAAAAAGTGATTATTGTTGAATTGAACTATTTTATGAACATTTTGTAGGATAGATAAAAAGTGACAAAAATTTTTAATACAAAGTGAAATTGAACAAAAAAGTAATAATAAACAATTGAAATAATTTGTAAGTCAATTAACAGGACTAATAAAAAGTGAAAATATTTTAAATGAAAAATTAAACAATTTTATGAACCATTAATAACAATAATAAAAGTTACAACATTTTTAAAGAAATAATAATAATAACCATCTAGTTGAAATATTTTATAGCATTCGTAAAACGAATACAAATAAAAAGTGATATATTAATAAATTAGAGTATAGATTAGTATAATATAATTCTATTATTTTTAATCAATTCTTAATATAATAATATATTTTAAAATCTAATTAGAGAAAGTAAAAAAAAAAAAAGGCAGAATTTCTTTGAGTTCGTTGCATGAGTTAACGCTGACATCCACGCGGGTATTGAGTGAATAATGCATTAGCGATCACACGCGCCATTAAACAGTTTAACTTACTTAATTTGGGTAATTAGATAGTCTGTCTCACGGAGTCGGATCCGTGAGACGATCTCACACAAGACTTACCCATTATTATATTATATATTATAATGTAATTATAATTATAATTATAGTAAAGATTACACTCTTTTTATAGCCTTTTCGAGTTCAGTGATATATACTCCATTTCCTTATCAGACGTTTAAAACGTAAAAATTGATTTTCCCATCAAATCTTAAATGAAACCTTTGTTAATACACATTTCTGTGTATTGGACGGAGAAGTTTAACGGCGTTAGACTCGACAGAATACTCCAGCTCAGTGGAGTGGGGTATGGACTGTCGGTGAGGAGTGGGAGGAAGGAAGAACCGAAAGAGCGACGTCGTTTGGAGGATACGGAATCCTATTTTGGGCCGATGTTAGGCACGGGCTTTATGTTGAGCCCATCTATTAATTTTTGTTATGTCCTTAAATTAGGCCCTAAAATTATATGGGCCACGAATTCACTTTCCCGTATTATAAAACTTCTGGAATATCAAAACTAATTTAACGAACTTAACGGCCATAGCAGAGAGGTACCAAAATCAATCTCACTCTCTCTCGATGAATAATCTGAACCTCTGGCTGGTGCCGATTCCCAATCCCACAACCCTCCTCCGTGACCGGGAAGAATGGTGGCGCCAAATCCTAGACCCTGGCTGTGAAATCGTCAACAAATGGAATCGTATCTTCATTATCTCACTCACCGCCCTTTTCGTGGATCCCCTTTTCTTCTATCTCCTTGGCTTCATGCCCGATCGGAAATTCCTCACCATGGACTACGGTTGGGCCGGTTTTATCATCAGTACTCGCACCATTATCGATCTCTTCTCCGCTTTCCACATTGTCATTAAATTCCGCACCGCATACGTTGCCCCCAATTCAAGAGTGTTTGGCAGAGGTGATTTGGTTAGGGATCCCACTTTGATTGCATTTCGCTATTTGAAGGGCAATTTCGCCATTGATCTTGCTGCTGCTCTTCCTCTTCCCCAGGTAATTTCTCTTAATTTCCACTAATTTCTCGGAAATATTTGTTAACAGGAATTCCATTGGAATTGGAAACAGTCTCCATTCCATTTTCCTCCATTTTTAATTTGATGATGAAAGTAGAGTTTCAATTATACACAAATGACCAAAGCTTGAGTTGACGAATACAAAAATTATATGAGAAAAGGTCAACAAAAAAAAAGTTCATACTTATGTTCCTAACTTTGATCAGGTGGAAATTGTTAAAGAGGAAAAGTAATTTCAAAGAGATAGTAATTTTGGCATTACCAATGGAAAGTTGTGAGTTGATTAGTTTCCATTGTTTTAAAGGAGCATATTTTAGCTGATATTCTTACATGCTTAAACTAGCTTTGATTTAGTTCAATTTAATTGAATAATGGATTCTCTGATTTCAATACAGTGTGTTGTTTGGGGTGTAATGCCAATTGCATGATCAAAGACAAGTAATCATGCTAATCACGCAATTTCTTTGCTCATCATCCTTCAATACTGTCACGCCCTAAATTTTACCAAGGAAAATTGGTATAGTATTTTGAAATAGAATATTAAATAGGGCATGACCAAAAATTTATTTTTTTGCAAGTAGAAGGAGTTTGCAATCAAGAAGGAAGTGAAAATGGGCTTAGTCCTATAAATTTCAGCAAATTTAAAAAAAGGTTTTCTTGCAAAGTGAAAGGTTAGCAAATAAAACGGCAAGTCCCGCAAGTTTTCTTTTTACAAATTTTAACAAACAATTTAAGCAAAGATTTAGATGAGGGATAGATCCTTTAAGTTCTGCAAGTTTTCTTTTTTTTTTTTTAGTCTCAAATAAAGTGTTCTTGCAAAAGCTTTAAAAGTAAAGGACTACAAGCTTCTCCTCAAAAGAAATCCATGTCATGCAAACATACAGGACCTATAGTTTCACATTATTTTGTTCACAGGATGTTAGATAAGGCATGACTAGAATTTTGCATTTAACAAATGTGAGGTAGATAGGTCCAACCCTATAAGTTCAATGATCTTGTGCAAACAATCCAAATAAGAAAGATTAAATAGGAAGTAAGTCCTTTAAGTTTTCTGCAACCTTTATCCTTTTAAAATGTTTGCAGAGTTCTGCAGAATTTCAAGGAGGACAGTAAGTTTTAATTCTACACTTTCTGCAAAGTTCTAAGGCAAGGACAGTAAGTTTTAATTCTACACTTCAACTCTGCAAAATTCCAAGTAATCCCACTATACCCTATAACTTTTGTTTGTATGACAGGTGGCATGTAAACTTGAGTTAAACATATCAATACCCTTTAATTGTCAAGCCTGTCGTATGTCATTATATATAGCAGGATAGAAGGGAATTCAAGAAAAGCAACCCAACTAAAATTCTTACATGCATGCCATGCATTCACCGCATCGGTACCACAGAATATGCTAATCAATGCTAATAAAACACATGATAATAATTTATTTCCACAAGCGCACTTGTACCACTAGGTACAAGTCTATCACCAGCAATTCACAAACCGAAGCATACAGCTGACCACCTCACAATTCCTTCAATCTGTCGTCGATGAAAGACATAACACACCCTCATGCATGCTAACCGACCACACACATAAGCAGTGGATTTGATTTACAAACTGATTTCCTCACCTATGTCATTAATAACCTACATCATGCATCCTACTAAATGAACACGCCAACCTTGTGAAAAACTTGCGAAACGTTTCTGACGGTTCAGTCACACATGACATCAATTATTATCAATTCCAACATAAGTATTCAATTAAGTAGATAAAGAAATAGGAAGCTTGCAGCACAAATATGCGATGCATAACATTGAAGTCTTAATATTAAGTCTCATCGCCCACAACCTCCGCTCGTACGCTTTGCCACGCTCAACCTACGATAAGAATATTTATCAGGGTGAGCAACCACATGCCCAGTGAAGATCTAAACATGCTTACATACATCAAATAATCCATATGCGAGAATTCAATTCACTTACAATGCAATTTTATCATGTCAAAATAAGGCACCTTTCGGGCCTTATCCGTGTAACTTTACGATATCGCGATTCGTTAGTAAGGCACTCCTTCACAGCCCTTACTCATGCTATAGTATGGCACCATTACAGCCCATACCCATGCTATAGTATGACACTAGTTCAGCCCATACCCAAGCCATATATAATTTCATAACATTCAAGTATGATCATCAACTCATAAGTGACAACAAACTTCGAATTTACTTCAATTACCACATACGAAATCATCTAAACACATATAAGAATGAAAGAGTCCCCACCTTTACCGTGTGAGTCTAAGTCTCAATTATCAAACGTCTCGATCGGTGCTTCCTTCAAAACCTATTAAGTCATGATCGATCGTTACACATAACCATACAACTTATCGAAAAGAAACAAATCTGCAGAATTTTGTAAGCGTTGCAGACTAAGAACTTTAGGACTAGGGTTTATAGTTTGAAGAAGAAAAAGAAAGGAGGAAACATGTTTTCTGGTTTCACGATAAACACAGGAAGAAGAAAGAAAAGGAAGAGAAAAGAAAAGAGAAAGAAAAGAGTGAGAACTTTACCTCTCTCTCCGTTCGCAGAATACGTGAAGCGAAGCTAGTGTGTGTAGAGAATAAGGAAAGATTGGAATTATATTCACACGGCTGATCGAAATAATAATACGCATCTCTTCATAGGATTTAACAAACTTTCCTAAGATATAGGTTGATAAGGGGAAAAGATATCTCCTTTATGAAGATCACGATCTATTTCTTGGGAAGTAAGAAAACTTATCTGTTTTAATTAAACTCACGGCTGATAAAAATGAATGGGCTGAGTTTGGATGTGGGCTTCAAAGAGTTGAAAACCTTGGCTTTAAAGATTGGGCCA
Organism: Pogostemon cablin; assembly: GCA_023678885.1. Classification (NCBI taxonomy): domain Eukaryota; kingdom Viridiplantae; phylum Streptophyta; class Magnoliopsida; order Lamiales; family Lamiaceae; genus Pogostemon; species Pogostemon cablin. The sequence goes on along the minus strand of CM043008.1, from coordinate 8,369,967 downwards.
TGACAGGAAATCGCAGCGTGAACTTACGGGGTATTAAAAATACATTCCTCGAATCATCGTTATCTTTCCTTTGAATGCAAGAATCATAAAAAAAACTGGTGTTGTTGCAAAAACTGCTTGGACAGGAGCAGCTTACAATCTTGTTCTCTACTTGCTAGCAAGTCATGTAAGCCCTTGAACATCTTTTTCCATTTTATTGTTTTTAAGTATTAATATATGATTAGACACAACATAAATCTGTTCATCTTTGAAGGTATTAGGAGCAGTATGGTATTTGATGGCCGTGGATCGGATTTTCACTTGCTGGAAGGTGCAATGTAGGCAGGAAAGAACAGTAAAATCATGTCGCCCTATCTATCTCGACTGCGGATCCTTAGGCCATGACCGTGATGTTTGGTTCAACTCCACTGAGGTTTTCAGAAAATGTCATCCACAACAAGGTGGTTTCAATTTTGGGATGTTTGCGCCGGCTGCGAACGAAGAAGTTGCATCAGAAAATTTCATCGAAAAGTACTTCTATTGCCTGTGGTTTGGTTTAAAGAATCTGAGGTTATAAGTTTTATCAGATTTTCTTTTTTTTTGAAGTCCCACTAGTCCAATTTGTTATTCTTATCAATGCACTTCAATCTCTTTTCATAGCTCGTACGGACAAAGTCTGGAGCCAAGTACATATCCAGCAGAAACAATTTTTGGTATTTTGGTGTGTATTATGGGCCTACTCTTCTTCTCTTTGCTGATAGGCAATGTGCAGGTATTGTTTTTTCTCTTCGTCTTCCTTACTCTGGATATCATATGGACATAACAAAGAGGATGCTCTTTGGATTTTGAAGTCATATTATGGTTTTGATTTGACAGACATATTTGCAATCTACAACAGCAAGACTTGAAGAATGGAGGGTGAAACGAAGAGATACAGAGGAGTGGATGACACATCGACAACTACCGCCAAATCTGCAGGACCGTGTGCGAAGATTTGTCCAATACAATTGGCTATCAATAAGAGGTGTCAAAGAAGAAGAGATTCTTCAAGCATTGCCACTCGACACGCAGAGAAATTCAGAAGCACCTTTGTCTTGATCTTGTTCGCCGTGTAAGTAATTAATGAACACCATTTCAATGTTGTAGTACTGCTTGATCTCTTCAAGTACAGCTCTTGGATGGCACGTGATAGAAAAACTATGGAAAGATGATAACAGTGATTAATTATCTTGATTTTAGCCTTAATATATAGGTTTTAAGATTATATACAATGAGTTGATCACTCATTGGTTTCACATTTTAGGTGCCATTCTTCTCCAAAATTGATCATCAGCTCTTGGATGCAATATGCCAGCGTCTAGTGTTATCCCTAAACACCAAAGGCATAGACATAGTACGCGAAGGCGATCCAGTCAACGAGATGTTCTTCATAATCCGTGGCCAAGTCGAAAGCTCAACAACTGATGGTGGACGTTCAGGATTCTTCAACTCCATCAGCCTCAAACCTGGAGATTTTTGTGGTGAAGAGCTACTAACATGGACCCTCATGAGCACCTCGAACCTAAATCATCCTGCTTCCACACGAACGGTAAAGTGCAGCTCTTAAGTGGAAGGCTTCGCCCTTTGTGCAGATGACCTCAAATTCTTCGCAAATCAGTTCAAAAGGCTACACAGCAAGAAATTGCAACACTCATTTCGATACTATTCCCATCAATGGAGGACATGGGGGGCTTGTATTCTACAAGCTGCATGGAGAAGTCATAGGCGGAGGAAGCTCGCGGAAGAACTGTCGAGACACGAGAGCATGCTTTACATGCACGAACCAAAGGAAGATGATTCAATGGAAAGCACTGCAATGACAGCATCTATGTTAGCTTCCAAGTTTGCTGCCAATACGAAGAAAGGGACGTCGGTTAAGCCGAAGGTTGCGTTTGTCGAGCCTGGTGACTCCATGCCCAAGATTTTTAAGCCTGATGAGCCTAGTTTTTAGAGAAACACACCAACTTAGCAGTCGTAGGAGATGCTAACAATCTTTACAAATGATAATCATTAAATCTGTAATAGGAGATGCCCCCAATTTGTTAAAACTTTTCCAAATGGCATTAAGACAAGATTAGCTAGATAATTATAGAGACACAAAAGGATCGTATTGGATTCAGATGAGATGAACTAGTTTTGTAACTGCTGTTCTCTTTAAAGAGTAAAAATTCTTGGATTCCAATTCTTGCTGTAAGTATTTGGTGGAATGGAAAAAGAAAATATAAAATTATTTAAAAACGAATAACTTCTCTTACATGCATAAATTTTCATTTATATAAACATATAAAAGAATTACTCTTGCAAAATAAAATAACATGCTGTATTATCACCTTTTTTTTTAATGTAACACCTATATATTTATCAATACACTACATCTTACTATAAATATTTTTTAAATACAAAGAACTTTTACTTGTGATCATTGACCCCAAAATTTAATCACTTTTAAAAACTTTATTTATTTATATTTTTGTGAGAAAAGACAGCTGTAATTAGGCTGGATTCTGGAAAAGGCACAAATAAATAAAGTGCAGGACTTCTTTTCCTTTGATATTCTGTATTTAATTAGTAAAACTATATTTTTAGTATATTTAATTTCCAACAAACTATATCTTCGTATCTTCTTATATATAAAGCGTGAGTACAGGTAAAATGCGCCGGTGACAGACGGTTGCCCATCACCGCTTCCTTCCAGCGTCCTGCCACGTGTCCATTTTACTCTCTTTTTCACCTTCACCTGCCCTTTCCGTACCGCGATAATTTTCTTCTTCCCCTTCTTACTCCTTCAATGTTCATTCTGTTCATTCCGTCTTTCTCCTCTCCCCCTCCGTTCACTTCCATGGATATACCACACGGCCCACACCCACTTCTCCGACTTCATGGACATTTGATGATAGCACGGAAAGAGAGACCATGACCTGAAGAAACTACTTTTTCCCCATTGCTGATCTACCTTAGAGCAAATCAAACTCCAGTTTCCATCTCTCCTTCTTCTACTACTCCATGAGATCTGTCGGAGGAAGACATCTGCTGTTACACTGTTTCTTCTTCATCTTCTTCCTCGACCACTGCTGATAAATTCTAATTCCTCGAGTTCTTCTCAAGATTCATCAAACAGTTGCTCTGTTTCTTTGTTGTCAACAACGTCTCATCGTTGCAACGGCCTCGATCTGCTGGTGAAAGCGACCCACCGAGTCATTGCTGGATTAGTTGTCGGCGTGCCTTACATTCAGCGGCGAGTTACCATTAGAAGAAGAAGGAGAAGTCATGGTCTCGACTTTGCTGCCTTCTTGTTCGGCGAATTGTCTCAGAGAAGAGGGGAAAAGATTTAGAAGAAATTTAATAAGAATTGAAGCAAAATCAAAGTTGTGAAAAAGAAGAAACAGCAGATGAAGAAAGGGAAGAATGTGGTGGAGTTGCCATTACGATTCAAGATTCAATTTTGCATCCATGGGTTGAAGATCTGAGCTTCTTGGTAGTTTTGTATACAAATTCTCCATCTTAGATTATTTTTTACTCTTTTAGTTTATAGTAACAAGTATTGTACATTGTCGGAATTGAATCATGCTATTCATTTGCTCTGACTTATCCGATGAGAAATCTTATTTTTTTATGACGGCAGTATACTTATGCTATTTGTCCTTAAAGAGAAACTTTAAGTAGTCTGATTTCTATCCGTTTTTGCGCAGCAACATTAGAAATGGGGGACGGCTTGATATCTGCAGCACCTCCCAGGTAACTAAACTTAAAAACGTGTATAATACAAACAAAAAATGTATGTATTCTGCCAGTTCTCCATTTTCCCCACCCGTGTGGATACTGCAGATTCTGTTGTTTAGTGCTTCTTTCGGGTTTTTTTGCAGCAACAAATTCCTGTTGCTGATTTCGTTAGGGAAGACCATGATTATAGAGTTACTTGGAATGTTTCACGCAGCAGTTTTAATCTTGTGAGGTAGATTAAAAAAAAAAAATTCCCCAAAGATATGTTGTGCTTTAAAAACAAAAATGTTGGCCATGTTCTGATTGTTGTATGTGTTCTTGCACATCTATTAGTCAAGTGTAATTGTTTAAATGTGGTTTCTTCGATCTTAATTTTTATTACTTTTGGGTTGTTTGTTCCTTCTCCATATTGAGCTTACATATTACCTATTAGTTAGGTGTAATTGTTTAAATGTGGTTTACTTCAATCTTAACCTTTATTAGAGTTTGGTTGCTCATAGTAAGCTTAATAAACTAGGGCAATTGCAATTTCAATGACGTATAGGATATTTTTCATCGGTGTTTTTTGAATTTAGAATTCCATAGGAGATATCATATTCTTGTATCTGCATTACCAAAGAAATCCTTTTTTAAATAGCTGCCACATGTAAATAAAATTTTGTATTTTGGCGACTGGCGTATGTATATGTGGACATCTGGTTCATTATTTGGTGATGAGTTTTGGGCTCCATGTAACGAGTTGTAACTTGTAAGTTTGTGGAGCCCTTGGTTGCCGAATCGCTCGAACATTCTCGCAAGTACTGCTCCCTTGTGTGCCCCGAGATTTTCCCATATTATAGTATGTCGAAACACGAGTACGCTTGCAATTTTAAGCCTTGCAACTGCCCTTTTCTAGATGAGAGTGCTATGTTGTTGGAGACATTCCATATCTTGTTTTTAAGTTGCGAGATGATTAAAAGTGGACGTGCATTTTGGATGCACATTTAATCATTGCTATATTAAGTCAAATCCTCGAGATATAGAGAATGCGACATGGATGCTAACTATTAGTATCTATATCCTTGAAATAATTTTCTTGTGGTGGATTAATTGGATATAGAGATTATTGTTGTCTTAGTCTATTTACTCTTTTTTGCAACCATTACAAAATACTCATCATAGAAAAATCGTATGCAAGTGTATTTTTATTTTGGAATTCATTTATTGAAGAAATCCTGGGAGCACAAAATTCTGAGTATTTGATTTTTGTTTTCCTCGTGCAGGTTTTTCGTATTCTGTTCAGTATTTCTATCTACATTTCGAAGCATTTCTGTTTATGTGGCTTAGATCCTGTTTTTAGTTCATGGGAGCTGATATAGATTCTTATAACTATAGATACAGTTTAGAGGTTGGAGGAAGGGTCGAAAACTTATATGGGAGGCACCCCTAAAAGTATTAGAGATAGTCACAGAAAAGTTCTAGACATCATGATGGCCTGATTATACAAAGCAATATGGCCTTCATTTTGTCTGACGGAGACAGGAAAAAACTTCAGCTACATATAATGGGTCAAATATGGAAGGATAAAGAAAATTGAAATGGTTGAGTATGCACACCCAATTACTGTAGCAAATGTTGCTAGGTCTGATTTTTAAAAGTTTTTAAATTGGGATAAATGTTGCTTGGTCTGATTTTTAGAAGTTTGTAACTTGGGATATGGAATGTTTGATTAGTAACAATGTATGTCTGACTGTGAAGCGTGCAAGAAAGATACTATAAGCTATATTCTTTTCTTAGAGACCTAATATTTGATTCAAGCTTGGTGTGTTAGCGTCCAACTGTCAGTGCACAATTTTAAATTTGGTCGTTATATCAAAAATCGCACTCACTATAAAAAATCAATAACCCATATTTAATACTTACAATATGACTTAAATATATTTAAAATAGTAACATATTAAACAAAATTCAAAGAATAATTTATTATATTACAAAAATTATTTCAAATCAGCCCGAGTAAACACCTCGTATGAGGTGCTCTACTTACTAGTACAATAGAAAAACGGAGTTCCCCTATTTGGTCCCGTAAACTGGAGGTTGCCGGTTGATAACCCCCTCTTTCTATTTTCCCTTCTAATATTTTCAATTGCACACGTGTTATGATAATTCGTATTCCACTTCCACCTGTCCTCCTCCCCCTATTCACTTTCTCTCTCTTCCATTCCATATGCTTATCAGTGTAGCCGTGTAGGAACCACCTTCATCTCATTTCTCTCACATGGCGCCAGCGTCTGCATCATCTTCGGCGACGACCACTCCACCGCCGTTAAACTCATCACCATCGCCCGAATTTCTGTAAGCCCAAAGTGATGAAGGCCCTCGACTTCCATGCCGGCACTATACCACCATTGCCACCTTCTCGATTGGCCTTTATCTCACATCTTCTTAAAGCCACCATGGAATCGAATGATGTCCAGGAGGAGGAATTCGGGTTCTCTAGAAACTACTTTTAAGCGAAAGAATTGAAGAGTTCCAGTTCCGCCAAAAAATCAGTGCGCAAACTTTTCGACATCAATAACGTTGACGAATAAGTTTGTTGTTCGCAATTTCTTGTACTAATCGTTGATTTTTTTATTTAATTACATAAACAAATTTGTTTCTACACTGTACTTGTAGGAGATGAGAGAAGCTTATGCTAAACTTGGGACCAAGCACGAGAGAGAAATTGATGATTTGTTGCCTACCTATAAGGATATGTACCCAGAATGGGTTTTCATGTTGAGGTAAATATTGTTTTTCTTATTCTCTTGTGATGAATTTTTGGCCGTTTTTTCTCGAAGGTTGTTTTTCTATTGCAAATTTATTTTTTCAACGTTGATTGTTTCTGTATTTATGTGTAAAAGATGTGGACTGGGACTGTTGATGTATAGTTTTGGGTCGAAAAAGGCTTTGATTGAGGACTTTGCTTCAACGGCTTTGTGTTAGAGTTAAGGAGAAGAATCACCACTGAACTCAGATTTCTCCGCCCACGCTGATAGTTGGCTGAATACAAGTTTCCATAAGAATAAAAAGTGACAATTCATTTCCCATTACAATTGCATTTATAATTTTAACTTGACTCCTGGACTGATGGGCCCTTCAACCTTTTCTTGCGCCTACTGTAAACTACAGGTATATCAATTTCCTCACTCTCAAGAACAGCCTTGTCCTCAAGGCTGAAAGTTGGAAACTGTGAGCGAAACTGATCAACATCCACCCATGCCGCCTCTTTTGCTGGACGCCCCTCCCAAGCAATTAGAACTTGAGAGACCCGATCATAACCCCTCCAAATCTGACGAAAACGCAGAGCACTAGAAGGGATGAACTCTGCATAATCCTCTCCAATATCTGAAGGTAGATTTGGTTCCACTGGTGCGTCACCAACAGAAGCTTTCAATTGAGAAACATGGAAGACCGGATGGAGTCGGCAATTTTCTGGAAGTATCAACCGATAGGCTGCTGGCCCAACCTTGTGGGAAATGACGAAAGGACCAAAGGAATGAGGAGCCAATTTAACTCTTAGATGACGGAATAGAGAAACCTGCCTATACGGGCGAGATTTCAAGAAAACACGATCTCCCACCTCAAAATGGACACCGCGGCGATGCTTGTTTGCAGAAACCAACATACGTTGCTGTGCCCGCTCGAGATGATGATGCAAGTTCCTCAAGATAGTCACGGGTCAACAAATCATCAAGCACCGCCTTCACCCGAATTTTAGCAAGTAAAACTTACCAAGAACAAGAGGTTTTCTACCACAAACCGCCTCAAAAGGAGTACAACCCGTAGCTTAATGAAAACTTGTATTAGAACAATATTTTGCCCATGCAAGTCGCCCAACGTTTTGGGTGCTCGGAGGTAAAACATCGCAAGTAAGTCTCTAGACAGCGGTTCATAACCTTTGATTGCCCATTGGTCTCCGGATGATAAGAAAAACTCATCCGAAGTTTAGTGCCAGTTGCCTTAAACAATTCCTGCCAAAAAGCACTACAAAAAATCGAATCACGATCTGAAACTATGGAATGAGGTATACCATGAAGTCTGACCACCTTTCGAGAAAAAATTTCGGCAACTTCCCATGCAGTAAACAAGTGAGAAAGCATCATGAAGTGACTGGCCTTAGATAGCCGATCAACAACAACAAAAATAACGTCGAAACCTTATTACTTTGTTAAACCCACATTGAAATCCAAGCTTACATCTTCCCAAACTTGTTCCGGAATAGGTAACGGCTGTAATAACACCGCTGGAGCCCTTGTGTCTGACTTGTTACACTGGTAGACTAAACATTTTGCCACAAAACTAGTCACCGACTTCATCATCTCGAGCCAATAGACATTGGCTGCTAGACGTCTATAGGTACGGAATGCTCCTGCATGACCACCACTGGGTGTGGAGTGAAATTCTGAAATTAATTTTCGAGTCCACGCGGAAGAGGGAGGCACCATCAATCTATCTTTAAAATAAAGGAAACCATTTACCAAAGGAATATGATTGTGAGACCGATTCACCCGCTTCTAAGGCACGGATAACATCCGTATAAGAGGGATCATCCCGTATATCACGCTTCAGAGACGTCCATTCTATCCAAGTTGGTATAGAAACAGCAGAAAAAGATAATTCTGAGTCTCGATGAGATAAGACATCCGCTGCAATGTTCGAAATTCCCGACTTGTAGTGAATTTCAAAATCAAATCCAATAAGCTTTGATACCCAATATTGTTGAGCTGGAGAAGTGACTAATTGTTGAAGCAAATGCTTCAAACTGTGATGATCAGTGCGTACTACAAAATGGCATCCCAATAGATATCGACTCCAATGCATAACAGCCAAAACCAATGCCATCAATTCTTTCTCATAAGTAGATTTAGCGGCATTACGATCAGAAAGGGCCTTACTAAAGTAGGCCACGTGGCGCTTAACTTGCATCAAAATCGCTCCAAGACCACGGCCGGAAGCATCACATTCAATCACAAAAATACGGGTGAAATCTGGAACTGCTAACACCGGAGCAGTTGTTATCGCCTTTTGGAGAGTTTTGAATGAAGATTGCTCATCAGCCCCCCAAGAAAATTTCCCATCAAGTGCTTCTTTTCGAAGTAATAAGGTAAGTGGTAAGACAATTTTCCCATAATTTTTGATGAAACGGCGGTAATAGCCCATTAAACCCAAGAAGCCCCGCACACCACGAACTGACTTTGTTGTAGGCCACTGTAGTACAGCTATAACATTAGTCGAATCCATTTGCACCCCTTCCGCAGAAACAACATGACCAAGATAGTCAATGGATCGTTGAGCCCATGAGCATTTTTTTGGATTTACCACAAAAGAAGCATCAGCAAGTAAACGCAATACTTCACGAAGGTGCAAAAGATGGGAGCGAAAATCAACACTATAAATAAGAATGTTATCAAAGAAAACCAATACATACCTTCGTAATAATGGCCGAAACAAATCATTCATTACTGCTTGAAAAGTTGAAGGGGCGTTGCACAACCCAAATGGCATGACTGAGAATTCGTAATGGCCCGAGTGCGTTCGAAATCAAGTCTTGTCGATATCTTCGGGAGCAATTCGAATCTGATGATACCCAACACGTAAGTCCAGTCGGGTAAACCATGTTGTCCCATGTAATTCATCAAGAAGCTTTTGAATGACCGAAATTGGATACTTGTTAGGAATAGTCAGTTTATTCAACTCACTGTAGTCGACACAAAACGCCTACTGCCATCCTTCTTATGAACCAATAGGACTGAACTTGAATAAGGCACGGTGCTAGGTCGAATGAGTCCAGAAGAAAGCATGTCACTGATTAGGCGTTCTATTTTTTATTTTTGAGAAACACTATGCGGTATGGTCGAACCGTGACCGGCTCGGCACCAGGTTTTAAAGGAATCCGATGGTCAGACCCGCAATTAGGAGGCAAACCTGGAAGTGGAGCCAAAACTTGAGAAAACTCGTCCAATAGATGCTTCACCTCATGAGCTATAGAAGAAGATACATTCACATCCATGAAATATAATTCAGTAGACAGCAAGAGCCAACAAGAATCCACATCCTCAAGTTTGAGTACAAAAGCACTCAAAATTTAACGTCTTTGAAGGTTAAGGATTCCTTGTAAACAAATCTGTTTGTTATTATGGAAAAATTTCAGTGTGTGCGTGTTCCAATTCATTTGGATGTCACCAAGAGCTACCAAGAAGGTAACACCAAGGATAATGTCTATTCCGCTCATTGGAAACACATGAGCTGAAATAAGAAATGTTATTTCTCCCAACTTCAATTCAATTTGTGGGCATACCCCGATGGTACTAACTGTTTTCCCATCTCCTAATGTGACCGGAAAACTAATGGAAAGATCGATTAACAGTCCCGAAGAATCAACTATTGCGGCAAAAATAAAACAATGGGTTGCACCACTGTCAACCATGACAACAACAGTCGCGCCATTAACATTTCCCCTAAACTTCATGGTTTGTGGTCCGTCAATCCTAACAGCAGTAGCGGACAAAGCTGTAGAGATTTCAAAGTAGCATCTTCATTTACTCCAGTAAGATCAACGGGAAAATCAAATGATGTAGGATCAATGTCTACTTCGTCATCCATTATCACCATGATTCGAAGAGAATGATTCGCACACACGTGCGATGGTGAATATGGCTCCTTGAAGCGGAAACAAAGCAAACGAGATTGAAGATCCCAGAATTCTGCTTGAGACATTTGACGAGATTGGTGAGACCCCTGGTTTACTGAAGGAGTAATAGTATCATATGAATGATGCGAAGAGAGAGCGTTGCTGGTTGATTTGTTGACTTCCAAACTTCGCTGAGACCCCAAAAATCCTGGTTTAGGAGGAAAAGTTTCTGTTGAAGTTGTGTGTGGTGAGGGTGGTATAATTCTAGCACCGACATACGGACGAACAGATGCTGAACGAGGCTGAAGATGTGGGTGTGAATCAGATAACTCTGCCTCAATCTCACGAGCGAGGTCCATCATTGTGGAAATATCTTCGGCATCCTTGGAGCGGATGCGGAGCCTGATGTCATTCCGAAGACCATGTAAAAATAAACCCAACGCATCTGAGTCAGATAGGGAAGGAGCAACAGCCAACCGTGAGATAAAACGATTGACATGCTCGTCAATAGTCAAAGTTTGACGAGTTAAGGCTAATGCTTCACAGAGGTTGGCACGAGGATCTGAGCCATACTGCTTCATAAGTTCCATGGAGAATCTTGACCAGCTAAGGTTGTGGAGGCGACCTCTTAGCCATTGTAGCCAATGGAGGGCAGGGCCTTCCATTGCAACTAATACATACTCCAAGCGCATAACATCCGGAGTCTTCTCAATGCAAAAGAACTGTTCCGCTCTTAAAAGCTATGAAGAGGGGTCGACACCTGAGAAAAAAGCAAATCAATCCTAGGGGTCGGGCTTCGAGGAGTACCTGAGCGAGATTCCGCGAATGATGTAGAGAACATATTGTCTTGAGAAGTGCCTTCCGAAGTAGTAGCTTTCTCGGTCGATAAGGCACGTAGCATCGATTGAATATCAGTAATGGAAGATGTTAAAGAAGCAATCGAGCCCTTGACATCGAGCAAACCTGTGTCCAGATTGCGCTCTAATGATTCCATCCCCTTCTCCAACGCTGTTATGCGGTCTTCCGTTCTCGTCATAAGGCTGGCAGGATCGGACCAACTGAACTCGGATTTCTCCGTCCACGTCGATATTTTGTTGAATACAAGTTTCCAGAAGAATGAAGAGTGACCGTTCATTTCCCATTACAATGGCATTTATAATTTTAACTTGACTCCTGGACCGATGGGCCTTATTTTCCAGATAAAGACAATTCCAGCCCAACACAATAATAATAATTAATTAGTTACTGGGCTGGCCCTTCAACCTTTTCTTACGCCTACTGTAAACTACATGTATATCACTTTGACTGATTATTCAGTTGTTGTGATAAATTGATATCTTCAATCCATCAATCTTAAGTAGGTACAATACTCTTGTGATCAATGTATCACCTTGCTTTTTCATATGGTGTTTGATTTTGCCCTCTATATGTTGCAATTGTGGACACAAATCGTCTTTATGTAAATTTTTGTGTATGGTGTTGAATCCATTGAGCCTGCCGGGAAGTTAGAGGTTAGGATATGTGGTTAACAAAAGCTAATCTATAGTAGTGCATGGTTTTTTTGGAGGGGTTGCATGACAGTTACATGGTTAGTTACGCTTAAGTAAAAAACAGGTTCTGGTGTAGTTTTTGAGAGCAATTTTTAGTGGTCAAATGGGATCCATTTTAACTGATTCTTGAATTCAGATGTAGCCTGATATATCAGCTACAACATGAGATTGAGTGACAGTTATTTTGGTGGAAAAACACCGCAGATACTTGAAAAGAAATTATGAATTTTGACAGTTTCTTGTTTTCTGATCTTTTAGTGTAGTTTTTGCTTGAGATCAGTTCTTCTTCATTCCATTGTATTTTCAGATCAATAAAATCGCTCTCAAACTCAAGAGTCAAGTGGATGTAGATCGGTTAAGATTGAACCACTATATTTCTCTATGTTCTTATTTGTTTATCAATTCATCTTTTCATCACTTGTGTTTGCATTAGTTTGCAAGTTTCTGTGTTCTTGATTAAAGGAAGAAGTCATAACATGAATAAAGAAGAGTATTTGTCTTCTTTAATTGTATAAATCAACGAATTCTTGATGCGATCTTCTGCTTTGAAAGGTAATATTTATTTTTGTGTCATGAACCACTCGCTTCTTGTTAGCAGGGGATTGTCTTTGGATGGTCCAAATGCCTTAGAAAAGTATGGCACCATCTACTATTATTATAGAAATTGAAATCTATTTTAGTGACGTAAAGCATGACTGTATTGAAGACATTCAACATACCTTTTTGTTACCTTCTCAAGGATGGAATTAGGGGCATATTATTATACGGGCTGGAGCTCTTATATATAGACCTCATAATGACATATTTTGGTAGGAAAATTGAAAATTTTGAACAGAAAGACATTGTGTTTTTATTCATTGCAAATCAACCTTATGTTGTTTGGTTTTTTGTTTTGAACTTGAAATGCCTATGTGATTATTTGGTAATGGATCCTCATTTTGCTTGCTTACTTTGCTTGATTGCTTCATCACACTAATATTTGATAAACATGAAAGATTCTTGGGTGATTTTTCTCTAATTAACTTGAAATGGCTATTGATTGTGGAATTTTTGAATGAAGAAATAATTTCTCGATTTGGAAGGTTTATGTTTTAGCACATGTACATCTCTGATTGTTCGACCTTAATTGATAAGGTTTACGTTTTAGCACATGTACATCTCTGATTGTTCGACCTTAATTGAAAATTGATTGTCATGGGTCATCTTATAAGCGTGTATTTCATTATGTAGATTCATTAGTTATTTGTAATTGACTATCACTTTAGATGTCTCTATATTACTAATTTCATCCTAGAAGTTATATCAACTGTAAATGGAGTTAGATTGAAAGTTTTAATAATTGATACTCAACTTTATTATTAAATCTGGAGTGACCTTGGTTAATAAACATCCACATGCTTTAAGTTTTAGTTGCATGTAGTCTGTAGAGTTCAGAGGTCTTCTAGGTTTTAATTGTTTTAAGGCTACTATATAGCTGGAAGAATTCTATCTTATTGAATCATGAAAGCCAAAAGTGCACTCCTAGACATGAAAGCTAGCACCCGTCTCCATTATTAATCTTGCCTCTTGACTTGGTCAAGCCCACCGAAAAGTAAAACTTCCTTACACGTATTTTTAGCTTGGGTCAATCGGAATACTAACAGATCTACCTCCAATGAGAAACCAACTACAGTAAATAACGTGCGTAATTTAAGTTCTGTTGCTATCATTATGATCCGCCTATGCGATATACTGACTTTGTATTCTGGCAAGTCTCATCTACTCTTTTAATCCAAAGGTATCCAACCATCATACTCCTACAAAGCGGAACTAAGGGTAGTTAGTGTTGTGATTTTTATCTCTCGCTAATTTGAGCCTTGGATATGAATGCAACGCAGACTAATTATTTGAAATAGGCAAAGGAGGGATGCTGAGAAAAGAGCTAACCAAAGGAAAAGACATTAATTAGGAAGTGGATCTACCCTTTGCCTTTGGGTGAGATTTTCCTATCACTCTCTACCACTGTTCTTACTGAATTTTAGCTTTTGTAACGTTATTCATTCTCTTTTATTCAAAACCCTGTAGTATTTTATTTTTGAGAATAATATCTTCTTTGAGAAGTAATACTTCAACGCTCATATGATTAAAATTGTACAAAATTTCTTTAATAACCATATGAAATTACTTTTAAAAGCCTTTTCACCAATGCTTTAACTTTATTTGATTCATTTAAATTGGATATTTCTTCACTTGCCCTGATTGTGGAATTTCAAATTATATATATATAAAAGCAAAAGAAGGAAAGAGAGAACAAACTTGGTTTACAGAATATATGATTTAAGTGATGATTAATTTTCTTTTCTTATATAAGTACTGATAAGTTTGCTTAAGATTGCAATTGATGCAAGTGTAGAGGCCTTCTTAAATGCATCCAACATTACTCCGTTCGTTAAAATCAAGTTTCCTTGAAACTTATCTTATCATTGATTTTCGGGCTACAAAGTGTTCAATTTGGTTGGAAAATGAGAAGCAACTATACTCTGGTTTGGTTTTTGTTGCACTTAATTTTTATGATGATATCTAAAGTAACGTATTTTAATTACACATCACTTAAGCGTTCATCCATTATTAAGAAAAGTACATTGGCAGTACTACCTGCTACTGGGCTGCTCTCATCACCCTTCATTCATGTCGATCCTACATTCAAATCAGTCGGCTTTTTGACTTGTATGTGTAACTAACCAGCTTTAGGTAGTTTCTAAAGAGGTAGGACGCAAAATCATTTTGCTAAAATGAAGGAAAACGGTCAGCCTGGTACAAGATCAAAGGTATACTATTACCTGAGTGGAAACTATTGAAAAGAGGGAGTCTATCAAAAGAGGTACCCTATTCAGCCAGTCGCACACCCCCTTCTTCAAGATGCATATTTCACCTGGCTTTTTCTTACGTATTTTTTTCCCATATATCAAACCATCTCTTCTCCCTCACTACTACCTATGCTTTTCATACGTGCTCCTCTATTATTTTATAGCAGAGCACATTTGGTTATCGTATTGGTATCATTTGATTAAGCACATGTTTATTGTCATTTCATCATGTTGTTTTTATCTTGTTTTCATTTTATTCCATGTTGTTTGTGGCGTAAAGTACACGATACTCAGACAGACATTCCTCGTGCGAGGGGTGTGAAGATCGAAGAACTGTTGAGATGAAAGGCGGAGGAGGGTGTGGCTGTAAAGGTGTTGTTATAGGATGATGAGACATCATTACATGTGATCAAGATCAAGGGTGTGGTGAAAACACAAGATAAAGATGCATTGTCCTATTTCAAACACACCAAATTGCTGTGTAGATTGTGTCCTAAAGTGCATGATAAGTTCCCCACCGTGTTTGCTCATCATCAAAAAGTCATTTCAGTCCCCTTTAGGGAATCAATAGCCAAAGAGTATAAAGCACCGGGACCTCCTACAGGATTCCAAGGTATTGAATTCATGTTAACCACTTTTAACACTACAATCTTGTTGCATAGAGGTTATTGTTTTTCTAACTTTGATTAACTCAGGTCTCATATCATGGCTCTTCCTTTCTTCAATCGCGGTAGGGCTATACTTTGATGTTCAGGTACATAATTCAAGATTCGACGTTTATGCAACATTAACACCTCAAACTACACATGTTTTTGATCATGTATGCTTCTTTTGTTGTAGGGAGAGTACTTGTATATCGGTGTAACTATCTATATGGTGGTATTTTGCATCAGTGAGATGGATAAGCCTAGCGAGCCACACAACTTTGCACTCCAAATTTACAATATGGAGAGAGGGGCTCGTTAAAAATTGATATAACGGATTACAACACCATGGACATATGGGATTTCAATGAGAAATATGGTGAACTGTGGGATTTCAATGAGAAATATGGTGATATGTGGGATTTAACTATGAAGAAGGATGATATCATAAAGAGATAAGCTTCACATTAGTTTAAATAGTTATAAGCTCTCTTGTAGACACTTTTCGAATATGTTACATCTGTCCATAAATAAATGCGTGCACTTATTTGTTCCTACTTTCATATCTTACAATAAAAGCACAAACGTACCTTATAAATCACCTTTTAGCTCGAGTACATATCTTACGAAGTAAGGTGCTTTACACTAGTTTATACTAAAATACAGGTCCACCATTCCACCCACCGTTTCACCGGTCCCTAAATTTAATATAATTTCCAGATTTCTACCAAACTTATCCTCCAAGATTCCTTTTGTAATATATCTTAGGCCACACTCTGCTCATTGTTGGATTGTATACTAAAAGCCTAGCTTTAGATTGAGCAATGTTTTAAAAATATTTCGAATGAGAATCATTGATCAAATGATTGCGTCTTATAATTTATTTATATGTTCGATGCAATAGTCCACTTACTATATACTGGAAATAATATATTGTGCGACAACACGCGAAAGATCATATTATCGATTTCTTTATAAAGTATAAACAGATGCTCACAATCGAGATAGACGGGGACTCTCTACGGGATGGTTGTAGTGTGATTTGGTATTAGTTTGTCTTGACTATAGAATCACATAAGTGCACCTTGGTGTATTGAGCAGGACCGTTTGAGATCGTTCGACTTATACTGACTATATAGGAGAACTTGATCTTAGTTATTATGGATGTTTGTACTCTTAATTCCTATACAATAACCTCTACACGTAAGACATTATGTATTTCTTTGATTCATTAATGAGTGTGATTTACATGTAACTAAATCAACAATCTCGACGAGTTGGGAAATAGTATTGTCTCTATGGTGTGCTGTTGATTGTAGAAGGAATTCGTGTCCGCTATAGGTAGATGATGTCCCCTTGAGGAGCTCATAAGGATTATTATGTAAACCCTGCATGTGGATTTATTCCGGCATAATAATGAGGTTGAGTGGTACTACTCTCAGATGAGATATTAATTAATGGAGTTGTCAATAACTTAATTAATTAATAGACATTGTATATCTTAAACATGGAGAGACTAACGGGCTCATAATAAGAAGGAGCCCATAACGTAATTATAGGATTAGAACGGTAGTGCAGTAATAATATTTTAGTTGTATATATTATTATTATTATTGGAATTAAGTATAAGTTTTGGGCTAAACTTGGATAGTTAAGCCCAATGGAGGCTCAACTCTAATTTCTCCTCTTGGTCCCTACTGTAGCCCATATATAAGTCATCTTAACTGTCCGGAAATCCTAACTGAAAATTGATTCACGCCTAACACTTTGAGGAGGGTGAGGGAACAGTGGATTGAAAAGATCTTGAGGATCGTCGCCCACACGACTTCAAGATTGGACTTGGGAATACAGCAGAAGATCAAAAGGTTGTTTGCTGCTGCTATTTGTCAAATTCCACGATTTTTATAAAATCGTGTGAAACTCAGAATTGTTCGTGTGTTATACCGTTGGAAAGCTACTGAAGAGAGGATTGTTTTGGCGCATAGATCACTCAAATCGAAGATTGGATGAGGAAGTTATGCCCAAAACCGTGAGGCTGCACAGGCTGCCGGCGAGAATCTTTCTTCTTCAACATACCCTGGTGAAAGGTAATACGTTTATATGTTTTCTTACTTTTGCTGATTATAGAATCGTATGGAACTCTAACGGTTCATGTTAACCAAATGATCGAACTCCAACACTCATTTCATCACACCTTTCTCTAACTCACATCACAATATCTCATATGTTCCTCCAAAAAAACCATAGCAGATCCAACATCTGAGCATGTACGCAATGAGGGTGAGATGGCATTAGCGGAAAAGGGTATCCAATATGAGAGCAAAGAACAAGACTTGGGCAACAAAAGCCAACTTCTTCTGGATATGAACCCTATTCACAGGAAAATCCCTGTCCTAATTCACAACGGCAAACCCATCTTCGAGTCGTTGATCATCCTTCACTACTTGGATGAAGCATGGAAGGATACACCTCCATTGTTGCCCCAAGATCCTTACGACAGAGCTCAAGCCAGATTCTGGGCTGATTTCATTGACAAAAAGGTACTAATTCCAATTCATTCATTAAGAGATATTCTCATACATCCTCGTATGTTAAACATGATGGGTTATGTTATGTAGGTAGCTGGTCAATCTGTAGGCAGGGACGGTGCCAGGAATTAAAGTGAGGGTGGGGGGGGGGGGGGGCAAAATAACATTACTCTCTTCGTTTTTTAAAGCTTTCACCTTTAACTAGACACAAAAATTAAGAAAATGATATTTTTTTATAGATATTATGGAATTTTTTTCATAAATAAATAAATGATAAAATATATTAAGTATGCTAGTATGATTATGAATGATTTTTTTTTTAAATTAAATGTATGAGAATGAGTAATTATTTTTTATATTTTTACCTTTTTTAACTGGTGAAAATATTTATGGGACGGATCAAAATGAAAATGATAAAAACTTTTACTAAACAACTTAAATAAATAAATAGAAAAAGGAAAGATATATATATATATATATATATATATATAAAGAATAAAAATAATGAAGAAAATAAAAAAGAAACAACTAATATATTTAAATTAAAGAAAAAAATATAAATAAACAATTTAAAGAAAATATATATTTTAGAAAAAAAATGTGTGAAGAAAATATAAAAGAAACATCTAAAAGGCAATGATAGATATATTAAAAGTAGACAAAAAAAATTATAAATAAACAATTTATAAAAAAAATAGAATTAAAAAAATGAAGAAAATAGAAAAAAAGCTAAAAAACCTAGGGACTTGAACCCGTGACCTTCCACTCAATCACATCCCTATTACCGCTAGAGATGTTAATACGGTTTGGGATAGTAAGTCCGGCCTTTTTAACCCGGAAAAATGTAAGTTTAGGTTTGTATAAGTAGTGACCCGTTTAAATCAGGTCCTTTTTGGCCCGAACCGGTTAGCCCGCCGCCTTATAAGGCTAGCCAGTAGGTTAATAAGGCTGGCCGGTTAGCCTGATTAATTTTTTATAATAAAAGATTAATTAATAATATACTTCAATTTCTTATGTTAACAAATAATTTTTATTGATAATTTTACCTAATAGTAATTTAATACCCTTTAATTTACTACATTTTTGTTGGTTTGTCATTTTAAAATAAAATAATTTAAGAATAAAGTATGTGAGACATTTTAAAAAGTAATATTGAAAATAAACTATCTTAATTCACAAATAATATTAACATATTTGGAATCCTAAAATTATTTTTTATTTTTTACTTAATAAACTTATAAATTTATAGTTCATTATTAATGTTAGAACAACATTTGATGTATTTTTAATGTTTAATTATGTTTCAAATTAAATTAATATTTTTTTTATTCACCGACCCGTTAGTGGCCCGTTTAGCCCGAGGCCCGCTAGGGTTAGGGTTAGGCTTGCAAAAATGACGGACTGTTTAACATGGACCGCTTAACCCGTAACCCATTTAGCTCGTAGCCCTATAGGTCTGACCCTGTAGGTTAAAGTCTAGCCCGTTTAACATCCCTAACCGCTAAGCTACGCTGATATTTATTTAACTTTTCTTATATACTAATTATTTTAAAAGTCCGAGGGGGCCGGTGCCCCTTGGCACCTACGCAGCACCTTCGATGCGTGTAGGGATATGGATGAAGAAGGGAGAAGAACAGGAAGCAGCCAAGAAAGAGTTCATCGACGCCCTCAAGTTGCTGGAAGCAGAGCTGGAGGACAAGTCTTTCTTCGGTGGCGACAATTTTGGTTTTGTCGATGTGGCGCTGATCAGATTCTACAATTGGTTCGAAGCGTACGAGGTTTGTGGAGAATTCATTGGGTGTTTCTTATTTTTGAAGGAATTGGAATTGGAATTGGTATGATTGTAGGATGGAATGAGTTTGATTCCACCCATTTAGTAGTGGAATGGATGATTCCATAGTTTTTGGGTTTCATTCCCATTCCACACCCAATTCCAAACAACACTTTTCATTCCATTCCCATTCCTACCCATCCATACCATCCAAACAAACACCCCTCAGTATTGAAGCAGAGTGTCCGAAATTGATTGCGTGGGCAAAGAGGTGCATGACCAAGGAGAGTGTTTCCAAATCGTTGGCTGATCCGAAAAGTGCTATCGAATTGGTGTCGTTTTTTAAGAAGAAGTTTGGCATGGAAGAGTAGTTCATAGATCTGCCAATGGATCAGAATAAATTAATGTTGTTGATTTTGATGGTGATGTTTAGCAGATCACCTGTAATGGATGCTTTCTTGTGTCAACTACTATTCTATTATAATCTGAATTAATGATCTCAGACTGCATATCTGTAAAATCAATATAAATGGAAATGTCAAGTAAAATGATCTTACTAGTTATTTTGTTGCTAGTTGTCAATACCATAGTTCCACGCTAAATAATATCATTACATCGTTGGTAGTTATATTAATAATGAGCGGTGTGCATATATAAGATTATTTTACTAAAAGAAGAAAATAGATGTAAGATTATTTTACTAAAAGAAGAAAATAAGAATCTTTGAGTGAGACACTGTATTTTTTGGTGAGACCATTACAAAAAATAAATAAATACGAGGAAAATGTAATGAATAAATGTAATTTTGATTATAGGAGGATGAAGTAATAATTGAATAATAGGAAGATTTTCATTCTGATTTTTAATTCAAGTCTCAATTTAAGATTTGTTTTTATGAAAATTTAAATTTAAGATTTAAATTTTATTTATTTTTCTCAAATTAAGACCCAATTATTATAATTTTTATTTTTTTCTCATTTTAAGACTTATTATAAAATTTATTTTCTTATTTCAAGTTATACAAGATAATTAAAAATAATTTAATGCACCTTTAAACCAAATTATTATATCAAATATATGTTATTTTAATTGACATTTTGTATTATTTTTTAATATACATATATTGAATTCAAGAAAAAAAATAAAATTACAACAAGTTTTATTTTGAAAAAAAAATAAGCACTACAAGAAATATGATCAATAATGTCAAAAAAATAATGAGAGGATGAAAATCCTCTCATTAGAGGCCATTTTCTATGTTTATATAAAATAATATATATAAATTTTAATGAGAGAAATAATACTCCTCTCATTAATACCATAACATCCTGTCATTAGAAATACTAAAGGGAATATGCCATAGAGTGAAAATTTGGCTCTTTCTTTTCCCTCTACTATTTTCTATTTTATTTAAAATAAATTACAAATTCTTTATTCACCTTTACCATATGTATCGAAATCCTTTCTCAGCGATCGCATCTAGGACTACTGCCGATCCAGCGCCGCCTAGAGCTCTTTTGCCTGCAATCGATCCTTCACCGCAGGAGGATCTTGCCCATCTCTTGGTTTCGCCGATTTCTCTTCTCCATTGGTGGCCACGCCCGTTAACGAAGCCGGAGAAATCCGCCTGGGTCTGTGCCGCCATGTATTCAGCCGCTACTGGCTGCTTCCGACACGCTTCCTGCCGTCGTCCTCCCCTGCCAAGGGATCCCGCTGCCTAGGGCAGCCTTCGATTCGCCGCTGTCGTCCAATCTGATTGCAGAAGCGGCTGGTGTGCTCAACCTTCCGGTGCGCGACCATCACCGACGTGCCCCCCGGCCGTCGCCTTTCGCCTGTGCGATTTCCCGTCCGGATTCTTCGCGATTTACCACTGACTGTTGTCTCCAATTTCCCACGGTGCGCACTTCGATCTCCGTTTCTGTCTAGGGATCTGACTCAGCTTCCTAGTTCGCTCTGCCCTTTGTCACAGATTGACCTATCTTCGAAGGCGAATCCGTTGAATCCTATTCGCGAAGATTTTTTTCAAATTCCAATCTCTGTTCGAGATTTTTCTATCCTGGAACATGGTAGTCGCGTCAAACTCTGGAAGTTTTAGTTTCTCCCCCTGGTCTTCTTGTCATTGACAGTTTCGTTGGCCGTGTGGGCTCCTCCGTGACAGGTTCTCCCCCTTATCTGTTCATTGGATTTCTTATTGATTCTTTCATGTTATAAATTCTTCGTAGAATTTCTTAACCTGCAAAGCTACTGCGTTAAATGTCACCTTATTAGAATTCTTATCAAGCGAATCTGTTATGTTCTATGTTGGGTTATGGTGTTCTTGAGTATCATTTATTTTATTTAAATTTATGTTAAAGTTATCTTGAAGATTTGGCTACAAGGGGAGACCAAAATTGAGACTTACAATAAAAGTTGGGTTTTTATTTGAAAATTTTCTAAATTTGAGTAGTAAAAGCATTAGCAAGTAGCAACACAAAAATATTGATATAAATAGAAAAGCCCAAAGATTTAACCTTTAGGTTTTGTCTTCTAGGAAAACTTGGAAAAATATTACTCCCTCCGATACGGGTATTTTTATCTATTTGTATAGGAATGTAAGTAAAAGTATAGATAAATTAATAATTTAAAAAGAAAAAGTAAATAAAGTTGTTGGAAATGATGAATAAAGTATAAAAAAATAAGTAAAGTTGTTGGGATTGATAAATAAAATGTAAAAGTAGATAATAAAATAGGGTTAATTGCGTAAAAAACCCTGAACTTTCAACCCATTGCAAATTAATCCCAACTTTTTTGAAATTGCAAATAAAATCATGACATTTTATATTGGTGCAATTCTCACCCGTCGGGCAGAGTTCAGCTGCCCAACTGTTAACGTGGCATATGGGCCTCCACTTGGGCATTTGAAACGACGTTGTTTCATCCCAAAATTAAAACACAAATCCTAATTAGTTGAACCCTAAACCACATATCCATCAGAGGCGACACCTCTCATAAACCTCCTTCGTCCTCCTTGCCATTCAAAACATCTACAACTCTATTTCCGCCGCCGGCCTGATAATAATCAAAGTCAGCACCACCATCGACACGGAGGTTCTAGAAATTGAATTCATTTGCCAAGGCAATCCTTTGTCTCCCTCAAACAACAGCTTCTTCTCAACCTTGAATCAAGCTCTCTCGTACCCTCCGGAGGACGGCAAGTTCAGATCTTACGTGGCGCCGTATCTGCAACCCGACCTTGAACCACACCGCCTTGCCGAACTTCACTTTGTTACGGGACAGCAGCTCCAAGAAGACGCATCCGAGAGCTCCGGGCATGGCCTTATAGAGTCCAGCGGTGTCCCAATCGTAGTCACTGGGGAACTCGCTAGTGAGGTAGCTCGGGACTCGCCGGAGAATGGGCCCAGGTACTTGATACGGTCGGGGCCGTACCAGGGGCTGCTGGAGGAGACGACCTTGGAGGCGGTCTTCCTCATGGAGATTCTATCGTTGCCAGAGAGCTGAGGGGTGGAGGGAGAGAGCTTCAATGTCTGGCTGACGAAGGATGGGGGAAGAGATCCATTGAAGAGGCGGCCATTGATGGAATTAAAGGGAAGATCAGTTCAGTAGTGTAGTTTAGTTGCAGGGTTTGGTGTTTTGGGGTTGGGGTTTAATTAATTAGATTTGCGTTTTAATTGGGGAAGAGGAAGAAACGACGTCGTTTCAAAGGCCCAAGTGGAGGCCCATATGCCACGTCAACAGTCGGGCAGCTGAACCCTACCCGACGGGAACGAATTGCACCAACATAAAAGGTGATGGTTTTATTTGCAATTTCATAAAAGTTGGGATTAATTTGCAATGGATTGAAAGTTCAGGGTTTTTTACGCAATTAACCCTAATAAAATATTACTCCCTCCGTCCCAAATTCATGTTCACGTTTACTGTAGATACGGAATTTAAGAAAAGTCACTTTTTGACTTACTTTTAAGGGTAGTATGATATTTTTGGGTAATAAATAAATGATGAAGTATGTTATGTGTGTTAAAAAGGTGATGACAAATTTGAAATTAAAGTATGTTAGAGAGATATTAGTTTGTTGCTTTTTCCTTTTATGAAAGTGTGAAGTTGAATTTAGGACGGACCAAAACGGAAAGTGTGAAGTTGAAGTTGGGACGGAGGGAGTATGTTTTTTACCATTAGTGGAATGAGTAAAAATACGTAGGACATACCGAAATAAAAAGTGGGTAAAAATTCATGGGACGGAAAGAATAATTTTTGGAGTAAAAGGTTTACTAATTCCTTCGTGGATAGTATTCATTTTGTCATTTTAATCATTTATTTTAAATGTATCAATTTACTCTCGTTTTTAGGAAAATGACCCCACAAATAACAACCACTTACTATTAATATAATTAAACAATTTATATAAATTAATAATACTCATTAATTTACGTGTATAAACATTTATTTTGAATTTTTGTGGAATTTGAAAATCAATTGAATAGTAATGTATGCATAATTTTTTTTAAGTTATACTCACTCCGTCCCTCATTAAGAGACCCTTTTGCTTTTTGATACGTGAATTAAGAAGTATTATTATTTAATATGTAGTGGATAGTTGTATTAGTGGGAATGTGGACTCCATATTTTAATTGTATTAGAGAGGATGTGTGAGTCTCATGTGTGTAAAAAAGGAACGGGGATCCTTTGGGTGGGACGACCAAAACGGAAAAAACAATCTCTTTGAATGAGACGAAGGGAGTAAGTATGATAAGTTTTGACTTTTTGTAAGAAAATAAATAAAAAAATAATAGAAAATTAAAAAAATTTATTAATTGAGAAAGAAAAATATATAAAAAGGCAATGTTCGTTTTCAAGTTTCAAATCCATGTTTTTATTTTTAAAACCCATATTTAAAAAATTATCCCTAAATATATCTACTATATTCTCTCTACTCAATTAATACACTTTCTCTTTTTATCTCTCCTCTCTCATTTAACTTTTTAAATTAATAAGTACATTAATTTAACATAAAGTTAAAACCTACCAAAAACAAACTATTTTCAAAGCCCACGTAACCCCAAATAGGGGTGGGCGGTATGTCATACCGAAGATTTTTTGTCATACCAAATACCGTACCAAAATTTTCGATATATAAAAAATCATACCATTATCTTACCAAAACTTTCGGTATACCATAGTTCGGTATACCGATATTTCGGTATAGGAAAATAGGATATCTTATGCTTATCGATATTCGGTATATCGTATCATACCTAAAATATCGGTATATACCTTCCTATTATATAATTTGCTATGCCGTTATGCACCTAAAATTCAATAAATCTAATTAAAACTGTAATAGAAAAGTGAAATATAGTTATAAAACAAATTCTAATATATAAAAAATTCATAATAAGAAAATATATGACAATCCACAAACGACCAAATTAAATAAGAGTGAGTTTTATGTAAATCGAGTTTACATGTAAATCCTACTTTTAAAATTATTCTTTAATATATAAAAAATTACTATTTGAAAAAAATTTAATGCAAAAGCGTAATAATTCATGTCTCTAAAGAGCAATTTTTCATGTACTAAAAAATAATCGATAAACAGGATTTACAAGAATTTAAAAAGTATTTTTTTAATTTAGAAAAACAACAATTTATGTGTTAAAGAATAATTTTTTATGTACTAAAGAGTAATAGAGTTTACATAATTAATATATATAAACCCGGTTTACACAAGTGTTTGTCATTAAACAAATAGTAACCAAGAGATCTACACAAGAACCATATGAAACTTATATTAAAATCAACACTTTAAAATTTTCATATAGTATAGAACTGCATAATTAAAAAAGAGGTACAAGATATCATGAAAGCCAATCAATTTTATCACTCATTTATAATTATGAAATATACAATAGGATTTTAGATTTAATCTTTAAATAAATACTGTATATATATACAATTTAATTAAAAATTATAATATATAAATAATAATTATAATTGCTTATATCATTTAATATGATATATACCGTATATTTTACGATATTTCGGTATATATCAAATTACTGCGGTATTGATAATTTATATACTTTTATCGTACCAAAATTTTCAATACAGTATAATACCTTACTAAAAATTTCGACATACCTAAAATTTCGGTAAAATCGATATTTTTCGGTATGGTAAGGGTGATATACCGAAATTTTGGTATTATTTCCCAACCCTACCCTAAACCAAACATCACTAAATGACTTGAAACCAACAACTTATGTCCTGAAAAGTAAGTCTAAAATATTATGTATTTTAAATTGATACATTTAAAATAAACGATTAAAATGACAAAATGAATACTATCCACGAAAGAGTTAGTTGACCTTTTACTCTAAAAAAAATTATTCTTTCCGTCAAACGAATTTTTACTCACTTTTCATTTTGGTTTATCTTACGTATTTTTTCCTATTCCATTAATGGTAAAAATACATAATATTTTATTGGATTAATTGCATTAAAATACACAACATTTTTCTCTTTTCTCAATTTAATCACGATCTATTTTTATTTTAAAAAAAAATACATGACCTTCTTATTCTTCCTCAATTTAATCACAAACAATCCTTTTATCAATTAAATACATGAATTTTTATGTATTTTCTCAATTAAATCATAAATTTATTTTTTTAGTTAAGTATATATAATTTTTATATTTTGTCATTTAATAAAAATTCTTACATAAATAAGTTTTAAAAAATAATTTCTTACATAAATAAAAAAATCTATTAAATAGTTTTCACGAAATTTTATTAATAATAACTATTTAATAATTAATAAAATATAAATTACTAAGATAATCAAATTTTACAAATGACTTGCTATATTTTTAGTCTAAGGCTAATATTAATTAGGAATTATATTATATTATATTATATATATATATATATATATATCAAATATAAATTATGTAATATAATATTAAGTATTCGTACTAACTTATACATTGCTTAAAATATTAATGATTTATGTTTTTAATCGTACTAACTCTAAAATATTTTACTGAGTTCCGTATTCAATTACCCTTCATGTATTAATTTTTTTTTATCAATTGTAGAATTATTTAAAAAGATAACTAATTAAATTTGAGGCAAATTACGTGAATTTTATGAATTGTTTACAATTTATTTAATATTTAAAATGTATGCATTATATTTAAATTATTTAATGTATATTGATTTTTATTAATAAAAGACAAATGACAAAATATAAAAGAATATAATAAAAAATTTATGATTAAATTGAAAAAATAATAAAATCATGTATTTAATTGATAAAAAGATTGTTTGTGATTAAATTGAGGAAGAATAAAAAGGTCATGTATTTTTTTTTACAATAAAAAAAGTTCGTGATAGGAAAGAGAAATATGTTGTGTAATTAACCCTATTTTATTACCTATTTTTACATTTTATTCATCAATCCCAACAACTTTATTTAGTTTTTTATACTTTATTCACAATTTCCAACAACTTTATATATATATATATTTTTAAATTACTAATTTATCCATACTTTTACTAACATGCCCATACAAATGGATAAAAATACCCTTAGGAAGGAGTAATACTTTTCCAAGTTTTCCTGGACGAC
Organism: Pogostemon cablin; assembly: GCA_023678885.1. Lineage (NCBI taxonomy): Eukaryota > Viridiplantae > Streptophyta > Magnoliopsida > Lamiales > Lamiaceae > Pogostemon > Pogostemon cablin. The sequence continues at coordinate 8,342,612 of CM043008.1, read as the reverse complement.
AGAACCTACTAAAGGTTAAATCTTTGGACTTTTCTATTAGTATATCAGTATTTTTGTGTTGCTACTTGCTCATACTTTTCCTACTCCAATTTAGAAAAATTTCAAATAAAAACCCAACTTTTATTTTAAGTGTCTTTTTTGTCTTCATTTTAGAAGTGTCACATTTTAGAGTTCGAATTTTATTTTTTTTTTCAAAATAAAACTTGTCATAATTTTATTTTTTCTTGAATTCAATATATATATATATATAATATAAAATGTCAATTAAAATAACAAATAGATTTGATATGATAATTTGGTTTAAAGGTGTATTAATTTTTTTTAATTATCTTGTATAACTTGAAATAAGAAAATAAATTTTATAACAAGTCTTAAAATGAGAAAAAAATAAAAATTATAAAAATTGGGTCTTAATTTGAGAAAAAAAATAAAATTTAAATCTTAAATTTAAACTTTCATAAAATCAAAATTTAAATTGAGACTTAAATTAAAAATTAGATCTTTGAATGAAAATCTTCTCATTATTCAATTACTCCATCCTCCTATAATCAAAATTACATTTAGGGTTATTCTATTTGGATCAAATTGATCCAGCTGAATAGGGATATATTTGACCATTTTGTGTCATTAATATTTTCTCAAGACAAAAATACCCTCCTTTCATTATCTTTTATTTAATTAGATTTTGCTGCAATTAATAGTTTGATTCTTGATGGCAATTAATATTTAGTGACTTCATTCATCAATCGATCACCTATTCATACCATTTTCATACTCTATTTTATAAATTTAAATGTATTCATCTAATTATCTAAACTAATTAAATTAACAGTATATAATTTATCGATTAGAACATTAAATTGTTTAATCATGGATAAGTGCGATCTATAATTTCTGTTAGTAAAAAAAATTAATCAATTCAAAAATAAAAAAAAAAAATTGGTAAAAATATCATAGAGGAAGTACTACTTTTTAATGAAGTTAAGACATTAAATAACTGCCTTTTTTTGTTGCAATATTAATTTATTAATTAAAATTTACTTAATTTTTTAATTAATTCCTCTATCCCTAAAAAAATGTGTTATGTGCTCGTCTTAGATTAAAAGTGTAAAAAAAATTGTAATTTAATATTTTATCTTTTGTGAATGCAATACCTTAAATAATATCTTCTTAAAAGAGTTGGTGCCCTTTGTCATATGTGAACAAGGTGGATAAGAATAAAATATTTTGTTTTAATGGATATATACTGATATGTATTTTTTTTATTGAAAAAATTTAAATATGAATGATATAAATGTTTGATTAAAAAAATTAATATTTTTTTTCCAGAAAATAAAGAGTACATGTCCTTATACTAAATGATATTATAACATTTAATAATAAAGGGTAACAACTTTCAAAAAAATGCGGGATTTAGAGACACGCAATTTTTAGCCTTTTCAAAAATCAATTATATCTCCAAAATATTATTATATATTTATTCATAATATTTGTAGATATTATTTTTGGAGGGACTACCCCAATAAAACCAATTTTATAGCCAAAATTTTTTAAAACATTTGTGATACCCAATTTTTTTCTTTTTTTTTTACTATGAATTAAAATTATACTCTTACGTACTAAATCAATGTAAATATTAAAGAGGTAGCAAAATAAATCATAAATTATAAAATGGATAAAAGAAGAAAAAAGATTTTTAAAAAAATTTATAGGTGGAAAGACTATATAAAAATGGGTTACTCTCGTGTATGCTCGTGTATGCTTATTTATAATTAAAGTATATTTATAAAATCATTTTTTAATATGTATATAAAATCAAACTTTAATTTATTATATATTATACTTTAAAAAAATATACTTTTAACTACAAATAAACTTATTTTAATTTTATAATAAACATAATTTAACTAACCTCATAATCCACTCACATGAATAGCATCTAAAAATCTTTATCTACAATAATTTATCTTCGTGGAGAAAATGACCATTTACTTGATTGGAATATGAATATGTACAATCAATCTATTTACACGATTTTAAATTTTGTATAATTTAATTTCAAAATACAATATAATAAGCTTTTTAATATAGTAAATTAAGTTTGAATTTATATTATGATATAAAGAAAGTTGTCATTGTATTTATTATTATTATTATTATTATTATTATAAAAGTAATATAAATGGGTCATAAAATATAAATTTATATTTTTATAGAGTCATGTATATTATGCGTACTTATGTATTTTTATTAAAAAAAATATAGTAATAGATCCGATCATTGCAAATATCCTATGAAATATTATTATTTTATATATATAGTGGAGAGATGAGTGAAAATGTATGAAACTTTTTTATTTAAAAAATAAAATCAGTATCATTGAGTTTGACGCTTAAAATGTAAAATAAAAATATTTGCATTTTTGGGAGGGAGTACATTTTTACTAGATGAATATTATACCGGTAAAATTATTAATTTCATTGTTAAATTTGTTTTTCAATAAATTAACAACAATAATTTTTTTAAATTTTTTATTGGTAAAGCAATAGTTGATAAATTTTACTATAAAATTCAAAATCATCTAATTCTGTTGGTCATCTCGTAAGTACTCTACTGATAAATAACAAATGTATTTATTTGGTAAAAATAGTGTAAATTTATTAAGATTCAGTTGTCAAAAAAAGACAAAGACGTGTATGAGCGTATGAGACTGTCTCACGTGAGCCCTTACGTGAGACGGATAAAAATTGATAAATATTATTATTATTTTCGCTATAAAAAATTATCATTTTTACTGTAAAATGTTATCACTTTTTATTTATATTATAAATTGTTTATGAAATAATTCATTGTACTATTATTATTTTTCATCGATTGAATATCACTTTTTGTTAATGATATTATTACTTCTTATCTGTCTCATATAATGTTTTACGTTAAACGGTTTCACATAAGACTTACCCATAAAAAATATACTCCCTCCGTCCCATTGAAGTTGACACACTTTCCTTTTTGGTTTGTCCCACTAAAATTGATATATTTCCTTTTTAATACATGGGACCCACACAAAAACAATTAATCTATTTTCATGACCCCACATATTACCTCTAATATAACTACCAACTACACATTAAATATTATTTATCTCACTTCACTTTAGATTTAATTATTATACTCCTTAATCTCCGTGACACAAAAAAAATATATATCAACTTCTCTGGGATTGAGGGAGTAATAATTTTAATTTTTAAGTAATATGTTGGTATTTATCAACCGGAAATCAAAATCATTTGTTTAAAAGTAATTATTTTAGTGTTTTGTATAATATTTATATTGAAATAGATCTACTTAATTAATAAATATAAAAATGTTTTGCGAAACAATAGAATGTGCAAACAATTAACAATTATGTTATTGTAGTTTTTTTTTCTTTTATGAATTTATAATATAATATATTGTTTGTTAATTTATATCTTGAAAAATATTTATTATATAAATATATGCTGGTATTTTTTTTACTTTTAATTTTTATAATTCTTGACTATACAAATTCTCTATGTTGTTACATTTTTCCTTTAAAATTTAAATAGATTGAACTTTAATTTTGGTAGTTATATCATGTAATTAATGATCATCATATTAATTAAAGGGGTGTGGATCGGGATTCGGTACGGATTTTTAAAAAATCCATACCAAAATTCGGATCGAATTTTTTTAAAAAAATACGATATTGAATTCATAAAGAAAAATCCGATATTGAATCCGTATCGAAATTCAGTTAGATTCGAAATGAACTTTCGGGAAAATAGATTTTGACTGTGCGGAGCGGATCAGATCGGATTTCTCATTAGAAACGGTGTTTTGCACATATAAATACTTAGAAAAATATCAATTAAATAAAAAAATACTCACTCCGTCCGGTTCTAAGGTATCCATTTGCTTTTTGCACGTGTCCAGTTCTATAGTATCCATTTGCTTTTTGCACGTGGATTAATGGGTATTATTATTATATGTAAAGTGGGTAATTGTATTAGAGGGAAGTGGTGAGCCATATTGTGTATTTTTTTACTAAATAGGGGAAATAAATACATTTGAAGCGGACGCTATAAATAGTAAAATGGATACCTTAGAAGCGGACTGAGGAAGTACTAAATTTCTCATAAACAATTCATATTACAAATAAAGAATGATAAACTTTTAATAAAAAGTGATAATATATTTAATAAAAATTGATAATTATTTAAAAAATATAAAATAGTCTTACATAAGACGGTATCATGTGTTGCCCTAAAAAATAATAGTATTAAAATAAAGAAAATTAATAATTTTAGATTTTTTTAAACTTTAACTTAAATTTAAGGTGTATTTCAATTAAAGTTTATCTAATATTTTAGACATAAATATGGATTATCATTTAATTTTTGCATTTTATCTTCATTAAATAAATATAAAATATAATAATTATTTATTAAGTTTACGACTGAATTTAGACTTTAAAAATACCATTTACTTTATTGATTATGTTCTCTGAAATAATACTTTGAACTTTGAACATATTATTTTATTTATTTACTATTTTTTTTAGAAATATATTTTACTTTATGAAATACTCCATATATTTTCTAATATACAGTAATAAATAAATATTCAGAACATTAAATAAATTTTATATTATTATTTATAATTATATTACAACTAATTTTAATTTATTAATTGTCATTACATTATAATTAGTAGAGTAAAATTAATTAATTCATGATATATAACGTAAAAACTAAGATAAATATATTATATATAATTTTACTGCATAGTTTAAATTCGGTTTTTCGGTACGGTTTGGTTATATACAATATTCGGTATGGGAAAACGAAAAATATCCAAGTCCGTACCAAACGAAAAATCGGTTCGGATCAGTTCGAAAAAAGTCAAAAAGTCAACGGTTTTTTTGGGTTCGAAATTAATTCGGTGCGGTTAATGTATCTAATGTCTCAGGGTCATAAGAGTCTTTTTAATCACCCAAACACCAATTGATCCCGATCAAATTGATCCGTTTAGCAGCGTCCTTACATTTATTCATTACATTTTACTCCTTCCCTCCTCTTAAAATGTATATATTTATTTTTTGTAATCGTCTCACTGAAAAATAAAGTGTCTCACTCAAAGATTCTTATTTTCTTCTTTTAGTAAAATAATCCTACATATGGCACACCGCTCATTATTAATACAACTACTCACTATGTTGTTGAACTTGTGTCTGAATTAAGGTTGGTGACTGACATTCCAGGCATAACCGATGCCACATTTGGTAAGAACGTGTGAATATGATATGTGAAGTTGTAAGATATTTGTATATATACAACCCTGGGGTGTGTGTGTTTCTTGGTTTGAAAAAAAAAAAAGAAGGGAAAGAAGTGGTGAGCTACGACATACCAAGGCCCAACATAGGAATCCATAGATTTGTGTTTGTTTTATTCAAGCAGAAGGGGAGACAAGAGTGTGAGAAGGGGAGACAGAGTGTGAGAAACTTGCCTGGATCCAGAGACTACTTTAACACGCGGTGAAGCGGCGGACAACGACCTCGGCCTCCTTGTTGCCGCCGTCTTCTTCAACACGCAGTCGGAAACCGCCGCCAGGCTGCTCTACCTAGCCTCATCTACAGGGGCGGACCAGTATAGGTACATGAGAATACAGCTGTACCATCAAAATAAAAAATAACACCTATACATATTATATATAAAAGCTAATATCCATCAGTAGCTTAGTGATTAGCTCCTGCAATGCATAAGGTGAGGTTTGTACTTCGAACCGTCATATCTGCTTTTACCCTTTCCCTATTTATTTTATATATTATTTCTACAACTTAAATAATAAGCATTTTCTTTATTTATATTTTATTCTTTTCCTTTTTATAGTCATACATATTATTATTTCTACAACTTAGATTATAATTTATTCTTTTCTTTATTTATGTTTAAATAATTTCTTTGTATGTTTTAAATTTTTTTTATTTTATACATCAAATGTTTGATTCTCTAATGCTATCCTACAATACCTTTCCTTTTTATTTCCATTTTAAACCTTGGTGTTTTTTATTTGCTTATATACACAACATTATATTCATGTTTTATAAAATTATTTATATTTTCATCATTCACTTATTACTTGAATTATTAATTGCAATATAAATATAAACATTCAATTCTTTTTTTTAAATATATGCTATAAATTCGTGATAATAATATCTTCAATTGTTTTTTTAAAAAAGAAAATTAGATAGTGTACTGTCAACAATAATTAAATTTATGCATTTTAATTTATTTTTATATGATTTTGAATTTTAAATAAATAATATTTTATAATTACACGTCGTACCCTCAGAAATTATTTTCTGGATTCGCCCCTACTCATCTAAATAATGCATGAATAAGAAAAGAAAATATTGGTGAATAAATGGAATTGGAAAAATCTTATTAATTAATTTGAGGTGAAGTAATGTGTGTACGATTGAAAGCTTTTTCCATTAAAAGACGAGGAATCGTTTTCTTCTTTGAGATTCATCCTTTGCTAGAAATTTATTTGTACTCGTGTCTGTGCGAGTATCATGCTCTATATCTTATCTATATCTCTTCGTCAACCATTAATCATATTCGTCTTTTTCTTTTTCCTCATTTTATATTAATTTTATAGTATATAAATTGAAATAATTTCAAACACTTTTTATTTGTGTCTTTATATATACATTACTCTATGTCATACTAATGTCACTTCAACTATATTCTGGTTAATTTTGATAAATTAATGAGTGGGATGAGGTTGAATTTTAGAATATCATTTGGTCATATTATGTTGTTATGATCACTCATTTAAAAATTGAAATCAGTATAGAAAGAAGTATAATTTAATATTATTGAAATAATTTCTACGTTAACAAGACCAAGTTTATTCTCAAACCAAGAGGTCAATTACCTATTCTAAAGCTAATTAACCTTACCATTGCACATCAATATTCTCCTTCACTCTGTTAGGAAATTTTTAATTTCCTGTATAATCTAATTGTGGGCAATATATTATTATGCAATTATATTAGCTATTCAATTATTTTATGGACTTAATTAAGTGATCCAATTCAGGTTAAAAGTTCATGAGCTATAATAATATTGATATGGGCCAATTGAGTAGATACCCAATACTACGTAATTAGGTGATAATGGGTGGCCTGATTAAAGTAGTATATAAAGGCTCCCATGTTATGGTCCCCAAGATACTAAGTCGCACATGGTCTTCCCTTCTCCCCATCGGGAGGGACTACTGCGGTCCCATAAGGAATAAGAAGGCTTAGTTGAGGAAGACCATAATACCGATTATACCGAAAGCTCATTAGATCAGGTACGCTTCCGCTCTACAGTGTGGTGTTATCTCATTTAATCATAATAGGGTTAAAGTTTATGAACATATGGATTTAATTTCCAACAAGTGGTATAAGAGCCAGACCCCAGACTTAACCGGCTCGACCAGGGTTGGTGGGATGTTCGAACCTCAAACTGGATGGTCTAGCTGCGGGACTTTGTTTGAGGGGAAATATTGGTTGAGTGTCAACCAAAGTCCCACATCGGTTAAAAGTGGGGATGACGATAGGTTTATAAATGAGGGATGGACTTTCCCTAGCATGAGACCTTTTGGGTCTAATACCCAGAGTGGTAAAACTGTGCGGTCTAGTGGGCGGCCCAAAGCGGACAATATCATGCTAGTGGATTGAGTGGGCCCGGTTCTCTGGACGGATAAACCTAACAAGTAGTATTAGAGACACCCTATGTATGATTTTCTGAGATATGATGAATTACTATGAATTTTATTGGATCATTATTGTGTCGATTGATATGGTTAATTTCAATTAATCACGTATTATTATGGATTGATGGATTTACGATTCATAAATTCAAGCGGCTATTACAGAGTTTGAACTTGAATTTTTATTCTACAAATGCCATTAGTATTGTCGCATAGTTTGTGATGAATAGTAGATAGATCTCCACATTTTGGTTTGGCAATTGTGAAATCTAAAGTGAAATTCTGGTCAAATATGTGAGGGGATCCGTGCCTTAAGTGTTAGTTTAGAAATTCATCAATGCAATTTTCCTCTTGCAGTTTTAAAAATTTTAATTAATTACTTTAATTTTGAATTTATATGTAGATTATTGCTTATTTGCATTCATACCTACATACATGTTATGAAATTCACTTTAATATTGATGGAGTTGAAATGAGTATTTGGAATTGCATGAAGCGATCATGTGAATTGTGAAAAATTAATTTTATTTGATGACAATAAATATGCTCATTTTAGTGATGGATGAAGTTTAATTATTATCATTTACGGGTTCACAGATTAAATTATCTTATTTTCAATTTGATAATTGGGTTAGTGATTTAAGATAGCTCATCTTATTCGGTAACCATAATTATGCCCACATACATGCATATGTGTGATAAAATTTAATTATTACAAAGCATTCATGATTGAAATTTGGTACAAATCAGCAATATAGCAATTTTCCTTCGGATTAAAGATTTTAATTTTGGTTAACTAAGATCCGTGAATGGTTTTGGGTGCGATGCGGTTCGTCAGATTTGAATCTGTGAGTGCCATTTTGATGCGTGATTAATGCATCATTGTTTCGCACCATGTTTATATTCAATAATTAATTAATTGTTGGCCGATTATTAGTTTTGTAATGATAACTGGATATTCAAATATTACATGGTAATATGGTAATATTTGTATTCTAATTTTGGCAATAGTGTTTTACAATCACTATTAATTTTGTTACCAATATTCGTATCAAATATTGTGATTTTAATGGTAATTACATTACTTACTAAGTATATATATACACGGACACATGATTGATTGTTATAAAAGGAATATTTGCCAATTTAGTTTATATTAAATTGGGATTTAAAATCCTATTAAGTCAAGAAATATTTCATTAATTAAATAATTCTGACATGATGCATGGTGTGTCGGTCATTTTAAGTAATTTTTGATGAATGATATAATTATAAGTATTTGTGTTTGAAGGCAATAATTCCTTTTGTGGGTGGCATTATCATGTTTTTAATTTAATATTCAAAATATTACTTTGGAAGATTAAATTGGTCGCCACTTGCATGACTAATCTAGAATTTATGGGATCATAAATCCAATTTTAGATTAATGCTCATCATTTTAACTCTATTATTGAGTGAATTACTCGTGATCCTTTTATCGGCAACATGTGATTCTCTTTGAAAATTGGTATCATGTGTATACATGTTAATTGAGAATCCATTTACGGATAATATTGATATTTCAAGTACGCTTTCACGCTCGGTGCGGTATGTGATGGATTAATTTAAAGTAATAATTTGATGGTGTATTGTTGTGAATGTGCTTCATCAATTTATTTATTTGGTATTGATTATTATGATATTCAAGTTATTTATAAAGAATATTTTTCACTAATTTGGTTCCTAAAAATCTTTCGTAATTTTAAAATACGGTTGAATCATCCAAATTCCTATTTGGTTTATGGAATTTAGGAGAATTAAATTTGGGGAGACATTTCTTAATATCGTTCAATTAAACATAAATATTTATTTTAAAATATTTGTTTAATTGGTCTAGTAATTTTTCAATCTAGTCAATCAAAACATCATGTTGCCATAGCAGCCTCTGTGTGTAAAGAGCGACTTTATTGAAATTACATAGATGAGTGTGGAATTATTTATGTGTTCTGTGTTCGGCCCATAGATAGACAAAGTTTGATAGAATAATAACACACATGTGATAATAAGCATGTGATAATTATTTAAATTGTTCATGTGAACATTTGTCGGTCCATAGATAGACTTTTGTTTGACAGAACTTATTATCAATACTTGATTATTACACCAAGATTACCCCTGCAGTTAATTTTTGTCTATAGACGAGGTTAATATTGCACAAGGTGTCTTATGATGGGTCTCCAATTAATAATGTTGTGCAAGTGTATCTTCATGCGGGCATTGATCGCCAAAGGTAGATTAATATTTGGCCCGAAATACACAAGCACCTGTGGTGGTGAATACGTGATAATTATTTGTTTAACATGTGAGTAATAAATCGGCCCAAAGGAAGACTATTGATTGACAGTTTTATTGTTAGTATTTGACTACTACGTAGAGGGTGTCACTTACAAGTTGATATTGTTGTCATTACACTTAATACTAATGATGTGCTTGATTCCTCAAGATGATTCTAAACTATTTAAAATTTAAAAAATTATAAAGTTTAATGCAAGCATAATAATTATTTTGTATTAATTCTCTATACAATTAAGAAGTCTGCTAAGAAAAATATCAACAGCATAATCATACATGATGAGTGAACTTCAACAATAAGGATGAGACTAATAGGTTTCCAACAAACTTTGTCTCAATAAAGTATAAGGGCAATACAAGAAAACCCATTAAGAAAGCTGTTAAAGACGAAATTAAAGCATAACTTTATGTTTTCTCCAAAAGGCTTATGGAATTGTCTTATAATATACCACATTAAGATTACTACTCAGTGTAAGTGGTGTAGTTAAAAGATAAAATAAGAACTTCACAGGATATGGTTGAGAGAAATACCAAAGATTGCAGCTTATGGTCTCAATAAAGTTTTAACTAAAGTAGTTGTGAGAACTCTTTAAGTTTCACATATAGTGATGTCCAATTAAGGCTAGATCATTGGGATCTACTAAAAAAAATTAGACTCAAATAAATACAAGCTACTTTATTGGTTATGAATAAAGAAAAAAGTTTATAATCCAATTAATTGGATCATATTTGAGATGGGTAATACGGTATTCTTTGAGGATGTTGATTTGGGGAGAAGAATAATATTAGGGACATTGTCTTTGAAGATGATTCTATTAGACCCCCACTTATGCCTTTTAAGAATATGAAAATTCAGAATACTGATGGGACAATGTCAATAATATTTAAGGAATTACAAAATTCAACAACCTCAAGAATCAATGTCACTAAGGAAACCACTAGAGTTGGGAGAAAGACAATTCTGATGATTATGTAGTTTTTCTCTTAAATAATAAGGACACTATAGAATTAATGGTAGAACATTCAAACAATGTTCATCAAGCCATGTAAGGTCCAAATATTCGAAGTGGGTTAATGCTATAAGTTATGAGTATAAATCAATACAAGATGATTAGGTTTGGATATTGATAAAGAATTATACTCAAAAGAGAATGAAGTCATTGTTTTAAAGGACTTTTTATCCGATTACTGAGAAAGGTTCTTTTAAGATAATCGTGACATTAGTAGCATATTTTGATCTTGAATCATATAGATGGATATAAAGATAAAGTTCCTTGATGGCAACATTGATGATACGATCTTAAAAGTATAAGAACTAAAAGGAAATCCATCTATGCATTCGAGAAAGCTTTTCCGTAAAGGAATCACAAGAATCATCATGTAGTAATTGTCTCATTTAGTTTTGAGACAAATGTAGATGATTATGTGGTTCAGTTTGAGAATATTTAAGTTAAACTAAGGGAGACAAGTGCAGTATCAATCAGGTGCCCTAAAGTTAAACTAAAGATTTAAGAAATGTAGAAATATTCTATATGCTTTGACTGTTAGAAGTTGTTGTATGATGAGGTCTGTAAAAGACCTGATTTGATTTTTGTTGTTGGCATATTAAGCAGAAATTAAGTAACTTTAGTATGGATCTTTATAAAGTATTTATAGAGAACTAAGATAACATGCTTACACATAAGAGATCAGATTAGTAGGAGATCATAAAGTAGTCTGATTTTAAGTTTGTTGGATGCCAATAAAGAATAAGATCCACTTCAGGCTACATCTTCTATTTGTCTGGAGAGCTATATAAGTAAAAGTGTTAAATAAACACTTGTAGCTCTTTAACCATGACAACAGAATCAGTAGCACACTAAGTGGCATTCAAACATGAAATAAAGGTTGCGAAGTTTAGTCACATGAAGTTTATTGTGATAGTTAACTCGCAATAAAATATTAACGACAAGAGTACTATAAGTCAAGCATATTAACATAGAATTCTTGGTTGTTAAAGAAAGTGTTATGTGTAGATAAAATTTTAGTAGAGTTTATTGTGATAGACTCCAAATGAGGATTCGCCACTTATGTATTCAATGCCCTGTATATGAGCTAGCTACTCATTTGGGTATTATATGGTTTTAGAATACATTGGTTTAGAGGGAGTCTATATTTATTGTTCTTTAGAAGTTTTCAAGACACTTTGATTTTGATAATTCGGTTTTCTGCAGAATTAAGTTAATGATTTTGAATTCATTGTGAATTCACTTAAGTTAATTTTTCATTTTGTAATATTTTACATTATGGATTGATCTCACTAAGGATAAAAATTGGACTAGTTGGAATTAGACATGATGTTTGATCACATTTACATGTAATTTCCATGCTACTCACCATATTTGATCTATGTCATTAAGTATATTAGTATGGTGATTGTCGGGGTTTAATCACGATTTGTAATGTGGTGAATGCCGTGGTAATTCCATGTTAGTATATGAGATGGACCAGATTGTTAAGTATAGTCTGAAGAGGAATAACATAAAGTTGCGCAATTAAGGACTCTTGGTATAATTGCTTTAGAAACAATTTATAGCCCAAGTGGGAGATTGTTAGGAAAATTTTAATTTCCTGTATAATCTAATTGTGGGCAATACATTATTATGCAATTATATTATCTATTCAATTATTTAATGGACTTAATTAAGTGATCCAATTCAAGTTAAAAGTTCATGTGCTATAATAACATTGATATGTGCCAATTGAGTAGATACCCAATACTACATAATTAGGTGATAATGGGTGACCTGATTAAAGTAGTATATAAATTCTCACAGGTTATGGTCCCTAATATATTAAGTCGCATATGATCTTTCCTTCTCCCCATCGGGAGGGATTACTGCGGTCCCATAAGGAATAAGGAGGCTTAGTTGAGGAAGATCATAATACCGATTATACTGATTGATCTTTGAGTTTGTGTTTCGCCATGGAAGCTCATTAGATCAGGTATGCTTTCGCTCTACAGTGTTATCTCATTTAATCATTATAGGGTTAAAGTTTATGAACATATGAATTAAATTTCCAACACACTCCATTAAATAATACAAATTGCCTTCGAATTTTACGAGAAGAGCTGTGATAATATAAATTGTAAGAATACAAGTTCCAAGAAATTGTTTTTCATATTTCTCCCAGTATATAAATTTGGATTGTCAGAATGTGGTATTTATATTTATAATTAATTAATTAGCCTGGATGCATGAATAATTTGAAATTTAATTAATTCAAATCCTTACACTTTTTAATTCTCCGAACATAAATATCACCTTTTTTTTAGGTGACAGAACTCAATTAAAAACTAAAATTTTGTACCTAATTTTGGAAAGTTGCATTTGTAATTATAAAAAACTATCTGGGTAATTTAGGAATCAAGGGAGTAGATTACCAGTACTAACATATTTTTTTTAATCAACCAAAACTTATTATGTTACAAGTATATTTATCTCCAGAGTATAAAACTTAAGGAAAAAACTTATACGAGACCATTCATCACATAGGATGAGTTCTTACTTGTAAGATGGATAAAAAAGAATACTTGATCTATTAATAGAAAATGATAATCATTTAAGTGAATTATTTTATGAGCTATTCATATGTAATATAAATAAAAAATGAAAAGTTATAATTTATGTATTGAAAAGTGACAACAAATTAAAAAAAATATCGATTTCACCCGGGTGTAGCTCAAATTTGAATTAGGCCATAATTTATAGACAGTCTCTTAACATGGTGCTTGTGAGAGACACTTGCGAAATTTGTTAGAGAATATGATTATGATTATTAAAATATGCTTTTCTAAAATATGATAAATGATGTATTAAAGTATGATTTTATGGTGTTATAACATGATTCACTAAGAACATACTTTAACTACCAATAAATATATTTTACCTATATAATAAGTATACTTTTATAATAGGTTTACTCTTCTTAAAATCCATCTCACATACCTTAGTCTCACAATAAAGTGCGGTTAATTTATAATGTAATCTTGTTACTGAATGATTTTTTATCCTAGTAGAGTTACCATTTTATCCGCGATTTACATCGATCGAAGTCATGGAAAAGTCTTTCCACTTTGAAACTTGTCGAGCTGAAGATTTACTTAAGATAATGAATAATTAAACTATGTTAATTTGTTTGGATTGATCGTCAATTAATTTGGTTTAAGTGGCACAATATTAAATTTTGAGCTAACACTTGTAACTCTTAAGTATGCACAACATTTAACGTAAAATATCACATGAACCCGGTAAATGCACATTAGTTCGTGCATCTGCATTTAAAATATTTATAAATGTACCAAAAACCTCTAGATGTAGTAGTCAGCTGTCTCCCAAACCAGACAAATCTCATTTGGACATAATACATTGTAAAGAAACAATGGAATATAACATGATAATGTCAACGTATGAATTACAAAAAATTTCAGTCAACTTATATGTTAGCATAAGCTTGCTTATAAAGTAGTCATTTTGTATCTTTAAAGGATATAATTTCACATTGAAGCCTGCCTTCTCTGAGTTTTCATCCTCTGTGATGTAGCTTGAGGAGTTTCTGATATAAATACAGAAGAATAAATCTAAATGACCAATAGCTATCATCTTAAGCAGGGGATAAATTCATTAAGACATAAGCATACTTTCATCATTTATATCAGATTGATCTACCAGAATGCCATGATTGGGGAAACTAACTTGGGAAGGGTGTGCATCTTGATGATTCGAGGAGAAGTCACTGTACTTTGAGTTGTACCTTGCTTTCGGAGAAGAAAAGAAAAATTAATTAAGATGTGGAATAGACAATAATAAGAAGGTAAAAAATTTTAGTAGATTAACACCAAACTAAAAGTTAGAGAAGTAAAACTGAATAACAGATAAAACAGTCCAACTTGCATCATGAACATCCCTTGTAGATTATTTTTACCCTTTGTATATTATCCAAGCTAAGTGCCACATTGAGACTAAATATACACTAGGCTAGACTAAGGTTTACAATAGAAGCATAGATCCAAATATATTTCTAACATCATAGCTAAGTATCATTTAGACACTGACTGGTTATAATATCTTATAGCTCTCCTCATGCTTTAAAACTAAAAAATTTGACAGTAAACTATTCATATAAGAACTGAGACATACACATATATGAATCCAAAAGAATGTCATATCCTATGTTTTCATTTGATGATCATGTAATAAAAAAAAGACACACATCCTAGATGATCATCTTGCTTGCGAACAAGAATTTCTGATTCCCTAAACCTCAATAAAAAGCCCAATTACCATCGGTACAACTACTCTTGTATTTGTGAGCTAAAGTTGATATATTTTCAAGACAAAGAACATCAAGCGATCTATTTTTTCTGCACTGCAGAGTGGATAAGCCTTTTCCATCAGAATAACTTTCTAAACTAGCTGTTTTTTGCTGTTGCTGCGTTTTACTCTGCTCAAAGTATTGCTTTTGCCTACATTAGCTTGGATTCTTGTCAATAGAACCATAAATTCATATGATAAATCTAATGAAAATGCAACAACATAGTATCAGGTTCCGTAAGGTGGTGACCCCGTTTAGAATATTTACTAAATATTAATAGTGGTTCAGGAGTAGGGCGAATATTAGTGATGCATTTGTTGTAATATAAATTGGCATAAAGGGTGTTGAAACACACAAAGGCTTTCATTCAACGTCCCACAAAAGGGAAAAAGACAATCTTTTGAAGCTTTATTTTCTAATTGAAAATTTCTTTCCAAAATGAGGGAATGAAATGCACTCACAATATTGGAATGAGATTGGTCAGCACATAACGAGGGGTGCCTTCCGATCCACAAGTCCTGCAAAATAATAATACTGAAAGTGAGCAAAGACTCTACAAGTAAGTTAGCAATTAAAATCACAAATTATGTGCTTAAAAGGTTAATATGGCAGTTCAGAAACTTTTTATGTTAAAGGCGAAACCCAAATATTTAATTTCGAAGTAAATGAAACTAAGAATTACGTAGTGTAGCTTGAAATTAACTGGTTGACTTTCTGTGCGGAGAGGCTCCAGTTCACACATCACTAACTGGGAATTCACCAGTAAAGTGCAGCGATTACATGACTATCTTTCAAAGAAATGGCGAACTTATTGGTATGCTAGAGCCTTTAACAAAATGATGTGGGTTGATAATAATAACAAACTATATCAAAATTCAAAGTGGTGTCAAACTGACCCATTCTGAAAACAGACATGGAGGCGAAATACTTCGTGCCCATTATTAACAAAATGAGGAGTTGAGGACTACTTCTCACTTACAAGTTACAATACATTAATCAATTTTTATTTTTTTTGAAGGGGGCTCATGAATAAAGGAAAATATGATTGCAAGATCATAATGTCATGGGAGAAGGGTGTTGAGAGTGAAATTTCTCGCATTTTAAGTCTCACATTATACCGTTTTGATAGAATGTGGCCATGATTTTGTGTAGAATTGCATAGTTTTCATATCCTACATAATTAAGATGCTACTAAGGTGTTTTGTTGAGTTTCGAAGGGTAAAACATGATCAAAAGTTCAAGGTTGGAATGTGGAGTGAAAGTGTGAAGGAATGCTGAAAAACACACATCCACATTGCATAATTTTTCTGTGTTGGTGTAGAAGTCCAAATTAATCATGTGATATATGGTTGGAAAGGCATGGAAGAGATGATCGTTTTGGCGCAAGAATTATTCAAATCGGAGTACGAATGAGGAAGTTATGCTCAAAATCGTGAGGTCGCGCAGCTGCAAACGGGAATTTTCGAAAATTTCCAAAAATTACCCAATTTTTCCTATTTCTTGGAGCACAATTCTTTCCTTATCTCATTCCCTTCTTGGAGCACAATTCTTTCATTATTTCATTCCTTTCTTGGAGCACAATTCTTTCCTTATCTCATTCCCTTCTCATACCTATATATATTTCACATCATTATTCATAAGAAACACCACCCTCCACAAGGGGATCACCCCCATCCATCATCCATATCCATCCCATCATCCATCCACACCAAAGGAGATTCAAGGGCTATTCAAAAGGAAAATCAGTCAATCAGAGAGACGGAGAAGGAATCTGAGACAACTCCAACACTAGGAATTTTCTATTCCTTTCTTTAATTTTCTTTTGTCTTGATTTGTGGTATGAATTGAATAGCCATGAGTGTTGCTTGTAACCTCATAGGCTAATTTCTTATACAGTTCTAGGGTTTGATGGTTTAATTTAATTAATTTGGGAACCTAGACCAAAATTGGGATTTTATGCAATTGATATTTTGATTTTACTTATTTTATTAAGATTTGCTTTTCTGCTTCGTAACATCTTCATAGTAAATTCATGACATCCGCTATAATGCTTGAATTATTATGTTAGCTTGTGTTCATTCATGATTGGTATTGTCTATCTGTTAGGAATTGAAGTAGTTCTGCTATAAACACTTAAATTCCATGAACTGGTAAATAAAATACTTGAATTGTTTAGTGGAACAATACAATTAGACATTCAAGTAGAAAGTGAATAGAACCTTGTAGTAATTCCAGAGAATATCTTGTTAGTCGGGCTTACCATCCGGAGGTATTGTTGCTTGCTTTGATTAGTATCTATGAATAAAACTTAGTAATATTTGCGCACCTTAGGATTTAAATTAGAATATATTGTTAGCTTAAAATCGGGTCATATCTGGTGGGTTAACAGGACTATGTGGTGTATTTTCATAGAAGCTGCATGAATAATCAATTGGAAGTTTAGGAATCTAAATTAATTGGTCTATACCTAATACCTTAGAACTGTTGACCTCTCTTGAATTAATCTTAAATATTTCTTTTGTGATTTTTATTTATTTAGTTATTTAATTTTGAGTATTTTGATCATAATTTACATCAACTGGAAATTTGTTACTTGTTCTGATTAAGTAAGTAATTTTAGAAATAGACAATTAGCTGTCCCATGGGTTCGATAATTAAACTTAGTCGCTTGCTACTACAATTGATATCCTTTATACTTGGGGATTTGATTGAAATGCGTAGAAAACGCTTATCAAGTTTTTGGCGCCGTTGCCGGGGACGGCGTAGTTATTTATTTTTCATTTATTGCTAATTTAATTAGGATATTTTAAAACATATTCTGACTATTAATTATCTTTGAGGTACATGAGATGGACGAAATATTGAAAAGATATGGAAATCAGAATGTTATGGAATCTTCTCCATGCATAGACGAAATATTGAAACGCTATGGAAATCAAAATGCTATGGAACCTTCTCCATATTACATGGATGAGAGGTACTATGGTTATGATTTTCTAGCGAATCAGGCTCCATCTCCGCTTTACAATTAAGTCAGATATGAAGAAGAATGGTCTTGTGCTTACAATTAAAATTCATATCAACCATATTAAAAGAAAACTTATTCTGGATTGACTGGAGTTTCCCAAGGATTGCAAGACGCATTTGATACCTCCATTAAGAAGCATGAAGAAACCACGGAAAGGTTGGAAGCTCTAGAAAGAAAGATGAAAGTTCAATCGCATGAGAGAGAAGTTGCATCGCAGGAGTTTCATGAAAGAACGAGAGAAATAAATAATCTTCTTGCGATCACCACTTCAAGTTTAAATGCTCAACTTCAAAGAGAGGAAAGAATGGATGAAGAAGAGTTTTAGGAAGATATTTTTGTTCCATTGTGCCCTGGAATGCAGTTTGAAGGTCCTATGTTGTTGTTTGAGGAAGAAGAAATCGAAGAGGAGTCCACTCGATTAAGTAAAGTGGATCCACTCGAATTGAGCTATCAACTGGAGACAATTTTGTTGGGTTTATCCGCCCAGGGGGCCGGGCCCACTCAATCCACTAGCATGATATTGTCCGCTTTGGGCTGCCCACTGGCCCGTATGGCTTTACCACACTAGGTATCACACCCAAAAGACCTCATGCTATGGAGAGTCTATCCCTCAATTATAAACCCATCGCCATCCCCATGTCTAATCGATGTGGGACTTTGGTTGACACCCAACCAACATTTCCCCCTCAAACAAAGTCCCGCAGCTAGACCATCCAGTTTGAGGTCCGAACATCCTACCAACCCCGGGCTGTGCCGGTTAAGTCTGGGGCCTGGCTCTAATACCACTTGTTGGGTTTATTCGCCCAGGGAGCCGGGCCCACTCAATCCACTAGCATGATATTGTCCGCTTTGGACCGCCCACTGGCCCGCACGATTTTGCTCTCTGGGCTTCACACCCAAAATACCTCATGCTAGGGAGAGTCCATCCCTCAATTATA
The DNA here is from genome assembly GCA_023678885.1 of Pogostemon cablin. Taxonomy (NCBI): domain Eukaryota; kingdom Viridiplantae; phylum Streptophyta; class Magnoliopsida; order Lamiales; family Lamiaceae; genus Pogostemon; species Pogostemon cablin. The sequence goes on along the minus strand of CM043008.1, from coordinate 8,323,172 downwards.
AACCCATCGCCATCCCCACTTCTAACAGATGTGGGACTTTGGTTGACACCCAACCAACATTTTTCCCTCAAACAAAGTCCCGCAGCTAGACCATCTAGTTTGAGATCCGAACATCCCACCAACCCCGGGCTAGATGGTTAAGTCTGGGGCCTGGCTCTGATACCACTTGTTGGGTTTATCCGCCCAGGGAGCCGGGCTTACTCAACCCACTTGCATGATATTATCCGCTTTGGGCCGCCCACTGGCCCGCACGATTTTACCACTCTGGGTATCACACCCAAAAGGCCTCATGCTAGGGAGAGTCAATCCCTCAATTATAAACCCATCGCCATCCCCATGTCTAACCGATGTGGGACTTTGGTTGACACTCAACCAACATTTCCCCCTCAAAAAAGTCCCACGGCTAGACCATCCAGTTTGAGGTCCGAACATCCCACCAACCCCGGGTTGGTCTGGTTAAGTCTGGGCCTGGCTCTGATACCACTTGTTGGGTTTATCCGCCCAGGGAGCCGGGCCCACTCAATCCACTAAAATGATATTGTCCGCTTTGGGTCGCTCACTGGCCCGCACGATTTTACCACTTGTTGGGTTTATCCGCCCAGGTAGCCGGGCCCACTAAATCCAATAGCATGATATTGTCCGCTTTGGTCCGCCCACTGGCCCGCATGGTTTTACTCTCTGGGCTTCACACCCAAAAGGCCTCATGCTAGGGAGAGTTCATCCCTCAATTATAAACCCATCGTCATCCCCACTTCTAACCGATGTGGGACTTTGTTTAACATCGGTTAGACGTGGAGATGGCGAAGGGTTTATAAATGAGGTATCTACGAGGTACGTCTAGTTTGAGACTCACCTTTGGAGGTGGGAAGCTCGAGTTAGTTGGCTATACCGATTCAGATATGAGATCTGATGTGGACACTAGAAAGTCGATTTCTGCTTACCTAGTGACATTCGCAGGTGGCGCTGTGTCATGACAATCAAGATTGCTAAAGTGTGTTGCACTCTCCACAACAGAATCAGAGTACATTGCTGCAACGGAAGCATGTAAAGAGGTGTTATGGTTCAAAAGGTTTATGGAGGAGATTGGATTGAAGCAACACAGGTATGTAATATTTTGTGATAGTCAGAGTGATATCCATCTCAGCAAGATTGCTGCATTTCATTCAAGATCGAAGCATATTCATGTGAGATATCATTGGATGAGGGATGTCATCAATGATATGTTGCTTGAGCTTGAAAAGATTCATACAGATGATAATGGTGCTGACATGATGACGAAGGCATTGCCTAGAGAAAAGCTCGAGGTATGTCGTGTGATAGCCGGAATGGCTAGTCTCTCCACATAATCGGAAAGGAGGAGATTTGATGGGTTGAGTTTCCAAATATGTGAAGAGCCCAATATCCAACAAGGTTCGTAAAGCCCAAGTAGGCCCGATACTTGGTTTTATATTCTCCCGTAAGTCATTGACGGAAGAGAGAAGAAAAAGAGGGCAAAAACATAATTCACGTTTTTGAGAGAAAATCCAGCACAGTGATATTGTAGAGGCAATAACCAGAGTTTCAATCGTCGGATCGAGCTGAATTTTAGTCAGCTAGTTCGAAACTTGTGGAGGTACATTCTGAACGATGGAGATTGTGTTTAGAGCTCTGTGTTGACGGGAATACACCGAAAACAGAAGCAGGTATTTTGGGCGATTCTGTTCTGCGCAGTCGAGGGGAAAGAGTCGTTTATCACAAACTAACCTTTGGATCGAGCTTTAATTCAGACAGCACGTTCAGGACTCATAGAAGTTGCTTCTGGATGGTGGAGATCGGATTCTGAGGTTCCTACAGTTGTGAACTCTGAACGTCAGTTGGTGCAGTTTGGTGAGGTCTTTCTAATCTCGTTGTTTGTTATCAAGTATTGAGCGTCTTGATACCTTTGTGATAGAGTGTCTGTGGTGGTAGATTGTAACTCTTGGATTTTTGTCTTATAGTGATTTTTTGGTGGGCTTTGGTCCCGTGGTTTTTTACCTTCTCACATTGAGGAGGTTTTCCATGTTAAATTGCTTGTGTTGTGCGTTGTTGATTGCTTACTTTATCGTGCATCATATTATTAGGATTGTTTCCTACTAAATTAACACAAGAGAGGGATAATTGATCATTCTACTGTGTAGACGAATAGTTTATTATTTGATTATTCGTGTGTTTATCACCATGTTGGTTGGGTGTCAACCAAAGTCCCACATCGGTTAGACATGGGGATGGCGATGGGTTTATAATTGAGGGATGGACTCTCCCTAGCATGAGGCCTTTTGGGTATGATACCCAGAGTGGTAAAACCGTGCGAGCCAGTGGGCGGTCCAAAGCGGACAATATCATGCTAGTGGATTGAGTGGGCCCGACTCCCTGGGTGGATAAACCCAACAAGTGGTATCAGAGCCAGGCCCCAGACTTAACCGGCCCAGCCCGTGGTTGGTGGGATGTTCGGATCTCAAACTGGATGGTCTAGCTGTGGGACTTTGTTTGAGGGGGAAATGTTGATTGGGTGTCAACCAAAAATCACACATCGGTTAAAAGTGGAGATGACGATGGGTTTATAAATGAAGGATGGACTCTTCCTAGCATGAGGCCTTTTAGGTGTGATACCCAGAGTAGTAAAACCGTGCAGGCCAGTGGGCGGCCCAAAGCGGACAATATCATGCTAGTGGATTGAGTGGGTCCGGCTCCCTGGGCGGATAAACCCAAAAAATTTTTGAGGAAACAAAAGAGATTGATGAAGAATTTGAGGATGTTGAAGAAGAAAAGATAGAAGATAAGCAAAGTGAAGAAGCAACCGAAGAGGACTTGAAGAATGAAATGAGAATTTCTAAACCTTTAATCTCTTTAAGTTGCATTGACATTAATGATATTATTTCTGTTGATTTTGTTTCACCTTATGGTTCCTCACATATTCTTAGGTATAGAAAGGAGTTAGAAGAGAAGTTGGGAATTTTCGTCGGAAGAAGGAATAAGTGGTGGAGTAGAATGAAGAGGTTGATGAAATTTGATCTTAACATGGTTGGAAAGGTCAAGATAAATTTTAAGAATGCCAATGAGGCCATCCCTCGCCATAAGTATTGGATTGACGAAGAAGCACAACGATTAGAATACGATGGCAAGAATGAAAGATATCCATGTCCATTTCGATGAGCTTGAGGTATTCCGTCGTGACTCTCCGACGTTCAACATGAGCACTTGTTGGGGGCTGTCCCTCCTATTTTAATTGCCTTTATGTGTTTGCGTGGTGTTGGAATTTTATTAGGTGATGCTCGACTACGGTATATACTTCTTTGCAAACTTAGTTTCTCACTTTGTTTGATATAAGTTTGGGGGGAGGTTATGAACATACCTTGTCTTGTAGTACCGAAGTAAAATTTTTGCATTGTGTTGTTGCTTGGAGGTTCAATTTTTTGCGGATTTTTAATATTTTCATTTTATTTGATGATGTTGAGGGTTCGATTTTTTGCGATTTTCCAGGTTTCGTATTTTTTTGTTTGTATTTATTTGTTTTGTGTTAATCATAGTGTCGGTATAATTGATTTTTGGTTCTCTAGGATGATTTTCTGATTTTTCTTAGCACTTGATTATATGTGTGATTGTGTTTGAGAAGCAGTTTGAGATTGTGCTTGGATATTGGGATACTTGAAATTTATTTATGTGCATGAAAGATTAGCTATGTAACTTTATTAGGATTGCTCGTTCATTCCTATAGCCATGTGAGATTTTGAGCCTTTTGAAATCATGACTAGTTGCATGATTCAGTTTATTCTTGTGAGTATCGTTCATACACACGTATTCTAGAACTTAGTTTTGTATCTTGCTTGAAGCTACGTGTTTGATTAGACAATAGGAAATGATCTTAGGCCATCTTTGTTATTTATTAGTCACTAGCCATATTATTTTCCTACCTATTGAAATTATCCGTAGTCAACCCTTTTGATCCTTTTCCTAGCCTTTGAAAAATTCCTACCTAGTAGAGAGTTGAAGGAATCAAGTTGGTGTCTTGTGATGAAGTATATAAGGAGAAATGATTTGGAAGTGATGAAAATTGTAGAAAAGAATGGTGAAATTATTGCATGAAGGGGGTAGTGCCCGAAACTGGTACCCCGTGAAAAAGGGTAGTGCCTAAAACTGGTACCCTTATTTAAAAAAAAATAAAAAGAAAAAGAAAAAATTCAAGTAAGGAAGTTGTGTTCAAAAGTGGAGGAGGAATCAAGCTGCAAGAAGAATTGAAGAGCATTGAAGAAGAAAGAAGAAAGTGAAGTAGTTTGTTGAAAAGTTGTAAGTCTTCTTAGATTCTCTACTAGTGAATTAGTCACTTTGCCCATATATTTCCTACCTTCACCAAAGGGCCAACGTTACAACCTAATGCAAGACCTTTGTGATTCTATTGTTGAAATTATTCCTTTAGTCGAGAGTTGAGATGATTGTCAAGCTTATGGTTACGTGTGTGTTTGAATTGACTTTGAGTGTAAACACCTTACCTAAGTGTATATCTCACACTTGAGTGATGAGCGTAAATACTACCCGTGAGAATGGGTGAATAAGCATTCCGAAAAAGTGAAGTAGTTGATTTGAATTGTATATTCTTAGATGAATATGGTTATCTTAGTATTTGAAGTATGATTTTCAAGTTGTTATATTGTCTTGGATGTTATATGCTATGAAATTTCCTCTCAATTACTCTATTGGTTTTCTATGTCGTTGCCTCGGGACGAGCAACAGGTAAGTTTGGGGGTTTGTTGAGAGTGAAATTTCACGCATTTTAAGTCTCACATTATACTGTTTTGATAGAATGTGGCCATGATTTTGTATAGAATTGCATGATTTTCATATCCTACCTAATTAAGATGCTACTAAGGTATTTTGTTGAGTTTTGAAGGGTAAAGCATGATCAAAAGTTCAAGGTTGGAATGAGAAGTGAAAGTGTGAATGAATACTGAAAAACACACGTCCACATTGTATAATTTTTCTATGTTGGTGTAGAAGTCCAAATTAATCATATGATATATATTTGGAAAGGCACGGAAGAGAGGATCGTTTTGGCGCAAGAATTATTCAAATCGGAGTACGGATGAAGAAGTTATGCTCAAAATCGTGAGGTCTCGCAGCTGCAGAAGGGAATTTTCGAAAATTTCCGAAAATTACCCAATTTTTCCTATTTCTTGGAGCACAATTCTTTCCTTATCTTATTCTCTTTTTGGAGCACAATTCTTTCCTTATTTCATTCCTTTCTTGGAGCACAATTCTTTCCTTATCTCATTCCCTTCTCATAATTATATATATTTCACATCATTATTCATAAGAAACACCACCCTCGACAAGGGGATCATCCCCCATCCATCATCCACCATCATCCACATCCATCCTATCATCCATCCACACCAAAGGAGATTCAAGGGCTATTCAAGAGGAAAATCAGTCAATCGGAGAGACGGAGAAGGAATCTAAGACAACTCCAACACTAGGATTTTTCTATTCCTTTCTTTAATTTTCTTTTGTCTTGATTTGTGGTATGAATTGAATAGCCATGAGTGTTGCTTGTAACCTCATGGCTAATTTCTTATACAGTTCTAGGGTTTGATGACTTGATTTAATTAATTTGGGAACCTAGACCAAAATTGGGATTTTATGCAGTTGATATTTTGATTTTACTTATTTTATTAAGACTTGCTTTTCTGCTTCGTAATGTCTTCATAGTAAATTCATGACATCCGCTATAATGCTTGAATTATTATGTTAGCTTGTGTGCGTTCATGATTGGTATTGTCTATCTGTTAGGAAATGAAGTAGTTCTGCTATAAACACTTAAATTCCATGAACTGGTAAATCAAATACCTGAATTGTTTAGTGGAACAATGCAATTAGACATTCAAGTAGAAAGTGAATAGAACCTTGTAGTAATTCCAGAGAATATCTTATTAGTCGGGCTTACCATCCGGAGGTATTGTTGTTTGCTTTGATTAGTATCTAGGAATAAAACTTGGTAATATTTGCGCACCTTAGGATTTAAATTAGAATATACTGTTAGCTTAAAATCGGGTCATATCTGGTGGGTTAACAGGACTATGTGGTGTATTTTCATAGAAGCTGCATGAATAATCAATTGGAAGTTTAGGAATCCAAATTAATTGGTCTATACCTAATACCTTAGAACTGTTGACTTCTCTTGAATTAATCTTAAATCTTTCTTTTGTGATTTTTATTTATTTAGTTATTTAATTTTGAGTATTTAGATCATAATTTACAACAACTGGAAATTTGTTACTTGTTCTGATTAAGTAAGTAATTTTAGAAATAGATAATTAGCTGTCCCGTCGGTTCGATAATTAAACTTGGTCACTTGCTACTACAATTTATATCCTTTATACTTGGGGATTTAATTGAAGTGCGCAGAAAACGTCTATCAAAGGGGAAGAAAAGTTAACACCTTGCATATAGTGTAAAACCCTACATTTGTCTCTACAATATGGTTTTTTAGAATCTCCATTTAAAATGACATGTAAAACTTGAAGTATCTAATTATTAAAAGATGATATATTTACACAGAAGACCATCACTCCCATAAGAAAAGGTTTGAGGTAAGCAGATGTATATAATAAGAGATGGCAAAACAACGTCAATAATAAATTATACAACTCCAAAATCAGGTGAAGTACCTTTTTTGCTGGCCAAGTTAGGTTCTGTTCTTCAGAATTGCTAATTTGATGACATCAATTAACTTAGGCTGTGACGCAAAACAAGAGATTAAAAGCAATTCCAAGAATTCAAAACACAAATCTTTAAAGAGGCCCCACCAACCAGAACACTGCCCATATCTGGCTACACAACTAACTCTTTGCAGTTTGCTCCATTTACAGAACATGTGAATTGACTGCTAGAAAGAAACTGATGCCATGTAGAATAAGATGAAATGTAGCGTACTTTAAACTTTTGCATTGCGTATTTTTTACCGCGTAACGTGCCAAGAATTTAAGTGAAAACAATAGGATGTGGAGTACTATTGGGGGCATATTCATGAGGCATTCCCTGCCCTCGACAAGGCTCGTGATGATGTTAAATTTGAGATAGGCAATCAACTTGTTCCTAAAACAAAATATTATTTGTCATTGCTTTGCTGAATTCAATATATTTCAAAACATGTCCAATGTTTACCATTTCAAATGTATATAGGGAGAGAATGTGATAATATATCATAGAAAAGTATGAATTATTAGATCAACTTTTCCCCTCCACAAATTATAGCTTTGTCTGGAAGTTGGAAATTCAAATATAAAATGAATTAGATAAAGAACCTTTGCATTTAATACCTCTATAAATAATTCTTATTACTGCAACAACTTTGGCAGCAGCATTGGCCTGTAGTCATTCCGGCCTAGAACACAATTTATCTTCAACCTTTCAATTTACTTCATTCAATGAAATTATAAAATCTCAACCGAAATGAATTTTAAATGTTCAGATTCAATCTCACAGGAAATTAAATTTTCATAAAGATGATATGTTGGTTAAAACTCACAGCAACGTAAAAGTCATAGGAAATTAAATTTTCGTAAAGATGATCTGTTGGTTAAAACTCACACCAACGTTAAAAAAGTACCAAAATAAAATATTAAGTATTGTTATTCGCACACCCCTTTTTATTAAGTAACACTCTTTTTATTAAGTAACACCCTTTTTATTAAATACAAATCCCTTTAATTCTTTATTTCTTATTTTATTATTTACACATCCCTAAAATTTCTATTATACCCTTTAGAAATTAACGTTATACCCATTCTGTATTAACCTTTTTTTTAAAAAATACTTCTGGATTCTACTGTATTAAAACATAAAATACACATGATCAACTTTCTCATTAACTTAATTAATGGATTTGGACATCCTCAGTTTCTTCCATGGGATTAAAGTATGATCTTCAAGTCCGACCATCAGCTCCTCCGGTGGTGGCGCCGCTGCCTTCTTGACCAATTTTCGTCTAGTCCATTCTCCAGTCTGCCTGCAGGTCTTCTCTTCAATCATCTCTCTGGCTTGCTTTGTCTTCTTCCCCACCTGAATGATCTCCTCATGTATACGCCTTCGTGTTTACTCCAATGGCTCTACCCCATTGCTTGCCAGAATGATTCGAAGAGCCACGACAACGACGACATGCCCGTAAGCCCGAATGCACCTGAGGTCAAGAATCCAGTAACGGCTCCGAGGACCAAAATTTGGCTGCATGGCTACCTTGAGGCCGATTGTGATTCTGGCGAGGCGGAGGAGCAAGCCACCGATGGGGAAGAAGGTGATTATGGCGAGTATTTGGGTGGTGGTGGGGCCTTTCTGGCTTTGGAAGCTGTCACCGTCCTCATAGCAGGGATGGACTTAGATTTGTTGCTGCCGTGGACGATTGATTTGTTGGATTGTGTACTAAAAGTCTAGCTTTAGTATGAATAATGTTATAACAATTTATTTGAAATGAGAATCATATGATCAAATGATTGCGTCTTATAATTTATTTATATGCACGATGCAATAGTCCACTTACTTTATACTGTAGATAATATGTTGCGCGACAACACGCGGAAGATCATATTGTCGATTTCCTTATAAAGTATAAACATAAGCTCACAACCGAGATAGACGGGGACTCTCTATCGGGATGGTTGTAGTGTGGTTTGGTATTAGCTTGTCTTGGCTATAGAATCACATTAGTGCACTTTGTGTGTATTGAGCGGGACCGCTTGAGATCGTTCGACTTATACTGACTTATAGGAAAACTTGATCTCAATTATTATGAATGTTCGTGCTCTTAATCCCTATACAATAACCTCGACACGTAGGGCAGTATGTATTTCTTTGATTCATCAATGAGTGAGATTTACATGTAATTAAATCAACAAACTCGGTGAGTTGGGAAGTAGTGCTGTTTTTATGGTGTGATGTTGATTGTAGAAGGAATCCGTGTCCGTCATAGGTTGATGATGTCCCCTTGAGGAGCTCATAAGAATTATCATGTAAACCCTACAGGTGGATTTATTCCGGCATGATAATGAGGTTGAGTGGTACTACTCTTGGATGAGATATTAATTAATGGAGTTGTCAGTAACTTAATTAATTAATGGACATTATATATCTTAAACATGGGGAGGCTAACGGGCTCATAATAAGAAGGAGCCCAAAACGTAATTTTGGGATTAGAACGGTAGTGCAGTAATAATATTTTAGTGGTATATATTATTATTATTGGACTTAAGTATAAGCTTTGGGCTAAACTTGGATACTTAAGCCCCCAAATGGAAGTCCAACTCTAATTTCTCCTCCTGGTCCCTGCTGTAGCCCATATATAAGTCATCTCAACTGTTCTAAACCTAATTCTTTGCGCCTAACATACGTGAGATAGAGAGTGAACAGCATATTGAGAAAATCTCGAGGATCATCGCCCACACGACGTCGAGATTGGACTTGGGAATACAGCAGAAGACCGGAAGGTAGTTTGCTGCTGTTGTCCACCACGTTGTACAATTTTTATAAAATCGCACAGACCTCGAATCGAACGTGTAATATACTGACGGAAAGCCATGGAAAAGAGGATCGTCTGAGCATGTAGACATCCCAATCGGAGATCGAATTAGGAAGTTAAGGCCAAAACCGTGATGCCGCGCAGGCTGGTGGGGAGAATTCGTCTTCTCGAACATACCCTGGTGAAAGGTAATGCGTTTCTTGTTTACTTACTTCCGCTACTTGTTAGAAACGTATGGAACCCTAACGGTTTACGTTAACCAAACGATCGAACGCCAACATGATTTTGCCATAATACTGCTTTGCAAGTGCTAGCTTCTGCACAATATTACACCACATGAATTCATCTCAAGAAATAAAAAAAAGGCAGGTTGTTCTTTTTATTATAGGGTTGAGGGTGTTGTGTTCTTTGAAGCTGTCCTCTAGAAAGGCCGATTATTGTTTGGACAGCTTGAGTTTCTTCCCAGCGATGCCGTTTTTATCTTTACTGTAAATTGTAAGATATAGGTGTATATCAAATATAAAGGGTGTGTATGGAGTAAGTTAAAAGGGTAGTTTAGGCTTTTTTAATATTTTTAAAAAAAATTATAATAAAGGAATGTGTATTAAATGGTAGGAGGTGTGCAAATAAGAGCACCCTAAAATATTGTACCCAATAAAGTAAGTAATAAATATGAGATGCATGATATTTGACCACTAATATGAAATTTACATCCTCAACTTGTGAAGAAGTAGCAATTTTCCCTATTCCAATTGCCCAAAGAGGTCATGCAGGCAAACACAATATTTGACCAATCAAAGAGTCACTTGGAAAACATGATACCTAATTTTTTTATGTGCACACAATTTTAAAAACTGTAGTTACCGTTGCCTTTTTTTTGGCTTCAGGGACAATTTAGGAGTTGAACGTTGAAGTGTTGGAAACCTGAAAAACTTTCAATGAAGCTCCTGCAACATAAAAACATTATTTAGTCAACGCTGTGTGAAGAATGACTATTTAAGAAGACATGTCATAGATAGTAAGATGTATATTTAACTTTTCAAGTAGAGTGTGTAGTCTATAAGTATTATCTGCGTATGTCAAGTATTCAATTTGAAAAAGTGATGTGAGATTGGAGATTTTTGTTTCCCACGAACCACCATTGACATCAGAATTGAATTATAACATCTCTAATAATTTTGCCATTTTACTGTAATTCTGCAGCAAGTAGACATCGGTTTTAATTCACAGAGTTTTCCAGAATTATTTCTAGCACACTGTATGGACTAAGTCATGTCTCAATGTGGGTCAATTAGAAGCAGTTCATGTCCTTTCATTATTGATGAAATGAAACACATGTTCTAAATGTCACGTTTCTCATTTATGCTTACTGTAATATAACTTTTATTATAGTTCCTCTTTAATTCTTCTTAAACACTTCCCTGCCCCTTATAATTTGTGTCATTCTACGCTTTCCACATGCCGTATAGAACATCTGAAGGGCTCCTATGCCCATGCCAAAATCATCATAAACATGTTTATCTGAATTTCAAATATGTTTGGCCAACCGTCTCTTAAGACCTACCACACAAACTTAAGTTTAGTAAATCCGGCTCAAATGTAACTGAGCTATTTTGTAATTGAAACTGTGCTTCATTCTAAGATAATGAAGCTGCCAATTTGTGTAAATCCTAATCAAACAAAAGGCCAAATTTTTTTTATTTATAAACTAATTTTATCGACTACAAATTCGTTGACAGACAACATGCAACTGAGAAACTGATAAAAAAAGGCATAACAAATTACCTTTGGCAAAATGGCTTCATATGTGACATTGACATAAATCATATGCACCTTCATTCTGGCATTAGGGTTCTCTAGGATTGCTCTATCAACCTGCCTAAACATAATTAAGATGCATTAATCACCTATAAATCAATGCAACCATTCATAAATGTAAAAGGCCGATAACTTATCAAGTCAAAAAAAAAATCTCAAGACAAACAAATGTTTTTTCAGCGAAAAAATGTGAATCAATGGTTGATTTATAAATTAAATAGAAATTCTCATCACTTAATCACCATATATGATTCCTTCCTTTCCTTGTAATAGATTTACTATTATATAACAGAGAGTGGATGAGATAATCTGAAATAGTGCATGGGATTAGAAAGAGAAAGAGAGGGGGGGGAGGGGGGCTGGTGGGGTGAGGGATTTCACGATGGTGGTGGTGGGATAAGATTGAAGGGGTTGTGGGCGGCGGTGGCGAGGCCTTCACGGACTATTTCTCCTCGGCATTTCTCACAAACTGGTTCTGATTTTGATACAGATGAAGACAATGAGAATGATTCTTCTGCGGATCCACAATCTCAGACCCTTGTTCTTTTTTTCTCCTTATAACAGCTTTCAACTCTCCCTCTCTATCCTCCAATTGCATCTCTAAAACCCTTCTGCCATTCAAATCCCCAAATTCAGTAATCAAAATTACACAAAACTAAGCCTAGCTAGTCCATCTCTGTACACAACTTTTGATAAGATAATACCTGGTAAATATATATATATATATATATATATATATATATATATATATATATATATATATATATATATATATATATATATATATATATATATACTCTTACCTTGCATATATCTCTGCTACACTACCAACAAATTTCTAATTTCTTTCTTCTCTTTAAAATTAACAACACTTGCAGTAATTATCTAAACAAGACGGGGAAGTGGTGGAGGTGGAAAGTGAAGAAATTTAGAGAATAAATGAAAAATTAGCTTTAACATGACCAACTCTCTCACTCTAGCTCCTCCCTTGTTTCAGAAGAGGCTTGGACGGATGCAAATGGGGTATGCAACTCTCAATCTCTCTCTCTCTCTCTCTCTCTCCTCCCTTATTAACTCTGCTCTACTGCCTTGTTATTTTACATGCATCATCTTCCAAGCTAATCACACAGGTTCTCACTTTCTCTCTCTTGTTTTGCATTTTCTGGGTTTTGATTTTTGACTTAGAGTTGATGATCAGTTGGGGTTTGATTTCCAAATCTCTACATAGAGGGAATCTAATGGCTACTAATTAGTAATTTATAAAGGCGTCAACTAAGATTGTTTACCCGAATATGTACGGTGACACTGCCGAAAGGAACGGCATACCTTAAAACTGGATGAGCGGCTACCACTTCAAGGAAGATGAAGCGACGGGGTGCCGTTACTGGTGGAATCACAATCCGAAGTAAGAAGGAAGATGGCGTACAACGGCGGAATTGGCAAGACAGGGTAAGAAGAGCAGTGGGATTGTGCAGTGAAAATCGGTGGGCGTTAAGAAGAGTAGAAGAGTGAAAGGAAAAAATAGGAGACAACAAAATAAGACACGTGTTTGGAAGAGGAGATGCGGTGGGTGTATGTGGGTTAATTTGGTGTAGAGGGGGAGTGGGCTACCGGGGGTTTACGGGACCAAATAGTTTTGATTCGCCGTTTCTTGTGATTCGTAGCGCTACTATCACAAAATATGACTCGTTGTATCTAAAGAGATGATTATCTTCAAACTGTAAGTACCAAAGTAAGACAATTTCGTCTTAAGGGGGAAGAGTCTAGCTCTGGGCTCGACTCAAATTCATTCCAATTTTTTATTGTCAACTTTATTCTAATTAACATATTAAACCGAAACCCAAATTTATTCCAACTATTTGTCATTTCTAATGTATTGGATATATATTGATACGATCATATTCCTTAATCCCGTGTAAAAAGTAATCCTATACTTTTTCCTTAGTACTCAGGAAGTAAAATAAAAACAAGTATTGTCATTCATGATATACATGGTTTGGAAGTAGTGTTTGCAAACATGCAACATTGATTCAACATAAATGAGAAGCCCAATGTAAGATGGGGTGTTGAGATGCACAAAATCGACATATCTCCATGGTTTAAAGCAGTATTTGTGTATTTTTGGGTGACTTTGTCTATAACCTGGGAGCTGGAAGAGCTTTGGGAGCATCCCACGGGGCAACGACGCGCTGGCGCGTGATCTCGCTTAGCGAACGACACCCACTTAATGCCATAGTCAGCTCGAACTCGTCCCTCAACATCTGCAATACTTTTCTAACCCCTGCTTCTCCTTCAGCAGCCAACGAGAACACCACGGGTCGCCCAATCTGATCACAAACGCCAACAAATATGTACTTTAGTTAACAAACTTCTTTGTTTTTTTAAGCCTCAAGTGCGATTTTTTGCAATCATGCATGAGTTTACTTACGAAGATGCCGGAGGCTCCTAGAGCCAATGCCTTGAAGACATCCGTTCCACGACGCACCCCACCATCCAAGAAAACAGGTACTCTGCCTTGTGCAGCTTTCACAACCTGACATTGTAACATATGGTTAGTGCCTAGTGAGATTGTTAGATTGATAAATGTAGCTCTTTATTGAGATGGATGGGATACCTCTTCAAGAACCATTATAGTGGCGGGGACGTAATCAAGCTGGCGCGCCCCATGGTTGGATACAATGATACCTGCTGCTCCATTCTGGATTGAAATCCTTGCTGTCAATCATTGCAATGATAATGGTTTAAATGAGAATTATTATGTGATATGATTGTTAAAAGAACATGATCACGCAGTTTTAGCACTTACTATCTTCAGCAGTGAGCACTCCTTTCACCAGTATAGGCAGTGAAGTAATCGTTTGGAGCCACTTCACATCCTGCCAAATTACAGAAAAACCATTCACATTTTTTATGAACATGTTTCATATATTCATTCTTTGGAAACTAGGGGACGAACTGGTTTACCTTCCAGCTCAACGTTCGATCAATTTGACCCGCAACATATGAAGCTAATCCAGAGTCATCAGCCTATTAAACAAAATGTGAGTCGAAATGTGAGTTGAAACAAAGCATTAACCTCTTTTTGATGAACTTGTCGTCGCAATCACTTACTTTATCCATGGTCCCAAGATCCAATCCCTCAAAATTCTTCAATGTCAAATTTGGTGGCAAGGTAAATCTGCATGAATCACAATCTGAATGGTCATTTAACAAACCATAATCTAAATTAGTATTACAGTTAAGTTCCATGTGATGTTTGGAGTGTGTTTCAACCTGTTCTTGATATCAGCTTCTCTACGTCCCAATCTTGGGGTATCAACAGTGAGAGCTATGGCCTTGAAACCTGCCTTTTCAGCTCTCCTCACAAGCTGCTCCACAACATTTCTATTCTTGTACACCTGAACAGAATTCAACAGTAAACTCCGCCCCATAAATTCATGCAGATGCTATTAGCATAAAAGATATCAGTTCGTATTTGATCAAAAATAGTACTTACATAAAGCTGGAAGAACCGTATTCCAGGTCCAGTTGAAGCAACTTCCTCAACACTAGAAGTAGCCCATGAAGACAATGTCTGAAGCAAAATTAAGCACTTTTAATGTCTCAACAATAATAGTAGGGAATGTGTATTCAAATATCACAGAAATATGTAATCATAAATATTTCAGATGGGATACTCTTAACATAGATGAAACATGAACTGTTATATAATATAGAAATTTTGAGTTGAATACGAGAAGCCAAACCATGATTGTTCCAGCTGCTGATGAGGCTCTAGCTGTAGCATACTCTCCTACATAATAAATCATCAGTGAATTAGCAAATTAACCATTGAATCCACATGACCTGTACTGTTATGTGGGCAATAACTTATCTTATTCCATAGGTGGTGAAAATCCATAATTTAGGAACTACTTTTGAATATTTAACCCTCTAAAACACAATATATCTAAGATGTCCATCATTTGCAGTACTACATGTTCAATTTGCAAGCAACATCTAAATAAAAACTCAAAACCATTAATTATACCATCAGGGTGAGCCATTTTCTGCATAGCACTTGGGGCAATCATGATGGGCATTGAAATCTTGAATCCCAAAACAGTAGTTGTCAAGTCAATCTTGCTAACATCAATTAGAATCCTTGGCCTAAATCTGCATATTGTTTCATATGCATCACCACAAGAAACCAGCAAACATACCCAATTAAATAAATCAAAAGACTTAAAGAAAGCAAGTTACAGAATCTTTGAGAAAGCATTCTCATTCTCAGCCAGAGTCCACTGGTCCTCTGCACCAGATGCATAGTAGTCATACACCATCTTTGGCAATTTGTCCTTTGCAATGGCCTGATACTCTGAAACATTTGTAACTTCTGCCATTGTTGAGATTGAATTCTTCTCCCTTCACAGAAATATAATCTTGATCAAAATATGAAAGTGTGAATGACAGTTAAAAACACATGAGACAAATCAACTCATTCCCTAAATCAGAACTCACCCTTTTCACCCAAATCAGAACCCACAAATTAAAACTAATGAGAAAAGTGAGTGGAAAAAGTAGAAAGAAATAGAAGCAAGAAATACAGATAATAGGATTTTGATAAGGAAGAAGACAAATGGAGGAAGAGTGGCAGAGAATTGAAGATGGGGTGTGGAAAATTCCAAAACATATCGGATTAGGGTTTGACGTTTGCCACATGACTCAATCTCTGCTTCAATTTTTTCTCCATTATCCTCAATATGTGTTTCCATTTTTTTCTTGATTATCATCCTTCTGCTGTCATAGTATTAGAAGAAGCACACTTTTATTTTGTAATTCTAGAACACGCTTTACCTTTTCTATTAGTACTTTAGTTAGTTAGTTAAATAGGATTAGAGAAGTTAATAGCTGATTCTATAAATACCAGCTGAATGTGTAACAGAATCGAAGATCATAATTCAGTTTCCATATTTTTCATTTAGCCTTTCGCGCACGTTCTTCCTTGATTACCCGCACACACGGCCGCCCATATTTGATCTATTCACCAAAGGTAATTGCTCAAGGTTTCCTGGTTTGTCGCTGATTATTTGGAATAGGTTTTGGATGTTTAGTAGCTGGTGCCTGGTGTGTGACATCTGCTTGCAACATTCTCCACACAATGCATAATCACTACACACACTGCGCATGCGCACTCTTCCGCTCATTATTTTCAATTATTTCTGTTTTTATAATTGGATTAAAATCCGATAATATTATCGTATTAGATATTATTTTTAAATAAAAAGAAAACTCAAATTTTCATTTTTAATACTTTCTACATTTTCATTTAATTCACAAACATAAAACTCTATTTGACAAAATGGAGGATAAAATCAAGCCGCCATTTTACATTACAAGAAATCCTTCAATTCCACGATGTACCTTTCAACCTAATTCCTTAATTGAATTTATGTTTTGGCGTGCATCCCGGTGCATTTTAAGATAGGGTGTGTGCACCCATATACAAATACATACAAAAACATATAAAATTATGAGAAAAAATATATACAATTTAATTGTTAGTTTTTTTAATGAAAAATTTAGTGTGAAAAAAGTATACAATTATTACAAAACACGTATACAAAATAGAATAACATGTATACAAAATAGAATAAAAAATTATACATATGGATTCACCCTTGCACCCGGGTGCACCCAATATACACTCTTATGTTTTAATAAATTTTTATTGTTTTTTTTTAATTTTTCAGATAAATATAATTAATAAAAATTTTAAGACAGAAGTGACAGGTGAGTTTTTTTTAAATTTAAAGTGTGACATGGCGTGTGATGTGGCAAAATAATTGACCCAATTTTATTTGGATAGCCACCTCAACAAAGATCGTCGGATTCCTACAAATTAAAAGGTCACATGAGTTGCACGTGACCGTTTTCCAGCAAAAATTGGATAGAATTGAAAGTAAACTTACAATTGTGATACTAAATTTATACAAATATCTTTTTTGTCACAAAATTTAAAATTTTAAAAAGTTATACGGAACAAATTTTTAACTCAATTAATCATCACATCTAATAAATGGCAAAAATGAACTCTACCTTAAAGTATTGTTGAAAAACACATTAATTTTTTTTAAAGAACCCCACTTTTAATTCACACATTTGTAAAGTATATTATAAATTGGATGTGTTTTATAATAATGTTTAAGATTGTTTTTATATTTTGCAATTTTTATGAAATGAGAATTAATTAATTTATATTAAGAATAAAGTTAATAGATGTTTTTTTTTTTTGAAATTTACTCTTTCAAGAAATATATAAATAAGTAAATGCTTGAGGGTATTAAAAAAAATCTCTCCGTATTTTTATTTTTATTATACATCTTATAAATAAGGTCACATCCAAATAAAGAATTTTTTTTAATTCAATAATTTTACAATATATTTTGATTTCAAAATTGTTACCCATTTTCTAATTCACATAATGTATTTTATTTATTATTTAAAAGTGTCAAACCATCCTTTAAAATAAAGCATAAATAATTTCTTTTTAACTATATATCTATAATTACTGTAAACTTAAATATGAGACCAAAGGAGTAACAATATTAAAATAAAAAAATAAAGAATAAGGAATTATATCTATAATTATGTAAACTTAAATATGAGACCAAAGG
Organism: Pogostemon cablin; assembly: GCA_023678885.1. Lineage (NCBI taxonomy): Eukaryota > Viridiplantae > Streptophyta > Magnoliopsida > Lamiales > Lamiaceae > Pogostemon > Pogostemon cablin. The sequence continues at coordinate 8,305,175 of CM043008.1, read as the reverse complement.
AGTAACAATATTAAAATAAAAAAATAAAGATTAAGGAATTTTATCACAAATGAAAGAAAGAAAGAGAGAATGAATTTGCTAACAAACGAAGAAAAAAAAAGGAAAAGATAAAAATGTACTAGAGTTACACTCAAGGATGTAAATAGGACTGTAAACGAATCGAATCGTATACTAAGATATTTGAATGATATTTAATTAAATATTCGAATATTCTTCGATTATAATCGAATTCGAAATTGGATTCGTTTTCAATTCGAAAGTAATAAACGAACTATTCGAATATATTCGAGTATTCGATTGAACATTCAAATTGAATATTGAATTCGAATTCGATTCGAAATTGTAAATTATTTTTTTTAAAATAATATATATTTTTTAATTTCTTGTACTTATAATAAATTTAAGAAGAAATACTCACTAAATACATCAACCATTAAATTATTAAAAATTATAATTAAATAATTCACATTATATATATAATAAAAAATAAAAATATGTCTTTTCCTCTTTATTTTAAGATAATAATAAATTAGATAATATACATATTTATTTATATTTATAAAATAAAATATTATATTTAATATATAAAAATATATAATTATTTAATAATAATAATATATAATTAAAATATATTATATAATATTATTCGAATATATTCGCGTATATTCGAATCGAATATTCTATGAATCATATTCGATTCGAATATTATTTGAACTTAAATATTTATTCAAATTCGCATTCGAATTTGAATTTTCCGAATTCGAATACTGAATCAAATTCGAATTATTTGATTCATTTATAACCCTAGTTCAAAGGAGATGTAACTTCACCAAATTGATGATTCAAACCAGTAAAAAAGAGTGTACCGCATTAATTAAATGGAATAAAAACATTGAATGAAAACAAATACCCCCTAGGTTCCTAAATAAGGTAGTCATTTGTTTTTTATACGTAAACTAAAGGATATTATTATTTTATATAAAGTGAATAGTTGTATTAGTGATAAGTGTTAGACCATATGAGATTATTTTATTAATAAAGAAAAATAGATTCCTTTAGAGTTAGATGCCCAAAATAGGCAAGTGTGTATAAAATTGTATTGAGTGTAGTTGAGGGTAATTACAGATTTATTTCATAATAAAGTATTGTGTATAATACAAGATGATCCCATTATGTCTAATTCATATTTTAGTTAATATCACTCAAAATTATTCTAAAAATATAGATAAAAAGTAAAGATGGATTATAAACTAAGGTTTCTTCCTCATTGTCCTCTATTAGAAAAGCTATATTATTCGTACAATCATTGACCATTTATTTACATCAATCATTTTTATCACTATTTTAGTCAAATTAACTTCTTTAAGTTAAGTTTGATGATGGTGGGGCAGAAAAAGATTAAAAGAAGTTAAAATAATAATAATAAAAAAAAACGGAGCACTCAAAAAAGGTGGTCCAAATATATTACTCCATATGCGTAAGTAGGACGTCCCTGAGATTATGGGGTCCTTCGCTAAATCATAAAATTGGTCCTCAAAATAGCATGTTTTCAATTATTAAGATCTTCTTTTATTTAAGAAAAACTTTATTATTTACCAACTTAAATAATTTATAACAAAAGTAATACACCATCTTTGTACGGAAGATGTCTAGAAAATTCATTTTTAGGAAATTTGCAATTATTTTGTGTTATAGAATATTTCTCCATCAATATGTCTCTAGTTTTTATCAATGTTATCCCAAACTCTTGGATCATATATATATCAAATGAGAAGTAGTCTATTTTTCAAGTTTTTTTTTCATTTCTTCATTTTTTTACTCACTAATAATGCATAGTTTCTAAGGAAACATGATTATAATACAAATTATAAAATTAAAAACACATTTAATTAAGTAACACTAAAAAAATTATAAAATTTAATTGGTAGGCAATCAAATAAATTATGTACGAATTCCCAAGTATACTTATAAAATAAAATAAAAAAACGGAAGAGAAAAAAATTCATAGCAACTTCATCGAAAAGTCATTCTCATCTCTCTAACCAGTTCCTTTACCGTTTGTTTTTATAGCTTCATGATATATTTTTTTTAAAATTATAACCTATTCTATCTTGATTAAATATGAAAATTCTTAATTTGGAAGCTCCTTGAAAAAAAAAATATTGAAAAGACTCTAAAATTTGGAAAATGTACGCGATTATTATGGATTGTAGAAGATATAAATTTATTGATCCAATCAAAATAAGAATATTTATTTAATTATTTTTTAACGTGATTTATGAGCCATTAATCTTAGATAACCTTAAAGTCCAACCAATTTACTAAAGATGATTGAATTTACAAAAACAAAAGTAATATATATATATATATATATATATATATATATATATAATAAAAATATTGGGGTCCCCAAAATTTGGGGGCCCATGGCGAGAGCCCAATGGGACAACCCTCAGGGCCGGCCCTGTGCATAAGCCATAGTTGAGACAGTAAGATGTAATAATAGGGTGAGGAACTAGGAAGCATGGTTAGCCCCATCGATTCTAAACATCCTCCCATGTTGGTTTGTTCTTATGTGGAATTTTAGGTATATTTTATGTTCAGTACCTGTTACTCTGCAGCATTGGTGGAGAAAATTCAAGAAAGTCAAACAGGCTAGTTTTTAAATTTTTTGCCTGCTTTTTTCTGTTCTGTTGTTGACCATTTAAATAAATATGATCTTTGATGTGCAAGTTCTAGAGGGATTCTCTAATGCTATAAAATGAAACTATCAACTTATGTGTTGGTAATCTTGAACAAGAAAGTAATGAACTTATATGAAATTAAGGCTATGATCATAAGATCTCTTGCTTCATATTGGTAGTTTTCTTGGTTTTGTGTGGCTCTTTCTTGTTGCTGAAAGTTTCAATGCATGGCAAAAAAAAAAAAAAAAAGAGATGTAAATGAAACCTAAAAGAAAATTTAGAATAAGAATCTGTTGGCATGGAATAATATAGAAGATCAGTTTTATGCATCAAAACTTTTAGCTCTAATGGAAATTATAGTTAAAAGTCATGGAAATTATGCATTTAGAATAAGAATCTGTTTTCATTGTCATGGATAACCGCTTAATACTTTGATTTCTATAAATATGTCTTCTATTCTCTCTTCAGAGTACGTAGGTTTCGTGTTTTATCCATCTATTTGACCTTTTAACGGTTGAGCACTTGTCATCATTCTTACACTTGGCCTGATTATTGACACAAAATTCTTGAATGGTAATTGAAGTTCATAATTGACATTAGCTATATCTCAATGCAATCTTCTAATGTTTAAGAATGGGGTAACTGTTGGGCTTGCCCAAATATAATTGGCCTAATAAGAAAAAGAATAGGAGCCCAACATGTTGAAGTATTATTAATGGCCCATTAATTAAGATTAATTATGGGCCCAACAGCATGACCAAGTTTTGGTCAATTAAATGAAATAAAATGCTGGTGGCGTGAATGGAACAACCACAAGGAGCAGAAAAGATACAGAATAGGAGGGAGAAGCAGGGGAAGGAAAGAGGGAAGAGGGTTTCGGGAGAAAGTACCCAATTTGGTGGTCCGTTTCTTCACCGTTTCACTCCAAATTTCGAGGGGGAGTTTGCAGCGACATCCTCTACACATTGATCGGAGTGGATTTCAGTGAAACATCTCCGAGAGGCATGAAGAGAATCGGGTGATTCGTATTCTATTCGTGTTATCTTATTATTCCCTTCTCCCATTGTTATCTCTTATTCAAAGAGTGGTGATTCTGTGGTATTCCTCTATTATTAATAGAGAGATTGGACTGTGTAACTCTTACTTGATTAGTGGATTATTTCCTGGACTGGGTCCCGTGGTTTTTACCCTCAACTTGAGGGGTTTTCCACTTTAAAATCGTTGGTGTTAATTTCACATATTTCTTCCATATTTATTTAGTTATGGTTTTTGCCCTTTTCTAAGGAAGTGGAGGGTTTGAAGCATTGATATAGATTATTGAGAGCTTTGTGTTTCCGCTGTGCTAAATATATCTTTGCATTATTATCTTCTTCCACGACAGTAACTGCGTATACATAACAGGTTGAACATTTACCTCCCTCTGAAATCCTGTGACATTCTGTTCAGTGTTTATATCGAATGCCTCCTCACTCAACATGTTGAGCTATATATCTAAAAGAAATGTGACTGAAAAAACTTTTTCCTGTATTAAGTTTTCAAACCGAATGAAAGAATTTGTTTTTGCAAATTTGAATATGAATTATTAGTTGTAAATTGTAATCGTAATTTATACAATAAATTGTAGATGATAAATCATATTTACATAGAAGTCATTAGCGATGTTTCTTTACGATTTTTTTACCTTTTTACAATGAATCCCTCACCTAGACTTGCTGTGATAATAATATTCCTAAAATTGACAGCTTTGGTCGCATACTAACATGGGTCTTCTTTCCAAAGTCTATGTTTCTTCTTCCGATGATGACATGGAAAACATTGATATTGGTGAATCAAAGCGCTTGATTCCATTGCAAACTCCTCCCAAGCGAGCAAGGCCTCAACGTCTAATTGCGAAATCGGCCCATGTGCCCATTCTCCGCCAGTTGGATTCTCCAATACCGGGAAGTTACATATCTAAGCGACAACGAGCAGCACTTGCTACTTCCCATCTGAACCCAATTGACTCCTACCCTAATTGCGTTGTACCTACACCAAGTTCATCTGATTAAACTTTTTAATGGAAGAATTAAATTGAATCTGCTATTTATAAATTGATAGTATTTTTGTTGATGTTGAAATTTAAATACACCATTTAATACTACAGTTATGGGAAGCATTTTAGATTCTGATTTACCACGAGAAATTTTTGAAAACGGTGAAACATCATATGAAGGGTGTTGACTCAAATCCAATAAAGCGGTCGCTTTCTGCTACCATGGATGGGCACTCAAAGTCTGTTAATGCTGTGCAATGATGTCGTACTCACAGTATTTGTTCATCTTTACTACGGATAATTTTCTCAAAATTCTCTAACTAAAATTTATATTTGATCTGAAGACAATTCAAAACTATTTAGTTTAACAACACAAGTTTCTGATTATATATTACTTCATTCAAATTATAGCTAGATCTTGTATTGATATTATCCTAATCTCTTCAGCCACAAGTAATATATCTTTGACTTAATAAATTCAAGGTAGACCTATGAGGTTTTTGCCTGGTGGCGGCGCTTGGGGTACTTTAGAGTGAAACACCACTAGGGCCTTTATTTGAAACCTATTGTGTGTGATCAACATGGAGAGCCAATATATACATAGCGCAAAACTCTTGTTGATTTACGAATCGGATATCCTTGCATTGAAAAGAAAATGAACTTAGAGTTGATGTAATGATTAGTTAAGGATCTAATGTTTGTAGAGTCAAGTGTTTTGTGACAGACATAACTCGATCTTTAATTTTTTGATATTTTGGAGAGGTGCTGTTCAAAATTTAGTGTTGTTTGAGCTTGAGTTTCGTGCCCTATAAATCGATTGCTTAAAACATTTCATTTTAATTTTTTACTATGAAAAAAATATTATAGGGAAAGTTTAGAGAAAATGATAAATGAATTGATTAAAATTAGTGCAATAAAATTCAATTTAATGACTAATTAAATTAAAATTCTTCTAGAAATAAGCAAATAGGATTATCTTTTTCTCATACATATATCTGATGAAATGAAATTATAAGGTTTTGTTAAGTTTAACAAAACGAACATAGTAGATAAGAATCCTTGGATACCACCACGTCTACTCCATGAAAAAGGGAAAAATTATTTTGGGATGAGCAAGGGATAAATGTCATAATTAAATACCACAACCTCTGTGTTTGGCTCCGGATGGGGTGCGTGCAGTGAAAAAAGACAGAAAAATTGAATTTTTGTAAGGCACTTGAAATATATATAGAGAACTCAAGGCAACGTTGTGAATAATCGTTAGTTGGTCCCTTGTGTCTCCGGGTACACAAGATGTGTAAGGACATAACATTTTTTTCTAAAAGGTATACACTTTAATTAATAAGATTATAAATGTATAATTTTTTCATTGAAGAGATCAACTAAAATATGAATAATATAAATGTTTTATTAATTATTTTTTATCAGGATATAAAGAATATACGTTCTTATACTAAAGGTATACTCCATTCGTCCCATTCTAATGGTTACATATTTCTATTTTGGGCTTCCCATCCAAATGATTACATTTTCCTTTTTAGCATATGAGACCGACACAAATTAATTACTTCTCTCTCCATGGGCCCACACATCCCACTAATACACCTACCCACCTTACTTTAAATATTATTTCTCTCACCTCAATACATATTAAAATACAATATTCATTAATCACCTTGCAAAAAGCAAACGTAATCATTAGGATGAGACAGAAGGAGTATCATTTAACACTAAAGAATATGACTTTCCAAAAAATGTAAGATTCGAGGGCATTGTATTTCTGGGACACGCAAGTTTTAGTCAATAATTGTATTGATTGAAAAACATAAGAATTAAATTTATGTAAGGCATTTAAAATGTATATAGAGAACTCTGTGAATAATCAAAACCTTTAAATTTACAATTACGTGTATAATTAGATTTCGCAATTATAGTTTTAAAATATCCACCTCTATATGCAATTTAAGATAATTTGCACTTCACCATCCAATAAGAACCACTCAATACACATATTATAAATTACATATTGCTTTTACTCATATTTAACATCAATATCATTGCTTAAATATATTTAAAATAATATCATACTTAACAAAATCCACATAATAATTTATTACAAAATTCGAATCACCATCATATTACAAAATATACTTCTCATTATCCCGGGTTATCACCTCAAACATTGAGGTGCCACCTTTACTAGTGGTATTTTAAAGCTTTAGATGTCCTCTCTCTTCTCTCATGACAATAGCTATATTTTATTAAGTGGTGCGTTCTACAAAATAGTTATATTTTCTTTTTTTGGTAGATAGAATCCACGTAAAATAAATAATACTCCCTCCGTCCATTCTCAAAGTATCCATTTGCCTTTTGCACGTGGATTAAAGAGTATTTTTATTATATGTGTAGTAGGTAGTTGTAGTGGAGGGTGTGAGTCCCATATTTTATTTGTATTAGTGAAGGGTGTGGGTCCTATAGTCTAAAGAGGAAATAGATAAATTAAGAATGGACAGCTAGGGATGTAAACGAACCAAGCCGCTCGTAAACTATTCGAGACTCGATTCGAAAAAAAATTCGTTCGTGGAAAAAAACGAGCCGAGCGGAGCTCGATTATTTTTTCGAGCCGAACTCGAGCCCGAGGGTGTTTGGCTCGAAAGCTCGCGAACGTGTTCGTTTACAGGCTCGCGAACGTGTTCGCGAACATGTTCGTTTAAAAGCTCGCGAACATGTTCGTTTATAGGCTCACGAACATGTTCGTTTATTAAGCTCGCGAACGTGTTCGTTTATAGGCTCGTGAACGTGTTCGATAATAGGCTCGAATAGTGGTCAATATGCTCATTCTTCATATTATTACTCCATTATTATTATTATTGTTATTATTTATTATAACATATTAATATGGTAATTTTAGAGTTTAAAATTTTTTACATAAATAAATAAACTTTTATATATATATATATATATATATATATATATATATATATATATATATATATATACTTTTATCAATATAATTTATAAGGAATATAAATTTATAATTTTACAAATATAGTATACTTTAAATTAAAGAAAAATTTTAAAGTATGAATATGAAAATAATGAAATTATTAAAACGTAATTAATAAAAATAAAATTAAAAAGAGAGTGCATTTTATTAATTCTAAATAATGAATTGAAAGTCATATTTATAATGGGTTTAAAGATCTAAATTTTTTATTTTTTATTTCTATATAAGATTTAGTTTTGATTTATTTATACTTAAATTTGAATAAATATATGTATTTATATACATTAAATTTTAACTAATACTCCTTCCGTTCCGAAAAACTTTTCACCTTTACTGTTCCACGTTGTTTAAGAAAAGTTACACTTTTTGACCAACTTTATTGACTTTGGAGGGTATTATAGTATTTTTAGGTAATAAAAAAGTATAAAGTAATGGTGTGTGTGTGAAAAACGAGTGTCAAATTTGAAATTAAAGTAACTTTTAAAGTTGTTGGATAAAGTGATGTTTACTTTGTTAGGGGGTGAAAGGTTTTGTGTGGCAAACAAATGAGAAAAGTGAGAAAAATATTATAGGACGGAAGGAGTTGTAATTAATAAAATTGTAAGTATTTTAAAGTCGACACCTCATTAATACATATATATATATGTATATATTATATATATATGTATATATATATGTATATATATGTAAAAATAAATTAATTTAATATAATTATTTATTTATATTTTAATAATATAATTTTATTTGAAGGAGAAATTTTGAATTTATATACACCCGTATTTGCCTTTTAATATTATTATTATTATTAGAGTTAATGGGATAACATAAGGATACATTCAAATTTTAGGCAAATACTTGTGTGACACCGTCTTACATAAAGTCTTACGTGAGACGAATAAAAAGTTTATAAAATGTTAGCACTTTCGCTATGTTCCATATAAAATGTTACTTTTGTTTATATTATAAATTGTTTATAAAATAGTTCACTACACTATTATTACTTTTTATCGATTGAATATAACTTTTAATTAATAATATTATCACTTTTTATTCGTCTCATGTAAATATTTACGTGAGACGGTTTCACACAAGATCTACTCCAAAATTTAAATTAAATACATACTCCATATACTTATAAATGTTAATTAAAAAATGTTTTGTTATATTATTAATATATATTTTAATTAATAATTAATACTTCTAATAATTAATAAAAATTTATAATAGCTCTAGATTCCACTTTTTATAAAAAAAATTATTAATAAAATTTTATTATTCATAAGACCTCACTCAAACCTTTATACATTAAAAAACTAAAAAACAAATTATTTTCAGCTTAACGAGCCGAACGAGCCCGAGCTCGAACAAAGGACTAGTTTTTATCGAGCCGAATTCGAGCTCGAGTTTATTTTTTTTAATTCAGTAAAAATATTTCGAGCCGAGCTCGCGAACTGTTCGCGAGCTCTATATTTTACACACGAGCCGAACTCGAGCTTAAAAAATAAAATTCGAATCGAGCTCGAGCCGAGCTCGAGCCCTTTAAAAAAATTCGAGCCGAGCTTCGAGCCCGGAGATGTTCGGCTCGGCTCGGCTCGATTACATCCCTATGGACAGCCCAAAATATTAAAATGGATAGATTGACAGTGGATGGAGGGATTAATATTATTCGTCAGACGCACTATAGTATAATTACACACTTTATATTAAAATATTATATTTCTAAATTTTTTCATTTAAATAGTAAACGTAACTCTTGTAGCAGAACAAGAAGGGTAAATATTTTCAAATTAGTAGAAAAAGAATACGAGGTACATACTCCTTCTGTCCCACAACAACAAGTGCATTTTACCATTTACGTCCGTCCCAACACAAGAGGTGTATTTTCCTTTTTAGTAAATGAGATTCACAAAAAACCATTAATATATCTCCATGGGACCCACACATCATACTAATACACCTACCCACTAAACATTAAAAAATTATTTCTCTCACCTCAACTACCCACAACTACCCATTAAATAATTATATCCCTTAATCTACGTGCAAAAAAGTTTTGCCACCCTTGTGGTGGGACGGAGGGAGTATTAATTATATTGGGATTTCTTAATGTTCAAAGTTTTAATTTCTTCGTCCACTTAAAGATTTACGTTTTCATTTTTATTTGTCTCAAGTTAAGGTATAAATTTTCTTTTTCGTCGAGTGGAACGTACACAAATCAATTAATTACTCTACATGTGATCCACACACAACACATATACAATTACTCAATACACATTAAATGTTATACTCCTTCTGTCCAATTAATAGGTATTCATTTGTTTTTTTAGTGGATTAAAGAGTAAAATAATTTAAGTGGAACGTACACAAATCAATTAATTACTCTACATGGGATTCACACACAACTCATATAAAACTAGTCAATACACATTAAATATTATACTCTTCTGTCCCATTAATAGGTACTCATTTGTTTTTTTAGTGGAGTAAAGAGTATAATAATTTAAGTGGAACATACACAAATCAATTAATTACTCTACATGGAATCCACATACAACTACCCAAAACACATTAAATGTTATACTCCTTCTGTCCCATTAATAGGTATTCATTTATTTTTTTAAGTGGATTAAAGAGTATAATAATTTAACATGTATACAGTTACCTTTTTCACATTAAATATTATATTCCTTCCTTCCCATTGATAGGTATTTATTTACTTTTTGCACTACCCAGTGCACATTAAATGTTATACTCCTTCTGTCCGTTAATAGGTATTCTTTTTTTTTTTGCAAGTGCATTAAAGAGTATAATAATTTAACACGGATACAACTACATTCTACACATTAAATATTATACTCCTTCAATCCTGATAGGTATTTAATTATTTTTTGCACTTGATTAAGGAAAATAATAATATTATCAAATCAAAGTAATATAATAGCAAAGTGAAAAAGTCAAAATTGAACCAATTTTTAATCTACACAATTAATTTTGATTACTAATCATTTTTTACTCTCATTCATTCATCACATTATTCAATCTCATTTATTCATCACATTTTTTATTAGATCTTGGCTATTATTTTTTGTCATAATAATGACACCTTATTTAATTTAAAATGATACCTTATTTAAAAAATTATTCCTTACATGTCCATTTTAATTTTCCCTCTTATTTCTTTCAACAACAATTTAATTTATTAACAATTATGTTTATATTATGATTTATTTTTGTGATTAAAATTATAATGTAGTACTAATAATTATAAGTCATTATTAAATTATTTTATTCATGGTTAAAACATTAAAATTTCCTTTACGAATTTTTTAAAACTATAATGTAGTTTTAACAATTAATTCATTATTAAATTATTTTTTTCATTATTAATAATTCTGAATTAATATTATTGGTCCTAACATCTTAATAATTTTAAATAGGTATGTGTAATCAATGGGTATTAATAAATGGGTTTTGGACGGGTATGAGTATCATAATATATTTTTTTAATAAAACGGGTACGAATATAAGAAGTTTATATTTAAATGGATACGAATACTTAACAATTAATTAATTATTAAATTATTTTCTTCATTATTAATAATTTTGAATTAATATTATTGGTCCTAACATCTTAATAATTTTAAATGGGTATGCGTAATCAACGAGTATTGATAAATGAGATTGAGATATGTATGGGTATCATAATATATTTTTTTTAATGAAACGGGTACGAATATGAGTAGTTTATATTTAAATGGATATAAGTACATACAGATACCCCTACAGTGAATATCCTACCCTCTATCATCCATAACAACTACCGATTGTACATTAAAATATTATATCTCTTAAACTATACCTCTATAAAATACAACATTCCCCTATATCGATTTTTCACAAGTTAAAATCTATACCTTGATTTTGATTAGTAATCATTTTTAAATTTCATCCACTCATCATATTATTCAATCTCTTCAATTCATCACATTTTTTTATTAGATCTTGACCATTAATTTTTTTTTGTCATAATAATGATACCTTATTTAAAATGATTCCTTATATGTCCATTAATTTTTCCTCTTATTTATTTCAACAAAAATTTAATTTATTATTTATGGCACTAATAATTATGTTTATACTATGATTTATTTTTGTAATTATAATTATAATATAGTATTAACAACTACCGATTGTACATTAAAATATTATATCTCTCAAACTATACCCCTATAAACTACAATATACTCCTATACTGATTTTTCACAAGTTAATATTTCCCTATAGACACCGTCTCACAAGAGACTATAGTCAAAATAAATAAAAAATAGTATCAAATGGGTATGAGTGATTTATGGGTATTGATAAAAGACTTTTGGATGGATATGAATATTGTAATGAATTTTAAAATATTAATATATAAATGATTTATTTATACACGGATACGAGTATTACGAATTAAGCAATTATCTAACATAATTATTTATTATGTTAAAAAAATATATATTTTATAAAAACGCTCTGTTGATGTTGAAGTCACTAATATTAAAAGTAGGAGCTGATAGACATCGATTTTTAGTCATAAGCACATAACTAATACATAGTCGTACATAAAATCGTGCATAGCAACACACATATTTTAGTAAATGAAGCATGCGTATAGTCGCACATAAAATCGCGTGTAGGGTTGCATGAAAAATTTTGTGTATGAAATTGTAGGTATAATTTATGTATTAAGAAATATTTTATATATTTAATAAAAATTGTAAAATTTTCTATCACATTTTAGTAATAGAATTATATTATATTATTTTATATTTAATTAGTAATACTGTAAGTTGATTTAAAATATTAATTTTAATAAAAAATATTTTAAAAAAATAGTATTAAATGGGTATAAGTAATTTACAGGTATTGATAAAAGACTTTGGTATGGATACAAATATTCTAATGAATTTTTAAAATATTAATTTTTAATGATATTTTTTTATACACGGTACGAATATTACGAAATAAGCAAGTATCTAACATAATTAATAAATAAAATTTTGTATTATGTTCAAAAAATATAAATATTTTATAAAAACGCCCAATATTTACAACTACTTTCTTTTGTTATATATATAAAATACACATTTTCTTAATCTTCTTACTGCTAAGAAGGAACATCTTAACATGGATTGAAGAATTGTATTATATAAAAATTCCAATTCAGATAAATTCTATGTGAAGATATACTTATTTTATAAAAACGCATGACCGTGCAACGCATGGAAAGGATATAACTAAACGTGTATACTTATAATTATACATGCTACAATAACGGAATGGGTATACTTTTATCCAGTGGTTTAGGGCATAATGTTCCCCGAGGGTTTAATATTTATCGGCAGGATTTAGAGTTCATACCAATGTTAAAATTAAATTTTAAGTTAAGATATACTTATTTTATAGAAACGCGTGATCGTGCAACACTTTGAATTTAAATAACAACAAAACGCCTTTGTCTTTTGCAATGCACTCGTTCAAATGCTAGTTTAATGTGTAGCAAATGAATGATATAATATTTTATTGTGTAGTGGATAATTGTATTAGTATTGAGTGTGGGTCCCGTGTATAGTTGGTTGAATGTAAAATATTATTTTGTGGGTCATATTAACCTAAAAAGAAAATTGATACTATGTATTGAGATAGATTAAAATAATAAAATGGATACGTAGGGACGGGAAAGTATCTCTCAACAGACTATTCATATTAAATTATTATATTTCATAATTCACGTGCAAAACGTAAACATAAAATTTAAAACATGCAGAAAGGAAGGAAGGGGTATCTAATTGCATTTTCAAATATGCAATAGAAGAAGATGAGCACCAAAAACAGCTGGATTCCTACTTCATTTGTTTTAGGGTTTTTAAATTACTCCGGAAACACACTAGAGAACGGTGGAACAGGACAAGAATCGCACTGGAACTTGCATACTTTTTTTATTTTTTGATTTTTGATTTTTGTTTTGTAATTTTATGATGTTTATTTTAGAACATATTAAATTATGAATTATATGTATATTATAATTATAAATTATAAATTTTTATTAAATTATATTTTTTTATAAATTGAATTTTTAAATTTATAACATTATTTTGATGATTATATGGTGTGTATGAATTGACTTGAATGTACTATAAATTTACTTTTTGGTTGAACCTGACCAATTGAATGAATTCAGACAGTCTCCTATTGCGTTTGGACGTACACGACATTTAAGAATAACATTTTATTATAAAGATATACCGCCTAAATAATATCATTTTACTATATTGGGCGTCCCATTCAAATTGCACCATTTTTCTCATTTAGTAAAAAGGGTCACATCTATGATCTTTCTAATACACTTACACACTTTACATAAAATAAAAATATTCCTTAATCTATGTTGTTTGTCTGGGACGTAGGGAGTATACAGTTTAATTCACAAGAATATTATTTTCTCAATAAAAAAGTTATTTGAAATATAAATGAAATAAATGTTTAAATATAAAAAAAAAAATTCCAAAAAATGAAGGGTTAAATTTTTATAAGATAACAATAGTTAATAACTTAATACTAATGGTTACAATTTTTTTAAGTACATGGATTATGAGAGCACGGTAGCCCAAGTTTTATCCATTTGAAAATTTATAGGTAAGAAGTGACCAATAGCTATCATCTTAAGCAGAGGATAAATTCATTAAGACATAAGCATACTTTCATTATTTATATCAGATTGATCCACCAGAATGCTATGATTGGGGAAACTAACTTGGGAAGGGTGTGCATCTTGATGATTCGAGGCGAAGTCACTGTGTTGTGAGTTGTACCTTGCTTTCGGAGAAGAAAAGGAAAATTAATTAAGATGTGGAATAGACAATAATAAGAAGGTAAAAAATTTAAGTAGATTGACACCAAACTAAAAGTTAGAGAAGTAAAACTGAATAATAGATAAAATAGTCCAACTTGCATCATGAACATCCCTTGTAGATTATTTTTTCCCTTTGTATATTATCCAAGCTAAGTGCCACATTGAGAATATATATACATCAGGCTAAACTAAGGTTTACAACAGAAGCATAGATCCAAATATATTTCTAACCTCATAGTTAAGTATCATTTAGACACTGACTGACTATAATATCTTATAGCTCTCCTCATGCTGTAAAAATAAAAAATTTGACTGTAAATTGTTCATATAAGAACTTAGACACACATATATGAATCCAAAAGAATGTCATATCCTATGTTTTCATTTGATGATCATGCAACAAAAAAGAAGACACACATCCTAGATAATCATCTTGCTTGCGACAAGAATTTTTGATACCCTAAACCTCAATGAAAAGCCCAATTACCATCGGTGAATCTGCTCTTATGTTTGTGAGCTAAAGTTGATAAATTTTCAAGACAAAGAATATCAAGCGATCTTTTTTTCCGCACTGCAGAGTGGATGAGCCTTTTCCATCAAGATAACTTTCTAAACCAGCTGTTTTTTGCTGTTGCTGTGTTTTCCTTTGCTCAAAGTATTGCTTTTGCCTACATTAGCTTGGATTCTTGTTAATAGAACCATAAATTCATATGATAAATCTAAAAAAAATGCAACAACAAAGTATAGGGTTCCGTAAGGTGGTGACCCCGCTTAGAACATTTAGTAAATATTAATAGTGGAACGGGAGTAGGGCGAATATTAGTGATGCATTTGTTGTAATATAAATTGAAAAAGGGTGTTGAAACACAAAAAAGGCTTTAATTCAATGACCCACAAAAGGGAAAAAGACAATATTTTGAAACTTCATTTTCTAATTGAAAATTTTCATACAAAATGAGAGAATGAAATGCACACACAATATTGGAATGAGATTGGTCAGCACATGACGAGGGGTGCGTTCCGCTCCACAAGTCCTGCAAAATAATAATACTGAAAGTAACCAAAGAATCTAAAAGTAAGTTAGCAATTAAAATCACAAATTATGTGCATAAAAGGTTAATATGGCAGTCCAGGAACTTTTTATGTTAAAGGCAAAATCCAAATATTTAATTTCGAAGTAAATGAAACTAAGAATTATGTAGTGTAGCGTGAAATTAACTGGTTGACTTTCTGTGCGGAGAGGCTACAGTGCAGACATCACTAACTAAGAATTCACCAGTAAAGTGCAGCGATTACATTACTATCTTTCAAAAGAAATGGTGAGCTTATTGGTATGCTAGTGCCTTTAAAAAAAATAATGTGGGTTGATAATAATAACAAACTTTATCAAAATTCAAGGTGGTGTCAAACTGACCCATTCTGAAAACAGACATGGAGGTGAAATACTCCTTCTATATCTTCTTCTTGCCACTCTTTTTTTTAGAGAAGTCAGATTTGGATGTCTGTGGATACCTAAATTTTATACCTTTTTTAAGTCTTCAGATAGTGTGAGCAGCTTTAGTACACCAGCAAATGCACGAGTGATCTGAGATTGTTTAAAATCTGGTCTAGGAATTATTATAATGATCTTTTGACTTCTAACAATGGCAATGTTCTAATATTAATAGATATGTCACACAGATAAATATGTACTTTGCATGTTAATTTTTACATGACTACCATACACTTGGGTGTCTTGCAATATGAAATGTAAATTTCCTCGTTTTAAAAGAGTTGGCTTGGTTGTTTTATTGTTCACTTTGATTATTTGGTTAAGAATATACTGTCTGTACCAGTCATGCTCTCTCACACCCCATATATATAATACTAGTGTACAGTACCTTACTTTGTAAGGTATGTACTTCGGCTAAAAGGTGATTTACAAGGTACGTTTGTGCTTTTATTGTAATATAAAATTCAAAGATATGAATGTAGGAACAAATAATTGCATGCATTTATTTATGGACAGATGTAACATATTCGAAAGGTGTCTAAAAGAGAGCTTAAAACTATTTAAACTGATGTGAAGCTTATCTCTTTATGATATCATCCTTCTTCACAGTGAAATCCCATATATCACTATATTTCTCATTGAAATCCCACAGTTCACCATATTTCTCATTGAAATCCCATATGTCCATGTTGTTGTAATCCGATATCACTTTATCACGAGCCCCTCTCTCCATATTGTAAATCTGAGGTGCAAAGTTATGCGGTTCGCTAGGCTTATCTATCTCAATGATGCAAAATACCACCGTGTAGATAGCTACACCAATATACAAGTACTCTCCCTACAACAAAAGAAGCATACGTGATCAAAAACATTTGTAGTTTGAGGTGTTAATGTTGCATAAACGTCGACTCTTAAATTCTGTACCTGAACATCAAAGTATAGCCCTACCGTGATTGAAGGAATGAAGAGCCATGATATGAGACCTGAGTTAATCAAAGTTAGATAAACAATAACCTCTATGCAACAAGATTGTAGTGATAAAAGTGGTTAACATGAATTCAATACCTTGGAATCCTGTAGGAGGTCCCGGTGCTTCATACTCTTTGGCTATTGATTCCCAAAAGGGGACTGAAATGGCTTTTTGATGATGAGCAAACACGGTGGGGGACTTATCATGCAGTTTAGGACACAATCTACACAGTAATTTGGTGTGTTTGAAATAGGACAATGTATCTTCATCTTATGTTTTCATCACACCTTTGATCTTGATCACATGTAATGATGTCTCATCATCCCATAACAACACCCTTACAGCCACACCTTCTCCGCCTTTCATCTCAATAGTTCTCCGATCTTCACACCCCTCGCATGAGGGATGTCTGTCTGAGGATCGTGTACTTACGCAATAAACAACTGGAATAAAATAAAAACAAGACAAAAACAACATGATGAAACGACAATAAACATGTGATCAATCAAATCATACCAATATGATAACCAAACGTGCTTTGCTATAAGATAATAGAGGAGCACGTATGAAAAGCATATGTAGTAGTGTGGGAGAAGAGATTGTTTGATATATGGGAAAAAATTACGTAAGAAAAAGCCAGGTGAAATATGCATCTTGAAGAGGGGGTGTGCTACCGGCTGAATAGCGTACCTCTTTTGATAGACTCCCTCTTTTCAATAGTTTCCACTCAGGTGTTTGAGGTAAGCAGATGTATATAATAAAAGATGGCAAAACAATGTTAATAAATAAATTATACAACTCCAAAATTAGGTGAAGTACCTATTTTGCTGGCCAAGTTAAGTATTGTTCTTCAGAGTTGCTAATTTGATGACATCATTGAACTAAGGCTGTGATGCAAAACAAGAGATTAAAAGCAATTCCAAGATGAATTTCAAACAAAAATTCAAAATACTAATCTTTAAAGAGGCCCCACCAACCAAAACACTGCCCATATCTGGATACACAACTAACTCTTTGCAGTTTGCTCCATTTATAGAACATGTGAATTGACTACCAAAAAGAAACTGATGTCATGTAGAATAAGATGAAATGCAGCGTACTTTAAACCTTTTCATTAAGTATTTTTTACCGCGTAACATGCCAAGAATTAAAGTGAAAATAATAGGATGTGGAGTACTATTGGGGGCATATTCATGAGGCATTCCCTGACCTCAACAGGGCTCGTGATGATGTTAAATTTGAGATAGGTGATCAACTTGTTCCTAAAACAAAATATTATTTGCCATTGCTTTGCTGAATTCAATATTTCAAAACATGTCCAATGCTTTCCATTTCAAATGTATATAAGGAAAGAATGTAGCAATATTGTTGGCGTTTGATCATTTAGTTAATGTGAACTGTTAGGGTTCCATGCGTTTCTAATTCAGTGGAAGTAATAAATCATAGAAAGGTATTACCTTTCACCAGGGTATGTTGAAGAAGAAAGATTCTAGCCGGAAGCCTCACAGATATGGCCATAACTTCCTCATCTGATCTCTGATTTGAGTGATCTACACGCCAAAACGATCCTATTTCTGTGGCTTTCCAACGGCGTATCACACACCCAGTTGTAAGTTTTCACATGATTTTATAAAATCATGGAAGTTGACAAACAACAACAACAAACAACCTCTTAATCTTCTGTTGTATTCCCAAGTCCAATCTCGACGTCGTGTGGGCGACGATCTTCAAGATCTTCTCAATCTGCTCTCCACCCTTTCTATCGTGTGTTAGACATAGATTATTAGAGTTCCAGATAGCTGAGATGAATTATATAAGAGCTATGGCAGGGACCAGTAGGAGAAATTAGAGTTGGGCCTCCATTGGGCTTAAGTATCCAAGTTTAGCCCAAAACTTATACTTAAGTCCAATAATAATAATAATAATAATAATAATATATTCCACTAAAATATTATTACTGCACTGCCTCTCTAATCCAAAAATTACATTTTTGGCTCCTTCTTATTATGAGCCCGACAGCCCATTAATTAATTAAGTTACTGAAAACTCCATTAATTAATATCTCATCCGAGAGTAGACCACTCAACCTCATTATCATGCCAGAATAAATCCACCTACAGGGTTTACATGATAATCTTTATGAGCTCCTCAAGGGGATATTATCAACCTATTTAATAGGAAACAGATTCCTTCTACAATCAACAGCAAACCATAGGGAAAACACTATTTTCCAACTCACTGAGTTTATTGATTTAATTACATGTAAATCTCATCCATTGATGAATAAAAGAAATATGCATTGCCTTACGTGTTGAGGTTATTGTATAGGGATTAAGAGCACGAACATCCATATTAACTGAGATCAAGTTCTCCTATATAGTCAGTATAAGTCGAACGATCTCATGCGGTCCTGATCAATACACACAAGGTGCACTAATGTGATTCTATAGTCAAGACAATCTAATACCAAATCAAACTACAACCATCCCGATAGAAAGTCCCCTCTATCTTAGTTGTGAGTATCTTGTTATACTTTATAAAAAAATCGATAATATGATCTTCCGCGTGTTGTCGCACAACATATTATCTACAGTATAAAATAAGTGGACTATTGTATCGGACATATAAATAAATTATAAGACGTAATCATTTGATCATTTGATTCTCATTTTAAATAAATTGTTAACGTATTGTTCATACAAAAGTTAGGCTTTTAGTATACAATCTAACAAATATATCATAGAAAAGCATGAATTATTAGATCAACTTTTCCCCTCTACAAATTATAGCTTTGTCTGGAAATTGGAAATGCAAATGTAAAATGAATTGGATAAAGAACCTTTGCATTTAGTACCTTCATAAATAATTCTTATTCCTGTAAAAACTTTGGCGCCAGCATTGGCCGGTAGTCATTCCGGCCTAGAACACAATTTATCTTCAACCCTTCTATTTTCTTCAATCAATGGAATTATAAAATATCTACAGCAATGAATTTTAAATATTCAGATTTAATCTCACACAAAATTTAAATTTTTATAAAGATGATCAGTTGGTTAAAACTCACACCAACGTAAAAGTCATAGGAAATTAATTTTTTATAAAGATGATTTGTTGGTTAAAACTCACACCAACGTAAAAGTGCCAAAATAAAATATTGTACTCAATAAAGTCAGTAATAAAAGTGAGATGCATGATATTTGACCACTAATATGAAATTTACATCCTCAGCTTGTGAAGAAGTAGCAACTTTCGCTATTCCAATTGCCCAAAGAGGTCATGCAGGCAAACACAATATTTGACAAGTCAAAGAGTCACCTGAAAAACATGATACCTAAATTTTTTTATGTGCACATAATTTTAAAATCTATAGTTACCGTTGCCTTTTTTTGTCTTCAGGGACAATTTAGGAGTTCAACGTTGAAGTGTTGGAAACCGAAAAACCTTTCAATGAAGCTCATATAACATAAAAACATTATTTAGTTATTGCTGTGTGAAGATTGACTATTTAAGAAGACATGCCATAGGTAGTAAGATGTATATTTAACTTTTCAAGTAGAGTGTGCAGTCTACAAGTATTATCTGTGTATATCAAGTGTTCAATTTGAAAAAGTGATGTGAGATTGGAGATTTTTGTTTCCCACGAACCCTTAACATCAGAATTGAATTATAACATCTCTAATAATTTTGTCATTTTACTGTAACTCTGCAGCAAGTAGACATCGGTTTTATTTCACAGAATTTTCCAGAATCATTTCTAGCACATTGTATCGACATCAACATGAAATAACTAAGTCATGATCTCAATGTGGGTCAATTAGAAGCAGTTCATGTTCCTTCATTATTGATGAAATGAAACACATGTTCTAAATGTCACGTTTCTCCCCCTTTCTTATTTTCATTTCCCTTTTAATAAAACATGATTTATTAGCCCTTATAATTTGTGTCATTCTACGCTTTCCACATGCCGTATAGAACATATGAAGGGCTCCTATGCCCATGCCAAAATCATCATAAATATGTTTATCTGAATTTCTCATATATTTGGCTAACCATCACTTCTTACCTACCACACAAACTTCAGTTTAGTAAATCCAGCTCAAATATAACTGAGCTATTTTGTAACTGAAACTATGCTTCATTCTAAGTATTGAAGCTGCCAATTTGTGTAAATCCTAATCAAAGAAAAGACCAAATTTTGTCGGTTTATAAACTAATTTTATCGACTACAAATTTGTTGACAGACAGCATGCAACTGAGAAACTGATAAAAAAAAAGGCATAACAAATTACCTTTAGCAAAATGGCTTCATATGTGACATTAACATAAATCAAATGCACCTTTGTTCTGGCATTAGGGTTCTCTAGGATTGCTCTAGCAACCTGTCCAAAGATAATTAAGATGCATTAATCACCTATAAATGCAACCATTCATAAATGTAAAAGGGCGATAACTTATCAAGTAAAAAAATATCAAGACAAACAAATGTTTCCAGCAAAAAAAATGTGAATCAATGGTTGATATATAAATTAAATAAAAATTCTCATCACCCAATCACCATATATGATTCCTTCATTTGCTTGTAATAGTTTTACTATTATATAATAGAGAGTGGATGAGATAATCTGTAATAGTGCAAGGGATTAGAGAGAGAGAGAGAGGGGCTGGTGGAGTGAGGGATTTCACGATGATGGTGGTAGGATAAGATTAAAGGAGTTGTGGTTAGCGGTTCTGCTATTTGATCTCGTAACCCCCTAGTAGCCCGCTCCCCCTCTACATAAGATTAACCCACGTACACCCACCGCATCTCCTCCTCCACGCATGTGTCTTATTTTGTCATCTCCTATTTTTTCCTTTCAGACTTCTACTCTTCTTACCGCCTACCGATTTTCAATGCACAATTCCACTGCTCTTCTTAACCATGTCTTAAGAACTCTGCTGCTTTATGCCGTTGTACGCCATCTTCCTTCTTACTTCGGATTGCAACTCCACCAGTAACGACACCCCATCACTTCATGTTCCTTGCGTGGTAGCCGCTCATCCGGTTCTGAGCCGTTCCTTCTGGCAGTGTCACCGTACGTATTCAGGTAAACAATCCTAGTTGATGCCTTTATAAATTACTAATTAGTAGCCATTAGGTTCCCTATATGTAGATATTTAGAAATCAAACCCCAATTGATCATCAACTCTAAGTCAAAAATTAAGAATCAGAAAATGCAAAACATGAGAGAGTGTAACAACAAATTTTGTATTTATAATGAAATAAATACAAATTGCATACAAAGATAATTTCAAATGGATTTCATTGGAAGAATCTGTAATCAGGTTACAATCTCAATTAATCCTCTGATTCTTCTCTCGAACCAATGTGGCTTTGACTTGACTTGTGTTGGTTGACTTTAACTTCTTTGACAAAGTGTATGCTGACTGTGTTGACAGCGTGTGTTGACTTGACTTGTATGTTAAGTCGGATCTTCAAACGAAGCTTGTCCGAGCTCGAGTGTGTAGTCTTGAACAATGACACGGAGGCTTTGAACCTTTGTTCGGATTGAACGTTGACTAGAGAGCCTTCCTCGAAGAACACTTGATCTGGGGGACTTGAAGACTTGATCCCGGATTATTGGCTGTTCTTGACTTGAAGCTTGCTTGATGCCTTGAAGATCTTGAGCTTGAAGCTTTGGAGGGTTGAAGACTTGAAGATTCATTGAAGATCTTGAGCTTGAAGCTTTAGAGGCTTGAAGACTTGAAGCTTTGTTGAAGATCTTGAGCTTGAAGCTTTGAAGATTCGAAGGCCGCTTGAAGGCTTGAAGATCTTCGAAAATCACTTGAAGACTTGAGCTTGATCTTCGACTTGACTTGATCTTCACTTGATCTTGATCTTCGTTTGACTTGGATCTTGATCTTCACTTGACTTGGATCTTGATCTTCGTCAGATCGGAGGGGCTTAGCACCTTAATCTCCAATTGGTGGCTATTACTTTTGAAGAACACCGGATTGAAGGGGTTTAGAAGCTTACTCTTCGATTTGGCGGCTATTACTTTTGAAGAACACCGGATCGAATGGGTTAGAACCTTACTCTTTGATTTGGTGGTTGTTCTTCGCTTGAAGATGCTTGAAGTATTCAAGGGAGCACTGCTCGTATTCTTGATCTCTTCAGAGCTTTTGTCTTCAGATATTTTGGTGTGTGCCTGGAATGAATGATGGAGGTCTCCTTATATAGGTGAAGGGTGATGATGCCCCATAAATAACTCGCAATATGATTGGTCCAGGGCTGATTTGACCTAATTCTGTGGGCTTGGGCATTCCACTTACTTAGGCTTTAAGTCAGACTTATTTGACTGAATCTGGCTTAATTATCAATTATTTACTCATTTATTTTAGGAATAGATTTATTTAAATTCCTTAATAAATAAATAATTAATTGATAATTATTACATTAATTTACCACATATTTTCCTTTAATAGGCAATAAAATTCAAGTGCCTACAAATGCCCCCTCGTATTTTGTTCACGGACGTCTTTGTGTTGGAGTGAACAAATTGCGATAATCCATTCTTGATCAACATGATTGAATTTTATTGCTTGCCTCACCAACTTGATATGAATAGCTTGAATTATGACTGAACTTAGTGAAGTGCTAAGCTACCTACGTATCTCTTTGAAAAGGATCAAGTCATAACGTAGTTCAAAGGAACATGATTTGGTTTGAATGAGGGGGTGTCGTACACATTTTATACTCATGGGGGCTATGAGTAATATGCAGTTTAGGCTCGTGCGTCATGGAGCGTTGAACTTAAATTTGTTGACATTTTATACTCGTGTCAATGAGTCTTGAATTTGAACTTGTAGACAGTTTATACTCGTGTCAAGGAGCCTTGTGTGAATATTTTTCACTCATGTCGAGTAGCTTTGTTTGTAGAAAGTTTATTCTCCTCCTAAGGAGATTTGATTTGATGTGTAGATAGTTTATACTCATATCAAAGAGCATTGTGTGTAGATAGTTTTAACTCATATCAAGGAGCGTAACTTGAGAATTTTAGATAGTTTAAACTCGTATCAAGGAGTATTGTATGGATATTTTTAGCTCGTGTCGAGGAGCGTAATATGTAGAGAGTTTCGTCTCTTCTCAAGGAGATTTAATTTGAGTTAGACAGTTTAAGCTCGTATCAAGGAGCATAATGCAGACAGTTTTAGCTCGTGTCAAAGAGCTTTGCACTTGAGTTTGTTAACAGTTTATTGCCCCCAATCTTGGGATGCACTATTTTCTCTTGCTTCAACTTCATTTCTATTAATCTTTATAGAAACTGCAACCTTTGCTTGTGGTTCCCCTTCCAAGGGCTCATCGAAGGACATGTATTCAAACTCGTAAGAATCTTGAATAGAGGGTCATTCAATGTCATTTGATGTCTGACTTAACTCCATGTCGTGAGCTCTTGAAGCCAACTCTTCAAAATTTTTAGGTCGAATTCCTTGGAGTATGTAGCTAAGATTCCATTCATCCCTTGAATGCACATTTCTATAGCTGAAGTTTTTGATAGCTTTTCTTTGCAATTGATGCTTAGACTCCTCCATCTATTGATGTAGTCGATTACATATTCTTCATCCCTTTGACGAGTATTTGTTAGCTCCATCATGCTAACAATTCTTCGTGTGCTATAGAAGCAGTTGAGGAATACTTATCAATGGAGTCTGCTTCCAAGTCGATGTACTAATCAAAGGCATTTTCTTTTAGAGATCGGACGAATTGTCTCACTATGTGATCTCCGTTGGTCCCAGTATCATTGCATGTCTCAACAAAATGCGCCACATATTGTCTTGGGTTGCCTCTGCCATCGAATTGTTGAAACTTGGGAGGTTGATAGTCAGTTGGCATCCTCAAGTTGTCAATTCTCTTTGTATATGGTTATTTGTAGGCAACAAAAGATTTTGAACTTCCTTCAAACTTGTCTTTTATCGTCTCTACCGCGATGTTCTTTAGTTGGTTGATAGGAAGCGTTCCGATAGTTGAAACTTGTATCATATCCTCAGCTGGCTTTTCTTCAGATAGATGATGCTTCGTTGAGTCTTCCTCCCCGTGCTCATCCTCAACTTGTTTCTTATTTGCATGACTTGTCTCCACATTATCCATTTTCTTCATAAGTACAGAGATCTTTACGTCTTGAGCTTCCATATGCTTAGTGAGTCCTTCAATGGCTCCATCATACTTGCGAGTTGTTCCTCAATGGTTATAGCACTAGTCGTCATCACTGCAATTGCAGTTGAGGCAGATGGTGAGCTTGGCATTGAGTGAGGAGTTGAGCAGGTAGAATCATCTTCACTGTTTTTGTCTCCGTGCAATAGCTTATTAAGAGCAATCCCAACCATATGGTTTGTCTCTGAGGAGGCTTTAGACATACTTCTTGTAACGAGTTTAACATTTTCAATTGGCGACTCTGGAAGCTTTGATGCAATTTGCCTTCGTATCGCAATCTTTAGTGGAGTCATGACTTGCATCTTCACAGCTTGTAGCTCTAAAGGCTTTGAGGTATATGACCTTTTTATTGCGATCCTAAGAGGAGTCATACTTTGTATCTTAGAGCTTGTTAAAAGAAGAGATGAGAGGTAGAGATTGTCCCACTGGGCGTGCCAAAATTTGTAACAACAAATTTTGTATTTATAATGAAATAAATTCAAATTGCATACAAAGATAATTTCAAATGGATTTAATTTGAAGAATATGTAAGCAGGTTACAATCTCAATTATTCCTCTGATTCTTCTCTCGAACCAATGTGGCTTTGACTTGACTTGTGTTGGTTGACTTTGACTTCTTTGACAAAGTGTATGCTGACTGTGTTGACAACGTGTGTAGACTTGACTTGTATGTTAAGTCTGATCTTCAAACGAAGCTTGTCCAAGCTTGAGTGTGTAGTCTTGAATGTTGACCCGGAGGCTTTGAACCTTTGTTCGGATTGAACGTTAACTAGAGAGCCTTCCTCGGAGAACACTTGATCTGGAGGACTTGAAGCCTTGATCCCGGATTAGTGGCTGTTCTTGATTTGAAGCTTGCTTGATGCGTTGAAGATCTTGAGCTTGAAGCTTTGGAGGCTTGAAGACTTGAAGATTAGTTGAAGATCTTGAGCTTGAAGCTTTAGAGGCTTGAAGACTTGAAGCTTTGTTGAAGATCTTGAGCTTGAAACTTTGAAGATTCGAAGGCCGCTTGAAGGCTTGAAGATCTTCGAAGATCACTTGAAGACTTGAGCTTGATCTTTGACTTGACTTGATCTTCACTTGATCTTGATCTTCGCTTCACTTGACTTGGATCTTGATCTTCGCCGGATCGGAGGGGCTTAGCACCTTGATCTCCAATTGGTGGCTATTACTTTTGAAGAACGCCGAATCGAAGGGAGAACCTTACTCTTCGATTTGGCGGCTGTTCTTCGCTTGAAGATGCTTGAAGTATTCAAAGGAGCACTGCTCGTATTCTTGATCTCTGGAATGAATGGAGGAGGGCTCCTTATATAGGTAAAGGGTGATGATGCCCCATAAATAACTCACAATATGATTGGTCCAGGCTGATTTGACCTGATTCTGCGTGCTTGAACCTTTCACTTACTTAGGCTTTAAGTCAGACTTATTTGACTGAGTCTGGCCTAATTATCAATTATTTTCCTTTAATAGGCAATAAAATTCAAGTGCCTACAGAGAGAAAGTGAGAACCCGTGTGATTAGCGTGGAAGATGATGCATGTAAAATAACAAGGCAGTGGAGCATAGTTAATAAGGGAGGAGAGAGAGAGAATTGCATATCCCATTTACATCCATCCAAGCCACTTATGAAACAAGGGAGGAGCTAGAGAGAGAGTTGGTCAAGTTAAAGTTAATTTTTCATTTATTCTCTCAATTTATTCACCTTCCACCTCCACCACTTCCCCGTCTTGTTTAGATAATTACTACAGTGTTATTTTAGAGAGGGAAAGAAAGAAATTAGAAATTTGTTGGTAGTGTAGTAGAGATATACGCAGAGGTAAGAGTATATATATATATATATATATATATATATATATATATATATATATATATATATATATGAATGATTGCATTGATTTGTAGGTGATTAATGCATCTTAATTATCTTTTGGCAGGTTGCTAGAGCAATTCTAAATAACGCTAATGCCAGAACAAAGGTGTATCTAATTTATGTAATGTCGCATATGTAGCCATTTTGCTAAAGGTAATTTGTTATGCCCCTTTTATCAATTTCTCAGTTTCATGCTGTCTGTCAATAAATTTGTAGTCAATAAAATTAGTTTATAAACCGACAAAATTTGGCCTTTTGTTTGATTAGAATTTACACAAATTGGCAGCTTCATTATCTTAGAATGAAGCACAGTTTCAGTTACAAAATAGCTCAATTACATTTGAGCCGGATTTACTAACTTGAAGCTTGTGTGGTAGGTATGAAGTGACGGTTGGCCAAATATATGAGAAATTCAGAGAAACATGTTTATGATGATTTTGGCATGGGCATAGAAGCCCTTTAGATGTTCTATACGGCATGTAGAAAATGTAGAATGACAAATTATAAGGGACAGGAGAGTGTTTAAGAAGAATTAAAGAGGAACTAAAATAAAATTTATATTACAGTAAGCATAAATGAGAAACGTGACATTTAGAACATGTGTTTCATTTTATCAATAATGAAGGGACATGAATTGCTTCTAATTGACCCACATTGAGATCATGACTTAGTTATTTTATTGTTAATGCCGATACAATGTGCTAGAAATGATTCTGGAAAACTCTTGTGAATTAAAACCAAAGTCTACTTGCTCCAGAATTACAGTAAAATGGCAAAAAATATCATGCGATTTGTGGGTTTCATTATTAGAGATGTTATAATTCAATTCTGATGTTAAGGGTTGGTGGGAAACAAAAATCTCCAATCTCACATGACTTTTTCAAATTGAATACTTGACATACATAGATAATACTTGTAGACTGCACACTCTACTTGAAAAGTTAAATATACATCTTACCATATCTGACATGTCTTCTTCTTCAAACATCGTTAACTAAATAATGTTTTTATGTTGCAGGAGCGTTATTGAAAAATTTTCAAGTTTCCAACACTTCAATGTTCAACTCCTTAATTGTTCTTGAAGCCAAAAAAAGGCAACGGTAACTATAGTTTTTAAAATTGTGTGCAGATAAAAAATTTAGTTATCATGTTTTCTAGGTGACTCTTTGACTGCTCAAATATTATGTTTGCCTGCATGACCTCTTTGGGCAATTGGAATAGGGAAGGTCGTTACTTCTTCACAAGCTGAGGATGTGAATTTCATATTAGTGGTCAAATATCATGCATCTCATTATTATTACTTACTTTATTGGGTACAATATTTTATTTTGGCACTTTTACATTGTTGTGAGTTTTAACCAACAGATCATCTTTATGAAAATTTAATTTCCTGTGAGATTGAATCTGAACATGATTTAAAATTCATTGCGGTTGAGATTTTATAATTCCATTGAATGAAGTAAATTGAAGGGTTGAAGATAAATTTTGTCCAAGGTCGGAATGACTACAGGCCAATGCTGGCGCAAAAGTTGTTGCAGTAATAAGAATTATTCATGGAGGTACTAAATGCAAAGGTTCTTTATCCAGTTCATTTTACATTTGCACTTCCAACTTCCAGACAAAGCTAAATTTGTGGAGGGGAAAAGTTGATCTAATAATTCATACTTTTGTATGATATATTGCCACATTCTCTCTCTCTATATAAATTTGAAATGGTAAACATTGGACGTGTTTTGAAATATTGAATTCAGCAAAGCAATGACAAATAATATTTTGTTTAATGAACAAGTTGATCGCCTATCTCAAATTTAATATCATCATGAGCCCCGTCGAGGGCAGGGAATGCGTCATGAATATGCCCCCAATAATACTCAACATCCTATTGTTTTCTCTTTAATTCTTGGCATGTTAAGCGGTAAAAATACGTAATGTAAAAGTTTAAAGTACGCTGCATTTCATCTTATTATACATGACATCAATTATTTTCTGGCAGTCAATTCACATGTTCTGTAAATGGAGCAAATTGTAAGGAGTTGGTTGTGTAGCCAGATATGGGCAGTGTTTTGGTTGGTGGGGCCTCTATAAACGTTAGTGTTTTGAATTTTTGTTTGAAATTCACCTTGGAATTGTTTTTAATCTCTTATTTTGCATCACAGCCTAAGTTCATTGATGTCATAAATTATCAACTCTGAAGAACAGTACCTAACTTGGCCAGCAAAAAAGGTACTTCACCTGATTTTGGAGATGTATATTTTATTATTAACGTTGTTTTGCCATCTCTTATTATATATATCTGCTTACCTCAAACCTTTTCTTATGGGAGTGATGGTCTTCTTTGTAAATATAATATCTTGTAATAATTAGATATTTTAAGTTTTACATGTCACTTTAAATGGAGATTCTAAAAATTCATACTGTAGAGACAAATGTAGGGTTTTACACTATATGCAAGGTGTTAACTTTTCTTCTCCTTTCCCCATGACGTTATGATCTTACAATCATATTTTCCTTTATTCATGAGTTTCCTCCAAAAAAATATAAAAAAATTGCTTAATGTATTGTAACTTCAAAGTGAGAAGTAGTCCTCAACTCCTCATTTTGTTAATAATTGGCATGGAGAGCCTCCATGTCTGTTTTTATAATGGGTCAGTTTGACACCACCTTGAATTTTGATATAATTTATTATTATTATCAACCCGCAGTATTTTGTTAAAGGCTTTAGAATACCAATAAGCTCGCCATTTCTTTTGTAATATAGTCTTGTAATCTCTGCACTTTACTGGTGAATTCCCAGTTAGTTAGTAATGTGTGCAATGTAGCCTCTCAGCACAGAAAGTCAACCAGTTAATTTCAAGCTACACTACATAATTCTTAGGTTCATTTACTTTGAAATTAAATGTTTGGGTTTCGCCTTTAATATAAAAAGTTCTTGGACTGCCATATTAACCTTTTAAGCACATAATTAGTGATTTTAATTGCTAGCTTACTTTTAGAGTCTTTTCTTACTTTCAGCATTATTATTTTGCAGGACTTGGGGAACGAAGACACCCCTGTCATGTGTTGAAAAATCTCATTCCAATATTGTGTTTGCATTTCATTCCCTCATTTTAGATGAAAATTTTCAATTAGAAAATGAAGCTTCAAAATATTGTCTTTTTCCCTTTTGTGGGTCGTTGAATGAAAGCCTTTGTGTGTTTCAACACCCTTTATGCCAATTTATATTACAACAAATGCATCACTAATATTCGCCCTACTCCAGTACCACTATTAATATTTACTAAATGATCTAAGTAGGGTCACCACCTTACGAAACCTGACACAGTCTTGTTGCATTTTTCTTTAGATTTACTATATGAATTTATGGTTCTATTAACAAGAATTCAAGCTAATGTAGGCAAAAGAAATACTTTGAGCAGAGGAAAAGGCAGTAACAACAAAAAAACAGCTGGTTTAGAAAGCTATTCTGATGGAAAAGGCTCATCCACTCTGCAGTGCGGAAAAAATAGATCGCTTGATATTCTTTGTCTTGAAAATATATCAACTTTAGCTCACAAACAAAAGAGCAGTTGCAGCGATGGTAATTGGGCTTTTCACTGAGGTTTATGGAATTAGAAATTCTTGTTCGCAAGCAAAATGATCATCTAGGATGTGTGTCTTCATTTTCGTTACATGATCATCAAATGAAAACATAGGATATGACATTCTTTTGGATTCATATATGTGTATATCTCAGTTCTTATGTGAATACTTTACTATCATATTTTTTATTTTTAAAGCATGATGAGAGCAATAAGATATTATAGTCAGTTAGTGTCTAAATGATAAATACTTAGCTATGAGGTTAGAAATATATTTGGATCTATGCTTCTGTTGTAAACCTTAGTCTAGTCTGGTGTATATGTATTCTCAATGTGGCACTTACCTTAGATAATATAAAAAGGGTAAAAATAATCTACAAGGGATGTTCATGATGCAAGTTGGATTGTTTTATCTGTGATTCGGTTTTACTTCTCTAACTTTTAGTTTGGTGTCAATCAACTTAAATTTTTTACCTTTTTATTATTGTCTATCCCACATTTTAATTAATTTTTATTTTCTTCTCCAAAAGCAAGGTACAACTCACAGCACAATGGCCTCGAATCATCAAGATGCACACCCTTCCCAAGTTAGTTTCCCCAATCACGGCATTCCGGTGGATCAATCTGATATAAATGATGAAAGTATGCTTTTGTCTTAATAACTTTATCCTCTACTTAAGATGATAGCTATTGGTCACTAATATTTATTCTCCTGTATTTATATCAGAAATTCCTCAAGCTACATCACGGAGGATGAATACTCTGAGAAGTAAGCAGGCTTCAATGTGAAATTATATCCTTTAAAGATACAAAATAACTACTTTATAAACAAGCTTATGCTTACATATAAGTTGACTGAAATTTTTTGTAATTCATACATTGACATTATCATGTTGTATTACATTGTCTCTTTACACTGTGTATTATGTCCATTTAAGATTTGTTTGGTTTGAGAGACAAGTGACTACTACATCTAGAGGGTTTTGGTACATTTACCTAATCGTAAAGAAGATATAGCTAGGAATCATAAAAAACTTGACTCTTTCAAGTTGTCCCCAATTAACCGTGGGTACCAATATCTATTGTTATTCTTGTTTCTTAATCTTTTATGTCATTACTAATTTAGAGATATAGTTAGCTTGTGATTCATTCTTTGGACTGTAATTTTTCCATTCCCTTATAGAGTACAATCTATTAGTGCAGTTTTGATGTCATACATCACAATTTATATCTCAAGATGATTAAATTCTATCTTTTTCTTCAATTTCCTCATAGATATCTGTCATTGATTTACTTGGTGATGACGGTGGAGCGAACAATAATGAAGAAAATTCTTCACATACAAAGGAAGCTCATACTTCATTTTTAGTTGAAGGTTATACATCTTCCAAGTAATCTTATAAATTGCCAATGCAGTTCATGCAAATATCCAATGTAAAGTATATGTGCACTACCTTGAGAAAAATATATGCAAATAGAAAATGAAATTCGCAGCAAAAGTCCTTGACTATGATGTCTCTTGGAATTGTATACATGTAGATATTCTAGCACCTTCAAATTTAACAAGACCTCAGTCCATGAAATTTGTATTGAAGCCTAATATTTTAGCACACAATTCCCACTGAAATACTGCTTATTCCATTTAGGTTTAGGTAAAGTGGAAATAGAGACTCCCGCTTACTGACCAGAGATACTAGACATGTATGATATTATCTTACTTTAGGTAGTACTTCTAGATCAGAACTAAAATAATTTCAATTATATTTAAGGTCATCCTTGTTATTTTTCTACTTGCCAGCTAATATTCTTTTCAGCACATGACCAGTTGATCAACCATAAATATTTTTTATGAATTCATTTTGTGCCTCAGGTTCAAGATGAGCGATGGAACTACACTTGTACCAGAAACAATTATGACTGTAATTTAAAAGTTCATTTTCTAACATTACTTTGTGTACATATGTCTCCTTTGTACATACGTCTATTCAGCTACGTTACATTGTTTATAAATAATGCGTGTACTTTGCTATTACTACATTCATATCTTCGAATTTATGTTACAACAAAACACAAATGTACTTTATAAATCACCTTTTAGCCCGAGTAATACCTCATGAAGTAAGGTACTTTACACTAGTAACAAAAATGTTTAAAATATATTATGAGCTGTCACTCGTGGGTGTGTATTATAATAAAAAATCATATCCAGTGTATTGTAGTATATTTGTGTGCTCATGGGATGAATTGTCCACACACGACACTACCTATACCTACTCATTTTAATGCAATTGTCCCCTCTCGTGCTTCTATTTTGCAAAACGTTTATAATTTTTTTCAACTTCACTAGATTTTAAAACCTAATAACAATAGTGATAATCTATATTAGTAGTAAGGATTAGCAATCGATTTCACGGTAAAATTGGGATTAGTTTTCAGTATAATGAAAGATTATTTTATAATACAATAGGCAACTATTAATTTGAATAAAAATAATACTCCATCCGTCCCAAAATAAACTTCACTCTTTCTACTTTTCACTTTCCACTTTCGTCCGTCTCACATTAAAATTCACCACCCAAAAAAGAAACATCACATCAATTTCCACCCCTGAAAGTTCATCTTAATTACTCCATTCGTCCCATAATAAACTTCATCATAACTGTCAAATAAAGGACGAAAATAATGGGGACATCATTATGTCAGTGTTGACCGCATTAAATGGGGTGGGTGGGAGCACATTTAAAATTTATCCCAAAAGTTAACATCATTTTCGTCACAAACTTCTCTCTCCTTTTCGTCCAAACTCCTCTCTCTTTCTCTTTCCTTTTCTTCCCAAAGCACAGTGTATCTCATCCCACCCATTTGTGGTCCCCCTTTCTCACTCTCTCTTCTCCATTTGCGGTCCCACCTTTATCCATCGGTCAGAACAGACATTTCCCGACGAGGGCGGATTCAGATGAAATTTGGCAACTATCCGAGATAATAAACACATAATCACACAAACCCTACCCCAACGTGTCACGTTTCGCCATAGAACCTACGCTCTGATACCAATTGTTGGAGTTTAGATCTTTTGGTTAATGTGAACCGTTAGGGTTCCATACGTTTCTACAGTAGAAGCAAGAAAACAAGAAACGCATTACCTTTCACCTGGGTATATTGAAGGAGACGAATTCTCGCCATCAGCCTGCGCAGCCTCACCGTTTTGGGCAAAACTCGCTCATCCGATATTGGATTTGAGTGATCTATGCGCCAAAACGATCCTCTTTTCCGTGACTTTCCATCAATATATCACATGTCCTTTTATGATATCTAAAAGAATCCTAGAAGGTGGTGGACAGTAGCAGCAAATAACCTTTCAGTCTTCTGCTGTATTCCCAAGTCCAATCTTGACGTCGTGTGGGCGACGATCTTCGAGATCTTCTCATTCTGCTGTTCCCTAACTCTCACTCACATGTTAGGCATTACCAATCTCCTAGATTAGGTTTCTGGACAGTTGAGATGACTTATATATGGGCTACAGTAGGGACCAGGAGGTGAAATTAGAGTTTGACCTCCATTGGGCTTAAGTATCCAAGCTTAGCCCAAAACTTATACTTAAGTCCAATAATAATAATATATACCACTAAAATATTATTATTGTACTACCGTTCTAATCCCATAATTACGTTATGGGTTCCTTCTTATTATGAACCCGTTAGTCTCCCCATGTTTAAGATATGCAATGTCCATTAATTAATTAAGTTACTGACAACTCAATTAATTAATATATCATCCAAGAGTAGTACCACTCAACCTCATTATCATGTCGGAATAATTCCACCTACAGAGTTTACATGATAATCCTTATGAGCTCCTCAAGGGTACATCATCAACTTATGACGGACACGGATTCCTTTTACAATCAACAACACACCATAGAGACATCACTACTTCTCAACTCACCGAGTTTGTTGATTTAATTACATGTAAATCTCACCCATTGATGAATCAAAGAAATACATACTGTCTTACATGTTGAGGTTATTGTATAGGGATTAAGAGCACGAACATCCATAATAACAGAGATCAAGTTCTTCTATAAGTCAGTATAAGTCGAACGATCTCAAGCAGTCCTGCTCAATACACACAAGTGCACTAATGTGATTCTATAGCCAAGACAAGCTAATACCAAACCACACTACAACCATCCCGATAGAGAGTCCCCATCTATCTCGGTTGTGAGCATCTGTTTATACTTATAAGGAAACCGATAGTATGATCTTCTGCGTGTTGTCGTACAATATATTATCTACAGTATAAAGTAAGTGGACTATTGCATCGTGCATATAAATAAATTATAAGAAGCAATCATTTGATCATATGATTCCCATTTCAAATAAATTGTTATAACATTGTTCATACTAAAGCTAGACTTTTAGTATATAATCCAACAGCAGCATGATGTTTCAATCGGCAGACCTGGCCAACATGGCAGAAGCAGCTAGGCACTTTGACGATGCCGAAGATCCGCAAAAGGTTTCGGTCAAGTCTGGAGAGTGAGTTCAGGGAGAGTCCATAGAGGTACCGAGCGAATCCATGGCATTTTCGTGTGGGATTGATGGATTATCGGGCTAGGTGAATTCTTGGGCAGCATAGACGAGCATGATTCGTGCTAATGGGCTACAAAAATCGTGTAGTTGTAGCCTATGGGCCAGCTGGGCAAGTTTTCTTGATTCAACAATTTATGCGTTAATTCATGATATATAACTGCATTAATTATTTTATTTGATGATTGTTGTTATATATGTGAAAAACATGTTCTATGTGATTTTTTTAAAATTGCTTAAAATAGAAGCATGCTAAAATGTGTATTTTATTATTGGAATATTATGTGCATATTAAAAACCCTCAGTGTTAAATAACTAATTGGGAGAGGGGATTGGTAATTAATTCCCGTGGCCTCCATTATTGGTTTGTAAGTGATGTAAGTAAACCTGCATGTTGGAAATAGGCCTTCCTCCACAACAGATGAGTTTATTCATGGATCACTGGTACAAACTTCTTTATGATGATTATAGGAAGTTATCCAAAAGCATGTGTACTTCTTCAACTGTACGGCACACAAGCTTGGGCCGCGGACATAGGATCAAATAATGGTGAACACTTAAGTGTAAATAATAAGTATCCTTCCCCACGGAGTCACTGCGGTTATTTGCATGGCTTAAAAGGAACCGACTATTAATTATTTTATCATAAAGTTAGGTTGAAAAGTGAAATTAATGAGTAAAATCTTCTCTTGTAAATGTTCGGGTTTGTATACGTCCATACTAACGTGGCATGCAAATTCACGGTGCTGAAGATGTTGGTGAATTTTATTTTATATTGTTTTGAGGGAATCAATATAAATTGATAACTTCGAAGTGTTTAATCTGTTTATTTAGTTATGATTCTTAGGATTTTCAAATGGCACTCAACTCACTTCCTGTTATACTTAAAGAACACAAACTTACTGGCACAAATTATGTTGTCTGGAAACGAAACATGGACATTGTTTTAACTGCTGAAGATTATATCTTTGTACTCACTGAGGAATGTCCTCCGGAGCCTATTGTTGACTCTACTGAAGATCAAAGAGCTGCTTATAATAGGTGGCTCAAAGTTGATAGGATGTGTCTAAGTGCTATATTTTGGCTTCTATGTCAAATGTGCTTCAAATTCAGCATCAAGCTATGAACACCGCCTATGATATGATGCAGAATTTTAGGGAACTCTTTGGGCACTAGAGTCGTCCTGCTAGGTCGAAGGGCATGTCTGTACTAATGAACACCAAAATGGCTGAGGGCACTTCCGTAAGGGAGCATGTCCTTAGGATGATGGGCCAACTCAATGAGTTGGAGGTTTTTAGAGCTGAAATCGATGGGGAAACCCAAGTCGATATCATACTCCAAAGCTTGCCTAGGAGTTTTGAGGAGTTTCTCCTGAACTACGGTATGAACAAATATTTGTACACGTTGGCAGAACTTGTGGTGGCGGAAGAACTGTTTCGTCATGTTCTTCAGGTTCATGTTGCTGAAAATGATGCTTATCCTAGGACGAGAGGCGGTAGGAATAAGAAGAAGCAAGAAAATTAAACACCGGTGAACCAAGTGAAAGCAAAGGCTGGTGCGGTCAAGAAGCCTAAAGGCGAGTGCTTCAAATAAAAACAGCCGGGTCACTACAAGGCTGACTACCCTCTTCTGAAGGAGAACAGGACTGGTAAGTCTTTTATACTAGTTGTTGAATTGTGTTTAGCTGTTGTATATGCTGACACTTGGTGTGTAGATACAGGAGCCACTGACCATGACTGCAATTCTTTGTAGGGGTTCCATCAAATCCAACAGCTTAGTGATGGGGAGATTACCAAACTCATGGGAAATGCTATAAGAGTAGTCGCTGTTGCAATGAGAGACGTCTATTTATTTTTCAATAAAAATAAAACTCTTGTTTTGAGGAATTGTCTTTATGTACTTTATTTTAGAAAGAATTTAATTTCGATTTCTAAATTGTTTATGGATGGTTATTCTGTTTCTTTTAATGACAAGGTTGTTTTAAGGAAAATCGAATTTTTATCTGTGATGGTGCATTGCTAGATAATTTGTATACTCTTAATCCAATTACTCCCACAGTGCAACAAATTGAATTGAATGATACATCTACTAATAAGAAAAAAGAACCTTCGAAAATGAACCAAACATATCTTTAGCATCTAAGACTGGATCATATTAACTTGAGTAGAATTCAAAGGTTGATAACTAATGGACCTCTGAGTTCATTAGTAGTGGAAAATTATCCAACTTGTGAATCTTGCTTGGAAGGAAAAATGACCAAAAGGCATTTTAAGGCAAAGGGGTATAGAGCCAAAGATCTGTTGGAATTGGTTCATTATGATTTATGTGGTCCTATGTCTGTCCAGGCAAGAGGTGGTTATGAATACTTCGTCACTTTTATTGACGATTATTCTAGATATGGATATATTTATTTGATGCGCCGCAAGTCTGAGTGCTTTGATAAATTCAAAGAGTACAAGATTGATGTGGAAAAGTAACTTGTAAAATATATCAAGACACTACGATCTGATCGTGGTGGCGAATACCTCTTGGGAGAGTTTAGGAATTATTTATCGGAGGAATGGATTGAATCCTAATTGTCTGCACTAGGCACACCCCAACAGAATGGTGTAGCGGAAAGAAGGAATAGGACTCTTAAAGAAATGGTAAGATCAATGATGAGTTATTCGGAATTACCAAATTCATTTTGGGGATAAGCCTTAGAAACAGCGACTTACATTCTTAACTTAGTACCTTCTAAATTGGTAGCTTCCACACCCATTGAATTGTGGACTATGCAAAAGCCTAGTCTGAAACACTTTCGGATTTGGGGTGCTCCGGCACATGTGTTGAACACGGATACTGATAAGTTATAATTGCGTACGGAAGTTTGTCTGTTTATAGGATATCCTAAAGGAACGAAGGGTGGTTTGTTTTATAATCCAAAGGACCAAAAGGTGATCTTTAGCACAAACGTTAGATTTTTGGAAGAGGATTATGTAATGAACAACAAACCCATGAGTAAAATTATTCTAGATGAAGTAAGAGAGAAAACAACAAACATAATACCAACTGTACAAGAGGATATACCACTGGACACTGCACCACGTGTCATAACTGATACACAATTGCCTGCGGAGCCTCGTCATAGTAGGAGGGTTGTGAGACAACCGGAAAGATTCATGGGATTGGGAGTTATCAGACTTGGTCCCTAGTGAACATGAAATCGATCCATGGAATTACAACGAGGCATTGCATGATAAAGATGCTCAATCATGGCAAAAGGCTATGAAATCTGAAATAGAATCCATGTATTCTAATCAAGTCTGGGAGCTTGTAGAACCACCCAATGGTGTGAAAGCTATTAGATGCAAGTGGGTCTATAAAAGAAAAAGAGGATCTGACAGAAAGGTGGAGACCTTTAAAGCAAGCTTGTTGCTAAAGGATATACTCAAAAAGAAGGAATCGATTATGAGGAAACCTTCTCGCCTGTGGCCATGCTTAAGTTAATCCGGATTCTTTTTTCTATTGCTGCTCATATGGATTATGAGGTATGCCAAATGGATGTCAAGACAGTTTTCCTAAATGGAAGTCTTTAGGAAAACATCTATATGAAGCAACCAGAGGGATTCATTGCAATGGGCGAAGAGCATCTTGTGTGTAAGCTTAATAGGTCCATTTATGGATTGAAACAAGCTTCAAGATCATGGAACATCTGTTTGATGAAGTAATCCAGTCATATGGATTTATTCAATGTCTGGATGAATCATGTGTGTACAAGAAGTGTGACGGAAATGTAGTGGTATTTCTTGTACTCTACGTGAATGATATTCTTCTAATTGGAAACGATGTAAAGGTATTGTCGGGCGTAAGGGTATGGCTTCCCAAGTAGTTTGAAATGAAGGACTTAGGAGAAGCCGGACACATTCTAGGGATCAAACTAATAAGTGATCGCAAGAAGAGAATGTTGTGCTTGTCCCAAGCTCCATGCATTGATACAATCCTGACTAATTTTAGCATGCAAGATTCCAAGAAAGGTTTTCTACCTTTCAGACATGGAATACCTCTATCTAAGGAAATGTGTCCTAAGACACAACATGAAATAGAGGAGAAGAAGCTGGTCCCTTATGCTTCGGCAGTAGGAAGCCTCATGTATACTATGCTATGTACGAGATCGGATATTTGTTATGCCGTGGGCATGGTCAGTAGGTATCAAAGTAATCCAGGACAAGGGCATTGGACTGCGGTAAAGCATATTTTGAAGTGTCTGCGAAGGACTAGGGATTATGTGCTGGTTTACCAGGCAGATACTTTGTTACCTCTGGAATATACTGATTCGGATTTACAGTCAAATTGGGATGCTAGTAAATCCACCTCGGGTTATGTGTTTACTTTTTGAGGAGGAGCCATAATATGGAGGAGTGTAAAGCAGAAATGCGTTGCTGACTCCATCATGGAAGCTGAATATGTAGCAGCTACTGAGGCAGCTAAAGCAGCAGTATGGCTTAGGAACTTCTTAATGGAGTTGGATGTGATTCTTGGTTTGCCCAAATCGATCACAATTTATTGTGATAATAGTGGTGCAGTAACAAACTCGAAGTAAACACATTGAGCTCAAGTACCACCTGATACGAGACATCATTAAAAGAGGGGAGGTCATTGTCACTAAGATTTCATTGGAGGATAACCTAGCTAATCATTTTACTAAAAGCCTCCCAGCGAAAGCGTTCGATGGCCATATAGAAGGAATGGGGATTAGATGCGTGTCTGCAGATATGGCTGCATAGTCTTTTAGTATAAGGGAGAGATTGTTAGATTGTATACTAAAAGTTTGGCTTTTTGTATGAAATAATATTTTAACAATTTATTTGAAATGAGAATCATATGATCAAACATTTTGCATATTATAATTTATTTATATGTTTGTGCAAAAGTCCATTTAATTTATACTGTAGATAATATGTTGTACGACGACACGCGGAAGATCATATTATCGGTTTCCTTATAAAGTATGAACAGATGCTCATAACCGAGATAGAAGGGGACTCTCTATCTGGATGGTTGTAGTGTGATTTGGTATTAGTTTGTCTTGACTATAAAATCCATTAGTATGCTTTGTGTGTATTGAGTAGGACCACCTGAGATCGTTCGTCTTATACTGACCATATAGAAGAACTTGATCTCTGTTAGTATAGATGTTCGTACTCTTAATCCCTATACAATAACCTCGACACGTAAGGCAGTATGTTTTTCCTTTCTTCATCAATGGGTGAGATTTACATGTAATTAAATCAACAAACTCGGTGAGTTGGGAAGTAGTATTGTCTCTATGGTGTGCTGTTGATTGTAGAAGGAATCCGTATCCGACATAGGTTGAAGATGTCCCCTTGAGGAGCTCATAAGGATTATCATGTAAATCTTGTAAGTGGATTAATTCTGGCATGATATTGAGGTTGAGTGGTACTACTCTCGGATGATATATTAATTAATTTGAGTTGTTAGTAACTTAATTAAGTAATGGGGATTGTATAATTTAGACATGGGGAGACTGTCGGGCTCATAATAAGAAGGAGCCTATGACATAATTATGGGATTAGAACGGTAGTGCAGTAATAATATTTTAGTGGACTATATTATTATTATTGGACTTAAGTATAAGTTTTGGGCTAAACTTGGATACTTAAGCCCAATGGAAGCCCAACTCTAATTTCTCCTCCTGATCCCTGTTGTAGCCCATATATAAGTCATCTCAACTTCCTGGAACCCTATTCTGCGTGTCTCTTTTGACGTGAAATAGGAGAGCGAAGCAGATTGAGAAGATCCTAAAGATTGTTGCCCACAAGACGTCAGGATTATACTTGGGAAATACAGCAGAAGATCAAGAGGTTGTTCTCTGCAACTGTTCTTCATCAGCATACCCTGGTGAAAGGTAATACGTTTCTGATTTATTACTTATGCTGGATTAGAAATGCATGGAACTCTAACGGTTCACTCTAACCAAACAATCGAAAGCTAACACCAGCATCATTGCAAGTTTCAATGAAATGTGCTATATGTTGCCTTGGGTTGCCTTTGCCATCAAATTGTTGGAACTTGGGGGGTTGATAGTTCGATGGCATCTTTAAGTTGTCAACCCTTCTAGTATAAGGCTTAGCATAAGTGAATGAAGGCTTGGAGCTCTCTTATAATTGGTCCTTCATTGTGCCAAGTATAATACTTTTTAGTTGGCTGATAGGAACCTTTCCATCATGGGAAATGTTCAATTCTTCTTCAATCACCTTTTTCCCTGTCGACTGACGTTTCGCGGAATCATATACTTCATTTTCAGCATCTTCATATTGCTTTTCGTTTGCCTGGCTTATTTCGGCACCAGCTATTTTCTCCATTAGTTTGAAGATCAAAGTACTTTGTTCTAGGTTCTGTTCGGCAAGTGCAGCAACGGATTCAATTAAGCTTGCCAATTGTTCTTCGACAGACGAAATGTTTGTTGCCATAGTCGAGGCTATGGATGAATAACACAATTGACTTTCTTCAGGTAGAGGAGTTGAGCCAGTAAGGTTGCCTTCTTCATTTTCATCATCCTTATCATTATAGGGTATTCCTTTGGGGATAACTCCAAGAAGTTGACTCCAAAGAGACTTCAGACCGAATATTCTTTGACATG
Source organism: Pogostemon cablin (assembly GCA_023678885.1). Classification (NCBI taxonomy): domain Eukaryota; kingdom Viridiplantae; phylum Streptophyta; class Magnoliopsida; order Lamiales; family Lamiaceae; genus Pogostemon; species Pogostemon cablin. The sequence goes on along the minus strand of CM043008.1, from coordinate 8,263,228 downwards.
CTTCTGGTTGTAACATTAACGTCTTCAATTTGTAGTTCCGAAGACTTGGAGATAGAAGCTGATCTGTTGACTTTGACTCTTAGCGGAACCATCTTACTTTGCTTCTGTGAAGAGAAGATGAGAGGTATAAACTGTCCCATTAGGTGTACCAAAATTTATAACAACAAAAATTGTATTTATTAAATAATAAACACAAAAGAAATTACAATGATAATCCAATGTAGATTGAACTTGAGAATGAGTAGACAGGTTCTATTTATCCTCTGATTCCTCTCTTGAGTTGACTTCTTTGATTTTATCAACTTTCGGAGCTAGATCTTCGAATAAAGCTTGTTCGAACTCGGGTTTGGGGCTTTAGAAAGTTCGTATGGAAGAGTCGAGCCAAAATTTAACAACAAAGTTTTTATTTATTAAATAATAAACACAAAAGAAATTACAATGATAATCCGATGTGAATTGAACTTGAGAATTGAGTAGACAACTTCTATTTATCCTCTGACTCCTCTGTTGAGTTGAGTTCTTTGACTTTATCAACTTTCGGAACCGGATCTTTGGATGAAGCTTGTCCGAGCTCGGGTTTTGGGTTTTAAAATGTTCGTCTGGAGGGGTCGAGCCTTTGTTCGGATCGAATGTTGACTTTAAGAAACTTCTGCGAAGAACGCCGTCCAATTTGGTAGAACGTTGTTGACTTCACGGTTAATGAATTTGATTTGAAAAATGTCGGATCGGAGAGGTTTAGCACCTTGATCTCTGATCGGGGACTTTTTTTTACTTGAATATAACTTGAACTTGACTTGAAGATCTTGAGTTCTCTTGACTTGAAGATCTTGAACTTGATCTTCGACTTGGTCTTTGACTTGACTTGGTCTTGATCTTAACTTGGATCTTGAACTTGATCTTCAGTTGACTTGGATCTTGATCTTCACTTGATCTTTGCTTGATCTTGATCTTCACTTGACTTGATCTTGATCTTCACTTGATCTTCGCTTGATCTTGATCTTCACTTGACTTCATCAAACTTGGATCTTCGCTTGAATTCATCAAACTTTGTGAGCTAAAGTCGATATATTTTCAAGACAAAGAAGCGATCAGTTTTTTCCGCACTGCAGAGTGGAATAGCCTTTTCCATCAGAATAGCTTTCTAAACCAGTTGTTTTTTGATATTGCTGCGTTTTCCTTTGCTCAAAGTATTGCTTTTGCCTACATTAGCTTGGATTTTTGTTAATAGAACCACAATTTCATATGATAAATTTAAAGAAAATGCAACAACACAGTATCAGGTTCTGTAAGGTGTTGACCCCGCTTAGAACATTTAGTGAATATTACTTAGAACATTTAGTAAATATTAATAGTGGTACGGGAGTAGGGTGAATATTAGTGATGCATTTGTTGTAATATAAATTGGCATAAAGGGTGTTGAAACACATAAAGGCTTTAATTCAACAACCCACAGAAGGGAAAAAGATAATATTTTGAAGCTTCATTTTCTAATTGAAATTTTCCTTCCAAAATGAGGGAATGAAATGCACACACAATATTGGAATGAGATTGGTCGGCACATGACGAGGGGTGTCTTCCGCTCCACAAGTCCTGCAAAATAATAATGCTAAAAGTAAGCAAAGACTCTAAAAGTAAGTTAGCAATTAAAATCACAAATTATGTGCTTAAAAGGTTAATATGGCAGTCCAGGAACTTTTATGTTAAAGGCGAAACCCAAACATTTAATTTCGAAGTAGATGAAACTAAGAATTATGCAATGTAGCTTGAAATTAACTGGTTGACTTTCTGTGTGGAGAGGCTACAGTACACACATCACCAACTGGGAATTCACCAGTAAAGTGCAGCGATTACATGACTATCTTTCAAAAGAAATGGCGAGCTTATAGGTATTCTAAAGCCTTTAACAAAATGATGTGGGTTGATATTAATAAAAAATTATATCAAAATTCAAGGTGGTGTCAACTGACCCATTATGAAAATGGACATGGAGGCTCTCCGTGCCAATTATTAACAAAATGAGGAGTTGAGGACTACTTCTTACTTACAAGTTACAATACATTAAGCAATTTTTTATATTTTTTTGTAGGGAACTCATGAATAAAGGAAAATATGATTGCAAGATCATAACGTCATGGGGGAAGGAGAAGAAAAGTTAACACCTTGCATATAGTGTAAAACCCTACATTTGTCTCTACAATATGGTTTTTTAGAATCTCCATTTAAAGTGACATGTAAAACTTAAAGTATCTAATTATTACAAGATGTTATATTTACACAGAAGACCATCACTCTCATAAGAAAAGGTTTGAGGTAAGCAGATGTATATAATAATAGATGGCAAAACAACGTTAATAATAAATTATACAACTCCAAAATCAAGTGAAGTACCTTTTTTGCTGGCCAAGTTAGGTACTGTTCTTCAGATTTGCTAATTTGATGACATCAATGAACTCAAGCTGTGATGCAAAACAAGAGATTAAAAGCAATTCCAAGATGAATTTCAAACAGGAATTCAAAACACTAATCTTTAAAGAGGCCCCACCAACCAAAACATTGCCCATATCTAGCTACATAACTAACTCTTTGCAGTTTGCTCCATATATAGAACATGTGAATTGACTGCCGAAAGAAATTGATGTCATGTAAAATAAGATGAAATGCAGCGTACTTTAAACTTTTATGTTGCGTATTTTTTACTGTGTAACATGCCAAGAATTAAAGTGAAACAATAGGACTTGGGTACTATTGGGGGCATATTCATGAGGCATTCCCTACCCTCAACAAGGCTCGTGATGATGTTAAATTTGAGATAGGCGATCAACTTGTTCCTAAAACAAAATATTATTTTCCATTGCTTTGCTGAATTCAATATTTCAAAACATGTCTAATGTTTACCATTTTAAATGTATATAGGGAGAGAATGTGGCAATATATCATAAAAAAGTATGAATTATTAGATCAACTTTTTCCCTCCACAAATTATAGCTTTGTTTGGAAGTTGAAAATGCAAATGTAAAATGAATTGGATAAAGAACCTTTGCATTTAGTACCTCCATAAATTATTTTTATTACTGCAACAACTTTGGCGCCAGCATTGGCTTGTAGTCATTCCGGCCTAGAACACCATTTATCTTCAACCCTTCAATTTACTTCATTCAATGGAATTATAAAATCTCAATCACAATGAATTTTAAACGTTCAGATTCAATCTCACAGGAAATTAAATTTTCATAAAGATGATCTGTTGGTTAAAACTCACACCAACGTAAAAGTCGCATGAAATTAAATCTTCATAAAGATGATCTATTGGTTAAAACTCACACCAACGTAAAAGTGCCAAAATAAAATATTGTACCCAATAAAGTAAGTAATAAAAATGAGATGCATGATATTTCACCACTAATATGAAATTTACATCCTCAACTTGTGAAGAAGTAGTAACTTTCCATATTCCAATTGCCCAAAGAGGTCATGCAGGCAAACACAATATTTGACCAATCAAAGAGTCACCTGGAAAACATGATACCTAAATTTTTTATGTGCACACAATTTTAAAAACTGTAGTTACCGTTGCCTTTTTTTTTGCTTCAGGGACAATATAGGAGTTGAACGTTGAAGTGTTGAAAACCTGGAAACCTTTCAATGAAGCTCCTGCAACATAAAAACATTATTTAGTTAACTCTGTGTGGAGAATTACTATTTAAGAAGACATGTCATAGATGGTAAGATGTATATTTAACTTTTCAAGTAGAGTGTGCATTCTACAAGTATTATCTGTGTATGCCAAGTGTTCAATTTGAAAAAGTGATGTGAGATTGGAGATTTTTGTTTCTCACGAACCCTTAACATCAGAATTGAATTATAACATCTCTAATAATTTTGCCATTTTATTGTAATTCTGCAGCAAGTAAACATCGGTTTTAATTCACGGAGTTTTCAAGAATCATTTCTAGCACACTGTATCGGCATCAACAATAAAATAACTAAGTCATGATCTCAATGTGGGTCAAATAGGAGAAATTCATGTCCCTTCATTATTGATGAAATGAAACACATGTTTTAAATGTCACGTTTCTCATTTATGCTTACTGTAATATAACTTTTATTATAGTTCCTCTTTAATTCTTCTTAAACACTCCCCTACCCCTTATAATTTGGGTCATTCTACGCTTTCACACGCTGTATAGAACATCTGAAGGGCTCCTGTGCCCATGCCAAAATCATCATAAACATGTTTCTCTGAATTCTCATATATTTGGCCAACCGTCACTTCATACCTACCACACAAACTTCAGTTTAGTAAATCCGGCTAAAATGTAACTGAGCTATTTGTAACTGATAATGTGCTTCATTCTAAGATAATGAAACTGCCAATTTGTGTAAATCCTAATCAAACAAAAGGCCAAATTTTGTCGGTTTATAAACTAATTTTATCGACTACAAACTTGTTAACAGACAACATGCAATTGAGAAACTGATAAAAAGAGGCATAACAAATTACCTTTAGCAAAATGACTTCATATGTGACATTGACATAAATCAGATGCACCTTCATTTGGTATTAGGGTTCTCTAGGATTGCTCTAGCAACCTGCCTAAAGATAAATAAGATGCATTAATCACCTATAAATCAATGCAACCATTCATAAATGTAAAAGGCCAATAACTTATCAAGTCAAAAAAAATATCTCAAGACAAACAAATGTTTTCAGCAAAAAATTTTGAATCAATGGTTGATATATAAATTAAATAGAAATTCTCATCACCCAATCACCATATATGATTCCTTCATTTCCTTGTAATAGTTTTACTATTATATAACATAGAGTGGATGAGAGAGAGGGGGCCAGTGGGGTGAGGGATTTCACGATGGTGGTGGTGGGATAAGATTGAAGGGGTTGTGGGTGGCGGTGGTGAGGCCTTCACGGACTCTCTCTCCTCTGCATTTCTCACAAACTGGTTTTGATTTTGATACCGATGAAGACAATGAGAATTATTCTTCTGCATGGTTTTGATTTTGATACAGATGAAGACGATGAGAATGATTCTTCTGCGGATCCACAATCTCAAACCCTTGTTCTTCTTCTCTCCTTATAACAGCTTTCAATTCTCCCTCTCTCTCCTCCAATTGCATCTCCAAAACCCTTCTGCCATTCAAATCCCCAAATTCAATCTTCAAAATTATATATATATATATATATATATATATATATATATATATATATATATATATATATATATATATATATATATATATATCTATACATATCTATTCTAGGTATTATCTTATCTAAAGCTGTGTACAGAGATGGGCTAGCTAGGCTTAGTTTTGTGTAATTTTGAAGATTGAATTTGGGGATTTGAATGGCAGAAGGGTTTTGGAGATGCAATTGGAGGAGAGAGAGGGAGAATTGAAAGCTGTTATAAGGAGAGAAGAAGAACAAGGGTTTGAGATTGTGGATCCGCAGAAGAATCATTCTCATCGTCTTCATCTGTATCAAAATCAAAACCAGTTTATGAGAGACGCAGAGGAGAGAGAGTCCGTGAAATATTTATATATATATATATATATATATATATATATATATATATATATATATATATATATATATGTATATACTCTTACCTCTGCATATATCTCTGCTACACTACCAACAAATTTCTAATTTCTTTCTTTCCCACTTTAAAATTAACAACACTTGCAGTAATTATCTAAACAAGACGGGGAAGTGGTGGAGGTGGAAAGTGAAGAAATTCAGAGAATAAATGAAAAATTAGCTTTAACATGACCAACTCTCTCTATAGCTCCTCCCTTGTTTCAGGATAGGCTAGGATGGATGCAAATGGGGTATGCAACACACTCTCTCTCCCCTCCCTTATTAACTCTGCTCCACTGCCTTGTTATTTTACATGCATCATTTACCACGCTAATCACACGGGTTCTCACTTTCTCTCTCTTGTTTTGCATTTTCTGAGTTTTGATTTTTGACTTAGAGTTGATGATCAGTTGGGGTTTGATTTCCAAATCTCTACATAGAGGGAACCTAATGGCTACTAATTAGTAATTTATAAAGGCATCAACTAAGATTGTTTACCCGAATACGTACGGTGACACTGCCGGAAGGAACGACGGACCTCAGAACCGGATGAGCGGCTATCACTTCAAGGAAGATGAAGCGACGGGGTGCCTTTACTGGTGGAATCGCAATCCGAAGTAAGAAGGAAGATGGCGTACAGCAGCGTGAAGCGGCGGAGTTGGCAAGACAGGGTAAGAAGAGCAGTGGGATTGTGCAGTGAAAATCGGTGGGCGGTAAGAAGAGTAGAAGAGTGAAAGGAAAAAATAGAAGACAATAAAATAAAACACGTGTTTGGTGGAGGAGATGTGATGGGTGTACGTGGGTTAATTTGGTGTATAGGGGGAGCGGTCTACCAGGGGTTTATGTGACCAAATTGTTTTGATTCGCCGTTTCTTGTGATTCTTAGCACTACTATCACAAAATATGACTCGTATCTAAGGAGATGATTATCATCAAACCTTAAACACCAAAGTAATACAATTTCATCTTAAGGGGGAAGAGTCTAGCTCTACTCAAATTCATTCTAATTTTTTATTGTCAACTTTATTCTAATTAACGTATTAAAACGAAGCCCAAATTTATTCCTACTATTTGTCATTTCTAAAGTATTGGATATATATTGATATGATCATATTCCATAATCCTGTATAAAAAGTAATCCTATACTTCTTCGTTAGTACTCAGGAAGTAAAATAAAAACAAGTATTGTAATTCATGATATACATTGTTTGGAAGTAGTGTTTGCAAACATGCAACATTGATTCAACATAAATGAGAAGCCCAATGTAAGATGGGGTGTTGAGATGCACAAAATCGACATATCTCCATGGTTTAAAGCAGTATTTGTGTATTTTTGGGTGACTTTGTCTATAACCTGGGAGCTGGAAGAGCCTTGGGAGTATCCCACGGGGCAACGATGTGCTGGCGTGTGATCTCGCTTAGCGAACGACACCCACTCAATGCCATAGTAAGCTCGAACTCGTCCCTCAACATCTGCAGTACTTTTCTAACCCCGGCTTCTCCTTCAGCAGCCAACGAGAACACCACGGGTCGCCCAATCTGTTCACAAACGCCAACAAATATGTACTTTAGTTAACAAACTTCTTTTTTTTTTTAAGCCTCAAGTGCGATTTTTTGCAATCATGCATGAGTTTTACTTACGAAGATGCCGGAGGCTCCTAGAGCCAATGCCTTGAAGACATCCGTTCCACGACGCACCCCTCCATCCAAGAAAACAGGTACTCTGCCTTGTGCAGCTTTCACAACCTGACATTGTAACATATGGTTAGTGCCTAGTGAGATTGTTAGATTGATAAATGTAGCTCTTTATTGAGATGGATGGGATACCTCTTCAAGAACCATTATAGTGGCGGGGACGTAATCAAGCTGGCGCGCGCCATGGTTGGATACAATGATACCTGCTGCTCCATTCTGGATTGAAATCCTTGCTGTCAATCATTGCAATGATAATGGTTTAAATGAGAATTATTATGTGATATGATGGTTAAAAGAACATTATCACGCAGTTTTAGCACTTACTATCTTCAGCAGTGAGCACTCCTTTCACCAGGATAGGCAGTGAAGTAATGGTTTGGAGCCACTTCACATCCTGCCAAATTACAGAAAAACCATTCACATTTTTATGAACATGTTTCATATATTCATTCTTTGGAAACTAGGGGACGAACTGGTTTACCTTCCAGCTCAACGTTCGATCAATTTGACCCGCAACATATGAAGCTAATCCAGAGTCATCAGCCTATTACACAAAATGTGAGTCGAAATGTGAGTTGAAACAAAGCATTAACCTCTTTTTAATGAACTTGTCGTCGCAATCACTTACTTTATCCATGGTCCCAAGATCCAATCCCTCAAAATTCTTCAATGTCAAATTTGGTGGCAAGGTAAATCTGCATGAATCACAATCTGAATGGTCATTTAACAAACCATTATCTAAATTAGTATTACATTTAAGTTCCATGTGATGTTTGGAGCGTGTTTCAACCTGTTCTTGATATCAGCTTCTCTACGTCCCAATCTTGGGGTATCAACAGTGAGAGCTATGGCCTTGAAACCTGCCTTTTCAGCTCTCCTCACAAGCTGCTCCACAACATTTCTATTCTTGTACACCTGAACAGAATTCAACAGTAAACTCCGCCCCATAAATTCATGCAGATGTTATTAGCATAAAAGATATCAGTTCGTATTCGATCAAAAATAGTACTTACATAAAGCTGGAAGAACCGTATTCCAGGTCCAGTAGAAGCAACTTCCTCAACACTAGAAGTAGCCCATGAAGACAATGTCTGAAGCAAAATTAAGCACTTTCAATGTCTCAACAATAATAGTAGGAAATGTGTATTCAAATATCACAGAAATATGTAATCATAAATATTTCAGATAGGATACTCTTAACATAGATGAAACATGAACCGTTATATAATATAGAAAATTTGAGTTGAATACGAGAAGCCAAACCATGATTGTTCCAGCTGCTGATGAGGCTCTAGCTGTAGCATACTCTCCTACATAATAAATCATCAGTGAATTAGCAAATTAACAATTGAATCCACATGGCCTGTACTGTTATGTGGGCAATAACTTATCTTATTCCATAGGTGGTGAAAATCCATAATTTAGGAACTACTTTTGAATATTTAACCCTCTAAAACACAATATATCTAAGATGTCCATCATTTGCATTACTACATGTTCAATTTGCAAGCAACATCTAAATAAAAACTCAAAACCGTTAATTATACCATCAGGGTGAGCCATTTTCTGCATAGCACTTGGGGCAATCATGATGGGCATTGAAATCTTGAATCCCAAAACAGTAGTTGTCAAGTCAATCTTGCTAACATCAATTAGAATCCTTGGCCTAAATCTGCATATTGTTTCATATGCATCACCACAAGAAACCAGCAAACATAACCAATTAAATAAATCAAAAGACTTAAAGAAAGAAAGTTACAGAATCTTTGAGAAAGCATTCTCATTCTCAGCCAGAGTCCACTGGTCCTCTGCACCAGATGCATAGTAGTCATACACCATCTTTGGCAATTTGTCCTTTGCAATGGCCTGATACTCTGAAACATTTGTAACTTCTGCCATTGTTGAGATTGAATTCTTCTCCCTTCACAGAAATATAATCTTGATCAAAATATGAAAGTTTGAATGACAGTTAAAAATACATGAGACAAATCAACTCCTTCCCTAAATCAGAACTCACCCTTTTCACCCAAATCAGAACCCACAAATTAAAACTAATGAGAAAAGTGAGTGGAAAAAGTAGAAAGGAATAGAAGCAAGAAATACAGATAATAGGATTTTGATAAGGAAGAAGACAAATGGAGGAAGAGTGGCAGAGAATTGAAGATGGGGTGTGGAAAATTCCAAAACATATCGGATTAGGGTTCGACGTTTGCCACATGCCTTAATCTCTGCTTCAATTTTTTCTCCATTATCCTCAATATGTGTGTCCATTTTTTTCTTGATTATCATCCTTCTGCTGTAATGGTATTAGAAGAAGTGCACTTTATTTTGTAATTCTAGAACACGCTTTACCTTTTCTATTAGCACTTTAGTTGGTTAGTTAAATAGGATTAGAGAAGTTAATAGCTGATTCTATAAATACCAGCTGAATGTGTAACAGGCTCAAAGAAGATCATAATTCAGTTTCCATATTTTTCATTTAGCCTTTCTCGCACCTTCTTCCTTGATCACCCACACACACGGCCGCCCATATTTGATCGATTCACCAAAAGTAATTGCTCAAGGATTCCTAGCGACAAAAAGGTAATTGCTCGAGGGTTCCTAGTTTGTCGCTGATTATTTGGAATAAGTTTTGGATATTTAAGAGCTGGTGCCCTGTGTGTGACATCTGCTTGCAACCTTCTCCACACAATGCATAATCACTACACACACTGCGCATGCGAACTCTTCCGCTCATTTTTTTCAATTATTTCTGTTTTTATCATGGGATTAAAATCCGAAAATATTATCGTAATTAGAGATTTTTTTAAAAAAAAAAAAAACTCAAATTTTCATTTTTAATACTTTCTACATTTTCATTTAATTCACAAACATAGAACTCTATTTGACAAATGGAGGATAAAATCATGCCGCCATTTTACATTACAAGAAATCCTTCAATTCCACGATGTACCTTTCAACCTAATTCCAGAATTGAATTTATGTTTTAATAAATTTTTATTTTATTTTCTTTTGTTTTTTGTTTAAATTTTCAGATAAATATAATTAATAAAAATTTTAAGACATAAGTAACAGTTGAGTTTTTTTTTTTAATTTAGAGAAACGGTCACATGAGTTGCACGTGATCGTTTTTCGACAAAAATTGGACAAATTGAAAGTAAACTTACAGTTGTGGTATTAAATTTATACAAATATATTTTTCGTCACAAAATTTAAAGTTTTAAAAGATTATGAGACTGAACAAATTTTTAACTCAATTAATCATCACATCTAATAAATGGCAAAAATGAACTATACTTTAAAGTATTGTTCGAAAACACATCCAATTTCTTTAAAAGAACCTCACTTTTAATTCATAGATTTGTAAAATATATTATAAATTGGATGTGTTTTGTAATAATGTTTAATAGTGTTTTTATATTTTGCAATTTTTATAAAATGGAATTAATTAATTTATATTAAGAATAAAGTTAGTAGATGTTTTTTTATTTGAAATTTACTCTTTCTAGAAATATAAATAAGTAAATTCTTGAGGGTATTAAAAAAAAATTCTCTCTGTCATATAAACAAATTCTTACTTTTTATTTTTAATATTATACATCTTATAAATAAGGTCACATTCAAATAAAGAAATTTTTTTCAATTCAATAACTGTACAATATATTTTGATTTTAAAATTGTCACCCATTTTTTAATTCACATAATGTATTTTATTTATTATTTAAAAGTATCAAACCATCTTTAAAATAAAGCATAAATAATTTCTTTTTAATTATATATCTATAATTACTGTAAACTTAAATATGAGACCAAAAGGAGTAACAATATTAAAATAAAAAAAAATAAGGAATAAGGAATTTTATCACAAATGAAAGAAAGAAAGAGAGAATGAATTTGCTAACAAACGAAGAAAAGAAAAGGAAAAGATAAAAATGTACTAGTACACTCAAGGATGTTAATAGGGTTGTAAACTAATCGAATCGAATATTAAGATATTTGAATGGTATTTGATTAAATATTCGAATATTTGGATTCGAATTCGATTATAATCGAATTCGAAATTGGATTCGTATTCGATTCGAAAGTAATAAACGAGCTATTCGAATATATTCGAGTATTCGAATTTGAATATTCAAATTGAATATTTGAATTTGAATTCGATTCGAAATTGTAAATTCATATTTTAAAATAATATATATATTTTTTATTTCTTGTACTTATAATAAATTTAAGAAGAAATACTCACTAAATACATCAACCATTAAATTATTAAAAATTAAAATTAAATAATTCACATTATATATATAATAAAAATATTAAAAATATGTCTTTTCCTATTTATTTAAGATAGCAATAAATTAGATAATATACATATTTATTTATATTTATAAAACAAAATGTTATATTTAATATATAAAATATATAATTATTTAATAATAATATATAATTAAAATATATTATATAATATTATTCGAATATATTCACGAATATTCGAATCGAATATCTTATGAATCATATTCTATTCGAATATTATTTGAACTTAAATATTTACTTGAATTCGCATTCGAATTCGAATTTTTCAAATTCGGATTTTTCGAATTCGAATACCGAATTAAATTCGAATTATTTGATTCATTTACAACCATAGTTCAGAGGAGATGTAACTTCACCAAATTGATGATTCAAACCAGTAAAAAAGAGTGTACCACATTAATTAAATGGAATAAAAACATTGAATGAAAACAAATACTCCCCAGGTTCCTAAATAAGGTAGTCATTTGTTTTTTATATGTAAACTAAGGAATATTATTATTTTACATAAAGTGAATAGTTGTATTAGTGATAAGTGTTGGACATATGAGATTATTTTATTAATAAAGAAAAATAGATTCCTTTAGAGTTAGATGCCTAAAATGGGCAAGTGTGTATGAAACTGTATTGAGTGTAGTTGAGGGTAATTACAGATTTATTTAATAATAAAGCATTGTGTATAATACAAGATGATCCCATTATGTCTAATTCATATTTTAGTTAATATCACTCAAAATTATTCTAAAAATATAGATAAAAAGTAAAGATGGATTATAAATTAAGGTTTCTTCCTCTTTGTCCTCTATTAGAAAAGCTGTATTATTCATACAATAATTGGCCATTTATTGACATCATTCATTTTTATCACTATTTTAGTCAAATTAACTTCTTTAGGGAAAATTTGATGATGGTGGGGCTGAAAAGATTAAAAGAAATTAAAATAATAATAATAAAATAATAATAATTAAAAAAAAAACAGAGCATTTAAAAAAGGTGGTCCAAATATACTACTCCATATGCGTAAGCCATAGTTGAGACAGTAAGATGGAATAATAGGGTGAGGAACTAGGAAGCATGGTTAGCCCCATCGATTCTAAACATCCTCCCATGTTGGTATGTTCTTATGTGGAATTTTAGGTATGTTTTATGTTCGATAGCTATTACTCTGCCGCATTGGTGAAGAAAATTCAAGAAAGTCAAACAGGTTAGTTTTTAAATTTTTTGCCTGCTTTTTTCTGCATGTTTTCTTCCAATGTTCCTTCACAAAGGAGATATGGAGTCAAGTGCTGACTGAATTGGACTGGTCTAGAACGATCTCTACTGTTTTTGCAGGTTTCAAATGAGTGCATAAAGAGAGGCATATTCATGTTCGGGAAAGAAGACGGAGGATTCTTGCTTTGGAGGCCAGTGTCTACTTCATTAGGAAAGCTCGGAACAATGCTATTAAGGAGGGTCTTCGACCCACTATTTCTTCGGTTGTAAATACTATTGTTATGCATATAGCTAGGTTTGATTACTTGCTAGCTAGATTGACATTTTCTTGTTCTTCTCCTTTAGAGTTGATGTTGTATTTTGTACTTGGCTTCGGCCTTTCGATTTCAATATATTTACATACATTCAAAAAAGAAAAAATCAACTGTCGTGTTTATACTTTATATTCCCTCTGTTCCGATAAAATGCGAACAATATCTTATTATAAATATTAGGTAACTATTCGCATTTTATTGTGATGGAGAGAGTATTTAGGACGGTGATATTGCTCAGTATTGCCACCTGGAAATTTGCTTAGGCACCACATTGTAGACAAAAAATTTGTTAAAGTCATCCATATTTTTAGGCTGTAATGATTTTATTATTATTATTTATTTTTTGACAATTTTTTTTATTATATATAAAGAAATTAATTAGTACCCGTTTATTAATAGTTGTGGGTTTCCCGTAAGCATTTAATATTCATTAGATTTATCTATATTTATATATTTTTATTATTTAAATTAAAATTTTATTAAAAATTATACAATTATTAATTAAATATAATATGAATTATATAATTTTTAAATAAATATTTAATAAATATAATTAATTAAACTTTTAACTATTAATAAAATATATAAAAAATTTCAATAAAATATTAATTTAAACAATAAAAATATATAAATATACAAAAAGTAATTGAATACTAAACGAATTTAGGTTACTCGCGAGTATTGATAAACGAGTATGAGATGGGTACAAGTATCATAATAAAATTTTCAAAATTAAATAATTTTTTATTATGTGAACCCATATATCTAAATTATCAATTTAAATTTCTTTTCAACAATTTAAAATAATATTAATGACACAATGTATAATTTTTCATTGTAAGATAAGAAATTGTTTAATAAAATTGAACAATAAAAAATAAAAAAAGTACTCTGTTACACACATCATGTCTTGGGATAATAATGAGACATGTATTTATGGGTATTCGGTCTACCTGAACCCTGTGAGACGGATACAGATAATTTTAAACGGATTTAGGATGGTTACGAGTAGTTAAATAAATCTCATTAGGTTTTGGGATGAGTACGGGTAATTCTTCGGTACCTGCGGGTATTCTTCTATATATATGTATTTTTAATATACAAACTAGTAAAACACCCGTGCGATGCACGAAATAGTATAAAATTTTTATTGAATTTAATATTGTTTTTTATTTAAAAAATTATATGTAATATAAAATATTTGTGTGGATAATTCATAAAAGAATAAAATATTATTTTGCAATTAATTCACGTATCCCAAATGAATTTATAAGAGGCTTCAAAATTTTTGAGTGTCTATCAATATTTTTAAAGAGGTAATAAAAAATGAAATAACAAAAAAAGCTTGTTGTATAGATAAATGAATATATATGTTCTTTCATTTGGGGTAGATAAATGAATATTTATCTGTTTTTAGTTTTTAAGTTTACAATAAAAAACATAATAAAAAGTTTTGACTCATTTATTTACATATTCTTACCGTAAATGTAAGAATTTAATAATTTGTTTCATTGAAATATTTTTATATTATATTTACAGAACAGATAAAGTGATTTTTATTTATGTAAAGATTGTTTGATAAATAATATGAATGATTATCATATCAATTTAACATATCTTTAAAAGACAAATACTAGTGTGCACCAGTTTCTAAGGTGCACCAAATAACCCAAATTCAATTGACTCATCATATATAAATAATTTTGACCCATATTTCATTCTCTTCATTTTCTCCTGATGTCTATCCTAAATTCCTCTCTCCCCTTATTCTTCTCATTTTCTCCCTCCTCTAATTTTTTCACTCTTTCTCCTAATATTCAAATATTTTTGGAATTAATTTAAAAATTTTTATTCAATTCAAATTAATATTAATTAACTTTTTAGAACGACATGTATTAATGTATATGATTGTATTTATAACTGTATTAGCTTTTTTAAAGTAGTGTATAAAACTAAAAATATGTAATACAATTATTAAAAAAATCTTATACACTATTGAATTACAAAAAATACAATATCTAATAATGAAAATTTGAGACAATATATGGATCACAGATTTGAAGTATAGTAAACAAATTCACCAGGATACTTTTTTCAATCTCAGCAAACGTTTTCTCTTTATTATTCTTTCCCTCATCTCTACTACTTTAACACATATACATTACCTATTAATAAGTAATACAATATTATAAAAAGAGTAATACAGTTTAACATTACATTTTTTCTTAACGACGAGATTGAAAATCTACGTCGAATCTAGCAACAATATTATCGAAATCTGCTACACTACTACCCTTCGCCAACCACCATGACCGCCAGAATCCCTGACCGAGGCCGACAATGAGCCACCAGCCCCGTTGACCGCAATGCTAACCATCAGCCCAGTCGACCGCGACGCCAACCACAGATCTGACCCCGTCACTGCAACATCAAGACGTAATTGTGAGGCAGCGCGAGAGCGTAGATTTGGTGCGCAATAGGCGGAGAGGTTGAGAGAGAAAGAGAGAGGGCAAATTCTGTGAATGGCGTGGAGAGGCATTGCATGATGACTGAATGACCCATTTGTCATATTAGATTTATATAGTTGACCCATTATAATAATATGGATCCTGTTTTTAGTGTGCTACAATAGATCAACTCTTTTTAAAATCACTTGATATCTATTCCTTCTTCCATATAATTTTAATGAATTACTGCCTACTTTTATATTTTTCATTTCTCTTTTAAATCTACGCATTTTGTTTATTTATTAATAAAAAAATCAATTTTCAATTTTTTTCTTTTTGAATATTACATTATCATTTTGGAACTTATTTAAATCAAATAAGTGATATATATATATATATATATATATATATATATATATATATATATATATATATATATATATTACTTATTCGAATTATTTTATATATTTTCTTAAAATAAATCGAATCACCAATTTTACAATATCCACGTTAACACTTAATATGAAATACTCATAACAGTTTAAAATTTTTTATCACTCCTAAATATATAACATTGTGAACATTAATTGAATAACATACTTGTGAAATGCAATAATTTTATAAAACATTGTGAACATTAACTGAATAATATACTTTTAAAATGCAATAATTTTATACTTCAATATTATAGTTGAATGATATATATACTTGTTAATTGTATACTATAATTTTTTTTTATTTTGTCAATAAATTATAAATGTTATAATTGATGTATTTGCTATTTTTTATCAAGTTGAACGATGAAATACAATAATTGTATACAATCTACTTTGTTAATAGACTATAAACTTAGAACCAATGATCTATCTATCTACTATTGATGAAATTTACTGAACCATTCAATTTATTGATGAAATTTCTTGAACCATTCAATTTTTTTTCCTTTTTTATTGATACTTCTTCAATACATACTACACAAATAAATTAATAATACAATATATAGTATAGATTATATTTATATCACTATAATTCAAAATTCTATATAAAATTCAATAATGCAATATATATATATAGAGTATATTATAAAAATAATAGAAAATGAGCAAAACCACATCGCCAATTAGAAGATGATTTGATCTCCTCCTCTATCTCCCTTTCTCTCTTGTCATATCTCTAATCTATTTTGGTCATTTCATTTCTCAATTCTTCGCTCTCTTTGACATATCTCTAATCTTTCTTCCTTATTGACACGTTTATCAAGATATATAATAATAAATAATATCTGAACCATTCATATATATATATATATAGGAAATTGTTAATTTTTCTTAAAAAAATATTTACATTTATCGAGATATACACTAAAAAAATACTCCATATCGAATTATTTTAATAGAGTTAGTCTCTTATGTCTCCGATATAGAAAGTGTATAAGATCGACTAAAATATAAATAGTATATATGTTTAATTAAAAATATTAATTTTTTTAAGAAAATTAAAAGTATACATTTTTATACTAAAAAATTATATTTGAAGTATATAAATTTATTAATAAAAACATATATATTAATGAATAATAATTTATACAATTTGTTAATGAATTTTTATTGAATTTTAAATTAGTTTTTTAATAAAAGAGTGAAAAGAAAATTATACTTTTATTAAGAATTATATACTTTGTATATATTATTGAATATAATTTGTATGGATATGAATGGGCGCTTGCACTCATAAACACTTGCCTTTGTTAAATTTTATATTAAACAAAGATAAACAATATATAATGAATAAATAATCAATTTAACTTGCATTATTTCTTAGTAAATGAATATTTTTCAATATCATCTCACTTTGTATTATCACATTCTCAAATCTACTTATTGCTATCATTTAAAATTTAAAATTATTAACAACATATTTCATTTAGATCCCGTATTTTAAAGATGCTTCATCCCCTACTATAATTTTAATTTTAGGAAATACATAATTGACACACCATCTTAAAATTTTTTAATTACTATTTTTTAATTGAGAAATAAATGAGATCAACCCTTCAAATTTTATTGAGAATTTTATTTAATACAAATTTTATAGTTGAAAAAAATAATAACGACATTTTTGTTTTGAAATTATTAATATGTCTTGAGATTATTAATTTTAACAGATAGCTAGTTTTTGACTCTATTACCTTCAAACTTCAAACCTTTCCCCCCCTCCCCCACCATTCCGCCGCCCCTCTACCCACCACCGTTGGACCGCTGTCGGATGCCGGAAAGCCATCGTCGTTGACAGTCTCTGTCGGCGGCCGGAGACCGCTGCTGCCGCCAGAATGCTCCTGGGACACCGACGGAAACGTTGCCGGACCACAGCCTGGGTAGGGTGAGAAACACCCTGCTGATAGATTTGATAGAATGGATTTAGGATTAGTATTATCAAAAAAATTGGACAAACGATAGAATTGATAATTAAGTTATAAAAATGTTGGTATTAAAATTACTCGCATCATATTTTCATAATTGGCACAATTTTATTACTATTAATCTATTTTCCATTCAATTAATAGTGTCTATTATTTTATGAATGGTTAGAATAACACGTCTATATACTTAACTAATATATATATATATTCAAATATAAAAGTAGAGGAAATGTAAAAAAGACTGGCAAAACTCCTTAGATTTTATTTCCTTTTGTTAAAGAGTTACTTTATCTTCTCCACGTTACTGTCTCCCGATTTTAGGAGAATTTACGGAGGTCATTTTTTTTTATCTTTTACTGTTGCTCCAATATATCATTCTATTTCGACTTCTTAAGACATTGTAAACCTGTTACATTCTCCTCTATTTCGTCTATTTTCCATTACTTTTTAATCAAGGCTAAGAGAAAGCAATCACACAATGAACAACTGTTGCAGATTACCGACCATGCCGCTACGCCTAGATACGGGTCGGATCCCAGTACCAGATCCATTTGCTTCCCCAATCAACTTTACCCGCCATATCGACGGATTTGAGATCCAAAACAACCTCAATATTTCATCAGCAACACTACATCTCTCTTTCTATCAGAATTGAGAGAATCTCCTGTGAATTAGGCAAACCTTGCGTGATTGATGAAATCGGATTTCTGAACAGAAACCACCACGTCGGCGTTTGGATTCTGAAATCCAAAAGCAAAACCACACACCCTTATTAATTAAGGGCTGTTGCTTCGTTTGCGAAAAGAAACCTACACCACACTTGAGGAATCCCATCTCTCTCCGTCGCCTCATCTTTTCAACTTCTGAATTTAAATGCATTTCTCATGCCTTTTTTCCTTCACTTCATCACTTGTTGTATGTGGTAGTGCTATTTATAAAAATGAAAGCCCACTTGCCTAGATAAACGTCAAGCTTCACCACAAGTTTGTGTATTCAAGCTTCCACCACAAACTTAGTAGCTTACACAATTTTTAAAGTTGGTTACTCCATAAATTATAAGTGATTGAAAATTACATTATTAAAAAATTCTCCCTTAGTTGGCAGAAGTCAAAAAGCCTTCAGCACTCAGCACCTCGTGATTTGTGAATAACCTAACTTTCCACTCTTACCACTACTTTGAATAGCCTATTATTATTTTACAGCGGTGTTTTATTTTAATTTTCTTTTTATTATTATGAATTTTTATTAATAGATTCATTTTGGCAGAAACTTAACATAAATAAAACTATTCTACTTTTATATAGATATAGATTTATTATATTATATTAGTAATATGATGTCAAGTTGAAGATCTTGGAAAGACGAATACTTTGATATAGTTTTTATGTAAAACTAATTTAAAATAATAAGATTATAAACATTTAAAATTTTTGGTAAAATTTTATGTAAATAAAAAAAGAAAATAATTTCATTGGCTGGTAAAGTGACTAATCACTTCATTTGTAAAGTCACTCTCTCCATGGGAGGTATATGGCACCCACCAATAGCAATTTGATATGTGTATTATTTTTTTATACTTAATTTACAATACTATTTATAGTAACCTCATTCTAGTGGGAACTTTTCATTTTTGTGACTATCTTGTTATTATATATATAGATTAATTTATGTATTATGAGAGTTCTTTTATTAGTAGTTGCAAGTTTTATTTAATTATATTTATTAAATATTTATTTAAAAAATAGAATTTAAATACTCCCCCATCCAGGGATTGACAATGAGATGAATATTTTTGGGCATCCGATCTACCCGAATTCTAATGGAATGTGTATAGGTAGTTGTTAACATGTTGGTACAGATACGTATAGTTTTAGAAAATTTCATTGGTATTTGAGATGGGTACAAGTAATAACTCAATAATTACCCCGTGTGTATATATATATATATATATATATTATAAAATTTAATATATATTATGAGTTATTTTATATATTTAATTAATAGTTATAAGTTTTATTTAATTATTTTTATTAAATATTTATTTAAAATAATAATTTTTATACTCATATTTGGCAAATAATAATAATGTAATTTTTATAATTATAATTATTAAAAAAATAAAAAATATAAATATACATTAAATCAATTCATATTGAATGGATACATGTACATGTCGGTATTGATAAACAGGTATGGGATGGGTATGTGTACTGTAATAAATTTTTTAAATGGGACGAGTATGGGTACGTAATTGTTTTTAATCGGGTAGAGGTACGAGTACCCCAAAATAAGCGGGGTACCCTACCCATTGCCATACATACTTCCGTTCTACACTTATTTTCATACTGTCCGTTTTCGTCCGTCCCACACTTATCTTCACCACTGTTGAAAGTAGAATTTAACATATTTTAGGTCTCACATTACACCATTTTTGATCGAATGTGCCCATAATTTTGTGTATAATGGCGTGATTTTCATATCTTGCATAATTAATATGCGACTAAGGTGTTTTGTTGAGTTTTAAAGGGTAAAACAGGATCAAAAGTTCAAAGTTGGAATGAAGAGTGAAAACATGTGAAGGAATGTTGAAAAACACACGCCCACATTGAATAATTTTTTGGTATTTGTGTAGAATTCTAAATTGATCATGTGATATATGGTTGAAAAACAACGGAAGAGAGGATCATTTTGGCATAAAAATAACTCAAATCAGAATCTGTATGAGGAAGTTATTCTCAAAACGGTGAGGTCGCGCAATGCAGTCTTTAACTTAGCAGACAACTCGGCTCGAGCTGTACCCAGCTTGTGCGAGTTTGTGGCCGAGTTGGGGTCCTGCGCAGCCTAAGGGATGTCAACTTTTCATCCATATGCAGCTCGGCACCAACTCAACTTTTCCATATGCAACTGGCTCGAGTTGAGTGCCGAACGATGCTTTTTTGGCCCTGTTGCAGCCTGTTCGATAATAGCAATGCATTTTTTACTTCCAGAATGTTTTTTGTCGTGGATTGGACGCGAAAAAGGCCTGAAAACAGCCCATGACATAAAAGGAGGGTTCACAACACACAAGAAGGAGAACCCGCATCATTCCACCGTGAATTCACTCCAAAATTTTAGAACTACAACATAAGTAGCATTAAATAACACCTCATAGTAACATTTTAAATTTATTTAAGATAAAATGGTAACACTTTTAAAATTATTATGATATGTAACATTTTTGTAACACTTTTCTAATATGTAACACATGCATATAACAATTATATATATATATATATATATATATATATATATATATATATAACACATTTTATGTAACACTTTTTCAAAGTTAACATTATAGCGTAACACTTATTCATAAGTAACATTTTTAAGTAACACTTCTACATACATAAATTATTTACATAACATTTTAAAATAGTATTTTAAATACTCCATAATTATAAGATGAATACTAATTAAAATGATAATTATATATATATATATATATATATATATATATATATATATATATATATATATATATATATATATATAACCCATATTAAAAAATAAATTACATATATTCTTTTTAATAATTTTCTAAAAAAAATGAATATATTAGTTTAATGTAATTCTACAATACAAAATAAGTATATATAGGTCACATAAAATATATTTTATTTTATAATATATATTATTTAATAAAATTAAAAATATATATTAATCACGAAATTTTATTTTAAATATTTTTACTTACAATTTATGTTAACAGTTAAAATATTGAACTACAAAAGTTTATTTAAAAGGGAAAATAAAAAACTTGAAATATATAAAATAAATATTTAATATTTGTTAAGAATGATGGTTTAGCTAAGTTGATATTTGAAACACATTTTGACTCTTAGGTCATGGGATTAAATTCAACCAGTTGTACTTTTATTTCTTAATTTTATAAAAAGTGTTACATAAATATTTTGTTGTAACATTTATGAAGTGTTACTAAAGTAAATGTAACATTTTTATTAAGTGTTACTACATTAAGAAAAAGTGTTATATAAGACAATAGGTAACAAGGGCAACATCGACACCCCTAAAAGTGTTATCTATCGTCTATAATAACACAATTAAGCTATTAGATAATATTTTTCGCGTGTTATTAAAGTCATTTATTCTCATCAGTTTACATTCATCCATCTATCTTCAAGGGGGTTCCAAGTGCTAATTGAGGAAGATCGAACGATCAGAGAGACGAAGAAGAAACACAGATCCACGCTGATACTAAGGTTTCATGTTTCTCATCTTTCTCTTTCTTTTGTATTAATTTGTGGTATGAATTGCATAGGCATGAGGTATTGTTTATAACCTCATGGGCTAATTTCTTATACAGTTCTTAGGTTTGATGGTTTGATTTTATTGACTTGGGAACCTAGACCGAGATTGGGATTTATGCAGTTGATATTCTGAATTTATTTAATTTAATCAGACTTTATTTTTCTGCTTCGTAAAGTCTTCATAATAATTTCATAACATATCCGCTGCTTGTTTATTATGTTAGCTTGTGTGCTTTCATGATTGGTATTGTACATCTTTTAGGGATTGAAGTAGTTTCGCTATAAACACCTTTAATTCTAATGAATGGGTAAATCAGATACTTGAATTTTTTTGTAGAACAATGAAATTAAAAATTCAAGTAGGAAGTGAATAAAACCTTAAAGTAATTTCAGAGAATATCTTGTTAGTCGAACTTACCATCCAGAGGTATTATTGTTTTCTTTGATTAGTATCTAGGAATGAGGCTTGGTGATATTCACAAACCTTAGAAAATAAATCAGAATATATTGTTGGCTTAAAATCGGATCATATATTATGGGTTACCAAGATTAAGTGATGTATTTTCATTAATGCTGCATGAATGAACAATTGGAAGTCTAGGAACCTAAATTATTTGATCTATACCTGATACATTAGAACTTTTTCTTAACTCTTGATTTAAACTTGAATTTATTTTTCTTGCTTTTAATTAATCAGTTATTTATTATTTCAATATTTTAGTTAATTAAACTCAAAAACTCTGGAAATTGGTTACTTAATTCTTATTAGTTAGTAATTTAGAGTAAATAAATAATTAACTGTCTCATTGTGATCGATAATTTAGCTTTGTTGCTTGCCGCTATGATGAGAGTGAAAATTTAGTGTGTTTGAGTGTCAAATTTAACACATTTTTTATGTGAATTGATGTTATATACTAGCACAAATGTCTTATATTCAATATATATGGGAAAAAGGTGCACTTGAGGTGTTTTATTGTGTTTTAGGTGGAAAAAGGACCAAAAATGCAAAGTTGGAGAAAAGGTGCAACTTGTGCATGAATATTGAAAAATGCACGTTCAATTTGTGTAATTTTTTGTACTTGTGTGGAGATAAAAACTGGTGGTGTAACACATGATTGGAAAGCCACTGAAATGGGGATCGTTTTGGCATAAAGAACACCTCAATCGGATTCCAAACGAGAAAGTTATGATCAAAATGGTGCCGTCGCGCGAGCTGTGCCTAATAGAACGGGTGTGCTATATTGAATGGCTTGTGATACCTTCAAATCTTAGATTTTTTGAGAGTTCTTTATATGAATTGAAACCAAGGAAAAGAGGATCACGTGAGCATAAGAATCACTCAAATTGGAGCTCGGATGTGGAAGTTATACGTGAAACAGCGAGACGGTGCAAGTGTGATTCGACGTTCGACCAGACACTTTGATCGAACCACAACTATTTTGGTCGAACCAGAAGCCTGAAGTACGAAAAATCACCGATTTCGATTCGACCATGGTTCGACCAAGCCCTAGGTCGAACCCTAGATTGAACCACATGCCTGGGATGCATCCGAATCCGATTTTTACATCCCTAGTGCGTGTTTTTGTGTATTTTCCAAGAAAAAGCCCATTCTAGATCCATAAGAAGAGCTTACAAGTATAAAATGGGATGTAAATCTCATCATTATAGGGAGAATAGATTGGAGTTGAATTGGAGAGAGCCACAAATCCATCATACACCCCACAAGGGGGGATCACCCACAACCATCATCCACATCCTTTCCTCCATCCATTCATCACTTTGAAGATTCGTCTGTGGAATCAAGAGGAGAACCAAGAGGAGGATTCAAGACGGAGAAGGATGCGACGATGCCCACATCAAGGGTTTATTTCATTTCCTAATTTATCTTGTAATTTTCTAGACATCCGGGTAAGATCTATCCAACACCCATGATTGTTCTTCGTAACATCATGGGCTAGAGCCTTTTTGGTAGAACTAGGGTTGTGAAAGTTTTTATGAATTAATTAAACTTTCATGTGTAAACTCTGTACAACACTACTTGTAGATTTATTTTATATATGATTGTGCTTTCTTAATCCATATTCACGGCATTTTGTGCATCTTTAATTGGTATATAGATTCTGAATATATATCTTGGTTGTAGATTGAGTGCGTTCACCGCTGAACAGGATTCCATGTTGTGATTCTAAGTGAGGAGACTCCGAAGCTTCATTAGAACTATCATATATGAATACATATTAATTGAATTGAATTCGGGTTATTAAGTGGGATAAAGAGGATAATTTTATAGTACCTATAAAGGGAGATCATATCGGGTTAGAGTACCAATTGGCATGGGAAATAATTGATACTGATAATACCTAGAAAGGGGGTGAAATTATATCTCTTGCTCTAAGGTTATTCACACGTGTTACACGCATGTCTACTTGTGTCTATAGAGTAGATATGCATGGTTTAGTGATGCGTCCATATTCCACAAGACAGAGTCGGACATCAACACATGGAAATGAAATTAATGAGTGAAACTGGATTATCCTAGAGCTACCTATTCTCCTATTTGATCCACTTTCGTATTCTTCTAAGTGCTTTTATTTTACTTGTTATTTAATTTAAGTCTTTTAGTTGTTAGATTAAATCCTAAAACTTAATTGCCTAGCCTTAATTAATTTAGTAAATAATTAAATTGATAATACACCGTCCTTTGGGTTCGATAATTCACTTGGTCGCTTGCTTAAGTTGCAACTGATATCCTTAATACTTGGAGATTAATTTTGCGTGCAAAGAAAAAATGCATCAAGTTCTTGGCGCCGTTGCTGGGGACGGCTGTTATTATTGATTTTATTATTCCTAGTTGATTAAGACTTTTATTTGTGATTATTTATTTCTATCTAACCTTGAATTTTTCTGAAGTACTTATGCACTAGGAAAAGAAGAGGAAGGAAAGTTTCAGATAACACACTGAGCTAGATATAGCCGGAGCAAGGCAGAATCCGAATAATATTGTCATACATGAAATTTTCACATACAATGGGATTTGCAACATGGGTTTGATAGGAGCAAGGGGGAAGATGATTATTTTTAGATACATCCCGCTCTTATTAACATGATAGAGAAGAATCCCTTTTATGGAGATTGTTTTGAAGATCCATATCAGTACCTCAAAAGATTCCTTGATTATGCAAATACTCAAAAGAGCGCTGGAGCTAATGATAATGCTAGGCAGATCGCCCTATTCAAGTTCTTCTTTGATTGATGAGGCTGAACATTGGTATGAGACTCTTGATGCCGTTGATTGTACTACATGGGACCAACTGTAGGAGAAGTTCTTAGAGAGATACGTGCCGCCCTCAAGGATCTTAAGAATGAGACAAGACATCACCCAATTTATTATGAATCAGGGTGAGAAATTTTATGAGGCGTGGGACAGGTTTAAAGATATGCTCAGGAGGTTTCCACAACATGGAATGTCTAAGGCTCAGTACATAAGCATCTTCTACTATGGATTGGATAGTGAGTCGCGTATTCTTATTGATGCATCATCAGGAGGAGCGCTGTTATCTAAAACAGCACTTGAGGCAGAGAAGTTGTTTGAAGACATCTCTATGAATTCATGTGACTGGCCTGTAGAGAGAGATAGAGAATCACATGTACTTGAAAAGATAGCTCAGGTTGAACATCAAGTGGAGAAGCCGAATAAGGATGATTAGATCGTCTCTAGTCTAGCTAACATAAATAAGCTACTAGAGTCCCAACAGAGGCAGATTACAGAGTTGACATTAAGGGGGCCTAGTATGAAGCAGCATGAAGTGAGGAGTGTTGAAGATAGCTTCAATCGATACATGACTAAGAATGCTGCAAAAGTTGATCATCTTGAGGTTACTATTAATGCTAAACATGCAGATTTATCTAAATAGTTGAAAGACCTTACTTTGATGATGGGGCAGATGACCGGAAACGTGAATCAATCAAACGTTGGAGAAAGGAATGTTCCTGTCTCAAGGCATAGTGAACCCGAAAGAGTGCGAAGCCATCACGTTAAGGTCTGGAACACAGTATGAGGGACTGATGATGCCGAAAATGATTTCGGAAGCTCCAGGAGCACGATTTGACCTTGATTCGACTAAGCCAATAGGTCGAATCACATCATGAAGGTCAAACCAAGCACATGGGTAACCTTCGGAGCATCCAGACGTCTGGTTCGACCACGACCATCATGGTTCGACCAACCCAGTTGGTCGAACCGTGGTCGAACCAGCCTGTTCGCGATCCCCTATTTTATCTGAAGTGCGATTTGACCACGTTAAGCATGGTTCGACCAGCCTTGTTGGTCGAATCGTGATCAAACCACCCTGTGAAGAGTAATCTGTTTTTGCTGAAGCACGGTTCGACCACGACCATCATGGTTTGACCAACTCTGTTGGCCGAACCGAGGTCGAACTAGCCTGTCTGCAGCACCCTATTTTTTCTGAATCACGGTTCGACCACGACCACTATGGTTTGACCAACCTTGTTGGTCGAACCGTGATCGAACCAGCCTATTCGAGATAGAGCACACTTTCTGAAGCACGATTTGACCACTACACACCTGGTTCGACCATGGTCGAACCGTGGTTGAACCATCTCGTCCCGTACTGCTTTTTACGTAGAATACTATACCTGATGTTCAGAGTACTCTAGAGCCATCCCAAGATCAGAATACTGAGCTTATAGTGGAAAAGAAGTGGGAAGGAACAGAGAGGTTGAGAGACAAGAAGCTTAGACAGCAGATGGACAATGAAAATATGGTTTTCTCTCTTGATCAAGCAATGAAGATGCCCATGGAGACTCAAAATCATGCAAGAGCATAGATGTGATTTCTAACATGTTTAACCTTGATTTTAATATGACAGATGATTCTAAATTTGAGTGGAAGATTGACAAGGAGGTGTCTAGACAACCATGATAGGAAGGTAATTCCAAGGATCATATACTTGTGACCAAGAAAGGTGAGGTGATGAGTGTAGAAAGAAGAGGGAAAGAAAGTACTTGAAGGTGAGGATGCGAGAAGACAGTCCTTCGATCCAGTAGTTCAAAAGGTTATATTAGTCGTGACTCTCCGACGTTAAATATGAGTGCCTATTGGGGGCTTGTCCCTTACGTTTTATTACTTTATTTCTTTCATGTGAGTAAGAAATTTTATATTTAAGGTGCTTACTAATCGCCAATTACATCTCTTTGCAAACTTAGTTTCAACTTACGTTTTTACTAAATTTGGGAGATATGATGTTATTACCTCATTGTAGCACCAAGAGTATAATCTTTTCTTTGTAATGTTTGCTAGGGAGTTGATTTTTTGCGGTATGTTGAAACTTTAATCGGTTTTGATGTGTCGATTTTTTTCACTTTGCCTAGTGTTCAGTGGTATTTCTAGTGTGTGGAGTCAATTAGATAGTCAATTGATTCTTTCTTCTATTTCTCCTATTCTATTATTGATGAATCATTGATGGTGATGTGTATTTGAGCTTTGATGATGGAAAAGGTAAACTAAGGCTTGACCTGACCGAGTTGAGCAACTCGAGGAGCTCGTACATACGTGTTGAAAAATTAGGTGCCCTCGTTTTCTTATTCTAATATTTATGTGTGCTTTAAATTAGTAGGAGTGGAAGTATTGAGTTTTTGGTGGTGATCCACGTTAGCTTATATTGTGCCTGAAACTCATATGCTCTTGAAATTGATGAAGGAAGTGTACTTGAGTTATATTGAGAGATGAAGTTTTATGTGTACTTGTGAAATTTGCTTACCATGAAAAGTGCTCTGTTACTTGTTAAAAACCCATGTGAGACTTTGAGCCTCGTTGATCATGTTACATAATCACATGGTATTTCTTTTCTGGTGAGTATCGTTTTTGTGTGTGTATTCTAGAACTTGCCTCTTGTCTTACTTGAAACTACATATATGATAGATGATGGGAGATGATCTTAGGTCATCCTTGAATTTATGAGTTACTTAGCCAAATAATTTCCTACCAAATGATGTTTATCCATAGTTAGTCCTGTTGAGCCTAAAAGCCTTATTTCTTTGTCAACCTACGAAGATAGCCACTTTGATATCTTATTTGAGCCTTAAACTCCTATATTTAGTTGAGAATAAAATGATGTCAAAGTGTGTGAATTGATTTTCATGGAGTTTGGAAGGAATAAAATATTTAGAGCTGTACAAGTGATTATGAGCTGAAACATATGAGCTGAAAAATAAGTTGCTTAGGGGTAGTGCCCGAAACTGGTACCCCGAGATGTTAGAGGTAGTGCCAGAAACTGATACCTCGAGAAAAAAGAAAGGAAAGAAAAAGTATGTTGAGCTTGAAGGAAAGGAGTGAAAAGAAAATTAGATGAGCATGAAGCTGGATAGCCTTGAAGTGTAAAAATCTGCAGTACAAAAGATCTCCGATTTTAATTCTCTACTAATTGAGTTACTTTATCCACATTTTTCCTACCCTTACCAAAGAGCCCACATTACATCCTATTAAAAGTTCTTTTTGATCCCATTGTCGAATCTTACTTTAGTGGTGGAGAGTTTGAGACTTTTGGCAAGCTTATGGTTACACATGCACTTGAATTGAATTTGAGCGTAAACACCTTAACACATAAGAGTACATCTTTTACACTTGAGTGCGAGAGATATATACTTCCCGTGAGAATATGTGAATGGTGTTGGATTATATACAAAAAGTCTAGCTTTTTGTATGAACAATGTTTAAACAATTTATTTGAAATGAGAATCATATGATCAAATGATTGCGTCTAATAATTTATTTATATGCACGATGCAATAGTCCACTTACTTTATACTGTAAATAATATGTTGTGCGACAACATGCGGAAGATCATATTATCGGTTTCCTTATAAAGTATAAACAGATGCTCACAATCGAGATAGACGGGAACTCTCTATCGGGATGGTTGTAGTGTGGTTTGGTATTAGCTTGTCTTGGTTATAGAATCACATTAGCGCACTTTGTGTGTATTGAGCAGGACTGCTTGAGATCGTTCGACTTATACTGACTTACAAAAGAACTTGATTTCTGTTATTATGAATGTTCAAGCTCTTAATCCCTATACAATAACCTAGACACGTAGAGCAGTATGTATTTCTTTGATTCATCAATGGGTGAGATTTACATGTAATTAAATCAACAAACTTGGTGAGTTGAGAAATAGTGTTGTTTCTATGGTGTGTTGTTGATTGTAGAAGAAATCCGTGCCCGTTATAGGTTGATGATGTCCCCTTGAGGAGCTCATAAGGATTATCATGTAAACCCTGCAGGTGGATTTATTCCGGTATAATAATGAGGTTGAGTGGTACTACTCTCGTATGAGATATTAATTAATTGAGTTGTCAGTAACTTAATTAAATAATGGATACTGAATATCTTAAATATGGGGAGACTGACGGACTCATAATAAGAAGGAGCCCATAACGTAATTATTAGATTAGAACGGTAGTGCAGTAATAATATTTTAGTGGTATATATTATTATTATTGGACTTAAGTATAAGCTTTGGGCAAAGTTCGGATACTTAAGCCCAATGGAGGCCCAACTCTAATTTCTCCTCCTGGTCCCTGTTGTAGCCCATATATAAGTCATCTCAGCTGTCCAGAAACTCTAATCTATGAGATTAATCATGCCTAACACTGTGAGAAGGGTGAGGAAATAACAGATTGAGAAGATATCGAGGATCGTCGCCCACACGACGTCGAGATTGGACTTGGGAATACAGCAGAAGACTGGAAGGTTGTTTGTTGCTGCTGTCCGCCACCTTCTACGATTTTTATAAAATCATACAGACTTCAAAACAGGACGTGTAATAAACTTACGGAAAGCCACGGAAGAGGGGATCGTTGTGGCATGTAGATCACTCAAATCCGACATCGGATGATAGAGTTATGTCCAAAACGGTTAGGCTGCGCAGGCTGGTAGCGAGAATTTATCGTCTTCAACATACACTGGTGAAAGGTAATACGTTTCTTTGGTTTTCTTGCTTCCGCTGAATTAGAAACATATGGAACCCTAACGGGTCATGTTAGCCAAACGATCGAACGCCAACAATTGGTATCAGAGCTTCGGTTTTGTGGTGAAGCGTGAAACGTTAGGCTAGGGTTTATGTCAAAAGGTGAAAGGGTTTAAGAATTCATGTTATGCTAGTATACCCTATTTAGATACTACATACCTGTGTCAAATGTGGACTAGGGTTTAGAAATTATTGTTTCTTGTTGAATACTCTATACGTTTGATGGGAAAATTTGAATCTAAAAATTTTTGAAAATTTGATAATCTGGAAATTTCAAAATTTCAAAAATTTGATAATCTGGATATTTTCAAAAATTTGATAATCTGGAAATTTCAAATTTTTGATAATCTGGATACTTTCAAAATTTTAATAATTTGGAAATTTTCAAAAATTTGATAATCTGGAAGTTTTCTTAAATTTGATAATCTGGAAAATTTTAAAAATTTGATAATCTGGATATTTTCGAAAATTAGACAATCTGGAAATTTTGAAAATTTGGTAATCTGAAAATTTTGAAAATTTGACAATATGGATATTTTCAAAATTTTGATAATCTGAAAATTTTTAAAAATTTGATAATATGGAAATTTCAAAAATTTGACAATCTGGATATTTTCAAAAATTTGATAATCTGAAATTTTTTGAAAATTTTATAATCTGGAAATTTTGAAAATTTGATAATCTGGATATTTTTGAAAATTTGATAATCTGAAAATTTTTGAAATTTTGATAATCTGGATATTTTTGAAAATTTGATAATCTGGAAATTTTGAAAATTTGATAATCTGAATATTTTAGAAAATTTGATAATCTGAAAATTTTTGAAAATTTGATAATCTGGAAATTTCGAAAATTTGACAATCTGGATATTTTCAAAAATTTGATAATCTGAAAATTTTTGAAAATTTGATAATCTGAAAATTTTTGAAATTTTAATAATCTGAAAAATTTTGAAAATTTGATAATCTGGATATTTTAAAATTTAGATAATCTGAAAATTTGACAATCTGGATATTTCCAAAATTTTGATAATTTGGAAATTTTCAAAAATTTGATAATCTGGAAGTTTTAGAAAATTTGATAATCTGGATTTTTTTGAAAATTTGATAATTTGGTCGATATCGATGATTTCGATAATCTGGACGATATCAACGGTTGATATCGATGATTTCAATAATCTGAGCGATATCGACGATCAATATCGATAGTTTTGAAAATTTGATAATATGAAAGTTTTTTGAAAATTTGAGAATCAGGTCGATATTGATGATTTCAAAAGTCTGGACGATATCGATGATCGATATCGATAGTTTCAAAATTCGATAATCTGGAGATTTTCAAAAGTTTGATAATCTGGAGATTTAAGAAAGTTTGATAATCTGGAGGTTTTTGCCGACACTTGTGCTTGGAGGCGAACAATCGAATTCGTCAATATATAACTGTTTATAATTTGATTTAATTATCTGATTATTGTTATATATGCTATGTATGTTCTCTGTGATTTACTGTCTTATGTGCCGTAATAGGAGCATGCTAGGTTGCATATTTTATTATGAATATTATATACTTGTAAAAATCCTCGGTGTTAAATTACTAAACGGGAGAAGGAATTGGTAAAAAAATTCCCGTGGCCTCGATTATTGGTTTGTTAACAATGTGTATAAACTTGTGCGTCGGCATTAGAGCCTTCCTCTCCATCGGATGAGTTTATTCATGGATTGCTGGAATAGACTTCATTAAATAATTATATTTGTAATGTGATGCACATGAACTTGCACGTCGGCATAGACCTTCCTCTCTATCGGATAAGTTTATATGCGGTTCACCAGTACAAACTTATAATTGAAGACTGTAGGAAGTTATCCAAGTGCGTGTGCACTTCTCTATCTGTAAGGCACATAAGCTTACCGCAATGGACTTGGGCCAAAAAATGATGTACACTTAGATGTAAATAATAAGTATCCTCCCCATCAAAGTCACTGCTTTTATTTGCATGGGCAAAGAGGAGCTGACTATTAATTATTTTGTCATGATGTTAGGTTGACAAATGAAATTAATGGGTAAAACATTCTCTTGTAAATGTTCGGGTTTGTAAACGTCCACACTATTGTGTCTTGCAGACTTATGGTGCTTGAGATGTCGGTGAATTTTATTTTTATATTATTTTGAGGGAAGCAATATAAAAGGATAAAATTCAAAGATTTGATCGGTGTATTTATTTATGATTCTCTGAATTTCAAATGGTTTTATCTCACTTATTGTTTACTGAAAGAAATTATATTTACTGGTCCAAAATTAGATGATTAGAAAAGAATCTTGGTTTTAAATTTTACTACTTAAGAAAATATAAACATATGTGTTCTAACTTAGGATGTACTATGATGCCTTTTAAAGTCTCTAGTGAAGAAGTGAGAGGTTCATAGAAATATGATGGTCCCATGCGACTCTTTAGATACTTGAGTAAGTTATAAAGGCAAAAGGTCATGGATAAGTTGATGAATGAATTGGGAATGCTTGAAGTACAAATTGAAGGTGAAACCTAGATCAATTTATTCTCCATAATTTGCTTGTATGTTTTGAGCAAGTTCTACCTGAAATACAAGAGGTTGTATATGGTGGGAATCTTCTGACAAAACATGTGGCAAAAGAAATCAAATTTCA
Organism: Pogostemon cablin; assembly: GCA_023678885.1. Taxonomy (NCBI): domain Eukaryota; kingdom Viridiplantae; phylum Streptophyta; class Magnoliopsida; order Lamiales; family Lamiaceae; genus Pogostemon; species Pogostemon cablin. Next base: position 8,230,215 of record CM043008.1, on the reverse strand, counting down.
TCAAGATGTGAACAAAGTTAGTATCTCATTCACTAGTTGTTGAATCATTATTACTGATGGCATCTATTGACACGTTGTGTGTAGAAACCGGAATCACTAAAAGCGTGTAACTAAGTGATGATGGGATTATTATTATGGACATGGGTAATACTACGAGAGTAGTGGCTGTTGCAGTGGGAGTTGTTTATTTATCTTACGATATGAATAAACATTTGATTTTGAGAAATTGTCTTTACGTACGTTTTCATAGAAAGAATTTCATTTCATTTTCTATACATTTACGGATGGATACTCCATTTCATTTAAATGACATGGTCATAGTAATGAAGGATGGAGTTATAATCTGTTGTGGTACGTTGGCGGACAATTTGTACACTCTTAAATCATGTTTATACCGCAGATTCAACAAATAGTAATTAATAATGCATCTTCTAATCTTAGTAAGAGAAAGGAACCTTCAGAGATAAACTAAACATACTTTTGGCATCTAAGACTATATCAATTTTACTTGAGTAGGATTATAAGGTTCATAGCCGATGGACCGTTGGGTTTATCTAAAGTGAAAACTATGTGACTTGCGAGTCTTGCTTGAAAGTAAAATGATTAAAGGTCTTTCAAGGTAAAGGGGTATAGAGCCATACAAAGATATGTTGGAAATAGTTCATACTGATTTAAGCGGTCCTAAGACTAAACCGACGAGAGGTGTTCATTACGATTTAATCGTGGTGACAAGTACCTCTTAGGATAGTTTAGGAGCTATTTATCAGAGGATGAGATTAAAATGTCAAGTTGTCTACACCGGGTATACCCCAGCTGAATGGTGTGGCGGAAAGAAGCAATAAGACTCTTATGGAAAATGCTAGAAAGATGATAAGTTATTTGGAATTATTAAATTCATTTTATGGGTATACCCTAGAAACAACATATCGTATAACATTTGTCTGTTTGTGGGATATCCTAGAAAAATGAAGGGTGATGATTTATTTAGTCCAAAAGATCGAAGGGTGATTGTTAACACAAACAGTAGATTTTTAGAAAAGGACTATGTATTAAATCATAAACCCATGTATAAATTGTTTTAAAGGAAGTGAGAGGGAAAACACAAAGTATTAGTACCAATTGTACAAGAGGATATATCACAAGGTAAACTGCAACGCGTGTCACGTCTGATATACAATTGGAAGTAGTGCCTTGTCATAGTGGGAGGGTTGTTCGATAGTCGGTTATATATTTTGAGAGAGTCGTTAGACTTGGTCCCTAGTAAACATGATGTTGACCCACGGATATGAGCTTGTTAACAAAATGGGTTCCCCCATCGCTAACTAGTACTCTAGGTACTCCAAATCGCAAAAAGATATGCTTCTTAAAAAATGCTTGCACAACCATGGCATCATTCGTCTTGGTTGGAATTACTTCCACCCATTTAGACACATAATCCATATCCAAAAGTATATAGAGATATCCATTGGATGAGGAAAAGGGACTCATAAAGTCTATCCCCCACACATTAAAAATCTTCACCACATAACTATTCCGCAGAGGCATTTCATCTCTTCTAGAGATGTTTCCAACTCTTTGACACCTATCACAGCTTGCAACATATGAACTACAAGATTTGAAAAGGGATGGCCAAAACAAACCTGATTGTAAAACCTTTGCAGTTGTGTTCTCAGCACCGAAATGCCCCCCAGTTGGTTGTGCATGACATTGGTTCAGTACACTTTCCCATTCCTCTTCCGGCACACACCACCGGATGATAGAGTCTGCACATATTTTATGACGAAAGGCCCGTCCTAAATAAATTTCTGCACATCTCTCATAAACTTCAAATTCTCATGCCGACTCAAATTATATGGCTTAGTACCGCTTGCAAGATAATTGACATAATCAGCATACCAAGGGGTCTTAGGTTTTGTAGCTAAAGCCTATACCTGGCGAAGCTTTACCTCTAGAATCTCCTCATCCGGGAACAACTCTTTGATAATTTCTTTCTCATTCTCACAATGCTCCCTTGTCTCCAATCAAGAGAGATGATCCACCACCACATTTTCACTCCCCTTCTTGTCTCTTATCTCCATATCAAATTCCTGCAGCAGTAAAATCCATCTGATAATTCTAGGCTTAGCATCCTTCTTCTCCATCAGATATTGGATCGTAGAATGATCCGTATACACCACAGTTTTCATCCCCACCAAATACGCACGAAACTGATCAAAATCATACATCACAGCTAAAAATTCCTTCTCAGTCACGGTGTAATTCTTTTGAGCGGCATCAAATGTCTTGCTCGCATAATAGATGGCTTGAAACCTGTTCTCCCTTATCTGCCCCAAAATAACTCCCAAAGCAACATTACTAGCATCGTACATAAGTACGAAGGGTCAGTCTAATTTGGAGTAATTAAGATAGGGGCAGATGTCAATGCCCCCTTCAAAACCTGAAAATATTTTAAAAATTCATCATTAAATTTGGAAGGGACGTCTTTTTCTAATAAATGAGAAAGAGGTTTAGAGTATTAGGGAAAAATCTTTAATGAATCTGCGGTAAAATCCTGCATGTCCAAGGAATGACCGTACTCCCTTCTCATTTATTGGTGGATGTAATTTTTCAATTGCTGTCACCTTAGTTGTATGAACTTGCAACCCTTTCGATGATACATGATGTCTTAAGACAATGTCATCTTTCACCATAAAATGACACTTCTCTCAATTCAAAACAAGGTTAGTATCCTGACATCTCTTCAAAACAACAGTAAGGTTAGATAAACAAACATCGTAACAAGACTCAAAGATAGAAAAATCATACATAAAAACTTCCATGATATTTTCTATCAACCCTTCAGAAATAGCCATCATACACATTTGAAAGGTCGTAGGTGCATTACAAAGACCACAAGACAACATCTTAAAAGTAAAAATGCCATAAGGACATGTGAATGCGGTCTTTTCCTGATCCTCGGGTGCAATCATTATCTGATTATACCCAGAATAACCATCCAAAAAGCAATAGAACTCATAACTTGCTAACCTATCAAGCATCTGATCCATGAAGGGTAAAGGAAAGTGGTCCTTGCATGTGTTCTCATTCAAGTTTCTATAGTGAATACACACACGCCAACCTGCGGTGGTTCTAGTAGCAAGGGTCTCCCCACAATCAGACTTAATGACAGTCATCCCTCCTTTCTTAGCAACTACATGTAAAGGACTCACATATGGACTATCACTAATCGCATACACAACTCACAGGCTTCTGCAATGGGAATATTGATATGAATTTTCTTGAACATCTCCAAAAATTTCTGAAACTTCTCCAAACGTTTCTTAAAAAATTATTGTGGAAACGGGATTGGATGCTTTGTCTTTGGAATTTCTCAAATATCCCCTCAAACTCCTATTCTTTTTCTCTTTTAGCTCTTTCTGCCTTAGCTTTCTACCACTTTTTCAACTTAACTTCAGGCTCTTTCATCTTTTCCTCAGTTTCAGGTACCTGGAAATCATTTTGGATGAGATTAGCTAAGCGAGGATCGAGACAAAATTTTGATGTTTCTGCCGAAGGGGACACGAGTTGTGCCGGCCAAGCGTACAAGTCATGCCGGCATCTAGAGACTCATGCCGCAACAAGCTCAAGCCTGCATCGGTGAGATTTTTGCTTTGGCACTGATGAGAGTGGAAATTAGCGTGTTTTAGTGTCCAATTGAACACCTTTTTGGTGAAAATTATTGTTATATATTAGCACAAGTATCTTATATTTGATATATATAAGAAAAAGGTGCGTTTGAGGTGTTTTATTGTGTTTTAGGTGGAAAATGATCAAAAGAGCAAAGTTGGAGAAAAGGTGCAACTTGTGCAATGAATGTTGAAAAACGCACGTCCAACTTGTGCAATTTTTCTTTATTTTTGCGGAGATCAAAACTGGTTTTGTGATACAAGGTTGGAAAGCCACTGAAAATAGGATCGTTTTGGCATAAAGAACACCTCAATCAGATTCCAAACGAGAGAGTTATGATCAAAATGGTGACGTCGCGCGAGCCACACCGAACAGAACGGCTGTGTCATTTCCATGGCTTTTTACACCTTCAATTCTTGGAGTTTTTATGATTTCTTTATATGGATAGAAATCCAAGGAAGAGAGGATCGCGTGAGCTTAAGAATCACTCAAATTGGAGTTCGGATATGGAATTTATACTCGAAACAGTGAGACGGTGCAAGTGGGATTCGACCACAACAGTCCAGTTCAACCAAACCCCTTGGTCGAACTCAAGCCATTTTGGTTGAACTTGAAGCCTGAAGTGCGTTAAATCGCCAATTTTGATTCGACCAGGGTTTGACCAAGCCCTAGGTCGAACCCTAGGTCAAACTCCATGCCTGGGACGCGTCCGGATCCAATTTTTACACCCCAAGTGCGTGTTTCTGCATGTTTTACAAGAAAAAGCCCATCCTATGTCCATAAGGAGATCGTACAAGTATAAAAGGGGATGCAGATCATACTAATACATAACAATACAATAGAGATTGGATTAGAGAGAGGCCACAACACAATACCACACCTCACAAGGGGGGATCACCCCCCAACCATCATCCACATCCTTTCCTCCATCCATCCATCACTTTGAAGATTCGTCTGTGGAATCAAGAGGAGAACCAAGAGGAGGATTCAAGATGGAGAAGGACGCAACGACTCCCACATCTAGAGTTTTCTTCGTTTCCTAATTTATCTTATATTTTCAGGACATATGGATAAGATCTATCCAACCTCTATGATTATTCTTCGTAACATCATGGGCTAATGATAGGGGCAGATGTCAATGCCCCCTTCAAAAACCTGAAAATATTTTAAAAATTCATCATTAAATTTGGAAGGGACGTCTTTTTCTAATAAATGAGAAAGTGGTTTAGAGTATTAGGGAAAAATCATTAATGAATCTGCGGTAAAATCCTGCATGTCCAAGGAATGACCGTACTCCCTTCTCATTTATTGGTGGATGTAATTTTTCAATTGCTGTCACCTTAGCTGTATGAACTTGCAACCCTTTAGATGATACATGATGTCTTAAGACAATGTCATCTTTCACCATAAAATGACACTTCTCTCAATTCAAAACAAGGTTAGTATCCTGACATCTCTTCAAAACAACAGTAAGGTTAGATAAACAAACATCGTAACAAGACTCAAAGATAGAAAAATCATACATAAAAACTTCCATGATATTTTCTATCAACCCTTCAAAAATAGCCATCATACACATTTGAAAGGTCGTAGGTGCATTACAAAGACCACAAGACAACATCTTAAAAGTAAAAATGCCATAAGGACATGTGAATGCGGTCTTTTCCTGATCCTCGGGTGCAATCATTATCTGATTATACCCAGAATAACCATCCAAAAAGCAATAGAACTCATAACTTGCTAACCTATCAAGCATCTGATCCATGAAGGGTAAAGGAAAGTGGTCCTTGCATGTGTTCTCATTCAAGTTTCTATAGTGAATACACACACGCCAACCTGCGGTGGTTCTAGTAGCAAGGGTCTCCCCACAATCAGACTTAATGACAGTCATCCCCCCTTTCTTAGCAACTACATGTAAAGGACTCACATATGGACTATCACTAATCGCATACACAACTCACAGGCTTCTGCAATGGGAATATTGATATGAATTTTCTTGAACATCTCCAAAAATTTCTGAAACTTCTCCAAACCTTTCTTAAAAAATTATTGTGGAAACGGGATTGGATGCTTTGTCTTTGGAATTTCTCAAATATCCCTCTCAAACTCCTATTCTTTTTCTCTTTTAGCTCTTTCTGCCTTAGCTTTCTACCACTTTTTCAACTTAACTTCAGGCTCTTTCATCTTTTCCTCAGTTTCAGGTACCTGGAAATCATTTTGGATGAGATTAGCTAAGCGAGGATCGAGACAAAATTTTGATGTTTCTGCCGAAGGGGGCACGAGTTGTGCCGGCCAAGCGTACAAGTCATGCCGGCATCTAGAGACTCATGCCGCAACAAGCTCAAGCCTGCATCGGTGAGATTTTTGCTTTGGCACTGATGAGAGTGGAAATTAGCGTGTTTTAGTGTCCAATTGAACACCTTTTTGGTGAAAATTATTGTTATATATTAGCACAAGTATCTTATATTTGATATATATGAGAAAAAGGTGCGTTTGAGGTGTTTTATTGTGTTTTAGGTGGAAAATGATCAAAAGAGCAAAGTTGGAGAAAAGGTGCAACTTGTGCAATGAATGTTGAAAAACGCACGTCCAACTTGTGCAATTTTTCTTTATTTTTGCGGAGATCAAAACTGGTTTTGTGATACAAGGTTGGAAAGCCACTGAAAATAGGATCGTTTTGGCATAAAGAACACCTCAATCAGATTCCAAACGAGAGAGTTATGATCAAAATGGTGACGTCGCGCGAGCCACACCGAACAGAACGGCTGTGTCATTTCCATGGCTTTTTACACCTTCAATTCTTGGAGTTTTTATGATTTCTTTATATGGATAGAAATCCAAGGAAGAGAGGATCGCGTGAGCTTAAGAATCACTCAAATTGGAGTTCGGATATGGAATTTATACTCGAAACAGTGAGACGGTGCAAGTGGGATTCGACCACAACAGTCCAGTTCAACCAAACCCCTTGGTCGAACTCAAGCCATTTTGGTTGAACTTGAAGCCTGAAGTGCGTTAAATCGCCAATTTTGATTCGACCAGGGTTTGACCAAGCCCTAGGTCGAACCCTAGGTCAAACTCCATGCCTGGGACGCGTCCGGATCCAATTTTTACACCCCAAGTGCGTGTTTCTGCATGTTTTACAAGAAAAAGCCCATCCTATGTCCATAAGGAGATCGTACAAGTATAAAAGGGGATGCAGATCATACTAATACATAACAATACAATAGAGATTGGATTAGAGAGAGGCCACAACACAATACCACACCTCACAAGGGGGGATCACCCCCCAACCATCATCCACATCCTTTCCTCCATCCATCCATCACTTTGAAGATTCGTCTGTGGAATCAAGAGGAGAACCAAGAGGAGGATTCAAGATGGAGAAGGACGCAACGACTCCCACATCTAGAGTTTTCTTCGTTTCCTAATTTATCTTATATTTTCAGGACATATGGATAAGATCTATCCAACCTCTATGATTATTCTTCGTAACATCATGGGCTAATGATAGGGGCAGATGTCAATGCCCCCTTCAAAAACCTGAAAATATTTTAAAAATTCATCATTAAATTTGGAAGGGACGTCTTTTTCTAATAAATGAGAAAGTGGTTTAGAGTATTAGGGAAAAATCTTTAATGAATCTGCGGTAAAATCCTGCATGTCCAAGGAATGACCGTACTCCCTTCTCATTTATTGGTGGATGTAATTTTTCAATTGCTGTCACCTTAGCTGTATGAACTTGCAACCCTTTAGATGATACATGATGTCTTAAGACAATGTCATCTTTCACCATAAAATGACACTTCTCTCAATTCAAAACAAGGTTAGTATCCTGACATCTCTTCAAAACAACAGTAAGGTTAGATAAACAAACATCGTAACAAGACTCAAAGATAGAAAAATCATACATAAAAACTTCCATGATATTTTCTATCAACCCTTCAAAAATAGCCATCATACACATTTGAAAGGTCGTAGGTGCATTACAAAGACCACAAGACAACATCTTAAAAGTAAAAATGCCATAAGGACATGTGAATGCGGTCTTTTCCTGATCCTCGGGTGCAATCATTATCTGATTATACCCAGAATAACCATCCAAAAAGCAATAGAACTCATAACTTGCTAACCTATCAAGCATCTGATCCATGAAGGGTAAAGGAAAGTGGTCCTTGCATGTGTTCTCATTCAAGTTTCTATAGTGAATACACACACGCCAACCTGCGGTGGTTCTAGTAGCAAGGGTCTCCCCACAATCAGACTTAATGACAGTCATCCCCCCTTTCTTAGCAACTACATGTAAAGGACTCACATATGGACTATCACTAATCGCATACACAACTCACAGGCTTCTGCAATGGGAATATTGATATGAATTTTCTTGAACATCTCCAAAAATTTCTGAAACTTCTCCAAACCTTTCTTAAAAAATTATTGTGGAAACGGGATTGGATGCTTTGTCTTTGGAATTTCTCAAATATCCCTCTCAAACTCCTATTCTTTTTCTCTTTTAGCTCTTTCTGCCTTAGCTTTCTACCACTTTTTCAACTTAACTTCAGGCTCTTTCATCTTTTCCTCAGTTTCAGGTACCTGGAAATCATTTTGGATGAGATTAGCTAAGCGAGGATCGAGACAAAATTTTGATGTTTCTGCCGAAGGGGGCACGAGTTGTGCCGGCCAAGCGTACAAGTCATGCCGGCATCTAGAGACTCATGCCGCAACAAGCTCAAGCCTGCATCGGTGAGATTTTTGCTTTGGCACTGATGAGAGTGGAAATTAGCGTGTTTTAGTGTCCAATTGAACACCTTTTTGGTGAAAATTATTGTTATATATTAGCACAAGTATCTTATATTTGATATATATGAGAAAAAGGTGCGTTTGAGGTGTTTTATTGTGTTTTAGGTGGAAAATGATCAAAAGAGCAAAGTTGGAGAAAAGGTGCAACTTGTGCAATGAATGTTGAAAAACGCACGTCCAACTTGTGCAATTTTTCTTTATTTTTGCGGAGATCAAAACTGGTTTTGTGATACAAGGTTGGAAAGCCACTGAAAATAGGATCGTTTTGGCATAAAGAACACCTCAATCAGATTCCAAACGAGAGAGTTATGATCAAAATGGTGACGTCGCGCGAGCCACACCGAACAGAACGGCTGTGTCATTTCCATGGCTTTTTACACTTTCAATTCTTGGAGTTTTTATGATTTCTTTATATGGATAGAAATCCAAGGAAGAGAGGATCGCGTGAGCTTAAGAATCACTCAAATTGGAGTTCGGATATGGAATTTATACTCGAAACAGTGAGACGGTGCAAGTGGGATTCGACCACAACAGTCCAGTTCAACCAAACCCCTTGGTCGAACTCAAGCCATTTTGGTTGAACTTGAAGCCTGAAGTGCGTTAAATCGCCAATTTTGATTCGACCCCAAGTGCGTGTTTCTGCATGTTTTACAAGAAAAAGCCCATCCTATGTCCATAAGGAGATCGTACAAGTATAAAAGGGGATGCAGATCATACTAATACATAACAATACAATAGAGATTGGATTAGAGAGAGGCCACAACACAATACCACACCTCACAAGGGGGGATCACCCCCCAACCATCATCCACATCCTTTCCTCCATCCATCCATCACTTTGAAGATTCGTCTGTGGAATCAAGAGGAGAACCAAGAGGAGGATTCAAGATGGAGAAGGACGCAACGACTCCCACATCTAGAGTTTTCTTCGTTTCCTAATTTATCTTATATTTTCCGGACATATGGATAAGATCTATCCAACCTCTATGATTATTCTTCGTAACATCATGGGCTAGAGCCTTTTTGGTAGAACTAGGGTTGTGAAGGTTTTATCCAATTAATTGAACTTTCATGTGTAAACTCCGTACAACACTACTTGTGAATTTATTTTATATATGATTGTGCCTTTTTAATTCATACTCACGGTCATTTTATGCATCATTAATTGTTATGTAGAGTCTGAATACATATCTTGGTTATTAATTGAGTGTGTTCACTGTTGAGTAGGATTCAATGTTATGATTCTAAGTGAGGGGACTCCGAATCTTCATTAAAACTATCATATATGAATACTTATTAATTAAATTGAATTCGGGTTATTAAGTATGATAAAGAGGATAACTTCATAGTACCTATAAAGGGAGATCATATCGGGTTAGAGTACCAATTGGCCAGGGAAATAATTGATACTGATAGTACCTAGAAAGGGGGTGAAATTATATCTCTTGCTCCAAGGTTATTCACACATGTTACACGCATGTTTACTTGTGTCTATAGAGTAGATATGCATGGTTAAGTGATGAGTCCATATTCCACAAGGCAGAGTCGGACATCAACACATGGAAGGAAGATTAATGGGTGAAACTAGATTATCCTAGGGCTACCTATTCTCTCCCTTGAGTCACTTTCGTAATTCTTCTAGTGTCTATTATTTTAATTGTTATTTTATATTTTTGTTAGTAGATTAATAATTCAAACCTCAATCTTAGTTTCCATCTTGTCTTAATTAATTTAGATAATAATTAAATTGATAATACGCCGTCCTTTGGGTTCGATATTCACTTGGTCGCTTGCTTAAGCTACAATTGATATCCTTAATACTTAGGGATTAATTTTGCGTGCAAAGAAAACGCCCATCAAGTTCTTGGTGCCGTTGCCGGGGATGGCTGTTATTATTAGTTTATTATTTCTAATTTGATTAAGACTTTTATTTGTGATTATTTAATTCTATCTAATCTTGATTTTTTCTGAGGTACTTGTGCATTAGGAAAAGAAGAGGAAGGAAAAGAAGGAATAACACACTGAGCTAAACATGGCCGGAGCAAGGCAGAATCCGGATGGTATTGTCATACGTGAAATTTTCACGAACTATGAAATTGGTAACATGGGGTTGAAAGGAGCAAGGGGGAAGATGATGATTTTGAGATACATCCCGCTCTTATTAACATGGTGGAAAAGAATCCCTTTTCTGGAGGTTGTTTTGAAGATCCATATCAGCATCTCAAAAGATTCCTTGGTTATGCAAACACTCAAAAGGGTGTTGGAGCTAATGAGAATGCTAGACGGATTGCCCTATTCAAGTTCTATTTGATTGATAAGGCGGAAGCTTGGTATGAGACTCTTGATGCCACATATTGCACTACATGGGACCAACTACAGCAGATGTTCTTGGAGAGATACATGCCACCCTCAAGGATCTTTAGAATGAGGCAAGACATCACTCAATTTGTTATGAATCAGGGTGAGAAATTTTATGAGGAGTGGGACAGGTATAAAGACATGCTCAGGAGGTGCCCGCAGCATGAGATGTCTAAGGCTGATTACATAAGTATCTTCTACTATGGATTGGATTGTGAGTCACGTGTTTTTATTGATGCATCATCATGTGGAGCGCTGTTATCTAAGACAGCACTTGAAGCATAAAAGTTATTTGAAGACATCTTTATAAATTCACATGACTGGCCTGTAGAGAGAGATAGAGGATCATATGTACTTGGCAAGGTGGCGCAGGTTGAACATCAAGTGGTGAGGTCAAATAGGAATGATGAGATTGTCTCTAGTTTAGCTAACATCAACAAGCTACTAGAGTTCCCGCAGAAGCAGATTACAGAGTTGACACTAAGGGGGCCTAGTATGAAGCAACACGAAGTAAAAAGTATTGAAGATACCTTTAATCGGTACATGGATGAGAATGATGCAAGGATTGATTGCCTTAAGGATACCATGAATGTTGATCATGAAAATTTATCTAAGCAGTTGAATGACCTAACTTGGATTATGGGGCAGATGACCGCGAACGTGAATCAACTGTCATAAAAATTGGAGAATAATGCATTCACAATGAGGTCTGGAACGCAGTATGAGGGACAGATGAAGCCGAAATTGAAATTTAAAGCGAAAGAAGCCCGATTCGACCCTGATTCGACCATCACAGGTGGTCAAATTATGCAGAAGAGGTCGAACAGGCACTTGGACGACATTCGGAAGAAGAAGAGGGTCAGTTCGACCAAAACAGGTCAATTCGACCAGAGGCTTTGGTCGACCCTAGGTCGAACGATACTACCCAGAGCACTCTGACTTGTCTGAAACCCAATTCGACCACGATCACTTGGATTCAACCAACCCTGTTGGTCGAACCTGCTTGTAAGGGAGAGAACGAACTTTCAGGTATTCAGTTTGACCACTATTCACCGAGTTTGACCACCTATCCAAGTCAAACTCAGGTCGAACTCTCCTGTTCAGCGCCATTTTCCGAGTTGAATGCTCCACATGATGTTAATGCTATTCCCGTGCCATCCGAAGAGCAGAATACTGAGATTATAGCAGAAAAGAAATAGGAAAGAGCAAGGGGGTTGAGAGCCGAGAAGCTCAGACTGTAGAAGGATAATGAAGATATGGTTTACTCTCTTGATCAAGCAATGAAGATGCCTATGGAGACTCAATCATGCAAGAGCATAGATGTGGTTTCTAACTTGTTTAATCTTGATTTTAATAGGACAGATGACTCTAAATTTGATTGGATGATTAACAAGGAGGAGTCTAGACAGCCATGGGAGGAAGGTAATTCTGAGGATCATATACTTGTTACCAAGAAATATGAGGTGTTGAGTGTAGACAAGAAGAGGGAAAGAAAGTACTTGAAGGTGATGATACGAGAAGACCGTCCTCTTATCCAGTAGTCTATAAAGGTTATATTCGTCGTGACTCTTCGAAGTTAAACATGAGCGCCTGTTGGAGGCTTTCCCTTTCTTTTTTGCTTTATTTCTTTTGTGTGAGTAAGAAATTTTTATATTTAAGGTGCTTACTAATCGGCAATTACATCTCTTTGAAAAGTTAGTTTCAACTTACGTTTTTAATAAGTTTGGGGGGTATGATGTTATTACCTCATTGAAGCACCAAGAGCATAATCTTTTCTTTGTAATGTTTACTAGGAGAGTTGATTTTTTGTGGTATGTTGAAACTTTAATCGGTTATGATGTATCGATTTTTTGCAATTTGCATAGTGTTCAGTGGTGTTCCTAGTGTGTGGAGTCAATTGAGTCTTTCTTATAGTTCTCGTATATTATTATTGATGAATCCTGTGATGATGAGTGTGTTTGAGTTTTAATGATAGAAAAAGGTAACTAGGTGGCAAGATGAGTTCTATGATGAGGAGCTCGTGCATACGTTGAAGAAAAATCAGGTGCCCTCGTTTCCTTATTCTAATTTTTATGTGTGCTTTTAATTCGTAGGAGTGAAAGGATTAAGTTTAAAGTGGTGATCCGTGTGAGCTTTTTTTAAATTGTGTGTGTAATTCATATGCTCTTTAAATTGATGAAGGAAGTGTATTTGATTTATATTGTGGTATGAAGTTCTATGTATACTTGTGGGATGTTACTTACCATGAAAAGTGCTCTGTTACGTGTTGAAAACCCATGTGAGATTTTGAGCCTTATTCATGTACATAAACACATGATATTTCTTTCTGGTGAGTATCGTTCTTGTGTGTGTATTCTAGAACTTGCCTCTTGTCTTATTTGAGATCGCATGTTATGTTAGATAATGGGAGATGATTTTAGGCCATTCTTGAATTTATGAGTCACTAAGCAAAATAATTTCCTACCAAATAATTTTATATCTGTAGTTAGCCCTTTTGAGCCTGAAAGCCTTATTTCTTTGGCAACCTACGGAGAAAGCCACTTTGACATCCTATTTGAGCCTTAAATTCCTATATTTAGTGGAGAATTAAATGTTGTCAAAGTGTGTGAATTGATTTTCTTGTAGTTTGGAAGGAATAAAATATTTGGAGCTGTACAAGTGATTATGAGTTGAAAAATATGAGCTGAAAAATAAGTTGCTTAGGGGTAGTGCCCGAAACTGGTACCCCGAGATGTTAGAGGTAGTGCCCGAAACTGGTATCCCGAGATGTTAGAAAGGAAATAAAAAGTATGTTGATCTTGAAGGAAAGGAGAGAAAAGAAAATTAGAAGAGCATGAAGCTGGATAGCCTTGAAGTGCAAAAAATTTTGCAGTACAAAAGATCTCTGGTTTTAATTCTCTACTAATTGAATCACTTAATTCATATGTTTCCTACCTTAACCAAAGATCCGACATTACATCCAAAAGAAAATTCCTTTTTGATCTCATTGTCGAATCATACTTTTAGTGGTAGAGAGTTTGAGATATCTGGCAAGCTTATGGTTACGCATGCACTTGAATTGAATTTGAGCGTAAACACATAAACCCATAAGTGTACATCTTTTACACTTGAGTGCGAGTGATATATACTTCCCATGAGAACATGTCAATAGAGCATTTGAATTGGTGGTGATTGTCTTAACTTGTATATTATGAATTGATTATTACATATAATGAGAGTTGCATGACCTAAGTTGAGGACAATTGTATTTTGAATAGGGTATTTGTCATAGTCCATGTTTCCTTGCTAATTTTCTTACTCTCTTTCTCTTTATTTTTATTTTGTTGCCTCGGGACGAGCAACGGGTAAGTTTGGGGGATTAATAAGAGTGGAAATTAGCGTGTTTTAGTGTCCAATTGAACACCTTTTTTATGAGAATTGTTGTTATATATTAGCACAAGTATCTTATATTTGATATATGTGAGAAAAAGGTGCGTTTGAGGTGTTTTACTGTGTTTTAGGTGGAAAAAGGATCAAAAGTGCAAAGTTGGAGAAAATGTGCAACTTGTGCAATGAAGGCTGAAAAACGCACGTCCAACTTGTGCAATTTTTCTGTGTTTGTGTGGAGATCGAAACTGGTGTTGTGAGACATTGTTGGAAAGCCACTGAAAAGAGGGTCTTTTTGGCATAAAGAACACCACAATCAGATTCCAAACGAGAGAGTTATGATCAAAATGGTGGCGTCGCGCGAGCTGCGCTGAACAGAACGGCTGTGTTACTTTCCATGGCTTGTTACACTTTTAATTTTTGGAGATTTTTTAGTTCTTTATTGGGATAGAAAGCCAAGGAAGAGAGGATCGGGTGAGCGCAAGAATCTCTCAAATTGGAGCTCGGATGTAAAAGTTATACGCGAAACAGTTAGATGGCGCAAGTGGGATTCGACCACGACAGTCCAGTTCGACCAGACCCCTTGGTCGAACTCAAGCTATTTTGGTCGAACCTGAAGCCTGAAGTGCATTAAATCGCCAATTTCGATTCGACCAGGGTTCGATCAAGCCCTAGGTCGAACCCTAGGTCGAACTTCATGCCTGGGACGCGTCCGGATCCGATTTTTACACCCCAAGTGCGTGTTTCTGCGTGTTTTCCAAGAAAAATCTCATCCTAGGTCCATAAGGAGAGCTTACAAGTATAAAAGGGGATGTAGATCACACCAATACATAACAATACAATAAAGAATAGATTAGAGAGAGGCCACAACACTATACCACAACCCACAAGGGGGGATCACCCCCCAAACATCATCCACATCCTTTCCTCCATCCATCCATCACTTTGAAGATTCGTCTGGGGAATCAAGAGGAGAACCAAGAGGAGGATTCAAGATGGAGAAGGACGCGACGACTCCCACATCTAGGGTTTTCTTCATTTTCTAATTTCTTGTATTCTTCGAACATATGGGTAAGATCTATCCAACCTCCATGATTGTTCTTCGTAACATCATGTGCTAGAGCCTTTTTGGTAGAACTAGGGTTGTGAAAGTTTTTACCAATTAATTGAACTTTCGTGTGTAAACTATGTACAACACTACTGGTGGATTTATTTTATATATGATTTTGCCTTTTTAATTCATACTCACGATCATTTTGTGCATCATTAACTGTTATGTAGAGTCTGAATATATATTTAAGTTATTGATTGTGTGCGTTCACTGTTGAGTAGAATTCCATGTTATGATTCTAAGTGAGGGGACTCCGAAGCTTCATTAAAACTATCATATATGAATACTTATTAATTGAATTGAATTCGGGTTATTAAGTAGGATAAAGAGGATAATTTCATAGTACCTATAAATGGAGATCATATCGGGTTAGAGTACCAATTGGCCAGGGAAATAATTGATACTAATAGTACCTAGAAAGGGGGGTGGAATTATATCTCTTACTCTGAGGTTATTCACACGTGTTACACGCATGTTTACTTGTGTCTATAGAGTAGATATGCATGGTTAAGTGATGCATCCATATTCCACAAGGCAGAGTCGGACATTAACACATGGAAGGAAGATTAATGAGTGAAACTGGATTATCCTAGGGCTACCTATTCTCTCTCTTGAGTCACTTTCGTAATTCTTCTAGTGTTTATTATTTTAATTATTATTTTATATTTTTGTTAGTAGATTAATAATTCAAACCTCAATCTTAATTTTCATCTTGTCTTAATTAATTTAAATAATAATTAAATTGATAATACGCCGTCCTTTGGGTTCGATATTCACTTAGTCACTTGCTTAAGCTGTAATTGATATCCTTAATACTTGGGGATTAATTTTGAGTGCAAAGAAAACGCGCATCAGACACGAGTTGTACGTCATGTATCCTTGCCTGTCGGATGGTACAACGTGCCTAGTTTGCCGACTTCAGGGCCGCACGAGTCGTGCGGCGTGTCAGAATCGACGTGTTCATTCTCGTCCAATTTTTTAACCTCCGTTTTGACTTTAGATCATTCCGATGGCATTTTTGGACCCTCGTACTGTTTTCCACTCCTTAGGGTGACAGCCATAACTTGTTCTTTTGGATTCATCACCGTTTGAGAAGGAAACTTACCTTGTTGTCCTAGTCTCCCAACTGTAGCATGTAATTGTCCAAGTGCAATATTTGTTTCTTTCTGCTTTTTATCTGCCTCTTTCTGCCTGCTCACTAGTATTCATCATCAGTTTGACCATCAAGTTCAACTATTCCTCGTGCTGCTTTATCTGATCTCCTTGCTGCTTCATCTGGTCCCCTTGCTGCTTCATAAGGTCCCCTTGCTGCTTCACTAACATTCTCAACTCATCATCCATTGGTGTTTTTCCTTCAATTGGCTTATGGGATGAATCAATTCCTGGAGGAGGCCCAACTGCATTACTCGGGTTAGTATATGATAGATTATCATTCGTTCTTTGATCGTTGAAGTTAGAATTTCCTAGGTAACCCCCTTGTTGATTCTGCCGGTTGTTACCTTGATCATTCCTTCCCCACTGCTGATTTCTAGGCCTAAAATTCTGTCTATTTCTGTAATCCCCTGTCAAGCCCTGAGCCATAGCATCATTTGCATCCTCCATCTGATCTTCATCTCTTTCTATACTAGCTTTCTCTCCTCTGTTTCCTAATCCGAGACGATCCATCTTCTTATGCAGCTCACTGAGTTGACTCTTTAGTTTTGACATCTCAATGTTGTTGACCTGTACTTCTACTTTTGCCACTTTATCAAAAGCAACTCCTCCTTCTAATATCTCCATAGGCTAATCATATGTGTTAGCTACCATCTCCTCAAAGATCTCTTCTGTCTCATTTGCTGACTTTTTGAAGATGTCGTGTCCACCAATACTCTTGATTCACTTCTTAGGCCTTGATAGAAGAAGTCTAAGTAGGTGTCTTTTGTAAATCCATAATGTGGACTAATGGCATTTGGATCATTTGGTTAACGTGAACCATTAGGGTTCCATACGTTTCTACAGCAGAAACAAGAAAACAAAAACGTAATACCTTTCACCAGGGTATGTTGAAGAAGATGGATTCTCGCTGGCAGCTGCGCAGTCTCACCGTTTTATGCATAACTTCCTCATCCAATCTCCGAATTAAGTGCTCTACACACCAAAACGATCCTCTCTTCCGTGGCTTTACGTCAGTATATCACACGTATATTTTGGACTTATACACGATTTTAGAAAAATTGTACAAATTGACAGCCAGAAACAACAAATGACCTTCCGGTCTTCTGTTGTATTCCTAAGCCACTTCTCAAAATTTGTGTGGGAAACGATCTACGAGATGATCTCAATCTGCAGTTTAACTATTCTTTATGTGTTTTAGGCGTGTATCCATTATCCAGACTGCTGAGATTGTCTATATATAGGCTACAACAGGGACCAGGAGGAGAAATTAGGGTTTAGGCCTCCCATTGGGCTTAAGTTTAGCCCCAAAACTTATACGTAAGTCCAATAATAATAAAGCATTCCACTAAAGAAATATTACTGCACTGGCATCCTAATCCCAAATTACGTTTGATGAAAGTGAAAATAAGCATGTTTGATTGTCCAATTTAACAACTTATTGATGAGAATTACTGTTATATATTAGCACAAGGGTCTTATATTCATTATATTTGAGAAAAAGGTACACTTGAGGTGGTTTGTTGTGTTTTAGGTGGAAAAAGGATAAAAAGTGCAAAGTTGAAGAAAAGGTGAAATTTGTGCAATGATGCTGAAAATGCACGTTCAACTTGTGTAATTTTTCTGTATTTTTATATAGCTCTGAATTGGAAGTGTGATATATTGTTGGAAAGCCACAGAAGAGAGGGGTCGTTTTGGATAAAAGAACACCTCAATCGGAATCCAAACGAGAAAGTTATGATCCAAATGGTGACGTCGCGCAAGCTGTTCCTGTTCAGCACGATAGTTCCACTTTGTATGACTTTTTATATATTAAAATGTTGGAGTTTCTATGATTTCTTCATATATAGAAAGCCAAGGAAGAGAGGATCGCGTGAACACAAGAATTACTAAAATTGGAGGTCAGATGTGGAAGTTATGCTCAAAATCATGAAGTCGCGCAGCTGCCAGCGAGAATTTCCGAATTTGTGCATGTTTCTACACCCCTAGTATGTGTTTGCGTGTATTTTCATGTTTTCCAAGAAAAAGTTCATCCAAGGTCCATAAGGAGAGCTTAGAAGTATAAAAGAGGGATGTAGATCACATCATTATTCATTAGAGTGGATTGGAGAGAGCCACAACACAATACTACACCCCACAAGGGGTGATCACCCCACAACCATCGTCCACATCCTTTCCTCCATTCATTCATCACCTTGATGATTCGTTTGTGAAATCAAGAGGAGAACCAAGAGGAGAATTCAAGACATAGAAGTACATGACGACTCCCGCATCTAGAGTTTATTTCGTTTCCTAATTTATCTTGTAATTTTCCAGACATCCGGGTAAGATCTATCCAACACCCATGATTGTTCTTCGTAACATCATGGGCTAGAGCCTTTTTGGTAGAACTAAGGTTGTGAAGGTTTTTATGAATTAATTGAACTCTCGTGTGTAAACTCCGTACAACACTACTTGTGGTTTATATTATATAAGACTATGCATTTTTAATTCATACTCATAGTCGTTTTGTGCATCATTAACTGTATGTAGAGTTTGAATACATATCTTGGTTATTGATTGAGTGCGTTCACTGCTGAGTAGAATTACATATTATAATTCTAAGAGAGGGGAGTCCGAAATCTTATTAGAACTATATTATATAAATACTTTGTTAATTGAATATTATTCGGGTTAATAAGTAGGATAAAGAGTATAACTTTATAGTACCTATAAAGGAAGATCATATCTGGTTAGAATACTAATTGACAGGGAAATAATTGATATTGATAGTATCTAGAAAGGGGGGTGGAATTATCTCTTGCTCTGAGGTTATTCACCCATGTTACACGCATGTTTACTTGTGTCTATAGAGTAGATATGCATGGTTTAGTGATGCGTCCATATTCTACAAGGCAGAGTCGAACATCAACACATTAAAGGGAGATTAATGAGTGAAACTGGATTATCCTAGAGCTACCTATTCTCCTACTTGATCCGCTTTTGTATTCTTCTAGTGTTTCTTTTATTTTATTTGTTATTTAATTTAAGTCTTTTAGTTGTTAGATTCAAACTTCAAATTGAATTGTCTTTCATCTTTATTAAATTGATAATACGCCGTCCTTTGGGTTCGATATTTCATTTGGTCGCTTGCTTAAGCTGCAACTAATATCCTTAATACTTGGGGATTAATTTTGAGTGCAAAGAAAATGCGCATCAAGTTCTTGGCACCATTGCCGGGGACGGCTGTTATTATTAATTTATTATTTCTACTTTGATTTAGACTTTTATTTGTGATTATTTATTTCTATTTAACCTTGAATTTTTTTGAGGTACTTGTGCACTAGGAAAAGGAAAGGAAGGAAAGGAAGAAATAACACACTGAGCTAAATATGGCTGGAGCAAGACAGAATCCTGATGATGTTGCCATACGTGAAATTTTCACGAACTATGGGATTGGCAACGTGGGATTGATAGGAGCAAGGGGGGAAGATGATAATTTTCAGATACATCCCGCTCTTATTAACATGGTGGAGAAGAATCTCTTTTCTGGAGATTGTTTTGAAGATCCATATCAGCATCTTAAAAGATTTCTTGGTTATGCAAACACTCAAAAGGGTGCTGGAGCTAATGATCATGCTAGACGGATCGCCCTATTCAAGTTCTCTTTGATTGATAAGGCTGAAGCTTGGTATGAGACTTTTGATGCAGCCGATTGCACTACCTGGGACCAACTGCAGCAAAAGTACTTGGAGAGATACATGCCACCCTCAAGGATCTTAAGAACGAGGCAAGACATCGCCCAATTTGTTATGAATCAGGGTGAGAAATTTTATGAGGCGTGGGATATGTTTAAAAACATGCTCAGGAGGTGCCCACATCATGGGATGTCTAAGGCTGACTACGTAAGTATCTTCTACTGTGGATTGGATTTTGAGTCGCGTATTCTTATTGATGCGTCATCTGGTGGAGTGCTGTTATCTAAGACAGCACTTGAAGCAGAAAAGTTATTTGAATACATCTCTATGAACTCAAGTGACAGGCCTACTGAGAGGATTAGAGGATCTTATGTACTAGGAAATATGGCGCAAGTTGAACATCAAGTGGTGAAGCCGAATAGGGATGATGAGATCGTCTCTAGTCTTGCTAACATCAACAAGCTACTAGAGTTCCAGCAGAAACAGATTACAGAGTTGACACAAAAAGGAGCCTTGCAGGCAGTAGCAAGAAGTGAAAAGTGTTGAATATACCTTCAATCGATACATGGTTGACAATGATGCGAGAGTTGACCGCATTGAGGATTCCATGAATAATGATCATGCAGATTTATCTAAGTAGTTGAAGGACCTTACTTCAATTATGGGATAAATGGCCGCGAGTGTGAATCAATTGACACAAACGTGGGAGAATAATGCCATCACATTGAGGTCCAGGACGCAGTACGAAGGTCCGATGAAGCCGATGAGCGAAAATAGAAGAACTATTCGACCAAGCTTATGCCGTTCGACCAGACCTTATGGTCGAGGTCGAACGGTGGTCGAACGAGTTTCAAAAAAATAGAATCACGATGCTCTGTTTTATGCCCTGCCGTTCCACTAGAGAACTGTCGTTCGACTAGACTACCTTGGTTGAATGGTAGTTGAACAATAACTGGGGAGAAGGAATTGCGATCAGAGCTGCCGTTTGACCAAAACACATCCGTTCGACCTGACCATCTTGGTCGAACGGAGTCGAACAACAATCAGAGAACTAAAACTCGCGATCAGAGCATCCGTTCGACTAGTCATAGTCTGCTCCATCAGACCATTTAGGTTGAACATGTTGGATTATATACTAAAAGTCTAGCTTTTTGTATGAACAATGTTATAATAATTAATTTGAAATGAGAATAATATGATCAAATGATTGCGTCTTATAATTTATTTATATGCACGATGCAATAGTCCACTTACTTTATACTGTAGATAATATGTTGTGCGACAACACGCGGAAGATCATATTATCGATTTCCTTATAAAGTATAAACAGATGCTCACAACCGAGATAGACGAGGACTCTCTATTGTGATGGTTGTAGTGTGGTTTGGTATTAGCTTGTCTTGGCTATAGAATCACATTAGTGCACTTGTGTGTATTGAGCAGGACCGCTTGAGATCGTTCGACTTATACTGACTTATAGGAGAACTTGATCTCAGTTATTATGGAAGTTCGTGCTCTTAATGCCTATACAATAACCTCGACACATAGGGCAGTATGTATTTCTTTGATTCATCAATGGGTGAGATTTACATGTAATTAAATCAACAAACTCAGTGAGTTGGGAAGTAATGCTGTCTCTATGGTGTGCTGTTGATTGTAGAAGGAATCCGTGTCCGTCATAGGTTGATGATGTCCCCTTGAGGAGCTCATAAGGATTATCATGTAAACCCTGCAGGTGGAATTTATTCCGGCATGATAATGAGGTTGAGTGGTACTACTCTTGGATGAGATATTAATTAATTGAGTTGTCAGTAACTTAAATTAATTAATGGACATTGTATATCTTAAACATGGGGAGACTAACGGGCTCATAATAAGAAGGAGTCCAAAACGTAATTTTGGGATTGGAAAGGCAGTGCAGTAATAATATTTTAGTGGAATATATTATTATTATTGGACTTAAGTATAAGCTTTGGGCTAAGCTTGGATACTTAAGCCCAATGGAGGCCCAACCCAATTTCTCCTCATGGTCCCTGCTGTAGCCCATGTATATAAATCACCTCAGCTTATCTGGAACCCATATATTATTCATTATTCACGTGTGATGAGGGTTGAAAGCAGATTGAGGAGGTCTCGTAGATCGTTGCCCACACGACGTCGAGATCGGACTTGGGACATACGGCAGAAGATCAGAAGGTAGTTTGCTGCTGTCCGCCACCTTGTGAAATTTTTATAAAATCGTACAGTTCTCAGAATTCGATGATCAATATACTGACGGAAAGCCGTTGAAGAGAGGATCGTCTGAGCTCAAAGATTATTCAATTTCGACATCAGACGAGGAAGTTATGGCCATTCTCGTGGGACTGCACAATCTGTCAGCGAGAATCCTTCATTTTCTACAAACCCTGGTGAACGGTAATCGTTTCTATGATTTATTGCTTCCGCTGATATTAGAAACGTATGGATCCCTAACGGGTCACGTTAACCAAATGATCCAAGCGCCAACAGAACAGTGGTCGAACAGCGTCATTCACCGCCCGTTTCGATACCGAATGCTACACCTGCTGATCAGAGTACTCCAATGCCATCCCAAGAGCAGAATACTGTGCTTATAGTGGAAAATAAGTGGGAAAGAGCAAAGAGGTTGAGAGCCGAGAAGCTTAGACTACAGATGGATAATGAAGATGTGGTTTTCTCTCTTGATCAAGCAATGAAGATGCCAATGGAGACTCAATCATGCAAGAACATAGATGTGGTTTCTAACTTGTTTAATCTTGATTTTAATAAGACAGATGATTCTGAATTTAAGTGAAAGATTGACACGGAGGAGTCTAGACAGCTATGAGAGGAAGGAAATTCTAAGGTACATATACTTGTGACCAAGAAAGGTGAGGTGCTAGGTGTAAACAAGAAGAGGGAAAGAAAGTACTTGAAGGTGAGGATGCGAGAAGGCCGTCTTCTGATCCAGTAGTTCAAAAAGCGGTATTCCGTCGTGACTCTCTGACGTTAAACATGAACGCCTATTGGGGGCTTGTTCCTTCTATTTTATTGCTTTATTATTTCTTTCGTGTGAGTGAGGAATTATTATATTTGAGGTGCTCACTTTTCGATATTACATCTCTTTTCAAACTTAGTTTCGACTTATGTTTTTACTAAGTTTGGGGGGTGTGATGTACTGACTTCGTCTTATGAGCACCAAGAGTATAATTTTTCCTTTCATTGGTAGTTTGTTTGTTAGGAGGTTGATTTTTGCGGCATATTAACATTTTAATCGGTGTTGATATGTCGATTTTTTGCAACTTACCTAATGTTTAGTGTGTTGTGTTGGTGTGTCTAATGTGTGGAGTCAATTAGATAGTCAATTGAGTCTTTCTTATAGTTTTTCTATATTATTATTGATGAATCTTTGATGATGAGGTGTGCTTGAGCTTTTATGATAGAAACAGGTAAACTGAGGCTTTGACCTGATCGAGTTGAACAACTCGAGGAGCTCGTGCACACGTTGAAGAAAAATCAGGTGCCCTCATTTCCTTATTCTATTTTATATATGTGCTTTTAATTCATAGAGTGGAAGGATTAAGTTTGGTTTTGGTGATCCATGGGAGCTTATATTTTTAAATTGTGCCTGGAATTCATATGCTTTTGAAATTGAAGAAGGAAGTGTACTTGAGTTATATTGTGATATGAAGTTCTATGTGTACTTGTGAGATATTGCTTACCATGAAAAGTGCTATGTTACTTGTTAAAAACCCATGTGAGATTTTGAGCCTCGTTGATCATGTGCATAATCACATGATATTTTTTTTCTGGTGAGTATCATTCTTGTGCGTGTATTCTAGAACTTGTCTCTTGTCTTACTTGAAACCACATGTGTGTTAGATGATGGGAGATGATTTTAGGCCATCCTCGAATTTATAAGTCACTTAGCCAAATAATTCCCTACCAAATGATGTTTATTCGGAGTTAGCCCCGTTGAGCATAAAAACCTTATTATTTGGCAGCCTACGAGAAATAACCACTTTGAGCATCTGAATTTTTTGAGCCTTGATTGTCCCTCTAGAAGAGAATTAATGCTTTTCAAAGTGTGTTGATGGAGTTTATAACAATTTGGGAAGGAACGAAAATGGTGTTGAAATAGTGATTGAGATTGATAATGCATCTAAGGAAAAGCATGGAGTAGTGCTTAAATCTAGTTCTCCATGGAATCAAACACCCTAGGGTAGTGCTTAAATCTAATACCGTATGGAGGATGCACAAGGTAGTGCCCGAAACTGGTACCTCGAGAGAAAAGGAGAGAAGGAAAAAATGTTGTGCTAGAATGAAGAAAAAAGTGAAGGAGTTGAAGAGGATATTATGATTAATTGAAGTGGTGAGGAAAAATGAAAGATCGAGAAAGACTGCAGGCTTGATTGATCCAAGTATTGCGTCACTTTTCCATATAATTCCTACCTTAACCAAAGAGCCAACATTACATCAGAACGAAAAGTCCTTTTTGATCCCATTGTTAAATCATATTTTTAGTTGTGGAGAGTTTGAGATATGTGGCAAACTTATGGTTACGCATGCACTTGAATTGAATTTGAGCGTAAACACCTTAACCCATATGTATACATCTTTTACATTTGAGCGCGAGTGATATATACTTCCCATGAAAACATGTCAATAGAGCATTTGAATTGGTGGTGACTGTCTTAACTTGTATGCTATGAATTGATTATTACATGTAACGAGAGTTGCATGACCTAAGTTGAGGACAAAGGTATTTTTAAGGGGGTATTGGTTATAGTCCTTGTTTCCCCACTAATTTTCTTACTCTCTCTCTCTGCATTTTTATTTTGCTGCCTCAGGACGAGCAACGGGTAAGTTTGGGGGATTGATCAGAGTAAAAATAAGCGTGTTTGATTGTCCAATTTAACATCTTATTGATGAGAATTATTGTTATATATTAGCACAAGGGTCTTATATTCAATATATTTGAGAAAAAGGTTCACTTGAGGTGTTTTGTTGTGTTTTAGGTGGAAAAAGGATAAAAAGTGCAAAGTTGGATAAAAGGTGCAATTTGTGCAATGATGCTGAAAAACGCATGTCCAACTTGTGTAATTTTTCTGTATTTCTATGGAACTCTGAATTAGAAGTGTGATATATTTTTGAAAAGCCACAGAAGAGAGGGTTGTTTTGGCATAAAGAACACCTAAATCGGAATTCAAACGAGAAAGTTATGATCCAAATGGTGACGTCGCGCAAGCTGTTCCTGTTTAGCACGACTGTTCCACTTTGTATGACTTTTATACATTCAAATGTTTGTGTTTCTATATTTTTCCATATGGATAGAAAGCCAAGGAAGAGATGATCGCGTGAGCACAAGAATTACTCAAATCGGAGGTCAGATATGGAAGTTATGCTCAAAATCGTGAAGTCGCGCAACTGCCAGCGAGAATTTCCAAGAATTTCCGAATTTGTTCGTGTTTTTACACCCCTAGTGTGTGTTTGGGTGTATTTTCATGTTTTTTAGAAAAAACCCATCTAAGACCCATAAGGAGAGCTTACAAGTATAAAAGGGGATGTAGATCACATTATTATTCATTAGAGTGGATTGAGAGACCCACAACACAATACTACACCCCACAAAGGGGGATTACCCCCCAACCATCATCCACATCCTTTTCTCCATCCATCTATCACGTTGAAGATTCGTTTGTGGAATCAAGAGGAGAACCAAGAGGAGGATTCAAGACGGAGAAGAACACGACGACTCCCGCATCTATGATTTATTTCGTTTTCTAATTTATCTTGTAATTTTCCAGACATTCGGGTAAGATCTATCCAACACTCATGATTGTTCTTCGTAATATCATGGGCTAGAGCCTTTTTGGTAGAACTAGGGTTGTGAAGGTTTTTACGAATTAATTGAACTCTCGTGTGTAAACTCCATACAACACTACTTGTGGTTTATTTTATATAATGCATTTTAATTCATACTCATAGCCGTTTTGTGCATCATTAACTATTATGTAGAGTCTGAATACATATCTTGATTATTGATTGAGTGCGTTCATTGCTGAGCAGGATTCTATGTTATGATTCTAAGTGAGGGGGCTCCGAAACTTCATTAGAACTATCATATATGAATACTTATTAATTGAATTGAATTCAGATTATTAAGTAGGATAAAGAGGATAATTTTATAGTACATATAAAGGGAGATCATATCGGGTTAGAGTACCAATTGACTAGGGAAATAATTGATATTGGTAGTACCTAGAAAGGGGGTGGAATTATATCTCTTGCTCTGAGGTTATTCACACGTGTTACATGCATGTTTACTTGTGTCTATAGAGTAGATATGCATGGTTTAGTGATGCGTCTATATTCCACAAGGCAGAGTCGGACATCAACACACGAAAGTGAGATTAATGAGTGAAACTGCATTATCCTAGAGCTACCTATTCTCCTACTTGATCTGCTTTCGTATTCTTCTAGTGTTTATTTTATTTTATTTGTTATTTAATTTAAGTCTTTTAATTATTAGATTCAAACCTCAAACTGATTTGCCTTTCGTCTTAATTAATTTAGTTAATAATTAAATTGATAATATACTGTCCTTTAGGTTCGATATTTCATTTAGTCGCTTGCTTAAACTGCAACTGATATCCTTAATACTTGGGATTAATTTTGCGTGCAAAGAAAACGCGAATCAATGTTTATGGGCTCTTTCTTATTATGAGCCCATTAATCTCCTTGTATTTAAGATTCAATGCCCATTAATTAATTAAGTTACTGATAACTCCATTAATTAATATATTTACCGAGAGTAGTACCACTCAACCTTATTATCATGCCGGAAAAATCCACCTGCGGGGTTTAGATGATAATCCTTATGAGTTCCTCAAGGGGAAATCATCAACCAATTCCGTTAGGACACGGATTCCTTCTACAATCAACGACACACCATAGAGACAGCACCATTCCATAACTCACCGAGCATATTGATTTAACTATTAAATCTCACCCATTTATGAATTAAAGAAATAAATACTGGCTTACGTGTCGAGGTCATTGTACAGGGATTAAAAGGATGAACTTCCATAATAACTGAGATCTAGTTCTATTGTATAGTCAGTATATACCGAACAATCTCACCGCGCTCATGCTCAATACACATAAAGTGCACTAGTTCATATTTATATTCAAGACCGACTAATGCCAAATCACACTACAACCATACTGATAGATAGTCCCTGTCTATCTCAGTTGTGAACATCTGTTTATACTTTATAAGGAGCCGATAATATTATCTTCCGTGTGACGCCGCACACCATATTATCTACAGTATAAAGTAAATGGACTTTTGCAACAATTCATTATTGCAAACGTTTGATAACATGATTCTCATTTCAAATATTTTCTAATCATTGTTCATACAAAAAGCTAGACTTTTAGTATACAATCCAACAATCTCCCACTTATACTAAAAGACTATGATGTCATATCTTCTGCCATACATTTGATTACCACTCCTACTACTTGACCATTAAAAGCTTTCGCCTTAAGGTCCTTGTAAAGGGATCTACTAGGTTATCATCCGATGCAATCTAGGCGATAACAACCTTCCCCTCATCATACGATTTCTTGTATCAGGTAGTACTTACCATCAATGTGTTTAATTTCCTTATGGACTTGTGATTCCTTCAAGTTTGCAACTGCACCATTATTATCACAATGAATTATGATAACCTTGGGCAAACTCATAATCACATCTAAGTTCATTAAGAAGTCTCTAGAACCATACAGATACTTTGGCTGCCACAAGGCTCCAATATTATCATTTTTCCATGGTGGAGTCCGAAATATATTTCTATATAATCACTCCTCCATATCATGGCTCAACTTTCAAATTAAACACATAACCTTGAGGTGGATTTACTGCCGTCTATATGATTTGAAAAACCTGAATCTAAGTAACCGCCAAGAAGTAATGAATTATTCTGGTAAGCTTACATATAATTTTCAGTCCTCTTCAGGCATTTCAAATATGTCTTACCATAATTCAATATTCTTGTTTCGGATTACCTTGGTACTCACTAACTATACCATTGGAAATACAGATATCCAATATCGTGCATAGCATTCCATAGATTAAGCTTCCTTATTGCCGAAGCATAGGGAACCACCCTTATCTATTTTATCTTCTATTGTGTCTTAAGACACAAATCCTTAGATAAAGTCACATGCTAAAATGAGTACGGATTGTATCAATTCATGAAGCTCGAGATAAGCACAACATCCTATTTTGTGATCATTATCACTATGATCGAAAGAATATATTTTGCTTTTCTTAAGTCCTTAATTTCATACCGCTTTATTAATCATACCCATACGCCCAACAATACTCTTTCATTGTCTCCAATAAGCAAGATATCATCTACGTACTATATAAGAAATACCACCATGTTTACTCTTTTCAATACACAAGAACCATCCAAGCATTGATTAAATCTATACGACTGGATTTTCTTATCAAAATGGATGTTCCATGATCTTGAAGCTTGCTTTTGTCCATTGATGGACACTTTTAAGCTTACACTTGAAGTGCACTTAGCCTTTTGCAATGAATTACTCCGGTTGCTTCATCGTAAAGCCACTTACATCCTAGTGGCTTTTACACCATTTGGTGGTTCTACAAGCTCCCAAAGATGATTTTGAATCCATTGCAACATGCTAAGATGCTGCATTTTGATCTTGTAGTGCTTCGTCGTATCCATAAGCCAATTTCATGTTTACTAGGGACCAAGTCTCACGACTATCCCAAAACATAAATCTTTTTGATTGTCAAACAACCCTCCCACTACTAAAGGCACTACATGCAATTGTGTATCAGATATGATACGTGATGCAGTTTACTTGTAATATATCCTCTTGTACTCTTGGTACTAAAAAATTGTGTTTCCCTTTTCATACATTTAAGAACAAGTTTTTATACATGGTTTTGTGATTTATTACATAGTACCTTCTAAAAATCTAGTATTTGTGTTAACAGTCACCCTCCGATCTTTTGGACTATTTAATAAGCCATCCTTCATTTTTCTAGGATATCCCACAAACATACAAGAACCATATGTCATGCCGTTACTATGGCTTAGCCATAAATTTTGTAATTCCAAATAATTCATCATCCATCTAACCCTTTTCATAATAGTCCTATTCTTTCTTTCCATCACACCATACAGCTGGGGTATGCCTGGTGTAATTAACTTGAGATTTAATTCCAATGTCCGATTAATAGCTCTTAATTATCCTAAGAGGTACTCGCCATCACTATTAAATCGTAATGACTTGATAAATTTTCCATGATGCTTCACCGCATTGGTCATGTACTCCATGAATTTAATCATAGTACTTAGACTTGCGTGCATCAAATAAATATATCATGTTTCTAGAATAATCGTCAAATATTCATAACCACCTCTCGCCGGGATAATCTTAGGATCGCATAAATCAGAATGAATCATTTCCAACATATCTTTTCATGGCTCTATACCCCATTTGGCTTGAAAAGGCAATTAATCATTTTTACTTCCAATTAAAACTCACTAGTTGGATAGTTTTTACTACCAATAAACCTAACGGTCCATCAGCTGTCACTTTCGAATCGTACTTAAGTAAAATGATCTTGTCTTAGATTCCAAAGACATGTTTAGTTCATCTTCGAAGGTTCCTTTATCTTACTAAGTTTAGAAGATGCATTATCAATTATTATTTGTTGCATCCATGGGATAAATATGATTTAAGAGTTTACAAATTGTCACTATCGTACCATAACAGATTATAACTTCATCCTTCATTATGATGACCATGTTATTAAAATGAATTGGAGTATCCATCCGTAAATT
Source organism: Pogostemon cablin (assembly GCA_023678885.1). Lineage (NCBI taxonomy): Eukaryota > Viridiplantae > Streptophyta > Magnoliopsida > Lamiales > Lamiaceae > Pogostemon > Pogostemon cablin. The sequence goes on along the minus strand of CM043008.1, from coordinate 8,200,198 downwards.
CATAGAAATCGAATTGAAATTCTTTCTATGGTAACGTACATACAGACAATTTCTCAAAATCAAACTTTTATTCCTATCAAAAGATAAATAAACATCTCCCACTGCAACAGCCACTACTTTCGTAGTTTATCCATGTACTTAATTTATCTTATTATCACTATGTTTAAAATATTTAATGATTCCGGTATCTACACACCATGTGTCAGTAGACACCATCACTAATCATGCTTCAACAACTAGTGAATAAGAAACTAACCTTGTTCACTTCTTGATGAAAATGGCTTTACTTCGCCACACGTTTCGTCAGAAGTTCCCCACCATATACAACTTATTGTAATTCAGGTGAAACTTACTCAAAACGTTTAGGCAAGCTATGAAAAATAAATTGAGCTAGGTTTCCTCTTCAATTTCTATTCCAAGTATTTCCAATTCTTTAATCAAGTTAACAATGACCTCTTGCCTTTCTAACTTATTCAAGTATCCGAAGAGTCTCATGAGACTATCATATTTCTATGAGCCACTCATCTCTTAACTAAAGACTTAAATAAGCATCAGAAGACATTCTTAGTGAGAACACATATTTTAATTTTCTTAAGCAGTAAGAATTAAAAAAACAAGATTCTTTTCTAATCATTTGTTATGGACCAGTAAATATGTTTTCCTTTAGTTAGCAATAAGCGAAATAAACTATTCAAAAATTCAAAGAATCAATAAATAAATACGATGATTAAACACTTCGAATTTAAATTTCATATTGATTCCCTCAATAAATAATATAAAATAAATTCACCGATATCTCAAGCACTGTGAATTTGCATGCCCGTTAGTGTGGACGTATACAAACCCTAACATTCGAAAGAGAAGATTTTACCCATTAATTCCATACGTCATAATTAACCTTATGACTCAATAATTAATAGTCGGTTATCCTTCAGCCATGCAATTTAATAGCAGTGACTCCGCTGGGGAGGATATATATTAATTGAACCTAAGTGTATACCATTATTTAATATTAAGTACGTTACCCAAGTTTGTGTGTCTTACAGTTGGAGAAGTCAACACACCCTCAAATAATTTTCTACAATCATCAATTATTAATTTGTACCAGTGATCCGAAAATAAAACTTATCCGTTGAGGAGGAATGCACTATAGTCTACTCATAAGCTTACTTGCATCACATTACAAATAATAATTATTTAATAAAATTTATTCCAGTGATCCACAAATAAAACTCATTCGTTGGGGAGGAAGGCACTAAAACCGACTCATAAGCTTACTTGTATCACTAAATAAATCAACAATGGAGGCCGCAGGATCTTGACCAATCCCTCTCCTACTTAGTTATTTAACAAGAGGATTTTTGCATTCATACAATATAACATATATAAAATACGCAAATAAACATGCTATTATTACGGCAAATACGACAATAAATCAAATAGCACATGCAATCCAAATATATAATAATAATTGACAAATAAAACAATTATATCAATTATATATAAGGAATAAAATAAATGGCCAAATAAAAGGGGTTGACTTGGTCAACAAGCATGAAGTATTGTGCCTCAAGAAAACTCCATCACGTGCCATACACCACCATATGAGGGCCGCTGCATCCGGCTGACTCCCCACCGGTGAAACTACGGGTTGCCGGAAAAAACATCGGGGAAATCGCCCGCCGTCAACATCAGCCACTGCTGTGGCTGTTCCCGATTGACTGCATGCCGCTGCCGCAACATCCCAGCAGAATTCCCACCGGCAACACAAACCGCACACGCCAGGGTCGCTACCTGTGGCTTATCGCGCCATCCACTGTCGGTGGTAGTACCGACAGTGGCTTCCGATCGCGCTGCTAGCAACCCACGTCAGGGCTGCTTCGCCACACTTTTGCCGGAGTTCCACCATGTATGACAGCCTCCGCACACCCTCAAACGTGACTGACTGCCTGCATATATCAGTCGCGCCTTTTTCCTTGGCCTTTCCAGCACCCACAAGCCACACTTTCCTATAAACATGCTTCGCAGGGTTTCTACGTAATCCTCTGCCGCGCCGGCCGGCGACGTGGTTGCCAAGCATGACAAGAAGACTCGCTAGGATCCACTTCGAACCCGCCTCAAACATGTCGAGACCCGATCGGAATCCACTCGGAAAGCTATGTGAACTCTCTCGGAACATAAACTGGACTCGCCCCGAAAATTTTCTAGACTCGCCAGGTACCTGCTTGCTGCCGGTCCCGTGATGGCATCGCGATATGCACGACTGCGCTTTAACTCACATCCTGCTGCCGCCAGGGACTGCCGCCAACGATGCGCCTTGCAAGCACCATGCGCCATTGATTGTGCGGATCAGCAGCTATGATCATTCGTACACGCCTGCAACTCAACATCTGCACCGTCCAACCTTTATCCCATGCCAGCAATCGAAGGAGACTCGCTCGGAGAACAGGATGACCTGCTCTGAATAATCCTCAGATTCGATCGGACTCGTGAAGACCTAATCAGAAACCCTGCTTGGTCCAATCGCAACCTCGCCTTGCGCGCTTGTTTGCTAGCCATGCCACGCCAGTTTCCCTTGCGTCGTCGCCCTCTGGACTTCGAAGCAATAAATCGTCCAGACCCCGCCATCGCGCGCCTGATCGCGCTGAAGGGCCAGCCCACATCGCAAACAAGCAACACCATCGTCGACCTTCCAGCGTCCTTCCAGTGTTTTTGTGCTGCTGTCCAAGACAGCCACCCCAGCACCATTTTACACCATCGCCATTCAGCGGACACGCCGCCGACTTTCACCAAAATTGCTCAATCACACCATCGTTTAGGCCCGAGAGATATCATGTGGTGTGTTCATGTGTGAGTGTACAGTTAGGGATAGTAGCCGTGAATTAAAACAGGGTTTATACAGATTGCTCAAAACATCAAAAACCCTATCACCCGATCATTATCCACGAATAATTCACATAATTCACATGTAACCCTAGCCTAATGTATCACGTTTAGCCTTAGAACCTACGCTCTGATACCAATTGATAGCGTTTGAATATTTTGGTTAATATGAACCGTTAGGGTTCCGTACGTTTCTACAACGGAAGCAAGAAAACAAGAAACGTATTACCTTTCGGCAGCCTGTGTAGCCTCACCGTTTTGCGCATAACATCCTCATCCGATCTCCGAATTGAGTGACCTTTGCACCAAAATGATCCTCTCTTCCGTGGATTTATGTTAGTATATCACGCGTATAGTTTGGAATTATACATGATTTTAGAAAACTAGCAAGTTGACGGCTAGAAACAGCAAACGACCTTCTGATCTTCTATTGTATTCCTAAGCCATGTCTCGACGTTGTGTGGGCAACGATCTACGAAATGATCTCAATCTGCAGTCTAACTATTCTTTACATGTTTTAGGTGTGTATTCGTTATCCAGACTGCTGAGATTGGCTATTATATAAGCTACAACAGGGATCAGGAGGAGAAATTAGGGTTTGGGTCTCCCATTGGGTTTAAGCATCCAAGTTTAGCCCAAAACTTATACTTAAGTCCAATAACAATAAATCATTTCACTAAAGAAATATTATTTGCACTGCCACCCTAATCCCAAATTACGTTTATGGGCTCCTTCTTATTATGGGCCTATTAATCTCCCGTGTTTAAGATTCAATGCCCATTAATTAATTAAGTTACTGACAACTCGATTAATTAATACACTTACCAAGAGTAGTACCACTCAACCTTATTATCATGCCGGAATAAATCCACCTGTAGGATTTACATGATAATCCTTATGAGCTCCTCAAGGGAACATCATCAACCAATTCCGTTAGGACACGGATTCTTTCTACAATCAACAACACACCATAGAGACAACACTATTTCCTAACTCACCGAGCATATTGATTTAACTATTAAATCTCACCCATTGATGAATTAAAGAAATAAATACTTGCTTACGTGTTGAGGTTATTGTACAGGGATTAAGAGGACGAACTTCCATAATAACTAAGATCAAGTTCTATTATATAGTCAGTGTAAACCGAACGACCTCACCGTGGTCCTGCTCAATACACACAAAGTGCATCATACCGATAGATAGTCACTGTCTATCTCGGTTGTGAACATTTATTTATACTTTATAAGGAGCTGATAATATGATCTTTCGTGTGACTCCGCACACCATATTATCTACAGTATAAAGTAAATGGACTTTTGAAACAATTCATTATTGCAAATGTTTGATCACATGATTCTCATTTCAAATATTTTCTAATCATTGTTCATACAAAAGCTAGACTTTTAGTATACAATCCAACATGGACCACAACGCAACAGCTCCCTTGAACATTTCCCACGCCTCGTAGAAACTCTCTAAGGCTCCTTGTTTAAATAGAATGATCATTTGCTTCACCATAAAACTCTTGGAGGGAGGGAAGTATTTATGCAAGAACATGTAAGCCAATTGCTCCCATGTAGTACAACATCCTGTAGAAAGGTTGTTGTACCACTCCTTGGCTCTCCCCTTTAGTGAGAATGGAAAGAGTCGCATCCTGATAGTATCCTCCAGAACATTCCATGCTTCTGCGTCCTCGCATACTCTTCAAATAACTGCAGATGAGCAGTAGGAATCTCCAAAGGATTAACACTAAACTGCTGTGCCTGTACCATTCGGATCAGTCCAAATGGTAACTCAAAATTTTCCGCAATGATTGCGGGTCCATTCAATCCAGCGTTTATGGTATGCTTCAACTTATATTGGTCCCGCATGGGGGTCGGGCCATTTGATTTTCTTCAGCCATCTCTACTGTTTCAGTATCTTCAGTTAATTCAACTTCCTCTTCTTCAGACGAATAAATATCCGACATAGGACTAGGAATATGTGTGCCTAGCTTTTTTCTTTCTTCTGTTTAGTCTGACAACTACTTCAAGTTCTAGGTTGAGTGGTTCAATAGGGAGTCCACTTGACCTAGTTATCATACACTTGTTCTCACACAGCTAATCAGAATAGTTTATATGTAATAAAATAATAATAAAAATTAAAAAAATTAAAATTTAACGTCCTAGACTAAAATAAATCACAAAAGAATTAAATAAACTAATCTAAGAACTATCCCCGGCAAACGACGTCATTTGCTTGTTCATCTTTTTGCATGTGTCCCCAAGTATAGGGAATCAATTGTAGTTAAGCGTGTGACCAAGTAAAATTATCGAACAACAGGATAATTCTAGACTAATTATTAAATCTAAATATGATTATTCTAATTTAAGACAATTCTGGATATTTTAAGAGAATTAATTAAACTAAGGATGCAGAAAATAATTACTAAAAATATAAAAATGACAAATAAAATAAATATGGAAAGTGTTCAAGAGAGAAGATATATAGCTCTAGGCAATCCAGATTAATTTGGTCAACCTAAATCACTAGACAATTGGTTAGAATTTTTGCAGATATTATGAAAGCAACCACTTAATTATGTTAAATCTCTCTTTTAAAGTAAACTTAATACATAAACCTGGTTTAAACCCTCAGATGCAGAAGAATAATTCCTACTCCCTTTCTAGTTACTTCATGCAAAAATTCGTTAAAGACTAGAGCCCTAGACTTCCCTTTATAGGTACTTAAGAATTAATCCCCAATTCTCACCTAACAATATAAGAAACCAAATCCTCTAAAATGATAATTAATAGATATATTAACTGTCCAACATTAATTATTCTAATGAATAAAGTTTATATAATTAGATCCCCTTTACCCATAACAGATAGACAAATATAATTCCTTCTATGACACAAGAAATAATCATTAACATGCATAAGACAATGACTAACTCATGAATAAGGACAGATCATATAATATAAAAATATAAGTCTCAAATCAAAGCATTAATAAGGGAATAAGTATACTACAGAAATCCAAAACCTAGTCTAGGTCATCAAGTCAAATCTAATTAATTCTTCAAAACGTAGAACTATAAAGGAAAGATTAGCCCATGGTATTACAAGCAACACCCATGGTTAAGTATGAAAGCAAACTCATATGTCTATTATTCAAAATAAAGAAAGAAGAAATAAGAAAAATCCTAGATGTAGCGTGATTCTCGATTCTCTCTTCCATGATTCTGAACCTTTTCGTTCTCCTTCCTAAGTATGCAACACTAATAAACTCTCCTGGATGGGTGGATGGGATGGTGGATCTTGATTCGGTATTGTGGCAGGGAAAGGGTATGGAAAAGTATGTAAGAGTTTTGAGAGTTAAGGGATTCTTTTATAGTTGAGTACTATAAAATCTCGAATTCTGACTCAAAAGTGGGCTTTTTAACGTTAAAACACGAACGGACTGAAAAAATGATAAAATTGTGAAACTGGCACGCTGGTTATCGGCACGAGTCATGCCGACTGGTGTCTTGCGGGATTCCTCGGCGGTTAGGCAGCACGAGCATCAGTACGGCTGGGCGCTAGACGACACGTCTCAGCACTCTCGGCAGCTCGTGCACAACATCTCTCGGTGGCACGGTAGTTGTGCTGGTGCCTCTCGGCAGGCTTGTAGCATGACCTGGCGCATTGCAGTGGCACGAGTGTCCTTCCTGGCCGGCACAAGTTGTTCTGGCCTATGTTCTTCCCGACTTCGCTCCCGACTTCATTTCCGACTTCTATTTTTGCTTTTTAACTCATTTTCCACCTAAAAACACAAAATAACACCTCAAATGTATCTGTAATACAATTATACACAATTCAATCAAAAGATGCTCAAATACGAACATAAATACCATAAAACGGTGCTAAATCAGACCCTAAAACACGCAGATTTTCACACTAATCAATCAACAATTGCATTGTACTCATGGATTCGAATATGACAAAGTAGAATGAGGAAGTCAATAAGCAATTGCAGAGTCTCGCATATTCTATGGGTCAAATCTCTATGATAGTTAATTAGCAACAGATCTGAATCAAAAGGGTAAGTTTCAATCTGACACAGAAATTAACCAAAAGGAGTACAAAATGATCAGTTTAAGGTCAGGAAAGCATTATGAAGGTCTACAACTAATGCAGGACGTAACAGAGGCAGAGCAAAGCCGCTCAGCCATGGCTCGGCCACCAGCTCAAGCCTAGGAAGAGTTGAGTTGCAGCCGAGCGGGGTTCAAGAAGGTTTAGATGCGTTCAAGGTGCGGCTAAACACCAGCTGGGGTCGAGTTACCTTCCACTCGGTGACTTGCTCAAGCAGAGCTGCTCTCTGGGTTTCCAACGCATCCGAATTCTATACTGAGCTAATCTGATCAGGCAATCACTGATAAAAAGTGGCAGAGAGGTAAGAAATTGAGAGAAGTAGAAGTGGTATTCGAGAAAGACAGTTTGGGATTGCGAAAACAAAGGTACTGATGAGAGTGGAAATTTCATCTTTTCAGTCTCACAATAAACTGTTTTGGTTAAAATAAGGCCATATATTCATGTGGGATTGCGTGGTTTACGTATTTTGCATGATTATGGTGCTACTAAGGTATTTTGTTGAGTTTTGAAAGTTAAAATAGGAAAATTGAAGCAAAACCAAAGACGAGCAAGATACTAGTGAAAACGGGGCATACTCGAGTTGCAAGGGTCAACACGACTTTGTAACTAGAGTCGTGTTGAGTGCCGTAGATGGTCAGATTGAAGAATGGTGCAACACGACTTAACGTGCTATAACAGGACTTGTAACACGAGTCGTGTTGCTGATGAGTGATATTTTCACCTAGATTTTAGTGTCTTTTTATATGTGTTTTCGTATTATTTATCCGCATTTATGTGTTATTTGGTTGTGTTTTGTGATTTTATGGAAATGTGTGAAAATGAACTTAAATGTATGATTTTTCAAGTAAAAATGGATTCTAGACGCGAAAAGGAAAACGTAGGAAAAAATGGAGCTCAATACGGAGTCCAAACGAGAAAGTTATGATTAGAATGTGTGCCACTTTGCATGACTAGTTATACTTTCAAATGTTGGACTTTTGTCAGATATTTATATGGATAGAAAGCTAAGGAAGAGAGGATCGCGTGAGCGCAAGAATCACTCAAATCGAATTTCGGATGTGGAAGTTATGAGCGGAACGGTGAGACTGCGCAGCACCTACTCGACCCAGGTACCGAGCACGACCCGTGTACCCAACACGACCCGTGTACCCAACACGACCCGTGTTAGGTCTAATCTACACCTAATTCGCACCATTTTTGACACACTTTCCTCTCAATTCCATCTACCCTTCATCCCATTCACCCATCCTTGAATCTATCCATCCAATACTTCATCCAAGTAGTTAGAGAAGCAAGGGGGAGTGGAGTTTGTAAAAAGAGGAAGAGAAGCACCATCGAAGTTATTCAAGGGAGTTTTAATTCTAATTTTTGTAGATTTCTTTGTAGATCAATCATGTGTTTTAGAGATACAATTGTCTATGTTGTTTTCTTTAAAACTATGAAAGGCTAATCTCCTTTGTGAGATTAGCAATATGAGTTGTGTTGGATAATTTTGGGTATTTTGCAATTGAATTCATATGTTTGTTTGGATTTGTTAACTTTCTATCATTGATTGTTAATTGCTTGATTTGTGTGATTAATTGTCATGGGAATCTGATTAGATTGAGAAATCAATTATATGTTTAGGATAGTTCATTGAATCATTTCATCATACACTTCATGTGCATTATAAGTTTTAGAGAGATTGAGAAATCCTTTGAAATTTAGAACCCTTTGATAGAACATGTGATTTGTTGGATCGAGAGGTCAATTGATCGTGTGAGGTATTCTCTAATTGAACTTAGTACCTAGTTGGAATTGTTTGATTGAGAACCAACCTTAGAGCCTTTTTCAGACCTTGTAAAGGATCTACATCATATCCATCTCGAGAGGGAGTTTAGGTGAAATTCGTGTTGCCCCTTAATTACTAATCGATGACATATATGAATTCATTGCATGATACCTATATTTTCCATACTTTAATTATTGCTAGTCTCATTCTCTATCTACTTGGTTCGTTCATCCATCCTCCATTCATCTATCCCATCGTTTATCTTATCATTTTATTGTTTAATTGCCATTTCTTGATTAATCATGTCCCTTTATGATCATCTCTATAATACTATGATGAACACGAGATCTCTTAGACCCTAGTACCTTCCTCCCTGTGGTTCGATAAATTATTTTAATTGGTCATCCCTACTACAAAATGGCTAATCAAATGATGTCGTTGTCGGGGAGGCAACGGTTGCTCGTGGTTTAATGAAGGAGTGTTTTGATTACTATTACTAGAGATATTTTTATTGATTTATATTTTTTGCTTTAGAAAAAATTTGATCTCACTTTTTCGTTTTGATAGGTACATGAAACTACCTTGAGAGAAGAGGAAGGGGGATAAAAACCAAAAATAGCAAGTTTGAAGAAGAATTATAGTAAGCCTTGAGAAGAGCATTTAAATGGAAGGTTGGAACTAATACTTGAATGAAGTTTTTGGGAATCAAAGTACAAGGGTTCCAACTCAACAATCAAGAGGTTATATGAATGAGAGCAACTATGGATATAATTTCCAAATGGATCAAGATATCTCTCAATACTACAATCAAGGAAGAAATGGAGAATAGCAACAAGCTTACAATGAAATTACATTCCACCCATATCAAGCATACACTTATTCTCCACCAAATCCCAACACCAACACTTCTCCTCCGTTCCAAAACTACGCTTTACTTGAATTTTATAGAAGAAGTGCTCAAGGAAGTGATGAAGGCCAAAATTCTCAATCAAGTTTTCTTCAAAATGAATTCTCCGAGATAATTACCCCCACTACTTTGGAATTGACAAGACAAATAAGGATGATGAATCAAGGTGCTTATGGTCAAGTCTTGTCTAGTTCAAGTTTGGGGGATTATCAAAATGTGCAAGGTATGTCGATTCCTAGCCTTATGGAGCAAGAAGAGTGGAGGATGCCTAACCATCAAGTAGTAGATGCTTCTTTCATGGGAGTGGATGATTTCTAAAGAAATTTTCTAAACAACTATGAAAGAAATTTTCAAGGAAATTATCTGCCAATTCAAGGATGAAATTTTGACAACCAAGAAGGAGGAAACGTTCAACAAGTTGAAGAAGAAAAATCATCTTTAGAAGTCTTGATTGAGATTATGATAGCAAACCTTGAGGAAAGCAAGAAAAGAGATGAAGCAAGCTTTGAAGAGTGGAAGAACAGAAATGAGGCAATTGAAAAGAGGTTAGAAGCCTTGGAGTATCAAGTGAGTCAAATTGTAAGTGCTTTGACCAATTTTCAACAAGTTGAAGAACTTGAAGAGGAGAGTAAAGTTAAAGAAGAGTTGGAAGAAAAGAATTTGGGAGATGAAGAATCAAATGAAGTACTTGAAGAGCCTATTGAGGCGAATTATGTTGAAGAAAAGGAACAAAGTCGAGAAGTAAATGATGACGACTTGAAGAGTGAAATGAGCATTTCTAAACCTTTAAACTCTTTAAGTTACTTTGAATTTGATAATATTGTTTACATTGACTTTGTCTTACCCATTGATTTTTCTCATATCCTTATAAATAAAAGAGAACTCGAAGAGATGTTGGGGATATATTTGGTAAAGAGGAATAAGTGGTGTTCAAGAATGGAGAGGGCAATAGAGTGTAAGCTCAAGAGAGTTGAATTTCTAAAGCCATGCTCAAAGGATGCAACGGAGGCCGTCACTTGCCACAAGTGCCTATTAGAGGAAGAAGCACAACAGTTAAAATTTGATGGCAAGGACGAAAGATATCCTTTGCCATTTCGATGAGTTGTCCATATCTCGTCTGGCGTGAAGACGTTAAACTTAGCGCTAGATGGGAGGCAACTCATCATTATCTTTTATAGCTTTATTTAATGCTTTCAATAAGGATGGCGGTTTTGTTGTTTCTTATATTTTTGACATGTAGGTTGATTGTGCTTGTGAGAAAGATGCATGTTGAAGACACGAAGGGTGCTTGTATTGAAGTGTGTAAGTTCGTCACACCACTTTTTACAAACTTAATTCGAAACTCTTGTTTCAATTTAAGTTTGGGGGGATATGGTGTGGTGTGACATGCTTTGTCTTGAAAGCATATACTTTTCATGTTTTTGGGCTAATTTTAAAAAATTTTCTCATGAGCATTGGTTTGTTTTGGTCTGTTTGGTGGTGATTGAAGTGCATGATAATCCATATTTTTAATGAAATTGTTAAGCTAATAGTTTTGTTGAGCATGTATGAAGGGTACCGGACGCACGAATTGAGCTCGAAGCTAACAACTTCTACTACGAAATGCTTTTTGAGGGAGTTGATTCTATACCCTACCACTTCTATGTGTTTAGTATAATTTGATTTGATGTTGATTGATATCATTAGCATGCTACTTCATTTGTTATGTTTTGGGAGGTTTACTTTCATAAGTTAGGATTTCATTTTCAATCAAAGATGGAGATGTTTGTGAGCTTAAATATTATGGATGATTTGAATGTGTGTTTCATTTTCTTATGATGGTGATGTTTATTTTTGCATGTTATGTGCTTTTGTTTTATTTCTTGTTTGTTGAGTCCTTATTTTATGTTTTGTGTGTTTTATTATTCTTGTCTTGGTATTGTTTGGAGGTTTGTTTAGGGAGGTCGTGAGTCATTTTTGAATGTTAGTGATGATATGTTATTGTGATAAATGATGACAAGTTATGATTAAGAATCTCTACACTTTCGAATTGTGACTTGTTTATTTAACTTGTTCAATTTTGAGATGAATGTGGTGTAATAAGTCCTTAAAGTCCGAGCATAAGCTTGTGAGCATTTGAGCCTCAACCGTGCATACGTGGTTATTTCTTCATGAGTGGATTGGTTGTGTTTGATAAACTAGAACTTGCTCAAGGACTATGAGAATGAGTCCGATTAGTGGAGATTAATGAGATGATCTTAGGCCATCCTTGTTATTTATAGTCATTGCCATATATTTCCCTACCATGAACATTATCCATAGCCAACCACTTTGAGCCTATAAGCCTATTTCTTGTAAATTTAACATATTACAATCCTTGATTACCCACATGAGCCTTATATATATACCCTTTGTGTGGATGATTGAGGAGATGGTAGCTAGAAAGGTTTGATAAGAAAGAAAAAGAAAAAGGAAATGGTAAACAAGTAAGAAAAGGATGAAAAGAGCATAAGCTAGAATGGACATGCAACCTCAAAACAAGAAAATGAGCAAAGCAACAACAAAATGCTCAAGTATTTAAAAGTTCGAAGAATGAAGCATGCATTAAAAGAAGTTCAATCCAAGGAAAGTTGATGATTAGTTCTTGTGATCATTAAAGATAAGAAAGGTAGAAAGAAAAGTTGAGAAGTTGGAGAAATTGGTCATCTCTTCGGTTACTTACACATGATTAGTCACTCTTACCTATATTCTTCCTACCCTACCAAAGAGCCTATAATTACAACATTAATGAAAGACCCTTTTGATCAATAATGAAAACTTTGGTGGTTTGAGAACATAGTCCGCGAGCAAGCTTATAGCAAGTCGAGCCAATCGATTAATGAGTGTTGATTTACCATACCTTAAAGTGTGTTCAGTGAAATTGATATCCCATTGTGAGGCTTGGACAAAAAGGGACTATATTACACTTTGTTCTCTTGTGATTGAACTTGTTAATTCCTCATCTCATGAATTTAATGTTGTAGGATGACTTAGCATAGTTTGTAGTTATTATTGCTATTGATATATTATTACCTATGTTCGTTTAGTATTTTCCTAGGTGAATATCTCTCTCCCTTGGTTAATCATTTTCATTGTTTTGGGACGCACAACACTTTAAGTTTGGAGGTGTGATGAGTGATATTTTCACCTAGATTTTAGTATCTTTTTATATGTGTTTTCATATTATTTTATCCGTATTTATGTGTTATTTGGTTGTATTTTGTGATTTAATGAAAATGTGTGAAAATGAACTTAAATGTATGATTTTTCAGGTAAAAATGGATTCTAGACGCGAAAAGGAAGACGTAGGAAAAAACGGATCTCAATTCGGAGTCCAAACGAGAAAGTTATGATTAGAATGATGTGCCACTTTGCATGACTTGTTACACTTTCAAATATTGGACTTTTTGTCATATCTTTATATGGATAGAAATCCAAGGAACAAAGGATCGCGTGAGCGCAAGAATCACTCAAATTGGATTTCGGATGTGGAAGTTATGCGAGAAACGGTGAGACTACGCTACACCTACTCGACCCAGATACTGAGCACGACCCGTGTACCCAATATGACCCGTATTGGGTCAAAAGTCATTTTTGGATTTTTACGTCTTCCAGAAGGTTCTAGGCAAAAAATACATCATTTGGCATGAAAATTAGGCAGAAATCATTCCTGGATCCAATCTACACCTAATTCACACCATTTTTCACACACTTTCCTCTCCATTCCATCTACTCTTCATCCCATTCACCCATCCTTGAATCTATCCATCCAACATCCAAGTAGTTAGAGAAGCAAGGGGGAGTGGAGTTTGCAAGAAGAGGAAGAGAAGCACCATTGAAGTTATTCAAGAGAGTTTTAATTCTAGTTTTTGTAGATTTCTTTGTAGATCAATCATGTGTTTTAGAGATACAATTGTCTTGTTTTCTTTGAAACTATGAAAGGCTAATCTCCTTTGTGAGATTAGCAATAAAAGTTGTGTTGGATAATTTTGGGTTCTTTGCAATTGAATTCATATGTTGGTTGGATTTGTTAATTTTCTATCATTGATTGTTAATTGTTTGATTTGTATTGTTGATTTGTGTGAATAAATGTCATGAACATGTGATTAGATTGAGAAATCAATTATATGTTTAGGATAGTTAATTGAATCGTTTAATCATACACTTCATGTGCATTATAAGTTTTAGAGAGATTGAGAAATCCTTTGATAGAACATGTGATTTGTTGGATCGAGAGGTCAATTGATCGTGTGAAGGGACTCTCTAATTGAACTTAGTACCTAGTTGGAATTGTTTGATTGAGAACCAACCTTAGAGCCTTTTTCAGACCTTGTAAAGGATCTACATCCTATCCATCTCGAGAGGGAGTTTAGGTGGAATTCGTGTTGCCCCCCATGACATATATGAATTCATTGCATGATACCTAGATTTTCCATACTTTAAGTATTGCTAGTCTCATTCTCTATCTACTTGGCTCGTTCATCCATCTATCCCATCGTTTATCTTATCATTTTATTGTTTAATTGCCATTTCTTGATTAATCTTATCCCTTTATGATCATCTCTATAATATTATAATGAACACGAGATCGCTTAGCCCCTAGTACCTTCCTCTTTATGGTTCGATAAATTATTTTAATTGATCATCCCTACTACAAAATGGCTAATCAGTTGCATATGATGAAGGTCATGTAGCAAGTCGTATGGGGCAGAGCAGCGTCAAATTTCGTTTAGAGAGCCAACACGAGTTGGCAAGTCGTTACACGACTTGCAGTACGACTCGTGTTCGTGTCTGTGGCCAATCCAATTTCATAGCATCGCGACACATCTTGACAGGCGAGTAAACGAGTTATCAACACGACTCGTGTTAAGGTGACACGAGTTTCAGTTCATGGTAACATGAGTCGTGTTGCAACTAGAGTTAAGAATCCCAAGTCGTGTTACATTAGTTTGGGCCAAAAATTAAGATTTTCACCCTCTAGTGCGTGAGAACGTGAAAAATATAGCCCAGTGGAATCAAATTCATGGCCCAAGATATATAAGGGGATTAAGACACCTGAAGTAAGAAGACCGATCACACACTAACAAAACAGATCGTGAATTCTATTCATGCATCGTCCATCCACACCCACTCACATCAGATCATCCATCCATCTATTCCATCGGTTCAGAAGAGAATTCGAGTGTAGCTGAGAGAGCCCATTCAATCGGAGAGACCAAGGGAGAACGTAAACCACGTGACACTAGGTTTTTGTATCTTTTCTCTATTTCTTCCTTTGTTGATTTTGATATGAAATTTCCACCCATAAGGGTTGTGTGGAACCTCATCGGCTAAAATCCTTTTATAGTTCTAATGATTGAAAGTTAGGGTAGTTGATTGGAAAACCTATACAACGTATGTGAATTCATGTTATTTTTATTCTAATTTATTTTTTTTATTAAGACCTTGTTTATATGTGTGTAACGTCTTCATAATATGCTATTGATGTTGCTCGTAATGCTTGATATGTTGTGTTAGCTTGTGTGCATACATAATTGATATTGTCTATTTGCTAGAGATTATAGTAGTTTGTCCGTGAATACAATAATTCCAAGGGTTGGTAAATTAGATATTTGATATTTTTAGTGGAACAATGCAATTAAGAATTCAAGTAGGAAGTGAATAAGTTTGAGTAGTACGTTCAGAGAATATTTGTTAGTCAGACTGGCCATCCGGAGGTTCTTTAAGTTTGCATTATTAGTATCTAGGAAGGATGTTCAAAACTATTCAAGCATCTTTTGTAATAAATTGAATAATGCTATTAACTTTAAATCGAATCATATTTGGTTGGTTAACAGCACTTAGTGATGTATTTCCATTAACATAGCATGATTGAACAATAAGACGTCTATGAAACCATATTAATTGCACTAAACCTGATACCTTAGAGCTGTTACTTCTCTCTTAATTCACTCTAGAATAATCTTCGCTTTTATTTATTAAGTATTTATCATTTCAATTTTTTAGATAATCATTAAATTCAAATCGTGGAAAATTAGTTACATTAACTCTAGTTGAATAGTAATTTATAGTAAAATAGATAATTAACTGTCTCAGTAGGAACGATATTTAAGTGGGGTACTTGCCTCTGTAATTGACATCCCTACACTTGGGGATTTAATTGGAGTGCGCAGAATACGCATAACAAGTTTATGACACCGTGTTGTCGGGGACAGTTTTAATTATTTATTTGTTTTTAGTACTTATTTAATTAGAATATTTCTTTTGAGATTTAATGGTCTTTTCCTTGAATTTTTCTTGAAGTTGCATGCACACCAGGTCAAAAAAGGGAACACAAGATCTCAAATTTGATCTGGAATTTGAAGCGTCTTCGAGGAAAAAGAGAGGAGTAGCGAAGAATCTCAAAACACCTCCTAAGGCTGCTAAGGTGCCAATTCCGAAGAAGAAAGCAGACACACCGGAGCCTAAAGCAGTCGTAGATGAGGAAGAAGAGCAGATATCAAATCAAGTTATCCCAGAAAAGGCAAAATTAGAAACTAAATCAGAAGCAGCAGTAATAGGAGATAGAACTCATGAGGATGACATCATCATCCGAGAAACTTTCAAGTCCACCAACCTAGGAGGATCAGGCGTATTTGGGGGCTTTCAAACTGATGAGGCAAATGACATAAGGCCAGCCCTGATAAAATTGGTGGAGAAAAACCCCTATGTTGGAGGCGTATTCAATGAACCATATGAACATCTGAAGCTCTTCAACAGCTATATGGATACAATGAAATCCGATGATACTACTAATGATAGATGAAAGATGAGGCTTTTTCAGTTTTCTTTGGTTGCAAGGCGAGGGAGTAGTATGACAAAGTGCCAGGAGACAGTTGCTCTAATTGGATTGAGCTGCAGCAGCTGTTTGTTGATCTTTTTATGCCACTGGGTAAGATTCTTGCACTGAAGCAAGAAATCAATTAGTTCAAGCAGAGAAAAGATGAATCATTTGGAGAGGCTTGGAAAAGATTTACTGATGCTTTGAGGAGATGCCCACATCATGGATTCAAAAAGTCTCAACTCATCAGTATCTTCTACAATGGCCTCGATAATGAATCGAGAGTATTGGTTGATGCATCTGCTGGAGGAATATTTTTGGCAATACGTCAAATGTTGTAGAGAAGTCGTTCGATGATATCTCTTTGAACTCTAGAGATTGGCCATCGAAAAGGATTCGAGGAACTTACATACTTGGTAAAGTTACTGAGGTTGAAGAGAAATTTTCTGAAGCCGATAGGAATGACAAGGTTGTCTCTAAGTTGGATCAAATGAACAAAAACCTGGTTACTTTAATATTAGGTAATAGTGGGGGAGGCAACCAAGGGCCTGCAAGTGATTATGTGGTGATGAACATTCGAGAGGATGATGATGCAAATTGGGCTATGGGGCAGAGTCTCCAGGGTTCAAGAGCACCTCAAATTGGCAAGGAAATAGGTACCCTCAGGAAAATTCCAACCAAAGGAATAACAAAGGGGGAGGTCCTGGCAATCAAGGAGGATGGCATAATCAGAAGAGGCATGAGAACTTTGCTTCAAATTAGAATAATGCAGTTCCATACCCTCCTAATTGTAATAATAGAGCCAAGACTGAAGAAGTGAAGCCTAGTATTGATGATGTGCTGGCAAAATACATGCAGAAAAATGATGCTGACATCAACAAGATCAATAATTGCATAGTATTCATGGACTCCAATATGATGAAACAGAATGAGGAGTGAACACGCAATTGTAGAATCTGACATATACAATGGGCCAAATCTCCACCACAGTGAATCAGCAACAGCAGAAATTTCAGAAAGGAAAGTTTCCGTCAGATACAGAAATCAACCCGAATGAAACCACAAAAACGATCACTCTTAGGTCCGGGAAGCAGTATGAGGGTCCAGAACTAATGAGGATAAAAAGGAAAAAGAGAAAGGTCGCTCGGACACTAGCTCGACACAAGCTCAAGCCGAGGTAGATTTGGGGGAAGACAAAGTCAAGCCGAGCAACGTCTTGTAAATCAGGCAGAGCTTCAGGGTGCAACTCAACCCCAGCTCGATATAAGCTCACTTCTAGGGTTCCCAGCGTGTCCAAATACTGTAGTGAATCAATCTGATCAAGCTATTGCTAATGAAAAAATACAGCGAGCGTAGAAGTTGAGAGAAACGGAAGAGGTGTTCGAGAAAGATAGTTTGAGTCTCCCAAAAACTAAGGTAGGAATTTCGTTTCCTCAAAGATTGTTGTCGAAAAGCCTTGATGAGAAATTCAAAAAGTTTGCTGAGGTAATGAGGAGCATCCAGATCACTATTCCATTTTCAGAGGCCTTGGATCAGATGTTATACAATTCAAGGTTTATCAAGGAGCTCATCTCCAGAAAAAGAAGTCTAAATAGTGTCGAGATGGTAAACATGATAAAAAAACTGCAGCTCTATTCTCCAGAGAAAGTTACCCGAAAAGCTGAAGGATCCAGGTAGTTTTATCATTCCTTGTGAGATAGGAAAAGGACCTATAATGAGAGCTTTGTGTTATCTCGGAGCCAGTATTAATTTAATGCCCCTCTAGTATTCAAGAAGCTTAGTTTGGAGGAGTTGAAGCCTACATTTGTGGTCTTACAGTTAGGAGACAGAACATTGACTTATCTCGAGTGAGTTATCAAAGATGTACTGGTGAAAGTGTCAAACTTGGTTTTTCCGATTAACTTTTTAGTTCTTGATATGGAAGATGATATGGAGGGAGCACCTCTGATCTTTGGGCATCCGTTCCTTGCAACTGGAAGAGCTCTGATTGATTTTTTCAAAGGAGTGTTGAGGCTGAGGGTAAATGATAAGGAAATAATCTTTTCATTGAATCGGGTACGATGTAGTGGCCCATAGAAAAACAACAGTGTAAGTATGTTAAAGTAGTAGAGGAGATCGTGGAGAAGGACTTACCTTTATCCTATCGAAGGATCTAGTGGAAACATGGATAAGCGAATCTCTAACTTTACCTACTAATGACCTTGATATTAAGTCTAATGAACTTACTATTGAAATTCTTGAAACATTACTTAATCTTGATGAGAGCAGGTACCAACAAGAAGATGCACCAGTGGTGGAAGTTATGTGGACAAGGCCATACTTGCCTCTTCGTGTTGAAGGTGATGGCATAAAGGAAGAGAAGAAGGCCGAGCTCAAGCCACTTCCAGATCATCTCAAGTACGCCTAATTAGGGGAGGATAAAACTTTTCCATTAATCGTATCTTCTTTCCTATCTAAAAGTGAACTTGATAAACTGCTAGTTGTGTTAAAAAAGCATGAGTCTGCAATAGTGTGGACAATTGAAGATTTAAAAGAGATTACTCCCACTTTTTGCATGCATAAGATTAGACTAGAAAATGAAAATAAAAATTCTTTGTCGCATCAGTGGAGGTTGAACCCTGCTATGCAAGAAGTTGTTAGGAAACAAGTGCTTACATGGTTAGATGCAAGAATTATCTTTCCTATTAGTTATAGTACCTATGTGAGTCCTTTGCATATGGTAGCTAAGATAGGGGGAATGACTATTATTAAATCTGATGATGGTGAAATGCTATCTACTTGGGTACCTACTGGGTAGCGTATCTGTGTGGACTATAGGAAGTTAAATGAGACACGTGTAAGGATCATTTTTCTTTACTCTTTAAAGATCTGATGTTAGATAGACTTGCAGGTTATTATTTTTATTGTTTCTTGGATATGTACTTTGGAAAAGGAAAAGACTACATTTACCTGCCCATATGGCACTTTTGCCTTTAGGAAGTTACCCTTTGGGTTATGTAATGCACACGCGACTTTTGAAAGGTGTATGATGGCTATATTTGAGGGTCTTATTGAAAGAGTCATGGAAGTGTTCATGGATGATTTCTCTGTTTTTGGTTCTTCTTTTGACTCTTGTTTATCTAACTTGTCTTTGGTCTTAGAGAGATGTGAAGAGACTAACCTTGTCTTGAACTGGGAGAAAAGCCATTTCATGGTGTAAGGTGGGATAGTCTTACGACATCATTTCTGCAGCAGCTCTTCAAGATGATCGTGCCAAGGTAATGGTGATTGAGAAGCTTCCACTGCCCACTAATGAAAGAGGAGTCCGGTCATTCTTGAGGCACGCAGGATTCTATAGGAGATTCATAAAAGATTTCTCCAAATATTCAAAACCGCTGTACAGGTTGCTTGAAAAAGATGTTAAATTTGATTTTGATGATATGTGCTTACATGCTTTTCAGGTTTTTAAGGAAACATTGATAACTACTCCAATTCTCATCACTCCTGATTGGGCTCAACCCTTTGTGCTGGAGTGTGATGCTAGTTATACTACTTTGGGAATTATATTGGGGCAGATGAGAGAAAAGAAGTTTCATGTCATTTATTATGCAAGTAAGACGTTCAATTCTACTCAAAAGAATTACACTATCACCGAGAAGAAATTCTTGGTGTGGTATATACCTTTAATAAGTTTCGACCTTACATGGTGGGCATGAATACTATGGTTTACACTGATCACTCGACTATCAAATATTTGATAGACAAGAAGGATGCAAAGCCGAGGATAATAAGATGGATTCTCTTACTTCAGGAGTTTGACATTGAAATTCGCGATAAGAAGGGTAGTGAGAATGTCTTAGCCGATCATCTATCGCATCTTGAGACGAAGGAGTACTGTGATAACACTGCTGAGGTCATCAAGGATTACTTTTCTGATGAGAAAATACTGATGGTGGACATCAAACATGTCTTCACTGTTTCGAATACATACCCCGAGAAAGAGAAAATTGATGCCCCTTGGTACGCTGACTTCATTAATTACATTGCCACGCGGGTGAAGCCTTATCAATTGAGTAGACAACAGATGTTCAATTTTCTGCATGATGTACAATCTATCTTATGGGAGGAGCCATGGGTCTACAAAATCTGCACGGATTCTATAATCCGTAGGTGTGTTCCTGAGGTTGAATGGGAGAGTGTTCTTGACTTCTGCCACTTGCAGCGAAATGGGGGTGGTGCCCAGAAGACTGCTCAAAAGGCGCTTTAGTCTGGTTTGTATTAGCCTACCCTGTTCAAAAGCTATCAAGAGTATGTTGATACATGTCATAGATGCCAGCGGATGGGGAATATTTCTAGAAGAGATGAGATGCCTTTGCTGCTGAGCATTATCGTGGAAGTTTTCGATGTTTGTGGGATCGATTTTATGGGGTTGTTTCCCCATCTAATGGATTCTTTTACATTCTGCTGGCGGTGGACTATGTTTCAGAAAGGGTGAAAACAATTCCAACCAGGACGAATGAGGCAAGAGTGGTACAAGATTTCATTAAGAAGAATATTTTCAACCATTTTGGGGTACTTAAGGAGCTCATAAGCGATGGAGGAAGCCACTTTGTCAATAAGTTGATGGAGAATGTGCTACGAGATTATGGAGTGAAGCATAAGGTTACAACACCCTATCATCCACAAGCAAATGGGCAAGCTGAGGTCTCCAATTGTCACATTAAGCAAGTATTAGAGAAGACAGTGGGAAGCACAAGGAAAGATTGGTTCAAGAAGCTTGATGATGCTTTGTGGGGATTTATAATAGCTTTCAAAACTGTTTTAGGGATGTCGCCATACCGAATTATTTATGAAAAATCTTGCCACCTTCCTATGGAGATTGAACATAAGGCTCATTGGGTGATTAGGCGGTTGAACATGAGCATGGAGGATGCTAAGGATTTTTATCTTACTCAAATCAATGAATTAGATGAAGGGGGAGCTTTGAATTAAAAAATGAGAAAGGTGAGATCATGGTGGCGAATAGACAATGATTGAAACACTACAAGTCGCTACCTGATAAGCAAGTGCTCTCTCTTGAGTACTTAAGTTAGAAGTTTGATTCCGTCGTGACTCTTCGACGTTAAACGTGAGCGCCTATTGGGGGCCGACCCTCTCGTTTTTTTATTTTTTTATTGAGTCTGTGTCGAAGTAGAAATTTATTAGGTGTTGCTCGACTATGGTGTATACTTCTTAACAAACTTATGCTCTCACTTTGTTTGATCTAAGTTTGGGAGGGTTACGTATATACCTGTGTCTTGCAGCACCAAATTAAAGTTGCTTCATTGTGTTGTGTGCTTGGATAATTAATTTCCTTTGCGATTTTTCAGTATTTTTGATTTATTTGTTTATACTAATTTGTCGATTTATTGTGATTGTCCGGGTGTGTGTTGTTAGTTTGTTTAGGTTGCGTGTTAATCCTAGTATACGTGGTTATATTTTTGGATCTTAAGGATGATTGATTGATATGTCTAAACAATTTATTGAGTTTGACTATTGATATATTGAGCATGGACGATGGTTCAGTCGTTAATGTATAGCTGTTGGTTGAGAATTTTGAGTCGTGCAATGAATACGTATTAGTTTTCTCTCCTTGTTCTTGACTAAAATTTAATGTTTGATGATTGATATATGATTTTCAAGTGAGTTCAAGGGAAAGATGGAGCAAAGGATGAATTTTGGGTGCTTTAGGGGCCAACACGAGTTAACAAGTCGCAACACGACTGGTGTTGGGTTGCCGAGGTGAACAGGTTTCAGATGGACTCAACACGTGTTAACAGGCGACAACACGACTTCGCTACACGAGTCGAGTTGCGTAGCATGACTTGATAGGCAGCAACTCAAGTTGCAGAAATGAGTCATGTTGGGTTCCGAGAAACGTCCAGTGAGCTAAACGACTTCCAAGCCCAACAAGATTTGTAACACGAGTCATGTTGGGAATGTTTAGTGTGAAAATCTGCGTGTTTTAAAGTCAGATTTAGCACCATTTTGTGGTATTTATATCTGTAATTGAGCATCTTGTGGTTGAATTGTATATATTTATGTTATAGATACATGTGATGTGTTATTTCATATTTTTAGGTAGAAAACGAGGTAAAAAGAGCAAAAACGGAAGTCGGGAGCGAAGTCAGGAGTATTTAGTGGGTCAGAGGATATGACGATTAGGGTTTGGAGGAGAGAAGAAGGAAGCTGCTTCCCTGAATGCTTGGCGGTGGTGGATGCTCACAGAGGGCCGGTGAAGTGCTTGGCAGCTTCCTTAGAAATAGATAAAGTCGTGGTGATGGGGTTTCTGGTGTATAGTGTTGGATTGGATTAAGGTATTGCCTGAAGAGAAGGGGATTTTACAGTTACAGAGACAGAGTGTGGAAGCTATAGATACGACAGTTACAGATCAGTATGAAATGGGTTGGATAGTTTTCTCTCTCTTTCATTCCTAACAGGAAAAGATAAAATTCAATTATTCAATTTGATTTGATTTTTTTTATTTAATGGTTTCCATCCAAAACTTAACGGTTGAGACTAAAATTGTAATTTTTGAATCAAAAAATAGGTTAGGGACCAAAAGTGAAATGAGATTGCTCGTATGGAACCAAAAGTGCATTTTTTCCTTAATCTATCTAATATCTAATATATATAGAAACGCTTCATGTTCCGATTTTATGGATTTGTCCACTTAATCCGCTGATCATTGTTGCATGCTGGAGAGAAAATAGAGATGTTCATACGAGAAGATTTTTCTTCTTCTCGGCAATCGAATGAGCGGTTCTATTACCTGATAAAGGATCACCGGGAACTTGGAATCATCCATAGTGATAAACAATGGAATAACAATTTTTTTCCTTTTCATAATTCTGGACAGTTAAAGTTTGGATTAATCTAGAGAAATATTTCCCAGGTTTTTAATGGATATATCAAAAGTTAAATCTTTCATATTAGGTATCAATTTCCAGCTTCAATCGAACACACAAATTTAGCAAAATAGAAAATGAACTCTAATTAAAATTGCTATTACGAATATAACCGCCGAAAAGAATGAGATCGAGACGAGTCATACTTCTGTGATTACTGAAATTGTATGCAGTTAAACAGAAAATTAATTTATAGTATATTTTTTAGTTTGCCAAAATTATGAAGGGTAAATTTAAATTTTTAAAGGGTGTGTATATAATAAAATTAAGATTAAAAGAATTAAAACAAGATGTACATTTAATAAATGGTGTGTATTTAATAAAACGCGGTGTGTATTTAACAACATTCATTTTACAAATAATGGACCCGTCCCATAATTTATCTAAAATAAATTTAAATAATATAAATAAATAAAATAGATAACATCCTTTCTTTTGAAATTGAAGAGAGTTTTAGGGGAACAATATATGTATAAAGTGAAAGTGTATCATTTATGGGATCGCCTATTTATACCAACATCACTAAAACGTACCTCATTTATGAAACGTACCCCAATATAATTTGATTATATATGTACATATTACTAAACACGCCTTTTGAGACATTTTTACCTCTTAATTGTTAAGGAAAAGAAAAAAACTCAATTAATATTCCCCTCTCCCGTAAACACACATTCTTGAAACCCTCTCTTCATCTTTAATCTTTAAACATCCATTTCCTAGATAAGCTAAATTATGATATGATACTTGTTTCAAGTATATAATACATAAATTAGAAGAATCCAACAAACAGGGTCTCAAGAAAATGCAAGAATTTGTTCAAAAATCGCCTCAGAATGTCGGAAGAATGAATTGAATTCGATGGAGTAATTTTGAGCTCCAAGGCTGTTCTTGGCAATTTTTGATTCATTACAACCAATGTAGCCATTGCTGCTAAAACTGAGGGCTTGTGACACATTACCTTGGCATCTGCATTCAACATTTTATTACAAATTCAATCAAGATTTACTGTAATGGAATAAAAAAGGGTGTGGTGAATCTGAAACCTACCTTTTATTGCTGCAAAAATGACTTCCATAATTGTTGACTTTGCAAACATGTCGTCACATTATTACTAGTTTGCAAAGAAGTGAATGAAAACTAAGCGGGTGACTGCCCTACACTTATCACTTTACAATGCAAGTAAAAGATTGACTGGGTTGGAAACTCCTTCAGTTACAGCTGAGATGGCGATCCGATTTGATAAAAGGAGCGCACCCCACCGTTAAACGAATTGGTTGAAGTAACGTTGGAATCAAACTATGGAGAAACCCAGCCCATTTTTGCAAAGATGAATATAAGAGTATTTAGGTCTTATTAAACGAGGATATTTAACTAGTTATTTATGGGGTGCGATTAGAAAATCTGTGGTGTAAATAGTTGTGCCCATTATTTATAGGTGTAGGGAAAATTAAACATATTTTTTAAAATTCTAAATAATATTTAAAAATAATTGAGAGTAATTTTGGAGACGACACTTTATTATAATAAAACCCTCCTTTGATATATTAAAATTTTTTTAAATATATAATTTAAAATTTTATATTAATTTATTTATATAATTTACTACTCATTCCGTCCTAGAAGGGTCATTTTTTCATTTTGCTCGTCCCACCCAAAGAGTCTCATTTCCTTTTTTACACACAAGACCCACACACACCCTCTAATACAATTAAAATATGGACCCACACTCTTACTGATACAACTGTCCACTACACATTAAATAATAATATTCCTTAATCTACGTGGAAAAAAGCAAATGACTCTCTTATGCCGGGACGGAGGGAGTATAATTTTTTACTTTGAAGTGTAATGTAAGTAATAATTACCTTTTAATTAGTAAGAAAAATTATAACGAAATTTAAAAAAATAAAAATAAATGTTTGATTAGTATTGATAAAAAATTAATATGTATATAAATTTGAAAAAAAAATCAAATGAAATAAAACATATATAATAAATTAAATATATTCATTAATTAAAAAATTATATTAAACAAAAAATTTTAAATAAAATAAATAAATAATTGAATACCATGAATTCTTTTCAAATGGAATAAAACTTCAGGGAAATAATTCTTATGTGTATGAATGAATGAATAAATTATCTTATTCATAGGCGAAGGGATTTTTTTATTTTTTTACGAAGTTTTTATTTTGAAACGGTGTTTATGTGAGACGAGCTGTGAGACGTTTAAAGTACGATTGTTAAAAGGCTAATATTACTGTATACCTGAGTGCACCCCACGATACGGTGTACCCACTTTAATAAACGTATACAATTAAGAACAAAAATATATACAATTATGAACAAAAATATATAATTTGTTTGTTAGTTTTTTAATGAAAAATTGAGTGAAAAAAAATGTACAACCATTAAAAAATATGTATAAACTATTGAATAAAAAGTTATACACATATGGATGTTAGTTTTTTTAATGAAAAACCAAGTGTGAAAAAGTATTTAGGAATACCCTGCCCAAATTCCACGTATTTCGAAAGTTGTACTTTTTAATATTATGTGATATGTATAAGAACTTATACCGTTGTTTTTCTAAGAATTTTTTTTAGTCAAATATTTATACTCCCTTTTGTTCAACCGAAAAATCCTCATTTTACTATATTGAGCGTCCATTCAAAGATCTTCATTTTTCCTGTTCAGTAAAAGGACCCCATATATGACACACCACTCATTACTAATACAAAGACCCACTACACATTAAATAAAAATACTTATTAATTCACGTGCAAAAAGTAAATGGGGACCTATGACCAGGACGGATGGAGTACTATTCATATTTCAATTTATCCTTTTGATGAAAAAATTGTACTCTTATTAATTAAAACATATATATTTTAAAATATATTTTTATGTGCACCTGAAACACAATAGACCAATTCTCACAAAATATAACTCTTTTTTATATATTAAAGATTTCACTTTTAATTTATATGTTCTAATGAAAGATATATATTTGTGGAATATTAATACAGACAGAAGCTACATCATCAACTCAAATAATTGATTATTTGAGAGAGAGAGTAGAGAGAGATGGGCGGGTAGACATCCTTCTTTCCGAGTGTTTTTCCAGTGAGGCAGATAAGAAACCAACTATAGGATCCATTACCCTCAGGAGACTTTAGGTTAGGTTAAGATGAGAACAGATTGGAACAAAGTTTGGAACTCGTCAAATGACACTGTTACATTCTTCTTCTAAAACTTTCCGGAATCTTGTGACTCTTTATTCTCAATTCAACGATGTGGAACATGTAAGAGATGTCTTCATTGCTAATCGAAAAGAAAAAGAAGGGAAACACTTTGGATTTTTTCGGTATGGAAGTTGAGTAGATGCAAGGAAAATTCTAGAAGAGTTGAATGAGATCTGGTTTTGAACGTACAAGCTGCGGGCAAATTTAACGAAGTTTTAGTGGCGTTCCTCACAATCTCCAAACACCACTTCAAAGAGATATATAGAAGGGAGCAAACAAAGTATTCCAGCACCATTTCAGAGAGCTCAAAGGAAATACAACATGTCCTGTGCAGCCACTGTTACCAAAGGAACAAAGCATGTGGAAGGTAACAAAAGTGGAAATGCCGAAATAAGAAATTCAAAATTTGTTGGTCTTCATTATGAGTTGACGGAAGAAGATAAGGAACAACTCATTGGTTGCTTCACTGTTGAAAGAAAATATGCTATGGATAGATATTGGAAACAAAATAAAAGAAGCAGGAGAAGGCAAATTCATTGTGAATTATTTGGGAGGAGATTTGTGTTGGGTTTATCCGCCCAGGAAGCCGGGCCTACTCAATCCACTAGCTTGATATTGTTCGCTTTGGGCCGTCCACTGCCCCGCACAGTTTTACTACTCTGGGCTTCACACCCAAAAGGCCTCATGCTAGGGAGAGTCCATCTCACACTTATAAACCCCTCGCCAACCCCACTTCTAACCGATGTGGAACTTTGGTTGACACCCAACCAATATTTCCCCCTCAAACAAAGTCCCGTAGCTAGACCATCCAGTTTGAGGTCCGAACATCCCACCAACCCCCCTCAAACAAAGTCCCGTAGCTAGACCATCCAGTTTGAGGTCCGAACATCCCACCAACCCCGGGCTGGGCCGATTAAGTCTGAGGTCTGACTCTGATACCACTTGTTAGGTTTATTTGCCTAGGGAGCCAGACCCACTCAATCCACTAGCATGATATTGTCCGCTTTGGGCCGCCCACTGGGCCGCACGGTTTTACCACTCTGGGCATCAAACCCAAAAGGTCTCATGCTAGGGAGAGTCCATCTCACACTTATAAACCCCTCGCCAACCCCACTTCTAACCAATATGGGACTTTGGTTGGCACCCAACCAACAATTTGGTTTTCATTCAACCTGAGGAAGACGTGGGTCCAGAGACTGATAATCTTGAATATTTCTCATCTTGGCTTCATTCTATCAGACAATGGAAAGTCAATGAAGTGGACAACAACAGATACATATGGACTAAATGGTATGGCATTCCACATCATGCGTGGAATCCTAAATTCTTCAACTTGGTGGCTTCCAAATTTGGAAGGCTTATTAGAATTGATGTAGATACCATTAATCGTAAGAAATTGCAAGCGACAATACTCATTCGAACGCCATATCCACCAGTCCTGTTGAAGTTGAAATTGATGGATCAATTTTCCCCATTTGAATTAGTGAAGAACCAGAGGAACATGAAGAAGATTACGATGATTGGTCTTCTGAATATATTATTTGTGAAGATGATGATTCATCGACAGATTCGGTGGAATCTTTAATAGATTTGGAAAAAGAATCAACAGGCAAGGAGATGATCGGAGAGATAACCGGCCGACGGGGAAATGACATCGAAGTCCATGAGACACATGAAGTTAGGGAAAAAATTGAAAAAATCAACACAATTAATGCACCGCCGCCTGCATTAATTTCGATTGATGAATGGGATAAGGCTAGCAAGAGACACCCCATATGCACCCAAATTGAACCAATCACGAGTGTATTGGAATTAGAGAATATAAATGAGCATATTTCTCAATCAAAATTGAATGGAAATTCAAATCTAAACGGTGGAGAAGATAAAGATTGTCACGTGGCAGAATTTGGGGATAAAAAGCAGAGTACAAATAAAATGGGCCTGGACCACATGGTAGAGAATAGCCCATTTTCGCAAGGGCCCACTCCCATTAAAGAAGGCTCAGATCCTTCCGAACTCAAAGGAATTAATCTAATAATTGATCTCAGCGGCCCAATAGTAGGTGGAGTACTTTCAAACAGCAGCAAGTCCACTTTCATTTCTTCTAACGATGCGTCTGACTTTGGAAAAAGGAAGGATAGTATGGAGAACTCTACGCATGGTGATTTGAGTTTGAAAATCAAAGAAAGGAAGATGGGGAGAGAGAAGGAGCACAAGAAGAAACAAGTACGTATGAAAACTTAGAGAAACATTAAGAAATTCGCACTAGTGATGCACATAATTTGGTAGTGGCCAAGAAAGCTTGGAATGTAGGAAAAAGGCTTGGTGTAATTAGCAAGGGGTCTAATGAAATCATGATCAGACAAATGGAGGAATTAGAAAGGAATGAAAGGACGAGATTAAAGAAAAAAAGTCTCGTCGACAAAGTCAGGAGCAGGTAGAAAACATAGATGAAAATATTATGCTATAATGTGCGAGGATTAGGGAAGAAAGTGAAAAAAAGGGTGAAAAGAAGGGAGATACGGGAGTTGATTGTTGGATTATATACTAAAAGTCTAGCTTTTAAATGAACAATGTTTAACAATATTTGAAATGAAAATCATTGATCAAATGATTGCATCTTATAATTTATTTATATGTCTGATGTTATAGTCCACTTACTTTATATTGTAGATAATATGTTTTAGGAAAACACGCCGAAGATCATATTATCAGTTTTCTTATAAAGTATAAACAAATGCTCACAAGCAAGAAAGATGAGGACTCTCTATTGGGATGGTTGTAGTTGTTTGCATTTGATCATTTGGTTAACGTGAATCGTTAAGGTTCCATACATTTTCAACAGTCAGCGGAAGTAAGAAAACAAGAAACGTATTACCTTTCACAAGGGTATGTTGGAGAAGATGAATTCTCGCCGGCAGCCTACGCAGTCTCACCATTTTGGGCATAACTCTCCCATCCAATATCGGATTTAAGTAATCTACGTGCCAAAATAATCCTATCTTTTGTGGCTTTCTGTCAGTAGATCACACGTCCTGTTCTCAAGTCTGTACCATTTTATAAAATTCGTAGAATGTGGCAGATAACAGAAGTAAACAACCTTCCAGTCTTCTGCTATATTCCCGAGTCCAATCTCGACGTCATGTAGGCGATGATTTTTTAGGTGTGATTAATCTCTTAGATAGGGTTTTCGGACAGCTGAGATGACTTATATATGGTCTACAGCAGGGACCAGGAGGAGAAATTAGAGTTGGACCTCCATTGGGCTTAAGTATCCAAGCTTAGCCCAAAGCTCATACTTAAGTCCAATAATAATAATATATTCCACTAAAATATTATTACTGCACTACCGTTCTAATTCCATAATTACATTATGGGCTCCTTCTTATTATGAGTCCGTTAGTCTCCCCATGTTTAAGATATTCAATGTCCATTAATTAATTAAGTTACTAACAACTCCATTAATTAATATCTCATCCAAGAGTAGTATCACTCAACCTCATTATCATGCCAAAATAAATCAATCTGCAGGGTTTACATGATAATCCTTATGAGCTCATCAAGGAGACATCATCAACCTATAACGGATACGGATTCCTTCTACAATCAACAGCACACCATAGAAATAACACTATTTCCCAACTCACCGAGTTTGTTGATTTAATTACATGTAAATCTCACTCATTGATGAATCAAAGAAATACATATTGCCCTATATGTCGAGGTTATTGTATAGGGATTAAGAGCACGAACATCCATAGTAACAGAGATCAAGTTCTTCTATAAGTCAGTATAAGTCGAACGATCTCAAGCGGTCCTGCTCAATACACACAAAGTGCACTAATGTAATTCTATATCCAACACAAGCTAATACCAAACCACACTACAGCCATCCCGATAGAGAGTCCCCGTCTATCTTGGTTGTGAGTATCTGTTTATACTTTATAAGGAAACTGATAATATGATCTTCCGTGTGTTGTTGCACAACATATTATCTGCTGTATAAAGTAAGTGGACTATTGCATCGTGTATATAAATAAATTTTAAGATGCAATCATTTGATCATATGATTCTCATTTCAAATAAATTGTTTAAACATTTTTCATACAAAAAGCTAGACTTTTAGTATATAATCCAAAAATCTCTCACTTATACTAAAAGACTATGATGTCATGTCTTCTGTCATACATTTGATTCCCACTCCCACTACACGACCATCAAAAGCTCTCGCCTTAAGGTCTTTGTAAATGGATTTACTAGGTTATCATCCGATGCAATCTAGGAGACAACAACTTTCTCCTCATCATACGATTTCTCGTAACAGGTGGTACTCGCGCTCCATGTGTTTAATTGCCTTATGGGCTCATGATTCTTTCAAGTTTGCAACTACACCATTATCATCAAAATAAATTGTGATATCCTTGGACAAACTTAGAAACACTTCAAAGTCCATCATGAAGTTTCTAGAGTCACACAGATACTTTGGCTGTCTCAAAGGCTCCAATTTATTATTTTCCCATGGTGGAGTCCGGAGTCCAAAATATATTTCTATATAACACTCCTCCATATTATGACTCAACTTCCTAAAATTAAACACATAACCTTTGAGGTGGATATACGGTCGTCCCTATCTGATTTGAAAAATCTGAATCTATGTAACCCCTAAGAAGCAGTGAATCTGTTCGGTAAGTCCACACATAATTTCTATTCCTTTTCAGGTACTTCAAAATTATGTGCTACCACAGTTCAACTTTCTTATTTGGATTACCTTGATACCCACTGTTCATGCCTTTGGCAAAACAGATCTCCATTCTCGCGCATAGCATTCCTTAGATTAAGCTTCCTTATTCGCCGAAGCATAAGGAACCACTTTCATCACCTTTATCTTCTTTTTGTGTCTCAAGATACATTTCCTTAGATAAAGTCACATGCTAAAACAAATAAGGATTGTATCATCTTATGAAGCTTGAGACTAGCATAACATCCTTTCTTGTGATCCGTATTACCGTGATCAAAAGAATATTTTTGCTTCTCTCAAGTCCTTCATCTCATACCGCTTTATTAACCATACCCCATACGCCCAACAATACTCTCTTTCATTGTCTCCAATGAGCAAGATACTATCTACGTATAGTACAAGAAATACCACTACGTTTCCATCACTCTTTTCAATACACAAGACACATCCGCGCATTGAATAAATTCTTATGCTTGGATTTCCTCATCAAAACGGATGTTTCATGATCTTGAAGCTTGCTTTAATCCATCGATGGATACTTTTAAGCTTACTATCACAATGTTCTTAGCCCTTTGCAATGAATCATTCTGGTTGATTCACATAGATGTTTTCCTCAAGACTTCCATTAAGGAAAGCAGTCTCGACATCTATTTGCTATCCCTCATATTTCATATGAGTAGCAATAGATAAAAGAGTCCGGATCAACATAGGCATAGCTATCAGCGAACATGTTTTCTAATAATCGACCTTTTCTTTCTGATTATACCTTTTCGAAACAAGCTTTACTTCCAAGATTTTCACCTTACCCTATGATCCTCTTTTATTTTACAGAGCCACTTCCAATGGCTTTCACACCATCCGTAGTTCTACAAGCAAACATATCTAATTTAGAATTCATCGATTCTATTTCAACATTCATTACACTTTGCTAAGATTCCGCATTTCTATCTTATAGTTCTTTGTCGTATCTGTGGGTCCATTCTATGTTTACTAGGGACCAAATCTCATGACTCTTCCAAAACATATTTCTTACAGGTTGTTGAACAACCCTCCCACTACGACAAGACACTACATGCAATTGTGTATTAGACGTGAAATGCATTGCAGTTTACCTTGTGGTATATCCACTTGTAAAATTAGTACTAATAGTTTATGTTTTCCTTCTCACTCCCTTTAGAACAATTTACACATAGGTTTGTGATTTATTACATAGTCCTTTTCCAAAAATCTAGTGTTTGTGTTAACAATCACCCTTCGCTCTTTTGGACTAAATAAATCAACACCCTCTATTTTTCTAAAATATCCCACAAACAGACAAACGTTATACGACATGCTGTTTCTAGGGCATACCCATAAAATGAATTTAGTAATTCCAAATAACTCATCATCTATCTAACCATTTCCATAAGAGTCTTTCTCTTATTATGATTAGAAGATGTGTTATTAATTACTATTTATTGCATCCGTGGGATAAACATGATATAAGAGTTTACAAATTGTCACCAATGTACCATAACAGATTATAACTCTATCTTTCATTATGATGACCATGTCATTTAAATGAAATAGAGTATCCATCTGTAACTGCATAGAAACTGAAATAAAATTCTTTCCATGAAAATATACATAAAGACAATTTCTCAAAACCAAATATTTATTCATATTGTAAGATAAATAAACAACTCCTACTGCAACAACCACTACTCTCGCAGTATTACCCCTGTATATTACAATCTCATCATCACTTAGTTCAGGCTTTTAGTGACTCCGGTATCTACACACTACGTGTCAGTAAATGTCATCACTAATCATGCTTCAACGACTAGTGAATGAGATACTAACCTTCATCGTGATGAAATTGGATTTCCTTTGCCACATGTTTTGTCAGATGTTCCCCACCATATACAACCTCTTGTATTTCAGGTAGAACTTACTCAAAATACCTAGGCAAACTACGGAGAATTAAATTGATCTAGGTTTCCCTTCAATATCTACTCCGAGCATTTTCAATTAATTCATCAATTCAACCATGACCTCCAGCCTCTCTTACTTTCTCAAGTATCTGAAGATTCGCATGAGACCATCATATTTCTATGAACCTCTCACCTCTTCACTAGAGACTTTAAAAGACATCATGAGATATCCTTAGTGAGAACACATTTATATTCTCCTAAGCAGTAAAATTCAAAACCAAAATTCTTTTCTAATCATCTAATTTTGGACAAGTAAATATGTTTCTTTTAGTAAACAATATGCGAGATAAAATATTTGAAATTACAGAGAATCACAAATAAATACACCGATCAAATCTTTGAATTTTATCCATTTATATTGATTCCCTCAAAATAATATAAAAATAAAATTCACCGACATCTCAAGCACCATGAGTCTGGAAGACACGATAGTGTGGACGTTTACAAACCCGAATATTTACAAGGGAAGGTTTTATCCATTAATTTCATTTGTCAACCTAACCTCATGACAAAATAATTAATAGTCGGTTCCTTTTGGCCATGCAAATAAAAGCAGTTACTTTGATGGGGAGGATAGTTATTATTTGCATTTAAGTGTACACCATTATTTGACCCCAAGTCCATTGCGCAAGCTTATGTGCCTTACAAATGGAGAAGTACACACGCGCTTGGATAACTTCCTACAATCATCAATTATAAGTTTGTACCAGTGAACCGCATATAAACTAATCAGATAGGGAGGAAGGTCTATGCCAACGTGCAAGTTCTTGTGCATCACATTACAAACATAATTATTTAACGAAATCTGTTCTAGCAATCCATGAATAAACTCATCCGATGGGGAGGAAGGCATTAATGCCGATGCGCAAGTTTATTCACATTGCTAACAAACCAATAATGGAGGCCGCGGGAATCTTTTTACCAATCCCCTCTCTCACTTAGTTATTTAACACCGAGGATTTTTACGTGCATACAATATTTAGAATAATATACGCAACCTAGCATGCTCCTATTACGGAAAATAAGGCAGTAAATTCCAGAGAATCATGCATACGTATATAACAATAATTAAATATTCAATCAATTATAAACAGTTACATATCAACGAATTTGATTGTTCACCACCAAGCACGAATATGGGTAAATCAGACGGGAATATCTTACATCAAATATCTTACATCAAATCCTAAACAAAATTCCAGAAATATCTTACATCAAATATCTTCCAATTCCTTGCGCGACATCATACCTGGCTGTCCACTTCCCATTGCCCAGCATCGCTCATTAGCCCTCAACAGCACGCCAGTCGCTCGCTACATGCGTGCCAACTGGCACCATCGCCCGCCATGGATTTCCAGCACTCGGAAGCTTCAACGCCCAGCCGCATATCCTTCTTGCCTTGCTGCCCGGAATCTGCTCACCTTGCGCACGCCATCGGGTGCTAGCCGCCCAGCACCCAAGCACGCCGCTATGCGCGTAACAAGCAACACATTAAAGCATGCTTGCAGCAACACCCGACTTCACGCACACCCGCCCATCAACATGCGCAATAGGTAGTTGACGTGCAGCGTTCCGTGTTACCTTCCGTGCATACTGCTTGCCAGCACTCGCCAGCTGCCCATCGTGCAGCGCTACCCCTGAAGTCGTGCGCTGCAACAGCCCAACAGTGCGTGACAATGATCACGTCTGCTCGCCAACATGTGCCTCCAATCCATCACGCCCGCCAAACTGCTCGTCAACAGACTTCTTGTCGAGTCCCTTCACAAGGAAAGTAGCAGGACTCCACTTCACAGTAGAAGAACTCGCCCGGAAAGTTGGCAGACTCGACTGGAAATTCTGAATGCCCACAGGACTAGCCCATAATGCTGCCCCGACGCACCCGTTGCAGTCCTCCATTTAGTGGCGTGTGCTTCACGCTATCCGACTCGCCATCTGACGATCTGGTATCGTCCGACTAGTAGCAACTAGGGCAACCATCATCGTTCATCTAGCTTGAGCCACACCCCAGCGATTTTTCCATCAGCCTTCATCAGTTCACGCTGGAAGTCACGCCATCCACCGCCATCAGCCCTATCACGACACCATCGTAGGCCTTGACTTGCACCACACACCATCTCTTCGATCGCTTGGTCATCAAACTAACCCGCACGCCTAGCCACATGCCAACAAGCGTCAAAAACACCTCCGAGCACCGTGCATGACTGTTACTCCGTGCCTGTCAGGAACCATGCACATCGCCGGGCAACATGCCCTGCAACATGCACGCACTCCTTCCCAGCTGCACGCCAGTCGCACGCCCAAGGGTTCTCATACCCGACATCTGCTCGCTGATGAGCGTCGTCATTCCGCCATCAGCCAGGCGCTCGCTCGTCCACAAGTGCCTTCACACGGCCTTGAAATAACCGTCGTGCGCCACACTCAACCAACGAGCATTCTATCATCTTTCTCCAAGCGAAGCTCATGAATAGTTTTTGTTGATGCTCGCATATGGCGTTCAAGATATAGGATCATACAGGTAAAAATAAAAAATACCAAAAACCCTAATCATAAATGTGATTTTATTCTGAACAAGAAACACATAAGCCACATAAACCGTACCCTAACGTGTCACACTTCACCACAAAACCGAAGCTCTGATACCAATTTTTGGCATTCGATCGTTTGATTAACATGAACCGTTAGGGTTCCATATGTATCTAACAGTCAGCGGAAGCAAGAAAACAAGAAACGTATTACCTTTCACCAGGGTATGTTGGAGAAGATGAATTCTTGCCGGCAGCCTGTGCAGTCTCACCGTTTTGGGCATAACTCTCTCATCCCATATCGGATTTAAGTGATCTACATGCCAAAACGACTTCTGTGGCTTTCCTACGTCATTTTCTGAAGTCTGTACCATTTTATAAAATTTGTATAAAGTGGCGGACAGCAGCAGCAAACAATCTTCCAGTCTTCTGCTGTATTCCCAAGTCCAATCTCGACGTCGTGTGGGCGACGATCTTCGAGATCTTCTCATTCTACTATTCTCTCACCCTCCTCACAGTGTTAGGCATGATAAATATCTTAGATTAGGATTTTCGGACAACTGAGATGACTTATATGGGCTACAGCAGGGACCAGGAGGAGAAATCAGAGTTGGGCATCCATTGGGCTTAAGTATCCAAGCTTAGCCCAAAACTTATACTCAAGTCCAATAATAATAATATATTCCACTAAAATATTATTACTGCACTACTGTTCTAATTCCATAATTACGTTATGGGCTTCTTCTTATTATGAGCTCGTTAGTCTCCCCATGTTTAAGATATTTAATGTCCATTAATTAATTAAGTTACTGACAACTCCTTTAATTAATATCTCATCCGAGAGTAGTACCACTCAACCTCATTATCATGCCGAAATAAATCTACCTGCAGGGTTTACATGATAATCCTTATGAGCTCCTCAAGGTGGCATCATCAACCTATAACGGACACGGATTCCTTCTACAATCAACAGCACACCATAGAAATAATATTATTTCCCAAATCACCGAGTTTGTTGATTTAATTACATGCAAATCTCACCCATTGACGAATCAAAGAAATACATACTACCCTACATGTCGAGGTTATTGTATGGGGATTAAGAGCATGAACATCCATAGTAACAGAGATCAAGTTCTACTATAAGTCAGTATAAGTTGAACTATCTCAAGCGGTCCTGCTCAATTCACACAAAGTGCACTAATGTGATTTTATAGCCAAGACAATCTAATACCAAACCACACTACAACCATCCCGATAGAGAGTCCCCGTCTATCTCGATTGTGAGCATCTATTTATACTTTATAAGGAAACCGATAATATGATCTTCCGTGTGTTGTCGCACAATATATTATCTACAGTATAAAGTAAGTGGACTATGGTATCGTGCATATAAATAAATTATAAGACGCAATCATTTGATCATATGATTCTCATTTCAAATAAATTGTTTAAACATTGTTCATACAAAAAGATAGACTTTTAGTATATAATCCAACAGTAGTGTGATTTGGTATTAGTTTGTCTTGACTATAGAATCGCATTAGTGCACTTTGTGTATTAAGCAGGACCGCTTGAGATCGTTCGACTTATACAGACTATATAGGAGAACTTGATCTTAGTTATTATGGATTTTCGTGCTCTTAATCCCTATACAATAACCTCGACACGTAAGACAATATTTATCTCTTTGATTCATCAATTGGTGACATTTATATATTAAATCAATAAACTCGGTGAGTTGGAAAATAATATTGTCTCTATGGTGTGTGATGAGAGTGGAAATCGCGTGTTTTAGTGTCCAATTAAACATCTTTTTTATTGATATTGTTGTCATATATTAGCACAAGGGTCTTATATTCAATATATATGAGAAAAAGTTTCACTTGAGGTGTTTTATTATGTTTTAGGTGGAAAAAAGATCAAAAGTGCAAAGTAGGAGAAAATGTGCAACTTATGCAATGAATACTGAAAAACGCATATCCAATTTGTGTAATATTTCTGTATTTTTATGAAGATCAAAACTGGTATTATGATATATGGTTGGAAATTTACTGAAAAGAGGTTTTTTTTTTAACACCTCAATCGGATTCCAAACGAGAGAGTTATGATCAAAATAGTGACGCAGCGCGAGCTGCGCCGAATAGAACGGCTATGTCACTTTCAATGGCTTGTTACACCTTCAATTCTTGGAGTTTTTATGATTTTTTTATATGGATAGAGAGCCAAGGAAGAGAGGATAGCGTGAGCACAAGAATTACAAAAATTGGAGCTTGGATGTGGAAGTTATAAGCAAACAGTGAGACGGCGCAAGTGAGATTCGACCACGACTGTCCAGTTCGACAGACCTCTTGGTCGAACTCAAGCCATTTTGGTTGAACCTGAAGCCTGAAGTGCATTAAATTGCCGATTTCGATTTGACCATGGTTCGACCAAAACCTTGGTCGAACCGTAGGTCGAACTCCATGCCTGGGAGGCGTCCGGATCTAATTTTTACACCCCAAGTGCGTGTTTCTACGTGTTTTCTAAGAAAAAGCCCATCCTAGGTCCATAAGGAGAGCTTACAAGTATAAAAGGGGGAGAATAGAATAGAGATTGGATTAGAGAGAGCCCACAACACAATACCACACCCCACAAGGGGGGATCACCCCCCAACCATTATCCACATCCTTTCCTCCATCCATCCATCACTTTGAAAATTTGTCTGTGGATTCAAGAGGAGAACCAAGAGGAGGATTCAAGACTGAGAAGGACGCGACGACTCCCAAATCTAGGGTTTATTCATTTCCTAATTTATCTTGTATTTTCCAGAATACGGGTAAGATCTATCCAACACCCATGATTGTTCTTCGCAACATCATGAGCTAGAGCCTTTTTGGTAGAACTAGGGTTGCCAAGGTTTTACGAATTAATTGAACTTTCATGTGTATACTCCGTACAACACTATTTGTGGATTTATTTTATATATGATTGTGCCTTTTTAATTCATACTCATAGTCATTTTGTACATCATTAATTGTATGTAGAGTCTTAATACATATCTTGGTTATTGATTGAGTGCGTTCACTGCTGAGCAGGATTCTATATTATGATTCTAAGTGAGGGGACTCCGAAACTTCATTAGAACTATCATATATGAATACTTATTAATTGAATTGAATTTTGGTTATTAAGTAGGATATAGAGGATAATTTTATAGTACCTATAAAGGGAGATCATATCGGGTTAGAGTACCAATTGGCCAGGGAAATAATTGATACTGATAGTACCCAGAAAGGGGGTAAAATTATATCTCTTGCTCCGAGGTGATTCACACGTGTTACACGCATGTTTAATTATGTCTATTGAGTAGATATGCATGGTTTAGTGATGCGTCCATATTCCACAAGGCTGAGTCAAAAATCAACACACGAAAGGGAGATTAATGAGTGAAACTGGATTATCCTAGAGCTATATATTCTCCTACTTGATCCACTTTCGTATTCTTCTAGTGATATTTTATTTTATACATTATTTTAATTAATTATTTAGTAGATTATAATTAAATTCTAAAAACTATATTGCCACACTTGTCTTAATTAATTTAGTAAATAATTAAATTAATAATACGCCGTCCTTCGGGTTAGATATTCACTTGGTCGCTTGCTTAAGCTGCAATTGATATCCTTAATATTTGGGGATTAATTTTGCGTGCAAAGAAAACGCGCATCAAGTTCTTGGCGCCATTGCCGGGGATGACTGTTATTATTGATTTATTATTTCTAGATGATTAAGACTTTTATTTGTGATTATTTATTTCTATCTAACCTTGAATTTTTCTGAGTTACTTGTGCCCTTGAAAAAGGAGAGGAAGGAATGGAACGAATAACACACATTGAGCTAAACATGGCCGGAGCTAGGCAAAATCCGGATAATGTTGTCATACGTGAAATTTTCACGTACAATGGGATTTGCAACATGGGGTTGATAGGAGCAAGGTAGGAAGATGATGATTTTGAGATACATCCCGCTCTTATTAACATGGTGAAAAAGAATCCCTTTTCTGGAGGTTGCTTTGAAGATCCATATCAGCACCTCAAAAGATTTCTTGGTTATGCAAACACTCAAAAGAGAGCTGGAGCTAATCATAATGCTAGGTGGATTGCCCTATTTAAGTTTTCATTAATTGATAGAGCAGAAGCTTGGTATGAGACTCTTAATGCCACAGATTGCACTACATGGAACCAACTGCAGCAGAAGTTCTTGGAGAGATACATACCACCATTAAGGATCTTAAGAATGAGGCAAGAGATCACCCAATTTTTTATGAATCAGGGTGAGAAATTTTATGAGGTGTGGGATAGGTTTAAAGACATGCTCAGGAGGTGCCCACAACATGGAATGTCTAAGGTTGAATACATAAATATCTTCTAATATGGATTGGATTGTGAGTCGCGTGTTTTTATTGATGCATCATCAGGTGGAGCGCTGTTATCTAAGACAGCACTTGAAGCAGAAAAGTTATTTGAAAACATCTCTATGAATTCACGTGACTGGCCTGTAGAGAGAGATTGAGGGTCATATGTACTTGGCAAGGTGGCGCAGGTTGAACATCAAGTGAAGCCGAATATGGATGATGAGATCGTCTCTAGTTTAGCTAACATCAACAAGCTCCTAGAGTCCCAGCAGAAGCAGATTACAGAGTTGACACTAAGGGGGCCTAGTATGAAGCAGCAAGAAGTGAAGAGTATTGAAGATACCTTCAATCGATATATGGCTGAGAATGATGCAAGAGTAAATCGTCTAAAGGCCAAGCTAGAGGCGAAAATTGATGCTAAGCATGCAGATTTATCTAAGTAGTTGAAGGACCTTACTTTTAACATGGGACAGATGACCGTGAACATGAATCAATTGACAAAAAAATTAGAGAATAAAGCCATCACGTTAAGGTCTGGAACGCAGTACGAGGGACTGATGAAGTCGGAAATGAATTTTTAATCTCCAGGAGCATGATTCGACCTCGATTCAACCTAGCCAACAGGTAGAATCACATCATGGAGGTCGAACCAGGCACCTGAGCGACGTTCGGATGAGTCAGAAGATTAGTTCGACCAAAAATAGGTAAGTTCGACCAAGAGCTCTGGTCGAATTCAGGTCGAACCAGCCTGTCCTCAAGACTCTGATGTCGTGTTCAACCAACCTAGCCATGGTTCGACCAACCCAGTTGGTCGAACTAAGGTCAAATCAGCCTGTATGCATTGCTCTATTTTATTTGAAGCTCGATTCGACCAGGATCGCTCTAGTTCGACCAACCCTACTGGTCAAACTCAGGTCGAACATCACCGTCCCGCGCACTCTATTTTGTCTGATGCTCAATTCGACCACGATCACTACCGTTCAACCAAACTATTTGGTCGAACCGGCCTATGAGGTAGAGAATGCATGTTCAGGTGTGCAGTTCGACCACTATTCAACCAATTCGACCAGCAACCCTGGTCGAACTCAGGTCAAATCGTTATGTTCTGCACTATTTTCCATGCCGAATGCTTTACATGATGTTAATGCTACTCCCATATCATCCAAAGAGCAGAATACTGAACTTACAGTGGAAAAGAAGTAGGAAAGAGCAAAGAGGTTGAAAGCCGAGAAGCTCAGACTGCAGATGGATAATGAAGTTGTGGTTTTCTCTCTTGATCATGCAATGAAGATGCCCATGGAGACTCAATCATCCGAGAGCATAGATGTAGTTTCGAACTTGTTTAATCTTGATTTGGATAGGACAAATGATTCTGAATTTAAGTGGAAGATTGACAAGGAGGTGTCTAGATAGCCATGGGAGGAAGGAAATTCCAAGGATCATATACTTGTTACCAAGAAAGTTGAGGTGCTGAGTGTTGACAAGAAGAGGGAAAGAAGGTACTTGAATGTGAGGATGCGAGATGACCGTCCTCTATCATCGTTACTCTCCGACGTTAAACATGAGCGCCTGTTGGGTGTTTGCCCTTCCATTTTATTACTTTATTTATTTCATGTGAGTAAGAAATTTTTATATTTAAGGTGCTTACTAATCGGCAATTACATCTCTTTTCAAACATAATTTCAACTTACGTTTCTACTAAGTTTTGGGGGGTGTGATGTATTTACCTCATTGCAGCACCAAGAGTATAATCTTTTCTTTGTAATGTTTGTTAGGGGAGTTGATTTTTTGCGGTATGTTGAAACTTTAATCGGTTTTGATGTGTAGATTTTTTGCAATTTGCCTAGTGTTTTATGATGTTTCTAGTGTGTGGAGTTGATTAGATAGTCAATTAATTCTTTCTTATAGTTCTCCTATTTTATTATTGATGAATCATGTGATGATGAGTGTTTGAGCTTTGATGATAGAAAAAGGTAGAAGAGTGGCAAGACGAGTTCTACACTGAGGCTTTGACTCGAGGTGCTCGTGCGTTTTGAAGGAGAAATTAGGTGCACTCGTCTCTTTTTTCTAAATTTTTTTATGTGCTTTTACTCGTATGAGTGGAAGGATTGAGATCTTGGTTTTGTTGATCTACATGAGCTTATACGTTTAAATTGTGCTTGAAATTCATATGCTCTTGAAATTGATGAAGAAAGTGTACTTGAGTTATATTGTCATATGAAGTTCTATGTGTACTTATGGGATGTTACTTACCATGAAAAGTGCTCTGTTACTTGTTAAATACCCATGTGAGATTTTGAGCCTCGTTGATCATGTACATAATCACATGATATTTCTTTTCTGGTGAGTATCGTTCTTGTGTGTGTATTCTAGAACTTGCCTCTTGTCTTACTTGAAACTACATGTGTGTTAGATGATGGGAAATGATCTAAGGCCATCCTTGAATTTATGAGTCACTTAACCAAATAATTCCTTACCAAATGATGATTATCCGTAGTTAGCCCCATTGAGCCTAAAAGTCTTATTTCTTTGGCAATCTACAAAGATAGCCACTTTGATATCCTATTTGAGCCTGAGATTCCTATATTTAGTAGAGAACTAAATGTTGTCAAAGTGTGTGAATTGATTTTCATGGAGTTTGGAAGGAATATTTGGAGCTGTACAAGTGATTATGAGTTGAAAAATATGAGCTGAAAAATAAGTTGCTTAGGGGTAGTGCCCGAAACTGGTACCCTGAGATGTTAGAGGTAGTGCCAGAAACTGGTACCTCGAGAAAAAAGAGAGAATCATATGAAGATGAAAAAAGTATGTTGAGCTTGAAGGAAAAAAGAGAAAAGAAAATTAGAAGAGCATGAAGTTAGATAGCCTTGAAGTGTAAAAAAATCTGCAACACAAAAGATCTCCGGTTTTAATTCTCTACTAATTGAGTCACTTAATCCATATGTTTCCTACCTTAACCAAAGAGCCAACATTACATCCAAAAGAAAAGTCATTTTTGATCCCATTTTCGAATCATACTTTTAGTGGTGGAGAGTTTGAGATATCTGACAAGCTTATGGTTACACATGCACTTGAATTGAATTTGAGCGTAAACACCTTAACCCATAAGTGTACATTTGAGTGCGAGTGATATATACTTCCTGTGAGAACATGTCAATGGAGCATTTGAATTGGTGGTGATTGTCTTAACTTGTATGCTATGAATTGATTATTACATGTAATGAGAGTTGCATGACCTAAGTAGAGTACAATTGTATTTTGAATGGGATATTTATCATAGTCCTTGTTTCCTCGCTAATTTTCTTACTCTCTTTCTCTTTATTTTTATTTTGTTGCCTCAGGATGAGCAACGGGTAAATTGGGGGATTGATGAGAGTGGAAATTAGCGTGTTTTAATGTCCAATTGAACACCTTTTTGATTGATATTGTTGTCATATATTAGCACAAGGGTCTTATATTCAATATATGTGAGAAAAAGGTGCACTTGAGGTGTTTTATTGTGTTTTAGGTGGAAAAATGATCAAAAGTGCAAAGTTGGAGAAAATGTGCAACTTATGCAATGAAAACTGAAAAACACACGTCCAACTTGTGTAATATTTCTATGTTTGTATGGAGATCAAAACTGGTATTGTGATACATGATTTGAAAGCCACTGAAAAGAGGATCGTTTTGGCATAAAGAACACCTCAATCGGATTCCAAACGAGAGAGTTATGATGAAAATGGTGACGTTGCGCGAGCTGCGCCGAACAGATCGGCTGTATCACTTTCCATGGCTTGTTACACTATCAATTCTTAGAGTTTTTATAAGTTCTTTATATGGATAGAAAGCCAAGGAAGGGACGATCGCGTGAGCGTAAGAATCACTCAAATTGGAGCTCAGATGTGGAAGTTATATGTGAAACAGTGAGACGGCGCAAGTGG
Source organism: Pogostemon cablin (assembly GCA_023678885.1). Taxonomy (NCBI): domain Eukaryota; kingdom Viridiplantae; phylum Streptophyta; class Magnoliopsida; order Lamiales; family Lamiaceae; genus Pogostemon; species Pogostemon cablin. Next base: position 8,155,955 of record CM043008.1, on the reverse strand, counting down.
GATTCGACCATGACAGTCCAATTCGACCAGACCCCTTGGTCGAACTCAAGCCATTTTGGTCGAACCTGAAGCCTGAAGTGCGTTAAATCGCCGATTTCCATTCGACCAGGGTTCGACCAAGCCCTAGGTTGAACTCCATGCTTGGGACGCATCTGGATCCGATTTTTACACCCCAAGTGCGTGTTACTGCGTGTTTTCTAAGAAAAAGCCCATCCTAGGTCCATAAGGAGAGCTTACAAGTATAAAAGGGGGAGAATAGAATAGAGATTAAATTAGAGATAGGTCACAACACAATACCACACCCCACAAGGGGGGATCACCCCCAACCATCATCCACATCCTTTCCTCCATCCATCCATCACTTTGAAGATTTGTCTGTGGAATCAAGAGGAGAACCAAGAGGAGGATTCAAGATGGAGAAGGACGCGACGACTCTCAAATCTAGGGTTTATTCGTTTTCTAATTTATCTTGTATTTTCCGGACTACGGGTAAGATCTATCCAACACCCGTGATTATTCTTCGCAACATCATGGGATAGAGCCTTTTTGGTAGAACTAGGGTTTTGAAGGTTTTACGAATTAATTGAACTTTTGTGTGTAAACTCCGTACAACACTACTTGTGGATTTACTTTATATATGATTTTGCCTTTTTAATTCATACTCATAGTCGTTTTGTGCATCATTAACTGTTATGTAGAATCCTAATACATATCTTAGTTATTGATTGAGTGCGTTCACTGCTGAGCAGGATTCCGTGTTATGATTCTAATTGAGGGGACTCCGAAACTTCATTAGAACTATCTTTTATGAATACTTATTAATTGAATTGAATTCGGGTTATTAAGTAGGATAAAGAAGATAATTTTATAGTACCTATAAAGGGAGATCATATCGGGTTAGAGTACCAATTGACCAGGGAAATAATTGATACTGATAGTACTTAGAAACAGGGGGTGAAATTATATCTCTTACTCCGAGGTTATTCACAGTATTACACGCATGTTTACTTGTGTCTATAGAGTAGATATGCATGGTTTAGTGATGTGTCCATATTCCACAAGGCAGAGTCGGACATCAACACACGAAGGAAAATTAATGAGTGAAACTGGATTATCCTAGAGCTACATATTCTCCTACTTGATCCACTTTCGTATTCTTCTAGTGATATTTTATTTTATTCATTATTTTAATTAATTATTTAGTAGATTATAATTAAATTCTAAAAACTATATTGTCACACTTGTCTTAATTAATTTAGTAAATAATTAAATTAATATTACACCGTCCTTCGGGTTCGATATTCATTTGGTCGCTTGCTTAAGCTGCAATTGATATCCTTAATACTTGGGGATTAATTTTGCGTGCAAAGAGTGTGATGTTGATTGTAGAAGGAATATGTGTCATATTAAGTAGGTCGATGATGTCCACTTGAGGAGCTCAAAAGGATTATCATGTAAATCTTAGAAGCGGATTAATTCTGGCATGATAAGGGAACAGGAGATTGAAAGGATCTTGAGGATCGTCGCCCACACGACGTCAAGATTGGACTGAGAATACAATAGAAGATCTGAAGGTTGTTTGCTGCTGCTGTTCGTCAATTTCCATGATTTTTCTAAAATCGTGTAAAACTCCAAACTGTTCATGTGATATACCATTGGAAATCCACGGAAGAGCGGATCGTTTTGGCATGTAGATCACTCAAATCGGAGATCTGACGAGAGTTATGCCCAAAACAGTGAGGTTGCGTATGCTGCCGGCGAGAATTCATTCTCTTCTTCAACATATCCTGGTGAAAGGTAATATCATTTTATATTTTTACTTCCACTGATATAGAATTATATGGAACCCTAACAGTTCACGTTAACCAAATGATCGAATGCCAACATTGATAAGCAAGCACAAAATCGATTTGTGTTGTATCCAAGAAACCAAGTTAGAAGAGATATGTAAAAACACCTGTTATGGTATGTAGGGAGGACAAAATTTTGACTGGGCATTTAAGGAGGCTGAAGGTCGATCGGGGGGATTCTAACATTGTGGAACAATGAGATTTTCTGTAAAACCAGTTCGTGGAATACACGGGGTTAGCAGTGAATGGTTTTTTTTACCAATGATGGTGTAAGAGGAGTCATTATCAATGTATATTCACTTTGTTCTCTAGGCGATAAACAAGAATTATGGAATGTGATTTCAGCAACTATTGAATAGAATGAGGAAGCACGTATTTGTGTTGTTGGGGACTTCAACTGCATCCAGATCCCAGAAGAAAGAGTGGGCAGAAGAGTGACAATAGAAGATCGAGATAAAATATTGTTTAAAGAATTTCTCTCTTGAAGCAACTTAATTGACTTACCTATTGAAGGCAGATTGTTCACATGGTATCGATCAGATGGCTCGTGCAAAAGTAGACTGGATCGCATGTTAGTGAATTCTGCATGAGTATCTAAATGGCCAAATCAGATTCTTAAGGGGCTGAGACGTACCTTATCAGATCATGTTTCTTTATTTCTTCAAAATGCTCATAAAAATTGGGGCCCTAGACCTTTTAGATTTATCAACAGTTGGATTGATCATCCAAAATTCAAAGAGTTTTTTTAGTGAGAAGTGGCGTAATTACCAAGTCGAAGGCTAGGCAGCATATAGGTAAAGGAGAAACTAAAATTGTGCAAAAATGATCTTAGAGGATGGAATAAGGACATTTTTGGAGTACTTGATCAGAACATTGAAAAGAAAGTAATGGAGATTGAAAGGCTTGATCGAGTTGATGATGTGTTTGGGTTGGAGGAAGAAGAAGTGATATTACGGAATAAATGCATAGCAGAATTGATAAGAACCTTACTTTGGAAGGAGAAAATTTTTTTAAAAGCCAAAATAAAGTAGATAATAGAAGGGGATATAAACTCAAGATACTTCCACAATTTGATAAACAAGCAGAGGAAATGCAATGAGATTGATGGACTTTTTCTTGAAGGAAGTTGGATCGACTTGGTGGAAGAAGTAAAAAAGGGAGCTCATGATCATTTTAAAAATCATTTCAAATCAAACAATATATGCCGACCAGCTTTGAGCCCATCTTTATTTCCAAAAAAAATTGATGCAAGCAGCAATATGTTCCTTTCGGCAGACTTTACACATAAGGAAGTGAAAGCAGTAGTATGGGAGTGTGATGCAAACAAGAGTCCTGGACCAGATGGAATTTCATTTGGATTCACAAATTTTTTTTTGGAAGATCTTAAGAAGGATGTTATGGAGATGATGCAGGAGTTCTACTTAAATGGAAAGATCGTCAAAGGTCTTAATCCTTTTTTTATTGTGCTCATTTCAAAGAAGACGGGTAGTTGTTATTTGGATGAATTCCGACCTATCTCATTTATAGGCTACATGTACAAGATCATTGCAAAGACTTTGGCAGTAAGAATTAGCAAGGTGTTGGATCCAATAATATTGGAAAATCAATCGGCATTCATAGGTGGTCGACAAATTCTAGATGGGATCGTAATACTGAATGAAGTCATGAATGAAGCTAAACGAAAAAAATTAAGCCGATTCATCTTCAAGATTGACTTCGCCAAGGCTTACGATTCAGTGGAATGGGACTACCTAGAAGAAGTTATGAAGGTGATGAATTTCAATGCTAGATGGAGGAAATGGATAAAATAATGCATATCTACAACTTCCATGTCAATCTTGGTAAATGGAAGTCCTATAGAGGAATTTAGATTGGACGAGGACTTTGCCAAGGTGATCCATTATCTTCATTTCTATTCCTTTTAGCAGCAAAGGGCCTTAGTAGATTGATATCTAAAGCAGCGGAAGTTGGGTTGTTAAAAGGTGCAGAGATGTGTAAAGATAAAGTGTTGGTTATACATCTTTAGTATGCTGAAGATACCATCTTTGTATGCTCAGAAAATCTAGAAAATTTGAGAAACATCAAATACATCCGCAGAAATTTTGAGCTTCTATCAGGTTTGAGAGTCAACTTCTATAAGAGTTTTTGTGGGGATTAATATTGATCAGGAGGTGCTCGAGGAATGTGCAGTTTATTTGGGGTGTGAAATTGGCCAAACTCCACTAACGTATTTGGGTCTCCATGTGGGCATTAACCATTACAGGGTCTCTTCTTGGGCTACTCTTATTGAAAAGGTGAGGAGCAGGCTTGCAAAATGGAAAGGAAAAAATTTATCATTTGGCGGGCGAGTGACCATGATACAATCTGTTCTCTCTTCAGTTCTGATTTATTGTCTATCTTTTTATCATATCCCAAAAAAAGTTAATAAAAAACTTATTGCTATTCAAGGAAACTTTCCTTGGGGGGAGTGAGGAGAGATGTAGAACACCATGGGTTAATTGGAATACCATCTGCAAGGATAAAAATAAAGGGGGTCTGGTTATTCGAGATTTGGGGAGATTCAATGTGGCGTTGCTAAGTAAATGGGTATGGCGATTCTTAGAAGAACCTGAGAAGTTATGGGTGAGGGTTATTAGGTCTAGATATGAAAGTTTGGATGGAGTAGTTGAGTGGATATTTGACAGAGAGATAGGAAGACGTAGAGGGTTAGGTTTTAGAAATGATATGTCGGGATGGTGGAGAGAAATTTGTAATATTTTCATTAGAAGTGGAGGGACGGGCATTTGTCATGATCTAACTAGAATGGTGGGGAATGGTAGGAGAACATACTTTTGGAAGGAATTATGGATAGGGGATAAAAAACTTAGTAGGAAATGTCCTAGAATTTTTAAAATTAGTAGTAAAAAAGAGGCGAGGGTTTGTGACATGGGTTCACAGGGAGAGCTGTGATGGCAGTGGGAGTTGAGTTGGCAAAGAAATTCGAGGGGTAGAGAACTAGAACAATATAATGAGCTACTTTCTTGTTTTAACAAGATCCAAATAAATTAACAGGAGGAAGATCGTTGGAGATGGTGACCTGCAAATAATGGAGTATTCTCAACAAAAGCAAAATACTTCCACGGAATTTCAAATAGCAGCAAGGACGACAATCCAGACAGAGTGTTGGCTTTCCACAGATTATGGAAGAGTTACACGCCCAGGAGATATAAGTGTATAATGTGGAAATTGTTACATGATAGAATGCCTACCAAGGATAAGCTTCAAAGATTGGGTATTCTTAGAGATACAAATGACACAAGATGCACATTATGCGGAGCAGAAAAAGAAACATCAGTACACTTATTCGTAAATTGTGAATTTTCTCGAAAAGTGTGGGATTTGATATATGAATGGCTAGGTGTTTCGATGGTTGCACATTCAAACCTAATCATAAATTTTTTTACAGCATGGAGACATTTGGGATAAAGGAGATTGGGCAAATGTAGCATCAACTATTTGAATTTGTACGAATTGGGTTATATGGAAGTACATAAATAGAGTGACATTCCATGAGGAGATACCTAATATCAGCAAACTAATTAGAGAAATCAAAGCCAGGACGTGGAGTTGGATAACGGCAAAGGCGAGTATACTAAGAGATTACTACTTTTTGGAGTGGTGTGATAAACCTAGTAAATATTGTGGTTAACTTGACAGCTATGTTATGGGATAAATATGTTGCAAATAGGAGCCTTTAGTTTAGAACTTATATTCATCATGTAAGGGTTGGAGTAGTATCCCTTTTATTCCATTTCTTACATGAATAATTTTTTGTTCAAGCAAAAAAAAAATTAATATGAGTTGATATCTTCTGTGCCCAAGTGCAAGCATGCATAATATTTTTAATAATTATATAATTTTTACACATTCAATTTTTCATTAAAAATGCTAACTGAGAATTCGGTAATAAATTGTATGAGTTTTTATTGGTTAACTTTATCATTTTTTTTATTTTCTATAAATCTTATAATTTTTTTAATTTAAAATAATTAAAATTAAAAAGGAAAAATTGTTAAGTTTATTTAAAAAATATCAATGTGTAATCAATTTAAAACCTTTAGGAAAAAAAAAGAATTCTATTTAGTTATAGGTATCATTTTGATTTTTTTTAAGTAATATAAAAAATTTACACTTAATTATTTTACGAATGAATAAAAATTTAAATAATTACTATATTAAAAAGCTAAAAAATTAATAAAATTATATTTTATCCATCACATAAAAGTTGATATATGTTTTACTCCATCTTATTTGTTCACTTGATTATTAAAAAATTTAAAGAAAAAAAGGGTCCATTAAAATTAAACAATTTAAAATTAAACAATTTATACAACATTATTACTAATAGATATAATTAGCTAAAAATATTATTGATTAATTAATACATTAGAGAAATTTCCTTCTTAACCTTATTTAGTTCTGTTCAATAATAATAATTTAAAAGGATCAGATAAATTATTTTAATATTAGAAATATAATTCACTCCATTATTTACTCCTAAACTCAAGCGGGAGTGAAATTTGAAATTCCCTAATTAGAAATTTCATTCCAATTATTTTGTAAAAGTATTTACACACCCCTTTTTATTGAATACACACTCCATTTTTATTAAATTAAAGTATATATTTTTAAAAATTTAAATTATCCTTAAATTTATTAAATATACACCCCTATATATTTTACAATATTATTATCTAATAAAACCCTAAATTAATTCTTTATACTCCCCTTCGATGGTGAGTGACACAAATGTCATGGAAATGTAGATTTTGTTTGAACTATGGCCTCACGACACCCTCATCCTCTCCGACTACAACAACGACCGCCTCCTCTCCCACTTCTCTCGCTACCCCGGCTCTCGTGTGGCTACCGTCCCCAACAGCCTCCGCAGGAACATTCCCCGTTGGATGACCGCACCTGATGGAGGACTGATGCCCTTAGAGACAGCGGCACCAACGGTGCGTGAATTGATTACAGATAGCAAGGGACTAATATTATAATGTTTGTGAGGTTCCCAAAATCAGAAAAAAATAAATAAAACAAATGAAATGCCTGAATGTTACAATATGATCAGCAGTAAATGCTGCAAAAAAAACACACTCCCTACATCCCATTTCAATATTTACTTTTATATTTAGCGCATTCTATTTCAATATTTACATTTTCTTTTTTGGAATATGGAACCCACCTAAAACAATTAATATATCATCCAACACTAATACACATACCCACTTTATATTAAATATTATATTTTTCCATTCACTATCTATTAAAATATTATACTTCTTAATCTACGAGCAAAAAGAAAACGTAAATATTGAAACGAGATGGAGGGAGTATGTCTAGGGTAAAAAAAGTATGAGCATCGTCATCTCCTTAAACAAAGGGAAGAAAAGTCCAACTTTTCATGAGTTCTGTCTCTCTCTCTTCATTATTTAAAGCATACTGTGCATAAAGAAAGAAACAGAAGAGAAGGAATGATGTCTTCCACTAACAGAGCAGTCTTCTTCCTTGCTCTGCTCTACTCATCAGTATGTAGTTTTGCAGATTCAGGGTTGAGACCATTTAGAAAGCTTTAGAGAGAGAGTGCCCTGGTCTTCTGCTCAAATATTCTTGTTTCTCGCCAGTTCCATAATTAATACTCCCTCCGTCCCGTTTCAATGTTAACGTTTGTTTTTTGCACGTTGATTAAGATGTATAATATTTTAATAGATAGTGGGTAGAAAAATATAATATTTAATGTAAAATGGGTAGGTGTATTAGTGTTGAATGATGTATTAATAGTTTTAGGTGGGTTCATATTCCAAAAAGGAAAACGTAAACATTGAAATGAGACGCGCAAAATAGAAACGTAAACATTGAAACAGGACGGAGGGAGCATGTGACTTCAACCAGTTTCATCATTAATCTGTTATTTCTTACGACGAATTAAGGGCAATTAACTGAATGAAGAAACATTAAATTGAATATTAATATTTGAGAGGTGACAGAGGATAATGGTATATGAGGTGAGGATGCGTGAACGAATTAGATTAAGAATTGGAAACAGTAAGATTAAGAACCAGAAACAGTAAGAATGAAGGGGTGTGTATTGTGATTTCGAGAGAGTGTAATAATTTTAAAATTAAAAGGGTAATTTTGAAGTTTGAAAGGGTATATATACAATAAAATTAAGATTTAAAAAATTAAAAGGAGGTGTGTATTTAATAAATGTGTATATTCAATAAATAGGGGTGTGTATTTAACGATACTCTTTTGTAAATCAATCAATGTTTATTCTAAACGATGAATTATATTATTTTGGCATTCAGAAGTTATTTAAGAATCATTTTGACATTTAAAAATTATTTTTAAAAAATTTGGTATTCAGAAATTATATAAGAATCATTTTGGTGTTCAGAAATTATTTAAGAAAATACCAGGATTGATTAAATATTAATATGATATATTCAGAAATGCTTTGGTATTATCCACAATGTATTCAAAAATATTTTTGTATTCAAATATCTAGAAATTACCTAAGAGATTATCATGATGGATCATATAATTTTGATATTCAGAAATCAATTAAGAACATATCGTGATGGCTCAAAAATTATCACAATAAGAACAATGTATTTATAAATATTTTGATATTCAAAAATTAATTAAGAAATTATCGTGTGGATCAAATATTAAGAACAATGTATTCAGAAATATATCAAAATATTTATGTTGAATGTATTTGCTTTCAGAAATCCTATACTCGTATTCTACGATAATTCACGATAAGAACGATGTATTCAGAAATAATTGAAAGTATTCAAAAATATTTAAATTCAGAAATATTTAGAAGTATTCAGAGATATTTAAATTCAGCATACTCCATTTACTTTCAAATTTCTATACTCATATTTAAAGTTGATTTAGACATAATCTCTGCCAATATACTGATTTTGTGGACTAATATAAAATCACTTTGAAGATTACCTTATTTGCCTCAATAATGTCTATAAAACCAAAAAGGGATTAGAGTCAATAATTCTCTGCAACAATTGGATCACAACAATAATAAAAATTTGATCCCAACAATTGGATCACCTCAATAACTTGTATTGCCTGAATTAGAATCGTAATTTGTAAATAATAAAATTTTTATCGCTACAATAATATATATCATTCTCATAGTGTAATGAACTAGAATATAGAATGGTGTAGTAGTAATACAAGGAATAAAATCCTCTAACTACAACTACTAAAGCAAGACAAAAGTTAGTGGTATTATTAATATAATGGGGATAATATACCCTAATACAAGAGTCATATAATGATTACAAGAAAGAAGAAATTATCAAAGCACTCCTAGCCACTATCATCATCAAGATACATCTAATCTCCTTTCAAAACACATCCTTGTATCTAATAGTTATATGAGTGTATAATTTGTATTGGATAATAATAAATCTAAAAAAAAATGTAGAACTTGAGATTTCGAAAAAAAAAAAATTGTTGAACTTAAAATGATAAAAACTTATTAAAAATTATTAAAATTGAAAAAGAAAAAAAAAAGACTAAAATGGTGAATTGAAATAGGAAAAGACTAAAACTACTATCTTTAATTAATAATATTTAGATAAATAAGAAAATATAAATATTTACACTACACAAATAAATCAAGGCTATAAATTAGGAGAGTTGAACGTGCACAGCTGAAATAATGCGGATATTAAAAAAAAATTATATAAAACCGACAATAATAAGTAAAGATTTGGGTAATAGATGACTTTGGATCATACAAGTGATCCCATAAATAAGGGATGCAAAAATAATTTAAGTGATTAAAAATTAAGAGATTAATTATTTAAAAGGCCAGAGGCAAATTATATTGGGAGGATTATTATTAGGTAAAAAAATCCCTTAATTACTATGAGATACAAACATACAAAAATATTACTATTAACTACAAAAATATATAGTGATATTACAATATTACTCCTACAATGTGCTGCACATAAATGTTGTCTGCAGCAAAAGTGTGTGCAGTAAAAAAAAGTGTGTGCAGCAAAAAAGTGGGATGGTCCGGCGAAGCCCCGCGGCGGTCCGACGACTGGCCGCAGGAGCTCCGGCGGCGGCAGAATTCCGGCGACCGGCCGGCAGTGGCGGCGATGGTCCGGCAGAATTCCGGCTGCGCGGCCGGCGGTCCGGCTGAGCTCCGGCGACCGGCCGGCTGATGGTCCGACGGCGGTGGTCCGGTGGTGGTCCGGCGGTGGGTGAGGGTTTAGGGTTTGTGGTTTAAGTGTATAAGTTTGTGGTTATATTTAGTATTTTACTTTAATATTTTGTATGTAAGAGTAATTATTTTAAATCAATGTATCTAGTAGTAATTAGGGGTACAAAGTGTGTACCTATTTGTAATTATTTCATATCTTATCTTATCTTTTTTTTTGTTAATTGCATTAAAATACACAACTTTTTCTTCTTTTCTCAATTTAATCACGAACTTTTTTTTGTCAAATAAAGATATGACCTTCTATTTTTTTCTCAATTTAATCACTAATTTTTTCTTTATCAATTAAATACATGATCTTTATGTATTTTTCCAATTGAATCATAAATTTATTTTTTAGTTAAGTATACATGATTTTTATATTGTGTCATTTAATCAAAATTTTATTTAAATAATATCTATTAAAATGTTTTTACGAAATTTTATTAATAATAATTTTTAAGAATTAATAAAAAATAATATACTAAGATAATATTTTACTAAGACTTAGCTATATTTTTAGTCCACGCTAATATTAATAAAGAATAATATTTTATACATATATTAAAGACAATTTATAGTGTGCACCCGTGTGCACCTAAAGATAGGGTACACCCACATACAAATATAAACAAAAATATATACAATTAAGAGTAAAAATGTATACAATTTAATTATTAATTTTTTAATGAAAAATTGTATATAGCATTCCTTAAAATGTTATACACATATGAATGCTAATTTTTTTAATGAAAAAAATTAATATGAAAAAATTATACAGTTATTATAAAACACGTATACAAAATAGAATAATATGTATGCAAAATAGAATAAAAAGGTATACACATATGGGTGCACCCTTGCACCCGGGTGCACCCAATATATACTCTATATTAAATATAAATCATATAACATAATTTTAATTATCTGTACCAACTTTTACATATACTAAAATATTAATGATTGAGAAACTCTCTTGTGAGATGAGTTTTTTATGAGACGGTTGTGAAACGGGTTGACTCATTACGCTTATTATATAGGTAAAATATATTTTTTGCAATTAAATATGTCAATAATAAATCTTATTATAACACCCAAAAATCATAATTTAATTTATCATTTATTGTACTGTAGAAAACATACTTTAACAATTATTAAACATATTTTATCTATATAATAGACATACTTTAACACGTTTCACAAACCGTCTCACATATATAACGTCTTACAAGAGAATTTGTCTTAATTATTTATATTCTTAACGTATATTTAATTATCTATTCAAGTATTATTTTTTTAAAAAAAATCAATTGTCGAATTCTTAAAAGGGATAATTAATTAAAGGGCGGCGCTATTGCCACCTGAAAGATTTCTATGGGCACCCGAACCATCAAAAAATTTATTATGAAAATACTCTTTTAACCCTATTTCTAAACTTACATCCACATTCATTATTACTAATTCCACACAATTTATTTACCATCCCCACTACCCATTTTTGACGATTGGGTTTCCGATGCTCGAACTACTACCCATCATCAACTGATTCAAATGGATACCCTATTCTTTTTTAATCCAATAGCTCTTTATTTACTATAAAATTAACGCTAGATTAATTAATTCTCATGTGTGCAAATTCGATCAATTATGCAACCAAAAAGACCATGAAAAACATCAATGTGGTTGCGCAGAGAGACAGAGAAAGAACATGGGGTGTTCCTACAACAATCCTTAAGGTTCCTAAGAAACTTCCCAGATTCGTGGAAAAATATGTTGTCCACCTCATGAACAAAGTTGGGAGGTTATTCGTTCTTCTTGAAGAGGCTGGAATTGCAAAAACTGCTCATCCAAGTCTCCCAAACTTCCAGTAGAATTACCTATAAAACAAATCATTAAAACATTCAAAAAATTAATAAAAAAGAAATTAAAATCAATTATTAATTCAAATGTTCAAAAACATAGTGGAAGAACAATGCGAGCAAATGACTACAACTAGTCCACACTGAGAGGTGAGACCCAACAAACATCCACGAATGTAGACTTGTTTTGTTAAATCAATAGGGTGGGGTTAGCAATAAGGGATGTAGTGTTTATGTTTAGGGATGAGGGTTAAAATTGTATTTTCATAATAATTTTTTTGGTGGTTCGGGTGCCCTTAGAAATCTTTTGGGTGACAATAGTGCCGCCTTTAATTAAATCTAAGGCAAAGTACATGAATTTTTATGAATATTTTTACAATTAAATATTTAAAATTTAGAGTCACTTACTATTAGATACATAAAATAATGCATAATTGCTATAAACTACATGACTCAAAGCACTAATATATATAACTACACAATTATGATTGTGGTACCATAAATACCCCTATGTGTTTGTACAATTTGTTTTGCATAATTTTGTTTTGCACAATTTTGTTTTTGCACATTTTGCTTTGAATTTTTTTTGTGGTGGTCCGGCGACCGACGAACGATGGTCCGACGTTGGATGAGGGGTTAAGGGTTTGCACAATTTTGATTAGCATAATTTATTTTTACACAATTTAATTTTGCACATTTTGTTCTGCAATTTATTTTTGCACATTTTTTCTACGCATTTTATTTTTACAATTTTTTCTCTATATATGTATATCACACTTGAATCCTGAAATGTGTGGCTAATATAAAGCAAGCTACGATAATACTCAAAATAATACAACAACGAAAAGTAACCAATTATCAGTATTTCACTAATTCCACCTGCAGATATTGAGAGAGAGAATAGAGTGTTTGCACAAGAGGAAAAGAGGAAAAAATTAAGGTACATTAGCGAAGTAATAAATTAAAAAAAATCTAATCAATATAATGAATAAAAAATACATTTCTAGCAATTATCCACACAAATAATTATTCTAAAACTCCGATTGAAAACAAACATATTTTTGTGCATAAATGATTTCACATATTGTGCTATCTGCTTTAAGACATAGCCAAGGAATATTTCAATGCTCAGCAGAGTTATTGTAACACCCAAAAAACTTCAAGCCCAAGATCCGAATCCTTTTAAGCCCAACTTCTAAAGCCCAATAAAAAAACCCCTACGCAACGTGAAATAGAAAGAAGAGGAGATATGATTTATTTTTTTAAAGATTGCAGAATATCTCCAAATCCTGTCTTCATCTTATCACCCCGTAAATTAGGACAAGATGTTATCTTTCAAATCTTTCCCATACTTAATGTCGCTGCAAACACGTTATTACTCCCGGCCACCTCATATTTTTCTCCTATTCTTTTCACATCAATACGCAGCAACGCAAATTCTTTCTCAAGGTAAAAACCTCTTCTCACTTTTTCCTCCACGGATCGAATTCTTTATGATTTCAACCGTAAATCTAAATTGTTTTCTCTTCCTTCTTGTCAACCATGAGCCTGTTCTTTTCTTTTTTTTCATCCAAAAGATATATTTTCAATAATTGTTTCGTATCCTATTTACGTCACCACACTATAAGTTACAGAATTTAGTTTCTTTACCAAGTTTTAGAAACAAGTTTTGATCGTTCTTCCTTCGATTATTGTTGAGTATAGGCAGCGAGGGTAGGGCGAGTTGAAGGAGATCGGAGATTTCGTGCTGCTAGATCAAGTGTTTAAGGTGGGATTTATTATGTGTTATTTATGTATTTAAAACCCTACATGATGTGATTATACATGAACATGCTATGTTATCCATGAATTATTAAGTACAAGTCAAGGGTATTGAATCGCGATGCTTGCCAACATGGGTATTGAACCGAAAGGTGCTTGCCAACATGGGTATTGAACTGAAAGGTGCTTACCAACATGATTTGAAATTTCAAGTTACAAGTGTAAGAATTTCAGTTTCACTCGTAATAGCGTTTAAATGATAAGTGGTGCATAATTTATTTCACTGAGCGGTGGTTTGCTCACTCTCAATCAATCTTCCCCTTTCAGGTTAGTGTGGCGGTAGCGTACGAGCGGGGGCGCGTTGGCAAGAGGAGACTTAATAAAATTATTATAAATTGCAGTTTATGTTTTATTTATATTTGGCACATGAGCATGAAGAAATTATGTGAGAATACAATATTTTTCTTATGAGTTAGCTGCAAGTTTTACAAACCTGAATTTATGTTTCTTACTTTTATCCGAAATAAAGTTGCTTATGTTGAAATTTTGGGATCCTATTTTGGTTGTCTTTATGTGTGTCTAGAGTGGGAAATAACATTGTGGGTTTTGTCCCTTATAATTCTTTTGGCATATATGATTTGCAGGCTAGAAATCTCACATGATAAGATAAATAAAATATTTGCTTGTACATTTGTTAGTGGCTCATTCAGGTAGTTTATCCATTTAATTCTCTCTCCTTGTATTCAAAAATTTTCCATATTATGTATGTGTTGTGCATGTGGTCGATGTCTTCTAATTGGAGGTGAGGAAAGGTCAAAATTTGATAGTATGCACTTACACTGTAAGGTACTACTCACGTGTAATGAAATTGAGTTTCTATAGTGTCAGGGTTTGTATGGAATATGTGGTTCAATTATGAATTAGAATCACATGAAAAATTAGGATTTTGGTATAATTGCTTCATCCATGTATATCCCTATGTGAAACCCGTTCGTCAATCATCGAAACATGTATCGTTGATGGGTGTGTGGCAGAATAAACGGAACCTGTTCGTCGAAAAGTCACGCCTGGAAAGACGATGTCGTGGTGAGAGGATTTCGTGCGATGCGCTCATTTTCTGGACTAAAGGCGGTCGCGCTGAAAAAGAAACTGAGCTACGTGGTGGGCGCTTGGCCGGGCTTAGCGCCGGGCAAGGAGGAGAAATCTGGCGGGAAGCCTAGTGGAAGGCCGGGCAGAGCGCTCGGTGACCCACTCGACATGGCGCCCGATGGTGTACAGTAGCTGGGCGTGTGTGTTTGCAATCGGTGACCAAGCGAGCGAGAAGCCGGGTGTTGCATGAAATCGAACTTGTGTGGAGGTGGGCGAGATGCCCATTTTGCTTGCACGGGAAAGCAGGTAGTCGGGCGTTGTAGCGAGCAAGAGGGCGTGCTAAGGAAGGATCGAAGCGCACTGACGGGCGTGCTGAGGAAGAAACCAAGCGCATGGCGGGCATCGTGCATGGCGTCGTGCGTGGTTTCGTGCTGGAAACCAAGCGGAGCGCCTGGTGACGTGTTCGGAGGGGCGCGCGGTGGTCTACGTGTTTTCGTGCTGGAAACCAAGCGCAGCACCCCGTGGCGTGCTAGGAGGGGAGCGCGGTGGTGTGCGTGTTTTCGTGTGGGAAACCAGGTGGAGCGCCCAGTAGTGCGCTCAATGTGGCGTATGGATTCCAGCGTGCTGCAGATTGGCGATTTAATTTCTAATATATATAACTGTCATAATTGATTTAATTATCTATTAATGTTATATATATGGATGCATGTTCTATTTGATTTACTGCCTTAAATAGAAGCATGCTAAGTTGCGTATTATATTTGGTATATTGTATGCGTTGGAGTATTGAACAAGACTTTCTTATTTAGTAGCTATTTAATTCGTGATATATAACTGCTATAATTGATTTAATTGTCTATTATTGTTATATATGGTTGCATATCGATATCGATGATTTTGATAATCTGGACGATATCGATGGTCGATATCGATAGTTTTGAAATTTTAATAATCTGGAAGTTTTTCGGAAATTTGATACTCTGGTCGATATCGATGATTTGATAATCTGGACGATATCATCGATATCGATGGTTTCGAAAATTTGATAATCTGAAAATTTTTGAAAATTTGATAGTCTGGAAGTCTTTGCTAATATTCATGCTAGGTGGCGAACAATCGAATTCGCTGATATATAACTGTTAATAATTGATTTAATTATTTGATTATTGTTATATATGCTATGCATGATTCTGTGTGATTTACTGTCTTATGTGCCGTAATAGGAGCATGCTACGATTGCTATTTTATTCTGGAATATTATGTGCATGTAAAAACTCTCGGTGTTAAATAACTAACTGGGAGAGGGGATTAGTTAAAAACTCCTGCGGCCTCCATTATTGGTTTATAAGTGATGTGAATGAACTTGCACGTCGGCATTAATACCTTCCTCCCCATCAGATGAGTTTATTCATGGATCACTGGTATAGACTTCATTAAAAAATTATTGTTTGTAATGTGATGCATATGAACTTGCGTGTTGGCTATAGGGCCTTCCTCTCCATCGGATAAGTTTATTCATGGATCACTGGTACAGACTTCATTAAATAATTATTGTTTGTAATGTGATGCATATGAACTTGCGCGTTGGCTATAGTGCATTCTTTCCCATCGGATGAGTTTATATGCGGTTCACTGGTATAAACTTATAATTGATAAACATAGGACGTTATCCGAGCGCGGTGTACTTCTCTATCTGCAAGGTACATAAGATTGGGCCACGGACTTGGGATCAAATAATGATGTACACTTAGGTGCAAACAATAAGTATCCTTCCCATCGAAGTCACTGCTGTTATTTGCACGGTTAAAGAGGAACCGATTATTAATTATTATGTCATGAGGTTAGGTTGAAAAATAAAATTAATGGGTAAAACCTTCTATTGTAAATGTTCGGGTTTGTATACATCCACACTATTGTGGCATGCAGACTCATGGTGCTTGAGATGCCGATGAATTTTAATTTTGTATTGTTTTGAGGGAATCAATATAAACGCATAAATTCAAAGTATTTGATCGGTGTATTTATTTATGATTTTTAGAATTTTCAAATGGTTTTATTTCACTTATTGTTGACTAAAATAAATTATATTTACTGGTCCAAAATTAGATGATTAAAAAAGAATCTTGAATTTAATTCTTACTGCTTAGGAAAATATAAATGTGTTCTCACTAAGGATGTCCTATAATGCCTATTAAAGTCTCTGATGGAGAAGTGAGAGGTTCATAGAAATATGATGGTCTCATGCGACTCTTCGGATACTTGAGTGAGGTTTGAAAGGCAAGAGGTCATGGATAAATTGATGAATGAATTGGGAATGCTTAGAGTAGAAATTGAAGGAAAAATCTAGATCAATTTATTTTCCATAATTTGCATGAATGTTTGAGAAAGTTCCACCTGAATTACAAGAGGCTGTATTAGGTGGGAAACTTCTGACAAAACATGTGGCGAAGGATAACCAATTTCATCAAGGAGTGAACAAGGTTAGAATCTTATTTTCTAATTGTTAAAGCATGATTAGTGATGGTGTTTACTAACACGTTGTGTGTAGATACCGAAATCACTAAATGTCTGCAATTAAGTAATGATGAGATTATTATAGACATGGGTAATAATACGAAAGTAGTGGCTGTTGCAGTAGGAGTTGTTTATTTATCTTCTGATAGGAGTAAACGTTTGATTGTGAGAAATTATCTTTACGTACATTTTCATAGAAATAATTTCATTTCAGTTTCTATCCTTTTATGGATGGATACTCCATTTCATTTAAATGACATTGTCATGGTGATGAGGGATGGAGCTATTATCTGTTATGGTACGTTAGTGACAATTTATTCACTCTTAAATCATGTTTTTTCCACGGATGAAACAAATTGAATTTAATACGTATCTTCTTATCATAATAAGAGAAAGACACTTATGGAAATGGTAAGATAGATGATGATTTATTTGGAATTATTGAATTCATTTTATGGATATGCCCTAGAAACAGTAATTCGTATGAATATTTTTCTAATTGTGGGATATCCTAGAAAAATGAAGGGTGATTTGTTTAGTCCAAAAGATCGAATGGTGATTGTTAATACAAATACTAGTTTTATGGAAAAAGACTATGTAATAAATCACAAACCTATATGTAAATTGTTCTAAAGGAAGTGAGAGGAAAACACAAAGGTATTAGTACCAATTGTATAAGATGATATACCACAAGTAAACTGCATCGCGTGTTATATCTGATACACAATTGCATGTAGCACTTTGTCGTAGTGGGAGGGTTATTATACAACTTAAAAGATTATATTTTGGGAGAGTCGTGAAACTTGGTCCCCAAGTAACATGAAATTAGCTCATGGGTACGACGAAGTATTACATGATAGAAATGCGGAATCTTAGCAAGTCGCAATGAATTTTGAAATAGAATCTATGGATTCTAGATTAGGTCTGGTGCTGGTAGAACCGCATAATGGTGTGAAAGCCATTGGAGGTGGCTCTGATAAATAAAAGAGGATCTGATGGTAAGGTGATACTTTGAAACAAGGCTTGTTGCGTAAAGGTACACTCAGAAAGAATGGTGAGTGCGTGTATGAGAAAACCTTTTTCGTCGGTAGCTAAGTTTAAGTCGATCCGTATTCTTTTATTTTTTGCTGCTCATACTAATATTTTGAGGTATTGCAAATAGATGTTAAGACAGCTTTCGTGATTGAAAGTCTTGAGGAAAATATCTATATGGAGCAACCAGAATGATTCATTGAAAAGTGCGAAAGCTTTTTGAGTGTAAGCTTAAAAGTGTCCATTGATGGACCAAAGCTATCTTTAGACTCAAAGTACATCTGTTTTGATAAGGAAATCTATTAACATGGATTTAATCAATGCTCTGATGAGTCTTGTGTATTGGAATAGAGTGACAGAAATATGGTGGTATTTCTTGTACTGTACATAGATGATATATTGCTCATTCAAAACAATGAAAGAATATTGTCGATCGTATAGATATGGTTGATAAAGTAGTATGAAATGAAGGACTTAAGAGAAGCAAAATATATCCTTGCGATCATGGTGATCACAAGATAGGATGTTGTGCTTATCTCAAAGCTTCATGAATTGATACAATCCTTACTCATTTTAGCATGTAACTTTATCTAAGGAAATGTGTCTTGAGACACAAAAGAAGATAAAGGAGATGAAGGCGGTCCTTATGCTTCGGCAATATGGAAACTTAATCTAACGAATGCTATGCACGAGATTGGATATCTATTTTGCTAAACGCATGGACAGTGGAATCAAGGTAACTCGAAATAAGAATGTTGAACTGTGGTAAGACATATATTTATGTACCTGAAAAGGACTAGAAATTATGTGGACTTGTCGGACATATTCACTGCTTCTTATGAGTTACATAGATTCGGATTTTTCTAATCAGATAGGGACGACAGTAAATTCACCTGAAGGTTATGTGTTTATCTTAGAAGTAGAGTCATAATATGGAGGAGTATTATATAGAAATGTATTTCACACTCCACCATAAATATATGTTGAATTGGAGCCTCTGAGGCAGCCAAATCCATCTGCATTACTTTAGAAACTTCGTAATGGACTTAGATGGGATTCTAAGATTGCCCAAGATTATTACAATTTATTGTGATAATAATGGTGCAGTTGCAAACTTGAAGAAATCACGAGCCTATAAGGCAATTAAACACATGTAGCGCGAGTACCACCTATTACGATAAATCGTATGATGAGGGGAAGGTTGTTGTCACCAAGATTACATTAGATAATGACCTAGTAAATCCATTTACAAGGACCATAAGACGAGAGCTTTTGATGGTCGTGTAGTGGGAGTGGGAAGCAGATGTATGGTAGAAGAGTTGACAGCATAGTCTTTTAGTATAAGTGGGAGATTGTTGGATTGTAAACTAAAAGTCTAGCTTTTCGTATGAACAATGTTTAACAATGAATTTCAAATGTGAATCATGTGATCAAATGATTATGTCTTATAAATTTATTTATATGTCCAATGCAATAGTCCACTTACTTTATACTCTAGATAATATGTTGTGTGACAACACGCGGAAGATCATATTATCGGTTTCTTTATAAAGTATAAACAGATGCTCACAACCGAGATAGACGTGGACTCTCTACCGGGATGGTTGTAGTGTGATTTGATATTAGTTTGTCTTGACTATAGAATCAGACTAGTGCACTTTGTGTGTATTGAGCAGGACCGCTTGAGATCGTTAGACTTATACTGACTATATAGGAAAAATTGATCTCTGTTATTATGGATGTTCATGCTCTTAATCCCTATACAATAACTTCGACACGTAACGCAGTATGTATTTCTTTGATTCATCAATGGGTGAGATTTACATGTAATTTAATCAACAAACTCGGTGAGTTGGGAAATAGTGTTGTCTCTATGTTGTGCTGTTGATTGTAGAAGGAATCTGTGTCCTATTAAATAGATTGATGATGTCTCCTTGAGGAGGTCATAAGAATTATCATGTAAACCCTGCAGGTGGATTTATTCTGGCATGATAATAAGGTTTAGTAGTACTACTCTCGGATGAGATATTAATTAATGGAGTTGTTAGTAACTTAATTAATTAATAGGCATCGTATATCTTAAATATTGGGAGACTAACGGGCTCATAATAAGAAGGAGCCCAAAACATAATTTTGGGATTAGAATGGTAGTGCAGTAATAATATTTTAGTGGTATATATTATTATTATTGGACTTAAGTATAAGCTTTGGGCTAAACTTGGATACTTAAGCCAAATGGAGGTCTAACTCTAATTTCTCCTCCTGGTCCCTGTTATAGCCAATATATAAGTCATCTCAACTGTTCAGATACCCTAATGAATTATTCACGCCTAACACTGTGAGGAGGGTGAGGGAACAGTAGATTGAGAAGATCTCGAAGATCGTTGCCCACACGACGTCGAGATTGGACTTGGAAATACAGCAGAAGATCGGAAGGTTGTTTACTGCTGCTGTCCATCATCTTCTACAATTTGTATAAAATCATGTGAAAATCAAAACTGAACGTGTAACACACCGTTAGAAATCTATTGAAGAAAGGATCATTTTGGCTTGTAGATCACTCAAATCGGTTATCAGACGAGAGAGTTATGCCTAAAACTGTGAGGCTTCACAGGCTGCCGGCGAGAATTCATCTTCTCCGGTGATAATCTTTCTTCTTCAACATACCCTGGTGAAAGGTAATATGTTTCTTTCTTTTCTTGCTTCTGCTGACTTAAAAATGTATGGAACACTAACTGTTCATGTTAACCAAATGATCGAACGCCAATAGAGTTGACCAGATGATGTGCCAAAATTTAGATAGAATCATTGTTTGAGCAACTTTTTTTGCAATCAAGAAAGATTGAATGTGTTGAATCATTGCTTCCGAAAGATTGATGAGAGTGGAAATTTACGTCTGTTCAATCTCACAATCTATTTTTGTTAGAATAAGGCCATATATTCATGTGGGATTGCGTTGTTTACGTATTTTGCATGATTATGGTTCTTCTAAGGTGTTTTGTTGAGTTTTGAAGGTTAAAAATAGGTAAAAATGAAGAAAAAATAAAAACGAGCAAGAAACGGGCTGAAAAGATCCAACTTGAGTTGTAATACCTAACTCGAGTTGCAACACGACTTGCAACTCAAGTCGAGTTGGGGTCCGAAATTTGTCTAGAATCATCCAGAGAGTTTACTCGAGTTGCAAGGTCCAACTCGACTTGCTACTCGGGTCGAGTTGTGGGCAGAGCAGAGTAAAAAATATCCAGTGAGCCAACTCGAGTTGGCAAGTCATTACTTGACTTGCAGCTCGAGTCGAGTTAGGTCCCGAAGGTAGTCCAGTTTCAGAGCCTCACAACACGATCGAACATGCGAGAGCACGAGTTGGCAACACGAGTCGAGCTATGTTAACACGAGTTACAATATATGCAACTCGACTCGTGTTGCAACTCGAGTTGGGTACTCCCAACTCGAGTTGGGTTATTTTGGGCCAAAAATTGGGATTTCTAATTTCCTGTGCGTGACAACGTGTAAAAATAACCTAGTGGAGAAAATCGTGGCCCAGGGTATATAAAGGGATCAAGACACCTGGAGAAAGGGACCGATCATACACCATCAGAACAGATCGTGAATTCCATTCACGCATCATCCATCCCCAATTACTCACATCAGAATTCATCCATCCATCCCATCGATCCGGAGGAAGATTCAATTGTGATTTTGAGAGCCAATCCAATCGGGGAGACGGAGGAAAAACGTATACCACATGACACTAGAGTTTTGTATTTCTTTTATTCTTTTCTTTTGTTGATTTTGTTATGAATTTTGCAAGCCATGAGGGTTGTTTGTGACCTCATGGGCTAGAAACCTTTTACAGTTCTAAGGATTGAAAGTTAGGGTACTGATTTGGAGCCCTAGACAAATACTGTGAATTTATGCTATTGTTGATTCTTGTTTATTCGATTTATTCAGATTATGTTAAATGTTTGTAACGTCCTCATGTCATGCTTTTGATGTTGCCCGTGATTCTTGGTATGTTGTGTTAGCTTGTGTGCATACATACTTAATATTATCTGCTCGCTAGGGATTATAGTAGTTTGCTCGTGAACACGATAATCCTAAGGGCTGGTAAACTGGATACTTGATATTCTTAATGGAACAATGCAATTAATAATTCAAGTAGGAAGTGAATATGATTGAGTAGTACTTTCACATAATATATGTTAGTCAAACTGGCCATCTATAGGTTCTTTAAGTTTGCCTTATTAGTATCTAGGAAGGATGTTCAAAACTATTCACTCATCTTTTGTTATTAATTGAATAATATTATTAACTTGAAATCGAACATATTTGTTGAGTTAATAGGGCCTTGTGATGCATTTTCAATAAAATAGAATGAATGAACAGTAAGACATCTAGTAAACCAAATCAATTACACTAAACTTGATATCTTAGAGCTGTTATTTCTCTCTTAAATCACTCTTGAATAATTTTTTGCTTCTATTTATTAAGTTATTTATTTATGATTTCAGCACTTTAGTAATTAATTAAATTCGAACACTTGGAAATTAGTTACATTAATTCTTGTTAAATAGTAATTATTAGTAAAATAGATAATTAACTGTCTCAGTGGGAATGATATTTAATTGGGATACTTGTCTCTGTAATTGACATCCTTACACTTGAATATTTAATTGAAGTGGCAATAATAGCCTAACAAGTTTATGGCACCGTGCTACCAGAGACCATAAATTATTTATTTACTTTTGTTACTTATTTAATTAGAATATTTTCTTTGAGATTTAATTGTCCACACCTTGAATTTTCTTGAAGTTTCATGTACATCAGGTCAAAGAAGGAAACGCAAGATCTTGAATTTGATCCAAAAATTGAAGCGTCTGCAAGAAAAGGAGAGGAGAAGTGAAAAATATCAAAGCACCTCCTAAGGCTATTAAGGTACCAAATCCGAAGAAGAAAGCGGACACATCAGTACCTAAAGTAATTGTAGAGGAGGACAAAGAAAAGATTGAAGATCATGTTATCCCAAAAGAGGCTGAGTCATAAACTGAGTCAGATATTGAAACAGAAACAACAGTAATGGGAGATAGACCTACACATGAGGATGATATCGTCATCTGGGAAATGTTCAAGTCTTCCAACCTAGGAGGATCAGGCGTAGTTAGGGCCATTCAAGCTGATGAAGTGAATGACATAAGGTCAGCCCTGATCAACACGGTGGTGAGAAACCCCTTCACCGGAGGCGTCTTCAGTGATCAATACTAATGACAGATGGAGAATGAGGCTTTTTCAGTTTTTCTTGGTTAATAAGGCAAGCTAGTGGTACAACAATTTGCCAGGAGACAATTGCTCAAACTGGACTGAGTTGCAGCAGTTGTTTGTTGATCGTTTTATGCCACCTGGTATAATTCTTGTACTGAAGCAAGAAATCAATTAGTTCAAGTAGAGAAGAGATGAATCCTTTGGGGAGGCTTGGGAAAGATTTACAAATACATTGAGAAGATGCCCACATCATGGATTCAAAAAGTATCAGCTTATCAGTGTCTTCTACAATGGGCTTGACAATGAATTAAGAGTGTTAGTTGATGCATCTGCAGGAGGATTGATTTTTGGAAAGACGTCAAATGTCGTAGAAAAGTTGTTCGATGAAATCTCTATAAACTCTAGAGATTGGCTTTCAGAAAGAATAAATGGAACTTATGTGTTGGGAAAAGTTGCACAGGTAGAACAGAGATTTTCTGAAGCTGATAAGAATGACAAGGTTGTCTCTCAGTTGGAACAAATGAACAAACACCTGGTTACTTGAATATCAGGTAATAGTTGGGGAAGCAACCAAGGACCTGCATGTGATGATGTGGTTATGAACATTCAAGGATTTGAGGACACAAATTGGGCTATGGGGCAGAGTCTCCAAGGTACGAGAGCACCTCAGAATTAGCAAGGGAACAGGTACCCCAAAGGAAATTCCAACCAAAGGAATAACTAAGGGGGAGGTCCCAGCAATCAAGGAAGTCCCAGCAATCAAGGAGGTCCTAGCAATCAAGGAAACTGGTAGAACCAGAGGCACAAGAACTTCGCTTATTCAAATCTGAATAATGCAGTTCCATACCCTCCAAATTTTGATCATGGAGCTAAGACTGAAGATGGAAGAGCTAGTATTGATGAAGTGTTGGCCAGGTATATGAAGAAGACTGATGGAGATATTGGCAAGATTAACAACTGCATTGTACTCATGGATTCCAGTATGACAAAATAGAATGAGGAAGTGAACAAGCAGTTGCAGAGTCTCACATATTCTATGGGTCAAATTTCAACTATGGTAAATCAGCAGCAGCAGCAGTTTTAGAAAGGGAAGTTTCCGTCAGATACAGAAATCAACCCGAAGAAAACTGTAAAAGCGATCACTCTTAGGTCCGGGAAACAGTATGAAGGTCAAAAACTAATGCAGGACATAACAGAAATGAGGCAGGATGGAACAGAAGAAGAGCAAGGTTGCTCGGCCACTAGCTCGGAACCTGTTCAAGCCAATCCAGGATTGAGGGGTGACCAAATAGAGCCAAGCAGCGATCCTATAAATTAGACAGAGCTTCAGGGAGCAGTTCAACCCTAGCTCAATACAAGTTCACCTCCGGGTTCCCTACGTGTCCAAATTCTGTGATGAACCAATCCGATCAAGCTATTGCAGATAAAAAATGGCAGCGAGCGAAGAGGTTGAGAGAAATGGAAGAGTTATTCGAGAAAGACAGTTTGGGACTTCCTAAAACAAAGGTACCACTTCCGTTTCCTCAGAGACAATTGTCGAAGAGCTTAGATGAGAAGTTCAGAAAGTTTGCTAGGGTTCTGAGGGATGTCAAAGTTACTATTCCCTTTTCAGAGACATTGGATCAGATGCCACATTACGCAAGGTTCATCAAGGAACTCATCTCGAGAAAAAGATAGTTGAGCAGTGTGGAAACAGTTAACCTAACTGAGAATTGATGTTCCATAATCCAAAGAAAGTTACCTGAGAAGCTGAAGAATCCTGGTAGCTTCATCATTCCTTGTGAGGTAGGAAAAGGAGCGTCTAGAAGAGCATTGTGTGATCTGGGAGCAAGCATAAACCTAATGTCTTTATCAATGTATAAGAAGCTTGGTTTGGGGGAGTTGAAACCCTCATTTGTGGCCTTACAGTTAGCAGATAGGTCGCTGACATACCCCGAGGGAGTTATTGAAGATTTGCTGGTAAAGGTGTCAGATTTGGTTTTTCCTATGGACTTTCTAATACTTGACATGGAGGATGAGAAGGATGATACGCCTCTGATCTTAGGGTGTCTATTTCTTGCTACTGGAAGAGCTCAGATAGATGTATTTAAAGAAGAGTTGAGGCTTAGGGCCAATGATAAAGAAATTGTGTTTTCTTTGAATAAGGAGATGTAGTGGCCCACAGATTAGCAACAATGCAAATCTCTAGAAGTAGTGGACACAGAGTGTGATGAGAACTTCACCTTGTCTGATGTGGAGTTTAAGGGGTTATCCAATAATGCATGTATAGATTACCTTGAGAATTTACTTGCATTGAGTGATTCCAAGGATGAACAGAGAAGGAAGACCACTATTGAAGATGCTATGAAACATGTTGCCAATGAGGTGAAGTATGAGGGGAAGAGAGTTGAAGTAGTAGAGGAGATAGAAAAACAAGCGGATTTCTTACTTTTCCTATTACTAACTCTGATGTTATGTTTGATAATATTTTGGTTGCAGGAAACATGGATGATCAATATCTGAAGCCTCCAAACTTACCTCCAGATTTTCGTTCTTACATTGGTATTGATAA
The DNA here is from genome assembly GCA_023678885.1 of Pogostemon cablin. NCBI lineage: Eukaryota > Viridiplantae > Streptophyta > Magnoliopsida > Lamiales > Lamiaceae > Pogostemon > Pogostemon cablin. The sequence continues at coordinate 8,129,759 of CM043008.1, read as the reverse complement.
TTCTAACTTGTTTAATCCTTGTTTAGCTATGTAGGTTGACTCTAAAATTGAGAGTAGTATTGACAAGGATGAATTGCGACAGCCATGAGAGAGAAGTGATTTAAAGGTTCATGTTTCTATAGCAACAGAAGGCTAGATGAAAGGTGTAGAAAACAAGAGAGGGAAGAAGTACTTGAAGGTAAGAATGCGAGAAGACTTCCCTTCGATCCAGTAGTTCGAAATGAGGTATCCGTCACGACTCTTCGACGTTAAATTTGAGCGCTTGTTGGAGGCCGACCCTCTCATTTTATTGCTTTATTGAGTCGGTGTCGATGTAGGAATTTTATTAGGTGTTGCTCGACTATGGTATATACTTCTTTTCAAACTTATGCTCTCACCTTGTTTGATCTAAGTTTGGGGGAAGGATACGTATATACCTTCGTCTTGTTGCACCAAAGTAGAATTACTTCATTGTGTTGTGTTCTTGGATGATTAATTTTTTACGATTTTCCAGTATTTTTGATTTATTTGATTGTATTGAATTGTCATTTTTTGTGATTGTCCAAGTATGTTAGTTCATTTTTGTTTCGTGTCAATCCTAGTTTTAGTGTGGTTATTTTTGGATTCTTGAGGATGATTGTTGGATCTTTCTAAGCACTTGATTGAATTGAATGTGTAATTGATGTGATTTAGTGATGCTAACTTTAACTGTGCATGGATTGCTTGAGAATATGGTGTAGTGATTTTGTTATTGTAATCCTACTAGGTATGTACTTGGATGTTGGAATACTTAAAATTGATGCATGTATTAAAATTGGTCCATAAGCCTATGTAGAAGTACTCATTATTCTATTGAACCACATGAGATTTGAGCTTTAAAGAATCATGAATATACATGAATGGTTTATTCTTGAGAGTATCGTTTATATGCATGTATTCCAGAACTTGACTCTTAATCAACTTGAGACTAGATGATTGATTAGATGATGGGAAATGAACTTAGGCCATTTTGTTCTTTATTGAGTCACTAGCCAAAATTTGGGAATTTGAACGTGGTGTGTAATGTTAGTAGAGAATTAAAGGAGTAAGGTTGGTGGTGTGTAATGAAATTTGGGAAGATAAACGTGGTGGAAAGTGAGTGAAGATAAGAATGGTTAAAATTTGCAAAAAGGGGGGTAGTGCCTGAAATTGGTACCCTAGTTATTTAAAAGAAAAAGAAATGAAAAGAGGACGTTGATCTTTTATGTTAATGGAGGATTGAATTATGAAAAGAGGTGAAAAGAGAAAAAAGAGAAGGAGATTGATTTGTCTAGTATACGTGTTGAAAATGTATCTCTACTGTTGATTCTCTAATAGTGATCGAGTCACTCATTCCATATTTTCCTACCCTTGTCCAAAGAGACAACGTTACAACCTTAAGCAAGTCCTTTGTGATCCCATCGTTAAGTCTTTCAAGTTAGTGGAGAGTCTAGATATTTGTCAATCTTCTGGTAACGCATGCATGTGAATTGATTTGAGTTAATATATTTCAGCCTTGAGAGTTTCTAGCTCACACTTGAACGATGAGTGTAAATACCTTTTGCGAAAGTGGATGATGAGCATTTTGATATGGGAAGTGACTAATTTGACGTTCATGTTTAGAATTATAGGATTTTATCTTGGTTTAGATTTATGTGATCCCTTATTTGCTGTAAATTTAAGTTATCATTTCTCTCTTGTTTTGAATTCGTTGTTCGGGACGAACAACATGATAGTTTGGGGTTGATGAGAGTGGAAATTTACAACTTTTTGGTCTCACAATAAACTGTTTTGTTAGAATAAGGCCATATATTCGTGTGGGATTGCATTGTTTACGTATTTTGCATGATTATGGTGTTACTAAGGTGTTTTGTTGAGTTTTGAAGGTTAAAAACAGGTGGAAATGAAGCAGAAACGAAAACGAGCAAGAAACGAGTTGAAAAGACACCAACTCGAGTTGCAAGACCCAACTCGAGTTGCAACACGACTTGCAACTCAAGTCGAGTTAGGGTCCAAAATTTGTCCAGAATCATCCAGAGAGCTTACTCGAGTTGCAAGATCCAACTCGACTTGCAACTCGAGTCGAGTTGAGGGCAGAGCAGAGTAAAAAACCATCCAGTGAGCCAACTCGAGTTGGCAAGTCTTTACTCGACTTGCAGCTCGAGTCGAGTTGAGTCCCGATGGCAGTCCAGTTTCAGAGCCTCGCAACATGACTGAATAGGCAAAAGCACGAGTTGAAAACATGAGTCGAGCTATGTTAAAATGAATTACAATATATGCAACTAGACTCGTGTTGCAACTCTAGTTGGGTACTCCCAACTCGAGTTGGGTTATTTTGGGCCAAAAATTGAGATTTCTAATTTCCTGTGCGTGACAACGTGTAAAAATAGTCCATTGGAGTAAAAATCGTGGCCCAGGGTATAAAAAGGGATCAAGACACCTGGAGAAAGTGACCGATCATACACCATCAGAACAGATCGTGAATTCCATTCACGCATTATCCATCCCCATTTACTCACATCAGAATTCATCCATCCATCCCATCGGTTCGGAGGAAGATTCAAGTGTTATTTTGAGAGCCAATCTAATTGGAGAGATGGAGGGAAAGCGTATACCATGTGACACTAGGGTTTCGTATTTTCTCTTATTCTTTTTTTTGTTGATTTTGTTATGAATTTGCAAGCCATAAGGGTTGTTTGTGACCTCATGGGCTAGAAACCTTTTACAGTTCTAAGGATTGAAGGTTATGGTAGTTGATTTGGAACCCTAGACAAATATTGTGAATTTATGCTATTGTTGATTCTTGTTTATTCGATTTATTCAGATTATGTTAAATGTTTGTAACATCTTCATATCATGCTATTGATGTTGCCCGTGATGCTTGGTATGTTGTGTTAGGTTGTGTGCATACGTACTTAATATTATCTGCTCGCTAGGGATTATTGTAGTTTGCCCGTGAACACGATAATCCTAAGGGCTGGTAAACTGGATACTTGAAATTCTTAGTGGAACAATGCAATTAAGAATTCAAGTAGGAAGTGAATAGGATTGAGTAGTACTTTCAGAGAATATATGTTAGTCAAACTGGCCATCCGGAGGTTCTTTATGTTTGCCTTATTAGTATCTAGGAAGGAGGTTCAAAACTGTTCACTCATCTTTTGTTATTAATTGAATAATATTATTAACTTGAAATCGAATCATATTTGGTGGGTTAATAGGGTCTTGTGATGTATTTTCATTAAAATAGCATGAATGAACAGAAAGATATCTAGGAAACCAAATCAATTGCACTAAACCTGATACCTTAGAGCTGTTATTTCTCTCTTAAATCATTCTTGAATAATTCTTTGCCACTATTTATTAAGTTATTTATTTGTGATTTCAACACTTTAGTAATTAATTAAATTCGAACACTTGGAAATTGGTTACATTAATTCTAGTTGAATAGTAATTATTAGTAAAATAGATAATTAACTGTCTCTGTGAGAACGATATTTTACTGGGGTACTTGCCTCTGCAATTGACATCCCTGCACTTGGGGATTTAATTGAAGTGCGCAATAATAGCCTAACAAAGATAAAATTCACCTTTGACGGTAATTCTTTCACGTTTCTTCATCGAAAACCTTTGGATTGGGGATTTTGATTAACACTCCGGTGGCAGTAATTATTTCTAAGATTCTCCAATTATCTAAAAGGAATATTTATTGTGTACAACCAAATCTTTATCCGAAAAAACATAATTATATTCTTAAAAGTTAAGATACCCTAAATAATCAAGGGTAGGTCTTGCGTGAGACCGTCTCACGTGAGACCATTTTTCACTTTTTAAAATATTTATCACTTTCGCTATAAAATGTCATCACTTTCGCTATAAAATGTTATCACTTTTTATTTATACTATAAATTGTTCATGAACTGTCACTTTTTATTAATTTATTATCACTTTTCTTTATAAAAGTTATCACTTTCTGACCGTCTCACGTAAGGGCTTATGTGAGATGGTCTCACACAAGTCTTTGCCAATAATCAATATTCTAATTAGGTCAAATTAGTCAATGCACCGGATATACCGTGCACTCCTTTATATAAAAAAAATATACATTTATGAATAAAAATATACTCCCTCCATCCCATAAGATTACGTTTTTTATTTTGAATTGTCCCAAGTTAAGGTTTATGTTTCATTTTTTTCAAGTTGGGTCCACTCTAAACATTAATTAATTATACTAATAAATAAAAATGTATGCACTTTATTAATGAATCTTTCTATTAATATTTTTTAATGAAAAGTTGAATGTAAAAAAATACAATTATTAAGAAATATATATACATTATTAAATTAAAATTTGTACTTATGCATATATGTGTGCACCCGGGTGCACCAGATATTAACTCTGGTAGTTGATGGGTTAATTAGTGAGAAATCGTGAAAATTTAATTTTGAAAAATGCCACTCAACATAATTTTTTTGAAATAATGTTACTTTTGTACTCTTTTTTGTCCTTCCTCGTTATATAATTAATACATAATCGCATAGTCGCATATATAGGTGTTTGCAGTGACATACATATGTTAGTAAATAAAATATGTGTATGATCGCACATATAGTCGTGTGCAGGATCACACATATAGCTATATGCAGGGTTGCAAGTGTAGTTGCAGAGAAGGTCACAACTATGATTAGTTATATTCAAAATTAAAAAAATGTGGCATTTTTTGGAAAAAAAATTATTGTGGGTGGCATTTTTCCAAATTAAACTATTATAATGATATTTTTGCTAATACCTTTTAATTAGTATTCCCTCCGTCCCATGGAACTATATGCGTTTACTCATTTTAGTCTATCTCAATTAGGAGTGTTCGGCATGGGAAATGGTATGGATTTAAAAAAACCTATGCCAAAAATTCGGTACGAATTTTTATAAATAAAAAATCTAATATCATACCGAATTTTGGTTCGGTAACAATACGATTTTCTTATAATTTGATACGGTTCAAAATGGATTTTCTATTGTATTTGAATCGGTACGATTCAGATCGGTGCGGTTCAGTGTAACAGATTTTACCAAACAAATTCATTTACAAAAATGTTTAATTATCTTTTTTAATATTTATTTTTAAAATAAGATCTAAATGCTGATTTATAATTAGTGATTTTGTAACCACATTTTAAATAAATTAAAATTGAGAAAATATCATTTTTGTCTTGTATCTTTTTCCAAATCTAATTTTAGTTCTATATCTTATTAGTTTTTCAATTTTAGTTCATTGGATCTCAATTCCAGCCCTCATCATCTCAATTCCAGTCCTTTATCATCTGAAATTTGGATGTACTAACCTGGTCGTGTTGAATGCTCCTTGTGTTTAAAATTTGACACATTACTCGCCAGGTTATCTACATTTTGAAACACCCATCTCATTCCAATTCCCTTCCCACGTAAACATGGAAAACCTTCATCTTGTAAAATTCTTCCAAACTTTTTTCATAATTCTGATGAAATTAAGTTCATCGAGGAAGACGATAAGGAAAGCAACTCAGCTAATATTCCACGTGTCTTCTCAAAAATAAAGATTTTAAATAACCCATATTAACATTTATTAATTGAAATATATTTTTTAAAACAAATACTGTATAATTCTAATAAGTACATTCATTACCATTATTTAGAGGTCGACAAGAATGGATCCTGGTGAAGTTCCTGGCCTAAATATTTCTGGACCTCTGGCGCTATGATACTGCCTGTTGGAAAACTCACATTCCTAAAGCACATACCCTAAATGCAGTTAGAGAGAAATCTCTTACCTCTCATCGTAGGATTGTGTTCTAGCGGAAGAATATGAAGAATCGATTGATACTCACGCACGCTAGTATCTCTGGATCAAATCTTCAACATGGGTTGAAAGATTAATTTTCACGAATGTGTATTTAAAACTGGACGATGAATATAGGAGGAAAAACAAGCGAGTGTTCACGCTCAGAACTATTAAGTGTTATGTGTTTGCGCATGCACGCGATGTTTTTAGTTCAGTTTCCTTTATCCAAACAAATAAGAAAACCATGAGAAAATTGTAGAAGTTACACAACCCCCTTTCTCACTGCGCCACATTGATTTTCATATGTGGAAAATAATAATAAATAAATAATATTAATTATTATTTACATCTCCCACTCACATATGAAATCAAAAAATTCTCCTGATTCATTTTCTTCATGAATCATATTTTTGTCTTCATTAATACATCGTGTGACCCACAAGATATGAGTTTTAATTGCTATACACTTGTAAATGTTGTAATTAAATTAAAGTTTAAACAATTACAATTTACAAATGTAGAACACTACAAGTCTAAAACCATGTCAACTAATTCTATTGTTACTATTCAAAAATTTGAAAAATACAAACGGCTAAAAACTATAATACAACAACATAACAGAGTGGAAAAAAGGACTTGAGCTTAAATTTAGGGTTAAACTTGAAAATTCAAGTTCAACTTAAATTTAAGTTGTCTACCTATCATCGAAAGGAATCAAAGCACACGTAGTTCTCTTAATTTACTTCAACTTACCTCTTTGGCTCGGTGGAGGTGATGGCCTTTCTTGTTTACTCTACATCGCTCCATATTCTGTATATTCATCATCCGTACGACCTTCTTCATTTTGATTTTGAATCCGTCTTTCCACCTTTGACCAATCATCAAGCAAACATAGGTTTTTTAAATTTGTCACACTTAAATTAGATCGTGTCTGACACGACCCACCTTACACAACTTATAATTCAAATACTATTTAACATAAACATCATCATTATAAAAACCTGCATATAATTTTTTTTCACATAATATGTTTATAACCAATACCATCACACCAATTCAACATACGTAACTGGTTTCTGATACCACTTCAAACAAGACAAACTCGCGATAATACTTATTATATTACATAACAAAATATCAGCGGAAATAAAATAAACCCACGGCCTAGCCCAACAGGTCGTCATCTATGTACATCCGCTCAAGACCCTGAAGGAGCTCACAGCTTGCACAGTCACATCACAAACTCAATCATCAACAGGCTCGCCTACAATGCATAAACTAGTGAGACAAAAATCTCAATAAGTAGAAATCATGCATGTTAGTGCATGAAAATGCATTTAGTTCTCTATCGCATATTTTCTAATTTTTTTCTAATTGATCTCTTTTATTTTGAAAATTGTTCACGTTGCGGGATCCCAACGACACACTTATGATATGCACCCCAAATGAGATCAATGGGGATGATTTTTCCGAACTCCGAAAATAGTGTCGAGAACCATTTTTCCGAATTTTGGCAAAGTGGTGGGGACGATTTTTCCGAACCCCTAATAAAAATGTCGGGAAAGATTTTTCCGAACTCTGACAGAGATATATATATAGTGGCCGCACACACCATTAGTATCTTATTAATTTTGAGGAAAACACTTTTCATGTTTATGCATGGTTTGCACCTAGAATAATTAAATGTACATCATAAATCATTTACAATATCAATATCAACATTTAATCACAATAAAGAACAACTTAATTTCCATTCACACAAATCCACTTCTGAAATAACAACTTCACCTTAATCACATAGATCAATTTATAGAATAACTACTTCACCATGGATCACACGGATCTCTTTTTGGAATAACAACTTAACCTTGGATCCCACAGATCCTTATAACCAATATCTTCTCAAATCATACAAATATATCTTCAACAGTTTCCAATCACACAGATCTACAACTTGTATCACAAAATTATCACAAATAATTTACAAATGATATTATTGAATATGAACCCTACTTTCCCCAAATCACATAAATCCCCAACTTGTATCACAAATTAATCTCCAAATAATTCATAACATAATTAAACTAATAAAAAATAACACATAACATAATTATCACATATTAATCGCAAATAATTCACAAACAGTTTATGCATTGTAGTTGGACTTCTACTTACCTGGATTCCGACAGTAATATAAACCCCATAAAGAACTGTAACTAATTCGCTACGACACGCACGTTCCGGCGCGCTCCCTCGTCTCTTTTCTTCCTCTCGCTCTCCCTTTCTTCTCTCTCTTCTTTTTTTTCTTTTCTTCTGCTTTCAATTGCAGGGTTAGCATATATATATATATATATATATATATATATATATATATATATATATATATAGGGGTGGGGTGGAAGTCCTACGCGACTATCCCACTGCCCCAACTTTATTATTTTATTATTTTTTATTTTATTATTATTCATTCTTAATTTACGTGTAATACTTAATAGCTAAGATATAATACATTTACAAATTAATACATATGTGTATATTTTCTTACCACTATTATTATTACGAGAACACGTGTGATACTTAATAATTAAGAAAAGTGTATTTATACACATAAAATAATTTAATTATATATCCAAATAATTACACGTAAATATTTATGCACACATATATTCACATACTGTCACAATTTTTATCATGAATGTCTCAAATAAAATATAACGATAAATAAAATGTAGAAATAATTATCACATAATCGTCACATTATTATCACATAATCGCCACATAATCATTACATAATTATAAAATGCACATAACAAAAATTAAATTATATTGACACATGAGTAGTGAGAAGCTCGGGTATCACATCCTCCCCACCTTATAAAAATTTCGACCTCGAAATTTACTTAGCTGAAGAGGTCTGGATATTTAGCCATCATCTTATCTTCTCTTTCCCAAGTAGCCTCCTCAACTAGTTGGTTCCTCCATAATACCTTTACTAATGGTATATCTTTATTTCTGAGCTTCTTCACTTCTCGCCACAAGATCTCAACTGGTACTTCCTCATAACTCAAATCTTCTTTTAACTCAACTGGTTCCTGCCTGAGAACAAGAGATGGATTTGGAACATACTTCCTCAACAAAGACACATGAAACACGTCATGTACTCTAGACATCGATGCTGGTAACTCCAACTTATAGGCAACGCTGCCAACTCTATCAATGATAGTGAATTGACCAACATATCTTGGACTGAGTTTTCCTTTCCTTCCAAACCGCATTATCCCCTTCATTGGAGATACTTTCAGAAATACCTGATCACCCACTTCAAATTCTAATTCTCTCCTCCGTTTGTCTGCATAACTCTTTTGCCGATTATGAGAAACTTTCATCTTTTCTTGTATACGGGTAATAGCTTCTGATATTTCACGAATCAAGTTTTACCCAAAAGTTTTCTTTCTCCAACTTCATCCCAATGAACAGGAGATCTACACTTCCTCCCGTACAATGCTTCATATGGAGCTATCCCGATAGTAGACTGATAACTGTTATTGTACGAGAACTCTATCAAAGGAAAAAATTTACTCCACTGACCTTGAAAATCCAACACACACGCTCTGAGCATATCCTCCAAGATTTGTATTGTACGCTCAGATTGACCATCTGTTTGTGGATGGAATGTTGTGCTAAAGGATAATTGTGTCCCCAACGCCTTATGTAAACTCTTCCAGAAAGCAGACAAGAATCTCGTATCTCTGTCTGACACAATGGTAAGTGGTACTCCATGGAGTCTGACAATCTCTTATATATATAGTTGGGCATAACGATCCATGGAATACGTAGAGCTAATAGGAAGAAAATGAGCTGACTTAGTCAATCGATCCACGATAACCCAAATGGCATCATGACCTTTCACTGTCTTCGGTAGCCAGATAACATAATCCATCGAATATTCTCCCACTTCCACTCTGGAATAAATAAAGGCTGCAAAGTTCCTGCTGGTCTCTGATGCTCGGCGTTGACTTGCTGACAAGTCAAACATTGCTCCACATATCGAGCAACATCTCTCTTCATCCCTGGCCACCAATAATGTGACTTCAAATCTCTATACATCTTAGTAGCTCCTGGAAGTACAAAGTACGGTATTGAATGAGCTTCTGTCATCACTTCTTTTCGAATGTCATCCACTTCAGGTAGACATAATCGACCTCCATAACGAATCACGCCATCATCTCCTAATTGGAAGTTAGAAAACTTTCCAGAGCTGATATCATTCTTTATCTTGTTAAACAACTTATCCTCCTGTTGGCCCTGTCGAATCTTATCCATCAAAGTTGGTCGAAGTGTCAGAGCTGCCATCATTGCTCCCAACGATCCTTCCTGAATGATCTCCACACCCATCCTTTAAAAATCAAGCAACTCTGGTTTCTGATTTGTGGTCATAGCAGCTACACTCTGTATTACCTTTCGGCTCAATGCATCAGCAACCACAGTGGTTTTTCCCGGATGATAATTGATAACACAGTCGTAATCCTTCACCAATTTCAACCATCTTCTTTGCCTCATATTCAACTCTTTTTGAGTGAAAAAGTACTTCAAACTCTTATGATCAGTATAGATTTCACAACGTCCCCCATACAGATAATGCCTCCATATCTTGAGTGCAAACACCACTGCGGCTAACTCTAAATCATGAGTTGGGTAATTCTTCTCATACTTCCTTAATTGTCTGGATGCATACGCTATCACTTTCCCATTCTGCATCAATACACACCCAAGACAATTCTTTGAAGCATCACTGTAAACCTTGAAGTTTCCTGTCTCCATATGAATAGTTAAGATATGTGTTGATGTCAATCGTCTCTTCAATTCTTGGAAACTTTGTTCACATTCCTCCATCCATTTGAACTTCACATTCTTCCTGGTCAACTGTGTTAATGGTGAAGCAATCTTAGAAAATCCTTCAACAAACCTTCGATAATATCCCGCCAATCCAAGAAAGCTACGAACATCAGTGGGATTTGAGGGTTGTGGCCAATCATGGATTGCTTTTACTTTACCTGGATCCACCGAAATTCCTTCTCCCAATACCACGTGTCCCAAGAAAACAACTCGGTCTAACCAAAACTCACACTTCTTGAACTTTGCATACAACTGCTTCTCCTTCAGAATCTCTAACACCTTTCTCAAGTGCAGTGCATGATCCTCCTTATTCTTAGAGTAAATCAGAATATCATCGATAAACACAATCAAAAATTTATCAAGAAATTCCTGAAATACTCTATTCATCAAATCCATAAATGCTGCAGGAGCATTTGTTAATCCAAACAGCATCACTAAGAACTCATAATGCACGTACCTTGTACTGAATGCAGTCTTTGGAATATCCTCCTTCTTTATTTTCAACCGATGATACCCCGACCGCAAATCAATCTTCGAAAAGATAGCTGCACCCTGTAACTGATCAAACAGATCATCAATGTGGGGCAATGGATATTTATTCTTCACCGTAACTTTGTTGAGATCCTGATAATCAATGCACATCCTTAATGTGCCATCCTTCTTTCGAACAAACAGAACTGGTGCTCCCCAAGGTGAGAAACTAAGTTGGATGAATCCTTTGTCTAGCAACTCTTGTAACTGTATTTTCAATTCCTTCAGTTCAGCTGGTACCATTCTGTATGGCGCTTTAGATATAGGGGCCGTTCCTGGTTGTAGTTCAATAACAAACTCTATTTCCTGGTCTGGTGGCAAACCTGGAAGATCATCTGGAAATACCTCCAGATATTCTGGAACTACTGGTACATTATCAAGAACTGGACATTGCTGCCCCTCAACATTCATTACACTCACCAGATACCCTCACAACCACTTTCCAACAATCGATGTGCTTTTGCTGCTGATATCACCGGAAATCTGAAGCTTTTCTTGATTCCAGCAAAAGTAAACGGTTCTCCTTTCACTGGTTGAAAAGTGATACTCTTCTTCTGACAATCTATTGTAGCACCGTATTTTGACAGCCAATCCATGTCTAATATGATATCATAATCATTCATACTTAACACAATCAAATTAGCGAGGAGTCGTCTTCCTTCAATAGGAATAACACAACCTCGAAAAAGTTGATTAGTTTGTTTTGACTCACCAGAAGGTATTATTACCTCATAATTAGCTTCAATCAAGTTAACCAGCTTCCTCACATACTCAGTTGATACAAATGAATGTGTTGCTCCAGAATCAAATAGCACATATGTAGAAGTGCCAAAAATAGAGAACTTACCCGTGACAACTGAGGGATTCACATCTGCCTTCTCTCGCGTCAAAGTATACACCCTAGCTGGAGCTCTTCCTTGCTGTGCCTGCTTCCCTTTCTTAGGACAAGTAGTAGTCACATGTCCTTTCTCTCCGCATGTGTAACACGTTCTCGGAGGAATTTGACACTCTCCACCATGTGATCTAAGACAATTAGGGCATATAGGTAGTGGCGGCGCTGATGGCACCTTACCCTGATCGAATTTGGGACGCTTGTTGGGTTCTCCTTGTCTCTGTCCTTGCTCCACTTGAACATTTGATTTCGGCCTCTGAAATGGCATCGGCCTCTTATCAACTCTCCCAAACTGTTACATTGGTTTCTGCTGAAATTGACGTTTGATAGCCTGCGCTTGTCTGATCCTCTTCTCCGCTTGCTCAGCAATTTGAGCCCTTTCTGCAACTTGTGAGTATGTTGCTCCATGCAGTCCCGCCATACTCACATCTCTATAAAGTTCAGGCCTTAAGCCTTCCACAAATCTCTCCACTTTCACTGCCTCCGTACTCACCATATGCTCAGCAAATCTCGACAACTGCTTAAATTTTCGAAGGTAATCTGTGACTGACATGCCACCTTGCCTCAACTGTATGAACTCGTTCATCTTTCTGGCTCTCACTGGTGCAGTAAAGTACTTGTTTCTGAAAAGATCCTTAAACCTTTCCCATGTCATAGTCGTGACATCCTCGATACTTTTAATCGTATCCCACCAGTGGCCTGCACTTCCTCGTAACATGAAAGAAGCACACAACACTCTGTCCCCATCTGAAATTCTATTGTATTGAAATATATTTTCCACCGTACGTAACCAATTCTCTGCATCTGTGGGGTCTGCTGTGTCCTCAAATATTGGAGGGCACAACTTTCGAAAACTCTCACAAACCATTCCACGCGTTCTACTTGACGTCTATCTTTGTTTGCATTACCCTCTGGTTGTCCACCCATATATCTCTGCTGAATCAGTTGATGTATCTATTAGGACTGGCGCTCAACCAGTTCCATTAGTCGAGTAATCACCGCATCACGATTATTCCCTTCAGGAGGTGCTGCTTGCTCAGCAATCCTATCCCCTTCAGAACTTTCACCTGTAGCCCTTACCATTTTGTCTACTAACTAAACTTCCTATACCATATGGCCAATATAATTTATAAGACACATAACAACACAGAATGAAAATAACACTTACTTGCAAAGCTGCGCTCCCAAAGAATGAGTTCATGTACATAGACAGTCTACAGGACCCAAGCCGTGCTCTGATACCACTCTGACACGACCCACCTTACACAACTTATAATTCAAATACTATTTAACATAAACATCATCATTATAAAAACCTGCATATAATTTTTTTTCACATAATATGTTTATAACCAATATCATGACACCAGTTCAACATACGTAACTGGTTTCTGATACCACTTCAAACAAGACAAACTCGCGATAATACTTATTATATTACATAACAAAATATCAGCGGAAACAAAATAAACCCACGGCCTAGCCCAACAGGTCGTCATCTATGTACATCCGCTCAAAACCGTGAAGGAGCTCCACAACTTGCACACTCACATCACAAACTCAATCATCAACAGGCTCACCTACAATGCATAAACTAGTGAGACAAAAATCTCAGTAAGTAGAAATCATGCATGTTAGTGCATGAAAATGCATTTAGTTCTCTATCGTCTATTTCCTAATTTTTTTTCTAATTGATCTCTTTTATTTTGTAACTGTTCACGTTGCGAGATCCCCACGACACACTTATGATATGCACCCATAATAAAAATATCGGGAACGATTTTTCCGAACTCTGGCAAAGTGGTGGGGACGATTTTTCCGAACCCCTAATAAAAATATCGGGAATGATTTTTCCGAACCCTGACAGAGATGTATATATAGTGGTCGCACACACTATTAGTATCTTATTAATTTTAAGAAAAACATTTTTCGTGTTTATGCATGGTATGCACCTAGAACAATTAAATGTACATCATAAACAATTTACAATATCAATATCAACATTTAATCACAATAAAGCAACAACTTAATTTCCATTCACACAAATCCACTTCTGAAATAACAACTTCACCTCAATCACATAGATCCATTTATAAAATAACCACTTCACCATGGATCACACAGATCTCTTTTTGGAATAATAACTTAACCTTGGATCCCACAGATCCTTATAACCAATATCTTCTCAAACCATACAAATATATTTTCAACAGTTTCCAATCACACAGATCTACAACTTGTATCACAAAATTATCACAAATATTTACAAATAATATTGTTGAATATGAACCTTACTTTCCCCAAGTCACATAAATCCCCAACTTGTATCACAAATTAATCTCCAAATAATTCATAACATAATTAAACTAATCAAAAATAACACATAACATAATTATCACATATTAATCGCAAATAATTCACAAACAGCATGTTTATGCATTGTAGTTGAACTTCTACTTACATGGATTCCGACAGTAATATAAACCCCATAAATAACTGTAACTAATTCGCTCCGACACGCACGTTCCAGCACGCTTCCTCTTCTCTCTTCTTCCTCTCTCTCTCCTTTTCTTCTCTCTCTCTTCTTTTTTTTTCTTTTCTTCTGCTTTCAATTGCAGGGTTAGCATATATATATATATATATATATATATATATATATATATATATATATATATATATCGAGGTGTGGGGTAGAAGTCGTACGCGACTATCCCACCGTCCCAACTTTATTATTTTATTATTTTATTTTATTATTATCCATTCTTAATTTACGTGCAATACTTAATAGCTAAGATATAATACATTTATAAATTAATACATACGTGTACATTTTCTTACCACTATTATTATTACGAGAACACGTGTGATACTTAATAATTAAGAAAAGTGTATTTATACACATAAAATAATTTAATTATATATCCAAATAATTGCACGTAAATATTTATGCACACATATATTCACATACTGTCACAATTTTTATCACGAATGTCTCAAATAAAATGTAACGATACATAAAATGTAGAAATAATTGTCACATAATTGTCAC
Organism: Pogostemon cablin; assembly: GCA_023678885.1. NCBI lineage: Eukaryota > Viridiplantae > Streptophyta > Magnoliopsida > Lamiales > Lamiaceae > Pogostemon > Pogostemon cablin. Next base: position 8,114,578 of record CM043008.1, on the reverse strand, counting down.
ATTATTATCACATAATTGCCACATAATTATCACATAATTATAAAATGCACATAACACAAATTAAATTATATTGACACATAAGTAGTGAGAAGCTCGGGTATCACAGTGTCGGATCCAAAGTGAGATTACCAAGACTAAATGCTTGTTCGATGGCGACCGTAGAGGCGGGAGATGCAAATATCTGTCTTACAATCAACGTTAAAATAGGGAAGGATTTTGTTCTTCTTGACCACCACTTCAAAATATCAAAACTAGTTCCGCTTGTATCAAATTCAAAAGTGTTAGTAAAATAAGAATCGAGTTCTTGAAAAGGATTAGATATAACCCGTGCACGTTTTTTAGATCTAACATCATAAAAATTATAAAATTTTTGTAGAGCATCATATTTTCTAGAATTATCATCACTGTCACTACTATCATCACCACTAGATTGATCTCATTCATACCATTTTGTTCTTTATACTCCTTAAAAAATTCCTTTAATAGATTATATGTGCTTGCAACTATGTCTTTAGGATTAGGAGCTTGTTGTCTATTAGGAGAATCACAATTAGCATAAATGAATCATAGTAAAGCCTTAACAATTCTTCTAAACCATCCATTCTAATACGTGAGTCTAACAATTTAGCAAGTAAACACAAATTCGGAATTTGAAAAAATATTTTAACCACTTAGATTTCATGAAAATAATAGCATTTGACAACAATGGGTTTGCTTCATTAGCACTAAAAACCATAGTAATTTTAACACAATTATCAACAACTAAATTTGTAGGATAATAAACACCGGATAGTTCTTCCGTAGCATCATTAAAAATTTAAAATACATCACATAAAGTATAACATGTGTCCCATTGATTAGCAAACAATATTTGACCACCCGCATCTTGTGAGTAAAAAGCATAAATATGTTCTTTATAATCAAAAGAGTCATGTAACATTTTATATGTCGAATTCCAACGAGTTGAAACATCTAAAGTAAATTTTTTTGGGTGAATATTCACAGAGTGACAATATCTTTTCCACCTTTTAGTCACGGAAGGGTTTCTCAATATATTCCATAAAGCACTTTTAATAGGTTGAATGTGTGCTTGCAAAGCACTTAAACCATCTTGAACATATAAATTCAATATATGACAAATACATCTAACATGAAAAAATCTACCACCAATTGAGGGTTTGCAAATATTAATAAGACTTTCTAAACTAGTCGTATTAGCACTAGCATTATCAAATGAGATTGTAAAAATCTTTGTAATTAAACCATATTCTTGCAAAATAGTACTAATTTTGTGAGCAATATTAAAGGCGGTATGAGGAACATCAAATGATCTATAAGCAATTAATCTTTTTTGCATATTCCATGAACTATCAATCCAATGACAAGTAATACCCATATAATCCGCTTTTTGCCAAAAATTGCTCCAAATATCCGAACATATAGACACTTTATGATGTAATTGTTGCAAAATTTATTTTAAAACCAAACCATACTCTTTAACAACTTTAGCAACACCAAGTTTACATTTATTACGATGCAAAGGTGGGGCTTGAGGATTTAAAGTGAGATTGACACCATCTTGAAAAAAAACATTATCTGCAAAGTTAAATGGCAAATGTGTTTGGTGCACATAAGTTTAAGGTATAATCTCAAATAATTAGAATCATCAAATTTAAAAAGAGTGTTACCCGACGCCGATGAACCTTCTCCTCCGGAAGAAGCCGTGAATCCTCGTCCTATTGTGTTTGACCGGTTGAGATGCCAATCTTGTTCAGATGCTTTGAGTTGATGTGCTTGATGAACGTTCCATATCCTCCGCCATGCTTGAATTTATACTTCGTACCACAATAGTTGCAAATAACTTTGAATTCATTCGAATTCTCAATCGCCTCCTTCTTAAAATGAATGAAAAATATATCAGAATGTAACACTTGTGGAGAACTTTGAGTCGATCCTCCGCCTCCGCTAGAGCCTCCGGCTCCGTCTCCGGTACCCGTACCACCCAAGGTTGGTTGACTTCCACTCGCCCTTTGTTGTGATAGACCTTGAGTATTATCGTTGTCATCATCGGAGGGGAAATCATCTCCAAGTATATCCCTATAATTCAAATTGAACAAATGAGGGGACATTTTTTCATCCGAAGGAATATTTTCAACATCTTCTAGAGTTGTTGGAAGTTGACGTGGAGGTGGTGGAGGACAATTTAAGGTGTTGGGTATGGATTTTTCTCTAGAAGAAGAAGGTGAGACACCGGATGAAGAAGAACATCTTCTAGGCATTTTTTTTAGATTGAAAAAAAGATGAATATATATGATTTATGAACTAAAAGACTAGAAGTATACTAATAGTAGTATAGGTGGAAAGAATAGAAAATGATAAAGAGAGAATTGAAATGAAAGTGATAACGAGAGAATTGAATCAAGATATACTAATATACTAATACTAATATAGGTGAAGAATAGACTTAGAAAGTGATATGAGAGAATTGAAAATTTGAAGTTGAGTAAGAGAGAACACAAAAATTGAATTGGATTTGAGTTGAGAGCTTGAGAAAGTGTAGAGTAGAAGTAGAATGTAGAAGTAGTAGAGTAGAATGTTGTTGTGTGCTCGAAAATTGATCACACTTGGGGTATTTATAGAGGACCGGAATTGATCTCATCCATCCATTTAAAATTTTGAACACAAAAAAATCTCAGCCCTTGAATTTACAAAAAAATTCGGCCAAACTGTCGATTTGTCGCCGATTTACCGAAACCGCTGGTTAAACTGAAGAACCGACGATTCATGATGAATCTCGTCGGTTGATCTGCAATGGCCAGCAAATCTCAACCTCACGTTTGAATTTTGAAATTCAAATTTTCCCGCCCGCTCCGCCCCAAACCGCCGGTTTGAACCTACTAATCGGAACTGTCGGTTCACCTGCCGAAACTGCCAGTTTAGTCCCCTAACGGTCAGTTTTTTTGAGCCTTCGGATCTCCAATGGCTAGATAATCTGGGCCGTTTAAAAAATATTCAAGGAACTGCCAGTTTTAATCGTGAACCGATGAACCGGCAGTTCAAACTGGCAGTTTCGGTTCTCGAGTAGCTGGAACCGAAATCGAACCGTACTCTACCAGTTTTGGTTTATTTTTTCCAGTTCTGGAACCGTCGGTTTCGATTCCAGTTAAAATCATCGATTCTCCAGTTGAACCCGCTGCTCCGGTTAATCGGTGCATGTCTAAGATGAAGTATTTAATTGAGGGCAAAGACTTGTGTGAGACCGTCTCACGAAAGTCTTTACTTGAGACGGATAAAAAAGATAACATCATATTAATATAAAGTGTTACTCAATTAATAAAATATGATAATGGTGCAGTGAACTATTTCTTGAACAATTTATAATATAAATAATGTGGAGTAAGTGATAACAATTTATAGCGAAAATGATAACTAATTACGAAAGTATAAAATGGTCTCACCGTGAGACAGTCTCACACAATACTTGCCCTTAATTGAGCATATTTAATGAATGCAAAACTTAGGTGAAACCCATTTCACGGATCGTTTTATGTGAGACATATTATCTATTAATCTAATGAAATAGTTTTAAAGGATCCTGTTTAATTGTTAAAAAATAAAAAAAATTGAAAAATTAATTATAAAATAAAATAAATTGGCCTCAATAATTATAAAGAGTCCTGTTTGGTTGACATCAAGAAATTTTTCAAAAATTAATTATGAAAGAAAAATTAATTAGGTCTTACGTGTATATATATTTTTTCTACGTTTATCTTATTTAATTTATATTTTGATTATTTAAAAATGTAACAATTTATAATTTGGTATTCATTTAATTTTTTAAACTTCAATATTATAAATTTATAAAATGTGATGCTCCCTAATATTTTTAAAAGTAGTAACATTTTTTTAATATAAAAAATATGATCAAATAAAAGTGATAACTTTTCATTTGAATAATGTTGTAAATAATTCATAATGTTAAAGACTTATGTGAGTCCGTATTACGAATTACTTCCATGAGAATGATAAGAAGTAATAACCTTTATAAGAAAAAGTAATACCCAATTGATAAAAAGTGATAATGGTAATATGAAAATTCATGCTTTTGTTCGGCACGAATATTCGTGCTTTTTACAGGCCATTTCTATATGATTATTTCATGATTTTAGCCTTATTTATAGAGTTTATTACTTATTTTAAAAATATTTAAAACTTCACGAGTATTATTGAAATTTTGTAAATTTTAAGCCTATTTTGAAATGAAATTAATAAATTATGAGTAGAGGAGTTGGAGTGGCACACTCGTATTACTTGATCAAGTAAAAATCATTAATTGTGATGGAAGAACGTGGATTAGTGAGTTTGTTGTTGAAGGTATTGGGCCTACCACCAAACACATGCCACGTCACCATGCTCATTTTTAATTAAGATGAATTGGATTATTGGTGTACCCCACCATTAGGAGTCCCCACTACCCTTGCCCTGGAGATTGGTGAAGGAGGTAAATCGCAGGATGTGCCTCAAGTGGCTTATAGAGAGGGCTCACTGTTTAACTTGTGCTTGCGAGGAATCAAATTCATGCCAAAGACAGGATTCTGATGAATTGGATTATTGTGGGTATAGAAAGTCGTGTATTGGAGGCCAAATTTTACTAATATGTGGGCAAGTAACTAGTAGGTGGGTTGTGAATCAATTATTCATAGCAGCCTTAGCCCAACTACATCCGCCCTTTACTTTACATCATTGTTCTCTATTTTTAAATGAGAGAGGCTCCTGTGCATCCGAGCACACGGAGAGCATTTCGTGCGTCTTTGCAATTTCCATGCTCCTTTGTAATTTAAACCCTAGCAATACATAGGCTTAAATAGAATTGGAGGGGGAGAGTTGTGTTCACATGGGGACACGGAGTATTCCTCCGTGTTCCCAGGGGCGCAGGAGCTTTTGTCTTTTTAAATATCGAACCCACAAAATAGTGTTGTTTGAGCACGGGGCTTGATTGGTCAAGTTGGCCCGGGTATCTATTGAAAAAGTGTTGTCTTTTAACTACTATTGTCATTGGCAACAAAAAAAACGGTTGTCTTTCCTCTCATTTGTCTATTGAAATTCGTTAATTATATATTTTTTAATTTTACACTTCTTATTTTCTTAAGAAGTCATTGTGTGAGATCTCATCAAATCAAAGTACATATATATTTGTTATTTTAGGAAGGTTTTTACAAATGTTTAAATTAAGATGTTATAAACATAAATAAAAACTCAATTTATTTTCTTATCCCTTAACTTTAATATATCTACGTGATTTTTTAAAATTATTTTTTATTTAGGCAAAGTCTATTATACCCAATTGTTAAGGTCTAATCGGGTCAAATTTTACACATGACCTGGAATACTTATACTCAAGCATGCCCGTATGGATCATTTCATTTGAGCCCATTCACACGTTTCATCTCTTTTCTTTCTCACGCCCTAATTTCACGTTTTCTCACTTCAACTCTCTTTCTAATTTCATTTGTTTTCTCATCTTGTCACACCGCGTCGTCGTCATTTTCGCCTAGATTTTAGTGTCTTTATTTGTGGACTTTCGTAGGATTTTATCCGTAATTGTGTAACTTTTGGAGTTTATGTTAATCAGGAGAAGTGTGGTATGTATTGGTAAAAGTGTGTAAATGAGCTTAAATGTAAGTAAAATAGGTAAAAAACAGAGCAAAACAGAGTCGGGAGCTGAAACGAGCTAAAAACACCCAATTCGAGTTGCAAGGTCTTACTCGACTTGTAACTCGAGTCGAGCATCAGAAAATGTCCAGTAGCTCAACTCGAGTTGCAAGGTCCAACTTGACTTACAACTCGAGTCGAGTTGAGTGCCGGTAAAAATCTAGTTTCTGATGGAACCAACACGACCCAACAGGCGAGAGCTCAAATTACCCAACTCGAGTTGAGCTGGGTTAGGAGAAGTCGAGCCGTAGGTCGAGCTGGGGAAGAGCAGCATCCAAAAATCATCCAGTGAGCCAACTCGAGTTGCAAGACGTAACTCGACTTGCAACTCGAGTCAAGCTAGGTTCAGAAAAGTGTCTAGGTTCATAATCATGCAACATGACTTGACAGGCGAAAGCTCGAGTTGCAGCTCAAGTTGAGTTGAGTTAAAAGCGGGAAAAATTTAGAAAAATTCTGGAAGCTTCTAGAAGGTCCCCAAGGGGTATAAATACATAATTGGTACGAAAATTAGGGGGAATAACATTTTGGAGCAGTTCTAAGATCTAAACACACACTATTACACCATACCTTCACACACACATATAAATTCATCCATCTTCCACACTTTTCATCCATTCAATCCATTGATTCTCCCTAAATTCATCCATTACTCCATAATTCCATCAATTTGAGAAGAGAAGATTATCATGGATTGAAGAATCAAGCATGTTGGAAAGAAGGAAGGCCATCTTCACAAAAGGGAAGTTAATCTACTTTTCAATTGTTATTTTTCTTTATATTTTGTCTCAAATGGAGCAAGCCAATTGGGGATGAGTTCCCTGATGAGGAAATTCTTCAAGTTGAAGTTGAGCAAGTGTGTACTCTCATGGTGAATGCACCACCTTGGTATGCCGACTATGTCAACTTCCTTGTTTCTGGAATCAAGTCCACGTTGCTAAATGAGTATAAAGTAAAAAGATTTTATGTTGAAGTAAAGAAATATTTGTGGGATGAGCCCTTTTCGTTTAAGATTTGCAATGATGGAGTTGTAAGAAGGTGTGTGGCTAATGAAGAAGTTGTGGGGATTCTTGAGCTATGTCACTCGTCTTTGTGTGGGGACCACTTTGGTCATCAAAAAACGGGGGCTAAGATCTTACAATCGGGTTTCTATTGGCCTACATTGTTTAAAGATGCAAAGAAGTTTGTGACTAAGTGTGATAGATACCAAAGAGGGGGGGAATAGGTAAGAAAGATAAGATGCCCATGAGCTTAAGAATTGATGTGGAGATTTTTTATGTTTGGGGTATTGATTTCATGGGACCATTTTCTTCATCTCAAGGGTATATGTACATCTTGCAAGCCGTGGATTATGTGTCAAAGTGGGTGGAGGCAATCCCCACTAAGACAAATGATGCTTTGATTGTTCAAAGGTTCTTGAAAAAGAACATTTTTGCTAGGTTTGGAGTTCCACGTGCATTAGTGAGTGATGGAGGATCTCATTTTGTAATAAGTTGATGGAAGGATTATTGAAGAGATATGGAGTGAAACATCGAGTGGCTACACCTTACCACCCTCCAGAAAATGGATTGGCGGAGGTTCCAAACCATCAAATCAAGTTAGTTTTGGAGAAGACAATCCATGGGGTAGGCAGGATTGGTCGGACAAGCTTGACGATGCCTTATGGGCGTATCAAATGGCTTTTAACACCATCCTTGGTGTGTCACCATATCAATTGGTCTATGAAAAATCTTGTCACCTTCCCGTAGAATTGGAGCATCTTGCATTGTAGGCTATTAAACGCCTTAACATTGATGAAATGAAGAGTGACCAAGCAAGGTTGTTGAAAATGGTTGAGCTCGAGGAGTTTAGAGAAAGAGCATTTGATATTCAATCATTTACAAGTAGAATATGAAGAGATGGCATGATGCTAAAGTGAAGGAAAAGACGTTAGCTCTCGGGGACAAAGTTCTTGTATTCAATTCAAGGCTTAAGTTGTTCTCTAGAAAGCTTAAGTCTAAATGGATGGGGTCATATGAAGTGATTGAGGTGTTGAGTGGAAATACATTGAAGCTAAAAGATCCTAATAATGAGTTTGTAGTGAATAGTCATCGGGTGAAACATTAATTATCTCCTTCTCAAAAGGAGATAATGTATGTGGATACCCTTTCTTCTTGAAACTCTTTGATTGCTTTGTAGAGTAGGTTTTATTTTATTTTTATTTTTAATTATTTTTCTTGAAGTTTGGTATGTAGGTGGATTGGGCTCATGAAGAGAAAATTCGTATGGAGGAGACGAGGTGTACTTGATGAGGAATGTAGATGTATGTCACACCACTTTGTTCAAACTTAAATTTAACACTTGTGTTAATTTAAGTTTGGGGAAGAGAGCGTGGTGCCATACTTGAATTTTGGAGTGCACATACGTCATCATAAGGTAATTTTGGAGTCTCACCACTTTTTACAAACTTAATTCTCAACTTGTTTCGATTTAAATTTAGGGGGAGATTACGTGTTGAGTTTTACCACTTGAGTGTGCTTGATATATCATGATTAATGATTGATTGAGGGATTATCTTGTGTAAAATGGGTCAATTTTAAAAATTTTCTAATGAGTTTGGTTGTTTTGGTTTGATTGGTTGTGTTGAAGTACATGATAGTCCTTAGTTCTATTGTAAGTGTTGTGCTAATGGTTTTGATGAGTTGTTGAAGATAAATGAAATATAGTGGAAGCATGAATTGAGCCCGAAGATCAAATAGAGATTCGTGTGGAAGCAATCCGGAAGCTCGTGCTATCCATTTCCATCATCAAATGTTTTCTAAGGGAGTCTACTCTACATATCATCATTTCTAGTTGCTTGACATGACTTGATATTGATTTGGATTGTGTGGGATTAGTATGTTACTTTATATGTTACGTTTGTAGGAGGATTACTTTCGTAATCTAGGATTTCATTTTTAGGAAAGGATGTTTTGCTATGGATGGTGAATTAATGTGCTTTAATTTCTTAAGATGAATGATTTTGGGCATGTATGTTATATGTGTTTGTTATGTTTCTTGTTTGGTGAGTCTTTGCTTATGTGTTATGTTTGTATTTTTGTTCTTGTTTAGGTTGGTTTGGTGGTATGTTTTGAGAAGGTGCTAAATGTTTTTGAAACTGCTCCAAAATGTGATTCCCCCTAATTTTGGCACCAATTATGCATTTATATCCCTTGGGGACCTTCTAGAAGCTTCCAGAATTTTCCTGAATTTTTCCTGCTTTTAACTTAACTCGACTAGAGCTGCAACTCGAGCTCTCCCCTGTCAAGTCGTGTTGCATGATTCTGAATCTGGACACTTTTTATAACCTAGCTCAAGTCGAGTTACGTCTTGCAACTCGAGTTGGCTCACTTGATGATTTTCGGATGCTGCTCTACCCCAGCTCGACCTACGGCTCGACATGTCCTAACCCAGCTCGACTCGAGTTGGGTAACTCGAGCTCTCGTCTGTCGGGTCGTGTTGGACCTTGCAACTCGAGTTGAGCTACTGAACATTTCCTGACTTCACTCGAGCATCAACTCGACTCGAGTTGCAAGTTGAATAAGACCTTGCAACTCGAGTTGGGTGTTTTTAGCTCGTTTCAGCTCCCAACTCCATTTTGCTCTGTTTTTGACCTGTTTTACATACATTTAAGCTCATTTACACACTTTTATCAATCCATACAACACTTCTCCTAATTGACATAAACTCCACCAAAAGTTGCATAGTTACGGATATAAATCTACGAAAGCACAAATAAAGACACTAAAATTTATGTGAAAATGACGACGATCAACCCCCCAAACTTAAAGTGTTTGTTCGTCCTCGAACAACAAAAAATGATAAACAAGAGGAGTAATTTTCACCTAAAAAAATAACTAACGAACATAAACCACAACACATCACAAGTTATAATGACTACAAAATCACATTAAGTATTCCTACAACATCAAACTCATAACATAAAAGATTAACAAGTTCAATATCAAGAAGACAAAAGAGTAATCGCATTCCTTTCGATCCAAGCCTCTCATAGGATATCACATTCACTCAACACTCTATGAAGTAGGATTTAAACAACACTTATCAACCGGTTAGAACTGACGCACCATAGGCTTGCTTATGGACTATATTCACAAGCCACACTAGTTTCAAAATGTGATCACAACGGTCTTTATCTTTGGATGTAATATTTAGGCTCTTTGGTAGGGTAAGAACAATTTAGATAAAAGTGACAATACATGTGTAGATAATCAAAGAGATGATTCTTCTCCAACATCTTCACTTTCTAACTTCTCCCCTTTTTCAAACTTTCATAAACACTAAACATCATCATACCATGGATTTATTGAGCTTCTTTTAACTTGCATACTTTCTTTCTTTGACTTTTGAATTTCCTTGAGCATCTTTTATGATTTTGCTCCTTTTCCTTTTTTTTTTGTCAAAGTTGCATTTGCATTTATCTCTAGCTCTTTCATCCTTTTCTTGATTCACCATTTCCTTCATTTTCTTGCACATTTCCACCATCAAATCTTGGAGACCATCATCTCCTTAATTACCCCACAAAGGTTATATATATAAGGCTTAAGTGAATTTTCAAGGCTTGTAGTGTGCTAAAATCATAAAGAATAGGCTTATAAGCTCAAAATGGCTAACTAGGGATATGATGTTTGAGTAAGGAATTTTATGGCTATGACTTCACTTAACAAGGATGGCCTAAGATCATATCATAAATATTCACCATTCGGGCTTCATTCCTATAGTCCATGAGTAAATTCTAGTTTGTCTAAATTCAACCGGTCCTCTCATAAAAAATTTAACCATGGAGGCATGGTTGAGGCTCAACTCTCACAAGCTTTTGCTTAGACCTAAAGAAACATAATTATCCTTCCTACTTCTCAAAATTGAACAACTTATGTAATTCAATTCACAATTTCAACTACTAGAAATCATTAACATGCTTGTCATCACCTATCACAAATAATGTTACCCATTTTACACATTAATTTGAGAAGAGAAGATCATCATGGATTGAAGAATCAAGCATGTTGGAAAGAAGGAAGGCCATCTTCACAAAAGGGAAGTCAATTTACTTTTCAATTGTTATTTTTCTTCATATTTTGGCTCAAATGGAGTAAGCCATGGGATGTATTGATCTAAACATGATGTGTAGTGGCTAGTCCTATAGTAGGGCTAATCATATGATTGGTTGAGAAGAATGCTAGATATGTAGGATTTTAGATATTGAATTGAGATTAATTTTGGACTTCCTTTTATGATTAAATGATTCATGTTTCATTTCAATACTTGTGTGATTAAATTCTTTTTTCATAGTATTAGGATGGCCATCCCAATAGTATGATGAGTGGTTTAATTGAATCATATATTAAGATGAGCATGTATGTTAGTGTGATGGGAGGTAAGTCATACCCTTCTTGTACTTAGAACATTCATAGGAGGACACTTAAAAAATTAAGTGAAAAGAACCAAACTTATGATCGTAGTACCTTAAGGGAATTGAGAGTAAGAACAATCCTAGGAGATTTAGACTTGTCAAAGAGTCGAGAACCTAATCACCTTGGCCATATGGATTAGAGGTAAAAATGTGATTGCTTTTAGTTCATAATTAATGAAGTTCAATGTTAAGAGTCATGCATATCTTGCTAGTTTCTTAACCATGAGTATGGTTCTTAAATACATTCTATTCATTTCATTTACTTCGTTACTTGATTATTAGTTGATACAAATTGTTGTTAATTTATTTCTTTAGTTAATTGATTAGAGTTATCATTAGTCTAAAACCAAACCTTCAACCTATTCACTTTTATAAATATAATTGATGACAAATTCGGATACAACTATGAGTTTACTTTCCCTTGGGACGACATACTTATAAATATTATTACTTGGTCACATGTGTACAACAACGATAAAGTTTCTTGCTCTAAAATATTTTACTAAAAATGGGACTAAGAACAGTCTTATGCGGTGAAAAGCCATTCATCTTTTCCGCCATTGTACAACCGTCCAGATCTAGTTCACCGCGCGCCACCAACCTCTGCAAGTCTATTCACCGGAAAAGAAAAAAGTTGCTTTTGAATCTAGTGTGGTGCCTCCGATTCACCGCCAATTTGCCATCCAAATCTATCAAAACGTTCGGTATCTGTTCTCCGCATGCCACCCTCCTCTGCAAGTCCATCTGCCGAAAAGACTGCCACTCCAGATCTGTTCTTATGTCGTTGATTCACCGTCGGCATGTCTTGAACCCTAATTTCTGTCGTTTTTACATTGATGAGTCTCAAATGATTTTTTTTATTATAATGTATTAATTAAAATTTTGATAAATGAGATTGTAATCAAATTTTAGTTTATTATTATTCTTTAGTGTGAGAATATGAACAGGAAGATGTACATTTTGAGCTTGTGAGGGGCAATTTAAGCTTTTGAATACAAAGATGAAAATGGACAGTTTGAGTTTGGGAAGTATTGGATCTGGAGATGAAGAGTTATGTTTCAAGCAAAATTGTATTACTCCTTATTTTATTTGTTAACTTTAGTGTATATATTATATAAAATAAATGTATTAGATTTTATTCTTTAAATGTATTTATTAATTTTTGGATATAAATGTAACATGCACAAACAAATATGAAGATAGACGAGTTTGGGAAGGACTGGATCTGGAGATGAAGAGTTATGTGCCAAGCAAAATTGTATTACTCCTATTTATTTTTTATTTTATTTATTAATTTAGTGTATATGTTATATAAAATAAATGTATTAAATTTTAGGGTTAATTCCTAAAAAATTCACCATCTTATTGGGGGTTTTCAAATCTATCACAATTTTTTTTATTTTTGTCAATTCATTACACGATATATTTAATATTTTCAATTCTATCACGACCTTTTATTTCTATCAATTCAATACACGATCTATTTAATATTTTCAATTTTATCATGTTTTCAATACACGATATCTTTCATCCTTGCCATCGTATTCTAATTGTTGTGCTTCTTCATCAATCCAATACTTATGGCAAGGGATGACCTCATTGGCATTCTTAAAATTTATCTTGACCTTGCCAACCATGTTAAGATCAAATTTCATCAACCTCTTTATTTTATTCTACCACTTATTCCTTCTTCCGACGAAAATTCTCAACTTCTCTTCTAACTCCTTTTTATCCCTAAAAATATGTGAGGAATCATTAGGTAAAACAAAGTCAACAGAAACAATATCATCAAATTCAATGCAACTTAAAAAGTTTAAAGTTTTAGAAATGCTCATTTCATTCTTCAAGTCCTCTTCAGTTGCTTCATGACTTATCTCTTCTTCTTTCTTTTCTTCTTCAACATCCTCAAATTCTTCATCAATCTCTTCTTTTGTCTCAAAAATTATCTCCAGTTGATAGCTCAATTCGAGTGGAGCCACTTAACTTAATCTAGTGGACTTCTCTTCGACTTCTTCTTCCTCAAATGACAACATAGGACTTTCAAACTGCATTCCAGTGTGCAATGGAACAACAATATCTTCGTAAAACCCCTTCTTCGTACATCCTTTCCTCTTGTTGAAGTTGAGCTAGCATTTAAACTTGCAGCTATGCTCGCAAGATTTTGAATTCTTTCCATGATTTCATTCCTCTCCTATGACCTCTCATGCGCTTCAACTTTCATCTTTATTTCAAGGGCTTCCATAATTTCCATGGTTTCTTCATGCTTCTTAATGGATGACTCAAATGCGCCTTGCAATCCTTGGAAAACTCCGGTCGAACCAGAATAAGTGTTCACTTGATAAGGTTGATATAAATTTTCATTGTAAGCACAAGACCATTCATCTTCATATCTGACTTGATTGTAGTACTGAGAAGGATTTTGATTCACTAGAGAATCATAACCATATTTCCTCTCATCCATGTAATATGGAGAAGGAACCATAGCATTCTGATTTTCATAGTATTTCAATACTTCATCTATGCATGAAGAAGGATCCATAACATTCTAATTTCCATAATGTTTCAATATTTCGTCTATCTCATCTACCTCAAAAGTAATTTATAGTCAGAATATATTCAAATAAAATAAAATAAAATAAAGCAATAAAATGTCCTAATTAAATTAGCAATAAAAGAAAGTAAATAATTAAAACTGTCCCCGGCACATGGCGCCAAAAACTTGATGTGCGTTTTCTACGCGCAATCAACCAAGTTAAATTATCGATCCCAAAAGGACAGTCAATTATCTACTTTTAAAATTACTAAATTAACTAGGACAGGTAACTGATATCCAGGAGTTGTGAATTAATTTACTAAAGTACGAAAATAATAAATAACTGAATAATTAAAAGTAAGAAAAATCAATTCAAGTTTTAAATCAAGAAATAAGGAACATTTCTAAGGTATCAGGTATAGATCAATTAATTTGGACTCCTAGACTTTCAATTGTTCATTCATGCAGCATCAATGACATACACCACCTAATCTTGTTAATCCACCAGATATGATCCAATTTTAAGCCAACAATATATTCTGATCTATTCCCTAAGGTGCGCGAATATTACCAAGCCTCATTCCTAGATACTAATCAAAGCAAACTACAATACCTCCGAATGGTAAGTTCGACTAACAAGATATTCTCTGAAATTATTACAAGGTTTTATTCACTTCCTACTTGAATGTTTAATTAAATTATTCCACTAAACAATTCAAATATCTGATTTACCAGTTCATTAGAATTAAATTGTTTATAGCAGAACTACTTCAATCTCTAACAGATAGACAATACCAATTATGAACGCATACAAGCTAACATAATAAATCAAGCATTATAGCAGATGTCATGAAATTATTATGAAGACGTTATGAAGCAGAAAAGCAAAGTCTGATTAAATTAAATAAATTCAGAATATCAATTGCATAAAATCTCAATTTTGGTCTAGGTTCCCAAGTCAATTAAATCAAACCATCAAACCCTAGAACTATATAAGAAATTAGCCCACGAGTTTACAATCAACACTCATGGCTATGCAATTCATACCACAAATCAAGATAAAAGAAATAAAAAAAATGGAATAGAAAAACCCTAGTGTTAGAGTTGTCTCATATTCCTTTTTCGTCTCTCTGATTGATTGATCTTCCTCTTGAATGGCCCTTGAATCTCCTTTGGTGTGGATGGATGATGGGATGGATATGGACGATAGTAGATGATGGATGGTAGGGGTGATACCCTTGTGGAGGTTGGTGCCTCTTATGAATAATGATGTAAAATATATATAGATGTGAGAAGGGAATGTGATAAGGAAATTAATTATGCTCCAAGAAATAGGAAATATGGGCTAATTTTCGGAAATTTTTGAAAATTTCCATCGGCAGCTGCTCGACCCCACGATTTTGAGCATAACTTCCTCGTACGGACTCCGATTTGAGTGATTCTTGCACCAAAATGATCCTCTCTTCCGTGTCTTTCCAACCATGTATCAAACCACAAGTTTTGAGGTCTACACAAATACAGAAAAATTACGTAATGTGGACATTTGTTTTTCAGCATTCCTTCACACTTTCCCTCTTCATTCCAACTTTGAACTTTTGATCATGTTTTACCCTTCAAAATTCAACAAAACACCTTAGTATCATCTTAATTATGCAAGATATGAAAACCACATAATTCTACACAAAATCATTGCCATATTCTATAAAAAACGGTGTAATGTGAGACCTATAATACATAAAATTCCACTCTCAACAAGGGCCATACAATAATTAATTCTAGGAGACTGTTTCAACAATTTTTGGTTGATGCATACACCATGATTGAGTCTGAAGGTTGTCTTTTATTAGAAATAATAAGACATTACTAAGAGCAGAGAATTATAGAATTATTCAAGATGCTATAGCGAGAGGTGACACTGAGAGTAATTTGGCAGGAAAGTGTGTAATGTCTTCTTCATTTAAAGGAGGACCAAGATATATGATGCAAAATTACCTTGATGCCATGGCAATATGCAAATGGTTTTCTTATCCTGACCTCTTTATCGCTTTTACTTGCAACCCTCGATGGTCAGAGATCACTAAATTTGTGGCAAGTAGAAATCTTAATCTAGAAGACAAAACCATATCGTTTGTTGTGTATTCAAGATGAAACTTGACAGTCTCATTGCAGAATTGAAGGACAAAGAAATATTTGAAAAAATAAACGCTGGTATGCACATAATAACATTCACATTTTCTTTTCCTTTTCAAAACTTTTTATTTAATTAATTATTTTCAATCTTATTGCTTCATAAATTATTTATATTTAAAATTTAACGTTACTTATTGTTCCAAAGTTTTTTGAAAATTTTTTCTTGTGTCACAGTTGTCTACACTATGGAATTTCAAAAACGGGGATTAACGCATGCACATATTCTTTTATTTCTTCAACGAGAAAACAAAATTCCAAATGCAACTGATGTTAATCGTATAATATCAGCTGAAATTCTAGATGTAAAAAAAGCCGATTTTGCATCAATTGGTTGGTGATTTTATGATTCACGGTCCGTGTGGTATTCTAAATAAGAACTCACCATGTATAAAGGATAAAAAGTGCTCAAAATTCTTCCCTAAAAGTTTCACAGGCATAACATCAGTTGATGATGATGGCTTACCCTTTTATAAGAGAGAAGAATATGGTGCAGTTGTGATGAAAGGTGACATTCAAGTAGACAATAGATTTATCGTGCCATATAACAAAGTGTTATTGATGAAATTCAGAGGACATTTAAATGTTGAATGGTGTAACCAACATCACACTATAAAGTACCTTTTCAAATATATAAATAAAGGTCCTGATCGAGTGACAGCGCATGTAAGAGAAGATGATGAGGACCATCAGAGTGCGAGACAAAAAAATGAACTAAAAGATTTCGTGAATTGTAGATACATTTTGCCACGTGAGGCAGTTTGGAGAACTTTTAGCTATGATATTCAATTCCAATATCCTGCAATGCAAAGACTTACCTATCATTTGCCTAATGAATAAAATGTTGTGTTTAAGGATAGAGATTCTCTGGATGATGTTTTGAACCGACCAAGTGCACAATAATCAATGTTTCTTGCCTAGATGGAAAATACAATAAGAAATATGAAGAGGTAAGACAACTCATTTATGTTGAGTTCCCATCAAAATTTGTTTGGAAACCTAAGGAGAGAGAATGGGTCCCGAGAAAGTAAAGACCCTCCCTTGCAAGGTTAATCATCATTAAACCGGGATCTGGAGAGATGTACTATTTGGGGATTCTTCGTCATTATAATAAAGGTGCATTTTCTCATGAGGATATTAGAACCATTGAAGGTTTTATACATCCTACATTTAAAGATGCATGTTACTCCATGGGCCTTGTGCATGATGATAAAGAATATATATATGGTATTAGAGAAGTCGACTTGACTGCAACAGGGAAAAAACTGAGGAGGTTAATCGCTATACTCTTGATGTCTAACTGCATGACATCACCAGAGAAAATCTTTAAGGAAACTTGGGTGTACCTGAGCAATGATTTGCAACACATACAACATAACTTAATGAATATACCAGGTAATAATATGGTTTTATTTATGTTATTTGACTGCATTGCTCAATCCTATATTATTGCAATAAATTTTTTACACTACGTACGGGTCTCAGTTTTTTTTAACTCTTGTGATATGTACACCTTCCATATTACATGAATTAATTTTTTTATATAAAGACATTTTGAATTTATATGAAACAATAATAAAATTCAAGAATTCAAGAAATTTTACAAGTGGACGAAACTTTTATTACTATTACAATTTATACAAAATTTATAACTCTTTTTTTATTAATTTTGTTTACAAAAATAAATCACTTTTTAATCTATTAAAATTTTAAAGTAGTCTTAAATAACTCTAACAATATCACAATGTTTAAAATTGATTAGATCTTCGGTTGAGCGAGAATGAGTTGAAGAATCAGACACTATTTTAGATTGAGAAGATATTGGAGCAAAATGAAAGTTCACTGCGTAGATTTCCATCGATGCCTTTGCCTAATGAATCTTTGTTGAATGATGGTATTAATAGTCTAATACAAGAAGAGAGAAGATATTGTTGGCGTTTGGATCTTTTGGTTAACGTGAACTGTTAGGATTCCATACAATTCTACTACACCGGAAGCATAAAAGTAAAATCGTATTACCTTTCACTAGGGTTTGATGTAGAGGTTGAACATCAAGAACAAACGACCTTTTGATCTTCAATTGTATTTCTAAGTCACGTCTTGATGTTGTGTGAGCAACGATCTTCAAGACGAACTCAATCTGCAGTTCTCTCTCTTTTCTCACGATTTTGGCATGTAAAGTTAGTTTACCGGACTACTGAGATTGACTATTTATAGGCTACAACAGGGACCAGGAGGAGAAATTAGGGTTTGGGCCTCCCATTGGGCTTAAGTCCAATAATAATAAATCAGTCCACTAAAGATATATTATTGCACTGCAACCCTAATCCCAAATTACGTTATGGGATCCTTCTTATTATGAGCCCGTTAATCTCCCCGTGTTTAAGATTCAATGCCTATTAATTATTAAGTTACTGATAATTCCATTAATTAATATATTTATCGAGAATAGTACCACTCAACTTTATTATCATGCCTGAATAAATCCACCTGCAGGATTTACATGATAATAATTATGAGCTCATCAAGGGGACATCATCAACCAATTTTGTTAGGACACAAATTCCTTCTACAATCAACAGCACACCATAGAGACAGCACCATCTCCCAACTTACCGAGCATATTGATTTAATAATTAAATCTCACCCATTGATGAATCAAAGAAATAAATATTGGCTTACATGTCGAGGTTATTGTATAGGGATTAAAAATACGAACATCCATAATAATAGAGATCAAGTTCTATTATATAGTCAGTATAAACCGAACAATCTCAAAGCGGTCCTGCTCAATACACACAAAGTGTACTAGTGCAATTTTATAGTCAAGACAGACTAATGTCAAATCACACTACAACCATACTGATAGATAGTCCCCGACCATCTCGATTGTGAACATCTGTTTATACTTTATAAGGAGCCGATAATATGATCTTCTGTGTGACGCCGCACACCACATTATCTATAGTATTGATGGGCGTTTTCTCAACACACAATTTTAATCCCAAGTATGAAGGATGCGATTGTAGCTTAGATAAGCGGCCAAGTTATATTTATCGAACCCAAAAAGGATAGTTGGTTATAAATTTATTATTATCTAATCTAAGAGAAACTATTGTTGGCAATTTATGTTTAGAATAATTATTAAACTAATAAATAAATAATAAAATAACAAATAAATAAAGACAGTAGAGAATAAATGAGAGTTGGTCAAGTGAGAAGATAGGAAGCTCTTCGGGCCATCCAGTTTCACTAATTAATCTCCCTTCCTTATGTCAATGTCTGACTCTGTCTTGTGGACTATGGACGCATCACTAAACCATGCAAACCTACTCTATAAACACAAGTAGATAAGCGTGTAACACGTGCGAATTACTTTAAAGTAAGAGATATAATTACAACCTCCCCTTTCTAGGTACTATCAGCATCAATTATTTCACGTTCACTAAGTACTCTAACCCAATATGACCTCCCTTTATAGGTATTATATAATTATCCTCTTTAACCTGAATTCAATTCAATTAATAAGTATTCATATAAGATAGTTCAAATGAAGCTTCGGAGTCCCCTCACTTAGAATCATAACAATCCTGCTCAGTAGTAAACGCACTCAATCAATAACCAAGATATGTATTCAGACTCTACATAACAGTTAATGATGCACAAAACAACTCTAAGTATGAATTAATAAAGCATAGTCTTATATAAAATAAATCCACAAGTAGTGTTGTAAGGATTATACACACGGAAGTTCAATTCACTATCTAAAAACCTTCATAACCGTAGAACTACCAAAGTGGTTCTAGCCTATAATGTTTCGAAGAACGTTTATGGTGATTGGATAGATCTTACCCATAGTCTTGAAAATTACAAGATAGATTAAGTTGCAAAGTAAACCCTAGATGCGGGCGCCATCGCTTCTCGCTCTATCTTGAATCTTCACTTGGTTCTCACTTAATTTGCTGCACGAATCTCTCTCTACCGATCCTGCGGATGGAGTTAGAGTTTGGATGTGGTGTAGGATGAATGTGGAATCTAACTCTCTTTTTGGTGTGATCGACACCCCTTTTTATACTTGTAACTTCTCCTCAGGGACCTTTACTGAGCTTTTTTGTAGAAAACATACACATGCATGCACTGGAGGTGAAAATCCTGACATTTTGGAGTTGACTTATCGCCGTTTGACCAGACTTGGCTTGGTCGAATGGGACCTCTTAGTCGAACTGAGGTCGAATGGCGTGTATGTAAATTGGACTTCGTCTCTGCTTCCCGTTTGACTTGACCTCCCTCGTTCGACTTGACTTCATTTGGTCAAACAAGTTTCCTTGGTCGAATGACCTCTCTGTAAGTTGATGCGCTTCCTGCCTGACTCATCTCCTCCGTTCGACCAAGCTTATGCTGGTCGAACAATCTCTCCAGGTCGAACAACACCTCGAAAAATGTGTTTTCCGATTCCGAGCACTTAAGACCTATTTTCCTGTACAAATACGCTCAAATAACCTCAGTAGCATCTGATTCGTGAATTTTCCATAAATATCCTGATTTATTTTGATAATAGATTAAATCATACTCAATTTTCACACAAATCGCAGCTCAAAATATGTGAATTTTCACTCTCATCAAGTATAAAGTAAATGGACTTTTGCAATAATTCATTAACAATTATGCAAACGTTTGATCATATGATTCTCATTTCAAATATTATCGAAATATTGTTCATACAATAAGCTAGACTTTTAGTATACAATCCAACATATATGACAAAGACCAAATGAAAGTTGAGCATGACATGTTGTTTTGTAAATTGACATCTCAACAAAGAGATGCATACAAACAGATTCATGATGCCACAAAAACTAAAAGTGGAGGGATTTTTTTCCTTTATGGTTTTGGAGGTACTGATAAGACATTTATCTAGAATACAATATCTGCTACAATACGTTCTGTTTGTGAAATTGTATTAAATGTGGCTTCAAGTGCTATAGCTTCTCTCCTTCTCCCTGGAGGATGTACAGCTCACTCTAGATTTGGTATTCCATTGAGTGTTACTGAAACACCAATGTGCCATATCAAACATGGTTCTGAACTTGCTAATCTTATTAAAAAGGCCAAATTGATTATCTGGGATGAGGATCCTATGACTAATCGTTTTCTTTGAAGCTTTAGATCGCAACATAAAGGACATCATTAGAGATAATAATAATTCTAGAGCTGATCTACCTTTCAAAGGGAAAACAATTATGTTCGGAGGTGATTTCAGACAGATATTACCAGTAATTCCTAAAGCTTTAATGGAGGCTATTGTGTTTGTAACAATTAACTCATCTTATCTTTGGGAGCATTTCAAGGTACTCGAGCTTACAAAAAAAAATGAGGCTATTGCAGGATTATGAGAGGAACATCACATAAACGAATGAATTGAAGGAATTCTCTGAATGGATTCTTAAATTGGGTGACGGCCGAAGGCTGGGTGATGATAGTTATGGTGAGATAGTGATTGAAATACCTGAAGATCTTCTAATAATGGATGATAGAGATCATGTCATATCAATTGTAAACACTATTTATCCAAACATTGAAGTTAATTATAAGAATTAGATACTTCACAGATAGAGCTATTCTTGCACCAACACACAAGCAGTGGAGATGATTAATGAATATATGCTTTCGTTGATTGAAGGTGAGAAAAAGAAATATTTAAGTTCAGATACGGTTTGTGAGTTGGAAGGACGATCTGGGATGAATAAGCAACTATATTCAGTGGATTTCCTAAATTCTCTTCTTTGTTCTGGAATTCCAAATCATAAACTGAAATTGAAGATAGGTGTGCCAATTATTCTACTACGAAACATAGATCAAAGCTCTGGGTTGTGCAACAGAACAAGATTGATTGTTACCAATCTTGGAAATCATATAATTGAAGCTATAATACTTTCTGGTAAAATGTTGGAGTAAAAGTGTATATTCCAAGACTAAATCTAAGTCCTTCTGATGATACGCTACCAGTCAAATTCAATAGAAGACAGTTTCGTATATTGATCTGTTTCACGATGACCATTAATAAGAGTCAAGGTCAATCGCTTTGGAAAGTTAGTGTATTTCTTCCAAAGTTGGTGTTTACTCATGGACAACTATATGTTGTTGTATCCATGGTGAAAAGTAGGAAAATATTGAGAATACTCTGTTTGGATGATGATGGAAAAGTTTAACGAGAAACAATAAATATTGTTTATAAAGAAGTATTTAACAATGTGAACTCAAAAATATATCCATAAAGTAGAATAAAACTTCTCCATATTTCAAATATTATTGATTTTGTTTATTTGTTTTGATTTTTTTGGGAAGTTAGATATATATCATTAAATTTCTATTCAAAATTGAACTACATGAAATCAATTATACACAAAATACATATGAAAATTAAAAAAATTATTTTTCAAAAATTATTATGTTTAGATGATCATAATAGTTATTTTAGTAATAATCTTAAAATAATTTAATTAATAATTAATAACGTATATATTTAGCAGAAAAGAAATTGTGATATTTAACTAAATTTTCTTTCTTTTTTATTAAAGATTAATAATAATAATAATAATTTCTCTTTCTAAAATATAATTGCATACAAAATTACATCATGCTTCCAATTATTATTATTTAATGAACTTTTAATAATAATAATAAGGGATTATTAGTGAAAGACACGCGTTTGTATAGCCTAATTATTAATAAATACATTGGTTTAATATAATTATTGATAGATACACAAGACTTAATTTATTTTCCAGCATTACACAGCTCTTTAATCGCGCTTTTAGGAGAGATTTCAGGAACTACTATGCCTTCTATTTCTCACTCCAAATTGCACACTAATGTATAGTAAAGTAAAAGAACATATATCATACCCTCTTATAATATTTACCCTCCAGATGCACGCCAATATACATTATCTTCTTCGTTCTTGTAATTCTCACTCCGAAAGCACACCAATGTATATCAACTTATTTAGTGTTAAAGGATGTATCATTTTTGTGATTTTTTTTGACAAGTTTCCTTTTTATGATTTAAGGAATATTAAATGTACAGTATAAAATGTTCAGTACATTACAATATATTCCTTTTTATTGATTAATTAATCAAAATTAAGAACGATTAACTACATTGTGCACCCGTGTGTACAAATTAAGAGTTTTTTCATTGTTTCTCTACGAAAATTATTTATCGCAGACGAATGTACAATGATGTATCTTCAAAGAAAGAGTCTCGTTTCTCTCCCGGATATTATTTTCTCACATAAATGCACAGTGATGTATATTTATATCAATACTTAATCACGTCCTTTTTATTCTCTCCAGACGATGCACATTGATGTTCATTAAGTATGAGTATTATGAGTAAAACAAAAAAAATTGTATTTATAAGTAATTTTTTAAAACGAATGTACGGTTTAGGAATATCTAAATACATTTTGTACCTAATATGTATTGACTCTAATAATAATAATAATACATTTTCAATTAAAAGAAGTTAGTCAACGTTTTAATTATAGAGAATATGTTGGGGAATAAAATCTTCGGTTGAAAATTTTCCTAAATTCAATTAACTAATGTAACCATATTAATTAAAATCAAAATTACTGAGAATATGGTCAAAAATAAAATCTGCAGTTGAAATTTCGCATAAACTTAATTAACAAATGTACGCATATTAATTAATGTAAAAGAGGGACACGGGGTGAGATCGGTCCCATGAAAATTTGGTGGAACCAGATCCCCTTTTACCCACCTGTATTCAATAACGCAATCCAACGGTACGCAACCCAAAGCTTCCCTTCCCAAAATCGACATCCATGGCTCCTCTGCTACTCCTGTAAATAAATCCTCAACACGAAAGAGAAGATTGCAGCATGAACGGACATTCATATACGAGAAGAGGCGATGAACATTGATAAGGATAAGAACACAGTCTCACTCCCCCTACCGATATAAGCCCTAATTGAGTTCTCCGCCCCATAATCTCAATCCTCATTCCTGCAACAATCACAAACATATATACTCCTACATTGTTATTATCGTAATCTTCATACACTTGGAATTTACAATTTTCTTTTTTTCGCTCTCAGTCTCTCTCACCTACCGACCCTATTTTAATGAATTGATTTTCTACCCTCCAATTTTCCCAATATCAAATCTTTCGGTATTTTCACCTTCTCACCTTGGGCTGAAAACGCAAATTCTGCGATTTCCGTATTTTGTTGAGTTTTACCCAAATGTATAGAGAGATTACACCCACTGTTGCCATTGCTATTCAAGGATTTTGGTTTTTGAGTTCTTAAGTGTCCAAAAATGGTAAGAACTGGAAATATGCAATCTTTGGAGTTCAAGAAGGATTGATTTTCTACGAATTCTAATTTGGGGCTTCAATGGAATCTTCATGATGAGGAGAGCTGGGAGCTTCTGAGGAGAACTGGGTTCGCGGAATCGAGTCGGGTCGCTTCATTGGGTGGATGATGAGTTCGGGTCTCGTGTGCAACGATGCCGTTAGCTGGGTCACTTTCTACAGCATGTATGATTTTGGGTATGTTATTAAGATCCTCAAGCGATCGTACTGTGGGTTACTCTAGAAACTGTTGTACACCGTATTGAGTTTTGAAAAAAATTTTAAAATTTTTTTTATGGGGAAGAATTTGATATATTCTTTAATAAGATTTATCTTGTTGTTGCCCTTTTTCTGCTGGTTATTCTGAATTCCCTTATTTTGAGTCATGAATTGCTATCTTAGATTCATAATTTTGTAATTTTCAACCATTGTAGATTGGCTTGTGGACATTGTGTGATCATGCTGCAAGAGGAAGTTTGAGAGTAGCATTGAGTTGAATGGAATCATGGATGAATGGCCATTGAAATGATGTCTTATTTCATGGAGAAAAATTGTTAGCTGTAGAAAAAAGATGCTGCTGATATAAGGTGATGATGAGCTGCCATATGCCTAATCAATTTTGAATTATTGTGAGCACAATAGAAATACGTATGTGATTTGTTCAAATATTGTATCTCAATGAAACTTTAAGGATTTTCAAGTTGGATTCATGATGTATTGTATATTCATATTTTCAAGTTGGATTCATGATGTATGTATATTGAAAGAATGATAAAATTAATTTCAAAAAGTGATCTAATTAATTTAACAGTTTGATCTAATTAATTTAAAAAAGTAACCTATGCATATTCTGAGTCTCAAATCAAAGAGTTGTTCAATTAATTTTATAAAGTGACATATCTAACTTACTGATGATATATAATTTTTTGTTCACTATAAATTACTTTAATTTTAAAGTAAATCAATTTATTATAAAGAGTAACACCAATAAATAGAAAAGATTATTCACTATAAATTATTTTAATTTTAGAGTAACCCATTTATTATAAAAAGTAAAACAGTTAATAAAAAAGAATAATCTAAAAGATTTTATTCACTATAAATTACTCCCTCCGTCCCGGAAAACATTTCACGTTTACTGTTCCATTGTTTAAGAAAATGTGCACTTTTTGACCAACTTTATTGATTTTGGAGGGTATTGTAGTATTTTTAGGTAATAAAAAATTATAAAATAATGATATGTGTGTGAAAAAGGAGTGACAAATTTGAAATTAAAGTAACTTTTGAGGTTGTTAGATAAAGTGATATTTTATAAAGTAAATCAATTAAATTAAAGAGTTGTTCAATTAATTTTATAAAGTGACATATCTAACTTACTGATGATATATAATTTTTTGTTCACTATAAATTACTTTAATTTTAAAGTAAATCAATTTATTATAAAGAGTAACACCAATAAATAGAAAAGATTATTCACTATAAATTATTTTAATTTTAGAGTAACCCATTTATTATAAAAAGTAAAACAGTTAATAAAAAAGAATAATCTAAAAGATTTTATTCACTATAAATTACTCCCTCCGTCCCGGAAAACATTTCACGTTTACTGTTCCATTGTTTAAGAAAATGTGCACTTTTTGACCAACTTTATTGATTTTGGAGGGTATTGTAGTATTTTTAGGTAATAAAAAATTATAAAATAATGATATGTGTGTGAAAAAGGAGTGACAAATTTGAAATTAAAGTAACTTTTGAGGTTGTTAGATAAAGTGATATTTCCTTTTTTGGGGTGTGAAAAATTTTATGGGACAAACAAATGAGGAAAGTGTGAAAGGTTTTATGGGACAGAGGACTTTATCTAAAGTCAATTTATTATAAAGAGTAACCCAATTAATAGAAAAGAATAACCTAAAAAAATTTATTCACTATAAATTACTTTATTTTTAGAGAAACTCAATTTATTATAAAAAGTAACCCAATTAATACAAAATAGTAACTTAAAAGTCAATGCTCCGTATTTGAATGTAAGCTTGTTTTTGCTCGATTTCAGCTTGGGTATAGTTCCTGTTTGGATTGCTATGAACAGATCCCTGTCAGTTTTAGATGCCACGTATTTGCGAAGCAAGCGCCTAAGCACTCTCATTCTCCTCATCCAAAGCACCTTAATATCCAAAGCACCTTAATAGGCAACCTTGCCTCTCTGGTACCCTTGCGCTTACCTGAAAATTACAGAAATTATAGGTAAAAAAAAAGCACTATATTTGCCTCTGTTTTCTGAGATATGCTCTAAACAAATATACAAAATGAGCACACATAAAATCACAATCAGGAAAATAAGGAATTTCAAGAGCTAAAAACTGAAAAATTTTTGATCTAAAAGATAAAGACGTTAACAATAGAGAACAAATACCATATCCAGAGTGACGTCCCTTTCTCTTGGCTTCCTTCATTCGGCGAGCACGGGAACGAAAGTGGATCTTGGTTGGCTTCCTGATGATGAAACCATCCTTGACCAACTTCCTAATGTTTTGTCCTATATATAACATGAAAGCAGAATTTGAAATTTGTAAAATAAAGTTACGAAGATTAAAGAGAAAAAAAACTGAGTTAACATAGCAAATTTATCAATATAGATTATCAGTAGCAGGCCTGATTACAATCAAAATTTTACTACTACTCATTCTAAAATTACAAGCGAAGTAAAAGTTCAACTGAAGTATTATAGTAACAGGATTGAACAGAAATATCTGTGGTAAAAATAGAGTTTTACCAACAATTTAATAGTCAACATTTCTTGCAAATATCAATTCTAACTAATTAACAACATTTCAATCCTCTCTTATGTGCTACTTTTCATCGCCAAAATCTCTCTCTCTATCTCTCATCACTCCGAATAGCTAATGCTTATAAGCTTTTCTATCATTACATCACCATTCACATAGAAAAATCGGCCATTGAAACTAATCAACTAAAGATAATGTTGATCCAATGATGCAAGGTCAGTATCACACATTTACTGAAAATCCAAAACCATAAGCATTAGATATTGAACAGATCACTAACATTCATGAATTATGCAACAAGATCAGGTGTGATTCCCAACCTCTTCAGCCTTGAAAAGATTGAAATTGCCTTTGAGTAGTCGCACAACTTGCGGGACAACTCAATCAAATTACAATACAAAACCAAGTCTCCAGGCACACGATCCTGTTCCATCTTCTGAAGCCAAGATAATACATCATTAAGGAGGCCCTCTTTCCTGAACTGCGTAATCAGAATGGAGTAAGTATACTTATTTACACACTGATAGAAACAAAAGAAAAATTAAAACCAACTTTGTAACAATCCCTAATTGACATATGGTACAAATCACAAATACACAAACCAAACTTGCATAATACTCCTATTAGTAACTAGAAGTTTAGCAGTTGAAAATACACCATGGTTTATTAAAAGGTATTCAAGGGTCGTTAAATGGGGGAAAAATTGAGAATTATGTGAAGGTCCTGAGATTGGATCAACGTTTCCTTGAGGTGCCACAGATTAAGAGTCTGGTACAACTTGAGCTGAGTGTACGACACGAATGGATGTGGCGCATCGGCACTCCAGAACTTAGAGAAGGCATCATCGGCCTGTGTACCTATCCAAACTGAGAGCTTGTAAATCGCCAGAAATTCTATTCTTATCATCAGCGACGGCGGCTCCTTACAGATGGTACGAGCTGTCTGGTGGGTCGCAAAACAACACATTTGAGAGATTGACACCGTCGAGAATTTTCTACGAGGTATGCCATCTCAGCCGTGGAGATTTCTGAGTGTTGAATTCAAGATTGCTAAATCTGTATTAGTCCCCCAATTCACGCGACCCGTATTTTTAAATCCTAACCCATTTTCTTTTAAGCTCCGGTCCTAAAATAATAAAAAATAGACGGGCATATTTCAGTTATTGTCATGTCATAAACATACCCCTTTCTCTGCTTATGCAATAAGAAATGATATTTATGGGTAATCATTTAGGTTCCTTAATACACGATAAATCATAGAAATTCAAAATCAATTAAAATAGGGAAATTATTGCGTAAATATATATTATCCAAATGTAGATATCATAAATTTGTAAATATACTTAGATCAAAAAATTATTTACAACTTATCTTTATCGAAATTTTTGTTCTGTCTTTTTTACATAAGAATAACGTTCTTCTGCGTTCCTTTATATTATTTGTATGGAGTTTACAAACTCTTACAATTTGTTTTAGTTTATCTAACATTGGAATTTGTATGTTTATACATATATATTTATTTTTCTTATATAATTTTTTTGGTTCAATTAAGATATGATGTGCAAGAGAGTTTGTGGTAAACATCATAGAAGATTATATTCATGATCGAGTGGTTTGTATATATTGAATTATTTTTCGTAGTAACGCGTTGATTATTCGTTATCTGCTAACTTCTTCTTCTTCGTTTTTTCTAAAGGATCTGCCGTACTGCATCATGAGAATTTTGAGTTCAACTTACAAATTTGTAGATTTGTATATACCCCGACGGAATAAACTTATATTGGTAAAATATGAGTGTTACACAATTTCAATTCCCATCAAGACATGCTTTATTGCAGAACGGAATTTATAGTTCCACAAATGAGCATTTTGACTGGAGATCAATTAATTTTTAAGTTTTTGAGAGACAATCTAAGATTCCATTTTTCGATTGAAAAGCTTTCAAAAGGCAACCATGTATCTTCTGAAAATGGCTCATCCAATCGTGCTCAAAAAAACAACTACTAATAGAATTATATTTAGGATGATTGAAGTTTATCATATTTTGCTCTTCATAATTATAAATTTGGTGTTTCATCTTGAAAATCTAATTTATATTTTAAATTCCAATTATTAATTATTTGCGAATTTTAAGTTATTATTGTGTTAATTATTAACAAATTAATCCGATATTTGTCAAGTGATAATGAAAGTTATTAATTGATTGTATCCAATTAAGATAAAATTTATATAATTGCTCATAATTACTTTTCCAATAAATATGTATTAACTATATACTTATATTATTAAATAATTAAACTTAATATAATTTATAACGTCAAATTAAATATAATAATTCAATTTTAATATTACATTTATAATTTTATTGTTATTTCAACTTCTATAATTATTTATAATTATTGAGCAATTATATTAAAATAAATATTATTATATAATCTCATTTATATTTTTCATATATAAAAAAATGAATCAGATTTCAATGTTAATAAATACATTAATAAATTAATAAAATTATAAGTAATTAAAAATTAATATTATAAGATAATAAATAAAATTAAAATTATAGCATCATTCTGGCGCATTGCACGGTTCAATACTAGTATATATGTATTTAATAGTAGATCTTGAGTTTATAAGTATATGGTATATTGCTTAAATCTTTGCATACATTATGGCCTAAATTTTTTTGTCTAAAGAATTAAGGAAAAAGATATTTTATTTAAGAGGTAAAAAGTTTTTTTGGTAAATTAAGAGTTAAATAATCTAATAAAAATTAAATAAATTATATCGACAAAATTGATCAATTGATTACAACACTACAAAAATATTTGTTTTTAAAGACAATCAAAAGTGTGGTTATAGATGATATATTAACACATTCTACTTATAATCACGTTAATTTTTTGTGTGGTCCATTCTGATGTGGGGATAGATCATATCTATTACCACACTTTTATGTGTGAAGAAAAATCATTTATTAACACACTTTTACCTGTTACCTTACTTTAAAATGTGGAGAAAGATTATTTATTAAAACATTTGTATATGTTTTTATAAATTAATATTAAATTTACCTCACTTTAAATTTACCTCACTATCAATATTAAATAAGCTTGATACAAAAAATGAAAAATTATTTATTAAAACATTTGTATATGTTTTTATAAATTAATATTAAGTTTACCTCACTATTAATATTAAATAAGCTTGATATAAAAAATTATTTCTCCCAGACTCGAACACGAGTGTCTCAATGTAATGTTCTTAAATTTCAGTGTGCAAGCCAATTGAACCATATGATTTTATGGTAATAAGTTTTCATCATATAATACTTACACTGTGTAAATGTTTCAGTAATATATTTTCAAGTCTACATTGAAATTCAATTATTGAATGTACTAATTGATATTTAAATCACTTGAGATAAGTTCAATTTAAGAAAAGGAAAGAAAAAAATCATAAGAGATAAATTCAACCAAAATATGATAATTGTTCATTAGAATACTGTGCATTAAACCATACTTGAATAAATTTTAATTGTCTAAAAATGGAGGTCACCATGAAAACTGAATGTCTCAAAATTGAACGATCAACCAAAGGTGACCATAAAAACACGGGGATCTTTAGAAAGAAGGGTGAAACAGCACATGCTTCCTTTACGAAGATTATATGCACGGAAGAAAGGTGTCATTCCATTCTGCAACATTCCTGGATCGTTAGAATGACAGCAACAACAAATTCTTTTTTCACTAACAATAAGTTTAGCTTCCGGAAAACGTTCATTAGTATAAGCGTCTGCAAACCAGTCTGGTATAACCTGCATAAATAAAAAATTTGATCAGGCTTGGAGTCCAATTAGTTAAAACTTCATAAATTTAATCAACTAAAGATGGAAAAATAAGCCAAAGTTGAAAATATACCACTCTTTTTTCTCAGCTTTTGTTTTGGACAGTTCGGTAGTGAACTTTTGAACCTACTTTTGAACCTTTATTGCATCTCTGTTGTGTGACTTCCCGTATGAAGATTTTACGTTTGAAGGAGCAGATGATGAAGTTATTACATCATATACTTCTATTGATGCAGCAAAGTTTTCTGAATAAAGAATTCATAAATTTATTTTTCATATATATATTCACCAAAACAAAACTAAATACATGGAAAACAACCTTTTGTAGATACATTTATAAGCGGAGTAAGAGACTAAGGATCTTTGATCTAGATTCCACTGAGAGCTATAACAAAAGAAATTCAACAACTATCAAAGTGAAATAATAGAGATTAATTCAATGACAATTAAAGAAAATAAACCTTTGGTCTGAGGCTTTCCGTGAGAACCAAATCTCGAAGAAGATACGAACATTTCACGTTCATAAAACATGGAGCAATTATGAATTTCACGCTGAATGTTCCTGCTGAAGAATGTGCACATTGATATTAAATAAACTTGAACAACAAACCGAATATATGAAGTATTTAAATAGTCAATATTACATCGGGTAGAGAAATGATCACTACTTTCAAATTGATCACGATAACATCCAATATGAGGATCAATGAATTCAGGAAAAAAGGGGTCTCTATACTATATACATAAAAAGAAGGAAACAATTATTTAAAGTAAACGCATACGGAAAAATTAAGTAAAACATATTATAATCAATACTCACTGAATCTCCATAGATTGTTAGATTGGGAGGATTTTCATTGCTTGCAGAATCAGAAAATAGTTCATGTGATCTAACATTTACATCTGCAAAGGAGTTTGTTATGAGTTTATGCAAATATATGTATAATACATAATGAATTGAATACAGAATATTCAATAAATTAACTTTCAAAAAACATTACCTCTTATTGGGTATTTTGACATATCTGTTCCATAAATTCAGTCCAGTGAATTTTTTTCCTTCTTTTTTTAGCTTTCTCAGCCTTCCTTTTCTCACTAGTTTTTTCAAGTCTTTCTAATTCCTTGAAGCAATCTTCTACTAAAATTTGGAGACGTGAACATACAACAACAAAACTCAGTTTAAAAATAACACGAACAAAGAAAAGATTCAATAATTAAAAGGACAATTAAAAAATTCAAGAAGGATTCAAATCATAGACAAATGAACATAAAGGAAAAAATTTACAAAAAGACATATAACATAATTGCATGTTGAACAGAGTATAACTTAGATTGTTGCTTAAATTTTCAGATTCAGAATAGGTAAGAAGTTCTGAGATATTAATAATCAAACAAAATAACGGGCAATAAACATACATCTTGAAAAATCTATGAGGAATTGCTGATTAAGAGGCGAAAACAAAGTAATAAGAAAGAACCAAAACAAAAAATACCAGAATGTCAGTAACGAAACAAAACAGAGTATAATTATGAAGTGCGAAATTTCTATGAATATTTTCTTAACTAAGAAAAAAAAGTTTTACAAAACATTTACATGCAATCAAAGTAAACACTTTTCTTAATGTCTAGTGTGGAGAGAAAAGAGATCGTTATACGATTATGATAAAGTAAAGAGGCGTGAATGGAGATCTTGCAAAAAATGAAGAGCAGAAGGCGATTTTGAGATGAGAAGGAGTTTCTGAAGGTAGATCTTGGAAGAAAACATATAGAATTTGTTGATGGAAAACATACCAGTTCAATGGAAAAGGTTGATGGGAAGGAGAGCAGATCACTTTGTTCATGGGAGAGAGAAGGTTGGGTGAATTTTGATGTAATAATGGAGTGGAGTGAAGTTCTGATTACACGTAATAATATCACATGGAATAATCAGATGATTGGGTATTATATTATGTAAATATTTAATTAAACATGTAGAATTAAAGTCTCTCTATAATAAAAAAATATATATTTAGGAAAACAAACCAATAATATGAGAAATTTTATGGATGATTCTACGGTATGGTTCACTTGCGGTTAGTGAGATAAAAATAGGGGGAATGAATATTTTTTTTATAAAATATTTATTTTATTTTATTTAATATTAAAGATCGAATTAAAATGAAATCTAACAATTAAGATAGTCAGGGGCATCGGTGCATATCAGTCGAATTCATAGTTTATAAGTGATAGTGCATAAATAAGAAGGTTTGACATTAATTAATTTTAATTTTTAAAAAGATAATAAACTTTAAAATTGAGTTGTATACAAAACTCAATTACAAATAATGTATTATTTTTACAAAAATTAAACGACTACATTGCAGTTAATTAAAATTATAAATATATATATGACATATATAAGTGTGTACAATAAAATTATAATGGCTAAAATATTTATTATACATTTTTACATAATTATTGAGTGGATAATATGAACACTAATTAACAGTTTCATGATTTATTTTATTGTTATTGTAATTCTTGATCCCGTGTTGATTGTTACTCTTCATCCGGAATTTAAATCATGAAAATGTTAAAATATGAACAATAATTATGCATGTTAAAGCAATTACAGAATAATAATTGTTCTAATATCATGTCAAAAGAAAGAGGCTAAGCAACAACACATGGATAATAAGTTGAAGCAAATAAAAACTAAACTGCATCTTCCAATCTAGCTACCAGAAGGACTGCAAAAGAGGCACCAGTTGGAATGGAAAGAAGCTTAAAATTAAAATAGGTACCAACAACGGCGAATAGATCATCCCAAAGCTTTCTCATTCCGAATTGTAAAATAGTAAGTCCTTCATATCTGTTGCACATGACATTCCGAATTTGATTATCGCTCATAATATCAATCTCACGATGATTCAATAAAGAGATCTTCATGATAATTCAAGCAATTGAATCTAGAAATACCTGGAACAAAATAAATACAATCATGAAAATAAACCAAAAAGAAGATAAATGTTCTAGAATAAAAATATTGTATTTTCTAAATAAAACTTACCATCAAATCATGAATCAAGTTCGAACTTGTGATTTTGTAATAAAAAGAACCCCGTAAAGGAATGTTCTGAAAATATAGATAATACGCACGGGGCACTCCATTCAGAACATGTGTTTGTGTGGCATAATATGGGATATAGTCTACAATAAACAATCATTGGTAATCAGTTGTAAATCTACAAATTAATTTCAAAAAACAAATTGATAGGTTGACAAAAAAATTTTATACCTTTGAAAGGTATAAGACACCGCAACTATCACATATCTTTATAAGAAATCTAGGTTGGGATGGATCATATAGGAATGAAACAAATGTGCCACCAAACTTTTTGAAAAAATCAACCAAAGCACGCCACCCAAATCCAAATTTAGAATACTCTGTGTCGTGAACAATATTCGAATGAATCGTTGATGTGAATGAGATTCAACATTGCAATAATGAACACCATTAATTCTCATAGATTGTGATATCAAGGACGGGATCAACTACAGAAGAAATAAAAGCAGTTAGATGATTTAATTTGTACATCTATCTATGATGATGGAAATGATAATGAACAATCAACATGTATCCAGATTATTATAAAGAAATAAGAAAAATTTACATACCAAATCTTCATTCAACATAGCAACAAAAGACCTTGTGCTTAGAACAGAAGATTCAACGTCACATCCATAGAAATTTTATTAATAATGAGAATAAAAGAGTTTGAAATAATATTTATCAAATAAGTATCTATAAAAAAGAGAGTAGTTAACATACTCTTTATATAACCCATTTTGTTATAAACTTTGAATTTTGGACAACCATCACTTGAGTAGGAAAATGTTAGAATATCGCCTACGCGTAGGTTATTAGCATTGAATAGATGTGTCTAACCATTTGTGAATGCCCACTTTCCATATATACGATCAATTCGAATTTTGAATTCAGCAGCAGAGTTATTCAAAGTTCTACAATCTATTGGTTTAACAATATGCATTCCTTCAGAAATGCTATCATGGAGTACCTATATAGTGAAAGACAGTATGCAATTTTTATGAATCATCTTTGAAATAAGTTACTAAATAGATATATTATTTTCTCAGATTTGAATACGAAAGACAGACTGATCGATCGAATTGCTTTGAGAAACTTCACACAATGAATCAAAGATTGATTCAAAACTCTCACAAACTAAACAAACTCAAGTGTGTGCTAGTGTGTGATTGAAGAACTTTGAAGAACAAGATGTATAGTGGTTCGGCTTATTAACCAAGCCTACGTCCACTGTGATGATGATCGTTTTGTATTGCTTTCAAAGGGTTTTGGAGGTTACATGTGTGTAGTTATACACAGATTACATCATATATATATATATATACACACTATGCAGAATCAGTTGAAACTTATAGGACCATCACGTGTGTGCAACTTCCAGCTGATATTTGGGCAGTTAAACGAACTCATTTTCTGTTACAACAAACTCTAGCTCACAGCTGGCCCTTTGAGCTTTTCATCCTTGTATAGAACGTTCCAGAATATATTCCCAAATACTCCCTACACTAGCTGCAACACACCCTGTCACAACCCCTTCCATATGCATTGATTTCAGTTTATATCAGATATGATCATGCACCCGTTTCTGGTGATTAACATGATCATACATAATTCAACTACAGATACACTCTTACTAATGTTGATCAGGCATTAATGTGAGGTTTCCATCTCAAATCTCCACCTAAACCTCATACTTAAGCATTCATTACTTCACCTTCATCTCACTGTTTTAAAGTCAGCAAACTTCACTTCCACTGCCTTGTTGGGGAGCAGCAAAACTCCCATCACTACTTTGAGAGAGTAGCAGAACTCTTCACTGTCATAGTTAACACATGTTGATAAGGCTCTTGCACAATTCGAACTTCGAAGTAGGCAAGGCATTAGTAAGAAAATCTGATGGATTCTTTTCTGTTCCAATTTTCTTCACAACCACTATTCCATCATCTATCAAATCTCTAATGAAATACAGCCTGATATCAATATGCTTTGTTCGTTCATGATATCCTCGGTGCATAAGGTGAGCAGGGAAGTTTGAGGAGTTTGTTTGGTGGCTAAACGGATTAGTTAGGAGCGGTTGAGCATATGGCTGGAAAGCTTGACACATAAGCTGTTAGTTGGAAGTAGTTTCAGTCAATTTGGTAACCGTTTGATGGATCAAACGGGAGCTCAAATTTGATGCAGCGGATTGGTCCAGTAACTTTGGTAGTTAGCATATGAGTTGTATATAAGCTCTTCTATACATCTTGTTGTATGTGTAATCACCTACACAATCATGTAGCAATAAGATACTCTCTCCATAGTGGATGTAGGCTCGTTAGTGAGCCGAACCACTCTAAAAACCCTCGTGTTCTCGTTTCGTTTCTTCATTCATAGATTAGGATCTATCCTTCAATATTTAAGTTTCTAACTTGGTTTCTTACTTCGATAATCTGCCAAAATCTCATGACAATTATTAAAAATTAGAGTTATATACCAAAAAAGCAGAGAACTCTTAAAGACATTGGGGCGTAATCAAAATAAGAAAGTCATAAGAATTTGGAGAGAAAAGATTGTCAACATACCAATCGATTGTGATGTCCCGATAAAAATTATTTTGAATCAGAAATAAATACCAAAATTTGTAAAATAAAATAGAAGGATTTTTATTAAAATTTAAGAACAAATTTAATGAAAAAAATCATCATCAAGAGGTATTTCACATGCAACAAAATAAACAATAAGTAAAAAAATGACTAACAAAGAATCGAGTTTAAAAAGGTGAGACGACGCAGTTTAAAAAGGGCCTGACATCAAAATGGGCCGGACTACAGAAAATAATTGCTTTTCTATTCCAAATATTTGATATGGATGTATTTATAAGTAATGGGCCTTTCAGTAAGATGGACTTGATTAGGCAAAGAATTGATTTTCTATTTGATAGATTTGATAATGTTGCAAATGAGATGCAATCATTATACAAAGATGTAACAATTAATTTCATTACTAAAACGTACTTTAATACAAACAGAAATGACAATTATTTATTTTATGAAAAGATACAATATATATATATATATATATATTATTTTTTAAATATATATAAGTAAAAACACAAAATAGTAAAAACTTAAGAAACTCAAAAAAAAAAAAAATTGTTACTAAAACCCAAAAACCAAACCACAAAAACCATAAACCCTAAACCCTATGCACTACGCATTAAACCATAAACATGAAATAATAAGTATAAGTACCTAAATGTTACGCATTATATGCTTGTGAAATTTTCGGATAATCAAATTTTGTTTACAGTTATTTTTATAAATTTATTTGATTTTGTGAAACTTAAATTTAAGTGTTCGACGCGCACTTGGTTGACCAGTGCACTTAGACAATCTCAAAAAATAGATTAGTTTCCAATTCGAAAAGAGATAAGCATAAATAAGTATAATATTTAAAAATTATAAACCTATATATTAAGCTTATATCAAAAAAATAAAAAAATAACTAATTTAGTTTTACTCTTTAGTGTCAAAATATGACGCATCGCATTGAATGTTACTCTTTCATCGTATTATGCATTAAATGACTGTTAAGAATTTAATTAGTTTGTAAGAAAATTAAAAGATTTTTTTAATAAGAAACAACTAAATATGACACTAAAATTGAATATGTACAACAATAAATATGGCACCTATTTTAATACATATCGATTTATAATATAATTAGATAATACGAATAAATTGTGTGAAATTAAAAACAACTAAATAATATTTAAAAATTATAAAACTATATTAAGCTTATATGAAAACTTATATAATTCTTAAAGGATAAAGCCAAATGAATTGGCAAAGAAAGAAAAACGACATGTGTGATAAAATACAATACAATATTAAAAAAACTATGAGAGCCACTAGGGTAGGACCAGTTCAACAATATTTCATGGAACCGGATCCACCTCTTTCAATTGGGTTTTCAAGTCTGTAAATTCTACACAAAATCCATTTCAGCAGTCACGAACCGAGCTCCCAAATTAGAATAAAATTCTTCAAACTTCCAATTCTCTCATGCCGACATCAAATTGAAGTCGTCTTCTTCGCCAGAGCCCATGATTGTTATCCCGTCGGCCCCATTCACCGTCAGACCTGTCTCCAAATCGGTTGCTTCCTGCCAGTCACTGTCGGACGTCCGCGCCATGTCGTCACCTTCTCTGAAAATTAAAAAATGGCTTCTCTCCTTCTCTCCTTTCTGATCCGACTTCAAATTATTTTTCACAATTGATGAGTATTCAAGTTTTTGTCCATCTTAAATTGTGAAAGCTGCTTCTCGTGATTTCTGTTCGAGTTTTTATGGTGTTATGAATTGATTATGTGCTTCAGTTTGTTGTAATTGTATAGGTCGTAATGTTGATTTGAGTGTCAAGGCACTTTTGGGGGGACTTCTGATTTTCTATTTTAATTATGTTCAGTGATAGGGAATGTAATGTTGCATGTTTCAATTGTAGTAATTAAATTGCATTTTTGATAAATTACTGAGTGTTTCATCTGTGCACTTCATTTAATGGTTTGCAGCTTGAATTTATGTTGTTTTAGCAAGTTGTTACTTGGCAATTTTTCTATCTAGCTTGTTTAATTCTAGTGTGATGGCCCTCGTATTCATGAAGAAAGTGTTAGATTTGTATACTAAAAGTCTTGCTTTTGTATTAAACAATGTTTTTAACGATTTTATTTGAAATGAGAATCACATGATCAAATGTTTTTGCATA
Organism: Pogostemon cablin; assembly: GCA_023678885.1. NCBI lineage: Eukaryota > Viridiplantae > Streptophyta > Magnoliopsida > Lamiales > Lamiaceae > Pogostemon > Pogostemon cablin. Next base: position 8,075,860 of record CM043008.1, on the reverse strand, counting down.
TTATAAATTGTTTATTTATATTTTTGTGCAAAAGTCCATTTACTTTATATTGTAGATAATATGTTGTGCGACAACACGCAGAAGATCATATTATCGGTTTCCTTATAAAGTATAAACAGATGCTCACAACCGAGATAGATGGGGAGTATCTATTGGTATGGTTGTAGTGTGGTTTGATATTAGCTTGTCTTGACCATAGAACCATATTAGTACACTGCTTTGTGTATTGAGTAGGACCGCCTGATATCGTTCAACTTGTACTGTCTATATAGAAGAACTTGATCTCTGTTATTATGGATGTTCTTGCTCTTAATCCCTACACAATAACCTCGAGACGTAAGGCAGTATATATTTCTTTGATTCATCAATGGGTGAGATTTAAATGAATTAAATCAACAAACTCAGTGAGTTAGGAAATAGTATTGTCTCTATGGTGTGCTGTTGATTGTAAAAGGAATCCATGTCCGTCATAGGTTGATGATGTCCCCTTGAGGAGCTCATAAGGTTTATCATGTAAATATTGCAATTGGATTAATTCCGGCATGATAAAAAGGTTGAGTGGTACTACTCTAGGATGAGATATTAATTTATTTGAGTTTCAGTAACTTAATTAATTAATGAGCATTGTATATCTTAAACATGGGGAGACTTTCGGGCTCATAATAAGGAGCCCAAAACATAATATTGGGATTGGATGGGTAGTGCAGTAATAATATTTTAGTGGACTATATTATTATTATTGTGTTTAATTAAAAGCTTTGGGCTAAGCTTGGTTAATTAAATCCAATTGAGGCCCAATCCAATTTCTCCTCCTGGTCCCTGCTCTAACCCAATATAAAGTCATCTCAACTTCTGGATGCCCTATTCATTGCGCTGTTTCAACGTGAGAAAGCAGGGAGAGAAGCAGATTGAGAAATCCTGTAGATTGTTGCCCACACAACAGCAGAATTCGACTTGGGTCATACAGCAGAAGATCAGAGGTGTTTCACTACTGCTCATCCTCTAAATCAACCCAGAAGAAAGGTAAACGTTTAGTTTGCTTCCACTGTAACCGTTTACTTGAATTCCTAACGATCACGTTGAACCAAACGATTTAAAAGCCAACAGAAAGAAAGCAATCACTTTTTCAGCTTCAAAGATTTGAGCTATTGTCCTGTAATTGTTATATTCTTATTATTATCATTAGCCAATGCTTTCTTTTTTCTCTATGAGCATAAGCTCATGGTGTACTCCATTATGTGACTCATTTTACATGTTTTGTATCTTATATTCTTATTATTATCATTAGCCAGTGCTTGCTTTTTTCTCTATGAGCATAAGCTCATGGTGTACTCCATTATGTGACTCATTTTTCATGTTTGTATCTTGAAGACCACTGTATTTTATGATACATAGAAGGAATCAGTCTCGGTACCCTAATTAATTTTTTTATAATAGTTTTTTGACTTAAATTCCATCAGAATTTAATGAAATTAATTAAGTGTACTGATTTATGATATATACACTACATACAGTGATCTATCAGAAGAGTAGGGATTCAAAAACTTGCTGGTTATAAGGAATGGTCAGGCACATTTCATGATCGGATCCAAACTCCTCTTCAGCCCATTGGAGCAGGGATAAGAACTCAGGTCTGAGACATGGGTAGAATGTATGTTATCCCCTATGTATGCCAAAAAGTGGCCTTTGGGGATCCAATGGCAACTCCTTTTCAGTTTCGTACCTGTTTTTCTTGCCCAAGCTGGAGCACTTCATGATCTGCTAGATCATTGCTTTTTGTGACACCTTGTTTGAATTTTTTATGGCTAATTTTTTTAAAAAAAATATTGTTATTTTGATGATGATGATGACGACGGAAGAGTTTGTAGTAGTTTCTCTCGTTGTACATTCACCTTGCTGTAAATCTATTTGTTGTGAGAACTAATTGAGAGATTATTTGAATTTGAAAGTATTCATCTTTTTATTGTTGCTTTTGTTGTGGTTGATTGATTTAAATTTCATTGAGATGGCAAAATAGTTTTGATTATGTAATTATGAAACTAGTGCAGAATAGCTAACATTTTGATTCAAGTGAAAGTATGAACAGTGCTTTAATACTTCTGTGATTGTGCTCTCTAGGTCCTTAATTCTAATGGTACATTTTTAGTTGAGTACTTTGATCATGGTGTGGTCATTGTTCATTATAAAGCATTGACACACCTTCTTGGGAGAAAACTTTATTTTCTAAACAATACATAACTTTATTTAAAGAATACATAACTTTATTCATAAGTAATCATAACTTTATTTAAACAATACATAAATCAAAAAGTAATCATATTAATTCCAAAGAATGAACTAATTAATTTTAAAAAGTAATCTAATTAATAAAAAAAAGAGTAACCTAAAAGATATTAACCAAATAAAATAATATTTTATTTTGTGAAATTCTGAAAGAAATTAAAGAGTAACCCAAATTATTAAAAAGAGTAATCCAATTAATAAAAAAGAGTAACCTAAACGATGTTAATCAAATAGAATAATATTTTATTTTCTGAATCCGAATTTGAAATTAAAAAGTAACCCAAATTATTTAAAAGAGTAACCCAGTTAATAGGAAAAAGTAACATAGTTAATAGGAAAGGAAAACCTAAAAAATTTTGATAAAATAAAACAATATACAAAATAATTATATAAAGAGTAATCAAATCCATTATAAAGAATAACCCAATTAATAGGATAGAATAACCTAGTTAATAAGAAAGAGTAACATAAAAATATTTTTTTCAAAGGGTCTTTGTGAATGTGATGGATATTTTTTTAGTTGTACGTATTTGGTGATTTTCCAGGGGAGAAGAAGCCCATCTCAGAATCTTGGTTATGAGAAATCAAAGTGGCCAATAGAAATGGATCGGTTTGGAAGTTGGAGCAAGTGAACCAATTGCAAAGGATGGTTCCATAAGGTTAATGGATAGAAGCAGTGTAAACAGAGTGAAATGGAGGGCGACATTTGACTCATTTCCAAATCAGATTATAAATTGGAAATTGTTTGTGGGATTAAATTTTGACAACCTAAAACACAAGAAAGAAATAATGTAAATTCAAAAATCTCGAAAGAAAATAAACTGGACTCCGATCTAAGTGTGAAAAATTTAGTATTAAATTTCTTTCAAATTTCCTTTCGATTGGACGAATTCAAAATCACCAAAAGTGTGAAGAAATTACTCATTTCTTATCGAATACGTATGATTTTCCACTCAGCTCTTCGGCGGTTTCACAAACAGAAGGGCCATCGTGTATCGAACCCACCCTGAATAATTGAACCGGCCTGATGAAACTCCAGATCCATCCAAAACCCGCTCGGTTCTCCATGTAATTGAAGAAAGGTAGAGTGGAGATGAATTCCACAATACATCTCGGCGATTCGCAGGCTAAACCCATCACCGTGGGCCGTGATAATCCGCAGTCGAACAACCGACGGCGCTACAGCCTTCGAACCTTTAGTATTTTCTACCTTCAGTCTTAACAGACCTCAACCCTTCTTGGTTCTTACTCCTCTTCAAATTAGGGATTGGAGTAGGAAATTTAAACTAAGTGAATATCATATTATTGCCCACTTATATCTGCAGAGAATATAATTGAGAGAGAGAAATTGAGAAAGTAAGAAAATACAAAGGCGGGTCAATGAAGGCTTCCACAATTAATTCCAAAGAGGCAGAAGATGTTGATTTCCAAGGCTATTGAGATCGAAGTAGCTGTGGCGGACTTGTCGAAATACAAAGCGAGATTTTGACCCGCGTTGGAAAATATGGTATGGACAATCCGGTCCTACAAAATTTGAAATTTAAGCCCGTTCTATTCTAGTCTTTGTCAAAAACTATATATCATAATAAAAACATGTAGTTAAAATTTATTTTGTTCTCAATAAAATAAATTAAAATAGTAATAACATCATGAGAATAAAAGGGATAATCCAAATGAAATAGAGAAGAACATCAATAAGAATTCATCAAATAAATATCAAGAACGATGTCGAGGAAGCTTTGTTATCCTGAAAGGGAAGAACATTGGTGATGACTTGAGAAGTTGAAATAGAATGAGATCACCCTCAACAACATTCAAATCTTTCCAAATAGTTGTCACACCATAACTAATAATAATACGATGTTCTTATCTAAAAGGCATTGCTGATCAAATATGATCTCTAGAAATCAAGTGAGCCTCACGGTGTTTAAGCGTAGATGGCCGATGCGCGTTTTCTTTGCATGCAAAATTAATCCCCAAGTATTAAGGATATCAGTTGCAGCTTAAGCAAGCGACCAAGTTAAATATCGAACTCAAATGACGCGTATTATCAATTTAATTATAAGCTAATTAATCAAGACTTACGTTGGCAATAAAGTTTTGAATTGATTATGAACTACTAAACAATTAATTAAATAACAAATAAAATAAACAAGGAACTAGGAAAATACGAAAGTGAATCTACCTTGTGGAATATGGACGCATCACTAAGCCACTTAAATCTACTCTATAGACACAAGTAAATATGTGTGTAATATGTGTGAATAACCTTGGAGCAAGAGATATAATTTCACCTCCGCTTTTTACGTACTATCAGTATCAATTATTTCTCGTGTAGTACTTAGTACTCTAACTCGATATGATCTCCCTTTATATGTACTATAAACTTACCCTCTTTATCCTACTTATCAACCTGAATCCAATTCAATTAATAAGTATTCATATAAGATAGTTCTACTGAAGTTTAGGAGTCTCATCACTTAGAATCATAACATGGAATCCTGTTCAGCAGTAAACGCGCTCAATCAATAACCAAGATGAACATTCAGACTCTATTCAACAGTTAATGATACACAAAACAACTCTGAGTATGAATTAAAAATGCAGTCTTTTATAAAATAAATCCACAAGTAGTGTTGTACGGACACGAAAGTTCAACTAATTTATAAAAACCTTCAAAACCCTAGATCTACCAAAAAGGTTCTAGCCTATGATGTTATGAAAAACAATCATGGGGGTTGGATAGATCTTACTCATATATCTGGAAAATACAAGATAAATTAGAAAACGATAAAAATCCTAGACATGGGCATCGTCGCGTCCTTCTCCATCTTGAATCCTCCACTTGATTTAATAGACGAATCTTCAAAGTGATGGATGGATGGAGGAAAGGATGTGGATGATGGTTGGGGGTTATCCCCCCTTGTGGGGTGTAGGATGATTGTGTTGTGGTTGCTCTCACATGAATAATGATGTAAAATACATATAGGTGTGAGAAGGGAATTAAATAAGGAAATAAAAGATATGGGTGAATCATGGAGGATTATGTGATAAGGAGATTAATTGTGTTCCAAGAAATAGGTAATTTTTGGAAATTTTTGAAAATTCTCGGAAATTCTTACTAACAGTTGCGCGACTTCACAATTTTGTGCATAACTTCCTCGTCCAAACTCCGATTTTATTGATTCTTACGCTCACGTGATCCTATTTTCCTTGGATTTTTATCCATATAAGGATCTCACCAAAAGTCCAACATTTGAAGATGTAACAGGTCATGTAAATTGGAACAATCATGCTGAGTAGAAACAGCTTGCGCGACGTCACCATTTCAATCGTAACTTTCTCATTTGGACTCCGATTGAGGTGTTTCTTACGCCAAAATGACCCACTCTTCTGTGGCTTTTCAATCATTTATCACACTTATATTTTTGAGCTCCACACAAATACAGAAAAATTACACAAGTTGGATGTTCGTTTTTCAGCATTCTTTCTCCAACTTTGCACTTTTAATCATTTTTCCATCTAAAACATAATAAAACACCTCAAATGCACTTTTTTCTCACATATATTAACTCTAAAACAGTTGTGCTAATATATGACAACAATTCTCATCGAAAATGTGTTAAATTGAACACTAAAACATGCTTATTTCACTCTCATCAATGGCTTCAGAAAAATTGAAGTAAAAATACGAGGAAGAACCTTAAGAAACACTTAGACAATGAGTAAAAAATATATATAATGTTATAATAAATTTGAAAAAGAAATATCATACAAAACATTAAGATACCATGGCATCAAGTAAAAGATCAGAGTCGGAAATTGTATAAATAAATGCCTCCAAAACCACAGGAAAAATTATATAAGACATCCATGGCACATTTTTCACATCATCTATTGAAATAGGTGGTGCAAATATGGGGAGATCATCTGATAATTTTAAAAAATATATATAAGTGAAAATTTAGACAATAATATGAAATTTTATATTTAAAAATTAAACATAAAAGATTACCGTACCAATAAATGGAACTGAACAGCCAAATGAATCATAAATCTTGAAAATATATTTCATACAGCAAGGATCATAATATAAAGTAAAAAATATGGTTCCACGAATGGAGTAAAATCTAACAAACGATGACCATCCAAATCCAAGTTTTGAATCTTCTTCATCATGTCGAATGAATAATCCATTACAAATATCAAATACAGACTCTAATTTGGCTTCATGAATTCCATTCATAACCAAATTATTACTAATAGATTCAGGAAGAACTTGTAGTCATTTATAATAAAACAAAAATTCAATCAGTTATTAGACAAAGATAAAATAAATAAACACAATATTTCAATATGCACAGTAACAAAGAAACAACTAAGAACTGAAATTAGTAAAACAATTATTATGACAAAGATCAGAAATCTTAAAAATTTATATGTAGTACCAAGTCCTTTTGGAGATTTGCAATAAAACATCGCCCTCGTAACTCGAAAAAACATCCACAGTTCACTATTTAAAATGAACAAACATAGATTCATGACAAAGTAAAGAAACTTATTGAAAATACACAAATGAAAAATACATAATATTAAGCCAAGTATATTAATCAAAATCATGGAGTTTTCACCCTTGAGAATACCACTAGAATCATACACCTTAAAACACTGGATTACATTGTATGAATAACAAAACGCTAAAGTGTCATCAACATTAATAGAATTATCATTATATAATTCAGACCACCCCATGGAAAAGGTGAATTTTTCCAATCATTGATCTACATTAACCTCCCATTTTGATCCTAACGGGTTGATCAATGTGAACCTAGGATATAGTTGTATAGACATTTCATCAGACCATTTTGAATCAAGCTTTTAGATAACACCAAAAAAATATGTTAATATATTAGTCTATAAAAAAAATAAAACTTAATCAACATGTTAGTATTATAATAATGTATAGTTCATTACCAAATAAGATTTAATTTCAGGGAGAAAATGATGGTGAATCTTAATCATGAAATCGTAGGTTTAGGAGAATAAAAATCATCAACAAACCAACCATACTTATGATCCTGAGCTCTAACAGAAAGATTTGCAGAAAAAATTATATAAATTAATAAGTAAAGAAATAAGATAATAGTTTTCACTCAAATAAGAGTCTTATAGATCATAATATTATTTTATGAAAGATTAAACCTTCCATGTCGAAGAATACTGGTATAACCTGTAAATAAAGTGATGGTAAAATCGATGAAAGCATAGAATTCCAATGTAAAAATGAATATAACATATAAAATGTTGAAATATAGATTGCACAGAGGTATAAAGTAGACAAATAAAATTATAGAAGAGGTGTTAGAAGGAATCAAACATGAAATATGAACAAATTCTTAACTTTTCAATGTTGACTCCTGTAGTTCTTCCTATAATGCTTATGACGTAGAATTGCAAGAATAATATATATATATATACACAATACAATTAAATTAGAGATTGGAGATCTTCGTATAGACAATTAAAACTATTTGAATCAATAAAGAAATTAATTGATTGATTCTATAATTGGAATTAAATTTTCCTGCAGTCAATGAATCTGTTTACTTAAAATTTGAGATCTTTTGTTATTTCTAATAAAAAGAGTTTAAATTGTGAAATATGTGAAATCTTAATTATGTATATGACAAATAATAATTATATGAAAATATAAGGAAATAATTATAAATCAGATTGTTTGAATATATCTTAAAATTTAAAAGATATATGTATTAAGAGATCATCAACAACATCATCATATATTTTATTATATACTTTAATATATATCATAGATGACCAAAGTTTAAATTAATTAAATTTTTTGAAGACCCATTCAAGGTGAAAATGGGGTTGGATTCCTTCTGAAGGTAGGAGTTCGTTAAAGGAAGTACTGTTAAGGTATTTTTGTTGGTTCTACACAAAGTGCATCTCTTTATTTACCATTCCTACTTTAATAATAGTTCGAATATATTAAAAAGGTCGGTTCAGTCCAGGAGGCTAGTTTGAAATCTAGATTCCCAGAGGTAAGAGCAATCATTTTGTAAGTAAATAGATTGGAAGTTTTCAAATTAATATACATAAAAAATTGTACATAAATATGTTAAATAAAATGAATAGATTACCATGTGAGCATCGGTTCTTCATTGGATAATATTGACTTAAATCTCTGCATTAATCCAGAAACATAAGTAATATAATTCTAATCTGCAAAAGATATATGATAAGGGTAAAATAATTTAAGAAAATAGAATAAATGTACAAAATTATATACTTAAATTATTTTTGAGATTCAACTTAAATTATTTTTGAGATTCAACAATATAATACAGCAATATGGAATTAAAATAATTGCAAGATAATATTATAATTGAAGATATGGTTTATAATTAATTTGACAATTAATGCAGAGTTCCAAAATATATAAACAATTTAACAGATAGTAATTTTGATGGAATAAGTGATAAAAGGTTTATATGAAAATTAAAGAACGTGAAAATAACAAATATAATATAAAGGCAAAGACTAGAATACAACTGTCCTACCAATTCCAAAATGTACAACCTCCTTCCTTCACCTTCAGTGTGTGTTTTTCTTTTTATTTAAACTGTTGCTGTTACTTTTTTTTTATTATTTTTTTTATTTTTTATTTATTTAATTTTAGGGATATAATTTTAATTTTACTCTTGTGATTTGAGGTATAATTTATCCATATGGTTTAGGGTTTAGGGTATAATTATAAATTTACCCTTGTGGTTTAGGGTATAATTTATCCCTGGGGTTTAAGGTATAATTATAATTTTACCCTTGTGGTTTGGGTATAATTTATCCCTAAGGATTAGGGTTTAGGGTATAATAGTCATTTAAATAAAATAAATTTAAAATAAAATAAAAAACAATATTAATGAAGGAGTGAGAATTAATTAAGAAGAGTGGGGACCAAGGGTGTACCAATTGAATTGGTATCCCTGATTGTACCCTAGTCCCTCTCTGATATAAAATATACATTGAAATTAAAGATATAGTTTAAAAGTATTATGGAAAAATTATATATTGAAATCATGAACGTATTAGATAAACTTGGGTATTAGATAAACTTGGTATAATATGTTGAAATTGAAATAATACCTTCAAATAAAAGTTAAATATTTCTGTAAATAATTGTATACGTTAGTTAAATGTAAAAGGATATTTTCTTGGACAGTAATGGAAATACTAATTTTACATTAGTATCAAAACATAGTTAGAATAAAGAGAAAACTAAGTTATATGATAAAACAAACTGGCCAAAATAATTATGACAATAAAGAGGCCTAATTATCTTCAAAACATGGATGGATTGGATTATCAGCAGTAAAAGTCTTCGACACATGCAACTTAATCGGTAAATAATCTAGAACATCATACACAATAGTTGTACCAACTTCAGCAGATAAGAGATTCCAAACTTTAGATATTCCATACTCTACAATAACTTTATCACCTTTCAGAATGGATATAACATTGCAGATATAATATTCAAAGAGAATCTAAAACTCAAAATGATCAAGAGAAGAATACTGTTTGAAAAAAGGATTGAAGGAGACTGGAAGAACCTGAAGACATAAAAAAATATAATCAGTATAATTTCCATTATGAAAAAAAAAAGATCAAATATTATGAAATACCAATATGAAAACATATGTACTATTCTATCAGATACACAGTATCGAATTGAAATAGTGTATTTAAAAGAAAGAAGAACTCGGTTGACATGAGAATACATAGGAAAGTCATAACAACACGGATTCGTGTTTAGGACAGGAAGAGCACTCAGAGATAAGATATCTAAACCAATAAGTTATAATCAGCTTAGATTTATAAGAATTTAGTATAATAAAGAATATTTAAGAATTAATTCAAAAGATAGACAAACCATTAAAGTGAATGTGAAATCCAATCAAATGGACAGCCTAACCACGAACTTGGGAGAAGTAGAATCAAAGTAAAATGTGGCAAACTTACAATTCCAATTAGAATAAAAATCAACCAAAAAGGCCAACCATATCCAAATGTCAATTCTTCATGACCATAGTTAATGTAAATAGTGTTCCGTCGTCCATAGATTGATTCAACATAGTAAGAATATTATGATTTATGGTGAGCAGCAATTGATTTAGGAACAATCTGTCAAAGTCAATAATAGATACATAAATGAAAGATGTTAATATCCCAAAAAAATGAAAGTTGATAATTATGAAAACAAATCTAAGAAGCATATAGATATAAATTACCAACTCATTAGTAAAATTAGGGGCGAAACATCTCTTCTCCAATTCAGTGTAATTGTCAGGATTTCCTGTTTGAAATAGTATATTGTGAATCTTAAAAACTAATGGAGAAAAATATTAAATGAATTATGAGATATACCTTTGGGTAAACCGGAAATATCATAGTGATTGAAGTTAAAAGTACCATCAAAATTATATGAAAAAGTTGAAAAATTGCCCAGAGACAGATTATTAGCGATTCAGAATGCAGACCACCATCATTGAAAGTCCATAATCCATCAACACGTTGAATTAAAACATGCCAATTAGCTTCATTCTTATCATACAAAGTGCAAAGGAACTCCAATTCAATGTACATTCTTCTCGTTCATTGAGAGAAAAGCTTTTGTTTTATTGACAAAAAAACGTAATCAATTACAAAATGTGATAACAAATAAAATTTTAAGAAAATAACTAGTTGAAATTATAATACAGAGATTAGATGTGATTTAAATTCATGAATTTCAGCATAAATATTGATAATAATGTATTCCATGAATAAGTCAAAGAAAAATAACAATCAAATTTAAGAAACAGAGTCCGAAAAAAATTCCATCAACACGTTTAATTAAAACCTATCAGATAGCTTCATACTTATGATACAAATAGCAAAGGAACTCCAATACAATTTACATTCTAAAATTCCATTAACACGTTTAATTAAAACCTGACAGATAGCTTCATACTTATGATACAAAGTGCAAAGGAACTCCGATACAATTTACATTCTACTCGAACATAGAGAGAAAAGCTTTTATTATATTGAAAAAATAAGAAATCAATTCCAAAATCAGATAATGAATGCAAATTTAAGAAAAAATCTAGTTGAAACTACTATATAGAAATCAAATGTGGTTTACATTCATGAATCTGCAACAAAAATATTGGAACAAAGAAAGGAAAAACTAACAGTGTAGAATACTCACATATGTTGAAGATTCGGACTTCATTTCAGAATTTACAATATAAAGGAAATCATATGAATCTATAGAGTAATACATGTCAAGAAATTTTTCGAAAATGTTCCTTGAATGATTAAATAAAAAAATTAATGATTAGAATGGATGAAATCAATAGAATCACATATAATTCTACACATAAGTATATAAAAGAAAACTAGCCTTCCATTTTGATAAACGTTTAAAATTCACTAATATCCTGAAACCTGAAATCAAAAAATCAAGTTTAGCAGCGAATCGAAATAAATCTTTAGATTTGAAATTAAAACAATCTGAATCCATATGAACGACGATCCTTGTGCAAAACTCTAATAAGAAAATAAAAGAGCAATGTTAGCAATGAATACATATAACTCTTTCGATTTAAATTAACAAAATCTAAATCCAAAACTGTATTTGGATTTAAAGATCTCTATTTGAATAAAAAATTAATCATTCCACCCGATCAGATTAAGGCAAAGATATTTTTCCGAGAAATAAAAATATAAAAGGTTTGGCATCGTCAGCGAATATTAACCATAGGGCAAATGTTAAGATTAACTCGTCTAAACAGTAAGATCAAAGCATTCACCGAATTTGAGAAAGATGATGATTCGCGACACTAAAGAAGAAGAGACCTGAAGAACTAACGAAAAATTTAGGGTTTGAATAGAGTTTTTTTCACGGCACTTTACTTATTTACAAATAAGTTCAAATACTTTGTTTAAATGACATAGAATGCATCAAGATACTTTACTCAAAATTGTGCCCATACGATCAACAGTGTAGATGAAATGCTAAAAAACAAATGGACAGGATTGACTAAAAAAAGTCAAAATTGGTCAAAATTGAAGCAAAACATTTTGCTTTTATATATATATAGATAGATATATAGATTAATCCTTACTTTAAAAAAATTGCAAAAAAGGACATCAACTTTAAGTATTATTGAAAAGCGCACAAAATTTATCAAAAAGGAACCACACTTTTAGTCATAAATTAAATGCGCTTTGCAACAATACTTAAATGTAATGTTCTCTTTTGCAATTTCTTAAAAGTGGAGATTAATTTGCGATAAGAAAAAGTTTATGGTTTTTTTCACAATTAACTCATAATTTATAAGAGGGATAAAAAGTGACAATAATTTAATGAAAAATGATACTCTGATCGATGAAAAAATTATATCCTTTGCAATTGCCTGCTTATAATTTAACTGTATATTAATGTGAATACGAATAGATTATAAAGACCATTTTACAGCTGAATTTGAGTTCTATTCACCCTAATTTATATCATTTGATTTGATTGTAAAAAAAAAAAAAAAGTTATATCACCTGATTTGATTATATGATCTCACACAAAGTTTTTAGAACTCAAATAAAACAAAGAACAAAATGCGAATAGTTTACGGCTCATAAAAAAAAAAAGAAGCCTAAAATTTAAAAATGTCAATTGATTTCTCATACCTATAAATTTTCCCTATTATGTTTACTTATCACCAGAAACAACTCAAAAAATGTTTCCCTAAATGTGTTTTCTTTTCTGTTTCACCATAAATAACACAAAATCATCACATATTTGCTTTGCATCACCTCCTGAATATGAAAGCTCCCCTCACCACCTCAATCGGAATCGTACTCTTTGCTCATCCTCTAGTATGGATGAATCATCTAACAATCCGTCTTACAAGGTAGAGACCGTCATCTACAAGACTCTCTGAAAAGTTCCACATTAACTCTCGATATCCTACACACTCCCTCTTGCTCCCCCTACAACTCCATTTCTAAGAATCTATAGATCATTTATTCATGGTATAGGAAAGCATTCCAAAGTTATCAAGTTAGGGCGACAACATCACAGTGAATTCACTACTATAACAAAAAAAAAGTAACACTAAATTCCAAGAATAAAGATTAAATCATGAAATAATAAATGACGCACAAGATTTTACTTTGTCACAATTGCACATTAAACATTGCCATGTATGACTATCTAACTTCATCAAAGATCTCAACCGAATGAGACTATTCAATACTAACTACCAAAGACCAAATTCAGTTTAGATTATATCAACGTGAAAAAGATACGTTGCCACTCTTAAAACTTCAAACTTCTTAGCTTAGAATGTAGTACAGATATTATTAAAGAGATTTCGCTGTCGAATTTGATTTTATTCCGCTGTCGAATTTGATTTTATTCACCCTAATATCCGATTTCATTGTATAATCATAAAAAAAGTGTGATTTGGGTGAAACCACTCCCACCAAATGAATTGGTGGAACCTGTGTTCCCCACCCTTATTAATTAATTTCTCCTCCTTCATTAATGTTGTTTTTTATTTTATTTTTAAATTTATTATACTTAAATTACTATTATATCCAAAACCTAGGGATAAATTATACCCTAAACCACAAGGATAAAATTACAATTATATCCTAAACCCTAAACCCTAGGGTGTGGTAAAATTATAATTATGTCCTAAATCCTAAACTCTAGGGATAAATTATATCATAAACCACAAGAGTAAAATTACAATTATATCATAAACCCTAAACTCTAGGGTGTGGTAAAATTACAATTATATCCTAAACCCTAAACCCTAGGGATAAAGCATATCATAAACCACAAGAGTAAAATTACAATTATATCCTAAACCCTAAACTCTAGGGATAAATTATACCCTAAACCACAAGGGTAAAATTAAAATTATATACTCCCTCCATCTCACCCAAAGAGTTAATTTTTGTCATTTTGGTCGTCCCACCTAAAGGTTCTCATTTTCTTTTTTACACACATAGGACCTACACACCCCCTCTAATACAATTAAAATATGGGTCCACACTCTCAATAATACAACTGCCCACTACACATTAAATAATAATACTCCTTAATCCACGTGACAAAAAACAAAAACAACCCTTTGGGCAGGGCGGATGGAGTAAACCCTAGAGATAAAGTATACTCTAAACCACAAGGGTAGAATTACAATTATAACATAAACCCTAAACTCTAGAGGTAAATATACCTAAATCTCAACGGTAAAATTACAATTATTTCCCTAAAATTAAAAAAAAATGAAAAGAAATGAAAAAAGATTAAAATGAAAAAATAAAAAAAGGAAAAAAAACGTAGCATTGTAACTGTTCGAAATTGGGGTAAAATTGGGGTGGGGGCCACGGTTGCACAGATTTGAAAAAAAAAACCTGGTATAAGCTGGTCATTACCCTTAAAATAATAAAGTTTTACAACTCAAATAGAAAAACTTTCAATAACAGATGAATAATTCATGGGCTCATATAAGTAAACAAGCCTATAATTAAGAAAAAAAAAACCAGAGAAAGAAAAAGAAAAGGGGACAAAGAGGTATTATCATTCACAGCGTAGCTGGTTTGAATAACGCATAGAGCGAAGAAAAACATATACACATACATACAAGTAAATTGATCCATTCCTGTTTCCACAACTGAAAACATATTTCCACAAAAGTGTTTCCTCTTCACCATAAACAGCACAAAATTATCTCTGACTCTCTCTACCTCTACAAGTTTCTTGCAAAGAATCTGTAGGAAATCATTTGATCCTTCATTAGGACACCAATCATGAGTGATGAACTTAGGGTGACAACTCTGAAACAGACAATTCAAAAGGGTATTACAAACAGACTGCGATGCAGACAATTGCAAACTTTCCACACACAATTGCGAACTTTCCACTGCTGGTAAGGGTTTAAAATCCAAGTCTCTCTCCACCATTCGCATATAATTAAAAGAGAGGGAAATATTAATCCGAGACAAGCTCAAACAAGTCAGCAATTGATTCAACTTGCGGAACCATGTAGCACTACCACGACACCGCAGTACAGTAATATCAGATTCTTCCCATTCTCTTGAAGCTGTTCTAAAGGAGAATGAAGGCAAGTTTTCACCCACAAATTTAAACTTGCGAATATTCGGAACATCGCATTCGACCCTCAACATATTATTATGTTTAACACATAAGTACTCAAGCGAAAGGCTAGAGAGTTTCATTCCTTTGACATAGTATATCCATAAAAATGACAAAGGGTTAATTCCTTCAAAAAAGGAAATTTAAACAACAGATGACTGAAAAATGCATTATCTACTTCCACATCACACAAGAACAAAGACTTGAGCTTAGATAACCTGTACACAATGATTGGACCATCAACAACCGATCCCAATGTCCACAACCCTTGCAATGTAAAATTCTCAATTAAGGGGCAGCTGGAAACTATATCCCATAATGTGTCATTCTTTACATGTACATCCCGAAAACTAAGAGATTTAAGTCCTGCACATTTAACCTTTCTTTCTTCCCCTAACTCAATATCGAGCCGACCAAATAAAGATAATCTGATAAGTGTTTCGGATACGAGCACCTCACGTGGTACAAAGAAAATTCTAAGACCGAAGTGGAGTTTTAAATTGAGATCTGAAGCACCCATTTTAATCGCTTTCACAATAAATTCTGCAGCAACTTTCATATATTTCTCCCCCAATTTATAGCCCGCCGATTTATAAAGAGAATCATAATCGAGCCTAAATCTATGGATCTTTAGATTAAATTTTCCATACCTGAGCATAGTCTTATCGGCAAATGCCCAAAACTTATCGTTATTTGGAAAACCTTCAGCGTCGAAATCTAGGTTTGGACGAGTGGACCAGGCAGTGTGCCATGATTTAGAAAGTATGGTGGTTTGAGCTGCTTCTTTTCCATTGAGGACTGAGGAAAGACTGTATTTGTTGAATCATGGCCTCTGGAAGAGAGAATTCGGCATTGATTGCTTCGATTCTTTTGCGCTTCTCCATCGGAAACTTTTGGATTGGCGAGTGGGGAGTAGAGTGTTACTTCCAAGTTTCCCAAATCTGTTGCCCCCATTCAAAAATTGAATAGGCAAAAATGCCCCCTTTGACATAATTTAAAACTGCCCAATTTGGTATTAAATGGATGTAAGGACCTTATGTAACTATTGTCGGGATAAAATTTTTTTTTGCTCTATAAGTTTGGTCATGTATAATTTTTGTCTAAAAAAAAATAATATTTGGGCATTTGTTCCACTATCTTCATAATTGCGTAAATGTTGCCCAATTTTCGCCGGAATTTGACATTTTCGCCAGAATCGATCACATGCATGTCACGTGATCATCGAATTTGGCATTTCCTGGCGGGAAAAAAAATTGCCCCGTAAGTTTGGCCATGTACAATTTTTGCCTCAAAAAATATAAGGTTTGGGCATTTGTCCCAATATCTTTATAGTTGCGCATGTTGCCCAATTTTTCCCGGAATTTGACATTTTCACTAGAATCGATCACGTCCATGTCACGTGATTATCGGATTATGCATTTCCCGACGAATTTCCTGACCTAGCGACATAGCGGCATCCATATTAAGAATAATTATATTTTATTGGTTTCCATGTGCTTCCACCATCTACGCAAACTCACTCTTCTTGTCAATAAGGGATCCCCTGTGTACCCTCTTACCACCATGGGCGGCAACTGTCAGATCTTCTCCTCCAAGGGCCTACCACCAACGAACGGATCACAATATGGCCTCGATCTCTACCCTCCGACAGTGCGAGCAATCACATGATATCGGAGCCATGCAGAGGAGGATGGGGTCGTTGGCATTTTTTAGCTCCGAATCAGTCCTTCGCACCCCACTGAAGAACGGATGATTCATTATTAGTCTCGCGATTCTAAGTGTGATCTGGAGATCAATATCAACGCATCTCCACGTGGTAGACCATGTTGCGGCGACGCTTCTTTTTATTAGGAAAACCCTAGAGAATTCAATGAATTCTTCGATCGAAGGTTGGCGTCACGATCGGCGAGTGCTTAGGTTTTAGCCTACTGCACTTCGTCCATGAGGTCGTCGTACGCCTCCAGAAGACGATTCTCCAATACTAGGTATTACTCGACGGAATCGATGAGGGAAGGAACGTGAGCAACCATTCGGTTGCATGACTCGTGGAAGATTATGGAGTGGTGGCGCTCAAGAATACGAATCCTCCGCGATGGAAGTAGATGATGATGGGGAGCTTGGTGACGTGAGTAGGGTGGCGCGAGCGGAAGATCCAATGGTTGCCGTCCATGGTGGTGAGAGGGTACACGAGGGATCCTCTAATTGACAAAAATAGGGAGTTTGCGAAGATAGTGGAAGTACGTGGAGGGCACGTGAGAATTGAGTGCATTGATGGAGAGTGTTTTTTAATTAAATTTTCAATAAAATATTATTAATGTTGTTATTGATGTGGATGCCACTTTGTCGACAGGTCAGTAAATTCATCGGGAAATGCCAAATACGATAATCACGTGACACCCATGTGATCGATTTTAGTGAAAATATCAAATTTTGGGAAAAATGGGGCAACATTGGTGCAATTATAAAGATATTGGGACAAAAAGTGTACATGACCAAACTTATGGGACAAAAAAATATTTTTTCCGCCAAAAAATGCCAAATTCGATGATCACATGACATACACGTGATCGATTCTGGCAAAAATGTCAAATTTTGGCGAAAACGGGGCAACAATTGTGCAATTATGAAGATAGTGGGACAAATGCCCAAATGTTATCTTTTATGGGGCTAAAATTGTATATGGCCAAACTTATGGGGCAAATTTTTTTTATTCCAATTGTTGTCTACTACATTTTAGTGGGGCCCTCTTAACATTGATAGATAATTGTACTTTGCTATATATAAGATATATACAATATTGGTTTTATAATAAAGTAAAGACTTGTGTGAGACCGTCTCACATAAAAGCTTACGTGAGACGATCAGAAAGTGATAACTTTTATGTTGATAAGTGACACTAAAATTAATGAGACAATGTTATTTCATGAATAATTATAGTATAAATAAAAAGTTATAATATTTTATAGCAAAAGTGATAACGTTTTATAGTGAAAGTGATAACATTTTAACAATGTGTAAAATGGTCTCACGTGAGACGATCTCACGCAAGACCTACCCTTATAATAATTGACAGAATTAATGGAAGGGACTGTCGCGTAAATCTCTACTCCTCCCTACTAAATTGAAAGCCCGAAATATTATATTCAATTTTTATTTTTTTTACTATCGAATTGAAAGAATTTAAATACAAGCCTAAAATGATACTCCCTTCGGCCCACACTAAGGGTAGTTTTACTTTTCAATATGTGGATTAAGGAGTATTATTATTTAATGTGTAGTGGGTAGTTGTATTAGTGGGAGTGTGGGTCCTATACTTTAATTGTATTAGTGGGTGTGTGGGGTTTCATGTGTGTAAAAAAGGAAAGTGGACTTTTTGGGTGAGACGATCAAAATGAAAAAAAGAAACTCTTTCAGTGGGCAAGAGGGAGTATATTAACTAAAATCTTCCAACTGCAATGTGAATCTTCTCTTATTAATTATTTTTAAAGAACATTAAATAGTAATAATTAAAATTCATTATTTTAAATGAATTAACTACGTATTTAATAGAAAAAATTACAAATAGGTACACACTTTGTACCCCTAATTACTACTAGATACATTGATTTAAAATAATTACTATCACATACAAAATATTTAAGTAAAATACCAAATATAACCCTAAATCCATACACTTTTAAACTACAAATCTTAACCCCCACCCACCGCCGGCGGACCTCCGGTCGCTGGAAAACTGCCGCCAGCAGCGGGAAATCGCCGCCGCCGTCGTTGCCAGAAAACTGACCGCGCCGGAGCTCTGCCGGACCGCCGCTGGAGCTCTGCCGGACCACCACACTTTTTTGTTGCACACACTTTTTTTTACTGCACACACTTTTGTTACTGCACACACTTTGCTGCACACGAATTTTTGCTGCACACAATATTTATGTGCAGCACATTGTAGGGGTAATATTGGAATATCACTATATATTTTTGTAGTTAGTAGTAATATTTTTATATGTTTGTATCTCATAATAATTAAGATTTTTTTTTATACCTAGTAGTAATCCTCCATATTTAATATGTTTATTTGAAAAAAAATAAACATGTATTTTTATTTTAATTTAAAATTTTAACGTATAAAAAATTAAAATGATTTTTCTCACTCATTGATTAATGAGATTAATTTATTCTCTTTTCAAGTTGGTAAATGTGCCAGGCACGCCCTGCGCCCATATCCTTTAGTATTAAATTGTAGTATACTCTTTAGTATAAAGATGTGTATCCTTTATTTTATGAAAATAAAATAAATAATAATAAAAAGTGTATACCCTTTAAAATAAAATGATGAGAACGACTTGGTAGCACCACTCCTACCAATATTTGGTAGAACCGGATCCTAGATGGGTAAAATTATATTGCAGGATTTCCAAGACCGCCCCGTTTTGCTTTTCTCTTCTCGCTTGAGTTTCATCTACGCAACACCGTCACTTCACCTTTCTCCTCCTCGCCTCTCGTCGGAGTTCCATCCATGCAAAAATCTCATCCATTGGTCTCAGCACGTCGAAGGCGGCCATGTGTTGAGAATAATCATCTGCGGGATACCAGTGTAGATCTAAAGCGCTTTGAGGGTGAAATTGAGGGCAATCTGGTTGATTAAATCCTTATGATCCTGCCCAAACATGTAGATTTAATTTCTCTTCGAAGAGCTTCTTCCCGAAGGGATGGCCAATGAGGTGGAAGGCATCAGGACGAGCATTGGCTAAGATTTTGTGGGAAGAGATTGGTGGAGTAAATGTGGAGCATATAGCGGCAAAATGTAATTGGCGGAGATTCCTAAGGACGTAGAATTCGCATAAGAAGACTGGAGGTCCCAGAATCGGGTTGGGTCAATCACCCTGGAAATGGTGTTTTCGATGAAGGTAGAACGAAGGTAGGGGTGGGCATGAAGCGTTTCTTCTTGAGGTAGGAGATCTCTTCAAGGAGTAGAAAAATAGCGAGTATGAAGATCAATTAGGGAATGTGGGGCATGAATACGCTACATGATAACTCCGTTTTGGTGCTTCTGGTTTGAATTTGATTAGAGCTCAAATACTAGCTCGTTGAGGAGTGGGGAGTCAATAGATCCAATTGTAGAAGTATTGAAGAAAGGGGTAAGATGGGAGACCAAATTTGAATTCAATTGCAGAGGGGTGGCTTTATATTAGAGTGTTGAAGTGTTGAAGGATTGGATAATCAGTCTAATGATTTTGGTGAAATAACTAGTTAGATTAATTGTAAAGGGGCAGCTTGAGAGAAGAATTAAGGATGGGAAGGAAACATGTGAGTCGAGCTTGAAACATCTTGACATTGACTGCATTTATCTGTATTATGTTCATAGCATTGACCATTGCTGTTTAACGAGGGTCTTTATATATAGATGTACAGTTTTATGAATATTATATCAATGGTCAAATCGTTTGTAGATGTTAGCTTACCCATAACTAGAAGTCCTATTGTTCTAGTCTGCTAGATGTGCTCTATAAACTTGAATGGCCAAGATTCACAACTGAGCTAAGCTCTAGCTGTAAGTTTGTCATTATTATGAGAAATTGCAATGGAATTTGCTCGTTTTTTATCAATAATCCATGTGCAACTTTGGCCGTTATTTGAGGGTGAGATTGGTAAATCAATTAGTAAAGTGTTATAAATTAGGGTTTCAGGCAAGGCGCATAATAGGGTCTATGTCCGACTCTTCAAGGACTGTTATTCTCAATGAGTCTTCAAATAGCTTTTCTAGTTGTTGCTAATACTTCCAAAAGTCTCTTCATTATGTAATGACAGACACATTGAACACAATTTACAATAGTCACACCTGCATGTTCTGAGTTTTTTTTAAGATGTAGTAAATGTGTGACAAGCTTACATGCTCGTTAGAAATGGAACTCCTCTAACAAATTTGTGAGATGAACTTACATTTGCCATATTTGTAAGGGATGCCTTTGCTCTGAGGAGTAGTCTTTGAGAAGTTCTAATTATACATGTCTAGTTTCATGAGAACCAAAAGAAGATTATTACACAAGCTACGGTAACATCTAAATTAACAATAAAGCAACCACCAAAGATCACTAAGGAGCATTGACACATTTATAGATGTAATTTATCAACACATTGGCCTTTATAGAGACAACAAAATACCAGCAAATATAGTTTGAAAAGATAAGGCGAATTCATGCCTTGATGATATTGAAGCTTATTTTCAAAAGAACCAACCACCTGGAAACACATATTTCAAATATGAACTTAGAATCTGACGATTTTTTCATTATCCGTATTCACAATAATTCTCATAAATAGTTCTTGCCACTATTTAATTAATCCATTTATTTTTACATAAACATTTTTTTAATGGTATAATTTAATTCTTCATAATAAATTATTTTATTTTCAATTTAATTCTTCTTAATACATTAATTTTTCAAAAATTAGAATCTCATATCAAAGTAATCCTAATAAGTCTAAAGAGTGACCAAATTTATTCCAAAAATTAATCTAATTATTTTTATAGAATGATAAGGTAATTTAATAATTTTAAAGAGTGGCCCAATTATTTTAAAAGAATAATCTGATTATTTCTACTATAAAATCTATCAACTTAAAGGTTGCATACAATTTTAATTTTCAGAATACATGGCTTCATTTTTTAAATTAGAGTCTCAAATCAAAGAATAATCTAACTAATTTCAAAAAGTGATCCAATTATTTAAAAAGAGTAATCTAACTAATTTCAAAAAGTGACCTGATGAGAGTGTAAATTCAAATGTTTTTTGCCTTGATTTGCGTGGAAATGGAGTACTATTTGGTCTTTTATCGAGACGAATCAGTACGTTTATGAGAAAGGCATGAATAAAAGGATACAAGGGCGATTTGAGCATTGTCGTATAGGAAAACAGGTGAAAAAGGCTCAGAATTGGAAGACACGATTTTGAAGGCAAAATCAAGGTGTTGTTAGACTAATCTGACTTGTTCGACCTTCAACTGGTTGTCGAACGGGAGGTGGCAAGTCGAGCAGATTGCCAGAGCACGTCCAATGAGCCAGTTTGACTTGGAGGATCAGCTTTGTCGAGAAAAGTGCCAAAGTTGTCCAGAATGTTTGTTCGACTTGGATGTTGAGATCGAAAGGCGTGTCGCTGAGTGTTATTTATGGTAATTTCGGATGTCTTTTACCAAATTTGACATGTGCTTCGAGCAAAGGCACATCCTAAGCCCATAAGGTGATCCTATGTGTATAAAAGAAGAGCTTTCGTAGGAGAGACGACACATAACACAAGTCAACACATCTTCCTTCATCCATCAAACCCTACCACCATCCGAAGGGGTTGAGAGAGAGGCTCGTCTGGCGAGTCAAGTAAGATCTTACCAACTAGCCATGAATGTTCCTAGATCAATCATGGGCTAAAACCACCTTGGTAGTTCTAGGGTTATGAAAGTTTTGTGAGTTAATCGAGTTTCCATGTGTAAACTCCGTACAACACTACTTGTAGTTTATTTTATATAAGATTGTACTTTTTCATTTCATACTCATGGTTGTTTTGTGCATCATTAACAGTTATGTAGAGTCTGAATACATCTCTTGGTTATTGATTGAGTGCGTTCACCACTGAGCAGAATCACATGTTATAATTCTAAGTGAAGGGATTCCGAAGTCTTATTATAACTATCTTATATAGATACTTATTAATTGAATCATATTCGGATTAATAAGTAGGATAAAGAGTATTACTTTATAGTACGTAAAAAGGAAGATCAAATCGGGTTAGAGTACTTAGTGCATGGGAAATAATTGATTATGATAGTACCTAGAAAGGGGGTAAAGTATATGTCTTGGTCCAATGACATTCACACGTGTCATACGCTTGCTTACTTGTGTCTATAGAGTATACTTGTATGGTTTAGTGATGCGTCCATAAACCACAAGGCAGAGTCGAACATCAACGCATGAAAAGGAGATTAACGAATGAAACTGGATTACCTGAAGAACTACTCTATTACTTATTCGATCACATCCGAATTTCTTCTCTTACTTGTTTACTTATCTTTTTATTTTTATTATATGTTATATAGTTTCTTAATCAAACTAAATCGAATTTCCCAACATAATCTTAATTAAATAGAATATAATTGAAGTGATAATAATTCGTCCTTTGGATTCTATAATTACTTGGTCACCTTTCGAAACTACAAATGATATCCTTATACTTGAGGATTAATTTTGTGTGTTGAGAAAACGCTCATCAAGTTTCTGGCGCCGTTGCCAGGGATGGCATTAAATATCTTTTGATTATATCTAGTTTAATTGAGATCATTATTCTTGTTTTCGATTTCTAACACTTATTCTTTTTAGGTGTATGCTCTCAAGATCAAAAAAAGGTGAATTGGAACCATATAATCCAGAGATCGGACCATCGTCAAGGAAGAAAAAGAAGAAGAAGAGTAAGAACAAGAACGTAGATCCAACAGAAGCTCTTAACTTTGGAGTTGAAGTTGACGTGCTAAATTCGCAAATGATTGAAGCTGCAACCGAAGATAATTTGGAAGTAAAAAATATCATGATTGAGAGGAGTCTTGATACACTTGCTAAAATGTCAACATGGCAGCGAATCCTGATACACTTGCCATCTGTGAAGTCTTTAAGAACAACGGAGGGGGCAATGCTGGGTTATTAGGAGCGAGAGGGACCAGAGCTGATTTTGATTTACACCCTGCTCTTATAACCATGATTGAGAGGAGTCCCTTCTCTGGGGAACGTTCGAAGATCCTCAACAACATCTTAATAAGTTCCTTGGGTATGCAAGTACCCAAAATATGCAGGAGCTCATGAGGATGCGAGGAAAATTATATTGTTTAAGTTCTCGTTGAATGAAAAGGTGAGAGATTGGTATGATAATCTTGAAGCTGCTGAATGTGACACATGGGAGAAGTTGAAAGTAAAATTCTTGGAGCGATACATGCCATCTTCTAAGGTGTTCAAGATGAAGCAAGAAATCAATCAATTTTCTATCCATGGGAATGAGAAGTTTCAAGAAGCTTGGGACCTTTTCAAGGACATGCTTCGTAAGTGTCCTCAACATGGGCTATCGAAGGCCCAATATATCAGTATATTATATAATGGATTGGATTACGATTCTTGAGTTTTACTTGATGCTTCTTCTAATGGAGCATTGCTTACGAAGTCACCCATTGAGGCCGAGAAGCATTTTGAGGATATTTCGATGAACTCAAAGGATTGGCCAACTAATAGAGTTCGAGGAACTTATGTCTTTGGGAAAGTAGCGCAGGTGGAGCACACGATGGTAAAGTCGGGGAGAGATGACGAGATCGTCTCTAACTTGGCTAACATTAGTAAGCTACTAGAGTCTCAACAAAAGCAGATCACTGATTTATCCCAGAGAGTACCAATAATGCAACAGGACGGTGGCTATGAACGAATAAGCCAAGAAGAGATCGAGCAGGTAAACTACGCCATGGGTCAAAGTATTCAAGGAACTTGGTACCCGAATTAAGGAAATTGGAACAACCAAGGGAACTACAACAATCGTGGTCCCCCGGGTAGTTATCAACAACCTAGGAGGCCGTAGTTTTCATGGAGCAATCTGAATGATGCGATGCAACTTCTTGTTGGTGTTGATCCGGGAGCTAAAGTGGAATAAGGAAAGCCAGGTTTTGAAGATAACGTGATCCGGTACATGGTGAGGAATGATGCTAGAGTAGACTGTCTCGAGGCAAAGTTAGAGAAAAAGATTGATGATAATCATAAGGACTTGTCTACGCAATTGAAAGACCTCACGTTATTGATGGGGAAATGGCTGGGAATGTCAACAAATTGACTCAAACTATTGAGAAGGGGAAGTTTCCATCTCAAAGTATTGAGAATCCAAAGTCTTGTTAGGCCATCACATTGAGGTCGGGAATGCAATATGAGCGTCTGATGTTGCCTGCAAGCCAAGCCGAAGGAGACAGAGGAGTTGCTCGACCAAATGGGAACTACTCGACCAGACTACCTAGTCGAGCAGAGGTCGAACAACCTCAAGAAAAGTAAAATCACGATACTCTATTTTCTGATCAATTGTTCGACCAATACCAAGCCGTTCGACCTGACCATCTTGGTCGAACGGAGGTCGAACAGAAGCACTGTGATGGGAGTTCGTGATCTGGGAACTTGTTCGACCAGAATCAATCTGTTCGACCAAATAATATTGGTCGAACGATGGTCAAGCAACATGTTCCCGATGAGAATATGCGATCAGACGATCTGCTCAACCAAAACCAAGTGGTTCTACCCACCTACCCTGGTCGAACTGAGGTCGAGCAGAGCAGTTCAAAGTCCGATTTGATACCGAATGTGACACCTGTTGATCGGAACACTCCAGATACATCTCAAGAGTAGAATACCGAGCTTACAGTGGTAGAAAAGAAATGGGAGAGAGCCAAAAGGTTGAGAGCCGAGAAAGTTAAAGTGGAGAAGGTTGAACGTGATGTATGGGGGATTCCCAAAACAAAGATACCGCCGCCTTTTTCTCTCAAGCTCGTGAAGAAGGGATTAGAGAAAAAGTTCAAGAAGTTTTCAGAGATCATAAACAAAATAGGTTGAACATTCATTTCTCTGAAGCAATTCTGGAGATGTCGTATTATGTCTGCTTTCGAAAGGATATTCTTTTGAAGAAGAGAAGCTTGAATGGAATCAAAATGTTGACTCTGTCTGAAAATTATATCTCGATTATACAAAGGAAACTGCCAGCTAAGCTTAAGGATCTGGGAAGTTTCACTATATTATGTGAAATTGGAAAGGGGCCTGCACGTCGAGCCTTGTGTGATCTAGTGGCAAGAATCAATTTGATGCCATTGTCCACTTTTAAAAGGCTTGGTTTAGAAGAGTTAAATCCCACATAGGTGGCTCTACAGCTAGAGGACAGGTCTATGATGTTTTCGAAAGGAGTTATCGAAGACGTTCTAGTCAAAGTTGAAAAGCTTGTCTTTCCTGTAGATTTTCTGGTGTTAGAGATGGAAGATGACAAGGATAATGCTACTTTAATCTTAGGGAGACCATTCCTTGCAACTGCTGGAGCCATGATAGATGTGCAAAAGGGTGAGCTACGGTTGAGGATGGATAAAGAAGAAGTCTTGTTTAACTTGGATAAAGCAATGAAGATGCCGATAGAGACGCAGTGTCACAGTGTTGCTGTAGTGGAGGAGATCGTTAATGAAGACATATCTCTGATTCTTTCAAAGGATCCTCTTGAGACATGCTTGATGGAGTCTCTTACTTTTCCCACTACGAAGCTTGATGAATTCTCCAATGAGGTATGTACAGATTTTCTTGAAAACTTGCTTGGTTTGGGTGATGACAGGTATGAATCGCAAAGGGCAAAGGTTGAAGAGGTGAAGTGGACAAGGAAGTACTTGCCTTTGGACAGAGAAAGTGCACCTCAAGAAGAGAAGAAAGAGGAGTTGAAACCGCTGCCGGATCACTTGAAGTATGCTTATCTTGATGACAATGGATAATATCCGGTAATTGTATCTTCTTCTCTTGATGATGATCAACTTGAGGAATTGTTAAATGTGCTTAGGTAGTATAAGTCTACGATTGGTTGGTCTCTTGACGATTTGAAAGGTATTAATCATCCGTATTGCATGCATCGCATAAGATTGTTAGATGAGGCCAATAGTAGCATTCAGAATTAGCGGAGGGTGAATCCCGCTTTTCAACAAGTGATTAGGAAGCAAATCTTGGAAAAGGTAGTCGGAACCAATAGGAAGGATTGGGGTATGAAGCTTGATGATGTTTTGTGGGGGTTCGAACTGCTTACAAGATGGTGTTAGATATGTCACCGTATCAAATTGTGTGGGAAGCCATGCCACTTGCCCGTAGAAATTCAGCACAAAGCTTTTTGGGCATTGAGAAGTTTGAACTTGTCCTTAAAGGATCAAAGGGAGTTAAGGATAACTCATATCAATCAACTGGATGAGTTAAGGAATCGTGCTTATAAGAACTCAGAGATTTTCAAGGAGAGAATGAAGAAATGGCATGATTCGAAGATCTCTTACAAGGAGTTCAAGTAAAGTGATGAGGTATTACTTTTTAATTCTAGCTTGAAGCTCTTCGCAGGGAAATTAAAATCAAAGTGGACGGGGCCGTTCATTATCAATAGAGCCTGTGGAGGGGGGAGTTTTGAGCTTATGGACAAAGATGGGGACATTATTGCGGCGAATGGGCATCAGTTGAAGCATTACAAGTCGCTGGATGATGTTTGCATCGTCTTTGAGGATACCTTGCACTAGATTGGTACCGTCGTGACTCTCTGACGTTAAACATGAGCGTCTGTTGGGGGCTTTCCCTCCAATTTATTGATTTAATTTCATTAGTGTGCTTAAGAAATTTTCTTATTTGACGTGCTTATCATTCAGAAATTACATCTATTTACAAACTATGGTTTCTACTAAATTTGGGGGGTGTGATGTATACCTCATTATAGCACGGAGAATATGATCTTTTCTTTGTATTGTTTGCTAGGGGAGTTGGTTTTTTACGGTATATCAAAATTTTAGCCGGTTTTGATGCATCAATTTTTTGCAATTTGCCTAGTGCTTAGTGAGAGGAGTTGTTGTTTTTGGTGTGATTGCGGAGTTACACTTGATGATATATGGTTTCTCTAACTTAATTTTGAATATCTTGATACTTGATGTTGTCCTAGAGTTGAATATTACAGGAAGAAACAAGAAGGGGATTAAATTGAGGGAGACAGTGCAGTTGTTCGACCTATCTTGAGCTTTTCGACCAGTATTTTGGTCGAGCAACGGTCGAACAAAGTGTGAAAATATTCCAGAGGAGCTGTTCGACTTGACCCTTCTAGCTCGACCATGAAGCTGGAGTCGAGCAATGGTCGAGCAAAGTGCAAAAAACTTCCAGAGAGTTTGTTCGACCAATCAGTGGTTGTTCGACCAGGGGTATGAGATCGAAGAAAGGTCGAGCAAGATAGAGAAGAACAGGGGGCACGACGAGGCAAGTTACTCGACTTCCAGCACTTGTTCGACCAAGAACTTCAGGTCGAACAGAGGTAGAGCAAAATGCCCAAGTTGTCCAGAAAGGTTGTTCGACCCAAACCAGATTATTCGACTAAGGAATCTAAGTCGAACAATGGTCTAACAAAATGTTTAAATTATCCAGAGAAGTTGTTCGACTAACCCTAACAAGTCGAGCCGCAGTCGAACGGAGGCTTGGAGCAGTTTTAAAAAAAAGATATTTATCCGTTCGACACATCCACTTCCATCACCCTTTCTCGAGCACCACTTCGTAACCGTAAGTTCTTTCCCTTAACTTCCTCCCTACACTTTAATCCTCTCTTCCACAGCCTTCACATCCAATTTTGAGGGATTGCAAGATCCAATCTCGGGTTTTCACTCTACTTTTAGGGATTTTCGCTCTTGTTCATCACACGCACACCATGTCAAACAAAGGTATGTCTTCTTCTCACTTTACTTGCGGATTTTGTTGAAGATGATTAGTAAAGAATGGGTGAGTGGATTCATGCTAGATTTGGTTTGTATTGATTGTTGAATTGCTTGAGTTGTTATTATAGATTTCATTCAAATATTCTTGAATTGTTCTTCGTTGAATTGTGGAAATTTTGTGAATTCGATGTTGTATGAAGCATGGGCTTTGGTTTAATTTCAAATTATACATAAGGGCTTATTGAATTTGGATATTTTGGATGCAATTGGTGATAGAACTTAAGCATGATTGTTTTGTTGAAATTGGTGAAGCTTGGAGTTGACTTGCTATTATGTTAGTGTGGAGTAGTGTTGGATTACTTGAATCTTGACATTCTTGATTGATAGTGTTGATTTAGAGTTTGATGATTTGGAAACACTTGAGATTGAGTTGAATTGGATACATGAGTTTGAAGTCTTGAGTAGAATTCATGATAGAC
The DNA here is from genome assembly GCA_023678885.1 of Pogostemon cablin. Taxonomy (NCBI): domain Eukaryota; kingdom Viridiplantae; phylum Streptophyta; class Magnoliopsida; order Lamiales; family Lamiaceae; genus Pogostemon; species Pogostemon cablin. Next base: position 8,046,403 of record CM043008.1, on the reverse strand, counting down.
ATAGGTTTGGTTTTATCTCTTGTTGGTATATTGAAGTACAACTTTTGTAGGAAAAGAGATTGCTTCATCTTCGAAGAGGAAGGGAAACAAGTCACCCCCATTGGTGGAGATTGTCAAGAAGATAAGGATGGATAATAGGAAAACACCAAGGGATTTTGGAATCAAGATTGGCGATTGGGAGGAGAAGGAGAAGCTGTGGAATGCAATCTTGTTGAAGATAAGAAGACAAGGTATCAAGACGATCGGGCCATGATGGACATGCACATTATCCAAGACATTCGTTGGATGTTCAACCGAGTGGGCATCACAGCGTTCATGGAGATGAAAAGGGAGACATACTTTCACATTACTGCAGAAGTATTGTGAACGCTGCAAGTGGAGCGTGGTGAAGGATATCTTCCCTATGTCATTCATATGCAGGTAGGTGGTCAAGAGCAGACTATGTAGGCTCGTGAGTTCAACGAGATCATTAGCTGCAAGAATGTGGTTGAAAATGGGAGTGATGACTTCTGGGCGAACAATTTTGGAGAGCTATAATGGGGAGGCAAGAGGACTACAATTCTAACACTTCTAAGGTTGCTTTCATTCGCAACCCTGTTATTGCTTACATGAATCGGATCCTAGGGAATACGCTATTTGCAAGGTCTGAAGGAAGTTGTATCCCAATGGGAGAACTATACGTCCTGTGTTGCATGCTCAATGGGGTTCGTTTCAACGTGGTAGCCTACTTCTTCCAGCGGCTTCACAAGATCACCACGCACGGTTTTCAAAGAGTAAACATTGGGGGGTTGATCACAATCATAGCAGAGTACTACAGGGTTGATTTGAATGGGTATGAGCCTGTTTGAGGAGATCCGGACTTGATCTTGACTTCTTGTGTCAGGATGGGGCTGATTGAGAGAGTGAATGGTGCTTGGAAGTTCATCCGAGGGAGGGAGCCTAGAACACTTGAGTTTCTGCTTATGATCACCGACCTTACCACTGTGAGGGATAATCATAATTGGTTGATGAATATGACGGAGCACTCAGTAATCTCTAGGACGTGCTTTGGAAGAGGGAATTGGAGATTGTTGGCTGATTTACGTGAGCAAGGAATTAGCTTGGATGAGGACATGGTTCTTATTGGAGATCCAGCTGATTTCGAGGAGGAGGAGCCACAGCCACCACAAGCTTTCGATTATCAGGAGGACATGCCTCCGGTGCAGCCTCAGTAGCCGTTAGAGCAATAATTTTTTGAACAATCACCGCCACAGCCACAACCGCAGCCACAGTAGGACTTCTGGATGGCCCAAGATCAGTTCTATCGGGAGCAGTTCCGACTGATGCATGAGCACTTCGCCACGCCTAATACAAACCAACAAGAAACGAATAGACAGCTGTCACTTGTGAATGCTAACTATGTTGCACTAAACACGCGCTACGTTGAGATGGATGGACGATTGAGGCAGTTGCAAGATCATGGGCGCAAGATGAATATGAATCTCAGTGCCTTGCATAGAGATGTGGACCGGATGCGGCTGAAGATAGATGGTGATGATGAGGGGGGTTCGGATGATGATGATGCTCCGGAGGAGTGATGAGCATCAGGTTTTTCTTTTCTGATTCTTCTCATTCCCTATTCTCTTTTCTATTTTATAGGTGTTAGGTTGAGTATCTGGGTGTAGTGGTGATTCTTGCGTAAGTGGTCTGTATAATGATGATGATTTATTGATGCACGATAATTTGTTAATGGCAAGCATGTTCTATTTGTACTTGTAGTTCATAAGAAATTGATGTTGATTGCATGCTTTGAAGAGTGCTTAGGATTCTATTAACCTTGTGTGGATTTGAGCCTTTTGATCGTGCTATATGCATGATTGTTTATTCTTGAGAGATGTTTGTGTACTCGTATTCTAGAACTTGACTTGGAGTCTTGTGTGAAATCTATAATTGATAGATACTAGGAAATGATCTTAGGCCGTTATTGTTAATCGAGTTACTTAGTCAAATTTATCTTACCTTATCATATAATTATCTTTGCAAGCCTTATTGAGCCTTTTTCTTGGCAAGCCTTGATAATGAGCTGTTTACCCTTTTGAGCCTTAAAAACCAATTACTAGTAAAGAGTGGAGGTAGACGAATGCTCCAGGAAGTATTGAGGAGGATGAGAGATTTGATGAAAGTAAATTCTAGAGACAAGAAGTTAAATCTTGTGAGGGATAGTGCCTGAAACTGGTATACCGAATGATAGAGAGGGGTAGTGCCCGAAACTGGTACCCTTATACTTGTAGAACACCGGAACTGGTGTGATACTACAGAGAAAAAGTTGAGCCAAGTAAAGATGGAGGAATGATCTATGATCGGAATTGTTGATAAAGCAGTGAAGAGGGAGCAACTGAAAGTAATATACCAATGTAACTCTTACTAGTGAAGTTAGTCACTTACCTATATTCTTCCACCCTAACCAAAGAGCCAACATTACATCCTTTAAGCAAGTACTTTGTGATCCTAGTATTGAGTCGATTATGGATGGAGTTTTGAGACCTTTGTCAAGCTTATGGTTACTCAAGTATATAAATTGGAAGTGAGTGGTGATATCAACCATAAGGTGTATATCTTTTACACTTGAGTGAGAGAGTAAAAAACTTACCCGTGAGTTAGATGACTTAGCCCTCGTAGAAGTATTGTGATTGATTGATATTTTTACATAATGAAAGGTATGATAGTTGCATGTTCTACGTTAACATAATTACATGTATTTAGATGTATTGTACCTGGTGATTACACTCTCTAGATTTGTTTGATTTTCGTTGCCTCGGGACGAGCAACATGTAAGTTTGGAGGTTTAATGAGAGTGTAAATTCGCATGTTTTGGGCCTTGATTTACGTGAAAATGGAGTACTATTTAGTCTTTTATCGAGACGAATCGATATGTTTATGAGAAAGGCACGAAGAAAAGGGTAAAAAGGCGATTTGAACATATTCGTATAGGAAAATAGGTGAAAAAGGCTCGAAATTGAAAGACATGATTTTGAAGGCGAAATCAAGGTGTTGTTCGACCAATCAGACTTGTTCGACCTTCAACAGGTGGTCAAACGGGAGGTGGCAAGTCGAGCAGATTGCCAGAACCCTTCCTGTGAGCTAGTTCAACTTGGAGGATCTGCTCGACAAATATTATCTGGTCGAGCAAGAGCGGTTTTGTCGAGCAAAGTGCCAAAGTTATCCAGAATGTTTGTTCGACTTGGATGCTGAGGTCGAACGGCGTGTCGCTGAATGTTATTTATGGTAATTTCGGATGTCTTTCACTAAATTTGACGTGTGCTTCAAGCAAAGGCCTATCCTAAGCCCATAAGGAGATCCTATGTGTATAAAAGAAGAGATTTTGCAGGAGAGACGACACACAACACAAGTCAACACATCTTTTTTCATCCACCATCCGAAGGGGTTGAGAGATAGGTCCGTCTGGCGAGTTAAGTAAGATCATACCAACTAGCCATGAATGTTCCTAGATCAATCATGGCCTAGAACCACCTTGGTAGTTCTAGGGTTATGAAAGTTTTATGAGTTTATCGAATTTCCATTTGTAAACTTCGTACAACACTACTTGTAGTTTATTTTATATAAGATTGTGCCTTTCAATTCATACTTGATAAGTGATATTTTCACCTAAATTTTAGTATTTTTTTATATCCGTTTTCATAGTATTTCATCTGTATTTTATGTGTTATTTGGTTGTGTTATGTGTTTTATGGAAATGTGTGAGAATGAGCTTAAACATATGTAAAACAGGTGAAAACAGAGCAAAAATGGAGACGGGCACTGAAACGAGCAAGAAACAGGCTAAGGAGACCTAACTCGAGTTACAAGGTGCAACTTGAGTTGCCAACTCGACTCGAGTTGGGTCTGAAAAATGTTCAGAATCGTCCAGTGCTCAACACGACTTGAGTGACCCAACTCGAGTTGTCAAATCGAGTCGAGCTGAGAGCAGGGCAAGTGCAGAAATCATCCAGTGAGCCAACTCGACTTACAAGCTGCAGCTCGAGTTGCAGCTCGAGTCGAGCTGGGTGCAGAATCAATATCAGTTTTAGAGCCTCGCAACACGACCGAACAGGCGAGAGCTCGAGTTGCCAACACTAGTCGAGCTTGGATAGCTCAAGTTGCATTACATGCAACTCGACTCTAGTTGATAACTCGAGTAAGACATGACAAGTCGAGTAAGGTCATTTTTGGCCAAAAATCCAGATTTTCACCTGCTAATGTGTGTAAGTGTGTGTAAAAAGCCCATTTGATGTTAAAATCGTGGCTCAACTTGGAGAGGGTATAAATAGCCTCATGTTCAACATTTCAAGAGAGATGGGATATTCCACACAAGGGTTTTACCCTTACACCTAGATCACACACCATTTCCTCCATTTTTTACCTTCATATTCATCTATTCTTTATCCATACCATCTACCCTCATCCCACCATCAAATCCTCCATCCGAGTAGTTAGAGAAGCAAGGAAGAGAGGAGGATTGCAAAGGGAAGAAGAAGATCACCATTGGAGACATCCAAGTTAGTTTTCATCTACACTTTGTATTGAAACCTTATTATTTATCATGTTTTGTAAGGATCTTAATGTCTATGTTGATTTCCTTTTGAATATGGTAGGCTAATCTCCCTTATGAGATTAGCAATATGAATTGGGTTGGATAATTTTGGGTATTTGCAATTGAATGATTATGTTTATCTGGTTATTTGATTTTCTATCATTGATGTTTTAGATCTTGATGTTTATGATGATTTGTGTGGTTTGTTGTTTTAAACATGTGATTAGATTGAGAAGTCAATTACATATTTAGGATAATTAATTGAATCATTTTGTCATACGCATCATGCATTATAAATTGTAAAGAGATTGAGAAGTTCTTTATGATTTAGAACCCTTTGATAGAACATCCAATTGGTTTGATCGAGAGGTTGATTATTCGTGTGAAGGGACTCTCATTTCAAGCTTAGTACCTAGTTGGAATTGTTTGAGTGAGAACCAATCCATTGAGCATTATTCCATATCCTATTCATTCCGAGAGGAAGTTTAGTTGAACTTAGTGTTGGCCCTTAGTCTTGTACCCATGACACATATGAATTCATTGCATGATATCTAGATTTTCCATACTTTAAGTATTGCTAGTCTCATTTTCTATCTACTTGGCTCATTCATCGATTGATTCATTCATTTATCCATTTATTTTGTTGTCATTTCTTAATTATCTCCCCTTTATGATCATTTCTATAATACTATGATGAACACGAGATCGCTTAGACCCTAGTACCTTCCTCCCTGTGGTCCGATAAATTCTTTAATTAGTCATCCCGACTAAAAATGGCTAATCAATACTCACGATTGTTTTGTGCATCATTAACTATTATGTAGAGTCTGAATGCATCTCTTGGTTATTGATTGAGTGTGTTCACCGCTGAGCAGAATCACATGTTATAATTCTAAGTGAAGGAATTCCGAAGTCTTATTAGAACTATCTTATATAGATACTTGTTAATTGAATCATATTTGGATTAATAAGTAGGATAAAGAGTATTACTTTGTAGTACGTAAAAAGGAAGATCAAATCGGGTTAAAGTACTTAGTGCATGGGAAATAATTGTTATGATAGTACCTAGAAAGAGGGGTAAAGTATACGTCTTGCTCCAAGGATATTCACACGTGTCATAAGCTTGCTTACTTGTTTCTATAGAGTACGCTTGCATGGTTTAGTGATGCGTCCATAAACCACAAGGCAAATTCAAACATCAACGAATAGAAAGGAGATTAACGAATAAAATTGGATTACCTGAAGAACTACTCTATAACTTATTCGATGACAACAGAATTTCTTCTCTTACTTGTTTACTTATCTTGTTATTTTTATTATATGTTATTTAGTTTCTTAATCAAACCAACTCGAATTTCCCAACATAATCTTAGTTAAATATAATGTAATTGAAGTGATAATAATCTTTCCCTTGGATTCGATAATTACTTGGTCACCTTTCGAAACTACAAGTGATATCCTTATACTTGAGGATTAATTTTGTGTGTTGAGAAAACGCTCATCAAGTTTCTGGCTCCGTTGCCGGGGATGACATTAAATATCTTTTTATTATATATAGTTTAATTGAGATTATTATTCTTGTTTTCGATTTCTAACACTTATTCTTTTTAGGTGTATGCTCACAAGATCAAAGAAAGGAGAATTAGAACCATATAATCCAGAGATCGGAGCATCGTCAAGGAAGAAAAAGAAGAAGAAGAGTAAGAACAAGAACATAGATCCAACTGAAGCTCTTAACTTTGGAGTTGAAGTTGACGTGCTAAATTTGAAAATGATTGAAGCTGCAATCGAAGATAATTTGGAAGTAAAAAACAGTCAACATGGCAGTGAATCCTGATACACTTGCCATCCGTGAAGTCTTTAAGAACAACAGAATGGGCAATGCTGGGTTATTAGAAGCAAGAAGGACTAGAGCCGATTTTGATTTACACCCTAGTCTTATAACCATGATTGAGAGGAGTCCCTCTCTGGGGAAATGTTCGAAGATCCTCAATAACATCTTAATAAGTTCCTTGGGTATGCAAGTACACAAAAAGATGCAGGAGATCATGAGGATGCGAGGAAAATCATATTGTTTAAGTTCTCGTTGAATGAAAAAGCGAGAGATTGGTATGATAATCTTGAAGCTGCTGAATGTGATACATGGGAGAAGTTGAAAGTAAAATTCTTGGATTGATACATGCCACTTTCTAAGGTGTTCAAGATGAAGCAAGAAATCAATCAATTTTCTATCCATGGGAATGAGAAGTTTCATGAAGCTTGGGACCGTTTCAAGGACATGCTTCGTAAGTGTCCTCAACATGGGCTATCAAAGGCCCAATATATCAGTATATTCTACAATGAGTTGGATTGCGATTCTCGAGTTTTACTTGATGCTTCTTCTAATGGAGCATTGCTTACGAAGTCACCCATTGAGGCCGAGAAGCTTTTTAAGGATATTTTGATGAACTCAAGGGATTGGCCGACTGATAGAGTTCGAGGCACGTATGTCTTTCGGAAAGTAGCGCAGGTGGAGCATACTATGGTGAAGTCGGGGAGAGATGACGAGATCGTCTCTAACTTGGCTAACATTAGAAAGCTACTAGAGTCTCAACAAAAGCATATCACTGATTTATCCCAGAGAGTACCAATAGTGCAGCAGGACGGTGGCTATGAAGGAGTAAGCCAAGAGGAGATCGTGGAGGTAAACTACGCCATGGGTCAAAGTATTCAAGGAACTTAGTACCCGAATTAGGGAAATCGGAACTACCAAGGGAAATACAACAATCGTGGTCCCCCGGGTAGTTATCAACAACATAGGAGGCCGGAGTTTTCATGGAGCAATCCGAATAATGCGATGCAACTTACTGTTGGTGTTGATCCGGGAGCTAAAGTGGAAAAAGGAATGCCAGGTTTTGAAGATAAGGTGAACCGGTACATGGCGAGGAATGATGCGAGAGTAGACCGTCTCGAGGAAAAGTTAGAGAAAAAGATTGATGATAATCATAAGGACTTGTCTACGCAATTGAAAGACCTCACGTTATTGATGGGGAAATGGCTGGGAATGTTAACAAATTGACTCAAACTATTGAGAAGGGGAAGTTTCCATCTCAAAGTATTGAGAATCCAAAGTCTTGTTAGGACATCACATTGAGGTCGGGAATGCAATATGAGCGTCTGATGTTGCCTGCAAGCCAAGCTGAAGGAGACAGAGGAGTTGCTCAACCAAATGGGAACTGCTCGACCAGACTACCTAGTCGAGCAGAGGTCGAACAACCTCAAGAAAAATAAAATCACGATACTCTATTTTCTGATCAATTGTTCGACCAATACCAAGCCGTTCGACCTGACCATCTTAGTCGAACGGAGGTCAAACAGAAGCACTGTGATGGGAGTTCGTGATCTGGGAACTTGTTCGACCAGAATCAATCTGTTCGACCAAATAATATTGGTCGAACGATGGTCAAGCAACATGTTCCCGATGAGAAAATACGATCAGACGAGCTGCTCAACCAAAACCAAGTGGTTCGACCAACCTACCCTGGTCGAACTGAGGTCGAGCAGAGCAGTTCAAAGTCCGATTTGATACCGAATGTGACACCTGTTGATTGGAACACTCCAGATACATCTCAAGAGTAGAATACCGAGCTTACAGTGGTAGAAAAGAAATGGGAGAGAGCCAAAAGGTTGAGATCCGAGAAAGTTAAAGTGGAGAAGGTTGAACGTGATGTATGGAGGATTCCCAAAACAAAGATACCTCCGTCTTTTTCTCTCAAGCTCGTGAAGAAGGGATTAGAGGAAAAGTTCAAGATGTTTTCAGAGATCATAAACAAAATAAGTTTGAACATTCCTTTCTCTGAAGCAATTCTGGGGATTCAGTATTATGCCCACTTTCAAAAAGATATTCTTTTGAAAAAGAGAAGCTTGAATGGAATCAAAATGGTGAGTCTGTCTGAAAATTGCAGCTCGACTATACAAAGGAAGCTTCCAGCTAAGCTTAAGGATCCAGGAAGCTTCACTATATTATGTGAAATTGGAAAAGGGGCTGGCACGTCGAGCCTTGTGTGATCTAGGGGCAAGCGTCAATTTGATGTCATTATCCACTTTTAAAAGGCTTGGTTTGGGGGAGATAACTCCCACATCGGTGGCTCTACAGCTAGCGGATAGGTCTATGACGTTTCTGAAAGGAGTTATCGAAGACGTTCTAGTCAAAGTTGAAAAGCTTATCTTTCCTATGGATTTTCTGGTGCTAGAGATGGAAGATGACAAGGATAATGCTCTTTTAATCTTAGGGAGACCATTCCTTGCAACTGCTGGAGCTATGATAGATGTGCAAAAGGGTGAGCTACGGTTGAGGATGGATAAAGAAGAAGTCTTGTTTAACTTGGATAAAGCAATGAAGATGCCGATAGAGATGCAGTGTCATAGTGTTGATGTGGTGGAGGAGATCGTTAATGAAGACATATCACTGATTCTTTCAAAGGATCCTCTTGAGACATGCTTGATGGAGTCTCTTACTTTTCCCACTACGAAGCTTGATGAACTCTCCAATGAGGTATGTACAGATTTTCTTGAAAACTTGCTTGCTTTGGGTGATGACAGGTATGAATCGCAAAGGGCAAAGGTTGAAGAGGTTAAGTGGACAAGGAAGTACTTGCCTTTGGACAGAGAAAGTGCACCTCAAGAAGAGAAGAAAGAAGAGTTGAAACCGCTGCCGGATCACTTGAAGTATGCTTATCTTGATGACAATGGAAAATATCCAGTAATTGTATCTTCTTCTCTTGATGATGATCAACTTGAAGAATTGTTAAATGTGCTTAGGAAGGATAAGTATGCGATTGGTTGGTCTCTTGACGATTTGAAAGGTATTAATCCTCCGTATTGCAATCATCGCATAAGATTGTTAGATGAGCCAAGAGTAGCATTCAGAATCAGCGGAGGGTGAATCCCGCTATTCAAGAAGTGATTAGGAAGCAAATCTTGGAGAAGGTAGTCGGAACCAATAGGAAGGATTGGGCTACAAAGCTCGATGATGTTTTGTGATGTTTTAAACTGCTTACAAGACATTGTTGGATATGTCACCATATCAAATTGTCTATGGGAAGCCGTGCCACTTGCCCGTAGAAATTCAGCACAAAGTTTTTTGGCATTGAGAAGTTTGAACTTGTCCTTAATGGATCAAAGGGAGTTAAGGATAACTCATATCAATCAACTGGATGAGTTAAGGAATCGTGCTTATAAGAACTCAGAGATTTTCAAGGAGAGAATGAAGAAAGGGCATGATTCGAAGATCTCTTACAAGGAGTTCAAGCAAGGTGATGAGGTATTACTTTTTAATTCTAGCTTGAAGCTCTTCACAGGAAAATTGAAATCAAAGTGGACTGGGCCTTTCATTATCTATAGAGCCTGCGGAGGGGGGAGTTTTGAGCTTATGGACAAAGATGGGGAAATTATTGCTGCGAATGGGCATCGGTTGAAGCATTACAAGTCGCCGAATGATGTTTGCATCGTCTTTGAGGATACCTTGCACTAGATTGGTACCGTCGTGACTCTCTAAAATTAAACATGAGCGCCTGTTGGGGACTTTCCCTCCAATTTTATTGCTTTAATTTCATTATTGTGCGTAAGAAATTTTCTTATTTGACGTGTTTATCATTCGGATATTACATCTCTTTACAAACTTAGTTTCGACTATGGTTTCTACTAAGTTTGGGGGTGTGATGTATACCTCATTATAGCATGGAGAATATGATATTTTCTTTGTATCGTTTCCTAGGGGAGTTGGTTTTTTGCGGTATATCAAAATTTTAGCTGGTTTTGATGCATCGATTTTTTTGCAATTTGCCTAGTGTTTACTGAGAGGAGTTGTCGTTTTTGGTGTGATTGCGGAGTTACACTTGATGATATATAGTTTCTCTAGCTTAATTTTTGAATATCTTGGTACTTGATGTTGTCCTAGAGTTGAATATTGCAGGAAGAAATGAGAAGGGTACAAAATTGAGGAAGATAGTGCAGTTGTTCCACCTACCTTGAGCTGTTCGACCAGTATTTTGGTCGACCAATGGTCGAACAAAGTGTGAAAATTTTCCAGAGGAGCTGTTCGACTTGACCCTTCTAGCTCGACCACAAAGCTGGAGTCGAGCAATGGTCGAGCAAAGTGTGAAAAACTTCCAGAAAGTTTGTTCGACCAATCAGTGGTTGCTCGACCAGTGGTATGAGATCGAACAAAGGTCGAGCAAGACATAGAAGAACAAGGGGTACGATGAGGCAAGTTACTTGACTTCCAGCTCTTGTTCGACCAAGAATTTCAGGTCGAACGGAGGTTGAGCAAAATGCCCAAGTTGTCCAGAAAGGTTGTTCGACCCAAACCAGATTATTCGACTAAGGAATCTAAGTTGAACAATGGTCGAACAAAATATCTAAATTGTCCAGAGAAGTTGTTCGGCTAACCCTAACAAGTCAAGCCACGGTCAAACGGAGGCTGGGAGCAATTTAAAAAAAAAAGGTATTTTATCCGTTCGACACACCCACTTCCGTCACCCTTTCTCGAGCACCACTACGTAACCGTAAGTTCTTCCCCTTAACTTCCTCCCTACACTTTAATCCTCTCTTCCACACACTTCACATCCGATTTTGAGGGATTGCAAGATCCAATCTCGGGTTTTCACTCAACTTTTGAAGATTTTCACTCTTGTTCATCATACGCACACCACGTCAAACAAAGGTATGTCTTCTTCTCACTTTACTTGCGGATTTTGTTGAAGATGATTAGTAAAGAATGGGTGAGTGGATTCATGCTAGATTTGGTTTGTATTGAGTGTTGAATTGTTGAGTTGTTATTATAGATTGCATTAAAAAATTCTTGAATTGTTCTTCGTTGAATTGTGGAAATTTTGTGAATTAGATGTTGTATGAAGCATGTGCTTTATTTAATTTCGAATTATACATATGGGCTTATTGAATTTGGATATTGATTGGATGCAATTGGTGATTGAACTTAAGCATGATTGTTTTGTTGAAATTGGGGAAGCTTGGAGTTGACTTGCTATTATGTTAGTGTGGAGTAGTGTTGGATTACTTGAATCTTGACATTCTTGATTGATAGTGTTGGTTTATAGTTTGATGATTTGGAAACACTTGAGATTGAGTTGAATTGGATACATGAGTTTGAAGTCTTGAGTAGAATTCATGATAGACATAGGTTTGGTTTTATCTCTTGTTGGTATATTGAAGAACAACTTTTGTAGGAAAAGAGATTGTTTCCTCTTCGAAGAGGAAGGGAAACAAGTCACCCCCATTGGCGGAGATTGTCAAGAAGATAAAGATGGATAAAAGGAAAACACCAAGGGATTTTGGAATCAAGATTGGCAATTGGGAGGAGAAGGAGAAGCTTGGAATGCAATCTTGTTGAAGATAAGAAGGACGAGTTATCAAGACGATCGGGCCATGGTGGACATGCACATTATCAACGATATTCGTTGAATGTTCAACCGAGTGGGCATCACAGCGTTCATTGAGATGAAAAGGGAGACATACTTTCACATCACTGCGGAAGTATTGTGCACGCTGCAAGTAGAGCGTGGTGAAGGATATCTTCCCTATGGCATTCATATGCAGATAGGTGGTCAAGAGTAGACTATGTGGGCTCGTGAGTTCAACGAGATCATTGGCTGTGAGAATGTATTCGAAAACGAGAGTGATGACTTCAGGGCGAACGATTTTTGGAGAGCTATAACGGGGAGGCAAGAGGACTACAATTCCAACACTTCTAAGGTTGCTTTCATTCGCAACCCTGTTATTGCTTACATAGATCGGATCCTAGGGAATACGTTGTTTGCAAGGTCTGAAGGAAGTTGTATCCCATGGGGAGAACTATACGTCATGTGGTGCATGCTCAATGGGATTCGTTTCAACGTGGCAGCCTACTTCTTCCAGCAGCTTCACAATTTCACCACGCACGGTTTTCAAAGAGTTAAAAATTGGGGGGTTGATCACAATCATAGCGGAGTACTACAGGGTTGACTTGAGTAGGTATGAGCCTGTTCGAGGAGATCCGGACTTAATCTTGACTTCTTGTGTCAGGATTGGGCTAATTGAGAGAGTGAATAGTGCTTGGATGTTCATCGGAGGGAGGGAGCCTCGAACACTTGAGTTTCTGCTTGTGATCACCGACCTTAGCACTATGAGGGATAATCGTAATTGGTTGATGAATATGATGGAGCACTCAGTAATCTCTAGGACGTGCTTAGGAAGAGGGAATTGGAGATTATTGGCTGATTTGCGTGAGCAAGGAATTAGCTTGGATAAGGACATGGTTCTTATTGGAGATCCAGCTGATTTCGAGGAGGAGAAGCCACAGCCACCACAAGCTTTCGATTATCAGGAGGACATACCTCCGGTGCAGCCTCAGCAGCTGTTCGAGCAAGAATTTTTTGAACAACCACCGCCACAGCCACAACCGCAGCCGCAGCAGGACTTCTGGGTGGCCTAAGATTAGTTCTATCGGGAGCAGTTCCGACTAATGTATGAGCACTTCGCCACGCTTAACGCAAACCAGCAAGAAACGAATAAACAGCTGTCACTTATGAATACTAACTATGCTGCACTCAACACGCGCTATGTTGAGATGGATGGACGGTTGAGGCAGTTACAAGATCATGGGCACAGGATGGATATGAATCTCAGTGCCTTGCATAGAGATGTGGACCGGATGCGGCTGAAGATGAATGGTGATGATGAGGGGGGTTCGGATGATGATGATGCTCTAAAGGAGTGATGAGCATCAGGTTTTTCTTTTCTGATTCTTCTCATTCCCCATTCTCTTTTCTATTTTACAGGTGTCGGGTTGAGTATCTGGGTGAAGTGGTGATTCTTGTGTGAGTGGTTTGTATAATGATGATGATTATTGATGCACGATAATTTTTTAATGGCAAGCATGTTCTATTTGTACTTGTAGTTCATAAGAAATTAATGTTGATTGCATGCTATGAAGAGTGTTTAGGATTCCATTAACCTTGTGTGGATTTGAGCCTTTTGATCGTGCTATATGCATGATTGTTTATTCTTGAGAGACGCTTGTATACTCGTATTCTAGAACTTGACTTGGAGTCTTGTGTGAAATCTATAATTGATAGATACTAGGAAGTGATCTTAGGCCGTTATTGTTAATCGAGTTACTTAGCTAAATTTATCTTACCTTATCATATAATTATCTTTGCAAGCCTTATTGAGCCTTTGAGCCTTTTTCTTGGCAAGCCTTGATAATGAGTTGTTTACCCTTTTGAGCCTTAAAACCAAATACTAGTAAAGAGTGGAGGTAGACGAATGCTCCAGGAAGTTTTGAAGAGGATAAGAGATTTGATGAAAGTTAATTCGAGAGAGAAAAAGTTAAATCTTGCAAGGGATATTGCCTGAAATCGGTATCCCAAATGCTAGAGAGGGGTAGTGCCCGAAACTGGTACCCTTATGTTTGTAGAACACCGGAACTGGCGTGATACTACAGAGAATAAGTTGAGCCAAGTAAAGATGGAGGAATGGTCAATGATCGGGATTGTTGATAAAGCAGTGAAGATGGAGCAACTGAAAGTAATATACCAAGTTAACTCTTTACTAGTAAAGTTAGTCACTTACCTATATTCTTCCACCCTAACCAAAGAGTCAACAGTACATCCTTTAAGCAAGTCCTTTGTGATCCTAGTATTGAGTCGATTATGGATGGAGTTTTGAGACCTTTGTCAAGCTTATGGTTACAGGAGTATATAAATTGGAAGTGAGTGGTGATATCAACCATAAGGTGTGTATCTTTTACATTTGAGTGAGAGAGTAAAAACTTACCCGTGAACTAGATGACTTAGTACTCGTAGAAGTATTGTGATTGATTGATGTTTTTATGTGAATGAAAGGTATGATGGTTGCATGTTCAACGTTAATATAATTGCATGTATTTTGATGCATTGTACTTGGTGATTACACTCTCTAGATTTGTTTGATTTTCGTTGCCTCGGGACGAGCAACATGTAAGTTTGGGGGTTTGATGAGAAAGGCACGAATAAAAGGGTACAAGGGATATTTAAGCATATTCGCATAGGAAAACAGGTGAAAAAGGCTCGGAATTGGAATACACGATTCTGAAGGCGAAATAAAGGTGTTGTTCGACCAATCTGACTTGTTCGGCCTTCAACAGGTGGTCGAACGGGAGGTGGAAAGTCGAGCAGATTGTCAGAGCCCGTCCAACGAGCCAGTTCGACTTGGAGGATCTGCTCGACCAACATTATCTGGTCGAGCAAGAGTAGTTTTATCGAGCAATGTGCCAAAGTTGTCCAGAATGTTTGTTCGACTTGGATGCTGAGGTCAAACGGCATGTCGTTGAATGTTATTTATGGTAATTCCGGATGTCTTTTACCAAATTTGACGTGTGCTTCAAGCAAAGGCCCATCCTAAGCCCAAAAGGAGATCCTATGTGTATAAAAGAAGAGTTTTCGCAGGAGAGACGACACACAACACAAGTCAACACATCTTCCTTCATCCACCAAACCCTACCACCATCCGAAAGGGTTCAGAGAGAAGTTCATCTGGCGAGTCAAGTAAAATCATACCAACTAGCCATGATTGTTCTTAGATCAATCATGGGCTAGAACCACCTTGGTAGTTCTAGGGTTATGAAAGTTTTTTGAGTTAATAGAATTTCCATGTGTAAACTCCGTACAACACTACTTGTAGTTTATTTTATATAAGATTGTGCTTTTTCAATTCATACTCACAGTTGTTTTGTGCATCATTAACTATTATGTAGAGTCTGAATACATCTCTTGATTATTGATTGAGTGCGTTTACCGCTAAGTAGAATCCATGTTATAATTCTAAGTGAAGGGATTCCGAAGTCTTGTTAAAACTATCTTATATAGATACTTTTTAATTGAATCGTATTTGGATTAATAAGTAGGATAAAGAGTATTACTTTATAGTACCTAAAAAGGAAGATCAAATCTGGTTAGAGTACTTAGTGCACGGGAAATAATTGATTATGATAGTACCTAGAAAGGGGGGTAAAGTATATGTCTTGCTCCAAGGATATTCACACATGTCATACGCTTTCTTACTTGTGTCTATAGAGTACGCTTGCATGGTTTAATGATGCGTCCAGAAACCACAAGGCAGAGTCGGACATCAACGCATGGAAAAGAGATTAACGAATGAAACTGGATTACCTGAAGAACTACTCTATTACTTATTCGATCACAACCGAATTTCTTCTCTTACTTGTTCACTTATCTTGTTATTTTTATTATATGTTATTTAGTTTATTAATCAAACCAACTCGAATTTCCCAACATAATCTTAGTTAAATAGAATATAATTGATGTGATAATATTCCGTCCCTTGGATTCGATAATTACTTGGTCACCTTTCGAAACTACAAGTGATATCCTTATACTTGAGGATTAATTTTGTGTGTTGAGAAAACGCTCATCAAGTTTCTGGCGCCGTTGCCAGGGACGGGTTTAAATATTTTTAAGTCTCATTTTACTGTTGACTCATTGTGTAATTGTATTTGCGAAGAAACTTTTGTAGATGGTATAAGCCTTTAATCATAAACATCCTACAAAGGGCTTATTAATGATTTTTATAAAACAAATAATAACATACATTTGAACCTCCTTCGCCCTTGATTCTTGGATTAACCTCATGATTTTCAAAGATATCGTTCCTCGTACGATCAAGTCATCCACTAGACCACCACCACCAACACAGGTTTCCCCTCCAACACTGCCCTCATCACCGGAGACAGCTTCAGTTTCACCCCAAAATCCCAATTCTTCTGAGAGGGCTCTATGAATGTTCTCCCCTGCTTCTCTGCATACCCAAGAGCTGCAACCACTCCAAAATCAAGAAGACACGACTGCCAACCCATTTAACATTTTTTAACCCATATTATCTAATAAAAGGATCTGATTCCACATATTGATGCCCATTTGCTTGTTATGATCAACATTTCCTTCGTTTCAACGCATATTTCCTTCATTTTGATGCTCATTCCCTTATTATGGTCAATATTTCCTTCGTTTCGATGCATATTTCCTTCATTTTGATGTTCATTAGCCTGTTATGATCAACATTCCTTTGTTTCGTTACATATTTCCTTCAATTTAATGCTCATTCGCTTGTTATGATCAACATTTCCTTCGTTTCAATGCATGTTTCCATCATTTTGATGTTCATTCTCTCATCACGATCAACATTTCTTTCATTTCGATGCATATTCCTTCATTTTGAGGCGCATTCTCTTGTTATGAATAACATTTCCTTCGTTTCGATGCATGTTTCCTTCATTTTGATGCTCATTCTCACATTACGATCAATATTTCCTTCATTTCGATGCATATTTCCTACATTTTGATGCTCATTTGCTTGTTACGATCAACATTTCATTCGTTTCGACGCATATATCCTTCATTTTGATGCTCGTTCGCTTGTTATGATCATCATTTCCATCGTTTCGATGCATATTTCCTTCTTTTTGGTGCTCATTCGCTTGTTATTATCAACATTCCTTCGTTTCTATGCATATTCCTTCATTTTGATGCTCATCATCATGTTATGATCAACATTTCCTTTGTTTCGATACATATTCCTTCATTTTAATGTTCATTGGCCTATTATGATCAACGTTTCCTTCGTTTCGATGCATATTTCACTCATTTTGATGCTCATTCGCCTTTTATGATCAACATTTTCTTCGTTTCGATGCATATTCCTTCATTTTGATGCTAATTAGCTTGTTATGATTAATATTTCCTTCATTTCGATTCATATTCCTTCATTATGTTTCTCATTCGTTTGTTATGATCAAGATTTCCTTCGTTTTGATACATATTCGTTCATTTTGATGCTCATTCGCATGTTATGATCAATATTTCCTTTGTTTCGATGCATATTTCCTTCATGTTGATGCTCATTCGATTGTTATGATCAACATTTCCTTCATTTTGATGCATATTCCTTCATTTTGATGCTAATTAGCTTGTTATGATCAATATTTCCTTCATTTCGATGCATATTTACTTCATTTTGATGCTCATTCGCTTGTTATTATCAATATTTCCTTCGTTTCGATGCGTATTTCCTTTATTTTGATGATCAATCGCTTGTTATGATCAAAATTTCTTTCATTTCGATGTATATTCCTTCATTTTGATTCTCATTCGCTTGTCATGATAAATATTTCCTTCGTTTCAATGCATATTCCTTCATTTTGTTGCTCATACGCATGTTATGATCAATATTTCTATTGTTTCGATGCATATTTCCTTCATGTTGATGATCATTCGCTTGTTATGATCAATATTTCTTTCGTTTCGATGCATATTCCTTCATTTTGATGATAATTAGCTTGTTATGATCAATATTTCCTTCGTTTCGATGCATATTTCCTTCATTTTGATGCTCATTCGCTTGTTATGATCAACATTTCCTTCGTTTCGATGCATGTTTCCTTCATTTTGATGCACATTCTCTTATTACGATCAACATTTCCTTAATTTTGATGCATATTTCCTTCATTTTGGTACTAATTTGCTTGTTATGATCAATATTTCCTTCGTTTCGACGTATATTTCCTTCATTTTTTATGCTCATTCGCTTGTTATAATCAATATTTCCTTCGTTTCGATGTATATTTCCTTCATTTTGATGCTCATTGGCCTGTTATGATCAATATTTACTTCATTTTGATGCATATTTGCTTGATTTTAATGCTCATTCGCTTGTTATTATCACCATTTACATCGTTTCGATGCATATTTCCTTCTTTTTGATGCTCATTCACTTGTTATTATCAACATTTCCTTCATTCGATGCATATTTCCTTCATTCGCTTGTTATTATCAACATTTTCTTCGTTTCTATGCATATTCCTTCATTTTGATGCTCATCCGCATGTTATGATCAACATTTCCTTTGTTTCGACGCATATTTCCTTCATTTTTATGCTTATTCGCTTGTTATGATCAACATTTCCTTCATTTCGATGCATATTCCTTAATTTTGATGCTCATTGGCCTGTTATGATCAACGTTTCCTTTGTTTCGATGCATATTTCCTTCATTTTGATGCTCATTCGCCTATTATGATCAATATTTCTTTCGTTTCGATGCATATTCCTTTATTTTGATGCTCATTCGATTGTTATGATCAACATTTCCTTCATTTTGATACTAATTAGCTTGTTATGATCAACATTTCCTTCATTTCTATGCATATTCCTTCATTTTGTTTCTCATTTGCTTGTTATGATCAACATTTCCATCGTTTTGATGCACATTCCTCCATTTTGATGCTCATTCGCATGTTATGATCAATATTTCCTTTGTTTCGATACATATTTCCTTCATGTTGATGCTCATTCGCTTGTTATGATCAACATTTCCTTCGTTTCGATGTATATTCCTTCATTTTGATACTAATTAGCTTGTTGTGATCAATATTTTCTTCATTTCGATGCATATTTACTTTATTTTGATGCTCATTCGCTTGTTATTATCAATATTTCCTTCGTTTTGATACATATTTTCTTCATTTTGATGCTCATTCTATTGTTATGATCAACATTTCCTTTGTTCGATGTGTATTCCTTCATTTTGTTGCTCATTCGCATGTTATGATCAATATTTTTTTATTATGATGCATATTTCCTTTATTTTAATGCTCATTTGCTTGTTATGATTAACGTTTACTTCGTTTCAATACATATTTCCTTCATTTTGATGCTCAATCGCTTGTTATGATCAAAATTTCCTTCATTTCTGCATATTCCTTCATTTTGATTCTCATTCGCTTGTCATGATAAATATTTCCTTCGTTTCAATGTATATTTCCTTCATATGCATATTCCAAGGAAAGGAAGGAGACGATGAATATGCATATTCCAAGGAAAGGAAAGAGACAAAAAGTAAAACTCCAAGGTAATTCTCTACAAGTCCTTTGTGATCCTAGTATTGAAATGATTATAGATTGACTTTTGAGACCCTTGTCAAGTTTATGGTTAGGAGAGTATATGAATTGAATTTGAGTGTATATACTAACCCGTAAAGTGTACATCTTTTACACTTGAGGGAGAGAGCAAACACTTACTCGTGAGCTAAATGACTTAGCACTTATAGAAGTATTGTGATTAATTGATGTTTTGCATAAATGAAGGGTATGATGGATTTCATGTTTTGATTTGATACAGTTGCATGTGTTAGGATAGGTTG
The DNA here is from genome assembly GCA_023678885.1 of Pogostemon cablin. NCBI lineage: Eukaryota > Viridiplantae > Streptophyta > Magnoliopsida > Lamiales > Lamiaceae > Pogostemon > Pogostemon cablin. The sequence goes on along the minus strand of CM043008.1, from coordinate 8,026,603 downwards.
TGCTTGTTATATGGATCTCGTGAATAACACTCTCTTTCCTTTGTTTTGAATTCGTTGCCTCGGGATGAGCTACATGTCAGTTTGGGAGTTTGATGAGAGTGTAAATTCACGTGTTTTGGGCTCGAATTTGTGTGAAAATTGAGTACGATTTGATCTATTATCAAGACAAATCGGGTTGTGTATAGAAAGTCCATGAATCAGAGGCTACTAAGGCTTTTTCATTGTATTTATACAGGAAAACATGTCTTAAGGGCTCAGAATTGGAAGACATGATTTTTGAGGCATTTTTCGAAGGTTGTTCGACCTCGGAGGCTTGTTCGACCATAATCATTTTGGTCGAACAAGGGGAGCCAAGTCGAGCAAAATGCGCGAAAACATACAGAAGCATTGCTTGACCAAGAGAGTCTGTTCAACCAACATTATCTTAGTTGAACGGATGATGTTTGGTCGAACAAAATTTGCAATAACTTACAGAGAGTTTGCTCGATCAGCGTTCGACCAGGAGGCTTTGCTTGACCAATGGAGGTCTAGTCGAACGGAATTTCGCTAGTGCTATTTTCGGTAATTTCGGCTTTCTTTTACCAAATTTGACGTGTGCCTCAAGTAAAAGCCCATCAAAGGTCCGTGAGGAGCACTTTACAAGTATAAAAGGGGATGCAGAGCACATGAAGAAGGGAGTTAGATTCCACATCCATCCTACACCACATCCAAACCCTAACTCCAATCTACGGAGCTGTAGAGAGGTTTGTCTGTCGAACCATGTGAAGATTAAAGATGGAGAGAGTCGCGACGGCGCCCATATCTAGGGTTTACTTCGCTTCTTAATTTATCTTGTAATTTTCAAGACAATGGGTAAGATCCTACCAACCACCATGATTGTTCCTAGATCAATCATGGGTTAGAACCGCTTCGGCAGTTCTAGGGTTATGAAGGTTTTATGAGTTGATTTATTTTCCATGTGTAAACTCCGTACAACACTACTTGTGGTTTATTTTATATAAGATTTGTTGGATTGTATACTAAAAGTCTAGCTTTTTATATGAACAATGTTTTAACAATTTAATTTATTTGAAATGAGAATCTTATGATCAAATGTTTGCAATAATAATGTTGTTGAAAAGTCCATTTACTTTATACTGTAGATAATGTGGTGTGCGGCATCACACAGAAGATCATATTATCGACTCCTTATAAAGTATAAACAGATGTTCACAACCGAGATAGATGGGGACTATCTATCGGTATGGTTTTAGTGTGATTTGTTATTAGTCTGTCTTAACTATAGAATTACACTAGTGCACTTGTGTATTGAGCAGGACCGCTGTTGAGATCATTCGGTTTATACTGACTATATAATAGAACTTGATCTCTGTTATCATGGATATTCATACTCTTAATCCCAATACAATAATCTCGATACGTAAGCTAGTATTTATTTCTTTGATTTATCAATGGATGAGATTTAAAGGATAAATTAATATGCTCGGTGAGTTGGGAAATGATGATGCCTCTATGGTGTGTTGTTGATTGTAGAAGGAATCCGTGTCCTAACGGAATTGGTTGATAATGTCCCCTTGAGGAACTCATAATGATTATCATGTAAACCCTACAGGTGGATTTATTCTGGTATGATAATAAGGTTGAGTGATACTACTCTCGGTAAATATATTAATTAATGGAGTTGTCAGTAACTTAATTAATTAATTGGCATTGAATCTTAAACACGGGGAGACTAATGGGTTCATAATAAGAAGGAGGCCATAAACGTAATTTGGGATTAGGGTGGCAGTACAATAATATTACTTTAGTGGAATGATTTATTATTATTGGACTTAAGTATAAGTTTTGGGCTAAACTTGGATGCTTAAGCCCAATGGGAGGCTCATACCCTAATTTCTCCTCCTGGTCCCTTTTGTAGCCTATATAATAGCCATTCTCATCAATCCGAAAATCTGAATCACACGCCTAAACACGTGCAAGAAAGATTAGGGTTATAGACTGAATTCATCTTGTAGATCGTTGTGCACACCAACGACAAAACGTGGCTTAGGAATACAATAGAAGACCGGAAGATCGTTTGCAGTTTCTGTCTGTCAAATTCACCTATTTTTATAAAATCGTGTAGAAGTCCAAACTGGACATGTAATATACTAGTGGAAAACCACAGAAGAGAGGATCGTTTTGGCATGTGGATCACTCAAATCGAAGATTGGATGAGGGAGTTATGGCCAAAACTGTGACGCTGCGCAGGCTGCCGGCGAGAATATTTCTTCTTCAATATACCCTGGTGAAAGGTAATACGTTTCTTGTTTTCTTGCTTCCGCTATAGAAACGTATGGAACCCTAATGGTTCACGTTAACCAAAAGATCCAAACGCCAACAATTGGTATCAGAGCGTAGGTTCTTTGGCTAAACGTGAAACGTTGGACTAGGGTTTATGTGAATTATGTGCTTTTATTTGGAATAGAATCACATGGATCGTTAGGGTTTTGCTTTATTGATTAATTCATGGATATTCCACTTTGAAAACCCTATGTGTATCGAATGGTGAGATTGAATCATCGTCAAAGGCTGTTCCTTGTGTTCTTCACGGCTAATGGTTCATAAACCCTTCAGCCTAACTGGACACCGCATATATATACACCACACAATGGAATTCGTTCACGATAATCTGTGAGTCACTCCTGTATCACACAAAAAGCATCGACGGGGCTGGATTGATGGCAACGATCACTACGGCGCTGGTTTGAGATGGCAAAACGGTTGTGTATTGTTATTCCACGAAAGTCTAATGTCGCGACGGCGGGTGAAAGGTTGGCTAGTTGATGCCTCATACGGAGTTGAGCAGTGGTTGAATGGTGATTATCGATGATGGTGCTTGGTTGCACCTGATGTTCACATGGCTGCCATGTACGACGATGGTGATTTCCGATCGGGGCTGAGGTGTTCTTCAAGCGGGTGTGTCACGATTCTAACTGGGTCTGGTAGCTTTCCAATCGGGTCTTGAAAACTTGGCGATGCAAAGAACTGGACGATGGCGAGGTGTGGTGGCCCTGCTGACCGACGGCCAGCAAATTACTGGCAGATGGCGCAAGCCATGCCAACTTTGGGCAGATTGCCATCGGAGCATGCCATCCATTTCGTCAGGACTGTGGCTTCACTGGTTTTTGTGCAAGAAAGTTTGGAGGTTGTCGCTGGATAGCCAATGAAGGCAAGAGGCATTATTGCTGGAAGCACAAGTTGTGACGAATGACGCTAGAACAGCGGCAGACGATTGCCGCTAAGCGCCGGCATAACTCGTGCAGACTTCTAGCGTGTCGCGGTGCTAGTCGGGGTTGTTGCTTGGTGGCATGCTGCATCGGCGATGGCGGGTCTGGTGGCTGACGGCTACGGGAGTTGCTGGGTATCGCCCCGTGGTCTGCTGTTGCCGGGCGTGATCTTTTACTTCTGGTGAAATAGCAAATCGTCAATGGGATGGCAAGAGTTCACGGCATGGCTACTCGGCAGGTGGGCATACCCCTGGCTGGTTTAAAACATCGATGGTGCAAGGATGAGCGGTGCAAGGCCTGCGACTTGTTGCTGATAAGGGTAGCGTGTTGGCTGCACAATGGCGAACAGCAGTTTTTTTGGCGGTGAACTGGCCTGATCGATGGGACTCCGGCAAGCAGCAGTTCTTCCCGCGATGATGGCACTGTGTGTGATGGTGCCCGTTGGCACGACCTCCAAGAGGCTCCCGCATGAGTCGTGCAGGCGGTCGGCAAAATCGGCGGCAGTTTTTCCAGCGGGAGGGCATAGCAGGCATGCTGTGAATATGCGTGTGGGTTGGAAATCTTAAGGCCCAAGATTAACCAACTTGCTGTGCAAGTTATTCTAATTGCTTGTTGACTAAGTCAAATTTTTTTATTCCTTATATATAATCGTTATAGTTATTTTTATTTGTCAATTATTATTATATATTTTGATTGCATGTGTTATTTGATTTACTGTTCTATTAGACGTAAAAATAGCATGTTTATTTGCATAGTTATACCTGCTATATTGTATGCATGAAAAAAAAAAACTCTCTTGTTAAATAACTAAGTGAGAGAGGGATTGGTCATGATCCCGCCTCCATTATTGATTTATTGAGTGATGCAAGTAAGTTTATGAGTCAGTTTTAGTGCCTTCCTCCCCAACGAAAGAGTTTTATTTGTGGATCACTGGAATAAATTTCATTAAATAATTATTATTTGTAATGTGATGCAAGTAAGCTTATGAGTCGGTTATAGTGTCTTCCTCCCCAACGGATGAGTTTTATTTGCGGATTACAGGTACAAATTAATAATTGATGGTTATAGGAAATTATTTGAGCGCGTGTGGACTTCTCCAATTGTAAGGCACACAAGCTTGGGTAACGTACTTAGTATCAAATAATGGTATACACTTAGGTGCAATTAATATGTATCCTCCCCAACGGAGTTACTGCTATTAAATTGCATAGCTAAAGGACAACTGACTATTAATTATTGAGTCAAAAGGTTAATTATGACGATGGAATTAATGGGTAAAACTTTCTCTTGTGAATGTTCGGGTTTGTATACGTCCACACTAACGTGGCATGCAAATTCACGGTGCTTGAGATGTCGGTGAATTTATTTTATATTGTTTATTGAGGGAATCAATATAAAACTTTAAATTCGAAGAGTTAGATCGTCGTATTTATTTACTTGATTCTCTAAATTTTTGAATAGTTTATTTCACTTATTGTTAACTGAAAGAAAATAAACTTACTTGTCCAAAATAAATGATTAGAAAAGAATCTTGGCTTTAATTCTTACTGCTTAAGAAAATAAAAATGTGTTCTCACTAAGGTTTCCTCTCATGTCTATTTCATTCTCTAGTGAAGAGTTGAGAAGTTCATAGAAATATGATGGTCTCATGCGACTCTTCGGATACTTGAATAATTAGAAAGGCAAGATGTCATAGTTAACTTGATGAATGAATTGGAAATATTTGGAATAGAAATTGAAGGGGAAACCTAGCTCAATTTAATTTTCATGGTTTGCCTTAACGTTTTGAGCAGTTTCACCTGAATTACAAAAGGTTGTACATGGTGAGAAACTTCTGATAAAACGTGTGGCGAAGGAAAGCCATTTTTATCAAGAAATGAACAAGGATAGTATCTTATTCACTAGTTGTTGAAACATGATTAGTGATGGCATCTAATGACACGTTGTGTATGGATATCGGAATCACTATATGTTTATAACTATGTGATGAATAGATTACTATGTACATGGGTAAAACTACAAGAGTAGTGGTTGTTGCAGTGGGAGTTGTTTATTTATCTTTTGTTGGGAATAAACGTTTGATTTTGAGAAATTGTCTTTACATACGTTTTCATAGAAAGAATTTGATTTCTGTTTCTATGCATTTATGGATGGATACTCTATCTCATTTAAGTGACATGGTCATTATAATAAAGGATGGAGTTATAATATGTTATTGTACTTTGGTGGACAATTTATAAACTCTTAAATCATTTTTATCCCACGGTGCAACAAATAGTAATTAATAATGCGTCTTCTAATCTTAGTAAGAGAAAGGAATCTTCGAAGATGAACTAACATACTTTTGGCATCTAAGACTAGATCATTTTACTTAAGTATGATTCGAAAGTTGATAGCTGATGGACCCTGAAGTCTATTGGAAGTGAAAACTATCAGACTTGAGAGTCTTACTTGGAAGTAAAATGATTGATAGTTTTTTCAAGGCAAAGGGGTATAGAGCCATAAAAAATATGTTGGAAATGGTTCATTCTAATTTATGCGACCCTAAGATTATCCTATTGAGAGGTGGTTATGAATATTTGTCATTTTGTTTAACGATTATTCTAAAAACAAGATATATTTATTTGATGCACTGCAAGTATGAGTACTATGATTAAATTCAAGAAGTGCATGACTGATGCGGTGAAGCGTCATGGAAAATAGATCAAGTCATTATGATTTAGTCGTGATGGCGAGTACCTCTTAGGATAAGTAGGAGCTATTAATCAGAGGTTGGGATTGAATCCCAAATTGTCAATACTGGGCAAACCCCAGCTGAATGGTGTGGCGGAAAGAAGGAATAAGACTCTTATGATAATGGGTAGATAGATGATGAATTATTTGAAGTTACTAAATTCATTTTATGGATAAGCACTAGAAACAATAAATCGAATGATGTTTGTGGGATATCCTAGAAAAATGAAGGGTGGTTTATTTAATAGTCCAAAATATCAGAAAGTGATTGTTCACACGAACACTAGATTTTTGGAAAGGACTATGTAACAAATTACAAATCCATATATAGATTGTTCTAAAAGGTTTGAGAAGGGAAACACAAATTTTAGTACCAAGACTACAAGAGGATATACCACAAGTAAGCTGCATCGCGTGTCACGTCTGACACACAATTTCATGTAGTGCCTTGTCATAGTGGGAGGGTTGTTTTACAACCTGAAAGATATATATTTTGGGAGAGTCGTGAGACTTGGTCCCTAGTAAACATGAAATCAACCCATAGACAAGATGAAGCATTACAAGATCGAAATGCGGAATCTTAGCATGGTGCAATGATTTCTGGAATAGAATCTATGGATTCAAAATTATCTCTAGGAGCTTCTAGAACCATGAAATGGTGTGAAAGCCATTGGATGTAAGTGGCTCTACAATGAAGCAACCAGAATGATTTATTGCATAGAGGTAAGAGCATTTTGAGTGTAAGCTTAAAAGTGTCCATCAATGGACTAAAGCAAGCTTCAAGATCATGAACATCCATTTTGATAAGGAAATCTAGTCATATAGATTTAATCAATGCTCGGATGGATCTTGTGTATTGAAAAGAGTGACGGAAACGTGGTGGTATTTCTTGTATTTACGTAGATGGTATCTTGCTCATTGGAGACATTGAAAGAGTATTGTCGTGCGTATGGGTATGGTTAATAAAGCAGTATGAAATCAAGGACTTAAGAAAAGTAAAATATATCCTCGTGATCATGGTAATAAAGATTACAAGATAAGAGTTATGCTTGTCTCAAGCATCATAAATTGATACAATCCTCACTCGTTTTAGCAAGTGACTTTATCTAAGGATTTGTGTCTTAAGACATAAAAGAAGATAAAATAGATAAAGGCGGTTCTCTATGCTTCCGCAATAAGGAAGCTTATTCTATGGAATGCTATGCACGAGATTGGATATCTGTATTGCCAATGGCATAGTCAGTGAGTATCATGGTAACCCGGAATAAGAATATTGAATTGTGGTAAGACATATTTGAAATGCCTGAAGAGGACTGGAAATTATATGTAAGCTTACCAGAATAATTTATTGCTTCTTGATGGTTACTTAAATTCGCATTTTCAAATCATAGTGACAGCAGTAAATCCATCTCAAGGTTATGTGTTTAAATTGGAAGTAGATCCATAGAATGGAGGAGTGTTATATAGAAATATATTTCGGACTCCCCCAAGGAAAAAGGATAATATTGGAGCCTTATGATGGCCAAAGTATCTGTATGGTTCAAGAGACTTCGTAATGGACTTAGATGTGATTCTGAGTTTCACTAAGTTTATCACAATTTATTGTGATAATAATGGTGCAGTTGCAAACTTGAAGGAATCACGAGTCCATAAGGAAATTAAACACATTGAAAGCGAGTACTACCTGATACGAGAAATCGTATAATGAGGGAAAGGTTGTTGTCGCCTAGATTGCATCGGATGATAATCTAGTAAATCCTTTTACAAGGACCTTAAGGCGAGAGCTTTTAATGGTCAAGTAGTGGGAGAGGGAATCAGATATATGGCAGCAGATATGGCAGCATAGTCTTTTAGTATAAGTGGGAGATTGTTGGATTGTATACTAAAAGTTTAGCTTTATGTATGAACAATGTTTTAACAATTTAATTTATTTGAAATGAGAATCATGTGATCAAATGTTTGCAATAATAATGTTGTTCCAAAAGTCCATTTACTTTATACTGTAGATAATGTGGTGTGCGGCATCACACGGAAGATCATATTATCGACTCCTTATAAAGTATAAATAGATGTTCACAACCGAGATAGATGGGGACTATCTATCGGTATGGTTTTAGTGTGATTTGTTATTAGTCTGTCTTAACTATAGAATTACACTAGTGCACTTGTGTATTGAGCAGGACCGCTGTTGAGATCATTCGGTTTATACTGACTATATAATAGAACTTGATCTCTGTTATCATGGATATTCATACTCTTAATCCCAATACAATAATCTCGATACGTAAGCTAGTATTTATTTCTTTGATTCATCAATGGATGAGATTTAAAGGATAAATCAATATGCTCGGTGAGTTGGGAAATGATGATGTCTCTATGGTGTGTTGTTGATTGTAGAAGGAATCCGTGTCCTAACGGAATTGGTTGATGATGTCCCCTTGAGGAGCTCATAATGATTATCATGTAAACCCTGCAGGTGAATTTATTCCAGCACGATAATAAGGTTGAGTGATACTACTCTCGGTAAATATATTAATTAATGGAGTTGTTAGTAACTTAATTAATTAATGGGCATTGAATCTTAAACACGGGGAGACTAACGGGCTCATAATAAGAAGGAGCTCATAAATGTAATTTGGGATTAGGGTGGCAGTGCAATAATATTTCTTTAGTGGAATGATTTATTATTATTAGACTTAAGTATAAGTTTTGGGTTAAACTTGGATGTTTAAGCCCAATGGGAGGCCTATACCCTAATTTCTCCTCCTGGTCTCTGTTGTATCTTATATAATAGCCATTCTCATCAATCTAAAAATCTGAATCACACATCTAAACACGTGAAAATAGATTAGGATTGTAGACTGAGTTCGTCTCGTAGATCGTTGCCCACACCAACGACAAGACGTGGCTTAGGAATACAATAGAAGACCGAAAGGTCGTTTCCTGTTTATGTCCGTCAACTTCACTAATTTTTATAAAATCGTGTAGAAGTCCAAATTGGATACGTGATATACTGGTGGAAAGTCACGGAAAATGGAATCGTTTTAGCATGTAAATCACTCTAATCGGAGATCGGATGAGGGAGTTATGGCCAAATTCGTGACGCTGCGCAGGCTGCTGGCGAGAATATTTCTTCTTCAACATACTCTGGTGAAAGGTAATACGTTTTTTATTTTCTTGCTTCCGCTATAGAAACGTATGGAACCCTAACGGTTCACGTTAACCAAAAGATCCAAACGCCAACAAGATTATGCCTTTTAAATTCATACTCACAGTTGTTTTGTGCATCATTAACTGATATGTAGAGTCTGAATACATATCTTGATTATTGGTTGAGTGCGTTCCCTGCTGAGCAGGATTACATGTTATAATTCTAAGTGAAGGGATTCCAAATTTTTATTAGAACTATCTTATGTAAATACTTGTTAATTGAATACTGTTCGGGTTAATAAGTAGGATAAAGAGTATAACTTCATAGTACCTATAAAGGGAGATCATATCGGGTTAGAGTACTAAGTGCAAGGGAAATAATTGATACTGATAGTACCTAGAAAGGGGGTGAATTATATTTCTTGCTCCGAGGATATGCACATGTGTCATACGCTTGTTTGCTTGTGTCTATAGAGTGAACTTGCATGGTTTAGTGATGTGTCCATAAACCACAAGGTAGAGTTGGACATCAACACATGGAAAGGAAATTAATAACATGGAAAGGAAATTAATAAGTAAAATTGGATGATCCGAAGAACTACCTAATTTCTCACTTGATCACAGTCGTATTATCTCTACTACTTACTATTTTAATTATTTGTTGCTTAGTTACTTAATATTCACAACCATATTGCTTTAATAGTCTTAATAAATTAGAACTTAATTGAATTAATAATAATATGTCCCTTGGGTTCGATAATCATTTGGCCGCCTATCAAAACTACAATTGATATTCTTCATATTTAGGGATTAATTTTGTGTGTTGAGAAAACGCTCATCAGGGATAACCTCCATGGTTACACAAAGAAAGAGATTAAAGTATATTCTCATAGGTAAGAAACTTATTGGATAAAAATTATGTATATTCTCATTCAACTCTATCTAGATTAAATATCCTTGAGCAATTTAAAAATGGTATGGGGTATTTCTGTGTGTGCCCTCTAATGAGAAACTCCATTTGAAAATAAGTACAATTAATTATAAGCAGGTTTGAGCTGGTGCAAATAATTTTAAGATAATAAATTTGTTTTCTCATATTGAATATATATATAAACTTTTCTACCTATTTTTATTTTATTATTTTATATTTATTTAATAATAGCATAATTATTTATTTTAAATATAAATTTAATCACTAAAGTATAAATATATGTGAAACATTAATAAAATTATATAAAGAGATGCATACGGACATAATTAAGAGTATAACATTAAAATATATAATTCAAATAAAAGTATATGTATAATTTTTTTATTGTATGATTAAACATAAAGTTACCAACTTTAAAATAAAAGGTAATACTCCATAATTTATCACAAATATATTTAAAAAATAGTACTATTAAATGAGTAAGAATAACTTGCTAATATTGATAAACAACTTTGGAATACTTTTCATTTTTTTAATTAATTTTTAAATGACATAGATACAGCGTACGAGTGGGTGATATTTAAATAAATATGGTAGGGTACCTTTAAATAAGTACGTGTATCTAAATATTAATTGATAAATATATAAATACTTGACATGATAACATAAAATTTGATATTATATGTAAAGAATTAGTGGTATAGCATCAAAATATTTTGATAAACAAGTTTGAGACGTGTATGAGTATCAACCAGATATTTAGGGTATAACGTACCCTGAGGGTTTAATATTTATCTGCAGAGTTTAATATTCATTCAAAGGGTGAAATTACGACTTTACCCATGTGGTTTATGGTACATTTTTACCTTTAGGACATAATGTTTACTAAGAGTTTGATATTTATCAGCAGGGTTTATTTTTCATTCCAAGTGTGAAATTACGACTTTACCTCTGTGGTTTATGATATACTTTTACCCAGTGGTTTAGGGCATATGTCCCGCGAAGGTTTAATATTTATCGGTAGGGTTTAGTGTTCATTCCAATGGTGAAATTACAACCCTACCCCTGTGGTTTATGGTATACTTTACCCAGTGGTTTAGGATATGATAATGTCCCGAGGGTTTAATATTTATCGATAGGGTTTATTGTTCATTCCAAGGGTGAAGTCACGATTTTACCCATGTGGTTTATGATATACTTTAGGGCATAATGTCCCCTAAGGATTTAATATTTATTGGCAGGGTTTAGTATTTGTTCCAATTGTGACATTACGACTTTATCCCTGTGGTTTATGGTATAATCTTACCCAGTGGTTTAGGCGCATACTGAACCCCGAAGGTTTACCATTTATCTGTAGGGAAGAGTGTTCTTTCCAATGCTAAAATTAAGATTTTACCCCATTGATTTTTGGTATCATATACCCCACGAGTCTACATAGTATGTATTATGGAGGGAGTATATTATATAAAAAATAATTTAAGGTATATTTTTAGGTAAAGCTATTTATTCGATAAAAATTCTTGGGAGTGCAACGCACGACACAGTTTTCTAATCTTCTTACTACTAAAAAGGAACATATGTAATATGGATGGAGGGTGGGTCAATATTTGCTATTAATTTCTCTCGTTATATATTTAATGCACTATTTCTTGATTTCAAAATGCTAAAAAGGAGCATATATAGAAATTGAGGTATTATATTATATAAAATGTAAGTTAAGATAAATTTTAAGTCAAGATATACTTACTTTATAAAAACGCGTAACCATGCAACACACGGGCATAGATATACTTTTTTTATATCATTTTTATTTAAAATGGTTAATTGCAAGAAAAATTATGACCATTATTTTTATTACAAATGAATTTCAAGCTTTGAGAAATTAAATAAAAATCAAACAAAAAATTATTTTTAATGATTGTTGTGAAATACTTCCAAGTTTTAGTATGATTTGGAGGGTTAATGTTAAGTTAAAATATCAATTTAGCAGTCAAACAGACATCTATTTCTCGTTGGATGTGTTTTGCAATAATATTTAATGATGGGGTTCTTTTCTGTAAATTTTCAAATGTGTGAGTTAATTCTCAATTGAAGTAATATTCATGGTCTTTGTTGAAGTTAACTATTTAAATATTGGAATTATACTATATTTATTTTATATTTAGTTAATAATAGTATACATTTTATTCCAAAAAAAAATTTTAAGGACTACAAATTTAATTTCTCGCGACGTTAGAAGTGACACGTGCATTCTGGTGCACCGTGCACCTGAATTTTTTGAATATTTTTGAATTTAATGGATCTATTTCATTATATTTAAATAGTTAATTGCTAATTATTCCATGCATTCTGGTGCATCGTGCACCCACTTTCTGTAACTTTTTATAATGAAAAATTGATTATAAAAAAATTATACAACTATTAAGAAACATGTATACACTATTAAATAAAAAAATTACACACATATGAGTGCAAGCATGCACCAACATGTGTATAGTTAGGGTTTATGATTTTAGGGTTCTAAGGTTTACTGTAAAGGTAAATTTTATTTCAGTCCAACGATACGACAAAGGTACAATGCAATTCCAAGATCTTACCACTACAACCCTAGCATAATCGCTTTGGGTGATACAATTTTAATACTTCAAATACAATCTAATAATTTGGTTCATGATTTTATCTGCAATGTGTACTAGAGATAACAATCGTGAACCAAAGAGAAGGTCATTTTTTTCCATCCAAAGGTGGTAGATGACCGTCGAAAAGGTGATTAATAGCAATATTCTCTCCTTCTTGTTTGATCGTGTGTCTGCAAAAATCTTTCTGATCCCATCAACAACGGAAGTGATTCTCCGTCTCCGTCCAATCTAATTTTTTATAATTGACCATATCTGCAAGGTGTAAGGGCACTAAAAAAATAGATGAGTTTGTGTTTCACTCTTCCCACACAAAAACTACATGTCTTATCCAAACTAGTATTCCATATCCTATCTTTTCTTGCAACTCATCCTCTATGCAACAACCATAATTTGATGTTATGTTTTCTAACAATCCATTTGTGTCAGATGTGTTTGAACTGTTGGAGTTCGATCGTTTGGTTAATGTGAACCGTTAGGGTTCCATACGTTTCTAAATCAGTGAAAGCAAGAAATATAAAAATGTATTACCTTTCACCAGGGTATGTTGAAGAAGATGAAGAATTCTCGCCTGCTGCATGCACAGCCTCACGTTTTGGGAATAACTCTCTCATCCGATCTCGAATTTGAGTGATCAACATGTCAAAATGATCCTCTCTTCAGTCGCTCTCCAATGGTGTATCACACGTTAAGTTTGGATTTCCACACGATTTTGTAAAAATCGTGGAAGTTGACGGACAGCAGCAATAAATAACTTTCGGTCTTCTGCTGTATTCCCAAGTCCAATCTAGACGTCGTGTGGGAGACAATCTTCGAGATCTTCTCAATCTGCTGTTCCGTCTACCCTCTTCACGTGTTAGGCATATCTCATCTAGGGTTAGAACAGCTGAGATGACTTATATATGGGCTACAACAGGGACCAGGAGGAAAAATTATAGTTGGGCTCCATTAGGCTTAAATATCCAAGTTTAGCCCAAAGCTTATACTTAAGTCTAATAATAATAATATATATCACTAAAATATTATTACTGCACTACCTTCGAATCTCATAATTATGTTATGAGCTCCTTCTTATTATGAGCCCATTAGTCTCCCCATGTTTAAGATATACAATGCCCATTAATTAATTAAGTTACTGACAACTCCATTAATTAATATCTCATTCGAGAGTAGTACCACTCAACCTCAATATCATGCCGGAATAAATCCACCTGCAGGGCTTACATGATAATCCTTATGAGCTCCTCAAGGGGACATCATCAACCTATAACGGACATGGTTCCTTCTACAATCAACAGCACACCATAGAGACAGCATTATTTCCCAACTCACCGAGTTTGTTGATTTAATTACATGTAAATTTCACACATTGATGAATCAAAGAAATACATACCGCCTTACGTGTCGAGGTTATTGTATAGGGATTAAGAGCACGAACATCCAAAACAACAGAGATCATGTTCTCCTATATAGTCAGTATAAATCGAACAAATTTCAAGTGGTTCTACTCAATACACACAAAGTGTACTAATGTGATTCTATAGTCAAGACAAACTAATACCAAATCACACTACAACCATCTTGATAGAGAGTCCCCGTCTATCTCGGTTGTGAGCATCTGTTTATACTTTATAAGAAAACTGATAATATGATCTTCCGCGTGTTGTCGCACAACATATTATCTACAGTATAAAGTAAGTGGACTATTGCATCGTAAATATAAATAAATTATAAGACCCAATCATTTGACCATATGATTCTCATTTCAAATTAATTGTTAAAACATTATTCATACTAAAGCTTGACTTTTAGTATACAATCCAACAATCTCCCACTTATATTAAAAGACTATGTTGTCATGTCTTCTACCATACATCTGATTCTCACTCCTACTACACGACCATTAAAAGCTCTCTTCTTAAGGTCCTTGTAAATGAATTTACTAGGTCATCATCCGATGCAATCTTAGCGACAACAACCTTCCCTCATCATACGATTTCTCGTAAAAGATGGTACTCGCGCTCCATGTATTTAATTGCTTATGGACTCGTGATTCCTTCAAGTTTGCAACTGCACCATTAATATCACATTAAATTGTGATAACCTTGGGCAAACTTAGAAACACTTCGAAGTCCATCATGAAGTTTCTAGAGTCATATAAATACTTTGGCTGCCTCAGAGGCTCCAATTTATCATCTTTCCATGGTGGAGTCTGAGATATATTTCTATATAACACTCCTCCATATTATGACTTAACTTCCAAAATAAACACATAACATTTGAGGTGGATTTTCTGCCGTCCTTTTCTGATTTGAAAAATCCGAATCTATGTAACCCACAAGAAGTAGTGAATCTGTCTAGTGAGTCCACATATAATTTCTAGTCATTTTCAGGTACATAAGTATATGTCTAATGACAATTCATCATTCTTTTTTCGGGTTACCTTGATACTCACTGACAGTGCCTTCGGCAAAACAGATATTCGATCTCATGCATAGCATTCCTTAGATTAAACTTCCTTATTCGCTGAAGCATAAGGAACTGTCTTCATCATCTTTATCTTCTTTTGTATCATAAGACACATTACCTTAGATAAAGTAACATGCTTAAACGAGAAAGAATTGTATCAATTTATGAAGCTTGAGATAATCACAAGAATTTTTCTTGGTTATCTTAAGTCCTTCATTTCATACTGCTTTATGAACCATACGCATAAGCCCGACAATACTTTTTCATTGTCTCCAATGAGCAGTATATCATCTACGTACAGTACAAGAAATACCACCACGTTTCTGTCACTCTTTTCAATACACAAGACCCATCCAAGCATTGATTAAATCTATGTTACTGGATTTTCTTATCAAAATGGATGTTTCATGATCTTGAAGCTTGCTTTAGTTCATCGATGGACACCTTTAATCTTACAATCAAAATGCTCTTAGCCCTTTGCAATGAATCACTCTGGTTGTTTCACATAGACGTTTTCCTCAAGACTTTCTTTCAGGAAAATTGTCTAGATATCTATTTGCTACACCTCATAATTCAATGCGAGTAGCAATAAATAAAAGAGTCCGAATCGACTTAGGCATAGCTACCGGCGAAAAAGTTTCCTCATAATCGAACCCTTTCTTTCTGAGTATACATTTTTGCAACAAGCTTTGCTTCCAAGGTTTTCACCTTATCATTTGATCCTCTTTTATTTTGTATGACCACTTCCAATGGGTTCTACATTATTTAGTGGTTCTACAGGCTCCTAGACTAGATTTAGAATCCATAGATCCTATTTCAGAAATCATTGCAACTTCCTAAGATATCGCATTTTTATCTTGTAGTGTTTTGTCGTATCTGTGGGTCAATTCCATGTTTATTAGGGACCAAGTCTCACGACTTTCTCGAAAGATAAATTTATCCGATTGTAGAACAACCCTCCCACTATGACAAGGCACTACATACAATTGTGTATCAGATGCGACATGCGATGCAGTTTACTTATGGTATCTCCTCTTGTACAATTGGTATTAATATTTTGTGTTTTCCCTCTCACTTCCTTCAGAACAATTTATACATAGGTTTGTGATTTATTACATAGTCCATTTCCAAAAATCTAGTGTTGTGTTAACAATCACCCTTCAATCTTTTTGGACTAAATAAATCATCACCCTCCATTTTTCTAGGATATCCCACAAACAGACAAACGTTATATGACATGCTGTTTCTAGGGCATACCCATAAAATGAATTTAATAATTTTAAATAATACATCATCTATCTAATCATTTCCATAAGAGTCTTATTCCTTCTTTCTGTCACACCATTCAGTTGGGGAGTTCGTTTTCGAAGGTTCCTTTCTCTTACTAGATTAGAAGACTCGTTATTAATTACTATTTGATGCATCCGTGGGAGAACCATGATTCATGAGTTTATAAATTGTCACCAACATGCCATAACAGATTATAGCTTCATCCTTCATTGTAATGACCATGTCATTGAAATGAAATGGAGTATCCATCCATAAATGCATAGAAACCGAAATAAAATTCTTTCTATGAAAATGTACGTAAAGACAATTCCTCATAATCATATGCTTAATTTGTATCAGAAGATAAATAAAATAACTCTCACTGCAACAGCCACTACTCTCGTAGTTTTACCCATGTACTCATTAATCTCATTATCACTTAGTTACACACTTTTAGCGATTCTGGTATCTACACACAACGTGTCAGTAGATGCCATCACTAATCATGCTTCAACAACTAGTAAATGAGATACTAACCTTGTTCACATCTTGATGAAAATTGATTTCATTCACCACTTGTTTTATCAGAAGTTTCCCATCGAATACAACCTCTCGTATTTCAGGTAGAACTTGCTCAAAACATCCAGACAAATTTTGAAGAATAAATTGATCTAGGTTTCCCCTTCAATTTCTACTCCAAGTATTTCCAATTCATTCATCAAGTTATCCATGACCTCTTTCCTTTTTAACTTACTCAAGTATCTGAAGAGTCGCATGAGACCATTATATTTCTATGAACATCTCACCTCTTCACTAGAGACTTTAATAAGCATTATGGACATCCTTAGTGAGAAAACATATGTTTTCCTAAGCAGTAAAAATCAAAACAAATATTCTTTTCTAATCATCTAATTTTAGACAAGTAAATATAATTTCTTTTAGTAAACAATAAGTTAAATAAACCATTCAAAATTACAGAGAATCACAAATAAATACGCCGATCAAATCTTCGAATTTATCTATTTATATTGATTCCCTCAAAACAATATAAAATAAAATTCACCGACATCTCAAGCACCGTGAGTCTGCAAGCCACGATAGTGTGGACGTTTACAAACCCAAACATTTACAAGAGAAGGTTTTACCCATTAATTTCATTTGTCAACCTAACTTCAAGACAAAATAATTAATAGTTGATTCCTCTTTAGCCATGCAAATAACAACAGTGACTCCAATGGGGAGGATACTTATTATTTGCATCCATGTCCATTGCACAAGCTTATGTGCCTTACAGATGGAAAAGTACACACGTGCTCGAATAATTTCTTACAGTCATCAATTATAAGTTTGTACTGTGATCCGCAAATAAACTCACCTGATGGGGAGGAAGGCACTATAACCAACGCACAAGTTCATGTGCATCACATTACAAACAATAATTATTTAAAGAAGTCTATTCCAGCAATCCATGAATAAACTCATCCGATGGGGAGGAAGGCCCTAATGCCTATGCGCAAGTTTATTCACATCGCTAACAAACCAATAATGGAGGTCGCGGGAATTATTTACCAATCCCCTCTCCCACTTAGTTGTTTATAACTGAGGGGTTTTACATGCATATAATATTCAGAATAATATACCCAGCCTAGCATGCTCCTATTACGGCACATAAGGCAGTAAATCACAGAGAATCATGAATACATATATAACAATAATTAGATAATTGAATCAATTAATGCAGTTATATAACAGCGAATTCAATTGTTCGCCACCAAGTATAAAATTGAGCAGCTGCGCCCGGTGAGGTACCAGGGATCGACCTGCCAGGTCAGGTGGCGGGGCTCGGGGCAGCGTTCTAAAACCTAATCTGAAAATTGAAAGCCAGTCTTCACAAATTTTCCTCCAAATTCCTTGCCCACAGCCTACTCCACCGCATTCCCGATGCGTTTCACGCCCATGAGTCCGGCCTGAACGTCGAACGAAAACCACCCCACTAGACACACTACACCTCGGCACAACTCGTGCCATTCTGCAGCATGAGTCGTGCCACTCCCAATGTAGGCGCCGCATGTTGTCCATTCGCTCGGCGATCCACACGGCAAGTAGCCCAGATATGGCACGCCATAGGGTGCCCTTCGCCCAAAAGCAACTTGAATTTGTGCGTCAGCCTTCATGCTTCCGTACATGTCGTGTCGCCGCATGCCACGCTACTACAGAAAATCTGCGGGCATAACTCGTATCGACCGACAGCGACAATTGTGCCTCTTCCCATCGATGTCTACCCCGCCGCGAATCTCCATTCCAGAAGTGCCGCAGACACCAGTCGATCGTGTCAACCGCCTGTTAGTCGTGCCAACCAAGCAACCTCATCGTGCCGGCTACGCCAATTGTCTGTGCCAGCCACCTTTGCAGATCTTGCCAGCCACCCTTGCAAATCGTGTCAACGACTCGTGCAGGTCATGCCATCTGTGTCGTCATGCCCGCTAGATTGTGGTGCAAGATACCTTGAACAGCAGCTTAACTCGACCTGGCCACAAAAGAGACTCGCCCTGAATCATGCTGGACTCGCCCAGAACGCTGATGACTCATCCCAAAATCCTGTCAAACTCGATCGGAACTCCTCTTGGACTCGATCAGAATCACGATTTGATGCGCCTGGAACGTCGCCCACAGCCTGTTCTAGCCGTCGTTTCCCACTGTAGGTGGTCCATAGTGAAAGTTCTGACAACCCAGCATGTCCAGTGAGCTTGCCCTGCCGCCGTGCCACCATCAATCGCCACCGGAAATAGCTGCCCGCACGGTGGGCAACGACAACAGTGCACAGCCACCCGGCACCACTAGCGCACAGCTTTTTGTCGCCATCGCACGGCGAGTGAACCTTACCCTAGGCCCAATAATGAATTACCAGCGCCTGAAACGTGCCTGCTGCGCAGCTGCCGTACTTCATCGTGCGGTGCTCATGTGCCGCCGTGTACAATTAGAGTATTCAACAAGAAACTTAATTCTAAACCCTAATCATGTATGGCACACATAAACCATAGCCTAACTTTCACGCTTCACCACAAAACCAATGCTCTGATACTAATTGTTGGCATTCAATCATTTGGTTAACGTAAACCGTTAGGGTTCTATACATTTCTAGATCAGCAGAAGCAAGAAACATAGAAATTTATTACCTTTCACTAGGGTATATTGAAGAAGAAGAATTCTCACCGGCAGCCTGCACAGCCTCACCGTTTTGGGCATAACTCTCTCATCCGATCTCGGATTTGAGTGATCTTATGTCAAAACGATCCTATCTTCAATGGCTTTCCAATAATGTATCACACGTTCAGTTTGAAGTTCTACAAGATTTTAGAAAAATCGTGGAAGTTGACGGACAGCAGCAGCAAAAAACCTTCAGGTCTTCTGTTGTATTCCCAAGTCAAATCTCGACGTTGTGTGGGCAACGATCTTCGAGATCTTCTCAATCTGTTGTTCCGTCTACCCTCTTCACAGGCGTGTCTTATATAGGGTTAGAACAGTTGAGATGACTTATATATGGGCTACAGCAGGGACCAGGAGGAGAAATAAGAGTTTGGCCTCCATTGGGCTTAAGTATCCAAGCTTAGCCCAAAGCTGATACTTAAGTCAAATAATAATAATATATACCACTAAAATATTATTACTACACTACTGTTTTAATCTCATAATTACGTTATGGGCTCCTTATTATGAGCCTGTTAGTCTCTCATGTTTAAGATATACAATGCCCATTAATTAATTAAGTTACTGACAACTCCATTAATTAATATCACATCCGAGAGTAGTACCACTCAACCTCATTATCATGCCGGAATACATCCACCTGTAGGGTTTACATGATAATCCTTATGAGCTCCTCAAGAGGACATCATCAACCTATAATGGACACGGATTCCTTCTACAATCAACAGCACACCATAGGACATCACTATTTCTCAACTCACCGAATTTGTTGATTTAATTACATGTAAATCTCACCCATTGATGAATCAAATAAATACATACTGCCTTACGTGTCGAGGTTATTGTATAGGGATTAAGAGCATGAATATCCATAATAACAGAGATCATGTTATCCTATATAGTCAGTATAAATCGAACGATCTCAAGTAGTCCTGCTCAATACACACAAATTGCACTAATGTGTATCTATAGTCAAGACAAACTAATACGAAATCACACTACAACCATCCCAATATAGAGTCCCCATCTATCTCGATTGTCAGCATCTGTTTATACTTTATAAGTAAATCGATAATATGATCTTCCACGTGTTGTCGCACAATATATTATCTACAGTATAAAGTAAGTGGACTATTGCATCGTAAATATAAATAAATTTTAAGACGCAATCATTTGATCATACGATTCTCGTTTCAAATAAATTGTTAAAACATTGTTCATACTAAAGCTAGACTTTTGGTATACAATCCAACATGAACAAAATAGATTGTTCTTCTATTGCGTTCTTCCTCATGGCTTTATACATGCGAGATGCTGCAAACTTCCCACTCACACAGCAGGACTGCATGGCTTGTTCCAACCCTTCATTCAACCCCTCCAACATTGCCATATAATTTCGTAGGCTAATCAATGTTCTCCACATATAGGACGAGTTGACATTAGTGGTGATCATCGTCCATTGTTGGTGTGTCAAATACACAGAATGAATTCATCTAACCCAAAGTGATGATGTTTCACTATAAATATCCCAGAGGGCTGAAGCAAGTAAAGCTTTGTTCCACACTCGGATGTTCTTCAGCCCTAAGCTTTCAGAATGCTTTGATTGAGTGACATCTGCCCATCTCACTGCACTCACTTTTGAACCCCACAAGAATCTCCTAATCACCCCTTCGATTTTTTTTATCACCACTGCTGGTATTTTAACCATGGAGCACCAAATGACAATATGTCATATACACCAGACAAAAAGAGCTCCAACCTGCCAGTAAGAGAAAGTAATTTTGATGACCATTTCAATAACATGCCATTCACCTTATTCAACAGAGGGGCGAAGTCTTCCACTCCTATTCGTTTGTTACATATAGGAATACCCAAATACTTGAACGGAATGAAGCCTCTATTGAATGGAAGAATTATGTTAATTTGGTCAAGAGATCGAGAATAAACCCCTGAAGAAAAGATTTTAGGTTTCTATGAGTTTACTTCCAGCCCATAGACACTTTGAAATGACTTCAAAGTGAGATCAATACATTTGGCCATCCGATAATCTCCATATCCAAGAATCAACATGTCATCCGCAAATATCAAGTGGGAAATGTCCACCCTCTTGCAAATTCTGAAGTGGAACTTGTACATTTCCAAACTCCGTATCTTCTTGAACAGTCGAGAGAAGTATTCCATATATATCACAAAGAGGAAAGAAGATATAGGATCACATTGTTGTAGTCTTCTCTTGCCTTTGAAAAATCCTTCAGGTTTTCCATTGACTTAAGAACTCGTTTCCCTTTCTGAAAAAAAAACTTGTTTCCCTCTCTCTCTAAACTTATTCTCTCCTACTTTTCTCTACATCTTTGTTTAGATTTTTTCGGCAAGGGAGCGGGTGCTCGACGTCGCCGGCCTTCCACCCGCCCCCCTCGCATCTCAACCCTCTGTTCCCACATCTTCTACGTTCCCATTCTTCCAATGACCACAGCCGACGCTGTTCTCGGATTCCAGCCTGCTTTCGCAGGCATTTTTTCTTGCAAATTTCCATGGAGTTGGTCGCCCACATCCTGTCTTTTTTGTTCATCGATGGTGATCTTTTTCTAGCCCTGGTTGGCTCTTTTTCCAGCAAGTCGCACGTCCTTTGTTTCTCGGTGCTATCTTCTGGCCACTGTCGTCTAATGCTGTCTTTATTGGCAACGATCTGTCTGCGCATTTGCGGCAAGTGTTAGGAGGTGGTCACCGGATTCTTCTCATTGCTGTGTGAGCATTTACTGCTCTTGCTGCTTTGCAGCTTTTCCTTTCCTCAACCTGTCTTTGTTCTCTATTTTTTTATTATTGGATTGTGCAGGTTTGTCTTGCTAATTGTATAGGGATTCTCTAATGGTCGGATAATCCCCCATGCTAATACCCATTTAGCCATTATTTCTCTCTTGCCGAAAATCCTACTTTTTTAGGATTTTTACGCTGCTCCAACAGCATCTATGGTGGATCTCTGCGATTTCCACATGACAGCTCTTACCGCTGGTTTAGTCGACGGACGTCCGGCTTCCTGCCGTTCATCCTCTCTCCAGCACGCACAGCAGGTAGCTCGATGTTTTAGGGCCACATCCTTTCGGCAACTACTCCATTTTTTCCGACCAACTTTTTAGACGTTGCGCCAATGCTTTTTCTGCAAGTTATCGTCCTTTTGTTGTCATCCTTCTTTTAGGGGATGCTTTAATTGTCTTTGTCTTTTTCTAACCCTAGTCCTTACTTGCTTTTGGTGTTTGACTGTGGCCCTACCATTGCCACCCACCTTTCATTTTGATGGGCTTTTGACCACCTTGTTTCTTCAACAAAGCTTGCTCGTTTCTCAGCATTGGGCTAAAGTCTTTTGCCCCAACGCGGGCCCGTTTCTCATGATGATAGCCCATTTTCCGCACACTGCCTTTTTTTCCCATTTTCTATGGAGGTCTTTTTTCCTTATTGTCATCGTCTAATGTAGGTTCGTTTTAGTAATCTTGGACTTAGCCATTGGGTCCATCTCTCTATATCATGGACACACAATGACGCAATCCATCTACCTCCTCTCTCAGCCATCTTTCAGCTCCCTTATGGACTTGGGCTTCATCTGTTTCCATGGCTTTCCTTGTGGGCAATGATTATCTCGGCTCTAATGCAAAAAGCGAACTAAGGAGGAGTAGGGCTTCTCACTTCGATGCGGCATCTCTTTTCCTATGGCATGCTTTCCATATTAAGCCTGTTTCTGATCACGAAGTATGTGCTCGATTATGGTCAAGACCTTCAGCCCAAGACCAGTCCTTCTGTTTGCCCCATGCGGCAGTCCAATAGTTAAGGCCCATCATCATGCCTCTCATTGGCATCTCTTATGATTATAGTCGAGCTCCGTTGTTACATCTCATTTTCACAATTTAATCATATGTTTACCTTGTTTTGATTCTCCGAGGCACCTGTTTAGGCTCTTTTTAGCAAGCCGATTGTTGGCTTCTCTTTTCGTATTCCCCATTATCCTCTCTCTTTATCCCCCTTCTTATTTTTTTTAACTTTTTATATAATATTGCGTAGTTAAATCAATAGAGAAAAGGTAGTGGTCGAGACACACTGCTGAATCCAAGTGCAAAACTTGGGTGTAAACCGAAGACCCTCTAGCAGCTAAAAGAGGAAGGACCAGCTAACATAATCATAAACTTTAGAAATATCAACTTTCATGGCCATTCTAGGAGAAATTCTCCCTTCTCTTCGACCACAAGCTCTAAAGATCTCCTCTACCAACATAACACAATCCCTCATCTTCATTCCTTTCACGAAACCAAACTGTGCTGGGTTTACATTAGATGGGAGACATCTACGCAATCTGACAGCCAACACCTTTGCAATCATCTTATATATCGTGTTGCAACAAGATATTGGATGAAAATCCTTCACTCCTGGGTGATGAGAGGTTTTCGGAATAAGGGAAATAAAAGTGGAGTTAAGCTAGAAGTTTCCCTTTCCGAAAGAATTCTTGGACTGCCTTTGTAAGGTCGTCTCCAACTATATTCCAAGCCTCTTGAAAGAAAAGAGACATGTAACCATCTGGGCCCGGGAACTTATTCTTATTGATCAGCCATAGGGCTACTTTGATCTCATCATCAAGTATTGGTTCCTCCATAAGATAGAAATGGACCAAGATTCAACACGGTAGTATCCAGTTGTTCTACAGACTGCATCTCAGTGCCAAGGAGGATTTTAAGGTTTAGGTTTTAGGGTTTTAGGATTTAGGATATCAACACTTAATAGTTACTCCCTTCATCCCTCTAATATGTATCCGTTTATTTTATTCACGTGAATTAAGGAGTATAGTATTTTAATGTGTAATGAGGTGAGAGAAATAATTTAATGTGTAATGAGGTGAGAGAAATAATATTTTAATGTGTAGTGGGTAGTTGTATTAGTGTTGAGTGTGGGCCCCTTGTATGTCATATTAACCCAAAAAAAGGAAATGGATACTCTGTATTGGGACGAACAAAAATGTCAAAATAGATACGTATTAAGGGGACGGAGGAAGTATACGTTTTTTCAATTATATTTATTAAATTTTATTTAAATGGGTTTTAGACAAGTACGAATACCATAATAAATTTTTTTAAATAGAACAGGTACGATAGTTGTTTTTTAATTGGATACGGATACGGGTACCCAAAATAATCAAGTACCCTACCCGTTGTCATCCATAACGGATCAAGCATGGCCAAGT
Source organism: Pogostemon cablin (assembly GCA_023678885.1). Lineage (NCBI taxonomy): Eukaryota > Viridiplantae > Streptophyta > Magnoliopsida > Lamiales > Lamiaceae > Pogostemon > Pogostemon cablin. The sequence goes on along the minus strand of CM043008.1, from coordinate 8,001,718 downwards.
TTAGATAAAAAAAATAAATAAACAAAGTTCCTGTATGTGCGACTCACGACCCGGGTAAAAACTAGTAATTAAGAAAAGATAAAATATTTTTAGTGTGAGATAATTTAAATATTCATAAAACAAAATATCATCTTACATATTACGAATCTGAGTGTCCCACTTTAATAATGTATTTATGGTTCTCTTTTACATAATTGGATCTATAACATAAAAATTAAAGTTAAATTGGTGGGCACTTGGGTAATGTGCACTTCGTTAATATATGTCATAACATCAAAAAATTAACTCATAACCACATTGGATTAAAAAAATAATTAAAAAAATATACTCCCTCTATCCAATTTCAATCTTTACATATTTTCAATTTGGGCGTTCTATTTCGATCTTCATATTTCCCTTTTTATTAAATGAGAGTCACACAAATTAATTATTTCTCTCTCCATGGGCCCATACATCTCTCTAATACACCTACACACTCTACATTAAAATATTATTTCTCTCACATTACTACACATTAAAATATTATATTCTTTAATCTACGTGCAAAAAATAAACGTAAAGTTTGAAAGGGGACGGAGGGGGTATATATATCTTAAAAAACTATCCTATTTACCCTAGATGCACCTATGTACCCGGTGCTCTACAAAATAACCCTAAAAATTAATATCGCTATATTTTAGAGGTGTTAAACGAGTCAAACAAGCCTAAGCACCCCATATTCGAGCTCGGCTCAAGTACTTATCGAGCCGAGCTCTCAACTCGTTAAGAAAACGAGTTTATATACGAACTCAGCTCAGCTTTAAAAATAATCAAACGAGCTTGAGCTTAGCTCGTTAAGCAAAAAGAGTTGAGCTTTTAAGCCTTATCAACCCTAGTCGAGTCTATTATAAATTAATATATTTTGTTTACTATTATAATTAAAATATTTGCTTTATTATATATTATTATAATTAAATTATAATTATTATTATTTTCAAATATTAATGAGTCAAGCCGAGCTCGCCTTATTAACTAAACGAGTATAAAAACAAGCTCGAACTCGAGCTCGAATAGGAACGAATTGAGCCGAGCATTTGAGCTACTCATTTTTTACAACAGCTCTACTACAATTTTAAACATCATGTAATTTGTTGCAAGTTCAAATTAGGAATAGAAGGGGCGAGCCCAAGTGATTTATAGCTACTAGGGTTGTTAAACGAGCCAAGCAAGCTCGAGTAGTGCATACTCGAGCTCAGCTCGAGTAGTTATCGAGCCGAGTTTGATTTCAGCTCGATTAGACGAGTTTATAGGCGAGCTCAACTCGAAAATTATTCAACCAAGCTCGAGCTCGACTCATTAAGCAAAACGAGTCGAGCTCTCGAGCCTAATCGAGCCATATTTTAATTAATATATTTAATATTATAATTAATAATTATTATATTAATATAATCCCTTCGTCCGCTCGAAAGAGTTTTTTTCCATGTTGGTTGTCCGCTCCAAAGAGAGTTATTTCCTTTTTACACACATGAAACCCACACACACCTACTAACACAACTAAATATGGGATTCACACTCCCACTAATACAACTATCTACTACACATTAAATAATAATACTTCTTAATTAACGTGCACAAAAGTAAAAGACCCTCTTTTGGATAGACGGAGAGAGTATATAATTATTAATTATCATTATATAATATTTATTATTAACATTAATACTGCTATCGAGCCTTGTCGTATCGAATCGAGTCGAGCTCAGCTCGATTACATCAAGAGTGTATAGACGAGCTCGAACTCGAGCTTGAATAGTCACGAGTCGAGACAAATTCGAGCTTTATCGAGTCGAGCCAAGCTATCGAGCAACTCATTTCTTGTAACAGCTCTAATAGCCGTGGTCTTTTTCCCTCAGCAAATAAAATTCATCATCATGAAAATTCAAAAAATTCCAAGATTCTGTTGTTTAATCCATATTACAAATACCAAGCTCATTTTTCATCGCACTGAAATCATAGCCCCGAGTAATTTACCAAAAGTCACACATACGATACTGTTTCAGCCCCGAGTAATTTACTCAAGTCACGCATGCAATATTGTTTCAGCCCCTTCAAGACTCTAACGCACCAGCATCTTCCTCAGGCAGACCAAATATTCTAAGGTTTCTATCCATCGATCCAATTGCCACATATTTTGCATCGGGTCCAAATTTCACACAGGTTGTTCTACCTGCATCCAAGGAGTGCGTGGCATTACATACTATAACTTGAGATGATGTATTATATTATTATAGACATTTAAAGTGCCAAAAAAAAAAACCTTAAAAGAGCCAAGTCTACGATGTATCTAGAGATTCCATGAGGGCTACAATGTTTTGCATCTATTTGCATGCTTATAAAAGAAGTGGACGGAATGTGAGGGCAATTTACCTGTCCCAGACAAGTCTGGAAATGTTTTGATGCAATTCCATTCAGATTTTACACTAGCAACTTGATAAACTCTGCAATATACCATTGACGAAAACAAATCACTCGTTGTAAAACTGTATAATGAATCACTCAGCGTAAAGCAGTAATGATAATAATACTCCCTCCCGCCCTCCGTCTTATAGAATTGTTCATTATTTCTTTATTTTTTTGTCCTACAAAATCATTCACCCCAACAAAAAAGTAAAAAACATTTCAATCAAAATACTCAAAAAGTTCAATTTAATTTCATAATCGCCGCCCATTTTTACACACATAATACTCCTTCCGTCCCATTTCAATGCTTACGTTTGTTTTTTGCACGTTGATTAAGGAATATAATATTTTAATGGATAGTGGGTTGAAAGATATAATATTACAAGTAAAGTGGGTAGATGTATTAGTGTTGGATGTGGGTCCCATGGAGATATATTAATTGTTTTAGGTGGGTCCCATATTAAAAAAGGGAAATGTAAAGATTGAAATGGGACACCCAAAACAAAAATATGTAAAGATTGAAATGGGACGGAGGAAGTATATTTTATTTATTAACCTAAAATAATCAAATTACCCCAAAGGTCAATAAAGTTGGTCAAAAAGTAACTTTTTTAATCAGAGTGGAACAGTTAGGTTGCTAGACAAGGTAATAACTATCACTGCAAAATCTTCAAATATACTATATATTGATTCAAAAGAAGAGCACATACAGTGTGTGTGAGAAAGAGAGAGAGGGAGAGAGATAAGAGGAAGAGGGTGCCAAAACACATTATCTTAAAAGACTACCTGATGTCTGAGCCTCCTAGTGCAAGGTAACTTCCACTAGGGTCAAATTCCACTGCAAAATCAGATTGGTTTGAGATCAGCAATAACACATTTTGACAATTCTCAACCATATTATTCCGTGTTTATTTGCTATGTAACATATGCAAGGTAAATTTCTCTTTTGTTTTCTTTGGGTAGAGTAGCCAATATATACATCAAACTACCAGCACAGTAAACACTAAAGACATCTTATATATTCCTAGTCATGACATATACCTGATTGTATGGGTGTATTTTCATCATAAGGGGTCAAACTCCTAAAATTTTTCAATTTGCGAAGATCCCAAAGCTTAACACCATCTTGAGCTGCAGTCTGAAATTTCACCCATGACATCAGAAGATAGAAACCTTTCTGTTCAATGTCACAATCAATGGAGGAAAACATACCGCCAGGAAGTATCCATTCTCTGAAAATGAAATGGCAGTCACTGCCCCCACATGTCCATCAAATCTTGCGACATTTGCCTGGACATTTTTGATTGTACTCAGGCTAATTTTGGGATCAATATAACAATATAAATTCACAAATGAAGGAACTTTACCTGACTTTTTACATCCCAAATTTTAACAAGAGCCCCAGAGGTGCCTGTTCCAAGAATGAGGCCATCAGGATGAAAAGCAGCAGAAGTGTAGCCCTCAGCAGATCCTGATACATCCTCTACCTGCAAAGACAATACAAATTATCCATCCAGAGACAAAGTTCCAAGAAAAAAGACATGAATTCTTTCTACATACAAGTTAGAGACACGTGTACCTGAGCAAGGCATAAACCAGAAGCAAGGTCATAGAAGCACCAAGTGTTATCAAGTGACGCAGAGACAAAGTAATTATTGGTTGCATGTATTGTAACTGCTTGCACCTATCATATAGAAGAAATATGCTAAAAAAATTTAGATAGCAAACAAGAGAATGAAGATCCCCAAATATAAGCAAGTTGAGCAAACAGATAACATAAATGGAAGTAGGATTCTAAAATCCAATACAACGTGCATGATAAACCTAGAATTTTACTGCCATTTTTAATTAATCAAGATTAGAAGAATACATAGTTATAATCTGTGTCACCAGATTCACTTAAAGAGCTGGAGACACTGACAACGCATATGATGACTACATACATACAAGGTCTTTTTTAATATCTGCAGCCACTTCATGCTGCTTTGTACCCATAATTGTTAGAGGTTCACCTAAAGCGTGCCTACTGGAGAAGCTATGAGATTCGCACCTCTTCTGCATAGTACAAGCACGCCTCTTACACATTCTAGCTGCTTTCGAAACATGTTTTATGGGTGTTTATAATGCATCGTCTTTTATAGAACATTTAAGTAGTACCTAAAGCGTCTTCCAACAAGGTTACTATATTTTTGAGGAAGATGCTCAACTTGATGATCATTTGATCATGATAATAATTGATTAGTGAATATTTTCTGCTCTGCTACCATTTTGAAAAATGATGCACTTCGTGCAGTAGTCTTGAAGATTTGATGTGAACCTTACTTCTCGAGTATTTTACTATTTCATTCTATTTAGTATTTACATCATGCATTCATGTTGTGAATTTACTTCGTTAGGTAATTATGGGCCAAATGGGTTAAATTCAACTGTAGGATTTGTAGATAATGTTATGTAACTTGTGTCCTCAACATACAAGAGGAGGGCCCTTGCGCATTTATCGCCCCTGACAACTATATTGGTTCTATATTAGTCTAGTGAAAATTCAAGAGATTGTTTATTGAAGATGATGGATTTAATTTTAAATTAAGCCTAAATTACTATCTCGAATTTGGATGTAGAATAATGTATATCAAAAAGTGCGAAGTGATATAAATTAAACAAAGACAGGACACCTACCCACATTAGCAAATATTAAGAAGTAATCAGAATGCAAGGACATCAGAATATGCAATTAGCATATAGAACTAAGCAAATAAATACTATATACCAGGTCAGGAAAAACCAAAAACACTTCCAGCATACACACACACACACACACACACACACACACACATACATACACATGTATGCATGTAAAATCCTCAATTCTATGCATGTAACTTACCTCAGCTGTATGATCTTTTAATACATGCCTATAATCTAGATTTCCACCTTCAGAACCTTGCCATACACGAACTGTCTGCAAAAAACAGATTGCAAAATAAACATATTAAAAACGAGGCAGACAAGAATAATATAACCAGAATATTTACTACATAAATGAAACAATTTCACATTATGGCTAATGCAATTTAAAGGACTGTTGGATTTCCGAGTTTGCTATAATCAACTTAATTATGTAATTTCACATACTCCTCTGCTTTATACCAAATATTTAACGCTACTTTTATGTTTGATAAACTCAAAAGAAGTTTGACAAACATAGTTTTTGAAGGAGAGGCTTGGTCTGGCATAGGTGTAGTAGTCTACAAGTTTTATGCCTTTTCAAGCCTGATGTAGGGTGTGCACTGCATTGCGTGCCCTTAGAACCTTTTCTGAAGTGCCTGAGTTGTGCATCTGTACTCAGCAGATCTCCTCACCTCAAAATGTGTTGTGCTAATTTTTCAAGAATTGAAACACATCATAATCCCAAAAACATATAAATAAATAAATAATTTATACCTAGAAGTATAAAGCACAGATCCATTAACAAGAAAAAAGAGTCAAAATTCTGGCCTAGGGTTTAATGAAACCAAGTATAAATAAATAAAAAGAAATATGAGTACTGAAAAGAAGAATCATAAAAGTGTCATTAGTCATACTGGAAGCGACAAGAATCAAAAAGAAATTCACAGTTGAGATTATTCACCTTATCAGCAGATGCAGTCACCACCAGTTCACCCTCCGCAGCAAATTTGACACTTGTAACCTACATGATGGTCAGAAATATGACATCCTCAACTCGATGGGAGAGCTCAAACAATTTTTCAGGAAACAAGAAATTAACTATACAGAATAATACAACAGTCAATCTGGCAGACCTTCTTAGAATGGCCACTGAGAGTAGATACTACTTGACCTGAAGATCTATCAAAAACTACAGCATTTGAATCAGCCCCAGCAGTGGCAATGAGATCCTACAAGAAACACCCGAAAAAAGCTAAACTGAACAATAATTTAACATTGCAAAATTAAACGTTTGTTAACATTTGTAAAACTACCAAACATAATAACACAGAGTAGAAAATCCCAAGGAAAACAATGGGTTTACCAAAAGATTAAATCAACAATCATAACATAAACCATGAAATACTAAGGTAGAGCAAAACTCTCATTTACAGTTTACAGCAATGACATAAGTACCAATTAAACATTAAAAATAGTATAAAGCAATGGTAAGGCAACTCATAAGCAAGATTTGAATAACTTTCAGAAGCCCAATTTTTTGGAACTGTCTGTCTAAAGGTTACTTGAGCACATATATTTCTCAGTATCAGAAGCATCCCTTCTTTTATGATCAAACTATCCAAGACACCAATAAACAATAGTTCCATTAGAAAAATGATTTATTAGACATCATTTCACAAAAGCATTTTAATGGATAATTTATTATTTATGTTATTCACTAAATTATATGATGCAGTACAACTAAATCACATTAGAAGAACGCTTTTCAACAGAATAATATGAGTACAATGGCAGCTAGACGTAAGAGGTATTTCCAAAGTAAAAATGATTCAATTAAGTTTCGTTGCAGTAGATACATGTTATCAGTTAATTTATTAATCAATGAACTTTAAAGTTTATAGATGGCAGTAAAACTGAACAACATTTAAAGGCCACTTTCCTACTAGAAAACAAAAACATAAGTGAAAGCCGAAAGGGCAGCTCTATGTAAGAGGTTAAAAATACAGCCCACTCTTAACTACAGAAGATAGAAAAGGCCTCTAAATCATAGTTGTTAAAAGCGCAAAGACCTTGTTGGAGCCTACGGCGCGAGGAGCGCCTGAGGTACTACAACCTATTCTAGAACATATATACTTTAATATATCCAACTTAACACATGATTAACTAACTAAATAAAGGTCTAAATCACAAAACATCAAATAATAATACATAATAACTCATAAATAACATAATGACAAATTGAAACCCATAAATAATGTCATAATGAAATTTAAAATTCAAGTACTCAACACAAATAGACAATCACAATAAGCAAATAAGTAGTAGTCCTTAAGTTTAAGAAAATATCAAATGTCAAAGACTCGGATAAATAGCAATTAGCTGAAAATCATAATTATTATGTCGGTGGTCCTCCTCCTCATCTTCCTAAGCGGCTGGGCGACAACGGCTGTGGCAGGTAGGAGTGAAAAAGGTATTTGTTTTTCTAAACCCTAACGACTTGTGAAGAGTGAAACCTAGTCAATACTTTCTAAATAAAAGTAAAAAATTTACCCTCCCTACTAATTAAAACGTTTTCACCTTATAAAAAAGCATGACAGCCTAAAATAAAAATCATTCAAAATCAACCATAATTTGAATTGTATGTGAGGCGCGTCCCAGACCTAAAAAGGCACATAGAGGCGAGTGCCTCTTGAACGTCAACCCTAAACCCCAAAAAACCAACAAATCCAGGCAATAAGGGTTGCGCCTCGCCTGGCGTGCCTTAAACAACTATGCTCTAAATATTAAATCATTCCTCTTCATGACAGTTATAGGTTCAGACCAGGTCATTCAAAATCTTAAAGCTTTGGTATCTCTATATAAAAACAGTATTTCAATGATAACAGTGCTTGAAGATTACAATAGAAGGATCATTGAACCATGTCTCAAAAATCTCAAGCTATCTTAAAAATTTACAGTTTACTCTAACCACATACAATAAACCACATAAGAAAATGGAGCTATCTTTTTATGTTCCTTCTATTCTTTTTCTGAGCACAACTAAGAAACTCCAGAAAAATCTAAATCACCTAATTATAATAGGAACTCCACATCCTTTCATAATTCAACTGCATGTTTTTATTAACAAATAAAATATTCTATATTTTTTCCCCTAAGCCCACATCAAATTTGACATCTAAAATCAGTTTAAAAGTAAATGTGGTAGAGGTGGATAAAATTTTAAGAAGATCAACACCAAGTGCTGTAGAGAACAGTGAAATTTGCAGAAATATCCCTCAAAGGTTGACATGTATACTTCCCATACCTTGGAGTGCATAATGTCCATAGACAATATCCCAGGTTTGTTGGTTCGGTGAAGAGGATTCACAGTGAGTTGTGTATACCTCTCAACAGCTTCAACAGGAGCCAATGTTGAAGGTATCTGGTAGAATATAAATATATACATTAACAAAAATTCATTTTTATCAAAGAACATATTGAACAGGAGTATCCAACAAATTTGAATTTATTGACATCATTCTTCACAAGAAATACAATAGCATATACACCTAACTTTACCTGTCGCTTTTTCCTTTGTTGTGAAAGGACTGCATTACAATCTGTAAGCTCAGAAATAATACTACTAGAGATTCCCGGCCGAATTCTTTTCCCATCAGAGCCCATCTCAATATCCTCAGCAGCTGCAAGAAAAATGGAAGCATGAAGTACATCCTACACAAGAACTCAAGAAACAAAAAAAATAAATAAACCTCTTTTGCCATTGCTTAGTGAATCAGCATTCACTGTATCTGTAGAGACAAAGGACACGGGTAATTGTCTTTCAGCCTGCGCCAATAATGCCCTTGCCTCGTCTCTTTCCTTCTTCAACCTTGCAATAACACGACACGCAGCATCATGCTGCAAGGTACACAAGAAAAGTTAGTAACACTACCATAACCTAGCATTCATTATATTATAATAGTAAACCTATTCGATATTAAAGCGCTCAGACCTGATAAAGGGCATGACTTAGTTCTTGCCTGGCAGTATGTAATTGTTGCTCCAATGCAAAATTGGATAGCATCAAACCATCCCATTCCTAATTTAAAGGAATTTGTTAGAAATACAGAAGTATCAACTCACATGTTCTAATTTTACTTTTTTCTGATTGATCTCATGTGAAATTAAGACCAAAGAAGATATACAAGGAAATATAATGAGACGCATTAATTCCTATAACTGGCCGAATTTTATATATCAACTTAAGATAATGAAAAAGATTTGAAGGAACAAACTACAAGGATAGTGCCTCACAGTAGTCCATAAATCCAACTACACTGAGTAATTATAAATTCATAGTTGACATAGATAGTTTCAAAATTGTAGGTTACGATATTAACAAGATAAATTTACAATGCAAAAAATTTCCATATTCATTAACCAATAAGTTCAACAATCTTATAAAAACATATGTTTGAACACAGTGTTTAAAGAGAGGCATAAATCTCTGTTATCCCAATTAAGTTATACTGAGGAGTGAAGAGCCTAGATCAATCAAAGCAAACTCTCTGAATGTTAGTTTCTCTTCTATCTTCGGAGGTTTCGCGATTTAAGAAGTAGTAGGTCGTCGTTAACAGCAAATCCAAAGAGAGACAAAAGGGATGAACACAAACGACATAGATATCACAAAGCATCAAAATAAACTATAAATATGCACATCAAAGTTAAACAAAAAGCTTGTAACAACTTCGTCAACCCTGTTCTCGCGGCTCCTGCTTCCACTATGGAATTCGAGAAGAAATCTCCAGTGCCAATTGTTGATAAAATGACAATATTTCCAAGGACAATATACTATTACCAAAATAGTTAAGAGAAAAGGACCACATACTATCTGAAACATTCCCAACATCCCAGGAATACTGGCAGCCTGCACCAGTCTAGGCTTCACAATCTGCACAAAACAATCAAACTCGACTTATTCACCAGGTTTTATAAGGAGAAATATAAAACCTCACGAGTGAACAATAAAAAATGCCATATACTTCCAGAAAATTTCATACCTTTCCAGTTCTGACTGGGACAATATCATCCATAGTCATAGTTTCTCCAGTAATTGGACATTTTCCATAATCCTAAATAAAAAAAATCACAAAGGTCATCTTCTAACAAAATTCACAGACTGACTAAAAGGAAGAAAAAAACTTATCTTTTCTGTCCCTTTACTTTATATTTTATAATTGTAACATTTCTACCAACTCATCTTCTCCCTTCTCTTTTTTTTTTCTCTTTTTGAAGCTCTCTTTTCTCTAAGTTCACGTGTTGAAAACTCACTTTCTCAACAACAATAATCTTTGTTAAGTTTTTTCCAAAAACCCATCATCGCACAACATAATAGAAGCATAGTTTCAAGAAACAATAACAAACAAAAGACTTACTTTGATCAAACTTTCTTTGAGCTGAGAAAAGATAATTAGCGTTATATGTTTACATACCAAGTAAAATTTTGTTATTTACACCCAAGTATGTCCATGATTCAGCAGAATGGAAATTTCATTAATAAACGACAGTCTGCATAAATCTCAGTGGCAGCGTTCCTCACGTTAAGAAAAAAAAAACCTCAGGTACAAATGTAAATTTATAGTTGATGGAAAAATCGATATAGAGTAAAACTACTCACTGAGATGTGGCGCTCAATCAATCGCTTCTCAAAGAGGAGACCAGAACTTTTTGAGACGACGGGTTCCTCCGGCACTTCGCCGGAAACTGTAGGGTCCCGATTCAATATATAGTTCAGAATACGCCCAAATTAATGCAAAATTATACATACATATGCACAAAATATATAAAGAAAAACTATAAATTTACAAATGACCGGTAACCAAGCAAAAAGATGAGAGATTTACTTGAACAATTCATAATGTCACTCTCTAAGCGCTAGGGTTTAGGGTGAGAGGAAGAGAGAGAACTAGAGAGAAACTAAGAAGAGCATAAAATTAAATTATTAAATTAAATTTATAGGGAGATTGGGGGAAGTGGCGAAGAACTATCGTATTGTCAACTTTACCCTTCCCCAATTAGTTTTATCGGTGTGATATCAAACCGATAGCGCCAGTTCATGATTGGACCAGCAGTTCTCGGAAAAAATAAAAATTACATATTTTTAATAATTTTTATTATTTTATATATTTTTATATTAACATGCTAAATGTACATTTAAATATGGCTAATTATACTGTGCATCCCGATGCACCCTAAGATAGGGTGCATTTACTTTTAAAAACGTATAAAAATATAAACAAAAACATATATAATTATGAACAGAAATGTATACAATTTAATTGTTAATTTTTTAATGAAAAATTGAGTGTAAAAAAATATATAATTATTAAAAAAATATGAATATACACTATTGAATAAAAAGTTATACACATATGGATGCTAATTTTTTAATGAAAAATTTAGTGTGAAAAAAATATACAATTATTAAGAAACACGTATACAAAATAGTATAACATGTATACAAAATAAAATAAAAAATTATATACATATGGATGCACTATTGCACCCGGGTGCACCTAATATCAACTATTTAAACATAATCACATATTTACAAAAGGGGTTGAAAGAGGATAATTAAATGCGAAAATAAAATGACTTTTTTATTTCAGTTTCCACTAAAAGTAAATTTGCTTCAAATTTTAATCTCAGATTTTGAAACAGAAAGAAATTTGAAATTATTGATAATTAACTTAGTATTTTAATATTTCTATCTATTATTATTGAGATTATTGTTAAGATTAAAATAAAACAATAACTAGTATAGGCAAGGTTTATTTTTCAGAACCTCCTTCTTTCACCTTCAATGTGTGTTTCGCTGTTTCATCAAATTTCTTTCTTTTATTTTGTTATTCTCTTTTGTGTTAATTGCATCAAAAATACTCACCTTTGCTTCATTTGCATTTTAATCCAAACTTTTAAAATTTTGCAAAAAAAAAAAACATCAATCTTTCAAAGGCTTGGCAAATCGCCCCTAATGGGCAGTTCCTCTTGCCCGATTGTTGACCTGGCAGCGTGGCGGTCATTTAATTAGAACCCTAATTCAGACGGCAACGACTCTCTCTCTAGTGCAGAAGACGTGGCTGTTTGCCGAAAATCCCCTACAAAATTGAAAGTTTGAAATGATCTCTAGTGCCGAATTACGATCTCCATGGGCTGCTCGCCAACGTCCATCGCACCAACCTAAGAAAATAACACCAGAATTTCATTTTATGTTAGAAACTCGTGGTACCCTGCCTAGGATCAACATAAGAAAACCATTGAAATTTTCTTGCAAGTTCCGCTGTAAAAGATGAGATCAAAACACTAAACAATGACAGCCACATATTAATAGGAACTCCAAGGTTGTTGGTGCACTTGTGACTGCAATCAATTCATTCTCAGCCTTTCGAATCCTTAAAATACACCTCGAAACATAGATCGCGCAAACCAGATAAGCCCATCGGCCATCCATTGTCGGCTTCAACGCGCCGTTGGAAATAAGGCAAAGGCAGCATGAAACCCCTGTTTTTGCTATTGATTTCGATTCAATGCACTCAGCATAAAACCAATCGCCTTCTGGAATTCCGTCGGTGAATGGATGGCCGTAGTAGGAAGCGTGCACCATTAAATCACAGCCGTCGCGAAGCACGATTGGGTCCATCGGATCACCGTCTGTGCTGCCACATACAGCGCATAATATTCCGTCATCATCGTCGTCGTCTTTATTCACGCTGGGTTTTTCCACTCCATTGTTGATTTTTTGAATTTCTGGTAATTTCTGCAGCTCTTTCACGAGAATCTCTATGGATTACTAGAGGAACTAGATTCTTGTGGTAGGTTTGTCCAATCCAATGTGGCAATTATTTACCAGGTCAGCAATCGGGCAAGAGACCTGCACATTAGGTGTGATTTACCAAGCCTTTGAAAGGTTAATGTTTTTTTTTTGCAAAATCTTAAAAGTTTGGATTAAAATGCAAATAAAGTAAAGGTGGGTATTTTTAATGCAAATAACCCTACACTTTTCTTTTTTTTATTTTTTTTACGATTATGTTGTTGTTTGTATGTTTTGTTTTGTATTTTATTTTTTTCGTTTTATTTTTTCTTCTGTTTTTTAATTTAATTTATTTAATTTTAGGGATATAATTGTAATTTCACTCTTGTGGTTTATAGTATTGTTGTGTGTGTAAATTTACGTATTTTGAGCCCGGATTCGTGTATAATGGTGTGTTAGATGGTTGTAATTCGATATTAATCGATATATACGGAGGAAAGTCACGAATCAGGTGTCTTTAAGGCTATTTGAGTTGATTTTCGAAGGAAAACGAGTTAGAAGTGATCGGATCCGGAAAAAGGAGATTCAGGGGTGCAATTCGACCAGGCAGGCGCTGGGTTCGACCACAAAGGAGACAGTTCGACCAGCACCTGTGGTCGAACCGATGGAGAGAAAGGCCGAAAGTGTCGTTCGTCCTCGATATTGTGGTTCGACCAAGCCATTTGTCGAACCGTGGTCGAACCAGAAGCCTAAATAGAAGCAGCTGTAGTTTTACCAGAGAGTATGCAATTCGACCAGGATACTGGTCGAATCCGAGGCCCGCAACCAATTTACAGGTCAATTCAACCTGGAGTTCGACAAGTGGAGAATGATTCGACCGGCCTGTTGGTCGAACTGAGGTGCGAAAACTTACCATATTCGTATTTTTACACCTTTAATGCATGTGTTGGCTCAAGAAGCCCATCCAAGGCCCATAAGGAGAGTTTACAAATATAAAAGAAGAGCTTTCACAGGAGAAAAGAGACACGACATCATTCATCATCCATCCACCATCGAAACCCTACCATCATCTCAACGAGTCGTGAAGAGAGGTTCGTCTGGCGAGTCAAGTAAGATCATACCAATTAACCATGATTGTTCCTAGATCAATCATGGGCTAGAGCCGCTCCGGTAGTTCTAGGGTTATGAAAGTTTTATGAGTTAATTGAATTTCCATGTGTAAACTTCATACAACACTACTTGTGGTTTATTTTATATAAGATTGTGCTTTTTATATTCATACTCACAGTCGTTTTGTGCATCATTAACTGTTATGTAGAGTCTGAATACATGTCTTGGTTATTGATTGAGTGCGTTCACTGTTAAGCAGGATTACATATTATAATTCTAAGTGAAGGGATTTCGAAGTCTTATTAGAACTATCTTATATAAATACTTGTTAATTGAATATTATTCGGGTTAATAAGTAGGATAAAGAGTATAATTTCATAGTACCTATAAAAGGAGATCATATCAGGTTAGAGTACTAAGTGCACAGAAAATAATTGATACTGATAGTACCTAGAAAGGGGGTGAATTATATCTCTTGCTCCAAGGATATTCACACATGCCATACGCTTGTTTGCTTATGTCTATAGAGTAGACTAGCATGGTTTAGTGATGCGTCCATATACCACAAGGCAGAGTCGGACATCAACACATGGAAAGGAAATTAATAAGTAAAATTAGATGGCCCGAAGAACTACCTAATTTCTTACTTGATCACAATCGTATTTTCTCTACTGCTTGTTTATTTAATTTGCTATTTAAGTTATTTGTTATTTAGTTCTGTAACTATTCCAAACCAATTTACCAACATACTTTTAGTTAATTAGAATATAATTAAATTGATAATAATCCGTCCCTTGAGTTCGATAATCACTTGGTTGCCTATTGAAACTACAATTGATATCCTTCATACTTGGGGATTATTTTGTGTGTTGAGAAAACGCTCATTAAGTATATTTAATTCTTAGAGTTTAGGGTTTATGGTATAATTGTAATTTCATCCTTGTGGTTTAGGGTATATTTCACCCCTAGGGTTTAGGATTTAAGGTATAATTGCAATTTCACCCTTGTGGTTTAGGGTATACTTTACTCCAAGGGTTAAGGTTTAGGGTATAATTGTAGTTTCACTCTTGTGGTTTAGGGTATATTTTGTTTCTAAAGTTTAAGGTTTAGGGTATACTAGTCAATTAAATATAATCAATTTAAAAATACGAAAACAACATTAATAAAGAAGGAAAAATTAATTAAGAAGGGTGGACACCACATATTCCACCTATTCATTTGGTTCAATAATTCTCATTTGAGGTATCATTATTTTTTAAAAAAATTTATTTATATTATGAATTGTGTTTTTTTATTCGTTTTTTTGTGTTTTCTTTATATTTCAAGACCCTAATTTTTATAATTTTTTTAACCTTATAGTTCTTATTTTTATTTGATATTATTTGCAGGTTCAATCATTAAAAAAAATCACTAGTGTTTAAAGTGATGAATTTTGACAATTTAGAATTAATTTCAGAAATTTTAGAACAGGAAATTCAAAGCACATGTGAAATATATTTTTTATTTAATCTTTAGGATTAATGTATGAAATCCATTTTCGAAGTTTTATATTTTATTTTTATTTTTCATTCAATTTGACTTTCATTAGATCGTTTCTATAAACATTCTTTTAATTTAACTAGATTTTGTAACCCGTGCATTGCACGAAACAAAGATTTATACTCTCTCTGTCACATGATTAATATTATGTTTGCTCTTTGTATGGACATTAAAACATATTATATTTTAATGTATAGTTGGTTGAGTTGAGAAATATAATATTTTAATGTATAATGTGATGGTGATCGGATCTTATGGTCTATGTAATCCGTTCGGGTTCCATGTACATCTAACGCAGAGGAAAAATAGAAAGTATTAACTTTCACCGAAGACTGGCGGAGAATTCTGAATCAGGTATACAAACGACCTCTTGATCTTCTACTATATTCCTATGCCTCGTCTAGATGTCGTGTGAGCGACGATCCTTTAGGCGATCCCAATCCGCAGTCTCTCAAACTTTCTCACGTTTTTCTCTCTCTTTTCACTCGTGATTTATTCTCACGTGAAAATTGAATTTAGGTGTGTAAGTCTGATTCTGAAACTGCTGAGATGGCTTATTTATAGGCTACAATAGGGATCAGGAGGAGAAATTAGAGTTGAGCCTCCCATTGGACTTAAGCATCCAAGTTTAGCCCAAAAGTTATACTTAGGCCCAATAATAATAAATCACTCTACTAAAGAAGTATTATTGCACTACCACTCTAATCCCAAATTACGCTATGGGCTCCTTCTTATTATGAGCCTGTTTAACTCCCCGTGTTTAAGATATACAATGCTCATTAATTAAATGAGTTATTAACAACTCAATTAATTAATCTCTTATCCACGAGTAGTATCACCCAACCTTATTATCATGCCGGAATAAATCCACCTGTAGGGTTTACATGATAATCCTTATGAGCTCCTCAATGGGACATCATCAATCTAATTTAATAGGACACGGATTCCTTCTACAATTAACAGCACAACATACAGACAATACCATCTCCCAACTCACCGAGCATGTTGATTTAATAATTAAATCTCACCCATTGGTGAATCAAAGAAATAATTACTGAATTACGTGTCGAGGTTATTGTGTATGGATTAAGAGTACGAACATCCATAATAACTGAGGTCTAGTTCTCTTTTATAGTAAGTATAAATCGAACAATCTCACGCGGTCCTGCTCAATACACACAAAGTGCACTAATGTAATTTTATAGTCAAAACAAACTAATATCAAATCACACTACTACCATCCTGATGCACGTTTTCTTTGTACACAATCAGTTAGAAACTATCTCATTAGTCCTGTCCGGCTTTACCACTTGATGTTTAACATGTGCTACCTTACCTAGTACATATGATCCTCTTACTCTTTCCGTACGCCAGTCACGTGAATTCATAGAGATGTCTTCAAACAACTTTTCTACTTCAAGTGTTGTCTTACATAATAGAGCTCCTCCTGATGATGCATCAATAAGAATACGCGACTCACAATCCAATCCATAGTAGAAGATATTTACATACTGAGCCTTAGACATCCCATGCTATGGGCTCTGCCTGAGCATATCTTTGAACCTATCCCACGCCTCATGAAATTTCTCACCCTGATTCATAACAAATTGGGTGATGTCTTGCTTCATTCTTAAGATCCTTGAGTTGGCGTTCGATCGTTTGGTTAACATGAACCATTAGGGTTCCATGTGTTTCTAATTCAGCGGAAGCAAGAAAACATAGAAACGTGGTACCTTTTACTAGGGTATGTTGAAGAAGAAAGATTCTCGCTGGCAGCCTGCGCAGTCTCACGGGTTTGGGCATAACTTCCTCATCCGATCTCCAATTCAAGTGATCTACGCGCCAAAACGATCCTCTCTTCAGTGACTTTCCAACGGTGTATCAAAGAACAGTTTGGAGTTCCACACAACTTTAGAAAAATCATGGAAGTTGACAAATAGCATCAGCAAACAACCTCTTGATCTTCTGCTGTATTCCCAAGTCAAATCTCGACGTCGTGTGGGAGACGATCTTCGAGATCTTCTCAATCTTCTGTTCCCTCACCCTCCTCACAGTGTTAGGCATGATTCAGTTAGGGTTTTCGGATAGTTGAGATAACTTATAATGGATACAACAGGGACCAGGAGGAGAAATTAGAGTTGGGCATCCATTGAGCTTAAGTACCAAGTTTAGCCCAAAACTTATACTTAAGTCCAATAATAATAATATATACCATTAAAATATTATTACTACACTACTGTCATAATCTCATAATTACGTTATGGGCTCCTTCTTATTATGAGCTCATTAGTCTTCCCATGTTTAATATATACAATGCTCATTAATTAATTAAGTTACTGGCAATTCCATTAATTAATATCTCATCTGAGAGTAGTACCACTCAACCTTGTTATCATGCCGGAATAAATCCAGGGTTTACATTATAATCCTTATGAGCTCCTCAAAAGGACATCATCAGCCTATATCGACCACGGGATTCCTTCTACAATCAACAGCACACCATAGAGACAACACTATTTCCCAACTCACCGAGTTTATTAATTTAATTACATGTAAATCTCACCCATTGATGAATCAAAGAAATACATACTGCCTTACATGTCGAGGTTATTGTATAGAGATTAAGAGCACGAACATCCATAATAACTGAGATCAAGTTCTCCTATATAGTCAGTATAAATCAAACAATCTCAAGCGGTCCTGCTCAATAAACACAACGTGCACTAATGTGATTCTATAGTCAAAACAAACTAATACCAAATACACTATAATCATCCCGATAGAGAGTCCCCGTCTATCTCGGTTGTGAGCATCTGTTTATACTTTATAAGGAAATCGACAGTAGATCTTCCGCGTGTTGTCGCACAACATATTATCTGCAGTATAAAGTAAGTGGGCTATTGCATCAGACATATAAATAAATTATAAGACGCAATCATTTGATCATATGATTCTCATTTCAAATACATTGTTATAACATTGTCATACAAAAAGCTAGACTTTTAGTATACAATCCAACACCTTGAGGGTGGCATAAATCTCTCTAAGAACTGCAGTTGGTCCCATGTAGTGCAATCTGTGGCATCAAGAGTCTCATATCAATCTTCTGCTCTATCAATTAAAGAGAACTTGAATAGGGCGATCCGCCTAGCATTGTCATGAGCTCTAACATCCTTTTGAGAGTTTGCATAATCAAGGAATCTTTTGAGGTACTGGTATGGATCTTCAAATTGACCTCTAGAAAAGGGATTACTTCCACCATGCTGATAAGAGCGGGATGTATCTCAAAATCATCATCTTCCCCCTTTCTCCTATCAACCCCACGTTACCAATACCATTATGCATGAAAATTTCATGAATGACAACATTATCCGGATTCTGCCTTGCTCCGGCCATGTTTAGCTCAATGTGTTATTCCTTTATTTTCTTCCTTTCCTTTTCCAAGCGCACAAGCACCTCAGAAAAATTCAATGTTAGTTAGAAATAAATAATCACAAATAAAAGTCTTAATCAACTAGAAATAATAAAATCAATAATAACAGCCATCCCCGGAATGGCGCCAAAAACTTGATGCGCATTTTCTTTGCACGCAAAATTAATCCCGAAGTATTAAGGATATCAGTTGCAGCTGAAGCAAGCGACCAAGTTAAATATCGAACCCAAAGGACGACGCATTATCAATTTAATTTTTTACTAAATTAATTAAGACAAGGCAATAAAGTTTTGAGATTTAATTATTAATCTACTAAACAATTAATTAAAAAGCAAATAAAATAAATTAAACACTAGAAGAATACGAAAGTGACTCAAGAATAAAGAATAGACAACCCTAGGGTAATCTGGTTTCACTCATTAATTTCCTTTTCATGTATCAATGTCTGAATTTGCCTTGTGGAATATGGATGCATCACTAAGCCATGCAACTCTACTCTATAGACACAAGTAAACATGCGTATAACATGTGTGAATAACTTTGGAGCAAGAGATATAATTTTATCCCCTTTCTAGGTACTATCAGTATAAATTATTTCTCCTAGGATTGATACTCTAACCCGATATGATCTCCCTTTATAGGTACTATAAAATTAACCTCTTTATCCTTCTTATCAACCCGAATTCAATTCAATTTATAAATTTTCATATATGACAGTTCTAATGAAGCTTCGGAGTCCCCTCACTTAGAATCATAACATGAAATCCTGTTCAGCAGTGAACGCGCTCAATCAACAACCAAGATATATATTCAGACTCTATATAACAGTTGAAGATGCACAAAACAACTCTGAATATGAATTAAAAACGCATAGTCATATATAAAATAAACCACAAGTAGTGTTGTACGGAGTATACACACGAAAGTTCAATTAATTCATAAAAACCTTCAAAACCCTAGATTTACCAAACGGTTCTAGCCATGATGTTACGAAGAACAATCATTGGTGTTGGATAGATCTTACCCATATGTCTGGAAAATACAAGATAAATTAGGAAACCAATAAAACCCTAAATGTGGGCGTTGTCGTGTCCTTCTCCATCTTGAATCCTCCTCTTGGTTCTTCTCTTGATTCCACAAATTAATCTTCAAAGTGATGGATGAATGAAGGAAAGGATGTGGATGATAGTTGGGGTGATCCCCCTTGTGGGGTGTAGGATGATTGTATTGCGGTGCCTTCTCACATGAATAATGATGTAAAATATATATAGATATGAGAAGGGAATTAAATAAGGAAATAAAAGATATGGGTGAATCATCGAGGATTATGTGATAAGAAGATTAATTGTGCTCCAAGAAATAAGTATTTTTCAGAAATTTTCAAAAATTCTCGAAAATTCTCGCTGGCAGCTGTGCGACTTCATGATTTTGAGCATAACTTTCTCATCCAAACTCCGATTTGAGTGATTCTTGCGCTCACGCGATCCTCTCTTCCTTTCCTTTCTATCCATATAATATCTCACCAAAAGTCTAACATTTGAAGATGTAAAAAGCCATGTAAAGTGACACTATCGTGCTGAATAGAAACAGCTTGCGCAACATCACCATTTCGATCATAATTTTCTCGTTTGAACTTCCATTGAGGTGTTCCTTACGCCAAAATGATCATCTCTTCCGTGGCTTTCGAAACATATATCACAATTATAGTTTTGAGCTCCATAAGAATATAGAAAATTTACACAAATTAGATGTGCATTTTTTAGCATTCTTGCACAAGTTGCACATTTTCTCCAACTTTACACTTTTGATCATTTTTTCACCTAAAACAAAATAAAACACCTCAAGTGTATCTTTTTCTCACATATATTGAATATAAGACACTTTTCTTAATATATATAACAACAATTCCCATAAAAATGTATTAAATTGGACACTAAAACACGCTTATTTTTACTCTCATCACATCCCAATAGATTGTCCTCGTCTATCTCGGTTGTGAGCATTTATTTATACTTTATAAGGACTGATAATATGATCTTCCGTGCGATACCACACACTATATTATCTACAATATAAAGTAAATGGACTATTTCATCGAAATATAAACAAATTATATGATGCCATCATTTGATCAATGATTCTCATTTCAAATATTGTTAAAACATTGTTCATACTAAAGCTAGGCTTTTAGTGTACAATCCAATAATCTCCCACTGATACCAAAAGACTATGCTGCCATGTCAACTGCCATATATCTAATGCCCATTCCTTCTACATGACCATCAAAAGCTTTTGCCTTAAGGTCCCCGTGAATGGATCTACTAGATTATCTTCCAATGCAATCTTGGTGACAACAACCTTCACCTCATCATACGATTTCTCGTATCTGGGAGTACTAGCTCTCAATGTGTTTAATTGCCTTATGAGCCTGTGATTCCTTCAAGTTTGCAACTACACTATTATTATAACAATAAATAGTGATAACCTTGGGCAAACATAGGAATCACATCCAAGTCCATTATGTAGTTTCTGAGCCAAACAGATACTTTAGCTGCCTCAGAGACTCTAATTTATCATTTTTCCATGGTGGAGTCCTAAATACATTTCTGGATAACACTCCTCCATTATATGTCTCCACTTCCCAAAACAAACACATAACCTTGAGATTTCGCAAGTATCTGATTTGAAAATCTGAATCAATTTAACTCACATGAATCATAGAATCTGTCCGGTAAGCCAATATATAATTTCAAATCCTTTTCAGGTACTTCAAAATATGTCTTACCATAGTTCAACGTGATTGATCCGGGCACTTGATACCCACTGACTATGCCATCGAACAAACAGAAATCCATTCTCATATATAGCATTGCATAGATTAAGCTTCCATATTGCCAAAGCAAAAAGAACCTCCTTCATCTCCCAAACTAAAGGAAATATGCATCGAAACGAAGGAAATATTGATCGTAACAAGAAAATGAGCATCAAAATGAAGGAAATATCTATCGAAACGAAGGATGTTGATCGTAATGAGAAAATGAGCATCAAAATAAAGGAAATATGCATCGACATGAAGAAAATGTTCATAAAGAGAAAATAAGCATCAAAATGAAGAAAATATGCATCGAAACGAAGAAAATGTTGATCGTAATGAGAAAATAAGCATCAAAATAAAGAAAATATGCATCGAAGCAAAGAAAATATTGATCATAATGAGAAAATGAGCGTCAAAATGAAGGACATATGCATTGAAACTAAGTAAATGTTGATCGTAATGAGAAAATGAACATTAAAATGAAGGAAATATGCATCAAAACGAAGAAAATGTTGATCGTAACGAGAAAATAAGCATCAAAATTAAAGAAATATGCATCGAAACAAAGGAAATGTTGATCGTAACAATAAAAAGAACATCAAAATTAAGGAAATATTAACGAAGGAAATGTTGATCGTAACGAGAAAATTAGCATAAAAATAGAAACAAAATATGCATCGACATGAAGGAAATATTGATTGTAACGAGAAAATGAGCATCAAAACGAAGAAAATATGCATCGAAAAAAGGAAATGTTGATCGTAACGAGTAAATGAGCATCAAACTGAAGGAAATATGCATCGAAACGAAGGAAATGTTGATCCTAACGAGAAAATGAGCATCAAAATGAAAGAAATATGTATCGACAAGAAGGAAATGTTGATCGTAATGAGAAAATGAGAACCAAAATGAAGGAAATATGCATAGAAACAATGGAAATGTTGATCGTAACAAGAAAATAAGCATCAAAATGAAGGAAATATGCATCGAAATGAAGAAAATGTTGACATAACGAGAAAATGAGCATCAAATGATGGAAATATGCATCGAAATGAAGGAAATGTTGATTGTAGCGAGAAAATGAGCATCAAAATTGAAAAAAAATATGCATCGAAATGAAGTTAATGTTGATCGTAACGAGAAAATGAGCATCAAAATTAAGGAAATATGCATCGAAACGAAGATAATGTTGATCTTAACGAAAAAATGAGCATCAAAATGAAGGAAATATGCATCAAAACAGAGGAAATATTGATCATAACAAGAAAATGAGCATCAAAATGAAAGAAATGTGAATCGAAGCTAAGAAAATGTTGATCGTAACGAGAAAATGAGCATCAAAATGAAGGAAATATGAATCGAAGCGAAGAAAATGTTGATCGTAACGAGAAAATGAGCATAAAAATGTAAGACATACGCTTCGAAACAAAGTAAATGTTGATCGTAACGAGAGAATGAGCATCAAAATGAAGGAACTATGCATCGAATAGAAGGAAATGTTGATTATAACGGGAAAATGAACATCAAATTGAAGGAAATATATATCAAAATGAAAGAAATATTGATCGTAATGGGAAAATGAGCATCAAAATGAAGAAAATATGCATCGACACGAAGGAAATATTGATCGTAACGAGAAAATGAGCATAAAAATTGAAATGAAATATGCTTCGAACTGAAGGAAATGTTGATCGTAACGAGAAAATGAGTATAAAAATGAAGAAAATACGCTTCGAAACGAAGGAAATATTGATCGTAATGAGAAACTGAGCATCAAATGATGGAAATATGCATCAAAACGAAGGAAATGTTGATCATAACGAGAAAATGAGCATCAAAATGAAAGAAATATGCATCAAAATGAAGGAAATGTTTATCGTAACGAGTAAATGAGCATTAAACTAAAGGAAATATGCATCGAAATGAAGGAAATACTTATCGTAACGAGAAAACGAGCATCAAAATGAAGGAAATATGCATCGAAACAAATTAAATGTTGATTGTAACGAGAAAATGAGCATGTTAATGAAGGAAATATGCATCTAAACGAAGGAAATATTTACCGTAATGAGAAAATGAGGATCAAAATCTAAACGAGCTATGCATGGAAATGAAGGAAATATTGATCGTAACAAGAAAATGAGCATCAAAATGACGGAAATGTACATCGAAACAATGGAAATGTTGATCGTAACATGAAAATGACCATCAAAATGAAGGAAATATGCATCAAAAAGAAGAAAATATTGATCATAACGAGTAAATGAGCATCAAACTGAAGGAAATATGCATTGAAACGAAGGAAATGTTGATCGTAACGAGAAAATGAGCATCAAAATGAAGAATTACATAACATATAGTTTACGCTCAATGGTGATGAACTTTGCCTTATACCCTAGAATTTCAATGTTCTATCATGAGTTTAGCGCATGCCCAAGGGTATAGTTATATTTCCAATTGAGAGGTACAATGAAAAATAAATAGAAGTAATAGGAACGAGATAAATTAAACTGAAGTAAGAACACTTGAAAATAAGCCGAGACACACCACACGACCTCATGTTCCTCTAAGTTGAACTCATCAACATTTGCTTTATAATCTCTCATAACTCTGTCGTCCTTATATAAAAATTGTCTAACACAATCCTCAGTAGATACTCATTTACTTGAGTAAAATTCTTCCAACACTAAAATTCATTTACATGACAGATTCTAAGATGGAAAGTACATGAATACTCTCATAAAAATTTACATGGATATCAAGTTTAAAGTCCATGTTTATCAACTTCTCAAATGGAGATGAACAAACCCATTGGCGTTTAGATATTTTTGGTTAACGTATTAGGGTTCCATACTATTCTATAGCAGCGGAAGCATAATCATAGAATTGTATTACCATTCACCAGGGTTTGTTGATGTAGATGTTGAACAGCACAAATATACGACCTTCCGATTTTCTGTTGTATTCCTAAGCCGCGTCTTGACGTTATGTGGGCAATGATCTCCAAGACAATCTCAATCTAAAATCCCTAATTTGTTTTTTATGGTTTTGGGCGTGTAAATGTATGTATCCGGATTGATGAGATTGGTTATTTATAAATTACAACAGGGACTAGGAGTAGAAATTAGGGTTAGGCCTCCCATTGGGATTAAACATCCAAGTTTAGCCCAAAACTTATACAAAACTCCAATAATAATAAAACTAAAGAAATATTATTGCAATGCCACCCTAATCCCAAATTACATTATGAGCTCCTTCTTATTATGAGCCCGTTAATCTCCCCATATTTAAGATTCAATGCCCATTAATTAATTAAGTTACTGACAACTCCATAAATTAACATCTTTATCGAGAATAGTACCACTCAACCTTATTATCAGGCCGGAATAATTCTACTTGCAGAGTTTACTTGATAATCATTATGAGAACCTAAAGGGGAAATCATCAACCAATTCCGTTAAGACACATATTCCTTCTATAATCAACAGCACATTATAGAGAAAGTATAATCTCCCAACTTACCGAGCTTATTAATTTATGATTAAATCTCACCCACTGATGAATCAAATAAATAAATATTGGCTTATGTGTCGAGGTTATTGTATAGGGATTAAGAGTATGAACATCCATAATAACAGAGATCTAATTCTATTATATAGTCAGTATAAACTAATCGATCTGTGGTCCTACTCAATACACACAAAGTGCACTAGTTGATTAGCCATTTTGTAGTAGGGATGACCAACTAAAATAATTTATCAAACCACATGGAGGTTGGCGCTAGAGATTAAGCGATATCACACTTATCATAATTTTATAGAGACTAATCATCGAGTAGGATTATTGAACAAGTATTAAAATGACACAGATCAAGTAAATAAAGGATTATCAAACAATTAAAATGAAGTAATATAAAGTTGTTTTCCAAATTAAGTAAAAGTGGGATTAACAACAATTAAGTAGTGGGAAATCTTAGGATACATGCATTAAACTCATATGGATCAAGGGTATGGATTAAGGGCCAACTCTTATTCACCTAAGCTCCTTCTCAAGATGAATAGGATATCAATATCAATTAGCACAATGGTTGGTTCTCATTCAAAACAATTCCAACTAGGTACTAAACTTGAAATAAGAATCCCTTCACATAATTAATCAATCTCTCGATCAAACCAACCGTATATTCTATCAAAGGGTTCTAAATTCTAAAGGATTTCTCAATCTCTTTACAATTTATAATGCACATGAAGTGTTTGATGAAATGATTCACTCAATTATCCTAAGCACATAATTGATTTCTCAATCTAATCACATATTTAGAACAACTAAACACATGAATCATCATAAACCTCAAGATCTTAAACATTAATAATAGAAAACTCATGTACCCAATCAACATATGAATTCAAATACATAGATCCCAAAATTTTACCACAAACTTTCATGTTGCTAATCCAACAAGGGAGATTAGCCTACAATCTTCATAAGATCATTAACATAGACATTAAAAACCTTACAAATCATGTTAAGCTAGAGGATTAACACAAAATTGGGATGAAAACTCCCTTGGATTGGCTCCAATTGAATCTCCTTCCTTCCTTTGGTGATCACCCACTCTTCCTTGCTTCTTCACTTGATTTGGATGGTAGAATTTATGGAGAGATGATGTAGAATCAAAGTACGGATGAAAGAGATGAAGAATATGGTGTAAAATCAAAGGATTGGTGTGCGAGGTGTGTGTGCAGCTTGGTATTTCGTGTCTCTCTCTTCAAAGATTGAATGGATGTACATTTATACTCATTGGGGCCTTCTAGAAGAATTCTGATTTTTTACTGATCAGGCACCTACACGACTCGTGTGTTGTAACACGGGTCATGTGCTGCAACACGAGTCGTGTAATGTAACACGACCAAGGGATGGTCGTGTTGTGCATTCTGATGTCATCGCACGACCATCTCTTATAGGCCCGTTTGCAGTACACGACTCATGTAGCACGACACGGCTCGTGTACTTAAAACGAGTGGCCGTGTTCTTGCTGCCCTGTTTTTTCTTCCTTCTTTCGTCTCCCTTCTCCATTTCCATTCTGATTTAACCTGTTTTACATATGATTAAGTTCATTCACTCTCAATTCAATAAAAACACATAACTCCACCAAATAACACAAAAATACGGATAAAATATACGAAAACACATATAAAAAGACACTAAAATCTAGTTGAAAATATCACTCATCACACCCCTAAACTTAAAGTGTTGTTCATCCCCGAACAACGAAAATGATAAACCAAGAGGAATGATTTTCACCTAGGAAAAGACTAAATGAACACAACTAATAACACATCAAAAGCAATAAGAATTACAAACTATGATAAGGCATCTTACATCAATAAAATCATAACATGCAAATATTAACAAGTTCAATCAAAAGAGAATAAAGTTTAATATAGTCCCTCTTTATCCAAGCCTCACATAGGTTATCAATTTCACTCAACACTCTTTCAAGTAAGGTAACAACACTCATCGATCGATTGACTCGACTCGCTATAAACTTGCCCGTGGACTACATTCATAAACCACCAGAGTTTCAATTAATGATCAAAAAGGTCTTTAATTAAGGATGTAATGATAGGCTCTTTGGTAGGGTAGGAAGAATATGGATAATAGTGACTAATCAAGTGTAAGTAATTGAAGAGATGGTCAATTTCTCCAACTTTTCCACTTTTCTTTCTTCCTTTCTTGACTTTAATGTTCACAAGCACTAATCATCAACTTTCCTTGGATTGAACTACTTTCAATGCATGATTCCTTCTTCGAACTTTTAAGTACTTGAGCATATTATTATTGCTTTGCTTATTTTCTTGTTTTAAAGGTTGCATGTTCATTCTTGTTTTTGCTCTTTTCAACATTTTTCTTACTTATTTACCATTTCCTTTCTTTGTTTTGCTTTCTCATTAAACATTTGTTGCTACCATCTCCTCAATCACCCACACTAAGGTATGTATATAAGGCTCAAGTGGGAAATCATGGCTTGTAATGTGCTAAAATCACAAGAAATAGGCTTAAAGGTCAAAGTGGTTAACTAATGATGATCTTCATGGTAGGGAAATATATGACAATTACTTTCAATAACAAAGATGGCCTTAGATCATATCATTAACCTCTACTAATCGGGTTCATTCCTATTGTCCTTGAGCAAGTTCTAGCTTATCAAACACAACCAATCCACTCATGAAGGAAAAATACCATGTATGCACGGTTAAGGCTCAAATATTCACAAGGTTATGCTTAGACTTTAAGGAACTTATTACACCACATTCATCTCAAGATTGAACAAGTTAATTAAAACATATCACAATTTGAAAGTGTAGAGATTCTTAATCATATCCTGTCATCACTCATTACCACAACATATCATCACTTGTTGTTGTAAAAAAAATGACTCACAACCTCCCTAAACAAACCACCAACACATTCCTTAAACAAGAATAAAAATACCAACAAACACAAGACAAACAAAGGACCAAAAGCACAAGAACAAAACACCATATGAAGAAATAAAGCATAGAACTTTCCCCCATCCATAATCAATAAAAATAACCATAAATCTCAATCCTTAATTAAAAATGAAACTAAAGTACAAAATTAAACATCCCAAAACAAAACAATTTAAAGTATCAAATCCAACATAATTTAAATTCAACTAAAATGAATGGGCTAATGAAGTGACGAGCACTTAAAGTACTCCCTTCAATTCTCCGGAGGGGGTGGCGGCTGGTATGGGGCCCAAGGATTGTAAGCACGAGATGAGGCGGGGAACTGGAAATTAAATTTCATCGTGAGCATCTCCTCCTTGTTGTTTGAATGAATACGCGTCTGCTCATCGTTGTAATCCCTCCGGCATTGCCCCTCTTGGATTTCCCTCAGTGTCACACCATGTCTTTGTTGCTCCTCGAACTCAACATGATGAGATTGCTCATCCTCGTCCCCTATCTCCATATCGGCTGGCTCGGCTCTAAGGTCTCTTAGCACTCGATCTTCTTCTACCCTCATTTGCTGGAGCACTGCCTCCACTCCTTCTCTATTTTGTCTGTAAAATGCTCTTACCACTGCGGAGTGGTTGGGGCTTGCCATAGCCAAATTTTGGACCTTTTGTGGACCTCGCATTGTGGTGAGTTCCGGAGCTGGTAGAGGGAATGGAGCTCCCTTCTCTTGCTTCAAATAGTATACATTTCCTATAACTGATAGGAACTCCATCCTAACAAGCTGTGTATGTGAGCCCTTCACTCACCATTCGATGCTGCATACCACTCACATCAATCCCTAGTCCCTGAGCAATCACCGTGACTAAATCCCTAATCATAATCCCTCGAGTGTTTTCTCATTTGGCTACTCTCTCTACATTTAAACAAAGTGAGCCGCAATATTGACTCTGAATTCTTTATAGAGGCTAAACATAATGTACAACTGCTTCTCGCTGACAACTCCGCTTTTAAACCTCCCCAGAATAATATTTGATACTATCTTCTCAAGATACCTCATCACTGGGTTTCTGATCGCTGTCCCTTTTGAGGAGCTAGATATATACTCCGGAGGCTCAGTCCCATCTTCTACTAACCTTCTCCACCATGTTTGCTGATTGAAACCCCCTCCGGGTAAGAAGTTCTGATGTCCTCTCATGACTGGACACCCAAAAAATCTGTTCAAATCATTTATAGGAACCTTCTCCCACATAACATTGTTCAGCTGAAATGTGATTGCTAAGGGAAAACTGCTCTTATCTTTGTGAATTGGAAACGTGCTCATGAACTCTGCTGTGAGATGAAGATAGGTGGGAGGCCTCTTGTCGAAAAATTCTTCCATGTCTACCCTTCTGAATAAAGCCCTCAGATCAGTCTCAATCCCAAGACCCTCCATAGTAGCCTGATCTTGAAATCTCGTTGGCCTAATCTTAGTCACTATATATTGCCACCTTAGTGCATACTTCTCCCACTCCGAGAATTCCACTCCAAAATTTTGAGGGTGTATTTCATCTATCATTAATTGAGCATCAATGTTTGATAACTCCATGTCTGTCTCAACAATGATAAAGTCTTCATTACGTTTCCTTGTTCTTCTTTCAGCCATCTACAATGTTCAACATGTTTCAAGTTAAATTCATTTTCAACTCTTAGGCAAAACATCTCATAATACGTAGAATCAACACTTGTTATACAACTAAGTGTAATTCTAGCCTATATCAACACATACAATAACATTCCTCTAAGGATGGTTATATTTAAAACCAAGCAACATTTCAACAATTCATTCAATTGTAATTCAAACAATTCCAACCTCCCAATCCTTTCTATGTGCACAATATAAATCAACAATGATTCTAACTTGCAATAGGGTCTCAATCTAACTCAAAACTTCACTCAAGCATTTCATCGAACACTTAGCATGCATGTATTCACAATCACCATTTGCATCTAATTTCAATCCCATTCATGCTCGAATCCTCAATACCTAAGCTAATATAGACTATGATAAATTCATGAAAGCATCATCAATCAATTCATAGCACAATTTGCATCAAATTTCATTGATTTCCAAAAATCCCCAAATTCAAGTTTTCCATGAACCCTAATTCCTTAACAATTCTACACAATTCATCAATTAAATAAATTAATTCATGTTTCACAATCATAGACATGCTTCAAACATGCTATCATTCAAAGCCCATACACGAATTCACACATTCAAACATTAAAGTGAAGACTAGGGTTCAAATTTACATACCTCTTTCTTGGAATCAAATGGAAGATTTGGATGTTAAAACTTTGGGAATCACTTACTCTCACCACTATTGGATGTTGTTTGAAGGTTTATGGAGTTTGGAAGAGAGGTCTCCAAGTAATAGGGTTGAAGATGACGAAATGGGGTTGGGCCGTTTTGAAAAGGCAAGCCCATTTTTTAATCTGCTTCAGCGCACGACACGGCTCGTGTTGCCAACATGGCTCGTGTATCTGCACACAACACGAGTCGTGTTGCGTAAAACGATCATGGGATGGCCGTGTCGAACGTTCTGATGTCGTCACACGACCATCTGTTACAGGCCCGTGTTGACGACATGACTCGTGCTTCGTGACAGGACATGACCCGTGTTGTGCAAAACGGTCTCTGTCTGCCCATGTTGCTTCGTCTGATGTCAGTACACGGCCACTTGTTACAGGACCGTGTACTGTTTGACCTGTTTTCTCTAATTTTTGACTTCAAACCCTGTTTTTCATGCCTCCAATACTCCCTATTCATGCTCACAACTTAAAAACAATATTAGCTCAACATTAGGTATCTAAACAAAGATTATCATCTACTTTCACACAACCAAACGGACCAAAATCACACCGAACTCATGAGAGAAAATTTTCAAATTAGCTCAAAAACACAAACACAAAGAGTTCATGCTTCTAATAAAATTCATGTCACACCATGCCATATCCCCTCAAACTTAAATTGAAACAAGAGTTTCGAGATAAGTTTGCAAAAAAATGGTGAGACATACTTACACACTTAACATGAAGCCCTTTCGTATCTTCAAAACGCATTCTTCTCACGCGCACATTCCACCTACAAAACCAAAAATGCGACACAAGAAAAAGAAATATGTACAATCCTAAACTACTAAAAGGATACGAGCCTTCAAGAAGTGAAGGTATCCACATATACCAATTCCCTTTGAGAGGGAGAATGATAATGTTTCACCCTATGACCATTAACCACAAAAGCATTTCCATCCGATCCTTCAAGTTTTATTGAGCCATCCTCTCTAACCTCAATCACCAAATACGGTCCGGTCCATTTCGTACGAACTTTTCCGGGAAATAGTTTAAGTCTTGAATTGAATAAAAGAACATTATCCCCCGGAACGAACTCCTTTGTTTTAATCCTTTCATCATGCTACCTGTTAAGTTTTTCTTTCAAAATCCTCGAGCTTGAGTAAGCTTCCTCTTTAAATTCCTCTAGTTCAAACAATTAGAGAACATTTTCTTTCCGGCTTCTTTCTCATCAAAGTTCAATTTCCGAAGGGCCCATAATGTATTATGCTCTAACTCAACGGGCAAGTAACATGCCTTTCCATACACAAGCTTATAGGGTGAAAATCCAAGAGCTGTCTTATAAGCCGTTCGATAGGCCCAAAGGGCATCGTTAGCTTAGAAGACCAATCTTTTCGATTTGCATTGACCGTCTTCTCAAGGACAAACTTCACTTGCCTATTTAACACCTCTGCCAAGCCGTTTGATTGGGGGTGGTAAGGTGTAGAAACCTTATGCTTCACTCTATAGCCATTCAAGAGCTTCTTAATAAGCTTGTTGATAAAGTGAGATCCCCCATCACTAATCATGACCTTTGGCACCCCAAATCTAGCAAATATGTTCTTCTTTAAGAAAGCCTTGACCACTAGAGCATCATTTGTCCTTGTCAGGATTGTTTCTACCCATTTAGAGACATAATCCACCACAAGTAATATGTAAAGAAAACCATTGGAAGGCGGAAATGGGCCCATAAAGTCCATCCCCATACATCGAACACCTGAACTTCAAAAATGTTCCTCATGGGCATTTCATCATGTTACCGTATACTTCCAATCCTTTGGCACCTATCACACCCCTTGATATACTCCTTACAATCCTTGAATAAAGTTGGCCAAAACAACCCCGATTGTAGGATCTTTGCCCCCGTCTTTTGAAACCCAAAGTGTCCTCCACAAGGTGAACTATGGCACATCTCCATGACACTTAACTTTTCATCCTCCCGGATACACCTCCTTAGGATTCCATCCGGATAATTCTTAAATGAAAGAGGATCATCCCATAAGTACTCCTTGACATCATGATTCG
Source organism: Pogostemon cablin (assembly GCA_023678885.1). Taxonomy (NCBI): domain Eukaryota; kingdom Viridiplantae; phylum Streptophyta; class Magnoliopsida; order Lamiales; family Lamiaceae; genus Pogostemon; species Pogostemon cablin. Next base: position 7,969,052 of record CM043008.1, on the reverse strand, counting down.
ATGAGATGATCCAGCTTGAGGCCACAAGCTAAATAATTCAAGAAATCCGCATACCATGCCCTCCCGGTCTCACACAAATTATACATCCTTTGAAAATCAACTTGAAGGATGGATCTCTTCATACGGGAATACATCCTTAATGAACTCCATGGTTCCTTTTTCATCAACATTTTTCAAACGTGACAAGTGGTCTGCTATGACATTTTCGACCCCTTTCTTGTCACGTTTCTCTACGTCGAACTCCTACAACAAAAGAACCCAACGAATTAGTCTAGGTTTAGCATCTTTCTTACTCATCAAATACCTAATGGCGGCATGATCCGTATAAACAATGGTTTTCGTGCCAACTAGGTATGGACGAAATTTTTCAAAAGCATAAACCACGGATAAAAACACTTTTTCCGTTGTGGTGTAATTCTTTTTATTGGCATTGAATGTCTTTGATGCATAGTAGATAGCTCGAAACTTCTTCTCCCTCACTTGACCAAGCACCACTCCCAATGCCTTATCACTTGCATCATAATGGTGCTCAAAAGGCTTACTCCAATCGGGAGAGACGAGGATTGGAGACGAAATTAAGGCTTCCTTGAGCACCCTAAAAGCATCAAGACATTCATCATTGAATTCAAACGAAGCATCTTTTTCAAGCAATTTACACAAAGGTTTGGCTATGTTAGAAAAATCTTTTATAAAACGTCCATAGAACCCGGCGTGGATAAGAAACGATCTAACCCCTTTTTAATTTTTTGGAGGGGGAAGATGTTCAATGGCTACAACCTTCGCCCTATCAACTCTCAAACCTTTCTCCGATATATGATGTCCAAGTACGATACCTTCTTGAACCATAAAATGACATTTTTCCAAATTCAAGACTAAGTTCGTATCTTGACATCGCTGCAAAACCATGGAAAGATTAGCCAAATATTTATCAAATGAAGATCCAAAATGGAAAAGTCATCCATAAAAACCTCCCCTATATTTTCAATCAATCCCCCGAATATGGTCATCATGCAACGTTGAAAGGTAGCGGGGGCATTACACAACCCAAAAGGCAACTTATAAAAAGCAAACGTGCCATACGGACAAGTAAAGGTCATTTTCTCTTGATCCTCGGGGGCTATCATGATTTGGTTTTACTCGGAATTTGGTTGTACCCCGAGTAACCATCTAGAAAACAATAATACTTGTATCCTGCCAACCTATCAAGCATTTGATCAATAAAAGGCAAAGGGAAATGATCTTTATGGGTGTTTTCATTAAGTTTCCTATAATCACAACACACTTTCCAACCCGTTTTCACCCTTGTTGCAAGCTCTTTATCAAATTTCATTTTAACAATGGTTAATCCCCATTTCTTAGCCACAACATGCAAAGGACTTACATGCGGACTATCACTTATGGCATAAACAATATTAGCATCCAACCATTTCAAAACTTCTTTCCTAACAACCTCTTACATAATGGGGTTCAAATGACGTTGAGGTTGTATGCATGTTTTACTCTCATCAATCAACCTAATGTGATGCATACAAATAGTGGGACTTATACCTTTCAAATCATCAAGACTCCACCCTAAAGTACTTTTATGATCTCTAAGTACCCTTAACAATTTATCAAGCTCTAGAGGTGAAAGGGATGATGATACAATTACCGGAAATGTTTTTTCGTCCCCCAAGTATGCATACATAAGGTGATCGGGTAATGGCTTCAATTTCCTTTTTCCCTTATCAATCTTGGGCTCTTCATTCTCTATCTCCAATGGAAGGTACTCACTCTTTCCATAGTACATCATCTTGGCTTCATCTTCTTGCATTTCCCTACAAACATTCAAGTCATGTAAGTAATCATTAATATCATCATGTTCTAGATAATAAAAAGAAGAGTTAGAGTTAAGAGATAAAGTAAGAGAATAGCTTATGCTTGTTTCAAGAGGATATTTAGATAAGAAGAATGACTAGTTCTTTTGAACAATCTCATCAATTAATTCAATCCTTATACACTCCTCTTTCTCATCCGGATGCCTCATCGCATTTCTTAATAAAAACACCACCTCTTCTTCATTTACTCTCAATGTCAACTCCCCCTTGTGCACGTCAATTAAAACTTTTCCCGTGGCCAAAAATGGACACCCCAAAATCAATGGAAATTTGCATCCTCGTCCATATCAAGCACCACAAAATCCACTGGAAATATGAACTTTCCAACTTTAACTAACACATCCTCGACTACTCCTTTAGGGTAAGTCAAAGACCTATTCGCAAGTTGTAATGTAACGGACGTAGGCTTTACTTCTCCTATACAAAGTTTCTTAAAGATAGACATCGGCATCAAATTAATACTAGCCCCAAGACCATAAAGAGCTTTGTGTACTTCACTTCTACCCATCTCACATGGTATGATAAAACTCCCTGGATCCTTTAGCTTTGGAGGCAACTTCTTTTGAATTATAGCACTACACTCCTCCGTCAAGTTGACGGTCTCATTCTCCACTAAGCTCCTTTTTCTTGCCATGATGTCTTTTAAAAACTTAGTATAGTGAGGCATTTGTCTCAAAGCATCCGCAAAGGGTATATTGATGTGGATTTTCTTGAAAATCTCCAAAAACTTTGCAAAATTTTCATCTAAGCCCTTCTTCAAATATCTATGTGGAAAAGGGTTGGGCACTTGAGTTTTTGGTATGCCCCAACTATCCCTTTCCAACTCTACTTCTTCCTCTTTCTTTTTCATTGCTTTTGTTCTTTGCCATTTCTTTTCAACAACTTCCGACTCAATTACATCCGTTTCATCATTCTCTTTAGCTTCAATTTCTCCTTCTTCCACAATCTCTTCCTCAACCAAGTTTTCCTCATTTCTCTTCTTTTCCACCTCATCATTTTCCAAAGGCATTGAAGGTCCTTCATAATTAGTTCCACTCCCCAAGGTAATTGCCTTGCATTGTTCTTTTGGATTCACAATGGTGGTAGAAGTATATTTTCCTTTCTCATTCACGCTCAACGCATTGGCAATTTGCCCCAGTTGGTACTCCAAGGCTTTGAACCTCTTATCATTAGCTTCATCAGCCTTTCTTCTCAATTCATCTTGAGCTCGTCTTGTAACATCTTGAGCTTTATTAGATGCAATCAACTTCTCAATCAATTCTTCGGTTGTTGCTTTCCTTCATTGTTTGGTGCTTTAGCTCCCGGATGATACCCCGGAGGATAAGCAACCGCATTGCTCGGGTTTGAATTAGAGAAGTTATCTTGCCTCCTTTGTTGTTGTGGGTATGAGCTTCCACTTCCTTGACTATTGAAGCCTCCTTGCCTTGGTGGGTAGTTTCCTCAGTTGTGGTTGAAATTACCTTGGTAATTATTTTGGTGGGTAGTTACCTTAGTTGTAGTTTCCTCCACACGTGGCATTGTCATAGCCCATTGTTCCCCACTTACAACATTCAGAGGTAGCACCCCTTGATCAATTTGGCCTTCAACCATATTAACTCTTTGATTATTCACACCTTGATTCAAGCTCATTTGTCTCATGACCTCAGCCGCTATCATCTCAACACTTGGCATACTTGGTTCAACATTAGCACTCTTCACACTAAACTGTTGCCCTTGATCTAAGCTTTCAAATCCATAACATCCACTAACTCTCTCCGATGGCCATTGGTAAATATTTGTAGCGATCTCATCAAAAATTCTTATAGCTCTTGTCGGAGTCACTCCGAATACGGATCCTTCCGCCGAAGCATCAACAAGCACTCTTTGACCATTTACCAAACCTTGGTAGAAAAATCCCACTTGTTGATTTTCCGGAAAGCCATGTTGTGAACACTTGAGTAGCATATCCTTAAACCGTTCCCACGCTTCATAAAAACTCTCTTGAGGCATTTGCTTGAATTGAAAATACTTGTTCAAGAATATTTGTGCAAGCTCATCCCATGTGTTATACGTACCCGGAGTAATGGTAGATAACCATGTTCGAGCACGATCTCTCAATGAAAACGGAAACAACCTCATCTTGATACAATCATCACTCACCCCATTCATCTTTACCGTGTTGGCAATCTCAATAAATTGAGCAAGATGAGCATTGGGATCTTCATTTGGGGTTCCACTAAATTGTTATTCTCGCACAATAGAAATCAAGCCCGCTTTAAATTCAAAGTTGTTGGCATTGATTGGTGGACCCATCATTTGTGGCATTGCCCTTGGCATGAAAAAATCCCGGATCACCCTTGGATCTACTTGAGGCCCTCAATGTACCGGAGGTGGTGGTGGAGGTGCATAAGCATGTTGAAAACCTTGTTGAAGCATGGTTTTTTGTACCATTTGTTGAAGCACAACTTGATTGTTAAGCCCTCCAAATTGTTGATGAGCTTGTTGAGGAAGATTGGCATTTACTTGGGGGTGCTTGTGTATTGTCTTGCACGTTCACATGTTGTCCGCCTTCCCCATCATGCTTTATCTCCACACGATTATCTCCTTGAAAATTCTCCATTAGATCACTATTTTTGGTTTTGTTCTCCTTTCTCCTTCTCCGAAAAGTGTGTTCAATCTCTAAATCAATAGGTTCAACTTGTTTTCCTTTTGACCTTGTTTGCATACACCTTCAAATAAGAGAAGTTAAAACAAGATTTTCACAAGCAAATATAAGAAAACAAATAAAATAAAAATGTCTCTATTAAAATTACTCTAAGTGTTCCTTCGTTAAGCTACTAGCAACCGTTACCTCCCCGGCAACGGCGCCATTTGATTAGCCATTTTGTAGTAGGGATGACCAACTAAAATAATTTATCGTACCACAGAGAGGTTACGCTAGAGATTAAGCGATATCACACTTATCATAATTTTATAGAGACTAATCATCGAGTAGGATTGTTGAACAAGTGTTAAAATGACACAGATCAAGTAAACAAAGGATGATCAAACAATTAAAATGAAGTAATATAAAGTTGTTTTCAAAATTAAGCAAAAGTGGGATTAACAACATTAAGTAGAGGGAAATCTTAGGATACATGCATTAAACTCATATTGATCAAGGGTATGGATTAAGGGCCAACTCTAAATTCACCTAAGCTCCTTCTCAAGATGAATATGATATCAATCTCAATTAGCACAATGGTTGGTTCTCATTCAAATAATTCCAACTAGGTACTAAGCTTGAAATAAGAATTCCTTCACACAATTAATCAATCTCTCGTCAAACCAACCGTATATTCTATCAAAGGGTTCTAAATTCTAAAGGATTTCTCAATCTTTTTGCAATTTATAATGCACATGAAGTGTTTGATGAAATGATTCACTCAATTATCCTAAGAACATAATTGATTTCTCAATCTAATCACATATTTAGAACAACTAAACACACGAATCATCATAAACCTCAAGATCTTAAACATCAATAATAGAAAATCCATTTACCCAATTAACATATGAATTCAAATACATAGATCCCAAAATTTAACCACAAACTTTCATGTTGCTAATCCCACAAGGGAGATTAGCCTACAATCTTCATAAGATCCTTAACATAGACACTAAAACCTTACAAATCATGGTAAACTAGAGGATTAACACAAAATTGGGATGAAAACTCCCTTAGATTGGCTCCAATTGAATCTCTTTCCTTCTTTTGGTGATCACCCACTCTTCCTTGCTTCTTCACTTGATTTGGATGGTAGAATTTATGGAGAGATGATGTAGAATCAAAGTATGGATGAAAGGGATGAAGAATATGGTGTAAAATCAAAGGATTGGTGTGTGAGGTGTGTGTGCAGCTTGGTATTTCATGCCTCTCTCTTCAAAAGTTGAATGGATGGGTATTTATACTCATTGGGGCCTTCTAGTAGAATTTTGATTTTTTTACTGATCAGGCATCTACACGACTCGTGTGCTGCAACATGGGTCGTGCACTGCAACACGAGTCGTGTGATGTAACACGGCCAAGGGATGGTCGTGTTGTGCATTCTGATGTCGTCGCACGGCCATCTCTTTCAGGCCCGTTTGCAGTACACGGCTCGTGTAGCACGACATGGCTCGTGTACTTAAAATGGCTGGCCGTGTTCTTGCTGCCCTATTTTCTTCTTCCTCCTTTCGTCTTCCTTTTCCATTTCCACTCCGATTTTACCTATTTTACATATGATTAAGTTCATTCACATTCAGTTCCATAAAAACACATAACTCCACCAAATAACACAAAAATACGGATAAAAATATACGAAAACACACATAAAAAGACACTAAAATCTAGGTGAAAATATCACTCATCACTAGTGCAGTTTTATAGTCAAGACAGACTAATACCAAATCATACTACAACCATCTCGATAGATAGTCCCTGTCTATCTCGGTTCATAACATCTTTTTAGACTTTATAAGAAACTGATAATTTGATCTTCTGTGTGACGCCGCACACTACATTATCTACAGTATAAAGTAAATGGACTTTTGAAATAATTCATAAATAATTATGCATAACGTTTGATCACATGATTCTCATTTCAAATATTGTCAAAAAAATGTTCATACATAAAGCAAGACTCTTAGTATAAAATCCAACAATCTCCTACTTATACTAAAAGACTATGCTGCCATATTTGCTGACATGCGTCTAATCCCCATCCTTTCAACATGCCTATCAAAAGCTTTCGTCGAAAGGCCCTTAGTAAAAGGATCAGCTAGGTTATGCTCCGATGCAATCTTAGCTACAACAACCTCTCATCTTTTCATGATATCTAGTATCAGGTGGTACTTGCGCTCAATGTGTTTACTCGCCTTATGGGCCTCATGGTTCCTTTGAGTTTGCAACTGCACCACTATTATCGCAATAAATTGTGATTGACTTGGGCAAACCAGGAATCACATCTAAGTCCATTAAAAAGTTATTGAGTCGTACTGCTTCCTTAGCTGCCTTAGAGGCTGCTACATATTCAGTTTCTATGGTGGAGTCATAAATGCATTTCTGCTTAACATTCCTCCAAAATATGGCTCATCCTCCAAGAGTAAACATAAAACCCGAGGTGGATTTACTGCTGTCCTTATCCGATTGGAAATCCAAATCTGTGTAACCCATAAGTAGCAAAGTATCTGCCCAGTAAACCAACATATAATTCCTAGTCTTTCGTAGGTACTTCAAAATATGTTTTACCATAGTCCAGTGCCCCTCTCCAAGATTACTTTTATACCTACTAACCATGTCAATGCAAAACAGATATCCAGTCTCGTACATAGCATTGCATACATGAGGCTTCCTATTACCGAGGCATAAGGAACCTCCTTCATATCAACTATCTCCTTTTATGTCTTTGGACACATTTCCTTCGCTAGAGGTATTCCATGCCTAAAAGGTAGAAAACCTTCTTGGAGTTTTGCATGCTAAAACGAGTAAGGATAGTATCAATGTATAAAGCTTGGGATAAGCACAACAATCTTTTCTTGCGATCTCTTATTACTTTGATCCCTAGAATATGTCCAGCTTCTCCTAAGTCCTTCATCTAAAATTGCTTAAATAACTATACCTTTACGCCCGACAATTCCTTTACATTGTTTCCAATGAGTAGGATATCATCCATGTAAAGCACAAGAAATAGCACCATGTTTTCGTCACACTTCTTGTACACAAAAGACTCATCCGGACATTGAATAAATCCATACGACTGGATTACCTCATCAAAATGGATGTTCCATGATCTTGAAGCTTGTTTGAGTCCATAGATGGACCTATTAAGCTTGCATAAAATATGTTCTTTGCCCCTTGCAATGTATCCCTGTGGTTTCTTTATATAGATGTTTTTCTCAAGGCTTCCATTTAGGAAAGCTGTCTAGACATCCATCTGCCATATCTCATAATCCATATGAGCAGCAATAGACAATAGAATCCAGATTGACTTAAGCATGGCCACAGGTGTAAAGGTCTCCTCATAATCGATCTCTACTTTTTGAGTATACCATTTCGAAACAAGTATTGCCTTAAAGGTTTCCACCTTACCGTCAGATCCTCTTTTCCTTTTATAGACCCACTTACATCCAATGGCTTTTACACCATTTGGTGGTTCTAGAAGCTCCCAGACTTGATTAGAATACATGGATTCTATCTCCTATTATATTTCTTTTTGCCAAGATAGTGCATCTTTATCTTGTAATGCTTCGTCGTAATTCTATGGGTCAATTTCATGTTCACCAGAGACCAAGTCTGACGACTCTCCCAAAAATATGAATCTATCCAGTTGTCTTACAACCCTCCCACTACAACGAGGTACCACAGGCAATTGTGTATCAGATGTGACACGCGGTACAGTTACTTGTAGTATATCCTCTTGTACTGTTGCTATTAACTTAAGAGTTTTCCCTCTAACTGTTGGCGTTTGCATCTTTAGGTTAGCGTGAATCGCTAGGGTTCCATACAATTCTACTGTAGCGGAAGCATAAGATCAGAATTGAATTACCTTTCAGAGGATGAACAGCAAGAACGAACGACCTTCCGGTCTTCTGTTATATTCCTAAGCCTCGCTTTGACATTGTGGGCAACGATCACCAAAGCGATCTCAATCTGCAGTCCTCCCTCTATTCTACGTATTGCAGCTTGAATATGTTAATCTGAACTGCTGAGATTGGCTATTTATAGACTACAATAGGGACCAGGAGGAGAAATTAGGGTTTGGGCCTCCCATTGGGCTTAAGCATCCAAGTTTAGCCCAAAACTTATACTTAAGTCCAATAATAATAAATTAGTCCACTAAAGATATATTATTGTACTGTCACCCTAATCCCAAATTACGTTATGGACTCCTTCTTATTATGAGATTCAATGCCCATTAATTAATTAAGTTACTGACAACTCCATAAATTAATATATTTACCGAGAGTAGTACCACTCAACCTTATTATCATGCCGGAATAAATCCACCTGTAGGGTTTACATGATAATTATTATGAGCTCCTCAAGGGGACATCATCAACCAATTCCGTTAGGACACAGATTCCTTCTACAATCAATAGCACACAATAAAGATAATATCATCTACCGACTCACCAAGCATATTGATTTAATAATTAAATCTCACCAATTAATGAATCAAGGAAATAAATACTGGCTTACATGTCGAGGTTATTGTAAGGATTAAGAGTAGGAACATTCATAATAACAGAGATCAAGTTCTATTATATAGTCAGTATAAATCGAACGATCTCAACAGCGGTCCTATTCAATACACTCAAAGTGCACTAGTGCAATTTTATAATCAAGACAGACTAATGTCAAACCACACTACAACCATACCGATAGATAGTTCCTTTCTTCTCGGTTGTGAATATCTATTTATACTTTATAAGGAGCCGATAATATGATCTTCCGTGTGACACCACACACCACATTATCTATAGTATAAAGTAAATGGACTTTTGCAACAATTCATAAATAATTATGCAAAATGTTTGATCACATGATTCTCATTTCAAATAAATTGTTTAATCATTGTTCATACAAAAAGCAAGACTTTTAATATACAATCTAACACTAACTTCTTCAAGAATAATTTTACAGTTTGTGATTCATTACATAATCTTCTTCCAAGAATCTAGCGTTCGTGCTAATAATCACTTTCTGACTCTTTGGGTCATAAAATAAACCACCTTTCATTCCAATAGGATATCCCACAAACAGACAAACATTAGTATGCGATTCTAACTTATCACTATCTCCCCTCAACACATGTGCCGGAGCACCCCAAATCCAAATGTGCTCTGGACTAGGCTTCCGCCGGTCCACAATTCTGAGGGCGTAGAGGGTACTGATTTAGAAGGTACTAAATTCAAAATGTAAGCCACTATTTCCAAGGCATATCCCCAAAACGAATATGGGAATTCAGAATAACTTATCATTGATCTAACCATTTCCATAAGAGTCATTTTCGCCACACCATTCTGCTGGGGTGTGCCCTGTGCAGATAATTGGGATTCAATCCCTTCTTCTAATAAATAGTCCCTAAACTATCCCAAGAGGTACTCGCCACTATAATAAGATCGTAATGTCTTGATACATTTTCCTTGATGCTTCTCCACATCAGCCTTGTACTCTTTGAATTTATCAAAGCACTCAGACTTGCGGCACATCAAATAATTATATCCATATCTTGAATAATCATCAATGAATGTGACGAAATAATCATACCCACCTCTTACTTGGATAGACATAGGACCAAACAAATCAGAATGAACCAATTCCAACACATCTTTAGCTCTATACCCCTTCACCTTAAAAGGCCTTTTAGTCATTTTCCCTTCCAAGCATGATTCGCAAGTTGGATAGTTTTCAATTTCCAATGAAACCAACGATCCATCTGTTGATTGTATACTAAAAGTCTAGCTTTAGTATGAACATGTTATAACAATTTATTTGAAATGAGAATCATATGATCAAATGATTGCGTCTTATAATTTATTTATATGTAGATGCAATAGTCCACTTACTTTATATTGTAGATAATATGTTGTGCGACAACACGCGGAAGATCATATTATCGATTTCCTTATGAAGTATAAACAGATGCTCACAACCGAGATAGACGGGGACTCTCTATCGGGATGGTTGTAGTGTGGTTTGGTATTAGCTTGTCTTGGCTATAGAATCACATTAGTGCACTTTGTGTGTATTGAGCAGGACCACTTGAGATCGTTCGACTTATATTGACTTTAGGAGAACTTGATCTTTGTTATTATGGATGTTCGTGCCCTTAATCCCTATATAATAATCTCGACACATAGGGCAGTATGTATTTCTTTGATTCATCAATGGGTGAGATTTACATGTAATTAAATCAACAAACTCGGTGAGTTGGGAAGTAGTGTTGTCTCTATGGTGTGCTGTTGATTGTAGAAGGAATCCGTGTCCGTCATAGGTTGATGATGTCCCCTTGAGGTGCTCATAAGGATTATCATGTAAACCCTGCAGGTAGATTTATTCCGGCATGATAATGAGGTTGAGTGATACTACTCTCGGATGAGATATTAATTAATGGAGTTGTCAGTAACTTAATTAATTAATGGACATTGTATATCTTAAACATGGGGTGATGATTTGGGTTATTAGAACTTGGTTTCTTGGTAAATACTCTAACTGTACGCGAAAGCACATGATCACCGCATGACTATCCGACATGGGTGTTTAATGATCGACGATGAGCGGCGGATGATGGCGGATGATTGATATCCGATGGCGGATTGCTGCTTGTGAAAGTGAATGGAATATGGTGGCGTTTTGCTGGTTCACGGTTGCGATGATTAATCTCCAGTGGTGGCATGTGTGATGGAAGCTAGGGGCGCGTACGCAATGTCGTTGGCTGGAGACCGACTGCGGGGAACCTGCTGGCGGGCCGACGGTGTGACGATGCTGGTTTGTAATCTGACAGCGATGCGGTGTTAACGGCATACAGCTGGAGGTCTTGGGCGAGATGGGCTGGTGTCTCTCCTTGACTTAAAAGTGTCGTGATCTGCACAGGTTCTGTACTTGGCATGGCTGGCGTGTGTAGCAAAGCACCGATACATTAGTTCAAAAGGTTGGATGGTGGCTTGGCTAATGAGGGCGACCGATGTGAACGGATGATCGCAGGCATGTTGGGTGCTCGGCGTGTAGGGCGTTTCAAGCTGTGTTTCCGGCAGGAACAAGCTGAGTTCCGACCGGGTCTGATGCATGTTTGGGTGAGTCCAGCATAGTATCTAATTGGGTCTTAGATGTTCCAACCGGGGCTGGCATGTGTTCCGAGCGAGTCCTTCGGTTGCTGGGTCTATTGGCGTCGCGAATATCGGAAGGAGGAGTGGCGTGTGACGTTGCGGTGAACGGTGGCGCATACCAGACCAAAGATGATGATCGCCGATTCTGTCTAAATGGATAACATGCAGTAGAAAGCTTAGCTTGAATTTTTTTCCGGGCGAGCCCTGCAGTTTTCTGATCGGGTTTCTTGAACTTCCGATCGAGTCTGTACTGATTTCGATTAGGTCTTCAAGTGAATGGTCAGGTCTGCACTGGGTGCATGGTGGACAGCGAGCGGCGCTAGGAAGATGGCACCCTGGTAGAAACGTGCAGCTGACAGCATAGTGCAGCGCGATCGCTGAGGAGCTATCGGAACGACTGCCTGGCGTGGCCGGAGCGAGTTGTTCCAGTGGGAACATGTCTTCAGCAGAAGGATAGTCAGGAGCTTTTCAGGGCTTGACCGAGTACCATGTAGGTCTGACTTGGCTGGAGGCAATGCTGCGCTATTGCGGTTATGTTTTTCGGCGTACCACGTGGTTCCGGCGATGGGCATTTTTTCGATGAAAAACTTTCTGGCAGTCAGTTTTATAAGAAAGAACAGTCCCGATGCTTACTGTAGAAACTGTGAGGATGTTGGGCTTCCGTGTGTGTTTTTTGGCTTAGGGCCCAAGTTATCTTGTTGGGCAAGTCACTTCCTTATTTGCTTGAGTGTGTTGACAAGTCAACCCAATATTTGGCAATTTTTTATTTCCTTATATATAATTGATAATAATTGTTTTTATTTGTCAATTATTGTTATATATTTGGATTGGATGCATGTTCTACTTGATTTACTGCCTTATGTGCCGTAATAAGAGCATGATAGGTTGCGTATTTATTTTTGAATATTATATGCATGTCAAAATCCTCGGTGTTAAATTACTAAGTGAGAGAAGGGATTGGTAAATAATTCCCGCGGCTTCCATTATTGGTTTGTAAGTGATGTGAGTAAACTTGCATGCTGTCATAGACCTTCCTCCCTATCGGATGAGTTTATTCACAGATCATTGGTACAGACTTCATTAAATAATTATTGTTTGTAATGTGATGCACATGAACTTGCGTGTTGGCATAGACCTTCCTCCCCATCGGATGAGTTTATTTTCATCAGTGTACAAACTTATAATTGATGACTGTAGGAAGTTATCTGAGCGCGTGTGTACTTCTCCATCTGTAAGGCACATAAGCTTGGGCCGCGGACTTGGGGTCAAATAATGGTGTACACTTAGATGCAAATAATAAGTATCCTCCCCATCGGAGTCACTGCTTTTATCTGCATAGCCAAAAAGGAACCGACTATTAATTATTTTGTCATGAGGTTAGGTTGACAAATGAAATTAATGGGTAAAACCTTCTCTTGTAAATGTTCGGGTTTTTAAACGTCCATACTATCATGGCTTGCAGACTCACGGTTCTTGAGATGTCGGTGAATTTTATTTTTATATTATTTTGAGTTAATAAATATAAATGGATAAAATTAGAAGATTTGATCGGTGTATTTATTTATGATTCTCTGAATTTCAAATGGTTTTATCTCGCTTATTGTTTACTGAAAGAAATTATATTTACTGGCCCAAAATTAGATGATTAGAAAAGAATCTTGGTTTCGAATTTTACTGCTTAGGAAAACATATGTGTTCTCACTAAGGATGTTTCATGATGCCTATTAAAGTCTCTAGTGAAGAGGTGAGAGGTTCATAGAAATATGATGGTTTCATGCGACTCTTCAGATACTTGAGTAAGTTATAAAGACAAGAGATCATGGATAAGTTGATGAATGAATTGGAAAAGATTGGAATAGAAATTGAAAGGATTACCTAGATGAATTTAATTCTCCATAGTTTGCCTAGATGTTTTGAGTAAGTTCTACCTGAAATATGAGAGGTTGTATATGGTGGGGAACTTCTGACAAAACACATGGCGAAGTAAATATAATTTCATCAAGATGTGAACAAGGATAGTATCTCATTCACTAGTCGTTGAAGCATGATTAGTGATGGCATCTGCTGACACATTGTGTGTAGATACCTGAATCACTAAAAGCGTATAACTAAATGATGATTAGATTATTATTATGGACATAAATAATACTACGAGAGTAGTGGTTGTTACAGTGGGAGTAGTTTATTTATCTTATGATATGAATTAACGTTTGATTTTGAGAAATTGTCTTTATGTACGTATTTTATAGAAAGAATTTTATTTCAGTTTCTATGCATTTACGGATGGATACCCCATTTCATTTAAATGACATGGTCATAGCAATAAAGGATGAAGCTATAATCTGTTGTTGTACGTTGGCGACAATTTATTCACTCTTAAATCATGTTTATCCCACAGATGCAACAAATAGTAATTAATAACCCATCTTTTGATCTTAATAAGATAAAGACTCTTATGGAAATGATTAGATAAATGATGAGTTATTTGGAATTACTAAATTCATTTTATGGGTATACCCTAGAAATAGTAATTCAAATGAATATTTGTCTGTTTGTGGGATATCTTAGAAAAATGTAGGGTGATTTATTTAGTCCAAAAGATCAAAGGGTGATTGTTAACACAAACACTAGATTTTTGGAAAAGGACTATGTAATAAATCACAAACCCATGTATAAATTGTTCTAGAGGAAGTGAGAGGGAAAACACAAAGTATTAGTACCAAGTGTACAAGAGGATATACCACAAGGTAAACTGCAACGCATGTCACGTCTGATACACAATTGTATGTAGTGCCTTGTCGTAGTGAGAGGGTTGTTTGACAACCTGTAAGATATATGTTTTGGGAAAGTCGTGAGACTTGGTCCCTAGTAAATATGGAATGGACCCACGGATACACGAAGCACTACAAGATAAAATGCGGAATCTTAACAAAGTGCAATGAATGTTAAAATAGAATCGATAGATTCTAAATTAGATATGGCTGCTTGTAGAACCATGGATGTTGTGAAATCCATTGGAAGTGGCTCTGAAAAATAAAAGAGGATCATACGGTAAGGTGAAAACCTTGGAAGAAAGCTTGTTACGAAAAGGTATACTCAGAAAGAAATGGCTCAATTATGAGGAAACCTATTCGCCGATAGCTATGCTTATGTTGATCTGAACTCTTTTATCTGTTACTACTCATATGAAATATGAGGGATAGCAAATAGATGTCCAGACATCTTTCCTAATTGGAAGTCTTGAGGAAAACATATATGTGAAGCAAGTAGAGTGATTCATTGCAAAGGGCTAAGAGCATTTTGATAGTAAGCTTAAAAGTGTCCATCGATGGACTAAAGCAAGCTTCAAGGTCATAAAACATCCATTTTGATGATGAAATCCAGGCATATATATGGATTCATTCAATGCACGGATGTGTCTTGTGTATTATAAAGAGTGACGAAAACGTGGTGGTATTTCTTGTACTGTCGTAGATGATATATTGCTCATTAGAGACAATGAAAGAGTATTGTCGGACGTATAGGTATGGTTAATAAAGGGGTATGTAATGAAGGACTTAAGAAAATCAAATATATCCTTTTGATCACGGTAATACGGATCACAAGAAAGGATGTTATGCTTGTCACAAACTTCATGAAATGATACGATCCTTACTTGTTTTAGCATGTGACTTTTTCTAAGGAAATGTGTCTTTAGACACAAAAGAAGATAAAGGTGATGAAAGCGGTTCCTTATGCTTCGGCAAATAAGGAAGCTTAATCTAAGGAATGCTATGCACGAGAATGGATAAATGTATTGCCAATAGCATGAACAGTGGGTATCAAGGTAACTCGAAATAAGAATGTTGAACTTTGGTAAGACATATATTTATGTACCTGAAAAGGACTAGAAATTATATGTGGGCTTACCGGACAGATTCACTGCTTCTTATGAGCTACGTAGATTCAGAATTTTCAAATCAGATAGGGACGACAGTAAATCCACCTCAAGGTTATGTGTTTAATTTTAGGAAGTAGAGCCATAATGTGGAGGAGTGTTATATAGAAATATATTTCATACTCCGGACTCCATTATGGAAAGATGATAAATTGAAGCCTATGAGGCAGCCAAAACATCTATATGACTCTAGAAGCTTCATGATGGACTTTGAAGTGTTTCTAAGTTTACCCATGGATATCACAATTTATTTTGATGATAATGGTACAGTTGCAAACTTAAAGGAATCACGAGTCCATAAGCAATTAAACAGATGGAGCGCGAGTACCACCTGTTACGAGAAATCGTATGATGAGGGGAAGGTTGTTGTCGCCGAGATTGCATCGAATGATAATCTAGTAAAATCCATTTACAAGGACTTTAAAGCGAGAGCTTTTGATGGTCGTGTAGTGGGAGTGGGAATCAGATGTATGGCAAAAGACATGACAACATAGTCTTTAGTATAAGTGGGAGATTGTTGGATTGTATACTAAAAGTCTAGCTTTAGTATAAACAATGTTATAACAATTTCTTTGAAATGAGAATCATATGATCAAATGATTGCGTCTTATAATTTATTTATATGTAGATGCAATAGTCCACTTACTTTATATTTTAGATAATATGTTGTGCGACAACATGCAGAAGATCATATTATTAGTTTTCTTATGAATTATAAACAGATGCTCACAATCGAGATAGATGAGGACTCTCTATCGGGATGGTTGTGTGTGATTTGGTATTAGCTTGTCTTGGCTATAGAATCACATTAGTGCACTTTGTGTGTATTGAGCAGGACCACTTGAGATCGTTCGACTTATACTGACTTATAGGAGAACTTGATCTCTGTTATTATGGATGTTCGTGCTCTTAATCCCTATACAATAATCTCGACACGTAGGGCAGTATGTATTTCTTTGATTCAGCATGATAATGAGGTTGAGTGGTACTACTCTCGGATGAGATATTAATTAATGGAGTTGTCAGTAACTTAATTAATTAATGGACATTGTATATCTTAAACATGGGGAGATTAATGGACTCATAATAAGAAGGAGCCAATAACGTAATTAGGGGATTAGAACGGTAGTACAGTAATAATATTTTAGTGGTATATATTATTATTATTGGACTTAAGTATGCTTTTGGCTGAGTTTGGATACTCAAGCCCAATGGAGGCCCAACTCTAATTTCTCCTCCTGGTCCCTGCTGTAGCCCATATATAAGTCATCTCAACTGTTCTAAACCTAATTCTCTATGCCTAACACACGTGAGATAGAGAGTGAACATCAAATTGAGAAGATCTTGAAGATCGTCGCCCACACGACGTCGAGATTGGACTTGGGAATACAGCAGAAGACCAGAATGTCGTTTGCTGCTGCTGTCCACCACGTTGTAAAATTTTTATAAAATCGTACAGACATCATAATCAAACATATAATATACTGACGGAAAGCCACGGAAAATAGGATCGTCTGAGCATGTAGATCATCCCAATCGGAGATCGGATGAGGAAGTTAAGGCCATTCTTGTAAGGCTGCACAGGCAGCCGACGAGAATTCATCTTTCTCCAACATACCCTGGAGAAAGGTAATGCGTTTCTTGTTTACTTGCTTCCGCTGCTTGTTAGAAACGTATAGAACCCTAATGGTTCACGTTAACCAAATGATCGAATGCCAACACCATCTTCTATCAACTTTTGAATCATTCTCAAGTTAATATGACCAAGTCTTAGATGCCAAAGATATGTTTGGTTCATTTATGAAGGTTCTTTTCTCTTCTTAAGATTAGTAGAGGCATTATTAATTTCCATTTGTTGCATCGCAGGAGAAACATGATTAAGACTAAATAGATTAACTATCAACGTACCATAACAGATAATAATTCCATTCTTCTTAATAATAACCCTGTCATTAAAAGAAACAGAATATCCATCCTTAAACAATTTAGAAACCGAAATTAAATTCTTTCTAAAAGAAAATACATAAAGACAATCTCTCAAAATCAGAGTTTTATTCCTATCAAACGATAAATAAAAATCTCCCACTGCAACAGTCGCCACTTTCGTAGCATCACCCGTGAATATGGCAATCTCTCCATCACTTAGTTTTTGGGTTGGCTTGTATTCCTGCAATGAATTGCAGACATAATTAGTGGCTCCCATATCTACACACCATCTGTCAGTAGATACAGCCACTAAACACAATTCAACAACAAGTAAATAAGACATACCTTGCTTGTTCCCCTTTAAAAGAGGGCAGTCGACCTTGTAGTGTCCCGGATACTTGCATTTGAAGCACTTGCTTTTAGGCTTTTTGACCACACCTCCTAGTGCTCTAACTTCCGTGTTTGCTGCTGGTTTTCCTTGCTGCTTCTTCTTCCTACCGCCTCTCGGCCTAGGATGAGCAATATTTTCAGCAACATTCACTAGAGGACGATGACGAATAAGCCCTTCCACCACCACAAGTTCTGTCAGGAGTTCCACCAATGAATACAACCTATGATTCATGTTGTAGTTTAAGCAAAACTGCTCAAAACTACTAGGCAAGCTTTGGAGGATGAAATCGACATGGGTTTCCCCATTGATTTCATCTCCTAAGACTTCCAACTCATTGAGTTGGCCCATCATTCTAAGGACGTGATCCCTCACGGAAGCACCCTCAACCATTCTAGCATTCGTCAATGCAATCATGGCCTCTTACCTAGAAGTCCTATCTGATGTCCGAAGAGTTCTCTGAGATTTAGCATTATTGCCGAGGTAGTTTCCATGGCATGATGGTGATGTTGCAAAACATTTGACATAGAAGCCAAAATGTAACACCACGCGCAACATAAATGGCTTTACGTAACACGTAAAAAATATTATCTAATGACTTAAATGTATTATTATAGATGATAGATAACATTTTTGGGGTGTCGCTGTTGCCCTGTTACCCATTGTCTTATGTAACACTTTTTTTTAATATAGTAACACTTAAAAAAATGTTACATGTACTTAGTAACACTTTATAAATGTTACAACAAAAAGTTTATGTAACACTTTATAAAATAAAAAAATAAATTTTAATTCCATGGATTTGATCCTATGACCTGTGTTACAATGCATCTCCTTTACCAACTTTGCTAGTCCATCAATCTTAACATGTATTTTATATTTATTTTATTATATATTTCTAGTCTTTTTTTTCTTTTTAAATAAAATTTTTGCAATTTAATATTTTAACCATTAACATAAAAGGTAAGTAAATATATTTTAAAATATTTTTTCGTGAATAATAGTATTCTTTTAATTTTATAATTCAATTTTAAATAATTATATTAAAATAAAATATATTTTATGTAACGAACTATATATATATTTTGTACTATATAACTACATTAAACTAATTTATTTATTTTTTAAATATGGCTAATATATATGTGTGTGTGTGTAACGTTTCAATTAATATTCATCTTATAAATATGGAGTATTAAAAATACCACTCCATTTTAAATTTGTTTAAATAATTTATGTATGTAGAAGTGTTACTTAAAAATGTTTCTTATGTATAAGTATTATATTATAGTGTTACCTTTATAAAAGTGTTATATAAAATGTGTTATATATATAAAAGTGTTATATGCATGTGTTACATATTAAAAAAGTATTACATGCATGTGTTACTTATATAGAAAGTGTTAAAAAATATTACATATCATAATAATTTTAAAAGTGTTACCATTTTGTGTTAAAAAAATTAAAGTGTTACTATGAAGTGTTATTTAATGCTACTTATGTTGTAGTGGCCATCTCATCAGCCTTGGTCCACCTCCTATAAGCAGCAATCTCATCTTCAGTAGACTCCACAGTAGGCGCTTGAGGACATGGAACATTGAGCCCAAATTTATATTTCTCAGCAGTAAGAACAATATCCAGGTTTCGTTTCCAATCAATATAATTAGTACCATTAAGTTTGTTTTCCTTAAGTATTACAACAAGTGGGTTGAAAGCCATTTGAAAATCCAGAGAATCAAATAAATAAATACAACGATCAAACACTTCGAATTAAAAATTTATATTGATTCCCTAAAAAAATAATATAAAATAAATTCACCGACATCTCAAGCACAGTGAATTTGCATGCCATGTTAGTGTGGATGTATACTAACCCTAACATTCGCAAAATAAGGGTTTACCCATTAATTCTATACGTCAAATTAATCTTATTACTCAATGATTATTAGTTGGTTGACCTATAGCCGTGCAAATAATAGCAGTGACTCCGTTGGGGAGGATACATATTAATTGCACCTAAGTGTATACCATTATTTGATACTACGTACATTATTCAAGCTTATGCCCCTTCAGTTGGAGAAGATCACACACGCTTAAATAATTTTCTATAACCATCATAAAGAAATTTGTTCCAGTGATCCACAAATAAAACACATCCGTTGCGAAGGAAGACACTATAGCCAACTCATAAGCTTACTTGCATTACATAACAAATCAATAATGGAGGCTGTGGGATTTATAAACCAATCCCTCTCCCACTTAGTTATTTAACAAGAGGGGTTTTTACATGCATAAAATATACCGAATATAATACGCAACTTAGTATGCTTCTATTTAAGGCAATAAATCAAATAGAACATGCATACATATATAACAATAATCAAATATTAAATAAATTATGGCAGTTACATATCAACGAATTCGATTGTTGGCCACCAAACATGAATGTGGGCAAAGCAGATTGGGATCAAAACATAATCAGAAAATCTGAAATCGGTCTTCACAAATTTTCCTCTAGATTCCATGCTCGACACTCCACCCGTTAGACTGCTCCACCACACGGTAGCACGCCCGTCAGGACACATGCCTACTGGTACCTTCACTCGATCACACACCCATCAGCCCACCATCGTGCAGTCTTCCATGCACTACCAGGCTCCCATGCCCGGCAAGGTGCATGTTTCGTGCGAGCCAATAGGAGTCGATGCCCGCCAACACGCTCACTGCCAAACGCTACATCCGGCATCCTGCTCATTGATCATTTCCATCGCATGGCCATGTGCTAGCCGCCATGCGTATCACCCGTTTTCGTGCTTGACACCGTGCACGCCATCTGGCTCCCTTGCCCAGTTACTCTCCATCCAGTGCGCACAATCAGGTGCCAACGCTCGCCATTTCACCCGGCAGTCTGTCTGGCTACGTGAACACCATGCTTGACAATCTTGATCCAGCCGCTTGCGAGACTACATGCCCGGCAAGTGGCTGCCTTCGCCCGAAATGTACGCTTTGCTTGCCAGCACTAGCCAGCCCGTTGCCCGCCCACCTGCTTGCGACACCACCTGGAAAACCCATGAAATAGCACAATGCTTGCCTTCTGCATGTAACCAGGCCCTCCACCGAGCGTGCCAACGTGTGCACTGCCCGACAATTCTCACGGTACCCTGCTCACCTTCGTATGCAACACGCTCGACACACTTTCTGATTTCAAGCGCTGATCGTGTTTTTTTTCAATACGCGAACTTTCGAACAGATTCTCACAGACGACACGAAGGTTTCGAAGACGACGACGTATGGTATATTCATGGATTACGCAATAAAACCAAAAAATCTTATCCTCATGCTATTCTAATTCAAAGTTAAATCACATAAACCCTAACCTAACGTATCACGTTCATCCATAGAACCTACACTATGATACTAATTGAAGACGTTTGGATATTTTTG
This sequence comes from Pogostemon cablin, assembly GCA_023678885.1. Lineage (NCBI taxonomy): Eukaryota > Viridiplantae > Streptophyta > Magnoliopsida > Lamiales > Lamiaceae > Pogostemon > Pogostemon cablin. The sequence goes on along the minus strand of CM043008.1, from coordinate 7,947,652 downwards.
GTTAACGTAAACTGTTAGGGTTCCATGCAATTTTATAACAGCGGAAGCATAATCATAGAATTGTATTACCTTTCACCAAGGTTGGTTAATGTAGATGTTGAATAACACGAACAAATGACCTTACGATCTTCTGTTGTATTCCTAAGCCGAGTTTTAACGTTGTGTAGGTAACGATCTCCAAGACGATCTCAATCTACAATCCCTAATATGTTTTTCACGATTTTGGGCATGTAAAAGTATGTATCCGGATTGATGAGATTGGCTATTTGTAGTCTACAACAGGGACCAGCAGGAGAAATTAGGGTTGAACCTTCCATTGGGCTTAAGCATCCAAGTTTAGCCCAAAATTTATACTTAAGTCCAATAATAATAATCAGTCCACTAAAGAAACATTATTGCACTGTCACCCTAATCCCAAATTACGTTATGGCTCCTTCTTATTATGAGCCCATTAATCCCTGTGTTTAAGATTCAATGTCCATTAATTAATTAAATTACTGACAACTCATAAATTAACATCTTTACCGAGAGTAGTACCACTCAACTTTATTATCAAGCCGGAATAAATCCACCTACAGGGTTTACATGATAATTATTATGAGCTCCTCAAGAGGACATCATCAACCAATTTCGTTAGGACACAGATGCCTTCTACAATCATCACACCATAGAGATATTACCATCTCCCAACTCACCGAGCTTATTGATTTACGATTAAATCTCACCCATTGATGAATCAAAGAAATAAATACTAGCTTACATGTCGAGGTTATTGTATAGGGAATAAGAGTATGAACATCCATAATAAAAGAGATCTAGTTCTATTATATAGTCAGTAAAAACCAAACAATCTAACTGTGGTCCTGCTCAATACACACAAAGTGCACTAGTGCAGTTTTATAGTCAAGACAGACTAATACCAAATCACACTACAACTATCCCGATAGATAGTCCCCATTTATCTCGGTTCTGAGGATCTATTTATACTTATAAAGAGCCGATAATATGATCTTTCGTGTGACGCCGCACACCATATTATCTACAGTATAAAGTAAATGGTTTTTTACAAAAATTCATAAACAAGTATGCAAAATCTTTGATCACATGATTCTCATTTCAAATATTGTCAAAATATTGTTCATACAAAAAGTTAGACTTTTATTATACAATCCAACAAAATCTACATTACAAATTCTTGAATGAAGATGAATAATTATCACTGTAAGCAATTTAAAATTAATCTACACTTCAATCATTATCACCAACAATTCTGTTCAATTTGAACACCCAAAACATTTATTTCAATTACATAGCAAGACATAACATTAACACAATTCTATAAATATTTACAGTAGCATAAATTTCACGCTATGAATAATTGCAATGAATATATGATAATTGTCCAAATGTTATACTCTATGAATATATGCACACATGCATTCTTTATAAAATCTACATATATTTATTTTTAGGTACGCATTTAGTGCCTTTTAAATGATGAAAAAATATAGGGATAGAATTCACTAGCGGAGCCATGTTTGCAGCATGTGGAACTTGAAATGGTAACCCTTCGAAGAATCATCTCAGCAGGTCATGTGCCAAACCACATATTGAGATAATACAATAAGCAAAATATATACTAAAAGCACAACTCAGATAGATAACTCATTATGCTGGGATAATTTTCAAACATGTAAAAAGAGAAGAGAAAAGACAATTACACAATAGATAAATAAAGTGAGTGAAGAAATACAATTTCTTAGTGATAGACTACCGACGAACGATGAATTCGATTTAGAACACCGTCTTCTCCAAACAATGGAAAGATAGAAAAATTTAAACAAATGAGGTTATATTAGCATTGATCAAAGTATGATTTGCCATGCCCCACTCCAAGTACCTATTCTACATATCCATTATTATGACATTAGTAATAAAGACTAAGATATACGACACTTCTAAGATTCCTAGAATGTCAGAAAGCATGCTGTGATAATCCTAAAACAAAGATTATCCTTAAGACAAACATTAAAAGGCACAACTAAAATAACAATTTGAGATGATTATTTTTATAATGACACATCCAACAAAGTACTATGGAAAATAGTTTCACAAATAGTCATCAAACACTTGAATAATATCTCATACAATACAAATTAAGAACTGTATATCATATAGACATGTATAAAGAGCAATTCAAAAAAATATGGCCTAAAATGATCAATAAATATAAATATTATTACCATTAGAGCGGCTTGACTAATAGCCATGATGGACATTCCTCGACTTCCTATTTGTTTCACAAAAGTCTAGTTGCAACCTATAGAGCAAGAGCAATATATACTTGTATAATGAGCAATAAGTTCAATTAATCCACTTCTAACTTTAACAATTAATGGTGCAGTATGGAAGGCCATAGGGGACAACAATATCTTCTAACATCAATAATTAATGGTGCAGTACATAAGAACCATGATTTTTTTGCATGATTTCTCTAAGCCTTAAATATCCCAAAAGAATTTGTCCAATTGCAAGAAACAATGAGGAGATTTTGAAACATGCAGACATTCAACCACAACTTTATGCATCCACAATGAAGTCATCAAAGTACAATCTTTCAAGATCTAAGTGTAAAAAGTGTTTATCAAAACAAAAAAAATTAAAAAGCAACAAACATCACAAACAAAATAAGGATCAGGTGATCATTTAAGATTCACTATTGAATCCTTTATTATCTTAAGAAAAAATAGAACTCACTTAATACTATCAAGAACTAAACATTTACAGCCATCTTTAAAAGCTCGAAACTAAAAAAAATTGGCTTCCAAAAAGATTCAAAATTTTAATAATTCAGATGTCAAAGCCTAAAAGCAGAATTTCATATAACTTCAGAAACTTTGCCCAAGATGTTTCACTAATGTCATAGCATGGTGTAATGATAATATTTTGAAAACATAATTGAGTACTTGAAAGGCCAAAATAAATAAAAAATCATACGACATACCTCCGTTATATCTCACAGTATATTCATCGATATCAACTCCAGGACAGGAGAAGCCTGCCTTTGTTAAAAATTTGTTGCATCACGTACCTATAAGATCACAGTAAGAATGGTCTCTTCTTAACCATAATATGAAAAATGTCAGACTATTTTGAGAAACAAAAATAAACTAATCCATGCATCACTGTACTGTAGAAACCAAATTTATAGTAATCGGTTACAACATGACTTTTTAGCTTTCAAGGTTGGTATTATAAAAAGATAATGCTTGTTAACAAAAGAAGTTTCTTGTTTCACTTGTTCTGAATATTGTATTCCAATCAAAAGTTTTAGCTAACAAATACATAAAACAAAAATCTTATAACCCAGACTAATTACAATGATAATCGCTTTATGGTCATCAACTTTTAGAGACCCATCATATGCATGTTTTTCTAATTTTCTCATCCATTAGTGTAACCATATATTCTAACTTATCATTAAATAAAATCAAAATTCATGAAACTTAGAGCACCAATAACTCATGTCATACAAAAATTATTACCCTGCACTATGCAGATAAATTGTGATATCACTAACTATTAAGGTTAAGCATGTTACATGCTCTCTTCTAAGTAGATGTAGATCAAATCCAATAGACAGAACACACCACATTAATTATATGATTCATAAAGAATAAAAAACTAATATTAGGTTTCTAACAATAAATAACGAAAATGATTGCAAGTCCTTCTTAGTTTAAGTTTGCTTTAAAATCTTATTAGCTTGCATCTCTGTTGAAATTTTTTTTTGATATAATTTTATATTTCATACTAATTAAAATACCCTAAATTGATATTATTTCAAAATTAAGCATAATAAAATAGTACCAAATATCATATAATGAAAATAACTCTGCATCTAGTATTTGACTCATCTTTGCATGACTTTCATCTCTAAGTCATGCATTGTAACCAAAACACACTGCTAAAAGGCCTATGACCTATCAAACATGCACAAACATTTATTACATAAATTTTAGTGAGTTGCTATTAAATTCAAAAGAGAACAAATTTTCAAAATGCTTATCCTCTTCCTCAAATCTTGATTAAGAACCAACGTAAGCAAACCATCAAAAACTTTATATGTTTTAGAAAATCTTAAAAGAAAAACATAAGGAACTTAAATCAAACTAATAACACATAAAATTCAAGCATGATTATTGAGATCAGCACAAAGGAATTCGCCAAAGAGTTCACTGTATTGAAAATCATATCATCACCTTATACTTGTGTAACCCAATCTCCAAATCACCAAGTCTTAAAGTAGAATAAATTCAGTTCAATTTTAGACCAAGAGTAAATCTACTCACAAAATGTCTAAAGTTTGTAGTCATAGTCAGACACCCAAATTTAACATAAAATATATATTTCTCTTCAACATCTGCCTCAAATTTATGATATTTTCTCATATTACTATACAACGTGACTTTACATATGCACAACCTGACTTTGTAAAATTTTAACCAAGAATCCCCTTAATTTATATATTCTAACAATCCTAAAATTACAAAAGTATTCATCACGATAATCTCAACCAGAATTAATACTATAAAAACTGTTTTAAAACTTGCATTAGCCAATCAATATTTTGTAGTTAAATAGTAGAACCTCTATTCACAACTATGATTTAATAACATTAACAAAGTAGTTACCATGTGTATTATTGGTTAATACGTATCATTTTCAGCCAACTCATCACTCTTAAAATTATTATACGATGTGTATTATTATCATTAATTCAGAAATGCGAAAATATACATCTTGAGAATTCAGATATAAGAACCCATATGTCATAAGTGTGGGATTGTATACTAAAAGTCTAGTTTTTTTTGTATGAACGATGTTATAACAATTAATTTTAAATGAGAATCATATGATCAAATATTTTTTGCATATTATAATTTATTTATATGTTATTGCAAAAGCCACTTACTTTATACTGTAGATAATATGGTGTCCGGCGTCTCACAGAAGATCATACTGTCGGCTCCTTATAAAGTATAAACAGATGCTCATAACTGAGATAGACGGGGAAAATCTATAGGGATGGTTGTAGTGTGATTTAGTATTAGTTTGTTTTGACTGTAAAATCACATTAGTATGCTTTGTGTGTATTGAGCAGGACCGCTTGAGATCGTTCAACTTATACTGACTACATAGAAGAACTTGATCTCAGTTATAATGGATGTTCATGCTCTTAATCCCTATGTAATAACCTCAACACGTAAGCCAATATATATCTCTTTGATTCATCAATAGGTAAGATTTTTTTATTAAATCAACAAACTCAGTGAGTTGGGAAATAGTGTTATCTCTATGGCGTGATGTTGATTGTAGAAGGAATCCATGTCCTATTAAATAGGTTGATGATGTCCCCTTGAGGAGCTCATAAGGATTATCATTTAAACCCTGCAGGTGGATTTATTCCGGCATGATAATGAGGTTGAGTGGTACTACTCTCGGATGAGATATTAATTAACGGAGTTGTCAGAAATTTAATTAATCAATGGGCATTGTATATCTTAAACATGGGGAGACTATCGGGATCATAATAAGAAGGAGCCCATAACATAATTTGGGATTAGAACGGCAGTGAAGTAATAATATTTTAGTGGAATATATTATTATTATTGGACTTAAGTATAAGTTTTGGGCTAAACTTGGATACTTAAGCCCAATGGAGGCCCAACTCGAATTTCTCCTCCTGATTCTTGTTGTGGCCCATAGCTATCCAGAAACCCTAATTAGACACGCCTAACCATGAGTAGGAAGAGAGAACAGTCGATTGAGAGGATCTTGAAGATCGTCGCCCACACGATGTCAAGATTGGACTTGGGAATACAATAGAAGATCAAGAGGTTATTTTCAGCAACCTGATTGTCAACTTCCATAAGTTTTCTAAATTCATGATAGCCATCGAAGAGAGGTTCGTTTTGGCACGAAGATCACTCAAATCGAAGATTGGATAAGGAGTTTATGCCCAAAATCGTGAGGCTGCACATGCTGCCGGCGAGAATTCCTCTTCTTCAACATACCCTGGTGAAAGGTAATGCAAATCTTTATTCTTGCTTTTGCTGATATAGTTTGCATGGAACCCTAATGGTTCATGTTAACCAAACGGTCAAACGCCAACATTTATTTCACTAACTGTTGACTAAAAGAAATTATATTTACTGGTCCAAAATTAGATGATTAGAAAAGGATCTTAGTTTTAAATTCTTCATGCTTAGGAAAACATATGTGTTCTCACTAAGAATATCCTCTAGTGTCTATTTAAGTCTCTAGTGGAGATGTGAGAAGTTCATGAAATATGATAATCTCATACGACTCTTCAAATATTTGAGTAAGATAAAAAGGCAAGGAGGTCATGGTTAACTTGATGAATGAATTTGACGTTCTTGGAGTAGAAGTTGAAGGAAAAACCCAAGTCAATTTTATTCTCCATAATTTGCCTAAATATTTTGATCAATTTGCACCTGAAATTCAAAAGGTTGTGTTCAGTGGAGAACTTCTGACAAACTTGTGGCGAAGAAAAGTCATTTTCATCAAGGAGTGAACAATGTTAGTATCTTATTCACTAGTTGTTGAAGCATGACTAGTGATGGTGTTTATTAATATGATGTGTGTAGATACCGGAATCACTAAATCTCTGCAATTAAGTGAAGATAAGATTATTATGTACATGGGTAATGCTACGAAAGTAGTGAGAGTTGTTTATTTATCTTATGATAGGAATAAACGTATGATTTTGAGAATTTGTCTTTACGTATGTTTTCATAAAACGAATTTCATTTCAGTTTCTATGCATATACGGATGGATACTACTTTTCATTTAAATGACATAGTCTTAATAATGAAGGATGGAGCTATAATCTGTTGTGGTACGTGGACAATTTGTACACTCTTAAATCATGTTTATCCAACGGATGCAACAAATTGAAATTAATAACGCGTCTTCTAATCCTAATAAGAGAAAGGAACATTCGGGAATGAACCAAACATATCTTTGGCATCTAAGACTATATCATTTTACTTGAGTATGATTCGAAAGTTAATGGCTGGTGGACCGTTAGGTTTATTGGAAGTGAAAACTATCAAACTTATGAGTCTTGCTTGGAAGTGAATATGATTAATTACCTTTTCAAGGTAAAAGGGTATAGAGCCATGCAAAGACATGTTGGGAATGGTTCATTCTGATTTATGCGGTACTAAAATTATCCCAGCTAGAGGTGGTTATGAATATTTGTCACTTAATTTGACGATTATTCTTTGAACAAATATATTTATTTGATGCACTTCCAGTTTGAGTACTATGATTAAATTCAAGAAGTGCATGACTGATGTAGTGAAGCGTAATGCAAAATATATCAAGTCACTACGATCAGATCGTAGTGGTAAGCACCTCTAAGGATAGTTTAGGAGCCATTTATTAGAGGAAGAGATTAAATCTCAAGTTGTCTACACCGGGCATACCCAAACTGAATGGACTCTTATGGAAATGGTTAGATAGATGATTAATTATTTAGAATTATTAAATTTATTTTATGTATATTCCCTAGAAACAGTATTTCATATGAATGTTTGTCTGTTTGTGTGATATCCTAGAAAAATGAAGGGTGATTTATTTAATAGTCTAAAAGATCATAAGGTGACTGTTAATACGAACACTAGATTTTTGGAAAAGGACTATGTATTAAATCATAAACCCATGTATAAATTGTTTCAAAGGATGTGAGAGGAAAACACAAAGTATAGTACTAATTGTACAAGATGATATACCACAAGTAAAACACAAAGGATTTGAGAAATGAAATTCCTAAACATCTCCGCTTGATTCTCTTGAACACCTTCTTGTACCCCCCTTTGATCTTGTAATGGATCTTGGGGTGGGTCATGGTTAACATTGTCTCCACATTGATTCTCCATTTTTGTTCCTTTTCTAGCTTTTCGTCTCTCTCGTTTCCTTTGTCATGCGGTCTTTTCTATCTCCAAATTCAAAGGAATAATCAATTGATTTCCCTTTGATCTTATGATCATAAAACACCTACGAAAATTCAAAGAGTGAGACCACAAACAAAATAGTAAATAAAATAAAATAAAATAGGCATCCTTATCAAGAACAACTAAAACAATAACACAGTATTCTACTAATCTGTTAAACTCCCCGGCAACGGCTCCAATTTCTTGTTTGAATATTTTATACCCATGAGCAAGAATACTCGGTCGTTGTAGAAGTATATCCCAAGAAATAAAATTATCGAACCACAAAGGAGTTAAGTTTGGATTAATAAAATACGTGAGCTCATGTTTATGTCACTTTTGTAAGGATGATAAGGGTTTTGAGTTTGATTTTGAAATTAACAACTAAAACAAATTAACAAGTAAATAAAATAGCAAATAAGAGAAATGACAAGTAAAGATAAGTAAAAATAAAAGAGAATAAGTGCTAAAGTTCAACTATGGAAAAACATAGGATTAGAAACATCCAAGTACCCTCAATTCATATTATCATTCAAATGGAATTCAACTCAATTGATGTAGATTAAGGGTGATGACAAATATATCCAAAGCTCCCTTTCGGATTACAAAGGTTGTTGATCCACTAAAGACTCCCAAAATCACTTAAGATCAAAGCCCAACATTAACATCTTCCATCTAGGTACTAATTAATTCTCAATTCCCCCTTAGAAGGTACTAATTAGAATTAACTCTCCCTTTTTGTGTACTTGAGCTAACGAATGGATTGGTTCCTCGAATCCCCTCATCGAGTTCAAATATCCTCTCGGTCAAACCTAAACTCGATGTCTATTCATGCCTTTCTAATACTTAAGAGGGTCGTTTCCGTCTCACTCCAAGTAATATACACATGAACATCATGATAGCATTTAATTAACATAAATCATCCATTGATCAACAATCCATCAAACCAATAATCATTCATGAATAACAAACCATTCCATCACAACATCAAAACAATTAAAGCCCATGAATAGAAACCAACATCAATTAAGTCAAAAACCAATTTAATTCACAAGATAATATAAATCTCATGTGCTCTTCATATCCCTAATCCCACTAGAGGGATTAGCCTAACATGATATTGGTAACAAAACATATAAATAATTCATTACAAACACCCATAGTCTTAAATCTAAAGAAAAACAAAAGAAATGTATATCTTCCCTAGCTTGTAGAGAATCTTCAACAATCCTTTGATCTCCACCTCTAGCTCTTGACCTCCTTGAGTTATTCAACACCAAGTGATGAAAGGGATGATGATGGATTGAAAGGAATAGAGTGAATGTGTGAGAAATGCTCAAAAATCACATAAGGAATGGATGTCCTCTGTTCTGCCTTTCTCAAAATTTATATCCCAACTATTTATATGGTGTAGGGTGGCTGCTAATGGAGAATTAGGGAAAATTTCGATGCTGTCAAAACAGACTCGAAATTCAACTAGAATATCAGAAATTCTGTCGGAATTTCTGAAAAATCATGACACGCTTTTACAAGCAACACTGAAACTCATTATTCCATGAAATTTTACCTGAATTTTAGGCCATGGTCGAATTTATGGTCGAATTTCCCCTCCTGAACTAACGGCCTGTATTCCGTCAAGCTGAAATATTTGGGCGGAATTTTTCTTCTCAAATATTCGACCCGAATATGTGAAATTCGGGTCGAATTTCTCAATTTTCTGCATTTTTACATTTTCCTGCGATTTTTCACAAATTTCTTGATGTACTTCTCTTCAAGTTTGATAATTTTAGTGTCATTTCCTGTAAGAATTTCACACATATCACAACATTTTCCAACCAACATAGATCCAATAAAATACAAAAATAAAAGGATCAAAACACAAGAAAAACACACAAAAACAACTCTAAATTTTTGCAAATTTTGACACTAAACAAACCCCCCAAACTTAGAGTGTTGCTTGTCCCCAAGCAACGAAAAAGAAGATGAAAGAATAAGGGGGAAATTTGCATAAATATTAGTGTTCAACACAAAAGTATAATGGATATCAAATAGTGACTTAATGATCATCAACAAAATTAGAATTCAGGGTATATAAAATAATTACAATTAGCATTTAACAAGTACAATAACCAAAAGACTTTTGCATAATCGCACCTTAATGTCCCAACCTCACGTGATGTGTTTCATTCTCACTCGTTTTCTTTTACAAGGACATATATATAAGCTCTCATCAACCGATTAAAGTGTAATTGCCATAAGCTTGCAAAATGACTCACTCTCCAAAACTCAATTAATATTCATAAAAGATCAAAGAGGTCTTTCATTTGGATGTAATGTAAGGCTTTTTGGTTAAGGTAGGAATAAATATGGATATAAGTGACTTAAAAGTGTAGAAAAATCCTATTGAAAGAGAAATTCCTTCATGCATTTCTTATGATCTTCTTCCTCATCTTCTCTAGTCACTTTTCAAATTCTAAGAACTTTTCCTTCCACTTCTTCTTTGCACAACATCCTTCAATGAGCCAATTTTTTTAAGAAAAAATTTTCCTTTGTAACAATGTAATATTCTAGCACTTGTTTTTTTCTCTCCATGCTCACTTCCTTCACATCTTTCTTTTATTATAGCTCCCTTCTTTGCAATCTCTTTTATGCTCATCAATTTTTAAGAATTTTTCTTTTGTCCTTTCTTTCTTGATTGTCTCCTCTTCACATTGCTAGATTACGCTCTCTATATTAAATTTCCACACTTAAGGTTCTTTCTTAGCTTTAAAATGGTAATTGGCTATACGATGTGCTCATGAAAGAATATGGACTTAATAGGCTCAACTTGGCTAGCAATGGATTATGTGAAAGGTAGGAAAAATTGTATTTTAAGTCTATAGGCTATAATAGAAAAAATGGCCTCTTATCATCTCTTGAATGTCATTTAAAGAATTTCTTTGGAAAGTCGAAAGGCAAGTTCTAGCTTATACATAATTAATCGGTCCTCTCACAAAGAAATAAAACCATTTGTAATGTACGGTTAAGCTCAAATATCTCACGGTTGATTATTTGTTAGGACCTAAAGTATAATTATACATCATCTTTCTCTATTGAACAATTTAAAAGTCATTGTCACTACTTCCTAGTCTATCATCCTTACTAATCAATAACCTACTAAATCACAAATGAACATCCATAATACTCGCAAACACACAAACAAACAAACACAAGCACAATAACAAAAAGATTAAAAGAAAAAACACCACAACAAACACAAGACACAAAGGAATAGTGTGCACCGGTGCAAATGTTCATAATACTATAGAATCTACTAGAGCAAATAAAGATCAACCCCCAAACTTAATTCATAGTTAAGGCTAGAATTACGTTTAGACCAAAGAATATGTACTCCCTTTGAAGCATCCTTCGTAGCTCTTCTCGTAATTCAATGTGCTCCAAATCCACACCGCTTTGCACTATCATCCAAAAACACTACAATAAACAAAAAATGCAAAGAAAAATAAGACACAAACAAACAACCAAGAGCATGAGGTGAAGAACTTATTTAACAAAATTTTAAAAGAATGGGTTGCCTCCCAAAGTTTAACGTCTTCAAGCTAGACGGAGTGTAAGATCATAGAACCAAAGAGTTGTCCTTCACACTATCTCCCTTCATCTTCACTTTGAGAAATTGTTTGGCTCTTTTCTTTTCCATCAACATGATTTCTCCATTCTTTCTTATAATCATCAAATCATCCGGAAGATTTCTAGATGGAAATGCTTCGTCTCCATAAAGCCAGTGAAATTATCCCTTATCAACCTTCCATTCTATGTCCGAATTCTCATCCCTAGAAACATCAAGTGAAGACAAGTTAAGATTGGAGTCTTGACTATAATCATAGAAAGAGATTTATAAGCATTAAGAGAAAAGGAATTTTCAAATCAATAAAGATCTTCTAGAGGAATATTAGGAGGCTTAATATAGGATTCATCTTTCTTTCTTGCTTTGTTACATGAAAATGTAACACTCTTCGTATTTGAACTCAAAGAAAGTTCTCCTCTTTCCACATCAATATGAGCCTTTCCCGTGGCTAAGAACGGTCTTCCCAAGATCATAGGTGTTTGAGGATCAACTTTCATCTCCAAGACGACAAAATCCACCAGAAAAGTCAACTTCTTCACTTCAATCACTACATCCTCCACCACCCATAAGGGCTTAATAGTTGATCCATCCGCCACTTGAAGACATGTAGTGGTAGGTTTAAGCTCTCCAATATCCAATTCCTCAAAGAGAGAATGAGGCATAACATTCACACTAGCTCCCAAGTCACACAATGCATTAACAACCTTCTATCCTTCAACTTCACAAGGGATAACTAACTTTCCCGGATCACCAACTTTCATAGAAGACTCCTCATGCAATGGTTCATTTTTTTCAACTAGCTTCGCTTTCTTTCTCTCTTCATATTTCTTCTTCAAAGTTTCAACAAACTTTTGAAATTCCTCGATCTTTTCTTTTTTAACAAACCTTTGAGGGTAAGGGATTGGATAAGGAGTAATTGGAATTCCCCAATAATCACGTTCATATTCTTCTTCTTTTTCCTTTTCCTCCTTAGCCTTTTTCCACTTAGGTACATGCTCTTCTTTCTATTTCTTCCTCTCTTCTCCTAACTCAATTTCTACTCTTTTTGCTTCAGCTTTCTCTTTATCCACCTTACAATCTGCAAACCCTTCTTCAACCAATCTAACCTCTTTCACCTTTATGCACATGCAATGCTATTTCGGATTTATTTCCGTGGTAGATGGAAAATTTTCTTTTTGATGTTGTGAACCCACTGAAGAAGCTATTTGTCCCATTTGATACTCAAAGGCTTTCATCCTATTGTCGGATTTCTTTTCATTTTTCTCCATTCTAGCTTCAAGCTTAGCATCTCTCCTTTCCATATAAGCCCTTGTATCTTTCATGAATGCTAGTAATGCATCTTCCAATGATGACTTTCCTTCTCCATTCAATGGCTTGACACTTGGATCGAATCCCGGAGGAAATGCAATGGTGGCTTGAGGATTAGAATAAGAAAGATTTTCATGCTTCCTCATTTGCCCTTGGTAACTCCCTCTACCTTGTTGATTAAAATTAATTTCCCAAGCTTGTCCTTGATAATTTCTACCTTGAAAGTTTCCTTGAGAATTACCTTGATTAGAAGGATAGTTACCTTAAAAATTCCCTTGATGTTGGAAATTTCCTTGGTAATTTCTCCTATCTAAATAGGCAACATTTTCTACATTTTGTATCACATTGCTCTCCTCATTCAAGTTAGCACTCGAACTTCTCCCTTGACTCACTTCTTGAGTGATCAAATTCAATTGCTTAGTTAAAGCATGAATGCCCTCATTGAATTCTTTCATGCCTTCACTTTGGAACACATCACTCTTAACACTTTCCACTTGAGCAACCTTTCCAAACATATAACCTCCCATTACTCTTACGGAAGGTCATTGATAAGAATTCATTGAAATATCTTCAAAAATATCCATAGCTTTCATAACATCAACTCCAAATATAGACCCTCCGGATGAGGCATCTACATGCATCCGATTTTGTTCACTCAACCCTTGATAAATGAAAGCCACATGTTGATTCTCATGAAAATCATGTTGAGGACACTTTCATAGCATCTCTTTATAGCGTTCCCATGCTTCATAGAAGTTCTCATTCGGAAGTTGCCTAAATTGAGTGATAAGGCTTTTCAATTGGAGAGTCTTTGAAGGAGGAAAGTATTTGTTTAAGAACCTTTGCTCAAGATCTTCCCATGTGTTACAACTTCCCAATGGAATTGTATTATACCATGCTTTAGCCTTGTCTCTCAAAGAGAAAGAGAACAATCTCATCCGAATAACATCATCCAACACTCCATTCATTTTGACGGTATTTGCAACCTCCAAGAAAGTAGATAGATTGGCGTTTGGATCTTCAAGTAGACCTCCCCAAAACTGATTTGCTTTGACCATGTTGATCAATCCGGACTTTATTTCAAAATTGTTGGCTTGAACCGGAGGAATCATATTGTGCACGGCTCCCAATTGGAAGTAATCCCGAATTGCTCTAGGCCTTGGCCTCTCTTGAGGTAGTTGCACATTTCCTTGCATAGCTTAGTTATTGAACATATTAATCATTTCTTGGACATTTCTACGACATGTGGCGGTGCCTCTTGTTGTTGGAGAATCCTTTGAGCTTCTTGATTGGCAAGCAATTGAATATATTCTTCGTTTTGAGCAATGAAATTCCTAAACATCTCCGCTTGATTCTCTTGAACACCTTCTTGTTTCCCCCTTTGATCTTGTAATGGATCTTGGGGCGGGTCATGGTTAACATTGTCTCCACGTTGATTCTCCATTTTTGTTCCTTTTCTAGCTTTTCGTCTCTCTCATTTCCTTTGTCGTGCGGTCTTTTCTATCTCCAAATTCAAAGGAATAATCAATTGATTTTTCTTTGATCTTGTGATCATAAAACACCTACGAAAATTCAAAGAGTGAGACCACAAACAAAATAGTAAATAAAATAAAATAAAAAAAGTATCCTTATCAAGAACAACTAAAACAATAAACTAATCCGTTAAACTCCCCAATAACGGCGCCAATTTTTTGTTTGAATATTATATACTCACGAGCAAGAATACTCGGTCGTTGTAGAAGTATATCCCAAGAAATAAAATTATCGAACCACAAAGGAGTTAAGTTTAGATTAACAAAATACGTGAGCTCATGTTTATATCACTTTTGTAAGGATGATAAGGGTTTTGAGTTTGATTTTGAAATTAACAACAAAAACAAATTAACAAGTAAATAAAATAGCAAATAAGGGAAATGACAAGTAAAGATGAGTAAAAATAAAAGAGAATAGGTGCTAAAGTTCAAGTATGGAAAAACATGGGATTAGAAACATCCAAGCACCCTCAATTCATATTATCATGCAAAGGGAATTCAACTCAATTGATGTAGATTAAGGGTGATGACAAATATATCCAAAGCTCCCTTTCGGGTTACAAAGGTTGTTGATCCACTAAAGACTCCCAAAATCACTTAAGATCAAAGCCCAACATTAACCTCTTCCATCTAGGTACTATTAATTCTCAATTCTCCCTTAGAAGGTACTAATTAGAATTAACTCTCCCTTTTTGTGTACTTGAGCTAACGAATGGATTGGTTCCCCTCATCGAGTTCAAATATCCTCTTGGTCAAACCTAAACTCGATGTCTATTCATGCCTTTCTAATACTTAAGAGGGTCGTTTCCGTCTCACTCCAAGTAATATACACATGAACATCATGATAGCATTTAATTAACATAAATCATCCATTGATCAACAATCCATTAAACCAATAATCATTCATGAATAACAAACCATGCAATCACAACATCAAAATAATTAAAGCCCATGAATAGAAACCAACATCAATTAAGTAAAAAACCAATTTAATTCACAAGATAATATAAACCTCATGTGCTCTTCATATCCCTAATCCCACTAGAGGGATTAGCCTAACATGATATTGGTAACAAAACACATAAATGATTCATTACAAACACCCATAGTCTTAAATCTAAAAGAAAAACAAAAGAAATGTAAATCTTCCCTAGCTTGTAGAGAATCTTCAATAATCCTTTGATCTCCACCTCTAGCTCTTGACCTCCTTGAGTTATTCAACACCAAGTGATGAAAGGGATGATGATGGATTGAAATGAATGGAGTGAATGTGTGAGAAATGCTCAAAAATCACTAAGGAATGGATGTGCTCTGTTATGCCTTTCTCAAAATTTATATCCCAACTAATGGAGAATTAGGGCAAATTTCGATGCTGTCAAAAATGACCTAAAATTTGACCAGAATATCAGAAATTCAGCCCGAATTTTTGAAAAATCGTGACACGCTTTTACAAGCAACACTGAAACTCATTTTTCCATGAAATTCGATCGGAATTTTAGGCCACGGTCAAATTTATGGTCGAATTTCCCCTCCTAGAGCAGCGCCCTGTATTCCGTCAAGCTGAAATATTTGGGCGGAATTGTCTTCTCAGATATTCGACCTGAATATGTGAAATTCGGGTCGAATTTCTCAATTTTCTGCATTTTTACATTTTCCAACGATTTTTCCAAATTTCTTGATGTACTCCTCTTCAAGTTTGATAATTTTTGTGCCATTTCCTGTAAGAATTTCACACATATCACAACATTTTCCAACCAACATAGATTCAATAAAATACAAAAATAAAAGACTCAAAACATAAGAAAAACACACAAAAACCACACAAAAAGAACTCTAAATTTATGCAAATTTCGACACTAAACAACGTGACACGTCTGATTCACAATTGCGTATAGCGTTTTGTCGTAGTGGGAAGATTGTTCTACAACCCGATAGATTTATGTTTTAGGAAAGTCGTGAGACTTGGTCCCTAGTAAACATGAAATCGGCCTATGGATACGACGAAGTACTACAAGATCAAAATGCAGAATCTTAGTAAGTCGCAATTAATTTTGAAATAAAATCTATGGATTCTAAATCAAATTTGGGAGCTTATAGAACCACTAAATGCGATAAAAGCTATTGGAAGTGGTCATACAAAATAAAAGATGATCATACGGTAAGGTAAAAACCTTGGAAGCAAAGCTTGTTGCGAAAAGGTACACTCAGAAAGAAGGGTTCGATTATGAGGAAACCTTTTTCGCCAGTAGCTATTCCTATCTCGATCCGGATTCTTTTATTTATTGCTGCTCATATTGAGTTGTGAGGTATAACAAATGGATGTCAAGACAACTTTCATGATTGGAAGTCTTGAGGAAAACATCTATATGAAGCAACCAGAGTGATTCATTGCAAAGAGATAAGAGCATTTTGAGTGTAAGCTTAAAATAGTCCATAGATGGACCAAAGCAAGCTTTAAACTCAAAGTATATCTGTTTTGATGAGGAAATCCAGTGACATAGATTAAATCAAAGCTCGGATGGGTCTTGTGTATTGAAAAGAGTGATGAAAACATGGTTGTATTTCTTATACTGTACGTAGATGATATATTGCTCATTGGAAATAATAAAAGAGTATTTTCGGGCGTATAGATATGATTGATAAATCAGTATGTAATGAAGGACTTAAGAGAAGCAAATATATTCTTGCGATTATCTCAATATAGTGATAAGGATCACAAAAAAGTATATTGCGATTATCTCAAGCTTCGTACAATGATGCAATCCTTACTCGTTTCAGCATATGATTCTATCTAAGGAAATGTGTCTTAAGACACAAAAGAAGATAAAGGAGATGCAGGCGGTTCCTTATGCTTCGGTGAATAAGAAAGCCTAATCTAAGGAATGATATGCATGAGAATGGATATCTGTACTGCCGATGGCATGATCAGTGGGTATCAAGGTAATCTGAAACAAGGATGTTGAACTATAGTAAGACATATATTTATGCACGTGAAAAGGACTAAAAACAATATGTGCGCTTACCGGACAGATTCATTGCTTCTTATAGGTTACATAGATTCGGTCTTTCAAATAAGATAGGGACTGCAGTAAATGCACCTCAAGGTTATGTATTTAATTTTAGAAAGTAGAGTCATAATATGGAGGAGTTCATGTAGGAATTTTTTTTGGACTCCACCATGGAAAGATGATAAATTGGAGCTTCTGAGGCAGCCAAAGTATCTGTATGGCTCTAGAAACTTCGTAATGGACTTATATGCGATTCTAAGTTTGCCCAAAATTATCACCATTTATTGTGATAATAATGGTGCAGTTGCAAACTCAAATGAATCATAAGTCCATAAGGCAATTAAACACATTAAGCGCAAGTACCACCTCTTACGAGAAATCCTATGATGAGGGGAAGGTTGTTGCTTCCTAGATTGCATTGGAAGATAACATAGTAAATCCATTTACAAGGACCTTAAGGCGAAAGTTTTAAATGGTCATGTAGTGGGAGTGGGAATCAAATGTATGGTAGTTGACATAACAGCCTAGTCTTTTAGTATAAGTGGGAGATTGTTGGATTGTATACTAAAAGTCTAGCTTTCTGTATGAACGATGTTATAACAAATAATTTGAAATGATAATCATTTGATCAAACATTTTTCATATTATAATTTATTTATATGTTATTGCAAAAGTCTACTTATTTTATACTGTAGATAATATAGTGTGTGGCATAGCACTGAAGGTCATGTTGTCAGCTTTTTATAAAGTATAAATAGATGCTCACAATCGAAATAGAGGGACAATCTATTAGGATGGTTGTAGTGTGATTTGGTATTAGTATGTCTTGACTATAAACTCACATTAGTATGCTTTGTGTGTATTGAGCAGGACCACTTGAGATCGTTCAACTTATACCGACTATATAGGAGAACTCGATCTCAGTTATTATGGATGTTCGTGATCTTAATTCATATACAATAATCTCGACACATAAGCCAGTATATATCTCTTTGATTTGAGATTTATTTATTAAATCAACAAACTCGGTGAGTTGGGAAATAGTGATATCTCAATGGTGTGCTATTGATTGTAGAAGGAATCTGTGTGCTATTAAATAGGTTGATGGTGTCCCCTTGAGGAGCTCATAAAGATTATCATGTAAACCCTGCAGGTGGATTTATTCCGACATGATAACAAGGTTGAGTGGTACTATGATGGGCGTTTTCTCAACACACAATAATCCCCAAGTATGAAGATGTGATTGTAGCTTACATAAGCGACCAAGTTATATTATTGAACCCAAAGGACGATTGGTTATCAATTTATTACTCCCTCTGGCCACTTACAAGGTAACCGTTTGCTGTTTGCACGTGGACAATTCTAAAGTCTTTATTTGCTTTTTGCACGTGGATTAAGGAATATTATTATTATAGGTAAAGTGGGTAGTTGTACTAGAGGGAAGTGGTGGGTCATATTGTGTACTTTCTTTACTAAATAGAGGAAATTGATACTTTTGAAGCGGACGCCAGGAATAATAAAATGAGTACCTTGTAAGTGGCGGAAGGTAGTATTATATAAATTAAAAGAAACTAATGTTTGGCAATTTAAGTGGAGAGTAATGTTTTATCTAATAGACAAAATAATTAAATAACAAATAAAATAATGACTGGAGAATAAAAGAAAGTTGACAAGTGAGAACATAGGTAACTCTTTGGGCTATCCAATTTCACTAACTAATCTCCCTTCCATCTCTTAATGTCCGACTCTGCCTTGTGGAATATGGACGCATCACTAAATCATGCAAATCT
Organism: Pogostemon cablin; assembly: GCA_023678885.1. Classification (NCBI taxonomy): domain Eukaryota; kingdom Viridiplantae; phylum Streptophyta; class Magnoliopsida; order Lamiales; family Lamiaceae; genus Pogostemon; species Pogostemon cablin. The sequence continues at coordinate 7,928,367 of CM043008.1, read as the reverse complement.
ATTTTATAGACACAAGTAAACAAATGTGTAGCACATGTGAATTACCTCGGAGCAAGAACATAACTACACCCCCCTTTCTAGGTACTATCAGTATCAATTATTTCCCGTACACTAAGTACTCTAACCAGATATGATCTTCCTTTATAGGTACTATGTAATTATCCTCTTTACCCTACTTACTAACCCGAATCCAATTCAATTAATAAGATAGTTGTAGTGAAGCTTTGGAGTCCCCTCACTTAGAATCATAATATAAAATACTGCTCAATAGTGAACGCACTCAATCAATAACCAAGATATTTATTCAGACTCTACATAACAGTTAATGATGCACAAAACAACTCTAAGTATGAATTAAAAATGCAATGTCTTATATAAAATAAATCCACAAGTAGTGTTGTACGGAGTATACACATGAAAGTTCAATTAACTAGATAAAAACCTTCATAAACCCTAGAACTACCAAAATGGTTCTAGCCCATGATGTTTCGAAGAACGTTTATGGTAATTGGATAGATCTTACTCATAGTCTTGAAAATTACACGAAAGATTAAGTTGCGAAGTAAACTCTAGATGTGGGCGCCGTTGCTTCACGCTCCATCTTGAATCTTCACTTGTTCTCACTTGATTCGCTGCTCGAATCTCTCTCTACAGCTCCTGTGGATGGAGTTAGGGTTTGGATGTGGAGTAAGATGGATAAGGAATCTAACTCTCTTTTTGATGTGATCGGTATCCCTTTTTATACTTGTAACTTCTTCTTATAGACCTGTACTGGGCTTTTTTTGTGGAAAACACATACATGCACGCACTGGAGATGAAATCCCGATGTTTTTGCATTGATGTATCCCAATTCGACCAGACTGGACTTGTTTGAACTGGACCCCCTTGGTCGAACCACGGCCAAACGGCGTGTCTATAATTTGAACTTCAACTCAATTTGCAGCGCGACTTGACTTGTGTAGTTTGACTTGGCTTCACTTGGTCAAACGGTACTTCCTTGGTCGAACTGCATCTCTTTGGTCGAACTATGCCTCGAAAAATGTGTTTTTTAATTCCGAGAACTTCTGACCTATTTTCCTGTACAAATATACACAAATAGCCTCAATAACATCTGATTCGTGAATTTTCTATAAACAACCCGATTTGTCTTGATAATAGAACAAATCATACTCAATTTCCACCCAAATCAGATCTCAAAATACATGAATTATCACTCCCATCAAACCCCCAAACTTACATATTGCTCGCCCCGAGGCAACAAAATCATAACAAGGCAAGAGAATGTAATCATGAGATCCTTATAACAAGCACAACCTATTCCATTACATGCAATTATATCAATTCAAAAATGCATTCATCCATCATACCTTTCATCAATGCAAAAATATCAATCAATCACAATACTTTTACTAATCCAAAATCATCTAGCTCACTAGGTAAGTGTTTACTCTCGCTCTCAAGTGTAAGAGAATATAGATAAAGTGACTAACTTCACTAGTAGAGAATTACCATGGAGAGTTGCTTTTCATCAAACAACATTAATTCTTCTTCTCCTTATTCATTCAAACAAGACTCTAAGCCAAGTTCTAGAATAGAAACATATGAACGATACTCTCAAGAATAAACTGTCATGCATTAATGTAGCATGATTAACAAGCTCAAATTCTAACATGGGTAATAGATTTCCTAAGCACTCTTCAAAGTATGCACTCAAAATCAATCTCTACATAAACTACAAGTAATAATGGTACATGCCTATTGTCAATAACATCAACATATATCAAAACAAGTGCACATGCATAAATAAGAAGAATCATCATCCAAGCAAATCAAACATCATCATCCAATGTATCCATCCTCCAACACCATCAATATCAATCTCAAGTACATACCACTCACACATGAATCTCAAACAAATACTCAACCACCCACACAATGCTCCACTTTCCAAATGCAAAAGAAGAAGGGAGATGAGAAGAAACAGACAAAGGAAAAACCTGGCGCTCTTTACTCCTCTAGAGCATCATCAACATCACTGATCTCCATATGCCATAAATCAAAATCCCTTTGAAGAACCAAAAGCTTCCTATCAACCTCTCGATAGTTAGCCTGCATCTCTCCCAACCTTCTACCATAGCATCATACCTCAGGTTGAGTGTGTTGGTATTTGATCGTTTGGTTAACATGAACTGTTAGAGTTCCATATGTTTCTAACAGTCAGTGGAAGCATGAAAACAAGAAATGTATTACCTTTCACCGGGGTATGTTGGAGAAGATGGATTCTCGCCGGCAGCCTGCGCAATCTCTCCGTTTTGGGTATAACTCTCTCATCCAATATCGGATTTGAGTGATGTATGCGCCAAAACGATCCTCTCTTCCATGGCTTTCCGTCAGTATATCACAAGTTGAGTTCTGATGTCTGTATGATTTTATAAAAATCATAGAAGGTGGCGGACAGCAGCAGCAAACAACCTTCCAGTCTTCTACCGTATTTCCAAGTCCAATCTCGATGTCGTGTGGGCGACAATCCTTGAAATCTTCTCAATCTGTTGTTCCCTTACCCTTCTCACAGTGTTAGGCGTGATTAATCTCATAGATTAGGGTTTCTGGACAGCTGAGATGACTTATATATGGCTACAGCAGGGATCAGGAGGTGAAATTAGAGTTGGGCCTCCATTGGGCTTAAGTATCCAAGCTTAGCCCAAAACTTATACTTAAGTTCAATAATAATAATATATACCACTAAAATATTATCACTGCACTACTATTCCAATCCCATAATTACGTTATGAGCTCTTCTTTTTATGAGCCCGTTAGTCTCCCCATGTTTAAGATATAAATGCCCATTAATTAATTAAGTTACTGACAACTCTATTAATTAATATCTCATCTAAGAATAGTACCACTCAACCTCATTATCATGCCGGAATAAATCCACCTGCAGGGTTTACATGATAATCCTTATGAGCTCCTCAAGAGGACATCATCAATCTATGTCGGACACGGATTCCTTCTACAATCAACATCACACCATAGAGACAACACTATTTCCCAACTCACCGAGTTTGTTGATTTAATTACATGTAAATCTCACCCATTGATGAATCAAAGAAATACATACTGCCCTACGTGTCGAGGTTATTGTTTAGGGATTAAGCGCACAAACATCCATAATAACTGAGATCAAGTTCTCCTATAAGTCAGTATAAGTCGAACGATCTCAAGTGGTCCCGCTCAATACACACAAAGTGCACTAATATGATTCTATAGCCAAGACAAGCTAATACCAAACCACACTACAACCATCCCGATAGAGAGTCCCCGTCTATCTCGGTTGTGAGCATCTGTTTATACTTTATAAGGAAACTGATAATATGATCTTTCGCGTGTTGCTGCACAATATATTATCTACAATATAAAGTAAGCGGACTATTGCATCATGCATATAAATAAATTATAAGACGCAATCATTTGATCATACGATTCTCATTTCAAATTAATTGTTAACATATTGTTCATACAAAAGCTAGACTTTTAGTATACAATCCAACAGAGTGCAGTGTAGTTCGTGTTTGCAATTGCCAGCTGTCGATTCGTCTCTTGCTGGTTTGCATTCAGAGTGGCGAAATACTCATTCATCAATTTGAACTACTTTGAATAAATATGATCCTTGGACTACTAGAAATCTTGATGCTGCTGTGGTTGTGGCTCATAATACTGATACTGCAGTGGCTGTGGTGGCTGCATCGGACGAAAATCCATCTCCAAGAGCTCATGAGCTGGCTGTTTCTGTGGCTCCTTGTCATCGTCCACAAAATTCGTTGGATCTCCTACTAATATCATATCCTCATCAATGTAGACACCCTGGATATGCATCTCAGCTAAAAGCCTATAGTTTCCTTCTCCTATACAAGTGTCAGAGATTGCGTTGTGCTCCGGAGTGTCCATAAAAATATTATTGTTAATCTGAATGGTTGTAAGATCAACAAGTGACATCGAAAACTTAAAAAGAAATCGGATTATTTCCATGAATGAACATCCTGTTGGATTATATACTAAAAGTCTAGCTTTTTGTATAAACAATGTTATAACAATTAATTTGAAATGAGAATCATATGATCAAATGATTGCGTCTTATAATTTATTTATATGCACGATGCAATAGTCCACTTACTTTATACTGTAGATAATATGTTGTGCGACAACACACGGAAGATCATATTATCGGTTTCCTTATAAAGTATAAACAGATGCTCACAACCGAGATAGACGGGGACTCTCTATCGGGATGGTTGTAGTGTGGTTTGGTATTAGCTTGTCTTGGCTATAGAATTACATTAGTGCACTTGTGTGTATTGAGCAGGACCGCTTGAGATCGTTCGACTTATACTGACTTATAGGAGACCTTGATCTCAGTTATTATGGAAGTTCGTGCTCTTAATCCCTATACAATAACCTCGACACGTAGGGCAGTATGTATTTCTTTGATTCATCAATGAGTGAGATTTACATGTAATTAAATCAACAAACTCGGTGAGTTGGGAAGTAATGCTGTCTCTATGGTGTGCTGTTGATTGTAGAAGGAATCCGTGTCCATCATAGGTTGATGATGTCCCCTTGATGAGCTCATAAGGATTATCATGTAAACCCTGCAGGTGGAATTTATTCCGGCATGATAATGAGGTTGAGTGGTACTACTCTTGGATGAGATATTAATTAATTGAGTTGTCAGTAACTTAAATTAATTAATGGACATTGTATATCTTAAACATGGGGAGACTAACGCGCTCATAATAAGGAGTCCAAAACGTAATTTTTGGATTGGAAAGACAGTGCAGTAATAATATTTTAGTGGAATATATTATTATTATTGGACTTAAGTATAAGCTTTGGGCTAAGCTTGGATACTTAAGCCCAATGGAGGCCCAACCCAATTTCTCCTCCTGGTAACTGCTGTAGCCCATGTATATAAGTTACCTCAGCTTATCTGGAACCCTAATTTGTTTTATTATTCACGTGTGATGAGGGTTGAGAGCAGATTGAGGAGGTCTCGTAGATCGTCGCCCACACGACGTTGAGATCGGACTGGGGACATACAGCAGAAGATCAGAAGGTAGTTTGCTGCTGCTTTCTGCCACCTTGCGAAATTTATATAAACTCGTACAGTGATCAGAATTCGATAATCAATATACTGATGGAAAGCCGTTGAAGAAAGGATCGTCTGAGCATAAAGATCATTCAATTTCGACATCAGACGAGGAAGTTATGGCCATTCTCGTGGGACTGCACAGTCTGCCAGCGAGAATCCTTCATCTTCTACATACCCTGGTGAACGGTAATCGTTTCTATGATTTATTGCTTCCGCTGATATTAGAAACGCATGGATCCCTAACGGGTCACGTTAACCAAACGATCCAAGCGCCAACACATCCTTGTATCCTGAATCCTTTGAATCAACCTCATTCTCACATAAGATGACAAAATCAAATCAGGATCTCCTTTTACCAGCCAATACTTAGTTAAATCAACATTATAATGCTCCACTATCGGAGTACTCAATCCACCAATGTTGACTTTCTGAAATGAATGAGTAGAGAACTTATACAGCTGCTGGAAAAAGTAAACCACCATATTGAAGCGAACTCCATTCGTCATACACTATAGTACGTATAGCTCTCCTCTAAGTATACAACTTCCTTCAGATCTAGCAAACATCGTGTTGCTTAGAATTCGGTCCATATATGCTATCACAGGGTTGCGAATAAAAGCTATCTTTGCGGTATTTGCATTGTCATCACCTCACCTCCCCGAAATAGACCTCCAGAACTCATTAGCATTAAAACCCTCATTTTCCGCTTCAGAAATATCAGTCGGACATCCAACCATCTCATTAACTCACTTGCGTACATCAACTTCAGTTGGCCACCAATCTGCATCCACAATCCATAATGAAGATAATAATCTCCACTATCAACTCTCATCGTGCATAACACCTCAGCTGTGATGTGGAAATATGTCTCCCCTCTCATCGTGCATAACACCTTAGCTGTGATGTGGAAATATGTCTCCCTCTTCAGATCCATAAATCGAGTGGCCCCTAATCGATTGAACATCCAATGAATATCGTTGATAATGTTCATCTCCAACATAGCTTGATCATCATGATACATCGTCCTTGTTATCTTATCAGAAATAGCTCCCCACAACTCTTCCTTCTCCTCCCAATTATAAATCTGTATATTGAAATCAAAAGGCCTCCTATTATCCCTCTTAACTTTCTTCGCGATTTTACTCTTCTTAGGAGGATTAGTCTCATTCCTTTTAAAAGGTGTAACAATTCCTTTACCTACAAATATTATACTTCAATACACAATAGAGGAGATAAAATAAGTATACCCAACCTAGGACTAATTAAAGCATGAATTCTACTCAAGACTTCAAATTTGGATGCCATAATGGATTTATGAATCAATTTCCCAAAATCTCAAGTGTACACTACAAAAATATAAGACATATATACTCAACACCTTCAATCAAGAGGAAATTAAAATCATAAGTCCTAAGTCTCAACTTCACATATTCAATATGCTTCTCAAATCCACAATTTAATAAATCTTACAAGCATGCTCAACTTCCACAATTCAACTGCACAACATCATCACTTCATCAACTAGCCCATTCATAAATTATGAAATTAAACTCAAACCCGTAATGTATGCATCATTAAATTTACAAAATTTCATCAATCCAACGTAAATTGTATTGGCGTTCAATCGTTTGGTTAACGTGAATGGTTAGGGTTCCATACGTTTCTAAATCAGCGGAAGCAAGAAACATAGAAACGTATTACCTTTCACCAGGGTATGTTGAAGAAGAAGATGAATTCCTGCTGGCAGCCTGCGTAGCATCACCATTTTGGGCATAACTCTCTCATCTGATCTCCGATTTGAGTGATCTATGCGCCATAACTATACTCTCTTCAGTGGATTTCCAATGGTATATCCCACGTCCAGTTCAGAGTTCTACAGGATTTTAGAAAAATCATGGAAGATGACAAACAGCAGCAGCAAACAACCTTCCGATCTTCTGTTGTATTCCCAAGTCCAATCTCGACGTCTTGTGGGCGACGATCTTCGAGATCTTCTCAATCTGCTGTTCCCTAACCCTTTTCACAGTGTTAGGAGTGAATTAATTTTCAATTTTTTTGAGTTTCCGGACAGTTGAGACGACTTATATATGGGCTACAGCAGGGACCAGGAGGAGAAATTAGAGTTGGGCCTCTATTGGGCTTAAGTATCCAAGCTTAGCCCAAAGCTTATACTTAAGTCCAACAATAATAATATATACCACTAAAATATTATTACTGCGCTACCGTTCTAATCTCGTAATTACGTTATGGGCTCCTTCTTATTATGAGTCCATTAGTTTCCCCATGGTTAAGATATACAATGCCCATTAATTAATTAAGTTACTGACAACTCCATTAATTAATATCTCATCCGAGAGTAGTATCACTCCACCTCATTATCATGCCGAAATAAATCCACCTGCAGGGTTTACATGATAATCCTTATGAGCTCCTCAAGGGGACATCATCAACCTATAATGGATATGGATTCCTTCTACAATCAACAAGACACCATAGAGACATCACTATTTTCCAACTCACAGAGTTTGTTGATTTAACTACATGTAAATCTCACCAATTGATGAATCAAAGAAATACATATTGCCCTACGTATCGAGGTTATTGTATAGGGATTAAGAGCACGAACATCCATAATAACAGAGATCAAGTTCTCCTATATGGTCAATATAAATCGAACGATCTCAAGCGGTCCTGCTCAATACACATGAAGTGCAACTAATATGATTCTATAGTCAAGACAAACTAATACCAAATCACACCACCCTTCATTCCTTTAGGATATCCTACAAACAGACATACTTCCGTACGTGACTCTAACTTATCAGTATCCATTTTCAACACATGTGCCGGAGCACCCCATATCCGAAAGTGTTTCAGACTAGGCTTTCGCTTAGTCCACAATTCAATGGGTGTGGAAGCTACTGATTTAGAAGGTACTAAGTTAAGAATGTAAGCCGCTGTTTCTAAGGCATATCCCCAAAATGAATTAGGTAAATCCGAATAACTCATCATTGATCTTACCATTTCTATAAGAGTCCTATTCCTTCTTTCCACTACACCATTCTGCTGGGGTGTGCCCGGTGCAGACAATTGGGATTCAATCCCTTGCTCCGATAAATAATTCCTAAATTCTCCCAAGAGGTATTCGCCACCACGATCAGATCGTAGTGTCTTGATATATTTTTCAAGTTGCTTTTCCACATCAACCTTGTACTCTTTGAATTTATCAAAGCACTCAGACTTGCGGCGCATCAAAAAAATATATCCGTATCTAGAATAATCGTCAATGAAAGTGACGAAATATTCATAACCACCTCTTGCCTGGACAGACATAGGACCACATAAATCAGAATGAACTTGTTCCAATAAATCCTTGGCTCTATACCCCCTTGCCTTAAAAGGCCTTTTGGTAATTTTTCTTTCCAAGCAGGATTCGCAAGTTGGATAATTTTCCACTACTAATGAACTCAGAGGTCCATCATCTATCAATCTTTGAATCCTACTCAAGTTAATATGACCTAGTCTTAGATGCCAAAGATATGTTTGGTTCATTTTAGAAGGTTCTTTTTCTCTTATTAGTAGATGTATCATTCATTTCAATTTGTTGCACCGTGGGAGAAATTGGATTAAGAGTATACATATTATCTATCAATGCACCATCACAGATAATAATTCTTTCTTTCCTTATAACAACTTTGTCATTAAAAGAAACAAAATATCTATCCATAAACAATTTAGAAATCGAAATTAAATTCTTTCTAAAATGAGGTACATAAAGACAATTCCTCAAAACAAGAGTTTTATTCTTATTGAAAGATAAATAGACGTCTCCCACTGCAACAGCCGCTACTCTTGTAGCATTCCCCATGAGTATGGTAATCTCGCCATTACTAAGCTGTCAGGTTTGATGGAACCCCTGCAAAGAATTGCAGATATGGTCAGTGGCTCCCGTATCTACACACCAAGTGTCAGCAGATACAGCCGCTAAACACGATTCAAAAACTAGTATAAAAGACTTACCATTCTTGTTCCCCTTCAGAAGAGGGCAGTCAGCCTTGTAGTGTCCCGGCTGCTTACATTTGAAGTACTTGCCTTTAGGCTTCTTGACCGCACCAACATTTGCTTTAACTTGGTTCACCGGTGCTGAATTTCCTTACTTTTTCTTTTTTCTACCTCCTCTCGACCTTGGATGAGCAGCATTTTCAGCAACATGAACCTGAGAAGGTCTACGAAACAGTTCTTCTGCCGCCACAAGTTCTGTCAGAAGTTCCGCCAATATGCACAAATGTTTGTTCATACATAGTTCAGGCGAAACTGCTCAAAACTCCTAGGCAAGCTTTGGAGTATGATATCGACATGGGTTTCCCCATCGATTTCAACTCCAAGAACTTCCAACTCATTGAGTTGGCCCATCATCCTAAGGACATGCTCCCTTACGGGAGTGCCCTCAGCCATTTTGGTGTTCATTAGAACAGACATGCCCTTCGACCTAGCAGGACGACTCTGATGCCCGAAGAGTTCCCTAAGATTATGCATCATATCATAGGCAGTCTCCATAGTTTGATGCTGAGTTTGAAGTACATTTGACATAGAAGCCAAAATGTAGCACTTAGCTATTCTATCAGCTTTGACCCACCTATTATAAGTAGCTCTTTGCTCTTCGGTAGAGTCATCAGTAGGTGCCGGAGGACATTCCTCAGTGAGAACAAAAATATAATCTTCAGTAGTTAAATAATGTCCATGTTTCGCTTCCAGTCAACATAATTAGTGTCAGTAAGTTTATGCTCTTTAAGTATAACAAAAAGTTAGTTGAATGTCATTTGAAAATCTTGAGAACATAAATAAATAAACAGATCAAACACTTCGAATTTATCAATTTATATTGATTCCCTCAAAACAATATAAAATAAAATTCACCAACATCTCAAGCACCGTGAATTTGCATGCCACATCAGTGTGGACGTATACAAACCCGAACATTTATAAGAGAAGGTTTTACCTAATAATATCATTTATCAACCTAACTTTATGATAAAATAATTAATAGTTGGTTCCTTTTTAGCCATGTAAATAACAGCAGTGACTCTGTTGGGGAGGATACTGATTATTTACACCTAAGTGTGCACCATTATTTGATCCCAAGTCCATTGCGAAAGCTTATATGTCTTACAGTTAGAGAAGTACACACGCACTTGGATAACTTCCTACGATCATCATAAAAAAGTTTGTACCAGTGATCCGTGAATAAACTCATCTGTTGTGGAGGAAGGCCTGATGCCAACATGCAGGTTTACTCACATCACTTACAAACCAATAATGTAGGCCATGAGAATTTATTTACTAATCCCCTCTACCACTTAGTTATTTAAACACCGAGGGTTTTTAACATGCATATAATATTCAGTAATAAAATATACATCCTAGCATGCTTCTATTTTAAGTAATTAAAAAAAATAAATCACATAGAACATGCCACATATATAACAATTAATTGTCAAATAAAAACAATTAAATCAAAAAAAAATATATATATATATATATATATATATATATATATATATATATATATATATATATATATATATATATATATATATATAAAGGCATAAATGGGCAAATAAAGCAAATGGGCCCAGCAGGCCCAAAATAGCAATTAGCACAAAATGAGCAGCAAAAAAAATTGAGGCCCAATAACTAATTAAACAAGCCCAATAACCACATATCTAATAGACACGACATGTGTAGCCCATTACCCTGCCCTATTCATGCCAGCCGCCTTTAGCAGTGCCCGCCTGCTGCTTCCACATGCCAGCTATCACTGGTGCGACCTGGTGGCCGCTGCTTTCGACGGTCATGCCGTCAGCCCATCGGAGTTGCACCGACAGCTCACCTACCGCGTGCCACCAACCATCTGCTATGTAGCCATCCTGCTCGACCGACAACAAACACACATGCCCAGCATCTGCAGTGTGAGGCTCCGCTCAAAACTTTCAGGCCCATTCGGAGCTCCAGTCAGCAACGCCACCCAACGTCTGAGTTCCTTTGCCGTCTGGAGTCTGCTATCAATCACCATCGCGAGATGATCCGTTCCGATGCTGTATTGTCAACATTAATCTGTTGCACGCAAATAACAGACCCGGTCAGCGATGATGAAACTTCGACCAGAAACAAGGGCGAATGAGATCGGAACTGAGTTAGACTTGCTCTGAAGGGATCTCAGACTCACCCAGAATCAGCAGTTCAGGTCTGACGCCTCCCACTGCAGCGTCGTCAACTTTCATCGCACAACCCAGCCACACTAAGCCTCTAGCCCATCGCTTTCACCCGACAGCAATCCAGTCATGGCAAGACGTCCCATCGCTGGCCGTGCCTCTATTCGTTGCTTACAGCCATTCATGGCTTTCACCAGACGCTACCGTGCAGCTGTACGGCTGCTGCCGCTGTGTTGTATTACCACCATTGTCGTGTACAGACACACCCGCAAGCCTTTCGGCCTCAAGCCTCTAGCCCGTCACGGTCTTTCTTGCCATCAACGTTGGCCCGACAGCCATCAGAGCTTTCTTCAATCTTTCAATCTCGCATCCGCCATCATCATACTGTCGTGTGTGTGTGTGTGATGTCCAGGTGTTCAAGATTAAAAAAAATCCAGTGTATATTAAACATATAAGGTTACATGAATAATTCAGAATTATACAAACCCTAATCATATCATGCGACTATCACCAGATTACACCACATAATCAAATAATCATATAAACACACATATACGCAAGCCTAACTGATCATATTTTACCATGAAACTAAAGCTCTGATTCTAATTGTTGGCTTTTGGATCATTTGGTTTAGCGTGATCCATTAGGAAATCAAGTAAACAATTACAGCGAAAGCAAAATAAAAGTTTACCATTCTTCAGGGTTGATGTAGAGGATGAATCGTTGCAGAGAACTACCTCTCGATCTTTTATTGTATGACCCAAGTTCAATCTTGATGTTGTGTGGGGCAACAATCTGCAGGATTCTCTCAATCTACTTCTCTCTCTTTCTCACGTCAAAAACGGCGCAGAGTGTAGGTTTCCAGAAGCTGAGATGACATATATTTCCGGCCATAGCAGGGACCAGGAGGAGAAATTGTGTTGGGCCTCCATTGGGCTTAAGTATCCAAGCTTAGCCCAAAGCTTATACTTAAGTCCAATAATAATAATATAGTCCACTAAAATATTATTATTGCACTGTCTTTCCAATCTCAAAATTATGTTTTGGGCTCCTTCTTATTATGAGCCCGACAGTCTTCCCATGTTTAAGATATACAATGTCCATTAATTAATTAAGTTACTGACAACTCTATTAATTAATATCTCATCTGAGAGTAGTACCACTCAATCTTATTATCATGCCGGAATTAATCCACTTGCAAGATTTACATGATAAACCTTATGAGCTCCTCAAGAGGACATCATCAACCTATGTCGGACACGGATTCCTTCGACAATCAACAGCACACCATAAAGACAGCACTAGTTCCCAACTCACCGAGTTTGTTGATTTAATACATGTAAATCTCACCCATTGTTGAATCAAAGAAATATATACTGTCTTACGTGTCGAGGTTATTTAATAGGGATTAAGAGCACGAACATCCATAATAACTGAGATCAAGTTCTCCTGTATAGACAGTACAAGTCGAACGATCTCATGCAGTCCTGCTCAATACACGCTAAGTGCACTAATGTGATTCTATAGTCAAGACAAACTAATACCAAATCACACTACAACAATCCCGATAGATAGTCCCCGTCTATCTCGATTGTGAGAATCTGTTCATACTTTATAAGGAAACCGATAATACGATCTTCCGCGTGTTGTCGCACAACATATTATCTACAGTATAAAGTAAATGGACTTTTGCACAAATATATAAATAAATAATTTATTATATGCAAAACGTTTGATCAAATGATTCTCATTTCAAATAAAATGCCGGAGGACATTCCTCAGTGAGAACAAAGATATAATCTTCAGCAGTTAAAATAATGTCCATGTTCCATTTCCAGTCAACATAATTAGTGCCAGTAAGTTTGTGCTCTTTAAGTATAACAGAAATTGAGTTGAGTGCCATTTGAAAATCCTGAGAATCATAAATAAATAAATAGATCAAACACTTCGAATTTATCATTTTATATTAAATCTCTCAAAACAATATAAAATAAAATTCACCAACATCTCAAGCACCGTGAGTCTGCATGCCACGATAGTGTGGACGTATACAAACCCGAACATTTATTAGAGAAGGTTTTGTTAGATTTGTATACTAAAAGTCTTGCTTTTGTATTGAACAATGTTTTAACAATTTTATTTGAAATGAGAATCATATGATCAAATGTTTTGCATATTATAAATTGTTTATCTATATATTTGTGCAAAAGTCCATTTACTTTATACTGTAGATAATATGTTGTGCGACAACACGCGGAAAATCATATTATCGGTTTCCTTATAAAGTATAAACAGATGCTCACAACCGAGATAGACGGGGACTATCTATCGGGATGGTTGTAGTGTGATTTGGTATTAGTTTGCCTTGACTATAGAATCACATTAGTGCACTTAGTGTGTATTGAGTAGGACATCTAGATATCGTTCGACTTGTACTGTCTATATTGGAGAACTTGATCTCAATTATTATGGTGTTCGTGCTCTTAATCCCTACACAATAACCTCGACACGTAAGACAGTATATATTTCTTTGATTCATCAATGGGTGTGAGATTTAAATGAATTAAATCAACAAACTCGGTGAGTTGTGTAATAGTATTGTCTCTATGGTGTGCTGTTGATTGTAGAAGGAATCCATGTCCGTCATAGGTTGATGATGTCCCCTTGAGGAGCTCATAAGGTTTATCATGTAAATCTTGCAAGTGGATTAATTCCGGCATGATAAAAAGGTTGAGTGGTACTACTCTCGGATGAGATATTAATTAATTTGAGTTGTCAGTAACTTAATTAATTAATGGGCATTGTGTATAACTTAAACATGAGGAGACTTTCGGGCTTATAATAAGAAGGAGCCCAAAACATAATATTGGGATTGGATGGGTAGTGCAGTAATAATATTTTAGTGGACTATACTATTATTATTGGATTTAATTATAAGTTTTGGGCTAAGCTTGGTTAATTAAATCCAATTGAGGCCCAATCCAATTTCTCCCTATGGTCCCTGCTGCAGCCCAATATAAAAAGTCATCTCAGCTTTTGGATGCCCTAACTTTTACGCCGTTTTCAACGTGAGATAGCAGGGAGAGAAGCAGCTTGAGAAATCCTGTAGATTGTTGCCCACACAACAACAGGATTTGATTTGGTTCATACAGCAGAAGATCAAGAGGTGGTTCTCTACTGCAGATCATCCTCTACATCAACCCAGAAGAAAGGTAAACGTTTAGTTTGCTTCCGCTGTAACCTTTTACTTGAATTCCTAACGATCACATTGAACCAAACGATCCAAAAGGCAACAATTGGTATCAGAGCATTGGTTTCGTGGTGAGACGTGAGACGTTGGGTAGGGTTTAAGCAAAACGTGTGTTTTTTTGTCAAATTAAAAGCATGTATGAAAGTGCTTATGTGATTATGTGAAATAATCTGATAATAACCGCCTGAGATTATTGGATTTTTTTTTTTATTATTATTTTGTGCAAAAACCCCTATCTGCTTTGTGTGTTTATTGCTGTTTGATATCGAATCACACGATACACACATTGCTGCACCGTGTGCAATGGGATGTTGTCGTACGATCGTGATGGGCTGGAGCCCTAATGGCTATCGGGCCAAAGATGAAGAAAGACGTTGATGGCATGATGAAGTCGCGTCCGGTCATTGTGTAACTGCAAGGATGAGACGACAACAAGTAACAGTTGGTGCGATTTAGCACGGCAGACTGCGGCAGGGCAAGTTCGCGGATGTACAACAACAGTTCCTGTCGAGTCAGAGGCGGGTTTCGCCAGTCAGCGGTGGGTTTCGAGCGAGTCAGCTGATGCTTCTGGGACGGGTCTGCCTTCTGTTCGATCGGGTCTGTTCCAAGTTAAGGTCGGGTCTACAGCTTCTGTCCAAAGGCGCTAGCTGCAGTTCGCAGCGTGATGTTACAGTTGGTAGACCATGCCGGAGATCCGTAGTTGGGCACTTGGATGACTCCGGAGATGCGCAACAAGTTTCGGTCAAGTTGCGGATAGCAAGGATTCAGGCGACCACTACGGGTCGACAAGGCTGGAGCAAGTGGCGTCTGATGGATTCTGGGCGGGTCTATAACAAGTGCCACTCACTAGTGCGACGGCGGGGTCTGGTGGTTGATGGCGTGACGACTGACGCTGCTGGATTGTCGTCGCTCGACTCGGCGAACGATGGCAAGCGTGACAGCAAGCGCAGAACAAGACATTGGCGCTCGTGGATTGCCGTCGGCGTCAGTGCTGATGGGCAGTGGACGGCGGCAGTGCTGATGGGCAGTGGGCGGTGGCAGAGCTGATGGACAGTGGGCGGCGGACGTTGGCACTGGGATTTATGTTTGCGGCTGGTAGGATTAAGGGGCAGGGTTGTCTTGTTCATGGGCTTGGTGGGCTAAATTCATTTTTTTTGGTTTTGGGCTGCCTTATTGGGCCTTTTCTGTGGGTTGAGGGCTGTGCTTAATGGGCAATGGAAAATGGGCTTATTTATTTATTAATGGGTTGCTAAATTTGTGCCTATTTTGCTCTTGGGGCCAGCTGGGCCCGATTTCTTGATCCACCTATTTATGCATTTAATTCCTGATATATATAATTGATTTAATTGTTTTTGCTTGACAATTAATTGTTATATATGTGGCATGTTTTTATGTGATTTATTTTTTATAATTAAGCATGCTAGAATGTATATTTTATTATGAAATATTATATGCATGTTAAATAAATACCCTCGGTGTTTAAATAACTAAGTGGGAGAGGAGATTGGTAAATAAATTCTCATGCCTCCATTATTGGTTTGTAAGTGATGTGAGTAAGCTTGCACGTTGGCATTAGAGCCTTCCTCCCCATCGGATGAGTTGTTCACGGATCACTGGTACAAACTTCTTTAAGATGACTGTAGGAAATTATCCAAGCGCGTGTGTACTTCTCTATCTGTAAGGCATATAAGCTTGCGCAATGGACTTGGGGTCAAATAATGGTGTACACTTAGATGAAAATAATTAGTATCCTCCTCATCGGATTCACTGCTGATATTTGCATGGCTAAAGAAAACTGACTATCAATTATTTTGTCATAAAGATAGGTTGACAAATGATATTATTGGGTAAAACCTTCTCTTGTAAATGTTCGAGTTTGTATACATCCACACTATCGTGGCATGCAAATTCACGGTGCTTGAGATGTTGGTGAATTTTATTTTATATTGTTTTGAGGGATTCAATATAAATTGATAAATTCGAAGTGTTTGATCTGTTTAATTATTTATGATTCTCAGGATTTTCAAATGGCACTCAACTCACTTTCTGTTATACTTAAAGAGCACAAACTTACTGACACTAACTATGTTGACTGGAAGCGAAACATGGACATTGTATTAACTGCTGAAGATTATATCTTTGTACTTTCTGAGGAATGTCCTCCGGCACCTACTGATTCCTCTACCGAATAGCAAATAAATGCTTATAATATGTGGGTCAAGGCTGATAGGATGACTAAATGCTACATTTTGGCGTCTATGTCAAATGTGCTTCAGACTCAGCATCAAGCCATGGAGACCGCCTATGATATGATGCATAATCTTAGTGAACTCTTCGGACATCAGAGTCGTCCTGCTAGGTCGAAGGGCATGTCGGTCTTGATGAACACCAAAATGGCCGAGGGCACTCCCGTAAGGGAACATGTCCTTAGGATGATGGGCCAACTCAATGAGTTGGAAGTTCTTGGAGCTGAAATCGATGGGGAAACCCAGGTCGATATCATACTACAAAGCTTGCCTAGGAGTTTTGAGCAGTTCCGCCTGAACTATGGTATGAACAAACATATGTACACGTTGGCAGAACTTCTGATAGAACTTGTGGTGGTGGAAGAACTGTTTCGTAGACCTCCTCAGGTTCATGTTGCTGAAAATGCTGCTCATCCTAGGCCGAAGGGCGGTAGGAAGAAAAAGAAGCAAGGAAATTCAGCACCGGTGAACCAAGTGAAATCAAAGACTGGTGCAGTCAAGAAGCCTATAGGCAAGTGCTTCAAATGCAAGCAGCCGGGACACTACAAGGCAGACTGCCCTCTTCTGAAGGGGAACAGGAATGGTAAGTCTTATATACTAGTTGTTGAATCGTGTTTAGCGGCTGTATCTGCTGACACTTGGTGTGTAGATACGGGAGCCACTGACCATGTCTGCAACTCTTTGCAGGGGTTCCACCAAACCCGAGAGCTCAGTGATGGAGAGATTACCATACTCATGGGGAATGCTACAAGAGTAGCAGCTGTCGTAGTGGGAGACGTTTATTTATTTTTCAATAAAAGTAAAACTCTTGTTTTGAGGAATTGTCTTTATGTACCACAATTTAGAAAGAATTTAATTTCAGTTTCTAAATTGGTTATGGATGGATATTCTGTTTCTTTTAATGACAAGGTTATTATAAGGAAAGATATAATTATTATCTGTGATGGTACATTGATAGATAATTTGTATACTCTTAATCCAATTTCTCCCACAATGCAACAAATTGAAACGAATGATACATCTACTAATAAGAGAAAGGAACCTTCTAAAATGAACCAAACATATCTTTGACATCTAAGACTGGGTCACATTAACTTAAGTAGGATTCAAAGGTTGATAGCTGATGGACCTCTGAGTTCATTAGTAGTGGAAAATTATCCAACTTGCGAATCCTGCTTGGAAGGAAAAATCACTAAAAGGCCTTTTAAGGCAAAGGGGTATAGAGCTAAAGATTTGTTGGAATTTGTTCATTCCGATTTATGTGGTCCTATGTCTGTCCAGGAAAGAGGGGGTTTTGAATATTTCGTTACTTTCTATTTGATGCACCGCAAGTCTGAATGCTTTGATAAATTCAAAGAATACAAGGCTGATGTGGAAAAGCAACTTGGTAAATATATCAAAACACTACGATCTGATCGTGGTGGTGAATACCTCTTGGGAGAGTTTAAGAATTATTTATCGGAAAATGGGATTGAATCCCAATTGTCTGCACCGGGCACACCCCAGCTGAATGGTGTAGCGGAAAGAAGGAATAGGACTCTTATGGAAATGGTAAGATCAATGATGAGTTATTCGGAATTACCAAATTCGTTTTGGGGACACGCCTTAGAAACAACGGCTTACATTCTAAACTTATTACCTTCTAAATCGGTAGCCTCCACACCCACAGAACTGTGGACCGGGCGCAAGCCTAGTCTGAAACATGTTCGAATTTGGGGTGCTCCGGCACACGTGTTAAAGGTAGATGTTGATAAGTTAGAATCACGTACTGATGTTTGTCTGTTTATAGGGTATCCTAAGGGAACGAAGGGTGGTTTATTTTATAGTCCCAAGGACCAAAAGGTGATCGTGAGCACGAACGCCAGATTTTTGGAAGAGGATTATATAATGGATCACAAACCCATTAGTAAAATTATTTTAGAGGAAGTTAGAGGGGAAACACCAAATATAATACCAATTGTACAAGAAGATATACCACAGGACACTGCATCGCGTGTTACACCTGATACACAATTGCCTGCAGAGCCTCGTCGTAGTGGGAGGGTTGTCAGACAACCGGATAGATTCATGGGATTGGGAGAGTCATCCGACTTGGTCCCGGGTGAATATGAAATTGACCCATGGAATTACAACGAGGCACTACAAGATAAAGATGCTAAATTATGGCAAAACGCAATGAAATCTGAGATAGAATCCATGTATTCTAATCAAGTCTGGGAGATTGTAGAACCACCCAATGGTGTAAAATCTATTGGATGCAAGTGGATCTATAAGAGAAAAAGAGGATCTAACGGTAAGGTGGAAACCTTTAAAGCAAGGCTTGTGGCTAAAGGATATACTCAAAAAGAAGGAATCGATTATGAGGAAACTTCTCGCTTGTGGCCATGCTTAAGTAAATCCGGATTCTTTTATCTATTGCTGCTCATATGGATTATGAGGTATGGTAAATGGATATCAAGACAGCTTTCCTTAATGGAAGTCTTGAGGAAAACATCTATATGAAGCAACCAGAATGATTCATTGCAAAAGGCGAAGAACATCTTGTGTGCAAGCTTAAAAGGTCTATTTATGGATTGAAACAAGCTTCAAGATCATGGAACATCCGGTTTGATGAAGTAATCCAGTCATATGGATTTATTCAATGTCCGGATGAATCATGTGTGTACAAGAAGTGTGATGGAAACGTAGTGGTATTTCTTGTACTATACGTGGATGATATTCTGCTCATTGGAAATAATGTAGAAGTATTGTCGAGCGTAAGGGTATGGCTGTCCAAGCAGTTTGAGATGAAGGACTTAGGAGAAGCTGGACACATTCTTGGGATCAAATTAATAAGGGATCGCAAGAAAAGATTGTTATGTTTATCCCAAGCTTCGTATATTGATACAATCCTGACTCGTTTTAGCATGCAGGATTCCAAGAAAGGTTTTCTACCTTTCAGACGTGGAATACCTCTATCTAAGGAGATGTGTCCTAAGACACAACAAGAAATAGAGGCAATGAAGCTGGTCCCTTATGCTTCGGCAGTAGGAAGCCTCATGTATGCTATGCTATGTACGAGACCAAATATCTGTTATGCCGTGGGCATGGTCAGTAGGTATCAAAGTAATCCAGGACTGGGGCATTGGACTGCGGTAAAGCATATTTTGAAGTACATGCGAAGGACTAGGGATTATGTGCTGGTTTACAGGGCAGATACTTTATTACCTTTGGGTTATACTGTTTCGGATTTCAAGTCAGATAGGGATGCTAGTAAATCCCCTCGGGTTATGTGTAAACTCTTGGAGGAGGAGCCATAATATGGAGGAGTGTAAAGCAGAAATGCGTTGCTGACTCCACCATGGAAGCGGAATATGTAGTAGCCTCTGAGGCAGTTAAAGAAGCAGTATGGCTCAGGAACTTCTTAATGGATTTGAATGTGATTCCTGGTTTGCCCAAAGTGATCACAATTTATTGTGATAACAGTGGTGCAGTATCAAACTCGAAGGAACCATGAGCCCATAAGGCGAGTAAACACATTGAGCGCAAGTACCACCTGATACGAGACATCATTAAAAGAGAGGAAGTCGTTGTCGCTAGGATTGCATCTGAGGATAACCTTGCTGATCCTTTTACTAAGAGCCTTCCAGCGAAAGCATTCGATGGGCATGTAGAAGGAATGAGGATTAGATGCGTGTCAGCAGATATGGCAACAATTCTTTCTGTATAAGTGGGAGATTGTTAGATTTGTATACTAAAAGCCTTGCTTTTGTATTAAACAATGTTTTAACAATTTTATTTGAAATGAGAATCATATGATCAAATGTTTTGCATATTATAAATTGTTTATTTATATATTTGTACAAAAGTCCATTTACTTTATACTGTAGATAATATGTTGTGCGACAATACGTGGAAGATCATATTATCGGTTTGCTTATAAAGTATAAACAGATGCTCACAACCGAGATAGATGGGGACTATCTATCGGGATGGTTGTAGTGTGATTTGGTATTTGTTTGTCTTGACTATAGAATCACATTAGTGCACTTAGTGTGTATTGAGTAGGACCCCTAGAGATCGTTCGACTTATACTGTCTATATAGGAGAACTTGATCTCATTTATTATGGATGTTCGTGCTCTTAATCCCTACACAATAACCTCGACACGTAAGACAGTATATATTTTTTTGATTCATCAATGGGTGAGATTTAAATGAATTAAATCAACAAACTCAGTGAGTTGGGAAATAGTATTGTCTCTATGGTGTGCTGTTGATTGTAGAAGGAATCCATGTCCGTCATAGATTGATGATGTCCCCTTGAGGATCTCATAAGGTTTATCATGTAAATCTTGCAAGTGGATTAATTCCGGCATGATAAAACGGTTGAGTGGTACTACTCTCGGATGAGATATTAATTAATTTGAGTTGTCAGTAACTTAATTAATTAATGGGCATTGTATATCTTAAACATGGGGAGACTTTCGGGCTCATGATAAGAAGGAGCCCAAAACATAATATTGGGATTGGATGGGTAGTGCAGTAATAATATTTTAGTGGACTATATTATTATTATTGGATTTAATTATAAGATTTGGGCTAAGCTTGGTTAATTAAATCCAATTGAGGCCCAATCCAATTTCTCCTCCTGGTCCCTGCTGCAGCCCAATATAAAAAGTCATCTCAGCTTCTGGATGCCCTAACTTTTGCGCCATTTTCAACGTGAGATAGCAGGGAGAGAAGCAGCTTGAGAAATCCTGTAGATTGTTGCCCACACAACAGCAGGATTCGACTTGGGTCATACAGCAGAAGATCAAGAGGTGGTTCTCTACTGCAGATCATCCTCTACATCAACCCAGAAGAAAGGTAAACGCTTAGTTTTCTTCCACTGTAACTGTTTACTTGAATTCCTAACGATCACATTGAACCAAACGATCCAAAAGCCAACAGGTTTTACCCAATAATTTTTAATTTATCAACCTAACTTTATGACAAAATAATTAATAGTCAGTTTTTCTTTAGCTATGCAAATAACAGCAGTGACTCCGATGGGAAGGATACTTATTATTTGCATCTAAGTCTACACCATTATTTGACCTCAAGTCCATTGCGCAAGCTTATGTGCCTTACAGATAGAGAAGTACACGCACGCTCGAATAACTTCCTACAGTCATCTTAAAGAAGTTTGTACCAGTGATTCGCGAATAAACTCATCCGATGGGGAGGAAGGCTCTATTGCCAACGCACAAGTTTACTCACATCACTTACAAACCAATAATGGAGGCCATGAGAATTTATTTACCAATCCCCTCTTCCACTTAGTTATTTAAACACTGAGGGTTTTTAACATGCATATAATATTTAGAAATAAAATATACATCTTAGCATGCTTCTATTTCAAGTAATTTTTTTAAAAAATAAATCACATAGAACATGCCACATATATAACAATTAATTGTCAATTAAAAATAATTAAATCAATTATATATTATGAATTTATAGCGTAATTAGTGGATCAATCAAATGGGCCCAGTTGGCCCAATAGCAACAAAAACACAAAATGGGCAGCCCATTAACCCTGCCCTAATCATCCAGCCGTCAGCTGCTCCCACATGCCAGCTATCACCGGCACTACTTGGTGCTGCTGATGTTGGCGGTTGTGACGTTAGTCCACCGGAGTCGCCCAGACAGCCCAGACCTTGCAGCAGCGCTGGCCCACCATGGAAATGGCTTGCCGGTCACACGATCCATCATGCCGACAGCGACCAGCAATCGTGTTGCTCCGCTGCCTCGCCTCCTTCTGGATTCAATCGAGGACTGGTCAGAATTCTGCTAGTTTGCAGCGCGGAACACCAGAACCCATTGCCACTCCTTCTTCGTCAAACCCAACTGAAGCATAGAAAGCTCGACTGGAACAACCAGTTCAGGTCTGACGCTGCCCACTCCAGCCTCGTCTTCTTCATCAGTGCAGCCGCGCACAAGCAACGCGTCCACTCCGTCGACTCACGCCAGGCCCGCAGCCATCAGGGAGACCCGTTCAGATACTTCCATGGACTCGCTCGGAGGTCGTTGAGGCCCAGTCAGAACCTGTTATCAACTCACCCGGAACTACAGTCTACCTGCCCGTCGTTCATCCCACCTGGAAATAACACGTCGTGCACCAATCGCGGCAACAACATCCATTTCATGCCAACCCTGTCGCCGTTCTGCCACTCAGTCGCCGTCAGTTCGTGAACCTCCAGGTCGCGCCGACGCATCGCCAAGACTCGCCTTCACCGTGCAGTCGTGGGACAGCCACCGCCGCATTGAGCCCAGCGATAGTCATAGTCAACATCACTCCGTCGTCTATGGTGCAGCCTTTTACCAGGCACACCGGTCAGCGACTATCACAGTCACCGTTCTGTGCCTTTCACATTACTCCATGGCTGAAATCGTCCAGTCCAGTCACGCCATCACCAGTCCGTCACGATCCTTTCACTTTCTTTCTTCAGCGACATCGAGCGGTGGAGAGATGATTGTAAGTGTATGTGTCATGTGCAGCGTGTTCAATCAAAAAAGATCACACACAAAAAATGATAAAAGCACACTTATATTTCATTCAACAAAACTCTTAGGATAATTGGATAATCCACACATATACCAAACCCTAATCACATGCTTTGTATATGACAATAATCACACGTAAGGCTCAAACCCTACCTAACGTCTCACGTTTCACCACGAAACCAAAGCTCTGATACCAATTGTTGGCTATTGAATCGTTTGGCTCAGCGTGATCCGTTATGAAACTAGTAAACAATAACAGCAGAACCATGTTTTAACAACCCGAATATTTACAAAATAAGTTTTTACCCATTAATTTCATTTGTCAACCTAACCTCATGACAAAATAATTAATAGTCAATTCCTCTTTAGTCATGCAAATAATAGCAGTGACTCTGATGGGGAGGATACTTATTATTCACACCTAAGTGTACACCATTATTTGATCCAAGTCCGCGACCCAAGCTTATGTGTCTTACAGATGGAGAAGTACACATGCGCCCAGATAACTTTCTACAATCATCAATAACAAGTTTGTACCAGTGAACTGCATATAAACTAATCCGATGGGGAGGAAGGTCTATCCCAACACGCAAGTTCATGTGCATCACATTACAAATAATAATTATTTATTGAAGTCTGTACCAGTGATCCGTGAATAAACTCATCCGATGGGGAGGAAGGTCTATGCCAACACACAAGTTTACTCACATCACTTACAAACCAATAATGGAGGCTGCGGGAATTATTTACTAATCCCCTCTCCCACTTAGAAATTTAACACCGAGAGTTTTTATATGTATATAATATTCAAAAATAAAATAGCAACTTAGCATGCTCCTATTACGGCACATAAGGCAATGAATCACAGAGAATCATGCATAACATATATAACAATAATCAATTATTAAATCAATTATAAACAATTATATATCAGCGAATTCGATTATTCGCCACCAAGCAAAAAAAGGGGCAACGACTCCAGATTATTAAATTTTCAAAAATCTCCAAATTATCAAATTTTCGAAAATATCGATATCGACCATCGATATCGTCGAGATTATCTAAATCGATATCGACCAGATTATCAAATTTTGAAAAATTTCCATATTATAAAAATTTTGAAACTATCGATATCGACCGTCGATATCGTTCAGATTATCGAAATCATTGATATTCTACCAAATTATCAAATTTTCAAAAATTTTCATATTATCAAATTTTCAAAATTTCCAGAATATCAAATTTTCGAAAAACTCCAGATTATCAAATTTTCAAAAATATCCAGATTATCAAATTTTTGAAATTTCCAGATTATTAAATTTTCAAAATTTTCCAAATGATCAAATTTTCGAAACTTCCAGATTATCAAATTTACAAAAATATCCATATTATCAAATTTTCAAAATTTCTAGATTATCAAAATTTTGAAATTTTCAGACTATCTAATTTTCAAAATTTTCCAGATTATCAAATCTTCGAAACTTTCAGATTATCAAATTTTTAAAACTTCCACAGATTATCAAATTTTTAAAACTTCCAGATAATCAATTTTTCGAAAATATCTAAATTATCAAATTTTCAAAAATTTCAGATTATCAAATTTTCAAAATTTTCTAGATTATAAAATCTTCGAAACTTCTAGATTATCAAATTTTAAAAAATATCCAAATTATCAAATTTTCAAAATTTCCAGATTATCAAATTTTCAAAAATTTACAGATTATAAAATTTTCGAAATTTCCACACTATCAAATTTTCAAAATTTTCCAGATTATTAAAAATTTGAAATTTTCAGATAATCAAATTTTAGAAATTTCCAAAATTTCCAGATTATCAAATTTTCAAAAATTTCCAAATTATCAAAATTTCAAAATTTCCAGATTATCAAATTTTCGAAATTTCCAGATTATCAAATTTTCAAAAATTTTCAGATTACCAAAATTTCAAAAATTTCCAGATTATCAAATTTTCAAAACTTCCAGATAATCAAATTTTCGAAAATATCCAGATTATCAAATTTTTAAATATTTTCAGATTATCAAATTTTAGAAATTTTCAAATTATCAAATTTTCAAAATTCCATATTATCAAATTTTCAAAATTCCAGATTATCAAATTTTCGTCGAGTGCCGTCAAACATATAGAGTATTCAACAAGAAACAATAATTTCTAAATCCTAGTCCACGTTTGACACATGTATATGGTATCTGAATAGGGTATATTAGCATAACATGAATACTTAAACCCTTTCACCTTTTGACATAAACCCTAGCCTAACGTTTCACGCTTCACTACGAAACCGAAGCTCTGATACCGATTGTTGGTGTTCAATCATTTGGTTAACGTGAACCGTTTGGGTTCCATATGTTTCTAAATCAGCGGAAGCAAGAAACATAGTAATGTATTACCTTTCACCAGGGTTTGTTAAAGAAGAAGATGAATTCCCGCTGGCAGCCTGCGCAGTATCACCGTTTTGGGAATAACTCTCTTATTTGATCTTCGATTTGAGTGATCTATGCGCCAAAATGATCCTCTCTTCAGTGGCTTTCTAACGGTCCATCACAAGTCTAATTCTAAGTTCTACACGATTTTAGAAAAATTGTGGAAGTTGATGAACAACTGCAGCAAACAACCTTCCAATCTTCTGTTGTATTCCCAAGTTTAATCTTGACGTCGTGTGGGCGACGATCTTCAAGATTTTGTCAATCTGCTATTCCTTAACCCTTTTCACTGTGTTAGGAGTGAATTACTTTTTAATTTTTTTTTTTGTTTTCGGACAGCTGAGATGACTTATATATGAGCTACAGTAGGGACCAGGAGGAGAAATTTGAGTTGAGCCTCCATTGGGCTTAAGTATCCAAGCTTAGCCCAAAGCTTATACTTAAGTCCAACAATAATATATATACCATTAAAATATTATTACTGCACTACCGTTCTAATCTCATAATTACGTTATGGGCTCCTTCTTATTATGAGCCCGTTAGTCTCCCCATGTTTAAGATATACAATGCCCATTAATTAATAAGTTACTAACAACTTCATTAATTAATATCTCATCCGAGAGTATTACCACTCAACCTCATTATCATGCCAAAATAAATCCACCTACAGGGTTTGCATGATAATCCTTATGAGCTCCTCAAGGGAACATCATCAACCTATAACGGACACATATTTCTTCTACAATCAACAGCACAATAGAGACAACAGTATTTCCCAACTCACCAAGTTTGTTGATTTAACTGCATGTAAATCTCACCCATTGATAAATCAAAGATATACATATTGCCCTACATGTCGAGGTTATTGTATAGGGATTAAGAGCACGGACATCCATAATGACAGAGATCAAGTTCTCCTATATAGTCAGTATAAATCGAACTATCTCAAGCGGTCCTGCTCAATACACACGATTACACTAATGTGATTCTATAGTCAAGACAAACTAATACCAAATCACACTACAACCATCCTGATAGAGAGTCTCAGTCTATCTCGATTGTGAGCATCTGTTTATACTTTATAAGGAAATCGGTAATATGATCTTCCGCTTGTTGTCACACAACGTATTATCTACAGTATAAAGTAAGTGGACTATTGCATCGGATATATAAATATATTATAAGATGCAATCATTTGATCATTGATTCTCATTTCAAATAAATTGTTAAAACATTGTTCATACTAAATCTAGACTTTTTGTATACAATCCAACAACTTGAACTCATGCAAATTCATGTAAAATTTCAACAAAACACCAAAAATTCAATACTTCAATTCCAACTAAGAATATGTTTAATCAACTTTCCCAATCTTCACTAAGCATAATTCAATTCAATTCAAAAGTTAAGAAATAAGAAAACATACATTTATCTCCGGACATGGTGTGTTTATGATGTTTGGCAAAAATACCCAAAACTGAGTGGAACAGTATAAAATCGGACTTGAATCCTCTAATTCTTGGACGTGGAAGTGTGTGAAGAGGAAGAATTAAGTGTAGGATGAGTTTAGAGTGAATTTCTTACTGATCGGAACAAGAGCTCGGGGAAAGGTGACGGGAAAATGGTCGAACAGCGCAGAAAAACTGCTTATATTCGCGACTTCCAGACCCAGTTCGACTCGAACTGCGTGGTCGAACTAGGCCTGCTTGGTTGAACTGGGTGTTTGTACGCAGAAACTTGTGTAGTTCGACCAATTTGTCTTAGTCGAACTGCAGTAGGTTGGTCGAACTACACGTTTGTAAACTGAAAATTCTCCCATGCTCAGCTTGACCATAATTCGACCAGTAAGTGTTGGTCGAACCAGATGATTTTGGTCAAATTGACCTTTTGTAAGCTGAATAAACACTTTGTAGTGCAGTTCGACCATAGCTCGACCATAAAATGTTAGTCGAACTACAAAAGTCTGGTCGAACTGTCTTCCGGGCATTTATTTTTCGTGCTTTTCTTCATCCCCTGCAAAACATCAGATTCTAAAACACATCAAGCATCAATTTAAGCAAAATCAATACCTAGAGAACCACTCTTAGACTGTATAAAAATCATGTATGTTACTCCGCTCACACTACAAATTAATAAAACACTACCGAACACTAGGAAAATTGCAAAAAATAGATACATCAAAACCGGTTAAAGTAATATATCGCAAAAAATCAACTCCCCTAGCAAACGTTACAAAGAAAATATTGTACTCTTAGTGCTACGATGAGGTAAGTACATCACACCTAAACACCTTAAATATAAAAATAGATTACTCACGAAATAAGTTAAGTAATAAAACGGGAGGGTAAGCCCCCGACATGCGCTCTTGTTTAACGTCGGAAAGTCACGACAGTACCAACTCAATGTAAGGTATCCGCAAAGACGATGCAAGCATCATCTGAAAACTTATAATGCTTCAATCTATGCCTATTCGCCTCTATTATGTCTCCGTCTTTGTCCATGATCTCAAAACTCCTCCCTCCGCAGGCTTTATGGATAATGAATGGTCTCATCCACTTTGATATCAATTTTCCTGCAAAAAGCTTCAAACGAGAGTTAAAAAGTAATACCTCATCTCCTTTCGTGAACTCTTTATAAGTGATCTTCGAGCCATGTCACTTCTTCATTCTCTCCTTATAGATCACCGAGCACTTGAAAGCTTGATTTTTGAACTCGTCTAGTTGATTGATATGAGTCAACCTCAACTTCTTTTGCTCCTTAAGAGTCAAGTTCATACTTCTAACGGCCTAGAAAGACATGATGAATCTCTACGGGTAAGTGGCACGGCTTCCCATAGATAATTTAATAAGGTGACATGTCTAGCACAGTCTTGTGTGCCATGCGGAACCCCCATAAAACATAATCGAGCTTCATCGCCCAATCCTTTCTATAGGTTCCAAATACCTTCTCCAGGATTTGCTTCACTTGACGGTTAGAGACTTTGGCTTGCCCATTCACATTCGGATGATAGGGTGTAGTAACCATATGCTTAACACTATATTCATTGAGAACTCTCTCAATAAGCTTATTGACGAAGTGTGAACCCTCATCCTCACTAGTGCTCTCAGAACTCCATAGCAGGCAAAATGCTTCTTCAAGAATACAACACCGTCTTCGCATCATTCATGCGAGTAGGAATGATGCTCGCATAATCAATAGTAAGAAGGAAGTAGAGAAATCCATTAGATGGAGGAAAAGGCCCCATAAAATCGAACCCCTATACATCGAAGATCTCTACAACAATGCTCGACTGAAGGGGCATCTCATCCCTTTTACTTATGTTTCCTATCCTTTGACATCACATGTCGCCACATAGGATTCACAATCTTTTAACAAAGAAGGCTAATATAAAGCGGATTGTAGTATCTTTGCTGCAATCTTTTGGGCTCCAAAGTGCTCCCCATAAGGTTATGCATAGCAAAAATCAAGAACACTATCCATCTTCATCTCGGGCACACACCTACGGATGATAGAATTCGTACAGATCTTGTACACAAATGGATTATACCATAGAAAAGTCTCAACATCTCTCTTGAATTTAGTAAGTTCATACCTATTGAGAACTTTAGGAATTTCACCCACTGCAATGTAGTTGACATAATCTGCATACCATGGATCCATTCCTTGAGCAGCTACTACACAAGCTTTCTCTGCACCTTCAGCAAACACTGTCATAGTCTTCTCATTCGAGAACATCTCTTCTATATATATTCAAATGGTTCATCACAATACTCCCTTGTCTCTAACCTTGATAGGTGATCCGCCAAAACATTCTCCAATCCTTTCTTATCTCGGATCTCCATATCAAACTCTTGTAGAAGATGGATCCATCTAATATTCTTGGGCTTTGCTTCCTTCTTCTCCATCAAATACCGGATCGCAGAATGATTCTTGTACACTATTGTCTTCATGCCAACCAAATACTGTCGAAACTTGTTGAATACATACACAACAGCTAAAAACTCCTTTTAAATGACAATATATATCTTTTGGGCTTCAACAAAAGTTTTGCTCGCATAGTAGATGGCGCAGAACTTCTTTTCTCTCAACTGCCCGAGTACCACTCCAAGTGCTAGATCACTTTCATCACACATATGTACAAACGGCTGAGTCCAATCCGGTGTGATCAAGATATGTGTAGTAATAAGCGCCTCTTTTAAAACCTGAAAAGCTATTAAACATTCATCATCAAAAACAAAAGGAACAACTTTTTCTAGTAAATGAGGCAAGGGCTTGGAGTATTTTGAGAAGTTTTAGATAAATCTTCTATACAATCCGGCGTGTTCAAGGAAGGACTGCACTCCCTTCTCATTAGTGGGAGGTGGAAGCTTCTCAATTACCACCACCTTTGCTCGAAAAACATGCAATCGTTTGGCCAAAATATGATGCCCAAGAATGATCCCATCTCTTACCATGAAGTGACATTTCTCCCAATTCAAGACAAGATTAGTTTCTTGACATCTCTTCAAAACAGTAGATATGTTAGATAAATAAATATCAAAGGAGGAATAAAAAATAGAAAAATCATCCATAAACACCTCCATGATCTTTTCTATCAAACCATCAAATATGGTCATCATGCAACACTGAAATGTAGCAGGTGCATTACATAGCCCAAAAGTCATCTTCCTAAAAGCAAAGGTTCCATAAGGGCAAGTAAAAGTAGTCTTTTCTTGGTCCTCGGTAGCAATCATGATTTAATTATAACCTGAGTACCAGTCCAAGAAATAATAAAATTCATACCCGCTAGACGATCTAACATTTGATCCATAAAAGGAAGGGAGAAGTGGTCTTTGCATGTATTTTCATTCAGTTTCCTGTAATCTGTACACACACGCCATCCCGTAGAAATCCTAGTGGTTAATGTCTCTCCATTATCGACTTTCACAATAGTCATGCCCCCTTCTTAGGTACTACATGCAATGGACTCATATGGGGACTATCACTAATTGGATAAATAATTTCTGCATCTAACCACGTTAGGATTTTCTTCCTATTCACATCTTGAATCACGAGATTAACCCTCCACTGATCTGAATACACCCTTTAGCGATCTAGCATCCTTATCTTATGCATGCAATACGATGGAATACTACCTTTCAAATCATCCAGAGACCAACCAATAGCAGACTTATACTTCCTAAGCACATCTAAAAACTCTTCTAGTTGATCATCATTAAGAGAAGAAGATACAATTACCGGATAAGTTTCATTGTCGCCTAGATAGGCATACTTCAAGTGTTCCAGTAGCGGTTTCAACTCCTCCTTCTTTTCATCCTTCGGTGTGCTTTCTCTATTTAATGGGAGGTGTTCATAGTCCACTTAACCTTTTCAAGCCTGGTTCTTATTTATTCATACATGTCATTACCCAAAGCAAGTAAATTTTAAAGAAATTCAATACATACCTCGTTAGAGAGCACATCTAGCTCTGTGGTTGGAAAAGTAAGAGACTCCGCCAAGCATGTCTCCGAGGAATCCTTCGAAAGGATCAAGGACATGTCTTCCTTTACAATCTCCTCCACCACATCAATGCTAAAACATTGTGTCTCCAGAGGCATCTTTATTTATTTGTCGAGGTTGAACAGAACCTCTTCATTAATCATGCAAAGTTTAAGCTCCCCCTTTTTGACATCAATCATAGCTCTTGGTATGGCAAGGAATGGCCTCCCGAAGATAAGAGGGACATTATCCTTGTCATCTTCCATCTCTAGCACAAGAAAATCCATAGGAAAGACAAGCTTCTCCACTTTCACAAGTACATCTTCAATCACACCTTTCGGAAAAGTCATGGACCTATCCACCAACTGTAGAGGCACTGTTGTGAGCGAGCTCCCCCAAACTTAGCTTCTTGAATATAGACAAGGGCATCAAGTTGATGCTTGCACCAAGATCACACAAAGCTTTTCGTGCCGGCCCCTTCCAATTTCACATAGACTTGGATATTTCAACTTAGCTGGCAGCTTCTTCTGAATGATCGAGCTGTAGTTCTCTGACAGATTCACTGTACTACTCCATTCAAACTCCTCTTCTTCAATATAATATCCTCAAGAAATCGGCCATAGTATGTCATCACTATGATTGCTTCGGAAAAATGAATGTTCAAGCTTATCTTGTTCATTATGTCATTAAATCTCTTGAATTTTTCTTCCAATCCCTTCTTCACTAACCTGTAAAGAAACGGAGGAGGTATCATTGTCTTAGGAATTCCCCATTCGTCACGTTCAACCTTCTTCGCCTTGTCTTTTTCGGCTCTTAATCTCTTGGCTCTTTCCTACTTCTTCTATACTATTTGCTCACTATATTGCTCTTGGGATGATACTGGAGTATTCTAAATAACAGGTGTAGCATTCGGTATAGAATCTAGGTTCAACTGATGTAGCTCGACCTTAGTTCGACTAGAATGGTCTGGTCGAACGGGATGTGTTTCTTCGAACTGGTTGCCTAAAAATAGGATCAGCTTGTCTAGTTCAGAGAGTGCTGGTTCGACCGTAGTTCGACTAGAGAGGTCTGGTCAAACTGCAAAGTTTTGGTCGAATTGGGTTCTGTAAGCTGAACTCGATCTTTTGGCTCAACAAGTGCTGGTTCGATCGTAGTTCAACCAGAGAGGTCTGGTTGAACTGGAATGCTTTGATCGAAATGTGAGCCAAAAAATAGAGTATCATTTCTTTATTTTTCCGTAAGTTGCTCGACCATAGTTCGACCAGCATGTCTGGTCGAACTGTGCGAGTCTGGTCGAGCTAGGGCTCTACTTTCATCATTTTCAGCACAGGCTTCATCGGACCTTCGTACTGCATCCCAGACCTCAATGTGATGGCATGGCACTCTTCCGGGTTCATTATACTTTGAGATGGGAAATTTACCTTCTCTATTGTTTGTGTCAACTGATTCACGTTCCCAGCCATCTGCCCTATCAATAAGGATAGGTACTTCATCTGCTTTGACAAATCCTCATGATTTGAGTCAATTTTTGCTTCAAGATGATCCACCCTTGCATCGTTCCTAGCCACATAACGGTTCACCGTATCCTCCAAACCAAGTTTCCCTTCTTCCATCTTAGCACTATGATTAACACCAATAGAAGGTTGCATCACTGTGTTTGGATTGCTCCATGAAAATTCTGGCCTCCTTGGTTGTTGATAGTTACCCGGGGGACCACGATTGTTGTAGTTCTCTTGGTAATTCTTGTTTTCTTGATTGTTCGGATACCTCATTCCTTGAATACTTTGTCCCATGACATAGTTTGCTTCTTCTAATTTCCCTTGGATAGGTCTTTCTTCATCGTCTTCCTGATGCATCATCATTGGTACTCTATGTGACAACTTAGTAATCTACTTCTGCTGATATTCAAGTAGCTTGTTGATATTAGCCAAGCTAGAGACAATCTCATCTTCCTTACTTGACTTTACCATGGTATGTTCAACATGTGCTACCTTTCCAAGGACATAGGTCCCTCTCACTCTATCAGTTGGCTAATCTCTTGAATTCATCGAAATATCTTCAAAGATCTTTTCGCCTCAATGGATGTCTTAGCAAGTAGTGCTCCATTTGATGATGCATCAAGCAGAACACGAGAATCAAAATCCAACCCATTGTAAAAGATACTGATATATTGAGCTTTTGACAATCCATGCTGCTGGTACCTTCTGAGCAAGTCCTTGAATCTGTCCCATGCTTCATGGAATTTCTCATTACTACTGATAGCAAATTGATAGATTTCTTGTTTCATCTTAAACACCTTTGAAGGTGGCATGTATCACTCAGAGAACTTCACTTTCAATTGCTCCCATATGGTACATTCGGCAACACTAAAAGTGTCGTACTAATCTCTCGCTCTTTCAGTAAGCAAAAATTTAAATAAGATGATTCTCCTCGCATCTTCATGAGTTCCTGCATCCTTTTGTGTACTTGTATAACCAAGAAACTTATTAAGATTCTGTTGAGGATCCTCGAAAGTTTTCCCAAAAAAGGAGTTCCTTTCTATCATGCTGATAAGAGCGGGATGAAGATCAAAATCGACATCGGCTCCATGCGTTCCTAACAGCCCCACGTTGCCCTCACCGTTGTTCTTAAAGAGTTCACAGATGGCAACATTGTCCGGATTTGGCCTTTCTAGACCGGCCATGTTGACTGCTTCTGCTTCCGACTTGTCTTCGATTGCTGCTTCAATCATTTCCTAGTTCAGTGCTTCAACATCAACTCCTAGATCAAGAGTCATAGTTGCTTCCACATTCTTATTCTTCTTTTTCTTTGCCTTCTTCTTCCTTGATGATGCTCCAATTTCCGAATCAAAAGGTATTAGTGGTGCTCCCTTTGACCTAGTGTGCATACACCTAAGAAAAATTAAGTGTTAGAAATTAAAGACATGTATGGAGTAGTTTAAATTAAAATAAAAACAATAAAACTGATAAGGACAGCCGTCCCCAACAACGGTGTCAGAAACTTGATGGGCGTTTTCTAAATATAATAATCCCCAAGTATGAAGAATGTGATTGTAGCTTAGATAAGCGACCAAGTTATATTATCTAACCCAAAGGACGATTGGTTATCAATTTATTATTACCTAAATTAAAAGAAACTAATGTTTGGCAATTTAAGTGGAGAGTAATGTTTAATCTAACAGATAAAATAATTACATAAAATAAAATAATGACTGTAGAGAATAAACGAGAGTTGACAAGTGAGAAGATAGGTAGCTCTTCGGGCCATCCAGTTTCACTAATTAATCTCCCTTCCATGTGACAATGTCCGACTCTGCCTTGTGGAATGTTGTCGCATTACTAAATCATGCAAATCTACTCTATAGACACAAGTAAACAAATGTGTAGCGCGTGTGAATTAAGTCGGAGCAAGAACATAACTACACCCTCTTTTCTAGGTACTATCAGTATCAATTATTTCATGTGCACTAAGTACTCTAACCCGATATGATCTCCCTTTATAGGTACTATGTAATTATCCTCTTTATCCGGCTTACTAACCCGAATTCAATTCAATTAATAAGTATTCATATAAGATAGTTCTAATGAAACTTTGGAGTACCCTCACTTAGAATCATAACATAAAATCCTGCTCAGCAATGAACGCACTCAATCAATAACCATGATATGTATTTAGACTCTACATAACAGTTAATGATGCACAAAATAACTCTGAGTATGAATTAAAAATGCATTGTCTTATACAAAATAAATCCACAAGTAGTGTTGTATGGAGTATACACACGGATGTTCAATTAACTAGATAAAAACCTTTATAAACCCTAGAACTACCAAAGCGGTTCTAGCCCATGATGTTTCGACGAACCTTCATGGTGATTGGATAGATCTTACCCATAGTCTTGAAAATTACAAGAAAGATTAAGTTACGAAGTAAACCCTAGATGTGGGCGCCATCGCTTCAAGCTCCGTCTTGAATCTTCACTTGGTTCTCACTTGATTCACTGCTCGAATATCTCTCTATAGCTCCTGCGGATGGAGTCAGGGTTTGGATGTGGTGTAGGATGGATGTGGAATCTAAATCTCTTATATATGTGATCGACATCCTTTTTTATATTTGTAAGTTCTCCTTATGGACCTGTTGATGAGCGTTTTCTCAACATAAAATTAATCCCCAAGTATGAAGAATATCAATTGTAGTTTTGATAGGCAACCAAATGATTATCGAACTCAAGGGATAGATTATTATTAATTTAATTAAGATCTAATTTATTAAGACTATTAAAGCAATATGATTGTGAAGATTAAGTAACTAAGTAACGAATAATTTAAATAACAATTAAAATAATAAGCAGTAGAGATAATACGACTATGATCAAGTGAGGAATTAGGTAGTTCTTCGGGTCATCTAGTTTTATTCATTAATTTCTAATCCATGTGTTGATGTCCGACACTGCCTTGTGGTTTATGGACGCATCATTAAACCATGCAAGTTCACTCTATAAACACAAGCAAACAAGCGTATGACATGTGTGAATATCCTCAGAGCAAGAGATATAATTCACCCCCTTTCTAGGTACTATCAGTATCAATTATTTCCCGTGCACTTAGTACTCTAACCCGATATGATCTCCTTTTATAGGTACTATGAAGTTATACTCCTTATCCTACTTATTATCCCGAATATTATTCAATTAACAAGTATTTATATAAGATAGTTCTAATAAGACTTTGGAGTCCCTTCTCTTAAAATTATAACATGTAATCCTGCTCAGCAGTGAACGCACTCAATCAATAACCAAGATATGTATTCTGACTCTACATAACAGTTAATGATGCACAAAACGACTGTGAGTATGAATTAAAAAGCATAGTCTTATATAAAATAAATCACAAATAGTGTTGTATGGAGTTTACACATGAAAGAAAAATTAACTCGAAAAACCTTCATAACCCTAGAACTACCGAAGCGGTTCTAGCCCATGATTGATCTAGGAACAATCATGGTGGTTGGTAGGATCTTACCCATAATCTTGAAAATTACAAGATAAATTAAAAGGAGAAGTAAACCCCAGATGCGGGCGCCGTCGTGACCATCTCCGTCTTGAATCTCCACTTGATTCCCACTTTGTTCGACAGACGAACCTCTCTCCACAGCTCTGTAGATGAGTTAGGGCTTAGATGTGGTGTAGGATGGATGTGGAATCTAACTCCCTTCTTCATGAGCTCTGCATCCCTTTTTATACTTGTAAAGTGCTCCTCACGGACCTTTAATGGGCTTTTACTTGAGACACACGTCAAATTTGGTAAAAGAAACTCAGAATTACCAAAAATAGAATCAGCTCAATTCTGCTCGACCAAACCTCCATTGGTTGAGCAAGACCTCTTGGTCAAATGCCGGTCGAACAACCTTTCTGTAAGATTCTGGACATTTTGTTCGACCAGTCTTCTCCCGTGTGACCAAAATGATTCTGGTCGAACGGACTCCCTTGGTTGAGCAATGCTTCTGTAAGTTTTTGGGCATTTTGTTCGACTTGGCCACCTTGTTCAACCACAATAATGATGGTCGAACAAGCCTCTGAAGTCGAACAGCCTTCGAGAAATGCCTCAAAAATTGTGCCTTCCAATTTGGAGCCCTTAAGACCTGCTTTCCTGTATAAATACGCTAAAAAACCTCAATAGCCTCTGATACATGGATTTTTCATAAACAACCCGATTTATATTGATAATAGACCAAATCGTACTCAATTTCCACACAAATCAGAGCCCAAAACATGTGACTTTACACTCTCAACAAACATCCAAACTTACATGTTGCTCGTCCCGAGGCAACGATCAAATCAAAACTAGAGAGTGTAATCACAATATCCTTATAACAAGCACAACCTATTCTAACACATGCAATTGTATCAAATCAAAACATGAAATCCATCATACTCTTCATTCATGCACAAACATCAATTAATCACAATACTTCTATGAGTGCTAAGTCATCTAGCTCACGGATAAGTTTTTGCTCTCGCTCTCAAGTGTAAAAGATGTACACTTTACGGGTTAGTATATACACTTAAATTCAATTCATATACTCGTGTTACCATAAGCTTGACAAGGGTCTAAAAAATCCATATATAATCGTTTCAATACTAGGATCACAAAGGACTTGTCTTATGGGTTGTAATGTTGGCTCTTTGGTAAAGGTAGGAGAATTTGGGTAAAAATGACTAATTCACTAGTAGAGAATTACCTTGGAGTTTTTCTTTTCATAAAACAGCTTAATTTCCTTGCTCCATCATCATTCTCATGATCCTTGCGATTCATCGGCGCCTTCCTTTCTTTTGAATCAACATCTTCTTTCTTCAAAGCTCAAGAGTACCAATTTCGGGCACTACTCTTCTAAGCAGTCGGGGTACCAGTTTCAGCCACTACCCCTAAACAAGATTTAACCACAATCTTTTAAACTTATGACTTGGCAAAGTTTTCTTTCCCTCTTTAATTTCATCACTTAGCATACCATTCACCTTAACTCTGTTGGATTGTATACTAAAATCCTAGCTTTTTGTATGAACAATGTTTAGATAATATTTGAAATGAGAATCATGTGATCAAACATTTGCAATTAAGTTATTGCAAAAGTCCATTTACTTTATACTATGGATAATGTGGTGTACGGAGTCACACGGAAGATCATATTATCGGCATCTTATAAAGTATAAACAGATATTCACAGCCGAAATAGACGGGGACTATCTATTGGTAGTCATGGTGTACTGCCTGCGATGTGTTGGCTTAGGGGACAAGATAACTAACTTGTCATGCAACTCATCATCTAATTGCCTACTTGTTAACCAAGTCAATTCTAATTTTGGCAAATTTTTTTATTTCCTTATATATAATTACTATAATTGTTTTATTTGTCAATTATTATTTTATATTTGTAATGAAAGTGCTATTTGATTTACTGTCTTATTTGTCGTAATAATAGCATGTTTATTTGCATTATTATATATGTTATATTGTATGCATTCATAAACCCTCTTGTTAAATAACTAAGTGGGAGATGGATTGGTCATGATCCCGCGGCCTCTATTGTTGATTTATTAAGTGATGCAAGTAAGCTTATGAGTCAGTTTTAGTGACTTCCTCCCCAACGGATGAGTTTTATTTGTGGATTACTGGAATAAATTTCATTAAATAATTATTATTTGTAATGTGATGCAAGTAAGCTTATGAGTCGGCTATAGTGCCTTCCTTCCCAACGGATGAGTTTTATTTGCGGATCACTTGTACAAATTAATAATTGATGGTTAAAGGAAATTATTTGAGGGCATGTGGACTTCTCCAACTGTAAGCATACAAGCTTGGACAATGTACTTAGTATCAATAATGGTATACACTTAGGTGCAATTAATATGTATCCTCCCAACGGAGTCACTGTTATTAAATTGCGTGGCTAAAGGACACCCGACTATTAATCATTGAGTCATAAGGTTAATTTGACATATGGAATTAAGGTAAAACCTTCTCTTGCGAATGTTAGGATTTGTATGCGTCCACACTAACATGGCATGCAAATTCACGGTGCTTGAGATGTCGGAGAAATTATTTTATATTGTTTTGTGGAAATCAATATAAATTTTAAATTCGAAGTGTTTGATCGTTGTATTTGTTTACTTGATTCTCAGGATTTTTGAATGTTTTATTTCACTTATTGTTAACTAAAATAAAACATATTTACTGGTCCATAATTAGATTATTGATAAGAATCTTGGTTTTAATTCTTACTGCTTAGGAAAATAAAAATGTGTTCTCACTAAGGATGCCCTCTAGTGCTTATTAAAGTCTCTAGTGAAGAGGTGCAAGGTTCATAGAAATATGATGGTCTCAGCGACTCTTCGGATACATGAGAAAGTAAGAAAGGCATGAGATCATGGTTAATTTGTGAATAAATTGGAAATACTTGGAATAGAAATTGAAGGGGAAACCTAGGTCAATTATTCTCCATTGTTCGCCTTAATATTTTGAGAAAGTTCCACCTGAAATACAAAAGGTTGTAAAGGTTGTATATGGTGGGAAACTTCTGACAAAATAAGTAGTGAAGGAAACCAATTTCATCAGGAGGTGAACAAGGTTAGTTTCTTATTCACTAGTTGTTGAAGCATGATTAGTGATGGCGTCTGCTGACACGTTGTGTGTAGTTATCGGAATCACTAAATGTTTATAACTAAGTGATGATGAGATTACTATGTACATGGGTAATGCTACAAGAATAGTGGTTGTTGCAGTGGGAGTTGTTTATTTATCTTATGATATGAATAAACATTTGATTTTGAGAAATTGTCTTTACATACGTTTTCATAGAAAGAATTTTATTTTGGTTTCTATGCATTTATGGATAGATACTCTGTTGCATCTAAATGACATGATCATTATAATGTAGGATGAAGCTATAATCTATTATGGTACATTAGTGACAATTTGTACACTCTTAATCATGTTTATTCTATGGATACAACAAATAGTAATTAATAATAAGTCTTCTAATCATAAATAAGAGAAATGAACCTTTGGATATGAACCAAACATGCTTTTGGCATCTAAGAGTAAATCATATTAACTTGAGTAAGATTCAAAAGTAGATAGCTGATGAACCATTGGGTTTATCGGAAGTGGAAACTATCAAACTTGTTAGTCTTACTTGGAAGTCAATATGATTATTTGCCTTTTCAAGGCAAAGGGGTATAAAGCCATGTAAAGATATATTGGAAATGGTTCATTCTGATTTATGTTGTCCTAAGATTATCCCAGCGAGAGGTAGTTATGAATATTCGATGATAATTCTAGATACCGATATATTTATTTGATGCACTGCAAGTCTGAGTACATGATTAAATCAAGGAGTACATGGCTGATGCGGTGAAGCTTCATGGAAAATATATCAAGTCATAACGATTTAATCGTGGTGGCGAGTACCTCTTAGGATAGTTTAGGATCTATTTATTTGAGAATGAGATTGAATCTTACACCGGGCAAACCCCAGCTAAAAGGTAGGGCAGAAAGAAAGAATATGACTCTTATGAAAAATGTTAGATAGATGATGAATTATTTAGAATTACTAAATTTATTTTATGGGTAAGCTCTAGAAACAGAATGTCATATGATATTTGTCTGTTTGTGGGATATCCTAGAAAATTAAAGGGTGGTTTATTTAAATGTCCAAAAGATTAGAAGGTGATTGTTAACATGAATACTAGATTTTTGGAAAGGGGCTATGTAATAAATCACAAAAACCATGCATAAAATGTTCTTAAAAGTGTGAGAAGGGTAAACACAAATTTTAGTACCTATAGTACAAGAGGATATACCACAAGTAAACTGCATCGTGTGTCACATCTGATACACAATTGCATGTAGTGCCCTGTCGTAGTGGGAGCGTTGTTTGACAACACGATGGATTTATGTTTTGGGAAAGTCATGAGACTTGGTCCCTGGTAAACATAAAATCGACCCATGTACATGACGAAGCACTACATGATCGAAATGC
Source organism: Pogostemon cablin (assembly GCA_023678885.1). Lineage (NCBI taxonomy): Eukaryota > Viridiplantae > Streptophyta > Magnoliopsida > Lamiales > Lamiaceae > Pogostemon > Pogostemon cablin. The sequence continues at coordinate 7,887,527 of CM043008.1, read as the reverse complement.
AGAGTCTTAGTAAGTTGCAATGATTTCTGAAATAGAATCTATGGATTCAAAATCTACTCTGGGAGCTTGTAGAACCATCAAATGGTGTAAAAGCCATTGAATGTAAGTGACTGTACAATGAATCAACCAAAGTGATTCATTGCATAGAGCTAAGATCATTTCAAGTGTAAGCTTAAAAGTGTCCATCAATGGACTAAAGCAAGCTTTTAGATCATGAAACATCCATTTTAATAAGGAAATCCAGTCGTATGGATTTAATCAATGCTCGGATGGATCTTGTGTATTGAAAAGAGTGACGGAAATGTGGTGGTATTTCTTGTATGTATGTAGATGGTATCTTGCTCATTGGAGAAATGAAACAGTATTGTCGGGCGTATGAGTATGTTTAATAAAGCGGTAAGAAATGAAGGACTTAAGAAAAGCAAAATATATTCTTGCGATCTACAAATAAGGATCACAAGAAAGGATGTTGTGCTTATCTCAAGTTTCATGAAGTGATACAATCCTTACTCTTTTTAGCATGTGACTTTATTTAATGACTTGTGTCTTAAGACACGAAAGTAGATAAAATAGATAAAGGCGATTCCTCATGCTTCGACAATAAGGAAGCTTAATCTATGGAATGTTATGCACGAGATTGGATATCTGTTTTGCCAATGGCATAGTCAGTGGGTATCAAGGTAACCCGGAACAAGAATATTGAATTTTGGTAAGACATATTTGAAGTGCCTGAGAAGGACTGTAAATTATATGTAGGCTTGCCGGACATATTCATTACTTCTTGACGGTTACTTAGATTCGGATATTCAAATCATGGGACGGCAGTAAATCCACCTCAAGGTTATGTGTTTAAAATGGGAAGTAGATCCATAATATGGAGGGGTATTATATAAAAATATATTTCGGACTCCACCATGAAAAATTGATAATATTGGAGCCTTGTGGCAGCCAAAGTATCTATATGGTTCTAGAAACTTCATAATGGACTTAGATGTGATTCTGAGTTTGTCCAAGGTCATCACAATTTATTGTGATAATAATGGTGCAGTTGCAAACTTGAGGAATCATGAGCCCATAAGGCACTTAAACACATTGAGAGCCAGTACTACTTGATACGAGAAATTGTATAATGATGGGAAGGTTGTTGTCACCTAGATTGTATCGGATGATAACCTAGTCAATCCTTTTACAAGGACCTTAAGGCGAAAGCTTTTAATAGTAAAGTAGTGGGAGTAGCAATCAGACGTATGACAGCAGACATGGCAGCATAGCCTTTTAGAGTAAGTGGGAGATTGTTGGATTATATACTGAAAGTCTAGCTTTTGTATGAACAATGTTTAGAGAATATTCGAAATGAGAATCATTTGATCGAATGTTTGCGATTATATTGTTGCAAAATTTCATTTACTTTATACTGTAGATAATGTGGTGTGCGGCGTCACACGGAAGATCTTATTATCAGCCCCTTATAAAGTATAAACAGATATTCACAACCGAGATTGAAGGGGACTATCTATCGGTATGGTTGTAGTGTGATTTGACATTCACCGGTCTTGACTATAAAATTGCACTAAAGCGCTTTGTGTGTATTGAATAGGACCGTTATTGAGATCGTTTTGGTTTATACTGACTATGTAATAGAACTTGATCTCTGTTATTATGGATGTACGTACTTTTAATCCCTATACAATAACCTCGACATGTAAGCCAGTATTTATTTCCTTGATTCATCAATGGGTGAGATTTAATTATTAAATCAATATGCTCGGTGAGTTAAGAGATGATGCTTTCTCTATGGTATGTTGTTGATTGTAGAAAGAATCTGTGTCCTAACGGAATTGGTTGATGATGTCCCCTTGAGGAGCTCATAATGATTATCATGTAAACTCTGCAGGTGGATTTATTCAGGCATGATAATAAGGTTGAGTGGTACTACTCTCGGTAATATATTAATTAATAGAGTTGTAAGTAACTTAATTAATTAATTGGCACTAAATCTTAAATACGGAGAGACTGACGGGCTCATAATAAGAAGGAGCCCATAACGTAATTTGGGATTAGGGTGGCAGTGCAATAATACTTCTCTAGTGGAATGATTTATTATTATAGGACTTAAGTATAAGTTTTGGGCTAAACTTGGATGCTTAAGCCCAATGGAGGCTCAAACCCTAATTTCTCCTCCTGGTCCCTGTTGTAGCCTATATAATAGCCAATCTCATCAATTCGGATATCAGAATCATGCCTAAACATGTGAAAGACATATTAGGATTGTAGACTGAGATCGTCTTGTAGATCGTTGCCCACACAATGTCATGACATGGCTTAGGAATACAATAGAAGACTAGAAGGTCGTTTGATGATTCTGTCCATCAACTTCACCGATTATTCTAAAATCTTATGTAAGTCCAAACTCTGCGTGTGATACACTGTTCGAAAGCCATGGAAGATATGGTCGTTTTGGCATGTAGATCACTCGAATCGGATATCAGATGAGAGAGTTATGCCCAAAACAGTGAGGCTGCGCAGGCTGCCGGCGAGAATTCCTTTTCTTCAACATATCCTGGTGAAAGGTAATTCGATTCTACACTTCTGCTTCTGCTGCTTTAGAATTGCATGGAACCCTAATATTTCATGTTAACCGAATTATCGAATGCCAACAATTGGTATTAGAGCGAAGGTTCTAAGGCTAAACGTGACATGTTGGGCTAGGGTTTATGTGAATTGTGTGATTTATTTTGCATAAGGATCGCATGTTAGTAGGGGTTTTGGTTTTATGAATTCAATCTATGATATCCCTATGAGAATTCTTTCGTGATTATCGGTGAAAGTGTTTATGTATGATCATCAAAACCTATTCACACATGCTGCTTCACGATAACCCTATACATGCTCTCGACAGGCCCCGTTGGCTATGATTGTAAACGACATCTCACACACGAACACCACGCGGCTGATCACGGTGAAAGTTGAAAGCGGTGGTTGGTGGCGTGTTAGAAAGCAGAGTCGGAACGGAGGCTATTTTCGATCTGATAGTTGCTGCCATGGCAATGAGATTAAGTGGTGTTAAAGGGTTGCATCTGTAAATTGAACTGGGCCAAAACATTCCAGCACAATTACATTCCCTGGTGAAAGCCTCTCGATCGAAGTCTTGCAATATGGCACGTGGATGATGGTATGATTGAAGGAGTCACGATGGGATGCCGGAAGAAGTGGCGACGTTGACTTCCTATAGTCGACGACAGTACATCGATATCAGGCGTATATGAGGATCACGTTGCATGGATGATGATCCAGCGGCGCAAGCTGCTAGGTTATTGCCGGGTTGCGACTAGTTCTGGAAGGTGTCGAGTTCGACTGGAGAGAAAGTCAGCTGATTGCAGGTGATGGTCGCTGGCAGGCTGCCGATTGCGTACTGGGCTGTCGGCGGATTCTGCTGGTGCAAAAATTGGTAGAGTCGGCAGTGCTATCAGTGGTTGCATGTGGTGGCTAGGGCTCACGTGATTTTGGCTGGGCTTGATCGTGGAGGATGCTGAAGATGATGGCTGTGGGAGAAACCGGATGAAGGCGTTCAGGCGACAGCGGTTGGGCTGCTCGCGGCATATTCGACAGACTCCCTGGCATTTCAAGCGTGTCCAGTCGACGACCAACGAGCATTTCCGAGCGGGTCATATGGTATTCCGGTCGAGCCTGCAGCGTGATTGATGTGCTGATTTGATTCCCGGCAAGCCTCGCGAATTTTCGATCGAGTCCAGCCATGGTGAGGTTTTGATTGAGTCATGATTTCTTGCTGGGCGTGCCTACATCTGTTTTCGAATGGGCTCACTGATTTCTCAACGACGGTGTGCTGGTGTCGGGATGATGAACGACGGCGCTGGAGCTGCGATGGGGAGCGTTGCTGTTTGGCTCATGGGCAATTGGCTGGGGAGCGGACTGTTTTGTCAGTCTGACCAGCTGATGTGTTATGCCGGAAAGGGATAAGGTAGATATTGAACCTGGCCAACGGCGGGAGGGCAGTTGTATGATAGGAAATTGTTGCGCATGGCGTGAAGCATATGCTGGAAGCGGACCACCGGTCGCACGACCTTAAGTGATGGTGGCAGCACGAGCAGCCGGGAGACAGAAACCTGACGTAGTGTGTGGAAGGTGTGGTCGGCACAATGCCTTCAAGTTGCGGCACGAATCGTGCAGCGACCAGCGCTAATGGAGGTTTTTCAGCGGACAACAGATTGACATGGCAGCGGCTGTGAACTCAGTTGAGTGTTGGGAGTCCAGCGTAGGTCAGTCTTCCGGTGGGCAGTCAGCCGGATGGAGTGGCGCTGGTACCCATGGTGTACTGCCTGCGATGTGTTGGCTCAGGGGACAAGATAACTAACTTGTCATGCAACTCATCATCTAATTGCCTACTTGTTAACCAAGTCAATTCTAATTTTGGCAATTTTTTTATTTTCTTATATATAATTACTATAATTGTTTTATTTGTCAATTATTATTATATATTTGTAATGCAAGTGCTATTTGATTTACTGCCTTATTTGTCGTAATAATAGCATGTTTATTTGCATTATTATATATGTTATATTGTATGCATTCATAAACTCTCTTGTTAAATAACTAAGTGAGAGATGGATTGGTCATGATCGGCCTCTATTGTTGATTTATTAAGTTATGTAAGTAAGCTTATGAGTCGGTTTTAGTGTCTTCCTTCCCAACGGATGAATTTATTTGTGGATTACTGGAATAAATTTCATTAAATAATTATTATTTATAATGTGATGCAAGTAAGCTTATGAGTCGGCTATAGTGTCTTCCTCCCCAACGGATGAGTTTTATTTGCGGATCACTTGTACAAATTAATAATTGATGGTTAAAGGAAATTATTTAAGGGCGTGTGGACTTCTCCAACTGTAAGCATACAAGCTTGGACAATGTACTTAGTATCAATAATGGTATACACTTAGGTGCAATTAATATGTATCCTCCCAACGGAGTCACTGTTATTAAATTGTGTGGCTAAAGGACACCCGACTATTAATCATTGAGTCATAAGGTTAATTTGACATATGGAATTAAGGTAAAACCTTCTTTTGCGAATGTTAGTGTTTGTATATGTCCACACTAACATGGCATGCAAATTCACGGTGCTTGAGATGTCGGAGAATTTATTTTATATTGTTTTGAGGAAATCAATATAAATTTTAAATTCGAAGTGTTTGATCGTTGTATTTGTTTACTTGATTCTCAGGATTTTCGAATGTTTTATTTCATTTATTGTTAACTAAAGGAAAACATATTTACTGGTCCATAATTAGATTATTGATAAGAATCTTGGTTTTAATTCTTACTGCTTAGGAAAATAAAAATGTGTTCTCACTAAGGATGCCCTCTAGTGCTTATTAAAGTCTCTAGTGAAGAGGTGCAAGGTTCATAGAAATATGATGGTCTCAGCGACTCTTCGGATACATGAGAAAGTAAGAAAGGCATGAGATCATGGTTAATTTGATGAATAAATTGGAAATACTTGGAATAGAAATTGAAGGGGAAACCTAGGTCAATTATTCTCCATAGTTCGCCTTAATGTTTTGAGAAAGTTCCACCTGAAATACAAAAGGTTGTAAAGGTTGTATATGGTAGGAAACTTCTGACAAAATAAGTAGTGAAGGAAACCAATTTCATCAGGAGGTGAACAAGGTTAGTTTCTTATTCACTAGTTGTTGAAGCATGATTAGTGATGGCGTCTGCTGACACGTTGTGTGTAGTTATCAGAATCACTAAATGTTTATAATTAAGTGATGATGAGATTACTATGTACATGGGTAATGCTACAAGAATAGTGGTTGTTGCAGTGGGAGTTTTTTATTTATCTTATGATATGAATAAACATTTGATTTTGAGAAATTATTTTTACATACGTTTTCATAAAAGAATTTTATTTTGGTTTCTATGCATTTATGGATAGATACTCTGTTGCATCTAAATGACATGATCATTATAATGTAGGATGAAGCTATAATCTATTATGGTACATTAGTGACAATTTGTACACTCTTAATCATGTTTATTCTATGGATGCAACAAATAGTAATTAATAATAAGTCTTCTAATCATAAATAAGAGAAAGGAACCTTCGGATATGAACCAAACATGCTTTTGGCATCTAAGAGTAAATCATATTAACTTGAGTAAGATTCAAAAGTAGATAGCCGATGAACCATTGGGTTTATCGGAAATGGAAACTATCAAACTAGTTAGTCTTACTTGGAAGTCAATATGATTATTTGCCTTTTCAAGGGAAAGGGGTATAGAGCCATGTAAAGATATATTGGAAATGGTTCATTCTGATTTATGTTGTCCTAAGATTATCCCAGCGAGAGGTAGTTATGAATATTCTATGATAATTCTAGATACCGATATATTTATTTGATGCACAGCAAGTCTGAGTACATGATTAAATCAAGGAGTACATGGCTGATGCGGTGAAGCTTCATGGAAAATATATCAAGTCATTACGATTTAATCGTGGTGGCGAGTACCTCTTAGGATAGTTTAGGAGCTATTTATCAGAGAATGAGATTAAATCTTACACCGGGCAAACCCCAGCTAAAAGGTAGGGTAGAAAGAAGGAATATGACTCTTATGAAAAATGTTAGATAGATGATGAATTATTTAGAATTACTAAATTTATTTTATTGGTAAGCTCTAGAAACAGAATGTCATATGATATTTGTCTGTTTGTGGGATATCCTAGAAAATTAAAGGGTGGTTTATTTAAATGTCCAAAAGATTACAAGGTGATTGTTAACATGAACACTAGATTTTTGGAAATGGGCTATGTAATAAATCACAAAAACCATGCATAAAATGTTCTTAAAAGTGTGAGAAGGGTAAAAACAAATTTTAGTACCTATAGTACAACAGGATATACCACAAGTAAACTGCATCGTGTGTCACATCTGATACACAATTGCATGTAGTGCCCTGTCGTAGTGGGAGCGTTGTTTGACAACACGATGAATTTATGTTTTGGGAAAGTCATTAGACTTGGTCCCTAGTAAACATAAAATCGACCCATGTACACGACGAAGCACTACATGATCGAAATGCAGAGTCTTAGTAAGTTGCAATGATTTCTGAAATAGAATCTATGGATTCAAAATCTACTCTGGGAGCTTGTAGAACCATCAAATGGTGTAAAAGCCATTGAATGTAAGTGACTGTACAATGAATCAACCAAAGTGATTAATTACATAGAGCTAAGATCATTTCAAGTGTAAGCTTAAAAGTGTCCATCAATAGACTAAAGCAAGCTTTTAGATCATGAAACATCCATTTTGATAAGGAAATCCAGTCGTATGGATTTAATCAATGCTCGGATGGATCTTGTGTATTGAAAAGAGTGACGGAAATGTGGTGGTATTTCTTGTATGTACGTAGATGGTATCTTGCTCATTGGAGAAATGAAAGAGTATTGTCGGCGTATGAGTATGTTTAATAAAGCGGTAAGAAATGAATGACTTGAGAAAAGCAAAATATATTCTTGCGATCTATAAATAAGGATCACAAGAAAGGATGTTGTGCTTATCTCAAGCTTCATGAAGTGATACAATCCTTACTCTTTTTAGCATGTGACTTTAACTAATGACTTGTGTCTTAAGACACGAAAGTAAATAAAATAGATAAAGGCGATTCCTCATACTTCGGCAATAAGGAAGCTTAATCTATGGAATGATATGCACGAGATTGGATATCTGTTTTGCCAATGGCATAGTCAGTGGGTATCAAGGTAACCCGGAACAAAAATATTGAATTTGGTAAGACATATTTGAAGTGCTTGAGAAGGACTGTAAATTATATGTAGGCTTACCGGACATATTCATTACTTCTTGACGGTTACTTAGATTCGGATATTCAAATCATGGGACGGCAGTAAATCCACCTCAAGGTTATGTGATTAAAATGGGAAGTGGATCCATAATATGGAGGAGTGTTATATAAAAATATATTTCGTACTCCACCATGAAAAATTGATAATATTGGAGCCTTGTGGCAGCCAATGTATCTGTATGGTTCTAGAAACTTCATAACGGACTTAGATGTGATTCTGAGTTTGTCCAAGGTCATCACAATTTATTGTGATAATAATGGTGCAGTTGCAAACTTGAGGAATCATGAGCCCATAAGGCACTTAAACACATTGAGAGCCAGTACTACCTGATACGAGAAATTGTATAATGAGGGGAAGGTTGTTGTCACCTAGATTGCATCGGATGATAACCTAGTCAATCCTTTTACAAGGACCTTAAGGCGAAAGCTTTTAATAGTAAAGTAGTGGGAGTGGCAATCAGGCGTATGACAGCAGACATGGCAGCATAGCCTTTTAGTGTAAGTGGGAGATTGTTGGATTATATACTGAAAGTCTAGCTTTTTGTATGAACAATGTTTAGAGAATATTCGAAATGAGAATCATTTGATCGAATGTTTGCGATTATATTGTTGCAAAAGTTCATTTACTTTATACTGTAGATAATGTGGTGTGCGGCGTCACACGAAAGATCATATTATCAGCCCCTTATAAAGTATAAACAGATATTCACAACCAAGATAGAAGGGGACTATCTATCGGTATGGTTGTAGTATGATTTGACATTCGTCGGTCTTGACTATAAAATTGCACTAATGCGCTTTGTGTGTATTGAATAGGACCGCTATTGAGATCGTTTTTGTTTATACTGACTATGTAATAGAACTTGATCTCTGTTATTATGGATGTACGTACTTTTGATCCCTATACAATAACCTCGACATGTAAGCCAATATTTATTTCCTTGATTCATCAATGGGTGAGATTTAATTATTAAATCAATATGCTCGGTGAGTTAAGAGATGATGTTGTCTCTATGGTGTGCTGTTGATTGTAGAAAGAATCCGTGTCTTAAAGGAATTGGTTGATGATGTCCCCTTGAGGAGCTCATAATGATTATCATGTAAACCCTGCAGGTGGATTTATTCCCGTCATGATAATAAGGTTGAGTGGTATTACTCTCGGTAAATATATTAATTAATGGAGTTGTCAGTAACTTAATTAATTAATGGGCATTGAATCTTAAACACGGGAAAACTAACGGGCTCATAATAAGAAGTAGCCCATAACGTAATTTGGGATTAGGGTGACAGTGCAATAATACTTCTTTAGTGGAGTGATTTATTATTATTGGAATTAAGTATAAGTTTTGGGCTAAACTTGGATGCTTAAGCCCAATGGAGGCCCAAACCCTAATTTCTCATACTTGTCCCTGTTGTAGCCTATATAATAGCCAATATCATCAATCTGAATATCAGAATCATGCCTAAACACGTGAAAGATAGATTAGGGTTATAAACTGAGATCGTCTTGTAGATCGTTGCACACACAACGACAAGACGTGGCTTAGGAATGCAACAGAAGACCGGAAGGTCATTTGCTGATTCTATCCATCAACTTCACCAATTTTTTAAAATCGTGTGTAAGTCCAAACTATGTATGTGATATACTGTTGGAAAGCCACGAAAGAGATGGTCATTTTAGCATATAGATCACTCAAATTGGATATCAGATGAGAGAGTTATGCCCAAAACAGTGAGGCTGCACAGGCGGCCACCGAGAATTCCTTTTCTTTAACATACTCTGGTGAAAGGTAATTCGATTCTACACTTATGCTTCCGCTGCTGTAGAATTTCATGGAACCCTAATGGTTCACGTTAACCAAATTATCGAATGCCAACACAAACGACAACTTAGGACCTTTAGACTGCATTCCATTGCGCAATGGAACAACAGTTACTTTGTCAAACCCTTCTTCAACCTCTACTCTTTCCTCTTGTTGACGTAGACAGAGCATAAGCAAATCAAAGATCTTTTGTCTATCTTCTAGTTCCTTCTTCATCTCTTCTTTTGCTTCTCCAACTCTTCAAACAAATTCTTGGATTCATGGAAAGTTTTGATTGAAGTAGATTATGTGTTCTCTTGATGAGTTTGATATGAATTTCCATTATAAGCACAAGACCATTCATCTTCATATCTGACTTGATTGTAATATTGAGAATGAACTTCATTCATTGGAAATCATAACAATAATACCTCACATCCATTTAATATAGAGGAGGAACTATAACATTCTGATTTCCATAGAATTCCATCTCTTGTACCTCGGAAAATAATTCAGAGTCAGAATATGTTCAAATAAATAAATAAAAATAAAAATAAAGCAATAACAAATCCTAATAAAAATTGATAAAAAATAATTTAGTGTCTCCTATTTAAACAATCTAATCCCTGGCCAATAACGCCATGTGCTTGTTCAACTTTTTTCATATGTCCCCAAGTGTAGGGAATTAATTGTAGCTTAGCGTGTGACCAAGTAAAAATACCGAATCCAAGTGATTAGCGCTAAATAAGATACACACTAACTAATTCGTACCACTAATAATTAAGACAAAGTAACCTTTTTCTGATTTTGGAAATTATTAACTAATTATGCAGAAAAATAAATATTGAATAAAATAAATATAAATAAAAACAACAAATAATCACAAGTGTTTCAAGAGATAAGACAAGATAGCTCTAGGAAATTCAGTTTAAATTAGTCAAACAAAATCACTAGACAATCGGTTAGAATTCCTGCAGATCTTATTAAAGCAATCACTTAATTATGTTAAATCCCTTTGGTGAAGTAAACTTAACACATAAATCTGGTTTAAACCCTCAGATTCAGAAGAATAATTCATACTCCCTTTCTAGATACTTCATGCAAAATTTCATTAAAGACTAGAGGACTAGACTTACCTTTATAAGTACTTAAGAATTAAACTTCAATTCTCACCTAACAATCTAAGAAACCAAATCTTCTAGAATGGTAATTAATAGATTTATTAAGTGTCCGATATTAATTATTCTAATGAATAAAGGTTATACAGTTAGGTCTCCTTTACCCATAATAGGTTGACAAATATAATCCCTATATGTCATAAGCAACAAGCATAAATATGCATAAGATAATGACATATTATGAATGAGGGCAGACCATATAAGATAAAAATATAAGTCTTAATTTCAAAGCATTAATATAGGAATAAGTATACTGCAAAATCCAACCTAATCTAGGTCATCAATTTAAGAAATTCAAACCTTCATAACCTAGAATTATCCAAGAAAGTACTAGCTCATGGTGTTACAAGCAACAATCATGTCTATGGAATGAAACTTACCCATGAGGCTATAAAGAAGGAAGAAAAACCCTTGTCTGGAATAATTATCCGTCTTCTCTTTCCGTTTTAATGATCCTCCTCCATTCTCCTTCTCAAGTAGCAAACACTGTGATTGAGTGTGAGGGTGATAGTTGAAAGGTGGGTGAAGGGTAGAGATGGATGGCGAAAGGTGATGGGTTAAGATTGTGTAGTCCAAAGGGCGTGGTGGAGAGTTATGGTTTGAAACACTCCAAGGGATCCTTTTATAGTTGGGGCTGATAAAATTTGGATTCCACCTCAAAATAGGGTATTTTCACGTCAAAAACACGAACGGTCCAAAAATTGGGCCGCCGGATCATCCCACTCGTCGGCAGATTACGCAACCTCACGATGTTTACCATAACTTCTTCATAGGGACTTCGATTGAGGTGAATTTTGCACTAACACGATCCTTTCTTCCTCGGCTTTCTATCTATAAATATAACTCACAAAATATCTAATATTTGAAGGGCACGAATTGTTCAAAATTTGCACAAGAGCGCTGGTCGGCACAGCATACGCGACTTCACTGTTTTGATCATAACTCCCTCATCTGACCTCCAATTGAGGTGTTTCTTGAGCCAAAATGACCTTCTCTTCCATGACTTTCCAATCATATATCACATAATCAGTTTGGACTTCTACACAAATATAGAAAAATTATGCAAATTGAACATGCGTTTTTGCAGCATCTTTCACGATTTCACTCTTCATTCCAACTTTGCACTTTTAATCTGTTTTCCACCTAAAAATACGAAATAACACCTCAAATGCACCAATATCTTAAATATATAAAAATTAACCATTTAGTGCTAAAATACAAATATAAATTCCACAAAATGGTGCTAAACCGGACCCTAAAACATGCAGATTTTCACACTAAACAACTTGGCTTCACTTGGTCGAACGGTACCTCCTTGGAAGAACAACCTCTCTATAAGCTGAAACATTCTAGTTCGACTTCACTTGTGTTGTTGGACCAGGCTGAACTTGATCGAACTGCATCTCGTTGGTCGAACTATGCCTCGAAAAATGTATTTTTTAATTCCGAGCACTTCTAACATGTTTTCCTGTACAAATATGCTCAAATAGCCTCAGTAGCATCTGATTCGTGGATTTTCCATAAACAACCCGATTTCTCTTGATAATAGAACAAATCATACTCAATGTCCACCCAAATCAGAGCTCAAGATACGTGAATTATCACTCTCACCATACTACTCTCAAATGTTAATTAATTAATGGTGTTGTCAGTAACTTAATTAGTTAATGGCCATTGTATATATTAAACATGGGGAGACTAATGGACTCATAATAAGAAGTATCCCATAACGTAATATGAGATTAGAGCGGCAGTGAAGTAATAATATTTTATTGGACTATATTGTTATTATTGGACTTAAGTATAAGTTTTGAGCTAAACTTGGATACTTAAGCCCAATTGAGGCCCAATTCTAATTTCTCCTCATGTCCCTGTTGTAGCCCATATATAAGTTGACACGACCCACCTTACATAACTTATAATTCAAATACTAATTAACATAAACATCATCATTATAAAAACTGCATATATATATATATATATATATATATAAATATATATATATATATTTCTCACATAATATATTTATAACCAAAACCATCACACCAATTCAACATACGTAACTGGTTTATGACACCACTTTCAACCACACAAACTTGTGTCAATACTTATTATATTACATAACAAAATATTAGCGGAAACAAAATAACCCACGGCCTAGCCCAACAGGTCGTCATCTATGTACATCCGCTCAAAACCCTGTAGGAGCTCCACAGCTTGCACAGTCACATCACAAAATACAATCATCAATAGGCTCACCTACAATGCATAAACTAGTGAGACAGAAATCTCAGTAAGTAGAAATCATGCATGACAGTGCATGAAAATGCATTTAGTTTTCTATCGCCTATTTTCTAGTCTTTCTAGTTGGTCTCTTTTATTTTGAAAACTGTTCACGTAGAGGGATCCCCACGACAAACTTATGATATGCACCCCAAATGAGCTCAATGGGGATGATTTTTCCAAACCCCGAATATATAAAGTGCCGGGAATAATTTTTTCGAACCCTGGCAGAGTGTTGGGGACAATTTTTCCGAACCCCAAATAAAGTACTGGGAATGACTTTTCTGAACCCAAAATAAAACACCGGAATGATTTTTCCAGACCCTGACAGAGATTTATATATAGTGGTCGCACACACCATTAGTATCTTATTAATTTTGGGGAAAACGCTTTTCATGATTATGCATGGTATGCAATCAGGGCAATTAAATATGCATCATAAACCATTTACGACATCAATATCAATATTTAATCACAATAAAACAACAATTTAACTTCAATTCAAACAAATTCACTTCTGAAACAACAGCTTCACCCCAATCACATAAGTCCATTTATAAAATAATAACTTCACCTTGGATCACACGATCCCTTTTTAGAATAACAACTTCATCTCAGATCACATAGATCCTTATAAATAATATATTCTCAGATCATACAGATCTATATTCAACAGTTACTGTTCACACAAATCTGTATAGGACAATGATATTATCGCAAATCACATAAATCCACAACTTGTATTGCAAATTTATCACAAATAATTTACAAATAATATGATTGAATATGAACCCTACTTTCCCCAAATTACATAAATCCACATCTTGTATCACAAATTAATCTCAAATAATTCATAACGTAATTAAACTAATCACAGATATTCCACAACATAATTATCACATATTAATCACAAATAATTCACAAATAACATGTTTATGCATTGTAGTTGGACTTCTACTTACTTGAACTCCGACAATAGTGATATTACTATAAACTTTGTGAAGAATGGTGACTATCTATCTCCCGTCCCGGCACGCTCCTCTTTCTCGTCCCGACTACGCAAACACTTTTTCCCTCCTTTCTCTTTCTCTTCTCTCTCTCTCTCGTTTTCTTTCTTTTTTTTCTTCGCGAATTGTTGTTCTTTGCAAATCAACCCAACATGGGTTTTTATAGATGGGATTACGGGGATGGATTCACAATCCCACCGCCTCAACCTTTCTAATAATAGCAACTTACTATTTATAGTAAGTTTCTATTAATAGTAAATAATATTATTATTATTATCCATTATGAATATACGTGCAATAGTTAATAGTTAAGATATAATATATTTACAAATTTATACAAATATGTGTACATTTTCTTACCACTATTATTATTACGAGAACACGTGTGATATTTAATAATTAATAAATAATATATTTATACACATAAAATAATTTGATTATATATCCAAATAATTGCTCGTTAATATTTATGCACACCTATATATATTCACATATTGTCACTATTTTTATCACGGATGTCTAAAATAAAATGTAAAAATCAATAAAATGTAGAAACAATTGTCACATAATTTTCACATTATTATCACATGATTACCACATAATTATCACATAAATAAAATACACATAACACAAATTAAATTTTATTGGCACATGAGTAGTGAGAAGCTCGGGTATCACATCCTCCCCACCTTATAAAAATTTCGTCCTCGAAATTTACTTACATGAAGAGTTCTGGATACTTAGCCATCATCTCATTCTCTCTTTCCCAAGTAGCCTCCTCAACTAACTGGTTCCTCCATAAAACCTTTACCATGTGTATCTCTTTATTCCTGAGCTTCTTCACTTCCCGCCGCAAAATCTCAACTGGTATTTCCTCATAACTCAAATGTTCTTTCAACTCAACTGGTTCCTGTCTGAGAACATGAGATAGATTCGGAACATACTTCCTCAACACAGACACATGAAACACATCATGTACTCTAGACATCGAAGCTGGAAACTCCAACTTATAGGCAACATTTCCAACTCTCTCAATGATAGTGAATGGACCAACATATCTGGGACTGAGTTTTCCTTTCTTTCCAAAGCGCATTATCCCCTTCATTTGAGATACTTTCAAGAATACCTGATCACCCACTTGAAATTCTAATTCCCTTATCTGTTTGTCTGCATAACTTTTTCTGCCGATCTTGGGCAACTTTCATCTTCTCTCTAATCTGTGTTAAAACTTTTGTCATTTCACAAATCAAGTCTGGACCCAAAAGCTTCCTCTCTCTAACTTCATCCCAATGTACTGGAGATCTACACTTCCCCCCATACAACGCTTCATATGGAGTCATCCCAATAGTAGACTGATAGTTGTTATTGTACGAGAACTCTATCAAAGGCAAAAATTTTACTCCACTGGCCTTGAAAATCCAACACACATGCTCTGAGCATATCCTTCAAAATTTGTATTATGCGCTTCGATTGACCATCTGTCTGTGGATGGAATATTGTACTGAAAGATAACTGCATCCCCAATTTCTTATGTAAACTCTTTTAAAAAACAGACAAAAATCTTAGTCTCTATCTGACACAATGGTAAGTGGTACTCCATGGAGTCTGACAATCTCTTGAATATATAGTTGGGCATAACGTTCCATGGAATACGTAGAGCATATAGAAAGAAAATGAGCTGACTTAGTCAATCGATCCACGATAAACCAAATGGCATCATGACCTTTCATTGTCTCGGTAGCTCGATAACAAAATCCATAGTGATATTCTCCCACTTCCACTCTGGAATAAATAAAGGCTGTAAAGTTCCTGCTGGCCTTTGATGCTCGGCTTTGACTTACTGACAAGTCAAACATTGCTCCACATATTGAGCGACATCTCTCTTCATCCCTGACCACCAATAATGTGACTTCAAATCTCTATACATCTTATTAGCTTTTTACAGAGTACAGTGTTGAATGAACTTCTGTCATCACTTCTTTCTGAATGTCATACACTTCAGGTAGACATAATTGACTTCTATAACGAATCACGCCATTATCTGTTATTTGGAAGTCAGAAGACTTTCCAGGGCTGATATAATTCCTTATCTTGTCAAACAATTTATCCACCTCTTGTCCCTGTCAAATCTTATCCATCAAAGTTGGTCAAAGTGTCAGAGTTGTCATCTTTGCTTCCAACGATCCTTCTTGAATGATCTCCACATCCATCCTTTGCAAGTCAAACAACTCTAGTTTCTGATTTATGGTCATAGCAGCTACACTCGGTATTGCCTTTCGGCTCAATGTATCAGCAACTACATTGGCTTTACCCGGATGATAATTGATAACACGTAGTCCTTCACCAGTTCCAACCATCTTCTCTGCCTTATGTTCAACTCTTTCTGAGTGAAGAAATATTTCAAAATCTTATGATCAGTATAAATCTCACAACGTTCCTCATACAGATAATGCCTCCGAATCTTGAGTGCAAACACCATTGCGGCTAACTCCAAATCATGGGTAGGGTAGTTCTTCTCGTATTCCCTTAATTGTATGGATTCATATGCTATCACTTTCCCATTCTACATCAGTACACACCCAAGACCATTCTTTGAAGTATCACTATAAACCTTGAAGTTTCCTATCTCTGTAGGAATAGTTAAGATAGGTACTGATGTCAACTGTCTCTTCAATTCTTGAAAACTTTGTTCACATGCCTCCGTCCGTATGAACCTCACATTTTTCCTGGTCAACTGTGTTAATGGTGAAGCGATCTTAGAAAATTCTTCAATAAATCTTCGATAATATCCCTCTAATCCAAGAAAGATACGAACCTCAGTGTGATTTGAGGGTTGTAGCTAATCATGGATTGCTTTAACTTTGCTTGGATCTACCAAAATTCCTTCTCCCGATAACACGTGGCCTAAGAAAAGAACTTGGTCTAACCAGAACTCACACTTCTTGAACTTTGCATACAACTACTTCTCCTTTAGAATCTCTAACACCTTTCTCAAGTGTCGTGCATGATCCTCTTTATTCTTAGAGTAAATCAGAATATCATCGATAGATATGATCACAAACTTATCAAGGAAATCCTGAAATACTCTATTCATCAAATCCATAAATGCTGCTGGAGCATTCATCAAACCGAACAGTATCACCAAAAACTCATAATGTCCATACCTTGTACTGAATGTAGTTTTCGGAATATCCTCCTCCTTAATCTTCAACTGATGATAACCCAATTGCATATCAATCTTTGAAAAGATAGCTGCACCCTGTAGTTGATTGAAAAATGTTCATCAATGCGAGGTAATGGATACTTATTCTTGACGGTAACTTTGTTGAGCTCCCGGTAATCGATGCACATCCTCAATGTTCCATCCTTCTTACGAACAAAAAGAACTGGTGCTCCCCAAGGTGAAAAACTAGGTTGGATGAAACCTTTGTCTAGCAACTCTTGCAATTGTATCTTCAATTCTTTTAGTTAAGCTAGTGTCATTCTGTACAGCGCTTTAGATATAGGAGCAGTTCCTAGTTGTAGCTCAATAACAAACTCTATTTCCCGATTTGGTGGCAAACCTGGAAGATCTTCTAGAAACACCTCCGAGTATTCCTGAACTACCGGTACATCACAAATTGGACACTACTATCCCTCAATATTCATCTCACTCACCAGATAACCCTCACAATCACTTTCCAGCAACCGATGTGCTTTTACTGCTGATACCACATGAAATCTGATATTTTCCTAATCCCAACAAAAGTAAATTATTTAGTTGAGAAATGATACTCTTCTTCTGACAATATATCATAGCTCCGTACTTTGGCAACCATTTCATTCTCAATGATATCATGATCATTCATACTTAATACAATCAAATTGCAAAAAATTTTACCTTCTTCACTACACTCACATGTAGTTCTTACCATGATTGTACTATCTATCCACTCACTACACCACATGGCCACTATAATTTATAAGGCACATAACAACACAGAATGAAAAATAACACTTACAGGCAAAGCTGCGCTCCCAAGGAATGAGCTCATGTACATAGACAGTCGGCAGGACCAAAACCGTGCTCTGATACCACTCTGACACGACCCACCTTACATAACATAATTCAAATACTAATTAACATAAACATCATCATTATAAAAACTGCATATATATTTTTTTCTCAGATAATATATTTAGAACCAAAACCATCACACCAGTTCAACATACGTGACTGGTTTCTGACACCACTTTCAACCACACAAACTTGAGACAATACTTATTATATTACATAACAAAATATCAGCGAAAACAAAATAACCCACGGCCTAGCCCAACAGGTCGTTATCTATGTACATCCGCTCAAAACCCTGTAGGAGCTCCACAACTTGCATAGTCACATCACAAAACTCAATCATCAACAGGTTCACCTACAATGCATAAATTAGTGAGACAGAAATCTCAGTAAGTATAAATTATGCATGTCAGTGCAAGAAAATGCATTTAGTTTTCTATCGCCAATTTCATAATCTTTCTAGTTGGTCTCTTTATTTTGAAAATTATTCACGTTGCGGGATCCCCATGACACACTTACTATATGCACCCCAAATGAGTTCAATGGGGTTGATTTTTCCGAACCCTGAATTTATAAAGTACCGGAATGATTTTTCCAAACCCTAGCAGAGTGTTGGGACGATTTTTTCGAACCCCAAATAAAGTACTGGGAACAATTTTTTCAAACCCAGAATAAAATATTGGAAATGATTTTTTTCAAACCCTGATAGAGATGCATATATAGTGGTCACACACACCATTAGTATCTTATTAATTTTGGGGAAAACGCTTTTTATGATTATGCATGGTATGCAACCAGGGCAATCAAATATTCATCATAAACTATTTATGACATCAATATCAATATTTAATCACAATAAAACAACAACTTAACTTCAATTCACACAAATTCACTTCTGAAACAACAACTTCACCCCAATCACATAAGTCCATTTATAGAATAATAACTTCACCTTGGATCACACGATCCCTTTTTAGAATAACAACTTCATCTTGGATCACATAGATCCTTATAAATAATATATTCTCAGGTCATACAGATCTATATTCAACAGTTTCTGTTCACACAAATTTGTATAGGATAATGATATTATCTCAAATCACATAAATCCTCAACTTGTATTGCAAATTTATCACAAATAATTTTCAAATAATATTGTTGAATATGAACTCTAATTTCTCAAATCGCATAAATCCACATCTTGTATCACAAATTAATCTCAAATAATTCATAACGTAATTAAACTAATCACAAATAAACCATAACATAATTATCACATATTAATCACAAATAATTCACAAACAACTTGTTTATGCATTGTAGTTGGACTTCTACTTACCTGAACTCCGACAATGGTGATAATACTATAAGCTTTGTGAAGAATTGTGACTATCTATCTCCCGTCCCGGCATGCTCCTCTTTCTTGTCCCGACTACGCAAACACTCTTTCCTCCCCTCTCTCTTTCTCTTCTCTCTCTCTTTTTCTTTTTCTTTCTTTTTTTCTTCGCGAATTGTTGTTCTTAGCAAATTAACCCAAAATGGGTTTTTATAGATGGGATTACGGGGATGGATTCATAATCCCATCGCCTCAACCTTTCTAATAATAGTAACTTACTATTTATAGTAAGTTTCTATTAATAGTAAATAAAATTATTATTATTATTATCCATTACGAATATACGTGCAATACTAAATAGTTAAGATATATATATATATATTTACAAATTTATACAAATATGTGTACACTTTCTTACCACTATTATTATTACGAGAACACGTGTGAAACATAATAATTAAGAAATAATATATTTATACACATAAAATAATTTGAATATATATCCAAATAATTGCACGTAAATATTTATGCACACCTATATATATTCACATATTGTCACTATTTTCATCACGGATGTCTCAAATAAAATGTAAAAATCAATAAAATGTAGAAATAATTGTCACTTAATTGTCACATTATTATCACATGATTACCACCTTTTTATCACATAAATAAAATGCACATAATACAAATTAAATTATATTGGCACATGAGTAGTGAGAAGCTTAGGTATCACATAAGTCATCTCAGTTGTCCAAAATTCTAATTCCTGCACCTAAGAAACGTGTGATAGAGGGAGAGGAATTAGATTGAGAGGGTCTCAAAGATCATCGCCCACACGACGTCAAGATTGGACTTGGGAATACAGCAGAAGATTAAGAGCCACAGAAGAGACGATCCTTTTGGTTAAAAATCACTCAAATCAGAGTTTGGATGAGGTAGTTATGCTCAAAGTCATGAGGTCGTGTAGCTGTCGGCGAGAATTTTCTTTTCTTTAGCATACCCTGGTGAAAGGTATTGCAAATTTATATTCTTGTTTCCCCTGATATAGAGTTGCATGGGACCCTAACGGTTCATGTTAACCAAACGATCGAACGTCAACAATGAGACAGTGTCATAAGCAAAGAAATATATACAATTTGGCTTTGACATAAAAATAAGAAAATCAAAAGTCAACATGCTTTTTGTAAACAATTTAACAAAATTAAAATCATTCTTAAGTGTAGCCTGATCTGGAGGAATTAGTAATTTGTGTGTGCTCACCTTTCGTCTCATGTAAAGAGAAAAAGAACCATGCCTATAAAATTTCCAAAGCAGAGAAATAAAAACTTAACAAAAAAAATGCTTCCTCATACTCTTTTAATTTTGTCATCAAGCTTTTAGATCTCTTGCTTCAAATGCATAAAATTTTCAATATTTTTCAAGTCCTATTTTTCAAATTCCTTAGATATGTTACTGCAATGCTGCAGTAACATTTAATTCTCTTTGGAATATTGTATCTTGAAATATGTTAAGAAACATACATTATTGTACAATGAATTTCGAAAACTTTGTAAGATTAAGATATGTTTTTCCTAGGGAGTCATGATAGTCTCCTAACACCAACATGCATGCATTAGGAAAGTGATCAACTCAAGAATTTATCAATTGCATTCATCTGCACTTTAAATAATAGCTTAGATAAAGTGCTGCAAGAAGTGAGCATAATGACATTTTCGACTGAGTTTCAGCTACAACCACTTAAATTGTTAGATATAATATGTTGCTGAAACCTCTTGTTTGAGTAAGGAAAAGTCCAAATATGTTACATAGAACTCAAGATCAAAACCTTGTTCTTTTCCTCCTTTTATGGCATGTGCAATAACTACACGGAAAAACTTTCAAGATTACGTGTGGGGTTTCACTATTGCATCATAAGAATTATCACTTATAAATAGACCGCAGTCTTACTTGATGATGATTTTTTATTTTCCTTTTCAGCTACAACAGCTAAAACTCCATATAAATTCACGTGATCTCAATAGTTTGCATTACTGCCACTCAAAACTAAGAAATTTTTCCCCATTAACCTTTGAACTGGAAAATAGGAAAAAAAAGACCATTGCCCCATCTAGAAAAGTCGTTGGGTTTCTCACTCCAAGAGATTATCAGCTCCACTGCATCATACAGTGATAATAGAATATGGAATCATAAGGTAAAAGATGACATGGACATAATAATTCTATTCAAAATCTAGCCCTAGCTTACATGACAGATTGCATAACAAAAGCATAAGAAAGAAAATAATGATCTATAAATATAAAAAAGAAATGAACCTGCTGGAATTCAAATTTAATTCATCAAAACTAATAAGATTTCCATGTTTTTGAACTGAACTGGTAATATTCATAGCTTTCTCATTCCAACCCCTACCTACAACGTCGTGGAGAGCGTTACCCTCAAAGAAATTCATTCCAACATGCAACTCTTTGAACAAATATCATCTGATGCTCCACAATATACGAAAAATTCCCAGGGTAAAATATTTTCTTTAAATGTAATAGATAGTGTAAAATAGAGAAAAATGGAGGATAATTTAGTTGGACTCAATTTAGTCCACAAAAATATTTAATAAATAAGATTAGAATAGGGAGTAAGACATTGCAAATATCATCGACAACAAAGTTATAAACCTGACATATCATTCATAGACATAAATACCAACATGGATTGAAGACGCCGGCTTCGATAAATGATATCCAACATAAAGAAAGGGTTAGGACATAAAAGTTACAGAGATAAAGGCAATCTATAGTTCAAAGAATTACATGCTATGGATATAAGAGTGTTGCTTGGTTTACATGGCTTCGAGAGTAAATGGAGGGCAAGGGCTGAAAAAGGTATAACAGTTGAAAGATATTGACAACCAGGATTATTTTTTAGAGATTTAAGTTAAGGAATAGAAATTAAAAATCATGTCATATAACAACATAACTATAATGTAATGCATTCATTTCTTATTGAAAAAAATAAATTTATAAACTCTGTATAAATCTCACAACAATATAATGGAAGTCAATCAACTAAAGATAATGATGGAAGACTGACCCAACAAATTAGAAGTAAAAAAGTGTATATATTATATCTAGATACATCTGAAAAACCATGTTATAGAAAGCATCAAGTCTAAAGGCAAACAAAATTTCTTAGACAACTTTGTTCATGAAAGAGTGATAGGCCCTTCACATCCAAAGTAGAAACATAGTGCTTGCGTTTTCACAAATAGACAATTTATCTGAAAAAAGTCAAGAGCATTCAACGTAGTGAAATCGAAAGGAAAAAATAGCAATACAGAAAGAACGAAAGAAAAAAAGTTAAAATATTAAATAGCTAACAACTTGATATGGACAAATGCAAACAACTTTAAAATAAAATAACGTCATTCTTTGCTAGTAATGTAGAAGATCTAGCAAGAGGAAACAGATGTTGCCTTCAAAGGTTCTAAAGGTATTGTTACACATGCTCAAGCTGCCACTCAAGTGCAAGAAGAACGGACTAAGATAGTTCAACTGTACAATAATCCACAATAACTTCTAAATCATGAGTGATAAGATTTAGCAACCTTCAGCCATGATATAGGGATTCTGTCAATGACAGTTCTGATTGTTTTAGATATGAACTCTTCCCTGATTTCCATTACCAGCGAAACAGGGCTATATGATCAATAATTAATATGGATAACTAATGAAAACTAAATAATTTTATTAGTCATAATACTATCTGTGTTCAGCAGCACTGATGGGCATCTCAGGATTATTAGCTTCAGGATGATGGCCATCATAGGTGGTAGTTTTAGAAGTTAACTGCATCAAAATGATGTAATTAATAAGTAACTGATCAAGTCATAATATAATTCAAGTATTAAGCAGCACAATATACCTGAGATTATGCAAACAAATTAATTCGTACTTCTAAGTAAACAAAAAAAGCATGCACATAAGGTAGTTGTTTGAGCAATATAAAAAGACTTCCATAATACATGAAAAATTAATACATATCTCTCTGGAAAATGACAATTCAGAAGTTCAGATTTTAGCTACTCCCGATAAATGAGAAAAAGGAAAAAGAGATGTGATCAGTCATTCACCTTTAGCTTCTTTGCTTCATTGTTGTTTCTATTAAATAATTCCCCTCCATGACGAAAATTTGTTTCTTATGCAGAAATTTACAAGGCAACCTTTTTTGGAGTTGACTTGTGACATACAAAAAATTGTATCTTGTATAAAAATATAAATATTATAATTAATCGCCTCTGATTAGTCAACAACATGTTTCAGTGATGACTTGTAAGTAGTTTTTTTTGTCCACCTTCATATGCCCTAACCATGAACTCTCTGCTCATTTCTGTACATACAATAAAATTTCAGACATATTGTATTTTAAAAGTTTATATCCTATAAATCATAAATAATAATTATTATACAACTTGAAAATGTAAAAACTGCAGAACTTAATGAGATTCTTTAGGTTTGTTCTTTTATGACCGGAGATCTAACCAAATTAAATGTGCGGCCTAATTATTCAAATTGATATTTTACAATTACAGACAATACAATGTGATGAATAATGGCGCTTCAAAAATGGAAAAAAGGAAAAAAAATCATTTTTTTATAAGATTTGAAACAATTATCTATAGTAAGCAAATAAAGTTAGAGAAAAAATGCAAGTCTTTCAAAGACACAATATAACATGAACAGTTGATTTCCTTCAAAAGTACCAAGAAATGACAAAATATATGTTTACTTGATAAATCACTAAACTAATCAAATTTGTGACAATGAGTAAAGATTTTAAATTCTAAACTGAGGTGGGATTATAATACAAATTGAGTATCTAATTGTTGCTTGTCCCTAATAAATAAAAGTGCAAGTTCTAACAATATGTTGCTTTTCCCTAATAACAATAACATAATGTAGAAATCCACTTAGGCATTACTCTCAGTCTACAAAAGAGACATGTTTGCATCAGATGGCAATGTTCGTTTTGTGTCTTATTCCCATATGAGACTGTAACTTCCCTCTCACACTCCCGTCATGTTCATAGACAATGACAACTATTCAAAGACAATGTAATTTCTAACTCATAAGCTGCAAATCACCCACTTCATAAAAAAGTAGAATAAAATAATTAGAAAACAAAAATTATAGATGTCAAAATGTAATTGAGTGAAGAATAAAAGAAATAATACTGCTTTAAAACAAACAATCTTATAGGCTAATGTATCAAAATCTTAGCCCATTATTTCAATTGTAATATAAATAAACTTCAAATTAACCACACATGCATAACCCAAGAGTATGTAACTTCACAATACATTGATAAACGCAAATTTCAGATTACTCACATCACAGCAACTTAAATGGATAAATGTGTACTATAAATAATATTTCAATTAGAACTTAAACGCATGCATGGTAACAACTAATAGAAATATAGAAACTATATTTTTTAGCATAAAAGTAATATGTAAGCTTGATGAATCCGTTGACTAATAATTTTTCCAGAAATTAGGCAGGCTGAAATTGTTGTTTAAGAGAAACATTTAAAGAAGCGACCATGCAGAAGAAAGTAATGTTGTAGAACTGAACAATTTATACTTCATGCATCACAGAGCATGTAACAAGAAGTAATAGCATTTACACACATAACTATTCTAATTACAACCATTTTTTAAAAGTTTGAATCATACGGATCTTTCCATTGGGATTTAAGAACAAAAAAATTGAATCAGGAGGCAAGATGCACATGATTTTGTGCAAGAACGCGAGATTTTGTACAAATTAAGAAAAAATGGTTATAAAGATTTTGTA
Source organism: Pogostemon cablin (assembly GCA_023678885.1). Lineage (NCBI taxonomy): Eukaryota > Viridiplantae > Streptophyta > Magnoliopsida > Lamiales > Lamiaceae > Pogostemon > Pogostemon cablin. Next base: position 7,862,134 of record CM043008.1, on the reverse strand, counting down.
CATAAAAATTAATCTTTCAGAAAGATTATTAGAATGCGAGAATCTAGAAAAAAAATTGAGCAAGAAAATTAATCTTTCAAAACGTATTAGATTTTTTTCATCCACAATCCACAATAACCCAACTCAAAAATATAATATTCATTTCTTAGTCTTACACGTATGCAGCCTACCACTCAACCCAAACAACTCAAATTCCCTGTTGCACCCCATGTTACATCTAGTGTTCCATGGGGTGCAATGGGAGACATGTATCCAATTTTACACACAATTATATATAAAATGGGACACATGTCTCCCATTGCACCCTATAGAACACTAGATGTAACATGGGTGCAACAGGAGATCTCACTTGAATTTCAAATGGTTCTCACGGGGAGGGGGAGCGTTTTCTCTCTCTAAATTTTTTCTCCCCCTCCCCTTAACCTAATTTTGCCCTTCTCTTCCGCCGTCAACATTTTCTTCAGGCAGAATTGTCCAAAATCTGCGCCCTCTTTGTACAGATTACTTCAAGCCTTAGTTTGTCGTCGCTGGGCTTTCACGGGTGGGTTCCTTCACCCGCAAGAGCAGGTCGTAGCAACCACGCAGCACGCCACCGTGCCTTTATTGCTGGACCTCACGATACGATTGTCGTCGTCCATAAATCAGCCACTTTTGGATTCAATCGATGGCCCCCAGGCCGTCGCCTCCGTTCTTCTCCCAGCCGCACCTTGTGATTTCGATTGTCAATTTCTCTCTGTGAGCATGTTGCAGCGGGTCCCTGTTTCCAAATAATGTACACCGACTCCCTCGATCTACGCAGTGTTTCTCTTGTCTCGCCGGCTGTCTCTGGGTGCCTAGGGCAGTCGCCCGCTGATTACTGCCTTGGGCAGCCTCTTATCTCCGTTCGCCTCCTGCTGGATAGGCCGGCCTCCCTATTCCGAGGCGGCTACCCATGAGAAATCAGCCGCTGGAGACTCCACTTTGGTTTCTCTCAGTTTCGTGGTCTCTAATGCCCGAAGCTTGCCATCGCTTTGCGATTTCCTCCGGCCTTTCACGCTCGTGGTTTTGGTGTTCGATGGCCGTTTGGCTATTCAAGATATGACGGCTTGGTGTTCGTGTGCTTTATCACACTGGAATTCCTTAAATCGCCGGCGCCGTCTCTCACAGCCACCAATTTTAGGCGTTGCGGTTCTCCTTCTCTTTTTCGGAGATTCTTTTGCCACCGTCGATTATTATGATGTATGTATTTCCCAACGGCGTGCACTCTACTGCCCATGGCAGTCCCTCCTGCCGATGCTGGATGCCCTGCTTCGGCCAGCCCTATAGGGCTTGATTCCAGATGCGAGTGATCCTGCGTTCTTCAAGCCTTATCTTTTCAGGGTTCCTACACTGATGGATTATCCCCAAATCTTGCCATACCACCGCCGTTTGACCTGGTTTCCAAGGTGTTGCTACATAAATCTCGGTTCAACAGTTTCTTCACTCATCGTGAAGATTTCTCGAATGGGATACGCTGATTGTCCCTGCTGATGTTATTACAGATTGGTGTGTGATTGTCATTGCTAACTCTTTTCTGCTTAATGATGCATCTGATGATGTTTTGAAGTTTGTTATTTTGATGCATCTTTTGATTTATCCTCTGTTGGGTTTGCTCGTTTGAATAATGCATCTGATTGGGTTTTGAAGCTTGTTTCTGTCGAATGATGCATTGATGTATGCTCCTGTGTTAAGGAGTTTTGTTAATTATCCTCCCTGGTTTGAAGTTGTTCATTATTTTAGGATGATTATGTTACACCCTGCACGACGGTGTTGCTCTAACTCTACCTTGTGATTCGTCTCGTCTTATTTTAAGCTTTGGTGTTTATGGTGGAGTATTGAACTCGACTTTTGAGTTGTAAAACGGTCGCTTGGATTGAATGGCCACCTTCCTGTAGCTTGTTTTGGTCTCTTTACTTTTATGAGCCACCTTTTTTTTTTTATCTTTTTAAAGTCATCTGTTTAGCTCTTTCAATTGGATTATTTATTCAATTTTTCTTATTTATGTACTCTTTTATTTTTCTCCTTTTTATAATATCATCTATTTGTCTACAGTTCAATTCAACCTCAATTTTTCTATACTCCATCAATAACCCAATTCAACCTACCTTTTTAATAAATAATCATTTCTCTCTCATCTATATATACATTAATTATTATTAAATCATTATTATGAATTTATTTTAATAATTATAATTAAAATTAAAAATAAAATTATTATATTTTAAAAATATTAAATTCCATAATCTAAAGACATCTAAATAAGGGTTTATTTTTACTGAGGTGGCATCTCTCTTCTTTCTTCTTGATGACATGACACTGTGATAGTATATATTATTGATGCTACATTTAATATTTTCAATCAATATTTATAGAAAGTGTGGTAATCAATCCATTACATTAAATTAAGAAATTTATTATATTAATTATATTTATATTATTATAGGTCAAGATATTTATATAAATAAGCACACATCTTAGTACACAAATAACAAAAAAAATCTCATTTTATTTTACTTTTATTTATCTGCGTACATTTGTATTCGAATTTAGATTTTTTTTATTTTGGGATTGTTACAATAGATATCTCAGTTTTGAATGCAAAAAACAAACTAATCAACCGAATTGCTTTGAGAAACTTCGAATGATGAATCAAAGATTGATTCAAACTCACAAAATAAACCAAACTTCAAGTGTGTGTTAGTGTGTTTGAAGAATTTGAAGAACAAGATGTATAGTGGTTCGGCTTATTAACCAAGCCTACGTCCACTTGATGATGATGAATTTGTATTACTTGCAGAGGGTTTTTACAGGTTACAGATACATACAAGCTAAGATTACAGCTATATATACATCACATGTGATATCCAAACTTATGGGACGAATCGGGTGCAGCATCTTCCAGCTGTCATATGGGTGGTTAAATGGAATCTATTTCTGTTGCAACCACTTCAAGCTCACAGCTAGCATTATGAGCTTTCAATCCATGCATAGAACTGCTTCCAACGAACTACCATAACTTCTCTACAACTGCTGTAAACTGCCCCAGTCACAACTTATCACATGGAAGATTCTTGAAGAACTTGTTATTTAGCTAGTTAATTTCATGCACTTCACACGATTAGTAACATTGCTAACTCACAATCCAACCTATTACTAATGTTGATCAGTCATTAATTTGAGGTTTCCATCTCAAATCTCCACCTAAACCTCATACTTAAGCATTCATTACTTCACCTTCATCTCACTATTTTAAAGTCAGCAAACTTTACTTCCACTGCCTTTGTTGGAGAGCAGCAAAACTCCCTTCACTACTTTGAGAGAGTAGCAGAACTCTTCACTGTCATATTTAACACATGTTGATAAGGCTTTTGCACAATTCGAACTTCGAAGTAGGCAAAGCCTTTGTAAGAAAATCTGATGGATTCCTTTCTGTTCCAATTTTCTTCACAACCACTCTTCCATCATCTATTAAATCTCTAATGAAATACAGCCTGATGTTAATATGCTTTGTTCGTTCATGATATCCTTGGTGCCTTGAGAGATGTATGGCACTAGAATTATCACAATACAGCACCACAGACTCTTGCACAATACCAAATTCAGACAGAATTCCCTTCAGCCACAGACCTTCCTTAATCCCTTCTGTAAGTGAAATGAACTCAACCTCTGTTGTAGATAGTGCCACCACAGATTGATGTGTTGACCTCCAACTAATGGCTGTTCCAAATAAACTGAATACATAGCCTGATAGTGACTTCCTTGTGTCCAAGTTTGCAGCATAGTCAGCATCTACATAACCTGCAAGAAAATCAATGTTAGATGAAATCTTATTGAAATGCAAACCTGTTGTTAAGCTTCCTTTCAGATATCTTTGAATCATTTGACAGCTTCCCAATGCTCCCTTCCTGGATTTCCCATGAACCTGCTTACTAAGCTCATTGCATGAGCTAAATCTGGTCTACAACACACCATTGCATACATAAGACTTCCTACAACATTAGCATATGGAATTTTATCCATTTCTGAAATTTCTGCTTCTGTCCTTGCTGATTGTTAACTTGATAAACTTATCCCTTGCTTAACTGGTGTGGAAACTGATTTACACATATCCATATTATATCTTTTTAGTACTTTTTCCAAGTAAATACTCTGATGAAGCACAACTGATCCAGCTGATCTATCCCTTTCAATCTGCATTCCTAGAATTACAGTAGTTTCCCCTAAGTCTTTCATGCTAAACTCTGATTTCAACATCTCTTTGACAGCTAGAATTCCATCCATAGATTTGCAAGCTATCAGTATGTTATCAACATACAATAGTAAGAATACCTGCCCATCACTTCTAATGTACACACAGCTGTCATGCAGACTTCTTTTGAAACCAAAACTGACAATATATTCATCAAACCTCAAGTACCATCTCCTTGGACTTTGCTTCAAACCATATAAGGATTTTAGCAGTAAACAAGCCTTATTGGTAGTATCTTGAACTGCTACACCTTCTGGAATGCTCATATATATTTTCTCTTCCAAATTTCCATGAAGAAAAGCTGTTGTTACATCCATTTGATGCAACTCAAGATCAAACTAAGCAACTAAAGCTAACATTACTCTAATTGAACAATGTTTGACAACTGGAGAGAAAATTTCAGTGTAATCAATCCCCTCTTTCTGTGAAAAACCTCTTGCAACTAATCTAGCCTTGTACCTTATTCCACCTGCACTCTCTGGAGCTACCTTTTTCTTGTAAATCCACTTGCAACTAACCAACCTCTGATCCTTTGGCCTTTGAACTATCTTCCATGTTTGATTCTTTTCCAAAGACATCAACTCTTCTTGCATAGCAACACTCCACCTGTCACTTTCCTTGCAGTTCATAGCCTCTAGATAATTCTTTGGTTCATATGAATCAATCTCCTCTACTGTATATAGTGCATAAGAGACTATGTCAGCATTTGCATACCTAGCTGGTGGTTTAATAGACCTTCTCTGTCTGTCCCTAGCTAACTGGTAGCTATTTAACAGCTCATCAGTTTCTGATCTTCCTTGATCATTATCAATGGTTTCAACAGTATCATCTTGTAATATTTCTTCATCACCTGCCCTCTGGTCATGTACAATTCTTTTGGCATGCTCCACCTCAAGTTCAGTTTTATTACTTCCTTGAATAGTCTGAACTTGTTGTGGACATAGTGGCATTACAGCCTCATTAAAGGTAACATCCCTACTTACTAAGAACTTCTTGCTTTCAATACTCCATAGTTTGTAAGCTTTCACACCCTTAGGATATCCTATCATAACACACTTCACTGCTCTTGGTGCTAACTTATCTTGCTTAACATGAGCATAAGCTAAACAACCAATGACTCTAAGTATTGAGTAATCTGCTAATTTCCCTGACCATACCTCTTGAGGTGTTTTAAACTTCAGAGCTGCTGATGGGCTTCTATTTATGAGGAATGCCACTGTAGTGACCAGCTCACCCCAAAAGTCCTTTGTCAAACCAGAATTACTCAATATACACCTTACTCTCTCTAGTAAGGTTTGATTTAATCTTTCTGCAACACCATTTTGTTGTGGTGTGCCTGGAACAGTCTTGTGTCTGATGATACCTTTATCTCTACAGAACTTGTTGAACTCTTCAGAACAATATTCAAGACCATTATCAGTTCTTAACACTTTAATCTTGGTATTACAGATGTTCTCCACCTCAACTAACCAATTCTTAAAAGTGTTAAAGGCTGCATCCTTAGTTCTAAGAATATATATCCACACTTTTCTACTATAGTCATCAATAAAGGACATGAAGTACCTGCCACCACCTTTAGTTTGAGTTCTTGCAGGTCCCCATAAGTCTGAATGAATATAATCCAGTCTGGATGTACTTGTGTGATCACCAGTTCCAAACTTAAGTCTTTTAGCCTTTCCAAAAATACAGTGTTCACATTGTTTCAACTGCTCTGATGGAGTGATGCAGATAGCTTTCTGCCTTGATAGTTCTTGTAGCACTTTGTCACTTATGTGAGCTAACCTCCCATGCCATAAGTGTATATTATCACTTCCAATTGTAGCATTATTCTGTCCAGTTACAGTATGACCATCAAGAATATACAGCTCTCTTTTCCTGATTCCTTTCATTACTTCATACTCATCCTTTTCAACAATGAGTACTCCTCCTTTTGTTCTAAATTCATATCCTGAAGCATCTAATATACCTAATGAAATTAGATTTCTCTTGAGTTCTGGAATGTACCTCACACCTGTCAAGGTTCTGACCACTCCATCATGCATTCTTAACTTGATAGAGCCTATTCCCTTTATCTGACATGTATGATCATTCCCTAATAATACTGATCCAGCATTTTGATATTTGAGATCAGTAAACCAATGCTTCATTGGAGACATATGAAATGAACATCCTGAATCAAGGATCCAATCCATGGATCCTTTTGATGAACAGATTAACAGTGCCTCGGGATAATCAATTTCCACCTGGTTTTGATTAATTGCCACCTGATTTGTTTGCACCATTTGTTGTCCATCCTTCCCAGCCTCTGTCTTCTTTCTTTTTGCTGCTTTCCACTTGTTACAATTCTTCTTAAAATGACCAGGTTCATGACAGTGGAAACATTTTCTTCCTTCCTTGTCACTGGCAGACTGATCACCTTTGGTATCTTGTTTCTTACCATCAGAACTACCCTTCTTGTTATGTTTCTTATTCTGATTTCCCTTCCGGATCATCAATCCTTCACCTGATGCTCCTTGTTCCTCACTACACTTTTGTAACTCCTTAGTTTTCAAAGCTAATTCAACCTCATCAAGACTTATTGATTCTTTGCTACCAAATAGCAATGTGTCTTTAAAATTTTCAAACGATTTTGGAAGTGCAGATAACAAAATCAGAGCCTTATCTTCATTCTCTAATTTATCCTCAACATTTTCCAGATCATCAAGTACCTTATTAAACTCATCAAGATGAACTAAAACTGATTTTTCTTTTGTCATTTTGAATGAGTATAATTTATGTTTCAGATATAATCGATTTACAAGAGTTTTTACCATATAGAGATCATCAAGCTTCTTCCATACTGCTCTTGCAGTCGTTTCCCTCTGAACTTCTCTGAGTGCCTTATCACCAAGACACAAGAAAATGGCACTTAGAGCTCTTTCTTGAAGATCTGCTTCAGCTGCTGCAGCTTGTACATCCACTGCTGCTGCTTCATTGACTGGAGCTTCTTTGATTGCTCCTCCGAGGCCTTGCTGTACCAAGATGGATCTCATCTTGATCTTCCACAGCTCGTAGTCTGACTTCTCAGTGAACCGCTCAATATCAAATTTGGTAACCATGTTGAATCCTTCCTTCTTCTTCAGATAACTGCTCCTTTGATCTACTTACCTATGGTGGTTCCCACAGACGATGCCAATTCTCAGTTTTGAATGCAAAAAACAAACTAATCAACTGAATTGCTTTGAGAAACTTCGAATAATGAATCAAAGATTGATTCAAACTCACAAAATAAACCAAACTTCAAGTGTGTGTTAGTGTGTTTGAAGAATTTGAAGAACAAGATGTATAGTGGTTCGGCTTATTAACCAAGCCTACGTCCACTTGATGATGATGAATTCGTATTACTTGCAGAGGGTTTTTACAGGTTACAGATACATACAAGCTAAGATTACAGCTATATATATACATCACATGTGATATCCAAACTTATGGGACGAATCGGGTGCAACATCTTCCAGCTGTCATATGGGTGGTTAAATGGAATCTATTTCTGTTGCAACCACTTCAAGCTCACAGATAGCATTATGAGCTTTCAATCCATGCATAGAACTGCTTCCAACGAACTACCATAACTTCTCTACAACTGCTGTAAACTGCCCCAGTCACAACTTATCACATGGAAGATTCTTGATGAACTTGTTATTTAGCTAGTTAATTTCATGCACTTAACACAATTAGTAACATTGCTAACTCACAATCCAACCTATTACTAATGTTGATCAGTCATTAATTTGAGGTTTCCATCTCAAGATATGATGGTAATGTATTAATATGCATTAGAATTGAGAGTAAATCATCACAATGAGAGATTTTGATGAGAAAACACGGAAACAACCATCAAACATGAGAGTACGCTACACGAAGGAAGGAAGAAGTAAAGGAAGAAGTGAGAAAACACGAAAAACCATCAAATATGTGAGTACACGGGATGAATAAGTGACTGCATCGGACGTTGAATATTTTTATGGTCTAAGCACACCGCAAAGAGACTCGAGACTAAATATGAATAAGTTTGATGGTGGCTTCCTATACTACGGCAATAACATAAGTATTAAGTAATTTTTTTACTTGTATTTGTTTTTCTTTTTAATTTTAAAAATGGTTAAGTATGTATAATGAATAATGAGACATATTTTGTAAAATTATCTCCAATGAATAATTTAATTAATTATTTATTTATTTAATCATATTCAATTCATAAATGATAATTATTTCAATGGTTTTAATTGCAATAAAACACTCTTTAAATAAATTTAAAAAACATTATATATTATTTATGTAAATATATCTAAAACATGTAATAAAACATCTAATTAAAATTGATTGATTAATTGATTGATGATTAAAAGTATTATATATAACTTAATTAATCATCATTAATATTGGTCAACAATTATTGGAAATTTTAATTTGAACAATTAAAGATATCTAAATAATAACATGCGAATAAAATTCAATTTAAATTAAATCGTGATTGATAACTAATTAAATTTAATTTAATATTAATTTAAAATGTATTATAATTTTTTTCTTATTGTTAATAGGAAATTTTAGTATTTATGATTAAAAATTTGATTGATAATAACTAATAATTAATTGATGATAAAAATTTGAATATCCAATAAAAAATAAGTAAACTAATTATATTTAATAACAATACCTTAAATATTATATTTAAATACATAATTATGGGTCAAGAATTTATGATGATAGAGAATTAAAGTTATTTATATTATTTTTAATATATACTATATTTATTATAATAAATTGCATAATAGTATTTTTAAAAACGTTTATACACCACAAAGAAAAAAGTTAGGCCAAAAGATTAATGTAAAGATCCAACCAAGCTTATGATTTGCTTCTTCTTTTAATTAACATTTTTGGTTGCATTCTATATGTTTAAAAATGTCAATTTACTTTTTTTTTTTTAATGGCTTATAAAATCCTAGTGTTGGGAGCACTTTCCATTATCTAATTTTTTTTTCTTTTTTCATTTATTAATTGTTTATTTGAGTAACTTTTTTTTAATGTAAGTTGTGTTTCCTTCTTTTCTATATTAATTATTTACCTCTTAATTTTATGTTGATTTTAAGGGATTAATTATAATTTATATTTTATGCTGATTTGATTAAAAAATTTATTGAAATTTCATGATTTTTAATTATTTTTTTAAAGTATCCTTATACATGAAAATATTTTATTTCAGTATGGTTATTAATTAAAAGATGACTAATTTCAAGAGGATTAATTGTCATTTAAATTTTTTGTCAAAAATAAATTGCCATTTAAATTTAATGCTATTTTATTGTATTTTAGTAGCATTAAATTATATATATATATATATATATATATATATATATATATATATATATATATATATATATATATATATATATATATATATATATATATATATATATATTGGATTCAAATATGAGGCAAACTCACACTTTTATGCATGTTCCATTTCTCATCATCTCTCTACCTTCTTATAGATCACCATTACAATTTTATATGTCTTTATTTTGTTTTTGAATATTTATATAGTGATATAATATAATTCTACTATACACTTTTTAAATGATCAAGAGAATATTGTCTTTGATCTTAAATATTTTGCTACGGTGGCTAAATTTGCCAAGTTCGAAAGACAAAAAGGAGAATTAAATGTTAATTCATAGGATGTTCACAGTGTTAAGTATTGAATTAAAATTAGAATAAAATTTTGTTGTATCATCATTCTAAAATCAAAATTAATATTAATATTCTATTATTCTTTATTAACTATTAATTCTCAATCACCATATTATTTAATGAAAAAAGTTCTAATTTTCAGTTCTCATTAATTAGTATTTAGCCGATGATTTATAGTAAATTGAAATATTAATGGAGAAATAATAATTAATAAATAGTGAAATTCCAACTATATTTGTAATGTAATTTAACAAATAATAAGGGTGAATGACATATGAATACATGAAATTCTCACGAAAGTTTTTTAAATTTTAAAAATTATATTTAATATTTTAACTTTTAAAAAAATTAATCAATGATTAATTGATAAATTATTACAAATTTAGGTTGATAATGAAGTAATAAAGTAATGAATAATAATGATATTCCAAATCCAATCATAAAGTAATTTAACATTTTATATCGGGAAATGTTTGATAAGAATAAGATGCATATCTACCGTTTATAAAATTACAATTAATTTTCATTTAAAAATTATGCATTGTTATTTGATTTTTAATTCTATTTTATATAATTTAACAATACTATAATAATAACAATTCTAATTAAAAAAATAAATTTAATAATGGATTTCATATTTGTTCTCAAGTATTTATTATTGATAACTAGTATTTTTAACAGTGCGTTGCACGGGATTGTGTTTAATATTTATAACTTTTTTTAAAAAATTTCAATTCTCTAAAGATGAATAAAGTTGTAGGACGATTCTAAAAAATGTATAATCAAAAAGATTTGCAGATTATTTACATTTGAAACCATGAATATTTAAATTAAATTTTATTTTATTATTATATTTGTTTATTCTTATGTTTAAATCTATTTATATTCGTTGTATTTGATATATAACAATTTTATAAAATTATGTCTTTTCTGTATGTTTCTATGTCCTATATGCTTATAAATTTGTAATGCAAATAATTATATAGCTAATGTAATATGTGCATTAAATTTCATACATATTTACTTAAATCATAAAAAAAAACTTATGAAAAATTCAAAGTATAATATTAAAAAATCTTATTATTTGTAAAGAATAACATATAATGAGACATAAACACTTACATCATTAAGACTTTAATAATGAAAATAGTATATGGATAATTAAAGTTAGCATATGATAAGTGTACTCTAAATTGATTAACATAGAAAAATTATATAATGTAATAAATAGTCTATATGTAATTTCATTACTATATAACCAATATTAATATGATACTCGAGCTTCTCACTACTCATGTGTCAATATAATTTAATTTGTATTATGTGTATTATAATTATGTGACAATTATGTGGCAATATGTGATAATAATGTGGCAATTATGTGACATTGTTTCTACATTTTATTTATCATTATATTTTATTTGGGACATCCGTGACAAAAATGGTGACAATATGTGAATATATGTGTACATAAATATTTACGTGGAATAATTTAGATATATAATTAAATTATTTTATTTGTTTAAATATAGTATTTCTTAATTATAAATTATCACACGTGTTCTCGTAATAATAATAGTGGTGAAGAAAATATACACGTATGCATTTTAATTTGTAAATGTATTATATCTTAGTCATTAAGTATTGAACGTATATTCATAATGGATAATAATAATAATATAATAATAATAAATAGAACTTACTATAAATAGTAAGTATTAAATGTTGGGGCAGTGAGATAGTCACATACGACTTCCACCCCAACTCTATATATGTTAACCCTCTTTGAGGGGTAATGGAGGGCAGAAGCTGCTAGCAGCAACCAAAAAGAGAGAGAAAGGGGGGAGAGAGAGAAAGAGAGAGAAAGAAAGAAAATGAGAGGAAGGAGTTCATGCCGGAACCAGAAAGAAGAGATTATTGTAGTGCTTCACGAGGTCTATAATATTCTTACTATTTGGAGTCCAGGTAAATAGAAGTCCAACTACAATGAATAAACATGTTGTGTATGAATTATTTGTGATTAATATGTGATAATTATGTCATGAATTATTTGTGATTAGTTTAATTACGTTATAAATTATTTAGGATTAATTTTTGGTACAAGTTGCGGATTTATGTGATTTGGGGAAAATAGGTTCCATATTCAATATTATTATTTGTAAATTATTTGTGATAAATTTTCGATACAAGTTTTGGATCTATATGATTTGAAATACTATAATTGTCCTATATGGATCTATCTGATCAAAAACTGTTGAGTATAGATCTGTATAATCTAAGAAGATATTGTTTATAAGGGATATGTTTGATACGAGATAAAGTTGTTATCCTAAAAAAGGATCCGTGTGATCCAAGGTGAAGTTGTTATTCTATAAATAGATCTATGTGATTGAGGTGAAGTTGTTGTTCCAGAAGTGGATTTGTGTGAATTGAAGTTAAGTTGTTGCTTTATTGTAATTAAATGTTGATATTGATGTCGTAAATGGTTTATGATGCATATTTAATTGTCGGTTGCATACCATTCATAATCATGAAAAGTATTTTCTCCAAATTAATAAGATAATAATGGTGTGTGCGGCCACTATATATGCACTCTTTCAAGGACCGCCGAAAGTCAGTCCGAGTCATGTGTTGACTCACCCCATTCAGGGATCCTGGAGCGATTCGAGTCATGTGTTGACTCAACGAGTAGCTTGTCGGCTCACTTTTATTTAGGGATCATTGAGTGATCCGAGTCATGTGTTGACACAACGAGTCATTTATCGACTTATCTCTATTCGGGGTTTGAAAAAATTGTCCCCAATACTTTATTCAAGGATTAGAAAATCGATCTGACACTGTGTGTGTCTATTGAGCTCATCTGGGTGCATATCATAAGTGTGTCGTGGGGATCCCGTAACGTGAACAATTTTCAAAATAAAAGAGACCAATAAGAAAGATTAGGAAATAGGTGATAAAAAATTAAATGCATTTTCATGCACTATCATGCATGATTTCTACTTAGTGAGATTTTTGTCTCACTAGTTTATGCATTGTAGGTGAGCTTGTTGATGATTGAAGTTTTGTGATGTGACTGTGCAAGTTGTGGAGCTCCTTCAGGGTTTTGAGCGGATGTACATAGATGACGACCTGTTAGGCTAGGCCGTAGGTTATTTTATTTCTGCTAATGTTTTGATATGTCATGTAATAAGTATTGTCATGAGTTTGTCTGGTTTGAAGTGGTGCCAGAAACTGATGACGTATGTTAGATTATGAGTTTAGTTATGAATATATTATGTGGAAAAAAAAGATATGTAGCTTTTTTTTATAATGATGATGTTTATGTTAATTAGTATTTGAATTATAAGTAATGTAAGTTGGGTCGTGTCAGAGTGGTATCAGAGCACGGTTTGGGTCCTGCAGACTGTCTATGTACATTAGCTCATTCATTTGGAACGCAGCCTTGCATGTAAGTTTATTTTCATTATGTTGTGTTATGTGTTTTATAAATTATATTGGCCATGTGGTGGAAGACTCGTAGATAGATTGTACAATCATAATAAGGGCTACACATGATAATAGTGAAGAAGGTTAAACTATTTGCTGATTTGATTGTGTTAAATATAAATAATTATGATATCGTATTGGGCATGGATTGGCTATCAAAGTACGTTGCTACCATAAATTATCAGAAGAAGAGTATCACTTTTCAGCCATTGGAAGGAGAACAGTTCACTTTTGTTGGGATTAAGAGGAACTTCAGATTTACTATGATATCAGCTGTAAAAGTATAACGGTTGTTAGAAAGTGGTTGTGAGGGGTATCTGGTGAGCGTGATAAATGTTGAGGGACAGCAGTGTCCAGTTCTCAGTAATGTATCAGTTGTTTGAGAATACTCGGAGGTATTTCCAGATGATCTTCCAAGTTTGCCTCCAGATTAGGAAATAGAGTTTGTTATTGAGTTATAACCAGAAACTGTTCCTATATCTAAAGCGCCATACAGAATGGCACCAGCTAAACTGAAGGAATTGAAGATATTGTTGCAAGAGTTGCTAGACAAAGGATTCATCCAACCTAGTTTCTCACCTTGGGAGCACCAGTTCTTTTCGTTCATAAGAGGGATGACACATCGAGAATGTGCATCGATTACCAGGAGTTCAACAAAGTTATAGTCAAGAATAAGTATCTATTGTGTCGCATTGATGATCTGTTCGATCAACTACAGGGTGTAGCTATCTTTTCAAAGATTGATTTACGGTCAGGGTATCATCAGTTGAAGATTAAGGAGGATGATATTTTGAAGACTGCATTCAGTAAAAGGTATAGACATTATGAGTTTTTGGTGATGCCGTTCTGTTTGAAAAATGCTCCGACAGCATTTATGGATTTGATGAATTCAGTATTTCAGGATTTTCTCGATAAGTTCGTGATTGTGTTTATCGATGATATTCTGATTTACTCTAAGAACAAGGAGGATCATGCTCTGCACTTGAGAAAGGTGTTAGAGATTCTGAAGGAGAAGCAGTTGTATGCGATGTTCAAGAAGTGTGAGTTCTGGTTAGACCAAGTTGTTTTCTTGGGACACGTGGTATCAGTAGAAGAAATTTCAGTGGATCCAAGCAAGGTTAAAGCAATCTATGATTGGCCACAACCCTCAAATCCCACTGAGGTTTGTAGCTTTCTTGGATTGGCAGGATATTATCGAAGGTTTGTTGAAGAATTTTCTAAGAACGCTTCACCATTAATACAGTTAACTCGGAAGAATGTGAAATTCACATGGGCAGAGGCATCTGAACAGAGTTTCCAGGAATTGAAGAAACGGTTGACATCATCACCTATCTTAACTATTCCTACAGAGACAGGAAACTTCAAGGTTTATAGTGATGCTTCAAAGAATGGTCTTGGGTGTGTATTGATGCAGAATGAGAAAGTGATAGCATATGCATCCAGACAATTAAGAAAGTACGAGAAAAATTACCCAACTCATGATTTGGAGTTAGCTGCAGTGGTATTTACACTCAAAATTTGGAGGCATTATCTGTTTGGGGAACGTTGTGAAATCTATGTTGATCATAAGAGTTTAAAGTATTTCTTCACTCAGAAAGAGTTGAACATGAGGCAGAAAATATGGTTGGAAGACTACGATTGTGTTATCAATTATCATCCGGGTAAAGCCAATGTGGTTGCTGATGCATTAATCTGAAAGACAATACAGAGTGTAGCTTTTATGTCCCTAGATCAGAAACCAGAGTTGCTAAATTTGCAAAGGATAGATGTGGAGATCATTCAAGAATAATCGTTAGAAGTAATGATGGCAGCTCTGATACTTCGACCAACTTTGATGGATAAGATTTGATAGGGACAAGAGATGGATAAATTGTTTGATAAGATAAGAATGATATCAGGCCTGGAAAATCTTCTGACTTCCAATTAAGAGATGATGGCGTGATTCGTTATAGAGGTCGATTATGCCTATCTAAAGTGGATGACATTCATAAGGAAGTGATGACAGAAGATCATTCAACACTGTACTATGTACATCCAGGAGCTACTAAGAGGTATAGAGATTTGAAGTCACATTATTGGTGGCAAGGGATGAAGAGAGATGTCGCTAAATAGTGGAGAAATGTTTGACCTGTCAGCAAATCAAAGCCGAGCATCAAAGACGACCAAGAACTTTACAACCTCTATCTATTCCAGAGTGGAAGTAGGAGAATATCACTATGGATTTTGTCACCGGCTTACCAAAGACAATTAAAGGTCATGATGCCATTTGAGTTATCGTGGATCGACTTACTAAGTCAGCTCATTTTCTTTCTATCTATTCTACAAATTCTATGGATCGCTATGCACAGTTATATATTTAAGAGATTGTCAGACTCCATGGAGTACCATTAACCATTGTGTCAGACAGAGATGCGAGATTCTTGTTTGCTTTTTGGAAAAGTTTGCACAAGGCGTTGGGGACACAGTTATCTTTCAGCACTGCATTCCATCCATAGACAGATGGTCAATCGAAACGTACGATACAGATTTTGGAGGATTTACTCAGAGCATATGTGTTAGATTTTCAGGGTCAGTAGAGTAAATTTTTGCCTCTGATAGAATTTTCGTACAACAATAGTTACCAGTTCACTATCGGGATGGCACCATATGAAGCATTGTACGGGAGGAAGTGTAGGTCTCCAGTACATTGGGATGAAGTTGGAGAGAGGAACCTTTTGGGTCCAGACTTGATTCGTGAAATTTTAGAAGCACTTACCCGTATTCGAGAGAAGATGAGAGTTGCTCAGGATCGGCAAAAGAGTTATGCTGACAAACGGAGAATAGAGTTGGAATTTGAAGTGGGTGTTCAGGTATTCTTGAAAGTATCTCCAATGAAGGGGATAATGTAGTTTGGAAAGAAAGGGAAACTCAGTCCAAGATATGTTGGTCCATTCACTACCATTGAGAGAGTTGGAAATGTTGCCTATAAGTTGGACTTACCAACATCGATGTCTAGAGTGCATGACATATTTTATGTGTCTGTATTGAGGAAGTATGTTGTGAATCCATCTCATGTTCTAAGACAGGAACCAATTGAGTTGAAAGAAGATTTGAGTTATGAAGAGATACCAGTTGAGATTTTATGGTGAGAAGTGAAGAAGCTCAGAAATAAAGAGATACCATTTGTGAAGGTGTTATGTAGGAAACAATTAGTTGAGGAGGCTACTTGGGAAAGAAAGGATGAGATGATGGCTAAGTATCCAGAACTCTTCAGGTAAGTAAATTTCGAGGACGAAATTTTATAAGGTGGGGAGGATGTGATACTCGAGCTTCTCACTACTCATGTGCCAATATAATTTAGTTTGTGTTATGTGCATTTTATAATTATATAACAATTATGTGATAATAATGTGATAATTATTTCTACAATTTATTTATCTTTACATTTTATTTGAGACATCCGTGACAAAAATGTGACAATATGTGAATATATGTGTGCGTAAATATTTACGTGCAATAATTTGGATATATAATTAAATTATTTTATTTGTATAAATATACTATTTTCTTAATTATAAAATATCACATGTGTTCTCGTAATAATAATATATGTGAAGAAAATGTATATGTATGCGTTTTAATTTGTAAATGTATTATATCTCAGTCATTAAGTATGGCACGTATATTCATAATGGATAATAATAATAATATAATAAATAGAACTTACTATAAATAGTATGTATTAAATGTTGGGGCGGTGGGATAGTCACATACGACTTCCAACCCAACTCTATATGTTAAGCCTCTTTGAGGGTAATGGAGGGCAGAAGCTGCGAGCAACAACCAAAAAGAGAGAGAGAGAGGGGTGGAGGGTGGGAGAGAGAGAGAGAGAAACAAATAAAAGGAGAGGAAGGAGTTCGTGCAGGAAAGGGAAGGAAGAAATTAGTTGTAGTGCTTCACGAGGTCTATAGTATTCTTACTATTTGGAGTCCAGGTAAGTAAAAGTCCAACTACAATTCATAAACATGTTGTGTGTGAATTATTTTTGATTAATATGTGATAATTATATCATGAATTATTTGTGATTAGTTTATTTACGTTATAAATTATTTGGGATTAATTTGTGGTACAAGTTGTGGATTTATGTGATTTGGGGAAAGTATGTTTCATATTCAATAATATTATTTGAAAATTATTTGTGATAAATTTGCGATACAAGTTTTGGATCTATGTGATTTGAAATACTATAATAGTCCAATATGGATCTGTGTGATCAGAAACTGTTGAATATAGATCTGTATGATCTGAGAAGATATTGTATATAAAGATCTGTTTGATCCGAGATAAAGTTGTTATCCTAAAAAGGGATCCGTGTGATCCAAGGTGAAGTTTTTATTTTATAAATGGATCTATGTGATTGAGGTGAAATTGTTGTTCTAGAAGTGAATTTGTGTGAATTAAAGTTAAGTTGTTGCTTTATTGTGATTAAATGTTGTTATTGATGTCGTAAATGGTTTATGATGCATATTTAATTGTCATGGTTGCATACCATGCATAATCATAAAAAGTGTTTTTCCCAAATTAATAAGATACTAATGGTATGTGCGGCCACTATATATACACTCTTTCGCGGACCACCGAAAGTCGGTCCGAGTCATGTGTTGATTCACCCCATTCAGGGATCTCGGAGCGATCTGAGTCATGCATTAACTCAATGAGTCGCTTGTCGGCTCACTTTTATTCAGGGATCATGGAGTGATCAAAGTCATGTGTTGACTCAACGAGTCATTTATCAGCTCATCTGTATTTGGGGTTCGAAAAAATCATCCCCAATACTTTATTCAGGGATCGGAAAAATCGATCTGACACTGTGTGTGTCTATTGAGCTTATTTGGGGTGCATATCATTAGTGTGTCGTGGGGATCCCGTAACGTGAACAGTTTTCAAAATAAAAGAGACAAACAAGAAAGATAAGGAAATATGTGATAAAAAAATTAAATTCATTTTCATGCACTATCATGCATGATTTCTACTTAGTGAGATTTTTGTCTCACTAGTTTATACATTGTAGGTGAGCTTTTTTATGGTTGAAGTTTTGTGATGTGACTGTGCAAGTTGTGGACTCTTTCAGGGTTTTGAGCAGATGTACATGGATGACGACATGTTATGCTAGGCCGTGGGTTATTTCGTTTATGCTGATGTTTTGATATGTCATGTAATAAGTATTATCATGAGTTTGTCTGGTTTGATGTGGCGTCAGAAACTGATGACGTATGTTTGATTATGAGTTCTGTTATGAATATATTATGTGAAAAAAAGATATGTAGGTTTTTTTTATAATGATGATGTTTATGTTAATTAGTATTTGAATTATAAGTTATGTAAGTTTGGTCGTTTCAATTAATTGCTTCAACATGTGTTTCTCATGTGCTGTAACTTAATTTCAATATCATTTACTCTGAAATCATATCCATGTTATACGTAAAATAAAAGAAATTTTTATTTTTTAATAAAGCTCCAATTTTTGTATTAACAAAAGGCATGATCTCACGACAAAGAAGAAGCTGCAATAGATGGTAGGTGAAATTAGAATTTCATTTAAAGGGATAAATGAAGTGACACCATATCTGCAACACCAACGTATAATTAGATATTTAACGCATCTCCTTAATTCAAAGCCAACACCCCCAAATCTTAATGCATCTTCTAAAGATTAGCTTATTAAAAAAAATGAACTATTTCAGGTATGCAACCCACATAAATATATATACATATATATACATATATATATATATACATGTACATGTACATATATATACATGTACATATATATACATGTATATATATATATGTATAGTTATATATATCTTATACAATGCTCATGAGATTCTACACTTCATAAAATATACCTTAGAAAATCAATACAATCCATAAACATGTAAGAAACCATCCAATAATGCAATATAATACAAATCTATCACTAGGGAAAAAACAGTTACAAATAAACATGCAACAGAAAAAGGCTTATTAGTAAGGACAAATTGAAATTAAATATAGGGAAGGATACAGGATCTAATTTTCAGTGTTTCCAACAGTGTCTGAACACATACGAAAGACTTGGAGGTTCAATGATGAAAAAGGTAGCAGACTATAAATAGAAATATAACTGTGAGGTCAAATAACAAAAAGATATACTTCATATTTGTACTTCATGTTATATACATAATCTCTTCGTAATTGTGTGCACTTTTAGTTCCTTCATTTGTCATTAATAATCTTGAGGAATGTAAAGTATTTTTCAAGACTTCAACAAATTATTGTTTATTTTGTTTGGGAATGATATAATTCATAGAAAGTATAAAAGACAAATTGCACATGATAAAAATTACATCTTAATTGAAACCAAGTCTATTCAGATTACAACATTTATCCCGTCATGATGCGTAATTAATTGATATAATAGTATCAACAGGAGAAAACTCAGAATATCTGATTATCAAATATACCAAAATCAGAATATTGGACTATCAACAGGAGAAAACTCATTCCCAAGAATTTAAGATACTCTCCTACTGAACAATTTGCAAATGATGTGTTATTGCTTGAGTGCTTGAAAAATGATACTCTCTTGGTTATTATGTTAACATCAATTTTACCCTTTTAATTGCACTACAAAAATTAGTGTCCCAGAAGGTGATTGAGGGGTTGATACAACTGAACAAAAGACATGCAAACCTTAAACATGGACAGGTCCCACACAAACCTTAAACATAGATACAGGTCCATAATGGAAAATTTGACACAACTTACCATATATTGAAAATTTTTCTTATATCTTCTCATATCTATTTAATCCAACTATATCAGAATACATGCATACAATCAATTTTTCAAATGCATAATTGCATTATTAATTGTAGTATATAAGAATTTTCAACTTACAGAAGTTTCCTGTTACAAATATCAAGGTGCAAAGCATTTCAAAGAACAGAGTTTCCATACAAAGAAATAGAAGGACAAAAACCACATGCCCAAACAACTTACTTGAAATGAGACAACAACCCGAAAATGGAAAATTAAAGAATTAGAACTAACAAATTAGCTAATTATAAAGACAAAAGAGCTATATTAAGTTTTTAGCTCCATGATAAGACATATAACTGGCTGTAATTCGATCATATTAGATCAAACTCATCAATTAAGGGATCAATTTCAATCTTTGCCAAAAAAGAGAACACCAAATGATTTGCAGCCCATCTAAAAATATGCATAGATCCTGCTTGCTGATGCTTCCAATTGGATGTATATAACCAGATCTGTAATCATACTGCAAAAGATAATTTTTTTACCACTAAAATATTGTATTGTTTAGAATATTGGACAAACTTAATTTCTATCATAAATCAAGGTTTAGGAGTTGATAAATAAAAATCACTAAATCTTGAGTTGACACAGCATAAAGAATGGAATATAATACACGGTATGCACAAATTTGCCTTTAAATTTTTCTTTCAAGTTCTATTTCAGTTTAGTTTGGTGGTAACAAATTATACCAAGAATATTTTCATGTTACATATTTACTTTTCTTAAGTAAACTCGTAATCCTTCATCCACAATGGAGCTTCCCAAGATTAGATAAAAATCATGTCTGTTATTAAACCATGGAAAGAGAGATGAACATAAATGCTGAGAATATTAAGCCTAAATATTTAGTAGACCCAAATTTTCTATGTTTGAGGCCCCATCTACCTATAATAAAAAATATATTAAAATAAATATTTAATTCTCTCACTACTGCTTTACAGTATAACAGTTCAACCTCATAGTTTTTTTAAATATTTTATAGTTATAAGCATAGTTACAACTTAGTTTTTTCATTCAATCTTACATGTCATTCTTTACCTATCATATCTTGTAAAACTCACGAATAACAATTTAATTTTTTTTTGAAGTTACTGAGCATGAACTATGCAAAGAAGCGTATTCAACCTTGAAATCAGCATCTGCAAATAATACTTTTATTGAATGTAAGGTTGATAATGAGATTAAATAACTTTTTTGGTCACTTGCATGTAACGGCTACTTTTGATGCAGCTGACAGCAAAATCTTAAGGTACTTATTTCTACCATTTGCCTTAGAGTCCAAAATATTACGGATTAAAGCGACAAACCAGATGGCTGCAGAACCACACTTATCTTCCATGACATCCTACATCATGATTACACAAGATTTTAGTTTCATCGTCAATAACCAGAACAAATTAAAAACGTAGAAACTGAAAAGGTGCTACAGTCTTATTTTCACTTTCATTCCACAACAATGAAAGTTATTTTTTATGATACTATTTTTTTTACCATGCCTTCTACTGCATTCTTTACTAATCTGACAGGTGAGATAATATAATATTGAAATCCCACTATATGCAAAATCAAAATATTTGGAAAAGAAGCAGTTTAAGGATTAGAAAAAAGATGGACAACCATTATTTGACTTCAATTCGAAGAAAAATTATCCATTACTCATCTTAAGAGGTGAGAAATTACAACTCAAATAAAAAAATAAAAAAAAAGATAAATAAAAAACGGCTACATTCTAACTCAACTACTCAATACAATCCTAACCCATCAGAAACTCAAGATTGTATGTTCATGTCACTCAAACTAATGAACAACTTTCTACCACAAATATGATTACAATTGTTGTAACATATATTACTTTATTTAAATTAAAAAAAAGTGTCATACAATATTATTTAAAAATGATTGCATTGCACCTAGAAAATAAAATTGGTTTTAATTTTATTTTTCCAACATTTTGCATTCACATTCAAGCACAACCCAATCCCCTAGATCCTTGATGTTTAGCATGAATCCTTAACCCCACCTTAAGAATCATTACTTCACTGAAAAAGTACAACTCAAAATTATCCATTACCCATCTAATATCACTACTGGAAATCTGTGAATGGATATCAGTATATAGATATCTGTGATTTGTAAAATTGATGTCTATAGACTTACTAATCGATATCTATTATGCCACCATTATCTATTATGTTTAGATTATTCTAATAAGTATCGGTGATTGCCTATTGATATATTTTAGTGATGTATATATGGAACATAGATATCGATTATTTTAACCGATATCTTTTAACTGATATTAATACATTAATAAATATATTTTAAATAAATTAATTGATAAAACAGAATCACGTTTTTTTCTATTCAATGTAAATCATATTTGTAACAAAAAACACTTTTAGAATTTAGAAAGAGAAAAAAATTAAAAAAAACTACATTTACACCAACATCCAAATCAAGTCCTAGGTACGTAATTCCGAAATTGAAATTGATGAAGTCCAAAACTCATGGCCAAATTGTGAAATTGAAGAACCCTTGCCAATGAAATCAAAGAACTACCACCACTTCTCGCTGCCGGCCATACTCTCAATAGCCGCTTGCGACATCACCCGGTCGCGACGCCAATCTTGTTTGCTTGCGGCTCTCCCATTCCTAATTGCTCGATGCCATTCCCTCTAGTTCGCGATGTCCACTTGTGGCTCTCCCATTTTCGATGGTGCAAGAGTTTCTAGGCTCCTCACTGCTCGTGCTTCTTATTTGCTATATGATCCGAAGAGTGAGCCAAGGTTTGGTTCCTTTGTCCATTTGATTTTAAAATTTAAAATAATTTATAATTTTTTTGATTAGGGTAATTTTATGATTAATACGCTGTAATTGTGTTTTTATTTCACTTCATGATGGAGCTCCGATTGGCTTTTCTGAGTTTTAATATGGGTGAGTAGGAACGACTCCGCTTCTTTATTTCTGTCAGTATAAGGTTTCTCTTATTATTTGTTAATCTTATTTTTTCTTGAATTGTTAGGAAACTCATTTTATTTATTTGTTGGAAATTTTGAATTATGAGAAATTTTGTGAAAATTTTATGTAAATTATGAGTTTTCCTTTCAGTGCAAGTAGATACTCAATTTAAACTCACAGGGGAAAGCTCTGTTTGGAAAAAAAATACTATGAATTGGTCCATAGTATGAAAAGCTTTAACATGACCTTTGGTTATAAACATTTATCTCCATGGAATATGTTGTTATAAACATTCCAACTCTAGCATCCATGTGAAGGTCTAAATTCTAATCAAGAATGTTTGTGAAAAATTACATAGCTGATTAACAAAATTGAAAATTCTGAAATTTACATTGAAGAAAGTATAAAACTGAGTAAGAATGAGAATTAGTTTCAAAATATTAACGTGGTTATTATCAAGAGAAAGCAAATGCTATGGGGGATTGCATTTTTTTCTACTTCTTGTTCCAGGCTTGTAATTTGTTTACAAACTACAATCATTTTTTGATATTGTATCTGCATCTTATTGTAAGCTTTTTGGTTATTCCAAAACTTCATATTTGATGATGCCACGACGAATTGTTCATATTGTTTTCCATTAATTTCTTTACAGTTGCTTCGGCAATACCACGACGACTCGTATATAAATATCATAAGCAAATTTTAGATTACCGTCAGCTAAACAGGTGCTTTGATTCTAGCTTTGTGGAATTGTGTTAAGTGGAAAGTTTCAAAAAGATTATATATGTTGTTGAAATGACTCTTTAGTTAGTTAAAGAGCCCTTGATTATGGGCATCCTTTTTTGGTTTTGGGGTGGCTGCATCATGGTCTACTAGGTCTGAGGCTTTGGCAACTGTTTCCAAACAGCTTGTAAGTTTGTCAAAGAAATTTCATAGAAGCTTAGGGGTGGATAGTTGTAGCTATCAATTTGTGAATACTGTTGAGTTTTTTATATGCATTTATTGACATTATTATGTGTGGTAAGTTAATTAATATAATATTTTATATCTTAATTTAATCTTTTAGTTGGGTTCTTGTAATGACGTTTCAGTTTCTCCTTTTGTTTGAATGTTAGAAAGTGTTTTTGTATGTCTTAAAGTTCTAGTTTTCTTCCAAATCCATGGTTTTACTTTTGCTAATTTTTTAAATTCTTTTCCTTTTCGGTAATGCTTGATGCATATGTAGAATGCTTTTAATCATTCTTATCCTCTTCTGCAATAGGATTGAATGGCTGGAATTGTTTGATAAGTTTGAAGAGTGGTACAAAATGCAAAAAAGTATGTAATTACTTTTATCCTATTATTTAGAAACTGATTTTATCCTCTTTAAATGTGAGAAATTATTTCTTTTTGTGCATTGGGGATGTGGTATTATATTGCCCCTGATTTTACATGCTCTGTGAGAATATTTCTTAAATTTTTTTAGGATAATGCACACATTGATTGCTTTTTGAGGTCGAACACTTCTGGTTTACTTAATTTCTTATAAATATTTGAAATATTGATAGTGTTTAAGCTTTCTCACTTTTTAGAATGTACATTAAGGTTGCTTTTTTCTGAAGTTGTTTTACTTTATTCATTCCTTTCTAATTTTATCAAGTAGAGTATGCTATGGAGGCAGTGAAGCAGGGATTAGTTGCAATATACAATAATTTTTTTATATATGCACAATAAGTTAATTGATTACTCGTATACGTACGAGTCTCTATGAGCGCTACCAGCAGGTCTTGTTTTTCAGCGTCAACTATCAGATTAATATGTATTTCATTTTAATTGATTTCATTCTTTGTCATTGAATTAGTTGTGTATTACGCTTTGGGTTAGCATGGCTATATGTGTTAACGTTCGATCATTTGGTTAACGTGAACTGTAAGGATTTATACGATTCTATATCAGTGGAAGCAAGAAGATAAAATCATATTACCTCTCATCAGGGTATGTTGAAGAAGAGAAAAATTCTCGCCAGCAGCACGCACAATCTCATGATTTTGGGCATAACTTCCTCAGCCAATCTCCGATTTGAGTGATCTGCACGCCAAAATGATTCTCTCTTCCGTAGCTTTCAAACTGTGTATAACAAGAATAATTTAGAGTTACACATGATTTTAGAAAAACCTTGGAAGTTGACGAACAGCAGCAGCAAATAACCTTTTGATCTTCTGCTGTATTCCCAAGTCTAATCTTGACGTCTTCTGGGCGACGATTTTCAAGATCCTCTCAATATGTTGTTTTCTCTATCCTACTCATGGTTAGGCGTGTCTGTTTTAGGATTTTCGAACAGCTAAGATGACTTATATATGGGCTATAACAGGGACCAGGAGGAAAAATTAGAGTTGGGCCTCCATTGGGCTTAAGTATCCAAGTTTAGCCCAAAACTTATACATAAGTCCAATAATAATAATATATTCCACTAAAATATTATTAATGCACTGCCGCTCTAATCCCATAATTACGTTATGAACTCTTTATTATATGAGCCCATTAGATCTCCCCGCGTTTAAGATATATAATGCCCATTAATTAATTAAGTTACTGATAACTTCATTAATTAATATCTCATCTGAAAGTAGTACCACTCAACCTCATTATCATGTTGGAATAAATCCACCAGCTGGGTTCACATGATAATCCTTATGAGCTCCTCAAGGGGACATCATCAACCTATTTAATAGGACATGGATTCCTTCTACAATCAACATCACACCATAGAGACAACACTATTTTCCAACTCACTGAGTTTATTGATTTAATTACATGTAAATCTCACCCATTGATGAATCAAAGAAATACATACTGCCTTATGTTTCGAGGTTATTGTATAGGGATTAAGAGCACAAATATCCATAATAACTGAGATCAAGTTCTCCTATATAGTCAGTATAAATCAAACAATCTCAAGCGGTCCTGATCAATATACACAAAGTGCACTAATGTGATTCTATAGTCAAGACAAACTAATACCAAATCACACTACAACCATCCTAATAGAGAGTCCCCGTCTATCTCAGTTGTGAGCATCTGTTTATACTTTATAAGGAAATCGATAATATGATCTTTCGCGTGTTGTCGCACAATATATTATCTACAGTATAAAGTAAGTGGACTATTGCATCAAACATATAAATAAATTATTAGACGCAATAATTTGATCAATGATTCTCATTTTAAATAAATTGTTAAAACATTGTTCATACTAAAGATAGGCTTTTAGTATACATTCCAACAATCTCCCACTTATACTAAAAGACTATGATATAATGTCTTCTGCCACACATCTAATTCTCACTCCCACTACACATCCATCAAAAGCTTTCCTTTAAAGTCCTTGTAAAAGAATTTACTAGGTTATCATCCGATGCAATCTTGGGGACACAACCTTCCCCTCATCATACAATTTCTCGTAATAGGTAGTACTCGATCTCCATTTGTTTAATTGCTTATGGGCTCGTGATTCCTTCAAGTTTGCAACTGCACCATTATTATCATAATAAATTATGATACCCTTGGGCAAACTTAGAAACCACATCCAACTCCATCACAAAGTTACTAGAGTTATACAGATACTTTGGCTGACTCAGAGGCTTCAATTTATCATATTTTCATGGCGGAGTCCAAAATATATTTCTATATGACACTCCTCCATATTATGACTCAACTTCCAAAATTAAACACAAAACATTTGAGGTGGATTTACCGTCATCCCTATCTGATTTCAAAAATGTGAATCCATGTAACTCATAAGATATGTCCGGTAAGCCCACATAATTTCTGGTCCATTTCAGGTACATAATTATATGTCTTACCACAATTCAACATTCTTATTTTAGTTACCTTGATACCCACTGTCCATGCCATTTGCAATATAGATATCTGTTCTCATGCATAACATTTCTTAGATTAAGCTTCCTTATTCGCCTAAGCATAAGGAACCGCCTTGATTACCTTTATCTTCTTTTATGTCTTAAAACATATTTCCTTAGATAAAGTCACATGCTAAAATGAGTAATGATTGTATCATTTCATGAAGCTTGAGATAAGCACAACATCCTATCTTGTGATCCGTATCACTATGATTGCAAGAATGTATTTTGCTTCTCTTAAATCCTTCATTTCATACTGATTTATAAGCCATACCTATATGCCTGACAATACTCTTTCATTGTCTCCAATGAGCAAGATACCATCTACGTATAGTACAAAAAATACCACCACATTTCCGTCACTCTTTTCAATACACAAGACACACCCACGCATTGAATAAATCCATATCACTGGATTACCTCAGCAAAACAGATATACTTTGAGTTTAAAGCTTGTTTTGGTCCATCGATGGATACTTTTAAGCTTACACTCAAAATACTCTTAACCCCTTGCATTGAATAACTCTGGTTACTTCATATAGATGTTTCCTCAAGACTTCCAATTACGAAAGCTATCTTGACATCTATTTGCTATATCTCATAATCCAATATGAGCAGCAATAAATAAAAGAATCCGGATTGACTTAAACTTAAGCTACCGGCGAAAAAGGTTTCCTCATACTCGAACTCATCATTCTTTCTGAGTGTACTACGCATCAAGCCTTGTTTCAAAGTTTCACCTTACCGTTTGATCCTCTTTTATTTTGTAGAGCCACCTCCAATGGCTTTCACACCATTACGCGGTTCTACAAGCACCCAAACCTAATCTAAAATCCATAGATTCTATTTTAAAATTCATTGCGACTTGCTAAGATTCCACATTTCTATCTTGTAGTGCTTCGTCGTACCCATGAGTCGATTTCATATTTACTAGGGACCAAGTCTCACGACTCTCCCAAAACATAAATCATTCAAATTGTAAAGCAACCCTCCACTACAACAAAGCGCTACACACAACTGGAAATTGTTGCAATTTGTCGATGAAATCCCAAATTTGTTTTGTTCACAGTTCTAGTTGTGGTTTTAAATTTCACCATAAGCTCTACTAATGCATGGATAATTTCGTATTATCATGCACCAGAATTTATATATAAACACTTAAATATAGTTTTTTTCATCTGGATATCAAATTGTTGAGTTCTTAATTAATTTAACACCTTGGGTTTGAAGAGTGGATATCAAATTGTTGGGTTCTTAATTAATTTAACACCTTGGGTTTGAAAAGTGATGAATATGACCTATTAAAATATCTGAATTTTATTGAAATTCAATGAATCTTAAAATTTATGGAAGATTTTCTGTTAAATATATATATATTAGATGAATTATGATGAGTAAAAATTAATTATTTCAATTTAACTTATATAATAGTCATCTCAATCTATAACCTCTGCTATAAAATCACTTCTGTTACTAATGTGATTCTTTTTATACTAAACTTAATTTGTTGGTTGTATAGTATATATGAACTAGTAAGGTCAATTTTATGAAGTAATTAATTAACAAACTATAATCTTGTGTTTTCATTTAATTGGTTATGAAGTGATTACATTTTCATTTGGTGCTTTTGATTCCGTCTCTTTTGTCGTCTTTTGGTAATTTTATAAAAGTGTGTATTTTCTGTTTTGCCTTGGTGAATATTGTGTTTTATAAAATTGATGTGATTGAGTTTTCAGAAGTCTATCATATATGTGTTTAAATATATTAGAATGAGACATGTAAATTAATTGTTGATGTCAGGTTTGATTTTTTATAAGTATTGGGATACTAAGTTACTAACAAATGAAATTGGAGCTTATGTGAGTTTTGAGTAAAAGCTTCAGTTTTTGAAGAAGTATGTGCATTTTAATATTTATAAGAAGGATGTAAGCTATGTAATAATGCAGCTACTGTTAATAAAGTTTCAAGCTTGATCACACTATTTTGTGTTCTTTCTTTATTAAACAAAAAATGTAAGGATTATCAATTTCATGTTTCTTCATGACAGATAAAGTAATATATACAAGTGTAATTGTTTTAATTCCGAGTTGTTGATCTTATTCCTTTTAATGCATGTGATATGTGTAATTAGCTATGATGGAGTGGATTTTATCAATTAAGAAGATTTACAAAATCTTTTGTGGATAGGACATAAGCTACATTTTTCATATTTCTTTTAGCATATATTAATATTTAATTATATGCTTTGAACGTTGGAATGTTTGACGTTGAATTTGGATACTCGTATTGATGTGTTGAGGAATAAAATATTTGTAGGAATGTATGGGTTTGTTGAAAATATTATATATATATATATATATATATATATATATATATATATATATATATATATATATATATATATATATATATATATATATATATATATATATATATATCGGTAGATCACCAATATCTATTTAGAAAAAAGATATCGGTGAACCATCGATATCTATTGTTCATTATTTTTAATATCATCTTTATAGGTATCAGTAAATTTTTAATAGATATCAGTTAAACACTGATATCTATTAACATAATAGATATTGGTAGATCATTGATATCTATTATTTAATATCTTTAATATCATTTTCATTAATAACGGTGGAATAATGAATAAATATTGGTGATTCCCTGATATCTATTCATGAAATAGATATCGGTGATTCATCGATATCAATTTAGGGAACCTTTAATAACACCTCCATTAATAACGATGGAAATACTGAATAGATATTGGTGATTCACCTATCTATTCATAAAATAGATATCGGTGATTCACAGATATCTATTTAGGGAACCTTTAATAACACCTCCGTTAATAAAGGTGGAATGCTGAATAGATATCGGTGATTCACCGATATCTATTTCATGAATAGATATCGGTGAATCACTGATAGACCTTTATTAACACCTCCATTAATAATGATGGAAATACTGAATAGAGTATTTCCACCATTATTAATGGAGGTATTATTAAAGGTCCCTATATAGATATCAGTGATTCACCGATATTTATTCATGAAATAGATATCGGTGAATCACCGATATCTATTCACATAATTCTAGTAGTGTATGTTAGAAATGACAACTCAAATTCAAAATTAAATACTGCATTTCAATTTAAGACAATCCTACTTCATCATAATCTCAAGATAGCATGTTCATGTATTCAAACTCATAAAAAGGCCGTCAACTACAAATATGATTCCAATAGCAATAACATATATTACTTTAATTTATTAAAAAAAGGCGAGTCATGCATTTATTATTTAAAGATGAGTGTATTGCACCATAAAAATAAAATGGGTCACCATTTTCTTTTTTTCACATTTTGAATTCAAGTTCCAATACAATATAAACCCCAAGAGATTTAAGGTTTAGCTTGAATCATTGACCCTGCAAAAAGAAGAAACCTCAAGAATCTTTACTTCAATGAAATATTACAACTCAATATTATCCATTTCCCAATATGTAAAATGGGAGAAATTACATTTCAAAATCAAAATAAAGACTACATTCCAATTCAAGACAATCCTACTCCATCACAAACTCAAGACAACATCTTTATGTCATATAATTATAATAATAATAATAATAATAATAATAATAATAATAATAATAATAATAATAATAATAATAATAATAATAATAATAATAAAAACAAACAAACAAACAAATAATGAAAAACCACATTTTAACTCTTTTGTCATGAAAGCAAAACTTTGTCTATAATTCTAGTTCTTGAATTAATTAACAACCCCATATGGATAATAATTCTCATTAGTGAACAGTACTAACCATTTAGACTCAAAAGCTAAATTAACTCTTTTTTTTATAATGCTCCTATATTTAGAATTTAGAGACCTTAAGTACCACAGATATGCATAACATCTCACCAAAAATAATAAAAAATATATATAGACAAATAAAGCTTAAAGAGCATATATTGGACTGAGTGAAAATAAGATAATCTTACTTGGCCAACTTCAAGTTCTGGGATATCTTCCCCAATAAAGATAGTAGAATCAACATATGAATATCGATTATTTACTTATGATGCTTTTGCATTTTCTTTTCCAACTACAACAATCTCACAACCTATAATTTTCCTTTTCCTTATGATAGTTTGAACCTATTCTAAATGTCTCTCCTGCTCTCAACAATACAAATTAAATCAAATAAATTTTAAAATCGAAATGATAAATAATTTCTAGTCATAAAAAAACACTTGCAGCCTCGATCAGAATTAGTGAAAATCAATTCTTAATTATCTAAATCTAAGAACTCTTTTGACTAAAAGTTGAGTAAAAAAAAAGGAAAATTTCAAAGAAAAACACGCCAAAATCAATATTGAAAACCAAAACTTGCTCAAATCCAACAGAAAACAATAATATCAAAAAATAAAAAAACTATATATATATATCATGAAAATTAATTGCAAAAATTTTACTTTCTTGATTAGTTTACTAACCTAATTTCTAAAATAAGGAAATAAAAAGAGAAAATGCTCCTTAAGACCACAAGCAGATTGATTTACACTTTGTACTCAATTAAGAGTGTAATAATAAATCTATTAATGAAAAGAAACTTAAAGGAAGTATTCATTTTTTATTTAAAACCCACCCATAATACAACTACTTCTTAATTCTCTACTACTGGTACAAAAGCCCAAAGATCAAAGCTTTCCCAAAAAAAAAGTAGAACAGTACCTTATCTTTATGTATAAAAATTTGAAAATGATCGATCCCTCGAAGTAAAACCTTGGTTGCATATTATTTTCCCTCAACGATAATTTGAAAGTACCATCGTGTGATACCATGTGCACTTGGATAGTTGAATATGGTTAGATGCCACCCAAAACAAAAAGCATTGAAAACACATATTACAGATAAAATAATAATAATAATAACACCACATAATGAACCATTATACCATATTTTATGGTTTATGTCTATGGAAATGAAAAAAAAAACTAATATAAAAAGTTATAATTTTCTTGCTTGAATACACAAAAGTCCTTTGTAGATATAAAACGCAAAATCATTTATAGAAAACACCTCTACAAATAATTAAAACTTATTTTTACAATTCCATGTATTTTTCCTGAGCAAGGTTAATTTGTTCTACAATCTTTCAGTTAAATCCTCTATATGAAATGAAAAAAATTCAACTAATCAAGATGCATGAACAAATAGAAAAAAAAATGATCATGTTTTAGAATTAAAACTTGAGCAGAATTCTTCTTCAATAAATTCAAAAAATAAATCAGAAATATTATTACACTAACTCTAAGATAGTTATCCCACAATTCTAGCAAAATATATTTAGTGAATCAAAATTATATAGAGGATCAGTTACTGTGAAAAAGGCTCATGTCAGTTATGAAGTTTAGATGTGAAACACATTTCAACCAAATATGGGATCTTTTGATGAAAAAAAAATTATATAAAAATTTATAAGAATCAAACACAACATTGTTAATTTATGTTCAACCAAACATGATACCATTATACCTTAAGTGATGCAAAGAATATTTGAATAGGAAGATAAAGTAACCATAAAAGGGTAAAAGACAATTAATTAAAAATCATCAACTACTGTTTGCATTCTATTTTGTGATAATATATTTTTAAAACATGCAACATAAAAAAATAAATGAAAATTAGGAAAAAAAAAGAAAGAAAATATGAGATTATAATAATTGAAAGCAATTGTTAAGATATTTTTGGCCAAAATTTGATGTTTAATATTAAAATTGCTCTCTAGTTTTTTCCCAAGAGATATATTCTCTTATTTTACGTTACCAAACTTACCTTTGATCCCTTTCCTACCATTCTTCTAGATTCTACTCTCTCAAATAGAAGCAGCTCCTGTTTCAACAAAAAGTAACAATCATGAATTACAGGGCCAGAAATTATAGCGAACCTGATTTCGATCAAGATTGGACAGAGGGAGTACAAAAAGAGAACATTCATTAAAACGTAAGTTATTATATAATTAGAATCTTGCCTTAACATCTCATGTCACTTGTTCAATCAGTGATTGTTGACACAATTGACAAATTTAATAATTGATAAATAGAATTCAATTATTTGTTTCATAAACTACTTCTACCACAACACAGAGATTAGAGAGAAATATATTGTGCATCCCTTTCATTAATTCATACCTCTTTTTTTACTATAGGGTATCCATATATTCAGCATAATCGTAGTGGCTTTCTTTTTCATTAATTCATACCTCTTTTTTTACTGTAGGGTATCCATATATTCAGCATAATCGTAGTGGCCTTCCTTAAGACTTTCTTTCTTACGTTTTTCATAAGAGACAATTTTCCCCCATCTTTGAGATTAACTTTCTGCATCCACTTTCCTTTCTTTAGGATTTATAAACTCTACCCCCTCATAGCCAAGAAATCTAAAGGAATATTATTTTTTTTTAAATGTGTTTAAGAACACATCTCAACTTGTGGTATTATAATCAGAAAAAATATTCAAATAAAAAAAAAGATAATCAAGTGACTGATATACGAAATCTCAACTCTTTATAAAATAGAAATAAATGAATATATATTTTGAATGGTTAAAATACAAAGCTTAAGTTTCTAAACATGTAAGATGATCTGACTAAAATGATATAAGTTTCTCAACAGTTGATAACTTGTGGTTTATTAGTGAATGCCACCAGAGATCTGAGAACACTAGGACTGATCTTGTCAGATAGAATAATTTTTTTTAATTATTATTTAAAGGGATTTTTTTAAAAGAGAGTAAGTTTTCCATGCTCATCCTCCAAATATCAAACAAACATTAACAACATTCTATCACCATAGATACATTTTAATATAGAGCTTCAATAACCTGATCTATTATG
Organism: Pogostemon cablin; assembly: GCA_023678885.1. NCBI lineage: Eukaryota > Viridiplantae > Streptophyta > Magnoliopsida > Lamiales > Lamiaceae > Pogostemon > Pogostemon cablin. Next base: position 7,828,030 of record CM043008.1, on the reverse strand, counting down.
ATTTGTGAAACATATAATCTATAAAGTAATACTCATCCTTTATAATAAGGGGAGTTTAATTTTAGTTGAATTTTAGGTAAGAATTGAAGAATTATATTACAGCACATGAAATTTTTCTTATAAATTAATAATGGGTTGACAACTAAAATTATAAAAAATAAAATTTGAGATACTCTATAATATCGATGCCTATATTATCATGTCGTATAGAAACTTTATTACATGTTAAACTCAAATTTCAAAACATAGAGAGTGATTGAGTAGAGTCTTCGTACATAGGGTTTCATTAAACATAATTAGAAAATCAAGATCGAATTATATTTTATTATCAAACTTGGAAATAACAAAAGAAAATTTGGTATCAATCCCACAGATGTCAAACGGATCTAGCAAGCATTTCACTCATTTTTATTTTTAAGTAAAATGCTACTACATACATATGAATATATATAAAGAATCTCAAATGCTTCCTGAAATGATAATAAATTTTAAGATATAATGTTGTATCTTAACTAAAAAATATTTGTCTTAAAATATATGTGAGTTACAAAAAGATAGTTTTCAACTTTCATATAAAGCTCACATACAATTCAAATGGTCATTCGAAACTGAATGTTAGATAATTTTATCATTGAACAAAATATATTATATTTGTACCTTATAATAATCTGCCTCAAGCTTGATGTGTAGTGCAAAAATATGTTGATACTTGAGAAGAAACTAATTTGCAATAAAACTAATTAGTACAACTTAATACAAATACTCTTGCAGAGAATAACATCAAAATTAACTTTAATCAACTAACTAAAGAGAACCTGGTAAGTATCTTCATACTTCAAAACTACAGGTTGGCCGGGCTTGTCATCCACACCTGGTTTCTCAAAATCTTCCAATGAAACATCTAGATTAGTCTTCCAGAACTCTTCTATTTTATTTATCTGTTGGGCACTAATTTTCCAAGTTTCAACTACTCTTGTTCAGATGGCACATGGTTGGAAACATTTAAAGTAGATGGTAGCAATTTATATTACATAAAAATTAAATTCAATAATATGTGTGCTAGTAAACATACCAATATGGACTATAATCCACAAAGTAAATGTCAAGATCTAAACTCGTGGATGATATCTTTAAGCAAGATTAATTGGATAATGAGTTCAAGATCATAATAAATTTTAGAAATATTTATTTGGTTTACTTGCAACATATATGAATGACAGACAATCTTAAAGAATATTTTTCTTATTTTCATCATTGATCGTTAATGAGAACATAAAACTGTTAATAAAATATAAATAATTCATTATTACAAAGTTATGTATACACATATCCTAATAAAGCTGAAGTCATAAATCTGACTAAAAATGTACACAGATCAAGAATGAAAATTGTAAATAATATTCACACAACTAATAATCAAGAATCATTCAACTAAATGAAAATTACTCAAAGTTGTGGCCAATTTTCGCATTTGCTTGTGTATGGATGCAAGGACTTGAAGATGAGTTTAAAATCCTATCAGCAAATTAATTGGTATAAAATCCTATTGGTAGCTGCTTCGTTTGACGTGTATTTAAAGCCTACACCCTTATTTCAAGCAAATGTATTCAATAATTTTAAATTATACCTCTCTGTAAGCATTAAAATTTCACAGTCTAATTAAATGGCGACACGTGAATTTTCTTAATTAAATATCAATTTTAATTTATTTTGGAATTTAAATAAATTAAATCCTAAAATAGATTAATAAATAATTGATAATTAATTTGAGCCCAACAAATTAAATGAGCTTAAATTAAATGAGGTCTAACCTAAGTCAAGTAAGCTCAAATCAAATAAGACCTGACTTAAGTCAAGCAAGCCAACACAAATTAAATCAAGCTCAAGTTAAATAGGTCTTATTACAGTCCAACCAAGTTGGAGGCCCAAGCCCATAGAGTAAGGCCCAAATAGCACTGGACCTCACCTCTTACCTATATAAAAGGTCTCCTCCATTCATTCAAAACACACATTCAAGCACTCGAAGACGACGCTCTTGAAGATATTGAGAACACGAGTAAAGCTCCCTCAAGATCTTCAAGCGAAGAAAAGTGAAGAACGATCTTCAAGTCTTCAAAGCATCAAGCTCAAGACTTCAAGTCTTCAAAGCTTCAAGCGAAGATCAAGTCGAAGACCTTCAAGACATTTTCAAGTCTTTAAGCTTCAAGCAATCTTCAAGCATCTTCAAGCTTCAAGTCAAGATCTGTAAGCATGTCTCAAGATCTTTAAGCTTCAAGCGAAGAACAAGTTCAAGCATCTTCAAGCTTCAAGTTAAGATCTTCAAGCAATGTCTCAAGATCTTCAAGCTCCAAGTGAAGAAACAAGTTCAAGCATCTTCAAGCTTCAAGCCAAGAACGACCTTCGATCTTCAAGCTTTAAGTCAAGAAAAGCTCAAGATCATCTTCAAGCAAGCTTCAAGTCAAGAACGGCCACCAATCCGGGATCAAGGCTCCAAGTCCCCCAGATCAAGTGTTCTTCAAGGAAAGCTCTCCAGTCAATGTTCAATCCGAACAAAGATTCAACGCCTCCGGATCAACGTTCAAGACTACATTCGGACAAGCTTCATCCGATGATCCAGCTTAACACACACGCTGTCAACACAGTCAGCATACACTCTATTCAGTAAAATCAAAGTCAACACACTCAAGTCAAATCAAAGTCAACTCAAGGCCAAATTGGTTCGAGAGAAGAATCAGATGATTTATTGAGATTGTAACCCACTTACATATCATTCAAATTAAATCCATCTGAAATTATCTTTGTAGTCAATTTGTATTTATTTTATTATAAATACAAAATTTATTGTTACAATCTCATTAAAAAAAATAAAATAAAACAACTTAGTGAATCAATTAGATAATAATAGAATAAGCATTGAAATATCCCACAGAAAAAAATGTGTCCAAGAAAAGGATGACAACCCGATTCAGATCATATGCACACTTTTTGTAGAATTAAGATCCATCCAAAGATTTGTAGACTTGTAGTGAATTCAAATTATCTTAACATAACATCACAAATTCAATTCAAATATTGTTGTTGTACTCTCATTAAAACAAAACACACACTACTAATGTACTGAACCAAGAAGACAAAATTTGGCGGACTACTTATAACAGGTCCCATTATAGCATGTCATCCTTGCACGGAAGACAAACCAAACCGTAGTCTACTGATTTAACCATCTACACAGATTTTCCCTTTTTTCTTGCAAACATCTCGTCATTCAATTTCGGATGTGAAAAGTTGGAATTCAACTTAGACTCATATAAAATCTTAGTGTTGTCAGTCGAGAAAAAAATTATCCAAAATAAATTAAGAAACCAATCTTAAAAAACAATTCACCTTCAATTGAGAATATATATATATATATATATATATATATATATATATATATATATATATATATATATATATATATATAAACTTAGCTCACCACATCTCAAGTTTCTAGATTTGCCACTGCTCATCATTATGTATGTCGTAAAAAAGAATAAATATTGTCCTATTTTAATGATAATAAAAAAATAAATCCTTCTCTATGAATTGCACGAAACAAAAAATATATTATACATATTTATTCATTTCAAGTTATAGTAGGGCGAATAGATCATGAAAAGTGTAAAATTGAACATTACTTGGGAATATACGCAATAAGTAGTTATATATAATTTATAATACAATTTTATTTTCATATGATTTGAAATATATCCATTTAAATTAGTCAATTTATGAATTTTAGGATTATTTTGATCACTTATATTTAACTGGATAAAATAAACATTTTATTATGTCACTCTGAGTCTTTACTCAATCATTTTGGCAGACTACATTATAAAAATTATTAAATATATTAAAAAGTTGTATATTCATAATTAATATGTATGTCTCATAAAACTTAATTTCATACTTTTTTTTCATTTGTTTATTATATAATACACTTTATTCTAAAAAAATAAAAATTTCCCATCAATCCAAGGACCTCAAAATATAATAAAGCGTGCAAGACACACTCTTATATAAATACAAAAAAAAATATTGTTCCATATCACAACATTCTTCTAAATTATTACAACTATAGTTAATAAGCACTCAATAGAAGACTCACCTAATTTTTGGACTTGTGAGTTACACGGGGAATAGGTATAACAAATAGGTACAGTTTAATAATTGATAGAAATTGTATATAAATAATATTTAATTATTGGAGTAAAATTTATATTATTTAAAGTAATATTATAATTTGCAGAATGATATAATTTTGAACATTTGATTCAACTTAAATTGTGCTAATTATAAAAATATTCTAGAATTTAATCTTTAAATATTGGATTGAGGAGTATTATTATTTTATGTGTAGTGGGTAGTTTTATTAGTAGTGAGTGATTGACCATATGTGGGGCTCTTTTACTAAAAATGGAAAATGAAAACCTTTTATTAGGACGTCAAATTTAATCTTTAAATACTTTACTTAATAAATGGTTTAAAAATAAATTTTCATATTTTAAACATATAAACAATAAGTTGGAAATCAAATTCGGATGTAATGAAGATTGCATCGGATGATAACCTAGTAGATCCCTTTACAAGGACCTTAAGGTGAAAGCTTTAAATGGTCAAGTAGTGGGAGTGGTAATCAGATGTATGGCAGAAGATATGGCAGCATAGTCTTTTAATATAAGTGGGAGATTGTTGTATTGTATACTAAAAGTCTAGCATTTTGTATGAACAATGAATAGAAAATATTTGAAATGAGAATCATGTGATCAAACGTTTGCAATTAAGTTATTGCAAAAGTCCATTTACTTTATATTGTAGATAATATGGTGTGCGGCGTCACACGGAAGACCATATTATCGGCTCCTTATAAAGTATAAACAGATATTCACAAATAGAACGGACTATCTATTGGTATGGTTGTAGTGTGATTTGACATTAGTCTGTCTTGATTATAAAATTGCACTAGTGCGCTTTATGTGTATTGAATAGGACCGCTGTTGAGATCGTTCGATTTATACTGACTATATAATAGAACTTTAAGCTGGCGAAACGTAAAATCTAAGCACCCTCACTGTGTTGAATTAAAATGAATTGAAGTAGACTACAACCAATAATTATAATTGAACTCAAGAATCTTCTAAAACATTGTCCAAAGTATACACTTTTTTCCATAACGTAGTCTAACAATTCAGCAACTAACCAATTCAAATAATTTCCATGAACGTGCAAAGTGAAAAAGTTATGAGGAACTAACTGCAAAATAAATAAAACAAAAAAATTAAATTACAAAAAATACAAACAATTAAAAAAATGTAATATAATTATGCGCACACTGCGTCATTAGTGTAGAAAAAAATGGTCAATATGATTGTATTTTGAAGCAGGTAACTCACCAGTCGACCTCTATCAACATCTAAAATTTTTAATTTTTTTCTAAAACATGGGTTGAACGTGAGTAGTTTATCACATGCAATTTGCAAAAAAAATTCATTAAAATAAGTGAGAAGAGATGTTAAATATTAAAAAAACCTAAAGATCCAAAATCTTTGTTTTTATGAATGTTCGTACTCTTAATCACTATACAATAACCTCAACACGTAAGCTAGTATTCATTTCTTTAATTCATCAATGGTGAGATTTAATTGTTAAATCAATATGCTCGGTGAGTTAGGTGATGGTGCTGTCTCTATGGTGTGTTGTTGATTGTAGAAGGAATATGTGTCCTAAAGGAATTGGTTGATGATGTCCCCTTGAGAAGCTCATAAGGATTATCATGTAAACCCTGCAAGTGGATTTATTCCGGCATGATAATAAGGTTGAGTAGTACTACTCTCGGTAATTATATTAATTAATAGAGTTGTCAGTAAATTAATTAATGGGCATTGAATCTTAAACATGGGGAGATTAACGGACTCATAATAAGAAAGAGCCCATAAACGTAATTTGGGATTAGGGTGGCAGTGCAATAATATTTCTTTAGTGGAATGATTTATTATTATTGGACTTAAGTATAAGTTTTGGGCTAAACTTGGATGCTTAAGCCTAAGGGGAGGCCCAAACCCTAATTTCTCCTCCTGGTCCCTGTTGTAGCCTATAAATAGTCAATCTCAACAGTCCAGTAATCTGAATCACATGCATAAAATCATTCAAAGCAGATTAGGATTGTATATTGAGTTCGTCTTATGGATCGTTGCCCACACCAACGTCAAGACGTGGCTCAGGAAATAACAGAAGATCGGAAGGTCGTTTGTTGCTGCTGATCAACCTCTACATCAACTCTGGTGAAAGGTAATCAATTCTATGTTTATGCTTCCGCTGTGATAGAATTGCATGGAACCCTGACGGTTCACTTTAACCAAAAGATCCAAACGCCAACAAAATGTTCATATATCCATGCCTTTAAGATAAAGTAAGATAACATAAAGACGAGATTTAATATAAGCACGGAAAAAAATACAAAAAGTAATAGATGTATAATAAATTACCTCTAATAATAGAATGAATCCTCCAATCTGCTTCACACCATATCTGGATGCTAGTCCCAGTTGTCTATATAAAAAAATCTAGAGTAGTTGTACCCCATGCAATTTCACGTGCATCTTCAACAGAATCCAACATTTTTAAAAAGTGTGTTCCAACTTGATTCCCACTTTTATCAGGGAATAAAACAGAACCAAACACATACATCAAATATGCTCGAACTGAACACTCACGATCGTCTGAATTATTAGATGTCACTTTATCTTGTAAATTTGCTTTCAGCCATGACAATCTAACGGAGCTACCCTGAACCTGATTCAACTCAGCAATAGCATCTTGAGCTTTTACTCCTAACAATCGTTCAATTAAGTTTTCCTCATCTTCCATCCTATCATCTTCTTCCATCTCTGGAAGGTCTATAGGAGCCCAATCTATTTTCAAACCAGTCAAACAATAAACATCATCTAACGTGATTATCATTTCTCCAAATGGCAGGTGAAAAGTATTGGACTCAGGATGCCACCTCTCCATAAAAGCACCAATAAGAGCTTTGTTCACACTACGATATGATAAACTATGCAAATGCAACACATTTGTATTCCTAAATAAAGTTCGGAAGGGTCTAGAGGTACTATCTTGTGGAATTACCCACTCCAATAATTTTGTCACATGGCAATGAACCCTTCAAAGCTCTCGTTCTTCACCTTCCCAAATCTTAGCAGCTACATGTGTTTCCAAATCTTCACCTTTACAACAAATATATCCTTCAAAGATTCAACAAGATTAGGGGAAATCAAGGTTCTCGGTTGTCGGACTGGAACCTCGAAGTCGGGAAGGCGGACTGCGGCGGCGAAGAATTTATATGTAGAGAGAAAGATGTGAATGAATAATGGGGGATTTAGGGATTGAAGGAGGAAGGAGGAGAGATCAAAGGAGGAGAGAGAAGAGTGGGTAACCCATTTATTTATTTTGACCCATTTTATAATAAAGGATCCGGTCTTACAAAAATTGAAAAAAAGTCGGTTCCATTGAAGTCTTTATCTTATAATAATAATAATAATATTGTTATTATTATTATTATTAAATTATTATTATTATTACTCCCGTCATCCCACGTATTTATTCGAACTATTCATTTTGGGGTGTCCCACATATTTATTACATTCCATTATTAATATTAAAATACACTATACATCTTACCTACTTTTTACACTTTTTTTTATCAATACCAACAACTTTAGAGTTTGAGTGTTGTGCACCGGTGTACCTATACGATCTTAACTATTAGATTATATTTTAATTCGATCTCTATCATCAAATAAAATAATTAGTTTTTTTTTAAAACTACCCACTCCCCATATTTTTAACCCGCTAACCGCAAGTGCGGTAGGTGCACCGGTGCACCACAGAATCACCCTCAACTTTATTCAGTTTTTTACACTTTATTCATCATTCCAAATAACTTTATTTACTTTTCTCTTTAAATTACCAATTTACCTCTACTTTTTCGTACATTATATATTTAAAAAAATTTTAATCTTCATGCCCGTATAAATGTGAATAAATATGTGGGACGGAGGAAGTATATATAGTACATAATTATACAAAACAATTATAGGTTAATGAATGTACATAATTAGCTCATATTATATATATAGTAGATACTATAATTAAGAAGTTAATTTATAGTAAGTTATATATACATTAATATGGATATGGGATAATAATCTCTTATTAAGGACAAAAAATTGCCCTTAAATTTTTAGCAGAAACTAAGTGCCCCCAATTTGTGTTATTATATATAGATAGATAGATAGAAAGATAGATAGATATAGATAGACTAATAAGACTATCCTCATTGGCAACCACTCCCACAGGTCATTCGACAAAGAGAAGAAAAATTAAAAAAAATAAAAATAAAATATTTGAGCAACCGGTTGCTTGTAAGGGTGTGTAGTCGACCCATGTGTCAACCCACTCAATCTATCAATTATTAATCACAATGAGACATTTGTCACATTGTGATTGGTAGCTGTATATTTTTACAAATATAATTTAATTTTTAAGTAAATAATATTTAAATTAATTTTTCTTAAAAAAATTATCAAATTTATTTTTTTTCTCTATAAATAGAATATAATATTGACATATTTTCAATCAATATTAAAAATTCTCTTTTTTTCTCTCAATCTCTAATTATATCTTCTCATTTCTAGTATAACTAGTATTGAGCTCGTGCTATGCACGAGATGATTAGATTATCTATTATTTTAATATTAAATTTGTATCATAATTTTATTTTATAAAAATTTATATTTAAAATTTAATTTAGTTTATTTATTAATTTTGAAAAATTATATTACATGTAACTTATTTTTTTATATGCTTTATATTGTACCGTAATTTTTAGTTATTTTCAATCGTCAATAGTTATATTTGGTTCGATCATATTAAAGTAAGTAAACTTTCAATTCATTAATGAAAAACTCCACTATAAATCATGATAATTTAGTATTTTAAACGACATTGATATTAAGTAATAAAAATAATAACATGATTAAAATTTTTTTAATTAAAATCAAAATTATATTTCTCTTGTTTGTAATAAAACACATAGTTTTACAAAGTATATTCAGTGTTGATTTGTGCAAGCTTCAATGTGAAATCCACATCACAAAATCAATCATATTATGGAAAAAGTATGTTGTGATAATAATGTTATGTGGAGATAATTAGGAAGTTGGTTATTAGTAAAAGGACCTTCATGACTTAAATTTTGAAATTGTGTTTCTTATTGAAATGACAAAAAAAATAATTTGTTAAAATAAAATAATTACAGATTGTGAAATATGAGAGATCAAAAAATCATAAACTCATATTTCTCTCCATCCCGTTATAACGTTTACATTTGCTTTTAAAACTCTAAAATCTATTCGCGACAAAATACAATAATTACTTGCAAACACTATATATTTTTTAGTAGGAAAATCCAACTCGGTTGCAACAAATTATTTTAGGCAACAAATAATTGATATGTATAAATAAACACACACACACACATATATATATATATACATTGAATTAAAAATATAAAACTAATTTTACATGTAATTAACTTAAGTGCAATTATACATAATAAACACAAATATTTAAAAGATAACTATAATAAATGATGGTTTGTAAATAAAAATTCAAATATTTATTAAAAAAAAAAATGAATATGATATTAAAAATTAATTTTAAGATTTTTTTAAAAAAAAAAAGAAGTGCATTAATCACTTGTAACTAAAAAAATAAAAAATACACTCAATTATAATATAAAGATAGTTATAGTTACAATAAATTAAGTTAAAAGACTAATATTTTGGGTTTGACTTTAATTTTTTCTCCACTTTCTTCTGCGTTCTCTTTTGTTTATTTGTGCATTTGCTTTCATACGAGAAGTATTATCTAGAACTACAACACATATTTTATTAAATTAGGTGTAAAATATATAAAAGAAAATGTGGAGATGATATGATTAGATGAAGGAAATAAATTTTAAAAAAAACGTATAATAAAATTATATCACTACATAAATGTTCCAAAATAAAATTAAAATATAAAAAATTGCAATGGTTCTATAAAAAGAGATAGAGGAGATGAGAAATAAAATAAGAAAATTTGATTTTACCTCATATTTGATTCCAATATATATACACACAAAAATTAAATGCTTCTAAATAACAATTAATCAATCAATATTAAATTTAAATGACGATTAAAAATCTTCATTAATTAAGGAAACTTAAAAAATCATATGAATAAAATCATCTACAGCTGTAATATATATTTACTAAACTAAATATAAAAAATATAAAAATAAGATAAAGTATATAAAAATAATTCTTTTAAAAAGTGTATAGTAGAATTAAATGCATAAATATTAAAAAAATAAAAATATAGAAATTTGTAATAATGGTCGGTAAAGAATGAGAGAGAAGATGAGAAATGAAACATGAAACAACGATTTTACTTCATATTTGATTCCAATACATATATACACACAAAAACTAATGCTACTAAATTACAATAAAATACTAAATTACAATAAAATAGTATTAAATTTAAATGACAATAATCCTCTTGAAATTAGCCATTTTTTTTAATTTTTTGACCACAATAAAAAAAAGATCTTTAAAAATGAAAATGAAATCATAAATTTCGTAAAATTTCATGTTATCATGGAAGGCTCTAAGTATGCCACATCAACTTAAAAAAGCTCTCAAATATTATTTTAAAGATTCATATTTTCTCAAATAATTAGAAAACATTAAAAGAAAAAAACCCAAAGAAATAGAGGAAAAGAAGACAGAAACAAAATAAAATCAACAAATAAAATAGGATTTATTACTATCTAGTACAAGATATACTATAATATTATTAGCAAATACATAGTATATATTTCACTTCTAACTACTACAAAACCATTCTATAAAAAGTCTCAATTACCCCTAAATACAAGATAAAATAGGTATATATTTACGTTACCCAATACATCCGCAGATTATATGTAAGTTAATTTCTCAATACAAAATATATAATTTCTAAACACAAATATATTAAAAATAAAATTTTTTAAATACATAAATTATGAACATCAACAAATTAAATAAACTTCTGAACACAAATATATAATTTATGAACACAAATATATTAAAAAAATCAATACAGAAAAATTGAACATAAGATTTCTTAATACATAAAATATGAATACAAATATACAAAAATGTATTTGGACACAAACATTTCTAAATAGATAAACAATGTGAATGTGATCAGAGGGCAAATTCGAGCTATCGAGGCGACGTGTTCTTGGAGTATTTTTTTAATACACTGGCTAATTAACCATTAATAAGCACAATCCAAAATAGCTAAATGTATTCTGAATTAGTTGTACGCAATGTATTCAGAATTAATTTTAGGCAATGTATCATGTATTCAGAAATATTTGACGTTGATAAGATCGACACATTAATATAACTCCCACCTATTTTTGTGGAGAAATTAGTGGGACACATTATCTTTCTACATCACACCTTTAAATTAATATTTGAATACAATTAAAATAGGGATAAAATGGTATTTTATGCATTCAATTTGTATTGATAAGTAATATTCCCTCCGTTCGCTTCTAAGGTATCAATTTTACTATTTTTGGTGTCCGCTTCAAAGGTATCCATTTTTCCTATTTAGTAAAAATGTACACAATATGGCCCACCACTTCCCTCTAATACAACTACTCACTTTATATATAATAATACTCCTTAATACACGTGCAAAAAGTAAATGAATACCTTAGAATTTGAAGGAGGGAGAATAATTTACTTTGTGTATCTAGTAGTAATTTAGATATATAAATTGTACCTACTAGTAATTGACTCAATAAAATAATAAATCAAAAAATGTTATTTACTATTGGAATGCAATATTGAGATTTGTGTGATAATGTGTTTATATAGATGTATCAATAAATATTGATTGATTAGATTATTAAAGTAGATTATAATTCCATAAATTTTTTTATTAAAATTAACTTCTACTTGATAAAAATTAACATACTATTTAAAATTTAAGGCGCTTGGGGTGGGCAACTCTACCTTGCACAAAATTTATTAATAAGTAGTAAAAAGAAATCGAAGGTAGGTAAATAAGGAAAGGTTGGTGATAGGAAATAAAAAAATTCTAATTAATGTATAAATTACACATTATCAAGGAGGTTATAGAGATATTCCACACCAATATAGAGAAATTGTAAATAGTATTATAAAGATTAATTAATGATAGGGAGCGGCTATTTGCACCCCCGAAATTATTATTTGAACCCCAATTACTATATATACCCCACTTAAATTAAAAAAATACATATTTAAGTTACTAAATGCACCCCACACAAGGACAATCTTATCCTTTTAATTAAATAAACTAATTAATCAGAAAATTAAAAAAAACTTAATCGTCGATAAAGGAATTGGGCGCTGGAGTGTTTTCTCAGTTTCTGCCACAACGCGACGCTTCAGAGGAGAAAGGGGAAGGAGAACACCTTCTATCCACCGTCAAGCTTCGTCAATATCAAGTGAGTACCGTCTAATCTTTGTCTTTGTCATTTCCTTCTTCATTCTGCAATGTACACAAATTTTATGGTTTAGTTTGGTTTCAATTTTGGAATAGAATCATGGGTAATTTTATTTTGTGTTTATGTAGTGTGTTGTTGCTCTTGTGTTGCGATTTTGAGTTAAATTTCCATGAATTAGAATAAATTAGAGAGTTTTGGAGCAGTATGTATTTGAATTCCAAAACTCACCGGACTTGTTGTTGTTCGATCCCTGCAGTCGAACAGGTATCTTGTTCGAGCCTTGCCGTCGAACAGGTAGCTTGTTCGATCCCTGCAGTTGAACAGGTAGCTTGTTCATATGTTGCTACCAAACAGGGTAGCCTGTTCGGGTTTTATATGAACTAATATACTAGATACTTGAATATTGTTGTAGTGAAATAGAATAATTCATAAACTGAATGATGTGAAGACCTCGATCATTATATAAGAGACCTTTCCTCTTTATTGTTTGAGAAGGCAGTAGGACATAGGAGAGATGGATGGATATATGTCCTCTTAATTATTTTCCTGTAATAAATATCCATGCGAATCGTAGAAACTCCCTCCAGTTTTTTCTAACTAATGACATCATGGTTTATCCTCATTGTTCCTTTTTCTCGTTTTTTCCATCCTACCTAGCTATTGTTATGTCCTCCCCTCAGAGTGAACCAATTTCATAATATTTGTTTATGTGGCGCAATTATCGTAAACCAATAAACCAACAAAAGGAATAACAATGATAAACACCATAAAGCAGTGACATTTGAACATATGGTAATTTTAATGTTAAGTTATTTTGGCAATATTTATCTCTTTTTTTTCTAGTTTTAAGCCATTATTAACTTTTTATTCAAAGAATTATATACAAGAAAACCACAGTTAAGCCATTGTTTCGTAAATTATCATTGTAACAAAGACAGAATGAATTGGGCGACAAAATATCATACTTATTTCTAAACACTTAGTGGTGTCAATTGACTCTACTAATATGTGATTTGTTAATATGGGATTAAGATACCATCAGTGTTTGATCCTCTTGGACGTATGTGTATTTTAACTTTCTACTTTTCTGAAAACTTTAATAATTTATTGCTTGAAATTATTACACTTGATGGGGGCCAAAATACACTGATGGTATAAAATACCCATACAGGGTGTTTTATTGCGTAATTTTGTTTGTTCTCCATTGATTAGGACTCATGAGATGCATCATGAGGTTTCATGTGTAGTTTGTATTGCCACAGTTATATGGGATTTATTGCCTAATTTGCAGTAAAATTTTTCTTAGTCATATGCCTTACAACTTGTCTTATACTTGCAATATAGGATGTTTATCAAATTATAGTATAATAATGAGTTGAATCCAGTCTTCTCTATATTTTTAAATTTTCAACATGCCTTATTAATCATGAATGCTCAGCTAGGCCAGCCAATGCAACATCAACATTAACACACAGATGTTAATAGAAAACTTGAGATACAACTACTTTGCTAGAGATTTTTTTAGCCAACATTAGAAATAACTCCATATTTATCTCTCTTGTTACTTTACATATAATATAACATGTCTTACTTCTTATTCATTTACATAAAACATGCATTTTTAGTGTCACGTGAGGATGATTGAGATGATAGTGGTGATGAGGGGGTTCTCAAAGGGCCTTTTCCCGGTGGTCCAACAAATCCATCTTTATTGCTTAGTTTTAAAACACATGTAGCTACTAAGATTTGGAAAGGTGAAGAACGAGAGCTTTAAAGGGTTCATTGCAACATGACAAAATTATTGGAGTGGGTAATTCCACAAGATAGTGTTATAGGGAATTTCAATACTGTTGTCTTGTCAATAGAAGGCAAGGTTTACAAATTTTTTTGGGGAAAAAAAGCAAGCTCGGCCATCGAACAAGTTCCTGTAATGGCGTCGGCTCTTGGATGCTATTCTCTTAACACTGGTCAATGAGGTAACGTCGCTTTAGTGCTACGTATTCCCTTATTTAGCTTCTTTGAATTGAATGAATAATGTATTTTACCAGTTTATCTTGCTATGTTATCTGCATTTCCATAAAAAAAAAGAGGAATGGAGCAGCTTTTGTTTTTTAATCCATTGATTTTATCTTGTGCGATTATTATGACACAAAGAAGCTCAAATCTATTAGCATTTCTTTTGTCCACCTGTTGTATGTTTGTCATTTTATTGGGCGCCATTAAAATCTTATAGTAATAGTAGTTAAAAATGTTATCAAATGCTTTGGCTTGTTTATATTGATGTGCTTGCATTAAGGTATTTCATTGTGGTTGGAGTCTGGACGAAATGCAGAAGGCTTTTTATTGTGGCTTTGAAATTGCAAAGGGCTACAGCAATTTCCAATCTTATAATGCCTTTTATACAGATTTCTTGATACACATTTAATATTTTCTAGATTTTTCTTGTAAATTTGAAGTTGCATGATGGATCTTTGTGATGAAAATACAAACTTTGTACCTTTTGAAAGCCCTGCCACCTCACCTTGTACATAATTTCTCCTTATCAGCCAAGCTCAATATAGTCAACTATTCAAAGCTACAACACTCTTCTGCCACTGCTTCAACTTCAGGGTAACTCTTAAATCTTTCTGCAACACAACTACTCTTTATTTCAATTTCCAATCTATGTAAATGTATGTAACTCTTGTTCATGTTGCAGCAGTGTCCACCAGATTTATTAAGACTATGACAAATGAAGGATCAAGGATGACATCATGACATCCTGAATTATATTGTTTATCATTTTTTCATTCTATAGACGTTTGTACTTCCTCTTCTGTTCAATCAAAGTTTCACCCCATCTCTATTTCTTGGAATCAATACTCACCCAAGGAATGCCTACACCATATCATATGGGCTGCCTGAGTATGGACTTTGGAAGCAGCATTTAGTTCATCGCAACTTCAACGCTCTTATGGGGGGCTTCTGCCTATTTCAACTCCTCCAAGCTATACTTGGTCTTCATGTTAAACTACTACTCTTCATATGGAACTATTTTTCATTTCCATTAAATGTAACCAATTTCATGTCTTTATTGTTTTTACCTTTTTCTTTATGTTAATATCATTAAGAATTAATGATTATTAATTGCAATCAGTCTTCTTTTTCTTACCATTCCCTTGTCTATTTTTGTGAGGTGAATTTTATTTTATTTCATTGTGAATTATATATTGTTTTATTTCATTAATATTTTCTAAGTTCTGTTTAGTCAACAAGGTTATTTTTTTCTATTGATTAGGTTATTCTTTATAATGAATTGAATTACTTTTTATATTGATTTGTTTATATATTATTCTGTTTGATTATCTTCTAGGTTACCCTTTTTAATTATTTAGGTTACTCTTTATTAATAACTAGGTTACTATATACAATTTTCTGAATTACTATTCATATTGATTTGGTTATATTTTTTTTGTTTGGTAAACATTTTCTAGGCTACTTTTTTCTATTAATTAGGTTACTCTTTATAATAAATTAGATTACTCTACAGAAAAATGTTAAATAACTCCATAGAAATAATTAGGTAATTCTTTGAAATTAATTAGGTTACTCTTTATAATGAATTAGATTACTCTATAGAAAAAAATATTAGATACTCTATAAAAATACTTATGTTATTCTTTAGAATTATTTAGGTTACTTTTTATAATAAATTAGGTTACTTCATAGAAAAAATGTTAGATAACTCTATAAAAATGCTTAGGTTACTCTTTGCAATTTATTGGATTACTCTTTATAATGAATTTGATTACTCTTTTATTTAAGACTCCGATTTTCTAATAATAAAGTATTTTTTATAATGAATTAATTGGACTACCCTATAAAGATAATTAAGTTACTATTTAGACTTTATTAGATTAATCTTTATAATAAATTGGATTATCTTTAGTACGTGTTACCTTTTTGTGATGCACAAGGGACATATTTAGTCAAGATAATGAAGGAAAATGATTGGTAAAAACTACCAATATTCTATGATGAGATCAATTCTCCCTAGTACAACCTGAATACTCATCGCCAAAATAATAATAACAATAAGTTGAAAAAAAAAAGAACAAAATAAAAATCGTCATCTCAACTCTTTTAAGAGAAACTTAATGGCGTAGCTCAACCTATGAGAATTACACATCAGCAGGTGATCATGTATTGGAGCTTATGTGTGTATTACAAGCCTGAATTATGTCATCTGAGCCGTACAATCCGGGGTAGCATTGTATGCATCTATCCTGCATCATTTCAAGGGCCTTCGCCAGTGGATAACTGAAGACAAAGCCGCCGCCGCCTTACGCCATTCCGTATGAGAAGTAAATGTTCTGTAGGTGGCTTTTGCTCAGGCTTCCGATGTAATAATATGGATTGTGGTCGTATTTCCTCATAATCCTCACCAGATTATCCATCACGAAAATGGTTTCGTCGTCGCCAATCACCACCCACCTCACATTCTCCACAGTCCCCAGTCTCAACGTCTCCGACATGATCCTCGAGATTCGAATCGCCGACCAGTGCCCCTGCTTGTGCCGATACTTGAACCGCAACGTGTCGCCAAAGATTCTCTGAGCTCCGGGAGGGAGCCACTCTCGTTCAGGAGGGAAAAATGTTAATAAATTTTGATTGAGAAATCTGAGCTTGGAGAAATAGCGTAAATCTGTAGGGAGAGAGAGAGGGAAGAGAGAATTGAACATCGTAGGTAGAATTATTATTTCAGAAGCGATTATCAATTCGGAAGACAGAATTGAACATCGTAGCCGTGGGAAGACGGCTGGAAGAAGGGGATCAGGAAGGGGGATCCGGTTCCACAAAATTTGATAGGACCTGTCCTACCCTAGTCTCTCTCTTATAATAATAACCACAATTTCTCCATGAGGTCCACACATAACACTAATACAGTTACACATTATATACATTAAAATATTACTATTTTTCAACTCATTACACATTAAATACTCCCTCTATCCCATTGAAACTTACGCATTTTCTATTTTGATTCGTCTCAATACAAAGTGTGCATTTTCCTTTTGGGTAAAAGGGACCCCACATATAATAATTACTTCTCTCCTATGGGCCCACATGTCATACTAATACATCTACCCACCTTACATTAAAATATTATTCCTCCCACCTCACTAAACATTAAAATAATATATCTCTTAATCTACGTGCAAAAATCAAACACGTACGTTGTAACGGGACGGAGGGAGTATAATATTTCTTAATGTCCGTGCAAACAATAAATACCACAACATTCGTAGGATGGGTGAGGTACTTCATATCACACCTTCTAAATTCCCAATACCAACAACGTAAAATTCAAGTTATATTAAAAAATTACTAATAGTTATATAACACATAATATAATTTAGACAAATTCTCTTGTGAGACATCATATATGTGAGATGGTTTCTGAGACGTGTTAAAGTATGTTTATTTTATAGATAAAATATACATAATAATTATTAAAGTATGTTTTCTAAAGTATGATAAATGATAAATTAAAATATGAGTTTAGAGTGTTATAATATGATTTATTATTGACATAATTTAACTACAAATAAACATACCTTACTTATACAATAAGCATACTTTAGTAATGGGTTAACCCGTCTCACAACCGTTTCACAAAAAATCCATCTCACGAGAGAGTTTCTATATAATTTAAATTAAAAATAAATAATAAATAATATTGTGATAATTATTGTGAAATATTTTATGGACATTACTTCTTGTATCATTAGCATAAGAAGATAGATTATTTACCATTGTACCCTTTCTCTTCTCTATATTAAAAGTGAGAACATTAGGGTTTTTGTACACTTACTGACACAACGTCGTTAATGAAAATCTCTCTTTCTCTCTACCTCTTATTATTCTCTTCTTCTTTATATTTATGTTATTCTTCTTATCATTTACTTTACAACACGTTGTCAGCACACTCTAATCAATCGGAGCCACAAATTGAAGGGACCCTAGAAAATAATCGTGTCTTTTCTGCAAGGTAATATTCAAATCTTAAATATTTGTAATTAATATTTCTACAATATTTGTTTAATCATGAAATTATTGATCTAAATCTCATGATTTAAAAATAATAAATAAATAAATTTTAGTTATATTTAATTATTTATATCATGCATCTTGATAAGTTGAAATAAATTGATGTGTATATGATCCATATTGTGATTTATCAAAATCCATGACACGAAAGATTGCATTCATATTTTTTTATTTTAAATCATCATACATGAATGTTGATTTGGATGGATTCATTATCAAAATTTTAATTCTTCTTAATTATTTATATTATGCATGAAGTTGATGTAAATTTACAAAGGCCGTCCCTAACGATTTATGATTTCATATTATTTTTAATTAAGTCTGAATTTTTTTTCTTTTGAAATCAATTTTTTTTATCATACAAAATTGACAACCATTATTACATATTTTAATTAATTTGAAAATAATGATATTTATGAAATATATATGTATTTTTTTATATGGAAAATGTATCAGTAAGATCGGTGGACACCGATAAATTCTTAAATGAATTACTTAAATGTATCAATAAGATCGTGTATTTTTTTTACTTAATGATGGTGTAAGATCTGCTACTCGAATTACTTATACAATTTGATTTATTAAATTTATCAGTATATATTTTTTATAGCTAGTGCGAAGAAAATTTCCTAATTGACAATCATGATAGCAGATCGTTAATTCGTTATTAATTAATAATTTTAAATTTTCATGTTTGATTTCCCATGAATTATTAATTAATTTTTTTCAGAATTATTAAGATACCATAAAATAAAATCTGCTTCTTAGAGCTTCATGTTGATTGTTATAATTTGATTGATGACATTTGATTACACATAGCAATTTTAGAAGTTCATTAAATGATTTGATTACATATTAAATTGATTGATTATTATGTATAAAATTGATATTTGACAATATAATCAATTTGGAAATTTGATTGACTATATTACTGTAATTAATTTGTTTGCTTGGGCAGAAGCATTTTTCAACACATATGGAAGCTTTAATTGATAATAATTAAGAATTTCTTTTGCCATGAAATTATTTATTTTAATATAAGATTCACTTCTTAATTTTATTTGATTTTAACAAATATGGTAAGATATATTTTCCAAGCAACATAGAATATTTATTTGTCTCTTGATGTATATATGAAATTTGACATATAAAATGCAATTATTAAATGTAGTTTATTGAAAAAATCCGACAACAATAAAAGGAATTTGTCGAGCAAGACCTTGATGGTAACAACTACTTTAACATGGTCACTAGATATTGAAATTCACCTTATATCTTGCGATTTAAATGTAACTATTTCAAAAGCTAAATTGCTCCTGCACAGAAGGCTAAAGCACTAATTTTTCTTCGCTATCAACTGAAAAAGATCTTAAAAAAAGAATATATATATATATATATATATATATATATATATATATATATATATATATATATATATATATAAAACAGAAAATGATCCTCTAATTTTATGGCAGTCCTTGAAGGATCGTTTTGATTAACATTATAATTCTGTGATTGAACAGAATATAAGATTTCAAGATTTTAAATCAGTAACAAAATACAAGTCTAATTTACATTTTATTGTCACACAATTAAAATTCTGTAAGCAGAACATTACAGAAATTGAATTGAGAAAAAAACACTCTTTCCACCTTCCGTGCTATCAACCTCGTACTCCAGTAGCAGTACTGAGCTAAAAATATACTAAGCATTCAGGGCTTATTCCTACATTATTGGTATAAGTAAAATATAACCAATTATAAATAAAAAAACTACAATGTTAGACCAGTTGGTTCAAAACTTGTGCCTGACGTACATGACACATTCCAAAAGAATTATATTCGCGTGGAAAAGTAAGAGGGAAAGGAGAATAAGAAATAATTATTGATGAAAAATGAATTTACATTAGTGGTTGACAAAATTTAAATTGATTTTATTAAGGGTATTATCAAAGTAGTTGGCTCACAATGTGATAGAGGTCGTAGTCAAAAAAATTTAAAGAAGCACTCCGGCAGAAGTAGCAAAAGTAAATTTACTGTATATATTGATGTTTGGATCATTAATCTTGTATATATCGAACAACAAATCACTTGATTATATAATATCAAAATATGGGAAAATTATTTGTGGAATAAAAATGGAGTAAATAAAAATATTTATTGCCTGAAGCAAATAACAATATTGACATAGTCAATGAAGACAATTTGAGACCTAAGCTCACAAATTATTGTGACCAAGTATGCTATATAATTTAGCTATATTTCTTTGCATAAAAATATTTGTTTAACATTATTTCTTTTCTAATACATTATATTGTTGTAGTTGTTCTTATTTTGTTAATATATATGTTGTTAGATTATATTTATAAATGATTTTGTTTAAATTATACATGTTTTGTAAGTTGATATCTAGAATTGATATGTATATTGTTGTGATATTGATATTTGAAACCCAACATTTTTAAAATATGACATGAGTAATTGAGTTATTTTGGGCAAACGGATGAGCCAGATAATTTAAATTTTTTTAATCATGAGATATGAAACTTATGAAGTTGTGGAAATTTTTATGGTATAATATTTACATACTAATGTTGGAATTATTCTCCTAATATATTCAAGAAATTCAAGGAGAAAAAATGGTCAATTTTTTTCATGTCATGACAAAAATATTTTATTGATGTATCCACTAAATAAATACATTTTTATTCATAGTGCACTAATACAAATAAAATTACATGAAGAGCTCAAATATTGAATATTTGAGTTAGTCAATTGGAATGAATATCAACTGATAATATTGAAAAAGTGGAAAATCCAATGTTTTATATTCACATTCAGTGAATATTTTATTTAAAAATTCCAACCATTAATAATTGGGGGACTTGGAATAACTTAACACAAATCTGGCTCATGCATATCATACCCCCTTTATAACTAGTGCTGTTTAATCATGGCCAGAATCCTTAAACATTTCTCATCTCTCTTTCTCTCTACCTCTTATTATTCTCTTCTTCTTTATATTTATGTTATTCTTCTTATCATTTACTTTACAACACGTTATCAGCACACTCTAATCAATCGGAGCCACAAATTGAAGGGACCCTAGAAAATAATCGTGTCTTTTCTGCAAGGTAATATTCAAATCTTAAATATTTGTAATTAATATTTCTACAATATTTGTTTAATCATGAAATTATTGATCTAAATCTCATGATTTAAAAATAAATAAATAAATTTTAGTTATATTTAATTATTTATATCATGCATCTTGATAAATTGAAATAAAATTGATGTGTATATGATCCATATTGTGATTTATCAAAATCCATGACACGAAAGATTGCATTCATATTTTTTTATTTTAAATCATCATACATGAATGTTGATTTGGATGGATTCATTATCAAAATTTTAATTCTTCTTAATTATTTATATTATGCATGAAGTTGATGTAAATTTACAAAGGCCGTCCCTAACGATTTATGATTTCATATTATTTTTAATTAAGCCTGAATTTTTTTCTTTTGAAATCAATTTTTTTTATCATACAAAATTGACAACCATTATTACATATTTTAATTAATTTGAAAATAATGATATTTATGAAATATATATGTATTTTTTTATATGGAAAATGTATCAGTAAGATCGGTGGACACCGATAAATTCTTAAATGAATTACTTAAATGTATCAATAAGATCGTGTATTTTTTTTACTTAATGATGGTGTAAGATCTGCTACTCGAATTACTTATACAATTTGATTTATTAAATTTATCAGTATATATTTTTTATAGCTAGTGCATGTATCCTAATTGATAATGATTGAATAGCTAGTGCGAAGAAAATTTCCTAATTGACAATCATGATCGCAGATCGTTAATTCGTTATTAATTAATAATTTTAAATTTTCATGTTTGATTTTCGATGAATTATTAATTATTTTTTTTTCCGAATTATTAAGATAGGCATAAAATAAAATCTGCTTCTTAGAGCTTCATGTTGATTGTTATAATTTGATTGATAACATTTGATTACACATAGCAATTTTAGAAGTTCATTAAATGATTTGATTACATATTAAATTGATTGATTATTATGTATAAAATTGATATTTGACAATATAATCAATTTGGAAATTTGATTGACTATATTACTGTAATTAATTTGTTTGCTTGGGCAGAAGCATTTTTCAACACATATGGAAGCTTTAATTGATAATAATTAAGAATTTCTTTTGCCATGAAATTATTTATTTTAATATAAGATTCACTTCTTGATTTTATTTGATTTTAACAAATATGGTAAGATATATTTTCCAAGCAACATAGAATATTTATTTGTCTCTTGATGTATATATGAAATTTGACATATAAAATGCAATTATTAAATGTAGTTTATTGAAAAAAATCCGACACCAATAAAAGGAATTTGTCGAGCAAGACCTTGATGGTAACAACTACTTTAACATGGTCACTAGATATTGAAATTCACCTTATATCTTGCGATTTAAATGTAACTATTTCAAAAGCTAAATTGCACATGCACAGAAGGCTAAAGCACTAATTTTTCTTCGCTATCATCTGAAAAAGATCTTAAAAAAAGAATATATATATATATATATATATATATATATATATATATATATATATATATAACAGAAAATGATCCTCTAATTTTATGGCAGTCCTTGAAGGATCGTTTTGATTAACATTATAATTCTGTGATTGAACAGAATATAAGATTTCAAGATTTTAAATCAGTAACAAAATACAAGTCTAATTTACATTTTATTGTCACACAATTAAAATTCTGTAAGCAGAACATTACAGAAATTGAATTGAGAAAAAAACACTCTTTCCACCTTCCGTGCTATCAACCTCGTACTCCAGTAGCAGTACTGAGCTAAAAATATACTAAGCATTCAGGGCTTATTCCTACATTATTGGTATAAGTAAAATATAACCAATTATAAATAAAAAAACTACAATGCTAGACCAGTTGGTTCAAAACTTGTGCCTGACGTACATGACACATTCCAAAAGAATTATATTCGCGTGGAAAAGTAAGAGGGAAAAGGAGAATAAGAAATATTTATTGATGAAAAATGAATTTACATTAGTGGTTGACAAAATTTTAATTGATTTTATTAAGGGTATTATCAAAGTAGTTGGCTCACAATGTGATAGAGGTCGTAGTCAAAAAAATTTAAAGAAGCACTCCGGCAGAAGTAGCAAAAGTAAATTTACTGTATATATTGATGTTTGGATCATTAATCTTGTATATATCGAACAACAAATCACTTGATTATATAATATCAAAATATGGAAAAATTATTTGTGGAATAAAAATGGAGTAAATAAAAATATTTATTGCCAGAAGCAAATAACAATATTGACATAGTCAATGAAGACAATTTGAGACCTAAGCTCACAAATTATTGTGACCAAGTATGCTATATAATTTAGCCATATTTCTTTGCATAAAAATATTTGTTTAACATTATTTCTTTTCTAATACATTATATTGTTGTTGTTGTGCTTATTTTGTTAATATATATGTTGTTAGATTATATTTATAAATGATTTTGTTTAAATTATACATGTTTTGTAAGTTGATATTTAGAATTGATATGTATATTGTTGTGATATTGATATTTGAAACCCAACATTTTTAAAATATGACATGAGTAATTGAGTTATTTTGGGCAAACAGATGAGCCAGATAATTTAAATTTTTTTAATCATGAGATATGAAACTTATGAAGTTGTGGAAATTTTTATGGTATAATATTTACATACTAATGTTGGAATTATTCTCCTAATATATTCAAGAAATTCAAGGAGAAAAAATGATCAATTTTTTTCATGTCATGACCAAAATATTTTATTGATGTATCCACTAAATAAATACATTTTTATTCATAGTGCACTAATACAAATAAAATTACATGAAGAGCTCAAATATTGAATATTTGAGTTAGTCAATTGGAATGAATATCAACTGATAATATTGAAAAAGTGGAAAATCCAATGTTTTATATTCACATTCAGTGAATATTTTATTTAAAAATTCCAACCATTAATAATTGGAGGACTTGGAATAACTTAACACAAATCTGGCTCATGCATATCATACCCCCTTTATAACTAGTGCTGTTTAATCATGGTTAGAAGCCTTAAACATTTCTCATCTACAAATTTTGAATTGTGCAATTACTATTTTATATCACTACCATAGCGTACTTCAATGGGCAGTCTAATAATAATTATCCATCAATTTTAATAAACCCACCCAAAATAGGGGATCAATATATATTTTAGTACGCTATTTACACATTTAATGAAATTTTTTCATGACATTAGGGGGAGATTTAAGCCCAATATTTATGTGAATGCCGAGAAATTCTATTATTTTGCACTAGATTGGCTGAACCAGAAGTTCAAAAGATTATTAGTTTGCAATAGCAAATAAACTGTCAAATTATCATGATAAAGTGACAAAGTCCCTTAAATTTATAATCATTGCACCACTGGAAGTGGAGTTCCCCTGGATATAATACCTTTAACAATGATTTATCAACGTTAGAAGGGTGAAAGGTTTTATGATTTGAAAATTATATAATATCCGCGGATATTAATTTTAAAAATAAAAGTCACTTCCAAAATTATCTGAAGAGTTTGTTTTGATAATGAAAACTCTCTTTAATAGATTTGTCCAAAAGACAAATACCTATTAATTTCGCACGTGCATCAAAATAACCAAAATGCTGGGTATGCAAAATGGCTAGATCCAAACGTATTGAGAAATTACGAGGATCTAGTTATATAAATATAGAAATATAGAAACCATTATAGATTTTGGGAGAAGAATATGAATTGAAATAGAAAGTTGTCGACAACACATTTGCTTCTTTGATCGCTTTTACTGTCTTAAACAATAATTTGGATCCAGAACTTATAATGATATCAAAATGCCAGAAGCACGAATATTTTGTAAGACAGAATAAAACATTGATGTCGAGCTTAATTGACTAAATAATGTTATCTGAAATGATATAAATATTTGTCCCAGAAGGACATATGAATGATAAAGTGATGATCAATTAAAGCTCAAAGGGTTCTTGCAGAGACCCAGTATATAAATGACACATACTCTCCCATTATACATTACGTTTCGCTACTTAGTTTATATGACAGTTTCAATATATTTAGATATGCAATAAATACACAACATTATATGATTTACATGAAAATCCACGCAGGATTAAATCTTCTTAATTTGAATGAGAATAAAGTATCACAACATATAACTACAATATTGTTCATTGTAAGCTTGAAACAATTAATATGGATATATATGCTACATTTGAATTTGTTATGTCTTCCTGAAGAAGAATAAAAATTGTGTGTAAATGAATGGTTTAAGTTTGGAATGTATAAGAAATTTATATAAGCTAACTCATGTCAAGACGACATATTTTTCGAAATGAAAGAACTTGGATAAATCCAAAGAGTTGTCTCAACCTGCAGTTGAGAATATTTTAAATTTAAATACCAGTTAATTTATTTGATGATTGTTTTAGATACATCTATTCAAGTTGTATGCCAGTTGTCGTTTTTATCCCTTGAAGTGGAAAACTAATGTCTATATACTTGAAGTATATAATGAGGATATTTTGAGCTAAAAGTCTCTTCATTCAGTGCTTTTGAAGCACATATTTTCACATAATTGTATCAGGCCTGATATGCACTTATGATGAACTTGCTAGCAAGATTTTATGACTCTTGGACAAAGAGAAGTTACATGAAATTAAACATATTCTCAAGTATCTTGTAGATACAAAATATATTGGTTTATTTATAAGAAACCAACGTGACATTGGCATACTGATTTGAATGTTAATTAAATGATCCCCATAATGTTAAAGTTTCAAACTAGTGTAATAAGATTGTTGATATAATAAATTTATATCCCATCGGGCATTATGAAATACACATTTCCCCAATCTTTTATAAGATAATAAATTATGTGTTGCATAGATGAGCAATTAATATATAATGAGAGACATGACAAATTTATTTATATGCTCCAGAAGAGCAATGAGATATTACACATAGTATTTGCTTATGTAAAGATCTAAATTTTTGTTTACTCCCAAATTATATTTTATTATATAATTTAAGTATTATATTATGTAGACCTAGAAGATTGTCGTCTTCACGGGGAGTAATAATTTCAAGTAAATTTTGAAATATCGATCTTGAAGATTAGTAGTTATATTTCAAAATACCGTTATCTGAGGAGGTGCAGTAATTTCTAAACAATCCAGAAGATTAGGTCCTGATGACCAATAGTTGTACTCTTTTTCCCTTTACTAAGTTTTCCTACCGGATTTCCTTAGTTTAAGGTTTTTAATGAGGCAATTAATGCAACACATCAAAATCATAAAACTGTATTCTTTTTTCCTTAACTAACTTTTTCTTTCCTATGAAGATTTTCTTAGTTGAAGGTTTTTAATGAGACAGATTATATTATTGTGTTTAGGGGAGTGACTACTTCCAAGTAATCCTGAAGATTGAGTCTTGAGACCAATGCTGCGCTCTTTTTTTCTTGATTAAGTTTTTTCCACGAGGTTTTCTTAGTTAAATATTTTTAAAGAGGCAGACAAGATTATTAATTTCAAGGAAAGTAACAAGTCTGAACAATCACGAAGATTGGGTCCTGAAGACCAAGCTGTACTCTTTTCTTTAACTAAGTTTTTTTTCTACGAGGTTTCCTTAGTTGAAAGTTTTTTTAATGAGACAGCTATTATGAAATTTTAATGATAAGACATGTACTCTTTTTTTTGACTGGTTTTCCCATAGGGTTTTTCAGCGAGGTTTTAACGAGGCATATATATGACGTCATAACGTCGTAATGTACAAGGGGGAGTGTTGTGAAATATTTTATGGACATTACTTCTTATATCATTAGAATAAGAAGATAAATTATTTACCATTGTACCCTTTCTCTTATATTAAAAGTGAGAACATTAGGATTTTTGTACACTTATAGACACAATGTCGTTAATGAAAATCTCTCTACCTCTTATTATTCTCTTCTTCATATTTTTGTTATTCTTCTTATCATTTACTTTACAATAATAATCTAGTTATCGTAATTAAATAAAATTGGCAGATGTGTAGTGAAATAGATTTTGGATGAAAATAAACGGTTTGGATTAAAGGAATGATGAAATTTACGTTGAAGAGGGTTCAGATCAAATTTTACTGCTATTTTGTTTTTTCACGACACACAGTTTGACTCCCGACTCCCGTTCTTCTTTTCTTCCTTACGGAGTGACCCCTTTCTTTGGTTGTTCTCAATTCTTCATTGGGGTCGCCCACTTCAGAATTATCCTAAACCCTCATTGAATAACCCTTAGTTTCTAATTTTTTTTTAAAATCCCTAATTCCTAATTGCAATGGCTGCGCCGGAGCTAGCTCAAACGGACCCTGAGGGAATCGAAGGAGTCCGGATGACATGGCTGAACTGGCCGCGATCTAAGGTTGAGGCGTCGAAGTGTGTGATTCCGATTGCCGCTTCGATTCAGCCGATCCGTCCTTCCGTGGATCTGCAGATCCTTACATACCCTCCTCTACGATGCAAAACTTGTTCCGCTGTGCTAAACCCCTTTTGCCGCGTTGATTTCACCGCTCTCATTTGGATCTGCCCCTTTTGCTTCCAGAGGAACCATTTCCCACACCATTATTCCTCGATTTCGCAGACGAATTTACCCGCAGAATTGTACCCAAATTTCCCGTCTGTTGAATACACAATCACGGATTTTCAGAATTCGCAGAATTACAACCCTCCTCTGCCTCCATCTCCGATTTATTTGTTTGTGTTGGATACGTGTATGATTGAGGAGGAGCTGGAGTTTGCCAAAACGGCTTTGAAACGAGCCATTGGCATGCTTCCAGATAATGCCATGGTTGGGTTCATATCGTATGGTATGCAGGTGCAGGTTCATGAATTGGGATTCCAGGATATGTCGAAAGTTTATGTGTTTAGGGGTTCAAAGGATTTGTCGAAAGATCAGGTATTGGAGCAGTTGGGGCTTTCTCTACCGGGTGGTAGACGGGGTGGGCCAGCTATTCAGAAGGGTGGTGGTGGGCCCAGCCCGGTGGCTGGGTTTGGCCCCGGGATCAATCGGTTTTTATTACGGGCTTCTGATTGTGAATATACTTTGGATTCGGTAATATTTATTTTTCTCATGATTATCTTTAATATCAGTTATCTGTTCATTTTATATTCATTGATTATTTTTCTTATTGTTTGGTGGGAGTTTGGATTTCGAAGTATGTCTTTTATTTTTGTATTTTGGTGCAGTTATTAGACGAGTTGGCCACAGATCAATGGCCGGTGGCACCAGGGAACAGATCATTGAGGTGTACAGGAGTTGCACTGAGTGTTGCAGCTGGATTGCTGGGGGCATCAGCTGCAGGGACTGGTGCACGGATCATTGCATTAGTGGGCGGTCCTTGCACAGAAGGTCCTGGTTCGGTAAAGCCTTGACTTTCTTCTTTTTATTATTATATCAATCTACTCATTATTTTGTCATGTGATGCATTTTATTTGAACCATATTTTTTATATTTTGGAGGTGTTGGATACATTGGCCTACTGATACTTAAGTTATCATGAACACTTTTTGTTCTTTTGTAGTATGATTTGGCGGTCAATCTGGTAATATAGGTTTATTTTTGCTTGTAGATTGTATCAAAAGATTTATCTGATCCAGTCCGGTCACATAAGGATCTCGATAAGGATGCAGCACCCTTCTTTAAAAAGGCTGTCCATTTCTATGATGAACTTGGAAAACAGTTGGTCAGTCAGGGACATGTGTTGGATGTGTTTGCGTCTGCACTTGACCAGGTTTGTAATTTTTAACTAAATTTTTTATATAATAGTTTGACTTATTTTTTTTTATTATATGTATGTATTTATGTATATGTATGCCATAGAACAACAGAAATCCATGTGGAGCTGATAGGAGTTTCCTGCCTTCTATTCTTAGCTTCTCTGAGTTATCTATTATGTATTTATTTTCTAAAAAGAATGGTATTTACTTGCAGTGGAAGAACTCTGTTATACTGATGTGTGTGGGTGTGTATGTATGTATGTGTATATATATATATATATATATATTAATGTTTAAGTTTTTATAATGCATTTTCTATTTAATGGCCACTAGTCACTGCTTTTAAATCATTACGACCTATCCTAAAAGATCGCTTCTCTTCTTCAACACCCCCCCTCTCCTCCCCCCCACCCAATCTGGCCATCTCTAGGTTATGACTCCCCTACAGTCTTAGAAAATATGTGGCACAATAGCCGACTAATATTTGAAACCCACTTGCATTTCAAACTATCATCTAAATCCCTATTGTGGTCAATTTGACCCATTAATGTGGGATTCAAGGATTACATCCTTTGACCTATATTCATAACTTATGCTGAATTCAATGAACCTTGCTTTTTTGGGATCTGCTTAGAATTGATGCATCCAGCATTGATTAAGCCACTTGATTTCCGTTAAAAATCTGGCTTTACTTATGTGGCAAGTCTTCAGGTTGGTATTGCAGAGATGAAGGTTGCCATAGAAAAAACAGGTGGACTTGTTGTTCTTGCTGAAAGCTTTGGCCACTCCGTTTTCAAGGATTCATTCAAGTCCATTTTCGAAGAAGGGGAACAATCGCTGGGGCTTTCATTCAAGTGAGTTCAAACTGAACTTGTACCATCCTTTTAGTATGCTTCAAGTATCAAGTTTGAATTTGTGGTCACTATTTTTTCCTTGAGCTAGTTTTTGATTTAGTAAGTGGTAATTGATTCTAATTTAAATTAACTGACATTCTGATGGGATAATGCAAGTGGCAAAGTGGCAAATAACATCTCACAAATGGGACATTTCTTTTTTAGTTTTGTACTTATCAGAATAATCATGTGGTTATTATTACGTCTGTAATAATATTTTATCATTTAATAATTTCAGTGGTATGCTGGAGATCAATTGCTCAAAGGATATAAAAGTTCAAGGAATCATTGGGCCATGCACCTCTCTCGAGAAGGTTTCTGAATTTAACAATTCTCTTATGACGAATGTTAATTATTGTACCTATTATTGCAATATTGAACCTTTTTATTGTCATGTTGTATAACATGTTCTATAGATTGTTGCATGTGATTCTTAGTTAATATTGATCTGCGGAACCTTTGTGCAGAAAGGGCCTGCTGTTGCTAGCACAGCTATTGGGCAGGGGAATACTACCGCATGGAAGATGTGTGGCATTGACAAAAGTACTTGCTTAACAGTTTTCTTTGATGTTTCTTCTAGTGAAAAATCAGATCCTTTAGGGCCAAACCCTCAGTTATTCATACAGTTTTTAACAAGGTAATTGGATGACAATGACAAATGATTCACTTCTTAGAATTTAGAAATAGAACTGCAGATGACTTTCAATATTCAAATATATAACTTAGATGCTACAATAATCTAGTATTACCAACTTCTATTGTGGTTTTCTTCCCTTCTCCCCTTCTTAGTATTTCTTTTCCTACATCTGCTGTATTCATGAAGTTGATGGCCGCGCCTCTTATTTTATTTAATATGCTAGCTTCTACGTATCTAATATTTTATTATTAGGAAGACATCGATCTCCAACCCAATCTTTTTGTCTGTCACAGTTATCAGAGTTCAGATGGTCAGATGCGGCTGAGAGTTACAACTGTTACTCGACGATGGGCAGTGGGCAATGAGGTGGGATGATTAATTCTCTCTATCCATTGATCCATCTCCTTTTCCTTTAGTTCAACTTGAGAATATCCTTTGCAACAAAATGTGGGTAGTGTTTACAAGATTTAACAAATATTCGCTGGTTCTTTAATTTGTTTCTTGAACGATATGCATGTTTCTAAGCACATTCTTGGAATAAGTTACTCTTTTATAAGCTCTTTTCTATCCTTAGATTTTAATAACTTGAATGATTTATGTTAAGTGGCCATTTTATATTTTACTTTGGATGTGCAAATTTTATTGTTTGGAGTCAATGTGACATTAAAAAGTATTCTCGTTATTAAAGAAATGATTCTTTAATGTAGATGAGTTTAGCAGTTGAGTTTTTAGATCGAAGTCATATATTTTCAACTTAGTTGCATATTTTTTTCAAGTTTCGTGTGCAACTTCAGACTGAGAATGCTTATTACATATTTTTTATCTATAAGAAATTTGAAACTTCTTAAATCTTTACTCTTTTCATGTCCAGTATATCCTACATTTCATTTTTGATTCACTATCCTCATAAATTTTTATCTTTTTAATTGACTTTCCCCTAGACAATTTTTGGGATAGGGTGTACTACATTCCTTATTTTCTGTTTACCTGCAGGATTTAGTTCAAGGATTTGATCAAGAAGTTGCTGCTGTAGTCATGGCCAGATATGCTTCTTATAAAATGGAAATGGAGGTAATTTACATTTTAAATGTGATTAATGTTGTAGACAACCTGTCTTCTCTCTGGCATGAATCTGTTTTTATAAAAATACAAGCTAAACTTTGGATTTTGTTTTTTTCTCTGGGATAATTAGTTTTTTTCATTGGGAGATTAGAGATGTGAGATTTTTGAAATAATTTTCAGGCATTTAATTCAGATTAACTAAATATAGAAGTTAGAAGAAATGACTGACTTACAAATTGGAAAATGAAAACCTATCAGAGAACTTCTAAAATGAATATAATCTGGCATGCCTTAGAAAACGTCTGAGGAAGTTCATAACATCTGAGTTGAAATGTGAAATTAATGGTTTTTTATTCCATAAGAGGAATAAAGGAATCCTTAGATAACAAATGAACATTTTGCAGCGGCATTGATGTATAGCAACTGTCAAAGTTGAACCACTTTGATATATTTCTACCATTTCTTTGGTGCCTTGTTATGCCCTTCATATTTAAATTCATTCTTTATATTTGCGTTCCCTTTACTCCAGATTCATGGTACCATGGGGAGTTTTTATGTTTTGTTTTTTTTTTTACCCTGCAGTTAATTTCACTTCAGTTATGGACCATGTGGTTAAAGTCAAGGCCATTCATTCCTGCATATCTAGCATCTGCTAAGCTGAAAATACTTTGTTTATTGAAGTATTTACAATTTGATTGACTAGATATGATTACAAATTATATAAAAGAGAAAGAAAGAGAATGTAATATATATGGATAAAGGGCAGGAAATTAGAAGTATTGATTGCATTTTGAAGATTGCTAAAGTTTTAAACAGATTTGTTTGACAAGTTGGTGGTGTTTTTCCATGTATTGTTCTGTGTTCAAGATAACTAGACTTTTGGTTAAGAAAGTTAAAATCATTTTAAATTATTAATTTTGTTCAAGCATATCAAGAGTAGAAACTATTATAATGTATGAACTACGAACTAATTGTTATCAACAGGATTGGCAATATTCGGTTGAGTATATATATTCATTTTATTACTTATTTAGCGAAATCTTATTGGTGTTTCCATATCATCAGGAAGGTTTTGATGCAACGAGGTGGCTAGATAGGAACCTGATTCGCCTATGTTCCAAATTTGGGGATTATCGGAAAGATGACCCGACCTCATTTACTTTAAATCCCTGTTTTTCTATGTTTCCTCAGTTCATGTTTAATCTGCGGAGATCACAATTTGTACAGGTGAGTTGCTGATATTTTGTACTTCCCTTTTTTGTTATTTATGATATGATATATATATTCTTTTTTGGTTCTTTATCTCTGTTCTCTGTTTGTCTTGTGTAGGTATTTAATAATAGTCCAGATGAGACTGCCTATTTCCGTATTTTATTGAATCGGGAGTCTGTAAGCAATGCTGCAGTCATGATTCAGCCATCATTAATATCATATGCATTCAATTCACTTCCTGCGCCAGCTTTGCTAGATGTTCAATCAATTGCAGCAGATCGTATTCTTCTGCTGGACTCATACTTTAGTGTTGTTATATTTCATGGGATGACAATAGCTCAATGGAGAAATATGGGTTACCAGAATCAGACAGAGCACAAGGTATGTTTCAGTTGTGCTGGTTATTTTGTTGGTGGTTTTGTTATGTTTTTTTTTTTTAATTAAATTTGGATTTGGATACCTAAATTCCAAATTCCAGTGTTGTCCTTTTGCTATCTATCATGAGCGAAAGGTACATGAACAATTAAATTGTAGTATAAGCAGGCAAAGTAGATGTCTTTTAAGCATTATATTAATTGATTCTTTGACTGTCTAAGTATCTTCTATAAGATCGACTAGGGGTGTAAGGAATATAATGGATCTGTGATAATTGTTTAATATGTTATAATTTATATAAACTTTTTTCACTTTGAGGGTATGGTAGATTTGGATTCTTAGAACCTGCTTCTGGGATATTACAAATATGAAGATAGTTTTACTTTGGATTATGAAAGCTTTTCTCCTAAAGCCTATCCTATGCAATCACTACAAACACCTCCAACAGTTATTTAATGATACCACACCAGACTCTTTACACGCATCAATTTGACAAAGTTGAATCCGTCCCTAACCAAAATCCATAACAAACACATCAATGCTATTCTTCAGGTTTTCAAAATCCACTAGATTATGACAACAGGTTTTCACAATCCACTCTAAATCTAAAACAAGCACCTCTTTCATTTTTTACCCAAATCAAGATTAATGAGCTTATTGTAAGGGTATTTCTAATTATTAGAAACTGGTGCTATGCTTTGTAAAAGCTTTTGATGTACTTGTGCAAAGGATTCCTCATCCCTGTACTCTTTCTAGTTTTATGTCATGGTGGAAACTGTCAGGGGAATTGTACCTCATATTACAGAGAATCATTTATTAAGATGGAGTCTTAACTGTTTATTGAGTTTTCAAACAGCTTCTCAAGCTCCTTATGATTTGCTGTTCTTGTCCCTGTGGTATTCAACTTTGGAGTTAATTGCCATAGGGTATGTTAGTTTGGATTTATAGTAGATGGTGGAAATTCGAATTTTTTATCCGAGGACTTGAAAAGTAAAAATGAATATTGTAGTTTTTTTGCTTTCGGATATTGAGTAGGGTGAGATGGAATTTTATGTCAAATCAACTTGTGAGAGTTAGGGCTCCCTAGCTTGTGTGCCTAACATTTGGCAATTTGTTAGAGTCAGTGAAGTGAAAATACAAATACCAAACAATCGCAAGTGCAATCCCAATTTCCCCAAACAGATGGCTTTGTCCAATTTCGCAATAATTTCCCGTGCTGATAACTTCATGTTCAAGAACTAAATAGAATATCAAAAATGAAAGAAGCCCATAAGCAGATGGGCCAAAAAAAACATATTTTAACACTGGAAATAACGTTTAAGCAATTAATCCTCCTTTCTTTATTCTGCTGTAAACATGACCCAAATTGTTTGGCACGTAAGCTAGGGAGCCCTAACTTCACCCAAAACCATGGTTGAAGGTGAAGGGTTGACCCCCACTTATATGCCCTTCCACACTTGCGAGTGGAACCGATGTGGGACATCATAACAATAAATGAGTTGAAGTACGTAGTTGGGGTGATAATATGATTTGTAAGTATATTTACGTGTAGCTGTTGTAATGCTTACGCTAATACCTTAAAACAAACATAATGGGATATTACGTCCCCCAGGGACCCAGACTGTAACAAAACAAACGTACACCCAGACTGTACCAAAACAAACATACACTTGGGTTTATTTACTTCCATGTTATCTCCCTAAAGTTTCTGTTTCTTACATTTCCCATTCATTACTTTATTGGAAATTGCAACTTTCTTTGTGTAAACAACTAAAACAGCTCTTGGCCACTATAGTGCTCTGTCAATGTTCAAGAATTAGTTCCCGACAGAAAATAACCTGCTCCATTGTTGTTATACATCATATTGGCTTATAAGCTTATTGTTTGCCATATGATTAAAAAGTAAATCTCATCTAATAACCTCCTTTCCAATGTAATAGGGGTTTTCCCTCTTATTACAAGCTCCATATGATGATGCCCAATTGATAATTCGTGACCGTTTTCCTGTACCGAGGCTTGTGGTTTGTGATCAGCATGGCTCTCAGGTAATCTTGATTTTTGGATCTACATATTTTCTCTGCATATC
The DNA here is from genome assembly GCA_023678885.1 of Pogostemon cablin. Taxonomy (NCBI): domain Eukaryota; kingdom Viridiplantae; phylum Streptophyta; class Magnoliopsida; order Lamiales; family Lamiaceae; genus Pogostemon; species Pogostemon cablin. The sequence continues at coordinate 7,792,134 of CM043008.1, read as the reverse complement.
TGATAAATATTAGTCTTGAGATTGTTACTGATAAATATTAGTCTTGAGATTGTTAAATTGAGTTTAAATCAATAATTCCTTTTGATATCACAACAAACCAACTAAACCTTTTATCTCACTTTGTAAAGTCAGCTATGTAGGATAAGGTTGTGTTTGAACTTCTTGTTCTTGTTTCCTAACTCCAAGGAATCCTTTTAATGTTATGGTTATTTTATTATGTGAAAGCATAGGCCCTCATGCGGGAACTTGTAAATTCTGTTTTAGAATATGCTGTCGTGCAATATTATGTAGGTCCTTGTCCGTAAAGCTTAAAAACTAGTTTTTTGAATGCCTTGAATTTTATTTTTTCATCCCTTTTCCCCTTCATATGATTGATTTATCTATGGTTTTGTGCAACATTTTAATTTGTGTGGTAGCTGCTTGAGGATGTAATAAGACTGTATGAAGGCTTGGATTTACCTTTTGGTGATTGAGATTTGAGAATATAATTTGAAAAGAGGATATATAAAACTCTATGAAGGCATAGATGTACCTTTTGCTGATTGATAAAGTAAAAAAGTATCATGCTTTATGTATGCAAATTGTTTGTTCGTTTCTTTAATACAATTTGGGTTTTAAGGTTTTTATCAACTTTTTTGTACAATCTGATAAGAATATATGATTTCAGTAATTATTTGTCATTTTGTTTTGTTTCATAATGTTCATGGATATGATTGTGATAGGCAAGGTTCTTGTTGGCAAAGTTGAATCCCTCAGCCACATATAGCAATGCTCATGAAATGATGAATACTGGCTCCGATGTTATCTTCACTGATGATGTAAGTCTACAAGTATTTGCCGATCACCTTCAACGACTAGCAGTTCAAGCTTCTTAAGAAGGTGAATGTTAATCCACTCATTCTGCCAATGGTTCTGGGATTCTGTGGAAGTCCTGGAGCGAGTTACGCCTCTTGCAGTTGTTTCCTCAACTGTTTGATTCTTTTTCTTTTGGGGCGTGAGAGGTCTTTTTTGCTGTTTTGAATGCCGATGAGCTGGAGTAATTTGTAACTTATGAGCCGTATTTAAAAGAGTATACTAGTATAGTGTAAGTTAAGAATGACAGTTTTGGATTTTACTGCACCCATAAAATGGCAGTTTATTGCACTGTGAATTGAAGTGTTAATTTTTTTGGATTATATTTTGGAGGCTGAAGTTTAATCAGATCTAAGAGTCAATGTCTTGTTTCATTTATGCCACTTATTTAGTCCATTTTAGGATTATAATGTGTAATATTGGTCAATTATAATGCTCCCTCTTCATGCTAGAACCCTTTGTTTTTTGTATTTGGTTTTATTACTATTTAATACCAAATATACATTAATATTACTAACAGATACAATAAGGCAAAAATATTACTATTAGATACAATATATTGATGTGAAATTCTAAATATAACCTTCCTCACTAATTTTCACAAAATAATATCCGTCATTTAGTTATCTTTCATATAACAATAGACTCAACACAAAAAACAATCGACTTCTCTCTCAAAACTCGTCTATCTCTAAGTTTTTCTCTAAGTTTTCCGGCGTCTTTCCTCCAACCTGACCCTCGAGGCATCGTACAAAACCTAATTTTGCCGCTGTCGTAGCCTAAATGAAAAACTACTATAGAATTAACATATTTGGCGAAGTTCTCTGTATGGGTGAACTACCATATTCAGCGACAGGATCTATCTTATATTCGAGCCCATGGAGCGTGGATCTCTCTTTGGAGTCGGAATCAACATCACGAGTGAATTCGATCTCGCTAATTTAGGACATCAAGTTCTTTCAGCGTTGTGTATATTTGGGTAGCAGGTGTTAGATCACATGGTGTAGGTGCAACATATATTATGCGTCAATTGAGTTATGGTCGAATGTTGTCGTAATCCCCTTTTTTAGTCCATGTTGGTTAGATATTTTGTCAATCGCCTTGTATATATCAAGTTTTGTAATTGTGGATGTATTTCTTTGTAGTAAACTTGCTAAATTTCTATGTTCTTGCCTGTTTCCTCACATGTGCTTATCACAGATATGTTTTCGTTGTTTATGTAAGTTTTTCTTGACATAATTTTCTTTTAATTGTCGAAGGGAAATATTTAGTGAAAGTTTTCTAAATACATATTCTAATCATATAATTTCATATTCATTGGTGGTTTAAAATGTGATAAGATTGTTGTTTATAAGCTTCTGACTTCTAGACTCTTTAGTTGAAGAAGCTATCAGTATATTTATTAAAACAAGGTAAAACAAACTTGAAATCATATAATATAGTACTCTTTTATTGATAATTAGATTCTGACAAATATCCTGAATACTATGTGATTTGGGTTCTAGTAACATGAATCAAAGACTTTTTAAACTGTATAAAAAAGGGAAAACTGATTATTAATCCTGAATACAAATATTCTTGAACACAAGTCAATAAATTAATTCCTAAATACAAATACCCACGGAATATCATTAATACCACATATATGAATATCTTAACACAAATATCCTGAACACCACGTGCATGAATTTTTGAACACAAGTCAATAAGAGGGAGTACCTACGAGATTTCAATCAATAGATATTCCTCCGGCTTTTAATCAAATTTGAAATGAGAAATCTTAGGGCTTTTGTTAATTACATTAAACGTCCACCTGTTTTTAAGGAGTAAATCATGGGATAATTTTTCTCTTAGATATAACATAAAATATTATAACCATTTAAATTATTTTTAACACAATTAAAATATGGGTAAGAAGGATATTTCACTTATTAATAATGTATTAATTAATAATATTTTTTACCTAATGTATCTATTAGTAATAATGGTGTATAGATTGTACCTAGAAGTAATTGACCCTTTATATATATATATTTTGGTGGGATCGTCTCACGAATTCGTGAGATGGATTATCAATCTACTCAATTAAATATAATTTAGTCGATCTAATTAAATATATTTTAAAATTTAAATTTAAAAAGAATTGAGGTGAGATGGATTTTCAATCACTCAATTAAATATATTTTAAAATTTAAATTTAAAAAGAATTGAGTTTATGAGATCGTATCGAATCCATTTATTTGAGTTTGACTATTCACTAATCTACTAACTAAGAAGTAAGGCGCTAAATTAAGAATAATAACTAAGAAACAAGGCATAAATTAAGAAGGGTTAATTGCATAAAAAACCTCCGCATTTACTTCTATTGCAAATAAATCTTAATCTTTGGGAATTAGCAAAAAAAAAATTTCGACCTTTAAGTTTCGTGCAAAATGCACTCAACGGGCAGGAGGGTTGCCGACATCTGACGCCACGTTGACCTTTGCCACGTTAGTTTCCACGTCAACTTTGAGTTTATTGCAGAAAAAACCACAACATTTACTTAAATTGCGATTTAATCCCAACCTTTGAGATTTTGGTAAAAAAGAACATCAGATTTTTTTATGTTAAAATTGCATACATTATATTTTATATTTAAATTCTAAAAAATTATTAAATAAAATAATAAAGTTATTTTAGTTTTTAAAATATTTTATACATTATAAAATTTTTATAATTTATAAAATCAAAGTATTCTTGAACATGTCTCAGTATTTTTTCATAATTTTATGTTATATTTAATATGAAAAATTATACTCCCTCCTTCCATCATCAATGTATCCATTTGCTTTTTGCACATGGATTAAGGAGTATTATTATTTTATGCGTAGTAGGTAGTTGTATTAGTGGAGGGTGTGAGTCTCATATTTTATTTGTATTAGTGGAGGGTGTGGGTCACATAGTCCAAAAAGGGAAATTGATAGATTAAGGATGAACGGTCCAAAATGGTAAAATTGATAGATTAACAGTGGACAGAGGAAATATATATTTAGAGGACAAAAAATTTATACAAAAAATAGTTTATAATTCATTTAGACTTAATTTATAAACTCATAGTTTTATACTGACAAAAAATAGTACTCCTCCCGTCCACTGTCAATCTATCAATTTTACTATTTTGGGCCATCCATCCTTAATTTATCCATTTCTCTTTTTGGACTATGGGACCCATACCCTCCTCTACTACATAAAATATGGGACCTACACCCTCCACTAATACAACTACCTACTACACATAAAATAATAATACTCCTTAATCTACGTGCAAATAGCAAATGGAAACATTGAGGATGGACGTACGGAGTATTAGTTAAGTTTTTATTACACAAACCAAATTTTCATGTACTCCCTCCCCCCATTTCAATCTTCACATATTTTTATTTTGGGCGTCTCATTTAAATCTTCACTTACATTAAATATTATATATCCATTGAAATACTATATTCCTTAATCAATGTGCAAAAAATAAACGTAAGCATTGAAACAGGATGGAGTGAGTACTTAATTATCTTCATACTTTCTGTTTCCATCCGTCTCACTCATATCTTCACCACTCAAAAAATGAAATATCACATAAATCACTAACCTATAAAAGTTATCTTAATTTCAAAAATATCACTCCCACATAACACATATAACATATGCTATACTTTATTTATTACCAAAAAAACTACAATGCCCTTAAAAAATAATGAAGTTGGTAAAAAAATATCTTAAACTACGTATCTACAATGTTGGTGAAGATAACTACGGGACAGAGCGGAGTGATGATCGTTTTCTGAACACACAATAATCTTCAAGTATGAAGTATGTAACTGTAGTTTAGGCAAGCGACCAAGTTATGTTATCGAACCCAAAGGACAGATGGTTATTAATTTACAGTAGAACCTCGTTAAATTAATACTTGATAAATTAATAACCTCTATAAAATTAATAATTTTTCCGGTCCAACTTGGGACCAGTTCAAATTTGGGTACCAATCAGTTAAACAATAATATAATATTTTTCTAGGAAATTCTAAAGAATACTTAATGTCCCAATAAAAGTATAAATTAATAATTATTAAAAAAAATCTCACATACATATATATCAACTTAACATTCTAAAATAATTTAGTAAAATTTGAATTTACTATTATTTACTTTTTTTATTATACTTAATATCTTCATTAATCCATCTTTAAATATCTCGATTGCACCTAAATTACAAATAAATAAAATAAATCAATATTTTATGTTGATCTACTCCTATAAAATATAGATAAATATTATATGATTACACAATTCATGAGATACTATACTCATATAATTAATTTGATTTATAAGTAATATATAATTATAACTCCCTTAAAGTATCATCTTATATTCGAACCAATATATTCTTAATATGTATAAATAAGTTATGAAAATTATAATATTGTATATAATCTCTTTAAATTAATAAATTATTAATTTATCGATTATATAATATCTTTTTAAATTAATAAAATTCTTTGGTCCCTAGTATATTAATTTATAGAGGTTTTACATATTATTATCTAAATTAACTAAAACGGTTAATTGGCAATTTAATTGGAGTAATTATTGTTCTACTAGATGGAATAATTAAATGGCAAATCAAATAGAAAACTATAGAATAATCGAGAGTTGAACAAGTGAGAAGATAGGTAGCTCTTCGGGCCATCCAATTTCACTAATTAATCTCTCTTCCCATATCATGTCCGACTCTGCCTTGTGGAATATGGACGCATCACTAAACCAAGAAAATCTACTTTATAGACACAAGTAGACAAGCGTGTAACACGTGTGAATTACCTCAGAGCAAAAACACAATTTCACCCCCCTTTCTAGGTACTATCAGTATCAATTATTTCCCATGCACTAAGTACTCTAACCCAATACAATCTCCCTTTATAGGTACTATGAAATTATCCTCTTTATCCTACTTATTAACCTGAATCCAATTTAATTAACAAGTATTGATATAAGATAGTTCTAATGAAGCTTCAGAATCCCCTCACATAGAATTATAACATGGAATCCTATTCAGCAGTGAACGCACTCAATCAATAACCAAGATATATATTCAGACTCTATATAACAGCTAATGATGCGCAAAACGACTCTGAATATGGATTAAAAACGTATAGTCTAATATAAAATAAACTACAAGTAGTTTTGTACGGAGTATACATACGGAAGTTCAATTAAATAGTAAAACCTTCATAAACCCTAGAACTACCAATGCGTTTCTACCCCATGAAGCTTCGAAGAACATTCATGGTGATTGGATTGATCTTACCCATAGTTTTGAAAATTACAAGGAAGATTAAGATGCGAAATAAACCCTAGATATGGGCGCCGTCGCTTCTCGCTCCATCTTAAATATTCACTTGGTTCTCACTTGATTCACTGCACGAATCTCTCTCTACAACTCCGTAGGATGGAGTTAGGGTTTGGATGTGGTGTAGGATGGATGTGGAATCTAACTCTTTTTTAATGTGATCTGCATCCCCTTTTATACTTGTAAACTCTCCTTATGGACCTTTACTGGGCTTTTTTATGGAAAACACGAAAATACATGCACTGGAGGTGAAATCCCATCGTTTCGGCGTTGATGTGTCCCAGCTCGACCAGAATGGTCTTTGTCGAGCTGGACCTCCTTGGTCGAGCTATAGTCGAGCTGCGTGTTTGTAAACTGAAACTCCGTCTTCACGCCCTGCTCGAATTCCCTGTTGTAGCTCGACCAAATTGCTCTTGGTCTAGCTACCTTTCCTTGGTCAAACAGCCCTCTGTAACCCGAAACGTCTCCAGCTCGACTTCCACCGTGTAGCTCGACCAACCTATGCTTGGTCGAGCTATGTCTTGAAAAATGTGTTCCAATTTTGAGCACTTCTGACCTATTTTCCTGTATAAATATGCTCAAATAGCCGCAGTAGCATCTGATTAGTGGATTTTCCATAAGCATCCTTATTTGCCTTAATAATAGACCAAATCATACTCAATTTCCACACAAATCGGAGCTCAAAGTACGTGATTATCACTCTCATCATACTCCTAAACTTTCATGTTGCTCGTCCCGAGGCAATGAAATCAAAACAAAGGCAAGAGAGTGTAATTCACAAGGTCCTCATAACAAGCACAACCTAATTTAACACATGCAATTCGATCAATTTAAAACATGTATTCATCATACCTATCATCCATGCAAAAATATCAATTAATCACAATACTTCTACGAGTGCTAAGACATCTAGCTCACTAGGTAATTGTTTACTCTCGCTCTCAAGTGTAAAAGATATACACTTAAGGGGTTAGTATATACGCTCATAATTGTTGGATTGTATACTAAAAGTCTAGCTTTTTGTATGAACAATGTTTTTACAATTTAATTTATTCGAAATGAGAATCATGTGATCAAATGTTTGCAATAATGTTGTTGCAAAAGTCCATTTACTTTATACTGTAGATAATGTGGTGTGCGGCGTCACACGGAAGATCATATTATCAGCTTCTTATAAAGTATAAACAGATGTTCATAACTGAGATAGACGGGGACTATCTATCGGTATGGTTTAGTGTGATTTGGTATTAGTCTGTCTTGACTATGAAATTGCACTAGTTCACTTTGTGTATTGAATAGGACCGCCGTTGAGATCGTTCGGTTTATACTGACTATATAATAGAACTTTATCTCTGTTATTTATGGAAGTTTGTACTCTTAATCCCTATACAATAACCTCGACATGTAAGCCAGTATTTATTTCCTTGATTCATCAATGAGTGAGATTTAGTTATTAAATTAATATGCTCGGTGAGTTAGGAGATGGTGCTGTCTCTACGGTGTGTTGTTGATTGTAGAAGGAATCTGTGTCCTAACGGAATTGGTTGATGATGTCCCCTTGAGGAGCTCATAATGATTATCATGTAAACCCTGCAGGTGGATTTATTCCGGCATGATAATAAGGTTGAGTGATACTACTCTCGGTAAATATATTAATTAATGGAGTTGTCAGTAACTTAATTAATTAATGGGCATTGAATTTCAAACACGAGAAGACTAACGGGCTCATAATAAGAAGGAGCTCATAATGTAATTTGGGATTAGGCTGGCAGTGCAATAATATTTCTTTAGTCGAATGATTTATTATTATTGGACTTAAGTATACGTTTTGGGCTAAACTTGGATGCTTAAACCCAATGGTGGCCCAAATCCTAATATCTCTTCCTGGTCCCTGTTGTAGCCTATATAATAGCCAATCTCAGTAGTCTAAAAAACTGATTCACGCCCAAAAACATGTGAGAAACAATTTGACTGCAGATTAAATTCGTCTCGTAGATCATTGCCCGCACAACGTCGAGACGTGGCTTAGGAATACAATAGAAGATCGAAAAATCATTTGCTATTTCTGTCCGTCAACTTCACTAATTTTTATAAAATTATGTGTAAGTCCAAACTGCACGTGTGATACACCTTTGAAAAGCCACAAAAAAGGAATGTTCTGGCGTGTAGATCACTCCAATCGGATATCGGATGAGGGAGTTATGGCCAAAACTGTGAGGCCGCGCAAGCTGCCGGCAAGAATCTTTCTTCTTCAACATACCCTGGTGAAAGATAATAAGTTTCTATGATTTTTTGCTTCCGCTGATATAGAAACGCATGGAACCCTAACGGTTCGCGTTAACCAAAATATCCAAATGCCAACAATAATCAATTCATACATTCGCGTAACCATAAGCTTGGCAAGGGTCTGAAAAATCAATTCATAATTGTTTCAATACTAAAATCACAAAGTACTTATCTCTTGGGTTGTAATATTGGCTCTTTGATAAAGGTAGGAAAATATAGATAAAGTGCCTAATTCATTAGTAGAGAATTACCTTAGAGATTTGCTTTTCTTCAAACAACTTCATTCTTCTTCTCCTTCATCATTCTCATGATCTTTGATGAGAGTGTAAATTCATGTATTTTAAGCTCTGTTTCGTGTGATAATGATGTATGTTTTGATCTTAAGTCAAGATAAATCGAGATATGTAGTGGAAAGCCACAAATCAGGTGCGTGTGAGTCCGCTTGAGCAGATTTTCCAAGGAAAACAGGACGAGAGTGCTCGAAACCGGAAGAGGAGGAAGATAGAATCTAGTTCGACCAACAGGTTGGTGGTTCGACCACCAGTTTGGGTCGAACCAAGTGCCGAAAGTCAGCAGAAAGTGGTCGAACCAAAACCATAAAGAGAAGCAGGTGTGGTTCGACCATGAAGCTTTTTGCTTAACCAGTGGTTCGAGTCGAATCACACACCTGCCAACTTGTTACAGGCCGGTTCGATTAGGTCATGTATGGTTCAACTAGGAGCCTTGGTTGAACCGACGAGCGAGAAACTTCTGGATTCGTATTTTTACACCTTCAGTGCATGTTTTCGCTCAAGAAGCTCATCTTAGGTCCATAAGGAGAGCTCACAAGTATAAAATGAAGACCTTACGCAGGGGAAAAGGGAGCCGTTCACCACCTTCATTCTACACAACATCCGAAAACCCTACACCATCCTACGGAGTGGTGGAGAGAGATTCGTCTATCGAATCAAGTGAGAATCAAGTGAAGATTAAAGACGGAGAGAGATGCGACGGCACCTACATCTAGGGTTTACTTCACTTTTTACTTTATCTTGTAATTTTCAAGACTATGGGTAAGATCTATCTAACCACCATGATTGTTCTTCGATCAATCATGGACTAGAACCGTTTCGGAAGTTATAGAGTTTATGAAGGTTTTATGAGTTAATTGAACTTCCGTGTGTATACTCTGTACAACACTACTTGTGGTTTATTTTATATAAAACTATGTCTTTTTAATTCATACTCAGAGTTGTTTTGTGCATCATTAATTATTATATAGAGTCTGAATACATATCTTGATCATTGATTGAGTGCGTTCACCGCTGAGCGTGATTACATGTTATGATTCTAAGTGAGGGGATTCCGAAGTCTCATTATAACTATCTTATGTAAATACTTGTTAATTGAATATTATTCGGGTTAGTAATAAGTAGGATAAAGAGTATAACATCATAGTACCTATAAAGGGAGATCATTCGGGTTAGATTACTTAGTGCACGGAAAATAATTGATACCAATAGTACCTAGGAAGGGGGTGAATTATATCTCTTACTCCAAGGATATTCACACGTGTCATACACTTATTTACTTATGTATATAGAGTAGATTTGCATGGTTTAGCGATGCGTCCATACTCTCCACAAGGCAGAGTCGAACATTGATACACGGAAGGAAAATTAATAAGTAAAAGTGGATACTTAATCATCAAAACTATATTGCCATATTAGTCTTAATAAGTTAGAGTATAATTAAATTGATAATAATACGTCCTTTGGGTTCGATAAATACTTGGTCGCTTATCAACGCTATAATAGCATCCTTCATACTTGGGATTAATTGTGTGTTGAGAAAACGCTTATCAAGTTCTTGGCGCCGTTGCCGGGGACGACATTAATTATTAATTTATTGTATCTGGTTTAATTAGGACTACTTAATTCTTATCTTTATTTTCTAACACTTGTTTTTCTTAGGTGTATGCACACTAGATCAAAGGCAGGAGAATTAGCACCTTATAATCCGGAGATTGGTGCGTCATCGAAGAAAAAGAAGAAGAAGAACAAGAACGAGAACGTGGAACCAATTGAAGCTCTTAATCTAGGAGCTAAAGTTGGAGAGTTGAACTTGCAAACTATTGAAGCTGCAACCAGAGACAACTTGGAAGCAGAAGCAGTCAACATGGCAGCGAATCCGGATAACCTTGTCATCGATGAAGTCTTTAAGAACAACGGAGGAGGCAACTTGGGGCTATTAGGAGCAAGAGGGGCCGATGCAGATTTTGATCTTCACACTGCTCTGATCAGCATGATTGAAAGGAGTCCTTTCTCTGAGGGAACCTTTGAAAATCCTCAACAGCATCTGAATAAATTCCTGGGATATGCAAGTACACAAAAACGAGGATGCGAGGAGGATTGTTTTGTTTAAATTCTCGCTTACTGAAAGGGAGAGAGATTGGTATGATACTCTTAATGCTGCTGAATGCACTACCTGGAAGCAACTGAAATTGAAGTTCTTGGAGATATACATGCCACCTTCCAAGGTGTTTAGAATGAAGTAAGACATCAATCAATTTGCTATCGGGAGTAGAGAGAAATTTCATGAGGCTTGGGACAGATTTAAAGACATGCTTCGAAAGTGTTCATAGCATGGGCTATCTAAAGCTCAATACATCAGTATTTTCTACAATGGATTGAGCTACGATTCTCGGGTGTGACTTGATGCTTCTTCTAATGGAGCACTACTTACAAAGTCATCCATTGAGGCTGAAAAGTTCTTTGAAGATATTTCAATGAATTCAAGAGATTGGCCAAATAATAGAGTGAGAGGCACTTATGTTCTTAGAAAAGTAGCGCAGGTTGAGCATACTAAGGTTAAGTCAAGTAGAAAAGATGAGATCGTCTCTAGTTTGGCTAGTATTAACAAGTTACTTGAGTCTCGCAAAAGCAGATTACTAATATAACATAACAAGTACCAATGATGCAGTAGGATGTTTGTAATGAAGAAGCCAGCCAAGAGGAATTGGAAGAGGCCAACTATGGCATGGGTCAAAGTATTCAAGGAACGAGGCTCCAAAATAAAAAAAAATCGGAATTATCAAGGGAACTACAATAATCGTGGTCCCCCTAGTAATTATCAACAACCAAGGAGGTCAGAGTTTTCATGGAGTAATCCTAATACAACAGTATAACCTCCTGTTGGTGTTGATCCGGGTGTTAAGGTCGAAGAAGGAAAACCTGGTTTTGAGGATATGGTGAACAGGTACATGGCAAGGAATGATGCACGAGTGGATCGCCTGGAGGCTAAGCTAGAGGTGAAAATTGTTGCAAATCATGAGGATATATCTAAGTAGATGAAGGACTTGACGTCGTTGATGGGGCAGATGATGGGGCAAATCATATCTAAATAGATGATGGGGCAAATCATGAGGATATATCTAAGCTAGAGGGAATGTTAATCAATTGACGCAAACTGTAGAGAAGGGAAAGGTCCCATCGCAAAGTATAGAGAACCCGAAGCAGTGCAACGCCATCATGTTAAGATTTGGAACAAAGTATGAAGGATCGATAATTCCGGAGATGATTTTGGAAGCTCCAGGAGCACGATTCAACTTGATTTGACCAAGCCAGCATGGCAAACTGCACTGTGGAGGTCTAACCAAGCACATGGGCAACCTCCAGAGATCCCAACTGAGGGGTTCGACCACGACCGCTATGGTTTGACCAACCCTGTTGATCGAACCATGGTCGAACCACCCTGTCTAGAGCACTCTGTTTTGTCTGAAGCACGATTCAACCACGACAACCATGGTTCGACCAACCCTGTTGGTCGAACCATGGTCAAACCAGCCTGTCCGTGGGAGAAATCACTTTCTAAATCACGGTTCGACCATTACTCGCCTGGTTCGATCAGCACCCCTGGTCGAACCACCTCATTCGACACTATTTTCCACACCAAATGCTTTACTTGATGTTGATGCTACTCCAGTACCATCCAAAGAGCAGAATAATGAGCTTATAACGAAAAATAAATGGGAAAGAGCAAAAAGATTGAGAGTCGAGAAAGACAAAGTGAAGAAGGTTGAACGTGATGAATGGAGGATTCCCAAAACAAAGATACTTCCTCCGTTTCCTTTCAAGTTAGTCAAGATGGGATTGGAAGAAAAGTTCAAGAAGTTTTCAGATATCATAAACAAGATAAGCTTGAGCATTCCTTTTTCTGAAGCACTCTTAGAGATACCTCATTATGCCCGCTTTCTAAAGGATATACTGTTGAAGAAGAAAAACTTGAACGGAATTGAAATAGTGAATTTGTCTAAGAATTGCAGCTCGATCATACATAGGAAGCTACCAGCTAAGTTAAAAGATCCTGGAAGTTTCACTATTCTATGTGAGATTGGAAAGGGGCCGGCACGACGAGCCTTATGTGATCTTGGGGCAAGCATCAATTTGATGACCTTGTCAATACTTCAAAGACTTGATTTGGGGAAGTTAACTCCCACAATGGTTGTTCCACAATTGGCGAATAGGTCTATGACTTTTCCGAAGGGTGTGATTGAAGATGTTCTTGTAAAAGTAGAGAAACTGGTCTTTCCTGTGGATTTTCTTGTGCTCGAGATAGAGGATGACAAGGATAATGTTCCCCTTATCTTAGGGAAACCATTCCTTGCCACTGCTGAAGCTATGATTGATGTGCAAAAGGGTGAGCTAAGGCTACGGATGGATAAAGAAGAGGTTCTTTTCAACCTTGATAAAGCAATGAAGATGCCGATGAATTCATTTGATGGAGTCTCTTACTTTTCCCACCACAGAGCTAGATGAGCTCTCCAATGAGGTATGTATTGAATTCATTGAAAATTTACTTGCTTTGGGTGATGACATGTATGAATCACAAAGGACCAAGTTTGAAAAGGTAAAGTGGACTAGAAAGTACTTGCCATTGGACCGAGAAAGCACAACAAAAGAAGAGAAGAAAGAGGAGTTGAAACTGCTGGCGGAGCACTTGAAATATGCCTACTTATGAGACAATAAAACATATCCGGTAATTGTATCTTCTTCTCTAACTGATGATCAACTTGATGTGTTATTGGATGTGCTTAGGAAGAATAAGTTTGTGATTGGTTGGTCTCTTGATGATTTGAAAGGCATTAATCCATCATATTACATGCATAAGATAAGATTGTTTGATGAGACCAAGAGTATCATTCGTTCCGGAGGTAGAAGGCTTATTGTTCTCTTCTAGAAGTCTTTCCTCGGTGGACACAACTTGATTTACTTGGTGTTCAATGGAATTCAATCTAGCACCGAATGCTACGATTGCACTTGTCACCGTTTCACACCAATTTCCCATTCGATCCATCCACGCTTCATTATACTTCCTCTCCTTCTCCATGTGCTCCATAATTTTTTCAATCAACTCATCTCTAAACTTCTCTTGGTAGTCACGTTGGGCAGAATAAGAGGTGTTGGAGTCTTGAAAATTTTCCCATAGTTGTGGTTGATTTCCTTCTTGATTTCTAGAAAAATTTCCTTGAAAAACATCTTCCACACCTTGAGGATATACTTGATGATGCATTAGATGAGGAACTCCAAAATCTTCATATCTTTGTTGATGGAATTGCATATCTTGTACTCCGAAATCCGGTTGCATGTTTGGCCCACAATTTGGCATTTGAAATCCTTGAAAATGTCCTTGTGTGTTCATATTGGGATGAGCACTTCTATTCAACATATCTCGAAAAATATCCATGTAGCTCATATTTTTGGGCTTGTTCTCTTTCTTCTTCTTCCCAAGGTATACACCTATAAAAGAAAGAAAAATTAGAGCAAAATTTTCTAAAGCCAATATAAGATGCAAAAATAAAAATAAATATCCTTATTAAGATCACTCTAAACAATCCTTTGTCAAACTTCTAGCGACCGTTACCTTCCCGACAACGGCGCAATTTGATTAGCCATTTTATAGTTGGGATGACCAATTAAAGAATTTATCGAACCACAGGGAGGAAGGCGCTAGAGTTTAAGCGACCTCAATTTTATTGTGATTTTATAAGGACGACGGAAAGGGATGGATAGCTTGAAAATAAATGCAATTAAACTAATGCAAGAAATAAGATAAAATAAATGCAAGAAAATGGGTTCGAAATGATGCAAGGATGAAATTAGCAACAATCATGGTGTAGGCAATAAAAAAATCATGCAATTAATTATAATATCTCATGGACATGGCATAGGAGCAATCACTAATTCCACCTAAACTCTCTCTCGAGATGGATAGGATGTAGGCCCTCAAAAAGGCTCCCAAAACACATAGGATCGTGACCAAAGCAAACACCTCCCACTAGGTACTAATTACTCTACGATTTCCCTAATTAGGTATTAAATCATACGCAATATTTCCTTTTAAGATACTATGAATTCACTAATGGCTTGGTTCTCCTCACCTAATCAATCAATCTCTCGATTAAGCTAATCAAATGTTCTATCAAAGGGTTCTAAATCTAGAAGGATATCTCTTTCTCATTCTAAATAAATGCACATGAGGTGTATGATGAAATGATTCAATGAACTATCCGAAATACACAATTGATTTCTCAATCTAATCACTTGTCCATGACAATTAATCACACGTATCATCATATACATCAAGCAATCAACATTCAATGATAGAAATACACAAAGCCCATTTAAGATAAAAATCAAATTGCATAAAAACTAAATTTTCCAACACCAATCATGGAGCTAATCTCACAAAGGAGATTAGCCTATCATAGTCTTAGAGAAAGCAATATAGACAATTGAATCTACAAATTCCATGATCAAACTATAAAGAAGTTCACAAAAAATAGAATTAGATTCCCCCTTTGAAGTCCTTCAATGGAGATCTCCTTCTTCTTCTTATAATCTTCACTCCCTTACTTCCTTGACCACTTGGATGGTGGATTTGATGGAGAAGATCAAGTGTGGATGGATGGATGAAGAATGAATGAAGATGATGGTGTAAAATAGAGAAAATGGTGTGTGATCTAGGTGTAGGAGAGAAACTCTTCAAAAAATCTGATCTAAAATTGAAATATTGTGTATTTATATCCCTTGGGAAGCTTCTAGAAGGGATCTGATATGTTTATGATGCTGCAGCAACACGACTCGTGTGCTGCAACACAGCCACAGGGTGGCCGTGTAGGTGTTTTTGATGTCAGAAAATGGCCAAGGCTTACAGGGCCGTGTTGCGTAACACGGGTCCTGTGCTGCAACACGGTCGGCCGTGTTGGTGCTGCGCAATCTCACCGTTTCGCACATAACTTCCACATCCGATCTCTGATTTGGAAATTCTTGTACTCATGCGATCCTCTTTTCCTTGGCTTTCTATCCATATAAAGATCTGACAAAACTTCCAACATCTTAGGGTGTAACAAGTCATGGAAATTTGCACAATCGTGCTGAGTAGGAACAGCTTGCGCAATGTCACCTTTTTAATCATAACTTTCTCGTTTGGGCTCCAATTGAAGTGTTTCTTATACCAAAATAATACTATTTTCTGTGGCTTTCCAATCATACATTACACTTTTAGTTTTGAGTTCCAAAAGATTACAGAAATATTGCACAAGTTGGACGTGCGTTTTTCAGCATTTTGCTTTGACTCATTCTCCCTTGTTTCAACTCCGAATTGAGATCTGCTTTTTCCTACGTCTTCCTTTTCGCGTCTAGGATCTATTTTTGCCTGAAAATCATACGTTTAAGCTCATTCACACACATCTCAATAAAAACACAAAACACAACCAAATAGCACATAAATACGGATAAAAATATATGAAAACACACATAAAAAGACATTAAAATCTAGGTGAAAATATTACTCATCACACCCCAAAATTAAAGTGTTGTGCATCCCCAAACAACAAAAATGATAAACCAATGGGAGAGAGATTTTCACCTAGGAAAAGACTAAACGAACATAAGTAATAACACATCAATAGCAATAAGAACCACAACTTATGCTAAGTCATCCTGCAACATTAAAATCATGACATGCAAAAAATATTAACAAGTTCAATCACAAGAGAATAATATTCTAATATAGTCCCTTTTAGTCCAAGCCTCACATAGGTTATAAATGTCACTCAACACTCTGTAAAGTGGTAGAACAACACTCATCAATCGATTGATTCGACTCGCTATAAGCTTGCTCGCGGACTATGTTCACAAACCTCAAAAGTTTCCATTAGTGATCAAAAAGGTCTTTCATTAAAGATGTAACGATAGACTTTTTGGTAGGGTAGGAAAGATATGGATAATAGTGACTAAACAAGTGTAAGTAATCGAAGAGTTAGCTACTTTCTTACATTCTTTAACTATCTCTTTCTTCCTTTCTTTTCTTAATTGATCACAAGCACTATCCATCAACTCTCCTTGAATTGATTTTCTTTCAGTGCATGCTTCCTTCCTTGAATTTTTATTTTCTTGAACATCTTGTTGTTTCTTTGCTCATTTTCTTGTTATGAGGTTGCATGTTCACTCTTGTTTTTGCCCTTTTCATCATTTTTCTTACTTGTTTACCATTTTCTTTCTTGTTTTGCTTTTGTTATCTTATCAAACAATTCTAATGCACATCTCCTCAATCACTCACACAAAAGGGTAAATATATAAGGCTCACGTGGGTAATCAAGGCTTGTAATGTGCTTATATCACAATAAATAGGTTTAAAGGCTCAAAGTAGTTGACTAGGGATGATGCTCATGGTATGGAAATATTTGGCAATGACTATTAATAACAAGGATGGCCTTAGATCATTTCCCTAATCTCCACTAATCGGGCTAGTTCATATAGTCCTTGAGAAAGTTCTAGTTTATCAAACACAACCAATCCACTCATGAAAAAAAATACCATGTATGCATGGTTGAGGCTCAAATGCTCACAAGCTTGTGTTCGAACCTTAAGGAACTTATTAACCACATTCATCTAAAAATTAAACAAGTTAAATAGAACATGTCACAATTCGAAAATGTAGAGATTCTTAATCGTAACTTGTCATCACTAATCACAACGACATATCATCACCCACATTCAAAAATGACTCACGACATCCCAAAATAAACCACCAAGACAATCCCTAAACAAGAATAAAAAATACACACAAAACATAAAAGAAAAGACTTACCAAACAAGAAACAAAACAAAAACACATAATATGCAAGAATAAAAAACACCATCATTAACAATAAAACACACATTCTATATTATCCATGACAATTAAGCTCACAATCATCCCCATCTTTGATTGAAAAGAAAATCCTAAATTAAGAAAATAAACCTCCCAAAACATAACAAATGAAGTGACATGCTAACCACACCAATCCAAATAAAATAAATTCATGTCAAGCATCTAGAAGTGGTAGAGTATAGAGTGAACTCCCTCAATAGGCATTTGGTAGTGGAAATGGTTGGCACTAGCTTCCGGATTGAATACACAACGAATCTCGACTTGATCTCCGGGCTCAATTCGTGCTTCCACTACACTTCATTCATGCTGAACAACTCATCAAAAATATTAGCTCAACTATATCATTAAAAATATAGATTATCATGTACTTTAACACAACCAAATGTACCAAAATCATACCAATACTCATGAGAAAATTTTAAAATTAGTCCAAAAACACGAAAAGTATATGCCTTCAAAACAAAGTATGCCACACTACGCTACATCCCACCCAAACTTAAATTAAACCAAGAGTTTCGAGTTAAGTTTGCAAAAAGTGGTGTGACTTACCTATACACTTCAAATCAAGTACTTTCCGTATCTCCAATACACATCTTCCTCACGAGCACAATCAACCTACAAACCAAAATTGCAAAACAATATCAAATCCACAATCCTTATTGAAAGCACGAAATAAAACAATAAAGATAATGATGGGTTGTCTCCCATCTAGCGCTAAGTTTAACGTCTTCAAGCCGGATGATAGTATTTAGCTCATGGTGATATAGAATAGTCCTTAGGCACTGTCATAAGTTTCTTCTTGAAGTAATGCCTTGTGCTCTCACGTTCCACCACTAGAACGTTTCCCTTCTTGTTAAATAATTCAAGCAATTGTTCTCCGAAGGCGTTCTTCACAAGGAATGGCCCTTTCCACTTGTTCCACTTTTTCCATGGGGCTTTATATGCATTTTGAACTTCAACCACATTCCCCGGTAAGAATTCGGGCATTGATAAGTGTTGATGCCCTCTTGCAACCTTTTTCCTACAATCACCAAACAAAATTTTATCAATAAAATCATGGAAGTTCTTAAGAGAATTTGAAATTTCAATAGAATGAGAAGGTTTTGGCTTGTGTGGGGTAGAATCCATGATCTTAGTTTCCAGAGGCATCTTTTCTTCCATAAGGGCATGAATCTCTTCTTGGTTTCGAATCTTGACTTTCTCTACCATCTCTTCAAGAGACTCAACAAATCTATCGAATTCCCCCTTCAAATCTTCTTTCAAGTCTTTGGCTTTCACCCACTTAGGCACCCTTTCTCTTCTTTCCTTCATAACCTCATCATCCCCAAACTATCCTCTTTCCGATCTTTAATGGCCATGCATAGATTCGTTCCGGAGGTAGAAGGCTTGTTGTTCTCTTCTTGAAGTTTTTCCTCGGTGGACACAACTTGATTTACTTGGTGCTCAATGGAATTCAATCTAGCACCGAATACTACGATTGCACTTGTCACGATTTCACACCAATTTCCCATTCGATCCATCCACACTTCATTATACTTCCTCTCCTTCTCCATGCGCTCCATAATTTTTTCAATCAACTCATCTCTAAGCTTCTCTTGGTAGTCACGTTGGGCGGAATAAGAGGTGTTTGAGTCTTGAAAATTTTACCATAGTTGTGGTTGATTTCCTTCTTGATTTCTAGAAAAATTTCCTTGAAAAACATATTCCACACCTTGAGGATACACTTGATGATGCATTTGATGAGGGACTCCAAAATCTTCATATCTTTGTTGATGGAATTTCATATCTTGTACTCCGAAATCCGATTGCACATTTGGCCCAGAATTTGGCATTTGAAATCCTTGAAAATTTCCTTGTGTGTTCATATTGGGATGAACACTTCTATTCACCATATCTCAAAGAATATCCATGTAGCTCATATATTTGGGCTTGTTCTATTTCTTCTTCCTTCTCAAGGTATACACCTATAAAAGAAAGAAAAATTAGAGCAAAATTTTCTAAAGCAAATATAAGATGCAAAAATAAAAATAAATGTCCTTATTAAGACCACTCTAAACAATCCTTCGTCAAACTTCTAGCGACCGTTACCTCCTCGGTAACGGCACCATTTGATTAGCCATTTTGTAGTTGGGATGACCAATTAAAGAATTTATCGAACCACAGGGAGGAAGACGCTAGAGTTTAAGCGACCTCAAGTTTATCGTGATTTTATAAGGACGACGGAAAGGGATGGATAGCTTGCAAATAAATGCAATTAAACTAATGCAAGAAATAAGATAAAATAAATGCAAGAAAATGGGTTCCAAATGATGCAAGGATGAAATTAGCAACAATCATGGTGTAGGTAATAAAGAAATCATGCAATTAATTCTAATATCTCATGGACATGACATATGAGCGATCACTAATTCCACCTAAACTCTCTCTCGAGAAGGATAGGATGTAGGCCCTCAAAAAGGCTCCCAAAAACACATAGGATCGTGACCAAAGCAAATACCTCCCACAAGGTACTAATTACTCTACGAGTTCCCTAATTAGGTACTAAATCATAGACAATATTCCCTTTTAAGGTACTATGAATTCACTAATGGCTTGGTTCTCCTCACCTAATCAACCAATCTCTCGATTAAGCTAATCAAATGTTCTATCAAAGGGTTCTAAATCTAGAAGGATATCTCTATCTCATTCTAAATAAATGCACATGAGGTGTATGATGAAATGATTCAATAAACTATCCTAATTACACAATTGATTTCTCAATCTAATCACATATCCATGACAATTAATCACACATATCATCATATACATCAAGCAATCAACATTCAATGATAGAAATACACAAAGCCCATTCAAGATTAAAATCAAATTGCATAAACACTAAATTATCCAACACCAATCATGGAGCTAATCTCACAAAGGAGATTAGTCTATCATAGTCTTAGAGAAAACAACATAGACAATTAAATTTACAAATTCCATGATCAAATTATAAAGAAGTTCACAAAAATTAGAATTAGATTCCCCCTTTGAAGTCCTTCAATGGAGATCTCCTTTTTCTTCTTGCAATCTTCACTCTCTCTTGCTTCCTTGACCACTTGGATGGTGGATTTGATGGAGGAGATCAAGTGTGGATGGATGGATGAAGAATGGATGAAAATGATGATGTTAAATGGAGAAAATAGTGTGTGATCTAGGTGTAGGACTGAAACACTTCAAAAAATCTGATCTAAAATTGAAGTATTGGGAATTTATACCCCTTGGGAAGCTTCTAGAAGAGATCTGATATATTTCTGATGCTGCAGCAACAAGACTCGTGTGCTGCAATACGGCCAAAGGGTGGCCGTGTAGGCTTTTTGATGTCAGAAAATGGCCAAGGCTTACAGGGTCGTGTTGTGTAACACGGGTCGTGTGCTGCAACACGGCCGGCCGTGTTGGTGCTGCGCAGTCTCACCGTTTCATGCATAACTTCTACATCTGATCTCTGATTTGATTAATTCTTGAGCTCATGAGATCCTCTTTTCCTTGGCTTTTTATCCATATAAAGATCTGGCAAAAATTCCAATATTTGTAGGTGTAACAATTCATGCAAAGTAGCATAACCGTGCTGAGTAGGAACAGCTTGCGTGATGTTACCATTTTAATCATAACTTTCTCGTTTGGGCTCCAATTGAAGTGTTTCTTATACCAAAATAATCCTCTTTTCTGTGGCTTTCCAACTATCTATTACACTTTTAGTTTTGAGCTCCAAAAGAGAACAGAAGTATTGCATAAATTGAACGTGTGTTTTTTAGTATTTTGCTTTGACTTATTCTCCCTCGTTTCAACTCCGAATTGAGATCTGCTTTTTCCTACGTCTTCCTTGTCGCGTTTAGGATCTATTTTTGCCTGAAAATCATACGTTTAAGCTCATTCACACACATATCTATAAAAACACAAAACACAATCGAATAGCACATAAATATGGATAAAAATATACGAAAACACACATAAAAAGACACTAAAATCTAGGTGAAAATATCACTCATCACACCACCAAATTTAAAGTGTTGTGCGTCCCCAAACAATGAAAATGATAAACCAAGGGGAGAGATATTTTCACCTAGGAAAAGACTAAACGAACATAAGTAATGACACATCAATAGCAATAAGAACCACAACTTATGCTAAGTCATCCTACAACATTAAAATAATGACATGCAAAAAATATTAACAAGTTCAATCACAAGAGAATAATAGTCTAATATAGTCCCTTTTAGTCCAAGCCTCA
This sequence comes from Pogostemon cablin, assembly GCA_023678885.1. NCBI lineage: Eukaryota > Viridiplantae > Streptophyta > Magnoliopsida > Lamiales > Lamiaceae > Pogostemon > Pogostemon cablin. The sequence goes on along the minus strand of CM043008.1, from coordinate 7,770,152 downwards.
CATAGGTTATAAATGTCACTCAACACTCTTTAAAGCGGTTGAACAACACTCATCAATCGATTGATTCGACCCGTTATAAGCTTGCTCGCGGACTAAGTTCACAAACCTCAAAAGTTTTCATTAGTGATCAAAAAGGTCTTTCATTAAGGATGTAATGATAGGCTCTTTGGTAGGGTAGGAAAGATATGGATAATAGTGACTAAACAAGTGTAAGTAATCGAAGAGGTAGCTACTTTCTTCCATTCCTTAACTATCCCTTTCTTCCTTTCTTTTCTTAATTGATCACAAGCACTATCCATCAACTCTCCTTGAATTGATATTCTTTCATTGCATGCTTCCTTCTTTGAATTTTTATTTTCTTGAGCATCATGTTGTTTCTTTGCTCATTTTCTTGTTATGAGGTTGCATGTTCACTCTTGTTTTTGCTCTTTTCATCCTTTTTCTTACTTGTTTACCATTTCCTTTCTTGTTTTGCTTTTGTTATCTCATCAAACCTTTCAGCACATCTCCTCAATCACTCACACAAAAGGGTAAATATATAAGACTCACGTGGGTAATCAAGGCTTGTAATGTCCTTATATCACAAAAAAATAGGCTTAAAGGCTCAAAGTGGTTGACTAGGGATGATGTTCATGGTATGAAAATATTTGGAAATGACTATTAATAACAACGATGGCCTTAGATCATTTCACTAATCTCCACTAATCGGGCTTGTTCCTATAGTCCTTGAGAAAGTTCTAGTTTATCAAACACAACCAATCCACTCATGAAAAAAAATACCATGTATGCATGGTTGAGGCTCAAATGCTCACAAACTTGTGCTCGAACCTTAAGGAATTTATTACACCACATTCATCTTAAAATTGAACAAGTTAAGTAGAACATGTCACAATTCGAAAATGTAGAGATTCTTAATCATAACTTGTCATCACTAATCACAACGATATGTCATCACTCACATTCAAAAATGACTCATGACATCCCAAAACAAACCACCAAGACAATCCCTAAACAAGAATAAAAAATACACACAAACATAAAAGAAAAGACTCACCAAACAAAAAACAAAACAAAAACACATAACATGCAAGAATAAAAATCACCATCATTAACAATAAAGCACACATTCTGTATCATCCATGACAATTAAGCTCACAATCATCCCCATCTTTGATTGATAAGAAAATCCTAATTTAAGAAAGTAAACCTCCCAAAACATAACAAATGAAGTGACATGCTAATCACACCAATCCAAATAAAATAAATTCATGTCAAGCAACTAGAAGTGTTAGAGTATAGAGTGAACTCCCCAATAGTCATTTGGTAGTGGAAATGGTTGGCACTAGCTTTCGGATTGAATACACAACGAATCTCGACTTGATCTCCGGGCTCAATTCGTGCTTCCACTACACTTCATTCTTGCTCAACAACTCATCAAAAATATTAGCTCAACAATATCATTAAAAATATAGATTATCATGTACTTCAGCACAACCAAACGTACCAAAATCATACCAATACTCATGAGAAAAATTTTAAAATAATTCCAAAAATACGAAAAGTATATGCCTTCAAAACAAAGTATGCCACACCACGCCACATCCCCCCCAAACTTAAATTAAACTAAGAGTTTCGAGTTAAGTTTGCATAAAGTGGTGTGACTTACCTATACACTTCAAATCAAGCACTTTTCGTATCTCCAATATGCATCTTCCTCACGAGCACAATCAACCTACAAACTAAAATTGCAAAACAATATCAAATCCACAATCCTTATTGAAAGCACGAAATAAAACAATAAAAATAATGATGGGTTGCCTCCCATCTAGCGCTAAGTTTAACATCTTCAAGCCGGACGATAGTATTTAGCTCATGGTGGTCTAGAATAGTCCTTAGGCACTGTCATAAGTTTTTTCTTGAAGTAGTGCCTTGTGCTCTCACGTTCCACCACTAGGACGTTTCCCTTCTTGTTAAATAACTCAAGCAATTGTTCTTCGAAGGCGTTCTTCACAAGGAATGGCCCTTTCAACTTGTTCCACTTTTTTCATGGGGCTTTATATGCATTTTGAACTTTAACTATATCCCCCGGTAAGAATTCGGGCATTGACAAGTGTTGATGACCTCTTGAAACCTTTTTCCTACAATCACCAAACAAATTTTTATCAATAAAATCATGGAAGTTCTTAAGAGAATTTGAAATTTTAATAGAATGAGAATGTTTTGGTTTGTGTGGGGTAGAATCCATGATCTTAGTTTCCGGAGGCTTCTTTTCTTCCATAAGGGCATGAATCTCTTCTTGGTTTCGAATCTTGACTTTCTCTACCATCTCTTCAAGAGACTCAACAAATCTATCGAATTCCCCATTCAATTCTTCTTTCAACTCTTTGGCTTTCACCCACTTAAGCACCCTTTCTCTTCTTTCCATCATAACCACATCAACCCCCAAACTATCCTCTTTCCGAGGCCATGCATAGATTCATTCCGGAGGTAGAAGGTTTGTTGTTCTCTTCTTGAAGTCTTTCCTCAGTGGACACAACTTGATTTACTTGGTGCTCAATGGAATCCAATCTAACAACGAATGCTATGATTGCACTTGTCACCATTTCACACCAATTTCTCATTCGATCCACCCACGCTTCGTTATACTTCCTCTCCTTCTCTATGCGCTCCATAATTTTTTCAATCAACTCATCTCTAAGCTTCTCTTGGTAGTCGCGTTGGGAGGAATAAGAGGTGTTGGAGTCTTGAAAATTTTTACATAGTTGTGGTTGATTTCCTTCTTGATTTCTAGAAAATTTTCCTTGAAAAACATCTTCCACACCTTGAGGATATACTTGATGATGCATTTGATGAAGGACTCCAAAATCTTCATATCTTTGTTGATGGAATTGCATATCTTGTACTCCGAATTTCGGTTGCACTTTTGGCCCACAATTTGGCATTTGAAATCCTTGAAAATTTCCTTGTGTGTTCATATTGGGATGAGCACTTCTATTCACCATATCTCGAAGAATATCCATATAGCTCATATTTTTGGGCTTGTTCTCTTTCTTCTTACTTCTCAAGGTATACACCTATAAAAGAAAGAAAAATTAGAGCAAAATTTTCTAAAGCAAATATAAGATGCAAAAATAAAAATAAATGTCCTTATTAAGACCACTCTAAACAATCCTTCGTCAAATTTCTAGCGACCGTTACCTCCCCGGCAACGGCGCCATTTGATTAGCCATTTTATAGTCGGGATGACCAATTAAAGAATTTATCGAACCACAGGGAGGAAGGCGCTAGAGTTTAAGCGACCTCAAGTTTATCGTGATTTTATAAGGACGAAAGAAAGGGATGGATAGCTTGCAAACAAATGCAATTAAACTAATGCAAGACATAATCATATACATCAAGTAATATACATTCAATGATAGAAATACACAAAGCCCATTCAAGATTAAAATCATATTGCATAAAAACTAAATTATCCAATACCAATAATGGAACTAATCTCACAAAGGAGATTAGCCTATCATAGTCTTAGAAAAAACAACATAGACAATTGAATCTACAAATTCCATGATCAAACTATAAAGAAGTTCACAAAAATTAGAATTAGATTCCCCCTTTGAAGTCCTTCAATGGCGATCTCCTTCTTCTTCTTGCAATCTTCACTCTCCCTTGCTTCCTTGACCACTTGATAGAGGAGATCAAGTATGGATGGATGGATGAAGAATGGATGAAGATGATGGTATAAAATGGAGAAAATGGTGTGTGATCTAGGTGTAGGAGTGAAACCCTTCGAAAAATCTGATCTAAAATTGAAGTATTGGGTATTTATACCCCTTGGGAAGCTTCTAGAAGGGATCCGATATGTTTATGATGCTGCAGCAACACGACTCGTGTGCTGCAATATGGCCACAGGGTGGCCGTGTAGGCATTTTTGATGTCAGAAAATGGCCAAGGCTTACAGAGCCGTGTTGCGTAACACGGGTCGTGTGCTGCAACACGACTGGCCGTGTTGGTGCTGCCAGTCTCACCATTTTGCGCATAACTTCCACATCCGATCTCTGATTTAAGTAAATATTACGCTCATGCAATCCTATTTTCCTTGGTTTTCTATGCATATAAATATCTCACAAAACTTTAGACATTTGAGGGTGTAACAAGTCTTGAAAATTAGCACAACCGTGCTGAGTAGGAACTGCTTGTGCGATGTCACCATTTTAATCATAACTTTCTTGTTCGCGCTTCAATTGAAGTGTTTCTTATACCAAAATAATCCTCTTTTCTATGGATTTCCATCCATGTATTACACTTCTAGTGTTGAGCTCCGAAAGAGTACAGAAATATTGCACAAGTTGGATGTGCGTTTTTCAGCATTTTGCTTTGACTCATTCTCCCTCGTTTTAACTCCGAATTGAGATCTGCTTTTTCCTACATCTTCCTTGTCACGTTTAGGATCTATTTTTGACTGAAAATCATACGTTCAAGCTCATTCACACAAATCTCCATAAAAACACAAAACACAACCAAATAGCACATAAATACGAATAAAAATATACGAAAACACACATAAAAAGATACTAAAATCTAGGTAAAAATATCACTCATCATAATGCACCTGCTACATTTCAGCTCTGCATGGTGGCCATATTTGATGGTTTGATAGAAAAGATCATGGAGGTGTTTATGGATGATTTTTCTGTGTTTGGTTCCTCCTTTGATATTTGTTTATCTAACCTGTCTACTATTTTGAAGAGATGTTAAGAAACTAATCTTGTCTTGAATTGGGAGAAGTGCCACTTCATGGTGAGAGATGAGATTGTTATTGGGAATCATATTTCGACTAAGGGATTGCACGTGGATAGAGCAAAGGTGTTGGCATTGAGAAGCTTCCACCACCTACTAATGAGACGGGAGTACGATCCTTCTTTGGACATGCAGGATTTTATAGAAGATTTATCCAGAACTTCTCAAAATACTCCAAACCGTTGTCTCACTTACTTTAAAAAGATGTTCCTTTTGTTTTCAATGATGAATGTCTAACACCTTTTCAGTTTTTGAAGGAGGCACTTATTACTGCACCTACATTGATCACACCAGATTGAATTCAACCGTTTGTACTTTTGTGTGATGCAAGTGATCTGAACTTGGAGTGGTGCTTGGGCAGGTGTGAGAGAAGAAGTTCTGAGCCATCTACTATGCTAGTAAGACTTTTGATGCAGCACAAAAGAACTATACTATCACTGAAAAGCATTTTCTAGCTATTGTGTATGCATTCAATAAGTTTCGACAGTATTTGGTTGGCATAAATACATTGTATACGTGGATCATTTTGCGATCTGATATTTGATGGAGAAGAAGGACGCAAAGCCAAGGATCATTAGATGGATCCTTCTTCTGCAGGAATTTGATATGGAGATTCGGGATAAGAAAGGTACGGAGAGTGTGTTGGCAGATCACCTATCAAAGTTGGAGACAAGGGAGCATTGTGATGATTCTTTCGATTACACAGAGGAGATGTTCCCTAATGAAAATATTATGGCTGTGTTTTCTGAAGGAGCGGAGAGAGCTTGTGTTGTAGCTGCTCATGGCGTGGATCCATGGTATGCGGATTATGTCAATTACGTTGCTGTAGGAGAAATTTCGAGAGATGTCAACAAGTATCAACTTGCAAAATTTAAGAGGGATGTTGAGACTTTCATATAGTATGATATGTTTTTCTACAAGATTTGTACGGATTCTATAGTACATAGGTGTGTGCCCGAGATGGAAATGGAGCATGTTCTTGATTTTTTCCATGCACAGCCTAACGGGGGGCACTTCGAAGCCCAAAAGACTGCAACTAGGGTACTTTATTCTGCTCTTTATTGGCCTACTTTATTTAAGGACTGTGAATCCTATATGACGACATATGGTAGATGTCAACGGATGGAAAACATAAATAGAAGAGATGAGATGCCACTTCAGCCGAGCATTGTTGTTGAGATCTTCGATGTATGAGAATTGATTTTATGGGGCTATTTCCCACATCTAATAGATTTTTCTATATCCTTCTAGCAGTGGATTATGTTTCTAAGTGGGTGGAGGCCATTCCAACTCGCATGAATGATTCAAAGACCGTGTTGTCTTTCTTGAGGAAACATATCTTTTCCCGTTATGGAGTTCTTAGAGCACTTGTAAGTGATGGTGGTTCCCACTTCGTCAACAAGCTTCTTGAAAGAGTTTTTAAGGATTATGGTGTAAAGTATAGGGTTACTACACCCTATCATCCTCAAGCTAATGGGCAAGCAGAAGTCTCTAACCGACAAGTGAAATAAATTTTGGAGAAAGTAGTCGGAACTAATAGGAAGGATTGAGCTATGAAGCTCGATGATGTTTTGTGGGGGTTCCGTACTGCTTACAAGACTGTGCTTGACTGTCACCCTATCAAATTGTCTATGGGAAGCTGTGCCACTTACCCGTAGAGGTTTAGCATAGAGCTTTTTGGGCATTGAGAAATTTGAACTTGTGTCTTAAGGATCAAAAAAAGTTGAGGAAGACTCATATCAATCAACTAGACGAGTTCAGAAATCAAGCTTATAAGAATTCGTTGATCTACAAGGAAATAATGAAGAAATGGCATGATTCAAAGATCACTTACAAGGAATTCAAGCAAGGTGATGACATATTACTCTTTAACTCTCGTTTGCAGCTCTTTGCAGAAAAATTGAAATCAGAGTGGATGAGACCGTTCATTATCTATAGAGCCTGCGGAGCGGGAGTTTTGAGATCATGGACAAAGACGGAGACATCATAGCGGTGAATGGGCATCGATTGAAGCATTATAAGTCACCGGATGATGCTTGCGTTGTCTTTGAGGATACCTTGCATTGAATCGGTACCGTGTGACTCTACGACGTTAAATAAGAGCGTCTGTTGGGGGCTTTCCCTCATGTTTTATTGTTTTATTTCATTAGTGTGAGTAAGAATTTTTTTTTGACATGCTTACTTATCGAAAATTACATCTCTTTACAAACTTAGCTACGACTATAGTTTCTTATAAGTTTGGGGGGTGTGATGTTCTTACCTCATTGTAGCACCGAGGGTATAATCTCTTTTTTGTAACGTATGTTAGGGGATTTGATTTTTTGTGGCATGTTTAAACCTTAACCAGTTTTGATGTGTCGATTTTTTGCAATTTGCCTAATGTTTAGTGGTGTTAAATTTATTGTGTCGTATGCAGAGTATATGCACATGATTTATGAGTCTTAATTGTGATTCTCTAGTATAATTTTGTTCTGTTTTGGTATCTAATGATTGTTTTTGAGCTTGAAGTTTGTAGGGGTTGAAGAAGAATGGACATAGAAGGATCAGGGGCTCGGTTCGACCAAGGAGGCTGGTCGAACCAATCAGTTCGAGTCGAGTCTAGAATCAGAGAAATTGTTACAGGTTGATTCGACTAGAAGGGGTGTGATTCGACCTAGAGTACGAGTCGAACCAGCCACATGAAAGATTGTTATAGGCTGGTTTGACCTCGATGTCTTGATTCGACCAGTGTTTCGATTCGAACCACAGTGCTGAACGTGTCCAAAAGCCTAGTTCGTCCACAACAAGGTGGTTCAACCACCTGGTTCGGGTTGAACCGTACAGGTAAGTTACGTTTTATGTTGACTATTGCCCCCATTCCATCCATTCTTCACACCATTCGCACTCGAATCCTCTCCAAACCAAAAACCCTCTCTTCCAAACTTCGATTTTACTTGATTCCACTACGATTAAACTACTTTCCACCCTTCCTATACTCGAATTCTCATGGATTTGGAGCATTTTAGTGCAAAACTAGGGTTTTCCATCAATTTGGGGATTGTTCATAATTTGTTCATACTAAGCCATGGCCGGATCAAAAGGTATGTTCTATTGACTCTATTACCATAGGATTGAAGTTCTATTTCTTAATTTTAAGTGGATAAGTTGATTGAACTCATTTTTATGTGAACTCATGGTGTAATTTTAATTTTTGTTTGAAATCTCATATGAACAAGTGATGGGTCCAATTTTCATTGTTGATTTGTTGTTAGACCTTGACGTTTACGTGAAGTTGATGAGTAATTTGAGTAGTGAAGTGAAGCATGTAGAATTTTGATTTGAATTATTGAAATTGATAGAGGCATGCTTAAGAAAGTGTAGTAATGATGTAATTGTTGAAGGATTGAATTGGAAGTGAAATTGACTTAGCGTGTATATGGATTTGTTGTTATGTTTTTGAACACATGAAATTGGGAGCATGCTTTGTTAGAATTGATTATATATGTATAACTTGAAGTCTAGAGTAGAGTTTCATGTTTAGTTAGTTTTGAGCTAGGATTGGTTTGCTTTTCTTCTATCTGTTTCGTATTGAAATAATATTCTTGTAGGAAAAGGAAAGGAGACTGAAATTTGTTCCAGGAAGAGGCAGGATAGGCAGCCTCGTGAGAACGAGGCTACTAAAAATTTACGGCTTAAAGAGAGGTTGCATAGGAACTTCCACATTGAGATGGAAGATTGGGAGGAGATAAAGAATAGATGGAGTGCAATGTCTGACAGGATCACTCGCACGAGGTACCAGGATGATGGGCAATGATGACCATGAATATCCGGGATGACATAATGTGGATGTTCGATCAAGTAGGCATCCGGTAATTCATGGAGTTGAAAAGGCCGACATACTTTCATGTGACTGCAGAGGTCTTATGCTCTATTACTATCAAGAATAGTGCAAGTTCTCTTTCATAGGAGTGTTCGTTCCAACTAGGAGGAGAAAGGAGGACTTGGACTTTGGAGGATTTCAAATTCTACTAGGAACTCCAAGGGGGATTTCTAGGCATGAAAAAGGGCATTTCAGACCTTACGATTTATGGTGGTCTATCTCAGGTGAGGACATGAATTTTAAGACAAATGATGCTCGTGCTACTTAGATTCAGAACCCCGTTATTTGATACATGGATAGAGTTCTAAGCAAACGTTGTTTGCCCGATCTGAGGGAAGTTGTGTATCGAGGAGAGAGTTGTATGCTCTTTGGTGTATGCTAAATGGAGTTCATTTTAATGTGGGATCATATTTGATTCAGCAGCTATACATATTCAGAAGTTCTACTTTTCAGAGAGTGAACATTGGAGGATTGCTTACTCCTGTGGATGAGTCGTACCACATGGACTTCACAGGCGTTACACCTATCTTGGAGGATCCAGATCTTATGATGAGTGCATGTTTAAAAGATAGATTTGCTTTATATCAGACCGGAGATTGGATGTTTGTTAGGGGTTCTAATCCCTATTCTTTTATGTTTCCCTATGAGGTGAGAGCATTGACTGCGATCCGGAATGATAGGAACTTGTTGATGAACACTATAGCACACGAGGCGATCTCGATTACTTGCTTTAGGAGAGGCGATTGGAGGACTGTGGCTCAGATGTATGCTGCGGGTATGTATGATGATTTACGTAGAATAGTTGATCAGGCGCAACAGCCACAACAACAGCTTTAGCATGAGGAGCATGTCGATCAAGTGCATGAAGAGGAGCATCCCGAGCAGCATCTTGAGATGGATATGCCACCACAGCAGCAGCAGCATGAGATGCCACCACCACAGCCACAACAGCAGGGAGCAGTTCTGATTGATGAACGAGCACCTTGTCAACTTGAACAATAATCAGAGGGAGACGAACCACCAGCTTGCATTGGCAAACACGAATTATGCCGTGCCGAGTTTGAGATACGATGCTATGGATCGGAGATTAGGAGAGATGTAAGCGAATGATTGAGAGATGGATCGAAAGCTTTGGGTTTTACTGAGAGATTTTGACTTATGGCGCATGGAGCTTAGTGATGATGACGATGATGCTCCGGCGGAGTAGAGGGCACCAGGTTTTCTCTTTGTCTGTTTTATCTCATCTTCCTTCTCTTTTATCTTTACAGGTAGGGTATTTATGGTGTGAGTTGCATGTACTGATTATATTCTGATTCTGATGATGGATTTTTTTGGTGATACATGATATTGGATTATTGGTGATACACTGATTTGGATTAATATGTTGGGTTCTTTGATAAGCATCTTGCATTCGTATTTTGCATGTGTTGATTTTGTTGATGAGAAGCATGTATAACTTGTTAAATATGTGGAGTTCATTGTGAAATTGATCTTGATTATATGCTATGAGGAGTGCTTAGGATTCTATATATACATGTGAGAATTTGTGCCTTATGAAATCATGCTATATCCATGCATGATTGTTTATTCTTGAGAGAATCATTCATATAACTGTATTCTAGAACTTGACTTGAAGTCTTGTGTGAGACTTATGATTGATTAGTTATTAGGACATGATCTTAGGCCATTATTGTTTATTTGAGTTACTTAGCTAAATTTTACCTTCCCATATACTGTATAAATTATTGGAAACCCCGTTGAGCCTTTAAAAGTTTTTTCTTTGGCAAGCCATGATAAAAACCTTATTTATCCTTTACTTGAGCCTTGTTGAACACCTTATTCATGAGTAGAGAGTTGAGGTGAATAAATGCTAGCTTAAATGTGGGAAAGATAAGGAAGAAAAGTTTGGTTGACAAGTATGAAGAAAGGAGAAATATGGTTAAATCTTATTTAGGGGTAGTGCCTGAAACCGGTACCCCGACTGCTTAGAAGGGTGCAAAAAAATTGGTACCCTTGTACTTTGAAGAAATAAGTTGTTGATGCCAAGGAAAAGAAGGAAAAGAAGGAAAAGAAGGAAGAGTTGAATGGCAAAGATCATGTAGATAAGATGGAGAAGATAAAGCTGTTTGATGAAAAGCAAAACTCCAAAGTAATTCTCTACTGGGGAATTAGTCACTTTATCTATATTTTCCTACCTTTACCAAAGAGCCAACATTACAATCCAAAAGCAAGTCCTTAGTGATCCTAGTAACAAAGTGATTATAAGTTGATTTTTGAGTCTTTTGCCAAGCTTATGATTACGCGGGAATATGAATTGAGTATGAGCAAATATTCTAACCTGTTTAAGTGTATTTTACATTTGAGAGCGAGAGTAAACACTTATCCTGTGAGCAAGATGACTTAGTACTCCAAAGCGTATTATAATTGAGTGATGTTTTGCATGAATTGAATATATGATACGAGTGGTACTTGTTTTAAATTGATAGAATTGCATGTGTAGGTATGTATTATACTTGACTGGATGGCCTTGTGAATTTTATACTTACTCTTTTGGTTTTGATTTCGTTTCCTCGAGATGAGCAACATGTAAGTTTGGGGGTTTGATGAGAGTGTAAATTCACGTATTTGAGCTCTGTTTCATGTGATAAAGATGTATGATTTGATCTTAGGTCAAGATTAATCGAGATGTGTAGTGGAAAGTCATGATCAGGTGCGTGTGAGGCCGTTTGAGCAAAATTTTGAAGGAAAACAGGACGAGAGTGCTCGTAACCAGAAGAGGAGAAAGATAGCACCTGGTTCGACCAACAGGGTGGTGGTTCGACCATCGATTCTGGTCAAACCAGTCACCAATAGCCAGCAGAAAGACACTTCGACCATTATAATGTCGTTCGACCAGACGTGCTAGTCAAACCAAAGCATAAAGAGAAGCAGATATGGTTCGACTAGTGGTTCGAGTAGAACCACGCACCTACCAACTTGTTACAGGCCGGTTCGATCAGGCCATGTATGGTTCAACCAGGGGCCTTGGTTGAACCGACACGCAGGAAACTTCCAGATTCATACTTTTACACCTTCAGTACGTGTTTTCGCTCAAAAACCCCATCCTAAGTCCATAAGGAGATCTCACAAGTATAAAAGGAAGACCTTACCCAGGGAAAAAGGGATCCGTTCACCACCTTCATTCTACACAACATCCGAAATCCTACACCATCCTACTGAGCGGTGGAGAGAGATTCGTCTATCGAATCAAGTGAGAATCAAGTAAAGATTCAAGACAGAGAGAGACACGATGGCGCCCACATCTAGGTTTTACTTCGCTTCTTAATTTATCTTGTAATATTCAAGACTATGGGTAAGATCTATCAAACCACCATGAATGTTCTTCGATCAATCATGGGATAGAGCCTCTTCGGTAGTTCTAGGGTTTATGAAGGTTTTATGAGTTAATTGAACTTCTGTGTGTATACTCCGTACAACACTACTTGTGGTTTATTTTATATAAGACTATGCATTTTTAATTCATACTCAGAGTTGTTTTGTGCATCATTAATTGTTATTTAGAGTCTGAATACATATCTTGATTACTGATTGAGAGCGTTTACTGCTGATCGGGATTACATTTATGATTCTAAGTGAGGGGACTCCAAAGTCTCATTATAACTATCTTATATAAATACTTGTTAATCTCCTCTTTTACGAATCTACAACTCTCTTTAATGAATATTATTCGGGTTAATAAGTAGGATAAATAGTATAACATCATAGTACCTATAAAGGAGAGATCATATCAGGTTAGAGTACTTTGTGTACGGGAAATAATTGATACTGATAGTACCTAGAAAGGGGGGTGAATTATATTTCTTGCTCCAAGGATATTCACACATGTTATACACTTATTTACTTGTGTCTATAGAGTAAATTTGCATGATTTAGCAATGCGTCCATACTCCACAAGGCAGAGTCGGACATTGATACACGAAAGGAAAATTAATAAATAAATCTGGATAGCTAGAAGGACTACCTATCTTCTCACTTATTCACTTTTGTTTAATCACTACTGCTTATTTATTTTATTTGTTCTTTAAATTATTTGTTTATTGGTTACTTAATCATCAAAACTATATTGCCATATTAGTCTTAATAAGTTAGAGTATAATTAAATTGATAATATTATGTGTTGAGAAAACGCTCATCAATCTTGCAAATACTTCTTTTCTCCTTTTTCACTTTTAAATCAACATCTTTCTTGTTAGATCGTATACCAAAAGTCTAGCTTTTCATCTGAAAAATGTTTAACAATTTATATGAAATGAGAATCATATGATCAAACGTTTTGCATATTATAAATTATTTGTATGTTTGTGCAAAAGTTCATTTACTTTATACTATAGATAATATGTTGTGCAACAACACGTGGATGATCGTATTATTGGTTCCCTTATAAAGTATAAACAGATGCTCACAACCGAGATAGACGTGAACTCTTTATAAGGATGGTTGTAGTGTGATTTGGTATTAGTTTGTCTTGAATATAAAATCACATTAGTATGCTTTGTGTGTATTGACCAGGACCGCTTGAGATCATTCAACTTATACTTACTATATAGAAAAACTTGATCTCTGTATTATGGATATTCGTACTCTTAATCTCTATACAATAATTTCGACACGTAAGACTGTATGTATTTCTTTGATTCATCAATGGGTGAGATTTAAATGAAATTAAATCATCAAACATGGTGAGTTGGGAAGTAATGTTGTCTCTATGGTGTGCTGTTGATTGTAGAAGTAATATGTGTCTTATTAAATATGTTGATGATGTCCCCTTGAGGAGCTCATAAAGATTATCATGTAAATCTTGCAAGTGGATTAATTCTGGCATGATAATGAGTTTGAGTGATACAACTTTCAGATGAGATATTAATTAATGGTTGTCAGTAACTTAATTAATTAATGGGCATTGTATATCTTAAAGATGGAGAGACTGATAGGATCATAATAATAAGGAGTCCGTAACGTAATTATGAGATTGGAGCGGCAGTACAGTAATAATATTTTAGTGGACTATATTATTATTATTAGACTTAAGTATAAGTTTTAGGCTAAACTTGGATACTTAAGCCCAATGGAGTCCCGACAATAATTTTTCCTCCTGATCCCTATTTCACGCCTAACACTGTGAAAAGGGAAAGGAAATAGTAGGTTGAGAGGATCTTGAAGATCGTCGCCCGCACTACGTCAAGATTGAACTTTGGAATACAGTAGAAGATCAAGAGGTTGTTTTTTGCAGCTGTTCTTCATCAACATACCCTGGTGAAAGGTAACACAGTTATAATATTTATGCTTCCGCTGATTTAGAAATACATGGAACACTAACGGTTCACATTAACCAAACGATCGAATGCCAACAATTGGTATTAGAGCTTCGGTTTCGTGGCTAAACATGACATGTTTGGCTAGGGTTTATGTGATTTAATTATGAATTAGAATCGCATGAGGATTAGGGTTTTGGTGTGATTTTATTGTACTTGTATATACTTGTATCGTCGTTGTTTGTTGATTACGAGTGGAAATGACGAAGACGCTCAGAGGCATTCACGATGGCGAGAATCCATGCTCATTGTCATGCAGCATGCGCTAATTGTCACCCATTGGCGAGCTTGATTTATTTTGGGAGCACATAGTGATGTGCACGAGAAAAAAAAAGATGTCGTGCAGGGTGCCCAGAGGGACGCACGAACTGTGCGGATTGGCGAACTGGCAGGCGTGCTGAGCAAAAAATCGGGCATAGCGACGAGCGATAGATTGGTTAGAGTGCTCGGTGGCACACTCGACGTGGCACCTGCTGGCGTGCCTTTACTGGGTGCGTGTGTTCATATTCGGGTGCCCTAGATGGTTGCCGTGCAGATAGGTGGGCGTGGCATCGAGTAAAGACACACGATTCATGCCTGGTGTCGGGCGTTGGTGGCGTACGCTGAAGGGGGTAACCGGGTTAGAGCTCACATGTCGTGCAGGCTGCCGTGCATACCTCCGGGCCACCTAGAGGGCATCCTTGCGTGCGTGCTGGAGACAAAACGTGCATGCTACTGGGCAGGATGGTGTGGGGGAACCTTGAGGAGAATTTATTGAGATCATCTTCCAGAATTTAGTTTTGGTCGATCCCTGTCTGAGTTGTCCATATTTGTGCTTGGTGGTTAACAATTGAATTCGCCTATATATATAATTGCTATCATTGATTTTATTATCCGATTATTATTATATATGTTATGCATGTTCTATTTGATATAATTGTCGTAATAGAAGCATGCTAGATTGTGTATTATATTTGAATATTATATGCATATAATCGGTGTTAAATAATTAAGTGGGAGAGGGGATTGGTAATTAATTCCCGCAGCCTCCATTATTGGTTTGTAAGTGATGTGAGTAAACTTGCATGTTGGCAACAGGCCTTCCTCCACAACGGATGAGTTTTTTCATGGATCACTGGTACAAACTTCTTTATGATGATTGTAGGAAGTTATACGAGCGCGTGTGTACTTCTCCAACTGTAAGGCACACAAGCTTGGGCTGCAGACTTGGTATCAAATAATGGTGTACACTTAGGTGTAAATAATAAGTTTCCTCTACAAAAGAGTCACTGCTATTATTTGCACGGCTAAAAAGGAATCGACTATTAATTATTTTGTCATGAAGTTAGGTTGATGAATGAAATTAATGGGTAAAACCTTCTCTTGTAAATGTTCGGCTTTGTATACGTCCACACTAACATGACGTGCAATTCACGGTGCTTGAGATGTTAGTGAATTTCATTTTATATTGTTTTGAGGGAATCAATATAAATTGATAAATTCGATGTGTTTGATATGTTTATTTATTTATGATTCTCAGGATTTTCAAATGGCATTTAACTCACTTTCTGTTATACTTAAAGAACACATATTTACTGACACAAATTATGTTGACTGGAAACAAAACATGGACATTGTTTTAACTGCTAAAGATTACATCATTGTACTCACTGAGAAATGTCCTGAAGTACCTACTGATGACTCTACTGGAGAGGAAAGAGCTGCTTATAATAGGTGGACCAAAGCTGATAGGATGGCTAAGTGTTATATATTGGCTTCAATGTCAAGTGTGCTTCAACATCAGCATCAAGCTATGAACACTGCCTATGGTATGATGCAGAATCTTAGGGATCTCTTCGGGCACCAGAGTCGTCCTGCAGGTCGGAGGGCATGGCTGTACTGATGAACATCAAAATGGCTGAGGGCACTCCCATAAGGGAACATGTTCTTAGAATGATGGGCCAACTCAATGAGTTGGAGGTCCTTGGAGCTAAAATCGATGGGGAAACCCAAGTCGACATCATACTCCAAAGCTTGCCTAGGAGTTTTGAGCAGTTTCGTCTCAATTATGGTATGAACAAGCATTTGTACTCGTTGGCTGAGCTTTTGACAAAACTTGTGGTGGCAGAGGGCTATTTCGTCGTGCTCCTCAGGTTCATGTTGCTAAAAATGCTGCTTATCCTAGGCTGAGAAGTGGTAGGAATAAGAAGAAGCAAGGAAATTCAGAACCGGTGAACCAAGTAAAGGCAAAGAGTGGTGCGGTCAAGAATTCTAAAGGCAAGTGCTTCAAATGCAAGCAGTCCGGACATTACAAGGCAGACTACCCTCTTCTGAAGGGGAACAAGAATGATAAGTCTTTAATAATAGTTATTGAATTGTGTTTAGCGGTTGTATCTGCTGACACTTGGTGTGTAGATACGGGGGCCACTGACCATGTCTGCAATTCTTTGCAGGGGTTCCATCAAACCCAACAGCTTAGTGATTGGGAGATTACCATACTCATGGAAAATGCTACAAGAGTAGCGACTGTTGCAGTGGGAGACGTCTATTTAGTTTTTAATAAGAATATAACTCTTGTTTTGAGGAATTGTCTTTATGTACCTCATTTTAGAAAGAATTTAATTTCGATTTCTAAATTGTTTATGGATGGATATTCTGTTTCTTTTAATGACAATGTTGTTTTAAGGAAAAAAAGAATTTTTATCTGTGATGGTACATTGGTAGATAATTTATATACTTTTAATTCAATTTCTCCCACAGTGCAATAAATTGAATTGAATAATACATCTACCAATTAGAGAAACGAACCTTCAAAAATGAACCAAACATATCTTTGGCATCTAAGATTAGGTCATATTAACTTGAGTAGGATTCAAAGGTTGATAGCTAATGGGCCTTTTAGTTATTTAGTAGTGGAAAATTATCCAACTTGTGAATCCTGCTTGGAAGGAAAGATGACTAAATGGCCTTTCAAGGCAAAGGGGTATAGAGCTAAGGATATGTTGGAGTTGGTTCATTATGTGGTCCTATGTCTGTCCAGGCAAGAGGTGGTTATGAATACTTCGTCACTTTCATTGACGATTATTCTAGATACAGATACATTTATTTGATGCGCCGCAAGTCTGAGTGCTTTGATAAATTCAAAGAGTACAAGGCTGATGTGGAGAAGCAACTTGGAAAATGTATCAAGACACTACGATATGGTCGTGGTGGTGAATACCTCTTGGGAGAGTTCAGGAATTATTTATCAGAGGAAGGGCTTGAATCCCAATTTTCTACAACGGGCACACCCTAGCAAAATGGTGCAGCGAAAAGAAGGAATAGGAATCTTATGGAAATGGTATGATCAATGATGAGTTATTCAGAATTACCAACTTCGTTCTAGGGATATGCCATAGAAACAACTTACATCTTGAACTTAGTACCTTCTAAATCGTAGCTTCCACACCCATCAAATTATGGACCGGGCGAAAGCCTGTTCTGAAACACTTTTGGATTTGGGGAGCACACGTGTTGAAGATGGATGCTGATAAGTTAGAATCACGTACGGAAGTTTGTCTATTTATAGGATATCTTAAAGGAACGAAAGGTGGTTTGTTTTATAATCAAAAGACCAAAAGGTGATCGTGAGCATGAACGCTAGATTTTTGGAAGAGGATTATGTAATGAACCACAAACCTATGAGTAAAATTGTCCTAGAGGAAGTAAGAGGGGAAACACAAAATATAATACCAACTGTACAAGAAGTTATATTACAAGACACTGCACTGCGTGACACTCTTGATACACAATTTCCTGCGGAGCCTCATCGTAGTGGGAGGGTTGTGAGACAACCCGATATATTCATGGGATTGGAAGAGTCATCCGACTTGGTCCCTGATGAACATGAAATCAACCCATGGAATTACAACGAGGCACTGCATGATAAAGATGCTCAATCATGACAAAAGGCAACGGAATCTGAAATAGAATCCATATATTCTAATCAAGGTGGAAACCTTTAAACCAAGGCTTGCCACTAAAGAAAAAGAGGATCTAACGGTAAGGTGGAAACCTTTAAACCAAGGCTTGCCACTAAAGGATATACTCAGAAAGAATGAATCAATTATGAGGAAACCTTCTCGCCTGTGGCCATGCTTAAATCAATCCAGATTCTTTTATCTATTGCCGCTCATATGGACTATGAGGTATGGAAAATAGATGTCAAGACAACTTTCCTAAATGGAAGTCTTGAGGAAAATATCTATATGAAGCAACCAGAAGGATTCATTGAAAAGGGCGAAGAGCATTTTGTGTGTGTTAGATTGTATACTAAAAGTCTAGCTTTTGTATGAAACAATGTTTTAACAATTTATTTGAAATGAGAAATCATATGATCAAAGGTTTTACATATTATAATTTCTTTATATGTTTGTGCAAAAGTCCATTTACTTTATATTGTAGATAATATTTTGTGCGACAACACGCAGAAGATCATATTATCGTTTTCCTTAAAAAGTATAAACAGATGTTCACAACTGAGATAGACGGGGACTCTCTATCGGGATGGTTGTAGTATGATTTGGTATTAGTTTGTCTTGACTATAGAATCACATTAGTATACCTTGTGTGTATTGAGCAGGATCGCTTGAGATCGTTCAACTTATACTGACTATATATGAGAACTTAATATCTGTTATTATGGATGTTCGTGCTCTTAATCCCTATACAATAACCTCGACACGTAAGGCGTTATGTATGACAACACCAACTTACATAACTCATAATTCTAATTCTAATTAACATAAACGTCAATGTTATAAAAACCTGCATTTTTTTCACATAATATATTTAAAACCATAGTCTAACATACGTCATCGGTTTCTGACACAACATCAATCCAGACAAACTCGTGACAATACTTATTATTTTACATGAAAAAATATTAGCGAAAAAAAAATAAACCCACGGCCTAGCCCAACAGGTCGTCATCTATGTACATCCGCTCAAAACCCTGAAGGAACTCCACAACTTGCACAACATACCACATACTCAATCATCATCAAGCTCACCTACAATGCATAAAGTAGTGAGACAAAAATCTCAGTAATTAGAAATCATGCATGCCAATGCATGAAAATGCATTTAGTTTTTTATCGCCTATTTTCTAGTCTTTCTAGTTGGTCTCTTTTATTTTGAAAACTGTTCACGTTGCGGGATTCCCATGACACAATTATGATATGCACCCCAAATGAGCTCAATAGACACAGGTGCCAAATGAGCTCAATAGACACACAGTGTCGGATCGATTTTTCTAATCCCTGAATATAGTGTCGTGAATAATTTTTTTGAACCCTAGTAGAGTGTTGGGGACGATTTTTTCAAATCCCGAATAATATTTTGGGATCAATTTTTCCTAATTCAAAATAAAATGTCGGGAATGATTTTTTCGAACCCTGATAGACTGCATATGTAGTGACTGCACACACCATTAGTGTCTTATTAATTTTTGGAAAAACACTTTTCATGATTATGCATGATATGCAACCAAGAAAATTAAGTATGCTTCAAAATTCATTTACAATACCAATATCACCATTTAATCAAAATAAAACAACAAATAAATTTCAAATCACACAAATCCACCTCTGGAACAACAACTTCACCTCAAATCACACAAATCCATTTTTCGAATAATAACTTCACCTCGGATCACACAGATTCATATTCCACAGTTTCCGATCACTCAGTTCTATATAGAACAATGATATTATTTCAAATCACATTAATCAACAACTTGTATAACAAATTTCTCACAAAAAATTTACAAATCAATATTTAGTTGCATATGAAATCTACTTTTCTCAAATTAAATAAATCCACAACTTGTATTACAAGATTAATCCCAAAAATTCATAACGTAATTAAAATAATCACAAATAATTCATAACAGAATTATCACATATTAATCTCAACACACAACATGTTTATGCATTGTAGTTGGACCTCTACTTACCTGGACTTCGACAATAGTAATATTATACACCTGTGAAGAACTGTAACTAATTCATTCCTTCCGGTTCCTACACGCTCCCTCCTTATCTCTTCTTTCCTCTCTCTCTCTCTTTTTCTTTAAACACACGTAAATGCTATGTTTTTAATTTACTGCCAAAATAGGTTTTGGCAACCCATATGTATAAATAGGTAATTGGAGTAAACTAGCAACCCTTATCAAAAACAAATGTGCTACGTATTGTAATTGTAAACGGAACGGAATTAAGGGGCCACGTAACTAGATTTTTAACCATTGCAATTATAAGGCTAATGTTTGCACCACGTAATGCCTATCATGTAATTCCATTATTATTATTATTATTATTATTATTATTATTATTATTATTATTATTATTAGGGAAAATTACTAATAGATACACACTTTTAACCTAAATTACTATGAAATATAAGGAATTCAAATAATTACACTCACATACAAAATATTAAAGTAAAATGCCAAATATAACCTTATAATCTCATACACTTTTAAACCACCAACCCTGCCCCTCACCCACCCACCTGCCGGACCGAAGTTGACCGGCGGCCAGACAGCTGTTGACCGCGTTGAGCGCCGCTGACCGCCGCCGCCTGCTGCCGGAATTTAAAATGTGAAAACAAAATGTGCAAAAAAAATTTTACAAAGCAAATTGTGCAAACAAATTGTGCAAATACATAGGGGTATTTATGGTATCACAATCATAATTGTGTAGTTATGAGTAATAGTACTTTGAGTCATGTAGTTTACAATAATTATGCATTATTTTATGTATCCAATAGTAAGTGACCCTTATTATTATCCATTATGAATATACGTGCAATACTTAATAATTAAGATACAATACATTTACAAATAAATACACATACGTGTATGTTTTCGTACCACTATTATTATTACAAGAGCACGTGCGATTCTTAATAATTAAGAAATAGTATATTTAAACAAATATAACAATTTAATTATATATATACAAATTAATTCACGTAATATTTATGCACACATATATTAATATATTATCACCATTATTATAACGGATGTGTCAAATAAAAAAAAGATTAATAAAATGTAAAGACAATTACCACATAATTGTAACATAATTATCACATAATAATAATATGTTACCATTATTATCACAAGTGTATCATATAAAAATACAGACAAATAAAATGTACAAATAATTACCACATAATCATCACGTAATTATCACATAATAATAAAAATTCACGTAACACAAATTAAATTATACTGGCACATGAGTAGTGAGAAGCTCGGATATCACAATGTATTTCTTTGATTCATCAATGGGTGAGATTTAAATGTAATTAAATCAACAAACTCGGTGAGTTGGAAAGTAGTGCTGTCTCTATGGTGTGCAGTTAATTGTAGAAGGAATCCGTGTCCCCTTAAATAGGTTGATGATGTCCTCTTGAGCTGCTTATAAGGATTATCAAGTAAATCTTGCAAGTGGATTAATTCCGGCGTGATAATGAGATTGAGTGGTACTATTCTGGGATGAGATATTAATTAATTGAGTTGTCAGTAACTTAATTAATTAATGCCATTGTATATCTTAAACTTGGGGAGACTGTCGGGCTCATAATAAGAAGGAGCCCATAACATAATTATGGGATAGGAGTGGCAGTGCAGCAATAATATTTTAGTGGACTATATTTTTATTATTGGATTTAAGTATAAATTTTGGGCTAAACTTGGATACTTAAGCCTAATGTAGGCCCGACTCTAATTTCTCCTCATGGTCCCTATTATAGCCCATATATAAGTCATTTATGCTTCCTGGAACCCTATTATTCTCGCCCTTTTTGACGTGAAGGAAAGGAAAGAAGCAGACTGAGAAGATCTCGAAGACCGTCACCCACACGATGTCAGGATTGGACTTGGGAATACAACAGAAGATCAAGAGGTTGTTTTCTACATCTGTTCATTATCAATATACCCTGGTGAAAGGTAATATGTTTCTATCTTATTGCTTCTACTAGATTAGAAACACATGAAACCCTAACGGTTCACGCTAACCAAACGATCAAACGCCAACAGTGTGTAAGCTTAATAGGTCCATTTATGGATTGAAATAAGCTTCTAGATCATGGAACATCCATTTTGATGAAGTAATCCAATCGTATGGATTTATTCAATGTCCAGATGAATCATGTGAGTACAAGATGTGTGACGGAAACGTAGTGGTATTTCTTGAATGCTACATGCATGATATCCTGCTCATTGAAAATAATGTAAAAGTATTTTCAGGCGTAAGGGTATGGCTATCCAAACAGTTTGAGATGAAAGACTTAGGAGAAGCCAGACACATTCTAAGGATCAAATTAATAAGGGATCGCAAGAAGAGAATATTGAGCTTAACCCAAGCTTCATACATTGATACAATCTTAGCTCGTTTTAGTATGCAAGATTCTAAGAAAGGTTTCTACCTTTCAGGCATGGAATACCTCTATCTAAGGAAATGTGTCCAAAGACACAACAGGAAATAGAGGAGATGAAGCTGGTTCCTTATGCTTCGGCAGTAGGAAGCCTCATGTATGCAATGTTATGTACGAGACCGGATATCTGTTATGCCGTGGGCATGGTCAGTAGGTATCAAAGTAATCCAGGACAAGGGAATTGGACTGCGGTAAAGCATATTTTGAAGTACCTGCGAAGGACTAGGGATTATATGCTAGTTTATCGGGAAGATACTTTATTACCTTTGGGTTATACTGATTTGGATTTTCAGTCAGATAGGGATGCTAGTAAATCCACCTCGGGTTATATGTTTACTTTTGGAGGATGAACCATAATATGGAGGAGTGTAAAGCAGAAACGCGTTGCGGACTCTACCATGGAAGCTGAATATGTAGCAGCCTCTGAGGATGCTAAAGAAGCAATATGGCTCAGGAGCTTCTTAATGGACTTGGATGTGATTCCTGGTTTGCCCAAAGTAATCACAATTTATTAGGATAACAGTGGTGCAGTATCAAACTCGAAGGAACCACGATCCCATAAGGCGAGTAAACACATTGAGTGCAAGTACCACGTGATATGAGACATCATTAGAAAAAGGATGGTCGTTGCCGCTAAGATTTCATCTTAGGATAACCTAGCTGATCCTTTTACTAAGAGCCTTCCAGCGAAAGCGTTCGATGGGCATGTAGAAGGAATGGAGATTTGATGCGTTTCAGTAGATATGGCAACGTAGTCTTTTAATATAAGTGGGAGATTGTTAGATTGTATACTAAAAATCTAGCTTTTCGTATTAACAATGTTTTAACAATTTATTTGAAATGAGAATCATATGATCAAACATTTTTCATATTATAAATTATTTATATGTTTGTGCAAAAGTCCATTTACGTTATACTGTGGATAATATATTGTGCGACAACACACGAAGATCGTATTATCGGTTTCCTTATAAAGTTTAAACAGATACTCACAACTGAGATAGACGGGGACTCTTTATCGGGATGATTGTAGTGTGATTTGGTATTAGTTTGTCTTGACTATAAAATCACATCACTATGCTTTGTGTGTATTGAGCAGGACCGCCTGAGATCGTTTGACTTATACTGACTATATAGAAGAACTTGATCTCTGTTATTATGGATGTTCGTACTCTTAATCCCTATACAATAATCTCAACACGTAAGGCAATATGTATTTCTTTGATTCATCAATGGGTGAGATTTACATGTAATTAAATAAACAAACTCGGTGAGTTGGGAAGTAGTGTTGTCTCTATGGTGTGCTTTTGATTGTATGTAGAAGGAATCCATGTCATAATAAATAGGTTGATGATGTCCCTTGAGGAGCTCATGAGGATTATCATGTAAATCTTGCAAGTGGACTAATTCCGGCAAGATAATGAGGTTGAGTGGTACTACTCTCGGATGAGATATTAACTAATGAAGTTGTTAGTAACCTAATTAATTATTGGGCATTGTATATCTTAAACATGGGAAAACTGACGATCTCATAATAAGAAGGAGCCCATAACATAATTATGGGATTGGAGCGGCAGTGCGGTAATAATATTTTAGGGGACTATATTATTATTATTGGACTTAAGTATAAGTTTTGGGCTAAACTTGGATACTTAAGCCCAATGGATGCCTGACTATAATTTCTCCTCATAATCCCTGTTATAGCCCATATATAAGTCATCTCAGCTTTCCAAGAACCCTAGATTTCACGCCTAACACTGTTAGAATGGAAAGGGAATCGCAGGTTGAGAGAATCTTGAAGATCGTCGCGCACACGACGTCAAGATTGGACTTGGGAATACAGCAGAAGATCAAGAGGTTATTTTCTGTAACTGTTCTTCATCAACATATCCTGGTGAAAAGTAATACGTTTATGATATTTATGCTTCCGTTGATTTAGAAACGCATGGAACCCTAACGGTTCACGTTAACCAAACGATCGAACGCCAACATTTTTTTCTTTAAATACAAGGGTACCAATTTCAGGCACTACCCTTCTAAGCAGTTGGGGTACCGGTTTCAGGCACTACACCCGAAATAAGATTTAACCATGAATTCTTCACTTTTCATCACTACCACCAATTTTTCTTTCTCTTTTTCTTTAGATTCATCACGAGAAATTTATTCACCTCCACTCTCTATTAGTAAATAGGTTATTTAAAGGCTTAAGTAAATGGTAAATAAGAGCTATTTATCAATGACTTGCCAAAGAAAAAGCTTTAAAGACTCAATAGGTCTTCCAATGATATACACATTACAAGGTAAGGTAAAATTTGGATAAGTGTGGCTCAATTTAACAATAATAGCCTAAGATAATGTCCTAGTATCTAACAATCATAATCTAAAACAAGACC
Source organism: Pogostemon cablin (assembly GCA_023678885.1). Taxonomy (NCBI): domain Eukaryota; kingdom Viridiplantae; phylum Streptophyta; class Magnoliopsida; order Lamiales; family Lamiaceae; genus Pogostemon; species Pogostemon cablin. Next base: position 7,745,268 of record CM043008.1, on the reverse strand, counting down.
CAAACCAATTTTTAGAATATAAACATATGAACGATTCTCACAAAAATAAACTATCATGCATTGATGTAGCATGATTTAAAGGCTTAAATTCTCTCATGGGTAATAGATTTCTTAAGCACTCTTCAAAGAATGCAATCAATATCAATCTCTATATAAACTACAAGTAATCATACACGGAACATGTCCATCAATAAAATCAACATGCATAAAACATAAGCGCAAGAGTCATCATCTCTAATCGATATGATTAATCATCCACTTCAAATGTATCAAATCTCCATCAACACGAATACTATCAATTCAGTACATGTCACTCACTCATGAATCTTAAACAAAACAATCAACAACTAACACCATACTCAACCAGTAAAATAAAAAATAGAAGGGAGGCGATAGGAAACAGACAAAGATAAAAAACCTGGCGTGCTTTACTCCTAAGGAGCATCATCATCACTACTAATCTCCATATGTCATAAGTCAAAGTCCCGCTATAGTACCCCTATCCTTCCATCCACCTCACGATAGTTGATGAGAGTAATAATTCACGTATATTGAGCTCCGATTTGTGTTGAAATAGAGTACGATTTGGTCTATTATCAAGATAAATTGGGATGTTAAGGAAAAATACATGAATCAGATGCTTCTGAGGCTATTTGAGCATATTTGTACAGGAAAACAAGTTAGAAGTGCTCAGAATTAGAACGTGTTTTTCGAGGCATAGCTCGACCATGGAGATGTAGCTCGACCACAGAGATGTAGCTCGACCAAGCTCAGTCTGGTCCAGCTACACGAGGAAAGTGGAGCTGGATGCATTCTGTTTACAGAGTTTTGTTCAACCAGGGTCATGCAGCTCAACCAAGAGAGATTTGGTCGAGCTACATCAGTCAAGTTGAGCTAAGCAGAAGACAAAATTTCAGTTTACAAACATGCAGCTCGACCAAGGGGGTCCAGCTAGATCAGAACCATTCTGGTCGAGCTGGGATACGTCAGTATCGAAACATGGGATTTCACCTCTAGAGCGTGCATGTGTGTGTTTTCCACGAAAAGCTCAGTAAAGGTCCATAAGGAGAGTTTACAAGTATAAAAAGAGATGTAGATCACATCAAAATGAGAGTTAGATTCCACATCCATCCTACTCCACATCCAAATTAACCCTAATTCCATCCTACAAAGTTGTAGAGAGATATTCGTGTAGCGAATCAAATGAGAACCAAGTGAAGATTCAAGACGGATTGAGAATCGAAGACGCCCACATCTAGAGTTTACTTCGCAACTTAATCTTTCTTGTAATTTTCAAGACCACGGGCAAGATCTATCCAAACACCATGATCTTTCTTTGAAGCTTCATGGGCTAGAACCGGTTTAGTAGTTCTATGGTTTATGAAGGTTTTACTAGTTAATTGAACGTCCATGTGTATACTCTGTACAACACTACTTGTGGATTTATTTTATATAAGACTATGCATTTTTAATTTATACCCAGAGTGGTTTTGTGCAACATTAACTATTATATAGAGTCTAAATATATATCTTGGTTATTGATTGAGTGCGTTTACTGCTAAGCAGGATTTCATGTTATGATTCTAAGTGAGGGGACTCCGAAGCTTCATTAGAACTATCTTATATAAATACTTATTAATTGAATTGAATTCAGATTAGTAAGTAGGATAAAGAGGATAATTTCATAGTACCTATAAAGAGAGATCATATCGGGTTAGAGTACTTAGTGCACGAGAAATAATTGATATTGATAGTATCTAGAAAGGGGGGTGAAATTATGTTCTTGCTCCGAGGTAATTCACACGTGTTACACACGTATTTACTTATGTCTATAGAGTAGATTTGTAGACCTTAATGATGCGTCCATACTCCACAAGGCTGAGTCGTACATTTATATACGAAAGGAAGATTAATTAGTGAAACTGGATGGCCCGAAGTGCTACCAATTTTCTCACTTTATCAACTCTCGTTATTCTTTACTGTTTCTATTTATTTGTTATTTAATTATTCTATTTAGTATTTTATTAATCATTCTTCAATTAAATTTCCATACAATAGTTTTAGAAAATTTATAGTAATAAATTGATAATCAATTATCGTTTGGGTTCCATGATATAACTTGGTCGCTTATCAAAGCTATAATCGCATCCTTTATACTTGGGGATTAATTGTGTGTTGAGAAAATGCCCATCTAGTTTCTGGTGCTGTTGCTGGGGACAGTTGTCCTTATCAATTTTATTATTTCTAGTTTAATTGAAACTACTCCATACTAGTCTTTATTTTCTAACACTTAATTTTTCCTAGGTGTGTGCACACTAGATCGAAGGGAGCTAGATTAGTGCCTTTTGATCTAGAAATTAGAGCGTTGTGAAGGAAGAAGAAGGTAAAGAAGAAGAAGAACAAGAACGTGGAAGCAACCGAAACTCTTGATCTAGGAGTTGAAGTTGAAGTGCCAAACTCGGAAATGATTGAAGTGTTTCCGAGTTTGGCATTTGATCGTTTAGTAAAAATGAACCGTTAGGGTTTCAAACGTTTCAAAATCAGCAGAAGCAAGAAACATAGAAATCTATTACCTTTCACCAGGGTATGTTGAAGAAGAAGATGAATTCCCGCTGGCAGCCTACGCAGCGTCTCCGTTTTGGGCTTAACTCTCTCATCTGATCTCAGATTTTAGTGATCTACATGCCAAAATGATCCTTTCTTCAGTGGCTTTCCAATGGTGTATAAGACTTCAAGTTCTAAGTTCTACACGATTTTAGAAAAACCTTGGAAGTTGACGAACAGCAGCAGCAAACAATCTTCTGATCTTCTGTTGTATTCCCAAGTCCAATCTCGACGTCGTGTGGGCGACGATCTTTGATATCTTCTCAATCTGCTGTTCCCTCACCCTCCTCACAGTGTTAGGCGTGTATTACTTTTCAGTTAGGACTTCCGAACAGTTAAGATGACTTATATATGGGCTACAGCAGGGACCAGGAGGAGAAAATTAGAGTTGGGCCACCATTGGGCTTAAGTATCCAAGCTTAACCTAAAGCTTATACTTAAGTCCAACAATAATAATATATACCACTAAAATATTATTACTGCACTACCGTTCTAATCCCATAATTACATTATGGACTGCAATATTATTACGTTATGAGCCCCACAGTCTCCCCATGTTTAAGATATACAATGCCCATTAATTAATTAAGTTACTGACAATTCCATTAATTAATATCTCATCTGAGAGTATTACCACTCAACCTCATTATCATGTCGGAATAAATCCTCCTGCAGGGTTTACATGATAATCCTTATAAGCTCCTCAAGGAGACATCATCAACCTATATCGGACACGGATTCCTTCTACAATCAACAGCACACCATAGAGACAACACTATTTCCCAACTCACCGAGTTTCTTGATTTAATTACATGTAAATCTCACCCATTGATGAATCAAAGAAATACATATTGCCTTATGTGTCGAGGTTATTGTATTGGGATTAAGAGCATGAACATTGATAATAACTGAGATCAAGTTCTTCTATATAGACAGTACAAGTCGAATGATCTCAAGCGGTCATGCTCAATACACACGAAGCATACTAATACCAAATCAAACTATAACCATCTCGAAAGAGAATCCCCGTCTATCTCGGTTGTGAGTATCGGTTTATACTTTATAAGGAAATCGATAATATGATCTTTCGCTTGTTGTCGCACAACATATTATCTACAGTATAAAGTAAGTGGACTATTGTATCAGACATATAAATAAATTACAAGATGCAATCATTTGATCATATGATTCTCATTTCAAATATATTGTCGTAACATTGTTCATACAAAAAGATAGACTTTTAGTATACAATCCAAAAATCTCCCACTTATACTAAAAGACTATACTGTCATGTCTTCTGCTATACATCTGATTCCTACTCCCACTACACGACCATTAAAAGCTCTCGCCTTAAGGTCCTTGTAAATGGATTTACTAGGTCATCATCCGATGCAATCTTGGCGACAACAACCTTCCAATCATTATACGATTTCTCGTAACAGGTGGTACTTGCGCTCCATGTGTTTAATTGCTTATGGGCTCGTGATTCCTTCAAGTTTTCAATTGCAACATTATTATCACAATAAATTGTGATAATCTTGGGCATACTTAGAAACACTTCGAAGTCCATCATAAAGTTTTTAGATTTATATAAATACTTTGGCTGCCTCAGAGGCTCCAATTTATCATCTTTCCATGGTGGAGTCCGGAGTCCGAAATATATTTCTATATAACACTCCTCCATATTATGACTCTACTTCTTAAAATTAAACACATAACCTTTAAGGTGGATTTACTGTCGTCCCTATCTGATTTTAAAATTCTGAATCTATATAACCCATAAGAAGCAGTGAATCTGTTCGGTAAGTCCACATATAATTTCTGGTCCTTTTCAGGTACATAAGTATATGTCTTACTACAGTTCATCATTCTTGTTTTGGGTTACCTTGATACTCACTGACCATGCCTTCGGCAAAACAGATATCCGATATCGTGCATATCATTCCTTAGATTAAGCATCTTTACTCGCCGAAACATAAGGAACCACATTCATCTCCTTTATCTTCTTTTGTGTCAAGACACATTTTCTTAGATAAAGTGACATGCTAAAACGAGTAAGGATTGTATCATTCCATGAAACTTGAGATAAGCACAACATCCTATCTTGTGATCACCATGATCGCAAGGATATACTTCGCTTCTCTTAAGTCCTTCATTTCATACTGTTTATCAACCATACCCATACGCCCGAAAATACTTTTTCATTATCTCCAATGAGTAATATATCATCTATGTGCAGTACAAGAAATATTATCACGTTTCTGTCATTCTTTTTAATACACAAGACACATCCGCGCATTGAATAAATCCATATGCCTGGATTTCCTCATCAAAACAGATATTTCATGATCTTGAAGCTTGCTTTAGTCCATTGATGGACACCTTTAAGCTCATACTCAAAATGTTCTTAGCCCTTTGTAATGAATCACTCAGGTTGCTTCACATAGATGTTTTCTTCAAGATTTCCAGTCAGGAAAGCTGTCCTGACATCTATTTGTTATTCCTCATAATCAATATGCATATCAATAAATAAAAGAATCCGGATCAACATAGGCATAGCTTCTGGCGAATCGGTTTCTTCATAATCGAATCCTTTCTTTCTGAATATACATTTTCGCAACAAGCTTTCTTACCAAGGTTTTCACCTCACCGTATGATCCTCTTTTATTTTGTATGACCACTTCCAATGGCTTTTACACCATTAAGTGATCCTACAAGCTCCCAAATTTGATTTAAAATCCATAGATTCTATTTCAAAATTCATTGCAACTTGCTAAGATATCACATTTTTATCTTATAGTGCTTCGTCGTATCCGTCGGTCAATTCCATGTTTACTAGGGACCAAGTCTCACGACTCTCCCAAAATATATATCTTACGGGCTGTCGAACAACCCTCCTACTACGATAAGGCACTACACGCAATTGTGTATCAGACGTGACACGTGATGTAGTTTACTTGAGGTATATCCTCTTGTACACTTGGTTCTAAAACTTTGTGGTTTCCCTCTCACTTCCTTTAGAACAATTTATACATGGGTATATGATTTATTACATAGTCCTTTTTCCAAAAATGTAGTGTTTGTGTTAACAATCACCCTTCGATCTTTTGGACTAAATAAATCATCACCCTCTATTTTTCTAGGATATCCCATAAGCAGACAAACGTTATACGACTTGCTATTTCTAGGGCACACCCATAAAATGAATTTAGTAATTCCAAATAATTCATCATCTATCTAATCATTTCCATAAGAGTCTTATTCCTTCTTTCTGCCACACCTTTCAGTTGGGGTATGCCCGGTGTAGACAACTTGATATTTAATCTCATCCTCTGATAAATAGCTCCCAAAATATCCTAAAAGGTACTCTCCACCACGATTAAATCTTAATGACCACCTCTCGTAGGGATAATCTTAGGATCGCTTAAATCAGTATGAACCATTTCCAACATATCTTTGGCTCTAAACCCCTTTGTCTTAAAAGGCCTTTAATCGTTGTACTTCCAAGCAAGACTCACAAGTCTGATAGTTTTCACTTCAGATAAACCCAACGGTTCATCGGCTATCAACATTTGAATCCTACTTAAGTAAAATTAATCTAGTCATAGATGCCAAAATTATGTTTGATTCATTCCCGAAGGTTCCTTTCTCTTATTAGAATTAGAAGACTCGTTATTAATTACTATTTGTTGCATCCGTAGGATAAACTTGACTTAAGAGTGTACAAATTGTCCATCAATGTACCACAACAGATTATAACTCCATCCCTCATCACTATGACCATGTTATTTAAATGAAAAGGAGTATCCATCCGTAAATGTATAGAAACTGAAATGAAATTCTTTCTATGAAAAACGTACGCAAAGATAATTTCTCAAAATCAAACGATTATCCATATCGTAAGATAAATAAACAACTCCCACTGCAACAACCACTACTCTTGCAGCATTACCCATGTCCATAGTAATCTCATCATCATTTAGTTGCAGGCTTTTAGTGATTCCGGTATCTACACACAACGTGTCAGTAGATGCCATCACTAATCATTCTTCAACAACTAGTGAATGAGATATTAACCTTGTTCATATCTTGATTAAAATTGATTTCCTTCGCCACATGTTTTATCAGAAGTTCCCCACCATATACATCCTCTTCTAATTCAGGTGAACCTTGCTCAAAACATCTAGGTAAATTGTGGAGAATAAAATTGACATAGGTTTCCCCTTCAACTCCTACTCCAAGTCTTTCCAGTTCATTCATCAAATTAACCATGACCTCTTGCCCTTCTAACTTACTCAAGTATCCGAAGAGTCGCATGAGACAATTATATTTCTATCAACCTCTCATCTCTTCAGTAGAGACTTAAATAGGCATCATGGGGCATCTTTAGTAAGAACACATATGTTTCCTAAGCAGCAAAAATCAAAACCAGAATTCTTTTCTAATCATCTAATTTTGGACCAGTAAATATATTTTCTTTCAGCAAGCAATAAGTGAAATAAAACCATTCGAAAATATAGAGAATCACATAAATATACCGATCAAATCTTTGAATTTATTCATTTATAATGATTCCCTCAAAACAATATTAAAATAAAATTCACCGACATCTCAAGCACCGTGAGTCTGCATGCCACGATAGTGTGGATGTATACAGACCCGAACATTTACTAGAGAAGGTTTTACCCATTAATTTCATTTTTCAACCTAACCTCATGACAAAATAATTAATAGTCGGTTCCTCTTTAGCCATGCAAATAACAGCTGTGACTCCGATGGGGAGGATACTTATTATTCACACCTAAGTGTACACCATTATTTGATTCCAAGTCCGCGGCCCAAGCTTGTGTGCCTTACACGCGCTCGGATAACTTCCTACAATCATCAATTATAAGTTTGTACCAGTGATCCGCATATAAACTCATCCGATGGGGAGGAAGCTCTATGCCAACACGCAAGTTCATGTGCATCACATTACAAATAATAATTATTTAATGAAGTCTGTACCAGTGATCCGTGAATAAACTCATCCGATGGGGAGAAAGGTCTATGCCAACACGCATGTTTACTCACATCACTTACAAACCAATAATGGAGGTCATGGGAATTATTTACCAATCCCCTCTTCCACTTTGTTAATTAACACCGAGGGTTTTTACATGCATATAATATTGAATAATAAAATATGCAACCTAGCATGCTTCTATTGTGGCATATAAGGCAGTAAATCACATAGAACATGCATAACATATATAACAACAATCAAATAATTAAATCAATTATAAACAGTTATATATCAGTGAATTCGATTGTTCGCCAACAAGCACGAATACGGGCAACAACCTCCAGATTATCAAATTTTCAAAAATCTCCAGATTATCAAATTTTCAAAAATATCGATATCGACCATCGATATCGTTGAGATTATCGAAATCATCGATTTCGACCAGATTATCAAATTTTCAAAAAACTTCCAGATTATCAAATTTTCGAAACTATCAATAACGTCTAGATTATCGAAATCATCGAATCGACCAGATTTTCAAGTTTTTAAAAATTTTCAGATTATTAAATTTTTGAAATTTCTAGATTAACAAATTTTTGAAAATATCCAGATTATCAAAATTTTGAAATTTTCATATTATAAAATTTTCAAAAATTTCCAGATTATCAAATTTTCGAAACTTCCATATTATCAAATTTTCAAAAATATCCAGATTATCAAATTTTCAAAATTCCAGATTATCAAATTTTCAAAAAATTTCTTGATTATCAAATTTTCAAAATTTCCAGGTTATCAAATTTTCAAAAATTCTAGATTATCAAATTTTCAATTTCAGATTAGTGAATTTTCTAAAATATCCAGATTATCAAAATTAAAAAAAAATTTCCTGATTATCAAAATTTCGAAAATATCCAGAATATCAAATTTTCGAAAAGTGCCATCAAACGTATAGCGTATTCAACAAGAAACAATAATTTTTAAACCCAGCCCATGTTTGACACAGGTATATGGTATCTGAATAGGGTATACTAGCATAACATGAATACTTAAACCCTTTCACCTTTTGACATAATTCCTAGCCTAACGTTTCACGCTTCACCACGAAACCGAAGCTCTAATACTAATTGTTGGTTTTCGATCATTTGGTTAATGTGAACCATTAGGGTTCCATACATTTCTAAATCAGCGGAAGTAAGAAACATAGAAATGTATTACCTTTCACCAGGGTATGTTGAAGAAGAAGATGAAATCCCGTTAGCAGCCTGTGCAACGTCATCGTTTTGGGCTTAACTCTCTCATCTGATCTCTGATTTAAGTGATCTACATACCAAAACGATCCTTTCTTCAGTGGATTTCCAATGGTGTATCACACCTCAAGTTCTGTGTTCTACACGAATTTTAGAAAATTGTGGAAGTTGACGAACAGCAGCAGCAAACAACCTTCTGATCTTCTGCTGTATTCCCAAGTCCAATCTCGACGTCGTGTGGGCGATGATCTTCAAGATCTTCTCAATCTACTGTTCCCTCACCCTCCTCATAGTGTTAGGCATGAATTACTTTTTAGTTAGGGTTTCCGGACAGCTGAGATGACTTATATATGGGCTACATAAGGATTTTGAGGAGAAATTAGAGTTGGACCTCCATTGGGGTTAAGCATCCAAGCTTAACTCAAACCTTATACTTAAGTCCAACAATAATAATATATATCATTAAGATATATAATGCCCATTAATTAATTAATTTACTGACAACTCCATTAATTAATATCTCATCCGAGAGTAGTACCACTCAATCTCATTATCATGCCGGAATAAATTCACCTGCAGGGTTTACATGATAATCCTTATGAGATCCTCAAGGGGACATCATCAACCTATATCGGACACGGATTCCTTCTACAATCAACATCACACCATAGAGACAACACTATTTTCCAACTCACCGAATTTGTTGATTTAATTACATATAAATCTCACTCATTGATGAATCAAAGAAATACATATTGCCTTACGTGTCGAGGTTATTGTATAGGGATTAATAGCATGAACATCCATAATAACTGAGATCAAGTTCTTCTATATAGACAGTACAACTTGAACGAGATCAAGCGGTCCTGCTCAATACACACAAAGCATACTAATGTGATTCTGTAGTCAAGCCAAACTAATACTAAATCACACTACATCCATCCCGATAGAGAGTCCCCGTCTATCTCGGTTTTGAGAATCTGTTTATAGTTTATAAGGAAACCGATAATATAATCTTCCGCGTGTTGTCGCACAACATATTATCTACATTATAAAGTAAGTGGACTATTGCATCGGACATATAAATAAATTATAAGACACAATCATTTGATCATATAATTCTCATTTCAAATAAATTGTCATAACATTGTTCATACAAAAAGCTAGTCTTTTAGTATACAATCCAACATGAAGCTGCAAATGAAGATAAGTCGGAAGAAAAGGCAGTCAACGTGAAGGGCGAATCCGTATAATTTGCCTTCCGTGAAGTTTTCAAGAATAACGAAGGGGCATCTTGGGGCTATTAGGAGCGCGCGGGGCCGATGCATGTTTTGATCTTCATCTCACTCTTATTAGATGATAGAAATGAACCCTTTCTCTGTGGGACCTTTGAGGATCTTCAACAACATCTAAATAAGTTCCTTGGTTATGCAAGTACACAAAAGAGTGCAGGAGATCATGAGGATGTGAGGAGGATTGTGTTGTTTAAATTCTCGCTTACTGAATGAGCGAGAGATTGGTATGATACTTTAAATGTTGTAGATTGCACTACATGGGAGCATTTGAAATGAAGTTCTTGGAGTGATATATGCCAAATTCTAAGGTGTTTAGGATGAAGTAAGTCAACAATCAATTTGCTATCAATAGTGGTGAGAAGTTTCATGAAGCATGGAACAGGTTAACGGACATGCTAAGGAAGTGCCCACAACATGGATTGTCAAAAGCTCAATACATCAATATTTTCTACAATGGGTTGGATTGTGATTCTCGTGTTCTACTTGACACGTCATCAAGTGGAGCATTGCTTGTTAAGACATCCATTGAGACCGAAAAGCTCTTTGAGGATATTTCGATGAATTAAAAAGATTAACCTACTGATATAGTGTGAGGATAGAGACGGAAGTACAGGGCACGCTCGGACATGGGCCGTGTGCGAAACACGGGCCTGTCCCGAGGTGGCCGTGTACCATCATCAGAACACAGGAGGAAGGTCATTTCTGGCGTACTAGCCGTGCGCTGCTGTATGCCCCGTATACAGAACATGGGCCTATAAGAAGAAGCAGTGTAATGTTATAAGAAAATACTATATGGCCATGACCAAAGCTGTGTAGCGCAGCTCGAGCCGTATCCGGAAGCACGCACAACAGGCCAAAGTAGGTGTGCCCTACACGAGCAGTGCGCTGCTACACGAGCCGTGTAGGTGCAAAATCCTGTGCAGTTTTAAGAATGTTCTGGAAGCTTCTAGAAGGTCCATTAGTGATATAAAAGGGTGACTTGTGCGAAATATGAAAGAGAGATCAGAATTAAGAGCAGTTACACACACACTCCACACCACATTTTCACACACTAGATCCATAAATCCACCTCTATCCATTAGATCCATCCAATTCCATTTGTTCTTCCACAATCAATCCATAAATCCATCACCCAATCCATTCATCCACCATTTTGAGAAGTGGAAAGCATCAAGGATTGAAGGAGTCAGCATATTGAAGAGAAGGAAGGTTTCTCCATGAAAGGGAAGCCAATCTACTTTTCATTTGTTGATTTTCTTCTTATTTTGGCTCAAATGGAGCAAAGCTTGATTTGTATTGATCTAAACACAATGTGTAGTGGCTAATCCTATTGTAGGGCTAATCATATGAATGGTTGAGATGAAAGCTAGATGTGTAGAACTTGAGAAGTGAATGTAGTTAAATTGTGGATTTCCTTTTATGATATATGAATCATGTTTCATTTCAATACTTGTGTGATTAGATTTTCAATTCATAGTATTAGGATGGCCATTCCAATGTTATAAGTGGATGTTTAATTGAATCATATATTAAAATGTGCATGCATGTTAGTGTGAAGGGAGGTAAGTCATACCCTTCTTATGCTTAGAACATTCATAGAGGGACACTTAAGAAATTGAGTGAAAAGAACCAACTTATGATCATAGTACCTTAAGGGAATTGAGATTAAGATCAATCTTAGGAGATTTAGGCTTGTAAAAGAGCAGAGAACCTAATTGCCTTGACAATAGGGATTAGGGGTAAAATCATGATTGCTTTTAGTCCACAAATTAATGAAGTTCACCATCAAAAGTTATACATATCTAGCTAGAGTCTTAACCATGATTATGATTAGCCTTGCTCTCTTCTCAAATGAATTATATCTCATTTCCAATCATCATTTGTGTGTTGTTTGAATCATTACTTTGTTAGTTCAAATTCTTAGTTAATTGAGTAGAACAATAATTAGTAGCTTAAACAATCAAACCTTCAATCTATCATTCTTACAAAGCATAAATCAATGGAAAATCTGAATACAATCATAGTTTACTTTCTCTTGGAATGACATTATTATAAATTTTGTATTTGGTCACATATTTACTTGATAATAGAGTCTCTTACTCATTTTTACAAGAAATGTAACTAAGAACATGGCGCCGCTTGCTGGGAAAATGTTAAACTTTTGGTTGTAACGAGTCTGAAGTTGATTAGTTTTGATAAAGATATTTCTTTTATTTGTTTACTTGTTTACTTATCTTGCTTATTTGGGGACCTAATTTGGAAATTCTTGTAGGTACATGCGAACTCGTTCAAGGTCTCAATCTATTGAACCTTTGAACTTGGAATTGGAATCTACCTTAAGAAAACAAAGACGAGGAGTGTTAGAGCCTACGGAGGAAATTATGGAAGAAGTAAGGGATAATGCAAACATGGTTGATAAAGAAGACAATATAAGGAATTTTCATGGAGTTGATAATGTTAGAGGATGTTATAATAATCCGGAATTTGTGCCACAAGCGTATGCTCAACAAATGCACTTGCAAAACCAACATATGCAAGATATTATTTAAAACTTGATGGCACAACAAGAAGCAAGGAATAATCCTCCGGTTGTGCAAAATCAACCCCGTGGAAATGGAAACAATGGAGTGGGAATGAATGTCCGTGATCATTTCCAACCGCAATATGGGAATTATGGAATGGACTTGCCATTGAATGTGAATAATTTGAGATCAAGACGGGATTGAACAACATGGTACAAGCAAATCAATTTGGTGGTGGTGCTATGGAGGATCCAAATGCTCACCTAGCCCAATTTACGAAGTAATCTCCTAGGATTGTTCTTACTCTCAATTCCCATGAAGGTACTATGATCATAAGTTGGGTTCCCCTCACTAGTTCATCACTAATGTCCTATCATGAGGTTCTAAGCACTTGAAGGGTATGGCTTACCTCTCCTCGTACTAACCAAGTCATCTCATGCAATCAATGATTAAATTAAACCAATAAGCATAATATTGGAATGACCATCCTAGCACTATGAATAGAGAATTTAATCACACAAATCATACATAAAATGAGAATAAGCATTCATGATAGAAAATATTCATAACAATTATTTCATCTAACATGTGGTGTGCAAAATCTACATAATACCTAACCAATCCTATTTCTAGCCTCACATGAGGACTAGCCACTACATATCATAGTAAAATCAATACAATCCATAGCATGCTCCAATTGAGCCAAATAATGAAGAAAATAACAAAATGAAGGTGAGTTGGCTTCCCTTTGATGGTGAACTTCCTCCTCCTTGATCATGCCAAATTCTTCAACCAAAGATGATTTCCTCTTCTTAGATTGGCGGATTGATGGAAAAATGGATGGATTTGAGGAGATCAAGTGGATTGGACGGATGAAGTGAAGAATGGAAGAGATGGAGATGAATGTGTGTGATTTAGGTGTCTATTGTGTGTGGAAACTGATCCAAAACGATTCCTCCTTGATTTTGTGGTCAAAACATGTATTTATACCCCTATGGAAGCTTACAGAACAAGTGGATATCATAAAACTGCCTTTTCCACCTACACGGGTCATGTAGGTACACATGCCCATGGGTATGGGCGAGTAGGTGTTTCGGGTGTTAGTGTTGGCGTTCGATCGTTTGGTTAACGTGACCTATTAGGGCTCCATAAAATTCTACTACAACGGAAGCAAAAGAGTAGAATCATATTACCTTTCACCAGGGTTGATGTAGAGGATGATCAGCAGCAGCAGTAAACAACCTTCCAATCTTCTGCTGTATTCCGAAATCTGATCTCGACGTCTTGTGGGCGACGATCTTCGAGATCTGCTCAATCTGCTTTCTTCCCTCATTCTCACGGTTTTAGGCGTGTCTCATTGGAGATCCAAATAAGCTGAGGTGACTTATTTATAGGCTACAGCAGGGACCAGAAGGAGAAATTAGAGTTGGGCCTCCATTGGGCTTAAGTATCCAAGCTTAGCCAAAAGATTATATTTAAGTCCAATAATAATAATATATTCCACCAAAATATTATTACTGCACTACCGTTCTAATCCCATAATTACGTTATGGGCTCCTTCTTATTATGAGCCCATTAGTTTCCCCATGTTTAAGATATACAATGTTTATCAATTAATTAAGTTACTGACAACTCCATTAATTAATATCTCATCCGAGAGTAGTGCCACTCAACCTCATTATCATGCCAGAATATATTCACCTGCAGGGTTTACATGATAATCCTTATGAGCTCCTCAAGGGGACATCATCAACCTATGACAGACACGGATTCCTTCTACAATCAACAACACACCATAGAAACAACACTACTTCCCAACTCACCGAGTTTGTTGATTTAATTGCATCTAAATCTCACCCATTGATGAATCAAAGAAATACATACTGCCTTATGTGTCGAGGTTATTATATAAGGATTAAGAGCACAACATCCATAATAACTGAGATCAAGTTCTCCTATAAGTCAGTATAAGTTGAACGAACTCAAGCGGTCCTGCTCATTACACACAAAGTGCACTAATATGATTCTATAGCCAAGACAAGATAATACCAAACCACACTACAACCATCTCGATAGAGAGTCCCCGTCTATCTTGGTTGTGAGCCTCTATTTATACTTTTTAAGGAAATTGATAATATGATCTTCCGCGTGTTGTCGCACAACATATTATCTACAGTACAAAGTAAGTGGATTATTGCATCGTGCATATAAATAAATTATAAGATGCAATCATTTGATCATATGATTCTTATTTCAAATAAATTGTTATAACATTGTTCATACTAAAGCTAGACTTTTAGTATACAATCCAACACTCTCCCACTTATACTAAAAGACTATGCTGTCATGTCTCACGCCATACATCTGATTCCCACTCCCACTACACGTCCATAGAAAGCTCTCACCTTAAGGTCCTTGTAAATGGATTTATTAGGTTATCATTCAATGTAATCTAGGCGACAACAAACTTCCCGTCATCATACAATTTCTCGTAACAGGTGGTATTCGCGCTCCATGTGTTTAATTGCCTTATGGGCTCGTGATTCTTTCAAGTTTACAACTGCACCATTATCATCAAAATAAATTGTAATATCCTTGGGCAAACTTAGAAACACTTCAAAGTCCATCATGAAGTTTCTAGAGTCATATATATACTTTGCCTGTCTCATAGGCTCCAATCTTTCCATGATGGAGTCCAAAGTCTGAAATATATTTCTATATAACACTCCTCCACATTATGACTCTACTTCCTAAAATTAAACACATAACCTTCGAGGTGGATTTACTGCCGTCCATATCTGATTTGAAAAATCCAAATCTATGTAACCCACAAGAAGCAGTGAATCTATTCGGTAAGTTCTCATATAATTTATAGTCCTTTTCAGGTACATAAGAATATGTCTTACCACAGTTCAACATTCTTGTTTTTAGGTTACCTTGATACCTACTATTCATGCGTTCAACAAAGCAGATATCCATTCTCGTGCATAGCATTTCTCAGATTAAGCTTCCTTATTCACTGAAGCATAAGGAACCACTTTCATCACCTTTATCTTCTTTTGTGTCAAGACACATTTCCTTAGATAAAGTCACATGCTAAAACGAGTAAGGATTGTATCATTTCGTGAAGCTTGAGATAAGCATAACATGCTTTCTTGTGATCCGTATTACAGTGATCAAAAGGATATATTTTGCTTTTCTTAAGTCCTTCATTTTCTACCGCTTTATCAACCATACCCATACGCCCGACAATTCTCTTTCATTGTCTCCAATGAGCAATATATCATCTACGAACAATACAAGAAATACCACCACGTTTCCATCACTCTTTTCAATACACAATACCTATCCGATCATTGATTAAATCCATGTCACTGGATTACCTCATCAAAACGGACGTTTCATTATCTTGAAGCTTGCTTTAGTCCATCGATGGACACTTTTAAGCTTACTATCAAAATGCTCTTAGCCCTTTGTAATGAATCACTCTGGTTGCTTCACATAGATGTTTTCCTCAAGACTTCCAATCAGGAAAGCTGTCTTGACATCTATTTACTATCCCCCATATTTCATATGAGTAGCAACAGATAAAAGAGTCCAGATCAATAAAGGCATAGCTACCAGTGAATCAGGTTTTCTCATAAACGAACCTTTTCTTTCTGAGTATACCTTTTCGCAACAAGCTTTGCTTACAAGGTTTTCACCTTACCATATGATCCTCTTTTATTTTCTATGACCACTTCCAATGGCTTTTACACCATTTAGTGGTATTACAAGCTCCCAGATATAATTTAGAAACCATAGATCCTATTTCAATATTCATTGCAACTTACTAAGATTCTGTATTTTCATCTTGTAGTGCTTTGTCATATCCGTGGATCTATTCCATGTTTACTAGGGACCAAGTCTCATGACTCTCCCAAAGCATGTACCTTACAGGTTGTCGAACAACCATCCCACTATGACAAGGTACTACATGCAATTGTGTATTAGACATGACACGCGTTGCAGTTTACCTTGTGGTATATCCACTTGTACACTAGGTACAAATACTTTGTGTTTTCTCTCTCACTTCCTTTAGAACAATTTATACATGGGTTTATGATTTAATACATAGTCCTTTTCCAAAAATCTAGTGTTTGTGTTAACAATCACCCTTCGATCTTTTGGACTAAATAAATCATCACCTTTCATATTTCTAGGATATCCTATTTCTAGGGCATATCCATAAAATGAATTTAATAATTTCAAATAATTCATCATCTATCTAACCATTATCATAAGAGTCCTATTCCTTCTTACCGCCACACCATTCAGCTGGGGTGTGCCCGATGTAGACAACTTGAGATTTAATCTCAACTTCTGATTAATAGCTCCTAACTATCCTAAGTGGTACTCGCCATCACGATTAAATCGTAATGACTTAATATATTTTCCATGACGGTTCACTGTACCAGTCTTGCAATTCTTGTGCATCAAATAAATATATAGGTATCTAGTCTTAGACGCCAAATGTATGTTTAGTTCATCTCCGAAGGTTTCTTTCTCTTACTAATATTAGAAGATGCATTATTAATTACTATTTTTTGCATCTGTGGGATATACATGATTTAAGAGTATACAAATTATCTACTAACATACCACAACAGATTATAACTCCATCCTTCACTACTATGACCATGTCATTTAAATGAAATGGAGTATCCATCCTTAAATGTATAGAAACTGAAATGAAATTCTTTCTATGAAAACATATGTAAACATAATTTCTCAAAAACAAATGTTTATTCCTATCAGAAGATAAATAAACAACTCTCATTGCAACAATCACTACTTTCGTAGTATTACCCATGTACTTAATAATCTCATCATCATTTAGTTGCATGCTTTTAGTGATTCCGGTATCTACACACAACGTGTTAGTAGATGTCATCACTAATCATGCTTCAACTAGTGAACGAGATACTAACCTTGTTCACATCTTGATGAAGTTGGATTTTCTTTGCCACATGTTTTGTCAGAAGTTCCCCACCATATACAGCCTTTCGTATTTAAGGTAGAACTTGCTCAAAACATCCAAGCAAATTATGGAAATAAAATTGACTTAGGTTTCCATTTCAACTTCTATTCCATGTATTTCTAATTCATTCATCAAATTCAATCATGACCTACCGCCTTTTAACTTACTAAAGTATCTGAAGAGTTACATGAGACCATCATGTTTCTATGAACCTCTCATCTCTTCACTAGAGATTTTAAAAGGCATCATGAGACATCCTTAGTGAGAACACATTTATATTTTCCTAAGCAGTAAAATACAAAACCAAGATTCTTTTCTAATCAACTAATTTTGGACCAGTAAATATAATTTCTTTCAGTAAACAATAAGTGAGATAAAACCATTTGAAATTCAGAGAATCACAAATACATATACCGATCAAATCTTCGAATTATATCCATTTAAATTTATTCCTTCAAAACAATATAAAATTAAAATTCACCGACATCTCAAGCACCGTGAGTCTGCAAGCTACGTTAGTGTTGACATTTACAAACCTGAACATTTACAAGAGAAAGTTTTACCCATTAATTTCATTTGTCAACCTAACTTCATGACAAAATAATTAATAATCGGTTCTTCTTTAGCCATGCAAATAATAGCAGTAACTCCGTTGGGGAGGATACTAATTATTTACACCTAAGTGCACACCATTATTTGATCCCAAGTCCATTGCGTGAGTTTATTTGCCTTACAGTTGGAGAAGTATACACGCGCTCGGATAACTTTCTACAATCATCAATTATATGTTTGTACTAGTGAACCGCACATAAACTCATCCGTTAGGGAGGAAGGTCTATGCCAACATGCAAGTTCATGTGCCACATTACAAACAATAATTATTTAATGAAGTCTGTACCAGTGATCCATGAATAAACTCATCCATTAGAGAGGAAGGCCTATTGCCAACACGCAAGTTTACTCACATCACTTACAAACCAATAATGGAGGCCGTGGGAATTTATTACCAATCCCCTATCCAACTTAGTTATTTAAGATCGAGGGATTTTACATGCATATAATATTTGATAATAAAATACACATCTTAGCATGCTTCTATTACGGTAAATAAGGCAGTAAATCACGGAGATCATGCATAGCATATACAACAATAATCAAATAATTAAATCCAATTATAACAGTTATATATCAGCGAATTCGATTGTTCGCCACCAATCACGAATGCGGGCAACTGCGACGACAACCTGTTCTACCTTCCCGGCACCCTGCCCCATTCGCCCATTCCTTGCAATCGTGCATGCCACTGGGCGCCATGTCGAGCGCTCTGCCTGACTTTTCGCTAGCCAACCTGCCCGGAAGCAGAAGTTCACGCCTGACACTAGTCAAGCTATTCGCCAAGCCGCTCGCGGTACCACGCTCGATTTCTGCTTCAGACTGCTCGAAAACTGCTTAAACGAGCGCCGTGTCGAGTGTACAATCGTGTGCCATGCTCGGCCTCACACTCGGCACTGTGCCCTGTTTCCAGAATAGCACGCTCGTTTTCCAGCCGCAAAATGAGCACTACGCCTGATACAGCCTCAAACGAGCGCCACACTTGGTTCCTCCTCACAAAAATGTGCGTTAAGTTGAGCGTTCTGCCGAGCACTGTGCCCGGCCTCCCGCTAGACAACCCTCACTGTGCAGCCCACCGAGCACCACGCCCGACTTCTCGCCTGGTGGTGCGCCCGACAGCTGCATAAGGTTGCCCGCTACACTGCCCAGAATCAGCCTTCACACGCTCGGCTTCGAGTCATCCATCCCGTCCCGACAATCCATGCTCGGACGACACAAAAACTGGTGGCATCTGCCTGGTTTCAGATGTCCACGCCTGGTTTCTTCCCTCCGCGCCCCGTAGCACACCCTGTTCCATGGGACACCGAGCGCCTACTAATCTTTTCCATGCACATCACCGGACGCCAAGCCATGTGGCAAGCTCGGTTGCTCGATTGGCAAAGTGCCCATCTATATGCCCGATTTCATCCACAAATGTGCAGTCTGCCCGCCTGTTCGCCAGCACGTCCTGCCTTCAGCCTTGGTTTTCACCAAAAACGAGTGCTACACCTGATTTCAAGCTGAAAAATAGGTGACACATCAAGTACGTCACTGAGCACAACTCCCGACCTTCCACTCGGTACCTTGCCCGGTTGTCCCTTCAGGCCCGGTGCCAAGCTTAGCCATACGTCCGCCCGACCGGTCGATTTTGCTGGCTCATTGCTTGATCTCATCGTCGTCTTCCAGTGGGTGTGAATTCGTGAACAAGTTCATCAATTCTCCCTCACACCATCAACGGACAACAATACACATTTCGATGTACAGGCCGATCGAACACAGTGATTATACAGATAGAGATCACATAGGGTTTAACAGATTATACTCTCACATATATCAAACCCTAACCCTATTGCACATGCTTTCCACACAATAATAAAATCATGTAAAGCACATAAACTCTAGCCAAATGTGTCACGCTTTATCACAAAATCGAAGCTCTGATAACAATTATTGGCATTCGATCGTTTGGTTAACGTGACTCGTTAGGGTTCCACACAATTCTACTACAGCGGAAGCAAAAGAGTAGAATCATATTACCTTTCACTAGGGTTGATGTAGAGGATGATCAGCAGCAGCAGTAAACAACCTTCCAATCTTCTGATGTATTCCTAAGTCTGATCTCGACGTCGTGTTGGCGATGATCTTCAAGATCTTCTCAATCTGCTTTCTTCATTCATTCTCATGGTTTTAGGCGTGTCTCTTTGGGGATCCAAATAAGCTGAGGTAACTTATTTATAGGCTACAGCAGGGACCAGCAGGAGAAATTAGAGTTGGGCCTCCATTGGACTTAAGTATCCAAGCTTAGCGCCAAGCTTATACTTAAGTCCAATAATAATAATATATTCCACTAAAATATTATTACTGCTCTACCGTTCTAATCCCATAATTATGCTATGGGCTCCTTCTTATTATGAGCCCATTAGTCTCCAAATGTTTAAGATATAAATGTCCATTAATTAATTAAGTTACTGACAACTCCATTAATTAATATCTCATCCGAGAGTAGTACCACTCAACCTCATTATCATGCCGGAATAAATCCACCTGCAGGGTTTACATGATAATCCTTATGAGCTCCTCAAGGGGACATCATCAACCTATGACGGACACAGATTCCTTCTACAATTAATAGCATACCATAGAAACAGCACTACTTCCCAACTCACCGAGTTTGTTAATTTAATTGCATCTAAATCTCACACATTGATGAATCAAAGAAATACATACTACCCTACGTGTCGAGATTATTTTATAGGGATTAAGAGCATGAACATCCATATTAACTGAGATTAAGTTCTCCTATAAGTCATATAAGTCGAACGATCTCAAGTGGTCCTGCTCAATACACACAAAGTGCACTAATGTGATTCTATAGCCAAGACAAGCTAATACCAAACCACACTACAACCATCCCAATAGAGAGTCCCCGTCTATCTCGGTTGTGAGCCTCTGTTTATACTATATAAGGAAACCGATAATATGATCTTCTGCATGTCGTCGCACAACATATTATCTACAGTACAAAGTAAGTGGACTATTGCATCGTGCATATAAATAAATTATAAGACGCAATCATTTGATCATATGATTCTCATTTCAAATAAATTATTATAACATTGTTCATACTAAAGCTAGACATTTAGTATACAATCCAACAGTTGGAACACGCCCTAGGCATACAGGGGCGTGTACACCTACACATGTCGTGTAGGCGTATCGCCTGCAGCGCAGTCTCACCGTTTCACGCATAACTTTCACGTCAGATCTCCAATTCCAATGATTTTTGCGCTCATGCGATCCTCTCTTCCGTGACTTTCCAACCATATATAACAAGTCTAGTTTTGAGCTCCAAAAGAATACAGAAAAATTACACAAGTTAGACTTGCGTTTTCAGCATTTTGCTTTGGCTCGTTCTTCCTCATTTCAACTCCGATTGAGCTCCATTTTTTCCCACATCTTCTTTATCGTGTCTAGAATCCATTTTTACCTGAAAATCAAATAAATTACACCAATTTACCAATTCTCTAAATATTCACAAATATAGCACAATTTAAGGCACTTAATCATGAAAATCACACATTTATCATTTCAAAGCACACATCTCCATATCTTCATATAACACCATCGAATGATATATAAAATGACTTAAAATACAATAAAATACATAATAAAACACACTAAAATCTTGGTGAAAATGACACCGATCACCAACCTCCTATTGGTGTTGATCATAGTGCTAAGATTGAAGAAGGAAAACTTGGTTTGGAGGACACGGAGAACCGTTATATGGCTAGGAATGTTGCTAGGTTGGATCGTTTGGAAGCAAGGATAGATTCAAATCATGATGAGTTATCCAAGCAGATGAAAGACCTTACCTTGCTGATGGGAGATATGGCGAGGAATGTAAACAAGTTGACACAAACAATTGAGCAGGAAAAATTTTCGTCTGAAAGTATTATGAACCCAAAATCTTGTAATGACGTCACACTGAGGTCTGGGACGCAGTATGAAGGTCAGATGAAGTCGGTGGGCAAAAATGAAAATAGTTCAGGCCAGCTTGACCATAGCTCGACTAACCATTTTGGTCGAGCTACGGTCGACCAACATGTTGCAGAACAGAGAAATGATACACTATTTTTGGACTCGCAGCTTGACCAAAACACTCCAGCTCGACTAGATATCACTAGTCGAGCTACGGTCGAGCTACTTACTGTTGATCCAAAAAGTTATGTTCAGTTTACAGAGGCCCCGCTCGACCAACGCGTTGCAGCTCGACCAGATATCACTGGTCTAACTACAGTCGAGCCACCACTTTCTGAACTGAACAGACAAATTATATTTTCAACAACTCAGCTCGACCAATACCACCAGCTCGACCAGACCAACTTGGTCGAGCTGTGGTCGAGCAACAACAATCATCTCCCGTTTCTGTGACGAATGCTACACCTATTGTTCAGAACACTCTAGTATCATTACAAGAGCAGAATAGTGAACAAACAGTGGCGAAGAATTGGGAAAGAGCTTAAAGATTGAGAATCGAGAAGGAAAAGCAAAGGAGATTTAACATGACGAATCGGGCATCCGTAAAATGAAAATACCTCCTCTGTTTCCTTGGAGGTCAATTAAGAAGGGATTGGAAGATAAGTTCAAGTGATTCCAAGATATGATGAACAAGATAAGCTTGAACATTTCTTTCTCCGAAGCAATCATGAAGATGCCATATTATGCCCGATTCCTAAAGGATATCATATTAAAGAAGAGGAGCTTGAATGGGGTATAAACTGTCAACCTATCCCAAAACTGCAGCTCGATCATTCAGGAGAAGCTACCAGCAAAGTTAAAGGATCCCGGAAACTTCACGATTCTATATGAGATTGGAAAGGGGTCGGCACGAAAAGTTATGTGCGATCTTGGTGCAATTATCAACTTGATGCCCTTATCTATATTCAAGAAGCTAAGTTTGGGGGAGCTTGCTCCCATGGCAATGGCTCTACAATTGCTGGATAGGTCCATGACTTTTCCAAAGGGTGTGATAGAAGATGTACTTGTCAAAATATAAACGCTTGTCTTTCCCATGGATGTTCTTGTGCTAGAGATAGAACATGACAAGGATAATGTTCCTCTTATCTTAGGGAGGCCATTCTTTCCCATTGTTTGAGCTATGATTGATGTACAAAAGGGGGAGCTTAGGTTGAAAATGGATAAAGATGTGGTTCTGTTCAACCTCGATAAAGCAATGAAGATGCCTATGGAGACGTAATGCAATAGTATTGACATGATGTAGGAGATCGTGAAGGAAGACATGTCCTTAATCCTTTCAAAGGATCCTTTTGAGACATACTTGGTGGAGTCTCTTACTTTTCCCACCACGGAGCTGGATGAGTTAAAAGCTTACTTGCTTTGGGTGATGATAGGTATGAACCAAAAAGGACTAAGATTGAAGAGGCCATCAAGTGGACTGGGCAATACCTTCCATTGGATTGAGAAAGCACACCGAAAGAAGAAAATAAAAGGAGTTGAAGCCAATACCGGAGCACTTGAAGTATGTCTATCAAGGCGAGAATGAAACTTATTCGGTAATTGTATCTTCTTCTGTTACTGATGATCAACTTTAAGAGTTGTTAGATATGCTCAGGAAATATAAGTTTTCTATTCGATGGTCTCTTGATGATTTAAAAGGTATTAATCCATCATATTGCATGCATAAAATAAGGTTGCTAGATGAAATTAAGGGGAGTATTCAAAATCAGCGGAGTGTTAATCCTGCGATTCAAGAAGTGATTAGGAAGCAAATCTTAAAGTGGTTAGATGCAGGAATTATTTATCCCATTAGTGATAATCCCCACGTGAGTCCATTCCATGTTGTAGCTAAGAAGGGGGGCATGACTATTGTAAAGGCCGATAATAGAGAGACGTTTCCTATGGGATGATGTGTTTGTATGGATTACAGGAAACTGAATGAAAATACATGCATAGACCACTTCCCTCTTCCTTTCATGGATCAAATGTTAGATGGTCTAGCAGGGTATGAGTTATATTGCTTCTTGGACGGGTACTCTGGTTATAATCAAATTATGATTTCACCCGAGGGTCAAGAAAAAACTACTTTTACTTGCCTTTATGGAACCTTAGCATTTAGGAAGATGCCATTTGGATTGTGTAATGCACCTGCTACTTTTCAATGGTGCATGTTGGCCATATTTAATGGGTTGATAGAAAAGATCGTGGAGGTGTTTATGGATGATTTTTCTGTGTTTGGTTCCTCCTTTGATATTTGTTTGTCTAACCTATCTACAATTTTGAAGAGATGTCAAGAAACTAATCTTTCCTTAAGTTGGGAGAAGTGCCACTTCATGGTGAGAGATGATATTATTCTAGGGCATCATATTTCGGCCAAAGGATTGCAGGTTGATAGAGCAAAGGTGGTGGCGATTAAGAAGCTTCCACCACATACTAATGAGAAGGGAATGGGGACTTTCCTTGGACACACTGAATTTTATAGAAGATTTATCAAAGACTTCTCAAAATACTCCAAGCCTTTGTCTCACTTACTTGAAAAGGACATTCCTTTTAACTTTTATAATGAATGTCTAACAGCTTTTCAGGTTTTGAAAGAGGCGCTTAATACTGTACCTATCTTGACCACACCGGATTGGACTCAGTCATTTGTACTTATGTGTGATGCAAGTGATCTAGCACTTGGAGTGGTGCTTGGGCAGTTGAGAGAAAAGAAGTTCTGTGCCATCTACTATGCGAGTAAAACTTTTCATGCAGCATAAAAGAACTACACTATCATTGAAAATGAGTTTTTAGCTGTTCTGTATGTATTCAATAAGTTTCGACAATATTTTATTGGCATGAAGACTATAGTGTAAATGGATCATTCTGCTATCCGGTACTTGACGAAAAAGAAAGAGGCGAAGCAAAGCATCATTAGATGGATCCTTCTTTTGTAGGAGTTTGTTGGAGATCAGAGATAAGAAAGGAATGGAGAATGTGTTGGCGGATCACCTATCAAGGTTAGAGACAAAGGAGCATTGTGATGATTCATTTGAATACATAGAAGAGATGTTCCATAATGAGAAGATTATGGCGGTATTTGTTGAATGAGTGGAGAAAACTTGTGGTCGCTGCTCAAGGAATAGATCTATGGTACCCTGATTATGTCAATTATATTGCATCAGGTGAAATTCATAAAGGTCTCAATAGGTATCAACTTGCCAAGTTTAAGAGATATGTTGAGACTTTCATATACAACATTTGTATGGATTCTATCGTTCGTAGGTGTGTGTCCGAGATGGAGATCGTGCTTGATTTTTTCCATGCACAACCTTACGGAGGGCACTTCGGAGCCCAAAAGACTGCAGCGAAGGTACTTCAATCCACTTTTTATTGGCCTACCTTGTTTAAAGATTGTGAATCTTATGTAGCCACATGCGATAGATATCAAAGGATGAGAAACATAAGTAAAAGGGATGAGATGCGACTTCAGCCAAGCATTGTAGTAGAGTTCTTCGATATATGGGGAATTAATTTTATGGGGCATTTTCCCCATCGAATGGATTTCTCTACATTCTTCTTGCTGTTGATTATGTTTCTAAGTGGGTGGAAGGGATACCTACTCGCATGAATGATGCAAAGATGGTGTTGACATTCTTGAAGAAGCATATTTTTGCCCGCTATAGAGTTCTTAGAGCACTTGTGAGTGATGGAGGTTCACACTTCGTCAGTAAGCTTATTGTAAAGTTCTCAAGAAATATGGTGTTAAGCATAGGGTCACTACACGCACTCTATCATCCTCAAGCGAATGGGCAAGCCAAAGTCTCTAACCAGCAAGTGAAACAATTCCTGAAAAAGGTAATCAGGAACCAATAGGAAGGATTAGGATATGAAGCTCGATGATGTCTTATGGGGTTCCGAACGGCATACATGACTGTACTAGACATGTCACTGTATCAAATCATCTATGGGAAGCTGTGCCACTTACCCGTAGAGATTCATCATTAGTCTTTTTAGGCATGAGGAGTTTGAATTTATCCATTAAGGAACAAAAAGAGTTGAGAATGACTCACATCAATCAATTGGATGAGTTCAGAAATCAAGCTTTTAAGAACTCGGAGATTGATGAGAGTGAAAATAAGCGTATTTTAGTGTCCAATTTAACACTTTTTTTATGGGAATTGTTGTCATATATTAGCACAAGTGTATCATGTTCAATATATTTGAGAAAAAAGGTGCATTTGAGGTGTTTTATTGTGTTTTAGGTGGAAAAAAGATCAAAAGTACAAAGCTAGAGGAATGATGAAAATGCACGTTCAACTTACATAAATTTTCTGTGTTTCTTTGGAGGTCATAACTGAAGTGATATATTTTTGGAAACCGATGGAAGAGAGGATCGTTTTAAAGTAAGAATCACACTAATTGGAGTTTGGACGAGGAAGTTATGCTTAAAACCGTAAGGTCGCGCAACTGCCGGCGAGAATTTTCGAAAATTTCCAAAAATTAGCCCAAATTTCCTATTTTTTGGAGCACAATTAATCTCTTTATCATATAATTCTCATGATTCACCCATATATTTTATTTCTTTATTTCATTCCATTCTCACACCTATATATATTTTACATCATTATTCATGTGAGAAGGCGACAACAATCATTCTACACCACCCCACAAGGGGGGATCACCCCCAACCTGTTGGATTGTATACTAAAAGTCTTGCTTTTTTTATGAACAATGTTATAACAATTTATTTGAAATGAGAATCATATGATCAAATGATTGCGTCTTATAATTTATTTATATGCACGATGCAATAGTCCACTTACTTTATACTGTAGATAATATATTGTGTGACAATACGCGGGAAATCATATTATTAGTTTTCTCATAAAGTATAAACAGATGCTCACAACCGAGATAGACGGAGACTCTCTATCGGGATGGTTGTAGTGTGATTTGGTATTAGCTTGTCTTGGCTATAGAATCACATTAGTGCATTTTAAGTGTATTGAGCGGGACCGCTTGAGATCGTTCGACTTACACTGACTTATAGGAGAACTTGATCTCAGTTATTAATAATGTTCATGCTCTTAATCCCTATACAATAACCTCGATACATAAGGCAGTATGTATTTCTTTATTCATCAATGGGTGAGATTTACATGTAATTAAATCAACAAACTCGGTGAGTTGGGAAGTAGTGATGTCTCTATGGTGTGCTGTTGATTGTAGAAGGAATCCGTGTCCGTCATAGGTTGATGATATCCCCTTGAGGATCTCATAAGGATTATCATGTAAAAACTGCAGGTGGATTTATTCCGGCATGATAATGAGGTTGAGTGGTACTACTCTCGGATGAGATATTAATTAATGGAGTTGTCAGTAACTTAATTAATTAATGGACATTTATATCTTAAACATTTGGAGACTAACGGGCTCATAATAAGAAGGAGCCCATAACATAATTATGGGATTAACACCAATAGGAGGTTGGTGATCGGTGTCATTTTCACATAGATTTTAGTGTGTTTTATTATGTATTTTATTGTGTTTTTAGTCATTTTATATCATTCGATGGTGTTATATGAAGATATGGAGATGTGTGCTTTGAAATGATAAATGTGTGATTTTCATGATTAAGTGCCTTAAATTGTGCTATATTTGTGAATATTTAGAGAATTGGTAAATTGGTGTAATTTATTTGATTTTCAGGTAAAAATGGATTCTAGACACGATAAAGAAGATGTGGGAAAAAATGGAGCTCAATCGGAGTTGAAATGAGGAAGAACGAGCCAAAGCAAAATGCTGAAAACGCAAGTCTAACTTGTGTAATTTTTCTGTATTCTTTTGGAGCTCAAAACTAGACTTGTTATATATGGTTGGAAAGTCACGGAAGAGAGGATCGCATGAGCGCAAAAATCATTGGAATTGGAGATCTGACGTGAAAGTTATGCGTGAAACGGTGAGACTGCGCTGCAGGCGATACGCCTACACGACCTGTGTAGGTGTACACGCCCCTGTATGCCTAGGGCGTGTTCCAACTGTTGGATTGTATACTAAATGTCTAGCTTTAGTATGAACAATGTTATAATAATTTATTTGAAATGAGAATCATATGATCAAATGATTGCGTCTTATAATTTATTTATATGCATGATGCAATAGTCCACTTACTTTGTACTGTAGATAATATGTTATGCGACAACACGCAGAAGATCATATTATCGGTTTCCTTATATAGTATAAACAGAGGCTCACAACCGAGATAGACAGGGACTCTCTATTGGGATGGTTGTAGTGTGGTTTGGTATTAGCTTGTCTTGGCTATAGAATCACATTAGTGCACTTTGTATGTATTGAGCAGGATAACTTGAGATCGTTCGACTTATATGACTTATAGGTGAACTTAATCTCAGTTAATATGGATGTTCATGCTCTTAATCCCTATACAATAATCTCGACACGTATGGTAGTATGTATTTCTTTGATTCATCAATGGGTGAGATTTAGATGCAATTAAATCAACAAACTCGGTGAGTTGGGAAGTAGTGCTGTTTCTATGGTGTGCTGTTAATTGTAGAAGGAATCCGTGTCCGTCATAGGTTGATGATGTCCCCTTGAGGAGCTTATAAAGATTATCATGTAAACCCTGGAGGTGGATTTATTCCGGCATGATAATGAGGTTGAGTGGTACTACTCTTGGATGAGATATTAATTAATGGAGTTGTCAGTAACTTAATTAATTAATAGACACATATCTTAAACATGGGGAGACTAACAGGCTCATAATAAGAATGAGCCCATAACATAATTATGGGATTAGAACGGTAGTGCAGTAATAATATTTTAGTGGTATATATTATTATTATTGGACTTAAATATAAGTTTTGGGCTAAGCTTGGATACTTTAGCCCAATGGAGACCCAACTCTAATTTCTCCTTCTGGTCCCTGTTGTAGCCCATATATAAGTCATCTCAGCTGTTCGGAAACCCTAATCTATGAGATTAATCATGCCTAACACTGTGAGGAGGGTGAGGAACAGCAGATTGAGAAGATCTCGAGGATCGTCGCCGACACGACGTCGAGATTGGACTTGGGAATACAGCAGAAGACCGGAAGGTTGTTTGCTGCTGCTGTCCGACAACTCCTACGATTTTTATAAAACTGTACAGACTTCAGAACAGGACGTGTGATATACTGACGGAAAGCCACGGAAGAGAGAATAGTTTTGGCCTGTAGATCACTCAAATTCGACATTGGATAAGATAGTTCTGTCCAAAACAGCGAGGCTGCACAGGGTGGTGCGAGAATTCATCGTCTTCAACATACCCTGGTGAAAGGTAATACGTTTCTTTAGTTTTCTTGCTTCCGCTGAATTATAAACGTATGGAACCCTAACGGTTCATGTTAACTAAATGATCGAACGCCAACAATTGGTATCAGAGCTTCAGTTTCGTAGTGAAGCATGAAACGTTAGGCTAGGGTTTATGTGTTTTGTATGTGATTAGGGTTTTAGAACTTGGTTTCTTGGTGAACACCCTAACTGTACAAGAAAGCAAACTATCACCGTACTGCGCTGTTACTTGATGGTCGATGATTTCACACGTCCAATGCCTTGTGGTGAAAGGGTTTTGAATTTTTTTCGTATTGTATACCTTATTCGTTCAATTATTGGTGGACAACTGCCGACGATGGTGAAAGTGGTGGTTGCATCACTATGAACGACGAATGGAATGCAAGACGAGATGGCAGGCGGGCGGCGCACTTTGCTGGACGGCGAGATGAAGCTGTGTGCTGGGTGGCCATGCACTGATGCCACTGTGCAACTTGTGGGTTCTTGATTCTGGCGGCAAATGGTGGTACTAGGGTTACGCATGATCGTCTAGCATGATGGCACAGAAGTTGTTGGCGAGCAGGCAGTGAGTTCGCTGGAGGTCTGATGGCTGGCAATCAATGGTGGAGCCTGGTGTTGGGCGATGGGTGCGGTTCAAAGTGGGGCTGGGGTGGTTTCGATCGGCCTGGCATGACTTCAGGTCTCGTCACGGTGTAGACGGATCGGGTCAGAACGTTTTTCCGGTTGGGTCTCCATATCAATCCGAGCATGTCTTCTTAGATGCTGGGCAAGCTCGATGTCGGTGGCATGGCAGATAATTGCGATTGTCAGCAATGGACAGCGGCACGAGAGGCACGATAGATGGTGCAATTCACGGCTGGGTGACGACATTGGTTCCTCTGGCGATGCCATGACCAGAAAATCGTGAGCGCAGTGGCGTGTGGGACAAGCCTTAGCTATTTTGAGTGAGCCTGTTGTGATTCCGGGTTAGCCGTACTTTTCAAGACGAGTCATTATTTTGGCTGGGTCAGTGACTTCGTGGCGAACGGCTGCGCGATCACACCGCCGGTGTACGACACAAGGCAGGAGATATAATATCTTAGTTCAACTATATTTTTTTTAGAAAGCCCAAAACCTATTTATTTATTTTATGGCCAAAAGGTCAGCCCTATCTTAGTCCAACTAGATTTTTTTTAGAAAGCCCAAAACCTATTTATTTATTTTATGGCCCAAAAGGCCAGCCCTACTTAGCCCAACTAGATTTTTTTTAGAAAGCCCAAACTTATTTATTTATTTATTTTGTGGCCCAAATTTTCAGCCCACTTAAATGGCCTGATATATAATTATTAAGGCTAAAGTTAAAAAAAAAAGAGAGAAGAACGGGAGAAGAAAAGCAAAAGAGGGGAAAGAAGAGAGTGAAGAGGAGAAATCCTTGTTGATCAAATTTTCACTTACAATCCTCATCCTAGGTGGTTTTTAAGTTGTTTTGAGGTAAGTGGTGTGTGAATTAAGCTTCCTTCTTCCATGGTTTTGTAATTTTGTGGTGTTTTTCTTTTTGGTATGTGGGTAATTCGTAGACTGTTCGAACTAATTTTGACATAGCTATTGCCCTTGAAACTTTGCAAACTTAATTTTTTACGTAGCTGAACTCGTTAGCTTTCCGTAGCCACTTGAAACGCCTCAATCCGATTATTCTACAATTAGTTATGATTTTTCTCGTAAACTGCCGCTAGCTGGAAAATTTCAGAATTTTTATGTCGAATTCAAACTTATTTTCTATCGTTTCATTTAGTTAATGTATTGAAACGGGTTATGTGGGATTGGGAACTGATGTTAAGTAGTTACATGCCATTTTTATTTAATATCGACTCGTTCGAACTCGATTAGGATTTGTTTTTAGCAATGAAAGGGATGTTACCGCTAATTGTTAGTTATATTTAATTTGTCTTTAATTGCTCATCTCCTTTCTAGGTAAAGAACCATCGACGAAGGGCAAGGGACCAACTTCATATTCCGGAGAGAGTTAATCACTTCCTTGTGAGTTGATAATTCGGGAACGCCTTCTCTTGTGGGAAGTGTGGACCCTCGATAAATGTGCATTTATTTTAGTTTTAGTTAATTGATAAGAAAATTATTTGGTATTGTGTTATGTGGTAAAGAGCCCGATTGGCTCGATTGCTCTGGTTAGAGTCCTGTTAGCCATTTTATGAACCGCGAGTGGGAATACATGCTTCGTATAAGGGTCGGGGTGACCGGCTTATCACCTCACTGAGCTAGTGGTTTTGCTTACCCCCATCATTCTTTCCTTTTCAGGCTGTTGATATCGTTTTGGTTGGAGGTTTTCCTATCGTTTGCTCGTCATCCAATCAGTGTTTTGGGTACTTTATCTTTTATGTAAATTGACGGATTCATTGGCGAGATTGTATAGTTTATATTTGGTGACCCCCTTGATGTTCTTTTTGGTACTCTCGCGATGTTATATCGTTCATGTATATTTTCTTTAAACTAAGTTACACCGTTGTATTTTGTACCTTTGTAAATCCTTGTTGATACTTTATGAGATGATGTCCTCGGGTTGTACCCGTTGTTATCGGTTGTTCAGTTCTACAGGTACTTGATAGCAAGCCTTACGTTTTCTAGCAGTGGAGTGCACCCATTCCGCGAAATTTATGGTTAACGTGGTGGTTATCGCGTTCTGTCTGGGGTCGGGGCGTGACAACTTTCTTGGTATCAGAGCCTGGTTTTATGATTCTCATTCTTTTTTAGTCGAGCCAAGGGGTCCAACTTTGTTTCTATGTCATCCTAAGGTATCGTATTGCCTTGATGTTGACTTTGCATTTTCTTTCCTTTCTTCATTTCAGTCATTATGGCACCTCCAGTTCGTCGTCGAGGTTGAGGACACGCTCCTCGTGATCCTCCGAGTCCTCTACTCTCTTCTGTTCCTCGTGGACCTCGAGGACATGTTTCTTCTGATCATGTCGTTCCTCCGACGGTTACGGACCCTGTCAATTCTGATCATAGGGTGCCGGTTTTCCAGGTAGAGCAACCATGGGCCCAGTTGCGGGTTGAGCACATGATGACACCGGAACAATACCAATTGTATTATGATCATATTCGAATACATGGTGTTCCACCACCTTTAATGGCTCATACGACTACGACTGTCACTGAAGAGGTTCTTCGTGCTAATGAACCGATTCGACCTACAACTAATGTACCAGTTTTTACTCCAGAAATGGCTTTAGGAGGTTCTGCTTCTCGAGGTGCACTTTTTATACCTGATTTGGTGAAAGCAGTTGAAAACATGGGGACTTCGAAATTTGACGGTGCAAGAGATGCTTCTAAAGCGGGGGCATAGTTAAAGGAGATTACAGAGACCTTTGACACCTTGATGATTGAAGAATGTTATCGTGTGGTCATTGCGACCAAGCTGTTAGGCCCAGATGCACGACGATGGTGGCAGAATCTAGAAGATACATCTTCGGTTACTATTACGTGGGCTATCTTTGTGGAACGATTCAAAGATTGATACTTCTCTCAGTACATCAAGGATCAGAAGAGAAAGGAGTTCTTCAACCTCTTTCAAGGCATTATGTCGGTCGTTGAGTACGAAAGCAAATTTCTGGAATTGCGAGAATTTGCTCCTGAGTCATATACGATGATAGACTTATGCAAGAGATTTGAAGATGGTCTTAATTTAAATATTCGAGATCGCATCAAGTTCGGAGACAAGTACGAGAGTCTTGACGATCTCGTAGAAGAAACCCTGAGGGTAGAAGGTTTAGATCAGGCGAGACATAAGCTTGCAGAACGATCTCAAAAGAAAAGGCAAGGGAGCACATTTCCAGGAAATGCATCGAAGGTGTATAGGGGTGTGGGATCTTCGCGTGGAACACCAAGTTCGGGATCTATTAGTTTTCCTCAACCTCGGGAGCAGTTTAGTAGAGGCGGGAGCAATGTCTCGGGATCGGTTGGTGAAAATCTCAAGTGCTAGAATTGCTTAAAATATCACGACGGCCCATGTAAGGCTCCTCAAGTATGTTTTCAGTGTCGACAGCCAGGGCATATGCGAAGTTCTTGTCCTCAGCTTATGGGAGCGAGCAATCAGGGTTCTGGTCAGCTTCGTGGTAAACTAACATATTCTACACCCAGAGATACTCGATCTGCAGTTACCAGAGTGCCCGATGCCTCAAGCGGCCCTAATACTCAATCACCTATGCAAGGAAGGAAGCAAACTAGAGCATTTCATATTTCCCAGGAAGAGGCTCGCTCAGATCCGAAGGATGTGACAGGTAATTTATAATCTGAGTATTTTCACATGCTAGATCTAACCCCGCCTTATTATGCCACATGATTACGAATAAAACATTCGTAAGAAATTCTATCTTTCCGGATTTTTGAATCACAATCTC
This sequence comes from Pogostemon cablin, assembly GCA_023678885.1. Classification (NCBI taxonomy): domain Eukaryota; kingdom Viridiplantae; phylum Streptophyta; class Magnoliopsida; order Lamiales; family Lamiaceae; genus Pogostemon; species Pogostemon cablin. Next base: position 7,711,239 of record CM043008.1, on the reverse strand, counting down.
ACCTAATATTGCTTCTTTAGGCCATGTGTTTGTGGGAGACCATCAGGTCTACGCTTTATTTGACTCAGGTTCTGATAGGTCTTATATCCGGGATGATCTTACTGCGATCTTTGATTATCCTATCTCTCATTTGTCACCTGGAATCATCGTTCATACCCCTCTTAGAGAGCGTCTAATTCATGATTCGGTATTCCTTGGTTGTCCATTGAAGATCAAAGATGTCCTTCTAGAGGCTGAATTGATATCATTGCCTTTGATTGATCTTGATGTTATTCTTGGCATGGATTGGCTTTCTTCTCATCATGCAATTCTCGACTGCCACGAGAAGCTTGTTATTTTTCGTAGACCAGGATTCTCAGAACTTGTTTTTAAAGGTAAACTTCAAACGAGATCCCTCTCTTTTATTTCAATGTTGACTGCGCATAAATTAATGCGTAAGGGTTGTGAGGCATTCTTGGCATTTGTCATCGATACTTCTCTTTCTGAAACTAAACTAGATGACATCCCGATCATGAATGAATTTCCTGATGTCTTTCCCGAAGACTTACCAGGACAACCTCCGAATCGAGAGATTGATTTTTCCATTGACGTACTTTCTGGAATCAAACCTATATCGATTACTCCATATCGAATGTCGCCTGCTGAGCTCAAGGAACTCCAGACACAACTTGGGGAATTATTGGAGAAGGGGTTCATACGACCTAGCACATCTCCGTGGGGTGCTCCAGTTCTTTTTGTCAAGAAGAAAGATGGATCACTTCGCCTATGTGTCGACTACCGTCAATTGAACAAGGTGATAATTAAGAACAAATATCCTCTTCCAAGAATCGATGATCTGTTTGATCAATTGCAAGGAGCAACTGTGTTCTCAAAAATTGATTTGAGATCCAGTTATCACCAACTCAAGATTAGGAAATCTGATATCCCTAAGTCTGCTTTTCGAACCAGATACGGTCATTTTGAATTCTGTGTTATGCCTTTTAGACTCACAAATGCTCCTGCAGCTTTTATGGATCTTATGAATCGGGTCTTTCGGCCGTACTTAGATAAGTTTGTCATCATCTTCATTGATGACATTCTTATTTATTCTAAATCAGACGACGAGCATTCTCATCATCTAAGAATTGCTCTGAACATTCTCAGAGAAAATCAGCTTTATGCTAAATTCTCGAAGTATGAATTTTGGCTTCGTGAGGTAAGCTTTTTGGGTCATCAAATTTCTAAAGAAGGAATCTACGTCGATCCAGTGAAGATTCAAGCTATACTAGATTGGGAGCGTCCAAAGAACGTGACAGAGATTCGTAGTTTTCTGGGATTAGCTGGATATTATCGACGGTTTGTCAAAGACTTTTCGTTATTGGCTTCATCTTTGACTAAATTGACTTGAAAAGGGGTAAAATTTGAATGGAGTGAAGAATGCGAGGAAGCATTTCAAGAATTGAAAAGACGACTCGTTTCAGCTCCTATTCTTGCTTTGCCAGACCCAGCGATTGGAGAATTTACCATATATAGCGGCGCCTCGAGACAAGGATTAGGATACATTCTCATGCAAGAAGGAAAGGTTATTGCTTACGCTTCAAGGCAATTGAAGAAGAACGAAGAAAATTATCCTACACATGATTTAGAGTTGGCTGCAATTGTCTTTGCATTGAAGATCTGGAGGCACTATCTGTACGGTGCAACTTGTCGGGTTTTCACTGATCACAAGAGCTTAAAGTATATCACCACGCAAAAGGAGCTCAACCTCAGGCAAAGGCGATGGATGGAGTTGATTAGTGACTATGACTTAGTCATCGATTATCATCCTGGCAAGGCGAACGTTGTTGCAGATGCTCTGAGTAGAGAGTCTTCTACCTCACTTGCTTCGATTCAATCTTTTTATCTTCCTATGTTGGAGCAATTTAAATCTTTACACATTTCGCTCGATTGTGAAAAGTCTAATGATTCTGCCTTAATCGCCAAATTCGAGGTTAGACCTACCTTGTTCGAGCAAATTCGAGAAAACAATCACACGATGTTCATTTACAACAGAAGATGGCGAAGCTAAATCAAGGAAAAGAAACAGAATTTCAAATTCGGGATGATGGACTTCTTACTTTTAAAAATCGGTTTGTGTTCCATCAGAACTTGATGTTCGAGCTATTCTTGAGGAAGCCCATTCTTCAGCCTATGCTATGCATCCTGGTAGTACCAAAATGTACAGAACACTTCGGGAGCATTATTGGTGGCCAGGTATGAAACAGGACATTGCTGAATTTGTATCAAAGTGCTTATCATGCCAACAGATTAAAGCGGAACACCAAAAACCAGCCGGCATGCTTCAACCACTACCTATTCCTGAGTGGAAATGGGAAAACGTCACAATGGATTTTGTTTCTGGATTACCTCGAACCCAAAAGGGTCATGACTCAATTTGGGTCATTGTCGATCGTCTGATGAAATTGGCACATTTTCTTCCAGTGCATACCAACGAATCTTTAGAGAAACTTGCCGAGTTATATGTCGATGAGATCGTGAGATTGCACGGAGTACCAGTGTCAATCATATCTGACCGTGATCCAAGATTCACTTCCCATTTTTGGCCTAGTCTGCAGAAAGCGCTAGGTACAAAATTACTATTCAGTACCTCGTTTCATCCACAGACTAATGGACAGTTAGAGAGAACTATAAAGACACTAGAAGACATGCTACATGCAGTGATGTTGAATTTGGGAGGTAGCTGGGATAAGTAAGTGACTTTGGTGGAGTTCGCTTATAATAACAGTTATCATTCAAGCATTGTAATGCCCCCGTACGAAGCTCTGTATGGCCGATAGTGTCGAACACCGCTCTTTTAGGATGAGGTATGCGAGAGACAAATCGAACAAGTAGAGCTTATAGAAGATGCGAAGGCAAAAATACAACTTATTCGAGACAGACTTAAGGCAGCGCAAGATCGACAGAAAAGCTACGCAGATAATAGGAGGCGCGATTTGGAGTTTAATGAAGGAGACAAAGTTTTTCTGAAAGTTTCTCCATGGAAGGGCGTGTTGCGATTCCGCCGTCGAGGAAAGTTGAGTCCAAGGTATATTGGCCCGTTTACGATCGTGCAAAGGATTGGTCGTGTCGCGTATCGACTTGAGCTACCATCAGAATTATCGAAGATTCACGATGTCTTCCATGTCTCTATGCTTAGAAAATATGAACCAGATCCTTCGCACGTGCTCAAATATCCCCCAGTTGTATTAAAGGAAAATCTATCGTACGAAGTACAACCTGTTAAAATTGTAGATCGCCGAGAGAAAATACTTCGTAATAAATCCATTCCTATGGTGAGAATTATATGGAGAAGTGATCAAATTGAAGAAGAAACATGGGAACCAAAGTCAGTCATGCGTCAACACCATCCAAATCTCTTTTCATCTCTAGGTACGTTTATGATTCGAGGACGAAACTTTTTAGAGGAGGGGATACTTTATAATATCTTAGTTCAACTAGATTTTTTTTTAGAAAGCCCAAAACCTATTTATTTATTTTATGGCCCAAAAGGCGAGCCCTATCTTAGCCCAACTAGATTTTTTTTAGAAAGCCCAAAACCTATTTATTTATTTTATGGCCCAAAAGACCAGCCCTATCTTAGCCCAACTAGATTTTTTTTAGAAAGCCCAAACTTATTTATTTATTTATTTTGTGGCCCAAAGTTTCAGCCCACTTAAATGGCCTGATATATAATTATTAAGGCTAAAGTTAAAAAAAAAAGAGAGAGAAGAACGGGAGAAGAAAAGCAAAAGAGGGGAAAGAAGAGAGTGAAGAGGAGAAACCCTTGTTGATCAAATTCTACCTTACAACCCTCATCCTAGGTGGTTTCTAAGTTGTTTCGAGGTAAGTGGTGTGTGAATTAAGCTTCCTTCTTCCATGGTTTTGTAATTTTGTGGTGTTTTTCTTTTTGGTATGTGGGTAATTCGCAGACTGTTCGAACTGATTTTGACATAGCTATTGCCCTCGAAACTTTGTAAACTTAATTCTGTACGTAGCTGAACTCGTTAGCTTTCCGTAGCCACTTGAAACGTCTCAATCCGATTATTTTACAATTAGTTATGATTTTTCTCGTAAACTGCCCCTAGCTGGAAAATTTCAGAATTTTTATGTCGAATTCAAACTTATTTTCTATCGTTTCATTTAGTTAATGTATTGAAACGGGTTATGTGGGATTGGGAACTGATGTTAAGGAGTTACATGCCATTTTTATTTAATATCGACTCGTTCGAACTCGATTAGGATTTGTTTTTAGCAATGAAAGGGATGTTACCGCTAATTGTTAGTTATATTTAATTTGTCTTTAATTGCTCATCTCCTTTCTAGGTAAAGAACCATCGACGAAGGGCAAGGGACCGACTTCATATTCCGGAGAGAGTTAATCACTTCCTTGTGAGTTGATAATTCGGGAACGCCTTCTCTTGTGGGAAGTGTGGACCCTCGATAAATGTGCATTTATTTTAGTTTTAGTTAATTGATAAGAAAATTATTTGGTATTGTGTTATGTGGTAAAGAGCCCGATTGGCTCGATTGCTCTGGTTAGAGTCCTGTTAGCCATTTTATGAGTATTATTGATTTTAACTTATGTTTAAGAGTCTTGCCGACTCGATATCTGATAGCATTTATTGTGAATTATTTGAGAATTGATATCTGGTTATTCTTGTGTCAATTAAGACTCTAACTTGAGTCGTTATTCATCTTATGATGCACATGTATATGTATTCCTGGTACCAAGGTTAAGTAGCCCGAATTGGTCACGGTTCGGGTGAGTTGGAGCGACATTGATTAAGTATCCCGAATTTGTCGCGGTTCGGGTGAGTTAGAGTGACAACCAAGTTGCCCGTTGCTTGGCAAACCCGGGTGAGTTAGATCTAACGGGGCACCTGTCCATTTGCTAAATAGTGATACTCTGGAGGGTGATTGTTAGATGGATCAGTCTATTATAGGCTCAGTCAACATCACCGGTGTGGGACATGCATGTCATATATATTTATATGTTTGATCATTTCAAGTATTCACGTCGATATTGAATTGTGAACTTTAGCACTTGGCGTGTTGAGAAAGAATATTAATGTGCATTTTATCTAGAGTAACGGTGACGGGCTTGGACTGTCTCTCGACGGAGAGCTCAGTTCGAGGAGGATATTGACTACTCACGCGTCTTTTATGTGATAATATGTTGTTTGAACTAATTGTGTTATTCGTAAATGTGCACTAAGGTTTTTATTTTTATTAATATGTATACTAAGTGAGAAATAGTTATTGTGGGACGAAATGTAGGATTTTATATTATGAACCGCGAGTGGGAATACATGCTTCGTATAAGGGTCGGGGTGACCGGCTTATCACCTCACTGAGCTAGTGGTTTTGCTCACCCCCATCATTCTTTCCTTTTCAGGCTATTGATATCGTTTTGGTTGGAGGTTTTCCTATCGTTTGCTCGTCATCCAATCAGTGTTTTGGGTACTTTATCTTTTATGTAAATTGACGGATTCATTGGCGAGATTGTATAGTTTATATTTGGTGATCCCCTTGATGTTCTTTTTGGTACTCTCGCGATATTATATCGTTCATGTATATTTTCTTTAAACTAAGTTACACCGTTGTATTTTGTACCTTTGTAAATCCTTGTTGATACTTTATGAGATGATGTCCTCGGGTTGTACCCGTTGTTATCGGTTGTTCAGTTCTACAGGTACTTGTTAGCAAGCCTTACGTTTTCTATAAATTTTGTGGAGTGGAGTGCACCCATTCCGCGAAATTTATGGTTAACGTGGCGGTTGTCGCGTTCTGTCTGGGGTCGGGGCGTGATAGGAGACTCGACATGGCATGGGTGTAAATTGTGCTGGTGGGAATTATTGCTGATAGTACGGTACCGGTAGCTGATGGCGGCTGGTGAAAGAGTGATGGAGTCAGCCGGTGGTGCTGATTAGTGCAGGCAGCATAAACTGCTGGAGAGGACAGTACAATTATCTTATTATTGTTATATATGTATGCATGTTTCTCCTTGATTTACTGTCTTATTTGCCGTAATAGGAGCATGCTAGGTTGCGTATTTTGTTATGAATATTGTAAGCATGTAAAAACTCTCGTTGTTAATAACTAAGTGGGAGAGGGGATTGGTAATTAATTCCCGCTGCCTCCATTATTGGTTTGTAAGTGATGTGAGTAAACTTGAGTGTTGGCAATAGGCCTTCCTCCTTAACGGATGAGTTTATTCACAGATCACTGGTACAAACTTCATTAAATAATTATTGTTTATAATGTTGCACATAAACTTGCTTGTTAGCATAGACCTTCCTCCCTAACGGATGACTTAAGTTGAGGACAATTGTATGTTGAAGTGGGTATTGGTCATAGTCCTTGTTTCCCTGCTAATTTTCTTACTCTCTTTCTCTTTATTTCTATTTTGTTCCTTCGGGACGAGCAACGGGTAAGTTTAGAGGTTTGATGATCAGAGTGAAAATAAGCTTGTTTTAATATCCAATTTAACACCTTTTTTTATGGGAATTGTTGTCATATATTAGCACAGGTGTCTTATGTTCAATATATTTGAGAAAAAGGTGCATTTGAGGTGTTTTATTATGTTTTAGGAGGAAAAAAGTTCAAAAGTACAAAGCTAGAGGAATGCTGAAAAACGCATGTTCAACTTCTATAATTTTTCTATTTTTGTGTGGAGTTCATAACTGATAATATGATACTTGATTGGAAATCCACGGAAGAGAGGATCGTTTTGGCATAAGAATCACTCAAATCAGAGTTCGAAAGAGAAAATTATGCTCAAAATCGTGAGGTCGCCCAGCTGCCGGCGAGAATTTCCAAAAATTTCCGAAAATTAGCCCAAGTTTCCTATTTCTTGGAGCACAATTAATCTCTTTATCACATAATCCTCCATGATTCACCCATATTTTTTATTTCCTTATTTCACTCCCTTCTCACACTATATTTTACATCATTATTCATGTAAGAAGGTGACAACAAGCATTCTACACCACCTTATAAGGGGGGATCACCCTCCAACCATCATCCACATCCTTTCCTCCATCCATCACTATGAAGATTCGTCTGTGGATCCAAGAAGGAAAATCAAGATGATTTGAAGAGACGGAAGAAAGAAGAAGGAAATCGCTACGCAAGGGTTTTCCTAATTCTTTTCTTCTATTTTTTAATTTTCCGGACTTATGGGTAAAATATATCCAACCCCATAATTATTCTTCGAAACATCATGGGCTAGAACAGTTTTGGTAGATCTAGGATTTTGAAGGTTTTTATGAATTAATAGAACTTTTGTGTGTATACACAGTACAACACTACTTCTAGAATTATTTTATATATGATTACGCGTCTTTAATTCACATTCATGGTCGTTTTCTGCATCTTCAACTGTTATATAGAGTCTGAATATATATCTTAGTTGTTGATTGAGCGCCTTCACTGCTGAACATGATTTCGTTTTATGATTCTAAGTGATGGGACTCTAAAGCTTCATTAGAATGTTATACATGAATGTTTATTAATTGAATTGAATTCAGTTAGTAAGTAGGATAAAGAGGTTAATTTTATAGTACCTATAAAGAGAGATCATATTGGGTTAGAGTACCAATTGGCCTAGAAAGGGGGTGAAATTATATCTCTTGCTCGAAGGTTATTCACACGTGTTACACATATATTTACTTGTGTCTATAGAGTATATTTGCATGGCTTAGTGATGCGTCCATCTTCCATAAGACGGAGTCGGACATTGATACACGAAAGAGAAATTAATGAATGAAACTGGATTATCCTAGAGCTACCAATTCTCCTACTTGATTCACTTTCGTATTTTCTAGTGTTTAGTTTATTTATTTGTTATTTTAATTAATTGTTTAGTAGTTAATTATTCTATACCTCAACTTTATTGCCAACGTAAGTCTTAATTAATTAGTTTATAATTAAATTGATAATACGCCGTCCTTTAGGTTTTATATTTAACTTGATCACTTGCTTAATCTGCAATTGATATCCTTAATACTTAGGGATTAATTTTGTGTGCGAAGGAAACGTGCATCATTGATCTACAAGGAGAGAATGAAGAAGTGGCATGATTCAAAAATCACGTTTAAGGAGTTCAAGTAAGGAGACGAGGTATTACTCTTTAACTCTCGTTGAAGCTTTTTACAGAAAAATTAAAATCAAAGTGGACGGGACTGTTCATTATCCATAGATCCTGTGGAGGGGGGATTTTTTAGATAATGGACAAAGATGGAGACATCATAGCGGTAAATTTGCATCAATTGAAGCACTTAAAGTCGCAGAATGATGCTTGCATTGTCTTTGAAGATACCTTGAATTTAATTGGTATCGTCGTGACTCTCCGACATTAAACACGAGCCCCTGTTGGGGGCTTTCATCCTGTTTTAATGCTTTATTTATTTTATGTGAGTAAGAAATTTTTATATTTAAGGTGGTTACATATCGGCAATTACATCTCTTTACAAACATAGTTTTAACTTATGTTTTTACTAAGTTTGGGGGTTGTGATTTTTTTACCTCATCATAGCACCAAAAGTATAATCTTTTCTTTGTAACGTCTTCTAGGAGAGTTGATTTTTTGCTGTATGTTAAAACTTTAAGCGGTTTTGTTGTGTCAATTTTTTTTTTTGCAATTTGCCTAGTGTTTAGTGGTGTTTAGTTATTTTATAGTGTGAGCGGAGTTATATACATGATTTATTTAGCCTATTGTTGGTTCTCTAGTTATTATTTTAGTTAGTTATGATCTTTAATGTAGTATTCGAGTCTGAGTATTATAGTGGATGAAAAAAATACGAAAAACATACATCCGGAAGCTAGCTTGACCAAACCACTGTAGCTCGACCAAGAGTTTCTAGTCGAGCTACAGTCGAGCTTCACTCTGAATGGCGAGTTCAGTTTATAGGGAGCCAGCTCGACTAATACCTTGTGGCTCGACCCAATCGTCCTGGTCGAGCTATGGTCGAGTTGGACGGGGTGAAGTTTTCAGTTTACAGAGGTGTAGCTCGACCAAGACATGTTGGTTGAGCTAAGGTTGAGCTGCGAATGGTTCAGTTTATAGGTGCCTAGATCGACCAGGTCAAGCGTTGCTCGACCATGCAGGTCGAGTCGAACTAGGGCAGAAATTGCGATTTAAGTCTGTTTCTGCGTGCCGCTCGGCCATTTTTCCACCCCCATTATCCGAGCACTCATCCCGAACGGTAAGAATTTCACTCTAAACTCACACCATACCTTATTCTTCCTTACGACACACTTCCACACCAACAATTGGGAGGATTCAAGTCCAACATTGGATTTTTCTACTAAAATTTGAGGATTTTTGTCGTTCATCACATACACACCATGTCTAGTGAAAAAGGTTTTTTGTTGACTCTTTACACTTGATTTTGATTGTCCTATACTTAGTTTGGATGAGCATGTTGATTAAAAATGTTTTTAGTTGGGATTAATTTTTTAATTTTTGGTGTTTTTGTTGAAATTTTACTTGAATTTTGCATGAGTTCAATTATATATTGGATTGAAGGAATATTGTTAAACTAATGATGCATATCTTACGAGCTTGAGTTTAATTATAGAATGTATACATGGACTCGCTGATGTGAAGTGACGTAGTTGAGAATGCTTTGAATTATTTTAATTGTTGAATTCTTGATGAATTTTGAAGCATGTTGGATTCTTGAAGTATGTTGAATATTTGAAGTTGAGACTTAAGAATCTTGAGTTTAATTTCTTCTTGATTGAACGTGTTGAGTATTTATAATCTATTTTTGAAGTTTACACTTGAAAATTTTGGGAAATTAATTCATGAAGTGGTTATGGCATATGAATTTGAAGTCTTGAGTAGAATTTATTTTTTAATTAGTCCCAGGTAGGGTATACTTGTTTTATTTCCTCTATTTCGTATTGAAATATAACCTTTGTAGGTAAAGGAATTGCTACATCCTCTAAGAGGAAGGAGACGAAATCTCCTAAGAAGGGTGAGGTTGTAAAGAAGTTCAAGAAAGATAAGAGGTGACCTTCCGACTTTGACATACGGATTGCGGATTGGGAAGAGAAGGAATAATTGTGGGGAGTTATTTCTGATCGAATAGCGAGAACTCGGTACCAAGACGACCAAGCTATGGTGGAGATGAATGTCATCAACGATATTCGTTGGATGTTTAATCGAGTAGGGATCACTCGGTTTGTCGATGCTGATGGATGATTGATACATTTGATGTTGATGATTGATAGCATTAATTTGGTTAGTGATGATGACTTTTCTTGTTAAGCTTGTGTATTTATTTTGGATGCTTGTGACTTTATTGATGATAGACATGTACCATCTATTACTTGTAATTTATATAGAGATTGATGTTGATTGCATGTTTTGAAGAGTGCTTAGGAAATCTATTACACATATGAGAATTTGAACTTTATGAAATCATGCTACACATGATAGTTTATTCTTGAGAGTATCATTCATATGTTTGTATCCTAGAACTTGGCTTAGAGTGTTATTTGAGATTTATGATTGTTAGATATTAGGATATGATCTTAGGCCATTATTGTTTGACTGAGCCACTTGGCCAAATTTTACCTTACCTTATAATGTGTATGTCATTGGAAGCCCCGTTGAGCCTTTTAAGCTTTTTCTTTGGCAAGCCTTTGATAAAAAGCCTTTATTCCTTTCACTTGAGCTTTTAAATATCCTATTTACTAGTAGAGAGTTGAGGTGAATAAATTGCTATAGATGAATTGGAAGAAGCAAAGGAATGAAAAATTGGTGTAGTGATGAAAGTAAAGGAAAAATATATGGTTAAATCTTGTTCTAGGGGGTAGTGTCTGAAATCGGTACCCCAACTGCTTAGAAGGGTAATGCCCAAAAATGGTATCCTTGTGCTTACAAAGAAAGATGTTGATTCAAAAGCAAAGATGGAATAAAGAAAAATCGAAAAAGTTCATGAGAAGGATGATGGAAAAGAAGAAAGAAGCTGATTGATGAAAAGCAAAACTCTAAGGTAATTCTCTACTGGTGAAATTAGTCACATTATCTATATTCTCCTACCTTTACCAAAGAGCCAACATTACAACCCATAAGACAAGTCCTTTGTGATCCTAGTATTGAAACGATTATGAATTGATTTTTGAAACCTTTGCCAAGCTTATGGTCACGAAAACATATGAATTGAATTTGAGCGTATATACTAACCTTCAAAGTGTACATCTTTTACAAGTGAGAGCGACAGTAAATACTTATCTAGTGAGCTAGTTGACTTCGCACTCATAAAAGTATTGTGATTAACTGATGTTTTTGCATTGATGAAAGGCATGATGTTTATATGTTTTGAATTGATGGTATTGCATGTGTTAGAGTAGGTTGTGATTGTTTTGAAGATCTTCTGAATTACACTTTCTTGCTCTTGTTTTGATTGTGTTGCCTCGGGACGAGCAATATGAAAGTTTGCAGGTTTGATGAGAGTAATAATTCACGTATTTTGAGCTCCGATTTCTGTAAAAATTGAGTACGATTTGGTCTATTATCAAGATAAATCGGGATGTTTACAGAAAATCCATGAATCGGATGCTATTGTGGCGCCTATTTGAGCATATTTGTATAGGAAAATAGTTTAGAAGTGATCAGAATTGGAAAACACATTTTTCGAGGTGTCAACCATGGAGACATAACTTGACCAAGCTCAGTCTGGTCGAGCTACACGAGGAAAGTTGAGCTGGAGGCATTCCGTTTATAAAGTTGTTGTTCGACCAAGGTCGTGGAGCTCGACCGAGAGCGATTTGGTCGAGCCACAACAGTCAAGTTGAGCTGAGCCGAAGACGAAGTTTCAGTTTACAGACACACAGCTCGATCGCAGCTCGACCAAGGGGGTCCAGCTCGACCAAGACCATTCAGGTCAAGCTGGGTCAGCGCCGAAACGTTGGGATTTCACCTCCAGTGCATGCATGTGTGTGTTTTCCATGGAAAGCACAGTAAAGGTCCATAAGGAGAGTTTACAAGTATAAAAAGAGATGCAAATCACATCAAAAAGACAGTTAGATTCCACATCCATCCTACACCACATCCAAAATCTAACTCCATTCTATGGAGCTGTAGAGAGAGATTCGTGCAGTGAATCAAGTGAGAACCAAGTGAAGATTCAAGAGGAGCGAGAAGCGACAGCCTCCGCATCTAGTGTATACTTCGCAACTTAATATTTCTTGTAATTTTCAAGACCATGGGTAAGATCTATCCAATCACCATGAGCGTTCTTCGAAGCGTCATGGCTAGAACCGCTTTGGTAGTTCTAGGGTTTATGAAGGTTTTACTAGTTAATTGAACTTCCGTGTGTATACTGCGTATAACATTACTTGTGAATTTTTTTATATAAGACTATGCGTTTTTAATTCATACGCTGAGTTGTTTTATGCATCATTAACTGTTATATAGAGTCTGAATATATATCTTGGTTATTGATTGAGTTCGTTCACTGCTGAGTTGATGAGCAGAATTTTATGTTATGATTCTAAGTGAGGGGACTCCGAAGCTTTATTAGAACTATCTTATATAAATGCTTATTAGTTGAATTGAATTCAGATTAATAAGTAGGATAAAGAGGATAATTTTATAGTACTGATAAAAGGAGATCATATCGGGTTAAAATATTTAGTGCATGGGAAATAATTGATACTAGAAAGGGGGTGAACTTACGTTCTTGCTCCGAGGTAATTCATATGTGTTACACGCTTATCTACTTGTGTCGATAGAGTAAATTTTCATAGCTTAGTGACGCTTTCATAGTCCATTGATATACGGAAGGGAGATTAATTAGTAAAATTGGATGGCCCAAAAAGCTACTATTTTCTCACTTGATCAACTCTCGTTATTCTCTACTATATGTATTTTATTTAATTATTCTAGTTAGTAGTTTAATAACCATTCTTCAATTAAATTTCCAAACAGTTTTAGTTAATTTAGATAATAATAAATTGATAATCAACTGTTGTTTGGATTTGATAATATAACTTGGTCATTTATCAAAGCTACAATCGCATTCTTCATACTTGAGGATTAATTATGTGTTGAGAAAACACCCATCAGTAATTAGCATCCATTTCTCGCAACCTTCTATTCATAGTCTCATACCAAGATTGAGCGCAATGTAGTTCATATTCACCAATGCTCTGGCGATTCATCTCCTGCTGATTCGTGTTCAATGTGGCAAAATGCTCATTCATCAACCTGAACTGCTCTTGATAAAAATGATCCTGAGACTGTAAGAAATCGTGCTGCTGTTGTGGTGGCAGCTCATAATGCTGATGCCTCTACTGCAACTGCATTGGAGGAAATCCCATCTCCGGATGCTCATGAGGAATGTCTCCATGCACCTCATGAAACGGTTGCTGCTGATCCTCATCATCCTCCATGAAATCTGCTGGATCACCTACTAAGATCATATCTTCGTCCAAGTAAATACCTTGGATATGCATGTCGGCCAAACGCCTCCAATTTCCGCCTCCAATACAAGTGTCGGAGATCGCCTTGTGCTCTGAAGTGTTCATCAGCAGGTTGTTGTTGATCTAAACAGATGTACGATCAACAAGGGACAAATAGAACATGAAGGAGACCAGATTCTTTCCTCGAACAAACATCCTCACGTCATCCTTCCTTTGAATTAGCCCTGTTGAGAGTGAAAATAAGCGTGTTTTAGTGTACAATTTAACACCTGTTTGATGAGAAATATTGATATATATTAGCACAAGTATTTTATATTCAATATATTTGAGAAAAAGGTACACTTGAGGTATTTTGTTGTGTTTTAGGTGGAAAAAGGATCAAAAGTGCCAAGTTGGAGAAAAGGTGCAATTTGTACAATGATTCTGAAAAATGCATGTCCAACTTGTGTAATTTTTTTGTATTTGTGTGGTGCTTTGAAGTGGATGTGTGAAACATGGTTGGAAAGCCACAGAAGAGAGGATCATTTTGGCATAAGGAACACCTCAATCGAAGTCCAAACGAGAAAGTTATGATCGAAATGGTGACGTCGCGCAAGCTGTTTCTACTCAGCACGACTGTTCCACTTTACATTTCTTGTCACATCTTCAAATGTTGGACTTTTGGTAAGATCTTTATATTTAGAGAAAACCAGCGAAAGGAATATCACGTGAGCACAAGAATCACTAAAATCGGAGATCGGATGAGAAAGTTATGCTTAAAATCGTGAAGTCGCGGAGCTGCCAGCGAGAATTTCCTAGAGATTTCGAAAATTACACATTTCTTGGAGCACAATTAATCTCCTTATCACATAATCCTTCATGATTCACCCATATCTTTTATTTTCTTATTTAATTCCCTTCTCACACCTATATATATTTTAGATCATTATTCATGTGAGAGGGCACAGAGAACGACAAACCCATCCTACACCCCACAAGGGGGATCACCCCCAACCATCATCCATATCCTTTCCTCCATCCATCCATTACTATGAAGATTCGTCTGTAGATCCAAGAAGGAGAATCAAGAGGATTTGAAGAGACGGAAGAGAGAAGGAAGGAGACTTCTACACCAAGGGTTTTCCTAATTCTTATTTTCTATTTTCTAATTTTCTAGACTATGGTTAAGATCTATACAACCCTATGATTTTTCTTCGTAACATCATGGGCTAGAACCATTTTGGTAGATTTACGGTTTTGAAGGTTTCGTGAATTAATTAAACTCTCTTGTATGTCCTCCTACAACACTACTTGTGGATTGATTTTATATATGATTGTGGTTTCTTAATCCATATTTACGGTCGTTTTGTGCATCTTCAATTGGTATATAGAGTTTGAATATATATCTTGATTGTAGATTGAGTGCGTTCACCGCTGAACAAGATTCCATTTTATGATTCTAAGTGAGGGGACTCCGAAGTTTTATTAGAACTATCATATATGAATGTTTATTAATTGAATTAAATTCGGGTTAGCAAGCAAGATAAAGAGGATAATTTTATAGTACCTATGAATGGAGATCATATCGAGTTAGGTTCCAGATGTGAGAAATAATTGATACTGATAGTACCTAGAAAGGGGGTAAAATTACGTCTCTTGCTCCGAGGTTATTCACACGTGTTACACGCATATTTACATGTGTTTATATAGTAGATTTGTATGGTTTAGTGATGCATCCATAGTCCACAAGGCAGAGTCGGCCAGCACATGAGAGAGAAGTTAAGTAGTAAAATTGGATCACCCTAAAGCTATCTATTCTCCTACTTGATCCACTTTCGTATTCTTCTAGTGATATTTAATTTTAATTGTTATTTTAATTAATTTGTTAGTAGATTAATAATTCTCTACCTCATACTTAATTGCCACGTCTTAATTAATTTAGTAAATAATAAAATTGATAATACGCCGTCCTTTGGGTTCGATAATCATTTGGTCGCTTGATTAACCTACAACTGACATCGTTAATACTTGGGTACTAATTTTGCGTGCAAAGAAAACACGCATCAAGCCCCATCATCACACAAGCCGATAAGATCAAGTCTGGGTCCCATCGGATCGGCTTATACATAGTCAAACCAACATCGTAAATCTGCTATCGGAGTAATCAACCCTCCGAATTGACCTTGTAAAAGGAGTGAGTGGAGAACCCACACAGCTGCTGAAAAATATACGCTCAAACATTGAAGCGAACTTCATTCATCATTCACCATAACACGTAGAGCTCTCCTCTAGGTATGCATCTTGCCTTGGGTCGAGCAAATAGAGTGTTGCTCAGTATCTGATCCATATACGTGATCACTGGGTTGCGAATAAAAGCAACCTTCGAGGTATTGGCATTGTAGTCTCCTTGCCTCCTAGTGATTGACCTTCAAAACTCATCCGCTTTAAAATTCTCATGCTTCACTGCAGAAATTCCTATCGGACATCCAACCATCTCATTAAACTCAATTGCGTACATTAACTTCAACTTTCCTCCAATCTGCATCCACAATCCATAAGGCAGATAGTAATGTCCACGATCAACTCTCATCGTACATAAAACCTCAGCTGTGATGTGGAAATATGTCTCCCTCTTTAAATCCATGAATTGATTGATCCCCACTTGATTAAACATCCACCGAATATTGTTGATGATATTCATCTCCACCATTGCTTGGTCGTCATGGTACCTAGTCCTAGCTATCCTATCTGAAATAGCTCTCCATAATTCCTCCTTCTCCTCCAAATCATCAATTTGTATGTCAAAATCGGAAGGTCTCCTCTTTTCCCTTTTTAACTTCTTTGCAATTTCATCCTTCATCTTAGAAGGTGTAGCAATTCTTTACCTACAAAAATTATATTTCAATACGAAATAGAGGAAATAAAGCAAGTATAACCAACCTAGGACTAATTAAAGCATACATTCTACTCGACACTTCAAATTCATATGCAATAACCAATTCCTGACTCAACTTCCCAAAATTTTCAAGTGTATACTTCCAAAATAGTACTAAATCTGCAACACTTTTAATCAAGAGAAAATGACAATCAAGAATCCTAAGTCTCGACTTTACATGTCAACATACTTCAAGAATCCAACATGCTTCAAGATTCATCAAAAACTCAACAATTAAAATAATTCAAAGCATGCCTAACTTCCACAATTTCAATCACTCATAAAGGTCACTTCAAATCAACGAGCCCATGTATACATTCTACAATTCAACTCACGCCCGTAAGAAATGCATCATCGATTTCACAAAATTCCATCAATCCAACATAAAATTAAACCCATGCAAATTCATGTAAAATTTCAACAAGAACACCCAAATTCAAAATGCAATCCTAACTAAAAACATGTTTAATCAACTTACCCTTCCACTCTAAGTATACAAAATTCAAATTCAAGGGTAAAAAAGTCAAGAAAACATACCTTTATCTCAAGACATAGGTGTATATGCGACGAATGACGAAAATCCCAAAATTGAGTAGAAAAGCCCAAAATTGGACTTGAATCCTCCCAAATATTGGTGTGGAAGTGTGTTTTGAGGAAGAATAAGGTGTGGTATGAGTTTAGAGTGAAATTCTTACAGTTCGGGATGAGTGCTTAGAGAAGTGTGGTGAAGAATGGCCGAGCAGCATGAAGAATCTAACCTTAAATCCCGATTTTTCACCCTAGCTCGACTCGAGCTACAAGGTCGAGCAACGCTTGAGCTGGTCGAGCTAGGTGCCTATAAAATGAACCGTTCGACCTTCTCAGCTAGACCATAGCTGGACCAGTATTCTATTGGTCGACCTACACCTCTGTAGACTAAAAAACTTCGCCTGTCTTTTCTTGACCATAGATCGACCATTATGATTTGGTCGATCTACATGGTGTTGGTCGAGCCAGCTCTCTAAAAATTGAACTAGCCTTCTGGAGTACAGCTCGACCAGAATCTCTTGGTTGAGCTACAATAGGTTGGTCGAACTAGCTTCCGAAGCTTTTTTTCATATTTTTCGTCATCCCATGCAAAACTTAAACTCGAATACTACATTAAGTATCATAACCAACCAAGATAATAGCTAGAGAATAAAAAATTAGACACTATAAATCATGCATATAACTCCGATCATACTACAAAATAACTAAATACCACTGAACACTAGACAAATTGCAAAAAAATTGACAAATAAAAATCGGTTAAAGTTTCAATTTACCGCAAAAACTCAATACCCTAGCAAACGTTACTAAGAAAAGATTATACTTTTGGTGCTACGATGAGGTAAGAACATCACACCCCCAAACTTAGTAAAAACTAAGTTGAAACTAAGTTTGCAAAGAGATATAATTACCAATATGTAAGCATCTTAAATATTAAAATTTCTTACGCACACTAAATAAATAAAGCACTAAAACAGGAGGGAAAGCCCCCATCAACACTCATATTTAACGTCGGAGAGTCACGACGGTACCAACTCAATTTAAGGTATCCTCAAAGACGCTGCAAGCGTCATCCGGCGTCTTAAAGTACTTCAATCGATGTCCATTCGTCGCTATGATGTCTCCGTCTTTGTCCATGATGACAACCCCCCCATTGATAATGAACGGTCCCGTCCACTTTGATTTTAATTATCCTACAAAAAGCTTCAATTGAGAGATAAAGAGTAACACCTCATCTCCTTGCTTGAACTCCTTGAAAGTGATCTTCGAGTCATGCAAATTCTTCATCCTCTCCTTGTAGATCACCGAGTTCTTAAAAGCTTAATTTCTGAACTCATCCAATTGATTGATGTGAGTCATCCTCAACTCCTTTTGCTCATTAAGAGACAAGTTCATACTTCTCACGGCCCAAAAAGACTTATGCTGAATCTCTATAGGTAAGTGGCACAGCTTCCCATAGACAATTTGATAAGGTGACATGTCTAGCACACTCTTGTACGCAGTCTGGAACCCCCATAAAACATCATCGAGCTTCATAGCCCAATCCTTTCTATTAGTTCCGACTACCTTCCCTAGGATTTGCTTCACTTGCCGATTGGAGACTTCGGCTTGCCCATTCACTTGAGGATGATAAGGTGTAGTAATCTTATGCATAACACCATACTCCTTGAGAACTATTTCAATAAACTTATTGATGAAGTGCGTACCTCTATCACTTACAAGTGCTCTAGGAACTCCATAGCGGGAAAAATATGTTTCTTCGAGAATGACGACACGGTTTTTTTTCATTCATGCGAGTTGGAATAGCTTGCACCCACTATAACAACAAATTTTATATTTATAATAAAATAAATACAAAACTGTGTACAAAGATAATTTAAGATGGATTTAATTTGGAGAATATGTAAACGGGTCACAATCTCGATCAATCTCCTGATTCTTCTCTCGAACCAATGTAGTTTTGACGTGACTTTGACTTGACTTGTGTTTGTTGACTTTGACTCCTTTGATGAAGTGTATGCTGACTATGTTGACAGCGTGTGTGTTGAGCTGGATCTTCAAACGAAGCTTGTCCGAGCTCAAGTGTAGTCTTGAACGTTGACCTGGAGGCGTTGAAACTTTGTTCGGATTGAACCCTGACTGGAGAGCCTTCTTCGAAGAACACTTGATTTAGGGGACTTGAAGCCTTGATCCCGGATTAGTAGCTGTCCTGGACTTGAAGCTTGCTTGATGCCTTGAAGATCTTGAGCTTGAAGCTTTGTTTTGAAGATCTTGAGCTTAAAGCTTTGGAGGCTTGTTCTTCGCTTGAAGCTTTGAAAATCTTGAAGACTTGAAGATTGCTTGAAGATCCCGAGCTTGAAGACTTGAAGATCCTCGAAGATCGCTTGAAGACTCGAAGATCCTCGAACGTTCTTGAGATTGAAGCTTTGACAATGCTTTGAAGATCGCTTGAAGACTTGAAGATCCTCGAACGTTCTTCTCTTGGAGCTTCGAAGACTTGAAGTTCGCTTGAAGTTCTTCGTTCGTTCTTCGCTTGAAGATCTTGAGAGAGCTTTACTCGTGTTCTCGATCTCTTTAAGAGCGTCGTCTTCGAGTGCTTGAATGTGTCCCGAATGAATGGCGGAGACCCCTTTTTATAGGTGAGAAAAGGAGGTCCAGGCCACCTTTGGGTCTCACTTAATGGGCTTGGGCTCTAACTTGATTGGACCATAATCGGGCCTATTTAACTTGGGCCTGATTTAATTTATATGGACTTATTTGACTTGAATCAGACCTCATTTGATTTGGGCTTAGTTGACTTGGGTCGGACCTCATTTAATTTAAGTCCATTTAATTTATTGGGCTCAAATTAATTATCAATTATTAATTTACTTTAGGAATTAATTTATTTAAATCCAAAATAAATTAACATTTAATCAATAAAATCCACGTGTCACCATTTAATTGGACAGTAAATTTTAATTGCTTACAAATGCCCCCTTGTGATTTGTTCACGGAGTCATGTCTTGATGTGAAAGAATCGCAAAAGTTCATTTTTTTTCTTCAACATTTGCAATTTGGGCTCTTATAATTACACAACTTGAGTTACTTTATCCAACAAGTAAAGTCTTGGACCAAATTTTATTTCTTAGTGGCCCAATTTATTTTCTCGGCCCAACTTTTTTATTTTCTCAAGCCCACATCAACTTATTCCTTGCTTAATTTTAGGATTTCAGGATCAAGGAAATATGGAACAGATTTATTTACTGCTTACTAAGACGATTTTGCAAATCCTTTTCAAATCAATCTACCTTCCTAGAAGATTTTGTAGATTAAATTCAAATCAATAATCTCCTAAAATTTGAGAGATTTCAATGCAAATAACTTTCATAATTTGCTGCAGCTCTTCATTATATAATAAGAGGCATATAATAAGAGGCAACTGCTTTTGATTTCCTCATTCATCGGCAGACAGATAGTAAGAATTTAAATTCTTGTGTCTTTTCTTCATTTTCCCTTTTTACTGTATCTAATGCATTGACACATTTTCTGTCCCCTGCAGATTTCCTTGGGAGATCACTGTTTGCAGAACGCAAGATACAAAGCTCTCAATCCATATCATCACTGTAAGTCATCAACATTCTTGTCTTTAATCTGCTCTTTTTTTATGCTATTTATTATACATCGAACAACATTATTTTGTGTGTCAATGCTCATGAATCTAACAATACTCCTTAAGAATATGTATAATCACTCATATCTTACGATATCACAAGAATTCCACCTTGTTGAGATGCCTCCACCTTGTTCATGAGATGCCTTGCTAAAGCATGGGGATACAATCAAGAAGATTCGGAAGAGGCAGAGAAGTGACGAGCAGCGACCTCTGGCAGGACGACGACAGCGGTAGCTGGAATACTCCCGGCGAGGGTACCTGACGAGAGTCGATGGAGCACGGCTGTCTACAGCAACAAAGACTTTGACTGTGTGGCGAAGAATGTCATCCGACCTCGATGCAGCGCTGAAAAATGCTGTCGGTGAGCTAATGGGCTCCGGTGGGCGAGAAGCAGTGACGGTCCAGGCCGATAGGATTTGCAGCTGGTGTCGTGTCTCCGGCCACGATGGTGAGCGGCTGTTGGCGCGGCTCGCAGGGAAGACGACTCCGGCTGTGTAGGGGTGACGCGGCAGCAGCATAAAAGTCGAGAGGTGATGCGGATCCATCGTTTGTCCGATCAGGATGATGGGAGTTGGCTCGATGTGATTGTCCTGCAGCTGTGGTCGGTGGCTGATGGGCTCCAGCGGGGGGTGGCTGATCTAGGCGCGAGGGCAGCTTCCGACGAGAGAGTAGCGACTGGCGGATCTGGTGGAGAGCAGTAAATCCGGTGGTGTCGATAATCCGGTGATGATTTGGGTGGCTTTGGCATGGTCGTGCTTCAGTGTTCCAGTTGGATTTAGAACGGCGGATCCGGCGACGGGATGCAACGGAACTTGGCGGCCTGGGAATCGCGATGGGATGGCGACGGCGGCTTCAGCAGATGGTGGTTGCGCCGTGGTTCACGATTTCGGCAGTAGTGCACACGACGGTTGGGAGCAGCAGTGTGTCGACGATGGGATGCAACGGGATTCGGCGGCTGGCGGTCGTCGGTGGGTTCCGGGAGCGGCCGAGCGGTGGTGGTCGTTGCATCGCGATTACGGCAGCAGAAGGTTGTGGCTGAGCGGCGGATCCGGCTGGAGTTTGGCTCTCGAGTTGTAGCAGATTGCGTAGCAGGTGGTGCAATTTGCCGATGGCGGTCAGGCGTGTCGATCGGGGACAGAGCGGCGGAGAGAAGGGGCGGCTGTGTGCAGCGGACTCGATGGCCGAGCGGAGATGATTTCCATCGAAGGTCGAAGGGAGCTCTCTGCTTCCAGAAGAAAGAAGTTCCCCATCAATTTTGACTAACTTTTTTCAATTTTGACCCTTCAATTCGTTCAATTTTGATTCCCAATGGCCCAATTAATTAAATTGATTTGGGCTTTCTTTAGTTGCATGCTTAACTTGGGCTTTAATATTGATTTATTTGGGCTCACGTTTCCTTTATTCCTTTGCATCAGTTTGAGCCTTGTTGTAAACGGGCCACCAGTCCTTATGAATTAATTCGGGCCTGGTTCTATCTTGGGCCGATAATTGTGCCAACAAAATGAAATAAACATGGCCTTGATTAAACTCAATCCATGTGGCCAAGTTTAAATTAATTAAGCATACGCGTTAATTAATTTAATTGATCAGCCTCAATATTTGAGTTTCCATGTATTAAAATTATGAATTAATTAATTAATTAATTGCCCCCTGAATTTATTTTAGGTCATTTAATTAATTAAATTCATAAATTTTAAATTAAATTGTGCCCTTCTTCTTTTCCTCATTGATATTTACTCATGTATTTTGCAGTTGACTCAATTTCAAGATGGTCCAATTACAAGTGAGAAGACGTCCTCCACAATACGGTCCAATTTACAAGTGAGAAGACGTCCTCCACAATACGTGAATTGGTGATTTTTAACACCTGGTGCCAGCAAGACAAGACTCGTCTCTTGATTAAAATACCTCTCTTGCTCATGAAAGTGAATTTGCAATGACAGGATGACTAGAGATATGTACTTGGACAAAATCAAGGTTTCAATCTTGAGAGAAGCCCATCACATCAAAGAGAATCTAAACGCAGTTCTGTTGCACACACTAGGACGTCAGATAATCTCTAATAATGCAGCATGTGGATAGTTAGTCGAGTTCCTTGGTGATTTTCACTACATTAAAGGGTACTGGGATTGGACTGAGGACGTCCTGAGCCGTTGCTACTCTGTTCTTTGGTAAATAAAGCTCTACCATTCAGTCTTTGGATCTTTGTTCATGTATGATTACAACTGTGAAATAATCAAAGCCTTTTGTGAGGCGTGGTGCCCTGCCTCTAACACTTTGCTGACGTCTTTTGGAGAAATATCAATCTCCTTATGGGATTTACATAGCGGGGCGGGGCTGCCCTTAGCTAGTCATTTATACGAAGAGGTGGTGCCTGACAAGCCTGAACTCTTCAATGAGTTGGATGCCAATCGTGTATGTATCTCGCCTAGCTGTCGACATTTGCTACATGCTTATCATAAGCTTTGTAGTAATGCTGATAGTGAATCTGTCTCACTTACCAAATGGGTAGGGTTTTGGTTTCGTAAGACTGCTAAACATAAGAGACCTCCATCTCGCACCGAGAAGAAGCGCAAATCACATCTTAAGAATACTTATAATCCAAAGGGAGCTATTGGAGCTCATAAGAAATGAACTGCAGCGGAGATGGTTCCTTTTAGAGAACTTGGCATTGCTGAAGCACAACAAGAGGAGACGTACTTAGCTGCTCATCTAGCCTGTTGGCTTTACTCCTTTGTTTTCCCTAGCGACCAGGTAGATTTGATACGCCCCGACACTTTCAAAGTGGCAAGCTTGCTGGCTACAAAAAGATCGGTTGGTCTTGTCGTTCCAGTATTGACAAGCATTTATAGGGGCTTGAATAAAATTTTAAATGTGCTTAAGCCCTCTGAAGTTAAATCAACGTTCCTAGTACACTTTGTGAACGCTTGGTTGGCTCAATATTTCAACACTCATCATGTGGTTCCTCATGACTTAACCAAACCCTCAATGGTGACATATTCAGGGGAAAATGGAACAAAGCACTTTGATCCGATCGACGCTCATAAAAGGCTTCAATTAGGAGATACCGCTACTTTATCCTGCAATGTTCGCCAATCTCCACTGCCATTTGTTGACTATGATGATAAGACATCCTGGCGTGATTGGGGCTAGTTTGTTGCCATTCGGACTAATTGTCTCACTCTACGACAAAACATGGAATTTCTTGCTGAGCCGTATAGTCCTCATCGGTTTAGTCGCCAGTTTGGGTTTTACCAAGATATTCCTAGGAGGATGCAATCAGACCTTCATGAGGTCTCTTTAGAGCAAGAGTTTCGGTATTGGAGACAGTGCACCTTACGCAATTCTCGCTCTACTGCCTTTCTTCCATCTGCTCTTGCGAGATTTAGAAAGTTCTGTACACCTGAATATAAAGAGTGGTTGTCCCAGATACACGGCAATTACTTCGTGGATCATGTAACAAGTTTAGTTGAGACTACTTTCGAGTATGCTCAAAAGGAAACCTTGATGTCACTGGTACTATAGGCAATGCTGGGAGTGCTCAAGATGTTTTATTGCCAGGAGTTTAGCCTCTTCAAAAGCCAATTGTAGGGAACTCTGCAGAAGCCAGTTAAAGAAAAAGCGGTGCTTCTCATTCAGTAGAGAGTATTGCTTCAAATTGTTGCTGGAAAAGGATAAAAAGGGCAAATCTCCGATTCATGCTGAGATGAGAACTGAGGTTTTGAACTCTTTTGATTATATCTTCATGCATGCATCCATATTTGTACATATTCTTTGATATCTTCTCCCTTTGTAGGCTTTTCTTGAAATCTTTGGCTCTAATCTTGAAGGACCTATACAAGATAAGTCAACCTAGATTGCGGTTCTGAAGCAAACCGCTGATGAGGACTTCGACAGACTTGACTATTTCGTTGAGTCGGCATCTCGTCCACCTATCATGGGAGTTGAAGCTCAAAAACCCTCACGTTTTGTTGGTGAGGGATTCCTCAATGACTTTGATAAGAAATATGCTTCATTGATGTGGAAGCCATTTCGAGAGAACCTTATGAAGATTCTCCTAAAGTCGCTGTCCTCTATGAGGAGCGAAGTGTCTGTATTGGTGGAGAGATAGAAGGAAAAACTTCAAGGAATCAACTATTATTTCATATAATTATCATTGATTGAACTATTTGACAAAGTTGATGCTTATGATGCCATGCAGTCGAAGGCCGCTGATAGTATGCCCCAACAAGACGTGGGTAGATACTTAATTGAAGCAATGAACTGTGTTCTTGACTGCAAAGCCAAAGAGGTTGCAGGGGCAAAGCAACTGCAAGCCATCAAAACCAAACTGGAAGAACTGGCCAGAGAGATCACTGAATTACAGAAGACAAAGGATCAAGAACTCCAACTTCTTGAGACATTAAGACTTGATACTCAGACTGCTAAAGACAGAGTTTGTAGACTTGAGAAGACTCATATTCTGAGCGATTCTGCAATTGAAAAGTTTGAGGATGCAAAGCAAGCCCTGGAAGAACTGCCACCCATACCTTTTAGTTATTCTATGTTTTCCCATGTATTGAATATTTTAATGACTTCATCAATAAAGTTCATTCTTTCCTTTTCTTTACTTTTCTTTGTTTGTCATTATTGCATTTCTTCTTCAATTCCTTACATTTCATTCTTTTACTTGCTGCATCCATGCTTCGGTTCTTTATTTCTCTCACAAACTTGATAAGAATAACTTGAATCATGACTGAACTTAGTGAGCTACTATATTGTCTACGTACCCCTTTGAAGAGGATCAAGTCATTACGTAGTTCAAAGGGACATGATTTTGATTTGGGGAGGGGTGTCATGCACAGTTTATACTCATGCGGGCCAGGAGTGTGTTGTACAAAGTTTATACTCGTGCGGACCAGGAGTTTGTCGTGCACAGTTTTATACTCGTGCGGACCAGGAGTTTTTCATACACAGTTTATACACATGCAAACCAGGAGTAACATGCAGTTTAGGCTCGTGCATCATGAAGCGTGGTATCTTTGTATTTGTTTACGTGTAGTAGCATTTCAAGAATTTTCCATTTATGGGGCCAATGTTCACGCCATCTTCTGATATCAACTTGTAGGCGCCATTTGTTCCAATTTTTGAGAAATTTATTTCCAACTCGTTGTGTGACCACAATAGGTCTTCTCACGGCAAGCACTAAGTCGCCAACTTGGAAAGAACGTATTTTCACCCTTTTGTTGAACGTTCGGGATAGGCGAGATTGATAGCACTCGAGTCTTTATTGTGCCTCTAATCTCTTCTCATCTAATGCCTCTAACTCTTGAATGCGCAACTTTTCATTTTCCTCTTCGGTTAAGCCTTCTTTTATGACCATCCTCAAAGATGAGACCTGCTTTTCGAGAGGTACCACAGCTTGAACTTGGTTTCAATTTTTGTTTAAATTGATCTAGAGCAAGTGTACTCTATCGTGTGTAGCACATAAGCGACCAAGTGCAAAATGTATATAATATCGAACCCAAGGGCGAAAGTAGGTAGCCGCATTTAAGAAATGTTTTACTCTAGTAGAACGAATCAAAGAAGGAGGGGATTGCTTATACTACAAACTAACAACTAAGAAAGCAATTAAAGATAGAACATGTACAAATGGGATGATGGAAAATTGATGAAGGTGAGCAATCTAAGAAGTATATAAGGCAAGCAAAATCATGGAAGGTTCATGTAGACTCACACACACGCATGCATTGATGATCATCATGTTATGATATTAAAGGCACTCAAAGAGTGTCTCCAATCCTCACTCTTCCTATAGGTACTTACGCATATTAATATACCAATATAGAGATATTATCACTAAGAATTTTCTCTAGTAGGCAGGGACGTTTTCCTAGTGTTCCCTTTCTAAGGTCAAGTGAAAATTGACTTGGTTTCCCTCATGAGGTTCTAAGCACATGAAGGTTATGGCCAAGGATATCATTCGTTCTTGCTATCAAATTTTAATCTTTGTGCTTCTTCCTCTATTAGGCATTTGTGGCAAGTAACGACTATAGAAGCATCCTTTGAGATTAGCTTTAACAATTCAACTCTCTTGAGCTTGCATCCATTAACCTTTCCTTTCTCGACCACCACTTATTTCTCTTTATCAAGTATGTTCCCAATATTTCTTCAAGCTCTCTTTTGTACCTAAGGCATTGAGAAGAATCAATAGGTAAAACAAAGTCAATATAAACAATATTTTGAAAATCAATGCAACTTGGAGAGTTAAAAGATGTAGAAATGCTCATTTCACTCCCAAACTCATCATCAAGTTCTCTCAGACCTTGTTCCACTTCATCGAATTCATACTCATCACTTGATTTTTCATCTTCACTTGAATTTTTTTCATCAACAAGTGACAAGAAATCTTGGATAATCTCTTCATTCTCAAAGCTCTCTTCTACCTTAGGCTCTTTACTCCTCTCACTTTCCTCCTCTAAGCTTTTTCTTACCTTGTCTTCCTTATCCTCAACAAGCTCAACATCTCTTGAGTCTTCTTCATAATCCCTCGAACACTTTTCTACCTCTAACTTTTCTTCATTCTTCGAATCAAAATTTTTCATTTCACGAAGAGTGTTCCATTCACTTATTATTTGACTCATTCGACGTTCTAGGGCTTCAAGTCTTCTTTCATTTTACTCATCTTCTTTCTTTCTTTCTTCTATCATCTCATACATCATCTCCATAAGTTGACCAAATCTGTCTTCTACGGATGACTTTATCTCTTCATTCGGTGGTTGCCATCTTTGTTCTTGGAGAAAATTCCCTTGATCAACAATTGGGAAATTTCTCTCTTGCATGTAAGACATATCATCTACTTGAGAACTAGGTATCATCCACTCTTGTTGCACCGTAGGATAACATGTTGGCATACTTTGAAAGTATTGAGCCCCATAACTAGGAAGACTTGGTTGAACACTTTGCCTTGCATTGCTCCCATGAGCATATCTTCTACACATTTCAAGTAAGGCACTATTTTCGGATAGAGGAGTAACCGTAGGCATTTGGTTTTAAGAACTTGGTAGGGAATAAGTGTTTCCTTGATATGGTTGGAATGTATTTACATTGTAAGCACTTTGTCATCCCGCATATATTTCATTAATGTAGCATTGATCCATGTCTAGCTCTTCTTCTCAAGATCTACTACAATCTTCTCCACTTACTATTTTTGGTTGCTCTTGCTCCCATTCTCTCAAGGCTAGTGTACCTATCAAGAAGAACAAGTGAGAACAAGATTTTTCAAAACAAATATAAAATGCAGAAATAAGAAAAAAAATGTCCTAAGTAGAGCTAACAAATCCAAACACGTTACACCGAAGGCTTCGCCCCTGCAATAGCGTCATGAACTTGGTTTCAATTTTTGTTAAATTGATTTAAAGCAAGTGTACTCTATCATGTGTAGCACGTAAGCGACCAAGTGCAAAATTATAAGATATCAAACCCAAAGGAGAAAGTGGGTAGGCGTATTTGAAAGATGTTTCACTCTAGTAGGACTAATCAAATAATGAGGATTGATTATACTACAAACTAATAACTAGGAAAGCAATTAAAGATAGATGTATACAATGGAAATGGAAGATGGATGAAGGTGAACAATCTAAGAAGTATGTAAGGCATGCAACATCATGGATAAGGCTTATGTAGACTCACACACACACATGCATTGAAGGTTTTCATGTTATGATACTAAGGACACTCAAAGAGTGTCTTCAATTTTCACTCTTCCTATAGGTACTTACGGATATTAATCTACCAATATAGAGATATTATCACGAAGAATTTTCTCTTGTAGGCAGAGACGTTTTCCTAGTGTTCCCTTTCTAAGGTCAAGTGGAAATTGGCTTAGTTCCCCTCATCATATCAAACACTTTCACAAGTAATTATGAATAATGTCCTATCATGAGGTTCTAAGCACATGAAGGTTATGACCAAACTCCCCACATACTTAACATAGTCATCTCATGCAATCAATGATTCAATTAAACCACTAAGCATAATATTGGATGACCATGCTAACACTATGAATAGAGAATTTATTCACAAAAATGATACATAAAATGAGAATAAGCATTCATGATATAAAATATTCATAACAATCATTTCATCAAACATGTGGTATGCAAAATCTACATAATCCCTAACCAATCACATTGCTAGCCTCACATGAGGACTAGCCACTACATATCATTACAATTCATTACAATCCAATGCATGCTCCAATTGACCAAATAATGAAGAAAATAACAAAATAAAGGAAAGTTAGCTCCCCTTTGATGGTGAACTTCCTCCTCCTTGATCATGCTAAAATCTTCAACCAATGATAAATTCCTCTTCTTAGATTGGTGGATGGATGGATTTATAGATGCATTTGAGAAGATCACGTAGATTTGATGGATGAAGTGAAGGTTGGAAGAGATGTAGATGAATGTGTGTGATTTAGGTGTCTAGTGTGTGTGGAAACTGATCCAAAATGATTCCTCCCGGATTTTGTGGTCAAAACATGTATTTATACCCCCATTGAAGGTTCTAGAACAAGTGGATATCATAAAACTGCCTTTTGCACCTACACAGGTCGTATAGGTGCACACGGGGCGTGTAGGGGTATCTCGTGCAGCGCAGTCTCACCGTTTCGCGCATAACTTTCACATTCAATCTCCGATTCGAATGATTCTTACGCTCACGCGATCCTCTCTTCCGTGGCTTTCCAACCATATATCATAAGTCTAGTTTTGAGCTCCACATAAATACAGAAAAATTACACAAGTTGGACTTACGTTTTTCAGCATTTTGCTTTGGCTCGTTCTTCCTCATTTCAACTCCGAATCGAGCTCCATTTTTTTCCACATCTTCTTTATCGTGTTTAGAATCCATTTTTACCTGAAAATTACACAAATTACACCAATTTACCAATTCTCTAAATATTCACAAATATAGCTCAATTTAAGGCACTTAATCATGAAAATCACACATTTTTCATTTCAAAGCACACATTTCCATATCTTCATATAACACCACGAAATGATATACAAAATTAATAAAAGTACACAAAAATACATAATAAAAGACACTAAAATCTAGGTAAAAATGACACCGATCACAGCTTCAACACCATAAATAAAAATATACGGAGTAGCCTGAGTGGGC
The DNA here is from genome assembly GCA_023678885.1 of Pogostemon cablin. Taxonomy (NCBI): domain Eukaryota; kingdom Viridiplantae; phylum Streptophyta; class Magnoliopsida; order Lamiales; family Lamiaceae; genus Pogostemon; species Pogostemon cablin. The sequence continues at coordinate 7,681,522 of CM043008.1, read as the reverse complement.
GTTCTATAGGTGGTGCGGTATGCCCATAAAGCTTCGTTTATTCTTTCATGCCAATCCCGTTTCGACTTGGAGACAACTTTCTTTAACAAACTGCACAAGGTTTTTTTGAATGCTTTGGCCAGACCATTGGCAGCTGCGTCGTACATGGACGACTTCCTTTGTTTGAAGTCGAACTTCTCACACAACTTATCGATCCAACTGTTGCTGAATGGCTTCCCATTATTTGTGATGATGTAGCGAGGAACGCCATATCTGTAAATGATGTTGATTCGAATGAAATCAACAATATTTTCTTTCTTCACTTCCCTTAAAGGCACAGCTTCGGCCCATTTAATAAGTAATCAGTGGCAGCAAGGATGTAGAGATGACCACCAGAAGATTTTATGAGAGGTCCCACCACATCTAATCCCCACGCATCAAAAGGCCATGAAGCGACTGTTGGGTGCAGAGGCTCCGGAGGTTGATGGATCAAATTCCCATGGAATTGGTAGGCTTGACATTTTTGTGCATACTCCATGCAATCTTTTACCATTGTTGGCCAATAGTGGCCCATCCTCTTGATTCTGAAGTGCAAGTTCGGCCCAAACTGAAGTGCAAGTTCGGCTCCTTCTTTATGAGATGTTCCATCGAAGTATATTTTCCAAGGAGAAGCTATCTCCACAGCGAAAGCATCTTCATTAGGGAGTTCATTAGATAATTCCCATTCAGCAGGCATTAGATGATCAGCTTGAAAATCTGCCAACACTTGTCCCTTTACGGCCTTTTGAGGGTCGTATACAATCTCAAACTGTTGGAGTTGGAGATACCACCTTGCAAACCAATCAGAGAGTATTGGCTTTGACATGACAAACTTTAGTGGGTTAGCTTTCGAGACTAGCCTAACTGTATGAGCTTGGAAGTAATGTTTCAACTTCTGAATCACGAAGATAAGGGCTAAGCAGATCTTCTCAATTGGTAAATATTTCAACTCATTTGGAGTCATGGTTCTACTCAGATAGTAAAGGGCAGTTTCTTTGCTATCATCATTCTCTTGTGCAAGTAAAGCTCTAATAGAACGCTACTGAGTAGCTAAGTAGAGAATTAATGGATGTCCATGTATTGGTGCACCCAACACTGGTACCTTTATCAAGTATTCTTTAATGCTATTAAAAGCATTATTGCAAGCTTCACCCCACTCAAACACGCTGCCCTTCTTCATTAGACGACTAAATGGTTGGCATCGACCAGCCAAGTTTGATATGAACCTCCTTAAGTATGCCAACTTTCCTTGCAGACTTTTGAGTTCATGTATGTTCCGCGGAACATGCATCTTCAGGATAGCATCAATCTTTGCTTTCTCAATTTCGATCCCTCGACGGTGAACAATAAATTCGAGAAATTTTCTGGATGTAACTCCAAATGCACACTTGAGTGGATTCATCTTGAGTTGATGTTCTCTTAGCCGTTCAAACACTCGCCTTAAATCATGGAGATGATCTTTCTCCTCCTTTGTTTTCACCACAATGTCATCAACATAACATTCGACGTTATTATGGAGCATATAATCGCATATCTTTTGCATGGCTCGCTGAAAAGTGGCGCCAGCATTCTTCAACCCAAATGGCATGACATTGTAGCAATATATCCTTTCGGAGTGCGAAATGATGTTTTCTCGTGATCTTCTGGAGGCAAACTGATTTGATTGTAGCCAGATGACCCATCCATGAAAGACATGACTTTGTGCCCCGTTGTTACATCGATCATGAGTTTAGAAATCGGCAATGAAAAATCATCTTTTGGACATGTCAAGTTCAGATCAACGAAGTCAACACAAACTCTGAGCTGCCCATTTGTCTTCCTCACTGGCACAATGTTCGAAATCCATGTGGGATACTTGACTTCTCTTATTTTTCCTGCTTCAAGAAGCTTATTAACTTCATCTTCAATTAATGGAATCAACTCTGGTCGAAATTACCGTTGCATTTGTTTAACTGGTCGAGTTCCCTTCTTGATTGACAAGTGATGCACTGCGATCTTCGGATCCAGACCTGCCATTTCTTTATGCGACCATGCAAAGACATCTCTGAATTCTCGTAAAAGGTTGATATATTGTTCTTATTCCTCAACACTTAGTAGGGCACTTATGTAGGTAGGACGTGGGTCGCTTTCGTCACCTAAGTTGATTTCTTTCGACTCATCAACAGTGGCCTTCACACCCTCCTCAAATTATGGAGGGGCATCCTCAACATCTACTTCCTCCACTTGAAAATCCTCAAGAGCAGTGATATGGTTAGTGGAAGCTAAACTTTCTTTATCATCATCATTGTCTTCTTTAGTAAAGACAATTGTCTGCATCTTGGCCTTCAATACTCTTCCACATAAGACTGTCAAAATATTTCGCCTCTTCATGCGAGAAGGAATTCGACTCCGGGTTTTGGAAAGCTAGGAAACATGAAATGACTTTTCTTCCCACACTTGTTCTTCTCACATGGTCCGAGCCTTTTGAAAACACTTCCAAGCCTCTCGAAGACAGAGCTTTTCTTGATTTTTCTTCCTCTTTCATCGAACATGTCTTATGTGTATGAAGCTTCTCCCTCTGTGATATAATTTATGTTTATGCTTCTAATTGCTATGCGAACTGGCTTTTGAGGGACATATCCCAAACCTGGCTTAGCATTCTTGACAGTGTGGCCACTATTTTTCAACATCTTCTGAGTAGCATTGAGCCCATGTTTGGTTGGGCTGATAGTCTCTTGAGGCAACTTGTTTATCATCGGTTTCTCCTTCGATTCATAACCGGCCTTCTTGAAGAGTTTAAAAGCTTGTAGGCCATATGCCTTGGCTATTTTTGCTCCAAATACTTCACTGTGTTCAGTCTTTGCTCCTTCAACAGGACGTACGAATCCTTTGAGTAGAAGAGAAGAAGTCTTACCTTCATCAATTTTTGTTAAAGGCAACGTCAATTCTTCCAAGGCCTCAAGCTTTTCTTTATTCTTCTTGAGAGCAGTGGATGATGTGCTACCTTCATCCTTTATTTGTTTTATGCCTCCATCATTTGTGGTGGAACTTCTTCACGCTTCACTTCCTTTGTATTCTTGAAGAAATATTTAGCATCTGCAAAGTAAGCTTCAGCTTCAGTGAATGGCTTGTCATCACCGAACACCCTTTTCACGTTGTTGCCTTTGCTATATTTGAAGCATTGGTGTAATGTAGAAGGGATCACACAATTCTCATACAGCCATGGGCGCCACAAAAGCATGTTGTATGAGGTTTTTGTTGGCTTTTGGATCGTTTGGTTTAGCGTGATCCGTTAGGAAATCAAGTAAACAATTACAACGGAAGCAAAATAAAAGTTTACCTTTCTTCATGGTTGATGTAGAGGATGAATCGTTGCAGAGGACTACCTCTCGATCTTTTGCTGTATGACCCAAGTCCAATCCTGATCTTGTGTGGGCAACAATCTACAGAATTCTCTCAATCCGCTTCTCTCATTTTCTCACGTCAAAAACGGCGCAGAGTGTAGGTTTCTAGAAGCTGAGATGACTTATATATTGGGCTACAGCAGGGGCCAGGAGGAGAAATTGAGTTGGGCCTCCATTGAGCTTAAGTATCCAAGCTTAGCCCAAAGCTTATACTTAAGTCCAATAATAATAATATAGTCCACTAAAATATTATTACTGCACTGCCTTTCCAATCCCACAATTACGTTATGGGCTCCTTCTTATTATGAGCCCGACAATCTCCCCATGTTTAAGATATACAATATCCATTAATTGATTAAGTTACTGATAACTCTATTAATTAATATCTCATCCCAGAATAGTGTCACTCAACCTTATTATCATGCCAGAATTAATCCACTTGCAATATTTACATGATAAACCTTATGAGCTCCTCAAGGGGACATCATCAACCTATGTCAGACATGCATTCCTTCTACAATCAACAACACACCATAGAGACAATATTATTTCTCAACTCACCGAGTTTGCTGATTTAATACATGTAAATCTCACCCATTGATGAATAAAAGAAATATATACTGCCTTACGTGTCAAGGTTATTGTATAGGGATTAAGAGCACGAACATCCAAAATAACTGAGATCAAGTTCTCCTATATAGACAGTACAAGTCGAACGATCTCAAGCGGTCCTGCTCAATACACACAAGGTGCACTAATGTGATTCTATAGTTAAGACAAACTAATACCAAATCACACTACAACCATCCCGATAGATAGTCCCCGTCTATCTCGATTGTGAGCATCTGTTTATACTTTATAAGGAAACCGATAATATGATCTTCCGCGTGTTGTCGCACAACATATTATCTACAGTATAAAGTAAATGGACTTCTGCACAAACATATAAATAAATAATTTATAATATGCAAAACGTTTGATTAAATGATTCTCATTTCAAATAAAATTGTTAAAACATTGTTCAATAAAAAAGTAAGGTTTTAGTATACAAATCTAACAATCTCCCACTTATACTAAAAAGCTACGCTGCCATATCTGCTGGCACGCATCTAATCCCCATTCCTTCTACATGCCCATCGAACGCTTTCGCTGGAAGGCTCATAGTAAAACTCGCCTTATGGGCTCGTGGTTCCTTCGAGTTTGCTACTGCACCACTGTTATCACAATAAATTGTGATCGCTTTGGGCAAACCAGGAATTATATCAAAATCCATTAAGAAGTTCCTGAGCCATACTGCTTCTTTACTTGCCTCAGATGCTGCTACATATTCAGCTTCCATGGTGGAGTCCGCAACGCATTTCTGCTTTACACTCCTCCATATTATGGCTCCTCCTCCAAGAGTATACACATAACCCGAGGTGGATTTACTAGCATCTCTATCTGACTGGAAATCCAAATCAGTATAACCCAAAGGTAACAAAGTATCTGCCTGGTAAACCAGCACATAATCCCTAGTCCTTCGCAGGTACTTTAAAATTTGCTTTACCGCAGTCCAATGCCATTGTCCTGGATTACTTTGATACCTACTGACCATGCCCATGGCATAACAGATATCCGGTCTCGTACATAGCATAGCATACATGAGGCTCCCTACTGCCGAATCATAAGGGACCAGCTTCATTGCCTCTATTTCCTATTGTGTCTTTGGACACATTTCCTTAGATAGAGGTATTCCATGTCTGAAAGGTAGAAAACCTTTCTTGGAATCTTGCATGCTAAAACAAGTCAGGATTATATCAATGTATGAAGCTTGGGATAAGCACAATATTTTTTTCTTGCGATCCCGTATTAATTTGATCCTAAGAATATGTCCGGCTTCTCCTAAGTCCTTCATCTCAAACTACTTGGATAACCATACCCTTACGCCCGACAATACCTTTACATTGTTTCCAATGAGCAGAATATCATCCACGTAGAGTATAAGAAATACCACTACATTTCCGTCACACTTCTTGTACACACATGATTCATCCGGACATTGAATAAATCTATATGATTGGATTACTTCATCAAAACGGATGTTCCATGATCCTGAAGCTTGTTTCAATCCATAAATTGACCTTTTAAGCTTACACACAAGATGCTCTTCGCTCTTTATAATGAATCCTTCTGGTTGCTTTATGTAGATGTTTTTCTCAAGACTTCCATTCAGGAAAGTTGTCTTAACATCCATTTACCATACCTCATAGTCCATATGAGCAGCAATAGACAAAAGAATCCGGATTGACTTATGCATGGCCACAGGCGAGAAGATTTCCTCATAATCTATTCCTTCTTTCTGAGTATATCCTTTAGCCACAAGCGTTGCTTTAAAGGTTTCCATCTTACCGTCATATCCTCTTTTTCTTTTATAGATCCACTTGCATCCAATAGCTTTTACACCATGGGGTGGTTCTACAAGCTCCCAGACTTGATTAGAATACATGGATTCTATTTCAGATTTCATTGCATTTTGTCATAATTGAGCACCTTTATCTTGCAATGCCTCGTTGTAATTCCATGGGTCAATTTCATGTTCACCAAGGACCAAGTTGGATGACTCTCCTAATCCCATGAATCTATCCGATTGTCTCAAAACCCTCCCACTACGACGAGGCTCCGCAGGCAATTGTGTATCAGGTGTGACACGCGGTGCAGTGTCCTGTGGTATATCCTCTTGTACAGTTGGTATTATGTTTGGTGTTTTCCCTCTTACTTCTTCTAGAACAATCTTACTCATGGTAGTTCATTACGTAATCCTCTTCTAAAAATTTGGCGTTTGTGATAACGATCACCTTTTGGTCCTTTGGATTATAAAACAAACCACCCTTCGTTCCTTTAGGATATCCTACAAACAGACATACTTCTGTATGTGACTCTAACTTATCAGTATCCATCTTCAACACATGTGCCGGAGCACACCAAATCTGAAAGTGTTTCAGACTAAGCTTTCGATTAGTCTACAATTCAATGGGTGTGGAAGCTACTGATTTAGAAGGTACTAAGTTAAGAATGTAAGCCGCTGTTTCTAAGACATATCCCCAAAACGAATTTTGTAATTCTGAATAACCATTTCCATAAGAGTCCTATTCCTTCTTTCGGCTACACCATTCTGCTGGGGTGTGCCCGGTGAAGACAATTGGGATTCAATCCCATTCTCTGATAAATAATTCCTAAACTCTCCCAAGAGGTATTCGTCACCACAATTATATCGTAGTGCCTTGATATATTTTCCAAGTTGTTTTTCCACATCAGCCTTGTACTCTTTGAATTTATCAAAGCACTCAGACTTGCGGCGCATCAAATAAATATATTTGTATCTAGAATAATCATCAATGAAAGTGACGAAGTATTCATAACCACTCTTGCCTGGACAGACATAGGACCACATAAATCAGAATGAACCAATTCCAACAGATCCTTGGCTCGATACCCCTTTGCCTTGAAAGGCCTTTTGGTCATTTTTCCTTCCAAGTAGGATTCGCAAGTTGGATAATTTTCCACTACTAATGAACTCAGAGGTCCATCAGCTATCAACCTTTGAATCCTACTCAAGTTAATATGACCTTGTATTAGATGCCAATGATATGTTTGGTTCATTTTAGAAAGTTCTTTTTTCTTAAGTAGATGTGTCATTCGTTTTAATTTGTTGCATCGTGGGAGAAATTGGATTAAGAGTGTACAAATTATCTATTAATGCACCATCACAGATAATAATTCTATCTTTCCTTATAACAATCTTGTCTTTAAAAGAAACAGAATAACCATCCATAAACAATTTAGAAACCAAAATTAAATTCTTTCTAAAATGAGGTACATAAAGACAATTCCTTAAAACAAGAGTTTTATTCTTATTAAAAGATAAATAGACATCTCCCACTGCAACAGCCGCTACTCTTGTAGCATTCCCCATGAGTATGGTAATCTCGCCATCACTAAGCTATCGGGTTTGATGGAACCCCTGCAAAGAATTGCAGACATGGTCAGTGGCTCCCGTATCTAAACATCAAGTGTCAGCAGATACAGCCGCTAAACACGATTCATCAACTAGTATAAAAGACTTATCATTCTTGTTCCCCTTTAGAAGAGGGCAGTCAGCCTTGTAGTGTCCCAGCTGCTTGCATTTGAAACACTTGCCTTTAGGCTTCTTGAATGTACCAGTGTTTGCTTTCACTTGGTTCACCTGTGCTGAATTTTCTTGCTTCTTCTTATTCCTACCGCCTTTCGGCCTAGGATGAGCAGTATTTTTAGCAACATGAACCTGAGGAGGTATACGAAACTGTTCTTCTGCCGCCACAAGTTCTGTCAGAAGTTCTGCCAATGTGTACAAATGTTTGTTCATACCGTAGTTCAGGCGAAACTGCTCAAAACTCCTAGGCAAGCTTTGGTGTATGATATCGACCTGGGTTTCCCCATCGATTTCAGCTCCAAGAACTTCAAACTCATTGACCTGACCCATCATCCTAAGGACATGCTCCCTTGCGGAAGTGCCCTCAGCTATTTTGGTGTTCATTAGAACAGACATACCCTTTGACCTAGCAGGACGACTCTGATGCCCGAAAAGTTCCCTAAGATTATGATCATATCATAGGCGGTCTACATAGCTTGATGCTGAGTTTGAAGTACATTTGACATAGAAGCCAAAATGTAGCACTTAGCCATCATATCAGCTTTGACCCACCTATTATAAGCAACTCTCTGCTCTTCGGTAGAGTCATCAGTAGGTACCGGAGGACATTCCACAGTGAGAACAAAGATATAATCTTCATCAGTTAAAACAATGTCCATGTTCCATTTCCAGTCAACATAATTAGTGCCAGTAAGTTTGTGCTCTTTATGTATAACAGAAGTGAGTTGAGTGTCATTTGAAAATCCTGAGAATCATAAATAATTAAACAGATCAAACACTTCGAATTTATCAATTTATATTGAATCCCTCAAAACAATATAAAAAATTCACCAACATCTCAAGCACCATGAATTGCATGCCACGTTAGGGTGGACGTATACAAACCTGAACATTTACAAGAGAATGTTTTACCTATTAATTTCATTTATCAACCTAACTTTATGATAAAATAATTAATAGTCGGTTCCTTTTTAGCCATACAAATAATAGCAGTGACTCCGTTGAGGAGGATACTAATTATTTACACCTAAGTGTACACCATTATTTGACCCCAAGTCTATTGCACAAGCTTATGTGTCTTACAGTTGGAGAAGTACACATGCGCTTGGATAACTTCCTATAATCATCATAAAGAAGTTTGTACCAGTGATCTGTGAATAAACTCATCCGTTGTGGAGGAAGGCCTATTGCCAACATGCAGGTTTACTCACATCACTTACAAACCAATAATGGAGGCCGCGGGAATTAATTTACCAATCTCCTCTCCCACATAGTTATTTAATACCGAAGGTTTTTAACATGTATATAATATTTAAATAATAAAATATACATCTTAGCATGCTTCTATTTAAAGTAATTTAAAAAATAAATAAATCACATAGAACATGCCACATATATAACAATTAATTGTTAAGTAAAATTAATTAAATCAATTATATATAATGAATTAAGTGCATAAATGGGCAAATAAAGCAAATTGGGCCAACAGGCCCAAAACAGCAAACACAAAAAGATAGGAGCAACCCATTTAAAACCACAATAAAATTTGGGCCCAACAGCCTATAAACTAATAAATTAAGCCCAGTTGGTCAGCCCACACACAAGACTACTGTCCTAAACAACAGCCGCCCCATTTCCTGCCAGTCGTTTAGACACTGCCAGCCTTCTGCTCCCGGCGGCCGCGCCGACAGCCGTGCAAGATCTCCTAGCCGTGTCTTGCAAGCCTCAATCCTCACTGCCAGATCCTGCTCAGTCATGCCGGCAGCAACATCAGATCATCCCGTCGACAAAACTGAAGACGCCAAGAAAACACTGCACAACTTGGTGTCGGCTGCTCTCGATGGTCGTGTCGTCAGCCCACAGGAGTCGTGTCTTCTGCCCACTATCCTTGCCGATTGTGCATTAGGAAGACACCGGTGATAACACCCCCGCATCCATCCTCTCCAGCCGCTCCAGCCCTGCCGTTGCCCTTGCTTATAATTATTCCCCTGTGCGTTGTGCCAAACAGCACGCATCACGAAATCTTGATTTTCGCGCGTCGCCAAGCAACAACCTGGGGAACCCGATCAACAACGACGAAGGACTCACCTGGATCAACTACCGACTCGCCCTGTACAACCATGGAACTGCCCGGAAACTGCCATGGCCCGATCGAAATTTGCATATAACTCGTCTGGGACTCCCACTGCACTCAGTCCGATGCGACACTGCCTGGATCCGTATCAGCAGTAGGGCAGCAGTGCCATCTCCATACCTTTGAATGTCAGCTCCGACTCAGTCCCACCGACCAATCTGCCTCGTCACGCCATCGGGCACCGGTTGTTCTTTTTCTTTCTTCATCCATGTAAATCAATCGTGCTGACTCGTCACCAAGACTCGCCATCATCATACAATCGTGGGACAGCCAACGCCGCATTGAGCCAACATCCGTGTGTGGTATGTGATGTCTAGTGTGATAGATAGCAAATACGATTTTACCGACAGTGTATGTTGTGTCCAGCAACAATCACACAAACCAAATAGGATTCCATGGTGAAAAATAATAACAGTACAAAATTCATGTGATTATTTCCAGATTAATTCACATAATCAAATAATCATTTTCATACATGCTATCAATCCGACAATTAACACACGTATGGCTTAAACCCAACCTAATGTCTCACGTTTCACCGTGAAACCAACGCTCTGATACCAATTGTTGGCTTTTGAATTGTGTGGTTTAGCGTGATCCGTTAGGAAATCAAGTAAACAATTACAGCGGAAGCAAAATAAAAGTTTACCTTTCTTTAGGGTTGATGTAGAGGATGAATCGTTGCAGAGAACTACGTCTTGATCTTCTGCTGTATGACCCAAGTCCAATCCTGATGTCGTGTGGGCAACAATATGCAGGATTCTCTCAATCTGCTTCTCTCATTTTATCACGTAAAAAATGGCGCAGAGTGTAGGTTTCCAGAAGTTGAGATGACTTATATATTGGGCTACAGCAGGGACCAGGAGGAGAAATTGGGTTGGGCCTCTATTGGGCTTAAGTATCCAAGCTTAGCCCAAAGCTTATACTTAGTCCAATAATAATAATATAGTCCACTAAAATATTAATATAGCCCAACAGTCTATTAATTAATATCTGATCCGAGAGTAGACCACTCAACCTTATTATCATGCCGGATTTAATCCACTTACAAGATTTACATGATAAACCTTATGAGCTCCTCAAGGGGACATCATCAACCTATGTTGGACACAAATTCCTTCTACAATCAACAGCACACCATAGAGATATTATTATTTCCCAACTCACCGAGGTTGTTAATTTAATACATGAAAATCTCACCCATTGATGAATCAAAGAAATATATACTGCCTTACGTGTCGAGGATATTGTATATGGATTAAGAGCACGAACATCCATAATAACTGAGATCAAGTTCTCCTATATAGACGGTACAAGTCGAACGATCTCAAGCGGTCCTGCTCAATACACACAAGGTGCACTAATGTGATTCTATAGTCAAGACAAACTAATACCAAATCGCACTACAACCATCCCGATAGATAGTCCTCGTCTATCTCGATTGTGAGCATTTGTTTATACTTCATAAGGAAATCGATAATATGATCTTCTATGTGTTGACACACAACATATTATCTATAGTATAAAGTAAATGGACTTTTGCACAAACATATAAATAAACAATTTATAATACACAAAACGTTTGATCAAATGATTCTCATTTCAAATAAAATTGTTAAAACATTATTCAATACAAAAGAAAGGCTTTTAGTATACAAATCTAACAGTTTTTGCATTGACAACTTTGAAGAGCACTGTTGATTTCATCTCCGCAATCATCAAATCAAAAACAATCATGTCGAGAGTTCTTTGCCCTTCATGGTTAAATCTTGGATCATCAATCTACTATGGTTGAGTTCATCCACTAGTATTTCTAGCTTCTTCAACATCTTTAAGGACTGAATGTTCAATGCTGAACCTCTGTCAACAAGTATACGATTTACTTGCTGCCCTTACGTATAACCAATTACAAATAGAGGTCGATTATGATGTTGTGAACCCAACAACATGTCTTCATCTGTGAAGGTCACCTTCATAGAGTAAACCTTTTCCTTATCTTCAACTCGTTCATCTTCACTGTCCTCCTCACTCACCACGTGACACGAGCTTTCATCATGAATTTCTTTTATAGAAGTGAAGTTTGCGGCTGCTTCATCCTCCAACACAATTTTTCCCTCCTTGGCCAGTTGCATGATCTTTTCCTTGAAGATGAAGCAATCATGAATGGGATGGCCCACCAATCTATGGTACTTACAATATTTTGGGTCATTGGTTCGATTGGCTTCCTCTGGGCACTTCATTTCAGGGAGTTCGATGAGTTTGTATTTCATCAGATCATCGAATATGCCAGAAACATCAGAGTTTAGGAATGGATACTCTTTTTCTTGCATCTTCTTCAGGGTTAACCTTCTTTGCCCCCATTCTTGAGCAACATGTTTCCCTTTATCTTTATTGTCATCTCCATTCTTTCGAACCTTGACAGTAGCGGCATTTGTGGCCATTGATTCTTTATTGGAGTTTCTGGCATAAGGCTTGCCCCCTTTCTTAGCTTCTTTTCTATCTTTGGACTTGTAAGAATCCGACATTGGCGAGTGCTTGATTCCACTAGTAGCCATGCTCAATTCTATGTCATGCGCTCTCGTAGCCAACTCCTCAAAAGTCTTTGGCTGAATCCCTTTGAGTATGTAGAGTAAATTTCTCTTCATCCCTTGGATGCACATTTCGATAGCAGACTCTACGGATAATCGGTCTTTGCATTTTAAACTCAAATTTCTCCATCGATTGATATAATCAATCACAGGCTCTTCATTCAATTGGCAAGTATTAGTTAGCTCAGTCATGCTGACGATTCTCCTCATGCTATAGAAACGATTGAGAAATTCATGCTCCATTTATGCCCTACTGTCAATGGATTCAGGTTGCAAGTCGATATACCAGTCAAAGGCATTTCCTTTGAGAGAGCGAATGAATTGTTTCACCATATGGTCTTCATAAGTACCAACATCATTGCACGTCTCAATGAAGTGTGCTACATGCTATCTCGAGTTTCCCTTGCCATCAAATTTTGGAACTTGGGAGGCTGGTAGCCAGCTGGCATCTTTAAATTGTTCACTCTTTTTGTGTATGGCTTGGCGTAAGTGACAGTAGGCTTGGAAGTCTCCTCAAACCTTTCTTTTATTGTTCCAAGTATAATATCCTTCAATTGATTTACTTGGAGCATTCCATCAGTGGAAAGTTGCACTCCCCTTTCATTTTGCTCTTTTTCAGTAGTTTGATGTTTTATGAACTCTTCTACCTCACTCTCGTCCACAACTCCTTTTCTGTTTGCTCGGTTAGTCTCCGCGATGTCTCTTTTTTCCATTAGTTGGGAAATCTTTGTGTCGCCTCTATGTGTTTTGCGAGCCCTTCGATAGCTTTCATCATATTTGCTAACTGTTCTTCAATAATTGAAGTACTGGCCATCATTACTAGGGTTGCAACAAAGTCAAATGAAGAGCTTGAAGATGAACGAGGGTGTGAGCATGCTGAATTTTCATCACTATCCTCCTTCATGGGTGGTTGTTTTCTCAAAGTCTCCTCAATCGAAGTGTTGGATCCAGATGAGGTCCTCGATTGAGCTATCTTTGACATGCTCCTCGTAACAATAGCAACATGTTCACTCAGTGAATTGGAGAGCTTGGAAGAAGGTGTCCTTCCCACTGTGATCTTGACATGAGTCATTTTGTATCTTCAAAGTTGTAGAGAGAAGAGATGAGAGGTAGAGATGGTCCCGCTGGGCGTGCCAAAATTTGTAACAACGAATTTTGTATTTATAATAAAATAAATACAAATTTGAGTACAAAGATAATTTTAGATGGTTTTAATTTAGAGAATATATAAACGGGGTCACAATCTCAATCAATCCCCTGATTCTTCTCTCGAACCAATGTAGCTTTGACTTGACTTGTGTTTATTGACTTTGACTCCTTTGACGAAATGTATGCTGACTATATTGACAGCGTGTGTTTTGAGCTGCATCTTCAAACGAAGCTTGTCCGTGCTCTAGTGTGTAGTCTTGAACGTTGACCCGGAGGCGTTGAACCTTTGTTCGAATTGAACCTTGACTGGAGAGCCTTCTTCGAAGAACACTTTATCTGGGGACTTGAAGCCTTGATCCCGGATTAGTAGTTGTCCTTGATTTGAAGCTTGCTTGATGCCTTGAAGATCTTGAGCTTGAAGCTTTGGAGGCTTGTTCTTCGCTTGAAGCTTTGAAGATCTTGAAGACTTGAAGATTGCTTGAAGACTTGAAGATCCTCAAAGATCGCTTGAAGACTTGAAGATCATCGAAGGCCTTGAACTTTAAGCTTTGAAGATGCTTTGAAGATCGCTTAAAGACTCGAAGATCCTTGAACGTTCTTGAGCTTGAAGCTTTGAAAATACTTTGATGATCGCTTGAAGACTTGAAGATCCTTGAACGTTCTTCGCTTGAAGCTTCGAAGACTTGAAGATTGCTTGAAGTTCTTCATTCATTCTTCGTTTGAAGATCATGAGGGAGCTTTACTCGTGTTCTCGATCTCTTCAAGAGCGTCGTCTTCGAGTGCTTGAATGTGTCCCGAATGAATGGCGGAGACCCCTTTTTATAGTGAGAATGGAGGTCCAGTCCACCTTTGGGCCTCACTTAACGGGCTTGGGTTCCAACTTGACTGGACCATAATCAGGCCAATTTGACTTGGGCCTGATTTAATTTATATGAACTTGTTTGACTTGGATCAGACCTCATTTGATTTGGGCTTAGTTGAATTGGATTAGGCCTCATTTAATTTAAGCACATTTAATTTATTGGGCTAAAATTAATTATCAATTATTAATTTACTTTAGGAATTAATTTATTTAAATTCCAACATAAATTAACATTTAATTAATAAAATTCACGTGTCACCATTTAATTGGACTATAAATTTTAATTACATACACCCACTTAGAAATATAATCCACAGCAAGAAGGATATAGAGAAATCCATTAGATGGGGGAAAAGGCCCCATAAAATCGATTCGCATACATCAAAGATGTCTACAACAATGCTTGGTTGAATAGGCATGTCATCCCTTTTGCTTATGTTTCTTATTCTTTGACATCTATCGCATGTCGTTACATAGGATTTACAATCTTTAAACAAGGTAGGCCAATATAAAGAGGATTGAAGTACGTTTGTTGTAGTCTTTCGGGCTCCGAAGTGCCCTCCGTTAGGTTGTGTATGGCAAAAATTAAGAACACTCTCCATCTCCATAAACGAATCATACCATATGAAAGTCTCAACATCTCTCTTGAACATAGAAAGTTGGTACTGATTGAGACCTTTAAAAATTTCACCAGATGCAATGTAATTAACATAATCAGCGTACCATGGATTTATTCCTTGAGCAGCAACTACACAAGCTTTCTCCGCTCCTTTAGCAAATAGCGCCATAATTTTCTCATCGGGGAACATTTCTTCTATGTAATAAAAAGAATCATCACAGTGCTCCCTTGTCTCTAACCTTGATAGGTGATCCCCTAGAACATTCTCTGTTCCTTTGTTATCTCGGATCTCCATGTCAAACTCTTGCAGAAGAAGGATCCATCTAATGATCCTTTGCTTCGCTTCCTTCTTTTTTATTAAATACTGGATTGCAACATGATCCGTGTACACTATGGTTTTTATTCCCACCAAATACTGTCGAAACTTATTGAATGCATACACAACATCTAGAAACTCCTTTTCGGTAGCAGTGTAGTTCTTTTGTTCTGCATCAAAAGTTTTACTCCCATAGTAGATGGCACAGAATTTCTTCTCTCTCCACTGCCCTAGCACCACTCCAAGTGCTAGTCACTTGTATCACAAACAAGTACAAACGGATAAGCCCAATCAGGTGTGATCAAGATAGGTGCAGTTATAAGTGCCTCCTTCAAAACCTGTAAAGTTGTTAGACGTTCATCATCAAAATTAAAAGGAACGTCCTTTTCAAGTAAGTGAGACAACGGTTTGAAGTATTTTAAGTTTAACATAAGAGGTAAATTACAAAAACATAAAGCTAAAATTAGGTTACAATTGGATTTTTTTTGTTCCTACAGTGTGGTATAAACACTATCATAGATGTTTTCTCATAATCTAATGCTCATTTTGGGTTAAGGTGAAATAAGAACTTTGGTGCCTTTTTTTTCTTTTTCGAACCAATCTCATTGTTCGTGTTTCTTTTCTTTTCCTCATCAGTTGCTGCTATTGGAAAATTCTCTAAGCATAATGTTATACAGATTAACTTATTTGAATAGGTAAGTGGGCCCAACCACTTTTAAAAATTCACATTTCTCAAATCAACACAAGCAAATAATTTTTTCTTGTATTATGTTTCTTCATTACACTATAACCTTTTGGGTGAACCTTTTTATTGGATTTGTTTGCTGCAAACTAAATTATGGATTGCTAGGTTTTGATTTACATGTTGAAAGGGATGAAGGAATGCAATTTCCTTGTTCTGATGGTAATCTTCTCTCAATTGCCATGATTTTTTTGTCTAATCTTAGCAAAATAAATAATCTTGGTTATTCAAATTTATGCTATGTTTTGATGTTTTATTTTCTTTCAATTTAGTGAATTGTTCTCATGTTGGATTGTATACTAAAAGTCTAGCTTTTTGTATGAATAATGTTTTGACAATATTTGAAATAAAAATCATGTGATCAAACGTTTTCAATGAATTGTTGCAAAATTCCATTTACTTTATACTGTAGATAATATGGTGTGCGGCGTCACACAAAAGATCATATTATCGGGTCCTTATAAAGTATAAACAGATGTTCACAATGTAGATGGACGGGGGCTGTCTATCGGTAGGTTGTAGTGCGATTTGGTATTAGTCTATCTTGACTATAAAATTGCACTAGTGCACTTTATGTGTATTGAGCATGACCACCTTGAGATCGTTTGGTTTATACTTACTATATAATAGAACTTCATCTTTGTTATTATGGATGTTTGTACTCTTAATCCTCATACAATAACCTCGATACGTAAGCCAGCATTTATTTCTTTGATTCATCAATATGTGAGATTTAATTATTAATTGAATATGCTTGGTGAGTTGGGAGATAGTGTTGTCTCTATGGTGAGCTGTTGATTATAGAAGGAATTTGTGTCCAAACGGAATTGGTTGATGATGTTCCCTTGAGGAGCTCATAATGATTATCATGTAAACCCTGCAGGTGGATTTATTCCGGCATGATAATAATGTTGAGTGGTACTACTCTCGGTAAATATATTTATTAATGGAGTTGTTAGTAACTTAATTAACTAATGGACATTGAATCTTAAACACGGGGAGATTGACGGGCTCATAATAAGAAGAAGCGCATAACGTAATTTGAGATTAAGGTGGCAGTGCAATAATATTTCTTTAGTGGACTAATTCATTATTATTGGACTCAAGTATAAGTTTTGGGCTAAAATTGGATGCTTAAGCCCAATGGGAGGCCCAAACCCTAATTTCTCCTCCTAGTCCCTGTTGTAACCTATAAATAGTCAATCTCAGCAGTCCGGATCCACAAGTAATTTACACCTAATACCGTGTTTGAGAGAGGAGAACCATAGACTGAGTTCGTCTTGTAGATCGTTGCCCACACAACATCAAGACATGGCTTAGGAATACAATAGAAGATCAGAAGGTCATTTCTTTGCACTGATTCAATCTCTACATCAAACCCTTGTGAAAGGTAATATGATTCTGCTCTTATACTTCCGCTGAAGTAGAATTGCATGGAACCCTAACAGTTTACGTAACCAAAATATTCAAACGCCAACATCTCGAACTTTATTTCCCCAGAAAAAGGCTGAGCAGAGATGGTTGGAGCGAAATGCTGAGTCAGTCGAATTGGTTTTGGAAGATGATGACAGTGAGGAGGACATAGTGCGAGATCCAAGCAAAACAAGGCCTAATTGAAAAAAAATACAGCAATAACAGCAGGTTTGGATTAAGGAAGTGTTTCACATTATTTGATTTAATCATGTTATATTAATTTTTGAAAAAACTACAGCAATTACAGCGTGAACTATTCCACACGTGGTTTGTTTGGAATGAATATTTTTTAAGACATGCCTCTAATAAATTTGCAGGAGTTGAATACACTACTTTCCAGACCATTACAACCTAAAATATTTTCAAAGTGCTCTTTTGTTAGGGTAAGTGCATGTACTCACCCAATTAAACTTTAGAATGTGGTATATAAGTTGCTAATTTATAAAAAAAATGCAGAGGCAATATTCTTAGTTCACAGTTTACATATAATCCATTTCACTTCATTGTTTAATGTTGATTGGCAAATAATCATCACAAACATTCCAGAATAACACAATTACTGACTTTATCAAATTTAACTTTGAATTCTATATTTACATTTCTGAGGTAAAAATTATGTTCAAAATAAAAAAGAGTTGATGAATGAAAATAAAATATACTGAAAATTCTGTTTAAATAAAAATTTTATGTATACATAAATATTATAGAAAATATTTATGAAAAATAATAAAATACATATATACAATCAATTTAAAATAAAAAATATTCTCTTCAAAACACAATCTTATACAATCAGTTAAAATAATAAATATTCTCTTCAAAACACAATCTTATACAATCAGTTAAAATAATAAATATTCTCTTTAAAGCACAATCTTCATCTTAATTTATGACCAGGTGATGGAGAGTGTTGTCTCTGGAAGTGGCAGAGTTTTCTTCGTAAATGGATATGGAGGCACCGGAAAGACATTCCTATGAAAGATGATATCGATTTTTATTATATCAAAGGGGGACATAGTATTGAACGTGGCATCAAGTGGAATTGCATCCTTACTTTTGCCAGAGGGCCAAAAAACAAACTCGAGATTTCGTATTCCATTTTCAATGTGCGAGGATTCAACGTGCAATGTAAGGCAGGGAAGTGATCTCTCCAAACTCCTTTCTATTTGCAAATTGATCATTTGAGATGAAGCGCCAATGGCCAATAAATGGTGCATTGAGGCCTTTAACAAAACCATGAAAGACATCATTCAGCTTGAAAATGGAGAAAATTCAACAAAACTCTTTAGCGGAAAAACAGTAGTTTTTGGACGAGATTTTCAACAGGTACCTAGCAATACCAAAGAGTACCAGGCAGGATGTTGTAAGAGCAATAATAAATTATTCATAAATATGAGATTAGTGTACCGTGCTAAAGCTGACGCAAAATATGCATTTGATGTCTATGGCAAGTACTAATGATGAAAATGAACTACGAGATTTCACAGATTGAATTTCAGGAATAGAAGATGGCACATTAGAATCCGTTGGTGAATACGGACAAATTTTTTTTTGTCAAATAAAATTAACGGTTCAAGTCCTAATACACTGATTTCAAAATTGTGTAATTTGTGGTTATTAGGTTTGGTTACTTTTTACTGCTTTATCAAATCTTAACTATAATTTTTAACAATAATAATTTAGCAATTGAAGTTAATGGAAGGATTCAAATTTAAAAGGATAAGTACAAAATCAAAAGACGCTTTCAACTGTATAAATCATCTGCATGAAAGTAAAAGCAGTAATTAAATGGTTATGGAGATAGTTTCATCATTTAGAGATTAAAAAAAATCGATAACACTGCCACCTGTATGGAATTTATAACATTTATTAACTACTAGATTCATAGAATGACCAATGGAAACTAACTAAACTGGTGAATATCTACTGAAACTATTGTTCTGGTTCTAATGTTGAATGGCAAGCAAACCTCCACCTGGTAGAATGATGGGAAGTCGAAATTTTTTTGCAAATCTGAAAAATTTGGTTCATGCCCCCCATTAAATTCTATTACTACAACTACACATTACACAAAAAAAACTCCCTCTATTTCGTCCTAATTATATTTGCTTCTAACACGATAATTAAAGAATATAGTATTTTAATGTATATTAGATAGTTGTAATAGAATGTTAAGAGGGTCACATGGAGATAGTTTAATCGTTTTGTGTGGGTTCCAAACACAAAAAAGAGTAATGAAACCATTAGAAACGGATCCCATATTGAAAATATATAATCAGAAGTTCGGGAGGACATAGGAAATATAAGAAAGTAAACCAATAAAAGATAACAATATTTATAATTATTTCTGTGCAAAACACATATCGGATAATTAAAAACATAAATAAAAAATAATACTGCATCAAAATTCTGACCATACCAAAACCGGACGAGACAACCTCATACATATTCATATAGATCAAACTATTAAAAATAAAATATAAATTACAATAATCCTATAATAAAATGCTTAAAAATTATTCGTAAAAAATAATTATTTCGATGCAAAACACATACGGGAAAATTATAAATATAAATAAAGAAATAATATGATAACCAAATTCAAACCACACAAAAACCGGATGAGAGAAGCTCAAACATATTCATACATAAACATAACACAATTAAAAGAAAAACAAAATAAATTATCAACGATCCTATAATAAAATGCTCACCGTGCAAGGCATGGACGTTAAAAACTAGTATATTTATAAAAAAATCAGAATTATTTTTTAGAGTAAGTTTTGTTTGGGACCATCTCACATAAGCTCTTACGTGAGACGAATAAAAAGTGATAATATCATTAATGAAAAATGATATTCAATCGATAAAAAGTCACAATGCTGAAGTGAACTATTTCTTAAACAATTTATGTTATAAATAAAAAGTGATAATATTTTATAGCTAAATTGATAATAATATTATCACTTTTTATCCATCTCACGTAACGGCTTACGTGAGACAGTCTCACACAAGTCTTTGTCTACGTTTTATTAAAAAACTAGTATTTTTAGACTTGTTTTGCAAGTCACATGCACGGTATACTTTGCAATGTAATTTTTGTAAAGTTTTTTTTTTTAAAAAAATTATGAAAACGCAAATTTTCACGTGTCGAAATAAACGTATAAACTTTGAAGATGCACTCAAGAATTAGCGTAGAATAAAATAATTGTCGTACATATATCCAAATAACATTCATGTTTTCATGTTTTTCGAAAAGATTCTTATTCTCTAATAAAAAAGAATAAAAAAAATCATCAAGTGGCATAACATTACTTGGCAAAACC
Organism: Pogostemon cablin; assembly: GCA_023678885.1. Taxonomy (NCBI): domain Eukaryota; kingdom Viridiplantae; phylum Streptophyta; class Magnoliopsida; order Lamiales; family Lamiaceae; genus Pogostemon; species Pogostemon cablin. The sequence goes on along the minus strand of CM043008.1, from coordinate 7,660,744 downwards.
AACAGTAATAAACCATGATGTACAGTAAAATTAAAATCAAAATGATTAAGCCTCGGAAATATATATGCTCGTTCAACTCTTACATCAAATGTTTTCGTAATTCTTTCATGGTAAACTTTTAGATTTTCTTGATTGAATTTTGAGTTTCTTCTTGAAGTGTTTATGGAGATTGATGGTGTACTCTTTATTGACAACCTCCTTCTTCCACACTTTGCTATCTTTCTCCACTACTATTCCCATTAAAAATAAATAAAAATAAAAATAAATAAATAAATAAATTGCAGAATATAGACTGAATTTAAATATAGGAAAATCATCATCACATACCAAAATTGATACATCTTGATAATTAATCCAATTGTGTATAAAGAGGAAATACAAAACAGAGTGATAAGAGAGAGATGGTATTTGATATTTACCGTAAACCATTCTAATTATTTGATGAGGGGTATAGTAGAAAGTGTACTCCCTGAATAATCGATGACAATGATTTACTACTGTACCGTAAACCATTCTAATTCCTTGACGAGAACTATAGTAGAAAGTGTACTCCCCCAATAATCGATGACAATGATTTACTACCATTTGTTACCAACTTTTTTTTTCTTCTTTGGTTCAAAAAGACACCACTACTCATTTTATATTGATTGTTTTCTCTTTTCAACTTCCTAATTATATCATAAATGACTTTATGAATCATTGATTTGAAGTTAAAAAGTTATATACTTAAGTTATAATTAAATATAATTCATCCTATAATTAATGTTAACGAGATAATTATAAATATAAGTAATAGCTTAACAATTAATATAAATTAATTAATGGGTCAAACTGTATTGAAATATTATTAAACGATACATCCGTTTTAGAAAATTACTGATAAATATAAAATTATATTTTGTTTTACCCATTATATTCATCTGCATATTAGTGTGCATTGTTAAAAGAGAAACAAAAATACGCAATTAAATATTCATACTAATGTATATTAGTATGCATTGTTGGGAGAAAGAGAAACAAAAATCAGCTATTAAATATCCATACTAATTTACATTAGTGTGGATTAATATACATTAGTGTGCATTGTAAAAAATACGCGATTGCATATACAATAGTGTGTAATCTCTTTGATTTTAGTGTGAGATTGAATTTCTATAAACAAATATTGATCACCGCAGGTTTATGAGAGAATGAGAGAGAGCGGTTGTTGCCGTGACAAATCTGCGTTTGCTATTTTTATGTGACTTTAGTGCTATTACTGTTCAATTAAAGTATTGATGGTTGGAGGTATAAGGAATAGGGAGCGTTGTTGTCGTTAGAGAAATAAGTGTTAGCTATAATTATCTGATTTAATGCACATTAATGTTCAACCAAAGTATTGTTAAGTACATATATTGAATATTAATCGTGAATAAAGTTAATGCTTGAAAAAATAAAAGACGATATATATTCATCAGTATTATATTAGATTAATGTATCTAGTAGAAATTATGCTATATATTTACGTGTACTTATCAATAATAATCCCTTAAATATTTATATCATAGGTAAAATTATAAATAATAAAAAATATTCCATAAAGAATTAAAGTCCTTTAAAAAAAGCAAAATAATTAATTATTTAAAAAATATCATATTAATAAATTACAATAATTTTTATAATTAATTGTTATAAAATTAAAAAAGTTCATGTATTTCATGTGTATTATTTATTATAGAGATTAAGAGGGGAGTTAAAAGAGTCCATAATGATGACATAATTAATAACAAACTAAAATAAAAAATATTAAAAAGGTTAGAATTAATATTACTTTTTATCTTATCTTAATATATTAATAACAAACTAAATTAATATTACTTTTTATCTTATCTTAATATATTAAAAGTAGCTAGCATTTGAGAAATTTTTTTTTCTAATTTTATTCATACCTAATCTTCTTTAATACTCCGTCCGTCCACCAAAAGGGTGGCAAAATTTTTTGGCAAGTATATTAAGGGATATAATATTTAATGTGTAGATGAAGAGAGAAAATAATATTTTAATATAAAGTGGGTAAGTGTATTAGTGTGGTGTGTGGGTCCCATTATATATATTAATTGTTTTGTGTGGGTCCCTTTTGTTAAAAAGGGAAATGCACCTCTTGTGTTGGGACGGACGAAAATGGTAAATGCACTCATTGTGGTGAGACGGAGAGAGTATATCTTTAACCTCCCACATATTAATGATATAAACTCCCTCCGTCCCATAAAGAAGTTCAGAGTTGCATAAAAATTTGGTTATATTAAAAAAAGGTAAGTGAATAAATAAAATAAAATAAAATATGAATCTAAATTTTTTGGATCAATAATACATCTGTATAAGACTAAATATGTAACGTTGAAGTTTTATCGCATCAAGTTTGCAAAGATTTAATTGTCAAATAAAAAATAAAATAATAATAAATAAGTAAATAAATGAATAAATAAAATAAAAGAATTATAAGTATATATTCATGTTTTATTTTATTTTTTTTTCAACTTGTCTTTTTTGAATTTATTAATAATTTGGCAACATTAAAAAAAATAATAAGTAAATAAATTAAAAAATAAAATAAAGAGTCACACTGTGCACATGTTCACATAGATAATATGAACCGTTAGATTAGATTCTTTTTTAATCCTAACCACTAAATAAAATAAAATAATTAATAAAAATTTTAATAACCACCCACTGCTCCTTAACATTTACCATTTAAACCCTCAAGTGCACCGATGCTGGTGAACCCTAGAATAACCCTAAAATAAAATATGAATCTAAAATTTTGAAACTAATAATGGAGCTGTATGTGACTAAATATGCAAAGGTCAAATTTTATGGGACCAAGTTTGCAAAGAAATAATCATTTGGGACTAAAAGTGAAAGTATTGGGACCATTTTAAAGAGGTTATGTGTCCAACGGGACCAAAAGTGCAAAATTCTCGTGTCATTTCCAATCAGAATATGTCGTTTAATTTTGTATTTTTTATTATATCTATTTATTTATCCATTGTTCATCTTTGGTGATTACATCCCGGAAAAGATTTGTTTTCTGGGTTGATGAATCCATATGTAATTTTATTAGTCAAATTCCTTTGTTTTCTATGTAATTTTCATATTATTGAATAACATATATTATAAATAAAAAATGTTCAAATAATTAAATAATCAGTCATGTGAAATAATAGTCGAAAAGTGTAAGAGATTTGTGAATCTCAAGATTCATGACTAATAAAAAAAATATTAAATTAATAATAATTTGTTAAAATAATACATTTAAAAATATATAAAAATGTAAATGTCTCTAAAATTATTTAAATAATGATAATAATATAATTATTAAATTTATATTAAAATTTTGTTTATATTGTTAATTAAATTAAGAATGTAATAAGGAGGAATATTAGAATACTTACATAAGAATAAAATAAAAAAGATAAAAAATAGATTTTACAATGACTCCTCAAATACATGATAATTATTTCTCTGTTTTTATCTCTAACAATATATTAAATCTGAGAACTTTATAATTCTTAATAATAATTAATTATAAAAATTATTGTATTTTAATTAATATAAAATTTTATGAATAATTAATTACCTATGTGTTTTTTCATAAGTAATTGATACAAGGTACTTATTATAGTACTAGTGTTTAAAATGTGCGGTGCACGTTTCATACATGTCACACTTTGTAATATGATTATTTTATATAATTTATAGCCAAAAAATGGTGCAGGTTTGAATCTCCAGTTAAAATTTATTTGAAAATAAATTAGTGAATTAGTTAATGTTTTTATTACATTGTGATAAATTTTAAAAGTTATGTCATGCATAATACACATGTATAGCCTCATTTAATTAATCAGAAACATTTAGAAGAGGGAGAGAAAGAGAAAGACATGATTAATATGGAGATAGAGGACATCAATTTAGAAAGAATGATAATTAAAATTTGTTTAAGCAATGTGTAACAATGAGGCATATAAACTCACATAATTAATTAACTCAAAATAAATTATGTTCAGCTCAGTTATCTGAATTATAGGTTGCTCTATAATTGGTGTGTCAATTAGGTTCCAAAGCTCTAACAATGAAGTCATAAGGTCTTACATTTAGAGATGCAACATTCAATAACTAATTAATTCATCAAAATGTTATTTTCAATGCTTCTTTTAAATGCGTTCATTTGCTTTGTATTTTTCTTAAATAACTACAATTTTGCCTTCTGATGAATGTATATATAATGATTACCTTAAAACATACCTGCCCACTCTTGTGATAATACGTATGTGTGATTCATCATTCGATTTGTAACAAAATATCTTGAGAAGGTTGTATATACCTCTTTGAAAACTTTATGCTTGTATTCCTTTTACCACATCCTAACACAGACGTTCGAGTAAACAATATGCCCTGAGTTGAGTGAATTATCATAGATGAAACACCGACAGACAAACACACGCAATTAGATTTCCGAATTCAAATTCTTTAGAGCAACTTTTTTATTTTTCTTTATTACACCCTTTAAAAAAAACTACATTATGCTCTCAAAATCAATAATGTAACAATCAAGCGACTTTTTTTAAACATGAAATAGTAACAATGAATGCTCAAATAAACAGAAGTAGCAACTACATGATTTTGACTTCTATCTTCTTAGAAAATTAATATTTCATTATTTGACTGCAAAAATCTCATATGTCAATGAACTCAATAAACATTTGTTTTCAGATAATATATGTTCAACGTCTAATGAACTGAAATGAAATTGGTGCAAGAGATTTTAATCAAGGGATGATAAAGAGTACCCGAGTTGTTGTAAGAGGTCTTTTAGGCTATATAGAAATATACATGCCACTCTTCTACACAGCACAAGATTTTTGTTCATCGTAATGTAAGGACATCATTAAGATGTTAATAAAAATTTTCAATTAGTCACACAAGAACGAAAGATTTCTTCCTTTCTTTTTTCTTGTGCATGAATAAGTGAGTGTATGATTGAAAGAGAGACACCTGGAAATGACTGAACACAATATTTAAATCCTCAAGATACTCTGCTCGACCTGTTGAAATAAAAGCAACTTCCACTGGGTAAAAAAGGATAGGGTATAATTTGAAAATAAAAGTTATAACAATGGCGATAACATACAACCAACAAATATCAAGAGTGAGGATGCAGTAACTAACTCAAAGGATCTATCAGGTACATAAAATTGTATTCTTATTTGTTCTCTCTTTCTCAGAAATAAACAATCTTTGGACTAACAAAATTAAGGATAAAGCCACTAAAATTACTATGTGCTTGCATGGCAAAACAATAGTGTTGTTGACCTCTATTAAACAAATGATACATTCTTTTCTAGAATCCTTCTTATATATATCTGGATCACTTGTCGATGGCAAACGTTTTAAGAAGAGAGATTACATCAGAAAGATTTTTAGAATGAATAGTACTCCCCACGACACAATGTTAAGATCAAGCATAATAAAATTGCTATTTTAAGAAGACTTATCGATAGCCATATCTAGCTACTTTTGGATCACGCTTTGGGTTCAAAATAAAGATATTATATGCATCTTCTAATTGTAAATACTCCACAAGGCTCCTGAAGACAACACTGATCATATCAACATCAACTTGCCAAGAACCTATAGCATCATCCCTTTGAAGAGAAGCACATGACAATTATAAACAATGAAAATAGACCATTTTTTTAAAATGGCATCACATCTTCACTTAATTCCAGGGCATTGCATACCTGGTACTCGATATAACCTCTCTGCGGCCCAGAACATCAATAGCTCTCTCAAATATGGACGTGTTAGCAACATTGCCTACATTGATCTAGGTAACTTCCAGAGCTTCCATGTAAAAAGCTCGAGCAGGTATTGTCCCCATCAAGGAAGTGCAGAAACCGTGGTAGAACCTCCGGCAACCCTCGAATTTTAAAATTGAATTTCGCCATTTTAAAATAGGAAACATCGTTCAACATCACTTGCTGCCGCGTTTTCTGTTGGTTGGGTGTCAATCAAAGTCCCACATTGGTTAGAAGTGGGGATGGCGATGTGTTTATAATTGAGGGATGAACTCTCCCTAGCATGAGATCTTTTGGGCGTGATGCCCAGAGTGGTAAAATCGTGCGGGCCAGTGGGCGGCCAAAAGCGGACAATATCATGCTAGTGGATTGAGTTGGCCCAACTCCCTGGGGATAAACCCAATAAGTGGTATTAGAGTCAGGCCCCAGACTTAACCGGCCCAGCCCGGGGTTGGTGGATGTCCGGACCTCAAACTGGATGGTCTAGCTGCGGGACTATGTTTGAGGGGGAAATGTTGGTTGAGTGTCAACCAAAGTCCCACATCAGTTAGAAGAGGGGATGGCGATGGGTTTATAATTAAGGGATGAACTCTCCTTAGTATGAGGCCTTTTAGGTGTGATACCCAGAGTGGTAAAACTGTGTGGGCCAGTGGGCGGCCCAAAGCGTACAATATCATGCTAGTGGATTGAGTGGACCCAGCTCCCTGGGGATAAACCCTACAAGTGGTATCAGAGCCAGACCCATGACATAACCTGCCCAGCCCGGGGTTGATGGGATGTTCAGACCTCAAACTGGATGGTCTAGCTGCGGGACTTTGTTTGAGGGGGAAATGTTGGTTGGGTGTCAACCAAAGTCCCACAGCGGTTAGAAGTGGGGAAGGCAGTGGGTTTATAAATAAGGGATGGACTCTCCCTAGCATGAGGTCTTTTGGGTGTGAAGCCAGAGTAAAACCGTGCGGGCCAGTGGATGACCCAAAGCGAACGATATCATGCTAGTGGATTGAGTGGGCCCGGCTCCCTGGGCAGATAAACCCAACAAGTAGTATCAGAGCTAGGCCCCAGCTTAACCGGCCCGGCCCTGGGTTGGTGGGATGTTCGGACCTCAAACTGGATGGTCTAGCTGCGGAACTTTGTTTGAGGGAGAAATGTTGGTTGGGTGTACCAAGGAAATGTAAATGAGACTCTCCAAAGAGAATGACCAAGGAAGATCGGTTCGTGTGATTCTTCAACCGAAGAGCCCCATCTAGATAAAGATTAGCATTCGACCCTCCAAGAAATGTCATAAGAAAAGAAATGCGAAACGCCTGCTCCTCAGACTGATTTACCTCAGGTAGCTGCACGCTAGCCTTCTAAAGAGCTAGTCCCAAAGCGCCTTCTATTCGCAAGTAGCAACAGAACTTTTCTTCCCTATTAGTCTATGAACTATGGATGCTACTAACTAGCAACGTATAGAGGTAAGCTACTAACCTTACGGATGATAGATATTCTTTACTGTCACTTTATATGTATTCAAACTTCATTCCTCAACAGTCTGGCAACTTCTTATAAGAAGGAATCAAAAAATGTATGTTTCCTTTCGCCTGGAGCTAGGGTAAAAGATCAGTCCAAGCTAGGATCCACGCTCAAGTCACCGGTAGTAGCAATTGGGAAGGATGTTGTCGCAGTCAAGACTTCGGATCTTAGTGCACTATTTCCTTTTTCCACACTTGTTAGAAAACCCGTGTTTTTGGCATAAACCAGGAAGAAAATAAATAAGAAATGAAAAAAGTTATCTCCATATAACTGCAAAACCTATAAAATGCTAAGGTTGATTGGCTTTTTGACATGACTTCACATGAAAAGTGGAAAAAATGGGACTACTTTGGCATCTATATCCGCCTCAAAGTTTGAAAAAAATTGTCAAGTTCTGACCAGAAATTTAATTTCTCACTTTTCCATATAGAGGAGATAACAAGTTTCCAAATTGTCAATAGTATTGATCAGTTTTTTGTCATGAGTCAATTTTACACCTATATGCAACGAAATGAGCTAAGGCTAAGCTACGCCAGAATCCCTTGTATGTTCATTAGAAAGCATAAGGGAAAGGCACACATGCACGATGATCGATTGTATACCGACGATGTCTCTGGCCCAGTGGAAAAGGTAGTGGAAGGATCGGCTGAAGCCGGAGTAGTGTCAGTCGAGTAATCTGACCAAGGGGAGTAGGGCTGATCAAGAATCACCCGTAATAGGCGCAGCAGCTGGCTTTCCTTTTGAAGCAATTTTCGGAGTTGAAAGAAGGCAATTCGTAAGAGAAGTAAACAGGTTTGATTGCAGTTATTTCCTGAGTGGGATAGCATTAGTTGACCAAGGGACAGACCAACCGTATATTTATATACGAGTAAGTTCGGCTTATGCGATCAAGTCCGTAAAGGCTTCGTAAGAATATGCCCCTCTGGTTTAAGTAAAGTCACTGGATCAAGCACCTGGTAATAGCGTCTAAGCTAGAAGAATCCCAACGAACGAATGGGCTTACGTCCTAGCAACGCTAGCAAGGTAGGGGTTAGCTCAAAGGCTCGATAAGGATGCCACACCTGTTTATGTTCTATAATCAGACGAAGCACCAAAAGCGGATTTGGCAGTTTAAGAAAAGTATATTATATAGAGGGATGGGCCATAGGCAAATCTATAATGAGAGGTAACAGCAGTCTTTGCATTCGAAGAAGAAAAGGAAGGACATAGAGAAGAAGACCTATCCCCAAAGGTAGTTTCACAAGTCCATGGACGGGCTCTAAGGCTGTTTCTGCTGAAGCTTTCCATGCATATGAGATTGATTTCTTCGAAGTTGAGTAAGAGGCACCTGGAAAGGAGGTTGTTTATGCCAAGTGGACGAACTGGATGGGAATGAGTAAGAGAACAAGGTGGAAAAAGAAAGAGATGACTCACGAGTTCACGATACGATAGAAGGGATCCGATCCCGCCCGCAGTCAAGGCAGTGTAGAGAGAAACCCCAAAACTAGAAATAATAGAGGGAAATCCTTCATTGAAGGTAGCATCCGTTTGTCCTATTCGAATAAAAGCTTAGGGAAGAATTCGTCCAAAAATGCCATTAGAGCTAGAAGCACGGTCGGTCTGGCTCGAAAGCGGTAAGCTTCACCTAAAGGACACCATACAAGAGGAAGTCTAAAGTGCGATATATCGCTTGAAGGAAAGAGGCCCCAGTTGAAGTGAGAAAAAACAGAACCAGCAGTCTCAGGAAAGTCTGAAAGCAAGAGAGAGAAAGAAAGTGAAGCCGAACCGGCGGGGGTATGCGTAAGGACTGCGTCTGGTGTGGTGTCCCCTACGGAAACAGGAAAGGAAGTTGAACTATCACCCGTGGAGTAGGCAGTTGAAGCTTTAGGTGTTAGTGCAGTTAAGACAACAAAAGCAAACTCATCAACAAGAAGAAAGACAGTCTTAAAACAAGGAAGAAAACAGGGGAACGAACGAGTATCCATATCTATAGAAAGAATGGTTGTACACACCCATGGCACACTTGCACTATTAGTACGTAGAAGGAAGGCTCAAAGGCAAGTCAGCGGTAAGGTATCTAGAATGATATATTCTCTCCGACAAAAAGACGATCTTTTCATGCTTGAAATGGAAAGAGAGAAGGAGCCCTATCAGTCCCCTAAAAACAAGATTTTCCTTAGTCTAATCGGGCCGCTTGAATCAAAGCTTCAATAAGCGCGGGTTCTTTCCCTAACAACTATAGGTCTGGCAAAACAAGGTCTCGCACTAGAAAGCGCTAAGGCTCATTATGTTTCTGCTTTCAAGTCTCTTGAGAAAGTAGTTCACCTTATAGCAAGGTGATTCGTGACTCCTTTTTCTCGCCCCAACCACTGTCATGTCCCGCTACGCTAGTTAGACTGTGCTTTCCTTCCTTGACCTAAGAAAGAAGGCTAGTCACTTCCCTTATTCATTTGGTCTTTTTCTATCGAGTAGTTACTCTTGGCCTCTTTCTGTCCTGACTCGGAAATGAGCCCATTGATTCACCTATCTGAAGCTGAAGGAATGAAAGTATTAGAGTCTTGATCACATGCTTAACCTGAAACCTCTCAAGCCAGGGAAAGATTGAATGATAGATTCTATTGATGGGATGTAGCGGAAGTCGCTAGACTGTTGGTCTATTCCCAGTGGACTGACAGAGCGAGCTGTAGGGGAATCCCAAAAAGTCTATTTGGAAAGGGCGTTTAGCAGCTTCTTCGATAGCTTTTACGAATTTCTATTGATGGACTAGTGGGCTATTTAATAGAGCCTCTTCTATCTAAGCTTGAGCCTGAAGCGAGTGAACATCGTCCTTCATTTCATACCTCAGTCTGGTGCCTATTGCTTTGGGTTCTAGCCCTATAACCCTTCGACTTCAGAATGATTTAAAGAAAGATCTCCGCTCTCCTTCTTTGGCAGTAGATACGCTAACTTAAAGAATGATGAGACAACGTCATCGATCAAAGGATGAGCGGCATTGACCTCTGCTTTCCTTTAAGTTCCTGGAGGGTTACGAACTTCCAAACCTTACTCTAGAGCTCTAGAGGGATCTCGCACATCGTCTTCAGAAGCCCTAGTTTCAAAGGTGTCAGACCCCCTTTCTTTGCCTACCGCGTAGATCTATGCTCTCTCTTTCTCTCTTTTTCGGGAACACCTGATCTAAGGCAAAACATAATATTTTCATTATTCGTATGTTGGGAGTACGCATTCCCTGATCAATATACCAGGAGCAACTGCTTTAACACTGGCCCACCTGCCTAGGATCTCTCCGTTGGTATGGACTATCCATTTGTCTATTCTTCATCAGCAGCTTCTTAATCGATTGAAATCCATATTCTCGAATTGTGCGAAAAGCAACTCATCTGAGTGATTGTACACATCCAGGGATCCCTTCAAAACAAAACTTCTACTAGCTTAAACGCATGCTCTGCAAGACCTTGACTTTACTTTTTATGAACCTCTATTTTATTATGAAACTGGAAAGGTTTCTTAGGCAAGTGAGCGAGTGGTAGGGCAGAACTTGTCCAATATAGTATGTGAGTTCTACATGACTTAAGAAGTAGTGATGGAAAAATGCTAGCCTGAAGTACGAAATCCTAAATGGGTTGAAAGATTACCAGAATTGGAAGGGTTAACTTATTTTGTATATAAGCAGTCAAAGAAGATCGGATGGAATCTAGCCTGATAAACAGGCAATGGGATAAAGAAACCTCGATCTATTATATGGTGAGTAAAGCGCGTCTTGCGAGTCAAGAGAGGGATCGAGAAAGCACCGCCCACAGAGCTTAGCCATGTGTAGTCTGAAATGGGCTCGCGAAGCCGGTCCCCGGTGTCTAAGATCCTTTATTGACTTGTTTGGGACATTTCCGGGGTGATATAAAAGTGGTAAGTGTTAGATGTAACAATTATTGTCTTAGCTGTGGTTGTGACATAACTTCTTCTCTGACTCATTCAACTATAGTATCTTCTAACTGACTTGGACTATTCTCCTCTGTAACTCGGTGGTACACACGTGTTTGCCATGGCCATGGGCTTTTCTCTATTGGTGTCTCCCTTGAGACTTCTCTTTCACGTGGTGACTCGGGTTCCTCGGCATCTTCTGAACTTAGTTTCACTTCTTTATATTGCTCCCCAATCTCTCTTGGAGTTTTTTTTCTATCTGCTTAGAATCGGGAAATGCCATCTATTTAGGTGCCCACCAAGATGATGACTCATCAAAGATGACATTTCGAGACAGAGAGCACCGACAGGTTGTTGGGTTACAACCTTTCTTTTTATCCTCAACTCATATTCCACAAAGATGCCGCTCAAGGTGCCCTTGGGAGCTTCGACTTTTTTCCATCCTCTAAGAGAGCTAATAGGTAAAGTATGTATCTGTAGTCCAGGAAGTCAGACATGAAGGAGTACTAAACCCATTCGCAAAGAAGACGGATAGTACCTAGTGAGTTCTCAGAAATTCCTATTGGAAGCTACTTGTTGGCTTTGACCGAAGAAGACCTTTCTCTACTGAGTTTGGTAGTACCTATAACCAGAACTAGGTCTTAGAGTCTGATCATCAAACTTCTTTAGCTTAAGAATCAAGTATCTGGTACAACCTCTTCCACCGCGGATTCAGAGTATGCCTCTCCTTTTGGACCGAGGGTGACTGGTACATAGGAGACTAAAGATCTATTTAAAACATACGAATCAGATCGAAATAGACTACATTAGATGGCAGAAAGTGGGAACACAGGACTGAACCTTCTTTGCTGGGTGTTGAGGTATTCCCACGCCTGCTGGTCTCGGCACTATTTCTATCTCAACATAAATAGATTCGTGAGCTGCTTGAACGTACTCAAATGACTGGTGACAAATAAGTCAGCACACCTCTTCCTACCCTCTTCTTCATGATGGGTCTGCACCGGCTAATGCCACTTCATTTCGTAGCCCCCTTGGCGTAGCCTACGCAGTCAACAAACTCTCTACTGAAAGAAATAACCAGAATGCAAAAACTCTTTGCATTCAGAGCCCCGAGAGTAAATGATTGAACCGTAGGCCTAATCAAATGCATGAAACCAGGCTCAAGTGGATTCACCTTCAGAGGCGGTTTATTCCATAAAAATCTTTCCTTTAGCATGAAAGGATGTCTGTCGGCCGAAAGCGGAAGGAAGGCTGGGGGTTCGGAGGCTTTGGGATTGCAATCTTGCTGCGCTACTTTAGCATGGATGGAAAAAAATTTCCAATAAACCTTGCTTATGGGTCAATTGAATCCGGGAACACTACACTACATTCGCGGGAACACCTTCTGGGATATACATCCATCCTACCACACCTCCAATATTTGGAGATCGATACTCTCAATCAGAGACGTTCTGAAAAGGTATATCAGATCCATCATCGGGGATGGCTCGAATACTAACATTTGGAGCGATATTTGAAAGGGAAGCTTGATCGATCTATTCGGAGAGAGAGTGATCTACCTACGATTCTGGCTCATCCGAAACTCGAGTCCAGTAGACGGAAAATGTGGTTTCCAGAGTATCATCCTAGAAAATCGAATTTGAACAAGGTCCCGATCAGGGTCAAACTACCCTTCTTTTCCCTTTTTGGGAAAGAAAGAATATGATAGTAGTCCTCCAGGAAAGCATATAATAAAGAAAACAGTAATATTCAAAAGCATCTGTCATAGAAAATCTTACCCTCAGGCTATCTCGTATCTAGAACCCTTCCAGGAAGAGAATTAGCCTTAAGAGGAAGAATTCTCTATAGCCCTAAAAGGGATGACTAATGGTCCGGAAAGCATAGAGGTATAGGAGAACAAAGTGCAAACACCTTCTTTATTTTATTGCCAGATGGATTAAGTCAGATAATCTTATTTACACTAGGGGATTCAACCCCAACTTATTTTATATATGTGGTAAACCATTCCCCTAGCTGGCCTACGGAAGGTTACAAGATGGCCTACCAATACATCTTAAAAAAAGCACTTTTTTTTTCAATCGCTTTGGATCAAAAGGATATTCTTAAAGAAAGTCTTTCCCCTTACTAAATCAAATAGGACTGAAATAGACAACAAGACAAAGCATTTTTATTAAACTGGCTGATACAGGTTAAGAGCATAAAGATATTAACAGCGGATATGCTACTAATAAGTAAGAACCCATCTGCGACAACATAAGTAATATATATAGTAAGACCTCCTCTTCTTTGATTCCGTGCATGAGTAAGTACCCGTAAGAGGTCGAGAAAGCTCGTATTCTTTTAATGTTGTTGGTATTCGTAAGGGTACTATGCAACGTCTTCTTTTTTTTTATCTTCATCTATTCCATTATTCGAAGTACGAGTGCTCAATTCAGATTTGATATCTGGGCTTTCTCCTACTTTAGAGGGATAATTACTAGTTCTTTAATTCTAAGTAGTTTCAGATTCCTATTCTTAGTCCTCTACTGGAACTCTTTCATTGGTTGTAGTGTAATTAACTGCAACTAGAGCTAGTAGGGATGACGATGAGTTTATAAATGAGGGATGGACTCTCCCTAGCATGAGGCCTTTTGGGTGTGAAGCCCAAAGAGCAAAACTGTGTGGGCCAGTGGGCGACCCAAAGTGGACAATATCATGCTAGTGGGTTGAGTGAGCCCGGCTCCCTGGGCGGATAAACCCTAACAAGTGGGTTAGAGCAAGGCCCTAAAACTTAACCGGCCCAGTTCGGGATTGGTGGGATGTTCGGACCTCAAAATGGATGGTCTAGCTGCGGGGCTTTGTTTGAGGGGGAAATGTTGGTTGGGTGTCAACCAAAGTCCCACATCGGTTAGAAGTGGGGATGACGATGAGTTTATAATTGATGGATGAACTCTCCCTAGCATGAGGCCTTTGGGCGTGATGCCCAGAGTGGTAAAATAATGCGGGCTAGTGGGCAGCCCAAAGCGGACAATATCGTGCTAATGGATTGAGTAGGCCCGGTTCCCTGGGCGGATAAACCCAATATTTTCAACACCGTGATCGTGTAAAGTGTGCCTTAGACGCCGAAAAATAGGGTGGCTCTGAGGCCGGAAAATAGGGTCGCTCCGAGGAAGAAAAACTTGGATTTATCGAGCATCTACCCATCTATAGCAGCTGGAAGATGCATTTCAGATGTGGAATCATCCTCTGCAACACTTGAACTCATCTTCGCCATTTTGCTTCAAGTGACAACCGTCTCTAGAAAAAAAGAAAAAGAAAAAAGAAAGGGGTAAATCTATAATCTAAGTCAATTAACCCACAAAAAAAACACTCAATACTCTCTTCACAATTTCATCAAGGCACCTTTTGAAACTCCTCATCAATAGCAACAACTCGAGATGCATAAAGTAACAGAACAACACATTTCTTTTTAAATAAGAATCAATCGATCATGATATGAAAAGAAAACTACAAATAATCAAACAATTAATTAATTTGAAAAGGACAAATATTTTTCTTAAAGTACCTTACTCGAGCCTGAAAAAACAACTAAATGGTCCAAAGTGATGAATAAAAAGTCAATTGGATTTAACCAAATATGAGAAAATTAATAAAATTATTTACAGTATGCCATGTGAAAAGTGATACGAAGTGCATACCAGACTTGGTGGTCCATGCCACCGGAAGATCAAGCTTCAAAGCGGATGAGCAAAATAAGCCATCAATTTCACCACAATTGAAGTCTCCATTTTCCTTACCAGTAGTGCTCTTTAACAATGCCATCGCAACCCCCTTTATCATCGATAATACCCAACCTCTCACTGCTCATTCACATTGAACCTCCAAAGCACCATCACTGGCATTCTCCATGGTCGAACAATCAAGATAGATGACTTCTTGAGCCGTGTTGGAATTGCTGAAGGTCACGTTCTCTCTTCCTTTTTTTTTCTCCTTTTCTTTTTCTCTCTTCCGCTATCCTGCTTCTCCTCTTATCTCTTCCTAATATCATTCTTCCAACGCCGTGCAATGAAGATTCCGATTTCAAATCATGTGAGTTGTCATGGTAATAAGGAGATTCGTATGAAGGCGAGTTGAAGGAAGATTAAAAGATTGATCGAATATATTTTACAAAGTAAAATTAATTAAATAACATAATTAAAATTTTTGTATATCTTATCTTATCTTAATATATTAAAAGTGTGAAAGGGTTAAGTAATTTTTTTAGATAATTATATCCCTACTATATTTTATTATCTATATATTTTCCATCTACTTAATATTATTATTAATTAACTCTAAAAGAAACATTTTTTAAAGACAATGACTAGGTTGGGCCAGTCTTATTTTTGAGGGTGAGTATTGTGCGAGATCGTCTCACGGATCATCTTATGTGAGACAGATCATCCATCAGTCAATTAAAAAAATATAATAAATAAAAAATAATAAAAGTCGTTGTTGTGGCCGATCACTTGCAAGCTTTTCGCTCTCCATTCGCGAACATCAGTAAATCACTATGCAATTAATTTAGGGAATATTTTTTGCTTTTCTTTATTCATTTTAAAATTAATGATTTTATTAATTATTAAAATTACAGTAATACTTAAATTTAATGTGATCATAATATTAAAAAAATTGTACTCCCTACGTCTCATCATTATAGTTACGTTTCCTTTGTATTTACAAAGGAAACGTAACTATAATGATGAGACGGAGGGAGTAAATAACAGTGAAAAATTCAAAAGTGATACTTATTATAAAAAAAATGTGATACACTTGTTATTAAATTATTTCAATAACATTTTATAAATTAAAAAGTGATAATATCTTTAATAAAAAGTACTCCCTCCGTCACAGTGAAATGCGAACATTACTTTATTATAAACATTAGATAAATATTCGCATTTCACTAAGACGGAGGGAGTAATATATAAATAAAAATGAAAAAGTGATACTGCACTAATCAAATTATTTCACAAATAATTTGTAAGAAAGACAAAAAGTGATAATATTTTCAATGAAAAGTGATACTTAGTTAAGGAAAAGTAATACACATTAAACTATTTTAATAAAAATTTTAGAATAGATGAAAAGTGATAACATTTTTCATAAAAATGATAAATGACCAATTAAATTATTTAATAAATAAAGACGGATAAAAAACGATAACATTTTTAATGAAAAGTGATATCTAATCAAAGAAAAATGACAAATATCCAATTAAATTATGTAATGAATATATTTTAGCGAAAATAAAAAAGTATAATATTTTTAATAAAAACTGATATCTAATAAAAGAAAAGTGGTAACATTCAAATGAAAATTTTCATGAACTATTAATATAATAAATTATATACTCCATTTTAATATGATTTACATTATTGTTTTCTAAAAAAATAATATAAATGTAATAAATAATTATTCTAATAAATTATAATAAAATAAGATATAACGAAACCTTAAAAAAAGAGTAGGTCTTGCGTGAGACCGTCTCACATGAGACCATTTTTCACTTTCTAAAATATTTATCACTTTCGCTATAAATTATTATCAGTTTCGCTATACAATATTATCACTTTTTATTTATACTATAAATTATTAATGAAAAAAACATTATCACTTTTCATTGA
Source organism: Pogostemon cablin (assembly GCA_023678885.1). Taxonomy (NCBI): domain Eukaryota; kingdom Viridiplantae; phylum Streptophyta; class Magnoliopsida; order Lamiales; family Lamiaceae; genus Pogostemon; species Pogostemon cablin. The sequence goes on along the minus strand of CM043008.1, from coordinate 7,643,859 downwards.
GTTATTATCACTTCCCTATATAAAAGTTATCACTTTCTGGCCGTCTCACAAAAGTCTTTGCCAAAAAAAAGTAAAAAAAAAACTTGAATTAATTTAGTTGAGTGCTTCTCGTGTATTTGGCTTAGCATATAAGCCGTAAGCGGTACTAGGTTGGCTAAGGATCTGCGACTTCCTATTTCGATTATATTTGACCCGTCTCGCAGAATGTAATTCGTGAGACGGTCTCGTCTTTGCCTATTTTTCAAATTCATGAAACCGAGTATTTTAATTTAAAATGGGTTAAATAGAAAAAATACGGGATCTGACTTCAATTATTGAATTGGGTCCCCACACCCCTTATTATCCTTGAATTGGGAATTTGAGCAGCTCATTTTCCTTGAATTGAGCATTTGAGTGTGGTGGGTAGAGATGGCAACGGGTAGGGTACCTGTTTATTTTGGGGTATTCGTACTCGTATTCAATTAAAAAATAACTATTTATATCCGTATCCGTTCTGTTTAAAAAATTTATTATGGTACCCGTATCAGTCCCATAACCGTTTATCAATAGCCGCGGGTACCCATACCCTTTTAATATTCATTTATTTTATATATATTTAAATGTTTTTATTGTCTAAATAAGTATAATAATAAAAATGTACATAATTATTAATTAAATATAAAATAAATATAATATAAATTGTATTATTTTAAATAAATATTTAATAAATATAATTAAATTTTATAATCGGGGTACATAACTATTAATTAAATATATAAAATATTTTATCATATATAAATTATATAATATATATTAAATTTTATAAAAATATATATTTATAATCGGGGTACCCGCGGGTATTTGAGACATTACCCGTACCCATCCCAAACCCTAATGGTATATTTCACAACTAACCGTACCCATTTCAAATTCGTTTACAACTACCCGTACCCTACCCATTAGGGTTCGGGTAGACCGAGTTCCCGAAAATACTCGTCTCATTGCCATCCCTAGTTGAGGGTGATTTGAACCTTGGAAATCACCTTGGAGATGCAGGCAGTCATGTAGAAGACGGAGATAGAAGTGAAGGTTCTTGATTTTAGCCTTAGAGAGCATGGATTTATGGATTTGAGAGGCAGAGAAAGGAGGTACCGCATTGTTGGCGTTTGGATATTTAGGTTAGCGTGAACCATTAGGGTTCTATATAATTTTACTGTAGCGGAAGCATAAGAGAAGAATTGAATTACCTTTCACCGGGTTTGATGTAGCGGTTGAACAGTAAGAACAAACGACCTTCTGATCTTCTATTATATTCCTAAGCCACGTCTTGATGTTGTGTGGGCAACGATTACCAAGATGAACTCAATTTGCAATTCTCCTCAAATTCATGATTTTATGCGTGTTTATGTGTTTACCGGACTGCTGAGATTGACTATTTATAGGCTACAATAGGGATCAGGAGGAGAAATTAGGGTTTGGGCCTCCTATTGGGCTTAACATCCAAGTTTAGCCCAAAACTTATACTTAAGTCCAGTAATAATAAATCAGTCTGCTAAAGATATATTATTGCACTGCCACCCTAATCCCAAATTACATTATGGGCTCCTTCTAATTATGAGCCCGTTAGTCTCCCCACGTTTAAGATTCAATGCTCATTAATTAATTGAATTACTGACAACTCAATTAATTAATATATGTGCCGAGATTAATATCACTGAACCTTATTATCATGCCGGAATAAATACACCTCCAGGGTTTACATGATAATCTTTATGAGTTCCTCAAGGGTACATTATCAACCAGTCCCGTTAGGACATAGATTCCTTCAACAATCAACAACACAGCATAGAGACAGTATCATCTCCCGACTCACCAAGCAATTGATTTAATAATTAAATATCACCCATTAATGAATCAAGGAAATAAATACAAGCTTATGTGTTGAGGTTATTGTATAGGGATTAAGAGTACAAACACCTATAATAACAGAGATCAAGTTCTAGTATTCAGTCAGTATAAATTGTACGATCTCAATGGCGGTCTATTCAATACACAGAATTGTGCACACCATATTATCTACAATATAAAGTAAATGGAATTTTGCAACAATTCATAAATAATTATGTAAAATATTTGATCACATGATTCTCATTTCAAATAAATTGCTTAAAACATTGTTCATACAAAAAGTAAGACTTTTAGTATACAATCTAACAATCTCCCACTTATACTAAAAGGCTATGATGGCATATCTGCTGACATGCACCTAACTCCCATCTTTTCACGATGTCTCGTATCAGGTTATACTTTCGCTCATTGTGTTTACTCATTTTATGGGCTCGTGGTTCTTTCGAGTTTGCAACTGCACCTCTATTATCTCAATAAATTGTGATAGACTTAGGCAAACCAAGAATCACATCTAAGTCCATTAAAAAGTTCCTGAGCAGTACAGCTTCCTTAGCCGCCTCAGAGGCTGCTACACATTCAGCTTCCATGGTGGAGTCAGAAACGCATTTCTGCTTAATACTCCTCCAAACTATGGCTCCTCCTCCAAGAGTAAACACATAACCCGACGTAGATTTAATACTGTCCTTGTCCGATTGGAAATCCGAATCTGTGTAACCCACAGGTAGCAAAGAATCTGCCCAGTAAACCAATATATAATTCCTAGTCTTTCTCAGGTACTTCAAAATATGTTTTATCATAGTCCAATGTCCCTCTCCTTTGATACCCACTGACTATGCCTACGGCATAACAGATATCCGGCCTCATACATAACATTGCATATATGAGGTTTCCTATTACTGAAGCATAAGGAACTGCCTTTATGTCCTCTATCTCCTTTTGTGTCTCTGGACACATTTGCTTCGATAGAGGTATTCCATGCCTAAAAGGTAGAAAAAACCTTTCTTGGAATCTTGCATGTGAAAATGAGTAAGGATTGTATCAATGTATGAAGCTTGGGATAAGCACAATATTCTTTTCTTGCGACTTCTTATCACTTTGATTCCCAGAATGTGCCCGGCTTCTCTTAAGTCATTCATTTCAAATTGCTTAGATAGTCATACCCTTACGCCCGACAATACCTTTACATTGTTTCCAATAAGCAGGATATCATCCATGTAATGTACAAGAAATACCACCACGTTTCTGTCATACTTTTTGTACACACAAGATTCATCTGGAGATTGAGTAAATCTATGACTGGATTACTTAATCAAAATGGATGTTCCAAGATCTTGAAGCTTGTTTAAGTAGCACAAAAGATGCTCTTTGCCCTTGTAATGAATCCTTCTGGTTGTTTCATATGGATGTTTTCCTCAAGACTTCCATTTAGGAAAGCTGTGTTGACATCCATTTGACATACCTCATAATCCATATGAGTAGCAATAGATAAAAGAATTCGGATCGACTTAAGTATGGCTACAGGCGAAAAAGTTTCCTCATAATCGATTCCCTCTTTCTGAGTGTACCATTTCACAATAAGCCTTGCCTTAGAGGTTTCCGCCTTACCATCAGATCCTCTTTTTCTTTTGTAGACCCACATACATCCAATGACTTTTATACCATTTGGTGGTTCTACAAGCTCCCAGACTTGGTTAGAATACATAGATTCTATCTCTGATTTCATTGCATTTTGCCAAGAATCTGTGTCTTTATCTTGCAATGCTTCGTCGTAACTCCATGGGTCGATTTCATGTTCACCAGAGACAAAGTCTGATGACTCTCCCAAAAACATGAATTTATTCAGTTGTCTCACAACCCTCCCACTACAACGAGGCACCATAGGCAATTGTGTATCAGATGTGACACGTGTTGCAGTTTCTTGTGGTATTTTCTTTTGTACATTTGGTATTAAATTGAGTGTTTCCCCTCTAACTTCTTCTAGAATATTTTTACTCGCTAGGCTTTCGCCCTGTCCACAATTCTGAGGGTGTAGAGGATACTGATTTAGAAGGTACCAAATTTAAAATGTAAGCTACTGTTTCCAAGGCATATCCCCAAAACGAATTTGGCAATTCAGAATAACTCATCATTGATCTATCAATTTCCATAAGAGTCCTATTCCTTCGCTCCGCCACACCATTCTGCTGGGGTGTGCTCGGTGCAGACAATTGAGATTCAATCCCTTCCCTTGATAAATAGTCTCTAAATTCTCCCAAGAGGTATTTCCCACAACGATTAGATCTTAGTGTTTTAATAGATTTATTATGACGCTTCTCCACATCAGCCTTGTACTCTTTGAATTTATCAAAGCACTCAAACTTGCGGCGCATCAAATAAATATATCCATATCTTGAATAGTCATCAATGAAGGTGACGAAATATTCAAAACCACCTCTTGCTTGGATAGACAGAGGACCACACAAATCATAATGAACCAATTCCAATATATCTTTGGCTCTATATCCCTTGGCCTAAAAAGGCCTTTTAGTCATTTTCCTTCCAAGCATGATTCGCAAGTCGGAAAGTTCTCTAGTTCCAATGAACCTAAAGGTCCATTCTCGATCAACTTTTGAATCCTACTTAAGTTAATATTACCAAGTCTTAGATGCTAAAGATATTTTGATTCATTTTCGAAGGTTCTTTTCTCTTATTAAGATTAGTAGATGCATTATTAATTTCCATTTGTTGCATTGCAAGAGATATAGGATTTAGAGTATACAGATTATCAACCAACATACCACAACAAATAATAATTCCATTCTTCTTAATAATAACCTTGTCATTAAAAGAAATAGAATATCATCCATAAATAATATAGACACCGAAATTAAATTCATTCTAAAAGAAAGTACGTAAAGACAATTTCTCAAATTTAGAGTTTTATTTCTATGAAACGATAAGTAAAAATCTCCCACTGCAACAGCCGCCACTTTCGTAGCATCCCCCATAAATATGGCTATCTCTCCATCACTTAGCTGTCGGGTTGGATGAAACTCCTGTAAAGAATTACAAACATGATCAGTGGCTCCCATATCCACACACCAAGTGTTAGCAGATACAGCCGCTAAACACGATTCAACAACAAGTAAATAAGACATACCTTGTCTGTTCCCCTTCAGAAGAGGGCAGTCAACCTTGTAGTATCCCGACTGTTTGAATTTAAAGTACTTGCCTATAGGCTTCTTGACTACACCACCTTGTACTCCACCTCCTGTGATAGTTGTTGGTTTACCTTGCTGCTTCTTCTTCCTACAACCTTTTAGCTTAGGACGAGCAACATTTTCAGCGACATGTACTTGAGAACGCTGACGAATAAGCCCTTTCGCTGCCACGAGTTCTATCAGAAGTTGCGCCAATGTATACAAGCTCCGATTCATGTTGTAGTTTAGGCGAAACTGCTCAAAACTCCTAAGCAAGCATTAGAGAATGAAATCAACCTGGGTTTCTCCATCAATTTCAACTCCAAAGCCCATCATTCTAAGGACATGATCCCTTATGGAAGTGTCCTCTGCCATTTTAGTATTTGTCAAAGCGTTCACTGCCTCTTGCCTAACAACCTACTTTGATGACCGAAGAGTTCCCGGAGATTTAGCATCATGGCCGAAGCAGTCGCCATGGCATGATGCTGATGTTGAAGCATATTTGACATTGAAGCCTAAATGTAACACCACATCTCATCAGCCTTGACCCACCTCCCATGAGCTGCAACCTCCACTTCAGTCGATTCAGCAGTAGGGGCTTGAGGACATGGGGTATTGAGCACAAACTTATATTCCTCAGCAGTAAAAATAATATCCAGGTTTCGTTTTCAATCAATATAGTTAGGACCAGTAAGTTTGTTATCTTTAAGTATCACAGCAAGTGGATTGAAAGCCATTTGAAAATCCTGAGAATCAAGTAAATAAATACAACGATCAAACATATCGAATTTAAAATTTATATTGATTCCCTCAATAAATAATATAAAATAAATTCACCAACATCTCAAGTACCGTGAATTTGCATGCCACGTTAATGTAGACATATACAAACCTGAACATTCACAAAAGAAGGTTTTACCCATTAATTCCATTTATCAAATTAACCTTATGACCCAATGATTAATAGTCGGTTGAGCTTTAGCCATGCAATTTAATAACAGTGACTCCGTTGGGGAGGATACGTATTAATTGTATCTAAGGGTATATCATTATTTGATATTAAGTACTTTATCTAAGTTTGTGTGTCTTACAGTTGGAGAAGTCCACACGCCCTCAAATAATTTCCTACAATCATCAATTATTAATCTGTACCAATGATCCGCAAATAAAACTCATCCGTTGGGGAGGAAGGCACTATAGCCGATTCATAAGTTCATGTGCATCATATTACAAATAATAATTATTTAATGAAATTTATTCTAGTGATCCACAAATAAAACTCATCCGTTGGGGAGGAAGGCACTATAGCCGACTCATAAGTTTACTTGCATCACATAATAAAGCAATAATGGAGGCCTACTAATCCCTCTCCCACTTAGTTATTTAACAAGAGGTTTTTACATGTATACAATATATTCCATATATATAATATACAACTTAGCATGCTACTATTTAAAGCAGTAAATCAAATAGTACATGCAATCCAAATATATAATAATAATTGACAAATAAAACAATTATAACAATTATATATAAGGAAATAATAATAATAATTGCCAAATAAAAAAATGACTAAGTCAACCAATTAATTAAGCAATTAAAATCACGTGACTTGGGCAAGAAGAAAACTTGGGCATTTAGCTATCTTGAACCACAGTTTCACAAGGAGAGTGAAAACCGCTCAAGTCATGCTCAATCTACCCTTTCCATGCACCCCTCACACGAATTTGCTGGAACGGAAGAACACAAGAGCACCGCTGCCACAACTGCCAATTGCTGGAAAAATAATAAAATGGCCGGTCAGATCAGTCCATCCAACCATGTAACAGTATGCTGCAACTGTCTCAAATCACCCCGGAAGACTGCTTTCCACGGAATCCCTGATAGGCGTTTTCTCATCACACAATTAATCCTCAAGTATGAAGGATATCAATTGTAGTTTCGAAGGTGACCAAGTTATGTATCGAACCCAAGTGACGGATAAATATCAATTTAATTATGTTCTAGTAAATTATGACTATGTTGGAAATTATAGTGGTTGTGATATTGAATTATGTAACGAATAACAATCGATATAATAAGTAAAAATAACAAGAAGAAGAGATAGTAGGTTGTGATCAAGTAAGATGATAGGTAGTTCGTCAGGTCATCCAGTTCCACTTATTAATTTATACTTTCGTGTGACGATGTTCGACTCTGCCTTGTGGTATATGGACGCATCACTAAACCATGCAAATTCACTCTATAGACACAAATAAATATGCGTATGACACGTGTGTATATCCTCAGAGCAAGAGATATAATTCACACCCCTTTGTAGGTACTATCATAATCAAGTATTTCCCGTGCACTTAGTACTCTAACCCGATTTGATCTCCCTTTATAGGTACTATGAAATTATAACCTTTATCCTACTTATTAACTCGAATATGATTCAATGAACAAGTATTCATATAAGATAGTTCTAATAAGACTTCGGAATCCCTTCACTTAGAATTATAACATTAAACCCTGCTCAGCAGTGAACGTACTCAACTAATAACCACGTTATGTATTCAGACTCTACACAACAATTATTGATGCACAAAACGACCGTGAGTATGGATTAAAAACGCGCAATCTTATATAAAATAAACCACAAGTAGTGTTGTACGGAGTTTACACACGAAAGATAAATTAATTCATGAAAACTTCATAACTCTAGAACTACCGAAGCGGCTCTAGCCCACGATTGATCTAAGAACAATCATGGTTAGTTGGACCGATCTTACTTGAATCTCCAGCGGAACTCTGTCACAACCCCTCCGGATGATCGACGATCAATCTCCTCCCAACTCTACGTCTCCACATCTTGGTTCTTCAATGAATGAATCAATGAATGAATGAATGATGCTGGATAAGCCTTCTTTTATAATTATAATCACGTCTTCTGGGCTTGGAATGGACTTTTAAGTGATCACACGCATTGACGGTGTAAAAATACAGATATGGTAAGTTCCCGAGCCTCTATTCGACCTCAATAACAGGTCGAATTGACCACCACAGGTCAAATTGGAAGTTGAATCAGCCTACTGTAAGTCCCAGGCGTTCGATTCGACCAACTGCCCTGGTCAAATCGACACGATGAGGTTGAATTGACATCCCAGCCAATCAATTTGACCTCGATTCGACCTGATGCCCAGGTCGAATCCCCCTGTCGTGGTTGAATCCGCCTTCTGTACAAGTTGTGTTGCCAATTTGACCTGAAAGGCTGGTCGAATTAACCTCCTTCAGGTTGAATCAAACTCCTGCTTAGCCCAAACGGATGGCTTCGACTTCCTTTCTTCTGTATTCAACACTTCCACTCCGATTTTCTTCGAAAAACCACTCAAATAGCTCCATCAACACCAGATTCATGCCTTTTCACAATATATATCAGTTTTCAACTGATTTTAACCTTCAAACACTCCATAATAGCACAAATCCAGGCACAATATTCATGAATTTACACATTCATCAATCCCATCGAGCAGCCACCGGAAATATCAGTCGCCAATTTCCATGTTATACAGCAGCAAATCCGTGACATCCTGTTGACCGACCTGTACCATCTAACGACCGCCACTCACCGGAGTACTCGTCAGCTTCAATATTGCTTCCATCGATCTTATTCACACCATCGGACCCGACCTGACATAATCCAGGACTCCTTGGAATCAATGGTGACCCGATCAAAAAATCAGGCAGGCTCGATCCACCCATCACTAAGCACGACTGCATTCGCCGTATCCTGACTGCCTTTCACATACCAGCAGCAACTCTTGGTAGCCGTGGCAAAACACTGCCAACGATCATGCCTGCTGAGCCATTAGACAAGATGACTCGATCAGAAACCTACCTGGGCTCGACTGGAATCCTGCTTGTCTCTCATGACACTGCCCGATCCGCACCCTGCCTACTGCCAGAACATCAGCGTATAGTCATGTGTTCTGCCCAACAATGGAGAAAATATCATCAGCGCCATCGAGATTGACGGATCAGACTCCATGCCTCTCAACGTTGCTGATCATCTCATAACGTTCTTCATCTGTCACTCAAGTTCTCCGCGGCACAAACCAACTAACAGCCCAAGCTACCGTCGACTTCACTCCACCGTGCGACCACCAAAAGGCATGAACCGCCGTCAATTAGATTTAATTAACCAAGCTTAGCTCAAAGCTTTTAATTAAATCCAATAATAATAATATAGTCCATTAAAATATTATTACTGCACTACCCATTCAATCCCAAAATTATGTTCTGGGTTCCTTCTTATTATGAGCCCGATAGTCTCCCCATGTTTAATATATACAATGCTCATTAATTAATTAAGTTACTGACAACTCAAATTAATTAATATCTCTTCCGAGAGTAGTACCACTCAACCTCATTATCATGTTGGAAATTAATCCACTTGTAAGATTTACATGATAAACCTTATGAGCTCCTCAAGGGGACATCATCACTTATGACGGACATGAATTTCTTCTACAATCAACAGCACACCATAGAGATAATATTATTTCCCAACTCACCGAGTTTGTTGATTTAATTCATTTAAATCTCACCCATTGATGAATCAAAGAAATATATACTGTCTTACGTGTCGAGGTTATTGTGTAGGGATTAAGAGCACGAACATCCATAATAACAGATATCAAGTTCTTCTATATAGACAGTACAAGTCGAACGATCTCAGGCGGTCCTACTCAATACACAAAGCAGTGTACTAATGTGGTTCTATGATCAAAACAAACTAATACCAAACCACACTACAACCATACCGATAGATAGTCCCCATCTATTTCGGTTGTGAGCGTCTATTTATACTTTATAAGAAAACCGATAATATGATCTTCTGCTTGTTGTCGCACTACATATTATCTACAATATAAAGTAAATGGACTTTTGCACAAACATATAAATAAACAATTTATAATATGCAAAAACCGTTTGATCATATGATTCTCATTTCAAATAAAATCGTTAAAACATTATTCAATACAAAAGCAAGACTTTTAGTATACAAATCTAACAATCTTCCACTTATACTAAAAGACTACGCTCCTTTATCTGCTGACACGCATCTAATCCTCATTCCTTCTACATGCCCATCGAACGCTTTCGCTGGAAGGCTCTTATTAAAAGGATCAGCAAAGTTATCCTCAGATGCAATCTTAGCGACAAGGACTTCCCCTCTTTTAACGATGTCTCGTATCAGGTGGTACTTGTTCTCAATGTGTTTACTCGCCTTATGGGCTCGTGGTTCCTTCGAGTTTGCTACTGCACCACTGTTATCACAATAAATTGTGATCGCTTTGGGCAAACCAGGAATCACATCCAAGTCCATTAAGAAGTTCCTGAGCCATACTGCTTTTTTAGCTGCCTCAGAGGCTGCTACATATTCAGCTTCCATGGTGGAGTCAGCAACACATTTCTACTTTACACTCTTCCATATTATGGCTCCTCCTCCAAGAGTATACACATAACCCGAGGTGGATTTACTAGCATCCCTATCTGACTGGAAATTCGAAATAGTATAACCCAAAGGTAACAAAGTATCTGCCCTGTAAACCAGAACATAATCCCTAGTCCTTCACAGGTCTTCAAAATATACTTTACCGCAGTCCAATGCCCCTGTCCTGGATTACTTTGATACCAACTGACCATACCCACGGCATAACAGATATCCGGTCTCATATATAGCATAGAATACATGACGCTTCCTACTGCCGAAGCATAATGGACCAGCTTCATTGCCTCTATTTCTTGTTGTGTTTTAGGACACATCTCCTTAGATAGAGGTATTCCATGTCTGAAAGGTAGAAAACCTTTCTTGGAATCTTGCATGCTAAAACGAGTCAGGATTGTATCAATATACGAAGCTTGGGATAAACATAACATTCTTTTCTTGAGATCCCTTATTAATTTGATCCCAAGAATGTGTTCAGCTTCTCCTAAGTCCTTCATCTCAAATTGCTTGGACAGCCATACCCTTACGCCCGACAATACTTTTACATTATTTTCAATGAGCAGAATATCATCCACGTACAGTACAAGAAATACCACTACGTTTCCGTCACACTTCTTGTACACACATGATTCATCCGGACATTGAATAAATCCATATGACTGGATTACTTCATCAAACCGGATGTTCAATGATCTTGAAGCTTGTTTCAATCCATAAATGGACCTTTTAAGCTTGCACACAAGATGCTCTTTGCCCTTTGCAATGAATCCTTCTGCTTGCTTCATATAGATGTTTTCCTCAAGACTTCCATTAAGGAAAGCTGTATTGACATCCATTTGTCATACCTCATAATCCATATGAGCAGCAATAGACAAAAGAATCCGGATTGACTTAAGCATGGCCACAGGCGAGAAGGTTTCCTCATAATCGATTCCTTCTTCCTGAGTATATCCTTTAGCCACAAGCCTTGCTTTAAAGGGTTCTACCTTACCGTCAGATCCTCTTTTTCTCTTATAGATCCACTTGCATCCAATAGCTTTTACACCATTGGGTGGTTCTACAAGCTCCCACACTTGATTAGAATACATGGATTCTATCTCAGATTTCATTGCGTTTTGCATAATTGAGCATCTTTATCTTGCAGTGCCTCGTTGTAATTCCATGGGTCAATTTTATGTTCATCCGGGACCAAGTTGGATGACTCTCCTAATACCATGAATCTATCCGGTTGTCTGACAACCCTCCCACTACGACGAGGCTCCGCAGGCAATTGTGTATCAGGTGTAACACGCGGTGCAGTGTCCTGTGGTATATCTTCTTGTACAGTTGGTATTATATTTGGTGTTTCCCCTCTAACTTCCTCTAGAACAATTTTACTCATGGGTTTGTGATCCATTATATAATCCTCTTCCAAAAATCTGGCGTTCGTGCTCACGATCTCCTTTTGGTCCTTGGGACTATAAAATAAACCACCCTTCGTTCCCCTAGGATACCCTATAAACAGACAAACATCAGTACGTGATTCTAACTTATCAGCATCTGCCTTTAACACATGTGCCGGAGTACCCCAAATTCGAACATGTTTCAGACTAGGCTTGCGCCTGGTCCACAGTTCTGTGGGTGTGGAGGCTACCGATTTAGAAGGTACTAAATTTAGAATGTAAGTTGTTGTTTCTAAGGTGTGTCCCCAAAACGAATTTGGTAATTCCGAATAACTCATCATTGATCTTACCATTTCCATAAGAGTCATATTCCTTCTTTCCGCTACACCATTCTGCTGGGGTGTGCCCGGTGCAGACATTGGGATTCAATCCCATTTTCCGATAAATAATTCTTAAACTCTCCCAAGAGGTATTCACCACGACGATCAGATTGTAGTGTTTTGATATATTTACAAAGTTGCTTTTCCACATCAGCCTTGTATTCTTTGAATTTATCAAAGCATTCAGACTTGCGGCGCATCAAATAAATATATCCGTATCTTGAATAATCGTCAATGAAAGTGACAAAACATTCAAAACCCCTCTTTCCTGGACAGACATAGGACCACATAAATCGGAATGAATCAATTCCAACAAATCTTTAGCTCTACCCCTTTGCCTTAAAAGCCTTTTAGTCATTTTTCCTTCCAAGCAGGATTCGCAAGTTGGATAATTTTCCACTTCTAATGAACTAAGAGGTCCATCAGCTATCAACCTTTGAATCCTACTTAAGTTAATGTGACCCAGTCATAGATGCTAAAGATATGTTTGGTTCATTTTAGAAGGTTCCTTTCTGTTATTAGTAGATGTATCATTCGTATCAATTTGTTGCATTGTGGGAGAAATTGGATTAAGAGTATACAAATTATCTATCAATGTACCATCACAGATAATAATTCTATCTTTCCTTATAATAACCTTGTCAATAAAAGAAACAGAATATCCATCCATAAACAATTTAGAAACTGAAATTAAGTTCTTTCTAAAATGCGGTACATAAAGACAATTCCTCAAAACAAGAGTTTTATTCTTATTGAAAAATAAATAAACGTCTCCTACTGCGACAGCTGCTACTCTTGTAGCATTCCCCATGAGTATGGTAATCTCTCCATCACTGAGCTATCGGGTTTGGTGGAACCCCTGCAAAGAATTGCAGACATGGTCAGTGGCTCCCGTATCTACACACCAAGTGTCAGCAGATACAGCCGCTAAACACGATTCAGCAACTAGTATATAAGACTTACCATTCATGTTCCCCTTCAGAACAGGGCAGTCTGCCTTGTAGTGTCCCGGCTGCTTGCATTTGAAGCACTTGCCTTTAGGCTTCTTGACCGCACCAGTCTTTGCTTTCACTTGGTTCACCGGTGATGAATTTTCTTACTTCTTTTTCTTCCTACCGAACTTCGGCCTAGGATGAGCAGCATTTTCAGCAACATGAACCTGAGGAAGTCTACGAAACAGTTCTTCCACTGCCACAAGTTCTGTCAGAAGTTCCGCCAACGTGTACATATGTTTGTTCATACCATAGTTCAGGCGGAACTGCTCAAAACTCCTAGGCAAGCTTTGAAGTATGATATCGACCTGGGTTTCCCCATCGATTTCAGCTCCAAGAACTTCCAACTCATTGAGTTGGCCCATCATCCTAAGGATATGTTCCCTTACGGGGGTGCCCTCAGCCATTTTGGTGTTCATCAAGACCGATATGCCCTTCGACCTAGCAGGACGACTCTGATGTCCGAAGAGTTCCCTAAGATTATGCATCATATCATAGGTGGTCTCCATGGCTTGATGCTGAGTCTGAAGCACATTTGACATAAACGCCAAAATGTAGCATTTAGCCATCCTATCAGCCTTGACCCACCTATTATAAGCATTTATTTGCTCTTCGGTAGAGGCTTCAGAAGGTGTCGAAGGACATTCCTCAGAAAGTACAAAGATATAATCTTCAACAGTTACTACAATGTCCATGTTTCGCTTCTAGTCAACATAGTTAATGCCAGTAAGTTTATGCTCTTTGAGTATAACAAAAAGTGAGTTGAGTGCCATATTAAAATCCTGAGAATCATAAATAATTAAACAGATCAAACACTTCGAATTTATCAATTTATATTGAATCCCTCAAAATAATATAAAATAAAATTCACCAACATCTCAAACACCGTGAATTTGCATGCCATGATAGTGTGGACGTATACAAACCCGAATATTTACAAGAGATGGTTTTACCCAATAATCTCATTTGTTAACCTATCTTTATGACAAAATAATTAATAGTCGGTTTTCTTTAGCTTTGCAAATAACAGCAGTGACTCCGATGGGGAGGATACTAATTATTTGCATCTAAGTGTACATCATTATTTGACCCCAAATTCATTGCGCAAGCTTATGTGCCTTACAGATAGAGAAGTACACAATCGCTTGGATAATTTCATACAGTCATCTTAGAGAAATTTGTACCAGTGATCCGTGAATAAACTCATCCGATGGGGAGGAAGACTCTAATGCCAACGCGCAAGCTTACCCACATCACTTACAAACCAATAATGGAGGCCATGAGAATTTATTTACCAATCCCCTCTCCCATTTAGTTATTTAAACACCGAGGGTTTTTATTTAACATTCATATAATGTTTCATAATAAAATATACATCCTAACATGCTTCTATTTAAAGTAATTTAAAATTAATAAATCACATAGAACATGCTTATCACATATATAACAATTAATTGTCAAGTAAAACAATTAAATCAATTATATATAATCAATTAATTGATAAAATGTTGGATCAATAAAATGGGCCTAGCTGACCCAAGCATCAATAGCATAAAATGAGCAACCCATTAATAAATTATTAAAGCCCATTTATCCTGCCTATCTTTGCATGAAAAAAAATCCAGCCCATTTTAAAATCTAGCCCAACATTAAATCCACAATTAATAAAAATGAGCAATTAAAATTTTGGGCCCAACAGTAAAATAAAAATGAGCCCAAAACAAAACCCAGCAGGACAGCCCAAATAAACACATTGTTGCAGTAATAACAGCCGTCGTGTCCATTCCATGCCAGCCGCATCCAACTCACTCAATCAGCATCCACCCACGCATCTTGGGGTCATTACCGCCGGCGGCACCGCCATTAGCCCACTGGAATCGCGCCGTCAGCCCTCCGTTGTGCAGTTCCCAGCTGTGAAGAGTCACCATCGCTGCTCAAAATTGCAGTCGCTCGTGTCCAGTGAACCGTCTCCGGCGCAAATAGGCGCCGCTATTACGGCGCCTAAACCACTGCCGGAATCGAGCTATCATCCAGCGAACGTCACCGGCAATTCGCCCAGAATGCTGCTCCCTCAGTCGGCCGCCGCCCGTCTGCTTAGAATCCTCCGAAGATTCGGTGCCGCTGCTCTCGGCATAAGCGCCGTCAGCCCACTGATGTTTGAACCGCCTAGATTCATCACCGCCGCTATGCAGCCGCGCGGCAGCAATCCAGAAGCACGCTCCTTCGGAGTACACAATAGTGCTGTCACTGACCACTGCCCTCACCGCTGCCGCCGATAATCGTCGATTTGCCTGGAACCTGCCAAGGATGAGCAGGATTTCATCAGACCCGTCAGAATCTGGTAAGGCTCCATCGATTCTGCCCATGACAAGGTCAAGATGCACCTTTATTTTCCTCTCTGGCCGTCGTGCGTCATTGATCTTTTGGGTAGATCTTCTCCGACCCGATCGAAAATGGGTTGGACTCGCTCGGGTCCTACTGTCCAGATTTTCCGCCGCTACGACTTCCAGCCATCACGCGCCGCCATCTTCTGCAGCTCAGTCGAACTTCTCCTTCAATCGAGCGTCGCAGACCACTGGTTCATCATGGAAGCATCAGGGATCTGCCTTGAACCCAGCCACGTCTCGCAACCATCCTTCTACTGCCGTATCTGACTGACTGACATTCTTTCGATGAACAGTCCAGTAGACGTGATGTTGCCGACTCACCAAACGTGCAGGATGTGTGTGTGTGACAAGGTGAAAGAACAGAGATTGGATTTCCTGTAGAGTGTGTCCAGTGTACAATCACCAACGATCACACGCCAAAAACATCGATAAAAAACACAGGAGAATATACACATATTCAATCCCTAAAACATGCTTTCTATCGATAATTGTATACATAGGATTTAGACAAATAATACCATATTATTCAAATCCTAATATATATGCGACTATATCAAGATTATATCACTAAATCGCATAGTTAATCACAGTCACATAAACTAATGAATCACGATTCACCACGATACCATCGCTCTGATACCAATTGTTGGCAATTGGATCATTTTGGTTAACGTGATCTGATAAAAAAAATAGGTAAACAATCAGCGGAAGTAAAAAAATAATTTACCTGACTTCTGGGTTGGAATAGAGGATGAAGATCTGTGAAGAACACCTATGATCTTCTACAGTATGACCCAAAGTCAACTCTCTGGTGTTGTGTGGTCAACAATCCCCAGAGAGTTCTCAATCTGTTCCTTTTCTGTTTTCTACGTGAGTGGCGCAGACTTAGGTTATTAGGAACTGAGATAACTTATATAGTTGGGCTACTGCAGGGACCAGGAGGAGAAATTGGGCTGGGCCTCAATTAGATTTAATTAACCAAGCTTAGCCCAAAGCTTTTAATTAAATCTAATAATAATAATATAGTCCACTAAAATATTATTACTGCACTACCCATCCAATCCCAAAATTATGTTCTGGGCTCCTTCTTATTATGAGCCCGATAGTCTCCCCATGTTTAAGATATACAATGTCCATTAATTAATTAAGTTACTGACAACTCAAATTAATTAATATCTCTTCCGAGAGTAGTACCACTCAACCTCATTATCATGTCAGAAATTAACCCACTTGCAAGATTTACATGATAAACATTATGAGCTCCTCAAGGGGACATCATCAATCTATGACGGACATGGATTCCTTCTACAATCAACAGCACACCATAGAGACAATACTATTTCCCAACTCACCGAGTTTGTTGATTTAATTCATTTAAATCTCTCCCATTGATGAATCAAAGAAATATATACTGTCTTACGTGTCGAGGTTATTGTGTAGGGATTAAGAGCACGAACATCCATAATAACAGAGATCAAGTTCTTTTATATAGACAGTACAAGTCAAACGATCTCAGACGGTCCTACTCAATACACAAAGCAGTGTACTAATGTGGTTCTATGTTCAAGACAAACTAATACCAAACCACACTACAACCATACCGATAGATAGTCCCCGTCTATCTCGGTTGTGAGCATCTGTTTATACTTTATAAGGAAATTGATAATATGATCTTCTGCGTATTGTCGCACAACATATTATTTACAATATAAAGTAAATGGACTTTTGCACAAACATATAAATAAACAATTTATAATATACAAAAACCATTTGATCATATGATTCTCATTTCAAATAAAATCGTTAAAATATTGTTCAATACAAAAGCAAGGCTTTTAGTATACAAATCTAACATGTTCATCAACCATCAGCTGTCAACGCCGTGATGCCTCTCACCCTTCGCTGATCGCGACTTTCAGCGTCGAACAATAGGACAGCCATTCATGAACCACCAGGCGCCATCAGCCAGATGCCAACGTCCACTCTCATCCAAGTATGGCCGTCGTCGTGAACGTGTGTGGTGTTGTGTGTGATATGCAATTAGGGTTCCAATAATTCAAGAATAAACCCTAGGTTATAGCACCATATTAACCACTCAAATCCTAGCTTAACGTGTCACGTTTAACCTTAGAATCTATGATCTGATACCAATTATTGGCGTTTAGATCTTTAGGTTAGCATGAACTGTTAGGGTTCCATACAATTCTAATGCAGTAGAAGCATAAGAGCAGAATTGAATTACCTTTCACCGGGTTTGATGTAGAGATTGAACAGCAAGAACAAACGACTTTTCCAATCTTCTGTTGTATTCCTAAGCCACGTCTTGACGTAGTATGGGCAACGATCACCAAAACGAACTCAATCTGTAGTTCTCCTCAAATTCATGATTTTATGCATGTTCAGTGTTTACCAGACTGCTGAGATTGGCTATTTATAGGCTACACTAGGGACCATGAGGCGAAACTAAGATTTGGGCCTCTTATTGGGCTTAAGCATCCAAGTTTAACCCAAAACTTATAATTAAGTCCAATAATAATAAAATAGTCCACTAAAGAAATATTATTGCACTGCCACCGTAATCCCAAATTGCATTATGAGCTCCTTCTTATTATGAGTCTGTTAGTCTTCCCGTATTTAAGATTCAATGCCCATTAATTAATTGAATTATTGACAACTCAATTAATTAATATAAGTGTCGAGAATAGTACCACTCAACCTTATTATCATGCCGGAATAAATCAACCTGCAGGGTTTACATGATAATCTTTATGAGCTCCTCAAGGGGGCATTATCAACCAATTCCGTTAGGACACAGATTCCTTCTACAATCAACAACACACCATAGAGACAGTATCATCCCCCGACTCACCAAGCATATTAATTTAATAATTAAATCTCACCCATTGATGAATCAAGGAAATAAATACTGGCTTACGTGTCGAGGTTATTGTATAGGGATTAAGAGTATGAACATCCATAATAACAGAGATCAAATTCTATTATTTAGTCATTATAAACCAAACGATCTCAAAGGCGGTCCTATTCAATACACAGAAGTGCACTAGTGCAATTTTATAGTCAAGACAGATTAATGCCAAATCACACTAGAAACATACCGATAGATAGTCCCTTTATATCTTGATTGTGAATATCTATTTATACTTTAAAAGAAGCCGATAATATGATCTTCCGTGTGCGCCGCATACCATATTATCTACAATACAAAGTAAATGGACTTTTGCAACAATTCATAAATAATTATGCAAAACGTTTGATCACATGATTCTCATTTCAAATAAATTGTTTAAAACATTGTTCATACAAAAAGTAAGACTTTTAGTATACAATCTAACATGCACATCTAGATCCCTTCTTTTCCGTCGCCGGAACTACCATCTCCGCCACTAATTATGCCGGTACGTATGCCCCCACCTCCTCCTTCAATTCCACATTCGGTATTGACACGTCTGCCTGTTTTAATGCCGTCGCCACCATGAGCTTCTTTCCATCCGCCGCGTCCATTACGCCTCTTTCCACCTCTCTTTGGCTGCCTCCTAGTGTTCATCCACCGTCACCTCCAAGGAAGCACCCCCAACCTATTGTTTTGGAGCTAGACAACTGCAATTCATCCGAAAATTTGAGCCCCTGGTTAAGTAGAGATAGTCCCAATACAGGAAAGAGAATTGAGTTGATGTTCATTGGCGTTGTTGTACGAAGAAATTTGCATTCTAGCTTTTTGTTGATTATGATAAGACAACTCTTCTAAAGTGAAAATGCAGTTCTTCTTAGAAACATAACTATTCATTTGTAAATACTTAAATGTTCTATCTTTGCAGTTAGATTATATTAATAATTCCCTCTATTATGTAAATATTATATGGAGGTAGAGGGGAATAGTGACAGCAAGAAAGATGGGGAATGGGGTGTTGGATTTTGTGTGAACAATGAACATTGTAAGGCCAATGATGACTCGTGCGCGCTGTTAGGGACTTCAGGATTTTTTCATCAGAAATTGAAGCATTGGAAAATGATATACTTAAAGCTATTCACTTGCTAAATGAAGGAAAGAGAGTGAGTTTAATAGAATTGAAAAACGTGTAGATGTTGTTGATCCTAATTCTAAAGTATCAATGAAAAATCTATGCAACCCCACCCCACTTCTTCCCCTTCACAGACCTCTCTGTCTTCTCTCATTGGATATTTATTTCTATATTTGTATTGGCTATTTGAGCAAGTATTGATTTGAAATTGATTTGGCATCAAAAATCATATTTATGGCATTAAGAAGACTATGATGGTATACGGTCAATTATACTTATTTGACTAATTTTATTTGATTTATTTGAACAAATGCGTATCTCTTTGTAATTTAATTTTGTTGTTGATTCAAGGATTACTCTTTACTTTTCTATTAATTTGGTTACTCTTTATAATAATTTGGATTATTCATTTTAATAATTTGGGTTAATCTTGCTTACTCTTTATAATAATTTGGATTGCTACTTTATTCTATTATTTGAGTTACTCTTCTTTATAACAATTTGGGTTACTCTTTGATTTGAGACACCAATTTCTAAAAATAAATTCCTGTAAAAGATTACTTTATTATAATATTTGAGTTACTCTATATAATAATTTGGATTTCTCTTTGATTTGAGATTCTAATTTCGAAAAATAAATCCATACAATTATGTATGGTCAACAAGATTACTTTATTATATTATTTGAGTACTCTTTATAATAATTTGGGTTACTCTTTTGATTTGAGAATCTGATTTCTGAAAACAAGCCATGTGCTGTGAATAATTAAAATTGTATATGCAATTTGTAAAATATATAAATCACTTTATAAAAATAATTAGACTACTCTTTAGAATAAATAGAATCACAAGTTGAAATTAATTCAACACTTTAATTTAATATCTGAACATACAATATTTTTAATACAACCTGAAAATTCATATGTTAATAAAATTGTCAATATGTTTTCATAATTAAATGTTGAAACAAGTGGAGCTTTATTGTCAGAAACATTGTGCTCCTAGAATTGACTTAGACTATTTCGAAAGCTTGTGGCTTGAACTTGAACAAGTTGAACAAGCAAGAATTGATGCACAACTTGAGTGAGAATACGAAATATATGATGTAATAGCAACCCAATTCCACAAAAGTCAATTTACTGCTTCGAATATCATGGATCTAAAAATCTCATTAATAATTTTTCTTCCTATCCACCTCTCTAATCCTTCAAATCTCTCAGCCTCTTCTTTGCTTATCCTATTCTCCCCTATCATTCTCCCTCACATTCCCCTTCTCTTCCTCCCCATCACCGACCGACAACACTTCTCACCCTTCCCCGCCCCAAAAGGTTCCATCTTCTATGTCCTACACAATCTCCCTAAACGTGCCCTCTCGATGCTCCGATCCAAAATCTGGCCCAATGATACGCGTTTTCTTTGCACACAAAATTAATCCCCAAGTATTAAGGATATCAGTTGCAGCTTAAGCAAGCGTCCAAGTGAATATCGAACCCAAAGGACGGCGTATTATCAATTTAATTATTATCTAACTTAATTAAAACAAGATGGAAATTAAAATTGAGGTTTGAATTAATAATCTACTAACAAAAATATAAATAACAATTCAAACAAAATAAACACTAGAAGAATTACGAAAGTGACTCAAGAGAGAGAATAGGTAGCCCTAGGATAATCCAGTTTCACTGATTAATTTCCCTTCCATGTGTTGATGTCCGACTCTACCTTATGGAATATGAACGCATAACTAAACCATGCATATCTACTCTATAGACACAAGTAAACAGTGTGTAACACGTGTAAATAATATCGCAGCATGAGACATAATTTCACCCCCTTTCTAGGTACTATCAATATCAATTATTTCCATGACCAATTGGTGCTCTAACTCGATATGATCTCCCTTTATAGGTACTATAAAATTATCCTCTTTATCCTACTTAATAACCCGAATTCAATTCAATTAATAAGTATTCATATATGATAGTTCTAATGAAGCTTCGGAGTCCCCTCACTTAGAATCATAATATGGAATCATGTTCAGCGGTGAACGCACTCAATCTACAACCACGATATATATTCAGACTCTATATACCAATTGAAGATGCACAAAACGACCATGAATATGGATTAATAAAGCACAATCATATATAAAATAAATCCACAAGTAGTGTTGTACGAAGTTTACACTCGAAAGTTCAATTAATTCGTAAAACCTTAACAACCCTAGTTCTACAAAAAATGCTCTAGCCCGTGATGTTACGAAGAACAATCATGGGTGTTGGATAGATCTTACCCGGATGTCTGAAAAATTACAAGATAAATTAGGAAACGAAATAAACCCTAAATACGGGAGACATCGCGTCCTTCTCCGTCTTGAATCCTCCTCTTAGTTCTCCTCTTGATTCCACAGACGAATCTTCAAAGTGATGGATGGATGGAGGAAAGGATGTGGATGATGGTTGGGGGTGATCCCCCTTGTGGGGTGTAGTATTGTTGTGACCTCTCTCCCTTAATAATTCTATGATGTTCTCTTTTCCTCCTGCGAAAGCTCTTCTTTTATACTAATAGGAACTCCTTATGTGCTTAGGATGGGCCTTTGCTTGAAGCACACGTCAAATTTGATAAAAGACATCCGGAATTACCATAAATAGCATCAGCAACACGCCGTTCGACCAAGGCATACTGGTCGAACAAGGAGCTACTAGTCGAGCAAGCTCTCTGGACAATTTTGGCATTCTGTTCGACCAAACTGCTCTTGCTCGACCATATTGATGCTTGGTCGACCAAGCCCTTCAAGTCGAACGAGCTCACTATACGTTTTGTCCACTTTGTTCGACTTCTTCTCTTCTGCTCGACCAAGCCGATGTTGGTCGATCAACACCTCCAAGTCGGGCTACTTCTCTGGACGAGTTTCTGCAATCTGCTCGACTCGTCACCATTTGTTCGACCAAACTGATGTTGGTCGAACAGGTTATCTTGGTCGAACAATACTCTAATCTCGTCTCCAAAATCGTATCTTCCAATTCCGAGCCTTTTTCACCTATTTTCCTATACAAATATGCTCAAATAGCCCTTGTACCTTCTGATTCGTGACTTTCCCGATAAACGTACTGATTAGTCTCAATAAAAGACTAAATCATACTCCATTTTCACGCAAATTAGAGCCCAAAACATGTGAATTTACACTCTCATCACCCAACAATCAAGATCACCGCCACTTCATCCACGGAGCCCAGTTTCTATCCCGAGGCTGATCGATAAAAAACAAGTCCACCTCCGTCAATCTGGTAAAATCTGTCGTCAATGAAACCGACCTAGAGCTGACTCTTGAGCCGAGAGATCTGGCAGCCCACATCCTCAAGGCCATGGCGGAGAGTCTAATAGGCCACAAAACCTCCGCTCTGAAATCGTTGGATACAGCCTTTTCGCTGCCGGCAGTGAAGATGTTGTCGGAGAGAGAAAAGGGTGACTATCGATTGGAGGTTTTCGGAGATAGTAGTGTAAGAAAGAGTGAGAGAGAGGGAAAGAAAATATGTGGAAGAAAAATAATGGAGAAGAGAGAATTAATATTGGGAGAGAGAAAATGTGGATTGAGGGGACATATGAAATAAAAGAGGAAAGAAAATTAATGTGGGAGAGAGAAAATATTAGGGTGAGGGGACACCACGTGACTTTTCTGTATATTGGCAGATCCACCAAACACGCGAGATTTGAGATTTGGGATCCGGTTCCATGAAATTTTCATAGGACCGATTCCTCCCTAGTCTCTCTTTTTTAAAATTGGTACATAATATGTGATGCATGCATTTTACATGTAACATGTATTAATTTATTACGTGCATTCATGTAAGACATCATTCCATATTAATGTCTTTCCACCCCTGTATTCATCATGTATAATGCACAATATATTCCATATTAATTATGATGGTCTACCTTCTTAGGCTATTGAGCTCTCTTAACTATTCAATACATAATGCAATTCATAAATAATCCAAGGCTGGATTCCCTACGTTTCCAGATGAAGGGACTACAACTATCCCACGAGCATCAGCATGGAAGGAGCTTATAGATATAGCATCACTAAAATGATCTCCCTCAAATGGATCAGCACCAAAAGATATGCAACCCATCCCTGATGCCATCATAAAATGCAGCAATCAACACCATAGCAAACATATCTCCAACAATTGATAAAGAACTCCAAAGTCATGCAATTACCTCAAGACCTATAAGGTATGCATACTCCTTATAAACATAGTTAAAATTATTTGACAACTCTATGAATTATCTAATATATATTTAAAATTACGTTGATTTCCCCTGAAATCACGCTAAGTTTTCACAAAATTCTAGCTTTGACATGTCTCCTTATGTTCTGCAACATAATCCAAGTTCACTCGCATGGGCCGGTCCACACGTCGAGCCATTAACGTGTCATTCTACTTGATTACCAGTTAGCCAAAGCTACAATGTGTTCTTTGGAGGGTCTAAAGTACATGTGACCAACAAAGGGACCAGTGTTGATCTAAGTTTGGATAAGTCATAGGTAAACAGCATATTCAAGATAACAACTAGATTTATGTTCCCAATTTTTATTGGTTATATCTTTATCTGACTTATTACTTTTTTTTCAAAAAAAAAAGGGTTCTGGACTGGTCTAAAAGAACAGATATAACCATGGATTCCTCAATACTGCTATAAAACTACCAAGAGGTTTTACTTCAGGAATTGTGGTTGCATATTATGTATGCCTTTTTTTATCCCGTGCTATATCCATAATAAACATGTTTCCCAAAAAATATTACTCATAAAAGAGCCAAAAATTATCTTATGACATGCATAGTTAATATTTATACTCATCTATTAATAAACAGATGGAGTGAGAAAAAAACTCATGTCTACTCAGTTTATCAGTTATCTAATTATGATATTTTCCCTCGCAAACACGAAGAGATAGATATTGAACTACTAGGACAGGAGAAGAAAGGAAAATGGGTTCTACAAATTAACATTTACAGAAATGGATGTGCTAGAAATGGAAGAGATGAGAAGTTTTACCTCTGGTTTGATTCCACATAAAGTTTCCATGACTACAGCATCATATGGAAAAATCATAACATGCTGTGAGCTCTTCATTCATTTTGTTAAATTCTTCGTGTTCTTCCTTTAAACTCTTCACAATCTAACCTGCAGGTTCCTGATATATAGATTATGTACTTGTGAGAGAAGTCATTCATAACAGATCCATATCCTCAGTTTATCAATCAAAGGCAATGTTTGTTTACACAACAATTTGGGGGATCACAATGGGCAACCCATGGAGGAAAATACTTTGTCAATTACAAATTCGCTCCGTTTGTTGCATCAATGGGAGGAATTGAGATAGAGGGCTGCGTTTCAAACACCAAAGATACGGATTCTTCATGTTCAAGAAGCAGAATATCAAGCTTAGACCCTATTGATGGCCAACAATTTACAAAGTAATCAGATCAACATACCACATGGTTGTAGTGGGCTAGGAGGAAGCACATGTTTTATTGTTACTACTATGACAGATCCAGATACAAAGTTCTACCACCAGAATGCAATGCCGAACGGTAAGAACTTCATCCCTTGCAACAATTCATAGACACTACATAGAGGGAGATCAACAATGAGAGAAATTGTTGGTAGTCAAACCAAGATTTTCAGAAGCATAACTAGGTGAACCCATGTAGATAATGATGTATTAGTACTAAATAATGCATCCTTAAGAAAAAAGGAAAAAAAAAGGTCTCACTTCCAAAAAATAGGTACAAAATCTAATTTTGTTCAGCACATCTGAATAAAATGATTCAATTGTACTAGATTATTAAAGCAAAATAAATTTATGACTCCAAGTTGACAAAGGGAATTTGAAAGTAACAAGAAGAACCCAAATGCAAACATAATGGCAAAATGAATCTAAACAACTACATATTAAACACAAGAACCCAGGTAAAATAAGTACATGCTATTCATTTTTAAGAAAGAAATGAAACTATGAACCGCAAAACACAGAGAAAAACGAGAATCGACTGACATAAAGAGGGAGAAAATACTCGATAATCTGTAAATGAGGTAGAGATAAGGATAAACAGATCTAGCAAACCTTGCCCCTGGAGGTAAATGGCTCCAAGTCGAGGGCGGATATAATCGGACTACCTCAGGCAGTTCCGACTGCAAATCATGAATTTAGGAATATTGAGTTTCCAGGAGGCACCCAAACTGTGAATTTGCCTACAATGCACAACTTAATTTTGAATTTAGTTCTTCGTCAAATTCATTAATGGAAGAATGACGTCTGAGATTGTAGACTTCATGAGAACTAACCCGAGTGGGTTCCATTTTGTTTCTAAAGTTAAGCGGACAAATTGGGAAAAAGAAATACTAATAATAATAATAAATAATAATAATAATAGTATAAAAAGAAAAATAAAATAATTCTTACACAAATTTACAAAGATGAATATAATGGAGTACAAAAGTATGGAGCATAAGTTTCATCTTGCAGTCTAAGTCTGAAAAATTGTAGGTATGATTTATTATAGTGTTGGTATGCGGTTATATCTTTAGTATTACATGATTCTTAAAATTGTATAGTCTTTTTATATTTATTTTTAATGAAAAATTCGCTAATAGAGTGTAAACATTTATATTTATTATTGTATAAATATTTTTTCATAAATATATAAATTATTTGCACCCGGGTGCACAGTATAATTAGCTTTTATAAAAATATGATGAAATGATAAATAAAAATATGATTTTATGATATTATATATTTACTTTTTAATAATAATACATTAGTGAATTATACTGTAATATTATAAAATAATACACTAATATATCATTTATCATATTTTTAAAAATATATACTTAATTTATATTATATAATAATCACACTTTAATTATGAGTCACCTGTCACAAGGGACACGATCTTAGGAAAATTTATATTTCATTTTAGTTTAAAAAAAGGTATTATATTGAATAATTAAACAAGGGAGTGTATACACTACAAATATTTATTTATTTATTTCTTGTGTAAACAATATAAATACTTATTTATTTTTTATTTTGGTTTGGACATACAGTAAAGACAAATTATTCTGTAGACTCAGTGCACCGTATGCCTACTTTCAAAAACTTACTAATACATTAGTAAATAAAAATGTATACAACACTTAAACTAAAATGTATATATTACAAAATATTAGTAAAATATATATAAAACCCTTAGAAATATTTAAAAAAACTAAAATATATAATTACAATATATAATGTGCATGCTACGTGAGGAGCATATGGTAAAACACTAGTCTTACAAAAGGATGTTATTAAAATGTATCGTTAAATTAATGTAGTGTCTCGAAGAGTCATTCATTTCATTGTACTGTAGTTGTTGATAATCTTGTAGTTGTTGATAATCTAGGTATTACAATAAGTTCGAATTTGAAAAGTTTATTCATTATTTATCATTTATCATAAAATATGTATTAAATTAATAAAATTATAAATAATAAGTTTAAGAAAGTAAAAAGAAAAATAGTTCAGGGATAAATTGGGAAAAAAATCTCGATCCCTTCCCATTTTTAAGATACTTGTGTAGCAACGTGCCACGCACATTGCATGTTACTTTTTTATTTAACATTATTTAAAAAGAATAATTATTTTGATAATTTTAATTATTTATTAATTTTGATATTAATTAATTTTTAATAATAGATATCTTTAGTGGAGAACAATTTATAATATTTTTTGCATGGTAAAAAAATTCTAATGTAAAGTGAACTTTAATTGTATTTTTTAACTTTTCATTCATAATTTTTATATTAGTTAGTGGAAAATCGTATAATATCCTAAAACTTTTAGGATGTTAATTTTAATATGAACCTAAATTATACTCCAGGTACATTTTATTGTGAAAAAAAAAAGAGAATATAAATTAGCGTTTATAAACAATTTTTAAGATAGTAACGAAAGTGACTAGGGTACCACCGGTCCTACCAATTATTGGGTAGAACCGGATCCTCTCTTCTATATGGGTTAAATTTGAGAAGCTACAGACAAAACTCCCAATTGGATCCCTTTCCTCAAACTTCCATATCCCTAACGCCGACATCAAAATTGAAGTCGTCTTCTTCGCCAGAATCAATAATTGTTGTCCCCGCCGGCCTCACCTAATATTCATGAAACCGATCCCAATAACACCCAATAGGTCTCGCGGGTTTTCTGGCTTTTTTGGTTCTTACCTTTCTCTTTCCATCTCATTACTTGTATCCACCCTTCTCTTTCCCTCTCATCACTCGCCTTTTTCTCTTTGTGATTTCACACGGTTTAATTGACATAGCAATTCTCTTCTACCAATTTAAAATATGAATCTAACCAAATATTTCTTCCAATTTTTTTTTTGCAATCTCTTTCTTCTCCAACTATGTACGATTTGACGGAATCCTCCACTATATAGTACGATCAGCGTCAGTGAATTGGCGGCCAAAGGCTGGTGGAGCGATGGGCAGCAAGCATCTAGCAAAGCTGGTTTACAATGGCAATATATTGCCGGATCTGATCGGACTATTTTCGACACGGAACGACGAAGGGTGGTTGCCTTGAAAAACTTACCATGGATCCACCGAGCTTGTTCTTCTACAGCTTCATCCTGTAGGCTGCCCTGATTCTTGAACAGAGATCGCGTGCTGACGTGACTGTCTGTGTATGATGTGGCGGTTACGAGGATTGATTCCACGCCGAATGCGTTGGAGATCTTGACGAAGGCTATTTCAATGAACAAAGGAAGTCCAGGAAAGGATATCGTTGGGATATAGGAAGAATCATAGGATTTCATCATGAAATCTGTCCAAGATTTGGTGGAATGTGCGACTGCGAGAAGGAAGATAGAGAGGGGAGGAGGAGAGAGAGAATGGTGATGGGTGCCATGAACGTTGCATTTTTGGAAAGGATCTTGATGGAATCTTCGAAGATGATCAAGGAATTGAAAATTTTAGAGAATTCCATGGGAGGTTTCAGATCTAGTGGAACTTCAATGATTTGGCGAATGTTGACTAGTTCAATGGATAAGTCTTTGCATTTTCTTTTGGTTTGATTTGTTTTAATTTTTCTCACTTATTTTTCAGGACTAAGAAAGTTTTTTTAAAGAAATGAATGATAATGTTAAGCATCAAAATAGGCAATATTATTAATTAAATAAAAAAAAGAAAGAGATACAGAAATTGAAAGCAATAAAAAGATATTTTAAAGAAGTCAAACACACGACTTTAAAAGGAACCTAACAAGTGGCTCCGTGTAAAAACCTAATCAAATTCTATTTTATCTTTTCCTAACCCCATGGCTACTGGTAAGTTCATGGCATCAACCGGCTGTATCTCAACATTGAGTTTTGCTTGAAGGCGCGTATTAGGCTTAGGAGTCGGCTGGAAAAAAATTTTGTTGCGCCCCTTTTTAGTCTTGGCCTTACCAGTTTGAAGAGTCGGAAACTCCTCAACAGAGGGAAGTACAGAGAGATCTTGCAGGTTCAAGTTAGGCTCAACATAAGTATAAGCTGCTTAACCCTAGTCCATGGCCCATTCTGCTTCTATTCTGCTTGTTTTTTAAGTAGAAAACTTTCCTGGCTGCTTCATCAGCAGAAGAAACAACTTTGGGATCCACCCTGGCAGCCACATTATGTGTTTCCGGAAGAGCATCTGAACCATCATCATCCAACGTGCTAAAACGATTCGAAAGAAAAATAGAAGGAGATTTCGGAGAATATTGCGAATAGGGGCCAATAACCTCCACTTATTCACTCCCAACATCCTCATTTTCAACATGATGAACCGTGCTAGGAAGCAGAGTCTCAACGGGCTGCACAACCTGAACAGTCGTCTCAGCTAAATTCACAGAAGCAACAGGGCAGAATCAATCATCTGCTTATCCGAATTATTATCAATCTCCTCAACATCAGTACCCAATATGTTATACATGTTCAAGATAGGCACGGGAGGAGAATAAACATGGTGGCAAACCTTAGTTGATGGACTAGCAGAAGAAGCTTGATCAACCAAAACCTCACCTTGTTGCACCTGACCAGATGCAGCCAAAGGATTATCATACCTGTCAGGCTCCATTGAGGTATCAACAACAACCTTACTAGCTAAAAAAGACTCTGGAGCGCATGGAGAACGAGCTGGAGGCATGGACTCCACCCTAGCCGCCAAGACAGCAGGTCAAAGATCAAAAGAGTTAGGAGCTGGACCAGATTCCTTAGTTTTAGCCTTCCAAATCTTTTTCCTAAAAGCTTGAAAGCCTTCCTCGTCCACAGTAGGTGTGCGTTTTGCTTTAGGACGACGTTTATGAAGATCAAAATCTGAATGACCCAAATAGACACAAGCCATATTGAAAGATGGAGCATTTTCATATCCTACAGAGACCTCGAAAGATCTAGATTATGTTGTCAAGTTAATAGCAGACGGCAAGGGCCCGTCCAAAGCATCGTACTCAACAAGAATTCTTGCAAAATGACCTAACGAACCACTAAGAGCCCTCTCATCAATACGAATTAGTGTACTGATTATAGAGGCAATCAAACGTAAAACGCGCTCAGCCCAAAGCTCGTAAGGAAGCTCAAATATTCTGACCCATAGTGATGCAACAGACGTTTTCACTTTATATGGATTAAAGGCAGGAACCTATTTCTAGAGTCGAACCTTACCGAGGCTAGATTAAAGATACATTCTTTAAAAATGGATTTTCGACAATCTTCATCAGAAAGAAACAAATTAAAATTTCCATTTCTTAAAGGAATGATGAGGTGATCAAACTCTCCACAGAACTTTTAATTGTGTGCCAAAATCACCTGTACGATAAATCGGAAAATTTGAAGCAGTAGTCGACTTGTCACGAACGTCCTCAAAAAAAGCAGAACTGACATGTAGAACTGAGTTGGAATCACCATGGGCAGTGACTGGTGGAGTCTGAGAAGGCCCACCATGGGCAGAAGTGATCTGATTCGAAGCAAAATGAGGGGTCGATTTGGGCGGATGAGCCTCGCCTGGAAAAGGGGATTCACCAGAGAGGTGGTCGATGAAGTCGAAGATGACCCACCATGAGTAGGAGTCGGAATCCGTCCCCCTATGAGCAAAATTAGGAGGAGCCGATTTGGGCAGAGTCGAGAACATCACGTTTTGAGAACGCGCACTCATTTCCGAGGTTGCGTGCTCTGCTAGATCCCCAAAAATAAGAGACTGATCTGGTGACTGATTGGACAATGATGGACCGCAAAAATGAGGCGCTGATTTGGTGAAGCATCACCAGGAGTGCGCCGTGAAGGGCTAGAGTGAATAATAATGTTAAGCATAACACTATTAATAATGTTAGAGAACAGAATAATAATGTTAAGCATAACACTAAAAATTTAAGAACCAACCTTTATAGTATACAGTAAATTTAAAAGTGACCTAATTAATTCTAATGAATAACTTGTATTGGTCCAAAGAATTTTAAATAGTGAAAGAGTTACCTAATTAATTTCAAAGAGTAACATAAATAATTTCAAAGAGTAACCTTAGAGTAAAATATTAATTTATTTATTCCCAATACATGAATTCTGTTTATGTGTGTTCTTAGCTAGTTAATTTATGATTAAGGGATAAGAGATTATGGTGCAAGTGAACTAAGAACGATCACAATCAAACAAGTTAAAACAATTAAGGGTGAGAGATGGGATCCAACCAAAGAACTTAACCGAATTTTATTACTCTCCACAAGAACAACACTCATAAAACCTTCACTATTACAAGTGTAATGTCAAGTGTAAGAATGACTAACCTACTTCTCTCTTCTGAGAGAAGCTATTTATACTACCAACAAAACCCTAACGATTGTCTAATATCCTGATGCCATCTGGACGGCCATCAATGGTCTGGCTGGTACACCGACAACTTTTGAGGTTTGCGCAGGGAGCCCCCAGACTTCTGGCAGAGCACAGTAGGTCTCCTTTTTGTCCTTCGCTTGTTCCCAATTGGTGGATTAAAAAGAGATGTACATGTCGTGTGTTGTCTTCTAGCTAGGAGTGCTGCTCAAGACATCCCTTCTTACCGTTATTCTCGTCCTCTAGCCTGCCGCTACTAGCTGTTCTCACAATTGTGTCTGTACTTTCCCAAATAGTTTTGATAATCCTTTCAGTCGTCGGATGGGTTGGTTTCTGAGACTACGCTGCCAGTCCGAACCCCCTGGATGTCTCCTTCAGCTTCGGAGTTGAGATGTTCTACCGAGGGGTCTTGGCCCTCTATCCTTTTAATGGGCTTCCTGCTTCTTAGCTCTTTCATGACCTCGTCTTCTTGGGCTCCTCAGCCCTTGGTGATGGGCTAATCTTTCGGGCTCCTTACCAGCTTTTTCTCGAGTTGTGTCCCTTGGGCCTGGGCCATCTTTTTTTGGCTATCATCCTCCCACGATTAATAGTTCATTCTTGTTCTTGGACTTCTTAAGGGTTGGGCCTCTTACACGTGGTATATTAGATTGTTGGGCTTCCGGCCCTGATCGTCATGGGGGATATAATACCCATAACATTAGACCCTCGAGCCTGGATAATCTTATGGTTTAAGATTATTTAGGGTCGACCAGTATTTTTTCATAGTTATATCCTCCATGCTTCAATACGTGTGTTTCGTTTCTCCTCCCCTCTGGTTTCCTACTTTATCTTCAAGCTGTTTCTGTTCCTTGATATCTGGGGTGGCCGAGATATTTCCGCAAGGTAAGGTATCTCCGGTATTTTACGATTTTCATTCAAATTTCAAATTTTGAAAATTCTGTGAGTTTACTTTCTTTTCCCCTTTCTTTCCCTTCAACCTTTCTTCTTCCATCTTTCCCTCCAACGGTTGCAATTTCTCTTGTACTGTAAGCTCTCCTTTCTCATCCAGGTATCACTCTTCTCTCCTTCTCTTCCTTCTTTCCTTAAATTACTCTTCCTTGTGTCTTTATGTTCATCACGTCATTGTCGCTTAGGGTTTTCTATCTTTCCCCTCTTCCGCACATTGCTTCTTTACCCTCTATATTTTGGTCATTATGAATCGCGAGGGTTCTACTTTCCCGTCGAAATCCCCTTCACACACCACTGATTCTTCACTTGGGAGCATTGGGTCTCTTTCTCCTAGCAGAGAAGAGGGTTCGGGTTCTCGTACCTTATCTAAATCTGCCTTTGATCAAAGAGTCATCGACCGTGTAGAATTTCAGTTTGGAATATGGGGCAGACATGGTTGACGCAGGTCCTGGGTTGGTAGCTCATCTCGGGAAGCTTCATGAGGGGGAAGTTGGAGTTCCCTTTTCTGCTAGAGACTTCCCATCTACTATTGGTGATTTTTGGTTAGAGAAAAATACCATTATCGCTATCGGTGAATTCCAATGCGGAGATGATTTGCTTAATTTTCTTGATTTTTGCAAATTTAAGGTTGGCGATTTTAATATTACCTCAAATTCATCTCTTAAGATGAGTCTTTCCTCTTCTACCTGTGGAGAAGTTCGGCCTCTCCTATGGAGGATGTGCTAAACATCCTTGACCTCCTTCTTCAACATGTGGAATCTAAAATTTTGTTCTTCTTTCTTACCAAAATGAGCAACCCACGCTCTAACCGACTGAGCTACACCTAGTTTTTTTCTTTATTCCACAACGACACATGTTTTTCTTCTTCTATTCTTTTTCTTTCATTCTGAATATCGGTGCATCCACTTCACGAATGCCGTCGAAGATCAACCTTGTCGGGTGAATCGGGGGAGTTGAGGCATATTCATGGATACTAGTCCGTCTTCTTTTATCAGGAGGATCGATGTCGGCCACTCCATGAACAACGTCGAAGCTTAACCTTGTCGGCTGAATTGGGGGAGCTGAGGTGTATTCATGGATACTGGTATGTCTTCTTCGCGTTTATTTCTCTAGTTGTTTCAGAGTCGTCCCTTACCAGGATCGGGATCTATCTTGTCGGTGTCATATATTCTAATTTTGTCACTTGGATGTGGATTTGGTTGCCACTTTAGGTCACTTTCTGGTGTTGTTTCGCTCACTCCTTTCATTCGATTGATTTCCACTATTTTTCTCAAATCTTTTCCGAATAAGAAAAGAACAGAGTATGAAAATTAGAAACAAAGGTTTACTTTCTTGTTGTGAAGAATTTGGGGAGGATTGCTTTTTTAGAAATAGATGGTTAGATATTTAAAACATTGGAGTTCTGTGACCAGATTTTTCTTAGGTTTTAGAGAGAGAAATAATGAAATATTTAGGTTCTCTGGATTCTTTCAGTTACAGATGAACTCTAGTGGATTGCGACAGTGATGACGATGGAGAAAACTACAAAATATGGACAGAGCATTCCCATAACGGCGCCAACTGTTAATGTGTGTTCTTAGCTAGTTAATTTATGATTAAGGGACAAGAGATTATGGTGCAACTGAACTAAGAACAATCACAATCAAACAAAGTAAAACAATAAACGTGAGAGATGGGGATCCAACCAAAAAACTTAAGCGATTTTTATTACTCTCCACAAGAACAACACTCATAAATCCTTCCCTATTACAAGTGTAATGTCAAGTGCGAGAATAAGTAACTTGCTTCTCTCTTGTGAGAGAAGCTATTTAAACTACCAACAAAACCCTAACGATTGTCTAATCTCCTGATGCCACCTGGACGACCATCAATGGTTTGACCGGTACACCAACGACTTTTGAGGTTGGCGCAGGGAGCCCCCAGACATTTGACAGAGCACAGCAGGTCTCCTTTTTGTCCTTTGCTTCATTGGTGGATGAAAAAGGGATGTACCTATCGTGTGTTGTCTTCTAGCTAGGAGTGCTGCTCAAGACATCCCTTCTTACTGTTATTCTTGTCTTCTAGCCTGCCGCCACTTGCCATTCTCACAGTTGTGTCTGTACTTTCCCAAATAATTCTGATAATCCTTTCAGTGGTCGGATGGGTTGGTTTCTGAGACTACGCTGCCTGTCCGAACTCCTTGGAAGTCTCATTCGGATTCGGAGCTGAGATGTTCTGCCGAGGGGTCTCGACCCTCTATCATTTTAATGGGCACTTGACTTGTAACTTGCGTTTTCATTGGCATTTGGCCTTTTTTGAGTCATAACTCTCTTTTCCTTTTGTGGGCTGAGGGTAAGAAACCATATCCACATGCCCACCTTCTTTTTTACCGATATACAACCTCATATTCCCTTTTCTTCTTGGAGTTGATATTCCATATCAGATTTCCCATGCATTCCGATCAATAGTTAGTTCTCCACGAATACCGATACCATAATTTTCCATAAATTCCCATAGTATTATTTACATAAACTCCGATGCCATAATTTTCCACAAATTCCAATATCGTAATTTTCCAAAAATTCCGATAACATGATTTTCATAAACTCAGATATCATAATTTTCAACAAATTTTAACACCATAATTTTTCATGAATTTCGATACCAGTAGTTAAAACAAATTTTGATAAACTCCGATGCCATATTTTCCCACAAATTTTGACACAATAATTTTTCACGAATACCGATACCTTAATTTCTCATAAATTTCCATAACACCATGATTTTCCATAAATCCCGGTAACATATAATTCATGTAAATTCCGGTAAGATTTTCTTTACATGAGATTTTCATTTTGCCATAAAATTTTCCATCCATAAAATTTTTTATACCGATATAAGATTCTCCATCATAAGATATCCCCTTTTATTTTTTAACGCTCTAACCAACCGAGCTACTTCAACCAACCTTCTACCAATAAATGTTATAGCTTTTTCTTTTAGCAGCATGGTGCCCCATAAGAAACTCGACCTTTTATTAAGTGAACTCCTCTAACTTGTAAGAAATAGAACATCCGACTCCGATGGATGGATGAGGTTGGATTTCCCTTTAAATCTACGCTCTAACCGATTGAACTAGCTGCTTTCTTTTAGGTAAGAAGTACCACATCCGACCTCCGATAGATGGATGAGGTTGGATTTTCTTACATCATTTCTTTCTTGCATGTAGCCGTTGAGGATGTTCTCAACTTACTCTCTAATCGACTGATCTAATCACACACCCTCTTCTTCTCGGCCTCGGACATCTCCGAATTTTTTTTTTGCTTCCTCTTCTTATCTGAGTAGAAACCGCTTCTTCATTCGAATAACCAACATTCTAACAAACCGATCTAATCTTATATGTCTTCTTCTTACATTCCTCCTTACACGCCATCTTCATACCTAGCTGGATGGAGACATTGGCCTCAACATCTCCAGCTGGAGTTTTTATTTATCACATGAAATCTCATCCACTACACGCTCTAACCAACCGAGCTATACTATTAACCAATTGAGCTGTATCTCGACTTTAACATCTCCAGCTGAAATCTTTATTTATCACGTGAAATCTCATCCACTACACGCTCTACCCAACCGAGCTATATACTGACCGATTTCTTATTTTCTTATTGCATTAACGGACCTCTGCCCTCGGTCTCATGCATTTTGCTTTTCATTCTCTTTTTTCCGCCTCTTATTTTACCTCTTATTTTATAATTAACTTGATTTTTTTCTTTCACGCTCTAACCAAATGAGCTAAGAAGGGAATTTACATCATTCTCCTCAAGAATTTAATGTCAACTCTTTTTCATTATGGATACTCCACCTCGGCTACCAACTTCAACTATGGTTGTTCAGTTGTTGGGTATTTCAACGTCAGCCCTCTATACTTTTCACATAGAGTCCGCATCTTTGTAGCCACGCTCTAACCAACCGAGCTACTTTTGTCAAATCTTATTCTTATTCATATTTTCTTTCTTTCTTCTGACCTCGGCCATGAGAGGAGTGCAAAAGGCTGTCCTCAAAATTTTCTTTTAAGGCATGAATTTTCGAAAAAAATTCCAGCCTCTAACATCCCTCAATTATAATCTTATACCACGAGTTATAACCAACTGACTCATGGTTAATACATAGAAGTTGGATGGTATCTAGAGTACATCTTAGCATACAATCTCAGCTAAAAATACGAACTCGGCCAGCTTCCCTTAGGTTCTCAACATGAATTTAACCGCTACACTCTAACTAACTGAGCTATGTCAAATTCTTTCAAACTTGTTCTCTCATGTTTAATCTCAAATATGGCTAATAGCAACATTTTAATCAACGAAGCTACCCTTTTGCGCCAATATATTTTTTCATGTTGTCTTCTTTATCCTGATTGGATATGGCTAATAGCAACGCTCTAATCAACGAAGCTACCCTTTGCCTTTGACGATATGGGACCTTCGCTCCTTCATCCCAATTGCATTGAATTTAAACTTCTTACTCTTTGCTAAAGAGTCGACCATCAGACGCTCTACCTTATGAGCTACGTAATTTTTTTTCTTATTTTCTCATCTTCACCTTGTTGGATTGTATACTAAAAGTCTAGCTTTTTTGTATGAACAATCTTATAACAGTTTATTTGAAATGAGAATCATATGATCAAATGATTGCATCTTATAATTTATTTATATGTTCGATGCAATAGTCCACTTACTTTATACTGTAGATAATATGTTGTGCGACAACACGCGGAAGATCATATTATCGGTTTTCTTATAAAGTTTAAACAGATGCTCACAACCGAGATAGACGGGGACTCTCTATCGGGATGGTTGTAGTGTTTTGGTATTAGCTTGTCTTGGCTACAGAATCACACTAGTGCACTTGTGTGTATTGAGCAGGACCACTTGAGATCGTTCGACTTATACTGACTTATAGGAGAACTTGATCTCAGTAATTATGGAAGTTCGTGTTCTTAATCCCTATACAATAACCTCGACACGTAGGGCAGTATGTATTTCTTTGATTCATCAATGGGTAAGATTTACATGTAATTAAATCAACAAACTCGATGAGTTGGGAAGTAGTGCTGTCTCTATGGTGTGCTGTTGATTGTAGAAGGAATCCGTGTCCGTCATAGGTTGATGATGTCCCCTTGAGTAGCTCATAAGAATTATCATGTAAACCCTGCAGGTGGAATTAATTTCGGCATGATAATGAGGTTGAGTAATACTACTCTTGGATGAGATATTAATTAATTGAGTTGTCAGTAACTTAAATTAATTATTGGACATTGTATATCTTAAACATGGGGAGACTAACGGGCTCATAATAAGAAGGAGCCCAAAACGTAATTTTAGGATTGGAAAGATAGTGCAATAACAATATTTTAGTGGAATATATTATTATTATTGGACTTAAGTATAAGCTTTGGGCTAACCTTGGATACTTAAGCCCAATGGAGGCCCAACCCAATTTCTCCTCCTGGTCCCTGCTGTAGCCCATGTATATAAGTCACCTCAGCTTATCTGGAACCCTAATCATATTCATTATTCACGTGTGATGAGGGTTGAGAGCAGATTGAGGAGGTCTCATAGATCGTCGCCCATACGACGTCGAGATCGGACTTGGGACATACAGCAGAAGATCAGAAGGTAATTTGCTGCTGCTGTCTGCCACCTTGCGAAATTCATATAAAATCGTACAGTGCTCAAACGAGGAAGTTATGGCCATTCTCGTGGGACTGCATAGTCTGCCAGCGAGAATCCTTCATCTTCTACATACCCTAGTGAACGGTAATCGTTTCTATGATTTATTGCTTCCACTATGATAGAAACGCATGGAACCCTAACGGGTCACGTTAACCAAATGATCCAAGCGCCAATAATTGGTATCAGAGAGTAGGTTCTAAGGCTAAACGTGACATGTTAGGCTAGGGTTATGTGTTAATATGTTTCGACATAGAATACATGAATTATTAGGGTGATGATTTATTGAGTTATCGATGGATATCCCTATGAAATCTCTACGTGTTATTATTGGATGTGTATGTGCATTATCGTCAGTACCTTCCTTGTTCTTCACGCTTGCCTTGTGAGAGAAATCGCTAAGTTTGATTAACGACGGGGCTTGCAGGCTTTGATCGTTGATTGGCGTTGATGAGCGATGGCCACAATCCCGTTGGCTGTCCGATTACCATCGAAAGCAAAAGTTGTGAACGGTGAGTGCGGATGTGCGTGATGATGAACGATGGATTGCAACATACATCATGTCGTGGATAATAATCGAACCAGAAGAAAGCCTACCAGTGGTGAAAGGGTTGTTGTTTTGAGGGCTATTGTTGGTAGAACCAATTCGAGGCTGGCGTGATCAAGTCGGGATCAGCACATGGCGTTTGTACCTAATGGTTGAGGAACGGGGGCTTTTCATCTGTTCGTTGATGAAAGTCGCAATCGGCAACAAGATGTTGAGCACCAAATATCAGCACCACGATTGGCTCGCTGCTGGTGGCAACACGGAGGTAGGCGGAGCCTAATGATCGTGAGCGACTTTTGTTGGATGTATGATAAAACTGAACGACGATGGTCACATGAATTGCTGGTTAACGCCTGGATATTCCTTGGCACAGCAGGGGAGTTCACAAGGGGTTCTTCCGAGTGAGGGAAGATGCCTGAAGGCTGCTGAAGGCGTACGGATGATGCGTGGTAGCAGGCGCCGTGTGGTTGTTGGGTGAAGGGCGCTCGTCAGGTATCGGCACACGGAGGCGAGCGTGACACCAAGAGGATGACCAGAAAGCGAAGCTCGCTGCTTGCCGCGCAAGCATGCTCGGAGACGTGCGACTTGGCGATGCTATCGGGCGATAAACCTAGCACGCCGAACGTGAGAATTTTATCCCAGGCAGATAAGCGGGAGACACATGGGAAAGTAGCTGAGAACGGTGAGTTCTTTTGGCGATTCGGCTGGGAAGCGGACCAACTATGGTCTGACCGGCTGTTGGAGGGACTGGTGGCAAGCAAGGACCTGGGTGAGTCTGGGCGTGTCCAGTGTGAGTTCCGAAAAGGTTGCAAAGTTTTTCGAATGTGTCTGCAGTCGGTTTTCGAGTGAGTCATACCTGGTCGACTGGTTTCTGGAATAATGGTGGAGCGGTGCCACTAAAGGCGGCTGTTTCTGGGTTGCTTAGTTTCGTGAGCGCGGTGGACTCCGGCAAGCAGCATTTTTCCGGAGTGTTTTCAGTGGGCATTTGCTTGGTTGGAGCGTCGTCGGCAATCTGAAAAACTGAACCGCAGTGCTCTAACTTTCTGGTGGGCTTTTGGACTAGGAAGAAAAGGTTCTGATGCTTGCTGTGATCCATGTGTTTGGGGTTGGTTTGGGGCACAAGTTTTCTTACTTGTTGTGCAAGTCATCTCATTTGATTGGTGGAAGTGTTGACTAAGCCAACTTATTTTTGGCCAATTTTTATATCCTTATATATAATTTCTAATAATTATTTTTATTTGCCAATTATTATTATATATTTGGATTGCATGTCCTATTTGATTTACTGTCTTATTTGCCGTAATAGGAGCATGCTAGGTTGCATATTTTATTCTGAATATTATATGCATGTTAAAAAACCTCGGTGTTAAATAACTAAGTGGGAGAGGGATTGGTAATTAATTCCCACGGCCTCCATTATTGGTTTGTTAGCAATGTGAATAAACTTGCGCGTCGGCATTAGAGCCTTCCTCCCCATCGGATGAGTTTATTTATAGATTGCTGGAACAGACTTCATTAAATAATTATAGTTGTAATGTTTATTTATAGTTGTAATGTGATACATATGAACTTGTGCGTTGGCATAGACCTTCCTCCCTATCGGATGAGCTTATATGCGGTTCACTGGTACAAACTTATAATTGATGACTGTAGGAAGTTATCTGAGCACATGTGTACTTCTCCATCTGTAAGGCACATAAGCTCGCACAATGGACTTGAGGTCAAATAATGGTGTACACTTAGGTGTAAATAATAAGTATCCTCCCCATCGGAGTCACTGCTTTTATTTGCATGGCTAAAGAGGAACCAACTATTAATTATTTG
This sequence comes from Pogostemon cablin, assembly GCA_023678885.1. Lineage (NCBI taxonomy): Eukaryota > Viridiplantae > Streptophyta > Magnoliopsida > Lamiales > Lamiaceae > Pogostemon > Pogostemon cablin. Next base: position 7,603,203 of record CM043008.1, on the reverse strand, counting down.
TCATAAAGTTAGGTTGACAAATGAAATTAATGGGTAAAACCTTCTCTTGTAAATGTTCGGGTTTGTAAGAGTCCACACTATCGTGGCTTGCAAACTCACGGTGCTTGAGATGTCGGTGAATTTATATTTTAAATTGTTTTGAGGGAATCAATATAAATGGATAAATTCGAAGATTTGATCGGTGTATATTTTATGATTCTCTGAATTTCAAATAGTTTTATTTCACTTATTCTTTACTAAAAGAAACATATTTACTGGTCCAAAATTAGATGATTAGAAAAGAATCTTGGTTTGAATTTTACTGCTTAGGAAAATATAAGTGGTTTCTCACTAAGGATATCCCATGATGCCTATTAAAGTCTCTAGTGGAGAGGTGAGAGGTTCATAGAAATATGATGGTCTCATGCGACTTTTCGGATACTTGAGTGAGGTTAAAAGGCAAGAGGTCATGGTTAACTTGATGAATCAATTGGAAATGCTTGGAAGAGAAATTGAAGGGAAAACCTAGGTCAATTTATCATTCATTGTTTGCCTAAATGTTTTGAGCAAGTTCCACCTGAATTACAAAGAGGTTGTATATGGTGGGGAATTTCTGACAAAACATGTGGCAAAGGAAATCCATTTTCATTGAGATGTGAACAAAGTTAGTATCTCATTCACTAGTTGTTGAAGCATGAATACTGATGGCATCTACTGACACGTTGTGTGTAGATACCGGAATCACTAAAAGCGTGTAACTTAGTGATGATGAGATTAGTATGGACATGGGTAATACTACGAGAGTAGTGGCTGTTGCAGTGGGAGTTGTTTATTTATCTTACGATATGAATAGACGTTTGATTATGAGAAATTGTCTTTACGTACGTTTTCATAGAAAGAATTTTATTTCTGTTTCTATGCATTTACGGATGGATACTCCATTTCATTTAAATGACATGGTCATAGTAATGAAGGATGAAGCTATAATCTGTTAAGGTAACTTATTGACAAATTGTACACTCTTAAATCATGTTTATACCACGAATGCAACAAATAGTAATTAATAATGCGTCATTTAATCCTAATAAGAGAAAGACTCTTATTCAAATGATTAGATAGATGATGAATTATTTAAAATTACTTAATTCATTTTATGGATAAGCTCTAGAAACAGTAATTCATTTGAATGTTTGTCTGTTTGTGGGATATGCTATAAAAATGAAGGTGATTTATTTAGTCTAAAAGATCGAAGGGTGATTGTTAACATAAACACTAGATTTTTGGAAAGAGACTATGTAATAAATCACATACCCATTTATAAATTGTCCTAAAGGATGTGAGAAGAAAACACAAATTATAAGTACCAAGTTTACAAGAGGATATACCATAAGGTAAACTGCAACACGTATCACGTCTGATACATAATTGCGTGTAGTACCTTGTCGTAGTGGGAGGGTTGTCTGACCACCCGTAAGATATATATTTTGGGAGAGTCGTGAGACTTGGTCCCTAGTAAACATGGAATGGATCCACGAATATGACGAAGAACTACAAGATAGAAATGTCGAATCTTAGCAAGTGCAATGGTTTCTGAAATAGAATCGATGAATTCTAAATTAGATCTGGCTGCTTGTAGAACCACGGATGGTGTGAAAGCCATTGAAAGTGGCTCTGTAAAATAAATGAGGATCATACGATAAGGTGAAAACCTTGGAAGTAAAACTTGTGAAATATGAGGGATAGCAAATAGATGTCAAGATAGCTTTCCTAATTGGAAGTCTTGAGGAAAACATCTATGAGAAGCAACCAGAGTGATTCATTGCAAAGAGCTAAGAGCATTTTGATATTAAGCTTAAAAGTGTCCATCAATGGACTAAAGCAAGCTTCAAAATTATAGAACATCCATTTTGATGAAGAAATCCAGTGATATGGATTTTATCAATGCTCGGATATGTCTTGTGTATTGAAAAGAGTGACGGAAATGTGGTGGTATTTTTTGTACTATACGTAGATGATATATTGCTCATTGTAGACAATGAAAGAGTATTGTCGGGCGTATGAGTATGGTTAATAAAGCAGTATGAGAGATTGTTGGATTGTATACTAAAAGTCTAGTTTTTTTGTATGAACAATCTTATAACAATTTATTTGAAATGAGAATCATATGATCAAATGATAGCATCTTATAATTTATTTATATGTTCGATGCAATAGTCCACTTACTTTATACTGTAGATAATATGTTGTGCGACAACACGTGGAAGATCATATTATCGGTTTCCTTATAAAGTATAAATAGATGCTCACAACCGAGATAGACGGAGACTCTCTATCGGGATGGTTGTAGTGTGGTTTGGTATTAGCTTGTCTTGGCTATAGAATCACACTAGTGCACTTGTGTGAATTGAGCAGGAGCGCTTGAGATCGTTCGACTTATACTGACTTATAGGAGAACTTGATCTCAGTAATTATGGAAGTTCGTGCTCTTAATCCCTATACAATAACCTCGACACGTAGTGCAGTATGTATTTCTTTGATTCATCAATGAGTGAGATTTACATGTAATTAAATCAACAAACTCGATGAGTTGGGAAGTAGTGTTGTCTCTATGGTGTGTTGTTGATTGTAAAAGTAATCCGTGTCCGTCATAGGTTGATGATGTTCCCTTGAGGACCTCATAAAAATTATCATGTAAACCATGCAGGTGGAATTAATTCCGGCATGATAATGAGGTTGAGTGGTACTACTCTTGGATGAAATATTAATTAATTGAGTTGTCAGTAACTTAAATTAATTAATGGACATTGTATATCTTAAACATGGGGAGACTAACGGGCTCATAATAAGAAGGAGCCTAAAACGTAATTTTGGGATTGGAAAGGCAGTGCAGTAATAATATTTTAGTAGAATATATTATTATTATTGGACTTAAGTATAAGCTTTGGGCTAAGCTTGGATACTTAAGCCCAATGGAGGCCCAACCCAATTTCTACTCCTGGTCCCTGCAGTAGCCCATGTATATAAGTCACCTCAACTTATCTGGAACCCTAATCATATTCATTATTCACGTGTGATGAGGGTTGAGAGCAAATTGAGGAGGTCTCGTAGATCGTCGCCCACACGACGTCGAGATCGGACTTGGGACATACAGCAGAAGATCAGAAGGTAGTTTGCTGCTGTTGTCCGCCACCTTGCGAAATTCATATAATATCGTACAGTACTCATAATTTGATGATCAATATACTAACGGAAAGACATTGAATAGAGGATCGTCTGAGCACAAAGATCATTCAATTCCAACATCAGACGAGGAAGTTATGGCCATTCTCGTGGGACTGCACAGTCTGCCAGCGAGAATCCTTCATCTTCTACATACCCTGGTGAACGGTAATCGTTTCTATGATTTATTGCTTCCGCTATGATAGAAACGCAAGGAACCCTAACGGGTTACGTTAACCAAATGATCCAAGCACCAACACACCTCTTCACCAATTTTTTTCTTCAAGCAAAGTCAGCCGTCAAACGCTCTAACTAACTATGCCTTTTGTATTCATACTTTTTTCTTATTTTTTTCAAACACGCCTTACATCTCCCCCCTTAGATGGATGGAGCATCAGCTCTACACCATTGGTGAAGCCTCAGCTTCTACACCTCGGGCGAAACATCAGCTACGACACCTCGTTTGGATGGAATGTTTGCTTCTACACTTCAACTAGGTGTTGTTTCTATATCTCACATGGGTGGAGCCTCAACTTCTACACCTCATATGGATGGAACGTGCATCTACACCTCAGCTGATTGAAGCCTCATTTCTCATCCAATCATATAGTCATACTCCGCTCTCTATCCGACTGAGCTATCTCTTTTCCTTTCTTTATTTATCATCTTCCTTCTTTTTCTCCTTCTTCTGTCCAATTTCCTTTCTTTTCGCTGTTTAACAATGACCTTTTTTTTATCGCGCATAAGTTTGGCTCAGCTGGCACCCTTGCTTTTTTGTCGGTATCCACATGGGATCAGCCTCGGCCTCATTTTCTCCTTCTTTTTGGTATCGGTATCCAACTCTTTTTTTTGCACATAAGTACATCCCGACTGGATCTTCCTTTCTTATCGGTATCCACGTGGGATTGGCCACATTATTCTTTTCTACTTTTCTCATTTTCTTTTCTTTCCCCGATATGTTTACAGTTGATGAAAAGAACAGCTCTAACCAACTGAGCTACAAATCAGATATGAGCTGAACCACACTTGCGATTTCTCCTCGAACTGTTGATGAGAAGAATAGGTTCTAACCAACTGAGCTACAAATCAGATCTGAACTGAACCAAAGTTGTGATTTCTCCTCGACCTCGGCTCTCTTTACCTTCATCCTCAGTCTAGGCTTCTGGCTCTAACTTCTTCATTTTTTTGGCGTATTAGTTCGGCTCAGCTGGCACCTTCTTTTCTTATCGGTAGACCGCCTCAGCCTCGGCTTGTAACAATCTTTTTGTTTAACACCTTTTCTGCTTTTCTTTTTCTTCTTCTTTACAGTGTTGAGAAAAACACACTCTAACCTACTTAGCTACACATCACTTGGTTAGCCTCTTTCCAAGTAACATGGGTCTCGACATTACAACATGGGTCTCGACATTTCAAAGATTTATTGTTTTCCCATTCATTCTCTTATGGGCCTCACCCGACATTCTTACAGTTGGTGAGAAAAACACGCTCTAACCAACTGATATACAAATTCTTTCTTCAACGATTTTTTAATGCTTTTTCTGCTTTCCTTCCATTTTCTTTCTCTTCATACGTTCTAACCGACTGAGCTATACATCACATGGGTCGGCCTATCTTCCATTGGTCTCGGCATTGCAGCATAGGTTGGCCTCTTCCCTGTAACATGGGTCGGCCTTCTCAATAACTTTGACCTTGGCCTCGGCTGGGTTGGGCTTCTTCATTTCATATCGGTAATAGATATCAGACAATTTTATTTATTTAATTTTTTCTTCTTTTCTGCTTTTCTCATATTCTCTTACTTTCTCTTATGGGCCTCAGCCCGACATGCATACGGTTGATGAGAGAAACACACTCTAACTAACCAAGTTACAGTGATATCTTAACTTAAGTTGAACCCCAAGCCCGAAACCTTCAAGTTTAGCATTAAACATGAAGAATTCATAAAACATTCTTTCTTCTCCAAATTTAGCATAAGACATACGTAAAACATGTTTTCACCTCAGATTTAGCATAACACAAACATGTAATATTCTTCCTATTTCATTCTTCAACATTTTTTCTTGATTTTTGGAAATGTAAGGTTGGAAATGTTAATATTACCTCATAGTCATCTCTTAAGATGAGTCCTTCCTCCTTTTCATGTAGAGAAATTCAGTATCTCCTCCGGATGGATGTGCTAAACATCCTCGGCCCTCTTCCGTTGCATGTGGATTTCCTCTTATTTCTTTCTTTAGCGACATATGATGTGAGGCAACATATTTTTTTTGGAATCTCGAATCTCTTTCTTCTTTCTTTCGGCAATTAGCGACCCATGCTCTAACCAATTGAGCTATACCCAATCTTGTACCTCTTTCAATAACCACACACGTTCTTCTTCTTTTTTTCCTTTTTTATTCTGAATATCAGTGCGGCCACTCCACGAACACCGTCAAAGCTCAACCTTTTTGGCTGAATCGAGGGAACTGAGGTGCATTCATGGATATTGGTCCGTCTTCTTTCATTAGGAGGATCGATGCCGACAACTCCACGAACACCATCGAAGCTCAACCTTGTCGGCTGAATCAGGGGAGCTGAGGTGTATTCATGGATACTGGTCCATCTTTTTTCATTAGGAGAATTGATGTCGGCCACTCCACAAACACCGTCAAAACTCAACCTTGTCGGCTGAACTTGGGAGCTAAGGCATATTCATTGATAATGGTCCACCACTTCTTTCATGGGATCGATTTTAAACATTCTTCTTAGATCATTTGGATAGTAGTGGCACACGCTGTAATAAAACGAGCTATCTCAGTCTTCTTCTTTCCTTAGCGACACGCTGCTCCTTGGCGATTTCTTCCAGATCTGGTACTTCGCTTGGCGATTTCCTCCAGATCTAGTTCTTTTTTGTATTTCCTTTATGGAGTCTCGTTTCCTCTCTAGGTAACAGGGAATGCACGCTAGCCAACTGCAACACCAAGTTTTCTCCTTCTTCTCCCGCTACGAGCTTTTTACAACTAATTATATGATGAGATATACCGTGGGTCTGAGATCTCCACCACATAATGAGATTGGGGAATTATAGGCACACATATTGGTTTTCAGGTTGAGAAATAGTAGATTTTTTAGAGTTCTTTGAACAGATCTCTTTGTATTTTAGAGAGAGAAATAAAAGAGTTTTGAGTTTCTAGGATTTCTCAGTAACAAGAAAAGGGTATGAACTAAGAACCAAGAATGACAGAAACTGATGGACTCTGTGGGTGGCGGCGGCAATGACAGAGACAACTACAATAACTGAACAGAGCAGTGTGTTTCCCACAGACGGCGCCAACTATTGATGTCTGTTCTTAGCTAGTTGTGAACAAGATTAACGATAGACATATTAATGATAAACTACATTAAGAATGAGCACAACAAACAAAATTGTTTTCTCTGTCGCCCCATCTATTGGGAGCCCTTTCCATATATTGATATTTGCCTTCCAAGTTCCATGAAGGATCATTACATTTATAGAGAGAGAAATACATATGGATTTATAGAGAGATCAAGTGAAGTGGAGAAGATGAAGTTGGAGTAAAGTGTCAACCAAGCCTTGTGTCCCTTTCCTTTGCTGCAGATGTCTTATTTTTTAGTGGAGATATTTTAGATGAATGGTCCCCTCTTTGATGTTGTGCTGCCACGTGTCCCTCCAAGGACAATGATGGGTCTAACATGTCCCCTTCACACTTTATGTCTGCTGCATTCTGGTCGAGTGAGCAATCTTAATGGGCCGACGACAATTCTTGATGGGCTGAGAGTATTAGGCCGATGGGTAGCAGGCCGATGGTAGGAGACCGATAGCTGATGCCGACTTCATCCTCGGTATTAGTATGTAATCTGTCCCTCTGCCCAGTCATCATTTTAGCCCTCTTTCTTCGGCGTGTGTTCAAATCTCACTCTTATCCTTAGCTTAAACTTATCTTTCAGTTGTACCGCGCATATAAGCCACACCTTATATGGGGTATAAACACCCATAACAAATTCATTTTCATAAAATCAGAGTCTCAAATGAAAGAGTAACAAAATTCATTATAAAATGTAACCAATTAATAATAAATAGTAACCTAAAAAGGGAACCTTAATTTTTAGAAAAATCAAAGTTTTTCAATTAAACCTTAATTTTCAGAAAAATCAAAGCTTTTCAATTAAAGTGTAACATAAATTATTATAAAAAGTAATCCAATTAATAGAAAAGAGTACCCTAAAAAAAAGAACCCTTAATTTTCAGAAAATAAAAGTTTCAAATTAAAGAATAACCCAAATCATTATAAAGTGTAACACAATTAATAGTAAAGAGTAACCAAACAAAAAAACCCTTAATATTCACTTTCCCCATCATGTGATTAGAGTAACTCAATTAATAGTAAAGAGTAACCTCATAAAACCCTCAATTCTCACTTTCCCCATCATGTGATTTGTGGAACGAATGAGGACTACAAAACAACATCACAACATAGAATTATAAAATCATGTAAATTCTGAAGTAGTTTGAAATTGTTTTACTTCTGTTGTGAATCACCACTTACATAAATGCAATAAAGACTCAGGGACTGTATAATGTTGATTAAATTTAAAAAAAACAGCAAGTGTTGATAGTATTATTGGGACTGGAGACAGATTATATATTTTTCTTTATAATCACCTCTTATATTCTCTAGTTCATCTGAAGATGTATTTAGTGTGGATATCCATTCTTGTAAATTACGAAATTATTCAATAAAATATAATTTAAAAAAAATTGTCTCACCAAATCCTACCTTCATCTTAATTTTCAAAATAAATGAACTAATTTCCTTGAATTTCAAGAGAGATTAAGCAACTACATTGATCATCCGAAGGGTACATGTAGAAATAAATTATAATCCTAAACTCCCTCTAGCTATGTATGCCTCAGTTTCTTTGCAAAGTATAACCATTATGTATCACCTGCTTCATTAGCATAACAGCCTGTTAAGAACCATATATCTGATGTTTCTTTTGGCAGCCACACTAGGTATTCTGTATCAGAAAATTATAGTCGAACGCAGCTTAAATCGACAGACCAACCCTAGAATGCTTTGTTCGGACGAAAGACCAACTGAATACATAACTTTATCTCAAATCAAAGAGTAGCCCAATTCATTATAACACCCTACGATTTAGATACAGTACCTAACCATCCTCAATTCTTGAAATAAATCAATAATCATTTACATTTATTTATTTATTTATGAAGCACATCACAACAACTGCAAAAGTAAAAAGCAATCCCAAAAATAGAATTTATCACTAAAAACCCCTCTCATGAGATCACCTGAGCTACTTGTGAAGACATAGTTTCTATAAAAAATCAACTTCTCTATTGATCAATCCAGCGTGGCATCATCGACGCTAGAACATCTTTCACCAGCGGGTTCACCCACAACACATCCGGCTCCACTCTCCTCAGCGGCGAGGAGGCAGCGCCACTACTCCCAATCTCTTTATGCAACGAGAAGGAGGTGATCATTGTCCTTGCAATCTGCTATGCAACAAACTCGTACGACAGAATCCACTTCTTCTCTGCATCATTTTCCTTGTAATACTTCTCCCTATACTCCTTCAAATTATTTAATCCAAAAATGTTCATCGGCAGCGATGCTGGGGGTAGAACCCTAAGGACCACTCGCTCAGTCGTTCGCAGATGCCGCCATTGCACATCGACTTAAAGGCAAAGTGAATTACGATTTCTCAATTCTTCTTGGGATTTGACTTCAGACTTTTTCTCGGGCATTCTCCAGTAGACTTAAGACAGCGGGTGACTCTTTCCGGCGGATGGGGGAACACAGCAACGATAACGGTCTCCGTTGGAAAGAAACCGTGGCTGCTGGTTCGCAACTTTGGCTAGAGAAATATCTGTCAAGTGGTGTTGTAGCTCCAGAACTATCAGCGTGAGCAATAGCGCTTTAGATCTGTGCCCGTGGCTGGTGGCGCATTGATGGGCGTTTTCTCAACACATAATTAATCCCCAAGTATGATAGATATGATTATAGCTTACATAAGCGACCAAGTTATATTTATCGAACCCAAAGGACGATTGGTTATTAATTTATTATTTATTTAAATTAAAAGAAACTATTGTTTGATAATTTAAGTTGTGGAATAATTACTAATCTAATGAATATAATAATAAAAAAACAAATTAAATAAAGACTATAGAGAATAAACAAGAGTTGACAAGTGAGAAGATAGGTAGCTCTTCAGGCCATCAGTTCCATTACTTAATCTCCTTTCCGTGTATCAATGTCCCACTCTACCTTATGGACTATGGATGCATCACTATGCCATGCAAATCTACTCTATAGACACAAGTAAATATGCATGTAATACATGTGAATCACCTTAGAGCAAGAGCATAGTTATACCGCCATTTTCTAGGTACTATCAATATCAATTATTTCCTGTGCACTAAGTATTCTAACCCGATATGATCTCCCTTTATAGGTACTATATAATTATCCTATTTATCCTACTTACTAACCCGAATTCAATTTAATTAATAAGTATTCATATAAGATAGTTCTAATGAAGTTTCGGAGTCCCCTTACTTAGAATTATAACAAAAAATCCTGTTCAGCGGTGAAAGCACTCAATCAATAAATAAGATATCTATTCACACCCTACATAACAGTTAAAGATGCAAAAAATAACTATGAGTATGAACTAATAAAGCATTATCTTATATAAAATAAATCCACAAGTAATGTTGTATGAAATATACACACGGAAGTTCAATTAACTAGATAAAAACCTTCATAACCCGAGAATTACCAAAGCGGTTCTAGCCCATGACGCTTCCAAGAACATTCATGGTGTTTGGATAGATCTTACCCATAGTCTTGAAAATTACAAGAAAGATTAAGTTGCGAAGTTAACTCTAGATGTGGTCGCCGTCGCTTCTCGCTCCATCTTGAATCTTCACTTGGTTCTCATTTGATTTGCTGCACGAATCTCTCTATATATAGCTTCGTAGGATGGAGTTAGGGTTCGGATGTGGTGTAGGATGGATGTGGAATCTAACTCTCTTTCTGATGTGATCGGCATCCCTTTTTATAGTTTTAAAACTCTCTTTACGGATCTTTACTGGGCTTTTTCTTGGAAAATACATCAATTTACACACAGGAGGGTCGGAATTACCAAAAATAAGCACGCGTGTCCCCACTCGACCAAAACTGGCAAGGTTGAGCGGCGATCGAGCGACCTCCCTACTCATTGAAACTCTGTACAGACCCTCGCTCGATCAAATAGTGTTAGTCGAGCGGCTCCTCCTGAGGTCGAGCGGCGTCTCGAACTTTGTGTTTTCTGATAGTGAGCACATCTAACCTATTTTCATGTATAAATATGCTCAAATAGCCTCAGTAGCACCTGATTCGTGGATTTTCCATAAACATACTGATTTGCCTTGATAATAGCCCAAATTTTACTCAATATACACACAAATTAGAACTGTAAATATTGACATTCGATCATTTGGTTAACGTGAACCGTTAGGGTTGTATACGTTTCTAATTCAGCATAAGTAAAAAAAATATAGAAACGTATTCCCTTTCACCAGGGTATGTTGAAGAAGATGGATTCTCACCGGCAGCCTGTGTAGTTTCACCGTTTTGCGGATAACTCTCTCATCTGATGTCCGATTAGAGTGATCTAAGTGCCAGAACGATCTTCTCTTCAGTTTTATTCCATCAATATACCACACGTCTATTTCTGATTTACTTTTCAGTTAGAGTTTCTAGACAGCTGAGATTACTTATATATGGCTACAACATGGACCAGGACGAGAAATTAGAGTTGGCCAACTACAAGAAATTTAACCAATATGTGATACCCGAGCTTCTCACTACTCATGTGCCAATATAATTTAATTTTTGTTATGTGCATTTTATAATTATGTGATAATTATGTGACAATTATGTGATAATAATGTGACAATTATGTGACAATTGTTTCTATATTTTATTTATCGTTACATTTTATTTGAAACACTCGTGATAAAAAATTGGGACAGTGTGTGAATATATGAGTGCATGAATATTTACGTACATTAATTTGGATATATGAGTAAATTATTTTATGAGTATAAATACACTTTTCTTAATTATTAAGTATCACAGGTGTTCTCGTAATAATAATAGTGGGTAGAAAAATGTACACGTATGTGTATTAATTTGTAAATGTATTATATCTTAGCTATTAAGTATTGCACGTAAATTAAGAATGGATAATAATAAAATAAATAAAAAAAGAAAAGAAAAGGTTGAGGCGGTGGGATAGTCGTGTACGACTTCCACCCCACCCCTCTATAAATATATATAAACCCCTGTTCAGGGGTAATTCAGAGCGAAACAAAAAAAAAGAGAGAGAGAAGAAAGGGAGAGATAGGAGAGAGAGAAGAAAGGGAGAGAGAGGAGAGAGAGAGGAAGAAGAGAAAGAGAAGAGGGAGCGCGCCGGAACGTGCGTGTCGGAGCGAATTAGTCACAGTTCTTTACGGGGTTTATATTACTGTCGGAATCCAGGTAAGTAGAAGTCCAACTACAATGCATAAACATGTTGTTTGTGAATTATTTGTAATTAATATGTGATAATTATGTTATGAATTATTTGTAATTAGTTTAATTACGATATGAATTATTTGAGATTAATTTGTTATACAAGTTGTGGATTTATGTGATTTGGAGAAAGCAGGGTTCATATTCAACACTATTATTTGTAAATTATTTGTGATAATTTTGCGATACAAGTTGTGGATCTATGTGATTTGAAATAATATTATTATCCTATATAGATCGGTGTAATTGGATACTGTTGAAAATATATTTGTATGGTTTGAGAAGATATTAGTTATAAGGAACTGTGGGATCTAAGATTAAGTTGTTATTCCAAAATGAGATCTGGGTGATCCATGGTGAAGTGGTTATTCTATAAATGGATCTATGTGATTGAGGTGAAGTTGTTATTTCAGAAGTGAATTTGTGTGAATTGAAATTAATTTGTTACTTTATTGTAATTAAATATTGATATTGATATTGTAAATGGTTTATGATGCACATTTAATTATTCTGGATGCATACCATGCATAAACATGAAAAGTATTTTCCCTCAAAATTAATAAGATACTAATGGTGTGTGCGGCCACTATATATGCATCTCTGTCAGAGTTCGGAAAAATCGTTCTCGACATTTTTTTATTATTAGGGGTTCGGAAAAATCGTCCCTACCACTTTGCCAGAGTTTGGAAAAATCATTCTCGGCACTATTTTCGGGGTTCGGAAAAATCGTCCCCATTGAGCTCATTTGGGGTGCATATCATAAGTGTGTCGTGGGGATCCTGCAACGTGAACAATTTTCAAAAGAGAAGAGATCAATTAGAAAACAAATTAGGACATAGGCGATAGAGAACTAAATGCATTTTCATGCACAGACATGCATGATTTCTACTTACTGAGATTTTTATCTCACTAGTTTATGCATTGTAGGTGAGCCTGTTGATGATTGAGTTTGTGATGTGACTGTGCAAGCTGTGGAGCTCCTTCAAGTTTTGAGAGGATGTACATAGATGACGACCTGTTGGGCTAGGCCGTGGGTTTATTTTGTTTCCGCTGATATTTTGGTTGTGTAATATAATAAGTATTGTCACGAGTTTGTCTGGTTTAAAGTGGTATCAGAAACCAGTCATGTATGTTGAACTGGTGTGATGATGTTGGTTATAATCATATTATGTGAAAAAAAAATTATTATATGCAGGTTTTTATAATGATGATGTTTATGTTAAATAGTATTTGAATTATAAGTTGTGTAAGGTGGGTCGTGTCAGAGTGGTATCAGAGCACGGTTTGGGTCCTGCAGACTGTCTATGTACATGAACTCATTCATTTGGCAGCTTTGCAAGTAAGTGTTATTTTCATTCTGTGTTGTTATGTGTCTTATAAATTATATTGGCTTTGTGGTATAGGAAGTGTAGTTTGTAGACAAAATGGTAAGGGCTACAGGTGAAAGTTCTGAAGGAGATGGGACTGTTGAGCAAGCAGCACCTCCTGAAGGGAATAATCGTGATGCGGTGATTACTCGACTAATGGAACTGGTTGAGCGCCAGTCCCAACAGATACAACAACTGATTCAGCAGAGAGATATAGGTGGACAACCAGAGGGTAATGCAAACCAAGATAGACGTCAAGTGGAACGTGTTGAAATGGTTTGTGAGAGGTTTCGAAAGTTGAGCCCTCCAATATTTGAGGACGCAACAGACCCCACAGATGCAGAGGATTGGTTACGCACGGTGGAAAACATGTTTCAATACAATAGAATTCCAGATAGGGATAGAGTGCTATGTGCTTCTTTCATGTTACGAGGAAGTGCAGGCCACTGGTGGGATACGATTAAAAGTATCGAGGATGTCACGACTATGACATGGGAAAGGTTCAAGGAGCTTTTCAGAAACAAGTACTTTACGGCACCAGTGAGAGCCATGAAGATGAACGAGTTCATACAGTTGAGGCAAGGTGGCATGTCAGTCACAGATTACCTTCGTAAGTTTGAGCAGTTGTCGAGGTTTGCTGAACATATGGTGAGTACGGAGGCATTGAAAGTGGAGAGATTTGTGGAAGGCTTAAGGTCTGAACTTTACTGAGATGTGAGTATGGCGGGACTGAATGGAGCAACATACGCACAAGTTGCAGAAAGGGCTCAAATTGCTGAGCAAGCGGAGATGAGGATCAGATAAGCGCAAGCTATCAGACGTCAATTTCAGCAGAAACCAACGCAGCAGCCTGGGAGAGTTGATAAGAAGCCGATGTCATTTCAGAGGCCGAATTCAAATGTTCAAGTGGAGCAAGGACAGAGACGAGGAGAACCCAACAAGCGTCCTAAATTCGATCAGGGTAAAGTGCCACCGGAGCCGCCGCTACCTATATGTCCTAATTGTCTTAGATCACATGGTAGGGAGTGTCAAATTCCTCCGAGAACATGTTACACGTGCGGGGAGAAAGAGCATGTGACTACTACTTGTCCTAAGAAAGGGAAGCAGGCACAGCAGGGAAGAGCTCCAGCTAGGGTGTATACTTTGACGCGAGAGGAGGCAGACGCAAATCCCTCAGTTGTCACGGGTAAGTTCTCTATTTTTGGCACTTCTACATATGTGATATTTGATTCTGGAGTAACACATTCATTTGTATCCACTGAGTATGTGAAAAAGTTGGGTGGAACACCTAACTTGATAGAAGCTAATTATGAGGTGATGATACCTTCTGGTGAGTCAAAGCAAACTAATCAACTTCTTCGAGGTTGTGTTATTCCTATTGAAGGAAGAAGACTCCTCGCTAATTTGATTGTGTTAACTATGAATGATTATGATATCATATTGGGCATGGATTTGCTGTCAAAATATGGTGCTACAATAGATTGTCAGAAGAAGAGTATCACTTTTCAGCCAGTGAAAGGAGAACCGTTCACTTTTGTTGGAATCAAAAAAAGCTTTAGATTTTCGATGATATCAGCAGCAAAAGCACAGCGGTTGTTGGAAAGTGGTTGTGAGGGGTATCTGGTGAGTGTAATGAATGTTGAGGGGCAGCAATGTCCAGTTCTTGATAATGCACCAGTAGTTCGGGAATATCTTGAGGTATTTCCAGATGATCTTCCAGGTTTGCCACCAGACCGAGAAATAGAGTTTGTTATTGAGTTACAACCAGGAACTGCTCCTATATCTAAAGCGCCATACAGAATGACACCAGCTGAACTGAAGGAATTGAAGATACAGTTACAAGAGTAGCTAGACAAAGGATTCATCCAACCTAGTTTCTCTCCTTGGGGAGCACCAGTTCTGTTGTTAGAAAGAAAGATGGCACATTGAGGATGTGCATTGATTATCGGGATCTCAATAAACTTATGGTGAAGAATAAATATCCATTGCCTCGCATTGATGATCTGTTTGATCAGTTACAGGGTGCAGCTATCTTTTCGAAGATTGATTTGCGGTCGGAGTATCATCAGTTGAAGATAAAGAAGGAAGATATTCCAAAGACTGCATTCAGTACAAGGTACGAGCACTATGATTTCTTAGTGATGCCGTTTGGATTAACAAATCCTCCTGCAGCATTTATGGATTTGATGAATAGAGTATTTCAGGAATTTCTCGATAAATTTGTGATTGTGTTTATTGATGATATTCTAATTTACTCTAAGAATAAGGAGGATCATGCACTGCACTTGAGAAAGGTGTTAGATATTCTGAAGGAGAGGCAGTTGTATGCGAAGTTCAAGAAGTGTGAGTTTTGGTTAGACCGAGTTGTTTTCTTGGGACACGTGGTATCGGGAGAAGGAATTTCAGTGGATCCAGGTAAAGTTAAAGCAATCCATGATTGGCCACAACCCTCAAATCCCACTGAGGTTCGTAGCTTTCTTGGATTGGCGGGATATTATCGAAGGTTTGTTGAAGGATTTTCTAAGATTGCTTCACCATTAACACAGTTGACCAGGAAGAATGTGAAGTTCACATGGACGGAGGAATGTGAACAAAGTTTCCAAGAATTGAAGAGACGATTGACATCAGCACCTATCTTAACTATTCCTATGGAGACAGGAAACTTCAAGGTTTACAGTGATACTTCAAAGAATGGTCTTGGGTGTGTATTGATGCAAAATGGGAAAGTGATAGCGTATGCATCCAGACAGTTAAGGGAGTATGAGAAGAATTATCCAACTCATGATTTAGAGTTAGCCACAGTGGTGTTTGCACTCAAGATATGGATGCATTATCTGTATGGGGAACGTTGTGAAATCTATACTGATCACAAGAGTTTGAAGTACTTTTTCACTTAGAAAGAGTTGAACATGAGGCAAAGAAGATGGTTAGAATTGGTGAAGGATTATGACTGTGTTATCAATATCATCCGGGAATAGCCAATGTGGTTGCTGATACATTGAGCCGAAAGACAATACAGAGTGTAGCTGCTATGACCGTAAATCAGAAACCAGAGTTGCTTGATTTGCAAAGGATGGGTGTGGAGATCATTCAGGAAGGATCGTTGGAAGCAAGGATGGCAGCTCTGACACTTCGACCAACTTTGGTGGACAAGATTCGACAGAGCCAACAGGAGGATAAGTTGTTTGACAAGATAAAGAATGATATCAGCTCAGGAAAGTCTTCTGACTTCCAATTAGGAGATGATGGCGTGATTCGTTATGGAGGTCGATTATGTCTACCTGAAGTGAATGGCAGAAGCTCATTCAACACCCTACTCTGTACATCCAGGAGCTACTAAGATGTATAGAGATTTGAAGGCACATTATTGGTGGCCAGGGATGAAGAGAGATGTTGCTCGATATGTGGAGCAATGTTTGACTTGTTAGCACGTCAAAGCCGAGCATCAGAGACCAGCAGGAACTTTGCAGCCTTTATTTATTCCAGAATGGAAGTGGGAGAATATTACGATGGATTTTGTTATTGGGCTACCGAAGACAGTGAAAGGTCACGATGCCATTTGAGTTATTGTGGATCGATTGACTAAGTCAGCTCATTTTCTTCCTATTAGCTCTATGTATTCCATGGATCGTTATGCCCAACTATATATACAAGAGATTGTCAGACTCCATGGAGTACCACTTACCATTGTGTCAGACAGAGATACGAGATTCTTGTCTGCTTTCTGGAAGAGTTTACATAAAGCATTGGGGACACAGTTACAAATCTTGGAGGATATGCTCAGAGCGTGTGTGTTGGATTTTCAAGGTCAGTGGAGTAAATTTTTGCCTTTGATAGAGTTTTCGTACAATTACAGTTATCAGTCTACTATCGGGATGGCTCCATATGAAGCATTGTATGGGAGGAAGTGTAGATCTCCAGTTCATTGGGATGAAGTTGGAGAGAGGAAACTTTTGGGTCCAAACTTGATTCGTGAAATGTCAGAAGCTGTTACCCGTATACGAGAGAAGATGAAAGTTGCTCAATATCGGCAGAAGAGTTATGCAAACAAATAGAGGAGAGAATTAAAATTTGAAATGGGGGATCAGGTATTTCTGAAAGTATCTCCAATGAAGGGGATAATGCGGTTTGGAAGGAAGGGGAAACTCAGTCCAAGATATGTGGTCCGTTCACTATCATTGAGAGAGTTGGCAGTGTTGCCTATAAATTGGAGTTACCAGCATCGATGTCTAGAGTACATGACGTGTTTCATGTATCTGTGTTGAGGAAGTATGTTCCAAATCCATCTCATGTTCTCAGGCAGCAACCAGTTGAGTTGAAAGAAGATTTGAGTTATGAGGAGGTACCAGTTGAGATCTTGTGGCGAGAAGTAAAGAAGCTCAGAAATAAAGAAATACCATTACTAAAGGTATTATGGAGGAACCAGTTAGTTGAGGAAGCCACTTGGGAAAGAGAGGATGAGATGATGACTAAATACCCAAACCTCTTCAGGTAAGTAAATTTCGAGGATGAAATTTTTATAAGGTGGGGAGGATGTGATACCCGAGCTTCTCACTACTCATGTGCCAATATAATTTAATTTTTGTTATGTGCATTTTATAATTATGTGATAATTATGTGGCAATTATGTGATAATAATGTGACAATTATGTGAGAATTGTTTCTATATTTTATTTATCGTTACATTTTATTTGAGACATTCGTGATAAAAAATTGGGACAGTGTGTGAATATATGGGTGCATAAATTTTTACGTGCATTAATTTGGATATATGAGTAAATTATTTATGAGTATAAATACACTTTTCTTAATTATTAAGTATCACACGTGTTCTCGTAATAATAATAGTGGGTAGAAAAATGTACACGTATGTGTATTAATTTGTAAATGTATTATATCTTAGCTATTAAGTATTGCACGTAAATTAAGAATGGATAATAATAAAATAAATAAAAAAAAGAAAAGAAAAGGTTGAGCGAAACAAAAAAAAAAGAGAGAGAGAGAAGAAAGGGAGAGAGAGGAGAGAGAGAGAGGAAGAAGAGAAAGAGAAGAGGGAGCGCGCCGGAACGTGCGTGTCGGAGCGAATTAGTTACAGTTCTTTACGGGGTTTATATTACTGTCGGAATCCAGGTAAGTAGAGTCCAACTACAATGCATAAACATGTTGTTTGTGAATTATTTGTAATTAATATGTGATAATTATGTTATGGATTATTTTAATTAGTTTAATTATGATATGAATTATTTGAGATTAATTTGTTATACAAGTTGTGGATTTATGTGATTTGGAGAAAGCAGGGTTCATATTCAACACTATTATTTGTAAATTATTTGTGATAATTTTGCGATACAAGTTGTGGATCTATGTGATTTGAAATAATATTATTATCCTATATATATCGGTGTAATTGAAAACTGTTGAAAATATATTTGTATGGTTTGAGAAGATATTGGTTATAAGGATCTGTGGGATCCAAGATTAAGTTGTTATTCCAAAAAGAGATCCGTGTGATCCATGGTGAAGTGGTTATTCTATAAATGGATCTATGTGATTGAGGTGAAATTGTTATTTCAGAAGTGGATTTGTGTGAATTGAAATTAATTTGTTACTTTATTGTAATTAAATATTGATATTGATATTGTAAATGGTTTATGATGCACATTTAATTATTCTGGGTGCATACCATGCATAAACATGAAAAGTATTTTTCCTCAAAATTAATAAGATACTAATGGTGTGTGCGGCTACTATATATGCATCTCTGTCAGGGTTCGGAAAAATCGTTCCCGATATTTTTTTATTATTTGGGGTTCGGAAAAATCGTCCCCACCACTTTGCCAGAGTTCGAAAAAATCATTTTCGGCACTATTTTCGGGGTTCGGAAAAATCGTCCCCATTGAGCTCATTTGGGGTGCATATCATAAGTGTGTCGTGGGGATCCCGCAACGTGAACAATTTTCAAAATAAAAGAGATCAATTAGAAAAAAAATTAGGACATTGGCGATAGAGAACTAAATTCATTTTCATGCACGGACATGCATGATTTCTACTTACTGAGATTTTTATCTCACTAGTTTATGCATTGTAGGTGAGCCTGTTGATGATTGAGTTTGTGATGTGACTGTCATGCTGTGAAGCTCCTTCAAGTTTTGCGAGGATGTACATAGATGACGACCTGTTGGGCTAGGCCGTAAGTTTATTTTGTTTCCGCTGATGTTTTGGTTGTGTAATATAATAAGTATTGTCGCGAGTTTGTCTGGTTTAAAGTGGTATCAGAAACCAGTCATGTATGTTGAACTGGTGTGATGATGTTGGTTATAAGCATATTATGTGAAAAAAAATTATTATATGCAGGTTTTTATAATGATGATGTTTATGTTAAATAGTATTTGAATTATAAGTTGTGTAAGGTGGGTCGTGTCACAATACCTACATAAAAATTCCCATACATGAAATGTGTGACTAAATTATGACATATAATATTTTTATGTGTGGGTAATGTAACAAATTTAAAATAATTAATTGTTACATTTAAAATGTGTCACTAAAAATCAATAATGACATTTTAATTTTACTTATTATTTTTTATATTAAGAATTCCCACACATGAGTATAGATATTATAACTTTGTGATTAATCATATATTATTTAGCTACACATAAAATTTATGTGTGGCTAAAAAAAAATCACATGTGATGATATGATAGTTTATTCAACAAAAATAATTAATTAATAGAAATACAAATTAAAAACTATATTACTAATAAAGTATTATTAAAATATTATAATATTTAGATAAAATAACTTATTTTGGAAACATAAATATAATTATCAATAAATTAAATGAAATACTCATATAGCTTAATGGCTAAAGCTTCCTTTCACGTGTTTGCAGGTACGAGTTCGAATCTTGCAAGGAACAAAAAATAAATAAAATACACATGCGAATGAAATGACCAACCACAAATTGAAATAAATATTTTTTATATTCTCTTCACACATAAAATAAATATTTCCCTTCACATACATGTGTGGATAAAAACTTTTAGCTACATAATTATAGTAACACATGCTTACACTTCTTTTATGTGTGGGTAAAAAGCAATGCCCATACAAAAATAGATTTTATCCATACATAAGATGAGTGGGTAAAATCCAAATTTCTTGTAGTGATCCATTGGGCTTAAGTATCTAAGTTTAGCCAAAAGCTTATACTTAAGTCCAATAATAATAATAATATATACCACTAAAATATTATTACTGCACTACCGTTCTAATCCCATAACGTTATGGGCTCCTTCGTATTATGAGCCCGTTAGTCTCCCCATGTTTAAGATAATATACAATGTCCATTAATTAATTAAGTTACTGACAACTACATTAATTAATATCTCATCCCAGGGTAGTACCACTCAACCTCATTATCATGCCGGAATAAATCCACATGCAGGGTTTACAGGATAATCCTTATGAGCTCCCCAAGGGGACATCATCAACCTACGTCAGACACAGATTCCTTCTACAATCAACAACATACCATAGAGACAACACTATTTCCCAACTCACTGAGTTTATTAGTTTAATTACATGTAAATATTACCCATTGATGAATAAGGGAAATACATAATACCCTACGTGTCGAGGTTATTGTATAAGGATTAAGAGCACGAGCATCTATAATAACACAGATCAAGGTCTCATATATAATCAGTATAACAAGAACGATCTCAAGCGGTCCTGCTCAATACACACGAAGTGCACTAATATGATTCTATAGTCAAGACAAACTAATACCAAATCACACTTCAACCATCCCGATAGAGAGTCCCTGTCTATCTCGGTTTTGAGCATCTATTTATACTATATAAGGAAACTAATAATATGATCTTCCACGTGTTGTCGCATAACAATTATCTACAGTATAAAGTAAGCGGACTATTGCATCGTACATATAAATAAATTATAAGACGTAATCATTTGATCATATGATTCTCATTTCAAATAAATTGTTAAAACATTGTTCATACTAAAGCTATACTTTTAGTATACAATCCAACAATCTCCCACTTATACTAAAAGACTATGCTGTCATGTCTTCTGCCATACATCTGATTCCCACTCCCACTACACGACCATTAAAAGCTCCAACCTTAAGGTCCTTGTAAATGAATTTACTAGGTCATCATCTGATGCAATCTTAGCGACAACAACCTTCCCCTCATCATACGATTTCTCAAAACAGGTGGTACTCGCGCTCCATGTGTTTAATTGCTTATGGGCTCGCGATTCCGTCCAGTTTGCAACTGCACCATTAATATCACAATAAATTGTGATAACCTTGGGCAAACATAGAAACACTTCAAAGTCCATCATGAAGTTTCTAGAGTCATATAAATACTTTGGCTGCCTCAAAGGCTCCAATTTATCATCTTTTCATGGTGGAGTTCGAAATATATTTCTATATGACACTCCTCCATTTTATGACTACTTCCTAAAATTAAACACATAACCTTTGAGATGGATTTACTATCGTCTCTATCTGATTTGAAAAATCTGAATCTACGTAATGCATAAGAAGCAGTGAATCTATTCGGTAAGTCCACATATAATTTCTGGTCCATTTCAGGTACATAAGTATATGTATTACCACAGTTCATCATTCTTGTTTTAGGTTACCTTGATACTCACTGAATATGCCTTTGGCAAAACAGATATCCGATCTCATGCATAGCATTCCTTAGATTAAGCTTCCTTATTCACCGAAGCATAAAGAACCACTACCATCTCCTTTATCTTCTTTTGTGTCTTAAGACACATTTTTTTAGATAAAGTAACATGCTAAAATAAGTAGGGATTGTATCATTTCATGAAGCTTGAGACAAGCATAACATCCTTTCTTGTGATCCGTATTACCGTGATCAAAAGGATATATTTTACTTTTCTTAAGTCATTCATTTCATATTGATTTATCAACCAAACCCATACGCCTGACAATACTTTTTCATTGTCTCCAATGAGCAATATATCATCTACGTACAGTACAAGAATTACCACCACGTTTTCGTCACTCTTTTCAATACACAAGACACATCCCCGCTTTGATTAAATCCATACGACTGGATTACCTCATCAAAACAGATGTTTCACATTCTTGAAGATTGCTTTAGTTCATTGATGAACACTTTTAAGCTTAAATGCTCTTAGCCTATTGTAATGAATCATTTTAGTTGCTTCACATAGACGTTTTCTTCAAGACTTCCAATCAGGAAAGCTATCTTGACATCTATTTGTTGTACCTTATATTTAATATGAACAACAACAAATAAAAGAGTCCGGATCGACTTAGGCATAGCTACCGGCGAACAGGTTCCCTCATAATCGAATCCTTTCTTTCTGAGTATACCTTTTCGCAACAAGCTTTGCTTCAAAGTTTTTCACCTTACCGTATGATCCTATTTTATTTTGTATGACCACTTCCAATGGCTTTTACATCATTTAGTGATCCTACAAGCTCCCAAATTTGATTTAAAATCCATATATTCTATTTCCAAATTCATGCAACTTACTAAGATATCACATTTTTATCTTGTAGTGCTTCGTCGAATCCGTGGGTCAATTCCATGTTTACTAGGGATCAAATCTCACGACTCTCCCAAAACATATATCTAACGGGTTGTCGAACAACCCTCCCACTACGACAAGGCATAACTCGCAATTATGTATCAGACATGACACGCGTTGCAGTTTACCATGTGGTATCTCCTCTTGTACAATTGGTACTATACTATGCTTTTTCTTTCTCACTTCCTTTAGAATAATTTATACATAGGTTTATGATTATTACATAGTCCTTTTCCAAAAATATAGTGTTTGTGTTAACAATCACCCTTCGATCTTTTTTACTAAACAAATCACCCTTCATTTTTCTAGGATATCCCACAAACAGACAAACATTCATACGAATTATTATTTCTAGGGCATTTCCATAAAATGAATTTAATAATTCCAAATAACTCATCATCTATCTAACCATTTCCATAAGAGTCTCTCTCTTATTATAATTAGAAGAAGTGTTATTAATTTCAATTTGTTGCATCCGTGGGATAAACATGATTTAAGAGTGTACACATTGTTACCTAGTACCACAACAAATTATAGCTCCATCCTTCATTATAAAGACCATGCCATTTAAATGAAATAGAGTATCCATCCGTAATGCATAGAAACTGAAATCAAATTCTTTATATAAAAAAATATACGTAAAGACAATTTCTCAAAATCAAACGTTTATTCATATCGTAAGATAAATAAACAACTCTCACTGCATCAGCCACTATTTTCGTAGTTTTACCCATGTACATAACAATCTCAGCATCACTTAGTTGCAGGATTTTAGTGATTCCAGTATCTACACACAACGCGTCAGTAGATGTCATCCCTAATCATATTCAACAACTAGTGAATGAGATACTAACCTTGTTCACATCTTGATGAAATTGGATTTTCTTCGCCACATGTTTTGTCAGAAATTCCCCACCATATACAAGCTTTCGTATTTCAGGTAGAACTTGCTCAAAACATCCAGACAAATTATGAAGAATAAATTGATCTAGGTTTCCCCTTCTTTTTTTACTCCAAGCATTCCCAATTCATTCATCGACTTATCTATGACCTCTTACCTTTTTAACTTACTCAAGTATCTGAAGAGTCACGTGAGATCATCATATTTCTATGAACCTCTCACCTCTCCACTAGAGCTTTAATTAATAGGCATCATAAGACATCCTTAGTGAGAACACATATATTTTTCTAAGCAGTAAGATCGAAACCAAGATTCTTTTCAAATCATCTAATTTAGGAGAAGTAAATTTTATTTCCTTTAGTAAACAATAAGCAAGATAAAACCATTTGAAAATCATGAGAATCATAAATAAATACACTGATCAAATCTTCGAATTTTATACTTTTATATTGATTGCCTCAAAACAATATAAAATAAAATTCATCGACATCTCAAGCACCGTGAGTCTGCATGCCATGTTAGTATGGACGTATACAAACCCGAACATTTATAAGAGAAGGTTTTACCCATTAATTTCAATTGTCAACCTAACCTCATGACAAAATAATTAATAGTAGGTTCCTCTTTATCCATGCAAATAATAGCAGTGATTCCGTTGGGGAGGATACTTATTATTTACCCCTAAGTGTACACCATCATTTGATCCCAAGTCCATTGCACGAGCTTATGTGACTTACAGTTGGAGAAGTACACACGCGCTCGGATAACTTCCTACAATCATCAATTATAAGTTTTTACCAGTAAACCGCATATAAACTCATCCGTTAGGCAGGAAGGTCTATTGCCAAAATGCAAGTTCATGTGCATCACATTACAAATAATAATTATTTAATGAAGTCTGTACCAGTGATCCGTGAATAAACTCATCCGTTAGGGAGGAAGGCCTATTGACAATAGGCAAGTTTAATCACATCACTTACAACCAATAATGGAGGCCATGAGAATTAGTTACCAATCCCCTCTCCCAAATAGTAATTTAACATCGATGGTTTTTACATGCATATAATATTCAAAATAAAATACGCAACTTAGCATGCTCATATTACGAAATATAATGCAGCAAATCACAAAGAGTTATGCATACATATATAACAATAAATAGATAATTAAATCAATTATAAACAGTTATATATATTGGTAAATTCGATTATTCGCCTCCAAGCACGAATATGGGCAGCGCCTCGAAACTAAAACTGACGAGCCATGCTGCAAAGCTTAACTCGACTCGAGTAGCATCCTTCGCTTGTACTCGAGTCGATTAGCATCAACTTTTGCATACTGTCTGCAATGACCAAAGCTCGAGCCGAGTCTTTACCTGGCCTCCAGCTCGACTCGAGTACAAGCTCAGCGAGGCGTGCCATAACTTGCACCACAAGTTGTTTGTCGTGCCTGCCAACTTGTACCACCAGTCGCCGCCTGAAGCGACAGACCCTCGAAGCAATGCTGCCCAGCTCACGTCCATCTGCTATACCTCATCCAGCCAACTCTCATTCTGGCCATACCGTGCAGCCACCGCTCGGAGCTTTGTTGTAGGCCAGCTCAGAAATATAGTAGACTCACCCTGTCCACTCTGCAGACTCGCTCGGAACGTGTCTGACTCGCCCGTCTCAGTGTGCCCAGCGCCCGTCATTAGCATGCTGCCCTGCACATCAAGCACGTCGTTATGCACCCGCAGTCCACCTCCGACCGATCTCTACAAGCCAATCATCCCACCAGTCTTTCCCATCGTGCTCTTTTCTCGGCAACAAACATGTCATGCCTGGTTCGCTCATGCCACCGTTCACTGTCATCCGCACCAACCACCAAGAACACGGCAAACTCGTTCACTAAGAAATCAAGACTCGATCGAAACTAAGCAAGACTCGATCAAAACTGGTGCAGACTCGCTTGGAACACCACACTGACGTGCCCCAGCCTTCGATCAACGGAACCTTCTTTATTTTAGGTCTAAATTCTTTGATTAAAAAGGTATGATATTTTTCAAGAGCGAAAATTGATATATGACTTATTTGAAGCTTCTACCGGCATGCCCATGATGCATAATTATTTTCGCCCTGCTGCCAACTGCCGATGCTGATCATGCCAACTACCGATGCAGATTGTCACGCCATCAGCGCCATCAAAAGACCACCGGCAACACAGGGGCCGGTCAGCGCGTCTCTCCTCTAGCCATTCACCGCTGTCGCATGCTTGCCACGTCTCACCGCCAGCGAACAAGGTTCCCACCGTGCCACCGACCTGAGCCCTCACGATACTAGCAGTCACGCCTCCGTGTGCCCGTGCAGCCATCCAGTGATTGCTTGCAGTCAATTGTCGCACCGCACGACCAGTTCCATCCATGTGCCAGCAAATCGATGCATCCGTGCAGCTCCACGTTGTCCATACAGCCCCGTCGTGTCACCACCGTGTCGCTGCCGCACTATTCTTCCGTCGGGCAGCCATGTCGTGTGTCCAGGCGGTGCTCGTCTGCCACCATGTACAATTAGAGTATTCAATAGAAACTTAATTCTAAACCCTAATCATGTATGGCACACATAAACCCTAGCCTAACGTTTCACGCTTCACCACAAAAGCGAAGCTCTGATGCCAATTATTGGCATTCGATCATTTGGTTAACGTGAATTGTTAGGGTTGCATACGTTTCTAATTCAACAGAAGCAAGAAAACATAGAAACGTATTACCTTTCACCAGGGTATGTTGAAGAAGATGGATTCTCACCGCCACCGTTTTGGGTGTAACTCTCTCATCTGATGTTCGAGTGATCTACGCGCCAAAATGATCTTCTCTTTAGTGGCATTCCATCAGTATATCACATGTCTAGTTCTGAGTTTTAGACGATTTTAGAAAAATCGTGGAAGTTGACGAACAACAGCAGTAAAAAACCTTTCGATCTTTCTGTTGTATTCCCAAGTCCAATCTCGACGTCGTGTGGGCGACGATATTTGAAATCTTCTCAATCTGTTGTTCCCTCACCCTCCTTACAGTGTTAGGCGTGATTTGTTTTTAGTAAGGGTTTCTAGATAGTTGAGATGACTTATATATGGGCTACAACAGGGACCAAGAAAAGAAATTATAGTTGGACCTCCATTGGGCTTAAGTATCTAAGCTTAGCCCAAAGCTTACACTTAAGTCCAATAATAATATATACCACTAAAATATTATTACTGCACTACCATTCTAATCTCATATAACGTTATGGGCTCCTTCTTATTATGAGCCTGTTAGTCTCGCATGTTTAAGATATACAATGTCCATTAATTAATTAAGATACTGACAACTCCATTAATTAATATCTCATCCGACAGTAGTACCACTCAACCTCATTATCATGCCGGAATAAATCCATCTGTAAGGTTTACATGATAATCCTGATGAGCTCCTCAATGGGACATCATCAACCTACGTCGGACACTGATTCCTTCTACAATCAACAGCACACCATAGAGATAACACTATTTCCCAACTCACCGAGTTTATTGATTTAATTACATATAAATCTCACCCATTGATGAATCAAGGAAATACATATTACCCTTCGTGTCGAGGTTATTGTATAAGGATTAAGAGAGCGAATATCCATAATAACAGAGATCAAGTTCTCCTATATAATCAGTATAAGAAGAACGATCTCAAGCAGTCCTGCTCAATACACACGAAGTGTACTAATGTGATTCTATAGTCAAGACAAACTAATATCAAATCACACTACAACCATTCCGATAGAGAGTCCTCGTCTATCTCGATTGTGAGCATCTATTTATACTTTATAAGGAAACTGATAATATGATCTTCCGCGTGTTGTCGCACAATATAATATCTACAGTATAAAGTAATCGGACTATTGCATCTTACATATAAATAAATTATAAGACGCAACCGTTTTATCATTTGATTCTCATTTCAAATAAATTGTTAAAATATTGTTCATACTAAAGCTAGACTTTTAGTATACAATCCAACACTAAATATGTGAATTATCACTCTCATCACGCATCGGGAATCAAATCCGACAAGCGGCGATGATATACGGTAGCCTAACTAGGAGAATGGCGTTGTTTCGCTAAAGAATCAAATCTTCCTTATTGGGATCTGATAAGGGAAGAAGGCTCGGCTAATTTTGGTTAAGAATGACAATTGAAGGGGGGAAAGGAAAGGACGTTGATTTGGATCACAAATGGGTTTGACCCAATTTCAATATATGATATAATTCGGATCCGGTTCTATAGAGTTAAAAAAAAGCACGGCGTAGGCTAGTTATTGTCGATATAAATTATAATATTGTGGGGGAAAAAAGAGAATATAAAAATATAGTTTATAAACCATTTATAAGATAATAAATTATAATATTTTAAATAAAAAATGATTATGCTATATATATATATAATTTTAACTAAACAATTTTATGAATAATTAGAAAAAGTAATGAAAAATGATAAAATTTTTAATAAAAAATTATATCATTGTAAAAATTAAATATTGATCTTAATAATTTAATTTAAATATAATTTGTAGAACCAATATATATGTATATATATTAAGAAAAAGTGAAACTGTTTAGTCTTAATATTTTATTTCCCTTAATTATTAATTGGTTGAAAATCAACAACTTCCATAATCATTTGAATTTATTACATGGATAAAATGAATGGAATAAAATCTCCATGGTAATTCCGGTTTCTATCATATTCATCAAGGATCATACAATTCTGTCATGGGTTCTCTTGACATAGATATATTTAAGAAATTTACATCCTATCAAACCTAATTACACAATTATTCATACATGTAAAATAAAAAAATAATAAAAATAACTAATCATATATAGGTTCATGCTTAACACAATCACTTCTCTAAAAACTGACATAGTTGTCTTTTCCTTCAATGTATCATCCGAGGGGACAACATCGTCCCTTCAATATCTGATCATCAGAGAAGCTTTCCATTGCTTCATAGATTTGTTCAAGAACACCTGGTATCTCCTTGATCACCACAAATCCTCCCCATTTTATAATGTTTAATTTATCTCTTTACTAGTACGAAACCCGCGTAACATGCTGAATCATTGAAATATATTATTTTAAAATAAAATTTATTGTTATGAAAAACATTAAAGTTATGAATTGTATTGATAAAAATTTATATATGTAGTATTATTTTCTTTTTGCATATATAGATTAAGGAGTCTAATAATTTAATAATGTGAGTTTAAGAATATAATATTTAAATGTGTATTAATAATTGTATTAGTTGTGTGTGAGAACATGTATAATAATGGATTAAGTATGTAATTTTTTCTATGAATCTAATCTAAAAAAATGAAATTGATACTACTTTGTAGATAAATATTATTTGAAAACTAAACAAAACTTGAAATAATGACTTGATATCACGTGCACCTATTTGTATTAGTTTTATTCAATAATGTATATCTGTTTTTTAATAAAAAAAAATATTAGTGTTATTTTTATTTATTCAGCTATTAATTGAAAAGTAATTGAAAATGCGTTAAAAATTTAATAACATAACTTATAAGTTCTTATTCATCAGCCATAGAAACTCATCCTCCACCTCTGCCAACCACCGCATTCAAATGTTTTTGTTTTCATTTTCAAAGTATGAAATCTTCTATTATTTGTCAACATATGTTAGATATTTAAATATTACAATCTTCTTATAGAAAATTTGCACTCATTTGACAAGTATAGATACACAAACTTCTTATAGAAGACTTGCTCGATTATTAAAACACATAAACTTCTTGTAGAAGACTCGTACAATTATTAAATACACAGTAAATAAAATACTTCCTCCGTCCCACGTATTTTTACCCATTTTTCATTTAGGGCTGTCCCACGTATTTTTATTCATTCCATTTTTAGTAAGAATACATAATATTTTATTACCTACTTTTTACAATCTCAACAACTTTAATTACTTTTTTACACTTTATTCATCATTCCTAACAACTTTATTTACTTTAGCTTTTAAATTACTAATTTATCCCTACTTTTTCTTACATTGTATATTAAAAAACACGTTTTAATCTCAGTGCCCTTATAAATGGGTGAAAATATCGGGACAGAGGGAAGTATAATATTATTAAAATGAATTTGAAATGAAATACTTATATATATTTTAAATTTTGATTGAGTTAAGGAATAAAAGAATAATATGATTGATTTATAATTATTTATTCTTTTTGCATTAAATGTTCAAATTATGCCCAATTATATACACCCTCATTCAAATTATATCCAGTCATATACACCTTCATTTTCAAATTATACACAATTATATGAACCCTCATTCAAATTTTATCCAATTATATACACCCTCATTCCCTCACAAGTGAATGTCAAGTATGTTATAATTAAGTGTCATGTGTTAATTCTTTTTAGTTTATAAATACTATAAATAAATAAATAAATAAATATATATATATATATATATATATATATATATATATATATATATATATATATATATATATATTTAGTATTATGGGTAAGGGTACATTATTTTGTTCTAAAGGGTATACACTTTAATTAATAAGGGTACACCATTTTGTTCTAAAGGGTATATACTTTTCCTTAATATTTTTTTATTTTTCTTCAGAAAATAAAAACACTTCTTTATACTAAAGGGTATACAATTTAAGAGAAACAATGCTTGAGCCCGCTTGAGAGATTTATCGGTTAGGTGTTTGATCATCAAATTTGGGAATTCTGAGTTATAAGAATATTAGACAGCGGTATTCACTATTCTGCAATAACCTAAGAATTAATCTTCCCCTCCCAAAAAAATTAAAAAAATAATCAAAACTCTTCGTTTCATGATGGTGGAGGAGCTTTATCCATCTTCGGCGCCAGCAAGATTAGGGTGGAAAGAGGGGGCAGATTCGTTAGCTTGGATGATGGTGGAGAAGCCTTACCTTCGGAGCCGGCAATGTACATAAGAGAGTAGAGTGGAGGGAGGAACATGAGATTGACGTAGAGAGAGAAAGTAGGAGAGGGACGTGAGATCGGCGTCGTGAGTAGACAGAAAAAGTGAAGGTTGGAATGAATTGTGTTTCGTCTTAAATTTTAAATCTTTTTCTTAACTTTTTAAATTTTGCAGATGAATCCTAAAATAGATTAAAATAGTATTTAGGGCACCGAATACTAACCAATTAGTGAACAAAAAAAATTAAAAATCTAGTAAAATTCCACATCAGCTCCAAATTAATGTTGTCCTGCTACCTCACCAAAATTAATCCTTTCTTTAGTATACTAAATATATTACTTATTAAATGATTTAATTAATTATTGATATGTAAGGGTGATGTATATTATATTGTAATTAATATAGTTCAAGTAATATGGATTCATGAAATAAATTTAAAATTAGTAAAAGATTAAAAGGTTCATTGAACTAATTTAATTGAAGAAAATGAAAAGACATTATAAGTAATAAATAATACTCCATATTATAATAAATAAGGGTAAAATTAAAAATAATAAAAATTAAAAGGGACAAAACAAATGGGATCACCTATTCCATTTTATGTTTCATCTCCTATTGCATGTATTAGATTCTTTCCACATGTCGTAATCAATGGTCAAATTTTCACCACATGCCCCAAGGGTTTAATGGTCATTAACTAGGGTATAGTATTTTAATAGGAAATAAGTTATGGAATAGGAGTGGAATACTAAAGTGGAATAGGGGATTTGGGTTGGGGACAAAAGGGTCTAAAAAATTTTTTCACTTCTTTATTTATTTTAATATAAGATTAAGATGAGATAAAATTGAATGTTTAACCAATCATTTATTAATCAAAATAACAATAATATATAAAAGCGTACATAAAGTTTAATTTTTTAATAATAATATATTTTGTTATTTATAATTTCACTCATAATATGTATTAATTAATTTTTTTATAGTTGTTAGATTAAATATCAAACTTTATTGCTTTCGTCTTAATTAATTTAGTAAATAATTAAATTGATAATACGTCGTCCTTTGTGTTCGATATTTAACTTGGTCGCTTATCTAAGCTATAATAAATCCTTCATACTTGGGGGATTAATTGTGTGTTAAGAAAATGCTCATCAGAACTCATCTATGTCCTCCCTGGTGGTGAGATCAGTATAATTCGAAAGTTTAAGATGAGTACCCACATGAACGACTACAGGATTAATAATAGGCGAACAGCGTGAATTTGAAGACCTGCACTCAATGCCCCAACTAGAAAGGTCCAAGAAGCAGTATGCTCATCCATGTAATTGTGAACCTTCTCAAAAACTGGTGCCGTAGAATAAACCCTCTCAAAATTCAATGAATGCGGCACCGGAGTTGTAAGAATTCCCATGACTGAATTTATAAACTCTGGAGAAGTAGCAATAGGCTGATTAGTGTTGACCATATCTTCATCCACATCATCGAGAGAATCATCATTCAGTGCACTAAACTTGTTTGAGGGCAGAACACCTAAACATGATTTATGAGAAGCCAAAATACGTAAGGCTGCATTGATTGTATCAGAGAAAGCAGCTAGGTCAGCCAGTTGGGCTTTCCTCATATTTGTAGATACCCAGTTGGGAGATAGGCTCACAGAAAGCGGAGCTGACTTCAGGGACAGTGAAATCAGAGCAGGCATTTGAGAGCGGAAGCAAGGCTAAAAAATAGTATCAACAGGGAGAGAATCATAATTCATTTATTCCTTACCTTTAAATAAAACAAGGGTTGTATGACCAGGAGAAGCCCCTTCATCAATCTTATCTATTATCTCAACCTGGTCAATGTTAATTTCAGAAGCAGAGGTAGCCACGACTGGAGATTCTTGAATGTGGTTAGCCTTACTCCTCTTTAGATTGTTCTACATCCATTTCATTTTTATTTTGGTTATTTGACGTACTTGATCATCTTTCGGTGTTAATTATTTTTATTTGCTACTTGCTTAGATAATTTGTAGTTAAATTGTTCTTTTCAATTTTCAAAACTCAAAATCCGATCACTCCTATAAAGTATGATTGAAAACAAACACGGATACACTCTAGATTTGTATCTCCCTTTGTTCGATATTTAAACTTGGTCACTCACTACAAACAATAAGTACGCTTACCTTGATCAATTTTAAACCAAAATTGAGTCTAAGTTCATGGCGCCGTTGTGACGGGAGTGTTTAAATATTGAGTGTAACGAGTTTGAGTTTAATTAGCTTTACTAGGAATACTTTTACTTGCTTTCTTTTTATTTTCTTTTATTTTGGTTGTTTTGTGATCTAACTTGGTGAATCTTGTATGTACATGCACACTCGTTCAAGGTCTCAATCTATTGAGCCTTTGGATTTGAAGTTAGAGGCTACTCTAAGAAGAAGAAGGAGAGAGTTGTCATATCCAACGGAGGAAGAAATGGATCACGGATTCGATGAGGATAATGGCAATGGGGTTGATGAAGTGGGGAATGTAAGAAATTTCCATCATGGTGTGGGAAATGCTCATGTTGTTCAAGTGAATCCGGAGCTTATGCAACAAGCAAATTTTCACCAAGTGCACTTGCAAAATCAACAGTTTCAAACCATTATATAACAATTACTATCACAACAAGAGGCTAGAAATAATCCACACGCTCCTCCGGTAATGCAACAACCTCAAGTTCAAGGGCATAATGGAGTCGGCATGAATATTAGAGATCATTTTCTACCACAAGTGGGAAATTATGCTATGGGGCCGCCATAAAATGTCAACAATTTCGAGATCAAAATGAGGTTGATTAATATGGTGCAAGCGAATCGGTTTGGGGTGGTGCAATGGAAGACCCAAATGCTCACTTATCTCAGTTCACGGAGTTAGCTTATGCCATTAAGATCAACGGAGTGAGTGAAGATGCTATCAAGATGAAGCTATTTTCCTTCTCATTACGGGATCGAGCTAAGACTTGGTACAATACTATACCTCCGGGATCTTGCACTACATGGAGATAGTTAGCTTAGAGGTTCTTGAACAAGTTCTTTCCAACATAAAAAATGTTGCATCTGAAGGGTTTAATCATACAGTTCAACCAATTGCCTCTTGAAACATTTAGTGAGGCATGTGATCGCTTTAAAGAGATGCTTTGGATGTGTCCACAGCATGGGTTCTCCCTGAATCAGCAAAGTATTTTTCTATGCCGAATTGAATGGAGTTTCGAGGATACTTGTTGATGCTTTATCTGGAGAATCTATATTGGGCAAACACCGGAGAGGGCTGTTGCTATTTGTGAAGAAATTTCTTTGAACTCAGGACAGTGGCATTTGGATCATTCTCTAGGGATGTATGAGATGGAAAGGATAGTAAAGATGGAGGAAGTGTGCATGAAACAAGTGGAAGCACCGGAAGAAGATGTCACTGAAAAGGCTATCTCGAAGATACTCAAGAGGATGAATGCTAATTTACAAGTATCTCATAACTCTATGCCTATGCCCATCATGAGTCAACTGTTTCCAAGTTCAAATGTTCAGGTGCCTACACCTAAAATGCCTCACCAAGGTATGACCTCCAACATGGGATTTCAAATATTCGGGACAACCCGAGATGTCACTCTAGGAAATTGCCTTCATGCAAGGAAGGAACTTCCCAGAGAAATATGAAGGAAATTTTGGACACCAAGGAGGAGGTTATCCACCGAGACAAGGACAATTTGCCAAGGAGGTTTTGGTGGAAACTTTCACCAACCTCGTAGGTTTGAAAAATTATTTTATGTAAATTAAGGCAACGCTCTTACTCTTCCACTAGGGATCAAAGCGGGAGAGAAAGTTCCAACTAGTGAAGGAAAGGCTACGGTGGAGGACCAAATGGGTAAAATGTTTGAACTTATGAATTATGAGTGAGATGAGAGGAAATTGGAAAATGAAGAAAGAATGCAAGAGAAGGAAGTGAATGATCGGAGATTTAAAGCATTAGAGATGTAAATGAGCCAAATGGCAAGTGAAAAGAGGGATGTTCATCAACAAGGGAAGTTTTCGTCCACTACTATCACTAATCCTAAGGAGCAATGCAAGGCTATTGTACTTCGAAGTGGAATAAAATACGATAGACCTCTGATGCCAAAGGAAGTAGAGGAAGTAGTATGTGAACAAGAGCCCGTGGTAGTTGAGGATGAAGAAGGGAAAGAGAAAGGAGTTGAGTTAGATAAAACTGATGAAATAACCTCTACACTTGAGGAAGAAGTAGTGAAGTCTCCAAAGAAGTGGTAGAGAAGTAAGAAAATTAAACGGAAGGAGAAGGAGGAAGACTTCGAAAGGGATAGATGGGGGATTCCTAAATTGCCCGTGCAAATCCCATTTCCACAAAGATGCTTCAAGAAAGGCTTAGATGAAAATTTTACAAAGTTTGTGGAAATGTTAAAGAAGATCCACATAAGTATCCCTTTTGCGGATGCCCTTCTACAAATGCCTAACTATGCAAAATTTTTGAAGGATATATTGGCAAAGAAGAGGAGCTTAGCTGAGCATGAAACGGTGAACCTCACGGAGGAGTGTAGAGTCATGTTACAAAAGAAGCTCCCATCTAAGTTGAAAGATCAGGGTAGTTTTACTATTCCGTGTGAGATGGGGAAGTATGAGAGCTACAAAGCTTTATGTGACTTGGGTGCAAGCATCAACTTGATGCCTTTGTCAATTTTCAAGAAATTGGGCATTGGAGAAGTCGAGCCTATATCGGTCAATCTTCAATTGGTCGATAGGTCTATGACATATCCAAAGGAGATTGTGGAGGATGTCTTGGTTAAGGTTGGAAAATTTATTTTCCCCGTTGATTTCGTGGTTTTAGATATGGATGAAGATTCAAATGTTCTATTAATTCTTGGACATCTATTTCTAGCCACGGGAAAGGCATTGATTGATGTGGAGAAGGGGGAGTTGACCCTTAGAGTTAATGAAGAAGAGGTGATATTTTCATTGAAAGAACCTATCAGGTATCCGAGGGGGAGCGAGAAGTGTAGACTAGTAGAAGCATTGGAGGATCTTGTTGAAGAGCATCTACATTGCTTCCATTCCAAGGTCCCTTTGGAATCCATAATGATCCACTCTTACTCCTTTGATTTTTCTAACTCTCCTTGTTGTTTTAATGATGATGAAATATTTGATGATTTGGATTGTTTGAATTCTTATAGAGAACTTACAATGCAGGAAGCGAGAGAGGTGCTTGAAAAAAAGCTTGATGATGAGCCCAAAGAAGAGGAAAATGAGGAGAAAAATGAGGAGTTAAAACCTTTACCTGAGGACTTGAAGTATGCATACTTGGGAGAAAATGACACTTATCCAGTAATTGTATCTTCATCTTTAAATAATTTAGAATTGGAGAAGTTGCTGAGAGTTTTAAGAGAGCATAAATCCACCAGTGGTTGGTCCATTAAGGATTTGAAAGGTATAAGCCCCTCACTATGCATGCATAAAATTCATTTAATTGAAGAGGATAAATCTTGTGGGCAAAAACAACATCATCTTAATCCTATAATGCAAGAGGTTGTAAGAAAGGAAGTGTTGAAGTGGCTTAATGCGGGTATCATTTTTTCGATTAGTGAGAGTCCATACGTGAATCCTTTGCATGTGGGGGCAAAGAAGGGTGGTATGATCATCGTGAGGTCTGATATGAATGAGACAATTACCACGTGGACTGTCACCAGTTGGAGGATTTGTGTGGATTACCGCAAACTTAATGATAACACCCGTAAAAACCATTTTCCACTCCCTTTCATTGATCAGATGCTTGATAGACTAGCGGGACATAAGTACTATTGCTTTCTCCATAGTTACTCAGGTTACAATTAAATTTTGATATCACCAAAAGACCAAGAGAAAACAACATTTACTTGTCCCTATGGCATCTTTGCATTTAGGATGATGCCATTTGGTTTGGGCAATGCTCCACCCACATTTCAAAGATGTATGATGGCCATTTTAGGCGGGTTGATTGAGAACATCATGGAGGTTTTCATGGATGATTTCTATATTTATGGTTCTTCATATGATATGTCATTGATTAATCTATCTATTGTTTTACAGCGTTGTGAAGAGACAAACCTTGTGCTTCATTGAGAGAAATGTCATTTTATAGTCACTGATGGAATTGTGTTGGGGCACCACATTTCAGAGCATGGCTTGAGAGTGGATAGAGCAAAAGTTGTAGCCATAGATCGTCTTCGTCCTCCCATTAGTGAGAAGGGATGTAGATCGTTCTTAGGCCACGCGGGCTTCTATCGCCGCTTTATTTAGGATTTTTTAAAAATTGTTAAGCCACTTTGTAAGCTTCTTGAAAAGGATACCATATTTAAATTTGATGAAGAGTGTCTTGCTTCGTTTCAGGTACTCAATGAGGCTTTGATTTCATCTGTCATACTTGTAGCTCCGGATTGAAGTGTACACTTTGAGTTGCATTGTGATGCAAGTGATCAAGCTATTGGAGTGGTGCTTGGGCAAACAAAGGAGAAGAAGTTTAGAGCCATTAACTATGCCTCTAAGATATTGGATTCTTACCAAGTGAACTACACAACCACGGAAAAGGAATTTCTAGCGGTGGTCTATGCCTTTAAAAAGTTTTGCTCCTATTGATTCGGCAGGTATTGCATCTACAAGAGTCCGATGTGGAGATTAAAGACAAGAAAAGGGTTGAAAATGTGATAGCAGATCACTTATCAAGACTTGAAAGAGATGAGGGAAATGAAGATTTAACTCCGATTGGTGATGTATTTCTGGATGAGGAGATCCTTAAGGTGGAGGTTGACCAAGTGTTTTTTTCTCATGGTTAGTTTGTCTCCTTGGTACGCCGATTATGAGAACTATCTTGCTTGTGGCATTCGACCCAAGCTTCTTAATGAGTATAAGTTGAAGAAACTCTACATGGAAGTGAAGAAGTATTTGTGGGACGAGCCGTTCTTGTTTAAAACTTGTGCAGATGGAGTCATTCGGAGATGTGTAGCCAACGAGAAGATTAAGAGGGGATTATAAAGTTGTGTCATTCGTCCCTTTGTGGTGGGCATTTTGGTCATCACAAGACGGGAGCCAAGGTTCTTCAATCGGGATTAGTGTGGCCTACCTTATTTGGAGATGCCAAGAAGTTTTTTGATAGTTGTGATAGGTGCCAACGAGTTGGAGAAATAGGAAAAAGGGATGAAATGCCTATGTCTTCGAATATTGAAGTGAAAATATTTTATGTATGGGGCATTGACTTTATGGGCCTATTTCCTTCCTCTCAAGGGCACTTATATATCTTGTTAGTTGTGGACTATGTGTCCAAGTGGGTATAGGCGATTCTCACGAAGACGAATGATGTTTTTGTTGTTCAAAGGTTCTTGAAAAGGAACATATTTTCTCGATTTGGAGTCCCACGAGCTCTACTAAGAGATGGAGGTACACATTTTGTGAACAAGTTGATGGAAGGGCTTTTAAAGAAGTATGGAGTCAAACACCAGATTGCCATACCTTATCATCCCCAAGCAAATGGATTGGCGGAAGTTTCAAATCGCCAAATCAAGCTAGTTTTGGAGAAGACAATTAATGTGGGAAGAAAGGATTGGGCGGAGAAGCTCGATGATGCCTTGTGGGCATATAGAACGGCATTGAAGACTATCCTAGGTGTTTCTCCTTACCAATTGGTGTATGGAAAAGCTTGTCACCTTCCCATCGAGTTAGAGCATCGTGCTTTATGGGCAATTAAAAGACTCAATATGGATGAGAGGGAAGCTAGACAAGCAAGGTTGTTAAAGATGGTGGAGTTAGAAGAGTTTCATGAAAAGACATATGAGAACTCCACCATTTACAAGGATAAAGTGAAAAAGTGGCACGATGCCATGTTGAAAGAGAAGACATTTGCTCCTGGAGATAAAGTGCTCGTTTTTAATTCAAAAATCAAAATATTTTTGGGGAAGCTTAAGTCTAAGTGGATGGATCTGTTTGAGGTGTCAGAAGTTGTAGGAGAAAACACATTGAAACTCAAAGGGCCCAATGATGAGTTCGTCATAAATGGACATCGGGTTAAGCATTACCTATCTCCTTCTCAAAAGGAGATAGTGTATGTGGACACTCTCTCTTCTTAAACACATCATGATATCTAGTATAGTAGGTTTTTCTTTTTTTTTCATGCATTGTTTATATTTTTGGTGGTGTAGGTTGATCATGCTTGTTGAGGGAGATTAATGAATTGGATTACGAGAAGCGCTACGTTGGATGCTTCGAGGATAAGTCCCACCACTTTTTGGAAACTCGAAGTTTTCACTTATGTGTCGATTTAAATTTGAGGGGAGAGTGCATGGTGTGACTCACCACTTGAGTGTGTTTCGTAGTTTGTGGTTGCTCATTTTGCATTTGATAGCTTTCTCGTAATTTGTGGTTAATTTAAATTTTTTTTATGAGCATATTATGCTTTTGGAGTGTTTTTTGTGTATGTTTTGATCTATAGCTTGAGTTTTTGGGATATATTTGATTATATATGATGATATTTTGGAAGATTGTTAAGAAAACAAGGGAAGATCAATTTTTGGAGGAGACTATAAGAAAAATTCAAGATGTGTAGATCAAATTTATCTTACAGTGTGTTCTGCAAATTTGGGCACATATTCACGAAAATTTTCGTGAGAGTGCTCGAATTTTTCTGCAGATGGGCAGCGCATGGAAAAGTCAACAAATGCACAAAAATTTGACCCACTGCAAAAAAATTCGATCGAATTTTCATGAGCACTAGGCCAGGTAAGAAAAGTTGGGATTTCACAAAAATTCGAATGAAAATTTGATGTACTACACATTTATTCATTTGAATTTTTGTGTCAGTACTCTGATTTTTAAAAACCCGATTCCTGTTCACTCTCACACACTTGAATTTCAATTTTTCTCTTCTTTACTCACTGCACACACACGAAGTAAGCCCTTAACGGCCGATTTCCACTATTGGTTCGAGAAATCTCATACTTCCACTCTCATCTTTTCATTTCTTGAGTTGAAATGGTAAGTTCTTCAACCCTTATCTTGCAGTTTAGAAACCCTACTTGCAATTGGTGAAAATGCATGAATGAATAAGGGAAATGTTGATGGTTATATAGTTGGCATTTGAGGATTGAATTGTTTAAATGTTTAATTGGTGAGAAATTGTTGAATTGTAGGTAGAGTGGGCTTGAATTTTAAGTGAATTTGACTACATTGTGTGGAGTTTAGGGCAAAACGTGAAATGCTTAAAGGGTTTGTTCAAATCTGTGATGTTTGCATAAATTGAGTGAGTAAACACTATGACGTGCATTGTGTTTGAACACTATGAGGGATATTGAGCAGATTTAGGGCTGTATATATGTGTTTAGAGTAAAGTTTGAAATCCATACCTACCATGTGTTCGTAAAAAGGCTTAAGCGAGAATTGTTGCACTTTTTGAGCATAAAACTGTGAGAGTGTTATTTGTTGGACTCAAAACAGAAGTTATGTGCTAAATGAGTGATTACTTTCATGAAATATGAAGTGTTGCTCATAAGTGGGAAGTGCCCAAGTGTACTAAAGTGTTGAGGATTGAAGCATGAACATCTATCAAGCTTGTGTGGAGAGTATAAGATGCATGCTTTGAACTTGTTAAATTGTGAGAAATTTTTGAAGAATTTGAAGCATGCAATGTACTTACTTGTCTTGGAATTATTAATGTAAAGTGTGGCACGTGATGACCATGTACTCCATGCTTATCAAAATTATTTAAAGTGATGCTATTGTTTTGCTTTGAAATGAAGTTTGTTGATTGCAAATGAAGCTTGATGCCTTTTGGTTGTTTTATTTCGAAACAAATTAAATTATTTGCATATGTGTTGAGACAACCAGATTAGCAGGGA
The DNA here is from genome assembly GCA_023678885.1 of Pogostemon cablin. Classification (NCBI taxonomy): domain Eukaryota; kingdom Viridiplantae; phylum Streptophyta; class Magnoliopsida; order Lamiales; family Lamiaceae; genus Pogostemon; species Pogostemon cablin. The sequence continues at coordinate 7,562,652 of CM043008.1, read as the reverse complement.
GAATTAACTCAAGCCAAATTTGACAGAATCAACACTTATCACTTGAGAAAGGAGTGGTATCCTACTGACTATGGAGTCGAATTCACAAACGAAGAATGGTCAAATAAATGCCAGAGGTGGAGGATGCTTGCCCCAAAGATAGAAAAAACAAGATGGATAGATCCGAGATGCATAGAAGTAATGGGGGATTCAAAATTAGGTGCATGGGATGATGAGAAGAATTGGATTAGATTGGCTCACCATTAGATGGCTTGAGACATACAGAGGGCTCACTCTAGAATTTTTGGTAACTCTAGAAGTGAAAAATTGCGTAAGATTTTCATTTTCAAGGATAATGAAGTTTCGCCTCCGGGAGCATATTGGATGGTCACTGCTAAGAGGATTGTCAAATGCTAGAGCCCTAAAAAAATTGTGATAGGAGGCTTGGTAACTATAATAGCAGAGAAGCTCGGATTGGACATGACAGGTCAAGGGCTCGTTTGTGGAGCAAATCTGGATGTATGAGTATGAAGCAGGCTCGGGTGATAGAGAAGATAGGCAGAGATTATGTGATTGTATTTCCAATGGCTGAGTTCTTCCCACTACCGCCTATCAGTCTGACGACGATCTACCCTGTCCGGTCGGAAGGAAATCATGCACTCAATGGCCCAGATCATGATAAAGCTCTCCAGAAGTTCTGTAAAGGCAATGCACAACATCTATTAGGGAGACATGTAGTGGATACAGATATGGTCGAGGATCCTGAGTTGATCCCAGAAAATGAGAGAGCATGTCCTGCTACCTTCAACCGTGGAGAGAGCTCACAAGCAGCAGCTCAGCGAGGTGCAGGAGGAGATTATTGGAATGAATGGAGAAGAGAGATCAGTCAAATACGGAGGCATCAGCACATGACCGACTTTAGGATAGACAACATGGAAGAAATGATGATATGGATGTATAATCAAAGAAATCTTGAAACTCCTCGTGTATTCCAGCTGTGGCCCGAGTATATCCCACCTCAGGATGATGAAGATACACCTGAAGAAGGTGATGATGAGGACACTGAGGTGATTGGTGAGGATGAGGATACCGAGGAGATTGAAGAGAATGGTGATGACACTAGCGTTGCTAGTGGAAATTAGGAGTCATAGGAGCCACAAACGTAGCATGCTTGATTCTCTTACTCTCCATCCCTTACTTACTATCTCTATCTCTCTCTTGATATCTCTTTATCTATCCTTAAATTGTGATTTGGTTTGACTTTGGTTGTATTGTATTCTTAAACTCATGCTGTGGATATTTGGTTGTTTGTTTTGGTTTTGGAATTGTGGTACACATTTGATTCAATTGGGTTGCAATAGGATTTCTAGATCTTGGGATGTATGGATGTTTTAGTTTCTCATATTGTGATGTTCTTTTCTTTTCTTTATTTCTTTCTTATTTCTTGCTTTTGTGTTGCTTGTTTGTTATTTTTGTTTATGTGTTGTGGGGTAGATTTTCATTTTCTTTAGATTGGAAATACGGGTGATGATATAATGCTTTTAAATGCTTAATGACTGATTTGATAAAATAGTTGAACTCTATGATATTGAAACATGCAAGGAATAACTCGTTCAAAGGAAAAATGGAAAAAGGGTAATGTGCCCTTAGATCTCGAGAAAATGCAAGCAAGGTTTGAGCCTCAACCGTGCACACATATACGGTATGTAATTTCCATTGGAGTGGGTCAATCATACTTTAGACAAACTAGAATTTTCTTGTGGACTTTCGGAACGAGTCCGATGACGGAAACATCTAGAAATGATCTTAGGCCATTTTTTAAAAATCAAGCTACTAGCTAAATCATATCCTACCCTACAATATTCCCTTGAAAACCACTTTGAGCCTTAAACCTTTTTCTTTGATTAAAAAGCTTCTTACAAGCCTAATAAATCCCACTTTTGGCCTCATGAAAACCTTTCATATGGGTGATTAAAGAGTTGGTTTAAAGTGGAAAGAAGTGAAGAAAATCATAAGTAAAGAGGTAAAGATGAAAGGAGAACAAGAAGAGAGTTAGTGAGCTGATAAAGGATGGAAGGAAGTGATGCTCTTTAAGAAAGAATGCATGCTCATATTCTAGAAAAAGCAAGAGCTAAAGAGCCATTTTCATGGCAATGAGAAACGAGTGGATCTACTAAAATAATCAAAAAGTTCTATTTTAATAGAAAGAAAATGAAATTGAGGAGCTAACATGATCACTCAAGTTTTAAAGTGAAAAGAAAGGGGAAGGAAGTTGGAGATGAATTATGAATGATGTCAAGAATGATCTAAGATCATCTCTTAGATCACCCTCACAAAAATGAGTAACTTTTATCCAAATTTACCCTACCTTACCAAAGAGCCATACCTTACATCCAAATGAAAGTCCTTTTTGATCTTTGTGTTGTGTATTGGTGGCTTGAGAAGGGTAGTCCGCTTGCAAGCGCATGATGAGTCGAGTATGAATGGTCGATGAGTGCATTATCCCTACATACTTCAAAGAGAGTTGATCTTTCTTCATACTCCCATAAGGTTTGAGATCGAAGGGTAACATTACTTCGCTTCCTTTGACCTTTGAACTTGTTAACTTTACATGTGATTGACATTGTTCATGTTGAGCTATTTGATTAAGCTAGTTAAAGAGGATTGATTGTATTATATTTTTACTTGTGTTTTCATGATTTTTTCCCAGGTGAATTCTCCTTCTAGTTCTTTGTTTTTGTTATGTTTTTCAGGGACGAACAACACTCTAAGTTTGAGGGGTTTGATCGTCGTTAAATTCACCGATATTTTGGGTCACTTTATGTTGGTTTTGTTTGTTTTCGTTTGGTATTTCATTTTTATGTGGTAGAAAAGGTGGAAAATATGCTTCTAACGTCAAAATATGCACATACAGGTGTAACGTTGGAGAAAACAAGCAAAAGATGAGAAAATGGTGCCAAAAAGTAAAGAATAGTAAACTGACACAAAAATTCGACTAGCATCACAAATTTTAGGTCGAATTTTTGTGCAGAAATAGGAAAAAATACAGCAACGGAGGCTGACCAATCTGACAGCAAAATTCGACCAAAAGCAGAGAAATTCATTCAAATTTTTCTGTAAACTTGCAGAAAAATTCAACGTCCCTCACAAAAATTCGGTCGAATTTTTGTGAAAGTAGCCACTTCTTTATCGCATTTCTAGTAAAATGTTTTTAGAGTAAGAGACTCTATCATTGTTGTACACATGTGACCAAGAAACAAAATTTATAAGTATGTCGTCCCAAGGGAAAGTAAACTCATGGTTATATCCGGATTTGTCATTGATTTATGATTTTAAGAGTGACAAGATTGAAGGTTTGGTATTTAGACTAATTATTTTAATCAATTAAATAAAAATTCAACTAACAATGAATTGTTTCAAAAATTGATCAAGTGATAAGATAAATGGAATGTAGATAGAATTCACTTAAGAAATGAGCAAGGCTAATCATAATCATGGTTAAGAGTTTAGCTAGATATGCATAACTCTTGATGGTGAACTTCATTAATTTTGGACTAAAAGAAATCAAGTTTTTACCCCTAATCCCAATGGCCAAGGCAATTAGATTCTCGACTCTTTTACAAGTCTAAATCTCCTAGGATTGTTCTTAATCTCAATTCCCTTAAGGTACTATGATCATAAGTTTGGTTTTTTAAACTCAATTTCTTAAGTATCCCCATATGAATGTTCTAAGCATAAGAAGGGTATGACTTACCTCCCCTCACACGAACATGCATGCTCATCTTAATATAAGATTCAATTAAACACCTAATCATAATATTGGAATGATCATCCTAACACTATGAATAGAGAATTTAATCACACAAGTATTGAAATGAAACATGATTCATTAATCATAAAAGGAAATCCAAAAATTAACTCAATTCAATATCTCAAATCCTACATATCTAGCATTCTTCTCAACCAATCGTATGATTAGCCCTACTATAGGACTAGCCACTACATATTGTGTTTAGATCAATACATTCAAAGGCTTGCTCCATTTGAGCCAAAATAAGAAGAAAATCAACAATTGAAAAGTAGATTGACTTCCTCTTTATGGAAATAACCTTCATTCTCTTCAAAATGCTAACTTCTTCAATCATTGATGCTTTCCTCTTCTCAAATGGTGGATGGGTGGATTGATGGATGGATTGTTAAAGATCAAGTGGAATGGATGGATGAATTGAAGGGTGGAAGAAATGAATCTGATGGAGTGTGTGAAATAGTGGTGAGAAAGTATGTGTGTTGATCTCCAATATAACTGTCAAATGAGACTCTCCCTTTAATTCTCGCACCAATTGTGCATTTATACCCCTTGGGAACCTTCTAGAAACTTCTAGAATTTTTTGACTTTTTCCTGCTTTTTCCCCAGCTCGACTTGAGTAGCCAACTCGAGCTCTCGCCTGTCAAGTCGAGTTGTGTGACTCTGCAAACTGGATAATTTTTCGGACCTAGCTCAACTCGAGTTGCAAGTCGAGTTTGGGCTTGCAACTCGAGTTGGCTCTCTGGACACCTTCTCTGCTCCGCACGACCTACGACTCTACTTGTCCTGACCCAGCTCGACTCGAGTTGGGTAACTCGAGCTGTTGCATGTTAACTCGTGTTAGCTCGATCAGAAACTAGAATTTTCAAGGGCCTCAACTCGACTCGAGTTGCAAGTCGAGTTGGACCTTGCAACTCAAGTTGGGTTGTTTTCAGCAGCGCAGTCTCACCGTTTTGTGCATAACTTCTCTATCTGATCTCTGATTCGAACGATTCTTACACTCACGCGATCCTCTCTTCCTTGGCTTTCCAACCATATATCACACCTCATTTTTGTGCTCCACATGAATACAGAAAAATTACACAAGTTGGACGCGTGTTTTTTTCAGCACTTTGTTTTGGCTTGTTTTAGCTCCCGACTCGGTTTTGTTCCATTTTTGACATGTTTCATATACATTTAAGCTCATTTTCACACATTTATCAACATGTACATATCTCTCCTAATTAACATAAAACTCCACTAAAAGTTACACAAATACTATTCAAAATATACGAACATTCACAAATAAAGACACTAACACCTAAGTGAAAATGACGACAATCAACCCCTCAAACTTAAAGTGTTGTTCGTCCTCGAAAAATGAAAAATGATAAACAAGAGGAGTAATTTTCACCTAGAAAAACACCTAACGAACATAAACTACAACATATCACGAGTAATAAGGACTACAAAATCAAATTAGGTATTTCTACAACATCAAACTCATAACATAAAATATTAACAAGTTCAATCTCAAGACGACAAAAGAGTAATCAAGTTACTTTCGATCCCAACCTCTCATAAGATATCACATTCACTCAATACTCTATGAGGTAAGGTTTAAACAACACTCATCAACCGGTTGGAACCGATGCACCACAGGCTTGCTCATGACTATGTTCACAAGCCACCCTAGTTTCAAAATGTAATCACAAAGGTCTTTATCTTTGGATGTAATGTTTAGGCTCTTTGGTAGGGTAGGAAAATTTAGATAAAAGTGACTTTACATGTGTAGATAATCGAAGAGATGATTCTTCTCTCCATCATCTTCACTTTCTCACTTCCTTCCTTTTTCAAATATTCATAAACACTAAACATCAACATACCATGGATTCATTGAGGTTCTTTTAACTTGCATACTTTCTTTCTTTGTCTTTTAAATTTCCTTGAGCATGTTTTATGATTTTGCTCTTTTTTCCTTTTTGTTAAAGTTTCATATGCTTTTAGTTCTAGTTCTTTCATCATTTTCTCAATTCACCATTTCCTTCATCTTCTTGCACATTTCCACCATCAAACCTTGTAGACCATCATCTCCTCAATCACCCACACATAGGTTATATCTATAAGGCTTAAGTGGGTTTTCAAAGCTTGCAATGTGCTTATATCACAAGAAATAGGCTTTAAGGCTCAAAGTGGTTAACTAGGGATGATGTATAAGGTAAGAAATTTTATGGCTATGACTTCATTTAGAAAGGATGGCCTAAGATCATATCACAAATTTTAACCATTCGTGCTTCGTTCCTATAGTCCATGAGCAAATTCTATTTTGTCTTAGTACAACTGGTCCTCTCATCAAAAATTAATCATAGAGGCACGGTTGAGGCTCAACTCTCACAAGCTTTTGCTTAGATCAAAAAGAAACATAATATCCATCACACTTCTCAAAATTGAACAAATTATGTAATCCATGTCACAATTTTGACTAGCAAAAATCCTTAACATGCTTGCCATCACCTATCACAAACAATGCATCATAGCTCACATTCAAAAATATTTAACACCTTCCTAAAACATACCACCAAGCATCCCTATACAAGAATAAAAATTCAAACACAACACATAAGAAAAGACTCACCAAACTAAAAACATAACAAAAGCACATAACATATATGACCAAAATCATCCATCACTAGAAATCAAAGCATATCACCTCATCATCCATAACAAATAAGCTCAACAAACATCTCATCCTTAATTGAAAATGAAATCCTAGATTACGAAAGTAAACCTCTCACAAACATAACACATGAAGTAGCATGCTAATCCAATATAATCCAAATCAATATCAATTCATGTCAAGCAATTAGAAGTGATAAGATGTAGAGTAAACTCCCTTAAACATTTGAGAATAGAAATGGTTGGCATGAGCTTCCGACTTGCATCCACACCGTTTTCTCAATTTGATCTTCTCAATTCATGCTTCTACTCTACTTCATTTATGCTCAACAACTCATCAAAAACCATTAGCTTAACAATTGCAATAAAAATGAGGACTATCATGCACATCGACACAACCAAACGAACCAAAATTATAACCAAACTCATGAGAAAAATTTAAAATTGACCCAATTTTGCACAAAGTAGTAATCCCTCAATCAATCATTAATCATGATCTATAACACGCTCAAGTGGTGAGTCACACCACACACTCCCCCCCAAACTTAAATCGAAACAAGAGTTGAGAATTAAGTTTGCAAAAAGTGGTGGGACTTACCCTTGTGGTTTCCAATGATCTTCATGAAGTTACCTTGTGATGACATATGTGCATTTCTAATATTCAAGTAAGTATGACAACCACACACTCCCCCCAAAATTAAATTAACACAAGTGTTAAATTTATGTTTGAATAAAGTGGTGTGACATACATCTCCATTCCTTATCAAGCACACCTCGTCTTCTTCATACATATCTTTCGTCATGAGCACAATCCACCTACATACCAAACTACAAGAAAAACAATTAAAAAACAAACATAAAATAAAACCAACTCTACTAAGCACTCAAAGAGTTTCAAGAAGAGAAAGTATCCACATACACTATCTCATTTTGAGAAGGAGATAGGTAATGTTTCACCCTATGACCATTCACTACAAACTCATTGTTAGGACCCTTAAGCTTCAATATATGTCCACTCAACACCTCAAGCACTTCATATGGCCCCATCCATTTAGACTTAAGCTTTCCGGGAAACAACTTAAACCTCGAGTTGAAAACATGAACTTTGTCCTCGGGAGCAAACGTCTTCTCCTTCACTTTAGCATCATGCCATCTCTTCATATTCTCTTTGTAAATGATGGAGTTATCAAATGCTCTTCCTCTAAACTCCTCAAGCTCAACCATTTTCAATAACCTTGCTTTGCCACTCTCCCCTTCATCCATATTAAGGCGTTTAATAGCCTACAATGCACGGTGCTCCAATTCTACGGAAAGATGTCAAGCTTTACCATAAACCAATTGATATGGTGATACACCAAGAATGGTCTTAAAAGCCGTGTGATATGCCCATAAGGCATCGTCAAGCTTCTCCGACCAATCCTTCCTCCCCCCATTAATTGTCTTCTCCAAAACTAACTTGATTTGACGGTTGAAAACCTCCGCCAAACTATTTGCTTGAGGGTGTTAAGGTGTAACCACTCGATGCTTCTCTCCATATCTTTTCAACAATCCCTCCATCTATTTATTCACAAAATGGGATCCTCCATCACTCACTAGTGCCCGTGGAACTCCAAATCTAGCAAAAATATTCTTTTTCAAGAACCTTTGAACAATCAAGGCATCATTTGTCTTAGTAGGGATTGTCTCCACCCACTTTGACACATAATCCACGGCTAGCAAGATATACACATATCCTTTGGATGACGAAAATGGTCTCATAAAATCAATGCCCCATACATCAAATATTTCTACATCAATCCTCAAACTCATGGACATCTCATCTCGCTTACCTATTTCCCCTATCCTTTGGCATCTATCACTTTTAGCCACAAACTTCTTTTCATCTTTAAACAGTGTAGGCCAATAGAAACCCGATTGTAAGACCTTAGCCCCCATCTTTTGATGACCAAAGTGACCCCCACACAAAAATGAGTGGCATAACTCAAGAATCCCCATGACTTCTTCATCGGCCACACACCTTCTTATTACTCCATCATTGCAAATTTTAAACAGAAAGGGCTCATTGTTCAGCTCGAAAATCCACGATTTTCATAGGTCGTTTTCATATGATTATTGCATTATTTTAACCTTGTTTGTGGAGTTTATTGTTTATTTTTATAATTTCTATAACTTCATGGGTATTGTTGAGATTTTGCCGAATTTAATCATAATTTGAGGTGAAATTAATGAAATTGGGAAAGAGTTTCGTGAGGATTAATTATCTATTGATTGGAGGGCCACGTACCTATGCCAAGTCATCAGGTTGATTCATGCCACAAATTCATAGAATTATGGATTATTAGTTAAGGTGTGGTGCCCACAACATGTTTAAGAGAAGGGGTTGACCTTTACACTGACTTCAAGAATTAATGGGCCCGCCATTAGTCTTGCCCATGCAGATGGCAATTTAAAATTTGCAACCCATTAATCACAATCAAAAGGCCATGCAGTAAGTGATTTCTTGAATCACATATTCACGCAAGTGTTATGAAATTCATGGGCCCACATGGAATAGCCATGAGAAAGCCCATACACCGCAATAGATTTGTTGCTATATATCCAATCCAGAATGCCAAGAAGAACGAGACATGACAGAATCGAACAGAACATGCCTACCATTGGCCATTCGGCCAACTTCGGCCTCCACCACTACCCTTCACCCGCCTTTCATCCACCACACAACATCCAACCACTCATCCATCTATTCATTCCATCGGTCCGGAGGAAGATTCAAGTACGGTTGAGAGAGTCAATCTCGTATTTCTCTTTATCTTTCCTGTTGTTGATTTCTTTATGAATTTGTCAGCCATGAGTGTTGTGTGTAACCTCATGGGCTAGAATACTTTTACAGTTCTAAGGATTGAAGGTTAGGGTAGTTGATTTGGAAAACTAGACAAATATTGTGAATTTATGCTATTGTTGATTCTTGTTTATTTGATTTATTCAGATTATGTTAAACGTTTGTAACGTCTTCATAGCATGTTATTGATGTTGCCCGTGATGCTTGGTATGTTGTGTTAGCTTGTGTGCATACGTACTTAATATTGTTTATTTGCTAGGGATTATAGTAGTTTGCCCGTGAACACGATAATCCTAAGTGCAGGTAAATAAGATACTTGATATTCTTAGTGGAACAATACAATTAGGAAATCAAGTAGGAAGTGAATAAGTTTGAGTAATACTTTCAGAGAATATATGTTAGTCGGACTGGCCATCCGGAGGTTTATTAAGTTTGCCTTATTAGTATCTAGGAAGGAGGTTCAAAATTATTCACATATCATCTTGTGATATATTTCCATTAACATAGCATGAATAAACAATAGGATATCTAGGAGACCAAATCAATTGCACTACACCAGAAACCTTAGAGTTGTTACTTCTCTCTTGATTCAATCTTGAATATTCCTTGCTTTTATTTATTTTGTTATTTATTATTTCAAAACTTTAGATATTAATTCAATTTAAACACTTGAAAATTGGTTACAATAGTTCTGGTTAATGAGTAATATAAAATAAATAAATAGTTAGCTGTCTAAGTGGGAACAATATTTAACTGGGGTACTTGCCATTACAATTGACATCCTACACTTAGGGATTTTTGTTGGAGTGCGCAATTTTAGCCTAACAAGTTATGGCACCGTGCTGCCGGGGACAGTTTTAATTATTTATTTTTCTTTTATTGCTAATTTAATTAGGATATTTTTGAGAATATTCTGACTCTAAATTTTTTTCGAGGTGCATAATATGGAAGTCAGATATGATGGATATACATTCCAACCTCATCATAATTATTCTAAGGATCCACTTGAATTATGCTTAAGCGATTTTCTTACTATTCCTACTTCTATTCCTGATAATTTTTCTAATGAATTTTCTCTTGAATTCCTTAAATGCTTGCATGAATTAAATGAGCGCAGGGACTTAAAAGGAGAAGCAGCAATAGTAGAGGAATCCAAGTTGAAGCAGCATTGCCTTCCCTTATACGAGAAGTGAGCCAAAAATTGGAGAAGCAGCTGGAAGAGAACTTCAGAATTTTTGATGGAAAAAAGGATGAATGGTGGAGTAGTTTTGAGAAGTTGATGAGTTGGAATAAAAATTTAGTTGGCAATTTAAAAGTGAATTTTAAGAATGCCAACGAGAGTGTCCCTTGCCACAAGTACACGAGTGATGAGGAAGCAAAACGATTAAAGTACGATGGCAAGGATGAGAGATATCCATGGCCATTCTGATGAACCTTTGGATTTTCGTCTGGCATAAAGACGTTAAAGACGAGCGCTTGTTTGGAGTCACCCCAACACTATTTTTACTGTTTTCCGTATTTTATTTTATTAGATTAGGTTGCCTTTGATGTTATCTTCTCTATGTTCTCAATTTGTAATTGTTATTGTATGCAGAAAGTGATCTATGTGTGAATTTTGGTTGGATACCAGTTCACAAAAGGTGAAGAAGTAGGGGAGGCAATCGAGTGCAAATAGAGAATGAAGAAGTGCTCGATATGTGTTGAACTTTCTTGATCACGAGCAAGGCTAGCTTCTGGAAAGATTACTAGAGAAAGGAACAATGCTCGACCAACATCGTCGTCGAGCGACAATTCTGGAAGATTCCAAGCAGAAATACTAGGTCATCCAGAAAACATGTTTGATGGCGAACATACCCAATCCGATTTCGAGCATAAATCCATCATGTCCAAAGAAGCTGATCGAAGTCGAGCACAGTACATTCGATGTCAAACAGCCTTGGAAATGATCAATAGCCTTCATACGGAGATTGTAATCCATCTAAGAAAGCTCCTCAAAGATCATTATGTACTTGGTGTCGATCATTGGAACATGAGAAAGCAACTTATCCAGAATGCGTGAAAAAAAGCCATTCCGATCAAGATTTTCTGGTCGTTAGTTGAGCTGGAGAAAACTTCACATGTGTTGAGCTTTATTTAGAAATGAAATCAGCTGTAGGTTGCTTGGCAGTTGTCATGCTGCAAGGAGAGGGAAGAAATCTAGCTGGATGCTTCCATTTTCGGTGGTTATGTGAGAAAGATTTTGAATGTGTGGAGTTGTCTTGAGTTCCTCGTGCATTTACAGCAAGGTGAGAGAATGGAGTTACAAGTGGGGCCATTAAGAATTGAAGTAGCAGAACACTTCATCCATGGAATGATTTAAGCTATATTGAATGGTGGGACCCATCTTGGTTGAGTATTGCAGTATAATTCTTGTGTTACATGGAGAATTCATTCATGTATTACAAGTATTGGGACCATTTGAAAATAGATGTTCATGTGCTTATTAATTATCAGCGGAAGTGGCTGCCAAATTTCATTCTATTGAAAGTGGTGGGGCTACTTAGTTGTTTAAGTTTTGAATTACTCATGCCACATAATCCATTGCTTGCAAGAACCATTGTAGAAATTTTGTAAATCAATTTACAAGAATGTGGCGGGTCCAAGTACATTTGTGGAGAAAGTAGTTGCATCCGCAAAGAGCACCTGTCTACCATGAGCTGCTACTTATGAAGAAGTTATGCGCATACCCGTTCATGCAAAGAAAATAAGTTTGGGGAGGTGCGTTTGGTTCTTTGAATATTTTTTATAACTTGGTGAGCAAAGGAGCATGAAGAAAAGCCATGTAAGGTAAGAATTCTATTCTCTATTTTCTCTCCATATTCTATACTTTATCTTTTCTATATTTCAAATCTCCTATATTTTTTCTTAAACTTATTTTGATATTCTATCGAAAATAAGTTTGGGGAGAAGGAGGTCGATTTCTTGAAATTATTCTTTTTTTGTGGAGAGTGGAGGAGACTGTCGAGTGAGATTGCTAGCTGAGGTAAGTGAGCTGAATTTTTGAGTGGTTGAATACCATGAGTTGAGTTTATTTGTGGGTGAGATATTGTTGTGGTATGAGAAGCGTAATTTTTTGTTGACTACTCCATGAACTTAGTACTTCTAATTGAATTTTAGGTATTTGACATGATTTGATTTATGATGAAAGTATTTTTGCTTAACTTGAACATTCTTATTAATTAGGTTAATGAAATTGTGTTGTTGCAAAAATCATGAATTGCTAGATAGCCTTGGTTGTTGGAATTATTTTATACCTAGTGAGCTTTTAAGCCTATTGAAAATCATGAAAATTTTAATGCATGATTGTTTAATTCTTGAGAGTTTCTTGATTAATTGTGACGTGTTTCTAGAACTTTCTCTGAGTCTCCTTGAATATTCGAGAATAGTCTAGCGGATTATGGAAATGATATTAGGCCATCTTTGATTTATATAGCCCACTTTTTCCATACACTTTACCTGAATTCATTTAATCCTTAGTCAGCCCATTGAGCCTTGAAAAATCCATTCTTTGAATAACCCATTTGAGCTTAATTAATATTCATTTTTTTCTTATTTTACTTGGATCAATTGAGTAATTATTGAGGAGATTTGAAGAGAAATGTGAAATATTTGGAGTTGAAAAGGGTGATGAAAAAAGGAGAAGAAGAGAAGGATGTAAAAAATCCTAAATGAGTAGAAAAAGAAAAAAAAGAAGAACTTAGTGGGGTAGTGCACAAATTTAATACCCCCTTATACAGAAAGAAAAAAAGAAGAACTTATATCTCTCATTATTGTGGTTGAAGAAAAGAACTGAATAATTTGGAGTTGGGGAGGAGTTGTGCTTTAATGAAATTGATGAGAAAAAAATAAAAGATCATGATAGATGGCCACTTGATTGATCCGAGTTTTGAGTTACTTATTCCAATATTTCCTACCTTTCCAAAAAGTCTGTTACAACAAATTCAAAGTCCTTTTTAATTCATAATTCTGCTAGCTACAAGTAAAACGAGAGTTGAGACAATGGGCAATCTCATGGTTAAACACCGCAGTTAAATCATGTTGAGTATCTTGAAGCCTAAACACTAGAAAGTTGAGCAAAATACATATTCTAGTAAGTTTCCATATACCAAGACAATAATCTAGTTAGTAATGATTTTTGTAATGTATCACATGCTTGTTTGCTTGATAGATTAGAATTTAATTTTCTAAAACTTTCTGAAGCCAATATAATATATGTCACGTCCTATTTTTCTTTTATTTTTTTCGTTGCCTCGGGACAAGCAGCAGTTTAAGTTTGGGTAGTTTGTTCAGTTCAAAAATTCGAGCTTTTCATAGGTCATTTTTATATGATTATTGCATTATTTTAATCTTGTTTGTGGAGTTTATTATTTATTTTTATAATTTCTATAACTTCATGGGTATTGTTGAGATTTTGCAGAATTTAATCATAATTTGAGGTGAAATTAATGAAATTGGGAAAGAAGAGTTTCGCGAGGATTAATTATCTATTGATTTGAGGGCCACGTACCCATGCCAAGTCATAAGGTTAATTCATGCCACAAATATGCTAACACTGATATTTCATAGAATTATGGATTATTAGTTAAGGTATGGTGCCCACAACATGTTTAAGAGAAGGGGTTGACCATTCACTGACTTCAAGAATTAATGGGCCCGCCATTAGTCTTACCCATGTAGATGGCAATTTAAAATTAGCAACCCATTAATCACACTCAAAAGGCCATGTAGTAAGTGATTTCTTGAATCACATATTCACGTAATTGTTGTGAAATTCGTGGGCCCACGTGGAATAGCCGTGAGAAAGCCCATACACCGCAATCAATTTGTTGTTATATATCCAATCCAGAATGCCGAGAAGAACGAGACATGACAGAATCGAACAGAACACGCCTCCCATTGCCCATGCGGCCACCTTCCGCCTCCACCACTACCCTTCACCCGCCTTTCATCCACCACACAACATCCAACCACTCATTCATCGGTCCGGATGAAGATTCAAGTGCGGTTGCGAGAGTCAATCTCGTATTTCTCTTTATCTTTCCTGTTGTTGATTTCATTATGAATTTGTTAGCCATGAGTGTTGTGTGTAACCTCATGGGCTAGAATACTTTTATAGTTCTAAGGATTAAAGGTTAGGGTAGTTGATTTGGAAACCTAGACAAATATTGTGAATTTATGATATTGTTGATTCTTGTTTATTCGATTTATTCAGATTATGTTAATCGTTTGTAACGTATTCATAGTATGCTATTGATGTTGCCCGTGAAGTTGGTATATTGTGTTAGCTTGTGTGCATACGTACTTAATATTGTGTGTTTGCTAGAGATTATAGTAGTTTGCCCGTGGACACGATAATTATAAGGGCTGGTAAATAAGATACTTGATATTCTTAGTGGAACAATGCAATTAGGAAATCAAGTAGGAAGTGAATAAGTTTTAGTAGTACTTTCAGAGAATATATGTTAGTCGAACTGGTCATCCGGAGGTTTATTAAGTTTGTCTTATTAGTATCTAGGAAGGAGGTTCAAAACTGTTCATACGTCATCTTGTGATGTATTTCCATTAACATAGTATGAATGAACAATAGGATGTCTAGGAGACACTTGAAACCTTAGAGTTGTTACTTCTCTCTTGATTCAATCTTGAATATTCCTTGCTTTTATTTATTTTGTTATTTATTATTTCAAAACTTTAGATATTAATTCAATTCAAACACTTGGAAATTGGTTACAATAGTTCTGGTTAAAGAGTAATATAAAATTAATAAATAGTTTGTTGTCTCAGTTGGAACGATATTTAACTGGGGTACTTGTCATTATAATCAACATCCCTACACTTGGGGATTTTAGTTGGAGTGTGCAATTTTAGCCTAACACTCATCCCACAAGTACTTCTTCACTTCAACATAAAACCTTTTTACCTTATACACATTGAGCAACGTGGGCTTGATTCCACAAATAAGAAAGTTGACATAATCGGCATACCAAGGTGGTTCATTTACCATGAGAGTACACACTTGCTCAACTTCAACTTGAAGGATTTCCTCATTCGGGAACTCATCCCCGTTCGGCTTTATGTCCTCATTCTCTCCTCCATTTTCCAATCTAGACAAATGATCCGTAATCACATTCTCCAAACCTTTGTTATCATTGATCACCCCATCAAATTCATGCAAAAGTAACACCCAACGGATTAAACGAGGTTTAGCATCTTTCTTACTCATTAGGTATTTTATGGCTGCGTGATCCGTGTAAACAATAGTTTGTGTTCCAACCAAGTATGGCCGAGACTTCTCAAAAGCATACACGACGGCTAAAAATTCCTTCTCCGTTGTGGTGTAATTAACTTGGCATGAATTCAATGTCTTTGAGGCATAGTAGATTGCTCTAAACTTTTTCTCCCTAGTTTACCCCAACACCACTCCTACGGATTGATCGCTATCATCACAATGCAGTTCAAATTGTAGGCTCCAATCTGGGGTAATTAGTATTGGAGAGGAAGTGAGAGCATCCTTGAGCACCTGAAATGTGACACGACATTCATCATCGAAGTTAAATGGACAATCTTTTTCAAGTATTTTACAAAGAGGTTTAGTAATTTTCGAAAAATCCTAAATTAAGCGTCTATAAAAGCCCGCATGACCTAAGAACGATCTCACTCCCTTCTCACTAGTAGGAGGGGGAAGACGTTCTATGGCTATCACTTTAGCTCTATCCATTTTTAAACCATGTTTTGAAATATGATGCCCCAAGACTATCCCATCGGTCACCATAAAGTGGAATTTTTCCCAATTTAGCATAAGATTCGACTCTTCATACCTTTGCAACACAATAGTGAGATTAGTCAAGCATATATTATAAGAGGAAACATACACGGAAAAATCATCCATAAACACCTCCATAATATTTTCAATTAAACCATCGAAGATAGACATCATACAACGCTGAAAAGTGGCAGGGGCATTATATAGACCAAACGGCATCATTCTAAATGCAAACGCACAATAAGGACATGTGAAAGTTGTCTTCTCTTGGTCTTCCGGGGCAATCAATATTTGATTATACCCGAAATACCCATCAAGAAAATAATTGTACTCATGCCTAGCAAGACGATCCAATATTTGGTCTATGAATGGCAATGGGAAATGATCTTTACGAGTATTTTCATTCAATTTACGATAATCAACACATACTCTCCGACCCGTGATAGTTCTAGTGGCAATTGTTTCATTGTTATCGGATCTAACAATTGTCATACTACCCTTTTTTGCCACTACATGTAAGGGACTTACATATTGAATATCACTAATTGGAAAGATTATTCCCGCATCAAGCCATTTTAACATCTCTTTTCTTACCACTTCTTGCATTATAGGATTTAATCTTTTGTTGGTTTTGCACGCAAGACTTCTCATCATCAATCAAATGAATCTTATGCATACTCTTAAATGGACTAATACCTTTCAAATCTTTTATACTCCTACCAAGGGAAGATTTATTCTCCCTCAACACTCTTAACTACTTTTCCAATTCTAAATTATTAAGGGAAGAAGATACAATTACCGGATACGTCTCATTCTCTGCCAAGTAAGCATACTTCAAATGCTCCGATAATGGTTTCAACTCTATCTTCTTCTTCTCTTGCGCTTCTTCTTTTGGTTCTTCATCAAGTTTTCCCACTTTTGCTTCCTTTGCCTCCTCACTTGTGAGTTCCCTACAAGCATTTAAACCATGCAATTCATCAATCATTTCATCATTTTCTAAACAAAAAGAATATTTAAATTTTATAGATTCAATAGAGTAAGAGTGGCTTCTGATAATCTCCATCGGATCCTTGGAGTGAAGGTGATAGATATGTTCTTCAACAATGTTGTCCACAACCTCCAATCTTCTACATTCCTTCTTTTTCCGAGGATACCTCATAGCCTCTCTTAATGAAAATATCACTTCTTCCTCATTCACTCTCAAAGTTAGCTCCACTTTCTCCACATCTATCAATGTTTTCCCCATGTCAAGAAACGGACGCCCAAGTATCAACGGGACATTAGTATCTTCATCCATATCAAGTACCACAAAATCAATGGGAAACACAAATTTGCCAACTTTGACCAAAACATCTTCAACAATTCTCTTTGGATGTGTCAACGACCGGTTGGCTAGTTGAAGTGTGACCAACGTCGGTTTGACCTCACCAATACCCAACTTCTTTAAAATTGACAAGGGCATCATGTTAATGCTAGGCCCTAAATCACATAAAGCTTTATAGTTCTCATGCTCTCCGATCTCACATGGAATAGTGAAACTCTCTGAATCTTTCAATTTAGGGGGAAGTTTCTTTTGCAAGATTGCATTACACTCCTCCGTTAAATTCACCATTTCAAACTCTCCCAAGCTTCTTTTCTTCGACAAGATATCCTTCAAAAACTTGGAGTAATTGGGCATTTGAAGCAAAGCATCCGCAAAAGGAATGTTCACATGTATCTTCTTCAACATCTCAACAAACTTGGCAAATTTCTCCTCTAATCCCTTTTTCAATCATCTTTGTGGAAACAGAATTGCAACGGGTAACTTAGGAATTCCCCATTCATCCCTTTCAAATTTCTCTTCTCTCTCTTTACGTTTTGCTTCTCTACATCTTTTACATTTCTTTGGAGACTTCACCTTTTCTTCTTCAAGTATAGGGGTACTTTCATCTTTTTCAATAATCTCAACTTCTTCCTTTTTCCCTTCTTCATCCACTCTTTCCATAGGCACAAGTTCACACTATACTTCCTCTACTTCCGTCGGCATAGAAGGCCCTTCATATTTTGTTCCCTACGAGGTTCAATAAACTTACATTGCTCCTTTGGATTAGTAATGGTCATAGAGGAAACTTCCCTTGACGATGAACATCCCCCATTTCACTTGCCATTTGACTAATGTGAGTTTCAATTGCTTTAAATCTCCTCTAATTTACATCATCTTTTTGTCTACTTTCCTCTTTAATTTCTTTCATAAATTTCAACACTTTAGCCATTTGATCTTCCATGGTAGGCTTTACTTCACCATTTTGAGTTTTTCCCACCGGATTAATGCTCGGTGGAAGAGTAAGGACATTCCCTTGATTTTCATATGACAAATTTTCATACCTACGAGGTTGATTGAAATTTCCTTGAAAATTACCTTGCCCCCATCCTCCTTGCCTTTGTGGATATCCCCCTCTATGATTACCAAAGTTACCACCATAATTTCCTTGAATGTTCCTTCCTTGCATGAAGGCAACTTCCTCAAGTGACATCTCAGGTGGGCACCAAGTATCTTGAATTCCAAAATTAGAGGACATACCTTGTTGAGGTATAGATGTAGGCATTTGACAACTTTGAGAAGATTGACTCATACTAGGCATAGACATGCCTTGTTGAAGATTAGGAAACACTTGTTGATTCATCAAAGGCAATGACATACCTTGTTGAGGATTCGCAAGCACTTGTTGATTCACCATAGACTTGGACAAAGAATCCGGAGACACTTACAAATTAGCATTCATTCTCTTAAGTATCTCCGTGATTGTCTTATCGGTTATATTCTCTTTAGGTACCTCCACTTTTTTCACTTGTTGCAAGCATACTTCTTCCATCTTAGCTATTCTCTCTCTTTTATACATGCCCGCAACTCTATCCGTAGGCCGTATTCAAAGCAATCTCTTCACATATAGCTATAGCTATTTCCGGAGTTTGCCCCAATATAGACCCTCCCGCCAAAGCATCAACAAGCATCCCCTCACTTCCATTCAAACCGGCATAGAAAAATCCTACTTGTTGATCTTCGGGAAATCCATGTTGTGGGCACTTCCTTAGCATTTCTTTGAACCGATCCCAAGCCTCTTTCAAGAGGCATTTGCTTAAAATGTAATATTTGACCTTTTATATGCAACATTTTTTATGGAGGGAAATACTTGCTTAGGAACCTTTGAGCCAACTCTCTCCATGTATTATAGAATGCCGGAGGTATAGTATGAAACCAAGCCTTAGCTCTATCTCTTAATGAAAAGGTAAAAGAGCTTCATCTTTACAATATCGTCACTCACTCAGTTGATCTTTATGGTATTAGCTAACTCCGTGAATTAAGATAGGTGAACATTTGGACCTTCCATCGTTCCACCTCCAAATTGGTTTACTTGCACCATATTGATCAATCACGTCTTGATCTCAAAATTATTAACATTTAACGGTGGCCCCATCGCATAATTCTTCATCAACCATATTCGTATTATCCCTTATATTTTCCATAACTTCCTCTTTAGGCTCTAACACTCCTCTTCTTTGTCTTCTTAAGGTAGCTTCCAATTCCATGTTCAAAGGTTCAATAAATTGAGACCTTGAACGAGTTCGTATGTAACTACAAGAATTTCCAAATTAGTTCTCCATGTAACCAAGACAAGTAAACAAGTAAACAAATAAAAGAAATACTCTTATCAAAACTAATCAAATTCAAACTCGTTACAACCAAAAGTTTAACATTTCCCCGGCAAGCGGCGCCATGTTCTTAGTCGCATTTCTAGTAAAATATTTTTAGAGTAAGAGACTCTATCATTGTTGTACGTGTGTGACCAAGCAACAAAATTTATAAGTATATCGTCCCAAGGGAAAGTAAACTCATGGTTATATCCAGATTTGTCATTGATTTATGCTTTGTAAGAGTGACAAGATTGAAGGTTTGGTATTTAGACTACTTATTACTCTAATCAATTTACTAAAAATTCAACTAACAATTAATTGTTTAAAAAATTGATTAAGTGATAATATGAATAGAATGTAGATATAATTCACTTAAGAAGGGAGCAAGACTAATCATAATCATGGTTAAGAATCTAGCTAGATATGTATAACTCTTGATGGTGAACTTCATTAATTTTGGACTAAAAGCAATCACGTTTTTACCCCTAATCCATATGGCCAAGGCAATTAGGTACTCGACTCTTTTACAAGTCTAAATCTTCTAAGATTGTTCTTAATCTCAATTCCCTTAAGGTACTATAATCATAAGTTTGGTTCTTTTCACTCAATTTCTTAAGTGTCCCCCTATGAATGTTCTAAGCATAAGAAGGGTATGACTTACCTCCCCTCACACTAACATGCATGCTCATATTAATATATGATTCAATTAAACACCTAATCATAATATTAGAATAGTCATCCTAACACTATGAATAGAGAATTTAATCACACAAGTATTGAAATGAAACATGATTCATTAATCATAAAAGGAAATCTAAAAATTAACTCAATTCAATATCTCAAATCCTACATATCTAGCATTCTTCTCAACCAATCATATGATTAGCCCTACTATAGGACTAGCCACTACACATTTTGTTTAGATCAATACATTCAAAGGCTTGCTCAATTTGAGCCAAAATAAGAAGAAAATTAACAATTGAAAAGTAGATTGACTTCCCTTTTATGGAGATAACCTTCATTCTCTTCAAAATGCTAACTTCTTCAATCATTGATGCTTTCCTCTTCTCAAGTGGTGGATGGGTGGATTGATGAATGGATTGTTGAAGATCAAGTAGTATGGATGGATGAATTTAACAGTGAAAGAAATGAATTGGATGGAGTGTGTGAAATGGTGGTGAGAAAGTGTGGTGTTGATCTCCAAAATAACTTTCAAATGAGGCTCTCCCTTTTATTTTCGCACCAATTGTGCATTTATACCCTTTGGGAACCTTCTAGAAGCTTCTATAATTTTTTTACTTTTTACGGCTTTTTACCCAGCTCAACTCGAGTAGCCAACTCGAGCTCTCGCCTGTCAAGTCGAGTTGTGTGACACTGCAAACTGTACAATTTTTTGGACCTAGCTCGACTCGAGTTGCAAGTCGAGTTGGAGCTTGCAACTCGAGTTGGCTCTCTGGACACCTTCTTTTTGCTCCACATGACCTACGGCTTGACTTGTCCTGACCCAGCTCGACTCGAGTTGGGTAACTCGAGTTGTTGCCTATTAACTCTTGTTAGCTCAATCAAAAACTAGAATTTTCGCGGACCTCAACTCGACTCTAGTTGCAAGTCAAGGTGGACCTTGCAACTCGAGTTGGTTCGCTGCATGCATGCTGACCTTGCTCGACTCGAGTTGCAAGTCGAGTTGGACCTTGCAACTCGAGTCTTACCGTTTCTTGCATGACTTCTCTATCCGATCTCTAATTCGAATGATTCTTGCGCTCACGCGATCCTCTCTTCCTTGGCTTTTCAACCATATATCACACCTCCTGTTTTGTGCTCCACATGATTACAAAAAAATTACACAAGTTGGACGTGTGTTTTGTCAGCACCTTATTTTGGCTTGTTTTAGCTCCCGACTCGGTTTTGCTCCATTTTTGACCTGTTTCATATACATTTTAAGCTCATTTTCACACATTAATCAACATGTACACATCTCTCCTAATTAACATATAACTTCACCAAAAGTTACACAAATACGGTTAAAAACATATGAACATTCACAAATAAAGACACTAACACATAGGTGAAAATGATGACGATCACACCTGTCCAGAAAATCAGTTTTAATCCCTATTTTGGCTGCTTTTTCTCCAAGTTTGGATTGGAGAATCAACCCTGGTCTCCCATTTTCGTGAAAACACACACTACACCATTTTCCACACACACCTCCATCTCCACCCAAATTTCACTCATTTTTTCAACATTTTCACACCTTCACCCATGAATCTTTATATTTTTCATTCACCCATCACATATCTAAAGGGGATTGAGGTACAAGAAGGGAGGATTGCATCTTGAAGGGAAGTTTCAATCTAAATTCTAAAATAGGGGATATCTTACCTTTAATTTGCATTTTCTTAGTTTTAATTACAACAATGGATGTTGTTAAACATTGTATTGATGTTTTGATGATGTTTGTTTTAGGCTAGACCTCTTGTGAGGCTAGCCACTTGATGGATTAGGGATCTGTGAATTTGTTGAATTTTTGATGATTTAATTGATGTGATTTTTGGAATTTCTTACACGATCTTTGATTTACTTGATTTGTATTATGATATGTGTGGTTGAATTCTCAATTTGTGTATTAGGATGGTCATTCCAATATAGTGATTAGGGTTTTGATTGAATCATGTTATAACATGGATTTTGTATGTTAGTGTATAAAGTATGTGGTAGCATTTTTATATACTTAGAACATTCATGTGGGAACACTTAATTGGTTCATCATATTTGATTTATTAATTGAGTGATAAAAATAATCTTGTTATCATAGTACCTTCTAAGGGAATTGAGAGTGAGATTCAATCTTTTGTGCTTGAAACTTGTAGTGAGTTGAGAACTTAATCACCTTGGCCAAAGGGATTAGGGAAATATATGTGATTGCTTCTATTCCAATTATCATTGATATTTGTCATTTGAATTCAACAAGCTATGTTGTGTCCTTGATCTTGAATGTGGTTAGTCTTACTCCTCTTTAGATTGTTCTACATCCATTTCATTTTCATTTTGGTTATTTGACACAAAACTTGATCATCTTTAGTTGTTAATTGTTTTTATATGCTACTTGCGTAGATAATTTGTAGTTAAATTGCTCTATTCAATTTTCAAAACTCAAAATCCGATCACTTCTATAAAGTATGATTGAAAACAAACATGGATACACTCTAGATTTATATCTCCCTTTGCTCGATATTTAAACTTGGTCACTCACTACAAACGATAAGGTACGCTTACCTTGATATTTTTTAAATCAAAATTGAGTCTAAGTTCAGAGGGTTTCTTTTTTGAAATTTTTAATAAATAAAAAAACCAAAACGATGACGTTTTATTAATAAGTATAGAGTAACTTAACATATACAGTGACACGTCAGTGTCCCGGCAGCCCTCCAACTGCCCAGTGGTTCGAGTTGCAATAAGGACTTGAAGTCCGGTATTTATTTGCAAATATCCACAAGTTTGGACTAATTTGAAATCTGCGAAAAGGTTGGGACTTTTCATGCTAAACTTTTTGACAGGTGGAAGTCTAAAATAACACCGTTTTGTACACGTGGAAGGCAACGTGGAAGAGAGATGGACACGTCAGCCACCGAGCAGGCCTTAACTGACCGGTGGCTTGATTTGCAAAATGAGTTAAAAGTTGAGAACTTATTTGTAAATATTGAAATGTTTGGACTAATCCGCAATTCGCGAAAATGTTGAAACTTTTATTGTAGTTAACCCAAATAATAATAATAATAATAATAATAATAATAATAATAATAATAATAATAATAATAAGGGATAATATATTTATTTGCCCATTAACTTTGCCTAATTTTGATTTTAGTCCGTAGGTTTCCTATTTTTTTAGAATCATTCATTATGTTTAGAGAATTTTGAAATCCATCCGTTATGTTTATTTAGTTCAACGAAACAGTCCTATTACAGGTCACTTGCAGGTAATTCCAAAAAAAAATTGGAAATTACTTAATATTTCTTAAAACAGCCTTGGGTCAAATACTTATAAATCAAAAAATTGTATCATACTCATCTTATATTCATTTTAAGCCGGATTTTCTTCTACTTTCTACACGCTTCAAAATAGTATCAGAGCCCTAGGTTTATTTATTTATGAATGGAAAATTATTATAAACTCATATCACTTAACGAGAGGAGAATTTCAAGATATATGGATCCGAACGAAAGTTCGACATCCGAGAGTGACAGGACTATTAGCCCTGTTCCAAGCTGGAGCAACCGGGTCTTCATAATATTCCTTACTATGAGCTTGGAAGGATCAGTAAAATGCACCTGGGAGGAGCTCTCAGACAAAGTCAAAAAGGAGGCTATGGAAGGCGAAGATCTAGGCAATATTGTCGATCGAATGGCTAGGATCTTCAAGATCCATTTTATCGGAGTAGGGTACTTCGAAGGAATGGAACAAGAAAAGAAAAAGAAGTATAAGAATGCCCTATACAGCCTAAAACTACTTGACATTTGTCACATAGATTAGTACATCAAATTCTTCACAGAGTATAAATGGAAATCTAAGGTCAAAGATGAAGAAGTATTCCACCTATTCTTTGCCAAGATCCCGAGCCCATGGAGAGAAATGTTGATCAAAGAGTATGAACTATGCGAGATGGATTTGATAGCAAGGAGAATGTCCTTCTTCAAAGCTAAGATTGTAGAATGGTGTCATCAAGCGGCGCTACACAAGAACTACAAAAGATTAAGGAGAATCAACAAAACAGTCCCCTTATGTTGCGAAAGCAATGATCTTCCAACTATCATTGGAAGAAACCCAAAGAAGCAGAAAATGATGAAGAAGAACCATCCTTACAATCAAAGGAGTGGAGGATGGAAATCCAGAAGACCAAGATCATTTTGGTCTAAACAGAACGGCCGAAGTTATAAATCAGGGCAAAGATCTGGACCATCAAGATGGAGTTCAAGAAGCCAAGCCTCATCCTCAGGGTCAAACCAGAGGAGCACAGGAAGAACTCCCATAAGAAAGACATTCCAAAAAGCGGCCACACGAATCAATGAAAGATTCAAGGATTGCAACTACTACACGTGTGGAGCAAGAGGACATATCTCACCAGATTGCCTGGAAAACCAGAAAAGGGAAGTACGACAGTTCGAGACAAATCCAGAAATGGAGGAAGCAGTATACTTCCAAAACCTAGTACAGGTATATCAGTTCGAAGATATACCCTCAGACAAGAGCATCTATGAAAAAGAATTCTTTAGCCAAGATGAATCTTCTGAAGATGAGGCGGAGTGAAGAGGAAATCTTCAGGAAAGAGATGCAAGAAGATATGTCTGGATTCTTTTCCCAGACATCTATTTCTCATAAAACCCTTATAAGAATCATGAAAGAGAATCCAAGGCTCAGCCTATACGATGGATTCACTGTGGGAAAATTGGAAAAAAAATTTCCAAGTTTCAAGAAGAGGAAACACAACATCATATACAAAGTGACCGAAGGAAAAATTGCTATCCCAATGGAGTTCACAGGAAATATGATAGAGATGCAACTGGTTCCTTATGAAGAAATCAAGAAGGAACTAAGTAAACTCCCGGAGAGGATGTCCAAGACTATGTCTTGGGTCCATATCAGAGCTATTTAGATTCCCATCAAAGCTACATTTAAAAAAGGAATCGATACACCAATCGATATTGTTGTCTTTGATAAGAGAATCAAGAGCACAAGAGAAGCATTCCTAGGAGGACTATCGGGAAATCTGTATGCAGGAAAAGTAGCATCCTGCACTTATCCAAGGATCGCGTACAATCTGGCAGACCGAGATTTCAACAGGGCACTTACCCTTCATCAAGATTTCAAAAATAAAGACTTGATGAAGGAAGGGAACAGGCCTTACTCTATCACATATAGTATCTCGTACGCCCTCTCCAACACTCATCATTTGGATCTATTCCAAATGAAGGAGTATATTGAGATACTTGAAGTGTTCGAGAAAGTTGCATGTGCAACTAGGCCAGAAATAATGGAGCTACCGCCAATTCACGATATGGATTTGCGGATCAAAGACAAGCCAATCTGGAGCAAACAAAATAGCCTCAGATTCGAGCAAAGAAGAATTTCTTTCCAAGAAGATAGAATGATTAGCGAGAAATGGGGAAAAACCAATCGTTGAGGTGATCCAAGAACCGGAAAAGTTCACAACTAAAGGTGAACTAAAATGCCTAGAAGGATGGAGAGGAGTCGAAGTAATATTCGATATCACTAAAAAGGAAAACTTTATTCCTTGTGATGCCTTGTATTATCTCTAACAACCAACAACAGGGAGATACCAAGGACAGCTCAAACTCGGCGATCTAGAGCTGATAATCGAAGGAGTTGCAGGAAGATTCCCAGAACAACTAGTACTGGGATTGGAGTTTCTCGAGGATCATAAACCTTGGGAAAGACTACAAGATGGAATAGAGTTTACAGTCAAGGGAAAAAGATACAAAGTCTACTAGTAAAGGCTCGGGATTTTTAAGCTCTCATCCACCCATGGCCACATCCATTTTCGATATATATCACCGTAGGGATGATATATAAGGAACATCGTTTAGAGTATTTGCGGCATACATTGATTCAGGAGCCGGGATCTGCACAGCAAAAGAAGGAGTCTTTCCGAAAGACTCAGGTGAAGAATTGCCAACAGTACTAGGAAAAGATTTCTCTGAAAGTGTGCTAATCCTTAACAGAGGAATCAAGCAGGCAGAAATCATGATTGGAGGAGCAGATCGTACCCCGTGGTACAAGGTGAAAACTCCACCGATGTATTTCCATGACACCGGAGCAGATATTCTGTTAGCAAACAATTTCCTACAGACATTCAAGCATTTTACCCAAGAAAACGCAACAAGGAGGCTTATTTTCACAACCCTTTGTGGACATAAGATCATTGCACCAAGACTGCGTAATGCATTTCAAGGAAAAATGCCAGTCAAATTTCGCAGCAAGAGTCGTGATGAAGGACAACTTAGCCAACCAAAGATGAATGATCTTAGAGAGTATGGCGAAGCAGTCCTTCAGATGAGAACCGAGACAATAGGAGGAAGGAAGATGAAGAAACTAAAAGAAGATACAATCCACCTTCTCAAAGCAAGCTTGGGAGAATGTCTACAGAAAGATGTAACAATCAAAGAACAAACATCTTTGGAGGACGTCAAAAAGAAGATACAGAGGAACTTCAATGAAGATCCTCTAGCCTGTTGGGACAAGAACGAGCTCAAAGCCTCACTCAAAGTAAAGGAAGGAAAGGAGCATGAGTTCGTGAGATACAAGCCTATCCTGATAAACCAAGAGGATCGAAAGGATATGCAGCTAATACTTAAGGAACATCTGGACCTTAAGTTGATATCACCAGGAGTATCCCCATACAGCAGTCCAGGATTTCTAGTTCGAAATCATAGAGAAGTCAAGCGGGGAAAGCCGAGACTTGTGAACAACAACATCTTGGAATTCGATGGATACTACATACCAAGTAGAGAACACTTAGTCAACTGTATTAAGAACGCCAAGGTATTCTCAAATTTCGATTACAAATCTGGGTTCTATCAAATTATGATGGAAGAAGGGAGCAAGAAGTTCACAGCCTTCTCCACACCACAAGGTCATTATATCTAGAATGTCATGCCCATGGGCTTGGCAAACGCGCCCAGATATACCAACGAAAAATGGATAATATTTTCAAGGATTATTTCTCATTCATGTTTGTTTATGTGGATGATATTCTCATAGCCTCAAAGAACATGAAGGAGCATTTAACGCATCTGGAAATATTTTCAGAAGCATGTCACAAAGAGGGATTAGTGCTTTCTGAAAAGAAGGCAGTAATTGCAACAAGGCAGATCGAGTTTCTTGGAGTTGAAATTGATAAGTCTGGAATTATTCTACAACCACACATTGTAGAAAATGTTCAAGGATTTCCTGAAGATTTCAAGGACAAGAAACAACTCCAAAGCTTCTTAGGAGTTGTCAACTTTGCTGGAATGTTCATCAACAATCTAGCTCAATACAGGAAGGTGTTCAGTCATCTGTTGAAAAAAGATGCTGAATTCAAATGGGAAGAATCACATCGAGCAATGGTTAAACAACTAAAGGAGGTTTGCAAAAGGATCCCCAAGTTAGCTATACCAAATGACGAGGACGAATTGGTACTCTATACAAATGACAGTGACCATTGGAGGGCTGAAATTCTTACAAAGTCCACACCAGAAGAAGAAGTGCCATGTGGATACTGTAGTGGGCTCTTTGCGGAAAATGAAGCAAAGAGATGGCACATCAATGAAAATGAGTTCTTTGCGGTTCGGAAGGCATTCAAAAAATGGCCGCTATTTCTTCTCTCGAAGAAATTCATCCTTAAAATTGATAACACAAGTGTCAAATCCTTTTTGAAAAATAAAATTGAATCTAAACCTGAAAAGGCTAGACTATTAAGATGGTAAGCAGAATGCCAATATTATAATTTTAATATTGTCATTATTAAATCTGTTGATAATGTTTGGCAGATTTCCTGACGAGAGATGGAAGGAACTGAGATAGACTCCATCCTAACTGTTTCAAGGCACCTGATGGACAACCTTGAGTTGTTCCAAAGGAAATTTGAGAATCTGGCACTCAATGCAAGGCGCGCCGGCAGAATACAAGATGGTGATCAGACCAAAGTGTCTAATCGCATACGAGACTACATTCGAAATGGCGCAAGTGTGTTCGAAACAACACCAGAGCCACTCCTCCCGGTTGTTAATAGCACAGCAATTGACAAAAGGAGAGTAGTTGAGAACGAGGCTCTAAACCCAGAGCAGGGGATTCAAATACCCTTGGCACGAGTTCTAGATTGGAACCTCCAAAAGAAGAAGCAATCCAAGAAAAAGTCGAGGCTTCTGAGACATCTTGAGCCTTCGAGTCAACCCAGCACCTTTGGGCTCAAAGAGGGAAAGATCAACCTTAGGCCTATGACAGGCACGACTAAGGTTGGTATTAACTTATCTGATTTCTCTTATTAGCAGGAATACCAGGCCAGCTAGGAGAAATTGAATACCAGATAATGAATCCGACCGGAGAAATATCGGGTGGATATATCTGGGGAATACCCCCGAGTTTGGATGCGAGAAGGCTCAAATCCAATGGATGTAAAGCAGTGGTATGACTTTGGGGCACTAGCCTCGATCTATACTGTCGCACCAGGTTTCCCAGAACTTGCAAAACTTCCAAATTGGCTGGGAGAAAAGGTTTTCAAGGCATGGGAAAACAACTCGACTCTATCCATAGGCAATGTCTTGGAACTGTACTTCACCAGTGCAGCTCCAGAACCAGTTGGGAAAGGTAACCACGAGGCCTTTCATTTCATTAAGTTAAGAAGACCCGATGTGTCAGCATTAAATAAGATCAAGGAGTCTTCTGGAAAGGAACCAGTCTTGGTTTCTATATTTTCTAAAGAACAGATCTCTACGCGAAGAGCGAGGGGTTTGTATGCCTGCATCAAAGCCATTGTGGAGGTAAAGTTCCCATTCAAGTTCGAGCATAAGTTGTTCCACCCAAACAGAACCAGAATTTAGAAAAGGGATAAGGTTGGGCATAGGGATGATCAGAACTACTGATCCGCCCCCAACAAAGAAGACACGTGGAATGAAGAGGATAAAATATCTTTAGAATACCGAGAATCATCAGGCACCAAAGAGGACAAATGACTCTTCAAAAAAGCAAAAGTCAGATGACCTTTCTGAAAGGGTAAGAGACATGTGACCAACAGGGGTGGCCCTCAAGAAGGCATCCGATGTAAAAAAGAGGACCAGCCAGCTGCTAAAAATGGCATCCAAGGCAAGGTGATGCAAGCACTGACGCAAATATGGTAACATAAGCAGTGAATTCACAAAGTATCAGGAGGCTTTGAAATCCAGATTTCAAGTTCGAAGGCCTCTATAAATAAGAGTTTTGAGGAAGCAGAAGGCATCGACCATTCCCCTCAGTTTTCTCTTTCTAAAAATACACATTGTATTTTTCCTTGTATGAGTGTTCTGAGTGCAGCTACAATAGGTAGCTAAAGGAGTTATCTCCTCTTGTTCTGTGAGGATGAGTGTGTAATAAATTCTCCATTCAATAAATAAATAATCATGGGCTTCCGCCTGAATGTAGCCTTTCATTTTACAACTTTGATCTCCATACTTTCCGATGAGAAACAGTAACAACATCATGTACACCCGGTGTAGGAAATGAACCAGGGTTGTGCTGAGGTCCGCTGAAGGAACGGGATTGAACCATCATTCTGCGGGACGCGTGGTTGGCTGTGAGGAGCAGTTGTAAAACCTTCCGGATACCTGGTGGATGTTACTGTTACTATTACAAGATGGTTAATTATGAGATTAAGGTTTTATACGGAATCATGATGGGCCTGATATAATCGTAATGGACTATGTCTATTTTGAAAAATAGAAAGTGATAAAATTTTAGCAAAAAATGATATGATATAAGTAATTTAGGGCTGAAATACCTGTTGTAGGACTAAAAAAGTTGAATTCTACAAAATTAGTGGACTGATTTCAAAATTTAGAAGATATTATTGTCAAAACCTGTTGGTCACAGGTCAAAGGACCAAAAAATTGAGATTGGTAAAGATAATGGACTATTTTCAAAATTGAGGAAAATGATGGACCAATTTCAAAATAAGGGAAAGTTAATGGACGAAAAAAATCAATTTTCCCTAATAATAATAATAAGTGATTAGTAAGGTCTCATATATTGCTGGTACTCCGAGGAGATTTTACTAAGTGATACCAAGTCTGTTATAGCATGATTATGTTATCAATCCATTTAATGTATTTATAAAATATGACAATTTTTTATTTTTTATTCTTTTTAATTTAATTTAAAATATATTAAATCAAATCAATGGATAATTTATCTCACGAATTATGATTTATAAGACAGTTTCACCCAAACAAGTCCATATATATACACACACACACAAGTCCTAATTATTGTTCTTGATTAATTTTCTAATTTGATAACAACAAAAAATATTCTTTAAAATATACTCCTTTCGTCCATCGGATTGGTGGACAGTTGCCTTTTGCACGTGGATTAAAGAGTATTATTATTAAATATGACTGGGTAGTTGTATTAGTGGGGTGTGTGTGTCCTATATATTAATTGTATTAGTGATGTGTGTGGGACACATGTGTTTAAAAAGGAAAATGTCCAACTTTAATGTGGATGCCCAAAATAGCAAAATATCTACCAATCTGGCGGATGGAGGGAGTACTTAATTGGATCAAAGATAATCTGTATGCTCACGAATTAGAACCCGTGATATGATCTCACTCAAGTTTTTGCTATTTTTCCCTCTAAGTATTACTCATTCAATTCCAAAAGGTATGTGTTGATCACAGTCTCTCTAGTTTTGGCAAAGACAGAACCATAAGAGATTGTATTTTGCTAACATAGGAAGTTTTCAGAGGCTATAGATGGAAAGGCAACAGGATTACTCCAAGGTTTGCTTTGAAGGTGGGCGTAAAGAAAGCCTATGACACAATTATTTGAAAATTCCCAACTTCCTTACTTCACAAGCTTAAATTTTCTGATAACTTAGCTTATTGGATCATTGAGTGCGTACCATCCTTCTCATTACTAATTTATTGACATCCAGAAGGTTTCTTCAAATTTTAGACGACTGAGGCAAGGAGACCCCATTTCATCCATGCTATTTGTATTAGACATGGATTACTTAAGCAAATTGTGTTGTGGAAGGGTGATCCTATCCAAGTAGGACAAACAATTCGCAATGATATATCCGGTACAACAGAAACCCAATAAATCCCTAATAATATCAATGCATAATCATTCCACTCAAATATCGCAATAAGTAATAAACCAAATAAATATGAAGAAAATCAGCAGAATCAACACTAGCAATTTTAGCATGGAAAACCCATTCAACCTGAGGGTAAAAATCACTGGACCTTTTATCTAGGAAACAATCCACTAATGCACAAAAAGTACACAGTTCAATCTCTCTAACATAAGTAGAGGAATACCATCTCTATCGTAGATAGAGGAAAATCAATCTATCTCTCTATCACAAGTATAGGAATATCATCTTTATCAAAAGTAGAGGAATACTACAGAATCATCTAAACACCATCAAGAGAATCACACTTGGAATACAAAATAATAAAGTTCCTTCAACATGAAGCACATTCTTCAGATTTGGAAAACCTTTAACATTTTAAATTCCTTTACCAAAAATGTTACCCTTAGAGCCACCACTATAAGTAACTTTAACAACATCAAAAGCTTCATAATCTTTCAAGTGTTCAATATTCCCAGTCTTATGTCTAGAACAATGATGAGAGTGAAAATAAGCATAATTTAATGTCTAATTTAAAACCTTTTTGATGGATATTGTTTTCATATGTTAACAAAAGTTCTTATATTCAATATATTTGAGAAAAAGGTGCATTTGAGGCATTTTATTGTGTTTTATGTGGAAAAATGATCAAAAGGTGCAAAGTTGTGGAAAAGGTGCAACTTGTGTAGGAATTCTGTGTTCATGTGGATTTCTGAATTGTAAGTGTGATACATGGTTGGAAAGTTACAGAAGAGATGATCATTTTGGCATAAGGAAAACTTCAATCAGAATCCAAACGAGAAAGTTAATTATGATCAAAATTGTGACGTCACGCAAGCTGTTTCTACTCAGCACGACTGTTCCATTTTACATGACTTGTTACATTTAAAAATGTTAAAATTTTGGTAAGATTCTTGTATGGATAGAAATCTAAGGAAAAGAGGATAGCGTGAGCATAAGAATCACTAAAATCGAAGTTTGGACGAGGAAGTTATGCTCAGAATCGTGAAATCGCGCAGCTGCCAGCGAGAATTTCCAAAAATTACCTATGCCTTGGAGCACAATTAATCTCCTCATCACATAATCCTTCATGATTCATCCATTTCTTTTATTTCCTTATTTAATTCCCTTCTAACACCTATATATATTTTACATTATTATTCATGTGAGGAAACAACAACACAATCATCATACACCCCACAAGGGGGGCACAAGGGGGGATCACCCCCAACCATCATCCACATCCTTTCTTCCATCCATCCATCACTTTGAAGATTCGTCTGCTGAATTAAGATGAATACCAAGAGGAGGATTCAGGACGGAGATAGACGTGACGACACCCATATCTAGAGTTTTTATCGTTTCCTACTTTATCTTATATTTTCCAGACTATGGGTAAGATCTATCCAACCCCCATGATTGTTCTTCGTAACATCATGGGCTAGAACCATTTTGATAGATCTAGGGTTTGACGGTTTTTATGAATTAATTGAACTTCCGTGTGTATACTCCATACAACACTACTTGTGGATTTATTTTATATAAGACTATGCGTTTTAATCCATATTCAGAGTTGTTTTGTGCATCTTTAATTGTTGAATATAGTCTGAATGTTCATCTTGGTTATTGATTGAGTGCGCTCACTGCTGAATAGGATTTCATGTTATGATTCTAAGTGAGGTGACTCTGAATCTTCATTAGAACTATCTTATATAGATACATATTAATTGAATTAGATTTGGGTTAATAAGTAGGATAAAGAGAGTAATTTAATAGTACCTATAAAGGGAGATCATATCGGGTTAGAGTACCAATTGGCCAGGGAAATAATTGATACTAATAATACCTAGAAAGGGGAGTAAAAATATATCTCTTTCTCCAAGTTATTCACACATGTTACACGCATATTTACTTGTGTCTATAGAGTAGATTTGCATGGCTTAATGATGCGTCCATATTCCACAAGGCAGAGTCGGACATTGATACACAAAAGGGAAATTAATGAGTGAAACTGGATTATCCTATGGCTACTTATTCTCCATTCCTGAGTCACATTTGTATTCTTCTAGTGTTTAATTTATTTTAATTGTTATTTAATATTTTCTTAGTAGTTTAATTATTCCAAACCCCAAACCTTATTGCCTTGTCTTAATTAATTTAATAAATAATTAAATTGATAATGCGCGATTCTTTGGGTTCGATATTTACTTTGTCGCTTGCTTAAGCTGCAACTGATATCCTTAATACTTTTAGGGATTAATTTTGCGTGCAAAGAAAACACCCATCAAGTTTCGTCTGTGTAAGAAATTTTTATATTTAAGGTGCTATCAATCGGCAATTACATCTCTTTGCAAACTTAGTTTCGACTTTGTTTCTCCTAAGTTTGGGGGGTGTGATGTTCTTACCTCATTGTAGCACCAAGATTATAATCTTTTTCTAAGTAACGTTTGCTAAGGGAGTTGATTTTTTGCGATATATTGAAACTTCAACCCATTTTGATGTGTCAACTTTTTTACAATTTTCCTAGTGTTCAGTGGTGTATTTATTTTTGTAAGAGTGAGCGGAGTCATATATACTTAATTTTAGAGTCTAAGTAGTGGTTCTCTAGTTATTGTTTTTCATTCATATTAGGATTAATGTTGTTTTCGAGTCTGAGTTTTGCAGGGGATGAAGAAATAACGAGAATGTAGAGGGTCGAAGAGCCTCTCGACTAAAAGTTGAGGCGCTCGACCAAGTCATGAAGGTCGAGTGGTGGTCTAGTGAACCACTGTAAGGCGGATCCTGGAGTTTTCAGAATACAGAGGTCCCGCTCAAAAATTAAATACCGCTCGACCAGAACATCTTGGTCGAGCGGGAGGTCGAGCGGAGTACAGAGACGGGATCAACTTATAGAGTAGCCACTCGACCATACCAAGGGTCGCTCGACCAAACCGCTCGACCCAAGTAGAGAAGCAGTTTCGCGAATATAAGGTCAGTTTTCGCGCTGCTCAACCATTTTCTCACTACCCTTTCTCGAGTAACCACCCCGAACAGTACGATTCTTACCCTAAAAACATAGAACACTTTTATTTACCAAAACCACACACATTCCACATCAAAATTTGGAGATTCAAGCCAAATTTGGGCTTTTCTTCTCAACTTTGAATTTTCGTTCTTCGTCACTTCTACGCACCTAGGGCTGGAGATAAAGGTGTGTTTTCTCAACTTAGTACTCTTGAATTGTATTATACTTTGATTAGTTTAAATGTGTAAGTTGATTAAGCATGTTTTTAGTTTGAATTGTGATATGAAATCAGGTGTTTTTGTTGAAATTTTATATGGAGTTGCATGAGTTCAATTTGACATTGGATTGATGGAATTTTGTGAAATTGATAATGAATATATTATGGGCTTGAGTATAATTGACTAATTTTTGTATGGGCTAGTTGATTTTGAGTGACATTGGTGATGAATTTGAAATTTGGAATAGTGTTGATGCTTAGGATTGAGTTTGAATGATGAATTTCTTTTTGAATTCCTATTGAAGCATGCTGGTGATTTGGAATCCTTTAGTGATCCCAAGGGCTTAGAATGTTGATTTTTTCATGATTTAATGTGTTAAGGTTTATCATATGAATGGTTGACACATGTGAGATTGTGGAGAAGTTAAGTTTGGATCGTTGAGCGTAAGGTTTGATGTCTTGAGTAGAATTTATGTATAATTAGTCCTAGGATTGGAATACTTGTTTCTTTTCCTATGTTTTGCATTGAAGTATAATTCTTGTAGGTAAAGGCATTCCTTCTTGTTCGAAGAGAAAAGAAAGTTGAGTATCAAAGAAAGGAGGAATGGGTAAGAAAAGTAAGAAAGATGAAAAGATGCCATCAGATTTTGGTTTGCAAATACAGAATTAGGATGAGAAGAAAGAGCTATGGGGAGCGATTTCAAGGAAGATCGCTCGGACTCGATACCAAGATGATGAAGCCATGATGGAGATGAGCATAATTAATGATATCAGATGGATGTTCAATCAAGTTGGAATCAGTGGATTTATGGATTTGAAGAGGGAGACCTACTTCCACATCACAGCGGAGATGCTTTGTACGTTGGAGGTGATTCGGGAGAATTTTGTTCTTCTCAAATCAACATGTTTCCGACTTGGAGGTGAGTTGAGATATGTGTATGATTGTTAGTTTAATAAGATGTTTGGATGCCCGGAGGATGCACCTACACATTAGGACAAAGGCTTTGTTGCTGATGAGTTATGGAGATTGATCACCGGTTTGCAAGGGGATTATGATCCACAGCGATCAAGGGTTGCTTTCATTCGAAATCCGGTGATCACGTACATGGGTAGAATTCTCGAAAACACCATCTTTTCCTGAACTGAGGGCGGGTGTATTCCAAGATGAGTTGTATGTCTTATGGTGTATGATAAATGGGATCCACTTCAACCTGGGGGCTTACGTTTTGCAGCAGCTACATTGGTTCACTACACACACATTTCAAAAGGTGAACATTGGAGGATTGATCACCCCGTTGGCCGAGAATTACAATGTGGATTTGTCTAGGCATAGGCCGGTGGTGGGTGAGCCGAATTTGATTCTTTCGGCGTGTGTTATAATGAACTTGGCTCAACATAAAGACGGTGTATAGATGTTTATCCGAGTAATGAATCCAAATTCGTTTCAAATGCCCTTCTCTCTCATTGACCTTAATGCGGTCCAGGTCAATTGAATTTGTTGATGAACACCCCTCCTCACATCGCGATTTCCACTACTTGTTGCGCTAAAGGAGATTGGAGAACTTTGGTAGATATGCATCTTGAAGGTGTGTATCTTGACTTGGATATGATTCTAGTGGGAGAGTCGGAGGAGTATGAGGAGGACAAGCCATTTCAGCAACAGCATTAGCAGTTTGGACAGTAGCAGCTGCCACCATTTGAGCATACGATACCTGAGGTACATATGGAGATGCCTCACGACGTTCCGAAGATGGGAATTCCTCCGATACAACCACCACCGCAGCCACAGCAGCCACAGAAGTATGATTTCTGGGAGGCTTAGGATCGCTTCTATAGAGAGCAGTTTCAAATGATGAATGAGCACTTTGCCGCATTAAATACGAATCAGCAGAAGATAAACCGACAACTTGATTTGGTGAATAAGAATTATGATGTGCTCAACTTGAGGTATGATGCTATAGATAGAAGGTTAGGAGATATGCAAGCAAACTATCGAGAGGTTGATAGGAAGCTGAGGGTACTTCAGAGCGATTTTGACTTATGGTGCATGGAGATTAGTGATGATGATGATGCTCCTGAGGAGTAGAGTGCGCTAGGTTTTTTCTCTTTGCCTGATTACTCTCACTCCCTTCTCTTTTTCACTTTACAGGTTGAGGCTTGATTGGTGGTTGATTTGGGTGTTATGAGATTTATGCATGAGTGCATTTTTGTTTGTGCTAGTGCCCCCAGAAATTCTTGGTATGTACCGTATTGATGATATTGTTGAGATTAATAGTGTTGATAGATAATTGTGCATTTATTGATGATCGATGGGTTGAAAGTGACTCTTTGGTATGGAAGTGTGTTATACTTGTGATATATGTTGATTCTGTTGAAAAGAACCATGTATTGTTTGTTATTACTTGTAGTTTATGTGGGAATTGAAGTTAATTGCATGCTTTGAAGAGTGCTTAGGATATCTATTATACTTGTGAGGATTTGAGCCTTTTTAATCATGCTACATTAAAGCATGATAGTTTATTCTTGAGAGAATCGTTCATACGTTTGTATTCTAAAACTTGGCTTGGAGTTTTGTTTGAAATTCGTGATAGATAGATACTTGGAAATGATCTTAGGCCATTATTGATATTTGAGCCACTAAGCCAAAAGTTATGTTACTTTATAATGTATATATCATTGGAAGCCCTGTTGAGTCTTTAAAGTTTTTTCTTTGACAAGCCTATGAAAAAAAGCCTTTATTCATCCTTTACTTGAGCCTTGTTGAAAATACCCTAGTTACCAGTAGAGAAAGTTGAGGTTAATTAATTTTAAGTGATGAAATAGAGGAAAGAAAATTTTGCTAGTGATGAGTAAAAGAAGATTGTGGTTAAATTTTATTAGGGGGTAGTGCCTAAAACCGGTACTCTGACTGCTTTAAAAGGGTAGTGCCTGAAATTGGTACCCTTATACTTCGAAGAAAGAAGATATTGATGCCAAGGAAATGAAGGAGAATATGAATCACAAAGAACATGAGAATGATGATGGAGAAGAAATAAAGTTGTTTGATGAAAAGCGAAACTCCAAGGTAATTCTCTACTAGTGAATTGAGTCACTTTATCTAAATTTTCCTACCTTTACCAAAGAGCCAACATTACAACCCATAAGGCAAGTCTTTGTGATCTTGGTATCGCGTTGATTATGAGTTGATTTTTGAAACCTTTGACAAACTTATAGTTATGCAGATGTATGAATTGATTAACAGCGTATATACTAACTCTAAAAGTGTACATCTTTTACACTTGAGTGCGAGAGTAAGCACGTACCTAGTGAGCTAGATGACTTAGCACTCGTAGAAGTATTGTGGTTGATGAATGTTCTTACATGGATGAAAAGTATGATGACTGCATGTTTTGATTTGATAGATTGCATGTATTATTGAGTTATGCGTATATGAAGATCTTGTGAATGACACTCTCTTACCTTTGTTTTGGTTTCGTTGCCTCGAGACGAGCAACATGTAAGTTTGGGAGTTTGATGAGAGTGATAACTTACGTATTTTAAGCTCTGATTTGTGTGGAAATTGAGTATGATTTGGGTTATTATTAAGGCAAATCGGTTTGTTTATGAGAAATACACGAATCAGAGGCTACTGAGTCTATTTGAGCATATTTATGTAGGAAAATAGGTCAGAAGTGCTCAAAATAGGAAAACAAAAATTCCAAGACGCCACACGACCTCAGGAGGAGCCACTAGACAAAGACCTTTAGGTCAAGCGGGGTTGAAGTTGGTTGACCGAGAGTCTATACAGAGTTTCAGCGAACAGGGAGGCCGCTCGACCACCGCTTGACCTGGCCAAGATCTGCTAGACCTCACCAATTTGGTCGAGATGGGACACGCGCGCCTATTTTTGGTAATTCCAATTCTCATGTGCGTGAATTGACGTATTCTCCAAGAAAAAGCCTAGTAAAGGTCCGTAAAGAGAGCTCTACAAGTATTAAAAGGGATGCCGATCACATAAAAAAAGAGTTAGATTCCACATCCATCCTACACTACATCCAAACCCTAACTCCATCCTACGGAGCAGTAGAGAGAGATTTGTACAACGAATCAAGTGAGAACCAAGTGAAGATTCAAGACGGAATGGGAAGCGACAGCGCCCACAACTAGAGTTTACTTCGCAACTTAATCTTTCTTGTAATTTTCGAGACTATGGGTAAGATCATCCAAACACCATGAACATTCTTCGAAGAGTCATGGGCTAGAACCGCTTTGGTAATTCTAGGGTTATGAAGGTTTTTATCTAGTTAATTGAACTTTATGTGTATAATCCGTACAATACTACTTGTGGATTTATTTTATATAAGATTATGCATTATTAAATCATACTCAGAGCTGTTTTGTGTGTCATTAATTGGTATATAGAGTCTAAATTTATATATTGGTTATTAGTTGAGTGTGTTCACTGCTGAGCAGGATTACATGTTATGATTCTAAGTGAGGGGACTCCGAACTTCATTAGAACTATCTTATATAAATACTTATTAATTGAATTGAATTTGGGTTAGTAAGTAGGATAAAGAGGATAATTATATAGTACCTATAAAGGGAGATCATGTCGGGTTAGAGTATTTAGTGCACGAGAAATAATTGATATTGATAGTACCTAGAAAGGAGGGTGAAATTATATCTCTTGCTCCGAGGTAATTCACACTTGTTACACGCTTATTTGCTTGTGTCAATAGAGTAGATTTGCATGTCTTAGTGATGCGTCCATAGTCCACAAGGCAGAGTCGGGTATTGACATACGAAAAGGAAATTAATTAGTGAAACTGGATAGCCTGAAGAGCTACCTATCTTTTCACTTGTCAACTCTCGTTTATTCTCTATCGTCTCTATTTTATTTGTTATTTTATTATTAGTTTATTAGATTAATCACTATTATCCAATTAAATTGCCAATAATAGTTTCTCTTAGATTAAATAATAATAAATTGATAACCAACTGTCCTTTGGGTTTGATAAATATAACTTGGTCGCTTATCTAAGCTACGATCGCATCCTTCATACTTTGGGATTAAAATTGTGTATTGAGAAATCGCCCATCAAGTACGAAAAACTTGCAAAACTTTATGCGCATTTTCTTTGCAAGCAAAATTAATCCCCAAGTATTAAGGATATCAGTTGCAGCTTGATGAGAGTGATAATTCACGTATACTGAGCCATGATTTGTGTGGAAATTGAGTACGAGTTGGGTTATTACCAAGGCAAATTGGTACTTTAATGGGAAATCCATGAATAAGAGGTTATTGAGGCTATTTGAGCATATTTATGTTGAAAAACAGGTCAGAAGTGCTCATATCAGAAAATATGAAATCTGAGATGCCACTCGACCACAAGAGGAGCCGCTCGACCAAGACCTTTTGGTCGAGCGGATATCTATACAGAGCTTTAGCGAACAGAGAGGCCGCTCGACCAGGCCAAGATCCGCTCGACCTCGCCAGTTTGGTCTAGCGGGGATACACGGTGCTATTTTTGGTAATTCTGACCATTCTGTGCATGAATTGATGTATTTTCCAAGAAAAAGCCCAGTAAAGGTCCATAAGGAGAGTTCTACGGGTATAAAAAAGGGTGCCAATCACATCAAAAAGGGAGTTAGATTCCACATCCAACCTACACCACATCCAATCCCTAACTCCATCCTACGGAGCTGTAAAGAGAGATTCGTGCAACGAATCAAGTGAGAACTTGATGAGTGATATTTTCACCTAGATTTTAATGTCTTTTTATGTGTGTTTTCGTATATTTTTATCCATATTTATGTGCTATTTGGTTGTGTTTTGTGTTTTTATAGAGATGTGTGTGAATGAGCTTAAACATATGATTTTTAGGCAAAAATTGATCCTAGACGCGACAAGGAAGACGTAGGAAAAAGCAGATCTCAATTCGAAGTTGAAACGAGGGAGAATGAGTCAAAGCAAAATGCTGAAAAATGCACGTCTAACTTGTGCAATCTTTTTGTACTTTTTTGGAGCTCAAAACTAGAAGTGTAATATATGGCTTGAAAGCCACAAAAAAGAGGATTATTTTTGTATAAGAAACACTTCAATTGGAGCCCAAACGAGAAAGTTATGATTAAAATGGTGATGTCGCGCAAGTTGTTCTTACTCAGCACGGTTGTGCTACTTTACGTGATTTGTTACACCCTTAAATGTTGGAAGTTTTGTCAGATCAATATACGGATAGAATGCCAAGGAAAATAGGATCGCATGAGTGTAAGAATTACTCAAATCAGAGATCGAATGTGGATGTTATGCACGAAACGGTGAAACTGCGCAGCACCAACACGGCCGGCCGTGTTGCAGCACACGACCCGTGTTACGCAACACGGCCCTGTAAGCCTTGGCCATTTTCTGACATAAAAAATGCCTACACGGCCACCCTGTGGTCATGTTGCAGCACACGAGTCGTATTGCTGCAGCATCAGAAACATATCAGATCCCTTCTAGAAGCTTCCCAAGGGGTATAAATACCCAATACTTCAATTTTAGATCTGATTGGTCGAGGGTTTTCACCCACCCTTACACACACCTCACACACCATTTCTTCCATTTCACACCATCATCTTCATCCATTCTTCATCCTTTGGATCTACCATCATCTCACCATCAATTTCTACATCCAAGTGAAGGAAAAGGATCAAGGAAGAGAGGAAAGTGCAAAGAAGGGAAATAGATCACCATTGAAGATAGATCAAGGGAGTTTCCATTCAATCTTTGTATTAAACCTCATAATTTTATCATGATTTGTAAGGATTTAATTGTATATGTTAATTTCTTTATGAATATGGTAGGCTAATCTCCATTGTGATATTAGCAACATGAGAGTTGTTGGATAATTTTGGGATTTGTGTATTTGAATTCATATGTTGATTGGATCTATGGTTTTCTATCATTGATTATTAATTGCTTGATTTGTATTGATGATTTGTGTGTTTAGTTGTTCTAAATATATGATTAGATTGAGAAATCAATTATGTGCTTAGGATAATTGAGTGAATCATTTCATCAAACACTTCATGTGCATTATAAATTGTAAAGAGATTGAGAAATCCTTTAGAGTTTAGAACCCTTTGATAGAACATATGATTGGTTTGATCGAGAGGTTGATTAATCGTGTGGAAGGGACTCTCATTTCAAGCTTAGTACCTAGTTGGAATTGTTTGAGTGAGAACCAACTCATTGAGCTATGTTTAGAACCATATCCTATCCATCTTGAGAGAGAGTTTAGGTGATCTTAGTGGTGGCCCTTAGTCTTCAATTCATGATTCATATGAATTCAATGTATTTATCCTAGGATTTTCACTTCTTAATTGTTGTTAATCTCACTTTTACTTAATTTGGAAAACCATTTTTCATCCATCCATCTTGTTTGCTAATCATTGATTGCTTGCTTGCTTTGATTGATTTAATTTCTTGTTTGATCAAACTTCACATTGATGACTCGTCTCTATAGAATTGCGATAAATGTGATCTCGCTTAAGCTCTAGCACCGACCATCCTGTGGTTCAATAAATTGTTTTAATTGGTCATCCCTACTATAAAATACATAATCAAATAGCGCCGTTGTCGGGGAGGTAACGGTTGCTAGTGGTTTAACGAAGGAGTGTTTTGATTTGTATTACTAGAGATATTTATTTTGCATTGGAAAATTTTTTATCTCTCTTTTTAATTTTGATAGGTACTTGAAACTACCTTGAGACAAGACGAAGGGGGATCAAAACCAAAAATAGCAATTTTGAAGGAGAATTGTAGTGATGTCTTTAGGGATCAAAGTGTAAGGATTCCACCTCAACAATCAAGAGGCTACATGAATGAGAGTAACTGTGGTTACAATTTCCAAATGGATCAAGATAGCTCTCAATACTACAATCAAGGAAGAAATGGAGAATGAAAACAAGCTTACAATGCAAATACATTCCACCCTTATCAAGCATGTGCTTATTCTTCACCAAATCCCAACACCAACACTTCTCCTCCGTTCCAAAATTACGCCTTATTGGAATTATATAGAAGATGTTCTCAAGGAAGTGATGAAGGTCAAAATCCTCAATCAAGTTTTCTTCAAAATGAATCCTTCGAGATAATTACCCCCCGCTACTTTGGAATTGGCTAGACAAATAAGGATGATGAATCAAGGTGCTTATGGTCAAGTCTTGACTAGTTCAAGTTTGGGGGGTGCTAAAAATGTGCAATGTGTGTCGATTCCTAGCCCTATGGAGCAAGAAGAGTGGAGGATGCCTATGCATCAAGTAGGAGATGTTTCTTTCATGGGAGTGGATGATTTCCAAGGAAATTTTCAACATAACTATGAAAGAAGTTTTCATGGAAATTACCCACCAATTCAAGGATGGAATTTTGACAACAAAGAGGGAGGAGAGTTTCAACATGTTGAGGAAGAAAAATCATCTAAAGAAGTCTTGATTAAGATGATGATAGCAAACCTTGAGGAAAATAAGAAAAAGGGATGAAGCTAGTTTTGAAGAGTGGAAGAAAAGAAATGAGGCAATTGAGAAGAGGTTAGAAGCGTTGAAGCATCAAGTGAGTCAAATTGTAAGTATTTTGACCAATTTTCAACAAGTTGAAGAACTTGAAGAGGAGAGTAAAGTTGAAGAAGAGTTTGAGGAAGAAAAGAATTTGGGAGATGAAGAATCAAATGAGGTATTTGAAGAGCATATTGAGGCATATGATGTTGAAGAAAAGGAACAAAGTCTTGAAGCAAATGATGATGACTTGAAGAGTGAAATGAGCATTTCTAAACTTTTAAACTCTTTAAGTTGCTTTGAATTTGATAATATTGTTTATATTGACTTTGTTTTACCCATTGATTTTTTTTTATATTCTTAGAAATAAAAGAGAACTCGAAGAGATGTTGGGGGTCTATTTGGTGAAGAGGAATATGTGGTGTTCAAGAATGGAAAGGGCAATGGAGTGTAAGCTTAAGAGAGTCGAATTTTTGAAGCCATGCTCGAAGGATGCAACGGAGGCCGTCACTTGCCACAAGTGCCTAATAGAGGAAGAAGCAATACAGTTAAAATTCAATGGCAAGGATGAAAGATATCCGTGGCCATTCCGATGAGTTCTCCATATCCCGTCCGGCCTGAAGATGTTAAACTTAACGCTAGATGGGAGGCAACCCATTATTATCTTTTATTGCTTTATTTAATGCTTTCA
Source organism: Pogostemon cablin (assembly GCA_023678885.1). NCBI lineage: Eukaryota > Viridiplantae > Streptophyta > Magnoliopsida > Lamiales > Lamiaceae > Pogostemon > Pogostemon cablin. Next base: position 7,518,583 of record CM043008.1, on the reverse strand, counting down.
ATAAGGATGGTGGATTTGTTGTTTCTTGCATTTTTGGCATGTAGGTTGATTATGCTCGTGAGGAAGATGCGTGTTGAAGATACGAAGGGAGCTTGATTTGAAGAGTGTAGGTACGTCACACCACTTTTGGCAAACTTAACTCGAAACTCTTGTTTCAATTTAAGTTTGGGGGATATGGCGTGGTGTGGCATACTTTGTTTTGAAAACATATACTTTCGTATTTTTGGGTCAATTTTAAAATTTTTCTCATGAGTTTGGTTGGATTTTGGTATGATTAGTTGTGTTGAAGTGCATGTAAGTCCATATTTTTAATGAAATTGTTGAGCTAATGGTGTTTGATGAGTTTTTGAGCATGAATGAAGGGTATTGGAAGCATGAATGGAGCTTGAAGTTAACGCTTTCCTTACCAAATGCCTATTGAGGGAGTACTCTACACCTTATCACTTCTAGTTGTTTGACATATTTTAATTTGGATTGATGTGATTAGCATGTTACTTCATTTGTTATGTTTTGGGAAGTTTATTTTCGTAATTTAGATTTCCTTTTCAATCAAGATGGGGATGCTTGTGAGCTTACTTGAATATGGATGTTACGAATGTGAGCTTCATTTTCTTATGATGGATGGTTTTATATTTCTTGCATGTTATGTGTTTTTTATTGTTTTTTGTTTGGTGAGTCTTTTCTTTTATGTTTTGTGTGTATTTTTTATTCTTGTTTAGGGATTGTCTTGGTGGTTCGTTTTGGATGTCGTGAGTCATTTTTTAATATGAGTGATGACATGTTGTTGTGATAAGTGATGAAAAATTATGATTAAGAATCTCTAAACTTTTGAATTATGACATGTTCTATTTAACTTGTTCAATTTTGAGATGAATGTGGTGTAATAAGTTCCTTAAGGTTCGAGCACATGCTTGTGAGCATTTGAGCCTCAACCGTGCATAAATGGTATTTTTTTTATTAATGGATTGGTTGTGTTTGATAAACTAGAATTTGCTCAAGGACTATAGGAACGAGCCCGATTAGTGGAGATTAGTGAAATGATCCAAGGCCATCCTTGTTATTAATAGTCATTGCCAAATATTTTCATACCATGAACATCATCTCTAGTCAACCACTTTGAGCCTTTAAGTCTATTTATTGTGATATTAGCACATTACAAGCCTTGATTACCCACGTGAGCCTTATATATTTACCCTTTTGTGTGAGTGATTGAGGAGATGTGCATTAGAAAGGTTTGATGTGATAACAAAAGAAAAAAAAAAGGGAAACGGTAATCAAACAAGAAAAAGGATGAAAAGAGCAAAAACAAGAATGCACATGCAATCTCAAAACAAGAAAGGAGCAAAGCAACAACAAGGTGAGCAAGTAAATAAAAATTCAAAGAAGGAAGCATGATTTATAAAGAAGCTCAATTCAAGGAAGTTGATGATTAGTGCCTGTGATTACCAAAGTTGAGAAGGGAAGAAAGATAAGTGAAAGTATGGAAGAAAGTAACTACCTCTTCGATTACTTGCACTTGTTTAGTCACTAATATCCATATTCTACCTACCCTACCAAAGAGCCTATCATTACATCCTAATTAAAGACCTTTTTGATCATTGATTGAAACTTTGGTAGTTTGTGAATATAGTCCACGAGCAAGCTTATAGCATGTCGAGTCAATCAGTTAATGAGTGTTGATTTACCTTACCTTCATAGAGTGTTGAGTGAAAATGATAATCTATGTGAGGCTTGGACTAAAAAGGGACTATATTACATTTTATTCTCTTTTGATTGAACTTGCTAATATTTTTTTGCATGTCATGAATCTAATGTTGTAAGATGACTTAGCATGATTTGTAGTTCTTATTATTATTGATGTGTTATTACTTATGTTCGTTTAGTCTTTCCCTATGTGAAAATCTCTCTCCCCTTGTTTTATGGATATGTCTATGAATGAGCTTAAACATATGATTTTCAGGCAAAAATAGATCCTAGACGTGACAAGGAAGATGTAGGAAAAAGCATATCTCAATTCGGAGTTGAAACGAGGGAGAATGAGTCAAAGCAAAATGCTGAAAAACGCACATCCAACTTGTGAAATCTTTTTATACTCTTTTGGAGTTCAAAAATAAATTGTAATACATGTTTGTAAAGCCACATAAAATAGGATTATTTTGGTATAAGAAACACTTCAATTGGACCCCAAACGAGAAAGTTATGATTAAAATAGTGACGTCGCGCAACATGTTCCTACTCAGCACGGTTGTGCTACATTACAAGACTTGTTACACCTTCAAATGTTGGAATTTTTGTCAGATCTTTATATGGATAGAAAGACAATGAAAAGAGGATCGCATGAGTGAAGAATTACTCAAATCAGAGATCGGATGTGGAAGTTATGCACGAAATGGTGAGACTGCACAGCACCAACACGGCCGGCCGTGTTGCAGCACACGAGCAACATGGCCCTGTAAGCCTTGGCCATTTTCTGACATCAAAAAGGCCTACACAGCCACCCTGTGGCCGTGTTGCAGCACACGAGTCATGTTGCTGCAGCATCAAAAATATATCAGATCCCTTCTAGAAGCTTCCCAAGGGGTAGAAATACCCAATACTTCAATTTTAGATCAAATTGGTCGAGGGTTTTCACCCTTACACACACCTCACACATCATTTCTTCCATTCCACACCATCATCTTCATCCATTCTTCATTCTTTTGATCTACCATCATCCCACCATCAATTTCTACATCCAAATGTAGGAAAAGGATCAAGGAAGAGAAGAAAGTGCAAAAAAGGGAAGGAGATCACCACTGAAGATAGATCAAAGGAGTTTCAATTCAATCTTTGTATTAAATCTCATAGTTTTATCATGATTTGTAAGGATTTAATTGTCTATGTTAATTTCTTTATGAATATAGTAGGCTAATCTACCTTGTGAGATTAGCAACATGAGAGTTGTTGGATAATTTTGGGATTTGTGTATTTGAATTTATATGTTGATTGGATCTATGGTTTTCTATCATTGATTATTAATTGTTTGATTTGTATTGATGATTTGTGTGTTTAGTTGTTCTAAATATGTGATTAGATTGAGAAATCAATTATGTGCTTAGGATAATTGAGTGAATCATTTCATCAAACAATTCATGTGCATTATAAATTGTAAAGATATTGAGAAATCCTTTAGAGTTTAGAACAATTTGATAGAACATATGATTGGTTTGATCGAGAGGTTGATTAATCGTGTGAAGGGACTCTCATTTCAAGCTTAGTACCTAGTTGGAATTGTTTGACTGAGAACCAACTCATTGAGCTATGTTTAGAACCATATCCTATCCATCTTGAGAGGGAGTTTAGGTGATCTTAGTGTTGGCCCTTAGTCTTCAATTCATGATTCATGTGAATTCGATTCATTTATCCTAGGATTTCCGCTTCTTAATTGTTGTTAATGTCACTTTTACTTAATTTGGAAAACAACTTTTTATCCATCCATCTTGTTTGCTAATCATTGCTTGCATACTTGCTTTGATTGATTTAATTTCTTGTTTGATCAAACTTCCCATTGATGACTCGTCTCTATAGAATTGCGATAAATGTGATCTCGCTTAAGCTCTAGCGCCGACCTCCCTGTGGTTCGATAATTTATTTTAATTGGTCATCCCTACTACAAGATGGCTAATCAGAACCAAGTGAAGATTCAAGATGGAGTGAGAAGCAACGGCGCACATATCTAGGGTGTACTTCTCAACTTAATCTTTCTTGTAATTTTCAACGACTATAGGTAAGATCTATCCAAACACCAAGAATGTTCTTCGATGCGTCATGGTCTAGAACCACTTTAGTAGTTCTAGAGTTATGAAGGTTTTTATCAAGTTAATTAATTGAACTTCTGTGTATATGCTCTGTACAACACTACTTGTGGATTTAATTTATATAAGGCCATACTTTATTAATTCATACTCAGAGCTGTTTTGTGCATCATTAACTGTTATGTAGAGTTTGAATACATATCTTGGTAATTGATGGAGTACGTTCACTACTGAGCAGAATTATATGTTATAATTCTAAGTGAGGGGACTCCGAAGCTTCATTAGAACTAACTTATATAAATACTTATTAATTGAATTGAATTTGGGTTAGTAAGTAGGATAAAGAGGATAATTATATAGTAACTATAAAGGAAAATCATATCGGGTTAGATTACTTTGTTCATGGGAAATAATTGATACTAATAGTACCTAGAAAGGGGGTGAAATTATATCTCTTGCTCCGAAGTAATGCATACGTGTTACACGCTTATCTGCTTGTGTCTATAGAGTAGATTAGCATGGTTTAGTGATGCGTCCATAGTCAATAAAGCAGAGTCGGACATTGACATATGTAAGGGAGATTAATTAGTGAAACTGGATAGCCCGAAGAGCTAACTATCTTCTCACTTGAGCAACTTTCGTTATTCTCTACTGTCTATTTTACTTGCAATTTTATTATTCGTTTATTAGATTAATTATTACTATCCAATTAAATTACCAATAATAGTTTCTTAGATTAGATAATAATAAATTGAAACTAACTGTCCTTTGGGTTCGATAAATATAACTTGGTCGTTTATCTAAGTTACAATCACATCCTTCATACTTGGGGATTAAAATTGTGTGTTGAGAAAACGTCCATCAAATTTCTGGCACTGTTGCCAGGGATGGTTGTTCTTATCAAAATTATTGGTGCTATTTTATTTAAAACTATTTCGTACTTGTCTTTAATTCTAATGCTTGTTTTTCTTAGGTGTATGCACACTAGATCAAGGGCAGGAGAATTAGCACCTTATAATCCAAAAATTGGTGCATCGTCGAGGAAGAAGAAGAAGAACAAGAACAAGAACAAGAACGTATAACCAACAGAGGGTCTTAATCAAGGAGTTGAAGTTGATGAGCTGAACTCGCAAGCGACTGAAGCTGCAACCGAAGTTAACTTGGAAGTAGAAGCAGTCAACATGGTGGCGAATCCGGATAATCTTGCTATCTTTGAAGTCATTAAGAATAACGGAGGAGAAAACTTGGGGCTGTTAGGAGCAAGAGGGGCAGCAGCAAATTTTGATCTTCACCCTACTCTTATCAGCATGATTGAAAGGAGTCCCTTCTCCGGGGACACCTTTGAAGATCCTCAACAGCATCTGAATAAATTTCTGGATATGCAAACACACAAAAGAGCGCAAGAGATCATGAGGATGTGAGGAGGATTATTTTGTTTAAATTCTTACTTCCTAAAAGAGTGAGAGAAAGGTACAATACTATTGATGCTACTGAATGCACTACCTGGGAGCAATTGAAACTGAAGTTCTTGGAAAGATACATGCCACCTTCCAAGGTGTTTAGAATGAAGCAAGACATCAATCAATTTGCTATCGGGAGTGGAGAAAATTTTCATTAGGCTTGGGACAGATTCAAGGACATGCTCCGAAAGTATCCGCAGCATGGGCTATCTAAAGCTCAATACATCAGTATTTCTACAATGGATTGGACTGCGATTCTCAAGTGTTACTTGATGCTTCTTCTAATGGAGCATTGCTTACGAAATCATCCATTGAGGCCAAAAAGAACTTTGAGGATATTTCAATGAATTCAAGAGATTGGTCGACTGACAGAGTGAGAGACACTTATGTTCTTAGAAAAGTAGCGCAGGTTGAGTATGTTATGGTAAAGTCAAGTAGAGAAGATGAGATCGTCTTTAGTTTGTCTAATATCAACAAGTTACTTGAGTCTCAGCAAAAACAAATTTTGGATATAGTGCAACGAGTACCAATCATGCAGCAGGATGTTGGCTATGAAGGAGATAGCTAAAAGGAATTAGAAGAAGCAAACAATGTCATGGGTCAAAGTATTCAAGAACTAGTTTCAACATCAAGAAAATCGGAATTATCAAGGGAACTACAACAATCGTGGTCCCCTGGGTAATTATCAACAATAAAGGCGGCTGGAATTTTCATGGAGCAATCCGAATGCAGCACTCAAACCTCCTTTGGGTGTCGATCCGGGTACTAAGGTCAAAGAAGGAAAACCTAGTTTGGAGGATATCGTGAACTGATATGTGGCTAAGAATGATGCGAGAGTGGATCGCTTGGAATCAAAGATAGATTCAAATCATGAGGAATTATCCAAGCAAATGAAGGACCTTACGTTGTTGATAGGGGAAATGGCAGGGATTATGAATAAGTTTACGCAGACGGTTGAGAAAGGTAAATTTCCTTCTCAAATTATAACTAACCCAAAAACTTCTCATGCCATCACATTGAGGTTAGGAATGCAGTATGAAGGTCCAATACAACCAGTCAAAAGAAACAAAGAGATCGAGCTTCCGCTCGACCATCGCTCGACCAAACCACTTGGTCGAGCTGAGGTCGAGCGAGACTATGAAGGCCGAAGAAGTAATTATCGGAGTAAAGACACCCCGCTCGACCAGAACTATTTGGTCGAGCAGAGGTTGAGCGAGACTCTGTGCACTTGAATAGTAAGAATCAGATTACAGGTACCTCGCTTGACCATTTTAACCTCGCTAGACCAAATCTGTTTGGTCAAGTGGAGGTCGAGCAAGGTGTTTCGAAGCCAATTTCTGTACAGTATGTTACAACTGTGGTTCAGAATACTTCAGTACCATTACAAGAGCAGAATAGTGAGCAGATAGCTGAGAAGAAGTGGAAAAGAGCAAAGAGATTGCGAGTTGAGAAGGATAAAGCGGAGATGGTTGAACGTGATGAATGGGGAATTCCTAAGACAAAGATACCTCTTACGTTTCCTTTCAGAATAGTCAAGAAGGGACTGGAAGATAAGTTCAAGAGATTTCAAGATATAATTAACAAGATAAGCTTGAACATTCCTTTCTCCAAAGCAAACATGAAGATGCCCTACTATGCCCGATTCTTTAAGGATATCATATTGAAGAAGAGGAGCTTGAACAGAGTACAAACCGTTAATCTATCTGAGAACTACAGCTCGATCATACTGAGAAAGCTGCCAGCAAAGTTGAAAGATCCGGGAAGCTTCATTATTCTATGTGAAATTGTAAAGGGGCCGGCACGAAAAGCTTTATGCGATCTTGGTGCAAGCATTAACTTGATGCCTTTGTCTATATTTAAGAAGCTAAGTTTGGGGAAACTAGCTCCCACAACAATAGCTCTACAATTGGCAGATAGGTCCATGACCTTTCCGAATGGGGTGATATAAGATGTACTTGTGAAAGTAGAGAAGCTTGTCTTTCCTGTGGATTTTCTTGTACTAGAGATGGAAGATGACAAGGATAACGTCCCTCTTATCTTAGGGAGGCTATTCTTTGCCACAGCTGGAGCTATGATTGATGTTAAAAAGGGGAAGCTTAGACTTTGCATGGATAATGAAGTGGTTCTATTCAACTCGACAAACAATGAAGATGCCTATGGAGACACAATGTTACAGCATTAAGACATGTCTTTGATTCTCTCAAAGTATCCCTTGGAGACATGCTTGGCAGAATCTCTTACTTTTCCCACAACAGAGCTAGACAAGATCTCTGTATCGAATTTCTTGAAAACTTGCTTGCTATGGGTGAAGACAGGTATGAACCGAAAAGAACCAAGTTTGAAGAAGTGTAGTGGACTAGGCAGTACCTACCTTTGGATAGAGAAAGCACACCTAAAGAGGAAAAGAATGAGGAGTTGAAACCACTACCGGAGCATTTGAAGTATGCCTATATAGGCGACAATGAAACTTATCCGTTAATTGTAACTTTTTACCTTACTAATGAACAACTTGATGAATTATTGGATGTGCTTAGAAAGTATAAGTCTGCTATTGGATGGTCTCTTGATGATTTGAAATGTATTAGTCCATCGTATTGCATGCATAAGATAAGGTTGCTAGATGAAGCTAAGAGTTGTATTCAGATTCAGCGGAGGGTTAACCCCGTAATTCAAGAAGTGATTAGGAAGAAAATCATGACGTGATTAGATGCAGGAATTATTTATCCCATTAGTGATAGTCCCCACGTGAGTCCATTGCATGTTGTAGCTAAAAAGGAGGGCATGACTACTATTGTGAAAGCCGATGATGGCGAGACCCTAGCCACTAGGATTCCTACTGGATATTCTGTGTGTATTGATTATAGGAAACTGAATGAAAATACATGCAAGGACCATTTACCTCTTTCTTTCATGGATCAAATGCTTGATCGTCTAGCAGGGTATGAGTTTTATTGTTTCTTGGATGGATATTCGGGTTACAATCAAATTATGATTGCACCCGAGGATCAAGATAAGACCACTTTTATTTCCCCATATGGAACCTTTGCTTTTAGAAAAATGCCTTTTGGATTATTTAATGCATCTGCTACATTTCAGCGCTGCATGATGGTCATATTTGATGGGTTGATAGAGAAGATCATGGATGTGTTTATGGATGATTTTTTTATGTTTGGTTCCTCTTTTGATATTTGTTTGTCTAACCTAGCTACTGTTTTGAAGAGATATCAAGAAACTAATCTTGTCTTGAATTTGGAGAAGTTCCACTTCATGGTGAGAGATGGGATTGTTCTTGGGCATTATATTTTGGCTAAAGGATTGCAGGTTGATAGAGCAAAGGTGGTGGCGATTGAGAAGCTTCCACCACCTAGTAGTGAGAAGGGAGTGCGGTCCTTCCTTGGACACGCATGATTTTATAGAAGATTTTTCAAAAACTTCTCAAAATATTCCAAATCATTGTCTCGCTTACTTGAAAATGATGTTCTTTTTGTGTTTGATGATGAATATGTCTAACAGCTTTTCAGGTTTTGAAGGAGGCACTTATTACTGCACCTATCTTGATCACACCGAATAAGACTCAACCGTTTATATATATATGTGATGCAAGTGATTTGGCACTCGGAGTGGTGCTTCGGCAGATGAACGAGAAGAAGTTCTGCGCCATCTACTATGCGAGTAAGACTTTTGATGCAGCACAAAAGAACTACACTGTCACTTAAAAGAAATCTCTAGTTGTTGTGTATGCATTTAATAAGTTTCAACAGTATTTAGTTGGCATGAAGACCATTGTATACACGATCATTCTGTGATCCGGTCTTTCATGGAGAAGAAGGAAGCAAAGCCAAGGATCATTAGATGGATCCTTCTTCTGCAGGAGTTTGATATGGAGATCCAAGATAAGAAAGGTATGGAAAATGTATTGGAGGATCACCTATCAAAGTTGGAGACAAGGGAGCATTGTGATGACTCTTTAGATTACATAGAGGAAATGTTCCCGGATGAGAAGATTATGGCAGTGTTTGCTGAAGAAGCGGAGAGAGCTTGTGTAGTAGCTGCTCGATCAAGGAGTGGATCCATGGCATGCAGATTATGTCAATTACATCGTCGTATGTGAAATTCTGAAAGATTAATTAGTGAAACTGGATGGCCCGAAGAGCTACCTATCTTCTCACTTGAGCAACTCTCATTATTCTCTACTGTCTCTATTTTACTTGCTATTTTTATTTTTTATTAGATTAATTATTACTATCCAATTAAATTTCCAACAATAGTTTCTTAAATTAGATAATAATAAATTGATAACTGTCCTTTGGGGTATGATAAATATAACTTGGTCGCTTATCTAAGCAACAATTGCATCATTAATACTTGGGGATTAAATTGTGTGTTGAGAAAACGCTCATCACAGCTTAAGCAAGCGACCAAGTTAAATATCGAACCCAAAGGACGGCGTATTATCAATTTAATTATTTACTAAATTAATTAAGATAAGGCAATAAGGTTTGGGGTTTGGAATTATTAAACTACTAAGAAAATATTAAATAACAATTAAAATAAATTAAACACTAGAAAAATACGAATGTAACTCAAGAATGGAGAATAAGTAGCCCTAGGATAATCCAGTTTCACTCATTAATTTTTCTTTCGTGTATCAATGTTTGACTCTGCCTTGTGAAATATGGACGCGTCACTAAGCCATGCAAATCTACTCTATAGACACAAGTAAATATGCGTGTAACACGTGTGAATAACTTGGAGCAAGAGATATAATTTCACCCCCTTTTCTAGAACTATCAGTATCAATTATTTCCCTAGCCAATTGGTAATCTAACCCAATATGATCTCCCTTTATAGGTACTATAAAATTACTCTCTTTATCTCACTTATTAACCCAAATCCAATTCAAATAATAAGTATTTATATAAGATAGTCCTAATGAAACTTCGGAGTCCCCTCACTTATAATCATAATATGGAATTCTGTTCAGCAGTGAACACTCTCAATCAATAATCAAGATGAACAATCAGACTCTATTCAACAGTTAAAGATTCACAAAACGACTCTGAATATGGATTAAAACGCATAGTCTTATATAAATAATCCACAAATAGTGTTGTACGGAGTATACGCAAGAAAGTTCAATTAATTCATAAAAACATTCAAAACCCTAGATCTATCAAAACAGTTCTAGCTCATGATGTTACAAAGAACAATCATGGGGCTGGATAGATCTTACCCATAGTCTGGAAAATACAAGATAAATTAGAAAACGATAAAAATCCTAGATGTGGGTGTCGTTGCGTCCTTCTCCGTCTTGAATCCGCCTCTTGATTATCCTCTTAATTCAGTAGATGAATCTTCAAAGTGATGGATGGATGGAGGAAAGGATGTGGATGATGGTTGGGGGTGATCCCCCTAGTGGGGTGTATGATGATTGTGTTGTGGTCTTCTCACATGAATAATGATGTAAAATATTTATAGGTGTGAGAAGGGAATTAAATAAAGAAATAAAAGATATGGGTGAATCATGAAGGATTATAAGATAAGGAGATAATTTTGCTCCAAGACAGGTAATTTTCGGAAATTTTCGGAAATTCTCGCCGGCAGCTGTACGACTTCACGATTTTGAGCATAACTTTCTCGTCCAAACTTCAATTTTAATGATTCTTACGCTCAAGCAATCCTCTTTTCCTTGACATTCTATCTATATAAATATCTTATCAAAAGTTTAATATTTGATGATATAACAAGTCATGTAAAGTGGAACAGTCATGCTGAGTAGAAACAGCTTGCGCGACGTCACCATTTTGATTCTAACTTTCTCGTTTGGAATCCGATTGAAGTGTTTCTAATTCCAAAACGATCATCTCTCTATGGGTTTCCAATCATGTATCGTACTTCTAGTCCAAATGATCACAGAAAATTTACACAAGTTGGACGTGCGTTTTTCATCATTCCTACACAAGTTGCACCTTTTTCCCAACTTTACGCTTTTCATCATTTTTCCATCTAAAACAAAATAAAACACCTCAAATTCAACTTTTTCTCAAATATATAGAATATACGACAATTTTGATAATATATGACAACAATATCCATAAAAAAAATGTTAAATTGGACATTAAAACACGTTTATTTTCACTCTCATCAATTAAAAACTTGATGCGCATTTTCCTTGCACGCAAAATTAATCCCCATGTATTAAGGATATCAGTTGCAGCTTAAGCAAGTGACCAAGTTAAATATCGAACCTAAAGGACGGCGTATTGTCAATTTAATTATTTACTAAATTAATTAAGACAAGGCAATAAGGTTTGGGGTTTGGAATTATTAAACTACTAAGAAAATATTAAATAACAATTAAAATAAATTAAACACTAGAAGAATACAAATGTGACTCAAGAATGGAGAATAAGTAGCCCTAGGATAATCCAGTTTCACTCATTAATTTTCCTTTCGTGTATCAATGTCCGACCCTACCTTGTGGAATATGGACGCATCACTAAGCCATACAAATCTACTCTATATACACAAGTAAATATACTTGTAACACGTGTGAATAACTTGGAGCAAGAGATATAATTTCACCTCCCTTTCTAGGTACTATCAGTATCAATTATTTCCATGGTCAATTGGTATTCTAACCCGATATGATCTCTATTTATAGGTACTATAAAATTACTCTATTTATCCTACTTATTAACCTGAATCCAATTCAGTTAATAAGTATATATATAAGATAGTTCTAATGAAGATTCGGAGGCCCCTCACTTAGAATCATAACATGGAATCCTGTTAAGTAGTGAACGTTGTCAATCAATAACCAATATGAACATTCAGATTCTATTCAACAGTTAAAGATGCAAAAAACGACTATGAATATGGATTAAAACACATAGTCTTATATAAAATAAATCCACAAGTAGTGTTGTATGGAATATACACACGGAAGTTCAATTAATTCATAAAAACCTTCAAAACCCTAGATCTATCAAAATGGTTCTAACCCATGATGTTACGACCAATAATGGGGGTTGGATAGAGCTTACCCATAGTCTGGAAAATACAAGATAAATTAGGAAATGATAAAAACCCTAGATGTGGGTGTCGTCGCGTCCTTCTCCATCTTGAAATCTTCCTCTTGGTTCTCCTCTTAATTCGGCAGACGAATCTTCAATGAGATGGATGGATGGAGGAAAAGATGTAGATGACGGTTGGGGGTGATGCCCCTTGTGGAGGATTATGTGATAAGAAGATTAATTGTGTTCCAAGACAGGTAATTTTCAAAAACATTTGGAAATTCTCAGAAATTCTCGCTGGCAGCTGCGTGACTTCACGATTTTGAGCATAACTTCCTCGTACAAACTCCAATTTTAGTGATTCTTATGCTCACGCGATTTTCATTTCATTGGCTTTCTATACATATAAATATCTTACTAAAATTCTAACATTTGAAGATGTAACAAGCCATGTAAATTGGGACAGTCGTGTTGAGTGGAATCAGCTTGCGCGACGTCACCATTTTGATCATAACTTTCTCGTTTGGACTCCGGTAGAAGTGTTCCTTATGGCTAAACGATCTACTCTTCTGTGGATTTCCAACCATGTATCACACTTTCAATTCAGAGATCCACATAAACACAAAAAATTATACAATTTGGACGTGCATTTTTCTGCATTCCTACACAAGTTGCACTTCTTCCCAACTTTGCACTTTTGATCATTTTTTCACCTAAAATAAAATAAAACACCTCAAATGCACTTTTTTCTAAAATAAATTGAAAATAAGATATTTTTGCTAATATATGAGAACAATATCCATAAAAAAGGTGTTAAATTGGACATTAAAACGTGCTTATTTTCACTCTCATCAATCCCCCAAACTTACCTGTTGCTCGTCCCGAGGCAACAAAATAAAAATAAAGAGAAAGAGAGTAAAATTAGCAGAAAAACAAGGACTGACCAATGCCCCCTTCAAAATACAATTGTCCTCAACGTAGGTCATACAACTCTTATTACATGTTATAATCAATTCGTAGCATACAAGATAAGACAATCACCACCAATTCAAATGCTCCATTGACATGTTCTCACGGGAAGTATATATCACTCGCTCTCAAGTGTAAAAGATGCACACTTATGGGTTATGGTGTTTACGCTTAGATTCAATTCAAGTGCATGGGTAACCATAAGCTTGCCCATTGTCTCAACTCTCCTTTTACTTATAGCTAGCAAACCATGGATCAAAAAAGTCTTTTATTTGGTTGTAATGTAGGCTCTTTGAAAAAAGTAGGGAATATATAGATAAGTGACTCAAAACTCAGATCGATCAAGCTGCAGTCTCTCTCGATCGTTTATTCTTCCTCATCACTTCAATCAAGCACAACATCCTCTTCTAACTCTCTCATCTTTCTCCTTCAAGCACAACATATTAGTTTCAAATTTTTCTAACTCTTCAACTCCATCATTCTGCTTTTCTTCGCCTTTTTTTCTTTCTTTTTTTCTTTTGAGGTACCAGCTTCGGGCACTATCTTTCGCATCATAGAGTATTAGATTTAAGCACTACCCTAGTATGTTTATTTCCATGGAGTACTAGATTTAAGCACTACTCCAAGAATTTTCCTTTTAATCCTTAAAATTCTTCCTTCATCATCCTTATCATCCCTCAAATCGCCACTGTCTTCAATTAAGCTTTATTGGCTATCAAAAGAATAGATTTAAAAATGCTCAAATGGGCTTACAAGGGATTTAATGAATTCAGGTAAAGTATATGGGAAAAGATGAGCTACATAAATCAAAGATGGCCTAATATCATTTCCATAATCCGTTAGACTAATCTTGAATATTCAAGGAGACTTAATGCAAGTTCTAGAATACACGCACAAGAACGATACTCACCAGAAAAGAATTATCATGTGATTATGTAACATGATCAACAAGATTCAAAATCTCACATGGGTTTGAACAAGTAACAGAGCATCATTCATGGTAAGTAATATCTCACAAGTACACATAAAACTTCATACCATAATATAACTCAAGTACACTTCCTTCATCAATTTCAAGAGCATATGAATTTTAGGCACAATTTAAATAATACAAGCTCACATGGATCACAAAACCAAGATCTGAATCCTTCCATTCCTACTAATTAAAAGAACACATAAAAACTAGAGGGCACCAAATTTTTCATCAACGTATGCACGAGCTCTTCGAGTTGTTCAACTCGGTCAGGTCAAAGCTTTAGCGTAGAACTCATCTTTCCCTCTAGTTACTTTTTTCTATCATCAAAACTCAAACACACTTCATCATCATAGGATTCATCAATAGGAAAATAAGAAACACCGAAAAAATCAACAAGACGAAAAATTAAAACTCAACCACTAACACTAGGACACACATAAATCAACACACTAAACATTAGGTAAGTTGCAAAAAAATTGACATACCAACACCGGTTAAAATATTAAGACGAAAGAAAAAATTATACCCTTAGTGCTCATAAGACGAGGTAAGTATATCACACACCTTCCCCCCAAAACTTAGTAAAAACGTAAGTCGAAATTAAGTTTGAAAAGAGATGTAATTGCCGAAACGCGAGCACCTCAAATATAATAAATCCTCACTCACACGAAAGAAATAATAAAGCAATAAAATGAAAGGGACAAGCCCCCAAAGGCGCTTATGTTTAACGTCGGAGAGTCATGACGGAATACTACTTTGTAGACTACTTGATCGGAGGGCGATCTTCTCGCATCCTCACCTTCAAGTTTTTTATTTCCCTCTTCTTGTCTACACTCGCACTTGACCTTTCTTGGTCACAAAAATATGATCCTCAGAATTTTCTTCCTCCCATGGCCGTCTAGACTCCTCCTTGTCAATCTTCCACTCAAATTTAGAATCATCTGTCTTGTTAAAATCAGGATTAAACAAGTTAGAAATCACATCTATGCTCTTGCATGATTGAATCTTCATGGGCATCTTCACTCTTTCCCACTTCTTTTCAATTATAAGCTCAGTATACTGTTCTTGTGATGGTATTGGAGTGTTCTGAACAACAGGTGTAGCATTTTGTATGAAAATCAGAGCTGAATGATGCCGCTCGACCTCCGTTCAACCTGATGCGCCAGAAATGTTTGGAGAAAATTTTTAGAATAGGAAACGCGCATTATTTTTCCACCTAAAACACAATAAAACACCTCAAATGCACCTTTTTCTCAAATATATTGAATATAAGACACTTTTACTAATATATGACAACAATATCCATAAAAAAGGTATTAAATTGGACATTAAAACATGTTTATTTTCACTCTCATCAAACAACCACTATCAAAATACGATAAACTAGGTACACATGCTTGTAATGAAGTATAGACAACATTACAAAGCATTTTTTGTTTTCTGAACCAAGTAAATTTAATTGTGTGTAAATACATGTGTGGCAACACTCCAGGCAACACTTTTCCATAAAACAGATCATCTTTCAGTTTAAAACAATAAGGATGAATACGACTGTAAACTGAACATTAATGACAAACAAAAGTCATTCTGCCTCTTTGTTTAGGAATCTTTTTAGAAAAATCTTTTGAATCCAGTTTCACTAACTTAACAGGATTTTCAAAACATAAAGGCATGCAATTATTAGTAAATCCAAGACCAAACTTATCAGTTTTTCCAATTGATAGGTCTTCATTCAAAGCAGATGTACCTTTACTGTACTTTTTGAAGCTTAACGTGGAAGTAGTTAACTGACCTTGGAGTCTAGAAATCTCAATATCCTTTTTGGTAAGATTTAGCTCAAGTCTTGTTATGGTCTCAATCAGTCCATCATTCTCTTGGTTGACAGCTTTATGTTTTTTCACAAGTTCAGAATTCTTCATTTCAAGAGGTACTTGTGATGTACCTGCTCTAGAAAAAAAGCATTAGCACAGTTCACTTCAGAATCAGAAGTAAACATAAATCTGTACGATGTTGTTTTTTATGTTGACACATCAGACTCAACATCTGAGTCACTCCCAGTGAAATCTTCGTTGACACACTCAAATAAGAATTCGGGTTCTTCCTCATTTGCATCTGGATCTCCTTTAGAATCATAATAACTCAGAAATATTTAAGTTCATTCTTTTCTTCAAAATAGTGTTAGCACATTCATTTGCATAATTACCAAAACATGTGCACTCACCACAAATGATCTTTTTCCTAAACTCATAAATTTTCTTTTTTGAATGGGTTTACGAATAGGAGTATAAGGGGAATTTTTTGTCTTAAGCTGAATTTTTGCTTTAGATTTGTTCTTCTTTTGTAAAAGATAAGACTCAAATTTCTTAGCAAGCAATACTGTCAGTGTCATCAGGAATGTTGTCCACGTTTTCTTCAACTTTTCAAATGTCAGTTACCAAAACTAGAACTAGAACAAGGACCAGTTCCACCTTTAAAAACGACAACACCTTTTCCATCATACTCAGAATCCTGTTGAGACAAGTCCATTTCATATGTTTTCAAGATACTTATCAGTTCATTATAACTCAACAAATTACTATTCCTAAATTCTTCTATAAACCATATTTTACCATTAATCTCCTAGAAAGCATACGTAGAATTTTGTTTACTAACTTGACGTTGGAGATTGGGTCTCCAAGTGACTGCAAATCATTCACCAACTCGTAGAGTTGCTCATTATATGATGAGATTGTCTCATCATTCTTCATTCTCAAGCTCTCGAATTACGCGTTCAGCATCCTCGCCTTTTTCCTTTTGACACTTCCAGGACCTTCGTAGTGCTCTTGAAGCCTTTCTCAAGCATCTTTTTCAGAGATACAATTCTAGATCAGGTTGAACATCACTGTATCAATCGATGGATTGATTGTATTGAGTGCTCTGTATTCAGCATCGACTGGTTGTTTTCCTCAGCTGTCCACTCAAGCTCACTCTTGATGATTTGATCTCCATATTTGTCTTGAATTGTGGGGTGGAGTTCAGCCTGCCAGAATGTTATTCCAAGCATGTTTATCCAGGGACTTGATGTAACTCCTCATTCGACTCTTCCATAAGGCATAATTGGTTTCATCAACTTTCAAGTGTGGGAGGACGGTTGATCGATCCAGCGGAGTAATCGATGATACTTCAATACTTAACACCAAGAATCAACACTTAGTACCGTCAAGTGTTGGCTCTGATGCCACTTGTCAGGTTGCCCAGCGGGTGTAAGTGTGTTTTACGTCAGTGATGTTGTCCTATGTGTGGCGACACTTCGTACAACACCAACTCTAATTAGATTAAAACTTGAATATGAAATTGCAAGTTTGTACTGCGGAAGACTTAACACACGGATTACTCAATCTTTCCACAAACTTATAAATAAGTTTGTGGCGGCCTCATGGCATAAATATCACTAACTTGGAAAAGTTATTATAAAAACAAATTCTAAGAGATGGAAACAATTCTTCCACTCTTTTAACATAAAAATCGGATATAAATCCAAACAAGTCTCAAATGGCAAAAGCTAGATTGTTATATATAAGACCTACTTCAAGTATGCAATTCCACTGCCTGTGAACAATATACACAAAACTTATGGGATAATAATATATACATAATGTTACAACATTAGTGGAAATACTACACAAGAAACCTAAAGATAAACTCTAAGTCTGGTGTTTCTCTATGTGTAGAATCTCTCCAAGTTTTTCATCTTGAGATATCGATCTTGACGTCCAGCAGCTTTTATTTATAAACGCTTGGATCATGCTACATGAGTCTCTCAAATGAGTGGTCCACTAGGAGATATAAAACCAGCCATGATTCAGCAAATAATCAACCCACTACATCGGGTAGTTATTTTCAATTTCTAAAATCTTCCAGACCTCTAAAACTTTCAAGATTGCTCTCCAGACCTGTGGTCCCTTTCATCGTTCAACTGTCACAACTCTAAAAACAACATTAAGCACAACACCATGAGAACATGTTAGTGGTTAAATAATAAACTGGTGGAGGATCGGTGTGATTCCTGATGTGACGGCACTGGTTTCAACACTTCATATCAACAACAAAAAAAAAAAAAATAATAATAATAATAATAATAATAATAATAATAATAATAATAATAATAATAATAATAATAAGTGATGAGTAGGGTCTCATATATTACTGGTACTCCCAGGAGATTTCACTAAGTTATGCTAAGTCTATTATAGCTTGATATGATTATGTTATCAATCCATTTAATGTATTTACCAAATATGACCCTTTTTATTTTTAATTTTTTTTAATTTTATTTGAAATATATTAAATCAAGTCAATGGATAATCTGTTTCACGAATTAGAACACGTGATATGATTTCACTCAAGTTTTTGCTATTCACTACTACAGATATCGGTGATTCACCGATATCTATTATGGGACCTTTAATAACACCTCCATTAATAACGGTGGAAATAACCTTTAATAACACCTCCATTAATAACGGTGAAAATACTGAATAGATATCGGTGAATCACCGATATCTATTCTGTTAATAGATATCGGTGATTCATCGATATCTACCGATATCTATTCAGTATTCCACCGTTATTAATGGAGGTGTTATTAAAGGTTCCCAAAATAGATATCGGTGATTCACCGATATCTATTTCATGAATAAATATCAGTGAATCGCTAATATCTATTTAGTATTCCACCATTATTAATGGAGGTGTTATTAAAGGTCTCCTAAATAGATATCGGTGAATCACTGATATATATTTCATGAATAGATATCGGTGAATCACCGATATTTATTTAGTATTCCACCGTTATTAGTGGAGGTGTTATTAAAAGTCCCTTAAATAGATATCGGTGAATCACCGATATCTATTTCATGATTGATATCAGTGAATCACCGATATCTATTGAGTATTCTATAGTTATTAATTGAGGTGATATTAAAGATTTTTACCAATAGATATCGGTGATTCACCGATATCTATTAAAATTCACTGATATCTAAGAAGATAATATTAAAAATAATGAACAATAGACATCGATGATTCCGATATCTTTTTTCTAAATAGATATCAGTGATCTATCGATATATATTTACTTCAATCATTAAATTCTAATTTATAAAAAAATTTCAATAAACTCGTACATTCCAACAAATATTTTATTCCTCAGCACATAATTACGAGTATCCAAATTTAACGTTAAACATTCCAACATTCAAAGCACTTAATTAAATATTGATATATACTAAAACAGAAGTATGAAAAATATAGTTAATGTCCTATCTACAAAACAAAATGTAAACCTTCTTGATTGATAAAGTCCACTCCATCACAGTTAACATATCTCCTGCATTAAAAGGAATAAGATCAGAGAATCAGAATTAAAATAATTACACTTGTATAAATTGCTTTATCTATCATGAAGAAACATGAAACTGATAATCCTTACTTTTTTTGTTTACTTAATAAAGAAAGAGCACAAAATAGTGTGATCAAGCTTGAAACTTGATTAACAGTAGCTACATTATTACATAACGTACATCCTTCTTATTACTAACTTTCATATGCATATACTTCTTCAAAAACATAAGCTTTTACTCAAAATTCACCTAAATGCCAATTTCATTAGTTAGTAACTTAGTATCCAAATATTTATAAAAAATTAAACCTGACATCAACAATTAAATTACATGTCTCATTCTAATATATTTAAACGCATATATGATAGACTTATTTTGAAAACTCAATCACATCAATTTTATAAAACACAATATTCACCAAGGCAAAGCTGAAAATACACACATTTATAAAATAAAAGACGGCCAAAGAGACGAATCAAAAGCACCATTAATGAAAATGTAATCACTTTATAACCAATTAAATAAAAACACAAGAATTATAGTTTGTCAATTAATTTCTTCATAAAATTGACCTTACTAGTTCATATATAGTATACAACCAAAAAATTAAGTTTAGTTTAAAAAGATTCACATTAGTAACATAAGTGATTAATTATAGCAACGGTTATAGATTGAGATAACTATTACATAAGTTAAATCTAAATAATTAATTTTTACTCATCATACCTCATCTAATATAGATACTTAATAGAAAATCTATCATAAATTTTAAGATTCATTAAATTTCAACAAAATTAATATATATACTTAATAGAAAATCTTGCATAAATTTTAAGATTCATTAAATTTCAGCAAAAATCAGATCTTTCAACAGGTCATACCCATCACTCTTTAAACCCAAGGTGTTAAATTAATTAAGAAATAAACAATTCGATATCCAGATTCAAAAAACTACATCTAAATGTTTATATATAAATTATGGTGCGTGATAATAAGAATTATCCATGCATTAGTAGAGCTTATGATGGAATTTAAAGCCACAACTAGAATTATGCACAAACCAAATTTGGGATTTCATCGACAAATTGCAACAAATTCCAGATCACAATACATAAATAAAACTACTCAAAGTCTAAATAATTATAATTTTAAACAGACAGGCATTAACTTAATCCAAAATGTGTTTACGTGTACCTTCTAAACGTTCTAGAGATGAGTCAAAATTGAAAGCTGCAATTCTCTCTCTAACATCAGCTATTCATGTTGGAATGTATACTAAAAGTCTAACTTTAGTATGAACAATGTTATAATAATTTATTTAAAATGAGAATCATATGATTAAATGATTGCGCCTTATAATTTATTTATATGTTCGATGCAATAGTCCGCTTACTTTATATTGTAGATAATGTGTTGTGCGACAATACGCGGAAGATCATATTATCGGTTTTCTTATAAAGTATAAACAGATGCTAACAACCGAGATAGACAGGGACTCTCTATCGGAATGGTTGTAGTGTGATTTGATATTAGTTTATCTTGACCATAAAATCACATTAGTGTACTTGTGTGCATTGAGTAGGACCGCTTGAGATTATTCAACTTATACTAAGTTATAGGAGAACTTAATCTCAGTTATTATGAATGTTCGTGATCTTAATCCATATACAATAACCTCAACGCTTAAGGCAGTATGTATTTCTTTGATTTATCAATGGGTGAGATTTACATATAATTAAATCAACAAACTCAGTGAGTTGAAAAATAGTGTTGTCTCTATGGTGTGCTGTTGATTGTAGAATGAATCCGTGTCCGACATAGGTAGATGATTTCCCCTTGAGGAGCTCATAAGAATTATCATGTAAACCATGTATGTGAATTTATTCCGGCATAATAATGAAGTTGAATAGTACTACTCTCGAATGAGATATTAATTAATAGAGTTGTCAGTAACTTAATTAATTAATGGACATTGTATATCTTAAACATGAGGAGACTAACGAGCTCATAATAAGGAGCCCATAACGTAATTATGGGATTAGAACGGTATTGCAGTAATAATATTTTAGTGGTATATATTATTATTATTGAACTTAAGTATAAGCTTTGGGCTAAGGATACTTAAGCCCAATGGAGGCCCAACTGTAATTTCACCTCCTGGTCCTGCTGTAGCCATATATAAGTCATTTTAGCTGTCCGGAAACCCTAATCTATGAGATTAATCACGCCTAACACTGTGAGGAGAGTGAGGAAATAGCAGATTGAGAAGATCTTGAAGATCGTCGCCCACACGACATCGAGATTGGATTGGGGAATACAGCAGAAGACTGGAAGATTGTTTGCTGCTGCTATCTGCCACCTTCTACGATTTTTATAAAATCGTACAGACCTCATAATAGGACTTGTGATATATTGACGGAAAGCCACAGAAGAGAGGATTGTTTTGGCGCGTAGATCACTCAATTCCGACATTGGATGAGAGAGTTATGCCCAAAACCGTGAGGCTACGCAGGCTATCGGCGAGAATCCATCTTCTTCAACATACCCAGGTGAAAGGTAATACATTTCTTGTTTTCATGCTTCCACTGACTGTTAGAAACGTATGGAACCCTAACGATTCACGTTAACCAAACGATCGAACACCAACAATTCTACCATCATCTTCTTCAACAGTAGTTGTTGCCTGTCACGTTAAATGATAATGGAAATTAGTGACCTATTTTTATTCTTTATTTTGCAGTGGTTTTATTGTTGTAATACCTAGTTCAAAATATTAGATCTAAATTCACTAATAAAACTACGTATAAACATCATGCATAAGAACATTGAGACGAATAAATCATGCAATTTTAACCTTGGGCGCTAGAGCTTTTTCTTATTAGCAGTTGCAATAAAACTATGTATAAACATCACGCATAAGAACATTGAGATGAATAAATCATGCAATTTTAACCTTGGACGCTAGAGCTTTTTCTTATTAGCAGCTGCTTTGCCTCTTGGTTTCTTCACTTCAACTTTAGCTGAAAATAATAAAATAGATATTATCTCAACTTACTCAAGTTGAAATCACAACATGCATTAGATTAACATAAAAATAACTTGTTAACACACTAGGAGATAATAAAATTGTTCTCTTATATATAATTAAAGGTAAATAAACTACCCAGGAATTTAACACTCATAACTAGAGCCTTCTCTCTAATAATTAATTAGAAAACAACAAGCAACTTCTACAACTTATATTTTCAATTTTCATCTTTAAACCTAGCTAAAGTTGGAGCAAATAGACACAATAAAGGAATTTGCAGAAATGAATATCTTTTTTACCTGACCCTAGGCTTGTGAAGTATCTATAGCCAGCTCAACATCCTGTTGTCAAAATGATAAGAGGTTTTCAGATACAAGGTAAATTAAGCACCTATACCTTCAAATTTTAATATTACAAAAAGTACCTTAAAAGTTTCTTAAAGTGTTTTATTCCTCCATAAATACTTTGAATTCATCTTTTTAAATTTAAAGATGCAGAGTTTAGGTAGACAGTAGACAGTACATAAATAAGCAAACAACACATCAAACTGGACAAAGTGAATAAAAGGAGAAGTGGAAGTCTCTTCCAGAAGCATATTTAATGAAACTGAATAAATTAATAAGGTAATTGAAAGAAAAGGCAAAAAACTGAAACCACATGTGATCTGTTATAGAACTCTATCGCAATTATTTGCAAATCTAGTCAAACACATTGGCCGGCCATTGTATAGCAGTAACTGAGAAGTAATTTTAAATTTAATTTCATGAGGTACCAACTCACAATAAAAACTAGAAATCATAAATCGAAAGTTTTTGAAAAAGTTATAATGGCATGTAGCTTTGTTAACTCTTATCTCACACTATTGCAGCCTATTCAACACTTCACATATGATAATCAATATGGTAATGCATAAGACAATTTATTGAAGTTATGACAGCATCAAGCAGTATGATTTCATGTGTTCCAAAGAAGAGGGAAGGGGGTTCATTACACACATTTAAAATCTATTCAGAATTGCAAAATATATTTGCAAAGATTCAATATTTAAACAGTTATACATTTAACTGAAAATATAAACAGGGAATAAATCTTTGATTTTCTAACTGAAAATATCAAAAAGACGAAATGGCACACATAGTAGAAACTGAAGAAAAGATATGTGAACAATTCAGTAGTTCATATTCTGATGGCCCAAAAAGAAGCATGATATCTGATATCAATCTTCACTCATCTTCACCACTTATTGCAATTCATTAATAGCCAAAATTTTGTAAAATGGTAACCCAAAAGATAGTAACATTAAGTTGTTTACAGAAATTCTTTAGATGTGGGAATCGTGAGTGAAAAACTCTGTATATAATCAAGCTGAAATTTCAACAGAACTTATAGATTTACTACGAAACATGGGTGAATCAGCAATTTCAAGACTAAAATTAATCTCAAAATTTAGAATTATGCACACAAAAAAGGGGAGCAAAATTTCAGAAGAATTTAACTCCAAGAAATGAGATTTAAGAAAAAAGAACATAAAACACTCTTTCCCTTATACCTAACCAATACAGGGAAGGACATAAAACACCAATTTGATCCTCCTTCCACCTTGTTGAGAGATGATTAAACAGACAACTCTAAAACCATGGACCACAACAATGGTGCATTTAAGAATTTAGAACAAATACTAAAAAATAAGTACTTCTGAAATGATTCAGATATTGGACCACTAACTCCAGCACTGTGAAAGTATCTGCAATGATTACGAGCAAAAGATAACATAGAAAAAAATCAGTCTATATATATCTTAGCCTGCTAAAAACTAGAGGGCCAAGATTAACAAGGAAATGGATACTCAGGTAAAGACCAAGATTGGTAGCTAATCCATCACAGTTTCCCCAGGAAATCTGTGATTAGTGAAACTCTGAAGTGATTCAAGTAGCAACTTGACATGAATTTACAAAGTCTTCACTAAGTTATGAAGGACTTACATTTACGTTAATCTTGCTAAGTTCCCGAGTTCTAATGGCAAATGGTCGAAGAAGTTGTTTGTGCCAAAAGATCTGCAGATGTTCAAATAACATTAAAAAAAATATAGTTAAATGGAAAGACACAATGATCTTAAAGTCAGTGAGCAGTCCAAGTTCCCTCACAAATCCCCTTAATAAAGCATTTATGCCAAAGCTCCTACACAATCTCATTTTCTTGTTCTAAGTTAAAAAATTGAAATGATTACATACACAAGTGTACAGTGACAGATAATGGAATGCATATAGAGATAAAATAGAAATCATATTTTTCCTATAACATTGAAGTTAATTATCCAGCTAAATATAGGTTATCATTATCAATTTATCATAAACAAATTCAGCAGCGCAAATCATATAAAATATCATATTTATTCGCATGAGCTCTACTGCAAGTGAGAGCAAAAGAACCATCCTTGAAAGGCGTGACTTGATTCTCTTAGGTAAGCTATCTAATCATTGTATTCGAGAAAACACAAGCCAGCAGACAAGTGTACCTCCAAAATAAAAACCTTGCTCTTGGCGGGTATATGCATTGATGGATACATTGAGTAAGAACACCACGTGCTTCTGAAGTTACATGTCGGTCTTTGGTGTTTCTTGACACCCCTGAGAAGGCTGCATCTGGAGAAGGATTTGTGGTGACAATTTTTTTCATCTCTGGGAGTGGAAGGCTAATAATAGGTTCCATAGAATAACAAACGAAATACATCAGCCAACTTAATTATAACATGTGGACCTACAGAGACAAAACCTAAAAAATGAAAAATATATAATAGACCTGATCAGTTATACAATGTAGCTCAACAACTCTTTTACCTGGTTCCACCAATGGTAATTGTCAATAAAATAAAAAATAAAAAATTTAACAGTAACATCCAGAGCATAGTAAGGTGAGTAAGGTGAAAAATAAAATGTCAACTAAAAGCTTAAGATAAACGATATGAAGAAGCCTGTTTGTTAAAGGATGTAAAACCATCTAATGGATGTTGATAAATGGGGAAACTATTATTATATAAGGAATAAAAAAATGAAAACAGTCAAGAGAGTGTTTTTCGACCATAAAACCCGATGCATAAAGAATTTTATTCGGATTTACAATAGGCCATCCTAGGAAGTAAAAGGTTCAGCAGCTATAAACAAATGAAGGGCTTTATGCTTAAACAAGGCAGAAATCTAATGTGGCACAAAGAATACTATAACTGAGTAGAAAACAAAGACAAGATGCCACTACCAGCACCAAAATCAACTAGTACATGATCCATGAAATTATTACAATTTTCAAGAAATGCGCCAAAGTAAGTTCAACAACCATGAAATTGAAAATTTTTTAGAGATATATGGATTAATAAACAACCATGAATTTGTAAAACTTGTGACAGATATGTGCATTGTTTCCATTACAGAATGTATTAATCATCAAATTAAAAGTTTAAAAACAGAAATTG
Source organism: Pogostemon cablin (assembly GCA_023678885.1). Classification (NCBI taxonomy): domain Eukaryota; kingdom Viridiplantae; phylum Streptophyta; class Magnoliopsida; order Lamiales; family Lamiaceae; genus Pogostemon; species Pogostemon cablin. The sequence goes on along the minus strand of CM043008.1, from coordinate 7,492,493 downwards.
CTGTGATAAATCTGTAACACCCCGTAAGTTTAAGCCATGGCCCAATCATCAAGCCCACTATTTCCAACTCCTTGAAGCCCATTAATTCGAACTCTTCAAAGCCCAGCCCATTCCCTACTTCTATCAACCGTGAGTTCAAACTGAAGAAGATTAAGATTTCTTGCTCTTTAAGAAATAAATCGTGATCTTCATAAAGAAGATATCTTTTCCCCTTATCAACCCATATCTTAGGAAATTAGTTAAATCCTATGAAAGGATATCTTGTACCAGCCGTAGAAGTATGTCTATACCGCTACTGCAATCTTACTCCACACACACACGATACACTTTCATACGACTGCAAACAGTGAGAGGTAACGCACAAATTTACTTCTTTTCTCTTCTTTTTCTTTTCCTTTCATTTTCCTTTCAGCGTTCTTTTCCTCCTTCCTGTGGGAACCAATACTGAATTCTTTTCTTTTGTTTTCAGCTTCTAACATTAAACCCTAACCCTAATAGTACAAGTCTGCAATCCTTACGAAAATTTCAAATTTGTTGTATGATAGTATTACAACATTAAAATAGTAACGATCGATCATGTAATTATAGGCTTCGAAGGAGACTCCGAACGAGACGTTAGTACGCAAGCATAAGACTACACAAGTGTTTAAGGTGGGGATTTTCTCATCTTATGTATGTTGAATTATATTCATATGTGAAAGTTGAAGTTGATTGGAAATTGTTATCACACTGTGATTGTACTTGCACTTATGAAATTATATATGGCATGGGTATGGGCTGCACTAGTGTCATACTATAGCATGGGTATGGGCTGTAATGGTGTCATACTATAGCATGGGTAAGGGCTGTGAAGGAGTGTCTTACTAGCGAATCGCGATATCGTAAAGTTACATGGATAAGGGCCGAAAGGTGCCTTATTTTGACATGATAAGATTGTATTGTAAGTGAACTTAATTCTCGCACATGATATATTTGACATTTGTAAGCATGATAAAGTCTTCACTGAGCTTGTGGTTGCTCACCCCGATAATTAATTTTATCTCAGGTTAAGCGAGGCGAAAGCGTACGAGCGGGGGCACGTAGGCGAGGAGACTGAATAAACGTTTTGACAAAACTACAGTTCATATGCTGCAAACATGTTTTAAATTTGATAATTTTATTGAACTTGAACTATGATTGACTTGCATGTCTGAGCCTCTGTCCTCGGCATAGTGTTTGAGTTTTGTTTCATTGACATTGTTGGTTAAATTTTAAATTCTGGGTTTGAATTGCGTGATGGAATTTGACTTTTGAAATCGAAAGTGTGTTTGCATGAAGTCGATTGCTTTATTTGGTTTGTGATGAACAAGCATGTCAATTTATAGTAATTGTTTACAGAGGTGTAGCTGTATGCATATTGTTAGTGATTTGTAGCGTGTGACTTGTACCTTGATGTACCACCTAAGTTAGCATGTTTGAAGAACATTTAATTAGTCAAGAGTGGCAGTAGATAAATAGTTCGAATAGGTAGTAGTACGAGTGGAGAAAATTTTGGAATAAAGGTCAACTGCTCTATTTTAGTTTGCAAAGTCTCCATGTCCTGTATATTGGCTACCTGCTTGCTTAATGTTGTGGTTCAGTTGGGGACAGGCTGGCACTTAATAGTGTAAGTATACATGTTAATTTAATTTATTTCATTGATTGGTATTGAATAACAGTTTGCGTATTATAGTGGGGTAGAGTCGTTGGTTTCGAGTTATGCTCATGGGTGTTCAAGCTTGATTTGCTTTTCTTAATATGCCACTTGACGTTAAATTAGGTAGACGTTGGTGATTGGTAGGATTGCATGCAGGAAGGAATTGGATTTTTATAATCCAAAATGTATTAAGATTTTCAATGCCTAATAATGGAAGAGTATAGTGGAAGTGGCTGGGTCAGTAGGCCATCAGGGTAGCTTTCCTTCCCCATTTCATTATATTATTTATTTATTCCTATTTTGAGTAGTGAGTGCCCTGTATGTTTCACCCTATATATTTTTGTAAGTTGGACAAGTCCTGTATGTTTTGTTTTGCAAAGTTTTGGGGACATCAAAGTTGGTCAGTGGGTGCTAGTTCGTTCGAACTACTTTCAGATTTTGTTTGATAGGTGAGTTTGCAAGTTTTATAAATCTTGAAATTCTTCTGATAACTCAATTTAAAAGATTTCTATAACATTCGCAGAAACTTGTAGGACCTGCTCCCTATTTATCTTTACCTCTTCTTAAAATATTACTTGTTTATCTATTTAAAATGTCTTGGTCATGTCCTAAATAAATTTTTTATTGAAAACTATATGCAAACTTCTCTTTATAAAATTTGGGTGTGACAAAATCAGTCTCAAAATTCAAAAGAAATGTATTACACAACTTATTCACCACCATTTACTTTCTGTTATAACAAACATAAGCAAATAATCGTAAACCCTTTTCCCATATAAGTTGAAATTTACTCATATCTCACAGTTAAATTATCATAATACATTAATTAACATTTACAAAAGCAATAAAAGTTCAGAGGAAGTCCTTAATGAGCACTTACCAAAACAGAGGAACCTTTTATCCTTTCATGAACAAATGATTCATTAAAGATATAGCCAAAACTTCCCAAATAATCAAACTCCACAATAAATTTATCAAATGCACAATTAATATACTCATGAATTCCAAAACCTGTTATACAACCAATTAACCAAATGAGAAAAATCAGAGGCTGCTAATCAACAATAAATTGTAAATTCTGAAACAATTTCCAATTGTTCATCCATTTAAGGCAAAAATTAAGGAAGTAAAAAGGATTGTACCTTCAAATCGACATGTTGCTCCCATCCACAAGGTACTTGCACGTCGAGGTGAAGCCCCTTGGAGTAGGAACATGTCATAGCATTAAATGCTTGAGACATAAACAAGGCTGCCGGAAACATTCATCAAGCGGCGTGACTGCATAGAACAAACAAGATAAAAAAGGGGTCTAACAAACTGCCCCAAAGGCTGCAAGTGGGCCCGAGTGGTAAGCTGGCAAAAGAAGAACGCCGGGAAGATGACGGAAAATCTGGAAATCTGCACAACCAGCGTGTTGGAGAAAGAACGCGAAACTTCAGGAAAACCAGACGGGAGCCAAGAGAAAAGCAAGAGAGTTAACCAAAACCAAACAAGGGCTGGGCAAGGTGGAGAAAAAAATAAAAATAAAAATAAAAAATAAAAATCTCATGCAAGCATTTTATCGAACACACAATAGGCGTGAAGAAATAACCCCAACATGCCATTTATATCAAAAGAAAATAAATAGAAAGGGAAATACCAGGATCTCGAAAGCAATACGCGGAAGATTGAATCTGTTAATGGTGGCTACTGACAACCGCGTGAGACTCTTGTCGAGCAACTGGGAACGGGATAGCGGGAATGGTGTCGCGCACAGGAGGGTCGCGACCGATTACGTCGCGAACAGGAGGACTCGCGAGTCGCGACCGATGACGCCGCGTCGCGATCGCGCAGCTATCGGAAGTACGGGTGCCGGCGAGAACTGGTGGCGGTAGCTTGATTTCGTCGGCGGGCGAACAAGAGGCTACCGGAAGTGCGGGGGCCGGCGAGAACTGGTGGCGGTAGCTTGATTTCGTCAGCTGGTATTCATCGGCTAGGGTCCGATTTTGGGAGTTCAAATGGTAGGGCTTGAGTGTGATTTCGATGTGGAGGCAGAATAAGTTTCTAAGTGTGGGATCAATCTGTTTTTATTTGATTTTTGGGTCATAGGCATGATTAAATTGAAAATACAGAAAGATATGTTGAAAGCATGGTTTCTAATTTTGATTATTTGATTTGAAAGAGTGATTTATAATTTATTTTAATTAACTTATTTAAAAAATATTTATTAATTAATATATTTATATCGGTGAAAAAGATATCGGCTATAATAGCCGATATCTATTATATGAACAAAAATCACTAAAAGATATTAGTGTAGAATCACCAATATTTATAAGAATAATCTAAACATAAATGATAATGGTAGCATAATAGATATTAGTTAGTAACTTTATAGATATCATTTTTTACAAAACATCGATATCTATGCATTGATATTTATTCACAGTTTGTTAGTAGTGATTTTCCCCTTTAAGTATTACCTCCTTCCATTCCAAAAGGTATTTGTTGATCATAGCCTCTTTATTTTTGTCATAGGCAGAACCATAAGAGTTTGTATATTGCTAAAACAGGAAGTTTTCAAAGGCTATAAATGGAAAGACAACAGGATTACTCAAAGGTTTTCTTTAAAGGTGGGCATTAAAGAGCATATGACACAGTTATTTTAAAATTCCCTACTTTCTTACTTCACAAGCTTAAATTTTCTAATAACTTAGCTCATTGGACCATTGAGTGTGTATCATCCTTCTCATTACTATTTAATTGACATTCAGAAGGCTTCTTCAAATTCTAGAGGACTGAGGAAAGGAGACCACATTTCATCCATGCTATTTGTATTGGACATGGATTACTTAAGCAGATTGAGGAGAACAAAAGTCATAGGGCAGAAACAACATATTTCACTCAATTTGGTGTGCTAGAGTATGAATTTCTCAATTGGCTTTGCAGATGATATACTTATCCTTGGTCATAAAGACACTACCACTGCTACATCGGTCTTAACATCATCCAAAGGTTCTACCAGACTACCGGATTAACCATTTGTAAAGAGAATTCAACACTGTTCACAGCTGGTATGAATGCCCTCCAACACAACAACAAAGCCATTCTATAGTTTGAGATTAGTACCTTACTAGTTAGATATATAGAGATTCTACTATCTAGTTAAACATCCAATAAAGAGATCTTTTATAAACTCATCCAGAAGATCACTTCACAAAGAGTAAACTGGTCCTCTAAGTCTCAATCCTTCACTGGTAGATTGGAGCTTATCACGACCAAAGTTTTTTGGGTATTGAACTTTTTGTTATCTATCGTCAGATTGCCAACTACACTGATAAAAATGTTGATAGAATAATTAGACACTAACTTTAGGTTTCTGAAAATATATTTTTGAATACAAATATATTAAACATAGATTTTTGAACATAAATATATATTGAATACACAAAAATTTCTGAATATATCAAAGAGAAGTTGGGTTTCTAATACTTAATTCTAAATATATTAGAGGAAAATTGATTGTCGTAAGATTTTTTGGATCAAAGTTGGGTTTCTGAATACATATTTCTAAGGTGAATACACAAAAATATCAAAGAGATAGCAGAAAAACTGATACTCAGTAGTTCATTCCACAAAGAGACAGCAGCAGAACCAATACTCAACAGCTCATCTCCAGGGACCACACGTAAGACTGTCCAACAGGAAGCAGGTGCCGCATCTATCACCTGTAGAAATTAATTTAATTAGTTAAATAAATTAATTGGATTTAATGGTTAGTAAGGGTTAATTGTTAAATTAATCGCCAATTAAATGAGTATAGTGGGTGAGTGTAATTTGGTACATCTACTGTAGAGGTTATATGAAACGTAATGGGGATTAATACGAAATTATTATCACACGTTGAATATGTGGGAGGGGAATCCTCAAACGTCAGATCAAATTGTGAAGAAGAATCATGTGTGTGTAAAGGTTCGTTGAACCTAGACGCAATGACCCTCCATAATTACATATTAGAGGTAATTAAACAATCAACAATTAATTTGTCGTAATTGCTGATTAGAGAAAATCATGCCACCAGCAATTAATACATCATAAATCACGCAATCACCATTATGGCTGAGTGCAATGGTGCATCAATAAATAGGGGGTCATTCAGCATGCATTCCAACACAACAAAAACATACCACAACGAGCACCTCTACATACATTTGCATAGTGCATAGTCTAGACAATCCAGTTCTCCATCCTCTTTAGTTCGTCGGTGTTCCTGCGATAGTAGTGTTGCTTCACTGTAAATGAAAGAAACGTTTTACCTTTGGGGACGTTCCTCCAAGAATCGAAGCACTACCGGGGCGTTTTACGTCTTGCGGGAAGAGATCCAATCTCAACTCGGTTCAAGATCCAGATTCAGTTCCCGCTTTAGTTTCTTTTGAAGATCCAGACCCCGCGTTAGATCTAAATCCAGATCAAGATCCAATGATAAGATTTGAAGACTTTACTTGTTTCTTCATTTCTTGTATTACTTTTCTGTATTCATATTTTAAAGAGATTATTTGGTGCAAAACCCCATTTTACCCCAACAATCGCAAGACGTAAACTTGTTGTAACCCCTACACCTATAATCACAATATGAATACCATGATCGATATTGACGGAGCATAAATTCTCAAAGTATGTGAAATCTCCAATGTCAATAAGGACTCAGTTGGGACTGATTTCCCAAGAGTAACTGTAAATCATGTTGGGTTTGTATCCCAAATGATTATCCTCCAATGGAGATATCGAGACCATTCATGATTCTAGCACCGAGACAGGGGCGGCCCTGGGGCGGTGCCGGAGGTACCGCCACACAGGGCCCCCGATTTTTCTTATATATATATATATATATATATATATATATATATATATATATATATATATATATATATATATATATTGATTATATATATTTAAAAGTTGATTTTTGTATATAAGTGTTTAGTGGCTCTACTGGCTTTACGTCTTTTCGCTCCGCCACCACAGGATCGAATCATGATACATTTTTCTCCACAATTTAATAATCTGCCTGCTCCGCAATTAATGCATATATCCACACACAAATTTATCTTTTATAGATTTTTTTCCTGTAAATTAGATAGATATTACATATTTAAAGTATTAATAGATTTATTTTCAAAATAAATTACACAATCACACTATGTATAAAGATTTTTCCTAATTTATTTTTCTCTTGTAATTGAGAGATATTAAATATTTATTAAGAGACATAATTTTTTAAATAAATTACACACAATAATATGTTTAAAAAAAATTATTTATTTTTTCTTAATTCTTTTCAATTCATTGTTAGTATAGAACCTTTATCTTTTCTTAATTATTTTCTCTACGACAACATTTCTGAGAAGAATACATCCTTATTCTTTTCAAACAAGGTATTTTAATTTACAATAGTACTTTTTATTTTATGTATTTTTTTTTTACTCAATTTTGTTTTATGATTCCATTGAATTATTGATTTTATTTTTAAGATTAAAGTTTTTTGAAGATTGAACTTGTTGGAATTTTACTTTAGATCAACTATGACTCAAACGACATTAAATATATTGTCTTTGATTTGAGAAACTCAATTATGAAAAATTGATTGACGATTTTTTTAAAAAAACGACTAGAAGATCAATTTTTCATAGCTAGTTTCATATAATTTTTTTAATAAATATTGAATTTTTTTTAATTTGATGAGTTATAGTCTTTTATTATTTTATGCTCAGTTAATATAAAATTGTATATTTATATTATTATTTTATTATCATTATTTTTGTTGGATAAAAATAAGAGGCCCAAAAATAATTTCGCACCGGGCCCCTCAAAGTACAGGGCCGGCCCTGCACCGGGGAGAAGCCAAAAATAATTTACGGGAGTTGATACATACGTAATGAACATATATAGAAATGTTCGATCCGAGATCATTGGATTTGATAAGGATAAATTATTGTCTTAGTGGCATATGTAATGCACTTTGCAATGTTATTGTGGCTGTTAAATTCTTATCGACTTGTTGAACTCTTTGAGAAATAAAGAAAATAAAGCCAAAAATGGCAATGTGTTAGCTGAGAAGGCAAGTGAAGATGTGAATATCATTAATTCAAATCAAACTTCTCATGACATGTTACTGTCATGTGAGTTGATGTACGATGGTGTAACGTTTGGATAAAATTCAAAATTCATGAAACACATAAAACCCTCAAGTGTGGGGGTGCCACCTCGAGTGTGGGGGTATCAATCCAAGTGTGGGGATGCCAACCCGAGTATGGGGTGTGACACTCCAAGTGTGGGGGTTTTTGAATTAAAGATGAAAAGTGGTTGTGTTTAATACACAATAAATTGATCTTGAATAAAAGAAAGTGGATCCACTCATACATGTGTAAAATTTAAGATCAATAAAATTGCTAGAAGGAATGTGATTAAAATCCACAAAGTAAGAACTAAAACAGTGGCAACCCAACCATGATGATGGGAGATCCCAAGAACTTGGTTCAATAGGAAAACGAAACTGTGGAGGTTTAAGTAACACTTGGTACCTATCATTCCTTAGAAGAGCAATAAATCCAAGTGTTGAACCCGAATTGTGGTGAGGCTAAGTCTTTGACTTTTAATGATTCCTAAAAGGCTAATAGATGGTATTATTGATCAAGAGAAATGAAAAATATATGATGTTTACAAAGATGATATACGAGAAACTATTTGAATCTAAAATAGTCAATGTTCATGTTTGTAAACAGAATTCGAGACATTGTCAAAGAAGCAGTGTTATGCCATGCAAATGCTCATCCCACTATGGACAATGAGTCTACAATTGAGTTCCCCTCTCTAAAGATATAGGATATATGAAACACCATCTGCTCTTATGAGATTTTTTACCCTCCACCATCTAGATAGCAAACGCCATGGTATTATTGGTTTTACCATAGAGAAAGCATGCAAGACATACATCGAATCTGTGTCCATCCACAGGCGTGTCCAACCCTTCTCAAATGCAAGTTCAATAGCAAGGCAGGCCATGCCCAATTCCGCTTCAAATGCAAACCCCTGACCATAGCCACACAAAAAGCCTCCCGTGTAAAATCCCCTGTAGTTTCTAAAGAGCCCTCCTCCAGAGATGCATCCAGGAGCTCCCTTCATATGTCCATCCATATTAACCTTGACCCAACTTGCAGCTGGTGGATGCCATCGGACTGTAACCATGGTAGGAGCCTTTCTTGAGTTTCCATTTATGCCAAAATACTTCAACGTGCAGAGATCATCAACGGTGTTACTCATCACGCCCAGATTAAAGTTGTTTCCTTCTCTAATCAGGGAGAATAATCCTGCCACAATACTCGAGATTCTAACCCTTTTATCTGTACCATCTTCGTTGTATCCATCATTCATCATCTTGTCTCTTTCCTGCCAAATAATCCACAAATATGAAACAAAAGTCAATCTCCATAAAGTTGTGATTTGCTTGCTCTCCACAATATCAACCGCCTGTAAAAGGAAGCCAATAAATAATTGATCGGTATGCAGAGTTCTGCCAAAAGCAAACCCCGCAAGAAGCCTATTTAACACCGTAGAAGATATAGGGCAGCTTAAAAATAAGTGTTCCATTGTTTCCTCCTCATTTTTGCAAAGATAGAATCGAGACAGATGCATGTATCCCCTATGGACCCGAAGATCCCAAGTAGTGAGAATGCCACGAATCACTTTCCAAGACGTGATGGATCTTTTAGGCGGTATGAAATTAGCCCATATCCACGAACCCCAATTAGTTTTCAAGTAAGAAGGGCGTACATTTGTGTAAGCTGCATTCGAAGTCCTTTCAAGGCTTACACTAATGTGTGGAAACGTGGTCATGAAGCTTTCAATAAAGTGCCAATTTCCATCATGCAAATAATCTACAACCTTATCATCAAAATTTTTGTCTATACACTAGAGGAATGTCCACCAAATCTGCAATGGGGCTCCCTATCCACAAAATTTTTACATGCCACCTCAATTCTTTTGATCAAATATCTAGGCCATTTATATACCATCATCACATGGACTGTAGAAGCAATAATTACCAAATTCACAAGACAAATGCGACCTGCCATGGAGAGTGTATTTCCCTTCCAATGCTGAAATTTACTCAGCACCATGTCTGTTGCTTGTTGGAAATATTCTTTCTTAGGAGCTCCAATGAAAATAGGAGCCCCTAGGTACTTGAATGGAAATGTACCTTCATGAATCCCTAGATCATTCGTAACTTTCCTTTTAACAACTGATCGAACATGGGCTCCAAAGAATACCTTTGATTTGTTGGGATTAAATTCCTGCCCTGATTGCCTTGCATAATTCTCCAATATCTCCTGCAAAGTATTAATAGACTTGACATCACCCTAACAGAACAACACAATGTCATCAGCATAAAAAAATATATGGGGGAATGTAAGTAGACCTCTTTACTTTAGCTTGAGAAATCTCCCCAAGTGCAATCTTATGATCAATCCATCTATCCAAAACTTCTTCTGCAATACAAAAAAGGAGAGGAGATAGTGGATCACCCTGCCTGACCCCCTTGCCACAGGAAAAGAAACCCTCTGGAGTACCATTAATCAGAACAAATGTTTTAGCAGATTGAAATATGGCTCGAATCCATCCGATAAAAATTTCAAAGAATCCCATCTTCTTCAAGACGTAAAGAACGAAGTCCCACCGTAAAGTGTCAAATACTTTCCTTATGTCTATTTCGAACCAATCGATCCGCGAGTGGAGTTATGTATGCTGTTGAAACTCTCCGAAGCAACAACAATGCAATTATGAATGTTTTTCCCTGGTATGAATCCGAATTGGTTATCATTGAGATGCTCGTTTAAGACTGGACCAACTCTGGTTGCAATGATCTTAGTGATGATCTTGAATAGAAAATTGCTGAGGTTGATAGGCCTGAAATCCTCCATCTTTCTTGCCCCCTCCACTTTGGCACTAAAACAATAAAATTGCAATTGATTCCAGAAGGCAATATGCAAGTCGTAAAGAAGTGTTGTACAGCACGACATTAATGTGCCAACATTTCTGAAAAAAAGATATCCAAAACCATCAGGCCTTGGAGCACTTTCTGACGAGAGCCCCATAACTGCGTTCTTAATTTCCTCCATCGAGGCACTGCCGAGTGATTCTTTAAAGGTCAAGTAATGGTTGGTTGAGTATAACGGGGTACTCAAAAGATCACCTATTTAAGTGTGAATTGAGTGGCCGCTTCAAGTGAAACACTTATAAATCCAAAGGGAGTCCATTACTAAATGGACCAAAATGTGAGAACAAGGATGATGAGAGGCATTGATGCATTCACACTGTTGTATCAGTATACGCTAAGGAGGAGTAGTTCAAAGACCTTGTGTCTACTAAGCCACCAACATACTCGATAGTGTTGGACTACAGAAGGTTCAAAGTCCCAAGCTACCTATCCGGATACATTAGTGTCTCACGATACTGGATTGTGTGTCTGCATTTCATGTGGGTGCACCAAATTTCACTCATGTAGGGGATTGTATGAATTAATTAATTAAATTAATTGGATTTAATTGGTTAGTAAGGGTTAATTGTTAAATTAATCACCAATTAAATGAGTGTAGTGGGTGAGTGTAATTTGGCCCATCTACTGTAGAGGTTATATGAACCGTAATGGGGATTAATACGAAATTATTATCCCACTTTGAATATGTGGGAGGGGAATCCTCAAACGTCGGATCAAAATGTGAAGATGAATCACGTGTGTGTAAGGTTTATTGAACCTGGACGCAATAACCCTCCATAATTGCTGATTAGAGGTAACTACACAATCAACAATTAATTCGTCATAATTTCTTATTAGAGAAAATCACACCATCAATAATTAATATGTTGTAAATCCCGCAATCGCCATTATAGTTGTGTGGAATGGTGCGCCTATAAATAGGGCCATTCGGAATGCATTCCAACACAACAAAAAATACACCACAATGAGCACCTCTGCATACATTTGCATAGTGCATAGTCTAGATGATCCAGTTCTCCATCCTCTTTAGCTCGCCAGAGTTCCTGTGATAGTGGTGCTTCTTCGCTGGAAATGAAAGAATCATTTTACTTTTGGGGATGTTCCGCTAAGAACCAGAGCACTATCGGAACATTTTACGTCTTGCGGGAAGAGATCCAATCTCCAATCGGTTCAAGATCCTGATCCAGTTCCCACACCGGTTCCATTTGAAGATCCAGATCCCGCGTTAGATCCTGATCCAGATCAAGATCCAAAGATAAGATTTGAAGACTTTACTTGTTTCTTCATTTCTTGTATTACTTTTCAGTATTCATATTGTAAATGGATTGTTTGGTGCAAAACCTCATTTTCCCCCACATCACAAAATCACTAACAATAAACAAAATAAGCGAAATTGAACATCTAAGTTACCCAACTAACTACAAAGTGGCGTAATAAACAAAGAGTATCTAAACACACATTGTAATTTCAATCAACTCAGCAGACTGCTAGATAATTCAGATCTAGCAAAATGCAAAGCAATTTCTGGGATGAGGCTAATCACCGCCAAAGTCGTGAAGTGTAAAGCTGCTGCCCACATCGTTGCTTTCCATAGATAGAGTCGCGAACCCACTTGTCAACACTGTTGGAGACACAAAGGCCATCGCCTGAACTCTTGATGCATTCCAATAGCTGGAAATATCCGCAATTTTTCTTTTTTATTTTAATATTTCTAATTTAATTAAGGGTAATTGTGAAAAATATACAAAATGAGGATGTCAAAGTCAATTTTGCCTATCATTGAAAAAAGTTATCAATTCTACCAATTTGCCAAATTTCATACAATTTTGCCCTCAAAAAAAAATTGAAAAGTCAGACTGGTCAACCGGTCAAACGGACCAACTGGTCAACACTTTTCCATGTCTGTAACCATGTAGGTGACTATATCGGTAACCATGTAGGTAACCATATCGGTATACAGCTTCATTTCGACTTAATTTTTCACCTCACGCTTCAAAATGGTATCAGAGCCCTAGGCTTATTTGTTTATGAATGGAAAAAATTATTATAAACTTATATCACTTAACGAGAGGAGAGTTTCAAGAAATATGGATCCGAACGAAAGTTCGACATTCGAGAGTGACAGGACTATTAGCCCTGTTCCAAGCTAGAGCAACCGGGACTCCTGGCCCATTGGATATGACGAGACAAGCAGCTCTATACAACATTACTATAATGTGTTGTATAGACAATATGCAGAGAAGGAGTACGAGGACGCCAATCGATTTTGGGATAGTCTCGATCGAAGGTGGAAGCTGGCGGATGCCCGGGCAAACCACACCAAAGAGGAACACCTGGAGGATATCCGCCAGGATCAAATAAAATACTCCAAGGAAGTTTCGAGGAACAAAGTAAAAATTCAAAGCTTCACCGAGATCCATGGATGTATCCCTAAACAAGAACAATGGAGGAGACGACCAAATCAGGGTCCAAGAGAAATCTGCAAACCCTATCACTTTTCGCACTGGACAGAATGACAGTGTGGAAGGAGATCGAGGCAGATAACTCTAAGTTGAACCAAGATCTTAGAGAATTACAGAAGACGATGATATTCTTTGGAGAATATTGTCAAAATATGTCCAGGACGATATTTGAGATCAGCCTCAAGATGGATAAGGTGAAAACATTGCAAAATAGACAACTCGACCTCATCCAGAAGTTGATAAATTAAGTAGAATATTTGAAAACCAAAATAACCGGAAGAAGATCAGGAGGAAGGTTGCCACCATCCTTCGTAATATAACCCCTTTTACACCAAAAGGGGAAAACGACAGAGGTCATAAGGCCAAAGTCCAAAAGCGAGAAGATGATTGCTATCCTTCGAGGAGAATCCACATCCCCGGATGTAAAGAGCAAATCTTTAAGATCTACAAGATCTATATGAGTCCTTCCAAGGACTGTCAATTGTAGATCTAAAAATGAATGTTGGAGAAACATCAAGTTATAAACAACAGTCTCTGGCTCAACATGATCGGAGCCAAAATGAAGGAACCTCTGGATCGCATGGAGTCCATGAGACAAGACAAGAAGAGACATTCCAACAACCAGGAAACTTCAAGATGAAGGCAATAGGAATGTCAACAGGAGCAAGTCGAGTTCGAGGATCAAATCCACACAACACCCCATATGGACGGTCTTACCTTGAACTGATAAATCCATACGGGTTGATCTTAAATCTCGACACTCTCGATCTCAAAAACAGGGAGACCTTGATCGATGAATGGACAAATGCCATGAAGATTGCAGGTGGCGCATTGGAGCTGGACAAAGAAGGGTTCATAAGATTCCTAGCTATGAGCCTGGAAGGATCAGTAAAGTGCGCCTGGGAGGTACTCTCAGACGAAGTCAAAAAAGAGGTCATGGAAGGTAAAAACCTAGGCAATATGGTTGATCGCATGGCCAAGATCTTCAAGATCCACTTCATCGAAGTAGGTTACTTCGAAGGAATGGAAGAAGAAAAGAAGAAGAAATATAGGAATGCCCTATACAGTCTAGAACTACTTGACATCTGTCATGTCGATGAGTATATCAAGCTCTTAACAGAGTATAGATAGAAATCAAAGATCAAGGAGGAAGAGGTATTCCACTTATTCTTTGCAAAGATTCCAAGTCCATGGAGAGAAATGTTGACCAAAGAGTATGAACCATGCGAGCTGGATTCAATAACAAGGAGGATGTCTTTCCTCAAAGCCAAGATTACAGAGTGGTACTATCAAGCATCACTACACAATAATTACAAGAGACTAAGGGGAATCAACAAGACAATATCCTTATATTGCGAAAACAATGATCTTCCAACTATCATCGGAAGGAGTCCAAGGAAGCAGAAAATGATGAAGAAAAATCATCCTTACACACAGAGAAATGGAGGATGGAGGTCTAGAAGACCAAGATCCTATTGGTTCAAGCAAAAGGCCCGAAGCTATAAATCGGGGCAAAGGTCCGGACCATCCAGATGGAGTTCAAGAAGTCAAGCTTCATCCTCAGGGTCAAACCAGAGGAGTACAGGAAGAACTCCCACAAGAAAGACATTCCAAAGGAGATTCAAGGACTGTAACCGCTACACGTATGGAGCAAGAGGGCATATCTCACCAGATTGTCTAGAAATCCAGAAGCGATGAGTGCGACAGTTCGAGACAACCCCAGAAATGGAGGAAGTTGTCTACTTCCAAGATCTAGTATAGGTATATCAATTAGAAGATATACCTTCGAACGAGAGCATCTATGAAGAAGAATTCTTCAGTCAGGATGATTCCTCCGAAGACGAGTCGGAGTGAAGAAGAAAACTTCAGACAAGAGATGCAAGAAGATATGTCTGTATTCTTTTCCCAGGCATCCATTTCTCATAAAACCCTTATGAGAATCATGAATGAGGATCCAAGGCTCAACTTATACGATGGATTCACGGTAGGAAAGCTGGAAAAATTCTTTCCAAGCTTCAAAATGAGGAAACACAATATCATATACAAAGTGACCGAAGGGAAAATTGCCATCCCAATAGAGCTCATGAGAAATGTGATGGAAATGCAACTAGATCCTGTTGACGAAATCAAAAGAGAGCTAAGTAAACTCAATGAAGGAATAGCCAAGACAATATCTTGGATCCATATCGGAGCAAACCGGATCATCATCAAAGCAACTTTCAAAGAAGGTATCGATACGCCAATCGATATTGCAATCTTTGATAAAAGTATCAAGAATACAAGAGAAGCGTACCTTGGAGGAATCTCAGGAAACCTGTATGCTGGCAAGATGGCCTCCTACATATATCCAAGGGTTGCATACAATCTGGCAGATAAAGACTTCAGTAGGGCACTGACTCTTCATCAAGATTTTCAAAAATAAAGATTTGATGAAAGAAGGGAATAGGCCTTACTCAATCACATACAGTATCTCGTATGCTCTATCTAACACCCATCATTCGGATCTATTCCAAATGAAAGAGTATATTGAGATACCAGAAGTGTTAGAAAAGGTTGCATGCGCAACCAGGCCAGAAATCATGGAGTTACTGCCAATCCACGACATGGATTTGCGAATCAGGGATAAGCCAGTCTGGAGCAGGCAAGACAGCCTCAGATTTGAGCAGAGAAGGATATCTTTCCAAAAAGACATAATGATCAGTGAAAAGTGGGGAAAGAAACCAATCACAGAAGTGATCCAGGAGCTGGAAAAGTTCACAACTAAAGGTGAACTAAAATGCCCAGAAGGATGGAGATGAGTCGAAGTAATATTCGATATCACAAAAAGGTAAAACTCTATTCCTTGTGATATCTTGTATTATCTCCAACAACCAATAACTGGGAGATACCAAGGACAACTCAAGCTTGGTGATCTTGAGCTAATAATCGAAGGGATTGCAGGAAGATTCCCAGAACAACTAGTGCTGAGACTGGAGTTTCTCGAGGATCACAAACCTTGGGAAAGACTACAAGATGGAATGGAATTCATGGCCAAAGGAAAAAGATACAAATTTTACTAGTATAAGCTCGGGCTTTTAAGCTCTGATCCACCCATGGCCACAAGTCCATTCTCGATATATATCACTGTCGGGATGATATATAAGGAACATCGTGCAGAGTATTTTGCAGCATACATTGATTCAGGAGCCGGCATCAGCACAGCAAAGGAAGGGATCTTCTTAGAAGGCTCAGGCGAAGAACTGCCAACATTTCTCGAAAAAGATTTCTCGCAAATGGTGCTAATCCTTAACAGAGGAATCAAGCAAGCGGAGATCATAATTGGAGGAGCGGATCGTACCCCATAGTATAAAGTAAAAACTCTACCAATATATTTTCATGATACCGGAGCAGATATTCTGTTAGGAAACAATTTTCTACAGACATTTAAGCGTTTTACCCAAGAAAACGCAACAAGAAGACTTATTTTCACAACCCTTTGTGAACATAAGATCATCGCAACAAGACTGCATAATGCATTTCAAAGAAAAATGACAATCAGATTTTGCAGCAAGCGTAGTGATGAAGGAAAACTAAGCCATCCAAAGATGAATGATCGAAGGAAATATGGTGAAGCAGTCCTTCAGATGAGAACCGAGACTAGAGGAGGATGAAAGATGGAGAAATTAAAGGAAAATACAATTCACCTTCTCATAGCAAGCTTGGGAGAAAGTATACAGAGAGACGTCACAATCGAAGAACAAACATCTTTGAAAGACGTCAAGAAGAAGATACAGAGGAACTTAAATGTTGACCCTCTAGCCTGGTGTGATAAAAACGAGCTCAAAGCTTCACTCAAAGTAAAAGAAGGAAAGGAGCATGAGTTCATGAGATACAAGGATATCCTGATGAACCAAGAGGATCGAAAGGATATGCAGCTAATACTTAAGGAACATCTGGACCTTAAGTTGATATCACCAGGAGTATCTCCTTCGAAATCATGAAGAAGTCAAGCGGGGAAAGCCGAGACTTGTGATCAACTACAAATGGATCAACAACATCTTGGAGTTCGATGGATACTATATACCAAGTAGGGAACACTTGGTCAACTGTATCAAGAATGCCAAGGTATTCTCAAAGTTCGATTGCAAATCTGGGCTCTACCAGATTATGATGGAAGAAGGAAGCAAGAAGTTCACAGCCTTCTCCACACCACAAGGATATTATATCTGGAATGTCATGCCTATGGGTTTGGCAAACGCTCCCCAGATATACCAAGGAAAGATAGATAATCTTTTCAAAGATTATTTCTCATTCATGTTTGTTTATGTGGATGACATCCTCATATCCTCAAAAAACATGAAGGAGCATTTGACGCATCTGGAAGTATTTTCAGATGTATGTCACAAGGAATGATAAGTGCTCTCTGAAAAGAAGGCAATAATTGCAACAAGACAGATCGAGTTTCTTGGAATCGAGATCGATGAGTTCGAAATAATTCTACAATAACACATTGTAGAAAAGGTTCAAGGATTTCCTGAAGAATTCAAGGACAAGAAACAACTCTAGAGCTTCTTAGGAGTTGTCAACTTTGATGGAATTTTCATCAACAATCTAGCACAATACAGGAAGGTATTCAGTCCTCTGTTGAAAAAAGACGCTGACTTCAAATGGGAGGAATCACACCAAGCAATGGTAAAACAACTAAAGGAGGTTTGCAAGAAGCTCCCCAAGTTAGTCATACCAAATGACGAGGATGAATTGGTACTCTATACAGATGTCAGTGACCATTGATGGGCAGCCGTTCTAACTAAGTCCACAACTGAAGGAGAAGTGTCATGCAGATACTATAGCGGGCTCTTTGCTGAGAATGAAGTGAAGAGGTGGCACATCAATGAAAAGGAGTTCTTGGCGGTTTGGAAGGCATTCAAAAAATGGCCGCTGTTTCTTCTCACGAAGAAATTTATCCTTAAAATTGATAACACAGCGTCAAAGCCTTTTTTAAAAATAAAATTGAATCTAAACCAGAAAATGCTAGACTATTAAGATAGCAATCAGAATGCCAATATTATGGTTTTAATATTGTCATTATTAAATCTGTTGATAATGTTTTGGCAGATTTTCTGACGAGAGATTGAGGGAGCTGAAATAGAATTCATCCTGACTGTTTCAAGGCACCTAATGGACAACCTGGAGTTGCTCCAAAGGGAATTCAAGAATCTAGCACTCAATGCAATGCGTGCTGGAAAATTACAAGAAAATTATCAGACCAAAGTGTCTAATCACATACGAGTTTGTATTCGCAACAATGCGAGTCTCTTTGAGTCCTTACGAGAGCCACTCCTCTGGGTTGTTGATGGCAATAGCAATCGACAAAAGGAGAGTAGTCGAGAATGGGGCTTTAAAGCTGGAAAAAGGATTCAAATACCCCTGGCATGAGTTCTAGATTGGAACCTCCAAAAGAGGAACCAATCTAAGAAAAGGTCGAGGCTTCTGAGTCACATTTTGAGCCTTCGAGTCAACCCAGCACCTCTGGGGTCAAAGAGAGAGAGATCAACCTTAGGCCTATGACGGGCACTGCTAAGGTTGGTATTAACTTAGCTGATTTCTCTTATTGGCAGGAATACCAGGCTAGTTGGGAGAAATTGAACACCAGACAATGAATCCGAACAGAGAAATACCAGGTGGATATATCTGGGGAATATCCCCGAGTGTAGATGCGAGAAGGCTCAAATCCAAATGATATGAAACAATGGTATGATTTTGGAGTGCTAGCTTCAATATATACGATTGCACCAGGCTTCCCAGAGCTTTCAAAATTGTCAGAATGGCTAGGAAACACAGTTTTTAAGGCATGGGAAAATAACGATACTCTATCCAGGGGTAATGTATTAGAGTTTTACTTCACCAGTGCGGCTCCAGAACCAGTCGAGAAAGGTAACCACGAGACCTTCCATTTCATCAAGCTAAGAAGACCCGATGTTTCAACATCGAACAAAATCAAGGAGTCTTCCGGGAAGGAACCAGTCTTGGTTTCTACATTTTCTAAAGAATAGATCTCTACGCGCAGAGCGAGGGGTTTGTTCGCCTGCATTAAAGCAATGGTAGAAGTAAAGTTCCCATTCAAGTTCGAGCACAAGTCCTTGAACGGGTCTTTTCTGTTGAATACTTTAACAGGGAAGAAGACAGGATTTGCGGAGAAGGCGTTCCAAGAAAAATAAAAACTTCACTGGAAAAATAAAATTCCGATAAGTAAACAAACTCATCGGAGATATTACAACATGGCCCATTTTGGGCAATGGACGAACAAGGTATGCACGAGCTGTTCCTCCCAAATAAAACCAGAGTTTGAAAAAAGAATAAGATTGAGTATAGGGATGATTAAAACTACTGAACCACCCCCAAATGAGACACGTGGAAAAGAAGAGGGTAAAATCTCTTCAAATTATCCAAGAGCTAGGAGAATCATCAGGCACCAAAGAGGACAAATGACTCTTCAAAAAAGTAAGGGTCAGATGACTTTCTGATAGGGGCAAGGGACATGTGACCGACAAGGAGGATGGACCACAAGAGGGCATCCAATAAAGAAAAGGGACCAGCCAACTGCAAAAGTTGGAATCCAATGGAAATGACATAAGCAGTGACGTCAGCTAAAGTAAAGAGGCTTTGAAATCCGAATTTCAAGTCCGAAGGCCTCTCTAAATAGAGAGTATGAGGAAGCAGAAGACATCAACCATTCCCCTCTGTTTTCTCTTTCTAAATAAACATTGTATCTTTCTTTCTTTGTATGAGTATTCTGAGTGTAGCTACAATAGGTAGCTAAAGGAGTTATCTCCTCTTGTTCTGTGAGGTAATAAATTCTCCATTCCATAAATAAATAATCTTGGGCTACTACCCGAATTATGTAGCCTTCCATTATATTCTGCAACCTTAGTCTCCATATTTTCCGACAAGAAATAGTAGTAGTATCCTGTACACCCGGTGTAGGAAACGAACCAGGGTTGTGCTGAGGTCTGCTGAAGGAACGGGATTGAACCTTCACACTACGGAGTGCGTGGTGGGTTGTGAGGAGCAGCTGTAAAACCTCTCAGATACCCAGTGGATTGACGGTCGAAAAATGTACTATTACTATTTCAAGTCAATTAATTACGAGATTAATGTTGTTTAATTAATGTGCGGAAGCATGATTGACCTGAATGGTCGTAATGGACTGTCTATTTTGAGGAAAATAAAAATGTTAAAATTAAGTTAAAATAAATTTAAACCGACAAGGATGCCATGCTGGCAGCCCTGTAGGCCACCTTTATGGTAGCCGACAAGGTTACAGACACAGGGGTATTAATGTCTAGAAAAGTTACTATTTATAGAAGAGAGAAAAATTGGTAGTATTAATCAAAAACTTTCGAAATTGTGTATTTTTAAAAGTCTCCCTTTAATTAAATATTTTGTTGATTTGGAAATGAAAATAATACTCCCTCCATCCCATTTCAATCTTTACATATTTTCAATTTGGGGGTCCCATTTCAATATTTACATTTTCCTTTTTGATATATGGGACCCACACAAATTAACTTTTTCTCTCTCTATAACCCCACACTTCACACTAATACACATACCCACTTCACATTAAAATGTTATTTCTCTCACCTCACTACACATTAAATATTACACTCCTTAATCTACGTGCATAAAACAAATATAAAGTTTGAAACGGGATGGATGGAGTAATAAATATGTGACGTGGCGGATTTATTGGCTAAAAAAATTTCAAAATTGCCACGTCGGATTGTCCAACCGGAATTGAAGCATGACATGGCGGATTCCAACGAAATTTGCATTTTCCGGCAAAAATAGACAAAAATTGAAACAATTCGTTAGTTATAGGGCAAAATTGAACCACTTATCTTTTTTTAGGGCAAAAATTAAAGTTTTGTTTAATTATAGGGTAAAAATGAATTTAACTCAATTAAGTCTGAAATCCAATGATGGGATTCCTGGGTGGGAATCAGATAAAAGTTGAATTTATGCTTTGAATCACATAGCCAAATTAGGAAATATAAAAAATTATACAATTATTAAAAAATATATACTCGCTCCGTCCCTTTTTAAGAGGGTCATTTGTTTTATGGCACGTAGATTAAGGATTATTGTTTTTTAATGTATAGTGGGTAGTTGTATTAGTAGGAGTGTGGGTCCCAATATTTAATTGTATTAGAGGGGGGTGTGGGTCCCAGCGTATAAAAGATGAAAGGGGACTCTTTGGGTGAAACGACCAAAATGAAAAAATGACCCACTTAACCTGAGACGGAGAGAGTATACACTATAGAATAATAATTTATACAGATATGAATGCACGTGTACATCCAAATGCACAAGATATCAACCCTTTATAAAAAGGGTATGCAAGTAACATTTTTTTCATTTTAATGTAGTAAAAGTAATTCGAATAAAATCTAAGTCCGCAACAAGTTTAAAATCCTAAATTTGATTTATTATTTTTTTTAAAATATTAATAAGGTTTCTAGCCTTTCCCTTCTCGCGTTCTTCGCATCAGACCTAATGTCATAATTTAAAACAAACCATCAAATTCTCTCTCCCTCACACATATTATATACACACACATACTCTCTCTATCGAGTAGCCAACGTTGTCTCTCTCTCCTTTGTCTTGTCATCTTCAATTTCCCTGTCTTCACAAAACAAAACTCAGATGACGCAAATTTGACTTGCTATTTTACGCGTCTCTCCTCCCGATTTCTGACGACGTCGTTTTCTTCTCGCCGGGAAATTTCGACCCCGTCGCCCCCATGGCCCATCTTCTTCGCCTATCGAGCATGATCAATCCCAATTGTGACACCCCTTCTCCACGATCCGACCCCGCTCCCTCCCACGACCTCACCTCCCCTTTCGGCAAGATCGACGGCCTCGAGGCCGACGACTTCCGCGAGGCGGCATACGAGGTCTTCTTCTCCGCATGCCGCTCTTCTCCGGGCTTCGGCGCCCGGAGCGTGATCACGTACTACAACAACTTCGAGGAGGGAATCGACGGGAACGGGTCGGGTTTTGCATCTGGTCCCGGGTCTCCGATGAAGCCTCCGGGGGTGGGGATGGCGGTGACAAGTCGGCTGAAAAGGGCTCTGGGGCTGAAGATGGTGAAGCGGCCGCCGTCGAGGCGGAGCAGCTCATGCGGGTCGAACCCGTTGTCGCCGGGAACGGGGAGCCCTAGGGTTGGGTCGACGGTGCCGGGAAGGCTTAGGCGGCCGATGACGTCTGCGGAGATTATGAGGCAGCAGATGCGGGTGACGGAGCAGAGCGACAATAGGCTACGTAAAACTCTCATGCGGACCCTTGTTGGCCAAGTACGTACGTCTTTCCTCCTCATTTGCATGCAATATTTTACTAACACCTTATATCTGTCGCAAATAATTGGAAAACTAGCCTTCGCGGCTAATCAATCTGTTTTTGAATTTAAGAATTTCAATCTTGTTTTAAATGATGAATATATCATCAAACTTCTATTAAATAATTATAGAATACACATAATCATCGAGAGCATCTTAATTTCTGAATTCCCATGATGATATTATTGATATAGTTGAATTTCATGAACCATCTTGTATTCTAACATATATATTTAGAAAACCGACGTAGAATGTTTGTTCCCCACTATTTTTAGGGAATAAATATAATTATACCATTAAAATAACACAAAACTATAAATAACTATAAATATTAAATTCTAAAAAAATACTTCCCATCTTAAAATAATAGTTATTTTAGCTTTTTGTACTAGAGTTTAGGAATATAATACTTTGATGTATAGTAAAGTGAGACAAAATAATATTTTAATATAATACAAATAGTTATATTAGTGTTGTGTGTGAGTGTTCCATAGAGATTATTCATTAATTGTTTTGTGTGGATCCATTTACTATAAAGAAAAACAAAACCAAAAATGAATATAGTATTTTAATGTGGAGTGAAGTGAGAGAAATAATATTTTAATATAAGTGAGTAGTTGTATTAGCGTTATGTGCGGGTCCCATGTAGATACTCCCTCAGTCCCGCGTTAATGTTAATATTGACGTTTATTTTTTGCACGGAGATTAAGAAATATAATATTTTAATATATATTGAGGTGAGAGAAATAATATTTAAATAAAGTGGGTAGTTGTATTAATGTTGTGTGTGGATCCTGCATGGAATAATTAATTGTTTGTATGGGTCCAACTTGACAAAAAAATAAAATGTCAACCTTTATTTGGGAAAACCCAAAATGGAAAACTTAAACATTAACGTGGAATGGAGGGAGTATATATTAATTGTATATTTTGTGTGGGTTTCAACTACCAAAAAGGACAATGTAAAGATTGAAATGGAACGTTCAAATTGAAAATATGTAAAAATTGAAATTGGACGCATGGAGTAACTATTATTGTGGGACAGAGGGTTTATATGATAAACCAAACGGTGAAATTAAAATAATATTTTTAAAATTAATATTAAATCTTAAAGCTAAAATAAAAGGTTGGGACGGGGGGTTTAAGTCTGAAACAAAAAGTTGAAATTAAATTAATATTTTTAAAGTTAATACTGAATCTTAAAGCTAAAATAAAAGGTTGAGACGGGGGGTTTATGTCTGAAACAAAAAGTTGAAATTAAATTAATATTTTTAAAGTTAATACTGAATCTTAAAACTTATTAGTAAAAAAAAAGGTTATTGAATGGTGGGATAAAATAAGTTATAGACTACTTATAATAAAACACCCCTCTGTCCCTTAAAATGTAATATATTTTTTTACGTAGATTAACGAGTTTAATAATTTAATTCGTAGTAAATTGAGAAATATAATATTTTAATATGTAGTGTGTAATTGTGTTAGTGTTGAGTGTGGGTCTCATATGTATTAGGTAGAGTAAAATACTCCTTTCATCCATTGTTAATCTATCTGTTTGTTTTTTGCACGTAGATTAAGGAGTATTATTATTTTATATGTAGATGGTAATTGTGTTAATAGTGTGGGTCCCGTGTTAATAGTGTGGGTCCCATGTTTTAATTGTATTACTGTAGTGTGGCTTCTGTATGTCTAAAAGGGAAAATTGATAGATAAAAGAGTGGACGACCCAAAATAGTAAAATAGATAGATTAAGGATAGACGAAGAGAGCAATTGTTTCTTTTTCTTTTTTTGCCACATTAACCAAAAAAAGAAATAGATAATTTCTATTGAGACGAATCAAAATAGCAAAATCGATATGCCTCAAGGATTCAAAGGGAGAAATATACCCCCTTCGTCTCACAAATATTGTTATATTTTATTAATTAAGACATCTCATTACATTTCCTCCTTAGTAGATAGATAAGGTCCACATAAAATTATTAATATATATTCACGAAATCCACATATAGTATTAATACAACTACTCACTATACATTAAAATAAGAGCCAATTTCAAAAACTTATATATTTAAGTGAATTAACAATATAAACAACAAACAACCAATATAACAAATATAACCAAATATACACTTTTTAAACTTTAATGTCCCTACTATTCAACTAATAATACTCAATGTGTCCCATGGTTGAGTGTGTCGGAAGGGATGTTAGTGAGCGTCAATTTCGATGTCGGTGAGTCTCTGTTCCAATGTCGGTTACCATATCAGCGATCGGCAAGCAGCAGCGGCGACCGACGGCGCTGGGCAGTGACAGCAGAAGGGGAGGTAAGAGGGGTGGGATTGTTTGGGAGGGGGTATTTTGGGCCTTTTAGTAAGTATTGGGTAAAATTGTTATAAAAATTGTTTGATGTTTGTATTGTTATTCATTAAGGTTGTGTTTGGATTGAGGCATTTCAAATTCAATGGATTTAAAATGAGTGAATTTTAAATTCCTTGGATCTTAAATCAATTCCTTTGAAATATAATGTGTGGATAAATTATAAATTTATGAAAGGATTTCAAATCCATAATTCAAAAATTATTTTTAAAATAGAATTTTATTATATGATAAATAAAAATAATAATATTTTATTATATTAAATATCAAAATTTAAAATTTTATTAAAATTAATTTTTTGGGGAGGGAACTCTACCACCCAGCCTATCCCTACCCAACCTCCTCCAATTTTTTTTTAAACTTTAGATTTTAATATTTAGATAATAAAAATATTACAACCCAATCTTACCCCCTAATCCACCCACCCACCCACCCCCCACCCCCAACTACCCCGCCACCTATTACTACCCAGTCTTACCCCCTACCCATCCACCCACATCTGCCACCACCCTACGAATGGATAGGATAGGTTGGGTGGTAATATTTTTATTTTTATTATTTAAATATTAAAATCTCATTTAAAAAAATGGTGGGGAGAGTGGTGGTAGGGGTGGATGGATGGGTTGGTGGATAGGAGGGTAGGGTTGTGTGGTAATATTTTTATTTTAGCAAAAACTTGTATGCCCCGAGGGCACGCTGTGCGCCTACCGTGAGACCATACCCTTTATTATTAAATTGTATAGCATTTAGTATAAAGATGTGTACACTTTGTTTTCTGAAAAAAAATAAAAAATATTAATGAATAGTGCATGCCCTTTAAAACAAAATTATGTACATTTATTAATTAAAATGTATACCATTTAAAACAAAATGATATACCTTACACACTTTGTGCACTTGGAGACACAAGAGACCAATTCTTTTATTATTCAAATAATAAAATCAAAAATTGTGTTTAAAAAAATTGGGGTTGGGGGTGGGGGTGGTGGCAGGGGGTGGGAGGGTGGTTAGGGAGTTTTATACTCCCTCCGTCTCATCCTAATTGTTACATATTTTCATTTTGGGCGTCTCATCCTAATGGTTATATTTTCCTTTTTAGCATATGGGACCCACATATATTAATTATTTTTCTCCACATGGGCCCACGCATCCCACTAATATATTTACCCACTTTACATTAAATTATTATTTCTCTCACCTCAATACACAATAAAATACTATATTCATTAATCCACGTGCAAAAAGCAAACGTAACCATAAGAACATGACGGAGGGAGTATAAAAAAAATTTTTGGGGTGGGTGGGGGGTGCGGGGGCGGGGTCTAGGGGTGTGGTTAGGGGGTAGGATGAGTGGTAGAGTTTAACATTAAAAAAATATATTTATAAATACATATTTTTTAATTAATTTATTAATTTTATATGTCATTTTTATATATTAATATATCAATTACACAACAATGAAAGGATTTCAAATGACACGATTTGAGTAAGGATTTGAAAATACATCCAAAACATCTAAAACAAATTCAAAATCAAATTCATGATTTGAAATTTATTGATTTAAAATTTTGGATTTATAAAAACATTTAATTTCAAGTTGCACCCAAATATGAGGGATGTATTTATAAATCTTTCCTCAAATCCTTTCATCCAAACACACCCTAGGTGTATTTTGGATATATAATTGGCTATTAAGACTTAAAATATTATATCTCTCAACTCACTACATATTTCTTAATCTCCGTGTGAACAATAAATATAACAATGTCGATGGGACGACGAAGGGAATATGTATTACTACATTAAATTAAACTCCCCTCGTCCCACAACAAGAGTAACATTTTTACTAATTAGGCATCCCGCTACAAGAGTCACATTTATTTTTTTAGTAAATGAGACTCACATAAATCGATCACTTTATCTTCATAGAGTCTACACACAACACTAATACAACCTACTATACATTAAATTATAATATCTCTCAACCCACTACACATCAAATTACTTTATATTTTTAATCTACGTGCAAATAGTAAACGTAACTCTTTCCATATTATGGAGGGAGTATTGATAGTAATAATTACTCCATCCGTTCACTGTCAATCTATTCATTTTATTATTTTGGGTCGTCCACTCTTAATCTATCTATTTTTTCTTTTAGATACATTGGACACACCCACTAATACAACTATCCACTACACGTAAAATAATAATATCCTTAATCAACTCACAGAAAGCAAATAGATAGATTGACGATGGATTGAGAGATAGTTAAGTTAGAAAAAAAAAAGTGCTAAGGGGCGATACTGGAATTATTAATTTAAGGATTCCATGCATGATACTGTCTTTATGTTAATGACCGGTGCATGAAAGATAATATTATAATGAAAAGTTATACTTCCCGTCTCATAAAATTTGTGACAATTTTTTTGGGCAGTCACATTGATATATTTTTTTATGTATATGTAATCGTTTGTTTTTTTGCACATATGAAATAAAGAGTATAATAATTTAATGTGTATTGAATTAAGGGATATAATATTTTAATATGTAATGGATAGTTGAATTTGTGTTGAGTGGGGCTCATGTATATTGGGTTGAGTAAAATAATATTTCGCACCAAAATGGCAAAATGAATACGAATCAAGGGGACGAAGGAAATATAATGTAGTAAAAAGTAGGGTAAGTTGGTAATTTAAAGAGAAAAATAAATAAACTTGTTCGAGATGATGAATAAAATGTAGTGGCAATTGTCAAAAATATTCAAAATGGAAAGACAAAAATCATTTCTACCCATCAAAAATTTATATAGGTACCATACTCAATTGTCCATTTTTGGATTAAAATACCCCCATCATGTCGGAATGCTATGTCGGGTTTTCGACACCAATTCCGACATCATCGATTGTCGAATTCGGTGTCGAAACTCCGACATAGCATTCCGACAAGATGGGGGCATTTCATCGGATGTTGGAATCGGTGTCAGAACCCCGATATTGCATTCCGACATGATGAGGATATTTAATTTGGTCCAAAAATGGACAATTGGGTATGGATGATATACAAATTATTTGATGGGTGGCAATGATTTTCAACATTTAAAATTGGTTATTTGGGATTGCCTCTCTAAAATATATAAATAAAATAAATAAAATTATTGAAATTGATGAATAAAGTGTAAAAAATTTGTACTCCCTCCATCCCATAATAAGTATAGGGTTCAAGGAAGGATAATTCTCTTATAAAAAAAAAAGTAAAGAGTGACAAGGTATAGTTTGGAGGTATATTTAGGAGGTAAATACCATATCTTATAAGGGTATTTAAGTTATATATAAATTAAAAATATTATAAATTGAATTTTTTTTGGGTATGTTACTAGTTCTGATAGGTTTTTGGTGAGATCGTCTCACGGATCTTTCATTGTGAGACGAATCTCAATTTACCCATTTAAAAAATTCAAATGCACTTAGCCAAAATTGATTTTAATTTAAATTAAATAGTTGCCATTAATCTACCGCCGATCAAATTCCCTAAAGGTAAAAATTCTTGTGACCAGGGGCAGATCGTGCCCCAATAAGAAAAAAAAATTTAATACTAAAACTCTTATATTTCCATGGGTACAGGAAACCTACTCTTCACTGAAATCCATTTTAGTTGAAATATTTGATTTTCATTCATTTATACACTATGCAGAATTATATTTTAATTTTGGTAATTTTTAATATATATATATATTAATTTATAAATCGATAAAATTATTAATAAAACGTTATAATTATAAAAGAAGAAAAGTAATGGTCATCTAATTGGCAGAGACTTATATAACACAGTTTCACGTAAGGGCTTACGTGAGACAGATAGAAAGTAATAACTTTTATAATGAAAAGTAATACTAAATTAATGAAAAGAGATAATATTATTTCATGAACAATTTATAATATAAATGAAAAGTGATAATATTTTATAATGAAAGTGATAACGTTTTTTAGTGAAAACGATAACTAATTTAAAAAGTGTAAAATGGTCTAACGTGATATGGTCTCAGCAAGACCTACCCCATATAATTAAATTATTTTATAAACTATGACAAATAAAAAAGTGATAAAATTTTTAACAAAAATATGACACAATCTTATTAAGATAAAGTGATAATTATATGATTAAACTACTTAATTATAAATAATTCATAAGAATAATAAAAAGTGATAATATTTTTAATAAAAAGTAATACATGATCAAATAAAAAGTAATACCAGTTCAATATAATTATTTTAAGATTAGTAGGACGAATAAAAAGTAATTTTTTTAATAAAAAGTGATATCTGATTATAAAAGAGTGATAAACATCCAATTAAAATAATACTCTATTTTATAAGGACTTAAAAAAGTTATAATAACTCTAATAAAAAGTGATATCTAATAAGTAAAAGTAATACTCGATGAATTGAATTGTTTTAAGAAAGTGATAATATTTTTAATAAAAGTGTTATTTGATTAAGGAGAAGTTATATCCTTTTAATTGAATTATTTAAAAAACATAGAATAAATAAAAAGTGATAACATTTTTTAAAAAGGCTAATTATACTGTGCACCCGGGTGCACCCTAAGATATAGTGCACCCACTTAAAAAACATATGCAAATATAAACAAAAATATATACAATTATGAACAAAAATATAAAAAATTTAATTGTTAGTTTTTTAATGAAAATTTGAGTGTAAAAAAATATACAATTATAAAAAGATATGTATACACTATTAAATAAAAAGTTATAAACATACGGATGCTAGTTTTTTATGAAAAATTTAGTGTGAAAAAATTATACAATTATTAAGAAACACGTATACAAAATAGAAAAACATGTATACAAAATAGAATAAAAAGTTATACACATATGAGGACACTCTTACACCCAGGTACACTTAATATCAATTCTTTTAAAAAAGTTATATCTAATAAAGGAAAAATGATAATCATTCACTAAACTATTTCATGTGTGAATGATAATTAATAGTACGAATAAAAAGTAATAATATTTTTTCTTTAATAAGATATTTTATTTGAGAAACTCTCTTGTGAGACGAGTTATTTGTGAGACGGGTGTGAGACAGATCAACCAATCATTAAAATATGCTTAATGTAGAGATAAAGTATGTTTATTTGTAGTTAAAGTATGTCAATAATAAATTTTATTATAACATGCTGAATTATACTTTAATGCATGATTCAGCCTATTTTAGAAAACATACTTTAACAACCATTAAACATACTTTATGTAAAAAAATAGATATATTTTAATACGTCTCACAAACCGTCTCACATAAATAGCGTTTTACAAGAGAATTTGTCATTTTATTTTATCAAGAGAGAAATATATTAAATTAATTTGACTAATTTTAATTTTTAAGGAATATTTATTTTACATTTCAACTAAAAATTTTTGGTAAAAGGTTAATCGTAATAAGCGAATAAAAAATAAAAATAAAATAATATGGAAAAAATTGAATTAAAGAAAATTGAATTAACAAATTATAAAAGAAAAAGAAACAAAAGTTTGGAACATTACATTAAAAAGAGAGTTGATATTATGTGCATCCGGGTGCAAGAGTGCACTCATATGTGTATAACTTTTTATTCTATTTTGTATATAAGTTATTCTATTTTATATACGTGTTCTTATTGTATATTTTTTTCACATTAAGTTTTTTCATTAAAAAAAACTAGCATCCATATGTATATAACATTTTATTCTATAGTGTATACATGTTTTTTAATAATACTATATTTTTTTCCACTTAATTTTTCACTAAAAAAACTAATAATTAAATTGTATACACTTTTGTTTATAATTATATATATTTTTATTTACATTTATATATATTTTTAAAAGTGGGTGCACCATATCTTAAAGTGCACCCAGATGCACATTATAATTACCCTTAAAAAGAAAAAGGAAACAGGTACATAAGTCATAAAAACTTGAATTAGGATGTAGGGCATTAAAGTAAATTAACATTGGAACATTACCGGTTTTTTTATTTTAAATTGTATTATGGATAAGATATTACCCGTCTTACGAAATAATATCCGGTCTTGTGCAAGTCTTTGTCTACTAGTTTGGAGATTTAAATAGCGTTCTCTTGAAATAATTTGGAAAATGCTCTAATGTTTTGCCCCTTACGGCCTTACCTTATACTCCATCCGTCCCATTAAAACGCACGTTATCAGTCAATCCGCCATATTTGTTCTTGACTGAAAAATAAGATAAGGAGATGACTCCACGTACTCTGATTCATTATTTGGGACTTGTTCAAAAATACCGTAATGAAAGGAATATAAGAGAGTATTTAGTTCTTTTTTTTCAATTTATGCCTATTAGTTTTCCAAAAGTACCTCTATGAAGTCTTGGAGTATCTTTATCATATTTATTTTATCCATAGATTAGAAAAATTCAAAACTATTCAATGTTTATTCAATTACTCTTTTACCCGCAAATGCACGTGCGTTTCAATGAGATGAATGGAGGGCAAACTTGCATTACATTAGAGCATTTTTCAAATTATTTCAAGAGAGCGCTATTTAAATCCCCAAAACTAGAAGACAAAAACATGCACAAGATCATCTTACGGATCTCATTTCGTAAGATGAGTAATATCTTATCCATAATATAATTTAAAATAAATATAAAAGAACCGGTAATGTTACAATGTTAATTTACTTTAATGCCCTACATCCTAATTCAAGTTTTTTACAGCTTTTGTACAGGAAGCGAGTGCGTATAGGAAGGATAGAGTACTATGTTATTACCTCATTTTCGAGATCTTGCCTGTCATGTTAAATTTTGGTATTACATTTTTTGTTACACCCGTTAGATGAGTGACACGTATGTGGAGAGGAAAATTTCAACCTTTCCCCAGGAGATTCGAACCACATTTTCGAGGGGTATTCTGTTATATTTTAGATTTCTTTACGTGGAAAAAGTGCTCATACTACTCTCCCAATTTCATTCTTTCTTTTTTTTTTACTTAATTTTCTCATTATATTCTTCATCCTTTATAAAAGTGATAAAAAATATTCACTTCGTCCCAAAGAAATGTCCCATTTTAGTATATTGGGCGTTCCATTCAAAGGTCCTCATATTTCCTTTTTAGTTAAAGGGCCCACATATGACTCAAGATTCACTAGTAATACAATTATCCACTACACATAAAATAATAATACTCTTTAATCCACGTGTAAAAAAACAAATAGGGACCCATTGCGAGGACTGAGGGATTAACATTTTAATAAATTATATTTTAAAATTTTTTAATCTGACTTAATACATATAATTTACTTTATTATTTATTTATTATTAAAATTATCACTTTACTCTAAAAAATCAATAAAACTAGTAAAAAAATAAATTTTCTTAAACTTCTGTACAGTAAAGTTAAAGAGTTAGACAAGATGGAGGGTGTATATTTTTATGATAAAAACTCTCTCAATCCCGTAATGAATTTAAACTTTTCTACACTAAAATTTAATTACCTAAAAATAAAAAAACATCACATCATGTATTATGGATGCATAAAAAAAATCACATTAATTATATAATGGAAAAATATATTTTTGTTTTTAAATTATGGCATGTTTTATAACTTATTCCCTCAATTCCAGAGATATTAACACATTTTTTTTGCACGGAAATTAAGGAGTATGATAATTTAATGTAAAGTAAAGTGAGATAAATAATATTTAATATGTACTGGTTAGTTGTATTAGTGGTGAGTGTGATGTATGTATGACCCATGTAAATAAATAAATTGTTTTTAGGGTTAATTGTACCAAAAATACCAACCTTTGATTCAATTGCAAAAAAGTCCAAACTTTTTAAATTTGGCAAAAAAAATCTTCACATTTAAAATATTTGGCAATCAAACTTTTTTGGGCAGTTGCAGCTGCCCGGATGCTTACATAACAAATCTTTCCTTTTTCTTTTATCTTATTCCTATCTTCCAGACTTCCACCACGCTTGCTGCCATCACCAGAATCCACCTCTCCAAATCCTCATCCTATCTAACACTAAAATAATTAATAATATTGGTCATCTCCCACCAGACGAATGCCTGTGGTCATCTCCCACGATGGAGGAACGCAATTCACGTACCAGAGCAACAACTCGTGCATAAGACCAAACACCACGAACACCGTCGCCACCCCCGTCGACGCCACCCTGTCCCCTCCCTTCACCGCCGCCGCCGACCTCACCGACCTGTACACAGTCTGCCGCAATATACTTCTAATCGTCAAATTCCACTGCCTTCCCCAAAATTTCCAAAGTAAAGTCGAAAGATAGGGCTCGTCGGAGGGGCAATCCAGGCGTAGCCCTAGAAGCACCTCCATTTAACAGGTTGGACGAATCGAGACGAGCAACGCAGAAATATGGATCTCGTTTAGGAGGGAGAGTGGTAGATTTTGGGGAGTGTGGGGAGGCGGCGGAAGGGGAAAAGGAGAAAGGAAGAGCGGCCATGACGATGAAAGTGGGTAAGGATTTGGAAATGATGGGCCCCGATTGAAGGCAAAGAGGAGGAGCTTGAAATTGGAGAGTCAGGTGATGAAGAAGACGGAGGTGGCGAGGAGGGGGAGGAGGCCTAATATGCAGAAAATGGGGGGAGCAGAGAGACGAGCCTCCATGTTCCGGAGGGAAGATATATAGAGAAGAGAAGGTTGTAGCAGAGAGATGAGAATACGGTCAACCAGACACTGTCGACGGTGTGCGCGTGTGTTGATTTAACTGTCGACGGTGTGCGCGTGTGTTGATTTGCCATGTAAGCATCTGGGCAGCTGCGGTTGCCCAAAAAAGTTTGATTGCGAAATATTTTAAATGTGAAGATTTTTTTTGCCAAATTTAAAAAGTTTGGACTTTTTTTGCAATTGAATCAAACGTTGGTATTTTTTGTGCAATTAACTCTTATTTTTATGTGGGTTCCATATTCTTTAAAAGGGGAGTATGTCAATTTTTATGAGACAAAAAAAGTGTGTCAATATCTTTGGAAGGAAGATAGTATAATTTTAAAAAAGCATTTGTAGTAAATTATCTCAAATCTCCACCCAACAATTTTATATATTTTTTCTTTGTAAATTATCAATTTATTCATATATTTTTTTTACATTATATATTTAAAATCAATACTCCCTTCGTTCCGTTCTTATGGTTATGTATGCTTTTTGCATGAGGATTAATATAGTATTTTATTGTGCATTGAGGTGAAAGAAATAATAATTTAATGTAAATTGGATGAGTGTATTAGTAGGATGTTTGGGGCTATAGGGGGAGAAGTAATTAATTTCTATGGGTCCCATATTCTAAAAAATGAAATGTAATCATTAGAATGAGACGCCCAAAATAGAAATATGTAACTATTAGGATGAGACGGATGAAGTATTTGATATGCTACGTGCCCGTACAAAAAATAAGGAATAATTTATTATTGTATGATTCAGATGGGGAGGCGTGCGGAGACAATCATCCTACCACTGGAGCTGCTGCGACATTTAAAACCCTCAGAATTCACAGATCCTTACGAGTACCATCAATGGCAGAAGCGCCAACTCAAATTCCTTGAGGTTGGACTTCTCCTTCTCCCTTCCATTCCCCTCGATAGATCGGACAGAAACGCTAAAAAACTCACAGTAATCATTCAAGCCTCAGAGCTAAGAGCAATAGACACGGGTAAGAACTCCGAAAACATGAGAGCACTTTGCAACTCCGTAGTTTCATTAGCCTGGCGAAGCCCCGAAGGCGACGTCTGCCATTGGGCGGACGGATACCCTCTCAACGTCGAAATCTACATGGCTCTACTCCATTCCATCTTCGACTTGAAAGACGAGACCCTGATCCTGGATGAGGTGGATGAGTTGCTTGAGCTGATGAAGAAAACATGGTCTACAATAGCCATTAACAGATCCATGCACAACCTATGCCTAACGTGGGTGCTTTTCCAGCAGTATGTTGCGACCGGCCAGGTTGAGCCGGATCTTCTCAGCGCAGCTCTTGCTATGTTGAACGAAGTAGCTAACGATGCAAAGAAGATTGATAGGGAAGAGATTTTTGTGAGGATGTTAGAGTGTGTTTTGACTGCGATTAAGAAATGGTGTGAGAAGAGGTTGAAGGATTACCATGGGAGTTTCGATAGATCTAGTGTTGAGCTTATGGAAAACATTCTACCTTTGGTTTTTTCAGCTACCAAGATATTGGAAGAGGATGTCCCTTGCTATGTTACTTCTTCTCAACAAGATATGGGAGAGGTTGATAATGATTCCAATGGAAACAAGGTTGATTATTATATTCGATCTTCTTCAAGGAACGCATTTGCCAAGGTTTGCAACTAGTATTTTTACTTTTATTACAGACTAATTAATAAATCTAAGATTTACAATAATGTGAAGAGTACTTTTTTCTTTTAAAAAGAGTATAATTTATGTCTTAACAGGGTTCACGTGTGAACCCGATTCACACAAGGTTTGTCTAGTATTATATGTTTGTTTTAAATTTTTGATATCCAGATTTTAAAATTATGTCAATCAATAAATAAGAAATGTCTGGTGTTACGTGTAAAAGTATATTAATTAATGGTGAGAGAAGAGATGATAAAATCATAAATTATATAGATAAGGAAGATGAATATTGATAAAGGAGATAGAACGTATAAAAAGTGGGTGTGCCAGGTTTTAATAGGATTTGTAAATACATATAGAGTTATTTTAAAAACTATTTGAATATAGATTTTGAAAATAAAAACTTAGCTTTTAAATCGGAAACTAACATAGAATAAACACATCGGATCTTCTGCGCCATTTTGGTGCATTATCTTCTGTGCCACACGTTAAGTGATTAACACGTAAGAGGGGGAAACAAATCCAACCATTGCTCCTAGGGTTTAAGGATTAGGGTATAGTTTCTTTTGACACGTAAGAGGAGGAATAAATCCAACCATTGCCATAAGGTTTAAGCTCTAGGGTATAGTCTTTCTCGTTTCGTCCATCTACTGGTGTGACACAGGAGATAATGTACCAAAATGACAAAAAGAATCCGAGCAGTAAATAAAGAGACTTTATTTTCAAGTTGAACGAGTCTCAGAGTTATTGCGTACACAATAATAACTGTGTCTTTGTTGTTTCTACAAAAACTTAAGGTGCTGCAAGATCAAAATATGAACACTGAAAATGTGGGTGAATTGCTGATAAAATTGGCTAGAGAAACAGAAGAACTTGCTTCAAAGGAGAAGGACATATTCAGCCCAGCCTTAAGGAAATGGCACCTTGTTGCAGCCGGCGTTTCAGCAGTGACCTTCCATACTTGCTACGGAGCTATGCTGAAGCAGTTTTTAACAGGATCTTCAGTACCGTTGAACGAAACAATCTTGGTGCTGCAGCGAGCTGGGAAGCTTGAGAAGGCTTTGGTTCAAATGATGGTTGAAGATTCAGCTGAATGTGAAGATGGAGGAAAAGCAATTGTGAGAGAGATGGTTCCTTATGAAGTAGACACCATCATACTCAAATTGTTGAAGCAGTGGATCAAGGAGAGGCTCAAGAATGGTAAAGATGATGTCGAAAGAGCTAAGGAAACAGAAGTAAGAATTACTTTATTCTCAACTTTATAATTTTTACTAAATGACTACTATTTTTTAGGAAAAAAATATCACAATTGTTGTGTACAAATGGTAAATTCAAACTTTAATCATTTTTTCTTTTGCAATTCTCAAAATTTCAAATTTTAATCAATTTTATTCAATTTTGATCATTTATTTAGAACTTTTTCATTTTTTTTCCACTTGGTCCAAATTTTATATTCCCTTCCTCCGCTTGAGAGAGAGTCATTTTTTTTTCTATTTTGGTCGTCTGAAAGAGGTTATTTTCTTTTTTACACATATGGGACCCACACACACCCACTAATATAATTAATTAAAATATGGGCCACACTCATACTAATATAATTACCCACTACAAATGAAATAATAATATTCCTTAATCAACGTGCACAAAAGTAAAAAACCCCTCTCAGATGACGGAGGGAGTACATTTTTTTTTACCAATTTTGGATATTTTGAATATAAAGGACTAATTTTGAATTAAAAAAAAGACTAAATTTATGAAAATGACTGAATTTGAAAAAAAAGGACATGGAAAAAAAAATCAAAATTGAGAATGCAAATATAAAAATATTAGTTGAAATCAGACATTCTTAGATGTAATTGATATTTTCTCCTATTTCTTATTTAGAATATGCATGATGGACTGACTATTGCCTTTTTAGACATGGAATCCCAAATCAAAATCAGAACCATATGCCAATTCAGCTGCGGAAATCATTAGATACGCAAAGGAAATTATCGAGAGCTTCTTCGAAATTCTAGTGAATGTATCGGAGAATTTAGTTTATGATCTTACTGATGGGTTAGAGCATCTGTTTGGAGATTATATCACGTTTGCTGCATCATGTGGTAAAGACTAATTAATCTCTTCATTATACATTAGTTAACATTTATACACTATCAACACAAGTTATTGTAACCTTGTTTCAACTCTATAATCAGGGTCAAAGCAGAGTTATCTCCCAACGCTTCCTCCACTAACAAGATGTAGCCAAGACTCTAAGATCTCCAAACTGTGGAGAAAAGCTGCGTGCAGCGTTGGATTAGAAGATCCAAACCAGCAGATCCTTGACGAAGGAAATCATCCTCGTCCCTCAACGAGTCGAGGAACACAGCGCCTTTACATTCGCCTGAACACCTTGCATTACCTACTCAAACACCTCCACTCTCTGGATAAAACACTCTCCCTCTCTCCAAAGGTCACCCTCCCGAAGAGCCGGTTTGGAAACAGAAGGCAACTAGGAAGTTCCTACTTCGAACACAGCCGATCAGCAATACAGGCAGCTACTCAGCATGTAGCAGAAGTGGCTGCTTATCGCTTGACATTCTTGGATTCAAAATCTGTTTTCTACTCAAGCTTATACGTTCCGGATGTAATGAACGCACGGATTCAACCGGCGCTGCGAATTCTAAAGCAGAATCTGACTCTTTTAGGTGCAATAGTGAGTGATCGTGTGCAGCCCCTTGCTCTGAAAGAAGTCATGAAGGCTTCCTTCGAGGCATACCTAATGGTGTTGTTAGCAGGAGGGAGTTCGAGGATCTTTTCGCTGTTTGATCATCCCATGATTGAGGAGGACTTTGATCACATGAAGCGTATATTTTACACTTGTGGGGAAGGTTTGATAGGGGAGGACGACGTGGCGAGGGAAGCTGAGACAGTTGAAGGGGTGGTGGCCTTGATGGGGCAATCCACTGAACAATTGGTGGAAGATTTCAGCATTGTAGCTTGTGAAGCTAGTGGGATGGGTGTGATTGGAGTAGGAAAAAAACTTCCAATGCCACCAACAACAGGGAGATGGAATAGGTCAGATGCTAACACAATATTGAGGGTACTTTGCCATAGGAGTGACAGAGCTGCTAACCATTTTCTCAAGACTACTTTTCAACTATCAAAGAGGTGTGGATCAATGTGATGAGATTATAAGTGCATTTTTGATGTTAAGAGCATTTCTTGACTTGTTTTCTGACGGATTAAATTAACAAAATTGACGTGGAACTCATATATAAATATGGTTGCGTTCTGTTTTTTGGATTGCCAATATTGGTGGTAGATATACAGAAAGTCCAATCTTTCTCGCTCTGTCTTTTTCCCAGGTAGATTAGTTTTTTTTGTACTCCTTTGTCTTTCAGCTCATGTAAAGATTCTCCTTGTACAAGTCGAAGCTTGTGCACAAATAGACATAGGAAGGAGGTGTTGGATAATCGATAGTAACTCCCCCCTATGGTATGAATGAAAAAAAGCTATAGTAGTTTTACATTAATTCTCTCAAAGATATGTCTTGATTAGCGTTATATTCACCTAGAACTTTTTTTTTTCTTTTAGTTTTAGTAGTTGTTGGTACTTTTATTTTCATTTTATGGTCTTAATCTTCATAATTTTTCATGATGAATAAATCTATAATTTAAATGAAATGTGTAGGGAATGATGGAAAATATGCTAAAATGCGTAAAATAGGAAAATTGAGACAAAACGGTCTGAAAACAAGTTGAACAGCGCTGCTGAGAAATATCACAAACTTGAGTCGAGTTCGTCCCGAACTCATGTCGAGTTTGCTATTCAAGTCACGTGCACCAACTCTATGATGATGATAGATCTTATGGCCTGCTTAACCCCTTCGAATTCCATGCGTATATAACACAACAGAAAAGAATAGAAAGCATAACCTTTCACTGAAGAATGCACATCTAGAACTTACAATCTGCAGAAATGCCCTCTTGATCTTCTATTGTATTCTTATATATATTTTGTCTAGACGTCTTTAGTCTCCGTTGCATCCAAATCCTATCGTCTTCAAACTGATCAAGTGAGCGCCATTTTGGAGAGGGATTTCCGAGTGTCTCTCACATCTTACTTCACCTCGAATCCTTCTCCCGCCGCCATCTCAACCTTCTAGGTTTTCCTAAGATATTTTGGCATCGCAAGAGAATATCGATGTTTTCTATTTCTATGACAAACCAAAGTTGAAAATGTAAACCTTAACACGGGATAGAGAGAAAATAAATTTCATTTAAATACATCATAAGATAAAAATAAAAAAATAACTGATTTGATTCTTAATTTAATATAAATTCTTCTCAGAATAAAATTTTATACTGACTTAATTAATTCTCTAGACAAAAATAAAGAAAGTTAATATTTCTCTTGAAGAATTCGTATTTTGTAATGAATGACAGAAAAGTACTATTATTTATATGTGGGCCGAGAGGGATATTATGGGAAAAATTCACCCTATATATAATTTGATTTGATTACTCTTTTATTTATTTAATTATTTATTAAAATATTAAGTAATTAGTTTCAATAAATGATACCAAAATAAATAATTCAAAATTTAATTAATCATACATTTGAAAAAAAGGAGTATATAATTATTTTTAAAAAAGAAATATTATTTTATAGTATATAAATCAATGAGGCGCCTCTAGTAAATCGTGGATTGATAAGACACCACTGCTTGATACTAAATCGTGAAGATTTTGTACCAAAATTTTATGTGACTGTGACACTATTGCAGTTTTCTCAAAATTAATCGTATTAATATTTTACTAGTACTCCTTCCGTCCCATAAATAAATTTATACTTTTTATTTTATCCGTCTCATAAACAAGTTTACATTCTCAAATAAGGAAATACACACAAATCAATAAATTCACAACACCCTTTATTTTCAAAATTACCATCCCTTTACAACTCACATAACTTTTTTTTATAATTCACAAGAACGTATGCAACACTGATCAACCTTATGATCTTTACACACGATCACACTCTTTCTTTAATCTCTCACTCTTTGAACTTCTTAATGAAAAATTATAAACGAAAGAAGAACAAGCGAATTATAGTGGTTCGACAATGCCTACGTCCACTCTTAAGGGAAGGGATTTCATTATGATGATAATGAAGATTACACACTGATGCGTGTTTTCTTTGCATGCAAAATTAATTTCCAAGTATTAAGGATATCAGTTGCAGCTTAAGCAAGCGACCAAGTTAAATATCGAACCAAAGGACGGTGTACTATTAATTTAATTATTTACTAAATTAATTAAGATAAGATGGCAATAAGATTGAGGTATGGAATTATTAACTACAAAACAATTAATTAAAATAACAAATAAAGAAAATAACATTGGAATAATACGAAAGTGTCTCAAGAATGGAGAATAGGTAGCTCTAGGGTAATCCAATTTTACTACTTAACTCCTTCTCAAGTGCAGGCCGACTCTGCCTTGTGGACTATGGACGCATCACTAAACCATGCAAATTTACTCTATAGACACAAGTAAATATGCGTGTAACACGTGTGAATAACCTCAGAGAAAAAGATATAATTTCACCCCCTTTCTAGGTACTATCAGCATGATGAGAGTGCAAATTCACGTATTATAGACTTCGATTCATGTGGAAAGAGGGTATGATTTTGTCTATTATTGAGATGAATCAGGTTATTTACGAAGAAGCCATGAATTGGAGGTTGGTAAGGTTGTTTTGAGCATATTTGTATAGAAAAATAGGTGTAGAAGACTCAAAATTGGAAGACACGATTTTTTAGGCAAGTTTCGAAGGCAGCTCGAGTTCAAGGCCGTGCTCGACCTCTATTGCTTTGGTCGAACAAGGAGGCCAAGTCGAGCAGATTGTGCAAATCCGTCTAGAGAGCTAGCTCGACTTGGAGGTGTTGCTCAATCATAATCATATTGGTCGAGCAGATGAGCAGAGGTCGAGTAGAATGTGAAAATCATACAGAGAGTTTGTTCGACTTGAAGGTGTTGCTCGATCAACATAGGTTTGGTCGAGCAGAATGTGCGAAATCGTCCAGTGAGCTTGCTCGAGTTCGAGGCCTTGCTCGACTTTGAAGGCATGGTCGAGCGGATGTTCGCTGTTGCTATTTATGGTAATTCTGGATGTCTTTTATCAAATTTGATGTGTGCTTCAAGAAAGGCCCATCCTAAGCCCATAAGGAGGTCCTATGAGTATAAAAGAAGAGTTTTCCTAGGAGAAAAGAACACACATCATTCATCATCCATCCACCACCGAAACCCTACCATCATCCGAAGGGGTCGCGAAGAGAGGTTCGTCTGGCACGTCAAGTAAGATCATACCAATCAACCATGATTGTTCCTAGATCAATCATGGGCTAGAACCACCCCGGTAGTTCTAGGGTTATGAAAGTTTTATGAGTTAATTGAATTTCCGTGTGTAAACTCCGTACAACACTATTTGTTGTTTATTCTATATAAGATTGTGCCTTTTCAATTCATACTCACAGCCGTTTTGTGCATCATTAACTGTTATGTAGAGTTTGAATACATCTCTTGGTTATTGATTGAATGCGTTCACCGCTGAGCAGGATTAATGTTATAATTCTAAGTGAAGGGATTCCGAAGTCTTATTAGAACTATCTTATATAGATACTTGTTAATTGAATCTTATTTGGGATAATAAGTAGGATTAAGAGTATAACTTTATAGTACCTAAAAAGGGAGATCAAATCTGGATAGAGTACTAAGTGCATGGGAAATAATTAATTATGATAGTACCTAGAAAGGGGGGTGAAGTATATCTCTTGCTCCGAGAATATTCACACGTGTCATATGCTTGTTTGCTTGTGTCTATAGAGTAAACTTGCATGGTTTAGTGATACGTCCATAAACCACAAGGCAGAGTCGGACATTAACACATGGAAATGAAATTAATAAGTAAAACCGGATGACCTGAAGAACTACTTAATTACTTACTTGAACACAACCGAATTTTCTTTATTGCTTGCTTATTTACTTTGCTATTTCAATTATATGTTATTTAGTCTCATAAACCAAATCCAATTTGCCAGCATAATCTTAGTTAATTAGAATATAATTAAATTGATAACCATCCGTCCCTTGGGTTCGATAATCACTTGGTTGTCTATCGAAACTACAATTGATATCCTTTATACTTGGGGATAATTTTATGTGTTGAGAAAATGCTCATCAAGTTCTTGGCGCCGTTGCCGGGGATGACATAGATTGTTAGTTATTATTTCTAGTTAAATTGAGATTATTATTCTTATCTTTGATTTCTAACTCTTATTTTTCTTAGGTGTATGCTCACTAGATCAAAGACAGATGAATTGGCGTCGTATAATCCAGAGATCGGAGCATCGTCGAAGAAGAAAAAGAAGAAGAATAAGAACAAGAAAGTAGACCCAACTGAAGCTCTTGGTTTAGGAGTTGAAGTTGACGTGCTGAATTCGCAAACGATTGAAGCTACAACCGAAGATAATTTGGAAGTAGAGACAGTCAACATGGCAGCGAATCCTGATACACTTGCCATCTATAAAGTCTTTAAGAACAACAGAGGGGGCAATGCTGGGTTGTTACGAGCAAGATGGACTGGAGCCGATTTCGATTTACACCCTGCTCTTATCACCATGATTGAAAGAAGTCCCTTCTCTGGGGGAACCTTTGAAGATCTTCAGCAAAATCTAAATAAGTTCCTTGGGTATGCAAATACACAAAAAGATGCAGGAGCTCATGAGGATGCGAGGAAGATCATATTGTTTAAGTTCTCGCTGAATGAAAAGGCAAGGGATT
The DNA here is from genome assembly GCA_023678885.1 of Pogostemon cablin. Taxonomy (NCBI): domain Eukaryota; kingdom Viridiplantae; phylum Streptophyta; class Magnoliopsida; order Lamiales; family Lamiaceae; genus Pogostemon; species Pogostemon cablin. The sequence continues at coordinate 7,449,363 of CM043008.1, read as the reverse complement.
GGTACGGTAATCTTGATGCTGCAGAATGTGATAAATGGGAGAAGTTGAAAGTGAAATTCTTGGAGCGATACATGCCACCTTCAAAGGTATTCAAGATGAAGCAAGAAATCAATCAATTTTCTATCCATGGCAATGAGAAGTTTCATGAAGCTTGGGACAGGTTCAAGGACATGCTTCGTAAGTATCCACAGCATGGGCTATCTAAGGCTCAATATATTAGTATATTCTACAATGGGTTGGATTATGATTCTCGAGTGTTACTTGATGCTTCTTCGAATAGAGCATTGCTTACGAAGTCACCCATTGAGGTCGAGAAGCTTTTCGAGGATATTTTGATAAATTCAAGGGATTGGCCGACTGATAGAGTGAGAGGCACTTATGTCCTTGGTAAAGTAGCACAAGTTGAGCATACTATAGTGAAGTCGGGAAGAGATGATGAGATCGTCTCTAGCTTGGCTAATATTAGTAAGTTACTTGAGTCTCAGCAGAAGTAGATCACTGATTTATCTCAGAGAGTACCAATGATGCAGCAGGATGGTGGCTATGAAGGAGCTAGCCAAGAGGAGATCAAGGAGGCAAACTACGCCATGGGTCAAAGTATTCAAGGAACTAGGTACTCGAATCAAGAAAATCGAAATTATCAGGGAAATTACAACAACCGTGGTCCCCCGGGTAATTATCAACAACCAAGGAGGCCGGAGTTTTCATGGAGCAATCCGAATAATGCGATGCAGCCTCCTATCGGTGTTGATCCGGGAGCAAAGGTAGAAGAAGGAAAGCCTGGCTTTGAGGATACGGTGAACAGGTACATAGCGAGGAATGATGCAAGAGTAGACCGTCTTGAGGCTAAGTTAGAAAAGAAGATTGATGATAATCATAAGGAATTGTCTGCACAAGTGAAAGACCTTACGTTGTTGATGAGGGAGATGGCTGGAAATGTAAACAAATTGACTCAAACTATTGAGAAGGGGAAGTTTCCATCTCAAAGTATTGAGAATCCAAAGTCGTGACATGCCATCACACTGAGGTCGGGAACGCAATATGAAGGTTCGATGATGCCGACAAGTGAAACTGAAGTGAGCAGAGATGTTGTTCGACCAGACTGGATTTGCTCGACCAGACCATCTGGTCGCAACTTCCGAAGAAATAGAATTACGATACTCTATTTTCTGACCAGCCGTTTGACTTGCGCAACACCATTCGACCAGATTATCTTGGTCGAGCAGAGGTCGAACATCACTTCCAAGAACAGAGTACGCGATCAGCTAATCTGTTCGACCAAAACCAACTTGCTCGACCAAACTATTTTGGTCGAGCAGAGGTCGAGCAACACAGTTCAGAGTCCGATTCAATACCAAATGCGACACCTGTTGATCAGAATACTCCAGCTACATCTCTAGAGTAGAATACCGAGCTTACAGTAGTGGAAAAGAAGTGGGAAAGAGCCAAGAGATTGAGAGCCGAGAAAGATAAAGCGGAGAAGGTTGAACGTGATAAATGGGGGATTCCCAAAACAAAGATACCTCCACCGTTTCCTTTCAAGCTTGTCAAAAAGGGATTGGAAGATAAGTTCAAGAGGTTTTCAGATATCATAAACAAGATAAGTTTGAACATTCCTTTCTCTGAAGCGATCTTGGAGATATCGTATTATGCCCGTTTTCTAAAGGATATACTATTGAAGAAGAGAAGCTTGAACGGAATTGAAACGGTGAACCTATCAAAGAATTGCAGCTCAATCATACAAAGGAAGCTGCCAGCTAAGTTAAAAGATCCGGGAAGCTTCACTATCTTATGTGAAATTGGACAAGGGCCGGCACAACGAGCCTTGTGCGATATTCGGGCAAGTATCAATTTGATGCCATTGTCTATCTTTAAACGGCTTGGTTTGGGGAGTTAACTCCCACATCAGTGGCTTTACAACTAGCTGATAGGTCTATAACATTTCCGAAGGGTGTGATTGAAAATGTTCTTGTCAAAGTAGAGAAGCTCGTATTTCCTGTGGACTTCCTTGTGCTTGAGATGGAAGATGACAAGGATAATGTCCCTCTTATCTTGGGGAGACCTTTCCTTGCTACTGCGGGAGCTTTGATTGATGTGCAGAAGGGTGAGCTACGGCTGAGGATGGATAAAGAAGAGGTTTTGTTTAACCTCGACAAAGCAATGAAGATGCCGATGGAGATGCAGTGTCATAGTATTGATGTGGTGGAGAAGACTGTTAATGAAGACATGTCCCTGATTTTCTCTAAGGATCCTCTTGAGACATACTTGATGGAATCTCTTACTTTTCCCATTAAGGAGCTAGATGAACTCTCCAACGAGGTATGAATTAATTTACTTGAAAATTTTCCTGCTTTGGGTGATGACAAGTATGAATCGTAAAAGGCAAACATTGAAGAGGTCAAGTGGACTAGGAAGTACTTTCCTTTAGACAGAGAGAGTGCACCTTAAGAAGAAAAGAAAGAGGAGTTCAAACCGCTACTAGAACACTTGAAATATGCTTATCGTGGAGACAATGGAAAGTATCCGGTAATTGTATCTTCTTCTCTTGATGATGATCAACTTGAGGAATTATTAGACGTGCTTAGGAAGTATAAGTCTGTGATTGGTTGGTCTCTTGATGATTTAAAAGATATTAGTCCTTCATATTATATGCATAAAATAAGATTGTTAGATTAGGCCAAGAGTAGCATTCAGAATCAGCTGAGGGTGAATCTCGCTATTCAAGAAGTGATTAGGAAGCAAATCCTAACGTGGCTAGATGCTGGGATTATATATCCCATTAGTGATAGTCCCCATGTGAGTCCATTGCATGTTGTAGCTAAGAAGGGGGTCATGACTATAGTGAAAGCCAAAGATGGTGAGAGTTTAGCCACTAGGATTCTTACAGGATGACGTGTGTGTATGGATTATAGAAAACTGAATGAAAATACATGCAAAGACCACTTTCCCCTTCTTTTCATGGATCAAATGCTTGATCGTCTAGCATGGTATGAGTATTATTGTTTCTTGGATGGGTACTCGAGTTATAATCAAATCATGATTGCACCCGAGGATCAAGAAAAGACTATTTTCACTTGCCCATATGGAACTTTTGCTTTTAGAAAGATGCCTTTTGGATTATGTAATGCGTCTGCTACCTTTCAGTGTTGCATGATGGCCATATTTGATGGGTTGATAGAAAAGATCATGGAGGTGTTTATGGATGATTTTTCTGTATTTGGTTCCTCCTTTGATGTTTGTTTGTCTAACCTTGCTACTGTTTTGAAGTGATGCCAAGAAACTAATCTTGTCTTGAATTGGGAGAAGTGTCACTTTATTGTAAGAGATGAGATTGTTCTTAGCCATCATATTTCGGCCAAGGTATTGCAGGTGGATAGAGCAAAGATGGTGGCAATCGAGAAGCTTCCACCGCCTACTAATAAAAAGGGAGTGCGGTCCTTCCTTGGATACGCCAGTTTTTATAGAAGATTCATAAATGACTTCTCGAAATACTCCAAGCCCTTATCTCATTTACTTGAAAATGATGTTCCTTTTGTTTTTGATGAAAAATGTCTAACAGCTTTTCAGGTTTTGAAAGAAGCGCTTATTACTGCACCTATCTTGATCACATCGGATTAGACTCAGCCGTTTGTACTCATGTGTGATGCAAGTGATTTAGCACTTAGAGTGGTGCTTGGGAAGTTGAGGGAAAAGAAGTTCTACGTCATTTACTATGCGAGTAAGACTTTTGATGCTGCACAAAAGAACTACACGATGACTGAAAAGGAGTTTCTATCTGTGGTGTACGCATTCAATAAGTTTCGATAGTGTTTGGTTGGCATGAAGACTATAGTGTACATGGATCACTCTGCGATTCGATACTTGATGGAGAAGAAGGAAACAAAGCCAAGGATCATTAGATGGATCCTCCTTTTGCAGGAGTTCGATATGGAGATCCGAGATAAGAAAGGTACAGAAAACGTTTTGGTGGATCACCTATCAAGGTTGGAGACAAGGGAGCATTTTAATGATTCTTTCTAGTACATAGAAGAGATGTTTCCAGATGAGAAGATCATGGCAGTGTTTGTTGAAGGGACAGAAAGAGCATGTGTGGTGGCTGCCCAAGGATGGATCCATGGTATGTGGACTATGTGAATTACATTGCCGTAGGAGAAATTCTGAGAGATCTCAACCGATATCAACTTGCAAAATTCAAGCGGGATGTTGAGACATTTATATGGTATGATCTATTTGTTTACAAAATATGTACGGATTCCATTGTCCGTATGTGTGTGCCTGAGATAGAGATGGAGAATGTTCTTGATTTTTGCCATTCACAACCTAATGGGGGACACTTCGGAGCTCAAAAGACTGCAGCGAAGGTACTTCAATCTGCTCTTTATTGGCCTACCTTGTTTAAAGATTGTGAAACCTATGTGGCGACATGCGATAGATGTTAAAGGATATGGAACATAAGTAGGAGGAATGAGATGCCATTTCAGCCGAGCATTATTGTTGAGATCTTCGATGTATGGGGGATTGATTTTATGGGGCCTTTTCCCCCATCTAATGGATTTCTCTACATCCTTTTAGTAATGGATTATGTTTCTAAATGGGTGGAATCCATTCCCACTCGTGTGAATGATTCAAGAACTATGTTATCTTTCTTAAAGAAATATATCTTTGCCCGCTATGGAGTCCTAGAGCACTAGTGAGTGATGGAGGGTCTCACTTCGTCAATAAGCTTCTTGAAAAGGTGCTTAAGGATTATGGAGTCAATCATAGGGTTACTACACCCTATCACCCTCAAGCGAATGGGCAAGATGAAGTCTCCAACCGACAAGTGAAGCAGATTTTGGAGAAGGTAGTCGGAACCAATAGGAAGGATTGGGTTATGAAGCTTGATGATGTTTTGTGGGGGTTCCGGACTGCTTATAAGACGGTGTTAGATATGTCACCGTATCAAATTATCTATGGGAAGTCGTACCACTTACCCGTAGAGATTCAGCACAAAACTTTTTGGGCATTGAGGAGTTTGAACTTGTCTTTAAAGGATCAAAAGGAGTTGAGGATGACTCATATTAATCAATTGGATGAGTTCAAAAATCGAGCTTACAAGAACTCGGAGGTTTTTTAGGAGAGAATGAAGAAATGGCATGATTCAAAGATTTCATACAAGGAGTTCAAGCAAGGTGATGAGGTATTACTTTTTAACTCTCGCTTGAAGCTCTTCGCAGGGAAATTGAAATCGAAGTGGACGGGGCCGTTCATTATCCATAAAGCCTGCAGAGGGGGGAGTTTCGAGTTGATGGACAAAGATGGAGATATCATAATGGCAAATGGGCATCGTTTGAAGCATTATAAGTCGCCGGATGATGCTTGTGTCATCTTTGAGGATACCTTGCACTAGAGTGGTACCAACGTGACTCTCCAACGTTAAACATGAGCGTCTGTTGGGGGCTTTCCCTCCCATTTTATTACTTTAATTTCATTAGTGTGAGTGAGAAATTTTTATATTTGACGTGCTTATTATTCGAAAATTACATCTCTTTGCAAACTTAGTTTTTACTATAGTTTCTACTGTTTGGGAGGGTGTGATGTACTTACCTCATTATAGCGCGGAGAATATGATCTTTTCTTTGTAACGTTTGCTAGGGAGTTATTTTTTGCGGTATATTAAAACTTTAGCCAGTTTTGATGCGTCGATTTTTTGCAATTTTTCTAGTGTTTAGTAGTGATTGATTTTTTTAGTGTCATATGCGGAGTTACACATGATTTTATGGTTTTAAGAGGCTCTCTAGCTCTAATTTTTGGATATCTTGATACTTGATGTTGTCCTAGAGTTGAATGTTGTAGGGAAATACGAGAAGGGTATGAAGTTTAGGAAGTTCGAGAGGTTGTTCGACTTTCAGGAGTTGTTCGACCATGCTAATTGATCGAGCAATGGTCGAACGAAATGCATAATTCTTCTAGAAAGGTTATTCGATTTGAACCTTGTAGCTCGACCAAGATGTTGTAGTCGAGCAACGGTCGAACAAAGTGAACAAAACTTATAGGGACTTTGTTCGACTAAACATAGGTTGTTCGACCAAGACTTGAAAGTTGAGCAATGGTCGAGCAAATTGCGCGAAACTTGCAGTAGAGTTGCTCAACCAAGTGGTGTTTGCTTGACTTTTCCAGTGAAGTCGAGCAGAGATCGAGCAAAATGTGAAATATGTCAAGCAGGGTTGCTCGACTTCGACCGTGTTGTTCGACCAATATCTGAAAATCGAACTGAGGTCGAGCAAGTCAGGGCAAAACAGAGACCAATTTTTATATGTAGCCTGAATTCAAACCCTTATTCGACTTGTATATACAAGACGAGCTACGGTCGAATAGGTAAAATTTCATTTCGTTCGACACACACATCCATCACCCTTTCTCGAGCACCACCATAACTGTAAGTTCTTCCTGCCAATCTATTTCCTACACTTTAATCCTCCATTCCACACACTTTCACATCCGAATTCGAGTGTTCTCAAGTCCGATTTAGGGCTAGATTCGAATTTTTAGGGGTTGTTTCGTTGTCTTCACCACACGAACACCATGACAAGCAAAGGTATGTTTTCTCCTCACTTTATACTCGTGGATTGTGTTGATAATGCTTAGTGAAGAATGGGTGAGTGGATTCATGCTAGTCTTGGGTAGATTTGTTATTGAATTGTTGAAGTTCCTATTCGAAATTGCATTTGAAATTTTCATGAATTGTTCTATGTTGCATTGTGGAATTTTTGTGAAATTGATATTGTATGAAGCATGGGCTTTGGTTTAATTTTGAATTATAAATATGGGCTTGTTGAATTTGTGTATTGTTGTAATGCAATTGAGGGAGGAATGTGAACATGTTTAAAGTGTTGAGTTGGTGAAATTTTGTGTGGAATTGATAGGATGGTTAGTATGGAATAGTGTTAGATTAATTTGATCTTGAAATTTTTGATTGAAAGTGTTGGTTTAGAGTTCAATTGTGATTGATAAACACTTGAAATTGAGTTGAATTGGATACACGAATTTGAAGTCTTGAGTAGGATTCATGTTAGACTTAGGCTTAGTATTTGTTTATCTCTTTTGGTTGTGCATTGAACTATGACTTTGTAGGAAAAGAGATTGCCTCTTCTTCGAAGAGGAAGGGAAATAAGTCACCCCCGTTGAGAGAGATTGTCAAGAAGATAGGTAGAAGAAGGCCAGCGGATTTTGGGATTAAGATTGGAGATTGAAAAGAGAAAAAGGAGTTTTGGAATGCAATATCTCAAAAGATAAGAAGGGTTAGGTATCAAGATGATCGTGCCATGACGGACATGCACATTATCAACGACATTCGTTGAATGTTTAACCTAGTGGGCATCATGAGGTTCATGGAGATGAAGAGGGAGACGTACTTTCACATTACTGCAGAGGTCTTATGCACGCTGAGAGTTGAGCGTGGTGACAGATACCTTACATATGGTATTCGGATGCAAATAGGTGGACAGGAGCAGACTATGTGGGCTCGAGAGTTTAATGAGATAATTGGCTGTGAGAACGTGGTTGGAACGAAGAGTGATGAGTTCAAACCCGATGATTTCTGGAGAGCTATTACGGGGAGGAATGAGAACTATAATTCGAATGCATCCAAGGTTGCTTTCATTCGCAACCCCGTGATTGCTTACATGGATTGGATTTTGGGGAACACGTTGTTTGCAAGGTTCGAAGGAAGCTGTATTCCGAGAGGGGAGCTCTATGTATTATGGTGTATGCTCAATGGAGTTCGCTTCAATGTGGCAGCCTACTTTTTCCATCAGCTTTACAAGTTCACAACGCATGGATATCAGAGAGTAAACATCGGAGGGCTGATCACCATTATAGCGGAGTATTATAGGATTGACTTGAGTAGGTACAATCTTATTCGAGGTGATCCGGACTTGATCTTGACATCATGTGTGAGGATGGGGCTGATTGAGAGAGTAGATGATACTTGGATGTTCATCAGAGGGAAGGAGCCTCGAACACTTCAATTTCCATTCGTGATAGCTGATCTTACCACTGTGAGGAACAACAATAACTTATTGATGAATACTACGGAGCACACAGTGATCTCGGAGACTTGCTTGGGAAGATGAAATTGGAGATTGCTAGCTGAGTTGTGTGAGCATGGAATCGGCTTAGATGAGGACATGATTTTGATCGGAGATCCGGCTGATTTCAAAGAGGAGGAGCCACAACCACCACCTGTTTTAATTATCATGAGGATATGCCTCCGGTGCAGCCTTAACAGCCACTTGAGCAGGAGTTTTTCGAGCCACCACCACAGCTGCAGCCGCAGCAAAATTATTGGGTGGCCCAGGATCAATTTTATCGGGAGCAATTCTGATTGATGCATGAGCACTTCGCCACACTTAACGCGAACCAGCAAGAAACAAACCGGCAGCTGGTGCTTACGAATACCAACTACGCCACACTTAATGCATGCTATGATACGATGGATGGTCGATTGAGGCAGTTGCAAGACCGTGAGCGCTTGATGGCTCGGAATATCAGTAATCTCCATAGGGAATTTGATCATTGGCATGAAGAGATGAGTGATGAGGATGATGATGCTCCGGAGGAGTAGAGTTACCAGGTCTTTAATTTTTCTGATTCTTCTCATCCTCATTCTCTTTTACACTTTACAGGTGGAGATTGTTGTGGGTTAGTGTTTGATTCATGTGTGAGTGGCATGTAATGATAATAATGATGATGGAGGATGGTACATGGATGTGTTTTGGAATTATTCGGTGATGAGGATTATTCATGTTATACATGTGTCTTATTTTGATGCATGTTGATTTGTTGATGACTAGAATGTTCTATTCTTACTTGTAGTTCATATGAAATTGATATTGATTGCATGCTTTGAATAGTGCTTAGGATTCTATTAACCATGTTAGGATTTGAGCCTTGTTGATCATGCTATATGCATGATAGTTTATTCTTGAAAGTTGTTTGTATACTCGTATTCTAGAACTTGACTTGGAGTCTTGTATGAAATCTATAATTGATACATGCTAGGAAATGATCTTAGGCCATTATTGCTAATTAAGTTACTTAGCCAAATTAATTCTACATTATTATATGATTATCATTGGAAGTCCTTTTTGAGCCTTTAAGCTTTTTCTTTGGCAAGCCTTGATAATGAGCCATTTACCTTTTAAGCCTTGAACACCTTTTACTAGTAAAGAGTGGAGGTAGATGTATGCTCTATGAAGTTTTGAAGAGGAATAGAAGGAGAGATTTGGTGAAATCAGAATCGTGAGACAAGAGGTTAAATCTTGCGAGGGATAGTGTCTGAAACCGGTATTCCGAATACTAGAGAGGGTAGTGCCCGAAACTGGTACCCTTATACTTGTAGAACACCGGAATTGGTATTTTACTGCGAAAAAGAGGTTGATCTAAGTAAAGATGGAAGAATGGCGTATGAACGTGACCGTTAAGAGGGCGAAGAAGTGAAGAATGGAGCAATTAAAAAGCAATATACCAAGGTAATTCTTTACTAGAAGAGTTAATCACTTATCTATATTCTTCCACCTTTACCAAAGAGCCAACATTACAACCTTAAAGCAAGTCCTTTGTGATCCTAGAGTTGAGTCGATTATAGATGGATTTTGATACCTTTGTCAAGCTTATGATTACGCGAGTATATGAATTGAATTTTAGTGTATATATTAACCCGATAAGTGTACATCTTTTATACTAGAGAGGGAGAGAATAAATATTTACCCGTGAGCCAGATGACTTAGCACTCATAGAAGTTTTGTGATTGATTGATGTTTTGCGTGAATGAAAGGTATGATGGTTGCATGTTTTGAGTTGATATAATTACATGTGTTAGGATAGGTTGTACTTGATCTCGTGATTACACTCTCTATTTTATTTTGATTGTCGTTGCCTCGGGACGAGCAACATGTAAGTTTGGAGGTTTGATGAGAGTGCAAACTCACATATTATAGACTCCGATTCGTGTGGAAAGAGGGTATGATTTGGTCTATTATTGAGATGAATCAGGTTGTTTATGGAGAAGCCATGAATTAGAGGCTGGTAAGATTATTTTGAGCATATTTGTATAGGAAAACAGGTGTAGAAGGCTCAGAATTGGAAGACATGATTTTTGAGGCAAGTTTCGAAGGCAGCTTGAGTTCAAGGCCGTGTTCGACCTCTATTGCTTTAGTGGAACAAGGAGGCCAAGTCGAGCAGATTGTGCAAATCCATCCAGAGAGCTAGCTTGACTTGGAGGTGCTGCCCGATCATAATCATCTTGGTCCAGCAGATGAGTAGAGGTCGAGGAAAATGTGAATAATATAGAGAGTTTGTTCGACTTGAAGGTATTGCTCGATCAACATTGGTTTGGTCGAGCAGAATGTGCGAAATCATCCAGTGAGCTTGCTCGACCAGTTGCTCGAGTTCGTGGCCTTTTTCAACTTTCAAAGCATGGTCGAGCGGATGTTCACTGCTGCTATTTATGGTAATTCAGGATGTCTTTTACCAAATTTGACGTGTGCTTCAAGCAAAGGCCCATCCTAAGCCCATAAGGAGGTCTTATGAGTATAAAAGAAGAGTTTTCGTAGGAGAAAAGAACACACATCATTCATCATCCATCCACCACTGAAACCCTACTATCATCTGAAGGGGTCATGAAGAGAGGTTCGTCTGGCGCGTCAAGTAAGATCATACCAATCAACCATAATTGTTCCTAGATTAATCATGGGCTAGAACCACTCCGGTAGTTCTAGGGTTATGAAAGTTTTATTAGTTAATTGAATTTCCATGTGTAAACTCCGTACAACACTACTTGTGGTTTATTCTATATAAGATTGCACCTTTTCAATTCATACTCACGGTCGTTTTATGCATCATTAACTGTTATGTATAGTCTAAATACATCTCTTGGTTATTTATTGAGTGCATTCATCACTGAGCAGGATTACATGTTATAATTCTAAGTGAAGGGATTCCGAAGTCTTATTAGAACTATCTTATATAGATACTTGTTAATTGAATCTTATTCGGGATAATAAGTAGGATAAAGAGTATAACTTTATAGTATCTAAAAAGGGAGATCAAATCGGATTATAGTACTAAGTGCACGGGAAATAATTGATTATGATAGTACCTAGAAAGGGGGGTGAAGTATATCCCTTGCTCTGAGGATATTCACACGTGTCATACGCTTATTTGCTTGTGTCTATAGTGTAAACTTGCATGGTTTAGTGATGCGTCCATAAACCACAAGGCAGTGTTGGACATCAATACATGAAAAGGAAATTAATAAATAAAACCGGATGACCTGAAGAACTACTTAATTACTTACTTGATCACAACTGAATTGTCTCTATTGCTTGCTTATTTACTTTGCTATTTCAATTATATATTATTAGTCTCGTAACCAAACCAAATCCAATTTGCCAACATAATATTAGTTAATTAGAATATAATTAAATTGATAATCATCCGTCCCTTGGGTTCGATAATCACTTGGTTGCCTATCGAAACTACAATTGATATCCTTTATACTTGGGGATAATTTTGTGTGTTGAGAAAGCGCTCATCACAGCATCAATTATTTTTCACGTCTGTAATCTAACACGATATGATCTCCCTTTATAGGTACTATAAAATTACATTCTTTATCTTGCTTACTAACCCGAATTTAATTCAATTAATAAACATTCATATATGACAATTCTAACGAAGTTTTGGAGTCCCCTCACTTAGAATCATAATATGGAATCATGTTTAGCAATAAATGCACTCAATCAACAACCAAGATATATATTCAGACTCTATATAACAGTAGAAGATGCACAATACGACTCTAAATATAGATTAAAAATGCATAGTCATATATAAAATAAATCCACAAATAGTGTTGTACGAAAGACACATAAGAGAGTTTAATTATTTCATAAAACCTTCAAAACCCATGACTACCAAAATAGTTCTAGCCCATGATGTTGCGAAGAAAAATCATGGGGGTTAGATAGATCTTACCCATATGTCTGGAAAATACAAGATAAATTAAAAAATGAATAAAATCCTAGATGTGGGCGTCGTCGCGTCCTTCTCCATCTTTAATTCTCTTCTTGGTTCTCCTCTTTATTCAACAGATGAAGCTTAAAAGTGATAGATGGATGGAGCAAATGATGTGAATAAAGGTTGGGGGTGATCCCCCCTTGTGGGATGTAGGATTATTGTGTTGCGGTTCTCTTCCTTGGTGTGATCTGCATTACCTTTTATACTTGTAAGCTCTCCTTATGGACCTTGGATGGACTTTTTCTTGGAAAACACGAAAATACATGCTACTGGAGGTACGGAATTACCCAAAATAGGATTCTGTGTCCCCGCTCGACCAGAATGGTCTTGGTCGAGCGGGATTGGCTTTGGTCGAGCTGTGTTCGAGCGGCATACCTGTGCGTGGATCCAAAAATTTAATGCCACTCGACCATCGCTCCACCAAAATGTCTAGGTCGAGCAGTATTTCTTCAGGTCGAGTGGGGTTGTGCAGCCTGACCATTTCATGCATAACTTCAACATCCAAGCTCCGATTTAATTGATTCTTGCACTCACGTTATCCTCTCTTCCTTGGATTTCTATACATATAAAGAACTCACAGAAAATCTAACATTTAAATATGTAACAAGTCATGCAAAGTGGAACAGTTGTGCTAAGTAGGAGCAGCTTGCGCGACGTCACCATTTTGATCATTTACTTTCTCGTTTAGACTCCGATTGAGGTGTTCCTTATGCCATAACAATTATCTCTTCTGTGGCTTTTCAAACATGTATCACACTTCTAATTTTGAGCTCTACACAAATACAGAAAAATTACACAAGTTAGACATGCGTTTCAGAGCATCCTTGCACAAATTACACATTTTCTCCAACTTTGCACTTTTGATCCCTTTTCTATCTAAAACACAATAAAACACCTCAGGAATACCTTTTTATCACATATATTGAACATAACATATTTGTGCTAATATATGACAACTATTCTCATAAAAAGGTGTTAAATTGGACACTAAAACACGCTTATTTTCACTCTCATCAATCCCCCAAACTTACCTATTGCTCGTCCCGAGGCAACAAAATAAAATAAAAAGAAAGAGAGTAAAAAATTAGTGGGAAAATAAGGACTTTGACAAATACCACATTCAAAATACAATTGTCCTCAACTTAGGTCATGCAACTCTCATTACATATAATAATCAATTCATAGCATACATGATAAGACAATCACCACCAATTCAAATGCTCCACTGACATGTTCTCACGGGAAGTATATATACTCGCACTCAAGTGTAAAAGATGTACACTTATAGGTTAAGGTATTTACGCTCAAATTCAATTCAAGTGCCTGCATAATCATAAGCTTGCCAATTGTCTCAACTCTCCTTTTACTTGTAGCTAGCAAATCATGGATCAAAAATGTATTTTATTTGGTTGTAATGTAGGCTCTTTGGTAAAGATAAGAAATTTATGGATAAGTGACTCAAAACTTGGATCAATCAAGCTGCAGTCTTTCTTGATCTTTCATTCTTCCTCATCACTTTCTATTCAAGCACAACATTCTTATCAAAGTTTCCCATCTTTCTCCTTCAAACACAACATATTTTTTTCCAATTTTTCTAACTCTTTAACTCCATCATTCTCCTTTTCTTCAATTGTTTTTTCTCTTTTTATTTTTCGAGGTACCAATTTTGGGCATTACCTCTTACATCCTCCATACAGTACTAGATTTAAGTACTACCCTAAGGTGTTTGTTTCCATGGAGTACTAGATTTGAGCACTACTCCATGAATTTTTCTTTTCATCCTTAAGACTCTTCTTTCATCACCCCTCAAATTACCACTCTCTTCAATTAAAATTTATTGGCTATTAAAAGAATGGATTTAAAAAGGCTCAAATGGGCTAACACTGGATTTAATGAATTTAGGTAAAGTATATGGGAAAAGATGGGCTACATAAATCAAAGATGGCCTAATACCATTTCCATAATCTGTTAGACTAATCTTGAATATTCAAGGAGACTCAATGCAAGTTCTAGAATACACACACAAGAATGATTCTCACCAGAAAAGAATTATCATGTGATTATGTAACATGATCAACAAGATTCAAAATATCACATGGGTTTTAACGAGTAACAGAGCACCATTCATGGTAAGTAATATCTCACAAATACACATAAAACTTCATACCATAATATAACTCAAGTACACTTCCTACATCAATTTCAAGAGCATATGAATTTTAGGCACAATTTAAACAATACAAGCTCACATGGATCACAAAACCAAGATCTCAATCCTTCCATTCCTAATAATTAAAAGAACACATAAAAACTAGAGGGCACCTAATTTTTCTTCAACGTATGCACGAGCTTTTCGAGTTGTTTAACTCGGTCGGGTCAAAGCTTCAGTGTAGAACTCATCTTTCCCTCTAGTTACTTTTTTCTATCATCAAAACTCAAACACACTTCATCATCATAGGATTCATCAATAGTAAAATAAGAAACACTGGAAAAATCAACAAGACGAAAAATTAAAACTCAACCACTAACACTAGGACACACATAAATCAACACTCTAAACATTAGATAAGTTGCAAAAAAATCGACATACCAACACCGGTTAAAATATTAATATGCCACAAAAAATCAACCCCCTAATAAACAAACAACCAACGAAAGGAAAATTATACCCTTAGTGCTCATAAGATGAGGTAAGTACATCACCCCCCAAACTTAGTAAAAACGTAAACCGAAACTAAGTTTGAAAAGAGATGTAATTGACAAAATGTGAGCACCTCAAATATAATAACTCCTCACTCAAAAAAAAGAAGCACAAAAGCAATAAAACAGAAGGGAATACCCCCAACAAGTGCTTATATATAACGTTGGAGAGTCACTACGGTATTCCACTCAATTTCAGAATCATCTGTCCTATTAAAATCAAGATTAAACAAGTTAGAAATCAGATTTATGCTCTTACATGATTGAGTCTCCATGAGCATCTTCATTGTTTGATTGTTCGACTCAAACGGCTGGTTGAATGGACCTATAGGGCTTAACTGCACAGTCTCATAGTTTCAAGCATAACTTTCGCATTCGAGCTCTGATTGAGGTGATTCTTATGCAAAAACAATCCTCTCTTCCATGGCTTTCCATTCCACTATCTTAGGAACTGGTTCAACCAGGGCATTGGTCTAACCGAGATCAAACCAGCCATCAGCGATCTCCAGAACGTTCCTAGGTGCTTAGTTTGATTTGTTAGAGGTGGTTCGACCAAGGCCTTGGTCAAACCAGGGTCGAACTGGCTCCCTGAAGCTTTCGAATCCGCTGTTGGCATCATCGGAAATATTTTTCCGAATCCTGACAGAGATGCATATATAGTGGTCGCACACACCATTAGTATCTTATTAATTTTGGGGAAAACACTTTTCATGATTATGCATGGTATGAACCAGGGCAATTAAATATGCATCATAAACCATTTACGACAACAATATCAACATTTAGTCACAAATAAAACAACAACTTAACTTCAATTCACACAATTCCACTTCTGGAATAACAACTTCACCTTAATCACATAAATCTATTTATCGAATAACCACTTCACCTTGGATCACACAGATCCCTTTTTGGAATATCAACTTCATCTCGAATCACACAGATCCTTATAACTAATATATTCTCTAATCACACAGATATATTTTCAATAGTTTCCAATCACACAGATTTATATAGGACAATGATATTATTTCAAATCACATAAATCCACAACTTGTATAACCAATTAATCCCAAATAATTCATAACGCAATTAAACTAATCACAAATAATTCATGATATAATTATCACATAATAATCACAAATAATTCACACATAACATGTTTATGCATTGTAGTTGGACTTCTACTTACCTGGACTTCGATAATAGTAACACTATAGACCCGTGAAGAACTGTAACTAATTCCTTCCTTCCCATTTCGGTACGCTCTCTCCTTCTCTCTTCCGTTCTCTTTCTCTCTCTCCTTTCCTATCCCCCCTCTCTCTCTCTTCTTCCTTTTTTTTCCGTTGAAGTCCTTTCTGCTGCTAACCCCAAATGGGTTATGCAATATATATAGGTATTTGATCGACCTAATCTAATCCTATCTTCTCTTTTTTTTCTTTTTTTTTAAAATTTAAACACATGGTCGAAGTATGCTTGTGTGTAACATGAGGAAAAGACACGTAGTTGGTAAGTCATTCTAATAATAATGTGAATATCAAATTGGCCATGTATCACTTATTGTATATTATTATTATTATTATTATCCATTACGAATATACGTGCACTACTTAATAACTAAGATATAATACATATATAAATTAATAAACATACGTGTACAATTTCTTACCACTATTATTATTACGAGAACACGAGTGATACTTAATAAATAAAAATAATTATATATTTATACACATAATGTAATTTAATTATATAATCAAATTAATGCACGTAAATATTTATGCACACATATATTCACATATGTCACCATTTTTATCATGGGTGTTTCAAATAAAATGTAAAGATAAATAAATGTAGAAACAATTGTCACATAATTGCCACATTATTATCATATAATTGCCACATAATTAAAAATGCACATAACACAAATTAAATTATATTGGCACATGAGTAGTGAGAAGCTCGGGTATCACAAATTGGCTACAACTGTAGGCCAGATGCAGGCTCAAAACAGTGGAAAGTTACCTTCACAAACGGATGTTAATCCAAAGAATGTGAGCGCTATAACACTGCAAAGTGAAAAACAGTTGGATGAGGTTGTACCGCCCAAAAAACCTAACCAAGACGTAGAAAAAGATAATGTAGAACCTGCTGGAAT
Source organism: Pogostemon cablin (assembly GCA_023678885.1). Lineage (NCBI taxonomy): Eukaryota > Viridiplantae > Streptophyta > Magnoliopsida > Lamiales > Lamiaceae > Pogostemon > Pogostemon cablin. The sequence goes on along the minus strand of CM043008.1, from coordinate 7,432,445 downwards.
AGTGGAGGATCAGACTGATCAGTTTGGGGTAAAAAATCTTATGTGCAGAAACGTGACACTGACACTGAACCCTTCAGTGTCAGAACGTTCAAAAAAATCAATTTAAAATTTCTGACCCTATTCCATTTAATATAACCATTTGTCTATTCCAAGCAGGATGAGGAATCCGGACACCACTGAAAAGGATAAACAAATACTTGAGGTGTTTCGGAAAGTGGTGATCAATTTACCTCTCGTTGAGGCGATTAAGCAGATTCCGAGATACGCCAAGTTCTTGAAGGAGTTGTGCACCAACAAAAAAGAAATTGAAAGGAGATGAAAAAGTGGTGATAGGAGAAAATGTTTCAGCTATCTTCCATCAAATGTTACCTCAGAAGTGCAAGGATCCTGGCATGTTTGTGGTTCCTTATAAGATCGGGAATTTTAAGGTGGAAAGAGTCATGTTAAACCTTGGAGCTTCCATTAATATGATGCCACGATCAGTGTTTGAAAAGCTGGGTGTGGGAGAGTTAAAAAAGACTGGAGTTGTCATCCAACTTGCTAATCGAAGCCAGGGATACCCAGATGGAGACATTGAGGATGTTCTTATTCAGGTAGACAAACTCGTATTCCCTGTTGATTTTTATGTGTTAGAAATGAATGAACACCCATCAAATTCTACTCTAATTTTGTTAGGGAGACCGTTCCTCAACATTTCATGCACTAAGATAGATGTGAGTGAAGGTACTCTCACGATGGAATTTGATGGGCAAATCATTAAATTCAACATATATGATGCTATGAAATACCCTGATGATGCTAACCTACTTTCTGTTGTGAGTACTATTGAGCCTATTATCCAGGAACACTTCGAACTCACTAGTAGGGATACATTAGATACAGTAAATGAACATGGAATCATGAAGGAGAGTGCTGAAAGATAGGATAATGAAGAGCTGAATCACTATATCAATGCTTTGCACAGTTCTTCTCAGAGACCAAGCACATTAGATGTAGCTTCTGTTAAATTGCCTGAAAATTTTCCAAAAATTCTTCCATCTATAGTGCAGGCACCAAAGCTGGAATCAAAGTCACTTCCTGAACACTTGAAGTCCTCATTTTTTGGGCCAAACCATGAACTCAAGGAATATCATAAGGGGTTTCGCACTGTTGAGGTCGATCGGATGAAGTTGAAAGAAGTTCTTCATACCTGAAAATACAACCATCTCACCTAAGTCGAGCCAATGACAATAAAAAAATGCGCTGATTGGAAGGCAACCTAATTTTCTCGTTTTATTTTTATTTTTACCTTTATTTTGTTTTATTTTTAATAAAGTGTCTTATTGTTCACTCTTAATTTCCTATGTGGTTCGTAGACAGGGAGTAAAGAATATAGATGTATAAGGCATTCTGAATTTTAATAATTTATAAACCAGATTTCAAGTTGTGGCCCAACTAAATTTCATTTTATTTTTGCAGGAAAGAGGCCCAACTTTCTTAGCCCATGAAGAAATTGAAGGAGCATATAGGGCCCATGTCATATAATTTAAATATGAGAAAGCCATTATTTCTCATCCAACAATGAAAATCCCAATTCTTGCCCCAAATTCTTGTTCGAATTCTGCAACAACAATTTTAGCCCAATCCCGACTCCATCACTTCTAATCACGGTGGCGAATCGTCTGCCCACCATGGTTAGACTTCGTTCCAAGATTCAAGCGGAGAAGAAATGGAAGAGGGAAGATGAAGCGGGACCGTCTTGGGTAATCATTGTATTTCAAGCGCCGGAAGACGCCACTACCCAAACTGCCGCCGATGAGCCCATTTACGTAGCAGCCCATTCTGTCTTGGATGGAGGATCTCCAACACCGAAAGCAACCGCCACCTGTACAGATTCCGGCGAGCACACCCCAGCCCTGTGTTCGACTGCCGACGAGGTTCCTCCAGCGCCAGAGGCTGCCAATGGCAAAACACAGCGATAGCCACGCCGTCGTTCCCATCCGGTATACTGCTTCCTAAATCGCCACTCCATCTCCATGTCAGGACCTGTTCAAGTTGAGGTTTACCAAGGGGGCATTCATTGCTCGGATGGAAAGGTTCGAGGCTAATCAGAACTTTTTTATGCGTCAGGTGAATGATCTTGTCCAGCATTTACGGGATCATGGTCAGAGTTCCTCTATGCAATAAATCAGGTGTACTCTACCCATTTTCATATTCAGTTTCTCTTTTATATTTGTTTTTTCTTGGGGACAAGCAATTGTTTAGGTGTGGGGAGTGATTTTATACGATAAGTGGGTTCGAAAAGTATGTGAATATGCTTTATGATTTTCTGATTTTGTTCTTTCTGATTTTGCAGATTTTGGTGAATTCTTTTGGCTCTATATACTTGATTTTCATACTTGTGGCTCTCGTTGATTGACTTTGGTGTTAGTAAGCTTTCATTGGGGTTATTAAGTTCCGATTTTGGTGAATACTTGCACGTTTGAGTGATTTTCAGTCCGAAATTGCATTTGTTGGTTGGGCAATGTTGCTATCATCTAAACTTTTGAGCCTTAAGAGCTATCATCTATAAGCTCCACTGAAATTTCTTTCTTGAGTGCATTGAAGTTGAATTGCTCATTCTAGAACTTGCTCTTGTGAATGCATTTCAAGATCATGTGATTGGTTGTATGTGATAAAATGATAAGGGCACTTAGATTTAACCTCTTGGCTTATATTGTTCCACCTGATTATGAAAACTCTATGGGAGCCACGTTGAGCCTAAGCCTTTTCTTTGAATTATGAGCACATAAATGAACCCTAATTTCCATTTCTTTCATTGACTCTTTCGTTTGAACCCTTCATTACTTTGCAATGTGTGAATCTTGTGGAATACGTTATGGTTGTTGAAGTTGAAGAGAGTTGTGAGAAAAAAAATGAAGAAAGAAACATGAAAGGTTAAAAAAAAGGGTTGTAAAAAAGGGGACAAGAAAACGAAAGGAAGAAAAAAAAGAAAAATTCTTGGTGAATAAAAAAAAGGGAAAAAGGAACTGTTGAAGCTGTTTGTATTGAGTTGCAGAAATTATCTAGCAAACAGTGATTCTTCCAAGTGTTACACCTGCTGTTCCAAATCTTGAAAAAGAGCAGGTGTGGGGAGATTTAAAAGTGCAAGAAAAATGTTGTTGAGAAGAAGATTGTAGAGATCACATGTTGTAAAGTGGTGCGTTTAGCCATTCTTAACTCTCTTTTTACCTCACCTTGTCCTAAGGTCTCATTACAACCCATTCAAAGACCCTTTGATTGTTGTATACGATCCATCTAAAATTGGTGGAGAATTCATTTGGGAGCAAGCCTATGGTGATGACTTTTCTTTTCAATATTTGAGTGATCTTGCTACCTAAATCATATACTTGAGTGTTTCTGAGTGAATCTTTGTGAGGCCATGGAATTTTGAATTATTTGATGCCATGAAAGTTGCAAACTTTGAGTGAGGAGTCATTTTTCATATTAGTCCTGAATGCTCATTGGTTGCTTTTCCCTTGATGTGCTGTAACTTTCATTTGCCTTGGTAGATGGAGTTCCTTGGTTTTCTGTTCTCTGCCATCTTTGGACTTCGTTTGCTTGAGGACAAGCAAAGTTTAGGTGTGGGGAGACTTGATAAGTCATATTTTAGCACGATTATTTGGTTGTAATTCATGTTTATTTGATGGACTTATGTGCTAATTGGGTACTGAATTGACTTATCTTGTCTTTTGAAAATTAGAGCTTTAATTATATAAATTAGTGTGGAAAAAGCCTGTTTTGTGGAAGAAATTCGTTGCTGCCAGATGAGCTAACACTGAACCCTTTAGTGACAGTGGAAACGAACGAAAATTCAGAATAAATAAGGAAAGTAGCAGCTGAAAATCTTCTCACACTTTTTGTCATGTTCCACGATTAAATCAATCCAAATCAGTCCTATATCTAGTGGAAGACACGGTAAAAAAGAGCTGGAGATATTTTTTGGAAGAAAGAAATAAGGAAAGGGATCGAGCAGAAAAAGGAGGAGATATTATTTATTCTTGGAGGCTGCTACACACGGTAACACACGATATTCTTCAGCAAAATTGGTGTGAAGAAGCAGCACTCTTCTTCCTCTCCCAGACAGATTAGGCATGAAGATTCAAGTTCATCAGACATCATTGGTTTTTATATTTTAGTTCTGTGTTTGTCATGAACATGCGGGGCTAATCTCCTTTTCTAGTTTAGGATTTCGTGAACCTCTCGTTGAACCTTAGATTAATTATTAAGGGTTTTCATTGAATCTTTTGTGCAAGTTTATTCTATTACATGCTTTGATTTTCTTAATAGCTGTTTTATAATTAATTTAGCCTGATCAACTAGTTTAATTATTTAACTGCTAAATGTTATTCCATGATCTACAATCCGTAATTGTTGTAGGAATTGGATTAAGTAGCAAATAGAGATTATTCCCTCTAGGTGTAATAGGATCTAGGTTGTATGATTGCTAGCCGGATTTCGTAGCCTAGTAATTCTATGTTTAGAGTTTTAATGCGTTTACGAGTTCGAATCCATAGGGTCACTCATAAATAGTTCAATTTAGTAGTCGTACCCTAATTGATAAACTAAAGAACATTCGGATTGATTGGTCGTACCGTCAATCTAAGGATTTGAGTTTGCACACTAGGCTAGATGTTTTATTCCAATAATTAATTAATTTAGTAAACGGGAGGGGATCGTCTTCCAAAACTAGGTTTGTTTTATTTGATAAATTTAATAAATAAATTTCGTTCACTTTGCTAATTAAAAATTGAGTTAATTTATCATTCGTGTTATTTATAAATTTTCGCAAACAAAACTCCCCCTATTTATTTTTATTTGTTTTCAATAATTTAATTTAATTAAAATCTCATTATACTCTCTTGGGTTCGATCCATACTCGTTACTATACTAAGTATTGGAGTGAGTCGGAAATAAATTTTATTTTGATAGGCCGACGACAGCCTATCAACTGCTTTCTTTAGAGACGGCTTTATATAATTGTAGTTTTGTGACGGTTTGTAACCGCCGCCAAAGCAGTCACTAATATTAAAAAATATCAAAGTCAGCAGAAATGAGAAAGCCGTCACAAATTGTCAAAGCCGCCACATTGTGACAATATTGATCATTACAAAGATCGTCACAAAATTTTCTAAAAATAAATAAATAACTGGATAAATTTTCCAAAAATAAACAAAATATTGAATTCGAATCCTGGCCGGCCGACTGAGCAAGCTTGCCTGGGAACACCGTTTCTTTTCTTTCTTTTTTCGCATATTTTATTTATTGAACTATTCTCATTTCAGGGCCTGAAAATGGATAAACTACGCCACACACACACACACACATATATATATATAAAAATATATATTATGCATTCAATATATTAATAAACAAATTATCATGAAGGGTTGTTTTATTTTTTAATATATATTTAGCCACAATTTTTAATTATATATATATACTTTTTATTATTTGTTTAATATTTACTACTATAATATATTAATTAATTTGTTTATTTATGGAGTGATAAACACAGATTTTACGTGTTTATATTGATCGTTTCATAGTTGATTATTTCATTATTTCAATTATTGTGTGGAGTTGGCTTCTACGCTATGGGTCCACTAGATACACTCGGTGTACCTCCACAACTGCACCCTGCATGCAGCCAGCCCAGGGCAGTATGCCTTGAACCTGCATGAGACCACCTTTATCAACAGAAATATTTGGAACAAAAACATTCTATGAAAACATAGGTTCAGACTATGGCTAGTTCATAAAGAGAGACTACTCACTAAAGATCGACTATGGAGAAACATAGATGATAGATATTGCGAATTTTGCATAGGGGATCTGGAATTCCACAAGCACTTATTCTTTGAATGCCCATTTGCAAACAAGATCCTGGACTGATATCAAGCTGTGGATGGGATGGAGTATAAACTTCACATCAATTACAACAGCGATTGGGAAATTACACAAAGATACAAGAGGAAAAACACAAGGAAGGAATCTACTATTGATAATGGTAGCAGTTACTGTCAACCAAATATGGGCAGAACGTAATAACCAGCTATTTGGAAAACAAATGATGAGCATTGAACAGTTCATAGAAAAAATAAAATTCCAGATTCTTAAGATGCACTTGAATTATGGGATACTTAAGAATTAACATACGTTGTTCTTTTTCCAGCTTGAACAGGTGTAACGCTACACCATGTAACCGATGATTATAATATATTTACCTTCTTCAAAAAAATAAATTATTGTGTCGAGTTATATTCTCAATGGTTAAATATTAGAACTTCTCGGGTATTTTAGAGTTATGGTAGATTTTGACGGAACTGCTTTCACACCTCCTGCTAAAGTCCATAGTGCTTCCTGTCGTTTTCACTAGTGCTGCTTTGGTTATTAGTTCTTTCTCGAGATAGGGATGACTAGCCTTCAAAGGTGGACTCAAGATCGGGTCTTCATTCTAGACCTACTGTGTTATTCTTTTTTTTAAATTCCGTTGACCGAGAGATGTTGAAGTGGCCTTGAGAAATAAAGGAGAGATCCCTATCCCAATCAGAGAATATTTTCTGCAATAACTCTAAAATACCCGAGAAATTCTAATATTTAACAATTAAATATATAACTCCACATAATAATTGAAATCATGCAATAATCAACTATGAAACGGCCATATAAACACGTAAAATCCGTGTTTATCACTCCATAAATAAAAAATAATAATTAATATATTATAGTAATAAATATTAAATAAATAATAATATGTATATATATATATATATAATTAAAAATTGTGGCTAAATATATATTAAAAAATAAAAACAACCCTTCATGATAATTTGTTTATTAATATATTGAATGCATAATATATATTTTCAATATATGTATTTATATATATATATATTATATTATATTTTTATATATTAATTTTTTAAATATGATTTATATATTATATAAGATTAATTATTGAAATATAAATGTATAACATTAAGTGGTAAATAAATAATATATAAAAACCCCACAAAACAAATGTAAAAGAAAAAACAAGAATCAACTCCAAGTGGCTACCCTTCCCCTTAAATCCTCTCTTACCTCACATGGGGAGGTTAAGAGAAATTTATAATTTATCCATTTTTCAGGTCCTGAAATGAGAATATTTCAATAAATAAAATATGTGAAAAAAAAGAGAAATGAAAGAGTGTTACCAGGCAAGCTGACTCAGCCGGCCAGCTAGGATTTGAACCCAATCTTTGTGATGATCTATGTTGTCACAATTTGACGGCTTTGATAATTTGTGACGACTTTCTAATTTTCGCTGAATTTAATTTTTTATAATATTAGTGACTGCTTTTGTGGCGGTTACAAGCCATCACAAAACTGCGGTCATATACAGTTGTCACTAAAGATAGCCATCACAAATGCCGTCACAATACGTTTGTGACCATATAAAATGTGACGGGTGTCAATCTGTCACTAAAATCGTCACAAACAAACAACATTTTTTGTAGTGATAAATGTTTACTTAAAAAATAATAATTTTTTAATAAAAAAATTAAGGGTATAAGTTCTTATACTAAAGGCTATAACATTAAATAATAAAAGTACAACTTTTAAAAAACGTGAGATTTGAGGACACGATATTCTCCAGAAAATAATTTTTTTCAAAAAATCAAGGGTATAAGTTTTTATATTAAAAGTATAATATTTAACTAGGGGTGGGTAATATTGGTATACCGAAAATATCGATACCAAATCGATACTATACCAAAATTTTTGGTATGGAAAAATCCATACTAATACCAATACCAAAATTTTGGTAAATTAAATTGGATACCGATATCGTACCGAAATTTAAATTATATCAATTTTTTGGTAAATATCGAAATTTTGACATACCATTTCATACCGAAAAATTTGACATACCGAAAAATACCGATTTACTGAATCAAACCGAAAAATAATATTTAATTTAAATAAAAATAATAAAATTAATATTAAAATAATTTAAAATAATTAAATTTTCTAATCTCAAACATTCTACTTTTATGACAATGATGTCGCATCTAATTTATTCATGATTTATTTATATTTTAGATAATAATTTTTTAGTTATTATATTTTAATTTATAAGTGTATTATATTTTTATTCGAGTTTATTTTAAATTTTAAAAAATATTTATGAATAAATTTGATACATAATTACATACATATAGTTTAAATATATTAAAATAATAGTATAAAATATACTTAAATATAGTATTATGTATAATTAAATATTAAAAAAATAAAAATTTCGATATCGGTACGATATACCGTTACCAAACTACTGAAAAAAATATCGGTATACCGAAATATCAAAAATTTTAATATACAATACCGATATCGTACCAAAATTATCGGTACGACAACTATACCATATCGAAAATTTTGATATGTTGAAAATTTGATTTTTTCGATACTGCGAGCACTATATACCAAGTTTTTGGTATTCTTCCCCACCCCTACATTTAACCCTAAAAGTACAATTTTTAAAAAGCGTAAGATTTGAAGGTACTCCCTCTGTCACGGGCAAAGAGCATGATTTGTTTTTTTCACATAGATTAAAGAGTATTATTATTCTATGTAAAGTGTGTAGGTGTATTAGAGAGATGTGATGAATAGTAGAGAGCGATTGGTGGGCTTTTTTTTATTAAAAGAGAAAAATTGTGAAATTTGAATGTGACGCACAATATAGTAAAATGATGCTAATTGATCGGGATGGAGGGAGTATAATATTTCTTGAACAGACAAGTTTTAACTAAATGAAAAAATCTATATCCAATACCTACATCGATCCTCAATTATTCGGTCAACTTCACAAATAATTAATTATCTATTTTTTAAAAAATTTTAAAATAAGTGCATAATTGTATAATTAAAATAAAAAATAGAGGAAATGGTTATATAAAAGTAGAGCAGATTATGTATTTACCCAATTGAATATATTTTAAACTAAACTAACGATAATTAAAAGAAAAACAAGGGGTTGTTTGGTTTTAGATAAATTAAACACCCTGCCTTTCTAATCAAATTTGCGGTTCAGTTTGTGCATGTCGCTTGCTTTGGAATTACAAATGGATTTAAATCAAACTTTCTCTTTTGAAGGTGTTGTCATTTTAATAAGTAATATTATCAATAATAATAATAATAATAATTATTATTATTATTAATTATTAATTAAACAATTAAATATTTTTATTATCACTTTATTTTAATGAGATATTATAATTTTACATTAAGAATATTATTACTTTTTATCTACTAATTGTTCAAAAATTAATTTATTTAAATGATTATCACTTTTTATATATCATGAAGTATCATTTTTTATTAAAAATGTTATCACTTTTTATCAGTCCGATAAATTGTTCATTAAATAATTTAATTAGACAAATATCACTTTATTTTATTAAGAATTCTTTTTATTAAAAATATTATCACGTTTTATTATTTCTATAAATTGTTCATGAAATTTACTTTCGTAATTATTTATCACTTTTTATTAAATATTCTTAAGGTTCATGAATCAACACATGAATAATTTAGCCTATAAGGCTAAACATCAACATAATAATAAGTTAAAAAACAATAAATAAATAAAAATAGTAATTACATACAATGATCTGCAAGTAGAAGTAGTATTTTTATTTCACACTTTTAATAATTTACAAACGGAGGGGTTGCTCAACACATGAGCTACAAAGAAAATCAGAAGAAAAGGCTTTATGATCTCTGCCTCTCAAATGAAAACTTCTAAGCTATTTATACAACGAGAAAACGCGTCTCAACAGAAGAAAACGCGTGAAAGTATAGTGAAAAGCCGAAATTTTCGGCGTGTACAGTAAGATTCCTGTAAATAGTCAATTTTACTGTTGATGAACATTATCTTGTCTGGCTGCTTTACTGTTGATGAACAATATCCTGTCTGGCTGTTTTACTGTTTATGTCGTAAGCCATGACGTCATTTCTTCAAGTAGTATTACTTTCCCGATTTCATTGATTGAGAAGAAGATCCTTCCTTATCTGGTAGTAATTTTTCAACCAGATTGTCTTTACGAGCATCAAAAATATCTTCTATGTATGCATCATTTGGATCTTGAGAATCCTGATAAGCTTCTTGCATTGTTTCTGATGTAATAGACTCAGATTTTGAAGCTTCTCCAAATTGAAAAACTAAATTCTTTTTCATTTCTTCAATGTAAGCTGATATCATCTGCTCTTTTGTCATTTTTTCAGATCTCATTTTTGATTTGTTTAAAATATAATCAAAGGGGGATGGAGTCTGAATCTCTTTCTGTTGTTCTTCATATAAAAGAACTTTTTCTTCTATTAAAAAATATTTCTTCTCCATTAGGTTTCTTAGTATCAGGATCTATTTGAAATAATTTATCCCAAAATTTTACTTGGAATGTTCTGTAAAGAAATAACAAGAAGCTATGCCTTCTATAAGTAGTTTAGACTCTTGTTTCTTTATTAATTGTGGAGAAACGTCAATTCACTTATTAAAATTATTTTTAATATTTTCTGGTAAAATGTTTGGTATAGGACCAAAACAATAAAACCAGTGTATGAACCAATGGGGTATCTCATAGTTATAAACTTGAGAGTAAATTTTTATAAACTAAGTATGTTTATGCTTATCATTTTCATAATTAATAACTATTATAAATGCATCACAGTAATCCCAATAATTGTATTTGAATACTGCTTTTGTCTTGTTATTAACAATCTCTTTTTCCCTTAATGGAGAGATTTCTCATTCTTCTAATGATATTATCTTTTTATTATAATTTTACTAAAATTATAAATTTCAGGATGAGCTCCAGAGTAATGGGTAAAATCACACAATCCACTCTGAATTAGGATTTGCTCATAATAATTTCTAGATTTACATGTCCTTATAATGTTAGAACCACTGTCTAAATATCTTTGCATTAAAAACCATGGATTTTCAGTGCATTTTAAATCTTTTTCCTCTAGAATAAATATGATTTCTTCATAATCTTTTCTGACATACCCTATATTGTCAGATTCATTATCACCAATGATTTTTGCAAAGGTAGGAGTATTACTCCTTTTCTGCCTCAATATCACTAGAGGTCTCAAAATCTTGTGAAAGATTTTTATTTATCAATTTCTTTTTCCCATATTGAGATATGATCTCAGGGGATTTTCCTTTGCCACCAGTAGGAGTATTAGGAGTATAACCCCTTCCTCCTCTTCCTCTATAAGGAGAGGGAGTTTCTCTTCCTCGAGTACTCATTCCTGAAATCATTTAAAATATTCTCTTATTAGAAAATCAGGAAGATTATTATCTTGTCCTTTTTTATAAACAATATTAAAATCAAATGGGGCTAAATGAGCCTGCCATCTAGCAAACATTTGCTTAAGAATATCATGTTTAAAATCTTTTTGAAACATAAATTTGGCTGCATTGCAATCTGTAACAATGGTAAATTTTTTATTATATAAATCATCTTGAAATTTTAAAACACACTTAACTATTGCAAGAATTTCTTTAGCAATAGTAGCATAATTCTTTTGAGCATCATTCCATTTACCAGAATGGAATCTAACAAGATAAACTTGTTTAATTAAATTGGGTAAATATACCACCAAAACCTATGTCAGAGGCAGCAGTTTCTATAATCTTTTCCCAATTTGGATTACTAATCATCAAACAAGGTAATATTTTTACCCGGGATTTAATCCTTCTAATAGCTTCAGTATGACTATCACTCCAAGGTTTAGGATTTTTATTAAGTCTATCATATAAAATAGCAGTATCTTTAACCAAATTATTGTAATAATGAGCAATATAATTAAGACTTCCTAAGAATCTTTGTAATTGAGTTTTATCAGTTATTATATCCGAAAATTTGTTTGCAAAATCTATGCTTCTATTTATAGGAATAATATTTCCTTTTTCTATAATATGACCAAGAAATCTTATCTTAGTCTGAAATAATTCCATCTTTGGTTTAGATATTACTAATCCATTTTGAATAATCAATGTTTTAAAAATGTGCAAATGTTTAAAATGCATTTCAATTGTTTTTGAATAAACTAAGATATCATCAATATAAACAATTATGAACTCACTATAAGGAGTAAAAATATCATTCATAATCTTCTGAAATTTAGAAGGAGCATTCTTCAATCCAAATGGCATCATATTCCATTCATAATATCCTATTGGGACATTAAATGCTGTTTTATATCTATCAGATTTATTAATCTGTATCTGCCAGTATCCTGACTTAAGATCGAATTTCGAAAATATTAGACTTTCATAAAGTCTATCCAATAAATCTTTTTTTATTAGGAATTGGATGTCTAATCCATTTTAAAACTTTATTCAAGGGTTTATAATTAATAACCAATCTTGGTATCCCTCTTTCTATTTCAGAATATTTATTAACATAAAATGCAGTACATGACCACGGAGATTGCGAATGACTTATAAGACCTTTTTGTAATAAAGATTCAATCTCTTTTTTATATAATTCTAATATTCAAAATTCATCTGACAAGGTATAGCTTTGGTTGGAATATTCTTTTCATCAAAAGAATCCTCATAAGGTAAAGAAATAATATGTTTTTTCTATCCCAGAAAGCATTGAGATGATCATTACAAATCTCTAATGAAAATTGATTTTTTAAAAGACTAATTTTATCCTGTAATCTAGGATTTTTCAATTGATCATCAAGAGTAACAATATTAATCTCTTGTTTTAGAAAATTAATTTGATTTTGCTTTGCTTTGATATTATCATAAAGATTATGCAAAACTTTAGTAAAAGGTTCACTTATAAATTCAAGGAAAATATCATTATTTTTGAAAGTACCAATAATACCCTTATTATCAATCTTTTTTATGGGATAAATATTATTCAAAAATGGAGTACCAAGTAAAACCTGATTTGAAATATTTTTTGCAAGTATAAAACTTTGAGAAATACATTTGTTATTAACACAAACATAAGCTTTAGGAAGCTTGTAATCAATATGGAGTTTATCACCTCCAACATGCCATAAAGTATGACTGGTTTTATGGAATTATCTAGTCGGTATTAACCCTTTCTGTATAACATTTAAATCTGTACCACTATCAACCAGGGCAGTAAATATTTTTGTATAATGATTATCAATCAATAACGATATCTTTACATACCATTTTTGCGATATAACCATCTCAATGGTAGATAGAAATGTTTCATTAAACATACTAGGTTTAATAACCTCAATATTTTCTTGAGTAATATTTTTCCCCTTAGATGTTTCTTCTAGTCTAGAAATTCTAGATTCTTGAACAAAATTCTTGTTCTTTAATAATTTTATTTCTTCTTTGAAATTATTAATCTATTTATGCAGATCTTGTAGAGATATATCTCTTTTAACCTGATATTTTGTTTTTAACTGATTCATAGCTTTTGTTATGTTATAGGACTTATTCTTATTAAGAATCTCATGAGTCAAATCTTCTTCTTTATTAGAAGAGGAAGCACCATTATCATTACCAATCTCATTTATTATCTCATTCCTTAATCTAGGATCTTTAATCAATTTTAACAATTCAAAAACATTATTTTAAGTTAAAACATTGATACTCATTTTTGAAAATTGTAACATGATTTTATAAAATTCAGATTGATTATTGTCAATATTATTAATCTCTTTAGGACATATAAGTCCTTCTTTACAGGGCTCACATTCTTCTGATTCAGAAATATCTTCATCAACTAAGTTATTGATGATTTCTTCTTCTGATTCAGAAGTATTTGAAAATTCTGATTCTGATTTTTCAGATTCAGATTTTTCTTCAAGAGTCTGTATAATAATTTCCTTGATTTCATCAGAAATTTCAAGATTATTAATATTTTTCTTTGTCCAACAAAATTTTTCAGTTTGACCATATCTGGCACATACCTTACAATATCTTTCTTTATTCTTTTTATATCTTTGTTTATAAGTATTCTTCTGGAATTTTTCTTCCTTTCTTTTATTATTTTTCTCAATCTGTTTTGGAGAATATCTCTTGTGTTTAGGTTTATAAACCTTTTTATGATCTTTATTGGTTTTGGTTTTATTGGATGAAGGATTATCCAAACTAAATTGTTGACAAAATTCTCCCAACTGTTTTTTCTCATCGAGATTTTGTCTTTTGATTTGTTGGTTTAGCTTTATTTCATTGCATAAAGCTAATCCTTCTTGTATACAAGTGTCTATTAGAGCACCATAAGTATAACTATCATAAGGAATCGTAATATTATTACGTTTTAGAGTTTTTCTTACCCTTTCAGCAAATAAGTTGGATAATCTGTCAATAAATTTTGACTTCCAATGAGTGTTATTACATTCTGGTAATTCCATTACTCTGCTTAGGAAAGTATCTTTATACCACCTAAAATCAGAGAGTGTTCTGCATCTCAGAGTTTGTAATAATGTTCTGATAGTATCAGAATTATCACTAAACCTTCCAGTGAAGTGTTCAATAATATTAACTGCAAATGTATAAACTGCATTTTCAACCAATTTGTCATTTTCTTGTTTTGTGGAATTGAGAATATTATCTCTATCTTATGAGTTTAAATAATTATCCCACCAACCTTTAAGTTGTCCAGTAAACCCTGCTATTATCATAGCTGCAATAGTCTTATCAGAATTATTGCTATTTTTACAAATAGTGGAGTACATAAGCATTCTATGTACCGTATTATAAATCTGTTTATTAGAATAACCATCAATATTCTACTCATAGATCTTATTACCAGAGTAACTGATATCAAGAGTATCAGTATATTCCTCATGTAATACATCCATGGGTGTTGGTCTATTATAATAAAATTTATTATGTATAGGTTTATCAGCCCATTTAGTATTAATCTTATCAATCTGATTTTGAAAAACCTGTTTATAATCAGCATTTTCAATCAAATCATCAAATAATTCTTTATCAAGAGTTTTTATGCTCAATTTATCAAATTTTTCTTGAATAAATTTTTCTAAATCATATAAAGGTCTAATTTTAAAATCAGATATAACTGGAGGAGGTTGAAAACTTGGTAAAGCTTCTTTTTCTTTCAAATCATTTTTTACCAAAGAAGGTTGAAAACTTGTTGAAGCTTCTTTTTCTTTAAAGAATTTTCACGAGGTTTATTAATAACTGATATTATCATATCCAATTTATTATGAATAGACTGGATTTGCTCTCCAATTATATTGAGAAATAAATTTGTATAATTTTGATTTTTAAACATATTATTAATATGTTCACATGTAACTTGAATAGTATCATTTTCTATGTGTTTAACAAAAGCTAGAAAGTTATAAACTTTCTCATCTTTTTTCATTTGAAAAGACTGGAGTGGAGGATATATACCTGTAATAACTTTACCATTTTGCAAATTATAATTTCTTTCTGGAATAGAAATATAATTCTTGACATATGTATCCATAAACCATGCTGCAAAAGGTATTAACATATTCTTTTCTTCACAAGTTTTATAAAACTCATTTTGAAAACTCATTATTTCATTTTGAGTAAAATTCTCAGAAAACTATTTTCTAAAAGATTCATAACCTTGACTTTTGAATTCTTCCGAAATAATTTTTCTGGCTTTAGAACCAGAGCTGAAATTTATTTTTTCATCAAAATCCATAAATTAAATTGAAAAATTCATTTCCGACATTGTCGGTTCTAACTCATTAGTATAACGAGTATTTGAATCTTTAACAATATTATTCTTGTTAATATATAATTTTCTTACAGGAGTATTACCTGTATCAGAAGTAAATTCTTCTAAATTAGTATCTTCTCTTATTTGAGAAGTTGAAGCTCTATGTGTTTCCACCCTATAATCTATTGGAGAAATATAATTTCTCATAGAATTACATTTTTGAAAATACTTATTAGTTTCAAAATGTATATTAACTGATCCTTCGGTATTTTGAACAATATTCATAATATTATTATGATTCTGTACCTGTAATTGGATAGGAACAGCTTGTTCTATAATCCAATTATCTGGAAAATCTATTTCTTCCCATTTAATAGGTCTTCTGGTCGTAATATTAGACCGATTAAAATTAGTCTCAATTATTATTGTTTCATTTTTCATTTTATCAATTCTTTTACATTGAGGATTCAATGTAAATAATGGTTTATAATATATTCTGTAACAGATACATATTAGTTCTGTTCCAAGAATATAATTATAACCATGAGTTTTAACATTTAATGTTAAAGCATCAAGTATATTAACATCAGACAAAGATAATTGCAAATTAGGATAAACATTAAAATATACTGGTCCATTAGCTAGACTGGATTGTATAATTCCCATTAATGATTGTTTCCAATTCAAATTTCTACTATCTTTTAAAGCTGCTATAAAACTTTCTGGTAGACCCTTTAATATTAAAGGTTTGAATGCAATCTGTACTAATCATATATGAAGAAATTTATGAGTCTGACTATAAGCACTTATATCTTTTTCAGATAGTAATTTTATTATCATTTAATTATTATCTAATGAAACTGATTCTTCCGTAGTTTTTACTACTTGTTTCCATCCTAATTTCTCAAAAGTACCTAATTGATATATTAATCTAGGTTCAATTTTAGGAATTGTCCACTTATTAAGCAGATAAATCTTCTGGAATATCATATTCCTCATTCTTAATATTCTTAATATTAGAATTCTTACTAATAATGTTCATGATATTCATGATTAAATATGTGTTGATACATAACATACTAATTATACATACCATGGCTCTGATACCATCTAGGACCCAGGATGTACCTAACTGAAACCTTAAGGATGTTTTACAGATAAGAATATATAACCGTCAACCTATTAAGTGAATCATACCAAAAATAAAAATACTCCAAATGTGCCCATAACGACGCCTTACACACAGCTAACAACTGGGACTTATAGACAGAAGCCACATATTTTAGGCATCATTCAACTTATAAGGCCAGTTATTTTCTATCTAACCTCTTTGATTCATATTAGTATATCCTAGCCATAAATCAAATAAAAAGTTATCACTGATCAATATTTTTTTATAGTAAAAAATTATTAATACTTTTTAAAAATATTATCACATTTTATAAATTTATAATATTTAATTAAAAAATGAATAAAAATATTAAATTATTATATTTTTAAATAATAAAAAATATAAATTAAATAAGAAAACATTTTCATAATAAATTTTAATTTTTTTAATTTGATATCAACCAAACAAGACTCTTTTAAATTTATTTAAACCCAATTAATTTTATTTTATAATTAATTTTTTAATTTCAAAACAATCAAACCGGACCCTTTAAAATTATTTAATTAAATAAATTGATAATCTTCTTATATAAAAGTATGCATGAGACGGTTTCACCCAAATCTTTGTCATAAAAATAAATGAAAGCTTACTTGATCCCATACTAAAAGATGAGATGTTATTTTGATCCTCTTAAACAAAAGGGCAAGTATTGAGTGAGACCGTCTCACGTAAGCTATTACGTGAGACAGATAAAAAGTTATCACTTACGCTATAAAATATTATTACCTTTACTATAAAATGTTATCACTTTCTATTATATTATAAATTGTTTATGAAATAACATTATCACTTTCATTAATTATTATCATTATATATAGAAATTATTATTTTTAATCCGTTCTCACGTAAGCCCTCATATTAAATTATCTCACACAAGTCTTTGCCCAAACAAAAATATAGATTAGAGGTTTACTTGGTCCTATCATAAAAAAGAGGGGGTTAATTTGATATTTTACCCAGTGATTTTAAAACCGGACGAACCAGCTGGTTCAACGGGTTAAACCAGGAACCAGTGTCGGAACCGATCCGGAGCAACCTAAAATCATTTTTGCATTTGAACCGGGAATAACTGATTTGGACCGGTTTAAACTGAAAAATCGGTAAACCAGTAGAACTGGAAAATCACCGGTTTATCTTTAAATATGTATCGTATTCAACAAAACATCTCCATTTCTGTTCTTCTTATTCATTAAGATGATTGAAATCGTATAAAATACATTACCTCTTGATATATACATAGCTACGAATGGACTACTCTCTCAATTTGAAAACCCTATCTTCCACACACGGATTCAATTAAAAAAATGAAATTCCCTCCTTCAGAAGCTGGAGAGAATCACCCAGTCATCTCTTCCACGAATAACAACCTAGATTCGATATCTATTCACGCGAAATCAATGGAGAAAGAATGCATTCATAGATTTAAACAAAAATGATTAATCCAATAAATTGGACATTAGCTTCAAAAAAAGGAGAAAACTATGGCGCTTGAGATAGGAGGAGAAGAGCCGCTTGAGAGAGAGGGTGAAACAGTCGCTGGTATGACAAACTAACTCTAATGCTGCTACTTAACGTTATAAATGGGATTTAGAATTTTATTAATTTTAAATTAATAAAAACAACTGCTACGTAAGAATTTTTGTAATAATGCAAAATAAATATAAATAGGTGAGTTATTTCATTTATTTTAATCATTCTTTAATTAGAGTGTATTCATATTTTATTTTAAATATTAAGTGGATTTTATAAAATAAATATTTATATTTAACTATATATTATTAAAAAAATTTATTATATATATATTTTTAGTGGTTATTTTAAAATATAATTAAAAATATTTATATTTAATTTTTCTGGTTGAACCGCCGATTCGACCGGTCCGACTGGTCCTTCCACGAACTGTTAAGATCATCGGTTCGCTCTCCTGTCCGGTTATAAAAATACTAATTTTACCCTTATTATACAAGGCAAAAGCTCCTGTGCCCCCGGGGACACGGTCCATGTCTCCATGTGAACATAACACTTCCCTTCCCTATTCTATTTAAATCTATGTATTGATAGAAAGTTTAAATTGCAAAGGGACACGGAAATTGCAAAGGGACACGGATCTAAATTTGTATGCCCGGCTGCACAAAAAACTCACTCAATATACAATAATTTTGATGTACAAATTAGAATTTACATAATAATAACTTGAAACCAGAAGAGCGGTTAATTTGATATTTTACCCTTATTATACAATAATTTTGGTGTAATAAAGTGTGCATTTGAATTTACATAATAATGTGAAACCAGAAAAGAGAGAAAATATATACATACATACAATTGAAATAAAATTTTAAACATTTATTTTAAAATGAAGTGTAAGTTCTAATAAAAAAGAAGAATACAAAATAAATAAATGGAGAATATTACAATTATTAGACCTGGCCCATGTTGCCTTGAAATTTTGTCTTGATTAACGTATTGAAAATAGAGCTGATCGATATGCTACCGACCTGGCCCATGTTGCCTCGAAATTTTGTGTTGACTAACTATTGAAAATAGAGTTGATCGATACGCTGCCGACGTTAATTCCGTACATTTCATATATATATATAAATTTTTATTTGGTAGTTCATTCCATGTGAATATATATATTTTTAATCTGTAGTTTATAATAAATATTTTTAATAATTATATAATTTTTTATTTTTAATTTCTTATTAAATAAATTTATTCATAAGTATATAAGTTTCTTATAACAAGTACACATTATTATTTGCCTTGAAGAAATAAATACCCATGTTTTTCTCATACCCTTTCATATTTCTTCTAGCATCTAACAAATTGAATTTACATGTATATCCTGAATTACTAATTACTACTTTTTAATATTAAAATATTATTTTCTAGAAGGGATGAACTATTATTCTTTTAAAATAAAAAGATACTCCCTCTATTCATATATAATATATTCATTTATTTTTTGAACAAGAATTAAAAAATATTATTATATTATATAAAGTGGTCGCACAATTATATTAGTAGTGAGTGATTGATATTTGTGGTGTCTTTTGCTAAATGAGGGAATTGATACCTTTAAAAAGAAATATTAAAATGACAAAGTGGATATAGAAGAAGGTAGTTCTCCCTCTGTCCCGTATTAAGGTTTATATTTTTCATTTTGGGTTGTTCCACATTAAGGTTTATATTTTTTTTTTGTCAAATTGGACCCACACAAAACAATGAATTATTCCATGTATGTAGGAGTGTCAATTTTACCCGCGGGTTCGGGTACCCGGCGGGTAATACCAGATCGGGTAAGGCTAGGGTACAGTATAATTTGGTATCGCGTAGGGTACTACCCGTATCCGTTTAAAATGTTAAGGGTAGGATATGGTTTTCATAAAATATCAGTCTACCCTACCCGATTACCCTACCCGTTTACCCGTATATATATATATATATCTTTATTTCTTTATATTTATCGATATTTCTTTATTTCTTTATACTTATTATAATGATAGTTATTAAAATGATAGCTATTAAAATATGTCCTTTAATATTTATATATGTATTTTTTTTAAGATGAATCTGTTGCCAATTAAATTTGAGATTATGGAACTATGAAGATCTTTGTTACATTTGAAGTTATCAAATCTGTGTAAACTTGAAGTCAAGCAACAGTTGAAGTTGATTTTATAAACATTGCTTGATTAGTTTGATGAGTTTTTATTGTGCTACTTGGGTTTTTTAATATTGTTAGTATAACTTTAAGCCTGATTTTGTAATTTGATTCATGATTCTTGTGTGGTTGAGAGTGATTATTTATTTATATGTTGGGTA
The DNA here is from genome assembly GCA_023678885.1 of Pogostemon cablin. Lineage (NCBI taxonomy): Eukaryota > Viridiplantae > Streptophyta > Magnoliopsida > Lamiales > Lamiaceae > Pogostemon > Pogostemon cablin. The sequence goes on along the minus strand of CM043008.1, from coordinate 7,411,715 downwards.
TTTGTATTTATTTGAGACGAATAAGATAAAGAGAAGTATCGGCATCATAGGGATAAATAAGAATAGTGAAGACAACTAGGGTGGCCATTTTAAAATAGGTGGATATCCGTTTACCCGCGAATTATTCATTATCCGATGAATAATACATGTACCCTACCCGATGATACATTTGAGGGTAGTAGGGTAGGGTATGTGTGAAGGAAATAGATATAGGGTAGGGTATGGATTTGGCGTACCTGTACCATACTCTACCCGTTTACACCCCTACATGTATGGCTCATACACAATACTAATATAACTACTCAATTTATATTAAATATTATATATCTCACCTCACTACACATTAAAATATTATATCTCTTAATCTCCGTGCAAAAAACAAATGTCAACATTAATGCCGAACAGAAGGAGTATTGTTTTTCTATTTTTTAATACTCCATTTGTCCGCTTCTAAGGTATTTATTTTATTATTTTTTGTGTCCGTTTCAAAGGTACCATTTCCCTTATTTAGTAAAAAAGTACACAACATGGCCCACCACTTCCCTCTAATACAACTACCCACTTTACATATAATAATAATACTCCTTAATTCACGTGCAAAAAATAAATACTCCATCCGTCCTGGGTATTTTTACCCGTTTGTACGAGTACGGAGATTAAGACGTTTTATTTTTTTTAATATGTAATGTAAGAGAAAGTAGAGATAAATTAGTAATTTAAAAAGAAAAAATAAATAAAGTTATTGGGAATGATGAATAAAGTGTAAAAAAGTAATTAAAGTTGTTGGAATTATAAAAGTAAGTAATAAAATATTATGTATTTTTGCCAAAAATGGAATAGATGAAAATACGTGGGATACCTCAAAATGAAAAGTTGATAAAAATATGTGGATTGGAGTGAGTATATACTTTAAAATCGGACGAGGGATTCTTCAAATTGCACAATCTAAATTCGACAAGGATGGAGTACTATTTACAGGTTTGCGTGAGAAAAGAAAATAGAGAAAAATAGAAACTCACGTGGAGAATAAGGGATATACACTTTTTTAGAAAAGATGTCCCCCAATTATTTCTTCCATTTGTCATCTATCACTATCAGTACAGTAGTACTTGTACAATGTTGTGTTGATTGGGATCCCTCCTCCACATCTCTATTTTATCTTCAATTCCACCTAGTTTTGTATTCCACATCACTCCACTCCCACTTGGAATATAAATGAATAAAATAATTATATACACTCTTCATAATATGATTAAATTCATTATTTACCCCTTCGTTCCTCCCATATTAAGATTTACACTTTAAAAAAAATATTAATTCAAAATTTCAAAAGTCCATATTATTTTTGAAATTGTCATCACTCTTTAAAAGGCAAAGGAATTATTCTCTTGAATATATACCTTCGTATGTTGCACATAAAGAAGCAGCCCTAAAATACTGCTCTTGGACAATTGTTTTTCAGAAGCGTTGAAACACCGGAGTCTGTGAGGAATATTCTTTGTCAGTGTTACTACGACACATCCCAGGTGACAGATGAATTAGTACACATTATAATTTATACATTATTTATTATTTAAAAATATCATATTACTATCCAAAGTTAATAAAATTGATTAAAGTTTGATTTTTTTCTTAAATAAAGTGGATTTGTAAATGTGAACTTACACTAAACTAGATGAAGTAGATACCAATAAAAAACAATGCAAAGAGGTAGCAGATAGATTATATCCCCTTCATTAACTATATTCAGTGACTATATTTACTTTTCACGTTTTTATTTTGGATTAATACACAAAAGTTGATTGTTATGTAATAAAGTAAGAAAGAGATAAATAAGCAAATTTTAAGAAAACCATCTGAAAAGAGAGAAAGACGATTTCAATTTGGGCTTAATCAATGAATATTCGTTACGAAATTCAAGCCTAAACTACCTCTTCGAAGTCCTAAGCACCCAACTATGAGAAAATTGAAGAGAAATTAGTATATTAAAATTTTAATTTATGTAAATATTTATTAATTTATTGAATTGTATGTCCAAATTTTTCTAATGAAAGAGGAGGCAGCAAAGAGACCAATAATTAAGAAAAAGAAATCGGGTCACACCAAGAGAGAGAATCGTGTCAAATTTCACCACGATTTGCTGTCGAGAAATATCAAATTACAATTTGTAGAAAATTGGTGCACGAGTACATTAGTACTTAATTCAAATACTCAATTTGTATTCGAGTGCACATAGTTTAAATCCTTATATTTAAATTCAATTAATGATTTTTTTTACTCTTTATTTCATTAATTAATTATATTCTTTACATTTTTCCTTTAATATGTAAAAAAATTCTTTTTTTCAAATAAAAAGAGTGAGGTAAGATAATTATCTATACTTCAAATATAATAAAATTAGATTCGAAAGAAAAAAGAGTGAGGTAAGAGAATCATATACACTTTAAAACAAATATAATAAAATTAGATTGGAAAAAAATCTCATGTAATCAAATAAGTACCTAAGCACATATACTAAACCATCTAGTTCTTTTAGACAACTATTAGGATAACCTAATATAACTAATTATGTATGTTACATAATATATTGATCTTTTTTTTTTAGCCAACCCCATAGCCTTATAATTATTCTAAACATTTTCCACATTAAATTGATTGCCTTAAAATACATATGCGTTTCAGGTTTTTCAAATGAGCCAAATGATGCACTTCGAAATGCACATGAAAAAGTTTCTTCCATTCTTTCCTCTAAAAAAGTTACCAAGTGTAATAAACTCAGAGAAGGATTAGAAAAAAAGGAAGTTGCAATTCCCATCCACTCAAGACAATTCATCCAACTATGATGCACAAAATAACATTTAAAGAATACATGTCTAACAAATTCTAGACATAAATTACAAATGCACAATTGGCATTAACACGTGGTGGGAGGCACTGTCATCTTAGAAGCTTTGTTGTAGTGGGTACTCGCTCCTTTAGAACTCTTCATGCATGAACCCAAAGGAATGACTCGTTTATTACACAACAAGATGAACTCTTTTTAATTAAGTGTTGAATTAATCCTACTATATATTTTTTTTTTTGCATCATTCAACCCTCATAAAACATCTACATAATACTTTTATGGTGAAATATTTGGATCCTCTAACATATTTTCTTGGCATCGAAGTTGTGTCTTGTTGGAATGATCTATTTTGTCTCAGCACTAATACATGATTGACCTTATTAAAAGGTTTCGTCTTGACGACGTCAAGCCCCTTACTACACCTATATCACATAAGTCACATTATGTCAATGGCTTAGTTGATGCCACAGAATATAGAAGTGCAATTGGAGGCCTCCAATATCTCACCTTTACAAGATCCGATATTGTGTTTATTGTAACCAGGCTGGCCCAACATATGTCTTCTCTTACAACTTCACATTGAGATTTTATAAAGGGTTTATTTCGATACCTAAAAGGTATGCTTCATCTTGAGATTTACATGTTCACTGTTTTTAATGTTCATTTTTTGAGATTTACATGTGGATTAATTTAGTGATGTATTTGCTACAAATGTAATGCGCCAGGTAGACATATTGTGTGCCTACAGTTTGACTTTATCAGTCCGTTTTATTCCATCAAAAATGCATAATCCATTTTGCCAAGAAAACCTTTGTTCAACTTTGTTTATTTGCAAAATTCAGTAAGTCTCATTAGACTAATAAGAACTATACTTTTATGAAAAAAAATCAATTAGTCCCGTCTTAATTATTAGTGGCCAATCATATGAAATACTCCCTTCGTCCCACAAGATGGTTCATCTTTATTTTACTACGGATATTAAGAAAAAATTACTTTCTTACTAACTTTATTGACTTTTAGGGGTAATGTGGTATTTATAGGTAATAAATAAAATATAAAGTATGTTATGTATGAAAAGAATGGATAACATTTTTTAAATTAATGCGTACTTTTGAAGTGTTAAATTAGAAGAATATTTCCTTTTTTGGGGTGAACCATTATGTGGGACAAATAAATGAGGAAATAATGAACGATCTACGAGGGAGTATGTCTTTTTTATATAATTGATATTAATATTTTTATGCTTAAATATTTTTAAAATAAGTTAGGTTGTACATTTTAAAATACCATCGACCGAGCAACTTATGGGTATAAAAAATCAATAAAATTGATAAAAAAGAAAAAAAAAACTTTTCTTAAGCAACTTAGAATAGTAGATGTGAAGCATAATATGAGACAGAGGGAGTATGTTTAAATCATTTTAAAAACGCACGAGTTTAATATTTATCGGAAGGATTTAATGTTCATTCCAAAGTGAAATTACGACTTTGTCATTACTCTCTCCGTCCCGCACCAAGGGTCTTTTTTTTTTGTTGTCCCACCCAAAGGGTTCATTTTCCTTTTTTATACACATGAGTCCTACACTCACCCACTAATACAATTAAAACATGGGGTTCACACTCACACTAATACAACTACCCACTACACATTAAATAATAATACTCCTTAATTTACGTCCAAAAAAGCAAAATGCACTCTTGGTGCGGGACGGAGGGAGTACACAATTTTGTAAATTAGTCTTATAATTTTTTCATCTTAAATAATTATTATTAAATTGAAAAAAAAAATTGTTACATACAATCCCGTACAGCGCACAAGTAAAAAAACTAGTTTTGTAATAATATATCAAAAGGCCTAAAACTCTACCATTATCCATTAAATCCTTATAAAATAAATAATAATAACATGGGTCATTTATTTAAAAAATAAAATACAATATGAAACACTCCTACGTATAGGTGATCTTAAAACAACATAGCGTTTGATTCTTGGGTAAGGGAATAAATTTCGATTGGGTAAGCAAGTACCTCACGAGTTGAATGCATGAGTCGGAATGCATTAATAAGTAATTATTATCACATGGGGTTATAATAATTGTAGGTGTGGTAAATATTGGCGGTACAATATTCATCTAAGAGAGATTGAAGCTTAGCCAAATACACGCAATTATCAAGGATTGCTCTTTCTTCCCACGTCAGTCAATTAAAATCGCAATAAAAGATTGTTATCTTCTAATAAAATAACAATATTTCCTATAAATAGAGCATATGTAGCTACAGGGGAAATGAAATAACATAGTCCTTATGTATTAGTAAGAAAAATAAAAGAGACCAAAGAATTAGAGAGTAAAAATGGGAGAGGTGAGGAACAAGCAGATTGTATTAAAAGACTACGTGGTGGGTTCTCCTAAAGAATCCGATCTGCTATTATAAACATCCACTGTCCAACTCAAGATTCCCGACGGCTTCGACGGCGCCGTTTTGGTCAAGAATCTCTACTTATCTTGCGACCCCTACATGCGTGGGCGTATGAACAAACCCGATGGCACAAGCTATGTTGACTCTTTTACCCATGGACGGAGCCACGTTGGGGCCAGGTGGGCACTGGACCCCCTCAATTTTTTAGAATAATTAGTGTATATATGATAAAAATTTTCACATATTCATGTAGTCAAACTGGTAGGCATTGGACCCCGCAAGCAACGTTTCTCTTTTCCATTTTATTTCTTTTTTCTTATTTAATAATTTTTTCTTCTTTTCCATTTTATATCTTATTTTTCCTATAAAATATTGTGCTTCTTTAATATATTTATAAAATGTATTTTTTAAATATTTTTTTAAATAAATTATGTTTTTTCTACCTCCTTGTAAGTTTGCAATTTATATTGTTATTTAATATTTTTATCTATTTGCTACTTTTCTTTCATATTATTTAAATATATCACTTTATTACTAATTATCATTTTCTTTCATATTTAAATATATAATTTTGTTACTATTTAGTGGTAATTTCTCAGTAACATATTTTTCACACTTTCTTTTTTAGTCGTCCCGGATATATTTGTGTGTTTTATTAATAGTAAAAATAAGTTATACACTAACCTATTTTTTACACTTTTTTTTATTAATTCTACCAATTTTATTTACTTTTTTTCTTTAAGTTATAAAGTTTACTCGTACTTTTTCTTACATTATATACATTTAAAAAATAATATTTTTTAATCCACATGCTCATATACCTGTGCAATAAACCCGAGAAAAAGGGAGTACATCGAAACTATAAGTATTTTTTGGGCCCCTCACCAAAAATCCTAGAGCCGTCATATATGTGCAAAAAAATCCGAGACAAAAAAAGTAGATCGAAATTATACGTATTATTTGGCCCCTCACCTAAAATCCTGACTCCGTCCCTGCTTTTACCCCTGGTTCGGTCAATGTTTCCTCACTCTAACTAACTCATGCCGTCTTCTCACATTTTATTTTCCTTATTCCTTTTCTATGATTCTATTCATATTCTCTGTTACTCCATTTTAGTGATCTCCTCACCATATATATATTTTTTTAATTTTTAATTTTTTTTAACAATAGTTAATTTAAAAGAAAACATATAAGAGACTCTCTTGTGAGACAGGTTGACTCATTATTAAAATATGTTTATTATATAGGTAAAATATATTTATTTGTAGTTAAAATATATCAATAATGAATCATATTATAACAACCTAAAATCATACTTTAATTCATCATCCATCATACTTTAACAACCATTAAATATATTTTATCTATATAATAGTCATACTTTAACAAGTCTCACCAAAGATCTCAAATAAGTAGCGTCTCACAGGAGATTTTGTCACCGTATAAAAAAACATGATTCACATGATGCTATTTATAATTTATATTTCATTAATATCTTTGAAAAAATAAGTTGCACAAGAGTGAGAGAAGGGAGGAGTGTTTAAATGGTGAGACCATCTCGATCTCACAGAAAGATTTTTAAGAAATTGATAAAAAAGTTATAAATTATTAATACTCTATCCGTCTCTAGGTAAGAATCTCATTTTACCATTTTGGTTGTCCCACCCAAATGATCTCATTTCCTTTTTTGGACATATGAGACTCAACCATACCCACTAATACAATTAAAATATGGGGTCCACACACCCACTAATACAACTATTCACTACACATTAAATAATAATACTCCTTAATCCATGTGCCCAAAAGCAAATGGAACTCTTACGTAGGGACGGAGGGAGTAAAAAGTAATGCGAGTTAATGAAAATTATTTCATGAACTAAAATAATACTCCCTCCATCTCATCAAAAAATTTTCATTTTACTATATTGAGCGTCTCATTCAAATATTTCATTTTTCCCTTTTAGAAAAAAAGGGTCATAATCTACGATCTAATACAACTATCAATTTTACTATATTGAACGTCTCATTCAAATATTCTATTTTCCCCTTTTAGGAAAAAAATGGTCATAATCTACGGTCTAATACAACTACACAACAAACATAAGATAATAATACTTCTTAATTCACGTGCAAAAAGTAATTCTTCGTGACGGAATGGAGGGAGTAACATTTATAATTAAAAATTATAATATTTTTAATAAAAATAATTATTTAAAATATTGTAAAATTACCTATTTCACACTGAATGGAGAAATGGTCTCACATCTTAAATCCATTGTAAAATTAGAAGGAAAAAAGAAATAAATTATTACTCTCATGCATTTATATATGAAAGTGGTGGGTTAGTAAAAAAACTCTTTACTCTAGCCCTCTACGCATGTTTAGATCCACACTCAAATCAATGGATTTGCAAATTAAGTATTTGAAATTAATGTTTTTTTAATTGTTTTATAAGAATTTTTAAATTCTTATTCAAAAATTGTCATTGGAAGTTCCTTTCAATTGACAAAAACTATTTTAATGTTTATAAAAAATTAATTAATTAAATAAATAAATATAAAATAAATATATAAATAAATAATTACTAAAAAAATTTAATTTAAAAAATAGTAATCATTTTAGATATTTACCCATTCCCCTGTACCCCTTCGGGTCCTTCCCAACCAACCCCTACCCCTACCCCTACCCACAACCCTGCTCCCGTAAACCCACATCCTTTCCTCGTGTCAAACACACCACACCACACCACGCCGCCCCCGACCCGAAAATTTTAATTATAAAAATTAAAAAGTTATTAAATTATGAAATTGATAATCCTTTCATATATACAAAATGTAATTCAAATGAGTTGATTTAAAATTAACTCATTTTTAAATTTATTGGATTCTAAATAACTCAATTCAAATACAACCTAAGTTTTTGAAAAGTGTAATTTTAAAATAAATCGTACATGAGAAAATTTAATCGTGGAGATATTCATAGAAATGTTGATTAGAATAATATCTTGTAAAAGAATCCAAAATGTATTTATTGGTGAAGATGATAATGTAAAAGACGGCTATTTGCACCCCAAAAATTGTTATTTGAACTCGAATTACTATATGTGCCCCAATTAAATTAAAAAAAGCATATTTAAGTTATTAAATGCACCCTATGCAAGGACAATCTTACCCTTTTAAGAAAAAGAAAAAAAAGGTGTTCGGTAAGTACAACCGAACACACTTAAATCTATTCGGTTATAGGAACCGAACATATTACAACCGTGACCCAACTGTTCGATCAAAGCAGTAAAATAGAATAAAATATTCGAGTGTTATAGTCGAACAGAATAAACAATTTGAGTTCTGTAGTCGAACAACATATTGACATTTGATCCGTCAAACAGAATATATTGTTTTGAGTTCTGTAGTCGAACAATATGTTGACATTAGTCAATTTAAATCTATTCAAATCTAAACCCTCGTAATCCCTATTTGTGAATCTATTCAAACCTAAACTATCGTAATTCCTATTTGTTTGTTGCAGTGGAATATGATAATTTGATTTAACACATCACGATACAATCTAATGTTCTACAAACTAAAACTTCTAAATTTTAAAATTAAAAATTGACCTCATCATGGTTATTCTCCTCCTTTACTATTATTGCTTGTTATGGATGATCATCATTCTTAGTTTTTGCTTCTTCCATGACACTACTCTGATACAGAAAGGTTTAGGGTTGATCGTATTTTAGTGATTATAACTTTGGGGCGCATTTATAAATCTTATTGAAGTGTATTTAGAAATTTAATTATTTTTAATCTTAGTTTATTATTTATAAAATGATATTTATGTCTTCTTACATTATCATATTTTAATTTTATAAATAATTGGAGTTCAAATAACAATTACGAGGTGCAAATAGCCGCCCCTAATGTTTTATAACTTTTAAATATTTGTATAATTCGTATGGTTTAAGTAAGTATGAACTTTGGTAAACATATTATAGTAGTATTACTAATGAAACAATAAAAATAGGCTATAACGGGATTCGGGGTGGCGAAAATAGTGGAGTCTTCAAATCCAGAATTCAAGAAAGGCGATCTGGTATAGGGTATGACTGGGTGGCAGGAGTACAGCTTAATCAAGTCCAAACAGACACAGAGTCTATTCAAAATTCAACACACAGATGTGCCTCTCTCTTACTATACTGGAATTCTTGGTAATCTATATAACTTTGTACTTGTGTGCATTTTATGATTTATGTGAACAATGAGAGAACCGGATCCTCCCGTTCGCAGGTATGGCTGGCCTTACTGCCTATGTTGGTTTTTACGAGATTTGTTTTCCGAAAAAGGGTGAAACCGTCTTCATCTCTGCTGCAACGGGAACCGTTGGTCAGCTCGTCTGCCAGTTTGCTAAGTTGCTGGGCTGCTACGTTGTTGGGAGTGCCAGAACTAATCACAAGGTTTTATCAGCTTTTATATTTTCATTGAGATATATAGCTGTTTGCATTGTTACATTCATGATCTATTTATCGCTTTATTAATTTATGGGGCCTTGCGGTTCATGATATACTCCCTTCGGCATGATAAAGTATCAATTTGTTTTTTATGTGTGAATTAAAAAATATTATTATATGTATTGAGTAACGGTAGAGAAAAAATGAATAATATGTGGGTCCTTTTATTAGAAAAAAGGAAAATTTATACTCCCCCGTCTCGGGCAAAGGGTTGTTTTTACTTTTTGCACGTGGATTAAGGAGTATTATTATTTAATGTGTAGTGAGTAATTGTATTAGTGGGAGTGTATGCCCATATTTTAATTGTATTAGTGGGTGTGTGCGGGTCCTATGTGTGTAAAAAAGGAAAGAGGACTCTTTGGGTGAGACGCCCAAAATGGCAAAAAAAAGACTCTTTTAGTAGGACGGAGGGAATATATTTAAATTAATTTCTCAAAATAATAAAATGAATATATTTTTTTTATACAAATTTTAATGTCGAAAATTAATACTGACACTTTTGTTTTGAAATGATCAATTCTATCAAATATACACTTTTTGGACAATATTATCTTCCAACATTAACCTTAAACCCTAATATACCCCAAACCCTTAAACCCTAAACCCCCACCCGCCCACTCCCGCCACCGTCCGGTCGGCGCCATGCCATCGCCGGAGCTGCAGTCGCCGCCGTCGTCGGAACTGCAATCGCCTCCGCCGGTCACCGAAGGCCGGCCGCCATCGCTGGAGAGTTCACCGGAAGTGTAGTCGCTGTAGCCACGTTTTCGCCGGAGCCGCCGCCGAAGATGGGTAGGGGTGTACCACTCCTTGGTAAAATTGATAAAATACATCAAGGGGCAATAGAGTTCAAAGAGTATTAATTTGTTAATAAATATAATTAAGTTATATGATTATCGATATTAATTTTTCTCACTACATTTTGGGTAATTTTAGCCATTGGCACTATTGTTAAATTGACTGGAGGGAGTACTATTAACTTTTGATCTCTATCTTTGGGTTTAGCTCTATCTCTAAAATCACAATTGTAATTTTACCCTTTTTCTCATATATAGTTTACTCCCTCCGTCTAGGTGAAAGGTCACGGTTGCTTTTTGCATGTGGATTAAGGAGTATCATTATTTTATGTGTAATGAATTGGTGTATTAGTAGTGAATGGTAGACCATATGTGGGTCCTTTTTATTAAAAAAGGAAAATGAGTACATTTGGATGGGACGCCCAATATAGTAAAATGATTATCTTTCGTTGGGACTAAGGGAGTATAATTTTATTTTGTGGTTCTTCCATAGGTTAAGAATTCACCCTTGGATTCTAGTATTATGGTATAATTACCTTTTCATCCCTTAATCAAGCGGTTCCACGATACATCCGTTGCATCACAGTACATATACTCTCTTTTATTAATTAAGCAGTAGCTAGGGTTGAAAAAATTCGTTGATCATCTTTCTCTTTAATTGGATAGCTAGGTGGGTTTCATCTTGTACTTTTTTTTTACAACTACTGTACATAAAGTCGTCTTTATAGGCAGTTAAGGGAGTTGGGTGGGTGGCTTTAAACTTATTAAAACTTGTCCCGACATGTGTTAGTACTTTTTGGCTACCGGCGCCATTTACATACCAAATTCAGACCATAGAGTTTTTTTTTTTTCCTTAACTACAATATCATTTCATGGATATGGGCTGGGAAGGAAGGATTTAAACCTCCGAAAAGCGGGACCAAAAGTTCGAAAGGTCGAGCAGCTTTCTCACTTGGAAAAGAAATCATGTTCCTTTGTTTTTTTGGCCTTGCCATCGAAAGCACGCTCTCACATTTATCGCTCTACGTATTTATAAGAAAAAAATATTTCTATTGATTAATTTTGTTGATTTTTTTAGAGTATTCTATTACTTTTGAATAATAATTAAAATATAAAATACTCAATTTGTCCCACATAATTATGTTTGTTTTTTTTTTTTTTTGAGGTAGGAAGGATGTTGGTTAACCGGATTCCCTTTCATTTTGGTTACATCTTTTATACCACATCGTTGGATAGGAGAGAGGAAAATACTACACCCTAAAAATAAATTATCAAACTAGGGGTAGTGGTGAAATTTTCTTTTCCCAATTAAGTTTCAATCATACATGTAGTAACATAGGATATGATGCACGAAATGACACAAATAATCTCGTGTGGTGTGCGACAACCAAATGAAGAAAGTGTAAAGATTTTGAAATGGAAAAAATATTAATTGTGTAAATAACTTGTATAATAAAATAATAAATTATCTATTCTTGCAAAACAGGGGTCCCCTGAATTAGCGCCCCAAGTAAACATGTAAAATTCAACTAGAATAAGTGTATTTTAGACGTTAGCTAGAAATTAAGGCAGTATTCTTGGTTTATATAATGTCTGTTACATCATTAACGGTTGATGTTTTGAAGAGCAAATTTGGATTTGATGATGCATTCAACTACAAAGAAGAAGGTGATTTGAATGCTACTTTAAAAAGGTGAGGATGGCTCAAGTGTTGCATGAATAGACGGTGATTTTATAGGAGTATATATAATGTGTGAGTTTAAAACATGTAATGAATCATCCTATCATTTTACTTTAGGCAAAAACGTGTGTATCCAGGGACACATCGTGCCCCTATGGTAACACAAGAATTTAATGGCAAAAATTCTTGTGTCCCGGAATACACAGGACACCAACTCTTTACTTTTTTTAAAATGTTCTAAATTAAAAGGACATTCAATTTCATCTTTTAATTTTGTAAAAGTATTGATTTTGTCTCATCCCATAGAACTAGAAAAATTGGACATTTTAAGTAAAAATGACGGTATTGGTAAGAATATACTCCCTCCGTCCCACAAAATATTGCACCCCCAATTTCGGCACGGAGATTAAGAAAGTGATAACTTTTAGGGGTATAATGTTATTTTTATGTAATATATAAATAATAAAGTATGTTAGGTAGAGATGATTTTTTTGTAAATAAAATGTATGGGGAAAGGTGTCTGTTTTTTACTTTTTACTTTTTTGGAATGTGGAAATTTTTGTAGGACAACCCAAAATGGAAAGTCTATCAATTGAAAGGAGATGGAGGAAGTATATGTTTAATGGACTATTTCTGAAAAATAAGTTTCTTGAGAATATTTTGAATAAATTAAGTTTGTATAAGATAGTTTTGATTTTAAACTCTATAATGTGTCCATGTAGATACTTTCCGGAGGGGATCGACATATACTTTGAGAACGTCGGAGGGAAGATGCTCGAAGCCGTGCTCCTCAACATGAGACAGAACGGCCGCATTGCGGTGTGTGGGATGATCTCGCAGTACAACCTTGAGGAGCCGGAAGGCACCAAACACCTGACCTGCCTCATCATGAAACGAATTCGTATGCAGGGGTTTCTTGTTTTCGACCATTTCGACCTCTATCCCAACTACCTCAACATGGTTTTGCCTCTTATCAAACAACGCAAAGTAGCGTATGTGGAGGACGTAGCGGAAGGTCTTGAAAGTGCACCGGCAGCTTTGGTCGGCCTCTTCTCCGGTCGAAATCTGGGCAAGCAGCTCGTGCTTGTTGCTCCTCACTAGTTTACGTACTCCCAATGTAGCTGTCATGAGTACTATTGTGTGGATTTGGTTTGTTAATTCTTATGCATCTCAATCAACAAAATAAACACACACTCTTTTACACATAAATTCTCCTGTGCCATCCCCTTATCTACACATAAGCTGTAATTAGGGATGGACAATTTTTTTTGGTTTTGGGTATCGTACCGATTTGAAAAAAAAAAATTACCTAGTTTTCGAGTTTTGTACTTAAAATTCAGGTTTTGAGTTATCCGAACCTTATTGTATAATTTTGATTTGGGTATCGAATTTTAAAAATATATCCAAATTACGGTGCCCGATTTTTTTAATATAATGATTTTCTTTAAAAAAAATGATAAGTAATTGTGTAATAACAATTTATTTATTGACCGTCTTACGTGAGACCATTTTTCACCTTTTAAAATAGTTATCACATTCACTATAAAATGTTATCACTTTTTATTTATAGTATAAATTGTTCATGAAATAACATTATTACTTTTAATTAATTTATCATCACCTTCTCTGTAATAAAGTTGTCACTTTCAAGCCGTCTCACACAAATTTTTGCCTTTATTTATATTATAAAAAGATTTTATGAATATTGTCATATACATATATATCATATGAAATAATAAAGCAATTAATATATTTTTCTAGAGAACTTTATATAAAAACACATTTTTTATAACATAATTATTTCTTAAAAAATATAAATATTTTTAAATTTTATTAAATCACATCTTAATAAATAACTCAACACAATATTTATTATTTTTATATTGATAATAAATTAACTTTATTTTAATAAATTTACTTTAAGCAAGATAAAAATTAAATTGTTTATTATTAAGAGGGTCGAAATTTCATAAGGTGGGAGAAATAATATTAGTTGTATTAGTCTTTGTGTGTCCTACATCAAAAAATTACTTTGTTTTGTAAGACTTCAAAAATGTAAATCTTAATTTGACAAATCAAAATAATGGGATATTTACTATGATGTACAAAAGACAAATTCTCTTGTGAGACGCTATTACATACGTTTATTCCTTATCCAAGCTATTTTTTAAGAAACAAAATGTATTTATAAAAAAAATAATTTTGCTGCATAATAATTTAACGTATATATCCTAAACTCACATATTTATCCTAAACTTAATAGTATTAAACCATTAAATAATTAAAAAATAATAGTGTTTAAATGTATATTAATTTTATCTGCACAATAAATGTATAAATTTGCACAATAAGTTAAATTGTTGCCCAACATATAATTATACTATCGCACAACAATATTGCATAATTTAATATTATTAAGTTATGATAATTCATTTCTTATAAATCTACGCATCATAATAATTAGATTTCTGCACAATACGTCTTATATTGTTGCACAATATATTTAAGAGTATAATTAGTTTGCTGCACGACACAGTAATATTGTTGCATTACAAGGTTATATTACAACACAATTAATGTATATTTTTACACAACCTATTTTGGGTATGTTTCATTCCAATCTTCATGTCTCATATCGTTATCACGTAGATGTGTGTTGGAATTTTTTTATTTCTTTAATTAATTTAAAGTGACGTGGCGATTTGATTGTCTTAAAGATAATTAATGATATAATAAAAAAATGGTATAATATTTTAAAAAAGGATAGGTCTTGCGTGAGACCATCTCACGTGAGACCATTTTATACTTTTTAAATAATTATCACTTTCGCTATAAAACGTCATCACTTTCGCTATAAAATGTTATCACGCTTCATTTATACTATAAATTGTTCATGATATATCATTATCACTTTTTATTAATTTAGTATCACTTCTCAGTATAAAAGTTATCACTTTCTGACCGTCTCACATAAGCCCTTATGTGAGACGTCTCACACAAGTCTTTGCCTTTAAAAGAAGAAGATAATGAATATTTATATCTTTTTAATAAGATTCAAGATAAGGGATATAATAGGAAGATTATTATTCATTTTTGTAGTTATTACTAATTTTATATGTACCTTGTATATCTATGAGTGATATATTAATATAATGTGTAGTTAAAAGTAATTATTCCAAATAAAAAATGTAAAACTTAATGCGGAATGAACGAAGTATATATTAAAATAAAATAAGTTTAAAAAAGAATTGTACAAGCGTGAGGTGGCGTCACGTGGTGTATTTGAAATTTATGATTTTTAATTATTTATGAGATGTGGGGAGTATGTTTTTTTTTTCTTTCTGAAGTCACGAGTTTGAGTCTCCCTTACGCACCATTTTATCTATTTTTTCCAAATTTATATTTAAACTTAGGGTAAGTCTTACATGAGAGCGTCTCACGTGAGACCATTTTTCACATTTTAAAATAGTTATCACTTTTGTTATGAATTGTTATCACTTTTGATATAAAATGTTATTACTTTTTATTTATATTATAAATTGTTCATGAAAGAGCATTATCATTTTTTATTAATTTATTATCACTTTCCTTCATAAAAGTTATCAATTTCTGGCCGTCTCATGTAAGCCCTTACGTGAGACGGTCTCACATACGTCTTTGCCTTAAACCTATTGAGCTTATTTAAATTAATTATTAAAATTATTGTTGAGCTTATCTTTAAATTATTTTTCTAATTTTATTTTCTCTTTAAATTGGGCCATAATTAACTTAGATTTGATTTAGGAGATTATAAATTGGGTTTAATTATTATTTTATGCCACATATTTTTTATTCAATATAACATAAATTTGGAATAATTAAAAAGACAAACACTAAGTTAGAACCATCTTTTTTTTTTAAATCTGACCGGATCTTTTAATTAGGAATGGGTCAAATATTTATGAATATATGGATTTCAGTGCGTGAATTGGGTGGGGATGCCCCCTCATTTTTCACAACCAGCATTCTCCCACCACCTCCGATTCCAGAACCCCAGCCTCCCGATGCCGACAATAATTCAACCTTCGAACCCATCCCCATTACGATTCACCTCCCCGATCATCCCCAACCACGACACCCGTCGGCCTCTTTAAAGATACAGTCAGCCGCAGCTCTCCCCCACCACCTATACTACTCCCTATCTTTCAGTCTTCCAACACAGACTCTAGATCCCCTCTCCACCACCTTGAAATCTGCATCTACCCTCATTGATCTAGCAAATTTAGCACGTTGAGCATGTGCATCGTTCGCTGCTAGCTCGTTGCTTCAATTGATTCACGATTATGTGTGGGAGACTGAGAAGGATAACTTATTAGGTGAGAATAACCTTAAAGATGATGGTGCTTTTGTGGAAATTCCCTCTAATTTGGTTCTTTTGCTTTCCCCAATTCATCAATCGGTTAATTTTTTTCTTAATTATTTGGAGTTGTTGAATTTACTGAGGTAGTTAGCCCCGTGTGGGAGGCTTTTGCTATCAGGGATATCCATTTGTGCTGGGTTGATGTTAAGAATGGTGAATTGGAGATTGCAGAGATTGATGAGAATGAAAAGGTATGTGGGGATAAATTAATAATTGTGAGAGATGACATTAGGGAAATGGGATGGGCTTTTTGTTCCAGTGACTTGATAACCTTGGGCTCAGGTTTGTTGCCTTTAGGATTAATCTATCCGAGAATTGGTGTGTTATTTGACTTCGTTGATTTTGGTAGGAAAAGATATATAGGAGAATTAAATCTTGAAGTATTGGGTTTGAGTGGAATTCCTTTAGAATGTAAGTGCTACGATCTTGTGTTTGTGAACCTGAAGAGTTCATTTTGCAATCTTGAAACTGTGGATATCTTGGTTGGAATGGGCTCTAGAGACTTACATGTTTTGTGTAGTCAAGATGTACTTTAGCTGCGTATAGGTGACAATATGATGAGTGAGGTATGCATAAGGTGGTCTGGAGTAGTCATGAGCTTGTTGAATGATATACCTTAGGTTGCTGGCCTATTAAATGCCACGTGTACACTCTTGGAACGACATCATGGAGAAGCGTAGCATCTGTTCCCACGTGTAAACTCTGAATGCCACTGGACGCTGTAAGGATAACGATCAACATTGAAATTGTATGAAGATGCAGAACATTTGGGGAAAGAGCAGGTGTTATTGTCGTGTATGGAATCATCAGCCACTCTGATGGTGAAGTTGTCGTAATTGATAACTTTCACTCTGTATTTGTGGGAGTTGAGATACAAAAAAGTTTTGGCATTGTTTTCCCATTCTAATTGATGAATGGGATTGCTGCAGTGTTTTGGATCATCCTTGAGTCAGAATGGGAAGCTGATGTTATGAATGGCGCCGCAGGAAGAAGGGGTGCAGTAATGGGTACTCATGCTGGTTGCATAGCATGTTTCAAGGATTTTTAGGAGTTGCAGAATGATGAGATATAACGATGAGAGATAGAGATTTTTAGTGTTCATCATTTGGATTCAAGAATGAAATCTTCACAAACTGAAATTTAATAGGGAAAGACTTTTGCAGAGTTGGTGTAGACTAGATGAAGTGAACTGAAACAGACAATAAGTTTTTTGATTACTCTTAATTTTAATTTGTTTTTATTTTATTTTGTTTCATTAACAACTTTTTAGGTTACTCTATTATGATTAATAGGTTACTCTTTATAATAAAATGGGTTACTATGAATAAAATTTTAAATTAATTTCTATGTTGATTTTTTTTTTATACATGAGGTTACTCTTTATAATAAATTAGGTTACTCTTTGAATTAATTAGATTATTGTTTAGAATTAATTGGACTATACATTGAAATTTATTACAATAATTATATTTTTAATTTAAAGAGTAATCTAATTATTTCTATACAGTAATCTAAATAATTCTATAGAGTAATAATTAATTTGTATAGAGTGATATAGGAGTATTAATTAATTTATATTTTTAGCTTGAAATTAATATTGTTGTATATGGTCAACATTTTTTAGGTTACTGTTTTTTGTTAATTAAGTTACTCTTTAGAAAGAATTAGGTTACTATGAACATATTTTTGGATTAGTCTTTTATGTTGATTTGTTATATATTATTTTGTTTAACAAACATTTTTAGGTTACTCATCTTTATTAATTAGGGTACTCTTTATAATGAATTGAGTTACTCTATAATTTGAAATTTTGATTTTTTGAAAATTGAGGTTGTTTTTATTTTTTATTAATTGAGTTACTATTTAATTTGAGATTATAGAATACTAAAAACAAAATAAACAAAGATCCATTGGATCAGCCCTCCTCTCTCCCTCTCTACAATAACATAGTTACATATTCGTTGTGAGCTTCGTGATCAATTTGCCTTGCAAAATTAGTATTGCTGATGCTGAGTGTTAATTTTATTCATGCACTGGAGAAGTTATGTTTGGGCGATGCAGCATCTGATATGCCCAGAAGAATTGAGGCCACGGATTAACAGAGATTCCTACTATGGAAGACGGATTGTTTTCCCCTGTAGTGTTAGATTTATTTTAGGATCAACATTGTCATTTTGGTATTTGACATTGGAAAAACCCTTGATTCAAAGAGTAGGTTTTTGCTTTCATATAGCAAGTTAAACACCAATATACCATCAATGTAATATGACCATGAAGCATTTAACTTATCCATAAATATGCGAAAATAGAACTCTACAATTTTGAAAGAGTTCAACAATTGTTTTACATTCAAAGCCAAGCCAAAATGGAAGTCTCTATCTGGACGTGTTCATCACCAGTTTAGCAAGTAACTATGACATAGATTGTTTGCTAGTTTTCTTCATGATTTAGCTGATTCCACGTTATTCTTTCAGAGGATCCTGGGATGATCATAGCAGCCTTCATTGTGGACAAAGTGGGTCCCAAGTTTTCCATGATAATCATGCTCGTTGTATCTACAATCTCTTCATCCCACTACTAACATATCACCAAGATGGTAAAACATTAACAAATGGATTTTAAAATCAAACAACCCAGAGGATGATAAGCTCTGCTTTCACACAGGCTAGAAGCAAGAATTGATGGATTTTCAATTTCAACTAAGAGAATGAAATTAATTAGAGAAAGATGCAGATCACACTAAAAAATTTCTCTACTCTCAATCACAAAATAAGCCCAAAACATCAGCAAACATGTGCCAGAAAACATGTGCGGTGGCGGCAGACTATCAGTAAGTAGCGCGTCAGTTCCGACTTCCGACAGTCTCGATGGGCTCCGGCAGCGGATCTATTTACAAATGGTGGGTGGTCGCACAGTGGGGAGCCGGTCGCGAGACAGGACACCGTGTGCGGTGGCAGATCTGACGCAGTAGAGACCGATCTCTGAAAATCTCAAGTTGTTGTCCGTGACTGGAAAGAAGCCCCGGTAAAAGAAGCGATGGCCGGAGGAAAAGGCGGAGATGACAGCGATTTAATTGAGAAGCAATTGTCGGAGGAGAAGTGGAGATTCTGCGATATAATTGGAAGATTTTTTGAAGTAAAACCAGCAAACTTGTTAACCCGCGAGATTGTGATTTGGGATCCGGTTCCATGAAATATTCATGGGACCGGTTCCACCTAGTGCTTCTCTATTAAAAATTAATATTTAATGTTTATACTTATAGAAATTTTTAAAAGTAGATTATAAATATATTTTTTTCTTCAACTAAAAGATTTTACTTTGTCAAACTCAAAATGTTTGACCATTTAATTTCTTAATTAATGTATTGAATATTTTTTTAAATCTATATTTGAATTCATTGGGATTATTTAAATTAAATATTAAATTTATTATTTTGCCTTTTATTTTAAAATTTATTTCACCCTTAATTGGGTCTTAATTATTTATGAGATTATTACTATTAGATACACCTTTTTTCAGCTTAAATACAATTAGATACAAGGGAAACAAATAATATCCCCCACTAAACAAATTGGGAACAAAGTGATCAAATTGCCCTTAGTAAATGATGGGCGATTTCTTTGCACACAAAATTAATCACCAAGTATTAAGGATATCAATTGCAGATAGCAAACGACCAAGTTAAATATCGAACCCAAAGGACGGAATATTATAAATTTAATTATTTACTAAATTAATTAAGATAAAAGATGGCAATAACGTTTAAGGATTATTATTTAATAACTACTAAATAATTAATTAAAATAACAAATAAAATAAAATAAACACTAGAAGAATATAAATGTGACTCAAGAATAGAGAATAGGTAATCCTAGGATAATCCGGTTTCACTCATTAATTTTTCTTTCGTGTATCAATGTCCGACTCTGCATTATGGAATATGGACGCATCACTAAGGCATGCAAATCTACTCTATAGACATAAGTAAATATACGTATAACACGTGTGAATAACCTTGACATAAGAAATATAATTTCACCTCCCTTTCTAAGTACTATCAGTATCAATTATTTCCCCTAGGATTGGTACTCTAACGCGATATGATCCCCTTTATAGGAAGTATAAAGTTAACCTCTTTATCCTACTTATTAACTCGAATTCAATTAAATTAATAAACATTCATATATGACAGTTCTAATGAAACTTCGGAGTCCCCTCACTTAGAATCATAACATAGATCCTGTTCAACAGTGAACGCACTCAATCAACAACCAAAATATATATTTAGACTCTATATACCACTTGAAGATGCACAAAACGACCACGAATATGAATTAAAAATACATCATCATATATAAAATAATTCCACAAGTATTGTTGTACGGAGATACGCACCAAAGTTTAATTAATTCATAAAAACCTTCAAAACCCTAGATATACCAAAATAGTTCTAGCCCATGGTGTTGTAGGAAAAACACATGGGGTTGGATAGATCTTACCCATAGTCTGGAAAATTAGAAAATAGAAGAAAAGAATTAGAAAAATCCTTGGTGTAGTGATCTCCCTCCTTCTTTCTTCCGTCTCTTCAAATCTTCTTATTCTCCTTCTTGGATCCACAGATGAATATTCACAGTGATGAATGAATGGAGGAAGAGATGTGAATGATGGTTGGGGGGTAATTTCCCCTTGTGGGGTGGTGTAGTATGGATTATTTCGGCCTCTCACATGAATAATGATGTAAAATATATATAGGTATGAAAAGAGAATGAAATAAGGAAATAAAAGATATGGGTGAATCATGAAGGATTATGTGATAAGCAGATTAATTGTGCTCCAAGAAATAGGAAATGAGTGAGGCTCCCTGCACCTGGGCACACAGAGCACATTCCATGCGCCTTTTGTAATTTTCGTGCCCCTTTGTAATTTAAACCCCTAGTAATACATAGATTTAAATAGAATATAGAGGGAGAGGGTTGTGTTCATATGGAGACACGGAGTATCCCTCCGTGTCCCCGAGGGCACAGGAGCTTTTTCCATAGGAAATATGGGCTAATTTTTGGAATTTTTCGTAAATTATTGCCTGCAGCTGCGCGACCTTATGATTTTGAGCATAACTTCCTCATCCAAACTGCGATTTGAGTGATTCTTGAGCCAAAACAATCCTCCATTTTGTGGATTTCTAACCATAGATCATACTACAAGTTTTGAGCTCCAAACAAACAAAGAAAAATTATAAAAGTCGAGCGTGCATTTTTCAACATTCCTCTAACTTTGCATTTTTGATCATTTTCCAATTAAATCATAATAAAACACCTCAAATGCACATTTTTCTCAAATATATTGAATATAAGCCACTTTTGCTAATATATGTCAATAATTCCTTTAAAAATGTGTTGAATTGGACACTAAAACACGCTTATTTTCACTTTCATCAATCCCCAAACTTATTCGTTGCTCGTTCCGAGGTAACAAAATAAAAATAAAGATAAAGAGAGCAAGAAATTAGCGGGGAAATAAGGACTATGACCAATACCCCTTCAAAATACAATAGTCCTCAACTTTGGTCATGCAACTCTTATTACAGGTAATAATCATTTTATAGCACACAAGAGAAGACAATCACCACTAATTCAAATGCTCCGTTGACATATTCTCACGGGAAGTATATATCAAAGGGTAAAATATGTACACTTATGGGTTAAGGTGTTTACGCTTAGATTCAATTCAAGTGCATGCGTAACCATAAGCTTGCCAAATGTCTCAAACTCTTCATCACTAAAAGTATGATTCGTCAATAGGATCAAAAATGACTTTTCTTTTGGATGTAATGTTGGATCTTTGGTTAAGGTGGAAAACATATGGATAAGTGACTCAAAACTTGGATCAATCAAGTCGCGATACATCATGATCTTTCATTTTTCCTACTCACTTCAATTCAACACAACATCCTCCTCAATTCTTTCACTTTTTTTTCCAAGCACAACACTTTTTCTTTCTTTTTTTTCTTGAAAACCAGTTTTGGAAATTACCTCTCGTATTCTACATAGGGTATTAGATTTAAGCACTACCCTAGGGTATTTGATTACATGTAGTACTAGATTTAAGCACTACTCCACAATTTTCCTTAGATGCTTTTTCAAACTCAATCACTGCTTCAACACCAATTTTATTCCTTCCCAAGTTGTTATAAAATTCCATCAACACACTTTGAAAAGCCGTTAATTCTCTTAATGATGGACAATTAAGGCTCAAAAATTCGAATGCTCAAAGTGGTTATTTCTTGTAGGTTTCCAAAGAATGAGATTTTTAGGCTCAACGGGGCTAACTACGGATAAACATCATTCAGTAGGAAATTATTTGGCTAAGGGACTCATTATAATCAATGATGGCCTTAAATGATCTCCCATCATCTAACACACATGTAGTTTCAAGTAAGACAAGAGGCAAGTTCTAGAATACAAAGAAGAACGATACCCACCAGAAAAGAAATATCATGTAATTATTTACATGATCAACGAGGCATAAAATCTTACATGGGTTTTTAACAAGTAAAAGAACACTTTTACCGTAATCAATATCTCACAAGTACACATAGAACTTCATACCACATTATAACTCAAGTACACTTCCTTCATCAATTTAAAGAGCATATGAGTTTTAGGCTCAATTTAAAAATATAAGCTCACATGGATCACCAAACCAAGATCTCAATCCTTCCACTCCATGAATTAAAAGAACATAAAAATTAGAATAAGGAAATGAGGACACCTGATTTTTTTCTCCTTCAAAACGTTCACGAGCTTCTCGAGTTGTTCAACTCGGTCAGGTCATGCCTAGGGTAGAACTCATCATGCCACTTTTTTACCTTTTTCTATCATCAAAACTCAAACACACATCATCATCACATGATTCATCAATAATAAACTAGGAGACACCAGAAAAAAAGACGATAAATTAAAAACTCGACCACTAACACTAGGAAACACATAAAAACAACACACTAAACATTAGGTAAGTTGTAAAAAATCGACATACCAACACTAGTTAAAATATTAATATACCGCAAAAAATCAACTCCCTAGCTAACAAACAAATAACCAATGAAAGGAAAAATTATACCCTTAGTGCTTATAAGACGAGGTAAGTACATTACACCCCCAAACTTAGTAAGAACGTAAGTCGAAATTAAGTTTGAAAAGAGATGTAATTGCTGAAACATGAGCAACCCAAATATAATAAATCCTCACTCATATAAAAGAAATAAAGCAAATAAAACGGAAGGGCAAACCCCCAACAGACGCTCATGTTTAACGTCGGAGAGTCACGAAGGTATTCAGCCTTTGAACTATTGGATCAGAAGACAGTCTTCTCGCATCCTCACCTTCAAATACTTCCTTTCCCTTTTCTTGTCTACACTCAGCACCTCACCTTTTTTGGTTACAAAAATATGATCATTGAAATTACCTTCCTCACATGACTGTCTAGACTCCACATTGACAATCTTCCACTTAATTTCAGAATCATCTGTCCTATTAAAATCAAGATTAAACAAGTTAGAAACCACATCTATGCTCTTTCATGATTGAGTCTCCATGGGCATCTTCATTTCTCTCAATCTCTTCGCTCTTTTCCACTTCTTCTCAGCTATAAACTCAGTATTCTCCTCTTGTGATGGTACTGGAGTACTCTGAACATCAAGTATAGCGTTCTGTGTGGAAATGGGATTTGGATGGCCTTACTTGACCTCAGCTCGACCAGATTAGTCTGGTCGAGTGAGGAGAAACATGTCGAGCAAGGTCCCTATAATCGGAAGATGACTGTTCAGTGCTTTAGGTGACGGCTCGACCTCAGCTCGATCAGAATGGTCTGGTCGAGTGACTCCTTAGTCGAGCAAGATCTCTGTAAACTGATCGTGATTTTTCAACTCTATAGTATGTCACTTGATCGTTGCTCGACCAAAGAATTTGGTCGAACGGTGGTCGAGCGAGGATAATCTATCTCTGTTTTCGCCCATTGGCATCATTGGACATTCGTACTGTGTTCTGGACCTCAACGTGATGGCTTTGCACTCTTTCGGGTTTGTTATGCCTTGAGATGGGAACTTTTTCTTCGCCAACATTTGCATTAGCTGATTTACATTCGCGGCCATCTGACCCATTATCAAGGTCCTTCAACTGCTTAGACAAATCTACTTGGGTTCAATTCATAGTAGCCTCAAGTCTATCCACTCTTGCATCATTCTTAGCCATGTACCAATTGAGGGTATCTTCAACAATAGCCTTTACTTCTTGCTGTTGCATACTAGGTCCCCTTTGTAGCAACTCTGTAATCTGCTTCTGCTGGGACTCTAGTAGCTTGTTGATGTTAGCTAGACTAGATACGATCTCATCATTCCTATTCAGTTTTTTTACTTGATTCTAAACTTGAATCACTTTTTACAATACATAGGATCCTTTTACTCTTTCCATAGGCCAATCACGTGAATTCATATAGGTCTTCAAAAAACTTTTATGCTTCAAGTGCTGTCTTAGATAACAGCACTCCACCTGGGGATGCATCAATAAGAACACGCGACTCACAATCCAATCCATAGTAGAAGATGCTTTGTATTGAGCCTTAGACATTCCATGATGTGGCCACCTCCTGAGCATATCTTTGAACCTATCCCACACCTCATAAAACTTCTCATTCTGGTTCTGAGCAAATTGAGTGATGTCTTGCTTCATTCTGAAAGCCCTTGAGGGTGACATATATCTCTCTAAGAACTTCTACTGCAGTTGGTCCTATGCAGTGTAATCTGTGGCATCAAGAGTCTCATACCAATCTTCTGCCCTATCAATCAAAGAGAACTTTAATAGAACGATCCGTCTAGCATGATCATTAGCTTCAGCACCCTTTTGAGTGTTTGCATAACCTAGAAATCTTTTGAGATGCTGATATGGATCTTCAAATGGACCTCCAGAAAAGGTATTCTTCTCCACCATGTTGATAAGAGTGGGATGTATCTCAAAATCATCATCTTCCCCCTTACTCCTATCAACCCCATGTTGCCAATCTCATTGTTTGTGAAAATTTTACGTATGGCAACATTATCTGAATTCTGTCATGCTCCTGTCAGGTTTAGCACTGTGTGTTATTCCTTCCTTTCCTTCTTCTTCTTTTCTTAGTACACAAGTATCTCAGAATAATTAAAGATTAGATAGAAATAAATAATCACAAATAAAAATTTTAATCAAACTAGAAATAATAAAATAAATAATAATAGTCATCCCCGACAACTGCGCCAAAAACATGATGAGCATTTTCTTTGCACGCAAATTATTCCCCAAGTATTAAGGATATCAATTGCAGCTTAAGCAAGCGACCAAGTTAAATATCGAACCCTTAATTATTTACTGAATTAATTAAGACAAAAGATTCAGTAACATTTAAGGATTATTATTTAACAACCACTAAACAATTTATTAAAATAACTAATAAAATAAAATAAATACTAGAAGAATACGAATGTGACTCAAGAATGGAGAATATGTAGCATTAGGGTAATTCGGTTTCACTCATTAATTTCTATTTCATGTATTAATGTCGACTCTATCTTGTGGAACATGGACACATCACTAAGCCATGTAAATCTACTAAATAGATACAAGTAAATATGCGTGTAACATATGTGAATAACCTTGGATCAAGAAATATAATTTACCTCCCTTTCTATGTACTATCAGTATCAATTATTTCTCCTTAGGATTGTTACTCTAACCCGATATGGATCTCCCTTTATATGTACTATATGTTAACCTCTTTATCCTGTTTATTAACCTGAATTCAATAAAATTAATAAACATTCATATATGACAATTCTAATGAAGCTTTGGAGTCCCCTCACTTAGAATCATAACATGGAATCCTGTTCATCAGTGAACACGCTCAATTAACAACCAAGATACATATTCAGACTCTATATAACAGTTAAAGATACACAAAACAACCATTATGAATTAAAAACCATAGTCATATATAAAATAATTTCATAAGTAGTGTTGTACGGAGTATACGCACGAAAGTTCAATTATTTCATAAAAACCTTCAATATCCTGGTATACCAAAATATTTCTAGCCCATGGTGTTGTAGGAAACACACATGGGGGTAGGATAGATCTTACCCATAGTCTGAAAAATTAGAAAATAAAAGAAAAGAATTAGGAAAATTTTTGGTGTAGCGATCTCCTTCCTTCTTTCTTTCTTCTCTTCAAATCCTCTTGATTCTCCTTCTTGGATCCGCAGATGAATCTTCACAGTGATGGATGCATGGAGGAAGGGATGTGGATGATGGTTGGGGGGTAATTTCCCCTTGTGGGGTGGTGTAGTATGGATTGTTTCGGCCTCTCACATGAATAATGATATAAATTATATATAGGTGTGAGAAGGGAATGAAATAAAGAAATAAAAGATATGGGTTAATCATGGAGGATTATGTGATAAGGAGATTAATTGTGCTCCAAAAAATAGGAAATATGGGCTAATTTTCAGAAATTTTCGAAAATTCTCGGAAATTCTCGCCTGCAGCTGCACGACCTTATTATTTTGAGAATAACTTCCTCATCCAAACTTTGCTTTGAGTGATTCTTATGCCGAAACGATCTTCCATTCCGTGGCTTTCCAACCATGTATCACACTACCATTTTTGAGCTCCACAAAAGCACAATAAAACTACGATATTTGAGCATGCGTTTTTCAGCATTTCTCTTACTTTGCACTTTTGATCATTTTTCCTCCAAAAACAAAATAAAACACCTCAAATGCACTTTTTTTTTCAAATATATTGATTATAAGCCACTTGTACTAATATATGACAATAATTTCTTTAAAAAAGGTGTGAAAATGGACATTAAAATACGCTTATTTTCACTCTCATCAGTAAAACAAATCAAATTTTAATTCCTTGTTCATACACGCGTTGAATTAATCCTCTACAAACTGAAAATGGGTTAAAGCTTCATACGATTTCATTCATCAAATTGCAGAAATCGCGGTAAGCAATCCGATTTCATTCACTTTGCTCTACGAACCTGAATTCATTCTCTCTGCTCAATCGAACCTGATCACGGGAAGCAATTAATCCGAATTTGCAGAAATCAATTTCATACGTATGTTATTGATATGATAATTTGTTGGTTCTCTATTCATTACGCAAGCTGCTTCAATTTAGGTGAATTTTAATTTGGTTTTTTTACTTTTTGAACAGGGAGGGTAATCATATATAGAAAAATCTATTATTCTTACTGTTGAACACACTGAGCACTGTAAATTAGTTGTATTACTGTCCAGTACTTCTTGGCTCGATGTGTATTCTCAAATTTGTGAAAAGTTGAATGAGTTGCAATGAGTGGATTTCAATTTTCTAAGTTGTGTTGGATCGTTGCCTAATGTTTCTTGTGTCTCCGACGCCGATATGCATATTATAATTAATTTTTGCAAAATTAGATCCTTGAATGATGTTTCAGGCAAGGTATATGTGAATGGATTAAACTTTGCAAAAGAAATCGATAAGAGTGATCAAATTGGTAGTAGTTTTATGAATACTACCACAATCTGTCTAAATTAGCATGACAAAGAGATGCAGCACAATATGTTAGGTTGGGAGTCCGAAGAGTTTCGTGAAATCTCAAATATGCCATGCTATGATATATGTCCATCCCTTGATAAGAAAGTGTTTTTGTTAGATCCTTGGGCTAATTTAATGAAAGATGGCGAAGATTCCCTGTTTCACGGTGGAGCTAAAGAGTTTAGGAATCAACTTATAAAGTATGCTACACAAAATGAATTTTTCTTTCAATATAAGAGAAATGATGCAAAATACGTTCATACAATTTGTGAGAGATCAACGACGCATGGGTGTGAGTGTTTTATCAAAGCAAAGTGTTTTTTGTAACGTCATAATTTCAAGTGTATGCTGTTAATTTGGTTCATACATGTGCTGGGGTGTTGGGAGATAACATAACCAAATGTTTTTACCCCAAAATGATTGAAAATCTGATGTTAGAAAGCGTTAGAGAGAAACCAAACATTGGAGGGAGCAATGTGAAACATGTTTTTCTGCATAGTTATGGAATTAAAATTCCATACTGGAAAGCTTGGCGTGTTGCAGAAGAAGAAAATGATCAAGTTTGGGGTTCTAATGATCAATTCTACGATGAGCTCTACTGGTATTGTGCTGCCGTGTCTGCCACAAATCCTGGCAGCATTGTTACACTACATCAAAATCCTTATTTCATCGTTTTGAACGATTGTTTATAGCTTTCAAGGCTTGCATACATGGCTTTATGAGTTGTCGGCCAATGCTCTTTATTGATGGCAGATTCTTGAAAGGTCGATCTAAGGGAACACTACTTGCTGCCATTGCAAAGGATGGTGACAAAGGTAACATTATTCATTCTAGTAGAATTTCATATATTTATGCAATATCCATTTGCAGTTTGTCTTACAAGTCTTTTTTGCATTTGAAAAATATAACGCTTTTCCCAGTAGTTATTGCGGTTGTCTCAGCAGAGAATACAAAAAATTGGGAGTGATTTTTTAGAAAAATACGTGATAATTTGATGCATGATGAACCAAGCTCCTACATTTCTGATCGCAATGTAGGCTTAATTTCTGCATTTTCTTTGGTTTTTTTATCAGCCCTTGCATTTTTTTGTTTGTTTCATCTGCTAACAAACTTGAAAGGGCAATTTTCTAAGGCATGGAATAGCTCAGATAGACCTAATATGGGTGTTCTTTTCAAGGCATGAGCATATGCTCCGATAAAGTGTTTGTTTCATGAGAGTCTTGCAAAATTCAAACAAGAAGGAGGGAAAAGAGCTGAACAATGGTTGACAAATTTTCCATAAGAAAAGTAGACAGTTGCCTTTTCTCCTAAAATTACTAGATATGGTGAAATGACTTCTAATGCCATAGAATCATTCAATGCATGTATCAATAATGCTAGGGCCTTACCAATAACTCATATGGTAGACTCTATTCGTAAAGGTACCATAAAGCAAGTTCACTTATTTCATTGTCTTTGTATTTTTGTTATGCTTTGTATCTTATTTACATAATTCACTTGATCAACGACATAGGTATCAATTCATGGTTTGTTGAAAGGAGGATCGAAAGTTCAAAATGGACTGGAGGATTGTGCCCCACAAAAGAAGTAGTATGGCAAGATTTGATCGACTTTGGTCGCTCATGGAATATTCTATTATACACTGCTGGGGACTACGAGGTAGCATCTCAACCTTCAGTTCGTGTTGACTTAAAACGTAGAACATGTTCCTGTGAACTGTGGCAAATTTCTGGTTTCCCTTGTCCACATGTTGTAGCTGTGATTCGTACGAGCAACGGATCTTATTTTAACTACATCCGTTATTATTTTTTTGTTACAAAATATCGGAAGTCTTACATGCACGACATGCATCCAATTCCCAAAACGTATCGCCTTGAAGGTGAACCAATAATTGATAATCCCATTCTTCCACCATTATTGAAATGACCACCTGGTCATCCCAAGAAGAGTAGAATTCCATCATATGGAGAGTTTTGTAAGAGGAGAAAAGAAAGTTGAAGATGCTTTGCTAGTAAGGTACGAGTATTCATTTTCTTTTTGACTTATCTCACGTCCCACCACCTTCTCTCTCTCTCTCAATTGATCTTGATGATGTAGTGTTTTATTCATTAATTTGGATTGTGTTTTTGTTTTTCTGTTGATATGAGATTTGGATTGTTATGTATATCCTGAGAAGGTGTATGTTGTGAAGGGATCTGATTTTGTATTGAGCTAGCTTTATTTTGGTGTTTAACATAAGATTCTTTAACTCCAAAATTACAGAAAGCTATCCAAAAATAAGTTTAAGACTTCCTTATGGTGATACACTATAATTAGTATTTTGGATATTTTGCATAATAGGAAGCCTTGCTCTGATGTCCATTGATGATCTAATAATCTTCCATGGTTGCAACATGTTACTCTCTTTTCATGTATAGCGATCGATTGAAATGTTGTGCTCTGAAATTCATCTACTAGTTTTTGCACCGATTAATGTGATTACTTGAGGTGATTTGTTCCTCTTTGCCCTGTGATTTGTGCGGAATCTATGTTTCATATATGAGCACTTCAGTTTGTGCGCATTTGGCAGTAGGTTTACTGGTTTTATTGTTAATTATCTGCTGGAATTGATCCATTGACTAATAGTAAATAAATAGTGGATCATGTGAAATGGGAATAGATTATGTATTATAGTAAATAATTTCTCGTGTTTAGTTTGAATAATCAATAAAAGCTGTCCAAAATAAGCTATAATATGACAGAAAACTGTCCAAAATGTAAGATAAGTAGTTGATAACACTTATACGTTGTTATGGTGTTGTTGGATTGAGCTAGCTTTATTTTGGTGTTTAAGATAAGATTTTCAATATTCATATATTGATGTTTGTTTTTTATGCAGGAAAAATGTGCAAATGCTTTCTCCCAAAAGCGGGTTGATGTTGCTAATTCCATTCCATCAAGTGTATCAGTTGATGTAATCAAGGATTACAACCTGCTCATTTCATTGCATTTTATTTTTGAACACTTCATTTGGTTTAGGTTCATTTTTCATGAATATTGTGCTTTCAAATTTAGCTTGCACTTTATTGAGTATAGTGAGCACTAAAATATGCTATGTTCTTAAAGTTGCAACTCGGTTTCATTATGCCTTTTATAAATGATGCATTTTCTGAAAATGTGCATTCTAAACTAGATAGAATAATTGAAGAACTGAGTTAATATTGATTGGGATCTTACATGTGAAGTCTTGCGTTTTGCAATTCAGAGCATACTCAATTCTTATTGCCAGGCTTAGTGACGTTTCCATCTTTTTCCAATATTACTTAATAAAATTAAATCAAATTTTCAATTTTGGTAATAGTTTTCTTGGAAGTATTTGATCAATTTATCTCAAGAGGTGATGGTGTGAATTTGTTATGTTTAGGGAAATACAAATAAATTACTTGTTGCTTGATGAGAGTGAAAATAAACATGTTTTAGTGTCCAATTTAACAGCTTTTTTATGAGAATTGTTGTCATATATTAGCACAAGTGTCTTATATTTGATATATGTGATAAAAAAGTGCGTTTGAGGTGTTTTATTATATTTTAGGAGGAAAAATGATCAAAAGTGCAAAGTTGGAGAAAAGGTGCAACTTGTGCAAGAATACTGAAAAAACGCACATCCAACTTGTATATTTTTTCTATATTCGTGTGAAGCTCAAAGTAGAAGTGTGATAAATAGTTGGAAAGCCACAGAAGAGTGGGTCGTTTTGGCATAAGAAAAACCCCAATCAAAGTCCAAACGAGAAAGTTATTATCTAAATGGGGACGTTGCGCAAGCTGTTTCTATTCAACAAGACTGTTCCACTTTACATGACTTGTTACATCTTCAAATATTGGATAGAAAGCCAAGGAAAAGAAGATCGTGTGAGAGCAAGAATCACTCAAATCAAAGTCCGAATCTGAAAGTTATGTGTGAAATGGTGAGACTGCACAAGGCAGCTCAACCAGCCGCTCGACCAAGGTCGACCTTGCTCGACCAAAACACTTTGGTTGAGCGGGGACACGTAATTCTGTTTTTGTTGGGTTTTACACCTCCAGTGCGTGTATTTTCTTGTTTTCCAAGAAAAAACTTATCCAAGGTCCGTTAGGATAGCTTACAAGTATAAGAGGGGATGCAGATCACACCTAGGAAGTACCGCAACACAATCATCCTACACCACCCCATAAGGGGGATCACCCCCACACCATCATCCACATTCCTTCATCCATCCATCCATCTCTGTGAAGATTCATCTGTTGAATCAAAAGTAGAACCAAGAGGAGTATTCAAGACGGAGAAGGATGTGACGATGCCCACATCTAGGGTTTTTATCATTTCCTAATTTATCTTGTATTTTCCAAACATATGGGTAAGATCTATCTAACACCCATAATTGTTCTTCGCAACATCATGGGCTAGAACTATTTTGGTAGATCTAGGGTTTTGAAGGTTTTTATGAATTAATTAAACTTTTGTGTGTATACTCCGTACAACACTACTTGTGGATTTATTTTGTATATGAATGTGAATTTTTAATTCATATTCACGGTCATTTTTTGCATCTTCATCTGTTATATAGAGCCTGAATATATATCTTGGTTGTTGATTAAGTGCGTTCACTGCTGAATAGGTTTTCATGTTATGATTCTAAGTGAGGGGACTCCGAAGCTTCATTAGAACTGTCATATGTGAATGTTTATTAATTGAATTAAATTCGGGTTAATAAGTAGGATAAAGAAGTTAATTTTATAGTACTTAAAAAGGGAGATCATATCAGGTTAGAGTACCAATCCTAGGGGAAAATAATTGATACTGATAGTACCTAGAAAAAGGGGTGAAATTATATCTCTTCCTCCATGGTTATTCACATGTGTTACATGCATATTTACTTGTGTCTATAGAGTAGATTTGCATGGCTTAGTGATGAGTCCATATTCCACAAGGCAGAGTCGAACATTGATACACGAAAGGGAAATTAATGAGTGAAACTAGATTACCCTAGGGTTATTATTCTCTATTCTTGAGTCACATTCGTATTCTTCTAGTGTTTATTTTATTTTAATTGTTATTTAATTTTTAGTAATTTAGTTAATTAGTTAATAATTCTCAAATCCTATTGCCATCTTGTCTTAATTAATTTAGGTAATAATTAAAGTAATAATACGCCGTCCTTTGGGTTTGATATTTAACTTGGTCATATGCTTAAGTTGCAATTGATATTCTTAATACTTTGGGATTAATTTTGCGTGCAAAGAAAATGCTCATTAAGTTTTTGGCGCCATTGTCGGGGACGGATGTCATTATTAATTTATTATTTCTAGTTTGATTAAGACTTTTATTTTTGTTTATTTATTTTCTATCCAACCTTGAATTTTTCTGAGGTACTTGTGCACTAGGAAAAGGAGAGAAATGAAAGAAAGGAATAAAACATAGTGCTAAACATGGTCGGGGGAAGGCAGAATACGGATAATATTGCCATACTTGAAATTTTCAAGTATGATGGAATTGGCAACATGGGGTTGATAGGAGAAAGGGGGGAAGATAATGATTTTGAGATACATCCTGCACTTATTAACATGATAGAGAAGAATCCATCCTGGAGGTTCCTTTGAAGATCCATATTAGAATCTCAAAAGATTCTTTGGTTATGCAAACTCTCAGAATGGTGCTGGAACTCATTACAATGCTAGACAGATCGCCTTGTATAAGTTCTATTTAATTGATCAGGCAGAAGCTTGGTATGAGACTCTGGGTGCCACAGACTACAGTACATGGGACCAACTGTAGCAGAAGTTCTTGGAGAGATACATACCACCCTCAAGGATCTTAAGAATGAAGCAAGACATCACCCAATTTGTTATGAATTAGGGTGAGAAATTACATGAGGCGTGAGATAGGTTCAAAGATATGCTCAAGAGGTGCCCACAGCGGTACATAAGTATCTTCTACTATGGATTAAGGATATCACTTGCAGTTTAAGCAAGCGACCAAGTTAAATATCGAACCCAAAGGATGACGTATTATCAATTTAATTATTTACTAAATTAATTAAGACAAGTGGAAATACGGTTGGGATTTAATTATTAAACTACTAAGAAGAATGATTAAATAACAAATAAAATAAAAACACTCAGAAGAATTCGAAAGTGACTCAAGAATGGTGAATATGTAGCTCTAGGATAATCCAGTTTCACTCATTAATCTCCCTTTCGTGTGTCAATGTCCTACTCTGCCTTGTGGAATATAGAAGTATTACTAAGCCATGCAAATCTACTTTATGTACATAAGTAAATATGCGTGTAATACGTATGAATAACCTTGGAGCAAGAGATATAATTCACCCCCCTTTTTAGATATTATCAGTATGAATTATTTCCCTGGGCAATTGGTACTCTAACTCGATATAATCTTCCTTTTATAGGTACTATAAAATTATCCTCTGTATCTTACTTATTAATCCGAATTTAATTCAATTAATAAGTATTTATAATAGATCATACCCATATGTCCGAAAAATTAGAAAGTAGAAGAAAAGAATTAGGAAAACCCTTAGTGTAGAATTCTCCTTCCTTCTCTCTTCCGTCTCTTCAAATCCTCTTGGTTCTCCTTCTTAATTCCACAGACGAATCTTTACAGTGATAGATGGATGGATGGAGGAAAGGATGTGGATGATGGTTGGGGGGTGATCCCCCCTTGTGGGGTGTAGGATGATTGTGTTGCTTTTCCTCTATATGAATAATGATGTGATCTACATCCCCTTTTATACTTGTAAGCTCTCCTTATGGAACTTCGATGGGTTTTTTCTTGGAAAACACAAAAATACAAGCACAGGGTTTGTAAAACTCGACGAAAATAGATTTTTTTGGTTCTGGTCGAACGGGTCTCCTCGGTCGAACTACAGTCAAGCTACGTTGCTTACTGTTTCGGTATAACATCCACATCAAAACTCCAATTTCAGTGATTCTTGGATTTTTATTCATATAAGGAAATCTAAAAAAATCCAATATTTGAATGTGTAACAAATCATGCAAAGTGGTATAGCTGTTCTGTTCGGCACAGCTTGCGCGATGTTACCATTTTGATCATAACTTTCATGTTTGGAATCCGATTGAAGTGTTCCTTATGCTAAAACGACCTTCTCTTTTGTGGCTTTCCAGATATGTATCACAATTCAAATTCAGAGCTCCACCTAAACACAAAAAAATTAAACAAGTTGGACCTGCATTTTTCAGCATTCATACACAAGTTCACCTTTTCTCCAACTTGGCACTTTGATCATTTTTTCACCCAAAACACAATAAAACACCTCAAGTGCACCTTTTTCTCAAATATAATAAATACAAGACACTTTTGCTAATATATGACAATAATATCTATAAAAAAGGTGTTAAATTGGACACTAAAACACGCTTATTTTCACTCTCATCAATCTCCCAAACTTACACGTTGCTCGTCCCGAGGTAAAAAATAAAAATAAAGAGAAAGAGAGAGTAAGAAAATTAGCGGGGAAACAAGGACTATAATAAATACCACATTCATAATACAATTGTCCTCAACTTAGGTAATGCAACTATCATTACATGTAATAATCAATTCATAGCATACAAGATAAGACAATCACCACCAATTCAAATGCTCCACTAACATGTTCTCATAGGAAGTATATATCACTCGCACTCAAGTGTAAAAGATGTACACTTATGGATTATGGTGTTTACGCTCAGATTCAATTCAAGTGCATGTAACTATAAGCTTTCCAAAAGTCTCAAACTCTCCACCAATAAAAGTATGATTCGACAATGGGATCAAAAATGACTTTTTCTTTGGATGTAATATTGGCTATTTGGTTATGGTAAGAAATATATGGATGAGTGACTCAAAACTAGTTTCAATCAAGTGCGCATTCCATCATGATCTTTCATTCTTCTTACTCACTTCAATTAAGCACAACATCCTCCTCAACTTTTCACTTTTCTTTTTTCAAGCACAACAAATTTTTTTCCTTTTCTTTTTTTTTTCTTTTCCCTTCTCCTTATCCTTTTCTTTTTTGCTTGAGGTACCAGTTATGGGCACTACCTCTCGCATCCTCTATAGGGTACCAGATTTAAGCACTACCCTAGGGTGTTTGATTCCATGAAGTACTAAATTTAAGCACTACCCTATGATTTTCTTTAGATGCATTATCAAACTCAATCACTGTTTCAACACCAATTTCATTCCTTCCCAAACTGCTAACAAACTCCATCAACACACTCTGAAAAGAAATTAATTCTCTTCTAGAAGGACAATCAAGGCTAAAAAAAAATTCAGATGTTCAAAGTGGTTATTTCTCGTAGGCTGCCAAAGAATAAAGTTTTTAGGCTCAACGGGGCTAACTATGAATAAATATTATTGTGTAGGGAATTATTTGGCTAAGTGACTTATAAATTCAAAGATGGTCTTAAATCATCTCCCATCATCTAATACACATGTAGTTTCAAGTAAGACAAGAGGCAAGTTCTAGAATACACACACAATAACGATACTCACCAGAAAAGAAATATCATGTGATTATGCACATAATCAACGAGACTCAAAATCTCACAAAGGTTTTTAACAAGTAACAGAGCACTTTTCATGTAAGCAATATCCCATAGTACACATAGAACATCATACCACAACATAACTCAAGTACACATCCTTCATCAATTTCAAGAGCATATGAATTTTAAGCATAATTTAAAAATATAAGCTCATGTGGATCAACAAAACCAAGATCTCAAACCTTCCACTCTCATGAATTAAAACACACATAAAAATTATAATAAGGATACGAGGGCACCTGATTTTTTCTTCAAAGTATGATGAGCTCCTCGAGTTGTTAAACTCAATCAGGTTAAAGCCTCAGTTTACATGTTTCTATTCATCAAAGCTCAAGCACACCTCATCATCACAGATTCATCAATAATAAAATAAGAGAACTATAAGAAAGACTCAATTGACTATCTAATTGACTCCACACACTAGACACACCAACACAACACACTAAACATTAGGTAAGTTGCAAAAAATCGATATATCAACACCGGCTAAAATATTAATATGCTGTAAAAAATCAACTTCCTAACAAATAAAGCCAACAAAAGGAAAAATTATACCCTTAGTACTCATATAGTTCTCATAAGACGAGGTAAGTACATCACACCCCCAAACTTAGGAAAACATAAGTCGAAACTAAGTTTGAAAAGAGATGTAATTGCCGAAACGTGAGCACCTTAAATATAATAAATCCTCACTCACACGGAAGAAATAATAAAGTAATAAAATAGAAGGGACAGACCCCCAATAGACGCTCATGTTTAACGTTGGAGAGTCACGATGGAATATCGCTTTTTAGACTATTGGTTCGGATGGCAGTCTTCACGCATCTTCACCTTCAAGTACTTTCTTTCCCTCTTCTTGTCTATACTCAACACCACACCTTTTTTGGTCACAAACATATGATCCTTGGAATTACCTTCCTCCCATGGATATCTAGACTCTTCCTTGTCAATCTTCCACTTATATTTAGAATCATCTATCCTATTAAAATCAAGATTAAACAAGTTAGAAACCACATCTATGCTCTTGCACGATTGAGTCTCCATAGGTAACTTCATTGCTTGATCAAGAGAGAAAACCATATTTTCATTATCCATCTACAATTTAAGCTTTCATTCCTGAACATTCTTAACATCTGGTATAGCGTTCGACATGGAAACGGGGCTCGATTGCCTCAGTTCGACCAGGGTTTGACCAGATTGGTCTAGTCAAACAGGAGTAGCTTGGTCAAACCGGGTACCTAAGAATGGGTTTAGACTGTCCAATTCTCGTTCGACCAAAGTTCGACAAGAAAGGTCTGGTCGAACGGAGGCTCCTTAATCTGAACTCGACTTTTCTGCTCAACAGGCACTCGTTCGACCATAGTTTGACTAGAGAGGTCTATTCGAACAGAACGACTTTAGTCGAACGGCGTATCAGAAAATAGAGCATCGTTTCTCTATTTTTTCGAAACTGGTTCGACCACAGTTCAACCATCATGTCTGGTCGAACTGCATGAGGATAGTCGAATGGGAGCCCTACTCTTATTGTTTTCATCCACAGGCTTCATCGGACCTTTGTACTGTATCCCGAACCTCAATGTGATGGCATTATTATCTAATGTTTGTGTCAATTGATTCACATTCGCGGCCATCTGACCATTATAAAGGTAAGGTCCTTCAACTACTTAGATAAATCTGCATGATTAGCATTCATACTTGCTTCGATGCGGTCAACCCTTGCATCATTCCTTGCCATGTATCGATTGAAGGTAACTTCTACACTCTTCGCTTCTTGCTGCTGCCTACTAGGCCCCTTTTATGTCAACTATACAATTTGCTTCTGCTAGGATTCTAGTTGCTTGTTGATGTTACTAAACTAGAGACAATCTCATCATCCCTATTTAGCTTTACTACTTGAAGTTCAACCTGCGCCACCTTACCAAGTACATAAGATCCTCTTACTATTTCCGTAGGCCAATCAATAAGAATTTGTGACTCACAATCCAATCCATTATAGAAGATGCTTATGTACTGAGCTTTAAATATTCCATGTTGCAGGCACATCCTAAGCATATATTTGAACCTATCCTACGTCTCATGAAATTTCTCACCCTGATTCATAACAAATTGGGTGATCTCTTGCCTCATTCTGAAAACCTTTGAGGGTGGCATGTATCTCTTCAAGAACTTCTGCTACAGTTGGTCTCATGTAGTGCAATCTGTGGAATCAAGAGTCTCATAACAAGCTTCCGCCCTATCAATCAAAGAGAACTTGAATAGAGCGATCTGCCTAGCATCATGAGCTCCAGCACCCTTTTGAGTGTTTGCATAACTAATGAATCTTCTGAGATGCTGATATGGATTTTCAATGCAACCTCTAGAAAAGGGATTCTTCTCTACTATGTTGATAAGAGCGGGATGTATTTCAAAGTCATCATCTTCCCCCTTGCTCCCATCAAACCCCTGTTGCCAACCCCATAGTTCGTGAAAATTTCACGTATAACAACATTATCCGGATTCTGCCTTGCTCTGGCCACGTTAAGAATAGTGTGTTATTCTTTTCTTTCCTTCCTCTCATTTTCCTAGTGCACAAGTACCTCAGAAAAATTCAAGGATAGATAAAAATAAATAATCACAAACAAAAGCCTTAATCAACTAGAAATAATAAAATCAAGGGATAGTTACCGTAAGATACATTGTGAATCCCCATATTGCTTCAAGATACAATCACATCAAAATATAACTAATAACTGAACAAATATAGGATGATAATCTAATATTATCACTAATTAATTGTTCGCTAAAAGAAAGGAATAAATGATCTCTCACCCACCATCTCCATAATTACATTCCTTACGCCACATCACCTTAATCCATTAAATCATGGAGAATACTTTATCTTTATCATAAGTTATAGTTAAGTTTTAATTAATTTTTAATATAATTATCAAATATACTTATATTTTTTTTTTGGACATCAAAATTTATATAATAATTTTTGCACATGTTTTATGTTTGTGTGCAGCAGAGGTGTTTACGTTATCAGCTCATATTATACTCAATAAAGGTATTATGTGCAGCGTAATGTTTGGGAGTAGTGTAATGTTTGTGTGCAGCACAAAAATATTTTAATATAATATTATCATTAATATTTATGTGCAATGTAAATGTTTGTGTGCAGGAAAATAAAACTTCAATATCAACTTAATGTTTATGTGCAGTGTAAATATTTGTGTACAACAAAAAAGAACTACAATATGAATATTATGTTCAACAATAATATTTATGAGCAGAGTTTTTTATGTCAATTTTTTCAATTTAATAAAGATCTAATAATAATTTTGGAATATTTATTGAAGAATTTTTTTGGAGATATAATAATTTTTTTAAAGTTAAAAAATGGAATAATAAATATCTTTTTGTATTAGATAGTAATGTATTATTAATCATGTACCTCATGGTAACAACAACTTAAATGATGTATCTATCAATAATTAATCCTAAAATGAATAATAATAGCCATCCACAGCAACAATGCCAAAAACTTGATGCGTGTTTTCTTTGCACGCAAAATTAATCCCCAAGTATTAAAGATATTAGTTACAGCTTAAGCAAGCGACCAAGTTAAATATCAAACCCAAATGACGGCGTATTATCAATTTAATCATTTACTAAATTAATTAAGACAAGTGGCAATAATGTTGGAATTTAATTATTAAACTACTAAGCAGAATTATTAAATAACAAATAAAATAAAAGCACTTAGAAGAATTTGAAAGTCACTCAAGAATGGAGAATATGTAGCTCTAGGATAATCGGGTTTCACTCATTAATCTCCCTTTCGTGTGTCAATGTCTAACTCTACCTTGTGGAATGTGGACGCAATACTAAGCCATGCAAATCTACTCTATGGACACAAGTAAATATGCGTATAACACGTGTGAATAATCTTGGAGCAAGAGATATAATTCACCCCTCTTTCTAGGTACTATCAGTATGAATTATTTCCCTGACCAATTGATACTTGTTGAGAGTTAATATAAGCGTATTTTAATGTCCAATTTAACACATTTTTGATGAGAATTGTTGTCATATATTAGCACAAGTATCTTATATTTCTTATATGTGAGAAAAAGGTGCACCTGAGGTATTTTGTTATGTTTTAGGTGGAAATATGATCAAAAGTGTCAAGTTGGAGAATAGGATGCTGAAAAATGCACGTCCAATTTGTGTAATTTTTCAGTATTTGTATGGAGCTCTGAATTAGAAGTGTGATATATGGATGGAAATCTACGAAAGAGAGGATCAATTTGGCATAAGGAACACTTTAATTGAAATTTAAACGAGAAAGTTATGATCAAAATGGTGAAGTCGCGCAAGCTGTTCCTGTTCAACACTATTGTTCCACTTTGTATAACTTTTTATACATACAAATGTTGGAGTTTATACGATTTCTTCATATGGGTAGAAATCCAAGGAAGAGAGGATCACGTGAGCGAAATAATTACTCAAATCAAGGTCATATGTGGAAGATATGCTCAAAATCGTGAAGTCGCATAGCTGCCCGCGAGAATTTTTGAATTTATGCATGTTTTTACACCCCTAGTGTGTGTTTACGTGTATTTTTTGTGTTTTCCAAGGAAAAGCCCATCCAAGGTCCATAAGGAGAGGTTACAAGTATAAAAGGGGATATAGATCACATCATTATTCATTAGATTGAATTGGAGAGAGGACACAACAATACTACACCCACAATGGAGATCACCCCCAACCATCATCCACATCCTTTCCTCCATTCTTCCATTACTTTGAAGATTCATTTGTAGAATCAAGAGGAGAACCAAGAGGAGAATTCAAGAAAGAGAAGGACGCGACGATGCCCACATCTAGGGTTTTCTTCGTTTTCTAATTTATCTTGTATTTTCCAGACATATGGGTAAGATCTGTCCAACACCCACGATTGTTCTTTGCAACATCATGGGCTAGAACTATTTTGGTAGGTCTAGGGTTTTGAAGGTTTTATGAATTAATTAAACTCTCTTATGTGTCCTCCGTACAACACTACTTGTGGATTGATTTTATATATGATTGTGCTTTCTTAATCCATATTCACAGTCGTTTTGTGCATCTTCAATTGTTATATAAAGTCTGAACATATATCTTGGTTGTAGATTGAGTGCGTTCACCGCTGAACAGGATTCCATGTTATGATTGTAAGTGAGGGGACTCCGAAGCTTCATTAGAACTATCATATATGAATGTTTATTAATTGAATTGAATTCGGGTTAGTAAGCAGGATAAAGAGGGTAATTTTATAGTACCTATAAAGGGAGATCATATCAAGTTAGATTCCAGACGTGGGAGATAATTGATGCTGATAGTACCTAGAAAGGGAGGGTGAAATTACGTCTATTTCTCCGATGATATTTACACGTGTTACATGCATATTTACTTGTGTCTATAGAGTAGATTTGCACAGTTTAGTGATGCGTCCATAGTCCATAAGGCAGAGTCGGACATTGATACACAAAAGGGAAATTAATGAGTGAAACTTGATTATGCTAGAGCTACCTATTCTTCTACTTGATTCACTAATTCGTAATTCTTCTAGTGTTATTTATTTTATTTGTTATTTTAATTAATTGTTCGCTAAAAGAAAGGAATAAATGATCTCTCACCCACCATCTCCATAATTACATTCCTTACGCCACATCACCTTAATCCATTAAATCATGGAGAATACTTTATCTTTATCATAAGTTATAGTTAAGTTTTAATTAATTTTTAATATAATTATCAAATATACTTATATTTTTTTTTTGGACATCAAAATTAATATAATAAATGATATTAGGCCATCTTTGCTATTTAGCCAATTTTTCTCATATACTTTACCTGAATTCATTAAATCCCTTGTCAGCCCATTTGAGCCTTTTTAAATCCATTTTTTGATAGCCAATAAAGTTTAATTGAAGAGAGTGGTGATTTGAGAGATGATGAAGGAGGAGTCTTAAGGATGAAAATGAAAATTTTTTGGAGTAGTGCTCAAATCTAGTACTCCATGGAAACGAATTCCCTAGGTAGTGCTTAAATCTAGTACCCTATGTAGAATGTGAGAGGTAGTGCCCGAAACTAGTACCTCGAAAAATAAAAAGAAAAAAATGGTGAAGAAAATGAGAATGATGGAGTTGAAGAGCTAGAAAAGTTGAAAAAATATGTTGTGGTTGAAGGAGAAAGATGGGAGAATTTGAAGAGAATGTTGTGCTTGATTGAAGTGATGAGGAAGAATAAAAGATCGAGAGAGACTGAAGCTTGATTGGTCCGAGTTTTGAGTCACTTATCTATAAATTTTCTACCTTTTCCAAAGAGCCTACATTACAACCAAATAAAAGACCTTTTTGGTCCATGATTTGTTAGCTTCAAGTAAAAGGAGAGTTGAGACAATAGGCAAGCTTATTGTTACACAAGCATTTGAATCGAATTTGAGCGTAAACACCTTAACTCATAAGTGTATATCTTTTACACTTGAGTGCGAATGATATATACTTCAGGTGGGAACATGTCAATGGAGCATTTGAATTGGTGGTAATAGTCTTAACTTGTATGCTATGAATTGATTATTACATGTAATAAGAGTTACATGACATAAGTTGAGGATAATTGTATTTTGAATATGGTATGAGTCATAGTCCTTATTTCCACGCTAATTTTCATATTCTCTCTCTCTATATTTTTATTTTGTTGCCTCGGAACGAGCAACGGGTAAGTTTGGGGGTTTGTTGAGAGTGAAAATAAGCGTGTTTTAGTGTCAAATTTAACACATTTTTTTATGAGAATTGTTGTCATATATTAGCACAAGTATCTTATATTCAATATATGTGAGAAAAAGGTGCACCTGAGGTGTTTTGTTGTATTTTAAGTGGAAAAAGGATCAAAAGTGCCAAGTTGGAGAAAAGGTGCAACTTGTATAGGATGCTGAAAAACGCACGTCCAACTTGTATAATTTTTCAGTATTTTTATTGAGCTCTGAATTGGATGA
Organism: Pogostemon cablin; assembly: GCA_023678885.1. Lineage (NCBI taxonomy): Eukaryota > Viridiplantae > Streptophyta > Magnoliopsida > Lamiales > Lamiaceae > Pogostemon > Pogostemon cablin. The sequence continues at coordinate 7,367,863 of CM043008.1, read as the reverse complement.
GAAAGTTATGATCCAAATTGTGATGTCGCGCAAGCTGTTCCTGTTCAGCACGACTGTTCCACTTTGTATGACTTTTTATAAATTCAAATGTTGGATGATTTCTTCATATGAATAGAAAGCCAAGGAAGAGAGGATCACGTAAGCGCAAGTATTACTTAAATCGAAGGTCATATGTGGAAGTTATGCTCAAAATCGTGAAGTCGTGTAGCTGCCAGCGAGAATTTCCGAGAATTTCCGAATTTGTGCATGTTTTTACACCCCTAGTGTGTGTTTACATGTATTTTCGTATTTTCCAAGAAAAAGCTCATCCAAGGTCCATAAGGAGAGGTTACAAGTATAAAAGGGGGTGTAGATCACATCATTATTCATTAGATTAGATTAGAGAAAGACCACAATAATACTACATCCCACAAGGGGGATCATCCCCCAACCATCATCCACATCCTTTCCTCCATCCATCCATTACTTTGAGGATTCATTTGTGGAATCAAGAGGAGCACCAAGAGAAGGATTCAAGATGGAGAACCCACATCTAAGGTTTCCTTCGTTTCCTAATTTATCTTGTTTTTTCCGGACATATGGGTAAGATCTATCCAACACCCATGATTGTTCTTCGCAACATCATGGGCTAGAACTATTTTGGTAGGTCTAGGGTTTTGAAGGTTTTATGAATTAATTAAACTCTCCTGTGTGTCCTCCGTACAACACTGCTTGTGGATTGATTTTATATATGATTGTGCTTTCTTAATCCATATTCAAGGTCGTTTTGTGCATCTTCAATTGTTATATAAAGTCTGAATATATCTTGGTTGTAGATTAAGTACGTTCACTGCTGAACAGGATTCCATGTTATGATCTAAGTGAGGGGACTCTAAAGCTTCATTAGAACTATCATATATGAATGTTTATTAATTGAATTGAATTCGGGTTAGTAAGCAGGATAAAGAGGTTAATTTTATAGTACCTATAAAGGGAGATCTATCAAGTTAGATTCCAGACGTGGGAGATAATTGATGCTGATAGTACCTAGAAAGGGGGGTGAAATTATGTCTCTTGCTTCGAGGATATTTACACGTATTCACGCATATTTATTTGTGTCTATAGAGTAGATTTGCATGGTTTAGTGATGCGTCTATAGTCCACAAGGCAGAGTCGGACATTGATACAATAAAGGGAAATTAATGAGTGAAACTTGATTATCCTACATAATTCTTCTAGTGTTATTTATTTTATTTATTATTTTAATTAATTGTTGGTAGTTGATAATTAAAACCTCAATATTTATTGTCTTTCGTCTTAATTAATTTAGTAAATAATTAAGTTGATAATACACCGTCATTTGAGTTCGATATTTAACTTGGTTGCTTGCTTAAGCTGCAACTGATATCCTTCATACTTGGGGATTAACTTTGCTTGCAAATAAAATGCGCATCAAGTTCCTGTGGTACACTAACCCGATATGATCTCCCTTTTATAGTTACTATAAAATTATCCTCTGTATCCTACTTATTAACCCGAATACAATTCAATTAATAAGTATTTATATAAGATAGTTCTAATGAATCTTCAGAGTCCCCTCACGTAGAATGTAATATGGAATCCTGCTCAGTAGCGAACGCACTCAATCAATAACCAAGATATATATTCAGACTCTACATAACAGTTAATGATGCACAAAACAACTCTGAGTATATATTAAAAACGCAAGTCTTATATAAACTAAAACACAAGTAGTGTTGTAGAGAGTATACACATGAAAGTTCAATTAATTAATAAAAACCTTCAAAACCATAGACTACCAAAACGGTTCTAGCCCATGATGTTGCGAAGAACAATCATAGGGGTTGGATAGATCTTACTCATATGTCCGAAAAATTAGAAAGTAGAAGAAAAGAATTAGGAAAACCTTGGCGTAGAAGTCTCCTTCCTTCTCTCTTCCGTCTCTTCAAATCCTCTTGGTTCTCCTTCTTGATTCCACAGACGATACTTCACAGTGATGGCGGATGGAGGAAAGGATGTGGATGATGGTTGGGGGGTGATCCCCCCTATGGGGTGTAGGATGATTGCATTACTTTTCATCTATATGAATAATAATGTGATCTACATCCCCTTTTATACTTGTAAGCTCTCCTTATGGACCTTGAATCAGTTTTTTCTTGGAAAACACAAAAAATACAAGCACAGGGATTGTAAAACCAGACAAAAACATATTTTCTGTGTCCCAGTTCGACCAAAGTGGTTCTGGTCAAATGGGTCTCCTTGGTCGAACTACGGTTAAGCTGCGTTGCACAGTCTCACCGTTTCGCGCATAACTTCCACATCAAAACTCCAATTTCTGTGATTCTTACGCTCACGTGATCCTATCTCCTTGGCTTTTACTAAAATAATGAACTCCAAAAAAAAAAATCTATCATTTGAATATGTAACAAGTCATGCAAAGTGGCACAACCGTTCTGTTTGTCACAGCTTGCGGGACGTTACCATTTTGATAATAACTTTCTTGTTTGGAATACGATTGAAGTGTTCCTTATGCCAAAACGAACCCCACTTCTGTGACTTTCCAACCATGTATCGCACTTTCAATTCAAATCTCCACAAAATTACAAAACAATTACACAAGTTGGACGTGCATTTTTTAGCTTTCATAGACAAGTTGCACCTTTCTCCAAATTGGCACTTTTTATCCTTTTTTCACCTAAAATACAATAAAATACCTTAAGTGTACCTTTTTCTAAAATGTAATGAATACAAGACAATTGTGCTAATATATGACAACAATATCTATAAAAAAGATGTTAAATTGGACCCTAAAACACGCTTATTTTTACTCTCATCAAGGAGGCCGGTTCGACCATGGTTTGACCAAGGCACTTGGTCCATCCACCCCTGTTAAGTTAAACCAGGCACTTGGATACCCTGTGGAGCTTGCTGATGGCCAGTTCAACCATTGCAAACCTAGTTTTACCAACCCTCTAGGTCGAACCATGGTCGAACTAGCTCTGTACAATGATGTAGTGCTCTCTAATGCCCGGTTCGACCATTCTGAAGCCAGTTCGACCAATCCTCATGGTCGAACCTATTGAATTATATACTAAAAGTCTAGCTTTAGTATAAACAATGTCTTAACAATTTATTTGAAATGAGAATCACATAATCAAATGATTGAGTCTTATAATTTATTTATATGTCGATGCAATAATCCACTTACTTTATACTGTAGATAATATGTTGTGCGACAACACGGAAGATCATATTATCGGTTTTCTTATAAAGTATAAATAGATGCTCACAATCGAGATAGATGTGGACTATCTATTGGGATGGTTGTAGTGTGATTTGGTATTAGTTTATCTTAACTATAGAATCAAATTAGTGCACTTTTTGTGTATTGAGCAGGACCGCTTGAGATTTCAACTTATACTAACTATATAGGAGAATTTGATCTATGCTATTATGGATGTTCGTACTCTTAATCCCTATACAATAACCTCGACACGTAAGGCAGTACGCATTTCTTCAATTCATCAATGGGTGGGATTTACATTTATTAAATCAACAAACTCAGTGAGTTGGGAAATAGTGTTGTCACTATGGTGTGCTGTTGATTGTAGAAGGAATCCTTGTCCTATTAAATAGGTTGATGATATCCCCTTGAGGAGCTTATAAAGATTATCATGTAAACCTTGTAGGTGGATTTATTGCAGCATGATAATGAGGTTGAGTGGTACTACTCTTGGATGAGATATTAATTAATGGAGTTGTTAGTAACTTAATTAATTAATGGGCAGTGTATATCTTAAATGCGGGTAGACCAACGGGCTCATAATAAGGAGTCCATAATGTAATTTGGGATTAGAGCGGTACTACTGTAATAATATTTTAGTGGAATATATTATTATTATTGGACTTAAGTATAAGTTTAGGGTTAAACTTGGAAACTTAAGCCCAATGGAGGACCGACCCTAATTTCTCCTCTTGGTCCATGTTGTAGCCATATATAAGTCATCTCAGCTGTTCGAAAACCCTAAGAATACACACCTAACCATGAGTAGGGTAGACAGAATAGCAGATTGAGAGGATCTTGTGGATCGTCGCCCACACGACTTTAAGATTAGACTTGGGAATACATCAGAAAATCAAGAGGTTATTTTCAGCAATCTGATCGTCAACTTCCATGATTTTCTGTAATTTCGTGGTACTCAAAACTGATTTTATGATACATGGTTGGAAGCCAAGGAAGAGAGGATCGTTTTGGCGTAAAAATCACTTAAATCGGAGATCGGATGAGGATGTTATGCCCAAAATCATGAGGCTCCGCGTGCTGCAGGCGATAATTTTTCTCTTCTTCAACATACCCTTGTGAAAGGTAGTATGATTTTATATTCTTGCTTTCACTGATATAGAATCGAATAGAACCGTAACAGTTTACGTTAACCAAATGATCAAACACCAATAGAATCATGGTCGAACCAGCTCCTAAGATAGTCGAATGGAAAGCCGCGGAAGAGAGGATCATTTTCGAGCGAGATCACCTCAATTGGAGATCGGATGTGAAAGTTGTACTCGAAACCATGAGACTGCACAGTCATGCTCAGGAGGTCCATTTGACCATCCGTTCGAGTCGAACGATCATGCAATGAAGATGCCCATGGAGACTCAATCATGCAAGAGCATAGATGTGGTTTCTAACTTGTTTAATCTTGATTTTAATAGGACATATGATTTTGAATTTGACAGGAAGATTGACAATGAGGTGTCTAGACAGCCATGGGAGGAAGGAAATTCCAAGCAGTGACAGAGTCAGGATCCGAGTCGAGGGGGGCCCAAAATACGTTGTAAAATTTATACATGAATAACTTAAAAAAAATAATTAAAAAAAATATGAACAAACAAAACATGCTAGAAATAATTTATAAAATAAGTATTGGGTAAGAGAAAAAATATATTCTATCAAGGAATTAAGAAAGAGAAAAATATATTCTAGAAATAATACATTAAAACTTCCTCGGAAATTAAAAAATACTAGAAAATGAATAAAAAGTAAATTAAAAACTACTGAAAAATGAACAAAAAGTAAATTCTACTTTGGGGATTCGAACCCACGACTTGTCTCTAATAGTTTAGCACTAAAACCACCAGGCTAAGGCTCATAACGATAATTACGTCCCATATATATGGTAATTATTTTTAAAAGTTGAGGGGGGCCCAGTGCCCCCTTGGCACATACATGCCTTTGTCCCTTATTCCAAGGATCATATTTTTGTGAACAAGAAAGGTGAGGTGTTGAGTGTAAACAAGAAGAGAGAAAGAAAGTATTTGAAGGTAAGGATGCGAGAAGACCGACCTCTAATCTAGTAGTTCAAAAGGTTACATCTGTTGTGACTCTCCGATGTTAACCATGAGTGCCTGTTGGGGGCTTGCCCTTCCGTTTATTGCTTTCTTATTTCTTTCGTGTGAGTGAGGAGTTAATATATCTGAGGTGCTCACGCTTCGGCAATTACATCTCTTTTCAAACTTAGTTTTGACTTACGATTTTACTAAGTTTGGGGGGTGTGATGTACTTACCTCGTCTTATGAGCACTAAGGGTAAAATCTTTCTTTTTGTTAGTTGTTTGTTTGTTAGGGGATTGTTTTTTGCGGCATATTAATATTTTAACCGGTGTTGGTATGTCGATTTTTTGCAACTTACCTAACGTTTTGTGAGTTATTTTTATGTGTTTCCTAGTATTAGTGGCCGAGTTTTTAATTTTTTGTCTTTTTTAAATTTCTGGTGTCTTCTATTTTATTATTGATGAATCTTGTGATGATGAATATGTTTGAGCTATGATGATAGAAAAAGGTAACTAGGTGGCAAGACGAGTTCTACACTGAGGTTTTGACCTGACCAAGTTGAACAACTCGAGGAGCTCATGATCATTTTGAAAGATGAAAATCAGGTGCCCTCGTTTCCTTATTCATGTGTGCTTTTAATTCATGATAGTGAAAGGATTGAGTTTTTAGTTTTGATGGTCCACATGAGCTTAGTTTTTAAATTGTTCTTAAAATTCATATGCTCTTTGAATTGATGAAGGAAGTGTACTTGAATTATATTGTGGTACGAAGTTCTATGTGTACTTGTGGGATATTGCTTACCATGAAAAGTGCTCTATTACTTGTTAAAAACCCATGTGAGATTTTGAGCCTTGTTGATCATGATACATAAACACATGATATTTTCTTTTCTGGTGAGTATCGTTCTTGTGCGTGTATTCTAGAACTTGCCTTGAGTCTCCTTGAATATTCAAGATTAGTCTAGTGGATTACGGAAATGATATTAGGCCATTTTTGATTTATAGCCCATCTTTTCTCATATACTTTACCTGAATTCATTAAATCCCTAGTCAGCCCGTTTGAGCCTTTTTAAATCCATTCTTTTGATAGCCAATAAAGCTTAATTGAAGAGTGTGGTGATTTGAGGGATGATGAAAGAAGAGTCTTAAGAATGAAAAGGAAAAATTCCTGGAGTAGTGCTTAAATCTAGTACTCCACGGAAACAAACATCCTAGGATAGTGCTTAAATCTAGTACCCTATGGATGATGCGCGAGGTAGTGCCCGAAATTGGTACCTCAAGAGAAAAAGAGGGTAAAGAAAAAGAGAATGATAGAGTTGAAGAGCTAGAAAAAGTTCGGAAAAAATATATGTTGTGCTTGAAGGAGAAAGATTGGAGAGTTTGATAAGAGTATTGTGTTGAATAGAAAGTGATGAGGAAAAAAATAAAGATTGAGAGAGACGGCCGCTTGATCAATCTGAGTTTTGAGTTACTTATCCATATATTTCCAACCTTAATTTTTCAAAGAGCCCACATTACAACCAAATAAAAAGACCTTTTTGATCCATGATTTTCTAGCTACAAGTAAAATGAGAGTTGAGACAATGGGCAAGCTTATGGTTACGCATGCACTTGAATGGAATCTGAGCGTAAACACCTTAACCCATAAGTGTACATCTTTTACACTTGAGTGCGAGTGATATATACTTCCTGTGAGAACATGTCAATGGAGCATTTGAATTGGTGGTGATTGTCTTATCTTGTATGCTATGAATTGATTATTACATGTAATGAAAGTTGAATGACCCAAGTTGAGGACAATTGTATTTTGAATGAGGTCGTTGTTCCCCCCTAATTTTTTAACTTTCTCTCTCTTTATTTTTATTTTATTGCCTCGGGATGAGCAATGGATAATGGGGGATTGATGATAGTGAAAATAATCGTGTTTTAGTGTCCAATTTAACACTTTTTTATGAGAATTATCGTCACATATTAGCACAAGTGTCTTTTATTTGATATATGTGAGAAAAATATGCTTTTGAGGTATTTTATTGTGTTTTAGGTGGAAAAATATTCAAAAGTGCAAAGTTGGAGAAAAGGTGCAACTTGTGCAAGAATACTGAAAAACACACGTCCAACATGTGTAATTTTTTGTATTCTTGTGGAGCTTAAAAATAGAAATGTGATAAATGGTTGGAAAGCCACAGAAGATTAAGTCGTTTTGGCGTAAGAAACACCTCAATCAGAGTCCAAACAAGAAATTTATGATTGAAATGGTGACGTCGCGCAAGCTATTTCTACTCAGCACGACTGTTCCACATTACATGACTTGTTACATCTTCAAATAATGGTCTTTTTGTGAAATCTTTAAATAGATAGAAAGCCAAGGAAAATAGAATTTTGTACTCACTACAAGAATCACTCAAATCAAAGTCCGTATCTAGAAGTTATGTGTGAAACGGTGAGACTGTACAATGCAGCTCGACCAGCCGCTCGACTAAGGTCGACCTCGCACGACCAGAACACTTTGATCGAGCAGGGACACGAAATTCTATTTTGTCGAGTTTTACAACTCCAGTGCATGTATTTTTGTATTTTCCAAGAAAAAGCCCATCCAAAGTCCGTTAGGAGAGCTTACAAATATAAAAGGGGATGCAGATCACACCAAGGAAGTACCGCAACACAATCATCCTACACCACCCCACACTATCATCCACATTCCTGCCTCCATCCATTCATCACTGTGAAGATTCGTCTATTGAATCAAGAGGAGACCAAGAGGAGTATTATAGATAGAGAAGGACGCGACGATGCCCAATCTAGGGTTTTTATCATTTCTTAATTTATCTTGTATTTTCCAAAATATATGGGTAAGATCTATCTAACACCCATGATTGTTCTTCGCAACATCATGGACTAGAACTATTTTGGTATATCTAGGGTTTTGAAGGTTTTTATTAATTAATTGAACTTTCGTGTGTATACTCCGTACAACACGACTTGTGAAATTATTTCATATATGATTATGCATTTTTAATTCATATTTACAGTCGTTTTATGCATCTTCAACTGTTATATAGAGTCTGAATTTATATCTTGATTGTTGATTGAGTGCGTTCACTGCTGAACAGAATTCCATGTTATGATTCTAAGTGAGGGGACTCTGAAACTTTATTAGAATTGTCATATATGAATGTTTAATAATTGAATTGAATTTGGGTTAATAAGCAGGATAAAGATGTTAATTTTATAGTACCTATAAAGGGAGATCATATCGGGTTAGAGTACCAATCCTAAGGGGAAATAAGTGATACTGATAGTACCTAGAAAGGGGGATAAAATTATATATCTTGCACCAAGGTTATTCACACGTGATACACACATATTTACTTATGACTATAGAGTCGATTTGCATGGCTTAGTGATGCTTTCAAATTCCACAAGGCAGAGTCGGACATTGATACACGAAAGGAAAATTAATGAGTGAAACTAGATTACACTAGGGCTACCTATTCTCCATTCTTGAGTCACATTCATATTCTTCTAGTGTTTATTTTATTTTAATTGTTATTTAATTTTTAGTATTTTAGTTAATTAGTTAATAATTATCAAATCCTACTGCCATCTTGTCTTAATTAATTTAGATAATAATTAAACTGATAATACGTCATCCTTTGGGTTCGATATTTAACTTGGTCATTTGCTTAAGCTACAATTGATATCCTTAATAGTTGAGATTAATTTTTCGTGCAAAGAAAAAGCTCATCATTGCTCTCTCTCTTCTGCAAAGAGACTTAATTCTTTTTGGAGTATATTTTTGCTGTTGATACATGTCCTATCCTATGCCTATTACTCTCACTAAAAAATATGCAAAAAGTTAATTCAGTTCTTCACGTGTGATAGTTGGTGTGGTTAAAAAATATGTATGATTAACAAGACCACCCAAGAAGATGAAATGCATACATTATTCAATTATTTATCAAAATATTACTCCACGTGATTAGTTTGACACTTCCTCTATAAACCTTATTCATTCACACAAAACCACACTCATCACAATAATCTCCACTACCCCATAATTTAAATAACAATCTCTCATTAAAATTCAATTTAAGAGCATGAAAGCTCTCAAATATTTTTTTTAAATTAAATAAAATTCAATTTCTTGACATCCAAGAAATGGAAGGCTACTGCAAATTATACAGAAAATATTATTATATACCAATCATCTGCCAACTCAAACAAAAACACTAAAATTTCACATCTGCGCCAAGGTTATTCATATGTGTTACACGCATATTTATTTATGACTATAGAGTCGATTTGCATGGCTTAGTTATGCTTCCATATTCCACAAGGCAGAGTTGGACATTGATACACGAAAGGGAAATTAATGAGTGAAACCAGATTACCCTAGGGCTACCTATTCTCCATTCTTGAGTCACATTCATATTTTTCTATTTTATTTTAATTGTTATTTAATTTTTAGTATTTTAGTTAATTAGTTAATAATTCTCAAATCCTATTGCCATCTTGTATTAATTAATTTAGATAATAATTAAACTGTTAAAACCCGTCCTTTGGGTTCGATATTTAACTTGGTCATTTGCTTAAGCTGAAATTGATATCCTTAATACTTGGGATTAATTTTGCGTGCAAAGAAAAAGCTCATCATTGCTCTCTCTTTTCTGCAAAGAGACTTAGTTCTTTTTGGAGTATATTTTTGCTCATGATACATGTCCTGTCATCTGCCTATTACTCTCACTAAAAAATATGCAAAGAGTTAATTCAGTGCTTCACATATGATAGTTGGTGTGGTTAAAAAATATGCATGATTAACAAGATCACCCCAGAAGATGAAATGCATACATTATTCAAATATTTATCAAAATATTACTCCTCGTGATTAGTTTGACACTTCATCTATAGACCTTATTCATTCACACAAAACCACACTCGTCACAATAACCTCCACTATCCCATAATTTAAATAACAATCTTTCATTAAAATTCAATTTCAGAGCATGAAAGCTCTCAAATGCTTTTTTTTAAATTAAATAAAATTCAATTTCTGAACACCCAAGAAATGGAAAGCTACTGCAAATTATACAGAAAATATCATTATATACCAATCATCTACCAACTCAAACAAAAACACTAAATATTCACATCTGTTTCAAGGTTATTCACACGTGTTACATGCATATTTACTTATGACTATAGAGTAGGTTTGCATGACTTAGTGATGCTTCCATAATCCATAAGGCAGATACAGACATTGATACACGAAAGGAAAAATAATGAGTGAAACCAGATTACCCTAGGCTACCTATTCTCCATTCTTGAGTCACATTCATATTCTTCTAGTGTTTATTTTATTTTAATTATTATTTAATTTTTAGTATTTTAGTTAATTAGTTTATAATTCTCAAATCCTATTGCCATCTTCCCTAAATTAATTTAGATAATAATTAAACTGATAATATGCCGTCCTTTGGGTTCGATATTTAACTTGGTCGTTTGCTTAAACTGCAATTGATATCCTTAATACTTAGGATTAATTTTGCGTGCAAAGAAAAAGCTCATCATTGCTCTCTCTCTTCTGCAAAGAGACTTAGTTCTTTTTGGAGTATATTTTTGCTGTTGATACATGTCCTGTCCTATGCCTATTACTCTCATTAAAAAATATGCAAAGAGTTAATTCAGTTCTTCACGTGTGATAGTTGGTGTGGTTAAAAAATATGCATGATTAACAAAATTACCCCAGAAGATGAAATGTATACATTATTCAAATATTTATCAAAATATCACTCCACATGATTAGTTTGACAATTCATTTATAGACCTTATTCATTCACACAAAACCACACTCATCACAATAACCTCCACTACCCCATAATTTAAATAACAATCTCTCATTAAAATTCAATTTCAGAGCATGAAAGCTCTCAAATGCTTTATTTTAATTAAATAAAATTTAATTTCTGAACATCCATGAAATGGAAAGCTACTGCAAATTATACATAAAATATCATTCTATACCAATCATCTGCCAACTCAAACAAAAACACTAAAATTTCACATCTGTGCCAAGGTTATTCAGACGTGTTACACGCATATTTACTTATGACTATAGAGTCGATTTGCATGGTTTAGTGATGCTTCCATATTCCACAAGGCAGAGTCGACATTGATACATGAAAGAGAAATTAATGAGTGAAACCAGATTACCCTAGGGATACCTATTCTCCATTCTTGAGTGACATTCATATTCTTCTAGTGTTTATTTTATTTTAATTGTTATTTAATTGTTAGTATTTTAGTTAATTAGTTAATAATTCTCAAATCCTATGGTCATCTTGTCTTAATTAATTTAGATAATAATTAAACTTATAATGCGCCGTCCTTTGGGTTCGATATTTAACTTGGTCGTTTGCTTAAGCTGCAATTGATATCCTTAATACTTGGGATTAATTTTGCGTGCAAAGAAAAAGCTCATCATTGCTCTCTCTCTTCTGCAAAGAGACTTAGTTCTTTTTGGAGTATATTTTTGCTGTTGATACATGTCATGTCCTATGCCTATTACTCTCACTAAAAAATATGCAAAGAGTTAATTCAGTGCTTCACGTGTGATAGTTGGTGTACTTAAAAAATATGCATGATTAACAAGACCACCCCAGAAGATGAAATGCATACATTATTCAAATATTTATCAAAATATTACTCCACGTGATTAGTTTGACACTTCCTTTATAGACCTTATTCATTCACACAAACCACACTCATCGCAATAACCTCCACTACCCCATAATTTAAGAAACAATCTCTCATTAAAATTTAATTTCCGTTCATGAAAGCTCTCAAATGCTTTTTTTTTAAATTAAATAAAATTCAATTTCTGGACATCCAAGAAATGGAAGGCTACTGCAAAATATACAGAAAATATCATTATATAACAATCATCTGCCAACTCAAACAAAAACACTAAAATTTCACATCTGCGCCAAAGTTATTCACACGTGTTACACGCATATTTTATTTATGACTATGGAGTAGATTTGCATGGCTTAGTGATGCTTCCACATTCCACAAGGCAGAGCCGGACATTGATAAACGAAAGGGAAATTAATGAGTAAAACCAGATTACCCTCGGGCTACCTATTCTCCATTCTTGATTCACATTCATATACTTCTAGTGTTTATTTTATTTTAATTGTTATTTAATTTTTAGTATTTTAGTTTATTAGTTAATAATTCTCAAATCCTATTGCCATCTTGTCTTAATTAATTTAGATAATAATTAAACTTATAATGCGCCGTCCTTTGGGTTAGATATTTAACTTGGTCGTTTGTTTAAGCTGTAATTGATATCCTTAATACTTGGGATTAATTTTGCGTGCAAAGAAAAAACTCATCATTGCTCTCTCTCTTCTGCAAAGAGACTTAGTTCATTTTGGAGTATATTTTTGCTGTTTATACATGTCATGTCCTATGCCTATTACTATCACTAAAAGATATGCAAAGAGTTAATTCAGTACTTCACGTCTAATAGTTGGTGTGCTTAAAAAATATGCATTATTAACTAGACCACCCAGAAGATGAAATGCATACATTATTCAAATATTTATCAAAATATTACTCCACGTGATTAGTTTTACACTTCCTCTATTGACCTTATTCATTCACTCAAACCACAGTCATCGCAATAACCTCCACTACCACATAATTTAAGTAACAATGTCTCATTAAAATTTAATTTTCGAGCATGAAAGCTCTCAAATGCTTTTTTTTAAATTAAATAAAATTCAATTTCTGGACATCCAAGAAATGGAAGGCTACTGCAAATTATACAGAAAATATCATTATATACCAATCATCAGCCAACTCAAACAAAAATACTAAAATTTCAGATCTGCGCCAAGGTTATTCACACGTGCTACACACATATTTACTTATGACTATAGAGTTGATTTGCATGGCTTAGTGATGCTTCCACATTCCACGAGGCAGAGCCGGACATTGATACATGAAAGGGAGATTAATGAGTGAAATCAGATTACCCTAGGGCTACATATTCTCCATTCTTGAGTCACATTCATATTCTTCTAGTGCTTATTTTATTTTAATTGTTATTTAATTTTTAGTATTTTAATTAATTAGTTAATAATTCTCAAATCCTATTGCCATCTTGTCTTAATTATAATAATTAAACTTATAATGAGCCGTCCTTTGGGTTCAATATTTAACTTAGTCGTTTGCTTAAGTTGCAATTGATATTCTTAATACTTGGGATTAATTTTGCGTGCAAAGAAAAAACTCATCATTGCTCTCCCTCTTCTGCAAAGAGACTTAGTTCTTTTTGGAGTATATTTTTGCTTTTGATACATGTCATGTCCTATGCCTATTACTCTCACTAAAAAATATGCGAAGAGTTAATTCAGTGCTTCACGTGTGGTAATTGGTGTGCTTAAAAAATATGCATGATTAACAAGACCACCCAGAAGATGAATTGCATACATTATTCAAATATTTATCAAAATATTACTCCATGTGATTAGTTTGACACTTCCTCTATAGACCTTATTCATTCACACAAACCACACTCATCGCAATAACCTCCACTACCCCATAATTTAAACAACAATCTCTCATTAAAATTTAATTTCTGAGCATGAAAGCTCTCAAATGCTTTTTTTTAAATTAAATAAAATTCAATTTCTGGACATCCAAGAAATGGAAGACTACTGCAAATTATACAGAAAATATCATTATATAACAATCATCTGCCAACTCAAACAAAAACACTAAAATTTCACATCTGCGCCAAGGTTATTCACACGTGTTACACGCATATTTACTTGTGACTATAGAGTCGATTTGCATGGCTTAGTGATGCTTTCATATTCCACAAGTCAGAGTCGGACATTGATGCAAGAAAGGGAAATTAATAAGTTAAACCAGATTACCCTAGGGCTACCTATTCTCCATTCTTGAGTCATATTCATATTCTTCTAGTGTTTATTTTATTTTAATTTTTAGTATTTTAGTTAATTAGTTAATAATTGTCAATACTATTGCCATCTTGTGTTAATTAATTTAGATAATAATTAAACTGATAATACGTCGTCCTTTTGGTTCGATATTTAACTTGGTCATTTGCTTAAGCTGCAATTAATATCCTTAATACTTGAGATTAATTTTTCGTGCAAAGAAAAAGCTTATCATTTCTCTCTCTCGCTCTTCTGCTAAGAGACTTACTTCTTTTTGGAGTATATTTTTCCTATTGATACATGTCCTGTCCTATGCCTATTACTCTCACTAAAAAATATCCAAAGAGTTAATTCGGTGCTTCACGTGTCATAGTTGGTGTGTTTAAAAAATATGCATGATTAACAAGACCACCCAGAAGATGAAATGCATACATTATTCAAATATTTATCAAAATATTACTCCACGTGATTAGTTTGACACTTTCTCTATAGACCTTATTCATTCACACAAAACCTCACTCATCACAATAACCTCCACTACCCCATAATTTAAATAAAAATCTCTCATTAAAATTCAATTTCTGAGCTTGAAAGCTCTCAAATGCTTTTTTTTAAATTAAATAAAATTCAATTTCTTTACATCTAAGAAATGGAAGGCTACTGCAAATTATACAGAAAATATCATTATATACCAATCAGCTGCCAACTCAAACAAAAACACTAAAATTTCACATCTGCCAACATAAAAACTCTAAAATTTCACATCTGCCAACAGAACAAAAAGGAGCAGGTAACCTAGTTTTACAACTAGAATCCAACATAACAACCATAAAGCAATTTCACAACGAAATCAACATAAAAAGTGTGAGCCAAAAAACTTGTCATAGACGTTTATAAGCAAACTAAAAGACCCTATTTTCTACTGGTTCAACAAAGTGATCAACCATCTTCGCTCGATATTCCGCAGCATCTGATTCAGAAAGTATCCCCATTTCCACATCTTCACCTTTCATAAAGCTTTCAATAAGCATGCATACTATCACCCCCACAATCCAAAGAGCTTGGTGTTTATTGAATGCAATTCTTCTCTAAAACTCTATTCCTTGTAGATTTAATGAACGGGTGTCTCTGCTTACTCGATAGCAACTGTTGAACAATAATGTTCTCAACATATTCAACGTGCCAAATCACAACAATCAAAACACCAATACGAACTTTGACAACCGAGGGAGTATTCTAATATAGCAACACATTTTCTAATAAAATGCTGTTCTAACCAGAATCCTGGAGTTCTTAAAGTTATTATATGAATTTGGTTTTCTCAGTTTCATTGAATTGAAAAACTGCCAAACACATTTGCTCAAGTCAAACTTAATGATTGTCCAGTGGTCATCCGTGCTTAAAATAGGGAACACCAAGGCATTTCTTTTGATTGCTTCATCTATATGTGCATTAACATAGCTGCCTAATATTTTGCTTCTACTGTTTTGATTACGTTTAATAAGTTCCTGCATATTTTAAAATAAATACTATAAAATCGACTACTTGCAAAACATAAAGTAATTCACTTGCATTTTTAGTAAATGATTTGCAATAGTATTGTCCAACTCTTACCAAGCAGCTTGAAGAAAATACTTAGGAAATTTTTTGTATCCAACACGTTCATATTTTAGATGCGTTAATTGAGCCCCACCATCAATCACCTACAACAACAACAATAGTTGCATCATTGTGCAAATCAGAAGACAATTACATTCTATTTTTAAATCTTATAGTGTTTGAAATCCTGTTGCCTTCTAAAATATCAAGGGTATTGTTGAAAGTAACATCACCCAACTTCTCAATCGTCCAACAACTCATCCTGAAAAAAAGAAGCAAATTCAGATTCAATATTGCTAATTCAACCATTGCTTGTAGCTTTATCTTACCCTTCATCTTCTGCTTTCCAACGTTCTTTAATGACTTTCAATACTGGTGACACGGTTTTGTTGGTGATGGAGTGGGGATCCTTCATCACCTCCTTTAATAATCTCAGTTATGTCTACCTTATCGATCTCTGGTGACAATTCCTTCTGGGCTCTATCGCCTTTTGTCCTCCTATGTTTCACTCTATGCATCAATGTGCTGGGAGATACTTTTTTATTAGCTTTTAGGTTGTGCACCTCAGCCTTTAACTTCTCATTTTCGACCACCAATTCTTCATTCTGTTTCTGAGCTTTGTGGAGATTCTCGACTGTAGTGATGTGGTTAATATTTTCTTGTTTTTCAACAATTTGTGTCATTGACTCATCCACTTTAGCTTCTAATTGCATTCGAAGATTTACATTCTCCTCGTTTAGCCTCAATATTTTTATATCTTTCATCATTAAAGTTTTTGCAATATCTTCCTTGGCTGGATAACTTTCTTGTTGGAAACAGGACTCCATCTCTGACAATCGTGTGGAGTATTTCCAACAGTGGTTGTTACATTCTCCTATAAAAAACAAAAAAATTGAAATATGTAATCACATGTTAAAAAAACAAAATGTGTAAGATCTGATTTTTAGACAATAAGCTATCTATATACCAATTTAAATTTTACCCTTTTCATTGAACTTTCCTCTTGGGATACACCAAAACTGAATGATGGCATGTCCATCACGAATTCTTGAACCATAGGAGAGTTTGATTTGCGCTTTGAGGATTTTTTTAATTAAATCTCTAGCAGCCTCTTTCATTCCTTCTGCAGACTTGAATTCTGAACTTTCTCCCTTTGGGCAACTTGAGTCCTCATGAATGATACCCTCGTATTTTGTAATGAGTTCAACCTCCTCAGAAGTTGGATTCAACATAACTTCACTTACATGTTATGAATTGAGTATAAAGATAGTATAAAAATCATAAAAGTATACTGAAACACAATGATCAACCCAATGAATTTTGCATTCTTATATAGAGCTCACTTACCTCTATCTTATCTAATTCTTCATGTTGAAGCATGGCATTGTGCAGCTCGTTCAAGCTAAGTGCTATATTTTAATATTAGCATAATTCAAAAAACATACCCGTAGTAGCATGACACAACCTCCTATTTTAAAGTTCTTGGTGACCGTTATATGACTTTTCAGCATTTCAATGATATAATTGCTCCAATCATAGCTACAAAGCGCACTTATATCCTCCATGGGAGCTATGAGATGCCACGACATCGACCCATTCTTGTAAGGAGCTAGTAGGGTCGAGAATATGTAGCATATGATTAGTATTGTCATATCTTTACTCTTATGGTTGTCATCTCTAGTCACCACTTCTTTCATCTTATACATTATTACAGACGGGTACAACACACCTTTATGGTCTTTCTCTCCTAAGCATCTAATCACCCAAGGAGGTAAAGTGCAATTATATCCTTTCAGTGGAACTACATTTGAGCCACCACCAATCCCAAATACAATCTAAATGTCCACCTTAGATAAGAACATCTGCTTTCCACCAATAACAAACAAACCTAATTTTTCATCGTAACTTTGTAGTATTTTCACAACATCACACTCCCACTTCCCTAGATATTTCTTTGAATAATCACTTGTTATTTTTTTAAATTGAATCAAATAAAATCCAAAATGGTGTCCTCCATATCTCCTCTAAATTTGTTTTGATGTAGCTTTATGAGTTTATGCATTTTATAGCCCCTCTTAAATTACTTCTAAAAAGGCTTTCTTTTGAATCCGCTTTCACATAACCTATTTCAATCGGATATATCAATTAGCACAGATATAAAATAATCTGCATAAAAGAAAATCTGGAGAAAGCATGTTCTCAAACATAAAATTGGTGCAAAACTCAAAATTTTCACAATTTAATTTGTTAAAGTCGTAATTTGTGGTAGAAATATGCAAAAACATTGTTCAAATATGAAATTTGCATAATTTAATCAATTTTGCATAATTTTCTATGTGGAGTCGGAATATGTTTAAAAGAGGACTTAGATTAAGAAATATGCAAAATACTTGTGCAAAAACAATTTTCTCAATTTAATCAATATTGCACAATTTTCTGTTGGCTTTTGGATCGTTTGGTTCAGCGTAATTCATTAGGAATTCAAGTAAACAATTACCGCAGAAGCAAAATAAAAGGTTACCTTTCTTCAGGGTTGATGTAGAGGATGATCAGGAGTGAACCACCTCTTGATCGTCTGCTGTATGACCCAAAGTCAACTCTGGTGTTGTGTGGGCAACAATCTCCAGAATCCACTCAATCTGCTTCTCTCCCTTTTCTACGTCAAAAGAGGCGCAGGCTTAGGGTTCCAGAAAGGTGAGATGACTTATTTATTTGGGCTACAGCAGGGACCAGGAGGAGAAATTGGATTGGGCCTCAATTGGATTTAATTAACAAAGCTTAGCCCAAAATTATAATTAAATTCAATGATAATAATATAGTCCACTAAAATATTATTACTGCACTACCTATCCAATCCCAAAATTATGTTTTGGGCTCCTTCTTATTATGAGCCCGAAAATCTCCACATGTTTAAGATATACAATGCCCATTAATTAATTAAGTTACTGACAACTCAAATTAATTAATATCTCTTCCGAGAGTAGTACCACTCAATCTTATTATTATGTCGGAATTAATCCACTTGCAAGATTTGCATGATAAACCTTATGAGCTCCTCAAGGGACATCATCAACCTATGTCGGACACGGATTCCTTCTACAATCAACATCACACCATAGAGACAACACTACTTCCCAACTCACCGAGTTTATTGTTTTAATACATGTAAATCTCACCCATTGATGAATCAAAGAAATATATACTCCCTTATGTGTCGAGGTTATTGTATAGGGGATTAAGAGCACAAACATCGATAATAACTGAGATCAAGTTCTCCTATATAGACAGTACAAGTCGATTGATCTCAAGCGGTCCTGCTCAATACACGCAAGGTGCACTAATGTGATTCTATAGTCAAGACAAACTAATACCAAATCACACTACAACCATCCCGATAGATAGACCCGTCTATCTCGATTGTGAGCATCTGTTTATACTTTATAAGGAAATCGATAATATGATCTTTCGCATATTGTCGCACAACATATTATCCACAGTATAAAGTAAATGGACTTTTGCACAAACATATAAATAAACAATTTATAATATGAAAAACGTTTGATCATATGATTCTCATTTCAAATAAAATTATTAAAACATATTCAATACAAAAGCTAGGCTTTCAGTATACAATCTAATAATCTCCCACTTATACTAAAAGACTACGCTGCCATATCTGCTGACACGCATCTAATCCCCATTCCTTCCACATGCCCATTGAACACTTTCGCTGGAAGACTCTTAGTAAAAGGATCAGCTTGGTTATCCTCCGATACAATCTTAGCAACAACGACCTCTCCTCTTTTAAAGATGTCTCGTATCAGGTGGTACTTGTGCTCATTGTGTTTACTCGCCTTGTGGGCTTGTGGTTCCTTCGAGTTTCCTACTGCACTACAGTTATCACAATAAATTATGATCGCTTTGGGCAACCAGGAATCACATCCAAGTCCTTTAAGAAGTTCCTAAGCCATACTGCTTCTTTACCTGCCTCAGAGGCTGCTACATATTCAGCTTCCATGGTGGAGTCCGCAATGCATTTCTACTTTACACTCCTCCATATTATGGCTCCTCCTCCAAGAGTATACACATAACCCGAGGTGGATTTACTAGCATCCCTATTTGACTGGAAATCCGAATCAGTAACCCAAAGGTAACAAAGTATCTGCCCGATAAACCAGCACATAATCCCTAGTCCTTTGCAGGTATTTCAAAATATGCTTTACCGCAGTCCAATTCCCTTGTCCTGGATTACTTTGATACCTACTGACCATGCCCATGGCATAATAGATATCCGGTCTCGTACATAGCGTATCATACATGAGGCTTCCTACTGCCGAAGCATAAGAGACCAACTTCATTGCCTCCATTTCCTGTTGTGGCTTAGGACACATCTCCTTTGATAGAGGTATTCCATGTCTGAAAGGTAGAAAATCTTTCTTGGAATCTTGCATGCTAAAACGAGCCAGGATTGTATCAATGTACGAAGCTTGGGACAAGCACAACATTCTTTTCTTGCGATCCCTTATTAATTTGATCCCAAGAATGTGTCCGACCTCTCCTAAGTCCTTCATTTCAAACTGCTTGGACAGCCATACCCTTACGCCCGACAATACCTTTACATTATTTTCAATGAGCAGAATATCATCCACGTAGAGTACAAGAAATACCACTACATTTTCGTCACACTTCTTATACACACATGATTCATCCAGACATTGAATAAATCCATATGACTGGATTACTTCATCAAAACGGATGTTCCATTATCTTAAAGCTTGTTTCAATCCATAAATGGACCTTTTAAGCTTACACACAAGATGCTCTTCGCCCTTTGGAATGAATCATTCTGGTTGCTTCATATAGATGTTTTCCTCAAGACTTCCATTAAGGAAAGATGTCTTGACATCCATTTGTCATACCTCATAATCCATATGAGTAGCAATAGATAAACGAATGTGGATTGACTTAAGCATGGCAACAGGTGAGAAGGTTTCCTCATAATCGATTCCTTCTTTCTGAGTATATCCTTTAGTCACAAGCCTTGCTTTAAAGGTTTCCACCTTACCGTCAGATCCTCTTTTTCTTTTATAGATCCACTTGCATCCAATAGTTTTTACACCATCGGGTGGTTCTACAAGCTCCCAGACTTGATTAGAATACATGGATTCTATTTCAGATTTCATTGCATTTTGCCATAATTAAGCATCTTTATCTTGCAGTGCCTCGTTGTAATTCCATAGGTAAATTTCATGTTCACCAGGGACCAAGTCAGAAGACTCTCCCAACCCTATGAATCTATCCAGTTGTTTCATAACCCTCTCACTATGACGAGGCTCCGCAGGCATTTGTGTATCAGGTGTGACACGCGGTGCAGTGTCCTGTGGTATATCCTCTTGTACAGTTGGTATTATGTTTGGTGTTCCCCTCTTACTTCTTCTAAAATAATTTTACTCATGGGTTTGTGATTCATAATATAATCTTCTTCCAAAAATCTAGCGTTCGTACTCACGATCATCTTTCGGTCTTTTAGATTATGAAACAAACCACCTTTCATTCCTCTAGGATATCCTATAAACATATAAACTTTAGTACGTGATTCTAACTTATCAGCATTTGCCTTCAACACATGTGTCGGGGCACCCCAAATCCGAACATGTTTGAGACAAGGCTTATGCCCTGTCCACAATTCTGTGGGTGTGGAGGCTACCGATTTAGAAGGTACTAAGTTCAAAATGTAAGTTGTTGTTTCTAAGGCATGTCCCCAGAACGAATTTGGTAGTTCTGAATAACTCATCATTGATCTTACCATTTCCATAAGAGTCTTATTCTTTCTTTCCGCTACACCATTCTGCTGGGGTGTGCCCGGTGCAGACAATTGGGATTCAATCCCTTGTTCTGATAAATAATTCCTAAACTCTCCAAAGAGGTATTAACCACCACGATCAGATCATAGTGTCTTGATATATTTTTCAAGTTACTTTTCCACATCAGCCTTGTACTCTTTGAATTTATCAAAGCACTCAGACTTGCGGCGCATCAAATAAATATATCCGTATCTAGAATAATCGTCAATGAATGTGACAAAATATTCATAACCCCCTCTTTCCTGGACATACATAGGACCACATAAATCAGAATGAACCAATTCCAACAGATCCTTGGCTCTATACCCATTTGCCTTAAAAGGACTTTTGGTCATTTTTCCTTCCAAGCAGGATTCGCAAGTTGGATAATTTTTCACTACTAATGAACTCAAAGGTCCATCAGCTATCAACCTTTGAATCCTACTCAAGTTAATATGACCTAATCTTAGATGCCAAAGATATGTTTGGTTCATTTTAGAAGGTTCTTTTCTCTTATTAGTATATGTATCATTCATTTCAATTTGTTGCACTGTGGGAGTAATTGGATTAAGAATATACAAATTATCTATCAATGCACCATCACAGATAAAATTCCATTTTTTCTTAAAACAATCTTGTCATTAAAAGAAACAGAATATCCATCCATAAACAATTTAGAAACTGAAATTAAATTCTTTCTAAAATGAGTTACATAAAGATAATTCCTCAAAACAAGAGTTTTATTCTTATTAAAAGATAAATAGACGTCTCCCACTGCAATGGCCGCTGCTCTTGTAGCATTCCCCATAAGTATGGTAATCTCCCCTTCACTAAGCTATCGGGTTTGATGAAACCCCTACAAAGAATTGCAAACATGGTCAATGGCTCCTGTATCTACACACCAAGTGTAAGCAGATACAACCGCTAAACACAATTCAATAACTAGTATAAAAGAATTACCATTCCTGTTCCCCTTCAGAAGAGAGCAGTCAGCCTTGTAGTGTCCCGGCTGCTTGCATTTGAAGCACTTGCCTTTAGGCTTCTTGACCTCACCAGTCTTTGCTTTCACTTGGTTCACCGGTGCTGAATTTCCTTGCTTCTTCTTATTCCTACCGCCTTTCAGCCTAGGATGAGGAGCATTTTCAGCAACATGAACCTGAGGAGGTCTACGAAATAGTTCTTCCACCGCCACAAGTTTTGTCAGAAATTTCGCCAACGTGTACAAATGTTTGTTCATACCGTAGTTCAGGCGAAACTGCTCAAAACTCCTAGACAAGCTTTGGAATATGATATCGACCTGGGTTTCCCTATCGATTTCAGCTTCAAGAACTTCTAACTCATTGAGCTGGCCCATCATCCTAAGGACATGCTCCGTTACGGGACCGCCCTCAGTCATTTTGGTGTTCATTAGAACAGACATGCCCTTCGACCTAGCAGGACGACTCTGATGCCTGAAGAGTTCCCTAAGATTATGCATCATATCATAGGTTGTGGTCATAGCTTGATGTTGAGTCTGAAGCACATTTGACATAAAAGCCAAAATATAGCACTTAGCCATCCTATCAGCTTTGACCCACCTATTATAAGCAACTCTTTGCTCTTCGGTAGAGTCATCAGTAGGTGCAGGAGGACATTCCTCAGTGAGAACAAAAATATAATCTTCAGCAGTTAATACAATATCCATGTTTTGTTTCCAGTCAATATAATTAGTGTCAGTAAGTTTGTGTTCTTTAAGTATAATAGAAAGTGAGTTGAGTGCCATTTGAAAATCCTGAGAATCATAAATAATTAAACAGATCAAACACTTCGAATTTATCAATTTATATTGAATCCCTCAAAACAATATAAAATAAATTCATCAACATCTCAAGCACCATGAATTTGCATACCACGATAGTGTTGACGTATACAAACCCGAATATTTACAAGAGAAGGTTTTACCCAATAATTTCATTTGTCAACCTAACTTTATGACAAAATAATTAATAGTCCGTTTCTCTTTAGCCATGCAAATAACAGCTGTGACTCCGATGGGGAGGATACTTATTATTTACCTCTAAGTGTATACCATTATTTAATCCCAAGTCCGCGGCCCAAGCTTGTGTGCCTTACAGATGGAGAATTACACACGCACTCGGATAACTTCCTACGATCGTCATAAAGAAGTTTGTACCAGTGATCTGTGAATAAACTCATCCGATGGGGAGGAAGGTCTATGCCAACACACAAATTTATTCACATCACTTACGAACCAATAATGGAGGCCGCGAGAATTTATTACCAATCCCCTCTCTCACTAAGTTATTTAACACCGAGGGATTTTAATATGTATATAATATTTCATTAATAAAATATACATCCTAGCATGCTTCTATTTTTAAGTAATTTAAAAAAATAAATCACATAGAACATGCCACATATATAACAATTAATCATCAAATAAAACAATTAAACAAGTTATATATATATATATATATATGAATTAATAGCACAAAAGGAGAATTCAAGAAAATGGGCCCAGCAAGCCCAACTTCATGAATTCCATAATAAATAATCAAAATGAGCCCAGCAGCCCATTAAGATGGCCCAAAATCAAATAAAATGAGCCCATCAAGGTAGTTTGACCCAATAAGGCATCAAAACCCAACCATTCCAGCCGCCAAGCATATGCTGAAGAAGATCGCCCGATTCCAGCCATCCAAGAGTTTGCAGCGACAAACATTTACCGGTGGTGCACGCTGATACCGGCGGTCGTGCCGTCATCAAACCATCCGCGCCCATTCAAGTTCGCAACGTCAACTCCAAAAGATCGTGCCACTCCTGTTGCTGGTTCGCTCAGCCGTGAATGATGCCGGCAACATCATAAGATCGTCCGACACCCGTTGGAACTGCTCAAATTCCGACAGACTCAGTAGCCAGAGGAGAGACCTGACCAACTCATCCTTCTGTTTCGCTCGGAAAAACACTGGTGCTGAACGTCGGAAACCTCCCTTCAGCCAGGTTGCTGCTGGTAAAAAAATCAGACCCGACCAGCAGTGGTACCACTTTCGACCGTAATCACCATGGACTCGCTCGGAGGTCGCTGAAGCCCAGTCGGAACCTGTCGTCAACTTGTTCGAAAACCGCCGTCGACTCGCCCGGGGACGTCGCTTCTCATAACTGACGCTGCTGACAACCAACAGTTGATCTTCACGGTGGGTTGTAATCAGCCAACGTCGTGCAAACTATGGTCACCAATTACGCCGTGGCTGTCAGTCGCTGGCCGTGAATATCAGCCATCAGCCCTGCATCACCGACAACTTCTAATTGCCATCCCTCGGTCCGTCGGTCACACCCCTATAGGCATGCGGCGGCATTAGCATATAGGGCCTTCATCGGTGCCTCCGTCTGGGTCGCCGTGTCAAGCCTTTTCCCGCAATCATCCGTTGCTTCTGGTGATATGCAACTGATCCAGTGGGTTAGCGCTGCTATCATCACATTCAGCCATCGTCGTTTGGTATGGCTGTGCAGCCGTGAACCCGTACGCGACTTTCACCAGTTGTGCCACCGTGTGTATACAGCGTGTTCAATCATTAACAATTACACGCCAATTCCATCGATAAAAACACATAGGATAATTCACACATATACAATCCCTAAAAACATGCTTTCACATCAACAATAACACACGTATGGTACATACCTTAACCTAACATTTCACGTTTCACCACAAAACCAACGCTCTGATACCAATTGTTGGCTTTTGGATCGTTTAGTTCAGCGTAGTCCATTAGGAATTCAAGTAAACAATTACAGCGGAAACAAAATAAAAGTTTACCTTTCTTCAGGGTTGATGTAGAGGATGATCAGTAGTGAACCACCTCTTGATCTTCTGCTGTATGACCCAAAGTCAACTCTGGTGTTGTATGGGCAACAATCTCCAGAATCCACTCAATCTGCTTCTTTCCCTTTTCTATGTCAAAAGAGGCACAGGCTTAGGGTTCCAGGAAGCTTAGATGACTTATTTATTTGGGCTACAGCAGGGACCAGGAGGAGAAAATTAAATTGGGCCTCAATTGGATTTAATTAATCAAGCTTAACCCAAAGTTTATAATTAAATTCAATAATAATAATATAGTCCACTAAAATATTATTACTGCACTACCCATCCAATCCCAAAATTATGTTTTGGCCTCCTTCTTATTATGAGCCCGAAAATCTCCCCATGTTTGAGATATACAATGTCTATTAATTAATTAAGTTACTGACAACTCAAATTAATTAATATCTCTTCCAAGAATAGTACCACTCAATCTTATTATCATGCTGGAATTAATCCACTTCGAAGATTTACATGATAAACCTTATGAGCTCCTCAAGGGGACATCATCAACCTATGTTGGACACGGATTCCTTCTACAATCAACAGCACACCATAGAGACAACACTACTTTCCAACTCATCGAGTTTGTTGATTTAATACATGTAAATCTCACCCATTGATGAATCAAAGAAATATATACTGCCTTACTTGTCGAGGTTATTATATAGGGATTAAGAGCGCGAACATCCATAATAACTGAGATCAAATTATCCTATATAGACAGTACAAGTCGAACGATCTCAAGCGGTCCTGCTCAATACACGCAAGGTGCACTAATGTGATTTTATTGTCAAGACAAACTAATACCAAATCACACTACAACCATCCCGATAGATAGTCCCGTCTATCTCGGTTGTGACATCTATTTATACTATAAGGAAACCGATAATATGATCTTCCGCGTATTATCGCACAACATATTATCTACAGTATAAAGTAAATGGACTTATGTACAAACATATAAATAAACAATTTATTATATGCAAAACGTTTGATCATATGATTCTCATTTCAAATAAAATTGTTAAAACATGTTAAATACAAAAGCTAGGCTTTCAGTATACAATCTAACATTTTCTACGTGGAGTTGGAATACATGTAAAAGAGGACTTATGTTAAGAAATGTTCAAAAGTCAATCTTGCACAATTTCATATGTGGAGTCGGAATACGTGTAAAAGAGGAATTAGGATAAAAAAATGTGCAAAACAATTTTGCAAAAATAACTTTTGCACAAATTTAATCAATTTTGCACAATTTAATCAATTTTGCACTAAAGCGAAACATAACTTGCAAAAATCAAAACTGGTAACACAAAAGACCAGATTTACTTATTTGCAAAGGAAAAGACTTGACCAAAAATCAGTCCAAAAAACCCAACAAAATCCATAGATCATAAAATCACAAAAAAAATGTTCAAAAAATCTTAAGAGGGAAAATGTAGACAAACAGTACCAACAGGAATCCATACAACCAGGGACAATACGATTCATGATATTGAAAGAAAGAAAGAATCCTCCAACGTCAAAAAGAAAAAAAGTTGAAATCCTAGGTTATATGCATCTATAGACCTCTATTTCTAGGTTATTTGATGTATTATTAAGGGGGTGACAGTGTTGTAGATATAAAACACACTGAATGAAATAGCAAAAGGGTATGACAAAGAGAGGGTATCACAGATATAGGAGAAAAACAAGCACCACCCCTTCATACATCAAAAGGGGTATCAAGTTTTTTTCTACTTTCATCAAAAGGGATATTCACATCACCCTCTATGAATATACTAAAAAAATAAAATAGCTAAAAAACATAATTTAAACTCCAAATGTACTAAGTTATTATAGTACTAAAATCTAACATTAAATTTCATAATAAACTCAACAAAGCGATTAATTAGGCTAGGAATGCCACTTTTTGGCAAATCATCTTTACACCGACTTGTTGTCCTTGATGTACCAAACTCTTCAAAATCAGAATATTCTGCCAATATAGGTTTCTTCCTTGTTTATATGTAAATAATATTTAAAAAATAAAGATTAAATACACAATAATATAAAATGAAATATAGATGATTGTTTACAAATAAACTGTAGCTTTAAACTTTGTTGAGGTTATGATAAACGTAAAAATTGCTAGAAAATATGATCTATTTTTAGTTAAGTTTTATATTATTAAGGTTGCTTTTATTGAGTAATTTCTTTAATTCCTTAATTTTTGTGGAGAGGATTCTTTTGTTGGAATTTTCAAGATTTTTTGCTTAAATGAGCTTCTTCCTTCAATTACGAAAATATGGGAAAAACGGAGTTCGATTCAGAGTTAAAATGAATAAATACGGGCCCAAACAAAAATAGCGCGCATGCTGAATTTTTCTAGCACACAAGGTGCGGTCCATTTACAGTTTTTGGCCCATTTGCAATTAATTATGGCAGGTGGCCCACTTGTGATTAGGAAATCAAATTGTTGTTTAATCGTGGGTTCAAGGCATGCGCACATTTAGTTGAATCAATACAAGCGGGGCCCACATTTTATTTTGAGGAGAAATTCAAGATTTATAACAGCATATTCAATTGATGGCCCACTACTAAAATGAGAATACATTTTATTTTTAAAATAAAGCCCATGGGAGTTGATTTAAATAGATTTATGGCCGAGCAGAAGAAGGGGGGAGACCATTCATCACCAGCAGCCATGAGCTCTGTTCCCATCCCACCATTTTCATCATTTTTCCCCTTCATCCATAACATCAAATTACACCCATTTAATTAATTAAATTTCTCCATCATCTACTCCAAGTGATTAAGGAAGAAAGAGGATTAAGAATTGCAGGAGAAGATAGAGGATCCAAGTGAAGAAATTCAAAGGGAAGCATTTATTTTATTTTGTAATTTTCTTAGGGTTTAATTATGGAATTTTGTAAGACATTTTATTTTGTTTTGCTTGTTACTATGTTAGACTAATCTCCTTGTGAGATTAGCTCCATGATTGAAGTTGAATAATTTAGTTTTTATGCAATTAGATTTTAATCTTAATTGGGCTTTTGTGTTATTTCTATCATTAATGTGAATTGGTTGATGTATATGTATGGTTTGTGTGATTAATTGTCATGGGCATGTGAGTAGATTGAGAAATCAATTATTTGTTTAGGATAGCTCACTGAATCATTTCATCATACACTTCATGTGCATTAATTTAGAATGATATAGAGATATCCTTCTAGATTTATAACCCTTTGATATAATATTTAATTGGCTTAATCGAGAGATTATTTGATTAGGTGAGGAGACCCAAGCCATTAGTGAATTCATAGTACCTTAAAAGGGAATATTGCATATGATTTAATACCTCATTAGGGAACTCGTAGATTAATTAGTACTAAGTGGGAGGTGTGCATTTTGGTCTCGATAGTATGTGCTTTAGGGAGCCTTATTGAAGGCCTACATCCTATCCATCTCGAGAGAGAGTTTAGATGGAATTAGTGATTGCTTCTATGCCATGTAAATATGAAGTTAGACTTAATTGCATGATTATTTTTTTATCTATGCCATGATTGTTGCTAATCTCATCCTTGCATCATTTGGACCCATTTATTCTTGCATTTATTTTATTCTTTTCTTGCATTAATTTACTTGCATTTTTTTGCAATCTATCCTCCTTTTCGATCATCCTTATAAATCATGATAAACTTGAGATCGCTTAAACTCTAGCACGTTCCTCCCTTGGGTTCGATAAATTCTTTAATAGGTCATCCCAATAACAAACGATCAATCAAATGGCGCTGTTGCCGGGGAGGTAACAGTCGCTAGTAGTTTGATGAAAGATTATTTAGAATGATCTTAATAAAGACTTTTTTTTTTTGCATCTTATATTTGCTTAAAAAATTTGTTCTAATTTTTTTTTTGTATGTGTATACCTTAAGAAGGAAGAATAAGGTGAATAAGCTAAAAAAATATGAGCTACATAGAAAATATTCAAAACATGATGAATGCAAATTCTCTTCCTAATGGGGAAGCTCAAGGAGATATAAGGATAGCTCAAGGGGTTCAAGTTCTCAATTTACAGTTTCTTCTTCAAGTTAATGGGAATCTTGTTGCTCATCAACAACAAGTTTATCATCAAGTGCTTCATAATGTGTACCCTCAAGTTCCTCAGGGCATTATGAATATAACTATTAGAGATCATTTTCAACCGAAGGTGGTTCAACAATTTATGGCTCTTCCGATCATCACCAATGATTTTGAGTTGAAGGCGAGTTTGATTCGAATGGTTCAATCAAGCCAATTTGGTGGAGATCCAACCGAAGATCCAAATGACCACCTTGCCCACTTCATAGAGATATCGAATACTATTAAAATGAATTGGGTGAGTGAAGATTGCATTAATATCCGACTCTTTCCTTTTTCTTTAAAGGATAGAGCACGTGCTTGGCTTGTAACTGTCACTCCAGGGACATGAAATACTTGGAAGGATCTTTCTCAATGTTTCCTCAACAAATACTTTCCACCGTTAAAGACACTACACTTGCAAAGTCTCATTGATATATTTAAGCAATTACTTTATGAGATCTTTCATGAGTCCTGGAGGAGATTTAAGGAGATGTTGAGGAAGTGTCCTCATCATGGTTTTCCATAGGAGCAACAAGTGGGATTCTTCTATCAAGGCTTGAACGGAAGAGATCGATTATTCGTTGATGCATCATCTGGTGGGTCTATTTCTGGTATCAATGCTCAAAGAGCAATAAGAATGTTTGAAGAAATTATCATGAATACCTACCAGTGGCCTATAGAGTGCAAAGAAGGGAGCTATGATTTGGATAACGTAGCTAAGTGTGACGTAGTTTTTCCACCGATACTTAATTCGGGGAAAAAATTGCTAAAAGATGAAAGAAAGTCGCCTTTGGAGGATTTGTTGCACAAGTATATTGAGGATAATGAGGCTAGGTTGAAAGCATGTGAAGAGAGGATTGAAAAAATTGAGATGTTAGTTATTGATATGAAGAGTTCTATGGAGGTGAGAATGGAACCTATAGAGCACCATTTAGGCCAAATCTCAACCTCCGTGGAAAATATACAAAGAGCAATCAATAAATCTTCTACATCGGAGACTAAAGACCTATGCATGGCTATCTACAATCGGGATGTGAAAAGAATGGTTGAAGAAGGGTTGGAGGCATGTAAGGAGGTTGATAAAGAAGAGATTAGAAAAGAGGATAGTTTGGGGGTTGATGAGGCTATGAAGAAAAAAAGAGAGAGAGTTTCTAAGTGGGTGAAAGCAAAAGAGTTGAAAGAAGAGTTAAAGGAGAAATTTGATAGATTTGTTAAGTCTCTTGAGATGATGCTTGAGAAAGAAAAACTTCGAAATCAAGAAGATATTCATGTACTTATGGAAGAAAAGAAGCCTTCGGATATAAAAAACATTGACTCTACTCCACACAAGCCAAAAATTTCTCATTCTATTGAACTTTCCAATTATCTTGTGAATTTCCATAACTTTATTGATAAAAATTTGTTTGTTGATAATTGTAGGACAAGGGTTGCAAGAGAGCATCAACATTTATCTATGCCCGAATTCTTACCGGGAGATGAGATAGAAATTCAAAATTCATGGGGAGCCCGATGAAAAAATGAAACAAGTGGAAAGGGATATTCCTTGTGAAGAATGTCTTCGAAAAATAATTACTTGAGATATTCAACAAGAAAGGAGATCTCCTAGTGCTTGAGCGAGAAAAAACAAGGCCCTATTTCACGAAAAAAGCCTATGAAAGTACCTAAAGATTATTTAAGACCACCATGAGCTTGAAAAACGTTCGTCTAGCTTGAAGACGTTAAACTTAGCACTAGATGGGAGGCAACCCATTATTATCTTTATTATTTTCTTTTATTGCTTTCTTAGTTTGTTTTATTTTATTTTATTTGTTGTCTTTTGTAGGAACATGAAGGAGTCTTCCAGTGATGGACTACGAAGTCATGAAAGGTGCAACAAATTTGATAACAAAATTCTTTCCAAACTAAAATTGAACTCTTAGTTAAATTTAAGTTTGGGGGAGCTTGCTCGTTTTGTTACTCGTTAATCTTGTTCTTAGTTTGCACATTTTGCACAGGCGCACTTTTTGTTCTTCTTGTTCTTTTTGTAAGTTTCTTTCCTTTGTGTTTCTTATCATTCATTCTTCTCTTATGGAGCTTATTTGATGGTTGTTTGAAGTTATGAGATTAGATTGGATTATGTAGTTAGATTGATGTGAATTTGTGAACATATTATAGTTGGGAATTTGCTTGCATGGTGCTTGTTTATGCTATTGATGTACCGTGAGATTTTGAGCCTTGAATTCGTAATTGTTATATGATTCATTCTTTCATGTGTGCGTCATTCATGTGTATTTGTTCTAGAACTTGCCATTCGTCTTGCTTGAGGCTACTTTGTGTGGAGACTTTTGAAAATGATCTTAGGCCATCTTTGATATTTAAAGTTAGAGCCAAACATTTTTTCCCTACCTTTTAACATATGATCAATTGCTAGCCAATTTGAGCCTTTATAGGCTATATTATTTGATAAGCATATCATCTAGCCAAATACCATTTGAAACTAAGAAAGAACCCTATGTGTGGAGATTGACTAGAGAAAGTGTAGCTAGCAATGTGAAAAGGCAAGAGAATGAAGGAATGAAGAAGAATGGTTACAAAATAAAAATATGAGATGTAAAAGAGCATGAAAGAAAAAGAAAATTACGAAAGAGCTTGAATTGTTATTGTGAAATACTTTAAAAGATCAAGTTCAAGAAAAGATCAAAGAAGGAAATTGTTGTTGTCCCTGAAAAGGGGATGTTGAAAACGTCTTGAATAAGTGGCAAGTAAGAAGGAGAAGATGTGAAATGAAATAAAAAAAAGGTTACTAAGCTTTCAATAGGATCTCTCTACACCTTTAGTCACTTTTATCTCATATTTATCCTTCCCTAACTAAAGAGCCTTCATTACATCCAAATGTAAAGTCCTATTTGATTCAATTGTTGCACACTTGATTAGTGGTGGAGAGCCTTGACTTGTGGCAAGCCTATGGTAAAGCATGCATGTGGTTTGATTTTGAGCATATACACTTCCATCATTTTCTAAATACTTCGAGAGTGAGTGCATACACATCTTGAGAGGATTAAGTGAGAATGAGCATTGTGCATGTATTATCCACCATGATTTGATGCATTTGTTGATCGATATCCGACTATATGATTTGATTTGATTTGATTGAGTAGTTGAGAACGACTTAATTTTTATTCACTCCATGGTTCCATTCTACGCAATTTCTCCCCTCATGTTCTTTTTATTTTTTGTTGTTCGGGGACGAACAACACTTTAAGTTTGGGGGTTTGATGAACGTAGAAATTGCTAGAAAATATGATCTATTTTTAGTAAAGTTTTATATTATTATGGTTGCTTTTATTGAGTATTTTCTTTAATTCCTTAATTTCTGTAGGGAGGATTCTTTTGTTGGAATTTGTAGGATTTTGTACTTAAATGAGGTTCTTCATTAAAGTACGAAAATTTGGAAAAAAATGGAGTTCGATTCGGAATTAAAATAAACAAATACGGGCCAAAACAAAAATAGCGCGCATGCTGAATTTTTCTAGCACACAAGGTGCGGCCCATTTACAGTTTTTGGCCCATTTGCAAATAAATATGGCAGGTGGCCCACTTGTGATTAGGAAATCAAATTGCTGTTTGATCGTGGGTTCAAGGCATGTGCACATTTAGTTGAATAAATACAAGCGGGGCCCACATTTCATTTTGAGGAGAAATTCAAGATTTATAATAGCATATTCAATTGATGGCCCACTACCAAAATGAGAATATATTTTATATTTATAATAAAGCCCATGGGAGTTGATTTAAATAGATTTATGGTCGAGCAGAAGAAGGGGGGAGGCCATTCATCACCAGCAGCCGTGAGCTTTGTTCCCATTACATTATTTTCATCATTTTTCTCCTTCATCCTTACCATCAAATTCTACCCATTTAATTAATTAAATTTCTCCATCATCTACTCCAAGTGATCAAGGAATAAAGGGGATTAAGAATTGCAAGAGAAAATAAAGGCTCAAAGTGAAGAAATTCAAAGGGAAACATTTATTTTATTTTGTAATTTTCTTAGGGTTTAATCATGGAATTTTGTAAGACATTTTATTTTGTTTTGCTTGATACTATGTTAGACTAATCTCCTTGTGAGATTAGCTCTATGATTGATGTTGGATAATTTAGTTTTTATTCAATTGGATTTTAATCTTAATTGGGCATTTTTGTTATTTCTATCATTAATGTGAATTGCTTGATGTATATGTATGATTTATGTGATTAATTATCATGGACATGTGATTAGATTGAGAAATCAATTATTTGTTTAAGATAGTTCAATGAATCATTTCATTATACACTTCATGTGCATTAATTAAGAATGAGATAGAGATATCCTTCTAGATTTAGAACCCTTTGATAGAACATTTAATTGACTCTTTGATAGAACGTTTAATTGGCTTAATCGAGAGATTAGCTGATTAGGTGAGGAGACTCAAGAATTAGTGAATTCATAGTACCTTAAAAGGGAATATTGCCTATGATTTAATACCTCATTAGGGAACTCGTAGAGTAATTAGTACCTAGTGGGAGGTGTGCACTTTGGTCTCGATAGTATGTGCTTTTGGGAGCCTTATTGAGGGCCTACATCCTATTCATCTCGAGAGAGTGTTTAGCTGGAATTACTGATCGCTTATATGCCATGTCCATGTGAAATTAGAATTAATTGCATGATTACTTTGTTATCTATGTCATGATTGTTGCTAATCTCATCCTTGCATCATTTGGAACCCATTTATTATTGCATTTATTTTATTCTTGTTCTTGCATTAATTTATTTGCATTTTTCTGCAATCTATCCTCCTTTTCGATCGTCCTTATAAAATCACGATAAACTTGATATCGCTTAAACTCGAGCACGATCCTCCCTTGGGTTCGATAAATTCTTTAATTGGTCTTCCCAACTACGAACTATCAATCAGGTTACTGCTACAATGTTTGTGCAATATTTTTTCCCTATTGAAAGAGATTTTCTTGTAGCTGATTTTGCCCTCTTTTTTATGAGTACTGACCCTCTGCCTCATTTGTACCTTTAACAAACCAATATATCTCACATTATCACCATGAATACATATTTTAGAGTAGTTGGAAAATTTATAAAAAATATGGGAAAAATGCACAAAAAAGTACAAGACTAGGTTATAAGGTTTACAAACACTACAAGTTAGTGCAAGATGAATTATCATGTAAGCCTAAATGTCCACAGATATATTTTATACATAATATCTACGATTATATTACAACATGTCAGGCTCTCCTTAACTACATGTGCATAACTTCCAAGTATGAAACAAACTGATAGAATAAAGGATATATATACACTAGTGTAACTACATATGCATAACTTTCAAGTAAGAAACAAAATGATAGGGATGCACAAAATGTATGCACAAGAAAATAGGGATGCACAGAATGTATGAATATGCATAACTTCCACAGTATGAAACAAACTGATAGGGATTACTCAATGAGACTTTATGAGGTTTAAACATTTTTGTTTGCAAGTATCCATATCTTAACAGACTAACCAAATAAATATATTCATCACAAGACTTCATGAAATAAATAAATCCAGCCCAAAAAATTTAACAAACTTGTTTAATCGAACCTCTAACCATTCATTACAAGCTATATTGAATCACAACACACACCATTCATGCATTTATTTCAGCATTGCACTAATGCTCTATACTGCAGAATAATATAATAAAATGCAAGTATTGACACCAATTTTTTCATATACAAGACCTTTGTCAAATAGAATACAAAATTGAACAAGAAGAAATTTGACAAAGTGATACCTCAGATGCAATCAAATCAGTAGGCATCCAAAACCCTAATATTTCGTAATCAAGGGGAATAGAAATTGAATAGGCATGGCTACCGATTACAACCTGATTAGGAGATGCAATCGAATCAGTAGGTGTCCAAATCAGAATTGCAAATAATAAAATATAATTAGGAGATGACAATTAGAATTTCCAACTGTGGTGAGAATTTAATCACTTAGAATCGCATGAAAAAGAAATTAGGAAAGCACAAATTCACGCATGGAATAGAAATTGGGAATGCACAATTGCAAGAATAGGGCTTACCTTTCTTCATCTTCGATGAGAATGAACCCCGATTTGGAGAAGATTTTTAGAGATTGTTACGAGCTCGAGCAGAGATTGAATTAGAGCACATATTTGGAATGGATGACAGAAATCTTGACGAAATCAGAGTGAGATTGCACGGTTTGGAGAGAAATCTGGAAGAAATCGGAAGGAGATTTGGAAGGGATTTGGAGAGAAATTTAGAAGGGGATCTAAGATTTTGGAAAATTTGGGATTCAGACCCATTTCCAATCGGAAGGAGATTTCACAATTCAGACCTGTTTCCAATTATTGAAGTTAGGAATATTTGGTTATTATTATGGGTATTTTTGGAATCACAATTATAATTGGGTAGTTATGAGTATAAGTTCTTTGAGTCATGTAGTTTATAGCAATTATGCATTATTTTATTTATCCCATAGTAAGTGACCCATTATTTATATTTAATTTAGGAGATAATAAATTGGACTTAATTATTATTTTCTACTTAATATTTTTAATTCTAAATAACAAAGATTTGGAATAATTTAAAAAGGTTCCATTACTAATATATACAATTTATCTACCTATATTACTAGCAGGTACAATATCCAAATTATAATACTATATACTACAAATTGAACCCATCAAATACCACTTTTAACCCTATTATTATAAGCTTAATTATATTCAAAAATTAATTAGCCATTAATTTCTCCATGAAAATAGGAAATAGGTTGGGATTAGTAAATCCGATAAAAAAGAGTCGAATATGAAATAATAGGTTGTGTTCAATAATAATTTAAAAGATAAAGATATATTATTTTAATATTATGAAAAAATATCTTTCCATTTTTTATTCCTGAATATACGTGAGAGTAATTTCAAAATTTCCTTAAAAGTCTCATTCTATAGCGCAATATACTCTCTCTGTTCAAAAATATTTAAATATTTTTTACGACTTTATATATGCGATATATGCGATATACTCTCCCAATTGGTATTCAGAAATATTTTGGTGTGGTATTCTCAAATATTTTGTGTCACTACTTCATTATTTTTGTGTTACTACTTTATATTCACAATACGTCACTTCTTGTTTGTATTCAGAAATATATTGGTGTTCTTCCTTGGTATTCAGAAATATTTTGGTATTCTTGTTTGGTATTTAAGTTACTCTCCCTATCGATTTCTGTTCATATATACTCACTTGAATAATTTTCGTTCATATATACTCACTTGAACAATTTCCATTCATATATACTCACTTGTCTTCACAAATAAATATACATGGTATTCAGGATAACCGTATTCAAAGTTAATAATGAATAGAAATAGGAAACATCTTGTGTTCAGGAGTTGATTTAGACATTTTCGATTTCCAAGCTTTAATTTATGTGAGGGTGAAACGGATATTAAAAAAAATAAAAAAAATCTAAAGTCTTTATGAACACCACAAATAGCAAAATTTGAGTGTGAAATCCGTGAAAGAATTCCTCTCCTGAGGAATAAAATCTCTAGCTGCATACACCAACAACTTTTGTGCTTCATTAATGAAGTCAATTCAGAGGATTCAGATTTCACTGCATTACACATGAATTACTCGAATAAAACCCAAAACTAAGTAGGGAATAAAATAATTAGGACGAGTGGTACTGAATATTATGTAGGCAGATTGAAGGATGTTGAGCGAGGAGCTAAGAGAAATTTAGCGCACTTCTTCTTTTGCTCTTTCAGCCATTCCTTTGGTCCTGCTATTAACACCACGCACAATAAAAAAATTAGTTGAATAAGTGAATATAGATCAACCAATGCATATGCAATTAAATTATGTAAGAGAAAGAGGAACAGATAGAAAGAGAGTGGGCTATTGAGGTGCCTTGAATCTACATCGTCTCATATTCAGATATTCTAATTAAATGGACAACTCATGTATAATTACCTACGGCAGTGATGAAATTAGAATTCGCAAATGCTTCTATAGTACAGCAACGCTCAGGGCTCCAGGCCTTTACCCTGGGCATTTGTGCATCATAGGCCAAGAAACCCTCCCTTGCCTGACAGGAGAAAGGACAC
This sequence comes from Pogostemon cablin, assembly GCA_023678885.1. Taxonomy (NCBI): domain Eukaryota; kingdom Viridiplantae; phylum Streptophyta; class Magnoliopsida; order Lamiales; family Lamiaceae; genus Pogostemon; species Pogostemon cablin. The sequence continues at coordinate 7,329,997 of CM043008.1, read as the reverse complement.
CGAAAAATTTAGGGAAAGATAAGGGTTTTGAAAGAGAGAGCGCACAGAGAGAAGAGGATTATTTTTATGTTCATCATGGAGTAAATAGCGGATATTGTTATATCAATGATTAATTAAGAATGTTATATTGAGAATTTCACCTTGATATATTGTATATGTTGGTAATATTTCCATCCTAATATATCTACCTGTAATATTGATGTATATTTTGTACTAAACAGTAATAAATCCATTTAAAAATAATAATTAATATAGTTTAATTCTACATAACAAGTTGTGAAAATCATATTTTAAAAGCGAATTTCAAAGTATTATTTTTGTTGTGAGATATTTTATTTTGTCAAATACATAAAAATTTTGAACATTTAATTTCTTCTTTAATATATTAAATATTTCGTGTTATATATCAATTGTTATAGCTAATTTATTCCAATAAATAACTAATTAAGCTATTTTTTATGGAAAAACAAAACTTATTAAATATTTCATACTTTAAATTTATAAATCATTCCCTCAAACCTTACTTAATGTTTGATCCATCATTAAATCAAAATTTTCAAATTATTGATTTGATTTTGATATTTTTTAATTGTTTTGGAAGGGTTTTCAAATATTTACTCAAACCGTGTCATTTGAAATTATTCCATTGTGTAATAAATATATTAATATTTAACTTTTTTAAATTTTAACCCCTACCCCACAGCCTATCCCCAACCCACCCACCCAACTCCCTATTGTATCTCTCCTCATCACGGGATGTTCTGTGACACATTGGTGTGATATCTCCTGTAATATCTGCTTATGGTATGTCACGTGTCAGAGTGGAGAAATCCAATCCCTTGCTCCATGGGTTGACTGGTTGACTTAGGGTATAGTTTTTCTTCTCTTTCTTACGTGTCACTCATCAAACTGAGTGTCACAACAGATATCACACCAAAGTGGCACAAAAGATCTAGACCCTCTCTCCTCAACCCCCTCAAATCCACCCCTTCATCCTACCACTCCTCCTCCCTCCCACCAACCATCAATATTTTTTAATAAAATTTTAGATTTTAATAATTAATATATTCCCTCCGTCCCGAAGATGTTGACACATTTTTCTTATTGGGTTGTCTCACAAAAATTGATATCTTTCCAAAAATAGTAAAAACTTATTACCAATATAACATTTCAATACTTTAAATATGTAAAAAATATCACTCCACTTAATTACACAAATAAAATAAATTAACATAATTAAATTAATTTAAATATTAATCCTAAATTTAATTAAACTAACCAACCCAACTCATCGAATTCTGAAACTGCCCCCCCCCCCCCCCAAAAAAAAATTTACCCAACATCATCAGTTTCTCATCTCACTGATTAGCCCCCAGCATTAGGGTTTGTTCATCCCAATCCCAAAAATTCTCCCTCATCTATCCTTCACCTTCTTCAACTTGAGGCGGAACCTTAGTCCTCTTACCCTTTGTCCCAGATCAACCTCGTTAGAACCCTAGCCCCCCTTTCCGTACCTTCTATCTTTCTCAAAGATATGAGATTTGAGAGATTTCCTCACTCAAAAATCAAATCACTTGTTATGTTTACTCTTGAAACCTTATCAATGGTGAGTGAATTAGAAATGGGGGTCGACACTCCTTTATTTGACGATTTACATAATATCTCGTCGGGGGACATTGAAGAATGGGGTATCCATCTAGTTCAAGAAGAATGAATGGTTCGGGGTTGATTTTGATCTCGTTTCTATGGTCATGGAGTCTTCTTTAAATGAGCAAAGTCGGTTGTCCCAGAATCCTCTTCGTGGGATTTGAATCAATCAGATCTAGTCGTTCTTATCATTCAGTCACCGGAGGCTTGCTAGCTGACCTTGATATCAGTCACCAGAGATTAATGAGTGTGTCGTTCCTGACACCCATTAGCTGGAGATTTATGAATGGGATGTTTCCGATCCTCGCTCGCTACACCTTGGTGTGGCAATGAGATTCAGTGCCCTGAATTGCGAGCTTTTCTCTACAATCTTATTTGCATAATCTTTTCAGCATATATGTATAAATCTTCAACCCTGTCTTTTGGTTGACAATGATGTTTTTTACCCTGTAAGGCTTTATACTTGCCGCTTGTTGGTCAATAATGCCTTGTGAGGCTTTGTGCATGTTATATGTTTAGTATTGGTGCCTTGTGAGGTTTTGATCTTACTGATTATTGATTAAAATTGCTTTCTTTGGCATTATGCTTGCTGATTGTTGGTTAATAATGCTTTATGAGGTTTTATGGTTGTTGGTGTTGGATTGTATATTAAAAGTCTAGCTTTTTGTATGAACAATATTTTTATAATTTAATTTATTTGAAATGAGAATTATGTGATCAAACGTTTGCAATAATGTTGTTGCACAACTCCATTTACTTTACACTATAGATAATGTGGTGTGCGGCGTCACACAGAAGATCATATTATTGGCTCCTTATAAAGTATAAACAGATATTCACGACCTAGATAGACGGGGACTATCTATCGGTATGGTTGTAGTGTGATTTGGCATTAGTATGTCTTGACTATAAAATTGCACTAGTGCACTTTGTGTATTGAACAGGACTGCATTGAGATCGTTCGATTTATATTGACTATATAATAGAACTTGTTCTCTATTATTATGGATGTTCGTACTCTTAATCCCTATACAAATAACCTTGACACTTAAGCTAGTATTTATTTCTTTGATTTATCAATGAGTGAGATTTGATGGTTAAATCAATATGCTCGGTGAGTTGGGAGATGGTGTTGTCTCTATGGTGTGCTGTTGATTGTAGAAGGAATCCATGTCCTAACGGAATTGGTTGATGATGTCTCCTTGAGGATCTCATAATGATTATTATGTAAACTCTGTAGGTGAATTTATTTCGGCATGATAATATATAAGGTTGAGTGGTCTTACTCTCGGTAAATATATTAATTAATGGAGTTGTCAGTAACTTAATTAATTAATGGGCATTGAATCTTAAACACGGGGAGACTAATGAGCTCATAATAAGAAGGAGCCCATAACGTAATTTGGAATTAGGGTGGCAGTGCAATAATACTTTTTTAGTGTACTGAACTATTGTTATTGGACTTAAGTATAATTTTTGGGCTAAACTTGGATGCTTAAGCCCAATGGAGACCCAAACCCTAATTTCTCCTCTTGGTCCCTATTGTAGCCTATATAATAGCCAATCTCAGCAGTCTGGATATCTGAATCACACGCTTAAACACGTTAAAGATAGATTAGAGTTTTTGACTGAGATCGTCTTGTAGATCATTGCCCACACAACGTTAAGACGTGGTTTAGGAATACAACAGAAGACCAAAAGGTCGTTTGTTGTTTCTGTCCATCAACTTCCATGATTTTTCTAAATTCGTGTGTAAGTCCAAACTGTACTTGTGATATACTGTTGGAAAACTACGGAAGCGAGGATCGTTTTGATGTATAGATCACTTAAATTGGAGATCATATGAGTGAGTTATTCTCAAAATGGTGAGTCTGCGCAGGCTGCCGGCGAGAATTCTTCCTCCTCTACCTCAACCCTAGTGAAAGGTAATACGTTTCTATGATTTCTTGCTTCCGCTGACTTAGAAACGCATGGAACCCTATTGGTTCACGTTAACCAAAAGATCTAAATGCCAACAATTGATATCAGAGCATAGGTTCTAAGGCTAAATGTGACACGTTAGGCTAGGGTTTGAGTGGATATTGTGGTGATAGAATTTAGGGTTTATTCTTGAACTTGTTGGAACCCTAATTGCATATCAAACACGTTCACTGGCCGACGGAGTGACCGGCGCATGAGAGCGAGGTCTCTAACTACGGGGCGGTGATGGATTATTATTTGAACTACGCGCTGGCAGCTTGCCTCACAAGGGTGCAAACATGGCTATGGCTGGGCATCTCTCGATAGCTCTATTGCACCGGCAGTGGGATGGTAACCACTGGTGAAAGGAGGCACGATGACTGGAGTCCAGATTATATGTTGCTGGAATGAACAGTCAAACAGTTCTCACGTCGCCTAGGTTTGAAGAAAAACTAGATCGCGACGGCGAGAAAGGACCAGCCATGCCAGTCATCGCATGTCGTAGTTGGCAAAGGAGATGACAGTGCTGCACAACAGACAATCGATCAGTGATGATAGTGTGATGGTTGGACGAACCTAGGGATTGTCGAAAACCACACGGTGGTGCCATGACTCATGGCGGGACTGGTGATCGCCACTGGATGAACAGGCTGTCAAACTCGCTAGGCGGGATCGCCATAAGGATGCATCGCTACAGTCTTTCATGATCGGAGTTTTGCCCGGTGGGATGGGCGACGGGTGAAGCTGATTGCATGCGGAGGCAGACGCTCAGCATTTCACGGTGGAACTATTCATGGCAGTTGGTGATGTACACCGGCGATCTGTGGGAAGAAGTTGATTCCCGGACGACTCCATCTAGACTTACGATCGAGTTCGCCATTTTTTTCGAGCGGGTCTGCTGACTTCTGGTCAGGTCTGTGATGTCGGGTTGCGGCATTTTTGACCGGTCATAGCATTGCTTCCGGACAAGTCTGTATTTGTAGTTGTCTTGTTATGCTGGTGATGTTGGGGAGCGGACTGTAAATTGTTCTTAGCCTCATTTTTGGTATTAAAATGATTTTAGAGTAAGAGACTCTATCGTTGTTGTACGCGTGTGACCAAGTAACAAAATTTATAAGTATGTCGTCCCAAGGGAAAGTAAACTTATAGTTGTATCCGGATTTGTCATTGATTGTGCTTTGTAAGAGTGGCAAGATTGAAGGTTTGGTTTTTATACTACTTATTATTCTAATCAATTAACTAAGAAATCAATTAACAACTAAATGTATCAAATATCAAACAAGTGATAAGATGAATGGAATGTGGATAGAATGTACTTAAGAAGAGAGCAAGGCTAATCATACTCATGGTTAAGAAACTAGCTAGATATGCATGACCTTCAACATTGAACTTCATTAATTATGGACTAAAAGCAATCACGTTTGTACCCCTAATACCTATGGCCAAGGCAATTAGGTTCTCGACTCTTTGACAAGTCTAAATCTCCTAGGATTGTTCTTACTCTCAATTCCCTTAAGGTACTATGAACATAAGTTTGGTTCTTTTCACTCAATTTCTCAAGTGTCCTCCTATGAATGTTCTAAGCATAAGAAAGGTATGGTTTACCTCCCCTCACACTAACATACATGCATATGATTCAATTAAAGCACTAGTTATAATATTGGAATGTCCATCCTAACACTATGAATAGAGAATTTAATCACACAAGTATTGAAATGAAAGATGATTCATTAATCATAAAAGGAAGTCCAAAATTAACTCAATTCAATATCTCAAATCCTACATACCTAGCATTCTTCTCAACCAATCATATGATTAACCCTACTATAGGACTAACCACTATACATCATGTTCAAATCAATACATCATTGACTTGCTCCATTTGAGCCAAAATATGAAGAAAAATAACAATTGAAAAGTAGATCGGCTTCCCTTTTTTGAAGATTGCCTTCCTTCCTTTCAACATCCTAAAATCTTCAATCATTGATGGTTTACTATTCTTCAAGTGATAGAAGGATGAATTGATGGATAGATTTTTGAAGATCAAGTGGATTGGATGGATTAAATATATGGAGATGAATCAAATGGATCTAGTGTGTGAAAAATGTGGTGTGAGAGTGTGTGTAACTGCTCTAATTGTGTGATCCCCCTATTTTTCGCGCTTCAAATGGGTTTTTATACCCCTTGTTACCCCCTGGAATCTTCTAGAACCTTATCAACTTATCACTGTATTCTACACCTACACGGGTCATGTAGCAGCACACGGCTCGTGTAGTGCACACATAGTTCGGCGTGTTCTGCGCATTTCTGAACACGGCTTGTGTAGTAGCGCACGGCCTCTCCCATGGCCGTGTAGCATTTTCTTATGACTACACATGGCTTTCTCGAACAGGCCCGTGTTCCGCACACGGGGCGTGTGCTGGTGCACGACTCGTGCACCGGAACACGACCTTCTCCTGGGCACGTCCTGCATTCTTATGCTCATACGCGGCCACCTTGGACAGGCATGTGTTCTGCACACGGGGCATGTCCGAGCGTGCCCTGTTCTTCATTCTCTGTTTTGCTCCCGATTCCATTTATCTATATTTTTTGACCTGTTTTACACATATTTAAGCTCGTTTACATTTCTAACAATTCATACCACATCTCTCCTAATTAAATAAAACTCCACTAAAAGTTACACAAATACGGATGAAAATATCCAAAAATCCACAAACACAGACACTAAAATCTAGGTAAAAATGACAACGATCATAAATCAGTCCGACCAGCAGGTGGGTCTTCCCGGCGAGGAGTGTTGTCGCAATAGATACAACTGGCCATTTGTAGAAGGGATACGAGACTGCTGGTATAGGCTGTTGCATGGATGCAATGCCACTGATATTGGTTGTGGGTGTTTCGACAGCAGACAGGAGATGTGAGAAGCTTTGATTTTTTCGGCGTATGAATTTTTCCCCGGCAGGGAAGGCAAAACACAGGTGGATGAACCTGGCGGCTGCTGTACGATAGGCAGCTGGTGGGTGGATGAACCTAGTGGCTCTGGTGGCTAATAGCGTTCCGGCGTGTTGCTTCCGGCGAGCGATAAAATAGCTGGCTGGAGTTGCGCCGAAACAGGGAGCACGCTGGAGTTGAACCTAGCCGACGGCGTGTGATAGATCGCTCAGGGCCCAAGAATTTTTCTTCTTGCGCAAGTCTTGTTTAATTGCTTAATTGGCTTGTTGACCAAGTCAACCCCTTTATTTAGCATTTTTTATTTCCTTATATATAATTGTTATAATTATTTTATTTGTCAATTATTATTATATATTTAGAATGCATGTGCTATTTGATTTACTGCCTTATTTGCCGTAATAATAGCATGCTTATTTGCATAATTATACCTATTATATTGTATGCATGTAAAAATCCTCTTGTTAAAAAACTAAGTGGGAGAGGGATTGGTCATGATCACGTAGCCTCCATTGTTGATTTATTAAGTGATGCAAGTAAGCTTATGAGTCGGTTTTAGTGTCTTCCTCCTCAACGGATGAGTTTTATTTGCAGATCACTGGAATAAATTTTATTAAATAATTATTATTTATAATGTGATGCAAGTAAGCTTATGAGTCGGTTATAGTGTCTTCCTTCCCATCGGATGAGTTTTATTTGCGGATCACTGGTACAAATAAATAATTGATGATTATAGGAAATTATTTGAGCGCGTGTGGACTTCTCCAACTGTAAGGGACGCAACCTTGGGTAACGTACTTAGTAAATAGTGGTATACACTTAGGTGTAATTAATATGAATCCTCCCCAACGGAGTCACTGCTATTAAATTTCATGGCTAAAGGACAACCGATTATTAATTATTGAGTCATAAGGTTAATTATGACGTATGGAATTAATGGGTAAAATCTTCTCTTGTGAATGTTAGGGTTTGTATACGTCCACACTAACGTGGCATGCAAATTCATGGTACTTGAGATGTTGATGAATTTATTTTATATTGTTTATTGAGGGAATCAATATAAAATTTAAATTCGAAGAGTTTGATCGTCATATTTATTTACTTGATTCTCTGAATTTTCGAATAGTTTATTTAACTTATTGTTAACTAAAAGAAAACAAACTTACTTGTCCAAATTAAATGATTGAAAAGAATCTTGGTTTTAATAATTAGAGCTTAGGAAAAAACACATGTGTTCTCACTAAGGATGCCCTCTACTACCTATTAAAGTCTCTAGTGAAGAGATGAGAGATTCATAGAAATATAATGGTCTCATGCGACTCTTTGGATAATTGAGAATAATTAGAAAGGCAAGAGGTCATGATTTAACTTGATGAATGAATTGGAAATACTTGGAATAGAATTGAAGGGGAAACCTAGCTCAATTTGATTTTCATAGTTTGCCTAAATAATTTGAGCGAGTTCTACCTGAAATACAAATGATTGTATATGGTGGGCAATTCCTAACAAAACATGTTGCAAAAGAAAACCAATTTCATCAAAGAAGTGAACAAGGTTAGTATTTTATTCACTAGTTGTCGGAATCATTAAATGTTTTAAACATAGTGATGATAAGACAATTAAATACATGGATAAACTACGAAAGTGGTGGTTGTTGCAATGGGAGTTGTTTGTTTATCTTAAGATAGGAATAAACATTTGATTTTGAGGAATTGTCTTTACATACGTTTTCATAGAAAGAATTTCATTTCGATTTCTATGTATTTATGGATGGATACTCTATTTCATTTAAATGACATAGTCATTATAATGAAGGATGGAGCTATAATCTATTGTGGTACGTTGGTAGACAATTTGCACACTCTTAAATCATGTTTATCCCAACGATACAATAAATAGTAACTAATAACATATCTTCTAATTTTAGTAAGATAAAGGAACCTTCGAAGATGAACTAAACATACTTTTGGCATCTAAGACTAGATCATTTTACTTAAGTACGATTTGAAAGTTGATAGCCGATGAACCGTAAGGTTTATTGGAAGTGGAAACTATCTGACTTTCGAGTTTCACTTGGAAGTGAATATGATTAATTGCTTTTTCATGGCAAAGGGGTATAGAGCCATGAAATGATATGTTGGAAATGGTTTATTTTGATTTATGCGGTACTGAGATTATCCTATCGAGAGGTGGTTATGAATGTTCGTCATTTTGTTTGATGATTATTCTAGAAACAAGATATATTTATTTGATGCACTGCAAGTCTGAGTACTATGATTAAATTCATGGAGTACATGATCGATGCGGTGAAGCGTCATGGAAAATATATCAAGTCATTACGATTTAATCATGATGGCGAGTACCTCTTAGGATAATTATGAGCTATTAATCGGAGATTGAGATTAAATCCCAAATTGTCTACACCGTGCATACCCCAGCTGTATGGTGTGGTGGAAAGAAGGAATAAGACTCTTATGGAAATAGTTAGATAGATGATGAATTATTAAATTCATTTTGGGAAATTCTAGAAAAATGAAGGGTTGTTTATTTAAAAATCCAAAAGATCATAAGGTGATTGTTAATACGAACACTAGATTTTGGAAAAGGACTATATAATAAATCACTAAGCCATGTGTAAAATGTTCTAAAAGGTGTGAGAAAGAAAACATTAATTTTAGTACCAAGAATACAAGAGGATATACCACAAGTAAACTGCATCGCGTGTCACATCTGATACATAATTGCTTGTAGTGTCTTGTCGTAGTGGGAGGGTTGCTTTACAATCGAAAAGATTTATGTTTTGGGAAAGTCGTGAGACTTGATCCCTGATAAGTATGAAATCGACCCATGGACACGACGAAGCACTACAAGATCGAAATGCGAAATTTTAGTAAGTTGCAATAATTTTTGAAATAGAATCTATGGATTCAAAATTAACTCTGGGAGCTTGTAGAACCATCAAATTGTGTAAAAACCATTGGATGTAAGTGGGTCTATAATGAAGCAACCAGAGTGATTAATTGCATAGAACTAATAGCATTTCAAGTGTAAGCTTAAAAGTGTCCATCAATGGACCAAAGCAAGCTTTTAGATCATGAAACATCCATTTTGATAAGGAAATCCAGTCGTATGGATTCAATCAATGCTCGGATGAATCTTGTGTATTGAAAAGAGTGACGAAAATGTGGTTGTATTTCTTGTATGTACGTAGATGATATCTTGCTCATTGGAGACAATGAAAGAGTATTGTTGGGCGTATAGGTATGGTTAATGAAGTAGTATGAAATGAAGGACTTAAGAGAAGCAAAATATATCCTTGCGATCATGGTGATGATGATCACAAGATAGGATATTGTGCTTGTCTCAAGCTTCATAAATGATATAATCTTTACTCGTTTTAGCATGTGACTTTATCTAAGGACTCGTGTCTTAAGACACAAAAGTAGATAAAATAGATAAAAGTGGTTCATCATGCTTTGGCAATAAGGAAGCTTAATCTATGGAATGCTATGCACGAGATAGAATATATGTTTTGCTTATGGCATAGTCAGTGAGTATCAAGGTAACCCGGAATAAGAATATTGAATTGTGGTAAGACATATTTGAAGTGCCTGAGAAGGACTGGAAATTATATGTAGGCTTACCGGATATATTCATTACTTCTTGACGGTTACATAGATTCAGATTTTCAAATCATGCGGACGGCAGTAAATCCACCTCAAGGTTATGTGTTTAAAATGAGAAGTAGATCCATAATATGGAGGAGTGTTGTATAGAAATATATTTTTGACTCCACCATGAAAAATTGATAATATTGGAGCCTTGTGGCAGCCAAAGTATCTGTATGGTTCTAGAAACTTTGTAATGGACTTAGATGTAAGATTATCACAATTTATTATGATAATAATAGTGCAGTTGCAAACTTGAGGAATCACGAGCCCATAAGGCACTTAAACATATTGATAGCTAGTACTACCTCATGCGAGAAATCATATAATGAGGGAAAGGATGTTGTCGCCTAGATTGCATCAGATGATGACCTAGTAAATCCTGTTACAAGGACCTCAAGGCAAGAGCTTTTAATGATCAAGTAGTGGGAAAGGGAATCAGATGTATCGCTGCAGATATGGCAGCATAGTCTTTTAGTATAAGTGGGAGATTGTTGGATTGTATACTAAAAGTCTAGCTTTTTGTATGAACAATGTTTTAACAATTTAATTTATTTGAAATGAGAATCATGAAATGAGAATCATGTGATCAAACTTTAACTGACTGAAATTTTAGGAATACCGAAATTTTTTGTAAGGTATAATATCGTATTGAATTTTTTGATACGGTAAAGTTATGCAAAATTTTAAAACCGTGCTATTTTGGTATATACCGAAATAGCGTAAATTATTTTAGTAAGGTATATATACTTAAAAGAAATTTTAATATATTAAAATTATTGACCCATCATTGAATTTAGTATAATTTTGGAGAACATTCGTGTAAGCCCTATATGGTTTATTATTTTAAATTTAAAGTATAATTATAATTATTTTATTTTTATTTTAATCTAAGAGTGTGTATTAATTATTAATTAATTTAGAACTTATATCGTTATCAAGTACACCAATCACTCACTAGGATTAAACTCTTACCTTTATTATATTTTATTAATGTTTTTAAATTTGGACGTTTCAATGCTTACGATTGCTTTTTGTACATTGATTAATGAAGTATAGTATTTAATAGATAGTTGGTGGAAAAATATAATATTTAATGTGAAGTGGCTAGGTGTATTAGTATTCAATGTGGGTCCAATGGTGATATATTAATTGTTTTAGTAGGGTCTTATATACCAAAAAGGGAAACATAAATCTCAAAATAGAACACCCAAAATATAAATATATAAAAATTGAAATGGGACGGAGAGATTACTTAAATATCGGTAAGCAAAGATATGTCATTTTCTTATACCGAAGTTTCGGTATACCGAACTAAGGTATACCGAAACTTTCGGTATAGTAAAGGTATGACATTTCTAATACCGATATTTTCGGTATTGTATTCCATATAACCCAAAAACTTTGGTACACCATACAACCTACTCCTAATTCTTACAGATAACTGGAGGAGTATGAGTGGCAAGCAAACAAGCAGGAGAGCACTAAGATGGCTACTTAAAACCATTTCAAGTCCCAAATGCATGACTTAGTTTCATTATGTTCTGAGCACATCAAACTTGAAATATAAGTTATAAAAATCCATCAAAAGATTAAATCAGCTACGGGCAGGGATGGCCAAGGGTTTAGTGGAGAACCTGTTCAAACTATAGAAGAGTGTTTGAGTTCAAATCAAGTGATCAAAACCTAACAGAAATTGGTTTTTTGCTACATGCTGCATAAAAAAAACTTCTCAGCATAACCTATTGTGCATGTTGAAATGAAGTATTAGCTAAGGACTTATCTAGCAAGAAAGATGACTTCATCCTTCGTTTTCTAGAAAAAGCAAGTACTGATATAGAAACTAGTAAGTACAATAAGTATTTAAAATATATTGTGGTTACAGTATTCCCATCAACCCAAACAAGGCTCGTATTTCTTGGTAATGGTAATAAAACATAATATTGTACATCCATCTAAGCATCTCCTCTTCATAGTTAATAAACAAAAATAAATATAAAAAAAATTTAAGATGAACAAAGATATAAATATTTTTTTTATTAAATTCTCTAAATCAAGAGACAGAGTTTCTATTAATGCGCAAGTTAAACATGTTGCTAAAATGTTTCACATCATCCCAGTAAGATCTAACACTTGTAATGAGCTGCAAATCCTATGATCTATTAGAAATCAACTCTCGCTCCCTCTATAGGTACTAATGCAACTAATGTGTTCCGTTAAAATGTACTTACTAATTAATTGATTATTCCTTTCTAGGTATTAAATTATTAACCCCTCTGTCACCTTATCAATTATCTAGCAATAATATTTTAACAAGTAATTAATATTTCAAATTGATTGTCTAGCTGTCTTAGGCAATATTGATCAATTCCCTAACACTGCCACATGTAACAACAATTATTATGCAGAAAAAGTTAATTCTATTAACTATTCAATTAGTGCTAGCGTCATGAATAATCAAAATAAAAATTTAAAACACAATAATTAAAAGTCTCAAAATATCTTATTTAATAAGTAAATAAACATTTTGTAGTATAAGAAATTCAAATTTATAACAATCAAATCACATAGTCAATCAGGTGGGCTAGCTCACATGGCCACTGGGCTCCTCACTAAAGTGAGCGACCCAGGTCCGATTCCCATTGGGAACGAATTATGAGGGAGTTATGATAAGTCATAATTTTACATGATTATTTTGGATGAAATTCACTTCTTTATGCGTGAGTTGTGAATTATTTAAAGCTAATTATGACTTATTTCTATTTTATACATTTGAACTTTAATTACTTTATTTCTTATTAAAATAGGCAAAAACAAGATAAATTTCGAAGTCACAACACTGAAGGGTCAGTGTCCAGTGAAGCAGATTTTTGGGGGTAAGTTTCGAAAATATTTCCAGCAATCCGTAACCCCTTTTGACTTAAAAATCATATTTAATTCTGGATATCAAAAGTGTTGACCAAGCTATTGATGGAAGGAGGAATTTGAGCAAAAAATTAAAAGACTTACCAAAAAAATAGGAGAAGAGAAAGGAAAGTATAAGAAGGGAAGGAGATACATCCCCCTTGGACATCTTGGACTCACGATCCACCACACACCAGGAAAGGCAGAAAAGGGGAAGGAACATTCACCATCAAGAGCATTCGGTTTTATTGTTTCATCATTTTAATTTTATATATTTAATTATGTAGTTTCGTTTCTAGTTCAAGGAGATTGTGAACTTCCAGTTATGAATTTACATGTTTATTTATGATTAAAATTACCAACTTGTGTATGAATTATCTTATGAATGACTTTGATTAGAATTATGATTTTGTGATTGCTAGAATAGATTAACCGTCTAGATTTGTTTATTGCATAATCTAATGTCATTTTGCTCGATTATGATCCGTAATTGTCATAGTTTAGCAAACCTAGTGGCGAAGTGAGGAAGTACCTCTAGAATTCATAAGGCCTTGGTTATATGATTCGCTACCCCCGTTTTCATAGCCTAGTAGTTCTAATATCTAAAACCTAATGTACCTTAGGTTCGAACCTCTTTAGGTCACTTGAGGATAGTTTAATCTAGAGGTCGTACCCTAGGTTATTAATCTTAAAGATATTTTGGGTTAATTTGGTTGTACCATTAGCCTAGGGACTTGAGTTTATGAACTAGTTGGGATTTTAAGAATTTCATCCATGTGAACTAGGATACGGGAGGGGATCAAATCCTTGGATTAGGTTTGTATTTTATTTGTTCTCTTAATTTTATTATTTTTTTTCACTTTTAATTATTTATATTTTCATATTAATAGTTGTTAGCATCGATCAAAACCCCCCCTCATGTTACTCTTTTGAAAGCATGTTAAATTCAATTTAAATTCAATTACTCCTTTGAGTTCGACCCGTACTTATCCTACTACACTCTAGTGGATTCGTCTGGAATTTTATAAGTATTATTTTTGGGTACCAGCGACAGCACACAAAAATTTTATCGCCGTTGTCGGGGAGTAATCTCGAATTTTTATTGAATTTTTTGTGTTTTATTTTATTTATTTTCGAATTATGTCCAGCAGTGCACTGACACTGAACTTTTCAGTGTCAGTCTGCTCTGTTTTTATTTTTCTCATTTTTCGTGATTGATCACTCTCTCCTCTTTGTAGGCTTACTCTTATGGATCAGTATTATGGTTTTTATGGTGAGAATATTCAGCCTTGTCGGATTTGTGCAACTACTTGTCACACCACTCATGATTGCCCATTTTTGATTGATAGATTAGTTGTAAGACAAAGAGATGGATATTGGAGTGCTAATCAAAAAAGACATTAGAATGATCAACCATATGCCAACACATACAATCAAGGAAGGCATCATGATTTCCGATATGTGGACGGGTATCAAAATCAACCTTATGAATATCAAAGTCATGGCTACTATGGGCAAGAACCTCAATACTTCAATGATGGTGAAAGCCATTTTGATGATGGTTGTTATTATGGTAATGAAGAAATATCTAAGGCTTCATTGGAGGATTTCGTGAAAATCATGGCAACTAGTACATTGGAATTTCAACAAATAACCCAATTAAGTCTTAAAAGTTTAGAGCTTCAGTGTAGTCTATTAGCGTTAGAGGTTGATCGTTTGGTAGCGCAACAAAGTGTAAATCAAGGGGAATATCATGTGGAGTCCACCCAAGATGAAAAACTCGTGTGTGAGGTAGAAAATGACAAGGTTAAAGATGCTGGAAATTCTGCAGATTTTTTGATGAAAATTCAGATTTCAGAAACTAACACTAAAGCATTCAGTGTCATGTCTGCTGAAAACGAAATTGAGGTAAAATCATCCAAATCAGTTTCCATTACTTCTGATTTATTTTCATCTCACTGCAGGTTGCTAAGGGTTGTTGATTCCCCTCAAGAAAATGAGAGAGTTGAAGTATTTCGAATTGATGAAATTCAAAATCCTTCTCTTGAGGCAATCATGCAAATGTCCATAGAGCTTTGCACCAAAAGGCTGACCAAAAATCATATCATTTTAAAGGGAGAGAACACTTCTTTCAAACCAAGAAAACATAAATATTGGTTTGAGTATTTTACTCCAATCACGTAAAAGGAAAGCGAACATTGAGCCAGCGACATTAAGAAAAGGCGCTTGTTGGGAGACAACCCAACTTAGTTTAATTTTCTTTAGTTGAATTTTATTTTTATTAAATAATATTGTTCTTTGGTTTGTGCTTACTTGTAGGCTATGGAGCAAAACTGTAATGGTATTGATGATGATTCTAGAGATGGAGAAGTAAATCCTAATATGTGGTCAATAAAATAGAGTTTAATTTGGTGACTTCTTTCCACTCTTACACTTATAATTTACCCTTGAATTTTATTGTGTTTTGTTTTCTTGAGGGCAAGAAAATGATTATAAGTGGGTAGGATTGGTGTATTGAGTGGTATTTGAAGTTGCAATATTTTTTGTTAGTGAATGTTCTATAGTATTTCATTTGATATCATATTTTCACACTTGTGCACATGTGAAGTTGGTGTGGATTTATGGTGAAATTGTGCTTTTGGTTTGTGAAATTTTTGGCATGACAAGAGAGTTGAATTTGATGTACCTATACTTGTGAATTGTTGGATTTATCTTATTATATTTGTGATAAATGTGGAATAATTTTTGTTTGAGAGTTCATGGTAAAATTACCCTATTCTTATGAGCTTTGAACCATAAAGAGATATCATCTATATAAGCTCTATTATTTTCTTGAATTGAGGGTAAATTGAACTTGATATGTATATTCTAGAACTTGATCCTTGAATGCATTTTGAGATCATACATTTGAGCATGTGTAATTAAATGATAAAGGCGTTTAGGGAAACCATATTTTGGCCTTCTTTTCCCTACCCAATCATATCAAATATTTAAGAGAGCCAAGATGAGCATAGCCTTTTTTTTGTTGAATGAGCATATCAATTAACCATGTTCCAATTCTTTCTTAAACTCCTCCAATTGATCTTACTATTTTGCATATTGTGGAAATCGTTGAAAATATTTCGTGGTTGAATTGATGATGAAGGGGAATTGGTGGTTAAAGAAAAAATATGCAGAAAGCAAAAAAATATGGAGAAAGAAAAATGAAAGGAATTATGGTAGAAGAAAAAAAAGAAAAGAAAAGAAATGATGGAAGAATAAGAGGCAAAACAGAGAAGCTGAAATTTGATTGTAGAATTTTTCTAACTGTTCAGAAACTGAACTATTTAGTGTTACACCTATTTTTTTCTAAATTTGAAAAGAAACAGGTGTGGGTAGTTGGATTTGATGATAAAAATCAGAGATTTGCCAAAAGAAAATGAGGAAGTGGATGTGGAAAACGTTGAGAAGGGCAAGATGTATCTCATTGATGTATACCTTACTTGCTTAACACAATTCGCAAAGTGGTAAATTTAGCCTTTCTAATCCATTTTTATCCCACCTTATCCTAAACCCCATTACAACCATTTAAAAGTTATTTTGATATTTACACAATGCTCATTGAACTTGGTGGAGATATGATTTAGGAGCAAACTTATGGTAATGTCTTGTCTTATTTAATTTTTAGTGTTTTGCTACCCATTACATATACTTGACCGTTATTAAGCGAAACTATGTGAGGCCATGAATTCTTGAATTTTTATATTCTACATAAGTTGCAAATTTTTATGAGTCATTCTATCACTCATTTGTATTTGGTACACCTTATTTAATCTCTTTTAAAGTGTCATTATTTTGCAATCACTTGCACATGATTGTAATTTTTCCTATACCTTGTTTAGGTCTTGTTTTGCTTGAGGACAAGCAAAGGTTTAGGTGTGGGTAGTTTGATAAGTCGTAATTTTACATGATTATTTTGGATGAAATTCACTTCTTTAAGCGTGAGTTTTGAATTATTTAAAGCTAATTACGATTTATTTCTATTTTATACACTTGAACTTTAATTATTTTATTTCTTATTGTAATAGGCAAAAACAAGATAAATTTCGAAGTCACAACACTGAAGTGGTCAGTGTCCAGTGAAGCAGATTTTTGGGGGAAAGTTTCGAAAATATTTTTAGGAATCCGTAACCCCTTTTGACTTAAAAATCATATTTAATTCTGGATATTAAAAGTGTTGACCAAGCTATTGATGGAAGGAGAGATTTGAGCAAAAAATTGAAAGACTTACCAAAAAATAGGAGAAGAGAAAGGAAAGTATAAGAAGGGAAGGAGATACTTCCCCCTTGGACATCTTGGACTCACGATCCATCACACACCAGGCAAGGCAGAAAAGGAGAAGGAGCATTCACCATCAAGAACATTCGGTTTCATAGTTTCATCATTTTAATTTTATAGATTTAATTATGTAGTTTCGTTTCTAGTCCAAGGAGATTGTGAACTTCCCATTATGAATTTACATGTTTGTTTATGATTAAAATTACCAACTTGTTTATGAATTTATCTTATGAATGGCTTTGATTAGAATTACGATTTTGTGATAGCTAGAATAGATTAACCATCTAGACTTGTTTATTGCATAATCTAATGTCATTTTGTAACCTAGTGGCAAAGTGAGGGAGTACCTCTAGAATTTATAGGGTCTTGGTTATATGATTGCTACCCCCATTTTCATAGCCTAGTAGTTCTAATATCTAAAACCTAATGCACTTTAGGTTCGAACCTCTTTAGGTCACTTGAGGGTAGTTTAATCTAGAGGTCGTACCCTAAGTTATTAATCTTAAGGGTATTTCGGGTTAATTTGGTCGTACCATTAGCCTAGGGACTTGAGTTTGTGAACTAGTTGGGATCTTAGAAATTTCATCCATGTGAACTAGGATACGGGAGGGGATCAAATCCTTGGACTAGGTTTGTTATTTTATTTGTTCTCTTAATTTTATTATTTTTTTCTCTTTTAATTATTTATTTTTTTCATGTTAATAGTTGTTAGCATCAATCAAAACCCCCCTCTTGTTACTCTTTTGAAAGCATGTTAAATTCAATTTAAATTCAATTACTCCTTTGGGTTCGACATGTACTTATCCTACTACACTATTAGATTTGTCCAGAATTTTATAAGTATTATTTTTGGATGCCAGCGACCGCACACCTAGTTATAAGGAGGCTTGGAGAAAGGGTAGCAACTCTCGATCTTCTTCTTCGTTGGAAGAATGGTGGTGGTGAGTGATGGGTGAAATTAGGGCACAATGATATGATGCATGTTTGAGCGATTCTATACAACTTGAATCAGAACTAGAACCTTTATACACATAGATTGAGCCTGGGCCAAAATTATGGGACACGGTGCGTAAAACTTGGATACATGGCACAGAGCAGAGTGCCCAGTACCTCGCCAGCGGTCGGCAAAATCACATGGTGATGAGCACACTCACACGGCAGCAGGCGAAGGATTGTACTACAGCTCATTAACCAATGAGCGGCTTTCCTTGATTGCTTCCATTATGCCCGACAATGTGCTCTCCTGCTCGGTAATGGCCAAATGCTCTCCCCATGCATCCTCATGCTTCTAGAACACCCGCCAGGCAGTAAGCGTAGGTTCTTGACAGCTGTCGGGCGGCGACAAGTGGGCAGCTTTGCCCAGTAAGTACACGGTGAATCGGTTCTCCAGCCCTTTGACGAACCGGTTCTCCAACCCTTTCAGCATTGTTTTCACTCCTTGAACGTTTTATCCTCTTTTCCTGTGAAAAATATGACAAAATACCTCTCGATCACCTTTTTTATCTATAACAACAAGATCATTACCTTTTCTTGTAAATATGATATTAAAATCCATCAAAGAAGTATCAAATTGGACGTAAAAGTACATGAAGGTTCACTCTCATTAGTTCATAATAAATTACTCGTTGAAAGAGTAATTATTTTTAGACAAAGTCTCTTATGAGACGGGTTATTTGTGAGACGAGTCGACCCATCACTAAAGTATGCTTATTGTATAAACAAAGTATGTTTAATGGTTGTTAAAATATATTTTATAAAGTATGCTGGATTATATATTAAAGTATGATTTTAGTGTGTTATAATATGATATATTGTAAACATATTTTAACTACAAATAAGCATATTTTATCTATACAATTAGCATACTTTAGTGATGGGTCGACCCGTCTCACAAGAGAGTCTCTGATGAGCATTTTCTCAACACAAAAAATAATCCCCAAGTATGAAGGATATCAATTGTAGTTTCGATAGGCGACTAAGTGATTATCGAACCCAAGGGACGGTTTATTATCAACTTAATTATTTTCTAATTAACTAAGACTATGTTGGTAAATTTGGTTTGGAAAAGTTGCGAAACTAAATAGAAATTAATTTAAATAACAAATTAAATAAATAAGCAATATAGAAAATACGGTGGTGATCAAGTAAGAAATTAGGTAATTCTTTGGGTCATCCAATTTTACTTATTAATTTTCTTTCCATGCATTGATGTCCGACTCTGTCTTGTGGTTTATGGACGCATCACTAAACCATGCAAGTTCACCCTATAGACACAAGTAAACATAGGTATGACACGTGTGAATATCCTCGGAGCAAGAGATATAATTCACCCCCTTTCTAGGTACTATCAATATCAATTATTTCCCGTGCACTTAGTACTCTAACCCATATGATCTCCCTTTATAGGTACCATGAAGTTATACTCTTTATCCTAATTATTAACCCGAATAAGATTCAATTAACAAGTATCTATATAAGATAGTTCTAATAAGACTTCAGAATCCCTTCATTTAAAATTATAACATGTAATCCTGCTCAGCAATGAGCGCACTCAATCAATGACCAAGATATGTATTCAGACTCTACATAACAGTTAATGATGCACAAAAGGACTGTGAGTATGAATTAAAAAAAGGCACAATCTTATATAAAATAAACCACAAGTAGTGTTGTACGGAGTTTACGCATGGAAATTTAATTAACTCATAAAATCATAACCCTAGAACTACCGGAGCGGCTCCAGCCCATGATTGATCTAGGAACAATCATGGTTGATTGGTATGATCTTACTTGATGCCCCAGACGAATCTCTCTTCATGACTCCTTCGGATGATGGTAGGGTTTCGGTGGTGGATGGATGATGAATGATGTGTATCTCCTTTTTCTCTTGTGAAATCTCTTCTTTTATACTCGTGGAACCTCCTTACGGGCTTGGGATGGGCTTTTGTTTAAAGCACACGTCAAATTTGGTAAAAGAAATCCGAAACTATCATTAATAAAAGCAGCGAGAATCCGCTAGACTACACTTGGACAAGTCGAGCAATGCTTCCAAATCGAGCAAACTCTCTGTACAAGTTTGTACATTTTGCTCGATTTGACCTCATCAGCTCCACTAAAGTGATGCTGGTCGAGCAACATCGCCAAGTCGAGCAAACTTTCTGTAAGAATTGTGCATTCTGCTCTATTTGACCACCTCCGCTCGACCAAAGTAATGCTAGTCGAGCAACGCCTGGAAGTCGTGAAATCCTCAAAAATTGCCTCAACCATCGTGTCTTCTAATTCCGAGCCCTTTTGATCTATTTTTCTGCACAAATATGCTCAAAAAGCTCTTGTATTATCTAATTCGTGGCTTTTCCATAAACATTCCAATTCATCTCAATAAAAACTCAATCGTACTCAATTTCCATATAAATCAAAGCCCAAAATACGTGAATTCATACTCTCATCAAACCCCCAAACTTACATGTTGCTCATCTCGAGGCAATGAAAATAAAACAAATCCAGAGAGTGTAATCACGAGATCAAACACAACCTATGCTAACACATGTAATTATATCAACTCAAAATATGCAAGCCATCATATCTTTCATTCACGCAAAAACATCAATCAATCATAATACTTCTACGAGTGCTAAGTCATCTAGCTCACGTGTAAGTGTTTACTCTCTCTCTCTCAAGTGTAAAAGATGTACACTTTATGGTTAGTATCGACACTCAAATCTCAATTCATATACTCGCGTGACCATAAGCTTGACAAGTGTCTCAAAAATCCATCTATAACTATTTCAATACTAGGATCACAAAGGACTTGCATTTAGGATGTAATGTTGGCTCTTTGGTAAATGTAGGAGAATTTAGATAAGTAACAAAATTACTAATAAAGAAGAACCTTGGGGAATTACTTTTCAACAGCTTCCTTCTTCTCTCATTCGTCCTTCTTATGATTACTTCAATACACGCTTTCTCCAATCTTCTCTTAGATCAACATCTTTTCTTCGCAGTAGAATACCAATTGCGTTGTTCTTCAAGTATAAGGGTACCAGTTTCGGGCACTACCCTTTCTAGCATTAGGGATTCCAGTTCCAGGCACTATCCCTTACAAGATTTAGCCTCTTATCATTTGATTCTTATTACACCAAATCCCTTCTTCCTATTGTTCTTCAAAACTTCATATAGCATTTATTTACCTCCACTCTTTACTAGTAATAGGTGCTCAAGGCTCAAAAGGTAAACGGTTATTCATCAAAGGCTTGCCAAAGAAAAAGCTTAAAGGCTCAAAATGACTTCCAATGATAATCATATAATAAGGTAGGATAAACTTGGCTAAGTGACTTAATCAACAATAATGGCCAAAGATCATTTCCTAGTATCTATCAATTATAGACTTCAAACAAGACTCCAAGTCAAGTTCTAGAATACGAGTATACAAACGACTCTCAAGAATAAACTATCATGCTGATAGCAGGATCAAAGGGCTCAAATCCTCACATGGTTAATAGAATCATAAGCACTCTTCAAAGCATGTAATCAACATCAATTTCTATGAACTACAAGTAAAATAGAACATGCTCGTCATCAACAAATCAACATGCATCAAAATAAGGCACATGCATAACATGAACAATCCTCATCACTAAACCATCCAAAGCAAATCCATGTAATCATCAATATCAAGTACATGCCACCCACACATGATTCATACACTACGCCCACAACAATAAAGTCTCCACCTATAAAGTGTAAAAGAGAATGGGGATGAGAAGAATCAGAAAAGATAAAAGACCTGGAAACTCTACTTTTCCGGAGCATCATCGTCCTCATCTCCACTCATCTCTTTAAAATCTGATTCCGGACTCCACTCGACTTAACTGGTAAAGTCGAGCAATGGGTGCAAGTCGAGCAACCCTTGCTTTGCCCTTAAAATTATATTGATCGACCTCTGTACAACTTGGACAAACTGGTCGAATGGGTGTTGGAAGTCGAGCAACATGCCCAGTCACGCCCCCTGTTCTTCTCTGTCTCGCTCGACCTCCGTTCGACTTGAAGCCTTTGGTCGAGCAACCTTGTCAAAGTCGGGCATCTCTCTGTAAGATTTGTGCATTTTGCTCGACTTACGCTCAACTAAAACACCTTGGTCGAGCAATGTGGTCAAAGTCGAGCAAGCTCTCTGGAAGATTTGTACATTTTGCTTGATCATTACTCGACCATATCACTTGATTGAGCAACGTGGTGTAAGTCGAGCAACTCTACAAATTTTTGAAAATTCCTATCCTTCTTGCATTTCCCTACAACAATTAAACTATAGGACAACATCAAGTATCAAGATAGCAATTTCTAAGCTCAAGAGCCTCTTTAAACCATATGAAATCATGTGTAACTCCGCAATGACACTGAAAAAACAAAACACTAGGCAAATTGCAAAAAATCGATACATCAAAATCGGTTAAAGTTTTAATATACCGCAAAAAATCAACTCCTCTAGCAAACGTTAATAAAGCAATAAAATGGGAGGGAAAGCCCCCAACAAGCGCTCTTGTTTAACATCGGAGTGTCACGACGATACCACTCTAGTGCAAGGTATCCTCAAAGACGACGCAAGCATCATCTGGCGACTTGTAATGCTTCAATCGATGCCCATTCACCATGATAATATCCCCGTCTTTGTCCATAAGCTCAAAATTGCCCCCTCCACAGGCTCTATGGATAATGAACGGCCTCGTCCACTTAGATTTTAATTTTCCTGCGAAGAGCTTCAAACGAGAGTTAAAAAATAATACCTCATCACCTTGCTTGAACTCCTTGTAAGAGATCTTCGAATCATGCCATTTCTTCATTCTTTCCTTAAAGATCTCTGAATTCTTGTAAGCACGATTTCTGAAATTATCCAATTGATTGATATGAGTCATTCTCAACTCCTTTTGATCCATAAAAGACAAGTTCAAACTCCTCAATGCTCAAAAAACTTGATGCTGAATCTCTACGGGTAAGTGGCATGGCTTTCCATAGACAATTTGATAAGGTGACATATCCAACACCGTCTTATAAGCAGTTTGGAACCTCCACAAAACATCATCGAGCTTCATAGCCCAATCCTTTCTATTGGTTCCAACAACTTTCTCCAAAATTTGCTTCACTTGACGGTTGGAGACTTCGGCTTGCCGATTTGCTTGAGGGTGATAGGGTGAAGTAACCCTATACTTGACTCTATAATCCTTGATAACCTTTTTAAGAAATTTATTAACGAAGTGAGTACCTCCATCGCTGACTAGTGCTCTAGGAACTCCATAGCGGGCAAAGATATGCTTCTTTAAGAAAGAAAACACAGTCCTTGAATAATTCACGCGAGTGGGAATGACTTTCACCCACTTAGAAACATAATCTACTGCTAAAAGAATGTAGAGAAATCCATTAGATGGGGAAAAAGGCCCCATAAAATCGATACTCCATACATCAAAGATCTTAACAACAATGCTTGGCTGAAGTGGCATCTAATCTCTCCTACTTATGTTCCCCATCCTTTGACATCTATCGCATATCGCCACATAGGTCTCACAATCTTTAAACAAAGTAGGCCAATAAAGAGCAGATTGAAGTACCTTCGCTGCTATCTTTTGAGCTTCGAAATGCCCCCTGTTAGGTTATGCATGGAAAAAATCAAGAACGCTCTGCATCTCAATCTCAGGCACACATCTATGGACTATGGAAGTCGTACATATCTTGTAGACAAACAGATCATACCATATGAATGTCTCTACATCCATCTTAAATTTCGCAAGTTGATACCGGTTGAGATCTCTTGAAATTTCTCCTACGGCAATGTAATTCATATAATCCGCATACCATGGATCCATCCCTTGGACAGCCACCACACATGCTCTCTCCGCTCCTTCAACAAACACTGTCATTATCTTCTCATCAGGGAACATCTCTTCTATATAATCAAAAGAATTATCACAGTGCTGCCTTGTCTCCAACCTCGATAGGTGATCCGCCAAAATATTTTCTATACCCTTCTTATCTTGGATCTCTATATCGAACTCCTGCAAAAAAGGATCCATCTAATGACCTCAGCTTAGTTTCCTTCTTCTCCATCAAATACCGGATCGCAGAGTGATTCGTGTACACTATTGTCTTCATGCCAATCAAGTACTGTCGAAACTTATTGAATGCATACACTACAGCCAAAAACTCCTTTTCAGTCACCGTTTAGTTCTTTTGTGTAGCATCAAAAGTCTTACTCGCATAGTAGATGGCGCAAAACTTCTTATCCCTCAACTGCCCAAGCATCACTCCAAGTGCTAAGTCACTCGATCACACATAAGTACAAACGGCTGAGTCCAATCTGCTATGATCAAGATAGGTGCAGTAATAAGTGCCGCTTTCAAAACCTGAAAAGCTGTTAGACATTCTTCATCATAAATAAAAGGAACATCCTTTTCAAGTAAATGAGATAAGGGCTTGGAGTATTTTGAGATGTCTTTTATGAATCTTCTATAAAACCAGCGTGTTCAAGGAAAGACTGCACTCCCTTTTCATTAGTAGATGGTGGAAGCTTCTCAATTGCCACCACCTTTGCTCTATCCACCTGCAATCCCTTAGCCGTAATTTGATGGCCAAGAATAATCCCATCTCTTACCATAAAGTGGCACTTCTCCCAATTCAAGACAAGATTAGTATCTTGGCATCTCTTCAAAATAGTAGCAAGGTCGGATAAACAAATATTAAAAGAGGACCCAAGCCATCATGCAACGCTGAAATGTAGCATTTGCATTGCATAATCTAAAAGGCATCTTTCTAAAGGCAAAAGTCCCATAAGGGCAAGTAAAAGTTATCTTTTCTTGATCCTTGGGTGCAATCATAATCTGATTATAACCCGAGTACCCATCCAAGAAGCAAAAATACTCATACCCTGCAAGACGATCGAGAATTTGATCCATGAAAGGAAGGGGAAAATGGTCTTTGCATGTATTTTCATTCAGTTTCCTATAATCCATGCAGACACGCCATCCCGTAGGAATCCTAGTGGCTGATGTCTCACTATTCTCAGCTTTCACAATAGTAATGCCCCCCTTCTTAGCTACATGCAATGGACTCACATAGGGACTATCACTAACGGGATAAATAATTCCTGCATCAAGCCACATTAGGATTTGTTTCCTAATCACTTTTTAAATAGCGGGATTCACTCTCTGCTGATTCTGTATACTACTCTTGGCCTCATCTAACAATCTTATTCTATGAACGCAATATGAAGGACTAATACCTTTTAAATCATCAAGAGACCATCCACTCGCAGACTTATGCTTCATATGCACATCTAACGATTCTCAAGTTGATCATCATCAAGGGAAGAAGATACGATTATCGGATATTGTTCAATGTCACCTAAGTAGGCATACTTTAAGTATTCCGGTAGCGATTTCAACTCCTCTTTCTTCTCTTCCTGAGGTGCGCTCTCTCTTTCCAATGGTAGGTACTTTCTAGTCCACTTGACCTTTAATCTTGGTCCTCTTCGACTCATACCTATCATCACCCAAAGCAAGCAAGTTTTCAAGAAATTCAATGCATACCTCATTGGAGAGTTCATCTAGATCCGTATGGGAAAAGTAAAAGACTCCACTAAGCATGTCTCAAGAAGATCCTTCAACAGGATCAAAGACATGTCTTCTTTCACAATCTCCTCCACCACGTCTATACTGTGACATTGTGACTCTATCGGCATCTTCATTGCTTTATCAAGGTTAATAAGACCTCTTCTTTATCCATTCTCAACTGTAGTTCACCCTTCTGCACATCTATCATAGCTCCCGCAGTAGCAAGAAAATGTCTCCCTAAGATAAGAGGGACATTATCCTTGTCATCTTCCATCTCAAGCACAAGAAAGTCCACAGGAAAGGCAAGCTTCTCTACTTTGAAAAGAACGTCTTCAATCACACCCTTCGGAAAGGTTATAGACCTATCCGCCAGTTATAGAGCCACCGATGTGGGAGTTAACTCCCCCAAACCAAGCCTTTTAAAGATAGACAAAGGCATCAAATTAATGCTTGTCCCAAGATCGTACAATGCTCGTCGTGCCGGCCCCTTTCCAATTTCACATATGATAGTGAAGCTTTCCCGATCTTTCAACTTAATTGACAGCTTCCTTTGTATGATCTCTGACAGATTCACTCTTTTAATTCCGTTCAAGCTTCTCTTCTTCAAAAGTATATCCTTCAGAAAATGGGCATAATACAGCATCTCCAAGATCGCTTCAGAGAAAGGAATGTTCAAACTTATCTTGTTTATAATGTCTGAAAACCTCTTGAACTTCTCTTCCAGTTCTTTTTTGACAAGCTTGAAAGGAAACGGTGGAGGTATCTTTGTTTTGGGAATCCCCCATTCATCACGTTCAACCTTCTCCATTTTATCCTTTTGGGCTCTCAATCTCTTGGATCTTTCCCACTTCTTCTCTACTGTAACCTCAATATTATGCTCTTGAGATGGTACCATAATGTTCTGATCAACGGGTGTAGCATTCAGGATCGAATCGGACTCAAAATGGGACTGCTCGACCTCCATTCGACTTGGGTAAGTTGGTCGAGCAACTTGTCCTTTGTCGAATGACATAGGCGATCGCGACCTATGCTCCTTCATGTGTTGCTCGACTTAGATGGTCTGGTCGAGAAATCTGGTCCAAGTAGAGTAAACCTCTCGATCAAGAGCTACCCGCGGCCAGGTGCTGCTCGACTTGGATGGTCTGATCGAGCGGAAAGGTGCTATTCGAGCGACAAACCTGAAAATAGAATGTCGTGATTCTATTTTTCGGAACTTGCTCGACCTGAGTTCGACTTGCAAATGTGGTCAAACGAGATTGTGTTGGTCAAGCAACTCCACTGTTTCTTTGTTTTCGCTCGCCGGCATCATCAGACCTTCATACTGCGTTCCCGATCTCAATGTGATGGCATTGCAAGACTTAGGGTTCTTAATACTTTGAGATGGAAACTTTCCCTTCTCAATAGTTTGAGTCAACTTGTTCACGTTTCCTGCCATCTCCCCCATCAACAACGTAAGGTCTTTCACTTTTTCAGACAAATCCTCATTATTAGCATCAATCTTCTTTCTAACTTGGCCTCAAGACGATCCACTCTTGCATCGTTCCTCGCAATGTACCTGTTCACCGTATCCTCAAAACCCGATTTCCTTTCTTCCACTTTAGCACCCGGATCAACACCGATAGGAGGTTGGACCTTATTGTTCAGATTACTCCATGAAAACTCCGGCCTCCTTGTTTGTTGGAAATTACCTGGGGGACCACGATTGTTGTAATTCCCCTGGTAATTCCGGTTTCCTTGATTTGGGTACCTACTTCCTTGAATACTTTGACCCATGACATAGTTAGCCTCCTCGATTTCCTATTGGTTAGCTCTTTCATAGCCACCATCTTGCTGCATCATTGGTATGCGCTGAGATAAGTCCGTGATCAGCTTTTGTTAAGACTCTAGTAGCTTGCTAATATTACTCTAACTAGAGACAATCTCATCATCTCTTCCCGACATCACCATAGTATGCTCAACCAGTGCTACTTTACCAAGAACATAAGTGCCTCTCACTCTATCAGTCGGCCAATCTCTTGAATTTATCAAAATATCCTCAAAAAGCTTCTCGGCCTCTATGGGTGACTTCGTAAGCAATGCACCATTGGATGAAGCATCAAGCAACACACTAGAATCGCAATCCAACCCATTATAGAAAATACTGATGTATTGAGCTTTAGATAGCCCATGCCGTGGACACTTACGAATCATGTCCTTGAATCGGTCCCAAGCTTCATGAAACTTCTCATTACCATGGATAACAAATTGATTGATTTCCTGCTTCATCTTGAACACTTTGAAGGTGGCATGTATCGCTCCAAGAATTTCACTTTCAACTTCTCCCAGGTATCACATTCAGCAGCATCAAGATTATCGTACCAATCTCCCACCTTTTCATTCAGCGAGAACTTAAACAAAATTATCTTCCTCGCATCCTCATGAGCTCCTGCATCTTTTTGTGTACTTGCATACCCAAGGAACTAATTTAGATGTTGCTGAGGATCTTCAAAGGTTCCCTAGAGAAAGGGTTCCTTTCAATCATGGTGATAAGAGCAGGGTATAGATCAAAATCGGCTCCGATCCCTCTTGCTCATAACAACCCTGCATTGCCTCCTCCATTGTTCTTAAAGACTTCACAGATGGCAAGTGTATCTGGATTTCGCTGCCATGTTGACTGCCTTTACTTCCAAATTAACTTCGGTTGCAACTTTAATCGTTTGCGAATTCGACGCGTCAACTTCAACTCCTAAATCAAGAGCCTCAGTTGGGTTTACGTTCTTGTTCTTATTCTTCTTCTTCTTTTTCTTCCTCGACGATGCTCCAATCTTCGGATTATAATGCTTTAATTCACTTGTCTTCGATCGTGTGAGCATACACCTAAGAAAATAAAGTGTTAGAAATCAAATACAAGAATAATATAATATTAATTTAACTCGAAATAATAAACTAATAATCTACACCGTCCCCAGCAACGACGCCAT
Organism: Pogostemon cablin; assembly: GCA_023678885.1. Taxonomy (NCBI): domain Eukaryota; kingdom Viridiplantae; phylum Streptophyta; class Magnoliopsida; order Lamiales; family Lamiaceae; genus Pogostemon; species Pogostemon cablin. The sequence goes on along the minus strand of CM043008.1, from coordinate 7,300,999 downwards.
GAACTTGATAAACATTTTCTCAACACACAAAATAATCCCCAAGTATGAAAGATATCAATTGTAGTTTCGATAGGCGACCAAGTGATTATCGAACCCAAGGGACGGTTTATTATCAACTTAATTATTTTCTAATTAACTAAGACTATGTTGGTAAATTTAGTTTGGAAAAGTTTCAAAACTAAATATAAATTAATTTAAATAAGAGATTAAATAAACAAGCAATATAGAAAATATGGTAGTGATCAAGTAAGAAATTAGGTAGTTCTTCGGGTCATCCAGTTTTACTTATTAATTTCCTTTCCATGCGTTGATGTCCGACTCTGCCTTGTGGTTTATGGACGCATCACTAAACCATGCAAGTTCACCCCATAGACACAAGTAAACATGCGTATGATACGTGTGAATATCCTCGGAGCAAGAGATATAATTCACCCCCTTTCTAGGTACTATCAGTATCAATTATTTCCTGTGCAGTTAGTACTCTAACCCGGTATGATCTCCCTTTATAGGTACTATGAAGTTATACTCTTTATCCTACTTATTAACCCGAATAAGATTCAATTAAGAAGTATCTATACAAGATAGTTCTAATAAGACTTCGGAATCCCTTCATTTAGAATTACAACATGTAACCCTTTTCAGCAATGAACGCACTCAATCAATAACCAAGATATGTATTCAGACTCTACATAACAGTTAATGATGCACAAAACGACTGTGAGTGTGAATTAAAAAAGACACAATCTTATATAAAATAAACCATATGTAGTGTCGTACAGAGTTTACACATGGAAATTCAATTAACTCATAAAAATTTCATAACCCTAGAACTTCCGGAGCGGCTCTAGCCCATGATTGATCTAGGAACAATCATGGTTGATTGGTATGATCTTACTTGACGCGATAGACGAACCTCTCTTCACGACTCCTTCGGATGATTGTAGGGTTTCGGTGGTGGATGAATGAAGAATGATGTGTCTCTTCTTTTTCTCCTACAAAAGCTCTTCTTTTATACACGTGGAACCTCCTTACGGGTTTAGGATGGGCTTTTGCTTGAAGCACATGTCAAATTTAGTAAAAGAAATCCAGAATTACCATAAATAGAAGCAACGAGAATCCGCTAGACTACACCTGGACAAGTTGAGCAAGGCTTCTAAATCGAGCAATGGTCGAGCAAACTCTCTGCACAAGTTTGCATATTTTGCTCAATTTAACCTCATCTGCTTGACTAAAGTGATGCTGGTCGAGCAACATCTCCAAGTCGAGCAAGATATCTGTAAGAATTGCGCATTCTGTTATACTTGACCACCTCTGCTCGACCAAAGTAATGCTGGTCGAGCAACGCCTGGAAGTCGAGCAATCCTCAAAAATTTCCTCAACCATCGTGTCTTCCAATTCAGAGCCCTTTTGATCTGTTTCCCTGTACAAATATACAGCCCTTGTATTCTCTGATTCGTGACTTTTCCATAAACATTCTGATTCGTCTCAATAAAAGACTCGATCGTACTCAATTTCCACACATAAATCAAAGCCCAAAATACGTGAATTTACACTCTCATCAGTCTCCCTTATTTTTAATCAAAAGAGTAATACTTCCTTAGTCCCAAAATTTTTTGCACACTTCCTTTGTAATTACAAAAAAAGTTTGCAAAAAATTTCGGGACAGAAGGAGTAATTCATATCTCTAAAGAGTAATTTTGTATGCACTAAAGGGTAATTAATAAATCAGAGTGTGCAAGAATTTGAAGAGTAATTTTTTTTTTTATTTAGAAGAGTAATAGTTTATCTCTCTAAAGAGTAATTTTCATACATGAAAGAGTAATCGGTAAAACAATGTTCACGTTTGAACCTGATTCACTTAAGTGTTTGCCATAACAATTAGGGTCGACCCATCTCACAACCCGTCTTATATAATTATTGTTGAAAATATATATATATACACACACTATGAATAGATTTTTTTTCCTTATTTTATACGGAATTTGTTATGTTACTTTATTTTTTAATTTATAAAATAAATTAATTTATCGTTATGAATACAATATTTATGTCTATAATATATTTTATTTATTTAAAATTTAAATTATATAATTACTTTTTGGCCAATTATCATGTACACCTACTTTCAGAAACTTATATACTTATAAATAAAAATTTACATAATTAGTTAGCGAATTTTCTGTTAATTTTTTTAATGAAAAACTAAATATAAAAAATTATACAATTATTAATAAATATATATATACTATTAAATAAAAATTTATACGCATATGAGTGAACGCTTGCCCCGATGTACACAATATCAATTCTTTGTTCTTTTTTGTGTGCTATACGAATTCATTATTTTACTTTAGTTTAGATTTTATAAAATAAATTAATTTAATAGTATTTTACATATATTATTACAAGTAGCATGATATTTATTATGTTAACTACGTTATATTTTTTGTGGGACCAACTTTTTACTCTTTCGTAATTATTTTTTGTTGATTGATTATCGCATTTTATCCCTATATTTTCCTTATGGGAAAATTTTTAGATTTCAATTTTAGCTCCATTTCAAAATGTTTCATTTGAAGACTCAATTTTACCTTTTTTTCTCAAATTAAGGCTTGTCGTAATTTTTTTTTTCCAAATTCAATATGTTAAGGGTATTATATCCCTCATGCCAGATGGGCCGGAAACCCAACTACTGATATACTGCAGGGAAGAGGCCAACTAAAAAGAGATCCAAGAACAAGAATGGACGGTAAGACCACATGGCGAGGATGGCCCAAGAAGAAGATCCAGGTCCCAAAGACAATTTAGGAGGAGGATCAGGAAAAAGGCCCAAAAGACGAGCACATCATTAGAGGGCCAAGGAGCCCAAGAAGATAAGGTCAGAAAAGGACCAAATAGCAGGAAGCCCACTAAAAGAATAGAGGGCCGAGATCCCTCCGCAGAACACCCCGGCTTTGAAGCCGAGCGAGACATCAAGGGGCTCGAACGAACAGCAAAGCCTCAGAAATCGACCCATCCGACGACTGGGAAAGTTATCAGAACTACTGTTCAAAGTATAGACACGACTATGAGAACGGCTAGTGGCGACAGGATAAAGGACAAGGATAACAGTAGGAAGGGATGTCTTGGGCAGCACTCTCAACTAGAAGACAAGGCACACCAGATACGTCTCCCCTCATCCGCCAATGGGAAGCAAGCAAAGGACAAAGAAGAACTGCAACACTCTGCAAAGACATCTGATAGCCTTCTGCACCCATCTCAAAGGTTGTCGGTGTACCAGCAACCCCATTTATGGCTGTTTGTTTCGTCCAGGTGGCATCCGGAGATTGGACAATCGTTAGGGTTTTGTTGGCAGTATAAATAGCTTCTCTCACTGGAGAGAAGCAGGTTACTGATTCTTACTTTAGATATTACACTTGTAATTAGGAGGTTTTAGGAGTGTTGTTCTAAAGGAGATAAATAAAATTGGTTAATTTCTTTGGTCGGATTTTCCCAACTCTTACCCATAGTTGTTCTTTTATGTTTATTTGTGATCGTTCTTAGCTCAGTTACATCATAATCGCTTATCCCTTAATCTTAAATTAACTAGGTAAGAACACACTGTTTGAATATTTTTTATACTCACGAGCAAGAATACTCGATCGTTGTAGTAGTATATCCCAAGAAATAAAATTATCGAACCACAAAAGAGTTAGGTTTGGAGTAGTAAAATACGTGAGCTCATGTTTAAGTCACTTTTATAAGGATGATTGGGGGTTTTGAGTATGAAATTAATAACTAAAGCAAGTAGCAAGTAAATAAAATAGCAAATAAGAGATTGACAAGTAAATATGATTAATGAGAAAAGAGAATTGGTGTTAAAGTTCAAGTATAGAAAAACATGGGATTAGAAACATCCAAGCACATTCAATTCATATTATCATGCAAAGGGAATTTAACTCAATTGATGTAGATTAAGGGTGATCACGATTATATCCTAAGCTCCATTTCAGGTTACAAAAGTTGTAGATCCACTATAGACTCCAAAAAGCACTTAAGATCAAAGCCCAACATTAACCTCTTCCATCTAGGTACTAATTAACTCTCAATTCTCCCTTATAAGGTACTAATTAGAATTAACTCTCCCTTTTTGTGTACTAGAGCTAACGAATGGATTGGTTCCCCTCATCGAATTTAAATATCCTTTCGGTCAAACCCAAACTCGATGTCTATTCATGCCTTTCTAATACTTAAGAGGTTCGTTTCCATCTCACTCCAAGCAATATACACATGAACATTATAATAGCACTTAACTATCGTAAATCATCCATTGATCAACAATCCATTACACCAATAATCATTCATGAATAACAAACCATGCCATCACAACATCAAATCAATTAAAGCCCATGAATAGAAACCAACATCAATTAAGACAAAAACCAATTTAATTCACATAATAATCTAAACCTCATGTGCTCTTCATATTCCTAATCCCACTAGAGGGATTAGCCTAACATGATAATGGTAACAAAACACATGAATGATTCATTACACATGCCAATAGTCTTAAATCCAAATGAAAAACAAAAGAGATGTAAATCTTCTCTATCAATTCCTTGTAGAGAATCTTCAACACTCATTGATCTCCACCTCTAGCTCTTGAATTCTTAAGGTCTTTAACACCCAAATGAAAGGAATGAAGAATGGATGAAGATTGATGGGGTAAAATAGAGGAAATGGTGTGTGATCTAGGTGTAGGAGTGAAACCCTTGTGTAGAATATCCAATCTCTCTTCAAATGTTGAACTTGAAGCTATTTATACCCTCTCCAAGTTGGGCCACGAATTTAATATCAAATGGGCTTTTTACACACACTTACATACATTGGCAGGTGAAAATCCAGATTTTTGGCCCAAAATAACTTACTCGAGTTGTCCTTCCCAACTCGAGTTAGCAACACGAGTCGAGTTACTTGTAATGTAACTCGATCTAACATAGCTCAACTCGTGTTGGCTACTCGTGCATCCGCCTGTTCGATCATGTTGCGAGGCTCTGAAACTGAAAATCCTTCGAGAGGTAGCTCGACTCGAGCTAGCAAGTCGAGTAATGACTTGACAACTCGAGTAAGCACACTGTACACTTTCTGGATGCTGCCCTGCTCCTTACTCGACTAGAGTTGCAAGTCGAGTTGAACCTTGCAACTCGAGTAAGCTCTCTGGATGATTTCTGGACCCCAGCTCGACTCGAGTTGGCAACTCGTGTTGGGTCTCTCAAGTCGTGTTGAGCTACTGGACGATTTTTGACATTTTTGGACCCAACTCGAGTTGGCTTCAACTCGTGTTGGCAACTCGTGTTGCACCTTGCAACTCGAGTTGGGTCCCGACAGCCCCGTTTCTTGCTCGTTTCAGCTCCTGTTCCGTTTTTCACCTGTTTTCAACATATTTAGGTTAATTCACACATATTTCCATGAAAACACAAAACACAACCAAATAACACATAAAATACGAATAAAATAATACAAAAAGACATATAAAAAGACACTAAAATCTATGTGAAAATAGCGACAATCAAACCCCCCAAACTTAAAGTGTTGCTCGTCCTCGAGCAACGAAAATGACAAACCAAGAGGAGAAATTTTTACCTAGAAAAAGACTTAAGCGAACATAAGCAATAACACATCTATAGCGATAATAACTACAAACTATGCTAAGTCATCCTACAACATTAAAATCATAACATAAGGAATTAACAAGTTCAATCACAAGAGAATAAAGTGTAATATAGTCCCTTTTTAGTCTAAGTCTCACATATGTTATCAATTTCACTCAACACTCTATGACGTGGGGTTAAGCAACACTCATCAACCGATTGGCTTGACTCGCTATAAGCTTGCTCGTGGGCTAAATTCACAAACCTCCAAAGTTTCAATTAATGATCAAATAGGTCTTTAATTAATAATAGGTTCTTTGGTAGGGTAGGAAGTATATGGATAAGAGTGACTAATCATGCGTAAATAATCGAAGAGATGGCCAATTTTTTCAACTTCTTCACTTACCTTTCTTCCTTTCTTATCTTTACAATCTCAAGCACTATTCATTAACTTTTCTTGGATTTAGCTTCTTTTTATGCATGCTTCCTTTCTTTGAATTTTGTTTACTTGAGCATTTTTATTTTGCTTTGCTCTTCTCTTGCTTTGAGGTTGCATGTGCATTCTTGTTTTGTTATTTTCATCCTTTTTCTTACTTGTTTACCATGTCCTTTTCTTATTTTACTAATCAATCAAACCTTTCTAGCTACCATCTCCTCAATCACCCACACAAAGGTATATATAAGCTTGAATGGGTAATTAAGGTTTGTAATGTGCTAAATTCACAAGATATAGGTTTATAGGCTCAAAGTGGTTTACTAGGGATGATGTTCAAGGTAGGAACATATATGGTACTAACTTCAAATAAAAGGATGGCCATAGATTATATCATTAATCTCCACTAATCGGGCTTGTTCCTATAATCCTTGAGCAAGTTTTAACTTATCAAATACAACTGATCCACTCATGAAGAAATATCATGTATGCGCGGTTGAGGCTCAAATGCTCACAAGCTTGTGCTCGGACCTTAAGGAACTTATTACACACATTCATCTCAAAATTGAACATGTTAAGTAAAACATGTCACAATTCGAAAGTGTGGAGATTCTTAATCATAACTTGTCATCACTAATCACCACAACATACCATCACTCATATTCAAAAATGACTCACGACCTCCCTAAAACAAACCACCAAACATATCAAGACAAAAATACACACAAAACAAAAACAAAGACTCAACAAACAAGACACAACAAAAACACATAACATGCAAAAATACAAATTACATTCATTCATAGCCAATAAAACACACTTTCATATCATCCATGATCAATTAAGCTCACTAGCATCCCCATCTTTGATTGAAAATTAAAATCCTAAATTACGAAAGTAAACCTCCCACAAACATAACAAATGAAATGGCATGTTAATCACAACAATCCAAGTCAAAATCAATTCATGTCAAGCAATTAAAAGTTATAAGGTGTAGAGTACTCCCTCAATAGGCATTTGATAGTGGAAAGCGTTAGCTCCAAGCTCCATCATACTTCCAATACCTCCCATTCATGCTCATTAAAAATATGGACTATCATGCACTTCAACACCACCAATCATACCAAAATCAAACCAATACTCATGAGAAAATTTTTAAAATTTGTCCAATTTTACGAGAAGACCTCTCATCATAATATCAAGCATACTCAAGTGGTGAATCATACCACGCACTCTCCCCCCAAACTTAAATCAAAACAAGAGTTGAGAATTAAGTTTGCAAAAAGTGGTGAGATTTACCCTTGTAGTTTCCATTGATGATCTTCTTGTAGAGAAGCAAATGCATCTAAATGAATTAAGTTATCTCCACCATGCACTCTCCCCCCAAACTTAACTCGAGACAAGAGTTGAGAATTAAGTTTGCAACAAACTGGTGAGACATGCCTACTCGAATCCATGAAGCACTTCTCTTTCCTTCAATATGCATTTTCTCACAAGCACAATCCACCTACAAAACCAAAACAAACAAGCATCAAAAGATAAAAAGAATGAGTTGCCTCCCATTTAGCACTAAGTTTAACTTCTTCAAGCCGGACGAAGTACGAGATTATCTTTCAAACAAAGTATCCACAAAGAGGGACTCCCTTTGTGATGGATCCACGTAATGTTTCACTCGATGACCATTAACTAAGAACTCTCCCCCGTTCTCGTCCATAACTTCTTGAGCTCCCCCATCAAGAACTTCCTTCACCACATAGGGCCCTCTCCATTTGGACTTCAACTTGCCCGGGAAAAGTCTTAGTCGAGAATTGAATACCAAAACTTTTTCACCTTTTTTAAACTTTTCTTCCTCAAACGAGCATCATGCCACCTCTTGGTTTTCTCCTTAAAAATCCTTGAATTTTCATAAGCACTTTCTCGAAATTCTTCAAGCTTATTCAATTGCAAGAATCTTACCTTCTTCGAAGCTTTTATGTCAAAATTCAACTTCTTAATGGCCCAATAAGCTTTATGCTCTAGCTCCACTGGAAAATGGCAAGACTTGCCGTAGACAATTTGAAATGGAGACATGCCAAGAGTGGTCTTGAATGCGGTTTGAAAAGCCCATAAAGCATCATCAATCTTAGTAGACCTATCTTTTCTACTTACACTCACTGTTTTCTCCAAGACTTGCTTAATTTGTCGCTTAGAAATTTCAGCTTGACAATTCGTTTGAGGGTAATATGGAGTAGACACTCGATGCTTCACTCCATAAGTCTTGAGAATGTTCTCCATGAGCTTATTTATGAATTGACTACCCCCATCACTTACCAACACTCTAGGAACTCCAAACCTCGTGAAGATATGCTTCTTTAGAAATCCCATGACCACTCTAGCATCACTTGTTCTTGAAGGTATAGCCTCAACCCACTTCGAGACATAGTCGACCGCCAACAAGATGTATAAAAATCCATTAGATTGAGGAAATGGTCCATGAAATCGATGCCCCACACATCGAATATCTCTTCTTGAAAGCTCTTTAGGGGCATCTCATCCCACTTGGAGATTCCCCCATCCTTTGACACCGATCACAACCCTCTACAAATTTTTTACAACTCTTGAACAAGAATGGCCAATACAACCCTGATTATAAGACTTTTACAGCGGTCTTTTGATCTCTAAAATGGCCTCCACTAGGGGAAGAGTGGCAAAACTCCAACACACTGCTCCATTCTTCCTCGGGCACATATCTTCTTACAAGAGAATCATTACACATCTTATACAAGTAAGGATCATCCCACAAGTAGCTTTTAACATCATAAAAGAACTTCTTAGATCGACACTTATTAAGATCATAAGGCTTCCTTCCACTAGCCAAGTAATTCACATAGTCCGCATACCACTGGCTTCCTTTTTGCTCCACTAAAACCTCAATTTGATAGCAATCACACCTCAAGATTTTTCATCGGGGAAAACCTCCTTGATTAACTCATAAGTGCTTTGCAATGCTCCCTCGACTCTAGCCTTGAAAGATGATCGGCTACCAAATTCTCCGTGCCCTTCTTATCTCTTATTTCAATATCAAATTCTTGAAGAAGTAGCACCCATCTTATCACCCTTGGTTTTGCATCCTTCTTTGCCATGAGATACTTGATAGCGGAATGGTTGGTGTATACAATAGTCTTATTTTCTACCAAATAGGGACGAAACTTATCAAATGCGTATACCACCGCCAAGAACTCTTTTTCGGTAGTAGTGTAGTTTCATTGAGCCGCATCAAATGTCTTACTTGCATAGTAAATAGCCCGGAACCTTTTCTCTCTTAATTGCCCCAAAACTACTCCAAGAGCTACATCACTTGCATCACACATCAATATAAATGGCTCTTTCCAATCGGGGGGTGATCAAGATGTGTGATAAATAAAAGCTTCCTTTAGCATCTGAAAAGCATTTAAACAATTTTCATCAAAATTAAATGGAACATCTTTTACAAGGAGATGAGAGAGAGATTTAGAAAATGCAGAAAAATCCTTTATAACCGACGATAGATCCCGGCATGGCCAAGAAACGATCGTACTCCCTTCTCATTTGTTGGTGGTGGAAGCTTCTCAATAGCAACAACTTTAGCTCGATCTACTTGCAATCCCTTTGAAGAGATGTGATGTCCAAGTACAATGCCATCATTTACCATGAAGAGACACTTCTCCCAATTCAACACTAGATTAATGTCTTGATATCGCTTCAAAATAATAGCAAGATTAGACAAACAAATATTAAAAGAAGAACCAAACACCGAAAAGTCATCCATGAAAACTTCGATGATATTCTCAATCAAGCCTTCAAAGATTGCCATCATACACCTTTGAAAGGTGGCCGGTGCATTGCAAAGTCCAAATGGCAATCTTCGAAAAGCAAATATTCCATAAGGATAAGTGAAAGCGGTCTTTTCTTGGTCTTCGGGTGCTATAAGAATTTGGTTATACCCAGAATACCCATCAAGAAAGCAATAAAACTCATACTCGGCCAACCTATCCAACATTTGGTCCAAGAAAGGTAAAGGAAAATGGTCTTTACGTGTGTTCTCATTAAGTTTCCTATAATCAACACACACACGCCACCCCGTCACCGTCGTAATGGCTGTGGTCTTATTTTTCTCGGTCTTCACTATAGTCATACCTCATTTCTTAGATACTATATGCAACGGACAGACATAGGGGCTATCACTAATAGGAAAGATCATATCGATGTCTAACCACTTAAGAACCTCTTTTTTTACCACTTCTTGCATGATAGGATTAAGTCTTCTTTGGTTTTGAACACAAGCTTTCCCTTCATCCTCAAGCCTTATCTTATGCATGCAAATTGTTGGACTAATCCACTTCAAATCATCAATACACCAACCAATAGCCAACTTATGCTCTTTAAGGACATTAAGCAATTTATCAAGTTGACTAAAGGTTAAAGAAGATGATACAATTACCGTATATGTCTCATTTTCACCAAGGAAAGCATAAGCAAGATGATCGGGTAAAGGCTTCAACTCCACCTTCTTTTCCTTTTTCTCTTCTTGATTGAGTGGATCTCTAAATGGTAAGAACTTTCCATTTCCCCTCGAGATAGCGGCTGCAACCTCTTGAGCTTCACTGTAATCACCTAGATCAAGCAAACAATTAATCAATTCATCATTTAAATCAAGAGAAGTAGTAAAAATATTAGAAAGAGATAGAGAATTGCTCAAGCAAAGTTCAAGTGGATCCTTGGATACAATGGAAGGCCAACTCTCCTTGACACTTCCCTTTACAACATTCACACTTTTACAATCTTCATCATTCATTGGATATTGCATGGCCTTGTGTAGAGAGAATACCACCTCCTCATCATTAACTCTCAACTTTAATTATCCTTTGTAAACATCAATAAGAGCTCTCCCGGTAGCAAGAAATGGTCTCCCAAGAATCAATGGCACAATTTCATCTTCCTCCATATCTAGAACAACAAAGTCCACCAGAAAGACGAACTTATCAATCTTTACCAACACATCTTCAATTACTCCTTTTGGATGTGTCATAGATCGATCCGCCAATTGAAGGGTGATGGAAGTTGGCTTTACTTCACCTAACCCAAGCTTCTTGAATATGGAGAGAGGCATTAGATTAATGCTTGCACCGAGATCACAAAGAGCCTTGTTCTTCTTATTCTTTCCAATTTCACATGGTATAGTGAAACTACCCGGATCCTTCAATTTTTGAGGAAGTTTCCATTGTAGAATGGCACTACACTCTTCGGTTAGATTAACCGTTTCATTTTCCACAAGACTTATTTTCTTTCTTATGATGTCCTCCAAAAAATGAGCATAATGAGACATTTGCTCCAAAGCATCGGCAAAAGGGATATTGATTTGAATCTTCTTGAAGATTTCAAGAAACTTTTTGAACCTCTCATCTAAACCCTTCTTCAAGAACCTTTGAGGAAAAGGAACCAATACTTGAGACTTGGGTATCCCCCAACTATCTCTTTCAACTTCGACTTCCTTTTCTCTTAACTCCTTTGCCTTCTTCCACTTTGGAATTCTCTCTATCTTCTCTTCATTTTTCTTTTGCTGAACAACTTCTTTTTTCTTGCTTACCTCCTCCACTTCAATCTCCTCTTGCACCAACCCTTCGTCCACCATTCATTCCACTTTCCCTTCAACAACAACACTATCCTCTTGAGGCATAGGAGGCTCCTTATACTCTTTTCCACTCCTAAGAGTGATAGCTTTGCAATCTTCTTTAGGATTATTTACCGTGGTAGATGGGAATTTACCTTGTTGGTGTTGAGATCCCACGGAAGAAGCAATTTGCCCCATTTGATACTCAAAAGCTTTCATCCTATTGTCGGATCTCTTTTCATTTTCCTCCATTCTAGCCTCAATCTTAGCATCTCTTCTTTCCATGTAAGCTCTTGTATCTTTCATGAATGATAGCAATGTCTCTTCCAATGATGATTTACCTTCTCCATTGGGCGGCTAAGCACTCGGATCCAGTCCTTGAGGAAGTGCCACAGCGGCTTGAGTATTGGAGTAAGAAAGATTTTCATGCTTCCTCGGACCTTGATAACCTCCACTTGATTGATTGAAATTATTCCCCCGAGCTTGCCCTTGATATCCTCCTTGAAAATTACCTTGGTAAGAAGGATTATTACCTTGGAAATTCCCTTAATGTTAGAAATTCCCTTGATAATTTCTCCAATCTAAATAGGCAACATCCTCCACACCTTGCATAACATTGCTCTCATCATTCAAATTAGCACTTGTACTTCCCCCTTGACTCACTCCTTCCGTGATCAAATTCAATTGCTTTGTTAAAGCATGGATGCCCTCATTGAATTATTTAATTCCTTCACTTTGAAACACATCACTCTTCACTTTATTAACACTTTCCACTTGAGCTACCTTTCCGAATGCATAACCTCCTATTACTCTCTCGGAAGGCCATTGATAAGCATTCATTGCAATATCTTCAAAATTTTTCATAGCTTTTATAGCATCCACTCTAAATATAGACCCTCCGGATGAGGCATCTATATGCATCCAATTTTGTTGACTCAACCCTTGATAAAAGAAAGTCACTTGTTGATTCTCATGAAAATCATGTTGAGGACACTTTCGTAGCATCTCTTTGTAGCGTTCCCATGCTTCATAAAAACTCTCATCCGGAAGTTGCCTAAATTAAGTGATAAGGCTTTTCATTTGGAGAGTCTTCGAAGAAGGAAAATACTTGTTTAGGAACCTTTGCTCAAGATCTTCCCATGTATTACAACTTCCCAATGGAATTGTATTATATCATTTTTTAACCTTGTCTCTTAAAAAAAGAGAACAACCTCATTCGATAGCATCTTCCGACACTCCATTTATCTTTACGGTATTTGCAACCTCCAAGAAAGTAGCTAGATGAGTATTCGGGTATTCAAGAGGACCTCCCCCAAACTGATTTGCTTTGACCATGTTGATCAATCCGGTCTTAATTTCAAAATTGTTGTCTTGAACCAGAGGAACCATATTATGCAGGGCTCTCAGTTGGAAGTAATCCGGAATTGCTCTAGGCCTTTGCATCTTTTGTTGTTGGAGTATCCTTTGAGCTTCTTGATTGGCAAGCAATTGCATGTAGTCTTGATTTTGTGAAATGAAATTCCTAAACATCTCCGCTTGATTCTCTTGAACTCCTTCTTGTACCCCCCCTTTGATCTTGTAATGGATCTTGGGGTGGGTCATGGATAACATTATCTCCACGTTGATTCTCCATCTCTTCTTTTCTAGCTTTCCGTCTCTCTCCTTTCCTTTGTCGTGCAGTCTTTTCTATCTCCAAATTCAAAGGAACAACCAATTGATTTCCCTTGGATCTTGTGATCATAAAACACCTGCAAAACTTCAAAGAGTAAGACCACAAACAAAAAGTAAATAAGACAAAATAAGAAATATCCTTATCAAGAATAACTAAAACAATAACACAGTATTCGACTAATCCGTTAAACTTCCCTTTGGCAACGACGCCAATTTCTTGTTTGAATATTTTATACTCATGAGCAAGAATACTCGATCATTGTAGTAGTATATTCCAAGAAATAAAATTATCGAACCACAAAGGAGTTAGGTTTGGACTAGTAAAATAAGTGAGCTCATGTTTAAGTCACTTTTGTAAGGATGATTGGGGGTTTTGAGTATGAAATTAATAACTAAAGCAAGTAGCAAGTAAATAAAATAGCAAATAAGAGATTGACAAGTAAATATGATTAATGAGAAAAGGAAATAGGTGCTAAAGTTCAAGTATGGAAAAATATGGGATTAGAAACATCCAAGCACATTCAATTCATATTATCATGAAAAGGGAATTCAACTCAATTGATGTAGAATAAGGGTGATTACGATTATATCCTAAGCTCCCTTTTAGGTTACAAAGGTTGTAGATTCACTTGAGACTCCCAAAAGCACTTAAGATCAAAGCCCAACATTAACCTCTTCCATCTAGGTACTAATTAACTCCCAATACTCCCTTAGAAGGTACTAATTAGAATTAACTCTCCCTTTTTGTGTACTAGAGCTAACGAATGGATTGGTTCCCCTCATCGAATTTAAATATCCTTTCGGTCAAACCCAAACTCGATGTCTATTCATGCCTTTCTAATACTTAAGAGGGTCATTTCCATCTCACTCTAAGCAATATACACATGAACATTATAATAGCACTTAATTATCATAAATCATCCATTGATCAACAATCCATTAAACCAATAATCATTCATGAATAACAAACCATGCTATCACAACATCAAATCAATTAAAGCCCATGAATAGAAACCAACATCAATTAAGATAAAAACCAATTTAATCCACATAATAATATAAACCTCATGTGCTCTTCATATTCCTAATCCCACTAGAGGGATTAGCCTAACATGATAATGGTAACAAAACGCATGAATGATTCATTACACATGCCCATAGTCTTAAATCCAAATGAAAAACAAAAGAGAGGTAAATCTTCTCTAGCAATTCCTTGTAGAGAATCTTCAACACTCATTGATCTCCACCTCTAGCTCTTGAATTCTTAAGGTCTTAAACACCCAAATGAAAGGAATGAAGAATGGATGAAGATGGATGAAGATTGATGGTGTAAAATGGATGAAATGGTGTGTGATCTATATGTAGTAGTGATACCCTTGTGTGGAATATCCAATCTCTCTTCAAATGTTGAACTTTAAGCTATTTATACCCTCTCCAAGTTGGGCCACGAATTTAATATCAAATGGGTTTTTTACACACACTTACACACATTGACAGGTGAAAATCTGGATTTTTAGCCAAAAATAACCTTACTCGAGTTGTCCTTTCCAACTTGAGTTAGCAACACGAGTCGAGTTACTTGTAATGTAACTCGAGCTAACATAGCTCGACTCGTGTTGGCTACTCTTGCATCTGCCTATTCGATCGTGTTGCGAGGCTCTGAAACTAAAAATCCTTCAGGAGGTAGCTCCACTCGAGCTAGCAAGTCGAGTAATGACTTGACAACTCGAGTAAGCACACTGTACACTTTCTAGATGTTGCCCTGCTTCTTACTCGACTAGAGTTGCAAGTCGAGTTGGACCTTGCAACTCGAGTAAGCTCTCTAGATGATTTCTGGACCCCAACTCGACTCGTTTTGGCAACTCGAGTTGGGTCCCTCAAGTTGTATTGAGCTACTGGATGATTTTGGACATTTTTGGGCCCAACTCGAGTTGGCTTCAACTCGTGTTGCACCTTGCAACTCGAGTTGGGTCCCGGCAGCCCCGTTTCTTGCTCGTTTCAGCTCTTGTTCCATTTTTCACCTGTTTTCAACATATTTAGGTTAATTCATACGCATTTCCATGAAAACATATAACACAACCAAAAAACACATAAAATACGGATAAAATAATACGAAAAGACATACAAAAAGACACTAAAATCTTGGTGAAATAGCGACAATCAAACACATCAACATTAGCGCCGTCTGTGGGAACGCTATGAAAACACATAACACAACCAAATAACACATAAAATACGGATAAAATAATATGAAAAGACATACTAAAGACACTAAAATCTAGGTGAAAATAGCGACAATCAAACACATCAATAATTGGCGCCGTCAGTGGGAACGCTACATGATTAGTCATTTTGTAGTAGGGATGACCAATTAAAATAATTTATCGAACCACAGGGAGGTTGGCGCTAGAGCTTGAGCAAGATCACGTTTATCGCAATTTTATAGAGACAGATCAATGGGTAGATTGATCAAACATGAAATTAAATCAATTAAAGCAAGCAAGCAAGCAATGATTTGCAAACAAGATATATGGATGAAAAGTGGTTTTCCAAATTTAGTAAAAGTGAGATTAACAACAATTAAGAAGTGGAAATCCTAGGATAAATGCATCGAATTCACATGAATTCTAGATTGAAGACTAAGGGTCAACACTAAGATCACCAAAACTCCCTCTCAAGATGGATAGGATATGGTTCTAAACATAGCTCAATGAGTTGGTTCTCACTCAAACAATTTCAACTAGGTACTAAGCTTGAAATGAGAGTCCCTTCACACGATTAATCAACCTCTCGATCAAACCAATCATATGTTCTATCAAAGGGTTCTAAACTCTAAAGGATTTCTTAATCTCTTTACAATTTATAATGCACATGAAGTGTTTGATGAAATGATTCACTCAATTATCTTAAGCACATAATTGATTTCTCAATCTAATCACATATTTAGAACAACTAAACACACAAATCGTCAATACAAATCAAGCAATTAATAATCAATGATAGAAAATCATAGATCCAATCAACATATGAATTCAAATACACAAATCCCAAAATTATCCAACAACTTTCATGTTGCTAATCTCACAAGGTAGATTAGCCTACCATATTCATAAAGAAATTAACATATACAATTAAATCCTTACAAATCATGATAAAACTATGAGGTTTAATACAAAGATTGAATTGAAACTCCTTTGATCTATCTTCAGTGGTGATCTCCTTCCCTTTTTTGCACTTTCCTCTCTTCCTTGATCCTTTTCCTTCACTTGGATGTAGAAATTGATGGTGGGATGATGGTAGATCCAAAGAATGAAGAATGGATGAAGATGTTGGTATGGAATGGAAGAAATGGTGTGTGAGGTGTGTGTAGGGCTATGAATTTCGGATCTCCCAAAAAATATTGAAGTATTGGGTATTTATACCCCTTGGGAAGCTTCTAGAAGGATTTTGATTTTTTTAAAGAATTTCACATAACACGAGTCGTGCTCTGCAAAACGGCCATAAGATGGTCGTGTTGGGTTAATTGATGCAGCCGGACGGCCTCTTCTTATAGGGCCGTGTTATGCAATACGACTCGTGTGCTACAACACAGCTCGTGTGCTGTAACACGGGCACATGGTGGTCGTGTTGGATTAATTGATGTTAGCACATGGCTACTTCTTATAGGGCCGTGTTCAGTACACGGCCCATGTTGGTGCATGTCCCTGTTTTTCACATTTTGTTTCGGCTCGTTCTCCTTCGTTTCCACTCCGAATTGAGATCCGCTTTTTTTTACATAAAATAAGGATAAAATAATACAAAAATGGACATAAAAAGCACTAAAATCGAGGTGAAAATATCACTCATCACTACAATTTGCTGTTTTTGTTCTATTTCTTGGTTATGTTTTTTTCGTTCTTGTTTTGTTTTCTTGCTTGAGAGTTGGGAGGAGAAGGTTTCACAATCCCCAGAAACGAAGAAATGGGAAAATGTTCCAGGGCTCATTGGAACGTGACAAGGAGTGGAAATAATATCCAAATTAGTGCACCGGCCGTAGAAGTGCTAACTCCGATGAGGTCTATTCCCATCCCAAATCTAGGTGACCCTCAAAAGACAAAGGAAATGAATGAAAATATTAGAAGGGTAAACAATGAGTATGCCACTAAAGCTCCCCTGGTTCAACCGGTAAGGTTGAGCTTTAACGGCCCTCACAGAGAAAGCCATGGTGATCTGAGGGAGGATCTCGAGAGAATGAAAGAACTGAGAAGAGAGTATAGCGGAGAAGATGCTAGAGAAACTATCAACTTCATAAAAAAAAGGAACGCAGGAGAAAGGGTTAGTGTGAATGAAACTCTGATGGAAGGAGGACAGAGCGAATACTTCCGGTGACTAGAGACGGAAACCCAAAGACAGCCACAATCAGGGAGGAACCAAGGGGTTAGAAACCCTCCACCCCAGGAGGTATCCAGAGGGGATGAGACCCGTAGACAACCACGACCCAGACAAAATTAGGAAACAGGGCACCCGTCACCAGGGAAGATACCCAGAGAAGAAGAATCCCACCAGCACTGCCCTCTAAATCAAAGAAGAGGTCGCCCCGTAACCTGAGAAGTGTCGGTAGAAGAAGAAGGTCCACGGAGGACACCATCCATCTCACAACGAGGACATCATCACCCCGACCCCCCACCATCCCCTGTTCGTCAGAAGAATGGTAAAAGGAGGCGTAATCGTGGTAGGAGGCCGAGGAATCAAAGATCCTATTCATCCTCAACACCATAATCACAGGAGAGCCAAGATCCTTCATGGGAAGACTTGCCCATGACAGAGCTGTCCCAACCAAGAAATGGGAGACAAAGGAGGTCTTCTTCCAGGAGAGGAGTGAGAGGAAGGGAAACCCAAATTCCCCGGCAAGGAACTTGCAAGCCTTGGTAAACGTTGAAGTGAACAAACACTTTGCCAATCTAGAAAGAAAGATGTCTGGAACAGGGAGAGTCCTATAACAGGCGGTGGTCCCTTCACTTTCCCCGCGGAAATCAATAATGCCCCTCATCCACAGGGAGTCAAGTTTTCCTCAAGCTTGATTTTCGACTGTGATTATGATCCATCAACCGTATAGAAAAATATCTAATGTGGATGAGGGCTCAGGGCTCGAATGAGGTTACATTATATAGAATGTTCCCCCTGATGCTCGGAAATAAGGTGCATGCATAGTTTAGGGCAGTTCCGGCAGCATCCATCAAAGGCTGGACAGAACTCATCGTAGCATTTTTTATGCAGTATTCATACCTTGGGGCCCCCAAGGAGCCAAACCATAAACTTGCTAATATTCGTCAGGGTTCGACGGAAAGCTTGAGGGATTTCCTAAGAAGATTCAATGAGCAAAGGTCTATAGGGAAAGTCATGGGAGATGAAGCATGCCTCATCACTGTAATGGAAGCGCTGCATCCCGAAACCAGCCTGTGGAAAGCTGTACAGCTCAAACTTTTGACATCTTATGCAACTTTCATGGTAATGTCTAACGAGTATATTAAAGCGGAGGACATATCGAAAATGGAAAGAAAAGGCAAGTGGCCAAAGTGCCTCGGCAGATCCGAACCTGAAGAAAACAAGCATTAGAGGGATGAAGGAATACAAAGCGCCCTCCACGTTCAAACATTTCACGAAGGATACCGAGTTACAACAAATGTATGAGGAACTGAAGTCGGGCACCAACTTCGTGGCCGAGGTCTTCTACTATGTAAAGGATCAGCAGGTACTTCGGCCCCCAAGACCAATCTTACAAACTTTGGAACTTACCAACCCTCAAAAATATTGCATGCAACACTTGACGCACGGCCATAACACTGATTAATGCCAAGACATGATTACAGAGCTATAGAAGTTGTTCAAGGAAGGGAAATTAAGAGGTATGCTGCAGGCGCAGAGGCCGAGTGTATATCGGAGGGATGCTAATCTTCCTCCTCCTCCGGGTCGACAAAGATCCCCAAACAGAGAAAGGAATGGAGGAGCGAAGCCTCTACCCCCTCTGCCTCCCGACAGACCACCAGTATTCGATAGAACCGGGGGCAAGTTCCGAGAGGTGACAGACCAGGGGAGATACACATGATGGAACCCACTGAGGAGATCCCTTATATTGGGACCTCGCAAGCTCTAACAACGGCATAAAAAAGAAGGAGGAAGGCCAAGCTGAGGGATTTGAGCCAGCAAATCCCTCAAGTCTGGTCGTTGGCATCAGAGACGAAGGGGATAAAGATCGGTGTTGGAGTAAATGGATAAGTTTCGAGATATAATGGCAGTGCAGGAATGACGAAGATAGACTTGGAAGTTTTATCCTTTCAAATAAAGGAATGGTTCAGAAAAATAGGATACAAAATAATTCGGAAAGGCCTATATAAGAATAAGAGGTACAAGTTTTGAGACAAATGTTAATATTGGGAAAAGGAACAAATGTTGGAACATGAAATACGGGGGAATAGTCAAAAGGTACGGGTCGGCACCACCGGGTAACTTAGTGTCGAAGTAAAAGGATAAAACTTTGGGCAAACGTCGGTATCGGTAAAAGAAAATAAAGACATCGGAAAGGTATCGGGGAACTACGTGAAGAATAGGGGGATCTGAACCAACTTCGAAATGAAAGACTTGGGGACTATCAGAGAAAAAAGTAAAAGGAATCTAGAGAATGTAGAGGATAAAATAAATTGACTATGAGGGCTCGAAATAGATGGTATCGGATCGGAAGAGACACCTAAAAATAAGAAATCGAGACATCGGCTCGACAAACAAAAAGGGAAGGTTTCGAAAAGAAGTACAAACACACATATGAGCAGCAGGCAGGACAAGAGTACACAACAGTTGATATATATAAACCAACACATCAAAAATTATCAACAAATGGATCAGCAGTTCTTAAATTATAAAAATGGAGAACACTATCCAAAACAACCACCCGACAAGAACAGGAAAGGGAAAGGGTGAAGTTCAGAATCTATAGTTACAAACCACCAAAAAGTAACATTTTCTCACCCACACATGGGATCTAAACAAGCTAAATAATCAGCCCGAAAAAGGTAAAGGAAGCATCAATCCTTTTTGCGACCACTAAGAGACTGGAAGATGTCGGCCATCTTGTCCTCCATTTCTTTTAGCCGCGCCTCAGCCCGGACATCCCTTTCCTTAGCAGCTCAAGGATGGATAACACGTTCTTCCAATGCTCTGACACAAGCATTCATTTCCATCAGTCGTGCTCGGGCCACAACAGCTTCGACTCTAGTAGCATCTCTGGCAATTTCCGCCTCGGTCAAACTTATCCTAACAGATTCGAGAGTGGCCTGTTCCAACCCTAACTCAAACTCTAGAACCTCTAGACGTCCTTTCTGATAAGCAACAAGGGAGACCAACTCAACATTCTCAGTCTCTAGAACGGTCAATCTCTCTTCCAAATTAGCAAAGGTCCCTCAGAACCACGAGCCACCTGATCTGCAAATAAGCGATATTGATCCATGATATACAAGGAAGTAGAAAGAGTGGCGGCAGCAGCCCCAACCATGGTGTCTAAACTGGAAGAATTGCGAGGAAGAGAACTTGGATCAATAACTAGCGGGAAATGATGATTGAAGGGGTGAGAAACACCTTGAACAAAACCCAAGTTACCCAACTCTTCGAAATCAGGCTCAAACGCATATGCCTTTCCATGCTCATGAGCTCTCTCGGCGGCCTACCTCACAATCTCTCTATCAGTAATGGCAGAGTCGGTGGATTCAGCAGCACTTTGGGGGTTTGGATAATTAAGGGAATGGTAGGAATCACCCGGGGCCCATATGGGGGAATATTGGAATCAACTTCCTTCTCAGGGACGACCGGAGACACAACTCTTTTAGCAGGCCCAAACATCATGTCTTAGTCTTCAGGCTCCGAAGCATTCCTCAACTCGGGGCCTCCTCGGGATCCTCCTCACTCTTAGATTTAGCAACAGGGGGATCTGCAAGAGAAGGACATTGCTGAGAATGAAAGGAATAAAGGAAAGACAACGAAAGACGAACAGAAGCAATCACTTTCCTCATCTCTCCAACAAGGATATCGAACTCACCAATAGACGAAGATCTGCATGGTGTGAAGCTGATACCAGGTTGACGAGAGGATTCACCACGCTCGTAAACACCCTTTCGCCACTTTTCAAGCAACGAATTTGCAACCATCCTTGAAAATCAACCTGAGGAGAGAAGCCGGGTGGAACAGCAGTAATGTGTCATGATCGTCTCTTAGAAGAAGACAGAGGGGGCAAATTCCGATCACGAGTAAAATGTTACAATCAAAGGTCTGCTTCGAGCCTAAAGTCATCTGAACCAAAAAGACAAACACTCAATCTCACTTTCGCAGTCAGAAGAAGAAGAAGAATCATCATAATCCGAATCAGCTTCATCATCAGAGAACTGATACACATGTTTGTGGAGTCAGAGACGAGCTTGCAATAGACATGTTAGACCCTAATAGAGATAAAGCAACTCGGAGTTCATCTGGAAAGACAAGACACGAGTATGAAACACAGAACGAACATCCCAATAAACAAAATGAAACCACAGGAATATAAAAGGGAGAGGTACCAGAAGTGGCACAACGACCCAGGATAGATAGCCCGACAAAAACAAGAATAGGTTCTTGAAAGAGAATAGAGGCACGATAAAAATTATTGCTTGGGAATAAGACCGTATAAATGCGACGAAATCCATCACTCAACTGCACGAGTGGACGACGGGGAGGACCTGCACAAGATATTAAAAGAAAGTTAGAAATTCTTTAGAGCAATCCAGAATCCAAAAAAGAAGGAAGAGCCATACACTTGCTCAACTGAAGGAACCGAGAAGGGAAGGACACTACGACACCATTCACACAAAGACAATAGATACCATGCAACCAGAACCAGGCGTGCTTCCAACTCCTGCCAATAACGTTGGAAGCCCAGATGAAGCGATGATTGTCATTAGGGAGTAAGTGGTAGAACCCACCGGAGTGACCAGAAGCGACATAGAAAAAAAGGAACGTAAACCAACAACTGTCCGATAGCCATGTCCAACCTTTGTAACAACAAACCAACAACAGGCGGAAGGAATGCGCAAACCAGCCAGAAATAAAAAGTAATAGAAAGTGGTGCACTCAGGAGGAGGCTCAGTAATAGGAACATCGTTACTAAGAGGAATGAAAGCCACATCGAAATTGCCAAACATCCAGTGGAGTTCCTCTAAACGCTCAGCAGAGAGTCTAAAAGGAGGCACCCACTCAAGAAGCTGAGCCATGCCACGAAGGGCAGCCCCTAATTCGCCAATATCCCGACGCACCGCGAGATAATCCAGCGGGTTCAGGGGCAAGAGAGTGTATTCTTCATCGATGGATATCAAAACACCACCGGCAGCTACAATTGGCGCTTGGATCGTTTGGTTAATGTGACCCGTTAGGGTTCCATGCATTTTTAATATGAGCGGAAGCAATAAATCATAGAAACGATTACCGTTCACCAGGGTATGTAGAAGATGAAGGATTCTCGCTGACAGACTGTGCAGTCCCACGAGAATGGCCATAACTTCCTCGTCTGATGTCGGAATTGAATGATCTTTGTGCTCTGACGATCCTCTCTTCAACAGCTTTCCGTAATATATTGATCATCAAATTCTGAGCACTGTACGATTTTATACAAATTTCGTAAGGTGGCGGACAGCAGCAGCAAACTACCTTCTGATCTTCTGCCATATGTCTCAAGTCCGATCTCGACGTCGTGTGGGCGACGATCTACGAGACCTCCTCAATCTGCTCTCAACCCTCATCACACGTGAACAATGAATTAGATTAGGGTTCCAGATAAGCTGAGGTGACTTATATACATGGGCTACAGCAGGGACCAGGAGGAGAAATTGGGTTGGGCCTCCATTGGGCTTAAGTATCCAAGCTTAGCCCAAAGTTTATACTTAAGTCCAATAATAATAATATATTCCACTAAAATATTATTACTGCACTACTTTTCCAATCCCAAAATTACGTTTTGGGCTCCTTCTTATTATGAGCCCGTTAGTCTCCTCATGTTTAAGATATACAATGTCCATTAATTAATTTAAGTTACTAACAACTCAATTAATTAATATCTCATCCATTAGTAGTACCACTCAACCTCATTATCATGCCGGAATAAATTCCACCTGCAGGATTTATATGATAATCCTTATAAGCTCCTCAAGGAGACATCATCAACCTATGACGGACACGGATTCCTTCTACAATCAACAGCACACCATAGAGACAGCATTACTTCACAACTCACCAAGTTTGCTGATTTAATTACATGTGAATCTCACTCATTGATGAATCAAAGAAATACATACTGCCCTACGTGTCGAGTTTATTGTATAGGGATTAAGAGAATGAACTTCCATAATAACTGAGATCAAGTTCTCCTATAAGTCAATATAAGTCGAACGATCTCAAGCAGTCCTGCTCAATACACACAAGTGCACTAGTGTGATTCTATAGCCAAGACAAGCTAATACCAAACCACACTACAACCATCCCGATAGAGAGTCCCTGTCTATCTCGGTTGTGAGCATCTGTTTATACTTTATAAGGAAACCGATAATATGATCTTCCGCGTGTTGTCGCACAATATATTATCTACAGTATAAAGTAAGTGGACTATTGCATCGTGCATATAAATAAATTATAAAACGCAATCATTTGATCATATGATTCTCATTTTAAATAAATTGTTATAAGATTATTCATACAAAAAAGCTAGACTTTTAGTATACAATCCAACAGCTACAACAGGTACAACGGGAACACCAGTCCATCGGGCGAAGAAATGGGAGGTAGGTTACCACCGGAGAAAGAAGAAGTAGACAAATCCCTTAAATTCAATCTAGGCCACCTTCGTAGACGATTCGAACTACAAGTACTGGGCTGCACGTGTCTTTCTGGCATGGAGACGGAAGTGTTAACCTCTTGAGCTTCAATCAGAGGGGGATTACGTTCATCTGCCACTAATGGAAGAGAATAAGAAAAACTAGGGTTTAGAAGATAAGGGAAGATAAGTGATTTCTCAGAGAATCCCAGAGATGGAGAAAAGGAATTAAGGGGAAAAAGCACGATATCAATAAAAAAGGTTTGAATTTTAAAAATGGAGATCGAAAGATATTTGATGGTAAGAGATACACCCCATGCTTTGAAAAGAGAATGAACCAAAAATAGCAAAGATCGAACGGCTAGGAAAGCATGGCTTTACGACTTCCAAGGAAAAGGAAAGGCCTAGATTAATCCACGTGGTGCCTGATCAAGAACGTGCAACATCACGACAGAAAATGGCGGTTGCACTCAAAAGTAAAAGTGAAATTATCGGAATATCCCAAAAGGTTAGTCAACATAAAATTAAACACTCCATAAGGTCAGAACACTATACATTCTTTCAAATTTGAAAAAAGTAGTACACATCAGAAGAACGAAGAAAAGTATAAGGAACATTCATAAGAAACTCAAGTGAGTGTATACATCCAACTCGGAACTGGGATCTCGAAAAAACTTCACTTGGCAGCTGGGGGGGTCACTTCGGAGCTAAGGACGCCTACAAACTTCGGACTACCACCTTCAAGCAGTGTACCCTCGGGAGAAGCAAGTGGGGCATCGGGAGCCCTCGGCTCCGACGAGATAACAACCATTTCAACACTACTAGAAGAAGGAGCGAGATCCGAAGAAAGAGGAGCCTCAAGAACACTAACAGTCTCGGATGGCTGGAGCTACGAAATAGTAGCAATGTTAACTTTATCAGATTCGCTGGCAACCCAGATCCCAGAGACTCAGAACCGGCAGCTAGATTCTAAATCGGCATTGCCATGGATTCAAGAGGAAGTTCCATGGGAGGATCCTCAATCTTGGAATCAACAGTGGCAAGATCCAGAACATCATCAGCAAAGCCTCATTCGAATCCATCTCTAATATCTCATCGGAATCCTCCTCGGGAGGCTCAGAATCGGTAATGAAATCGGAATATTTGTCCAACAACCCCAAATCAAGTTATTTCTTCAGAGACTCACCGGAAGCTATTTTCTCCTGATTGAGAGCTTGACGAAGGATATCACGCATATCATCCAAAGATTCGAGGTAAGGTTTCTCGGAGAAAGCTTCGCCATGGCAGTAGAGGAAAAGCAGAAGCAATAAATTTTGGCCTTGGGAATAACAATGTCCTCATAGTAAACATTGTCCGCCTGCGACAAGAGAAGCTCATCCTTGAGATGATCATGTTTGGCTATAGCCTCATCACGCTCACTTCGGGCCTCAGCTGCTGCATCCTCCACTTTCTGAATTTTCTGAAAGACCAAGGCTTCGGAAGCTTCTTTCTCTCGGGTGCATCTCCGCGACCTCTTTGACAGAGGATGCCTAGAGGGCATGAAGACTATTTTAAATTCGAGCCAATTCGGCATGGAATCGGTCATTCAAAACCTTAACCTCCTCTTGGTGATCAACCTCCATCTTGGCAACCCTCTCAAAAAGGACCTTATTCTTCAACAACAGAGTACTTCTTTCTTTCTTGGAACTGGTTAAAAGGTTATCATATCGAACATGCAAAGCTTGGAAACTACCCTCAAGCTCCGCTTTCTTATCCTGTTCAACCCTCAGTTCACCTCGGATCTGAGCCTCGGCTTTACTCGCTTACCTTCTGCTCATGATATTTGATTTTACTAAGGAGCAGGGTGACCTCACCCTGCAAATGAGACTCACGCCTCTCCAATTCAAAGATATAATGCATGGCACTAGCAACATGAAGAGCTTGCCGACCCAGATAACTAGCGGCACTATGAAGAGACGCCCCAACAGACATTTTCTCAATATGAGTGATGAGAGTGGAAATTCATTTACTTTTTAGTCCAATTTAATACCTCTTTGAGTGTTTAATTACTATTATTTGTACAAATCTTTATACTTTGAATTATTATTGACTAAAAGGTACATGAGAGGTATTTTGTTGTGTTTAGATAGGAAAAAGGATCAAGAACGCAAAGTTGGAATGAATGATGAATTTGTGCTACTTGCACGCAAACAGACATCCACTTTCCATAATTTTTCTGTATCTGTGTAGATATCCAAATTATTAATATGATATATGGTTGGAAAGAAACAGAATAGAAGATCATTTTGGCTCAAGAAACACCTCAATCGGATTTCAAACGAGGAAGTTATGATCAAGACGGTAAAGTCGCGCAAGCTATTCCTTCTCAGCACGATGGTACCATTTTTAGGACTTTTTCTACCTTCAAATGTTAGCTATTATGTGTGTTCTTTATATTAATAGAAAGACAAGGAAGAGAGAATCACGTGAGCGCAAGAATAACTCGAATCGGAGGCCGAATGAAGAAATTATGCTTAAAATTGTGGAGTCGAGCAGACTGTCGAAGCACGCACGGCATCGCACGCGGCGGCGCACGTGGAGGCGAGCACGCACCAGTTTTCTTGCTTGTTTTCCACCGTGTAACATTGCCCATTACCGTGAGTGTCATCCTTTGCTGAGTGAAGTCCGTGGATGCCCAATTCCAGTCGTGCAAGAAGAACACGATGCCGTGTGTCTACCGTGCCATGTACATACGCTGCCGTGCACATTCGTTCGCAGCCGTGTGAGAGCTGTGTGAAGGCGTACGATGCCGTGTGGCCCAATCTTTGCATGCCATATCAATTATTTTGGCCCAGGCTTAGTCTGATTCCAATAATCGAACAGACCTCAAATTCACGCCTCATACCTCACGACATACAGTACCCTAATTTCCTCTATTATTCACCACCTTCCATCCATCCACCGGAGAGATGATCGGAGTTGCTACTTGAATCGGACACGGACATTCCGACGGAGATCGTAATTAAAGAGACGGAGTCTTCCAAAAAGGGTTTTTTATCTTTAATTATTTTTCTTTGTTATTTTAGAACAATGATTAGGGTTTTTTACATCTTTGTGATTTGCTCTCATAATTCCATGGGTTAAGTTTCTTTGTTGGTAATGTTAGGGCATTAATACAGTTTTGACTATGTGATTTGATTACCCTAAACTTGAAGAGGATATTTTGAGACTTCATATTATTGTGTTTTTTAGTTTTGATTCCTATAATTATTCTTGACGGTATCATTGATTGATAGTTAATATGATTCTTTATTCTGCATAATAATTGTTGTTTCCTGTGATAGTCTTAGGGGATTGGGGATTGTCCTATAATACCTAATAGTGTTAGACAATCAATTTGGAATAATAATTACTTGGTAAAACATCATTATTAGGTAAATCGTAAAGAGACAAAAGGGTTTAACAATCGCGTACCTAGAAAGGGAAGTCTAGTGCTCTATCCTTTAATGGAATTTAGCATGAAGTACCTATAGAGGGAGAGAGAGTTAATTTCTTATTGATCCTAGGATTTTCAGATCATTATAAGTGTTAGATCCTACCCGATCAAGAAGATTTAACTAGGTTTAGTTATCCTTTTATAAACGTCTGCAGGTAATTAATTTGGGTCTAGATAAATTAGTCACATAGTTAAGTTGTTTGCCATTACCAATCTCCATTCTTGAATTTTAAATCATTTTCTCTGCGTGATTTATTTTATTTGCTTAGTTTTAATTCAGTTTTATTAGTTTAATTAATCATTCCTTAAAAAAACCCCGAATTTGTCTTGCAATTGAATTATCATTAATAGAATTACTTGTTAATTTTATAACTATCTCATGGGAATAATATTCACTTGGTCACGCACACTACAATCGATCCCTTACACTTGTGGGTGAAAGAAAATAGCGATCAATGAGTAAGGAGCTCTTTAGTACAACCCTTGAAGGGAAAGGCAGCGGAATGAGCCAAGCAGGCAGGAGCATCAAAATCAAATAAGGGCTCTTGACTGCAGATAAAAGTCTTATCAGCTTCATCAAGACTACCATACTTCTCAGAAAATTCTTTATCAAAGATCTGATTCACAGGAAGATACAGGGTATCCTCGTACAATATAGGCAAAGCAAGAGGGGGTGTCTCGGCTGACAAACGTTTGCAATCCCAATAACGCAAAGGGACTTTCCCCTAGTAATACCGCCAAACTTCTGAAGAGAAAGAAGCCCCATAACGAGAAAAAGAGATATAAGGAGCATGATTACCCGAGAGACCTTCGAAATGCATATCTTAAAGGCCCAGATTAGAAATAGTCGAGAGCTCAGGAGCAAGACGAAAGGAAGTACCAGGGGTGTCGGAAACACCGACCAGAAACTTAGCAGGGACCTCAAGAGAAGGGGAGGAGCTGATATCACAAATGTCCAAGGTCTCTCGAGGGGCGGAATCTGGTACACTAGGGGCGCTAACACCAATACCACCACCACTTTCGTCTCGAATCTTCTTCAAATGATGAACGACGAGAGCGGTACTGTCATGTGTCCCCTCCTCGGTGTTGGATTGTATATTAAAAGTCTAGATTTTTGTATGAACAATGTTATAACAATTAATTTGAAATGAGAATCATAAGATCAAATGATTGCGTCTTATAATTTATTTATATGCACGATGCAATAGTCTAATTACTTTATACTGTAGATAATATGTTGTGCGACAACACGCGGAAGATCATATTGTCGGTTTCCTTATAAAGTATAAACAGATGCTCACAACTGAGATAGACGGGGACTCTCTATCGGGATGGTTGTAGTGTGGTTTGGTATTAGTTTGTCTTGGCTATAGAATCACATTAGTGCACTTGTGTGTATTGAGCAGGACCGCTTGAGATCGTTCGACTTATACTGACTTATAGGAGAACTTGATCTCTATTATTATAGAAGTTCGTGCTCTTAATCCCTATACAATAACCTCGACACGTAGGGCAGTATGTATTTCTTTGATTCATCAATGGGTGAGATTTACATGTAATTAAATCAACAAACTCGATGAGTTGGGAAGTAGTGTTGTCTTTATGGTGTGCTGTTAATTGTAGAAGGAATCCGTGTCCGTCATAGGTTGATGATGTCCCCTTGAGGAGCTCATAAGGATTATCACGTAAACCCTGCAGGTGGAATTTATTCCGGCATGTTAATGAGGTTGAGTGGTACTACTCTTGGATGAGATATTAATTAATTGAGTTGTCAGTAACTTAAATTAATTAATGGACATTGTATATCTTAAACATGGGGAGACTAACGGGCTTATAATAAGAAGGAGCCCAAAACGTAATTTTGGGATTGGAAAGGCAGTGCAGTAATAATATTTTAGTGGAATATATTATTATTATTGGACTTAAGTATAAGCTTTGGGCTAAGCTTGGATACTTAAGCCCAATGGAGGCCCAACTCAATTTCTCCTCCTGGTCCCTGCTGTAGCCCATGTATATAAGTCACCTCAGCTTATCTGGAACCCTAATCTAATTCATTATTCATGTGTGATGTGGGTTAAGATCAGTTTGAGGAGGTCTCGTTGATCGTCGCCCATACGACGTCGAGATCGGACTTGGGACATACGGCAGAAGATCAGAAGGTAGTTTGCTGCTGCTGTCCACCACATTGCAAAATTGATATAAAATCGTACAGTACTCAGAATTCAATGATCAATATACTGAAGGAAAGCCCTTGAAAATAGGATCGTCTGAGCACAAAGATTATTCAATTCCAACATCAGACGAGGAAGTTATGGCCATTCTCGTGGGACTGCACAGTCTGCCAGCTTGAATCATCTTTCTTTAACATACCCTGGTGAACGGTAATCGTTTCTATGATTTATTGCTTCCGCTGATATTAGAAATGTATGGAACCCTAACGGGTTACGTTAACCAAATGATCCAAGCGCCAACAATTAGTATCAGAGCTTCGGTTTCGTGGTGAAGCGTGACACGTTAGGCTAGGGTTTATGTGATTAATTTTTCGAAAATAGGATCGCATGTTTAGGGTTTTGGTTTTACTGCGCAAACCATGAATATCGCTATGTGAAATATACCCTATATCATATCTGTTCGTCGATGGTTGTGTGTGAGAGGATTCGACGAAAACTATTCGTCAATTTCACATGGAAGGAAGAAATTGAGAGAAAATCCAGCGCAGTGATATTGCAGAGGCAATAACCGGAGTTTCAACCGTCGGATCAGGCTGAATTTTGGTCAGCACGTTCGGACTTTTTGGATGTACATTTTGAACAGTGAAGATTGTATTTGAAGCTTTGAGTTGTCGGGAATATGCCGAAAACTGAAGCAGTTTTGTGGGCGATTCTGTTCTGCGCAGTCGAGGGAAAAGAGCCGTTTTTCACAAAGTAACCGTTGGATCGACCTTTAATTTCGTCAGCACGTTCGGACTTTGTGGATGTACATTCTGAACGGTGAAGATCGTATTTGAAGCTTTTTGTTGTCAGGAATACGCCGAAAACAGAAGCAGTTTTTTGGGCGATTCTGTTCTGCGCAGTCGAGGGAAAAGAGCCGTTTCTCACAAGGTAACCGTTGGATCGACCTGTAATTTGGTCAGCACGTTCGGACTTTGTAGATGTACATTCTGAACGGTGAAGATCGTATTTGAAGCTTTTTGTTGTAGGGAATACGCCGAAAACAGAAGCAGTTTTTGGGCAATTCTGTTCTGCGCAGTCGAGGGAATAGAGTTGTTTCTCTGAACTAACCGTTGGATCGACTTGTAATTTGGACAACATGTTCAAAACTCATAGGAGTAGATTCTGGACGGTGAAGATTGGATTCCCTGGTTTCTAAAGTTACGAACCCTGAACGACAGTTGGTGTAGTTTGATGTTGCTCGTTGGGCTGAACTTGGTACCGTTCAAGTAGGCCCTTGGACGAGCGACAGTTCGAGCGGATTTTCATCAGGTTCGATTGGTCTGCATCAGGTTCGATCGATGCTGCACCAGGTTCGAGCGAATTTGCATCAGGTTCGATTGGTCTGCATCAGGTTCGATCGATGCTGCACCAGGTTCAAGCTGATTTGAATCAGGTTATATTGGTCTGCATCAGGTTCGATCAATGCTGCACCAGGTTCGAGCAGATTCACATCAGGTTCGATTGGTTTGCATCAGGTTCGATCGACTCTGCACTAGGTTCGAGCGGGTTTTCATCAAGTTCGACTGGTCTGCATCAGATTCCGCGTGAGTCTTCACAATATGATCGGGCAGGGTGCCCGAATGGTGGAGCAGGCTGCGGGGAGGTCGATCCCCGTCGCAGTTGTCCGTATTCGTGATTGGTGGCGAACAATCGAATTCGCTGTTATATAACTGTTATACTTGATTTATTAATTGATTATTGTTATATATGTATGCATGATTATCTATGATTTGTTGCCTTAACTAGAAGCATGCTAGATTGTGTATTATATTTGGTATATTATATGCATGTATGTTGGAGTGTTGATCAAGTCAACTTATTTTTGGCAATTTATTTCCTTATATATAACTTCTATAATTGTTTTATTGGTCAATTATTGTTATATATTTGGAAGTATGAGCATGCTAGGTTGCGTATATTATTTTGAATATTATATGCATGTAAAAACCCTTGGTTTTAAATAACTAAGTGGGAGAGGGGATTGGTAATTAATTCCCGCAGCCTCCATTATTGGTTTGTTAGTAATGTGAATAAACTTGCGCGTCGGCATTAGAGCCTTCCTCCCTATCGGATGAGTTTATTCATAGATTGCTGGAACAGACTTCATTAAAATTATGTTTGTAATGTGATGTACATGAACTTGCGTGTTAGCATAGACCTTCCTCCCTATCGGATGAGTTCATGTACGGATCACTGTACAGACTTATAATTGATGACTATAGGAAGTTATCCGATCGCGTGTGTACTTCTCCATCTGTAAGGCACATAAGCTCGTGCAATGGACTTGGGGTCAAATAATGGTGTACACTTAGGTGTAAATAATAAGTATCCTCCCCATCGGAGTCACTGCTTTTATTTGCATGGCTAAAGAGGAACCGACTATTAATTATTTTGTCATAAAGTTAGGTTGACAAATGAAATTAATGGGTAAAACCTTCTCTTGTAAATGTTCGGGTTTGTAAACGTCCACACTATCGTGGCTTGAAAACTCACGGTGCTTGAGATGTCGGTGAATTTATATTTTATATTGTTTTGAGGGAATCAATATAAATGGATAAATTCGAAGATTTGATCGGTGTATTTTTTATGATTCTCTGAATTTCAAATAGTTTTATTTCACTTATGGTTGACTAAGAGAAATTATATTTACTGGTCCAAAATTAGATGATTAGAAAAGAATCTTGGATTCGAATTTTAATGCCTAAGAAATACATGTGTGTTCTCACAAAAGACTTATCATGATGCATATTAAAGTCTCTGGTGAAGAGATAAGAGATTTATAGAAATATGATGGTCTCATGTAACTCTTCGGATACTTGAGTAAGTTAAAAGGCGGTAGGTCATGATTGAATTTGCTGAATGAATTGGAAATACATGGAATAGAAATTGAAGGGGAAACCTAAGTCAATTTTATTCTTTATAATTGCCTACATGTTTTGAGTAAGTTTCTCCTGAATTACAAGAGGTTGTATATGGTGGGAAACTTCTGACAAAACATGTGATAAAGGAAATACAATTTCATAAAAGGAGTGAACAAGGATAGAATCTTACTTGCTAGTCGTTGAAGCATGATTAGTGATGGCACCTACTGATACGTTGTGTAGATACCGGAATCACTAAATGTTTATTACTAAGTGAGGATAAGATTATTTTATACATGGGTAATACTACGAGAGTAGTGGCTGTTGCAGTGGGAGTTGTTTATTTATCTTACGATATGAATCAACGTTTGATTTTGTGAAATTGTCTTTACGTGCGTTTTCATAGAAAGAATTTGATTTGGTTTCTATGCATTAATAGATGGATACTCCATTTCATTTAAATGACATGGTCATTATAATGAAGGATAGAGTTGTAATTTGTTATGGTACGTTGGTGAACAATTTGTATACTCTTAAATCATGTATATTCCACAGATGCAACAAATAGTAATTAATAATGCATCTTCTGATCTTAGTAAGAGAAAGGAACCTTCGGAGATTAACTAAACATGCATTTGGCGTCTAAGACTAGATCATTTTACTTGAGTAGGACTCAAAAGTTGATAGCAGATGGACCGTAAGGGTTATCTGAAGTGGAAACTATCGGACTTACGAGTCTTACTTGGAAGTAAAAATGATTAATTAATTACCTTTTCAAGGTAAAGGGGTGTAGAGCCAAAGATATATATGTTGGAATTGATTCATTCTGATTCAAGCGGACCTAATATTATCCAAGCGAGAGGTGGTAATGAATAATCGAAGATTATTCTAGATACGATATATTTATTTGATGCACTGCATGTCTAAGTTTTTTTATTTATGCAAGAATTGCAAGGTTGGTACAGTAAAACATCATGGAAAATATATCAAGTAATGACGACTTAATCGTCATTACGAGTACCTCTTAGGATAATTAGGAGCTATTAATCAGAGGTTGAGATTAAATCTCAAATGGTCTACACCGGGCAAGCCCCAGCTGAATGGTGTGGTGGATAGAAGGAATAAGACTCTTATGGTAATTATTAGATGGATGATGAATTATTTGGAATTACTTAATTCATTTTATGGATAAGCCCTAGAAACAGTAATTCATTTGAATGTTTGTCTGTTTGTGGGATATGCTATAAAAATGAAGGTGATTTATTTAGTCTAAAAGATTGAAGGGTGATTGTTAACACAAACACTAGATTTTTGGAAAGGGACTATGTAATAAATCACATACCCATTTATAAGTTGTCCTAAAGGATGTGAGAAGAAAACACAAAGTATTAGTACCAATTGTGCAAGAGGATATACCACAAGATAAACTGCAACGCATGTCACGTCTGATACACAATTGCATGTAATGCCTTGTCGTAGTGGGAGGGATGTTCGACAACCTGTTTGATACATGTTTTGAGAGAGTCGTAAGACTTAATCACTTGTAAACATGGATTGAACCCATGGATATGACGAAGCACTACAAGATCGAAATGTGATATCTTAGCTAGTGCAATAATGTTGAAATAGAATTGATGAATTCTAAATTAAATCTGGGAGCTTGTAAGACCACTAAATGGTGTAAAATCCATTGGAAGTGGTCATACAAAATAAAAGAGGATCATATGGTAAGGTGAAAACCTTGAAAGCAAAGCTTGTTGCGAAAAAGGTATACTCAGAAAGAAATGGTTCGATTATGAGATAACCTATTCGCCGGTAGCTATGCCTAAGTCGATCCAGACTCTTTTACCTGTTGCTACTCATATGGAATATGAGGGATATCAAATAGATGTCAAGACAACTTTCCTGATTGGAAGTCTTGAGGAAAACATCTATCTTAAGCAACCAGAGTGATTCATTGCAAAGAGCTAAGTGCATTTTGATATTAAGCTTAAAAGTGTCCATCAATGGACTAAAGCAAGCTTCAAAATTATAGAACATCCGTTTTGATGAAGAAATCCAGTGATATGGATTTTATCAATGCTCGGATATGTCTTGTGTATTGAAAAGAGTGACGAAAATATGGTGGTATTTCTTGTACTATACGTAGATAGTATCTTGCTCATTGGAGACAATGAAAGAGTATTGTCGGGCGTATGGGTGGGTATGGTTGATAAAGCGGTATGATATGAAGGACTTAAGAGGAGCAAAAATATCCTTTTGATCACGGTAATACAGATCACAAGAAAGGATGTTAGGCTTAGCTCAAGTTTAGCAAAATGATATGATCCTTACTTATTTTAGCATGTGAATTTATCTAAGTGAATGTGTCTTGTGACACAAAAGTAAATAAAGAAGATGAAAGCGGTTCCTTATGTTTCGGCAAATGAGGAAGCTAAATCTAAGGAATGTTATGCACGAGATTGGATAACTGTTTTGCCAAAGACATGAACAGTGGATATCAACGTAACCCGGAACAAGAATGATGAATTGTGGTAAGACATATATGAAGTGCCTGAGAAGGACTGGAAATTATATGTAGGTTTACAGGGCAGAATCACTGCTTCTTGTGGATTACGTAGATTCGTATTTTTTAGTCAGATTGGACGACAGTAAAACCACCTCAAGGTTATGTGTTTAATTTTAAGAAGTTGAGTCATAGTGTGGAGGAGTGTTATATAGAAATATATTTCAGACTCCGGATTCTATCATGGAAAGATGATAAATTGCAGCCTATGAGGCTGCCAAAGTATCTGTATGACTCTAGAAATTTCATGATGGACTTTGATATGATTCTAAGTTTGCCCAAGATTATCACAATTTATATTGATGATATTGGTGCAGTTGTAAACTTGAAGGAATCACAAGTCCATAAGGAAATTAAACACATGGAGCGCGAGTACCACCTGTTACGAGAAATCGTATGATGAGGGGAAGGTTGTTGTCACCTAGATTGCATCGGATGATAACCTAGTAAATCCATTTAAAAGGACCTTAAGGCGAGAGCTTTTGATGGTCGTGTAGTGGGAGTGGAAATCAGATGTATGGCAGAAGACAAGACAGCATAGTCTTTTAGTATAAGTGGGAGATTGTTGGATTGTATACTAAAAGTCTAGATTTTTGTATGAACAATGTTATAACAATTAATTTGAAATGAGAATCATATGATCAAATGATTGCATCTTATAATTTATTTATATGCACGATGAAATAGTCCAATTACTTTATACTGTAGATAATATGTTGTGCGACAACACGCGGAAGATCATATTGACGGTTTCCTTATAAAGTATAAACAGATGCTCACAACCGAGATAGACGGGGACTCTCTATCGGGATGGTTGTAGTGTGGTTTGGTATTAGTTTGTCTTGGCTATAGAATCACATTAGTGCACTTGTGTGTATTGAGCAGGACCGCTTGAGATCGTTCGACTTATACTGACTTATAGGAGAACTTGATCTCTGTTATTATGGAAGTTCGTGCTCTTAATCCCTATACAATAACCTCGACACGTAGGGCAGTATGTATTTCTTTGATTCATCAATGGGTGAGATTTACATATAATTAAATCAACAAACTCGATGAGTTGGGAAGTAGTGCTGTCTTTATGGTGTGCTGTTGATTGTAGAAGGAATCCGTGTCCGTCATAGGTTGATGATGTCCCCTTGAGGAGCTCATAAGGATTATCATGTAAACCCTGCAGGTGGAATTTATTCCGGCATGATAATGAGGTTGAGTGGTACTACTCTTGGATGAGATATTAATTAATTGAGTTGTCAGTAACTTAAATTAATTAATGGACATTGTATATCTTAAACATGGGGAGACTAACGGGCTCATAATAAGAAGGAGCCCAAAACGTAATTTTGGGAATGGAAAGGCAGTGCAGTAATAATATTTTAGTGGAATATATTATTATTATTGAACTTAAGTATAAGCTTTGGGCTAAGCTTGGATACTTAAGCCCAATGGAGGCCCAACTCAATTTCTCCTCCTGGTCCCTGCTGTAGCCCATGTATATAAGTCACCTCAACTTATCTGGAACCCTAATCTAATTCATTATTCACGTGTGATGTGGGTTAAGAGCAGTTTGAGGAGGTCTCGTAGATCGTAGCCCACACGACGTCGAGATCGGACTTGGGACATACGGCAGAAGATCAGAAGGTAGTTTGCTGCTGCTGTCCGTCATTTTACAAAATTGATATAAAATTGTACAGTACTCAGAATTTAATGATCAATATACTGACCGAAAGCCCTTGAAGAGAGGATCGTCTGAGCATAAAGATTATTCAATTCCAACATCAGACGAGGAAGTTATGGCCATTCTCGTGGGACTGCACAGTCTGCCAGCGTGAATCATCTTTCTTTAACATACCCTGTTGAACGGTAATCGTTTCTATGATTTATTGCTTCCGCTGATATTAGAAATGTATGGAACCCTAACGGGTCACGTTAACCAAATGATCCAAGCGCCAACACTCGGAACTTTCATCCTGCAGACTGTACTTCCTTTTAGAGACCACAGATTTGGCAACAATGGTTTTGGAACTATCCTTTTTAGACTGAGAGGCTTTAGGGGCTCTTTTGGAGGTGTTCTCCGGAGCACCCTAGGTTTTCCCTGAAAATATGCCAGCATCCCGCCTCTGGGAGGGAAGGTTGGAAAAGTCACGAATCTTTTAGCCTCGAGAGGCTGCACAGAAAGAGGCTGCCTAAGAAATCTTTTTCTTTCCTCTATTAAGGGCCGTCTGTTTGCGAGCAGAAGGAATAGTAGCATTACTCACGATATCCGGTAAGAGACATTTCTCTTCCCCTGATAAAATATATGAGGAGAAAGGGAGGCAAGAGTATAAAAATGCCATTACAAAAAATTTTAAAAATCGAAACAAAGGATACAACGATAGAAGAATTACATTGCATGGCTATGACCGAAGGAGTAAAACCAGCTTGAGAATGGACAGGTAATGGCGATCCTTCTCGGGAAGATTGCGAATACGATGGAAAGCGTCTTGAAATTTGGATGACAATTTCTCAAAAGCACACGACTCACTTACTGCATAAGATAAGAGGGAAGAGTTAGAAAGGGAAAAGGTGTAGAAAGGAACTGAAATACATACACGCACTAAGGTTGGTTTGAAGAAGAAACTCCTAGGAAACACGGTAGGGTTTTAAGGGTCCTAGAAATCAAAAGCACAAGGAGCCCTCCAAGGCCCACGAACCCAAACCCAGTAATCTTTCCACTTTTTGACTGAGCTAGGTAAATTGGCAACCAGGTTAGTGTGACGAGGCGCCAAATAGTAATATCCTTTCATCCTAGCATTCGGAGTGAGCCTATATAGGAAGTGAATCTCGGAGGTACTTAACAACTGATACCCCTTCAAATGGAAAAGAACTAAGACCCCCATTAAAGCAGCATAACCATTAGGAGCCAGCTGAGCAGGTGCAATACCCCAGAAATGGAGAACATCCCGTATATAGGGATGTAGAGGAAAGCGAAGGCCGAGCTCAAACTGCAACTCATAGGCCGCCACAACATTTGACGGGGCGAAACACATTCGAGCACCGGGAGAAGGAAGGAAGAATTCAATATCGTCTCCACATTAGAATTTACCGATGGTGATAATGGTATTTTTCTCTTGCTAAGAATCGTCAATAGTAGAAGGAAAATCCTCGGCAGAAAAGGGAACTCCATCTCCCCACATAGGAAGCTCATCGAGATGAGCCACCAATCCAGGAACGGCATCGACTATGTTGGCACAATGCCTTAAACTAAAATTTGACACAAAATCGGCAACCACCTGGTCAAAGGCTGACTTAGAAAGGGGATGAGAGCTCGAACCCCTTTCTTGTCAGGGAGAAGGAGACCTAGAGCTCCCGAGTGAAGAATCAGCAGTTTGTGAAGGGATTTTGAAAGGGAAGAGGAACCCTCGCAGTCCATATCCTTGAAATTATGAGAGGAGAGGAAATGGTATACAGAAGAAAAAAGAGAGAGAGAAAACCCTAAGCGATAATGACACGAAAAACTCAAAGACAATAGGATGAATAATTATGGGAAAGGAAGAAGATGAGGGGAGAAGAGTGATACCTGGATGAGAAGGGAGAGCATATAGTACAAGGGAAATCGCAACCGTCAGAGGAAAGATGGAAGAGGAAAAGTTGAAGGAAGAGAAAGGGGAGAAGAAAGCAAACTAACAGAATTTTCGAATTTTGAAATTTGAATGAAAACACCAAATACCGGAGATACCCCCAACCTTGCAGAAATATCTCGCGCGGTATTTAGGGGACGAAAAGAACATGGGACCAAGATAAGAAACTGAAATGGAAGAAACAGAAACCACAGAAACTGAAGCATGAGGGATATAACTTACAAAAATACAGGTCGACCCTAGATTATCTCAAACCATAAGATTATATCACTACAAAAACAGCTGGATTACCAACGGATTTACAGATGGAAAGAAACTGTCAGTAATTACTGAGGGATTACCGACGGATTACCAACGTTTTATTAATTTCATATGATTTTTTTTAAAAAGCATTAATAGAAATTTCTGAATGTTCTTGCGATGGATTATTGACGGATTTAGTGATGGATATTTTTTTCGTCGCTAATTCTGTTGCTATTTTAGAGGGATTACATCCCAGAGAATTACTGACGACAAGTTTTCGTCGTTAATTCTATAAAATTTTATTTAAAAATTAAATAATTTCAGTATTTAATTTACCGACGGATATATTCTATCGATAAATATAATTTTTTATTAAAAATAAAATAATTTTAATCTTTAATATACTGACCGATTTAATTCGTCGATAAATATATAAAATTATACTTTAAAATTAAATTATTTCAATCTTTAATTTACCGACGGATATTTTCCATCGATAAAAAAAATTAAAATATTTTTAGCATTAAATTGTTAATATCCAAGGAAAATATTCGTTGGTAAATATAATTTAATATATTTTTATTACTGACCAATTCAATTCGTCTTAAATTTAGTTAAATTTAGTGAAATTTTACTGGGAAATTTCCCGCTATTATGAAAATCTAATCTAAGAAAATGATTTTATATTTTAGTTTCGCCAGCACACATATTCATTTTGCCTACACATTCATTTTGCCTTACTCTTTCCCTTCCCCTCTTTCGACACTCCTCCTTAAATTTTTTTCATCAATCCTTCAATCAAGTCCTTCGCCTCTTTCAATGCTAGGTTTGTCAATTCCCTAACCACTTTAATCGTCGTGATTCTCGCATTTCTCGGCACGTCCTCGTCACCACGTTGAATTCCATTTTCTTCTCTACGGCTCCCGACGCATCTGCCGCCGTGCTTGGTGCTGCTACGGCCACCGCGGCGGGTGCAAAACGACGCAACTGAAATGTGAATCTTATCCTTGAGATACTCTACCAGCTTCTGAGCATACGCGAGGGTAAGGTTTGATATCTGGTCGCCGAGTTCGACGACTTTTTCAGGAGCGTCGACGGCGGCGAGGAGGCGGATCGTGGATGTGCGGCTTCGGATTAGGAGATCCTCACATCCAAGGGTGTCAATTGAGAACTTGAGAGCTCCATCCACCATTGAATCTACAGCTCCGTCCGCTGCCTCTAAGACCATCTCCTGTGCTTTGTTATTCTCATCTTCTTTGGCGTCCCTTTCTCTTTAGTTATCCAGATATATATTTTTCTTCCATCCATAATACCAATTTTCAATTTTCAATTTTCGACTTCATAAAACTATTTCTTCCAGCTTCTCCCTTTTGTAATCATGTTTCATGCATTTTTAATGAGCTAGGTTAAGATCCCTACTATTATTTAAGTTTATGTTGCTGAATTATTACCAAAAATGAGGGATTTATTGTGATTATTCCATTATTTACTCTTTGTAATTTCTGAGAAAAGATGAAGAAATGAGCTAGGGATTCCTCTTACCATGGGGAGTGAGGGAGAGCGCTATGGTTATATGAGAACTCCCTCCCCCTTCCCTCTAACCTCATTATATTTTGAAATTTCCAGGCATTTCATTGAACTTTAGTTGTAGAAATCTTGTGCGCTCTTGTGTCTTAATGTTTGGCTCTAGTAGGAATTGTCCTTGCATATGGATAAACAAGTAGTGGTATAATACATACAATCTTCCCCTATTTTGAATTTTCATACGATTTCTAAATAGTGTTCTGATTTGGCATTTATTTATTTTTCCCAACTTTCGATTTGTCTTAGTGTGCACAGTTCTTGATTACTACGTTTCTTATTATTTATAGTTTTTTATTTTTTTTATGTTAGAAGAAAAAGTATTTCTAATTTCTTTTTATCATTTTTTAATAAAGTTTTTCATTATAAATTTTCCCCCATCCATTCTCTCTCTCCCTATTCTCTGCGCACTTCAAATTTGAATTGGGATTGGGGTAGACAATGACAGTAGTGAAAATAGTATTTCCGATTTTGTGGTTTGTTATTTGATTAGCTTATTTGAATTTATGAATTTTGGTTAGTTGGTGCTTCAGTTTCTGCTACACATCCTCTTTGATAATGAAAGTTGTGTTTTACCTATTGTTTGTTCCACTTAAGAATTCTGATCATGTTGGTATTATCAAACAAAGTTATTTAGTTGGTTGGGTATTATATTGTTTCTTGATTTGTTTAGGTCGGAATAGTATCAAAAGCTAAGGATAAAGGCTTTTCAAATGGCTTAGGCTGCTGAGCTTGACCCGGTATGCTTCCATTATTAATTTGTTTGTTGTTTTGCAGTATATTAGTTTTATTTTATTATCACTATTTTGATGTGTTAATTGGCTTGAATGTTTCATTGCTAGAATGTGATTATATTCTATGATTCATCTAACTGAAATATGAACATATAGCCTGAACTTTTATATATCCATAAGTTATTAATTATGAGGATCTAGCACCATTGTTCCCTGATGAGATAATTAAACAAGAGGGGAGTAGTGAAAGGTTTATTGATATCCCAGAAGAAGTTATTGATGTTTATAGGCTATGGTTCCCTACCCTTTTGATCAGATTAGTTTGGCTTTATCATAGTGAATTTTTTATAACCTATAGGGAAATTTAAATGGAATCTGATGCTTGTTAGTTGTCTTCAGAGCCAAGAGGTTGTAGAAACTACTTGATACACCTGCAAGAATCTATTACAAGTATGAACGGATTAGCTCGACTGGATCGCATAAGCTGAACACGGTTGTGCCTCAGGCTTGGTATAATGTACAGCAAGGCGTGAAGAATGTAGTACAGAGACTAGTGTTGCACAATGGAGGAGTTCGTTGGCTTTCGCATTGTAGCTTATTTGGTCTTAACTGTGAAGTAATTAGCTTTTCTGTCTCATGTTTCTTTAATTGATGTGAAGTTAGTTATAGAGTGTGTTTTGACAATGTAGTGGTTGGTTGGTGTTTGATGGGTTGGTGTTCATGGATGTAGGTGTGGCAAGTTCGTGCATCTTACGATCAGAAACCAACATTAAATTTATGAAGAAGTTAGGCGGGGCATGGCCCATGTTGTCATCTGCAGGGTTTGATCTGCTGGAAGGTCTTCAAGCTCAGAATGAATGTATGAGAATTACAGCCAAAGACGCACTCTCACATGCTTGGTTCAAAGAATATTCATGAACGAGGATTGATTAATTTGCAGATACGAGTACTTTTAATCAAGTTCCGCTATTTCCTTTTACTTATTCTGCTGTGGTGATATTTGGGCATAACATTAATGCCTTTATATCAGGTGTAATAGTAGTAGTATTTCTAATTTCATGATTGACTACTAATTAGGTTTGATTTCCAAAATTTATTACACATTTACTTCATTCTATCCATATACTGCAGTATTCTCTTAAAATTAATTAATTCTGCATAATTCTTTTTTCACATATATTAATATTAAATTTTCAAATATAATAATAAAAATATATATAAGTTAACGATGTTAAATAAAAAAATCATATAGAAATACCGATGGATTTTTCCGTCGGTAATATATTTTTTTTATGACGGAAGATCCGTCGGTAATTAGCAATGGGAAATTCCGTCGGTAAAATCGTCATTAATTAATGATATCTGACGAACTGGCATTGCATGATTACCGATGGATAATTTATTTACCGATGCTCAAAATTCATCAGTAATTACCGACCA
Organism: Pogostemon cablin; assembly: GCA_023678885.1. NCBI lineage: Eukaryota > Viridiplantae > Streptophyta > Magnoliopsida > Lamiales > Lamiaceae > Pogostemon > Pogostemon cablin. The sequence goes on along the minus strand of CM043008.1, from coordinate 7,258,045 downwards.
TGAATATAGCAACAACACTATTTTTGTCGGTAATCTGTCGGTAAATTATTTACCGACGGATTTTTCCTATTATTGCGACGGAAATTTCTGTCGGTAATCTAACAGTTTCTTATCAGTTTCTTATCCCCCATGCTAGATGGGCCGGAAACCCAACTACTGATATACTACAGGGAAGAGGCCCAACTAAACAGAGATCCAGAAACAAGAATGGACGGTAAGACCACGGGGCGAGGGCGGCCTAAGAAGAAGATCCATAGTAGAAAGACACTTAGGAGAAGGATCAGGACAAAAGCCCAAAAGACAAGTCCATCATCAGATGGCCAAGGACCCCTAGAAGACGAGGTCAAGAAAGGGCTAAAGAGCAGGAAGCCCACTAAAAGAATAGAGGGCCAAGACCCCTTGGCAGAACACCCCTGCTCCGAAGCCGAGGGAGACATCCAGGGGCTTGGATGAACAACAAAGCCTCAGAAACCGACCCATCCGACGACTGGGAGGGTTAACAGTGTTGACGTTCGATCATTTGGTTAATGTGAACCGTTAGGGTTCCATACGTTTCTAAATCAGCGGAAGTAAGAAAATATATAAACGTATTACCTTTCACTAGGGTATGTTGAAGAAGATGAATTCTCACCGGCAGCCTGCGCAGCCTCACCGTTTTGGGCATAACTCTCACATCCAATCTCTGAGTTGAGTGATCTATGTACCAAAACGACCCTCTCTTCAGTGGCTTTCCAAAATTGTATCACACGTATAATTTGAATTTCTACACTATTTTAGAAAAATCGTGGAAGTTGACAAACACCAGCAGTAAAAAACCTTTTTATCTTTTGCTAGATTTCCAAATCCAATCTCGACGTCGTGTGGGCGACGATCTTTGAGATCTTCTCAATCTGCTATTCCCTCACCCTCCTCACAATGTTAGGTGTGATTAATCAGTTAGATTAGGGTTTTCGAACAGTTGAGATGACTTATATATGGGCTACAGCAGGGACCAGGAGGAAAAATTAAAGTTGGGTCACAATTGGACTTAAGTATCCAAGCTTAACCCAAAGTTTATACTTAAGTACAATAATAATAATATATACCACTAAAATATTAATACTGCACTACCGTCCTAATTTCATATTTACGTTATGGGCTCCTTCTTATTATGAGCTCATTAGTCTCTCCATGTTTAAGATATACAATGTCCATTAATTAATTAAGTTACTGACAACTCCATTAATTAATATCTATCTAAGAGTAGTACCACTCAACCTCATTATTATACCGAAATAAATCTACCTGCAGGGTTTACATGATAATCCTTACGAGCTCCTCAAGGGGACATCATCAACCTATTTCGGACACGGATTCCTTCTACAATGAATAGCACACAATAGAGACAGCACTATTTCCCAACTCACCGAGTTTGTTGATTTAATAACATGTAAATCTCACCCATTGATGAATCAAAGAAATACATATTGCTTTATGTGTCGAGATTATTGTATAGGGATTAAGAGCACGAACATCTATAATAACAGAGATCAAATTCTTCTATAAGTCAGTATAAGTCGAACGATCTCAAAAAGTCCTGCTCAATACACAAAAAACATGCTAATGTGATTCTATAGTCAAGACAAACTAATGCCAAAATAACACTACAACCATCCCGATAGAAAGTCCCCATCTATCTCTATTGTAAGCATATGTTTATCTTTATAAGGAAACCGATAATATGATCTTTCGTATGTTTTCGCACAACATATTATCTATAGTATAAAGTAATGGACTATTGCATCGACACATAAATAAATTATAAGACGCAATCATTTGATCATATGATTCTCATTTCAAATAAATTATTACAACATTGTTCATACTAAAGCTAGACTTTTAGTATACAATCCAACAATCTCCCACTTATACTAAAAGACTATGATGTCATATCTTCCGCCATACATCTGATTCTCACTCCCACTACATGACCATTAAAAGCTCTCGCCTTAAGGCCCTTGTAAATGGATTTACTAGGTCATCATCCGATATAATCTTGGCGACAACAACCTTCCCCTCATTATACGATTTCTCGTATCAGGTGGTACTCGTGCTCCATGTGCTTAATTGTCTTATGGGCTTGTGATTCCTTCAAGTTTGCAACTGCACCATTATTATCAAAATAAATTGTGATAACCTTGGGTTAACTTAGAAATACTTCAAAGTCCATCATGAAGTTTCTAGAGTCATATAGATACTTTGGTTGCCCCATAGGCTCCAATTTATCATCTTTCCATGATGGAGTCTGAAATATATTCTATATAACACTCCTCCACATTATGGCTCTACTTCCTAAAATTAAACACATAACCTTCGAGGTGGATTTACTGCTTTCCCTATCTGATATGAAAAATCCAAATCTATGCAACTCGCAAGAAGCAGTGAATCTGTCTGGTAAGTCCACATATAATTTCTAGTCCTTTTCAGGTACTTCAAAATTATGTGTTACCACAGTTCAACATTCTTATTTCGGTTTACCTTTGATACCCACTGTCTATGCGTTCAGCAAAACAGATATCCATTCTCGTGCATAGCATTCCTTAGATTAAGCTCTCTTATTCGCCGAAGCATAAGGAATCGCTTTCATCACCTTTATCTTCTATTATGTCTCAAGATATATTTCCTTAGATAAAGTTACATGCTAAACGAGTAGAGATAATTGCAAGAATGTTTCTTGTTTATCTAAAGTCCTTCATGTCACACTGCCTTATTAACCATACCCCATATGCCCGACAATACTCTTTCATTGTCTCCAATGAGCAAGATACTATCTACGTATAGTACAAGGAATACCACCACATTTCCGTCACTCTTTTCAATACACAAGCCCTATCCGAACATTGATTAAATCCATGTCACTGAATTTACCTCATCAAAAACGGATGTTTTATGATCTTGTAGCTTGCTTTAGTCCATCAATGGATACTTTTAAGCTTACTATCAAAATGCTCTTAACCCTTTGCAATGAATCACTCTGGTTGCTTAACATCAAGACTTCCAATCAGGAAAGCTATCTTGACATCTATTTGCTATCCCTCATATTCCATATGAGTAGCAACAAAAAGAATTTGGATCAATATAGGCATAGCTACCGGCGAACATGTTTTCTCATAATCAAACCTTTTCTTTCTTATTATACCTTTTCGCAATAAGCTTTGCTTCCAAGGTTTTCACCTTACCGTATGATCCTCTTTTATTTTGTATGACTACTTTCAATGACTTTTACACCATTTGGTGATTCTACAAAAAATTATGTCTTGATATGAATATTATCTTCACTGTATGTAACATCCTATTATTTTCACCACTGGATTCAATACGTACATGACCACCACCACTCTCCGGCCATCCTTCACTATAACATCTTCTTTCGATTTCACCTTTTCTAGTGTTCGGACTAAAAACCCTGAGGTTACAAGTGATATTAAAATCAAACTCAATGCAAAAGCATTCATCATGTCTCTCTCTCGTGTTAGAAAATGGATCTGGATATTTTTTATTTTAAATTGGTAGGGCTGGACAAGTATTGGCATGTAAATTTGCAGAACATCAACCGTAAGTTTAAGTAATTAAAATTTAAAAGTGAAACGCCATTGAGAAGACCACAATCTCATATAATAAATGAATATACAGACCAAACAGCGTAGATTGAACTGTACAAATACCAGTTTAACCAGTATCACAATTTTTTTCATGTTTGTGGCGCAAAGAAGAGTAAAAAATGGGAACGAAAGAAAAAAAAATGCAAACCCAATTTTTTTGTCTAATGAAACTCAAACTTCTTGTTCATAGTCAATAAAGCAAATTTCACTTGCAAACCAATTTTTCACCATTAGTCACAAACTTAGTAGCCATTACTAACCAATGTCCAGGACTGTCGTATGGACCACGTGCAACCTCAGTCGCATCAACATATTTAAGCAGCTTTGTAAAGCGAACAGGAACAGGAGGACCCTCCGAGTATACACCATAGTTCAAATTTTCCGGGCGCTGCTTTGAGGCATCAGCTACTGTTTGTTGGGTAAAGGTGAAAGTTGTGCTCAGATTTGTGAGGAAACTTGACTTTCTAGAAGACTCAGGGATGATGCCCATTCTGTCTTTCTGATTGTACAGTTGGGAATGAGAGTGAATAGGAGATGTAAATGAATTACTTTTCTTGGCCATTTTCCCTTGATGACAAGATGTACCCCAGTCACAATGTATACACCCGTTGATGCTCCTTCCAACTAGGAAGGATCGTGCCTTACCACTGATGAACATACTTTTGAATATTTTTTCCACCTAATTGGTTCTAAGAACTGATCAGAAGATTCGTAATCATCAAAGCCTCTCCAACGTGTTTGGATCATACTTGGATTTGATGGGATCAGTGTCATAATATTTGGAAGATTTGACATATGTTGTATGTGTACAGCCAATCGATTACTTTTCTTCCCTTCCAAATAGAGTCGGAGACCAATAACTAGTTTTTGATCACTTGTAACCTACAATTGTCACGGATGGAAGATTTCATTGAACATTTGGATTCATATATGTAAATAATAGAGAGAGTATCCTGGAAATTGTTTGCGTATCAAAATTTCTTCACCAATAAGACTGAGTATGAACAAGGTTTAACTGCTGAACACAAATTTAGTTGAGGAAAATCAGCAAGTCCCATAGAATGACCCAAAATTCTTGTAAAATTGAATAATGCATGGGAATTTATTTGATATAATTAGGAAAAAGAAAACCATAATCATTAAATCACACTGTAATAAGAAGGAAGAAGTGGCTACCATGAAATGTATGTTACTAGCAACATACAATTCAGTTCCAAACTAAGTTTTAGTTGGATCAATAGATTCTGCATGCCTGAGAAGAACTGACATAAATTTTGGACCCAAGAAGATAAACTGCAATGATGGGAAAGATACCTTCTTCCTTTGGTGTCTAAGGGGCAATTCACAGAACATAAGGGCCCATTGACTCGGAACTTGAAATTCCAAGAAATACGATAAATCCTCTAATGCTGGTTTGTCTAACAATAAAAAATAATTTAAGTTAGTTACATAATAAAAGAAAGATGGTAAGACAACAAACATAAACACATGGTTAGCCCAACTGATCTTATAGACAGATCATGGTTGAAAACAGAAAAAAATTACTCTGGGACTCTGGCTTGGGATCCCTTATTCCAAATTGGTATTTCATCTCGTATTCCACTTTTAAATTGAATCACAGGTGTCACTATTACTTTCTATATTAACATCACATGCCCCAAGGGTTTAATAGTCATTTGTAGGGTAAAGTTTTTTATGTTATGTAATACCAATGGAATATGAAATATTGAACAGAGGATCCAAGTCCGATACTCTGGCCATGGAATCAGAACTTACACGTAGGTACAAGTTGATGGCATGACTAAGATAGCCACTCCCTAGAATGTCATTCAGTAGAGAAGTAATAGGTACAAATTTAAATAGTATGGGTTCAGGATTAGCGGCCATAGTCTGGAGCCACCTGGAATGACTTTGAGCAAACACATCGCCTCCTCTTTTTAACCAAATAAGAGTGAGTCCCTATACAAATTACAGCTGAATCAGACACCTGAATATTTAGCAGTATGTATTAAGATTGAGGGATCGTAAACTTACATCCTTGCTTAAAGTTTCTGTGATGCTGGTAAACAACATTGTATCTGATAGAGTCAATAAAAGAGATTTCCTCAATCAAAGTCAGGGCGGTCATTACTCCAATTAGCAAATAAGGGGGAATTGATTGGGGGCAAGAAATTAGGAGCAGAATATTATTAATAGGATAATAAACAGGTAAAAAGGTTGTCGAGTGAGTAAAATCCTTTTGGAGGTAGCTTCGGCTGACGGGAATTTCCCGGTGTTTTCTACATTTTTATTAATAAAATCTTTCAATCCTTTTACAAAAATTCTTGTTGCTCTTAACTCTATCAAATTGGTCCGACCTGCCGGATGCCCCAAACACGTATGGAGGCCCATGTGGATATGATGGAGAAGTGCTTCGAATGGATCTCTGAAACGATTGCCCTTCAATAAAAGCAGCTGGACAATCAACAAAAGAAGTTGGAGAAATTGGACAAGATTGAGGAGATGTTGTCCTCATTGCTCAAGGGGAAAGGAGTTGACGAAGACAAAGGAGATGCACAATCTGCACAAACTGGATGTATCACCACGGAGTGCGTAGCCGTAGAACAGACCCCCGAAATGTGTACAACCATTAAAGAATTTCAACTCGGAGCCAAAAGAGTTGAGCTTCCAAGCTTCAATAGATACGATCCCGTTGCATGAATCACGAGGGCAGAACCCGAGAGGAAGTGAAGTTATAATTGGCTCTCATGAGTATGGAAGGTACGTCTTTACATTGGGTCCGCTAGTTAATTGATCGCAATCCAAACATTACTTGGAGTCAATTAACTACGAATTGATGAGAAGATATGAGGGAAATCCTTTGGTCAACCCATTTGAAGCTCTAGCATCCACCAAACAGACGAACAGTATGGATGAGTACATCGACGAGTTTGCATCTCGAATGACCCTTATCCCACGAATCACAGAGTCAGGGAGATCGAGTTTGAAGTGGGGCTCACTACACGCAGCCCTAATAAAGGAGGAAGATGAGAAATTAGGTTAAGCCTAAATAGGTTAACTTATAGTAAACCCATGGCCTAAGTGGAGAATAATAAGGCCCAAATAGTTTTAGAAAATTGGGAAAGCCCAAAAACATGGCCCAAAGCTCCTGAAATTCATCATATCAACCCAGAAGCTGGTAAGCCTCACCACCAAAATTTCAGAAACCGAGGTGTCAAACAGGTGTCGCACAAGGAGTTCTTGGACCTTAGAGCTCAAGGTTTATGCTTCAAATGTAAGGAACCATACCATTTGCTTCACAATTGCTCACAAAGATCGCTACGAGTCCTCATCGCTGGTGAAGAAGAAAGTGACAATGAGGTGGAAGCCTTGAGGATAGATGAAATAGATTTTGGATGATAATTTCCAGAATTTTGCCTTAAGGACAAGGCTGTTTCAAACAGGGGAGTAATTGATAGAGTCAATAAAAGAGATTTCCTCAATCAAAGCCAGGGCGGTCATTACTCCAATTAGCAAAATAAGGGGAATTGATTGGGGGCAAAAAATTTGGAGCAAAATATTATTAATAGGAGAATAAACAGGTAGAAAGGTTGTCGAGTGAGTAAAATCCTTTTAGAGGCAGCTTCGGTTGACGGGAATTGCCCCTGTGTTTTCTATATTTTTATTAATAAAATCTTTCAATCCTTTTACAAAAGTTCTTGTTGTTCTTAACTCTATCAGTATTAGCCTGTAGCATTCGACTAAATACCTCTGGCACCTGCACATATCAACAAAATATAATAACTGATTAATATTAACACCAACTAAAGCATGAACCAGCCCTTATGAACTAAATATGATAATATATATATATATACCTTCTTCTTGTTATTGTTGTTCTCTCCAAGATAGGACTATTAATATCATAGAACAGGCAATCCCCAAGTTCTTCTAAATATCCCTTAGAGTTCAGCTGGTGGAATTGGAGATGATGGCCTCTGTTTAACACAAAGCAGATTCTGACCTCCAATTGTCATTCCCACAACTATATGTGTTCCATACGTCTAGATAAATCTGGTTGTTATAAACAATTTAGCATCAATAAATTTTAAATAACATTAAGTGCAAGAATATTTTCAGACAAAAACTGAAGTTCATCACCCAATAGATTGATATCCAACCTTTTAGAACTCACATGGCTAATATGATCCATGTCCATGAAATACTATCATATGCAAGGTACTTAATAAAAACACAAGTAATCTGCATTGACAAATCTCACATAATATAAGTTGTTAATATTTTGCTTAGCAAGTAAATTTTATATTAACCCAGCAAGATAGTGTTGATTATTATATTGGAGATTCATGTGTTAAAGATAAAATTTCACATAATTTCACTCAAGTTATCACAATGATCCTAAAGTACATCGGTAAATTACACAATTAGGAGACTGGAAGATTGAAAATTGCCACCTTTTGGCCATTACACCCTCAAATGACTAATATATTCTTATGCTACAACCAAACAAATGCCACTGGCCTAGATGTGGTCATGAGCATTTAAGTAAGTTATCCAACACTCCAACAATCCCACATGAGTAGTGATATAGAGCTTAGTTGTCCATGACTGCTAGAGTGGAGTGCTGGAGTTGTGGATACAATGCTTGAATGGTCATAACCTCTCCCAAAACACTCTTGTCAAATGTTGGAGTCGTAGATATAGTGCTTAAATGCAAACAACTAGTGGAACTAGTTGTGTTGGAAGGAAGGTATAATGATCATTTCATTCGGAAGAGTGACTTTTTTATAAGGAGATTGGTACATTTGTCAAAAATGGCAATTTTCAAGTTTGCCCTTAAGAGATTGCGGAGACCTTGTAGACTATAAAATAAGATGCAATTGGGTAAACAAATATTGAGAACCAGATTTATAGACTTGCAAAATGGCCAGCACTCAGAATCTCAGATTCAAATTGTTTCCCAGCTCAAGCTGCCACCACGAAAACTCATTCAGTTCTAAGCTATTAACCACGCCACCCTCCTCATATTATTTTCCCTCCCTAACTCCACATCAAATCTCACAAGAAATATGTATATGGACTGGAGGGAGGGAGTTGTCGAGGTGAGTTCAACAGAGTATTATGACAGATTTGATAGGTTAAGCTTAAACAGACAATAAAGAACATATGAAATTTATAGGGGACTACTCTAAATTGCGAATTGTGTACTCCTAACTGGTTAGAAAGCAATATGTTTATATTGAGTTCATGGAAGGGATGTGAGTTTGGAAAGGTTATTATGGCAAGGCATGATAATTTTATTATTCAAGACAGTTACAACAGAAAATTATATTATAGGCCCATATAAGGGACTAGATTACAACTAAATTTTCTTATCATCAAGGTAATGAACTGGTACCTTAATCTGCATTTCATCAAACTGTGGTAAAAATGAATGGATTGTTAGATGTGCTAAAGGTTGTGAGAGAATTTTAGTGTTACTAGCTAGTCTTAATGATAAAATTTTTGTAGAGAGAATGTACGTATTTAACACACTACGGTGTTTGATGTTGGATTGTGAATATTTTCTTTACATAAAATAAAATAGTAGAGAGCAAGATTAACACACCGACTATCAGTGATACTTCATTAATTTTATAGGTATTGCATGTAGTATTTAGTCTTGACAAGCGAATCCCACATAGTTGTGGTTTGCTCACTCCGATAATTTTATTTTCACTTTTCATATGACAGAGTTGACATGGAGAGATCAGAGGATGCATAATTAGAGGAATAATTTATATATATATATATATATATATATATATACATATATATATATATATCTGTTTTCCTTAAAAATAGTTTTTTTTTGTTTGCAAGAATATTTTACCCGAAAGTCTGGATTTAATGGATGCAATTTCAATTTGATATTAAAATGTTTAGCTCTTATTAATATAGTGTGCTTCCTTTATAGTAAAGTCTAAAGGGTGTTCACAAATTTAAATTTAGTCATGTTAAAACTAGATTTGAACTTGTTATGTTTTTTAATTTTGAGATGTGACATGCGTATGTGATGAGTTCTACTTAAACAATACGAAAAAATTAATTCATTGGATTAAATAATTAGAAAACTTCTAATTTGTCAAATTTTATTTTATCAATTGTACTTCTAAATTGGTCATGTATAGGAAAAAAAAGGGACATAATAGAATTGAAAACACCCAAAAAGGTAGTTATTTAAGAATTAACACTTAAAAATCTATTGAGTTGAATAAGATACACACATTTTACTTTTCATTTGCATTATTAAAATTGATTAAAAAAATAAACAAACAAACAAAGAATAAAAATAAAATAGGGATACTTACTATAAAGTACAAAATAGAATATGTATTTACTTTTAGGTATAAATCCAAAATGACAAAAACTTGTGTGCACCCGGGCGCACGGGGGCACACTCTGTGCGCCTTTAGAATTTTGTGTATTGTATACCCTTTAGTATAAAGATGTATACCCTTTATATTTTGAAGAAAAATAAAAATATTAATAAAAAGTGTATACTCTTTAGAACAAAATAGTGTACCCTTACTAATTAAAGTGTATACTTTTTAGAACAAAACAATGTACTCTTACCCATAATACTACATTTTAAAGGTGCATGATGTGGCCCCGGGTGCACGCAAGCCTCACTCATCCAAAATTTAATCACTATGAGATACAAAATTACAAAATATAATGTCCTTCTTGCCCTCAATTGCATACGTGTTTGCCAAAATTAAATTTATAAATCCCATAATTAGTGGGATTTGTTCTCTTATCCAAGCTATTTTTTAGGAAACAAAATATATTTTTAAAAAAATTATTTTGCTGCATAACAATTTAACGTATTTATCCTAAACTCATGGATTTATCCTAAACTTAATAGTATTAAACTATTAAATAATTAGAAAATGATAGTGTTTAAATGTATATTAATTATATCTGCACAATAAATATATAAATTTGCACAATACAAATTGTTGCACAATATATATTTATATTAGTGCACAACAATTGCATAATTTAATATCAAGTTATGATAAGTCATTTCTTATAAATCTGCGAATCATTATAATTAGATTTCTGCACAATACCTCTTATATTGTTGCACAATATATTTAAGAGTATAATTAGTTTGCTGCACGATAAGGTTATATTACAACACAATTAATGTATATTTTTGCACAATCTATTTTGGTACACTTCATCCCAATCTTCATGTCTAGTATCTTTATCACGTAGATGTGTGTTGGAATTTCTTTTTTATTTTTTAATTAATTTAAGGTGACATGGCGAATTGATTATTTTAAAGATAATTAATGATATAATAAAAAATGGTATAATATTATAAAAAAAGAAGATAATGAATATTTATATCTTTTTATAAGATTCAAGATAAGGTATATAATAGGAAGATTATTATTAATTTTTGTAGTTATTACTAATTTTATACGTACCTTGTATCTATGAGTAATATACTAATATAGCGTGTAGTTAAGAGTAAATATTCCAATAAAATAAGCATATATATCAATAATACATAATAAAATAATAAAATACAAGACATTAAACATAATTTTAAAATTTATTCTTCAAGTCTTAAATTGATATTTACGTCTTTCAAGTCCATATCCTATCTTTTATTCCCTAAAATTGGAAAAATATTTATATATTTGTAGCTAATGTAGTAAGCTTAGTACTAGGAACCACAAACAACTTAGAGCCAAACAATTGTGATTAACAATCAAGTATTAGAATCAATTTCATAAATTGCTTTCATTATTCAATCAACTAAAGAGAGAATTTAATTTGACTCAATGAGGTTGGGCAACCAGGAGTCTTAACTAATTAAATCAATTTCGCTTGGATATATGATGTTTATAAACCTATGAAGTTCAAGACATAAATAATGAAGCTCGTCAATGATCATCCCTTTTTTCACATAGGTTATGGATGAAAAAAACTTAACCTGAAAAATTATTATGTAAAACAGTCAAAACAATTAGCTCTTAATTATGAACAAATATAATTATGTTGAGTTCATATTTCTAAATGCTTTCATGCAAACGGCTTTGTGTGTTCATAATGTGAGGATTAACTTAAAAAATTACGAGGAAGGCAGGAAAAAAGATTCTAAACACAAAGATTTTAGAAGAAAAACAAAATCTGCAAATAGTATAGGATTAATTACTTTGAAACTTCAAGTGATACATAGTTTTATACAGGAACTTATTAATGAACCTTTAATTTTAGGAAATAGTAAAAAAAATCTCAACAAAAAATTACCTGGACAATAATCCTGGATCCCATCGCGACGGAACAGACTTCTTGACATGGTCATGAAGTTCTAATAGTGATGTTGTAAGGTGTAGATAGTAAAGTGAGATGAAATAGCCATCAAAGTCTAAATACTTGGCATTAGCAGCATCATTCAACCAGGATCCGCTTAAATCAAATATAGCATTAAGATATCCAGAAGGAACTTTCCCCTGTACTGATAATTTTTGATTAAGTAGCTCTGACATCTGCCAGAAATTACTTCAATTAGCAAGAAAGAATACATAGAACTATTAAGAAGAAGAAGAAGAGTAAAATAGACACCCAAATATATTAATCGAGGCTTTTTGTTAATTTTACCATTGCTTCTGCAAGAACACATGCCAATCTTTAATAGACCAATTTAGTTGAAAGAGGCAATGGTATTTATGTAAAAGTTTCATCCAGTTTCCATAATCTTTTAACCATTTAATAAATTATACATTCTCTGTTTCTTAGGAAGGCCTAGACTTGCATGTAGTTTCCTTTCGTGAATATAAAGATGCACTTCTAGATAGATATTAAACAAATTAATTCATAATATTGACTTCATGTCAGTTAATTATGAAACTAAAAATTAAATGATCCATTGACTAACAGAGGAGCGTGTTATATTTCAAAGATTGACCACTGGCGACAATCAACTATAACTTTAAGGTAAAAAAATTATGACAATTTCTTCTTCCTTGGACTGCATGATAACCGCTTTAGACAATCTGAAAGGGACATCCATGACCAACACCTGAAGTAAATCAGTAAGGAAATTTACTTAGATACTACAAGACCTGTTCCTACAGTTGATCCGTTGTACAATACGCAGTCTTGCTTGACATGTATTATTTTCTAGAGTTCTAACCATTAACAATCATCATTTTTGTTGTTAATGGATAAATAAATTTCATTTGTACTCTCTTTGAGTACATAGTTGTTACTTCAGGCACTAGGTTGATTGGAGCCTAAAACCCATAGCCTGTTCCCATGCTTGACATTGAATATTCCAAGCATTACTAAACTTTCATCTCTAAAGAACTCAATAGAAAATTTCAGAGCTTGTGTTACAAAGGATCTGTTAATCGATTCCTAGAGAAAAAAGAATACAAAGATTCATACCAGTGCTCTAATTTATGCTCAGCCTACAGTCACCATAATTCATTAAAATCTTACATTAACTCTACCAACTTAATCATTACTAAATGAAATTTATACCTACTCGTAAAAGAACCATTGAAATGGTCAAAAGAGCTAGCCACTTATCTGTCACAAAATGATCCAAGAACTCAAATTTTGACCTCTCATTCTCACACTTCCTTTGAATTCACACTTCCTTATATCAAATTATCAATCAAAGAACAAATGAGGTTATAGGGAATCAACCAAAGGTTTAAGTTGAACAATACCCATATCAACTAAACCTTAGTATTCAGAGAAGTTGTTATCCTTACCATGAGACAAACATCAATGAATAGATTATTTAATTTCTATTGACAGGTTAGTTTGCCATTAAAACATTTATAAGAACCTGTGTCGACTAACTTATATGGAATCAGACAATCAAAATCCAATACAATTCTAATTAGTAAAATAGGTAATCACAGATGATATTGTTTGCAAGTCACTCTATATGCCTAAATCAATTGCCGAAGCACTCAGTTGTGCTTATTTCATCCTATTTGAAGAAACCACAACCTTGCATAAACTAAGTAACATCTCACTACATGTCCCGTGAAATTCAATAAAACCAAGTGCATCGACAACAGTCCATGACGATTAAAAGTTGTAATGACCTCTTTAACTCATAAAGCACAAGGACCAATTCTTTTTCAATATTATATTCAAAGTTTAAGTAATCTAGATAATAGAATGACAACAAACACTTGGAATTTGGTGCTGCGAACCTAATGAAGATTTCAGATAAAAAGAAAACGATTAAAATTGATCGGACCTGATTGAATTGGAGCACATCTGACTTGAAGCGAATGTGATAGCCCTTATCGACATGTATGCATTCAGGCACATCGAGTACGGTGGCTCCACCTGGAACGATGACGTCCCGTATGCGTTGTTGGTTTAAAATAACTAACCTCCCACTTCCCCCATTGGGGCATCTTTTCACGGCTTTGAGCCTGAAATCACTGGCAAGGTCGAAACCACAGCCCAACGCCTCTGTAGCTCGTGCCTCAATAGGCTTACTGTTCTCCTGATCTTCTACCATGAGTATCGCTTGGAGAGGTCGAATAGTTGGTTTTGAGTAGCTTTAAGAGCGAGGAAGGCTCCAACAATGCTGAATTCTATAAGACGAATGAAAATTAGAAAGGGAAGTAAGCGATTGATATTTTAGACCGAAAATGTCGTTTGCCGACGCCGATGCGAGCTGGCTCGATTCACCAACTCCTTTCTCTCTCTATCTTTACGTCAACTTGTTTAAGCAACTTATTTGACGGTCTTCTTTCTAATTATCTAAATAGTCAAAATAGAACAGTCGTATCACATTTGATTATATCAACTTTTGTTTGCTCTTAAATGTCTTTTGCTATACATATATCTCGTTCACGTATATATATACTCCTCCTTTCCATTTCAATATTTACATTTTTTTATTTTAAGCGTCTCATTTCAATCTTTACATTTCTTTTTTTGTATATGGGGCCCACCTAAAATATTTAATCTATCATCATGGGATCCACATCCAACACTAAAATACTATAGTCATTAATCAACGTGTAAAAACAAAACGTAAGCATTAGAACGAAACGAGATGAATATATATATATATACTCCCTCCATCCAGTTTTAAGGTATCCATCCAGTTTTAAGGTATCCATTTACTTTTTGCACGTGGATTAAGGAATATTATGTCATGTAAAGTGGGTAGTTGTATTAGAGGAAAATGGTGGACCATATTGTGTACTTTTTTACTAAATAGGGAAAATGGATACCTTAGAAGCGGATGGATGGAGTATATCATTCCTTGAGAGAGATGGGTATGATGATCTCAACCCAAGTGGAGTCCGCGTGTTTTAGTAGCTTAGGCAAATCACGATCATCATCAGGTCGATTCTCTAAGAATGTTGTGTTCTTCATATTTTTCATGGAAAAAACTTGTGTGCGCCCGGGAACACGGAAGCACACTCCGTGTACCTTTTAAATTTTATATTAAATTGTATATACCCTTTTGTATAAAGATGTGTACCCTTTAGAACAAAATGATGTACTCTTGAATAAAAATAAAAAAATATTAATGAAAAGTGTATACCCTTTAGAACAAAATGGTGTACTCTTATTAATTAAAGTGTATACTCCTTAGGACAAAATAATGTACTCTTATCCATAATATTAAATTCTAAAGGCGCACGCAAGCCTTACTTATAATAATTTTATTGTAATTATTTTATATTTAATCTGAAATTATAAAGTCTTATTATAATTATATTTTGAATAATAATTTTTTATTTTTACAGTTAGCGTGTTAGATAAAAAGTGATAACATTTTTAATAAAAAGTGACATGTGATAAAAAAAAATGATAATCTATCTTTGCAAAAAAAAATCGTAAAAGTGATATCTAATTAATAAAAATGATAATTAATGTTAATTGAATTATTTTATGAAGCTAATAAGACGGATAAAATGTGATAAATTTTTTAATTAAATTTATGCATAAAAAAAGGAATGTGATAACCATCCATTTAAACTATTTCATAAATAATTCATAATGTGAATAAAATGTGATAGTAATATTTTTAATAAAAAGTGATACCTAATAAAGAAAAATTTATAATCAATTCTATTAAACTATTTATATTGAAAGAATTTACATAAAAATAAGAAGTAATAATATTTTTAATAAAATGTTGTACATATTAAGGAAAACTGATAACCACTACTTAAATTATTTCACAAAGGATAAATTTATAATAAGACAAATATAAAGTGATATTATTTTTAACAAAAAGTGATACGTGATCAAGAAAAAATTATAATTAATTCTATTATACTATGACAATGAACAATTTGTATAAAGAATAAAAGTAATAAAATTTTTAATATAAAGTGTTGTATATAAGAATATGTAATAATCATTAGTTGAACTAATAAATAAATGAACAATTTTTAAAGGAGAAATATAGAGTGATAACCATTTTAATAAAAAGTGTTGCATAGTTATAGAAAAGTGATAATCATTAATTAAACTATTTTGTGTATGAACAATTTTTTGGACAAATAAAAAGTGATATCTTAAATCAATTAAATATATTTTTTTATTAAAATAATACATCAAGTTTGATTAACTTTAATTTTTATTCAAATTTATATTTTATATTTTTATTAACAAATTGAAATAAGAGAATTAATTAGCGTAACTAAAAAAATGGGTAGGTCTTGCGTGAGATCAATGAGATCATTTTATACTTTTTAAAATAGTTATCACTTTTTCTATAAAACGTTATCACTTTTACTATAAAATGTCATAACTTTTTAGAATAAGTTGTTCATAAAATAGCATTATCACTTTTTATTAATTGAGTATCACTTTTTATTATAAAAGTTATCACTTTTTGTCCGTCTCACGTAAGTCCATACGTTAAACAGTCTCACACAAGTCTTTTGCCAAAAAAATTAAATAAAAAATAACGAAAGAGTAAAGAAAATGAAAAAAAAGCATTAATCATAGATTAGCCATGTTACGAAGAGTCTGGATCTTATGTGTCATTTTGGTGTGACATTTCTTATGACACTCCGTTAGATGAGTGACACGTAAGAGAGAGAAGGAAAATTATACTCTAAGTCAACCAGTCAACCCTTAGGATAAGGGATTGGATTTATCCACCCCAACACGTGTCATTCCATAAGCAGATGTTACAGGAGATATCACACCAATGTGTCACAGAACATCCCGTGAACGTAACGGATCATGTGGTTAATTGAACAGCTAGTAATGTGCAATTTAAAAAATTGTAAAGGGTTAACTCGTAATCGCAACGACCTAATTGCAAGAGCAGAGCTCTACCAACTGAGCTATATCCCCCCGATCCAAGTGAGTGGAGCATGCATGAAGTAGTCATATGCTTCTTCTATTCTTTTTCTGGTGCAGCTGGGCCATCCTGGACTTGGACCAGAGACCTCACCCGGTCCTGGAGGATCGTCTCACATAATGGGATCCTTGAGACAGTTTCACACAAAACTCACCCTATATATATATACATATATATATACATATATATATATATATGATACACTCTTGTGAAACGAGTATTTTTTAGACAAATTGTGAGACAAGTTGACCCTATATAGATAAATTATACTCCCTCCATCTCACGTTAAGGTTTAAGTTTTTTATTTTGATTTGTCCCAAGTTAAGGTTCACATTTATTTTTTATCAAGTTGGACACACACAAAACAATTAATTATTTCATTTAGGAACCACACACAACAGTAATACAACTACCCACTTTACATTAAATATTATTTCTCTCACCTCACTAAACATTAAAATATTATATCTCTTAATTTTCATGCAAAAAGCAAACGTCAATGCGGGACGTAGGGAGTACTTATTAATATTTAAAATATGTTTGCACTGATCGTATTATAACACTTTAATATATATATATATATATATATATATATATATATATATATATATATATATATATATATATATATATATATATATATATATATAAATTCTTTATTGATCTTACATTAAAAGACATACTTTAACTCTGAATTAACATAATGTACCTATATAATGAGCATACTTTAACATTGGATCGATTTGTCCCACAACTCATCTATAAAATCCGATGATATATAGATAGTAATAGCAAAATACACGCATTTATGTAACTGAAAATTGTATTTACAAATGGGAGCTTAAATTGTATTTAAGCTGGTGGGGGAGCATTGAGGTCGATCTCTTTCAACTTGTGTAGCAAATTCAAACAAAAGAGGTAGTGGTTCTTTGTAAAGTAGACGTTGAAGATTATGATCAACTCTGGATTTCGAATAATTTTTTTGACAAGTTTTTTGACTTTCTACTCGAAGTAATCATTATACAGACATTGGTCACACCTAGAACAACCATATGAATTGGTGTTCAATTATGTTGGTATAGTGATAGGAAGGCTTGGGTAGTGAGAATTGATAAGGTTACAGGTGACTATGTATGGCCATTTATGTATTAGCTATTTATATTCAAAGGACACGATGTTTAGTCATTAGTGTGTTATTCTTTTTTAGTGACACATGTTTTGTGTACGTATAAATAAGTAGAGGTAGTTATGGTTGCATGTAGTGACAACACATGAAATGCAGCTGATTAATGCCTGCATGCAGCTGCCAACACATAAAATAATGTTTAATTCTTCTTGTGTAAATTGTGGGTGCTAGATATACAGAAACAACTAATACCTTTACTTCTTTAGTTTTTCTACTCCTTAAGAAGACAGATTACAGAGATCATGAACACCATATATACTTTAATTGCAGTAGAAATTAGCTAATGATAGTATTCATTAGTCCCTAATGTGTTAAATGTCCATACAATATTACTATTGAAGCATCTAGATCCAATTGTTGAATTATTTTAAGTTAAGGACAACACTTCAATAGTGCCTTTCAAAAACATATGAACTCACGTAACCAAAAATATTAATGCAATGCATAGTGAACAAAAATCTTGCAATTATTGAGATCACGAAGTAATATGATATCGAAATACAAGACTCAAGAGTGGCAACATACATTAATAAGTAAACACCTCTATATCAATTCGAATAAAATGATATAATATATAAACTCTTCTCAATGGTGACCTAATATGAATCTACAGATCTGAGTGTATTTATATTTTACTCATAATTATTCAAAATTGATTGTGCATTACTGGAGGTTTTGAAGAAATAGTAAGAGCCATTTTCAGGAAAACCAACAAAATATAAAAACATCTATACAGTATGGACAACCAAATTAAATTAGAAAATTCACGAATTCATATCAAAGAAAATACAACAAGCACAAATTTTCGAGGGAGATAAATAGTCAAAAAGATAAATTAAGTGTGAATAATTCCTCTAAAATTCACTACGTACGTGTAAGTAATTTAGAATCAACATTTCTTTATTTTCTTCTTCTTTCCTTAAAAAGTAAATCAACGATCTAATGGCAGCAACAACATCACCAATATCTGTATCCATGCTTTTCAATATCTGAATAGCAATTTTATTTGGTAATTTTCTTGGTGAGATTAGAGATGGTATTCAGCAGTATCCGCCCGAAAATCCCATTCTGGGTGTTGGAGTTCAATATAGAAGTTTTAGATGAATATATGACATCAAGACATGAGCAGGGAGAATTGCTGGTGAGGTTCTAAAAAAGGATACGACCACAACGTGGCACGGAGGTCCAGCAGCGCCGCTCTATTAGAAGCGATGTCGGGTGCGGAAGAGGGAAGAATGAGAACAACAGCAGCAATCCTCAACCTTATCAAGGCAAAAAGAGACATTCATGTAGTCAGCTAAGGAGCCCAATCACCGATGGTGATGATTAACTAGTCGACAAGAATAGACGGTCCTGTAGTTGGCTAAAAGAAACAGGGTTCCTGGAGTTGGACCAAATAAACACGTTGTAGGAGATGTAACGAAAGCAGGTACGGAGATAGGATTTTCGATAAGGGAGGCCTAATTAATTAGAATACCATGTTTAAATTTAAAAAAAATATATATAGCGCCTGCCATTTGCACATAATATTTAAAAACTTAAAAATAATGCTAAAACAAATAATTATAAATAATTTCATAACTAAATTAAATAATTCGATTACATCTTAACACGAGAATATAAAAAATTTAACATAGTTACAAAATTTCCCTCCTATTCTTCATATTTTGAAATCTAAGCATAATAGCTTCATTGCTAACATTTTGAAACACATCCTTTTCAATTTAAGATATTAGACAATCATTCATTAGTTTATCGCCCATCCGATTGCAAAGCAAACTCTTGATGATTTTCATTGTCGAAAAAGCTCTTTCCACTGTAGCAGTAACAACTGGTAAGATCAATGACAATTTAATTAACAGAAAAACCGATGGAAACACCATATGCTTTCTTGTGGTGACCATCTTCTAAGCAAGTTCTCCTATTCCATCTACTTCAGAGAAGTTCTCATCCAAACAGATATCAAAAATAAAGTTCTCAAGTTGACTATCAAGTTCGTATAAATCAACTATAGAAAAATCAGATGGATAAAATTCCGCTAGACGAAGAAGTTTTTTTTTATCAAACATAGCAAATGAGTCTCTAGGATCAAAACATGTCATACACAAAAGCAACTCGGTGTTCACTTCATCAAAAGGAGAATTTAGCTCTGATGTTTGCATGTCAATCACTGAATAAAATAATTCAACTTGGTAATGATGAAGATTGGTCACTTTTTCTGTTCTACGTCTTGATCTTCCTCGAGGTGCATAGAGATCTTCCATGTTTGGTAGAAGTATGTTGTGTTTGCTGCAAAAATCTAAAATCTCATTTAATAAAGTCTCCCAACCATCATCTCTCATTGCTTGTAAACGAGCTTTTGATGCTTTTACAAGATTCATTGCATTAACAATGTCTTGATCCTTTCTTTGCAGAATTTTGGATAGTTCATGTGTGATTCCCAAAATTTTTCTCATTAGATGTAAGACAAAGACAAACTCAAATTGATTCACAATCTCTAGCATATCATTAACATCAGCTCTTTGTGAATCATCATTGCAATTTTCCTCAACAAACTCAAGCACATCAACAACTGAAGAAAATAAATGCAACAAGTTTATAAGAGTACCATAATGGGAGCTCCAACGAGTATGTCCAGGTCATTTTAATGTCATTTCTTGATTCAATCCTCTTCCAGTCTTGATTTCATCATTTTCAATCCCTTCAATGATCTTTTTCATTTGTTTTTCTCGAAGAATATCTCTACGCTTACAAGAACCCCAACAGTATTACACAAACGTGTAACACTATTGTAAAAAGAACCAATACTTGTATGCTTTTTGGCAACAGAAACAAGTGTCAATTGGAGTTGATGAGCAAAGCAATGAATATAGTAAGCAGTAGAATTTTTCCTTTGTAGCAAACTTTTTAATCCATTAAATTTTCCTCTCATATTGCTAGCCCCATCATAACCTTAGCCCCTCAAACTAGAAATACTCAAGCCATGTGAGGAAAACAATGATTCAATACTTTTCTCAAGTGAAGCTGCAGTTGTATCACTAACATGGATAAGACCAAGGAAACGTTCAATAACCCATCCATTTGCATTCACATAACGTATAACAACTCCCATTTGCTCCTTTACTGATACATCCCGACACTTATCAACAAATATCGAGAACAAATCAATATCCAAATCCATAATGATAGCATTAGTTGTCTCAAATGCGGCTGCACTTATGATATCTCTTTGAATATCAAGAGATGTATGCTTGAGATTATCAGGAGCATTATACAACACAACCTTATTGATTTTTTCATTTCATGAGACAATAACTTTCAGAAGCTCGATAAAATTTCCTTAATTAAATGATTTATGGGATTCATCATTTCCTCGAAAAGCCAATCCTTGTGTAATGAGATAACGCAAACAAACAATTGTTGCATTCAATCTACAACGGTAATCGATCCTTGATTGTTTTGATACCTTAGAAAAAGACACTTCAATGTGTTGACTTTGATTCATCAAATCATTACAAGCCTTTCTACATGTGTCATGATCGCTATTATGACCCCTAATATGATCTTTCACTCCTTCTTTTTTACGCCAAGAATTAAACCTTTCAGATACAAAAGCATCATGCCCACTTTCACCACAACTCTTAGAGAATAGATAACACTATAAACAAAATACTGCATCCTTAGAAAAAGACACTTCAATGTGTTGACATTGATTCATCAAATCATTACAAGTCTTTCTACATGTGTCATGATCGCTATTATGACTCCTAATATAATCTGTCACTCTTTCTTTTTTACGCCAAGAATTAAACCCTTCAGATACAAAAGCATCATGCCCACTTTCACCACAACTCTTAGAGAATTAGTAACACTATAAACAAAACACTGCATCTTTTGCAATGCTATACTCCAACCTATCACTGAAAATGGAATCATCAAACCAAGATGAAACAAATTTGCATTTTCATTTTCCATCTAATGTTTTAGAAAAATTATGCTCACGCTGTTGACATGGACCTTTTAATAAGTAAGATCTACGTACCTGTTCAATTAAATTGGGTGGATAACTCCTTATATTAGGTCGTAGTCCTGGATCACTTGGAAGATTTTCCAAATCAATTTCAATATTATTATCATGACTTGATGATTGTAGGGAAACTTGAAGTTGAACAGCAGGAGCAGGGGCATGGACTGATGAAGATGATGTCTCCATAATATTTGTTGTCTTTTTATAATAACATTCCATGATCTATGGAAGAAAAAGTAAAATTTAAAGTATTAAGTATAATATATAAATCAAATAAAAATTATAGAACTATAAATACTCAAAACTTAGTTATAACTTGATATTAATTATATTTAAATCAAACCCTAAACTCAACACATAATTAATCTCTAAGTTCAAACTACTATTAACTATAATTTAATTCTAACCATAAAATCATAAATTGAGTAAAATACAAATCATATAATAATTCTCATTTACACTTAGGATCCAAGAAGTTTGATACTGATAAATAAAACAATTACATTTAAATTTAAAAAAAAGGTACTAGGGATTGATATTAGGGCACCAACCAAAATAAATTGGGGAAAGAATTTGTAAAATATTAATAGAATTTAAATTATTATAGAAGAATTTACTTTAGATTTTGAGACTTTGATGGAGGAGTTGTGAATGAAAATTAAAAAAAAAAAAAAAAAGAGATTGGAGCAGCCGAATGGTGAAGAGAGTGAGAGAGAGGTAGTGGTGTGATGCTGTGTCGTGAATTCTACAGACTGCAGAGAAATTCATATGGAGATAACTAGATAATATGTGTATTTTTTTAATTAAAAATATTGGGCCATAATATATATTTATTATAATTGGGCTAATTTATTATTGGTCATAATATATATTTTGTAATGGGTCAAATACAGTAAATATGTGTGGGCTATAATATATATATATATATATATATATATATATATATATATATATATATATATATATATATATATATATATATATATATATATATATATATATATATATATATATATATATACCCTTGATTTTTTTAAAAATTTGAGGGGGCCCAAGTGTCCCCCCGGCCCCAGTGTACCTCCGTCTATGAACGAGAGAGACTTGAGCATCTATTCGAAGGATTCGTCGGAGAGCTTCTCGCGCAATCTCTATTGAAGTTGGAAAACCCGTTTCATGTGACTGGAAATGACAAGGCAACATGGGGTTCATCAAACGCCTAATCTATGATCTTGCTGTCAATTCTCTCTGAGAAAAGGAAAGATGAGAGAGAGAAGGGATATGTGGATCTGTGGAAATTTTATGGAAATTAAAAAGAGTAATTAAGATCATTACTTTGTTGAGAATTTGATTTCGGCAAAGAAATCAAAATGCTAAAAATCAAGGAAAAATAAGTTTGTGATCTAGACTGTTAGATTGTTTAAACGTACTCAGATATGGGATCGAAATGACACTTGTGATAGTTATGGTGACACCGTTGTCAAAATACCTTTCTGATTGCTCTGGCGTTAGACGTCTGATATCTTGACCACCATCACCAACTCAGTTCCCTCTCCCAGTATCCGTTTAACACCACTAGATATAATTGTATTACAAAGGTATCATTGTTTTATTTTAAGAAAATAAGGGGTTCAACTAATTTAAATTAGAAATGTAAAAGGGTTTCAATGACCAGAAACAAGGTGAAGGACTAATTTGATCCTAGAAGGCAAAATGGAGGGCTTATATGACCCTTTGCCCGTTGAAGAAAAGTATCCAGCCCTATGCTAGTGTCTCTCTAATATTTTAATGTGTAGTGGTTAATTATATTAGGAGTGTGTGTTGGTCCCATGTAAACACATTAAATGTTTGTATGAGTCTCATGTACTTAAAAATTAAATGTGTCAACTTTGTCGGATGAAGGGAGTATAATTTTATTATTAAAATTAATCATAAAAAAATATTTTATTTGTATTCTTTTAAAAATCCATGACAACAAATACTTGGATAAACTGAGTCATATGTGAATCCTAATTTATCAATTAAGTTTTAATACATGAAAGATTACTCTTTGAGAGATGAATTATTATTCTTAAATAAAAATATTACTCTTCATAGTTTTTCACTCTGATAATTACTTTTTAACGGATGAAAAGTTACTCTTTTGAGAGATAAAATATTACTCTTTAAACTCCATTTTTTTATTTTTTTATTTAGTAGAATTTTATGAAGTAGTAATATTTTTTATAAGAGTAATAATTTTTTTCTTTTTTTGTAAAAACATAGTTTACGTGTGAATTGAGTTCACACCATACTCAGTCATTCACAATAAATGAAAACACCGTAATTTAAAATGAGTTCATTTGAATTCTAAGGACTTTTAAATTCTTACTCCAACTGTCCCCTTGAAACGTAGATGTTTGCTTTTTTACACGTGAATTAAGGAGTATAATAATTTAATGTATTTTGAGATGAGATATATAATATTTTAAAATATAGTGGGTAGTTTTATTAGTGTTGAGTGTGGGTAGTCACAACAATCTAAAAAAGGAAATGAGTATTTTATAGTGGGACGGACCAAAATAAAAAAATGGATATTTATCAAAGGGACGGAGGGAGTAAATTTCTTGGATTTCAAATGACTCAATTGAACACTACCTAAATTAAATTAAAACTTTGTTTAAACTAATTTTTTTCCTTAAGAAAAATATAATTATAAAGTAAAGAATTTAAGATTTTTTTTTTTATTTGGCTTAAAAATATCCTTTCGTTTCCTCAAAAGTATGTAATTTGTCATTTTTATGTTCATTCCACCCTCATCAATTTTCTTTTAAAACTAAAAGACCCATATGAACAACAGTTGCTCCAAATAGTTTTACAAAAGAAAAAGTCTCTTGTGAGACAGTAATTGTGTGAAATAGGTTTACTCGTTGTTGAAGTATGTTTCTTATATAGGTAAAGTATGTTAATTTGTAGTTAAAGTATATTTTTTTAATGTATGATAAATAATGAATTAAAGTACTCCCTCCGTCCCATTAAAACGTACGCGCTTCATTTGTAAAGGAAGCGCATACGTTTCAATGGGACGTAGGTAGTATATGTTTAACGTATTATAATATAATCCACTACAAACATACTTTAATTATCAATAAACATATTTGCTATAAAACAACTATACTTTAATAATAGATCAATCCAGTGGTGGCCCTGAGGAGGGGCGAGAAGGGCGACCGCCCTGAGCCCCAAAAATATAGGGTCCCAAAATTTATATATATATATATATATATATATATATATATATATATATATATATATATATATATATATATATATATATATATATATATATAATACTTGATAAAATTATATTTTAATAAAATACATATTTTATATTAGGTTATTAGAGTTTTCATAAAATTAGGTTCGTCAATCTATTGAACTTGAAAAGGGGCCTTATATTTAGATATTAAAAGGTATGAACCTGATTGTTAGAAAGGAAAAACGAAAAAAAAAAATCATAACATGCCTTGTTAGAAATAATTTTTTGGCTTTTTATGGAAGAAAAGAAAATGTTAATAAAGAAAATAATGAAAACTTTTTAATTAATAAATACTTCATCAGCCCCAAGCAAAGAGTGCATTTGTTTTTACACGTAGATTAAGGAGTATTATTATTTTATGTAAAGTGGGTAGATGTATTAGAGAGATGTGATGTATAATGGTGGCCATTGGTGGGCCCTTTTTGCTAAAAGAGGAAAATTGTGCAATTTGGATGGGACGTCCAATATAGTAAAATTGTACTATTTGAATGAGACGGAGGGAGGAGTATATAGAAAGCAACGAAGGTCTATTATTTTTGTTCGTCCAGAGCCTCGAAAATGTCAGGACCGACACTGGATCAATTTGTCTCACGACTCTCACCTATACCCATATCATAAGAGAGTATCATTTACAAAATAACAAATATAAAGTCCACTAAGTATAAATTTATTAAAGCAAACAACATATCTACACGAAACAATAATTTTCCGGATAAAAATGTAAATTGATACTTGTGGAGTGAATGTAGGGAGCAGTATAATCGCAAAGTCGTGATGAAAGGATAAGATTACTCGTCCAAAGTTAACTAATGATAAAATATAAATGTAAAAATGAAAAGCTGATAGAGCTAGTCACGGGAAGATCCTAATATTAGCATCATTTGTCATCATACTTGCTCAAGAAACACTTGGATCCTATCTCCCATTGTATCATTAAAATCGAGCAATTGCTTGCCTCCCTCTTCTAGAGATGCGTCATCCAATAACGCCTTGATATTTATACCCCCCAATGCTGAAATCACCACACTCATGTTCATTAATTCCAAGATAAATAATACTAATAGTAATTTAACTCCACTTGCCAAAAATTACCTGGAACTATATTCGTGATTCCTTCTAGAAAGCCAGCCTGCAATAAGGAATTAAAAAGAAAGAAAGATTCATATGAAAGATTGATCAGTTTCTAACTGCACCAGGGACTGTCAAAATTTGGATATTCATTATTTATAGCCAATAAGCACTCTCTTATCTGAAAGAAATACAAAACAATAAAGTCGCATCAAACAGTTGACAGTGTTCGGTTAACAACAGTTAATGGGTATTAAAAAGGTTGTTAAGATAAGGAAATTCACATATTAATTACATTTATGTAAGCTTAATTATCTTCCAAGTCAGTAAAAAAAAAGGGGTTCGATAGAATCCAACCTATGGGGGAGGAGGATGGGATACAATATCCCTTAAAATTAATGAAAAATTAAAAGAATTTTCATGCTTACACATTGTTGATCACATTTACAAACATTATTAAACCACAATTAACTTTTGTGAACCAAACACACTCTAAAACAAAGTTTAAATCCTTGAGTAAAAGATTAAAATAACACCTGTGAGTACACAAGACTCACCCATCTAATAAAAGGAAGATGACGGTAGGTTTTGATATTTTTCCAAGCACTTTAAAACAA
This sequence comes from Pogostemon cablin, assembly GCA_023678885.1. Taxonomy (NCBI): domain Eukaryota; kingdom Viridiplantae; phylum Streptophyta; class Magnoliopsida; order Lamiales; family Lamiaceae; genus Pogostemon; species Pogostemon cablin. The sequence goes on along the minus strand of CM043008.1, from coordinate 7,230,842 downwards.
AAGCTAGTAATCATAAGCTAAACTCAAGGCATTGAAATCAGTACTCAGGAGCCTGAATAGAAACAATTACTCCCATATAGTCGAGAGAGCCCTCAACAAGAGGTGGATAGGCTGCAACTATTGTGCCATTCTAGTCAGCATGATCAGACACTGTGGTCTAGTTTGTAGGATGCTGGAAAGAAAGCACTCCTTTTGGAGAAAGCAGAACACTCTTTTATCTCTCAAATGCTGAAGTATATCTCCTCCCAGGATAGGCCCACACTAAACTTCCACAAGATCAGTAAGAAGAATGCCGCCAGGAATCAGATCTACAAAGTTTTTAGTGCATCAGGACCTTCCACCTCTAATGATTCTATGGTCCAACAGTTTCTCCATTTATACACTAACCTCTTGGGATGAAACATCAGGTTATTGCAGAAATTGAGGACATATTCAGGAGCAACTCTGAGCCTTCAGCAGCAAGCATTCCTATCACCAGCAATAACCATACAGGAGATCAAGTTGGTTGAGTGACCTATTGATGCTAACAAAGACCCTGGTCCCAGATGGATGTACTTCTCATTTCTTCAAGACTGCTTGGAGCATAGTGGGAGAGCAGGTTCCTCAGGTTATCTCTGAATTCTTCAGAACAGGGAAACTTCTCAAACAGATCAACAAAACCTTCATCACACTGATCCCAAAGAAGAAGTTTGAACCCACTGTGATGGACTTCAAGCCAATCTCCTGTTGCAATACCTTTTATAAAATCATCTCCAAGGTCTAGCTGATTGCATCCCCGTAATAGTAGATCATAGTCACTTTGGTTTTGTGAAAGGGAGGATCATCAGGGATAGTATACTGCTTGCTCGGGAACTATTCAGAGGTTATGGATGGAAAGATAGCAATATAAGCCCAAGATTTGCACTTAAAGTGGATATAAAGAAAGCTTATGAAACTGTTAGTTGGAATTTCCTCTCATCACTTCTATCTAAGTTGTGATTCCCAAACATATTTGTCAAATGGATAATGCAATAATGCAATGTGTTACAACACCTAGCTTCTCTCCTCTCATTAATGGACACCTTGAAGGGTTCTTCAAAGCTAGAAGAGGATTTAGGCAGGGTGATCCCATGTCCTCGCCTTTTGTACTATGCATGGATTACTTCAGCTGAGTAATGAAAAATCAGATATCTGAGAAGATACATGTTCCACTCCAAATGGTGTGCTTGGTCTTTCTCACTTAGCATTTGCTGATGACTTACTTATCCTTGACCATGGTGATGCTAAAACAGTAGCTTCAGTAATGACCTGTATCAGAAAGTTTGAACAGACCTCAGCCTACAACTCAGAAATCTATCTCATCAGTCCTGCAATTTGAAGTTGAGTCCCTACCAATCAGATATCTTGGTATTACATTATCTAGCGCCGGGATTAATAAAGAGAAGTTTGAACCCCTAATCCAAAAGCTCACCACTAAGATAATCACCAGGTCCTCCAAATTCCTTTCATTTATTGGAGCTCATTAAAACTAATCTATATGGGGTTCTGAACTTTTGGCTTTCAGTGGTTAAAATACCAGTTGTTGTGGTTCAAAATGTGGAAAGAATCATATGGCCCTATCTCTGGGGATCAAAGTATAGCCTTGTGGCATGGAAAGACATTACTATTGCTAAAAATGAAGGAGGATTGAAAATCAAAGATATTACAGACAGGAATCAATCACTATCGTGCAAGTCCATGTGGATATACACTCAGAGCCAAATTCACTGTGGGTTAGATGGATTCATGGAGTATACTTAAGAAGATCAACATGTTTGGAGGTCAGTGGAGCATAAAAATCATCATACAAATGGAGATCACTCTTACAGGTCTATCTCATTATAGTTTTCTATTATACCTCATGATTGTGCTCAATTAGGAATTCACCTAATGCCCAGAAAGTAACTAATGCTATTATCACGTATTCTTCTTTGGGGAAAAACTTGTGTGCATCCTGGCACAACATTATTGTTCAGCTCATAGGATTTAAGCTTTCTATATACGTTTTAATATTTGAATGGATCAAATTCTTTGCATGGATCTGAGAACCAGGTACACAAGAGTGTTACTCTTCTTAAGAAGCAAATTGCTACAATGCATATCAGTATCTATGTCCGAACATGCATTAGCAATGGTTTTGTGAGCAATTCAATCTATAGTACAGGGCAGAATCTGCAAACATACAACGTTTATAGTTTGAAACTTTGAAAGAAGAATTTTCTTTCAGTAAGGAACAAATAGGACGAACTGCATAAACTTGATCCATCACACATTCCTCAAAATTTAATCCTATCATTTTTGGTAGCTTAAAAAGCTAATCATGCCCAAAAATTTCTCGCCAGGAGATCTTTTTGGAGTCTTGGACGAAATTTAGTACATCAAAATTCATAGACAATTCCATGTTTGGGATTTGAAACCAATTTTCTATATCTGAATACATCTCTCACAATAAAATACCTCGCAGCCTTTTCATTACTCACCTATTTATCATTTTACAGTCAATACAATGACATACTCAACAACAAAATCAGCTCTCTTTCCAAAACTCCAAAACAAACACGTAATATAAATAGTAACAAGATTTCCAAATTTCAACATTTTGAAAACCCTCTAGATCCCAAAACAAGCGTAGCCATAAAGTTGAATTTGGATTGAAAATTTTAATTTGAGAGAATACAAGGATGGAAAATGTATTAATTAAAGGGGTTTTTGCATTCATTAAATATCTCAAAGACAACTAATTTTCTATAGAATGTACTCATTCTAACAACCAAAATGCATTCTTAAAAGTTTAAATTTTAACCTCTAATCCTTCAATCCATGCTTCATATTTTCATATATTGTGCAACAGAACATAAGACTAAATGTTCCAAGTTATCTGCTTCTTATAGCTCATTCTCTAGAAATTTAAAAATCAAGATAGCTGTTGATAATCCACCTTCATCTTTTTAAGAACACAAAGCTAACTTATTATTTTACAGATGTTTTACACATCAATTAGAAAATTAGCCAAAGACTCACTGCTACGTTTCTCAATATTATTGCATATTTTAAGATTTGAACCCATCCAGAGAGATGCTAAGCAATGCAAAGGATTACAGTGGGCAGTACTACCTTAAGAGAGTCTTTTACTCAAAAGGCTAACAGCAATATAGGTTTTCACTTTGGCATCTAGATTAGGTCATCCAGATTTTCAGTACATGAGATAAAGGTGCACTGATTTATATCATAATAAGAACCAGCTTTCTGTTCTGTTTGTTGATTTGCAAACATCATTGTGCATTATTTTAAATACAACGATATAAGCAATAACTTAACTGTCTAAACTTCCCTGTACTAACATTTTCTTATTCTTAGAATGCTCAAGTTGAACAAGTATTAAAATTTAAAAACTTATGTAGAATTGTTGATACACACAGAATTATATATTGGGGAGTAGCAATGTCAAAGGTAGGGTCTGATTCTGATAAACCTCATTTTCCCAAATTCTAACCAATTGTTTCATATTCAATCAATCTCATATTTTAACAAACATGTCACATTCAAATCGATTATGATTACTATCCATTTATTTTATATTCTCTCTACTATTAATCATCTTACAAAAAATTTATAAGAAGATTATTTAAAATCCTACTATTCGTCCTTAAAAAAAAAAAAAAAAAAAAACATCACTAATTACCATGAAAATGAAAATTGAGAAACTTCACAACCATCACGTGTAATCCTTCCAGTGTTACTTCGTGGTGGGGTGTGGCTGTAAATGTTAATGTTAGTTTAAGATTCAGAAACTCAATTTTATATACAAGTACCTATATTTAATTCACACACCACACACACATATATACAAATATATATTTTAGCAAAAAATGTGTTCACACTAATATAATTTTGTTAATTAAAAAAAACTATTATAAATTTATAATTAATAATCCAAACTTTGTAAAAGAAATGGACAATTTGTGAAAAAAAATTATTCAAAACAAATTTTATTGCATAAATTAGAAATAAATTATCGAGAACTAATGTTATTGACATCACTTTTGAATCAAATATGTCTTTTTTTTTAATTCAAATAATAAATGAGCATGATTCTACTTTGTTTACAACCCTCCTTGGAGGTATTTGAAAACAATATTTTTCGCTAGAATAATTTTTTAGCTGCTGCTTTCAATATTCAGTAACATCCGCAAACAACTCCCTTCTCCGTTGTCAAACCACAGACTTTTGAAACTTGACATTGTAAAATATCACCGTTGTAATTTTTTTTGGCAGCTAAAGAAATTATATATTAAAGCTCTTGATGCAATAATACCCACCAGTAAAATTGATTTACCAAAATTAGTAATATCATTAGTAATAAAATTTAATATTAACAATGCAAGTCTTCCAAGGCATCTAGGTCAGTAGATCCTCATGTCATTTCAACAAGGAATTTCATCAATGAACCTCAGACCATAATCTTCGAAGTCCATTTCAATACCCTCAACATTATATAAATACATATATTCTTGTTTAGGAAACTAAAACAGTATAATAACAATGCCAGCATAAATTTTAATTATTTTAGTATTAACAACACACTTATAGATAAAACAGACTCAAATAATTCTGGATACTTACCAAACTAATGACCCTTCAAATTTGAAAATGATATAAATGTAAACAAAATAAAAGTTCTAATAGACGAAACCTCCGATGGACTGAATTACTCCTCATGGAGCTTTCAATTGCCAAAAATATTACAATTTCTAATTTTCTAAAACTTCATGTATGGAAATCATTAGAACATTTCGATGAAAAAGTAGTCAATATATTGTTCAAAATACAAATTGCAACATATATATATATATATATATATATATATATATATATATACACATTAATAATTTCATTTCTCATTTTCTTCATCTCTTAATTCTTAAGTTTTAATTGAGCATGCAAATTTCTAGGGCCCGTATTCTAGAAGGGACTTCATGCAGGCAATACAATCGATAATCACTTCTACTAGGCGTGGAATTTTATTGAACAAAATGCTTGTAGTCTATGAGATTTTGATAGAGAGAAAGAATAACTTACAGGGATCCGAACATCAAGTTTTACATATCCATCTCGCCCAGTAATCCTGACTCTCAGTTTTCGAGACCAAATACCAGAGAAAGGACCCCCACTTTCATCATAATTACTAAGTATCTCAGGGATCACCACTTCCACAGGATTTTCTGCACTCTGATTTTTCTTTTCTGTGTTATTTTGAGCACTGCGTTGCGAACTGGAAGAAGAGTTACTCGTAGAGAAAGAACCTGGCATATAGATACTTTAGCAACAAAATATGTTTTCCATGTGAGCCAGAATTGAATGTTCAATCTTGATCAAGCAATGAGGACAAAAAAAATATCAGAGAACACCAAAACAAAATTTTATGGGAATACTATGCACTAGTATTGCTAAAAATAAAATGTAAGCCTCAATTTTTTTTATTATTACCTTTGCATTGGTATACTTTTAGTTTATCAAGATAGGAGCTTCATCAGTCACTGAGTTCCTTCATAGTAATTATTTTTAAGCAATTGGCTTTTAAGATGCGTACAGATAAGGTTACGAAATAAACTAGAAGTCACTGAGTAGCAAAGACTTTCTAAGCATTAAATTTCCAGAGACACATTTGGTCAGTGTAACACCTCAAAATTCTATACGTGATTTTTCTTTGTGGCCCAACTCATAGAGGCCCAATACAAACAAAACGTAGTCCAACCCGCATGTTTGCTTTCCAAACCGTGTGAATGGAAGAGAAATCAGAATTTTATACACTTCCCTTATTTAACAAATCTCTTCCTGCCCAAGAAAATATCATCATATCTCTTTAATTCTTTAAAGAGATATTCTCCTGCTATCACTTCCAAATTTATTCTCTTGCTAAGGAAAGTATGACTCCCTTACGCGTTAATTATTTTTGAGATTTAGCCCAGCCATTCAAGCATAAAAGGTTGACCATTCCTTCGTTCCTTCACATACAACTTATTTTTTTTCACACGGCTGCTCTTTTACGGAGAGAGAAGGGTTTCGATAGGGCTGGTCACGACATTCAACTCTCGAATCCAAGGTTTTTACGTGATCGATAGGTGGGATTTGTTACGTGTTATTTATGTATTTAAAACCCTACATGATGTGATTATACATGAACATGCTATGTTATCCATGAATTATTAAGCACAAGTCAAGGGTATTGAATCGCCATGCTTGCCAACATGGGTATTGAACCGAAAGGTGCTTACCAACATGATTTTAAATTTCAAGTTACAAGTGTAAGAATTTCAATTTCACTTGTAGTAGAATTTGAATGATAATGCGTAATTTATTTCACTGAGCAGTGGTTTGCTCACTCCCAATCAATCTCCCCCTTTCAGGTTAGCGTGGCGGTAGCGTACGAGTGGGGGCGCGTTGGCAAGGAGAGACAAATAAATATTAATAAATAATAAGTGTGAAGAGAGATTGTTTTAAATTCAGTTTGCTTTCGAAACTGTGATTGTTGCTTGTGATCTCCATTTTTCGGTGGATTTCTTTTTTTTAAAATCTTGAGTGTGAATAATTTTGCCTCTTAGATGCGATTTCTTCCTCTTTTAGGAAGTAATGGATTATGCTGAATTTTGATTTATCGCATTCATGGATGATCGTTATACAAGTGAATGTTGAGAGGTATGTGTAAATATATTGTAGTCTGTATATTTTTTTCCAATTTTTAATTAAGTATGCACAGTGCATGTTCTTTGAGTTTGACCCATCAATACCTTTTAAATTATTAATTCTTGGTGTGGGTTAAAGCCATGTTTTCAAGGATAATAAAGTGGCAGTATTTTATTTTCCAAATTGGAGATAGTAGAACTCCATTAATTCTTCTCAAATTATTTGATTATGGAGAGATTAACTTTGTTGTAATTTATTATAAAATAAAATTTAGATGCCAAATTTCGTTTATGACTTTTAAAAAGTCCAATGGTTCAGCATTATGTGTCGTCTTTATTTAAAATATGGTTGTGAAATTCCTATCTATTAGTTACTTGCTTAAAGTCGTATTTTCATTAATCGTTTTTTTTATATAAATTTGCAAGTGTTAGGTTTTAAGAAATAAACTTGGGGTCCTTTTCTTTAAAGGCTTTTGCTAAATACTCATCTTAAAATAAAGTTGCAAGAACTTATGGGACTTGTCCCCTAGTTTGAATCCTTTATCTTTGGATGCTCATTTTATTTATTTATTCAATAGCTAAAGCATTTTTTTTTATCACGCCCTATTTAATGCTCTATTTACGAAGTAAGATGGGAATTTCTTTATTTTGAAAATTGGGGTGTGACAGTCAGTTTCAAAGATAACCAATGAGGTATTATAATGAGACTCGTTACTCTTCACTACCTTTGTTTAAACCAGGTTGGAATGTTATGGTGCTGTATAACTTCTCTTCTTCATAATAGCGATTAAAACCTAAAATTTCCTTAATTTCTTCAAAGGAAGGCATGCTTCCAGGAGGTGGCATGTGGCCCCCTTTAATAGCTGTCAAGGCATCCTTTAAGCCACAAATTTGTAATTACATGCTGTACTCAGAACGCCAAAAAAATTGCTGGAAAATAAAAGTTCAACCCAGTTTATTACAGAATTTAAACAAGTCCGTATAGAAATTTATGAACGATGAAGTCAATATGATCAAAATACATTGCATCTTGTCAGAGACCCCAACTAATGAAGAATAATACAAATGCTGACTAAGCAAATACAAAAGAAGTAAGAATACCAACAAAGCATATACAAAAAGTACATTAAATAGGGATCGGAATTGTATTCCATAGTCCAGTTGTTTTGAGTGGGACACCTTGTTCATTTCCTTCTCTTCTTTAATGAATTAAAGTTTTAGCTTCTTATCAAAAGGGGGTAGGACTACACAGTGAACCAATAGATACATGATGCTAAGTATAGACGAGGGTGGTGAGTGATCGGCAATGCAAGAAGGAAGTCACAGACAATGAGCCACTCCTGGGAGGGGATTAAAGGTGAAAGAAAACAGAATAAGCTGATCCCAAACCCAAAAGAGGGGATCGTGAAACAAGGTGCAAGGGGTGCAAAATTAGCACCTCTGCAACAAAGAAATGCAATAGAAGTGCACAACTCAGTGCACCTTCTTTTACAGCCAACACAAGCCTTGGGGCATGCCAATGGTATAAGTTGCTCCCTTCTTTTATTCCCACACCCAAAAAGCATGTTTATAAGAGTCATATATACTGTAACATAGAAAACTTTAAAGTGTCAGAATTTGGGATTATCCTTTGAGGATTCTATTCATTAAGAATCAAGAAATCAACTAGGCAAAAAAATTAATTAATCTCCACGATTCTTCACCATTGATCAAACCCATATGAGTGTGTTATGATGTCCCACATCGGTTCCACATGCAAGTGTGGAAGGGCATATAAGTGGGGGTCAACCCTTCACCTTCAGCATTGGTTTTGGGTGAAGTTAGGGCTCCCTAGCTTTATGCCTAACAATTTGGTCCGACCTGCCGGATCCGGATGGGCCATGGGAAGGGGTTACCCGATGTGTGGGCCCAAGGGGGGTTGCCACCCGGAGTTGTGGGCCTAGGTGCGGGTTGCCACCCGGAGTGTGCTGTCCGTTGACGTCCAGTTTGAAGGGGGATGGATTGTTATGATGTCCCACATCGGTTCCACACGCAAGTGTGGAAGGGCGTATAAGTGGGGGTCAACCCTTCACCTTCAGCCATGGTTTTGGGTGAAGTTAGGGCCCCCTAACTTATGTGCCTAACAGAGTGCCGAACGCAAGTGTGGAAGGACGTATAAGTGGGGGTCAACCCTTCACCTTCAGCCATGGTTTTGGGTGAAGTTAGGGCCCCCTAACTTATGTGCCTAACAGAGTGCCGAGAAACGCCACCTCCAACCAGTGTTGTTTGTTGCTTGCCCAGCCGAACAGTTATATTCTACTTTTTCCTTATTTTTCTTTTTTTTATACACGCATAGGTTGCTGCTTTTACATGTGTATTCAAATAGGATTCATCCAATCTAGAAAAGCAAAAACGGGCCTTTTATGGATGCTGCACTTATGTCTAGTGGAACCTTTGTGACATGGCCAAGTAGATTCAAACTATTTTGCTAGACCAACACTCCAGGCTGAGGATGAAGTCGTGGGTCAAACTGTGAGTGAGATATTATGGTTGAAGATTATGCTTGAAGAACAAGGATTCAGCTAAGGCAAACCACTGCCTATGTATAGTGACAAACAAGTATCAATAACACGTTGCAATTAACCTAGTTCCAAGAAAGAACTTAGCATGAGTTTTGACTGTCACTAATCCAAGAGTGTACCAAAGTAACCAAACTAGAAAATCTTCATACCATTAACCACATCATCCAAACAAGTTTCTAAATTTTAGCCAAGGCATTAGGAAACACCTACTCAAAATATGTATGCTTATATTGTACTCTCTCCATCCTGATACACAATTCACACATTATGGATACAGATTTTAAGAAATGTTGGTTCTCTGACCAACTTTATGGGCTTTTGAGGGCAATGTTTTGAGTAATAAATAAATGATAAAAATATGTTATGAGAGTTAGGTAATGGTTGCATTTTTTAAAATAAAGTGTAGTGTTAGGTTATCTATTTTGAAACTTTTAATATTTATGGGTTTGAGAAGTGTAATGGGACAAACAAATAAGGAAATGTAAAATGTATAAGAGTTAGTCTCTTGTGTCCCCAAGTGCACAAGATGTCTAAGGGTACAACATTTTATTGTAAAGGGTATACACTTTAATTAATAAGGGTACACTATTTTGTTCTAAAGGGTATACACTTTCATTGATTTTTTTTTTCAGAAAATAAAGAGTACACATTCTTGTACTAAAGGGTATACCAGTTAATACTAAAGTGTATTCGGGTGCACGGTGGGCGCACGTGCCCCCATGGGCACACAAGTTTTTCCAATGTATAACGGGACGGAGAAAGTACATATTTTCCTAGTATAGGTTGTTTTAAAGTGGGCAAATCTTTTGTTCTTGGAATTGATTGTTTTGATTGCAAGCCTAGTCTTTTTCTCCCATAATAAGTACAGCAGTCCTTAACTTTAAAATTACAGAAAAACAATTTTCTAGAGATTTTTTTTAATTTATTACAAACAAACATGACAATGGTTATGGACTCCGGTTTAACGCCCAATATAATGAACCAGAGTAAGATTTACATAAACCGGGTGCATGCATACACCCTGGGGTAAATTTGAAATTAATTGGAATAAAATAAATATGAAAAGACAATAAAGCCATAATGGACAAACATCAAAACCTAAAATATTTTGTCTGTGATTGATTATTTCCGTCCTATCTTGTCTTCTTTTTTTGGTCAAGTACAATTCCACCTCTTAAATTAATCCTATAATTTTACTAAATTTGCTTTATAGTCCTAAATACACACTTTTTTCAATAAAATGGATAAAATTTTGAATTTTGTAATCTTACAAGACCTATTTCAAAAAATGAAAACTTACTGGATCAAAATCAAAACTAGGACAACTTATAGAATGAAAAATAATAATAATCCCTTTTTTGGTCTTGCTTTTCTCAGTCGCAACACTAGTGTTCTTGTAACACCCCATAATTTATTTACTAGCTAATAATTATTTAAGACTTTGAGCCATATTAAGAATTCTAATTTCTTACTGATACTATTTTAAGTGCACTTTGTTTCAACCTTTAAAAGCACAAGTTTCAAGTCCAAATTTGTTAGGCATATAAGCTAGGGAGCCCTAATTTCACCCAAAACCATGGATGAAGGTGAAGGGTTGACTTCACTAATATGCCCTTCCACACTTGTGCAATTGTGGAACCGATGTGGGATATCATAACAATTCATCCCCCTCCAAAGAGGACGTCTACGGACGGCACAATTTGGACGGAAACCCACACGCCAAGGCCCACAACTCCGGGTGGCAACACCACTCTGGACCACATTCAGGGTGGCAACCCCTAGGCCCACCATCCAGTAGCCCCCTCCCGCGGCCCATCCAGATCCAGCAGGTCAGACCAATTGATAGGGAGGCACACACGACATAAATAAATAAAACACACGAAAATAATCCCTCAAAGAGGCCACAGAGAACAGAATTCTCCGCACAAGCCAAAAGGCTGCAATCCCTCAAAGAGGGCCAAAGAGACAAGCTCTGCCACAAACCAATAAGGTTGCAATAGATAACTTTTTCGTCATGATGAAACCTTAATAACCCAGGAGTTTAAATAGGCTAAAGGCCTATAAACAAAACCCTAAACCTAATTACTAAGAGCACCTCCAAAAGCTAATGTAAAGGACAAAATATTCATATTTTGGAGAGAATTTTAATAAAAGTAAGTTCAAACATACTCTCTATTTTAACATTTAAATTTACATGATTTTCACTCTATTAATTTGAAGAGCCAAATCCACTCTTTAAACTTAAATTGCATTAAATGTTATTTACTTCTTTGTGTGTTTTTGCTTAAAAGAAATAGTTTTTAATAAATTAAAAGAGAAAATCTGTCATGTATATTGGAAATGAAAATATAAAGAGTTTGTTGGAGCATAATATAAAAAGGGTTCTTTAAAATTAAAAATCCTCTCTATTTTATGAAAATGCTATCCAAAATTTAAAGAGTCTTTTGGAGATGCTCTAATATGACAGAAATTGAAAACTAAGGTAATAAAAATATAGAAAACTAAATAATCTAAAATAAGGAAATAATTGACTTAAAATCAAAATACTAAAATAACTAATATTTCTTCCTCTATCAATTGCTAAGCATATAAGCTAGGGAGCCCTAACTTCACCCAAAACCATGGCTGAAGGTGAAGGGTTGACCCCCACTTATGTGCTTTTCCACATTTGCGTGTGGAACCAATGTGGGATATCATAACAAAATTCTAGAATATCAAGTTAAGGAAACATTTGAAGTAATTACTCTACCCCCTAAAATAGATTCAAAAGCCATGAGCCTTATTTATGTTAACAATTGATTTTTTTCCCCAAGGCACCATAACCTTCCTTACCACATGATTGCCAAATTTTTCCAAAACGGCTAAACCATGGCATCTAATCTCCACCCCAACTCCAAATGGGATCACCTATTCAAGTACACTATTCCATCTAATATTCTATTTATTAAATGTATGTCATGTGTTACAATCATTGCCTAAATTACCGCCAAGTGCAAGGGTTTAATGGTCATGTTTTAGGGTATAGTATTTTAATAAAAAACATGTTATGAACATGTGTCATGTAGTGGAGAACCATGGTGGAATAGGGATCTGGACCCACCCAACCCCTTCTCCACACCTCCCAAATTTATGAACACTACATAATTTTATGTGCTCTAACAAGAAATTCCAACATCAACATTCTCACTTCTTTTTCTAAACTTCAAATTATGATCTCATAAACTCTCCAATAATTTTTCTAGCAACCTTTATTTATTTTTCCATCCTTTTTAATTATCCAGCTTCCATGTTATTAATTTTCAGCCACATAAACTAATTTCTCAACCGAAATTCAAACCCTTTTTAGAACCAACTTCTACCAGTAGTAATAACCCTTATGTGATTATGATCCAGATTATATTTTATCTTAATTTGGTACTAGGCAACGGGGGCATTGTAGGGGTTTATGTTGGATCTTCCATCGATACCCAAAGCTTCCTATATGAAAATCAAGGTGCGGATTTATTTGGTTTGTCTTTATAAAATATAACTTGCAATTATGTCGTTTATTGCTGGATGTTCTAAAATAGTCTACAGATCTCAGCATTGCGAATAGATCTTCGGATCTCTCTATATTGCATGATGTTGTAAATTCGCATCTCTTACTAGTTGTGTTTAATTCTAATAAGCTCCCATTAAGCCACGATTGCTCACTCCAAATCTATTTCTACTTTTTTCAGCTGAAGGAATCGATGTAGCCAGGTTGGAGGATGCATAATACAAAACTACATAATATTATTAAGCCTTTTGAACCTATACTTGGATATATATTTTGGTTTTAAGAAAATATCATTTTTGTTTTGACTAGGTTAAATTACGGCAACACTAATCAAATCAAGAAATAAACAATACTGACAACCTATATTTATAGCTAGTTTCCTCTAACAAGAGGATAAACATAATTAAAATTTTCAACTCCGCGAAATTATGATGACAAAAGAGAGACATTGCTTTTTTAAAGTGGGGGTTCAAAGCAGCACAATGACTTACATTCACAGTTTCATTTTCCAATTAATTTTGTTATACAATTAAATTGTCACTGGACATAATAGTTATGCTTATCCCATACGTGTGTTGAATCACATTGAGGGTTCTTCCTTCACTGATGATTTCTAGAGCTCAAACATACATATAAACACAAAAGAAAAGAGTTACCTGCATGGCACTGATGGAAACGCCCATCAATGACAATGGATAAGCCACAAGTTTGTAGCCAACATCAGCCAACTCGATTGGACTAAGTATTGGTGTCCTTCCTCCCCCTTCAAGCATATTGGCCTAAAAATGATATATCAGGTAAGAAAGTTTAAAATAAATCAAAGCCGTGGAGGAAAATAATGAAATGTTTTAGTCAAGAATTGGAGTGATATTTGAAATGAGCAAGTAAACATCAGTCCCGTAGAAATGACAATGCCGAATAGACAATACATAAGAAAGAGAAGGTAAAAGTGCCAGTTGAGACTTTATATACATTCTTCCGCACACTGCTATAGGTTGCAACTTAGCCACAATAAATCACATAAACATTTTTTTAACAACCCGATGCAGAGAAGGAAAAAGTACTAATAAAAAATCTTCATCAAGTAAAAGTAAATGAAGATGAGGTGGAGGACTAGTGGCAAGTGATGTCTATGTATATGACCAACGACAATAAGTTAATATAAACCTAGCTTAAAATCTTCATTAGCTAACCTATTTAAACTTTTTTATATATTTCTGAATTGTGATAAGAGTCGGATAGAAGTGACAAGATGCGATCTCGAATTCTCAGCAAAACCTGCTGCCCAGTTCCTTTAAAAAGTTTCTGGATAATCTTAATTCACCAATGTTTAACTACTAAAAAGATTAACAAAATGAAAAGAAGCCCATACGCAGATGTGCAGATGAACAAAAATAGAAAACTGAAAAACTAAGAACAATAGCAAACTCTAATTTATGAAAATAAACAATGAAGAACATTTAAGTAAAGGGCCGCCATCTTCTTCTGTAAAACATTCCTTTAACTTCATTGTCGCCGTTAAATTCATCAATAAATAGCAAGCCCTGCAGCCTTTTGCCAAACAGTCATGATATAAACAGCAATCCAATTATATTATGTCCTTCATGATAAGAACTCGAAAGTCATAAGAGGATATATCAATCAGTAGACTTCACAAATATAGGTGAAGTACCTGATTATATGAGAATGCAAATCATCTTGCAAGTGTGACCCTTAATCCATTTAAACATTCAATTTAAATGAATTATAGCATAGTTAATGTGGGAGTGGGCTCTTCTAGGCCTGTGAAGCAAACACGATCAAGGATGCATCTAGAACATGGGCATTTTTTTTAATACCCTAGCCCTATTATTTGATTATTATGCCAATTGTGAAGGGGATACTTATCTAAATTCTAAATCAATATTATCGAATTTCTTGCTACGTAAAGGAAAATTAAAGTTGAAAATAAACATGTATAAAAATCTCAGTACGAGAGATAATATTCACAAAAAAGATAGAACACTGAAGCGGCGCACAAAGGAACAATGTCAGCCATGGATTCAACACGTGGAGGCACAGTGAGGGAGTACACTAGGCAATGGAGATTCAGTAGGATTTTGGTTTCATCTCTTGCTCTTGTCTCTAAGTTTCGGTTAAACCTTAAGCCAGAATCAGCTGTGTTTTCTTGTTTAAGTTAGATCTGTTCTCTTTTGAAGTTCTTTTTTGTCAAAAATGTATTTATACCTTGCATTAAAAACATGTCACAAAATGAGTTTTGGTGTGAGAAGATCTACAGAGTACAGAGGTGCGCCTCAGGCACATCTCAAGCACATAATAAAAGGCGCACGCGCATCATGAATTATACCTGCCTCAAACTTGATGAGGCACCAACTCTGGAGCCTCACTTGGTTGGTCCCAAGGAGCAAGGATTTTGATAACTATGAGTGTTGAGTTCTGATGAATCATGAGGAGCTAAATCTAATTTCACTTTACCTGATAAAGGACTAATGTCAGTATTGAGAAAGCGCATGAGATAATCTGCACCACTGGGGTTAGGGGAGATATCGCTTATTAGTCACAGATTAAATTCTTAGGGGGTGGGGGGGAGGGAATTTGTACGCACATTTCCTTCAAGGCACAAGTTGTTGTAACTGAGTGCAACATGTCAAATACATGGTTAGAATGGTATCTCAAGTTAAAAGAGTAACGAACAATAGAATTGGTTGTGAATAACTTTCAATTTACCTCTTGCCTACCAAGATTTTTTGTGAATTGATAAACCCCAAAAAAAAAAAAAAAATGTGTACACACGCAAATAACAAAATAAAACAAAAAAATGCTTTCAGATCATTCTACTTGCTTTCATTCTTATACCATATTCTAAATCATTTCAACGGGGCGGGGGGTGGGGGGGTTTAGGGTTGTACACACATTTCCTCCAAGGCACACATCGTTGTAACTGAGTGCAGCATATCAAACACAAGGTTAGAATGGTAACTCAAGTTAAAAGAGTAACGAACAATAGTGTTGGTTGTGAATAACTTTCAATTTACCTCTTGCCTAAACACACACAAAAACAACAAAATAAAACAAAAATGCTTTTAGATCATTCTACATGCTTTCATTCTTATACCATATTCTAAATAATTTGGGGGGGGGGGGGGGGGGGGGGGAGGGGGGGAAGGTGGGGGAATTGTATGCACATTTCCTCCAAGGCACAAATTGTTGTAACTGAGCGCAACATGTCAAACACAAGGTTAGAATGGTATCTCAAGTTAAAAGACTAACGAACAATAGAAGTGCTTGGTTGTGAATAACTTTCAATTTACCTCTTGCCTATCAAGATTTTTTGTGAATTGATAAACCCAAAAAAAAAATACACACACACACACAAATAACAAAATAAAACAAAAAACATGCTTTTAGATCATCATTTCAACCAATAGAGATAATGACAAATTTAGAATAGGGATGTCAATTAATTCTAAAATTAATGCGTATACTCTTATTGCAAATTCAATATCTAGTCAAATGAGACCCATTTTGGCTAATTTTATATAAATATATCCATAAAACATACTCCCTCTGTCCCACATTGCTTTGCATCATTGTTGTAGATACGGAGTTTAAGAAAATTTGATTACTAACCAAATTTATTGACTTTTGAAGGGTAATGTAGTCTTTCAAGGTAATAAATAAATTATAAAATATGTCATGTGTGTTAGGTGAAAGTGATAAATTTGTAATTAAGATGTACTTTTAAAATTTGGGATTTATATGATATTTCCTTCTTTGGGTGGTGAAGTTTAATGTAGTACGGATGAAAAAGGAAAGTGTAAAATTTAACATGGGATGGAGTGGGTATTTTTTAAAATAAGAATAGTTCATTATCACATAATGTATTTGTCTATTTCATATCCAATCACGTTGCAAAAAAAATCACATCGAAGACAATGATTTTTCTTTTAAATCTAATAGTCTTATTTTTTTTACAACAAATTTACAAAAAATATGTTACCTTAATTTTCATATTGAATGAAAACACAAACAATTGGCATCAACATATAAAATTAGGAGTCTTCAAGCTGCGCTCAGATGAGAATGGAGAACCCCATTGATGTGCATTGATATCATGAAACCAATGTTTAAGATGACAATGTACACGATATGACGTTTATTGATATCCCATTTTGATAATTTGATGAACTCTTGACTTAACAAGGGCTTCTAGATTCACCCTCGTCAAAAGCTACATATAATCTAAGATTTCATCTAACTGACAAGAAGTTAATTAGAAAGTGTTTTGATTAATGATAATTGATAGAAAATTTAAACGAGAGAATTAAAACAGGAAGTCTAATGGGCTTGTGGAGTATTAAATTTTAGTGTTGGGGTCAAATTTAATTTAGAGAGCGGCTGCAGAGTAAAACAGCAAAAAGACTTCAGGCAACTGTTTGTCTCATTATAGATTGAAGCTGCAGTACTTGTCCACTATTTGTAAAGCTTCTGTTTATAATTTAGAAAATAAATTCTTTTAAAAACATATATATCTTCTGTTGTGCCCTAGTAAGTATATTGTGTAAAAACTGTAAAGACATAGATGAGACTCCATACTTGAATATATAATTTGGGCACATTAGCTAAATTCCCCATAATCCTACAATATTTATTTCTCAATGCTTATAAAACGTATTGACAGTGAATCCAGAACAAATCTAATGCAAGACTTTTGGATTTTGCGTCAAATACTGCTGAAGAGAGGCTTCTTTCAAAAGGAAGGTACATTCAATTGCAAAAGTGGCACTTCCATCATGTCTGTGCTGTAAACAATTTTATAGGAATATTTATCCTTTAAAATTGAAAACAATTACGTAAAATCTGAGAAATTATGCCAGGTTGAATTAATCGTCCTAGGATGCATTTAGGTACTTAGGATTTAAAAATCAATAAAATTATCTGGCTGCCAATTGTGGAAAAAATTACAATCTGATCACAGATTACAATGAAACTTCTTTGCCTAGAATATTTCAATTAAACAAAATGAACTATCAGAGTGAGGATATTTTTCAATGTTTGAATGGTCAAGTGAATAAATACTTCAGTAAATATATGCAAAAGAACTCACATATATTGTACATTTATGAAATGTTATCTCGGGAATTATAACTTCATAAGTTGTAACAAAGTAGTTATATTTGGGTAAACATGTTCAAGTAAAAGTAAACTTAGTGAAATCAGGTGGATGAACATAGATCTAGTTTGATTGGGCATCAAATTGCTTTTAAAAATACATTTTACCTAGAAGGTCGAGGCAATTTCATTTTGATACTGAAACAAGACAGGTGTGTTTGGAATAGTTCTTCCTTGAGAATTTTCATTACTAGGTCAGAATTATATACAATTATGTGAGTCAATCTCATGGCATAATATAGGAAAAAATTGACAATTACCCCTAATTTTACTCTTGCATATTCCCCACAGTTGTGAAAGGCGCGCTCAGGCGATCAGGCTTGCGCCTATATTGGCCAATTTTTTTGCGCTCAGGCTTTTTTCCTTTTTTTTTTTGAAGTCGCAACTTTTTTGTGAAAGTGGTAAACGTTTTTATAAGGAAAAGAGGCAGCCCACTTATAAAATGTTATATAAATTGAGAATTAGGGTTGATTTTTGGGCTGCCTTCACTTCACCTCCACCACACCATCTGCCGCCGCCTCCGGGATCGCCGCCACCCAGTTGCCGTCTGCCGAAAAGTTGAGGTTTTTTAATTTTTTCTTATTTTTTCTGTTAATGCACTCCAAGTGCTACACCTACAAGTATTAAAAGAAAGGATCAAATGGATAAAGGAAAGAGAAAGGATCAATTGGATAAAGGAAAGAGGGTTAAAGCCTCATCTTTAAGGCTTTTAGATGAAGATATTGAAGTTAATCTTGAGTGTGATGTGAATGAAGAGGAAGAATTTAATGAGAAAGATGATCAATTTGAGGAGGAGGAGGAGGATGAAGAATGAGGACTAATTAGTTTGCTAGTAGCTTATCTATTGAAATTTTCATTAACTTACTACTTATTTGTGTGGAAGATTTTAATTTTGAATTTATTTGTGTTTATGTTTTATGTGTTATAATGCTATTATGAGTTATTAAGTATCATTATGTGATGTTATGTGATTTTTATGTTAGTTTAGTTAGGTAATATGATTGTAATTAGGATATATTTGTGTATATATATTATAAATTCAGTTTTGGGCAAAATGTAGCTCAAGCGCGCTCCTCGGGCGCACTTAGGGGCCCGTGCACCTAGGTGCGCCTCTCGCCTTTAACAACTACAATAATCTCCTAATTTAGATAATTAAAATCTAATCTAATCAAGAATTTAGGAATAAATACAATGGAATACAGCTAGTTCTTTCCAACACTCCCCCTCAAGCTCAGGAATAGATGTCTTGCATTCCGAGCTTGACAAGAAGTCTTTCATGATTCGGCCTTGGTAAACTTTTAGTTAGAACATCTGCCTCTTGTGCTTGAGTAGAGATGTAGCATAGGTCAATGCTTCCTTCCTCTATTTCATTTTTAATAAAACTTTGATCAATTCTGACATGTTTCATTCGATCATGCTGAACTGGATTGTTCACTATGCTAATGGCAGATTTGTTGTCACTATATAATTTAGTAGGAGAACACGCAGTGATTCTCCAGTCTTGTAACAATCTATCCAACCAAATAACTTCACAAATTCCCTGTGCAATTGCACGGAATTCAGCTTCTGCACTACTTCTTGCCACTACTGTTTGTTTTTTACTTCTCCAAGTGAATAAGTTACCCCACAGCTTGGTACAATACCCGGAGGTGGACTTGCAAACCTCTCCTCCAGCCCAATCAGCAATGACAAATCCTTCAATTTTTCTATTCTCATTCTTAAGAAAAATCAATCCTTTTCCTACAGTACCTTTGAGATACCTTAAGATATGATTTACTGCCTCCATGTGTCTAGTAGTAGGTGAGTGCATGTACTAGCTTACTAAACTTACAGCATACGAGATGTCAGGCCGAGTTAGGGACAAATATATAAATTTTCCAACCAACCTCTGATATCTCCCTATGTCCTTAGAATGCTCTTCTTCTTTAATCTTGCTTTTCCAATTCTTTTCCAACGGTGTGCCCACAGGTCTGCACCCTAGTTTTCCAGTCTCCTTTAGCAAGTCCAGAGTATACTTCCTTTGAGAAATGAAGATACCTTGTTCACTCCTTGCAACCTCCATACCAAGAAAATACTTTAGGGGCCCTAAATCTTTAACTTCGAATTCCCTTTTCAGTTGATCCTTAAGCGTACATATTTCAGCACTATCATCACCTGTTAATATGATGCCGTCAACTTATACAATGAGAATGACCTTTCCAGTTTCTCCAATCTTCACAAATATTGTATGGTCAGCCTTTCCTTGATTATACCCAAGTTGAGTGAGACTTGAGCTGAATTTAGTGAACCACGCACGTGGAAACTGCTTCAAACCATACAAAGATTTTTTCAATCTGCAAACTTTAACTTGTTCTTCTTTAGACTCAAATCTAGGAGGAATCTTCATGTATACCTCTTCATCCAGATCGCCATTTAAGAAGGCATTCTTTATGTCGAACTGATGTAGTTCCCAATCTAGATTCGCTGCAAGAGATAAAAGTACTCTAATAGAGTTCAACTTTGCTACCAGAGCAAAAGTTTCTTTATAATCAATCCCATAGGTTTGTGTAAAGCCTTGTGCCACCAATCGAGCTTTATACCTCTCTATTTCACCATCTGCTTTGTACTTTAACGTGAATACCCACTTGCTACCAATCACCTTCTTATCTCTGGGCAAATCAACTATCTCCCATGTCTGGTTTGCTTGCAAAGCTCTCATTTCTTCAAGCACCGCTTTCTCCCATTTTGGATTCTTTAGTGCCTCGTGAATATTTTTTTGAATTTCCACGCTGTCAATCTTTGTTGTAAAGGCTCTAAATCCAGGAGACAATTTTCTGTAGGTTAAGAAATTATATATGGGATGTTTGGTGCATGTCCTTACCTTCTTCCGCAGTGCAATTGGCAGATCTAGATCACTTGCTTCATTCGGTTCCGATTCTTGGGTCAATAATTGGTCTTGCTGAGGTGCTTTTTGCCTGCGAGAGTAAGTTTGAAGTGGTTTTTCTGGAGGTAATTCTTTCTCATGACTTAGGACAGGATGGCTAAGACTGAGATTGTGGGTAGTAACTGGAATCTTCGGTGGAAGAAAGAGGCACAATATTTCCAGGTCCTGAGTGGACGGAAATTTCAGAATTTGTGTGACTCAAGGGCAAGACTTCTTCAGATATTGGGAGGGAGATTGTAGGATCCCAATGGCCTTCTTCAGTAGATCTCTCCCCCTGGAGAAGGCTGTTGGGATAGAAGGACTTATCTTAAAAAAAGGTTACATCACATGAAACAAAAAATTTCTTCAGAAATAGAGAATAACACTTGTAGCCTTTTTGTGTTGGAGAATATCCTACAAACACACACTTCTGAGCTCTAGGGTCAAGTTTGCTTCGGTTTGGTTGTTTGTTGTGGACAAAGACAATGCATTCAAATACTCTGGGAGTAAGAGAATTGAATAGGTTGACTTTTGGGAAGTGATCAAGTAGAATGCTTAGAGGAGTCCTAAAACTCAATGTTTTTGATGGCAAACGATTTGTTAAGTATGCGGATGTGAGAATGGCCTCCCCCAGTATGAGTTAGGAACTGAGTTTGTGAACATAATTGAACGTGAAACTTCCAACAAATGACTGTTTTTTCTCTCTGCAATCCCGTTTTGTTTGGGTGTGTCAATACAGGAGCTTTGATGATGTATCCCATTTTCTCCCAAATATTGGACAAACTCATTTGAGAAATATTCCCACCCATTGTCTGTTCGAAAAACTTGGATATTAGATTGAAATACATTCTGAACAAATTTATGAAATTGTTTGAATAGGGTAAAGGGCTCATATTTGTTTTTCATTAGGTATACCCAACAGGCTCTAGTATGATCATCTATAAAAGTGATGAACCAGTGTGTTTTGGTCAGGTTAGTTGTCCTAGATGGACCCCAAATATCACTATGAATAGTTTGAAAAGTTTTGGAGGGTTTATATGTGTGTACTGGGTAACTGACTCGTGCTGTTTTGCTAGGACACAATGCTCACACTGAAGCAAACTTTCTTCTTTATTGAGAAAAAGATGAGGATACAAATGTTTCATGTAAGGAAAGCCTGGGTGTCCCAACCTTTGATGCCATAACATAACATTAGAATTAGAGACCACTGACATGGACATTTTATTTTGAGGCTTGTTTTTATTGAATGACTTTTCTCCTAGGAAGAAGTATAACCCATCTTTCTTCTCCGCAATTCCAATCATCTTCCACGAAGAACGGTCCTGAAATTCACAGTGAGTTTGATAAAAGGTTACAACACAATCCAAATCTCTAGTTTACTTACTAACTGATAAGAGATTATAAGTTAACTATGGCACATATAAAATTGATTTCAATATGATTTGGTAGGCAAACCGTGCCACTTCCAACAGCAGGTGACTTTTTCCTATCAGCAACCCATACACTAATCTCACCATTGCACTTGTCATAACTTTCAAATACTTCCATTGTTCCTGTCATGTGATCTGATGCCCCTGTGTCCACAATCCAACAATCTGTTTTTTGTTACATTGACATGAAAGTTTGACTTATATTACCTACGTGTGCCATGGCAGCAGTTGTATTCTTTGAATTTTGACTCGTCACCTTTGGAAATCTCGGTTTGATTGAGGATTTGCTGCAGCCATTCGATTTGCTTTTGCTTTAGTAATTCCACCTGCTCTGTTGGAAGATTCAGAGCAGCTGCCTTTCCAAGGTCTGCCTCAGCCAAATTTGCAAATTTTGAAGCCCAATGTTGCTTCCTTAGTTTCCACCCATCTGGTTTTCCGTGCAGATCCCAACATGTCTCTCGGGTATGATACGGTTTGTTACAAAGATCACATCAAACCTTATTCTTGATTTGAGGCCAATGATCACCTCCTCTCTTTTTTGCCAAAAGAGCAGAACTCCGTGTATCCAAGGGAGATGAATCTTGGCTAGGAGGATTCATCATCACCCGCCTCCGACTTTCCTCTCTTCTAACATCTGCAAAGGACTCTCGAAGACTTGGAAAAGGCTTCATTCCAAGTAGTCTCCCACGAACCTCATCCAAATCTGGATTTAGTCCCTGAAAAAAAATCAAAAGTACGCTCATTTTCGAGCATCTTCTTGAACTTTTCACTGTCTGCTGGACACGCCCAGCCTATCTTATAGAATAGGTCCATCTCTTGCCATAATTCCATTAGAGAATTGTAATAATCCGTAACAGTTAGATTCTCTTGTCTAATGTTTCGGATTCAAAACACTGAGATGTGTTTTCAAGATCAAAGTAAATGTCTTGAACTGCTTCCCAAATCTCCTTGGCTGTCTTGTAAAACAGATAAGTCCGTCCTATGCTTGGCTCCATCGAATTAATAAGCCATGCCATAACAATCGAATTCTCTGCCTCCCAAGTGCCATAGTTTGGTGCAGTTTTAACTGGGGCTGTTATTACACTGGTTAAATACACGGCCTTCCCCCTTCCCTTGATGACAAGTAGCACAGATTGAGACCACTCTCTAAAATTCCAGCAATTTAGCTTGTGCTGCGTAATCTGTAGGGAATGACTATCGTACGAGGACGGCATAGAACCAGAACCAGAACCAGCCCCTTGAGTCGTCTGGGCTGTTGTGCTTGAGGACACATCTGTTGTTGAACTCATATTGATTGGTTACTACACTCTCACACCCTCCCCTTTTTTTTTCTTTTTTTTCTCACCAGTATCGACCAGGCTCTGATGCCATGAAACAAGACTGGTGTGTTTGGAATAATTCTTCCTTGAGAATTTTCATTACTAGCGACTAGGTCAGAATTATATACAATTATGTGGACCAATCTCCTGGCATAATATAGGAAAAAATTGACAATTACCCCTAATTTTACTCTTGCATATTCTCCTAATTTAGATAATTAAAATCTAATCTAATCAAGCAATTAAGGAATAAATACAATGGAATACAACTGGTTCTTTCCAGCAGATACTACTAGTTGGAAAGAGGTACTAAAATACGTTCCAAGAGTAGGACTCCACGAGAAATTGAGAAAAAGGCAATGTAAAAGTATCATGTAAAAAGGAGGGTAATGTTTAGTTTTACTTCAAAGCACTATTTTGACTCATCCAAACTTTATTAGAAGAATGAGGGTATCATATTAAATATAAAAGTACCCTTTTCAGATACTGAAAGTCTACGATATTGTGAATTCATATAAAAAAGTCAAATTGTAAAGCACATTACTATTTTTGGGAATAGGGGAGACACTTCACAGAAGGCATTCATCTCTTCTTTTGAGGCCAGAGCATCAATAAACAAAACATCAGCTCCAGAATCAGCAAAAGCATGTGTCCTCCAAAGAGCCTCTTCCAAAGACACAGCTTGACGAGAATCGGTGCGTGCAACTATAACAATATCAGAACCACTCTCCTTACGAGCATCAACAGCTGCTTTTATTCTCATTACTGCTTCCTCTTTAGATACAACTTTGCGCCCTTGTGTATGACCACATGCTTTAGGAGACACCTTGAGAAGTTAGAAGATCAAATTATAAGCCACAGACCCCACGGTAGATGAAATCTCAACTAAGATTATATTGATTTATATGCATTGGCCATTTCTGAGTAAAGCAAAAAATAATAATAATAATAATAAAGGTATAAAACACAAGCATAGAGCATTGATCATGAATGATAATGATTACATGAACCTCAATACCAAATACTATTATAGAAAGAAATGTAATGGAAATGGACATTAAACTTATATATTCACTTTTTTTTAGCAATAAATGCGTGAGTGAATAAAAGCAACAAGTGGAAGTACAACTTTTAAAGAAGTATATAAACCTGATCTTCAAGAATTATTCCAGCAAAGCCAGCTCGAATATATCCTCTAACAGTCCTTTTGACGTTCATAGGATTCCCATATCCATTATCTCCATCACCAATGACGGGGATAGAAACAGCTCCAGTGATTTGTTGTCCTTGATCCACCATCTCTCCATAAGAAATAAGCCCAGTGTCGGGCAATCCCTACCGAAAAGCAGTTATTCCGAATCCTAAAAATTGACAAATTTATTATGGTCCTTGTCCGCTAGAAAGAAGTTGTAAAGGAGCAGAAAGTTAGCTTAGTTAATTAAATTTGATACATCCATGTCCCAGTTGAGTTCTATGACATATGGACCTCAACTACATAATGAAGAAGAAAGATACGGGCAACAAAAAAAAGAAGATAATTCCAGTTATTGAAATGAGCAGTCGTCTCATGTTCTAAGTAATTTTTGTAATGTTGCCAAAATGATGCATGATGTGCTAGACTTGATCCAATTTTTTGTAATTGAAAATTCTTAAGGGCATAATTGATATGATTGAATATAATTATGATGGAATGCTATGAACTCATGACTGGAATAGGATGGGAAATGAATGATTAAGAATGATAATTCTAATGATTTGTACGGTTTAGAAATAACTTAAAGCAATGGAAAATGCATTCCTTAATTAATTCCAATTTCATGATTCGTATTTTACAATGTAGACTAAGTATAACATTACTTTATATTAAATGACTAATTGACTATATTACATTTAAATATATATTTGTCTAAAAAATATTTTAATTTGTTAACAGTATAATATTTTATTTAATATTAAAATCTTACAAAAGTTTCAAGTAAATAAATATTTTTTAACATAAATCCTGAAACTCACGCAACAATCACATTATAAAATTTGAATTTACATACATGATATTTCATTCCAAATTATATTACACAAGATATACCTTATTATTTTAAAATCTGACAAAATAAAAGTATCAACAAATTTAACTAAAATGACTTACTAGATCATTCAAAAAATTTACCTATATAAAAAATTATTCAATTTAAAATATAATCTTTTTAATAAATGTATTAGTAATTTGGAAGTAAAGGATGATATTGTAAAATAAGTAATAGGTGAACATAATATTGTATAAAATAATATAAAATAGTTGATTCCATAAAGAATGGAATATGAAAACTCATCAGGACTGAGATGAATCACTATTCATTACTTTTAGGAATACTCATTCCCTATGCAATTGGGGTTCGAATATTAAAATATATCAATGGTAAGAATAGGAATAACATTAGGAATGACGATTCAATTTCCAAATGATTGCATTACACCAGTCATGCGGAACATCACCGCGACACATGTTTTGGCAAGTCCAAAGGAAAGTACAGATTGTGATCTCCCATCCAGCACACATAGTTCACTTATAAGTTTCTTGCGGCATCAAATAAAGATCTCTGATTTATACTCTTTTTAAATAGCCATGTTCTTTCTAAAGAGATTAGAGAGACAAGCTAATCACTTCTATTTAAAAAAATAATATGTAGTTTTAAAACAAAATAATGAAACAAGAACATCAATGTGAGAAAAACTTGGAAAACTAAATCAAATTAACAAAGGCATGTACAAACAGAGATGGAGAGGAAGACAAAGAACTTTCACAAGCTGAAAGGATATACAAGCAATGTAAATTTCAGACATTTATGAGGTCATCACTAGTACAGAGAACTTTTAATGCTCATTAAGACTAAGCATACTCTCCACATTATCCCTTTTATAATTATGCTGGAATATCATTTGATGTACATTAAGACTTTTAAAGCAACACACATATTAGTAGCATGACTAGCATCAGTAATTCAGAAAAATATTAAAAAAAGTCCCAATATAAAATCAAACAAGCACACACAATTGCTGAGCTTGAAACGGCGAGCTCCTAATGAATCAAAAAGTGCAAATGCCAATCTAGTTTGAAGAGACCACTTCACCAAAACTAACGTCATGACCCGAGAAAACGACATCAATCTTCAGTAAATTGACCTACAACTATTTAAACCCAAATAATACATTCAAATTATAACATTTTGGGAACAAATTAAGCATACCATCCCTGCCAATTGTGTAAAATCAACATTTCTTAAAGCGAATGAATAGATAGAAACGTAAGCAACGAAAGCTAACAGAAATCAAAAGAAAAGAGAAATGCAAGATATACCAGTAGAAAAGCAGAAATCGAATCCAGCTCTCTCGACTAGCTTAGCGCTGAGACCGTCGAAACAAGCTGGGCCGAGGTGAATACCCGGTTCTTTGAGAAGTCGCCGGAGGGACTTGGCCTGAGAAGTGACGCCATTATCTCCATCAGCTGACTTAAGTGCTGATACTGACGCTCGGTTGCTCGATGAGCGATGATTTGTTCTCTCAGCTGCACCAAAGTTAGTTTTGAGATTTGGAAGGGAGTGCAGTAGATTAGAGGGGGGATGATTATACAAGTGAGAAGATGAGAGGAAACACAGGCTCATATTTCTGCACCTTCGCCTTTCAAATAGTTCTAACTTTTAATACTGTGTGATGTCGCTGATCGGTTTCCTCGTGCCGTCCGCCGAGCTGCAGCTAGAGTAGGAGCGTGTAAAATACATTCATAAAAAGCAAACCTAAACTTCTATTTTTGTTTTCAATTTTTTTTTTAATTTTACTCTATTTATAAATAATTCAATTTTAATCTTGATCGTCCATTAATTAATAATTTTGATTTCAATTATAATACTCTCTCCGTCCGATTCTAATGTATCCATTTACTTTTTGCACGTATCCGGTTCTATAGTATTCATTTATTTTTTACACGTAAATTAAAGAGTATTATTATTATATGTAAAGTGGGTAGTTTTATTAGAGGGAAGTGGTGGGTCATATTGTGTATTTTTTTACTAAATAAGGGAAATAGATACATTTGAAGCGGACGCCAGAAATAGTAAAATAGATATCTTAGAAGCGGACAGATGGAGTATTTAATTATGCTAATAATGGATTTTATTATTTAAATTTTACTTTTTATTTTACAATATAAATTTTGTTACTATGGGAAATATTTTTGGAATATTTGACTAATATACTTTAATTTGTTAATATACTTTAATTTGTTATGTTTTATGTTTTATATTTACTTTTATTTGATCTTGCAGGATCATTCTCTGAAGTATATTCTTCTTTTTTATTTTGTTATTTTTTTCTCTTCTATTTATTTATTTTATTTATAATTCTATAAACCTAATTCTATACTCTTTTATACTTTTATTTGATCTTATTTTTTAATTCAATCATTCTCCTTTAAAGTATCATTTTTTTCTGTTTATCTTATGATTTATGGTTTTTCATTCGTTTTTATTATTTTCTTTATATTTTATAAAATCTATTTGTATAATTTTTTTAAACCTTATTGTTCTTATTTTTATTTGATCTAATTTGCAGTTGAGAATGACTAGGGTATGACCGGTCCTACCAAAAATTTGGTACAACCGGATCCCTATTTCAATCTCGCGGATCCTCTCTCCCTCCCCACCCAGCTTTGCTTTCTTTTCCCTTCCCCTCTCCCTTCCTCCGTCATCCTCTGCTTCGTTGCACCATTCCCCTCAGCTTCTTCTACCGCTTCGTCCCCGGCAGACCCACTGCCCGCCATCTATACGCTGCTGTCACCGGCGCTATTCTCTCCTACCTCTCCTTTGGATTCTCTTCCAATCTGCATTTCATCGTGCCGATGTTTCTAGGTTACGCCTCCATGGTACTTTCACGCAAGTACTGTGGGATCATTACCTTCTTTTTGGCGTTTGGATACCTCATTGGATGGTCCGGCTATGCTCGATTGGGCAACAGTGTGCGGTGGTTCGGCTACGCAATAGTGATGGTGGCGGGCCGCGTGGCACAGCAGATCTGGCGCGAAGTGGCGGCTTTGATTTGGAACCGGATCATTCTTCATTTTTTCTTCCTACGGGTTAGAACAAAAGGGAATCACATTTGTCTATTCAAGGCAACCACCATTAAAGGGAGTACAAACAGTAGTGTTTAATGGCACGATTGTGTCCATTCTCTTCTATATCGCCCTTCTAATTTTTTGTTTTTTCTGTTTATTATTCATATAACTTTCTATGTATCTGCTTCTCTCCCCCATTATTGTTAAATTTCCTTATCTGTTGCATAAATATATTTTCGTTTTGTATGAGTATATTAGCAAGCAGTAAACGTGTTTTTCAATTTTTTTCTTGTATGAAATTTTATTTCTTTGTTGATTTTGATTATGAATGTAATTGGTGGTGCTTTTCATCGGTTAATTTGGCATATTTCTGATATGGGTTTGACTTTTATGTGGGTTTTTTCGCTAGATCTTTACCAGCACCACCGTGGGCCCTCTTTCATCCATGGAAGCAGTTTGCAATGACCTTCTGTCGTCTGTCTATCAGTCTGGTTTTCCCATGCTGCAAAGTGATAAAAAAATCAGAAGAAAAGTGATTAAACAAACCCAATTTCCCAGGAAGCAAGTCTCCATTGTTATTGTGTTGACATTGTTTGTTATTTCTTCCAACGGTCATTTTAAGTATTTGGAGATCACCATGGCAGCTATACCATGGAATAATTTCACCAGTATACTAATAAATATATGTAGAGACTAAAATTGCACTATCGTTTTATGTTGTGTGAACTAATTTTTTTCACATGGAAGATGTTAGAATGGAGCAGTGGTTTCTTTTTAGGTTTGAATGTACGTTAGGTTTGACTTGTCTTTTCCTCAACCCTTGTGGATGGATTTGATTTGAAAATATATCGTATTTGAATTCAGAACTTCAATTGTTACAACTCAAGGACACCTAATTGTTTATCAATTGTAAACCTCAAAACATTAATTGTTTTTAGTGGCTGGAGAGTACTTGTAAAAGAGATTCATACCCCATATAATGAATTGTTTATGCCCCATATCTTGATAGATTACAGTGTGGATATGTTAGTTCTAGCTTTGACATATCTATTGAAGCAGTGAGCCTTTTTTTCAACAGAAGCAGCTTTGGTTCACCAGAAGCATGTCACCCTCTTAGTTTTAAGGTATTTAATAAAGTGTGTTTTTCGCTGAGAGAGAAAATAAATTACAAACTAAATAAACGCATACTAGGTACATGATTACACAAAAATTTGTTATTCATCATTATGAACACTAAGATGAATAATTATTTAAAAAATTTATTAAAGAAAATAACCTTAATTTTCAGAAAATCAAAGTTGCAAATTAAAGAGTAATCCAAATCATTATAAAGAGTAACCTAAAAGATATTAACCAAATAAAATAATATTTTATTTTATGAAATTCGAATATGAAATTAAAAAGTATCCCAAATTATTAGAAAGGGTAACCCAATTAATAGAAAAGAGTAACCTAAAAGATGTTAACTAAATAAAATAATATTTTATTTGTAGAAATTTGAATATGAATTTAAAGAGTAACTCAATTAATATGAAAACATACAAGTTAATTTTTCACATTTTTTAAAAAATTAGAATATCAAAATTAAAGAATAACATAATTTTTTATAAAAAGTAACTTAATTATTTATAAAGAGTAACCCAATTAATATGAAAACATACAAGTTAATTCTTCACAATACATGACTTCATTTTTTAAAGAATTAGAGTATTAAATCAAAGAATAACCTAACTTTTTTTAAAGAGTAACCCATTTTTTAAAGAATTAGAGTATTAAATCAAAGAAAAAACCTAATTTTTTTTAAAGAGTAACCCAATTAATATGAAGACATACAATTTAATTCTTCACAATATATACATGACTTCATTTTTAAAAAATTAGAGTATCAAATCAAAGAGTAACCTAATTTATTATAAAGAGTAACCCAATTTATTATAAAGAGTAACCCAATTTATCATAAAGAGTAACCTAATTTATTTTAAAGAGTAACCCAATATATTATAAAGAGTAACTCAATTAATAGATTAACATTTGGTCATCATTTTTAGAAAATCAAAGTTGCAAATCAAAGAGTAGCCTAATTAATTTTAAAAAATGACTCATTTTATTATAAAGAGTAATAAAAAAATAGAAAAAAAAACATTTGGTCATCATTTTCAGAAAATTAAAGTTTCAAATCTAATAGTAACCTAATTTATTTTTAAAAGTAACCAAATTTATTATAAAGAGTAACCAAACTAATAAAAATGAATTGAGTTTAACAGAATAAGAAATGCGAGGAATCAATCCAACACACTATTAAATATGTAGGTACTGGTATACAGATCCAACACTCCATTTTGGTAGCAAACAACAATAATAAATGATAGAATAAGGATATTAAATTTTAAAAGTAAGAAAAGAATGAATTTTAATACATTTGTAGCAGAAATAATCTAACACAACACAGAAATTCGTGAAAGTCAAAATTGAGGGAGTGATTCTCCCATTCCAAAAGTGATCGAACAACAGCCTCAAGATTGAGTTTGTTTTCTCAAAGACCTGATGGTGGACAATGAAAGCTTTCTCATAATTTCTGGACAATGAATGCTTTATATCAGTCAACATTGAGAGGCACAGTTAGAGTGTCTCATCTTCAGCATAGAGGGAGGAGAGAGAGACGGATGGGAATAAAACATAAATACACTTAGAGAGATAAAGTGAGAGAGAGAAGAGAGAAACAAGGTTCAGAAAAAGATACATACAATACAACCAATGCACACAACCTTCATTACATATTTTCAAGCTTAAATAATAAAATAACAGCATAAAAGGTGACAACTTTCGAGTAGAGAGAGAGAAACCAAGAACAAAATTGAAAGCAGCCTAGGTAGAGAGAAAGGGGTAAAAAAAGAGGTGAAAATGGAGCCTGCAAAAGAAGGATTTTGAGAAGAACAAGAGAGAGAGAGTATGTTATATATGTATGTATGTAGAGAGAGATGTATACAGATATCCATATGTAGAGAGAGAAAGTGTGTATGTGTCTGGGGTGTGTAGTGTGTAAAAGGGGGCAATAAAAGTAAAGCCGCAGCGTTTGGTCTACGCAATACTCAACATCTCCTCCCCCATTACTCAGCTCTTCTCACCCAGGTCGAAGCCCCTTCGCTGTCGGACTCCGACGTCTCTCTCACGCTCACACTTTCCTTCTCCCTCTCCATCACTCTGTAAGAAAACATCTGCAATCAAATCTGCCACACCATCCCACCTCCATTCCCACCGCTTATACGACCTGTCCCCGCCTCCAGATCACTAAAATTCATTGGCCGCATCGCCGCATCCTATTGA
Organism: Pogostemon cablin; assembly: GCA_023678885.1. NCBI lineage: Eukaryota > Viridiplantae > Streptophyta > Magnoliopsida > Lamiales > Lamiaceae > Pogostemon > Pogostemon cablin. The sequence goes on along the minus strand of CM043008.1, from coordinate 7,198,791 downwards.
CTCTGCTCCGGGTTCATCACCAAGAGGTTTGTAATTTTAGGGGAGAAATTAATTACTTGCAAGAGTCTTTGACATCCGTGTAATTCCACTCGCTTGTTGCCTTGTTGATAGAAGATTAGATCTCGATACACAGTAATTTATTTTTGATTCAAGATTACACTATCTCAGACTGCAGCGGGAAGTCTTCATCGTAGCCTGTTGTAGATGGTGTCGTCGGAGTTGAAGCTCAATTACCCGGCGGCGAGAGGAGGGTAGTGTTGGACCACTTCTTAGACGGCGACAATAAGCCATTATCTAATTTGAGAAGAGAGAAAACAACGAAGACGACGCAGAGCTCCAAAAGTGATAGCTGTACATGGAAAGATAAAGAAGAGAGAAGGAAGAGAGAAGGTTAAATGGGGATCCGCGTATAAAAAAACTGACCCATTTTAACTACAAGGTCCGATTGTACCATTTTTAAAGAAAAAGACGGGCCTATTGAAGTTTTTGTCTTTGCAGTTTCAGTCATTAAACAAATCATTAATATTTGGAGTGATGAATTTGGAAAATCTAAAATTAATTTTAGAAATTTTAAAATTGGAGATTCAAAGCACATGTCAAATATATTTTTTATTTAATCTTTTGGATTAATGTATGAAATTAATTTTCAAAATTTTGTATTTTATTTTAATTTTTCATTCAATTATATTTTCATTAGGATCATCTCTTTAAATATTCTTTTAATTTAATCTTTAGGATTAATGTATGAAATTTATTTTCGAAATTTTGTGATTTATTTTAAATTTTCTTTCAATTTTATTTTATTAGGATCGTCTCTATAAATATTCTTTTAATATTTATAATTTATTATATTAAATAATATTTTTTGTTTTATTTATTTATATATTATTATTCAATTTAAAATAAAATATAAATTACTATACCTTTCTTAAAAAAAATAGTAATTGAGTTTTACAAAGAGATTATATTTATTTTTTAAAAAATAAATAGATATCATCTAAAATAAAATAATTTTAATATAATTAATAATAGAAAGTTAATATATACTCTATTTGTTCATTTTAAATACCGAATCAAATTTAATGTTATAAAAAATATGCGTATAAACAATGTGATTTAATTGACAAATATAAAATTACGTTATGCTAAAAATTTTTTTTATATATTATACATAAATAATTAGTAGTTTATATATATACTAATATGAAACTCGCGTACAACGCGAGATCATTTAATTATTATTCTTATTTTTTATGATTAAATAATTTGTGTTATATAACGTAACAATATTAATTAAGCAGTTTTTTTCTTACAGCTAGACAGTTTCTTTCATCAATGTAAAGAATTTGCAACAAATTATAACATTTGATTTTTCATAATGTAACGTATAACTAAATCATGTAAAAGATTAATATATATTTACATATTTTCTAATTATTTGAAAGTATCTTGACTTGTATTTTTTTAAAATGTTATTTTATAACATAATACAATTGAAAACTATTTATTACTCCCCTGTCTCTCTAAAAAAATATGCAATCACATATGAACAATTTTGTCTCTTTGTTATATATTTATATAGTTGTTAGTATTTTATTTTTTTCATTGCATTTAAGTGTAATTATGATCAAAATATGTAACTCTTAGTAATAAATCTTTAATTTTACTGTATGTCTAAAATAAATATCAATTATATATAAAAAATTTCAATTTATTCTTTTTTTTTTCTATACATGATTTGATTTGATACTAATTAATTTATTTATATCTATTTATTTATTTCAATTAATTTTTTTAATGATACTAACGTAAATATGTCATAATAAGTGTATAGGAAAAATAAATAAATATAAGACCATACGTGAACGAATCAAATAACAAAGGACTTTACTATACTATACTATACTTAATATATATTTATTATTTATGAAAAATAAGGTCAAACACTTTATAATTAATTAAAATAAAATTATTAAAATGTTTTAAATAGTTGATATATATATATTTATTTAATTTTTATACTTTCATAAATCAATTCTCTAGAGGAACTTGAAGAAAGCTCATATTCCTTTTCATAAATCAATTCTCTAGAGGAACTTGAAGAAAACTCATATTCTTCTTGGAGAATCGAATGTATGAATTTAGAATAAATAATCAAAAAGTCTTATTTATAGGTAGGGTGAGAAAGCATATTATGTGTGGAATATTCTTTTTTTCCTTTATATATATAATTTAATTTGATATTATTAATTTATTTATTTATTGCATTAAAAGATTTAATAATTATTTAATGATACCCAAATAAATAAATAAAATATACTCCCTCCGTCCCAGGAAAGATGACACACTTTCCATTTTGAGTTATCCCACAAAAGTTTGCACATTCCTAAAAAAGTAAAAAGTCAAACACAATCACCATTCTCCATACACTTTATTTACAAAAAACTCACTCATATCTAACACACTTAACATACTTTATCATTTATTTATTACCAAAAATACCATAATACCCCTAAAAGTCACCACTTTATTAATCTCCGTGCCGGGAAAGGGGATGCAATCTTTCCTGGGACGGAGGGAGTAAAAATTTAATCATTATTAAAAATAAAAACACATTATTTAAAAAAGAAAATATTAAATAAGAAAATTAATTAAAGTAAATAATGTAATCTTAAGTATACTATAGCAGAAAATTTTCTGCCTGCGTGTCGTCTCGAGAACGCTCCGCTATGACGTGTAATTTTTTTTATTTTTTTGAATTTTAAATTTTTTTTATATTTCCCTTATTTACTTATAATTAATTTCCTTATTTTGTATTTATTTTTTAAAATAATGTATTTCCTTTCTATTTATAAATCTAAATTAAGTAATAAATTAAGAAAATATATTTTAAAAATATATTTATTTGATTTTTATAAATAACAATTAAAAATAAATCTATTATTATTATTATTAATATTGTAATAATTTGATTTTAAATAATGTATTTCCTCTTCTATTCGTAAATCTAAATTATGTTTTACTAATTCATAAATCTAAATTAGGTAAAATTTACAAACTCAATTTTAATGTTATTTAATATGAAATAATGATTTAACTTAAAGAACTTAAGCTTTTCTAACATGAATTAGTTTTTCAACCTCTTATTTTCTAGAGGTAAATCGATTCAAGAGTACTTGAATGGTCGATCCTCTTTCTCTTGAAGAATACTTGAATCAATACTTTAGAGGTAAAGAATATTTGAATCGATTCTTAAGAGGTAATACTTGAATTAATTTTTTTCCTCTTGAAGAATCGATTCTTAAGATGTAAATCGATTCAAGAATACTTGAATCAGTACTTTAGAGGTAAAGAATACAAGAATCGATTCTTAAGAGGTAATACTTGAATTAATTTTTTTTCTCTCGAAGAATCGATTCTTAAGATATAAATCGATTCAAGAATACTTGAATCGATCCTCTTAGTCTTGAAAATCGATTTTTAAGATGCAAATCTATTCAAGAATACTTGATTCTCTTCCTCTTGAAGAATTGATTCTTAATAGGTAAATCGATTCAAGAATACTTGAATCAATTATCTTCCTCTTGAAGAATACTTGAATCGATTTATTAGAGGTAAATCAAATCTCTACTTGATTCGCTCTATCGAACTAAATTTTTATACTTTCATAAATCAATTCTCTAGAGGAACCTAAAGAAAGCTCATATTCCTCTTGGAGAATCGAATGTGAGTATTTAGAATGAATAACCAAAAAGTCTTATTTATAGGTGGGATGTGAGAGAAAATTATATGGAATATTCTTTTTTCCCTTTATATAAATAATTTAATTTGCTATTAATTAATTTATTGCATTAAAAGATTTAATTATTTATTGTATTAAAATATTTAGTAATTAATTAATGATACCTAAATAAATAAATAAAATATTAAAATCATTATTAAAAATAAGAAACACATTATTTTAAAAAAGAAAATATTAAATAAGGAAGTTAATTAAAAGTTAATAAGGAAAATATTAAAAAAAGAATTAAAAATCCAAAAAGTTGAGAAAATTACACGTCACATTGGAGCGCTCTAGAGACGATATGTCAGCAAGAAAAGTTTCTGCAATAGTATACTTAAGATATATATATATATATATATATATATATATATATATATATATATATATATATATATATATATATATATATATATATATATATATATATATATGATTGATCGTTAATAGTCGGGATGACCAATTAAAGAATTTATCGAACCCTTGGGAGGAACGAGTTAGAGTTTAAGCGATTTCAAGTTTATCGTGATTTTATAAGGACGATCGAAAAGGAGGATAGATTGCAAATAAATGCAAGTAAATTAATGCAAGAACAAGAATAAAATAAATGCAAGAATAAATGAGTTTCAAATGATGCAAGGATGATATTAGTAACAATCATGACATAAATAACAAAGAAATCATACAATTAATTCTAATCTCTCATGGACATGACATATAAGCGATCACTAATTCCACTTAAACTCTTTATCGAGATGGATAAGATATATGCCCTCATATAAGCGATCACTAATTCCACCTAAACATACACATGAACGATGCACATATGAAAGATGGATCGTGTAACAATTACGAATTCAAGGCTCAAAATCTCACGGTTCATCAATAGTGTAAACAAGCTTCATGAAACAAATTCCCAACCATAATATGTTCACAAATTCGCATCAATCCAACTACATAATCCAACCTAATCTCATAGCTTCAAATAACCATCAAATAAGCTCAACAAGAGAAGAATGAATGATAAGAAACACAAGAGAAGCAACGAACAATAAGAACTAGACGAACAAAAGATGCGCCGGTGCAAAATGTGCAAACTAGGAACAAGATGAACGAGTAACAAAATGAGCAAGCTCCCCAAACTTAAATTTAACTACGAGTTCAATTTTAGTTTGGAAAGAATTTTGTTACCAAATTTATTGCACCATTCTTCACTTCAAGTCCATCACCGGGAAAATTCCTTCATATTCCTACAAAAGACAAGAAATAAAATAAAATAAAATAAAAAACATTCTAAGAAAGCCATAAAGGATAATGATAGGGTGCCTCCCATCTAGCGCTGAGTTTAACGTCTTCAAGCCGGACGAGATTTTCGAGCTCATGGTGGTCTAGAATATTCTTTGGGCACTTTCATAGGTTTCTTTTTGAAATAGTACCTTGTGCTCTCACGCTCAACCACAAAACATCTCCTTTCTTATTAAATAGCTCAAGCAATTGTTCTCCGAAGACGTTTTTCACAAGGAATGGCCCTTTCCACTTATTCCACTTTTTCCATCGGGCTCCATATGAATTTTGAACTTCAACCACATCTCTCGGTAAGAATTCGGGCAAAGACAAGTGTTGGTTCCCTCTTGCAACCCCTGTCCTACAATTATCAACAAATAATTTTTTATCAACAAAATTATGAAGGTTCATAAGAGAATTTGAAAGTTCAAGAGAATGGGTTTTTGGTTCATGTGGAGTAACATCAATGATCTTCATTTCCGGAGGATTCTTTTCTTCCATCTTAAGTGCATGAATCTCTTCTTGATTTCGAAACTTTTCTTTCTCAAGCATCATTTCTACAGACTCAACAAATCTATCGAATTCCTCCTTTAACTCTTCTTTTAACTTTTTTGCTTTCACCCATTTAGGAATTCTTTCTCTCTTCTTCTTTATAGCCTCATGAACCCCCAAACTATCCTCTTTTTTAACCTCTTCTTTATCAACCACCTTACAAGTCTCCAACATCAACCACCTTACAAGCCTCTAACCCTTCTTCAGCCATTATTTCCTTAACCTAAGAGTAGAGAGCCATGCATTGATCCTTAGTCTCCAATGTAGAAGATTTATTGATTTCTCTTTGTATATTTTTCAAGGCGGTTGAGATTTGGCCCAAATGGTGCTCCATAAATTCCATCCTCACCTCCATAGAATTCTTCACATCAAGAATTAACAACTTAATTTTTTCAACTCTCTCTTCACATGTTTTCATCTTAGCTTCATTATCTTTAATATACTAGTACAATAAATCCTCCAAAGGTAATTTTCTTTCATCGTTTAACAATTTTCTTGCCGAATTGAACATCGGTGTAAAAACTACGTAATACTTAACTACATTCTCCAAATCATAGCTCCCTTCTATGCTCTCTGTAGGCCATTGGTAGGTATTCATGGCAATTTCTTCAAAAATTCTTATTGCTCTTTGAGCGGTGATGCCAAAAACAGACCCACCGGATGACGCATCAATGAATAACCGATCTCTTCTGTTCAAGCCTTGATAGAAAAATCCCACTTGTTGAACTTCCGGAAAACCATGATGAGGACACTTCCTCAACATCTCCTTAAACCTCTCACACGACTTATAAAATATCTCATGAGGTAATTGCTTAAATTGAGCAATAAAACTTTGCAATTGTAGTGTCTTTAATGGTGGAAAGTATTTGTTGAGGAAACATTAAGTAAGATCCTTCCAAGTATTGTATGTCCTTGGAGTGACCGTTCTAAGCCAAGCACATGCTCTATTATTTAAAGAAAAAGGAAAGAGTCGCATATTAATGCAATCTTCACTCACCCCATTCATTTTAATAGTATTTGCTATCTCTATAAAGTGGGCAAGGTGGTCATTTGGATCTTCGGTTGGATCTCCACCAAATTGGCTTGATTGAACCATTCGAATCAAACTCGCCTTCAACTCAAAATCATTGGCGGTGATCGGAGGGGCCATAATTTGTTGAACCACCTTCGGTTGGAGATGATCCCTAATAGTCATATATATTATGCCTTGAGGAACTTGAGGATATACATTATGAAGCACTTGAGGATAAACATGTTGTTGAGGAGCAACAAGGTTCCCATAAACTTGTTGAAGAAATTGTAAATTAGGGACTTGAACCCCTTGAGCAATTCTTATATCTCCTTGTGCTTCCCCATTAGAATGAGCATTAGCATTCACCATGTTTTGAATATTTTCCATGTAGCTCATATTTTTGGGCTTGTTCACCTTCTTCTTCCTCCTTAAGGTATGCACCTACAAAAGAAAGAAAAATTAGAACAAATTTTTCTAAAGCAAATATAAGATGCAAAATCTAAAAAAAGTGTCCTTATTAAGACCACTCTAAACAATCCTTCGTCAAACTACTAGCGATCGTTACCTCCCAGGCAATAGTGCCATTTGATTGATCGTTAATAGTTGGAATGACCAATTAAAGAATTTATCGAACCCAAGGGAGGAACAAGCTAGAATTTAAGCGATCTCAAGTTTATCGTGATTTTATAAGAACGATCGAAAATGAGGATATATTGTAAATAAATGCAAGTAAATTAATGCAAGAACAAGAATAAAATAAATGCAAGAATAAATAAGTTCCAAATGATGCAAGGATGAGATTAGCAACAATCATGACATAAATAACAAAGGAATCATACAATTAATTCTAATCTCTCATGGACAAGGCATAGAAGCGATCACTAATTTCACCTAAACTCTCTCTCGAGATGGATAGGATATAGGCCCTCAATAAGGCTCCCAAAAACACATAGGATCGAGACCAAAGTGAACACCTCCCACTAGGTACTAATTACTCTACGAGTTCCCTAATGAAGTACTAAATCATAGGCAATATTCCCTTTTAAGGTACTATGAATTCACTAATGGTTTGGGTCTCCTCACCTAATCAATTAATCTCTCGATTAAGCCAATTAAATATTCTATCAAAGGGTTCTAAATCTAGAAAGATATCTCTATCTCATTCTAAATTAACGCACATGAAGTGTATAATGAAATGATTCAATGAACTATCCTAAACACATAATTGATTTCTCAATCTAATCACATGTTCATGGCAATTAATCACACAAATCATACATATACATCAAGCAATTCACATCAATGATAGAAATAACACAAATGCCCAATTAAAATTAAAATTAAATTGCATAAAGCCTAAATTATACAACACCAATCATGGAGCTAATCTCACAAAGGAGATTAGCATATCATAGTATCATGCAAAACAAAATAAATTGTCTTACAAAATTCCATGATTAAACTCTAAGAAAATAACAAAATAAATAAGCGCTTCCCTTTAAATTTCTTCACTTGGAGCTTTTATCTTCTCTTGAAATCTTCAATCTCCCTTGCTTCCTTGATCAATTGGAGTGGATTGATGGAGCTGGAAAATCGGCTCTGCTTCCCAATCTGTACTTCACGACTGCTAGGGAATTGGAAGATTAGTCCCAAAACAATGAAGATGGGCCAACAAGCAACTGCTCCAAGAAATTAAAATGTTGCCTCCCTCCATTGAATATAATGGGTTGCATGTTTATTAAGAAATGAGCCCAACCAATATGTTAATCACCTCCATTAATGCTTAGTGGGCTGCTCCTATTTATCCAAATGGGCCTAACTTATTTTTCTCTACCAAATCATGATTTGGGCTACCATTAATATGTAAATGGGCCAAATGTAAGCTATTGGGCCGTAGCTTGGCTGCTGTAAAATTCCAGCACGCGCGCTTTTATCGTTTTAGCCCGTATTTGCTCGTTTTAACTCCGAATCGAGTTCCATTTTTTCTCACACCTTCGTAATTGAATGAAGAAGCTCATTTAAGCTCAAAATCCTGCAAATTCCACCAAAAGATTCCTCTCCACAAAAATTAAAGAATTAAATAGATTAATCACTAAAAAAAATTTTAATTAGATAAATCCTACCTGAAAATGAACCCTATTTTCTAGCAATTTCTACTCTCATCAATATATATTATATATATTATGATTAACAAAATTAAATATAAAAGTACATAATTGTAATATACTTAATTCTTTCCGTGCAACGCACGGATGAGTAATATCTAGTTCAAATTAAAGTGAAGAAAGTAGAAACCAACCGAAATATATTAAATTAAGGGTTACTAGCATATGGAGGTTTATAGAGTACCAACTGAAATATATTAAATTAATGGTTATTAGGATATGGAGGTTTATAGAGTAAATTAGGGGTGTAGTGTGTAGTTATTAATTTTATTTTGAATTAATTTATTTTATTAAGTGGTGAAGATTGAATGAGAATATGATCTAACGGTTGAGATTATTCAGGTGCACTGAATGCACTTCATTAAGATAATTTTAAATATGATTATGCTTTTGGAGATGGAAATTTTAAAATTTCAATTCAGTTTTCACTTTTGGAATTTAAAATTTTGGTTAACTGAAATTCCAATTGAAATTTTAATTTATTATTATTTTTTATATATTTATATATAGACAATCACTAGAATAAGCCTTGCTTTTTTTCAAATTCATGAGACCGGATCTATTTGTGGAGAGTCTATACTGTATATTGAAATGCAAGTCAAGCCCACCTACCCATTCTAAAGGTTGATTAAAAAAATAAATAAATAAAAAATAGGGGAGAAGATGGAAGAATGACGGTAGAGTCAGAGAAAATAAATTGGATTGGACAAGAGGAGAGGGAAAGTATAGAATTAATGTGCAAGAGAATGACGACAGCTCATGTCTGGAGATAATTATCTATCGACCATTTGATGGCATAAGCGCTCTCGTCGCTGAGATTGACGACGATTCCGATGCAATGCCGGGTGGAAGAGAGATTGAGACAGTGAGAGTGGGAAACACGCTGAGGAAGTTCTGACCTCGATTGAATGGAGGCAGCGGTGATTAGTTTGGTCAGAATTTGATCTGACAGCAGTGTATAGCGATGGAGGCGGAGCAAAGTCCTTCTAAAGCCACTGAGTTAACAATGTCGTCATTGGGAAGAAATGGGCAACTGCTGGAGGCCCACTTCCTAATGAGAGAGAAATAGAGTTAGTGAGAGAAAGTTGAGATTGTTTAATCTCATAGATATTCTTTCAACTTTGTATTCCATTCCTCCAATCTGCATATAAACAAATTAAAACATGTATGAACAGTAATACCTTATAGAATGTATGGTGTGTGAGAGAATAGAGAGGAGAGAGATGGAAAGATGAGAGAGATGAAAGGAGAGACAAGACACATGGGTTACTCGTGAACTTAAGATTTGTGGATTATTATTGTCTGTGTGTTTGATGAGTGATATTTTTACCTAAATTTTAGTGCCTTTTTATATACATTTTTGTATTATTTTATCCGTATTTATGTGTTATTTAGTTATTTTTTGTATTTTTATTGAAATGTGTGTGAATGTGTGATATTTATATTTGGTTATGTATTTTTAATGGATGCTAGACATGATAAGAAAGACATAGGAAAAAGCAGATCTCAATTCGGAGTTAAAACAAGGGAGAACGAGCTAAAACGGTGAAGGAAACAGGGGCATACACCAACACGGGCCGTGTACGGAACACGGCCCTGTAAGAAGTGGCCGTGTGCCGTCATCAATTCATCCAACACGACCACCCTGTGCCCGTGTAATGGCACACGAGCCGTGTTACATCTTGCGTAACACGACCCTGTATGTCTTGGCCGTGCAGCGACATCAATTCACCCAATACGGCCATCTTGTAGCCGTGTTGCAGAGCACGACCGTGTTTTGTAAAAAGCTGCTAAAAATTTCAGAACCTTCTAGAAGCTTTCCAAGGGGTATAAATACCCAATAATTCAACATTAGATAAAATAATCCGAAATTCATAGCCCTGCATACACCTCACACACCATTTCTTCCATTCCACACCATCATCTTCATCCATTCTTCATCCCTTGGATCTACCATCATCCCACCATTAATTTCTACATCCAAGTGAAGGAAAATGATCAAGGAAAAGTGGAAAGTGCAAAGAAGGGAAGGAGATCACCATTGAAGATAGATCAAGGGAGTTTCCATTCATTCTTTGTATTAAACCTCATAGTTTTATCATGATTTGCAAGAATTTAATTGTCTATGTTAATTTCTTTATGAATATGGTAGACTAATCTCCCTTTTGAGATTAGCAACATGAGAGTTGTTGGATAAGTTTGGGATTTGTGTATTTGAATTCATATGTTGAATGGATCTATGGTTTTCTATCATTGATTATTAATTGCTTGATTTGTATTGATGATTTGTGTGTTTGGTTATTCTAAATATGTGATTAGATTGAGAAATCAATTATGTGCTTAGGATAATTGAGTGAATCATTTCATCAAACACTTCATGTGCATTATAAATTGTAAAGAGATTGAGAAATCATTTAGAGTTTATAACCCTTTGATAGAACATATGATTGGTTTGATCGAGAGGTTGATTAATCGTGTGAAGGGACTCTCATTTAAACTTAGTACCTAGTTGGAATTGTTTGAGTGAGAACCAACTCATTGAGCTATGTTTAGAACCATATTTTATCCATCTTGAGAGGGAGTTTAGGTGATCTTAGTGTTGACTCTTAGTCTTCAATCCATGATTCATGTGAATTTGATGCATTTATCTTAAGATTTCAACTTCTTAATTGTTGTTAATATCACTTTTACTTAATTTGGAAAACCACTTTTCATCCATCTATCTTATTTGCTAATCATTGCTTGATTGCTTGTTTTGATTGATTTAATTTCTTATTTGATCAATCTACCCATTGATGATTCATCTCTATAAAATTACGATAAACGTGATCTCGCTTAAGCTCTAGCGCCGATCTCCCTGTGATTCGATAAATTATTTTAATTGATCATCCTTGCTACAAAATGGCTAATCAGTGTTCAATATTTTTTAGTTTATTTTAATTGAATTACTCTTTATTATAATTTAATGGGTCGGTGTGAATTAACTTTTGGATTATCCTTTACTTGATTTATTTATGTTCTGTTTGGTCAACAACATTACTTTTTTCTAATTAATTGAATTACTTTTTTCTATTAATTGAGATATTTTTTATAATTAATTAGGTTACTCTTTGATTTTGAGACTATAATTTTCTAAAAATGAAGTCCCGTAAATTTATGTATAATTAATTTAAAAAATAAAGTAAAGTTTTTGTAATTGACAAAACATATATAGAATATATTTATATAATAATCATATAATTATTGTGTCATTAAATGACATAAATATAAATAATAATATTAATTAAACAAAACACTTAATAATAATAATAATAATAATAATAATGGTCTAAATTGATAAAAAAAACATTAATTTATAATCTTATATTAAAATATGACATTAATTTATAATTTAAAAATATAAAAAAAAACACTGATTAATAATAATAATATGTATGGCATAAATTGATAAAACAAAAAAAGACATTAATTTATAATCTTGTATTAAAATAGGACATTAATTTTATAATAAAACTATTAAACAAAACAACAATCAAATAAACAGGGACGATGCTACGTTGAGGCCAGGGGGCACTGGCCCCCCCCTGAAATTTTAAAAATAATTACTATATATGTAATAATTATTATTATGCATTGATGTAGCCAAATGGTTAGCGCTCACCTTTAATCCTTGAAGGTCATGTTCGAGGGTTGGGGAGAGTAACTTCTTTCTATCTAATCCTCCTTTTTCATTATTACTAATTTGGATTAATTATTTTCTAATGCATAGTGTTGAGTGTTATTACTGAGAGGTACAGACATTTAAATTTATTATTAATAAATACAAAAAGTTAAAGTGATTTATCTTATATAACCCTAATATTAATTATATATTTAAAAATTATATTTTTATCCATGGCCAACCCACCCTTCCCCCTCCTATTTCCACGACTTCCTTCCTATACATACGCCCATTAAATAAAATCATGACATGCCACAATCTTCACTCTCTCACCAAGAATTAGGAATTGTTCTTCTCTCCATCTTATTCCGTCAATGACAACTTATGTCTCAGTTGCCGCTGCTCCACAATCAATTCTCGTTGCCGTTGAATGCTATTACGATCTGTTAAGCTATTTACAAAATTTCGATTGAATTTATTTTGGAGATTTTTTGGATGAAAATTATTATAAATTACGTCAAGATTCGTCACGCCACACCAACAAATATCGATTTTCACAAATTAAAAGATGCTTCACGTCCATTAAGCCACACTCTCTCTTTTCTTTCCCTCTTAGTGGATAGATCAGTGATCAATTTTGATTATTTTTGAATATGCATATTCAAATTATTAATTTGAGTTGAACAATTTTTTCTTGACAATTCTCACATTTGTAATTTTTTAATCGAATGATGGATTACAATGTATTTCATGTTATGCAATTTTTTTAATTGAATGATGAATTGAAAATATATTTCAAATTGTCATTAAAATGAGTTAAATTATATTGTGTAAAGTTGTTAACTGATTGTGCAAAATTAATAACTAGTTGTGCAGAATTATTCACGTTATTGTTCGACGAAAAATATGAATTTAAATTATTGCGCAAAATTATTCATTAGTTGTGCAAAATTGTTTATTAATTGTGCAGTAGTATTAGCCGATTAGGGAGTTTTAATTAAGTTTGAAAATTTCCCTTTTTTTGATTGTGCAACAACAGTTTTCCAATGTTTTCGAATGAAGAGTTTAAAAATGCAACAAATTTAAAAAATAATATGATTTTGTTATCTTATAGTGTAATGATTAAAATATCTTTACTAATAATTAAATTTAGTGAAAGGGTGAAATTGGAATTGCATAATATAATTTTGTACTTTAAAATAATAATTTGAGGTTCATGTATCAGTAGTAATAACAAGAATTAAATTGTACCTAATAGTTACTATCCCTATTAATTTTTAATATTTTATCTAATTTGTTTTTCTTTTTCCTGTTCTCTTTATCTAAAAAATTTCTCCCCCTATTTTCTTATGTTTTATCTTTTTTTTTTCCTTCGATTTTTTTACATAGAATTCTTTTCTCCTTATAATTGTTATATACTTATCAATTGTTTACTTTTAATACTTTTATAATTTTTTTAAAATTTTTAAATAAATGGAGCATTTTTTTAAAAATATATATTATCATTTATTTCTTTTAATAATTTTTATCTTTTTTTTTATTGTAGGATTTAAAATAAATGTGAGATTTTTCTTGATAAAGAAATTTATAACATTTCAAAGACTTTTTCACTTGAACTACTTAACAAAAACATTGAAGTTATCAACATAAATTTTTTCTTATATTAATGACATAAACTCATGTCACTTAATATACATAAGAAATTTTACTCTTTTGTTTTTATTGAAATTACTAATACTAAATTATCTAAAAGTAACACGTGCAACAATAAAGGTGAATATTTTTATAAAATAGAGGCAAATTGGGCCCCCTGCCTGGAAATCCTGGCACCGTCCCTGTAAATAGATAATAGTAGTAAGAAACATTTCTAAATCAAATCAATACTATAAGCAACTGAATGAATCACGACAATTAACTTAAAGACAAATACTATTGTGCAACAGTTTTTAAGGTGCAATTGGGTCAACCTTACCCAATTAAATTTTTTGACCCGTAATATATAAGGAATATGGAGTCCTAATTTCATTCCACTCATTCCTCCCGTCGTCTCTTCATTCCCCTCTCTCTCTCCATCCTCTCCTTTCCTCCCACTCCGCCTTCTCCGATCAATTTTCAATATCTCTCTCTACATCCTCTCCTTTCCTCCCAATCCAATCGGTTATTCCTCTCCCTTCTCAGATCAATTTTCAATATCCGTTGGATTGATTTTATTTGCTACCTTCTTCGATCAATCTTTGATTTGTTGGTTCTATCATATAGTATAAGTTTTACTTTTGTAAGTTTAGCAATTGAAGAGATTGAATCAGTTGATTTCTGTGTGATTGAGAGTTCGACGTAGGTGATAGAGAAGTGCATCTAGGTGGCGGCGACTTGTTGTCCTCTAAGGAGATAGATCTAGTGAAAAAATAATCAAGCCGACTCATCAGGAAAGAGAGAAAGAGAAACTGAAAGTCACACTCATTTTTTGTGGTTACGCGATGTATTCATGCGAAGCTGATTTCAAACTCGCTTGACTTTCTCTTTTTTTGAAAAGTTTGGTTGGTTCAGAATTGCTGAAATGCCTCTGTGTTCGAAGAGTAGTTTGTCTGCATTTTCAAAATTAATGAAAATTGTGCTGAAGGATTTAGATGTTAGTGATGCATACTTCTTAAACAAGAAGTTTATATGTTTTGTTGAATAAGTGTATAACGTTTTATTAATAAATAGTTCTAGTGTCTAAAGAGTTATTTGATTACAATTGATAAATACTTTTACCAGTCTTGAAATGAGAATTGTGTTGAAGGAAGTATTGGTGTAACATGTGTTTATGTTTATTTATATATAATTTTTAAATACCAAGGTGTATAACTTTTATTAAACAAGTGTATACATTTTTGTTAATAACAGTAAAATGTGTGTATAAATTGATATGTTCAAATTGTAATTGAATTTTAATTTACTATTTTTCCTGAGTTTGAGAATACAAATGTATGAGATAGACTGTTTGAACTTGGAAAATCAATTTGAGTTTGAGAATATAAATATGAAGATGGACAATTTGAGTGTGTGATAGACAAGAAAGACAATGAATGAATTGGATCTGGAGTTAAGAGTTTTCTTTAAATAAAAAATGTATAAACTATTTTAAGTTCTTTATAACTAACGATTCAGTGTATATGTTACGTAATATTAATGTATTTTTTTTCTTAAGTGTATTTTAATTAATTTTAGCATATATAACTAACATTAGTGTATATGTTATATAAAACAAACGTATTAAAGTTTATTTTAAGTATATTTTTTAACTTTTGAATATAAATATGACAAGCACTTACGAGTTCTTTATAAGTGAGTATACTAAATATAAATATATTAAGCACTTACAGAGTTCTTATAAGTGAGTATACTAGTTTTAGTTTACTAGTGTATATGTTATATAATATAATTGTATTATTTTTTATTCTTAAATATATTAATTCATTTTGGATATAAAAATGGTATTGCATTTAATTGATCTTTGATACACAGGTAAATATTATATTTATTAGTTATAACTCCCTCTCTCTCTCTCTCACTCTCTCTCTCATATTATTGAATCAAAATCAATTCCACAAATTTGAAGACATCTTTAATATAAAAAATAATACATTTATAAAGACAAAAACATACATTAATGTGTAAAAATCAATACACTAATTTAAAATAGATATTCAATTTTATTATAAAGAAGAATACATTTATGAAGATAAAAACATACATTAATGAATAATAAATAATACATTAATTTAAAATACATAATCTCAGGATCATAATCAAAATTAACAGTTGATTTTGAGTTTTTTTTCATTTTGTCTTGATGGAACTGACCACCTAGATTTGTTGTTTCAATAGAATTTCTGAATCAAAACACATAAAATGATAAATAATTAAATTAGAAGAATTGAAAAGAAGAAATTAGAAGATTAAACTACGCAATATATTATAAAAAGGTAAAAGAAAGTAAGAAAGGGGACAAAGAGAAAGGATGATGGGGAACATAAAGATAAAAAGCTAAACAAGTGTGTAAGGGCGGAAAGAATTAAAAGATTAGATGAATTGAAAAAGGAAAAGAAAACCTAAAGAATTTAAAAAAGGAAAAGAGGTCGTGAGGGCGGACGTGTACAGTGGAGCGAGGGCATTCGTGAAGGGCGGAGGTGCGACGAATCTAGAGTGTAACGGCGGCAGCGGAATGAATGCAAAACGAAGGTGTTGAGCAGCGTGATGGAGAAGGCGGCAGCGGCAGAAGATGCAAAATGAAGGCATTGAGCTGCCTGAGAAGGCAGAAAGCGAAGCCCGTTGAGCAGTATGAGGGAGGAGGCAGAGCGCAAAAAATGGAGTTAAATGGAGAAGGCAGAGCACTGGCGATAAAGTGTTAGGAATAATCGATGGAGTGAGATAAAGAGAGAACCCTGACTTGAGCATGAGAAGAAATGACCCAATTGGATCTTTTTTACTTATATACATGACCCGATTTTAATATTTGGGCCTGTTTTTAATGTACAATAGAGGTATAATAGAACAACTCTAACTTAAATTACAAATTGATATAGGTTATTAATATACATTATTGATTAATAATTATTATAACATACCATAAATAATAAGAGGATAACATCATAATACATATATTTGTAAAGTAGTTTCCTTAAATAAATTTCTTAAAAAACATATGTGTCCTCATTTGGTTAATAGTTAACTTTTATTTTATATGTGTCAAACTTCTATTGGTTAGTCTCTATTTATTACAATTAAATATATTTATTAATGAGATAAGTTAAAAAGTTTCTTTGTTATGATTTCTAATTAAAATGTATTAAATTCATTTTAATATGCTATAATTTATGTCTTAATTTATGTTATGTAAAAAAAGGTAAAAAATAATTTAAAAAAAGGGGGAATATATGCACATTTTCTTTTTTTTTTAAAGTGATTATTCAGTTCGAACGATAAAATATTATATTTTAATTTAATTTTTTATTCAATTAATTAGTTTGAGATTTCAAAAGATGTTTTATCAAGTATATAAAAAAATTAATTATAAATTATTAAATTATAATACATATTATGTTATTTACAGTAATACTAATAATATTTTTAATTTATAATTCTATTTTTATAAATTTAAATTAAAAAAATTCCCGAGTAATTATAAGTTATGTGGTAGATATGGTCATACCAAAAAATTCTGTTGGACAAAGAAAAAGATTAATAATCTTGAAATCCCTGATGATAATTTAAATTTTAAAAAAAAAGTCCTGGGTAACACACGGGCCAGACACTAGTACTATATATAACACAATATTGTAATAGACCGATTCAACCGGTTGGAACAGGAATCGGGCTAGTAACCGGTCCAAAAGCACCCTAGAACCGCTTTTGCTGTTAAACCGGAAGAAATTGGCTCAAACCACTAAAATCGATAAAACCGGGAGAACCGATGAAACTGAAAATGGCCATTTATGTATTTAAAAAAAATTAAACGCAGAAACGAACTGTTGTCATGATGTGCAATTAACCATTCATTTATTCAAAATTTCACTAAATATTGAAACATCTCAACCTATTACACTCGATTCTCCAGTCGCTGTAGAGGAGAATAATAGAAAGAAAACAAAAAATTAAAAGATCTCTTCAAGAGAAATGCCAATCCATTGAAGTCTCCGCAAACCTTGAAATCACCGGGCAATCTTCTATGCACTAATATCGGGTGATTTTTTGTTAGAGGAGAGAGAAAGGTAAAGAGAGTGTAGAGGAAAAGTTAGAGAGAGGTTGCAGAGGGATATAGCGCGGAGCAACAGTTGATGAGTGTTCTTAGTCGCATTTTTAGTAAAATGTTTGAGAGTAAGAGACTCTATCGTTGTTGTACACGTGTGACCAAGTAACAAATTTATAAGAATGTCGTCCCAAGAGAAAGTAAACTTATAGTTGTATCCAGATTCGCCATTGATTGTACTTTGTAAGAGTGACAATATTGTGGTTTTTATACTACTTATGATTCTAATCAATTAACCTAGAAATCAATTAACAACTAAATGTATCAAATATCAAACAAATGATAAGATGAATGGAATATGGATAGAATGCACTTAAGAAGAGAGCAAGGCTAATCATACTAATGATTAAGAAACTAGCTAGATATGCATGACTCTTAATATTGAGCTTAATTAGTTATGGACTAAAAGCAATCATGTTTTTATCCCTAATCCCTATGGCCAAGGTAATTAGGTTCTCGACTCTTTAACAAGTCTAAATTTCCTAGGATTGTTCTTACTCTCAATTCCCTTGAGGTACTATGATCATAAGTTTGGTTCTTTTCACTCAATTTCTTAAGTGTCCCCCTATGAATGTTCTAAGCATAAGAAGGGTATGACTTACCTCCCCTCACACTAACATGCATGCACATCTTAATATATGATTCAATTAAACCACTAATCATAATATTGGAATGACCATCCTAACACTATGAATAGAGAATTTAATCAGATAAGTATTGAAATGAAACATGATTCATTAATCATAAAAGGAAGTCCAAAATTAACTCAATTCAACATCTCAAATCCTACATATCTAGCATTCTTCACAACCAATCATATGATTAGCCTACTATAGGACTAGCCACTACACATCGTGTTTAGATCAATACATTCAAAGGCTTGCTCCATTTGAGCCAAAATAAGAATAAAATCAACAATTGAAAAGTAGATTGAATTCCCTTTTGTGAAGACGATCTTCCTTCTTTCCAAAATGCTAAAATCTTCAATCATTGATGCTTTCCTCTTCTTAAAGTGATGAAAGGATGAATTGATGGATGAATCCTTGAAGATCAAGTTGATTGGATGGATTAAATGTATGGAGATGAATCAAATGGATCTAGTGTGTGAAAATGTGGTGTGTGAGTGTGTATAACTGCTCTAATTGTGTGATCTCTTCTTTAATTTTACACAACTCAACCTTTTATATCACTTAGAGACCTTCTAGAAGCTTCCAGAACATTCTGAAATTTAAACTGCTTTTTGCACCTACACGGACCGTGTAGCAGCACACGGCTTGTATAGTGCACACCTGTTCGGCGTGTTGTGCGCGTTCCCTAACACGGCTCGTGTATTCATGCACGACCTATCCTATGGGCATGTAGCATTTTCTGATGACTTCGCACGACATTCTCGAACAGGCCCATGTTCCGCACACGGGGCGTGTGACGCGGGGTGTGTGCTGGCGCACGACTCGTGCGTCGGAACATGGCCTTCTCCTGGGCGTGTCGTGCATTCTGAAGCTCGAACACGCCACATCGGAAAGGCCCGTGTTCCGCACATGGAGCGTGTTCGAGCGTGCCATGTTTTTCCTTCTCCGTTTTGTTCCTGATTCCGGTTTTCTCCATTTCTTGCCTGTTTTACACATATTTAAGGTCATTTACACATTTCTAGCAATCCATACCACATTTCTCCTAATTACATAAAACTCCACCAAAAGTCACCCAAATACGGATAAAAATATACGAAAATCCTCAAATAAAGACACTAAAATTTAGGTGAAAATGATAACGATCAGTGAGTCTGATGGAAGATAATAATAAAACCCTACATTTATTCCTTTTCTTAAAACTAGCGTTTTAACCGGTTCGATGCACGGGAAGACGTTATGACAAAATAATATTTATTTGTAATTTATAAAAAGTTTAAAAGAATGAGATTTGATTATTAGGAATTATATTAAAGTTATTTAATTGCATTTAAGGTAAAATATTGTGAGTGCAATCCCATATATTATTTTTTATTTAATTTTTAATGTATTAAGACTAATATGATAAATCCCATATTAATAATATAATAACATGTATACGAAAGATGTTTAGGTCTATAATAATAAATTTTAAAATTTAAATTTTTTATATTATTATGAAAAATGAAAATGAAGACATTAAAAAAGGAATTGTTAAGTCAATTCAAAGTCAAAGCTTTAATGTAACATTGACATAATTTTTATAAAAATTAATAGGTTAAATATAAATATTTACAAATAATATAATTAACCCATCATATAATTTTGTGCTTAACAAAGTAATTAAATCAACAAAGCTTTAAAAACATAACTAATTAAATTTCTATAAAAATAAACAATAAATTTTAAAAAAGTTTAACTCCCATTGAAAGATATATGAGTTGAGATAATTTTGATGCTTGTAATGCTATATAAGGGCATCAACCGTATTAAACACCTTAGTAATAAATTTAAAGTAGTATTAAACATTACGTAATTTCAGTACATAACTAATTAAGAAAAATTACGTATGACCTGCCAAATGAAGGAATATATATACAAAAATATCTAAAGTTGGAGCATTTCAATCTCATCCTCAAGTACTAACACTTCAAAATTCATTATTCAATCACATTTAAATGTATTATTTTCATCCTTATCTTCCTTAATAATACCTAATAACTATATAAAACAATCGGACTCAATATCACTAATTTAGCAAAACTTAATAGAAATAAAGAATGAAATCCAGAACATTATTTATGCCGTAATTCAATTTAAAAATTTAATTCGTTCCAATTAAATATCAACGAACATGATGATGCATAAAAAATACAGTAATCAGATCAATGCCGAAAGGTTCTTAGGATCAAAATTATAAATCAGGGTAGACCATAAGTTTGAGTTAACTGGAATTTGACATTGCTGAACTCCAAAAACATAACATCTTAAAACAGTGAAGTAAAAGCATAGAAAATATCAGCTACAAACAATTCAAATCAAATTAGGAAGAGTAAAATAGTGATGGAATGAGGCTAATTAATGGAGTAGTACCATCCT
This sequence comes from Pogostemon cablin, assembly GCA_023678885.1. Taxonomy (NCBI): domain Eukaryota; kingdom Viridiplantae; phylum Streptophyta; class Magnoliopsida; order Lamiales; family Lamiaceae; genus Pogostemon; species Pogostemon cablin. The sequence continues at coordinate 7,177,501 of CM043008.1, read as the reverse complement.
GAGTAGAGATTGGATAATCGGATGTAGTCAAAGGAATAAACCAATTCCAACACGTGTTGATTAAGAGAATCAAGATGGCGGCATGGAGCACGACAGTAGGCAGTCACGAAAATAAATCAATGCAATGTTAGAGTTCGTGCTTACACTAAAAAAATCATAGTACGACACAGCAAAAACCAAATTTAACGAAAAGTAAAAATAAAAAATTAACATCATTAACAACAAAATTATTATCTTAGTTTCACTAAATGAACAATGAGTGATAATGAGTGCCAAATAGCAGATATAAATAACTTAAGAACTTAGAAAATTTTGCAGTACTCAAATTGTAGAAATAAGCACTTATGTATTTATGCATTATATCCCTATTTAAAAAGTTCACCATAAACACAGCTTAAATAATTAACAAAAAAGAAAGAACAATAAGTGAGCGCAAAATAGCAGATATGAATAAGTTAAGAGAACATACAAAATTAAGCATTAGTCACATTGTTAAAATATCTACAAAAAACATAAAAGCAAATAAATTTTAAAAGGTCGGTGCTCATAAGTTTACTAATTTTTTTTCCTGAGGGGGATACAACTTGACTATGGGTTCATTGAGCTTCTTTTCGAAGAGATGATTCTTTTTTCCAATATCTTCACTTTCAAACTTCCTACCTTTGTCAATTATTCAAAAGCACTAAACATCAGCTTACCATGGATTCATTGAGCTTCTTTTGAATGACATACTTCTTTTCTTTGACATTTGTATTCCTTGAGCATATTTTATGATTTTGCTCCTTTTCTTTTTCATTGAAGTTACATTTGCATTTACCTCTAGCTCTTTCACCCTTTTCTTGATTTACCACTTCCTTCATCTTCTTGCACATTTTTGTCATCGAACCTTGTAGACCATCATCTCCTCAATCACCCTCACCAAGGTTATATATATAAGGCTTAAGTGTGTTTTTAAGGCTTGTATTGTGCTCAAATCACAAAGAAAAGTCTTATAAGCTCAAACTAGCTAACTAGGGATGATGTTTGGGTAAGAAATTTTAAGGCTATGACTTCATTTAGCAAGGATGACCTAAGATCATATCACAAATTTCAACCATTCGGGCTTCGTTCCTATCGTCCATGAGCAAATTTTAGTTTGTCTAAGTTCAACCGGTCTCATCAAAAATATTAACCATGGAGACACGGTTGAGACTCAACTCTCACAAGCTTTTGCTTGAATAAAAAAGAAACATAATTACCCTTAATACATCTCATAATTGAACAAATAATGTAATTCATGTCACAATTTTAACTACTATAAATCCTTAACATGCTTGCCATCACTTATCACAAATAATGCATCATAGCTCATATTAAAAAATATATAACACCTTCCCAAAACATACCACCAAACCAACCCTACAAGAAATAAAATTCAAACATAAAACATAAGCAAAAGACTCACCAAACAAGAAACATAACAAAAACATATAACATTCATGACTAAAATCATCCATCATAAGAAATTAGAGCACATCAATTCAACATTCATAACAAGTAAGCTCAAATTCCCATCACATCCAAATCATAAAATTCAAACTAAAATACCAAAAATAAAAGGAAATAAATCGCATAAAACTAAAATAAAATCCCAAAGTAAAACCTCCCAAATACAAAACAATTAAAGTACAATCCAATCCAAATCTAACGAATCAAATCAATTCTAAAATTCTCCAAATGAACTACTTGAAGTGATAAGCACTAAAATGACTCCCTTATGGCTCCGGAGGTGGAGGTGGATTGTAGGCATTCCATGGTATGTAAGCACGAGGCAATGCTGAAAATTAAAATTTGAACATCATCGTCATCATCTCTTCCATGTTGTTGGAGTGCACCCGAGACTGCTCCTCGTAGTATCCTACGATGCTGTCCAGCTCGAAGTTCTTGAATGTGCATCTCATGCTCTTGTTGTACCTCTCGGATCTCCCTCATCTGTGCTCCATATGTCTGCTGCACATTCCTCATCTCTCTCACTTCATCCATCATATAGTTTCATCGATCATTTCCATGCTCGGGGCCTATTGGTGGTTGCTGCTGTTGCTCTTCCTCCTCAAACTGTGGTGGTTCAGGGGCTTGCTCTTCAAACTCCACCTGATGATGTGGTGGCTCCTCCTCATCTCCTTCTATTGGTACTGGCTCTGCTCTCAGATTGGCTAGCTCGAGGTTCTCTTCAACCCTCATCTGTCGGAGAACCTCCTCCACTTCCTCTCTGTTTCTTTTATAAAATGCTTTCACAACCCTGAAGTGATTAGCACTAGCCATTGCCAAATTAGAAAACCTTCTTTGAGTGTACACTGTAGTGAGCTCCGGAGCTGGTAAAGGAAATGGAGCTCCCTTTTCTTGCCTTAGACAATACTGATTCCCAGCTACAGACAAGAATTCCATCTTAATCAATTGCTGATAATTCAATCCTTCACTCACCATCCTATTTTCCATCCCTGCAAGATTTATTCCCAAGCCTTAAGCGATTATAGTAATCATACCTCCTAACATCAAGCCTTGAGAAGTTTGTCTCTTAGCAACTCTCTCTGCATGTTGCAAAAAATGTGCTGCAACGTTCAGTGGTAGCTAGGGATGTAAACGGGTAGGGTAGGGTACGGGTTTAACAAATCCACCTACTACCCGCTACCCAATTACCCTATCCGTACCCTACCCTATTACCCTCAATGTTAGCAGCGGGTAGGATACGGGTTTGTCCATCGGATAAACGGATTACCCGCGGGTATACGGATACCCGCAATAAAATAATAGACGGATATATAACACGGGTAAAATACGGATACCCGCAGTAACTAAAGCGGGCCAACCCGACCCGAACCGACCCGCAACTTCCCATGATATAAGTTTTTTCCTCTTACAATCAAGTGATCAACACAAAACATCAAATTAAACATAAAATAAAAATAAAGTCCATAATAGAAAATAATATTCCATCCAAGTACAACAACAAGAAATTAACATAGTAAATATAATAACATGAGAAATAGGCAATGTAGGATACTTAATCCCTTGAGTCTTCCACCAAATAAGTATATCAAAATCATGATGAATAGACAATGTAATAATGTTTAAAGTAATTATATTAATATTAATATTAAATTAGTATATATATATATTAATATTAATATATATATATATATATATATATATATATATATATATATATATATATATATATATATATATATATATAAATATCTAAACGGGTAAACGGGTCGGGTATCGGGTCGGGTACGCGGGTATAACATGTGAACCCGTACCCTACCCTCACCCGCTGATTTTTTTTCGGGTGCGGGTATTACCCGATCCTCTACCCGATTTTGCCTACCCTATCCTTACCCGATCACCCGGGTACCCGCGGGTAACCCGACCCGACGGGTAAAATTGACAACCCTAGTGGTAGCTCATTATATATGCAGTACATGATGTATAACTGCTTCTCTCCCACTGCTCCACTTTCAAATCTCCCTAAGATAGTGTTCGAGACAATCTTCTCTAGGTACCTCATGACTGGAATCCTTATTGTAGTTCCTTTCGAGGCACTGGGAACATATCCTACTTGCTCTGTCCCATCATTCACCAAATTTTTCCACCATTCTTGCTGATTAAAGCCACCTCCATGATAAAAGCTTTGATGGTCTTGACATGGTGGGCATCCAAAGAATTCATTAAAAATATGTAGAGGGATCTCTCTTCTCATCATGTTGTCCAATTGGAACGTAACTGAAATAGGGAAAGTATTCCTATCCTTCTTCACTTGAAATGTACTCATGAACTCAACAGTTAGATTGTAGTAAGTAGGGGCCCTTTTATAAAAAAACGCTTACATATGTGAAAACCTAAACAACTTCCTCAAGTCTTCCTCTATTTCTAACCCTTCCATTGTTGTTGTGTCTTGGAATTGGGTTGGCTTAATCTTAAGGGTGAGTGTTTGCCAACGAAGAACATACTTTCCCTAATACTCTTCAAATTTGACCCCAAAGTATTCCTGATGGATCCCATCTTCCATTAATTGAGCATCGAGATTAGCTAGTTCCCCCAGATCAGTAATGATGTTGAAATCCTCATTCCTTGGTCTCACTCTACTCTCGACCATCTACAATTTACAACAATGCTCAAGTCATATTCAACTTCATCATTAAAAATGTTAATGCATTATGTTTAGATTCCACTCTAGTTATTCAACTATGTCTGATCTATACTATGCATCAACATTACACATTCATATCATTATAGCTTCAAGCATCACCACAAGTATTCAACTTCACTATCACTCCTTCCAATTATCCATGAACTTACACCTTTATTCATATCATGCTTGCACATATTTTCCTCATATAGGTTCCAAATTAAACCATCACTAATCACTATGAACATATGATCTCAAAATTAGACAAAATTTTCACTTAGGCATTTCATCAAACACTTGACGTGCACAACAATTCAATATACATTCACAATAAAATCCACATTGCCTCATGCCCAAATCCTCAAAACCTAAGCCTATTTCATGTCAATTTCATCATCATACAACATTCCCAATCATTATGCCATGTCATAATCACTCAATCTATCAAAACTCAAACTCATGTCTCATGAACCCCAATTTTACTTTCAATTCAACAATTAAATTGGCACATGTATGTTCAACACTCATAAACACATTCTAAACTCACTATAGCACAAAGCCCATTGATGAGAGTGTAAATTCACGTATTTTGGGCTCTGATTTGTGTGGAAATTAAGTATGATTGAGTCTTTTATTGAGATGAATAGGTATGTTTATGGAGAAGTCACGAATCAAATGATACTTGGGCTTTTTGAGCATATTTGTACAGGAAAACAGATCAAAAGGGCTCGAAATTGGAAGGCGCGATTTTTGAGGTAATTTTTGAAGACCATTCGACCTCAGGACTTTGCTCGACTATCATCACTTTAGTCGAGCAAAATACGCAGATTCGTCCAGAGAGCTTGCTCGACCAAGAGATATTGCTCGACCAGCATCATCTTGGTCGAGCAGATGAGTGAAGTCGAACAAAATGTGCAAAAACTTACAGAAGTCTTGCTCGACCATTGCTCGACCAGGAGGCCTTGCTCGACCAGTCACGGCGTGGTCGAACGGATTCTTGCTGCTTCTATTTATGGTAATTTTGAATTTCTTTTACCAATTGGATGTGTGCTTCAAGCAAAAGCCCATCCTAAGCCCGTAAGGAGGTTCCACGAGTATAAAAGAAGAGCTTTCGCATGCGAAAGACATAATTCATCATCCATCCACCACTGAAACCCTACCATCATCTCAGGAGTCGTGAAGAGAGGTTTGTCTGGCGAGTCAAGTAAGATTATACCAATTAACCATGATTGTTCCTAGATCAATCATGGGCTAGAACGGCTTCAGTAGTTCTAGGATTATGAAAATTTTATGAGTTAATTGAATTTACATGTGTAAACTCCACACAACACTACTCTTGGTTTATTTTATATAAGATTGAGCCTTTTAAATTCATACTCACAGTCAGTTTGTGCATCATTAACTGTTATATAGAGTCTGATTACATATTTTGGTTATTGATTGAGTGCGTTCACTGTTGAACAGGATTACATGTTATAATTCTAAGTGAAGAGATTTCGAAGTCTTATTAGAACTATCTTATATAAATACTTGTTAATTGAATCTTATTCAGGTTAATAAGTAGGATAAAGAGTATAACTTCATAGTACCTATAAAAGAAGATCATATCGGGTTGGAGTACTAAGTGCACAGAAAATAATTGATACTGATAGTACCTAAAAAGTGGGGTGAACTATATCTCTTGCTCCGAGGATATTCACACGTGTCATACACATGTTTGCTTGTGTCTATAGAGTGAACTTGCATGGTTTAGTGATGCGTCCATAGACCACAAGGCAGAGTCGGGCATCAACTCATGGAAAGGAAATTAATAATTAAAATTAGATAACCCGAAGAACTACCTAATTTCTTACTTGATCACAACCGTATTTTTTCCATTGCTCATTTATTTAATTTGCTATTTAAATTATATGTTATTTAGTTTCGTAACTATTCCAAACCAATTTTCCAACATAGTCTTAGTAAATTAGAATATAATTAAATTGATAATAATCCGTCCCTTGGGTTCGATAATCACTTTGTTGCCTATCGAGACTACAATTGATATCCTTCATACTTGGGGATAATTTTGTGCGTAGAGAAAATGCTCATCAAGTTCTTGGCGCCGTTGCCGGGGACGACATTAATTATTAGTTTGTTATTTCTAGTTTAATTGAGATTATATTATTCTTGTCTTTAATTTCTAACACTTATTTTTCTTAGGTGTATGCTCACAAGATCGAAGACATGTGAATTAGTGCCTTATAATCAAGAGATTGGAGCATCGTCGAGGAAGAAAAAGAAGAAGAACAAGAACAAGAACGTAGACCCAACTGAGGCTCTTGATTTAGGAGTTGAAGTTGACATGCTGAATTCGCAAATGATTGAAGCTGCAACTAAAGTTAATTTGGAAGTAGAGGCAGTCAACATGGCAGCGGATCCTGATACACTTGCCATCCGTGAAGTCTTTAAGAACAACGAAGGAGGCAATGCGGGGCTGTTAGGAGCAAGAGGGACCAGAGCCGATTTTGATTTACACCCTGCTCTTATCAGCATGATTGAAGGAGTCCCTTCTTTGGGAGAACATTTGAAGTTCCACAGCAATATCTAAATAAGTTCCTTGGGTATACAAGTACACAAAAAGATGCAGGAGCTCATGAGGACGCAAGGAAGATCATATTGTTTAAGTTCTCGCTAAATGAAAAAGTGAGAGATTGGTACGATAATCTTGATGCTTCTAAATGTGATATTTGGGAGAAGTTGAAAGTGAAATTCTTGGAGCGATACATGCCACCTTCAAAGGTGTTCAAGATGAAGCAAGAAATCAATCAATTTGCTATCCATTGTAATGAGAAGTTTCATGAAGCTTGGGATAAATACAAGGACATGCTTCGGAAGTGTCCACAACATGGGCTATCTAAAGCTCAACATATCAGTATTTTTTACAATGGGTTGGATTACGATTCTCGTGTGTTACTTGATGCTTCATCCAATGGAGCATTGCTTACAAAGTCACCCATTGAGGCCGAGAAGCTTTTCAAAGATATTTTGATGAATTCAAGAGATTGGCCGACTGATAGAATGAGAGGCACTTATGTTCTTGGTAAAGTAGAACAGGTTGAGCATACTATGGTAAAGTCGGGGAGAGATGATGAGATTATCTCTAGCTTGACTAATATTAGCAAGCTACTAGAGTCTCAGCAAAAGTAGATCACGGATATATCTCAGAGAGTACCAATGATACAGCAGGATGGTGGCTATGAAGGAGCTAGCTAAGAGGAGATCGAGGAGGCAAATTACGCCATGAGTCAAAGTATTCAAGGAACTAGGTACCCAAATCAAGAAAACTGGATTTATCAGGGGAATTACAATAATCTGGTCCCCTGGGTAATTACCAACAACCAAGGAGGCTGGAATTTTAATGGAGTAATCTGAAAAATACAGTTCAACCTCCTATCGATGTTGATCTGGGAGCTAAGGTAGAAAAAGGGAAGCTGGGTTTCGAGGATACGGTGAACAGGTACATGGCGAGGAATGATGCAAGAGTGGATCGTCTTGAGGCTAATTTGGAGAAGAAGATTGATGCTAATTATGAGAATTTGTCTAAACAAGTGAAAGAAATTACGTTGTTGATGGGAGAGATGGCCGGAAACGTAAAAAAATTGACTTAAACTATTGAGAAGGGGAAGTTTTCATCTCAAAGTATTGAGAATCCAAAGTCTTGCCATGCCATCACATTGAGGTCAGGGACGCAGTATAAAAGTCCAATGATGCCGGCGAACGAAAATAAAGGAAGCAGGGGAGTTGCTCGACCAAACTTTAGTTGTTCGACCAGACTTGCTGGTTAAACAGAGGTCGAATAGATTCCAGAGAAATAGAATTATGACACTCTATTTTTAGACTCGCCATTCGACCAACGCCATCCCGTTCGACCAGGCCATCATGGTCGAATGGAGGTCGAACAACACCTGGAGAATGGGATTTCTCGATCTACAAATTTGTTCGACCAAGATAGTTCCGTTTGATCAGACCATCTTGGTCGAACAGTGGTCGAGCAACACTTGAAGGAACAGAGCTCGCGATCAGAGAGATTGCTCGACCAATCCCAATCTGTTCGACCAAACCAGTTAGGTCGAACAGAGGTCGAGCAATTTCGTGCAGAGCCTGCTTCAATCCCGAATGCTACATCCATTGAGCAGAACATCATGGTACCATCTTATGAGCATAATACTGAGGTTACAGTAGAGAAGAAGTGGGAAAAAGCCAAGAGATTGAGAGCCGAGAAAGATAAAGCGAAGAAGGTTGAACGTGATGAGTGGGGTATTCCAAAAACAAATATACCACCACTGTTTCCTTTCAAGCTTGTCAAAAAGGGATTGGAAGAGAAGTTCAAGAGGTTTTCAGATATATTAAACAAAATAAGCTTGAACATTCTGTTCTCTGAAGCGATCTTGGAGATGTCATATTATGCCCATTTTCTGAAAGATATACTTTTGAAGAAGAGAAGGTTAAACATAATTGAAACAGTGAATCTATCAGAGAATTGCAGCTCGTTTATACAAAGAAAACTGCCAGCTAAGTTGAAAGATCCAGGAAGCTTTACTATATTGTGTGAAATTGGAAAGGGGCCGGCACGACGAGCCTTGTGTGATCTTGGAGCAAACATTAATTTGATGCCTTTGTCCATTTTTAAAAGGCTTGGTTTGGGGGAGTTAACTCCCACATCGGTGGCTCTACAATTGGCGGATAGGTCTATTACCTTTCCGAAGGGTGTGATTGAAGACATTCTTGTCAAAGTAGATAAGCTTGTCTTTCCTGTGGACTTTCTTGTGCTTGAGATGAAAGATGACAAGGATAATATCCTCTAATCTTAGGGAGACCTTTCCTTGCGACCGCAGGAGCTATGATTGATGTGCAAAAGGGTGAGCTAAGGCTGATGATGGATAAAGAAGAGATCTTATTCAATCTTGACAAAGCAATGAAGATGCCGATGGAGACACAATGTCACAGTATAGACGCGGTGGAGGAGATAGTGAAGGAAGATATGTCCTTGATCCTTTCAAAGGATCCTCTTGAGACATGCTTAGCAGAGTCTCTTACTTTTCCCAATACAGAGCTAGATGAACTCTCCAACGAGGTATGTATTGAATTTCTTGAAAACTTGCTTGCTTTGGGTGATGACAGGTATGAATCGGGGAGAACAAAGGTTGAAAAGGTCAAGTGGACTAGGAAGTACTTACCATTGGATAGAGAGCGTGCACCTCAAGAAGCAAGAGGAGTTGAAACCGCTACTGGAGCACTTGAAGTATGCCTATCTGGGTAATAATGGAAAATATCTGGTAATTGTATCTTCTTCTCTTGATGATGATCAACTTGAGGAATTATTAGATGTGCTTAGGAAGTATAAGTCTGCGATTGGTTGGTCTCTTGATGATTTAAAAGGTATTAGTCCTTCATATTGCATGCATAGAATAAGATTGTTAGACGAGGCAAAGAGTAGTATTCAGAATCAGCGAAGGGTGAATCCCGCTATTCAAGAAGTGATTAGGAAGCAAATCCTGACGTGGCTTGATGCAGAAATTATTTATCTAATTAGTGATAGTCCCCATGTGAGTCCATTGCAAGTTGTACCTTAGAAGGGGGCATGACTATTGTGAAAGCAGAGGATGGAGAGACATTAGCCACTAGCATTCCTACGGGATGGCGTGTGTATACGAATTTCAGGAAACTGAATAAAAATACATGCAAAGACCATTTTCCCCTTCCTTTCATGGATCAAATGCTTGATCATCTTGAGGGGTATGAGTTTTATTGTTTCTTGGATGGGTACTCGGGTTATAATCAAATCATGATTGCACCCGAGGATAAAAAAAAGACTACTTTTACTTGCCCTTATGGAACTTTTGCCTTTAGAAAGAAGCCTTATGGATTATGTAATGCACCTGCTACATTTCAACGTTGCATGATGGCCATATTTGATGGGTTGATAGAAAAGATCATGGAGGTGTTTATGGATGTTTTTCTATGTTTGGTTCCTCCTTTGATATTTGTTTATCTAACATTGCTATTGTTTTGAAGAGATGCCAAGATACTAATCTTGTCTTGAATTGGAAGAAGTGCCACTTCATGGTAAGAGATGTGATTGTTCTTGGCCATCATATTTCGACCAAGGGATTGCTGGTGGATAGAGCAAAGGTGGTGGCGATTGAGAAGCTTCCTCCACCTACTAATAAGAAAGGAGTGCGGTCTTTCCTTGGACTCGCCAGTTTTTATAGAAGATTCATAAAAGACTTCTCGAAATACTCCAAGCCCTTATCTCATTTACTTGAAAAGGATGTTCCTTTTGTTTTTGATGAAGAATGTCTAACAGCTTTTCAGGTTTTGAAAGAGGCGCTTATTACTGCACCTATCTTGATCACACCTGATTGGACTCAGCCGTTTATAGTTATGTGTGATGTGAGTGACTTAGCACTTGGAGTGGTGCTTGGGCAGTTGAGGGAAAAGAAGTTCTGCACCATTTACTATGCGAGTAAGACTTTTGATGCTGCACAAAAGAACTACACGGTGACTGAAAAGGAGTTTCCAGCTGTGGGATATGTATTCAGTAAGTTTCGATAGTATTTGGTTGGCATGAGGACGATAGTGTATACGAATCATTCTGCGATTCGATACTTGATTGAGAAGAAAGAAACAAAGCCAAGGATCATTCGAAGGATCCTTCTTTTGCAGGAGTTTGATATGGAGATCCGAGATAAGAAGGGTATGGAGACTATTTTGGCAGATCACCTATCAAGGTTGGAGACAAGGGAGCACTGTGGTGATTCTTTCGATTACATAGAAGAGATGTTCCCTGATGAGAAGATCATGACAGTGTTTGTTGAAGGAGCGGTAAGAGCATGTGTGGTGGCTGCCCAAGGGATGGATCCATGGTATTCGGATTATGTGAATTACATTGCCATAGGAGAAATTTCGAGAGATCTCAACCGATATCAAATTGTGAAATTCAAGAGGGATGTTGAGACATTTGTATGATATGACCCATTTATCTACAAGATATGTACGAATTCCCAGGTCCATAAGTGTGTTCCCGAGATGGAGATGGAGAGCGTTCTTGATTTTTTCCATACACAACCTAACATGGGGCACTTTGGAGCTCAAAAGACGGCAGCGAAGGTACTTCAATATGCTCTTTATCGGCCTACTCTGTTTAAAGATTGTGAAATCTATGTGGCGATATGCGATAGATGTCAAAGGATGGGGAACATAAGTAGGAGAGATGAGATGCCACTTCAGCCGAGCATTATTATTGAGATCTTTGATGTATGAGGGATCGATTTTATGGGGCCTTTTCCCCCATCTAATGGATTTCTCTACATCCTTTTAGCAGTGGATTATGTTTCTAAGTGGGTGGAAGTCATTCCCACTCGCGTGAATGATTCAAGGACTGTTTTATCTTTCTTGAAGAAACATATATTTGCTTGCTATGGAGTTCCTAGAGCACTAGTAAGCGATGGAGGTACTCACTTCGTCAATAAGCTTCTTGAAAAGGTTCTCAAGGATTATGGTGTCAAGCATAGGGTTACTACACCCTATCACCCTCAAGCAAATGGGCAGGCCTAAGTCTCCAACCGACAAGTGAAATAAATTTTGGAAAAGGTAGTCAGAACTAGTAGGAATGATTGTGCTATGAAGTTTGATGATGTTTTGTAGGGGTTCCGGACTGCGTATAATACGGTGTTAGATATATCACCGTATCAAATTGTCTATGGGAAGCCGTTCCACTTACCCGTAGAGATTCAGCACAAAGCTTTTTGGGCATTGAGGAGTTTGAATTTGTCTTTAAAGGATCAAAAGGAGTTGAGGATGACTCATATAAATCAATTGGATAAGTTCAGAAATCGAGCTTACAAGAATTCAGAGATCTTTAAGGAGAGAATGAAGAAATAACATGACTCAAAGATCTCGTACAAGGAGTTCAAGCAAGGAGATGAGGTATTACTTTTTAACTCTCGTTTGAAGCTCTTCGCAGGGAAATTGAAATCGAAGTGGACGGGGCCGTTCATTATCCATAAAGCTTGTGGGAGGGGGAGTTTTGAGCTTGTGGACAAAGATGGGAACATCATAGCGGTGAATGGTCATCGATTGAAGCATTACAAGTCGCCGGATGATGCTTGCGTCATCTTTGAGGATACCTTGCACTAGATTGGTACCGTCGTGACTATACGACGTTAAACAAGAGCGTCTGTTGGGGGCTTTCCCTCCCGTTTTACATTGGTGTGAGTAAGAAATTTTTATATTCGACGTGCTTGTTATTCGAAAATTACATCTCTTTGCATACTTAGTTTTCACTATAATTTCTACTAAGTTTGGGGGGGTGTGTGATGTACTTACCTCATCATAGCATGGAGAGTATAATCTTTTCTTTGTAACGTTTGCTAGGAGAGTTGATTTTTTGTAGTATATTAAAACTTTAACCGATTTTTATGTGTCGATTTTTTGCAATTTGCCTAGTGTTTAGTGGTATTTTGTTTTTAAGTGTCATTGCGGAGTTACACTTGATGTTTATGGTCTAAAGTGGTTCTTGAGCTTAGAAATTGTTATCTTTATACTTGATGTTGTCCTATAGTTTAATTGTTGCATTGAAATACGAGAAAATACGAAGTTTATGGAGTTTGAAAAGTTGTTCGACTTCTAGGAGGTTGTTCGACCATGCTGTTTGATCGAGCAATGGTCGAACGAAATGTAAAATTCTTCCAGTAGGGTTGTTCGACCTGGACAAGGTTGTTCAACTAAACTGGGAACTCGAACAGAAGTCGAACAAAATGTGCAAAACTTACAGAGAGTTTGCTCGACCAAAAAGGGGTTGTTCGACCAGAGACTTCAAGTCGAATGAAGGTCGAGCAGTACATAAAGAACAGGGGGCACGACTAAGCAGTTTGCTAGACTTTCAGAACTTGTTCGACCATGATCTTTTGGTCGAACGGAGGTCAAACGATGCCAACTTTAAAGGGTAATTCCTGGTTACTTGACTTTCACATCTTGTTTGACTAATCCTCTCAAGTCGAACGAAGTCCGTAGTCAGTTTTAAAAGGTTAGTTTCTCATTCCGTTCGACATACTCCCGTCACCTTCCCTCGAGCACCGATTACAACCCGTAAGTATTCTCTTCAAATTCTTCCCTATACCCTAATCTACCCATCCATACACTTCTATATCCGAATTTGAGGATTTTCAAGTCTGATTTAGGGCTATACACTCGAATTTTTGGGGGTTTTTCATCGTCTAAACCACACGCACACCATGTCAAGCAAAGGTATGTTTCTCCTCACTTTTTTTCTGGAATTAATGTGATTATGCTTAGTGAAGATTGGGTGAGTGAATTAAACATAGTTTTGGTGGGATTTGATGTTTGAATTATTGAAGTTCTTATTTGAAATTGCACTTGAATTTTCATGGTTCAAATTACGTTGAATTGTGGAATTTTTGTGAAATTGATTGTGTGTATAGTATGGGCTTGAGGTTAATTTTTATTTATATATTTATGGGCTCATTGAATTGGAGTATTGTTGTGTTGCAATTTAGGGTGGAAGATGAGTATGCTAGATTTTTTGTTGAAGTTTATGTGACATGAAAGCATGTTTGTGTGGAGTAGTGATAAGACTAAGAGAATTTTCATTATTCTTGATTGAAGGTGTTGATCTATAGTGCAATTTGATTGAATGAACACTTGAGATTTGGTTGTTTGAAGCACATGAATTCGAAGTCTTGAGTATGATTCATGCTAGTCTTTAGATGGGTATGTTGGTTATATCTCGTTGGTATGTATTGATGTATTGTTCTTATAGGAAAAGAGATTGCGTCTTCATCCAAGAGGAAGAGACCTAAGTCGCATTCGCTTGGTGAAATAGTGAAGAAAATGAGGATGGAGAAGAGGAGGCCGTCCAATTATGGCATCAAAATTCCAAATTGGGAGGAGAAGAAGGAGCTGTGGTCTGCAATAGCACAAAAGATCACAAAGACGCGATATCAGGATGATCATGCGATGGTGGAGATGAACATTATCAACGATATTCGTTGGATGTTCGGTCAAGTGGGCATTACTCAGTTTATGGAGATGAAGAGGGAGACTTATTTTCACATAACTGCGGAGGTCTTATGCACATTAAGGATAGAGCATGGAGACTAATACCTTATGGTATTCGGATGCAGATTGGCGGGTAGGAGCAGAGGATGTGGGCCCAAGAGTTTAATGAATTGATTAGCTGTGAGAATGAGACGGATGTGGAGTATGATGATTTCAAGCCGGATGAGTTCTGGAGAGCTATTACGGGGAGGCAGGAGAGATATAATTCGAATACTTCCAAGGTTGCTTCATCCGCAACCCCGTGTTAGCATATATGGATAGGATTTTGGGCAACATGATGTTTGCGAGGTCCGAGGGGAGTTGTATTCCAATGGGGAGCTGTATGTGCTTTGGTGCATGCTACATGTAGTTCGTTTTAATGCAGCAGTATACTTTTTCCACCAGCTTCACAAGTTTACTATCCACGGATTTCAGCGTGTGAACATCGGAGGGCTCAGTACTTTGATAGTAGAGTACTATAGAGTTGATTTGAGCAAGCACAGGCCTATCCTAGGGGATAATTTTGTATGTTGAGAAAACGCTCATCACCCATGCATCAATTTACTCAATTTCTATCAAAATTCGGAAGTTAGGGCTCATAGAATTCATACCTTCAATGTACGGCTTGAATGAGTACTTTTGATGTAATGACTTGAAGAACTTCACTCTTACTTACTCAAACTAACCTCAATGCAGACGATTTATGAACAATGGATGGAGGTTGGAGTGTATTTGGACTTAAAATCGAATCTCTCAGTGTGTACGAAGTGAATGGGTGTGTTTGAAACTGTTATGAAATCGGGCTTTTAAAATCTGCCTTCAGACACTACACGGGTCGTGCTCCGCTACACGTCCTCAATCGTGGCCGTTTAGCATTTTCTGATGCTTGAGCACGACTGCATGTTACAGGGTCGTGTTCCGCACACGACCCGTGTTTCTGTCCCCTGCACAACTTGAGTTCGGAGCTCGCCCTTGATTCTGGGCGAGTAGCCTCTTCTGATGTCAGTACACGGCCAATCCTTATAGGGCCGTGTACTGAACATGGCTCGTGTAGCCATTTGCCCTGTTCTTCCAAATTTCACACTTCACTCTTCATTTTGCCCTGTTGCATTTCTAATACACCCTATTCATGCTCAAAAATTCATCAAAGCATTAATACCACAATTTTAATCAAATAACGGACTATCATGTACTTTAACACCTCCAAACATACCAAAACAAACCTGACTCATGAGAAAATTTTCAAAATTAACCCATTTTGCACAAAACAATCTATCACCATATGATATATCAAGCATATACAAATGGTGAGTCACACCACGCACTCTCCCTCCAAACTCAAATCGAAACAAGTTGAGAATTAAGTTTGCAAAAAGTGGTGAGACTTACCCTTGTAGTTTCCACCAATGACCTTCATGAAATTACCTCATGATGACTTATGTACCCGTTTCAAAATTCAAGTATGACCACCACGCACCCCCCAAACTTAAATTAACACAAGTGTTAAAATTTAAGTTTGTAAAGAGTAGTGTGTCATACATTTTCATTCCAATTGTAGCACCCTTGTCTTTCATCATATACATTTTTCTCCATGAGCTTCACCACCTACATACCAAATCTACAAGAAAACAATTAAAAACAAAAAGAAAAATAAAATCTATACTACTAAACAATCAAAGAAGTTCAAGAAGATAGAGTATCTACATACACTATCTCCTTTTAAGAAGGAGATAGGTAATGTTTCGCCCGATGACCATTTACCACAAACTCATTATTAGGACCATTAAGCTTCAACGTATTTTCACTCAACACCTCAAGCACTCCATATGGTCACATCCATTTAGACTTAAGCTTTCCGGGGAACAACGAATTGAATACAAGAACTTTGTCCCCGGGAGCAAACGTCTCTTCCTTTACCTTAGCATCATGCCATCTCTTCATATTCTCTTTGTAGATGATTGAGTTATCAAATGTTCTTCCTCTAAACTCCTCTAACTCAACCAATTTCAACAACCTTGCTTGACCACTCTCCCCTTCATTCATATTAAGGTGTTTAATAGCCCACAACGCATGGTGTTCCAACTCCACGAGAAGATGTCAAGCCTTTCCATAAACTAATTGATACGGTGACACACTAAGGATGTGTTGGATTGTATACTAAAAGTCTAGCTTTTTGTATGAATAATGTTTAGATAATATTTGAAATGAGAATCATGTGATCAAACGTTTGCAATTAAGTTATTGCAAAAGTCCATTTACTTTATACTATAGATAATATGGTGTGCGGCGTCACACGGAAGATCATATTATCGATTCCTTATAAAGTATAAACAGATATTCACAACCGAGATAGAAGGGGACTATCTATCAGTATGGTTGTAGTGTGATTTGACATTAGTCGGTCTTGACTATAAAATTGCACTAGTGCGCTTTGTGTGTATTGAACAGGACCACAGTGAGATCATTCGATTTATACTGACCATATAATAGAACTTAATCTCCGTTATTATGGATGTTCGTACTCTTAATCCCTATACAATATCCTTGACACGTAATTCAGTATTTATTTCTTTAATTCATCAATGGGTGAGATTTAATAGTTAAATCAATATGCTAGGCGGATTGGGAGATGGTGCTATCTCTATGGTGTGCTGTTGATTGTAGAAGGAATCCGTGTCCTAACGGAATTGGTTGATGATGTCCCCTTGAGGAGCTCATAATGATTATCATGTAAACCTTGCAGGTGGATTTATTCCGGCATGATAATAAGGTTGAGTGGTACTACTCTTGGTAATTATATTATTTAATGGAGTTGTCAGTAACTTAATTAATTAATGGGCATTGAATCTTAAACACGGGGAGATTAACGGGCTCATAATAAGGAGCCCATAAACGTAATTTGGGATTAGGGTGGTAGTGCAATAATATTTCTTTAGTGGAATGATTTATTATTATTGGACTTAAGTATAAGTTTTGGGCTAAACTTGGATGCTTAAACCCAATGGGAGGCCCAAACCCTAATTTCTCCTCCTGGTCCCTGTTGTAGCCTATATAATAGCCAATCTCATCAATCTGTATATCTGAATCACACACATAACACAAGTGAAAGGCAGATTAGGGTTGTAGATTGGGTTTATCTTGTAGATCGTTGCCCACACCAACGTCAAGACGTGGCTTAGGAATACAACAGAAGACCGGAAGGTCATTTTCTATTTATGTCTGTCAACTTCACCGATTTTTCTAAAATAGGGTGCAAGTTAAAACTGTACGTTTTATACACTGTTGGAAAGCCACTGAAGAGAGGATCGTTTTGGTGTGTAGATCAAACGATTCCAATATCGAATGAGAGAGTTATGCCTAAAATTGTGAGGCTGCACATGCTGTCGGCGAGAATTCAACCTCTACATCAACCCTGGTGAAAGGTAATTCGATTATACACTTATGCTTCCGCTACTGTAGAATTACATGGAACCCTAATGGTTCACGCTAACCTAAAGATCCAAACGCTAACAATTGATATCAGAGCGCAGGTTCTAAGGCTAAACGTGACACGTTAGGCTAGAGTTTGATTGGATTATGTGGTGCTAGAATTTAGGGTAAACGGTTTAATGTCGATCCTTGTATTAATCCCTAATTGAGCGACACATCACACATGAGCACCGCACGGTTTGATTAACGATTATGAAAGGCTGGGCTGCCGGCTGCCCTTCGGTGAAAGTTCATGATAACCCTTACCCTACATGGGTACGTCAGCGGCGGTTGACGTTGGATGTGCGGTTTCACATGGTGAAAGGGTAAAAGGCGCGGTGCTAAGAACAAACCCTAGCAGGCAATCACGCTGGGAATGACTTGCAGGCGACGCTCGCTGAGCGGCGCGATGAGGCTAGAGAGTCCTTGTGGCGTGACAGGCGCTGAGTCAAACTGATAGGCGATAGGTTCGCTGGACATATGGTTTGCGATTGAGAAAGGCTGACTAGGCGTGCAGTGGTATGCAATTCAGTGGCTATTGCTGACGGCATGAATGCCGGAAGTCCGCATCAGCCGCTGATGGGTGCGACCGACTCCACGCTGGAGGGACGGCAGTCCACGGCAACAACAAGTGCTGGGTTGCAGGCGACACGACGTTGCTGGAAGCATGTGACGACTACTGGAAATGACGGGTGAGCGCAGTCATGCAATTCACAACGCAGGTGAGGGACTAGCGGCAAGTTGGGACTTGGGCGAGTCTGGGCAGCATTCTGGGCGAGTCCAGCATGAGTTCCGAGCGGGTCCGCTCATTTCCGGGGCAGGTCTGTTGGCGTGTGTCATAGAAGGGGTGATGGTCCCTCCGATTATGGCATGGCGTGATAATAGATGTTGCCGGCAGAAATTTTACTCGGCGTGATGGCATGTGAAATGGCTGGCAGGAAGCATGGGCTGGAAGTCGACTAACTGGCGAGAATTCCGACTGAGCGACGGGTTTTCCAGTGTACCATGTTTTTCGGCGAGCAGTTTCAACTGAAGGCAGAAGCATGGCTGGAAAGTCGCTGCTATGCAAGACGGTTTCCATGGTTTCTTGGACGGCGCTGGCTTGGCACGGTTGGCGACAGAATTCTGGTGGGGCTAGGGAGCGGAATGGGCTTCAGTCCGACCAGCTGGTCCTTCTAGCCGGCAATGTTCGCGGGCTGGCTGGTGGCACAGAGCAGCGGCACACAGCTGGGAGAAACTGACAACATTGGAGTATTCCGGCTGTGCGATGGATTCTCGGCGATTGGCAGATTTTTGGTGGGTAACTGTGTTGATGAAGCATAGCCGGTGGCTGATCTACGAGTCCCGGCGTATGGCAGTTCTTCCGACGAGCAGTTGCAATGTTTGAGAACGGCGTGTGTATGGGCTGTGTTACCGTGTTTTGTGACGTTGGGCCCAACACATACCAACTTGTTGAGCATCTAATTGCCTTATTTGTTGACCTAGTCAACTTAGTTTTTATTTTGGCATTTTTTTTATTTATTCCTTATATATAATTGTTATAATTATTTTTACTTGTCAATTATTATTATATATTTGGCTTGCATATGCTATTTGATTTACTGCCTTATTTTCCGTAATAATTGCATGCTTATTTGCATATTTTATATATGTTATATTGTATGCATGTAAAAACTCTCTTGTTAAATAACTAAGTGGGAGAGAGATTGGTTATGATCCCGCGGCCTCCATTATTGATTTATTATGTGATGCAAGTAAGCTTATGAGTCGGTTTAGTGTCTTCCTCCCCAATGGATGAGTTTTATTTGCGGATCACTGGAATAAATTTCATTAAATAATTATTATTTGTAATATGATGCAAATAAACTTATGAGTCGGCTATAGTGCCTTCCTCCCCAACGAATGAGTTTTATTTGCGGATCACTGGAACAAATTAATAATTGATGATTGTAAGAAATTATTTGAGGGTGTGTGGACGTCTCAACTGTAAGACACACAAACTTGGGTAACGTACTTAATATCAAATAATGGTATACACTTAAATGCAATTAATATGTATCCTCCCCAACGGAGTCACTGTTATTAAATTGCATGGCAGAAGGACAACCGACTATTAATCATTGAGTCATAATGTTAATTATGATGTATGGAATTAATGGGTAAAACATTCTCTTGCGAATGTTAGGGTTTGTATACGTCTACACTAACGTGGCATGCAAATTCACGGTACTTGAGATGTCGGTGAATTTATTTTATATTGTTTATTGATGGAATCAATATGAAATCTAAATTCGAAATTAGCCATGATTGTTCCTAGATCAATCATGGGCTAGAATCGCTCCTGTAGTTTTAGGGTTATGAAAATTTTATGAGTTAATTGAATTTCCATGTGTAAACTCCGTACAACACTACTTGTGGTTTATTCTATATAAGATTGTGCTTTTTTAATTCATACTCACGGTCGTTTTGTGCATCTTTAACTGTTATGTAAAGCCTGAATACATCTCTTGGTTATTGATTGAGTGCGTTCATCGCTGAGCAGGATTGCATGTTATAATTCTAAGTGGCGGGATTCCAAAGTCTTATTAGAACTATTTTATATAGATACTTGTTAATTGAACCGTATTCGGGTTAATAAGTAGGATAAAGAGTATAACTTTATAGTACCTATAAAGGGAGATCAAATTGGGTTAGAGTACTAAGTGCACGGGAAATAATTGATTATGATAGTACCTAGAAAGGGAGTGAAGTATATCTCTTGCTCCAAGGATATTCACTTATGTCTTACGCTTGCTTACTTGTGTCTATAGAGTATACTTGCATGGTTTAGTGATGCGTCCATAAACCACAAGGCAGAGTCGGACATCAACATATGGAAAGGAAATTAATAAGTAAAATTGGATTACCTGATGAACTACTCTACTAATTACTTGATCACAACCAAAATTTCTATTTTGCTTGTTATTTATCTTGCTATTTCAATTATGTATTATTTAATTTCATAATTAAACCAAATCCAATTTACCAACATAATCTTAGTTAATTAGAATATAATTGAATTGATAATAATCTGTCCCTTGAGTTCGATAATCACTTGGTCGCCTATCGAGACTACAATTGATATCCTTATACTTGAGGGTTAATTTGTGTGTTGAGAAAACGCTCATCATCTATCTTGGTTGTGAGCATTTGTTTATACTTCATAAGGAGCTGATAATATGATCTTTCGTGATACACCAGACACCATATTATCTACAGTATAAAGTAAACGGACTATTGCATCGACATATAAATAAATTATAAGATGTAATCATTTGATTAATGATTTTCATTTCAAATATTGTTATAACATTGTTCATACTAAAGTTAGGCCATTAGTATACAATCCAACAATAATATGGTGTGTGGCGTAGCACGAAAGATCATATTATCAGCTCCTTATAAAGTATAAACATTTGCTCACAACCGAGATAGACAGGGACAATCTATTGGGATGGTTGTAATGTGATTTGATATTAGTTTGTCTTGACTATAAAATTACACTAGTGCACTTTGTGTGTATTGAGCAGGACCAAGTGAGGTTGTTCGATTTATACTTACTACATAAAAGAACAAGACCTCTATTATTATGGAAGTTCATGCTCTTAATGCCTATACAATAAAATTTACATGCTCATCAAGTTCTTGGCGCCGTTGTCGAGGCCGACATTATTATCCATTGATTATTTCTAATTTAATTGAGATTATTATTCTTGTTTTTGATTTCTAATACTTATTTTTCTTAGGTGTATGCTAACAAGATCAAAGAAAGGTGAATTAGAGCCATATAATCCAGAGATCGGAGCATCGTCAAGGAAGAAAAAGAAGAAGAATAAGAACAAGAAAGTCGATCCAACTAAAGCTCAAGATTTAGGAGTTGAAGTTGATGTGCTAAATCCGCAAATGATTGAAGTAGCAACCGAAGTTAATTTTGGCGTAGAAGCAATCAACATGGCGGCGGATCCTGATACACTTGCCATCTGAACTTAGACTCAATTTTGGTTAAAATTGATTAAGGTAAGTGAACCTTATCGTTTGTAGTGAGTGACCAAGTTTAAATATCGAACAAAGGGAGATTTAAATCAAGAGTGTATCCGTGTTTGTTTTCAACCATGCTTTAGAGGAGTGATCAGATTTTTAGTTTTGAAAATTGAAAAGAGCAAATAAACTACCAATTATCTAAGCAAG
Organism: Pogostemon cablin; assembly: GCA_023678885.1. NCBI lineage: Eukaryota > Viridiplantae > Streptophyta > Magnoliopsida > Lamiales > Lamiaceae > Pogostemon > Pogostemon cablin. Next base: position 7,155,537 of record CM043008.1, on the reverse strand, counting down.
AACCAAATAAAAGTAATTAACAATTAAGATGATCAACTAAAATATAAAGTAACCAAATTAAATGAGATGGATGAGAAACAATTTAAAGAAGAGCAAGGCCAACCACATTCAAGATTAAGGATACAACATGGCTTGTTAAACTCAAATGGCTAATATCAATGATCATTGGAATAGAAACAATCACAAATAATCCCCTAATCCCTAGGCCAATGAAATTAGGTTCTAAACTCATTACAAGTTTAAAGCACATAAGATTGAATTCCACTTTCAATTCCCTTAAGGTACTATGATAGCAAAATTAGTCTTCTTACTCAATTAATAGACCAAATATGATAAACCAATTAAGTATTCTCACATGAATGTTCTAAGCATATAAAGATGCAACCACATACTTCATACACTAACACACAAAATCAACATTATAACATGATTCAATCAAACCCCTAATCATAATATTGGATTGGCCCTCCTAATACCATAAATAGGGAATTCAACCACACACATTATAATACAAATAAAGTAAATCAAAAATCATGTAAGAAATTCCAAAATCAAGTGAAGAATGGGTGAAAATGGGTGAAAGTGTGAAAATGGTGGAAAAATGATGGAAAATGAAGTGAAGAATGGATGGAGATGGTAGTGTGTGTGGAAAATGGTGTGGATTGTGTTTCACGAAAATGGAGGCTAGGATTGATTGTCCAATCCAAACTTGGGGAAAAAGAAGCCAAAATGGGAATAAAAACTGATTTTCTGGACAGGTGGCCATTTTCACAAAAATTCGGTCATTTTGTGAGAGACGTCGAATTTTTATGCTTGGGTCGAATTTTCCTCTCAGTGTGCTCAGCCTTCGCTGCCCTTTTTTCCCTTTCATTCTGCACAAAAATTCGACCGAATTTTTGTGATTCTGGTCGAATTTTTGTGTCAGTTTGCTATTCTTCACTCTTCTTACACTATTTTCTCTATTTTTGTTCGTTTTCTCATCCGTTACACCTGTACGTGCATATTTTAACATTAGACTCATGTTTTCCACCTTCTCAACCATATAAAAAGCAAAAAACAACACGAAAAAATACAAAACAAACATTTCAACGACGATCACCATCCGGGAAGTTTTTAAGAACAATGGAACAGGCAATGCTGGGTTGTTAGGAACAAGAGGAACTAGAGCTAATTTTGATTTACACCCTGCTCTTATCACCATGATTGAAAGGAGTCCCTTCTCTGGGGGAACATTCGAAGATCCTCAACAATATCTGAATAAGTTCCTTGGGTATGCAAGCACACAAAAAGATGCAGGAGCTCATGAGGATGCGAGGAAGATTATACTGTTTAAGTTCTCGCTGAATGAAAAAGCGAGAGATTGGTACGATAATCTTGATGCTGCTGAATGTGATACATTGGAGAAGTTGAAAGTGAAATTCTTGGAGTGATACATGCCACCTTCAAAGATGTTCAAGATGAAGCAAGAAATCAATCAATTTTCTATCCATGGTAATGAGAAGTTTCATGAAGCTTGGGACAGGTTCAAGGACATGCTTCGGAAGTGTCCTCAGCATGGGCTATCTAAAGCTCAATATATCAGTATTTTCTACAATGTGTTGGACTGCGATTCTCGTGTTTTACTTGATGCTTCTTCTAATGGAGCATTACTGACGAAATCACCTAATGAGGCTGAAAGGCTTTTTGAAGATATTTCGATGAATTCTAGGGATTGGCCGAATGATAGATTGACATGCACTTATGTCCTTGGTAAAGTAGCATAGGTTGAGCATACTATGGTGAAGTCGGGAAGAGATGATGAGATCGTCTCTAGCTTGACTAACTTAGTAAGCTACTAGAGTCTCAGCAAAAGCATATCACGAATTTATCTCAAAGAGTACCAATAATGCAGCTGGATGGTGGCTTTGAAGGAGCTAGCCAAGAGGAGATCGAGGAGCCAAATTACGCCATGGGTCAACGTATTTAAGGAACTAGGTACCCAAATCAAGAAAACCGCAACTATCAAAGGAATTACAACAATCATGGTCCCCCGGGTGGTTATCAACAACCAAGGAGGCCGGAGTTTTCATGGAGCAATCTGAATAATGCGATATAGCCTCCTATCGGTGTTGATCCGGAAGCTAAGGTGGAAGAAGAAAAGCCTGGCTTTGAGGATACTGTGAACAGATACATGGCGTGGAATGATAAAAAAGTAGACTGTCTTGAGGCAAAGCTAGAGAAGAAGATTGATGATCATCATAAGGATTTGTCTACACAAGTAAAGGACCTTACGTGGTTAATGAGGGAGATGGCTGGAAATGTGAACAAATTGACTCAAACGATAGAGAAAGGGAAGTTTCTGTCTCAAAATATTGAGATCCAAAGTCTTGTCACACCATTACACTGAGGTCTAGATTGGAGTATGAGGGACCAATGAAATCGGAATTGAATTCTGAAGCGTTAGGAGCCCGATTCGACCCTGATTCGACCAGACATACAGGTCGAACTGAACAGGAGAGGTCAAACAGGGCACCTGGGCGATGTCCGGAGGAGTCAGAAGGTCAGTTCGACCACAAATAGATCGATTCGACCAGAGCCTCTGGTCGAACTGAGATCGAACTCCACTAACTAGAGCACTCTGTTTCGTCTGAAGCTTGATTCGACCACGATCGCTTGGATTCGACCAACCCATTAGTCGAACCGTGGTCGAATCCGACCGTATGAGGGAGAATGAACTTTCAGGTGTTCAGTTCGACCATTAGAACTTCAAAATTGGAGTAAGTGCTTTAAGCTCCGAGTTCGACCACCTACCCAGGTCAAACTCAGGTCGAACTCTCCTGTTCTGTGCCATTTTCCATGTTGAATGCTCCGCATGATGTTGATACGACTTTAGTACCTTCTAAAGAGCAGAATACTGAGATTATAGCAGAAAAGAAGTGGGAAAGAGCCAAGAGATTGAGAGCGGAAAAATATAAAGCGGAGAAGACTAAATGTGATGAATGGGAGATTCCCAAAACAAAGATACCTCCCCCTTTCCTCTCAAGCTAGTTAAGAAGGGATTGGAAGAGAAGTTCAAGAAGTTTTCAAAAATCATAAATAAAATAAGCTTGAACATTCCTTTCTTCAAAGTAATATTGGAGATGCCGTATTATGCCCGCTTTCTGAAAGATATTCTTTCGAAGAAGAGAAGCTTTAACGAAATTGAGATGGTGAATTTTTTAAAGAACTGCTGCTCGATCATTCAGAGGAAGGTGCCAGCTAAGCTTAAGGATCCGAGAAGCTTCACAATTTTATGCAAAATTGGAAAGGAGCTGGCACGTCGAGCCTTGTGTGATCTTGGGGCAAGCATCAACTTGATGCCATTGTCTATTTTTCAAAGGTTTGGTTTGGGGGAGTTAACCCCCACTACAGTTGCTCTATAACTAGCGGATAGGTCTATGACTTTCCGAAGGGAGTGATCCAAGATGTTCTTGTCAAAGTAGAGAAGTTAGTCTTTCCTGTGGATTTTATGATGCTGGAGATGGAAGATGACAAGGATAATGTCCCTCTTATTTTAGGAAGACCTTTCCTTGCTACTGCGGGAGCCATGATAGATGTACAGAAGGGTGAGTTGCGGCTAAGGATGGATAAAGAAGAGGTCCTATTTAACCTTGACAAAGTAATGAAGATGCCAATGGAGATGCAATGTCACAGTATTGATATAGCGGAGGAGATTGTGAAGGAAGACATGTCTTTGATTCTGTCGAAGGATCCTTTAGAGACATGTTTGGCGGTATTGAATTTCTTGAAAACTTACTTGCTTTGGGTGATGACAGGTATGAGTCGACAAGGACCAACATTGAAGAGGTCAAGTGGACTTGAAAGTACTTGCTATTGGATAGAGCGAGTGCACCTCAAGAAGAGAAGAAAGAGGAGTTGAAACTGTTGCCGAAACACTTGAAGTATGCCTACCTAGGTGACAATGAAAAATATCCGATAATTGTATCTTCTTCTCTTGATGATGATCAACTTGAGGAATTGTTAGATGAGTTTAGAAAGTATAAATCTGCGATTGGTTAGTCTCTTGATGATTTAAAGGGGATTAGTCCTTCCTATTGCATGCATAGAATAAGATTGTTAAATGAGGCCAAGAGTAGCATTCAGAATTAGCGAAGGGTGAATCCCGTTATTCAAGAAGTGATTAGGAAGCAAATCCTAACATGGCTAGATGCAGAAATTATTTATCCAATTAGTGATAGTCCCCATGTGAGTCCATTGCATGTTGTTGCTAAAAAGGGGGGGGCATGACAATAGTGAAAGCTGAAAATAGAGAAACAAACGAAGATATATGACGAAAAGCAAAACTCCAAGGTAATTCTCTACTAGTGAATTAGTCACTTTACCTAAATTCTCCTACCTTTACCAAAGAGCCAACATTACAACCCAAAAGCAAGTCCTTTGTGATCCTAGTAAGGAATTGATTATAAGTTGAGTTTTGAGACCCTTGCGAAGCTTACGGTTACGCGGAAGTATGGATTGAATATGAGCGTAAACACTAACCTATTAGAGTGTACATCTTTTACACTTAAAAGTGAGAGTAAATATTTATCTTGTGAGCTAGATGATTTTGTACTCCGAAAGGTGTTTGATCGTCGTATTTATTTATTTGATTCTCTGATTTTTTGAATAGTTTATTTCACTTATTATTAACTGAAAGAAATCATATTTACTTGTCCAAAATAAATGATTAGAAAAGAATCTTGGTTTTAATTCTTACTGCTTAGAAAAATTAAAATGTGTTCTCACTTAGGATGCCTTCTGATACCTATTTAAGTCTTTAGTGAAGAGGTGAGAGGTTCTTAGAAATATGATGGTCTCATGTGACTTTTCGGATAGAAATTGAATGGGAAACCTAACTCCATTTATTTTCATAGTTTGCCTTACGTTTTGAGCAAGTTTCACCTGAATTACAAGAGGTTGTATACGGTGAAAAACTTCTGACAAAACATGTGGCGAAGGAAAACTAATTTCATTAAGAAGTGAACAAGGATAGTATCTTATTCACTAGTTGTTAAAGCGTGATTAGTGATGGCGTTTACTGACACGTTGTGTGTAAATACCGAAGTCACTAGCCTGCAACTAAGTGATGATAAGATTATTGAGTACATGGGTAAGCTACTAGACTAGTGGCTATTGCAGTGGGAGCTGTTTATTTATCTTATGATATGAATAAACGTTTGATTAAGAGAAATTGACTTGACGTACGTTTTCATTGAAAGAATTTCATTTCGGTTTCTATGCATTTACAGATGGATACTCTATTTCATTTAAATGACATGGTCATAATAATGAAGGATGGAGCTATAATCTGTTATGATACGAGGGTGACAATTTGTACACTCTTAAATCATGTTAATCTCACGAATGCAACAAATAGTAATTAATAATGCATCTTCTAGTCCTAGTAAGAGAAAGGAACCTTCAGAGACGAACTAAACATACTTTTGGCATCTAAGACTAGATCATTTCACTTATGTACAATTTGAAAGTTGATAGTCGATGGACCGTTAGGTTTATTGGAAGTTAAAACTATCGAACTTGTGAGTCTTACTTTGAAATGAAAATGATTAAATTGCCTATACAAGGCAATGGGGTATAGAGCCATGAAAAGATATGTTGAAAATGGTTCATTCTGATTTAAGCGATCCTAAGATTATCCCAGCGAGAGGTGTTTATGAATATTCGAAGATTATTTTATTCTAGGAACAAGTAATATTTATTTGATGCACTGTAAGTCTGAGTACTATGATTAATTCAAGAAGTATATGACTGATGCAGTGAAGCATCATGAAAAATATATCAAGTCATTACGATTTAAATCATGGTAGCGAGTACCACTTAGGATAGGATAGTTTAGGAGCTGATAATCATAGGTTGGGATTGAATCCCAAGTTAATTACACCGAGCAAACCCCAGCTGTATGGTATGTTGTAAAGAAGGAATAAGACTCTTATGGAAATGGTTAGATAGATGATGAATTATTTGGAATTACTAAATTCAATTTATGGGTAAGCCCTAGAAACTTATGTCGAATGTTTATTTGTTTGTGGGATTACCTAGAAAAATGAAGGATGATTTATTTAAATAGAGGGACTATGTAATAAATCACAAAGCCATGTATAAAATATTCTTAAAAGTGTGAGAAGGGAAACACAAATTTTAGTACCAAGACTACAAGAGGATATACCACAAGTAAACTGCATCGCGTGTCACATCTCTTACACAATTGCATATAGTACCTTTTCGTAGTGGGAGAGTTGTTTCACAACCGAATAGATTTATGTTTTGGGAGAGTCGTGAGACTTGATCCCTAGTAAACGTGAAATAGACCCATGGACACGACGAAGCACTACAAGATCAAAATGCGGAATCTTAATAAGTTGCAATGAATTTTGAAATAAAATCTATGGATTTTATATCAAATGTGGGAGCTTGTAGGACCACTAAGTGGCGTAAAAGCCATTGGAAGTGGTCATACAAAATAAAAGAGAATTATACAGTAAGGTGGAAGCCTTTGAAGCAAAGATAGCTATACCTATGTTGATCCGAATTCTTTTATTTATTGCTGCTCATATAAAATTATGAGGTATAACAAATAGATGTCAAGACAACTTTCCTGATTGGAAGTCTTAAGGAAAAGATCTATGTGAAGCAACCAGAGTGATTCATTGCAAAGGGACTAAGAGCATTTTGAGTGTAAGCTTAAAAGTGTCCATCGATGGACTAATGTAAGCTTCCAGATGATAGAACATCTGTTTTGATAAGGAAATCCAGTGATATGGATTTAATCAATGCGCAGATGGGTCTTGTGTATGGAAAAGAGTGACGGAAGCGTGGTGGTATTTTTTGTATGTACGTAGATGGCATCTTGCTCATTGAAAATAATGAAAGAGTATTGTCAGGCGTATGTGTATGGTTAATAAAGCAGTATGAAATGAAGGACTTAAGAGAAGCAAAATATATCCTTGCGATCATACGAGTCACAAGAAAGGATATTGTTCTTATCTCAAACTTCAATAAATGATACAATTCTTACTCATTTTAGCATGTGATTTTATCTAAGGATTTGTGTCTTAAGACACAAAAGAAGATAAAATAGATAAAGACGGTTCCTTATGCTTTAGAAATAAGGAAGCTTAATCTATGGAATGCTTTGCACGATATTGGATATCTGTATTGCTAATGGCATAGTCAGTGAGTATCAAGGTAACCCGGAACAAGAATATTGAATTGTGGTAAGACATATTTGAAGTGCCTGAGAAGGATTGGAAATTAATTCTTGACGGTTACTTAGATTCAGAATTTTCAAATCATGGGGACGGAAGTAAATCCATCTCAAGGTTATGTGTTTAAATTAGGAATTAGATCCATAGTAAGGAGGAGTGTTATATAGAAATATATTTCGGACTCCACCTTGGAAAGAAGATAATATTGGAGCCTTGTGGCAGCCAAAGTATCTGTATGGTTTTAGAAAATTCGTAATAGACTTAGATGTGATTCTGAGTTTGTCCAAGATTATCACAATTTATTGTGATAATAAGGGCGCAGTAGCAAACTTGTAGGAAATTAAACTCAATGATAGCTAGTACTACCTGATAGAGAAATTGTATAATGAGGGGAAGGTTGTTGTCGCCTAGATTGTATCGGATTATGACTTAGTAATCCTTTTACAAGGACCTTAAGGCGAAAGCTTTTAATAGTTAAGTAGTGGGAGTGGTAATCAGATGTATGGCAAAAGATATGGCAGCATAATCTTTTAGAATAAGTGAGAGATTGTTGGATTGTATACTAAAAGTCTAGTTTTTTGTATGAACAATGTTTAGATAATATTTGAAATGAGAATCATGTGATCAAACGTTTGCAATTAAGTTATTGCAAAAGTCCATTTACTTTATACTCTAGATAATATGATGTGCGGTGTCACACACATGATTATATTATCGACTCCTTATAAAGTATAAATAGATGTTCACAACTGAGATAGAAGGGGACTATCTATCGGTATGGTTGTAGTGTGATTTGACATTAGTCGGCCTTGACTATAAAATTGCACTAGTGCGCTTTGTGTGTACTGAACAAGACCACAGTGAGGTCGTTCGGCTTATACTGACTATATAAAAGAACTTGATCTCTGTTATTATGGATGTTCGTACACTTAATCCCTATACAATAACCTCGACACGTAAGCCAATATTTATTTCTTTAATTCATCAATGGGTGAGATTTAATAGTTAAATCAATATGCTCGGTGGATTGGGAGATGATGCTGTCTCTATGGTGTGCTGTTGATTGTAGAAGGAATCGTGTCCTAACAGAATTGGTTGATGATGTCCCCTTGAGGAGCTCATAATGATTATCATGTAAACCGTGCAGGAGGATTTATTTCGGAATGATAATAAGGTTGAGTGGTACTACTCTTGGTAATTATATTAATTAATGGAATTGTCAGTAACTTATTAATTAATGAGCATTGAATCTTAAACACGGGGAGATTAATGGGCTCATAATAAGAAGGTGCCCATAAACGTAATTTGGATTAGAGTGGCAGTGCAATAATATTTCTTTAGTGGAATGATTTATTATTATTGGACTTAAGTATAAGTTTTGGTATAAACTTGGATGCTTAAGCCCAATGAGAGGACCAAACCCTAATTTCTCCTCCTGGTCCCTGTTGTAGCTTATATAATAGCCAATCTCATCAATCCAGATATCTGAATCACACGCATAACACAGGTGAAAGGCAGATTAGGGTTGTAGACTAGGTTAGTCTTGTAGATCGTTGCCCACACCAACATCAAGACGTGGCTTAGGAATACAACAGAAGACCAGAAGGTCATTTGCGATTTCTATCCGTCAACTTCACCGATTTTTATAAAATTGTGTGGAACTTTAAACTGTACTTGTGATATATTTTTAGAAAGCCACTGAAGAAAGGATCGTTTTGGTGTATAGATCAATCGATTCTGATATTGGATGAGAGAGTTATGCCCAAAACCGTGAGACTGCGCATGCTGTCGGCGAGAATTCAACCTCTACATCAACCCTGGTGAAAGGTTATTCGATTCTACACTTATGCTTCCGCTGCTGTAGAATTACATGGAACCCTAATGGTTCACGCTAACCTAAAGAACCTTTAGATCCAAATGCCAATAGGATGGTCTTAAAAGCTGTTCGATATGCCCATAAGGCATCGTCAAGCTTTTCCGACCAATCCTTCCTCCCCCCATTGATTGTCTTCTCCAACACTAACTTGATATGACGGTTAGAAACCTCCGTCAATCCATTTTCTTGAGGGTGGTAAGGTGTAGCCACTCGATACTTTACTCCATATCTTTTCAACAATCCTTCCATCAACTTATTTACAAAATGTGATCCTCCATCACTCACTATAGCACGTGGAACTCCAAACCTAGCAAAAATGTTCTTTTTCAAAAATCTTTGCACAATTAAAACATCATTTGTCTTCGTAGGGATTGCCTCCACCCAATTGGACACATAATCCACGGCTAGCAAAATATACATTATCCTTGAGACGAGAGAAACGGTCCCATGAAATCAATACCCCAAACATCAAAATTTTCCACATCAATTCTTAAGCTCATTGGCATCTCATCTTTCTTACATATTCCCCCTACTCTTTGGCATCTATCACACTTAGCCACAAACTTCTTTGCATGTTTAAACAATATAGGCCAATAAAAACCCGATTGTAAAATCTTAGCCCCATCTTTTGATGACCGAAATGGCCCCCGCACAAAGACGAATGACATAGCTCAAGAATCCCCACGACTTCTTCATTGACCACACACCTTCTTATGACTCCATCATTGCAAATCTTAAACAAAAAGGGCTCATCCCACAAGTATTTCTTTACTTCAACATAAAACCTTTTTACGTTATACTCATTGAGCAATGTGGGATTGATTCCACAAATAAGAAAGTTGACATAATCGGCATACCAAGGCAGCGCATTCACCATGAGAGTACAAACTTGCAACTTGAAGAATTTCCTCATCCGTGAACTCATCCCCTATCGGTTTCATGTCTTCATCTCTCCTCCATTTTCCAATCTAGATAAATAATCCATGATCACATTTTCCACGCCCTTCTTATCCTTGATAACCACATCAAATTCCTGCAAAAGTAACACCCAACGGATTAAACGAGGTTTAGCATTTTTCTTACTCATTAGGTATTTTATGGCCGCGTGATCCGTGTAGATAATAGTTTGTGTTCCAACCAAGTATGGCTGAAACTTCTCAAAAGCATACACGATGGCTAAAAATTCCTTCTCCGTTGTGGTGTAATTAACTTGGCATGAATTCAATGTCTTTGAGGCGTAATAGATTGCTCTAAACTTTTTCTCCCTCGTTTGCCCCAACACCACTCCTATGGATTGATCGCTAGCATCACAATGCAATTTAAATTTTAGGCTCCTATCCGGGGTAACTAGTATTGGAGAGGAAGTGAGAGCATCCTTGAGCACTTGAAATGAGACACGACATTCATCTTCGAAGTTAAATGGACAATCTTTTTCAAGTAGTTTACAAAGAGGTTTAGTCATTTTCGAAAAATCCTTAATGAAGCGTCTATAAAAGCCTGTATGACCTAAGAACGATCTCACCCCCTTCTCACTAGTAGGAGGAGGAAGATGTTCTATGGCTATCACTTTAGCTCTATCCACATTTAAACCATGCTTTGAAATATAATATCCTAAGACTATCCCAGCAATCACCATAAAGTGACATTTTTTCTAATTTAGCACAAGATTTGATTCTTCACACCTCTTCAACACAATAGTAATATTAGTCAAGCAAATATCATAAGAGGAACCATATACGAAAAAATCATCCATAAACACCTCCATAATATTTTCAATTAAACCATCGAAGATAAACATCATACAACGCTAGAAAGTGGCAGGGGCATTACATAGACCAAAAGACATCATTCTAAATGCAAACGTACCATAAGGACACGTGAATGTTGTCTTCTCTTGGTCTTCCGGGTTATACCCAGAGTATCCATCAAGAAAACAATAGTACTCATGTCCCACAAGCCTATCCAACATTTGGTCTATGAATGGCAATGAGAAATGATCTTTACGAGTATTTTCATTCAATTTACAATAATCAACATATACTCTCCAACCCGTAATAGTTCGGGTAGCAATTGTTTCATTCGTATCCGATCGAACAATTTTCATGCCACCCTTTTTAGCCACTACATGTAAAGGACTCACGTATTGACTATCACTAATTGGAAAGATTTTTCCCGCATCAAGCCATTTTAACACCTCTTTTCTCACCACTTCTTGCATTATAGGATTTAATCTACGTTGGTTTTGCACACATGACTTCTCATCATCAATCAAATGAATCTTATTCATACATAAAGATGGGCTTATACCTTTGAAGTCTTTTATACTCCAACCAATAGAAGATTTATGCTCCCTTAACATTCTTAACATCTTTTCCAATTCTAAATCATTAAGGGAAGAAGATACAATTACCGGATACTTCTCATTCTCTTCCAAGTAAGCATACTTCAAATGCTCCAGTAATGGTTTCAACTCCACCTTCTTCTCTTGCACCTCTTCTTTTGGTTCTTCATCAAGTTTCTCCACTTTTTCTTCATTTTCTTCGACACTTGAGAGTTTCCTACAAGCATTTAAACCATGCAATTCATCAATGATTTCATCATTTTCTAAACAAAAAGAAAAGTTAGATTTTAAAGAATCAATAGAGTAAGAGTGGCTTATGATAATTTCCAACGGATCCTTGGAGTGTAGATGATACATATGCTCTTCAACAATGTTGTCCACAACCTCCAATCTTCTACATTCCTCCTTGTTCATAGGATAACTCATAGCCTCTCTTAATGAAAATATCATCTCTTCCTCATTCACCCTTAAGGTTAGTTCCCCTTTCTCCACATCTATCAATGCTTTTCCCATGGTAAGAAATGGATGACCAAGTATCATCGCGACATTTGCATCTTCATTCATAACTAATACCACGAAATCAACGGAAAACACAAACTTGCCAACTTCAATCAAAATGTCTTCCACAATTCCTTTTGGATGCGTCAATGACCGGTTGGCTAATTGAAGTACGACCGACGTTGGTTTGACCTCACCAATACCCAACTTCTTAAAAATTGACAAGGGCATCAAGTTAATGCTAGCAGTTCTCATGCTTTCCCATCTCACATGGAATAGTGAAACTCCCCAAATCTTTCAATTTAGGGGAAGTTTCATTTGTAAGATAGCACTACACTCCTCCATTAAGTTCACTATTTCAAACTCTCCCAAGCTTCTTTTCTTTGACAAGATATCCTTCAAAAACTCGGAGTAGTTGGGCATTTGAAGCAAAGCATCCGCAAAAGGAATGTTTATGTGTATTTTCTTCAACATCTCAACAAACTTGGCAAATTTCTTTTCTAAATCCCTTTTTCAAGCATCTTTGTGGAAACGGAATTACAACGGGCAACTTAGGTATTCCCTATTCATCCCTTTCAAATTTCTCTTCAGTCTCTTTACGTTTTACTTCTCTACATCGTTCCCATTTTTTTGGAGATTTCACTTTTTCTTCTTCAAGTATAGGGGTACTTTCATCTTTTTCAACAATCTCAACTTCCTTCTTTTTCCCTTCTTCATCCACTCTTTCCATAGGCTCAAGTTCATACTCTACTTCCACTACTTCCATCGGCATATAAGGCCCTTCTTATTTTGTTCCACTACGAAGTTCAATAGCCTTGCATTGCTCCTTCGGGTTAGTAATGGTAGTAGATGAAAACTTCCCTTGACGATGAACATCCCCCCTTTCACTTGCCATTTGACTCATTTATGTTTTCAAAGTTTTGAATCTATTATCACTCAACTCTTTCTCTTGTTTAACAAAATCAAATCTTTTATCATTCACATCTTTCTCTTGTTTCATAAAATCAAACATATTGGCCATTTGATCCTCCATTATAGGCTTCCCTTCACCATTTTAAGCTTTCTCCCCCGGATTAGTGCCCGGTGGAAGAGTAAGGGCATTTCCTTGATTCCCATATGAAAAATTCTCATAGATACGAGGTTGATTGAAATTTCCTTGAAAATTACATTGCCTCCATCCTCCTTGCTTTTGTGGATATCCCCCTCCATGATTACCAAAGTTACCACCATAATTTCCTTGAAAGTTCATTCCTTGCATGAAGGCAACTTTCTCAAGTGACATCTCCGGTGGACACCAAGTATCTTGAATTCCAAAATTAGAGGACATACCTTGTTGAGACATAGATGTAGGCATTTGATAACTTTGAGAAGATTGACCCATATTAGGCATAGACATGCCTTGTTGAGGATTAGAAAACACTTGTTGATTCATCAAAGATAAAGCACAACTTGTTGAGGATTTGGAATCACTTGTTGGTTCACCATAGGTGTAGAGTTTGGAGAAACTTGCAAATTGGCATTCATCCTCTTAAGTATCTCCGTGATTGCCTTGTCGGTTACATCTTCCTTAGGTACCTCCATCTTTTTCACTTATTGCAAGCACACTTCTTCCATCTTAGCTATTCTCTCCCTTTCATACATACCCGCAACTCTATCCGTAGGCCATTGACCCGTATTCAAAGCAATCTCTTCACATATAGCAATTGCTCTCACCAAAGTTTACCCTAATGTAGAACCTCCCGACAAAGCATCAACAAGCATTTGTTCACTCCCATTCAATCCGGCATAGAAAAATCCTACTTGTTGATCTTCAGGAAATCTATATTGTGGACATCTCCTTAGCATCTCTTTGAATCGGTCTCATGCTTCACTAAATGTCTCAAGAGGCATTTGCTTAAATTGAAAGATTTGCCCTTTGAGATTCAACATCTTTGAAGGGGGAAAATATTTTCTCAAGAATCTTTGTGCTAACTCTCACCACGTGGTTTAGGATCCTGGTGGTATAGTATGATACCAAGCTTTAGCTCTATCTCTCAATGAAAACAAGAAAAGCTTCATTTTAACAATATCCTCACTTACCCCATTTATCTTTATTGTGTTGGCTAACTTCGTAAATTGGGATAAATGAGCATTTGAATACTCCATTGCACAACCGCCAAATTGATTTGCTTGTACCATGTTAATCAACCCCGTCTTTATCTCGAAGTTGTTCACATTCAATGGTGGTCCCATTCCATAATTCCCATACTGCGGTTGGAAGTGATCACGGATATTCATTCCCACTCCATTGTTTCCATTACCACGGGGCTGATTTTGCACCACCGGAGAATTATTCCTTGCTTCTTGTTGTGCCATCAAATGTTGAATGATTGCTTGCAATTGTTGATTATGCAAGTGAACTTGTTGAACATTAGCTTGTGGCACAAACTCCGGATTCACATGTCCTCCTCTAACATTATCACCCCCTTGTTGAAAATTCCTCAAATTACCTTCTTCATCAACCATATTTTCATTATCCATTACGTTTTCTATAACTTCCTCCGTAGGCTCTAACACTCCTCTTCTTTGACTTCTTAAGGTAGCTTCTAATTCCAAGTTCAAAGGTTCAATAGATTGAGACCTTGAACGCGTTTGCATGTACCTATAAAAATTTCCAAATTAGCTCTCCAAGTAACCAAGATAAGTAAACAAATAAAAAAAATACTCTTATCAAAACTAATCAAATTCAAACTCATTACAACCAAAAGTTTAACATTTCCCCGGCAAGCGGCGCCATGTTTAGTTGCATTTTTAGTAAAATGTTTGAGAGCAAGAGACTCTATCATTGTTGTACACCTGTGACCAAGTAACAAAATTTATAAGAATGTCGTCTCAAGAGAAAGTAAACTTATAGTTGTATCCGGATTCATCATTGATTGCGCTTTGTAAGAGTGACAAGATTGTGGTTTTTATACTACTTATGATTCTAATCAATTAACCTAGAAATCAATTAACAACTAAATGTATCAAACATCAAACAAATGATAAGATGAATGGAATGTGGATAGAATGCACTTAAGAAGAGAGCAAGGCTAATCATACTAATGATTAAGAAACTAATCACGTTTTTGCCCCTAATCTCTATGGTCAAGGTAATTAGGTTATCGACTCTTTAACAAGTCTAAATTTCCTAGGATTGTTCTTACTTTCAATTCTCTTGAGGTACTATGATCATAAGTTTGGTTCTTTTAACTCAATTTGTTAAGTGTCCCCCTATGAATGTTCTAAGCATAAGGATAAGGAAACAGGCCGCTCAAGTTAACACTAAGAAAACTTGGGCATCGGAAACGGATGAAGAGGATGAGGAAGCTGTAGGTCGATTGGGATGATCACCTCTACCAAGCTTCCCGCCGAGGGCTGATAGACTCAAACGTGGTTCTGGAATCACTATCCAGGAACCACCGGATCAAGGTGATGGGAAAGGACGAGGTGGGGGCTCTTCCCCCAAAGATTGTCAATGAGGTTCCTAACGTGGAATGTACGAGGGCTGGCATCCCCTCGTGCGCAGCTAGCAGCCCGCAGGTTAGTTCGCAAACATAAAGTGTATTTAGTTGGGTTTCTTGAGACTAGATTATCTACTGATAATGTGGTTGACATAGTGGGTAGAATTGTTCCTAGTTGGAATATTGTGAATAATTTTGACGTTGTTGATGGTGGGCGGATTGTGGTTGCGTGGGATTCCACATTGATTACTATTAGTAATGTGGTGCTCAACGAGCAATATATCTCTGGTGTGGTTCGTTGTTTGATTTCTCAACAGGAGTTCTACATCAGTGTTGTGTACGCCAGTAATGGCGTTGTTGACAGGCGTAGGCTATGGCATCATCTCTTTTCGGTTGTTCTAGCAGTTAACTCTCCCTGGATGCTCCTAGGAGATTTTAACTGCATCATGAAGCCGGAAGAATGATCTGAGATTGTTCTGTCTCACAGGAATTGGTGTAGGGTCGATTTTGAGGAGTTATGTGTTGAATTGGGGTTGGATGATGCCAAGTCTAAGAGGTGCTTCTTCACCTAGACGAATGGCAGGACTTGGAGTCTAATTGATAGAGTGCTGGTGAATTCAAACTGGAATCTTAGTTCAGGTGTAGTGAAGTTCGAGTTTCTACCCATGGGGGCCACCTCGGATCATTTCCTGCACTAGCATCCGTGTTTCACACCGAGCACTCGAAGGAGAGACCGTTCAGATATGTGAACATGTGGAGGACTAGCAGTGGTTACCTAGATACTGTGCGTGAGGTTTGGGACTCATACGTTTGGGGTACTGCTCAATTCAGTGTATACCGCAAGTTGAAACTTCTCAAGCCAAAGTTACGTCTTCTTGGCAAGAGAGATTTTGGCCACATTGCTGAAAGAGCAGAGAGAGCTAGAACGGAACTGGATAGCCTTCAGCTGGAGAATCGTGCTGATCCAGGTAACACTGAGAAATTGGACAGGGTTCGTGAGGCTGCAAAGAAAGTTATTTTCCTTTGCAACGCTGAGCACCTTTTCTTTTCTCAGATGGCCAGGGCAGAGTATTTGATCAATCAGGATAAACCTACAAAGTTTTTCTACAAGAAGATTAAGTCCAATAGCGTGAGGAATGTCATCTCCTCCATACGTACCAAATTCAGGCACACTTCCTCCCGTGATGAAGTAGTTGGTGAATTTCTAACGTTCTATAAGGACTTGCTGGGCACTGCAGGTTATTGTGATGATATTGATGATAGTGTGTTCGAGTGGGACGCTTCGTTGAATGATCAGTAAGCACAGGAACTTGTAGCGCCTATCACGGCTAGGAGATTAAGGGGGTGGTGTGGAGTATGAACGGCGACAAGGCTCCTGGGCCTGATGGATTCACGACCTCCTTCTTCTGGGATGCGTGGGACGTGGTTTGTTCAGATGTTGTGGCCGCTATCCAGGAATTCTTCCTTTCAGGGCAGTTGCTGCAACAGATGAATGCTATATGTTTATTACACTAATCCCGAAAGGGAAGCATGATCCCACCGTACGAGACTTCCGTCCAATCTCGTGCTGCAATGTACTCTATAAGATTATTTCTATAGTCATTGTGGGACGCCTGATGGATCTTATGGATGGATTAGTAGCTGAAAATTACTTTGATTTTGTGAAAAATCGAAGGATGAGAGACTGCGTGATGCTTGCTCAGGAAATTGCTAAAAACTATGGATGGGCAAGAAACCGTATGTGGAGAAGAACGGCTATAAAAGTCGATATCAAAAAGGCTTATGATTCGGTGGATTGGGGTTTCTTGCGTAGAGTACTTACAGCGTTGAGGTTTCCCCAGCTTATGATAGGATGGATCATGGAGTGCATCACCACCACATCATTCTCCATCCTGGTCAATGGCATCCCAGAGGGTTACTTCGACGGCAAGCGAGGCTTGTGTCAAGGAGACCCCCTGTCATCCCTGCTCTTCGTACTCTGCATGGACTACTTCTCCCGCATCTTCAGGAAACTTACTGTGAGGGAGAATTATAAGAACCACTCTCATCATTGTGCTAAAATTGTGGTCACTCATCTGGCATTCGCGGATGACCTGATCATTTTTGCCTATGGCAACCGCTCCTCTGCAGAAGTTGTTGCTAAGGCTCTTGATCTGTTTGCTAAAATGTAAGGTTTGGAGGTAAGCCCGGATAAGTCTCAATTGTTTATGGTAGGTGTTCTAGAGGTGGAAGAATAAGGGATCCGCGAAGTTTTGCCTTTTCAGGAAGGCATCTTTCCTGTGCGTTATTTGGGAGTACCACTATAGGAAAGCAAGCTTCGAGAGTCGGCTTTCGAGCCTCTCATCACTCAGGTCTCCAATCTCATCAGGGGCTGGTACATGCATTTGCTATCCTATGCAGGCCGACTGGAACTCATTCGGTCGGTTCTGTATGGGGTGATGAACTTCTGGATTTTCATGGTGAAGATCCCCAAAGGAATTATTGATAGAGTAGAACGTATGATCCAGAAATTCCTTTGGGGAACCACGAGGGGCGCAATTTATTGGGAGGAGGTGATTCTCCCTAAGGAACAGGGCGGCCTGGGACTTAGGGGATTCGATCTCCTGAACGATGTAGCCCTCTGCAGAGTGTTGTGGGATGTGCATCTGGAGAAGAAGTCCCTGTGGATTAAGTGGATTAATGCCATTTATATTCAGAACTCTTCGTGCTGGGATGTTGAGGTTAACTACATCTCCTCAATAGTGTGGAAGGATATTCTCCGTGCGAGGGATAGAGTTCGAGCATGGATCAGAGGCGACATCATCACCTCCCTTGCGTCATGCTCAGAGATGGAGAGGCTTCGTGTGGGTAAACTGTACTGGCTCGCTGCCTCCATTGCACCAGTACAACTTATCTACAAGAAGCTGTGGAGTCCGTAGGTTCCTCAGAAATATTCGTTCAGGATGTGGATCACCCTGAGGAATCGTCTGCTCACCATGGACATATGGAGGCAATATGAAGGCCCGGTGGAATGCGTGCTGTGCGTTGATGCCCCTGAGACTAGAGACCATCTCTTATTCGGCTGCCCATTCACAAAACATGTGTGGGACAGGGTAAGAGATGAAGTGGGGTGGAGGAGACAGGTTACCACTTTGTAGGCCGGTTTCAAGTGGCTCAGCAAGGACCGGTGTGTGCACGTTCGAGATAGGAGAAGGTGGATGCTCGCCCTCTATGGCAGTGTCTTTCTCATTTGGAAGGCTCGGAACGAAGCGCTCTTCGAGGGCGCCCGACCTTCCATGGATAGTTTGATTAATTCTATTATTATGCATGTAGTTAGATTTGAACATTTGCTAACTAGATTGGCGTATTTTTTCGTACTTTGGTTGCTCCCCTATGGCATGTATTTTTTCGTACTTTGGTTGCTCGCCCTCTATGGCAGTGTACTTCTTCATTCATAAGAAGGGTATGACTTACCTCCCCTTACACTAACATGCATGCACATCTTAATATATTAAATTTAAACCACTAATCATAATATTGGAATGGCCATCCTAACACTATGAATAGTGAATTTAATCACACAAGTATTGAAATGAAACATGATTCATTAATCATAAAAGGAAGTCCAAAATTAACTCAATTCAACATCTCAATTCCTATATGTCTAGCATTCTTCTCAAACAATCATATGATTAGCCCTACTATAGGATTAGCCACTACACATTGTGTTTAGATCAATTCATTTAAAGGCTTGTTCCATTTGAGCCAAAATAAGAAGAAAATCAACAATTGAAAAATAGATTGGCTTCCCTTTTGTGAAGACGACCTTCCTTCTTTCCAAAATGCTAAAATCTTCAATCATTGATGCTTTTCTCTTCTTAAAGTGATGAAAGGATGAATTGATGGATGGATCCTTGAAGATTAAGTTGATTGGATGGATTAAATGTATGGAGATGAATCAAATGGATCTAGTGTGTGAAAATATGGTGTGTGAGTGTGTGTAACTGCTCTAATTGTGTGATCTCTTCTTTAATTTTGCACAACTCAGACTATTATATCACTTAGAGACCTTCTAGAAGCTTCTGGAACGTTCTGAAATTTAAACTGCTTTTTGCACCTACACGGGCCATGTAGCAGCACACGACTCGTGTAGTGCACACCTAGTTCGACGTGTTCTACGCGTTCCCGGACACGGCTTGTGTATCCGCTCAAGGCCTCTCCCATGGGCGTGTAGCATTTTATGATGATTCCGCACGATCTTCTCGAATAGACCCGTGTTCCGCACACGGGGTGTGTGCTGGTGCACGACTCGTACGCCGGAACACGACCTTCTTCTGGGTGTGTCCTGCATTCTAACGCTCGAACACGGCCACCTCAGACAGGCCCGTGTTCCATACACCGGGCGTGTCCGAGTTTGCCCTGTTCTTCCTTCTCCGTTTTGCTCCTGATTTCGTTTTCTCCATTTCTTGACCTGTTTTACACATATTTAAGCTCATTTACACATTTCTAGCAATCCATACCACATTTCTCATAATTACATAAAACTCCACCAAAAGTCAAGCAAATACGGATAAAAACATACGAAAATCCACAAACAAAGACACTAAAATCTAGGTGAAAATGACAACGATCAATGAGTCTGATGAAAGATAATAATAAAACCCTACATTTATTCCTTTTCTTAAAACTAGCATTTTAACCAGTGCGATGCACGGGAAGACATTATGATAAAAATAATATATTTATTTGTAATTTTTAAAAAGTTTAAAAGAATGAGCTTTGGTTATTGGGAATTATATTAAAGTTATTTAATTGCATTTAAGGTAAGATATTATGAGTGCAATCCCATATATTATTTTTGGTTTAATTTTTAATGTATTAAGACTAATATGATGAATCCCTTATTAATAATATAATAGCATGTATACTAAAGATGTTTAGGTCTACAATAATAAAATTCAAAATTTAAATTTTTATATTATTATGAAAAATGAAAGTGAAGACCTTAAAAAAGGAATTGTTAGTCAATTCAAAGTCGAAGCTTTAATGTAACATTAACATAATTTTTATAAATATTAATAGGTTAAATATAAATATTTACAAATAATATAATTAACACATCATATAATTTTGTGCTTAACAAAGTAATTAAATCAACAAAGCTTTAAAAACATAACTAATTAAATTTCTATAAAAATAAACAATAAATTTTGAAAAAGTTTAACAACTCCCATTGAAAGATATATGAGTTGAGATAATTATTATGCTTGTAATGCTATATAAGGGCATCAACCGTATTAAACACATTAGTAATATTTAAAGTAGTATTTAACATTACGTAATTTCAGTACATAACTAATTAAGAAAATTACGTATGACCTGCCAAATGGAGGAATATATATACAAAAATATCTAAAGTTGAAACATTTCAATCTCATCCTCAAGTACTAACACTTCACAATTCATTATTCTATCGTATTGAAATGTATTATTTTCAACCTTATCTTTCTCAATAATACCTAATAACTATATAAAACAATCGGACTCAAAATCACAAATTTTAACAAAACTTAATAGAAATAAAGAATGAAATCCGGAACATTATTTATGCCTTAATTCAATTTAGAAATTTGATTCGTTCCAATTCAATATCAACAAACATGATGATGCATAGAAAATGCAGTAATCAGATCAATGCCGAAAGGTTCTTAGGATCAAAATTATAAATCAAGGTAGACCATAAATCTGAGTTAACTAGAATTTGACATTGCTGAACTCCAAAAACATAACATATTTAAACAGTGAAATAAAAGCATAGAAAATATCAGCAACAAAAAATTCAAATTAAATTAGAAAGAGTAAAATAGTGATGGAATGAGGCTAATTAATGGAGCAGTACCATCCTGAGTAGAGATTGGATAATCAGATGTAGTCAAAGGAATAAACCAATTCCAATGTGTGTTGATTTAGAGAATCAAGATGGCAGCATGGAGCACGGCAGTAGGCAGTCACGAAAATAAATCAATGCAATGTTAGAGTTCGTGCTTACACTAAAAAAATCATAGTACGATACAGCAAAAACCAAATTTAACGAAAAGTAAAAATAAAATATTAACATCATTAATAGCAAAATTATTATCTTAGTTTCACTAAGTGAACAATGAGTGATAGTGAGTGCCAAATAGCAGAAACAAATAACTTAAGAACTTAGAAAATTTAGCAGTGCTCAAATTGTAGAAATAAGCATTTATGTATTTATGCATTATATCCCTGTTTAAAAAGTTCACCATAAACACAACTTAAATCATTAACAAAAAATAAAGAACAATAAGTGAGCGCAAAATAGCAGGTATGAATAAGTTAAGAGAACACACAAAATTAAGCATTAGTCACATTGTTAAAATATCTACAAAAAACGTAAAAGCAAATAAATTTTAAAAGGTCGGTGCTCATAAGTTTACTAATATTTTTTCCTGAGGGGATACAACTTGACTATGGGACAAATTAGAACTGTAAAAGCATACATCTTGATGATAATCTTTGTAATGGGATAAAAGGTGGTCAGAAAGGAGTTTGTTGAACAATTGTCAATGAAAAAAAAGAGGTTGGTGCTCATAAGTGTTAAAAATACATAGGCCCACAATCTTTACAATTTAAACATTGCAACATAAGGCAATGAAAAATATAAAAACTAAAAGAAACAATTACCTTCAAGTGGGCAACAACTTTATACTTGTCTGTGAGGACTCAAGTGAACTCCAGAATAAATTCAACACCAGCTTCAGCCCATGAAATCTCCTCGTGATTACTTTAGATAATGAGCAAAAGATAAATAAAAAGGCAGCGAGCCCATTACATTTGTTCTATTATTTTATTATAGATTGGGAAGAAAAAATACTTACGAACTTAGTATAATATTTTGCAATAAATTCAGAAGTGTAATTAAGGTGGAACCAACAAAGTACGAAAATTTTTCACGCATGTTTTTGTAACTAATTAACTGATTCCCCATTCCATATCAATATTTCAAATAAAAAATTTTATATGAACCAAGAGAATGACCATTAAAAATCTAAATCTGATATCCCCACAACAGTTTTCTAATTAAATCATGCCTTAATTCATGCACCTACAGTGGGCACTTGTCAATGCTAAGTTTTCCTTTTGAGTTTCCACATATATATTATAATTTGTAAATAACAATTGAGGATTTCAATCAGCAAAAGCATTCCAATGAATCTCATCGAAACAGTCAAGCATAACCAATATCCACTCGAGCATTCCATTTTATCTACACACATTAGTGCAAAATGAATACAACATGACAGTATAGTAAAAGCTATACCCCAAGGTGGGAAAGAAGTTCTTCATTAGAGGAAGCAGATTTTTCGAGTTTATACCCCAAAGGAGCAACTTCTTCTCAAACTTTACTTTGAAAATCCAGAAGAACTCACCTCTGCAATTCTAATTTTTTAACAAGCCAAAAAGATCCAACATAGAGCAAAAAATGTTCAAGAGTTTCTCTACCTCACAGAAACTCTGCCAAGATTCAAGAAATAATCCACCATAAAAGAAGATAAATCCTAAATTAGATACGCAAAAAGCAAGAGTAGATGCAAGTAAAGATGATGATGCATGAAAAGAGGGATTGATCGCAAGGTGCTCGTCATGCGGTGCCACACTCAAACCACCCTGAAGATATCTCCTAATTCTGTAAAGAGATGTAAAATTTTATTATTTTCAAATCTGTAGATTCATAGCATCAAATTCTTTTAAGATTGGAAAGTTCTATGAGATTGGTGATGTCAATTAAATATCAAAATGTAAAATAAATAAATAAATAAATAAAGGAAACAAAATCATTTTCATAAATTTTCTAACCATTAAGTAATTTGGAAATCACTTACTGTGAATTTTTTTACGATATAATCCATTCTGACACTACTTTGGAGAAGTAAACATTTAGCCCTCTCCCATTTCATCAAAACATGGAGTCTCACTCTCTTGTAGGACATGAATATACATGTCTTGACCCTTCAATGTCTTGAATTCCCAAAGAAAGATAAAAAAAATTCTAAAACAAATTCAAAAGGAATTGGATTTAAACATTACAAAACTAAGCTTACTCTGTTAGTGATCAAGATTAAAGGAAATATAGAGAACCCAAAATTGTTATTGAGAATCTAGGCAATCGTAATGCAATATCCTGATTTTATCACAACTAATGTTATAGAGAGAGCCAAATATCAATCATATCCAATCCCTGTCTTTTCTGCAGAAAACTCTATCAACAGTACTTACTAAATAAAACATCATTCTACTAGCCCCAATAAAAAACAATGCCGAAATTTTTCATTCATTTTAATTACAATAAATTTATAATTCATCAATTGCACTGATTAATAAGATAAACACCAATAGTGAATCAAACATAATAAACCTCTGAGAGCACTAGTAATAACATAGGAATTCAACCGTACATGACGAACCCATAAACTCGAAAAAAATAATTCATTTTTCACGAAGCCCAGATCTAAATACCCATAAAATGAGATAGCACACCAATCTGCAACTGAAAACAAATAAAATCAAGAATTATGAATCAGAGCAGGAGCATAAATAACTAAACATAATAATCAAAAAACAAAAATACCCAAATGGTAGTACAAAATTTACTTAGTTAATTGGTATAAAAATATATTTGTAAGGCTTAATTTGTACCAATATATTAATTCGTACCCTAAGGATACATGACCTGTACAAATATCATAAAGGTTGAAGCATCACTTTTTGATCTTCAATAAAAACTTAAATATTGGAAATTGTTTGGGCTTTAGCACATCATTGCTGCCATGAACACCTTTTAAAATATGATGAAAATGTTTAAATCGATTCTAACTCAAAACACACTATAAGAATTAAAACTTGCAGATAGAATACACCAAGTTTCTGCTAAATCCACATTACATGAATATGATAATTTTGACGGAATGTGACATCCGTGCATGTTGAAATAACGTTCTAGCAAGGAAGATGTCATCGCATATAGTACTTTTAGCATGAGAAACATGCATGCATCAACTAAATAGTTCAAAATACAAACTGTTTTAGGGATTAAAATTTACAAATTCAATCATACACAATACATAGTGCTGATAAACTCTCATACTCAAATAAATAAATTATGTTCCACTACATTGCACGCCATTAGTAATGAAATAAGAATAAATAATACTCATTTATTTGTTTGAGAAATGCTTACAGCATTGTCAATAATTTGTACTTCCTGCATGTATAAGTAACATGGTTAATTAAATATATCATAGAAAAGACATTTGCTAATTTGTATGGGCCTCATTACCCAAATTTTAGGTTGTCGTACATAGTTTTCTAAAGGTGCAATGCTAACAACCTGGTCCACTACAGTCGCATGCTGAAAGACACAATTTCAGAACTTCTCTTGTGAAGGGTATATGCAATTTGGATAGATAAAATATCTACCAAAGATGATCCTGTCAATAGTCATTCAAAAATGCAAAATAAGCCTTAAGTAATTGAATGAAACAGAGCATATGGGATAGATACTTCATGATTTAAAGAAGTGAAATGAAGGAAACAGACAGGGAAAGAAATATGACTCAAATCCAAAAAGAAAATAAAAAACTCAAATCATGCAAATTTTTTTATCCAATGCTACTTTAAGTTATTCGGGCTCCCTCCTATCCCCTTTTTGATATCATTTTGATTTTTCATCCTTGATTAAAATATACGCATTTAGGTGTGATGAGAGTGGAAATTAGCGTGTTTGAGTGACCAATTTAACACCTTTTGATGGAAATTCTTGTTATATATTAGCACAAGTATCTTATATTCATTGTATGTAAGAAAAAGGTGCACTTGAGGTGTTTTATTGTGTTTTAGATGGAAAAAGGATGAAAAGTGCAAAGTTGGAGAAAAGGTGCAATTTGTGCAAGAATGCTGAAAACGCACATCCAACTTTCGTTATTTTCTATGTTGTTGTGGAGATCAAAAGTGTTCGTGTAATAAATGGTTGGAAAGCCACTAAAATGAGGGTTGATTTTGCATAAAGAACACCCCAATCAAGTTCCAAACGAGGAAGTTATCAGCGAAATGGTGACGTCACGCGAGCTGTGCCAAACAGAACGGATATTCTACTTTCCATGGCTTGTTACATATTCAAATCTTGGAGTTTTTATGATTTATTTATATGGATAGAAATCCAAGGAAGAGAGGATCATGTGAGCACAAGAATCAATCAAATTGGAGCTCGGATGTGGAAGTTATACGTGAAACGGTGAGACTGCGCAAGACAGTTTGACCAGTACATTTGAATTCGACCTGACCATGTGGTCAAATCCTGGTCGAATTGGAAGGCAAACGAAGCAATTCGACCACGACACCTCAATTTGATCTGTTGTGCTGGTCAAATCCAGCACCTGAAGCTCGAATCCGGTGTCTAAAGCTTCCAGTAGGGTGATTCGACCTGCAATTTGACCAGGGGAGGTGAATTCGACCTAGCTTCGTGGTCGAATTGAAGAATATCCATATTTTTACACCCTCAATGCCCATTCCAAGGCCTATAAGGAGAGTTTACAAGTATAAAAGGGGATGTAGATCACACCAAGAAGGATATTAGAATAGATTGAATTGGAGAGAGGCCACAACAATACTACACCCCACAAGGGGTATCACCCCCCAACCATCATCCACATCCTTTCCTCCATCCATCCATCACTTTGAAGATTCGTCTGTGGAATCAATAGGAGAATTAAGAGGAGGATTCAAGACGGAGAAGGACGCGATGATGCCCACATCTAGGGTTTTATTCATTTTATAATTTATCTTGTATTTTTCGGATATTCGGGTAAGATCTATCCAACACCCATGGTTGTTCTTAGTAACATCATGGGCTAGAGCCTTTTTGGTAGGACTAGAGTTGTGAAAGTTTTTACCAATTAAATTAAACTGTCGTGAGTAAACTCTGTACAACACTACTTGTGGATTTATTTTATATATGATTGTGCCTTTTTAATTCATACTCACGGTCATTTTGTGCATCATTAACTGTTATGTAGAGTCTAAATACATATCTTGGTTATTGATTGAGTACGTTCACTACTGAGCAGGATTCCATGTTATGATTCTAAGTGAGTGGACTCTGAAGCTTCATTAGAACTATCATATATGAATACTTATTAATTGAATGGAATTTGGGTTATTAAGTCAGATAAAGAGGTTAATTTTATAGTACCTATAAAGGGAGATCATATCGGATTAGAGTACCAATTGGCCAGGGAAATAATTGATACTGATAGTACCTAGAAAGGTGGGTGAAATTTTATCTCTTGCTCCGAGGTTATTCACACGTGTTACACGCATGTTTACTTGTGTCTATAGAGCAGATATGCATGGTTTAGTGATGCGTCCATATTCCACAAGGCAGAGTCGGACACCAACACACGGAAGGGAGTAAAACTGGATTTCCCTGGAGCTACCTATTCTCCTACTTGATCCACTTTCGTATTCTTCAAGTGACTTTATTTTATTTGTTATTTTAATTACTTGTTTAGTGGTTTAATAATTCTAAACCTCAAACTATATTGCCATAATCTTCTTAATTAATTTAGATAATAATTAAATTATAATACGCCATCCTTTGGGTTCGATATTCACTTGGTCGCTTGCTTAAGCTGCAATTGATATTCTTAATACTTGGGGATTAATTTTGCGTGCAAAGAAAACGTGCATCCAAGTGGTAGAAGAAAAATTTATTAAGTAATACCTCTTCCTCGTACTTATCAATGTCAGGAATACATCACATCACTTAGAGAATCATAATTTAGATCATTTCTCAAAGATCTGTGG
The DNA here is from genome assembly GCA_023678885.1 of Pogostemon cablin. Taxonomy (NCBI): domain Eukaryota; kingdom Viridiplantae; phylum Streptophyta; class Magnoliopsida; order Lamiales; family Lamiaceae; genus Pogostemon; species Pogostemon cablin. Next base: position 7,128,231 of record CM043008.1, on the reverse strand, counting down.
CTACCACAATGTGTGTGGCAAGCTGGGCATTCATTATTTTTGCATTAACCAACATTTAACTATAAGTCAGGAATAACTCAACACTTGATTATAAAAATTAAAAAGCACAAGAAAGCACCTTAAGCTTCTCATTGCCTAGAAATCTAAAAAAGGTTTTGAATATTATGATCCAATAATGGGCATAAAAGAAACTCATCTTCCTTGGTTTTGAATCTCATACTCCAACCATTTTCTCGTCACATTCTCAATTTTAGATCATAATCTATATAAAATGACAAATGGGCAATCTATTGAGAAGGAAAATGCTTATTAAATTAAAAAATTCGAACAAATTTTACATTTCAAATATTACTCTTGTGACTGATCAACAACCTCTCTTTTATGATTATCGTATTACATTTTTAAGATGCATATAATAATCATCAATCATGAGAGATCTATACATTTCTCTACACCTAAATTGCAAAGAAGTTCTTAAATTTTATTTAAATCACCTGGATGGATAATCACACCACGTATATTATTCGTGACTAATCAGCAGCATCTCTTACATCAGTAGTTAGATCAACCTGCAGTTCAAGAAACACGAAATGAACCAAGAATTTAAAGAGTTAATTTAACCCGTGCGATGTACGAAAAGACGTTATGACTATAATATTAATTTATTATGAAAATTTAAAGAATTTAAAACGAATGATTGATCTTATTGAGAATTTTATCATATCGGCATGCGTGTAACGAAAATAATTTTGGGTACGAACCTCCCATTTGATACTCATTGAATTTACTCACAATTGTGGGTACGAACCTCCCATTTAATAATCGTTTAACATGTGCAGTGCTGCTGGTGCACGTGGAATGGTTTATAAAAAAATTGAATTGTACGAATAATTTTTTTAAATTTAATATATATATATATATATATATATATATATATATATGTATAATATATATATATATATATATATATATATATATATATATATATATATATATATATATATATATATATATATATATTATGACGTTGTTAAACAAAATAAGGTATATACATGACTTGTTATATGACGTATGTTGATTTGTCATTTATGTAATATAAATGTATATTTTTTGTGGAACACTCATAATAGATCAAATTAATAAAGTATAGCATGCTCGACGATTTAAAATATAATTATCGTTTTTCATTCATATTTATATTCAATGTCGTAATCATAATAATTCAATGATTTCTTAAAAAAATTAAAAAAATCAGTATAATATTTCAATATGTAGTATTAATAGCTATAAATTTTATTTAATCGTATTTATTTCATATTTATTTAAAAATATTTATTTATGAATTAAAAATCAATATTTAAAAATATTGAATTTTTTTTGTTTTTTAGTGGACTTAGAAGTTTAGTAATATTTTAATTGCTTAGAATATTGATTTATGAATTATACTACCTTTTATATATATATATATATATATATATATATATATATATATATATATATATATATATATATATATATATATATATATACTACCTTATCGTTTTCCATTCATATTTATATTCAATGTCGTAATCATAATAAATAATTTTTTTCTATGCTCAAAACATATTCAATATATATATACTACCTTATCGTTTTCCATTCATATTTATATTCAATGTCGTAATCATAATAAATAATTTTTTTCTATGCTCAAAACATATTCAATATATATATATATATATATATATATATATATATATATATATATATATATATATATATATATATATATATATATATATATAAAAGGTAGTATAATTCATAAATCAATATTTTTTAAATAAATATGAAATAAATACGATTAAATAAAATTTATAGCTATTAATACTACATATTGAAATATTATACTGATTTTTTTTAATTTTTTTAAGAAATCATTGAATTATTATTTAAAATTGTAAATATAATTAAATTAACAGATTTAAAAAGTTAATACATTTCTGTCAATATAATTTAAAATTTAAAGCAGCATTTAAATATATTTCAACTGTTTAACACGCATGTTGCATAGACAAACTGTATTGTTATATTATTTATTCATTATAATATTTTGTAGTCGAATGATGAAATTTAATAAAACAAATTCTTCTATTACAATGATTAATACTCCCTCCGTCCCACGTATTTTTACTCACTTTTCATTTTGAGATGTCTCTGGTATTTTTACCCATTCCATAAATAGTAAAAATACACCATACATCTTACCTACTTTGTACACTTCATTCATCATTCCCAACAATTTTATTTACTTTTTTACATCTTATTCATCATTCTCAACAACTTTATTTACTTTTTCTCTTAAAATTATCAATTTATCCCTACTTTTTCTTACATTATATATTAACAAAATAACACTTCTTAATTTTTGTGCCCGTACAAATGGGCAAAAAAACTCATGACGGAGGGAGTATTAATTATAAATTGTTTTAATAATATTATACTCCAAGAATGGCGACGTAGGTATCATATTACCAATAATATTTCAATTGTCAAAATTTCAAGAAACATGTAATTAAAGGGTGATTTGGAGTGTATCTAGTGCAATTTAAATAGTTAAAATAGGATAGTGAATAGTTTTTTTTAAATAAAAGTAATTATATTATTTTAATTTAATGGTTTAGATTTAATTAATCTGTAATTTAAAAAATACGTGTAATTAAAGGGTGATTTGGGGTGTATCTAATGCAATTTCATGAGTTAAAATAGGATAGTGGATAGTTTTCTTCAAAATAAAAGTAATTATATTACTTTACTTTAATGGTGGAGATTAAATTAATCAGTAATCTAACGATTAAGTTTATTCAAGTGTACTACAGTTGAACTCAGTAATAAATGATAACAAAAATATGAACTTCTAAATATATAAAATAGTGGATACAACTATTTAGCACCATAGACACACTAAAAAAAATAATTAATTATTTCCAGCGTCCTTAGCAAAAGGGTCGCTGCAGAACAATAATAAATCATGTACATGCTTTATCTTAAATCAAAATAAGTGAAAATATTTTAACTATAAAGTAAGATCACTAATATCATGCAGCGGCCCGAGTCCATTTCCACATTATCCAAAGTATCTTCCTCATCCAATGATATTTTACCTAACAACTTAGAGTGCTTCGGAACAATAACTCATCTACCCTTCACCAAGTTAAATAGAAAATTCATGAGAGAAATAGTGGAATCCATTTCCAATACAGATGCCAAAGCCAAAAACTAAAAAGGAAAAAACTAAAAAAATAATAAGATAATTCAGAGCCATATTATAGTTATAACTTTGAACTTGTCCACCTCGGGTTAAAATGATGGTACCAAATAAAACTAAAATGGAGGAAACCTGACTCCATCTAATTGCTGCATGTACTGAATGTTCATTATTCTTTTTGACATTCCATTACTCATACCATGGATTTATTTTATACAATAAGTGAAAATTGAATAAAGTGAAACTGCTACATGCAAATCAAAATTCTACAATTTAAAAGCATATTTGTACCCGTTACCTGATCAAGAATTCATGCATTTTGACTTGAGAGTGTCAGTGATCAATAATTTAAACTTACCCGCATGACTCCAGCCTGAGCACAGAATATAGAGAATATGTCACCGCCACAACCAACATCAACTACAACCTGACGTAAAGGAATCGACATTTAACATAAGTAAGACAACTTATTTCATTAAGGGATTCAAGAGTTGAAAGGGGCACCTAATTAATAAGTAAGTAGGGCATCACATTCTCTCTTAATCTTTAGCATTTTCAGCAAATGCAGCTGAAACTATTAAGATAAAAATTACGAACCCAAGGAATAAATAAAAATTGCACACGATGACGCACATATATTAACAAAAAATCCCCAACATAGAAATTAGGTTTATCTGCAACACGTTATAAATTTTAATGACATGAATATAAAATTAGATGATACATAATACCTTGACGATGATCATATTGAAATGAAGCTTCCTTATTTGAGGTGTTGGAATCTGTGTTGGTGTTGGAATCCAAAATCTCCTCTCACCATTAAAATTGCAGCTATTACTCTAAGCATCACTCTTCCTCTTCACATAATTATCATTTTCTTCCTTATAACTGCAACCATCTTGCGGGTTCATTACCCCAGTAATAAATACCATGCAACCCTATATGCAGAGCCAAAGTTAAAATAGTATCCATTAGTCCATTGTTACGGGGGGCGCTTACAACATATTTTAAACAGTAATAACAACTTTGATATATAATTCAAAAGCTGTGAGAAGGGTGGTGCTTTCAAAAATAAGTGATAGTGTCCCCAAAAAAGAGCTGGAAATGTCTCTACGAAAAATTAAGACATAGCTCTCTAATTCCATAAATTTTTCCTGAGCAAGGGAGTAGGTTGATCTGTCCTACAATCTTTCAATTAAATCCTCTCTATAAAATGGAACATATTCAGCTAACCAAAATGTATGAACATTTAGAAAACAAATAAACAAAAAAAATCATAATTTTAGAATTCAAACTTGAGCAGAGTTTTTCAATAAATTCGCTGGTATTATTCTGTTTACTACATCTTTCCACAAACTAACTCATAAAGAAATATTAGGATGAAATTCAAATTTAGAGAGAAAAAGTTATTTGATTATCTCAACCAATAAATTTAAACATAATATGAAAAGATAGATTATCTAAACCAAGAAGTTTGTATATACGCTGCCTCAATCTAAATTATTTCTAATGTTCTCCATAGGAGTAAAATGAAAAAGATACTTAAGTAATAAAAATATTTCATATTCAATTAGTTCACTAACACTGTCTCATATTAAAGACTGCACTGACATCACTTTTGATAAAATGAGATAAGATTATATTGACACTATGACACTATTTCATATTCAAGACATGATAAAGGCTTATGTGGAATAATGCAATCAGCCTAGGCAACACATCTTAATAGTCATTCAAAAGCTAACAAAAATGATAATTTACCTGTAAGGTCTATAATCTTTACTCGGCATCCATTTTGAACTAATGATATCCCATTATTAAGCTTGAAAAATTTGGCCATCCACTACCATCACTGTCACACCTAAGAAATAATGCATCAGCTTTCAGAGAAATAATAAATCAAGACCACCAGTGTCACATTGACTCTTTCTAGCAGAAACAACATTATACAAAGTCTTAACACTAATGAAAAGCAATTCAAACTAATATATCTTGAAAACAACATAAATAAATTATTTCCATGTTATAAGGAATTAAACAAAATATCAAGTTCCATTCCAGCAACAAAATTGAAGAGCCAAATGTTAGGATGTTAAAATAAAATAAAAAATAAAAAAATTGAAAACCTCATGTAGGAACCAGAGAAGAAGGGCAATGTAATACTTGCTCTTCGCCCTCATTTTTTGAACCAATATTGCACCTATTTAATGTATTGTGTTGGTAAACATCAAAGCGTGATAATTAACTCTGCACCTAAGATTTTGCAGATCCAAGTCCAACTTATTTGAAAGTCTGTAATCGAAATTTATCAACATAATAGCCTGAAAAAATAGAAGCATTTAATCAATACCATGGAACAGAAAGGAAATACATATTTATAGCTGTAAACATCCAAAAATTCTTTAAATCATAAGCATTAGGTTCTATGTTTCTAATTGCATGAAGCAAAATATGGCAAGTATTCATCAGATTATATATTACAGAATGCCGCCAAATTTAAAAAAAACAACCATCAGTAACCCATTTAAATGATGAACTCAATAGGCAAAATTAGAGAAAAAGGAAAAAGTTGGTATTCATGAGAATAACAAAGGCATTGCAACAATGAAATTTAAATATTAAACCTGATAAGTTACCTGTAAGGTCTATATACTTATACTTTCTTTGTTTCTCTCTACATCAGCATCATTCACAAAATATACTTATACTTTCAACAGATTACATTACAATTTCTACATCAAATAAACCCTCCAAAAAAATTGCACCAAAAGGTCCCAAGATTCCCAAAAGCTATCAATACTCAAGACCCAAACATGAAAAATTACTCAGGTATAACTCAAATATAATTAGGCTTTTGTATAGAGAATATTCCCAAATAAATTTACAACGTGTAAATGTGAAGATGAATGATTGTTCCATTGAATCCTCGCAACACTTAAAATAATTAAACACTCATTCATTCAATTCATTTAAGGAGTACAACTGACGATACTTCTTTTAACCATGCAACAATTCTTATAGCTGGAATCTTCATTCCTGAACTTTAAGAAGTAGAAAGTATCCCAATTATGAGAAGAAAATCTGGATTTGATATAATAAAATTTTGGAGTGATTAAGGATTAAATCAAATCAATTAAATATCTTTATAATAATACGGTATAGAGTAGAGAAGAAAATATCCCAAAAATTATTTTAGTTTATTTATTATGTAATGATAGAATGACTAAGATATATCATTCATAAACATACAAAAGATTTGAAATCAGATCATATCAGTTGGGCCAAAGACTTCCAATGTATGAAATAAGATAAATCAACAACGACAATAATTAAGATCCTTTTATTAATGAGAGAAAAAACCATTTCCCATTTCTCCAATTAATAATCGTAGAGGAAATTATGAGTTGTTACTGTAATTTTAATTTTGCAAAAGTTAGATAATTAATCTCTACTTCTTATGCACATAAATTATCAACATCTAAAACCAATTGTTGTGAAGTCATATTTTCACTCTATGCTGTAATACTCAAAGGTCGATTTATCACATTAATGCCATGTAGGAGAACTTATTTTCAAATATTGGATAGAATTCATCCAAAAATGATCCATATATAGTTGTTAAATTTGAAATAGACCAATAAAGACAAAAGCCACCACCAAAACATGCATATAAATATGAAGCACAATCAATAGAATTGAGATTATCCCTACTACTACTGATGGATATAACAAACACTGCTCACTGTAATAACAAAGAACAATTGTCGAATAAATTTTTTAAATAAAAAATAAAAATTAAAGGATTCGGGATGGACTAACCACATGGCTCCATCCTTTTTGGCCAAAATGTAGTGAAATTTATGAATTTATAAGGAACATTGGAGGGGTCTTGAAGAACTTAATTGTACAGGAAATCGAAGGATTAATCCTGAAGTTGATTTCTTCATGCGAAATAACAATAGATATTGTAGAATATCTGTGTAGATAAAAATAGGAATTCAGCATACTACACGTAATGCTTAAATTCTCACTCACATATCCAAAGATTCCATCAATTGGGATAACCCATGCAAGAAAAAGAGAACAAAGCATTTCCATTGCTATCGGGTACATATAATCACATGCATATAAATATACAAAATGAATATATATTACTTATATTAAATCTCCATAAACTTATATTTCTTAGATCATAATTCTATTTCTTATATGTGAACAAAGTAAAACTGATTTGAGAGTAAAAGGAGTATTTTATGGTCATGTCATTTGGGGAAGCTTACAGAAAACACATCTAGCTACGCACATAATATACCTCCGAGTGGGACTGATTGAAATATAAGCCTTGCAAATATTGTTTTTGAAGCATAAGAGATTATTCCTACTACTACTGATAGATATAACATACACTGCTCACTCTAATAACAAAGAACAGTTGTCGAATAAAATTTTCAAATAAAAAATAAAAATTAAAGGATTCGGGATGGACTAACCACATCGCTCCAACCTTTTTGGCCAAAATGTAGTGAAATTTATGAATTTATGAGGAACATTGGAGGGGTCTTGAAGAACTCAATTGTACAGAAAATCGAAGGATTAATCCTGAAGTTGATTTCTCCATGCGAAATTGTTGGATTATATACTAAAAGTCTAACTTTTTGTATGAACAATGTTATAACAATTAATTTGAAATGAGAATCATATGATCAAATGATTGCGTCTTATAATTTATTTATATGCACGATGCAATAGTCCACTTACTTTATACTGTAGATAATATGTTGTGCGACAACACGCGGAAGATCATATTATCGGTTTCCTTATAAAGTATAAACAGATGCTCACAACCGAGATAGACGGGGACTTTCTAAAGGGATGGTTGTAGTGTGGTTTGGTATTAGCTTGTCTTGGCTATAGAATCACATTAGTGCACTTGTGTGTATTGAGCAGGACCGCTTGAGATCGTTCGACTTATACTGACTTATAGGAGAACTTGATCTCAGTTATTATGAAAGTTCGTGCACTTAATCCATATACAATAACCTCGACACGTAGGGCAGTATGTATTTCTTTGATTCATCAATGAATGAGATTTACATGTAATTAAATCAACAAACTCGGTGAGTTGGGAAGTATTTCTGTCTCTATGGTGTGCTGTTGATTGTAGAAGGAATCAGTGTCCGTCATAGGTTGATGATGTCCCCTTGAGGAGCTCATAAGGATTATCATGTAAACCCTGCAGGTAGAATTTATTCTGGCATGATAATGAGGTTGAGTGGTACTACTCTTGGATGAGATATTAATTAATTGAGTTGTCAGTAACTTAAATTAATTAATGGACATTGTATACCTTAAACATGGGGAGACTAAGAGGCTCATAATAAGAAGGAGCCCAAAATGTAATTATGGGATTGGAAAGGCAGTGCAGTAATAATATTTTAGTGGAATATATTATTATTATTGGACTTAAGCACAAGCTTTGGGCTAAGCTTGGATACTTAAGCCCAATGGAGGCCCAACCCAATTTCTCCTCCTGGTCCCTGCTGTAGCCCATGTATATAAGTCACCTCAGCTTATCTGGAACCCTAATCTATTTTATTATTCATGTGTGATGAGGGTTGAGAGCAGATTGAGGAGGTCTCGTAGATCGTTGCCCACACGACGTCGAGATCGGACTAGGGACATACAGCAGAAGATCAGAAGGTAGTTTATTGCTGCTGTCTGCCACCTTGCGAAATTTATAAAAAATCGTATAGTACTAAGAATTTGATGATCAATATACTGACAGAAAGATGTTAAAGAGAGGATCGTCTGAGCACAAAGATCATTCAATTTCGACATCAGACGAGGAAGTTATGGCCATTCTCGTGGGACTGCACAGTCTGCCAGCGAGAATCCTTCATCTTCTACATACCCTGGTGAACGGTAATCGTTTCTATGATTTATTGCTTCCGCTATGATAAAAATGCATGGAAATCTAACGGGTCATGTTAACCAAATGATCCGAGTGCCAACAATTGGTATAAGAGCTTCGGTTTCGTGGTGAAACGTGAAACGTTAGGCTAGGGTTTTGTGTATACATGTTGTTAGGGTTTTAGAATTTTGTTTTCTTGATGAACACGCTAACTGTACATGGCACACACTATCACCGCTCGGTATCATGGCGGCAACACAAGTGGTGGTGGCGGTGTGATCGCCGAAGAGAGGCACGAATCCTACCTGCCGGTGGCGCAACTAATTCATGGTGAAAGGCACTGCGGGGCTGAAGGATGTGATACTCTTCGCTGGTATAACTGCTGGAAAACTTCAAGGGTTCCCACTGGGCTATCAAGTTGAGGCCGATGTCGCGATGATCGGCGGGCAGAAGCAGGCTACTGCAATGGGTAGTGTTGCCGGCGCTGAGTCAGACTGAAAGGCGGAGGATTCACTGGACATGTGAAGCCTGGCGATTGATCTTAGGAGTGAAGGTCGACGAATGGCTCTGTCGATGGCTGTCAAAGCATAGAGGCGAATCTGGCAGGCTGGAGCGATATAAAAAATGACAAGATATGTCTCGCAAGCCATCATTGTGATGAAGGCTGACGGTGAGCGTGGCCGACACGGAGGCAGGCAAGTGCTGCGGGTTAACACGACTGACTTGTGGTGCAAGCCACAGAGGCAGTGACGTACCTGAGCAGCGATGTCTGGGGCGCGTCGAGATGGCATTTCGATCGGGCCTTGAGAGCTTCCTAGCGTGTCTGCAATGGTTCCGAGCGAGTCTGACGGAGTCCCGGGCGAGTCAGACCGGTGAATGACCTGTCTGGTTGCTGGCCGGTGTAGTTTGCCGGTGGCTGTTGGAAGTGCCATGGCATGGCTCGTCTGAAGGCTGGCATTTTTTGATGGCTGGAGATCGATGACAACGCCTGATGTTTGGCAGACGGCATTTGTAGGTGGTTGTGGCACAGTTCCGAGCGGGTCTGACTTATTTCAAGAAGGGCCTGATATCTTTTCGAGCGAGTCCTCCGGGTTCAGAGCAAGTCAGGCAAGCTGCCGGTGACTTGGCCATGATAGTGGACAATCAAAAGGTGAGCAGGGATGCTCGTTTGGCAAGCACAGCGCACAACTTTTGGCGCACGACTTCGTGCTTGATGCGCAAGGTAGTGCGCTGCTGCTGGTCGATTGGCGCACGGGGTGATCAGCATGGCGGGCTTGTTTCCAGGCGTGGGTGCACAATGATGTGCAGGCAGCACCCAGCTGCGTGTGATGATACCTGATAACCTTCGTCTTGTCGAGCGTGGGGCTGGAAGGAGGCTGGTTCGAATCTGCTGGAGGCCGACATTGGGTACTGCTGGGCGCAGAAAGGAGCAAGGCGCGAAACACGCCGGTGGAAGAATTGTTAGCAAGCAACTAGCGGCGTTGATTGGCGTGGTGGCCTTGTGTGTTTGGCGTGTATTATCTCTTTGGGCACGGATCTTGCAGGCGAAAATCGTTGCTGATGGCACGACGCTGAAGGCTGTGTGATGGGGTTCCGGGGAACGGCTCTTCTCTGACGGTCAGATACATGGCTGGACTGATGCGCCTCTCGTGGTGGTTTTCGACGTGTTTTCGGCGAGCTATTAGCTGGGAAGGAGAGAGATTTGTGCCTGCTGTGGAAACGTGTGATGGTAATGGCTTGGAGCACAAGTTCCTCCAACTTGTTGAGCAAGTCACATGCTTCATGCTTATTGACCAAGTCAAATCCCTTTTATTCTTAGCCAATTTTATTATTTTTCCTTATATATAATTGCCAACAATTGATTTTATTTGTCAATTATTATTATATATTTTGATTGCATGTGCATTAGAACACGATGGATGGGCAGCTTGGCGTGTGGATGTCGAGCAGGGTGCCGGAATGGTGGAGCAGGTTGGCGGACAAGGAAAATTCGTGTGGTCGATCCCCGTGTGCGTTGCCCATATTCGTGCTTGGTGGCGAATAATCAAATTCGCCGATATATAACTGTTATAATTTGATTTAATTATTTAATTATTGTTATATATGCTATGCATGATACTCTTGATTTACTGTCTTATTTGCCGTAATAGGAGCATGCTAGGTTGCATATTTTATTTTTGAATATTATATGCATGTAAAATCCCTCGATCTTAAATAACTAAGTGGGAGAGGGGATTGGTAATAAATTCCCGCGGCCTCCATTATTCGTTTGTTAGTAATGTGAATAAACTTGCGCGTCGGCATTAGAGCCTTCCTCCCCATCGGATGAGTTTATTCATAGATTGCTGGAATAGACTTCATTAAATAATTATGTTTGTAATGTGATGCATATGAACTTGCGCGTTGGCATAGACCTTCCTCCCTATCAGATGAGCTTATATGCGGATCATTGTAGAGACTTATAATTGATGACTGTAGGAAGTTATCCAAGCGCGTGTGTACTTCTCCATCTGTAAGGCACATAAGCTTGCGCAATGAACCTGAAGTTAAATAATGGTGTACACTTAGATGCAAATAATAAGTATCCTCCCAATCGGAGTCACTGCTTTTATTTGCATGGCTAAAGAGGAACCGACTATTAATTATTTTGTCATAAAGTTAGGTTGACAAATAAAATTAATGGGTAAAACCTTCTCTTGTAAATGTTTGGGTTTGTAAATGTCCACACTATCGTGGCTTGCAAACTCACGGTGCTTGAGATGTCGGTGAATTTATATTTTATATTGTTTTGAGGGAATCAATATAAATGGATAAATTCGAAGATTTGATCGGTGTATTTTTTATGATTCTCTGAATTTCAAATAGTTTTATTTCACTTATTGTTTACTAAAAGAAACATACTTACTGGTCCAAAATTAGATGATTAGAAAAGAATCTTGGTTTGATTTTACTGCTTAGGAAAATATAAATGATTTCTTACTAAGGATATCCCATGATGCCTATTAAAGTCTCTAGTGGAGAGGTGAGAGGTTCATAGAAATATGATGGTCTCATGCGACTTTTCGGATACTTGAGTGAGGTTAAAAGGTAAGATGTCATGGTTAACTTGATGAATCAATTGGAAATGCTTGGAAGAGAAATTGAAGGGGAAACCTAGGTCAATTTATTATTCATTGTTTGTCTAAATATTTTGAGCAAGTTCCACCTGAATTACAAAGAGGTTGTATATGGTGGGGAATTTCTAACAAAACATGTGGCAAAGAAAATCCATTTTCATCGAGATGTGAACAAAGTTAGTATCTCATTCACTAGTTGTTGAAGCATGAATACTGATGGCATCTACTGACACGTTGTGTGTAGATACCAGAATCACTAAAAGCGTGTAACTTAGTGATGATGAGATTATTATGGACATGGGTAATACTACGAGAGTAGTAGCTGTTGCAGTGGGAGTTGTTTATTTATCTTACGATATGAATAGACGTTTGATTATGAGAAATTGTCTTTACGTACGTTTTCATAGAAAGAATTTTATTTCAGTTTCTATGCATTTACGGATGGATACTCCATTTCATTTAAATGACATGGTCATAGTAATGAAGGATGGAGCTATAATCTGTTAAGGTACATTATTGACAATTTGTAAACTCTTAAATCATGTTTATACCACGGATGCAACAAATAGTAATTAATAATGCGTCTTTTAATCCTAATAAGAGAAAGACTCTTATGCAAATGATTAGATAGATAATGAATTATTTGGAATTACTTAATTCATTTTATGGATAAGCCCTAGAAACAGTAATTCATTTGAATGTTTGTCTGTTTGTGGGATATGTTATAAAAATGAAGGTGATTTATTTAGGCTAAAAGATCGAAGGGTAATTGTTAACACAAACACTAGATTTTTGGAAAGAGACTATGTAATAAATCACATACCCATTTATAAGTTGTCCTAAAGGATGTGAGAAGAAAACACAAAGTGTTAGTACCAATTGTATAAGAGGATATACCACAAGTTAAACTGCAACGCTGTCACGTCTGATACACAATTGCGTGTAGTGCCTTGTCGTAGTGGGAGGGTTGTTCGACAACTTGCAAGATATATATTTTGGGAGAGTCGTGAGACTTAGTCCCTAGTAAACATGGATTGAACTCACGGATACGACGAAGCACTACATGATCGAAATGAGATATCTTAGCTAGTGCAATGATGTTGAAATAGATTTGATGATTTCTAAATTAAATTTGGGAGCTTGTAAGACTGGTGTAAAAGCCATTGGAAGTGGTCATACAAAATAAAAGAGGATCATATGGTAAGGTGAAAACCTTTGAAGCAAAGCTTGTTACGAAAAAGGTATATTCAGAAAGAAAGGGTTCGATTATGAGATAACATGTTCGCCGGTAGCTATGCCTAAGTTGATCCGTTCTCTTTTACCTGTTGCTACTCATATGGAATATGAGGGATAACAAATAGATGTCAAGACAACTTTCCTGAATGGAAGTCTTGACGAAAACATCTGTGTTAAGCAACCAGAGTGATTCATTGCAAAGAGCTAAGAGCATTTTGATATTAAGCTTAAAAGTGTCCATCAATGGACTAAAGCAAGCTTCAATATTATAGAACATCCGTTTTGATGACGAAATCCAGTGATATGGATTTTATCAATGCTCGGATATGTCATGTGTATTGAAAAGAGTGACGGAAATGTGGTGGTATTTTTGTACTATACATAGACGATATATTGCTCATTGGAGACAATGAAAGAGTATTGTCGGCCGTATGGGTATGGTTAATAAAACAGTATGAAATGAAGGACTTAAGAAGAGAAAAAATATCCTTTTGATCACGGTAATACGGATCACAAGAATGATACGATCCTTACTCATTTAGCATGTGAATTTATCTAAGTGAATGTGTCTTGAGACACAAAAAGAGATAAAGGTGATGAAAGCGGTTCCTTATGCTTCGGCGAATAAGGAAGCTTAATCTAAGGAATGCTATGCACGAGAATGGATAACTGTATTACCAATTGCATAGACAGTGTGTATTAAGGTAACTCGAAATAAGAATGTTGAACTGTGGTAAGACATATATTTATGTACCCGAAAAGGACTAGAAATTATATATAGGCTTACCGGACAGATTCACTGCTTCTTATGAGTTACGTAGATTCGCATTTTTCAAATCAGATAGGGATGGCAGTAAATCCACCTCAAGGTTATGTTTTTAATTTTAAGAAGTAGAGCCATAATATGGAGGAGTGTTATATAGAAATATATTTCGAACTCCGGACTCCATCATGGAAAGATGATAAATTGGAGCCTATAAGGCAGCCAAATTATCTATATGACTCTAGAAACTTCATGATGGACTTTGAAGTATTTCTAAGTTTGCCCAAGATTATCACAATTTAAATGATATTGGTGCAGTTGCAAACTTGAATGAATCACGAGTCCATAAGGCAATTAAACACATGGAGCGCGAGTACCACCTGTTACGAGAAATTGTAAGATGAGGGGAAGGTTGTTGTCGCCTAGATTGCATCAGATGATAACCTAGTAAATCCATTTACAAGGACCTTAAAGCGAAAGCTTTTGATGGTCGTGTAGTAGGAGTAAGAATCAGATGTATGGCGGAAGACATGACAGCATAGTCTTTTAGTATAAGTGGGAGATTGTTGGATTATATACTAAATGTCTAGCTCTTTGTATGAACAATGTTATAACAATTAATTTGAAATGAGAATCATATGATCAAATGATTGCGTCTTATAATTTATTTATATGCATGATGCAATAGTCCACTTACTTTATACTATAGATAATATGTTGTGCGACAACACGCGGAAGATCATATTATCGGTTTCCTTATAAAGTATAAACAGATGCTCACAACCGAGATAGACGGGGACTCTCTATTGGGATGATTGTAGTGTGGTTTGGTATTAGCTTGTCTTGGCTATAGAATCACATTAGTGCACTTGTGTGTATTGAGTAGGACCGCTTGAGATCATTCGACTTATACTGACTTATAGGAGAACTTGATCTCAGTTATTATGGAAGTTCGTGCTCTTAATCCCTATACAATAACCTCGACACGTAGGGCATTATGTATTTCTTTGATTCATCAATGAGTGAGATTTACATGTAATTAAATTAACAAACTCGGTGAGTTGGGAAGTATTGCTGTCTCTATGGTGTGCTGTTGATTGTAGAAGGAATCCGTGTCCGTCATAGGTTGATGATGTCCTCTTGAGGATATCATAAGGATTATCATGTAAACCCTGCAGGTGGAATTTATTCCGGCGTGATAATGAGATTGAGTGGTACTACTATTGGATGAGATATTAATTAATTGAGTTGTCAATAACTTAAATTAATTAATGGACATTGTATATCTTAAACATGGGAAGACTAATGGGCTCATAATAAGAAGGAACCCAAAATATAATTTTGGGATTGGAAAGGCAGTGCAGTAATAATATTTTAGTGGAATATATTATTATTATTGGACTTAAGTATAAGCTTTGGGCTAAGCTTGGATACTTAAGCCCAATGGAGGCCCAACCCAATTTCTCCTCCTGGTCCCTGCTTTAGCCCATGTATATTAGTCACATTAGCTTATCTGGAACCCTAATCTATTTTATTATTCACGTGTGATGAGGGTTGAGAGCAGATTGAGGAGGTCTCGTAGATCGTCGCCCATACGACGTCGAGATTGGACTTGGGACATACAGCAGAAGATCAGAAGGTAGTTTGCTGGTGCTATTCGCCACCTTGCGAAATTTATATAAAATCGTACAGAAAGAATTTGATGATCAATATACTGACGGAAAGACGTTGAAGAGAGGATCGTCTGAGCACAAAGATCATTCAATTCCAACATCAGACAAGGAAGTTATGGCCATTCTCGTGGGACTGCACAGTCTGCCAGCGAGAATCCTTCATCTTCTACATACCCTGGTGAACGGTAATTGTTTCTATGATTTATTGCTTCCTCTATGATAGAAACGCATGGAACCTTAATGGATCACGTTAACCAAACGATCCAAGCGCCAACAGAAATAACAATAGATTTTGTAGAATATCTGTGTAGATAGAAATAGGAATTCAGCATACTATATGTAATGCTTAAATTCTCACTCACAGATCCAAAGATTCCATCAATTGGGTTAACCCATGCCGGAAAAAGAGAACAAAGCATTTCCATTGCTCATGGGCACATATAATCACATGCATATAAATATACAAAATGAACATATATTACTTATATTAAATCTCCGTAAACTTATATTACTTAGATCATAATTCTATTTCTTATATGTGAACAAAGTAAAACCTGATTTGAGAGTAAAATGAGATTTTTTATGGTCATGTCATTTAGGGAAGCTTACAGAAAACACATCTAGCTACGCACATAGGAGTGAGACCGATTGAAATATAAGCCATGCAAATGTTGTTTCTGAAGCATAAATCATATAGGGGGATTGTCTTTATCAGTTCCATAAGTTAAAGACTTTGACTCTGGAGAATATAATCTCTGCAGAACAAAACTGTGGAGAAAACATAGCATAATAATGTATGAGAGTTGAATATCTAACCAAATACATAACATTAGGTAAGAATTCAATATGCAAACAACTTATTTAAAGATTTAAACAACTTATTCATAGTTAATCTAAAGGAGAAATAAAGGGGAATCCTAAACCTCAGCAACGGGAGTGAACCAGCGAATGCAGAAACTGAAAGTGAGTGAGGACTCGGGCGAGTCGGGGAGCTGAGTCAAGTAGCAGGTTTGGGATTTGTTGAATTTAGTAGCCACCGCTTGCTCATCTCTGTCTTCTTCCAAAAGGCAAACCGCCGCCTGATTTCCTTTGAATGCTGAGTCAATTAAAGCATCAACTTGTTTTTGCAAACCAAATGATTTCGAATTTCATACATACAGAATTAATTAAACATGTTGGGGAGAAAGTTACAACAGCAGATTAGGTTCTTCACACTGTTCAAAACACTATCTTAGCAGAGTTGAGTAGATCGATTTAGGGCACATATGCTAAATGATGTGTGAAGCTCTTAAACATATATGCGTAAAATGGTAAGATTGTACATTAAAATTATAAAATTAAGGAAACACACAAAAGTTTAGATGCACTGGATATTAGGGTTCAACTTACGGCAGTAGAGTACATATATGAATGATATAAGCTTAAACAAAGCAGAATGGTTAAGATTTCGATGGTATTACACAAAATCACAATTATATAGAGATGAATAAAATAAATTGATGAAGAAAACAAAAGCACACAAAATGAAAATCTACGATGCTCCAATTTACGCCTGCAATTTTACTACATTCGTTCTTCCTTTTCCCTAAATCCGCTGACTGTGTGAATAATTTAGAAGAATCAATGAGAAATAATTAAACAACAATCAGCTAAAAGAATATACATATTCTTGATTTAGGAACAATTTTAGTCCGGGAAGAAGCTCTCGATGTAACATTACTCTTTTTCGGGAGAAAAAAAGAATCATCGATCCTCTGAACGAAGATTATTTCATCTGCGTAGATATCAGATAGAATAGATAAGTGATCTCTCAGAGAATGAAATAGAGATATCCAGATCCATTTCTGTGTTGGGGCACATTTGCTAAATCTCTAAGCACGAACAAATTTGTGTTGGGGCGCATCAACATATTTGTAAAATTTTTTTAGAGAATTTATACAGAGAATGAAGAGAAGAGTGAAAGGTGAGAGAAACGTAAGGTGAGAGAAGAGTTTATAATGAGACAAAAGTAAGAGAAAAGTAATGTCTAGGGTTTTAATCAATGGTGTTGATTTAATTGAAAGAAATGAATGGTGGAGATCAGTAGATATAAGTTACCTTTAGGTGAATATTAATTAACCAAAAGTGGTGAAATTGGTTTTGGGGGGGGGGGGGGGGGGAAATTAGTGTAAAAATAGGTAGTAAAATAGGTGCTATTATATATATAAAGATTAAAAAATGAAGTGGGCCTATAACATGAAAGTGTCAAATGTGGGCTTAGGGCTTTTGAGGGGCTGGATATTCATATTATTAAAAAAATTTATTTATTATATTATTTTTTAATGGTTATTTTATAATATAAATTATAAATAAAAAATCTAATTTTTCGGTTGAACCAGTCCGACTAGTTAAACCTCGAACTATTGCCTTCATCGTTTTCATCTCTATTTCGTTTATAAAAACATTGATATAACATATTTAGAGTTATAATCCCTTATTAAGGAAAAAAATATTCCCTTAAAGATGGGCAGGAAACATATGTGCCGCAATAGCTCTTTTATATATATATATATATATATATATATATATATATATATATATATATATATATATATATATATATATAGATTGGGTCATTTTTTATAATTAATTAGGTTACTCTCTGATTTGAGACTCTAATTTTTTGAAAATGAAGTCATGTATTATGAAGAATTAAATTCTACTATACAATTTGTAAATTGATAATTCACTTTGTATGAATAATTAGATTACTCTTTAAAATTAATTAGATTACTCTTTGGAATAAGTTAGATTACTATTTTATTTGAAATTATGATTTTTTAAATTGAAGTGATATACTGTAAACAATTAAAATTATATTCAATATGTAAGTTGATAAATCACTTTATATAAATAAATAGATAACTCCTTAAAATTAATTAGATTACTCTTTGAAATAAGTTAGATTACTATTTTATATGAAACTATGGTTTTTTAAAATAAAGTTATATACTGTAAATAATTAAAATTGTATAATCACTTTATATAAATAAATAGATAATTCTTTAAAATTAATAGGATTACTTTTTGAAATTAATTAGATCACTATTTAGAACTAATATGATTACTTTTTTAAATTTATTAGATTACTCTTTAATTTAAAATTCTGAATATACTATATAGAGTGCTTTAGAATTAATGCTTGAAGTTATACAAATATTGGGGGTTGTTTACTGCTGCTGTAGTTGGTTTATTTGTAGAGGTTTATGTGGAAAGATGTTTGTGTACGTAGGTCAATTCCTCTAGTAAAATACTGGACAGATAAGAATTTGTCATTGCATTATAAAGAAGAGGAAGAAGCTGGGTTTTATGGACTTGGAAAGCTTACAGATGATAATTTTCCTTAAACTTTTTTTAGAAGTAAAAATTCTACAAAGTTTACATCCCAAACTGATATTTTTATTGACATGTCGCAAGAGGTATTAAATTCTTAGCTAAATTATTTTTATATTACTGTATAATTAATAATATTTTAGTGTACAGTATTGAAATATATACTGCATATTGTTTTGTTTCATAAACTAATGAGTATTGTACCTTTTTGTGTTAGGATATTGAGTTGTTACTGATGGAGATGAAGAGGGAAACAATTGAATTAATGAGGAAATACATCAATATACTTGAAAAGATTAAAAAAGTTCAGAAAATGGCCTATAAGAAGAATGGAGAAGGTACAAGCTCTTTCCATCACTAAGTGAATCTAAAAAAATTTTTATGGATGAAAGACTCCATATGTATGTTGATGATGTGTCGAGAAGCCTTCTGCTCACACAAAGGATTGTTGATGATGCTCCTTCTTTCCGTTTGATTAATGCGGATGAATCACCAAATCCAATAGCACAAGATTTTTTTATGAGGTGAATCTGGCAGGTGATTTTGAGGCTGAGGTTGGTGTGGTTGCTGATGAAGAAATTGATGATGATGTACATTCAGTTGAAAATAGGGTTGAAAACATTGGTAAAGATGCAAGACATAGATTTTGAGAGATAACGAAGAAGGTTGGGTACTTGTCCAAGTTTGTGCTTAAACACAAAAAGTTGTTATCAAAGTTGGAGGGACATATATTGAGGTGCTTGATTTTGCATTCAATGATATTGACAAATAGATGGTGTATTATTAAAGAGAAAAGAAAATAAAAGGGGGAGAGAACAGAAAAATAAAGATGTTTAAAGAACTGATATAATCAGTGGAAAGCCAAACAAGCGGCTGTAAAAAAGGTCAAAACTGGCGACCCATAGAAAAATTAGTCAATGTCGTCTAGTTCTTCTTGCATCTCTAGTTCTTCTCGAATCTTCTTGAGCGCTGGAATATTCATAAGCTCATGCTTATTCAACTTTGGATTAATCTTAGCTTGTAGACGAGTATTAGGCTTGGCTGTAGGTTGGTAAAAATCCTTCCTAGGCCTACCTCATTTCTTTTTCTTGACATTACTTTGTAGAGGTGGGAACTCATCCATGTCTCCCCTGGCAGTGAGATCAGCATAATCCTTAAGTTTAAGTTGAATATCCACAAGAACAACTCTAGGATTAATAACAGTCGTAGAAATAGAAATTCCAATGACTGAGTTTATAAATTCTGGAGAAGCAACAATGGGCTGAAAAGTATCATGATTAGGCATAGCTTCATCCACAACATCGAGAGCATCATCATTCAGTGCACTAAACTTGTTTGAGAGTGGAACACCTGAATACGATTTATAAGAATTAAAAATAAGTAAGGCTGCGTTGATTGTATTAGAGGAAGCAGCTAATTCAGCCAGTTGGATCTTCCTCGTATTTGAAGACACACATTCGGGAGATAGGCTCACAGAAGGCGGAGCCGACTTTGGTGACACTGGAATAAGAGCATGTATTTGAGTATGGAAGCAAAGCTCGGAAATAATATCAATAGGGAGATTGTTCATTTGATCCTTGCGTTCAAACAAAACAAGGGCTGTATGATCTATAATCTCAACCTGGTCATGAGAAGTAGCAATCGATTCTCCTTGGCCAAAGGTTTATCTTGTGGGGCGACATCCTCAAAGATCGAAACTAGAGGCTTGATGTTGCAGCTGTAGCATCAGGTTTCTAAGCATCAGCAGTCTGTTCAGTGGAGGGCTTCGTCCTCCATTGTTTCTTTTAGTAGTAAACTTCACATTCCCTGAAGGTTTATGAGATGGGTGTCTACTCTTCTTCCTACATTCAACATCATGATATCCCAAAGTATGACACAGGCCACAGAAATCAGGTACATTCTCATACCTTATAGATATATGCAGATTATTAGAAGCCAAGACAAGATTAATATGATCAGGAAGGCGTTCTTGAACGTCCACATCGATTAGTACCCGAGCAAAATGACCAAGTGATCCATTCAAAGCCCTTTCATCAATTTTGATGGGGGTACCAATTGCAGAAGAAATTGAAAACAAGACTTTTTCAGTCCATAGCTCAAAAGGCAATTCAAAAATCCTAACCCAAATAGAGACTACTGAAGATTTAATACAATAAGGGTTAAAGCCAGGAACCCATCTTTGAATCCTGAGTTTACTCATTAGAACATCAACGATGTGTTCCTTTAACAATTCTAATTGACAAGCATCATTAGGAACAAGAATATTAAAGTACCCTCTACCAAGAGGTACAACAAAAAGTTCATCAATCTTCCAAAGCTTTTTCAAGGTATCTACCAATTCATCCTTATCCATCGGCTTAAAGCATCTTTCCGTAAGCAGTCAAATAGTGAGAAGGGAGGAGAAGATGCTAACCCTATTATTGTAGTATACCTCATCGATTGAGATAGTGATATCCTCACCCGAACAAGATAAGGGATAGATATCAGCAGGGCTGATTTTCTCACGAAAGGAGGCCATGAACTCAGAAAATACCGGTGAACATTCTTGTGAATTAGGGCCATCAAGGGCTTGCTTAAACGATACCGGAACAGGGGATCTGCCATTGAAGGACTACTAATGTGAAGTGTTGCCCGCCTAATTTGAGAGATTAAGCTGATTAAGTTTGTGAGATGGAGAATTTGATGCTAACCCACGTGTAGTACTTTGACTATGTGGGGCAGTTACGGGCGCTGTACCCGAGGGAGGACCACCCAAATTATTTTGAGTATTGAGTTGTGCCATGGACAGCGGTGGAGGTAATTAGAGAGAGGGAGAACATACAGTATAAGAAAAGATATTATCGTCATCAGGGGCAGATCCAGAGCATAAACTGATTTTAAAATTTTATTATTTTCCATTAACTTGTATTGTTTTGTTTAATTTTCTATTAGGAAATGATATTATCGTCATCAGGGGCGGATCCAAAATAAGAAAATGGGGGTACAGTATGCAGTTATAAAAAATATTATTTGTTGTTTAAAATCTACGATAAATAAGTCAAAACACATAAATATAATTTACTATCAAATTTTCATTGTAGAAAGTAATATTAAACATTAATATCGTAAATCTATAGTACTATAGATTTATAAGAACAATAATAAATTAAGTGTAAATTTATGTTGAAATTAATAATTTTTTTTTAAGTTTTTAAACTAATAATATTATATTTTACGTGTTTTTTTAAATACACAGGGTTCAAAATAAAAATAAAAAGAAAAAATATATAAGAAAAAACATGTTTAAACATAAAATAATAAAAATATTAAAAGAAAGACACTAATAAATAATATAAAAAAGTATTCTTAAATAAAACAATTAAAGAAAATCGAAAGAAAGATATAAATAAATATTATAGGAGTACGAAAAAGTATCATAAAATAAAATAATAAAAAAATACTAGATAAAGACCAAAAGAAAAGAAAAGAAAAGGATTCTAATTTTCCCAAGTTTCGATCACGCGACCACATAACTAAATTTCAGTCCTTATCCACTAAACCACGATTAAACTTTGAATATTACTCCATATATATATATATACATATATATATATATATAATATATATATATATATATATACGTACACTATTTCAATTTGGGATACAGTTGTACCCCCTTAATCTATGCTGGTTCCGCCTCTGATTGTCATGGTGTTTTCCTATACTTTGAGAAATCAGACATTCTTGCGATGCTACCAAACGTGCAGATTCTTCAATCTTTTATTCATGCATGGTGTCTTTGAGTAAATTCCGGCACACCTGTTGATGACAACTTTTCCCGATTCATCTTTAACTCGGAGCATAGTATAAGTATTTTTATATATTAATAATTTTTTAATAACTTAATAATGTTATATTCTATTTTAGGTCATGTTGAGGTAGTATTTTGATGATGAATTTAATTATAAAAAACTTTCTGAGAAACTTACTAATGTGTGGAATCAATGATTATCATAGACTGAGGATATGTTCATAGATTGAGATTTGGTAAAGCTATCACAATTATTTTGTAATATATTATATTTAAGTTAATATTGTATGTGTTATAATATTGATTTAATATTTTCTATATATGTAGGTTTTCATACCGTTTGTTTAAAAAATCATTTTTCTGCTGTTGCAATTCATTTCAATGATTGTAAAATTCATTATCTTGATAATCAGAAGTATACAGGAAAAATATGAAAACTATTTTAATATCCAGAATATATGAAAGATTACTCAATATTCAGTGTACCTTCTTTTATGAATATTTTTTTATTTTCTTTGTTGACCACTTAACTACTATTCCCCTTGTAAGCAATTAAAATTCATTGTTCAATCGAATGACGACACGTGGATTTTATTGATTAAATATCAATTTTAATTTATTTCTGAAATTTAAATAAACTAATTCCTAAAATAAATAAAGAGATAGTTACACTTAGATACACTATATATGTAAAATTACCTAATAGATACACAATTCTAAAAACATTACTCTTAACTACATTATTTAGTCGTTGATTGTCAAATTTATCCCTATTTTGATTAAATGCACGAAATACAATTTTTCTCCAAATCTAATTTCTCTCTCAATTCTCGCAATTAAAGACATTTTTCCCGATTCTTACAACTGCACGAAATGTAGATTTGTTTTGCACGAATTACAAATTCTGGTTAAGAATGTAGTTTTTTGGGGGGGTTTAGTTAATTAAATGCACGAAATGCAGTTTTTTCTCCAATTCCAATTTCTTAACATGAAATGTAGTTTTTTTTGCATGAAATGCAAATTCTGATTTAGAAATGCATATTTTTTTTGGGTTTAGTTTTATTTAAATGCACGAAATGCAGATTTTTTTGCCCATTTTTTATTACACATTTTTTCTGCACATTACATTGTTTCACATTTTTTACGTATTATTATATTATCGTACTTTTTTTTACATTACATCCTTACAGTTTCCTTTTTTTCCCTACCAACATTTCTTGCATAATGTTGAATGTACTAATACTACAGCTTGAATGACGCATCATCCACTTGAATAATAGCACTCTTCATTAAAATCTAGGTTCTAACCAGCTCATTATTAGATGCATTATACACATCAAAATTACAAGTCTTTCATGTCACAACTTCACTCCCCTGGAGTAGTTTCCTGTGTCCAACCTTAATGCCCGCCACTTCACATTACCTCCACGAACTCTCACCCAGCGCACTGTCTTGTTACCAGATATCTTCATGTTTGTAGATTGACAACCCAACTCTTACCTAAATATAGAGACAATGAGGATCAATCAACAAAAAATTTCACTTAAAGTGTTTCATCAAATAAACACTTGGTGGACGTAATTGTTCAACTTATTACTTATAAGCTTGTTTTCATTCCACCTTATTCTTTCAACAATAAGTCCAAAATCATGCATTATTATACCACACCTCGCTCATAAACAATTATTCCTCAACTAAAATCATGCTGAAGCCTTTTACAGCAAAATTTTTCTCTTAAGCATTTTATCAAACACTTTACCTGCATTATTAAAGCATAAGAATTTTATAAACATTCCAATGCAATTATGCCCATTTTCAACAAAGCAAACCTAACAACATAATTCTCCCCTCAATTCAATCATTTATGCAAAACATAAAAGCATAAACTAAGAAATAAAATTAAAAACCTAAGCACCATATTACTTACCAAGAAGATAGTTTGTCAACGTTGTCGGATTTATCATCTAACTGAGATGCAAATTTGCATCCATCAACTAGTACAAAATGGCGTCGACTATTCGAAACTCAAAATTATGCGCTTTCCAGTCAAGAAACTCATGATTAAACTTGAAATGGCATCCGGTATTCAACATTCCAGCATTTTCACAAATAGGTAGCATGCATCAAACAAAGGAAATATTAAAAAATAAAAAAATATAGAGAACGTATTATGCACTAATATCAGAGATTTACTGTTTTGTGTGTTTATGATTGCGAGCTTACCGGATAATTCAAAATGGTGATCGCAATTGTCGGTGAGGATGTCAAAATGGTAGAAAATAGAGACAACAAAAGCCGGCATAGGCCAGAAGGACACCACTTGAATGTTCCTCCAAATCCCTAAATCAAAAGTCCTGGTGAGAAAGGTGTCGACTATTAGAGATGGTGGCGATTTGAACAGATGGCGGGTTGTCGTCGGAGGCGATGAGGGCGAGCCACTACTTGGTGACAACAAAGGTGATGAGGAGATCGGGGTAGGGTTTCTAGAGAGAAAGTAGAAAGTATGGAGGAGAGAAGAGAAAGAGAGAAAAGCTCTCATGCACTGTAACCGTATTAATATTTTTTTGAAAAGGGTAATTCTGTCTCCTCATTATTAATTTGTGTATCTGAGAGCATTTTTATTTTTTCATTTTATCTATGGGTAAATAAGATTTTAAAAATTTGTATCTAATGATAATTAATTCATAAATTAATAATTGATAATTAATTTGAGCCCAAAAAATTAAATGAGGCTTGAATTAAATGAGGCCTGACCCAAGTCAAATAATACCAAATAATTTTTTTATCGGTAAATGTTAGTTGTTAGTCCAGTTAGTTGTTAGTATACACCAAGCACTCTTACTTCCCCTTCTCCAAGCCTCCTTATATCATATCTCCTAATTTGTTCCCAATAGGAATCGAACTTGGGTCTCTCAGGTTAGTGAAGAGCCCATGGCCAGGTGGGCTAGCCCAAACAAATTAAATTAGACCCAAGACAAATAAGCCTGACTAAAATTGTAAACCAGTGGAAGGCCCAAGCCCGCAGATCAAATCAAATATTGACCAATCGACTGCTTTATAAATGGAAAGTCCCAGCCCGCAGATTGAGGTCAAATCAGCCCTGAACTAATCAAACTGCGAGTTATAAATGGAAGTTTCTTCACTCTTCACCTATATAAGGATCCCTCCTCCATTCAATCCAGGGACAAAAAAAAACACCTGAAGACACTAATGCTCTGAAGAGATTGAAAACACGGGCAACGCTCTTTGAAGATCTTCAAGCATCTTCAAGTCAAGAACGACATATGATTCTAAATTAAGGTGCTGAGCCCCAAAATCAAGCGTTTTTCATACACTAACTTCTTCAGCGTTCTTCGTGGAGTCGACGTCGTATTTTTCTAGTCAAGAACAACATACAATCCGGGATCAAGGTACTAAGCCCCCCGGATCGAGTGTTCTTCACTTTAATTACTTTTAATCCAAACAAAGGCTCGACACCTCTGGATAAACATTATAATGCCCCAAATCCAAGCTTGAACAAGCTTAAGTTGAATATCCGACTCAACATACGTAGTCCGCGCAGGCCAGTCAAAGTGAAAGTCAAAGCCCATTTGGTTCGAGAGAATAATTAGAGGTTGATTAAGATTGTAACCCTTTTTGCATATCTTTTAAATTAAATCATCTGGAACATTATTATAATTCTTTTGTATTTATTTTATCATACATATAAAAATATGTTGTTACAAATTTTGGCACGCACAATGGGACTATCTGTACCTCACATCTCTTCTCTCTACAAGCTTGAAGATACAAAATGACTCCTGTCAAGATCACAGTGGGAAGGACTGCTGGTTCTAAGCTCTCAGATTCATTGGATGAATATGTTGTTGTTGTTACGAGGAGCATGTCAAAGAAAGCTCAGTCAGAAGCCTCATCTGGATCCAACCCTTCGGTTGAAGAAGTTATGAGAAAATATATGCACATTAAAGGAGACAGTGATGAAGATTCCGCCTGCTCACGCCCTCACTCGTCTTCAAGCTCTTCATCTGAATCAATTGCAGCTCCCGTAATGATGGCAAACACTACAATTATTGAGGAACAACTAGAAAGCATGATGAAAGCTATCGAAGGGCTCACGAAACATATAGAAGCTCAAGATTTAAAGATCTCCAAACTTATGAAAGAAGGGACATCGGGGAGACTAGCGTGCAAATGAAAAAGGAGTTGTGGACGATAGCGAGGTGGAAGAATTCAAAAAACACCAGACTACTGAAAAGGAGTGAACTCAAAGAGCATTACAACTTTCGGTCGATGGAATGCTCCAAGTTGATCAATTGAAGGATATAATACTTGGAACTATAAAAGGGAGATTTGAAGAGACTTCCAACCCATCCTTCACTTACTCTAAGCTATAAACGAAAAGAGTGGATAATTTAAAGATGCCGACTGATGAGTATTTTCTTTGCACGTAAAATTAATTCTCAAGTATTAAAGATATTAATTGCAGCTTAGGCAAGCGACCAAGTTAACTATCGAACCTAAAGGATGGCTTATTATCAATTTAGTTATTTACTAAATTAATTAAGACGAATATGTAATAAGAGTTTGAGAATTTAATTATAAATCTACTAAACAAATTAATTAAAATAACTAGTGAAATAACTTAATCATTAGAATAATACGAATGTGAATCAAGTATGGAGAATATGTAGCTCTAGAAAAATCCAGTTTCACTTATTAATTTTCCTTTCAAGTATATTGTCCGACTCTACCTTGTGGATTATGAACACATTTCTAAACCATGTGTATCTACTATATAGACACAAGCAAACATGCGTATAACATGTGTGAATCACCTTGGAGCAAGAGATATAATTTTATCTCCCTTTATGGGTACTATCAGTATCAATTATTTCCCACATCTGTTAACTAACCCGATATGATCTCCCTTTATAGGTACTATAAAATTACCCTCTTTATACTGCTTACTAACCCAAATTCAATTCAATTAATAAACATTCATATATGATAATTCTAATGAAGCTTCGGAGTTCTCCCACTTAGAATCATAACATGGAATCCTGTTCAGTAGTGAATGTGCTCAATCAACAACCAAGATATATATTCAGACTCTATATAATAGTTGAAGACGCACAAAATATTGTGAATATGAATTAATAACGTGCAATCATATATGAAATAAATCCACAAGTAGTGTTGTGCGGAGGAAACACAAGAGAGTTTAATTAATTCATAAAACTTTCATAATCCCTAGAACTACAAAAATAGCTCTAGCCCATGGTGCTACAAGCAACACACAAGGGGGTTGGATAGATCTTAACCATAAGTCTAAAAAATACAAGATAAATTAGAAAACGATAAAAATCCTAGATGTGGGCGTCTCCTCTTGATTCTCCTCTTAATTCAACAGACGAATCTTCACAGTGATGGATGGAAGGAAGAAGAGATGATGTGGATGATGGTGTGGGGTGATCCCCCTTGGGGAGGTGTAGGATGGATGTCTCACATGAATGATGATGTAAAATATATATCGACGTGAGAAGGGAATGAAATAAGAAAATAAAAGATATGGGTGAATTATGAATGATTATGTGTTAAGGATATTAATTTTGCTCCAAAGAAATAGGAAAATTGGGCTAATTTTTGGAAATTTTCGAAAATTCTCGCTGGCAGCTACGCAGCCTCACAATTTTGAGCATAACTTCCTCTTCAAAACTCCAATTTGAGTGATTCTTGCACCAAAATGATCTTCTCTTCCGTGCTTTCCAACCATGCATCACACTACAGTTTTGAGTTCCACAAAAACACATAAAAAATATGGAAGTTGAGCGTGCGTTTTTTCAGCATTCCTCTAACTTTGTAATTTTAATTTTTTTCTGCCTAAAATACAATAAAACACCTCAAATGCACCTTTTTCTCACATATATTGATTATAAGACACTTGTGCTAATATATAACAATAATTCTCATAAATAAGGTGTTAAATTGGACACTTAAAAATGTTGATTTATACTCTCAACACCGGCTGGCTACCAACCTCCCAAGTTTCAACAATTTGATTGTAAGGGAAACCCAAGGCAATACGTAGCACATTTCATTGAGACGTGTAATGATGCTGGTACTTATGGAGATCATATGGTGAGGTAGCTAGCTCGCTCTCTCAAAGGAAATACCTTTGATAGGTCGCTAATGTAGTAACGGTTAGATTCAATTAGAAATACCTATGCTCGCTCCCTCAAAGGAAATACCTTGACCTTCCTGAGATGAATTGTCCAGTGGAAGCTGGCCGAACTAATGATCTAAAATACAGAAAGTACCATAGGTTGGTGGGTCATCCTATTCATGATTGTTTAGTCTTCAAGGAAAAGATCATTCATTTGGCCAAGGAAGAAAAAATCATGCTAGAAAATAAAGCGGCTACCAATTTCATTTCTGCAAAGGAAAATTATGATAAAATGTCGTGTCAAGTAGTGAATGAGAAGAACAATGAAAGCGAACAGTCTGAAACTAAGAAAGCTTACTCTATGAAAGAGATCTTCACGGATGAAGATATGTTGTTGGGTTCGCAATCTCATAACCGACCTCTATTTGTGACTGGTTATACCCAAGGGTTGAGAGTGAATCACATACTTGTTGATGGAGGCTCGGCAGTGAACATTCTGTCCTTGAGAATGTTGAAAAAGCTAGAAATACTGGTGGATGAACTCAATCATAGCCGATTGATGATTCAAGGATTCAACCATGAAGGGCAAAGAACTCTCGGTACAATAGTTCTTGATCTGTTAATTGATGAGATGAAATCAACAGTGCTATTCCATGTCAATGATGCAAAAACTTCATACAACATGCTTTTGGGATGCCTATGGCTTCATGAGAATGGTGTGCTCCCTTACACATTACACCAGTGCTTCAAGTATAGTGAAAGCAACAATGTGAAAAGGGTATTCGGCGACATAAAGCCATTTACTGAAGACGAGTCATACTTCCCTGATGCTAAATATTTCTTCAAGAATACAAATGAAGTGAAACATGAAGAAGCTCCAGCACAAGATGATGGGAGCAGTGAACAAAAAAAAAGAGTAAGGTAGCACATCATCTGCCAATCTGAAGAAGAACAAAGAAAAGCTTGAGACCTCGGAAGAGTTGACATTGCCTTTAATAAAAAGTGATGCAAATAAACCATCTCCTCAAACACTCAAAGGATTCACATATCCCATCGAACGAGCAATAACCAAACACGGTGAAGTGTTTGAAGCAGATATAGATAAGTCATATAGTCCACAAGCTTTCAAAATCCTTATGAAGGTCGGTTATGAACCAAAAGAAAAGATGACGAGGAAATCACATCAAGAGATCTCTGGGTTTAACGCTACTCAGAAAATGTTGAAAATAGTGGCCACATTGTCAATAATACTAAGTCAGGTTTGGGATATATCTCTCAAAAGCCAGTCCACATTGCAATTAGAAGAGCAAGTACAAATTATATCATCGAGGGAGAAGCTTCATCCACGGAAGATATGTTTGATGAATGCGGTAGGAAGATTAAGAGAATCTCTATCTTCGAAAGGCTTGAGACTGTCTCAAAAGGCTTGGACCCGTTGAAAGGAACAAGTGTATGAGGCAAAATAATTTCAAGTCTCTTAGTTTCTAAAAACTCTGGAGTCGAATTCCCTATTGCATGAACAGACGAAACATTTTTATTGTGTCATGTGGAAGAGTTTTGAAAGCCAAGATACAGACAATCATTTTTATTATAGATGATAGTGATGATGATAGGGAAATGGTAGCTTCCACCAACCATATCACTTCTCTTGAAGATTCTCAAATGAAGGATATATATGCTGAAGATGCCCCTCCATAATTTGAAGAGGGTGTGAAAGCCACTATTGATGAGTTGAAAGAAATCAACTTAGGTGATGAAAATGACCCTACGTCCTATTTACATAAGTGCTCTGCTAACTGTTGAGGAAGAGGAGTAGTACATTAGTCTTTTGCGAGAATTCAGAGACGTCTTTGCATGGTCACATAAAGAAATTTCAGGCTTAGATTCAAAAATCGCAGTGCGCCACTTATCCATTAAAAAGGGAACACGACCAATTAAATAAATGCAGCGTCGATTCTGACCAGATTTGAATCCGTTGATTGAGGACGAGGTTAATAAGCTTCTTGAAATAGGCAAGATCCGAGAAATCAAGTATCCTACATGGATTTCTAACATCGTGCCAGTGAGGAAGACAAATGAGCAACTCAGAGTATGTGTTGATTTCTGAGAATTGAACATGGTGTGTCCGAAAGATGACTTTTCGCTGCCAATTGCTGAACTCATGATTGATGCAACAACGGGGCATGAGGTCCTTTCATTCATGGATGGGTCATCTAGTTACAATCAAATTAGTTTGGCTCCTGAGGATCAAGAAAAGACAGACTTTCGTACTCCAAAAGGAATATATTGCTACAATGTCATGCCATTTGGCTTGAAGAATGCTGGTGCCTCTTATCAATGAGCCATGCAAAAGATATTTGATGACATGCTCCATTAGACTGTTGAATGCTATGTTGATGATATTGTAGTGAAATCAAAGGAAAAAAGATCATCTCCATGATCTAAGGCAAGTGTTTGAACGATTAAGAGAGCATCACCTCACAATGAATCCACTCAAGTGTGCTTTTGGAGTTACATCAGGAAATTTTCTTAGATTTTTTGTTCGCCATCGAGGAATCGATATTGAAAAGCAAAAATTGATGCAATCATCGATTGCTATTTTCTTTCACCCTCAAGTATAAGGGATCGATTATAGCACGTGTGACTAAGTTAAATTATCGTTCCCACGAGATAGTTATAAATTTAATAAGTAATTCTATATGATAATTTCAATCTAAGACAGATCTGGGGGTTTTAGGAATTATATAAGTAATTAATAAAAAATGAAATTAAATAATTAAAATAATTATGAAATAAAGTAAATCACGCAAGATAAAATGATTTAAGAGTTCAAGGATAGAGAATTGGTAATGCTAAGGCAAATAGCTTAATATGTGACTGATTAATCTAGATCCAAATTAATTACCTGCAGACGTTTGTAAGAGGATCACTAAGCCTAGTTAAATCACCTTGATCGGCTAGGATCTAACACCTATAATGAGCTGTAAATCCTATAATCGATAAGGAATTAACTGTCACTCCCTCTATAGGTACTTCATACTAAATTTCATTAAAGGCTAGAGCTCTAGACTTCACTTTCTAGGTTCTAAATTATTAACCCCTTTTGTCTCCTTACCAATTACCTAATAATGATGTTTTATCAAGTAATTAATATTTCAAATTGGTTGTCTAACACTCTTAGGAATTATAGGCCAATCCCCTAAGATTACCACATGAAATATCCTTTTCAATAAAGAAATAAACATTTTGCAGTGTAATAAATCCAAGTTTAGGGCAATCAAATCACATTGTCAAATATGTCTTAACGCCCTAACATTACCGACAAAGAAACTTAGCCCATGGATTTACTAGGGCAAATCACAAAGATGTAATTAACCCTAACCATTGTGCTAAAATAATAAAGATAAATAATTCAAAAATAAAGAACCCTTTTGGAGGACTCCGATTTTTTCAATCACGATATCAGTCAGGATCTCCGTTGGATGAAGGTGGTGAGTGATGGAGGAATTAGGGCACAAAGATGATTTGGGGCGTGTGGTATTGAATGATGTCTCCTCCGATTTGGCATGAACTGTTAGTTCTGTAACAGAGGATGAAGCGTGAGTAAGGTACCACACCATGGGCTGCATTGGGCTTTTTTTAATTCCTTGGCATGCCTTCTCTCTACCTACATGGACCCACAAAATGGGAATTCGGCCTGCATGCTTTGACCACCCACAAATCTACTAACATGTTAATTGATTTAATCTATATATATATATATATATATATATATATATATATATATATATATATATATATATATATATATATATATATAAAAGGAGAAACTGAACCATTTATTTTCCCGCTCGTGTTTCTGCCTTTATTTAGGGACTTTTACCCCTTCCTTCTGCCACTATTCTTTTTTTACCTACATTAAGTAATATTTTAATTAAGTAATATTTTTTAAATTAAGTATGGTATAATAGATCACTCACTCATTAACCGAGACAATCAATGATATTAGGTTAAAATGTCAAATTTACCTATTTCAATTAAATTAATTGCGTGTGAGAGAGTATCTATTCTCCTTCCCCTTTCTTCTCTCAGTAATTCATTTCTGCTTCTCCATTGTTGACTTTCTTCGCACAGCTATTTGAGATTTCTGCTAACTTTTGGTCATTCCTGTTAACTAAAAATTATTTCATTGTCATCGATGTTGCACCTCTCTATTAGGAATTTGGGTGTTATTTCTATCACAACTCCTAAGGTCGATTACAACTTTCGATCCGATCAGTGGGGGAGAATGCAAGAGCTATATTAGTATGTTGAATTCCGATTTACATCTGCCCCTAATTCTTTTAAATGTTTAATGAATTCGATGATGTTTAGGTGTTGTGGGTTTTTATATTTATGAAGAATTCGATGATTATTATTCTGGTTTTAGGTTATTTGCTTCATTTTTTATTTATTTTTTGGTTATTTGCTATATAATTTAATTGTGCAGTGTTCATTTTGTTAAAATATTATGTTCTATGTATTTTAGAATGTTGCATGTGTGTTGGTTCTTGGTGGTTTTGGAGATTGTGGTGTGAATGTAATGATCTTGGCTACTTAAAATTAATTACTACCGTGGGTGTATATAAAAAAATTTGGTTATGAATATAATAAGTAAAATTACTTTGATACTCTGTTATTATTTACATGATTTGAATTGTTAATTTTACTTGATAAACACAGTCATTATTGTTGAATGGACTTACAAGCCATTTGACTAATCATTTCAAGAATTTTAACAGATTATACAACTATGAGAGCTCTGATACCAGTTACGAATTTGACACTTTTTTCATGAATTTTCATGACATGGCTTATCTGAATGGTTTGGGTTCTACGTGCATGATGAAGATTAACTGTATTTTACAGTTATGCAAAGTTGGGATGTTTGCTTTTATGTTCACATTTGGTCATAATATTTTTAGTGAGGATTTTCGTTGCATAGTTTGGCTTATGAAACGTTTATTGAGTGAATTGAAGTTGCAAGAATCATTTGTTTTTTAATGGAATCATTACAAGCATAATTATTACACATTTGGTTTGGTTTGCAATAAGGAATCATAGCTTAAAATCATGATTTTTCAATTATTCGGAATATGTGTGTGATTGATTGATTCATGTTTCCTGCTTAATTTGATAGATATATGCTGATTAAGTTTGTTTTCTTTCTTTTCAACTAATTAAATGATCAACCTAATGATGTGTGTATATATACGTAATACATATGAATTTGGATTGACATGTTATTAATCTTCCGTGTAGTTTTAAAAATCTTCTGAGAATTCTCAATTTTTCTTTGACGTCTCTAAATTTTTCCGAGGTCTTGTTAGCATGTAGCTTTGTCGCTGTCTTTTCAAAATGTTGATCTGATTTTTCTATTAGAATCTAATCTCCTCCATATCTTCCTCTTTCATTGTAAGATTCTATCACTTTGATACTCTTATTTGCAATTTAACCTTTTATCGCAATTTTCTCGCTCATATTTACTACAGATGTTATCTCAATATGGATTGCTTATATTCTCACATCCCTCTGCTCCTTCACGGTAAGATTTTGATTATTTAATTACATTAGAATAATTTCTCTTAAAGGGCTTGTGTTCTTTATTTGTTTCCATGTTATAAATTATTTAATTGCTTAAGCTAAGTATAAATATTTTAGTTTCATGATAATTTGTGCTTAGTTTAGGGTTTTGTGAAAATGCCCAAGTAAATTTAGTGTTTATGCTATAATAAAATAAAGTTATGTGTTTCTACCATTGTTAAGCTATAAATATACTTTTGTTGTTCCAATCTATTCGGGAAATGAGAATCTTTGTGATAAATGTCCCAGCCTGTTTATTAACTTTTATACATTTAAGTTGTAGTTTACATCAAAAGCCAATCTCACTTATTTGTTTGCTGATTTTTTTTCCTATTCTGTCTTTCTATAAATTTCTCACTGAAATTAAAGGAATGGCATGAAAACCTACATATTAGTGTGTGCGGTAGTTCTTGCTTCATTTAACATTTTTTCATCTTGTGAGCCTATATTGGATTGGTATTGCTATTGAAATGCAGAACAATTTCATAGTGTGAACAATTACTTTGAGCAATTGTTTTATAATTAATATAGTTGCAGCTTTTCTGTGTATCTTTGAAAAAGCTTGCGAAGTATTAGTTGGTTCATCGGTTTTGGGCAGACATGCAATAAAAATATCCCTTATCATGCCTTTTATAAGTCCTTTTGGGAAGAAAAAGGAACTTTTTAATTCAAAGATGATGCTTGCTTCTATTGAGAACCTTTCTAAGTTCCAAAAAATTTCTTTTAGAATACAGAAAAGGTCCTTATAATTGGTAACTTTAAGATCACCACAATAACTTTTCTATATGAGCTTAAAAATTTAATTTCTTCATCTCCTTTTTTCATGTGTTTAGATCACAGATAAACTACTTTAGAGTAATAGTATTTTTTTTAATTTAAGCTGCTCCACTGTTCTTTGCAATTGTCATTTGGTTCTATTTGTTAATTTTCTTAATTTTCATTCTTGATTATTTTCACCCTAAGTAGAGTTCCCTAACATGGTGTAGTATAAATTTTGCCTTATTTCATTTCATTTCATTTATGCAAATTGACTTATACTTGGTGCATTTCAGATGGAACATTCTATTTGGAGAAAATTTGATGATTTCTCAATTGCAACATCTATAATATCACAAAGCTAATGTGAAGCCAATGGGACAATTGCTAATTTCGTTTGGTTTCATTTATTAATTTTCCTAATTTATGTTCTTGATTATTTTCACCCTAAGAATTGTTCCCTAACATGGTATAGCATGAATTTTGTTTTATTTCATTTCACTTCATTTATGCAGATTAACTTATACTTGGTGCATTTCTCAGATGGCACATTCTGTTTGGAGACAATTGTAAGTTTCCTCAATCGCAACATCTGTAATATCACAAAGCTAATGTGAAGCCGATGGTATAATTTCTTTTTCCTTCTTCTTTTTTTAATGTTTGGGGGTGAAATAGGATGAGAAATCAAGTTAGTGTGGTGGAGAGGCGAAAAGAACAATGTCAAAGTTGTCTTCAAGTCGCAGTTTCATGTTGAAATTATGTAAGAATCTTTCCTCTTTTGTATTAGTTTCCAAATTATGAATGCGAGTTGTTGATATGGTGCAGAATTTTTGCTTCCAAAGCAACAATGTTATTTTCCTTGCCTTGCCTTGCCTTTTCTTTTTTCCTTTTTTTCTTTCTTATGTTGTAGGACAAATTCGGTGAATCTGCCACAGTTTGGTATTTTTGTCATAACATTCTCTACAGTGCTTTGATTCATGCACCGTTTGTTGTATTTGAAAGCCAACTCAATTATCTTTGCAACCATATATTACTTACATCAGCTTCAAAGTATTCAGGGGGTTATGGCCTTTCGAAGTTATGTTTCAAAATCTAAAAATCTCATTTATGTTTGTGGTTTGAAAGTCCAGACATTTCCCTTATATTGTTGAACCTGTCTATTGAGATTTTGTGATTTGTTTATTTAGGTAGATTTTGCCTGTATTATTTTCTTATTAATATTTTTACACTTGCAATGGCCAGGTACTTGGCTACACCATGACTTTCAAATCCATTTCCAAACTTCTCTATTAATTTCTTTGGAAATCGAGAGGTTTCCAAAGTTTTCCTATAGAAGGTGAGGCTCTTCCTACTTTAATAAATAATAATAGCCACGATGATATTGTCTTGGCCTTAGAGATCCTGCAAAAGAGTTAAAGATATTTTTCTCATATGCATCAAGTGAAAGATAAAGTAAATAATGTTTTGAGATTTGTATGAAAATAAATGCCTATGAATATTAGATGTATAGTTATTTAATGGAGATAAATTGGAAGGAAAGTGATTTCGATGGGTTTTGCTTTGAAGTATGAAAAAAGTCATTAGTTGTATCTTGTGGGATTATCATTTTATTCCAGTGCATTCAGTTTTAGTGCATTTGTGCTGAAAATAATAAAAATCGATGTATAACTTTTGTCACTATGATTTGTCTGTTTCTCAGACAAATGTTTCATACATCTGATGGTGGGATATTTGCTCTGAATTGGCTATTGCATTCTGATGATAAATATATTTTAGCAAATTGATTGTAAAATTTGCTGAGGCACATATCAAATATATGTCACACAGGAAGGCTCATTCTGGTAGTTCATTTATAAGAATTTTCTGATTATTTGAGTGAATTTATAAATTTTGATTATAAAGCTTCCTTTATTTAAATAGCCCCATCAAAACGTGTTTCATGATCAATGTCTACTTTCCCTTTTGTTTTGCTTTATTCTAAACCCCTTTCATATTTATGGAGCATTCACTTTTTTTAGAGACTTGCATATGCATTATCTAAATCATGCTTGATTTAATTTGATAATTCACTATTACAGTCTTAATGATTATCTCATTTCTTTTATTTTTTGTGATCATTAATGAATGTTGAAGCTGGATTATGATATATGAAAGGTAATATACATACTATATATGGTGTGCAGGCAATACTCACTATATAATGAGAAGAAGATTCAAGTTATTGTGTTGATAAATAGGGAGCGGATTCTAAGAATTGAAGATTTTGGCTGGCAGGTTATTATCTCTCTCTCATACCTAGATGAAGATGATCAGGATGACACAAGGTATGTACATTGTGAAATACATATCAAATGATTTCATTTCTTTATGGCATAAATAATGACATGAGGTAAGTGATTAGTGTGAAAATTTGTGTGTTTTAAGGTCTGATTTTGCACCATTTTGTGGTATTTATATTCGTCATTCTCACTAACGGGGAAAGCCAAAGAGTGGTACAATAACCTTTTTGCAGGATGTTGTACTACATGGGAGCAGTTGGAAGATAAGTTCTTGAACAAATACTTCCCTCCCTCCAAGAGTTTTAGGTGAAGCAAAAGATTACACAATATAACAAGGAGGCTTGGAGAGTTTCTATGAACCGTGGGAAAGGTTCAAAGAGTTGTTGCGTTGTGGTTCACAACATGGATTTATAAAAGACACTTACTTAGGCATTTTCTATCAAGGCCTAAGGGGTGATTCAAGAGTGTTGGTGGACGCAACAGCTGGTGGATCGGTCTTAAAAAAGTCAGCAGATGAAGCAGAAGAGATCTTTGAGAAGATGGCAGCTATCACATATGATTGGCTTATGGAGAAATCTGAAGGAGTTTCTTTTGACAAAGTGGCAAAAGTAGAAGTTCAGGTCAACAGTAGTGAGATGTCAGAACTAAAGAGTCAACTCAGTGAGTTGCATAAGAAGATGGATCGCATCATACTAGGAAACAAAGGAGAGGAAGCTGGAATAGACGGAGATGAGGATCAGATGGAGGATGCAAATTATGCTATGGGTCAGAGCTTGCAAGGGGATTATAGAATTAG
This sequence comes from Pogostemon cablin, assembly GCA_023678885.1. Taxonomy (NCBI): domain Eukaryota; kingdom Viridiplantae; phylum Streptophyta; class Magnoliopsida; order Lamiales; family Lamiaceae; genus Pogostemon; species Pogostemon cablin. The sequence goes on along the minus strand of CM043008.1, from coordinate 7,089,507 downwards.
ACAGAATTTCAGGCCTAGTAATCAGCAGTGGGGAAGGAATGATCAGGGAAACAACTGGTTGAATCAGCAACGGGTTACTAAGGAAATTCCAACTTCAACAATTAGGGAAGGAATGATAATCTATCATATGCTAACCCGAGTAACGCAGTTGGACCTCCTCCAGGAATTGATCCATCTCATACAGTTGAAGGAAAGCACCCTTGGATGATGAGGTAAAATTGTTATTGAAACAGCAAGGGGACCTTATGAAGCAACAAGGGGACTAGATAAAGCAGCATGGGGAATAGTTGAACTTGATGGTCAAGCTGATGATGTCTACTAATAAGCAATCTAAAAGCAGGCAGAAAGAGACAGATAAAATGCAGAAAGAAGCTGATATTGCTCTTGGATAATTACATGCTGCAGTTGGGAGACTAGAGCAACAAAGTAAGTTTACATCTCAAACAGTGACGAATATAAAAGAACAAGTTATGGTTGTCACCCTGTGGAGTGGAAAGTAGTACGAGGGCCCTAAAATGCCATCGGATCAGGCTGAAGTCGAAATAGAGGTTGAAAAGTAGAACAAGCATGATGATGTCGGCATTGACACGCGGCAAGATTTGTGCCAAGAGCAGCACGACTCGGCAGCTCTTCATTCAGTACAACCGACTAGTTGTGCCCGTCAACTGTCGACCAGGTATGCGGCAAGACCCCACATGATGATCGACACGACTAAAGTCACGACTCGTGCCTTACCAAAAATCCTGCCAAGGCTAGATCGTACGATTATCGGCACGAGTCAGGTGAAAACCAGCACGACTCCTGCCCTTCTCCGGTAGAAATGTTGGAAATTCATCTCAATCCTCGCACTGTTGATCTCGTCCAAGTTGATTTACAGGTGCCTAAAACTGATGAAAAGTCAAAAGAACCTGAAGTTAAGTTGAAAAAGTGGTAAAAAGCTAAGGCAGAAAGAGTTGAAAGAGAAAAAGAAGATGAGTATGAGAGGGATATTTGGGGGATTCCAAAGACAAAGCGTCCAATCCCGTTTCCACAGCAATTTTTTAAGAAATGATTGGATGAGAAGTTTCAGAAGTTTTTGGACATGTTCAAGAAAATATATATTAATATTCCCTTTGCAGAAGCCTTAATGGAGATGCCTAACTATGCAAGGTTATTGAATGACATCATGTCTAAGAAGAGGAGTCTAACAGGAGCTGAGACAGTCAATCTGACAAAGAGCTGCAGTTCAGTGATATAGAAGAAGCTTCCAGAGAAGCTGAAAGATCCGGGTAGCTTCACCATACCATGTGAGATTGGACGAGGGGAATCAAAGAGAGCCCCATATGATTTGGGGGCTAGCATTAATCTGATACCTTATACAGTATTCAAGAAGCTTAGTTTGGGAGATGCAAAGCCAACATCAGTGGCACTACAGCTAGCTGACAGATCCATAATATACCCAAGGGGGGTAATTGAAGATGTCTTGGTGAAAGTTGAGAAGTTGATATTCCCAGTGGACTTCCTTGTACTTGACATGGAAGAGGTTGATGAAGATAAAGTTCCATTGATTTTGGAAAGTCTGTTCTTTGCAACTGCATGAGCAATGATTGATGTTCAGAAAGGAGAGATCAGATTGAGAGTCAATGATGAAGAAGTAGTCTTTTCTTTGGAGAAAGCTATGAGGTGGCCTTCGGAGAAAGAAGATTGCAAGAGCATTGAAGTAGTAGAGAAGATCGTTGAAGAGTGCCTGCCTTTCATCCTGTCTAAGGATCCACTTGAAACTTGCATAATCGAATCTCTTACCTTACCTACTATTGATTTTGATGATTTTGATGATGTGTCTAATGAACTCACTCTTGAATTTCTTGAAAGCTTACTTGCGTTGAATGAGAACAGGAATTCGAAGAAGGAAACAGCGAGAGTGGAAGAAGCAAAGTGGAAGAAGCCATATCTACCACTTGAACCTGAAGGAGCTGTACCTGAGGAGAAGAAGAAGGAACTGAAGCCACTGCATGATCTTCTCATGTATGCATATTTGGGGGAGAATGAAACTTTTCCGGTAATTGTATCTTCTTCCTTATCTAAAAGTGATCTTGATAGGTTCTTAGTGCTCCTAAGAGAACATAAATGTGCTATAGGTTGGTCTATTGAAGATCTGAAGGGTATTAGTCCATCTATTTGCATGCATAAAATAAGATTGGAAGATGAAAGTAAAAGTTGTGTGCAATATCAAAGGAGATTAAATACTACGATGCAAGAGGTGGTAAGAGTAGAATTGTTAAAGTGGTTGAAAGCTGGAATTGTTTATGCGATTAGTGACAGTCCAAATGTGAGTCATTTGCACGTGTTGCTAAGAAAGGGGGGATGACTATCATTAAGTCTGATAGTGGGGAAACCCTTGCTACTAGGACCACTACAAGTTTGCGTGTGTGTGGACGATAGAAAATTGAATGAGAACACACGCAAGGACCACTTTCCGTTACCCTTCATGGATCAGATGCTTGATAGGTTAGCATATTATGAGTTCTATTGCTTTTTGGATGGTTATTCCAGGTATAATCAGATAATTATTGCACCCGAGGATCAGGAAAATACCGCATTCACATGTCCTTATGGCATTTTTGCTTTTAAGATGTTGCCTTTTGGTCTTTGTAATGCACCTGCGACCTTTCAAATGTGTATTATGGCTATTTTTGAAGGGTAGATAGAAAATATCACAGAAGTTTTTATGGATGATTTTTCTATCTTTGGATCTTCTTATGATGTTTATTTATCTAACCTTGCTAATGTTTTGAAGAGATGTCAGGATACTAACCTTGTTTTGAATTGGGAGAAATGTTACTTCATGGTGAAAGATGGCATTATCTTAGGACATCATGTATCATCTAAGGGGTTACAGGTTGATAGAGCTAAGGTGTTGGCAATTGAAAAATTACCTCCACCGATAAATGAGAAGGGAGTACGGCCATTCCTTGGACATGCAGGATTTTACCACAGATTCATAAAAGATTTTTATAAATACTCCAAACCTCTTTCTCATTTATTAGAAAGGGATGTCCCTTTCAAATTTGATGATGACTGTCTAAAATCTTTTCAGGCTTTGAAAGTGGCATTGACGTCTGCCCCTACTTTAATTACTCCAAATTGGACTGAAGTCTTTCCCCCACATATCAAAAATCACTACCACATAACTATTCCGCAGAGGCATTTCATCTCTCATAGATATGCTTCTAACTCTTTAACACATATCACAGCTCGCAACATATGAACTACAAGATTTGAAAAGAGATGGCCAAAACAAACTTGATTGTAAAACCTTTGCAGCTATCTTATCGGCAGCGAAATGCCCCCCAATTGGTTGTGCATGACAATGGTTCAACACACTTTCCCATTCCTCTTCCGGCACACATCGCCGGATGATAGAGTCTGCGCATATCTTATAGACGAAAGGCTCATCCCAAATAAATTTCTGCACATCTCTTATAAACTTCAAAATGCTCATGCCGACTCAAATTATATAGCTTATTCCCACTCGCAATATAATTTACATAATCAGCATACCAAGGGGCCTTAAGTTTTGTAGCTAGAGCATATACCTGGCGAAGCTCCACCTCTAGAATCTCCTCATTTGGGAACACCTCTTTGATGATTTCTTTCTCATTCTCACAATGCTCCCTTGTCTCCAATATAGATAGATGATCAGCCACAATGTTTTCACTCCCCTTCTTGTCTCTTATCTCCAGGTCAAATTCTTGCAGTAGTAAAATCCATCTGATAATCCTAGACTTGGCATCCTTCTTCTCCATCAGATATCGAATGGCAGAATAATCTGTATACACCATAATATTCATCCCCACCAGATACGCACGAAACTTGTCAAAAGCATACACCACAGATAAAATTTCCCTTTCAGTCACTGTATAGTTCTTTTGAGCTACATCAAATATCTTGCTCGCGTAGTAGAAGGCTCGAAACCTGTTCTCCCTCATCTGCCCCAAAACTACTCCCAAAGCAACATCACTTGCATCGCGCATAAGCACGAAGGGAATTTTTTTGCAACGTTCCAAGTGTCTTGTGTGTTTTATTTTATTTCTTAGATTTGGTGTGATAAAATTTTGGTTAATTTTTTGAGTTGTCCTGATGATATTACTGATGAATTTCGTGTATTTGAGTTTAAATTGGAATAAATTTGAAGAAATAGGTTGAAAATTTTTGAAAAAAGTGCCCAGGTGTACACTGAAGAGTGGACTACTCGTGCCAAGCTAGCACATGAGTTGTGCCTATGCAGAGAGGCCGGGAATGATCAATGTGCCACCCAACAAGCATGCTGGTGGTCAGGACGAGTTGCTGGGGTATGCGGCACGACTGCTGGGAAATGCCAGCGCTAGTCATGCGCGATGGAGCAGATGTGTGCGGAAGTAGGTGCCAGGTAAGGCGGCACGAGTCGTGCTGAAGTCATGCCAGGTCAGGGTAAGTTTAAATTTTGAATTTTTGGTCCAGTTTGCTTATTTTCTCCACTGCACGCGCATGGGTCGTCCCTTCTTTCAAATTTTTATCATTTTTCTGTCCGTAAATCATTATTCCACCCCACATATTTCACTTCCCATACACTTTAAACACGTTATAAACTTGGATTGAGGATTAAAAGGGAGAAATTAGGGTTCTAAGTCCAAAAATTGGGGAAAAGTTTCAAAGTGCAAAATTTTTGTTCTTTCTCCAATAAGGTACGTTTTCTTCATCCTTTTTCTCTAATTTTCAAGTATGTTCTTATTGGAAACATGGGTAAGTGAATTCAAATTGAAAATATGAACTTTGAAGTAATTTTTCGTTGGGGCATTTTGTCGAACACCTTGTGAGCATACTGTTTTGCTTCAAATTCGAAAATTTCTTGCTTGATTGTTGGTTTTGTGTTGACTTGTTGATATTCCTAGGACTGTAATTGTTGGTATATGATGTTGGATGAGGATTGAAACAAGTGGAATCATGTTAAAGTGTTAGTGTTGAATTTTATATGTGAAAGCATATTGTTTTTAGTTTAAAAGTTGACATGTGGGTTTGATTTTCATACTTTCTTATTCTTAGGGGCTCCATAAACGTGAATAATGATTCCATTTGTTGTTCATGCATTATTAGGACTAGGAATTAAGGATATGTATGTCATGTTGACCTTATGTTGAGTTATTTTTATATTCCTACATAGTGTTAAAATTTGAGTCAAGTAGAGATGTGTTATTTTGTTTTTGGAATTATTGCATGCATCTTACTTGTAGTTTTTTTATAGGAAATAAAATGGGGGATGAATGGACGGGATGAGCAAAGGCAAAACGAGATAGGTTGAATTAGAAGGAAAAAAACTTCTCCTCGCCACCTTGGGATTTATTATCCCAAATGGAAGGAAAATATAGAGAAGTACAGTAATTTGCAGCGGCGTTTAGTCCATACACGCTATCATGATGAGGAAACCATGATCAAAATCGGCATTATGCATGATGTGAATACCTTTTACGATAGGGTGGGCATACTGGAGTTCATGAATGTTCGAAGGCCCATCACTTATGCATTGACTATGAAATTTTTCATGTCATATGAGGTCTACCGAGAGGAGGATGACAGGCTTCCCAGCGGATGTATTTTTACATTGAGAGGAAGGAAAGAGATTATGATAAGAAAGGAGCTGAACTTGGGATTTGGATCTCCTTAGGAGGCTAGTGATGAAATAAGCGCTGTGTTTGACAAGGATGCTTTCTGGAAGAGGATCACAGGGAAGAATGAAGTTTTCATACTTAGGAAGTCTAAGACTACCTGCATCGTTAGCCCTATTCTCAGGTACATCAAGAGAGTCTTGTCATATACCGTCTTTGCAAGACATGAGGAGGATCAAGTTAGATTAGAAGAGCTTTATGTACTTTGGTGCATGTGTGAGGAGAGACTGTTTAAGTTGGCTGCATTGATTATGGAGCAGCTCCTCCACTTCAGAGACGAAGAGACTAGGTCTGTGATGATGGGTGGTATTATCACCAAGATAGCTGAGATCAAAGGAGTGCGCATTGACGGGATGAAGCTAGTTGATGAGAATCTGCCAGACATAGACGTGCAAGTTCTGAAGTATGCACGCTTCTTGGATGAGAAAGATGGCCAGCTTTACTATGAGCATGGCAACCATTCAATACACTCCCCTCTGAGCAGTTGATGACGTTGGCTGTTCAAGACAACTTCACCTTCAAATCTTATTTTCACACTCATGTCTCGAGTGTCTTTTCTAAAAAGGGAGGTTGGAAGAAGTGTATCAGGGAGCACAATGAACGAGCAGCAAATCCACAAGTTCAGACTGATATTGATTATGCTGATGTTGGTGATGATGAGAATGAGATAATGCTTACTGAGGAGGACGCGCCAGAGCTTTTTGGGATATATGACTCACAGCATCCTGCTAGTGGGTACTATCAGGACGGCCCATCCAGAGTAGCACATGATCCATTTGCACTGAGGACATCTACAGCTCAATCAGGAGCCCAGCACGGAGGAACCAGCACTTCAGCTAGTCCCGTACCCCCTGCCTATCATTCTTATCATATTCCAGGTGTTCCGAATCCATGGGGAGAGATGTATCGGTACATCAATGATTAGTTTGATTCCATTAGATGTTCGAACGACTAGCAGTTTCAAATGTTGTTCTAGGAGGTCAGACGTTCTCGAAGGGAGACACAAAGAGAGCTACGAAGTTTGAGAGATGAAGTTCGAGAGCACTGAGTGAGGCATGATTGATGGAGGATATAGCCCCTGTTTTAAACATCCTTGTCTGTCGAGGTTGTGTCATTCTATCTCTTCACCTTGTTTCTATTTTCTGTTTAGGCTTTGAGTGGAGTGATAGTTTGATAAGGTTGTTTCTCATGTATTTGTTTCTTCCATGTATCATTCTTATCTTGATTTATATTGTTGAATATTTGTGGGGGATATTATGTTGAGTTTATTATCTAGTAGTTGAGGTGCTTATGTTTGGGTTTCTAGTTGTGTGCTTATTATGATCTTATTTGTTAGATTTCTGCCATAAATTCATATGCTCTTGAAATTGTTGAAGAAAGTGTACTTAAGTTATATTGTGATATGAAGTTCTATGTGTATGATGAGCGTTTTCTCAACACACAATATTAATCCCCAAGTGTGAAGGATGATATTGTAGATTTGATAAGCAACCAAATATTTATCGAACCCAAAGGACGTATTATTATTAATTTAATTATACTCTAACTTATTAAGACTAATATGAAAATATAGTTGTGATGATTAAGTAACCAATAAACAAATAATTAAAATAAAAAGTAAAATAAATAAACAATAGAGATAAAATGAAATTGAATAAGTTGAAATTAGGTAGTTCTTTGGGCCATCCAATTTTACTTATTAATCTCCCTTCAGTGTATCAATGTCCGACTCTGCCTTGTGGAGTATAGACGCGTCATTAAACCATGCAAATATAATCTATAGACACAAGTAAATAAGCGTATGACACATGTAAATATACTTGGAGCAAGAGATATAATTCACCCCCTTTCTAGGTACTATCAGTATCAATTATTTCCCGTGAACTAAGTGCTCTAATCCGATGTGATCTCCCTTTATAGGTACTATGAATTTATCCTACTTACTAACCCAGAATAATATTCAATTAATAAGTATTTATATAAGGTAGTTCTAATGAGACTTCGGAGTCCCCTCACTTAGAATCATAACATGTAATCCTGCTCAGTAGTGAACGCACTCAATCAATAATCAAGATATGTATTCAGACTCTACATAACAATTAATTATGCACAAAACAACTCTGAGTATGAATTAAAAATGCATAGTCTTATATAAAATAAACGACAAGTAGTGTTATACGGAGTATACATACGGAAGTTCAATTAACTCATAAAACCTTCATAAACCCTAGAACTACCAAGGTTGTTCTAGCCCATGATTGATCGAAGAACAATCATGGTGGTTGGATAGATCTTACCCATAGTTTTGAAAATTACAAGATAAATTAAGATGCGAAGTAAACCCTAGATGCGGGTGTTGTCGTGTCTCTCTCCATCTTGAATTTTCACTTGATTCGACAGACGAAACTCTCTCCACAGCTCCGTAGGATGGTGGTAGGGTTTCGGATGTTGTGTAGAATGAAGGTGGTGGTGAGCGTCTTTCTCAGCTGCGTAGGGTTTTCCTTTTATACTTGTAAGCTCTCCTTATGGACCTATGATGGGATTTTTTTAACAAAAACACGTACTGAAGGTGTAAAAATATGAATCTAGAAGTTTCTCACTTATTGGTTCTACCAAGGCCCTTGGTCGAACCACTCACGGCCTGGTCGAACCGGCCTGTAAAACACTGGCAGGTACCTGGTTCGAATCGAACCACTAGTTGAACCAGAAGCTTCATGGTCAAACCACTTCTGCAACTCAATAGGCTTTTGGTTCGACCACGGTTCGACCAGCACGCCCGTTCGAACCACATCATCATGGTCGAACTGCTCTTCTGCTAACTTTCGATGCCTTGTTTGACCGGTTCACCCTATTGGTCGAACCAGGTGCTAACTTTCTCCTCTTCTAGTTCTAAGCACTTCCGTCCTATTTTCCTTCGAAAATCTGCTCAAATGGCTTCACACGCGCTTGATTCGTGCCTTTCTACTACATATCTCGATTTATCTTGACTTAAGATCAAATCATAAATCATTATCACACAAATCAGAGCTTAAATTATGTGAATTTACCCTCTCATTAGTATACTTGTGAGATATTGCTTACCATGAAGAATGCTCTGTTACTTAAAACCCATGTGAGATTTTGAGCCTATTATCATGTACATAAACACATGATATTTCTTTCTGGTGAGTATCATTTTTGTGTGTATTCTAAAATTTGCCTCTTGTCTTGCTTGAGACCGCATGTTATGTTAGATAATGGGAGAAGATTTTAGGCCATCTTTGATTTTTATGAGTTACTTTGCCAAATAATTTCCTACCAAATAATTGTATATCCCTAGTTAGCCCTTTTAAGCCTAAAAGTCTTATTTCTTTGACAACCTACGAAGATAGCCACTTTGATATCCTATTTGAGCCTTAAATTCCTATATTTAGTGGAGAATTAAATGTTGTCAAACTGTGTGAATTGATTTCCATGGGTTTGGAAGGAATATAATATTTGGAGTTGTATAAGTGATTATTAGCTAAAAAATGAGTTGCTTAAGAGTAGTGCCTAAACTGGTACCCCAAGATGTTAGAGGTAGTGCCCGAAACTGGTACCTCGAGAAAAGAAGAAGAAAAGGAAAAAATGTTGTGTTTAAAGGAAATGAGAGAAAAGAAAATTTGAAGAGCATGAAGCTGGATAGCCTTGAAGTGTAAAAATCTGCAGTACAAAAGATCTCTGGTTTTAATTCTCTACTAATTGAGTTACTTTATCCATATGTTTCCTACCCTTACCTAATAGCCAACATTACATCCTATTAAAGTCCTTTTTGATCCCATTTTTGAATCATACTTTTAAGTGGTAGAGAGTTTAAGACATTTGGCAAGCTTATGGTTACGCATGCACTTGAATTGAGTTTGAGCGTAAACACTATATACCATAAATATACATCTTTTACACTTGAGTGCGAGTGATATACTTCCCATAAGAATAAGTTGATAGAGCATTGTAATTGGTAGTAATTGTCTTAAGTTGGATGCTAAGAATGAATTATTTCATGTGATGAGAGTTGCATGACCGGAGTTAATGACAATTTTGTGTTGAATGGCCTAGTTGTCATATCCTTTGTTTTCCTTTATATTTACACTATCTTTCTTCTTCTTTGTTCATTTTCATTGTTTGGGGACGAACAACATCTTAAGTTTGGGGGTTTGATTAGTGTGAAAATCTGCGTGTTTTAAGGTCCGATTTAACACCATTTTGTGGTATTTATATCCGTATTTGAGCATCTTATGGTTGAATTGCATTTATTTGTATTGCAGATGCATGTGAGGTGTTATTTCATATTTTAAGGTAGAAAACGAGTTAAAAAGAGCATAAAACAGAAGTTGGAAATGAAGATGGGAGAAAAAAAGTCGGCACGACTCGTGCCAGCTATGAGAAGATTGTCCTGCTGTCGAGATGGCCCAGTTGTGCTGTACAGCATGCGGGCACGAGCGTCGAGAGCTGCTGGACTCAAGCTGGCGAGTGCTACCGAGGGATGCCGCCGCCCGTGCCGCCCATGCTGCCGAGACGCTGCATCCAACTGTCGAGAGTGCCGAGAAATCCCGCCAGCAACCTACCGGCACGACTCGTGTCGATGCCCATCAGGGCCAATTTTGTAGTTTCATCATTTTTCCGGCCCGTTCGTGTTTTTGAAGTAAAAAAGCCCACTTTTGAGTCAGAATTCAGAAATTATCAGTACTCAACTATAAAAGGGACTCTTGGGGTGTTCCAAATCATAACTCTCCACAATCCTACGTACTTTTCCATACCCTTTCCTTGCAACCATATCGAAATCAAGATTCACCATCCCATCCACCTATCCCGTTGAGTTCATCAGTGTTGCTTACTAGAGAAGGAAAACAAGAAGGTTCAGAACCACGGAAAAGAGAACGGAGAATCACGCCAAATTTAGGGCTTTTCTTATTCTTTCTTTCTTTATTTTGAATAATAAACCTATGGGTTTGCCTTCATATATAACTATGTGTGTTGCTTGTAACACCAAGAGCTAGTACTTCTTGGATAGTTCTAGGTTTTGAAGGTTGAATTGATGACCTAGACTAGGTTATGAATTTCTACAGTATTCTTATTTTAGTATTAATGTTTTGAATTGATATTGATATTTTTGTTTTATATGATCTATCCTTATTCATGAAGATGCCAATTACCTTTGCATGTTTATGATTAATGCTTGTGTCATAAAGATTATATTTGTCTATATGTTATAAGTAAAGGGGACTCAACCATATACTCTTTATTCATTATAACAATTAATATTGGACACTTAATATCTCTATTAATTACCATTCTAGAGGATTTGTTTTTTAGATTGTTAAGTGGAAGTTGAAGTTTATTTCTTAAGTACCTAGAAGGGAGCAGGAATTATTCTTCTGCATCTGAGGGTTTGAACCAGATTTATTTGTTAATTTTACTTCACTAAAGGAATTTAACATAATTATGTGATTGCTTTCATAAAATCTGCAAGAATTCTAACTGATTGTCTAGTGATTTAATTTGACCAATTTAAACTGGATTACCTAGGGCTATCTATCTTCTCTCTTGAATACTTCCATACTTAATTTTATTTGCTATTTTGTTATTTTTAGTACTTATTTTCTGCATTTTTAATTTAGGTAATTCTCTAAAAATACCCAGATTTGTCTTATATTAGAATTGTCATAAATAGATTAAATAGTAAATCTAGAATTATCCTTTAGGTTCGAAAATAGACTTGGTCACACGCTTATCTGTAATTAATTCCCTATACTTGGGGATACGCAAAAAGGTGAACAAGCAGTAAGGCTTTTCTTTGAAAAGCATAGTTGATGAAAAGTGACTAAAACTGATTGGAAAAGATAAGTGAATAAAAAATTTATGACACTATTTTTCTCGATAGAATAGTTTGTATACATGAGACTTTAAAATAACCTAAAAGAACTGTACATGTCAATTACTTGAAAGCTATAAATGATCTCATAAGTAGTAGACATTATAATTTATTTAAGGCTCTTTGTTAATTGTAACCATAATTTTTATGTGCATGATATCTAATTTTCTTTTCAGCTATATCTAAAAAATTTTATTATGCAATTGACAGCTGTCTGATTCTGTCTTTAATTCTATTACATATTGGCCAGTGTAGTTTACTACTTAATACTTAGTCACTTGCTTGATACCATACTTGGTCCTGTTGGTACAGTCGTACAGACCACGAAGGTGGCACTTTCAAGATTGATATCAATTTTCTCAGTTTTTTCTCTTAATTTATAGCATTTAATTTGTTTCCGGGATTTTGGTGAGTAGTCATTTCATTGATGTTCAATTGATGTGTGTAGTTTTGTGTTTGTACATTTATAATGGAAAACATAATACATAGTACATAATTCAAATTTGTCATTTTCCATGTTAAAAGCGTCATATCAGTTTAATGACCAAGTTTGTTGAAAAGGTTTATCTTTTAATCTTAAGCGAAGGTGTGTGTCCCCCAATGGTTAAATATTTATGTTTAGAATTTAGTGTTCGTTCCGAGTGTGAAATTACGACTACAATCCTATGGTTTATGGTATACTCTTAACCAGTGGTTTAAGGCATACTGTACCCTGAGGGTTTGCAATTTATCGATAGGGAATAATATTCGTTCCAATGGTGAATTTACGATTTTATCCTAGTGGTTTTTTATTTTTTATATTTTTATTAAAAGTTTGTCGCTCCATAAAAAATCATTTCAACTTATTTTTTATTTGTAAGTATGTATGTTTATGTAGGATGTTATATTATTACGTTTTAAGTTAAATATTATTATTTTATATATGTGGATGAAACTAAGATTATCTTTAAAATAAGACTTCCTAAAATATGTTATATCTTTGTGCATATTAATGAGTTTAATAGAAGAATGGGAGTGGACTCATTATATTAATGATCGTGTTTTGTTTGTAAATATTATATTGCTCAAAAGAATAATACATTTTGTTAATATATTATTTAATTAAATTAAATTTAATTTTATGATTTTATAACTTTTGTCACCCTTAATGGGCGTTTTCTCAACACACAATTAATCCCCAAGTATGAAGGATGTGATTGTAGCTTTGATAAGTGACCAAGTTATATTATCGAACCCAAAGGACGGATTATTATTAATTTAATTATAATCTAATTTACTAAAACTATTATGGCAATAAATCTTGATGATTAATTAAATAAGTAACGAATAATTAAAATGAAAATTAAAATAAATAAGCAATAGAGATAATACGACTGTGGTCAAGTGAAAAATTAGGTAGTACTTTGGGTCATCCAGTTTTACTCATTAATTTCTCTTCCATGTGTTGACGTCTGACTGTACCTTGTGGAATATGGACGAATCACTTAACCATGCATATCTACTCTATAGACACAAGTAAACATGTGTGTAACACGTGTGAATATCCTCGGAGCAAGAGATATAATTCACCCCCTTTCTAGGTACTATCAATATCAATTATTTCCCGTGCACTTAGTACTCTAACCCGATATGATCTCCCTTTATAGGTACTATGAAGTTATACTCTTTATCCTACTTATTAACCCGAATAGTATTCAATTAACAAGTATCTATACAAGATAGTTCTAATAAGACTTCGGAGTTTCCTCTCTTAGAATTATAATATGTAATTCTGCTCAACAGTGAACGCACTCAATCAATATCCAAGATATGTATTAAGACTCTACAAAACAGTTAATGATGCACAAAACGATTGTGAGTATGAATATAAAAAGCATAGTCTTATATAAAAGAAACCACAAGTAGTGTTATACGGAGTTTATACATGGAAATTCAATTAACTCATAAAACCTTCATAACCCTAGAACTATCGAAGCGGTTCTAGCCATGATTGATCTAGGAACAATCATGGTGGTTGGTAGGAACTTACCTATAGTCTCGAAAATTACAAGATAAATTAAGAAGTGAAGTAAACCCTAGATATAGGCGCCGTTGCGACTCTCTCTGTCTTGAATCTTCACTTGGTTCTCACTTGGTTCGACTGACGAACTTCTCTCCACAGTTCCATAGATGGAGTTAGGGCTTGGACGTGGTGTATGATGAATGTGGAATCTAACTCTCATCTTCATGTGCTTTACATCTCTTTTTATACTTGTAAAGTGCTTCTCACGGACATTTGATGGCCTTTTACTTGAGACACACGTCAAATTTGGTAAAAAAAACCCAAAATTACCAAAAATAGCACCAGCGCAATTCTGCTCGACCAGATCTCCATTGATTGAGCAAGTCCTCCTGGTCGAATGCTAGTCGAAAAACCTTCTGTAAGATTTTAGACATTTTGTTCGGCCAGTTTTCTCCCATTCGACTATGACGATTCTAAACATTTTGTTCGACCAGTCTTCTCCCGTTCGACCAAGTCGAGCAATGCTTTTGTATGTTTTTGGGCATTTTGTTTGACTTGGCCCCCTAGTTCGACCACAATAATGATGGTTGAACAAGCCTCTGAGGTCGAACAGCCTTCCAAAAATACCTTGAAAATCGTGTCTTCCAATTCCGAATCCTTAAGACCTATTTTTCTATATGAATACGTTCAAAAAGCCTCAGTAGCCTCTAATTCATGGATTTTCTATAAACAACCTGATTTGTCTTGATAATAGACTAAATCGTACTCGACTTCCACACAAATCAGAGCCCAAAACATATGAATTTACACTCTCAACAAACACCCAAACTTACATGTTGTTAGTCCCGAGGCAACAACAATCAAATCAGATACAGAGAGATTAATCACAAGATCCTTATAACAAGCACAACCTATTCTAACACATGCAATTGTATCAAATCAAAACATGAAATCCATCATACCCTTCATTCATGCAAAAACATCAATTAATCACAATACTTCTATGAGTGCTAAGTCATCTAGCTCACGGGTAATTGTTTGTTCTCTCTCTCTCAAGTGTAAAAGATGTACACTTTACGGGTTAGTATATACACTCAAATTCAATTCATATACTCGTGTAACCATAAGCTTGACAAGGGTCTAAAAAATCCATCTATAATCGTTTCAATACTAGGATCACAAAGGACTTGCTCTTTGGGTTGTAATGTTGACTCTTTGGTAAAGGTAGGAGAATATAGATGAGTGATTAAATTTACTAGTAAAGAAGTACCTTCAAGAATTGCTTTTCAACAGCTTCCTTTTTTCTCCTTCGACATTCTTATGATCTCTTCAATATGCGTTTTTTCCATCTTCATTTGAATCAACATCTTTTCTTCAAACATAGAATACCAATTTCGGTGTTCTTCAAGTATAAGGGTACCAGTCTCGGGCACTAACCTCTTAATAGCAATAGGGATACTGGTTTCAGGCACTACTCATTTGCAAGATTTAACCAAACGTCTCGTAATTCACATCATTACTCCAAACTTTCCTTCTCTTCTTCTACCAAGCTCTAGCTAGCATTTATTTACCTAAACTCTTTACTAGTAAATAGGTATTCAAGGCTCAAATAGGTAAACAATGGCTCTTTATCAAAGGTTTGCCAAAGAAAAAGCTTAAAGGCTCAACAGGGCTTCCAATGATAATCATATAACAAGGTAGGCAAAATTTGGCTAAGTGACTCAATTAACAATAATGGCCTAAGATCATTTCCTAGTATCTATCAATCATAAGTTTCAAACAAGACTCCAAGCTAAGTTCTAGAATACAAGTATACAAACGACTCTCAAGAATAAACTATCATGCTCATAGCATGAACAATAGGCTCAAATCCTCACATGGATAATAGAGTTCTAAGCACTCTTTAAAGCATGCAATTAACATCAATCTTTTCATGATCTATAAGTAGAAACAAAATATGCTCATTATCAACAAAAACAAGTGCACATGCATAACAAAGATATAATCAACATTAAACAATCCAAAACAAACTATATCCATCCTCCATCAATCAAACACCCCATATCATCATCAATATCAAGTGCAAACCACCCACCCATGAATCTAAAAAATAACTACCCTAGCCATACCACCATCAAGTCACAACCTGTAAAGTGAAAAAGCGAAGGAGGATGAGATGAAACAGATAAGGATAAAAAACCTTGCGCACTCTACTCTCAGGAGCATCATCATCATCACTAACATCCACGCGCCATAGGTCAAAATCCCTATGTAGCTCATTTAACTTCCTATTAATCTCATGATTGCTAGCCTGCACCACTCCAATCCTTCTATCCATAGCATCATACCTCAGGTTGAGCATAGCATAGTTCTCCTGCTATTGTGGTGGTGGCTCAAAGTACTCATGCTCATGTGGCTGTGGTGGCGGCTGATCTTCCTCATCGAAGTCTGCTGAATCTCCTTTAAATTTGATTTTAAATCCCATTCGACTCACACAAACATGTTCGAACAAGAATTTTTGGTCGAATAAATCAAATCTAAACTTAAAACGTGACCTTGTTCGACCTCCGTTTGACTTAAATATCTTTGTTGAATAAGAGCTTGATGTCGAACAACATATGAAATCAACTCCTTGTTCTCCCATGTTCTGTTCGACCTCCGTTTGACTTAAATATCTTGGTCAAACAAAGTATGGTGGTCGAACAACCTTACTGTATGATTTTGGACATGTCATTCGATCAGTGTTTGACTTGATGAGCATGGTCGAACAGCAAGCTCTGGTCGAACAGAGCTACTGTAAGATTTTTGACATTTTGTTTGACCAGTGCTCGACCAAATATTCTGGTCAAACGGCAGCTTTTTGGTCGAACAAACACCCGAACTTCTTAAACTTTGTACTTTTCTCGTCTTTCCCTGCAACACTTAAACTATAGGACAACATCAAGTATCAAGATAGCCAAAACTTAAGCTAGAGAACCACGACTAGACTAAATAAAACCATGTATAACTCCGCATACGACACACAAAATAAATCACCACTAAACATTAGGCAAATTGCAAAAAATTGACACATTAAAACCGGTTAAAGTTTCAATATGCCTCAAAAATCAACTCCCCTAATAAACATTACAAAAAAAAGATTATAGTCATGGTTCTACGATGAGGTAAGTACATCACACCCCCAAACTTAGCAGAAACTATAGTCGAAACTAAATTTACAAAGAGATGTAATTTTCGAATCGTAAGCACGTCAAATATAAAAATTTCTTAGTCATACTAATGAAAATAAAGCATTAAAACAGGAGGAAAAGCTCCCAACAGACGTTCTTGTTTAACGTTAGTGAGTCACGACGGTGCCTATTTAGTGCAAGGTATCCTCAAAGACGACACAAGCATCATCCGGTGACTTAAAATGCTTCAATTGATGCCCATTCGCCATGATAATGTCCCCGTCTTTGTCCATGAGCTCAAAACTCCCCCCTCCGCAGGCTCTATGGATAATGAATGGCCCCGTCTACTTCGATTTTAATTTTCCTGCAAAGAGCTTCAAACGAGAGTTAAAAAGTAGTACCTCATCACCTTGTTTAAATTCCTTGTATTTGATCTTAGAATCATGCCATTTCTTCATTCTCTCTTTGTAGATCACCGAATTCTTATAAGCTTGATTCCTGAACTCATCTAGTTGATTGATACGAGTTACTCTCAACTCTTTAACATCCTTGAGAGACAAGTTCAAGCTTCTCAATGCCCAAAAAGCTTTGTACTGGATTTCTACGGGTAAGTGGCACAACTTTCCATAGACAATTTGGTACGGTGATATATCCAATATCGTTTTATATGCAGTTTGGAACCCTCACAAAACATCATTGAGCTTCATAGCCTAATCCTTCCTATTGGTTCCGACTACCTTCTCCAAGATTTGCTTCACTTATCGGTTGGAGACTTCAGCTTGCCCATTAGCTTGAGGATGATAGGGTGTAGTAACCCCATGTTTAATACCGTAATCCTTGAGAACTTTTCAAGAAGCTTGTTGATGAAGTGTGACCCTCCATCACTCACTAGTGCTCTTGGAACTCCATAGCAGGTAAATATATATTTTTTCAAGAAAGACAAAACAGTCCTTGAATCATTCACACGAGTGGGAATGACTTCCACCCACTTAGAAACATAATCCATTGCTAAAAGGATGTAGAGAAATCCATTAGATGGGGGAAAAGGTCCCATAAAATTGATCTAATACATCGAAGATCTCAACAACAATGCTCGACTGATGTGGCATCTCATCTCTTCTATTTATGTTCCCTATCCTTTAACATCTATCGCATGTCACCACATAGGATTCACAGTCTTTAAAGAAAGTAGGCCAATAAAGATCAGATTGAAATACCTTAGTTGTTGTCTTTTGAGCTCCGAAGTACCCCCCGTTAGGTTGTGCATGGCAAAAGTCAAGAACAGTCTCCATCTCCATCTCGGACACATACATAAGGACGATAGAATCCGTACAGATTTTGTAGATTAACAGATCATACCATATGAAAGTCTCAACATCCCTTTTAAACTTAGCAAGTTGATACCGGTTGAGATATCTTGGAATTTCTCCTATGGTAATGTAATTGATATAGTCTGCATACCATGGATCCACTTCTTGAGAAGCAACTACACAAGCTCTTTCCGCTCCCTCAGCAAACACCGCCATGATCTTCTTATCGGGTAACATCTCCTCAATGTATTCAAAAGAATCATCACAATGCTCCCTTGTCTCCAACCTTGATAGGTGATCCGGCAAAATATTCTCCGTTCCTTTCTTATCTCGGATCTCTATATCAAATTCCTGCAGAAGAATGACCCATCTAATGATCCTTGGCTTTGCGGTCGTAGAATAATCCGTATACACAATGGGCTTCATGCCAACCAAATACTGTCGAAACTTATTGAATGTATACACAACAACTAGAAACTCCTTTTCATTGATAGTGTAGTTCTTTTGTGCTGCATCAAAAGTTTTGCTCGCATAGGAGATGTCGCAGAACTTCTTCTCATTCATCTGCCCAAGCACCACTCCAAGTGCTTGATCACTTGCATCACACATAAGTACAAACGGTTGGGTCCAATCCGGTATGATCAAAATAGGCGCAGTAATCAGTGCCTCCTTCAAAACCTGAAAAGATGTTAGACATTCTTCATCAAAAACAAAAGGAACATCCTTTTCAAGTAAATGAGAGAGGGGTTTGGATTATTTTGAGAAGTCTTTTATGAATCTCCTATAAAATCCTGCGTGTCCAAGGAAGGACCGCACTCCCTTTTCATTAGTAGGTGGTGGAAGTTTTTTAATCGCCACCACCTTTTCTCTATCCACCTGCAATCATTTGGCCGAAATATGATGACCAAGAACAATCCCATCTCTTACCATGAAGTGGCACTTCTCCCAATTCAAGACAGATTAGTTTCTTGACATCTCTTCAAAACAGTGGACAAGTTAGATAAACAAATATCAAAGGAGAAACCAAATACAGAAAAATCATCCATAAACACCTCCATGATCTTTTCTATCAACCCGTCAAATATGGCCATCATGCAACGCTGAAATATTGCAGGTGCATTACATAATCCAAAAGGCATCTCTCTAAAGGTAAAAGTTCCATAAGGGTAAGTAAAAGTAGTCTTTTCCTGGTCCTTAGATGCAATCATGATTTGATTATACCCCGAGTACCCATCCAAGAAATAGAAAAACTCGTACCTCGCAAGACGATCAAACATTTGATCCATGAAAGGAAGAGGATAATGATCTTTGCATGTATTTTCATTCAGTTTCCTGTAATTAGTACACACACGCCATCCCGTAGGAATCCTAATGGCTAAGGTCTCGCCGTCGTCGGCTTTCACTGTAGTCATGTCCCCCTTTTTAGCTACAACATGCAATGGACTTGCATGGGGACTATCACTAATTAGATATATAATTCCTGCATCTAGCCACGTCAGGATTTGCTTCCTAATCACTTCTTGAATAACAGGATTAACTCTCCGCTGATTCCGAATGCTACTCTTGGCCTCATCCTATGATCTTATTCTATGCATACAATATAATGGACTAATATCTTTCAAATCATCAAGAGACCAACCAATCGAAGGCTTATACTTCCTAAGCACATCTAATAACTTATCAAGTTGATCATCAGTTAGAGAAGAAGATACAATTACTGGATATGTTTCATTGTCGCCTAGATAGGCATACTTCAAGTGCTCCGGTAGTGGTTTCAACTCCTCCTTCTTTTCTTCTTTGATTGTGCTTTCACTATCCAAAGGCAAGTATTTTCTAGTCAACTCCATATCTTCAAACTTGGTCCTCTTTGATTCATACCTATCATTACCCAAAGCAAGTAAGTTTTCTAAAAAATCAATACATACCTCATTGGAGAGCTCAGCTAGCTCGGTGGTGGGAAAAGTAAGAGACTCTTCTATGTATGTCTCCAAATGATCCTTAGAAAGGATCAAAGACATATCTTCCTTCACGATCTCCTCCACCACGTCAATACTGTGACACTGCGTCTCCATCGACATCTTTATTGCTTTATCAAGGTTGAATAACACCTCTTCCTTATCTATGTGCAGCCTTACCTCACCCTTTTGAACATCAATTATAGCTCCAACCGTAGCAAGGAATGGTCTTCCTAAGATAAGGGGAACATTATCCTTGTCATCCTCCATCTTAAGTACAAGAAAGTCCACAGGAAAGACTAGTTTCTCTATTTTCACTAGAACATTTTCAATCATCCCTTTTGGAAAAGTTATAGACTGATCCGCCAATTGTAGAGAAACCGTTGTGGGAATTAACTCTCCCAAACCAAGCCTTTTAAAAATAGACAAAGGCATCAAATTGATGCTTGCCCCAAGATCACACAAGGCTCGACGTGCAGGCCCCTTTCTAATTTCACATAAGTTAGTGAAGCTTACCGGATCCTTTAACTTAGCTGGCAGTTTTCTCTGAGTGATCGAGCTGCAGTTCTCAGAAAAATTCACCGTTTCAATTCCGTTTAAGCTTATCTTCTTCAAAAGTATATCCTTAAGAAAGCGGGCGTAGTATGGCATCTCTAAGATTGCCTCAGAGAATGGAATGTCAAGCTTATCTTGTTTATGATATCTGAAAAACTTCTTGAACTTTTCTTCCAAACCCTTCTTGACTAGCTTGAAAGGAAACAGTGGAGGTATCTTTGTTTTGGTAATTCCTCATTCATCATGTCAACCTTCTCCGCTTTTTCCTTCTCGGCTCTCAATCTCTTAGCTCTTTCCCACTTCTTCCCTACTACTGTAAGCTCAGTATTCTGCTCTTGAGATGTCACTAGAGTGTTCTGATCAACAGGTGTAGCATTTGGTATCGAAACTGGCGTTGGATGAAGTTGTTCGACCATAATGATCTGGTCGAATAAAATGCGACTGGTCGAACAATGTCTCTGATAGCGAGTTCACCTTCTCCAATTATTGTTCGAACATCGTTTGATGAGTGATATTTTCACCTATGTTTTAGTACCTTTTTATATCTATTTTCGTATTATTTATCCATATTTCATGTGTTATTTGATTGTGTTATGTGTTTTTATAGAAATGTGTGTGAATGAGCTTAAAAACGAATCTCAAAATGTAGGAGAACGATAAGGAAGATGTAGGAAAAAGCATATCTCAATTCGGAGTTGAAACGAAGGAGAACGAGCGGAAACAAAATGTGAAAAATAGGGGCATGCACCAACATGTGCCGTGTACGGAATACGGCGGCCCTGTAAGAAGTGGCCGTGTGTCGACATCAATTCATCCAACATGACCACCCTATGCCCGTGTTACAGCACACGAGCCGTGTTGCAGTACATGAGCCATGTCGCGTAACGCTGCCCTGTAAGGAGAGGCCGTGCGGCAACATCAGTTCACCCAACATGGCCACCTTATGGCTGTGTTGCAGAGCATGTCTCGTATTGTGTGAAATTCTGTAAAAAAATATTTTTGAGGAGAACCGAAATTCACAGCCCTACACACACCTCACACACCTTTTTTTCTATTCCACACCATCATCTTCATCCATTCTTCATCCTTTTGATCTACCATCATCCCACCATCACTTTCTACATCCAAGTGAAGAAAAAGGATCAAGGAAGAGAGGAAAGTGCAAAGAAGGAAAGGAGATCACCATTGAAGATAGATCAAGGGAGTTTCCATTCAATCTTTGTATTAAACCTAATTGTTTTATCATGATTTGTAAGGATTTAATTGTCTATGTTAATTTCTTTATGAATATGGTAGATTAATCTCCCTTGTGAGATTAGCAACATGAGAGTTGTTGGATAATTTTGGGATTTGTGTATTTGAATTCATATGTTGATTGGATCTATGGTTTTCTATCATTGATTATTAATTGCTTGATTTATATTGATGATTTGTGTGTTTAGTTGTTCTAAATATGTGATTAGATTGAGAAATCAATTATGTGCTTAGTATAATTGAGTGAATCATTTCATCAAACACTTCATGTGCATTATAAATTGTAAAGAGATTGAGAAATCCTTTAGAGTTTAGAACCCTTTGATAGAACATATGATTGGTTTGATCGAGATGTTGATTAATCGTGTGAAGGGACTCTCATTTCAAGCTTAGTACCTAGTTGGAATTGCTTGAGTGAGAACCAACTCATTGAGCTATGTTTAGAACCATATCTTATCCATCTTGAGAGGGAGTTTAGGTGATCTTAGTGTTGACCCTTAGTCTTCAATCCATGATTCATGTGAATTCAATGCATTTATCCTAGGATTTCTACTTCTTAATTGTTGTTAATCTCACTTTTACTCAACTTGGAAAACCACACATTTCATTCATCTATTTTGTTTGCTAATCATTGCTTGCTTGCTTGCTTTGATTGATTTAATTTCTTGTTTGATCAACTACCCATTGATGATTCGTCTCTATAAAATTGCGATAAATGTGATCTCGCTCAAACTCTAGCACCGACCTCCATGTGGTTCGATAAATTATTTTAATTGGTCATCCCTGCTATAAAATGGCTAATCACCATTTGACCAAGAGGTCTGGTCAAACGGATGTGCTTTGGTCGAATGGCGTGACTGAAAACAGAGCACCAAAATTCTATTTTTTCGAAGGTTGTTCGACCTCAGTTCGACCATCTGGTTAGAGGTGGTCGAACAAGCCTCTCGTTTCCTTTGTTTTCGCTTGCCGGCTTCATCTGGCCTTCATACTGTGTACCTGACCTCAATGTGATGGCATGACAAGACTTAGGGTTCTTAATACTTTGGGATGTGAACTTTCCCTTCACAATACTTTGAGTCAATTTATTCACGTTTCCTGCCATCTCCCCCATCAACAATGTAAGGTCTTTAACTTGTTTAGACATATCCTCATGATTGGCATCAATCTTCTTTTCTAACTTGGCCTCAACACGATCTACTCTTGCATCATTCCTTGCCATGTATCTGTTCATCGTATCCTCGAAACCAGATCTCTCTTCTTCCCCTTAGAACAAGGATCAACACCAATAGGAGGTTGTACTGCATTATTTGGATTGCTCCATGAAAACTCCTGCCTCCTCGGTTGTTGATAATTACCTAGGGGACCCCGATTATTGTAGTTCCCTTGGAAATTTCAGTTTTCTTGATTTTAGAACTTCATTCCTTGAATACTTTGACTCATGGCATAGTTCACTTCTTCCATCTCCTCTTGACTAGCTCCTTCATTACACACATCCTGCTGCATAATTGGTACTCGATGAGCTATGTCAGTAATCTGCTTTTGCTGGGACTCAAGTAACTTGTTGATACTAGCCAAACTAGAGACGATCTCATCTTCTCTACTTGACTTTACCATCGTGTGCTCAACTTGCGCTACTTTTCCAAGAACATAAGTGCCTCTCACTCTATCAATTGGCCAATCTCTTGAGTTCATCGAAATATCCTCAAAGAGTTTTTTGCCTCAACGGATGACTTCATAAGCAATGCTCCATTAGAAGAAGCATCTAGTAACACTCGAGAATCACAGTCCAATCCGCTATAGAAAATACTGATGTATTGAGCTTTAGATAGCCCATGTTGTGCCACTTCCTTAGCATGTCCTTGAATCTGTCCGAAGCCTCATGAAACTTCTTATTACCGTGGATAGCAAATTGATTGATTTCTTGTTTCATCTTAAACACTTTTGAAGGTGGCAAGTACCGCTCCAATAATTTTACTTCCAATCTCTCCTAGGTATCACATTCAGCAACATCAAGATTATCGTACCAATCTCTTGCTTTTTCATTCAGCGAGAACTTAAATAAGATGATCCTCCTCGCATCTTCATGAGCTCCTGCATCTTTTTGTGTACTTGCATACCCAAGTAACTTATTCAGATGTTGCTGAGGATCTTCAAAGATTTCCCCAGAGAAATGGTTCCTTTCAATCATGCTGATAAGAGCATGGTGTAGATCAAAATCAGCTCCGGCCCCTCTTACTCCTAACAGCCTCGCATTGCCTCCTCCGTTTTTCTTAAATATTTCATGGATGGCAAGACTATCCAGATTCGCCGCCATGTTGACTGCTTCTGCTTCCAAGTTGAATTCGGTTACAGCTTCAGTTGCTTGCAGGTTCAGCTCATTAACTTCAAATCCTAAATTAAGAGCTCTAGTTGGTTCTACGTTCTTATTCTTTTTCTTCTTCCCCTTCTTCTTCCTTGGCAATGCTCCAATCTCCGGATTGCAAGGTTCTAATTCTCCTACCTTTGATCAAGTGAGCATACACCTAAGAAAAATAAATGTTAGAAAACAAAGACAAGAATAATATAGTCTCAATTAAACTAGAAATAATAAATTAATATTAATGTAGTCCTCGGTAACGGCGCCAGAAGCTTGATGGGCATTTTCTCAACACACAATTAATCCCCAAGTATGAAGGATGTGATTGTAGCATTGATAAGTGACCAAGTTATATTATCGAACCCAAAGGACGGATTATTATCAATTTAATTATCATCTAATTTACTAAAACTATTATGGCAATAAAGATTGATGATTAATTAAATAAGTAACGAATAATTAATATAATAATTAAAATAATAAGCAATAGAAATAATACGACTGTCGTCAAGAGAGAAATTAGATAGTTCTTTGGGTAATCCAGTTTTACTTATTAATTTCCCTTCCATGTGTTGATGTCCGGCTCTGCCTTGTGGAATATGGACGCATCACTTAACCATGCATATCTACTCTATAGACACAAGTAAGCATGTGTGTAACACACTTGAATATCCTCGGAGCAAAAGATATAATTCACCCCTTTCTAGGTACTATTAGTATTAATTATTTATCGTTCACTTAGTACTCTAACCCGATATGATCTCCCTTTATAGGTACTATGAAGATATGCTATTTATCCTACTTATTAACATGAATAGTATTCAATTAACGAGTATCTATATAAGATAGTTTTAATAAGACTTCTGAGTCCCCTCCCTTAGAATTATAACATGTAATCCTGCTCAGTAGTGAACGCACTCAATCAATATCCAAGATATGTATTTAGACTCTACATAACAGTTAATGATGTACAAAACGATTGTGAGTATGAATTTAAAAAGTATAGTATTATATAAAATAAACCACAAGTAGTGTTATACGGAGTTTACACATGAAAATTCAATTAACTCATAAAACCTTCATAACCCTAGAACTACCGAAGCAGTTCTAGCCCATGATTGATCTAGGAACAATCATGGTTATTGGTAGGATCTTACCCATAGTCTTGAAAATCACAAGATAAATTAAGAAGCGAAGTAAACCCTATATGCGGTCGCCGTCGCCTCTCTCTCCGTGTTGAATCTTTACTTGATTCTCACTTGGTTCGACAGACGAACCTCTCTCCACAGTTCCCTAGATGGAGTTAGGGCTTGGACGTGGTGTAGGATGGATGTGGAATCTAACTCTCTTCTTCATGTGCTCTACATCCCTTTTTATACATGTAAAGTGCTTCTCACGGACCTTTGATGGGCTTTTACTTGATGCATAAGTCAAATTTGGTAAAAGAAACCCAGAATTACAAAAAATAGCACTAGTGCAATTCTGCTCGACCAGACCTCCATTGGTCGAGCAAGTCCTCCTGGTCTAACACTAGTCGAACAACCCTTCTGTAAGATTCTGGACTTTTTTTCGACCAGTCTTCTCCCATTCGACCAAGACGATTCTGGTCGAACGTACTCCTTTGGTTGAGCAATGCTTCTGTAAGTTTTTGGGCATTTTGCTCGACTTGGCCCCCTTGTTCGGCCACAATTATGATGGTTGAACAAGCCTCTGAGGTTGAACAACCTTCGAAAAATGCCTCAAAAATTGTGTCTTCCAATTCCGAGCCCTTAAGACCTGTTTTCCTGTATAAATACGCTAAAAAGTCTCAATAGCCTCTAATTCATGGATTTTCTATAAACAACCCGATTTGTCTTGATAATAGGCTAAATCATACTCAACTTCCACACAAATTAGAGCCCAAAACATGTGAATTTGCACTCTCAACACCCTTTTGGTATTTAACATTTATAAACAAATAGGACATGGAAACATACATGAAATACACAACTTTATCAAATTGATATATAACAAATCCGATGAATATAAATAGATTAACACATATGAATAGCTTCGTTCTCAAAACTCAACTTCTTAATGGTAAAATGAACAAATATTTAAAGAAAATAAAATAATATTTATAATATGCAATCTTTAAATTTAGTTAATTAGAAAATCTTCACGATAATACGTCTTTGTAAATCAGTCAAATAAATTTATTCGCCTTTAATAACTAGTATCAAATATTAAAAAAAAGAAATTTGTCTTAAGGGTAAAATAAACAAATACTTTAAAAAAAATTAATATTTATAATATTCAATCTCTAATTTATTTAATTTGCAAATCTTCACGATAATACATCTTAAAATCGGTCAAATAACTTTATTTATCTTTAAATAATTAGTATCAAATATTAAAAAAAATTATTAAACACAATCTCGTGCAACGCACAGGTCAAAACGCTAGTATATTATATATATATATATATATATATATATATATATATATATATATATATATATATATATATATATATATATATATATATATATATATATATCCCACTCGAGCAGCGTGACCAACATGAATACTTGGATGACGTGGCATTTGGTTGATTCCCAGCTCAATTAACCATTTTAGATGCATGGGCCAACTTGATTTTCAATTAATCCCCAAACAGCATGTATACATGGCATAAGTAGTGGATGAATGAGATAATGGATGCATACATGGGTTGGGCTTCACACGTGAATGAGCTTATTTGGCTTAGATGGGCTTAATTTCGAAAATCCCGTATGCAGCTGCGCATTTTCACCATTTTGATCATAACTTCCTCGTCCGAACTCCGATTGAGTTGATTTTTGCGCCCATGTGTTCCTCTCTACTATGGCTTTTCAACCATATCTCACATGATAAGTTTTGACTTCTATAAAAACACAAAAAAATTATGGAATGTGGTCGTGTATTTCCTTGCATGTTGCATAAGTTCACCCTTTATTCCAACTTTGCATTTTTTATCCTTTTTCCTATCAAAACACAACAAAATACCTCTCAAGAATCTTTTAGTCAATAATAATTAAAAGAATTAATATTTGTGTAAATAATAGCAATTAACACACTCAAAGAGATATCAAATTGGACAAAAAAAATGAAATTCCACTCTCATCAATCATGAAGATGCATGTGCCTCGGAACATACACGAACTCAAGAGTTTGTAAGGAAAGTTGGCATACTTGAGAAGATTCATATCAAACTTGGCTGGTCGATGCCAACCATTTAGTCATCTCATGAAGAAAAGTAGCATATTCGAGTGGGATGAAGCTTGCAATAATGCTTTCAATAGCATTAAAAATACTTGATGAAGGCACCCGTGTTGGATACCCCAATATCCATGCGTCCATTAATTCTCTACCTAGTTGCTCAAGAGCATTCTGTCGGAGCTTTACTTGCATAAGAAAATGATGATGGCAAAGAAAGAGCTCTATACTATCAGAGTAGAACCATAACACCAAACGAGTTGAAATATTCACCCATTGAGAAGATTTGCATAACCCTTATCTTTGTGATTCAAAATATCAAGCATTACTTCCAAGCTCATATAGTTCTTCTGGTTTCGAAAGCCAACCCACTAAAATTTATCATGTCAAAACCGGTACTCTCTGATCGGCTTGCAAGATGGTATCTCCAACTCTAATAATTTGAGATTGTGTACGTCTCTCAACAGACTGTCAAAGGACAAGTGGTGGCAGATTCTCTAGCTGATCATCCAATGCCTACCAAATGGGAACTATCTGATTAACTCTCCGATGAATATGCTTTTGCTGTGGGGATAGCTTCTCCTTGGAAAATGTATTTCAATTGAGTATCTCATAGAGAAGAAGCCGGAGCTGGATTCGTGTTTGTAACATCCAGTGCTTAAGTTCTACCATTCTCATTTTTCTTAACGGAAAATTGCTCTAACAATGTGGCTGAATATCAAGCACTCATACTTGCTTTGGAGATGGCTCTCGATATGAAACAACTACACCTTAGAGTGTATGGTGATTCACTACTTGTGATAAACCAATTACATGGAGTGTATGAAGTGAAGAAGCCTGAGTTACTCTCATACCACAAATAAGCTCAAGAGCTATGGGTTATCTTGGTGATATTGATATCAAGCATCTTGAAGAGAAAATAAGCAAGCCAACGCCCTCGCTAAGCTAGCACCAACTATAGTCATGTCAGATGTGCAAATTTAAATACCAGTGTATAAAAGTTGGGTTGTACCATCACTCTTCGAAGATGATGATTATGAAGAATTTGAAAATCATGTGGTGGAAGTTTTCAAAATTGAAGAAGAAAATTGGCGCCAACCACTCGTGGACTATTTGAGTATGATAAGTTGACAAGCGATCCATCCCAAAGGCTTAATATTCGGTATCGTGCACCTCAATTAGTCTACATCAAGGGTTCACCTTATAGAAGATAATTTCATGGAATTTTCTTGAGATGCTTGGGTAGGAAAAAAGTTATTCAAGCGATGGAAGAAGCTCACTCTAGAATATACGGTGCTCATCAATCCGGACCAAAGCTGCATCTTAAAATTAAAAAAATGGGCTACTTTTGGCCAACGATGGTGAAAGATTGCATAGATTATGCACAAAGAAGTCAAGTTTGCAAGTTCCATGGAAATCTGACTCATCAACCTCTAGAAGCTTTGCATCCGACAATCGCCTCATGGCTTTTTGATGCTTGGGGTCTAGATGTGGTGGGGCAGCTCACAAAGTCTTCTGGTGGTCATCTGTACATTCTTGCTGCAACTGATTACTTTTCATTGTAGGCCAAAGTCGTGCCTCTAAAGGAGTGAAAAAGAAAAATGTTGCTGATTTCATCAAGATCAACATCATTTATATATACGATGTTCCTCGATACATCATCACTGATAATGGAAATTCATTAAGTAACACTTGGATTGATAAGTTATGTGAGAAGTTCCACTACAAGCAAAGGAAGTCATTGATGTATAATGCAGCTGCTAATGGTCTTGCCGAAGCCTTCAATAAAACCTTATGCAGTCTGCTAAAGAAAGTTGTCTCCAAGTCACAAAGAGATTGGCATGAAAGAATTAATGAAGTTTTATAGGCATATCGCACCACTTACAGAACACCCACTCAAGCCACTCCATTTTCTTTAGTGTAAGGTGTTGAAGCTGTTGTATCTCTTGAAAAACAAATTTCGTCTTTGAGGATGGCCATACAAGAAGGCCTAACTGAAGAAGAAAATGCAAAGTTGCATCTTCAAGAGTTAGAAGCATTAGATGAAAAGAGATTTGAAGCATAACAAAGACTTGAGTGTTATCAATCTCGCCTTTCTAGAATGTTCAACAAGAAAGTGAAGATACGTTGTTTTCAAGTTAGTGACTTGGTGCTTGCTGTGAGAAGTCCTATAGTAGCCAATCATCGTGTTGGAAATAAGTTTCTATCCAAATGGGATAGCTCTCATGTTGTGAAAAAAACTACACAAATGGCGCCTACAAATTGATCTCAGAAGATGGCGTGAACATTGACCTTATAAATGGGAAATTCTTGAAATGCTACTATGCGTAAAACAAATACATGCACAACGCTCCTTGACGCATGAGCCTAAACTGCATGTTACTCCTGGTCTGCATGAGTATAAAATGTGTACAACGAACTTCTGGTCTGCACGATTATAATTCATGTATGACAACCACCAAAGGTAATTTTATGTGGTTAAACTATTAATTCACCCCACTCGGGTATTTAAGTGGTTAAAGCATTAGATACCCTACTTTGTCTAAAGTGGTTAAAGAATAGTCACTCCTGTCCCGCATGAGTATAAACTGTGTACGACACCTATCCATTTAACCAGATCATGTCCCTTTGAACTACGTAATGACTTGATCCTCTATAAAGAGGTACTTAGGCATCATAGCATTTTTCTAAGTTTAGTCATGCTTTGGTTTGTTCAAATCAAGTTTGTGAAGCAAGCAATAAACTGAAGTATGAAGGCAGTGAATAAATATCAAAGGCAGGGAAGCAAACTAAAGATGCAATGATGAGGTTAAAGAAGAAGAAGAAGAAGAAGAAGAAGAAGAAGAAACGAGGAAGAAAATGTACTTTATTGATAATATCATGAATGTTTAGAACAAAAAAAGGCATTGAAATGAAATAGCCTAAAGGTAAACTAATGAAAAATGTTCATAGTGAATATCTCCTCTCGGGAGGCTTCCAAAGCCTGCGATGCACTCCTCAATTCATCAGCAGCAGAATCTCCTAGGATGGGTGTTTTTTTAGTACACCAATATCCATTGCAGTAGTTCGAGCTCCAAGCTTTGCACTTTGAGCAGACTGGCAAAGACATTCAATTTTTTGAGACATTGCTGCCTTCTCCTTCAAAAGGACCTCGATTTCTTTTACAATCTGCTCCAACCTAGTCTCATATTCTTGTAGTTGCTTGGTCTCTGCAGCCTCTTTGCCTTCACAGTCATGAGCATGCTTCTTTGCATCGGTTAGATGCCTTTCGATGTCTCTCTTGGTCATCATATCAGCAAGTTTTATCTTCAAAGCATTCTAAGCATCAGCCTTATAAAGGGAAAAATGCACTTTTAGTCCCATACAAGAAGTCTCTTTTCATTTTTAGTCTATT
This sequence comes from Pogostemon cablin, assembly GCA_023678885.1. NCBI lineage: Eukaryota > Viridiplantae > Streptophyta > Magnoliopsida > Lamiales > Lamiaceae > Pogostemon > Pogostemon cablin. Next base: position 7,058,703 of record CM043008.1, on the reverse strand, counting down.
TCACTGTAATTTTGGTCCCATTGTTATTTCTGTCAAATAATGAAATGGAAGCCATTAGTAGGAACAAGAGTTGACAGGTTGAATGAGTGAAGAGAGTGAAAATAAACGGGTTTTAGTGTCCAATCTAACACCTTTTTATGAGAATTATTGTTATATATTAGCACAAGTGTCTTATATTTGATATATGTGAGAAAAAGGTGCTTTTGAGGTGTTTTATTGTGTTTTAGGTGGAAAAAGTATCAAAAGTGCAAAGTTGGAGAAAATGTGCAACTTGTGCAAGAATGCTGAAAAATGCACGTCCAACTTGTGTAATTTTTCTGTGTTTGTGTGGAGCTCTGAACTGAAAGTGTGATTCAGGTTTGGAAAGCACAGAAGAGATGATCGTTTTGGCATAAAGAACTCCCCAATCGGATTCCAAACGAGAATGTTATGATCAAAGTGATGATGTCGCGCAAGCTGTGCCTAACAGAACGGCTGTGCAACTTTGCAGGACGTGTTACTCATAAAAATGTTGGAGTTTCTGTAATTTATTTATATGGATAGAAATCCAAGGAAGAGATGATCGCATGAGCGCAAGAATTACTCAAATGGGAGGTCGGATGTGGAAGTTATGCGTGAAACGGTGAGACTGCGCAAGCTTGCTCGAACAATGGAGTCCGTTCGACCAGCATAAATCAGGTCGAACGGGAGAATTCTGGTCGAATAAAAAGCTAAAAAACATACAGAAAGGTTGTTCGACCAGCGTTCGACCAGGAGGAGTTGCTCGACCAAGGAAGGTTTGGTCGAACAGAATTGTGCTTGTGATATTTTTGGTAATTTCGGGTTTCCTTAGCCAAATTTGACGTATGTCTCAAGTAAAAGCTCAACCATAGCCCATAAGGAGAGCTTACAAGTATAAAAGGGGATGTAGATCACATCATTATTCATTGAATTGAATTGAATTGGAGAGAGAACCACAACACAATACTACACCCTACAAGGGGGGATCACCCCCCAACCATCATCCACATCCTTTTATCCATCCATCCATCATTTTGAAGATTCGTCTGTGAAGTCAAGAGGAGAACCAAGAGGAGGATTCAGGATGGAGAAGGACACGACGATGCCCACATCTAGAGTTTTCTTCGTTTTCTAATTTATCTTGTATTTTTCGGATATATGGGTAAGATCTATCCAAAACCAATTATTTTTCTTCGCAACATCATGGACTATAACCATTTTTGGTAGATTTAGGGTTTTGAAAGTTTTATAAATTAATTAAACTCTCTTGTATGTCCTCCATACAACACTACTTGTGGATTTATTTTATATATGATTGTGCTTTCTTAATCTATATTCATGGTCGTTTTGTGCATCTTCAACTGTTATATAGAGTCTGAATATATCTTGGTTGTAGATTGAGTGTGTTCACTACTGAGCAGGATTCCATATTATGATTCTAAGTGAGGGGACTCTGAAACTTCATTAGAACTATCTTATATAAATACTTATTAATTGAATTGGATTCGGGTTAGTAAGTAGGATAAAGAGGATAATTACATAGTACCTATAAAGGGAGATCATATCGGGTTAGAGTACCAATCCTAGAGGAAATAATTGATACTGATAGTACCTAGAAAGGGGGGTGAAATTATATCTCTTGCTCCAAGGTTATTCACACATGTTACATGGATATTTACTTATGTCTAAAGAGTAGGTTTACATGGCTTAGTGATGCGTCCATATTCCACAAGGTTGAGTCGGACATTGATACATGAAAGGGATATTAATGAGTGAAACTGGATTATCCTAGAGCTACCTATTCTCCTACTTGATCTACTTTTGTAATTCTTCTAGTGTTTATTTTATTTTAATTGTTATTTTATATTTTTGTTAGTAGATTAATAATTTAAACCTCAAACTTAATTGCCATCATGTCTTAATTAATTTAGTTAATAATTAAATTGATAATACACCGTCCTTTGGGTTCGATAATTTAACCTGGTCGTTTATTTAAGCTGCAACTTATATCCTAAATACTTGGGGATTAATTTTCCGTGCAAAGAAAACGTGCATCAATGAGTTGAAACCACATGCTCTTTAACTTTTCCCCTTTTCCTGAAGCCCTGGCAGCGAAATCCCTCTTCTGATATATGAAGATTCACATTCGACTTAGAAAATTGCAACGCGGGATGGATTTCTAAGCTGCAATTCATGAAGGCCCTTGATTTTACTTAGAAGTGCTCTGATAGGCGGAGAGAACAGTCAGCGCAGTAGAAATCTTCCACGACATCAGTGGCTATTTTCGAGAAGGAAAATGGGTGGTGGAGTAGATCTATGAAGGGCAGTACCAGATCTAATAAGCAATACGACTCCGACAAGCATTGGCCCACGACCTAATGCGGCTAACGGGCCCGTGATGTAATTTTGGGCCAAGTCGAGGTGGTTCGCGAACTGCGATTGCTGCGGTTAAAACTATTCTTTCAAGAGACCAGATACTCAAAAGCCTAATTTATACGCTCACCGCACACACTAGGCATATACTTTTCATCCTTCATCTCATTTTCCTGCCATGGCAGAGATCTCTACGTGGTATAGATTTGATGTTCAGGTGATAAAATATTTCTTGAATTGAGATAGTTTTAGGTATTTAAATTCAGTTGTCAATTTTTTAGGTTATGATGATAACAATTTCACATGTTTAATTTATATACTCCATTACTGCTTTTGTTTTGGTAACTTGGTTCTTAGACTTGTGTAGACCACTTTTTTTACATCTAGTCATGATAATCTTTATCAATGATTTTATTTGAAGGAAAACTCTGAATTCATGAACTACATAGTTATTGTTATAATTTTATTTTTTTGGTCAGATTAAGTTGTTAATTTTATTATTCATGAGTGTTCATATTTTTTTGTTCATCTCCTCATGATTGTTAACTATTTTAAGTACAAACTGAGTGTTGGCGTTCGATTGTTTGGTTAACATGACCCATTAGGGTTCCATATATTTCTAACAGTCACCAGAAGAAAGAAAACAAGAAACGTATTACCTTTCACCAGGGTGTATTGGAGAAGATGAATTCTCGCCGGCAGCCTGCGCAGCCTCACTAGTTTTTGCATAACTCTCTCATCCGATATCGGATTTGAGTGATCTACGTGCCAAAATGATCCCCTCTTCTGTGAATTTCCGTCAGTATATCGCACGTCTTATTATAAGGTCTGTAATATTTTAAAAATTATACAAGTTGACGGACAGCAGCAGCAAACAACCTTTCGGTCTTCTGCTGTATTCCCAAGTCCAATCTCGAAGTCATGTGGGCGACGATCTTCGAGATTTTCTCAATCTGTTGTTCCGTCTACCCTCTTCACATGTTAGGCACGTCTATCTAGGGTTAGAACAGCTGAGATGACTTATATATGGGCTACAACAGGGACCAGGTGGAGAAATTAGAGTTGGGCCTCCATTGGGCTTAAGTATCCAAGCTTAGCCCAAAGCTTATACTTAAGTCCAATAATAATAATATATACCACTAAAATATTATTATTGCACTACCGTTCTAATCCCATAATTACGTTATGGGCTCCTTCTTATTATGATGCTCGTTAGTCTCCCCATGTTTAGATATACAATGCCCATTAATTAATTAAGTTACTGGCAACTCCATTAATTAATATCTCACTCGAGAATAGTACCACTCAACCTCATTATCATGCTGGAATAAATCAACCAACTGGGTTTGCATGATAATCCTTATGAGCTCCTCAAGGGGACATCATCAACCTATGATGGACACGGATTCCTTCTACAATCAACAGCACACCATAGAGACAGCACTAATTCCCAACTCACTGAGTTTGCTGATTTAATTACATGTAAATCTTACCCATTGATAAATCAAAGAAATACATATTGTCTTACGTGTCGAGGTTATTGTATAGGGATTAAGAGCACGAACATCCATAATAACTGAGATCAAGTTCTCCTATAAGTCAGTATAAGTCGAACGATCTCAAGCGGTCCCGCTTAATACACTCAAAGTACACTAATGTGATTCTATAGCCAAGACAAGCTAATACCAAACCACACTACAACCATCCTGATAGAGAGTCCCCGTCTATCTCTCGGTTGTTAGCATCTGTTTATACTTTATAAGGAAACCGATAATATGAACTTCTGCGTGTTGTCGCACAACATATTATCTACAGTATAAAGTAAGTGGACTATTGCATCAAACATATAAATAAATTATAAAATGCAATCATTTGATCATATGATTCTCATTTCAAATTAATTGTTTAAACATTGTTCATACAAAAAGCTAGACTTTTAGTATACAATCCAACACTGAATTCATATACAGTTTGATTGCAAATATATCAAATATATCTATAATTGATTTTGTTGGTTGCTTTTGAGAAACTTGTTGACAGAAGGGAGTAGTGGATTTTGTTAGAAGAAGACAGAAGTTGCGGCGGTGGGAGGGATGAAGTCTTACGGCGGTGGGAGGGGGAAGTCTTATAAAAAAATATTTTTTTTCTTTTAATTTTTTTTGAATTTAACATTTTCTATTAAAAACTAACTACCGGACTAAAAGTGCAACCTTTGGGACCAAAAAAAGGTTAGGGACCAAAAATAAAATGACATTTCTCGAATGGGACCAAAAGTGCATTTTTTCGGCCTTAGAAAATAAGAAATTCATTGATGCTTCCAAAGCAGATCCATCAATCCCTTGAGCACTTTTGAAGTCATTCACCATCTTAAGTCCCCCATTCTTCATAGAAGATAATGAGATGACAAGAGTCCTCTACAGCTTATCTTGAAAGGTTTTCCACACTGACGAATTAGCTAGTATTCAAGCATCCATCATCTCTATATTAAAGTAAAATTCTATAACTTCTGCAACTTGGAGCGCAGCAACTAGAGACTGAGATTCAGGTACGATGGGAGAGACGTGGTTCATTAAGCCATCATCAACTAAGCCTTTCGGGGCTTCAATAGAAGCTGCTCCTTCTTCCTCAAAGTCATCATAATTAGAACCAAATACAGCATGCACATTCTGTTGGATTGTATACTAAAAGTCTAGCTTTAGTATGAACAATGTTATAACAATTAACTTTAAATGAGAATCATATGATCAAATGACTGTGTCTTATAATTTATTTATATGTCGATCCAATAGTTCATTTACTTTATACTGTAGATAATATGTTGTGCGACAACACGTGGAAGATCATATTATCGGTTTTTTTATAAAGTATAAATAGATGCTCACAACCGAGATAGACGGGGACTCTCTATCGGGATGGTTGTAGTGTGGTTTGATATTGGCTTGTCTTGGCTATAGAATCACATTAGTGCACTTGTGTGTATTAAGCAGAACAGTTTGAGATCGTTCGATCTATACTGACTTATAGAAGAACTTGATCTCTATTATTATTAATGTTCGCGCTCTTAATCCCTATACAATAACCTCGACACGTAGGGTAGTATGTATCTCTTTGATTCATCAATGGGTGAGATTTACATGTAATTAAATTAACAAACTCGGTGAGTTGGGAAGTAGTGCTGTCTCTATGGTGTGCTGTTGATTGTAGAAGGAATTCATGTCCGTCATAGGTTGATGATGTCCCCTTGATGAGCTCATAAGAATTATCATGTAAACCCTGCAGGTGGATTTATTCCGGCATGATAATGAGGTTGAGTGGTACTACTCTTGGATGAGATATTAATTAATGGAGTTGTCAGTAACTTAATTAATTAATGGACATTGTATATCTTAAACATGGGGAGTGTAACGGGCTCATAATAAGAAGGAGCCCAAAATGTAATTTTGGGATTAGAACGGTAGTGCAGTAATAATATTTTAGTGGTATATATTATTATTGTTGGACTTAAATGTAAGCTTTGGGCTAAGCTTGGATACTTAAGCCAATGGAGGCCCAACTCTAATTTCTCCTCCTGGTCCCTGCTGTAGCCCATATATAAGTCATCTCAGTTGTTCTAAACCTAATTCTCTACGCCTAACATACGTGAGATAGAGAGCGAACAGCAGATTGAGAAGATCTCGAGGATCGTAACCCACGTTGTACAATTTTTATAAAATCTCACAGACCTAGGAATCAAACTTTTAATATACTGATGGAAAGCCACAGAAAAGAGGATCGTCTGATCACGTAGATCATCCCAATCGGAGATCGAATGAGAAAGTTATGGCCATTCTCGTGAGGCTGCGCAGGCTGCCGGCGAGAATTCATCTTCTCCAACATACCCTGGTGAAAGGTAATGCATTTCTTGTTTACTTACTTCTGCTGCTTGTTAGAAACGTATAGAACCCTAACGGTTCACGTTAACCAAATGATTAAATGCCAACACATTCTACAAAGGAGAAAGAGATGTTTTAAAAAATAGTTATAAGTACGAATGTAAGTAAGTCATGATCAAAAGGGATTGAAACCTCTTGTTTAGTTGTCGAGATAAGCACCGAAGATTAAGCTCTCTTAGCCTTTGATTTTATGAAAATAGACTAGGCACCGCCTTTGTCCGGTTTCGTTTAAACTCCTTTGGTGAATCCGATAGACAAGAAAGAATCGAAAGAAGTCCTTTGCGCATTATATTCTTCATTGCGTTAGATGCCTTTCTCCCATCCAAATCCTCTTTCCCCAGGTGATGACAAGCACAGAGTGGGTCCTAGAATAGAAGAATGTTTCGAACTCCTCTTCTAGTTGCGGTATGTGGTACTCTCATTTGAATAAGAAAGACCACTCTTTTTTTTTCTACTTCATCGGACTTTCTTACGATCACCATTTGAAGGGGTGTGACCTCTAACAGTACAACTTCCTCATCATCCTCGGCATTACTCAAATTTCAAAAAATGTCAACTTCTCTTTCTACGTCATGGTTGGAACGGTCTTAATTAGATTTATCACATGATCCACAAAATAAGTTTCATGAATCTGAGATGACCATTGATTATTTTCTGAGGAGCAGAAGTTTTTGAATTTCGAAGGGTCACATGAAAAATTTGCCGTGATTCGAGAATTACGTAAGGTACATTACCTCCAATACTGAAGCCCTTACTCTAAAGTGGTTTCTCGAAGGTCCATTTGCATTCTCCCCGGAGTATCTTGATAGAAGCCAAATTGGTGGCTTAATCGATGTGGGCAGTAAGGTTCAATGAGAAATTCTCTGTTCTGTCGTTGGGTAAGATAATTGGTACCATAGCGATGAAGTAACTCCAATCATGCCAAGATTCTTGCTCATCGTCAACATACCACATTGGATCCTTTATCTGGCGAACATTATAAGACAAAGAAGCATTGTTTCTGTCTTGAAGCTTTTTGAGAACACCAATCGGATTAAAGTACCTTGCTCCATTATCGCTTGAATAGGTCACCATTGAAGGAATTTTCAATTCATAAGGGGCCAGATGATGAGTATTGAAATAGTGAGCCAACCAAGTATAAACAAAATGCACAGGGAATGTTGACCTACTTCAGAGGGTCTATGTTCATTAGAAATTCCATTCAGACCGCGGTAGATGCTTGTTAAGAATGGAACAGCAAGACAAACTAATTTTTCCTTAGCCATAAAGCTCGCTACTTTAAAGGTGCCAGTCTACTTTAGCATTAGGAAGCACGAAAGAGCAAAGCCAACAAGCCAGGTGAGCAACCAAATACGTCTCATCTTGTTGTGTGGCATTATTGCCAAGCATTTTAAATGGTTCTGTCTCTATGTATGTTCATTTCTTGTGCTCGCCAATAATGCCCTTTAGATTGTACGTATTCTTGCGGCGTACTTTCTTTTTCCTTTATATACGCTCAGGGGATTGCTTGTACTTCGTAGTCTTAATACACCAAAAGTCTACCCATCGAGTAAGTGAAACAAATTCACTACCATCAAGACTACGAAGCCCATTATAGGCATGTAGCAAGTGCCGAAAACTAGATGAAATGTGTAAACAAGTGGCATCACGCTCATTGAAGAGTTCTAGCTTGTCGGGCACAACTTCTTCATATAAGTGACTAGCTAGAGGAAATCTTGTCCAATTATGCAAATCCCATAAAGAAATCGACATCTCTCCAAAAGAATTAAGTAAGGTGTTAGTAGCAGGGCACCACGCCTCACAAAAAGCTTTAGTGATCTCGCGATTGCAGTCATATGTGAATAGAGATGCGAAGATAGAGTTATAAATCTTTGTTTTGTCAATATCAGAGCGATATCTACTTAAGACAGCTTCAGTCCACTCCCAATATCTAGGGGTATAATGGATTCCCCGAGGAAACTCACTGAATCGCCCCACACCGCATTACCATTGATTATTTTGCGTCATAACATTGGTAAAGGGGCACTGTTTAGCTTCTCCTTAATATGGTTAGCCGCTCTCAAGACTGCAACTCTAGTTTCATCCAAGTCAAAGATCACTAATTGACGCTCTTTGGAGGCCGTTACAACACTAGTAAACTGAACCATCTTAAAGTTGAAATAAAGGCAAGAAAATATATGAAAAAATATCAGAAAAGGGGTTTAAATTAATTTAAATTTATGGATTTAATTATTTAAAAAGACCAAAATAAATTCATGGGACCAATTAATTATTAAATACAAAATAATATTATTATAAATTAAACATATGATGTGAAGAGCCTGAAATATTAAGGTGAACAATTAAATTTATTTCATGCTCTTGGGTTTAAAATTAATTAAACCTAAACATGAATTAATTTAATTGCTCACCTTAATATTTCAGGCTCTTCCCATCATATGTTTAATTTATAATATAATTTTGGATTTAATAATTAATTGGTCCCATGAATTTATTTTGGGCCTTTTAAATAATTAAATCCATAAATTTAAATTAGTTTGAATCATTTTGCAGATATTTTCTCATATGTTTACTTGCAGCTATTTCAAAGTGATGTAACAGCCTCCAAAGAGCGTCAATTAGTGATCTTTGACACCAAGCGCCCACCATCAGACGTAGTAACTCATTTTCCAATTGAACTCCCTCATGGGTGAACTTATAGAGAATCTTCCTCGTGAGAGTAGCGAGTTCGATCTAAAGGTATGGACTAGAGACCTAGACTTGGACAAAACTATTGCAGTCTTGAGAACGGCTAACAATACTAAGGATAAGCTAAACACTGGCCCTTTGTACACGTTAGGGTGCCAAATAATCAACAGTAGTGCGGCGTGGGGCAATTCAATGGGTTTTCTCGGAGAATTCCATTATACCCCTGGATTTTGGGAGTGGACTGAAGTTGTCTTAAGCAGATATCGCTCTAATCTTGACAAAACAAAGATTTATGACTCTATCTTCGCATCTCTATTCACATATGACTGTAATCGTGAGATCATCAAAGCTTTTTGTAAGGCGTGGTGCCCTGCTACAAGCACCTTACTTACTTCTTTTGGAGAGATGTCGATTTCTTTATAGGATTTGCATCACTGAACAAGATTGCCTCTAGCTTGTCACTTATATGAAGAAGTTGTGCCCGACAAGCTAGAACTCTTCAATGGGCTTGATGCCACTTGATTACTTCTAGTTTTCGGCACTTGCAACACTCTTGTCATGGGCTTCGTAGTATTGATGGTAGTGAATTTGTTTCACTTACTCGATGGGTAGACTTTTAGTGTATTAAGACTACGAAATACAAGCAATCCCTTGCGCGTATAGAAAGGAAGAAGAAGCGCGCTGCAAGAATAAATACAATCCAAAGGGCATTATTGGCGAGCACAAGATATGAACATACGTAGAGACAAAACCATTTAAAATGCTTGGCAATAATGCCACACAACAAGATGAGACGTATCTGGTTGCTCACCTGGCTTGTTGGCTTTGCTCTTTCGTGCTCCCTAATGCTGAAGTAAACTTGATACGTCATGGCACCTTTAAGGTAGCGAGCTTTATGGCTACGGGAAAATTAGTTTATCTTGTTGTTCCATTCTTAACAAGCATCTACCGCGGTCTGGATGGAATTTCTAATGTACTTAGACCCTCTGAAGTAGTCAACATTCCCCGTGCATTTTGTTTATACTTGGTTGGCTCACTATTTCAATACTCATCATCCGGCCCCTCACAAATTGAAAATTCCTTCAATGGTGACCTATTCAAGCGATAATGGAGCAAGGTACTTTAATCCGATTGGTGTTCTCAAAAAGCTTCAAGACGGAAATAATGCTTCTTTGTCTTGTAATGTTCGCCAGATAAAGGATCCAATGTGGTATGTTGACGATGACCAAGAATCTTGGCGTGATCGGAGTTACTTCATCGCTATGGTACCAGTTATCTTACCCTACGACAGAACGGAGGATTTCTCATTGAACCTTACAGCCCACATCGATTTAACCGCCAATTTGGCTTCTATCAAGATACTATGGGGAGAATGAAAATGGACCTTTGAAAAACCACTTTAGAGCAAGTGCTTCAGTATTTGAGGAAATGTACCTTACGTAATTCTCGATCTACGACGACTTTTTGATTTGCCTCTTTAGAATTCAAAAACTTCTGCTCCTCAGAATATGATCAATGGTCATCTTAGATTCGGAACTTATTTTGTGGATCATGTGATAAATCTAATTAAGATTGTTCCAAACCATGACGTAGAAGAAGAAGTTGACATTGATGGCAATTCGGGTAATGTCGAGGCTGATGAGGAAGTTGTACCATTAGAGGCCCCGCCCCCTCAAAAGGTGATCGTAGGGAAGTCCGATGGAGTAGAAAATGAAAGAGTGGTCTCTCTCATTCCAATGAGAGTACCACAGACCGCAACTGGAAGAGGACTAAGAGAGCCAAATCTCTGGTGCTTATCCCTATAATTAAAGCCAAGGTTTCAATCCCTTTTGATCATGACTTACATACATCCGTACTTGTACCTATTTTTTTAAACATCTCTTTCTCCTTTGTAGCATCTACATGATGTATTTGGTTCTGATTATGATGACATTGAGGAAGAAGGAGCAGCTTCTGTTGCAGCCCCGAAAGGATTAGTTGATGATGGCCTCACGGACCACGTCTCTCCTATCGTACCTTAATCTCATCCTCTAGTTGATGTGGTCCAAGCTGCAAAAGTTACAGAATTTGACTTTGATGTAGAGATGATGGATGCCAGAAAACTAGCTTATTTGTCAGTGAGGAAAACCTTTCAAGAGAAGCTGAATAGGACTCATGTTAGCCCATTATCTTCTATGAAGAATGGGGGACTTAATATGGTGAATGACTTAAAAAGTTCTCAAGGGATTGATGGATCTTCTTTGGAAGCATCAATGAATTTCTTATTTTCTAAGGCTGATGTTTATGATGCTTTGAAGATAAAACTTGCTGATGGGATGATCAAGAGAGACATCGAAAGACGTCGAAAGACATCGAAAGGCGTCTGACCGATACAAAGAAGCGTGCTCATGATTATGAAGGCAAAGAGGCTGTAGAGACCAAGCAATTAGAAGAATCTGAGACTAGGTTGAAGCAGATTGCAACAAAAATAGATGTTCTTTCAAAGGAGAATGCATCATTGTCTCAAACAATTGAACGTCTTCACCAGTTTGTTCAAAATGCAAGGCTTGGAGCTCAAACTACTGCAAGGGAAATTGGTGTACTAAAAAAAGCACCCATCCTAGGAGATTCTGCTGCTGACGAATTGAGGAGTGCCAAGCAGGCTTTGGAAGCCGCCCGAGAGTATCCACTATGAAAATTTTTCATCAGTTTATCTTGAGACTATTTCATTTCAATGCTTTTTTTGTTTTGAACATTAATGATATTATTAATAAAGTTCATTTTCTTCATTATTTCTTCTTCTTCTTCTTCTTCTTCTTTATCATCATTATTGCATCTTTAGTTTGCTTCCTTGCCTTTGATATCTATTGAAAGCCTTCATACTTCAATTTATTGTGTGATTCACAAATTTGACGCGAACAAACCAAATCATGACTTAACTTAGTAAAATGCTAAGTTGTCTACGTACCTCTTTCCAGAGGATCAAGTCATTACGTAGTTCAAAGGGACATGATCTAGTTTGAATGGATGGGTGTCGTACACAGTTTATACTCATGCGGGCCAAGAGTGGCTATTCATTAATCACTTTAGACAAAGTATGGTATCTAATGCTTTAACTACTTAAAATACCCGAGTGGGGTGAATTAATAGTTTAACCACGTATAATTACCTTTGGTCGTTGTCGTACAAAGTTTATACTCATTTGGACCAGGAGTTCGTCGTACACAGTTTATACTCATGTAGACCAGGAGTAACATGCAGTTTAGGCTCCTGCTTCAAGGAGCATTGTGCATGTATTTATTTTAAGCATAGTAACATTTCAAGAATTTCCCATTTATAGGGTCATTGTTCACGCCATCTTCTGAGATCAATTTGTAGGCGCGATTAGTGTAGGCTTCTTTCACAACATGATGGCCATCCCATTTGGATAGAAACTTATTTTCAACATGATGACTGACTACTATAGTCCTTCTCACAAAAAGAACCAAGTCACCAACTTGAAAAAAATGTATCTTCACTTTCTTGTTGAACGTTCTAGAAAGGCGAGATTGATAACACTCAAGTCTTTTTTGTGCTTTCAACCTCTTTTCATCTAATGCTTCTAACTCTTAAAGAAGCAACTTTGCAATTTCTTCTTCAGTTAGACCTTCTTGTATGGCCATCCTCAAAGATGGAATTTGTTTTTCAAGAGGTACAACAGCTTCAACACTATACCAAAGAAAATAGAGTGGCTTGAGTGGGTGCTCTATAAGTGGTGCGATAGGCCCATAAAACGTCATTAATTCTTTCATGCCAATCTCTTTACGACTTGGAGACAACTTTATTCAACAGACTGCATAAGGTTTTATTGAAGGCTTCGGCAAGACCATTAGCAGCTGCGTTATACATCGATGACTTCCTTTACTTGAAGTCAAACTTCTCACATAACTTATCAATCCATGTGTTGTTGAACGGCTTTTCATTATCAGTGATGATGTATCAAGGAACATCGTATCCATAAATGATGTTGATTCGAATGAAATCAGCAACATTTTTCTTCTTCACTTCTCTTAGAGGCACAACTTCGGCCCCACTGAAAAGTAATTAGTTGCAGAAAGAATGGAGAGATGACCACTATAAGACTTTGTGAGCGGCCCCACCACATCTAGACCCCAAGCATCAAAAGGTCATGAGGCGACTGTTGGATGCAAAAGTTCTGGAGGTTGATGAATCAAATTTCCATGGAACCTGCAAGCTTGACATCTTTGTGCATAATCCATGCAATCTTTCACCACTGTTAGCTAGAAGTAGCCCATTCTTTCAATTCTAAAATGCAGCTTCGCTCCGGATTGATGAACACGGCATATTCCGTAGTGAGCTTCTTCCATTGCTTGAATGGCTTCTTTCCTACCCAAGCATCTCAAGAAAATTCCATCAAATGATCTTCTATAAAGTGTACCCTTGAAGTAGATGAATCGATGTGCACGACGCCCAATATCGACCCTTTGGTGTGGATTGCTTGGCAACTTATCATACTTCAAATAGTCCACGAGTTGTTGGCGCCAATCTTCTTCTTCAATTTCAAAAATTCAACTTCTTCATAATCATCATTTTCGAAGAGTGGTGGTACAACCCAACTTTTACACAACGGTATTTGAATTTGCGCCTCTGGCATGACTATAGTTGTTGATGCTAGCTTAGCGAGGGCGTCAGCTTGCTTATTTTCTCTTCAACAGATGCTTGATATCGACATCACCAAGATGGTTCATAAGCTTTTGAGCATACTTGTGGTATTACCACGTTTGGAAGTTGAGACCATGTCATCATCCGTGGAAGTTGCTATTTCAAGTCCGCCTTGTATGTCTGCTAGTTTCGAGGAGTACGAGATGTGGTGACCCACATAGCGAGGGAGCAACTTAGGCTACTTCACTTCATACACTCCAAGTAATTGGTTTATCACAAGTAGTGAATCACTATACACTTTAAGGTATAGTTGTTTTATATCGACAGTCATCTCCAAACCAAGTATTAGTGTTTGATATTCAACCACATTGTTAGAGCAATTTTCCGTTAAAGAAAATGAGAAGGGTAGAACTTCACCACTGGATGTTACAGACACGACTCCAACACCGAATCCTTCTCTATGAAATAGCCCTTAAAGTTGAGGCCCAAATTTATGAGCCCAAGCCATTTGTAAGAGTATTCAAAAAATATGAACCCAACTCAATAATTAAAATTCGGGCCCAGATTAGAAGTTGCTAAAGTGGAGAAATTTTTTAAATGCCCAAATGATATCATCCATTTGTTTATTTATAACCCAAGTAATTCCAAAGTCACGTGAGGGATGATTGTATGTGACCTATAAAATTCTCTCTCCTTGAAGAAAAAGGCAATATCTGCTACCTCTCTCTTCGAGAGAATCTTACCCAAAATTGAAACTGCCTTCCACCGAAGCACAGACGCCGCCTTCACTTTTTCTTTCGGAACCCGTCAACGCCATCAGCCGTTACCTGTCTTCGCACCGCCGTTCGATGGGGGTCTCGTCGGAAACGTGACGCCATAAGCCAACACCAGATCTACTGCGGGGCACTTCCAGCGGCTGTCACCGTCGGTCGCCACCATCACAACGTTGATTTCCCAGTTCGACCACCAGAGACCACCGCAACCAAACGCCGTGCCGCCGCTGAAGTCGCGATTTCGTCGCTCACCATCGCCGTCCCGCTGAAATCGCAAACGCGAAGCCACGCACGCTGTCACCATCGCTGTTTGACGTTGTTCCTCTCCGCGGCACCCTTTAGTCTTGTTGACACCGAGCCACAGCCAGTAACTCCACCTCACTTTGCCACCTGTATTTCACTGGCGAGGAGCGTGTGGCTGTACAGCGGTGTCAATCGAAGGATGGCGACCAATCTGAGCAGAAGCGGCTGTTGAAGCATATTCCTTTGAACTACCGGTGTAACTGAGGCTCCTCGTCAATTCCTTTGAAGAGGAAGAAGGTAAGGACGAGGCTCGCGTCCATTCCTTCGAAGAGGAAGAATGGCAAGGACAAGGCTCTATTCTGGCAAGGATAAGGCTCGCTGTCGATTCCTTCAAAGAGGAAGAATGGCGAGGTCGATAGTAGGATCACAAATATACAGTCCGTATGAAAGTAATGGTGTACATGATATTAAATTCATGGTTGATGAAGTAAGGAAAACCACAGTACATGGAAACAAGGGCGGCTATCTAAGATAAATATGAATTCAAGTGTGTTCTACTGAAATACTCACACATTGAAACAAATTAAGAAGCAAAGGACTTACACTGAGAATAGACGATGAGTTCTTTGTGTCGCGTGTTTTGTCATGGTGAAGAAATCTGCAAGGAAAGCAAGAATGCGTTATTGTCTTGATGAAAAGATTGAGCCCAAAATCCACCATTATATTGTATGTAGTGATGTATCTTCGTGTATATATGTAAAATTATTGGTATTTGTGCAATCTTTACAAAATTTTAAGAGATTATTTACTACCAATAAAGTTGATAATTTTGTGTAAGGTTTGAAATAATCTTGGTGAACAAAAACAGATCACGTTCTATTTACCTATTGAGATTCGGGAAATCATCATGTAGAGAAGAATTTACTTGGCCAAGAAAATTATTCTTATTTATTGGGCCAAAATTTTATAATAGGATGGATATTAATCACTTCTCCAAGCCCACAAAGCAAATAAAAAATTGGGATTAATGACTTTTGCTATTCATTCACAACAAGGCGAGACATGAACAAATTGCAAAGGGGCATTTGTAAGCAATTAAAATTTATTGTTAAATCGAATGATGACACGTGGATTTTATTGATTAAATATCAATTTTAATTTATTTTGGAATTTAATTAAATTAATTCTTAAAATAAATTAATAAATAATTGATAATTAATTTGAGCCCAACAATTTAAATTAGGCTTGAATTAAATAAGGTCTGACCCAAGTCAAATAAAACCAGACAAATTAAATCAGACCCAAGTTAAATAAGCCTGACTAAAAGTCTAAACCATTGAAAGGCCTAAGCCGTAGGTCAAATCAAATATTGACCAGTCAGACTGCGTTATAAATGGAAAGACCCCAAGCCCGCAGAATCTGGTCAAATCAGCCCTGGACCAATCAAACAGCGAGTTATAGATGGAAGGTTTTTTACTTTTCACCTATATAAGGAGCTCTTCTTCATTCATTCCGAGGACAAAAGAAAAACCTGAAGACACTTAACGCTCTGAAGAGATTGAAAACACGAGCAACGCTCCTTCAAGATCTTCAAGCATCTTCAAGTCAAGAATGACATATGATTCTGGATCTAGGTGCTAAGCCCCTAGATCAAGCGTTCTTCATACACTAAGTTCTTTAGCGTTCTTTGCAGAGTCGAAGTCGTGTTCTTTGAGTCAAGAACAGCATATGATTTGGGATCAAGGTGCTAAACCCCCAGATCGAGTGTTCTTCACATCAAATACGTTTAATCCAAACAAAGGCTCGACACCTCTGAATTACGTTATAAAGCCCCAAATCCGAGCTAGGACAAGCTTCAACTGAAGATCCGATTCAACACGCGTAGTCAGTAAAGTCAAGTCAAAGGCAAAGCCCAATTGAATCGAGAGAAGAATTAGAGGATTGATTGAGATTGTAACCCTTTTTGCATATCTTTTAAATTAAATCCGTCTGAATTATTATTGTAATTCTTTTGTATTTATTTGATCATAAATACAAAAAATTGTTGTTACACCCCTCAAAGAGAAGTGAAAAATCGTATACATCATGTTCATATGGAGTTGGTAATGGTTGAATAGGACCTATATAAAAGGAAGTTCATTATTAATCAAATGAAATAATTCAATAATACAGGAAATCACATATATGAATGATTATACCTGTTGATTCTTGTGTAGATGTATCAGATACATTTATTGTGCTTGTCTCTGAGTGATTCATGGATTTAGTTATCCTTTATCAACACACATTAAAAATATATGATTTGCGTTAGTATAATTATGAATGCTATACTTAATAGGAGGTAGTAATGTATATGATTTTCTTCAAACTGTAGCCAACTGAATTAAGTTTCATGCCTTCACTATAAACAAGAAAGTAATACTATATACTTTCTTTCAACACTCGCAAGAAACTAGAAAGAATTTTATCATGACATTTGACTAAAGATAAAGTTTATTATATTTATCCTCTTTTGTAAATACAGTGAATTATTACCGAATTTAGACCTAATTTTACATGGTAATGTATGAATTGAGCACAGAATTTTATTAAATTAAACATTGATACTTACTATTTGATTATCTTTCGGCAATCCGACTTGGAACAGCGTCCTCTTCGAATCACAGCACACTGTATCCGGCTTCCGCAGCGGAGGAGAGGGAATCATCGGCGGAGCTTCTAGTTTTCTGATTAGATAAGGTCGGATCAATGTTCGTCGTTGCTCTCGGTGATGGAAGCTGCAGAGGAGGAGAGGGAATCGTCGGCGGAGCATCTGGTTCTCTGCTTTAATAACGTCAGATCGATGTCCGTCGTTGCTCTCGGCGTTGGAAGCTACTGTGGAGGAGAGGAAATCATCGGTGGCGCGGTGCAAATCGTCTGCGGCAGGATTGCAAATCGTCGGTGGCAGGGAACCTTATTCTATGGCAGACGAGAAGAAGAATCAAAGAGGAGGAGAGAAATTTGAAAATTGATCTGGAATAATGACGTCAGTAGATCCGGGTTTCAAACTTATATAGTCGACCCACTTATGAATATGGATCTATTGTATAATATACACTTTTGTACAGTAGATCAACTCATTAATATGAGATATTAAATTAAAAAAATTCAAAATATTGAATTAAATTAATTAGAATAATATATTAATGCAAGATTAATGTGGGAGCGACACAAACACAGATTTTTCAAGAATGGACGTAGCGACGCCACTACTCAATTTCTTTTAAGAAGGAACGTAGCGTCGACACCTGCACAATTGCAAAGTTTTATTTTTAGCAAGCACTTAAAAATTAATAGTATATGTTATTAATGTTGTCTTATATGGAAGATTGAAAAAGAATTAAACATGGACGTGTTGTAACAATGCATTTTTTTACGTCTACCAAGAGTTACAATCAAAAAGAGGAAGAGGAAAAAAAGAAGAAAAGAAAAGGTGGACAGATGGGAAGAAATGTTCAAAAACACGCATGAGCTAAGCAATGGTTCTAAACTCGTACACTAATGTGTCCACATCTATGGAGCTTGAACAATTTTAAACAAACATTTATTGAGACTTGGGAGGCAACCTAGTAAGAAAGAAGCTGTAATTTGGTGACACGAGGTTTAAAAGAAGTAATATTTCCAATACTATAAATCCATCAAGAAATAAATCTTCAAAATATTAAAACTATTACAAGGAAATTAGTCAATGATATTACAAGCAGTGTGTCTATGGAAGAAATTTCATCCATGTGTCTATAAAACTAGAAATAAGAAGAAATAAGCTGGAGTAGATATTAGAATAACCCTTTTGGTGGAATAGTCCTTCATCTTCACTTCAATTCTTCCTAAGTTCTCGTCTCCTTTTCAAGTAACCAAGCATGTGGTTAAATCCTTTCCGAGCAATGGATGGTGTGGTAGGGGGCTATGGTTTGGAGGAGTGTTGTGGAGAATTGTTGATGAGAGAGTTCTTCCCATGGTGAATATATATATATGTGGGAAGATAATAGATTTGGTAAAGAAATATTCATTGAAGGAAAGTTGCCAAAAATATGGGATATGTGATCACGGAAGAATTGATATCCGGTGCACTCAGGTGCACAAGTACATCCATATATGTAAAAAAAATCGCTATTGTATATATATTTTTTAATAATTGTATAGTTTTTTTACATTAGTTTTTCATTCAAAACACTAATAGAAAAATTGCTAACAAAGTGTATATATTTTTATTTATAAGTGTATACGTTTCTGAAAGTGGGTGCACAAAATAATTAGCCATCACATAAATAAGAAAAATATATAATTATGAAAGATATGGAAGAATTATGGAAGAATATGTGATTAGGGAATTAATTGTGCTCCAAAAAATAGGAAAGAGAGGGGGGTCAATTTTGGAAATCATTCATGCCTTGTGGGCATCTACACGATTTTGAAGCATAACTTTCTCATCTGAACTATGAATTAAGCGATTCTTGCGCCCAAACGACACTGTTTTCCTTGGCTATCATCCACCCATACTTGATTAGTAAAAGTTCATGTACAACTCTACATGAAGAAGCTTGATATGGGAGGATAACAAATTAGAATATTGTATTGAGAGCTGTTAGTTGCCTAGTTAGCCTACGAAAGTATGTGAATAGAGATAAGCTTATACTACTATAAAAAGGCCTATTACTACATTAATTTTGGTACACTTTTTATGAAATGTATTTATACACTACTAGAAATCTATGAATAGATATCGGTGCTGTTATTAATGGAGGTGTTATTAAAGGTCCCTAAATAGATATCGGTGAATCACCGATATCTATTTTGTGAATAGATATCGGTGATTCACCAATATTTATTCAATATTTCACCGTTATTAATGGAGGTGTTATTAGAGGTCCCCTAAATAGATATCGGTGAATCACCGATATCTATTCTATGAATAGATATCGGTTAATACCCAATATCTATTCAGTATTTCACCGTTATTAATTGAGGTGTTATTAAAGGTCCACTCAATAGATATCGGTGAATCATCAATATATATTGCATGAATAGATATCAATGAATCACCGATATCTATTCAATATTTCACATTATTAATAGAGGTGACATTAAAGATATTGAACAAAAGATATCGGTGGTTCACCGATATCTATTACAATAATAGATATCGACATTCCACTGATATCTATTAAAAATTCACCAATATCTATGAAGAAGATATTAAAAATATTGAACAATAGATATGGGTGATCCACAGATATTTATTATGTTAATAGATATCGGTGTTTCACTAATGTCTATTAAAAATTCACTAATATCTATGAAGATGATATTAAAGACAATGAACAATAGATATCGATGATTCAACGATATCTTTTTTCTGAATAGATATGGGTGATCTACCGATATATATTTACTTCAACAATAAAATTCTATTTTAAAAAAAAAATTCAATAAACCCATATATACATTCCAACAAATATTTTATTCCCCAACACATCAATACGAGTATCCAAATTCAACGTCAAACATTTCAACATTTAAAGCACTTAATTAAATATTAATATATACTAAAAGAAATATGAAAAATGTAGCTAATGCCCTATCCCACCCACAAAATAAGATGTAAACCTTCTTGATTGATAAAGTCCACACCATCACAGCTAATTACACATATCTCCTGCATTAAAAGGATAAGATCAACAACTTGAAATTAAAACAATCACACTTGTATAAATTGCTTTCTCTATCATGAAGAAACATGAAATTGATAATCCTTACATTTTTTGTATACTTAATAAAGAAAGAACACAAAATAGTATGATCAAGCTTGAAACTTGATTAACAGTATCTGCATTATTACATAGCTTACATCCTTCTTATTACTAATATTCATATGCACATACTTTTTCAAAAACAAAAGCTTTTACTCAAAATTCATTTAAGTGCCAATTTCATTAGTTAGTAACTTAGTATCCCAATATTTATAAAAAATCAAACCTGACATTAACAATTAATTACATGTCTCATTCTAGAATATTTAAACACATACATGATAGACTTCTTTTGAAAACTCAATCACATCAATTTTATAAAACACAATATTCACCAAGGCAAAGCTAAAAATACACACTTTTATAAAATTACCAAAAGACGGCCAAAGAGACAGAATCAAAAGCACCATTAATGAAAATGTAATCACTTTATAACAAATTAAATGAAAACACAAGAATTATAGTATGCCAATTAATGGCTTCTTAAAATTGACCTTACTAGTTCATATATAGTATACAACCAACAGATTAATTAAGTTTAGTTTAAAAAGAATCACATTAGTAACAGAAGTGATTAATTATGGCAAAGGTTATAGATTGAGATGACTATTACATAACTTAAATCAAAATAATTATTTTTTACTCATCATAATTCATCTAATATATATACTTAACAGAAAATCTTGCATAAATTTAAGATTCATTAAATTTCAACAAAATTCAGATATTTCAACGGTCATACTCATCACTCTTCAAACCCAAGGTGTTAAATTAATTAAGAACTCAACAATTAGATATCCAGATTCAAAAAACTATATCTAAATGTTTATATATAAATTCTGGTGCGTGATAATACGAAATTATCCATGCATTAGTAGAGCGTATGGTGAAATTTAAAACCACAACTAGAACTGTCCACAAAAGCAAATTTGGGATTTCATCGACAAATTGCAACAAATTCTAGATCATAATACAAAAATAAAACTACTCAAAGTCTAACTATTTATAATTTTAAACAGACAAGCATTAACTTAATCCAAAATGCGTTTACGTGTACCTTCTGAACGTTCAGGAGTTGAGTCAAAATTGTAAGTTGCAATTCTCTCTCTAACATCAGCTATTCCACCATCATCTTCTTCTTCTTCTTCAACAGTAGTTATTGTCTGTCACGTTAAATGATAATGAAAATTAGTGACCTATTTTTTATTTTGCAGTGGTTTTATTGTTGTAATACCTAGTTCAAAATATTAGATCTAAATTCACTAATAAAATATGTATAAACATCATGCATGAGAACATTGAGATGAATAAATCATGCAATTTTAACCTTGGGCGCTGGAGCTTTTTCTTATTAGCAGCTGCTTTGCCTCTTGGTTTCTTCACTTCAACTTTAGCTTAAAATAATACAATGTATATTATCTTAACTTACTCAAACATGCATTAGATTAATATTAAAATAACTTGTTAACACACTAGGAGATAATATAACTGTTCTCTCATACATAACTAAAGGTAAATAAACTACCCAGGAATTTAACACTCATAACTAGAGCCTTCTCTCTAATAATTAATTAGAAAACAGCAAGCGATTCCTACAACTTATATTTTCAATTTTCATCTTTAAACCTTGCTAAAGATGGAGCAAATAGACACAATAAGTGAAATCTCATTATGCGAGTATAATTTATCAACACACCAGACATTATTATACAATCGTTCTCTATTACAAGATCAAAAATAAACAAGCCAGGCAACATTTAACATCCATAATTTGAAATGAGAACTAGAGCCTTCTCAAAACATTAGTAATGTATTAATTAGAAAATAGGAAACTGCCCAGCACCTAAACATTCATTTAGATTTTTTATCAATCACAAAATGTGAAGTCTTTCTTAGTAATAGTATAATAGATGCAGTGTAGAACAAAGTAGATCAGTGCAAAGAGTTTAATCCCCAAAATAATGCAATCACAAATTGATTTTTGTTTCTGAGCATAACCATTTAGATCAAAGCAACATCTTCATCTTTAGAGAAAACTACTAACTATTGTTATGATTGTAGGGATGGATTACCTATTTGCGCAATTTCTCATCAGGAATGCTTCCCTTCAGCAGCTGCTGTTGCAAGAACTGATCACTGCTCTAATCATATATCTTCTTCAGCAAAGATTAACATCTATACGATGTTCATGTTATGGAGATCATGGAAGGCTCTGCAAATAATAATTCCCCATGAAAATACATCACAATTTCATACATTGGTTCTCATTTTAGCGATTTCTTGAATATTGAGTTAATTTGCTTTAGTTAGATATCTAGAATGAAGAGAATATTCTTCATCAGCAGATAGTATTGCCAATTTCATTAACATCTTAAAATTAGCATGACTAAAGTTTAACCGAGAGAAGAGTTTGCATACCAATGGCAATGGTATAGGATGAAGATTGCAACAGCACCTCCGGAGTTCGATACCTTTTCTAAAAGAGGACATAGAACATCCATTAGTGACACAGTAATAAGAATTTAACACTTTTTCCAAGACCTTATGCAAATTTTGTTATTAGCTAACAGTTTTCATAAATAATTGACGCTAACAAATGAGACTTGGAAAGAAAATTCCCTCCATACCACAACATACAACAACGACCTTGTCATGTAATGTGAATTTCCCATTCTTTTCTTATTTCTACATAATGAATTGTATTTCTAAAAACTTAGAAACAATAAATGGATAATGCGGACAAAAAACTAACACATCCAAGCCAACTACCTGTAGAACTCACCTAGCTTCACAATGCAAAGTTTCAAAATTAATTACCTTGCATTCAAGGTAGTAATCAAAACTTGTTCCCAGGAACAATTAAAGTCTCACTAACACATTCATACACATTGTCCAGACCTACCATAAAATGCCTATCAGAACATGTCAACAAAACCCAAGGAAATAAAGGACTTCTTGATGAAGAAGATTACACCTATAGGAAAAGATTAAAATTATCATTCACCCAGTATTAACCATCAGATTCAGCAATTGAACAAGAAGATTCAGTTACATAAAACTTGCTCAACTAAGCCAGAAAATACAGCCATAAAATACGACGTACAGTTCATAAAAAAATCCCATTTCTCAGTTTAATAAAGCAATATCTGAATAATCTTTATTAGTTCTTAACTGAAATCTATAGCATCTGTACCCTTTTGACCATGAGACAATCTTTTAAAACTCCAAATGTTCTTTCTCCTGAAATAAGATACGGGGAGTGCAACATCAATCAAGTGGAATGTTGAATAAAAGAGCCAAAACACAAATAGGGCCAAGCTTTACTGTATGAGTAAATTATAAGCTATACATACCTTTTGGGTCCAATTCATGTGTGATCTTAGTGGTTTCAAATGTTGCAAGATCTTGGTTGGCAGGAGAAACTGCTAAATATTACAATTGGCCTGCAATCGATATTAAAGTTAACTAACCAATTAGCATAAATACAGAGTAAAATTTTGCCTTGGCTAGAACTATAAGATTATAAAAACTATAATAAAAAACCAAATAAAAAATAGTTAATGTAACACAGTAAAGCTAGTATAAAACATTAAATTCTTCATTCTTGGTATAATATATTGCAATGTTCCTTAATTAGGATCATACAACTTTAAATATTCTACGATGCCATATATTCTTTGAAACACAAATATCAATACTACACACAAATAATTCTTATATAGTAATTACAATAAATTAAATTTTAATACCTTTTTCAATACATTAAATTTCAATATTGAGAGAAAATCACAACTCATAAACCAAATCAGAAATAGTTAATGTAACATAGTGAAGCATAGAAGATAGATTATGTAATAAAGGATAAAAGATTTTAATATAGTTTAAATCATGGATTGACACAATCAAGGCAGTAAACACAACAAAATTAACGCAGCAGCCAAAGCACTGAGATGTTAAGCAAATATATAAAAAAGAGATATAAACAGGACTGAGTTTAAGATCAAATGAAAACCAAACAACAAATATCATAATCCTTCATGCAATGCAGATTCAGACACCTATTGCTTAATAAGGAGTTACGAATTCCAACAACAACACTAATCACATCACCTTGCTCCTCAATACTCTAAATATCAACTTCGCTACTACATTACATATTTCTTTTTTTATTTTTAAATAACATAATAAAAATCGAACAATATTTTCATTCTATATGTGCACAATATGTTTATATAAAGCCAGGATTATACTATCTTTTCAAAAATCATTGGACATAGTGCTAAAATCGACTGCCTAAACTTATCATTATAATAAGCTTTTCAGGAAAAGGTTGTTTTAGGGTTAGGGGGATAAGTTTTAAAAAAATCAAGAAACAAGAATGGAAAAAAATCAAGGAAAAAACTAAAAAAAAAAAAGAAAAGAAAACAAGATCAAAATAAAAATATCTACTTACACTAAAAGAGCGAGTCTGAGAGAGTAGACGGTGGCAACTTTGTGACTGGAATGCAGCTAATCTGTGCTAATAGTGGCTGCCGACAACTGTGTGTGACTCGAGAGGGAGAGGTACCAAGTGTGTAGGGAGTGTCTCTGTAAGGGCACGAACAGCGAGCAAACGGAATGGCGTCGAGCAACTGAGAACGGGTGAGCAGCGAGCAAATGGGAATGGCGCCATCGTGAATGGGACAGCTCGCGACCGATGTTGTCGCGAGCGACTATCAGTATTGTGGTGGCTAGAACAGGCGGCGGTTCTTCGATTTTATCATGGGAGTTCATGGATTTCGATTTTGTGAGTTCATCGGCTAGGGCTTGATTTCGATTTAGGGGTGTGATTTTTTTTTTATATGTTCAAAGTCTAATTATACTTTTTCTAAGTGTGGGGTTTGTTTTATTTTTTTATTTTTGGGTTACAAACACGATTTACATTGAAAACTATATGAAAACGTGTTTTCTAAATTTTAAAAAACGTGTGTTACTATTTTTTTCAATTAATTTATTTTAAAAATATACTTATTAATGATTAATATCATTGAAAAGATATCAGTTATAATAACTGATATCTATGTTCTGAATAAATCGTTAAAAGATATCAGTACACAATCACCAATATTTATTAGAATAATCTAAATATAATAGAAAATGGTGGTATAATAGATATCAGCTAGTAAGTTCATAGATATCAATTTTACAAATTACCGAAATCTATGCACTGATATCTATTAACATTTTTCTAGTAGTGATAGCTACTCTATTAATCCATGAAGTTATCAAATACCTGATACTACACTATTATATATCTATTAACTTGTATGGAACTCGCGTAATACGCGGGATAATTGAGTTATTATTTCTTTTATAAGTATATTATTAATGTAATGTAATAAAATTGAATATTTGAATAGTCTTTTAATAAAAATACTCCTTCAAACATTTAAGATACATACACATATTTAGTGCCATGAAATTTTAGAAAAAAATGGTGTAATAATATAAGAAAAAATAAGGATTTTTGGATTTTTTATTTGAATTAATTCATAATAATTTAAATTTTGCAAGGGACAAAGAAAGATCGATTTTAAAGGAACAGGAGCATGGTTCGACAGGGAGGAGGTCGAACCTGATGGTTCGAGTAGAATCGGAAATCAGAGAAATTTTTACATGTCAGTTCGACCAAGAGGCTGTGATTCGACCAAGGGTTCGAGTCGAACCAACCACCTGAAAACTTGTTACAAGCTGGTTCGACCTTGACGTCCTGGTTTGACCAGCAGTTCGAGTCGAACCAGATTCAAAAATCATCCAGAAGCGTAGTTCGACCACGATGAGGTGGTTCGACCACCTGGTTCGAGTCGAACCAGGTTAGGAAAAGGAAAGGCGATTGAAATCCGCTCCAAGAGGAGGGAGGATAGGCAGCCTCGTGAAGATGAGGTTACAAAGAAATTGCGGCTTAAGGAGAGGCTGCCTAGGAATTTTCACATCCAAATGGAGAATTGGGAGGAGGTAAAGGATAGATGGGGTGCGATATCTGATAAGATTGCTCGCACAAGGTACTAGGATGATGATGCAAGGAGAACGATGAATATCCGGAATGATATCATGTGGATGTTTGATAAGTGGGCATCTGTCACTTCATAGAGTTGAAGAGGCCTACATATTTTCATGTGATTGTAGAGATCTTGTGCTCGATTATTGTCAAGAAAGGTTTGAGTTCTCTTCCTTATGAGTGTTCATTTCAGCTAGGAGGCGAGAAGAGAACATGGACAGCTGAGGATTTCAATGTGTTACTAGGAACTCTGAGGGGGATTTCTAGGTATGAGGACGGGGACTTTAGACCGAATGATTTCTGGAGATCTATCTCAGGAGAGGACATGGATTTCAAGACGAAAGATGCTCGTGTTGCTTTGATTCGCAACCCAGTCCTTCGATATATTGATAAAATTTTGGGCAACACATTGTTTGCCCGATTTAAGGGAAGTTGCGTATCAAGGGGAGAGTTGTATGCTTTATGGTATATGTTGAATGAAGTGCGGTTTAATGTGGGTTCATACCTGATTCAGCAGCTCTACAGTTTCAGGAGTTCCACTTTTCAACGAGTGAATATTGGAGGTTTGCTTACTCTTGTGGCTGAGTCGTACCACATGGATTTCACTGGCATTACACTTATCTTGAAGGATCCGGACCTAGTCATGAATGCATGTGTTAAGGCTGGATTTGCTTACCATCGCGATGGAAATTGGTTTTATAATAGGGGATCTAATCCATTTTCTTTCATGTTTTCATTTAATGTGAGAGTTGTGACTAGGATCCATGGTGATAGAAACATGTTGATGGATAGTTTGGCGCACAAGGCGATATCCATTACGTGCTTGAGGAGAGGAGACTGGAGGTCTGTTGGTCAGATGTACGCCGCTGGGATGTATCAGGAGCTGCAGAGGATAACTGATAATGTACCGCAGCAGCAGCAGCAAGAGCAACAGCAGCCTCAGCACGATGAGGAGATGCATGGAGTGGAGTCTATTGAGCATCCTGAGATGGAGATTCCACAGCAGCATTAGATGCCACCACCACAGCAGCCGCAGTAGCATTGGGACGGTCCGGATGAGTTATACAAATAGCAGTTTAGGTTGATGAATGAGCGCCTTGTCAACTTGAACAACAATCAGAAGGAGACGATCCGCCAGCTGGGCTTGCTTACCACGAGCTATGTCGTGCTCGATATGAGATATAACGCGCTACATGCCAACTATGTGGTGATGGAACAGAGATTGGGAGACTTAAGTGACAATTATGAAGATCTGGATAGGAAGGTGGATACCTTACAGAGAGATTTCGATGATTGGCGCCGGGGAGATAGTGATGATGATGCTCCGGAGAAGTAGAGGGCACTAGGTTTTCATCTTATCTATTTCATCTCATCCACCTTCTTTTTTTCTCTTTACATGTTGGGTATTTGGTGGTGTGAGTGGCTTGTATTGATATTCTGTACTGATTTGAGATTGGATTGATCTGTGATACTTGATTCGTGAGGTTGGATTTTATGGATATCTTTATTTGGATTGATATGATGGGTACTTTGCTAAAGTATGTTACATTCATATTTTGCATATGTTGATTTTGTCGATGAGAAACATTTAAAACTTGTTAAATACATGGAGTTCATTGTGAAATTGATCTTGATTATATGCTATGAGGAGTGCTTAGAAATCTATTTACCCATGTGAGAATTTAAGCCTTAAAAAATCATGCTACATCCATGCATGATAGATTATTTTTGTGAGAATCGTTCATATGACTGTATTCTATAACTTGGCATGGAGTCTTGTGTGAGACTTATGATTGATTAGTTATTAGGACATGATCTTAGGTCATTATTGTTTATTGAGTCATTTAGCCAAAATTTACCATCCCATATACTGTATAAATCATTGGAAGCCCTATTGAGCCTTAAAAAGTTTTTTCTTTAGCAAGCCTTGATAAAGAGCCTTTATTCATCAATTACTTGAGCCTCATTGAATACCATATTCATTAGTGGAGAGTTGAGGTGAATAAATGCTAGCTTGAATTTGAAGTAAAGGAAGAAAAATTTTAGTTGAGTGATATGAAGAAAAGAAGGAAAAAATATGGTTAAATCTTGTTTAGGGGTAGTGCCTAAAACTGGTACCCCAACTGCTTAGAAAGGTAGTGCCCGAAATTGGTACCCTTGTACCTTGAAGAAAGAAAAAATAAAGATGTTGATGCCAACGTGGAGAAGGAAAAAAGATGAATCGCAAGGATCATGAGAAAAAGATGGAGAAAGGGAAGCTATTTGATGAAAAGCAAAACTCTAAGGTAATTTTCTACTACTGAATTAGTCATTTTATCTATATTTTCCTACATTTACTAAAGAGCCAACATTACAAGCCAAAAGCAAGTCCTTCGTGATCCTAGTAACGAAGTGATTAGAAGTTGATTTTTTAGACCCTTGTCAAGCTTATGGTTATGCGGAAATATTAATTGAATATGAGCGTATATATTAACCCATAAGTGTATATCTTTTACACTTGAGAGCGAGAGTAAACACTTATCTTGTGAGCTAGATGACTTAGTACTTCGAAGCGTATTATAATTGAGTGATGTTTTGCATGAATGAAATGTATGATGCTAGTGGTACTTGTTTTAAATTGATAGAATTGTATGTGTAGGTATGTATTGTACTTGACGTTATGGCCTTGTGAAATTTACACTTACTCTTTTGGTTTTGATTTCGTTGCCTCAGGACGAGCAACATGTAAGTTTAGGGGTTGCAGAGACTGTAAATTCATGTAATTTGAGCTCTGATTCTTGTGATAATGGTGTATGATTTGATCCTAAAAGGAGATAAATCGAGACATGTAGTGGAAAGTCACGAATCAGGTGCGTTTGAGGCCGTTTGAGTGGATTCTCGAAGGAAAATAAGACAGAAGTGATTGAAACCAGAAAAGGGGTGTTTTAGGCACCCGGTTCGACCAAATAGGAGGTGGTTCGACAGCACCCATGGTCAAACCAGGCACCTGGAGGCTGTTTTAGAGTGGTTCGACCACGACGTTGTGGTTCGACCAGGCATGGTGGTCGAACCGTGGTAGAACCAAAAGCCTGAAGATTCGCAAAACGCGGTTTGACCACGAAGCTTCTAGTTCGATCGGCGATTCGGGTCGAACCAGACACCTGCCAATACATTACAGGCCGGTTCGACCAGGCCAAGAGTGGTATGACCAATAGCCATGGTTGAACCAATGTGCGAGAAGATTCCGGATCCGTATTTTTACACCTTCTGTACGTGTTTTTGCTCAAAAAGGTCATCCAAGGTCCATAAGGAAAGCTTACAAGTATAAAAGTAAGACCCTACGCAGCTGAGAATTGAGGTCATTCACCACTTTCATTCTACACAACATTCGAAACCCTACCATCATCTACGGAGCTGTGGAGAGAGATTAGTCTGTCGAATCAAGTGAGAACCAAGTGAAGATTCAAGACGGAGAGAGACGCGACGACGCCCGCATCTAGGGTTTACTTTGCATCTTAATTTATCTTGTAATTTTCAAGACTATGGGTAAGATCTATCCAACTACCATGATTGTTCTCTGATCAATCATAGGCTAGAACCGCTTCGGTAGTTCTAGGATTTATGAAGGTTTTATGAGTTAATTGAACTTCCATGTGTATACTCCATACAACACTACTTGTGATTTATTTTATATAAGACTATGCCTTTTTAAGAGTTATTTTGTGCATCATTAATTATTATGTAGAGTTTGAATACATATCTTGATTATTAATTTAGTGCGTTCACTGCTGAGCAAGATTACATTTTATGATTATAAGTGAGGGGACTCCAAAGTTTCATTAGAACTATCTTATATAAATACTTGTTGATTGAATCTTATTCGGGTTAATAAGTAGGATAAAGAGAATAACTTCATAGTACCTATAAAGGGAGATCATATCTGGTTAGAGTACTTAGTGCACGAGAAATAATTGATACTGATAGTACCTAGAAAGGGGGTGAATTATATCTCTTGCTCTAAGGATATTCACATGTGTCACACGCTTATTTACTTGTATATATAGAGTATAGTTGCATGATTTAGTGATGTGTCCATACTCCATAAGGCAGAGTCGGACATTGATACACGGATGAGAAGTTATTAAGTAAAACTAGATGACCCGAAGAACTACCTATCTTCTCACTTATTCACTTTCGTTTAATCTCTACTGCTTGTTATTTAATTGATATTTTAATTATTTGTTTATTGGTTACTTAATCACCATGGTTACTTAATCACCACAACTATATTGCCATATTAGTTTTAATAAGTTAGATTATAATTAAATTGATAATAATACGTCATTTGGGTTCGATAATCACTTGGTCGCTTATCAAAGCTACAATAGCATCCTTAACACTTGAGGATTAATATTGTGTGTTGAGAAAACGCTCATCAGATATCAAATTAAAAAATTAATTATAAAAAGAAATTAATAAGTTATTTTATGTGTATATATAACGTGATAATATTTCTAACGGAAAATTTTCATACATAAACGTAATTTTTAGTTTACGTCTCCAACTTGATTTTATAAATGTTTCAATTTAAAATTTAAATTTAGTTTCTTTTTTCAAATTAGGACTCAAATTTTAAATTTTATATTACTTAATACAAATTTTATTTTCTCATTCAAAGTCATACAAGATAATTTAAAATTTTTTATAACACATCCATAAATTAAATAGGACATTAAATCAAATAATTCCTGGATTAAATTTCACACTTCCCATTTTCGTCCATCGCACGTTAAACTACACTTACAAAAAAGGAATATCATATCAATTCTTAACCTTAAAATTATATTTAATTACAAATTTATACACTCTCACCTAACACACATAATATACCTTATAATTTATTTATTAGAGAAAAAAGCAAATATACCCATATTTTTTGCACTCAATTTTTTTGCTAACTATAGAGATGTCAATTTTATCTATCTAGTCGGGTTACCCATGGATATCTAGGGTGATGACACGGGTAGGATAGACTTTATCAGGTAATGGGTCGGGCAATACCCAAATCCAAAAAAAATATATGCTGGTAACGTTAGGGTACAAATTTTCCTTTTATACCCGTTTACCTGATATTTTATATACTATATATATTATGAATTTTTAGTTATATAATATAATCATATTTAAATTATTTTATTTTTAATTAATTTATTTATATTCAAGTAATATATTTATTTAAATTTAAATTATAATATTATACAATTCTAATTATGTATGCAAATATTCATACTTTCATAATATATATATATATATATATATTTATATTATTTAATTTCTAATTTATATTCTTACCTAAAAAAATTTGATGTGGGTACCCGTTTATCTGCGAATTACCCGCGTACTCGACGGATATATCTTTACCCTACTCGATGTTCAATTTTAGGGTAATAAGATAAGATAAGAGTAGGGTATTAGATAGTATGTGATTTTACCCTACCCGTACCCTACCCTACCGTTTACATCCATAGCTAATCATTGAATAAGTTGTGATCCTTTTTATCCAAAATAAAGTGTTGAGACATATATATCCTTTGAAAAAAAACCATTCAACATCCATCGTCCATGTGTCAGCAATTGTTGGTCCTCCACTAACAACCTGACCGACATTAGTCGGTTCGGGTGTTGGTCCCCACCGACAAGCTGACAGACATCAATCGATCCCCACCGACATACGTTGGTCTGAATGTCGATGATTGTCAGTCTTCCACTGACGAGACGATCGATATTAATCGGTCCTCCACTGGCATGCATCGGTCGGTCCAAGTGTTGGTGGCTGTCGGTCTCCATCGATGAGCAGACTGACATCAATCGATCCCTTACCAACATGTGTCGGTAGATGTCGGTACCCCACCAACATACGTCGGTCAGTACGATTGTCAGTGGCTATCATTCTCCCATCGACGAGTCGAATGACATAAATCGGTCCCACCAACATGCGTCGGTCCAGGTGTTGGTGACTGTAAGTCCAGGTGGTTACAATGTTGGGGGTCAATTTTAAAATTTAGAGGCAGGGTCATTTTAATTCATAAAATAAAAATTGGTTAAAATTGAACACTTCTTATTTCATAGTTGGTAAAGATTTTTGTCATTTCAAAAGTGGCAAAATTGTCTATTGCTACTGTTTATTACCTAAAAAGACTACATTATCCTACAAAAGTTAATCAAGTTTGTAAAAAAAAAAATCTTAAACTACGCATCTATAGTAACGGTTCAAGTAAATGTGGGAAAGATGGAGTATATTTTATTTTTATATATTAATATTTCATATTGTTTTATAATATATAGTGCATTTTGAAAAAAATTACGACAGGCCTTAATTTGAGAAAAAATAAAATTTAAGCCTTAAAATAAGGCTCTTCTAAAATAAAATACTCCCTCTGTCCACTTCTAAGGTATCAATTTCACTATCCTTGGCGTCCGCTTCAAAGATATCAATTTCCTCTATTTAGTAAAAAAGTACACAATATGACCTACCACTTCCCTCTAATACAACGACACACTTTATCTATAATAATAATACTCCTTAATCCACGTGGAAAAAGCAAATAAAGACCTTAGAATTGTCCACGTGCAAAAAGCAGATGGTTGCCTTAGAAGCGGACGGAGGGAATATAAAATTGAGACATATATGAAATTTTTTCTATTTTAATAAAAAGTGATTCCTAATCGAAGAACACTGATATCCGTCTAATTGAATTATTTCACGAACAATTTACTAGAATAATAAAAAGTGACAACTTTTTTATTAAAAAGTGACATGATAAAGAAAAAAGTGAGAACCATATTAAATTATTTTATGAACAATTTGTAATTTTTTTAAAAAATTGATATAAAGTGATACCTAATCAAGGTAAAGTGATAATATAACAAATGAACTATTTAATAAAAATGACTACTTGATCAATGAAAATTATAATAGGAGTATTAAATAAATAAAAATAATATCAAATTATAAAAATTTATTTTTTATAAATAAAAATACATATTATTTTTAATAATAATAAAGTAATTCATTTTAAAATCTTGTAAAATACATATTGTTAAAATTATTTAATAAATTAATAACAAGTAGCAATTATAATTAAATCCACAAAAATATGACCCTTGTTTTTATTAATTTCTTTTTTTTTTTACTTTTGATAAGAAGACAAAGTCTCTTATGAGACAGGTTATTTGTAAGACGGGTCGATCCATCACTAAAGTATGTTTATTGCATAAATAAAATATGTTTAATGGTTGTTAAAGTATGCCTCACAAAAGAGTCTCTCTAATAAAGGAAAAGACTTGTATGAAACCGTCTCACGGATCTCATTTCGTGAGACGGGTCAAATATTATCCAACAAAACACTCGCTGATCCATAAGCAACTTAACACCTTGATTTTCGATTAAATACACGTTAGCCTATATCAACCTACTTAATTCTCTTTATTTTTACCGTTTTATTTATTTTATTGTTTTAAGAAATTGAATTATACTTTATTTTGTTTAATTTTATTTTATAATTTCTTGAACATATTATTTACTACATTTATATTATTATTCCTAAATAAAATTAGAGAATATTTCAATACAATTAATGTAAATAGTGTGAAAATAATATATAATTGAAAAAAAAATTTGGATGATAACATCATTTTTATATATTAGTCACTGCTTTTATTTATTATATTAATAGTTAATGAAATATTCATTTAAATAATTATTATATCTTAAATGGGAGTCCTGCTGGGATGTAGAGGCGGGTTACTCAGCATCCATAGTATGGAAGGACGTGTCGAGGGCAAGAGATAGAATGAGAGCACGACTAGAGGGGGACTTGCTCGACACCCTCGCTGAATGTTCGGTAATGGGCCGGTTGTTGACGGGCAGACTCTACTCCAGAGCAGCTGAAGTTGGCCAAATAAGGTATGTTTACAAGAAGTTGTGGTGTACGTGGGTTCCGAGGAAGCACGCTTTCCGTATGTGGTTAGCCGTGAGGAATCAGCTAAACACTATGGATAGGTGGAGAAGAGTAGAGGGTCTGCTAGAGTGTGTTATGCGTGGGCAGATCGGAAACGAGATCATCTTTTCTTTCGTTGTCCGTTTGCGAAAGAAGTATGGGACCGTGTGAGGAGGGAAGTGGGCTGGAATAGAATGGTGTCGTCAGTGTTGGCAGGTATAAAATGGATACATAAGGACCGTAGAGTCCCTGTATGAGAAAAGGCGCGACGAGTGTTGGCACTTTATGGTTGCATGTACTGCATATGGGTAGCTCGTTACAAAGCATTGTTGAAAGGGGATAGGCCAACCGTGGACGGAGTAGTCAACACTATTCTTATGCACATAGCTAGGTTTCTTCATTTTCTAGCATTAGAGTAGGTTTAAAATTGTGTTTTCTTGTGAGTTGTAAGGTGGACGAGGGCATTGGCCCTTTTTGGATATTCTGAATAAAATTAACAATTATTCAAAAAAAAAAAAAAACTGCAAACATCATCAACTGGAATCAATATTTCCTAGTATACATCATCAATTAAATTTTCATAAAGTAAACAATTAAGCAGTTATGACTTTTGAGCATACAATAGAAATTAGAAGGAAAAAATGAATTTTATCATCAGTCAT
Source organism: Pogostemon cablin (assembly GCA_023678885.1). Lineage (NCBI taxonomy): Eukaryota > Viridiplantae > Streptophyta > Magnoliopsida > Lamiales > Lamiaceae > Pogostemon > Pogostemon cablin. Next base: position 7,023,586 of record CM043008.1, on the reverse strand, counting down.
TCCTCCTATATATGTCCTAAGATGTTTATACCAACCACCTTATTGTGTCGTGAAGAAATTTATGATCAGTCATTCCTCCTATATAAGCATTTCAACACCCTACAAAGGGAAAATTATTTAAACAGAAGAGCAAATACCTGTCGTCGATATTGGGAGGACAATTATGGAAAGCTCGTGTATTGGGTGGAGGCAATGGAAGAGAATCAGGACGATATGAAACGCATTTCATGGTAATTGGTACTTAAATTAGAAGCACTACTCTTTGCATGACGTTAACAAAGTAAATTTTTATAAATAGATGCTTTATATATAACTCTAAATAAATAGTAAGTTCTTTCAATTCATGGGATAACCTTACATCACCACATGTAACAAGTTTTCAGTTTTTTCACAAGATGAACACTAATCATCCGAGTCCAACGCCGGTGAATGCCGTGCCACAAATGATTCAATGAGTGGGTTTACAAGATGGGGTGCCTCATCCTTCATTCAAACACAATTCTGGATATTAAAATACAATACCATGCAACACACCTTAAAAATTGTTAAAATAAGAGAGTTTACCACTGATTGCACTCATGCGTACTTTTTTTTTCTTTTCTTCTTTCTAAATCCATTAATAAAAAATAAGGGATCATATGGAATACAACTAAAAAGAAGTGGATTATAATATATGTAACTAATAAAACATTAAGAGAATATTTATTCTTATACCTTATTTAACATATTTATCAGCTTTATTAAACTACATATTAACTTTTATGAATCAAGAACACTCTTATACGTAATTTTCATAATAAGAATAAACTCTCTAAAAACACCACAAATAAAATATTTACACAAATCAACATAAATATTCGCAGAGTTCAGTGACAAACACTTCTATAAGATAACAAACAAAATTTACCATCGTTAGGAGATGAATATTACATATACTGACATAATCTTTTGTAAGAAGATATCTATGTGAGACGGGTCCGTGGGCGGAGCTAGACAATTCTTTTAAAGGGGGCTAAAAATAAAAACATGTTGCTCATAATTTATATTCGAGCATTAAATAATATAATATAATATAATATAAAAGCACAACTTCCTGTAAGAATTTTGAGATTTTTTATACAATAATCAATGTCTAAAACAGTAGACAACGTTTTTCATTGAATAAATAAGATGATTAAAGTCATTGGTAAAAGCGAAAGCTATTTCTTCGTCAACAAAAAATATCAAATTATTTTCATGAATAATTATTAGAAGTTTTGGGGAGGAAAAATCATTTTTAGAGAATAAACATTAATAATTAAAATACTATGTACTTTTTCAGGTGTTTCACCTTGACTTTCACTTTTACCGTAGATATGAAGTTTAAGGAATATTGTTTCTTACCAACTTTATTAACGTTTGAGGATAACGAGATCTGATTTAGTAACAAATAAATGTAAAGTAAGTTATGTGTATTAAGTGAGAATAATATTTTTTAAAATACAATGTATTGAGAGTTTTTTTTTTCTTTTTCTTTTTAACAAAGTTATAAAGTGTAATTGGACAAATAAATAAAAAATGATAAAGAATATTAAGAATGAGGGAATATATACTAGGGGATTTTCAAAGGTTTGGAGGGCTACCCTCAAATTGATACATGAGGGTATATCACTAGACGAGTTAATCCATTATTAAAGTATAATTATTATATAAGTAAAATACTACCTCCATCCATCGATAAGGTAATCGTTTGCTTTTTGCACGTACACTAAGGAGTATTATTATTTATATAAAGTGGAAAGTTGAATTAGTAGTGAGTAGTGGCCATTTGTGGGCCCTTTTACTAAAAAGGAATATGGATATATTTAAAGTAGACGACCAAAATGGTAAAATTGAATACCTTATCAGCTGACGGAGGGAGTATGATATTGGGTAGTTTAAGTATAATTTCAGGATGTTATATTCATTAAAGTATTCACTAAAGCAAAATTATCTATTAAATAAAAAATCACTAAGTATGATTATTGGTTATTGAATCATACTATCACCCTATAATTATATTTCAATACATCATTCATCAAACTTTAGTAAATCATACTTTATTTACCCAATAATCATACTTATTTATATTTTAATCATACTTTAATAATAAATCAACTCGCCTCACGACTCGTCTCATAACTACTCTTCTCAAAAAAGAGTGCCCCACTCGTATATATGTTCTCACTACTGAGACACTTAGGGTGAGATGGTAAAAAAAAAACCATTCAAAACCAAAATATAGTGCATACGTTCAGCTCCAAACACTTGAACTGGTGATTTATCGATCGTTTCACATTAAAATAATTGTCATAAAAATATTTTTGGATGAATAAAGAGAATTTGGGATGCTAATGTATTAGGTCACGCCCTATAATATTTTAGTACATAACAAGAAATTTGTAAATCAGCCTGTCCAAAATGCTTTCAAAGTCAACTTTTTGGGTGATTCAGTAAAAGTATCAGTCACGGTAGACATGTTCAATTTGGCTCAAATTTGTCCTTTTTTCTTTTCCTTTTTTTTTTTTCAATAAATTAACTTAACAAGCAACTTAAAAATTCTTTACTAAATACATAGGAGTAACTGAACCTAGTTAGAACACTTACTGCAGAAATCAAGATATTGACTACTTTGATCAATGTGGATCATAAACACACATACACAAAGACGGGAGAGATGGAGAAACCTGAGGGCAGTGGCCGACATAGGGTAGCACAACAAAATCTTCCACACAAGAAAATTCTGCAAAGGCTCTTCCCTGATCAATAGGTTCCCATGGATCCTTGTCACCCCAAGCCACCAACACTGGACACTACAAAAACAGAACAAAGCATACAAATGGTTTATGCTGCTTGAAGAAAGAAAGCTCGAACGAACACTCATGGAAAGTAAACAGTTGGACCTGTCGATTGCAATAGTTAAATTTATTTTAACTAACGAATATTGGGCAAGACCTTTTTACGGTGAGACTAGTAATGATTTCAATAATGATACTCTTAAAAGAGATGCTTTTTAATAAGTTTGTCTTATTTAACTGACTTGAGGTTTGATGGTGTTTTTAAATCAAGAGAGAGTTTCCTGTGAACCTCCTTATTTAAAAATTGTAAAACAATTTTACCCTAATAATAAATATTAAACCCTAAGGGTATAATTGGACATAAACCACCAGGTTCACATAATTAATTATGTGAACCCGATTCACACATGTATTTGCCCTAAAACAAACTATAAGATTATGCTTATATAAAAGAAAAAGATTTTACCACCTAAAGTATGCAATGATTATACATCCTAATTCCTAAAGTATGCAATGAAAGTCAATTTTTACTTGGTATTTGTAGAGTGGTACGTGGAAAACATGCCGTAGGAATTGTTTTTTGTGTTTCACAAAAGTAAGGGGTACACTATTGTGCAAAAGAGATTTAGTCTGAACAAGGTAACCTGCAAAAGTACCAAAATCTATACCATGTATATACAAATATATTTCTCACACACCCCTCATGTTGGAGCATAGATGTTAATCATACCTTACTTGTTACAAAGATAATCAACCATAAACCCATTAAGCGCCTATGTGAAGAAATGTCATAATTGATCTTCAGTCCACATGTAAACTGTTGTAATCAGTTCACTCGTATTTTTCTCACGAACAAAGTGAATCAATTTCAATGTTTTTTGGTTTGTACATGAAAGACCGGACTAGAAGTAATGTGAAGCACAGCTGGATTATCTCACCACAATTTTTCGGTATTGAAACCTTAAACACCACTTCATTCAGGAACTCATGTCCCACAAATACAACCATAGCACTATACTCATATTCTACACATGGGAGTGAAACAGTATTCTGCTTTTGAAATGCCAAAAAATCAAGTTTTACACAACAGAAAATGCAATATCCAGAAGTAAATCTCCAATCTTAAATTGACCCTGTCCAATCATCATTGGAGAACATGATCGATCTTATCATGACCATGATCTCTATGCACAATTCCACACTAGATAATCCCTTCACATAACACAACATCTGGTGTATTGAGTACACTTAGTGACTACACTTACGAGATATGCAATATCAAGATGTTTCACCCTGTGATAATTCAAATTTCCAACCTTCTACACCTTCCAGGATCATCAAATAACATGCCGGCTCCTAAATATAAATTGGGATCCATAGTTGAGCTACACGGTTTATGTTAGGCAAATAATCTAGGGAGCTCTAACTTCACCTAAAACCATTGAAGGGGAAGGGTTGACACCCACTTATATGCCCTTCCACACTAGCGTGTGGAACCAATGTGGGATATCGTAACAATCCATCCCCCTTCGAACCGGACGTCCGCGGACGGCACACTCCGGGTGGTAACCCGTACCTAGGCCCACAACTCCGGGTGGCAACCCCCTTGGGCCCACATCCGGGGTGGCAACCTCTGGGCCCACACATCGGGTAGCCCCTTCCCGTGGCCCGTCCTGATCTGGCAGGTCGGACCAAATTGTTAGGCACATAAGCTAGGGAGCCCTAACTTCACCCAAAATTATGGCTGAAGGTGAAGGGTTGACCCCCACTTATATGCTCTTCCACACTATCGTGTGGAACCAATGTGGGATATCGTAACACGTACTCTTCAGTTTGGGAAGGTGCAGCTCAAGAATGGTGTGAACAAGAATGCCTCGTTGGCTAAAAAGAATATTTTATTCAAATAAGCTCAGACATCTTGAACGCAACTGTCCACAGCTCCATAATAAAAAGTCTTCATCATCTGCTAATGTAGTCGATGGTCATGGTGGTATGCCCTCTGGGCACTCTAGTGACTTTGTCACTATTTTTGTTGTTGTTTATGCAAAGTTGTTCCAGTATCAGCCTCACACCAGTCCAACTGCCACTATTGTTGAGTCAAGTAACCCCAATACATGTCTTGTTTCTTTCATCATCCTCCAAGTGGGTCATTGAATCTGGTGCTACAGTTTGTATGGTAAATAATTTAAATTTGTTCTCTGTCTATGACTCACAAACTGCATTTCCTGTTACTTTAGCTGATGGTTCCCATTCTTATGTTACTTGATGGGAACTTTTAATTGCGTGTTTTAGGATCTTACACAAAGAAGATTATGGTAAGGGACATGAGTTTGGTTGCCTCTATATCCTTGATAAATAGTATCTTAGATCAGTAGCATGTACTGGAACCATTACTCCCATGGAAGCACATTGTCGATTGGCCACCCCCTCACTCCCTTTATTGAAGATATTGTGTCCACAGTTTTCTAAGTTGTTATCTTTAGAGTGTGAGTCATGAATTCTAGCTAAACATCGTTGTCTTAATTTGAGTGCGTGTGTCAGTAAATGAGCTAGTGGCCACCCCCTCACTCCTTTCGAGTTAGTTCTGATGTTTGGGGTCCACATCCTTTACATAGAAACAAATTTTTTGTTATTTGGTGACTTATGTGGGTGATTATTCTCTTATAACTTGGCTGTACTTGGTGAAAAATCGTTTTAAGTTATTCATACGCTTTTCTGCCTTTTGTGTTGAGATTAAAACCCAATTTGGTGTTCCTGGGATAACTTTGAGAAGTGCTGATGCTAAAGAATACTTAACCAAGAATTCGCTAGTATATGACGCACTATGGAATTCTTCATCAAACATCCTCTGTTGACATGCTATCTCGAAATGGTGTGGCTGGAAGGAAAATTAGGCATCTTCTTGAAACTGCTAGAGCCTTGATATTTGCCATTCATGTTCTGAAATGCTTTTGGGCTAATGCTATCCCTACTTCTTTGTTTTATTATGAAATGCACACCCTCTTCCTTTCCTCATGGAGAGACACCCTCAGGTTTTGTTTACATCTCAATTGCGGTTTCTTATTGAGCCAAAAATATTTCATGTCAATAAATTAGGTGCGAAATCTATGATGTGCATTTTCTTGGGTTGTTCTAGGGTACAAAGGGGTATCGGTGTAGTCTCAACAAGTATCTTGTAATTCTGATGTTGTCATTTCTGACATAAAACGTCTCATGCTACTCCTCTCACTGAAGAGAAAGATACAAACTTTATCATATGTACTGTTCCTCTTCAGAGGTTTCTCCATTTGCTTCGTATATACCTCCTATCATGCAAACATACTCTAGGCATTCACAATCTTTTGCTCCTATCGATCTGATTTTGAATGGTAAGCTTCATGACTTGATGAGCCAATATCTTGGTCAATAGATTTTTGCACAAATAATGATCTTTCCATTGCCCTTCGAAATGCTAAGCATTCATGCACTTATCCCTCCCATTTTTTCATTTGTTTCATATAATCATTTGTCCAAATTTTCCCAATCTTTTGTTACATCTTTTGATACTGTTCCAAAAATTGTATGTAAAGCCTTGGCTCACTCTCCATAATTGAGGAACTGCCTTCATTGGACGGTACTGGCACTTAGGATTTAGTGGATCTTCCTGCAGGTAAACACCCAATTGGTTGTAAATGGGTGTGTTTACAATTTAAGTTAATTAAGGTGGATGCTTTGTTACCCAATTGAAAGCTCCTGTTGTTGCTATACGATATTCTCAAATTTACTCGGCTCCGTCCGTCCAAAGAGTGCATTTTACTTTTTGCACTTAGATTAAGGAGTGTTATTATTTAATGTTTAGTGGGTAGTTGTATTAGTGGGAGTGTGGACCCCATATTTTAATTGTATTAGTGAGTGTGTGTGGGACACACGTGTATAAAAAAGGAAAGAGGACCCTTTGAGTGGGCGCCCAAAATGGAAAAATAGACCCTTTGGGTGGGATGGAGGGAGTACAGTGTAGTTTACTCTTAACACCTTTCTCCTATTGCCAAGCTAATGCTTAGTATGATCAGCTCTTGATTTCTTTCGCATCTACTAATTGTTGGCCTTTATGCCAGTTAGACAAGAAGAATACCTTTCTCCATAGTACTCTTGTTGATACCATTTATATGGAGTAACCCAGTTAGACAAGAAGAATACCTTTCTCCATAACCCGACTTTGTTGCACAGGGATGAGGCATAAGGTATGTTATCTTAGAAATCTTTGTATTGTTTAAAACAAAGTCTTTGTGCAATGTTTGACGTATTTACTCTTCAAAAGGGATTGCATCACTGAAAGCTTTCCTTTCTACTAAGTTAAGTACAAAGGATTTGGGGGTGCTTAGATGTTTCTTGGTGTTGAAGTGAGTAGCAGTGAAGAGGAAATTTTCTACTCAAAAGAAAATGTGTGATTGATTTACTTAACAAAGCTGGTAAGTTGGGAACTAAACTGTTACGATATCCCACATCGATTCCACACGCTAGTGTGAAAGGACATATAAGTGGGGGTCAACCCTCACCTTCACCCAAACTTTATGCCTAACAATTTGGTCTGACCTACTGATCCGGACGGCCCACAGGATAGGGATACTCGATGTGTGGGTCCAGAGGTTGCCACCCCGGATGTGGGTCCAAGGGGGGTTGCCACCCGGAGTTGTGGGCCTAGGAAGGAGTGTGCTGTCCTTGGACATCCGGTTCGAAGGGGGATAGACTGTTACGATATACCACATCGCTTCCACACGCTAGTGTGGAAGGGCATACAAGTGTGGGTCAACCCTTCATCTTCAGCCATGGTTTTGGGTGAAGTTAGGGCTCCCTAACTTTATACCTAACAGTACGACTAAAATGAACACTAGTGTTGCAAAGGGGCCAATAAAATGACGCTCTGTATGAAGGAGTCAACTGAAAGACTCTTCCAACGAAAAAATCTGAGTATCAAAGAGAACCTGAGTTTTGTTTGCCTCAAATTCAGAGAAATCTGTCAAGAAACTCCTAATGACTATTTTCCCCTATGAGACTTTGTACTTTGATATCAGTGCTGAACAGAACCAACTCAACTCTTCATGAGTTTTGTTGGATGCAATGAAGTAATCAATCTGTGTTCTGTCTCCATTCTCTGGCCTGTAGAATTCTTGACACATAAAAAATATGGATACATTCCATTTGCTTGAATAAAGAAACTCCAGGTACATAATAAGAGATTTGACAATGTTACAATGAGTAATCATCTTGATTGCCTCACTGTCAACAAAGTAACGGATCTGTTTTTATTGGAGCCAAGTCTTCTTTTTTCATCAAATGATGGATCATTACTCGAATGATAATCTATCAAACACTTAATAAAAAGAAGACAATAGTTTGACGCAGATCTCGATAATTAGAGCTCAGAGCTTGTGATCCATGACATTTGACATCACTGACACAACATCAATAGATTGAGCCTCTCTAGACATAATGAAAAGCAGCGAGTGCTCAGTGACTTTTGAAATCACTGACATAAAATTAAGATTGACCCTCTCTAGCATAATGAAAAACAGCAAATGAAAAAATTATTTAAAAAAAAAAGTTCTGGCCCAATTTTTGGCTCACATGCAAGGATTTCTGTCGGAGGTTCACTGAAGAATCTGGCAGCGCTGGCTAAGGGCTGGCGTTGACTGGTGATGCTCTGAACAGAAATGGGTGGCTCCACCTTTTGTGTGGGTATAAACCCTTTTTTTTATCTGAAAATTGAATCCCTAGTTTTTTTGGATGTGAATATTAAAAAATTTCAAAAATCCAAACCTAAGCTCCTAATACCATGTATTGTAGTGCGTGGAAAACATGTTGTAGGAATTGTTTTTTGTATTTCACTAAAGAATAAATAAGGGGTACACTATTTATACTCAAGAGATTAGGCTATAGAAGGTAAGCCATTAAAGAGCCAATATCTATACAAAGTATATACATATATATTTCCAACATAATTATTAGTTCGCTGAATTCGAAGAACTTACAAACTCATTAAAAAAAAATTCAAATTGCAGGTTGAGAATTCGTCCAACATAAACATAACTTCCTTGATTGAACATATAATTACATACCATGAACTATCAAAATCTAATTTTATAATGTACTTACACAATTAAATATTACTCCCTCCGTCCCACAATTTCGTTCACGTTTCTAAATTTGTCCGTCCTACAATTTTGTTCACAACCTAAAAATGGCAAACATCACTTTATCCAACAACCTCAAAAGTTACTTTAATTTCAAATTTGCCACTCTTTTTTCACACACATATCATTACTTTATACTTTTTTATTACTTAAAAATACTACTATATCATCTAAAGTCAACAAATTTGGTCAAAAATAACACTTTTCTTAAAAAACGTGGTACAGTAAACGTGAACGTAATTGTGGGACGGAGGGAGTATAATTTCTTTCTTTAACTATGAAAGTGAAAATATAGTCAAAATGTAATTGAAAATATATATTCAAAATGAGTAAGACCACAACTTTGAAATCTCTGTCATTGATGTTCACTAAGAGATATAACTATGAGAAAGGTAATTAGAGGGTATAACTCTTCATCCTTATTAATAGTAAGAGTGTTGTTATTGGCACACCCCCTTTTATTAAATACAACTCATTTATTAAATACACATCCCTTTTTAATTTTTAAATTTTAATTTTATTATATACACACCCCTTAAAATCTCAAAATTAACCCTTTAATTTCAAAATTATACACCACCAAAATTCACAATTCAATTTTACTAAAAATCACGTCAAATCACGCCAAGATTATACACCAAATAAAATCACCCAACTGAATATCCATTAATCTATATAAAAAAAACATAAACGTAATGCTTTTAATAATGAAAGAAGATTTTAGTTTATATTAACATCCAATATCCTTCGTGTTTTTCTCTCTCTTTTTTTTTATCGTTGTCTCATTTATTATTATTATTTAGTTCTTTAATTTTAATTATATTAACTAATTAAATTTAAATAATTTTTTAATTAATCTGACATTACATTTTTATTTAAAATTTACCATTAATTTAACTCATTATTTAATTAAATATATTTTTTGAAATACTACTAGTTAAGTTGAAGAGAAACTAATGAGATGAATATTCAATTTTTTAAAATAAAAATAATAAATGATCAAGAAAAAGTGAAATCGAACAATTAAATTATTTTACAAACAATTATAAAATAAATACAAAACTTAATATTTTAATAAAAAATTATACCTAATAAATAAAAAATCAATTGATTTTTTTAATAAATAATTCGTAAAATAAATATAATACTTTAAACAAAAAGTTATTACTAAAAAAATTGATAACTTTTTCAAAAAATAAAATACATACTCAGGTTAATGATGGACTGCTTTCATTTTATGAGAGAAATAAATTATTACAAGTTTGTAATAAATTACATCTTGGGTTAGTGACGGCTTTGTGTATATTTAATGTATATAAAGAGTATTTTCGATTTTTTTATAACATAAGAATGTAGTGTGAAGAATGTAGTGTGTATAAAATAGAAGGAGGTGTGTATTTAAAATATTTCATAAAATATATAGGGTGTGTATTCAATAAAATTAAGGGTAATTTAAACTTTTAAAAAATATTAATTTTATTATTATAATAATTGGATGTGTATTTAATGGGAGAAGGTGTGCAAATAAGATTAGCCTAATAGTAAAAGGATAAAATATGAAATGAAGAAAAAGAAAAGTTTATCAACCAAGCCCGAGCTAATAGTTCAGATGTATAATAGATATGATGAAGTGTGTGAATATGAGGTTAGTGTCATGGTTATGAACTATAAAAGCTAGGGCTGGGGAAAAATACCGAAATATTGGTATACCGCACTTACCATATTGAAAAATAACAAACTTACCGAAATTTTAGGTATATCGAAATTTTTGGTAAGGTATAATACCGTATTGAATTTTTGGTACGGTAAAGGTATGCAAAATTTTAAAACCGCGGTATTTTGGTATATACCGAAATACCGTAAATTATTTTAGTAAGATATATATACTTAAAAGAAATTCTAATATATTAAAATTATCGACCCATCATCGAATTTAGTGTAATTTTGGAGAACATTCGCGTAAGTACTATAGGGTTTATTATTTTAAATTTAGAGTATAATTGTAATTATTTTTATTTTAATTTTAATCTAAGAGTGTGTATTAATTATTAATTAATTTAGAACTTAATCGTTATCAGGTACACCAATCACTCCCTAGGACCAAACTCTTACCTTTATTATGTTTTATTATTGTTTTTAAATTTGAATGTTTCAATGCTTACATTTGCTTTTTGCACGTTGATTAATGAGTATAGTATTTTAGTAATAGATGGGAGTAGTTGGTAGTGGGTAAGTGTATTAGTATTGGATGTGGTCCAATAGTGATATATTAATTGTTTTAGGTGGGTACCATATACCAAAAAGGGAAACATAAAGATTGAAATGGTACGCCCAAAATAGAAATATGTAAAGATTGAAATGGAACGGAGAGAGTACTTAAATATCAGTAAGCAAAAGGTATACCACTGCTCATACAGAAGTTTCGGTATACCGAACTATGGTATACCGAAACTTTCGGTATGGTATAGGTATAACTTTTCTAATATCGATATTTAGGTATGGTATACGGTATAGCTCAAAAATTTTGGTATACCATACAGCCCACACCTAAATTAGCCCAAAAAAAAAAAAGAAGTTCATCACGTGTATTCTTCCTGGTGGGTTATTTCTTAAAGCCCATATTCCACCCCATTCTTTCAACCAACCATAAGTAAAAAGGAAAAGGAGCAGAAATTTGAATCTCTTACTCCCCAAGAATCATGTTGATATCTTCATTATCCATTAAGAAAATACCTTTTCCTCATATCAACTCCCTCAAATAAGGGAGGTTTGTTAAACCCTACAGAGGATATCTTCCTGAAATCGGTTCAGCCATATACGTATAAGTCTCATTCTGTAGTTTTCATTCTCACTCCACACACACACGATACACTTTCATACGGCTGCAAACAATGAGAGGTAACGCACAGTTTACTTCTTCTTTTCTCTTCTTTTTCTTTTCATTTCCTTTTTCTTTCAGCGTTCTTTTCCTCCTTCCTGCGTTCATCGTGGGAACCAATACTGAATTCTTTTTTTTTCTTTTCTATTTCTAATCATAACCCTAATGTTTTCAATCTGCAACCCTTACGTAAAAAATTCTGCAAATTAATTTACGATAGTAGTATTGTGATGGTAACGATCAGTTGTATACGGGTGACTCGGAGTGTGACGTTTAGTATACACGTTTAAGATTCACAAGTGTTTAAGGTGGGGAATTTCTCATCTTATGTATGTTGAATTCTTTCATATGTGATAGTTGAAATAAATTGGTAATTGTTATCACACTGTGTTTGTACTTGCACATTATGAAATCATATATAGCATGGGTATGGGCTGTAATAGTGTCATACTATAGCATGGGTATGGGCCGTAATGGTGCCTTACTAACGAATCGCGATATCGTAACATTATACGAATAATGGGCCGAAAGGTGCCTTATTGACACGACATGATTGTATTGTAAGTGAAATTTAATTCTCGCACATGGATTATTTGACTTATGTAAGCATGATTAAGTCTTTACTGAGCTTGTGGTTGCTCACCTCGATAATTATCTTATCTCAGGTTGAGCGTGGCGAAAGCGTACGAGCGGGGCGCGTAGGCAAGGAGACTAAATAAAACGTTTTAATAAAACTGCAGCTTGCTATGCGCTGCGTGCTTTCATATTTTAATTTGAAAATTGTGTTAAATTGAATGATTATGTTTGATGGTTGGGAAAATTGCTATTTGAATTATGATGTTTTGTGGTTGGAGCAGTCGTTGTTGTTATTATTCGGGGTAACCGTAAACATATGTTTTGTACTTAATCAATTTCGTGAGTTCTCTGCCAAAATAAAATGGTCAACGCTTGAAAATATTACATGTATACTTAGGTAGTTGTCAGAAGTGTGCATGCCGGGATGATGAGCTTAGTGGTATTATTTTGAGTACAACATGGTTTAATTGTAGTTATCAGAGATGGCAAAGTACCACTTTGCTACTAATTTGCATTTTTATTTTATTAGATAAGTCGTATGAAATGAAATATTTATATGACAGTGTGTTTTACATGGGTGATTAGTGGATTATTATTTTAATTACTTGTTGCAAAGTTTAGCTCTTTTCTTGATATTAAGCAGTAACTGCAGGTTTAGATTTATTTTTATAAAATTTGATAAGTCCTGTATGCTTGTCGGTTATGAATTTTTAAACTTATAGTCCTTTTCTTTAAAAGCTTCTACAGTAAATACTCTTCTTAAAATAAATTTGCAGAAACTTAAAGGACAAAATCCTTATTTAACTTTTTTTTTTACTTTGCATTATTTGTTTAAAGTTTTGATGAATCTTATATAACTTGCTCCTATTGTAATTTCTTTCTTCTTTGCATTAGCACTTGTTTATTTATTGGAAAAAAAGGTTGGTCATGCCCTATTTAGTGCATTACTTGAGAAAATATTATGTAAAATCTCTTTATTTAAAAAATGGGGTGTGACATGAACGCTACTATTAGTTATGCATTCCCCTCCCCCTTTTTTTAATGAAGTTTTCGAGATAAAAATTGGCCCTCCTTGTAAATTAGATAAATCCAATGATGGTGAATGTAATTGACATGTTAAGATATTAAATGAAAATGACTCGAGGACTTTTAAATGTACTTGGAAACACCACATATATATAATTAACCATTTCAAGTATTAGAGAGGATATCTATCAACAATAAGGTACTGACCTCCACTTGAGGCAGTAATTCCTCGGGTAGGGGCCCTTCCGAGTAGCAAATAAAATCAAGAAACACATCGGCAGCGCCAGGATCAAGTCCAGGCTCAAGAATTATCTGTACTAATTCATCTGTCACCTGGGATGTGTCGTAGTAACACTGTAATACAAATCACAAGATCAGTTGTTATACACTTAACTGTGGCATCACTGAGTAAATTTAATTCCAAATCAGATCTTGATGACAAAGGGAGGAAAAAGGAAAAGAAATGGAAACGAGTGAAAAACTCTGAAAGGTAAGGATACTACACTTGCACCATAAGAGTCACTAACCTGACAAAGAATATTCCTCACAGACTCCGGTGTTGCAATGCTTCTGAAAAACAATTGTCCAAGAGTAGTATTTCTGAAGAAAAGTATAAATATACAGAGAATTATTGAAAGACGTATTAAAGAAAATTTTATAAGCTTTTTAATATTGATCAACCTAAAACAATTCACCTAAGCAAACTTTGGAATGATTTGATTAGAGGCTTTGCATACCAGGGCTGCTTCTTTATGTGCAACATACGAAGGGATATATTCAAGAGAATAATTCCTTTGCAAATTAGAGGATCCATGACTGCTGCCTGGAGGCCTACAACTCCTGCATAGATATTTGTACCACATGATTATTTTCATCTTCACAAATGGAAATGAGAGAGAGAGAGAGAGAGAGAAACAAAGAACGAAAGAAAGAAAGAAAGAAAGAAAGAAAAGGTAAATATAAACATCTTTTGAATATTGTTCATAATGATTGTTTTCATCTTCACGGTTAGTATAAGAATAATTTGAAGATTGTGTGGTAGAGCAGGGGCTTTTCCTAGCACATAAATTGTGATTGATTCTCCATCTATGCAATAAAATAAGTCTTATGATGAGGCACGGCCAATATGTCAATCTTAATAGAATTCAAACTCATACCAGTGATTAAGCATGACAATAACTAAACTTATCCTAGTTATCCTGAGCAGACATACTTTTATTGTCATGTACTATTGTTCTTCAATAGCGATGTTGCAGAAGATGATCTCTTGATATAAGAAAGTATATGAAGCACATCAAAGTACGTCAAGATGAAATATTTCTGAATTCACAGTTAGTTTTCAGTTAATCTTCCCCTTCGCAAGTTCTGCAACAACACACGAGAAAGTTAGCAATCCATTTCAAAACATAGGTTAAGACCATGAAAGAACTCTTTCCAAAGCTTATATTCTCAAGTCAGTACACAATCCACACATTTAAGCTATTTAACATTACGAGCACAAACAATCACCCTTAAATTTCATGGCAGCAACTCTTCTAAATAACATGTAAATGATCTGATAACATTTTATATTGTCTAACTCTCCCATATAATGAAACCAGAGTGGTGTTGTAATTCAGAAAGAGAGAGAGGAAGAAAAAAAAATTGTGAAGTAGAAAGACAATACTACAAAAACAATGTTATTAAGAAGTCTGTAGCTGTGAAAGATGTCAAAAAGAGGATGTTTTCTCCAAAAGTTTAAGAATGGTTTCAAGTCCCTGTAAGACATTTTATAAATGAGAACAAGAGAAGAATTGCACCATAGTAGCTGAGGGAGAAAGAGCAACCATGGTAAATACATATGAAACATGGAAAGACTACAGTCCCTAAAGCAAAATCCAATATCAAGAGATGACTTCGCAAGACGAAGGTCCTGGTCTGCCATCTGTATACACATTAAACCATTTGCATGCTCGAGCAATGGGCTAGTGAGGC
Organism: Pogostemon cablin; assembly: GCA_023678885.1. NCBI lineage: Eukaryota > Viridiplantae > Streptophyta > Magnoliopsida > Lamiales > Lamiaceae > Pogostemon > Pogostemon cablin. The sequence goes on along the minus strand of CM043008.1, from coordinate 7,008,146 downwards.
TGTCCTGTATGTGTGTATATTAGCTGTTCATCTACACAAAAAGAGTAAAATCTCATCATCATCCTCCTAGAAACATCAGATGAAAGATAGCATCACCTCTCTTCTCTCAACGAGTACTTCAAGAAGTCTAGTTTTCAAGGGACGGTTTCACAACAGGAAGGAAAAAGATATCTTAGTTCCTGAATCCTTATCAACCCCAAGGCCAGGATGTACATGCTCCTTTATAATACTCCAAACTACAGTCAACTTAGCATCTGATCATTTTCTTAAATTTATGACTTTTTAAATGATCTCCCCAGGTATATACTGCATTAATAATAATAGTTAAAAAAATGAAATTACATACGTTATTGGGAATCCAAATGGTATCACCTGCCTTACTGATACACATTGACATATACGTTCCATTGAGACATTCCTTCTGCAAAAGAAGTCTAATGTCCCTAATGCTACCAAAACGATACAAAGAACGCTAAAAGACGCCTAAGAATTTAGTTCTACATCATGCCACCTAAAAAATCACCTCTTCAAATTAATATTACTGCAATTTTGGAGCTATGAGAAAGGAAATTGATGCATTCGAAAAATAGAACATTGGAGATTACAGATAAACCCAAGCGAAATAATCAAATTGGATGCAACATACTGTACAGTTGCCGCAGGTTCTCAAACAAGCATCAGTTATGTTAGCTTTTGAGGCGCACGAATCATGGGATTTATATTTTTTTGATGTGGTTGGATTAGTTGTTTTATTTATTTTCCTAGAACAGTAATACATTGATAGGTGACATTAACTTTGTTCAGTAAGAATTAATCAAATTAATACAATCACAATCTAATATCAAATGATAGCATTTGATTCGGACCCAAACACTGTATATATTTATATACTCCCTCTGTCCCACATTTGTTATTAATCTCTATTTTTGTCTATCCCACAAAAGTTTTCACCTTCCTAAGATAGTACAGAAGTCAAAACAACTAAATCTCTAGATACACTTTATTTACAAAAATATTACTCCTACCTAACACACCTAACATACATTGTCTTTCATATATAACCAAAAAATACGAAAATACCCCCCAAAAGTAACAATTTTCTTAATCCACGTGCAAAATAAAAGGGGTGAAAACATTTACGGGATGGAAGGAGTGCATTAACTTACAAGGGAATGAATTTATTGTTGAAAGAAACAATTATTCTTTTCATGAGCAATACAAAAGAGTGGATCTCCTTGTTCACTTGAAGAAAGAGATGTTACCTCCAATCGAATTGCAGACAAGGAAGACTTCATCCTTCACAATTTCCTTACAGAAATCATTTAGCTGGCAGGCCCATGTCTCAAACGTATAAAAGTAATTTAATTGAAGCTTATCCGGATCTGGTTTGTCAGAATAACCATATCCAATGAGATCAATTGCGTATACCCTGTGTGATTCTGCAAGAACTGGCAAATTCTTCCTCCAATGATCACTGTTAAGAAGAAAATGAGAGAGATTGTAAACATTCAAATGAAGTTATACTTGGATATTATTTTTCTAACCCATTTAGAGTAAGAAGTAGAAAGCATTTTCTCAAACTATTATAGAGTTAAGTGTCCACATCTAGAAGGCGCAAAACTTTAAGCTACTCAAATAATGGAGCATCAAGCAGATGGCCACATCATCGGAGAACCAAAACTATACGTTGAAGCGAAATTCTTACTTTCTCTTCTATGAATGGAAAATGAAGTGACAATGATGGTCTAAAACTGTCACGTTTTAATGTAAACATGGGATATAAAGCTTCCACTTCCCCTGCAATTGTCTTATGTCTTAATTGTTATGCTCTGAGCCCCATATTGTCTATGAGCATATATATGAAATATATATGCAAGTATACCCAGCTATACTTCGATAAACACCTAAAGTTATATAGTTGAGGAGAGTGAAATTAAAGCATTGTATACCTGTTTGCTCCGAAACCGTGAATCAAAACCATAGCAGGCCCACTGGTTCCAGAATATTGGTAACGAACAGAAAAACTTCTCCACTTCCATGTACTAAACAGAAATAGATACAAATGAACATCAGGAGTTGCTAAAATTTTCATCAAATTTAGCGGGTTACATAACATGTAGAGAGTATGATCCCTAAATAAACAAATGAACCAGTACATATACATATCATGAGTTTTTAATAATATGTCAGTTACACATTGTCCAAATATATAACATTTTTAATAATATGTCAGTTACACATTGTCCAAATATATAACATTCTCTCCAGAGAAGTAAAATTTTGAGAAGCCCCATAAAGCATTTCTAACCCCATTTCTTCATCCAAAACACTTTTAATGATGCACATTTTCAATATAGTTTGCACACACATTAATACTTGAAATTTCTTCTTCTACAACATCTAGCCAAAAATATGTACCCTCCAAAGCCTAAAAAGTCACCCAAACATAGCTAAAAGTTTGATAGAAAGTTATTCCCTTCTCTATATCTAAAGCATTTCAACCATAAATCCATATCAGTTCGTCCCTGCATGTGACTCCGATACAATAAAAAATAAATAAAAACAAAAAAGAGAAGCTTTCAAGAATATCAGAACTCAGATTAAGTGTACGCTTTAAATTCAGGACCCAAATCAATAAAAGGAAAAAATATGTGTATATTAAGTAGCAGCCGTACACATTTAGTATATCTCAGACAAAAATTCACTGGTCTTAGCCTATATGTTATTGTGAATGCATAACACAGTAAAGACCTATATATACAATAGATAAGGTAAGAATAAAACCCTAATCGCTGCCATAATTGCATGGAGTATTCTAACACTTCCCCTAGGCCTCAATCTGGAGCATAGATTTTTGTCATGCCGACCTATATCTAAACCTAACTCCATTAAGAGCCTTTGTAAAGATATCTGATAGTGAATCTTCAGTCTTCACATGTCAAGTAGAAATCATCCCTCATTGAATCTTCTCACTTTACAAAATGACAATCAATCTCCATATATTGGTCTGTTCATGAAAAACTATATTTGAAAAATGACAATGTCTATATTCGACTCTGCAGTTGAAAGAGAAACCACCTTCTGTTCCTTGCTTTTCCAAAATGTCAATTTCCCTCTAGAAAAGTCATAATACCCTGAAGTAGATCTCAGATCTTCCTTTGATCCTGCCCTTTCAGCATCTGGAAAGCACTCAATTTTATGATGACCATGGTTGCCACAAAAATTCTGCACCCCAGCACTCCCTTCGAGTAACACAAAATTAGTTCTACTACTCTCCAATGATCTGTAATGGGTGATGACATATACTAACTGACAAAACTCACAAGATAAGCAATATCAAGACGTGTCACCCTCAAATATTTCAAATTTCCAACAAATTTTCTCTACCTCTCATGATCATAAAACAACACGCCTTATTTTCCAAGTTTAAAGTGAGGAACCACTGGAGTGCTACATCAATTTTCCAATTTCAAAGAGTAAGTCAAGCACACGCTTCCTTTCACATAAGAAAATCCAATTTTTAATCAACACACCGAAAAATAAAAAAAAAACTCAGATAACTTTCTGTATACAGCAAACAACAACAATGATACAGAAATCCATCCAGCGATTTTATGATCACCAATCTTAAACCGAAAGCGCAATTTAATCCAAGAGAAGTGAGTATATTGGCAAGCTCAGAACTCCATATAAAGGACGGAAAAAAATAATTATTTTCTAAGAAAACATAGTTGGACAATGAGTGAACATTATTACCTAGTTTTAATTTCATTTCGTTGCGCATTTTCACAGGATTCAGTATCTTCGGCGGAGAAATTATCCACCGTTGAACCAAATACAGAAAGAGTAGTATGTTGTGGGAGAGCGAGGCCAGCAATTCGACGAGGGAGCAAGAATCCCTTGTATAAAAGAAGGGTTCCGCTTTTTATTGACAACGATGATAGTGAAAACTTGTGAACAGACCCGCGCGGCCATGGAAATGGGAAATCGAGCTTGGACGTGGCCATGGCTGAGCAGGAACACATCGCCATTGGTTACTGTGTGATTGCTGCTAGAAAATTGGTCCAAAATTAAGCAAAAGACTTGAGGTGGGACTGCCGCCACTTGGATAATGTAGTATTCATATATTGTGCAGTTTCGTTGTTTTTTTCTTATTTTTTTTAATGTAAATATAAAATTAATGTGAGGACTTGGTGAAAACGTTCACGAATCCTTACTATCACTCATTAAAAATATTTTAGAGGGCCAGGTTGCTATTAAATTAGAAATTTTTAAAATTAATTATAATACAATTAAGCCCAACTGATACGTGGATCTACGGTCGAAATGGAAGCGGTGGCTTAGACCACTTGATCGATATGTTTAGAAGAAGAATGCAAACCATTCCTGTATTTATTTTTTCAATTTTTTTAATGTTTTTTCCTTTATTTTTTTATAATTTAAATTTTTAATAATTTAAAATTTCTATTCATTTCATTATTTTAATTTTAATTATTATAAATGTGATATACAATTGATGAAAAGTGATAATGATGTTGTGAATTATTTCATAAATAATTTATAATATAAATTAAATGTGATTCCACTTTTAACAAAAGTGATAACTGTGAAATATTACATGAATAATTTATAATATGAATGAAAAGTGATAACATTTTAAACGAAAAGTGATAACACTTTTAAAAAAAATTGATAACTAATTATCAAAGTGTATTTTACAAATAACTTATAGAATAGATAAAAAGTGATAATATTTTTAATAAAAAGTGATTCCTAATCTAAGAAAAGTATTGAATTATTTCACGAAGTACCATTAACTGGAATAATAAAAAGTAATAGTATTTTTTTAAAGTGATACATGATAAACGAAAAGTGATGACCATTTAGTTAAATTATTTATGAAATTTTCATTTAATGAATAAAAAAGTGATAATATTTTTAACATAAAGTGATACCTGAATAAAATAAAATGATAATAATAGAATAATCGAAGTATCTAAAAAATAATTACTAATCATATTATTATTATTATTGAATAATTAATTAATAATAATAATAAATAATATTATTTATTAAAAGCGAAAAATAATTGATCAATTTAAATAGTAATCGCAAGGTGTGGCATGTGGATGGATTTGGACGGAAGCACGAGTGATCTGGCAGTAGTGAGCAAATTTTGTTAAATGTCGATAATTTTAATGAATGAAACAAACACGGTACTTGTTTTTTATTTTTTATTTTTATTTTATATTAATGGGTTGAATAGGATTCATCTCATATAAGAAGATTCGTGAGATGGTCTCACTCAAGACCTACTCTTAATGTGACTAGCTATTTGAACCCCGAAATTACTAAACACATCCTATAAAAAATTTAAATTAAAATATTCTTAAGTAATAAGACATTAATATTCATAGAGTTGATACCGTGTGCACCACCCGGGTACGTGCATTTATATGTGTATAATTTTTTATTTAATAGTGGAGTATATGTTTCTTAATAATTGTATTGTTTTTTTACATTCAATTTTTCAATAAAAAAAACTAACAGAAAATTTACACACAAAGTATATACATTTTTATTCATTAGTGTATAGTATGTTTTTATTCATAAGTGTATAAATTTGTGAAAATTTGAATACGGATATTCTTAATCATTATTCTTTATGGGCAAAGACTTGAGCGAGACCATCCCACGGGTTCCATTCCGCCCTTTTCGTGAGATGAGGCAAAAATAAAATAAACATCTCCCACTACAACAGCCGCTACTCTCATAACATTATCTATATTTATGATAATCTCATCATCACTTAACTATTGGCTTTGGTGGACACCCACAACGAATTGCAGACATGATTAGTGACTCTGGTATCTACACACCACTTGTCAGTAGACGTCACCACTAAACATATTACAACAATTAGTGAATAAGATATACTAACCTTGTTCACACCTTGATGAAATAGTCATTCCATTTCCACACGTTTTGTTAGAAGTTCCGCCACCATTTACAATCATTTTTAGTTCAGGCGGAACTGCTCAAAACTCCTAGGTGAACAATGGAGAAAAAATCGACTTGGGTTTCTCCTTCGATTTTAGCTTCATGGACTTCGAAATCATTTATCAAGTTAGCCATAACCTCTTGTCTTATAACCTTGATCGATTATAGTTGCATGAGAATGAACATCATTTCTTTTTGAACTCTTCTTCACAAGAGACTTTATTAGGCATCGGATGGCATCCTTAGCGAGAACACATTTGTATTCCTTAGCAGTAAGAATAAAATCAATGATTTTTTTCCTATCATTTAATGAGGACTAGTAAGTTTGTTTTCTTTTAGTTAACCATAAGTGGAATAAAAACATTTCAAAAAATAGAGAATCACGTAAATAAAGTGAAAATGACACATATTAGCCACTTTAACTTAAAAAGAATTTTTTTAAGCCACATATGTTAAAAATAATTTATTCTAGCCACTTTTATTGGAAGTGGTAAAAATTCTCTTTGAAAGGGACCCACTAATCACATGTTGAAGAATCTGATACCTCTCTTTTTAACCAAAAAGTACCAAAGTACAATACTAGGTGTAAACTTATTTTACAGTCTACTTAATGTATTCATTTGTTGTTTTTACGTGTCTCATGAATGTATTTATTTATTAAAATGCAAAAAAGATGCATTCTACGATTTTTTTGGCGAAAAAAAATATAGGCCAAATAGGCAAATATGTATAGGCCGAATAGAACAACCATTTGGGCCGAATAGAATAAAAAATTTATCCGTATGAAAATTTGTTTTAATTTTTTCTCGGAAAAAAATATAGGCCGAATAGAACAATTATTTGGGCCGAATAGAAGACATGTAGGCGAATAGAAGAAAAAATTTATCCTTATGAAATTTTGTTCTAATTTTTTCTAAAAAAAAATAAAGGCCGAATAGGCCGAATAGAAGGAAATTTTGGCCGAATAGAAGAAAGGACGTTTAACTATTTTTCTATAATTTTAAATGTGTTCCCACCCACCACCATTTAATGCGTTCAACAAAACATAATAATGGCCCCATAATTTTTATCTTTTCCTCTGACAGTTACGGGGGTAATTGGGAATAGTCCTTAATAGTGGCTAGAAAAAATATTTTTTTATGTAGGTGGCCAAATAAAATTTATCTTAATGCATGGTGGCCAATTTAAATTTTATCGCGTAAATAAATATACCATTAAAATAATATAAAATAAATTCACCAACGTCTCATGCACCGTGAATTTACAAACCATGATAGTGTGGACGTATATAAACCCACATCTAGTTTAACTAATCTAGAAGTATAATTATTTCTACACTCACCGAGTATATTGATTTAATAAATAAATCTCACACTTTGATGAATCAAAGAAATAAATACTGAATTATGTGTCGAAATTATTGTATATGGATTAAGAGCACGAACTTTCATAATAATAGAGGTCTTATTCTTTTATATAGTCAGTATAAATCGAACAACCTCAAGCGGTCCTTCTCAATACACGCAAAGTGCACTAGTGTAATTTTATAAACAAGACAAACTAACACCAAATCATACTACAACCATCCTGATAGATTGTCCCTGTCTATCTCGGTTGTGAGCATTTGTTTATACTTTATAAGGAGCTGATAATATGATCTTCCGTGCGACGTCACACACCATATTATCTACAATATAAAGTAAATGGACTATTGCATCGACATATAAATAAATTATAAGATGCAATCATTTGATCAATTGTTCTAATTTCAAAGATTGTTAAAACATTGTTCATACTAAAGTTAGACTTTTAGTATACAATTCAACATTCTCATTATAGTCTAGCCATACTAATGCGAGAATCCCTATGCCACTAGTCGAGCGTTGTATCTTTCAATTGATATATAAGGGTGCCTTTTTATCTTATAACCCCATTTACAAGATATGGGTTTAACTCCATCTGGTTTGGTACTAAGTCCCAAGTTTCATTTTGCTTTAAGACTTGAGATTTCTTCATTCTTTGCATTTCTCCATTCATTGCGTTTTATAGCTTCTTCAAATATGTCAGGCTCTTTTATATTTGTGTCTTCTTCAAGTGCTATATTGGTGTACCTGAGATATCATCTCCTTTGCTTAGAAGATCTCATAAATTATTGTGGACTTGGTGATATTTCATCATTTCCTTTTCGTGGTAGAACTCTCTCCTCCAATTGGCTTGGCCATGTCACTCTTGTGGTGTTTGATGCACACCAGACTGCCAGGGGCTCTATGTTCCTCTTGGAGTGTTTTCTTCATTACCAACCTCTTGCATTTTCTCTTGTTTCTCATCGGTTTACGGAAGTTTAACAATCTTTTGAAGCTTATCCTCAATTTCTTTTGAGTCTGGTAGCTCCAACTTTTGAGGTGTCCACCAAGAAGATGCTTCATCGAATATCACATTTCGAGATATGTAACACTTTCCATTAGTTGGATCATAGCATCTACATCCCTTTCTTTGGCTGTCATATCCCACAAATATGCATCTGATTGCCTTTTTATCAAATTTTCTTCTTAAATAACTTGATACATTCTTCGTGTGTATCATACTTCGACACATTTTAGCCAGGTGTCGATTTTTCCATTTCGCTACACCATTTTACTGAATTGTGTTTGGACACGTCAACTGATGGTGTATTTTATGTTCCTTTAATTATTGGGAGAATTCTCTTGATGTGTATTCCCTCCCCCCTTTATCAGTGCGAAATCACTGATTTTATCTCCAACTTTTCTTACAACATTTTGTTTAAATTCTTTGAATTTTAAGTATACTTCTAACTTTTTAATTACAAAAAAAATCATAAACGTACCTTAAGAAGTCATCAATAAATATCACCATGTAGCTCATTCCATTATTTGAAGATTGCTTGACTGGCCCGAACACATCAGATTGTATTGTTTTTAGAGGTTTCTTTACTTTATAGCTTGAAGCTTCAAAAGGGATTTGATGTTCTTTACCAAATTGATAGCCGGCGCATATTATCTTGTCTCTTATCTTTAGCTGAGGAAGACATTTGAACATCGATTTCTTAATCATCACCTCAAGCTTATGATAGCTCACATGTCCTATCTTTGCATGCCAAATTTTTGTTGTTTCGTTCTTTCGAGTCTTATCTATGTAAGTAGACTCTGCTGAAATTATGTAAATAGACTATACTTTTTCCCTTCAATTCATAACTGGTGTACCGATTATTTTGAGCTTTCGATACACCTTGACATCTTTGGGGCCAAAGATAATATAATTACTTGAAGTAGTTAGTTGAGCCACGGATAAAAAAAATTCTTCATACATAGGACTTGGTAAACATTCTGAAGTTCCACTCGATCAAGACTTAATCTTTGTATGATGATTGTCTTGCTAACATGGGCTATTGGTAGCCTAGAACTGTTAGCAGTAACCACCATTGGCCTCCTTTGTATTCAGTTATATTCTGCAACTTCTCTTTATCTCCCGTCTTATGATTAGAGCAACCTGAGTCCATGATCCAATAATTTTCATAGTTTATTTGTCCAGGGATGACAACTGCCAATGGTGATTCTTCATTTAGGCTTGACTGGTTTTTTCTTTTTTTGAACCTTATTAATTAGTGTTGGGGATGTGTCTTCGATTATCGTCATTGATGCCACTATGTCCCACTCTTTTTCTTTGCTATAATTCTCTTCACTGTTGGAGGTTGCCACATTTCCTTCTACGGCCTTTTTTCTATGCCAACTATCTTTGACATAGTGGTTCATTTTACCATAAACGTAGCAAGAGCCTTTTTAATTCCCTTGGACCACTATTCTTCTTATAACGATTCTGTTGGACTCCACAATCTCTGAACCTCTTTCTTTTCATATATATTATTTCTTATCTCTTTTATTATCTTAGCGAGGTCTCCCCTTTTCCTTATAACTTAATAAAGCTTCATCATCTTTCTTAATTAGGACTTTCGCCATTTGTCTTGTCAGCGGTTCTTGGCCCGCCAGTATATTTTCAAAATTAACTAAAGAGACCAACCTTGTTGACAGGACCCACCTTACACAACTTATAATTCAAATACTATTTAACATAAACATCATCACTATAAAAACCTGCATATAATTTTTTTTTCACATAATAAGTTTATAACCAACACCATCACACCAGTTCAACATACGTAACTAGTTTCTGACACCACTTCAAACCACCCAAACATGTGATAATACTTATTATATTACATAACAAAATATCCGCGGAAATAAAATAACCCACGGCCTAGCACAACAGGTCGTTATCTATGTACATCCGCTCAAAACCTTGAAGGAGCTTCACAGCTTGCACAGTCACATCACAAACTCAATCATCAACAGGCTCACCTACAATGCATAAACTAGTGAGATAAAAATCTCAATAAGTAGAAATCATGCATGTCCGTGCATGAAAATGCATTTAGTTCTCTATCGCCTATGTCATAATTTTTTTCTTCTAATTGATCTCTTTTATTTTGAAAATTGTTCACGTTGTGGGATCCCCACGACACACTTATAATATGCACCCCAAATGAGCTCAATGAGGATGATTTTTCCAAACACCGAAAATAGTGCCGAGAACGATTTTTCCGAACTCTGACAAAGTGGTGGGGACGATTTTTCCAAATCCCTAATAAAAATGTCGGGAACGATTTTTCCGAACCCTGACAGAGATGCATATATATAGTGGCCGCACACACCATTAGTATCTTATTAATTTTGAGGAAAAATACTTTTCATGTTTATGCATGGTATGCACCCAAAATAATTAAATGTGCATCATAAACCATTTACAATATCAATATCAACATTTAATCACCATAAGACAATAACTTAATTTCAATTCACACAAATCCAAGTCTGAAATAACAACTTCACCTCAATCATATAGATCCATTTATAGAATAACCACTTCACCCTGGGATCACACGGATTTCTTTTTGGAATAACAACTTCATCTTGGATCTCACAGATCCTTATAACCAATATTTTCTCAAACCATATAAATATATTTGCAACAATTTCCAATCACATAGATCTATATAGGATAATAATAATATTTCCAATCACATGGATCCACAACTTGTATCACAAAATTATCACAAATAATTTACAAATACTATTGTTAAATATGAACCCTACTTTCCCCAAATCACATAAATCCCCAGCTTGTATCACAAATTAATCTCCAAATAATTCATAACGTAATTAAACTAATCAAAAATAACACATAACATAATTATCACATATTAATCACATATAATTCACAAACAACATGTTTATGCATTGTAGTTGAACTTCTACTTACCTGGATTCCGACAGTAATATAAACCCCGTAAAGAACTGTAACTAATTCGCTCCGACACGCACGTTCCGGCGCGCTTCCTCTTCTCTCTTCTTCCTCTCTCTCTCTCCTCTCTCTCTTCTCTCTCCCTTTCTTCTCTCTCTCTCTCTCCCTTTCTTCTCTCTCTCTCTCTTTTTTTTCTTCTGCTTTGAATTACCCCTGACAGGGGTTTGTGTATATTTATAGAGGGGTGGGGTGGAAGTCGTACACGACTATCCCACCGCTTCAACTTTTTTTTTTTATCCATTCTTAATTTACCTGCAATACTTAATAGCTAAGATATAATACATTTACAAATTAATACACATATATGTACATTTTTCTACCCACTATTATTATTACGAGAACACGTGTGATACTTAATAATTAAGAAAAGTATATTTATACTCATAAAATAATTTACTCATATATCCAAATTTATGCACGTAAATATTTATGCACCCATATATTCACACACTGTCCCAATTTTTTTATCACGAATGTCTCAAATAAAATGTAACGATAAATAAAATATAGAAACAATTGTCACATAATTGTCACATTATTATCACATAATTGCCACATAATTATCACATAATTATAAAATGCACATAACAAAAATTAAATTATATTGGCACATGAGTAGTGAGAAGATCGGGTATCACATCCTCCCCGCCTTATAAAAATTTCGTCCTCGAAATTTACTTACCTGAAGAGGTCTGGATATTTAGTCATCATCTCATCCTCTCTTTCCCAAGTGGCCTCCTCAACTAACTGGTTCCTCCATAATACCTTTGCTAATGGTATTTCTTTATTTCTGAGCTTCTTCACTTCTCGCCACAAGATCTCAACTGGTACCTCCTCATAACTCAAATCTTCTTTCAACTCAACTGGTTCCTGCCTGAGAACATGAGATAGATTTGAAACATACTTCCTCAACACAGATACATGAAACACGTCATGTACTCTAGACATCGATGCTGGTAACTCCAATTTATAGGCAACATTGCCAACTCTCTCAATGATAGTGAACGGACCAACATATCTTGGACTGAGTTTCCCTTTCCTTCCAAACCGCATTATCCCCTTCATTGGAGATACTTTCAGAAATACCTGATCACCCACTTCAAATTCTAATTCTCTCCTCCATTTGTCTGCATAACTCTTCTGCCGATCTTGAGCAACTTTCATCTTCTCTCGTATACGGGTAATAGCTTCTGACATTTCACGAATCAAGTCTGGACCCAAAAGTTTCCTCTCTCCAACTTCATCCCAATGAACTGGAGATCTACACTTCCTCTCATACAATGCTTCATATGGAGCCATCCCGATAGTAGACTGATAACTGTTATTGTACGAGAACTTTATCAAAGGCAAAAATTTACTCCACTGACCTTGAAAATCCAACACACACGCTCTGAGCATATCCTCCAAGATTTGTATTGTACGCTCTGATTGACCATCTGTCTGTGGATGGAATGCTGTGCTGAAAGATAACTGTGTCCCCAACGCCTTATGTAAACTCTTCCAGAAAGCAGACAAGAATCTCGTATCTCTGTCTGACACAATGGTAAGTGGTACTCCATGGAGTCTGACAATCTCTTGTATATATAGTTGGGCATAACGATCCATGGAATACGTAGAGCTAATAGGAAGAAAATGAGCCGACTTAGTCAATCGATCCACAATAACCCAAATGGCATCGTGACCTTTCACTGTCTTCGGTAGCCCGATAACAAAATCCATCGTGATATTCTCCCACTTCCATTCAGGAATAAATAAAGGCTGCAAGTTCCTGCTGGTCTCTAATGCTCGGCTTTGACTTGCTGACAAGTCAAACATTGCTCCACATATCGAGCAACATCTCTCTTCATCCCTGGCCACCAATAATGTGCCTTCAAATCTCTATACATCTTAGTAGCTCCTGGATGTACAAAGTAGGGTGTTGAATGAGCTTCTATCATCACTTATCATCACTTCTTTTCGAATGTCATTCACTTCAGGTAGACATAATCGACCTCCATAACGAATCACGCCATCATCTCCTAATTGGAAGTCAGAAGACTTTCCAAAGCTGATATCATTCTTTATCTTGTCAAACAACTTATCCTCCTATTGGCTCTGTCGAATCTTATCCACCAAAGTTGGTCGAAGTGTCAGAGCTGCCATCCTTGCTTCCAACGATCCTTCCTGAATGATCTCCACACCCATCCTTTGCAAATCAAGCAACTCTGGTTTCTGATTTACGGTCATAGCAGCTACACTCTGTATTGCCTTTCGGCTCAATGCATCAGCAACCACATTGGCTTTTCCCGGATGATAATTGATAACACAGTCGTAATCCTTCACCAATTCCAACCATCTTCTTTGCCTCATGTTCAACTCTTTCTGAGTGAAAAAGTACTTCAAACTCTTATGATCGGTATAGATTTCACAACGTTCCCCATACAGATAATGCCTCCAAATCTTGAGTGCAAACACCACTGCAGCTAACTCTAAATCATGAGTTGGATAATTCTTCTCATACTCCCTTAACTGTCTGGATGCATACGCTATCACTTTCCCATTTTGCATCAATACACACCCAAGACCATTCTTTGAAGCATCACTGTAAACCTTGAAGTTTTCTGTCTCCGTAGGAATAGTTAAGATAGGTGCTGATGTCAATCGTCTCTTCAATTCTTGGAAACTTTGTTCACATTCCTCCGTCCATGTGAACTTCACATTCTTCCTGGTCAACTGTGTTAATGGTGAAGCAACCTTAGAAAATCCTTCAACAAACCTTCGATAATATCCCTCCAATCCAAGAAAGCTACGAACCTCAGTGGGATTTGAGGGTTGTGGCCAATCATGGACTGCTTTAACTTTACCTGGATCCACTGAAATTCCTTCTCCCGATACCACGTGTCCCAAGAAAACCACTCGGTCTAACCAAAATTCACACTTCTTGAACTTCGCATCCAACTGCCTTTCCTTCAGAATCTCTAACACCTTTCTCAAGTGCAGTGCATGATCCTCCTTATTCTTAGAATAAATTAGAATATCATCGATAAACACAATCACAAATTTATCGAGAAATTCCTGAAATACTCTATTCATCAAATCCATAAATGCTGCAGGAGCATTTGTTAATCCAAACGGCATCACTAAGAACTCATAGTGCCCGTACCTTGTACTGAATGCAGTATTTGGAATATCCTCCTTCCTTATCTTTAACTGATGATACCCCGATCGCAAATCAATCTTCGAAAAGATAGCTGCACCCTGTAACTGATCAAACAGATCATCAATGCGAGGCAATGAATATTTATTCTTCACCGGAACTTTGTTGAGATCCAGATAATCAATGCACATCCTCAATGTGCCATCCTTCTTTCGAACAAACAAAACTGGTGCTCCCCAAGGAGAGAAACTAGGTTGGATGAATCCTTTGTCTAGCAACTCTTGTAACTGTATCTTCAATTCCTTCAGTTCAGCTGGTGCCATTCTGTATGTCGCTTTAGATATAGGTGCAGTTCCTGGTTGTAACTCAATAACAAACTCTATTTCTCGGTCTGGTGGCAAACCTGGAAGATCATCTGGAAATACCTCCAGATATTCCCTAACTACTGGTATATTATCAAGAACTGGACATTGCTGCCCCTCAACATTCATTACACTCACCAGATACCCCTCACAACCACTTTTCAACAACCGATGTGCTTTTGCTGCTGATATCATCGGAAATCTAAACCTTTTCTTGATTCCAACAAAAGTGAACGATTCTTCTTTCACTGGCTGAAAAGTGATACTCTTCTTCTGACAATCTATTGTAGCACCGTATTTTGACAACCAATCCATGCCCAATATGATATCATAATCATTCATACTTAACACAATCAAATTAGCGAGAAGTCTTCTTTCTTCAATAGGAATAACACAACCTCGAAGAAGTTGATTAGTTTGCTTTGACTCACCAGAAGGTATCATCACCTCATAATTAGCTTCTATCAAGCTAGGTGTTCCACCCAACTTTTTCACATACTCAGTGGATACAAATGAATGTGTTGCTCCAGAATCAAATAGCACATATGTAGAAGTTCCAAAAATAGAGAACTTACCCGTGACAACTGAGGGATTCGCGTCTGCCTCCTCTCGCGTCAAAGTATACACCCTAGCTGGAGCTCTTCCCTGCTGTGCCTACTTCCCATTCTTAGGACAAGTAGTAGTCACATGTCCTTTCTCCCCGCATGTGTAACACGTTCTCGGAGGAATTTGACACTCTCCACCATATGATCTAAGACAATTAAGACATATAGGTAGTGGCGGCGCCGGTGGCACCTTACCCTGATCAAATTTAGGACGCTTGTTGGGTTCTCCTCGTCTCTGTCCTTGCTCCACTTGAACATTTGAATTCGGCCTCTGAAATGGCATCTGCCTCTTATCAACTCTCCCAAACTGCTGTATTGGTTTCTGTTGAAATTGACTTCTGATAGCTTGTGCTTGTCTGATCCTTGTCTCTGCTTGCTCAGCAATTTGAGCTCTTTCTGCAACTTGTGAGTATGTTGCTCCATGCAGTCCGGCCATACTCACATCTCTGTAAAGTTCAGGCCTTAAGCCTTCCACAAATCTCTCCACTTTCAGTGCCTCCGTACTAACCATATGTTCAGCAAACCTCGACAACTGCTCAAACTTACGAAGGTAATCTGTGACTGACATGCCACCTTGCCTCAACTGTATGAACTCGTTCATCTTTATGGCTCTCACTGGTGGCGTAAAGTACTTGTTTCTGAAAAGCTCCTTAAACCTTTCCCATGTCATAGTCGTGACATCCTCGATACTTTTAATCGTATCCCACCAGTGGCCTGCACTTTCTCGTAACATGAAAGAAGCACATAGCACTCTATCCCCATCTGGAATTCTACGGTATTGAAACATGTTTTCCACCGTGCGTAACCAATCCTCTGCATCTGTGGGGTCTGCTGCGTCCTCAAATATTGGAGGGCTCAACTTTCGAAACCTCTCACAAACCATTTCCACACGTTCTACTTGACGTCTATCTTGGTTTGCATTACCCTCTGGTTGTCCACCCATATCTCTCTGCTGAATCTGTTGTTGTATCTGTTGGGACTGGCGCTCAACCAGTTCCATTAGTCGAGTAATCACCGCATCACGATTATTCCCTTCAGGAGGTGCTGCTTGCTCAACAGTCCTATCCCCTTCAGAACTTTCACCTGTAGCCCTTACCATTTTGTCTACAAACTACACTTCCTATACCACATAGCCAATATAATTTATAAGACACATAACAACACAGAATGAAAATAGCACTTACTTGCAAAGCTGCGCTCCCAAAGAATGAGTTCATGTACATAGACAGTCTGCAGGATCCAAACCGTGCTCTGATACCACTCTGACATGACCCACCTTACAACTTATAATTCAAATACTATTTAACATAAACATCATCACTATAAAAACCTGCATATAATTTTTTTTTACATAATAAGTTTATAACCAACACCATCACACCAGTTCAACATGCGTAACTAGTTTCTGACACCACTTCAAACCACCCAAACATGTGATAATACTTATTATATTACATAACAAGATATCAGCGGAAATGAAATAACCCACGGCCTAGCCCAACAGGTCGTCATCTATGTACATCCGCTCAAAACCTTGAAGGAGCTTCACAGCTTGCACAGTCACATCACAAACTCAATCATCAACAGGCTCACCTACAATGCATAAACTAGTGAGATAAAAATCTCAGTAAGTAGAAATCATGCATATCCGTGCATGAAAATGCATTTAGTTCTCTATCGCCTATGTCATAATTTTTTTTCTTCTAATTGATCTCTTTTATTTTGAAAATTGTTCACGTTGTGGGATCCCCACGACACACTTATAATATGCACCCCAAATGAGCTCAATGAGGATGATTTTTCCAAACACCGAAAATAGTGCCGAGAACGATTTTTCCGAACTCTGACAAAGTGGTGGGGACGATTTTTCCAAATCCCTAATAAAAATGTCGGGAACGATTTTTCCGAACCCTGACAGAGATGCATATATATAGTGGCCGCACACACCATTAGTATCTTATTAATTTTGAGGAAAAATACTTTTCATGTTTATGCATGGTATGCACCCAAAACAATTAAATGTGCATCATAAACCATTTACAATATCAATATCAACATTTAATCACCATAAGGCAATAACTTAATTTCAATTCACACAAATCCACTTCTGAAATAACAACTTCACCTCAATCATATAGATCCATTTATAGAATAACCACTTCACCCTGGGATCACACGGATCTCTTTTTGGAATAACAACTTCATCTTGGATCCCACAGATCCTTATAACCAATATTTTCTCAAACCATATAAATATATTTGCAACAGTTTCCTATCACATAGATCTATATAGGATAATAATAATATTTCCAATTACATGGATCCACAACTTGTATCATAAAATTATCACAAATAATTTACAAATACTATTGTTAAATATGAACCCTACTTTCCCCAAATCACATAAATCCCCTGCTTGTATTACAAATTAGTCTCCAAATAATTCATAACGTAATTAAACTAATAAAAAATAACACATAACATAATTATCACATATTAATCACATATAATTCACAAACAACATGTTTATGCATTGTAGTTGGACTTCTACTTACCTGGATTCCGACAGTAATATAAACCCCGTAAAGAACTGTAACTAATTCGCTCTGACACGCACGTTCCGGCGCGCTCCCTCTTCTCTCTTCTTCCTCTCTCTCTCTCCTCTCTCTTCTCTCTCCCTTTCTTCTCTCTCTCTCTCTCCCTTTCTTCTCTCTCTCTCTTTTTTTTTTCTTCTGCTTTGAATTACCCCTGACAGGGGTTTGTGTATATTTATAGAGGGGTGGGATGGAAGTCGTACACGACTATCCCACCGCCTCAACCTTTTCTTTTTTTTATTTATTTTATTATTATCCATTCTTAATTTACCTGCAATACTTAATAGCTAAGATATAATAAATTTACAAATTAATACACATACGTGTACATTTTTCTACCCACTATTATTATTACGAGAACACGTGTGATACTTAATAATTAAGAAAAGTGTATTTATACTCATTAAATAATTTACTCATATATCCAAATTTATACACGTAAATATTTATGCACCCATATATTCACACATTGTCCCAATTTTTTTATCATGAATGTCTCAAATAAAATGTAACGATAAATAAAATATAGAAACAATTGTCACATAATTGTCACATTATTATCACATAATTGCCACATAATTATCACATAATTATAAAATGCACATAACAAAAATTAAATTATATTGGCACATGAGTAGTGAGAAGCTCGGGTATCACACTTGTACAACAACTATTATTCCTCTAAATTCAGGTCTTAAGCCATGAATTATAATTCTTCTCATCTTAGCATCTGAAACTTTATCCGTAGAGTCTAATTCAGAGATTTCACGACAGAGAGTTCATACCTTATTGAAGTATTCACATTTCATCATCTCTCATTGTTTGATTGACAGGCGCTCATTTTTTGAGAAGTTAGCTCCTCTATTGTATCCCATGCCTTTTTAGGAGTACTCGCGTCTCGTATGTACTCCAACAACTATTTGCCAATTGTGGTCTTGAGTGCAATAAACGCCTTCCCACCTTGATTTTCCACTTTTCAAGGCCTCGGCTTTCTCTAGCTGCGTGACTTCTTCTCCTCCAACTACTTACCACAAGTTGTGTCCTTGAAGGTAAGACTCCATGGAGGTCCTCCATTTAGTGTGGTTTTGATTATTGAGTTTCTCCACTAAGCCTACTGATTGTAGGTCCTTCATCCTCCAACAATCTTTTGTTGTGCATGATGCCTCCAAACTCAATAATCTCCTCCTTGAGCTTTCCCGACGTGGCTCTTATACCACGTGTTGAATAATTAAAGGATCGATGGATTAGGAAGAAGGTAATTTAATTGCAATCACACACGCAAGATTCACTCTTCTATTTTTATTGTGTACTCACTCTTTTTTGGACTCTCATCTTTCAATTCTTTTTATACTCTCTGATATGTCACTATGCCTATTTATATTAGTTGAGTGAATCTTCTAGTAGGTGGGTGCTCGGTGCATGGTTGCAACTTTAGTCTATCCTGATTTTTCTAGATTAATTAATTTAATCACATCCACTCCTAATGTAGAAAGAATATCAATTAGTTGCTGCAATACGCCTCTTTAGTGGAGCCTTGACATTCTTGAATTTTTAGCAGAGGTTAATTTTTAATTGCGTCAGTGATGATCTTCGATTAATATACTTTTTCTTCTGTATATATGGGTAATGATACTATTCTTAGCTTCCTTTATTTTGGTCTTTAGCATGTTAAGAGTCACCTTCAATGCTTGCCATTTCTGTTTGTTTGGTTGAACCTTCATACACAACAATTGCATGTCATCCCACTCCTTTCTGGCTCTATCCATGCATTCGAAGAAAAATGTGAGAATAATTAAGCTTAATCAACACTTTTAGGTTTATATTTAGAGATTTATGCTTCAAGCAAAGACTATACAGATGTGTAGCCTAAACTTGCATATGTCAATGGTTGTAGACAATATGAAGAAAACAGTCATGGGCTGACTAAAGGTTCAAGAATGTGTTTCGATTGATTCAATCTAAATAAAATGGATTTAAAAATGAGTGGATTTTGAATTGGATGGATTTTAAATCAATTCATTTGAATTATATTGTTTGGATGAATTATGGATGAATCAATTCATTCAAATCCATAATTAAACAATTATTTTCTAATTTTTAAAATAGAATTTTATATATAATAAATAAAAATAATGATTTTTATTAATCCTTCCGTCCTAGAAGTATCAACATCTTTTCTTTAGCATGAAGATTAAGAAAGTTCACATTTTTACTTTTCAACCTATTTTTTAAGGATATAGTTGTCCATTTGTGTGAAGTTAATGATTGTGATTAACTTTATCATTAAAGTTAAACCACAAATTAAAATTAAAATATCACAAACGGACTAAAATTTAAATTTCGAAAAAAAATAAAAAATCTTTTTTTTTCTACTGCTAAAAAAATGAATATTTTTTTCTTTTCTTTTTTTACAACCATTAAAAAAAGAAAAGGAAACATAATTTAAGATATAGGTTTACATTGCAAAAAAACATTGATATGAGATAATCAAAATAATATAGCCTCAGATTATTTTTTTCATCATTGGATGTATTCCCTCCAAAATGTGATGTTACATTATTTTTCGCCTACAAATTTATTTTCTTTTCCCTCTAATTCCCTAAAAACAGCCCTCTTTTACTTTGACGACTCTCTCCAAATTAACATTATATTTACTCCCTGCAAACAACCTTTAATATTCCCTCATAAATATAAACAACCAGCATTGAATAGAAGTGAATTATGGGAAAGTCTAAGCATGATCTTTCACAAAAAAAAAATGATTACATAATTTATCCTTGTAAACAACAAAAAAGGCAGGATAGATCCTTGTAAACAACAAAAAAGGCAGGATAGATCATGGAAAGGTACAAGAGGCTTCAAAGATTTTTGGGGTCACTAAAAGGCGTATTCAATATGTTTGGATTGAAGCAAGGAAGCAATATGGAGCAAATATTCCAATCAACCTAAAATCTAGCAAAGCAGGACTTCTACGTGAAAAGAATGTGCAATTTGATGCTAAAAGAAATTCCATTTGAGAGGAGAACAACTATAAGAAAAGCATGTGAGCAAGTCCACCGCGGGAAGATGGATTAAGAGAGGAGAAATGAGAGCACACACAAATGCAATCAAACCTAAGCTAACTCTGAAGAACAGTATTCAAAGGCACAACTTTTGTTTAAGTGCTCTAACTATAAACAGGTACACAAACAACATTAAATTTGTTGAAATGCGAAGTGTGGTGCATATTAATGAGAAATGGTTCTATATGACTAGAGAAAATGAAAGGTACTATTTACTCCGAGGAGAAGAGGAGCCACATAGAACTTGAAAGTCTAAAAATTTCATAACTAAAGTGATGTTCATGTGTGCAGTTTGTAGACCTATTTTTAGTAGTGATGGACAGGTTTTATTTGATGGGAAAATTGGAATTTTTCCCTTCACTAAGATTATGCCAGCTAGAAGGAATTCATATATTGAGTGAGAGGTACTATAGTGACCAAGACTATAATTACTGTGAACAAGGTTGTGATAAAAAACTACATTGTGAACAAGGTACACTGTCAACCTTTAATTTAAGGTCATAATCTAGTGTTGAACCTCATTAAAGTCACCAACTCTTTTAATTTCTCAAGAGGATGGCATTAATATGATTCTTTATCCATTGTTTACAGCATGTATTCCAGAAATTAAGGAAAAGTGGCCTCCTAATATGAGTAAGAACATATTAATACAATAGGATAATGCCAAGCCCCATAGATCCGATGCTGATACAGAATTTAGAAAAGCTGCAAATTCTGATGGTTTTAACTTCAGAATTTTATGCCAGCCTCTAAACTCCCCTGATACAAATATCAATGATTTGAGGTGGTTTAGGGCTATTCAATCCCTAAAGGTAGACACTGCTTGCTACAGTATTAAATGTTTGCTTGACAAAGTAAAGCTTTCTTTTGAAAACTTATCTCCTATTACTTTAAACAATGTTTTTCTAAGTCTACAAGGTTGCATAATTGAGATAATTAAAGTGAATGGTGGCAGCAACTAAAAGTTGCCTCACAAGGGAAAAGCAAAGATGATTAGAGAAAATGTATTGTCAAGTTGTTTAGAAGTGGTCGAAGGAATCGTGAGGCAATGCATCAGTGGTCTAATTTAAAGATTGGAGGTCTATGAACCACTTATGACATTTCAGATCTGGGGTTAGGGTTTGGTAACTAGGATAAGGATGTTGCTGTTTTTTATTTGTGTGCTTTTTTTTACAGCATAAACATGGCACTTAAGGTTTGCGCTTTTTCCTAGTATGGTTTGTTTAAACTGTAAACAAGGAATATTTTGTGCAATGAAGTTTAACTTTTCTTAATGCCTCAGAGGAATTTCATCATTGGCCTTAGTCTCCTAGCTAGGACATAAATCCTACTGATGACTCTATACAATAATTGTCTCCAAAATAAGCCATTAACCTATTGGTGACACATTACTTATTCATCACAGATACCACATTTACATTTAAATGAGACCTAAAAACCATCACATTCCATTGCCCTCATATATATAACTAATCATAGGGCGTTATTTTTCACATCCAGCATTATCACAACCCATTTCCCTCCAAAGTTTTCATCATTGGGGTCATACCAATCTCAATATATACATTTATCACATAATAGGGCTCAACCATCAAGAATTTGCATAGAAAATACCTCATAGGGCATCATTAATCAACAAACATCAACAGGGCATCATTAATAAAGGACCAACAAGTATTAAGTCTCACAGGGCATCATTACTCAAAACCTAACAACTACAAAGCCTCATAGGGCTTTAATAACCAACAATCAGCAAGCACAATGCCAAATAAATTATTTTTAATCAACAAACACCAAGATCAAAGCCGCACAAGGCATCATTACACAACATATAGCAAGCATAAAGCCTCACAGTGCATCATTGACCAACAAGTAGCTAATATAAAACCTCACAATGCATCATTACTAAAAAACCAACTGTTGGCGTTTAGATCTTTTGGTTAACATGAACCGTTAGGGTTCCATGCATTTCTAAGTCAGCGGAAGCAAGAAATCATAGAAACATATTACCTTTCACCAGGGTTGATATAGAGGAAGAAGAATTCTCGCTGGTAGCCTGCGCAGCCTCACCGTTTTGGGCATAACTCTCTCATCTGATCTCCGATTTGAGTGATCTATGCGCCTTAAAAATCCTCTCTTCTGTAGATTTCCAAGATGTATCACAAGTATAGTTTGGAGTTACACACAATTTTAGAAAAATCGTGGAAGTTGACAAATAGAAATATCAAACGACCTTCCGATCTTCTGTTGTAGTCCTAAGCCACGTCTTGACGTTGTGTGGGCAACGAGCTATAAGACGATCTCAGTCTACAACCTTAATTTATCTTTCACGTGTTTAGGCATACGATTCAGATATCCAGACTACTAACATTGGCTATTAAGAGTAGCTTACGTGTCGAGGTTATTGTATAGGGATTAAGAGTACGAACATCCATAATAATAGAGAACAATTTCTATTATATAGTCAGTATAAACCGAACGATCTCAACGCAGTCCTGTTCAATACACAAAGTGCACTAGTGCAATTTTATAGTCAAGATAGACTAATGCCAAATCACACTACAATTATACCGATAGATAGTCCTGGTCTATCTTGATTGTGAACATCTATTTATACTTTATAAGGAGCCGATAATATGATCTTCCGTGTGACACCGCACACCACATTATCTATAGTATAAAGTAAATTTACTTTTGCAACAACATTATTGTAAATTTGTATTTTTCGATATGATAAGTGGTATTACCGAAATTTTAGTATTTTTCCCCATCCCTAATCAGAATGCATTTTATTGCCCTTTTCTTTGTGTTTTAGTATGCACCTAAGACATGTAATTTGACCAATCATTTGAATAAGTTGCATGATTTAAAGTGTGAGCCTATGGGAGGGAGTTTGGCTATGGAAATGGTCAATGGTTAATGACATAAACAACATTCGATACTTACTACCTATGCTTTCACTTATTAGCTATATATATATATATATGCTCTTCATTTGTACATACAAACCCTTCTTCAGATTATCTATTTATCTTTAACCATGTATATGTTCACTTTCTGTATCATCTATATGTATTCTTCCTATCAGATTAGGTGTCCCTGTAGATAAGGTACTGACCATTTAAATTTTTACCTTCACTGTTAGGGGGTTATTTTGGAATAAACCTAAATAAATTCTGATTCCATATTAAGTATGGTACACGTAGAATTAACTAAAAGATGCCAACATTAACTTGCAAGAGGATTGAGTAGTGCCTGATGAAGAGAACCACTCATGTCAAATCTTCCCTGTAACAAACAGGAACGGATGATCCGCAATAAAGTCCAGCTCCTGCTTGACCCGCATGGCCGATGATCCACAAACTATACCACCGGTAACAGTTGCAGCTTCTGTACCTTTCTCATTCACCTCGATAAATGACTTATGGAATATACTTGAAACATAGATAATCTGGCCAACAAAGTTTACCATCTCAGATGCACCAGCAGAAAAAGAAAGCACCGCTCCCTGTCCCTTGAGAACCTTAGAATCCTCAAAACCAAAACGAATACTAAACTTAGGAATGCGAAAATCCTTAAGTTTCACTCGTTGATATTAAAAATGATGCTCGATGAATCCTGATTTGGAGCTGATATTTTCTATCAAAGTTTGGAGCCCATCTTTAGTACCTGGGAGAAAGAAGTACATTGTAAACTTACGTCTATCCTCCCCGTGTTTGTACAGAAGCCCCAAAACCTTAAAACCATCAAAAGCACAAATGCATTATTTCTTCATGCTATCATGAAGGGTGCTTGAATCGAGCTACCATTTAAGAGAAAAAATTCATTGTCTTTTGTCATAGATGAATCAAATTTCTCATTCCATGTTCCCTTAAAATACACTGCATTTGCAAAGATAAGCCTAGTGAATGCATCAACTGAACCAGGTGGAAGTATCTCTTTGATTAGGCCATTTGTCTCCTTATCAGCCCATGTATTCACATCTTTGATTACCTCAACAGCCTGTGGAACTCAATGATAAACAAAATGATGATTAGCTAAGCTGAATTCATCAAACAAAGTGAAACCCCTATTACTTTCTTTCCTTTCTCAAACACACACAAAACAGAAAAAACCAAGATGTTAAAGAGAACATTAAAATCCCAAAATGTCTACTGACTCTATTCCATGGATTTTGATGCAGGAACTTCAAAAATAAAATATTAATTTTACTGCACATAAATTTTATCTTGAGATGTTGTAAATCCCAAATTTTCTTTTATTATGAATTAGGATTGATCTCTGGCATGTGAGAAACTACATGTTCTAGGTTCTTGGTAGCCCAATGTTTACATTGTTGGTAAGCTTAGATCATAACCCCAGCAACAACTAACACCACATTGAATTCAGTATACTGTCAGTGAAGACTAAAAAAGGAAGTAGATATAAATAGTGATACTAAAAATATGTAACCAAAAAATAAAAACATTAGGTTTCTAGAATTGTTTCTTCATTGTTCATTGTGGTGCCAATTGCCAATAGTAGCTGTTTGCGATGGCGCATGTGACCTGCTTACTCATAGGTATTCTGTTGTAGGTATGCCCTAAGAAACGGATGAGACAAGCTCCTTATTTCTTACATTTACTACTTTTGATATAAGATGGGATTTATTTTACGAAAGTCACTCACTTTATAAATGGATTAGTATTTTGAGCACAGACTGACTAATGTAAACTTGCTCGAATGATAGGTAAACAATTTTTATTTTACTTTAATTAATATGATGCTACATGTTGATAAGAAGCTAGCAATAGTCTAGCCAATAGATATCATGATCCATTAAGATGAATACACAGAACATTTTTGTAAAGGATAGCTCTGTTATTAACAAACATTTCTTCTATCAATATAAAACTATACTCAAAGGCTGCAACAGTGCAAGGTTAGTGATCTACAGATGCACGAGAATTTTTCCCAATTAAGTTCATAAATTGATATTTCCTCCTTGTTCCCAAAATCATTCCAGATCATCAACTTATATGCAGGGAGCGTATGGGTAACACCATTCACTGAAACATAAAGTTCTTAAACTATATAAAGTATATTGAAAGCCTTAAAAACATGGGTAAAAACATGTGTACATGTTACAGAGTATATTTTTCTTCAGCCTTTAGGGCACCTTTTCTTTCAAATTAAAACTATCAAACCAGTTTCACATCTAAAATTTGTGCAAGTCTATGCCCAGGGGACTCATTAATAAACTAGGGAGTTTGGGGTTGAATCAAGGCAATTCGAGTTCATAAATCAGACTCCATATTCATTAAACTTTCCCCCACACAGAATCAACATTCCTCAGAAAGCTTCTAGTAAACATGAAAAAGAAAAGAAGGCTTCTTTTTTCCATGACTCAAACTAAAGCTAATTAGGAAGTTAACTGATTTAAGAAAATTGACAACAATTGCCTACTGTGGAACTATATAAAAAGCAACTAATCAGTAAAACATCACAGAAAGGAAAGATTAAGATTCAATGAGAAATTTAAAATTTCAACTCATGAATTACGAATTCAGAAATCCAATAAACCGATTATGTTCGTAAATGAGAGAAACCTAACCTTATTTTGAAAATCAACCGCAGTGGAAACAACCTTGTAAGCATTCTCAACGATTTCTTTAAAAGGGGCTTCAAACCAAGTTTTTGATCAAGCCAAACACCGTTGGCGAAGGACAACCGAGGGCCACCAAGTGGGTTGCCGTCGGCTAACACCACTGTGGCGATCTGCTATGGCAAGGAATTGAGTTCCTCCTGTGACTTAGACTTGAGAAAACCCAGAAGCTGGTCCCGGGTGGGGCCCTTCGACCCGGCAGCAATCAAGCCTAGTGCGACGTGAATCGACAGCGGCGAGAATACGAAGTTGGAGTGTTTAGCGAGGGTGGAGATGGCATGCTTTGCCAATGTAGACGAGAAGTTAGTTTGATGGAGGGTGGATTCTCGGAGGTCCATCATTTTCTAATGGTCTAATTTTGGGGAAGAAGGAACTGAGCTACTCGAAAATGAATTTCATTCCTTTAGGTTTTGAGAACAAGATGGATGTTGGAGGGGCTAATTTATTTAAAGACAAAGACTTGTGTGAGACGGTCCAAAAAGTGATAACTTTTACAAAGAAAAGTTATAATAAATTAATAAAAAGTTACAGTGATATTTCATGAACAATTTATAGTATAAATGAAAAGTGATAACATTTTATAGCGAAGAGATGACATTTTATAGCGAAAGTGATAATTATTTTAAAAAGTGAAAAATAGTCTCACGTGAGACGGTCTCACGCAAGACTTACCCTTATTTAAATACAGTAGTTTTGAAATAGTATTAAGAGTTGATATTAGATGCGTCCGGGTTGCAAGGGTGCACCATGTGTATAACGTTTTATTTTATTTTGTATACTTATTATTTTATGGGGGAATAGCCCATTTACCTATATTTTTAAAGTTAAAATCATTGTCAACCATTAACTAATTTATATAACATTCATACCTCAATTTTTGGACCAAATTACCCCTATAATGTCAGAATTTTAATGTGGAATTCCGACATCGAATTCGATATTCGATATTCGATAAAATACCCCCACCCTGTAGGAATGCTATGTCGGAGTTTCGACACTGACATCCGATGATGTCGTAATCGGTGTCGGAATCCCAACATAGCATTCTGACAGGGTGAGGGTATTTTGGTCAAAAAATGGTCAATTAGGTATGAATGTTACATAAATTAGTTTATGGTTGGCAATGACTTTTGACATTTCATATTGGGTATTTTTGGCAATTAACTCTTATTTTATTATGTATACGTGTTTCTTAATAATTGTAAATTTTTTTACACTAAGTTTTTCATTAAAAAAATTAGCATCCATATGTGTATAACTTTTTATTCAATAGTTTATACTTATTTTTTTAATAATTGTATATTTTTTTTACACTCAATTTTCATTAAAAAAAACAATTAAACGTATTCATTTTTTTTTCATAACTGTATATGTTTTTGTTTATATTGTATACGTTTTTTTAAGTGAGTGTACCCTATCTTAGGTTGCACCCGGGTGCACAGTATAATTATCTAGTTTTAATTAAGAGTTTGAATGTGGTGTACCTGGGGCACCAGTGTACCTATACGATTTCAGCTATTAGATTATACTATAATTGAATTCCTACCATTAATTAATTTAAATAATAAAAAACTGAAATAAGATAACTACCCACTAACTATACTTTTAGCCTATAAATTCTAAGGTGCACTAATGCATCAGGTGCACCCTAACAATAACCTTTTAATTAAATATGGTCATTGCAATAATCTTTAACCAACTAAGTTAAGACGCCACCAACTATGTTAAGTCGCCACTCATAATGACAGATATTGATGTGGTACGTTAAAATTGCCACCGTTAACAACTAAGATTTATCATTAGAAATGAATTATGAGGGAAGTTATAAGGAGGCTGGGAGAAATGGAAAGTAAGGGTGACTAACTATTAATTATACTAACAACTGACATTTACCGATAAAAAAAATCATCATCATCATCATGGCGACTTCATTCCATTACGTACGCCTAATTAATGTTCTGATTTAAAAAATAAATAAGTAAAAGTTCACCAACATTGACGTAAACATAAACAACAATTAATGTGGGCATTAACATTCACATTTTCACGTCATGAACAACAAGAATTGGGGAAATTACTCATTGTACCCTACGATGTATAGTAAATAATTATTTTGTCCTAAATTTAACATTTTATCTTTTTATACCTTAATTTACATAAATATCCTTTACTAAATATATTCGAGTAATGAGTTCGAGTTAAACAGTGAATTAAGTGAAAATAGACATCGAGTAATAATTTGAGTAAAAATGTTAGCAAATTAAAATTTTCGAGTAAATTTTAAATTAGAGTAAAACAAAATTTTCAAGTAAAGAAATTCTTTTGTACCACTTTTAGTTGTAATTCATTCGAGTAAGTCTATTGAGCAGAAATTTGAGTAACAATTTAGAGTTAATATATTCGAATAAATTGAAAATTTTGTAACAATACGAGTAAAAGACAATTTCGAAGAAATGCAAATCTATTCGAGTAAGTTTTATAAAATTCGAGTAAAATGCATAA
Source organism: Pogostemon cablin (assembly GCA_023678885.1). Lineage (NCBI taxonomy): Eukaryota > Viridiplantae > Streptophyta > Magnoliopsida > Lamiales > Lamiaceae > Pogostemon > Pogostemon cablin. The sequence goes on along the minus strand of CM043008.1, from coordinate 6,978,865 downwards.
AATAATCATTTCAATTAAGTAAAAGTCAAATTCGAGTTGGTGGACATTTGGCTGCATAATTTTGAGTTAGTGGACAATTAGAGTTAATAATTTGAAAAATCACAAATTTTATTTTAACAGCAAAAATTTTATTAAAATAATAGAATAGGGTATAAGAAATATCCAAAAATAGTTACAATAGAAATAACATCAATAACTCCAAGATATCAAAATACATTTAACACTGAAGAACTATTCATGGATTGAGCTCCTAATCTTCAAAGCCATATCGATCAATCGACTCATCCTTTAACCGAATCCAACTTCAAACACGAATTTTTTTATTCTTTTACGACATCAGCTACCTCCACTTTTTCATCCCGAAATATGATAGCATTTCTAGATTTTCATATTAACCATATATAATACATTCCCAAATACAAAGTGAAACATTTTTCCTTTACTTTCCTCTCAAAATCGTACTAAAAGATAATAGATTTTTTGAGGGGTTTGATGAAATAGTTGTTGACATCCCTAGCCACTTAAAGACATGCATCCATAAATTATGTGCAAACAAGCATTTGAAGAAAATATGTCATATCATTTCTGCTTCTAATCCACATTGAGATCATGAAACACTTACAGTGGGAGGTAATGCATTATGTCGAGCTAGCAAGGTCTTCGTAGGAATGCGATCCCTCCAAACATGGCAAGCATGAACTCTCACTTTAGTTGGAGCATACAAATTCCATATTAATTTGAACTCTTCTTTCTCTACCATTGAAGCACCAATGTTATTCTTCATGATCCATTCATAGGCAGCTTTTGTAGAGTTAATCAAATTAGTAAGATCATCAAGCATGATTAGTTCTCTATCTCTTAGCTTCCTTCTCCATCTCCACTCTCAAGTTCAACCATTCCCCTCCATTTTCCAAAGCTCGCCACTGTATCTTTCTTTTTGAGACTTAAGTGATAAAGTCTCATAAATTTGTCCCTCAGCCTGATTCCTTCTATCCATATATCTTCCCAAAACAGAGTATTGTCACCATTACCAGCAACCTTCTCCAAACTACCAAAGAATCACCCATCTTCTTGCCTAACAGTTTTTAAAATCTCCCCCAACATCCTACCGGCTTCATTTTTCTACCTTGTTCTCCCTCTCCTGCAAAAATCCCCCAAGCTGCCCCATCTTGATTTGATCACCCTCACCCACGAGCTGCCTCCATCATTCACAAATCTCCTCATCCACTTATCTAATAGTGCTAAGTTAAAACAAGTTAAATCTTAAACACCTAGACCCTCATATTCCTTAGGCTGGCATATATCATTCCACTTCACCCAAGAAATTTTATTTTCACTCTCACTTTCCCCCTCCCCCCCCCCCCCCACAAGAAGGATCTTTGAAGACTCGAAATCTATTTCAAAATTGCTTTTGGAGCACGGTAAGCAGAAAGAGTGTAAAGTGGAAGTGTTGCTAAAACTGCATTGACCAAGGTCAATCTTCCTCCAATAGATATATCTAAACCCTTCCATTTACGATTCTATTCTTAATTTTGTTCACCACATACTCCCATTCAGGTGTCCGCCGGTGAGCTGTCCTGATTTTAATACCCAAGTAAGTAAAAGGAAGACTATCCTTCCTACATCTTAACGCACCTGCAAATTCCTCCAAACTTTCTTCATTTGTATTCATTCCGTATAAGCTGCACTTTGTAACATTAACCTTCAATCTAGACACCATCTCCAGATTCACTAGAAATCGTCTAAGAAACACCACATTTTCAATCTCAGCCTTTTCCATAAAGATAGTATCATCAGCGAACTGTAAGTGTGAAATACTGATTTTTTTCTCTCCCAACTTCCACAGATTTGAAGAGACCCTCTTCAGTAGCTTTGTACATCATCCTACTAATGTCTTCAGCTACCAATAGGAACAAGAAAGGAGACAAAAGGTCTCCTTGCCTCAAATTATTACCCGATAGGAGAGTGTTAAACCCAAAAAATTTAAAAAAAAAAATAAATAAAATTTACTCAACTTCTAATTATTATCCGAATTGGAGAGTGTTAAACGCTTAAAAATAAATATATATCCTCAACGTTTTTAAATTCAAACAATTATATTATAAAAAATTATTTTGTCTTATATTTTAACTATATATCTTTTTATGCCCTAATTTACGTAAATACATTTTATGCAAATATATTCGAGTAATGAGTTCTAGTTAAACAATAAATTAAATAAAAAGAGTCTTCGAATAATAATTCGAGTAATGTTATTTTGAGTTAACACATTCGAGTAATGTTATTACGAGTTAAGAAATTCGAGTAAATGTTAGCGAATAAAAATTTCAAATAAACTTTAATTTTGAGTAAAAACAATAAATTTGGGTAAAGTTTTTTTTTTTATAATAGGAAAAAAATCTATACAATTATTAAAAAATATATATATACTATTGATTCAATTTATAAACATATGAATACACACAATCATATCAACTCTAAAGATTTTAGATTTTACATTCTCGAGTAATATCTGTGACTCTTGAAGTTGTAATTCTTATTTATGATTTTTTAGTAAATATTTTTCAATTTAGAATATTTAAAATTAGATTTTATCCATAGTGCGTTACATGAGGGAAATTATATTATAATTATACTAGGTAGAGTGCACCTCATGAATGAGGTGCAAAGCCAAATTTATTTTGTATTCCAGATTTATTTTTCATAATAATATAAAGAGGCACATATTTAAGAACCCTTCATCACATGAACCATACCCACAAAAATCTTGCTCAATCATCATGAAACAATTAAGACATGGGAAATTATAAATGTTTATCACATGATTAATGATGGAAGATAAACTAATCAAAGGTTCAAGAAACAACCTAGTTATTTCTGAAAGTATCAAAACGAGCCAATTTAAAACAAAGTTGTAGCATGGAGCTCCTTGTTCAAACAATTCATATGTAACCGAAATTTTCACTCATGGCTTTAGAGCCAAAGCCAACCCAAACTTGGTACTCTTATCAATTGACTTGGTATCCACCTCGATTGACACGGTGATGAGTGACTTAGGACTCCACTCATGCTGGATCAGACCACTAACCTTGCAAAAGTTGTTCGCCGGTGCCTTTACAGTGGTCAATGATGGATTGTATACTAAAAGTCTAGCTTTTTGTACGAATAATGTTTAAACAATGTATTTGAAATGAGAATCATATGATCAAATGATAGTGTCTTATAATTTATTTATATGTACGAACAATAGTCCACTTACTTTATACTGTAGATAATATGTTGTGTGATAACACATGGAAGATCATATTATCGGTTCTCTTATAAAGTATAAACAGATGCCCACAACCGAGATAGACGGGGACTCTCTATCGAGATGGTTGTAGTGTGATTTGGTATTAGGTTGTCTTGACTATAGAATCACATTAGTGCACTTTGTGTGTATTGAGCAGGACCGCTTGAGATCATTCGACTTATAATGACTTATAGAAGAACTTGATCTCAGTTATTATGGATGTCCGTGCTCTTAATCCCTATACAATAACCTCGACACATAAGGCAGTATGTATTTATTTGATTCATCAATAAGTGAGATTTACATGTAATTAAATCAACAAACTCGGTGATTTGGGAAATAGTGCTATCTCTATGGTGCGATATTGATTGTAGAAGGAATCCGTGTCTGTTATAGGTTGATGATGTCCCCTTGAGGAGCTCATAAGGATTATCATGTAAACCCTGCAGGTTGATTTATTCCGGCATGATAATGAGGTTGAGTAGTACTACTCTCGGATGAGATATTAATTAATGGAGTTGTCAGTAACTTAATTAATTAATGGGCATTGTATATCTTAAACATGGGGAGACTAACAGGCTTATAATAAGAAGGAGCCCATAACATAATTATGGGATTAGAACAGTAGTGCAGTAATAATATTTTAGTGGTATATATTATTATTATTGAACTTAAGTATAAGCTTTGGCTAAGCTTGGATACTTAAGCCCAATGGAGATCCAACTCTAATTTCTCCTCCTGGTCCCTACTGTAGCCCATATATAAGTCATCTCATATGTCCAGAAATCCTAATCTAACTGATTATTCATGCTTAACACTGTGAGGAGGGTGAGGGAACAACAAATTGAGAAGATCTCGAGGATCGTTGCCCACATGACATAGAGATTGTACTTGGAAATACAGCAGAAGACCGGAAGGTTGTTTGCTGCTGTTGTCTGTCAACTTGTACTATTTTTCTAAACTTGTATAGAACTCAGAACTAAACGTATGATATGCCTTTGGAAAGCCACAGAAGAGAGGATCTTTTTGGAGCATAGATCACTCAATTTGGAGATCGGATGAGGAAGTTATGGCCAACACCGTGAGACTGCATAGGCTGCCGGTGAGAATACATCTTCTTCAACATACCCTAGTGAAAGGTAATACGTTTCTTCGATTTCTTACTTCTGCTGAATTAGAAACGTATGGAACCCTAATTGTTCACATAACCAAATGATCGAATGCCAACAATCAATGGATTAAGTGAACGTTGTGTACCAACAATGATGGTGTTCTCGTTGCTAGAAAAGATATGGGTCACCTCAGTACCAACAGTAATGTTAGTCAATGTTCTAACCATGTGGTAGTATGAGACACTCAAGGTGCCAAGCTTGTCATTTCTAAGAGAAAATAGGTTTTTTAAGTAAGAAAACAAAAATATATATACACATGTTTCTGAAGAGAAATCACAACTTCAAGTTTACCTTTGACATTCTCACTGTCACCACAGGGGACATTGATTTGATAGAAGAAAAATAGATAAAGACTTACCGTTTTTAACAAAATAAGCCACGAACATGTGGGAAAGCCTTTTGCCCGATGAATACTATATGTTTGTCGCACTATAAGGCTATGTGTAAGCTTGTTCTGCACATGCAATTTAAGCTAAGATTTCTCATTTTTGTTTTGCTTCTCTTAATTGCAGAAAAATACATGAGTACAGAATATCAGATGAGATGGCTTGATATTAAGAATGTGCATAGAGAGAGAGAGAGTGAGAGAATGAACCATCAGACTATTTCTTTTCTTTAATAAAGCTTAGACCCTTGACCACAGAGATCTCTATTTCTTTCTCAATAAATGATATCTGACCATCTTAATCATGGAAGCATAGTTATTAAGGAAGCAAGGCGCACAGAGGCACATCTGTGCCTGAGGCCCAAGGAGCACGCCTGAGGCGCGCCTCGGAATTAAATGTATAATATAGCACCATTATTTATTCTACACTAAAAATAACCCATATACAACATATTTATCTAATAAAATAAGTTTATAAGACATATAATATAACAATTTATATGAGTATGCCATATGAACTAAGCCATTTAAGCCAAAATTAAACATGCACATACGAAAATTCATAATATTTGAAATAAAATAGGTCAATCAAAACATCACACAAAAATCCAGTAGCAAATATATTTTAACTATCATCTTCTTCATCATCAAGCTCCAAGTCCTCATCATCAATTTGTTCTTCTTCCTCATTAAAATCTTTTTCTTCTTGAAATCCAACATTATTTTCTTCTTTTTCTTTATCATCTTCATCTAATAATCTCAAGGAAGTTCCCTTTTCCTTCTTTACTTCTTTCCCTTTTTTTGGAACTAGTGGCATTTTCCCTCGATGATTTCCCTCTAATTTTAAGGTTACTACAAGTTTTCTCCGATAAGCCGGCGACGGAAGGCAGACAGACCGGCAGCGGTCGTACGCGCGGTGGTAGACAGGCGGTTTCTTAGAGGCTGGAGTAGTTGGTATGTGTAGTCGCGTAGGTGGAGTAAAGAGTTAATCTTAACTTCTAACTCTCAAATCCCTAATTTAATATTTGGGATATTGTACCAATGACATCTTGATGGGTTTTAACTAAGGATGAAGAACTAGTAAACCCTAATTAATAGTGCTATTTCACTAATAAAAGTGTTTCTTCAACTATCAAAAATGAAATACAACACAAAAACATGATCATTCCTAAGGCACGCCTAAGGCGTGCCCAAGGCGCACACGTCGAGGCGTAAAAAGACGTGCGCCTTGAAACTTCATTCCTTGAAAACCTATATCGAGGCACCAGGGGTATAGCCTTGGGGGAGGCGTGCCTTTAATAACTATGCATGGAAGCATCTAAAATATTAAATACCAATAACATCATTATAATGCATATGGACTTTATCATTTCAGAAACTTATAGTAAGCAAACATCATTACTTCGAATGAAAGGAAAATTAGGATACCAATATTCGAGAAAAGATAAAAGTTTGGTTTCAATGAAAATTCAGGCATAAGGATGACGTACCTATGTCCCATGGTGTATAATTGAGACAACAATCCATATAAGAAAAGAAACCATGAAATTGATTGTTTTTAACTAAAATTCAGATATATGTTGAATAATATATGAGTTGTAAGATTGCAAAGCACTATAGTACCTCATGTAAGGACATGAACAAGTATATGTATATAAAAAAATAAGTCCTTAAAGCTCTCTCCCTTCTCTTGGTGCTTTTGACTTTTCTGCTAATCAGAAACATAACTGATCTTAGTCCATCTGGTGAAAGTGGCTAGATTTTCAAAACATGTTTAGTGGTCTGATGTGTTGTCAGCTTAGTGGACAGGCTGGTTGTACATGGTCTGGTGTGATTATATTTGTCTTGTAATTTTAATTATTTTATCTTAAAACTATTCATGTTATGTAATCAGGACCCAGTGCATTTACCTGGTACACTTTTTGTACTTGAAACCTTGATAGCATGCTAGCTTATGATACCTCTTTATCAACATTTGAACAGTTGCTATTTTTGGAAGTCCTGTTCTTTTTTCTAGCTGCTTTTGCTTCGGTGGATTATATTCTACTACACTACAACGCCATTCACAATTTCAAAGAGCTGCACATTTTTAAAAAATATATAAGTAGGAGGAAATTAATGTCATCTCAAAGTGAAAAGAAAACATGATAAGCACTATTTGAATTCTTACTTTTGTAAACTATTCTTAAAATTTTGGGCATCTAGCGTCAAGTGCTACTCTCTTCCTTAAGTAATGTTGCTTGTAGCTCATCATGTTCTCATAACAAGGAAAAAAATGTAAGCTTGACTACTATGAAAAATAAACTATTAGTGTTTAATAAAACTTCAATAATGCTTCTACAGTTTCATGATTGGATTCCAAATACTTAAAAAAATAGTAAGCTATGAGAGTACAAAAGCTTTAACCGAACAGACTGAGCTGCCAATATATTCTTTAAATGCCTTCATTCTTCTTCAATTCTGTAACAAACTTAAACTATTCCTTTTACGTATTCTGAAGGTAGCCAATTAGAACTTATTCCTCCACTCACTCTCTTGTACCATTCTATTCATAACTCCTTAAGAATTTATACAACAACACCCAGAGTATACATTAGTTCAAGTATAGCGTCCTGAGAAATAAGTCTCTAAAAGCACACATCATTCTTGTCACTATTCGCTATTTGTTAACAAATTAAAAATTTTCCCCTCTTACTTGCATTTTAACCAGGAATTCACATTAAATATATTAAATTAGATAATACAGTTACAAGGTTTAGTAGATAAAGACAGTAAATATATAACCACTGCTGTAAATAGCAGCCATGGCAAACTTGATTTCTCAATCAATAAAAAATCAGCACAAGATGTTAAAAAAACAAACAAACCAACAAACTGTGGATAATGGAAAAATAAAATCATCATAGTACCACCAGCTACTTGAACCATCCTCAGCACCTCAATAAACTAATAAGAACCATAAAACTTCCTTCCCATTCCTGGTGGGGCCATAGAAGAGCAAGAGAACAACTGATGAGTGTGTAAATTCATGAATCTTGCGCCTGGATTTGTGCTATTATAGAGTGTTTGAAGGATGAAATCAGTTGAAAACCGATAAATATTGTGAAAAGACATGAATCAGGTGTTGATGGAGCTATTTGAGTGGTTTTTCGAAGGAAATCGGAGTGGAAGTGTTGAATACAGAAGAAAGGAAGTCAAAGCCATCCGTTTGGGCGAAGCACGAGTTTGATTCGACCTGAAGGAGGTCAGTTCGACCTGCCCTTCAGGTCGAATTGGTGACACAACTTGTACAGAAGGTGGATTCGACCCCGACTGAAGGATTCGACCTGGGCATCAGGTCAAATTGAGGTCGAATCGATTGGCTGGGATGCCGATTCGACCTCGTCGTGTCGATTTGACCTAGTCAGTTGGTCAAATCGAATGCTTGGGACTTACAGTAGGCTGGTTCGACCTCTGGTTCGACTTGTGGTGGTTGATTCGACCTGTTGTGAGATCGAATCGATGCTCGAGAACTTACCATATCCGTATTTTTACACCGTCAATATGTGTGATCACTTAAAAACCCCATTCCAAGCCCAGGAGACGTGATTACAAGTATAAAAGAAGACTTATGCAGCATCACATTGATTCATTGGAATCGATTCATTGATTCATTCATTGAAGAACCAAGACGTGGAGATTTAGAGTTGGAAGGAGATCGAGTCAATCATCCAGAGGGGTTGTGAGAGAGTTCCACTGGAGATTCAAGTAAGATCAGTCTAACTAACCATGATTATTCTTAGATCAATCATGGGCTAGAGCCGCTTCGGTAGTTCTAGGGTTATGAAGGTTTCATGAGTTAATTTATCTTTCGTGTGTAAACTCCGTACAACACTACTTGTGGTTTATTTTATATATGATTGCGCATTTTTAATCCATACTCACGGTCGTTTTGAGCATCAATAATTGTTGTGTAGAGTTTGAATACATAACTTGGTTATTGGTTGAGTGCGTTCACTACTGAGTAGGGTTTTATGTTATAATTCTAAGTGAAGGGATTCCGAAGTCTTATTAGAACTATCTTATATAAATACTTGTTAATTGAATCATATTCAGGTTAATAAGTAGGATAAAGAGTATAATTTCATAGTACCTATAAAGAGAGATCAAATCGGGTTAGAGTACTAAGTGCACGGAAAATAATTGATTATGATAGTACCTAGAAAGGGGGGTGAATTATATCTCTTGCTCCGAGGATATTCACACGTGTCATACGCATATTTACTTGTGTCTATAGAGTGAATTTGCATGGTTTAGTGATCCATCCATAAACCACAAGGCAGAGTCGAACACCGTCACATGAAAGTATGAATTAATAAGTGGAACTGGATGACCTGACGAACTATCTACTATCTTACTTGATCACGACCTACTATCTCTTCTTCTTGTTATTTTACTTGTTATTTCGATTATAAGTTGTTACTTAATGTCACAACCATTATATTTTCCAACATAGTCATAATTTACTAGAACATGATTAAATTGATATTTATCTGTCCCTTGGGTTCGATATATAACTTGGTCACCTTCAAAACTACAATTGATATCCTTCATACTTGGGGATTAGTTGTTTGTTGAGAAAATGCCTATCAAGTTTCTGGCGCCGTTGTTGGGGATGACTTAAATATCTTTATGTTATTTCCAGTTTATTAGGACTATTTTTCTTGTTTTACTGTTTTAACTCTTATTCTTTTCAGGTGTATGCTCACGAGATCAAAGAAAGGTGAATTAGAACCATATAATCCTGAGATCGAAGCATCATTGAGGAAGAAGAAGAAGAAGAGTAAGAATAAGAAAGAAGAACCAACTACAACTCTGAATTTTAGAGTTGAAGTGGACGTACCGAACTCAGAAGCGACTGAAACTGTGGTTGATTTGACAGCGAAAGCAGAGGAAGTCAACATGGCCAACGAAAGGGCCAATCCGGATAATTTAGCCATTCGTGAAGTCTTCAAGAATAACGGGACTAGACACTTTTGGCTTTTAAGAGCAAGGGGTCTAATGCAGATTTCGATCTTCACCCCGCTCTTATTAGCATGATAGAAAGGAACTCCTTTTCAGGAGGGTCTTTCGAGGATCTACTGCAGCATCTAAACAAGTTTTTAGGCTATGCAAGTACTCAAAAAGACGCAGGAGAACATAAAGATGCTAGGAAGATCCTCTTGTTTAAGTTCTCGCTTACTGAAAAGGCTAGAGATTGGTATGATACTATCAATGCAGCTGAATGCACAACTTGGGAGCAATTGAAGTTGAAGTTCTTGGAGAGATACATGCCACCTTCAAAGGTGTTCAAGATGAAGCAAGACATTAACCAATTTGCTATCGGTAGTGGAGAGAAGTTTCATGAAGCGTGGGACAGATTCAAGGACATGCTTCGTAAGTGTCCTCAACATGGGCTATCTAAAGCTCAATATATCAGCATATTCTACAATGGATTGGACTGTGATTCACGTGTGTTATTGGATGCTTCTTCTAATGGAGCATTGCTTACTAAGTCATCCGTAGAGGCTGAGAAACTTTTTGAAGATATTTCGATGAACTCAAGAGATTGGCCAACTGATAGAGTTAGAGGTACTTACGTCCTTGGAAAAGTGGCTAAGGTTGAACATGCTATGGTGAAAACAAGTAGAGAAGATGAGATCTTCTCTAACTTGTCGAATATCAACAAGCTACTTGAGTCGCAACAAAAGCAAACCAGCGATATATCTCAGCGCGTACCAATCATGCAGCAGGAAGTTATGAATGATGGCAGGATCCAAGAGGAGATGGAAGAAGCGAACTATACTATGGGCCAAAGTATTCAAGGAACAAGATATCAAAATCAGGGCAACCGGAATTACCAGGGGAACTACAACAACCGTGGTCTCCCGGGTAATTATCAACAGCCTAGGAGGCCGGAGTTTTCATGGAGCAATCCGAACAATGCAATTCAACCTCCGATGGGTGTTGATCCGGGTGCGAAAGTGGAAAAATGGAAGCCAACTTTCGAGGATACGGTGAACAGGTACATGGCTAGGAATGATGATAGAGTGGATCATCTTGAGGCCAAGTTAGAAAAGAAGATTGATACAAACCATGAGGATTTATCAAAGCAAGTTAAGGACCTTACATTATTGATGGGGGAGATGGCAGGAAGTATTAACAAGCTAACTCAAACTATTAAGAAAGGGAAGCTCCTGTCGCAAAGTATTGAGAATCCAAAGTCCTGCAACGCCATTACATTGAGGTTTGGAACACAGTACGAAGGACCGATGAGGCCAAAATCAAAGTTGGAGACGTCAAGAGCTCAATTCGAGCCTGATTCGACCTACACCACAGGTCAAATCCAAACAGGGGAGGTCGAATAGGCCTACTGGATATGATCTGGAAGCAGAAGAGCCTCAATTCGACCAACGTCCAGTCGATTCAACCTAGCTTTAAGGTTGAATCTAGGTCGAATCAACCCATCCGGAACACTCTGTTCTATCAGAAGCACAATTCGACCAACATCAAGTTGATTCGACCTGGCCCTCAGGTAGAATCCAGGTCGAATCCACCCGTCCAGAGCACTCTGTTTTATCAGAAGCCCGATTCGACCACCAGCCTATTGATTCGACCAGACCTTCAGCTCGAACCCAAGTCGAATCGGAGGGCAGAAATCATACAGTGAGTCGATTCAACCAGGGGAACTTTGATTCGACCAGACCTTCAGGTCGAATCCAGGTCGAATCAGAGAGATAGAGGGAGAATCATGTTCCAGGAGATCAATTCAACCACTATGTGCCCGATTTGACTAGATCTTCAGGTCGAATCCAAGTCGAATTGCCCCGTACTGTACCTGTTTCTTCACCGAATTCTCTTCGTGATGTGAACATTACTCCATTGGTTCCGAATGAGCAGACTACAGAGATTATAGCAGAGAAGAAGTGGGTAAGAGCCAAGAGGTTGAGAGCCAAGAAGGATAAAGCGGAGAAGGTCGAGCGTGAAGAATGGGGTATTCCCAAAACAAAGATACCTCTGCCGTTTCCTTATAAGCTGGTTAAGAAGGAATTGGAAGAGAAGTTCAAGAAGTTTTCAGATATCATAAATAAGATAAGCTTGAGTATTCCTTTCTCTGAGGCAATAATTGAGATGCCATAATATTCCCAATTCCTTAAGGACATACTATTGAAGAAGAGAAGCTTGAACGGAATTGAGATGGTGAACTTGTCTGACAATTACAGTTCGATTATCCAAAGGAAGCTGCCACAGAAGATGAAGGATCCGGGAAGCTTCACTATCTTGTGTGAGATTGGAAAGGGGCCAACACGACGAGCCTTGTGCGATCTTGGGGCAAGCATCAATTTGATACCATTGTCTATCTTTCAAAGACTTGGTTTAGGGAAGTTATCTCCTACCACGGTTGCTCTACGATTGGCGGACAGGTCGATGACATTTCTGAAAGGTATCATTGAAGACGTTCTTGTCAAAGTAAATAAACTAGTCTTTCCTGTGGATTTTCTTGTACTTGAGATGGAAGATGACAAGGATAATATCCCTCTTATCTTGGGGAGACCTTTCCTTGCTACTGTTGGGGCCATGATTGATGTTCAAAAGGGGGAGTTAAGGTTGCGGATGGATAAAGAAGAGGTGTTATTCAACCTTGACAAGGCAATGAAGATGCATATGGAGTCGCAATGTCATAGTATTGATTTGGTGGAGGAGATTTTGAAGGAAGATATGTCTTTGATCCTGTCTAGGGACCCTCTTGAGACATGCTTGATGGAGTCTCTTACATATCCCACTACGGAGCTTGATAGTCTTTCTAATGAGGCATGTATTGAATATCTTGAGAACTTACTTGCTTTGGGTGATGCCATGTATGAATTGGAGAAAGCTAAGGTTGAAGAAGTGAAGTGGACTAGAAAGTACTTACCATTGGATAGAGAGAGCACTCGGTTGGAAGAAAAGAAAGAGGAGCTAAAACCTTTACCGGAACACTTGAAGTATGCTTATCTTGGTGACAATGAAAAATATCTGACAGGTGATTCAGAATTCAAGTGGAAGATTGACCTGGAGGAGTCTAGACGGCCATGGGATGAAGGTAATTCTCATTATCATATACTTGTTACCAAGAAAGGTGAAGTGCTGAGTGTAGACAAAAAGAAGCGAGAAAGAAAGTATTTGAAGGTGAGGATGCGACAAGACCGTCTTCTGATCAAGTAGTCTTTAAAGAGGTATTCCGTCGTGACTCTCCGATGTTAAATAAGAGCGCATGTTGGGGGCTTTCCCTCCCGTTTTATTGCTTTATTTCTTTTGTGTGAGTAAGAAATTTTTATATTTGAAGTGCTTACTTATCGACAATTACATCTCTTTGCAAACTTAGTTTCAACTATAGTTTCTACTAAGTTTGGGGGGGTGTGATGTATTTACCTCAATAAGCACTGATAGTATAATCTTTTCTTTGTGACGTTTGTTAGAGGAGTTAATTTTTTGCGGCATACTTAAAACTTTAACCGGTTTTTATGTGTCGATTTTTTATAACTTGCCTAATGTTTAGTGGTGTTTTGTTCTGTGTTTTGAGTTGTTTGCGAAGTTACTCATGAATGTTAAATTTTAGGATTGAATTTTGACGAAGTTATGCTCTATTTTGGTACCTAATGTTCGTTTGTTAAGTTTGAAGTGTGTAGGGGATGAAGAACACTCAATTTTGGAGCATCAAGGAGTCAATTCGACCAAAGGAGGAGGTCGAATCCAGGTGTACAGGTCGAATCGGGAAGTGAAAAGTGTCTAGTGGCTCAATTCGACCTGAGGCTTGGCAATTTGACCAGAGGCCCAGGTCGAATCGAGGTTGAATCGGAACGTAAAATCATCTAGTAAGCCAATTCGACCACGACTGCTTCGATTCAACCAGCAGCTCAGGTCGAATCGGTGACCTGAATCTTATAGTGTGTTGATTCAACCTGAATCGTTTCGATTCGAAAAGGGGAGCAAGCCGAATTGAGGTCGAATCAGGCCAGAAAAGTGTGTTCTTAACCCCGTTTTTCTATGTTGCATGAGTTGGGATTGTTGAGGAGATTGTATGATTGATTTGATATATGGGTCGATGGATTTTTGTGCATTCATATGTTCATGTGTTAATTTTCATTAATGAGAAGCATGTATACTTTGATAAGTATATAGAGTTCTTGTGGAATTGATCTTGATTATGTGCTATGAGGAGTACTTAGGATTCTATTTACCTATGTGAGGATTTGAGCCTTTTAATCATGCTTGATCATGATAGTTTATTCTTGAGAGAATCATTCATATGAACGTATTCTAGAACTTGGCTTGGAGTCTTGTGTGAGACTTACAATTGGTGAATTGCTAGGATATTATCTTAGGTCATCCTAGATTAATTGAGTTACTTAGCCAAATTTTACCTTTTCCGTTGATTATATATTTTTGGTAGCCCCGTTTGAGCCTTAAAAAACTTTTTCTTTGGCAAGCCGAATAAGAGAGCCTTATTTTACCTTTACTTGAGCTTTGTTTAAATACCCTATTCATTGGTAGAGAGTTGAGGTGAATAAGTGTTGAAAGAGGAAGAAGGAAGATAGAATGTGGTTGAGTAAAGTAAGAGAAGTGTATGGTTAAATCTTGTTTAGGGGTAGTACCTGAAACTGGTACCCCGATTGCTGTTCAAAAAGGGTAGTGCTGACAACCGGTACCCGAGTTATCAAAAGAAGAATTATGTTGATGCAAGAAAGAGAAGAAAATTCGAAAATTGCAAGTGCAAGAGAAGAAATTGGAGGAGAATATGTAGCCGAATGAAGAAATCGAGAACCTCCAAGGTAACTCTCTACTAGTGTTTGAGTCACTTATCTAAATTTTCCTACCCTTTCCAAAGAGCCAATATTACAACCCAAAGACAAGTCCTTTGTGATCCTACTAATAAGTTGATTGTGAGTTGATTTTTGAGACCTTTGCCAAGCTTATTGTTACGCGTGAATATGGATTGAATATGAGCGTATACACTTACCTGTTAAGTACAATTAGCACTTGAGTGAGAGAGTAAACACTTATCTTGTGAGCTAGATGACTTAGTACTCCGAATGGTATTATGATTGAGTGATATTTTGCATGAATGATATGTATGATGCAGGATATACTTGTTTTTTTATTGATAAGTTGCATGTGTAATATGTATTGTACTTGGTGATTCTTGTGAATTATACACGACTCCTTGGTTTGATTGCGTTGCCTCAGGACGAGCAACATGTAAGTTTGGGGGTTTGATGAGTGTGTAAATTCACGAATCTTGCGCCTGGATTTATGCTATTATGGAGTGTTTGATGGATGAAATCGGTTGAAAACCGATAAATATTGTGAAAAGGCATGAATCAGGTGTTGATGGAGCTATTTGAGTGGTTTTTCGAAGGAAATCGGAGTGGAAGTGTTGAATACGGAAGAAAGGAAATCGAAGACATCCGTTTGGGCAAAGCAGGAGTTTGATTCGACCTGAAGGAGGTCAATTCGACCTGCCCTTCAGGTCGAATTGGTGACACAACTTGTACAGAAGGTGGATTCAACCACGACTGAAGGATTCGACCTGGGCATCAGGTCGAATTGAGGTCGAATCGATTGGCTGGGATGCTGATTCGACCTCATCGCATCGATTCGACCTGGTCAGTTGGTCGAATCGAATGCCTGGGACTTATAGTAGGCTGGTTCGACCTCTGGTTCGACTTGTGGTGGTTGATTCGACCTGTTGTGAGGTCGAATCGATGCTTGGGAACTTACTGTATCCGTATTTTTACATCATCAATGCGTGTGATCACATAAAAAGCTCATTCCAAGCCCAGGAGATGTGATTACAAGTATAAAAGAAGGCTTATGCAGCATCAGATTGATTCATTGGAATCGATTCATTGATTCATTCATTGAAGAACCAAGACGTGGAGATGTATAGTTGGGAGGAGATCGATCGTCGATCATCCGGAGGGGCTGTGACAGAGTTCCACTGGATTCAAGTAAGATCGGTTCAACTAACCATGATTATTCTTAGATCAATCATGGGCTAGAGCCGCTTCGGTAGTTCTAGGGTTATGAAAGTTTCATGAGTTAATTTATCTTTCGTGTGTAAACTCCGCACAACACTACTTGTGGTTTATTTTATATAAGATTACGCATTTTTAATCGATACTCATGGTTGTTTTGTGCATCAGTAATTGTTGTGTAGAGTCTGAATACATAACTTGGTTATTGGTTGAGTGCGTTCACTGCTGAGCAGGGTTTTATGTTATAATTTTAAGTGAAGGGATTCCGAAGTCTTATTAGAGCTATCTTATATAAATACTTGTTAATTGAATCATATTTGAGTTAATAAGTAGGATAAAGAGTATAATTTATTAGTACCTATAAAGGGAGATCAAATCGGGTTAGAGTACTAAGTGCACAGAAAATAATTGATTATGATAGTACCTAGAAAGGGGGGTGAATTATATCTCTTGCTCTAAGGATATTCACACGTGTTATACGCGTATTTACTTGTGTCTATAGAGTGAATTTGCATGATTTAGTGATGCGTCCATAAACCACAAGGCAGAGTCTGACACCGTCACACGAAAGTATGAATTAATAAGTGGAATTGGATGACCTGACCAACTATCTACTATCTTACTTGATCACAACCTATTATCTCTTCTTCTTGTTATTTTACTTGTTATTTCGATTATTAGTTGTTACTTAATATCACAACCATTATATTTTCCAACATAGTCATAATTTACTAGAACATAATTAAATTGATATTTATCCGTCCATTGGGTTCGATATATAACTTGGTCACCTTCGAAACTACAATTGATATCCTTCATACTTGGGGATTAATTGTGTGTTGATAAAACGCCTATCAACAACCCAACATATAAATTAGTAATGTAATTCTACCACACCATCCACAGTACTCTGACCATAATTCCAAAATTAATGGCAATAATAGTAGTAATAATAATAACATCACCCATAGAACCACCAATCAACCGGTGCTAACTGGCAAACACGGAGACCCAAGCAGCGGGAAGTGATTGCACGGTGCAACATACCAAGCAGTGGACAGTGGCCGCTCGGAGCAAGAGGCCCGAGCAAACGAAAAATTCATTACAAGTTAACATATTATTATATCATACGAGAGTCATACATGTGTGTGCACAAGTGGTCGCCAAAAACTAAATTGTAGATTTGAAGAAGTAGAGACCAGCTTACCTTCAATGACTTGTTAAGGCCAGCATTTTCAGGTCTATCAAGTTCATAAACTATTGATCCATTCATACCACCTACAAGAATGAAAGAAATTAGCCAGAGAATTCTATATAAACAAAAAAAACCATATGTAGGGAAACAATATGGGTGTTATACAGGATCTAAAGTCCAAAATAAGTGAAAAACTAAATTTCTATTTCAAAATCGATGCTAACTATGACTAATTAACTTGTATTTTAAATGCAAGAGTTAGTATATTCATTGAATAGATAACTTCACACACTTGTGCACATATATTTATATCTTTCGTTCCCATTTAAAATTTCTACTTTAAAATTGATACATGTTTTACCACCATTGTCAGAAGTTCCAGCATCATGAAAAACTAAACTAAGTAAACCAGCAGTTTTACCCTTAAAAATATCTTTTTGTTTTCATCTTGAAATTGTGAGCTTTCACTGACACAAAAAATCTTAAGGTCAATGCCTTACAATTTGTATGTGTTGGTGTTTTTTTTTTCGCTGAAGCTCAACTCAGCTCACATAAGTTCGTCATTTGTATATAAAATTTTACAAACATCTGAAATGATTATTCAATATTAGAAGCAATTCTAAATCCCTTAATGAAAGAGAATCGTGAGAATTATAAATTATCCAACCATTTGCACTTTCCAGAATACATAAAAAATCTTAACCTTCTTATGTTCACTCAAAAATTAGGAAACAATCCAATACATTAAAACATATTCACACTTAAACATTTCATCAAGCATCTCATAGGCATGAATTAAAATGGTCGACAAGTTCTTTGCAAATCATTACAATTCTAATTACCCATTCCTCTAAATCAGCTATCAATTTTTCCATTCATACCAACAATCTACTTTAACTGCTATCTCAAGAATTACGAATCCAATGAGTTAAAATAAATTCACACTTGGACATTTTATGAAGGATCATATAGGCATGCATTTAAATCAACTATGAATTTCTATTACATAGTCTCATCAAAAAGAAATAGCCCAAGAAAGCGAGGTAACTTAAAGTGATATATTGAAGTAGACGACATGCAGTGGGATTTTGAAAGAGTACGGTTGCCTACCTTGGGTTGCGGTTCACAGGTGAAAGGGGTGCAGCAGGCGGTGGAGGAATCCGGAGCGGCGATCGAACCTCAATCGGGAAAATCAAACGACAGTCGAACCTCAACCGCGAGAACTAAACGGCGATCGAACTTCAACAACAAGAATCAAATGGGTGGCAGATAACATTATGAGGAAAATCTTGAATTGAAGCTGTGTTCTTCAGTCACAGGAAAAAAAGGAGAATTACAGAATAAAATAAGAGAGACAATGAAATAAACACAATACCTAAGTTAGAGAATACCACGCTTAGGGCATCTCCAATCACATACTTCATTTTAAAGTACTCTATACTCTAAAATAAAGTATAGAGTACTCCATTTAAAAAATTCTCTCCAATCATGTTCTCTATATTTTTACTTTTTATATTAGACAATGATTATTTAAAAAAATTAATGATAACAAAGATCAATAAAAAGAAAAAAATAATAACAAAATGGCATTTCTGTAAATTATGCATACTTCATTATGAATCCTCTATTTCATTCTCTTTCTTCAAATATAGAGGATTCATACTCCGAACTCTAAACACTGTTCAAAGAATGGAGGATGGTTGGAGGGGCAAATACTCCATATTTATAGAGTATCCTCTAAAATAAAGTATGGTTGGAGATGCACTTAAGAGGAGAAAACGTGTAAGCCGCTTTGATTAGCACGTCATGTCTTTGAAACTTACTACCCAGGGGAAAATGGACAACTTACCAGCCATTCCCCTTTTATATATAGTGTATAGATATTTCTTATATTTAAATTATTATATTTATATGTTAATCATAATATCAATTTTTTAGGTCGGAATTCATTGTAATCCATTAATTAACTTGTATATTTTTCATACTCAATTGTCCATTTTTTGACAAAAATACTCTCATCATGTCATAATGCTATGTCGGGGTTCTGACACCGAATCCGAGATCCCCGATACCAAATCCGACATCCGACGATCTCAGATTCGGTGTCGAAACTTTGACATAGCAACCCAATAGAGTGAGGATATTTTGGTTCAAAAATGGACAATTGGGTATAAAAGTTATACAATTTACTTTATGGATGACAATGATTTTTTCCTATTCATTTTGAATATTTTCAATTGCTTATATATATATATATATATATATATATATATATATATGAATATTTCATATAATATTCTCTCTCACCCCACCTATAAATAAATTTTTTTTTTATTCATTCTAATACATATATTTGATTCTCCAAGAGGAATATTAGCCTTTAGAGAATTGATTTATGAAAGTATAAAAATTTATTTCAATAGAGCGAATCAATTAAAGATTTGATCTACCTCTAAAAAATTGATTCAAGTATTATTCAAGAGGAAGTGAACTGATTCAAATATTCTTGAATCGATTTACCTCTTATGAATCGATTCTTCAAGGGGAAGTGAATCAATTCAAGTATTCATGAATAGATTTATATCTTAAAAATTTATATTTCAAGAGTAAGAGAATCGATTCGAGTATTCTTGAATCGATTTACATCTTAAAAATCGATTCTTCAAGAGAAAAAAAATTGATTTAAGTATTACCTCTTAAGAATCGATTCAAGTATTCTTAAAATATACCTCTAAAGTATTGATTCAAGTATTCTTTAAGTGAAAGAGGATCGACGGTTCAAGTACTTTTGAATTGATTTACCTCTAAAGAATAAGAGGTTGAAAAACTAATTCATGTATAGAATCGAAATTTTAAGTTCTTTAAGTTAAATAATTATTTTATATCAAATAACATAATTGAGTTTGTAAATATTTGTTAATTTTTAAAATTTAGTATATTAATATTTATTTATTTACATATATCTTAATTATTCAATTATGACATATAAATTATAAATTTTGTTTTCTTTAGTTGTTTATATAATTTGAAACTAATAAAATTAAGTAAAAAAAATAAAATTAACAAATTCATTACAAATTTATGAATATTTAAAGAATATTATATATAAATTAATTTTATTTATGTTATATATATATGAGCTTTTTTCAAGTTCTTCTACAGAATTGATTTATGAAAGTATAAAAATTTATTCTGATAAAGCGAATCAAGTAGATATTCGATTTACCTCTAAAAAAATCGATTCAAGTATTCTTCAAGAGGAAGAGGTCTATTCAAGCTCTTAAGAATCGATTCTTCAAAAGGAAGATAATCGATTCAATACTTGAATCAATATACCTCTTAAGAATCTATTCAAGATATACCTCTTAAGAATCGATTCAAATATTCTTTAAGATTTACTTCCAAGTATCGATTCAAATATTCTTCAAGTGAAAGATAATTGATTCAAGTGTAATTTTCTTAATATTTTTGGATTTTTTAATTTATTTTTCAATATTTTCATTATCTACTAACAATTATTTTCCTTATTCAATATTTCCTTTTCAAAATAATGTATGAATATATTTATATATTTATTTCTTTTTTTTTCTTGTACACTTATTATGATTTATTTATTTACTTTAATATCATGAATTGCAATTAATAAATTAATCTTTCAATATAAATAAATTAATTAGTATCAAATCAATCATGTATAGAAATAAAAAAATTGAGATTTTTTAAATAAATTTAAAATAATTATTTTAATTTAATTATGAAATATTTGATATTTATTTTAAACAAAAAATAAAATTAAGGATTTATTACAACGAGGTTTATACTTTGATTTTAATTGCACTTAAATACAAATAAAAATAATGAAATATTATCATATACATAAATATATAGTAAAGAGACAAAATTGCCCCTATATGGTTGCACATTTTTTTAGAGAGATTGAGGGAGTATTAAATAGTTTTCAATTGTATTACGTTATAAGGTAACATTTCAAAAATAAATACAAGTTTCTTTCAAAAAATTAGAATATATGTACGTGTATATATATATATATATATATATATATATATATATATATATATTAACTTTATAAATGATTTAATTATATATCACATTATAAAAAGTCAAAAGTTATACTCCCTCCGTCCACTTCTAAGGTATCAATTTTACTATTTTTAGCGTCCGCTTCAAAGGTATCCATTTTCCCTATTTAGTAAAAAAGTACACATTATGGTCCACCACTTCCCTCTAATACAACTACCCACTTTACATATAATAATATTCCTTAACTCACGTGTAAAAAACAAATGGATACCTTAGAACTGGACGGAGAGAGTAATATATAAATAAAAAATCCTAACTAATGTTGAATCGTTATATGACAGATTATTTAATTATAAAAAATAAGAGTAATAATTAAATGATCCCGCATAGTTCGCGGATTTCATACTAGTATATATATTTATATATATATGAGTGAGGCTTGCGTGCGCCTTTAGAATTTAGTATTATGGATAAGGGTACATTATTTTGTTCTAAAAGGTATAAACTTTAATTAATAAAGGAACACTATTTTATTATAAAGGGTATACACTTTTCATTATATTTTTTATTTTTCTTCAAAAAATAAAGGGTACACATCTTTGTACTAAAATGTATACAATTTAACACAAAATTCTAAAGGCACACGGAGTGTGCTTCCGTGTGCCCGGGTGCACACAAGTTTTTGCCTTGTAAAATAAAGGGTACACATCTTTATACTAAATTGTATACAATTTAGCACATAATTCTAAAGACACACGGAATGTGCTCCCGTGTGCTGGGGCACACACAAGCTTTTGCCTATATATATACTAGCATGTAACCCGCGTAATACACGGGATCATTAAATTTTTATTTATTAAATAAAATTATTATTTGTATATAAAAATATTCACTGCAAATTTGTTTGTTAATTAATATTATATGAGTTAATTGGAAAAAAAATCACGAACTTTATTCCTATTATAAATTAATTTCCACTTTTGAAAATTCTCAAAAAAAAAAAAATCACAACATTTAAGTATGATTGCAAAACGCAGAATACCATCTTCCTCAAGATATAAAATTTTGAAACCACTACCATTTTTTATTCTTGATATGCATATAATTAAACATTTGTAATGATAGTCTTTTAAAGATATAATTAAATATTTTTGAGAGATTGAACATAAATTTTATTTATTGTCATTTAAAATACAACATCCCCTTGAAGATTGTATTTTGTTGAATTTAATCCTAATGTTATCATTCGATGGCGCTAGTGATATTCTTAGTACAGTGATAAATTTTATAATGGAAAGTGATACTCAATTAATGAAAAATGATAATATTATTTCATGAATAATTTATAGTATAAATAAAAAGTGATAACATTTTATAGCGAAAGTGATAACGTTTTACAGCGAAAATGATAACTATTTTAAAAAGTATAAAATAATCTCGCATGAGACGGTCTCACGCAAGAATTACCCAAAAATATTATGTAACGTCTTGAAATATTATAGATTTGTTTATATATTTGAGTTAAATGCACCTTTCTGTCTCATAGTTTTTGTCAAATTCGATTTTTGTCCAAAATTACTTAAAATTTTTGATTTAATCCCGTAACTATTTCAAAATTTTAGATTTTCTCCCTAATTTGCACACTTACAGTGGCAGTTGATATTTTCTTTCGGTCAATGCCAATTCATTTACATTCTTAGCCGTGGCTATGAAGTTGCAAGTGGATCTCAACTCAATGTATACCATCACTGATTGACTTGCTAAGGTATGTAGTTTTGCATTCATTTCAACTCCCCACGATAAATTCTTGACATGTTTGGGATCATTGGATGATAAAGAAATTCTAAGGAATGCAACTGTAAGGAGTAGTTTGATTCAAATTTCGGAATGATACTACGAAGGTAATGACAATAAGAATGAAATTGATTGAAGGGGGTGGAATAGTCATTGGATAAATGAGAATGATTGAGAAATTTGTATCCCTATTACTTCATACCAAATATGAAAAATGACAATTAATACTTTCCATCCCCATTACCCACACCTAATACCCCCCTTACAAAACATTCACAAATTACCATTCTATTACAACAACTTTTTAACTCCAACCTGTTGCTTCTTATGTGAGATGATAATAAATGCATCCTGCCAAGATAATAGATACTCCAAGTAATTAAAAAAATGCAACTATTTTAAAGTCATTATTAAGCATTTTGAGTTCAAGATTCTAGAAATGTTCACATATGCACGCATGAGTTTTTCTAGAATATTGTGACTTACACACACTTTTTGGGACTTTTGGCTATCAAAAAAAAGAAGAAAATACTGAACTATGCTGGATGCAAGCAAATTATACCTATTACATTACATCCAAGACGATTCCTCCAAAATTTTTGATGATCCTCTTTTGAATTGTTGCAGAAGAATTAGTGGTGATCATTATCATGAGGCTGTCTGGGATTTGCTGAAGTTACATGGCACCAAAGTTATATCTTCTATAAGACAACCCTTTTTCAATATCACTTCTTTGTGATGATCAATATCAAGAGGCTTTCTAGGATTTGCTAAATTTTGGTGGCACTAAAATTTAATCCTCTATAAGACAGCTCTTTCTCAATATCACTTTTGTATGACACAGAAATCACTTTTGGTTTTAATGAGATTTCTAACATTTACTCATCCTTCTATTCACCCAATTGTTATTCTAATGTTCATGTTTGATATCTTGAGGGAAATTAAGCCAAATCAAACATTCTGGAATTTAATCAAATATTGTGATTAGATATTCAGTTCTAGAGTTTCATGGGTTGGATCAAATAATGAAATTCCATGGATGACATGTGACATTTTCAGCAGAAACTAAAACACAGAGTATTGTTCTCTTTCCAACATAATATATGATTAACAACTACCAAATTCAAAAATTATCAATGCATGCTACTATAAAAGCTAAAAAGTACTCCATTTTTAACATTAAAACATCCAAGATTCCCACATTCTCAGTGAAATTGAAATACTAAATTTTTTTTATAAAATAAATTCAGTCAAAGAAAAAGTATTTCTTGATTTCGTTTAAACCGATATGGTAATGCATAAATTGCATTACTAAAATTGTTCCAAAATTTCACTGATCAACCAATTGAACGATCTTACCTAGAAGAATGGTGTTTCAATTCTACCAATAGTCATGATCAGCCACGACTGCTAGTCAGAATCGAACCCAACATACCCAAAACTGAAGCCATAAAATCAATTATATACTATACCAACATGTAGTGTTTTTATCTCGCGAAGTCACTATTAACACTATCAGTCAACCATAGGATCAGTAACTCTGAAGCAACCATCTCAAAAGAACTGCGATTAACCAAGAACCCTATCTAATCAGATTTTTTGTACACTCAAGAACAATCCAATTTTTTCAATAAGTTTGATGTATGGAAAAAAGAAATAGTCAATTAATTCAAAATAAAAATTTAATCTGAATACATCATCATCTGCAACATGCATTTCTGTGTTCCTTTTCCCTAAAGCATTACAGTCAAGCCTAGAATTGAACAAAAAATATAACTCTATTTTTACAAGTAGATGCGGGTTTAACTTAAGGATCCTCAGTACTCGGGACATGTTCTCTTTCATATGCTTTTTGCACAGCCTCTTGAGAAATGAGAAGAGAAGTCAAAGATCTCTTCATTTAAAAGTTGGCCAGAGACATCTTCGAGTTAATCAGATATTAACTAAAGGTTCAAATAAAAATCAAGATTGCTTACTTTCAGAATGGCCATGCAATTCTCACAGATAGTTTCACTTGTTGTTGCCGCTAGAAACAGGTAGGGACAAAGCTTCTCGACCGAGCTGGCTACTCATGCTGGAGTATATCTAAACATAGTGTATTAGTGAGCACTATCAGAATATTTAGAAGTAACAAATAATGAATAATACATAAAAAATTACAATTACAATTGAGTAAGTTTATTTATTAAATAAAATTATTATTTGAATATAAAAATATTCACTGCAAATTTGTTTGTTAATTAATATTATATGAGTTAATTGGAAAAAAATCACGAACTTTATTCCTATTATAAATTAATTTCCACTTTTGAAAATTTTCAAAAAAAAAAACCGCAACATTTAAGTATTATTACAAAACGCAGAATACCATCTTCCTCAAGATATAAAATTTTGAAACCACTACTATTTTTTATTCTTGATAAGCATATAATTAAACATTTGTAATGATAGTCTTTTAAAGATATAATTAAATATTTTTGAGAGATTGAACATAAATTTTATTTATTGTCATTTAAAATACAACATCCCCTTGAAGATTGTATTTTGTTGAATTTAATCCTAATGTTATCATTCGATGGCGCTAGTGATATTCTTAGTACAGTGATAAATTTTATAATGAAAAATGATACTCAATTAATGAAAAATGATAATATTATTTCACGAACAATTTATAGTATAAATGAAAAGTGATAACATTTTATAGCGAAAGTGATAATGTTTTACAGCGAAAGTGATAACTATTTTAAAAATTATAAAATGATCTCGCATGAGACGCTCTTACGCAAGAATTACCCAAAAATATTATGTAACGTCTTGAAATATTATAGATTTGAGTTAAATGTACCTTTCTGTCTCATAGTTTTTGTCAAATTCGATTTTTTGTCCAAAATTACTTAAAATTTTTAATTTAATCCCGTAACTATTTCAAAATTTTAGATTTTCTCCCAAATTTGCACACTTACAGTGGCAGTTGATATTTTCTTTCGGTCAACGCCAATTCATTTACATTCTTAGCCGTGGCTATGAAGTTGAAAGTGGATCTCAACTCAATGTATACCATCACTGATTGACTTTCTAAGGTATGTAGTTTTGCATTCATTTCAACTCCCCACGATAAATTCTTGGCATGTTTGGGATCATTGGATGATAAAGAAATTCTAAGGAACGCAATTGTTATCACTCTAATCATGTCTGTGTTCAAGTCATCCAAAGGTGATATTTTCTTATACATAGCAAAATGCAGAAGCTATTTTCATGTTCTTTTCACTTACGATATTATTTTAAGTTATGAAGAAGTAGTTTGATTCAAATTTCGGAATGATACTACGAAGGTAATGACAATAAGAATGAAATTGATTGAAGGGGGTGGAATAGTCATTGGATAAATGAGAATGATTGAGAAATTTGTATCCCTATTACTTCATACCAAATATGAAAAATGACAATTAATACTTTCCATCCCCATTACCCACACCTAATACCCCCTTACAAAACATTCACAAATTACCATTCTATTACAGCAACTTTTTAACTCCAACCTGTTGCTTCTTAAGTGAGATGATAATAAATGCATCCTGCCAAGATAATAGATACTCCAAGTAATTAAAAAATGCAACTATTTAAAGTCATTATTAAGCATTTTGAGTTCAAGATTCTAGAAATGTTCACATATGCACGCATGAGTTTTTCTAGAATATTGTGACTTACACACACTTTTTGGGACTTTTGGCTATCAAAAAAAAGAAGAAAATACTGAACTATGCTGGATGCAAGCAAATTATACCTATTACATTACATCCAAGACGATTCCTCCAAAATTTTTGATGATCCTCTTTTGAGTTGTTGCAGAAGAATTAGTGGTGATCATTATCATGAGACTGTCTGGGATTTGCTGAAGTTACATGGCACCAAAGTTATATCTTCTATAAGACAACTCTTTTTCAATATCACTTCTTTGTGGTGATCAATATCAAGAGGCTTTCTGGGATTTGCTAAATTTTGGTGGCACTAAAATTTAATCCTCTATAAGACAGCTCTTTCTCAATATCACTTTTGTATGACACAGAAATCACTTTTGGTTTTAATGAGATTTCTAACATTTACTCATCCTTCTATTCACCTAATTGTTATTCTAATGTTCATGTTTCATATCTTGATGGAAATTAAGCCTAATCAAACATTATCGAATTTAATCAAATATTTTGATTAGATATTCAGCTCTAGAGTTTCATGGGTTGATCAAATAATGAAATTCCAAGGATGACATGTGACATTTTCAGCCGAAACTAAAACACAGAGTATTGTTCTCTTTCCAACATAATATATGATTATCAACTACCAAATTCTAAAATTATCAATGCATGCTACTATAAAAGCTAAAAAGTACTCCATTTTTAACATTAAAACATCCAAGATTCCCACATTCTCAGTGAATTTGAAATACTATTTTTTTTTTGATAAAATAAATTCAGTCAAAGATAAAGTATTTCTTGATTTCGTTTAAACCGATATGGTAATGCATAAATTGCATTACCAAAATTGTTCCAAAATTTCACTGACCAACCAATTGAACGATCTTACCGAGAAGAATGGTGATTCAATTCTACCAATAGTCATGATCAGCCACGACTGCTAGTCAGAATCGAACCCAACATACCCAAAACTGAAGCCATAAAATCAATTATATACTATACTAACATGTAGTGTTTTTATCTCGCGGAGTCACTATTAACACTATCAGTCAACCATAGGATCAGTAACTCTGAAGCAACCATCTCAAAAGAACTGCGATTAACCAAGAACCCTATCTAATCAAATTTTTTTTACACGCAAGAACAATCTAATTTTTTCAATAAGTTTGATGTATGGAAAAAATAAATAGTCAATTAATTCAAAATAAAAATTTAATCTGAATACATCATTATCTGCAACATGCATTTCTGTGTTCCTTTTCCCTAAAGCATTACAGTCAAGCCTAGAATTGAACAAAAAAAATACAACTCTATTTTTACAGGTAGATGCGGGTTTACCTTAAAGATCCTCAGTACTCGGGACATGTTCTCTTTCATATGCTTTTTGCACACCCTCTTGAGAAATGAGAAGAGAAGTCAAAGATCTCTTCATTTAAAAGCTGGCCAGAGAGATCTTCGAGTTAATCAGATATTAACTAAAGGTTCAAATAAAAATCAAGATTGATTACTTTCAGAATGGCCATGCAATTCTCACAGATAGTTTCACTTGTTGTTGCCGCTAGAAACAGGTAGGGACAAAGCTTCTCGACCGAGCTGGCTACTCATAAAAACCTTCATTTAGTATATATATATATATATATATATATATATATATATATATACTTCCTCCGTCCCCTTTCCCTTTTTACATACATGAAACCCACATACCCCCTCTAATAAAATTAAAATATGGGATCTATACTCTCACTAATACAATTATCCACTACACATTAAATAATAATACTCCTCAATTTACGTGTAAAAAAATAAAAGAACCTCTTACGCCGGGTCGGAGGGAGTATATATATATAGTTGGTCTCCTGTATCCTCGGGAACACACCGTGCCCCAATAGAACACAAGAATTATATACTGTAAATTCTTATATTCCCATGGGGCACACAAATTTTGGCAATATTTACATATATATGTATATATATACTAGTATGCAACCCGTGTAAAATACGGGATCATTTAATTATTATTCTTATTTTTTATAATTAAATAATCCATGTTATAAGGAGATTTTTTTCTTTTATTTAGATAATTTCTTTTATCAATGTAAAGAATTTGCACCAAATTATAACATTTGACTTTTGATAATGTAACATATAAGTAAATCGCGTAAAAAGTTAATATCTAATTATTTGAAAGAATCTTGCTTTATTTGTTTTAAATGCTATTTTATAACTTAATACAATTAAAAACTATTTATTACTTTCCATTCTCTCTAAACAACTGTGCACCCATATAGGGGCAATTTTGTCTCTTTGTTGTATATTTATATAGTTGTTGATATTTCTTTTTTTATTTATAATTAAGTGCAATTACGATCAAAGTATGTAACTTTGAGTAATAAATCCTTAATTTTATTTTTTGTCTAAAATAAATATCAATTATATATATTTTTAAAAAAAATCTCAATATATTCTTTTTTTATACATGATTTGATTTGATACTGATTTATTTATTTATGTCCAATGATTTATTTATTAAAATTAATGATACTAAAGTAAATAAGTTATAATAAAATGTATTGGAAAAATAAATAAATAGTAAGACTATACGTGAATAACACGTTAGTGAAAAAAACTTTGCTATACTATACATATATATATATATATTGATTATTTGTGGAAAATAAGGTCACACATTTTATAATTAATTAAACAAAATTATTAAAATATTTTAAATAGTTGCTATAAATATATATTTTAAAATATACGTAATATTATAAATAATATTTAAATGAAGTATTACTTTTTACTCATGAATATAATTTAGTATTTCTTAATTAACTATATAATAATTCTATTTTTATTAATTGTTATTTTTAAGAAACTAATGTAATATATACTCCTTCCGTCCCGTGCAAATAGGTGCATTTGCTTTTTGCACGTAGATTAAAAAATATTATTATTTAATGTAAAGTGGGTAGATATATTAGATAGATGTAATGGGTAGTGGTGGGCCATTGGTGTACCCTTTTTACTAAAAGAGAAAAATGGTGCAGTTTGGATGGGACGCCCAATATAGTAAAATGATGCTATTTGGGCGGGACGGAGGAAGTATATATATATATATATATATATATATATATATATATATATATATATATATATATATTACAAACTAAAGAAATATAATATTCTTTTAAATATTCATAAATTTGTAATGAATTTATTAATTTTATTTTTTTGTTTAATTTTATTAGTTTCAAATTATATCTATATAAACAACTAAAGAAAATAAATTTTATAATTCATATGTCATAATTAAATAATTAAGACATATGTAAATAATAAATATTAATATACTAAGTTTAAAAAATTAACAAATATTTATAAACTCAATTTTAATATTATTTGATATGAAATAATGATTTAACATAAAAAATATTAGCTTTCGATTCTATACATGAATTAGTTTTTCAACCTCTTATTCTCTAGAGGTAAATCCATTCATGAGTACTTGAATCGTCGATCCTCTTTCACTGAACCTCTTATTCTCTATAGGTAAATCTATTCAAGAGTACTTGAATCGTCGATCCTCTTTCACTTGAAGAATACTTGAATCAATACTTTAGAGGTAGATATTAAAGAACACTTGAATCGATTCTTAAGAGGTAATACTTGAATCGATTTTTTTCTTCTGAAGAAAATCGATTCTTAAGATGTAAATCGATTTAAGAATACTTGAATTGATTCTCTTACTCTTAAAAAATTTTTTTAAGATGTATATCTATTCAAAAATACTTGAATCAATTCTCTTCCTCTTGAAGAATCAATTCTCAAGAAATTTTTAATCGATTCTCTTCCTCTTGAAGAATCGATTCTTAAGAGAGGTAAATCGATTTAAGGATACTTGGATAAGTTCTCTTCCTCTTGAATCAATTTTTAAGAGGTAGATCGAATCTTTACTTGATTTGCTCTTTTATACTTTCATAAATCAATTCTCTATATGAACTTAAAGAAAACTCATATTCCCTTTGGAGAATCGAATGTGTATATTTAGAATTAATAACCAAAAAATCTTATTTATAGATGGAGTTAGAGAGAATATTATATGGAATATTCTTTTTTTTACTTTTATATATATGATTTAATTTGATATTAATTAATTAATTTATTGCATTTAAATATTTAGTAATTAATTAATGATACCCAAATAAATAAATAAAATATTAAAAATTTAATTATTATTAAAAATAAGAAACACATTATTTAAAAAAGGAAAATATTAAATAAGGAAGTTTTAAAAGTAAATAAGAAAAATATTTAAAGTATTAAAAAATCTAAAAAATTGAGAAAATTACACGTCACATTAGAGCGCTCTAGAGACGACACGTCAGTGAGAAAAGTTTCTGCTATAGTATATTTAAGATATATATTATGTAATGTGTTTCTTATTTTTAATAAGGCAAAGACTTGTGTGAGACTGCCTCATGTAAGGGTTCACGTGAGACGGTCAGCAAGTGATAACTTTTATAATAAAAAGTGATAATAAATTAATGAAAAGATACAATGTTATTTCATGAACAATTTACAGTATAAATGAAAGTGATAGCATTTTATAGCGAAAGTGATATTGTTTTATAGAGAAAGTGATAGCAATTTTAAAAAGTATAAAATAGTCTCACGTGAGACGGTCTCATGCAAGACCTACCCTTTTAATAATGATTAAATTTATAATATTTTATTTATTTATTTGGGTATCATTAATTAATTACTAAATCTTTTAATGCAATAAACTAACTAATAACTAATATCCAATTAATTCATATATATATAGGGAAAAATAAAATTTTATTTAATATTCTCTCTCACACCACCTATACATAAGACTTTTTGGTTATTCATTCTAAATACAAACATTCGATTCTCTAAGAGGAATAGGAGCTTTCTTCAAGTTACACTAGAAAATTGATTTATGAAAGTATAAAAATTTATTTCGATAGAAGAATCAAGTAGAGATTCAATCTACCTCAAAAAAATCGATTCAAGTATTCTTCAAGAGAAAGAGAATTGATTCAAGTACTCTTGAATCGATTTACCGTTTAAGAATCGATTCTTCAAGAGGATGAGAATAGATTCAAGTATTCTTGAATAGATTTGTGTCTTAAAAATCGATTTTTCAAGAGTAAGAGGATCGATTCAAGTATTCTTGAATCGATTTATATCTTAAGAATTGATTCTTCAAGAGGAAAAAAATCAATTCAAGTATTCTTTAAGATCTACCTCTAAAGTATTGATTCAAGTATTCTTTAAGTGAAAGAGGATCGACGTTTCAAGTACTCTGAAATCGATTTACCTCTAGAGAATAATTACCTCTAGAGAATAACAGGTTAAAAAACTAATTCATGTATAGAATCAAAAGCTTAAGTTCTTTAAGTTAAATAATTATTTCATATCAAATAACATTAAAATTGAGTTGGTAAATATTTGTTAATTTTTTAAAAGTAGTATTTATTCAATTATGATATATGAATTATAAAATTTATTTTTTTAGTTGTTTATATAATTTAAAACTAATAAAATTAAATAAAAAATAAAATTAATAAATTCGTTATAAATTTATTAATATTTACTTTCCACTCTCCTACTGAGTTTATTTTCAATTTCTAATGATGCATCCTTACTTTTTATGATTCATGGTGTTTGGATTGTTGTTGGAAACAGGCCTAGTGCCTGCTCTTTTGTGCACCTTCTGAGCTTTTTTTATTTTTATTGGGGTTGATTTTTTTAGTCTTGCAAATGTTAATGGTTTGTGACACTATATCTTGAAGAGCATTTTCGCTTATTTCTGTTCGAGACAACCTTGGGATGGCTATGGCACTCGTGCTAGTGCAGGTCGTTTTTCTTAGGGGGAGATGCGGGCTTTTTACTCCGGCATGGCAATCTACGGCCTTTATCTTGAGCCCGTTTGCTGATCACGAAGCCTTTGTCCGATCATGACAAGGACTTTCTGCCCAAGATCAGCCCTACTGTTCTGCTACAAGTATCGGTCCTCATTTGTTATGGTTCATTCTCAAAGGATTTATATTTCTTTACTTTGTCCTAGAATTTTGTTATCCATACTATCCATGCTTTGTGTGGATCATACTGGGATTAGTTTGGTTTATTTTTAAGAGGTCGTCTCTTTGGCCTTAGCTTAAGCCACTTGTTTGGTTTTTTCAATTTCTATTATGGCATCTGTTAGCCATTACTCTTTCTTATGGTCATCTGTTTAGACCATCTCTTAATCAGCCTAGACTTTCCCCTCCCTCTTTCTTATTTTCGTTTACCTTTTAATAAAACAACTTAGTTTGATTTATGAATATTTAAAAGAATAATATATATAAATTAATTTTATTTATATTATATTATATTATATATATATTACATTATTTACTTATAATTAATTTTTCCATTTAATATTTTCTTTTTTAAAAAATATGTTTTTTATTTTTAATAATGATTAAATTTTCAATATTTTTTTATTTATTTGGGTATCATTAATTAATTACTAAAACTTTTAATGCAATAAAAAAATTAACTAATGTCAAATTAAATCCTATATATAAAGTGAAATAAGAATATTTCATATAACATTTTCTCTCACTCCACTATAAATAAGACTTTTAGGTTATTCATTCTAAATACACACATTCAATTCCCCAAGAGCAATATGTGCTTTCTTCAAGTTCATTAAGAGAATTGATTTATGGAAGTATAAAATTTTATTTCGATAAAGCGAATCAAGTAGAGATTCGATCTACCTCAAAAAAATTGATTCAAGTATTTTTCTAGAGGAAGAGAACTGATTTAAGTATTCTTAAATCGATTTAACTCTTAAGAATTGATTCTTCAAGAGGAAGAGAATCTTATTCAAGTATTCTTGAATAGATTTGCATCTTAAAAATCAAATTTTCAAGAGTAAGAGGATTAATTCAAGTATTCTTGAATTGATTTATATCTTAAGAATCGATTTTTCAAGAAGAAAAAATTGATTTAAGTGTTAACACTAAAGAATCGATTCAAGTATTCGTTAAGATTTACCTCTAAAGTATTGATTTAAGTATTCTTCAAGTGAAAGAGAATCGACGATTCAAGTACTATTGAATCGATTTACCTCTAAATAATAAGAGGTTGAAAAATTAATTCATGTGTAGAATCGAAAGCTTAAGTTCTTTAAGTTAAATCATTATTCATATCAAATAACATTAAAATTAATTTTGTAAATATTTGTTAATTTTTTAAATTTAGTATATTAATATTTATTTATTTACATATATCTTAATATTCAATTATGACATATGAATTATAAAATTTGTTTTCTTTAGTTATTTATATAATTTGAAACTAATAAAATTAAATAAAAAATAAAATTAATAAATTCATTATAAACTTATGAATATTTACAAGAATATTATATATAAATTAATATTATATTATATTATATTATATTATATTCCAATTATTGGAGTTTTATCAATTCAAGGTCCGAATTTTGGGTAAACTATAATTAGGGACCTGAATTATTTTTCTATCAATTCAAGACCTGAAATATTTAAAACTATCAATCTAATGCTTGAATTTGTCAGTTATTATCTCATATTTTATTAATTTAGGGCCTAAGTTCAGGCTCTGAATTGATAGTTTTACATAATTCAATCCCCTAATCGATAGTATACATAATTCAAGCCCCGAATTGATGGATTACCTATTTTTCAAGCCCTATATTGATAAAATTCTTATATTTTTATATTATATATATATTATTAGTTTCTTAAAAATAACAATTAATGGAAATATAATTATTATTATATAGTTATAAGAAAGGCAAAAACTTGTGTGCACCCGGGCGTACGGGGCACAAGCCGTGCGCTTTTAGAAATTTTATTAAATTGTATGCCATTTAGTATAAAGATGTGTACCCTTTATTTTCTTAAAAAATAAAAAATATTAATGAAAAGTGTATACCCTTTAGAACAAAATGGTGTACCTTTATTAATTAAATTGTATACTCTTTAAAACAAAACAATGTACCCTTACCCATAATACTAAATTCTAAAGGCACACGGTGTGCCCCGGGAGCACGCAAGACCAACTCCATAAGAAAAACTAAGCTATAATCATGAGTAAAAAGTAATACTCTATTTAAATATTATTTATAATATTATGTATATTTTTAAATATATTATATGTATAACAACTATTTAAAATATTTTAATATTTTATTTTAAATAATTATAAAATGTTTGACCTTATTTTTCATAAATAATCTATATATATATATATATATATATATATATATATATATATATATATATATATATATAGCAAAGTCCTTTGTCATTGGATTCGTTCACGTATAGTCTTGCTATTTATCTATTTTTTCTATACACTTATTATGACTTATTTACTTTAGTATTATTAACTGTAATTAATTAATAAATCATTCCATATAAATAAATTAATTAGTATAAAATCAAACCATATATAGAAAATAAAAAGAATAAATTGAGATTTTTTTATATATAATTGATATTTATTTTAGACAAAAAGTAAAATTAAGAATTTATTACTAAGAGTTACATATTTTGATAATAATTCCACTTAAATACAATGAAAAAAATAAAATACTAACAACTATATAAATATACAATAAAGAGACAAAATTGCCCCTATGTGGTTGCACATTTTTTAGAGAGCTAGGGGGAGTAATAAATATTTTTCAACTGTATTATGTATAAAGTAACATTTTAAAAAAAAATACAAGTCAAGATTCTTTTAAATAATTAGGATATATGTACATATATATTAACTTTAGTACATGATTTAGTTATACGTTACATCATCAAAAGTCATATGTTATAATTTATTGTAAATTCTTTACATTGATTAAAGAAATTATCTAGTTATAAGAAAAGAAAATCTCAATAATTAATGTTGTTACGTTACATAACACAGATTATATCATTACAAAAAATAAGAATAATTAAATAAATGATCCCGCGTTGTACGCGAGTTTATATATATATAAGTAAAAAGCTAATTATTTATATATTTATAATATATAGATGTAAATTTAATTATTTTTAACCTAACATAGTTTATTTATTTATTTATTAAATCGTATGTTGTGTATGATTATTTTTTAAAAACATCACGTATACTTAGGAATGACAATATGTATGATATACGGTTATTTATAGGTATCCGTATTCGTTTACGTATCAAATACATGTATCCATATGTATTCTATTAATTAAAAATTTTTATTATAATACATGTACCCGTCTCTAATTCATTTATCAATATAGGTAAATTATAACTCATACTAGTTTAATATTTATTTATTTTGATTTTTTTTATTTAGTTGCAAGAAAAATCGCAAACTTACTCCTATTGCAAATTAATCCTCATATTTGAGAGAATTAAAAAAAAAAACCCCACCTTTAAGCATTGTTGCGAAACGACCCAATTTGAAGTAAGGTTCTTTTAAGAAAATTTGTACGTTATACAACAATACTTAACAGTGGTGTTCTTTTTTTAAATTTTTCAAAGATGATGATTAATTTACAATAGAAGTAAGGTTTGTGGTTTTTTTCCCAATTAACCCTATTTTTTAATACTTTAAATAATATTTTTAAATGAGACACTCTCTTGTGAGATGAGATTTTTTTAGACGGGTTGTGAGAGGGGTCGACCCATCACTAAAGTATACTTATTATATAAATAAAGTATGTTTATTTATAGTTAAAGTATGTTAATAATGAATTGTATTATAACACGTTAAAATCATATTTTAATGCATAATAATACACTATATTTTAGAAAATATACTTTAACAATCATTTAACATATTTTATTTATATAATAGACATACTTTAATACGTCGTGCAAACGTCTCACATAAGTAACGTCTAGAGACTGTGTTTTGAAATTAGATAGACATTTGGGTGAGACCATCTCACATATCCTATTTGGTTAGACGAATTATCCACTAACCTCTATTTTGTTGTTATAAAATTAGGACATTAAAAATGAATTATGAAAAGAAATTAATTAGACCTGAGTAATTTTAAAGGATTATGTTTAGTTGATATAATTTTATTTTTTGTTTGTAGCAAGAGTAATTTTGTATAAAAAAATTGTGCACGTGTGAATCGGATTTTACATCATACTCACAATCTACATAAAAAGAAATGATGACTTTTTTTGAGATGGAAAGAATATTAATTATTAATT
The DNA here is from genome assembly GCA_023678885.1 of Pogostemon cablin. Taxonomy (NCBI): domain Eukaryota; kingdom Viridiplantae; phylum Streptophyta; class Magnoliopsida; order Lamiales; family Lamiaceae; genus Pogostemon; species Pogostemon cablin. The sequence continues at coordinate 6,941,989 of CM043008.1, read as the reverse complement.
ATAATATAAAGACGTTAATTTTTAAATAATTATATAAAAAGATATGATTAATTAAAACATATGAATATTAATTAAATCTATAAAATATCTCATAATATACAAATCATATAATATATACTCCCTCCGTTCGCCGGAAATGTATACATTTTGCTATTTTGGGCGTTCGCACTCAAGGTATACAATTTTCTTTTTAAATACATGGGACCCACACACATCACTAATACATTTAATATATAGGTCCCACACACCTCACTAATACAACTACCGACTACACATTAAATAATAATAATCCTTAATCCACTTGAGAAAAGCAAATGTATACATTTTGTGCGAACGCAGGGAGTACTATAAATTTTTGCATAAATTATATATTAATAGATACACGCGGATATTCGAGGACAGAGACAAGTTTATACTCATATCAGTCCCAAACTCTTATAATACTTTTTTAAACTACTCGTATTCTTCTCAAATTGGCTTAGAACTACTTGTTCCGTTCTAATAGGGTGTAGTAACAGAAAATATCTGTCTCATTGTCATCTCTACTTGTATCAAACATGTCTACCGTTTGCGGGTGCCCAGCGGGTGTAAGTGTGTTTACATCAGTGATGTTGTCCTAAGTGTGGCAACACTTTGTTCAACACCAACTCTAATCAGAATATTAAACTTGAATGTGAGATTGCAAGTTTATACAACAGAAGACTTTAACACACATAATTACTCAATCTTTCTACAAACTTATGAATAAGTTTGTAGCGGCCTCATGGCAAAAATATCACTAACCTGGAAAAAGTGATAACAAAAGCAGATTCAAAGAGATGAAAACATTTCTTCCACTCTTTGAATACACACACGTATATAAATCCTAAACGTGTTCCCAAATGGCAAAGCCTAGATTGTTAGATCTAACTCCTACTTCAAATATGTATTTCCACTACCTGTGAACAAGACACACAAAACGTACGGGATAATACCATACACGTGATGCAAAACAAGATATTACAACATCAGTGAAAACACTACAAAAAGAACGTAGACAATAAACTCTAAGACGTTCAACGACTCTCTATGTAGGAACTCTTCAAGTTTTTCCACGCGCCAGGAATGAAGTCGGACAGCTTCGATTTATAGATGTGAATCATGCTGCAACTTTCTTCAAATGAGTGGTCCATGATCGTAGTGAAATTCACCTAGATTTTAAGTGGATTTTTGTGGCTTTAATGCACTAATTAAACATGATTTTAATGAAAATACTATTAATTATTTAATTAGTTTGATAAAGGTATTTTTGTTTATTTTTTGCAGAAAAGGGTGATTTTGAGGTAAAAATATATTCTTGATATGAAGAGAAAGATGTGGGAGAAAACAGAGATCAATTTGAAGTTAAAACGACGAATGAAGCAAAATAAATTGGAATTGAGTATTGGGCTTACCTAGAAACAACTGGGCCTAGGATGGAGCAAGGGGCACACACATGAGCTGGACCTGAGGCTTATAATTAAAAAAGAGAATTAAATAAGGGAGGCAAGGTTAGAACCCTTGACCTCCAAGCCCATAGGAGGAGCCCATTACCGTTGGGCTGAGCTACAACAAGCATTAAAATATCTCTGGAATTAATGTTATTTGCTGCTAGGAGTGCTGAAAATTCACTAAAAATCCAAAAATTTCATCCATGCTCCAAAACCTTAAGTATCCCACATTGGAAACTCTCCCAAAATTCTTCTAACCCTACAACTATAAATACCCTCATTTGGAAGCCTCACACAACAATTCTTTACCTATTAAAATTTCATTAAATTGAATCATTTCCAAGATTCAATAGTTGAGAGGGCTTTTAAGTAAGACCTCCATAGTTGAGATCCCTCCCCCTTTCGGGGCAAGGGACCCGTAGTTTTAAATGTTTTTCTAGATTAGCAATTTAATGCTTTTCAAGAAGGTGGGGACACCAAGGAAAAGATGAACTTGGTGGATGTAAAACTTCATTCGGTGAAATCTAATCCTACTTATTATCTTTTTATTTCTATGTTTTGAATATTTGAGTGATGCTTGAATTATGTATTAATTTATGATATTATCTAAATTGTGATCCCGACTTTGATTAGTTTCATTTATGGATGCTTAATTGCTTAATCTATATGTTTGATTTGTGTGGTTAATTGTCTATTGTATGTGGTTAGAACGAGAGTTCAATTATGTGTCTTAGAAATTAATTGAATTATTTCATCATGTGGGTTACATGGATTAATGTGTGAAGAGTTGGAGACGACCTCTCATATTTAGAACTGTATAAATGGACACTAGAGAGGTTAGATTGAGAGGTCAATTAATCTAGTGAGGGGAACCAAACCTTAGTGAATTCATAGTACCTAGAAAGGGAATATTACCTATGATTTAGTACCTTTTAGAGAACTCGTACTTGTAATTAGTACCTATTGAGAGGTGTTCACTTTGGTCTCGATCTTATGTACTATTTTGAGGTCTTTGTAAGGACCTAGATCCTCTTCATCTCGAGAGAGAGTTTAGGTGAAAATTATGATCACTCTTACTATGATAGCTTAAATTGGGAGGTAATTAGATGTTTTACTTGATTTTTCTATTTGAATTGCATCATGAAGATTTCCTTTGCATTGAAAATTCCAAAAATATTGTAATTAGTTTCTTTTCGTGTTTTTATTATCCTCCCTTATCGGTCATCTCTAAATAATATGAGACTATAACTTGGAGGCCATAAATTCTAAATTCTCTTGGGTTCAATAAATTCTTTAATTGGTCATCCCAACTATTAACAACTAATCAAATGGCACTATTATCGGGGAGGTAATGGTTGCTAGTAGTTTGACGAATGATTATTTAGATGGTCTTAATAAGGACATTTATTTTTCTTTTTGCATCTTATTTTTGCTTTAGAAAATTTTGTTCAAATTTTTCTTTCTTTTATAGGTGCATACCTTTAGAAGGAAGAAGAAAGAGAACAAGCCCAAAAATATGAGTTACATGGATATTCTTCGAGATATGGTGAATAGAAGTGCTCATTCCGCTATGAACACAAGGAAATTTTCAAGGATTTCAAATGTCAAATTGTGAGCCTAATTTGCAACCGGAATATGGAGTACAAGATATGCAATTCCAACAACAAAGTTATGAGAATTTTGGAGTCCCTTATCAAATGCATCAACAAGTATACCCTCAAGGTGTGGAAGATGTTATTCAAGGAAATTTTTCTAGAAATCAAGAAAGGAATCAACCACAACTTTGGGGAAATTTTCAAGACTCCAACACCTCTTATTCCACCCAAAGTGACCACATAGCGATGCTTGGAGAAAAGTAGTTTGAAATGGTTATGGATCGCTTAGAAGTGGGAAGGAAGTCTAATCAAGCATGGATTGATAGAATTGGAAACTTGTGTGAAACGATGATGAATACAATGGTAGCATTCAATGTTAAGTTGAATTCATTGGAGCACCAAGTAAGTCAAATCGTGTCGACCGTGGAGAGACTTCAAGAAGAGAACAACAAGCCTTCTACCTTCGGAACAAAGAGCGAATGCATGGTCGTTAAGGCTAGAAAAGAAGATAGTTTGGGGATTGATGAGGTTATGAAGGAGAAGAGAAAAAGAGTTCCAAAGTGGGTGAAAGTCAAAGAGTTGAAAGAAGAGTTGAAGGGGGAATTCGATAGTTTTGTTGAGTCTCTTGAAGAGATGGTAGAGAAAGTCAATATTCAAAATCCAGAAGAGATTCATGCCCTTATGGAAGAGAAGAAGCCTCCGGAAACTAGGATCATTGACGATACCCCACACAAGCCAAAACCTTCTCATTCTATTGAAATTTCAAACTCTATTAAGAACTTCCATGATTTTATTGATAAAATTTTTTTTTGTGATTGTAGGAAAAAGGTTGCAAGAGGGCACCAACATTTTTCAATGCCCGAATTTTTACCGGGAGATGTGGTTGAAGTTCAAAATGCATAGAAAGCCCCATGAAAAAAGTGGAACAAGTGGAAAGGGTCATTCCTTGTGAAGAACACCTTCAGAGAACAATTGCTTGAGCTATTTAACAAGAAGGGAAATGTTCTAGTGGTTGAATGTGAGAGCACAAGGCACTACTTCAAGAAGAAATCTATGCAAGTGCCAAAGGATTATTCTAGACCACCATGAGCTTGATAATATCGTCCGGCTTGAAGAAGTTAAACTTAGCACTAGATGGGAGGCAACCCATCATTATCTTTATTGTTTTATTTCTTGTTATCAATAAGGATTGTGGATTTGATTTTATTTTGCATTTTTGGCCTTGTAGGTTGATTGTGCTCGTGAGGAGAATGCGTATTGGAGATACGATAAGTGCTTGATTTTAAGTGTGAAAGTAAGTCTCACCACTTTTTGCAAACTTAATTCTCAACTATTGTTTCGATTTAAGTTTGGGGGGATATGGCATGGTGTGACATACATGGTTTATTAGTAAGCATATACTTCTCGTATTTTTGGGGACAATTTTAAATTTTTTCTATGTGTTTTGGTATGTTTTGGTCAGTTTGGTTGTGTTGAAGTACATGATAGTCCATATTTTTAATGATATTGTCGAGCTAATATTTTTGATGAGTTGTTGAGTATGAATGAAGTGTAGTGGAAGCACGAATTGTGCCCGGAGATCAAGTCGAGATTTGTTGTGTATTCAATCCGGAAGCTATTGCCAACCATTTTCACTACCAAATGCCTATTGAGGGAGTTCACTCTATACTCTACTACTTCTAGTTGCTTGACATGAATATTGATTTGGATTGATGTGATTAGCATATTGCTTCATGTGTTATGTTTTTGGGAGGTTTAATTTTCAATCAAGATGGGGATGTTGTGAGCTTATTTGAGCATGGATGTTATGAATGTGTGTTTTATTTTCTTATGATGGTGATTTTTATTCTTGTTATGTGTTTTTATTTGTGTTTTGTTTGTTAAGTCTTTTCTTATTTGTTTTGTGTGTATATTTGTTCTTGTTTAGGGATTGTTTGGTGGTTATTTTAGGGAGGTCGTGAGTCATTTTTGAATATGAGTGATGATATGTTGTTGTGATAAGTGATGACAAATTATGATTAAGAATCTCCACACCTTCAAATTGTAACATGTTTTATTTAACTTGTTCAATTTTGAGATGAATGTGGTATAAACTTGTGAGTAGTTGAGTCTCAACCGTGCATACATGGTATTTCTTTTCATGAGTAGATCGATTGCATTTGATAAGCTAGAACTTGCTCAAGGACTATAGAAATTAGCCCGATTTGTGGAGATTAGTGACATGATCTTAGGTCATCCTTGTTATTTATAGTTATTGTCATATATTTCCTTACCATGAACATCATTCCTAGTCAACCACCTTGAGCCTATAAGCCTATTTCTTGTGAATTTAGCACATTACAAGCCTTGATTTCCCACATGAGCCTTATATATATACCTTTTGTGTGAGTGATTGGGGAAATGGTAACTAGAAAGGTATGATGACATAGAAAAAGAAAAAAGGAAATGGTAAGCAAACAAAAAAAGGATGAAATGGACACAAGCAAGAGTGCATATGCAACCTTAAAAATAAGAAGAAGAGCGAAGAAACAAACATGCTCAAGAAACTAAAAATCAAAAGAAGGGAGCATACAATCAAAATAGATGAAAATCAAAAGAGAAGTGATGATTAGTGCTTAAAAGTTGCAAAGCATAAGAATGGAAGAAAGAAAAGTGGAAGAATGGAAGAAAGTAGCTACCTCTTCGATTACTTACACGTGTTTAGTCACTTTTACCCTAATCTTCCTATTATACCAAAGAGTCTATCATTACATCCTTAATGAAAGACTTTTTTGATCATTGATTGAAACTTTGGTAGTTTGTGAATGTAGTCCACGAGCAAACTTATAGCAAGTCGAGTCAATTGGTTAATGAGTGTTGATTTACCTTACCTTAAAAGAGTGTTGAGTGAAATTGATATCCGATGTGAGGCTTGGACTAAAAGGGACTATATTACACTTTATTCTCTTTTGATTGAACTTGTTAATTTTTCATGTTATGAGTTTAATGTTGTAGGATGATTTAGCATAGCTTGTAGTTACTATTTCTATTGATGTGTTATTGCTTATATTCGTTAGGTCATTTCCTAGGTGAAAATCTCTCTTCTTGGTTTATCATTTTTGTTGTTCGGGGACGAACAACACTTTAAGTTTGGGGGTGTGATTAGTGATATTTTCACCTAGATTTTAGTGTCTTTTTATGTATATTTTTGTATTATTTTATTCATATTTATGTATATTTTGATTGTGTATATTTTTATGGAAATGTGTGAGAATGAGCTTAAACGTATGAAAAACAGGTGAAAACGGAACAAACATGGAGACAAAATCAAAAATGCAAGAAGGTTCAAAAACTAGGTCAAATTTCTTGAACTCGGTCGAGTTTCTCTTACAGAAAAGTTTGCACAAAAACTCGATCGAGTTTCTAAAAACTCAATAGAGTTTCTCTTACAGAAAAATTTGCAAACAGGGGGACAACATGAAAACTCGACCGAATTTTGAGAAAATTTGGTCGATTTTTTAAGCATTTTGGACGTGTGATACATGGTTGGTAAGTCACGAAAGAGAGGATCGCGTGAGCGCAAGAATCACCCGAATCGCATTTCGTATGAGAAAGTTATGTACAAAACGGTGAGACTCAATTTTATGATTAGAATGTGTTCTAGAAGGTTCCAAGGGGTATAAATACCTATTTTGAATGTAAAAATCAAGAGAGATCACAAGGGTTTCACTTGGACACACACATCACACACCATTTCCTTCATTTTACACCATCCTCTTCATCCATTCTTCATCCATCCATCTATACTTGATCTCCTTCATCAAATCCACCATCTAAGTGATCAAGAAGTAAGGGAGAGTGAAGATTGCAAGAAGAAGAAGGAGATCTCCATTGAAGATCTTCAAAGGGGAATCTATTTATAATTTTTGTGAACTTCATTATAGATTTGTCATAGGATTTATCGATACAATTGTCTATGTTATTTTCTTTAAGACTATGATAGACTAATCTCCTTTGTGAGATTAGCTCAATGATTGGTGTTGGATAATTTAGTTATTATGCAATTTGATTTTAATCTTGAATGGGCTTTGTGTTATTTCTATCATTGATTGTTTATTGCTTGATTTATATGATGACATGTGTGATTAATTGTCATGGGCCTATTATTAGATTGAGAAATCAATTATGTGTTTAGGATAGTTCATCGAATCATTTCATCATACACTTCATGTGCATTAATTTAGAATGAGATATAGATATCCTTCTAGATTTAGAACCCTTTTATAGAATATTTGATTAGCTTAATCGAGAGGTTGGTTGATTAGGTGAGAAGATCCAAACCATTAGTGAATCCATAGTACCTTAAAAGGGAATATTGCCTATGCTTTAGTACCTCGTTAGGGAACTCGTAGAGTAATTAGTACCTAGTGAGAAGTGTTCACTTTGGTCTCGATCCTATGTACTTTTGGGAGCCTTATTGAGGGCCTACATCCATCCATCTCGAGAGAGAGTTTAGGTGGAATTAGTAATCTCTTTTATGTAATGTCCATAAGAGATTAGAATTAATTGCATGATTACTTTATTATATATGTCATTATTGTTGTTAATCTCATCCTTGCATCATTTGGAACCCATTTATCTTGCAATCATTTATTTCTTATTCTTACATTAGTTTCATTACATTTATTTGCAAGCTATCTATCCCATTCCGTCATCCTTATAAAATCACGATAAACTTGAGATCGCTTAAACTCTAGTACCTTCCTCCATGTGGTTCGATAAATTTTTTAATTGGTCATCCCAACTACAAATGACTAATCAAGTGGCGCCATTGCCGGGGAATTTAGTTTTATTTGTGACTTTGGGTTTTGTTAAGTGTTAAGATAGGGATATTTTTTTATTTGATTTATTTTTTTGTTTTATGGTTGTGTTTGTAGGAACGAAAGCGTGGAGCCATGGTATTGACCTTGAAGAGCAAATGAGTGGTGCAAATTATGGTAACAAACATCTTCTCAACTTAAATTCGACCTTGTTTAATTTAAGTTTAGGGGTATGTCGTCTTTGTTACATGACTTTTCTACGGTTTGAATTATAAAATTGCATCCATGATCTCCTACTTGAGCATATTGCACATGCGCACGTTTAAGTTCTTACTCTTTTCTTTGGCACACTTTTTCTCCTTTCTTTGTTTTTTGCTTTCAATAAGGAGAAATCTTTCTTGGCTCTCTCGTGCTTCATCGTGAGAAATTTTGAAACTATGATATTTAATTGAAACTTGTGACGAGATGGATTTTTACTTATGTACTTATTGAGTTATAGTTTGTGCTTGTTTTGTGTTTGTTTCACTACTACAAGCCCATGAGCTTTTTGAGCCTTTAAATCGTAATATCAAACGATTTTTCCTTTCTTGAGTGCATCATTCTTTGGTGTGCATTCTAGAACTTGTCATTGTGTCTTCTTAAAACTACACGTGTTTGATGATTGTTGGAAATGATTTAAGTCCATCTTTGTGTTGACAAGTCACTTAGCCAAACTAATCCTACCAAATGAAATTATTTCATAGTTTGCCCTTTGAGCCATATTATTCTTATTTCTTTGGCAACCTATAAATTTAGCCATTTTTATCCATATTTTATATTCTAATCACCTTTGTCGATTAGTAGAGGATTAATGGGGATGAAGTGGTTGAATTGAGCTTACAAGAGAGTTTGGAAAGAGAGAGATGGTGAAAGTGCAAGAAAAGAGGGAGAAGAGATGAAGAAAAAAATGGAGGTTGTGTGAAAAGAAAAAAAAAAGTGAAGCTTATATAAAAGAAGCATAAAGGAGCTCTACTAGAAAAATAAAAAGAGAGCCGTTGGGGAAAAGAGAGAAGAAACTCAATATGGAAAGAAGTAAAAAAAGGTTTGTTAGTGTGTCGGATGGAAAATTATATTTTTTTGAGGTGAAAAGAGAAAAAGAGAGGATGGGAGTTGAAGTGATCAATCAACTTAAATTCTCTACTAATCATGAGCTTACTTTTCCTGAATATTTTCCTACCTAAGACCAAAGAGCATACATTACAACCTCATATAAAGACCTTTTTGATTCAATGATTGACACATACAAGTGGTAGAAAGTTTAGACCTTTGGCAAGAATATGGTAATGACATGCATTTGAATTGATTTTTGAGAGTATACACTTCTCCCATACACCCCTTGAGTGTGAGAGTGAAAAGAAAATTTTAGAGAGCAGTAGTGGAAGTCTCACTTGCTTGCATATTTCCTAAGCTTAACTTTTATGCATTTAAATTGATGTCTTGTCGCTTGTTTTGATTGAATTGAAATGACTTTAAAATTACTCAATCTTATTGATATCTTGATTCGATTCTAGGTGAATTTCCCTCCTCGTTCTTTCTTTTCTTTCGTTGCTCAGGGACGAGCAACACTTTAAGTTTGGAGGTTTGATCGTAGTGAAATTCACTAGATTTTAAGTGGATTTTTGGGGCATTAATGCATTAATTAAGCATGATTTTAATGAAAAAACTATTAATTGCTTAATTAGTTTGAGAAAGGTATTTTTGTTTATTTTTGCAGAAAAAGGGTGATTTTGAGGCAAAAATATATTCTTGATATAAAGAGGAAGATGTGAGAGAAAAAGGAGCTCAATTTGGAGTTAAAACGAGCAAGAACGGAGCAAAATAAATTGGAATTAAGTATTGGGCTTACCTAGAAACAACTGGGCCTAGGATGGAGAAAGTGAGGGAGGCAGGGTGGTTCGAACCCTTCACCTCTAGGCCCCAGGAGGAGCCCATTGTCGCTGGGCTGAGCTACAACAAGCATTAAAATATCCCTAGAATTAATGTTATTTGCTGCTAGGCGCGCTGAAAATTAAATAGAAAAATGTGGCAGCCCGGATTCGAACCCAACAACTTCAAGCATAAGCGGTTCTTATATCCAGCACATGAACCGTCCAGCCAGACCGCTGATTGTGTCAAAATTTGACCGATTCATGCTTTGAACCCATTTCTTGGACCGGTTTTGCCCCCCAAAATTCACTAAAAAAATCCAAAATTTCCATCCATGTCCCAAAAGCTTAAGTATCCCATATTGGAAACTCTCTCGAAATTCTTCTAACCCTACAACTATAAAAACCCTCATTTGGAAGCCTCACACAATAATTCTTTACCTATTAAAATTCCATTAAATTGAATCATTTCCAAAATTCAATAGTTGAGAGGCTTTTAAGTAAGACCTCCATAGTTGATATCCCTCCCCCTTTCAGGGCGAAGGATCCGTAGTTTTAAAAATTTTTCTAGATTAGCAATTTAATGTTTTTCAAAAAAGTGGGGATACCAAGGAAATGATGAACTTGGTGGATGTAAAAACTTCATTCGGTGAAATCTAATCCTACTTATTATCTTTTTATTTTATATGTTTTGAATATTTGAGTGATGCTTGAATTATGTATTAATTTGTGATATTATCTAAATTGTGATCCCGACTTTGATTAGTTTTATTTATGGATGCTTAATTGCTTAATCTATATGTTTGATTTGTGTGGCTAATTGTCTATTGCATGTGGTTAGAACGAGAGTTCAATTATGTGTCTTAGGAATTAATTGAATCATTTCATCATGTGGGTTATGTGGATTAATGTGGGAAGAGTTGGAGACGACCTCTCATATTTAGAACTACATAAATGGACACTAGAGAGGTTAGATCGAGAGGTCAATTAATCTAGTGAGGGGAACCAAACCTTAGTGAATTCATAGTACCTAGAAAGGGAATATTACCTATGATTAAGTACCTTTTAGGAAACTCGTACGTGTAATTAGTACCTATTGGGAGGTGTTCACTTTGGTCTCGATCTTATGTGCTATTTTGGGGTCTTTGTAAGGGCCCATATCCTCTTCATTTTTAGAGAGAGTTTAGGTGGAAATTTTGATCACTCTTACTATGATAGCTTAAATTGGGAGGTAATTAGATGTTTTACATGATTTATCTATTTGAATTGCATCATGAAGATTTCCTTTGCATTGAAAATTCCAAAAATATTGTAATTAGTTTATTTTCGTGTTTTTATTATCCTCCCTTATCGGTCGTCCCTAACTAATACGAGACTATAACTTGAAGGCAATAAATTCTAAATTCCCTTGGGTTCGATAAATTCTTTAATTGGTCCACTAGAGATATAACAACCACCCATGATCAGCAAATAACCAACCCACTACTTTGGGCAGTTATCTTCAATTTTTAGAATCTTCTGGACTTCTAGAACTTTCCAGATTGCTTTTCAGGCTTGTGGGTCCCTTTCTGCACGATCTTCATTCAACTGTCACAATACTAAAAGCAACATCAAGTACAACACAACACGAACATGTTAGTGGTTAAATAATAAATGGTGGAGTATCGATGTGATTTCAGATGTGACGACACTAGTCTCAACACTTCACATCAACAATCTCATCTATGCAACCACACAACCTGATGCAAAGAAACAAGGTAAAATAAGATATCCATATAATACATCAGATGTTAGTTTGAAAGTTGTGAAAAATAACTAAGCACTTCAGAGTACTATTACCAAAAGAGGTAACAAAGCAATCTGCATATTCAACCAGTAAGAACAGAGCTTAGTTCAGAGATAAAAGAAAGTGAAAACAAAAGTTACTAAGAATCCAGCAACCTAGTTTCAAAAAGTTCAGAGCAATAAAGAAAAACAAACTAAAATAAGTATTCAACAAATTCAGCAGGAAAAAAAATATCAGTTAAACAAATCATCATCAAATAGTTAGAGGGTTAGAGAGTTAAAGTAGCAACATTAACAGAACACCTCAATCGGAGTCCAAGCGAGAAAGTTATAATCAAAATGGTGACATCGCGCAAGCTGTACCGAACAGAACGGCTGTGCCACTTTGCATGGCTTGTTACACCTTCAAATCTTAGAGTTTTTTGGGGTTCTTTATATGGATAGAAAGTCATGGAAGAGAGTATCGCGTGAGCGCAAGAATCACTCAAATCGGAGCTTGGATGTGGACGTGATGTGCGTTTTCTTTGCACACAAAATTAATCCCCAAGTATTAAGGATATCAGTTGCAGCTTAAGCAAAAGACCAAATGAAATATCGAACCCAAAGGACAGCGTATTATCAACTTGATTATTTACTAATTTAATTAAGACAAGGCAATAAAGTGTTCCAGTTTCCTCTTTTTGGTGTGATCTACATCCCCCCTTTATACTTGTAAGCTCTCCTTATTGACCTTGGATGAGCTTTTTCACGTCAATACAAGCACATACATGCACCGGGGGGTGTAAAAATACGGATCTGGAGCTGACCAGACATTTGGTTTGACCTATAGGCTTGGTCAAACCATGGTCGAATCAAAATCGGCAATTTAATACAGTTTCAGACATATGGTTCGACCATGGTTCGACATCCACGGATGGTCGAACTAGAGCTGTCGTGGTCAAACCACATCGAATCAGCTTGCGCAGTCTCATCGTTTTGCATATAACTTCCACATCCAAACTCTGATTTGAGTGATTCTTGTGCTTACGCGATCCTCCCTTCCCTGAAATTCTATCTGTATAAAGAAAATACTAAAAATCCAAGATTTGAAGGTGTAAAAGGACATGCAAATTTTCATAGTCGTTCTGTTCGGCACAGATCGCGCGATGTCACCATTTTCATTATAACTTTTATGTTTGGACTCCGATTGAGGTGTTCTTTACACCAAAAAAATCCTCTCTTTTGTGGCTTTCCAACCATATATTAAACTTCTAGTTTAACTTCACAAAAATACAGAAAAATGACACAAGTTGGACGTGCATTTTCCAGCATTCTTGCACAAGTTGCACATTTTCTCCAACTTTTGATCCTTTTTCCACCTAAAACACAATAAAACAACTCAAGTGCATATTTTATCACATATATTGAATATAAAACACTTGTCCTAATATATAACAATAATTCCCATCAAAAGATTTTAAATTTGACACTCAAACACGCTTATTTTCACTCTCATCAAGCAATAATCTTTCATTCTTTATCAGAGCATCAAGCACATCAAACTTTCTTCTGATGATCTGCTACTCTCTCCCTTACTATATGAACTCCCCCTAACTTGTAGCATCATCAGCAACATTAGCACCAGCACCTCCAGCACCATCAGCATTCTCTTCTTCTGGTTCTCCAGTATTATCTTCGATCACAACTCCCCCTAAGCTTGAGCTTTCAATAGTAGCATTTTGGACAGCATCATGTATCTCTCCCCCTGTGGGTGTGGATAGCAAAAAGTCCAGAACTGAACTCTTTGTTCTAGCCACTCAACTTGTTTATTCAAAGCAGAGGCTTGGAGTCTGAGATGAGACAGTTGGCGTGCAAGTTCAGTAGCTTGCTCTTCAATGTACCTGCGATGCACAGTAACATAAACTACCTCTTCAGATTGAGTAGGAGCATATGTGCGTATAGTGGTGTTGCCATCATCAAGAGCAATATTTTCAGGTTCAGGTTCACGAGTAGGAGCTGGTTCATATAGGGTAGATCAACAATACGGTTACCTTCAAGCAAATGTTTAATAATACATAATACCATAGCACTAGCAGACAGAAAATCACCTTTTACTCTTTTTGGCATCTTTATCCGACAGCAAGCAATGGATCAATGCAGGATATGCACTACAAGAAACTGCTGGATTACCGACGAAAATTTTCGTCGCTAAAATATGGAAAATTCATCGATAAATGTTTTACCGATGAAAATGGAGTTGTCGCTAAAACCATGGTCGGTAAATATTCCGATGGAATTTAATTTTAATCGGTAATTACCGATGGATTTTTCCATCAGTAAATAAATTCCTGTCGGCAATCATGCAATGTCATTCGTCGGGGGTCATAAACAGTGACAAATTTACCGATGGAATTTTTTGTCGCTAATTAGCAATGGAAAATTCCGTCGGTAAATTAAGAATTCTTGTATGATTTTTTAATTTACCGACAAATTGTCTATCGGTAATTAATATATAGTTTTAATATTATATTTGAAATTTTAATATTAATACCAATTAAAAAATTAAAAATTTTAATTAAATTAAAATTCAAAACACCACGTCCTGATATAAATCATCATCTAATATAATATTTAAATTCTAAAATCTCCACAATATCAAATTCAAAAGGATATAAAAAAATTGAAACACTAAAGAATATATTATTCAAACATATGCTATTCAAAAATTCTACAATTCAAGACATTCGATTGCAGCTCGATTTGTGCACGACTGTTCTTGAATCTATGAGATGGTACTTCTCGTTAATCCTTCTCGTTAATCCTTTTGCTGCTCAACACATCTACTAGGTTGATATCCAAACAGCAACTATATACAATGATTATTTAATCAATTTAGATTAGGTAAAATATCTCCCTAATAATGTAACATTGATCAGAAAAAAAGACCAGTAATAAAAAAGAAAGAACACACAATACTTACTTGTATCAAATAATTGTTCCATCTCCAAATCCGGAATAAGAAATTGCCTGCCTCAATTCTTTTGTTTCAATGATAGAAGCCATAGATCAGTTATATCCTCAACTGTAACAATATAAAATAGTTTTTAATCTAAATACATGCAATCTAGTTACTGATTTCATTAAATTGTTTTATACATTACTATATCAATAACATCATATACTTAGTAACCTGAAGAGAACAAAAACTATGGTACACACTTCATCAAAAAAAATCATCCTCTTTTTTTACAAGATAAAGCCAAACAACATTGGCAACTAGTAGAAAGAAAAAAGAAATTACCTTCTCATTCTCTTTAGGGCATGAGGACTGATTTCAAAATTGGATCACTTCCCATGTTGGCATTCGATCATTTGGTTAACATGAACCGTTAGGATTCCATACGATTCTATAGTAGCAGAAGTAAGAACATAAAATCATATTACCTTTCACCAAGGTATGTTGAGGAAGAGAATGAATTCTCGCCGGCAGCATGCACAACCTCAGTGATTTAGGTTTAACTCTCTCATTCAATATCCGATTTGAGTGATCTACACGCCAAAATAATTCTCTCTTCCGTGGCTTTCCAACGGTGTACCACGAATAGTTTGGAGTTATACAAATTTTATAAAAAGCATGCAAGTTGATGAACAGCAGCAGCAAACAACCTCTTGATCTTCTGTTGTATTCCCAAGTCTAATCTTGACGTCGTGTGGGCGACGATCCTCAAGATCCTCTCAATTTGCTATTCTCTCTACCCTACTCACGGTTAGGCGTGTAATCATTATTAGGGTTTTCAGACAGCTGAGATGACTAATATATTGGCTACAACAGGGACCAGGAGAAGAAATTATAGTTGGGCCTCCATTGGGCTTAAATATCCAAGTTTAGCCCAAAACTTATACTTACGTCCAATAATAATAATATATTCCACTAAAATATTATTACTGTACTACCACTTTAATCCCATAATTACGTTATGGGCTCCTTCTTATTATGAGCCTGTAACAGCAAATTTTGTATTTATGATAAAATAAATACAAATTGAGTACAAAGATAATTTCAGATGGATTTAATTTATAAGATATGTAAGCGGGATACAATCTCAATCAATCCTCTAATTCTTCTCTCGAACCAATTTGGACTTTGACTTGACTTTGACTTTTGTATATGTTGACTTTGATTTTGTTTACTGGAGTGTACGCTGACTGTATTGACAGCGTGTATGTTGAGCTGGATCTTTAAAAGAAGCTTGTCCAAGCTCGAGTGTGTAGTCTTGAATGTTGATCCGGAGGCGTTAAACCTTTGTTCGTATTGAACGTTGAATGGAGAACTTTCCACGAAGAAAGCCGAAGAACTAGATGTGAAGAACGCTTGATCTGAGGGCTCGGCACCTTAATCCCGGATTGGAGAACGCTCTTGACTTGAAGTTACTTTGAAGATGATATTAAGCTTTTCTTGACTTGAAGCTTGAAGATCGAAGGCCGTTCTTGACTTGAAGCTTGAAGATACTTGAACTTGTTCTTCGCTTGGAGCTTGAAGATCTTGAGACTTGTTTGAGGATCTTGACTTGAAGCTTGAAGATGCTTTCACTTGTTCTTCACTTGAATCTTTGAAGATTTGAAGACTTGAAGATTGCTTGAAGATCTTCGATTTGTTCTTCACTTGAAGCTTGAAGATTTGAAAATTGCTTGGGCTGTTCTTCGCTTGAAGCTTGAAGATTTGATGATCGTTCTTGACTTGTTCTTCGGTTGAAGATCTTGAGGGAGTTTTACTCGTGTTCTCGATCTCTTCAAGAGCGTCATCTTCGTGTGCTTGAATGTGTCTCTGTGTTTGTCCAAATGAATGGAGGATACCCTTTATATAGATGAGAGATGAAGTCCAGGGCTATTTGGGCCTTACTCTATAGGCTTGGGCATCCAACTTGTGCCTGATTTAATGTGTGAGCTTGCTTGACTTAAGTCAGGCCTCTTTTGACTTGGGCATAATTTAATTTGTGTGGGCTTGCTTGACTTAAGTCAGACCTCATTTAATTTATGCCCCTTTAATTTGTTGGCTCAAATTAATTATAAAATATTTATTAATCTATTTTAGGAATTAATTTATTTAAATTCCAAAAAATAAATTAAAATTGATATTTAATAAAGAAAAATCACGTGTCACCATTTGATTGGACCATAAATTTTAATTGCTTGCAAATGCCCCCTTGCGATTTGTTCACGGATGTCATGTCTTGATGTGAAGGAATCGCAAAAATTCATTTCTTTTCTTTTACATTTGTAATTTGGATTTTTTTTTCTTAGCCTTTTTTCTCTTGGCCCAACTCTTTATTTCTCAAGTTGCCCAACTTATTCTTTCAAAGCCCAAATCCTCTTTCCTGCTTAATTTCAAGATTATAGGAGATAGGAAATATGGAACATATTTTCTTCTTGCTCATCAATATAATTTGCAAATCTCATTCAAATCAATCGATTTTATTTGTAGTAAAAGAAATCTTTTAAACTTTGGAAAATTTCAATCATGCAAATAACTTCCATAATTTGTTGTAGTCTCCTCACTATATAATAAGAGGCTCGGTGCATTTGATTTTTTTCATCTGCAGTCCATAAGAATTGAAATTCTTGTTTCTTTTCTTCAATTTTTTTATAGCATCTAATGCATCCTCTCTTTCATTGCAGATTTTCCTTGGGAGATCATTATCTTCCATTGCAGATTTTCCTTGGGAGATCATTATCTTCCATTATAGATTTTTCTTGGGAGATCATTACCATGTATGATCTCGACGCTTTGGGGCTGATGTCACAAAGAAATGGGGGCAATCACGATGGGCTCCGATAAAACGTCGTGATTGGTGGAGCAGCAATGGCAGCGATCTCCATCATTGATTCTCGATTATTGCTCTCGACCGGTGGCGTGTGGAGAAGATTGAGCGGCGATATTTGGCGTCGAAAACTGCTGCAGTGTGGAACTCCAGCAAAGGACGCTACGGCCATGAGCGGTGGCAGTCGTTTTTCGACGATGCTATGGCTGTAGGTGGCGGTGTTTTGAAGCGGCTGAAGTGTTTCGCAGAAGATGGGTCGCCAATCTATAGAGATGGTAGCTCCGACAATTGGCTGGCTGCGAACGGTAGTGTGGTGCCAAACAGCGGCGATATGGTGCAGTTGAAAGTTTGCCAAGGGGCTTCTCCGATGGGAAGAGGCTTGACACTCTAGCGATGAGGCCACCCATGGCGGCTCAGTACAGAATTCAATCAGTGGTTGCAACAGCTTCACAAATTCGGCGAGAGTGCGAGAGCAACCCTCACGACTCTAGCGGCATTGGCGGTGGGACTTGCAGTTGGTGCATGGAAGATTAAGTGTAGATGGCTCTCCAGTGTGGCGAGGGCGATAGCGACGGGCAGCTGAAGTATCTCCAGCGAGAGAGATGGCTTCGGCGGACAAGTCTGACATGTGTGGAGGAACTGGTGGCAAGTGGCAAAGATTGAGCGTCGACTGATGGCGGCGATCTTTGGCAACGAGTAACAACAACAAATGGTAGAGGTGGTTCTCAGTACTAATAGTCGGAGAATGGGATTCTCCGGCGACAAAACTGGCAGTTTTGGTGGTGGACAGGTACATCGGGGTCGTTGGAAGTAGAAATCATTGACAACAAGGAGCAACAGCAGACGATGGTGGTGGCTGTCAGTACTAGCAGTCGGTGAAGGGCTGCAAAGAGAACACCCGTGGTGGCTTCGCAATTTCGGCGGCGAGGTGGTGTGTGGCCTTTTGGAGATGGACAACGGTAACATTAAGGGGCCACGACTCGAACATCTTGGATCTGAGTTAAATATTTATTTGGTCCCGTAACTTTTTTCTTTTTAATTTTAGTCCCAAAAAAGATATTTGTTTATAATTAGTCCCATAACTTTCATTTTTCTTTAATTTTGATCCAATTTTCGCCGAATTTACCACATGTCGCCAAAAAACGGCGAGCAATGCTGACGTGGCAAATCCAACCAACCAAAGATTGAGGAAGCTTAATAAGAAGAAGAAGGGTAACACCAAAGATTGCAAAATGTTTATGTATGGGGTGACTAAACGTTTTGCAATCTTTTGTATTATCCTTATTCTTCTTCTTCTTCTTAAGCTTCATCAATTTTTGGTTGGTTGAGAAACAATTGGACTCACCACGTCAGTATCGCTCTCCGATTTCCGGTGACAAGTGGCAAATCTGGCGAAAATTGGCTCAAAATTAAAAAAAAATAAAAGGTATGAGACTAATTATAAACAAATATTTTTTTTGAGACTAAATTAAAAAGAAAAAAAGTTATGGGAGCAAACAAATATTTAACTCTCTTGGATCTCCTATGGCAAAGTTTTGTGGAGATTTCCAATCAACGTGGAACTCTAGGCAAATGCGGCGCTTCAGAAGCGGATTTTGCCAGAAGAGCTGGTGGCGCAGCATTTTGGGTTGCAATAGTGATGTACGGTGACATCGTGTTGGTGGCAATGCGGGGGTGATCACACAGACTGCGGTCAATGGCAGATCTGGCGAACGAGGGCTTCCAGCAGTGTAGGAGGTTTAGATTGGCTTGTTTGTGGCAGTTCACGGTAGCGAGCAGCGTGAAGGGTGCTCGGTTGGCGGCGGCAAATCGTGTCTTGGCGGCAACAGACCAGAGCGGTATTTGGCAGTGAACCATAGCGGCATTCTCATCGAGGAAAATTGCGAGACTGGTTAGAGTGGCAGCAAGCAGCCCATCTCCTCCTCCAACTGGCAGTGATTCTCAGTGACGCGGGCTACGATGGGTGATGACCAGCAGCGTGTGGCAGCATCTTGTTCCAGAGAGAAGTGGTGATTGATGGTGTGCACAAGCAGCGGGATTCTCCAGCAGTAGCGATGTGGTTCGCAATCCTTATCGGCACAGGCTGTGGTTATTGGAGATGTAGCGGCTCTCTTCCTGCGAGAAGAGGATGGCAATGACATCAGAAGACTGGAGATTTCTGATATTTCAGCAACATGCGGTGGTTCGCCAGCTGGCAGCCTGAATTTGATATTGGCGGAAACTCCAATCTTCTTTGAAAGAGAAGGAGTTCTTTCTTTAAAGAGAGAGGCCTCCGATTTAGGAGGATCACGTGATTTTTTAGAGACATGGGAAGATGGGCGTTATTTTCATGGAAGAGAGAGAAAATCAAGTTACTTCTCCTTTTAACTTTAATCACGTGTGTTTCTCTTGGGGAATGGACCTTTTGGAATTGAATGATTGATTCTTAATTTGTGCAGGTTTTAATTATAGGGATTAAGAGCACAAACATCCATAATAACTGAGATTAAGTTCTCCTATGTAGTCAGTATAAATCGAACGATCTCAAGCGGTCCTGCTCAATATACACAAAGTGCACTAATGTGTTTATATAGTCAAGACAAACTAATACAAAATCACACTATAATCATCCCGATAGAGAGTCCCCATCTATCTCGGTTTTGAGCATCTGTTTATACTTTATCAGGAAATCGATAATATGATCTTCCGCGTATTGTTGCACAACATATTTTCTAAAGTATAAAGTAAGTGGACTATTGCACAAGACATATAAATAAATTATAAGACGCAATCATTTGATTAATTATTCTTATTTCAAATAAATTGTTATAATATTGTTCATACTAAAGCTGGGCTTTTAGTATACAATCTAACAATCTCCCACTTATACAAAAAGACTATGCTGTCATGTCTACTGCTATATATCTGACTCTCACTCCCACTACATAACCATCAAAAGCTTTCGTTTTAAAGTTCTTGTAAAAGGATTTACTAGGTTATCATCCGATATAATCTAGGTGACAACAACCTTCCCCTCATCATATGATTTCTCGTAACAGGTAGTACTCGTGCTCTATGTGTTTAATTGCTTATGGGCTCGTGATTCCTTCAAATTTGCAGCTGCATCATTATTATCACAATAAATTGCGATACCCTTGGGCAAACTTAGAAACCATATCCAAGTCCAACACGAAGTTTCTAGAGTCATACAGATATTTTGACTGCCTCAAAGACTCCAATTTATCATCTTTCCATGGCAGAGTCTGAAATATATTTCTATATGACACTCCTCCATATTATGACTCTACTTTCTAAATTAAACACATAACCTTGAGGTGGATTTACTGTCGTCTTATCTGACTTGAAAAATCCAAATCTACGTAATCCACAAGAAGCAGTGAATCTGTCAGGTAAGCCTACATATAATTTCTAGTCCTTCTCATGCACTTCAAATACGTCTTACCACAGTTCATCATTCTTGTTCTGGGTTACGTTGATCCCGACTCTGCATGCATTCAGCAAAATACATATCCTTTCTCGTGCACAACATTCTTTAAATTAATCTTCCTTATTCACCAAAGCATAAGGAACCGCTTTCTACACCTTTATCTTCTTTTGTGTCTTCAAGACACACCTTAGATAAAGTCACATGTTAAAACGAGTAAGGATTGTATTATTTCATGAAGCTTGAGATAAGCACAACATTCTATCTTGTGATTCGTATCACCATAATCGCAAGAATGTATTTTGCTTCTCTTAAGTCCTTCATTTCATACTGCTTTATGAACCATACCATACGCACGACAATACTCTTTCATTGTCTCTAATGAGAAAGATACTATTTACGTATAGTACAAGAAATACCACCACGTTTCCGTCACTCTTTTCCAATACACAAGACCCATCCGAGCATTGATTAAATTCTTGTAACTAGATTTCCTTATCAAAACAGATATTCCAAGATTTTGAAGTTTGCTTTAGTGCATCGATGGACAATTTTAAACTTATACTCAAAATACTCTTAGCCCTTTGCACTGAATCATTCTGGTTGCCACTCATAGATGTTTTCCTTAAGACTTCCAATCACGGAAGCTGTCTTGACATCTATTTGTTGTACCTCATAATTCAATATGAGCAGCAACAAAATAAAAAAATTCGGATCGACTTAAAATTTGTTATCGACAAAAAAGTTACCTCATACTCGAACTCACCCTTCTTTATGAGTGTACCAAGCCTTGTTTCAAAGTATCACTTTACCGTATGATCCTCTTTTATTTTGTAGAGCCACTTCGAATGGCTTTCACACCACTTAGTGGTTCTACAGGCTCCCAGATCTAATCTAGAATAAATAGATTCTATTTTAAAATTCATTGCAACTTGTTAAGATTCTGCATTTCTATCTTGTAGTGCTTCGTCTTATCCATGAGCGATTTCATGTTTACTAGGGACCACGTCTCATGACTTTCCCAAAACATAAATCTATCAGGTTGTAGAACAACCCTCCCACTAGGATAAAGTGCTACATACAATTATGTATCAGACGTATCACGCATTGTAGTTTCCTTGCGGTACATCCTCTTGTACAATTGGTACTATACTTTGTGTTTTCCCTCTCACATTCTTTAAAACAATTTATACATGGCTTTGTGATTTATTATATAGTCATTTTTCAAAAATCTAGTGTTCGTGTTAACAATCACCCTCTGATCTTTTGGACTATCAAATAAACCACCCTCATTTTTCTAGGATATCCCATAAACAGATAAACATCCTTACGACATGATGTTTCTAGGGCGTACCCATAAAATAAATTTAGTAATTCCAAATAACTCATTATCTATCTAACCTTTTCCATAAGAGTCATATTCCTTCTTTTCGCCACACCAGCCTGCTGGGGTTTGCCCGGTGTTGACAACTGGGGATTCAATACCAATCTCTGATAAATTGCTCTTAAACTATCCTAAGAAGTACTTGATATACTTTCGATGACCCTTCACCTCATGAGCCATGCACTTTTGAATTAATCATAGTACTAAGACTTGCGGTGTATCAAAGTATATCTAACCACTTCTCGTCTGGATAGTCTTAGGACCACATAAATTAGAATGTACCAATTTCATCATATCTTTTGCTCTTCACCCCTTTGCATTGAAAAGCAATCATGACCTAGTCTTAGATGCCAAAAGGTTTGTTTGGTTCATATCCGAAGGTTCCTTTCTCTTATTAGATTAGAAGACGTCTTATCATTATTATTTGTTGCATCCGTGAGATAATCATTATTTAAGAGTGTCCAAATTGTCCACCAACGTACCACAACAGATTATACCTCCATCCTTCATTATAATGACCATGTTACTTAAATAAAATGGAGTATCCATCCGTAAATGCATAGAACTGAAATGAAATTCTTTCTATGAAAATGTACGTAAAAAGAATTTCTCATAATCAAACATTTATTCCTATCAGAAGATAAATAAACAACTCCCACTACAACAGTCACTACTTTCGTAGCTTACCCATGTATTCAATTATCTCATCATCCCTTAGTTACACGCTTTTAGTAATTCCGGTATCTACATAGAATATGTCAGTAGATGTCATCACTAATCATGCTTCAACAACTAGATACAAACCTTATTCACATCTTGATGAAAATTGATTTTCTTGGCCACTTGTTTTGTCAGAAGTTTCCCACCGAATACAACCTCTTGTATTTCAGGCAGAACTTGATCAAAACATCTAGGCAAACTATGAAAAATAAATTGATCTAGGTTTCCCCTTCAATTTTTACTCCAAGTATTTTTAATTCATTCATCAAATTAATCATGACCTCTTGCCTTTCTAATTTACTCAAAAACAGTAAGAATCGAAACCAAAATTCTTTTCTAATCGTTTAATTTTTTGGACCAGTAAATATAATTTCTTTTAGTAAACAATAAGCGAGATAAAATAATTTAAAAATACAGAGAATCACGTAAATAAATACACCGATCAAATCTTTCGAATTTATCCATTTATATTGATTCCATCAAAACAATATAAAAATAAAATCCACCGACATCTCAAGCACCATGACGTTAGTGTGGACGTATGCAAACCCGAACATTTACAAGAGAAAGTTTTATCCATTAATTTCATTCGTCAATCTAACTTCATGACAAAATAATTAATAGTCAGTTCCTTTTTAGCCATGCAAATAACAGCAGTGACTCTGTTGGGGAGGATACTTATTAGTTACACTTAAGTGTACACTATTATTTGATCTCAAGTCCATTGCGCAAGCTTATGTGCCTTACAGTTGAAGAAGTACACACGTGCTCAGATAACTTCCTACAATCATCATAAAGAAGTTTGTACCAGTGATCTGTGAATAAACTCATCCGTTATGTAGGGAGGTCTATTGCCAACATACAAGTTTACTCACATCACTTACAAACCAATAATGGAGGCCGTGGGAATTAATTACCAATCCCCTTTCCCACTTAGTTATTTAACACCGAGGGTTTTTACATGCATATAATATTTAAAATAAAATACGCAACATAGTATGCTCCTATTACACCAATTAAGGCAGTAAATTACAGAGAATCATGCATACATATATAACAATAATCAGATAATTAAATCAATTATAAGCAGTTATATATCAGCTAATTTGATTATTCGCCTCCAAGCACAAATATCGGCAAAGACCTTTAGATTATCAAATTTTCAAAAATCTCCAAATCATCAAATTTTCGAGAATTTCCAGATTATCAATTTTTCAAAAATCTCCAGATTATCAAAATTTTGAAAACTTCCAGATTATCAAATTTTAGAAAATTCAAGATTATCAAAATTTCAAAATTTCCAGATTATCAAAATTTTGAAAATATCCAGATTATCAAATTTTTCGAAAATTTTCAGATTATCAAAATTTTAAAATTTCCAGATTATCAAATTTTCGAAAATATCCAGATTATCAAATTTTCAAAAATTTTCAGATTATCAAATTTTAAAAATTTCGAAATTATCAAATTTTAAAAAAAAATCAGATTATCAAATTTTCAAAAACTTTCACATTATCAAATTTTCAAAAATATCCAAATTATCAAATTTTCAAAAATATATAGATTATCAAATTTTCGAAATATCAATATCGACCGTCGTGAGCCGTCAAACGTATAGGGTATTCAATAACAAACAAAACTTCTAAACCCTAGTCCGCGTTTGACACATTTATATGGTATCCAAATAGGGTATACAAGCATGCTTTATAATCAAATACTTAACAAATAAATTAGATCTTATTAAGAGAAAAAGAAAAAAAAAGTGCAGCACAGGGATAAAAAAGATGTGATGAGCCAACGAGGCTAAAAAACTCTCTAAATCTATAACGTTCTTTATTCATATCATAGAAGAGCAGATTATAAGGTGCATGAGGAACCGAGTTTAACCATGTCAAAGGCCCGCCTACAATGGAGAGAGCATCTGCTACGTTGTTTCCTTCCCGGTATTTATGAGTTACACAAAATGTGAAGTGATGAAGAATCTCTTTAACCTTTCCCCCTAGCAGCAAGTTTCCAAGGCAACGTGGGACACTGGTGTTTGAATGCATAAACTACATATGTAGAGTCCTTCTCCAGCCATAACTTCTTCCAGTTTCTTAAGTGAGCATATTCGATTGCCAAGCATACAGCTATCAACTCAGCTTCCATTGCGAATCCATATCTGAAACCTGACGTAAACATCCCATAGGGAAGCCTCTGCTGTTCTGGAATACACTACCTACAGAAATAACACCTGGACTACCAGTCGCATGTTCGTCAATGTTTACCTTTACCCATCCCGCAGCTGGTGGTTACCATCTTAAAGGAATGATCGAGGGAGCTTTCCTTGGCTGCCCTTTGATTTTAAAATATCTCAAAGTATTATAATCCTCCATAGTATTATGCATACTTCCCAAGTTGAAGTGATTTCCCTCCTTGATCAACGCCATTAACTGAGCTTTTATTTGGGATGTACGCACAAATCTATCATGGAGCTCCGCATCATAGCTATCATTCATCATCTCATTGCGATGTTGCCATATGATCCAACACTATATAACAACAGCTAACCTTCAAAGCGAGCTGATCTGAGCACTTCCCGAAATTTCGATGGCTTGCATAATGAAGCCAACAAAATTCTGCTCCAAGATCAATTTGTGCCCAAAAGAAAACCATGCCAAAACATGCATGAGGACATTAGTAGAAACTGTACATTGCAAGAAAGTATGATCAATAGTATCCTCTCTAGCTTTGCAAAGATTACATCTTGAGGGGCCACGAAAGCCCCTATTTGAAAGTGTATCCCATGAATTAAAGACCCCTCGCAAAGCATTCCAAAGAGTTATGGATAACCTAGATGGAATAAAATGAGCCCAAATCCACTTTTCCCAATTGACTTCCAAGAAGTTATGCCTCAAGTGTATGTATGCAGTTTTGGATTAACTTTCTCCTAAAAAGATTTTGTCCATACTCGACAGACCTCAAAATGTAGCGACATATGAGCGTTAAGAATCATATCCAAAATTTGAGGATACACCTGTGTAAAACTCAGTGTGAAATGCCAATCACCATCATACAAATAATCCTCAATCACGTCGTCGAACTGCTTGCGGAGGTCATGCGGAATGCCAACCATGTCAGCAATCGGTACACCAAGCCAATAATCAATCCAAAACTTTACTTTTGTATCATAGCCAACTAACCAAATCTCCCCCTCTTTCTGTCGTTCTATATGATTCATGCAAGCCCCACGAATAGACGAGAGAGTATGTCGAACTCTCAACAGTTGTCCATCAAACCATCTATTTTTAAGAAAGCTCAATGCACATTTTCCTTCCATAATTTCCCATGCAAGCTTCATCACATATGCATCATTAGCTGATCTAATAAAACGAATGCCTAGCCCTCCTTCTGCCGTGGGTGAGCATACCCTCTTCCAGCCCACTGTAAAATGGTGTTACTTTGTTGGTTCCCCCGTCCACACAAAGTTTCAGCATGCCTGCTCAATTCTCTTGAGTTGATGTCGTGGCCATCTATATATCATCATAACATGCACTACTGTGGAGATGATAATCCTTATGTGCTCCTCAAGGGGATATCATCAACCTATTTAATAGGACAAGGATTTCTTCTACAATCAACAGCACACCGTAGAGACAATACTATTTCCCAACTCACCAAGTTTGTTGATTTAATTACATGTAAATCTCACCGATTGATGAATCAAAGAAATACATACTGCCTTACGTGTCGAGGTTATTATATAGGAATTAAGAGCACAAACATCTATAATAACTGATATCAAGTTTTCCTATGTAGTCAGTATAAATTAAACAATCTCAAGCGGTCCTGGTCAATACACACAAAGTGCACTAATATGATTCTATAGTCAAGACAAACTAATACCAAATCACACTACAACCATCCCGATAGAGAGTCCCCATCTATCTCGGTTGTGAGCATCTGTTTATATGATCTTCCGCGTGTTGTCGCACAACATATTATCTACAGTATAAAGTAAGTGGACTATTGCATCAGACATATAAATGAATTATAAGACGCAATCATTTGATTAATTATTCTTATTTCGAATAAATTGTTATAACATTGTTCATACTAAAGCTAGACTTCTAGTATACAATCTAACACCCCATTTTTTTCTTCAAGAACTTATTCCCCTATTTTAGTCGATCTACAGTAACATCCCCACACCATATATATAAGTTTACATGCAAACAGCCCTAATATTTTGCCGTCATGCACCTCCCTGCCCATACCTCACACCATTCTTATCACTCTCTTTGTATATCCACTTTCTCTCATGTCCCCTACCTCTAATTACCCTTGCAAGAATTATCCATCACAACCATGATGGGTAATGTCTGTGCTGAGCAACAACACAAGTTTCACCACAAGCTTCAACCTTAAGTGATACAAAAGTTTCTCTTGCTGAGAGGTTTTCAAATAAATCTAAAGCATAAAAATATAGAATTTGATCAATTTAGTATAAAATACAAATTTAAATATCTTGATCACAACACCAAAATCACATCCTTCAATTTTAAGGAAATAAAACAATTCAAGTTAAAACCTTAACAATAATATTACACAGAATTCTAAGTAAACATGAACAGTATACTCTAAGATCCAATAAATTTTACCTGAATTTGATCCCTGTTTCCAGCTGTAATATTGGAGATTGTCCAGCAAGCTTTTTTTTAATGCTCTTTTTGTGACCACCGCTCAAGAGATTCAAGAGGCAGGATAATGCATTATTATTTATGATTAACTGGAAAATAAAATCCAATTCTAAGATGTGGAATAATAGATAATATACAAAAAGAATATAGAATATTTAGTATCTACAGGTAGGGGTGGCAATTCGTGCTAACGGGTTGAGTTTCTTGTCGATACGATAGTGACAAGACACGATAAGGGTAAACCCGAACACGACACGATAAGAATTTGTTCCAACATGACACGAACACAAAAATTAACGGGTTGACACGACACAATACGATAACAATACGATAAGAAAATTAAAAATAAAAAAATACTAATTAAAAGTATTAATTTTTTTTAAAGTAAATATATTTTATAATTATTAATAAGAATTTTTATTATATATTTACCAAATTTTATATTAATATTGGGTTTTAACAGGTTAATGGATTGTTAACGGGTTAATGGGTTGACACGAACCTAACACGAACACGGCACGAAATTTTTGTGTCATTATTGGGTTGACACGATAACGACACGAACCCAATAATTCCTAACACTAACTCATAATTATCGTGTCGTGCTCGTGACGTGTCGGGAATCTTCACCCCTATCTATAGGTAAGATGACTGAGCATATGTACGAAGTGCGAAGTCCTGAAACTCTATTCATAAGCAAGCACACTTTCTTATGATTGCTCCCCCGCCAAACAAAACTAATAGTGTAGTTAAAATATAATAAAACATCTTAACCAGCCTTCGCCGAGGACAAGTCTCTACGACACATTAACACTCCAAAATTAAAAAAAAAATATATATATATTACAACAGCAGAGGCCATATGAAAATTCTAAATATTTTGGTTCACTACATCTGTACATTCAATGCATATCATTTGCTAAAACATAACCAAATACCAGAAGTTATTGCAAGAACAGTATTACCATTTTGCATACTAAAAAGGGTCTGATCTATACCATACATGAGAAATATAAATCAAAGGTAAATCAGCATCAAATATTTCTTATGATTTTGGTTGATTTGTCCTAATCAATTCTATTGACGCCAACAAAAATATCAACATATAAGCATCTATCATAAATGGAAAAAAATAACATAACATGGCACATCCTGAATCATACCTGAGGTTGTATATCATCTCCAATGACAATATTTCCAATAGTCCAACGGGCAGGGATAAGAACAGACGGTGATGGATGTCTGAAAATTCAGATCATTAGATTTATCAAAAGAAATTAGACAGCAAGTAACTTTCATTAATTAAGAGAGCTTAATCTATAGTATCTATGTATAGATGCTTACAACAATAATTCGACTAGACGAGTACATACTCCAGAGTCAATATCATCGGTTCCATCAGAGTGGTAAGATAAAGCCCAACATGCATCAGCCAAGAAACAATTGAAAACATAAATAAGAAAGCTTATTATACCTGCAGCTGTGGAAAGTCATCCCTCACCAAAAATTCAACAATGCGGGGAACAACACCTGCTTGAATTACCTCATGAATTAGCGGGATGCGTTCTACAAAAGTCCATTATAATATACGAAAAATAGACTCAGCACAAAAAATAATGTAATTATAGCGTAAATAATTTGAAACATACTAACCACCTATAGAACACAATTTTTGGAATTGGGTTGTTGCCTCGAGTTGTCGATTAGCATCATTGCACCAAAAACTTGTAACCATTGATGGTAGATTTTCTAATTGCATCTTCAATGGAATGAATCAAAAATAGCTTAAACCTTGATAGCTTTAATGCAAACATCGCACCAAAAACTTGTAACCATTGATGGTAGATTTTCTAATTGCATCTTTAATGGAATGAATCAAAATTAGCTTAAACCTTGATAGCTTTAACGCAAAGTGAAAGTATGGTTCATATTTAACATTAAAAACAAGTTAGTCTATTCAACTCGTAAGGATTTAAATCCAAAAGTAGAAGAAAATTTGCGTATAAAAAAATTCAGTTTCAAATTTTATACATCAAAGAAAATTAATAATCACATAAGATAAATCCGTACAATCAATTGACAGCAGAAACCCTAACATCTAATCAAACAATTCATTTCCTAAAATACATTCATAAAACCTACCTTTACATCCTCGAAACAAGACAGACATAAAAATAGCCACATCCATGACCTAATCGTGGAAACTTCATCAATCCAGATAATAACATATTAAATTACCTTATTTTCGACACCGGTGGTGGCTTCAACAGGGACAGAAAACTGTTGGATGCCCTCGCGATGCTTTTTCTGGAGGCTTTCCTCGTGGCGGTTCTTGCGAATCTCAACCATGTTGTCCTCCCTGCGTCGACAGCCACTTTCTAGCAGTTACGGCGGACCTCCACGCGAGCATTAAGCCTCAGCGATATCGGGAATGCGGTCGGCGACGAGAAGTGGTGGTGGATTCTTCGATTTCGTCAGCGAGAGTTCTTCGATTTCACATTTTGGCTATCAGTATTTGGAGTTCTTCGGGTTTGATTTTGGGAATTATGTAACTAGGGCTTCATCAGTTTCATTTTGGTGTACATATTTGATTTTTTTTTATTACTATTCTTAAGTCTACATTCTAAGATATTTTCGCTTATCACATACGATTTAAGTTAAAAAAATAGAAAACATGCTTTCGTTTATTTTTTTAAGTAAATAAAATTTTATTTATTTACCGATGGATTAATTATTTCGGTAATTAAGGACTAAAATTATTATTTTAAAAAAATTGATATACTTACTGACGGATAATCCATCGCTAATATGGAAGACTAAAATTAATTTTTAAAAAAAATAAAATTTGATATATTTACCGACAAATTATCCATCGGTACGTTAAAGACTAAATTTATTTTTTAAAATAAATTTTGATATATTTACCGATGGATTAAATCAATCGGTAAAATAAAGACTAAAATTTATTTTTTTATAAATAAAATTTGATTTATTTACCGATAGATTTAATCCGTCGGTAAATTAAAGATTAAAATTAATTTTTTAAAATAAAATTTGATATATTTACCGACGAATTAAATCAGTCGGTAAATTAAAGACTTGATTTTTTTTCAAAAAAATACAATTTGATATTTTTACCGACGGATTAAATCTGTCGGTAATCTTCCTGGATTTAATCCCTAAAAATAATGACAGATATATCGACGGAAAAAATTCTTCGCTAATTCCATTGCAAAAACCGTCGGAATTTTTATTAATGATTTTTTTAAAAATAAATCATATTATATAAATAAAACATCGGTGATTCGTCGGTAAACCGTCGGTAGTTACCGACGGTTTATTTCCGTTGGTAATCCGACAATTTCTTGTAGTGATGGTAACTTACCAACTTTAAAGATGTTCCATCGGTAGATCCATCGGTAATCCGACAGTTTCTTATAGTGATGGTAACTTACCAACTTTAGAGATGTTCCCACCATAACTTATCAGATTTTTATAAATCACCTATCCAAGGTTAAATGGTAGGTTCTTCCATATCTTATAAATCAACATGGCATGATCAGTAGTAACTCTAGTGATGTTAGAGGTAGGTAACCAATTGTAGACACATAGCTTGTGCAAGACAACATGTAGCTTGTAAGAATTGGACTGAACAAGTTATTTGGCCAACTAGAAATTAGACCACCAGTAATCACAGAAACAATCTCTTCCATATCATCAATATCATCATCACTTTCAGCATGTTCAGTCCCCAACAATATATTTATCTTTTCAGGAGAAAAATTGTACTCCCTCCGTCCCACGGCAAGGGTAGTTTTTGCTTTTTGGCACGTGGATTAAGGAGTATTATTATTTAATGTGTAGTGGGTAGTTGTATTATTGGAAGTATGGATCTCATATTTAATTGTATTAGTGTGTGTGTGTGGGTCCTATATGTGTAAAAATGGAAAGTGGACTCTTTGGGTGGGACGTCCAAAATGGAAAAAAGAGACTCTTTGGGTGGGACGAATGGAGTAAATCATTACTCCTAAAATAAATCTTTCCAAACTTAGGACTAGTACTCTTAATCATGCTTGAACTAATGTTTGCATAAAACTTACAAATGCAATTGCGCAGAAAGTACTAGAGTACCTGAGAGATTTGAGCAAACTTCGTTCTTCAAAAGAATTGAGTAAGATTGTGTGTGACAAGATAATCATCTTTCATTTTCCTTTCATGAATGACATCTTTCTTAGCAAATTTCTTGTATATGGTCTTACAATCATCAAAGTAGAAATGGTCAGTTCAAAAGTTCTTAATATTATAGTCAGATTTATCATCATCTTCATCATCTTCATCAGCATCATCAGCCAGTTCATCGTCATCATCTTGGACATCATCATCATCAGCATCTTCTTGAGCAGCTTCATCATCGGGAGCAAGAGCATCCTCATCAGATTCATCAGAGGTAGCGCCTTTCTTATAATCCTCGGGTGCATCCTCATCATCATCAGACAATGAATCAGGGTCAGGATTAGAGGGATCTGCATCTGCATCAGCATGTGTCGCCTTATCAGTGGCAACATCAGTGGCAATATCATCAATTAACCGGTCCAGATCATCTTCAGCTTCTTCTTCAGGGGTTGCAACAGAGGTAGCAACATCAGAGACAACTTTCTTTCCTCGTTCCCTTTTCTTTAGGGCTTTGTAGAATCCAGTCATCGCAGGGTTCTCTCCAGGAATATCCACATCCATCGGAGCAGAGTCATCATCAGAATCAGATAGAAAAATGGGAGATTTCCCTTTGGCAGTACTGGGAACATCCAGTGAAGAAAAGGTTTGACCCTTCTTTCGGACATGGATAGACCAGCGCATGGGTGGATCCTTGTGGTTAGGAGCTATCTTCTTGGTCACCTTAGACATAATTGGAATAGGCGGTGATGATGAGGGAGAAGACACGGGCGAATTCGGTTCAGAACGGTTAGGAAAAGCAATAGGTGATGATGTGAATGATACTTGAACAAGGTCAGATGGTTCAAATGTTTCAGAAGGCTAAGTCTCGATGAGTAGATTAGACGAAGAAATAGGATTTTGAGCAAAAAATTTAGATGATGGAGCGGGAATATCAGATTGGACAACAATATGAGGAGGTTCAAGCATTGGAACTTTAATTTGAGACATAATAATGCCTGAATTGGCGACCTGAGCCTGAAGCGACAGAGGTACAGAGTCGGGAGTACCTTGAGAAAGAACAATTTGTCTGAGTACAACTGACTATATAACAGATCTAAGCGGCGGTGCAGCAGCATCCAGATTCACATTCTGGACAGCACCATTCGTGATATTTTCGGCCATCGAAGCTAGGGTTTGGAGTGGATTCGATTTGCGAGAGGAAATAGATGGTTTGGATGAAGAGGAATGCTTTACTCTGGAAAAGTGAAGGTTTGTCTTTAGAGGAGACATAGAGATACGTGAGTGAGATAGAAATTTGAATTTTGAAATCAAAAGTATGTGAGAGAGCGTGTTGTGTAATAATTAAACAAGCAAGCAAACTTCGCACATATCAACTAATACATCAAACTTTGAGAATTTAAAGAGAGGACAAGATAGAAAGGATTGAAGGTTTACTTCCACTAAGTGATAAATCCTGAACGTGTAATGCAGGGAAAGAAAATGTTGTAGTTAAAAAATAAATCATGGCCCACTACCTCATATGACATAAAAATTTGCCATAATTAAATAAATGAGAAACAATATGCATAATTAATAAATATATATATTATAATTTCATCACTTAATGTATTGAAAATAATTAATTTAATAACACATTTTCATGAGCTAAAAACATTTTTGAAAAATCAATCAAGGTACACTTATATCCTTTAATGGATTTTTGTGCACTTTTCAATCTCAATGAACTTATCACCTTTTGAAAAGATCACATCATTGTTGTCAGCCCCTGGTACTGGTTACTCAGTGATAGTCCAAGAGTGTTCTTATTCCTTTTTTAAAACTAAACAACTTTTAAAAAAGAACACATTGTGGTTGTCAACCCCGTGTACCTAGTTACTTAGCATGTTTAGACCTTTGATTTTTTATAACTAGTGCTTTCAGCTGTGTATATCAAAAATTGCACCTCAAGATTAAACCAGAATATAGTTAGCAGTAAGAAAATAAGCTACCAAATCACTAATTTCGACATAAAATGACAAAACTTAGAGTAGTGTTGCTTCGAGTATTGAGACACTCTAAGTAACATCATGCATGACTCATGGAATGCAGAGACCAAGAGATTTCCTAAGTGAAGAAAACCTCTCAAAATCCAGTGCTTTCGTGAATATGTCAACAAATTGTTTCTCAGTGGAAATATACTCCAACTTAACTACTTCTTTCTCAACTAAATATCTAATGAAATGATTTCTTTTGCTGATATGTTTAGTGAGTGAGTGTTGTACTGGATTTTTGGAAATGTTTATAGCACTCGTGTTATCACAAAAAAATCACTAAAACATCTGTCTCAAGCATATAATCATCTAACATCTTCTTTATCCAAAGCAGTTGTGTGCAACAACTTCCAGCAACAATATATTCATATTCAGCACTGGATTGAGATATGCATTTTTATTTTTACTATGCTAAGAAACAAGATTGTTACCCATGTGAAAGCATCCACCACTCGTGCTCTTCCTGTCATCACAATCACCTGCCCAATCAGCATCGCTGTAGCCAACCAGTGAGCTATTTGTATTCTTTGAAAATTATAATCCCATGCCACTTGTTCCAGCAACATATCGAATGATCCTCTTCACTGCTTTCATATGAGATTCCATGGGATTTTCTTGGTACCTAGCACATACATAGACACTATAAATAATATCAGGTCTGCTCGAATGTTGTGTGCCCGGGGACACTATACCCTTATATCTGACGCTTTCGAAAATTGCACCCTTTATTATTAAATATTATTCCTTTTAGTATAAAAATTTATACCCTTAATCTAAGGTTATACTCTTTATATTTGAGCCAATATTTTAAATGATAAAAATTATACCTTTATTATTAAGGGCAAATCTGGTGTGAGATCGTCTCTCGGTGAGACCATTTTACACTTTCGTAATTAGTTATCACTTTCTCTATAAAATATTATCACTTTTTATTTATAGTATAAATTGTTAATGGAATAGTTCATTGCACCATTATCTGTTTTTATCGATTGAATATCACTTTTCATTAATGATATTATCACTTTTTATCTGTCTCGTGTAAGGGCTTACATGAGACGGTCTCACACGAGACTTTGTCTATTATTAATTAAAGGCCTTCTTTAAAAACACACCTTTTTTTTATTAA
Organism: Pogostemon cablin; assembly: GCA_023678885.1. Taxonomy (NCBI): domain Eukaryota; kingdom Viridiplantae; phylum Streptophyta; class Magnoliopsida; order Lamiales; family Lamiaceae; genus Pogostemon; species Pogostemon cablin. The sequence continues at coordinate 6,907,103 of CM043008.1, read as the reverse complement.
ATACATGCCCTATTGATTTATAATTAAAATATTATTTTTGTAAAGGCTAAATTGGCTTTAATCAATTAAATACACACCCCTATATTTTAAAAAATTAAAATACACCAGTAAATATATAGTGTTATTTTCAACTCAATTCAACACAACATAAGTCCAAAAAAATATTATTAAAATCAAGAAGAGAAATAAACAAAAGAAATGAAACATGAATCAAGAATAGCGAAAAACACCAGAAGTGCTACTTAAATAAAAAAGAGCGAAAAATATGAAATTGAATTCAATCTTCATCAAGATATTAGTACCATTAAGTATATCACTCTAGAAAATGAAGAAAAAGATGAACTTCCTTTGTGCTTTTCTAAGAAACCCCCGTCATTCTTCTTCTTATCTTCTTCTCTTCGAATCCTAATCCGAATGATGTCCGTTGCAGTGGTAGATTCGTTTGCCGCCATTGCTGGAATTCCTCTGATTCTGATCTTTTTTGCAGCTTTCTTCTCTCTGGGTTAATAAGCGAACATGAAGAGTGCATAGCAGTAACGGAGCCAGAAAATTTGCTCGGGAGGTCCAAATACATTTAATTTTTATGTATCGACATTCGATCTAGAGCAACTAATTAATGCACTATCAAAATACTTTATTATTAAAACTAATATAAATAAATGCAAATACTCCATTCGTCCGTCCGTAAGATATCCTTATACTTTTTGCACGTGAATTAAGTAATATTATTATTTTATATGAAGTTAGTTGTTGTATTAGTAGTTAATTTTTTCTCTCATTATTATTTGGTGGCTTGATCTTCAAATAATAAAGTAAAAAAATATTAAATTTATCAAAGATTACAAGTATTATTAAATGATTAACACATATAAGCTATAGCACACACTGCTCAGTTTCTACCATCGTCCAATTTCACAGTTAATTCTCTTGACACTACATCAACTAAAAATAGCTTTTTTCCACTTGCATCTAAAACTATGAACACAACTAAATCAATTCTCTTTTTTCTTAGTTTGTTAGCGTTTACATATAAACATAACTCAACCAATCTCTTTTCACGCTGTGTATGAACATCTAAATATAAAAAAACAAACGATCAATTTTTCTTTTCTTGCTTTTTTGTTGCGGTTTATGAGATTTAATATGCTACAATTGCTTATGAACTTTTCATTGAAGAACTTGAGGTTTTTTCTCAAGGGAAGGAAATTGGAGATGGTGACATACTAAATTGATTGACTTCTATGGAGCTTCAATTTTCTATTTAGCAAGCATACTCAGACAACCCCAACCCTGCTCCAGCTTGTAAACTCCCCCCCCCCCCCCCCCCCTCTTCCCACATATACTCATTATTTATCTCCCTCTTCTCCCAAAAATTTAACATTGTCTTGGTCCTCATAGAACACCATGCTCTTCTTCTGATGACCTTATTATTGGAGTAGACGTAACTCAGTGACCTGAAAGCCTTCCAGTATCTCAACCCGGTGGGTTGTCGGGGCGCAGGCGGTATCAATTGGAGGCTGAGCGACAGCAGCCATTTCAGTAGTGGCTCTCGGGTGAAGCTAGCGACATATTTTCAATTTTGGGAGATTGAGATTCTTATGTTGAAGGGAGGAGTAGAATTTACTGGAAGAGAGAGGAGAGAGAATAAAGGAAGCAGAATTACGTCTTCTTAGGAGGAGAAAAGAGAGATAATAAAGGGGAGTAGTTCACATGCATTGTTTACAGGATCCGCGAGATTCATATGGGTGTGATATAGGATTCGGTTCCACCCTATTGCCACTCTTTTTTTTAATTAAAAATTAATTTAATCATAAGTGTTTAACTATGATAACTTAATTATATATATATATAATCCCAATTTTACAAACGGTGGGGCCCACCCCCTTCCCACCCCTTATTCACTCCCTTTCTTACCCTAATTCCCAAATTCGATACTGCACTATTTTTTTTCTTTTTTCTTTTTTTTTTTAAATTTAATTTGAGTTTAGGATATATTTTACTTCTAAAATTTAGGGTATAATTATAATTTCACCCTTATGATTTAAAGTATAATTTATTAATTTAGGGGTTAGGGTATAATTGTAATTTTACCCTTGTGGTTTAGGATATAATTTATCACTAGAGTTTAGGATTTAGGGTATAACTGTAATTTTACCCTTGTGGTTTAGGGTATAATTTACCTCTAGGGTTAAGAGTATATTTGTAATTTTAACATATAATTTAATCTTAAGGGTTAAGTATAATGATCTTTTAACTATAATAAATAAAAAAAACAAAAAATAACATTAACGAAGGAATGAAAATTAATTAGGTAAGTAGGGCACCAATTACTAAAGTAAGATTTTCGTAAAATCAGTCCAATAAATCGATACTCTGCTGGTAATAATTAAGCCCCAATATTTCAATTCCCATTCAAATTCTCCCGATTAATATCACCGCTTAACTATCACCTCCTCTGACGAACAATTAAGCCGCCGCTGTCAGCATTTCATTTCTTATACGGTCCTAGGCTGATATTTATCGTTTGATCTCGTTGGAGAAATCTTGCAAGGTGCGCTCTCTTTCTCTCTCTATGTAGTCTCTACTTAAAATAAGCCTAGTGTTAACGTTTATGTTTGTTTTTTACGTGTAGATTATGGGATATAAGATATTTTATATTTATGCTTGCCTAGGTATAAAATTGTAGTGTATTCAATTTAGAACCTGATGTAAGTTCTTAACTATAATCTTTTGGAGTGTTATACAAAAATGATTACGCTATGATATAGGTTTGAGTGACAGTTCGCTGGTGTTCTTTGAAGTAATCAGGCAGTGATCCATGGTGAACTATAGATTTTTCTTTATGAGAAAGGAGTTGGATGCAATTTTATGGCTCGCTAAGTGTTTAAGAATTTTATACTCATGATTTGTTTTTGACATTTTATATTGTGTCATCCTCATTCCCATCCCATACGACGAAATTTACCCTCAAATCTTCAATTATGTTTTTTTTTTCATCTTAGTTTTCATATATCTTAAAATCCTTGCAAATAAGCAATTGCTGTACTTTTACCAAAATCCTCCTAGGTATAAAATATGATGATTAAGAATATCATCTTTTATTGTGTGCACGTGCGCTTTCCCCTTTAACCAATTTGGAAATTGGAATAGTAGTAAAAGGTTTCACCGTATTTCTTTTGCCAGTGATTTTGAGTGTCCACCTTACTGTGAGTACCTTACTTTCATAAATTGTATCATTTTGGGAGACACCTTCCCTTTATGCTTCACAATTTGCACCAACAAGCAGTACTGGATTATGTAGTAGAATTGTTCTCCATTCTTTGTATAAAAGTTTTAGCCACATGATTCATTTCTTACATACATTTTATTTGTTTTCACTACTGTTGTTTAATAAATTAAGTTTGGGAATTTGGTTCTTGTACCCCTATTTCTTTCTCTTCTATGTATTGAGATCACCGGAAAGTACTTAAACACTATTAATTCCAATTGTTCTTTTAATGGGACTGTGTATCCTTGTTTGTGATTTAGTTCAGGATAGTCCCTTCCCATTTGATTGGTTTCCACACTGTAAAAATAATGTGCTATGTGCTTTCATGTATGCCATACACATATTGCGTGAATTACTTAGATTGTATACATCTGAGTAAGAACCTCGGAAAACACCTCGCAAAGTTATGGGTTCCAATACTTAAAACTCTATAATCAGTGCAGATCTTATAAGCTTTGCTTATACACATATCTTATCTATTGACATATTGAATCTAATAGTGCAAATATAATTACATTCGACATAGTTGTAAACACAAAATAGGTTAAACAGTTCTTCTTTTGAATGATATTTCTTCATGCCTTCTTACAGAAACAGACACCAAAACGTGACATATGCTACAACTGTGAAGGAAATCTTGAATACCCTGATATGTGATATTCGTAAGTAAATATTACTTATCTCTCGCAATTTGTAAATATTGATTGTGTGGGTCTCATACACAAAAAATAAAATAAAAATGTAATCGTTAGAATGAAACACCTAATTTAAAAATATATAATTATTAGGATGGGACGGAGGGAATACATAATTATATATGTTTATCTGTCCACGACATGTATATATATAAATTTACTATTACAAAATATATATATTTATATAATTTTTTTTAAAAATATATCCCCGTGTAGCGCACGGTTAAAATGCTTGTTCATAGAAAAAGGTAGTGTGGGAATTGATTCAGTTGTGTATAATTCTAGGCTAATCAACATATACAAATTTGTATAGCAACATAACGACAGTCATTCGACCTGCAGTATTAAGCATCGTTCGCAGCTAGCCTCAAGTAGGCTAGTTAATTTCTACATACAGATCGAACATCAAAAGTCGAGCCCACAATAAGCTGAACAAGATGTGTTGATATTTTATTTGAAATGAATTTTGTAATCGTCATTAATTGGTGAGCCATTTTAACAAGTAAGAGCGGCACTACAATCCAACTAATTGACGATATGCTACTACCACTTATAGAAGGAAATGGATTTTAAAATAAATATGTTAACGAATGTGATTTTAAAGTTAAGCATAACGAAATGTTTGACTGATATGATGACTTTGGAATTGCCCAAGTTGTAGCAACTACTTCAGTCAAGCTACATTAAAATTCACGAAAAAGGGGCTAGCACATCACACTGAGGTGTTAGCTACCTAGTTTTATTTAATGAATTCATACTATATAATGGAAATTACAAAACTAACCCCAAACGTTAGAATTATAAATATTTGTGTTTTGTGTATACGCGCGAACTTGATTGCCCTCTTAAGAATAATTTGGGCCAACTATAACATTGGATCACCACCAAGAGGAAGCTCGGACAGTGAATCTTGGAAGCTTATGCTCATTTCATTTGCCTTACTTTCCTTGATTCTTTCTCCATTATCTGCATCCATGGATGTTTTGTTTTCCAAATACACCATCATGAAAGAGAATCCAGATATAAACTAAATTATTTAATGATATTATTATTATATTTCAGAACTGAATCCCAACGAAAATGGCATGATAATGTACCTTACCAATTACGTATGGTGTTCAAGTTAATAAAGGGTAGAAATGTCATAAATGGAGCATGTCTAGTAAAATATATATATTTCAGTAAATTACATGGGGTACATTTGTGATTGGAGGTGCGTTTAGCAAAATCGAGGGTACAAAAATCGTGTTTTAAAGTGGATGAAAATTAAAGGGGAATTCTAATTTATCACTATCCCCCTCCTCTCCAATCGTGTTTTAATAGACAATAAACTCAACAAAAAAGTCAGTTTGCATACCAAAAAACATAAGTTAGAATAAACTCAAATCAAAAAAAGGAAAAAAAAAAGAGTATTCAATCAGCAAACACCAATCATTCTAAAATGCACAAAATCAAAACGAAGCAACATTCTCCATTTCAAAACTCTTGAGAGAAAGAAAGCTCGGGGTGTAGAAGATTGAGTTGAGTTGCATATTAAGTTCAATACAAATCAAGCTCCCGCTTCTTCTTGGAGTAGTAGAAAAGGAAGTTTTGATCCCAAGCCATCAAGATATCTCCATCGTTGAAAACTTTGATAGGGTAAACAATTTCATAATTAGAATATGCATCGTGAAATGCCGGATCATTGCAGATGTTATAATGTTTTGCCCAAGATTCCTCGACTCCATATTCCTTCATCAACCAAATCTCAATTTTATCCTTGCTGTTATCACATAGACACAAGAAATCCTGCAAATTACTTAGGCCCACCGTCATCATGTCAGCTAATAAAATAGGAGAAGTAAAGGTGCTAAAATGTTCGGTTTCAAGATCCAAGCAAGAAATAAATAGTTGGATTTTGTTTGAATATGTTGCCAACCAATGAAGATTGCCATTCAGAAATGCCCCTTCACTACCACGAGTATACATAATATATGCAATGGGTGGTATTCGTCTCCATATTCCCGTTCCAATGGTATACACAAGGCATACGCACTCACGGTTGGGACCGTGAAACAATGGATGTACCTCTTGACCACAAAGTCTTGGAAAATACAAACCACCTTATATTGACAAGATATTTTGCTCACTACAAATCCAGAAACGAATGCTGGACCAAAAGGATGGTCTAACTCTTGTGGAGCAATAACATTTAGCATAATATAATGACTGATTGGATTGCATACACAAAGACCATAATCCTTTCCGAGTAAGAAGCCCGTTAACCGAACCTGATACCCATCCAGCAAATGGTAGACTGAGACTTATTACTGATCTGTAATGAAGATTGTGGTTTTCAAGATCAAGCCCATCTTCAAATTCAAATAGTTTGTACAAACTTGCCATACAATTGTGGACAGCAAGTCCAGGGACTGCATTATGGAGATGCGCCTTGACAAAGCAAGGCATCTTGAGTAAGGCAAGCCAAGACTTACAAATGCACTTGCAGCTAATAATAGTTCGAACAGGGAGTCTTGAAAGGATATGTATAATAATTTCGGATGGTAGAAATGCAAATAAGTTTGTCTTCATTTTGATATAGGTTTCTGCGACACCATATAAAGAAATTTGTATCACGAGCTTACATATCTTCTTCAAAATATTTTATCCCCAAAACTAAAGAAATAGGTACTATCAAAGGTAGCATAAATTTGATGTTCTATCAAAATTTTAGAATAAAAGCGACAAGAGTATCTTCGTCAGCCCACAATTAGAGGTATACCTAAAACAGAGAAAACCAATTCATCAAAAATATTCAGGCCTAAACCCTAATCCTTTAATTAGCAAGGAACATAAAAAAATTTCAAAAAACGCTTCACTTGCAAAATTGCAAATTAGGAAAGAATTAAACGATAATATAGAGCAATAGTTGAAAATTAATGTAAAAAAAATAAATTCGCAAAATGAAGCTAGACCAAAGGGGATAAATTAGTTGAAAATATAAGAAGGCAAAAAATCTTACTGCTTCTACTGTGAATTGAGACGCGCCGGCGGTGAAATAGAGTGTAGCACCGTCTCGAGACGCTGTCTGTGATTTCGCGAGAGAGAGAAAGTGAAGCGATGGAACTTGAAAAGGTAGAGCAGAATTGATTAGTACGGCATTTTTGTGTGAAGTGTGATTTCCAGCAGCAAATTGCAGTGGAAAAATGAACCTAGCAGCTCTCTATAATTTACGGCATTTTTATGTGAAGTTTAATTTCCACACCATTTTGCTGTTCTTTTGCCGTAAAGAAAGAATAAAATTAAAATAAATATTAAAATTAAACAAAAACAACATAAAATTAAAATTATACCATACAGTATGCACATAGTTAAAATTACATTGATCAACGTATTGAAATTTAATTTTCAAGTGTTCTATTAATTAATAAATTTTTTTAAATATTTAAGTTATATTAATTCCATCTTAGATATCAAAATTAAAAGTTATATTAATTTTAATAATATGGAAAAAAAATTAAATAAGGATTAAATGATTTTTTTATTTTTAGTGTAAAAAATAGTGTGATGAATTATTGTTTTCACACTTTCTTTTTTGTTGAATGTGCTGTGAAATGATGCAAGCTGTTGCAAGAAAATATAAAATCAACAATATTACCCAATTTGAAATAGGTGAGTCTCTTGTAAGAGATTGATCGATCCGTTGTTAAAGTATAGTTGTTATATAGGTAAAAAGTATGCTTATTAGTAATTAAAGTATGTTTGTAGTGAATTATACTATAATAACACTTTAATAACGTACTTTGATTCATTATTCAATTATACTTACATACTTTAACTACAAATTAATATACTTTACCTTACTTTAATAAGGGGCCAACCCCGTCTCACAAGTCACAACCCATTTCACATGATTACGTCTTACAAGATATTTTGACTTTGAAATATAGATTTTTTTTTTCTACTCAAATGGAACATATTTTATGCCAAATATATCCTTAATACAACTGTTTTTTAATTATGTTATAAGAAAAAAAAAAACTATTAAAAAATGGGATGAATAAAAAAAAGCCGAAAAAGACATAAATAGAGTTTGAATTGGGAAAAAAAAATGCCGAATAGGCCAAATTAATGAATCGAATAGACAAAACAAAAAAGGGCCAAATAAAAAGAAAATGTGGGTTGATAAGAGATGCGTAGTATTCTTGTCTATGGATTTAAAAACTCCAAAAAAATATAAATTAAATAGTGATTGTCAAACTAAAGCTAGCTTCACATTCCACTCCAACGCCCGAAACTGTTTATATGCTGTGGAAATGTAGTACAAGGCAAATCATTCACTATGAAACAACCTCCAAATTTAAAATGACTATCCACGGTAATTCCCTAACCAATCTTAATAACTGACACACAGTGAAAACTGAAAAGCACTCGTGTGAACTCCTAAAGGAAGACATGAAATTTAAATAAGATGAATCTTCTAGTTTTCACAAAGATAATCAAGTACAATACCAACCATTCTCTTTGAAAAAAAACACAAAAAAGTCTATATTTATTAGATATAAGTCGTTAAACAAGGTGCCTGCTGAAAATTTCTATATATGATAACTCATATATAAAATATTCAAACTCACAAATGTCAAAGCAAATTCATACATCACAACAGAATCTACTGTGTTATGATAATTAAACACTTAAAAGGTAGTATATATAAACAATAAAATGGTTAGTACCTTTATATGCATAGTATAACAAAGTAAGCAATCCCTACAACAGCGAGCTGGACACCAGGGCAAGCCATAGTTATGAGCTCGTAACGATTATTTCTCTCCATTTGATTTCACATCTAATTGCTTAAAACTTGTCTAATCCTTAGGAGGAGTGCCCTTCAAAGCTGGGGATACTTTTTTTTCTTTCTTTCTTTTTTTTTTTTTTTTGGTATCATTCATTAATTTATGTCTCCGGATATTTTGCATTTTGGCAATTGATTTGTGTTGTGTTTACCGGTGACCTCATCAAAGACAATTACTTCACATGGCATTAGCAATTGATTTGTGTTGTGTTTATTGGTGACCTCATCAAATACAATTACTTCACATGGCATAGAAGAAATATATACTCCCTCCATCCGGTTCTAAGGTATCCATTTGTTTTTTGCACGTGGATTAAGGAGTATTATTATTATATGTAAAATAGGTAATTGTATTAGAGGGAAGTGGTGGCCATATTGTGTATTTTTTTACTAAATATGGGAAATGAATACCTTTGAAGCGGACGCCAAAAATAGTAAAATGGATACCTTAGAAGCGGACGGAGGGAGTATTAGATAGCACATCACCAGGAGTTGAAGTACACAAGTATAGTAAGTATAATTACACACTTATAGCAAGCAAAATTGATAGGGATTATGTCGTTTGTCATTGTCTGCAGATATAAATTACTATTAGAATGTCATGGCATGACAAGTATTCCAACATATGCACCTCAAATTAAATTTATGGTCATGGGCAATAATTCATTGGCAAAACATGGAAGAAGTTACAAATACTTAACAATGAAACCAATCGGAGAAGAAGACCATGGGTTCAGTGCAGTAAAATCATTTAATTGGCCAAATGTCATAGAAAATACTCGTGTGCTGAAGAACAAGGCGAAACAAGAGCTGATATGGCAAGTGGATGAGAGGAGCAAAAAAATCAGGGTTTGGCATAGTGTTTGCAGACACAACGAAATCATTGGGAGAAAACATAATTAGAGGTACTATCTTGAAATCAAGGAACTGAAAGGAAGCAAAAGGATATTTAGAAAGAGCAGCTTACTAAGAGTAATACAGAGAGAAGCATTGAAGTGAATACATGTTTTGTCTCTTAGACACGTCGAAAGAGAGAGCCCGATGGGCATACCATTTTTTGTCACTTAGAGGGGGAGACAGATAGTTTGGCAAGCAGTTATAACATTCCTCTTTATATAATTTAGTATAGATGTCAGATGCATAAACACATCAGGATAATTAGGCCAAACATAAGAGATCACATACATACACGGACCGTGTATTCAGAATCTTCAGTGACCAATCTATTTCCATACTGAGATGGAAACCTCACACTTAATGTCTGATCAACATTAGTAGGAGTAAAATCTGTAGTTTAGTTGTGTGTGATCATGCTAAAACCAGAAACGGATGCATAATCATACTTAGTGAACTGAAAATCAATGCATGTGATGAGTGGTGACTGGTGCAGGTTGCGGCGGTTGTACAGAAGTTGTGGTAGTTCGTTGGAAGCGGTTTTATGCATGGATCGAAAGCTCATAATGCTAGCTATGAGCTGGAAGCAGTTGCAACAGAAATTGATTCCATTTAACCACCCATATGACAGCTGGAAGATGCTGCACTCGATTGGTCCCATAAGTTTGTTATCACATGTGATTTGTATATATAGCTGTAATCTTAGCGTGTATACTCTCTGTAACCTTCATAAACCCTCTGAAAGCAATAAGAAACGATCATCATCATCAAAGTGGATGTAGGCTTGGTTAATAAGCCGAACCACTATACATCTTGATCTTCAAAAGTTCTTCAATCACACACTCACACACACTTGAGTTTTTGTTTCTAGTTTGAGAGCTTGAATCAATCTTTGATTCATAATCTGAGGTTTAACAAAGTAACTGATTGATTAATCTGTTTATTCTGCATTCAATATTGAGAATTGGCGCCGTCTGTGGGAAACATCATAGACAAGCAGATCAAAGAAGCAGTTACTTGAAGAAGAAAGAAGGATTCAACATGGTTACCAAATTTGATATTGAACGGTTTACTGAGAAGTCAGATTATGGGCTGTGGAAGATCAAGATGAGATCCATCTTGGTACAGCAAGGCCTCGGAGGAGCAATCAAAGAAGCTCCAGTCAATGAAGCAGCAGCAGTGGATGTGCAAGCTGCAGCAGCTGAAGCAGATCTTCAAGAAAGAGCTCTAAGTGCCATCTTCTTGTGTCTTGGTGATAAGGCACTCAGAGAAGTTCAGAGGGAAACGACTGCAAGAGCAGTATGGAAGAAACTTGATGATCTCTATATGGTAAAAACTCTTGCAAATCGATTATATCTGAAACAGAAATTATACTCATTCAAAATGACAGAAGAAAAATCAGTTTTAGTTCATCTTGATGAGTTTAATAAGGTACTTGATGATCTGGAAAATGTTGAGGTTAAATTAGAGAATGAAGATAAGGCTCTGATCTTGTTATCTGCACTTCCAAAATCGTTTGAAAATTTTAAAGACACATTGCTGTTTGGTAGCAAAGAATCAATAAGTCTTGATGAGGTTGAATTAGCTTTGAAAACTAAGGAGTTACAAAAGTGTAGTGAGGAACAAGGAGCATCAGGTAAAGGATTGATGATCAGGAAGGGAAATCAGAATAAGAAACATAACAAGAAGGTTAGTTCTGATAGTAAGAAACAAGATATCAAAGGTGATCAGTCTACTAATGACAAGGAAGGAAGAAAGTGTTTCCACTGTCATGAACCAGGTCACTTTAAGAAGAATTGTTACAAGTGGAAAGCAGCCAAAAGAAAGAAGGCAGAGGCTGGAAAGGATGGACAACAAAGGGTACAAGCAAATCAGGTGGCAATTAATCAAAACCAGGTGGAGATTGATTATCCTGAGGCACTATTAATCTGTTCATCAAAAGGATCCATGGATTGGATCCTTGATTCAGGATGTTCATTTCATATGTCTCCAATGAAGCATTGGTTTACTGATCTTAAGTATCAAAATGATGGATCAGTATTATTAGGAAATGATCATACATGTCAGATAAAGGGAATAGGCTCTATCAAGTTAAGAATGCATGATGGAGTGATTAGAACCTTGACAGGTGTGAGGTACATTCCAGAACTCAAGAGAAATCTAATTTCATTAGGTATATTAGATGCTTCAGGATATGAATTTAGAACAAAAGGTGGAGTACTCATTGTTGAAAAGGATGAGTATGAAGTAATGAAAGGAATCAGAAAAAGAGAGCTGTACATTCTTGATGGTCATACTGTCACTGGACAGAATAATGCTACAATTGGAAGTGATAATATACACTTATGGCATGGGAGGTTAGCTCATATAAGTGAGAAAGGGCTACAAGAACTATCAAGGCAGAAAGCTATCTGCATCACTCCATCAGAGCAGTTGAAACAATGTGAACATTGCATTTTTGGAAAGGCTAAGAGACTTAAGTTTGGAACTGGTGATCACACAAGTACATCCAGGCTGGATTATATTCATTCAGACCTATGGGGACCTGCAAGAACTCAAACCAAAGGTGGTGGCAGATACTTCATGTCTTTCATTGATGATTACAGTAGGAAAGTATGGATATATATTCTTAAAACTAAGGATGCAGCCTTTAACACTTTCAAGAATTGGCTAGTTGAGGTGGAGAACATCTGTAATGCTAAGATCAAAGTGTTAAGAACTGATAATGGTCTTGAATATTGTTCTGAAGAGTTCAACAAGTTCTGTAGAGATAAAGGTATCATAAGACACAAGACTATTCCAGGCACACCACAACAAAATGGTGTTGCTGAAAGATTAAATCAAACCTTACTAGAGAGAGTAAGGTGTATATTGAGTAATTCTGGTTTAACAAAGGACTTTTGGGGTGAGCTGGTCACTACAGTGGCATTCCTCATAAATAGAAGTCCATCAGCAGCTTTGAAGTTTAAAACACCTCAAGAGGTATGGTCAGGAAAATTAGCAGATTACTCAATACTTAGAGTCATTGGTTGTTTAGCTTATGCTCATGTTAAGCAAGATAAGTTAGCACCAAGAGCAGTGAAGTGTGTTATGATAGGATATCCTAAGGGTGTGAAAGCTTACAAACTATGGAGTATTGAAAGCAAGAAGTTCTTAGTAAGCAGGGATGTCACATTTAATGAGGCTGTAATGCCACTATGTCCACAACAAGTTCAGACTACTCAAGGAAGTAATAAAACTGAGCTTGAGGTGGAGCATGCCAAGAGAATTGTACATGACCAGAGGACAGGTGATGAAGAAATATTACAAGATGATACTGCTGAAATCACTGATAATGATCAAGGAAGATCAGAAACTGATGAACTGTTAAATAGCTATCAGTTAGCTAGGGACAGACAGAGAAGGTCTATTAAACCACCAACTAGATATGCAAATGCTGACATAGTATCCTATGCACTATATATAGCAGAGGAGATTGATTCATATGAACCAAAGAATTATCTAGAGGCTATGAATTGCAAAGAAAGTGACAGGTGGAGTGTTGCTATGCAAGAAGAGTTGATGTCTTTGGAAAAGAATCAAACATGGAAGATAGTTCAGAAGCCAAAGGATCAGAGGTTGGTTAGCTGTAAGTGGATCTACAAGAAGAAGGTATCTCCAGAAAGTGCAGGTGGAATAAGGTACAAGGCTAGATTAGTTGCAAGAGGTTTTTCACAAAAAGAGGGGATTGATTACACTGAAATTTTCTCTCCAGTGGTCAAACATTGTTCAATTAGAGTAATGCTAGCTCTAGTTGCTCAGTTTGATCTTGAGTTGCATCAAATGGATGTAACAACAGCCTTTCTTCATGGAAATTTGGAAGAAAAAATATATATGAGCATTCCAGAAGGTGTAGCAGTTCAAGATACTACCAATAAGGCTTGTTTACTTCTGAAATCCTTATATGGATTGAAGCAAAGCCCAAGGAGATGGTACTTGAGGTTTGATGAATATATTGTCAGCTGTGGTTTCAAAAGAAGTCTGCATGACAGTTGTGTGTATATTAGAAGTGATGTTGATTGGCAGGTATTCTTGCTATTGTATGTTGATGACATACTGATAGCTTGCAAATCTATGGATGGGATTCTAGCTGTCAAAGAGATGCTGAAATCAGAGTTTAGCATGAAAGACTTAGGGGAAGCTACTGTAATTCTAGGGATGCAGATTGAGAGGGATAGATCAACTGGATCAGTTGTGCTTCATCAGAGTATTTACTTGGAAAAAGTACTAAAAAGATATAATATGGATATGTGTAAATCAGTTTCCACACCAGTTAAACAAGGAATAAGTTTATCAAGTCAACAATCAGCAAGTACAGAAGCAGAAATTTCAGAAATGGATAGAATTCCATATGCTAATGCTGTAGGAAGTCTTATGTATGCAATGGTGTGTTGTAGACCAGACTTAGCTCATGCAATGAGCTTAGTGAGCAGGTTCATGGGAAATCCAGGAAAGGAGCATTGGGAAGCTGTCAAATGGATTCAAAGATATCTGAAAGGAAGCTTAACAACAGGTTTGCATTTCAATAAGATTTCATCTAACATTGATTTTCTTGCAGGTTATGTAGATGCTGACTATGCTGCAAATTTGGACACAAGGAAGTCACTATCAGGCTATGTATTCAGTTTATTTGGGACAGCCATCAGTTGGAGGTCAACACATCAATCAGTGGTGGCACTATCTACAACAGAGGCTGAGTTCATTTCACTTACAGAAGGAATTAAGGAAGGTCTGTGGCTGAAGGGAATTCTGTCTGAATTTGGTATTGTGCAAGAGTCTGTGGTGCTGTATTGTGATAATTCTAGTGTCATACATCTCTCAAGACACCAAGGATATCATGAGAGAACAAAGCATATTGATATCAGACTATACTTCATTAGAGATTTGATAGATGATGGAAGGGTGATTGTGAAGAAGATTGAAACAGAAAGGAATCCATCAGATTTTCTTACAAAGGCTTTGCCTACTTCGAAGTTCGAATTGTGCAAAAGCCTTATCAGTATGTGTTAAGTATAAGAGTGAAGAGTTCTGGTACTCTCTCAAAGTAGTGAAGTGAGTTTTGCTGCTCTCCAACAAGGCAGTGGAAGTAAAGTTTGCTGACTTAAAAACAGTGTGATGAAGGTGAAGTAATTAATGCTTAAGTATGAGGTTTAGGTGGAGATTTGAGATGGAAACCTCACACTTAATGTCTGATCAACATTAGTAGGAGTAAAATCTGTAGTTTAGTTGTGTGTGATCATGCTAAAACCAGAAACGGATGCATAATCATACTTAGTGAACTGAAAATCAATGCATGTGATGAGTGGTGACTGGTGCAGGTTGCGGCGGTTGTACAGAAGTTGTGGTAGTTCGTTGGAAGCGGTTTTATGCATGGATCGAAAGCTCATAATGCTAGCTATGAGCTGGAAGCAGTTGCAACAGAAATTGATTCCATTTAACCACCCATATGACAGCTGGAAGATGCTGCACTCGATTGGTCCCATAAGTTTGTTATCACATGTGATTTGTATATATAGCTGTAATCTTAGCGTGTATACTCTCTGTAACCTTCATAAACCCTCTGAAAACAATAAGAAACGATCATCATCATCAAAGTGGATGTAGGCTTGGTTAATAAGCCGAACCACTATACATCTTGATCTTCAAAAGTTCTTCAATCACACACTCACACACACTTGAGTTTTTGTTTCTAGTTTGAGAGCTTGAATCAATCTTTGATTCATAATCTGAGGTTTAACAAAGTAACTGATTGATTAATCTGTTTATTCTGCATTCAATATTGAGACATACTATGAAGCTATGTGTTCCAGCTTTAGCATCGGTTAAATATAAATGCAGGGTCCGAAGTAGTTTTAGGCGAGGATTTGAACTCTCACCGTTGTTATCTACAGATGGTGAGTTCTTATGGTGTGTCTTCCTCTAGTTCACAAGGGGTACAACCATGTTATATTTTCAAGGGTCAAAAATTATTATATCCTATTTTTTATATCTATTTTCTTTCTTATCCTAAATTTAACACTATATCTTTTTATACATGATTTGACCAAAATACCCTTTACTTGAAATTTCGAGTAATGCAATATTTTCGTGTGTACAATTCGTGAGCATGTATACAGACATAATTCAACTCATTATTTGACACATGCATTATTTGACACGAAAATTTGACATGAATGCATTATTTGACACGAAAATTTGAAACGAATGCATTATTTGACACGAAAATTTGACACGAATGCATTATTTGACATGATTTTTTACCCGGATGCATTATTTGACACGAAATTTTACACAAATGCATTATTTGACACGAAAATTTTACACGAATGCATTATTTGACACTAATTGGATGCATTATTTGACGCGGAACTTTTACACGAATGTGTTATTTAACAAGAATTCATTTTCGAGTGAAGATTAAATTCGTCATTTCGGTAAAAAAAGGATTACTCTTATATTTGGGGTAATAAAGAATATGTTTAAACCCTGCAGGGCACTATTTACAATTACTTCTATTTTCAATTGTGAGTGCAATACTTTTTTGGTTTAACACTAAATTTTGTACTTTATTCATTAAGATATGACAGTAGCAGAACGAACAAGTCAAAAACGTAGACACTGTGCCACCTAAATTAGAAAAGGGGTGTTACAGCACAAACAAAATTCCTCAGCACAACAGATCTACGATTCTCTCAGATTTGGTACATCCACAACACGTTCGTCGCACTTGAAGACCACATGTAATATATCAATTAAGCAAATTAAGATAAACAAAACAAAATCAATTGATTGGCCAAATACAGGAGGTTATACTTACGGGCGCTGGAAACTGAGGGCTGTTTTAAAAAAATCAAGCGCTAGGACCTTCGCGGCTGAATTACGTACTTATCTTAAAATCATTACCTGAATGGTTTGAAGAAAAAAAACCTAGAACAGCACGCCTCAAGAAACAAACATACGGGGTTAATGTGAATTACGCATTTAAAATCTTGATTAAGTGAGGCTAATTAAAAAGAGATTCCAAAAATTAACTTACAAAATTAGAATGAAGAAGAAGGCGGAATAAACAGAGTAGCTAATTTGATTAAAATCTCAAAATTATGTTTTGTACCCTATAAATGTTATATTTTTTATTTACTTTATATATTGTTTGTGAAATTGCGTTATCATTTTTTATTAATTCAGTATTACTTTTATCCCTCTCACGTAAGGACTTATGTGAGACGGTCTCACACAAATCTTTGTCAATATTTTATTTTGTTTGCCAACGCCTTAAATATGCACATTTCTTTATTTAATACCAATTTTTTATAGCCGGATTAAATATCGATCAGATAGGATAAAAATTTGAGATCGGATCAATTTAACTTACTATTCAACCAAAAAATTAAATATTTATTTACAATTATATTTTATAATATTTAACTACCAAATATATGAAAAAAAATCAAAAACTGATTGGACATTATGCTGGGTCAGTCAATTTGGTAAAAAGTCCAATAAGCAGGTGAGACCTGATTGTATACAAATACCTTCTAATAGGCAAAAAAGAGTATTATATAAAAAATATATTTGACACTTTCTTGTGATACAGATATATTCGAGATAGGTTGACCTACTATATTATAATAATTACTCCCTCCGTCCCATAATTATGTTCACCGTTACTGTAGATACGGAGTTTAAGAAAATTTGCTTTTTGATCAAATTTGTTGACTTTTTAGGGGTATTGTGATATTTTTAAATAATAAATAAATTATAAAGTATGTTATCTGTACTATGTGGGAGTGATATTTTTGAAATTAAGATAACTTTTGAGGTTGTTAGTTAATATAAAGTTTCCTTTTTTGGGTGGTAAAGATAAATGTGAGATGGACAAAAACGAAAAGTGTGAACATAAGTGTGAGACGGATGGAGTATTACATAATTATTAAGTATGATTATTTATACTTAAAAATTTTAGGTAATTAAAGTATTATTTATCAAAGGATGATGAATGGTGCATTTAAAAATGATTGCAAGGTGTTACAAAATAATTATCTAGCCAATTATTATACATTATTATTTATTTATTTATTAGGATGAATTCTGTATATTTAAACTATTTATAAAAAAAATATAACTATCAAATGACAAAGACTGAATAGGATCGTCTTTTTTTTTTTTAAATTGGTAGAGCTGGATCGTATACGTCACATATTTTAATATGGGTCAAACCCATTTGTGTGCGTAATTTTGTTCTTTCAATCTTCGTTCTTAATCTGGCACTCTCTCTCTTCTTTTACCAGACCCAAATAAAAAGTCGAGGCCGTGCCGACGTCCATGCTACCCACCACCAAAAAAATCGATCGCTACCGCCTACCGTCGATTCGCCACTGTTGTAGATCCGTTCTCAAGCCGAAGTCGCAAACCCGCCTCCACGGGCCCAGTCGAGACCGTCGTCGTCGCTGCGTTTATACAAACAATTACTAGTTTCGTCAGCTATTTCTCTTTCTCCCTCTCTCTTTTTCCACGTCTCTCTCATGAGGAATTTTACTTTTGTGGGTTTGATTTCTAAAAATTTTGCAGTTAATTTGAGGGGAATTTTGTGATAAATGCAAAATTTTTCTGAGTTTCTTGTGTCAGTGTTAGTTGTGTGTGACGATAATCGTAGAATTAGCACTCTATCCCATCAAGATTCCATATCCCGTTATGGAGTGGTTCATTAATATGGCTCGGAGAAAAGACAGACATGTATCAATATTGCCGACATGATGGGAAGAAGAGATATGCAATCCTTGTATCAGAAGTTGCAAACATGGACCTAGTCAACAGAGCTCAAGGTATGCTGTCATATTCCATTAATTTTTATTTTGTTGCTACCAGATTACATTAGTTGTAAATTTTATACTCTCTCTGTCCAGGAATAATTTTTCGTATTCTCTGGCACGGAGTTTAAGAAAAGTAACTTTTTGTTAGTGTGATGTAAGAAAAAGAGGGGGTATTTTGGGTAATTGGGTAGAATAAAGTGTATGATATAGTTGATTTTGACTAGATTGTGTGTAAAAAAAAGTGGCATTTTGTAATATTGTAGTATTATAAGGTTATCGATATTGTGTATTGTTTCAATTTTTAGGGGGTGAAAGTATGTTGGGACGGATCATAATGGAAAGTGCGAATGTATTCTTGGGACGGAGGGAGTAATATTTATAGGTTGATTAATGTTAAAGAGAGGTCTGCTTTAAAAAGTGAATAAGGAGAAAGGGGTTTCTGTTCTTGGGTTTGTCTTGAGATTTCTTTTTGATATAATGATCAATTATCAATACTAATGTATAGAGTTTGGCTAGTAGTGAGGTTTAAGAAGTGAATAGGGAAAAAGGGATAGTTATTAATATTATGAACTGCAGGATGAATACGAAGTGTAGGTAGTGATAAAGGACAATGAGGCGCGTACGGTCATGGCTGAGGCTGCTTGAAGTCCTGTCAAGAAACTTTAGCTGTGTTGCAGGAGAAGCAAGAGAAGTCGAACAGGGAGGCGAAAGTGGAGTTCAAGAGGATTGAAGCTGCAAGGGAGATCCTGAAGACGTTCAAGCGTGAATACATGAAAGAAGAGTTGGATGATCAGAAGGTGAATGAAGACGAGGAAGCTGTTGGTGGAGTTGAAAATGTGAGTGGTTTGATAGAAGAATTGAAGGATATTGATCCATTGAAGAAGAAAACTGAGACAGAAAAATCGAAGTCGAGTTCAGCAACGAGTCTGACAGTGACTGAGTTAGCAGAAAAGATTGATGCTCTTCACGAGCTTCAGGACACTACACTTGGCTCATTATTATCGGCATTGATGCAGCACTGCAATCCTCCCGAGTGGCGCTTCCCTTTGGAGAAAGGCGTGCCTCCACCGTGGTGGCCGACTGGGAATGAGAAATGGTGGCCTCAACTCAGCTGCCTAAGGATCAAGGGCCTCCTCTGTATAAGAAGCCCCATGATTTGAAGAAAGCATGGAAAGTTAGTGTTCTCACTACTGTGATAAAACACATGTCTCTTAACATTGCCAAGATCAGGAAGAAGTGAGGCAATCCAAATGCCTTCAGAATAAGATGACAGTTGTGGGTTACTTGAGCAACTGTGGTTGCGGTGGAAGATGAGTCGGGCAATGTGGGAGTGGACGTTGGTAAAGTGAAGGCTACTCTTTTAAGGCATTTCAGTACCGTATTAATTTAGTCTTAAATTTTATTGTTAAGTTTATTATTTACTCATTAGGTTGCTCTCTTTTTTTAATTAGGTTACTCTTTAAAATGAATTAGGTTACTATTATTAATTCATTTGGTTACTTTTTTTATTAATTAGGTTACTCTTTAAAATGAATTAGATTACTATGAACAAATTTTAGTTATTACCTCTTTATGTTTATTTGTTTATATACTATTGATAAGTTTGGTCAATATTTTTTAGGTTGCGACTTTTCTATTAATTGAGATACTTTTTATAATGAATTGAGTTACTACAAACAAGCTTTTGGATTACTCTTTATGTTGATTTGTTTATATATTGTGGTTTGGTCAATATCTTTTAGATTACTTTTTTATATTAATTTGGTTACTTTTTATAATGAAATAATATTTCTCGTTCGTGTGTTGCACGAAAATTATTTTATTATATGATTGTTGGTTAATTTTTATTATTATTTTTTAAATAGTATTATGTATCTGCATGAATATGTTTGAGCTTCTCTCATCCGGTTTTCGTTTGGTTTGAATTTTGTTGTAGTATTTTTTTATTTATGTCTATAATTATCTCATATGTGTTTTGAACGGAATTAATTATATTTTACAAATAATTTTTAAGCATTTTATTATAGGATTATTGTTAAGTATATTTTAGTGTTAATAGTTTTATCTCTACAAATATGTTTGAGCTTGTCTCATTTGATTTTGGTATGGTTAGAATTTTGTTGTAGTATTATTTTTTTATTAATGTTTATAATTATCTCATATATGTTTTGAACGGAAAAAATAAAAAACATTTTTATCTTTAATTGGTTTTCTTTGTTATACTTCCTAGGTGGAGATATGTTTGACATTCAACATTAGAACTAAAACAATAGCTTCAGTAAATGTTCACTATTTTGATCAGTTTCGGAAAATTAAATTTTTCATTATAAACACTTTCTCCCCTAAACATCTCAAACTTTTTCCCTTACATCAATATAAGGTCTATTCTCAATATATATGGTATGTTATGAAGAAAAGAGGAAAAAAATTCTGACTTAACGATCCCACATATTGATGAGAATAATACAATTTCCACACCATTACCAAAATTCCATTAAGAAATAAATTCTGAATGCATCGGATAAAATTAGCTACACTCAAACTTAGGTGAAAGATGTACCTGATCATGCATCAAGAAGATGAGAAGTTGATTATCGTACAAATTACGGATAAAATCATCTATACGTTTTACCTTCTAGAGTTTTGCAGTTATTACTTTCTATACATATCTGAATACCTCCCATAAGACAACGTTCTTACACATACTTGTGGCCCGATCATTAGTATTACAAAGTATTATTTTCAAGTCTTTCCTTATTGTAACTCTAGATATAGCAAAGTAAAGTTAACCATGACTAAATATTGGCCGTTTCAAATACAACCCAACAATCTTCAAAGATTGTTCTTGACTTTTGTTTATGGTCATGTCATATGATACTATCAACGGGACTATCTCCGTTAAAACTTGAATGGAATCGTAACATTAGAAGGTGTTAAAGTAAGTTTTGGAATGAAAACATAATCTCCGACACCATTACTTGTCATCACCTTAGCTTGTACCACTCTATCCCCGAGTCTTGTAATGAGTAAATATAGACTGTTGCATAATACTCTTGCGTGGTATAGATTTCTCAATAGTATAACTGGTGTATCAATCTTCAAAATGAGCTCATGATTTGGCATTCCCGAACACTTTATTGAATTTAGAAACTCTTCAGTATGAAAATCTGTCAAGATGTCTACATTGGTATCTGATTTACATGTAGTGTCCGAACTGAGATTTATCCTGGATACGTTCTTATTCTATGTTATCATGTATTCATTTATTGAATTCATAGAATCCAGCATTGCAAGTATAGCACGCTCCTAAAGATAACCTGGATTATCTATCGCATTCAAGAAGCTAGGATATATAGCGTCCACAATACTCTTCACACGGTCATCGCCACATTCAAAAAGTATGTCTTCTAGAATTTATGGAATATAAAGAAAACACAGAAAAAGAAAAAAACATAAATCATAAGATAAATGGAAAAAAAAGAATGATGTCTCAAATAATAATGTTTGAACCTAGAAATAAGATTAAAAAGAAGAACAAAAGATAAAATTTTAAAATATAAAAATAGGGTTCATAGAATTATTATAAAGCAAACACAAAAATTGTAGAAAAAAAATAGACAAAAAAAAGAAAGAAAGAATGATACCTTAAATAAGAATGATTGGACCTGCATATAAGATACATACATTAATGACTTTTTTTAATAATCGAAACTAAAAATAAGATCAAATAAAAAAGAAAATAATTGGATAAATGAAAATAAAAGAAGAATGATGCCTCAAATGGTAATGTTTGAACCTGAAATAGAATTAAAAAGAAGAAGGAAAAATAAAAATATAAAAATAGAATTTATAGAATTATTATAAAGTAAACAAAAAAATAAAAGAAAAAAATATAAATTAAAAAATTAAAAAATATATAAAAAAGAATGATATCTCAAATGAAAATGATTGGACCTACAAATAAGATCAAATATGGGAATGATTGAATTTAAAAATAATATCAAATAAAAATATAAAAGAAGATAAAATAAATTAAATTATAAAAATAGGGTTTATAGAATTTTTAAAAAAACAAAAAAATCGAAGAGAAAAAATAAGATAACAAAAAATTAAAAATATAATGATACCTTTAAGGAGAACAATTGAATCTGCATATAAGATCAAATAAAAGTATAAAAGATAAAACAAATAATAGTAGATTATAAATAGTATGAAAGTAGAATTTGTAAAAGAGAATAAAAATAAGAAGTATTAGAGAAAAAAAACAAAAAGAGGATACAAAAGAAGAACAAAAAATAGAATATTAAAGAAAATAGGGTTCATAGAATTATTATAAAGCAAACACAAAAATTGAAGAAAAAAAAATAGACAAAAAAAGAATGATACTTCAAATTAGAATGATTGAAACTACAAATGGATTTGTATTACTCTTTATTTTGATTTTTTTATGTTTCTTTTAGGTTATTCTTTTTTATTAATTGGGTTACTCTTTATAACAAATTATGTTACCTATTAAAATGAGGCTCTAATTTTCTGAAAATAAAGTGAAGAATTAAATTGTACTTAATTTGTTAGGTGATTTATTTATTTTTCTTTTAAGATACTCATTTTTATTAATTGAGTTACTCTTTTTAATAATTTGGTTACTAATTAATTTCATATATTCGAATTTCAGAAAATAAAATATTATTCTATTTGATTAACATCTTTTAGATTACACTTTTCAATTAATTGGATTACTCTTTATAATGAATCAGATTACAATTTAAAATTAATAAAGAAAGCTATTAGATGCTCATGCTATACAATATATAAATTCAAAGGAAAATTCAAACACAAATTGACAACAAACTTATTGAGAGAAACGTATCTCATCTTCTGTTCTCTGAAAAGACAACCAAGTAGCCTAATAATTATGGAAAGCTTTCCCAGTAATGCCTTCGCCTTTGAGCAAGTGATGCTCGGAGCACGTCTCGTGAAAGCCAGAAACCTGCTGATAGGCGACGTAGCAGGCCGAGTCGACTGTGGAAACACAGTATGCGTAGTTCTCCTCCGAGTGCTTGCACCCACTCTTGCCTTGCTGAGTGCACGCTTGCCATGTCTGCGCCACCCTCCAGGGGAAGCCCGTACGTGTCGCACACGCATTTTATGACATTCTTGATCTCCATCAGAGCAGACTGAAATGATTTTGTGCAATCCTGATGCAATTACAACTTCTGTGTCATATTACAAACTGCATACCATACCATGTCTTCTTATTGAACTGGAATTGGACATCATCTCTTACCTCTAGATTGGGAGGACCTAGTATGTTGGAACTATTCAGATCAACAGCCTGTAAGAAAGACAGAGAGACATTGTTGCATCATTTACCATATCTTAGCTTGAACTGAAACTGAAACCGAAATAGAAACTCACACACCACACCACACCTCTAGAGCTTCCCCTCACCATCAATCATTTTACAGCTCCACCATTAAAATACCCCTTCTACGCCATGCCTTACATTTAAGATCCGACCAAGCACTCACAGGGGATGAAATTAATAACAAGTGATCTTAATGTTTCTACAAATGTACAAAAATTCACACGACTGTCACAAACTAGCAGGAATCACCAAGTTCGAATTTTGGAAATTATTAACTGTAGGAATATAGTTAAACGTGAAAAGAAACAATACACCACAAAAATCCTAAAGAACGAACTGAATTAATGGCATAATTCACAGGGGATGAAATTAATAGCAAGTACAAAAAATACTCCATCTATGAATATACTCAAAATAAACCCTTCTACCTATCGCTTCATTTCAAGGTTTCGCACAGCCAAAGAGGCGGCGAGAAGGTGGGGAAGGCGATCGAATTCCGCCGCCTTAATGCAGGGCGACCACACTTGAGGGTTTTTATAGCAAAGGAACACATGGCGATCGTAGAGCTTAACCGTTTCGACAAGGGGAGTCTGCCTCCGTTTCGACGAAGGGAGTCTGCCTGAAATTGGGTTGAGCGTATCCAAACTCAATTCGCTAATGGATCCGGCATTATATCCGGCGGAAAGGAAGCCCTCAATTTAGAAGCTACCAAAAGCACTGTTAATTTGGGGTGCATAGTATTTAGCTCTCACCTTCGGAGACTGAGAGAGGAACGGAGCAGGCGGAAGGAGAAGACTTTCTTGTCGCGTGATTCCGCCGTGAGATTTTGAATCCAGATGAAACCCGCGATTTTATTTGGGCGTGATTTAGGATCCGATTCCATGAAATATTCATGGACCGGTTGCACACAAGTCATTATTATCCAACCAAATATATGAAAAAAAAATCAGAAACTGATTGGACGTTCACCTGGGTCATTCACTTTAGTGTAAATCTCAATGAGTAGGTAAGCTAGCCCACATGATTATATACAAATACCTTCTAACAGGCCAAAAAGAGTATTATATAAATTTTTTTTTGACAATTTCTTGTAATACAAATATATTCGAGGTGGGTTGGCCTACTACGGTATAATTATTACATAATTATTAAAGTATGATTATTTTATACTTAAAAAGTTTTAGTAATTAAAGTATTATTTATCAAAGGATGATGAATGATGCATTTAAATATTATTATAAATGTTACAAAATAATTATTATCTAGCCAATTATTATACTTTAGTGTATCTCCATCCCACTACAAAAGTTGCATTTTACTATTTAGAGCATCCCGATACAGGAGTTACATTTCATTTTTTAGTAGATGTGACTTACATAAATCAATCATTTTATCTTCATGGGACCCACACACAACACTCATACAACTATCCACTATACATTAAATTATTATCTCTAACCCACTACACATTAAAATATTATATTTCTAAATCTCTGTGCAAACAGTAAAATGCAACTCTTCTTATGGGACGGATGAAGTACTATGTAACATCTTAAAATCATACTTTAATACATCATTAATTATACTTTAATTATTCAATAATTATACTTTACCAATATGAGATACTCTCTTGTGAGACGAGTTTTTTATGAGATGATTTTGAGATGGATCGACCCATTACAAAAGCATGTTTATTATATAGGTAAAATATACTTATTTTTAGTTAAAGTATATCATAATGAATCATATTACATATTTTTACCATAATTAAGCATAATTTATCGATATAATAGATATATTTTAACACGTCTCACAAGAGTTTGTCTACCAATATAATTATCATAATTTAATAATAGATTTGATACCATCTCATATAAAGCTTGTCTTAAAAAAGACTTTCTCAAAATAAATAAATAAATATGGATACGTCTTGGGTGTCTCACAAATCCCTTTATGTGAGACGAATCATTCATGGATAAAAAGAAATAGAAGTATATTTTAAATTTAATTTAATTTAATTAAAAAATAATTAAATAAAAGTAAGGCTTATTTGGTTAGATTAATTAATTACAATTAACAATAAAATCATTTAACAAAAAATAAAATGCTATTCACGTAAAATCTAATAATCAGGCATCACTTTTTATTATATATATTATTACTTTTTATTCATCTCACAAATTAATCGTAAAATAATTTATTTAATTCATTTTCATTTTTTATAAATTAGATATCATTTTTATTACTTTTTATTCATCTTATGAATGATTTATAAAATAGTGCAATTGGACTATTATTACTTTTCATTAATCAAATATCACTATCTATTAAAAATATTATCATCTTTTAACCGTCCTACTAATTCTTCATGAAATAATTGAATTAGTCTGTTATTATTTTTAGTATCACTTTTATTAAAAATATTATCACATTTTATCAAATCTATAAATTATTCGTGAAATTCACTTTCGTAATTATTTATCACATTTTATTAAAGATGTTATCTCAATTTTTTTAAATGTTATCACTTTTCATTTATAGTATAAATTATTCATGAAATAGTTTAACTCACCGTTTTCACTTTTCATCAATTGGTTGTCACTTTTCCTTGTAAAGGTAATCACTTCTTATCCTTCTCACGAAAGTAATTCGTAAAACGTACTCATATTCATCTTTGACATTATGAATTATTCATAAAATAATTCAAATGAAAAGTTATCACTTTTATTTGATCAATATTTTTTTATATTATAAAAAATATATGACTACTTTTTAAAAATATTATCACATTTTATTAATTTATGCTACCTTCATCCCTTAAATAAATTCACACTCTCTATTTTTATCCATCCTATAAACAAGTTCACACCCCCAAATAAGGAAATACACACAAATAAAAAACCCATAACAAACTTTATTTTCAAAATTTTTACCCATTTACAACTCACATGACTTACTTTATAATTTATTTATTATCTAAAATTACCTAACTACTCCTAAAAGTAAAGCAAAAAGTAACTTTTTTCTTAAACTCCGTATCTACAGTAACCGTGTGTAGGAGTTTGGATCTTTTAGTTAACGTGAACCGTTAGGGTTCCACACGATTCTATATCAATGGAAGTAAGAATATAAAATCATATTACCTTTCACAGAGTTTAAGAACTCGATCAGGTTGATGAAACGACCTCTCCGATCTTTTACTGTATTCCCAAACCTAGTCTTGACGTCGTGTGAGCAACGATCTTCAAGACCCTCTCAATCTGTAATCCTCCTTCTTTTCTCTACGATATTAGGCGCAGGAATTAGGGTTCCGTATTAATGAGGTGGCTTATTTATGGGCCACAGTAGGGAACAGGAAGAGAAATTAGAGTTGGGCTTCCCATTGGGCTTAAAATTTAACCCAAAGCTTATACTTAAATCCAATAATAATAATATTTCCCACTAAAAATATTATTATTGCACTGCCACTCTAATCTCATATTACATTATGGGCTCCTTCTTATTATGAGCCTGTTAATCTCCCCGTGTTTAAGGTATACAATGTCTATTAATTAATAAGTTACTGACAACTCAATTTAATTAATCTCTTATCTAAGAGTAGTACCACCCAACCTCATCATCATGCCGGAATAAATCCACCTGCAGGGTTTACATAATAATCCTTATGAGCTCTTCAAGAGGACAACATCAGCCTATTTAATAGGACACAGATTCCTTCTACAATCAACAACACACCATAGAGACAACACTATCTCCCAACTCACAGAGTATATTGATTTAATAAATAAATCTCACCCTTTGATGAATCAAAGAAACAAATACTGACTTACGTGTCGAGATTATTGTATAGGGATTAAAAGCACGAACATCCATAATAATTGAGATCTAGTTCTCCTATATAGTCAGTATAAATTGAAAGATCTCACGCGGTTTATAGTCAAGACAAACTAATACTAAATCACACTACAACCATCCCAATAGATTGTCCCCGTCTATCTTGGTTGTGAGCATCTGTTTATACTTTATAAGTAGCCGACAATATGATCTTCCGTGCGACGATGCAAACCATATTATCTATAATATAAAGTAAATGAACTTTTGCAATAACATATAAGTAAATTATAATATGCAAAACGTTTGATCATATAATTCTCATTTCAAATTAATTGTTAAAACATTGTTCATACAAAAAACTAGACTTTTAGTATACAATCCAACACCGTGAACTTCTCTTTGGGATAGAGGGAGTAATATTTAAATTAAAAAATAAATTTTATGAATTTATTACTATAAGATACATAATTTAGAGTTTATATACACTTAAATACAATTGAAAAAGAGAAATACTATCATGTACACAAATTAATAATAAAGAGACAACATTACCCTCCAACAAAATAAATCATAATATACTAAAAGTGGCTAGCCCCTTAGTTAATATTTTTTCTCATTTTATCCCCTACTTAATTTTGTTTATTATATTTTTCACCTTAATTAATTATTAATAAATAGTAATTTGTTATGTTAAACTATTTGCATTCATCCAAATCTTTTGGAATTCCTTAACTAATTAATTATTAATAAATTACAATAAATTCATAAAGTAATTTAATAAATAATATGAAAAGACATATCAAATATTATAAAATGTGTTGCGATGATAGAGGTGTCGAATGTGGAGTCTCAAAACGGATCCTCGACGACAATATACAGCTTTTCTAATGCTTCGTTAAATGAGAAGGGCACTGCGGCGGAGTTGGATGCATTATCGGAGGAGGAGATGGCAAAAATATTTTGAGAGTAGTGATGAATTATGATAAGAATCTTTTAAATATATTGTGAGGAGACTACTGACTTGAGTGTATATTGGAGAGCCTACACCAAAAACCCTTCAACATATTCTTTAAGGTACACATGGTATTTCAGATTGTCCAGTTTGGAGGACGTACGTGCACAAAACTCATTTTTTAACTCATTTCCATAATTTTTCTTATTATTCATAATTTGTGTAATTACGTTTTTCGTATTATTCATATTTTTTTGTGTTATTCATAATTTTTCCATTATTATAATTTGAAGGAGCCCCCAATTTCGCTATAGAAGTGGACAACACTAGCCACATGATCATATGAACTGGTGCAGTGGGCCTACTCCTATGATCAATAGTTTCTTCACAATTCCTCAAACAAAGTAGTGATGAATTATGATAAGAATCTTTTAGATATATCGTGAGGAGACTACTAACTTGAGTGTACGTTGGAGAGCCTACACCTAAAACCCTTTCCAACGTATTCTTTTAGGTACACGTGAAATTTCAGACTGTGCAGTTTGGAGGACGTAGGTGCACAAAGCTCATTGTTTAACTCATTTCCATAATTTTTTTAGAGTGATGTTAAATACACACCCCTTTTATTAAATACACACCTTTTATTGAATACACACCCCTTTTAATATTTTATTTCTTAATTTTATTATATACACACCCCCTAAAATTCCAAAACTGCCCTTTTATAATTATAATTATAAATGCCTATATTTATCTTTTCATTTTCAAAACATTAGTTTCAACGTGCTGCTGAGAATAGGTGATGAATTCTTTCACCATCGAAACACAAAAATGAAAGATTTCATTAATTGAAAGATTGTGAAATTCAAGATCATGTCTTCAAATACCCAATATATCACAAGTATAAAGTATAAGTAAATGACTTTTATTTTTATTTTGGGGCCAAGACTATCAAAATTATTGATCATTCACTTTACGCACAATCTTCAGGTTATCAGATATCAAGAATAGAGCTTCGTCTTCTGTAAAAACCTTAGAGACCACAAAATATATTACATAATAATAATCTAAGAAACTTTTGTTGGAAATTCATTTCAAGAAACAGAATTCGGTAATAACTCTTGGGAATGAGAATCGACGACTTAGAACACTGATGAGTGTGTAAATTCACGAATCTTGCACCTGGATTTGTGCTATTATGGAGTGTTTGAAGGATGAAATCGGTTAAAAACTGATATATATTGTGAAAAGGCATGAATCAGGTGTTGATTGAGCTATTTGAGTGGTTTTTCGAAGGAAATCGGAGTGGAAGTCTTGAATACGGAAGAAAGGAAGTCGAAGCCATCTGTTTGGGCGAAGAAGGAATTTGATTCGACTTGAAGGAGGTCAATTCGACCTGCCCTTCAGGTCGAATTGGTAGCACAACTTGTACAGAAGACGGATTCGACCACGATGGGGTGATCCGACCTGGCCATCAGGTCGAATCAAGGTTGAATCGATTGGCTGAGATGCCGATTCGACCTCATTGCGTCGATTCGATCTGGTCAGTTGGTCGAATTGAATGTCTGGGACTTACAGTAGGCTGATTCGACCTTCGATTCGACCTATAGGGCTCAATTCGACCTGTTGCTGAGGTCAAATCGATGCTCGAGAACTTACCATATTCGTATTTTTACACCGTCAATGCGTGTGATCACTTAAAAAGCCCATTCCAGGCCCAGGAGGCGCAATTACAAGTATAAAAGAAGGCTTATGCAGCTGTATCATGCATAAATCTATAATACAAGAGAGGAGAAGAGAGGCCACAACATACTACAACCCAGAAGGGGGGATCACCCCCCCAACCATCATCCTTCCCTCCATCCATCCATCACTTTGAAGATTCGTTTGTGCAAACAAGAGGAGAACTAAGAGGAGAATTCAAAAGCGAGAAGGACGCAATGACGCCACATTAAGGGTTAATTCGTTTTCTAATTTATCTTGTATTTTCCGGACATCCGGATAAGATCTATCCAACACCCATGATTGTTCTTCGTAACATCATGGGCTAGAGCCTTTTTGGTAGAACTAGGGTTGTGAAGGTTTTATCTAGTTAATTGAACTTTCGTGTGTAAACTCCGTACAACACTACTTGTAGATTTATTTTATATATGATTGTTCTTTCTTAATTCATACTCACAGTCGTTTTGTGCATCATTAATTGTTATGTAGAGTCTGAATACATATCTTATTTTTTGATTGAGTGCGTTCACTGCTGAGCAGGATTCCATGTTATGATTCTAAGTGAGGGGACTCCGAAACTTCATTAGAACTATCATATATGAATACTTATTAATCGAATTGAATTCGGGTTAATAAGTAGGATAAAGAGGATAATTTCATAGTACCTATAAAGAGAGATCATATCGGGTTAGAGACTAATCAAAGGGGGAAATAATTGATACTGATAGTACCTAGAAAGGGGGGTGAATTATATCTCTTGCTCCGAGATTATTCACACGTGTTACACGCATATTTACTTGTGTCTATAAAGTAGATTTGTATGGGTTAGTGATGTGTCCATATTCCACAAGGCAGAGTCGCACACCGTCACACGGAAGGGAAGTTAAGTAGTAAAACTGAATTACCCTAGATCTACCTATTCTCCTACTTGATCCACTTTCGTATTCTTCGAGTGGTCTTTTATTTTATTTGTTGTTTAATTTAATTATTAGTAAATTAATAATTAAACCTTCACTTTTATTGTCATTCGTCTTAATTAATTTAGATAATAATTAAATTGATAATACGCCGTCCCTTAGGTTCGACATTCACTTGGTCACCTTTCGAAACTACAATTGATATCCTTCATACTTGGGGATTAATTGTGTGTTGAGAAAATGCTCATCAAGTTCTTGGCGCCATTGCCGGGGACGGCTGTTATTATTAGTTTATTATTTCTACTTTGATTAAGACTTTTATTTGTGATTATTTATTTCAATCTAACCTTGAAGTTTTCTGAGGTACTTGTGCGTTAGGAAAAGGATAGGAAGAAAAGGAACGAATAACACACAGTGCTGAACATGGTCGGAGAAGAATCCCTTTTCTGGAGGTTGTTTTGAAGATCCATATCAACATCTCCAAAGATTTCTTGGTTATGCCAACACTCAAAAAGGAGTTGGAGCTAATGATAATGCTAGGCAGATCGCCTTATTCAAGTTTTCCTTAATTGATAAGGCGGAAGCTTGGTATGAGACTCTTGATGCCACAGATTGCACTACATAGGACCAACTGCAGCAGAAGTTCGTGGAGAGATACATGCCACCCTCAAGGATCTTCAGAATGAGGCAAGATACCACTCAATTTGTTATGAATCAGGGTGAGAAATTTTATGAGGCGTGGGATAGGTTTAAAGACATGCTCAGCGGTGCCCACAGCATGGAATGTCAAAGGCTGAATACATAAGTATTTTCTACTATGGATTGGATTGTGAGTTGCATGTTTTTGTTGATGCATCATCAGGAGGAGAGCTGTTATCAAAGACAGCACTTGAAGCAGAAAAATTATTTGAAGACATCTCTATGAATTCATGTGACTGGCCAGTAGAGAGAGATAGAGGATCATATGTACTTGGCAAGGTAGCACAGGTTGAACATCATGTGGTGAAGCAGAGTAAGGATGATGAGATCGTCTCAAGTTTAGCAAACATCAACAAGCTACTAGAGTCCCAGCAGAAGCAGATTACAAAGTTGACACAAAGGGGGCCTAGTATGAAGCAGCAAGAAGTGAAGAGTATTGAAGATACCTTCAATCGATACATGGCTGAGAACGATGCAAGTGTTGACCACATCGAAGCTAGAATGAATGTTGATCATGCAAATTTATCTAAGCAGTTGAAGGACCTTACTTCGATTATGGGGTAGATGGCCAAGAATGTGAATCAATTAATACAAATATTGGAGAATAAAGCCATCACGTTAAGGTTTGGAACATAGTACGAGGGACCGATGAGGCTCAAAGCGGAATTAGAGATGTCGAGAGCTCAATTAGACCTCGATTCGACCTACACTATAGGTCGAATCCAATAGAGAAGGTCGAATTGGCCCACTGGACGTGATTTGGAAGCATCAGCGCCTCGATTCGACCAACATCCAGTCAATTCGACTTGGCCCTCAGGTCGAATCTAGGTCGAATTCACCCGTCTAGAGCACTCTGTTTTGTCAGAAGCCTGATTCGACCAACACCATGTCAATTCGACTAGACCTTCAGGTCGAATCCAAGTCGAATCGGAGGGCAAAAATCTTACAGAGAGTCCATTCGACCTGTGGGACTTCGATTCGACTAGATCTTCAGGTCGAATCCAGGTCGAATCGGAGATACATAGGGAGAATCATGTTCCAGAAGATCAATTTGACCACTACATACCCAATTCGACCTGCAGCCCTGGTCGAATCCAGGTCTAATCATTCTGTCCTACACCGTTTTTCACGCCAAATGCTTTACATGATGTTGATGCCACTCCCTTACCATCCCAAGGACAGAATACTGAGCTTATAGTTGAGAAGAAGTGGGAAAGAGCAAAGACGTTGAGAGCCGAGAAGCTTAGACTGCAGATGGATAATGAAGATGTGGTTTTCTCTGTTGATCATGCAATGAAGATGCCCATGGAGACTCAATCGTGCAAGAGCGTTGATGTGGTTTCTAACTTGTTTAATCTTGATTTTTCTAAGGCAGATAATTCTGAATTTAAGTGGAAGATTGACAAGGAGGTGTCTAGACAGCCATGAGAGGAAGGAAATTTCAATGATCATATTTTTGTAACCAAGGAAAGTGAGGTGTTGAGTATAGACAAGATGAGGGAAAGAAAGTATTTGAAGGTGAGGATGCCACAAGACCGTCCTCCGATCAAGTAGTTTAAGCGGTAATCCGTCGTGACTCTCCGACATTAAATATGAGGGCCTGTTGGGGGCTTGCCCTTCCATTTTATTACTTTATTTCTTTCGTGTGTAAGAAATTTTTATATTTGAAGTTCTTACTAATCGGCAATTATATCTCTTTTTAAACTTAGTTTCAACTTACGTTTTTCCTAAGTTTGGGGGATGTTGTTATTACATCATTAAAGCACCAAGAGTATAATCTTTTCTTTGTAATATTTGCTAGGGGAGTTGATTTTTTGCGGTATGTTGAAACTTTAATCGATTTTGATGTGTCAATTTTTTGCAATTTGCCTAGTGTTCAGTGGTGTGTCTAGTGTGCGGAGTCAATTAGATAGTCAATTGATTCTTTCTTATATTCTCCTATTTTATTATGATGAATCGTGTGATGATGAGTGCGCTTGAGCTTTGATGATAGAAAAGGGTAACTAGGTGGCAAGACGAGTTCTACATTGAGGCTTTAACTCGAGGAACTCGTGCATACGTTGAAGAAAAATCAGGTGCCCTCGTTTCCTTTTTCTAATTTTTATATGTGTATTTAATTCATGGAGTGAAGGGTTGAGTTTATGGTGGTGATCCATGTGAGCTTATATTTTTGAAGTGTGCTAAAATTTATATGCCTTTGAAATTGATGAAGGAAGTGTACTTGAGTTATATTGTGATATGAAGTTCTATGTGTACTTGTGGGATATTACTTACCATGAAAAATGCTCTGTTACTTGTTAAAAACCCATGTGAGATTTTGAGCCTCGTTGATCATGCTACATAATCACATGATATTTCTTTCTGGTGAGTATCATTCTTGTGCATGTATTCTAGAACTTGCCTCTTGTCTTACTTGAAACTACATGTGCGTTAGATGATGGGAGATGATTTTAAGCCATCATTGAATTTATGAGTCACTTAGCCAAATAGTTCCCTACCAAATAATTATATATCCGTAGTTAGCCCCGTTGAGCCTAAAAATCTTATTTCTTTGGCAACCTACGAAGATAGCCACTTTGATATCCTATTTGAGCCTTAAATTTCTATATTTAGTGGAGAATTAAATGCTGTCAAAGTGTGTGAAGTTGATTTTAATGGAGTTTGGAAGGAATAAAATATTTAGAGCTGTACAAGTGATTATGAGCTTAAAAATAAGTTACTTAGGGGCAGTGCCCGAAACTGGTACCCTGAGATGTTAGAGGTAGTGCCTGAAACTGGTATCTCGAGAAAAAAAAGAAAGGAAAGAAAAAGTATGTTGAGCTTGAAGGAAAGGAGAGTATAGAAAATTAGAAGAGCATGAAGCTGGATAGTCTTGAAGTCTAAAAAATCTGCAGTACAAAAGATCTCCGGTTTTAATTCAATACTAATTGAGTCACTTTATCCATATATTTCTTACCTTAACCAAAGAGCCAACATTACATCCAAAAGAAAAGTAATTTTTGATCCCATTGTTGAGTCATAGTTTTAGTGGTGGAGAGTTTGAGATATTTGGAAAGCTTATGGTTACGCATGCACTTGAATTGAATTTCAGCGTAAACACCTTAACCCATGAGTGTACATCTTTTACAATTGAGTGCGAGTGATATATATACTCCTCGTGAGAACATGTCAATGGAGCATTTGAATTGGTGGTGATTGTCTTAACTTGTATGCTATGGATTTGATTATTACATGTGATGAAAGTTGCATGACCTAAGTTGAGGACAATTGTATTTTGAAAAGGGGTATATGGTCATAGTCCTTGTTAAATCGTTAATTTTCTTACTCTCTCTATCTTTATTTTTATTTTGTTGCCTAGGGACGAGCAACGGGTAAGTTTGGGGATTGTTGAGAGTTGAAATTAGCGTGTTTTACTGTCCAATTTAACATTTTTATAGGAATTGTTGTTATATATTAGCACAAGTGTTTTATATTCATTATATGTGAGAATAAGATGCACTTGAGGTGTTTTGTTGTTTAGGTGGAAAAAGGATGAAAAGTACAAAGTTGGAGAAAATGTGCAATTTGTGCAAGAAGACTGAAAACGCACATTCAACTTTCATAATTTTCTGTGTTGTACTTGGTGATCTTGTGAATTATACAAGACTCCTTGGTTTGATTGTGTTGTCTCGGGACGAGCAACATGTAAGTTTGGGGGTTTGATGAGTGTGTAAATTCATGAATCTTGCGCCTGGATTTGTGCTATTATGGAGTGTTTAAAGGATAATATCGGTTGAAAACCAATATATATTGTGAAAAGGCATGAATCAGGTGTTGATGGAGCTATTTGAGTGGTTTTTCGAAAAAAATCGGAGTGGAAGTATTGAATACGGAAGAAAGGAAGTTGAAGCCATCCCTTTGGGCGAAGAAGGAGTTTGATTCGACCTGAAGGAGGTTAATTCGACCTGTCCTTCCGGTCGAATCGGTAGCACAACTTGTACAGAAGACGAATTCGACCATGACGGGGTGATTCGACCTGGCCATCAGGTCGAATCGAGGTCGAATCGATTGGCTGGGATGCTGATTCGACCTTGTTGCATCGATTCGATCTGGTCAGTTGGTCGAACCGAACGCCTGAGACTTACAGTAAGCTAATTCGACCTTCGATTCGACCTGTAGGGTTCAATTTGACATGTTGCTGAGGTTGAATTGATGCTCGGGAACTTACCATATCCTTATTTTTACACCGTCAATGTGTGTGATCACTTGAAAAGCATATTCCAGGCCCGGGAGGTGCAATTACAAGTATAAAAAAAGGCTTATGCAGCAGTATCATCCATAAATATATAATACAAGAGAGGAGAAGAGAGGCCACAACATACAGTCTACTGTCGCCTGCCTACCAAAATATAATTTAATTCCGACTCACACTTATACTTAGTATAGTAGCAAGTACGGGTCGAACCCAAAGGAGTTTAATGAATTTTTAATTAAATTCAAGTGTTGCTAACATATAAAATAAATGCAGGGGGTTTTGATTATGACAAATCGAAAATAACAAAAATAAAATTAATTTAATTCTTAAATAACAAAGCAAATAAAAATTAATTATAAGATTATCCAAGTGAGTAAAGCCTAGTTTAAGATGTCGATCCCCTCCCATTTACTAAATTAATTAATTATACGAATTAAACATCTAGCCTAATGTTCAAACTCAAATCCTTAGATTGACGATACGACCAATCAACCCGAATGTTCTTATGTTCATCAACTAGGGTACGACCACTATATTGAACTATCTACGAGTGACCCTATGGATTCGAACTCGTAGATGCATTAAAGTTCTAAACATAGGACTACTAGGCTATGAAATCCGGCTAGGTATCATACAACCTAGATTCTATTACACCTAGAGGGAATAATCTCTATTTGTTACTTAATCCGATTCCTACAACAATTATGGATTGTAGTTCATAGAATAACAGTAAGCAATTAAATAATTAATTTAGTTGATCAGGCCAAAATAATTATTAAATTATTATAAAGAATATCAACGCAAGTAATAGAATAAATTTGCACAACAGATTAAATGAAAAACTCTAAATAATTGAATTAATATTTTAACGGGAAGTTCACGAATCCTAAACTAGAAAATGGGATTAGCCCCGCATGTTCATATGAATTACAGAATTAAAAATATGAAAATTAAAGAACTGATGGTGTCTTGTTTGTTCTTGCACTTCACGTCCAATCTGACTTGGAGTGCTGCTGCTTCTCACGCCAATTCTCCTTCTCCAAGTCACGTTCAATCTCTTCTCTATTCACGTTAATTTCCTGCCCCAAAATAGTGTGTGATCCGTGTGTATCAACCCCCAAAAATAATTAATATCTCCTCCTTCTTTTAGCTTGATCTCTTTCCTTATTTATACTTCCAAAAATATCTCAAGATCTCTTCTTTTTCTCCTAAAAAATACCGTGTCTTGATCCACAAAAATAACATGTGAAGTAGCCTAAATAAATCTGTGATCCTCTCAACCAACCTTCCTTATTTATTCTGAATTTTCTTCACAAAACAACTTGTTTCACATCAAATTATATCGTTAAAGCTCTAATTAATCAAAGACAAGATAAGTCAATTTAAGCACCCAAATTAGCACATAAGTCAATCAAATAAACATGAATTTCAACCAAATAATTGTGCTAAAATATGACTTATCAAATCTCCCCACACCTAAACTTTGCTTGTCCTCAAGCAAATGGAAAATCAAAGAGAATAGAAAACTAAGGAACTCTATCTACCAAGGCAAATGAAAGTTACACACTTCAAGGGACAAACAACCAATGAGCATTCAGAACTAAATGAAACAGGACTCTTCACTCAAAATTTGCAACTTTCATGACATCAAATCTTTTCAAAATTCCATGGCCTCACAAAGATTCACTCAATGACACTCAAGTATATGATTCAGGAAGCAAGATCACTCAAAAATTGAAAAGAAAAGTCATTACCATAGGCTTGCTCCCAAATCAATTCTCCACCAATTTTAGATGGATCATGCTCGACAATCAAAGGGTCTTTGAATGGGTTGTAATGGGGCCTTAGGACAGGATGAGGTAAAAAGAGAGATAAGAATGGCTAAATGCATCACTTTACAACATGTGATTTCTACAAATCAAACATCCATCATCATCCCCAAATTTTCCTTCCAGAACACTTTCTCGCACCTAAAACTTCCCCACACCCTCTCCTTTTCAACATTTGGAATAGCAGGCGTACACGTAAATCAGTTTCTCTTTTTTTTTTTACTAACCCCCCTTTTTTTTTTCAACATTTCATGTCTCTTTCTTCTTCTTTTTTTTCAAGATTTTCCTTCTTTATTCTTTTTTTTATTTTCTTCTTCAACCTCTTTTATCAAAATTTTTTTTTCAACTCCCCCCATCATCATCAATTCAACCACAAAGTACTTTCACAAGACACACATTGCAAAGTAATGAAGGGTTCTAACGGAAGAGTTAAAGAAAGAAATGAGATTTAAAGGGTTAATTTATGTGCTTACAATCCAAAGAAAAGGCTTAGGATCAACGTGGCTTCCCTAGAGTCTTCATGATTTGGTGGGACAATATAAGCCAAGAGGGTTAAACCTAAGTGCCCTTTTCATTTTATCACACACAACCAATCACATGGTCTTGAAATGCATTCAAAAGAGCATGTTCTAGAATGAGCAATTCAAATTCAATGCACTCAAGAAAGAAATTTAACGGAGATTATAGATGATAGCTCGTTAAGGCTCCAAAACTCACAAAAATTGGGTATAATTGCCATGAAATTCGAAAAAAAAATTGAGCCACTACAATCACAAAAATCTTGCAAAGATTATCAAGTTCCAATAACTCCTCAACATCATTGCTACCCCCCTCCATCATGCATCACATTCATCACCTCAAAAGAATTTATTCCTCAAATTTCCAACTCCGTATCAACATAAAATTAGTAGGACAACAAGAGTATGACACTCGACAACAAGATTTTCAGCAACTTAATACCACAAACACATGAAATTTCAAAATGAATTCCACTTAAACATGCCTCAAATCAGGATCTCTAACAACACATTTCCACAGGGATTCACCAAACTCGCACTTAATATCCATAATAAATACTTACTAGCACCAGAGTAAAACAAAAATAGCCACAAGTATGAAAATCAAATATATACAGCCAAAAAGGTTCACCAAAGTCAGCAAAATCAACAAAATCAGAAAATTAAAAAGCATATTCACATAACAACTCAAACCCAATTATCATATAAAATTCTCCCCATACCTAGACGATTGCTTGTCCCCAAGCAAAAGCAAGTAAAAAAGAAAAACTGAATATGAAAATGGGTCGAGTACATCTGAATTATTGCTGATTTGAACTCTGACCACGATCTCGCAAATGCTTCACATGATCGTTCATCTGACGCATCAAAAAATTCTGGTTGGCCTCGAACCTCTCCATCCAAGCAATGAATGCCCCCTCAAGATGGCCAAAACCTGTAAGGAGAGCTCTTGGCAGGAAGGAGACTGGAATCGTCGGCCATTCCTCATGCTGCATCCGGATGTTCTTCGGAAACTCTATGGTGGTGAAAGTGGGATTTGGAAGAGCTAATTCTTCTTTCTCGGACACCATCCATATGTGAGTGCCATCATCCTTTCTTAAAACTCCCATTTGTTACAACAAAGTGGCATCAACAAATTGCACCGACCCGAACGAAACTCTATTTGCAAAGTCAACACCTGCAATCATCGCAATCGCTGTGATCAGCCCACCCACAATGATGCTTCCACTGCTCTTCTTCACATGCAACAGGTGCTCAACCACCATCTCCCCGAGCCCTAGTGGCCTCCTATGCATCATCGCATCAATCACCCTCAACTCCTTCCATTCCACAACATTCTTATTCGTTTCCCTAGCAAATATAGTACTGGCAAGCAATCTCTGGATATAACGAATGCATATATTTTGAATCAAACTGCCCTTCGTACCACTAGCTTTGTAAACCTTTTGCCCTAATGTTATCTCCGTCCATAGAAGCTCTGCTCTGAACTCCTCTTCCACACACTCAATCAAATGAACCCTCAAAGACAACATAAGCTGATCACTGTCCAATTAAAAGTAACATCCCCAACCAGAAAGTGACCCCCTCATCAGTCTTATCAAATGCACTCAAAAATTCATACATAAGGTCCGCATAGATAAGGTAATTCCCACTGACTAAGTGTCTCAACCCAACCATATCAATCATTCTAAAAATATCATCATGCAATCTTAAAGTTTTAAGCAATGCCGTCTCAAGATAATAGGTGAATTTGACCTCTCCTTTTACTAACTCTTCATAAGTGGCAACCTGATCAGGACCTGACATAGCAATGGAGTGGGGATTCGGGAAGAAGTACATCGGACCTGAACTGCGGCGGTGGCGAATCCGCGAGTCCCCTTCAAATGTTTTGGCTGCTGGATTGTTCTCGCCGAGCTAGGTACGGGCGGCGGCATCTGAACCGCCGGCATCATCTTCTACAGGCATTGCCACCGGGGTTGGAAAGCCATCATCCGAGATAAGGAGAGCAGAAGGCTCGCAAACAGCAGAATCAGAAGTGACGACCTCCTTTTATCGTGAGCGGGCAGTGGCGGCATGCCAGTTCAGGGCCCTTGTGCGGATTCAGACATCAGTTGGGCCATCGGAGACAGGTTGGTCGGCAGCTTCTGGTGACGACATCTCTTTCTCCGAGCGTGATTGGGTGGCTGCGCGTGTGGTGGCGCACCGCCGAGCCGGGGTTGCGACTCTTTTCCTAGAACCGGGATGGGCGACGGTAGGATGAACATCAGTGATGACGGTGGGAGTCGCGATCGGCGCAGGCGATTGCACGTGGGAATCAGAAACGGCAGCTGCGCCTATGTTGGACCGCCAGATTGGGGCTGGAGTGGCTTTGTCCGGAACTGAATGGGTGGCGACGGCAGGGGGTTCGATGGCAGCGCCATCCGGCTCCACGTAGACGATGATTGCCCGCGACAAATCCTCCTCATCCTCTCTCTGTTGCTTCTTCCTCGTACGCTTACTGGAGCACAACGTCACCATGGCTGGAGACGATTCACGGTGAGAATTGAGAAGTAGAATCGAATTTTACCACGATGAACTATCGAGGTGAAACAGGAGCAAATTTGACTCTAGAAAAAGTGAAAATTGGGGCTGGAATTCACGAACTGGGCGAGAATTTGGAGATAGGGCTTCTTCGATTTGGGCGAGAGTTTGGTGTCTGAATCGTGGCATGAAGTGGTCTCTTAATTCACATGTATAATCTGGGCCGTGTATATTTTTTCTCAGCTCCTACCTGGGCTAAATTAATTGGGCCTCTGTCCTGCAAAAGAAAAAGAATATTTAGTTGGGCCACACATTATATCTAAATCAAAGCAGAAATATTATTTCTTGACCCAACAACATTATTTTCTTTTTCACGAATAAAATGTTGAATTCTTAAGCAATTAAATTCACCTGATATACCTGCAATCCCAAGAAATTAAAATTGAACAAGCAAACACCTTATTGAAAATAAAATAAAATAAAATAAAACTAGAAAATTGGGTTGCCTCCCAATCAACGCCTTTTTTTATTGTCGTTGGCTCGACTTAGGTTAAGGTGTATTCTTAACAATTGTAGATCACGTCCTCCAACTCCATTCGGTCCACCTCAACCATTTGAAAGCCTTCGTGACACTCTTTGAGTTGGTGTCCATTTACTTTGACGCTCCTTTCAGAATTCGTGCTTCTTATCTCAACTGCACCATGAGGAAAAACATTAGTCACAATAAACGGTCCAATCCAGCGAGAACGCAACTTACCAGGAAATAATTTAAGCTTTGAATGATAAAGTAAAACTTTTTGCTCAATGCTAAAATTTTTCCTTGAGATTCTGGCATCATGAAATGCCTTTGTCTTCGCCTTATAAATCACTGAATTTTCATAGGCTTCGTTCCTCAATTCCTCCAACTCTTGCAATTGGAATTTCTTTTGATCTCCGGCCTTGTCATAATTCATGTTGCACTTTTGGATTGCCCGCCACGCTTTATGCTCAACCTCCACAGGTAGGTGGTATGACTTTCCATAAGCAATTTGATATGGGGACATGCTAATCGGTGTCTTATAGGCCGTTCGATAGGCCCATAATGCATCCTCCAAACGTGAGCTCCAATCCTTCCTAGACGAATTAACCATTTTCTCTAAAATTCACTTAATCTCACGGTTGGATACCTCCGCCTGACCACTCGTTTGAGGGTGGTATGAAGTGGATGTCTTATGAAACACCGAATACTTGCGCAGAAGCGCTTCCACCTTTCGATTGTAAAAATGTGTGCCCTTGTCACTGATGATGGCCCGAGGAATTCCAAACCTACAAAAGATGTTAGATCGAAGGAAACCTGCAACCACTTTAGAATCATTAGTTCGGGTGGCCTTCGCTTCCACCCACTTCGACACATAATCAACAACAAGTAATATGCAAGTAAAACCAAAGGAAGAAGGAAAAGGTCTCATAAAATCCATCCCCCACACGTCAAAAATCTCACAAACAATTATAGGGTTTCGGGGCATTTCATTTCGTTGAGAAATATTTCCTATGCGTTGGCATCTATCACAAGACTTGCAAAATTCATAAGCATCCTTAAACAGTGTCGACCAATAAAATCCACACTCAAGCACTTTGAAAGCAGTTTTCCTAAAACCAAAATGACCACCACATGCATGACTATGACAAAAGGCAAGTATTGAATTAAATTCAGTATCAGGAACACACCTTCTTATCACTTGATCAGAACAACATTTCCACAAATACGGATCATCCCACATGTAATACTTAGCATCACTACGAAGTTTATCACATTTTACCTTACTTATATCGTCTAGAAACTGATGGGAGGTCAGAAAATTCACCAAATCAGTAAACTATGGAACAGAGCCTTCTGACACTGAAGGGGTTAGTGTCAGTTGATCCGAATTTTCCAGACTTTGAACAATAGCCAGCAGCTGTTCATCCGAGAATTTTTCAAGGATTTGATGCTCATCTTCATATCTAATAAGCCGGCTTAGGTGGTCGGCCACTAGATTCTCTGATCCCTTTTTGTCTTTGATTTCCAAGTCGAACTCTTGAAGCAACAAAATCCACCGAATCAACAGAGGCTTTGCTTCCTTCTTTGTCATAAGATAACGAAGAGCTGCATGATCAGAGAAAACAATGACTTTAGTGTTCAAAAGATAAGATTGAAATTTTTCTAAAGCAAAAATCACAGCTAGTAGTTCTTTTTCCGTAGTTGAGTAGTTGGCTTGAGCATTATCCAAGGTTTTTGAAGCATAGTAAATCACATGTGCAGCCTTGTCCACTCGTTGACCCATCACTGCTCCTACGACATAGTCACTAGCATCGCGCGTTATTTCAAAAGGCAAGCTCCAATCCGGCGATTAAATTACGGGTGGTGTATTTAGAAACTCCTTCAACTTATCAAAAACTTTCTTGCAGGCATCATTCATCTCAAACTTCACATCTTTTTGCAACAACTCACATAGTGGCCTGGCTATCTTTGAAAAATCCTTGATAAACCTTCGATAGAAACCTGCATGACCAAGAAAAGAACGAACTTCCCGTACAAATGCGGGGTAAGGCAATGCAGATATAAGGTCCACCTTAGACTTATCAACTTCAATCCAATTCTTTGAAATGACATGACCTAAAATAATACCTTGTTCGACCATAAAGTGACACTTTTTCCAATTCAAAACAAGGTTTGTTTCTACATATCTTTTCAAGATTAATTCAAGATTTCCAAGGTAACTATTAAAAAATTCTCCATAGACATTAAAGTCATCCATAAAAACTTCTATTATATTACCCACAAATTCAGAAAAAATACTTACCATACACCTTTGAAATGTGGCAGGTGCGTTGCAAAGCCCGAAAGGTAACTGATGACATGCAAAAGTCTCAAAGGGGCATGTGAAGGTTGTTTTCTCCTGATCTTCGGGAGCAATTGCAATCTAAAAATAACCAGAAAAACCATAAAGAAAACAATAATAAGAATAACCTGCAAGCTTTTCTAACATATGATCAATAAAGGGCAA
Organism: Pogostemon cablin; assembly: GCA_023678885.1. Lineage (NCBI taxonomy): Eukaryota > Viridiplantae > Streptophyta > Magnoliopsida > Lamiales > Lamiaceae > Pogostemon > Pogostemon cablin. Next base: position 6,862,947 of record CM043008.1, on the reverse strand, counting down.
AGGAAAATGATCCTTTTTAGTCATATTATTAAGCTTGCGGTAGTCCATGCATACTCTCCAACCCATTTGCAAACGAGTCGAAACCATATCACCCTTGTCATTCTCAACCACAGTCACTCCTGATTTCTTTGGCACCACTTGTGTTGGACTAACCCACTTACTATCTGAGATGGGATAAATGATCCCCACACTCAGAAGTTTCAACACTTCCTTCTTTACCACCTCCATCATGGGTGGATTCAACCGGCGCTGAGCTTCTCGAGATGGCTTCGCATCATCCTCAAGCAGAATATAGTGCATACAAATTGCGGGACTGATACCCTTCAAATCCACTACCGTCCATCCAATAGCAGTCTTATGCCTCTTCAACACATCGAGCAATAAGATCTCCTGCTCGTCTGTCAGCTTGGATGAGATGATCACTAGTAAAGTGGAATCTGGCCCTAAGTATGCGTACTTCAAGTGTTCAGGAAGTGCCTTTAACTCCAGCTTCGGTGCCTGCACTATAGATGGAAGAATTTTTAGAAAAATGTCAGGCAGTTTAACAAAAGCTACATCTACGATGTTCGATCTCTGAGAAGAACAATGCAAAGCATTGACATAGTGATTCAGCTCCTCATTATCCCATCTTCCAGCATCCCCCTTCATGATTCCATGATCAATTACTGTGTCTAATGCATCCCTATTAGTGAGTTCGAAGTGTTCCTGGACAATAGGCTCAATAGTACTCACAACAGAAAGCAGGATAGCATCATCAGGGTAATTCATAGCATCATATATATTAAATTTAATGATCTGCCCATCAAATTCCATTGTGAGAGTATCTTCACTCACATCTATCTTAGTGCATGAAGTGTTGAGAGATGGTCTCCCCAACAAAATCAGAGTGGAATTCGATGGGTGATCATTCATTTCTAACACATAAAAATCAGCAGGGAAAAATTTGTCTACCTGAATGAGAACATCCTCAATGACTCCATCTGGGTACGCCTAACTTCGATCAGCAAGTTGGATGACAACTCCAGTCTTTTTCAACTCTCCCACACCCAATTTTTCAAACACTGATCGAGGCATCACATTGATGGAAGCTCCAAGATCCAACATGGCCCTTTCCACCTTAAAACTCCCGATCTTACAAGGAACCACAAACATGTCAGGATCCTTGCGCTTCTGAGATAAAGTTTGCTGGAAGACAGCTAAAACGTTTTCTCCTATCACCACTTTTTCATCTCCTTTCAACTTCTTTTTGTTGGTGCACAACTCCTTCAAGAACTTGGTGTATCTCGGAATCTGCTTAATCGCCTCAATGAGAGGTAAATTGATCTCTACTTTTCGAAATATCTCAAGTAATTATTTATCCATTTCAGGGGTGTCCGACTTCCTAAACCTGCTTGGAAAATGCAAATGGTTAATATTAAAAGGAATAGGGTCAGAATTTTTAACCTGATTTTTTTCGGACCTTCTGACACTGAAGGGCTCAGTGTCAGTATTACGTTTCTGAACATTAGATTTTTCAACCCCAAACTGATCGGTCTGATCCTCCACTGTTCCAGCAGGTACTACATCAACTTTTTTCACATCTTGGTCAGTCTTTTTGGACGGTACAACCTCCTCCAACTGTTTTCCATTTCGCAGTGTAATGGCGCTCACATTCTTAGGATTAATCTCCGTCTGTGAAGGCAACTTTCCATAATTTTGAGCCTGCATCAGGCCCACAGTTGTAGCCATTTGGGTTACTTGATTTTCCAGGTTCCGAATTGACGGTTGAGTTGTCATTTTCAAGTCCTGGATGGATGAATGTGTCATCTCTTGGAATTTGAGATTGTTGGCAGCCATTTCTTTCATCATTTTCTCAAATGAAACTCCGGAGCTTGCCCCACCTTGTTGGTGATTTCCACCATCCTGATGGTGATCTTTTTGCCTATTCATCACTCTCTGCTCTTGAAACTGTTGTTGCCCTCAATTTCCTCCTTGTCCACTGCCATACCTCAGATTGGGATGATCTCTCCAACCCTGATTGTAGGTTTGAGAGAAGGGATCATAAGGTCACCCCATGGCGTTTACTTGTTCCTCACTGGGTGTAACCCTGCAATCAAGAGTAGAATGATCATTAGTTAAGCAATATTGACTAGAGGGAGGATTTACCCCTTTTCCTTTAGCAAGATTCTCCACAACTATTGTCAACTTGTTCAAAGTTTCTTCCAACTTAGAGTCGTGGACCTCCTTCACTTCTCTAACCGATGGATCACGTGTGCCAAAATGTTGGGTGTTGACAGCCATGCTAGCAATCAAGTCTCTAGCAGCAGTAGGTGTTTTCATCATAAAAGCTCCACCACTAGCTGCATCAAGCATGTTTCGATCCATGATCGACAACCTTCATAAAAATACTGCAATAGCAGCTGGTCGCTTATTTGATGTTGGGGGCATACTGATGTGAGGCGTTTAAACCTTTCCCAATACTCATGTAAACTCTCCCCTTGCATCTGACGAGCTCCAGATATCTCCTTACGCAAAACAACAACTCTAGTGGCTGGAAAATAAGTTTAGAGAAAAAGTTTCACCATCTCGGCCCACGTATTTATCAATCCAGAGGGGAGATAATACAACCAATCCTTCGCCATTCTTTCACTGCAAAAGGGAATGCCCTAAGCTTGACTTGTTCCTCCGTCACTCTGTTTGGATTTATGCTCATGCACACAACCGAGAACTCCTTCAAGAACTTGTGAGGATTTTTACCTGAAAGACCATGGAAAGTAGGAAGTAAGTGAATCAATCCCAATTTCAATTCGAATACGGTATTATCAGTAATCGCAGGAAAGTTAATGAATAGTGGCTGATGGACTACGTCCGCATTTGCCAATTCATTCAAAGTTTTTTCATTATTTGCAGCCATGTTTTCCTCTTCCGACTTAGATCCTACAATATCTTCCTTCTCTGAATCAGAAAATTCAGAATTATCTTCTTCAAGATGAAGTGGATCAGCTGCAAGTTCGAGTTCGGTAAGGTTTTCTGCAATTTCGTTAATGGACAAACTTGTTTCTTTCTTCTTCCGGGACTCCTTCCTCAACTTTTGGGCAGTCTTCTCGATTTTTGGAATGTATTCAAGCTATTTTTTACCAGAAGATCGAGTAATTATTTACAGAAAAATTTCGAAAACAGGGGCCTTCTGATATTGAAGGGTTCAGTGTCAGTGTAACTGGAAAATTCGAAAATTCCAAAAAAATTCGAAAAAATTCCAGAACCTGTAAAAATGCAGAAAAATATCAGAAACACAAAAATTTAACAAAATTTAATGAATTTTTAATTGAATTCAAGTGTTGCTAACATATAAAATAAATGTAGGGGGGTTTTTATTATGACAAATCGAAAATAACAAAAGTAAAATTAATTCAATTCTTAAATAACAAAGCTGATGAAAATTAATTATAAGATTATCCAAGTGAGTAAAGCCTAGTTTAGGATGTCGATCCCCTCCCATTTACAAAATTAATTAATTATACGAATTAAACATCTAGCCTAATGTTCTAGCTAAAATCCCTAGATTGACGGTACGACCAATCAACCCGAATGTTCTTATGTTCATCAACTAGGGTACGACCACTATATTGAACTATCTACGAGTGACCCTATGGATTCGAACTCGTAGATTCATTAAAGTTCTAAACATAGGATTACTAGGTTACGAAATCCGGCTAGGTATCATACAACCTAGATTCTATTACACCTAGAGGGAATAATCTCTATTTGTTACTTAATCTGATTCATACAACAATTACGGATTGTAGTTCATAGAATAACAGTAAGCAATTAAATAATTAATTTAGTTGATCAGGCCAAAATAATTATTAAATTACTATAAAGAACATCAACGCATGTAATAGAATAAATTTGCACAACAGATTCAATGAAAAACTCTAAATAATTGAATTAATATTTTAATGGGAGGTTCACGAATCCTAAACTAGAAAATGGGATTAGCCCCGCATGTTCATATGAATTACAGAATTAAAAATATGAAAATTAAAGAACCGATGGTGTCTTGTTTGTTCTTGCACTTCACGTCCAATCTGACTTGGAGTGCTGCTGCTTCTCACGCCAATTCTCCTTCTCCAAGTCACGTTAAATCTACTCTCTATTCACGTTAATTTTCTGCCCCAAAATAGTGTGTGATCCGTGTGTATCAACCCCCAAAAATAATTAATATCTCCTCCTTTTTTTGGCTTGATCTCTTTCCTTATTTATGCTTCCAAAAATATCTCAAGATCTCTTCTTTTTCTCCCCAAAAATACCTTGTCTTGATCCCCAAAAATAACGGGTGAAGTGGCCCAAATAAATCTGTGATCCTCTCAACCAACCTTCCTTATTTATTCTGAATTTTCTTCACAAAACAACCTGTTTCACATCAAATTATATCGTTAAAGCTCTAATTAATCAAAGAGAAGATAAGTCAATTTAAGCACCCAAATTAGCACATAAGTCAATCAAATAAACATGAATTTCAACCAAATAATTGTGCTAAAATATGACTTATCAACATACTACACCCCATAAGGGGGATCACTCCATCATCCTTCCCTCCATCCATCCATCACTTTGAAGATTTGTTTGTGGAAACAAGGGGAGAACTAAGAGGAGAATTCAAGAGTGAGAAGGACGCGATGACGCCACATCTAGGGTTAATTCATTTTCTAATTTATCTTGTATTTTTCAGACATCCCGGTAAGATATATCCAACACCCATGATTATTCTTCGTAACATCATGGGCTAGAGCCTTTTTGGTAGAACTAGGGTTGTGAAGGTTTTATCTAGTTAATTGAACTTTCGTGTGTAAACTCTGTACAACACTACTTGTGGATTTATTTTATATATGATTGTGCTTTCTTAATTCATACTCACAGTCGTTTTGTGCATCATTAACTGTTATGTATAGTCTGAATACATATCTTGGTTATTGATTGAGTGCATTCACTGCTGAGCAGGATTCCATGTTATGATTCTAAGTGAGGGGACTCCGAAGCTTCGTTAGAACTATCATATATGAATACTTATTAATTGAATTGAATTCGGGTTAATAAGTAGGATAAAGAGGATAATTTCATAGTACCTATAAAGGGAGATCATATCGGGTTAGAGTACCAATCCTAGGGGGAAATAATTGATATTGATAGTACCTAGAAAGGGGGGTGAATTATATCTCTTGCTCCGAGGTTATTCACACGTGTTACAGGCATATTTACTTGTGTCTATAGAGTAGATTTGCATGACTTAGTGATGCGTCCATATTCCACAAGGCAGAGTCGGACACCATCACATGGAAGGGAAGTTAAGTAGTAAAATTGGATTACCCTAGATCTACCTATTTTCCTACTTGATCCACTTTCGTATTCTTCGAGTGGTCTTTTATTTTATTTGTTGTTTAATTTAATTATTAGTAGATTAATAATTAAACCTTCACTTTTATTGTCATTCGTCTTAATTAATTTAAATAATAATTAAATTAATAATACGTCATCCCTTGGGTTCAATATTTACTTGGTCACCTTTCGAAACTACAATTGATATCCTTCATACTTGGGGATTAATTGTGTATTGAGAAAATGTTCATCAAACACTCTTGGCTGCTAATGGATAGTAGCAAGATTTGCTAACCCGCAGTACAAATTGGTCAATCTTCCAATGATATGAAATTGATTATAACATCAATATCTCCAAAATACACAATATATCGATTTTTATTCTCATATTTATCATATTGATATATTTAGGATAGTTATTTTTTTAAGATTTATTTCTCAAATTATTAAATGTTAAATGTAAATAGGGAACAATATATTTAGGGTTTAGATAAGGTTTTGTATGAAATATATAGGGTGTGTATTTAATAAAATATAAAGGTAATTTAAACTTTTTAAAATTATATATTTAAATTATGTAAGAAAAGGGGTGTGTATTCAATAAAAGTGGGTGTGCAAAGACCCTTTTTCTTATTATTCATAATTTGTGTAGTTAAATTTTTCGTGTTATTCATTTTTTTTGTTATTCATATTTTTTCCATTATTATAATTTGAAGGAGCCCCCAATTTCGCCATAGAAGTGAACAACACTAGCGGCGTGATCATATGAAGTGGTGCAGTGGAGCTACTCCTCCTATGATTAATAGTTTCTTCAAAATTCTCAAACAATTCCTAAACTTATATGTGGTATCATCATTGTCATGCGACGTGCAATGCACGTCTAAAAAAACTAATATTTCCTAAAAGAGATAAACAACCTCAATCAGTAAGTAAAAATATTTCGCGCTGCTGTGAAGTCATGGTTCCACCGCCGCAAAGAAGTCGTCTCGATCACCGAATTGGCGATCAAAGAGAACCGATCCAACAAAGGGCGCGGTGAGTAAAGATATTTCGCGACTATTAAGATAATTCTGCCGCTACAACCATGAGGAAGTCGTCTCCGGTAGCCAAATTGATGATTGAGAAAGTCAATCCTACAAAAGGTGTGGATTTCGTACAGGCAAAGTATTGTCGCAGGTTATTGAACCTCCATCTCCTAAGTCCTAAGAATTCTAGAGTCGCCGGTTTTAGACCACAAGATACAGTCTGATAAACATCCATGTGTATGTGTGAGAGACATAATTGGGGAGGTTTGTGCGTCAATGTTGAAGACCTAAGTTTTCACATTCTCGATTCGAAGAATGGTGCAACAGTGAAAGATAACTTTTTAATTCAAATCAATCGTTTGATTTCTTTTGGATTTGAGTTGCGTTTTTATTTCAAATTTAGATTTTTCTTAGTTAGTTTTACTTTTTATTTTTTATTTATTGTGTTCGAAGCGAATGGTTTTTTAGAGTTGTGTTCATTAATGTTGGATTATCTAAGTGTTTGAGAATTTTGTTAGTGAACAAACAAAATTTATGTTGGATATCGATTAGTTGAGTCGGTGTTTAATTTAGTAATTCAATTACTTTTGTCGGGATAATTGGAAAACTTGAGTTCATATCGAGATTGATTACTGTTTCCTAGTTTGATCTAGTCTGATACACCAATCTCATGTGAAAATTTTATGTCATAGTTTCCGGTTTCACTTCTGTAGTAACTAAAATTTAGATTTGAAGTAGAGGGTTTTGACATAATTATGAATATTGAACTGAACTTCAGATAAAATATAGAGAGGCCCTCAAAATATTGTGGGGAGACTGCTTGCAGATATTAGCAACTTGCCACAAAATCGAAGGATGTCAATTCAGTGAAATCAAAACTATTGTGATAAACATAACAGTGTACACAGATCAGCTCAAGAAGGTATTGTTATCTTAATGTTTTATACTTTTCATGTTTATTTTGAGTTCTTTTGTAGTCTTACACATATAATGTAGTTGTGATGTCCTTGTTGCCACACTGTTGATGTATCTTTGGTTCTTTTGATACATGAGTTGGACTACAACAGAGAGAGGGACATATTTCAGATAATTACTCCATAAATATATAATATGGAACCTATTCTTAGGATAATTGAAGTATGAGTATTAATTAATTATTGGAATGGTGATTAGTTGGGTGCTGAGCTGATATCATTGGAAGGAAAATTAATGGCAAAGCCGAGTCATCCAAGGTTGTTGGTATTCAGAAACTGGCCAATTAATTACGCGCGCATATTAGTAATGAAGATATGATGTGTTCATAGTCTTTTTTTATGAAGTGTAAATCAATGTGTCTATCATCCTTGTATCAAAACTTTGCGTGTTATATCATTTGTAAAATGTGCGTAAAGTTAAATGAGAAAAAAGTGCATGAAGCTAAATGTATATTAGACAACTGTGGATATAAAGTTAAAATGTGAAGAAAAAATATGTATAAGTTTAAAATGTGATAAAATATAGTGTAAAGCAAATGTGCACAAAGCTAAATTTAGGGGTGGCATACCGTACCATAACGAAAATACCGACTCATACCGTATACCATCCAAAATTATCGATTTTAAAAATATTATCGATACCGTATCGAAAGTTTTGATATACCGAAATTGGTATACTGAAATTTTGGTATATAGATCAATATCGTTTCATACCGAAACACACTCTTTTATCGAAAATTATCAATTCACACAAAAATTTTAACATACCAATTTAATATTGAAAATTTAAAATGTCAATTCATACCGAAATTATTATATAATATTAAAAAATAATTAATCAAATGATCTATATTAAATATAAAAATGATTATTATTTTGATATTTGAGTACGGTATATACCGAAATACTGATATCTTTTCGATATTTCGATATATTATTTCGGTATATGTCGAAATACTAATTTTTTCAAAATTATATGCTGAAACCGTACTGAAATTTTTGGTACGCCACCATAACGTACCAAAACTTTTAGTATAATCGATTTTTTCGATATTTTCGGTATTTTTCGATATGATAACTTCGGTATACCAAAATTTTAATAATTTTGTCCACCCCTAGCTAAAATGTGGTGAAATATTGTGTAAGATACATGTGCAAAGAAAAAAGTATAAAAAAAGTGCAAAAACACAATGCGTAGAAAAAAATTTGCAAAACAAATGTGCCAAAAAAAATTAAAAACAAAATATGCAAAACAAAGTATGTAAAAAATATTGTGCAAAAAAAAGTACAAACACATAGGGGTAATTATGGTATATTACATTATAATATAGAGTTGATAGTAATAATATTTTATGCTTGTACCTTAGAGTAATAATGAATTATTTTATGTAAATAGTACTAATCAACTCCTTTTGAAATTTTTATTAATTAAAAATCTTCACAGGATTTTTTGGTGTTAAAGGTTGCTAAGAATAATTTAAAATCTTTCCACCCTATTTATTAATATATTTAATTTAATTTATCAAGTATGTACTAAATATAATCATTCAATTATTTTTTTTTAGGGATACTTACTTCTAGATACCATATAGATTCTATTATTATTATTAGATATATATGAACTCAAAATTGTTATAGGTATAAAATTAAATTGTGCAATACCAATTTTATCCCTTCACCAAATTATGTTTAAAATAGTAAAGATATATTATTATCCCTAAATTATAGCTATGTAATTATTGCACAACGATTTCAAATAATATAATCTTTATCTAATTTTCTTGTATTTTTTAATCTACGACATATTTCACAACATCACGTTTATTTTTTCTGCAACATCACGTTTATTTTTTTTTCACAATCCATATTACAACTGCTTAATATAGTTATATTGTTGCACAACCCATTCAAGAGAATTCACCTTCATTTAAAAAAAACATAAAATTAGATTAATAACCATAAATTAGATTGCTTATCTTATTAAAAGTATATTTAAATTGCTACTTGAAATGATTATATTACTGTTATATTATTGTATAATGAATGTATATTTCTGCATAATCAATTAATGTATTGCACAATTGGGTATAAATCTGCACAATATTACATTGATGTACAACTAATGTATATTTTGAATCTCTACAAACAACAATTTAAGGTGCAAGGCATATGAAATTCCTATGGCTCTAACTTCAGTTGCAGTAGCAACTCCAATACTCTTCAACAAATCTGAATTTCTTTATCACCAAATCCAATGTTGTGAGGAAAAATTTCATAAATCAATCCCATAAATCAACCACCGTCATTGCCCCTTTTACAACCACTTTCAAATCAAATCAGTTGAGCATCGTGGTCGGGGTAGTAGAACAAAGCCTCGGTGCTGATTGTTGCGTGGCGGAGTCTAATCCAGTGAGACTCGACAAATTTGAAGCTAATGACGTCAATTTTAACGTATTGTGTGTCGATTATGACCACCTTTATCGTTGGATCAATGCTGCGTCAACCATCAACGAAAGTTGGAGAGAGAAGAGATGATTGTGGTGTTGTAGTGACGTGCATCTGTCAGATGTGCAGCAGATGTTTCAATTGAAACAGCGCCTTGCTTGAGTCGGAATCGTCAGAAGATCAAACATTTAAGTGAGAGAGAGAATTGTGTGTAGTGCCTATTAATTAGGCATGAAAATAGGATGGGCGGTGGGATGGGCCATGAAAAAAAATTTAATTTTTAATTATTTAAGTAATATTAGGGTTATATTAGGTATATTACTCCAACTTTTTGTATCTAATAATAATAAATTTAAATGTGTATATCTCACAATAATAACAATTATACTGTGTACTAGAGAGTAATTAATTCTTTTTTTATAAGACTGAACTTTACTTAGGGATTATTTCAATGTGATTTTCAAAAAAAAAATATTTGTTCCTAAGAAATCATGAATTTTATTGTCAATTCTAGAAACTGAGAGCAGTGTCAAGAAACCAATAGAGTTCCAACCTAAGAAATGATTGTATATCAGAGTTGATCAAGAATATCATAGAAATCTAAACACCAATCATTCTACGAGTTATCTACACCTGAAAAATTAAGCTATATACCAAGTGATCTTGACGATTTCAGTGGCATAAGTCTTCAAATTCCATTCATCCATAAAGATCTTTATGAAGTATTTTTCAGGATTCATTAATCTTTCTTAACTTTTTATTTTTTTTTTAGTGGTAAGATGTCCATTGTTTTGGATATATGGTGGATTCTCACATTTATAACTTTTTTATGGCTATTCTTTTCTATTCTTTTCATTCGAAGATCATTCAGAGTAATATGTACTAAATTTTTTATATTAAGATCTAAGGTTCGGTTTTAAATTATCTAGGGTAAAAACTAATCTTTAGTAGGCATTAAGGATTACTTCTTATGGATGAGAAATATGATTCGGATCCATTTTTTTATTTGGTGATGTATTGATCTATTCTTATGGATCAAATTTTAATTATTACATGTTGGGACCAAATTTATAGTAGCCACTATTGACTAAGTACAATTTTTAATAGCCACCTCTCTTATATATAATTTTTACTAGTCGTTATTTGGTGGACTCCTCAAATTACCCCATAATTGTCAGATAAAGGACAAAAACAATGGGACCATGATCATGTCAGTTTTGACTGCAGTAAATGAGGTGGGTGTACGACATTTAAAATTTTTAAAATTTAAAATTTGAAATGGGGAATGTGGGGCATCATTAAATGGGGGTTGGTGGGGCATCATTAACGTCATTTTCTCTCTTATTTTCGTCCAAACTTTCTCTCTCATCTTCATCCTGCATCCTCTCTCTTTCTCTCTCATCTTTGTCTAGCATCATCTCTCTTCTTCTCTCCTTTTCGTCCCAAAGCACAGTGTCATCTTCACCCAACATCCAACCATTTGCAGCCCCCCTTTCTCAGTCTGTCTTCTCCATTTGCGGTCCCCATTATCCATCGGCCGGAACAGGTGGAAATGGTGAATTTTTGGGTATGTATGAAAGCAGTTTTATTTGTATTTGTAAAATGTGAGTTATTTTTTTATAATGTTTCCTACATTTTGTGGTTTTATTTCATTTAATTTTTTAGTTTGTAGTAGTCGTTTTCCAATGTTTGCCAACATTTTGTAGTTTTGTTCATGGTGCAAATTTATATGTGTAAAATGTAAGTTAATTGTGTATAACATTTTGTAGTTTGAAAAAGTAATGTGTAGTATGTGACTTAATTATGTATACATCATTTTAGAATGTGGGACCGCAGTGGGAGTGTTTATTTTTTTGAATATGTGAAAAAGATTGTAGGCCGAATAGAGCATTTGTGGTAGGCTGAATAGAACAACAGTGTAGGCCGAATAGAACATGTGTAGGCTGAATAGAACAAAGTATAGGAATAATGTGATAGCACTGACCTTATTCGAATAGAGCATCTGTGATAGCCCGAATAGAACAATAGTATCGACCGAATAGAAAAAGTGTAGGCTGAATACAACAAAGTGCAGTGGAATAATGTGATCGCACTTACCTTGGCCGAATAGAGCATATTTGAAGGCCGAATAGAAGAAAAACCTACCCCGAATAGAACAAAAACCTTGGACGAATAGAATAAATTAGGGTTTTTCAAGACGTACGTAGGCCGAATAGAACAGTTGTGGTCGGCCGAATAGAACAAAATTGTAGGTTGAATAGAACAATAATGTAGGCCGAATAGAACACTTCTAGCCCGCATAGAAAAAATAATTGACGTAGGCCGAATAGAACAAACGTTATGGGTCGAATAAAACAAATTCTAGGCCGAATAGAAGGAATTGTAGGCCGAATATAACAAATGATTCAGTGTGACAATATTTGTTCAGTTGATGAAATGACTTTATTGTTATTTGGTTTTTTTAATTATGACTTTTTTAATTAAGTAAGCTGGTTGAATTAATGCAGAGTAGATAGATATGAAGTGTGTTACAAATTATTTAGCAAAAAATGTTATTTGTGCAGGGTGAATGGAAGAGTCCAACTATGCAGGGCAGAACTAGAGTATTCATAATTATTGCAAACCGGGAGTTGTTATGGGATTAACCCATAAAAAGTTAACAGAGATTGGGGGTAATACCGTTCAGATGTTCATGAGTTCATGCTTTGGTCATTATTAGGATCGTCACGATGATTGGAACATGCAGGCTAATATCCACGGTCTCATGACACGGGAGATTATACGTAGCGGGGGTGATTTAACTGCTAGATATTTTCAGGTTGGGAACGAGTGCCTTAGATTTAGTAGGGTAGAGTTCATGCGTATTATGGGACTCTACTTCCGGGACCGAGTGGGGTTTGATCTGAACATGTCGTATAATATCACGACTAGTGGGGTTTAAGATACGTATTATGGGTAGGGCCCAAGACCATTAGTAAGTGAGATTGCCTATGTTTTTCAAGGTACAACATTTGTTGATCTTAGCCCCGAGAACGCGGTTAAGATTGCTAAGGTGCTTTTGGTGTACTATTTTCTCCTTGGATCGGATGTTACCAAGTTCAGTGTAGACAATTGGGTTTGGGTGCTAGTCGAGGACGATTGCAGATGGGATTTATTCCCTTGGGGCCATGTCAGTTACATGACTCTACTCCACTTCATGGACAATATTTTGACCGAACTTCCTCCAGGAGCAATCCCAAAAAGTACAGATACCACTTTTATGGGTACGCATTTGCACTCCTGGTATGTGTTGTAGTAGATCACTTAAACTTATAGTGTATTACCAGTTTTAGCAACAGTAATAATTTAACAATAGTAGTATACTTGTGACAGGTTCGGGTGTATGAGCGTATACTGCCCTAGCTGCACCATATGGCGATGTCCCACACAAAAGGGCGAATAAACGGCCACATTGCTTGCGATGGTTTTTTCGTACAGTAAAGAGGGTTGATAGGCAGCTGTTTTCTCGGGTATAAAATCTAAATTATTATAAATCTTAATTATTATGAATCATTAAATTATCAGTGATATTGTATCTAAATGTTTTGCTTTTTTGAATCAGAATATTGAAGTGGTGGATTTTTCGGAGGAGATCGCCCATGAGAACATGAAGGATATTGGATTGGCATAGAGGATGATCATTTGAATGGTTTAATCATGAGGCTGTACACCAAGGCATTTTCAAACCCCAAATGAAAGGTCGTCCGACAAACTACATTCTCATATTTATACCAGCAGACCTCGGGGGAGTCCTACGATCCCTGGAATCAGCAGTGTTATACCCGTGTGCCTGATGAGGGTCAGTGGCAAGGCCAGCGCACTGCAGATCCTTCAGCTTGCTAGTCTAATTGGGATTCTACTACTTACCGACCAGCCTATACTCCTAGCCCTGACCAAGGTGGACATGATTCAGGGAAGGCGTGGTTCGAGGAGCCCAGTTCGTATCATCCCACATATCATATTCCTCCGTATTCCGCTCGTAGCTGGCATGATCGAGCTGTAGAGGAGCATGATAGACAGCATCACTTTGATGCTGATGAGCCCCCAGTGTTTAGTGAGAGTGGGATGGATGACGACCACGGATATGATCATGATTTTAAGGAGAGGTTGTTCCGTAGGCTGGATCAGCAGGATGAGTTCTTAAGCCACCTGGCATGTCAAATGGTGTCTGAGCATCAAACGCAGCATTACTTTCGAATTGCGCTTACTGATTGTCGTTATTTTTACCTAGATTTTAGTGTCTTTTGTGTGTATTTTTTATACTATTTTATCTGTATTTATATTTTTTTGGTGGTGTTATGTGTTTTTATGGAATTGTGTGTGAATGAGCTTTTAAATGTTAAATAGGTGAAAAACGGAGCAAAAATAGAGTCAGGAGAAAGAAGGAAGCAAAACTGCAAAAACACGGCCAACCGTGTTTGGTACACGGGGCGTGTACCGCCCACAGGCCTGTAAGAGTTGGTCGTGCACGGTCGTCTGAAATCACAAACACGGCCACCCCTGTGGCCGTGTACTGCGCGCGAGCCGTACGCTGTCTGAAGCTCGCCGTTGCCTAGAAGCCCTAGACACGACTCGGGCCGTGTACTGGACTCGAGCCGTGTAGGTGTTAAATTTCAGAAAATTTTCAGATTTCTTCTAGAAGATCTCCAAGGGTATAAATACCACTCCATTCAACATTTGATCATTCCAGAACCGAATTATTGGCTGCTCACACACCTCACACACCATTCCTTTAATTTTACACCATATTCTTCATCCTATTCATCCATATTTTGATCCTACATCATCTCTCCATAACCTCTACCATCCAAATCAAGTGAAGAAGTAAGGAAGAGTGGGTGATCACCAAAGGAAGAAAGGAGATTCAATTGGATCCAATCCAAGGGAGTTTTCATTCAAATTTTGTATTAATCCTCTAGTTTACCATGATTTGTAAGGTTTCTAATGTCTATGTTAAGGATCTTATAAGATTGTAGGCTAATCTCCTTTGTGAGATTAACAACATGAAAGTTGTTGGATAATTTGTAGATCTATGTAATTAAATTCATATGTTGATTGGGATATTTGATTTTCTATCATTGATGCTTAATATTTTGAGATCTATGATGCTTTGTGTGTTTGATTGTTCTAATTATATGATTAGATTGAGAAATTAATTATATGCTTAGGATAATTGAGTGAATCATTTCATCAAACATCTCATGTTCATTATAAATTGTAAAGAGATTGAGAAATCCTTTAAGATTTAGAACCCACTGATAGAACATGTGATTAGTTAGATTGAGAAGTCAATTAATCATATGAAGGGATTCTTTAATTGAACTTAGTACCTAGTTGGAATAGTTTAATTGAGAACCAACTTTTGAGCTCTTTTGATATTGTGAAAATGATCTACATCCTATGCATTTCGAGAGGAATTGTAGGTGGTATATGTGTTGGCCCTTAGTCTTGACCCTTGATACATATGAGTTTAATTCATGAATCCTTGAATTACCACTTTATTAGTGTTGTTAATCTCTCTACTCAACTTGGAAAACCACTCATCTTTTACTATCTTATTCGTTATAATTACTTGCTTTAGTACTTGTTATTTACTTGTGTTTCGAAAACCAATCTTTGATGTTTAGTCTCTGTAAAATTGCGAAAAACGTGATCTCGATTAAGTTCTAGCATTGACCTCCCTATGGTTGAATAAATTCTTGAATTGGTCAACCCGACTACAAGTTATAGCTAATCATATGGCGCCGTTGCCAGGGAGGCAACGGTTGCTAGTAGCTTGAAGAAGGAACATTTTGATTAATCTTACTCGAGACATTTTTATTTTATTTGTTATTTGTATATACTTTTGAAATCTTGTTCTAACTTCTCTTATTTTGAAGGTGTATGCAAATAAGGTCAAAAGGGAAACAAGTTGAACCTATTGACTTAGAAATTGAACACACTTTTCGAAGAAGGAGAAAGGAGAACAAAACCAAAAAGAGTGATCTAATGGAGAACAATCAAGATGAACGTATTGGCGTTGAGTATGATGGAGACAGAGTGAGAAATGTGCAAGACAATGCACAAGTAAATGTTAATCCTCCTCAACAAGCTCATCAAAATTTCGGAGGGCTTAACAATCAAGCTTTGCTTCAACAAATGGTGCAACAAGCTATACTTCAACAAGGTTTTCAACATGCTTATGCACCTCCACCATCACCTCCGGTGCATCGAGGGCCTCAAGTAGATCCAAGGGTGATCCGAGATTTCTTCATGCCAAGGGCAATGCCACAAATGATGGGTCCACCAATCAATGCCAACAACTTTGAATTTAAAGCGGGCTTGATTTCTATGGTAGAGAACAACAATTTAGTGGAACGCCGAATGAAGATCCCAATGCTCATCTTGCTCAATTTATTGAGATTGTCAACACCATGAAGATGCATGGGGTGAGCGAAGATTGTATTAAGATGAGGTAGTTTCCGTTTTCATTGAGAGATCGTGCTCGAACATGGTTATCTACCATTACTCCGGGTACGTGCAACACATGGGAGGAGCTTGCACAAATGTTCTTGAACAAATACTTTTGCCTTCTAAGACGCTTCAAATGAAGAGCTTGAGCACCAAATTCAAGCAAATGCCTCAAGAGAGCTTTTATGAAGCATGGGAACGGTTTAAAGATATGCTACGCAAGTGTCCACAATATGGCTTTCCGGAAAATCAACAAGTGGGGTTTTTTACCAAGGTTTGATAAATGGTCAAAGAGTGCTTGTTGATGCTTCGGTGGGTGGATCCGTACTTGGTGTGACTCCGGAAAGGGCTATAAGGATTTTTGATGAGATTGCTACAAATGTCTACCAATGGCCATTGGAGAGAGTTAGTGGATGCTATGGATTTGAAAGTTTAGATCAAGGGCAAAAGTTTAGTGTTAAGAGTGCTAGTGTGGAACCAATTATGCCAAGTATTGAGATGATAGCGGCGGAGGTAATGAGACAAATGAGCTTGAATCAAGGAGTTAATATGGTTGAAGGCTAAAATGATCAAGGGATGTTTCCTCCGAATAGTGTTAGTGGGGAACAATGGGCTATGATAATGCCACGTGTGGAGGATATGCAATACATGCAAGGAAGGAATTACCAAGGTAACTATCAAAACAATTACCAAGGTAATTTCAATCACAACCAAGAAAACTACCCACCAAGGCAAGGAGGTTTCAATAGTCAAGGAAGTAGAAGCTCATACCCACAAGAACAAAGGAGGCAAGATAATTTCTCTTATTCAAACCCTAACAATGCGGTTACTTATCCCCCGGGATATCATCCGGGAGCTAAAGTGCCAAATAATGAAGGGAAAACAACCACCGAAGAACTCATTGAAAAGTTGATTGCATCGAACAAAGCTCAAGATGAGACAAGAAGAAAGATTGATGAAGCTAATGATAGAAGGTTCAAAGCCTTGGAGCACTCGGTTGGTCAACTTGCTAGTTCGTTGAGTGCGAACAAGAAAGGAAAATTTTCTTTTACCACTGCTGTAAATCCAAAAGAGCAATGCAAGGCAATCACTTTGAGGAGTGGAACAAACTATGAGGGACCTTCTATACCTATGGAAAATGAGAAGTTAGAAGAGAAGGAGGTTGAGGAAAACTTGGTTGAGGAAGAGTTTGTGGAAGAAGGTGAAGTTGAAGCTAAAGAAAATGATGAAACGGATGTGGTTGAGTCGGAAGTTATTGAAAAGAAATGGGAAAGAACCAAGACATTGAAAAAGAAAGAGGAAAAAATTAAAGTGGAAAAGGATAGTTGGGGAATTCCAAAAACACTACCTATCCACTTTCCACATTGATTTTAAAAGAAGGGGTTTGATAAGAAATTTGCAAAGTTTTTGGATATTTTCAAGAAAATCCACATCAACATACCCTTTACGGATGCTTTGAGGAAAATGCCTCACCATGCAAAGTTTTTGAAAGACATAATGACAAGAAAGAGGAGCTTAGTGGAAAATGAGACCGTCAACTTGACGGAGGAGTGTACTGCTATAATTCAAAAGAAATTGCCTCCAAAGCTCAAGGATCCGGGAAGTTTTGTCATACCATGTGAGATGGGTAAGAGTGAAGTTCATAAAGCTCTTTGTGATCTTGGGGCTAGTATCAATTTGATGCCTATGTCTATCTTTAAGAAACTTGGTATAGGGGAAGTAAAGCCTACGTCCGTTACATTGCAACTTACGGATAGGTCTTTGACTTATCCTAAGGGAGTAGTTGAAGATGTGTAGTTAAAGTTGGAAAGTTCATATTCTCGGTGGATTTTGTAGTGCTTGACATGGACGAGGATGCAAATGATCCATTGATTTTGGGATGTCCATTCTTGGCCACGGAAAGGGCTTTAATTGATGTGCCTAAAGGGAAATTGACTTTGAGGGTGAATGAAGAAGAAGTTGTGTTTTCTTTGAGAAATGCTATGAGGCATCCGGATGAGAAAGAAGAATATAGAAGGATTGAATTGATTGATGAGATTGTTCAAAAGAACTTACCATTTTTCCTATCCAAGGATCCTCTTGAGACAAGCATAAGTCATTCTCTTACTTTATCCTTAAATTCTACTTCTTCTTTATATTGTTTAGAAGATGATGATATAAATAATGAGATGTTTTTGCAAGAAAAGAAGGGAAATGGTGAGGATGAAAAGAATACAAGCAAGAGAGTATATGTATCCCTCAAATAAGAAAAGGAGCAAAGAAACAAAAACGCTCATGAAATTAAAAAATCAAAAGAAGGGAGGATGCAAAATCAAAGAGAAGTGATGATTAATTCTTGAATGTTGAAAAGAATATATAAGGAAAAAAGAAAGTGTAGGAATAGAAGAAAATAGTTACCTCTTCGATTACTTAAACGCATTTAGTCACTTTTATCTAAATTCTTCCTACCTTACCAAAGAGCCTATCATTACATCCGTAATCAAAGACCTTTTTTATCATTGATTGAAACTTTGGTGGTTTGTGAATAGATTCTACGAGCAAGTGTATGGTGAGTCGAACCAATTGATTGATGAGTGTTGATTTACCTTATTTAAAGAGTGACGAGTGAAATTGATAAACTTAAGTGAGACTTAGATTAAAAGGGACTATATTGCACATTGTTCTCTTTTGATTGAACTTATTAATTTCTCATATCATGATGACTTAGCATGATTTGTAGCTCTTGTTGCTATTGATGTGTTGTTACTTGTATTCATTTAGTCTTTCCCTAGGTGAAAATTTCTCCCTCGGTTTATCATTTTCGTTGTTCGGAGATGCACAACACTTTAAGTTTGGGGGTGTGATTGTCGTTATTTTCATCTAGATTTTAGTGTCTTTTTATGTGTATTTTTCATATTGTTTTATCCATATTTATATGTATTTTGGTAGTGTTATGTGTTTTTATGGAATTGTGTGTGAATGAACTTGTAAATGTAAGATAGGTGAAAAACGGAGCAAAAATAGAGTCGGGAGAAAGAAGGAAGCAAAACTGCAAAAACACGGCCAGCCGTGTTTGGTACACGAGGCGTGTACCGCGCACGGGCCTGTAAGAGTTGGCCGTGCGCGGTCGTCCGAAATCACAAACACAGCCACCCCTAAGGCCGTGTAATGTGCATGAGCCGTGCACTGTCTGAAGCTCGCCGTTGACCAGAAGCCCTAGACACGACTTGGGTCGTGTACTGGACTCGAGCCTTGTAGGTGTTAAATTTAAAAAAAAATAGATTTTTTCTAGAAGATCTCCAAGGGTATAAATACCACTCCATTCAATATTTGATCATTCCAGAACCGAATTATTGGCTGCTCACACACCTCACACACCATTCCTTTGATTTTACATCATATTCTTCATCCCATTCATCCATATTTTGATCCTACATCATCTCTCCAAAACCTCTACCATCCAAATCAAGTGAAGAAGCAAGGAAGAGTGGGTGATCATCAAAGGAAGAAAGGAGATTCAATTGGATCCAATCCAAGGAAGTTTTCATTCAAATTTTGTGTTAATCCTCTAGTTTACCATGATTTGTAAGGTTTCTAATGTCTATGTTAAGGATCTTATGAAGATTGTAGGCTAATCTCCCTTGTGAGATTAGCAACATGAAAGTTGTTGGATAATTTGTGGATCTATGTAATTAAATTCATATGTTGATTGGAATATTTGATTTTCTATCATTGATGCTTAATATCTTGAGATCTATGATGCTTTGTGTGTTTGATTGTTCTAATTATATGATTAGATTGAGAGATCAATTATATGCTTAGGATAATTGAGTGAATCATTTCATCAAACATCTCATGTTCATTATAAATTGTAAAGAGATTGAGAAATCCTTTAGGATTTAGAACTCATTGATAGAACATGTGATTAGTTATTTTGAAAAGTCAATTAATCATATGAAAGGATTCTTTAATTGAACTTAGTACCTAGTTGGAATAGTTTAATTGAGAACCAACCTTTGAGCTCTTTTGAGATTGTGAAAATGATCTACATCCTATGCATTTCGAGAGGAAGTGTAAGTGGTATATGTGTTGGCTCTTAGTCTTGACCCTTGATACATATGAGTTTAATGCATGAATTCTTGAATTACCAATTCATTAGTGTTGTTAGTCTCACTTCTACTCAACTTGGAAAACCACTCATCTTTTACTATCTTATTCGTTATAATTACTTGCTTTAGTACATGTTATTTACTTGTGTTTCGGAAACTAATCGTTGATGTTTAGTCTCTATAAAATTGCAAAAAATGTGATCTCTCTTAAGTTCTAGCATCGACCTCCCTGTGGTTCGATAAATTCTTAAATTGGTCAACCCGACTACAAGTTATGACTAATTAGTTACGCAGGAGTTCAGGCACCTTAGAGCTGATCTTTCGCGCAACAGGTTTGAGCATGAGCCTTCTAGTTCCAGGTCAGAGGTTAGATCTCCCCTTTCTAGTGTGATGGATCCTGGGAGTCCCATGGCTCCGACACCGGGTGCCACTCATGGTGGTTTGATGCGTCCTACCCGAGCCAGAAACCCAAGTGCAGCGTTACAGTCGCCATTCATAACGACTAAGCAGGAGCGCCAATGGCAAATGTACCATCGATTCAAGACAAGCAACAATCTGTGAGTGCTAATCTACTCTTTTAGACGTTTTCATAGATTAGTTTAAATATATGTGCTTTTTGTTAAAGAATTCTTGAATTCAGGATTGACATTGGACTTGGGTATGGAATAAGCAGCGATTTTTTCAAAGGGATCGAGGAACCCAGTGCTTGGTTTGACGATCAGGTGATTGAGAGAGTGTTCATGTGTATACTTAATATGTAAATATGTTCATTACTTCACATTAAGCAGTGATAAATTTGACTATGTTTCAGCACCTGGATGCATACCTCCGATTATATTAGAGCGACCAGCGGCCATAGGCGTACACGTCCATTCGGATGTTGCCAACTACAGCATTCTAGACATACAATTCACTGTAAGTAACAACCATATTCTCAATTTATGAAATAATTTTCCATGTAATTTTGAATCCGATCTTATACAATGAATTTCCTCAAAGGTTCGAGTTAAATCCATATGGAATGAGCACACAAGGCTGTACAAAGAGGATAGAACGACATTTGCCAAAATCCGTGATGACTTGTTGACAGATCTTAGTGAGTACGCAGCAGGGAGATTGCCCGTGTGGAGGGGGTCGAGGCCATGGACAGAGTATGACGTGGTATTTTAGCTTAACCCTTGTTTTAATCAAATAATTATATCTCCTAATTTATATAAGTGTTTTACATCTAATATATGCATTCTTATAAATTCTATGGCAGATAATGTTCATAGTCCATACGACTGCGCACTACTACCCAGGTGTTCTCATTACGAAGGATATGTCCTACTTCTGTTTTGAGACTCTTCCATTCAGACGTGTCATTCTAGCTTTATTGCGCGAGATTCATACCCAAGATGTTCCGCCCCATTTGCATCTGAGTCCAGCTCGTGTAGAGTTTTGTTACAGACAGGAGGACGACTGTAGCTGCGGCCTGCGTCTCTCAGGACCATTGACGGGTTATTAATGAGGGACTTTAACTGGAGTGCCCCCAATTACATGAGCATTACCGGAAGCAAATTGCTTTCAAATCTTTCGCGCTGGCACTATTATTTCCACTTCATGATGTACATATATCTGTAGAGACAAAAATTGTTTTTCTTTTGTTTGTTCACTAACGAAAGGGATGACATTCTATAGATTTAATTTAAAAAACATGTTGATGGGAATTGATATTTACTCGCTCAATTATTTTATTTATACGTTAAAACAATCTAAGTGCGGAATGATATATTTATAAAATATCCCCCTTACAGTCTACTGATTGAATTAAGAAGGAAAATATAGATGAGTATGTCCAATTTCACCACAAATGCCATATTTTTCTGTATACGTAAATGGGGATTAGGGGCAGTTGACGAATGAGGAGGTGGACCACTATTCGAAGATGAAGCTCCGGTACAGTTTACTCAATTGTGACCTGGTTGTCGACAGTGTGAGCAAACATGTTCTTTGTGATGTCTCTTAGATGACTCCATACCCGACCTTATCCGAGACTGTCGTGGTCGGCCGACCTGCCTGTGTGGTAGCGGGGGGTTCACATGCTATAACTTGACTCCATCATGTGTGTCCGACTGAGTGTAGTACGGAACGGGCATCACTGGACCGACCCACATCCCTAATACATTGGTGCGATGGAAAACGGTCGACACGAAGCTACTGGCTGGCAACCTGCAAGTACTGAAGAATGTATAATACAAGAATCACAGGATCAGACAATCAATATAAGTAAATAAGACGTATGACTATGTACTCGATTGCCTTCAATGCATGAATACATGGAACAATTTCTTTCTGGAACTTCTCACATGTGCAGCTACTGTCGTTCAAATCCACAGTGAATAGCTGATCACCATCCCTGATTGTATACTTATTTCCAATGAGTTTCGATATGGGTAGCTTTTTGGCTGCAGAAGAAAGTTCCACTAGCTCGTCATGGACATGCTTGCAGAGAATGGTATTCTCTTGCTCAGCTTGAGTTCGACGTTCGTAAAATCACCTCTCGGTGATTGTGCAGGTAATCTCTAGTAGTGTGCATATAGGTAGCTTGCGCGCCCAGAGTATGACATTGTTATGCGACTCAGCTGAATTAGTGTTCATAAACTCGTACCATTTCACAGGATATTGGACCCTTGACCATTTCTCATATCCCTATGACCCAACTAATTCCATTATCTCCTGTGATAATTGGCAGCTGAAAATAACAAGCATGAAAAGGGAAACATTAGTACAAAATCCATTGAAAGGATGACATTCGTAAATGTGAAATTATAACAAAGTGGATGTTGGAAGACTAGCCTTTCAAAATCTCTCGATAGGTATGCATTCATCGCACTCTGAAATCTGTACAAAACGTTCTTTCCATAACAAGCCAACCTATTCTTTAAATGATAACCGCACAGACTGTGATGTGCACAGGATAGATAGTAGAAATAACCGTCGGACACTATCAAAAGATCTGGTGGATATATGTATGCCTCTCAAAGCTTTTCTAAAAACCATGTCCTCGACATGTTGTTCTCAACGTCGCCAAGGCCTAAGGCGAGTGAAAAAATCTGATGGTTTGGATTATTCGTAACTGCGACGAACACAATTCTGCTGTGCTTTCCCTTCATATGAGTCCTGTCTATGACAATGACTGGACGAACAAACCTTAGAAATCCACGCCTAGACGCTCAAAGTGCATAAAATGAAAACCTAAAATAATCCTCTTCATCAATGGAGATACAGGTGTGCGTATCGGGATTTGCCAACTCCAACTGATACATGTAAGCAGGGAGCATATGAAATGAGCTATCGTGATCCCCGTACGTGTGTCCAATAGCCAGGTGTTTCTCTTTCAACGCCATATTGTAGCTAATGTCGAACCTAAAATCCTTCAAAATCTCTGATCTCATCCCCTGGGGTGGGTCGGAGCCCAGTAATCTTATCAAATTGCCTAGCAGCAAAATATTGACCGATTACTTTGGATGACACCTGAGTAGGAGTGGGCCTGTCTGGATCATTTAAACAACCGTGATGTTGAACGAATTTAACCACTCCCCACAGCCCATAGCTCATTCTTGTGTGCATCACAAATCGACAACCTGTTTTACCCTTTAGCTTACATTCCACGTTATATCTGGTGGAGCTAGATCTTTCAACAATGGTCTCCACTCCGTTCCGCAAGTTATACATTCTTACAGCTATCTGCAACTTCTCTTTCTTATCTAATATACTTTTCTCGTGAAGAACGCCAGACGCATCAAAGTTAGGGACAGTCATATGATCTTCTCTGTCAGCTTCATCAGGAATGCCTATGAACGTAACAGGTGCATCAGTTTCAGGTAGAAATTAACTTTAGTTCTATTATAATAAACATAGTTTTCATACCTGGAATCAACCAAGGACGGATGGTGGGCCGTATACTTTGAAAATCTTGTGGCTGCATTTCAGGACGGGGCAAGTCGCCACTAATCAGTTCAAGAAAGCTAGGGTCTGACATATGTAATCACAGACTTCTTCATACAATTGGATTTTTCTCTCCTCAGCACCATCATCACTTTCGTTAGAAAACTGATTACAATCCTACTGTATATCATCTTCGTTGTTTTCATCTTCTTCTTCGACAATCCTATTTTTGGGCTCCACATCATCATTATAAGCATGTACATCATCCTCACCCTCACCAGTTGTCATCAGCTTCAGCATCTAGAGATTCCCTAAAACCAAACTGCTGTATCTCTGAGGCCGGACTGTACGCCACATTCAAATCAAAATTAGGCCTAGCACTAGACTGTGCCCTCGTACATGGATCATTGCTCGAACCATCACTTCCGTCATTATAACCCAACCCTACATCCAAACTATTCCCTGAACCTTGTGCAGGAGGTTGAACGAATGCATTGCCAACGACAGGAACGAGTGTCACGTACACCATTCCTACATCAACACAGTTGAAAACTTCTACCACACTTGCATTATTCTTTATCTTATATTTAGACATATGGCCATTGTACTCGACCAGAGAATGAACTTCATAACCCCAATAATCCAAATCAGTTTGTACTATGTTATGAATTTCTAATAGCAAACTAGTATAATACACATTGTCATCCCGCAAGTATAACCAGCGAACCTGTCCACCTTTGTATAGTAACCCATCCCAATATCCACCCCAACTCATCCTAACTTGTTTATAGCTCATCTGCACATTTTTTCAAGAAAATGTAAATGACGACAACATTAAAACATTAGAAAATTAGTTGTAAGTACTCTATTCAGCCAATATGGTACTCTATTCGGCCAACAAATTATTGTATTCGGCCCTACAATGTTTTACTATTCGGCCTACCTTGAGATGCTTTCAAAAATCTCAGTATGTTTTTCTTCTATTCGGCCTGCGTTTCTCTTATTCGGTCTACAAGGTTGTTCTATTCAGCCTACCAATATTGTTCTATTAGGCCTACAAGTATTTTTAAAAATGAAAATTAAATGTGGAAAATTTAGTTCTTCTATTCGTCCTACGTTTCTTGTATTCGGCCCATAAGATTGTCTATTCGCCCTACAATACTTGTTCTATTCGGCGTACTTATTTTTTTAAAATAGGAGATAATTTTTTGCCTATTCAGCCAACGTTTCTGATATTCGGCCTACAAAGTTGTTCTATTCGACCTACAAATCCTGTTTTACTCGGGCTACTAGCTTCTTATTTAAAAATATGAAAAAATTTAATGTGAATACATTTTATACTCCACTTATTCTATTCGGCATACTATTATTTCTATTATAAAACGTTGAATAAATAAAATACACTCATGAGGCATGTAAAAATGATCAAATTAATGCATTCATAGCTGTTAAAACAAGTTTAAAACATACCTTGTATACTGCTCCCCAAATTCTCACACCTCAAAAAAACTAGAAAAAATAGTTGCTTCCCAATTGCTCAAACCTCGAAAAAAACTAGAAAAATGAAATGAATATATGTGTATGATGCAACACAATGATTGGACCACTATTATATATACCTCATTTTTTTGTAACCATATGAGGGAGCACATGCATACATAGTTGTACTTTGATACTTTTTTCAGAAATAGAGATGAATCGATTCCTCTACTGTACTTTTCGTACTTTTGGTCAAAAAAATGAATAATCTGATTCCTCAAACATGTGAACAGTGGGTCCCTCTCAAGGGTATTTTGGCTAATTCCATTAAGAATGACTAGAATAAATTGTATATAACGCATATGGCCACTTAAAATTTCTTTTAAGTAATAGTGGCTACTTTTTGTCATTTTCACTTAGATGTTCTTACTTTTTCTTAATTAGGACAATAGTGTTCAGCAGTTATCTTCCAAATCTATACCCATTTGCTTATTTAAGCGTAATTCTAGAATAAATTGTATATAACGCATATGGCCACTTAAAATTACTTTTAAGTAATAGTGGCTACTTTTTGCCATTTTTACTTAGATATTCTTACTTTTTTTTAATTAGGACAATAGTGTTCAGCAATTATCTTCCAAATCTATACCCATTTGCTTATTTAAGCGCAATTGTTGGAGACAGCTTGGAAATTTAATTATAATAATAATAGGCAATTTCAATTTTTATTGTTTAGATTTTCTATATCTAATCAATTTGATTGCTAAATTAAGTTCATAAATTTGATAACAAAATGCGTAACCCGAGCCCATTTTCCACTGATAAAGGATTATTCAAATCTTTAATTCCTTAAATTAAATGAGGCTCACTGTTTAACTTGTGCTTGCAAGGGGCCAAATCCATGCCAAATGCCGGATTCGAACCTCTACCCTGCAGCAATCAAACTCAGTTGAAAGGTCTTTCCACCCTCCCCCTCTATCACTTGAGCTATGCCCTGTGGGTACTTGTTTCTTTATGTTATGATATAAAGTTGATTTCTTAAACACTTGCTACAGTTAGGACGTAACAATTATAAAATGTTCCGATGTATATAACATCTACTTCTATTACAATATAAAAGGGCTTGCCCCAGACATAGTCCAAATGGTAGAGGGAGGGTGAAAAGGGCTTCCAACTGAGCTTGGTTGTCCCATGATGGGGGGTTCGAATCCTATCTTGTCATGGATTTGATCCCTTGCAAGCGGCACGAGATGTTCTGTGACACTTTGGTATGATATCTCCTGTAACATATGTTTATGTTGCCCCAGACTGATTGACTTAGGGTATAGTATCTCATCTCTCTCTGACGTGTAACTCATCCTAGTGTCACAAGATGTCACACCAAAGTGACACAGAAAATCCAAACCCCAACCGAACCAAAGTGGCACAGAAGATCCAGACCCCAACCGATTTTGGCACGGCTGTGGCTTTCTTTGTAAAAAAGAGCGAGTACCAGTTGCCGGTATCTCTTTCTATTTTTCTAAATTTTTAAATTGCACACGCGTTATTTTTAACCTCCACCGGTCCTTCCTCTTTCTCTCTGTGGCTTTCTACGTAAGAATCACCTTCTTCATCTCCAATCACACCCTCCTCTCCTAGAAATACATTCTCATCTGTCACAGCGGCAGCGGCGGCCTCAGCGCCATCTTCTGTGACGATCCTTCCACCGCCATTAAACTCACCACCAACTCCCGAATTTTCCGTAAGCTCAAAGCGACGAAGGCCCTCCACCTCTACGCCGCTGATCGAGTCTGAGCTCGGGCTGATCGTTAGGGACATGGTCTAGAAGCTTGGCAGAGGAAACTCACATGCGGCGTCAAGATGGCCAACTCCGCTCTGATCTCGCGGCAACACCCTGTATTCGACCCAGGCCCACTTCTCCGATTCTGGTATTCCGTACGTCCCCCACCCCAGTCCCTGCAGGCCTACTCCTGTCTCTACAGTTGCGTTTAATTCTTCCTCCCCAACTCCCATTTCTTTCCCTTCTACGTCACACCGGCTAACGCTCCCAAGTCACAGTCTCACAATTCTTTTCTTTACATAGGTAATGTATGGGTTTCAGATTAATTACACCTATTACACTGATTTAACACCTCTCACACGGACCCCCCCCCCCCCTTAATTTGATTTTGTACAGTTGAAACAGAATTCAGTTACGTGGTTTGGGTGTCCCCGTCAAGATTTCTTACTGTCGTTAACCATTGTCCATGGGTTTACTGTTACTGCACCGCAGCTTGATAAGAAGCACACATCATGGCTTATATTTGAATTACTGCATATTAACTGTTTGATACATTGCGTACACTAACTGTCTGTCTATCTGAACATTTATTTTACCAATTGTACACATAATGCCTCACGTTCTCTAGCTGCCTCAAATTATACTATATCGTTATTCGCCTACCTTGGGTTTCCTCCGCCTTCGTGCACCTTCAAATTCATGAGGTTATGTTTCTCTCTTTTCTTCCCTTTCTATTACCTGTGGTTTTAATTGGATGCATCACACAATGGGCAAATATGTGGAGAGGCTACTAACCACTGGATTTGTTGATTGTGTTAGACCATCAAGATTGAAGTAAAAGGTGCTCCCTTACTAAAATCGGAGCTGTCTTTAGTGCTGCTCCTGGTATTCATTTAAAATACAGAGCTGGGTATGCATTTAAAATACAGAGCTATCTATCATTCGAGGTTTATTATCTAATCAAGAATAATGTCTCTTTGTTAGCATCATTTCAACAATACACGTGTCATTGCACTATACTCTGTTTTCATTATGTATTATTTTTCGATTATGCGTTGTTAGCTTCTCTTAGGTACAATTTCCTTTAGGAATAACAACAGCTGAAATACATCTTAGGATTTGCAAATTACTCGCTCGTATTGGACTACTGCCTACTACGTGTCTGAAAAATTGCTCCAGAGCATATCACGCTTGTAATATTTTTCTTCTTGTGATTTTCTTGCTGCTTTGGTGTCTCTTGCTACTCATCTATGCCCATTTTTTGTAATAATACACCCACCTCTTGTCATGTCATTGCCAAAACAGAAGGGTAAAGAGAAAACACGGACGAAATGGATTCGAAAGACCCTATTTTTTTTAGAATGTAAGAAAACGATTTCTTTGATTTGTGCTTTTCATCTTTCTTTTCTGATTGATGATCAGTTTGCTTCCTCTGATCCATTCTGCTCCCTTTATTTCCATCTTGAGTCATACACACTGACACAAGTCATTAAGAGAAGCTATAACACAATTCATATTCAATTAAGTTACTACAATTATTAAATAGAATACTTTCTTTTGCTATGAGAGTGCTGCTAAGAAAGTTGTAGTGGACTTATGCAGAGTTATGGCAGAGAAAAAAGGGAGTCGAGCAAATAAGAAAACGTTTTTCTTCTTCCACTTCTTTTTATTTTTGTATATTTGCTATTTTGTGATATCTTGTGAGCTTAGTTTGCACTAACAGAGATGAGTACCAAGAAGTCTGTTAGCAGATCCATAGATGTTAATTTATGCTCCTAAGTAGGTTGGTATATATGTGCCCTTTTTATGGATTTTTGGTGAATGATTGTCCAATATTTGTATGCCTTTTTTCCATTGTTATTTTTCTACATATTCTAATGTCAATAGGTTATTGTACATCAGATTTTTTTTATTCATTGTTCATTTCAAATTATAATATTTTGTTGAGAGTTAGAAGGCTCATATACTTACTCCACATGAAGGGATTTTCCCTATGTTAACTTTTTTTTTTCCCATTAAAGTAATAATTAAATTTCAAATTTATGTGAAAATTCTATTTTAAAATATATTCAGTGGTATCCTAGGTGTATTTATTTGAAGAGGTTAAAGAAGTATGTCTAGGGATTTGATTGGATGATTAGCTACCCTTGTATGCTTGTTATGCTTATGTTTCTTAGGTGAATAATATTTATGCATGGTGTGGCATAGTTATATGAATTAATTACTTTGTACGGTCTTATGCTTGAATTGGTGACAAAATATTTAACGCTGGTGGATTTGCGATGTTAGAAGTTCTTGCCTCGTTCCTTTGATTGGTATTTCTATATTTATCATTTATTCGCCCTTATGTATCTGATTTGCGTCATTTCTTTATCTCTGATTTTTTTTACAGGCTGCATAAATAGTCTTCACATTTCAATTTTAAGTGGATATTATCACTGCGCTTTGTAGCTGTTGCTTGTACTTAATGTAAGGAATCCTCATACCTTTTATATAACACATATTCTTGTTTCTCTCTCTTTTTTCCCCAAGTAAAGGATGGAGTTGAATATTAAGTTGTTGTTAAGCACAAGCAGATGCATCAAAAACAAACAGAGAATGAGCAGAATTACCAATAATCTGTATAAGTTAAAATCTGCATATTCGTATGACCGATGCAAAGAGAACTGGCGTAAGAACCAAATGGAATTCTCACAGAGGACCATCCTGGATAGTTAAGTGTCACGGCTCTTGAGCATATAGAGGTTTGCTTGCCGTGTGACAGTGTTGCAGTCGCTGGAGCGACGGAAAGAGCCACTGAATAGGTGAAATAAGATTGAATCGGCGACGGCCATCCCATAAAGCAGAGAACCGCAGCCGGTATTCCCGTGACTAGATGCGCAGTGACGGGCTATTGCCGCTGACTGGAAAAGAGACCTTCACCGGAGAAGGGTCGAGTGAAAGGCAGGAGCCCTAGGCGCTATGTCTGTCGGGGTCCCAACAGTCGGTTGTGGACAGCCGCAGACGACCACCGGATTTGCAAGAGAAGGGCTGAGAAATGTAATTGGGGAAAACCAAATAAAATGGGGCAGAGGCGCGTCTGCCAAACCGCGTGCGCCTTTGGATTTAAGCAGGGGACCCAGGCGGCGGCGGCGGCGAAAAACCCTAACGGGGGTGACGATGTCGTAGATTGTAGGGCCATGCGAAGGGCGAACCCTCCATCGCGAATTGCTTCCGTGGAGGGTTGATTGGAGATCTCCGGCGGCAGATAAGTCAATAGTGGCCGCCAATAGAACAGAGATGAAGTCAGAACGGCCGACAGCATCCTCCATCGACATGGAGGGGATCGGAACAGTCGAGGGGCTATTGCCCAGTGACGGGATTGCCGCTGGATAAATTCGGAAATCAGAGTTCAACGGCGGCAGCGAACCCCTTGAGAAGCGCAACACAAATCGGCTGATAGCAACAATTTGGAGCCGGTGGAGAAAGACCCTGATTGAGGGGCGGCGAAAACGCACAAGGCGTGGACACCAGAAAAGACTGGGGCATCGGATGTTGCCGGGAGATGGCAACAGCCATGAATTTCAGCAATAACGGTAGGGACGGCGGTGGCTAGGGCTGAAATAAGAAGAATGTTTAGAGGGAGGGGGGAGAAAAAAAATTTAGACAGAGAAAACACTCCCCCCTCCCTGTTATTATGCCTTCTTCAGCTAATCACGGTCTTTTGCAGTTAAGCTACATTAGTTATTACATCATTATTTTTGTTACTCTTTAGAACTCAACACAGACCATTTCTTATTTTCCCTTTACGGACTGCACGAAGGGAAAAAGTATGTACACCCACATATGTCCATCATTTGAATTGTATTTTCTTGCTTGTAATTGTTAAAAGAATAGGGTTTGCTTCAAATAAAATTTATGTATTTTATTTGACTAACTGGAAACTATATACATGACTTATAAATTCTTACGTTTTGTTCTTCATGACTTAAGTATGTTCGCCCACATATGTCCATCATTTGAATTGTATCTTTTTGATTAGGAATTCCTCAAGCTCAGCGGTCTAATTTTAGCTAGAAAATTACTTGAAAATGTAGGTGCTCTTGCTAATTATTTGAAGCTTAATAGATGTGGTCTTGCTGGTTGTATCATTTAAAGCCTGAGTACATTTTTCAACCTTAATCGATGTGGTGTTATTTATTGCAACATTTCACACCTAGGTAATCACCATACGAAGTAAGGTGCACTCATAACTAGTTTTATTTAAATGGGGGAATTGATACATATGTAGAAGATACTCTATATAACCTTTTTGCCTACTACTTAACACTACTAGTATTTTCCACCGGTGCGATGCACAGAGAATATATATATATATATATATATATATATATATATATATATATATATATATATATATATATATATATATATATATATATATATATATATATATATATATAATTCTCTTGTGAGACTGGTAGTGAAATATGTCGATCATGATTGTTATATAGATAAAATATGTTATAGATAGTTAAAGTCATTAGCGGATCCAGAAAACCGCACTGGGGTGGGCTAAGTTTATTAAAATAAATAAATAACAATAATAATAATTAAAAAAATAATATACACACCCACCCCCCGAATCATCTTCTCAAAAGTGAACGGAGAATGGACTAAATTTTAATATTAATTGTAATAAGCTCATAGAATATACTCCCTCCGTCCCGAAATAAACTTCACCGTTATTATAGACACGAAGTTTAAAAAGTTACTTTTTGACCAATTTTATTGATTTTTGGAGGGTAATGTAGTATTTTTAAGTGATAAATAAATTATAAAATATGTTATGTGTGTTAGGTGGGTGTAGTAAAGTTATAACTAAGATGAACTTTTAGGGGTGGGAATTGATGCGATGTTTTCTTTTTCGGATGGTGAAGTTTAATGTGAGACAGACGAAAATAAAAAGTGTGAAGTTTATTATGGGACGGAGAGAGTATATAATTTGAGAAGATATATTTATTTTTTGACTTTATTTGGGCGGGCTTAAATTTTTTTTGGACTGGACTAAATTTAAAAATATAAATTATTTACATATAATATAGAGTCAGTAACTCTTAGGTACACAAGTTATAACTAAATTACCACGAGATACACGTTCCTAAAAAAATTACTCCCAACTACAATGTTTCAATATGACTTGACGATTATGCCCTCATTTCTGCATTTATCCCAAAATGATTTTAACGACCAATCAACCCAATTAATTTCTTTTTTCCCTCAATTCTCGGTATGTGTGGTTTTATGGTGGAGATTCACATGATGCAGAAAATGAATCAAACCTTTAAGAATCCCATATCCCTCAATTTTAGGATCTTCCCTAAAATCCCGCAAAATGTTTCTAGTGTTTTGGAGTAGGCTTTTTATTACGATAATGCAGAATTGAGCCAATCTACCCGTGAATTTGAAATCCTTCGCTGAAGAGGAAGGTGGTTTCGCCGGAAATCTCCAATCAAAAATCACTATCTTCCCGTCAAATTCCCTTGATCGGGACGCGAATCCTCCTACAATCGGAACCCTTAATCTTTCGGTGGAACCCCGCAATCCCGCAACATCAAATAATTGTAACCACCATTTCAAATCCGCCGTAGTGGACGCGAAAGAGTTCACCCGCAGCCGAAGTCATCTTGCACATTCAGCTTCCCGTCGAAAAATGAGGTGCTTATAGTTTTGCGTCTTATGCATTTTGTGCATGTACGTTTGGTTCTCAATTTTTGAAATTCTCATTGACCTTTTCAATGATATTTTTCTCTGGGGAACCTTAACTTTTTTTTTTTGGAGAATTTGGAAATTCAATAGTCGTTTGAGTCAATTTGAATATGCATTTCAATTCGCAATTTGCGCGATGTCGTATACGATTTGTGGGAAAAAATTGTATTTCAATTCCATTGTAATCATATTTTGTTTTGCTGTTTATTTAAACTTGATACCAAAAGTTTGAATGGTATTTTTTATAGGTTGTTTAGGAGCGAACATATTTTCATAGAAAAGTGGTATGAATTTGTGCATAATTTTTGCATGCTGTAGATTTTCTATTAACTGCATAAATGTTTAATGCATAATGGAGTGGCTGTAAAATTTCCTGTCTAGATTTTTTTTGTTGAAGTTTTATGTATATGCCTTTAATGCAAAATCTATACTGGTTGTATGAATTTTGTCCCTACTTATTGTGCATTTCGTTTAAATTTTGTGGTTTTTCAATGCAATTTTCAGATTGTGCATGTAGTGCGATTTTCATATTATACGAAGTTTGCATTTATCGTTCTTTATTATGCATTTTATTTTTTATGTGCTTTTTGTGCCTTTTAACTCATTAAATTCAGTTACATCTTGTGAATTTCTGCATTTCTAGCTTGTTTGTTGGGTGCATGTTGTGCGAAAAAGGTTTGTTTGATAGTGAAAAGAGTTGTGTAAGTTTATTTGTGTATGTGGATACATCATATTGCGGTGTTATATTGGTGTTTGAACAGAATTAGCCATACTCTTGATTTTCATGTTGTATGTAGTGTAAAAGTTTTGAGTATTGATTAGTCTTAAAATTGATTTTCATGTTGCATAAATCGAAAAAGTTTAACATGAAGTGCAATTGAAAATTTCTTTTGCATTTTATGCTTAATCCATTGTTGGTTTTGAGTTTGATTTTTATGAAAAAAAATTATACAAAGGTTGTATTTATAGTTCTTTATTATGCAGTTTGTTTTTTTATGTTCATTTTGTGCATTGTAACTCATTAAATGCATTTACATCTTGAGAATTTTGTACATTTCTAGCTTGTTTGTTGGGTGCATGTTGTGCGAAAAGGTTAGATTGAGAGTGAAAAAAGTTGTGTAAGTTTATTTGTGTATGTGGATACATCATATTGGGGTGCTATATTGGTGTTCAAATTGGAATTAGCCATAAATTGATTTTAATGTAGTGTAAAAGTTTTGAGATTTTATTAAGCTTAAACTTGATTTCCATGTTGCATGTATCGAAAAATGTTAACATGAAATGTATTAGAAAATTTCTTTTGTATTTTATGCCTAATGTATTGTTGGTTTTCAGTTTGCATTTTGTGCAAAAAATTATACAAATTTTCATGTATATTTCTTTAATATGCAGTTTCTGTTTTTTCTGCATTTTGTGCGTTTTAGATTGATTATGCATGTCGTGCAATTTTGAGATTAAGAGTGAAAAAAGGTTGTGATTGGGAGCTTATCAATTTTCTGCATTTGGTGCAAATTATACAAAAAGATTGTTCATGTACTGCAATTTTCATATTATACAAAGTTTGCATTTATCGTTCTTTATTATGCAGTTTGTTTTTTATGTGCATTTTGTGCGTTTTAACTCATTAGATGCAGTTACATCTTGTGAATTTCATTCATTTCTAGCTTGTTTGTTGGGTGCATGTTGTGTGAAAAAGATTTGATTGATAGTGAAAGCAGTTGTATAAGTTTATTTGTGTATGTGGATACATCATATTGGGGTGCTATATTGGTGTTTAAATGGAATTAGCCATAAACTTAATTTTCATATTGCATGTAATGTAAAAGTTCTGATTATTGATTAAGCTTTAACTTGATATTCATGTTGCATGTATTGAAAAAGGTTAACATGAAATGTATTAGAAAATTTCTTTTGCATTTTATGCCTAATGTGTTGTTGTTTTGAGTTTGCATTTTGTGCAAAAAATTATACAAAATTTGCATGTATATTTTTTAATATACAGTTTGTGTTTTTTGTGCATTTTGTGCATTTTAGATTGATTATGCATGCAATTTTCATATTAAGAGTGAAAAAAAGATTGTGATTGAGAGCTTATCAATTTTCCGCATTTGGTGCAGAAGTTCCAGTAGAGGATATACAAAAACATCTAAGAATTTTACGGAGAGTGTGTTCAGCGGATTAATGGTGGGGGATTGCCATGATTGATGAAGAAAGGTATAGAAATGAGTTCTTGGTTGGCCGTGGTGCTTTAGTTTTGTCGCAATAGGGCATTCTGGCTCGAGCCTAACTACAAATTGTAGTAGTGACTAGTTAGTTCTGTAAAGGGAAAATGTTGAATGAATAAGCAGTTGAGACATATGTTTACTAGTATGCAAAAAATTTTCTGTGACTACATAGAATGGCTGGTGTGGGAACACTTATTTTATTTTTTGTTTGCGAATAAATTTGCAATTTGCAGTAGAAATTAAATGGAATATTAGTTGCAAACACAAATGTGCAGAATACCCCTCTCAATGTTAACTCTCAAAGATATGTGTAGGTATTTTTGGCAAACATAATAAACCCTGAAATTAACACCAATCCATAAAGCGTACTACTTCAAAGAATCTTCAAAGATCACATATTTATTTTACTTCTACAATAAACAAAAACCTTACACCACACTTTCTTAATATAATGTTACTACCCTTCTGTCATCACAAAATTGTTCTGCACTTTATTCACCAAATGCTTCCCGTAGATAGCTTTTTCGAACTTCTTTGCACCACCTGTCTTCTCAACGTATAAATCGAGTGGCTCTATAGCAGCGTCATAGTTTGGCTTATTGATAAAGTGAAACAAATTTAAGGTGAATACATTATCACCATGTATAACTATATATATAACTGAAATACGATAGTCATATATACTATTGTAAGATTTACCTCATAGAGGTATGCAACGAAAATCCGGTACTTCGAGGAGTTTGTTGATGACCCGATGCGACGTTGATTGAAAATAACCCATATGTAACATATATGCACATATATACCTGTTGGTTGGGTGTCAATCAAAGTCCCACATCGGTTAGACATGGGGAAGGCTGCGGGTTT
Organism: Pogostemon cablin; assembly: GCA_023678885.1. NCBI lineage: Eukaryota > Viridiplantae > Streptophyta > Magnoliopsida > Lamiales > Lamiaceae > Pogostemon > Pogostemon cablin. The sequence continues at coordinate 6,826,542 of CM043008.1, read as the reverse complement.
ATAAGTGTGTATAAGTATCTCCTTAGTATGAGGCCTTTTGGGTGTGATACCTAGAGTGGTAAAACCGTGTGGGCCAGTAGGCGGCCTAAAGCGGACAATATCATGCTAGTGGATTGAGTGGGCCTGACTCCCTTGGCGGATAAACCCAACAAGTGGTATCAAAGCCATCCCCAGACTTAACCAGCCCGGCACGGGGTTGGTGGGATGTTCGGACCTCAAATTGGATGGTCTAGCAGCGAGACTTTGTTTGAGGGGGAAATGTTGGTTGGGTATCAATCAAAGTCCCACATCGGTTAGACATGGGGAAGGCTATGGGTTTATAAGTGTGGATAAGTCTCTCTCTAGCATGAGGCCTTTTGGGCGTGATGTTCAGAGTGGTAAAATCGTGCGGGCCAGTGGGCCGCCCAAAGCGGACAATATCATGCTAGGGGTGGATAAACCCAACAATACCCACATACAATATGATTAAGTAAAAGAAATGACTCTCTTGAAACTTTGTTAAATGGGGTGAAAAATTTGTACTCTCTTGAAACTTTGTTAAATGGGGTGAAAATTTTGTTGGAATAGAATCGTATTCTTAGTAACTGAACAAAATGCAGATATGGAGCTAGTGCATGAAATGCAGATTTGGGAACTACTGCTGGAATTTCTAAATGGACTACAAAATGCACAAACGGCACAAAAAGCAGATATGCAACAACTTTAGTGTTTCAATATAGTTCCTCTTAATAAATAGATTCTGAATTTAGTTTCAAATAAAGGAGATTTTCCACCAAAACTCTTTTTATTACCCAATCACCGCAATTAATGATACTTTTTTTCTTAAATACCGCAAGTGCATTTTCTACTAATCTTATTCTTAGTAATTGAACGAAATGCAGAAATAGGGTTTAATTTTCTTACAAGAGCACATAAATTAAACAAAGTAGTAGCACCAAGTAGAATCGAAAAAACTCATAATAATAGCTCATATGATTTATTTTCTTACAATAACACTAATTGAAACATGAAACGTCTATGTAGGTGGGGAAACAATCATTTAACGTATTAAATGAATTATATACAAATTTAAATACCCAAATACAAATGTGGAAAATATTCACCAACTAACATGAAAAAGGGTGTAATTATTACATGAGAGTTGCGTCCAACTACAAGTATATTAACAAAGGAAGCATTTTTCACCTATAGTAATGGTTAAAGTGACAAATCAATCTTCTTAGATGGGCTACAAATTGTAAAATCATCCAGAACTAACTCTCGACATTGCAAGCCAATGAAACTAGCAAAACAACATGAAAAATAAATAATTGAGAGTACTATTCAATCAACTAACCAGACTACTCTGTGCTTCTATAATTATAATTGAAAATCTTTCAGGAAGTCATGATTTCAATATATTTCACAAAAAGACTCATTTTTACCATGAGCTAGCATCATAGTGTTTTCTTTAGCACTTTCTTCTAATGTGTAGAGATAACACATTCAATTGATATTTCACAACAACTCCAATGATGACAAAGACAACTAAAAAGAAGCTAAATTCACAAAGAAACCATTCTCTTCAATTAAATTTCAAGCACATAAACATTGCAAGACATGAATGACAAATAGATCGAATACTGTTGAATAGACAGAAGAATTAATACCTAACTTCTCGATCCGCCTCGACATAGTTTGAACGATCGTCGCTGCACTACGCACATCCTCGTGTTTCTCCACCCTCTCCAAAGAGTCTGCCACTACAAATTCTCCTCCATTTCTGCCCCCTTATCACCGCCCCACTACAAATTCAGCTGCCAGAACCACACACTGCCACATTAAAATTCTACTCATCAATAACCCTAAGGCACCCGCTTTCTGCCCCCACATCTCACAGCGACATATACACAAACAGTTGTGGAGGAAGCCATGCTGACAAATTCGAAAACAGAAAGAAAAGTATCCAAGTTGCTCCTTCTATTTCCATTCGACGAGGCTCCAAATTCTTCGAAGGACGCACTGATTTTTTGTGGCAACAAAGAGGCGTAGCTTGGATGTGGATTATTGAAAATTTGACACTAGGTTCTTGAATTTGGAGGTGAAAAAATGAATTTAGGGGATTTCAAGGAATGACTCAGTTGTGAGGCAGAAGTCGAAATAGGTGGCATTTCTGCATACGTGGATGGCTAATTCAGATCCATTTGGAGAAAGCAGCAGAGTTCAGGGTAGCCGCCGTGACTGAGAATACTCAAATTCTAGAACGGCTTTTTCTTCAACAGTTTTCACAATTTATGACCATGACATCTAGATCGGCCTATCTCCCTCATCACCTTCTGCACTGTTGTATCTTCACCGATTGATTTCCTCGACCACGATGGTTGTGATTTGAGAGAGAGTAGAAAAGGGAATGAGGAAAAAGTGTTTCTAGAAAGAGAGAGAAAAGTAGAGAGAGAGAGAGAGAGAGAGCAGAAAAAGAGGGAGGTAACTTTGTCTCTTTGTGTATCATGTAGTATTTTCTTTTTGCCTTGTATCTAGGTGTAAATAAGGTGTTATTGGTGTATCTATATGTAAAAATTCAAAAACTTATATAATATAAAAAAAGTGATAATATTTTAAAAGAAAAGTGATAATATCTTTAAATAAAAGTGATGACTAATTATGAAAGTACATTTCATGAACAATTTATAGAATGCATAAAATGTGATAATATTTTTAATAAGAAGTGATTACCAATCAAAGAAAAGTGATATCCGTCTAATTGAATTATTATTATTTCTCTTACAATTCTCCCGAATAAGAAAAGTGATAACCTTTTAATGAAAAATAATACATGATAAATAAAAAGTGAAAACCGTTTAATTAAATTATTTTATATTCGTAAAATAAATAAAAAGTGATAAATCTTTTAATATAAAGTTATTTCTAATTAAAATAAAGTGATAACATAATAATTGAACTATCTGATAATTGATTAGTAATAATAAAAATAATTGATAATATTTTTTCATTAAAAAATAATGGTTTAATAACGAAAATCGTAATATAATTAAAAAAAAGTATTTAAATTTAATGGTTGATCAGGTTAATTGGGCGGCCAGACAAGTTCAGCGAAAATTGAATATTGGTGCCTTAATTAATCCCCAAACAAACACAGCCACTTTTTATTTTTAATTTAATTTAAAATATAGTATATTTAGTTAACAAAGACTTATGTGAGACTGTCTCACATAAGACTTACGTGATATGATTAGAAAGTGATAATAAATTAATGAAAAGTGATAATGATATTTCATGAACAATTTATAAAATAAATAAAAAGTGATAATATTTTATAGCGAAAGTGATAACGTTTTATAGCGAAAGTAATAACTATTTTAAAAGTAAAAAATGGTCTCACGTTAGACGGTCTCACGCAAAACATACCCTTTAGTTAATGGATAACCCGTCTCACGAATTAGGATCCGTGAGAGAGTCTCACCCAAGACCTATCCAAAGTTTAAATATTATTTTTAATATAATAAAACTTATTTTAAATTATATTTTTATAAAAATATATTTCCTCCATTCAATTTCAATCTTTACACATTTCTATTTTGGGCGTCATATTTCAATCTTTACTTTTCCTTTTCTAATATATATGAGACCCACCTAAAATAATTAATTATATATCATCATGGGTCCCACATCCAACACTAATACACCTATCTACTTACGTTAAATATTATATTTTTCAACCCACTATCTATCATAATACTATATTTCTAAATCAACGTGCAAAAAATAAACGTAAACATTGAAATGGGACGGAGGGAGTAATATCTTACTATCTCTTTATATTTTTCATGAAATATTGTCATACATAATAATTTTGGTTTAGGTTATAGGTTTTTATGGTTTATACGGGTTTTGAAAATATTATAGTAGCCTTTAACTTCATATATTTAGGAATGGAATAGATAAGGTACTCATTTATTTTTGGGTACCCGTACCTGTATCTGATTAAAAATAACTACTCATATCCGTACTCGTTCTATTTAAAAAATTTATTATAGTACTCGTACCCGTCCCATACTCGTATATTAATACCCGTGAGTAGCTGTACCCATTTAATAAATCTATAAAAATGGAGTTTGTGGAATGTAAAGAGAATAACAAAAATGAATAATCATAAATCCTGCAAATAACGAAGAATAAAATAAATTAAAATTTATCTAAAAAAATTATAAAAGTAGAGAAAAGAATATTAAAATAGTTATCAAACAATTAAAATAAAATAATACCTAAATTATAATTTATTGGAGCTGTCGCTTTATGTTCATCATCTTCAACTCTTTTATATCTTAATAAATGAACCTGCAAATAAAATCAAATATTTGAATATACAGAAATGAATGAAAAGTTAGAAGGGAAAAATTAATAATTGATACTTAAATTAAATAAATATAAATGGAAAGTTGAATTATAATAAATAAACAAAATATTTTCAGGTAGTGAAATGAAAATATGAGCGGGAGAAAATATTCCTAAAATAGCATTACATATTTTGCTATTATATTTGGTTTAGGTTATATTTGTTAATGATTTATATGGGTTTTGAAAATATTGTAGTAGCCTTTAAGTACATATATTTAGGAATGGCAACGGATAGGGCACTTGTTATTTTGGGGTACCCGTACCTGTATCTGATTAAAAATAACTATCCATATCCGTACCCGTTTCGTTTAAAAAATTTATTATAGTACTCGTACCCGTCCCATACTCGTATATCAATACCCGTGAGTAGCTGTACCCATTTAATAAATCTACAAAAATAGAGTTTGCGGAATGTAAAGAGAAGAACAAAAATGAATAATCATAGATCCTTCAAATAATGAAGATTAAAATAAATTAAAATTGATCTAAAAAAATTATGAAAGTAGAGAAAAGAACATTAAAATAGTTATCAAACATTTAAATAAAATAATAGCTAAATTATAATTTATTGGAGCTGTCCCTTTATGTTCATCATCTTCAACTCTTTTATATCATAATAAATGAACCTGCAAATAAAATATACAGAAATAAATGAAAAGAGAGAGAAGGAAAAAATTAATATTTGAAAATAAAATAAAATAAATATAAATGGAAGGTTGAATTATAATAAATAAACTAAACAGTGAAATGAAAATATGAGCGGGAGAAAATATTCCTAAAATAGCATATTTGGTTTAGGTTTTATTTGTTTATGGTTTAGGTTTTGAAAATATTGTAGTAGCCTTTAACTTCATATATTTAGGAATGACAACGGATAGGGTACTCGTTTTTTTTGGGTACCCGTACCTGTATCTGATTAAAAACAACTACTCATACTCATACCCGTTTCGTTTAAAAAATTTATTATAGTACTCGTACTCGTCCTATACTCGTATATTAATACCCATGAGTAGTCGTACCCATTTTATAAGTCTATAAAAATAGAGTTTGTGGAATGTAAAGAGAAGAACAAAAATGAGTAATCATAGATCCTGCAAATAACAAAAAATAAAATAAATTAAAATTGATCTAAAAAATTATGAAAGTAGAGAAAATAACATTAAAATAGTTATCAAACAATTAAAATTAATTAATACCTAAATTATAATATATTGGAGCCGTCGCTTTATGCTCATCATCTTTAACTCTTTTATACCTTAATAAAAGAACCTGCCAATAAAATCAAATATTTGAATATACAGAAATGAATGAAAAAAGAGAGAAGGAAAAAATTATTAATTGAAAATTAAATAAAATAAATATTAATGGAAGATTGAATTATAATAAATAAACTAAATAGTGAAATGAATGAGTGGGAGAAAATATTCCTAAAATAGAATTACACATTTTGCTATTATATTTGGTTTAGGTTATATTTGTTTATGGTTTAGGTTTTGAAAATATTGTAGTAGCCTTTAACTTCATATATTTAGGAATGACAACGGATAGGGTACTCAGATTATTTTAGGGTATCCGTACCTGTATCTGATTAAAAATAACTACCCATACCCGTACTCATTCCATTTAAAAAATTTATTATAGTACTCGAACCCGTCCTATACTCGTGTATTAATACCCGTGAGTAGCTGTACATGTTGGTGTACAATCGTTTGGTTAACGTGAACCGTTAGGATTACATACGATTCTATATCAGCAGAAGCAAGGATATAAAATCATATTACCTTTCACCAGGGTATGTTGAAGAAGAGAATGAATTCTCACCGGCAGCGTGTGCAGCCTTATCGTTTTGGGCATAACTCTTTCATTCGATCTCCGATTTGAGTGATCTATGTGGAAAAACGATCTTCTCTTCCGTTGCTTTCAAACGGTATATCACACAAACAGTTTGGAGTTATACATGATTTTAAAAAATTCGTGCAAGTTGACGAATAGCAGCATCAAATAACCTCTTGATCTTCTGCTTTTGTATTCCCAAGTCCAATCTTGATGTAGTGTGGGCGACGATCTTCAAGATCCCCTCAATCTGCTATTCTCTCTACCTTACTCACGGTTAGGCGTGTAAACTTAGGTTTAGAACAGTTGAGAAGTATTATATATAGGCTACAGCATGGACCAGGAGGAGAAATTAGAGTTGGGCCTCCATCGGGCTTAAGTATTTAAGTTTAGCCCAAAACTTATACTTAAGTCCAATAATAATAATATATTCTACTAAAATATTATTAAAGCACTGCCGCTCTAATCCCATAATTATGTTATGGGCTCCTTCTTATTATGAACCCGTTAGTCTCTCCGCGTTTAAGATATACAATGTCCATTAATTAATTAAGTTACTGACAACTCAATTAATTAATATATCATCCGAGAGTAGTACCACTCAACCTCATTATCATCCCGGAATCAATCCACCAGCTGGGTTTACATGATAATCCTTATGAGCTCCTCAATGGGACATAATCAACCTATTTAATAGGACGTGGATTCTTCTACAATCAACAACATACCATAGAGACAACACTATTTCCCAACTCACCAAGTTTATTGATTTAATTACATGTAAATCTCACCCATTGATGAATCAAAGAAATACTACATACTGTCTTACATGTCGAGGTTATTGTATAGGGATTAAGAGCACGAACATCCATAATAAGTGAGATCAAGTTCTCCTATATAGTCAGTATAAATCGAACGATCTCAAGCGGTCCTGTTCAATACACACAAAGTGCACTAATGTGATTCTGTAGTCAAGACAAACTAATACCATATCACACTACAACCATCCCGATAGAGAATCCCCGTCTATCTCGGTTGTGAGCATCTGTTTATACTTTATAAGAAAACTGATAATATTATCTTCCGCGTGTTGTCGCACAACATATTATCTATTGTATAAAGTAAATGGACTATTGCATCGGACATATAAATAAATTATAAGACGTAATCATTTGATCATATGATTCTCATTTCAAATAAATTATTATAACATTGTTCATACAAAAAGCTATACTTTCAGTATACAATTCAAAATCTCCCACTTATATTAAAAGATTATGCTGTCATGTCTTCTGCCATACATTTGATTCCCACTCCCACTATACGACCATCAAAAGCTTTCGCTTTAAAGTCCTTGTAAAAGGATTTACTATGTTATCTTCCGATGCAATCTTGGCAACAACAACCTTCCCCTCATCATACGATTTCTCGTAACAGGTGGTACTCGCTCTCCATATGTTTAATTGTTTATGGGCTCGTGATTCCTTCAAGTTTGCAACTGTACAATTATCACAATAAATTGTGATGCCCTTGGGCAAACATAGAATCCACATCCAAGTCCATCGCGAAGTTTTTAGGGCATTATTGGTACGGTGAAATGGGATGAGAATGGAATCGTCATTCCTAATTTTATTCTCATTCCTTTGATTGGTATATTTTTAGTAATATGAATCACGATTCCAAAAGAATGTGTATTCCCTTACATATGGGAATGAACATTCCTCCCACCCCCATGGTATTGTCCATTCCATTCCCTCGTTCCCCCACCCCACCCCATCCCACCCCACCCTCACACGCGCACACACACACATAATTATAATTATAAATATAAATAATGTTTAATTTATACAATATTTTTTTATATAATTATAAATATATTACTATTTTTCTACTTAACATGTAATATTTGTTAAAATCATTTGTATAAATTATTTAATAAAAAATAAAATAATAAATCATTTAAAATCTAAATAAAAAATTAAATATTTTTTACTCAAATCGGTAAAAAAATATATAATTAAATTAAATTCTTAAAATTTTTAAATATAAATGTATATAATTATTTTAATATTTATTCAAAATAAAAATTTATAAATTATATATAAAAATTTAATATTATTAATTAAATGGAATATATACATGTAATATAAATATAAATATAATTTTTTGTACATAGTTTAATATTTTTTAATATATATAAATTTTTTATTTGTATTTTAAATTTTATTTATATTTTAAAAATATTAATATTTTATTTTATTAATAATTTGATATCACTACACCAAAAACACTGATAGACATCGGTTTTTTACCGATGTTTATTTCACCAAGCAACCGATGTTGAAGCCCCCAATGTTAAAAGTGAGATTGATAGACATCGGTTAAAAACCGATGTCTTTTCTATTGTATAGACATATGTTGCACTCTTTGACATCGGTTTTCCACCGATGTCTTTCAACGAAAAGACATCGGTTGCACTCTTTGACATCAGTTATCGACCGATGTCTTTCATCAATGATAAAAGTGGGCGCTGATAGATATCGGTTAATGACATCGGTTTTTACACAAAATACATCGGTTTTTAATCGATGTCTTTCATCGAAAAGACATCGGTGATAACCCTTTAGACATCGCCTAATTATTGATATCTCAACACTAATCGACATCGGTTGGGTAGTTAGACATCGGTTAAAAACCGATGTCTTTCAACAGAACGATATCGGTGATGACCTTTTAGACATCGCCTATTTATTGATGTCTTAACATTGATCAACATCGGTTGGGTAGTTAGACATCGGTTAAAAACCGATGTCTTTCCTAGGAAAGACATCAGTTTTTAAACATTAAAGATCAGTTTATTTATGATGCCTATCAACGTAAAGATATTGTTTGCACACATTTCACATCGCTTTTCTACCGATATCTTTTCTTAAATAGACATCGGTTTCAACAGAAAAGACAACGGTGTTTAAATACTTTTAGACATCGGTTCGTAAGCAATGTCTTATATGCTATATATATTTCAAAACTAACCAATCATCCAATCTCAAATCTAATCTTAAATTCACAAAAAAATAAAAATATGTCAATAATCCAATCTCAAATAAATTAAAACATTTCCAAATCAATCTAAACAACACTAAAACATCTCCAAGTCATCAAATTCCAAGTACATTAAAACATGTCCAATCATCCATTCCTAAATACACTAAAATTGTCCAAAATATATCCAAATCATCTATTTTCAATTCTAAATGCACTATGCAAAATCATCCTAAAATTACCATGTAGGCATCAGATCAATATCACCAATACTTCTCGAACAAATACTTGGAACAAATTGCACTGCTTTCTAGAAACTTGATATCCTGACATGCCAAAACATCTTGTAAGAAAACACAAGATACAAGAATTAAAGAAATAAATTCATCAACAATGATTTGCATGCTTTGCTCGAATAATCATAGTAAAAATATAGAACGAAAAAACTATTCCTGGACACCACTAATTAATTACTAATATCATCATTCTAATATCATCATCCACTCGTTACAATCTTAACTAATATAATATCATGCTATAAAGATCACTATTATCATCCATTAGGTTATAAAATATTCAGAGATGCATACACTATTGAACATTCTGATCGCCATTTATTACATTATGTACTCAAAACCATGTTTTTTATAACACATTCAGACCATTCTGCTCGCACTTCATCAATTTCAGCATCAGTGTAAGTGTCTTGCATGAACTATAATATACAAATTCAAATAATAATTATTATTCAATCATAACCAATTTATCAACACAATGATCTCACTTACCAATGATTGAATTGAGTTGATATCTAATTTTATATCGGACTCCAATATTTGTTTCATGTATCGCATTACAAAAAAACACATCTGACTTCATCTCGTTGCTTTGGAGCCTATATTAAAAACATAACATGAACAAATTAAACTATTATGAAATTGAAATTAAGCCAACGAACCACTTATTGTTGTACCTTAATTACTTTCCATATAGCAAGATTTTTCTTCTTCTTTGCATCTATGCATGCATTAAACAGACATAGAGCCCTTCCAATGCATGATAAAAAATATTAGTAGAATTCATAATAATAATAATAAATAAAGATTTTCGTAAAGTATTATTTTTCAAGAAACTTGGGTGGATGAAACAATAACATACATCTCAACCACTTGTTTCCACAAACTATCATTAATGCCATCATGATAGGGATCTATTAAGCAAACCTCCTCTATATGTGGAAAGATAATAGTGAGAATCCAGTAGTTACTATACATAATCGCAAGATGTGTTAGTGAAAAATTTTAATGTATGAAAGATGGATTATATCTGTCAAATGATTTTGTACTTACTATACATTACATGGCACTATACATGATTGATTTGCTTTTGCGGCAACCAATCTATCTGATAGAGCTCGTACCCTATTTTGTGGATCCAGATTTTGTTTCTCCTTTTTATTGCAATGACCGTGGCTGACTTTGCATGGATCAACAAATTTGATATGACTAAGTTTGTTCTGATTTCTCAACTTTTGAACACTGGTATTTGAAAATGTATATAGTCGAACACTCATATTTCATCAATAACACCATAAAAGATCATATCATACACAATGGGGTTTTTGTCTTTTGCACTAGAGACTTGCATGGTTTCTGCAACTAAGCTTACGCCACTGTTTTGAGTCAATAACATATTATCATGCTCTTTCGTATTAAAGGTCATCCCATTAATGCGATAACTATGATACTTGAACACGTTGAGGCTAGGTCTACGAGCTAACGCTTTCATTGTGGAATGATGATGACCAGAATTTGAGTGCTCATCTCTATCAACCTATATTGCAGACTTTATATTAAAACAATCTTTTAATTGAAGCATAATTCATAATGATATAGTGTAATATAATATTTATAGTACTTATAAGATCTCACAGCCAGCTTATGAATAATTTATTGTATTGATCTTGCAACCATTTCGTGGTCCTTGATCTAGAGTAGGATTTAGATTTCAAGTGCTCCATATGTTCACTATTAGTAAGCCCTTCATATAAGAGTCCTAATATAAAATGAATTCACGAATATAAAGTTATTTGTAAGATTAAATGCCGAATGTAAGGGTCTGCCTCTACATCATTTGTCAATACATGAAGATGTGCTTGCTCCAAATCCTCTTTGCTCATACGGACCACTTGAGGGGTTGATAATGCCTTGGTGGGCTCTATCTTGTGAGGCTTATTTGGAATTCCAACTGTACTCACATTTGATAAATAGTCCGAGTAAAATTCAATCGCCTCTTATGCAATATAACACTCAGCTATACATCCTTCTGGGTGATTGTGGTTTCTCACATAGCCCTTCAAGACTTTCATGTATCTCTCAAATGGATACATCTATCTATATCATACCGGCCCACAATACCTCACTTTACGCACAAAGTGAACACATAGATGTATCATGATATCAAAGAATGAAGGAGGAAAATACTTCTCAAGTAAACACAAAGTAATGGCAATCTCATCTTCCATAGCATCCAACTTCGAAACATCTATCACCTTACTGCAAAGTTCATTGAAGTATCGGGCAAGACGACATGAATTGCAACTGGAAGTAACTGTTGCATTAAATTGTGACAATCATGCGACTTGAGGCCAACCAACTTTGAATCCTCAGTCGAAGACAACTTCTTAAAGTTGGAAGAATAATCTATTGGCAACTTCATTCCACTCAAAGATTCACACACTTTAATTTTTTCTTCCCTACTCAATGTGTACACAGTAGGACGCAAATATGTTCTGCTTCTCTGAACGACAGGTGCCAACTCGAGCCTCACATTCATAGCCACAAGGTCGTTTCTTACTGCCACTCCATCCTTCATTTTTCAAAAAATATTAAGTAGTGTACCAATAAGAGTATCACAAACATTCTTCTCAATGTGCGTAACATCAAGGATATGTCTTACATGTAGATGTTGCCAATACTCAAGTTGAAAGAATGTTAATGGCTTCTTCCAACATGAGTTACATACACCCTCTTTCTTCTTAACACCCCTGCGTTTTTTCTTTTTACGCTTTTTCTATTTTCCCCATTTACACTTGATTTTAGAAACTCTTTTGAAAACTTCTTTTCCAATCAATGCTTTTGGGGCTAGGTTGTGCTGAGCTTTACCATTAAATGCGTTCTTTTGCCTTTGCATATGATGTTTTTCTTTTAGAAAAATCCTATAATCCATATACACTATATTTTTACTATGCTCCAGCCTAACGCTATAGTGGACTCATCGCAGACTGGACATGCTTGATATCCTTTTGTGTAGCTACCTGACAAGTTCATATATGCTGGATAGTCGTTGATCGTCCATAATAGGACAACTCTAAGAAGAAAGGATTCATCTTGATATGCATCATATGCATTAATGCCAACCCATAAGCGTTGCAGGTCCTCGATCAAAGGGGCCAAGTAAACATCAATGTCATTGCCAGGTTGCTTTGGGCCAGAGATCAAAAGTGTTAGCATCATAAACTTTCTCTTCGTAAATAACTCTGGATGCAAATTGTATGTGATTAGTATTACTGGCCAGCAACTGTATTTTGATGACATGTTCCCATAAGGATTGATTCCATCTACTGACAATGCCAATCTAAGATTTCTTTTGTCATCCCCAAATGACCATTTACGATCAATGATTTTCCAATTTGGTGAATCTGCAGGATGACTAAGGGAACCATCGCAAACTCTTTCATCTGCATGCCATCTTAGTTGTTTTGACACATTCTTATTACGGAACGTATTTTTGTATAATTATAAAATATATAAAATCTTCATTAAAATTTTAATTAATTTAATATTTTAAATAAATTAAATTTAAATATAATATTATAAAAATACTATTAATGATATTGAAATTATTAAGGAATACAAATTCTATTGCTTGAGTTATTCCTGAACCATACCAATCATGATAAAAATAATTTTTAATCATTCCATTCTCATTACTATTCCATTAACAAGTTCATTCCATTCCCCTGTTATTCCATTCAGTTATACTAATCTAGCCGTTAGAGTCATACAGATACTTTGGCTGCCTTTCAGAGGCTCCAATTTATCATCTTTCCATGACGGAGTCCGAAATATATTTCTATATGACACTCCTCCATATAATGGCTCTACTTCCTAATATTAAACACATAACCTTGAGGTGAATTTAATGTCGTCCTACCTGACTAGAAAAATTTAAATATGCGTAATCCACAAGAAGCAGTGAATCTGTCCGGTAAGCCTACATATAATTTCCAGTCCTTCTCAGGAACTTCAAATACATCTTACCGCAGTTCATCAGTCTTGTTTCGGGTTACATTAATACTCACTGAACATGCGTTTAGCAAAATAGATATACAATCTCATGCATATCATTCCTTAGATTAAGCTTCCTTATTCGTCGAGGCATAAGGAACCGCCTTCTACACCTTTATCTTCTTTTGTGTCTTAAAACATATTTCCTTAGATAAAATCATATGCTAAAGCGAGTAAGGACTGTATCATTTCATGAAGCTTGAGATGAGCACAACATTCTTTCTTGTGATCCGAATCACTATGATCATAAGAATATGTTTTGCTTCTTCTTATGTCCTTCATTTCATACTGCTTAATGAACCATACTCATACGCCCGACAATACTCTTTCATTGTCTCCAATGAGTAAGATACTATCTACGTATAGTACAAGAAATACCACCACGTTCTCGTCACTCTTTCCAATACACAAGGCTCATCCGAACATTGATTAAATCCATATGGCTGGATTTCCTCATCAAAACGGATGCTCCTAGATCTTGAAGCTTACACACAAAATGCTCTTAGCCCTTTGCAATGAATCACTTTGGTCGCTCCATATAGATGTTTTCCTCAAAACTTCCAATCACGGAAGTTGTCTTGACATCTATTTGCTATACCTCATAATTCAATATGAGTAGCAATAAAATAAAATAAAAGAATCCAGATCAACTTAAACTTAGCTATCGACGAAAAGGTTTCCTCATACTCGAACTCACCCTTCTTTCTGAGTGTACCTTTATGCAACAAGCCTTGTTTCAAAGTATCACCTTACCGTCTGATCCTCTTTTATTTTTGTAGAGCCACGGGCGATGGCTTCCACACTATTAAATAAACCACCCTTAAAAAATCTAGTGTTCGTGTTAACAATCACCCTTTGATCTTTTGGACTATCAAATTAAAGCTCATTCATTAGAAGCTCATTCAATTAGTTGTATATGATAGGAGACTATTTCATTTTGAACTTGCTCTTGAATTGATCTAATTAGCTTTGCTCTCCAAATTGGGTGTTTCATTAGTTGAGGTTAATTCATAAATGATAATGTTCGGTAAAAGTTACAGTTTAATAGTTTAGGAAAATTGTGTTATCATCAATGAATGTTAAAAGTGGCTATTATAATCTACCCCATTAAAGTGGCTATATAATCTGCCCCACAGTAATGAGCAATTTTATTTTATTTTAGTTTATAGGTTCAGTTTTCTAAAAGGCTACAATTATTAAAGGTAGTTTGTAATAAGTTGCGAAAATTATTTAGTAATTCTTGTTGTCTCTTTGCTATGCCGGAGAAAAAATGCATGAATAAAGGAAGAAATAAATAATAATGCAACCTTACTCATTGGATTGCATACATGTGGAAGTTGAGTATCAGATATATGCTTAATGAGATACTCTAGCTATACATGGACTTATGTTAAGTTTAACCTGAAGTAGCATATAGTTGTGTTTAAGTGTTTGTCTTTTTTTTTATCTAAGTAAAATTTAGGGAAATACAACATAGTAGGTTTTACTAATTTCTTCAGAAGTTTTTTTTTTTATTTTGATTCAGATGTAATCTGTGGCCCTTAAAATATATAAATAAATCATATTGAAATCTATTTGTTTGTTTTCTTTATGTTGTACGCTTACCAATTTACCATTCCTTCATGTTGATGCTTAAAGAACTTAGGTCATTCCTGATTTTGATGTGTGATGTACATGTTGATATCGAGGATGTCATGACAATTTTCTCGTTTTCCCTCAAAATATTTCGAAAGAATTGTTACATTTTATTATAATTAATTATATTAATTACACTAAAAGTCCCGATCTTTACGCGAATTACGGATCTGTCCAAACTTTTCAATATTTACAAATAAGCTCGATCTTAAGCACGTTTTGCAAATCAAGCCATCGGCAGCTGGAGGCCTGCCCGGTCATCTCCCCCCACCTGTATAAAAATTTGACACGTTAGTCACTGGGCAAGCCTCCAGCTGCCCATGGCTTGATTTGCAAAACGGGTTTAAGGTCGAGAACTAATTTATAAATATTGAAAAGTTTGAACTAATCAACAATCCGCGGGAAGGTTGAGACTTTTAGTATAATTAACCCTACATTTTATTATTAAGTTTGGCTCTTTCTTCTTTGTTGACATTGCTTTATCAATTTTTCCTTCAGGATTACTCGGCTACTCGGCTGAATTATGAACAGATTCTGCAAATGATCTAGATATAACTAATGTTGGTATTTGAGCCGAAATGGAATGAGGCTTGAAGAGGTGGATTTGCATCTTTAAGGAAGGATTCTCCCCAATTAAAATAGGGAAGCAATTTTACCTTCGATTTGTAATTTCTTTGGTTTGTTTGCAACAATGGATTCATGTAAGCATTTCTATATTGTAAGCATGATAATATTTGTTGGGTGTACGCCAAGAGGTTCCAATATGATCAAATTAAAATATATAAATAATCAAAGAAATTGATCTAGAAATCTTGTCAATAGCTCACCTCTCCGAGACAATCACCATCTACTCTGAATTTCTCTAGTTTGGGAGAAGATTCGATTAGTCTTAACATGCCGTAAACACTGTCATCCGTTTATTTATATGAACTTGTTTGTTTCAAAGAAATAGAGTAGATTGAGAAAGCTGCCATCCATCCGCTGCCATCAGCTAAAGTAATTAACCAAAACCAAACCCAAATGTCAGTAAAATTAAATTATGTTCAATGGAAAAAGAAGAATAATACCAAATAATACAGTAAAAAACTTGAAGGACCTTATTTCCCAACTCAAGCTTGGGGAAATGATGTGAAGACTTATATAGTACCATGACACACTTTTTCTCAGCAACAGACGCCAATTTGAGGTCCCAAACATCATCATCTGCAGTGACTTCAATTGAAGCTTTCACCCCGAAATGACTTGTTTCTCAACTTAATTCTGTTTCCACTAGGTTAGACCGAAATGTCCAAAACCTTTAAATAAGGTGCTGAGATCTTCACTAAGGATGTATTTGGATTGATGGATTTGAGAAAGCATTAATCCCTTCCTCAAATCCCCCTCTCATGTTTGGATGATACTTGAAATTAATGGGTTTATAAATCTAACATTTTAAATCAACGAATTTCAAATCATTAATTTGATTTTAAATTTTTTTAATTGTTTTTGAATGAATTTCAAATCCTTACTCAAATCGTGTCATTTGAAATCCTTCTGTTCCGTTGTTGTATAATTGATTATATTAAGCATAAAAATAATACTCCCTCCGTCCGCTCGAAAGAGGGTCTTTTTCCATTTTGGTCGTCCGTCCCAAAGAGGGTCATTTCCTTTTTTACATACATGGGACCCACATACACTCACTAATACAACTAAAATATGGGGTCCACACTCCCACTAATACAACTACCCACTATACATTAAATAATACTCCTTAATTCTCGTGCCCAAAAGTAAAATGCCCTCTTTGGGGCGGACGAAGGGACTATATAAAAATAATAAATTAATTAAAATATATATATATATATATATATATATATATATATATATATATATATATTTTTTTTTTTAATTTTGAACTCCAGCCTACCCCCTACCCACCCCGCCAAATACCCAAAACCCACCCCACCAACACTCCCAAACCCCCCGAAAATTTTTTTTAAATAAAATTTTAGATTTTAATATTTAAATAATAAAAATATTACCACCCACCTCTACCCACCCACCCAGCCCCTACCCAGCCCAAAAAAAATTAATAAAACTATATATTTTAATAATAAAAATATTACCACCCAACTTTATCCCCCTAACCACCCACCCCCCAAGCCCCGGCCACCCGCCAAAATTTTTTTAATATTTTTTTAAATTTTAATATTTAAATAATAAAAATGTTATCACCCAACCTTACCCCCACCCCCTGCCACCACCCCCACCCCCTCCCTAAAAATTTTTTAAAAAATTAAATTTTAGATTTTATTTTTTAAATATTAAAATTTTTTTTTTTTTTAAAAAAATTTGGTGGGTTGGGGGTGGTGAATGAGGGTGGGGTGGGTGGATGGATAGGGTGGTAGGATTGTGTGGTAATATTTTTATTATCTAAATATTAAAATATAAAGTTTTATAAAGAAAAATTTGGGGTGGGGGTGGGGGTGGGGGTGGTGTTGGGGTGGGTGGTTGGGTAGGGGATAGGGTAGGGTTGGGTGGAAATATTTTAATTATTCAAATATTAAAAATCTAAAATTTTATAAAAATTTTTTTTTGAGGAGTGGGGGTGAAGGGGGTGGGTAGAGGGTAGGTTGAGTGGTAGAGTTTCCTCTAAAAAAAAATATTTTTAATAAAATTTTAGATTTTAATATTTAATATAATAAAATTTTATTATTTTTATTTATCATATATAAAATTATATTTTAAAAATAATTTTTGAATTATGGATTTGACATCTTTCAAAGATTCATAATTTATCCAAACAGTGAAATTCAAATGAATTGATTTAAAATCCAAGAAATTTAAAATCTACTCATTTTCAAATCCAATATATTCGAAATGACTCAATCCAAACACAACCTAAAGCTAGATTATCGACCCCATTAGACTCACCTAATACAAGCTTGTATTGACTTGGAGAGTAAATATTCAAGCATTTGAAGCCCCAAAACTTGGTTAGATCCAAGAAATGTAAAATAGAACACCTAACAATATGTTTTCAATTGCGTGTTGATGCACCTTCACACATGTAAGGTTTAATAAAGTCGAAGATTTCCTCCCGATTCTTCTTTTAGGAGAAACAATGCAATATCCCAACCACAATTCCACCAATAATGAATTCGAATACAACATCTCCAAAGGTGTATACATATCTTCTTCCTCGAATTCAGATTCAGATTCAAATTTTTCTTTTTCTGATTCAGATTCATCTCTAGGAATTAGCTCTAAAACAACCCTCTTTGGCTTCATTTTTAAGGCATGCTCAACCCAAATGTCAATCTCGGAATCCCACTCTGGACTAAAAGAAAAATCAACATAGAATTCCTCCAAAAATTTAGCCTTATGGTTAGCAAGCATCCTATTAACCATAGACACAGACTTTTTAATTTTGTGAATATCCTTACTAGTCTCAACGAATTGAAATATTAGCAGTTCAGTCCACATAAACTGCCATGTTTTGGACAATACATTCGTCTTTATTGCAGCACATACAACTCCAAAACTCTCAACATCAATTGCAGCATTCACAACACCAAAACTTTTAGAAGCTAGTACAGCAGCAGAAGAACTCTTAAAATATAGCAGTGCAGCTTCCCTACTTTCAAAACTCTTAATATCAATATATTGACCCATAAAAGATAAGATGTGAATGAGTGAGGATTCCCGTAATTCACTCAGTCGATCAACTAGGCATCATTTTGATTCGTTTGGTTTCCTCCCACTTTTTTTCGTCTTGAAATTATTCATGTTAATTTTCCATTTCTTCTCTTGCTTCACAAATAAGAGTAATTTTTTAAGGAGAAAATAAATAAATTATGCAAGCAAATTGCAAAGAGAGCAGAGAACAATGCAGATTAAAGTAAAATACTTTATTAAATAGGGCAAATACCATACAACTTTTGTGGATCCGAGTTTAATTTTTGACTCTAGGGTCTAGTCATAATTCCAAGAATATAATTATTCTTTCACATTTATAGTTTAGAAAATATTTCATCTTATGTCTATTTTACCTTTGGACTACTTACTTTTTCAATTTTGTAGATAAGATTTTAGTTTTCCACACTTATAAATTAAAAAAATACACTATACACAACTATAAACTCTACTAATCTTCAACACCCAGCATCTATGTACATTCTCTCTATTAAATTTCAATTTTTATTATTTTTCTCTCATTTTTCATCTCTTATTTCACATAGTCTCTCCTATACATATCATGACACACCTTTTACAAATTAATTTGATATAAAGTTAAAACTAATCCAACCAAAACTCAAAACATGTTAGACTGTCACTTTTATGGTCTATTAAACCTACCTAAACTTCAAACTAACATTCTCTTAACCCTTGTATCAACCTATATTATTTAAGTAACACTGCCTGTCTAATAAATATACCAGTGCCATTATATTATTTCATAATCGAACTGCATTAATTCATGTATTTCATCTTTCACTTTTTTCCTTAAAATGGTTGACATGAAAAAAGGTGAACCACAAATTTTTACTCCAATTTTTTTTAAAAAAAAATAATTTGCAAGAGGCAATTTTGTATGATTTAGTTCGAGTTAAAATGAAGTAACCGCATTTTAAGAAAAAACTTTAATTCATACAGCGAAAACAAGATGAGAAAATTAAATTTACTGGAAAAAAGGTAAGATTTCACCTGATTAAGACGAAACTAAATACTGCCCTCCTATACTTCTATATTTTTCATTAATTCACGTTAAAGATGTATGTTTTTATATAGATATAATTTAATCATAGTTGGCCTCTACTCAAAATACATGGCCGCATTCTTCAGGAGCATATGCATATCTACGTATTTTTATTTTTATTTATGAAAGCTTCGTAGATTATGTATATACCTATGATTTTTTCCTGTAATATTTTTTTTAATAACACTTTTACAAGATCAAGAATTTATCTCATCATCTTGTTAGATACTCAGTTTTAATCTAACAGTTTCTTTTATAGGCTTTCAATCAACAAGAGCGCTTAAAAAGAAGTAAGCTTTATAATTGCATGCTTCCTGTTCGATGAATTGTCCAGACAAGGTTTTTGAGGATTAGCAGCTCAAAATTCCAACTGAATTATTACTGATTTTCTGGGAGTATAGCACGTTTTTTAAGTAATTCTCTAGAGGAGTGTTGCAGCGGGATTCCTTAGAGAAATTTGAGGAGGAAGATTACAATATCTGAAGTCTCTCAGCACCGTCATTCTTATGCTTTTATTAGCTTAAATATTATGTCACAGGTGTCCATACGGCATTGGTCATTCTAAAGTGTACTGGTAAAATGTTGGTCCTTTTCCTCCGATAGACATGGTACAAAGATTGAATTCTACTCTGAAGTTTTGCTATTCCCATATCAACAGCAGCATTAACAGTGCTAGTAGTCATCCAATATTCAAGAATGGGGAGTCGTTTAACGTTTATGTAACCTCCTTGTGTAAGCAAAAGCTTTTCAAATATGCCCTCCTGACATTTGATATCTTAGAAAAGAATGCGGATTACATAGTTGATTCTAATGCATACCCTTATTTGATCTAAGCATGTGCATCTGTGAAATCTATAGAATATGGAAGAAAAAATCATAACCACGTCTTGAACTCCAATGCGCTGCCCCACATGATTCTTGAGAACCATATTATCACTATGTATGGTAAATGTGGTTTGACAAAGGATGCTAAAAAAGTCTTTGATGATATGGAGGAGAGAAATGTCGTGAGCTAGACTTCATTAATTGCTGGTTACTCACAGAATGGTTATGATGTTGAAGCCATCAAATTGCATATCCAAATGCAGTGTTCTGATTTTATGCCAGATCACTTTACATTTGGAAGTGTGATTAAAGCTTTTTGGAGTAAGAGTTTGGGGATGCAGTTTCGTGCTCAGGTAATTAAATCTGAATTTCGTTCCCACCTCTCAAAATGCTCTCATTACGATGTACAAGTTTGGTCATATTAATGAGGCATGAACAGTTTTTTCTTCTGCATCAAGTCAAAAGATTTAATCTCATGGAGTTCAATTATTGCTGGATTTTCAAAACTCGGTTATGAGTTGGAATCTTTGAGTAACTGATGCGCGTTTTCTTTGCACGCAAAATTAATCCCCAAGTATTAAGAATATCAATTGCAGCTTAAGCAAGCGACCAAGTGAATTATCGAATCCAAAGGACGACATATTCTCAATTTAATTATTAACTAAATTAATTAAGACGAAGACAATAAAGTTTTAGAATTTAATTATTAAACTAATAAACAATTAATGAAATAACAAATAAAATAAATATCACTCGAAGAATACGAAAGTAGATCAAGTAGGAGAATATGTAGTTCTAGGATAATTCAGTTTCATTCATTAATCTCCCTTTCGTGTGTTGATGTGCGACTCAGCCTTGTGAAATATGGACGCATCACTAAACCATGCATATCTACTCTATTGACACATGTAAACATGCATGTAACACGTGTGAATAACCTCGGAGCAAGAAATATAATTTCATCCCCCTTTCTAGGTACTATCAGTATCAATAATTTTCCTGACCAATTGGTACTCTAACCCGATATGATCTCCCTTTATATGTACTATAAAATTATCCTCTTTATCCTACTTAATAACCCGAATTCAATTCAATTAATAAGTATTCATATTTGATAGTTCTAATGAAGCTTCGGAGTCCCCTCACTTAGAATCATAACATGGAATCCTGTTTAGCGGTGAACGCACTCAATCTACAACCAAGATATATATTCAGACTCTATATACCAATTGAAGATGTACAAAACGACCGTGAATATGGATTAAGAAAGCACAATCATATATAAAATAAATTCACAAGTAGTGTTGTACAGAGTTTACACACGAAAGTTTAATTAATTCGTAAAAACCTTCACAACCCTAATTCTACCAAAAAGGCTCTAGCCCTTGATGTTACGAAGAACAATCATGGGTATTTGATAGATCTTACCCGGATGTCTGGAAAATTACAAGATAAATTAGGAAACCAAATAAACCCTAGATGCGGGAGTCGTCGCATCCTTCTCCGTCTTGAATCCTCCTCTTGGTTCTCTACTTGATTCCACGAACGAATCTTCAAAGTGATGGATGGATGGAGGAAAGGATGTGGATGATGGTTGCGGGGTCCACTCTATCTCTATGATATGATCAATAATGATGTAATCTACACCTCCTTTTATACTTGTAAGATCTCTCTAATCCACTCTATCTCTATGATATGATCAATAATGATGTGATCTATACCTCTTTTTATACTTGTAAGCTCTCCTTATAGGCTTTGGATGGGCTTTTACTTGAGACATACGCCAAATTTGGTAAAAGAAACCCGAAACTACCAAAAATAGAATCAGTGACATTCTGTACGACCAAGCCTTCAGAAGTCGAGCAAGGCCTCCAAGTTGAGCAATGGTCGAGCAAGCTCTCTGAAAGTTTTTGGTCATTTTGCTCGACTTGACCTCTTCTGCTCGACCAAAATAATTCTGGTCGAGCAAGCTTCCATTGGTTGAGCAAGCTTGCGCAGTCTCACTATTTCACGCATAACTTCCACATTCAACCTTCGATTTGAGTAATTATTACACTCATGTGATCCTCTCTTCCTTATCTTTCTATCCATATAAAGAACTCTCTGAAAACCCAAAATTTGGATGTATAACAAGTCACGCAAATTGGCGCAGCCGTTCTGTTCGGTACAACTTGCGTGACGTCACCACTTTGATCATAACTTTCTCGTTTGGAATCCGATTGGAGTGTTCTTTACGCTAAACCGATCCTCTCTTGTGTGGATTACCAACCATGTATAACACTTCCAATTCCAAGTTCCACACAAACATAGAAAATTTACACAAGTTGGACGTGCGTTTTTCAGTATCATTGCACAAATTGCACATTTTCTCCAACTTTGCACTTTTGATCCTTTTTCCACCTAAAACACAACAAAACACCTCAAGTGCACCTTTTTCTCACATATATTGAATATGGATACTTGTGCTAATATATGACAGCAATTCTCATCAAAAAGGTGTTAGACTGGACACTAAAATACGCTTATTTTCACTCTCAATAAACCCCAAACTTACCCGTTGCTTGTCCCGAGGCAACAAAATAAAAATAAAGAGAGAGAGTGAGTATGAAAATTAGCGGAAAAACAAGGACTATGATCAATACCCAATTCAAAATCAATTTTCCTCAACTTAGGCCATGCAACTCTTATTACATGTAATACTTAATTCATAGCATACAAGTTAAGACAATCACCACCAATTCAAATGCTCCATTGACATGTTCTCACTGGAAGTATATATCACTTGCACTCAAGTATAAAAGATGTACACTTATGGGTTAAGGTGTTTACGCTCAGATTCAATTCAAGTGCATGCATAACCATAAGCTTGCCAGAAGTCTCAAACTCTCCACCACTAAAAGTATGATTCGACAATGAGATCAAAAAGGACTTTTCCTTTGGATGTAATGTTGGCTATTTGATTAAGGTAGGAAATATATGGATAAGTGACTCAAAACTAGGATCAATCAAGCGTGCACACCATTATGATCTTTCATTCTTCTTACTCACTCCAATTAAGCACAATATTCTCCTCAACTCTTTCACTTTTTTTTTCTCAAGCACAACACTTTTTTGCTTCTCTATTTCTTCTCTCGAAGTACCAATTTCGGGCACTACCTCACGCATCCTTCATAGGGTACTAGATTTAAGCACTACCCTAGGGTGTTTGATTCCATGGAGTACTAGATTTAAGTACTACTCCACGATTTTTCTTAGATGCTTTATCAAACTCAATCACTGTTTCAACACAAATTCATTCCTTCCCAAGTTGTTATCAAGCTCCATCAACACACTTTAAAAAGCCATTAATTCTCTTCTAGAAGGACAATCAAGGCTCAAAAAATTCAGATGCTCAAAGTGGCTATTTCTCATAGGCTGTCAAAGAATGAGATTTTTAGGCTCAACGGGGCTAACTACGGATAAACATTATTTGGTAGGGAATTATTTGGCTATGTGACTCATAAATTCAAGGATGACCTTAAATCAATTCCCATCATCTAACACAAATGTAGTTTCAAGTAAGACAAGAGGCAAGTTCTAGAATACACACACAAGAACAATACTCACCAGAAAAGAAATATCATGTGATTATGTACATGAATAAGACTCAAAATCTCACATGGGTTTTTAACAAGTAACAGAGCGCTATTCATGATAAGTAATATCCCACAAGTACACATAGAACTTCATCCACAATATAACTCAAGTACACTTTCTTCATCAATTTTAAAATTATATGAATTTCAAGCACAATTTAAAAATATAAGCTCATGGATCACCAAAGAAATAAACTCAATCCTTCCACTCCATGAATCAAAAGCACACATAAAACTTAGAAAAAGGAAACGAGTGCACCTGATTTCTCCTTCAAAATGCACGAGCTCCTCGAATCAAAGCCTCAGTGTAGAACTCGTTTTGCCACTCTCTTACCTTTCTATCATCAAAACTCAATACACCTCATCATCACAGATTCATCTAATAAAATAGGAGAACTAGAAAAAAGACTCAATTGACTGTCTAATCGACTCCACACACTAGAAACACCACAGAACACTAGGTAAATTATAAAAAAATCGACGCATAAAAACCGATTAAAGTTTCAACATACCGTAAAAAATCAACTCCCCTAGCAAACATTACAAAGAAAGATTATACTCTTGGTGCTTCAATGAGGTAATAACATCACACTCCCCAAACTTAGTAAAAACGTAAGTCGAAACTAAGTTGGGAAAGAGATATAATTGTCGATTAGTAAGCACCTTAAATATAAAAACTTCTTACTCACACGAAATAAATAATAAGGTAATAAAATGGAAGGGACAAGTCCCCAACTGGCGCTCATATTTAACATCGGAGAGTCACGACGGAATACCACTTTTAAGACTACTAGATCAGAGGACGGTCTTTTCGTATCCTCACCTTCAAGTACTTTCTTTCCCTTTTCTTGTCTACACTCAACACCTCACCTTTCTTGGTCACAAAAATATGATCCTTGGAATTACCTTCCTCCCATGGCTGTCTAGATACTTCCTTGTCAATCTTCCACTTACATTTTGAATCATCTGTCTTAGAAAAATCAAGATTAAACAAGTTAGAAACCACATCTATGCTCTTGCATGATTGAGTCTGCATGGGCATCTTCATTGCATGATTAAGAGAGAAAACCACATCTTCATTATCCATCTGCAGTCTAAGCTTCTCGGCTCTCAACCTCTTTGCTATTTCCCACTTATTCTCAACTATCTACTCACTATTATGTTCTTGAGATGGTACAAAGATGTTCTGATCAACAGGTGTAGCATTCATATCTAATCGGGCACTAAGCGAAGCTGTTCAACTTCTGCTCGACTTGGGTAAGTTGGTCGAGCAACTTGTCCTTGGTCAAATAACGTAGGCGATCATGACCTATGCTCCTTCATGTGTTGCTCGACTTCTGCTCGACTTAGGTGGTCTGATCGAGCAACCTGGTCCAAGTCGAGCAAACCTCCCAATCGAGAGATACCCGTGGCCAGGTGCTGCTTGACTTCTGCTCGACTGGATGGTCTGATCGAACGGAAATGTATTGGTCGAGCGGCAAACCTAAAAATAGAGTGTCATGATTTTGTTTTTTCAGAGCTTGATCGACCTCAGCTCGACCATCAGGTCTGGTCGAGCTGATGTGGTTTGGTCGAGCAACTCCCCTGTTTCCTTCGTTCTCACTCACCGGCGTCATCGGACCTTCGTACTGCGTGCCAGACCTCAATGTGATGGCATTATTCTCCAACGTTTGTGTAAATTGATTCACATTCGTGGTCATTTGCCCCATAATCAAGGCAAAGTCCTTCAACTGCTTAGATAAATCTGCATGATCACCATTCATTCTCACTTCGATGCGGTCAACCTTTGCATCATTCTTAGCCATGTTTCGATTGAAGGTATCTTCAACACTCTTTACTTTGTGCTGCTTCATACTAGGCCCCCTTTGTATCAACTCTGAAATCTGCCTTTGCTGGGACTCTAGTAGCTTGTGGATGCTAGCTAAACTAGAGACAATCTTATCATCCCTATTGGGCTTCACCTCTTGATGTTTAACCTGTGCCACCTTACCAAGTACATATGTGCCTCTTACTCCTTCCGTAGGCTAGTCACGTGAATTCATAGAGATGTCTTCAAACAACTTTTCTGCTTCAAGTGCTGTCTTAGATAACAACACTCCTGATGATGCATCAATAAAAATTCGCAACTCACAATCTAATCCATAGTAGAAGATGCTTATGTATTGAGCCTTAGAATTCCATGTTGTGGACACCTCTGAGCATGTCTTTGAACCTATCCCACGCCTCATAAAATTTCTCACCCTGATTTATAAAAAATTGGGTGATGTCTTGCCTCATTCTTAAGATCCTCGAGGGTGGCATGTACCTCTCCAAGAACTTCTGCTGCAGATGGTCCCATGTAGTGCAATCGGCTGCATCAAGTGTCTCATACCAAGCTTCCGCTTCATCAATCAATGAAAACTTGAATAGAACGATCCGTCTAGCATGATCATTAGCTCCAACACCCTTTTGAGTGTTTGCATAACCAAGGAATCTTCGGAGATGCTGATATGGATCTTCAAAGCAACCTCCAGAAAAGGGATTTTTCTTTACCATGTTAATAAGAGTGGGATGTATCTCAAAATCATCATCTTCCCCCTTGCTCCTATCATCCCCATGTTGCAAATCCCATGGTATGTGAAAATTTTACGTATGGCAATATTATCCGGATTCTACCTTGCTCCGGCCACGTTCTGCTCAATGTGTTATATCTTCATTTCCTTCCTCTCTTTTTCCTAGTGCACAAGTACCTCAGAAAAATTTAAGGTTAGATAGAAATAAATAATCACAAATAGAAGTCTTAATCAACTAGAAATAATAAAATCAATAATAACAGCCGTCCCTGGCAATGGCACCAAGAACTTGATGCGCGTTTTCTTTGCACGCAAAATTAATCCCCAAGTATTAAGGATATCAATTGCAGCTTAAGCAAGCGACCAAGTGAATTATCGAACACAAAGGACGACGTATTATCAATTTAATTATTAACTAAATTAATTAAGACGAAGGCAATAAAGTTTTAGGATTTAATTATTAAACTAATAAACAATTAATTAAAATAACAAATAAAATAAAATATCACTCGAAGAATACGAAAGTGGATCAAGTAGGAGAATAGGTAGTTCTAGGATAATCCAGTTTCATTCATTAATCTCCCTTTCGTGTGTTGATGTCCGACTCTGCCTTGTAAAATATGGACGCATCACTAAACCATGCATATCTACTCTAACTGATATGATCTCCCTTTGTAGGTACTATAAAATTATCCTCTTTATCCTACTTAATAACCTGAATTCAATTCAATTAATCAGTATTCATATATGATAGTTCTAATGAAACTTCGGAGTCCCCTCACTTAGAATCATAACATGGAATCCTGTTCAGTGGTGAACGCACTCAATCTACAACCAGATATATATATATATATATATATATATATATATATATATATATATATATATATATATATATATATATATATATATATATATATATATATATATATATATATATATATATATATATATATATTCAGACTCTATTATTCAGACTATATATACCAATTGAAGATGCACAAAATGACCGTGAATATGGATTAAGAAAGCACAATTATATATAAAATAAATCCACAAGTAGTGTTGTATGGAGTTTACACACGAAAGTTCAATTAATTCATAAAAACCTTCACAAACCTAGTTCTACCAAAAAGGCTCTAGCCCATGATGTTACGAAGAATAATCATGGGTATTGGATAGATCTTACCCGGATGTTTGGAAAATTACAAGATAAATTAGGAAACGAAATAAACCCTAGATGCACTTTTGATCATTTTCTACCTAAAATACAACAAAACACCTCAAAAGCACATTTTTCTCACATATATTGAATATGAGATACTTGTGCTAATATATGACAACAATTCTAATCAAAAAGGTGTTTTCACTCTAAAACACCTTATTTTCACTCTCAACAGTTACTTTAGGAAAATGCTTTCTCAGAGTACATACAAGCCAAATGAATTTATTTTTTAGCAGTATTTTCAGCGCTTGTTGCTCTCTTGGTCAGCTGGAATATGGCAGGCAGATACATGGGTTAATATAAAATATAGATTTGTAGGCAATGCTTTTACATGATGCTCTCTTACGGATATGTATGCAAGATGTGATTTCTTGTATTCAGTTAAAACAACATTTGAGCTGATAGAGAATCCTGATATAGTATCCTGGAATGCAGTGAGCAGGCTTTGCATATGGTGGTGATGCAAATGAAGCAATGTCTATATTTTCTCAGATAAGGCATTCAACATCAACTCCAGATTAAACCACTGTTCGATCTCTGCTTTGTGGATTCACAGTTCCATCCACACTTTTTCAAGGTAAACAGGTGCACTTCTATATTTTCAAAATTGGACTTGATCTGGAACTTGCTATGAAACGACCCACTTTATCATAAAAACGTAAATAACCTTTTAAGAGAAAATTTTAGGCCCAATAAGGTTTAATTAAAATAGACTGATAAATTTTAGGGAAATATAAAATTGTTTGTAGTGGAATTTAAAATAAAAGAACAATAATTAAAAATGAACCATATTTCATAGCATAGTTAAAATGAGAACTTACTTTCAAACATAAATGATCATGTAATTGAACATTAAACACTTTATTTAAAGTAGAGGTAAATACATTAAAAGATTCTCATTAAATTGAATCACCTCTAATAAAATAAATAATTAGGAAGCTCTGACTATTAAATAACTATAAAATGAGTTTATCATGATAAACATGTTAATGTATATAAACAATGAAACGATAAACCTAAATAAATACCAAATAATTACTTTATCGCCCATCGCCTCTCTCCATACTCCATCTCCTTTAATTTATAAAATATTTAAATGATGGGATGAGCAAACCAAAGCTCAGTTGGAAAATATTTGTCTACAATATATGACTTACATATAAACATCAATAAATCACAACCAACACGTAAATCTTATCTATGAACATGCGTGTGAATGATCGATCATGAAGTACGGTGAGCGTTACCCGAGGATTACTTAAAATCCCTACACTCAAAAGTGCCCTAACTTTTATAAATGTACTAGCACGGCGAGCCTTCCAAGGACCTAATTTTACAATTCAAGTATTCCCGATAACCTTTTTATCAGTCCCGGACCCATATTATTGTCCCTGGCTACATGTCTATTATGAATAGTATTACGAATACTCTATATCCGTGGACAGTATGACGAGTAATACTCTATGACTGTAATGCAAGCAGTAACTTAGCAACGTAACACATAAGCATATACGATAGACAAAGTTTAGATTTCCCCACCTGGAATGAATGTCGATAATGAATGGATGCACTTGAATGTAGATGATAAATCCGTGTCTTGTAATAACTTTCATCTATAATAAAACTATATTTATATCAGATTTATATGTAAACTTAAAAATAGAAATAAGATAATGAGTTTAATCTTTAGAATATAGTGGATACTTCAATATTTGAAATAAGAGTGATCAACATAATTTACTATGAATGATTTTATTAAATAACAATGTGCAGACAATTTATGACTGATAAAATAAAAATAAGATAAGTCCACAATTTAATAAACACGTAATCATTTGTGATTGGAAGAATATATCCAAATTTAATAATTTAATACGGTGTACAACTATATGTTTTGGATTTTCAAAGTAATTGTAGTAAAAGCTGGAATTTCTCATATGCACTGATAATAATTTAATATATTTAATTATAAATGATGAAATCATATGAAAATCACATGAAAAAAATACATGTAATAATATGTATCTTATCCGAAAATAATAATTTTTAGGGATCAGTAAATATGATTTTCATATATTTTAAAAAATAAAGATAAGATATTCTTGAAACAATTTAAACAGTAAGGAAATATTTATAATAAATATTATATAATACCCATGAATGTGAAAATTATACAATAGACTTAAAATCTTAAAATATATGAGATACATAAGAATCAGAATATTTGGAGTACATTAAATATATATTTCATATTTTTAAGTAAGAAAATAGAAGTTGATGTGAATCATATATATTAGTGTAATATAAAACTAATATAAAATCGAACATCTTCTCAAAATTATTATAAATATTATTTAGAGTTTAAAATTACGTAGGATATGACATCTGCTGGTGATTGAAAAGACGTAGCAAGTCTGAGAAGTTTGATGAGAGAGAAAGGTGTGAAGAAAGTCCCTGGACAAAGCGGGATTGGAGTGAAAGATGGAGTCCATGTTTTCTCATCCAAAGATGGATTGCATCCAGAGAAGGATAAAATATATTCCATGTTCGAGGAATTATGGTTGCATATTCTTGATGTTGATTATAGTCCATCATTACTTGAAGTAATCTGCAGCTAGTTTGAATTCTTTTGTTTTTATTTATTTTTAGTTCTTTTAAATGAAAAAAGAATTAACTAATTACATCAATGTATGGCTTACAATTGGTAATGGTAGTCACTACAACATTAGAGATTATGACTTGTTTTACTCTTTGATTAGATTTATTTGTTATTTTATTAATGATTATTTATAGGATTCAAGTGTTATTTTTAAAAATATAATAATTATATGTTTCCTTTTTTTGTACAGCTCTACTTGACTAATGATTAGGATGTGAATTTATGAATGATTAATAACAATTTTGTTTTCTTTGGTTTGGATATCCTTCCACTTTCTTATGCTTGCCCCGACGTCTAAATTTTCTAAAGCACTCTAGTGACTTTTGTTGGAAAGAGTGAGCACTTGACTAACACCCTTGAACTCGCCTATCAGCATTTGCTCTCGCTAAATTTATCTTTTTGTATTTGCAGACACTAAAGAGCCAGGCCTATTGTTATATATCCTGGGTTATATTAATCTAAGAAATCTGGTGCATTTGGGACCAATAAGAAAAGATCATTGCCTGGGTCTTGAGATTATTCATAAGTACGTCCTTGACTCTTCGTTATTCATGTACTAATTTTTTGCTCAATACAAAATCTATGTTATTAAGTGATAGTATGTGTGGAGATGTATATTATCCGTAGGTCAAATGAACTATTAAATAACAGTGTAGTTACCCTACAAGTATTGGGAATGAGACTTTGGTTGTGATGATGATATCCTAAATCAGAGTATAACTACCTCAAACTACAGTATAATACTCACTTATGGATGAATCATAATCATATGATGCAAGATTTTTATGACAATTTCTATTTCTTGGAATAATGCTAGATAATCCATGAGGGATCCCGTTTGATGCGTAGTAAGCATCGCCTCATATGCGTTTATAGAGTACACATCGCCAAAGTGCTCAATCAATTCTTGAGAAAATTATGCCCACGAAATGGAGGCAGTCCGGCGAAGTACCCATTGACCCCAAAACATGGCTCTGCCTGACATGGCAATCAAAGCAAGTTGTACTCGATCAGCCAATGGCATATGGTGGACCAAAAAGTATTGTTCCGCTTGAGCGATCCAAGCGATTGGATCATTACCATCAAATAGGGAAAGCTCCATACGATGTAACGAAATAGCAGGAAATATAGTGATCCCCTCTAGAGCAAGTGTTGATGGAGGTGTGCTTCCCGTGACTGGAGGTACTGCAGATGTGGGTTCTGTGCTGGTGGTTTGATTTGTAGGGCTGCCAATTGTATCCAATTTTGTCATTATGGCCTTTAGAATTGTATGAAGTTCAGCCATTTTATTTTTATTATCAGTGATCACAGTTCGAAACTCCTCAATTGTCTTCTCCATCTTGTCTAATCTCTCATTCTGCGTCATGGTGGCAGAAAGCGGTAGGTCGGATCAATTTGATAGAGTGAAGATAAATATTTAATTGAAATAGATGTTGAATGAACAACAACTCCTCAATTGAGGCCACAGAGACAAATACTCTGCCACAACCAGTAGGTTGAAATCTATCTTCTTCAAAAGTGCCATTCTAAGAATTATTCCCGCTATTTAAATAACCCTAAAATCCCATGAACAAGGCTCATTATTCAATAAGAAATAGCCTTTAATCCAACAGCTCCAATAAGCCCATATTCCTTACTGCTTTTCGTTTGTACACTCTAATAATAGGAGGTGCTCTATCAACTGCTCCCCCATGCGAAACAGCCTTGTCCTCAAGGCTGAATTCTGGAAATTGGGCTCGAATATCAGCCTCATCCATCCAAGTATCATCCTCTGCATCCTTGCCAACCCAGCGTACAAGTACTTGATCAATTGAGTCGCCTTCACAAAGTATGTGGCGGCGTTGCAGCACCTGTGATGGTAAAAAAGGAACGTCTATTGCTAACATCTCCTCTGGCAAAGAGGGGGATGCTGTGACATTGCACACGGCTGGTTTCAGTACCCTTCTGGTAGACGAAGACGGTAGGCCACTGATCCAATTCGCTCAAGCACTTCGAAAGGATAAAAAAATCTGGGGCTAGTTTCACATTGGTTGCAAGAAACAATGATCGTTGGCGATAAGGCCTGAACTTATGATAAACCTTATCACCCACAGCAAACTCAACATGGCGACGATGCTTGTTTGCCTCCCGAATCATACGTTGTTGGGCTCGCTCCAAATGAACCTTCAAATTAGCCAATATATCATCCCTTTCTCTAAAAGAATCAGCCAACACTTTAACTCGTACTTCCCCGGGCATGAAGGGAGCAATTGCTGGAGGGGGCCGACCATAGACGATTTCAAAAGGCGTGGTACCCACCCCAGAGTGATAACTTGTGTTATAGCAAAACTCCACCCACGGTAGCCATTTTCCCCATGTTTTTGGCTGCTTAGAAGCAAAACAGCGTAAATAAGTCTCTGCTCAGCAATTCAATACCTCAGTTTGGCCATCTGTTTCCGGATGATACTCTGAACTCATTCTTAATTTTGAACCTACTGCCTTAAATAGTTCTTTCCAAAAAGTGCTCAAGAATAGGGGTCGCGATCCGATACCACCGAAGTTGAAATGCTATGAAGACGGACAATTTCCTTTGCAAATAGGTCAGCAACTGATCGGGCTGTAAAAGGGTGTTTCAAACCTAAAAAGTGACCGTATTTTGAAAATCGATCAACAACCACAAGGATACAATCCAAAACCGCCCGATCTTGGTAATCCGGAGATAAAGTCCAAACTTATATCTTCCCAAATTTGGCTAGGTATTGGCAATGGTGAGAGAAGACCAGCTGGGGATTTAGTCTCATATTTGCTATTTTGACACACATCACAACCAGCAACATAGTTCATCACATATTTCATCATTCCAGGCCAATACAGTTTTTTGCCAACCTGCGGTATGTTCGAAACGCACCTGAGTGACCTCCGGATGGAGAAGAATGAAATTCTCATAATAATTCTTTTGCCCAATGAAGTCTCTTGGAAGAACTAAATGTCCCTTATAGTATAGTACATCTTGCACCAATGTGTAATGCTTTTGAGCAGGTCGTCCTACAATAATGTCATTGATGATTAATGACAAATCCGGGTCAGCGCGAACAACTGCATGCACTCAAGCCCAATCCAGCCACTGAGGTATTGTCACTGCCGCACATTCAATATCATTTTGACTCCGAGATAAGGCATCAACAGCCTTATTTTTCACTCCCTCTTTGTAGACTATCTCAAAATCAAAACCAAGTAGTTTAGCTGCCCAATTTTGTTGTGCTGGAGTGGTTAGTAGTTGGGATAAGAGGTGTTTCAAACTCCGCTGATTTGTACGCACAATAAAGCGACCACCTAATAAATAAGGTCTCCAATGTTTAACAACAAGTACCAATGTCATCAACTCTTTTTCATAAGCAGATTTTGTCAATAGGCGGCCAGTTAATTGCTTACTAAAATAAGCAATTGGTTGCTTATCTTGCATGAGTACTGCTCCCAACCCTCGCCCCGAGGCATCACATTCTATCACAAATGGCTTGGAAAAATTTGGCATCCGTAGTACTGGGCAGTTGTCAATACAGCCTTGAGGGTAACAAATGCATCCTCCGCCTCTGCTGACCATGCCCACATCTTTAACTCTCCTTTTTAAGTAGTGATGTGAGAGGGGTAGCAAGCTTCCTATAGTTACAAATAAACCGTCTTTAGTACCCCATGAGGCCAAGAAGACCCCACAACTGACGAGCTGAACTTGGACTTGACCATGCAGCCACCTTTTCGGGATCCATACGTACCCCACCGTGTGACACAATATGCCCCTGGTACTCCACCGTCGACGACCCAAACATACACTTCTTTGGGTTAATATACAGTGAATGAGTAGCAAGAATTTTGAAAACCACATGTAAGTGACGCATACGTTCTTGCCAAGAACGATTGTAAACAAGGATGTAGTCAAAAAATACCAACACAAAACGTTGTAAATATGGCCTGAAAATGTCGTTCATAAGACTTAGAAATGTGGCAGGAGCGTTTGTCAATCCAAAGGGCATCACAAGGAATTCATAATGGCCGGAATGAGTGCGGAAGGCAATTATATGCACGTCTTCCACTGCAACCCGAATTTGGTGATACCCAGCTCGCAAATCTAGTTTTGAAAACCAACGGGCACCATGCAACTCGTCTAATAGCTCTTGAATGACTGGAATAGGGTACTTATCTGGAATAGTGACCTTATTTAGAGCTCGGTAATCTACACAAAATCTTCAAGAACCGTCCTTCTTTTTTACTAACAAAACAGGGCTTGAGTAGGGGCTAGAACTTGGTTGAATAATTTCAGCTGTCAACATTTCTTCCACTTGCTGTTCCATCTCATCCTTTTGGGTGTGGTTATATCGGTATGGCCTGACTGAGATAGGGGAAGTACCAGGCACCAAGTTTATATGATGATCATGAACCCTTTGAGGTAGTAAATCCCTCGATGGCTGAGTGATAAACTCAAATTCTCGCAAAATACTCATCCCATCCATAGCCCATAACAGCCACATTTGAGACCCTTGTTCGATCAATTCTAAATCTGCCTATTCACAAACTTTGCGTGTGAGAGATGGGTCGCCACGCAAATGGAACAAGGACTCCCCCACATAGAATTTCATAGAGGCCCAATTAACAGTCACATCACCCAAAGTAACCAACCAAGAAACTCCCAAAATAAAATCCACACCACTCAGGGGAAATATATAACAATCAACATGAAAGGTGTGTGAATCAAGGGTGAGAGGAACAGACTTGCAGATTCCCACTGTATCCAACTTTGTACCGTCTCTCAAAGTAACTTTGAACCCAATAGAATGATCAATCTGTAGCCCCATCTTCTCGGCCACGTGTTTCGCCAAAAAACAATGAATTGCTCCACTATCAATCATTGTCAACAATCTGGTATTGCCCACCCGATTAAAAAGTTTCATATTCCGAGCTCCGTCGAACCCATTGGAAGACAATTTTGAGAGTTCCAGGGAATTGAGGTCTGATCCCAATTGTTGTATGGGCTCTAATTGTGGATCTGATAACTTTGGTGACCCATCAATATTGCATTGGCGTCATTAACATCATCATCATCCGCCTCTAGTATGGTCAACAATTTAGTTGCACATTTGTGTAAGGGTCCATAGGCTGCAACGATAACATTTACCCTTGGCCCTATACTCCCGAGCTTCTTCATCAGTAAGGTGGCGTGTCCCCCGAATGGGCCTAGTGCTTTGTTGTGTCACTCCAGAGGGTTGGGAAAAGGTCAGTTTGTGAGATGCCTCAGCAATAGTAGAGTTTGATTAAGAGGCTGGAGGTGATAAGGTGTTCGGTCGGATAGAATTTTCGGAAGGAAAAGAAAATCGGGGTGGGTTTGATGGTTTATGAACACAGACGATCCGACGAGTAGCTCGGATAGCAGCGAACACATCCGTCATTTCAATATTCGGAATCCAATCCCGAATAGATCGATGTAATCCTCCAAGAAACTTGCCCAAATATTGTGTTTGGGGTAGAGATGGTAACTGCGCAACCCTTTCCTCGAATAATGCTAGATAATCCTTGAGGGATCCCGTTTGATGCGTAGTAAGCATCGCCTCATATGCGTTTATGGAGTACGCATCGCCAAAGCACTCAATCAATTCTTGAGAAAATTATGCACACGAAATGGAGGCAGTCCGGCAAAGTACCCAATGACCCCAAAACATGGTTCTACCGGACATGGCAATCAAAGCAAGTTATACTCGATCAGCCAATGGCGTATGGTGGACCAAAAAGCATTATTCTGCTTGAGCGATCAAAGCGATTGGATCATTACCATCAAATAGGGGAAGCTCCATACGATGTAACGAAATAGCCGGAACCGTAGTGATCCCCTCTGGAGCAAGTGTTGATGGAGGTGTGCTCCCCGTGACTAGAGGTACTGCAGATGTGGGTTCTGTGCTGGTGGTTTGATTTGTAGGGCTGCCAATTGTATCCAATTTTGTCATTATGGCCTTTAGAATTGTGCGAAGTCCAGCCATTTCATTTTTGTTATCAGTGATCACGGTTCGAAACTCCTCAATTGTCTTTTCCATCTTGTCTAATCTCTCATTCTGCGTCATGGTGGCAGAAAGCGGCAGGTCGGACCAATTTGATAGAGTGAAGACAAATATTTAATTGAAATAGATGTTGAATGAACAGCAACTCCTCAATTAAGGCCACAGAGACAAATGCTCTGCCACAACCAGGTTGAAATCTATCTTCTTCAAAAGTGTCATTCTAAGAATTATTCCCGCTATTTAAATAACCCTAAAAGCCCATGAACATGGCTCATTATTCAATAAGCAATAGCCTTTAATCCAACAGCTCCAATTAGCCCATATTCCTTACTGCTCTTCGCTTGTACACACTCTAATAACAGGAGGTGCTCTATCATTCTTGTGTCCACATCCATTGTTTCTTTCCCAGTCATCACTCCTAAATAAAAGAACTAGGGGAAAGAGAGAGGGGCAAGCTGATCTAATGGTATTCATCAATTGTGTTTGTATATAATAGGATATATAGTGGAAATTTTCAAAGTAATTGGCAGCACTTTTATTACCTGCGTGTAGCAGATTGCTACATGCAGCAATTCTCTCTGTTTGCTGAACCCACACTCACTATATGTATATGTATATTTTCTGGGGAACATAGCTGATTAATTACATGTTTTGATAATGTGTTTGGGTAAAATATGTACCTAATGATTTTGGACCGCTATTTAGGACCTAATGATGTGTGAGTAAGAAGGAATTCTATTTGTGTTATTGTGATTTATGAGACAAATTTATACTCTGATGGCTAGAGTAGCTTGTCTGGTACAATTTTTATAAAATCTACTACCCATCCAATGTGTTTGATGAGCCAAAACTCTACTGAATCAGAGAATGATAGTTTCTATAGTTGTTACTGAATATATGCACATCTATTTCTGGTTTAATGATGGATGATAATTTCTGTGGTGATCAAGAAAACATTTATTCTGATAGACTTTCATGTTCGATTTCGCTAAAGATCGAAAAGATTTGGGATCTGTTCTTGGCATGGACAGGATGGTATAAGTTTTTGACTCATGGATCATCACTTCTGTTGTCATTTACTACTGAATACTAAATTTAACCATGTTTCTGAATGGTTTGTGTATGGACTGCCCTTTTGCTCTTCTTGTTGGCTATCTTGGGCGTATGCTCCATTATTAATTGGTTGGTTCACACGCGTTGCTGGTGAGTTATTTGGTATTTTAATTGCAATGCTCTTTATGCAGCAAACAATTAGTGTGAGTTTCACTTTCTCTGCCATTTCTTTCTTTTCATGGTCGAGGAGCTGTAAAGAGGTTAGATTTTTGTGTTGATATCTCCCTGTACTCATTTCTAAGTTAATGTGGTTTATATCTTATGCATTTTATTTTATTTTATGACTTTCAATAGGGTTTCTTGGAAGTGTGAGCAATTAATGTGTTAACAATGCCAAATGCCCTGTTCTTGTTGTGAGGAAGGATTGAAAACGAGAGTACAAGTGTTAAGTGTTACAGCTAAAAGACATGCTGTGAGAAGGAATCAATTATCATTTCAATGGCGATCAAACTCAAAGAAAGAGGTATATAACTTGTGGTAAGTGGTAGATTTATTCTCAATAATGAAGTTATATATACTGCAGGTCTAATAAAGAGATAAAAACAAAAAAGTAAACTTCAAATCCACGATAGTGAATGATAAATAGAGTCGAGTCATCTTTAAAAGTCTAGTAAAATAAACATAGATCAGCAGGGAGGGAGGACCAGGACTTGTGCTTGTTTAGATGATCTAGGATAAGAATTCACTACTCCAGCTATTTTCTTGAAACCAACAGTAGCACGTGTATAATTCACAAGAATCAACATCTTCTTCAACGCCGTTGCCCTCCTAAGTAGAATTCGGGCCAACAATAGAATTAAATCTGCAAATTAACAGTGGATGTCTAATGTGTTTTGCGCATTCAATTTTAATCGTCTTTAAATGTAGATAGTCGCAGCAAATGAATTCATCATTCTTGAGATACTCCTAAATAGAACAAATTGACCACTTCAACATACTTGAACAAATACTCTCTCATTTTCTTTTGAACAAATTTGCTAATGCTAATTCTATCATGTGATGTCACAAATGTGTATGAACTGAAATCATCATTCCTATGCAATTCCTAAATGGAACAGATTGACCACTTCAACATACTTGAACCAATACTCTCTCATTTTCTTCTAAACAAATTTACTAATCCCTAATTCTTATTTTCTTTTGAATATATTTTCTAATGCCTAATTCTATCATGTTATTTTCTTTTGAACAATGCCTAATTCTTCTATCATGTGATGTTACAGATGTACTTATGTAATATTGCTGCATAGAGGGGAACATCTCCAATTTCTTAAGTTATGGAGAAGACTCAAGCAGTCTTATAAGGCGAAACTTGGAGTCCTTGTCCAAATCATCCTCCATCAGTACCCACGGTCAAAGATACTCACTTATGAGATTACGGAGTCTGCCATCCACTCGCCACCATTGCTGCTAGTAACTACAGATGAGATGAGACAAGATAGTGTTCTGTTCCATGATGGAACAAAAGAAGAAGAATTGTCATACCTCAATTTAGTGTTCTGTGAGGTGGAGCTCCGAAATATGGGGAGTTGCTTCAATCCAGTCCATGGCCTAACTATAGTCTTCCTGAGTCCCCACAGAACTATATGCAAGCCTGATGTCAATTAAAGCTTTCACCACACATGGAATGTTCCTCACTCGGATCTTTCTATTTTCTGTTTCATTTGCTTTACCAGCGGATGAAATCTCAAGATAGTGTATGTAGGGTGCTGAAATATCCAGCAAGGTAGATGTTACCTCCTTGTTCAACCATATTCCAAGTTTACAAACACTAGGAGAGTTATTATTCAAGAGTTAGTCTCTTGTAAATCGAGTTTACATCATAGAGATCACAGGATTTACACCATGAACTTGGTTTAAACAAGTGTTTGTTATTATTCAAATTGAACCCCAACAGCGTAGTAGACCCAAACTATATAGAATTGAGTCAATCAACCCTCATCGCCGTCTATTTTTATTTTTTATATCTGACACCGTTCCTGTTTCCTGATTCATTGTTTACACTATGACAGGAAAGGCGAAGGGGTATTTGTTTCTGTTTATGAATATGGTAAAAGGGGATTATTAATTGCCTCCCTAAGCTTAATTAGTTGCCTCCTAGTTTGTCATGTCTATTTACCCTCTCTTTTACATTTTTTTAGTAGTACATTCTATCTTATTACTAGTTTGAAAAGCTTATTTGATTTATTAAACTTTAAGAATAATAAATTCAGAGAATGCATATATTGATTGTGAGATTTTAATTCTTTTTTTTTAGGAATTAACATTAATATACTTCAAATTTATTGTCACAAATCCATTAATAATATCATGCTCGGTTCCATATTATTATTAATATTGTAAGGATTATTTTTATATTTATTTATTTTAATTTTAGATATTTTATAAATATATTTTTTTAATTCTTAAAATTATGTAATTTATAATAAATATTTAGAGTAAAAATAAAAATTACTCTCTCAGTCCCGTAATAGCATTTAGTTTGCTTTTTGCACGGGGATAAAGGAATATTGAAACAAGATTGAGGAAGCATAAGACATATTTATTCCTGATGAAAGTACTAGTAGAAATAAATAAGGGGTGTTTGATTTATTAGAAGAAATTTGAATAATAATCACAATAAAAGTAGTGGAGAATGGTATGGTGGATGGTAGGGAATGACTATTAGGGCATGATTGGTATGATGGAATGGGATGAGAATGGAATCCTCATTCCTAATTCTATTCTCATTCCTATGATTGATATATTTTTATTAATAGGAATCCCGATTCCAAAGAAATGTGTATTCCCTTTTTGTGGGAATGAGCATTCCTCCCACCTCTCATGGTATTGTCCATTTTATTCCCTAGTTCCCCCAATACACACACACACCCATATATATATATATATATATATATATATATATATATATATATATAATAGGGTAGGTCTTGGGTAAGACTGTGTCACGGATCCTCTTATGTAAGACGGATCACCCATGAATGAAAAGATTTAAAAGAAGTATATATTTTACATTAAAAAAAAGGGCAAAGATTCAATTGGACCATCCATCTTATTCCTTGGGATCAAATAGACCCCTAATCTAAATTTTTGTTCATATAAATTCTTTTCCTTTTTAAACTGGATCAAATAAACCTTTATTCTTTTTTCAAGAAGACAAAGAATTATAAAAACCCTTCATCCTACTTTTCTTGATCAAATAAACCCCATATCTATTTTTTTTCATTCGAACACCCTTTTTATTAATTATGCAACGTTGCTGCTCTAATTTTTCTTGAATTGTAGTATTATTTTGTTTTACTATTTATGTTTTTTCTTTTAATCTTCTTCTATATTAATCTTTTTTATATTATTATTATTATTAATAAGAAAAATGTAATATTGATGTAACAACAAATTTTGTATTTATGATAAAATAAATACAAATTGGGTACAAAGATAATCCAGACGGATTTAATTTGAAAGATAATGTAAATGGGTTTCAATCTCAATTAATTCTCTGATTCTTCTCTCGAACCAATTTGGATTGACTTTGACTTGTTGACTTGACTTTGACTGGAGTGTATTGACTACGCTGGCTATGTTGACTGCGTATGTTGAAGCTTGTCTGAACTCGGATATAATGTTAATTTGGAGGGGTCGAGCCTTTGTTCAAATTAAACATTATTCTTGAAGCTTATAACGTTAATTCGGAGGGATCGAGCATTTGTTCTGACTAAACATTATTCTTGAAGCTTATAACGTTTATCCGGAGCGGTCGAGCCTTTGTTCGGATTAAAATATTATTCTTGAAGCTTATAACATTAATTCGGAGGGGTCGAGCCTTTGTTCGGATT
The DNA here is from genome assembly GCA_023678885.1 of Pogostemon cablin. NCBI lineage: Eukaryota > Viridiplantae > Streptophyta > Magnoliopsida > Lamiales > Lamiaceae > Pogostemon > Pogostemon cablin. The sequence goes on along the minus strand of CM043008.1, from coordinate 6,784,685 downwards.
AAAACGTTATTCTTGAAGCTTATAATGTTAATCCGGAGGGGTCGAGCCTTTGTTCAGATCAAAATGTTATTCTTGAAACTTATAATGTTAATCCGGAGGGTTCGAGCCTTTGTTCGGATTAAAACGTCATTCTTAAAATTTATAACGTTAATTGGGAGGGGTCGAACCTTTGTTCGGATTAAAACGTTATTCTTGAAACTTATAATATTAATCCGGAGGGATCGAGCCTTTGTTTGGATTAAAACGTTATTCTTGAAACTTATAACATTCATCCGGAGGGGTCGAGCCTTTGTTCGGATTAAAACATTATTCTTGAAACATATAATGTTAATCTGGATGGGTCGAGCCTTTGTTCAGATTAAAACGTTATTTTTGAAGCTTTCTACGAAAAACGCTGAAAAACTTGATTTGAAGAACGCCGGATGAGAGAAGTTTAGAAACTTGATCTCGGATCGCAAGCCGTTTTTGGCTTGAAGATGCTTGAAGATCTCAAGGAAGCACTGCTCGTATTCTTGATCTCTTCAGAAGCGTCTTTGTTTTAAGATGTTTTAGTGTGTGTGGGATGAATGGAGGAGGGCTCCTTATATAGGTGAAGGGTGAGGATGCCCCATAAATAACTCACAATTTGATTGGTCAATGACAGATTTGACCTGATTCTGTGGGCTTTGACATTTCCATCCTTGCAATTTGATTGATCAATATTGATTTGACCTGATTCTGCAGGCCTTGAACCTTCAAGCTTTATTTGACTTTGGCTTGCTTTATTTAATTTACACCCCATTTAATTTGTTGGGTTATAAATTAATTATCAATTTTTTATTAATCTATTTTAGGAATTAATTTATTTAAATTCCAAAATAAATTAAAATTGATATTTACTCATGAAAATCTATGTATCTCATTTGATTGGGCCGTGAATTTTAATTGCTTACAAATGCCCCTTGCAATTTGTTTATGAACGCCACATCTTGTTGTGAAAAAAATCGCAAAAAGTCTTCAATCTCAAAATTTTGCTTCAACTTGGGCTTTCAAATGATGATTGACCAGCGTGAAGTATAATTGAGAAGTTATTTATCCAACAAGTAAAGAAACTTCCCTTTGGCCCAATCTTTTGTTCTTTTTTAACTGGCCCAATCAGTTCTTACTTCTTTTTCATAATCATAGAAGAAGATAAATATGACATCGATTTGATTCTTGCTCACCAAGACTCATATAAATCTCAATCAAATTTCATTAATTCGTATTTATGGTAGTGAATCTTTCAAAATATTTGCAAGATTATACCTCCATACATAATTTTTATGTATAGCTCCAAGCTTATCACTACATAAAACCAACTCATGCGTCAGTTTTCAACTCAAATTCTTCCCTCCCCCTTTTTTTGGAGAAAGAAGGCAGTTTCCTTTTTGAACCCAGCTACTGCTCACGTTTTATTTTAGAGGAATGAATCAATTCCTTCTTAATTTTGACTTTTAAAATTGGGTTAATTTTAACTTTATCAAGCACAATTTATTTATTCCATCTTAGGCTTTGAAATGGCTTTCTCTGCAGGCCACAAACTTCATCCTTCAACTTGAGCCCATGACTTGTTCAACTTATCAATTTGGGCTCATTTCTTAAATAAGAAATTTGGGTCTCTAACATCCATGTACTTGAATTAAATTTAATTCATACTTTTGAGTTTAAATGTAAACATAAATTAATTTAATTGCTCCTTTCAATATCTTGAACTTCACTTATCCTCATGGGCTTAATTTATAATTTTAGACTTAATAATCAATTGATCCAATATATATCTACTTTGGATCTTTTAATTAATTAAATCCACAAATTTAAATTAAGTTGAACTCATCTTCTTGCATAGGATGTGACAACATGGATCACCTTCATCACTTCAGCACCTTCATCATTTCACCATTGCCAGAATTTGAAATTATTTCAACACCCCAAGAATTTGAATTTCTTTCACTTTTTCAGTAATTTGAATTATTTCATCAAATCTTGTGTTCAACCACCGTCTTCTCTTTGTCAAATATTGCTTTTAAAACTTCTTCGTATTTCAATTTATTTCTTACCTCACAAACTTGATGCGAATAGATCGAGACATGACTGAACTTAACAGAGTACTAAGCTGCCTACGTACCTCTTTCCAGAGGATCAAGTCAAAACGTAGTTCAAAGGGACATGATTTGGTTTGAATAGGGGGATGACGTACACAGTTTATACTCATGCGGGCTAGGAGTGACTGTTCTTTAACCACTTTAGAAAAAGTAGGGTATTTTAATATTTTAACCACTTAAAATACCTGAGTGGGGTGAATTAATAATTTAACCATGTATAATTACCTTTGGTGGGTGTCATACACAGTTTATACTCATGCAGACTAGGAGTTTATCGTATACAATTTATACTCGTGCGGACCAGGAGTCACATGTAGTTTAGGCTTATGCGTCAAGGAGCATTGTACTTGTATTTGTTTTACGCATTGTAGGGTTTCAAGAATTTTCCATTTATGGGGCCAATGTTCACGCCATCTTCTGAGATCAATTTGTATGTGCCATTTTTATAGGCTTTTTTCACAACATGATGGTCATCCCATTTGGGTAGAAACTTATTTCCAACACGATGAGTGACTACTATAGGTCTTCTCACAGCTAGCACCAAGTCACCAACTTGAAAAGAACGTATTTTCACTTTCTTGTTGAACGTTGTTGAAAGACGAGATTGGTAACACTCAAATATTTGTTGTGCTTCCAACATTTTCTCACCTAACGCTTCCAGCTCTTGAAGGCACAACTTTTCATTTTCTTCTTCGGTGAGGCCTTCTTGTATGGCCATCCTTAAAGAGGGAATTTGTTTTTCAAGAAGAACAACAGCTTCAACACCATGTACCAATGAATACGGAGTGGCTTGAGTAGGTGTTCTATAAGTAGTGCAATATGCCCATAAAGTTTCATTAATTCTTTCATTCCAATCTCTTTTTGACTTAGAGACAACTTTCTTTAACAGATTGCATAAAGTTTTGTTGAAGGCTTCGGCAAGACCATTGGCAGCTGCGTTATACATTGAAGACTTCCTTTGCTTGAAATCAAACTTCTCATATAGCTTATCAATCCAACTGTTGCTGAACTGCTTTTCATTATCAGTGATGATGTAGCGAGGTACACCGTATCTATAAATGATGTTGATCCGAATGAATCAGCAACATTTTCTTTCTTCACTTGCCTCAAAGGCACAACTTCGTCCCATTTTGAAAAGTAATCAGTTGCAGCAAGAATATAGAGATGACCACCAGAAGACTTTGTGATCGGCCCCACCACATCTAATACCCAAGCATCAAAAGGTCATGAAGCGACTGTCGGATGCAAAGGCTCTGGAGGTTGATGAATCAGATTTCCATGGAACTGGCAAGCTTGACATCTTTGTTCATAATCCATCCAATCTTTCACTATTGTGGTCCAATATTAGCCCACTCTTTTTATCCTGAAATGTAACTTTGGTCCAGATTGATGAGCACCGTAAATTCTGGAATGAGTTTCTTCCATTGCTTGAGCGCTTCTACCTTACTCAGGCATCTCTAGAAAATTCCATTGAAAGATCTTCTATAAAGTTTACCCTTGAAGTAGATGAATCGAGGTGCTCGACGCCGAATATCAACCCTTTGGCATAGATCGTTAGGCAATTTATTGTATTTCAAATAATTCATGAATGGTTGGCACCAATCTTCTTCTTCAATTTCGAAAACCTCCACCACATGATTTTCAGCTTCTTCATAATCATCATCTTCAAAGATTGGTGGTACAACCCAACTTCTACACACAGGTAATTGAATTTGCATTTCTAGCATAGCTATAGTTGATGCTAACTTAGCGAGGGCATCAACTTGCTTATTCTCTCTTCTAGACAGATGATTAATGTCAACATCAGCAAGATAACCCATAAGCTTCTAAGCATACTTTTGGTATGGGAGTAACTCAAGCTTTTTCACTTCGTATACTCCAAGAAGTTGATTTATCACCAATAACAAATCACCATACACCTTATTTATTTTATATCGATGACCATCTCTAAACCATGCAAGTATGAGTGCTTGATACTCAGCCACATTGTTAGAGCAATTTTCCGTTAAGGAAAATGAGAAGGGTAAAACTTCACTACTTGATGTTACAAACACAACTCCAGCGCCGGCTCCTTCTCTATGAGATGCTCCATTGAAATACATTTTCTAAGGAGAAGCTATCTCTACGGCGAAAGCATCTTCATTGGGCAGCTCATCAGATAGTTCCCATTCAGCAGGCATTGGATGATCAGCTAGAAAATCTGCCAACATTTGTTCTTTTATGGCCTTTTGGGGGATGTACACAATCTCAAACTGTTGAAGTTGGAGATACCATCTTGCAAGTCGATCAGAGAATACTTGCTTTGACATGACAAACTTTAGTGGGTTGGCTTTCGAAACCAAACGGACTGTATGAGCTTGAAAGTAATGATTCAACTTTTGAATCACGAAGATAAGGGATAAGCTAATCTTCTCAATCAGTGAATATTTCAACTCATTTGGAGTCATGATTCTACTTAGATAGTATAGAGCTCTTTCTTTGCCATCATCATTTTCTTGTGCAAGCAAAGCTCCAACAGAACGCTCTTGAGCAGCTAAATAGAGGATTAATGGGCATCCCAGTGTTGGAGCACCCAACACTGGCGCCTTCATCAAGTATTCTTTAATGCTATTGAAAGCATTATTGCAAGCTTCATCCCATTCGAATGTGATGCCTTTCTTCATGAGATGACTAAATGGTTGGCATCGGCCAGCCAAGTTTGATATGAACCTTCTCAAGTATGCCAACTTTCCTTGCAAACTCTTGAGCTCATGTATATTTTGAGGGACATGCATCATCATGATTGCATCAATCTTTGCTTTCTCAATCTCGATTCCTCGACGGCGAACAATAAATCCAAGAAATTTCTCAGATAAAACTCCAAATGCACACTTAAGAGGATTCTTCTTGAGTTGATGTTCTCTTAACCGCTCAAACACTCGTCTTAGATCATGGAGATGATCTTTCTTTTACTTTGATTTTACCACAATATCGTCGACATTACATTCGATAATTTTTTGGAGCATATCATCAAATATCTGTTGCATAGCTCGTTGATAAGTGACACCAACATTCTTCAAGTCAAATGGCATGACATTGTAGCAATATATTCCTTTCAGAGAACGAAAGGCTGTTTTCTCTTGATCCTCAAGAGTCAGACCAATTTTATTGTAGCCAGATGACCCATCCATAAATGAAAGGACCTCATGCCCCATTGTTACATCAATCATGAGTTCAGCAATTGGCAGTGGAAAGTCATCTTTTGGATATGCTATGTTTAAATCTCGGAAATCAACATATACTCTGGGTTGCCCATTTTTCTTTTCACCGACACGATGTTAGAAATCCATGTAGGATATTTGACTTCTCGGATCTTGCCTGTTTCAAGAAGCTTATTAGCCTCGTCCTTAATTAAAGGAATCAACTCAGGTCGAAATCGATGCTGCATTAATTTTACTGGTCAAGTTCACTTTTTAATGGACAAGTGGTGCACTGCGATTTATGGATCCAAACCTGGCATTTCTTTATGTGACCATACAAATACGTCTCTGAATTCTTGCAAAATGCTGATATACATTTCTTCTTCCTCAACATTTAACCGAGCACTTATGTAGGTAGGACGTGGGTCATTTTCATCACCCAAGTTGATTTCTTTCAACTCATCAATAGTGGCTTTCACACTTTCTTCAAATTGTGGAGGGGCATCTTCAGCGTCTACTTCCTCCATTTGAGAATCTTCAAGAGTAGTGATATGGTTGGTAGAAGCTACACTCTCTCTATCATCATCATTATCATCTTTAGTAATGATGATTGCCTGCATCTTAGCTTTCAACACTTTTCCACATGAGACCGTCTAGATATTTCGTCGCTTCATGCAAGAGGGAATCCGACTTTGGAGCCTTTGGAAGCTAGGAGACTTGAAATTATTTTTCCTCCAACATTTATTTCTCTCACAGAGCCCAAGCCTTTCGAAGACACTCCCAAGCCTTTCGAAGACAGAGATTCTCTTATTTTTCCTACCACCTTCATCAAACATATCTCTTGTGGATAAAGCTTGTCCCTCGGTGATATAATTTATACTCGCTCTTCTAATTGCAATGCGAACTAGCTTTTGAGCGACATATCCCAAACATGGCTTAGCATTCTTGATAGTGTGGCCACTATTTTTCAACATTTTCTGAATGGCATTGAGCCCATGTTATGGCGGGTTGATGGTCTCTTGATTCAACTTGCTCATCATTGGCTTTTCTTTCGGTTCATAACCGGTCTTCATGAGAAGTTTGTGCGCTTGTGGACTATATGAGTTGGCTATTACTGCTTCAAACACTTCACCATGTTCAGTCTTTGCTCCTTCAATAGGACGTGTGAATCCTTTGAGTGGTGGAGAAGAAGGTTTATTTGCATCAATTTTTGTTAAGGGCAACGTGAACTCTTCCAAGGTCACAAGCTTCTCTTTGCTCTTCTTGAGAGTGGCAGATGAAGTACTACCCTCATATTTTATTTGTTTACTGCCCCTATCATCTTGTGTTGGGGCTTCTTCACATTTCACTTCTTGTGTATTCTAGAAGAAATATTTAGCATCTGCAAAGTAAGCTTCAGCTTCAGTAAATGGTTTGTCATCGGCGAATACCCTTTTCACATTGTTGCCTTCACTATATTTAAAATACTGGTGTAATATAGAAGGGATTACACCATTCTCATGTAGCCATGGGCGTCCCAAAAGCATGTTGTATGAAGTTCTTTCATTAATAACATGGAAGAGCACTGTTAATTTCATCTCATCAATTAGTAAATTAAGAATTATTGTACCGAGAGTTCTTTGCCCTTCATGTTTGAACCCTTGAATCATCAATCGGCCATGATTGAGTTCATCCACTGGTATTTCTAACTTCTTCAACATCCTTAAAGACAGAATATTCACTGCCGAGCCTCCATCAATAATTATACGATTTACTCGCACCCCTTGTGTATAGCCGGTCACAAATAGATGCCGGTTATGAGGTTGTGAACCCAACAACATATCTTCATCAGTGAAGGTCACCTTCATGGAGTAAACTTTATCTTCAGTTTTAGATTGTTTGCTTTTATTGTCCTCTTCATCCACCTTGTGACATGAAATTTCCTCTTGACTTTTTTCTATAGAAGTGAAGTTTATAGCTGCCTCATCTTCTAACACAATTTTTCCTTCCTTAGCTAGCTGCATGATCTTTTCCTTGAGGACGAAACAATCATAAATTGAATGACCCACCACCTATGATACTTGTAATATTTTAGGTCATTAGTTCAACCGGCTTCCTCTGGACGTTTCATCTCAGGAAGGTCAAGGAGTTTATTTTTTATCAAATCATTGAATATGCTAGAAATATCAGAGTTCAGGAATGGATACTCCTTTTCTTGCATCTCTTTCAGAGTTAATCTTCTTTGCCCCCATTCTTGGGCAACCTGCTTTCCTTTGTTTTTCTTATCATCTCCATTCTTTTGAACTTTGACCGTCATAGTATTTGTGGCCATTGATTCTTTGTTGGAATTTTAGCAAAGGGCTTGCCCCTTTTCTTGACATCTTGTTTATCTTTGGATTTATAGGAGTCCGACATTGGTGAATGTTTGATTCCACTGGCGGCCATGCTTAATTCCATGTCATGGGCCCTAATAGACAACTCTTCGAAAGATTTAGGCCAAATTCCTTAGAGTATATATAGGAGATTCCATTTCATCCCTTGGATACACATTTCAATAGCAGACCCTTCGAATAGTCGATCATTACAATTCAGACTCAGATTTCTCCATCGATTAATATAATTGATCACAGGCTCTTCTTTCAATTGATGAGTGTTAGTTAGCTCAATCATGCTAACGGTTCTCCTTGTACTATAGAAACGATTGAGAAATTCATGCTCCATTTGCGCCCAACTGTCAATGGATTCAGCTTGCAAGTCAATATACCAATCAAAGATATTTCTTTTGAGTGAACGAACGAATTGTCTCACCATGTGGTCTACATAAGCACCAGCGTCATTGCAAGTCTCAATGAAGTGTGCTATGTGTTGCCTTGGGTGTTTTTCCTTGCCATCAAATTATTGGAACTTAGGAGGCTGGTAGCCAGTTGACAACTTTAAACTGCCCACTCTTTTTGTGTATGGCCTGACATAAGTAATGGTAGGCTTGGAAGTCTCTTCAAATCTTTCTTTTATTGTTCCAAGTATAATATTCTTCAATTGATCAACTTGCAGCATTCCATCAGCCGAAAGTTGTAATGCTCCTTGAGTTTTCTCCTTTTCAATAGTCTAGTGTCTTGTGAACTCTTCCATCTCACTATCGTCCACAACTCCTTTTCCATTTCCACGGCTAGTCTCCGCAATGTCCCTTCCCTCCATCAGTTTGGAGATCATTGAATCTTTAGCTTCTACTTGTTTTGTGAGCCCTTTGATAGCTGTCATCATACATGCTAGTTGTTCCTCAAGGTTCGTAGCATTTGTCATCATCACTGGTGCTGCAATTGAGCCAGATGATGAGCTTGAAGATGAATGAGGGCGTGAGCAGGTGGAATCTTCATCACTATCCTCCTTAAGAGATAGTTGTTTTCTCGAAGCCTCCTCAACCGAAGGGTTGGATTCAGAATAGGCTTCCGACTTAACTCTTTGTGATATGCTCCTCGTAACAATAGCAACATATTCATTCAATGACTCTGAAAGTTTAGAAGTAGCAGTCCTTCCCACAACGATCTTGACAGGAGTCATTTTATATCTTCGAGCTTGTAAAGAGAATAGATGAGAGGTAGAGACGGTCCCACCGGGCGTGTCAAAAATTATAACAACAAATTTTGTATTTATAGTAAAATAAATATAAATTGGGTACAAAGATAATCCAGACGGATTTAATTTGAAAGATAATGTAAACGGGTTAAAATCTCAATTAATCCTCTGATTCTTCTCTCGAACCAATTTGGCTTGACTTTATCTTGTTGACTTGACTTTGACTGGAGTGTGTTGACTACGCTGACTGGGTATGTTGAGTTAAGTTGGATCTTCAGTTGAAGCTTGTCCGGACTCGGATATAATACTAATTCGGAGGGGTCGAGCCTTTGTTCGAATTAAATATTATTCTTGAAGCTTATAACATTAATCCGGAGGGATCGAGCCTTTGTTCGGATTTAACGTTATTCTTGAAGCTTATAAAGTTAATCCAAAGGGGTCGAGCCTTTGATCGAATTAAAACTTTATTCTTGAAGCTTATAATGTTAATCCGGAGGGGTCGAGCCTTTGTTCGGATTAAAACGTTATTCTTGAAGATTATAACGTTAATCCGGAGGGGTCAAGCTTTTGTTCAGATTAAAATGTTATTCTTCAAACTTATAACGTTAATTCGGAGGGATCGAGTCTTTTTTCGGATTAAAATGTTATTCTTGAAACTTATAACGTTAATCTGGAAGGGTCGAGCCTTTGTTCGAATTGAAACGTTATTCTTGAAACTTATAACGTTAATCCAGAGGGATCGAGCCTTTGTTCGAATTAAAGCGTTATTCTTGAAACTTATAAGGTTAATCCAGAGCGGTCGAGCCTTTATTCGGATTAAAACGTTATTCTTGAAGCTTTCTATGAAGAACACCGAAGAACTTGATTTGAAGAACGCCGGATCAGAGTGGTTCCATTTTTGGCTTAAAGATGCTTGAAGATCTTAAGAGAGCACTGTTCGTATTCTTAATCTCTTCAGAAGCGTCTACGCCTTCAGATGTTTTAGTGTGTGTGGGATGATTGGGGAAGGGCTCCTTATATAGGTGAAGGGTGAGGATGCCCCATAAATAACTCGCAATTTGATTGGTCAATGGCAGATTTGACTTGATTCTGCGGGCTTGGGCCTTTCCATCCTTGCAATTTGATTGATCAATATTGATTTGACCTGATTCTGCAGACTTTGAACCTTCTAGACTTTATTTGACTTTGGCTTGCTTATTTAATTTGTTGGGTTTTAAATTAATTATCAATTATTTATTAATTTATATTAGGAATTAATTTATTTAAATTACAAAATAAATTAAAATTGATATTTACTCATGAAAATCCACGTGTTGTCATTTGATTGGACTGTAAATTTTAATTACTTACAATTGGTTTTTTGTTTTATTCAATTTTAATTAAATAAATTAATTAAAATTAATTACGTTTGGTAGCAATTTTTTTAGGCAAAAACTTGTCTGCGCCCGGGCGCACGGAAGCACACTCCGTGTGCCCTTAAAATTTTGTGTTAAATTGTTTATCATTTAGTATAAAGATGTGTGCCCTTTATTTTCTGAAGAAAAATAAAAAATATAATGAAAAGTGTATACCCTTTAGAACAAAATGGTGTACCCTTATTAATTAAAGTCTATACTCTTTAGAATAAAATAATGTACCCTTATCCATAATACTAAATTCTAAAGGCACATGGCGCACGCCCGGGCGCAAGCAAGCCTCACTCTTTTTTTAATATTTAAATGTATCTTCCAATAACTTCTTAATATACATATTTAAACTTATTTTATTAATATAATAATAAATATGATGTAAAATTTATTATTTAAAATTTTCAAATGAAAATGTAAGATAAATAAATAAAAAGCATTAGTAATGTTAAATAATTGAAAATTTAAAAAATCAAAGCAGAACAAATAAATTAAGAAAGAACATTACTACATTTTGTTTATTAAACATATAATAATAATACCTTAATAAATAAATTAATTTATTAAAAAGATTAAAAAAATAATAATAAATAAAAAAAGGAAGTTAAGAAAATTAGCCGTTAAAAATGGGTGTAAGTGTTTAATGTTAAATTTATAGGAGATAAGGGTATATTTGATTTAATTATAATTAAAAAGAAAGTTGAAGAGGTAAAAAATAGATGAAGGGTTTATTTGCTACAAGATATAAGATAAAGGGCTTAATTGATCCTTTTTGAAAGATAAGGGCTCAATTGATCCATATAAAAGGGCAAGGGCATAAACGAATAAAAAATAAGATCAAGGGTTTACTTGATCTCAAGGGATAAGATAAAGGGCCAAATTGATCATTTTCTCTTAAAAATATTATCATATTTTATCTACTCTAAAAGTTGTTCATGAAATTCACTTTTATAATTATTTGTCACTTTTTATTTAAGATATTATTACTTTTTTTATAAATGTTATCACTTTTCATATATTTATAGTATGAATTAGAGAGATTCTCTTGTGAGACGGGTCAACTTATCACTAAAGTATGCTTATTGTATGGATAAAGTATGCTTATTTACAGTTAAAGTATGTTAACAATAAATCGAATTATAACACAATAAAATTATACTTTAATGCATAATCCAACATACTTTATAAACATACTTTAACAATCATTAAACATACTTAATCTAAATAATAGACATATCTTAACACGTCTCACAAATCGCCTCAAATAAGTAACGTCTCACAGGAGACTTTGTATATAAATTATTCATAAAATAGTTCATATCACCGTTATCACTTTTTGTTAATTAAATATCACTTTCCCTACAAAGGTTATTACTTCGCATCCTTCTCACGGAAGTCATTCGTAAGACAGACACATATACTAAGTCTTTAACATTATGAATTATTCATAATCTAATTCAAATGAAAAAGTTATCATTTTTAATTGGTCCGCATGTATATTTTTATATTAAATAAAATGTTACTACCTTTTAAAATATTATCATATTTTATAAATTTATAATATTTAAATTAAAAATAAATGAAATGAATGATAAATTTTAAATTATTTCATTTTTAAATAATAAGAAATATAAGTTAAATAAAAAACGTAGAGAAATTTTATGTACATGTAAAACCTAATTAATGTCCTTTTTATTAGTAATTAATATTTTAATTTGATATCAACCAAACAAGGTCTTTTAATTTTACTATATAATTAATATTTTAATTTTCTAATTTTATAACTATCAAACAAGACCCTTTAAAATTATCTAATTGAGTTAATAAGTGATCCGTCTCATATAAGGGGATCCGTGAGACAGTCTCACCCAAGTCTCTGCCTATATAATATAGGCAAAAACTCTTGTGTCATACTAAAACTCTTGTGTTCACATGGGGACACGGTGTGAGCACAAGAGCCTCACTTTATAATATACTACTCCCTCCGTTCGGTTCTAAGTTATTCATTTGCTTTTTGCACGTGGATTAAGGTGTATTATTATTATATGTAAAGTGGGTAATTATATTAGAGGGGAGTGATGGGTCATATTGTGTATTTTTTTACTAAATAGGGAAAATTGATACCTTTGAAGTGGACGCAAAAAATAGTAAAATAGATACCTTAGAAGCGGACAGAGGGAGTATATGTTACTATTTTTCTACTTAACATGAAATATTTATTAAAAATATTTGTATTAAATTATTTAATAAAAATAAAATATTTAATTATTTAAAATCTAAATAAAAAAATAAATATTTTTATTTACTCAACTCGGTAAAAAATATATAATTAAATTAAATTCTTAAAAATTTTAAATAATAAAATCTTTGTTAAAATTTAAAAAACTTTAAAAATGAAGTCAAAATTATTTTTTTTCTAATAATATTATAAAGAGATTTTTAATATTAATGAATGATTTTTTTATAGGAAAAATTACTCATAGTTACACACTTTGCACCCCTAATTACTATGAGATACATTAATTTAAAAAAATTACTCTCACATACAAAATATTTAAGTAAAATATCAAATATAACCCTAAACTCATACACTTTTAAACCACAAACCCTAAACCCTCATCCACCGCCGGACCACCATCCGACCACCGCCGCCGTAGCTCTGAATGCCGGTCGCGGGACCGCCGGTCTATCGTCGGACCTCAGCCGAACCACCCTATTTTTTGCTGCACACTTTTTTTACTGCACACAATTTTTCTACTGCACAAACTTTTGCTGCATACAAACATTTATGTGCAGCACATTGTAAGGGTAATATTTGAATATCACTATATATTTATTTAGTTAGTAGTAATATTTTTGTATATTTGTATCTCATAGTAATTAAGGATATTTTAGTGTACCTAGTAGTAATCCTCCATTTTTTATACATATAAAATTTTTAAAAAATCTCAGATTTTTTTTTCCTTTAAAAAATCATTAGTAAAAAAAGCATTTGAATGATAGAGTGGAATGACAATGATACCACTCAATTTCCTATGGAATGGATGATTGCATTGTTCTGGGATGTGAGGCTACGGTGGTAAGGAATAATAACTATCAAACAAAACACCTAAAATTCATTCCATTCTCATTCCACCCAACCAAATCTTTTAAACAACTCGTGTCCATTCTAGTTTATTCGGCAGATCGGACTAATTTGATAGAGTAAAGAAGTTATACTATAAAAAAATAATATATGAAAAATGGGAACGTAAGAATACGATTCCTCTCAGACGACTTCCGTCAGCCAAAAGCTGCCAAATAGATAATTTAAGGATAATTCTCAGCATTCCTTCATCTCTCCTCTACCCACTAATTTATAATTCTTTATTTGAGACCTAATTTATTAATTTGGAAAGAACATAATTATTATCATATCTATTCTCCCTCAAATGAGCACTTGCTAATCCATATAATTGGTGATTAGCATGATTGCAGCGAGAATAAATATGGCATAGCTGACCCCCTTGATTGATTCTATCAATTTCTCCCATGCTAGAAACAACATTGTCCGCAATGCTTGAGTCAGAAAATTTGCATTTTTCAGATGAAACATGATAACGATGTGGAGATAGCTTGGAATTTTTCGGCAGACGAAGAGAATGTTTCTAGTAAAGTAGCTTTGGAAGAACTTTGTCACCCACTTGTAAAGTCACCTCTCTTTGATGTCTTTTTGCTGCCCGTTGCATATATTGTTGAGCTCTTGTTAGATTTTTTTATTATCTATAATACCTCATCACGTTATAGTAATACTCCAACTACTTCGTTTACATGAATCTCTCCAAGTAGGGAGTCATGTTGTGTTGGTGGAGAAGCAAGAAACCACAATGAAATGACGAAACAATCGACTGAAAACTGGGTCGTCCCTAAATCAGAAATTGGTAATTCAACTCATTTTGTCGTGAGTTGATCTAATGCACCCCAATTGCACACTAAAAATAGAATTCATATTTAGAAATGGATTAATTATATATTCCTGAAATACTAAATGGGTCATTCACGCTCATTGACTCTCCTCTCTCTTCACTCGCAAATCTGCCGCTAGTCTCCTCCCTAACTCCGCAGTTTCGCTCCGTCCACTGCTGACTCTCGTTTTCTTCAATTTTCCTACTCCACCTCCTTTCACTACGCTCCGCCTCCTTTCTTTGCGTGTCGTCTCCTCCCTCACTCCACTGCCTCGTTCCGTTCACCCGCTTCCTCTCCGCTACCTCGTTCTGTCCTTTTGTTTTCTTTCTCTTCTCTCCCCTTTCTCCTTCTTTCTGTATGTATCCCCTCCCTCCGTTGATTATAGATGTTGGTTGGTCTAAACTTGTTGTATTAGAATTAGGGTAAATTGGGGATTAAGTTCTCACGTTGATTAGGTTCAATTAATGTTCTGGTTCTGAGAGAAGGGGAGGAATCAGTCGTGACTAACTGGAATGGATTAGGTTTAATTAAGGTTGTGGATGAATCAACAGCTGTTGTTTGGGTGGACAATAGTGGAACGTAATTACTTCCTATTTAGATGAAGTAACTGATTGAGATTGGAATGTGGAATACAATAAGTTTATTTTGTATAAATTTTAATTAAGTAATGTATATATTTATATTCATAAATGTATTCTTTATATTAAATGTAAGATAATATACATGTGAATGTATTCTTTATACATTAATTAATGCGTCACAATATATACATTAATAAGTTACAACTTATACACTTGCATATTAAATTACATACACATTCATGTATTACATCTTATACTGAAATGTATACTTCCTCCATCCCACAAAAGATTGCACCCCTCTTTCCGGCACGAAGATTAAGAAAATGATAACTTTTAGGGGTATTATGGTATTTTATGGTAATAAATAAATGATAAAGTATGTTAAGTGTGTTAGGTAATGGTGGTTTTTTTGTAAACAAATATATGGGGAAGGTTGATTGTGTTTGACTTTTTGCTTTTTTAGGAATGTGCAAACTTTTATGGGACAACCTAAAATGAAAAGTGTGCTATCTGAAATGGGACGGAGGGAATAATATTTTATACTAATATGTATAACAAAAATTAATAAATATGTTGATAAAAATAATAATAAAAAAGTTAATGAATTGTGTAAAATTTTAATTAACTAATGTATATATTTATTTTCATGAATGTATTCTTTATATTAAATGTAAGTTAATAAACATATAAATGTATTCTTTATACATTAATGTGTTACAACATGTTAAAATGTATACATATGTATATATAACATCTTATTCTAAAATGTATAGTGTTTTATACTAAGATGTATAACAAAAATTAATAATTATGTGGAAAAATTATTCATAGATACACACTTATATCCTAAATTACTATGAGATACAATGAATTCGAATAATTACTCTCACATACAAAATATTAAAGTAAAATAGCAAATATAACATTATAATCTAATACACTTGTAAACCACAAACCTTAACCCTTCACCTATACATCCATTGCCGAACCACCGCCGGACCGCCGTCGAACCTCCGACGGACCATCGCAGCCTGCTACGGACCAAATATAACCTTATACACACACTTTTGATGCACACGAATTTTTATGCTGTACACAAATATTTATGTGCAGCATATGGTAAGAGTAATATTGAAATATCACTATATATTTATGTAGTCAGTAATAATATTTTTGTATGTTTGTATCTCATAGTAATTAAGAAGATTCTAATGTATCTAACAGTAAGTACCCCATATAAAATATGTTGATAGAAAATATTAATAAAAATAATAAGGGGTACTTACTACTAGGTACATTAAAAACTCCTTTATTACTATGAGATACAAACATACAAAAATATTACTACTAACTACACAAATATATAGTGATATTCCAATATTACCCTTACAATGTGTTGCACATAAATGTTTGTGTGTAGCATGAAAATTCGTATGCAGCAAAAGTGTGTGCATAAAAAAAGTGTGCACAGCAAAAAAATGTATATCCAGCGGCGGTCCGGCGGTGGGTGGGGGTTTACGCTTTGTGATTTAAAAGTGTATGAATTTAAGGTTATATTTGGTATTTTTACTTTAATATTTTGTATGTGAGAGTAATTTATTTAAATCAATATATCTCACAGTAATTATGGGTGCAAAGTGTTTACCTATGAGTAATTTTTCCAAATAATATTAATATTGATTTTTTTTATAAAATATAAGAGTAATACATTTATTGAGAAAAACATATACACTATTAAATTACAATTAAAACGTTATGAAAATGCATATTAAAAATCAATAAGATTTAACATAGTTTTTTTATATAAAATTGAGTATACATTTAAACCTAAAAGGTAATACATTTATTTACGTTATTAGAAATATATACACTAGACGAAATTAAAACAATACACAAGGAGTATCTTAATTCAAAAGAGTACCCACGACATAATCAAATTCAAGAGTTTCATTCATCAATCACCCAATTTTCACGGTACATTCATCCAATCGACATTTTAGCCTCAAAAATAAAATAAAACTTGCCGCGATAAATATTAAAAAATTAAAATTAAAAAATAAAGTATTAAAAGATCTCTAAATATCTGTCGAAAAGCATAGATCCACGACGCCATCGGAGACAACCATCAGCATTTTGAAGAATCCGATCCAGCACCTTCATAACCTTTGTCATAAAATCTTAATTAGATCTACCATCATCATAACCACATTATAAGATCTTGAAGAATCGGATACCCATTTTAAACTCTTTATACAATATTCTTCTGCGCAAGAAGACGAAGGTAGATCTGATTAAGACTTGAAGATACGACGGGAAAAAGGGAGACAAAGGTAGATGTGACGAAGAATTGAAGAAACGGCAGGTAGAAAGACTCGAATTGAAAGGAGAGAGACTGAAAAGCGAAAAAAGAGAAAACGAGAGTCCAAATGAAAATGGGTTAACATTTATTTAAATAAGTCAGGTTATTTGTATTTTACTTACTTGGTGCACCTTAAAAACTGGTATGCATTAATATTTGCCGTTTTAAAAGGCTATTTAAATAAATTTAGTTAAGAATGTTTTAATCTAAATATTTTTTAGATTCGTTTAGCAATTTTAAGGGTATGAATAGCTGTCCCCATTTCAAAATTATCACTCATTTACAAGTCACATAACTTGCATAATAATTTTTTTATTTATTACTTTAAAATACCAAACTATCCCCCGTCCTCGACCTATCGCCAAGAAGAGGTCGGAGAAAAAGGAAAGGCCACCAGGATAGCTCCACACAACCGCCGCAGCCATCATTACATCCAAAGCAAAGAAGAACTCCCTCGTCCCCCACATCTTTCTCATCTACTTTAAAGTCCCAAACGGACCACATAATGAAGAGCCAACCGCGAAACGCTTTGTATGTTGTGATAAAATTGAAGATAGGAGATATGAAAAAATTTGAAGGATTGGAGATGACATGACCTAGAAGATTTGTATTGCATTTGCTAACTACGAGCGATGAATTTAGGAATGGAGATTAATATGATTACTAAACCTAATTTCTCCTATTTGACCAAGTTCCATATGGCATCCAATACTCACTCGACTTAAAAATATCGACAAGAGTTGGTCTCATCTACACCCTACAACATACATCAAGGTCGAATTAATATTAACTATATAAGGAATAAGATTCCAAAAGACAATAAAATCCTAAAAACTAAGCATTAAATCCTAAAGACAGTTTATTAAAATAGCACCTTGGCGTATGTATATAAGAAAGAGTACATTTCCAAGACAGCATAAACAGGAACAAACAATATACTCTGAGCTGTGAAAAATACTTGCACTGAACGATGTACACCACGCAAACAAAAATGAACAAAAAGAAGTAGCCTGCTCATTACCACCATCTAATAACAACGCATTTTTTTAAAATTTCAAGTGCCTATTCCATCTCTACTCCACAATTACTGCGATTTCGCACCTTATACAGATTGTGAGAACCATGGGAATTGCTTTCCAGGTGTTCCAGTTCAAAAGTGTCGTAAGCGCTGCACCAATATGGCCATAAAGCATCAGGTCACCCTTCCACCAGCCACCTTTAAAATATTGCACTAAGTCCATGTTTAGCTCGACAGGACACTTAACCAACCTTATCACAGGAGCATCTCCGTGCCTGTACAACACAAGGCCAAATACAGGCGACCATCATGCCATTGCTATAATTCATCTATCACTAGCATTATCACTTCTACCATGATAAGATCAACCAAAGGTGCTACTGCTTAACTCCTGCAAAAATACTGGATGGATGAACAATTTAACTATTTCTAAGATCTCTGGCCGAAAAAAAGCATCACTGAGATTGCTACTAATAAAATTCTTCCACTAAAGCTCAACAACGTCCGACTCTAATCTAATTTTATTTCAAGAACTTCTTTGGAATTAGCAACGTTACAAAAGTTTAGATAGTTATAGTATCACAATCATCAGATATGATAATCATAATACTTCGTGTCCACATCACACCTGCAGAATTGGGGGTCAACAGTCTAACTTCAAATATTTATCAAAGAACTCAACAGAAATAAACTCACATAAAGTTCAACCCAAGCTACTATATCTTAAACATTATGAAATGAAGCAACCAAAAAAAAACTAGGCAGTTAGAGCAACTCGAATATAGGACTACAATTCAAATGAAATAAAATTAGAAACTCAATTCCTGGAATAAGACTTATTATGAGCCCCCAAAAATATACGCACACTAATTTGACTCAACAAACTATCACAATTAAACCAGTACTCCCGTAATATAAGTGGAATGCAGGAGAACTCCAATCTGCACCAGAAAAGGGACCATGTTGGAGATGTAAAAGCCACAGCAATGTATCATGTATGGAACCAAGAAATCAATCACTGTTGCTGAGATTGTTGAGATGAAGTGCTACCATAGCCAACTCCATAGTTATCAGAAGATTGTGATGGATCAGATCGCCAACCTGAATTTCCATATCCTGAATTACCACTAACATCTCCATAACTGCCTCTCATACCGGATTGTAGGTCTCCCATAGGAAAACCACCATTTGGGCCATTTCCTGCACGCCCACCAACAGCACCATAACCAGGTTGGCCTCCATAAGATCCATCATTGCTCCCATACCCACCATAACCATATCCTTGATTTCCATACCCAGAAGTGCCACTGGGAGACTGACCAGCAGTAGATCCACCAGAACCAGGGTTTCCACCAGTAGCACCCCACTGAGAGTTTCCATAGCCATATCCAGAGGCAGCTTGAGAGCCCCATGAATTTCTTTGAGTATTTGGAGGTCCACCATACTTGCTATTAGGTGCATTTGGATTTCCATAACCTCCACCTGGGCCACCATACCCAAGATTTCCACCCCCATAATTCCCATACCCATAACCCATACCATTGTTGGCTAGACCATACCCGTAACCAGGTGCATTAAACCCAGATGAGCCATATGATGGATACCCACCAGAATTCTGTGACTGAATGTACCTGTTTGATTCCAATCTATTGTCATATGAGCCTGAATTACCTATGTGAGCACCATAACTCTGGTATCCACCGCCGCTAACCCCACCAGTACCACCCATAGACCGTCCAGCACCACCAGGACTGGCATCTTTAGGGAGAGCACGCTTCACTTCTACCTGCTTACCATTTAAATCATGGAAAGTCTTGTGTACGACCCTATCTACAGCATCCTCAGAATCAAATGAAATAAACCCAAATCCCCTAGGACGATTTGTCTGCTGGTCATACATAATTACAACATCAGTCACCAAACCGTAAGCTTCAAAATACTGTCGGAAGCCATCCTCACTCAGAGTTGGTGGCAGACCTCCTACAAAAATCTTCTTGGTCCGAGTACTTCCACCACCTCCAACATTTCTTGCACCACCTACGTTTCCAACTTTCGAAACCTGTTGCTCCTCTCTTGATAAGGCTCTTTTGGCCTCAACCTGTCCAAGAAAAAAAATGGGTACATAACATTTTCAATATCATAAGATCCAGGTATATTTGGAGCCTTGAAAATTAGTCAAGAAGGTAATAATGTAATACAACTACCCCGGTGGATATTCTATCAGCGATATTTGTACATAGTAATAAAGTATTGGGGAATCCTGAACCAAAACCATCCATTAGATTCCCAAGAGTATGGATTAAGGATGATCATTTTCAACAAATTTCAATCTAACGAAAAGGGAAATAAGATGAACACGCAACATGATTGAGTTCTTGCCTACTTGAGCTTCGTTATGAAGATTAACTTAGTTAACTACTTCAGGTATTGGCATGGCAGAGACAATGAAAAAGCCGAGGACTCGTTCAAAACAAGTCTTGTGAGCATAGTTGTTAAAAGCGAGAGGCGCACCGAGGCGCACAGACCCCTAAGTGCGCCTGCGCACCTGGGCTACATTTTGCCCAAAACTCAATTTATAATATATATACATAAATATATCCTACTTACAATCATATTACCTAACTAAACTAACATAAAAATCACATAACATCACATAATGATACATAATAACTCATAATAGCATTATAACAAATAACATATAAACACAAATAAATTCAAAATTAAAATCTTCCACACAAATAAGTAGCAAGTCAATGAACATTTCAATAGATAAGCTATTAGCAAACTAATTAGTCCTCATTCTTCATCCTCCTTCTCGTCCTACTCCTCAACTTTCCGGCAGGTGGCAGCTGGGCGGCGGCGCTTCCAGGCGGCGGTGGCTGCGGCGGCAGATGGTGTGGTGGAGTGGAGGAGGCAGCCCACCTTTCTCTCTTGTTTTGAAAGTTCTATTAAAACCCTAATTCTCAATTTATATACATTTTATAAGTGGGCTGCCCCCTTTTCCTTATAAAAACGTAGTAGCACTTTAAAATAGAAGTAACAACTTAAAAAAAAAAAAAAGAAAAGAAGAAAAAAAGCAAGATGTTGCAGAGGCGCGCCTTTTAGGTCTCAGTTAGGCGCACCTAGGCGCGCGCCTACGACACAATCGCCTGGGACCAAAATATCGGCCAATCTAGGCGCAAGCCTCTGAGCCTTAGGCGCGCCTTTAACAACTATGCTTGTGAGACTTGACACCACGCAAAACGCCCAAGAATAGGAGGCACAAACTACCAGATTCAATACCAGAAAACTGATCAGCATTTTACATTATATGCACATGACAAATGATATGGAGCCCCTTTTCAAGCTCGCACAGGAAAATCATCTGCAGGTAAATGTCCCATGCTTTAAAATGTATATAATTAATATGAATATTACCGTAGTTATCAGTGAGAGGAACTGGGCTCTTCTAGCACCTAAAGAACAAGGTGCACGCCCAGGCAAGCTTCTTGAACATAGGCATTGATGATTAGCCTATTGGCCTTATCTTATGTAAACCAATTTGTAAAATATTCTTCTATTAAAAGGAGATAAAGAGATAAAACACAACTTAGGTCATAAAGGCAGAGCGCTGGAGATATATTCGGAAACAAGCACATCTCCACAAAGCATGTTTTGGTGTGAGGAAATCTTCAGATTACAGAGATGCACCTCAAGTATGCCACAGGCTCATAAGAAAAGGCGCACAAGGTGCAAGGAGATGGCTCGTGAACTGCGCCCACCTCAGATTTGAAAAGGTACTAAACCTGAAGTATCATGCATTTCACGCGGCGCACCATAGACAATTATGTATTAATACTCTACAAGAAATAGCCTAATGGAAGTTGGGGTATTTACAGCCATTTTCATGCACAAGGCAAGTAAATTTTATAGATTAAGATTTTATGGTTTCTTTAATATTTTAGGATTGCACCCGCAGGAAAGAAGATATCCCTCCCTTTAACTATTAGTCACCAGAAAAGAAGCATACATATCAATTCGTAGTAGTGAAATGGCACAAAAAGCAAATATATGGGTACACATTACACAGTCACAGAGGAATCAAGTTATGCATCAACTAATAGAAAACAAGGAAAATAGTCAAGCTTAGTGAGATAAACCAATCAGCAACTGTGGGCTAATTAGTGCATGCATGAAAGACCATGAAAAAAAATGAATACATGTGAATCCATGCGATGTTTATAACAAGTAACATAAATTAAACAGAACAATAACTTCCCAACACTGCTACAGAAACTTGAAGCAACCAGATATTTGAATTTTATTCACCAAGTACAGGTTCAGATAATCTCATTTGCATGAACAGTCCGCATTATCACAAAATTGGACATCTACAACTTATGGTGTTAAAAAAATAGCCAGGAAGACTGAAACCAAATACATCAGATAAAGACGCATAACACACGAGTATCAACAAGATCCGCATAACTCTAACTAAAGTAGCTTTAAGCAGATTTTTGTAGGCTACCATCCAGTAAACAGTCAAGATAGAACCACTAAGCACAAATAAAGAATGAAGATGACCCCCGAAATAAATCAAATTTACAAAACTTAGCGTTTGTAACACAATAATTGAGCAATGCCAATAGAACCAGAAACAGCTCGTAAGAAAAACAAAAAATAAGAGAAAAACCCATAATAAATGACATGAAGTCACCCAACAAATCACAAACATGCATCGGATAAAGCATAGAAGTAGTCAAAGCCGACAAAAAATATTCATATATGAAGACTTAAACAAAAAAACTAACAAGAATACAACATAATCCATCAAGCTGCCCATACAAATCATGTCGGAAAATCAAAACCTTAAAGAAGTACTTTGAGTACCGGCGCAGATATACAATACAACTACCCGGATACAAACCAAGACACAAAACAGCTGCTAAACAAAAATCAATACCAGAAACCCCAGCAACGAAAAATTATAAGATGTACAAAGTAACAGGTCAACCCTAAGTATTAATGAACAAAGTCGTACTCAAAAAAGAAGCTCGGAAAACAATATATAATGAAAACTTTTTTTTTTTCGGAATAAGATAATGGAGAGCATGAAGAAATAACTTTTTAGCTGTTAATAGAAGTATTACCGTACGGCCATCAATAACATGCCTATCTTGAAGAACCCTATCAAGAATTTCAGGATCTGTAAATACAACAAATCCGAAGCCTCTGGGCTTCCCGGATATTTTATCTCTCATAACGACAGCCTGCAGCACTTCTCCATAAACTTGAAAATATTCCTTCAACTTTTCCTCGTTTGTCTCCCATGAAATCCCTCCAATGAAGAGCTTCCCCTGATCTGAATCCATTTATTAATTGGTAAACAGTGTAGGGCTTGGGGAACAGCTCCAAACGAATCGAGGGTTTCGGCTTGTTACTGCGAAAGCCGACTGAGGAAGGTTAACAGATGTAGAGGAGAGAGGTTAAGTGAAATGCATTTTAATATGATGGAAACGAACGGTTGTGATATGGACTCAATGAAGGATTTGAGATTTAATTAATTAATATTCCTTTGGTAGGATATTGATCCCATTTTTCTTAAATCAATAAATAAAAATAAATATTCATTTCCTTTCATTTTTTTTATACAATACAATTTTCAGAAAACAGCGCATCACACCGGCCCAACAGGTCGTCATCCATGTATTCAAGAGGAGAGTAATAAAAATCGGTTGAATTCTTTGGTGAGAATTGAGTTTTCTATTGGTTTGATCCTATTGTTTGTAGTTTTATTATGCTTGATTGTGTTCGTTCTTGATTCCGTTACAAAATATCTTTATCTCATAAACATCAATTAACGGGTCAAGAACAACCATCAACATCTGGCGCCATCTGTAGGAAACGCCACGATTAGCCACTCCAGTTCTTTACCTTCTCAAATTCTTGATTTGATTCCATGAGAAAAATCTTCGGGTTCTATTCTGTATCTAGAAATCAAGATGGGGGTGAAAGGTTTACAGCCCATGTAAACGAAGAGAGAGGGAAATGTTCCAGAACCCAGCGGAATGTCACGAGAAGTGGAAATAATGTCCAAGTCAGTGCACCGGTCATGGAGGTGCCCATCCCTGCGAGGTCAATTCCCGTCCCAAATTTAAGCGACCCCCTGAAGACAAAAGAGATGAACGAGAAAATTCGGAGGTGATTGACGAGTACGCCGCAAGGGCTCCCCCGGTCCAACCGGCGAGGTTGAGCTTTAGCGGCCCTCGAGGAGCAAGCCACAACGATTTACGGGAAGACCTCGAATGAAGGAAAGATGCCAGACGGGAACATAGCAGAGGAGATGCCAGAGAAACTATTAATTCATACAACGGAGGAATGTTGAAGAAAGGGAGAGTGTGAACGAGACCCCGGCAGAAGGTGGGCGTAGCGAATACCTTCGACGCCCGGAAACGGAAGCTCAAAGGCAACCTCAGCATGGAGGAAATCCAGATAGAAGGAATCCCCCACCCCGGAGGGTACCAGCGGGAAATGAAGCTCGAGCGCAACCATGACCCGGAAGAAATCAAGAGGCTGAGAACCATCCATCGAGGGAGAGGCCAAGAGGAGTAGAACCTCGCCAACCTCAGTCACAGAACCAAAGGAAGGGCCGGCCTGTGACTCGGGAAATGCCGGCAGAGAGCGAAGTCCCACACAGGACCCCATCTGTCTCACAAATGAGGCATAACAAATGCAGAAGGTCGAGGAGTCAGAGATCTTGCTCGTCCTACCCTACTCAGATGAGAGTCAGGATCCCTCATGGGAAGACCTACCCACAACTGAGTTATCTTTACCTCGGACCAGAAGGAACAGGAGGCCCGTCTCGCAAAAAGGGATGAAACGAAGGGAAACCCAAGCAGAAGTGTGGTCAGAGAACGGAGAGGCATTTCCGAGTGCCCCAACTAGAGATCTACAGGCCCTGATAAACGAAGAAGTGAATAAACCCTTCGCAGACCTAGAAAGGAATATGTTTGGGATAGGAGGGGTCCTCCAATCCTCAGTAGCTCCTTTACCCTTCACGGCGGAAATCAGCAATGCTCCTCGGCAACAAGGAATCAAGTTCCCCTCTAGCTTGATCTTTGATTGTGACTACGACCCATATTCTCACATTGAAAAATATCTGATGTGGATGAGAGCGCAAGGTGCAAACGAGATCACGTTATGCCGGATGTTCCCGCTACCTGGGAAACAAGGCTCACTCCTGGTTTATGGCGGTCCCGGCAGCCTCCATCAAAAGCTGGGGAGAGCTGATAGAGGTATTCCTAATGCAATACTCGTATTTTAGTGCACCGAAGGAACCAAAGCACAAATTGGCTAACATCCGCCAAGGTTCAACAGAAATCTTACGAGATTTTCTAAAAAGGTTCAATGAGCAGAGGTCAATGGGAGAAGTCATGGGGGACGAAGCCTGCCTCATCACAATGATGGGAGCACTTCACCCAGAAACTAGTTTGTGGAAGGCAGTACAGCTTAAGCCTCCCATATTCTACGCTGCTTTCATGGTCATGGCGAACGAGTACATCCAAGCAGAATATATATCTAAAATGGCAAAGAAGGCGAGCAACCAAAGCACCTCGACAAAACTGAGCAAGATGAGAGTCAGCGCAGGAGTAAAAAAATATAAAACACCGGCGACTTTCAAACTATTTGCGGAAGATACCGAGGTACAGCAGATGTACGAGGAGATAAAGTCGGGAACCAACTTGAATATTACCGAGGTCTTCTACTACGTCAAGGACAATCAAGTTCTTCGGACGCCGAGGCTATTCCTACGAACCTCGGAGCTCACGAATCCTCGAAAATACTGCATGTACCACCTAACACATGGTCATAACTCCGACCAATGCCGCGGGATCTTATCACGGAGTTGTGGAAGTTGTTTAAGAAAGAGAGGTTAAGAGGAATGCTGCAGGCCCCGAGGCCGAGGGTGTACAAGAGAGACGCTAATCTTCCCCTTCCCCCAGGTCGACAAAGGTCCCCCGGGCAAAGGACGGAATGGAGAAGCGATACCCCTACCCCCTCCACCTCTAGGGAGGCCGCCGGTGTTCAATAGGATCAGGGGACCAGCCCCGAGGGGAGAAAGACCTGGAAAGATACACATGATGGAGCCAATAGAGGAAACCCCTTATATTGGAACCTCCCAAGCACTGACCACAACATCGAAAAGGAAGAGGAAGGCAGAACTGAGGGATTTAGACAACAAATCCCTCAAGTGTGGTCGCTAGCCTCGACGACGAAGGGAATAGCGGAGGCAGACATCGTCTTCATAGAGGCAGATTTCTACGGGGTAAGCACTCCTTATTCCGACCCTCTAGTCATTTCGCCAATATTGTCGGGAATCAAAGTCCATAGATGTCTGGTAGACACCAGAGCGTATGCCAATATAATCTTTAAAGAGGTATTTGAAAATCTGGGAGGAGAACGTCATCACAAAGTAAGACCCTACGGTGACGAGATCAAAGGAATCGGCAATGTGTTGACCAGACCGACCATGGAGGTTGATTTATCAATCCAATTGGAGGGGTTGGACGGGAAAACTCGGATGCAAAAATAGCTGACATTCAAGGTTGTAGACCAAGCATCCACCTACAACTATATACTAGGCCGCCCGTTGATCCATGCCTTTGGAGCCATTCCGTCCACCATTCCGTCCAATTCCGTCCACCATTCCGTCCAAAGAAGGGCAAGAGAATGCTCTTTCGTGGAAAAGGTAGAGAGTTTGAGCTATCATGACATGGACTACGAAATGTTAAGCTTTGAGGATATCATGAAAGAAGGAGAGGACCCTAAGGTGAGAACAAAAACTGGAAAACTACTGGAAGGAGAGAAAGAAGGGATAGAACCCGAGATGATCTTGGTAGTCGCCGAAGGAAAAGAAGCAGAGGAACAAGGGGGTAATATGCTTGTGGCAACGGCAAAAACATATCCAGATCCGACTGTTTAGGAATAGAATGAAAAAAACAGCAGCAAGGGTGCCGAGACGAATGCAAATAACACCAGACGGGGATCTGAGGATGAAATTAAGGGAAGGAGCCTCGACGGCAAGAAAAATAGAAGTGGTACAACTGGATCCGAAGGACGCTGATATCAAAGTGGGACAGAGTGGGAAAGTGAATTCAAGGAAACAGATTGGGACAGAATGGGAAAGCGAATTCAAGGAAGAACTAACCCAATTACTAAAAGAGAACTTGGATGTGTTCGCCTGGAACCTAAACGAAACACCAGGAGTGCACCCAAAGTACGCCTGTCACAAGCTGAACATAGACCCCAATATCCCGCCATTCTACCAGAAAAAGAGGAAGTTCAGCCCAGAAAAGAACGCAGCCATGGAGCTGGAAGTGCATAAAATGTTGGCGAGCGGAAGAATTAGCGAATGTAAGTAGCCAATAAGAGTACAAAATCCAGTTATGGTGAAAAAGAAGGGTCATGGAGACTATGCATCGATTTCACCGATCTAAGCAAGGCTTGCCCGAAAGATAGTTATCCTCTCCCGTCTATTGACCAGATGGTCGATTCCACGGCCGAACATGAGATAATGAGCTTTATTGACGCATTTTCAGGGTACCACCAGATTCCCAAGGCAAATATGGTTTTCTTTTGCAAAAACAGAGTTTATGAATAGAATAACATGTCATTTGGTCTGAGGAACGCGGGGGCTACCTATCAGAGATTGGTTAACAAAATGTTTGAGGGCCAAACTGGGAAAATAGTCGAGGTCTACGTGGATGATACCGTGGTGAAAAGCCTGAAAAGGATGGATCATTTCAACATCTAGGAAAGGTTTTCGAAATCTTTCGATGCTATGGAATGAAACTAAACCCGAAGAAATTTACGTTCGGAGTGAGTAAGGGAAGTTTCCTCTGATATTTGGCCAGCTCAAGAGGGATCGAGATGAACCCAGAAAAGGTAGAAGCAATCTTGAAGATGAACTCGCTGAGGCACATGAAAGAAATTCAGAACCTGACGGGTAGGTTGGCCGCTTTAAACAAGTTCATGTCGAAAGCATCGGACAAATGTAAACCGTTCTTCGACGTCATCAAAAAGGCTAAATTTGAATGGACGAAAGAGTGCGGGAAGGCATTTGATGAGATTAAAAGGGAGTTATCAGATCCCAAGATTCTCTCCAAGCCTTCACCGGGCGAAACATTGCATCTGTACTTGGCATTATCGGGAACAACAATCAGTTCGGTACTAGTCAAAACGTAAGAAAAGAATCAGGAGCCTGTATACTTCGTAAGTCAATCCCTGAGAAACGCAGAGCTCAGATACCCGGTAATGGAGAAGATAACATATGCTCTCATTATGAGTTCAAGGAAACTAAGGTCATACTTCATGGAACATACCATTGAGGTACTAATGACATTCCCTTTGAGGCAAGTGCTTCAAAGACCGGATGCAGCAGGGAGGCTGCTCAAATGGTCCATCGAATTGGGGCAGTTCGATATAGCATACTTGCCGAGGAATTCAGTCAAGGGCAAGTCATGACAGACTTTATAGTGGAGCTGACTTTCCCGGTTCCAACTGAAGAGGAAAAAAGAAAGCCCTGGGTTATGCACATGGACGGCTCAGTAACGACGGTGGCATCAGGGGCCAGAATCATCATTCGAACGCCATCCGGGGAAACATTCTCGACCACAATCAGGTTTAATTTTCTGGCCACTAACAATGAAGCAGAATATGAAGCCCTACTGAATGGTTTGAGGATGGCACTGGCCATGGGAGCAGACGAGCTGATGATATATAGCGACTCACAATTGGTGGTGAACCATATGAAAGGAGAATACGAGGCCAAAGATGGGCACATGAGCCATTATAAAGGATTGGCCGCAGGTATACTGCAGAAATTCAAACATGTGTTCCTAGAATGCATCGACAGGAAATATAATATGGGGGCCGATGCCTTGGCGAAACTAGCCACTGCGCCAAATGCTGAGGACCTAAATAACATCAACATCGTGAGGCAGGAGAACTCGTCAGACACCACCGTATGGGAACTAAGTGATCAGCAGGCAGAGGAATCATGGATGACACCGATCAGGGCATATTTGGAGGAAGAAAAGATTCCTGCAGATAAAGATAAGGATCGGCAGATCAGGCTTCGATCGGCGAGATACGTCTTAATAGAAGGGAAGCTATATAAGAGAGGGTATTCATCACCACTCCTGAAATG
Organism: Pogostemon cablin; assembly: GCA_023678885.1. Taxonomy (NCBI): domain Eukaryota; kingdom Viridiplantae; phylum Streptophyta; class Magnoliopsida; order Lamiales; family Lamiaceae; genus Pogostemon; species Pogostemon cablin. The sequence goes on along the minus strand of CM043008.1, from coordinate 6,755,337 downwards.
CATAACTCCTGAGGAAGCGAGCTATGTACTAGCAGAGATACATGAAGGAATATGTAGTAACCATACAGGAGGGATCGCTCTGGCACACAAAGTGATCAGGCAAGGCTATTTCTGGCCAACACTAAAAAAGGATGCCACTCAATATGCGAGGGCGTGCGCAATGTGTCAAAGACTAGCTCTAATAGTTAGAGCACCCTCAGAACAACTAACCTCAGTGTTCAGCCCATGGCCCTTCGCGAAATGGGTAATTGATTTAATCGGGCTGCTACCTACCGGGAAAGGTGGAAATAAATTTGCAATTGTGGCAGTGGATTATTTCACGGAATGGGCAGAAGCAGAACCCCTCTCGATGATCACCGAGGCTAAGATCGAGAAATTCATTTGGGAAAATATCATATGCCGATTCGGGATACCATTTGCCATAGTGACCGACAATGGCAAATAGTTTGACAATGCCAAACTTAGAAAATTTTATGAAGATTACAACATTAAGAAGTGGTCCTCCACGCCATACCACCCGCAGTCTAATGGGCAAGTCGAAGCGGTGAACAAGATCATCAAGCACACTTTGAAAGCCAGGTTGGAGAAGCTAGATGGGAAATGGCCTGAGGAACTGTCGGGAGTCCTGTGGTCATATAGAACAACGATGAGAACCTCCACTAATGAGACCCCATTCTCGATGGCGTTCGGTGCGGAGGTGTTAATTCCCATGGAAATTGGAGAACCCAGCCCTAGAATCGCTCTCCACCAAGAAGGGGCAAATGATGAATTGATCCAAGAAAGTCTAGACCTATTGGAGGAAAAGAGATTGAACGTGGAATTGCATAATGCGGTTTACAAGCAGAGAGCAGAGAGATTCTACAACTCCAAGATAAAGTTGAGAAAATTCAAAGGTGGAGAACTAGTGCTACGGAAAGTATTGGGCCCAACAGCACAGGGTAACGGCCAAAACTGGGAAGGCCCCTACATGATCAAGAGAGTTTTGGAAGGAGAAGCGTACGAGTTGGAAGAGGTAGATGGCAAGAAGATAACACACCCCTGGAATGCACAACATTTGAAAAAGTACTACCAATGAAATAGAGAACGGAGCGAATGAGGTTGGTGATACAACTTTAGTTACAGCTTTCAATTAAGGCATTAGGCTAAATGGAAATTGTGTAAAAACCTTTTTGGGATATGTGGTTAAGGAGGTCATTATGCGTAGGGATATCATTGCTTTATGAATGTTAATTCGTAAACTTCACCCATGAACTCAGAAAGAATACTACATACATAAATAAAAGGATTATGAAATGGCAAGGGCGACAATAGAGCTGAGACTAAAGAATAAAATATATCGAAGAAAAACTATCAAAAGGGAAAATGAAAGGCATGCCGAAATAAAAAGGGGCAGGATCAAAAATCGAAACAAAAAGGGAACGTATCGGATCTCTGTGGAAGCAGAATAAAAATACCAAAAAATGAAAGGCATGCCGAAATAAAAGGGGCAGGATCAAAAATCGGAACAAAAATGGAACGTATCGGATCTCTCGGGAAGCGGAATAAAAATACCATAGTATTGGGATCGAGAGTCAAAACAAGAGTCAAGGTATTTGATGAGAATTACAAGGCTAATTAAGACGATCTCGGTATAATGGGAATAGATCATTTCAGATAAAGACTGAAATAGCGAAACCAGAAAGAGAATGTAGTAACAGACCTCGAAACAACATCTGGAAGGGACACAAACATATACATATATAACAGATATATGTAAGGATTGGAATATAAGGTTCGGAGTAAAGGGAACATACCTCAGAATGTCGTTGAGAATAAACACGAATATGCACACAGGACGGACAAATAGAGAGGTTGGAAAATTAAGCTTGAAGCAAGGGAAATGAGCCTCGGAATAATGCGTGAAATGACGCGAAGGCACAATACATAATAACCTAAGTAAAATCGAAGACAGTGGAAACGAGAGGAAGGTTCGAAATCTCGGCATCGGGCAGGGCTTCAGAACCACAAACACTCAGCGAGAACGAAGGACAAAAGCGTAAACCTCCGCGCCCAATGTGAATAAAGCAAAGACGCATTACAAGTGATAAAAGTAGAACTAAGAACACTGACAACTGTGAATTAATTAAAGGTAAATCAACTACTCGTAACTAGCCAAATTCACAAGCCGATGGGACATCAGCGAACAAATCTACCAGACAAGACAAAACAAAAATGGAGAAAATCAATAGCTAAAGTTCATACACAGTCAGGGTAAATACAATTCCAAGCAACACCAGGTTGAGGGTAGAATAAAACCAACTGGCAAAGGGAAGAAACGTGTGGACTTCAATCTTTCTTCCGACTGCTGAAGGAACGGAAGATGCTCGCCATCTTATCCTCCATCTTTTTTAGCTCGGCCTCGGCACAGACAGACCTCTCCTCTGCTGAACCAGGGTACAGAATACGCTGCTGATGAGTGATATTTTCATCTATATTTTAGTGCCATTTTATATCCATTTTTATATTATTTTATTCGCATTTCATGTGTTATTTGGCCTAGATATGATAAGGAAGATGTAGAAAAAAGCAGATCTCAATTCGAAGTTGAAACGAAGGAGAACAAGCCGAAATAAAATTTAAAAAACAGGAGCATGCACCAACACGGGCCGTGTATGGAACACGGCCCTATAAGAAGTGGCTGTGTGCCGACATTAATTCATCCAACACGACCACCTTGTGCCCGTGTTACAGCACACGAGCCGTGTTGCGTAACACGGCCCTGTAAGGAGAGGCCGTGCGGAAGCATCAATTCACCCAACACGGCAACCTTATGGGCACGACTCGTGTTGTGTGAAACTCTGTAAAAAAATCAGAATCCTTTTAGAAGCTTCCCAAGGGGTATAAATACCCAATACTTCAATATTTTTGAAGAAATCCGAAATTCACAGCCCTATACACACCCCACACACCATTTCTTCCATTCCACACCATCATCTTCATCCATTCTTCATCCTTTCGATCTACCATCATCCCACCAACAATTTCTACATCCAAGTGAAGGAAAAGGATCAAGGAAGAGAGAAAAGTGCAAAGAAGAGAAGGAGATTACCATTGAAGATAGATCAAGGGACTTTCCATTCAATCTTTGTATTAAACCTCATAGTTTTATCATGATTTGTAAGGATTTAATTGTCTATGTTAATTTCTTTATGAAAATGGTAGGCTAATCTCCCTTGTGAGATTAACAACATGAGAGTTGTTGGATAATTTTGGAATTTGTGTATTTTAATTCATATGTTGATTGGATCTATGGTTTTCTATCATTGATTATTAATTGTTTGATTTGTATTGATGATTTGTGTGTTTAGTTGTTCTAAATATGTGATTAGATTGAGAAATCAATTATGTGCTTAGGATAATTGACTGAATCATTTCATCAAACACTTCATGTGCATTATAAATTGTAAAGAGATTGAGAAATCCTTTAGAGTTTAGAACCCTTTGATAGAACATATGATTGGTTTGATCGAGAGGTTGATTAATCGTGTGAAGGGACTCTCATTTCAAGCTTAGTACCTAGTTGGAATTGTTTGAGTGAGAACCAACTCATTGAGCTATGTTTAGAACCATATTCTATCCATCTTGAGAGGGATTTTAGGTGATCTTAGTGTTGGCCCTTAGTCTTCAATCCATGATTCAAGTGAATTCGATGCATTTATCCTAAGATTTCCACTTCTTAATTGTTGTTAATCTCACTTTTACTTAAATTGGAAAACCACTCATTTCATTCATCTATTTTGATTGCTAATAATTGCTTGCTTGCTTGCTTTGATTGATTTAATTTCTTGTTTGATCAACTACCCATTGATGATTCGTATCTATAAAATTGCGATAAACGTGATCTCACTTAAGCTCTAATGTCGACCTCCCTGTGGTTCGATAAATTATTTTAATTGGTCATCCCTACTACAAAATGGCTAATCAAATGGCGCTGTTGCCGGGGAGGCAAAGCTTGCTAGTAGCTTGAAGAAGGATCATTTTGAATAATCTTAATAGAGATATTTTTTTATTTTATTTGTTTACTTGTATTTGCTTTTGAAAACCTTGTTCTAACTTCTTTTGCTTTGAAGGTGTATGCAAACAAGATCCAATGGGAAACAAGTAGAACATATTGATTGGGAGATTGAGCATAATAAAGGAGAACAAATCCAAAAATAGTGATCTAATGGAGAATTTTCAAGAAGATAATCGTGTGGAGATAGAGCATGATGGGGAAGGAGGACGAGATGTGAACGTGCAAGACAACGCACCTCAATTCATTGCAAATCCTCCTCAACAAGCCTATCAAAATCATGGTGCTTTCAACAACCAAGTTTTGCTTCAACAAATGGTGAAACAAGTTCTAAGGCAACAAGGCTTTCCACAATCTTATGTTCCTCCACAACAAGCATATGTACCACCACCACCACCTCCGGTGCAACATGGAATTCATAATGATCAAAGGGTGATTCGGGATTTCTTTATGCCGAGGGCCGTGCCACACATGATGGCTCCACCAATCAATGCCAACAACTTTGAAATTAAAGCGGGCTTGATTTCTATGGTGAGAGAGCAACAGTTTAGTGGAACCCCGAATGAAGATCCTAATGCTCATCCAGCTCAATTTGTGGAGATTGCCAACACCGTGAAGATGAATGGGGTGAGTGAGGATTGTATCAAGATGAGGTTGTTTCTGTTTTCATCGAGGGATCGTGCTAGAACGTGGCTATCCACCAATACTCCTGGTACGTGCAACACTTGGGATGAACTTGCGCAAATATTTTTGAACAAGTATTTTCCACCTTCTAAGACGCTTCAAATGAAGAGCTTGATTACTCAATTCAAGCAAATGCCTCAAGAGAGCTTTTATGAAGCGTGGGAAAGGTTTAAGTATATGCTACGCAAGTGACCATAACATGGCTTCCCGAAAAATCAACAAGTTGGATTTTTCTACCAAGGTTTGGTGAATGGTCAAAGAGTACTTGTTGATGCTTCGGCGGGGGGATCCGTACTTGGTGTGACTCCAAAAAGGGCTATAAGGATTTTTGATGAGATTACTACAAATGTCTACCAATGGCTATCGGAGAGGGTTAGTGGATGCTATGGATTTGAGAGTTTTGATCAAGGGCAATAGTTTAGTGTGAAGAGTGCTAGTGTGAATGTGGAGCCACAAACGCCAAGCATGGAAAAGATAGTGGCGGAAGTTATGAAACAAATGAGCATGAATCAATGTGTGAATAATCAAGGAGCTAATATGGTTGAAGGGCACATGGATCAAGGGATGCTACCTCCAAATATTGTGAATGGTGAACAATGGGCCAACTCTATGCCACGTGTGGAGGATGTGTCATACATACAAGAAAGAAATTACCAAGGGAATTACCAAAATAATTCCCAAGATAATTTCAACCAAAGTCAAGGGAACTATCCACCAAGGCAAGGAGGCTATAATAGTCAAGGTAGTGGAAGCTCATATCCACAACAACGAAGGCAAGATAACTTTTCCTACTCTAATCCGAGCAATGCAGTTGCTTATCCTCTGGGATATCAACCGGGAGCCAAGGCACCAAACAATGAGGGAAGTGCATCGATTGATTAGCTACTTGAACAATTGATCGTATCAAACAAAGCTCAAGATGAAGCATTGAAAAAGGAGGAAGAAGCGAATGAAAAGAGACTCAAAGCTTTGGAGTACAATGTTGGACAAATTGTAAGTTCTTTGAGTGCTCAACAAAAAAGAAAGTTTCCACCCACAACCGAAGTGAATCCGAAAGTTCAATGTTTATTTGTTGATACAGATAAGGAAAGAAATGTTGAAGAAGGGTTGGTGGAAAGCAAGGTTGTTGGAGAAATGGAAGAAGTAAGTAAGAAAGAAGAGAAGGGGCCTAAATGGATACCTAAGTGGAAAAGGGTACAAGAGGAAAAGAAAGTGGAGGAGAAGGCCAAAGAAGAGGAGTACAAACGTGATTATTGGGGTATTCCGATCACTCTATTCCCTATTCCTTATCCACAAATGTTTGTAAAGGAGAAGAAGAAAAAGGAGTTTGAGGAACATGTAAAGAATCTTAAGAAGAAGTATGAGGAGAAAAAGAAAGAAGAGTCATCCAAAACAAGTGAGTCAATGCAAAAAGGGGGAACTACAAAGGTTGGTGATCCGGGGAAGTTCATCATTCCTTGTGATTTTGAAGGGAAGAGCACTCTTGATGCATTGTGTGACTTGGGGGCAAGCGTCAACGTGATGTCTCATGCCACGTTCAAAGACCTTGAAATTGGAGAGCTAAAGCCTACTACTATCCATCTTGAAGTAGTAAATGGAGAGGTTGTGAAGCCTCTAGGAATTGTTGAAGACGTGGAGATGAAAGTGAAAGGGCTAGATTTTCCGGTCGACTTCATGGTGTTAGAAGTGAAGGTGGACCCTCGAGTGCCACTCATTTTGGGAAGACCATTTCTAGCTACGGGAAGAGCAAGAATTGATGTTGGAAGGGAAGAGCTTTCTTTGAGCTCAAATGGAAAAAATGTTACATTCTTATGTAACAAAGACAAAGGGGCCAAGTCTCATTTGAAGCCTCCGGATGATTTCATGGATCATGACTCTATTCTCTTTGACAACTTAAATTCCTTTCTTCATGATTATATGAAATTGTCAAATGTTAACTTGTCTTCTTGTGATGTTGATAGGAAGAAAGCTCCGGACCTTGATTGGAAAATTGATAAAGGAGAAAGAGAAAGTCCACTAGAAGCTCTTCTTGATGATGATTTGATGCTCGTGAGCAAGAATGGTGAAGTGGAGCTTGTTGCAAGAAGAGGGCTAAGCAAATGTTCAAAGTGAGGATACAAGGAGAGAATGGGATAGATTATCCTTTGGTCCAATGATCTTAAAATTCCATCCGGCTTGAAGACGTTAAACTTAGCACTAAATGGGAGGCAACCCATTCTTTTTATATTTTGATGCTTGTTTTTTTTATTTTGGTCTCGAAGGTGGATTGTGCTCGTGAGAAGAAGGCTTATTGAAGAAAAGAGAAATGCTTCACGAATTTGAGTAAGTATGTCACCACTTGTGCAAACTTAATTCTTGACTCTTGTCTCGAGTTATGTTTGGGGGGCTAGTGCGTGTTGAACATAGCTTGAGTCGTGTGGATGCGTATACTTCTCTACAAGAAGATCATTGATGAAACTATAAAGGTAAGTCCCACCACTTTTTTCAAACTTAATTCTCACCTCTTAGTTCGATTTAAGTTTGGGGGGAGAGTGTGTGGTGTGACTCACCATTTGAGTGTGCTTGATATGATGATGATAGGACTTCTGATAAAATCGGTCAATTTTAATTTTTTTTCATGAGTTTGGTTGGATTTTGGTATGATTGGTTGTGTTGAAGTGCATGTGAATCCATATTTTTAATGCAATTGTTGAGCTAATGGTGTTTGTTGAGTCTTTGAGCATGAATGAATGGTATTGGAAGCACGAATGTAACCTGGAGCGAACGCTTTCCTTACCAAATGCCTATTGAGGGAGTACTCTACACCTTATCACTTCTAATTGATTTTGATTTGGATTGAATGGATTAGCATGCTACTTTATGTGTCATGTTTTTGGGAAGGTTACTTTTCAATCAAAGGTTGGGATGATTGTGAGCTTAATTATCATGGATGATATAGAATGTGTGCTTTATTGTTAATGATGGTGATTTTTATTCTTGCATATTATGTGTTTTTGTTTTGTTTCTTGTTTGTTGAGTCTTTATTTTATGTTTTGTGTGTTTTCTTATTTTTATCTTGGTATGTTTGGTGGTTTGTTTAGGGAGGTTGTGAGTCATTTTTGAATATGAGTGATGATATATTGTGGTGATAAGTGATGACAAGTTATGATTAAGAATCTCTACACTTTCGAATTGTGACATGTTCTATTTAACTTGTTCAATTTTGAGATGAATGTGGTGTAATAAATTCCTTAAGGTCCGAGCACAAGCTTGTGAGCGTTTGAGCCTCAACCGTGCATACATGGTTTTTCTTTATGAGTGGATCGGTTGTATTTGATAAGCTAGAACTTGCTCAAGGACTATAGAAACGAGCCCGATTTGTGGAGATTAGTGACATGATCTAAGGACATCCTTGTTATTTATAGTCATTGCCATATACTTCCCTACCTTGAACATCATCCCTAGTCAACCACTTTGAGCCTTAAAGCCTATTTATTGTGAATTTAGCACATTACAAGCCCTGATTATCCACATGAGCCTTATATATTTACACTTTTGTGTGAGTGATTAAGGAGATGGTAGTTAGAAAGGTTTGATGAGAAAGCAAAACGAAGAAAGGAAATTGTAAACAAGTAAGAAAAAGGATGAAAAGAGCAAAAACAAGAGTGAACATGCAACCTCAAAACAAGAAAATGAGCAAAGCAATAATAATATGCTCAAGAAAATAAAAGTCTAAAGAAGGAAGCATGCATTGAAATAAGTTCAATCCAAAGAAAGTTGATGATTAGTGTTTGTGATTAGCAAAGATAAGAAATGAAGAAAGAGAAGTGAAGAAGTTGGAGAAATTGGTCATCTCTTCGATTACTTACACATGATGAGTCACTCTTACCTAAATTCTCCCTACCATACCAAAGAGCCTATCATTACATCCTAATTAAAGACCTTTTTGATCATTAATTGAAACTTTGGTGGTTTGTGAATGTAGTCCACTAGCAAGCTTATAGTGAGTCGAGCCAATCGCTTAACGAGTGTTGATTTACCTTACCTTCATAGAGTATTGAGTGAAATTGATAATCTATGTGAGGCTTGGACTACAAAGGGATTATATTACACTTTGTTCTCTTGAGATTGAACTTGTTAATTCCTCATGTCATGAATTTAATATTGTAGGATTACTTAGCATGATTTATAGTTCTTGTTGCTATCGATGTGTTATTACTTATGTTCGTTTAGTCTTTTCCTAGGTGAAAATCTCACCCCTTGGTTTATCATTTTCGTTGTTCGGGAACGCACAACACTTTAAGTTTGGGGTGTGATGAGTGATATTTTCACCTATATTTTAGTGCCTTTTTATATCCATTTTTGTATTATTTTATCCGTATTTCATGTGTTTTTGGTTGTGTTATGTGTCTTTATGGAAATGTGTGTGAAAAAGAAAGATATGATAAGAAAGATGTAGGAAAAAGCGGATCTCAATTCGGAGTTGAAACGAAGGAGAACGAGCCAAAACAAAATGTGAAAACAGGGGCATGCACTAACACGGGCCGTGTACGGAACATGGCCCTGTAAGAAGTGGCCGTGTGCCGACATCAATTCATCCAACACGATCACCATGTGTCCGTATTACAGCACATGAGCCGTGTTGCAGCACACGAGCTATGTTGCGTAACACGGCCCTATAAGGAAAGGCCGTGCGGCATCATCAATTCACCCAACACGGCCACCTTATGGCCATGTTGCAGAGCATGACTCGTGTTGTGTGAAACTCTGAAAAAAATCAGAATCCGTCTAGAAGCTTCCCAAGGGGTATAAATACCCAATACTTCAATATTTTTGAAGAGATCCGAAATTCATAGCCCTACACACGCCCCACACACCATTTCTTCCATTCCACACCATCATCTTCATCAATTCTTCATCCTTTGGATCTACCACCATCCCACCATAAATTTCTACATCCAAGTGAAGGAAAAGGATTAAGGAAGAGAGGAAAGTGCAAAGAAGGAAAAGAGATCACCACTGAAGATAGATCAATGGAGTTTCCATTCAATCTTTGTATTAAACCTCATAGTTTATCATGATTTGTAAGGATTTAATTGTCTATGTTAATTTCTTTATGAATATGGTAGGCTAATCTCCCTTGTGAGATTAGCAACATGAGAGTTGTTGGATAATTTTGGAATTTGTGTATTTGAATCCATATGTTGATTGGATCTACGGTTTTCTATCATTGATATTTAATTGCTTGATTTGTATTGATGATTTGTGTGTAGTTGTTCTAAATATGTGATTAGATTGAGAAATCAATTATGTGCTTAGGATAATTGAGTGAATCATTTCATCAAACACTTCATGTGCATTTTAAATTGTAAAGATTGAGAAATCATTTAGAGTTTAGAACCCTTTGATAGAACATATGATTGGTTTGATCGAGAGGTTGATTAATCCTGTGAAAGGACTCTCATTTCAAGCTTAGTACCTTGTTGGAATTGTTTGAGTAAGAACCAACTCATTGAGCTATGTTTAGAACCATATCATATCCATCTTGAGAGGGAGTTTAGGTGATCTTAGTGTTTGCCCTTAGTCTTCAATCCATGATTCATGTGAATTCAATGCATTTATCCTAGGATTTTCAATTTTTAATTGTTGTTAATCTAATTTTTACTTAATTTGGAAAACCACTCATTTCATTCATCTATTTTGTTTGCTAATCATTGCTTGCTTACTTGCTTTGATTGATTTAATTTCTTGTTTGATCAACTACCCATTGATGATTCGTCTTTATAAAATTGCGATAAATGTGATCTCACTTAAGCTCTAGCGTCGACCTCCCTGTGGTTCGATAAATTATTTTAATTGGTCATCCCTACTACAAAATGGCTAATCAGCTGCTCCGAGGCTCGAATACGAGCCTCGGCTTCAACCAACCTAGCGCGCGCCTCCGCGACCTCGACTCTCACTACATCTCTAGTAATCTTAGTCTCGGTTAAACTCGCCTCTACAAACTCGAGAGTAGCCCGCTCTATATCAACCTCAAATTCTGAAACCTCCAATCGTTCTCTCTAGTGCGCAATAATGGAGGTTAGCTTGACATTCTCGAGCTCCAGGGCATTCAATCTCTCTTCGAAATTATTGGAAGACCCCTCGGAACAGTCAACAAGCAGACTGGCGAACAAACGATATTGGTCCATCAAGTGTAGAGAAGAGGTAAGGGAGGCAACAACAACTCCAACCATCACAGCTAAACCGGAAGAATCTTGAGAAAGAGAACTGGGGATAATGGTTGGTGGAGCTCGATGAGGGGCCCGATGAGAGACACCTGCAATAAAAATCTAGGGTTCCTAGCTCCCACAGCTCAGCCAGGTCAGGTTCATCATCTTCCTCAACTCTACCTTTTCACCGCGCACGAGCCCTCTCAGCGGCCAACCGGGGTGCTTCAGCATCGGCATTGATAGAATCAGTTGTTGTAGCGACAACTGTGAGGTTCGGATTGGGAAGAGGAACTGTCGGGATAACCTGAGGGGTAGAAGGGGCAGAACTAACATTAGCTCTGGAAGTAGACCTCACCCTCGGCCCAGCCATCATATCATAATCCTCTATTTTGGAGTCGCTGCCCACCCCAACTTTGGGAGCCTCCACGGGTCCAAGATCCTCCTCTGAACCCTCTTCAAGATCTTCCTCTGGATCCTCCTCAGGGTCTTCTTCGGGATCTTCCTTCGGATCCTCTTCGGAATCCTCCTCGGACTGAATTTCGACCTCAGGCTCGATGGGAGGAGGATCTACAAAAGGACACCACGGGTGAGAATGCAACAAACAAGGAAAGAATGAGGAAGCTCGAATGGAGAAAACTACCCCTTAATCTTTTAGCGAGAAAATCGAATTCACCAACAGAAGGGGATGAACGAGGCATGAAGCTAATTTCAATGGGCCGAGAGGGCCCACCATGCTCATAAACATTTCTTCCTCTCTTCCCGAGCAGGGAAGTAGAGAGAAATTCAGAGCTGAGGACATGAGAAACACCAGAGGGGGCAACGAGGGAACGACATAGCTGCTGACGGTGTGGATACAAAGGGGGCAAAACCCTATCTTCGGTAAGCTGCACAACCAATAAATCTTCACCAAGCTTCAGGTCTTCAGACCCAACAGACAGGTTATCCATCACTCCATCTTCATCGCGAGAGGAAGAACATGTGGAGTAGTCGGGGTCAGCCTCCTCATCCGAAAACTGATAAACGTACTTGTATGGGGTTAATGACAAACCAGCCATGGAACCAGTTGATCCCATCGGGGAAAGAGCATTCTGGATCTCACCTATAGAACAAGAAAGGAAGGTCAGTCATGGGATAAGGGGAACAGGAAAAGACCATGAAAGGGAAGTACCGATGGTCGATGCTTTGCCCAACCGAATCATAAGTCTTCTTGATATCCACTTTTATAGCTATTCTTCTATACTGTCGATGCTTTGCCCAACCATAATTCTTCACTATCTCCTGAGCAAGCATCACGTAATCTCTCATTCTTCTATTCTTTACGAATCCAAAATGATTCTAAGCGACCAACCCATCCATAAGATCCGTCATACATCCCACAATGATTCTAGAAATAATCTCATATGTCACATTGCAGAATGAAATAGGGCGGAAGTCCCTAACAGTGGGATCGTGCTTTCCTTTCGGGATGAGTGTAATAAACGTAGCATTCATCTGTCGCAGCAACTGCCTGGACTGAAATAATTCCTGGACAGTGGCCACAACATCCGTTCCTACAATGTCCCACGCATCCCTGAAGAAGGAAGCCGTGTACCCATCTGGACCGGGAGCATTTCCCCGTTCATTCTCCAAACAACCCCCTTTATCTCCTCGGCCGTAATAGGTGCTACAAGATCCTGTGCTTGCTGATCACTCAGCACAGCACCCCACTCGAACACACTATTGTCAATCTCCTCACAATCCCCTGTTGTGCCCAATAAGTCCCTGTAGAACGTAAGGAGCTCTCCAACGACTTCATCCCGGGAGGAAGTGTGCCCGGTTTCGGTACGTATGGAGGGAATGATATTCTTTACGCTGTTAGACTTAATCTTCTTGTAGAAAAACTTTGTGAGTTTATCCTGGTTGATCAAATACTCTACCCTGGCCATCTGAGAGAGGAATAGATGCTCGGCGTGACACAAGAAGTTGACCTTCTTGGCTGCATCCCAAACTCTGTCCCATTTCTCAATGTTACCCGGATCAGCATGGATATCCAGCTGTAGGCTGTCAAGTTCCGTTCTAGCTCTCTCTGCTCTCTCAGATATATGGCCGAAGTCTCTCTTGCCAAGCAGACGTAACTTTGGCATGAGGAGCTTCAGCCTGCGGCATACGCTGAACTGAGCCGTGCCCCAAATGTGTGAATCCCATACCTCATGCACTGTATCCAAGTATCCACTGCTAGTCATCCACATGTTCACATATCTGAACGGTCTGCCCTTCGAGTGCTCGGGGTGAAACACGGAAACTAAGGCAGGACAGTGGTCCGAGGTGGCCCCCATGGGCAGAAACTCCGACTCCACTACTCCCGAATTGAGATTCCAGTTCGAATTCACCAACACTCTATCAATACGACTCCATATTCTGCCATTCATCCAGGTGAAGAAACACCCCTTAGACTTAGCATCATCCAACCCCAGTTCAACACACAACTCTTCAAAATCAACCCTGCACCAGTTCCGATAAGACAGAACAATTTCAGAACGCTCTTTCGGCTTCCTGACGCAGTTAAAGTCTCCGAGGATCATCCAGGGAAAGTTAACCAAAGGGACAACAGAAGAGAGATGACTCCATAGCCTACGTCTGTCAACAATGCCATTTCGGGCGTACACAAAGCTGATGTGGAACTCCTGCTAAGAAATCAGACAGCGCACCAAACTAGAAATACATTGCTTGTGGAGCACAACATTACTAACAGAAATCGAAGTGGAATTCCACGCAACCACAATACGTCCACCATCAACAACATCAAAATTATTCACGGTAAGCCAACTAGGAACAATTTTACCAACTATGTCCACCACATTATCAACATATAATCTAGTTTCAAGAAAACCAACTAAACACAATTTATGCTTGCGAACTAACCTACGGGCTGCTCGCTGCGCATGAGGGGCTGCAAGCCCTCGTACATTCCACGATAAGAACCTCATTGACGACCCTTGGGGGAAGAGCCCCCGCCTCGTCCTATCCCATTGCCTCTACCCTGTGGTTCCTGGATAGTAATTCCAGTACCGCGCTTGCCTCCATCAGCTCTGTGCGTGAAGCTGGGAGGCGGAGACCGTCCCGATCGGCCTACGGCCTCCTCGTCCTCTTCCTCCGTTTCCGACGCCCAAGTTTTCCTGGTGTTAACTTGGGTGGGCTGTTTCCCATCCCGCCTATTTGGTACTTCCCAGATGTGACCATCTCCCTCGGTTCGTGAGTAGGTGGAGGGGTCGTACCCTTATTCTTCCTACTCCTGCTCCTCACCTTCTTTCTTCTATTGTTCTTTGGTCCAACCTGCTGAAATCCCTCATCATCGACTCCTTCTTCCACCTGTGTGGACTTCTGTGGGATTTCCTTCTCTTTCTCTCCCTTATCCCCACCTTTTGGGACGTCACAATCACTCACCAAGTGGCCAAACTTTCTGCACTTGGTACAATACACCGGGAGGCGCTCGTACAACATAGATTGGGTGTAGTTTGCCCCACGGTAGTTAAAAGTAACCTCCTTCGGGAGCTCTTGCGAGACGTCAATGTCAACTCGTACACGCACAAACGATACCTTGTCGGCTTTAATTGAGGTATCGTCCTCCATAATCGGTCTACCAATCAATGAAGCCACCTTGCTGATGTGGTTCCTCGACCACAACTCCAATGGGAACGACGGGAGATGAATCCAGACCGGGACATGGAAGATTTCCCAGTCATCAAACTGAAAAGCTCGCGGGAGCCTTTCAAGCATAAGGTATCATTCCCAAATAGAGTGGGGAGCCTTGTCCAGCACTTTCCATACATCCTCCTCTGAGCAAAGACGGAAGATAATCCATCCTGATTGGTGCATGACGATGGTGTATTTGACTCCCCACGATCGACATATGGCATGGAGAGCTTGCATCCCTGGGAACCGTCCCGAGAAATACCCCACTAGCATGTATTTCCAAGCATCAAAGTCATCTTTCGGATCCAGATAGGCTACTCCATCGCAGGGTGCGATGTATTCGAGTTTTCTATCCGGATCAATATTGTTCTTGTTGACAAACTTTGAGTGGTCAACCGGTTCTTTGGGAGCAGAACCCTTGCCCGACTCGCCCTGCCGCGCGCGCTGGAAGCGCTGTCCACCCTGCTGCCCAGACCCTGTTGCCGCACCCTCGCGCATGCGGTGTCGCCTGGGGTTTGCCTAGCGCTCTCGCCCACACCCGGCGTGGCCTGCTGAGCAGGGGAGCCGGATGCTCGCACCGAGCCATCCTGCCGAGGGGTGCCCTGCGCCTGTCGAGGATCAGCCCCATCCTGCCGAAAAGCCTCGATGCTCCTGATAGCCTCGGCACTCTGTCGAGAAAAGTCGACGAGCCCCTGCCCATGCTGAGTCTTGGCGCCAGCCTACCGAGGATCTCCGCCCACCTGCCGAGAAGGTGAGGCTAAGGGGTCGCGACATCTATTCGATGCCGACCGCCCGGGGTTGTACTACGTCTCCCCTCCGCTGAAGTTTTTCTCCTTGGGCTAGGGTTCCGAACGATAGGCACCACCGGGGTTGTGTCATCCATGGCCGTGTCCACCAAACCATGCGTGGGACTCCCAGACGCGGCGACATCCGATGTGTTTACCACGACAAGAGCCTTGGAGCCGACGTTATCTCCGTCTCCATCTCAGTCTGTTCGGCCGCTATGAAGCGCGCCAAGGCGGTGCCATCATCAAGCGATGGATTGTCCACCAAGATTGCCTCCTTACGTGTTTTCTTCCTTTCAATATCTTTCGCACGTTCCTTCACCGATTTGAATGAGTCATCACTCACACGCACATCCGTCAACGCCTTGGAAGACGTCTTGCTCCTTGATTTCTTCCCCATGAGAGAAAAACCTAGGCGGATAGCATGAACAAGAGAAGCCTCTCTACCACCGCCGTGGGGAGCGGTGTGATCAATTCAGCCGTTGTCAGCGACAGGCGCCGGCAACAAGGGGGAAGGATGGTCGAAGTCAAACGATGATCGCCGAGGTTGCGGGCAAGAGGTGCCGACAGCCGCGAGGTTGCTTGCGTGAGAAGTTAGAGAGCGAAATTTTGGAACCCTAGTGTCGAAAATATTTGCGCGTGCAATGATTCTCTCTCAAAATAGAAACTGTCTGACAAGATGAAGGGCGGCACGTATCATCATTGGAAATTATGGAGCAAAAACGGCTAAGATCCAACGGCTGGGATGAAGAGACCTTACAACTCCCAAGGAGAAGGGAGGATCCAGATTGATCCACGTAGCACCTGACCAAAGACGTGACAACCCACGACAGAAAAGCGGTGGTTATGTTTTAAATTAAAATGTGAGTTACTATAATACCCTTGATAGATCCACTAACAGGGAAGAGAAAGCACTTCATTCATGAATAAGTGAATTACAATGGAAGCGGAAATAATTCAGAATCCTATCAACTGATAAATAAAAGGAACACAAGAAAGATACATAATAAACTCTTAACAAGGAAGATACATTTGATTTAATGTCAGGGGCTCGTTAATACTTCATTTATCAGCTAGGAAGGTTTCGGAATCGACCGCATCTGTAGACTGTGACTCCCCACTTCTCAGCACCGTATCATCGGAAACACCCAAGGGAGCCTCGGAGGTCGTCGGCCTAGACAAAATGTCGAACGCGATCGACCTCCGGGACTGGTGGAATTGAAAGAGCCACAGCAGCCTCGATAGGCAGAGCTTCGGAAACCTCAGTAGTAGTAACTTGACTGAAAATATGTGCATCACCAAGGGCGGGAAACTCAACCTCAGCGGAATTCTCTCGAGTAGGTCCCCTTACAGGTTCAACGGGAAGCGCGACAAGTGGATCCTCAACCCCAGAATCAACTGCAGCGAGATCCAAGACATCATCGGCAAAGTCTTCGACGGACCCACCCTCCTCAGACTCTTCGGAAGACTCTTTAGGGACATCAGTAATGAAGTCGGAATACTCACCGAGCATCCCAAAATCAATATCGCCCCTCAAAATCTCCTAGAAGTCATTTTCTCCTCGCTAATGGCTTGACAAAGAATATCAGGCATGTCATTGAGACAATCAGGATAGGGCTTCCGAGCAGAGGCTTGAGCAAAAGCAAAAGCGCAAGAGCAGAAGCAGTGAATCTTGGTTTTCGAAAGGATAACTTCTCTATAGCATAGATTGTCGACTTCTGATAGAAGGAAAGCATCCTTCACATGCTCCACTTCGGCCAAGGCCCCATCGCGTTTATTTAAGACCTCAGCAACAACATCCTCGGACGCCTTGATCTGCTGGTCATAAGAAACCTCTGACGCTTCTTTCTCTTGCAGCACCTTTTCAAGCTCCTGTTCAGAAGACATCTGGAAGGCATGAAGATTATTCTGAACTCGAGATAACTCGGTTTGGAACTGACTCTCCTTCGCCGTGATCTCTTCCTTGTGTTTAACCCCCAAAGCCGTAATCTTGTCCGAAAGGACCTTGTTCTGAAGCTCCAAAGCGCTCATCTCTTCTTCAGATTTGGCTTATCCTGCTCGATCCTCAACTGACCCCTGATTGAAGCCTCAGCCGCGCCCACTTTGGATGCTTTCTTCTCATAATCCTTCACCTTTTGAGCCAGTGAAGTAACCTCGTCTTGCAAATGGGAGTCACTCCTTTCCAGCTCGGAAATACGATGCAAGACATTAACGGCATGGAGTGCTTGCCGACCTATATAACTAGAAATGCTATGGAGAGAATCTTTGGCAGACATGTTTTCCATATGATCGAGGAGTTTGCGAGTACACCCTTTAAAAGGGAAAGTGGCAGCACGAGCCAAACAAGCCGGAGCGTCAAAATCGAACATGAGCTCCTGAGTTTGGAGGAAGGTCTTCCCAACCTCGTCCAAGTGGCCATATTTCTGTAAAAGCTCCTGGTCGACTACTGGATCTATCGGGAGAAATGGAGTAGCATCATCTGACAGAGGCAGAGCAAAAGAGGCACCTTCAAAAGAAGACCCCACGTGTGACCAAAAATGTGTGACCAAAAATGCAAGGGGGTTTTCCTCTGGTAGTACCGCCACATCTCGGAAGGGGAACAGCGGGACGCTGGGTCATAGGAAGTACCACTAGAGGTCCGATGAAGGTCGGATGGAGTAATAACACCGGGTTGGCCGAAAGTGACAAAAGGAGATCCAACAAAGGCTTTAGGAGATGAGGAAGAGCTGATGTCATAGACTTCGACATTCTCCTGAGGAGCGGCACTAGGCGCAGCAGAGAAACCACCAGTAACAACGCCAATGTCATGAACCCTGATCCTTTTCAAAGGATGCGTGATGAGAGCGGTACTGTCATGAGTACCCTCCTCGGAAGTCTCGTCCACCAATTGTACTTCCATTTCGGGGCAACAGACTTAGTGGCGGCAGTTTCGGAAGCCCCTTTCTTTGGCTTCGGGGCTCGAAGGGCTTTCTTAGAAACTTTCTCCTGAGGACCCACAGTGGACACCCGGATGAGATCAGTGTCCAACCTCCTGGAGACAGGATCCGAAGGCTCTTCAATCCTGACGGACGTAAGGGGCTGCACGGCAAGAGGGATCTAGAGGCCTTCGGGGAAGAAATTTTAGAAACTTTCTTCTTCTCTTTAGTGAGCGCAGCCCGCTGACGAGCATAATGGAGAATAGCCATACGAGCAATATCAGGCATAAGATGCTTCCCTTCCCCTAATCATAGCAGAAAAGGAGGAAAGGTTAGTTCAAGAGGGAGAACTATACGGCGAGCTCTGCAGAACGAGTAAGTAATCACAAGCAAATCACCTGGTATGGCTATAGACGTGGTAGTAAAGCCAGCTCGGAAAAGGTTTACCCTCAAAGAACATGTTGGTAATGGCGTCTCTTGTTGGAGAGTTTGCGAATACGGCAGAAGGCTCTCTGAAACCCTACCGATAGCATCTTGAGAGCACACGTATCTCCTACTGCACAAAGCAAAAGAAAGAAATGTTAGAATGTCCCAAATAACATAAAAGAGAGTCGACAGAAACATACACGCACTGAGGACAGGCTTGAAGAAGGAACTCCTAGGAAGCACTGTGGGATTTCGAGGGTCCCCGAGGTCATACACAGAATCTCCTCTCCATGGCCCACAAACCCAAAACCAAGAATTTTTTCACCCTTTAACGGAACTGGGCAAAGAAGCAACAAGATTGGCATGACGAGGTAACAAATAATAGTATCCCTTCGTCCTATTGTTTGGGGTAAGCCGGTACATGAAGTTAATCTCAGCAGTAGTAAAAAAAGTACTTTCTCTTCCTAAAGAGGACCAAAATCCCCATCAGTGCCGCCCATCCATTGGGAGCCAATTGAGCGGGGATTATACTCCAAAACTTGAAAATATCCCGAAGGCAAGGATGGAAGGAAACCTAAGGCTGAGCTTAAGTTGCAGCTCATAGGCAGCGACAAAGTTCGACGGAGCATGACACATACGTCCATCGGGAGAGGGAAGAAAGAAATCAATATTTTCCCCACACTGGAATTTGTCGAGAGCAATAACAGCACTCTTCCTTAACCAAGAATCATCAAGGGTCGAAGGAACCTCAGCGGCAGAAAAGGGATTATCCTTGTCCCACTGCGGAAGTTCTCCGAGATGGCCCAACAACCCGGGACCAGCGTCAGCAATTTCAGGGTTGTGCTCCAGTGTAAAAGTAGTAACGAAGTCGGTGACCCTTTGATTACAAGCAATCCGGAAAGGAGACGGAGGACCCAAACACTCCTCTGAAGATGACGAGAATAACCCAAAACTACCGAGCAAAGAATAAGTTGAACGAGAAGGGGATCTAAGAGGAGAAGAAGAGCCCTCACAAGCCATATCGCGCTAGTCGTAAGGGAAAATAAAATGCGGAAAGAGGGGAAGAAACAACCCCTAAGCTATAACGACGACAAGTTCAGAGGCGCGAAAGGGGAGAGCTGGAGAAAGAAAGGAAAAGTTAGAGGAGAATAATACCTGGAGGAAGAAGATGAGCACACTGAATAAAAGGAATGCCAACCTCCTACGGAATCGAAAGAAGAAAAAAGAGGAAGAAGGAAAAGGAAACTGGCAAAAAGATTCAAATTTCAAATTTCAAATTGACAGTTACACCCAAATACCAGATATACCCCCACCTGAATAAAAATATCTCAAAAACGTCATAGAAAACCCGATAAGGCAGGAACTTATCAGGATGAAGGCAGCGATTGGGAACAACGAGGAGCCGAGATGGAAAGAACCCTAATATCGCAGGCACCGAAGCATGAGGGATATAACCCGTGAAATACAGTTCGACCCTGAACAATCTCAAGTCATGAAATTATTCAGGATCGAGGGGCTAATGTTATGGGTATTATATCCCCCATGCTTGTTAGGCCCAAAAGCCCAATAACCTCTATTATACTTGAAGAGAAAGGCCCAACCCCTCGGCGGCTCAAACGGTAGACAGAACTGAAAAGGGAACTGAGGTAGCCCAAGGAGGTCGCGACAACCCGAAAGCCTAATCGAGGAAAGAATAAAGAGGAACCCGCCAAACAAGGCCGAAGCCAAGAAGCACCCTCGGAAGGAAACCTCAACGACATCCTTCCCCTGTCCGAGAGCTCGGATGAACATTACAGCACCAAAAACCGGCCTGTCCAAATACCAAAGGGAGGCAGCGAAAGTGGGACAGCGAAGAACAGACACCATCATGAAAGCTGACAAGTACCGAAGGCTAGAGGACAACACTAAAGGGAAGAAGAAGTGTCTTGGGCAGCAATCCTAACTAGAAGACAATGATTGACTGGCACATGCTGCTATAACAACCAATAGGAGGCCAGCAAAGGAAGGAGGCACTCTGCGAAACCCTGCAAAAGCAACAAACGGCGCCCAGACTTCTCCTGCAGCTGGTCGGCGTACCAGACGGCTTCATTAAAGGCGACTTGTCTTCATTCAAATGGCGCAAGGCGATTAGCTCGGGTTTAGGGTTTTGGGACAATATAAATAGCCTGTCTCTTGTGAGAGAGGCAGATAACTAATACTTGGCTATAGACATTACACTTGTAGAGAGAGGATTTTATGAGTGTCGTTCAAGATGAGAGTAATAAAAATCAGTTGAGTTCTTTGGTGGGAATTGAGTTTTCTATTGGTTTGATTCTATTGTTTATAGTTTTATTATACTTGATTGTGTTCGTTCTTGATTCCGTTACAAAATATCTTTATCTCATAAACATCAATTAAAAGGTCAAGAACAGCCATCAACAAGAAGTATTACCATACGGCCATCAATAACATGCCTATCTTGAAGAACCCTATCAATAATTTCAGGATCTGTAGATACAACAATTTGAAGCCTCTGGGCTTCCCGGATATTTTATCTCTCATAACCACAGCCTGCAGCACTTCTCCATAAACTTGAAAATAATCCTTCAGCTTTTCCTCGTTTGTCTCCCATGAAATCCCTCCAATGAAGAGCTTCCTATGATCTGAATCCATTTATTAATTGGTAAACAGTGTAGGGCTTGGGGAACAGCTCCAAATGAATCGAGGGTTTTGGCTTGTTACTGTGAAAGCCAACTGCGGAAGGTAACAGATGGAGATGAGAGAGGTTAAGTGAAATGCATTTTAATATGATGGAAACGAACGGTTGTGATATGTACTCAATGAAGAATTGAGTTTTAAGGGTTGAGATTTAATTAATTGATATTCTTTTGGTTGGATATTGACCCCATTTTTCTTAAATCAATAAATAAAAATAAATATTCATTTCCTTTCATTTTTTTATACAATATAATTTTCACAAAACAACGCATCACACCGGCCCTACAGGTCATCGTCCATGTATACAACTCTCAGGATATGACAGAACCCCAACCACCAGCATCGTATGTAATTTACGTATAATGCATAAACTAGTGATATAAAATCTCAGTAAGTAGAAATCATGCATGATAGTGCATGAAAATGCATTTAGTTCTCTATCGCCTATCGCCTATTTCCTAATCTTTCTGGTTGATTCCTTTTATTTTAAAAATTATTTACGTAGCGGGATCCCCACGACGACACTTATGATATGCACAAGAAATGAGCTCATCACTCAATTTATCAATTTCACAATATAAATATGGAACTGCTGTGAGGACTATAATCTCGTGGCCCAACAAGCTTCCTACCGCTCGTCACTTGTCCCGCCACCAAGAATCATCTCCCTCCACAGAGTCCCACGTGGTGCAGTCCGAGGATCCACCTTTCCTTACAGCCAACTAGAGTCCATCACCAACTGACCCCCTACTGCTCGGAAGTTCCCTCACTGAACACCACTCTCTCTTTCACAATAATTCAAGATGGTGGCCCACTCTAGGTGGCCTACTTTGGGTTTCCCCAGGTCGCTCCTTCCTAGGTCGCCCCTTCCACCACTCAGTGTATATATAGTGGCCGTACACCATTAATGTCTTATTAATTTTGGAGAAAACGCTTTTCATGATTATACATTGTATGCAAGTAGGAGAAACTAAATATGCATCACATATTATTCAGAACATTAATATAAACATTTCTTTAAAACATGATAATAATTTAACTTGAGATCACACAGATCCACATATAGGTTAATCTCTGATCACATAGACCAATAAATATAAAACAACGATAATATCTCAAATTGCAATAAATCTCCAACTTGTATTATTAATTACAAATAATTCATAAAGTAATACCAAATAATTCATAAAATAACTATCACGCATTAATCACAAATAATTCACACAAAACATATTTATGCATTGTAGATGGACTTCTATTTACCTGAACTTCAAATGCGATAATACACTAGACCTCGTGAAAAACTCTAACTAATCTCTCAATTCTCACTCCAGCAACCACGCTAGCACTCTCGCTCTCTTTTCTTTTCTTCCTCCCT
Source organism: Pogostemon cablin (assembly GCA_023678885.1). Lineage (NCBI taxonomy): Eukaryota > Viridiplantae > Streptophyta > Magnoliopsida > Lamiales > Lamiaceae > Pogostemon > Pogostemon cablin. The sequence continues at coordinate 6,732,538 of CM043008.1, read as the reverse complement.
CTCACTCTTTTCTTCCCTTCCCCCAAATGGCGCTATTTATATTAGAAGTCGGGGTTGGGGTGTTAAACCCACCGCCACAAACCCATTTATCATTTACTATATATAGTAAATACATTATTATTATTATTATTATTATTATTATTATTATTATTATTATTAACCATACATGTCTACCTTCAATAGACCATCCATTAAGTAATACGTATACTTGTTGTCATGTAAGTTGATTATCACAAACTTATCCTATTATTTATTTTTTTATTATTATTATCCATTACGAATATACATGTAATACTTAATAATTAAGATATGATACATCTATAAGTTAGTACACATACATGTACATTTTCTTACCGCTATTATTATTATGAAAACACGTGTGACACTTAATAATTAAGAAATAATATATTTATACATAAGAGACAATTCAATTATATATCCAAATTAATGCAAGTAAATATTTATGTACTTATATATATTCACAAATTGTCATCATTATTATCATGAATATGTCAAATAAAAATATAAAAATAAATAAAATGTAAAGACAATTACCACAAAATTATCACATAATTAGAAAAATACGTAAAATACAAATTATATTATCATATAATAGAGAAAATTCTCGGGTATTACATCCTCCCCACCTCATAAAAATTTCGTCCTCGAAATTTAGTCTTACTCTACTTCAACATTTTATAGTCATCATATTTGTAACAAATGAGACAACAATCATATTAATACAAAATCACATATATGACATAGAACTTACTAGTCTGGTGGTGTACCGCAAATTCCAAGATTGTATACATGGGCAGTCTACAGGATCATGACCGTGCTCTGATACCACTCTGTTACGACCCCATTTTTCTTAAATCAATAAATAAAAATAAATATTCATTTCCTTTTATTTTTTTATACTATACAATTTTCACAAAACAGCGCACCACACCGGCCCAACAGGTCATCATCCATGTATACAACTCTCAGGATATGACAGAACCTCAACCACCAGCATCATGTAATTTACGTACAATGCATAAACTAGTGAGATAAAATCTCAGTAAGTAGAAATCATGCATGATAGTGCACGGAAATGCATTTAGTTCTCTATCGCCTATTTTCTAATCTTTCAAGTTGATTTCTTTTATTTTAAAAACTGTTCACGTAGCGAGATCCCCATGATGACACTTATAATATGAATAAGAAATGAGCTCATCACTCGATTTATCAATTTCACAATATAAATATGGAACTGCTGTGAGGACTATCATCTCGTGGCCCAACAAGCTTCCTACCGCTCGTCACTTGTCCCGCCACCAAGAATCATCTCCCTCCACAGAGTCCTACGTGGTGCAGTCCAAGGATCCACCTTTCCTTACAGCCAGCTAGAGTCCATCACCAACTGACCCCCTACTGCTCGGAAGTCCCCTCACTGAACACCACTTTCTCTTTCACAATAATTTAAGATGGTGGCCAACTCTAGGTAGCCTACTCTGGGTTTCCCAGGTCGCTCCTTCCTAGGTCGCCCCTTCCACCACTCAGTGTATATATAGTGGCCGCAGACCATCAATATCTTAATAATTTTGGGGAAAATATTTTTCATGATTATACATTGTATGCAAGTAGGAGAAACTAAATATGCATCACGTATTATTCAGAACATTAATATAAACATTTCTTTAAAACATGGTAATAATTTAACTTAAGATCACACAGATCCACATATAGGTTAATCTCTGATCACATAGACCAATAAATATAAAACAACGATAATATCTCAAATTGCAATAAATCTCCAACTTGTATTATTAATTACAAATAATTCATAACGTTATAACAAATAATTCATAACATAACTATCACACATTAATCACGAATAATTGACACACAACATGTTTGTACATTTTAGTTGGACTTTTACTTACCTGGACTTCAAATGCGATAATACACTAGACATCGTGAAGAACTGTAACCAATCTCTCAATTCTCGTTTCGGCAACCATGTTAGCACTCTCGCTCTCTTTTCTTTTCTTCCTCCCTCTCTCTCTTTTCTTCCTCCTCTCTCATCTTTTTTGTTTTTTTTTCATCGATGTTGCTTCCAGCCTTCCCCCAAATTGAGCTATTTATATTAGAAGTTGGGGTTGGGGTGTTAAACCCACCGCCACAAACCCATTTATCATTTACTATATACATAGTAAATACATTATTATTATTATTATTAATAAACATACACGTCTACTTTCAATAGACCATCAATTAAGTAATACGTATACTTGTTGTCATGTAAGTTGATTATCACAAACTTATCATATTATTTATTTATTTATTATTATTATCCATTACGAATATACGTGTAATACGTAATAACTAAGATATTATACATCTACAACTTAGTACACATACATGTATATTTTCTTACCATTATTATTATTATGAAAACACGTGTGACACTTAATAATTGAGAAATAATATATTCATACATAATAGATAATTCAATTTTATATCCAAATTAATGCAAGTAAATATTTATGTACTTATATATATTCACAAATTGTCATCATTATTATCACGAATGTCAAATAAAAATATAAAAATAAATAAAATGTAAAGACAATTACCACAAAATTGTCACATAATTATCACATAATTATAAAAATACATAAAATACAAATTATATTATCATATAATAGAGAAAATTCTTTGGTATTACATATATGGAGTGCAGTAGTACTATTAAACTAAAAAAATATCAACATCGATAAAATATCGATACCACAAATTTACGGATATATGATGGATATATCAAATATTGATATCGATAAAAATTAAAAAAATCACGAAAAATTAAAAAAAAAGTGAAAATTAATTATTTAATTTTGCAATATATTTTAACTAATTTAATACAGTATATAAATAAAATTTAAAATTTCAATAAAACTCATAAAATATGATAAGTAAATCAATTACAACATATTTAAATAATTTAAAGTCATAAAATACTTAATAACTAATACCAAAATGATAATCTATTATGCTCAAATGTAAAACATGTGATGTCATCTTGATCTTAACAATATTGGTATCAGCTCATTGAATTAGAGAAATTTTGAACATAATTCTGAATGTGCCGGTAGTATTGTTATGTACCAATAAAATACTTCATTCGTCCCCATCCGATTGAATATACCAAAATAATTATATTTTTAATCAGTGTATACTATCACACTGTGTACATGAAAGGAAACTCCTCATTTACTTGGTAGTAATAATTTTAATGAAGAGTGATAATAAGTGATAATTAATTAAATAAAATGGAACAGTCTTAATAATTTCATGCAAGTGTTGCTATATTTTTTTTAATTGATCAAATTAATGAAAAATTTTGTATTTAATTGGTAACAGTAAAATAAAAAATCATTAAAACTTTTTTTAAAATATGGATAATTTTTTAATATTTTTGATATATTCTCGATATTTTATCGATATTTTAGCGATATTTCCTCAATATATCTCGACATCTGAAAAAATTTGTATTGTGACAAATTGATATCGATATTGTTATCGATATTTTCTGATATATCCTCGATATCAGAAAAGATATATATTTTTCTCCAATATCGATATCGGTATTTTCCAAATACGGATATATCGTTAAAATATCGTGGATATTTTCAGAAATTTTAAACATTGCATATAGCCAAACAAGGGCTTCAAAAATGGTTAACCACAAAATTCAAAATTTTTTTTCACCACGTCATCGCTATTTCAAAAGAAAAAAATCATTACCTTCAAAATATAACTCTTTCACAATAACAAATCCTAAAAGTAGATTTTTTAAATCCACCTCAATTTTGTAATTCTCATTTAATTTATTAGTTATATTTATCTAATTTCCATATAAATTATAAATAATGGTATATATCGATTATTTTAATTTTGTTAATATTTAAAAAAATATTACTCAATTAATTTTTTTATCACATAAAATAAAAAAATACAATTAAAAGAATACCTATTAAAAAATAGAAGTAAAATTTTAAAAAAATATTATTCAAAAATTTAAAATAAAATAAAATAAATTTAACTATAACAATATTATGAAATTATCAGCTCTTTATCTTCTCTTCAGATATTTAAACTAGTATTGAGCACGTGCGATACACAGAATTTGATTAAATTATCTAATATTTTTAATAATAAATTCTTTTTTTATTTATTATGTGAAATTTTATATTAAAATTTAATGTATTTATTAATTTTATAATACTAATTTTTGTAAATTTTACATTATAAAATTTTACATGTAATTTATTAAATTTTCAAAAGTTTTTTCTTATACAATTCTTGTAAGTTTTCTTCAATTGTTAATAATGATATTTTGTTCTGACACTAATAACGTACTCAAAATTGATAAACTATCAATTCGTTAGTGAAAAATTATACTGTAAATCATGATAATTTTTTCTATTTATTAAATGTAATCTGTGCAAGGACATTTACATCCAATAGTATTTCTGTAAATTCTTATGATATATGGAGACTATCGATTTTAGTTAATGAATAATATAGAGAATAGCAACAGATAGGGTAGAGTTGTCCAAATTTCCTATTCAACAATGATATTCTACTTGATACTTTATAACTTGTTTTCAATTAAAATACTATAAAAAGAATCCATTAAACCATTGCATACTTGTTAGTAAATTAGTTACAGATTGTAACACATTGTATCTATTTAATATAGGAATTATTACAGTAAGATACAAAATTTATACCATTATTATTATAAGATACATAAAAAATTCTATATCATTGTGCACTGTTCTTAGTCGCATTTCTTGTAAAAATGTGTAAGAGTAAAAAACTCTATCGTCGAGTAAACGCGTGACCAAGTACAAAATTTATAGTAATGTCGTCTCAAGGGAAAATAAACTCATGCTTGTATCTGGATTTTCCATTGATTTATGCTTTGTAAGGATGGTAGTTTGAAGGTTTTGTATATAAAACTACTACTTAATTCTCTACTTACTCAACTAGAATTTAAACAAACAAAGTAATGGATCAAACAACAAACAAGTGATGAATGGAATGGAGATATAATTCACTTGAGAAGAGAGCAAGACTAATCATAATCATGGTTAAGACTTGAGCTAGATATGCAAAACTCTTGATGGTGAATTTCATTAACAACAAGACTAAAAGCAATCACGATTTTACCCCTAATCCCTATGGCCAAGGCAATTAGGTTCTCGACTCTTTTACAAGTCTAAGTCTCATAGGATTGGTCTTAATCTCAATTCCCTTAAGGTACTATGATCATAAGTTTGTTCTTTTCACTCAATTTCTTAAGTGTTCCTCTATGAATGTTCTAAGCCTAAAGAGGGTATGGCTTACCTCCCCTTGTACTAACATGCATGCACATTTCAATATATGATTCAATTAAACATCCACTCACAACATTGGAATGGTCATCCTAACACTATGAATAGAGAATTTAATCACACAAATATTGAATTGAAACATGATTGATATATCATAAAAGGAAATCCACAATTTAATTCAAATCACTACTCAAGTTCTACACATCTAACTCTTCATCTGAACCTTTCATATGATTAGCCCTACTATAGGACTAGTTACTAAACATTGTGTTTATACCATTACAAATCAAGCTTTGCTCCATTTGAGCCAAAATAAGAAGAAAATCATCAAGTGAAAAGTAGATTAGCTTCCCTTTCATAGAGAAACCTTCCTTCTCTTCAATATGCTAACTCCTTCAATCCTTGATGCTTTCCTCTTCTCAAATGGTGGATGGGTGAATTGGATGATGGATTTATGGATTGATTGTGGAGATAAAATGGAATTTGGATAGATCTAATGGGTAGAGATGGATTATGTATCTAGTGTGTGAGAAAATGTGGTGTGGAGTATGTGTAACTGCTATGGAAATGATCTCCCCTTTTAAATTTTGCACAAGTCACCCTTTTATATCACTAATTGATCTTCTAGAAGCTTTCGGAACATTCTGAAAACTGCACAGATTTTTGCACCTACACGGCCTGTGTAGCAGCGCACGGCCCGTGTAGGGCACACCTACTTCGGCGTGTTGTGCGTACTTCCGGACACGGCTCAAGCTGCGCTACACGGCCTCAGTCATGGACGTGTAGTATTTTCTGACGACAATACATGACTTCTTCTTACAGGGCCGTGTGCCGCACACGGGGCGTGCAGCAACGTACGGCCCGTGCACCAGCACACGACCTTTCTCCTGGGCGAGCAGCGATTTTTGATGACAATACACGACCACTTGTTACAGGACTGTGTTCAGCACACGGCCCGTGCACAAGTATGTATTATTCCTCCATCTCCGTTTCGCTTCCGACTCTGTTTTTTATCCATTTCTTGACCTGTTTTACACATATTTAAACTCATTTACACAATTCTATCAATTCATACCACATTTCTCAAAACAACAATAACCTCACCAAAAATCACACAAATACGGGTAAAAATATCCAAAAATCCACAAAAATAAACTAAAATCTAGGTGAAAATGACAATGATCAACCCCCCAAACTTAAAGTATTGTTCGTCCTCGAACAATGAAAAATGATAAACAAGAGGAGTAATTTTCTCCTAGAAAAAAACCTAACGAACATAAACCACAATGCATCAAAAGAAATAAGGACTACAAAATTACATTAAGTATCCCTACATCATCTAACTTATAACATGAAAGATTAACAAGTTCAATCCTAAGAATGACAAAAGAGTAATCAAAACCCTTTCAATCCAAGCCTCTCATAGGATATCAAATTCACTCAACACTCTATAGAACAAGATTTTTAACATCACTCATCAATCGGTTAGAACCGACTCACCATAGGCTTGCTCATGGTCTATGTTCACAAGCCACCCTAGTTTCAATAAGTGATCAAAAAGGTCTTTATCTTAGGATACAATGTTTAGGCTCTTTGGTAGGGTAGGAAATTTGGATAATAGTGACTATACATGTGTAGATAATCGAAGAGATGATTTTTCTTTCCATAATTTTCACTTTCTCACTTCCTTCCTTTTTCAAATATTCATAAACACTAAACATCAACATATCTTGGATTCATTAAGCTTCTTTTAACTTGCATACTTTCTTTCTTTGTCTATTAAATTTCCTTGAGCATGTTTTATGATTTTGCTCCTTTTTCCTTTTTGTTAAAATTGCATAAGCTTTTAGCTCTAGCTCTTTCATCCTTTTCTCGATTCACCATTTCCTTCATCTTCTTGTACATTTCCACCATCAACCTTGTAGACCATCATCTCACAATCACCCACACATAGGTTATATATATATAAGGCTCAAGTGGGTTTTAAAGGTTTGTATTGTGCTCAAATTATAAAGAAAAAGACTCATAGGCTCAAAGTGACTTACTAGGGATCATGTTTTTGGTGAGGAATTTTATGGCTATGACTTCATTTAACAAGGATGGCCTAAGATCATTTCACAAATCTCAACCATTCGGGCTTCGTTCCTATAGTCCATGAGCAAGTTTTAGTTTGTCTAAGTACAACCGGTCCTCTCATCAAGAATTTACCATGGAGGCACGATTGAGGCCCAATTCTCACAAGCTTTTGCTTGAACCAAAAAAAACCTAATTACCCTTCATACTTCTCAAAATTGAACAAATTAAATTGTTCATGTCACATATTCAACAAGTAGAAACCATTAACATACTTGCAATCACTCATCACAAACAATGCATCATAACTCACATTCAGAAACACTTACACCTTCCCAAGAACAATACCACCAAACCATCCTTACAAGAATAAAAATTTACAAACAAAACACAATAATCAAAGACTCACCAAATAACATAACAAGCACATAACATGCATGAACAAAATCATCCATCTCAAAATATCAAACACATCAATTCACATCCATAACAATGAAGATCACATTCCCATCACATCCAAATAATGAAAATCAAACCAAAATACCAAAAATAACAAAAAGTAAATTGCATAAAACTAAAATAAAATCCCAAAGTAAAGGAAACCTCCCAAAAACAAACAAATTAAGTACAATCCAATCTACCAAATCAAATCAAATTCAAGAATCCTTCAAAAAGTCTAATCATAGCTAAGATGAATGAATGGAAGTGCCTAGCACTCAAAGTACTCCCTTCATGGCTCTGGAGGTGGAGCGGATGGATCACATCTTCCATCAGTTTTGCATCAAGATTAGCCAACTCCCCTGGATCGGTAATGACTATTAAATCCTCATTTGTTGTCTAACTCTCCTCTCAGCCATCTACAATACAACAATGCTCAAGTTATATTAAACTTCATCAATAAGAATATTAATGCATTAAGTTAAATTCCACTCTAGTCATTCAACTTAAGTGTGAAATATACTATGCATCAACATCACTTATTCACATCATTAAAACTTCAAACTTAATCACAGTATGCACTTCATCATCATTCATCTCAACTAATCATGATTCCTATCTCAATTCCTATCATACTTGCACACATAAGTTCTAACACATATCAACACTAAGCACTATGAACCTATGATCTCAAATTTAACCAAAATCTTCACTTAGGCATTTTATCGAACACTTGACATGCACAACGTTTTAAAATAATTTCAAAATACAATTCACATAGCCTCATGCCCAAATCCTCAACATCTAAGTCAATTATTCACAATTTAAACATTACACAAGTATGATCACTCAATTTGCACAACATATACAATCAATTTCATCATTCGCACAAAATCCTCTAATTCACTTCTCATGAACACTAATTCAAATCTCAATTAACAAATCACATTGACACATGTATGTACAATACTCACAAATTCGTTCAAAACACATAATATCACAAAGCCCATGCATCAATGTATCCAATTTCTATCAAAATTCACAAGTTAGGGTTCAAAGAAGTCATACCTTTCAAACTTGGTTATGGAGAAGTGTTCTTTGTGTGCACAATCTCTCAATACTAACCTTGTTGGTCGATTAATGCACTAGGGAGAGGAATTTGGAGTTAAAAGAGTGTGTACGTAAGGGTTTGTGTGTGTAGAAGTGAGTACGGATCAGCCCTTTTAAAAACTGGAATTAAACCCTGCACGGCCCATGTAGCGATGCACGACCTCAAGTGTGGCCATGTAGCATTTTCTGATGTCAATACACGGCCTCTTGTTACAGAGCCGTGCTCCGCACACGGCCCGTGTACCTGCTTTTCTGCACGGATCGAGCTCAGAGCTCGGCCAAGACCCTGGGCGAGTATGGTGTTCTGATGTCAATACACAACCTGTTGTTACAGGGCCGTGCTCTGCACACGGCCCGTGTATCATTTTTACCCTGTTTTCCACTTTTACACTACACCTCATCTTTGCCATGTTTTTACACTTCTCATACACCCTATTCATGCTCAAAAATATTTCAAAACATCATTCACACCACAAATATGATCAAATAATGGATTGTTATGTACTTAAACACCACCAAACATGCCAAAAATATCCTAACTCATGAGAAAAATTTACAAATTGACCCATTTTTACCACAAGACAATATAGCAACACACATGATTCATCATACACCAAAACATACACAAGATATAAGTCACACAACGCACTCTCCCCCCAAACTTAAATCGGAACAAGTTGCGAATTAAGTTTGCAAAAAGTGGTGAGACGTACCCTTGTCGTTTCCACAATGCTCTTCATGAACTTACCTCTTGATGCTTCATGTGCATCTTATATAATCTACATATGATCAAGTATGTCCACCACGCAACCTCCCCCCAAACTTAAATTAACACAAGTGTTAAAATTTAAGTTTGTAAAGAGTGGTGTGGCATACATCATCATTTCACCTTTAGCATCCTTGTCTTCCATCATATGCATTTTTCTCACGAGCTTAACCACCTACATAAAAATCTACAAGAAAACTATCAAACAAAAAAAAATCTACACTACTCCACAATCAAAGAAGTTCAAGAAGAGAGAGTATCCACATACACTATCTCCTTTTGAGAAGGAGATAGGTAATGCTTCACTCGATGACTATTTACCACAAACTCATTATTCGGACCCTTAAGCTTCAATGTATGTGATGCGCATTTTCTTTGCACACAAAATTAATCCCCAAGTATTAAGGATATCAATTGCAGCTTAAGCAAGCAACCAAGTGAATATCGAACTCAAAGGACGGCGTATTATCAATTTAATTATAATCTAAATTAATTAAGACAAGATGAAAATTAAGTTTGAGGTATGGAATTATTAACTATTAAGCAAATTAATTAAATAACAATTAAAATGAAATATCACTCGAAGAATACGAAAGTGTATCAAGTAGGAGAATAGGTAGCTCTAGCATAATCCAGTTTCACTCATTAATTTCCCTTCCGTGTGTTGATGTCCGAATCTGCCTTGTGGAATATGGACGCATCACTAAACCATGTGTATCTACTCTATAGACACAAGTAAACATGCGTGTAACACGTGTGAATAATCTCAGAGCAAGAGATATAATTCCACCACCTTTTTAGGTACAATCAGTATCAATTATTTCCATGGCCAATTGGTACTCTAACCCGATATGATCTCCCTTTATAGGTACTATAAAATTAACATCTTTATCCTACTTACTAACCTGAATTCAATTCAATTAATAAGTATTCATATATGATAGTTCTAATAAAGCTTCCGAGTCCCCTCACTTAGAATCATAACATGGGATCCTGCTCAGCAGTGAACGCACTCAATCAATAACCAAGATATGTATTCAGACTCTACATAACAGTTAATGATGCACAAAACGACTGTGAGTATGAATTAAAAAGGTACAATTATATATAAAATAAATTCACAAGTAGTGTTGTACGAAGTTTACACACGAAGGTTCAATTAATTAGATAAAACCTTCACAACCCTAGTTCTACCAAAAAGGCTCTAGCCGATGATGTTACGAAGAACAATCATGGGGTTGGATAGATCTTACCCATATGTCTGGAAAATACAAGATAAATTAGGAAAAGAAGGAAACCCTAGATGTGGGAGTCATCGCGTCCTTCTCCGTCTTGAATCCTCCTCTTGGTTCTCCTCTTGATTCCACAGACGAATCTTCAAAGTGATGGATGGATGGAGGAAAGAAAGTGGATAATGGTTGGGAGGTGATCCCCCCTTGTGGGGTGTGGTATGGTTGTGGCCTCTCTTCTGGCTCTCTTGTTGTTTTTCTCCTCTAATGGTGTGATCTACACCCCCTTTGATACTTGTAAACTGTCCTTATAGGTATTGGAATGGGCTTTTTGAGTGATCACATGCATTGAGGGTATAAAAATACGGATATGATAAGTTTCCGCACGTCAATTCGACCATGAAGCTAGGTCGAATTCACCTTCCCTAGTCGAATTGTAGGTCGAATCACCCTACTGGAAGCTTAAGACACCGGATTCGAGCTTCAGGTACTGGATTCGACCAGCACAGCAGGTCGAATTGAGGTGTCGTGGTCGAATTGCTTCTTTTGCCATCCAATTCGACCAGGATTCGACCACATGGTCAGGTCGAATTCAAATGTTGTGGTCGAATTGTCTTGCACAGTCTCACCGTTTCGCGTATAACTTCCACATCCGAGCTCTAATTTCAGTGATTCTTGTGCTCACGCGATCCTCTCTTCCTTGGATTTCTATCCATATAAAGAACATAAGAAAACTTCAAGATTTGAATGTGCAATAAGGCACGGAAAGTAGCATATCAATTCTGTTCGGCACAGCTCGCATGACATCACCATTTCGATCATAACTTCCTCATTTGGAATCTGATTGAGGTGTTCTTTACGCCAAACGTCCCTCTCTTCTATGGCTTTCCGACCATGTATCACACTTCCAATTTAGATCTCCACACAAACACAGAAAAATTACATGAGTTGGACGTGCGTTTTCAGCATTCTTGCACAAATTGCACCTTTTCTCCAACTTTGCACTTTTCATCCTTTTTTCACCTAAAATACATTAAAACACCTCAAGTGTAACTTTTTCTCACATACAATGAATATAAGACACTTGTGCTAATATATAACAAGAATTTCCATCAAAAGGTGTTAAATTGGACACTCAAACACGCTAATTTCCACTCTCATCAGTATGTCCACTCAACACTTCAAGCACTTCATATGGCCCCATCCATTTAGACTTAAACTTTTCGGAAAACAACTTAAGCCTCGAATTGAATACAAAAACTTTGTCCCCCGGAGCAAACATCTTCTCCTTTACCTTAGCATCATGCCATTTCTTCATATTTTCCTTGTAGATGATTGGGTTATCAAATGCTCTTCCTCTAAACTCCTCCAACTCAACTAACTTCAACAACCTTTCTTGACCACTCTCCCTTACATCCATATTGAGGTGTTTGATAGCCCACAATGCACGGTTTTCCAACTCTACGAGGAGATGACAAGCTTTACCATAGACCAATTGATACGGTGACACACCAAGAATGGTTTTAAAAGCCATCCGATAAGCCCATAAGACATCATCAAGCTTATCCGACCAATCCTTTCTCCCTCCATTGATTGTCTTCTCCAAAACTAGCTTGACTTGGCGGTTTGAGACCTCTGCCAAACCATTTGCTTGAGGGTGGTAAGGTATAGCCACTCGATGCTTCACTCCATATCTCTTCAACAAACTCTCTATAAACTTGTTTACAAAGTGTGATCCTACATCACTCACTAAAGCCCGTGGAACTCCAAACCTAGCAAAAATATTCTTTTTCAAGAACCATTGCACAATCAAAGTATCATTTGTCTTAGTGAGGATTGCCTCCACCCACTTCGACACATAATCCATGGCTAACAAGATGTACACATAGCCCTTAGACGAGAGAAATGGTCCCATAAAATCAATGCCCCATACATCAAATATTTTCACTTCAATCCTCACGCTCATGGGCATCTCATCTCGCTTACTTATTCCCCCTATTCTTTGGCATTTATCACACTTAGCCACAAATTTCTTTGCATCCTTAAACAATGTTGGCCAATAAAAACCCAATTATAAGATCTTAGCCCCCGTCTTTTGATGAGTGAAGTGACCTCCACACAAAGACGAATGAATCCCCATCACTTCTTCCTCGGCCACACATCTCCTTATTACTCCATCATTACAAATTTTGAACAAATATGGTTCATCCCACAAGTACTTCTTCACTTCAAATTGAAACCTCTTTTCCTTGTACTCATTAAGTAATGTGGGCTTGATTCCACACACAATGAAATTGACATAGTCGGCATACCAAGGTGGCACATTCACCATTAGAGTACACACTTGCTCAACTTCTAATAGCAAAATATCCTCATCCGGGAACTCATCTCCAATCGGCTTCATGTCTTCATTTTTACCTCCATTTTCCAACCTAGATAAATGATCTGCGATCACATTCTCCACGCCTTTCTTATCTTTGATAATCACATCAAATTCCTGCAAAATCAACACCCAACGGATTAAACGAGGTTTAGCATCTTTCTTACTCATTAGGTATTTTATAGCCGCATGATCCGCGTAGACAATCATTTATGTTCCAACTAAGTATGGTCGAAACTTCTCTAAAGCATACACTATGGATAAAAATTCCTTCTCCGTTGTAGTGTAATTGACTTGACATGAATTCAATGTCTTCGAGGCATAGTAGATTGCTCTAAACTTCTTCTCCCTTGTTTGGCCCAACACCACTCCGATGGATTGATCGCTAGCATCATAATGTAGTTCAAATTGCAAACTCTAATTCGGAGTAACGAGTATTGGCGATGAAGTGAGAGCATTCTTAAGCACCTGAAAGATACACAACATTCATCATTGAAGTGAAATGGACAATCTTTTTCAAGCAATTTACAAAGAGGTTTAGCAATTTTGGAAAAATCCTTAATGAAGCGTTTATAGAAGCTCGTATGACCTAAGAATGATCTCACCCCTTCTCACTAGTAGGAGGGGGAAGACGTTCTATGGCTATCACTTTAGCTCTATCCACTTTTAACCCATTCTTTGAAATATGATGCCCCAATACTATCCCATCAGTCACCATAAAATGGTACTTTTCCCAATTTAGCACAAGATTCGATTCTTCAAACCTCCTCTGCAACACAATAGTGAGGTTAGTCAAGCAAATATCATAAGAGGAACCATACACGGAAAAGTCATCCATAAACACCTCTATAATATTTTCAATTAAGCCATTGAAGATAGCCATCATACAAAGCTGAAAAGTGGCAGGGGCATTGCATAGACCAAACGTCATCATTCTCAATGCGAACGTACCATAGGGACATGTAAAAGTTGTCTTCTCTTTGTCTTCTGGTGCAATCAATATTTGATTGTACCTGGAATAACCATCAAGAAAACAGTAGTACTCATGCCTCGCAAGACGATCCAATATTTGGTCTATGAATGGCAATGGGAAATGATCTTTACGAGTATTTTCATTCAATATACGATAATCAACACACACTCTCCAACCCGTGATAGTTCTAGTGGCAATTATTTCATTTGTATCAGATCTAACAATTGTCATACCACCCTTTTTTGCCATTACATTTAAGGGACTTACATATTGACTATCACTTATTGGAAAGATTATTCCCGCATCAAGCCATTTTAACACCTCCTTTCTTACCACTTCTTACATTATAGGATTTAATCTATGTTGGTTTTGCACACAAGACTTCTCATCATCAATCAAATGAATCTTATGCATGCACATAGATGGACTAATACCTTTCAAGTCTTTTATGCTCCAACCAATAGAGGATTTATGCTCTCTTAAAACTCTTAACAATTTTTCTAATTCTAAATCATTAAGGGAAAAGGATACGATTACCGGATACATTTCATCCTCTTCTAAATAAGCATACTTTAAATGCTCCGAAAATGGTTTCAACTCTATCTTCTTCTTCTCTTGCACCTCCTCTTTTGGTTCTTCATCAAGTTTCTCCACCTTTGCTTCTTTTGCTTCTTCATTCTTGAATTCCTTACAAGCATTTAACCATGAAATTCATCAATCATTTCATCATTTTCTAAACAAAAAGAAGACTTAGATTTAATAGATTCAATAGAGTAAGAATGGCTTATGATAACTTCCAACGAATCCTTGGAGTGAAGGTGATACATATGCTCTTTAACAATGTTGTCCACAACCTCCAATCTTCTACATTCCTCTTTGTTCTTAGGATACCTCATAGCCTCTTTCAATGAAAATATCACCTCTTCTTCATTCACTCTCAAAGTGAGCTCCCCTTTCTCCACGTCTATCAATGCCTTTCCCGTGGCACGAAATGGACGACCAAGTATTAATGGAACATTCGAATCCTCATCCATGTCTAATACCACAAAATCAACGGGAAATATAAACTTGCCAATTTTGATCAAAACATCTTCCACAATTTCCTTCGGATATGTCAACGACCGGTCGGCTAATTGAAGTGTAACCGATGTCGGTTTGACCTCACCAATGCCCAACTTCTTGAAAATTGACAAGGCCATCAAGTTAATACTAGTCCCCAAATCACATAAGGCTTTGAAGTTTTCATGCTCTCCCATCTCACATGGAATCATAAAACTCCCGATTCTTTCAATTTAGTGGGAAGTTTCTTTTGCAAGATAACATTACACTCCTCCGTTAAATTCACCGTTTCAAACTCTCCCAAGTTTCTTTTCTTAGACAAGATATCTTTCAAAAACTTGGAGTAGTTGGGCATTCGAAGTAAAGCCTCCGCAAAAGGAATGTTAACATGAATCTTCTTCAACAATTCCACAAACTTGGCAAATTTCTCCTCTTATCCCTTTTTCAAGCATCTTTGTGGAAACGGAATTGCAATGGGCAACTTCGGAATACCCCATTCATCCCTTTCAAATTTCTCTTCTCTCTATTTATGTTTTGCTTCTCTACATCTTTCCCACTTCGTTGGAGACTTCACCTTTTCTTCTTCAAGTATAGAGGTACTTTCATCTTTTTCATCAATTTCAACTTCTTTCTCTTTCCCTTCTTCATCCACTCTTTCCATAGGCTCAACTTCACATTCTACCTCCTCTACTTCCGTTGGCATAGAAGGCCCTTTGTATTTTGTTCCACTACGAAGTTCAATAGCCTTACATTGCTCTTTTGGATTAGTAATGGTTGTAGATGGAAATTTTCCTTGACGATGAACATCACCCCTTTCACTTGCCATTTGACTCATTTGTGTCTCCAAGGCTTTGAATTTATTATCAATAACTTCATCTTGTTGCTTCCTAAAATCAAACCTTTTGTCATTCACCTCTTTCTCTTGCCTCATAAAATCAAACATTTTGGCTATTTGATCTTCCATTGTAGGCTTCCCTTCACCATTTGGAGCTTTCTCCCCCGGATTGATTCCCGGTGGAAGAGTAAGGGCATTCCCTTGATTCCCATATGACAAATCTCATACCTACGAGGTTGGTTAAAATTTCCTTGAAAGTTACCTTGCCCCCATTCTCCTTGCCTTTGTGGATATCCTCCTCCATGATTCCCAAAGTTACCACCATAATTTCCTTGGAAGTTCCTTCCTTGCATGAAGGCAACTTCCTCAAGCGTCATCTCTGGTGGATACCATGTATCTTGAATTCCAAAATTAGAGGACATACCTTGTTGAGGCATGGATGTAGGCATTTGACAACTTTGAGAAGATTGACCCATATTAGGCATAGTCATGCCTTGTTGAAGTTTAGGAAACACTTGTTGATTCATCAAAGGCAATGACATACCTTGTTGAGGACTTGGAAGCACTTGTTGATTCACCACTGGTGTAGAATTTGGAGACACTTGCATGTTAGCATCCATCCTCTTTAATGTCTATGTGATCGCCTTATCGGTCATATCTTCCTTAGGCACTTCCACCTTTTCACTTGTTGCAAGCACACTTCTTCCATCTTAGCAATTCTCTCCTTTTCATGCATCCCCGATGCACGATCCATAGACCATTGACCCGTATTCAAAGCTACTTCCTCACATATAGCAATTGCTCTTTCCGGAGTTTGCCCCCAAATCGAACCTCCCGTCGAAGCATCAATAAGCATCCTCTCACTTCCATGTAATCCGGCATAGAAAAATTATATTTGTTGCTCTTCGGGGAATCCGTGTTGTGAACACTTCCTTAGCATTTCTTTGAATCGGTCCCATGCTTAACTAAAGGTCTCAAGTGGCAATTGCTTGAATTGAAAGATTTGCATCATCTTTGAAGGCGGAAAATACTTGCTCAAGAACCTTTGTACCAACTCTCTCCATGTGGTGTAGTATCCCAGTGGTATAGTATGATACCAAGCCTTAACTTTATCTCTTAATGAAAACGAGAAAAGCTTCATTTTAACAACATCCTCACTTACCCCATTTATATTTATCGTGTTGGCTAACTCCGTAAATTGGGCTAAGTGAGCATTTGGATCCTCCATAGCACCACCACCAAATTGATTTGCTTGCACCATGTTGATCAATCCCATATTTATCTCAAAATTATTCACATTCAATGGCGGGCCCATTCCATAATTCCCATATTGTGGTTGGAAATGATCACGGACATTCATTCCCGCTCCATTGTTTCCATTTCCATGAGGTTGATTTTGCACCACCGGAGGATTATTCCTTGCTTCTTGTTGTGCCATCAAGTTTTGAATAATAGCTTGCATTTGTTGGTTTTGCAAGTGCATTTGTTGAGCATAAGCTAGTGGCACAAACTCCGGATTATTATAACCTCCTCTAACATTATCAACTCCATGAAAATTCCTCATATTGCCTTCTTCATCAACCATGTTTGCATTATCCCTTACTTCTTCCATACTCTCTTCCATAGTCTCTAACACTCCTCTTCTTTGTCTTCTTAAGGTAGCTTCGAATTCCAAGTTCAAAGGTTCGATAGATTGAGACCTTGAACGAGTTTGCATGTACCTACAAGAATTGTCAAATTAGCTTTCCAAGTAACCAAGACAAGTAAACAAGTACCAAATAAACGAAATATCCTTATCAAAACTAATCAACTTCAAACTCGTTACAACCAAAAGTTTAACATTTCCCCGGCAAGCGGCGCCATGTTCTTAGTCGCATTTCTTGTAAAAAATTGTAAGAGTAAGAGACTCTATCGTCGAGTAAATGTGTGACCAAGTGCAAAATTTATAGTAATGTCGTCCCAAGGGAAAGTAAAGTCATGCTTGTATCCGGATTTTCCATTGATTTATGCTTTGTAAGGATGATAGTTTGAAGGTTTTGTATATAAAACTACTACTTAATTCTCTACTTACTCAACTAGAATTTAAACTAACAAAGTAATGGATCAAACAACAAACAAGTGATGAATGGAATAGAGAGAGAATTCACTTGAGAAGAGAGCAAGACTAATCATAATCATGGTTAAGACTTGAGCTAGATATGCAAAACTCTTGATGGTGAATTTCATTAACTTGTGGACTAAAAGTAATCACGATTTTACCCCTAATCCCTATGGCCAAGGCAGTTAGGTTCTCGACTCTTTTACAAGTCTATGTCTCCAAGGATTGGTTTTAATCTCAATTCCCTTAAGGTACTATGATCATAAGTTGGTTCTTTTAACTCAATTTTTTAAGTGTCCCTCTATGAATGTTCTAAGTCTAAAGAGAGTATGGCTTACCTCCCCTTATACTAACATGCATGCACATTTCAATATATGATTCAAATAAATATCCACTCACAACATTGGAATGGTCATCCTAACACTATGAATAGAGAATTTAATCACACAAATATTGAATTGAAACATGATTGATATATCATAAAAGGAAATCCACAATTTAATTCAAATCACTACTCAAGTTCTACACATCTAACTCTTCATCTTAACCTTTCATATGATTAGCCCTACTATATGACTAGCCACAAAATATTGTGTTTATACCATTACAAATCAAGCTTTGCTCCGTTTTAGCCAAAATAAGAAGAAAATCAACAAGTGAAAAGTAGATTAGCTTCCCTTTCATGGAGAAACCTTCCTTCTCTTCAATATGAATAACTCCTTCAATCCTTGATGCTTTCCTCTTCTCAAATGGTGGATGGGTGGATTGGATGATGGATTTATGGATTGATTGTGGAGATCAAATGGAAATTGGATGGATCTAATGGGTAGAGATGGATTATGAATCTAGTGTGTGAGAAAATGTGGTGTGGAGTGTGTGTAACTGCTATGGAAATGATCTCCCCATTTAAATTTCGCACAAGTCACCCTTTTATATCACTAATGGATCTTCTAGAAGCTTCTGGAACATTCTGAAAACTGCATAGATTTTTGCATCTACACGGCCCGTGTAGGGCACACCTACTCGGCGTGGTGCATTCTTCTGGACACTGCTCGAGCTGCGCTACACGGCCTCAGTCATGGGCTTGTAGCATTTTCTGCCGACAATACAAGACTTCTTCTTACAGGGCCGTACTCCGCACACGGGGCATGTAGCAATGCACGGCCCGTGTACCAGCACACGGCCTTTCTCCTGGGCGAGCAACGATTTATGTTAACAATACACGGCCCATGCACAAGTATGTATTATTCCTCCATCTCTGCGTCGCTCCCGACTCCGTTTTTATCCATTTCTTGACCTGTTTTACACATATTTAAGCTCATTTACACAATTCTATCAATTCATACCACATTTCTCAAAACAACAATAACTCCACCAAAAATCACACAAATACGGATAAAAACATCCGAAAATCCACAAACAAGTAAACTAAAATCTAGGTGAAAATGACAACGATCATGCACTACAAAATAATGCACTGAAATCTCATATCTACCCTTATTAAATATACAGAATTCCAACTTTCCCGTTCAATTTCCAACCATATTATTCTTAATTCTCTTCACAGAGTACTGTCATTGAAATCAACCGCTCGTTGCCGGAGATTTTCTACCAAGCCGAAAATCCAATCTAACTGCCTGCCGATACTGCTTCCGGGCGTATTCATCTCACTATTCATGGATTTGCCTGTCGCCTCCGTGCTCAGAAACCTCAATCGACCTTTGCTGCCATGACGTTGTGATCACAATCTGCTACCACCGCCGCCGGCCGGCAAACTTCAATTAGAAGAGGAATAAACCATATCCAGTCTCTCTACACTGATATGGATCACCTCTGGCATTCCATTACCTTAACGCGATCTATCGAAAAAGGTTTTCAATCGTAGTTGTCTATTATTCAACGAGAAGAGGTTCTTTGCTGCCTCTTCTGCTTTTCGATGAAGGTGAATGTGAATTACGCTCTCCGAAAATTTCATTTATGCATATGTACTTCTATATTTTCTTTAGTTATTAAAAGATTTGCCTTGAAAACATTAGACTTGCAAAATAAGTAACAAATTCAGACTATATATATGTATCCCACGGATGGAGTACCCTTTGTACCCCTTGGAGGGTTTGTTGGGAAGTTTAACAATCATAGGGATCTTGTTCTATTCCCACCCGGATTCGGGTTCAATATCTTCCCTAACTTTGATAATCAAGAACATCTTCTGTAAGATTATTATGGCCTAGTGCCATTAATTAATAATTAAATATATAAGATATTTATTATTATAAAATATTTTAAATAAAGATATGGTTTAAATAAATAAAATGTATGAGATAAATAAGGTCATATATATTTATGGATATCAATCATATTGCTAGAATGTGATTTGATAAATATTTATTATCCATATCTGGTCATCTCTCCGCCTATAAAAGAGACACAATTTTATGAATTTATCTATCACTTAACGTTTTACGTACTTTTCCATAAGGAAAAGGGTGAGGAGAGAGAAACTAGTTCCCGAAAGGAACATATCAAGCAGCGTCTCAAGGTCGTATTAAGGTAAGTCTTCTCTTCATCATATAAGATGTGAAAATCGTGAAGATCTAACTCTAAGATCCATGTCAATTAATGAATTAATTGTTTACGAATTTATGTTTACATGTGGTATATGAGCATAGTTTTGTATCTAATTATTTTTCATCTATTAATGATTTACTAAAATTTAATTGTGATTTTCGTCCAAAATCAGTTACTTAATATATTATTTCCGCTATTGTTTGTATAATTGTGCAAAATAAAGAAAATCATGAGTTAAGTTCAATTAATTTTCGTAATGGCTTTTTTTTTTGAAGTGACGTCTTTTTGGGATACATAATTTCACTAGTTAATGTTTATGATTAAAGTCAATTATAATAAGCTATATGTGAAAAGTAATGTAATTATTAGACTGTTTAATTTCGTGGCCATATCATAAGTGATAAACAACACATGGATTTGATACTTAGTGGATAAACATGATTATGAATTGAAAGGATTTATTTAATTATTAATTCTGCATAATGAAATAATCCAGTAATCATATTTTATGCTTTATATATGTTAATAAATACTTGTTTTGCATAATGATTATAATTTCATTATGAAAAGTATATCAATGATGTTATAATTTAAATTCATAAATACTTATTGGGGATGGACAAAATTTATATATGATCATGGATAATTATATATATTCATATTAATGATGATATATTAGTTTCACTTGCTTGGATTTAGTAGTATCTTTTTTATGATCATTATGTATTTTCAATTGATCCCTTCATGTATATCAAGCACGTTGGAACTATTTACGAATAATGAATTATGAAAAGAAAGAAAATGATCTATTCTATAAGCTTATGGTTATGCCGTAGTCATGAACAATTTCAAGTCTTAATTAATTGATAATTAAAGCTGCATAAATAATTGTGATTGAGATTTTAAGTTTACTTTGATCATACTAATGTGACTAGAATTTATAGACGTGCTTCACACGTCACAAGCACGTAATACTTTATAATTGATTTTTTAGTTCGCCATTTGTTAAAATTTACCATGTGTAAGAATCATTATCATCAGATGTGAATCAGAGAAAAAATAATTAAAAAATAAAATAGACACATTAATCAAAATACAGATACACAAGAATGTAACAATAGATACAATAGTAAAAGATTAAATAAAAAAACCTGCAAGTATCCCAGTGAGCAGTCAACATTCCTGCAATTGCAACTTTTGCATATAAAAACATTTTTATATAAATTAGAAAGCAGGTGATCATCTTTTACTTTTTAGTTTCAAAACCAGCTACAGTTTGATTCTAAGTCCTTGATTCCGAAGAAAGAAGAAAAAATCATACTTATGATGGTGTATAATATATAGATGGGCGCTAATCACAATCAGAATAGTTGATTATTGATACCTTTAGCAACAACCTTGATCTCATATCTCCTTGATGAGCTGCCGACATATAAGACACTTGTTTGATTGGAGCCTCAGTTCCTTGGCTTAGTCGTTGCAGAGATAATGTAGGATAAATTGCACGCAACCAAGGTTTCTAATAACTTGGCATGTTTATCTCAACTCCAAAATCATTTTGGCTCACAAACTTCTGAAGGGAGTTGACGCACATTTAAAAGCTTAATCTTATAAATGAGATGATCATTTAATATACGACTTCAATGCCATTTGTATCATGTGATTACAAAGGGCTTATATTTGGTTTCTATGAAGAGAACTTGGAACAAAAATTCCTACAAACGTAGGAGCAGTTCTCAAAGCAGGTTCATTAACAATATACTAAGTAAAATTTGGTCAATTAAACATGTTGAAGGACATACAAGTGACCTTGAATTATGTTAGTACATTAATTAAATGTTAAATGCGTTGGCGTTCGATCATTTGTTAACGTGAACTGTTTGGGTTCCATAAGATTGTTCTTAGTCCCATTTTTAGTAAAATGAATTAGAGTAAGAGACTCTATCGTTGTTGTACACATGTGGTCAAGTAACAAAATTTATATTTATGTCGTCCCAAGAGAAAGTAAACTCATAGTTGTATCTGGATTTGTCATCAATATGCTTTGTAAGAGTGATAAGGTTGTAGGTTTGGTTTTCTACTAATGATTACTCTAATCAATTAACTAAAGAAATCAATTAACAACTAGTAGTATCAAATATCAATCACATAATAAAGTGAATGAAATGGATAAAATGTATTTAAGAAGAGAGCAAGGCTAATCATACTCGTGATTAAGAAACTAGCTAGATATGCATGACTTTTAACATTGAACTTCATTAATCATGGACTAAAAACAATCACGTTTTTACCCCTAATCCCTATGGCTAGGGCAATTAGGTTCTCGATTCTTTGACAAGTCTAAATCTCCTAAAATTGTTCTTACTATTAATTCCCTTAAGGTACTATGATCATAATTTTAGTTCTTTTCACTCAATTTCTTAAGTGTCCCCTTATGAATGTTCTAAGTACAAGAAGGGTATGCCTTATCTCCCCTCACACTAACATACATGCTCATCTTAATAAATGATTCAACTAAACCACTAATCATAATATTTGAATTGTCATCCTAACACTATGACTAGAGAATTTAATCACACAATTATTGAAATGAAACATGAATAATTAATCATAAAAGGAAGTCCAAAATTAACTCAATTCAACATCTAAAATCCTACATATCTAGCATTCTTCTCAACCATCATGTTCAAATCAATACATCCAATGGCTTGCTCCATTTGAGCAAAAATATGAAGAAAAATAACAATTGAAAAGTAGATCGGCTTCCTTTTTGTGAAGATGAGCTTCCTTCCTTTCAACATGCTCAATTCTTCAATCTATGATGATCTTCTCTTCTAAAATTGATGGAATGATAGAGTGATGGATGAATTTTGGGAGAACCAATGAATTGAATGGATGAAAAGTGTGGAAATGGATGATTTAGAATGGGCGTGTCACGCCCCGACCCCAGACAGAATGCGACAACCGCCACGTTAACCATAAATTTCGCAGAATGGGTGCACTCCACTCCACAAAGTTTATAGAAAACGTAAGGCTTGCTATCAAGTACCTGTAGAGCTGAACAACTGATAACAACGGGTACAACCCGAAGACATCATCTCAAAAAGTATCAACAAGGATTTACAAAGGTACAAAATACAACGGTGTAACTTAGTTTAAAGAAAATATACATGAACGATATAACATCGCGAAGGTACAAAAAGAACATCAAGGGGGTCACCAAATATAAAATATACAATCTCGCCAATGAATCCGTCAATTTACATAAAAGAGAAAGTACCCAAAACACGGATTGGATGACGAGCAAACGATAGGAAAACCTCCAACCAAAACGATATCAACAACCTGAAAAGGAAAGAATGATGGGGGTGAGCAAAACCACTAGCTCAGTGAGGTGATAAGCCGGTCACCCCGACCCTTATACGAAGCATGTATTCCACTCGCGGTTCATAACATAAAATCCCACATTTCGTCCCACAATAACTATTTCTCACTCAGTATACATATTAATGAAAATAGAAACCTTAGTGCACATTTACGAATAACACAATTAGTTCAAACAACATGTTATCACATAAAAGACGCGTGGGTAGTCAATATCCTCCTCGAACTGAGGTCTCCGTCGAGAGACAGTCCAAGCCCGTCACCGTTACTCTAGATAAAATGCACATTAATATTCTTTCTCAATACGCCAAGTGCTAAAGTTCACAATTCAATATCGACGTGAATACTTGAAATGATCAAACATATAAACATATATGACATGCATGTCCCACACCGGTGACGTTGACTGAGCCTATAATAGACTGATCCATCTAACGATCACCCTCCAGAGTATCAGTATTTGGCAAATGGACAGGTGCCCCGTTAGATCTAACTCACCCAGGTTTGCCAATCACGGGAAACTTGGTTGTCACTCTAACTCACCCGAACCGCGACAATTCGGGCTATTTAATCAATGTCACTCCAACTCACCCGAACCGTGACCAATTCGGGCTACTTAACCTTGGTACCAGGCATACATATGCATGTGCATCATAAGATGAATAACGACTCAAGTTAGAGTCTTAATTGGCACACAAGAATAACCAGAAATCAATAGTACTCATAAAATGGCTAACATGACTCTAACCAGAGCAATCGAGCCAATCAGGCTCTTTACCACATAACATAATACCAAATAATTTTCTTATCAATTAACTAAAACTAAAATAAATGCACATTTATCGAGGGTCCACACTTCCCACAAGAGAAGGCGTTCCCGAATTATCAACTCACAAGTAAGTGATTAACTCTCTCCGGAATCTGAAGTCGGTCCCTTGCCCTTCGTCGATGGTTCTTTACCTAGAAAGGAGATGAGCAATTAATGACAAATTAAATATAACTAACTATTAGCGGTAACATCCCTTTCATTGCTAAAAACAAATCCTAATTGAGTTCGAACGAGTCGATATTAAATAAAAATGGTATGTAACTCCTTAACATCAGTTCCCAATCTCACATAACCCGTTTCAATACATTAACTAAACAAAACGATAGAAAATAAGTTTGAATTCGACATAAAATTTCTGAAATTTTCCAGCTAGCGGCAGTTTACGAGAAAAATCATAACTAATTGTAGAATAATCGGATTGAGGCGTTTCAAGTGGCTACGGAAAGCTAACGAGTTCAGCTACGTACAGAAATTAAGTTTGCAAAGTTTCGATGGCAATAGCTATGTCAAAATCAGTTCGAACAGTCTGCAAATTACCCACATACCAAAAAGAAAAACCCCACAAAATTACAAAATCATGGAAGAAGGAAGCTTAATTCACACACCACTTACCTCAAAACAACTTAGAAACCACCTAGGATGAGGGTTGTAAGGGAGAATTTGATCAACAAGGGTTTCTCCTCTTCACTCTTTTCTTTCCCCTCTTTTGCTTTTCTTCTCCCGTTCTTCTCTCTCTTTTTTTTTTTTTTAACTTTAGCCTTACTAATTATATATCAGGCCATTTAAGTGGGCTGAAACTTTGGGCCACAAAATAAATAAATAAATAAGTTTGGGCTTTCTAAAAAAATATAGTTGGGCTTAATTGGGCTAGCCTTTTGGGCTATAAAAATAAATAAATAGGTTTTGGGCTTTCTAAAAAAAATCTAGTTGGACTTAATTGGGCTGGCCTTTTGGGCTATAAAAATAAATAAATAGGTTTTGGGCTTTCTAAAAAAAATCTAGTTGAACTAAGATATTGCGTGTGAAAATGTGGTGAGATAGTGTATGTTTTGATCTTCAATAACTGCTCCTAAATGTGGCTCTCTCTAATTTTCGCACAAAATTGGATTTTTATACCCCTTGGAATCTTCTAGATCATGTCCCACTTAAAACTGGATTTTGTACCTACACGAGTTGTGTAAGAGCACACGGCTCGTGTAGTGCACACACAGTTTCGCGTGTTACCAGACACGGCACGTGCGCTGCACACAGCTTCCTCCTGGGCGTGTAGCATTTTCTGATGTCGGCACATGGCCATCTCTAACAGGTCCGTGTTCCGCACTCGGGGCGTGTCCGAGCATACCCTGTTCTTCTTTCTCCGTTTTAGGTCCCGACTCTATTTTTCTCCATTTTTAACCTGTTTTTACATACATTCAATCTCATTTACACACTTTTATCAATCCATGCCACACTTCTCCTAGTTAACATAAAACTCCACCAAAAGTTACACAAATACGGATAAAAACATTTGGAAATCCACAAATAAAGACATTAAAATCTAGGTGAAAATGACAACGATCAACCCCCCAAACTTAAAGTGTTGTTCATCCTCGAACAACGAAAAATAATAAACAAGAGGAGTAATTTCACCTAAAAAAACACCTAACAAACATAAATCACAACACATCACAAGTAATAAGGACTACAAAATCACATTAAGTATTCCTACAATATCAAACTCATAACATAAAAGATTAACAAGTTCAATCTCAAGAAAACAAAAGAGTAATCAAGTTCCTTCCGATCCAAGCCTCTCATAGGATATCAAATTCACTCAACACTCTATGAATTATGGTTTAAACAACACTCATAAGCCAGTTAGAATAGACTAACCATAGGCTTGCTCATGGACTATATTCACAAGCCACCCTAGTTTCAAAATGTGATCAAATAGGTCTTTTATCTTTGGATGTAATGATAGGCTCTTTGGTAATGGTAGGGAGAATATGGGTAAGAGTGACTTATCAAGTGTAAGTAATCGAAGAGATGATCAGCTTCTTCAACTTCTTCAACTTCTTCACGTTTCTATCTTCCTTTCTTTTCTTTTCTAATCACAAGCACTAATCATTATCATTCCTTGGATTTCTTGAGCTTCTTTTGATTTGCATGCTTCTTTTCTTTAACTTTTGAATTGCTTGAGCATATTTTTGTTGAGTTTGCTCATTTTTCTTGTTTTGAGGTAGCATGTACATTTTACTTGAGCTCTTTTCATCCTTTTCTTACTTGTTTACCATTTCCTTTCTTCTCTAGCACATTTCCATCATCAAACCTTGTAGACCATCATCTCCTCAATTACCCACACAAAGGTTATATATATATATAAGGCTTAAGTGGGTTTTCTAGGATTGTGTTGTGCTCAAATCACAAAGAATGGGCTTATAAGCTCAAAATGGATAACTAGGGATGATGTTTGGGTAAGGAATTTTATGGCTATGACTTCACTTAACAAGGATGGCCTAAGATCATATCACAAATATCCACCATTCGGGGTTCATTCCTATAGTCCATGAGCAAATTCTAGCTTGTCTAAATTCAACAAGTCCTCTCATAAAAAATTAACAATGGAGGCATGGTTGAGGCTCAACTCTCACAAGGTTTTGCTTGGATCAAAAAGAAACATAATTATCCTTCATACTTCTCAAAATTGAACAAATTACGTAATTCATGTCACAATTTTAACTAGTAGAATCCTTAACATGCTTGCCATCACCTATCACAAACAATGCATCATATTTCATATTCAAAAACATTTAAAACTTTCCCAAACATTCCACCAAACCAACTTAAAAAAAAAATAAACATAACACATAAGCAAAGACTACACCAAACTAGACCATAACAAAAACATATAACATACATGACCAAAAATCATCCGCTTCAAGAATTTAAAGCACATTAATTCAACATCCATAACAAGTAAGCTCAATTTCCAATCACATCCAAATTATGAAAATCAAACTAAAATACAAAAATAAAAGAAAATAAATCGCATAAAACTAAAATAAAAGCCCAAAGTAAACTTCCCATATACAAAACAAATAAAGTACAATCCAATCCAACACTAACAAATAAAATCAAGTCTACTTAATCCAAATGAAATGATGAAGTGCCTAGCACTAAAATGACTCCCTTCATGGCTCCGGATGTAGAGGTGGATGATAGGCATTCCATGGTATGTAAGCACGAGGAGATGTTGGGAATTGGAAATTAAACATCATATTCATCATCTCTTCCATGTTGTTGGAATGCACACGAGATTGCTCCTCATAATACTCCCTACGACGTTGTCCAGCTCGAAGCTCTTGAATGTGCGTCCCATGCTCTTGTTGTATCTCTCGGATCTCCCTCATCTGTGCTCCGTGCATCTATTGAACCTGCCTTATCTCTCTCACCTTATCCAACATGTAATTCCATCTTTCATTACCATATCCAGGACCCATTGGTTGCTATTGCTCTTGCTCTTCTTACTCAAACTGTGGTGGCTCAGGAGCTTATTCTTCGAACTCAACTTGATGATGTGGAGGCTCATCCTCATCTCGTTCCATTGGTACTGATTAGTGATATTTTCACCTAGTTTTTGTTGTCTTTTTATATCCATTTTCTATATATTATTTGGTGGTGTGATGTGTTTTTATGGAAATGTGTGAGAATGAACTTAATCGTATGTAAAACAGGTGAAAACGGAGCGAAAATGGAGACGGGAGATTAAACAAGAAAGAAGAAATAGGGCATCACGAACACGACCGACTGTGTAGGTTACACGAGCCATGTTGCAACACACGACCTATGTACCGAACATGGGCCTGTAAGAGGCAGACGTGCGCCAGCATCCGAACATCCAAAACGGCCACCCTTTAGCCATGTTTCAGCACACGACTCGTGTGCTGTCTTAAGTTAATGTTGATCGAGAAACCCTGACACGACTAGAGCCATGTTGGAGCACACGAGTCGTGTAGGTGCAGGATCAAAAAATTTCAGAAATGTTCTAGAAGGTCTCCAAGGGGTATAAATACCAATTCATGTAACATTTTGATCATCTTGGATCCGAAATTCAGCTGCCCACACACCTCACACACTAATTCCTTCATTTTACATCATATCCTTAATCAATTTTATCCATCTATTCAATCCATCATCATTTCACCATAAATCTTTCATCCAAGTGAAGAAA
The DNA here is from genome assembly GCA_023678885.1 of Pogostemon cablin. Taxonomy (NCBI): domain Eukaryota; kingdom Viridiplantae; phylum Streptophyta; class Magnoliopsida; order Lamiales; family Lamiaceae; genus Pogostemon; species Pogostemon cablin. Next base: position 6,703,202 of record CM043008.1, on the reverse strand, counting down.
AGAAGCAAGGAAGAGAGGGGAATTACAAGGAAAGGAAGGAGATAACCATTGGAGCCAATCCAAGGGAGTTTTCATCCAATTTTTGTAGTAAACCTATTTGTTTGTCATGACTAGTAAGGTTTTTTATGTCTATGTTAATTATCTTCTGATTATGGTGGGCTAATCTCCCTTGTAAGATTAGCAATATGAGAGTTGTTGGTTAATTTTGGGGATTTGTATATTTTAAATCATACAATGAGGTTTTCAAAATCAAGGTGAAGGAAGTTCCTACCCTCAACAAAGGAGAAATGAAAACTATTCTTACTCCAATTCAAACAATGCGATTGCTTATCCGGGATATCAACCGAGGGCTAAGACACCGAACAATAAAGGAAAAGCATCGATTGATAAGCTACTTGAAAAATTGATAACATCGAACCAAGCCCGAGATGAGGCGTTGAAAAAGGACGAAGAAGCAAATGAGAAGAGACTCAAAGCCTTGGAGTATAATGTTGGACAAACTGCAAGTACTTTGAGTGCTCAACAAAAAGAAAAATTTCCGGCCACACCCGAGGTTAATCCGAAAGCTCAATATTTATTTGTTGATATGGAAGGGGAACGAAAGGATGAAGAAGGGTTGGTGGAATGTAAGGTTGGTGAAGAAATTGAAGAGATAAGTAAGAAAGAAGAGAAGGGGCTTAAACGGATACCTAAGTGGAAAAGGGTGCAAGAGGAAAAGAAAGTGGAGGAGAAGGTTAAAGAAGAGGAGTACAAACGTGACTATTGGGGTATTCCGATCACTCCATTCCCTATACCCTATCCACAAATGTTTGTAAAGGAGGAGAAGAAAAAGGAGTTTGAAGAACATGTGAAGAATCTTAAGAAAAAGTATGAGGAGAAAAAGAAAGAATAGCTACCCGAAGCAAGTGAATCGGTGTATAAGGAGAGGCCTACAAAAGTTTGTGATCCGAGTAAGTTCATAATCCCTAGTGATTTTGAAGGAAAAAAAACTCTTGATGCATTGTGTGACTTAGGGGCGAGCGTCAATGTGATGTCTCATGCTACTTTTAAAAACCTTGAAATTGGAAAGCTCAAGTCTACGACTATCCTTCTTGAAGTGGTAAATTGAGAAGTTGTGAAGCCACTAAGGATGGTGGAAGACGTGGAGGTGAAAGTGAATGAGCTAGCTTTCCAGGTTGATTTCATGGTGTTAGAAGTAAAGACGGGTCCTCAAATTTCACTCATTTTGGGAAGGCCATTTCTAGCTACGGGGAGAGCGAAATTGATGTTGGAAGAGAAGAGTTGTCTTTGAGCTCGAAAGGAAAAAGTGTTACATTCTTATGTAACAAAGAAAAGGGAACCAAGTCTCATTTAAAGCCTCCAGATGATCTTATGGATCATGACTCGATTCTCTTTGACAATTTAAATTCATTTCTTCATGATTATATGAAATTGTCGAATTCTAACTTATCTTTTTTTGATGTTAATAGGATGAAAGCTATGGAGCTTGATTGGAAAATAGACAAAGGAGGAAGAGAAAGTCCACTAGAAGCTCTTCTTGAAGATGACTTGATGCTTGTAAGCAAGAATGGTGAAGTGTAGCTAGTAGATAAAAAGAGGGCTAAGCAAATGTTCAAAGTGAGGATGCGAGGAGAGAGTGTGGTGGACCAACATTTGGTCCAATGATCGTAAAATTTCGTCCGGCTTGAAGACATTAAACTTAGCGCTAAATGGGAGGCAACCCATTTTTTTTATTTTGATGCTTGTTTTGTTGTATTTTGGTCTTGTAGATGGATTAAGCTTGTGAGAAAAATGCATATTGAAGAAAAGGGAAGTGTTTCATGGATTCGAGTAAGCATGTCACACCACTTTTTGCAAACTTAATTCTCGACTCTTGTCTCGAGTTATGTTTGGGGGAGAGTGTGTGGTGGACATAACTCAATTCGTTGGATGCATATGCTTCCCCGCAAGAAGATCATTGATGGAAACTACAAGGGTAAGTCTCACCACTTTTTGCAAACTTAATTCTTAACTTGTTTCGATTTAAGTTTGGAGGGAGAGTGCGTGGAGTGACTCACCACTTGAGTGTGCTTGATTGAGAGGTCTTCTTGTAAAATTGACCCAATTTTAAAATTTTTCTCGTGAGTTTTGGATGGATTTGGTCCATTTGGTGGTGTTGAAGTGCATGATAGTCCATATTTTTAATGAAATTGTTGAGCTAATAGTTTTGATGAGTTGATAAGCATGTATGAAGGGTATTGGATGCACGAATTGAGCTCGGAGCTAACAACTTATACTACCAAATGCCTATTGAGGGAGTTCACTCTATACTTTACCACTTCGATGTCTTTAACATAATTAGATTTGATTTGGATTGATTGGATTAGCATGCTACTTCATGTGTTATGTTTTTGGGAGGTTTACTTTTCAATCAATGATGGGGATGTTTGAGAGCTTAATAGTTTTGGATGATTTGAATGTGTACTTCATTTTATAATGATGGTGAATTTTGTTTTTGCATGTTATGTGTTTTTGTATTGTTTCTTATTTGGTGTGTCTTTATTTTATGTTTTGAGTGTTTTTATTATTCTTGTTTAGGGTCGTTTTGGTGGTTTATTTTGGGATGTCGTAAGTCATTTTTGAATGTGAGTGATGACATGTTGTTGTGATAAGTGATGGCAAGTTATGATAAAGAATATCTACACTTTCAAATTGTGACATGTTTTACTTAAATTGATCAATTTTGAGATGAATGTGGTGTAGTAAGTTCCTTAAGGTCCAATGCATAAGCTTGTGAGCATTTGAGTCTCAACCGTGCATACATGGTTATTTCTTCATGAGTGGATCGGTTGTATTTGATAAGCTAGAACTTGCTCAAGGACTATAGGAATGAGCCCGATTAGTAGAGGTTAATGACATGATTTAAGGCCATCCTTGTCATTTATAGTCATGCCAAATATTTCCATACTATGAACATCATCCCTAGTTAACCACTTTGAACCTATTAACCTATTTTTTGTGAATTTAGCACATTACAAACCATGATTACCCACTTAAGCCTTACATATATACTATTTGTATGGGTGATTGAGGAGATGGTAACTAGAAAGGTTTGATAAGAAAAGAAAAAGAAGAAAGGAAATGGTAAACAAGCAAGAAAAGGGATGCAAAGAGCAAGAGCATGAATGTACATGCAACCTTAAAATAAGAAAATGAGCAAAGCAACAACAATATGCTCAAGTACTTAAAAGTTCGAAGAAGGAAGCATGAATCAAAAGAAGCTAAAAAATCTAAGGAAATTTGATGATTAGTGCTTGTGATTTCCAAAGATAGAAAGGAAGAAAGAAAAGTGGAGAAGTTGGGGAAGTTGATCATCTCTTCGATTACTTACACTCATTTAGTCACTGTTACCCATATTCTTCATACCATACCGAAGAGCCTATCATTACATCCTTAATGAAAGACCTTTTTGATCACTAATCGAAATTTTGGTGGTTTGTGAATGTAGTCCACGAGCAAGCTCATAGCGAGCCGAGCCAATCAATTGATGAGTGTTGTTTTACCTCACTTTATAGAGTGTGGAGAGAAATTTATACCTAATGTGAGGCTTGGATCGAAAGGGACTATATTACACTTTATTCTCTTTGAATTGAACTTGTTAATATTTTTTGCATGTAATGAGTTTAATGTTGTAGGATGACTTAGCATAGTTTGTAATTCTTATTGCGATTGATGTGTTATTACTTACGTTCGTTAGGTCCTTTCATATGTGAAAATCTTCCCACTTGATTTGTCACTTTCGTTGTTTGGGGACGAGCAACACTTTAAGTTTTGTGGTGTGATTAGTGATATTTTCACCTAGTTTTTGTTATCTTTTTATATCCGTTTTTTAACTTTTATCCGTTTTCTATATGTTATTTGGTGGTGTGATGTGTTTTTATGAAAATGTGTGAGAATGAATTTAATCGTATGTAAAATAGGTGAAAATGGAGCAAAAATGGAGACGGGAGATGAAATAAGGAAGAAGAAATAGGGCAGCACGAACACGACCGGCCGTGTAGGGTATATGAGCCGTGTTGCAACACACGACCCATGTACCGAACAAGGGCCTGTAAAAGGTAGCCTTGCGCCAGCATCCAAACATCCAACATGGCCACCCTTTAGCCATGTTTCAGCACACGACTCGTGTACTGTCATAAGTTAATGTTGACCGAGAAACCTTGACATGACTCGAGCTGTGTTGCAGCATACGAGTCGTGTAGGTGCAGGATCAGAAAAATTTCAGAAATCTTCTAGAAGGTCTCCAAGGGGTATAAATACCAATTCATTCAATATTTTGATCATCTTGGATCCAAAATTTAGCTGCCCACACACCTCACACACTAATTCCTTCATTCTATACCATATCCTTCATCAATTTCATCCATCTATTCAATCCATCATCATCTCACCATAAATCCTTCATCCAAGTGAAGAAAAGAAGCAAGGAAGAGAGAGGAATTATAAGGAAAGGAAGGATATAATCATTGGAGCCAATCCAAGGGAGTTTTGTGGTAAACCTATTTGTTTGTCATGACTTTTAAGGTTTTTAATGTCTATGTTAATTATCTTATGATTATGGTGGGCTAATCTCCCTTGTGAGATTAGCAACATGAGAGTTGTTGATTAATTTTGGGGATTTGTGTATTTTAAATCATATATTGATTGGATTTATGATTTTTTATCATTGATTGTTAATTGCTTGATTTGTATTTTTGATTTCTGTGGTTAATTGTCATTGGCATGTGATTAGAATGAAAAATCAATTATATGTTTAGGATAGTTCATTGAATCAATTCATCATACACTTCATGTGCATTATAAGTCTTAAAGAGATAGAGATGTCCTTTAGGATTTAGAACCCTTTGATAGAACATTCGATTGGTTAGATCGAGATGTCGATTAATTGTATGAAGGGATTTTCATTTCAAGCTTAGTACCTAGTTGGAATTGTTTGAGTGAGATCCAATCTTTTGAGCTATATTGGGATTCTTAATTGGATTCACATTCTATTCATTTCGAGAGGAAGTTTAGAAGGATTTAGTGTTGGCCCTTAATCCTATATCCATGACACGTATGAATTTAATACATAGCTCCTAGAATCACCACTTCTTAATTGTTTTTAATCTGACTTTTGTTTAACTTGGAAAACCAGTCACCTCATTTTATCTTTGTTTGATTGATCATTGTTTACTTATTTATTTTCATCATACTCATTTTCTTGTTAGGCAACCATCCCTTTGATGATTCGTCTCTATAAAATTATAAGAAACGTAAGATCACTTAAGCACTAGTACCTACCTCTCTGTGGTTCGATAAATTGTTGAATTGGTCATCCCAACTACAAAATGACTAATCAGGTACCAGCTCCGCTCTCAAGTTTGCTAGCTCGGGATTCTCCACAACCCTCATCTGCTGGAGAATCTCCTCCACTTCCTCTCTGTTTTTCTGTAGAATGCTCTCACTACCTTGGAGTGGTTTAGTACTAGCCATTGCCAAATTTGCAAACTTCCTTCGAGTGTAAACTGTAGTGAGCTCCGGAGCTGGTAAAGGAAATGGGGCTCACTTTTCTTGCCTTAAACAGTACTGGTTCCCAACCATACACAAGAGCTCCATTCTCATAAGTTGATGATAATTGAATCTTTTACTTACCATCCTGTTTTCCATCCCTGTGAGGTCGACTCCCAAGCCTTGAGCTATCATGGTGATCATACCTCCTAACATCACTCCTTGACTAGTCTGTCTCTTAGCCACTCTTTCTGCATGTTGAACAAAATGTGCTGCCATATTCAGTAGTAGCTCTTAGAATAAACAAAACATTATATACAGCTGCTTCTCACCTACTGCTCCACTTTCAAATCACCCCAAAACAGTGTTCGAGATAATTTTTTCTAGATACCTTATCACTGGGTTTCTTATTGCAGTTCTTTTGAAGCACTGGGGATATATCCTGCCTGCTCTGTCCCATTGTTCACCAATCTCTTCCAGCAATCTTGCTGGTTAAAACCCACCCCCTCCTTCATAGAAGCTGCTATGGCCTCGACAATTTGGGCACCCCAATATTCGGTACAAAACATGTATAGGAATTTCCCTTCTCATCACATTATTCAATTAGAACGTAATGGACAAGGGGAACTTGTTCTTATCCTTTTTTACCTCAAGTGTACTCAAGAACTTGGCAGTAAGGTATAAATAAGTGGGTGGCCTCTTATCGAAAAATTCCTCCATTTGTGACATCCGAAACAACTTTCTCAAGTCATCCTCTATTCCAAGCCCTTCCATGGTTGTGGTGTCCTAGAAACGGGTTGGCTTAATCTTAGGAAAGAGTGTTTTCCAACGAAGTACATAATTTTCCCCAATACTCTTCAAATTCTACCCCAAAGTAGTCCGGGTGAATTCCGACCTCCATCAATTTAGCATCAAGATTAGCAAGTTCCCCCAGATCAGTAATGATAATGAAATCCTCATTTCTTGCTCTCACTCTCCTCTCGGCCATCTACAATTTACAACAATGCTCAAGTTACATTCGATTTCATTATGAGAAAAGATAATACATTAGGATTAAAATCATCACTTGTTATTCAACTAAGTGTGAACTATACCATGCATTAGAATTACATAATCACATCATCATAGTTTCAAGCATCACCAACAAATATCCCATTTCAAAGATGTTTCAATCCAATTTAAGCAACTAGTTAAACATCCATTCATTTCAAAATGTACTTCAAATTAAGCATATCAAGCCCTTCAATCATACATGAATTCGCACCTCAATTTCATATCATGTTTGCACATATTTTTCTCGTATAAATCTTCAAGTAAACAATCACTACTCATAATGCAATTATGACTTCAAAATTAAACAAAATTATCACTTAGGCATTTCATCGAACACTTGGCATGCACCACATTTCCATATGTTTTCTAACAATAATCACATAGCCTCATGCCCAAATCCTAAACACCTAAGCCCTATTTCATGTCAATATCATCATCCTACAAGCATTCCCAATTAATGTGTCACATCATAGTCATTCAACTTACCCAAACTCAAAAATTCCCAAATTTATATCTCATGAACCCTAATTTCACTTTCAATTCAATAATTAAATTGGAAAATGTATGTTCAACAATCATAAACATATTCCAAACTTACTATAGCACAAAGCCCATGCATCAATTTGCTCAACTTCTATCAAAATCTAAAAAAAATTCAAAAGTTAGGGCTCATAGAGTTCATACCTTCAATTTTGAGTTGGAAGAGTGTTCTTGATGTAGAAAATTGAAGAGACTCACTCTCACTCACTCAAAGTAACCTTAAATATGAACGTTTATGGAAGAATTCTCAATGGCGAAGTGTTTCTAGAGTGGAAGAGGTGTGTAGAGGCGAGTACAGAATGAATAAGAGTGTTCTGAAATCGGGTTTTAAAAATATGACTTTGAACATTATACGGGTCGTGCTATGCACACGGCTGGTGTTCTAGTCTTCTACATGGCCTGTGTTCTGTATACGGCCTTAGTCATGGCCGTGCAGGTGTTTCTGATCACGTCGCATGGCCATCACTTATAGGCCCGTGTGAAGCACACGGGACGTGTGCAGAACTCGCCCATGATCTTGGGTGAGTAGCTATGATAAGTCATAATTTTACACGATTATTTTGGATGAAATTCACTTCTTATGCGTGAGTTGTGAATTATTTAATGATAATTACGACTTATTTCTATTTTATACACTAAAAATTTAATTATTTTATTTCTTATTGAAACAGGCCAAAATTGAGATAAATTGTACTATCATAATAATTTATGTTGTGACTGCTACAATTATCAGTACTGCTGGAAATAAAGAGTTGACCAAGCTAATTAAGGAAAAGAAGGATTTGGTGATTAACAATTAATAAAAACTTACCAAAGGAAGATATTCAATGAATCTGGACACTCTTCAAGAAGGAAAGAATTAAATTGGGGCATATATGGAGATCAAATCTCATGTTACTTATCCATCCATCTTTCTCACGTTCATCGTCACTTCTGGACGTTGGAGGCAGCCATTGGAGGAGGAAGTTCCACCACGAAGAACATTTGTGTTATCGGTTTTATCTTTTTAATTTAGTTTTAATTATGTAATTTCGTTTCTAGTTCGAGGGTTGTGAACCTTCCATGAATTATTTATTTAATTGTTAGGAATTTTATGTCGCAAACTTTTGTATGAATTTATCTTATTTCATGCACTGAATCAATTTTTATAATAATTTGATAATTGTTTTAGACTGGCCATCTAGATTAATTGTTTGTTTATTGCTATTTCATGATCCATGATCCGTAACTATTGTGAGGATTGAATTGAGTAGCGAAATAGAGGAAGTCCCTCTAGATGTAATAAGATCTAGGTTGTATGATTCCTAGTCGGTTTTCATAGCCTAGTAATTATAATGTTTGCTGTCTTAATGCATTTGCGAGTTTGAATCCATATGGTCACTCGTAAATAGTGTAATTTTGTGGTCGTACCCTGAATCGCTAAACATAAGAACATTTCGAGTTAATTTGGTCGTACCATTAGCCTAGGGATTTGAGTTTGTATAATTATTGGCATATTCAATTTGTGCAGTTTTATGAATTAGGATATGGGAGGAGATCAAATCCTTGGACTAGGTTGTTATTTTATTTGTTCTGTTATTTAATTTTATTATTTCTTGCAATTTTAATTATTTACTTTCATGTTTATAAGTTGTTAGATTAAATTCATCCCTTGTTACTTTCTTAAAAACATGATTAATTCAATTTAAATTCGAGTACTCCCTGTGGGTTCAACCCTTACTTTCCCTACTACATTCTTAGTGGGTTTGTTTGGAAAAATTACAAATTTTATTTTGGGTGCCGGCGACAGCACACCAATTTTGGCGCCATCGTCGGGGAGTAATCCCGAATTTGGTTGAATTTTTTGTGTTTTTAATTTATATTTTCGAATTCTGCCCAGCAGTGCACTAACATTGACCCTTCAGTGTCAGGTCTGCTCTGTTTTATTTTTCTGAAATTTTGAGTTTAATCACTTTCTCCCCCCCTGCAGGCTTAGTTCTAATGGATCGATATCATGGTTTTTATGGTAAGAATATTCAGCCATGTCGGATTTGTGCAACCACTTGTCACACCACTCATGATTGCCCATCCTTGATTGATACATTAGCGGTAAGATCAAGAGATGAATATTGGAGTGCTAATCAACAAATGCATTGGAATGATCACCCATATGTCAATACTTGCAATCAATGGTGGCATAACCTTCATAATTCTCGATATGTGGACAACTCATATGATCAACCATACAGTTTTCAAAGGCGTGGCTATTATGAGCAAAGAACACAATCCTTAAATAATAGTGAATGCTATTATGAGAATGATGGGTATAATGGAGATGAACATAGTTCGAAGGCTTCATTGGAGTCCTTGGTGAAATGGATGAAAATTAGTAATTTGATATTTCAACAAGGAATCCAATTGAGTATTTGGAGTTTGGAGCGCCAATATAGCCAATTAAGGATCGAGGTTGAACGTTTGGTGGCACAGCAAAGTTTAAACCAAGGGGAATATCATGAGGAGACCACCCAAGACGAGAATTTTGAGATGGAGGCAGAAATTGAAGAGGATGAAGAGGCTGAAAAATCTGCAGATTTGGAGCAGAAAATTATGGTTGCAATAACTGACACTGAAGCCTTCAGTGTCAGTTCTGCTGGAAACGAGAATTAGGTAAGACTCCCCGAATAAATTTTTGTTAATTATGATGTTTTCTCATCTCAATGTAGGGTTCAAAAGGTTGTTGATCCTCAAGTAAAGGAGACATTTGAAGTGTTTTGCAATTATGAGATTAAAGATCCTTTTCTTGAGGCAATCAAGCAAATGTCCATGGAGCTTTGCACAAAAAGGCTGGCCAATAACCATATAATTTTGAATGGAGAGAACACTTCTCGCAAACCAATAAGATCATTATATTGGTTTGAGCATTTTACTCCTATTACGTGAAAGGGAAGTGAACGTCGAGCCAACGACGTTAAGAAAAGGCGCTTGTTGGGAGGCAACCCAACTTAGATTTTTATTTCTTTAATTTATTTTTATTTTTATTAATAGATAATATTGTTCTTTTGGTGTGTGCTAAATTTCAAGATGGTGTTGATGATGCTTCTAGAGAGAGAAAAATCTCAAACTGTGGTCAATCAAATGGAGCTTAATTCGGTGACTTCTTTCCACTCTTGCACTTGATTTTCCCTTGAATTTTATTGTGTTTTTTTTTGCTTGAGGGCAAGCAAAATAATTAGGTGTAGGTAGGTTTGGTGTATAGAATGGTATTTGAAGTTGCATATTTTTTATTCATTAGATGTGCATATAGCAATTCATTTGAAATAACATTTTTACATTTTTGCACATGTGATGTTGGTATTGGATTTATGGTGAAATTGTGCTTTGATATGTTAAATTTTTTGCATGACAAGAGAGTTAGATTTGATGTACCTATACTTGTTAGTTGTTGGATTTGTCTTATTATTTTTGTGACAAATGTGGAATAATTTTTTGTTTGAGAATTAATGGCAAAATTACCCTATTATTGTGAGTTTTGAGCCTTAAAGAGCTATCATCTATATGAGCTTGATATTTTTCTTGATTGAGTATAAATTAAACTTGATATGTACATTCTAGAACTTGCTCCTTGAATGCATTTTGAGATCATACATTGAGCATGTGTATTTAAATGATAAAGTCACCTAGGCAAACCATATTTTGGACTTCTTTTTACCTATCTAATCATGTGTTAAAATTTTAGGAGAGCAAAGTTGACCCTAACCTTTTCTTTTTTGAATGAGCATATAAATTAGCCATATTCTATTTCTTTCTTAAACTTTTCCATTTGAACCCCTACTATTTTGCATATTGTGGAATTCAATGAAAAATATTTCTTGTGGTTGAATTGAAGATGAAGGGATTTGGTGGTTGTAGGAAGAGAAAAAAATATGGAAAAAGAAAAAAAAGGAAGAATGAAAGATGATAGAAAAAAAAGGTTGAAAAAAAAGCCGGGAGGTTGAAAAAAATAGAGAAAAAAAAAACTAAGCTAAAATTTGTTGCAGATTTTTTCTGAAAGTAACACTGAACCCTTCAGTGTTGCCCCTGATTTTCGAAATTGTGAAAAGAAACAGGTGTGAGTAGGGAATGTATTGATAAAAAACAGAATTTTCATACAAAAAAATGAAGGAGGAGATGTGGAAAATTGTTGAGAATGCAAGATGTATCACTTTGATGTACGTCTTACTTGATTAATATAATTTGCAAAGTAGTAAATTTAGCTTTTCTAATCCTTTTAATCCCACCTTATCCCAAGCCCCATTACAACCATTTAAAAGTCCTTTTGATATTTGCACAATGCTTATTGAGCTTGGTGGAGATTTGATTTGGGAGCAAGCTTATGGTAATGTCTTGTCTTGATTAATTTTGAGTGTTTTGCTACCCACTTATATACTTGAGTGTTATTAAGGGAAACCATTTGTGAGGTCATGAATTCTTGAATTTTTATATTCTACATAAGTTGCAAATTTTTCTGAGACATTTTTCCACTCATTTATATTTTGTGTATCTTGTTCAGTCTCTCTTAAAAGTGTCATAATTTTGCTATCACTTGCACATGATTGTCATTTTTCCTAGACCTTGTTTTGGTCTTGTTTTGCTTGAGGACAAGCAAATATTTAGGTGTGGGTAGTTTGATAAGTCGTAATTTTACACGATTATTTTGGATAAAATCCACTTCTTTACACGTGAGTTGTGAATTATTTAATGATAATTACGACTTATTTCTATTTTATACCCTTAAACTTTAATTATTTTATTTCTTATTGGAACATGCCAAAATTGAGATAAATTGTACTATCATAATAATTTATTTTGTGACTGCTACAATTATCATTAATGCTGGAATTAAAGAGTTGACCAAACTAACTAAGGAAAAAGAAGGATTTGGTGATCAACAATTAATAAAAACTTACCAAAGGAAGATATTCAATGAACCTGGACACTCTTCAAGAAGGAAATAATTAAATTGGGACATATATAGAGATTAAATCTCACGCTACTTAAACATCCATCTTTCTCACATTCATCATCACTTCTGGACGTTGGAGGCAGCCATTGGAGGAGAAAGTTCCACCACGAAGAACATCAGAGTTATCGGTTTTATCTTTTAAATTTAGTTTTAATTATGTAATTTTGTTTGTAGTCCGAGGTTGTGAACCTCCCATGAATTATTTATTTGATTGTTAGGAATTTATGTCGCAAACTTTTATATGAATTTATCTTGTTTCATGCACTGAATTGATTTTATAATAATTTGATAATTATTTTAGACTGGCCATCTAGATTAATTGTTAAATTGTTTATTGCTATTTCATGATCCATGATCCTTAATTGTTGTGAGGATTGAATTGAGTAGCGAAATAGAAGAACGCCCTCTAGATGTAATAAGATCTAGGTTGTATGATTCGTAGCCGGTTTTTATAGCATATTAATTCTAATGTTTGGTGTCTTAATGCATTTGCGAGTTCGAATCCATAGGGTCACTCGTAAATAGTGTAATTTAGTAGTCGTACCCTGAATTGCTAAACATAAGAACATTTCGGGTTAATTTGACCGTACCATTAGCCTAGGAATTTGAGTTTGTATAATTGTTGGCATACTTAATTGGTGCCGTTTTATGAATTAGGATATGGAATGAGATCAAATTCTTGGACTAGGTTGTTATTTTATTTGTTCTCTAATTTAATTTTATTATTTCTTGCGATTTTAATTATTTACTTTCATGTTTACTAGTTGTTAGATTCAATTCATCCACTCCTTGTTACTTTCTTAAAAACATGATTAATTCAATTTAAATTCGATGACTCCCTGTGGGTTCGATCCTTACTTACCCTACTACATTCTTAGTTGGTTTGTTTGGAAAATTTTCAAATTTTATTTTTGGGTACCGGTGACAGCACACCAAGCTATTTCTAATGTCAGTACACGGCCAATCATTACGGGGCCGTGTACTGAACACGGCTCGTGTAGCTGTTTTCCTATTTTTTCCAATTTCAAACTTCACACCTCGTTTTGCCCTATTTTGCACTTCTAATACATCCTATTCATGCTCAAAAATTCATCAAAACATTATCTCCACACATTATGATCATTAATGGACTATCATGTACTTCAACACCACCAAACGTACCAAAACGAACCTAACTCATGAGAAAATTTTTTAAATTGACCCATTTTGCACATGACAATCTATCAACACATAATACATGAAACATATACAAGTGGTGAGTCACACCAAGCACTCACCTCCCAAATTTAAATCGAAACAAGTTGAGAATTAAGTTTGTACAAAGTGGTAAGACTTACCCTTGTAGTTTCCATAAATGATCCTCACGAGATTACCTTGTAATGACTTATGTGCACTTCTAAAATCCAAGTATGACCACCACGCACCCCCTCAAACTTAAATTAACACAAGTGCTAAAATTTAAGTTTGTAAAGAGTGGTGTGGCATACATCTTCATTCTAACTTTAGCACCCTTGTCTTTCTTCACATGCACAACTTTTCTCAATGAACTTTTCCACCTGCATACCAAACTTATAAGAAAATAATTAAAAACAAAAATAAAATAAAATCTACTCTACTAAACAACTAAAGAGTTTCAAGAAGAGAGGGTATCCACATACACTATCTCCTTCTGAGAAGGATATAGTTAATGTTTCACCCAATGCCCATTCACTACAAACTCATTATTAGTACCTTTTAGCTTCAATGTATTTCCACTCAACACCTCAAGCACTTCATATGACCCCATCCATTTAGACTTAAGTTTTCCGGGGAATAACTTAAGCCTTGAATTGAATACAAGAACTTTGTCCCCGGGAGCAAACGTCTTTTCCTTCACTTTAGCATCATGCCATCTCTTCATATTCTCTTTGTAGATGATTGAATTATCAAATGCTCTTCCTCTAAACTCCTCTAGTTCAACCAATTTCAACAACCTTGCTTGACCACTCTCCCTTTCATTCATATTAAGGCATTTAATGGCCCACAATGCACGATGCTCCAATTCTACGGGAAGATGACAAGTCTTTCCATAGACCAATTGATATGGTGACACACCAAGGATGGTCTTAAGAGCCGTTCGATACGCCCATAAGGCATCGTCAAGCTTTTCCGACAATCCTTTCTTCCCTGGTTTATTGTCTTTTACAAAACTAACTTGATTTGACGGTTTGAGACCTCCGCCAATCCATTCGCTTGAGGGTGGTAAGGTGTAGCCATTCGGTGTTTTACTCCATATCTCTTCAACAATCCTTCCATCAACTTATTTACAAAATGAGACCCTCCATCACTCACTAATGCACGTGGAACTCCAAACCTAGCAAAAATATTATTTTTCAAGAACTTTTGAACAATCAAAGCATCATTTTGTCTAAGTGGGGATTGCCTCCACCAACTTTGAAAACATAATCCACGGCTAACAAGATGTACATGTATCCTTGAGATGAGGGAAATTGTTAAGTCGTAATTTGTCATTGATATTTTAAGTTTAATCCCGTCTTTTTGATTGGTTTATGTTCATTGCATGCTAATTACGACTTATTTTATTATTGGAGCATATTTACTTTAATAAATTAATTTGTGTTCAAATAGGTCAAAATGGAGGATTTTACAATCCTCAAAATTGGCTGCCGTTATGAGAGCTTTGATGACCAAAATATTTGGACAGCCATAACATGTGTTGCAAGGGAAAGTCAAAGTGGAAATTAATTGTGTTGATCTGGGAGTTACTCAAGGAGCAGAAAGAGAGGAAAAATTACCAAATTGGGGAAAGGAAAGAAAAGAAAAGTCAAACTTGAATTGAATTGGGATTTGAGAGTTACGCAAGAAAAGGGAGCAGAGTAAGGAAAAAAAGGGGGAAGAGATTGCATGCAAGAAGGACACACGGCAGTACATTAGAGAAAGGCAGCAAAGTAGAGTTCTGATATTCTAGGATTGCAATCAGATCATCTACAATTGGTTCTATGTATTTTAATTTAGTTTTCTTTATGAATTTTAAGGGCTTGTCCCTTTTTCTGATTCAAGAATTTGTGAACCTCCCATATGTTCTAGCAATTATTTGATAGGATATTTTAATGTATATGATAATAATTTTATCCTACGAATTGCTTTGATTTGAATTAGGGTTGTGTGATTGTTAAGATATATTGGCCATCTATGTTTTTTCTTGCATGATCTATTGTCAATTTGCGTTTTTATGATCCGTAATTGTCATAATTTTGTAATTTAAGTGGCAAAGTGAGGGAGTACCTCTAGAATTTATAGGGTCATGGTTATATGATTCGCTACCCCCATCTTCATAGCCTTGTAATCTTAATTCCTCATGTTTAATTCCTTGTCTAGTTCGAACCTCTTAGGTCGCTAGGTGAGTAAGATAATTTAGCGGTCGTACCCTAAATTATTTAACATAAGGAAATTGTCGGGTTGGTAGGTCTTACCATCAACCTAGGTGTTTGAAGTTATCTTGTATTGATTTTATTCTTATTGAATAATTCGTTTAGAATATCAGGAGGGGATCAACTTCTTGAGTCAGGCTTGTTTAATAATTATTAACACTCTAATTTTAATTTTCGGGATCTTGAATCTTTGATTGTTTAAAAAAATTATCATTTGGTTATTTACAAAAATTAGTTTAAATTCTCCAAAAAATTCCCCCTTTTTATTTCATTTTGTCACAATTGAACACTCATATTTAATATTAATTTCAATTCATTCCCTTGGGTTCGACCAGTACTCACGCTTATATATTATATAGGATTAAGACGGATAATTATAAATTTCTATTTTTGGTGGGCCGGTGACAGCCTACTAGAAATGGTCCCATGAAATCAATACCCAATACATAAAAAATCTCCACATCAATTCGTAAACTCATGGGCATCTCATCTTTCTTACCTATTCCCCCTACTCTTTGGCATATATCACACTAAGCCACAAACTTCTTTGCATCTTTAAACAATATAGGCCAATAGATGCCAGATTGTAAAATCTTAGCCCCCGTCTTTTGATGACCAAAGTGGCCCCCACACAAAGATGAATGCCATAGCTCAAGAATCCCAATAACTTCTTCATTAGCCACACACCTCTTATAACTCCATCATTGCAAATCTTAAACAAAAAGGGTTCATCCCACAGATATTTCCTTACTTCAACATAAAACCTTTTTACCTTATACTCAATTAGCAACGTGGGCATAATTCCACAAACAAAGAAGTTGACATAATCGGTGTACCAAGGTGGTACATTCACCATGAGAGTACACACTTGCCCAACTTCAACTTGAAGAATTTTCTCATTCGGGAACTCATCCCCAATCGGCTTCATATCCTCATTCTTTCCTCCATTTTTCAATCTAGACAAATAATCCGAGATCACATTCTCCACACCCTTTTTATCCTTGATCACCATATCGAATTCCTGCAAAAGTAACACCCAACGGATCAAACGTGGTTTAGCATCTTTCTTACACATTAAGTATTTTATTGCCGCGTGATCCATGTAGACAATAGTTTGCGTGACAACCAAGTATGGTCGAAACTTCTCGAAAGCAAACAACACGGCCAAAAATTCCTTCCCCGTTGTAGTGTAATTAACTTGGCACGAATTCAATGTCTTTGATGCATAGTAGATTGCTCTAAACTTTTTCTCCCTCATTTGACCCAACACCACTCCTACGGATTGATCGCTAGCATCACAATGCAATTCAAACTGAAGATGATACATATGCTTTTCAACAATGTTGTCCACAACTTCCAATGTTCTACATTCCTCCTTGTTCCTAGGATACCTCATAACCTTTCTTAATGAAAATATCACTTCTTCCTCATTCACCCTTAAAGTTAACTCCCCTTTCTCCACATCATTCAATGCCTTTCCCGTGGCAAGAAATGGACGATCAAGTATCAACGGGACATTTGCATCTTCATCCATGTCTAGTACCACAAAATCAACAAGAAATACAAACTTGCCAACTTTGATCAATACATCTTCAACAATTCCCTTTGGATGTGTCAACGACCGGTCGGCCAATTGAAGTGTGACCGACGTCGGTTTGACCTCACCAATTCCCAACTTCTTAAAAATTGACAAGGGCATTAAATTAATGCTAGCCATTAAGTCACATAGGGCCTTGTAATTCTCATGCTCTCCCATGTCACATGGGATAGTAAAACTCCCCGGATCTTTCAATTTAGGAGGAAGTTATTTTGTAAAATAGTGCTACATTCCTCCGTGAGATTAACCATTTCAAACTCACCCAAACTTCTTTTCTTTGACAATATATCCTTCAAAAACTTGGAGTAGTTGGGCATTTGAAGCAAAGCATCCACAAAAGGAATATTTAAATGGATCTTTTTCAACATCTCAACAAACTTAGCAAACTTTTCTTCCAATCCTTTTTTCAAGCATCTTTGTGGGAAAGGAATTGCCACGGGCAACTTCGGTATTCCCCATTCATCTCTTTCAAAGTTCTCTTTCCTCTCTTTACGTTTTGCTTCTCTACATCTTTCCCACTCCTTTGGAGACTTCACTTTTTTCTCTTCAAGTGTAGGGGCACTTTCATCTATTTCAACTTCTTTCTCATTCCCTTCTTCATCCATTCTTTCCATAGGCTTAAGTTCACATTCTACTCCCTCTACTTCTATAGGCATAGAAGGCCCTTAGTAATTTTTCACTACGCAGTTCAATAGCCTTGCATTGCTCCTTAGGGTTAGTAATGGTCGTAGATGGAAACTTCCCTTGACGATGAACATCCCCCCTTTCACTTGCCATTTGACTAATGTGAGTCTCAATCGCTTTAAATCTCCTCTCATTTATATCATCTCTTTGTCTACTTTCTGATGAGGGTAAAAATAAGAGTGTTTTAGTGTCCAATTTAACACCTTTTTAATGGAAATTGTTGCAATATATTAGCAAAAGTGTTTCATATTCAATATATGTGAGAAAACAATGCATTTAGGTGTTTTATTGTATTTTAGGTGGAAAAAGGATCAAAAGTGCAAAGTTGGAGAAAATGTGCAACTAGTGCAAGAATGCGGAAAAACGCACGTCCAATACGTGTAATTTTTCTCTGTTTGTGTGGAGCTCAAAACTGAAAGTGGGAAACATGGTTGGAAAGCCACAGAAGAGAGGATCATTTTGGCATAAGAAACACCTCAATCGGAGTCCAAAAAAGAAAGTTATGATCAAAACGGTGACGTCGCGCAAGCTGTTTCTACTTAGCACGACTGTTCCACTTTACATGACTTGTTACATCTTCAAATATTGGACTTTTGGTGAGATATTCGTATGTATATAAATATAAGGAAAAGAGGATCGGGTGAGTATAAGAATCACTAAAATCAGAGTTTGGATGAGGAAGTTATGCTCAAAATCTTGAAGTCGCACAGCTGCCAGCGAGAATTTCCGAAAATTACCTATTTCTTGGAGCACAATTAATCTCCTTATCACTTAATCCTCCATGATTCACCCATATCTTTTATTTCCTTATTTAATTCCCTTCTTACACCTATATATATTTTACATCATTATTCATGTGAGAGAAGAGACCGCAACACAATCATCCTACACCACACAAGGGGGGATCACCCCCAACCATCATCTGCATCCTTTGCTCCATCCATCCATCACTTTGAAGATTCGTCTGTGGAATTAAGAGGAGAACCAAGAGGAGGATTCAAGAAGAAGAAGGACGCGACGACTCCCGCATCTAGGGTTTTATTCATTTCCTAATTTATCTTGTATTTTCCAGACATATGGGTAAGATCAATCCAACCCCTATGATTATTCTTCGCGACATCATAGGCTAATAACTGCTTTGGTAGATCTAGGGTTTTGAAGGTTTATGAATTAATTAAACTCTCTTATATGTCCTCTGTACAACACTACTTGTGGATTGATTTTATATATGATTGTGCTTTCATAATCCATATTCACGGTCATTTTGTACATCTTCAATTGATATATAGAGTCTGAATGTATATCTTGGTTGTAGATTGAGTGCGTTCACCGCTGAACAGGATTCCATGTTATGATTCTAAGTGAGGGGACTCTGAAGCTTCATTAGAACTATCATATATGAATGTTTATTAATTGAATTAAATTTGGGTTAGTAAGCAGGATAAAGAGGGTAATTTTATAGTACCTATAAAGGGAGATCATATTGGGTTAGATTCCAGACATGGGAAATAATTGATGCTGATAGTACCTAGAAAGGGGGGATGAAATTACATCTCTTGCTCTAAGGTTATTCACATGTGTTACACACATATTTACTTGTGTCTATAGAGTAGATTTGCATGGTTTACTGATGCGTCAATAGTTCACAAGGCAGAGTCGGCCTACACTTGAGAGGGAAGTTAAATAGTAAAATTGGATTACCCTAGAGCTACCTATTCTCCTACTTGATCCACTTTCATATTCTTCTAGTGCTATTTTATTTTATTTATTATTTAATTTTAGTATTTTAGTTGATAATTAATTCCACAACTCTTATTGCTTTTCATCTTAATTAATTCAGATAATAATTTAGTTGATAATACGCCGTCATTTGGGTTCGATATTTAACATGGTCGCTTGCTTAAGCTGCAACTGATATCCTTAATACTTGGGGATTAATTTTGCATGCAAAGAAAACATGCATCAAGTTTTTGGCACCGTTGCCGGGGACGGCTGCTATTATTGATTTATTATTTCTAGTTTGATAAAAAATTTTATTTGTGATTATTTATTTCTATCTAATCTTGAATTTTTTGGAGGTACTTGTACACTAGGAAAAAGGTGAGGAAGGAAATGAAGAAATAACACAATGAGCTAAAACATGACCGTAGCAAGGCAGATCCGAATAATGTTGCCATACGTGAAATTTTCACGAACTATGGAATTTGCAACATGGGGTAGATAAGAGCAAGGGGGAAAGATGATGATTTTGAGATACATCCCGCTCTTATTAATATGGTAGAGAAGAATCCTTTTTCTGGAGGTTATTTTGAAGATTCATATAAGCATTTTAAAAGATTTCTTAGATATTCAAACACTTAGAAGGGTGCTGGAGCTAATGATAATGCTAGGCGGATCTCCCTATTCAAGTTCTCTTTGATTGATAGGGCGGAAGCTTGGTATGAGACTCTTGATGTCACAGATTGCACTACATGAGACCAACTGCAGCAAAAGTTCTTAGAGAGATACATGTCACCCTCAAGGATCTTAAGAATGAAGCAAGAGATTACCCAATTTATTATGAATAAGGGTGAGAAATTTTATGAGGCGTGGGACAGGTTTAAAAATATGTCCACAACATGGAATGTCTAAGGCTCAGTACATAAGTATCTTCTACTATGGATTGTATTGTGAGTCGCGTATTATTATTGATACATCATTAGGAGGAGCGCTGTTATCTAAGACATCAATTGACGCAGAAAAGTTGTTTGAAGACATTTCTATGAATTCACGTGACTGGCCTACGGAAAGAGTAAGAGGATCTTATGTACTAGGTAAGGTGGCGCAGGTTGAACATCAAGTGGTGAAGTCGAATAGGGATGATGAGATCGTCTCTAGTCTAGCTAACATCAACAAGCTATTAGAATACCAGCAAAGGCAGATTACTAAGTTGACATAAAGAGGGCCTAGTATGCAGCAAGAAGAAGTAAAGAGTGTTGAAGATATCTTCAATCGATACATAGCTGAGAATGATGCAAAGGTTGACTGCATCAAACGAGAAAGAATATTGATCATGCAGATTTATCTAAGCAGTTGAAGGACCTCACCTTAATTATGGGGCAAATGGCCATGAATGTGAATCAATTTACATAAACATTGGAGAATAATGCCATCACATTAAGGTCAAAGACACAGTAAGAAGGTCCGATGCAGCCGGTGTCTGAAAACGAAGGAAGCAGGGTTCTCATTCGACCAATCTCACGCAGTTCGACCAGACCTATTGGTCGAACTATGGTCGAACAAGTTTCAGAAAAATAAAGTTACGATGCTCTATTTTTAGGCTCACCGTTCGACCAAACCAATGTTGTTCGACCAGACCACTTTGGTCGAACAGAGGTCGAACAAGCATCTGTGGAGGAGAAAGATCGCGTTCAGACTGCAAGGTCTTCGTTTGACCAAACCAATGTTGTTCGACCAGACCATTATGGTAGAATGATAGTCGAACATGAGCGGAATGAACAAAATCGGTTTACAGAGCCTTCGTTCGACCACACCACTATTGTTCGACCAGACCACTCTGGTCGAACTGTGGCCGAATAACTTCACTTACCTTCCGTTTCAGTACAGAATGCTACACGTGTTGTTCAGAACACTCCAGTACCATTACAATAGCAGAATATTGAGCTAATAGTGGAGAAGTAGTGGGAAAGAGCAAAGAGGTTGATAGCCGAGAAGCTTAGATTGCAGATGAATAATGAAGATGTGGTTTTCTCTCTTTATCAAGCAATGAAGATGCCCATAGAGACTCAATCATGCAAGAGCATAGATGTGGTTTCTAACTTATTTAATCTTGATTTTAACAAGAAAGATGATTCTGAATTTGAATGGAAGATTAACAAGGAGGTGTCTAGACAGCCATGGGAGAAAGGAAATTCCAAGGATCACATAATTGTGACCAAGAAAGGTTAGGTGTTGAGTGTAGACAAGAAAAAGGAAAGAAAGTACTTGAAGGTGAGGATGAGAGAAGACAATCTTCTGATCCAGTAGTTTAAAAGGTTACATCCGTTGTGACTCTTCGACGTTAAACATGAGCGCCTGTTAGGTGCTTGCCCTTCTATTTATTGCTTTATTTCTTTCGTGTGAGTAAGAAATTTTTATATTTATGGTGCTTACTAATCGGTAGTTACATCTCTTTGCAAACTTAGTTTCAACTTTCGTTTTTACTAAGTTTGGGGGTGTGTGTGATGTTATTACCTCATTGAAGCACCAAGAGTATAATCTTTTCTTTTTAATATTTGCTAGGGGAGTTGATTTTTTGCGGTATGTTGAAACTTTAATCGGTTTTGATGTGTCAATTTTTTGCAATTTGCCTAGTGTTCAGTGGTGTTCTTAGTGTGTGGAGTCGATTAGATAGTCAATTGAGTCTTTCTTATAGTTCTCCTATTTTATTATTGATGAATCATGTGATGATTATGTGTGTTTGAGCTTTGATGATAGAAACAGGTAAACTGAGGCTTTGACCTGATTGAGTCGAGGAACTCGTGCTTACGTTGAAGAAAAATCAGGTGCCCTCGTTTCCTCTTTCTAATTTTTATGTGTGCTTTTAATTCATGGGAGCGAAATGATTGATTTTACGGTTGGCGATCCATATGAGATTATATTTTTTAAATTGTGCCTAAAATTTATATGCTCTTGAAATTGATGAAGGAAGTGTACTTGACTTATATTGTGATATGAAGTTCTATGTGTACTTGTGAGATATTACTTATCATGAAAAGTGCTCTGTTACTTGTTAAAGCCTATGTGAGAATTTGAGCCTCGTTGATCATGATACATAATCACATGATAATTCTTGATGGTGAGTATCGTTCTTGCGCGTGTATTCTAGAACTTGCCTTGAGTCTCCTTGAATATTCGGTATTAGTCTAACGGATTATGGAAATAATATTAGGCCATATTTGATTTATAGCCCATCTTTTCCCATATATTTTACCTATTTTCATTAAATCATTTGTCAGCCCATTTGAGCCTTTTTAAATCTATTCTTTTGATAGCCAATAAAACTTAATTGAAGAGAGTGGTAATTTGAGGGATGATAAGGATGATGAAAGAAGAGTCTTAAGGATGAAAAGGAACACTACAAGAAAAAATGCCTTTAACCACATATTTTTTATGTCATTTTAATATCAGTGTGATAATAAGTATTGCATTGCTATATTATATTTTTAAGGGTGTTAATATGTTTTTAAAGACACTTAATAAAATGGTGTGTTGATATTTATCTTATCACCACACTTCAAAATGAACACTTATCTATTGCTACACCTTTTTTACTATACTCCTTATATATACTCCTTAGTATCACTTTTGCTACACCTTTTTAACACATAAGAAAAAGTTTCTTTATAAGTATTATTTAGAGACTCTTAAGAATACATGTGTAAATATATATTTTGTTACAACACACGATGAAAGATCACAAATTATTAAAAAAAAAAAATTTGTTGTTAAAATATTAAAATAGAAACCATTTATTTTATTAAAAAATTAAATTATTTTTTTAATTTTTATAATAAATAATTATTTTAATTAATTTAATGATTAAGAAAATAATTTTTTTTAATAATAAAATCTTATACTTTAAATTAATTATTTTTAGAATAATTAGTTATATATATTTCTATATAATTATTTTGTACGATAATTTAATTAGTAATTTTAATTTTATTATACCTATTAAACTGATAATATAAAATTAATATTATAAAATTCAGTATAAAATTAATTATGTATTCTATGTATATATATTATTTTTAATAAAATATTACAAGAATTACTTATAGTTTAATGACTTTCTGACTTAAAATAAGAACCTAATATGGGCGATACAGGATCGAGTCTAAGAGAAAATACTTTTGATTTTTATTTTCTGTAATATTATTTTATTGTGACATTTAAAAGTGTATTAATAAGTCACATATCTTCACGCATTAAAGTGTATTAATAAAAGTAAGCGTGATAATATGCATAATTCTTCACACTTTAAAGTGTGGTGATAGGGGACCAGACAAAAAATCAATGTGGTGATAGGTAAAATGTATTAATATATTATCTATTACAACACTTTTTAATGTATTTATAAGCATTTTTTTTGTAGTTGAAAATTTCTGGAGTAGTGCTCAAATCTAGTATTCCATGGAAACAAACATCCAAGGGTAGTGCTTAAATCTAG
Source organism: Pogostemon cablin (assembly GCA_023678885.1). NCBI lineage: Eukaryota > Viridiplantae > Streptophyta > Magnoliopsida > Lamiales > Lamiaceae > Pogostemon > Pogostemon cablin. The sequence continues at coordinate 6,679,179 of CM043008.1, read as the reverse complement.
TACCCTATGAAGGATGCGAGAGGTAGTGCACGAAACTGGTACCTCAAAAGAAAAAAAAATAAGTGAAGAAAAGGAGAGTGATGGAGTTGAAGAGCTAGAAAAAGTTGAAAAAGAAAAATATGTTGTGCTTGAAGGAGAAAGATGAGAGAATTTGATGAGAATGTTGTGCTTGATTGAAGTGACGAGGAAGAATGAAAGATCGAGAGAGACTACAGCTTGATTGATCCGAGTTTTGAGTCACTTGTCCATAAATTTCCTACCTTTTCAAAAGAACCCACATTACAACCAAATAAAAGTCCTTTTTGATCCATGATTTGCTAGCTACAAGTAAAAGGAGAGTTGAGACAATAGGCAAGCTTATGGTTATGCATGCACTTGAAATGAATTTGAGCGTAAACACCTTAACCCATAAGTGTACATCTTTTTCACTTGAGTGCGAGTGATAAATACTTCCCGTGAGAATATGTCAATGGAGCATTTGAATTGGTGGTAATTGTCTTATCTTGTATGTTATGAATTGATTGTTACATGTAATGCGAGTTGCATTACCTAAGTTGAGGACAATTGTATTTTAAATGGAATATCATAGTCCTTGTTTCCCCGCTAACTTTCTTACTCTCTTTCTCTTTATTTTTATTTTGTTGCCTCGGGACGAGCAACAGGTAAGTTTGGGGGTTGATGAGAGTGAAAATAAGCGTGTTTTAGTGTCCAATTTAACACCTTTTTAATGGAAATTATTGTCATATATTAGCACAGTATCTTATATTCGATATATGTGAGAAAAAGATGCTTTTGAGGTGTTTATCATGTTTTAGGTGGAAACATGATCAAAAGTGTAGAGTTGGAGAAAATGTGCATCTTGTGCAAGAATGCTGAAAAAGCACATCCAACTTGTGTAATTTTTCTGTGTTTGTGTGGAGCTCAAAACTGGAAGTGGGAAAATTATTTGGAAAGCCAAAGAAGAGAGGATCATTTTGGCATAAGAAACACCTCAATCAGAGTCCAAACAAGAAAGTTATGATCGAAATGGTGACGTCGCGCAAGCTGTTTCTACTCAGCACGACTGTTCCACTTTACATGACTTGTTAAATCTTCAAATATTGGACTTTTGGTGAGATATTCATATAGATAAAAAGCCAAGGAAAAGAGGATCACGTGAGCATAAGAGTCACTAAAATCAGAGTTTGGATGAGGAAGTTATGCTCAAAATCGTGAAGTCACGCAGCTGCCAGCGAGAATTTCCAAAAATTTCCGAAAATTACCTATTTCTTGGAGCACAATTAATCTCCTTATCACTTAATCTCCATGATTCACCCATATCTTTTATTTACTAAAATAATTCCCTTCTCACACCTATATATTTTACATTATTATTCATGTGAGAGAAGAGACCACAACATAATCATCCTACACCCCACAAGGGGGATCACCCCCCAACCATCATCACATCCTTTCCTCCATCACTTTGAAGATTCGTCTGTGGAATCAAGAGGAAAACCAAGAGGGGGATTCAAGACGGAGGAGGACACGACGACTCCCGCATCTAGGGTTTTATTCATTTCCTAATTTATCTTGTATTTTTCAGACATATGGGTAAGATCTATCCAACCCCTATGATTGTTCTTCGCAACATCATGGGCTAAGAACTATTTTGGTAGATCTAGGGTTTTGAAGGTTTTATGAATTAATTAAACTCTCTTGTATGTCCTCCATACAACACTACTTGTGGAATGATTTTATATATATTTGTGCTTTCTTAATCCCTATTCACGGTCGTTTTGTGCATCTTCAATTGATATATAGAATCTGAATATATATCTTGGTTGTAGATTGAGTGCGTTCACCGCTGAACAGGATTCCATGTTATGATTCTAAGTGAGAGGACTTCGAAGCTTCATTAGAATTATCATATATGAATGTTTATTAATTGAATTAAATTTAGGTTAGTAAGCAGGATAAAAAGGGTAATTTTATAGTACCAATAAAGGGAGATCATATCGGGTTAGATCCCAGACATGGAAAATAATTGATGCTGATAGTATCTAGAAAGGGGGTGAAATTACGTCTCTTGCTCCGAGGTTATTCACACGTGTTACACACATATTTACTTGTGTCTATAGAGTAGATTTGCATGGTTTAATGATGCGTCCTTAGTTCACAAGGCAGAGTCGGCCTGCACTTGAGAGGGAAGTTAAGTAGTAAAACTAGATTACTCTAGAAATACCTATTCTCCTACTTGATTCACTTTCATATTCTTCTAGTACTATTTTATTTTATTTATTATTTTATTTATTTTTTTAGTTGATAATTAATTCCACAACTCTTATTGCTTTTCATCTTAATTAATTTAGATAATAATTCAATTGATTACATCGTCCTTTGAGTTTGATATTTAACTTGGTCGCTTGCAACTGATATCCTTAATACTTGGGATTAATTTTGCGTGCAAAAAAAAATTCGCATCACTTTCCTCTTTATCTTCCTTCATATATTCCAACACTTTAGCCATTTGATCTTCCATTGTAGGCTTCCCTTCACCATTCGGAGCTTTCTCTCCCGGATTAGTGCTCGGTGGAAGAGTAAGGGCATTCCCTTGATTTTCATATGACAAATTCTCATACCTACGAGGTTGATCGAAATTTCCTTGGAAATTATCTTCTCCCCATCCACCTTGCCTTTGTTGATATCCCCCTCTATGGTTACCAAAATTACCACATAATTTTCTTGAAAGTTCTTTCCTTGCATGAAGGCAACTTCCTCAAGCTATATTTTCGATTGGTACCAAGTATCTTGATATCCAGAATTAGGAGACATACCTTGTTGAGGCATAGATGTAGGCATTTGACAACTTTGAGACGATTGACCCATATTAGGCATAGGCATGCCTTGTTGAGGATTATGAAACACTTGTTGATTCATCAAAGACAATGGCATACCTTATTGAGTATTCACAAGCACTTGTTGGTTCACCATAGGCTTAGACAAAGGATCCGGAGACACTTGCAAATTAGCATTCATCATCTTAAGTATTTCCGTGATTGCCTTGTCGGTTACATCTTCCTTAGGAGCCTCTACCTTTTTCACTTGTTGCAAGCACACTTCTTCCATCTTAACAATTCTTTCCCTTTCATACATTCCCGCAAATTTATCCATAGACCATTGACCCGTATTTAAAGTAATCTCTCCACATATAGTAATAGCTCTTTCCAGATTTTGCCCCAATATAGAACCTCCAGCTGAAGCATCAACAAGCATTTTTTCACTCCCATTCAATCCGGTATAGAAAAATCCTACTTGTTGATCTTCAGTGAATCCATGTTGTGGACACCTCCTTAGCATTTCTTTGAAACGATCCCAAGCCTCACTAAAAGTTTCAAGAGGCATTTGCTTAAATTGGAATATTTGACCTTTTAGATACAACATATTTGATGGTGGGAAATACTTGCTTAAGAACCTTTGAGCCAACTTTCTCCATGTAGTATAAGATCCCAGATGTATAATATGATACCAAGCCTTAGCTCGATCCCTTAATGAAAAGGAAAATAACTTCATATTGACAATATCTTCACTCACTCCGTTAAAAGCAATATCTTCACATTGACAATATCTTCACTCACTAAAAGCAATCACGTTTTTAAAACTAATCCCTATGGCCAAGGCAATTAGGCTCTCGACTCTTTGACAAGTCTAAATTTCAAAGATATTCTTACTCTCAATTCCCTTAAGGTACTATGATCATAAGTTTAGTTCTTTTCACTCAATTTCTTAAGTGTCCCTTATGAATGTTCTAAGCACAAGAAGTGTATGACTTACCTCACCTCACACTAACATACATGTTCATCTTAATAAATTATTCAACTAAACCATTAATCATAATATTAGAATGGCCATCCTAACACTATGACTAGAGAATTTAATCACACAATTATTGAAATGAAACATGAATCATTAATCATAAAAGGAAGTCCAAAATTAATTCAATTCAATATCTAAAATCCTACATATCTAGCATTCTTCTCAACCAATTATATGATTAGCCCTACTATAGGACTAGCCACTACACGTCATGTTCAAATCAATACATCCAATGGCTTAATCCATTTGACCCAAAATATGAAGAAAAATAACAATTGAAAAGTAGATCGGCTTTCCTTTTGTGAAGATGACCTTCCTTACATTCAACATGCTTAATTCTTCAATCTATGATGATCTTCTCTTCTCAAATTGATGGAATGATAGAGTGATGGATGAATTTTTGGAGAACCAATGAATTGAATGGATGAAAAGTGTGGAAATGGATGATCTAGAATGGGTGTGTGAAAATGTGGTGGGATAGTGTGTGTTTTGATCTTCAATAACTACTCCTAAATGTGGCTCTCTCTAATTTTCGCACAAAATTGGGTTTTTATACCCCTTGGAATCTTCTAGAACATGTCCCACTTAAAACTGAATTTTGCACCTACACGAGTCGTGTAGCAGCACACGACTCATTTAGTGCACACACAGTTCAGTGTGTTTTGCGTGTTACCAGACACGGCTCGTGCGCTGCACATGGCTTCCTCCTGGGCGTGTAGCATTTTCTAATGTTGGCACACGACCATCTCTAGCAGGCCTGTGTTCCACACACGGAGCATGGGCGCACGACTCGTGCGCCAGAACACGGTGCGTGTCCGAGCATACCCTGTTCTCCTTTCTCCATTTTAGCTACCGACTCCATTTTTCTCTATTTTTAACCCATTTTACATACATTCAAGCTCATTTACACACTTTTATCAATCCATACCACACTTCTCCTAATTAATATAAAACTCCACCAAAAGTTACACAAATATGGATAAAAACATCCGGAAATCCATAAATAAAGACACTAAAATTTAGATGAAAATGAAAATGATCAACGATTCTATATTAGCGGAAGCAAGAACATAAAATTATATTACCTTTCACCAGGGTATGTTGAAGAAGAGAAAAATTCTCGTAGGCGGCATGCGCAGCATCACGATTTTGGGCATAACTTCCTCAACTGATCTCCGATTTGAGTGATTTTTGCGCCAAAACGATCATATCTTCCGTGACTTTCCAATAGTGTATCACAATAACAGTTTTGACTTACACATGATTTTAGAAAAAATTGTAGAAGTTGACGAGCAGCAGCAAATGACCCCGCGGTGATCTTCTGCTGTATTTTCAAGTCCAATCTTGACGTCGTGTGGGCGTCGATCCTCAAGATCCTCTCAATCTGGTGTTCTCTCTCCCTACTCATGGTTAGGCGTGTGTCATTAGGGTTTCCGAACACCTAAGATGACTTATATATGGCTACAGCAGGGACCAGGAGGAGAAATTAGAGTCGGGCCTTCATTGGGCTTAAGTATCCTAGTTTAGCCCAAAACTTATACTTAACTCCAATAATAATAATATATTCCACTAAAATATTATTACTTCACTGTGGCTCTAATCCCAAATTATGTTATGGGCTCCTTCTTATAATGAGCCCGACAGTCACCTCATGTTTAAGATATACAATGCCCATTAATTAAATAAGTTACTGATAACTTCATTAATTAATATCTCATCTGAGAGTAATACCACTCAGCCTCATTATCATGCCGAAATAAATCCACCTACTGGGTTTACATAATAATCCTTATGATTAGCTCCTCAAGGGGACATAATCAACCTATTTAATAGGATACAAATTCCTTTTACAATCAACAGCACACCATAGAGACAACATTATTTTTCAACTCACTAAGTTTGTTGATTTAATTACATGTAAATCTCACCTGTTGATGAATAAAAGTACATACTGACTTACGTGTCGAGGTATTGTATATGGATTAAGAGCACGAACATCCATAATAACTGAGATAAAGTTCTCTTACATAGTCAGTATATGTCGAACGAACTCAAACGGACATGCTCAATACACAAAAAATGCACTAATGTGATTCTATAGTCAAGACAAACTAATATCAATTCACACTACAACCATCCCGTAGAGAGTTCTCGTCTATCTCGGTTGTGAGCATCCGTTTATACTTTATAAGGAAACTGATAGTATGATCTTCCACATATTGTCGCACAACATATTATCTACAGTATAAAGTAAGTGGACTATTGCATCGGACATATAAATAGATTATAAGATGCAATCATTTGTTCTGTGATTCTCATTTCAAATATTGTTAAAAGATTGTTCTTACTAAAGCTAGACTTTTAGTATATAATCCAACAATCTCCCACTTATACTAGAAGACTATGCTGTCATGTCTTCTATCATACATTTGATTCCCACTCCCATTACATGACCATCTAAAACTCTCTTTTTAAGGTCCTTGTAAATGGATCTACTTGGTTATCATCCGATGCAATCTAGGTGACTACAACCTTTCCCTTATCATACGATTTCTCATAAAAGGTGGTATTTGCGCTTGATGTGTTTAATTGCTTATGGGCTCCTGATTTCTTCAAGTTTGCAACTGCACCATTAATATACCAATAAATTGTGATACCCTTGGGCAAATTTAGAAACCACATCCAAGTCCATCATGAAGTTTCTAGAGTCATACAGATACTTTGGCTGCCTCAAAGGCTCCAATTTATCATCTTTCCATGGTGGAGTCTAAAATATATTTCTATATGACACTCCTCCATATTATGGCTCTACTTCCTAAAATTAAACACATAACCTTGAGGTGGATTTACTGCCGTCCTACCTGACTTGAAAAATCCGAATCTATGTAATCCACAAGAAGCAGTGAATCTTTCCGGTAAGCCTACATATAATTTCTAGCCCTTCTCAGGCACTTCAAATGCATCTTACCATAGTTAATCATTCTTGCTTTAGGTTACGTTGATACTGACTCTGCATGCATTCAGCAAAACAGATATCCATTCTCGTGCATAGCATTCTTAGACTAAGCTTTCTTATTCGCCAAAGCATAAGGAACAGCTTTCTATACCTTTATCTTCTTTTGTGTCTTAGGACACATTTCCTTAGATAAAATAACACGCTAAAACGAGAAAGGATTGTATCATTTTATTAAGCTTGAGATGAGCACAACATTCTATCTTGCGATCCATATCACCATGATCACAAGAATATATTTTGCTTCTCTTAAGTTCTTCATTTCATACTTCTCTATGAGCCATACCCACACGGCCAACAATACTCTTTCATTGTCTCCAATAAGCAAGATACTATCTACGTACAGTACAAGAAATACCACCACGTTTTCATCACTCTTTTGAATACACAAGACACATCCGTGCATTGAATAAATCCATATCACTGGATTTCCTCATCAAAACGGATGCTCATGATCTTAAAGCTTACTTTAATCCATCTAAGGACAATTTTAAGCTTCCAAACAAAATGCTCTTCGCTCTTTTCAATGAATCAATCTGGTTGCTTCACATAGATGTTTTACACAAGACTTCCAATCACGAAAGCTGTCTTAACATTTATTTGCTATTTCTCATAATTCAATATGAGCAGCAATAAGTAAAAAATCCGGATCGAATTAAACTTAGCTACTGGCGAAAAAGATTTCCTCATACTCGAACTCACCCTTCTTTCTGAGTGTAACTTACGCAAAAAGCCTTGTTTAAATGTATCACCTTACCGTCTAATCCTCTTTTATTTGTAGAGCCACCTCCATTGGCTTTCATACCATTACACGGTCCTACAAGCACCCAGACTAATCTAGAATCCATAGATTCTATTTCAAAATTAATTGCGACTTGCTAAGATTCTGCATTTCTATGTTGTAGTGCTTCGTCTACCCATGAGCCGATTTCATGTTTATTAGGGACCAAATCTCACGACTCTCCTAAAATATAAATCTTTCATGTTGTAGAACAACCATCCCACTACGACAAAGCACTACATACAATTGTGTATCAGATGTACCACGCGTTGCAATTTCCTTGTGGTATATCCTCTTGTACAATTGGTACTATACTTTATGTTTTCCTCTCACTTCCTTTAGTTCAACTCATACATGGGTTTGTAATTTATTACATAGTCCTTTTTCCAAAAATCTAGCATTTGTATTAACAATCACCTTTTGATCTTTTGAACTATCAAAATAAACTACCCTTCATTTTTCTAAGATATCCTATAAACAGACGAACATCCTTACGACATGCTGTTTCTAGGGCATACCCATAAAATAAATTTAGTAATTTCAAATAATTCATCATCTATCTAACCATTTCCATAAGAGTCATATACATTTAATCGCCACACCATTCGGCTGGGGTTTGTCCGGTGTTGACAACTTTGGATTCAAATGTTTATTCATATCTGAAGATAAATAAACAACTCCAGCTGCAATAGGTACTACTTTCGTAACTTACCCATGTACTCAATAATCTCATAATCACTTATTTGCAGGTATTTTAGTAATTCTGGTATCTACACACAACGTGTTAGTAGATGCCATCACTAATCATGCTTCAACAACTAGTGAATGAGATACTAACCTTGTACACATCTTGATGAAAATTAATTTCCTTCACCACTTGTTTTGTCAGAAGTTTCCCACCAAGTGCAACCTCTCATAACTCAGGTGGAACTTGCTCAAAACATCTAGACAAATCATGGAGAATAAACTTCACTTAGGTTTCCCTTTCAATGCTTTTTCCAATTCATTCATCAAGTCAACCATGACCTCTTGCCTTTTAACTTACTCAAGTATCCGAAGAGTCACGTGACATTGACCATCATATTTCTATGAATCTCACATCTCTTCACTAGAGACTTAAATAGAACTAGAGGACATCTTTAGTGAGAACACATACATTTTCTTAAGCAGTAAGAATCGAAACAAAGATTCTTTTCTAATCACCTATTTTTAGACCAGTAAACATAATTTCTTTTAGTTAACAATAAGCGAAATTAAAATAAATACACCGATCAAGACCTCGAATTTAACAATTTATATTGATTCCCTCAAAATAATATAAAATAAAATTCACCGACATCTCAAGCACTGTGAGTCTGCATGCCACGATAGTGTGGACGTATACAAACCTAAACAATTATGAGAGAAGGTTTTACCAATTAATTTCATTTGTCAACCTAACCTCATGATAAAAAACTTAATAGTCGGTTCCTCTTTAGCCATGCAAATTACAGCAGTGACTCCGATGGGGAGGATACTTATTATTTGCACTTAAGTGTACACCATTATTTGATCCCAAGCCCATTCTGCAAGCTTATGTGCCTTACAGATGGAGAAGTACACACGCGCTCGGATAACTTTCCACAATCATCATAAAGAAGTTTGTACCAGTGATCCATGAATAAACTAATCCGATGGGGAGGAATGTCTACTGCCAACATGCAAGTTTACTCACATCACTTACAAACCAATAATGGAGGCTACGGTTATTATTTAACAATCCCCTCTCCCATTTAGTTATTTAACACCAAAGGTTTTACTCCCATTTAGTTATTTAACACCAAAGGTTTTTACATGCATATAATATTCAAGAATAAAATAAGCAACCTAGCATCCTCCTATTTCACCAAATAAGTAGTAAATACAGAAAATCATGCATACATATATAACAATAATCACATAATTAAATCAAATTATGATAATTATATATTAGTGAATTCGATTGTTCACCACCAAGTACGAATGTGGGCAACGCAGACGGGGATTGACCTCCCCAGTAAGGTCCTAGGGATCGACCTACCTGGTCAGATCGCGGGGCTCGAGGTAGTGCCCCAAAACCAAAATTAAAATCCTATTCCAGAACTGACGCTCGACCCGATCTGTGTTGCATGCCTTTTTCTCGACTCAAGCATGTATCCGAGCCCCAGCAGCATGCTAACGAGCGTGCCTGTTCGTCACCCCGCATGCCTCGCACGCCCTCTTGCCCGGCACTAAACACGACTCGTACGCCCACGCCCGGTAGCGTACCATCTGCACCTGACAGCACACACAGCTTCGTGCGCTTACGCCCGACAGCTTGCCCGGCACGAGTGCCCCACGCCCGGCTCCTCCTGGACAACATGCAGACTAGTCCAGAACCACCCAGACTCGACCTGCCCATCACGCCAACTCGTCCAGAACCACCCAGACTCGACCAGAGCACCGGTCTGCACCATCATCGGCCGTGGCTTGGTTTGAGTAACACGTCGGGCCTGAATCCCTACACCAGTCACCTCACTTGACTCACACATGTGCACGGCAATATCATCAGCGCCTAGCCACCCGGCAGCATGCGGCAATCTCTGAGTGTCAAGCCAAATATCCGTGCGCGCCATCAGACGCCCAGTGATGCGCGTTTTCTTTGCATGCAAAATTAATCCCCAAGTATTAAGGATATCAATTGCAGCTTAAGCTAGCGACCAAGTTAAATATTGAACCCAAAGGACGGCGTATTATCAATTTAATTATTTAATAAATTAATTAAGACAAGTGACAATAAAGATTGAGGATTTTATTCTAATAACTAATATGTTGAAAATTAAATAACAATTAAAATAAAATAATCCTGGAAAAATACGAAAGTGTCTCAAGAATGGAGAATATGTAGCTCTAGGGTAATCTAGTTTTACTAATTAACTTTCCTCTTAAGTGTAGGCCGACTCTGCCTTGTGGGCTATGGACGCATCACTAAACCATGCAAATATACTCTATAAACACAAGTAAATATGTGTGTAACACGTGTGAATAACCTCGGAGCAAGTGACATAATTTTACCCCCTTTCTAGGTACTATCAATATCAATTATTTCCTCATGCATTTGGTACTCTAACTCGATATAATCTCTCTTTATAGGTACTATAAAATTATCCTCTTTATCGTACTTATTAACCCGAATTAGATTCAATTGACAATTATTCATATATGACAGTTCTAATGAAGCTTCGGAGTCCCCTCACTTAGAATCATAACATGGAATCCTGCTCAGCAGTGAACACACTCAATCAATAACCAAGATATGTATTCACACTCTACATAACAGTTAATGATGCACAAAACAACTCTGAGTATGAATTAAAAACATGAAATCATGTGTAAACTAAACCACAAGTAGTGTTGTATGGAATATACACACAAAGTTCAATTAATTCATAAAAACCATAAAAATCCTAGATCTACCAAAACGGTTCTAGCCCATGATGTTGACCCATATGTCTGGGAAATACAAGATAAATTAGGAAATGAATAAAACCCTTGATGTGGGCATCGTCGCGTCCTTCTCCATCTTGAATCCTCCTCTTGGTTCTACTCTTGATTCCACAGACGAATCTTCATTGTGATGGATGGATGAAGGAAAGGATGTGGATGATGGTTGGGGGGTGATCCCCCCTTGTAGGGTGTATGATGATTGTGGTGCGGTACCTCCTTGGTGTGATCTGCATCCCCCTTTATACTTGTAAGCTCTTCTTATGGACCTTGGATGGGTATTTTCTTAGAAAACACAAAAATACACACTACTGGGGTACGTAATTACCAAAAATAGTATTCCATGTCCCTGCTCGACCAAAATGGTCTTGGTCAAACGGGATTGGATTTGGTCGAGCAGAGGTCGAGCGGCATACCTATTCGCAGATCTCAGTATTACCTCGCGCATCCTCCATAGGGTACTAGATTTAAGTACTACCCTAGGGTATTTTATTCTATGAAGTACTTGATTTAAGCACCACTCCATGATTTTCCTTAGATGCATTTTCAAGCTCAATCAATGTTTCAACACCAATTTCATTCCTTTCCAAATTGTTATCAAACTCCAATAACACATTTTGAAAAGATTTTAATTCTCTTCTAGAAAGAATATCTAGGCTAAAAAAATTCAAATAGTCAAAAGTGGTTATTTCCCATAGGCTACCAAAGAATGAAGTTTTTAAGCTCAACGAGACTAACTACGGATAAACATCATTCGGTAAAAATGTTTGGCTAATTAACTCATAAATTCATGGATGGCCTAAAATCTCTCCCATCATACATGTAGTTTTAAGTTAGACCAAAGTCAAGTTCTAGAATACACACACAAGAACGACACTCACTAGAAAAGAAATATCATGTGATTATGTACATGATCAAAAAGGCTCAAAATCTCACATAGGTTTTAAACAAGAAACAAAGCATGGTAAGTAATATTCCATAAGTACACATAGTACTTCATACCACAATATAACTCAAGTACACTTCCTTCATCAATTTCAAGAGCATATGAATTTCAAGCACAATTCAAACACCTCAAGCTCACATGTCCACAACCAAAAACTCAATCATCTATCCTCACGAATTAACAACACACATAAATATTAGAAATAAGGAAATGATGACACCTGATTCTTATCCTTCAAAACATGCACGAGCTCCTCGAGTTGTTCAACTCGGTTAAGTCAAAGCCTTAGTGTAGAACTCGTCTTTCCACTCTAGTACCTTTTTCTATCATCAAAGCTCAAACACACTCATCATCATAGGATTTATTAGTAAAATAATAGAATATACCAGAAAAATAAAAAAAATTAAAAAATCAAAATTATTGAAAATATCAAATTTATCAAAAAAACAAAAAATAAAAAAAAAAAAGTCTACCACAGAACACTTGGGACCATACAGAAACACACAAGACACCAAAAAGGTCACAAAAATCAAAATTTGAAATTATGAAAAATATAAAAAAAATAAAAAATCGAACCCCTGACAAACGAAACACAAAACGAAAGGAAAATTATATCCTTAGTACTCATAAGACGAGGTAAGAACACCACACGCCCCCACTCCCCAAACTTAGTTCAAATGTAGTTCGAAATTAAGTTTGCAACAAGATGTGATTGCAAGGGCGTGAACACCTCACATATAATAGTTCCTCACACACAAAAATAAACAAGAAATTAAAACAACAAAAAGGATGGGTTGCCTCCCTTCAATCATCCATGTTTAATGTCGGAAAGCTCAAAGGTATGCAAATTTTTAAACTACTCAGAGGGCGGTCTTCTCGCATTCTCATCTTCAAGTACTTCCTTTACATTTTCTTGTCTACACTTACAATCTCACCTTTCTTAGTCACAAAAATATGATCATTAGAATTTATTTTCTCTCATGGCTGTCTAGACTCCTCCTTTTCAATCTTCCACTCAATTTGAGAATCATCTTTCCTAGTAAAATCAAGATTAAACAAGTTAGAATTTTCAACTTCAATATAATCATGAATATTCAGAGGTAATCTAGGAGGCTTCAAGTATGGATCATAACTTCTTCCCAAATCCAACGATACATCAAACATATCATCAGAACCGTAGTAGGAAAAGTAGGAGATTCTCTTATGCTACTTTTAAGCGAATCATTCGATAGGATCAATGACAAATCTTCATCCACGATCTCCTCCACCACGTCTATGCTATTAAATGATTGAGTCTCCATGGGCAGCTTCAATGACATATCAAGAGCGAAAACCATTCTTCATCATCCATGCGCAATATATGATTTCCTTCGTACACATCTATCATAGCTCCAGCTATGGCAGGAAAAGGCCGTCCTAAGATAAGGGGTACGTCATCCTTGTCATCTTTCATCTCAAGCACTAAGAACTCCATATGAAAGATGAATTTCTCCACTTTCACAAGAACATCCCTAATTATCCTTTTAGGTATGTCATGGATCTGTCAGCCAACTGCAGTGCAATGTATGTAGGCGCCAATACCCCCAAACCAAGCTTTTTAAAGACTGAATACATCATCAGATTGATGTTTGCCCCCAAAACACACAAATCACTTCGTGTAGACCCTTTATCATTAAAGACTAGAGCACTAGACTTTCCTTTCTAGGTACGCGATTGTTAACCCCTTTTGCTTACTTACCAAATACCTAATAATGACACTCTTAGGTATTATAGGCCAATCCCCTAAGATTGTCACAAGAAACAACAATTATTATGCAAAAATAGAGAATCCTATTAACTAGCAAATAGTGATACCATCAAGAATAATTAAAGGAATCAAAATTCAAAAACAAAATAATATGAAGTCTCAAAATATCCTCTTCAATAAGGAAATAAACAATCTGCAGAATAATGAATCCAAGTCTAGGGCAATCAAATCACATAGTCAAATCTGTCTTAGCGCCCTAACATTACCAACAAAGAAGCTTAGCCCATGGATTTACGAGGGCAAAATCACAAGGATGTAATAAACCCTAACCATTGTGCTTAGAGAGGTAAACTGAAAAATAAAGAACCCTTGTGAAGGACTCCGATTCTTCAATCACGGTCTTCGTCGGAATCTCTATCTTTAATCCAAGTAGCAACTCCAATCGTCTCTTCAGTGGATGGATGGAAGGATATGGGTGAAGGTAGGTTTCTGTGATGTTGGGAGTGAATTATCGTCATCTAGTTCTGTCGTGATTTGGTCCTTTTATACTGTGTAATTTTGGAATTGATAATGTGCCAACTTACGCCACACGATACTGATTATGGGCCGCTCGACAAGTGCTGACAATCGTGTGTGTCGCACAATTTCTACCTAGCAACTGAGTGGCTTGCCCGCCCCTTCACACTGCGGCTCACTCGGTAGTAGACAACAGCTGGCGCACAGTTCCTTCCAGCAACGGGCGTATTATCGGTCATACCACCCGGTCATGTTGCACGACTACTCGCCCGGTAAGGAAAATTTGTGCTCGATTTCCAACTCTGGACGCCCTTCATAGTGCACCACTCCACGCCTGGTTGCGTCCAGCCAGCTTTTTTTCCAGCTCGTTTCACTCTACTCCCATACTTAATCGATTTCACCCTCTTTTCCTATGAAATACATAACAAAATACCTCTCGAGCACCTTTTATCGGTAACAACATGAGCATTACTTTTTGTGCAAATACAACATAAAAACACATCAAAGAAGTATTAAATCGGTCCTAAAAGATAATGAATTTCCACTCTCATCAAACCTCCCAAACTTAAGGTGTTGTTCATCCCAGAACAACGAAATGACAAAACAAGAGAAAATAATGAGATGGAAACTCATTGTACTAGGGATGATCAAGCAATCATATGTATATTACTATTGTCAATTCAATTTGTATGCTTCAAACATGCCTAATTCAATCAATCCTCAACACACAATACAATCATTTATATACTTATTTCAAATGCTCACTTCACCTACTCACAAGGATAACATATGTTTCTCTCACACACGTTGTAAAAAATGGTACACCGCTCGGGTAAAAGTAAATACACTCGAATTCAATCCGTACACAAGTGTAACCATAAGCTTGCCAATCATCTCAACCATCCACTACTTAGGTATTAAGAACAATAAGATCAAATAGAGCTTTAATACGGATGTAATCTTAGGCTCTTTGGACAGGGAAGGAAAATATGGAAATAGTGACTCATAGACTAGAGAGAATTTAAGTTGAAGAATACCTTCAAATTTCCTTTATCTTCATCATTCTTCAACTTGTTTTCTTCTTTAGCTTGCAACATTCTTCTTTCCTTTTTGACTACTACATCTCGTAGCTTATTTCCTTTTGAATTTTTTGGCTTTTCATTTCTATGCTCTTATCATGCTTCCTCTCTTTCATTCGAGGTACCAGTTTCAGGCACTACCTCGGAATTGATTCGGGATACCAGTTTCGGGCACTACCCCATCCTTCACTTCACAAGATTCACCTTCTTTTTCATGCTTTTGACTCACTTCAACAACTCAATTCTCTTCTAGTAGGGCATTCAAGGCTCATAAGAAGTTAAAGTGGCTATTTCATCACAGGCTACCAAGAAAGAAAAAGGCTTAAAGGCTCAACTTGGTTTACTATGGATAAATTCGTTCAGTAGGGATAACTTTGGCTTAGTGACTCATAAAACCAAAGAAGGCCTAAAATCACTTCCTATTGTTCTACAAACCAACAAGTCTCAAGTAAGATACAGAGGCAAGCTCTAGAATACCTATGCATGGATGATATTCACAAGAAAGAATAATCATGTAAAATAGGTATCATGATTCAAGGCTCAAAATCTCACAAAGGTGTATTTCTAGGTTCCATGAGCAATTCATCAAGTAGTCTAATCAATCCATGCAAGTGTATCTAAAATATCAAGAACAAGGATGCTTTAACGTAATCACATTATCAACAATATTAAACAACACATGCAAAGATAAAACAACAATCCTTCACCAAGCAATCAACTACACCCCACATGATCCCTACACTATTACATCCCCAAATTCAACAAATCTAGCAATCAGAACAAGTAATAGTGTAGCATACATCACCAAAAATACATCAAATATCCTAGCAATCTCAAATCCAACAATAGACTAGCAACACCTGTAAATAGAAAAAGAGATAGAGATAGAAAGTGGTACACTCGCGATCACTGTGGTGGCGGCTGGTATAAAGGATGAAACCTTCCCTGTTGATGCTCACGATCGTACTCTATCTGCCAATCCTCAATACGCTGCTGCACCTCCGTCATCTGTGTGATGTCTCTCCTTTGCCCCCTCACTTCATCAAACATCGAGTTGAGGGTAGCGTTCATGGACTGTAGTGGAGGGCTATCCTCATACAAGGGCTGCTTAACCCTCTGCTGCTGCTGTCGCTGCCTCACCCACTCTTTTTGTCTCAATTCCTCATCTCTCCGTTGTTGCTCATACATCACCCTCGCGGCCTCATCAAATCCAACTCCATGGTGGCCTCTCATCCACTCATCATGATAACCATAGGCTCCTTGAACCACAAAATGTTGTGGTAAAACTTGCTCCTCATGAATAGGATAGACATGCTGCTCAGGATCATCATGATGTATATCCTGCTGATGATGAATAGGCTGATCCTCTTTCTTCCTCAACTCGCCAAAATGGTGGCACTAAATGTCTGCAATTCTGTTGAGGTGGCATCCTATATCTCTCCTCCATTTGCTCATTAATTCTTTCTCCTTCCGGAGGAGGTAGAAGCTCAAGCTCCAAATCCCATTCGACCTCAGCAGCTTCCAACAGAGCTCTCCAATCGCACCCACGTTTATATACATCCACTATGTGTTCATGCAAGGTTGAGTTCATTCTCAAATTCTCTCTAACGAATGGGGTAGTCAACTTCCTACAAGCGCCAGGAAGTTTAGCTTATTCCACCTTGAACTCATAATGTCCTCCTCATTGCATTTTAGCTATTTTGTGACGATCAACATAGCGCAAGTTACACCCAGTATCTTCCTCAATTTCATGCTCAGCACTCCTCTGATAGTTAAATGCTTCAGCAATCGGCGTTATCAAACCCCCGATATTATAATCGGGTGGACTCTGGATCCTGAACTTATCAATCAAATTCAAAAGTAGCCTTCCCAAATTAAGCTTCACCCGGTGAAGCATGCACCAAATCACATAAAGCTCTTCTGAGGGAATACTTCCACTTTCATGCCTCGAAAACAAGGTATGAGACAACACTTTTCTCATGTACCTGATTACTGGATTCTTTATGCGAGAACACTTAGAGCGTTGTGGAATATATAATTCATTAGAATTTGTGATCTCCCTCTAGAATGCAAATCTGTAATACCTTGGATGATTAGCATCAGGCACACCCGTGGGAGCTTACAATAGCTCGTTCAGTTGGTCCACTGTTCTATGAATCCGCCTCCTTCCAAGATGAAGCACAAAGGTCCTTGGATACCTCTCATTATGGAGCCTTTGAGTGGCTAAACTGCAGATCACTTGAGCAGTGATATGAAAGATTGTAGAACTTCTTCGACTCATCAGAAATCCCAGACCACAGTTATCAAACATTGTATTGATATTCTCCTTCAAATCGAGCTCTTCCATACACAAATCATCATGAAAATAGGTGCTTTGCAATCTCTCCGAACATCTACCCATACTGACTGAACCTCATCCCACTCATTTTCACAAGTAATCTTCTTCATGTCAAACTGTTTAGGCTAATGATGAATAGCAATCATATCCAATTTAAATTGATTTGCTGCAGGCCCATACCTATTTCTTCTACTCTCTATAAAGAGAATACTTCAGAAAATATCTTGCAATCATGTAAACAAGTAAGGGCTTCAAGATTTAACAAGTATGCTTTTAATCTAACATGAAGAACTAACACTTAAGCTTCAAAGACAAATATTTTAGTTCTAACATGTTTCAATCAATTCCAATGCTCTAATTTTTTCAACATTCATTGTTCATATGCTTATTCAAAACAACTCAAAACTCATGAATCATCAGTCAATTTCAAAGCATCAACTTCACATACTTGTTTCTCTTACAAACTTCAACCAATACACACAACCTAGAACCCATGATTCAACATTTAAAATTCAAAAATCAACCACTGTACATGAATTCAAAACTATCACCAACACATGTCCAAAACTTCCTATTCAACAAGAAATATTACACTTATTAATTAATTTCACTTTCAATACGTAAGAAAACAACAAACCCAAGTGAAATCAGTCAACAAATTAAAATTCCCGTCACCCATGGCCCATGCATAAAAAATATCCAATTTTCAAAGTACAATCCACTTACCCATACCAATATGAATGATATTCCTTCAAAATCAAACTTAAAATGGGTAAGAAAACATACCTTTTATCCTTGCCATGGATGAATTGAAGTATGGAAGTGTTCCTCAAAATCCCCAAAAATTAGGGCTTGAATGTGTGTGAAATGGAGTAGCAAATGTGTGTAAGAGTGAAAGGAAGTGATGGACAATGCTCGTGGAGGGTGAGTGCCGGCGAAAATTCATCCAAATCGCGGCTGCTCCTTAGGGAGTAAGACGGCAGTTGCATGCAGCATGTGCGTTGGGTGTTGATTCTGTGTGTGTGTATTTGGAGAAATACTTACCGGGCAGGAGCTTTTAATATTTGGAGTGAACCGGCAAGGCGCCCGATTTTGTTTCAGTAATCGAGCGAGCCACTCGGTTTAGCGCGTGACGGGCCACCCGATTCGTACAGCTCCTCACACAGTTCATCGCCTGGTTTCCACACATGGATGCCCGGTGCTTCGCCTGTTTGCTTTACCTCAGCGCCCGACTGGGGCGCTCGATTCTCCACCCAATTTTCTGATGAGCCGCCTGATTTGATATTCGGGTACCCAGTTCGTATCCGGGCGTGCTGCTCATTTTGTCTCCCGGTTGTAAATAGGCGACCCTTTTTATCCATGCACCTGCTCTTCGATACAGTTCATACCTCTTCTCGTATCAAGACATCAGCACTAAATATGTGACAAAAATTCTGACTAAAAGTGACTCGAAACATAAAATAAGACAGACTCAAAACATAAAATAAGACCGAACAAATTTACTCGATGTGCATGCAACGATTAAGAGCATCTTACCCTCCAAACTTAGATGAAAACGTGAGTTAAATCTAAGTTAAAGAAGATGTGAATAAGGGTGTAATGCACACATCAAATAAAGATGCCCAACATGACTCAACAAAAATCAAAAGAAAAATAAAATAGTGGGTTGCCTCCCACTCAGCGCTCTCTTTTTAACATTATTGAGCCCTACCAAGCAATGTAAATCAAGTCAATAAATCAACAAATAGAAGTTCCACTTCACTGTGATGATGATAATGCTATAAGCGATGCCCATTCACCGTGAAGAGAGCTCCATCGTTCTTCTTGAGTTCAACCATTCCACTTTCATAGACTCGGCTCACCTCATAAGGACCCATCCATTTTGATTTCAACTTACTTGCAAAAAGCCTTAAACGAGAGTTAAATAAGAGAACAAAATCTCCAACTTGAAAGTTCTTACGTCGAAGCTTTGCATCATGAAATCTCTTGGTCCTTTCTTTATAAATGCAGGAATTCTCATACGCCTTTTCTCTAAACTCTTCAAGCTCATTCAATTGTAGAAGGCGACTACTACCCGCTGCTTTAAGATCTAAGTTTATCTTCTTTACCGCCCAAAAGGATTTGTCTTGAATTTCCACTGGAAGGTGGCAAGATTTTCCATACACCAATTGAAATGGTGACATCCCCAAAACAGTCTTGTAGGCTGTTTGAATGCCCACAATGAATCATCCAACTTACTAGCCCAATCCTTCCAACTTGTACTCACAGTCTTCTTCAGAATCTGTTTTATTTGTCGATTAGACACTTCAGCTTCTCCATTCGTTTGCGGATGGTAAGGCAGGGATACTCTATGTTTCACTCCATAAGACTTGAGAAGATTCTCCATAAGCTTATTGAGAAAATGAGTTCCCCCATCACTAATAAGAACTCTCGGCACTCCAAAACGTGAAATTATGTGCTTCCTCAAGAACGCAATGACCATCCTTGCATCATTCAACTTGGTTAGAAATGCTTCTACCCACTTTGAGACATAATCAATAGCAAGCAAGATATATAAGAATCCATTCGATGAAGGAAATGGACCCATAAAATCTATGCCCCACACATCAAAGAGCTCCACCTCATACACATTCTTCAAGGGCATTTCATCCCTTTTAGATATGCCCCCATCCGCTGGCATCTATCACAATTCTCTAAATAGAATCTACAACACTTAAATAAAGAAGGCCAAGTAAAACCTGATTGAAGTATTCGTGCTACAGTCTTCTCCGCTGCAAAGTGTCCCCCATTTGGTCTATCATGGCACATACTCAATATGCTCTCCCAGTCTTCTTCAGGAATACACCGGCATATGATATTATCCGAACACAACTTGTAAAGAATTGGATCATCCCATATGTACTTCTTAACATCAACAAAAGACGTTTTATAATGGTACTCAATCAGCTTGTATGGCTTTAATTCACCTCCACTAGCCAAAAAGTTTACTATATTCGCATACCATGGTACTACAGGCTTCTTTACCATCTCCACTAACTCGAAGCAGTCAACCACAAGTATGTCTTCATCAGGAAAGACTTCCTTAATGAATTCATAATTCTCATCACAATGTTCCATTGGCTCAAGTCTAGAGAGATGATCAGCTACCACATTCTCACTCCCCTTCTTATCTTTGATCTCAATGTCAAACTCTTGGTGAAGTAAGATCCATCTGATTATTCTTGGCTTGGCATCCTTCTTCTCCATCAGATAACAGATAGTTGAGTGATTTGTGTACACCACTGTCTTTATGCCCACCAGATATGGGCAGAACTTGTCAAAGGCATACACTACTGCAAGAAACTCCTTTTCTATTAGTGTGTAGTTCTTCTGGGCTACATCAAAAGTCTTGCTGACATAATATATAGGTTTGAATCTCTTCTCCCTATTTGTCCTAGCACAACCCCCAATGCCAAATCACTAGCATCACACATCAACACAAAAGGCTGCGTCCAATCCGGAGTGATCAGAATTGAAGCAGTTACCAAAGCCTCTTTAAGTACCTAAAAAGCATGTAAGCAAGTATCATCAAAGTCAAAAGGTACATCTTTCTCAAGTAGATGAGATAACAGTTTTGAGTATTTGGAAATATCCATGATAAATCTGCGATAGAACCCCGCATGACCAAGGAAAGATCTAACCCCTTTCTCATTAATTGGCGGTAGAAGCTTTTGTTTGGCTACCACCTTTGCTCGATCAACTTGCAGCCCCTTAGAAGACACATGATGGCCAAGTACTATATCTTCTCTTACCATGAAATGACATTTTTCCCAGTTCAGAACAAGGTTAGCATCTTGACATCTCTCCAAAACAACAGTGAGGTTAGCTAGACAAGAATCAAAAGAAGATCCAAAAATAGAAAAATCATCCATGAATACTTCCATAATTCTCTTAATCAAACCCTCAAAAATATACATCATGCATCATTGAAAAGTAGCAGGAGCATTACACAGACCAAAAGGAATCTTTCTAAATGCAAAAGTACCATATGGGCAAGTAAAAGTAATCTTATCCTTATCCTCCGGCGCAATCATTATCTAATTATAACCAGAGTATCCATCTAAAAAATAATAAAACTCGTAACCCGCAAGTCTATCAAGCATCTGATCCATGAAAGGCAAAGGAAAATGGTCCTTGCGTGTGTTTTTAATTTAGTTTCCTATAATCAACACAAACACGCCAACCTGTATGTATCCTAATAGGCAAAGTCTCTCCATCCTCAGACTGTACTATAGTCATGCCCCCATTCTTAGCTACCACATGCAATGGACTCACATAAGGGCTATCACTAATAGCATGATAAGACTCCAACCACTTAAGAACCTCTTTCCTAACTACTTCTTGCATCGCAGGACTTAAACACCTCTGATATTGCACAAAGATTTTCTTTTCATCTACTAACCTGATCCTATGCATGTAAATAGACGGACTTACGCCTTTCAAATCTTATAAAGACCATCCTATGGCAGACTTATGCTCCCTAAGGACTCTAAGCAGTTTATCAAGTTCAAGTTCAGTTAAGGCAGATGATACAATTACCGAATATGTTTGATTTTCCCCAAAAAGGAATATGCTAGATAAACCGGTAAAGGCTTCAATTCCACCATCTTTTTCTCTTCAGCTTCAGGTTCCTCGTTCTCTAGTGGTAAGAACCTTGGTGTCCACTTTCCTCCTTCAATTATGGACACCTCTCTTTTATCTTCCCTACAAGCATTCAAAGCATTCAAATATCCTGTAAAATCAGATGCAAAATCAGTAGCAAGAGTAGGGAAAGAAAGACTATTGCAGATGCATGTTTCCAATTGATCCTTAGACAAGATCAATGGCAACTTTTCCTCAACAATCTCATCAATAACATCAATGGACTTGCAATTTGCTTTTTCAGATGGCAACTTCAATGCATTGTCAAGTGAAAAGACAACTTCATCATCTCCCACTCTGAGCCTCAACTTTCCATCTTCAACATCAATCAGAGCTCTAGCAGTGGCTAGGAATGGTCTCTCCAAAATTAGAGGCACATTGTTATCCTCTTTCATCTCAAGCACCAAGAAATCTACCGGGAAGATGAATTTATCCACCTTCACAAGTATATCA
Source organism: Pogostemon cablin (assembly GCA_023678885.1). NCBI lineage: Eukaryota > Viridiplantae > Streptophyta > Magnoliopsida > Lamiales > Lamiaceae > Pogostemon > Pogostemon cablin. The sequence goes on along the minus strand of CM043008.1, from coordinate 6,656,270 downwards.
TCAATAACTCCTCTCGAGTGCGTAAGAGATCTGTCAGCTAGCTGCAGTGTCACCAAGTAGGCCTCACCTCCCCCAAACCAATGCTTTTGAATGTAGCTAGGGGCATCAAATTGATGCTATCCCCCAAATCACACAAAGCTCTGCAAGTGGCATTCTTTCCAATCTGAACAGGGATAGTGAAACTATCCGGATCCTTTAGCTTGGCTAGAAACTTCCTTTGGATAATGGCACTGCACTCTTCAGTCAAGTTCACTGTCTCCTTATCCACAATACTATGCTTTTTTGACATAATTTCCTTTAAAAAATTTGCGTAGTGAGGCATCTGCTCAATTGCTTCAGCAAAGGGAATGTTGATATGGATCTTCTCTCTATAAATTTATGAAATTTCTCATCAAAACCCTTTTTAAACTACACAGTGGGAAAAGGAATAGGATTCTTTGTAATTGGAATCCCCAAACTGTTTCTCTCAAGTTCATCCTTTTTGTTCCTCTCTCTCTTAGCTCTTTCCCACTTCTTTTCTGTAGCGATCGGATGATCAATGTCACTTTGAAAACCCAATGTATCACGAAGAGAAAAATCAACTGGAATGGGATTTGAATCATCCGGATGGTAAGTGGCTCACAGACGTGCGTGGTTGAACAAAATCGGGCCCCTCATCGTGCGTACCGCCAAGCAGTTGGCACGGTAGGACGCCCATTTTCAGAGAAGAGATGCCCGATTTGGTACAATGATCACCCTACGACGAGTTCCATGTGCTCAACTATGCGCTTCATTTGTATTCTTCATTGCTCTATTTCTAATTCAGGGTGCCCGACATGCTACTCGATTTCAGAAAAGGCTCGCTCGATTTTGGAGGAGGCACGCTTGATTGAATGAAACCTGGCGCACTATCGGGCGCAATGCCAGGCGTATCGCCCAACAAACCGCTTGGCTCATAGCTCATTTTCTAATCTCCACCGTCCGGTTGCCATTTCCAGACTCCCGGTTATGTATGCATGCCTTCAGATGTGATTTCTGTATACTGATCTTCTTCCTGCATACGGGGTCCTTCATACTGTGTGCCACTCCTCAAAGTGATAGCATGACATTGATGTTCTCTTAGATTCAACTCAGTTTTAGCAGGAAATTTCCCTTACTACTGCAATTTACCAATTGTTGCATTCAACTGACTGATAGTGATCTGTTTCTTTCAGCTTTTTTCTGCTTCCTTGTACCTTGCTTCAACATCCTTATGTCTCACTTCAGTTGTTTTCTGATTGGTGACCATCAACTTGAGCATCAAATCCATCTTATCTTCCATTGATGATTTCCCTTCAACAGCTTTCTGAGCTGGATCAATTCCCAGAGGTGGTGCAACTGCATTGTTAGGATTAGTATAAGACAGATTTTCACTCGTTCTTTGATTATTGAATTTTGAATTCCCTTGGTTCCAACCTTGCTGACGGTTGTTCCCTTGGTCATTCCTTCCCCCATACTGATTGTTTGATCTGAAATTCTGCTTGTTTCTATTATCTCCTTGAAACATAGGATAATAAGCCTCCTCAAATTCTTCCTCATCTCCTGCTTTTGTTACCTCCTCTCTATTCCCTTTTGTGAGGCGATCCATCTTATTATTCAATTCATCTAATCGATCATGGAGAGCTGACACTTCACTATTTCCTGCTTGTATTTCTATTTTTACTACTTTATCAAAAGAAGCGTCTCTATCTGATCTCTCTGCCGGTCAATCATTAGTGTTATTTGCCATTTACTCAAATATCTTTTCCCCTGCCTCGGCAGACGACTTAAATATCGATCCACCTACTGTCGCGTCCACCAACACTCTTGATTATCTTCTTGGGCCTTGATAATAGAAGCCTTAGTAACTATCCTTTGAAAATTCGTGTTTGGGACAGCTCCACAACAACTCTTTGAACCTCTCCCATGCCTCATAGAAACTCTCCAAGGATCCTTGTTTGAATTGTGTGATCTTCTTCTTTATCAAGAAACTCTTGGAGGGAGGGAAGTATTTATTCAGGAATTGATCCACAAGTTGCTCCCAAGTAGTACAATATCCTTGAAGAAGGTTGTTATACCGCTCATTGGCTTTCTCGGAAAGTGAGACTGGGAAAAGCTGTATCTTGATAGCATCCTCCGGAACATTTCTGTGCTTCTGCGTCCTTGCATATTCATCAAAAATCTGCAGATGTTTACTAGGATTCTCCAAAGGATTCCCACTAAATTGATGTCTCTCTACCATTCGGATCAATCCTAAAGGCAACTCAAAACTCTCTACAGTGATCGCAGGTCCATTCAACCCAACATTAGTGGTGTGTTTCAATTTATACTGGTTCCACATAGGGGTCGGGGCTTTTTGTTCAGCCATTTCTCTAGTCTCAGTCTCCTCAGCTAAATCAACTCCATCAAATTTCTGTGAAAGCCTTTCAACTTCCTCTTCTTCTGTAGAATATAAACTCTCCGAATCTGAGCTAGGAATAGGTGTAGCTGGCTGCTTTCTCTTCCTTCTATTCTCTCTAACAAGTGCTTCAAACTCTAGAATTAAATTTAAATCTATGAACTATCACCGGCAACGACGCCAAGAACTTGATCGCTATTTTCTTTCACCCTCAAGTGTAATGAATCGATTGTAGTGCGTGTGACCAAGTGAAATATCATTCCCACGAGATAGTTATAAATTTAATAAGTAATTCTATTAATGATAATTAGATTGCAAGACAAATCCAGGGGTTTTTTTTAAAGGGATATTAATTAAACTAATTATGCAATAAAATACTTCACACAAGAGAAAACGACTTAAAAGTTCAAGGATGCAAAATTGGTAATACTCAGGCAAACAGGTTAACTATGTGACTGATTTATCCAGACCCAAATTAATTACCTACAGACGTTTATAAGAGGATCACTAAGCCTAGTTAAATAGCCTTGATCGGGTAGGATCTAACACTTATAATGAGTTGAAAATCCTAGGATCAATAAGAAATTAACTCTCTCTCCCTCTATAGGTACTTCATGCTAAATTCCATTAAAGGCTAGAGCACTAGACTTCCCTTTCTAAGTACGCGATTGTTTACCCCTTTTGCCTCCTTACCAATTACCTAATAATGATGTTTTATCAAGTAATTAATATTCTAAATTGATTGTCTTGCACTCTTAGGTATTATAGGCCAATCCTCTAAGACTGTCACAGGAAACAATAATTATTATGCAGAAATAGAGAATCCTATTAACTATCAATCAGTGATACCATCAAGAATAATTAAAGGAGTCAAAACTCAAAAACACAATAATATGAAGTCTCAAAATATCCTCTTCAATAAGGTAATAAACAATCTGCAGAATAATGAATCAAAGTTTAGGGTAATCAAATAACATAGTCAAATCTATCTTAGCGCCCTAACATTACCAACAAAGAAACTTTGTCCACGGATTTATGAGGGCAAATCACAAGGATGTAATAAACCCTAACCATTGTACTAAAATAAAATAGGTAAGTAACAGAAAAATAAAGAACCCTTGTGAAGGACTCCGATTCTTAAATCAAGATCTCCGTCGGAATTTCTATCTTCGATCCAAGTAGCAACTTCGATCGTCTTTCCAGTGGATGGATGGAAGGATATGGGTGAAGGTAGGATTCTGTGATGTTGGACGTGAATTCTCGTCGTCTAGTTCTGTCATGAATTGGTCCTTTTATACTGTGTAATTTTGGAATTGATATTTGGCCAACTTACATCATATGATACTGATTATGGGCCGCTCGACAAGTGATGACAATTGTGTGTGTCGCACAATTTCTCCTAAGCAACCGAGCTGCTCGCCCGGCCGTTCGCACTGTGGGTCACTTGGTTGTAGACAACAGCTGGTGGCCAGTTCCTTCTAGCAACGGGCGTATTACTGGTCATACCACCCGGTCCTGTTGCATGGCTACTTGCTTGGTAAGGAAAACTGGTGCTTGGTTTCCAACTGTCGGCGCCCATCATAATGCACGACTCCATGCCTGGTTGCTGTCCAGCCAGCTTCTTTCCTGCTCATTTCACTTTACTCCTGTACTTAATCAATTTCTTCCTCTTTTCCTGTGAAATACACAACAAATTACCTCTCGAGCACATTTTATCGGTAACAACAAGAGCGTTGCCTTTTTGTGCAAATATAATATCAAAACACATCAAAGAAGTATTAAATCGGACTTAAAAGATCATAAATTTCCACTCTCATCAGTTAGAAAACATAGTTGCTTCAAGACAATCCACCCCTTCATCATTCCTAGCCTGTATCTTTCAAAGTATCCTCAACACTAGTCTTCCATTCTTGCTGCATACTAGGCCTTTCTTGTGTCAACTTTTTTATCTGCTTCTGTTGGGCAACTAGCATCTTGCTGATGTCTACGAGAATTGTTGCTATTTCATCAATCATGTCTGGCTTAGTAACATGATGCTCAACTTTGGTACCTTCCCCAACGCATAAAATCCTCTAATCCTCTTTATATGCTAGTCACGTGAGTTTATAGAAATGTCATCAAACAACTTTTCTGCTTCTATTGCAATTTTAGATAAAGTTGCTCCACATGATGATGCATCAATAAGAACACGTGACTTACAATCCAAATCGTTGTAGAAGATGCTTATGTATTGAGCCTTAGACATCCTATGTTGTGGGCACCGCCTAAGCATATCTTTGAACCTATCTCACGCCTTATTGAATTTCTCATCATGTTTCATGGCAAACTGAGTGATGTCCTGCTTCACCCTGAATACCTTTGAGGGTGGCATTATCTTTCTTAGAACTTCTGTTGCAATTGGTCCCATGTAGTGCAGTCTGCTGCATTAAGAGTTTCATACCAATCTTTTGCCCTATCAATTAAAGAGAACTTGAATAAGGTGATCCATCTAGCATTGTCATTAGCTCCAACTGAGTGTTAGCATATGCCAGAAATCTCCTAAGGTGCTGCTGCGGATCTTCACAGGAAACCCCGAAAAAGAGATTCTTCTGCACCATATGATAAGAGCGGGATGTAACTCGAAATAATCATATTCCCCCTTTCTCCTATCAAACCCATGTTGCCAATCCCATAATTTTTGAAATTTTCACGTATGGCAACATTATCTGAATTCTGCCCTGCTCTGTCCATGCTCAGTGTGTTATTTCTCCTTTCCTTCCTCTTATTTTCCTAGTGTACAAGTACCTCAAAAAAATTCAAGGTTGGATAGAATTAAATAATCACAAATAAAAGTCTTAATCCAACTAGAAATAATAAATCAATAATAGTAGGCATCCCCGACAATGGGGCCAAAAACTTATTACGTATTTTCTTTGTACACAAAATAATCCCCAAGTATTAAGGATATCAATTATAACTCAACAGGTAACCAAGTTTAATATCGAACCCAAAGGATGGTGTATTACTAATTAAATTATAGACTAAATTAATTAATACAAGTGTTGGCAATAAAAATTAGGTATCATATTATTAAACTACTAAGCAAATAATTTAAAAAAACAATTGAAATAAACTAGCATTAAAAAGATTTCGGAGGTGTCTCAAGAATGAAAAATAGGTCACCTAGGGTAATCCAGTTTAACTACTGATGAGCGTTTTCTCAACACAAAAAATTATCCTTAAGTGTGAAGGATATCAATTGTAGTCTCGATAGCGGTCAAGTGATTATCAAACCCAAGTGACGGGTTATTATAAATTTAATTATATTCTAATTAACTAAGACTATGTTGGCAAATTGGTTTGGAATAGTTACGAAACTAAATAATATATAATTTAAATAGCAAATTAAATAAACAAGCAATGGAGAAAATATGGTTGTGATCAAGTAAGAAATTAGGTAGTTCTTCGGGTCATTCAGTTTTACTTATTAATTTCCTTTCCATATGTTGATGTCCGAATCTGCCTTGTAGTCTATGGACGCATCACTAAACCATGCAAATTCACTTTATAGACACAAGAAAACATGCTTATGACACGTGTGAATATCCTCGAAGCAAGAGATATAATTCACCCCCTTTCTAGGTACTATCAGTATCAATTATTTCCCGTGCACTTAGTACTCTAACCCGATATGATCTCCCTTTTTAGGTACTATGACGTTATACTCTTTATCCTACTAATTAATCCGAATAATATTCAATTAACAAGTATTCATATAAGATAGTTCTAATAAGACTTCGGAATCCCTTCACTTAGAATTATAACATGTAATCCTGTTCAGCAATGAACACACTCAATCAATAACTAAGATATGTATTCAGACTCTACATAACAGTTAATAATGCACAAAACGACTGTGAGTATGAATTTAAAAGGCTCAATCTTATATAAAATAAACCACAAGTAGTGTTATACGAAGTTTACACATGGAAATTCAATTAACTCATAAAACTTTCATAACCCTAGAACTACCGGAGCAGCTCTAGCCCATGATTGATCTAGGAACAATCATGGTTAATTGGTATGATCTTACTTGACTCGCCAGACGAACCTCTCTTCACGACTCCTTGAGATGATGGTAGGGTTTCGGTGATGGATGGATGATAAATGATATTTATCTCCTGCGAAAGCTCTTCTTTTATACTCGTGGAACCTCTTTACGGGCTTAGGATGGGCTTTTGCTTGAGGTACACGTCAAATTTGGTAAAAGAAATTCGGAATTACCATAAATAGAAGCAGAGAGAATCTGTTCGACCATGCCGTGACTCGTCAAGCAAGGCCTCATGGTCGAGCAATGGTCGAGCAAGCCTTCTGTAAGTTTTTGCACATTTTATTCGACTTCACTCATCTGCTCGACCAAGATGATGCAGGTCGAGCAGGCTCTCTGAACGAATCTGCGTATTTTGCTCGACTTGACCACCTTGTTCGACTAAAGTGATGATGGTCAAACAAGGTCCTAAGGTCCAACGGTCTTCAAAAATTGCCTCAAAAATTACATCTTCCAATTCCGAGCCCTTTCGATCTGTTTTCCTATACAAATATGCTAAAAAAGCCCAAGTATCCTCTGATTCGTGACTTTTCCATAAACATATCAATTTGTCTCAATAAAAGACTCAATCGTACTCAATTTCCACATAAATCAGAGCCCAAAATAAATGAATTTACACTCTCATCAACTACTTAATTTCCCTCTCAAGTGTACCGGACAACTCTGCATTGTGAATTATAAATGAATCACTAAACCATGCAAATTTACTCTATTGACACAAGCAAGTAAGTGTGTAAAATCTGTGAATCACCTCGGAGCAGGAGATATAATTTCACCCTATTTCTAGGTACTATCGGTATCAATTCTATCCCACGTTTGGTAATCAAATTCGATATGATCTCCCTTTTTAGGTACTACAAAATTATATCCTTACCTGCTTATTAACCCGCAATTAATGCAATTAAGAAACATTATATTCAACAGTTCTAATGAAGCTTCGGGAGTATTGGTCCCTCCCTTAAAATCATAACATGCAACCCTATTCAGTGATGAACGCACTCAATCTACACCCAGATATATACTCAGACTCAATATAACAATGGAAGATGCACAAAACAATCGTCAATATGAGTTCAAAAAGTACAATCAAATAATATACAAGTAGTGTTGATCGGAAGGGTACTAAAAGAGAGTTCATTTAAGTCATAATAACCTCAAACCCTAGCACTACCAAAAAGGTTCTAGCCCATGTTGTTACAAGAAACACACATGGGGTTTTAATAGATATTACCCATGGTTTGAAAAATCAGAAATATAAAGAAAAGAATTAAAAAAACCCTAGGTGTAGCGATATTCTTCCTTCTTTATTCCGTCTTTTCAAATCCTCTTGGTTCTCCTTTTTATTCAAAAGACAAATCATCACAGTGATGGATGGAGTAGGGGGTGATCCCCTTGTGGAAGTGGTGTCTCTCTTTCTTCTGGATGTGAGTTGTGTGTCCTTTTATACTTGCAGACTCTCCAATAGACCTCTAACGGCCTTTTTACGTCAAAACATGTACATACATGCACTGAGGGTGTAAAAGTATGAATGAAGAGTTGTGCCACATGCCAGTTCAGTTTTAGCACTTGGTCGACAGCACTACCCTTGGTTGAATGGAGGTCGAACAAAACATCGGCGATCAAATACACATCCACAGACCTTGTTCTACCAAAGTGGTTGGTCGAATGGGAGCCTTCTTTGTCAAATAGAGGTTAAACAAGACCACGGCTATCAAATTCACCTCTTGGAACTTTTCGGGACCCAGTTAGACTCAAATGGGAGGTGTTGAGGTCGAACGGGTGGACGAACGACCTTGCGGAGTCTCACTGTTTTGTGAATAACTTTCACATCCAAACTCTAATTTAAGTGATTCTTGTGAAACAATGATCATCTCTTCTGTGTCTTTCTAACAGTATATTACATTTATTGTTTGTAATTCCACACAAACATAGAAAAATTACACAAGTTGGACTTGTGTTTTTCAGCATTCTTGCACAAGTTTCTCCTTTTCTCAAACTTGGCACTTTTGATCATTTTTCCACGTAAAACATAATAAAACACCTCAAATGAACCTTTTCCTCAAATATATGAATATAAGAGACTCTTGATAATAAATGACGACAATTCTCACCAAAAAGACGTTAAGTTGAACACTTTAAAATGCTGATTTTCACTCTTAATAGGAAGTACTGCTGGCTCTTTGGTAAGGGCAGGAAAATATGGATTAAGTGACTCATTCACTGGTAGAGAATCAAAGAAGACTTACAATTTTTTCAACGAACAGCTTCTCATTCTTCTTTATGGTCCTTTCAACGCCCTTTATAACTTTCTCATAATTTATTTCCTTCTTAACTTTCAAATTCAACTTCCTTTCTTGAATTTCTTTCTCCTTTTCTTTTTCCATTAAGGATACCAGTTTCTAGCACTAACTTGTTTTCACAAGGTAACAGTTTCGGGCACTACCCCCTTCATGCAAGTTTTAACAATTAACTTTCATGATTTTCATCACTTTTCTCCATCAAACCAACCCTTTTATTTCTTTACAAGATTCCAACATGACTCTTTCAACACTCTACTACGTAGGGAATTTTTAAGGCTAGCAAAGGGATCAATTGACTATTCATGTAGGCTTCTAATAAATAAGACTTTCAGGCTCAAAAGGGTTGACTATGGATAATATCATTAATATCATTAGGTAGGATAATAATTTGGCTAGTGACTATTAAATAACAAAGATGGTCTAAGATCATATCCTATAGTCTAAACAACACATAGCTTCACGTAAGATATAAACCCAAGTTCTAGAATATGTGCACATGAATGATACTCGCAAGAATAAACTGAATCATGCAGCTTGTCATGATTTCAAAAGGTTTAAAATCTCACATGGTTGTAGGAATGAACGAGTAACCAATATAGGCTACATAGCTAATTATCCATGCATTTAATCAAACTTCAAGCATCTCAGTATCAAAGCTCAACATCAATCTACTTTCCTAAACACACTCACACAACAAGTAATAAGAGCACACATCTATGCATTAAAAAAATTCAATTCCTATCCAACAGTTAAAATATCATCCAGCAAACATCAAAGATAAACATCACCACAATATAAAAAAAACAGTTGAAGAATATCATCAGTAACAATACATCTAGAATAAGAAGAATAAAATCTAACATCAATCCTAGAAAAATGACTAAAAAGTAGAAAAATCACAAGGGGGAGTGAAGAGACACAAACTCTACTAAATGACCACCATTGCTTGATGAAGATCGTTAAGATCAATTTGCCATTAGTTGAACTCCTAAAGAATCTCTTTTAGTGTCCTCACTCTGTCCGATACCTTGTTGAGACTGTTAATCAATGCTCCGAGCTGAATGTTTGTGGCCGTCTGAGTAGTATTGACCGCAATCAACTGGTGGCTAATCTATCGGTTCTCCCCTCTCCTCCTCCTATTTTCAGTAGATAGACGAGACACATGAGCGTGCATATCTTGGGCTTGCTGGCCATACCACGTAGCAATCGAGGCCCACGCCTCAAAAAAAGAAGGCAGCGCAGGCACTGACATCCCTCCCATACAATGGAAAATAGGCTGCTTTGGGGAATAGAGGAACTTCCCAAGCTGCACTCCTCCATCAAAGTCCCAGGCTCTCCCCCTGTAGCTCTATATGGAAGCTCTTCCTCATCTCCTTCTTTAACATATCTAAAGTCATCTCCTCCTTCCATGTTCTCCCCCTCATCAGGTGCATCCATGGCAATACAGTTAGCTAGGGCAAGTGTAATGCGAGCTGCCACCCTCCAATCGCCCTTATCCTTCACCATTTGAATGATCGCACGGTGGCCAACTATGTCCATATAAATTTACTATCATTCTGGATAGTAATGACGTGAAATAGCTCAATAGGGAACATAAAACTCTTGAGTGGTATGATGTAGAAATACTCTAGATACCTATTCTCATTCTTAATCATCCCACTCTTGTTAAGGGCGGCATCTAGATCAATATCTGGCTACGTCCTCACAATGGGCATCCAGCTGGTATCAATCCATTGTAGTGAGCAATAGAGTTAAGCATGAGTACTGAAATGATACTAAATAAGAACATAAATATTGAAATGATACATTTGATGGATGAGATAAGAACCCAAGTTGAACTGTACCTTGTTCAACATGTAACACAACACTTACTAGCTCTCCCTGTGGTATAACCCCGCTCTTTGATCTGTAGAAGATAGTGCTCGAGAGTATCCGATCCATGTATCGCCACACTGGGTTGCGGACTTTAGTAGCTCTAGCAAAGCAGGAACGATACCTCTCGTTTCTACCAGAATCAATTTTCAAAATTCATTCAGCTTGAAATCTGGAAGCTCCTCAAATGCAGGAATGCCTACAAGGAAATTGAACATTTGATTAAGAAAGTCTAGTGTTTCTTCCTTTATCCTTTCTCCAAGATTGAACTCACAAGCATAGGGAATATTTCTTTAATACCACCCGCAACGTACATAAGAACTCCGCTATAAGCTGAAAGTGGGTGTGAGCTCAAATCTCCATAAATCTATGGATCCCAACGCGATCAAGTAACAACTCGATATCTTATGTGAAGTTTAGAGTTCTCATGGTGTGGTTATCTTGATACCGAGTATTAGTGATCCTGTTTGAAATTCTCCCATACAAGGTAGCAACTTCTTCCTAGTATCTAAACTTCAAACCCAAGTCTTCAGGAAGTTTGCCTACCCTTGTCACTCTATCATAGAGTAGATTCATAAGAGGGGGAACTTCAGCTGACGTGTTGTCTTCTCCCATTTTCATCTTACCTTTTCCTAATGCAGTTTATAAAGTAAGGCACACCCTTCCAGAAAATATACAAATAGGACCTGCGCAAGTCTAATCTAGAGTTTCAATCTTTCATATTTAAAACTAACAAACCATAAATCAAGCTCTTCACTCATAATTAAAACATGCATAATAGTAAACATCCCATGTATTTAACCTTCAACAATTTTTAATCATCAATATTCTTTCAAGAATAAAAAAAATCATGCTTACTCAATTTCAACTCACATAAACAAGAATTCAAGCATTCATGAACTTTGCAATATAAATATAAGAGTACTTCAGAGAATTTCATACCCACATTCCAATTCTTTCATGAACATCACATCCAAGCATATTCTACCACTTCAACATGTTCAATACTCAACAATTAATGATCAGCATAATTGAAAACATACGTAACAAACAATCATGATATTCAACTTTTAAGCACAATTTTGTATGCCTATCATTATTTGTCAAAATGCTTCAACCAAATTCAAACTTGAACAAGTGAAATCACACATAATAGTCCTACTAATTGCAATATGAGAACATCAACGACATTCTAAGAGTAAAAGGGTGAAGAAAAACGCACCTCTTCTGTTGTACATGATGAAATTTCAAACTTGACACTCAACACCAAAAATCCTCAATTCACTCACTAAAAATCCTAATTTAATGTTTGGATGCAAAAATAAATAAGTAGTGTAGTGCGTGTGGTGTTTAGGGTTTAGGGTCTGTGGAATGATGGTTTGTGGCTAGAAAATCAATGGGAAATGGTTGGGAGATGGCAGCAGTGCGTACGGAGTGTAAAAACTAGGTTCTAGAAAGAACAACACATTTTTTAAGTTAAAATGCATACCTGAAAGTCTCGCTCGCCTCGAGCCACTAGCCGAGCGGCGTAACCCATGTACAGCTTACCTCGAGCTGAGGTTAATCGCTATTTTCTTTTGAAAATATAAATTTCACCCTCAAGTATAAGGGATCAACTGTAGTGCGCGTGTTACCAAGTCAAATGTCGAACCCACGGAATAGTGTCAGAGTGACAAATAAATCTAATATGACTATTTATATTTAAGACAAACTTAAGTTTTTAAAAATTAATTATTAAATAATAAAATAAATAAGATACGCTGGCGAGAAAACAATAAAGTATTTCAAGATAAGAGACTGATAATGCTAGCGCAATCCAGCTTAACCATGTGACAGATTATTCTAAATCCAAATTAATTACCTACAGATATTTATAAGAGGATCGCTAAGCCTAGTTAGACCACCTCGATCGCGTAAGATCTTTTGGGTTTATCCGCACAGGGAGATGGGCCCACTCAATCCAATAGCATGATATTGTCCGCTTTGGGCCGCCCTACTAGCTCGAAGATTTTACCACTTTGGGCTCATGCCCAAAAGGCCTCATGCTAGGGAGAGTCCATCCATCATTTATAAACTCATCCCCATCCCCACTTCTAACCGATGTGGGACTTTGGTTGGCACCAACAAATATTTCCCCCTAAAACAAAGTCCTGTAGATAGACCATCCAGTTTGAGGTCCGAACATCCCACCATCCGCACCGGTTAAGTCAGGGGCTTGGCTCTGATACCAATTGTTGGGTTTATCCACCTAGGGAGCTAGGCCTACTCAATCCAATAGCATGATATTGTCTGCTTTGGGCCGCCCCACTGGCTGCCATCCCTTATTTGTAAGAGTGTAGGGATTGGGGTCGGGAGAGAAATATTCTGTGTGATTATAAAAAAATTTCACATAGTGGTATTTTCTCGGTCCTTGGTTTTTCTCCGATTTTGGAGTTTTACGTAAATTCTTGTGTCGTACTTTTTATGTTCTTCTTTATTTTTCCCTTAGGAATAAATAAGGATCTGTTTATCCTAACAAAATCTAACACTTATAATGAGCTGTAAATCCTATGACTGATTAGGAATTAACTCTCACTCCCTCTATAGGTATGTCATACTAAATTTCATTAAAGGGTAGAGCACTAGACTTTCCTTTTTAGGTACTAAATTATTAACCCCTTTTATCTCCTTACGAATTACCTTTACCAAGTAATTAATAGTCCAAATTGATTGTCTAACACTCTTAGGAATTATAGGTCAATCCCCTAAGACTACCACATGAAACAACAATTATCACGCAGAAATAAAGAATCTTATCAACTATCAATCAGTGATACCGTCATAAATAATTAAAGTAATTAAAACTCAAAACAAAATAATATGAAGTCTCAAAATATCCTCTTCAATAAGGAAATAAAAACTCTGCAGAGTAATAAATTCAAGTATAGGACAATCAAATCACATAGTCAAAACTGTCTAAAGCCCTAACAATAACCAAAAGATACATAACCCATGATGTTAAAAGCAACAACCATGACTATGGTAGAAGACTTACCCATGAGTCTAAAAACTAGAAAGAATAAAGCAAAGAAAGAAAAACTTATTTGTTCGGTTCTCCTTCTTCAACTTCGTCCTCTCCAGAATTCTCGTGTCCAATCATGTAGACGAATACTCTCTTGAATCCTCTCCAGATCATGGATGTCGGATGATGGGTAGAAGATGAAAGACAGATATGGTAGATTAGGATTTAAAAACCTAGATGGGGTGGCGGTGATAGATTAGGCGATTTCTCCACACATTTATGTGGTGATGAGAATAGAGTATATATATGTGTGAGAATGAATAAGATAAGGAATAGGAGATATGATATTTTGAAAAATAAGAATAAATATAATTATGGAAGATATTGAGGGTTGTGAGATTAGGAAATAACTTAGTCACCAAGAAAATTAGAAAAGAGGGTAATTTTCATTAATTTTTGGATTCTCGTCGGCGGCATAACTACCTCACGGTTTTGAGCATAAGTTCTTCATCTAAACTCCGATTTAAACGATTCTTGCGCCCACAGGACCATTTCTTCCGTACCTTACCAACAATAGATCGTGAGACTAGTTTGAACTTTCGTAAAAATACAAAAAATTACTCAAAGTGATCCTCTATTTTCATGCATGTTGCACAAGTTCACCTTCATTCCAACTTTTCATTTTTTGTCATTTTTCCTATCAAAACACAACAAAATACCTCTCAAATACCTTTTAGTCAATAATCATTTAAAGTATTAAGATTTGTGAAAATAATAACCATTAAAACACTCAAAATGGTATCAAAATCAAACCCAAAAGTACATGAATTTCCACTCTCATCAGAGGTCGAGCTAGGTGCCGAGCTGGATGTCATTCCATTCTTAAAGTTCCGATAGCAGCTCGCCTTGAGCCACTAGCCGAGAGGCATAGCTCGCCGTGAGCCATCATTGAGTGAGGTGTCGTGCCACCTTGCAACGCATGTTGATTACTACGAAACCTAACTCGACTCAATCAGATAACTGAGCTGTAGCTTACCGTACCACTCGGTTCAATATGAATCCTAGCTAGTTGTCGAGTTGCACCACTTCGTCTCCAAAGTAGAATTTCTATTTTTTTGTACCTTTCTTTGCTTCAAAACTTAATTCAACATGTTATACAACACTATTGCCTCTATCAAGTGCTACAAAAAATTCAAAAATCATCCTAGAAAACCAAAATAAACAAGACCGACTAGAACCAACAAAAAAAATAAAAACTAATAGGACGCTTGGACAATCGCAAAAAATCGGAAGATCAACAAAATCAAAAATATAAAAAAAATATTGAAATATCAAAAACATGGAAAAACCGCAAAAAATTGACCTCCAGGCACTCAACAAAGTGCAGAAAACTTACCTCGGTACTTCAAAACAATGGTATGTATGCCACTCCCAAACTTAGATCAAACAAAGTGAGAAACTAAATTCACAAAGAAGTATAAATGTAGGTGATGAGCACCTAATACAAAATTTCCTATACCAAATAAACATAAAAAGTAATAAATAGGGTAAGCCCCCCAACAGGCGCTCATGTTTAACGTCGGAGAACACGATGGAAGGAGGATCTCTACTAACTCAAGTACTCAAGAGAGAGTACTTACTTATCAAGCGGCGTCTTTTAATGCTTCAACCTTTGTCCATTCACCACCATGATATCACCGTTCTTATCATTCAATTCAAAACTTCCCCCTCCACAGGCTCTATGAATGACAAACGGTCCACTCCACCGAGACCTAAGCTTAACTGCAAACAGTTTAAGATAAGAGTTATATAAAAGTACCTCATCTCCAATATTAAACTCCTTGAAGAGGATCTTTGCATCATGCCATCTTTTCATTCTTGCCTTGAAGATCCTTGAGTTCTCATATGCTCTTTTCTAAATTCGTTTAACTCATTAATTTGAGTTATTCGAAAAACCTTAGCATCCTCCATGATCAAGTTCACACGCCTTATAGCCCACAAAGCTTTATGTTCAATATCCACAAGAAGGTAACAAGATTTCGCATAAACAATCTGAAAGGTGACATCCCTAAGACAGTCTTGAAAGTAGTTCTAAATCCCCACAAAGCGTCATCAAGCTTCAAAGACCAATCTCTCCTACTACTTCCAACTATCTTCTCCAGCACTTGCTTAATTTGATAGTTAAACACCTCGGCTTGCCGATTAGCTTGTAGATGATAAGGTGTGACTACCATAGGTTCCCCCTATCGCTTATGAGCGCCTTCAGTACTCTATACCGGCTGAAGATGTTTTTCTTAATGAAGTCTTGTACCACTCTCACCTCATTCATCTTGGTTGGAATCGCTTCCACCCATTTTGAAATGTAGTCAACTACAAGAAGAATGTAGAGAAATCCATTAGATGGGGGAAACAGCCCATAAAATCAATCCCACGCACATAAAAAGTCTCCACTACAATGGTAGGCTGCAAAGACATCTCATCTTTCCTCGAAATTTTCCCCATATCACATGTATCTATATATTATTGACAGATCTTGAACAAAGTAGGCCAGTATAAACCGGATTGCAACACCTTTTCTGCAGTCTTTTGGGCGCCAAAGTGGCCCCCTTTCAACTGCGAGTTGAAGAACTCCAAAACACTCTCCCATTCAATCTTAGGAACATATCTACGGATTATAGAATTCAAGCTGATTTTTAGACCCACGGCTCCTCCCATAAGATAGTCTGAACATCATGAAGAAACTTAACCATCCAGTGTCTACTAAGCTAATAAGGCGTCGTTCCGGTGGCTATGTAATTAACATAATCAGCATACCACGAAGCATCATTTTTCTTTCTGACTAGGTAGGTATTTGAAACTATGAAGATCTTTTTAACATCCACTTTCAGTATCTTTTCATCAGGGAAGTAGTCCTTAATGAATTCAGCAGTATCATCACAGTGTTCCTTCATCTCTAAACGCAGTAGGTGGTTGGTTAAGAAGTTCTCACTCCCTTTCTTATCACGAATCTCCATGACAGACTATTGAAGCAAGAGAAGAATCCATTTGATTATCCTCAGCTTTACATCTTTCTTTACCATCAGGTATCTAATAGCCGAGTGATTTGTGTAAACCACTGTCTTCATCCCCACCAAGTAAATTCAAAACTTGTTGAAGCCACTCACCATAGCCAAGAATTCTTTCTCTGTTACAGCATAATTTTTTTAGCAGAATCGAACGTCTTACTTGCGTAATAGATTGTATGAAAGTTCTTCTTCCTTAACTACCCCAGCAAGACTCCTAAAATAGTGTCACTTGCATCACACATGAGCACAAAAGACTGAGTCCAATCCAACATGACTGGGATAGGTACAATTATCAATGCTTCCTTAAGAACCTGAAAAGCATGTAAGCAAGTATGATCAAATTCAAATCTCACATCCTTTTCAAGTAACTGAGACAACAGTTTTGAATATTTGGAGAAGTCTTATCTCATATAAAATCTTGCATTCCCTAAGAGCGACATAATTCCTATCTTATTAGTGGGCGGTGGAAGTTTTTTCAATCGCCACCACCTTAGCACGATCAACCTGCAAACCTACAGCAGAAACATGATGGCCTAGGACAATCCCATCTTTCACCATGATGGCATTTTTCCTAGTCCAAAACGAGATTAGTTTCTTCACATCTCTCCAAAATAATAGATAAGTTAGACAGACAGGAGTCAAAGGAAGAAGCAAAAATTCATAGGTGCATTACATAATCCAAAGGGCATCCTCCTAATGGCAAAAGTGCCATAGGGGCAGGTGAATGTCTTCTTTTCATGTTCCTCTGGTGCAATTATTATCTGATTGTAACCGGAATACCCATCCAAGAAGCAATAAAAATCATTGCAAGTCTATCCATTATGTGATCCATAAATGGAAAAGGAAAGTGTTCCTTACGCGTGTTCTCATTCAACTTTCTATAATCAATATAAAGACGCCACCACATAGGTACCATAGTGGCAATAACCTCTCCATCATCAGCTTTCACTACAGTCATACCCCCATTCATAGCTACCACATACAAGGGACTCACATAGGGGTTATCACTAATAAGAAAGACAATTCCTTCATCTAACCACTTAAGTACTTCTTTTCTTACCACTTCTTGCATTGCAGGGTTCAACCTCTGCTAGCTAATGTTGTGATGCGCATTTTCTTTGAATGCAAAATTAATCCCCAACTATTTATAATATGAATTGCAGCTTAGGCAAGAGACCAAATTAAATATCGAACCCAAAGGACGACGTATTATCAATTTAATTATATACTAAATTAATTAAGACAAGGCAATAAAGTTGAGTATTTAAATTATTAATCTACTAACAAAAATATTAAATAACAATTAAAATAAAAGTACTGGAAGAATACAAAAGTGTCTCATGAATGGAGAATAAGTAGCTCTAGAGTAATCCAGTTTTACTACTTAACTTCTCTCTCAAGTGCGCTGGCCGACTCTGCCTTGTGGACTTGGAAGCATCAATAAACCATGCAAATATACTCTATATACACAAGTAAATATGCGTGTAACACGTGTTAATAACCTCAGAGCAAGAGACGTAATTTCACCTCCTTTTTAGGTACTATCAGTATCAATTATTTCCCCCTAAGATTGGGACTCTAATCCGATATGGTTTCCCTATATAGGTACTGTAAAATTACCCTTTTTATACTGCTTACTAACTCGAATTCAATTAAATTAATAAATATTCATATATGACAGTTCTAATGAAGTTTCGAAGTCCCCTCACTTAGAATCATAACATAAAATCTTCTTCAGTGGTGAACGTACTCAATCAACAACCAGATATATATTTAGACTCTATATAATAGTTGAAGATGCACAAAACGACCATGAATATGAGTTAAAAATGTGCACTCATATATAAAATAAATTCACAAGTAGTGTTGTACTGAGGACACATAAGAGAGTTTAATTAATTCATAAGACCTTCAAAACCCTATACTACCAAAACGGTTCTAGCCCATGATGTTGTGAAGAAGAATCATGTGGGTTAGATAGATCCTACCCATAGTCTAGAAAATTAGAAAATATAAGAAAAGAATTAAGAAAACCCTTGGTGTAGCGATTTGCTTCCTTTTTTCTTCCGTCTCTTCAAATCCTCTTGATTATCCTTCTTGATTCCACAGACTAATCTTTATAGTGATGGATAGAAGAATGGATGGATGTGGATGATGGTGTGGGGGGATGATCCCCCTTGTAGAGTGGTGTAGGATTGATTGTTGTTCTCCCACATGAATAATGATACGTAATATATAGGTGTGAGAAGGGAATGAAATAAGGAAATGAAAGATATGGGTGTATCATGGAGGATTATATGATAAGGAGATTAATTGTACTCCAAGGAAGTTGGAAAATCGGGCTAATTTTTGGAAAATTTTGGAAATTCTCGCCAACAGATGCGTGACCTCACGATTTTGAGCATAACTTCCTTGTCTAAACTCTAATTTGAGTGATTCTTATGCCAAAACGGTCATCTCTTCTATGGATTTCCAACCATGTATTACATCACCTGTTTTGAGTTCCACACAAACACAGAAAAATTATGCAATGTGAGCGTTCGTTTTTCAACATTCTTACACAAGTTTTTCTTTTTCTCCAACTTTGCACTTTGATCATTTTCCACCTAAAACAAAATAAAACACCTCAAATGCACCTTTTTCTCACATATATTGAATATAAGACACTTGTGCTAATCTATCACAACATTTTCATCAAAAAGGTGTTTAATTGAACACTAAAACACGCTTATTTTCACTCTCATCATGCTGCACAAAACTTTTAGTTTCATTTTCAAGTCTTATTCTCTGCATGCAAAAAGCTGGATTAATTCCTTTCAAATCATCAATCGACCAACTTATAGCAGACTTATGCAATCTTAACATAGCTAGTAGTTTCTAAAGTTCACTTTTAGATAGAGAAGAA
The DNA here is from genome assembly GCA_023678885.1 of Pogostemon cablin. Taxonomy (NCBI): domain Eukaryota; kingdom Viridiplantae; phylum Streptophyta; class Magnoliopsida; order Lamiales; family Lamiaceae; genus Pogostemon; species Pogostemon cablin. The sequence continues at coordinate 6,636,645 of CM043008.1, read as the reverse complement.
GATATAATTACTGAAAAAGTCATTCTCCCCCAAATAAACATACATGAGATGACCTAGAAATGGCTTGAGCTCAAATTTCTTCTCCTCCTTGATAGCGTCTCCTTCAACATGTAAAGGCATATACTACTTCGTCCACTTGACTTCCTCCACTGGTGAGTCTTCATGCCCATATCTGCTCTCATTCAAACTATGTAAGGTTTCAAGAAATTGGAGAGGAAGCTCATTAGACAATTCATCAAGATTAGTAGTAGGTAAAGTGAGAGATTCGCTAATGTATGTCTCCAAGGGATCCTTAAATAGGATCAAAGTCAAGTCTTCCTCTGCGATCTCCTCTACTACTTCTACAGAATTGCATTGCTGCTTTTCCGGAGGCCACTGCATCACCTTATTCAAAGAGAATAAGAATTCTTTGTCATTGATCTCAGCCTCAACTCTTCTTTCTGAACATCGATGAGTGCTCTTCTAGTGGCAGGGAATGGGCGCTCTAAGACTAATATCATTATATCCTTGTCATCCCTCCATATCAATAACAAGAAAGTCCACAAGAAAAATCAAACTTGCCACCTTCATCAAAACATCCTCAATAACTCCCTTAGGGTATGTCAACGACCTATCAGCTAAATGTAGAGCCATAGATGTAGGTTGCAACTCCTGCAAACCAAGCTTCTTGAATGTGGAAAAAGGCATCAAATTGATACTAGCTCCAAGATCACATAATGCTATCCTCGGTAGTCATTTTTCAATCTCACATTGAATGCTACCTGGATCCTTCAACTTTTCAGGCAACCTCTTATGTGAAATTGATCTACAGTTTTCTATTAGATTCATTGGCTCCGCACTATTCAGACTTCTCTTCTTACATATGATTTTCTTGATGAACCTTGCGTAGTGTAGCATCTGATCCAAAGCTTCTGAGAAATTAATACTGATTTTGAATCTTCCTAAATACGTTAGGGAAGTTCCTACACTTCTCATTAAGTCATTTCTTTAAGAATCTCCGACGAAATAGAAGTGGTACCTTTGTTTTTGGAAGTCCCAAACTGTCTCTCTCAAAATCCACTTCTGTTTCTCTCAGTTTCTTAGCTTTCGGCCACTTTTATCTGTAATAACCTGATAAGCTTGAGTCTGTACAGATTTCAAACGTGCTGGAAATCTTGGTGGGTAGCTCGACTTGGGTGAGGTATCGAGCTGGGTCTCGCTCACCTAGAGTTGAGTACGAGTAAGTAGCCGAGTGGTGTCCTGACCTCATCTACCCCTGCTCGGCTCAATCTGGCCACCTTTCAGATCTAGCTCGGCTTGAGCTAGGAACGAGCGGGCTTTGTCTTCTTCCATTTTATTCTGCGTTAATTATGAACTTCATATTGTTTCCTGATTCAGAGTGATTGCTTTCCAACTTTCTTTTGGGTTAATTCTCCTTGTGATAGAAATTTACCTTTCTGAAATTATTGTTGCTATTGATTTAATATTATTGCTAGCTACCCTATGGTATACAGTATACTGAATATCTCATAACTATATTTTTCGCTTCCTCGTTCTGCTTTATCATGTTAGAATCATGAGAAGAATGTATCCATTGATCTTGCCAATATTTTTATCATTCTTCTTCATATATTTGTTTAGTACATCATCAATACTAGCCTTCCTTTCCTTAATCTTTGCCCCATGATAAAAGTTGGGTGGGAATGGAGCTACATTATTCGGATTAGAATAAGAAAGATTCTCATGCCTCCACTGGTTCTGCTAATTCCTCCTTGATCATTAGAATTTCCCGCTTGGTTATTCCTGTAGTTGAAATTTCCTTGAGGGTTTCTATTTTCTTGCCAATTCTAAGGTGCTCTTGTACCTTGAGTGCTTTTCCCGTAGCCCCAATTTGCATCTTCTACCTTTTGTAGGTTTGTAGCACATCCGCACATGCATTCCCTTGGTTGTCGCCACCATTATTAACCAAGTACATATTACTCAGGTGTTTGTTCATCTCTTCTAACTGTGTGGTAACCTTGTCAATCTTATCTGCTTCAGGTACCTTCTCCTTCACCTGTGCATCTCTTCCTAGTGCATAAGTTCCATGAACTCTCTCAGAAGGCCAATATCTAGAGTTAATAGAAATATCATCAAAGATCTTCTCCAAAACTCTTGACGTCTTCCCAAAAATCTTCCTCCAGCGGATGCATCTACTAACACTCTTTGCATCATTGTCAAGACCATTGTAAAAGACACTGATGAACTAAGACTTCTTAAAACCATACTGCGAGCATCTTCTCAAAGCATCTCTAAATCTCTCCCAAGCCTCTCTAAACGGCTAATCTCTCCGCTGCTTAAACTGATTGATTTCTTATTTCAGAGAAAGTATTTCCTTGGTGGCATAAATCAATCAATAAAAATCTGGTGGAGTTCAGTCCATTTCGCACAACTTCCTCATTCCAGATTATTATACCTCTCTTGTCTTATCAGCTAATGAGAATTAGAATAATCTCATCTTCCATGTATGATCTTTAGCATCATAGACGTTCACAGTATCCATGTAACTGTTGAATCACTTCAAATGTCAGTATGGCTCATCAAAAACTCCTTTGGCAAAGGGATTTTTCTCCACCATATTAATCAAGGCTGCCTTATGTCATTCGTCTCTTTGCACAAATGGCCCCAACTACGCCTGATCCTCCAATGTTGGTGGATTTAAAAGTTTTCTGGATCATTATATTATCCTCATGCGGCGCTCTTTCTACCATTACTTTAGTTTTTTTTCTACTTCCTCTTCTTCTGGCAAGTGCTAATTTTTTATCTGATCTTCCTCCTCCACAACTGTTAGGTTTGGAACTTTTGTTTTCTTCTTAGGAGTCGACCCCTTAACAACTTTAGGAAGTGTGTAAAGATTTTTAACACTCAAATATCAAACTAGCGATAAAAGAAAAGCAAATTATTAAAAAATGTCCCCAGCAACGGCTCCAAAACTTGTTAAGGGTTTTCCTACACACTAAATAATCCCCAAGTGCCAAGGATTTCAGCTGTACTGGCCAACAACCAAGTTTAAATATTGAACCCACGAGACAGTCAATTATCAACTTCAAGAATTACTAAATTAATTAGAACGAGTGACCAATTTCCAATGTTATGAAATTTAATTATCTAAAAAATTAAAAATATTAAATAAGTTATAAACTAAAATCACAAAAAAATATTGACAATTAATTAAAGATGAGATCAACAGTTCTAATGCAATCTAGTATAGACAACTCAATCTGAACCCCTAAACATCCAATTGTTCATTCATGCAGACTCTATGAAAACACACCACATGACCCTGTTATCCCACCGAATATGAACGAATTCTAAGCTAACAGTTTAATATGGTTTAATTCTTATTGTACGTGAATATGACCCATCCCCCTTTCTAGATACTATCAAGGCAAACACAATACCTCCGAATGACAAGATTGACTAACAGGAATTCTCTAGACTGTACTATAGGGCTTTATTTAATATCCTACTAAAATGTCTTATGCATTGTTCCACTAGATCATTCAAACATCTGATTCAACAGTTCTGAAAATTAACGTGTTTATGGGGAAACTACCTTAATTCTTAACAAGTATACAATTCAATTCATGAACGCACACAAGCTTGTTGGCATTCGATTGTTTGGTTAACATGAATCGTTAGGGTTCCATGTGTTTCTAAATCAGTGGAAGCAAGAACATAGAAACGTATTTCCTTTCACCAGGGTATGTTAAAGAAAAGAAATTCTCGCTGGCAGCATGCCCAACCTCACGAATTTAGGCATAACTTCCTCATCTGATCTCCAATAAAAGTATTTTTGTGACAAAACAATCCTCTCTTCCGTGGCTTTCCAACCATATATCACACGACCAGTTTTGGATTCCACAAGATTACAAAAAAATTGTGGACTTTGACGATCAGGTTGATAAGATCTCGAGGATCGTCGCCCACACGAAGTCGAGATTGGAATTGGGATTACAACAGAAAATCAAGAGGTCATTTGCTGCTACTGTCTGCCACCTTCTACGATTTTTATAAAATTGTACAGACCTCAGAATTAGATGTATGATATACTGACAGAAATCCACGGAAGAGAAGATCGTTTTTAGCATATAGATCACTCAATTCCAAGATTGGATGAGAGTTATGCGAAAAACGGTGAAGTTCCGCAGGCTGCCGGTGAGAATCCATATTCTCCAACATACCCTGGTGAAAAGTAATACACTTCTTGTTTTCATGCTTCCGCTGACTGTTAGAAATGTATGGAACCCTAACGGTTCACGTTAACTAAATGATCGAACGCCATCAAATAGGACACAAATTCCTTCTACAATCAATAGCACACCATAGAGGCAGTATTATTTCCCAACTCACCAAGTTTGTTGATTTAATTACATGTAAATCTCACTCATTGATGAATCAAAGAGATGTATACTGTCTTATGTGTTGAGGTTATTGTATAGGGATTAAGAGCACGAACATCCATAATAACAGAGATCAAGTTCTCCTATATAGTCAATATAAGTCGAACGATCTCAAGCGGTCCTGCTCAATAAACACAAAGTGCACTAATGTGATTCTATAGTCAAGATAATCTAATACCAAATCACACTATAATCATCCCAATAGAGAGTCTCATCTATCTCGGTTGTGAGCACCTATTTATACTTTATAAGAAAACCGATAATATAATTTTCTGCGTCTTGTCGTACAATATAATATCTACAATATAAAGTAAATGGACTATTGCATTGGACATATAAATAAATTACAAGACGCAATCATTTGATCAATGATTCTCATTTCAAATATTGTTAAAACATAGTTCATACTAAAGTTAGGTTTTTAGTATACAATCTAACAATCTCCCGCCATACAACTGATTCCCACTGCCACTACACGACCATCAAAAGCTTTCGCCTTAAGGTCCTTGTATATAAATTTACTAGGTTATCTTCCGATGCAATCTAAGCGATAACAACCTTCCCCTCATCATACGATTTCTCGTATAAGGTGGTACTTGCTCTTATTGTATTTAATTGCCTTATGGGCGTGATTCCTTCAAGTTTGCTACTGCACTATTATTATCACAATAAATTGTGATAACCATGGGCAAACTCAGAAAACACATCCAAGTCCATCTTGAAGTCTCTAGAGTCATACAGATACTTTGGCTGCCTCAGAGGCATTGGATTGTATACTAAAAGTGTAGCTTTTTGTATGAACAATGTTTAAACAATATTTGAAATGAGAATCATGTGATCAAATATTTTACAATTATGTTATTGCAAAAGTCCATTTACTTTATACTGTAGAAAATATGGTGTGCGGCGTCATACGAAAGATCATATTATTTGATTCTTATAAAGTATAAACAGATGTTCACAACCGAGAGAGACGGGGACTATCTATCGGTATGGTTATAGTGTGATTTGGCATTAGTATATCTTGACTATAAAAATGCACTAGTGCACTTTGTGTGTATTGAGCAGGACTGCCTTGAGATCGTTCAGTTTATACTGACTATATAATAGAACTTGAACTCTATTATTATGGATGTTTGTACTCTTAATCCCTATACAATAACCTCGACACGTGAGCAAGTATTTATTCCTTTGATTCATCAATGGGTGAGATTTAATATTTAAATTAATATGCTTGGTGAGTTGGAAATGGTGATGTCTCTATGGTGTTCTGTTGATTGTAGAAGGAATATGTGTCCCAACGGAATTGGTTGATGATGTCCCCTTGAGGAGCTCATAATGATTATCATGTAAACCTTGTAGGTGGATTTATTCCGGCATGATAATGAGGTTGAGTGGTACTACTCTCGATAAATATATTAATTAATGAAGTTATCAGTAACTTAATTAATTAATGGGCATTGAATCTTAAACACGGGGAGATTAACAGGATAATAAGAAGGAGCCCATAACGTAATTTGGGATTAGGGTGGCAATGCAATAATATTTCTTTAGTGGACTGATTTATTATTATTTGACTTAAGTATAAGTTTTGGGCTAAACTTGGATGCTTAAGCCCAATGGGAGGTTAAAACTCTAATTTCTCCTCCTGTTCCCTGTTATAGCCTATAAATAGCCAATCTCAGCAGTCCGGATAATCTAGACTTACATGCCTAATACCGTGAGCAAGCAAGATTGACTCCAGATTGAGATCATCTTGTAGATCATTGACCACACAACGTCAAGACATGGCTTATGAATACAACAGAAGATCGGAAGGTCGTTTGCTGTTCGACCTCTACATCAAGCCTTAGTGAAAGGTAATTCAATTACATGATTATAATTCCGCTACGATATAATTATATGGAACCCTAATGGTTCACGTTAACCAAAAGATCCAAAGGCCAACAATTGGTATTAGATCGTATGTTATATGGCTAATAGTGACACGTTAGGCTAGGGTTTAAGTAGAATACATGATATTAGGGTTTAGAATTTTATTCCTATTGGAAACTCTAATTGTACACTCACACACGTTCAGCAAACTTGGTGCGGATAGACGTTGGCTCATACTGCGGATATTTCCCGAACATGGCACGGATGAAAGTATGGCATTGAGAAGCAACAGTCGTGAATGGGGATGCTGGTCGCATGTGGCACGGGCTATGCTGGACAGCGAACCCAGCGTTGAATGTTCAACGACGGCTCACATTAGCGGATGATTCCCGATGGCAGCATGATCAACGGTGACGACCAGCATGGGTGAGGCTAGCGCCAGACAGCGATGCTGATGTACATATGGTGGGATCGCCGGACGTGTGATGGAGAACAATTGACGACGATGTAAATTTGCTGAGTAGTTTCGGAAACCACGCGGTGGTTCAAGCGATGAGGGCAGCTGGCGTTTATTGCAGATCAGCAAACCTCGGTAGCGCTGGCCTGCCGGTAGTAAGCGTGAGGCATGATCGGCGTCAAAGCAACTGTGGCAGTGGGTGTGCTACAATTTTCGATCAGTTCTACAGGGTTTTCTGAGCGGGCCTGATGGAATTTTTGATCGGGTCTGTTGCCTTTCTGGGCGAGTCTTGCTTATTCCGGTCGAGTTTTGAAAGATTTCAAAGCAAGGCTGGACTTGTTTTCGATCGGGTCAGCATGGCCGTCGCTGGAGGAACAACTGAGTTGTATACAGTATATCCTCATTGTCATTTTTCCCCATTGATAGAACCCGGCAAAGCCGCTGGACGGCGCGATTGAACAGGAATGGTACCGAGGGTGTGCACCAAGCTCAAGCATGTCTGATGGGGTTTAGGGCGACTTGGGTGGGTCTGTTGCTGGCCGATGACATTGCACGGCTACAGCGTGTAGATGATGGCTAAGCGGGAGATTTTCACCATCGGCAGATGACCGCTGCTGGATGGCGGTGGCTTGTGGCACAACCTTGAGGACGACCGATGGGAATTCCGACTGAGCAACAGGGGTTTTGGCACATGACGTTCCCCAACAGAGAGATGCAAGGCTGGAGCAGCCAGTGCACGTGGCGGTCTCTGGGGATGCCAGGTGGAGCAGTAAGGTTTGCTGTGGGTCCATGTGAAGGATGACTTAGAGGGCAAGGAACCCTACTTATTGCACAAGTTATCATTTTAATTGGTTGGAGTGTTGATCAAGTCAACATATTTTTGCCAATTTATTTTCTTATATATAACTGCTATAATTGAATTATTTTTCTATTATTGTTATATATTTGGATGGATGTGCTATTTGATTTACTGCTTTAATTGCAGAATGCTTAATTGCATATTATATCTGGTATACAGTATGCATGTAAAAACACTCATGTTAAATAACTAAGTGGGAGAGGGATTGGTTAATAAATCCCGCGGCCTTCATTATTGATTTATTATATGATACAAGTAAGCTTATGAGTCGGCTATAGTGCCTTCCTCCCCAACGGATGAGTTTTATTTGTGGATCATTGGAATAAATTTCATGAAATAATTATTATTTGTAATGTGATGAACATAAAATATGAGTCGGTTATAGTGTCTTCCTCCCCAACGGATGAGTTTTATTTGTGGATCACTGGTATAAATTAATAATTGATGATTATACGAAATTATTTGAGTGCGTGTGGACTTCTCCAATTGTAAGGCACACAAGCTTGGATAACGTACTCAGTATCAAATAATGGTATACACTTAGGTACAATTAATATGTATCCTCCCCAATGGAGTTACTGCTATTAAATTGCATGACTAAAGCTCAACCAACTATTAATCATTGAGTCATAAGATTAATTATGACGTATGAAATTAATGGGTAAAATCTTCTTTTGCGAATGTTAGGATTTGTATACGTCCACACTAATGTGGCATGCAAATTCACGGTACTTGAGATGTCGGTGAATTTATTTTATATTGTTTATTGAGGGAATCAACATAAAATTTAAATTTGAAGAGTTTGATCGTTGTATTCATTTACTTGATTCTCTGAATTTTTGAATAGTTTATTTCACTTGTTGTTAACTAAAGGAAATCATATATACTGGTCCAAAATTAGTTGATTAAAAAAGAGTCTTGGTTTTAATAATTACTTCTTAGGAAAATAAAAATGTGTTCTCACTAAGGATGTCCTCTAGTGCCTATTAAAGTCTCTAGGGAAGAGATGAGAGGTTCATAGAAATATGATGGTCTCATGCAACTCTTCAGATTCTTGAGAAAGTAAGAAAGGCAAGAGATCATGGTTAACTTGATGAATAACTTGGAAATACTTGGAATAGAAATTTAAAGAAAAACCTAGGTCAATTTATTCTCCATAGTTTGCCTAGATGTTTTGAGAAAGTTCCACCTGAATTACAAGGGGTTGTATACGGTGGAGAACTTTTGACAAAACGTGTGGCGTAGGAAAGCCATTTTCATCAAGAAGTGAAAAAGGTTAGTATCTTATTCACTAGTTGTTGAAGCATGATTAATGATGGCGTTTACTAACACGTTGTGTGTAAATACTGGAATCGCTAAGTGTCTGGCACTAAGTGATTATGAGATTACTATATTCATGGTAAAGCTACAAAAGTAGTGGCTGTTGCAGTGGGAGTTGTTTATTTATCTTGTGATAGGAATAAACGTTTGATTATGAGAAATTATCTTTACGTACATTTCATAGAAAGAATTTGATCAGTTTTTATTCATTTACGGATGGGTACTCTGTTGCATATAAATGACCTTGTCATAGTAATGAGGAATGGTATTATAATCTATTTTGGTACGTTGGTGACAATTTTACACTCTTGAATCATGTTTCTTTAACGATACAATAAATAGTAATTAATAATGCATCTTTTAATCTTATTAAGAGAAAGGAACCTTCGAAGACGAACTAAACAAACCTTTGGCATCTAAAACTAGGTCATTTTACTTAAGTACGATTCGAAAGTTGATGGCCAGTGGACCGTTAGGTTTATCGGAAGTGGAAACTATCAAACTTGTGAGTCTTACTTGTAAGTGAATCTGATTATTTGCTTTTACTAGGCAAAGGGGTGTAGAGCTAAAGATATATTGGAAATGGTTCATACTGATTTGAGTGGTCCTAAGATTATCCCAGCGAGAGGTGTTTATAAATATTTGTCACTTTGTTTAACGATTATTCTAGAAACAAGATATATTTATTTGATACACTGCAAGTCTGAGTACTATGATTAAATCAAGAAGTGCATGGCTGATGCGGGAACGTCATGGAAAATATATCAAGTCATTATGATTTAATCGTGGTGGCGAGAATCTCTTAGGATAGTTAGGAGCTAATTATCAGAGGTTAGGATTGAATCCCAAGTTGACTACACCGGGCAAACCCCAGCAGAATGGTGTGACAAAAAGAAGCTAGGAATCATGGTTAACTTGATGAATGAAATGGAAATACTTGTAATAGAAATTGAATGGGAAACCTGGGTCAATTTATTCTTCATAGTTTGCCTAGATGTTTTGACCAAGTTCCACCTGAATTACAAGAGGTTGTATAAGGTGGAGAACTTCTGACAAAACGTGTGGTGAAGGAAAGCCATTTTCATCAAGAAGTGAAAAAGGTTAGTATCTTATTCACTAGTTGTTGAAGCATGATTAGTGATGGCGTTTACTAACACGTTGTGTGTAAATAACGAAATCATTAAGTGTCTACAACTAAGTGATGATGACATTATTGTATTCATGGTAAAGCTACGAAAGTAGTGGTTGTTGCAGTGGGAGTTGTTTATTTATCTTATGATAGGAAAAAATGTTTTATTATGAGAAATTGTCTTTACGTACATTTCATAGAAGGAATTTGATCAGTTTCTATGCATTTACGGATGGGTACTCTGTTGCATTTAAATGACATTGTCATAGTAATGAGGAATGGAGTTATAATCTATTTTGGTACGTTGGTCACAATTTTACACTTTTGAATCATGTTTCTCTCACGATACAATAAATAGTAATTAATAACGTATCTTTTAATCTTAGTAAGAGAATGGAACCTTCGGAGATGAATTAAACATATCTTTGGCATCAAAAACTAGGTCATTTTACTTGAGTACGATTTGAAAGTTGATGGCCAGTGGACCGTTAGGTTTATTGGAAGTTAAAACTATCAAACTTGTGAGTCTTACATGGAAGTGAATATGATTATTTGCTTTTACAATGCAAAGGGATTTAGAGCTAAAGATATGTTGGAAATGGTTCATACCGATTTGAGCGGTCCTAAGATTATCCCGGCGAGAGGTGTTTATGAATATTCGTCACTTTGTTTGACGATTATTCTAGAAACAAGATATATTTATTTGATACACTACATGTCTGAGTACTATGATTAAATAAAGAAGTGCATGGCTGATGTGGTGAAGCGTCATGAAAAATATATCAAGTCATTATGATTTAATCGTGGTGGCGAGAACCTCTTAGGATAGTTAGAAGCTAATATCAGAGGTTGGGATTGAATCCCAAGTTGACTACACAGGGCAAACCCCAGCAGAATGGTGTGACAATAAGAAGGAATAAGACTCTTATTGAAATGGTTAGATAGATGATATGTTATTTTGAATTACTAAATTCATTTTATGGGTAAACCCAAGAAACAGCATGTCGTATGGATGTTTGATTATTTATGGGATATCCAAGAAAAATGAATGGTGGTTTATTTATTAGTCCGAAAGATCGAAGGGTGATTGTTAACACAAACAATAGATTTTTGGAAAAGGATAATGAAATAAATCACAAACCCATGTATAAGTTGTTCTAAAGGGTGTGAGAAGGGAAACACAAATTTAAGTACCAATTGTACAAGAGGATATACCATAAGTAAACTGCATCGCGTGTCACATCTGATACTCAATTGCATGTAGTGTCTTGTCGTAGTGGGAGAGTTGTTTTACAACCGAAAAGATTTATGTTTTGGGAGAGTCGTGAGACTTGGTCCCTAGTAAACATGAAATCATCCCATGGAATTGTGACGAAGCACTACAAGATCGAAATGCGAAATCTTAGTAAGTTGTAATGAATTTTGGAATAAAATCTGTGGATTCTAAATCAATCTGGGAGCTTGTAGGACCACTAAATGGTGTAAACGCCGTTGGAAGTGCTCATACAAATTAAAAGAGGATCATACGGTAAGGTGAAAACCTTGGAAGCAAACCTTGTTGCAAAAATGTATACTCAGAAATAAGAAAGGGTTTGATTATGAGAAAACCTGTTCGCCGATAGCTATGCCTATGTAGATCTGGACTCTTTTATCTGTAGCTGCTCATTTTGATATGAGGTACAACAAATAGATGTCAAGACAGCATTCCTGATTGGAAGTCTTGAGGAAAACATCTATGTGAAGCAACCAGAGTGATTCATTGCAAAGGGCTAAGAGAATTTTGAGTGTAAGCTTAAAAGCGTCCATCGATGGACTAAAAGAAGCTTTAAGATCATGGAACATCCATTTTGATAAGGAAATTCAGTCATATGAATTTACTCTATGCTTGGATGGGCCTTGTGTATTGAAAAGAGTGACAGAAATGTGGTGGTAGTTCTTGTATGTACGTAGATGATATCTTGCTCATTGGAGACAATGAAAGTGTCGGGCGTATGGGTATGGTTAATAAAGCTGTATGAAATGAAGGATTTAAGAGAAGCAAAATATATGCTTGCGATCATGGTTACAAGGATCACAAGATAGGATGTTGTGCTTATCTCAAGCTTCATGAAATCATACAATCCTTACTCATTTGAACATATTACTTTATCTAAGGATATGTGTTTTTGACACAAAAGGTGATAAAGAAGATGAAGGTGGTTCCTTATGCTTCGGCGAATAAGGAAGCCTAATCAATACGATGATAAGCACGAGGTTGGATATCTGTTTTGCCAATGGCATAGTCAGTGGGTATCAAGGTAACCCAGAACAAATATATTGAATTGCGGTAAGATATATTTGAAGTGCCTGAAAAGGACTTGAAATTATATGTAAGCTTATCGAACAAATTCAATGCTTCTTGACGGTTACTTAGATTCAGATTTTCAAATTATAGGGACAGCAGTAAATCCACCTCAAGTTTATGTGTTTAAATTGAGAAGATCCATAAAATGAAGGAGTGTTATATGGAAATATATTTCGGACTCCACCATGGAAAAATAATAATATTGGAGCTTTGTGGCATCCAAAGTGTCTGTAAGGTTCTAAAAACTTTTTAATGGACTTAGATGTGATTCTGAGTTTGTCCATTGTGTTAATAATGGTGCATTTGCAAACTTGAACGAATCACGAGCCCATAAGGAAATTAAACACATTGAGGGCGAGTACTACCTAATACGAAAAATTATATAATAAGGGGAAGGTTGTTGTCGACTAGATTGCATCAGAAGATAGCCTAGTAAATCCTTTTATAAGGACCTTATGCGAAAGCTTTTGATGGTCATGTATGTAGTGGGAGTGGGAATCAGATGTATAGCAGCAGAAATGACAGCATAGACTTTTAATATAAATGGGAGATTGTTGGATTGTATACTATAAGTCTAGCTTTTTGTATGAATAATGTTTAAACAATATTTGAAATGAGAATCATGTGATCAAACGTTTTGCAATTATGTTATTGCAAAAGTCCATTTACTTTATATTGTAGATAATGTGGTGTGCGGTGTCACACAGAAGATCATATTATTGGCTCCTTATAAAGTATAAACAGATGTTCCCAACCGAGATAGATGGGGATCATCTATCGATATGGTTGTAGTGTGATTTGACATTAGTCTGTCTTGACTATAAAATTACACTAGTGCGCTTTGTGTGTATTGAGCAGGACCCCCTTGAGATCGTTCGGTTTATACTGACTATATAATAGAACTTGATCTCTGTTATTATGGATGTTCGTACTCTTAATCCCTATACAATATCCTCAACACGTAAGCCATAATTTATTTCTTTGATTCATCAGTGGTTGAGATTTAATAATTAAATCAATATGCTCGGTGAGTTGGGAAATGGTGTTGTCTCTATGGTGTGTTGTTGATTGTAGAAGGAATCTGTGTCCTAACGGAAATGGTTGATGATGTCACCTTGAGGAGCTCATAATGATTATCATATAAACCCTGCAGGTGAATTTATTCCGGCATGATAATAAGGTTGAGTGGTTCTACTCTCGGTAAATATATTAATTAATGGAGTTGTCAGTAACTTAATTAATTAATGGGCATTGAATCTTAATCACTGGGAGATTAACGGGCTCATAATAAGAAGGAGCCCATAACGTAATTTGGGATTAGGGTGGCAGTTCAATAATATTTCTTTAATGGACTGATTTATTATTATTGGACTTGAGTATAAGTTTTGGGCTAAACTTGGATGCTTAATGATGAGAGTGAAAATAAGCATGTTTTAGTATCCAATTTAACACCTTTTTGATGGGAATTGTTGTTATATATTAGTACAAGTGTCTTATATTCAATGTATTTGAGAAAAAATTTGCACTTGAGGTGATTTATTGTATTTTAGGCGGAAAAATGCATGTCTAACTTGTGTAATTTTTTTGTGGTTGTGTGGAGATCAAAACTAAAAGTGTTATCCATGTTTGGAAAGCTACGAAAGAGAGGATCGTTTTAGCGTAAGGAATACCTCAATCGGAGTTCGAACGAAAAAGTTATGATCAAAATAGTGACGTCGCGCAAGCTGTTCCTATTTAGAATGATGGTGTCACTTTGCATGGCTTTTTACACCTTGTAATGATACTGATTTTGTGATTTCTTTATTTAGATAGAAATCCAAGGAAGTGAGGATCGCGTGAGCGTGAGAATCACTCAAATTGGAGCTTGGATGTGGAAGCTATGTGCGAAATGGTGAGATTGCGCACTGCCGCTCGACGTACCACTCGACCAGAGTCGACCCCGCTAGACCTAGAGCAGTTTGGTCGAGCGGGTGATGAGTGATATTTTCATCTAGATTTTAGTGCTTTTGTGTCTGTTTTCGTATTATTTTATCCGTATTTCATGTGTTATTGGATGCAAGATATGATAAGGAAGATGTAGGAAAAAGCGGATCTCAAATCGGAGTTGAAACGAAGGAGAACGAGCCAAAATAAAATGTGAAAAACAGGGACATGCACCAACACGGGCCGTGTACGGAACACGGCCCTGTAAGAAGTGGTCGTGTGCCGACATCAATTCATCCAACACGACCACCATGTGCTCGTGTTATAGCACATGAGTCGTGTTGCAGCACACGAGCCGTGTTGCGTAACACGGCCCTGTAAGGAGAGGCCGTGCGGTAGCATCAATTCACCCAACACGGCCATCTTATGGCCGTGTTGCAGAGCACGACTCGTGTTGTGTGAAATTCTGTAAAAAAATCAGAATCCTTCTAGAAGCTTCCCAAGGGGTATAAATACTCAATACTTCAATATTTTTTGGGAGATCCGAAATTCATAGCCATACACACACCTCACACACCATTTCTTCCATTCCACACCATTATCTTCATTCATTCTTCATCCTTTGGATCTACCATCATCCCACCATCAATTTCTACATCCAAGTGAAGGGAAAAGATCAAGGAAGAGAGGAAAGTGCAAACAAGGGAAGGAGATCACCATTGAAGATAGATCAAGGAAGTTTCCATTCAATCTTTGTATTAAACCTCATAGTTTTATCATGATTTGTAAGGATTTATTATCTATGTTAATTTCTTTATGAATATGGTAGGCTAATCTCCCTTGTGAGATTAGCAACATGAGAGTTGTTGGATAATTTTGGAATTTGTGTATTTGAATTCATATATTGATTGGATCTATGGTTTTCTATCATTGATTATTAATTGCTTGATTTGTATTGATGATTTGTGTGTTTAGTTGTTCTAAATATGTGATTAGATTGAGAAATCAATTATGTGCTTAGGACAATTGAGTGAATCATTTCATCAGACACTTCATGTGCATTAATCGTGTGAAGGGACTCTCATTTCAAGCTTAGTACCTAGTTGGAATTGTTTGAGTGAGAACCAACTCATTGAGCTATATTTAAAACTATATCCTATCCATCTTGAGAGGGAGTTTAGGTGATCTTAGTGTTGGCCCTTAGTCTTCAATCCATGATTCATGTGAATTCGATGCATTTATCCTAGGATTTTCACTTCTTAAATGTTGTTAATCTCACTTTTACTTAATTTGGAAAATCACTTTTCATCCATATATCTTGTTTGCTAATCATTGCTTGTTTGCTTGCTTTGATTGATTTAATTTCTTGTTTGATCAATGTACCTATTGATGATTCATCTCTATAAAATTGCCATAAACGTGATCTCGCTCAAGCTCTAGCGCCGACCTCCCTGTGGTTTGATAAATTATTTTTATTGTTCATCCCTACTACAAAATGACTAATCATCGGGGACATGAAATCCTATTTTTGGTAATTCCGTACCTTCAGTAGCATATATTTTCGCATTTTCCAAGAATAGTCCATCCAAGGTCCATAAGGAGAGCTTACAAGTATAAAAGGAGATGCAGATCACATCATTATTCATGTAGAGGAACTGTAACACAATCATCCTACACCCCACAATGGGGGATCACCCCACAACCATCATCCACATCATTTCCTCCATCCATCCATTACTTTGAAGTTTTGTATGTGGAATCAAGAGGAGAACCAAGAGGAGGATTCAAGACGGAGAAGGACGCGATGACTCCCGCATCTAGGGTTTTATTCATTTCCTAATTTATCTTGTATTTTCCGAACATATACGTAAGATCTATCCAACCTCCATGATTGTTCTTCGCAACATCATGGGCTAGAACTATTTTGGTAGATCTAGGGTTTTGAAGGTTTTTATGAATTAATTGAACTTTCATATGTATACTCCGTACAACACTACTTATGGATTTATTTTTTATATTACTATGCTTTTTTAATCCATATTCAGAGTCGTTTTGTGAGTCTGAGTGTTCATATTGGTTACTGATTAAGCGCGTTCACTGCTGAACAAGATTCCATGTTATGATTCTAAGTGAGGGGACTCCGAAGATTTATTAGAACTATCATATATAGATACTTATTAATTGAATTGGATTCGGGTTGATAAGTAGGATAAAGATTTAATTTTATAGTACATACATATAAAGAAAGATCATATCGGGTTAGAGTACCAATCCTAGGGGGAAATAATTGATACTGATAATACCTAGAAAGGGGGTTAAAATTATATATCTTTCTCCAAGGTTATTCACACGTGTTACACGCATATTTACTTGTGTCTATAGCGATGATTTGCATGGCTTAGTGATGCGTCCATATTCCACAAGGCAGAGTTGGACAATGATACACGAAAGGGAAATTAATGAGTGAAACTGGATTATCCTAGAGATACCTATTCTCCATTCTTAAGTCACATTCGTATTCTTCTAGTGTTTAATTTATTTTATTTGATGTTTTAATTAATTGTTTAGTAGTTAATAACTCTATACCTCAACTTTATTACCACAATTCATCTTAACTAATTTAGTAAATAATTAAATTGATAATACGCCGTCCTTTGGGTTCGATAAATTAACTTGGTCGCTTGCTTAAGCTGCAACTAATATCCTTAATACTCGGAGATTAATTTTGCGAGCAAAGAAAATGCGCATCATATTTTTTGCGGTGTTGCCGGGGATGGCTGTTATTATTGATTTTATTATTTCTAGTTAATTAAGACTTTTATTTGTGATTATTTATTTTATCTAACTTTAAATTTTTCTGAGGTACTTGTGGACTAGGAAAAGGGAAGGAAGAAAATGAGCAAATAATACACTGAGCTAAACGTAGCTGGAGCAAGACAGAATTCGGATAATGATGCCATACGTGAAATTTTCATGAACTATGGGATTGGCAACATAGGTTTGATAGGAGAAAAGGGGAAGATATTGATTTTGAGATACATCCCACTCTTATTAACATAGTAGAGATGAATCCCGTTTCTTGGAGTTCCTTTGAAGATCCAAATCAGCATCTCAAAAGATTCCTTGGTTATGCGAACACTCAGAAGATAGCTGGAGTTAATGACAATGCTAGGCAGATCGCCCTATTCAAGTTCTCTTTGATTGATAGGGCGGAAGCTTGGTATGAGACTCTTGATGCCACGGACTGCACTACATGGGACCAACTGCAGCAGAAGTTCTTGGAGAAATATATGACACCCTCAAGGATCTTAAGAATGAAGCAAGACATCACCCAATTATTTATGAATCGGGGTGAGAAATTTCATGAGGTGTGGGATGATTAAGGTTGAGTACATAAGTATCTTCTATATGGATTGGATTGTGAGTCGCGTATTCTTATTGATGCATCCTCATGTGGAGCGCTATTATCTAAAACAACACTTGAAGCAGAAAAGTTGTTTGAAGATATCTCTATGTATACACGTGATTGGCCTACGGAAGGAGTAAGAGGATCATATGTACTTGGCAAGGTAGCACAGGTTGTACATCAAGCGGTGAAGCCAAATAGGGATGATGAGATCGTCTCTAATTAGCTAACATCAACAAGCTACTAAAATACCAGCAGAGGCAGATTACAAAGTTGACACAAAGGGGGCCTAGTACGTAGTAGCAAGAAGTGAAAAATGTCGAAGATACCTTCAATTGATACATGGCAATGAATGATGCAAGGGTTGACCGCGTCGAAGCTCGTTTGAACACTAATCATGCATATTTATCTAAGCAGTTGAAGGACCTTACCTTGATCAAAGGTTAGATGACCGCGAGTTTGAATCAGCTGATGAAGACGTTGGAAAAGGAAAAGTTCCCATCTCAAGGCATGACGAACCTGAAAGAGTGCAAAACCATTATATTGAGGTCAGGAACGCAGTACGAAGTCCCGATGATCCAGTAGGCGAAAATGGAGGTGGAGTACTTCCTCTCGACCATAGCTCGACCAATTCCAATGGTCAAGAGATGGTCGAACGGCCACCTGTAGAGCAGAACAACCAAAATTAGAGTACAGGGAACTCGCTCGACCAAGAAGGCCCCGCTCGACCAGACCATTCAGGTCGAGCGGAGGTAGAGCAGTCTCTATAGATTTGAACATCCAGAATCAGATTACAGGTACCCTGCTCGACCATTTTCACCTTGCTCGACCAGACCAATCAGGTCAAGCAGAGGTCGAGCGGCGTAGTTCAGCTCCAGTTTCAGTATATAATGCTACACCTGATGTTCAGATGCCCATGGAGACTCAATCATGCAAGAGCATAGATGTGGTTTCTAACTTGTTTAGTCTTGATTTTAATAAGACAGATGATTTTGAATTTATGTGGAAGATTGACAAGAAAGAGTCTAGATAGCCATGGGAGGAAGGAAATTCTGTGGATCATATACTTGTGACCAAGAAAGGTGAGGTATGCTTAGTGTAGACAAGAAGAGGGAAAGACAGTATTTGAAGGTGAGGATGCGAGAAGACCGCATCTGATCTAGTAGTTCAGAAAATAGTACTCCGTCGTGACTCTCTGACGCTAAACATGAGTGCATGTTGGAGGCTTGTCCTTTTTGTTTTATTGCTTTATTATTTATTTTATGTGCGTAAGGAGTCATTATATTTTAGATGCTCGCATTTCGGCAATTACATCTCTTTGCAAACTTTGTTTCGACTTATGTTTTTACTAAGTTTGGGGGAGTGTGATGTACTTACCTCGTCTTATGAGCACGAAGGGTATAATATTTCCTTTCGTTGGTTGTTTGTTTGTTAGGGGTTGATTTTTTGCGGCATATTAATATTCTAACCTGTGTTGGTATGTCGATTTTTTGCAACGTACCTAATGTTTAGTGTGTTGTTGTTGTGTGTTTCCTAGTGTAGTGGTCGAATTTTTTATTTTTCGTCTTGTTGATTCTTTTGGTGTCTCTTATTTTATTATTGATGAATATGTGATTATGAGGTGTGCTTGAGTTTTAATGATAGAAAAGGTAAAAGAGTGGCAAGATGAGTTCTACATTGAGACTTTAACCTGACCGAGTTGAACAACTCGAGGAGCTCGTAATCATTTTGAATGATGAAAATCAGGTGCCCTCGTTTCCTTATTCTAATTTTTATGTGTGCTTTATATTAGTATGAGTGGAAGGATTGAGATTTTGGTTTTGGTGATCCACATTAGCTTATATTTTTAAATTGTGCCTGAAATTAATATACTTTTGAAATTGTTGAAGGAAGTGTACTTGAAATATATTGTGGTATGAAGTTCTATGTGTACTTGTGGATATTTCTTACCATGAAAAGTGCTCTGTTACTTGTTAAAATTCCATGCGAGATTTTGAGCCTTTTTGATCATGTTATATAATCATATTATATTTCTTTCTGGTGAGTATCATTCTTGTGTGTGTATTCTAGAACTTGCCTCTTGTTTTACTTAAAACTACATGTGTGTTAGATTATGGGAGATGATTTAAGGCCATCCTTGAAATTATGAGTCACTTAGCCAAATAATTCCCTACCAAATGATGTTTATCCGTAGTTAGTCCCGTCTCATTCTTTGGCAACCTACGAGAAATAACAACTTTGAGCATCTGAATTTTTTAGCCTTGATTGTCCTCCTAGAAGAGAACTAATGGCTTTTAAAAGTGTGTTGATAGTTTGATAATAGCTTGGGAAGGTATGAAATTGGTGTTGAAACAGTGATTGAACTTGAAATACATATAAGGAAAATCATGGAGTAGTGCTTAAATCTAGTACTCAATTGAGTCAAACACCCTAGGGTAGTGCTTAAATCTAGTACCCTATAGAGGATGCGTGAGGTAGTGCCCGAAACTGGTACCTTAAGAAAAAAAAAGAAGAAAAGAAGAAGAAAAAAATGTTATGCTTGAAAGAAAAAAGTTGAAGAGTTGAGGAGGATGTTGTGCTTAACTAAAGTGAATAAGAAAAATGAAAGATCACTATGCTAAAACTGTGGAAAGACAATGAGGAATCCCCGTTGTCGTAGCCACACCAGCTCCGTTGTTAATCCGGCAGTTGTTAAAGCTCTGGACTTTTAACAAATGTGATTGAACCGTTGTCGTAGCATATCTTTAACAATGGGTCATCCCCATTGTCATAGCTCCAAATTTCCATAGTTAAAACTGGTGTTGGTCATAAAAAACATTTTAGCAACGGGAAATCCCTGTTGTCGTAGCTCTCTATGACAACGGGGAATCCCCGTTATTATAGCTCTGAAGCTCCGTTGTCAATCCGGGAGTTGTTAAAGGCTTCACGCTTTTAACAACGGTGTTCGACCGTTGTCTTAGCTAATTTTTAACAATGGGTTATCCCTGTTGTTGTTAGTGACTTCCCCGTTGTTGTATCTTGCTACGAAAACGGTGATTCCCCATTGTTGTAGCTTTCGATGCTCCATTGTTAATCCGGCGGTCGTTAAAGGTCCCACACTTTTAACAACGAGGTTTGAACCGTTGTTGTACCATATCTTTAACAACGGTGAATCCTTGTTGTTATGGCAATTACCCTGTTGTCGTTCGGGTAGTTGTTAAAACTAGTGACTTTTAACCACGGGGTATCACCGTTGTCATAGCCTTCTTTTACAACGGTGTATCACCGTTGTCATAGGTAGTATCCTCGTTGTTGTTTGAAGTGTTGCTAAAACATGAAACTTTTAAAAATTGGAAATCTCCATTGTCGTAGTCATTTTTTTTAAAAAAATTTGCTTCAAAATTTAATAAACTAAATACAAAAACCATAATATATTATTGAAAAATTCATCTGTCAATCCAAAGTATTTTCACAAAAAAGTTAAACGAAAAATCTTCAATGTATTCAATATCATATTACTACAATTACATCTCATGAGCATCACCTAAACAATCTAATAGCAATTCATTATAACAAAATCTATCACAATCATGTACACCTAAATCTATTCTTCATATACGGCCTTGCCGTAAATTATAACGAGAGACCTTCATTCTTCAATGTCGATGAATCTTCAATGTATTCAATATCATATTACTACAATTATATCTCATGAGCTTCACCTAAACAATCTAATAGAAATGCATTATAACACAAATCTATCACAATCATGTACACCTAAATCTATTCTTCATATACGACCTTGTCGTAAATTATAACGAGAATATACCCAATTCTAATCTCCACCTTCATTATTCAATGTCGATGATGTTTTTGCATCTTCAATAGGATCTTCATTACCATATATTTGCACAAGAATTCCTGATCAATTAAAAATGATCAAAGTTAATAAATGATTGAGCAAACATACCTGATACGGGAAGTTGAAAGGTTTACCTCAATATAGTAAGCATTTATCCGTACATACATATTTATATGTGAGTCACTGAATAGATTGATAAAATATTATTAAGTAAACAAAAAAGTAACATAAAATTCCACAGTAAGAAGGCATAAAAAAACTGTCATTTTCTCCATTGCAAATGAATTTCTCCTTAAGGTTCTAAAGCATAATTCCAATATATTGAGTTCACAAGTCAGTCACTTGTTTGCATTCTAACTGTGATTTTTGTTTTGACTCATCTTTAATGAGCTCATATGGTTTCAATAAATACACGACTAATAAATGCATATGTTGCAACATATAACAATATACTACTAGAATGTAAAATATTAATGTTGGCCCAGAACTTGCTAACAGGCATTGTAGAAAAAATAGATTTTCTATGAGATACCAATCATATCATTGTTCATATGGTGATTTAAAAGTAGTTTGTGTAGCATCAGAACCATATCTAAGGAGCAACAAACGCAGTCTTAAGAAACACAACAAACCAAAAATGTCCAACAACACCCAGACTTCAAACACCTATTAAGGAAACTATGAATTCATCACCATATGGATTCATTCACCAGCACAAGTTTCAAGAAACCACTACATTTAAATTCCCAAATCATATCATAACTTTATCGAGTTTGCAAATCAAGAAGAAGAGATAATCACCCAGTAGGGTAGATTAATTACCTGAAAGGAAAAGTTCTCTATCAGAGTTCTCATACTCACTCAAAAACCTTCTGCCTACCTATGATCAAGAAAAAAGATAATTACAGCAGGAGAACTGAATTTTGATTCCTCCATGAAATAAGAGATCAACAACATCCCAGCATGAAACCATGCTGAATTAGAACTATACCTAATCACTATTCTAAATTTTTTAGTAAGAACTTAAAGACCAATTATCAAACAAGTAAATTTAGAGATTAAAGAAAAGCTAAGTTAAAAAGTAAATGTCAACATCTTGTCTTTCAGCTCAATAGATGAAGAAGACTCCCAGACAACACAGATTGACATCCAAAAATGTGTGAAACTAAGCTAAATTGCTAATCGTGACAACTGACTGAGAAATATTATGCAAATATCTTAATTCGAAAACTAAATACATATTAATTACCCAATACTGAGGAAATCATAGCCAATTATCAAAAATATTTGAAACAATTAATCAGTAAAACATCATACCCTTTTTCAGCTCCTAGCATTCTCTCTATTTTCTGCTCCACGTCGGCTTTTAAAACAGAGAACGGCTGCGGCGGTGGTACCGAAAATTGTTACAGGAGGAAATTTGTAAAGGTATAGCAGGGCATGGTGGCGGGAAGAAGATGCGGTGGCTATCCGAATGTTTTAGCTGAACAGTTCGAAAACATTTGATTTATTCAGCCGAAAGAATGTTCAGTCTGAAATCAAAACACTTATTGGATCCTCATAAATGAACAGAAAGCCACGCAAGTTTAAAAAGTTTTAGCCTTCATTCGAGCTGTACAATTTTAAAAATATAGAGTGGGATGACTAGACATATCTAGCATCAGACGCTGAATATCTGATCCCAAAGCAAGTACAAAACAATCATTGAAAATAAATTTCTAAGGCAAATAATAATTACTGAATGAGATAACCATCAATGTACAATATCAATTCCACCTATATAACATCACAATAGATCTTCAACTGACATGACCCAATTACTTCCATACCTGATATGTGACAAAGCACCAAGGAGATGTGCAACTAAGTCCAGCAAAAGCCCCTTGGGTCAACAAGGGAAGGATATTCAACTCAGCTAACAACCCTAACATTAGCAAACATTCAACTTAAAAAAAAACATCCGCTTCTCCCATGTAATGAAATATTCTACCTGCTTCATCATCTCTTTCTTTACTGTCTTCCATTTTATTTTTTATTCCAGAAAAGCAATTTTCATATAGAAAACTTTTAACAGTTGAATATTCTCACAAGTTAATACAAAATTCTATATGAAATAATGAAGTCAAAACTTTAAAGTGAAACCCCTACACTGCTTGGGCTAAAAATTAGTAATTCTGCATACAGATATGCAACTTACAATAATACGAAATTCTATACCCCTCGTTGCTTGCGAAAAAAATTAGTAATTCTGCATATAGAAATGTAACTTACTATCGGTGCATTGACGTATTTACAACATGTAATACTACACAATAGCAGGAAATGAAAAGGTTGCATTAATAAATACTTACTTTTTTTCTCAAATGGCTTTTCTTGCAACTTCACGATTTTGAGCGAGCCTATGAAGAGTGTGCAGGAAGCATTTGAAATTATTCATCTTTATTGAAACAAAAGATGCAAGCATAAAGAATTAAGAGTTCAAAACCTCTTGGTCTCTGGACATATCACAACCTTCAGAAGCAAATATAGTTTGTAATTGATTGTTTTGAAACTGCACAAAAAACAGATGCCTTGATTAAGTTGAACCAACCACGAGAGCTTAATCTGCTAGAAAGATTAGCCAAGAATTCTTTTTCAAAAATATGAGCAAAATTTACATGTAAATTAAGAATAGATGATTATTTATGCAAACCAAAGGAAGAAACAAAAAAAATATTGACTTTCAGAAAAAGATAAGAAATTGCATACCATATCAATGTTAACACTACCCTCAAATTCTTATCTTCTGCATCAGCATCATTCAAAGAATCTGTCATTTGATTATTATCTGCCATTTCGAACACTTCCGACCTTCAAGACTAATGCTTCAAAGTTAAAGAGCTACGTGTATTCACTCTTTGGAAAGAAGGGCAATCAGAACCTAGTCACTCAAAATGGATAAAAACTACAGGAAATTCCTCTGCATAATAAAATATAAAATCTTTAAAAAGAAAATAGATAAGTCAATATCCAGAATTCTATATCTCTTTGAAGTGAATGCAAACCAGAAGACTGAAATCCATGATTCTCTCTTATTCAAGAAAGTCGTGGTTCACTTGCTCGCGAAACGAACACATCCTGCAATAGCAATCAAAGTTTATTTCAATGAACTTATAATGAACTCTCACATACCAATTAATATTAAGTTGATCTAATGACTAATATGTTAGCAGCAAATTAGTAAATGTGAAATGATGTTTAATTACCTCAAGAATTCATGGAACCAAGTTTCTGGAACTAGAATATGAAATTCAGATCATGATCCTTGCGGGTTGTGGTCAATATCAGACTCAGGTTGGACAGCTGAGCAATTGTGGTATGAGCCCTTCAAGTTGAAACGTCTGTGTATTGCATATTCAATGAGAAGAGATTGCCCATGATGGCAAACCAAACCTTCTTAGTTTATTGAAAGTTTTAGTAATTATGGCAAAGTTGTACTTAACTTTTTTAAGAACAAGTAATAAGAATCATAATTATATGATCTTCACCAAACAACAAAGCACATAATTGAATATAAGACAAGGTCATGCATTATTTATAACTAGTTCTACTAGAATCCGTGCAAAAAAAATAATCACTTTCTCATTATCCTAAAGCTAATTTAATTTCTATAAACAACATTAATATGCAATTTGGCATTTCCGATCAAAAGAAAATCACATCTTAGAAAGTAGGGATAGCAAATGGCACCTAAAAATGTGCTTTTTTTGGTTTGTCTTACTTGTGCTCTATCAAAATTTTAAGTGGATAAATAAGGATTTAAATAAGTTTTTCATTTGCCAAAAATCATACACAGTCTATATTTCAAACATGGAGCTTATTTACATGAAGATTTGAATATTATTTCTCTTACTTCTTAGCCGATTCTCTATCTGAAAACTCAAAAAGAAAGCAACCACGCATACTAACCCAATTCAAGGAATATCGAGAACAGATTCTCTTCACACTAATAAACCAAAATAAACTATCACAAGTAATCAGACTTAACTCCTAGACTAGAGAATCTTTACCAATATTGAAGATATGGTAATATATAGTACTCTTATCTACTGATGCAATGTTTATGAACTGAAATCAATATCTAAACACTTTTGATTCATATATGATACATGAGAAATCAAAGAAGAAAGACAATCAGACTTATTTTCAAATAAGCTTATAAAGAAGTCGTTAAGAACTTAACCAAAAATCAAATTATTGCATTTTCTTGGAGAACCAGTAATTGTATATTAAATAGAACAATCAATGCTCACAAACTAACTCAATTTCTCCATATAAAGAATAATAATCGCAATAGCTTTGTGTGGGCAATTTCAATGTGCTTTTTTTCTTCAGACTCTAATCCCTATTCTGAGGTTACATTAAACCACGAACAATTCCAAGAATGTGTATATCCAAGTGTGAAATCAACCCCCCAGGACTAAAAATCACTGTAGCTGCATGATTCAAAGAAAAAATTGTTTATAACAAGCAAACATCTAAGACTATATCATTGATGTTGAGTTATACATGTAAAGAATAGAAAATATTTCCACAAATTTCACACACAGTTTCAAGTTAGATTGTGGTGCAAAACTAAAATCACGACTTATTTATCAAAGTAGACAACAGTATTTCAACAATGAGAAGGTGATGAGTGATATTTTCACCTAGATTTTAGTGCCTTTTTATGTAGGAAAAATCGTATCTCAATTTGGAGTTGAAATGAGGGAGAACGAGCTAAAACAGTGAAGGAAACAGGGGCATTACCAACACGGGCCGTGTACGGAACACGGCCCTGTAAGAAGTGGCCGTGTGCCGACATCAATTCATCCAACATGACCACCCTGTGCCCGTGTTACAGAACACGAGTCGTGTTGCAGCACACGAGTCGTGTTGCGTAACACGGTCTTGTAAGCCTTGGCCGTTCAGCGACATCAATTCACTCAACACGACCACCTTATGGCCGTGTTGTAGAGCACGACTCGTGTTGTGTAAAAAGCTGCTAAAAATTTCAGAACCTTCTAGAAGCTTCCCAAGGGGTATAAATACCCAATAATTCATTTGATCAGATTTTTCGAAGGGTTTTACTCCTACACTTAGATCACACACCATTTCCTCCATTTTACACCATCATCTTCATCCATTCTTCATCCATCCATCCACACTTGATCTCCTCCATCAAATCCACCATGCAAGTTGTCAAGGAAGCAAGGGAGAGTGAAGATTGCAAGAAGAAGAAGGAGATCTCCATTGAAGGACTTCAAAGGGGGAATCTAATTCTAATTTTTGTGAACTTCTTTATAGTTTGATCATGGAATTTGTAGATTCAATTGTCTATGTTGTTTTCTCTAGGACTATGATAGGCTAATCTCCTTTGTGAGATTAGCTCCATGATTGGTGTTGGATAATTTAATATTTATGCAATTTGATTTTAATCTTGAATGGGCTTTGTGTATTTCTATCATTGAATGTTGATTGCTTGATGTATATGATGATATGTGTGATTAATTGTCATAGACATGTGATTAGATTGAGAAATCAATTGGTATTTAGGATAGTTCATTGAATCATTTCATCATACACCTCATGTGCATTTATTTAGAATGAGATAGAGATATCCTTCTAGATTTAGAACCCTTTGATAGAATATTTGATTAGCTTAATTGAGAGATTGGTTGATTAGGTGAGGAGAACCAAGCCATTAGTGAATTCATAGTACCTTAAAAGGGAATATTGCCTATGATTTAGTACCTAATTAGGGAACTCGTAGAGTAATTAGTCCCTAGTGGGAGGTGTTTACTTTGGTCACGATCCTATGTTCTTTTGGGAGTCTTTTTTAGGGCTTACATCCTATCCATCTCGAGAGAGAGTTTAGGTGGAATTAGTGATCGCTCCTATGCCATGTCCATGAGAGATTAGAATTAATTGCATGATTTCTTTATTACCTACACCATGATTGTTGCTAATTTCATCCTTGCATCATTTGGAACCCATTTTCTTGCATTTATTTTATCTTATTTCTTGCATTAGTTTAATTGCATTTATTTGCAAGTTATCCATCCCTTTCTGTCGTCCTTATAAAATCACGATAAACTTGAGGTCGCTTAAACTCTAGCGTTTTCCTCCCTGTGGTTCGATAAATTCTTTAATTGGTCATCCCGACTACAAAATAACTAATCAGAAGGCAAGCTGTATAATCACATTCATTAGATCAATATACGAACATAACTTATTAAAATGTTCCAAGAACTCTAGAACCAAAAGGCGAGAAGAAAATCTTAGTAAACAATATCAGTCATCAAAGAGAGATTAAAAACTAGTATGGCGTAAATCCACCAGTTTCCGAACACGAGGTGGTGCTTTGAGTTTGCCCAAATAATAGAATATATCTCTAACACAGATATTAATCAATAAAAAGGTCCACATTTGATTTTGCCTTAACATAAAATGCCCATTTTAATTATCGGCAAGCTAAGAAGTCTTTTAGCGAGATCATCATTGGCTCAGTTTGAGTAGCTTAGGAGCCGCCCCGCATTCTGTTCCACAAAAAATGACTAATGACTACAAAGAATATGATCAAAATTAAAAAATCAATTGTAAAAATAGAATCAAACAGTAAACTCCCTAAAAAAGGCAATAGCATTTTTTTAGTCTCGTCTTCATCCACAACCTCCTATTTTCGTGGAAATAATAACAATTAAACATGGTTAATATGATCAATCAGCCAAAGTCAACTGGAAGCAGAATCTCAAACAATCGAAGAGAAATGCGTGAAATTCAATCTCAAAACTTCTAGGCGGCGCTGATAACCAAAAGAGGCATACCTCGGTTTTAATAACACAACCTATGAGGGTGCTATGTAATGGTTGAAGTCTCCAATTCTAAGCGTAGCCGAGAATTTGTCCGACAAAAGCGATGGCTGTATACTATGTGGCTTACTTGTAGGGGAAGATGGAGATTATGATGCAGAAATCCTCTTTGTGTTTGAATGGCGGGTGGCGGTGTGGCAGGCGCGACTGTTCGTCGCTGGTAGTGCTAGGGTTCATTGTCGGCCATAGTAGGGTCGTCTCTGTCATTGGTGGTCTCTTCCGCCGGCCGTCTCTGTAGGGGCAGTGGGAAACACATTGAGGATTCAGAAGGTACAACTCCGGTGAGATTGTTGGAGCTGATGTCCAAGGATTAAAGAAATGTTAGGTTTTCGAGGTCGGGGGATGGCTCCTCGGAGCTGGTGGCCGAAAATGTTTAAGGCGGTGATGCGGTGGTCTTGGACGCCACAAGTAACGTCGATCCAAGAACAGTTGGGGTTTTGATGCTCGCTAGGGCAAAATTAAAAGAAGCTGAAATTTTCACCAAGTCCCCAATTTATGAGATTCCAAATTTTCAATTTAAAATAATTAAAAAAATAAAATAAACTAATAGGGAGTAGAGCTGTCAGAATGGGTTGATGGGGCGGTTTAACGCACAACTCACCACAACACACCTTTTGATGGGCTCAATTGAAGCGGGCCCGTATGGGTCGAGCCACCGTTGGGGCGGATCGCGGGTTAGCCCACGCTTTACAACCCCCTATCCACATATGATCTACCCACCCCTCCCTCACTATCACCCACCCCTACCCCCACCCCCTCACCCCCACCTCCCTCCACCCACCCCCACGCCCTCACCCCCACCTACCCACCCCCACCCCCACCCCTACCCCTACCCCCATCCCCCCTCCACCCACCCCCTCACCCATCCCCACCACCACCCACCCCCCTCACCCATTCCCACCACCACCCACCCCCACTCATCCCTAAAAAAAATTTTTTTTTAAATATTTTAGATTTTAATATTTAAATAATAAAAATATTATCACACAACTCTACTCCTTACCCACCCCCAAATTTTTTTTAAATTTTAGATTTAAATATTTAAATAATAAAAATATTATCAGCCAACCCTACCCCCACCCCACCCCACCCCACCCACCCCACAAAAAAAATTATTTTTTAACAAATTTTAAATTTAAATATTTAAATTATAAAAATATTATCACCCAACCCTACCCCCAACCCTACCCCCACCCACCCACAAAATTTTTTTATTATTTAAATATTAAAATTTAAAATTAAAAAAAAATTGGGGGTGGGTGGGTGGGTGGGTGGGTGGGTGGGTGGGGGCTGGGGGTGGTAGGGGTAGGGGGTTAGATTGGGTGATAATATTTTTATTATTTAAATATTAAAATATAAAAATAAAAAAAATTATCGGGGTGGTGTGGGTGGGTGGATAGGGGTAGAATTAAGTGATAATATTTTTATTATTTAAATATTAAAATCAAAAAAAATTTTAAAAAAAAATTGGGGTGGGGGTTTAAAAAAAAATTTGGGGGGTAGGTGAGTAGGGGGTAGGGTTAGGTGATAATATTTTTTATTATTTAAATATTAAAATCTAAAAATTGTATGTCACTTTTTTAAATTTTAATTTATAAAAGTGGGTTGATGTTGGGTTAGTGGGGCGGTTCGGGTTAGCCCCACTTTATTAGGTTAGAGTGGGCAGGCTTTTTATGGGGGCGGGTTAATTTTGGCCGTAGGTTAAGAAATTTGTGGGTTGAGGCGGGTTGGCCCGTAGGCTCAACCCACTATTAACAGGTCTAATAGGGAGTGCAATTAACAACAGATCTTTAACAACGGAAGAACATATCCATTGTTAATGAGTGCATTTTCTTTCAATAACAACGGAAAACAATTTTCAGCCCTTTTTTGGCTCTATAACAACGAGTTTTCAATTCTCCGTTGTTATTCCACAGTTTCGGCATAGTGGATCATGACGCTTGAGTGATCCAAGTTTTGAGTCACTTATTCATATATTTCCTACCTTAATGAAAGAGCCAACATTACATCCAAAAGAAAAGTCATTTTTGATCCCATTATTGAATCATACTTTTAGTGGTGGAGAGTTTGAGATATTTGGCAAGCTTATGGTTACGCATTCACTTGAATTGAATCTGAGTGTAAACACATTAACCCATAATTGTACATCTTTTACTCTTAAGTGCGAGTGATATATGCTTCCCGTGAGAACATGTCAATGGAGCATTTGAATTGGTGGTGATTGTCTTATCTTGTATGCTATGAATTGATTATTACATATAATAAGAGTTGCATGACCTAAGTTGAGGACAATTGTATTTTGAAGGGGGTATTGGTCATAGTCCTTGTTTCCTACTAATTTTATGCACTTTCTCTTTATTTTTATTTTGTTGTCTCGGGACGAGCAATGGGTAAGTTTGGGGGATTGATGAGAGTAAATAAGCGTGTTTTAGTGTCCAATTTAACACTTTTTTATGAAAATTTTTGTTATATATTAGCACAAGTGTTTTATATTCGAAATATTTGAGAAAAAGGTGCACTTGAGGTGTTTTATTGTGTTTTAGGTGAAAAAAGGGATCAAAAGTTCAAAGTTGGAGAAAATGTGCAACTTGTGAAATGATGCGAAAAAACGCACGTCTAACTTGTGTAATTTTTTAGTGTTCGTGTGGAGCTCAAAACTAAAAGCGTGATATATTTGGAAAGCCACAGAAGAGAGGATCGTTTTTGCATAAGGAACACCTCAATCGGGGTCTGAACGAGAAAGTTATTATCAAAATGGTGACGTCGCGCAAACTGTTCATTTTTCAGCACGATTGTGTCACTTTTCATGGCTTTTTACATCTTCAAATTATATTTTTCTGTGAGTTCCTTATATGGATAGAAATTCAAGGAAGTGAGGATCGCGTGAGCGTGAGAATCGCTCAAATCGTAACTCGGATGTGGAAGTTATGCGCGAAACAGTGAGATTGCGCATTGCTGCTCGACCTGCCGCTCGACCAGAGTCGACCCCGCTCGACCTGGAGCAGTTTGGTCGAGCGGGGTCACGGAATCCTATTTTTGGTCATTAGCATGTATTTTCATATTTTTCAAGAAAAACTCATCCAAGGTCCATAAGGAGAGCTTACAAGTATAAAATGGAATGCATATCACATCATTATTCATGTATAAGAACCGCAACACAATCATCCTACACTCCACAAGGGGGGATCACCCCGCAACCATCATCCAAATCCTTTCATCCATCCATCCATCACTTTAAAGATTCGTCTATGGAATCAAGAGGAGAACCAAGAGGAGGATTCAAGAAGCAGAAGGACGAGACGACTCCCGCATCTAGGGTTTTATTCGTTTCCTAATTTATCTTGTACTTTTCGGACATATGGGTAAGATCTATCCAATCTCCATGATTGTTCTTCGCAATATCATGGGCTAGAACTATTTTGGTAGATCTAGGGTTTTAAAGGTTCTTATAAATTAATTGAACTTTCGTGTGCATACTCCGTACAACACTACTTATGGATTTATGTTTATATGACTATACTTTCTTAATCCATATTCAGAGTCGTTTTGTGCATCAATAATTGCTGAATAAAGTCTGAATGTTCATCTTGGTTATTGATTAAGCGAGTTCACTGCTGAACAGGATTCCATATTCTGATTCTTAGTGAGGGGACTCTGAAACTTAATTAGAATAATCATATATAGATACTTATTAATTGAATTGGATTCAGGTTGATAAGTAGGATAAAGAAGTTAATTTTATAGTACCTATAAAGGGAGATCATATCGGGTTAGAGTACCAATCCTAGGGGAAAATAATTGATACTAATAGTACCTAGAAAGGGGGGTAAAATTATATATCTTACTCCAAGGTTATTCACACGTGTTACACGCATATTTACTTGTGTCTATAGAGTATATTTGCATGGTTTAGTGATGCGTCCATATTCCACAAGGTAGAGTCGGATATTGATACACAAAAGGGAAATTAATGAGTAAAACTGATTATCCTAAAGTTACCTATTCAACATTCTTGAGTCACATTCGAATTCTTCTAGTGCTTAATTTATTTTATTTGTTATTTTAATTAATTGTTTTATAGTTAATAACTCTATACCTCAACTTTATTGCCACAATTCGTCTTAATTAATTTAGTAAATAATTAAATTGATAATACGCCATTCTTTGGGTTCGATAATTTAACTTGGTCGCTTGTTTAAGCTGCAACTGATATCCTTAATACTTGGGGATTAATTTTGCGTGCAAAGAAAACATGCATCACTTAAGCCCAATAAGAGGCCCAAACTCTAATTTCTCCTCCTGATCCCTGTTGTGGCCTATAAATAGCCAATCTCAACAGTCCGGATAATCTAGACATCCATGCCAAATATCGTGAGCAAGCAAGATTGACTACAGATTGAGATCGTCTTGTAGATCGTTGCCCACACAACATCATGACTTTGCTTAGGAATACAACAGAAGATCGAAAGGTCGTTTGTTGTTCAACCTCTACATCAAGCCCTGGTGAAAGGTAATTCAATTATAGGATTATACTTCCGCTGCGATATAATTGCATGGAATCATAACAGTTCACGTTAACCAAAAGATCTAAAAGCCAACAAGAGGCTCCAATTTATCATATTTCCATGGTGGAGTCCGAAATATTTTTCTATATGACACGCCTCCACATTATGACTCTACTTTCTAAAATTAAACACATAACCTTGACGTGAATTTACTGCCGTCCCTATCTGATTTGAAAAATCTGAATCTATATAACCCACAAGAAGTAGTGAATTATTCGGTGAGCCCACATATAATTTCTAGTCCTTTCTAGGTACTCCAAAAATATGTGTTACCACAGTTCAACATTATTAATTTAGTTACCTTGATACCCACTGACCATGCCATTGGCAAAATAGATATCCATTCTCGTGCATGGCATACCTTAGATTAAGCTTCCTTATTCGCCAAAGCATATGGAACTGCCTTCATCATCTTTATCTTTTTTTCATCATAAGACACATTTCCTTAAATAAAGTTACATCCTAAAACGAGTGAGGATTGTATCATTTCATGAAGCTTAAGATGAGCACAACATCCTTTCTTGTGATCTGATCACCATGATCATAAGAATAAGTTTTGCTTCTTCATAAGTCCTTCATTTCATACTGCTTTATGAACCATACCCATATTCCCTACAATACTCTTTTATTATCTCCAATGAGTAAGATACCATCTACGTATAGTACAAGAAATGCCACCACATATCTGTTACTTTCTTCCATACACAAGGCTAATCCGAACATTGATTAAATCCATATTGCTGGATTTCCTCATCAAAACGGATGCTCCATAATCTTGAAGCTTGATTTAGTACATCGATGGACAATTTTAAGCTTACACACAAAATGCTCTTCACTCTTTTCAATGAATCACTCTGGTTGCTTCACATAGATGTTTTCCTCAAGACTTCCAATCACGGAAGCTGTCTTGACATCTATTTGTTATACCTCATAATTCAATATGAGCAGCAACAAAATAAAAGAACACGAATCAAATTAAACTTAGCTACCGGCGAAAAAGGTTTCCTCATACTCGAACTCACCCTTCTTTCTGAGTGTATCTTTACACAACAAGTATTGTTTCAAAGTATCACCTTACCGTCTTATCCTCTTTTATTTTGTAGAACCAACACCAATGGCTTTCACACCATTACACAGTTCCAGAACTAATCTAGAATCCATAGATTCTAGATCAAAATTCATTGCGACTTGCTAAGATTCTGCATTTCCATCTTGTAGTGCTTCATCGTACCCATTAGCCGATTTCATGTATACTAGGGACCAAGTCTCATGACTCTCCCAAAGCATAAATCTTGCAGGTTGTAAAACAACACTCCCACTATTACAAAGCGCTACATGCAATTGTGTATCAGACGTATCACACGTTACAGTTTCCTTGTGGCATATCCTCTTGTACAATTGGCACTATCCTTTATGTTTTCCTCTCACTTCCTTTAGAACAATTTATACATATGTTTGTTATTTATTACATAGTTCTTTTTCAAAAATCTAGTGTTCGTATTAACAATTACCCATTGATCTTTTGGACTATCAAATAAACCACCCTTCATTTTTCTAGGATATCCCACAAACAAACAAACATTAATATGACATGTTGTTTCTAGAGCATAACCATAAAATGAATTTAGTAATTCCAAATAACTCATCATCTATCTAACCATTTCCATAAGAGTAATATTCCTTCTCTTCGCCACACTAGATGGCTGGGGTTAGCCCGATGTTGACAACTTGGGATTCAATCCCAACCTCTGATAAATAGCTCCTAAACTATCCTAAGAAGTACTTGATAAATTTTTGATGGCCCTTTACCACTTGATCCACGTACTTTTGAATTAATCATAATACTAATACTTGCGGTGCATCGAAATATATCTAACAACCTCTCGCCTGGGTAGTCTTAGGACCGTATGAATCAGAATGAACCAACTCCAATATATTTTTGGCTCTTATACCCCTGTGCCTTAAAAAACAATCATGACCTAGTTTCAGATTCCAAAGGTATGTTTGATTCTAATCCGAAGGTTCCTTTCTCTTATTAGGATTAGAAGACGTGTTATCATTACTATTATGTTGCATCGTGAATGAAACATGATTTAAGAGTGTACAAATTGTTACCAACGTAACATACTAGATTATAACTCCATCCCTCATCACTATGACCATGTCATTTAAATGAAATGGAGTATCCATCCGTAAATGCATAGAAACTGAAATGAAATTCTTTCAATGAAAATGTACGTAAAGACAACACTGCAACAGCCACTACTTTCGTAGCTTACCCATGTGCTGAATAATCTCATCTTCACTTAGTTGCACGCATTTAGTGATTCCGGTATCTACACACAATGTGTTAGTAGATGCCATCACTAATCATGCTTCAACAACTATTGAATGAGATACTAACCTTGTTCACATCTTGATGAAAATTGATTTCCTTCGCCACATATTTTATTAGAAGTTTCCCACCGAATATAGCCTCCTGTAATTCAGGTGAAACTTGCTCAAAACATCTAGGCAAATTATGGAGAGTAAAATTGACATATGTTTCCCTTTTAATTTCTATCTATGTCTTTCAATTCATTTATCAAGTCAACCATGACCTCTTGTCTTTCTAACTTACTCAAGTATCTGAAGAGTCATATGAGATTGACCATCATATTTCTATGAACCTCTCATCTCTTCATTAGAGACTTAAATAGACACTAGAGGATATCTTTAGTGAGAACACAGATGTTTTCCTAAGCATTAAAAAATCGAAACCAAGATTCTTTTCTAATCATCTAATTTTGGACCAGTAAATATAATTTCTTTTAGTTAACAATAAGCATTATTAAAACCATTTGAAAATACTGAGAATCACGTAAATAAATACACCGATCAAATCTTCAAATTTAACTATATATATTGATTCACTCAAAACAATATAAAATAAAATTCACCGATATCTCAAGCACCGTGAGTTTGAATGCCACGATAGTGTGGACGTATACAAACCCGAATATTTATAAGAGAAAGTTTTACCCATTAATTTTATTCGTTAACCTAACCTCATGACAAAATAATTAATAGTCGGTTCCTCTTTAGCCATGCAAACAATAGCAGTGACTCCAATGGGGAGGATGCTTATTATTTGCACCTAAGTGTACACCATTATTTGATCATAAGTTCATTGCGTTAGCTTATGTGCCTTACAGATGGAGAAGTAAACACGTGCTCGGATAACTTCCTACAATCATCATAAAAAAGTTTATACCGGTGATCCATGAATAAACTCATCCAATTGGGAGAAAGGTCTATTGCCAACACGCAAGTTTATTCACTTACAAACTAATGATGGAGGCCGCAGGAATTATTTAACAATCCCCTCTCCCACTTAATTATTTAACACTGAGGGTTTTTACATGCATATAATATTCAAGAATAAAATACGCAACCTAGCATGTTCCTATTACAGCAAATAAGACAGTAAATCATGGAGAATCATGCATACATATATAACAATAGTCAGATAATTAAATTAATTATAAACATTTATAATAATAATATATAATTAAATCAATTATGAGAGTTATATATCACGAATTAAATCGACACTAAATTTGGAAGCCTTGTCCGATACTCCAGCTGTTGAACAACAAGAAGGACTACTTGCTCCCTAAGTCATTCATCATCACCGGTTGCCTTAACCCAAAACTCGCCGGAACACGTCGAAAAAAGAAAATTAGCCTGTCTGCCCACACAACACATCGACACGACTCGTGCTATGCACCAGCATGAGTCATGCCGCCCTCCATGCAATCGCCGCTCGCCACCGCCCATTGCATCCGTGTGGCACGCACGTCCAGACATTTTGCTGGCACAACTTGTGCCAAACGCCGCACAACTCATGTCATCCAACAATATTATTCGTGCCGACCACGACTCTTGCGCGCTGCATCTGTGCTGCCTAAGCCTTGCCTATCGTGCTATCCCCGACCAGTCGTGTTGTGCCAGCTAGTTATGTGATCCACATGCCAGCCATGCCCGCCGTCACCTCGCCAGCCTGCACGTCACATGCTGATCTCCAGCATGGACTAACGCCGCTCACACACTACGTGTCCAGTGTTGCATAAACCTACACAACTCATGCCGTCCAAAGGCACAACTCATGTCGCCCGCCCTTACCACGATGCTTGCGCTCAGGAACGCTCACGCCGCTTGAAGCAGGCACGACTCGTGCTACTCTCCAGCACCGCCGTCCAGCGAGTTTGTTTAGCCTAGTTTCAACACCTCGCTCAGAGGTACTTGCTTCACGCCGATATGAACAGGTCCGCGTAGCATCGCTCGTGCACTCGTCTCGCGCTGATCGCCCATGCTTCGCCCGCAGCTACCGCCATCCGTGTCGCCTTGTATCGCATTGCGCCGCATGTTGCTATCCACTACCGACAGCTGTCGTGTCTCATACAGCATGAAGACATCGACGTTCATCGATGACAATCATTCTAACGTATCTGGATAGAGTATTCGACAAGAAATATAATATTCTAAACCCTAGTCCATGTTTGACGGACAAACCCTAGCCTAACGTGTCACACTTTACCATAAAACCAATGCTCTAATACCAATTGTTGGCATTTGATCATTTAGTTAACATGAAAATTAGGGTTCCATACATTTCCAAATCAGCAGAAGTAAGAACATAGAAACGTATTACCTTACACCAGAGTATGTTGAAGAAGAGAATTAAATTTTCACCGGCAGCATGCGTAGCCTCATAATTTTGAGTATAACTTCCTCATCCAATCTCTAATTTGAGTGATTTTTTAGCCAAAACAATCCTCTCGTCCATGGCTTTCTAAACGTATATCACACAACCAGTTTTGGCACCAAAAAATTACATAAAAATTGTGGAAGTTGACGATCAAGTTGCTGAAAACAACTTCTTTATCTTTTGTTGTATTCCCAAGTCCAATCTTGACGTCGTGTGGGCGACGATCCTCAAGATCCTCTCAATCTGTTGTTCTCTCTTCCTTACTCATGGATAGGCATGTAATCTTAGATTTTCGGACAGCTGAGATGACTTATATATGGGCTACAGCAGGGACTAGGAGGAGAAATTAGAGTCGGGTCTCCATTGGGCTTATGTGTCCAAGTTTAGCCCAAAACTTATACTTAAGTCCAATAATAATAATATATACCACTAAAATATTATTGTTGCACTGTCGCTCTAATCCCAAATTACATTATGGGCTCCTTCTTATTATGAGCCCGTTAGTCTCCCCATGTTTAAGATATACAATGCTTATCAATTAATTAAGTTATTGACAATACCATTAATTAATATCTCATCCGAAAGTATTGCTACTCAACCTCATTATCATGCCGTAATAAATCCACCTGCAGGGTTTACATGATAATCATTATGAGCTCCTCAAGGGGACATCATTAACCTATTTAATAGGACACGGATTTCTTCTACAATCAACAACACACCATAGAGGCAGCATTATTTCCCAACTCGCCATGTTTGTTGATTTAATTACATGTAAATCTCACTCATTGATGAATCAAAGAGATACTTACTGGCTTATGTGTTGAGGTTATTGTACAGGGATTAAGAGCACGAACATCCATAATAACAGAGATCAAGTTCTCCTATATAGTCAGTATAAGTCGAACGATCTCAAGCAATCCTGCTCAATACACACAAAGTGCACTAATGTGATTCTATAGTTAAGACAAACTAATACCAAATCACACTACAACCATCCCAATAGAGAGTCCCCGTCTATCTCGGTTGTGAGCATCTGTTTATAATTTATAAGGAAACTGATATTATGATTTTCCGCGTGTTGTCGCACAACCTATTATCTACAGTATAAAGTAAATGGACTATTGCATCGGACATATAAATAAATTATAAGACGCAATCATTTGATCAATGATTCTCATTTAAAATATTGTTAAAACATTGTTCATACTAAAGCTAGACTTTTAGTAAATAATCCAATAAAGCTAACATAATAAATCAAGCATCATGGGAAATTCATCAATTTAATTTTAAAATCAGGTGGGCTAGCTCACTTGGTCACTGGGCTTCCTCACTAAAGTGAGTGACCTAGGTTCAATTCGCTTTGGGAACGAATTAGGTGGGAGTTAAAGGAAGCTTGGAGAAAGGGGGAGTGCGGGTGCTTGGTGAACTAACTACTAACTATACTAACAACTAACATTTACTGATAAAAAAATGAAGCAGAATAGCGTAGTCTGAATAAATCAAATAAATCATAATATCATCCACGTGAATTCACAAAAGTGGTCTAGGTCTCCAAATCAATTAAGTCTATCCTTCAAAGCTTAAAACTATAGATGAGATTAACCCATGAGGTTACAGGAAACACTCATGGCTATTGAATTCATACGGAAGTCTTAACAAATGAAAGTAAAGATAGGAAACGAAAAACCCTAATGTTGGCATTGTTCCGACGTTCCTTCTCCATCTCTCTGATTGACTTATCTATCTTAAATAGTACTTGAAAGTCCTTCAGAGTGGACGGATTTTGGGATGGATGTGGAGGACGTGAAATATGGAATAGGAATTGAGAATTGGATTTGAATCCCTTCTCTTATGTTTTCAGTCTCCTTTTATACTCGTGTCTTCCTCTTGACTATTTCTTTGGGTCTTTTTCCACCAAAAATATGCAAAAACACGCACTAGGAGGTGTAAAACACAATTCTTGACCAAATCGACCGTGACTCACCCTAGAACACCAAGCTCGGCTCAAGCGGCATTTTGAGGTGCCGAGTTGTGGACGAGTGTCACTGATTAGCTATTTTGTAGTCGGGATGACCAATTAAAGAATTTATCGAACCCAAGGAAGGTAGGAACTAGAGCTTAAGCGATCTCACATTTCTTGTAATTTTATAGAAACGAATCATAAGAGGATTGGTTGATCAAACAAGTAAATTAAAAGTAATCAAAGCAAGCAAGCAATCAATGATCACACAAACAAGATAAATAGAAGATGAATGGTTTTCCAAGTTAAGTAAAAGTGAGATTAACAACAATTAAGAAGTAGAAATCCTAGGTTAAATGCATCAAATTCATATGAATCATAGGTATAAGACTAATGGCCAACACTAAGTTCACCTAAACTCCCTCTCGAGATGGATAGGATATGGATCCGTGTAATCATCCCAAAATAGCTCAAAAGATTGGTTCTAACTCAAACAATTCCAACTAGGTACTAAGCTTGAAATGAGAGTCCCTTAGCACGATTAATCAACCTCTCGATCTAACTAAGCGGATGTTCTATGAAAGGGTTCTAAATCCTAAAGGACATCTCTATCTCTTTAAGATTCATAATGCACATGAGGTGTATGATGAAATTATTCACTTAATTATCCTAAACACAAATTGACTTCTCAATCTAATCACATGTTTAAAACAACAAAATACACAAGTCATCATAAACATCAAGATCTATAGCATCAATAATAGAAAATAAATTAACTCGATGGTTGGATGAAGGTAGATGATATGGTTGAAAAATGGATGAAGATGATGGTGTAAAATGAAGAAAATGATGTGTGATGTGTGTGTCTAAGTGAAGCTATAATATCTTAGTTCAACTAGATTTTTTTTTTTTTAGAAAGCCCAAAACCTATTTATTTATTTTATGGCCCAAAAGGCCAGCCCTATCTTAGCCCAACTAGATTTTGTTAGAAAGCCCAAAACCTAATTATTTATTTTTATGGCCCAAAAGGCCAGCCCAATTAAGCACAACTAGATTTTTTTTAGAAAGCCCAAATTTATTTATTTATTTTGTGGCCCAAAGTTTCAGCCCACTTAAATGACCTGATATATAATTATTAAGGCTAAAGTTAAAAAAAAAGAGAGAGAAGAACGGGAGAAGAAAAGCAAAAGAGGGGAAAGAAGAGAGGAAGAGGAGAAACCCTTGTTGATCAAATTCTCCCTTACAACCCTCATCCTAGGTGGTTTTTAAGTTGTTTTGAGATAAGTAGTGTGTGAATTAGGCTTCCTTCTTCCATGGTTTTGTAATTTTGTGGTGTTTTTCTTTTTGGTATGTGGGTAATTCGCAGACTGTTCGAACTAACTTTGAGATAGCTATTGCCCTCGAAACTTTGTAAACTTAATTTCTGTACGTAGCTGAACTCGTTAGCTTTCCGTAGCCACTTGAAACGCCTCAATCCGATTATTCTACAATTAGTTATGATTTTTCTTGTAAACTGCCGCTAGCTGAAAAATTTCAGAATTTTATGTCGAATTCAAACTTATTTTCTATTGTTTCGTTTAGTTAATGTATTGAAACGGGTTATGTGGGATTGGGAACTGATGTTAAGGAGTTACATACCATTTTTATTTAATATCGACTCGTTCGAACTCGATTAGGATTTGTTTTTAGCAATGAAAGGGATGTTACCGCTAATAGTTAGTTATATTTAATTTGTCTTTAATTACTCATCTCCTTTCTAGGTAAAGAATCATCGACGAAGGGCAAGGGACCGACTTCAGATTCCGGAGAGAGTTAATCACTTCCTTGTGAGTTGATAATTCGGGAACGTCTTCTCTTGTGGGAAGTGTGGACCCTCGATAAATGTGCATTTATTTTAGTTTTAGTTAATTGATAAGAAAATTATTTGGTATAGTGTTATGTGATAAAGAGCCTGATTGGTTCGATTGCTCTGGTTAGAGTCCTGTTAGCCATTTTATGAGTATTATTGATTTTAACTTATGTTGAAGAGCCTTGCCGGCTCAGTATCTGATAACATTTATTGTGAATTATTTGAAAATTGATTTCTGGTTATTCTTGTGTGCTATTAAGACTCTAACTTGAGTCGTTATTCATCTTATGATGCATATTCATATGTATGTCTGGTACCAAGATTAGTAGCCCGAATTGGTCACGGTTCGGGTGAGTTGGAGCGACATTGATTAAGTAGCCCGAATTTGTCGCGGTTCGGGTGAGTTAGAATGACAACCAAGTTGCCCGTTGCTTGGCAAACCTGGGTGAGTTAGATCTAACGGGGCACCTGTCCATTTGCCAAATACTGATACTTTGGAGGGTGATCGTTAGATGGATCAGTCTATTATAGGCTCAGTCAACGTCACCGGTGTGGGACATGCATGTCATATATGTTTATATGTTTGATCATTTCAAGTATTCACGTCGATATTGAATTATGAACTTTAGCACATGGCGGGTTGAGAAAAATATTAATGTGCATTTTATCTAGAGTAACGGTGACGGGCTTGGACTGTCTCTCGACGGAGAGCTCAGTTCGAGGAGGATATTGACTACCCACGCGTCTTTTATGTGATAACATGTTTTTTGAACTAATTGTTATTCATAAATGTGCACTAAGGTTTTTATTTTCATTAATATGTACACTGAGTGAGAATAGTTATTGTGAGACGAAATGTTGGATTTTATGTTATGAACCGCGAGTGGGAATACATGCTTCGTATAAGGGTCGGGGTGACCGGCTTATCACCTCACTGAGCTAGTGGTTTTGCTCACCCCCATCATTCTTTCCTTTTCAGGCTGTTGATATCGTTTTGGTTGGAGGTTTGCCTATCGTTTGCTCGTCATCTAATCCGTGTTTTGGGTACTTTCTCTTTTATGTAAATTGACGGATTCATTGGCGAGATTGTATAGTTTATATTTGGTGACCCCCTTGATGTTCTTTTTGTACCTTCGCGATGTTATATCGTTCATGTATATTTTCTTTAAACTAAG
Source organism: Pogostemon cablin (assembly GCA_023678885.1). Classification (NCBI taxonomy): domain Eukaryota; kingdom Viridiplantae; phylum Streptophyta; class Magnoliopsida; order Lamiales; family Lamiaceae; genus Pogostemon; species Pogostemon cablin. The sequence goes on along the minus strand of CM043008.1, from coordinate 6,593,878 downwards.
TTACACCATTGTATTTTGTACCTTTGTAAATCCTTGTTGATACTTTATTAGATGATGTCCTCGGGTTGTACCCGTTGTTATCAGTTGTTCAGTTCTACAGGTACTTGATAGCAAGCCTTACGTTTTCTATAAACTTTGTGGAGTGGAGTGCACCCATTCTGTGAAATTTATGGTTAACGTGGCGGTTGTCGCGCTCTGTCTGGGGTCGGGGCGTGACAACTTTCTTGGTATCAGAGCCTGATTTTATGATTCTCATTCTTTTTGAGTCGAGCCAATGGGTCCAACTTTGTTTCTATGACATCCTAAGGTATCATATTGCCTTGATGTTGACCTTGCATTTTCTTTCCTTTCTTCCTTTCAGTCATTATGGCACCTCCAGTTCGTCGTCGAGGTCGAGGACACAATCCTCGTGATCCTCCGAGTCCTCTACTCTCTTCTGTTCCTCGTGGACGTCGAGGACATGTTTCTTCTGATCATGTCGTTCCTCCGACGGTTATGGACCCTATCAATTCTGATCATAGGGTGCCAGTTTCCCAAGTAGAGCAACCACGTGCCCAGTTGCGGGTTGAGCACATGATGACACCCGAGCAGTACCAATTGTATTATGATCACATTCGAATACATGGTGTTCCACCACCTACAACGGCTCATACAACTACGACTGTCACTGAAGAGGTTCTTCGTGCTAATGAATCGATTCGACCTACATCTAATGTACCAGTTTTTACTCTAGAAATGGCTTTAGGAGGTTCTACTTCTCGAGGTGCACTTTTTATACCTGATTTGGTGAAAGCAGTTGAAAACATGGGGACTTCGAAATTTGACGGTGCAAGAGATGTTTCTAAAGCGGGGGCATGGTTAAAGGAGATTACAGAGACCTTTGACACTTTGATGATTGAAGAATGTTATCGTGTGGTCATTGCAACCAAGCTGTTAGGCCCAGATGCACGACGATGGTGGCAGAATCTTAAAGAGACATCTTCGGTTACTATTACGTGGGCTATCTTTGTGGAACGATTCAAAGATCGATACTTCTCTCAGTACATCAAGGATCTGAAGAGAAAGGAGTTCTTCAACCTCTTTCAAGGCATTATGTCGGTCGTGGAGTACGAAAGCAAATTTCTGGAATTGCGAGAATTCGCTCCTGAGTCATATACGACGAGAGACTTATGCAAGAGATTTGAAGATGGTCTTAATTTAAATATTCGAGATCGCATCAAGTCCGGAGACAAGTACGAGAGTCTTGACGATCTCGTAGAAGAAGCCCTGAGGGTAGAAGGTTTAGTTCAGGCGAGTCATAAGCTTGCAGAACGATCTCAAAAGAAAAGGCAAGGGAGCGCATTTCCAGGAAATGCATCAAAGGTGTATAGGGGTGTGGGATCTTCGCGTGGCGCACCAAGTTCGGTACCTATTAGTTTTCCTCAACCTTGGGAGCAGTTTAGTAGAGGCGGGAGCAATGTCTCGGGATCGGTTGGTGAAAATTGCAAGTGCCAGAATTGCTTAAAATATCACGACGGCCCCTGTAAGGCTCCTCAAGTATGTTTTCAGTGTCGACAGCCGGGGCATATGCGAAGTTCTTGTCCTCAGCTTATGGGAGCGAGCAATCAGGGTTCTAGTCAACTTCGTGGTAAACTAACATATTCTACACCCAGAGATACTCGATCTGCAGTTACCAGAGTGCCCGATGCCTCAAGCGGCCCTAGTACTCAATCACCTATGCAAGGAAGGAAGAAAACTAGAGTATTTCATATTTCCCAGGAAGAGGCTCGCTCAGATCCGAAGGTTGTGACAGGTAATTTATAATCTGAGTATTTTCACATGCTAGATCTAACCCCGCCTTGTTATGCCACTTGATTACGAATAAAACATTCGTAAGAAATTCTATCTTGATTACGAATAAAACATTCGTAAGAAATTCTATCTTTTCGAATTTTTAAATCACAATCTCACCTAATATTGCTTCTTTAGGCCATGCGTTTGTGGGAGACTATCAGGTCTACGCTTTATTTGACCCAGGTTCTGATAGGTCTTATATCCGGGATGATCTTACTGCGATCTTAGATTATCCTATCTCTCATTTGTCACCTGGAATCATCGTTCATACCCCTCTTGGAGAGCATCTAATTTGTGATTCGGTATTCCTTGGTTGTCCATTGAAGATCAAAGATGTCATTTTAGAGGCTGAATTGATACCATTGCCTTTGATTGATCTTGATGTTATTCTTGGCATGGATTGGCTTTCTTCTCATCATGCAATTCTCGATTGCCACGAGAAGCTTGTTATTTTTCGTAGACCAGGATTCTCAGAACTTGTTTTTGAAGGTAAACTTCAAACGAGATCCCTCTCTTTTATTTCAATGTTGACTGCGTATAAATTAATGCGTAAGGGTTGTGAGGCATTCTTGGCATTTGTCATCGATACTTCTCTTTCTGAAACTAAACTAGATGACATCCCGATCGTGAATGAATTTCCTGATGTCTTTCCCGAAGACTTACCAGGACAACCTCCGAATCGAGAGATTGATTTTTCCATTGACGTACTTCCTGGAATCACACCTATATCGATTACTCCATATCGAATATCGCCTGCTGAGCTCAAGGAACTCCAGACACAACTTGGGGAATTATTGGAGAAGGGGTTCATACGACCTAGCACATCTCCGTGGGGTGCTCCAGTTCTTTTTGTCAAGAAGAAAGATGGATCACTTCGCCTATGTGTCGATTACCGTCAATTGAACAAGGTGACAATTAAGAACAAATATCCTCTTCCAAGAATCGATGATCTGTTTGATCAATTGCAAGAAGCAACTGTGTTCTCAAAAATTGATTTGCGATCCGGTTATCACCAACTCAAGATTAGGGAATCTGATATCCCTAAGTCTGCTTTTCGAACCAGATACGGTCATTTTGAATTCTGTGTTATGCCTTTTGGACTCACAAATGCTCCTGCAGCTTTTATGGATCTTATGAATCGGGTCTTTCGGCCGTACTTAGATAAGTTTGTCATCATCTTCATTGATGACATTCTTATTTATTCTAAATCGGACGACGAGCATTCTCATCATCTAAGAATTGCTCTGAACATTCTCAGAGAAAATCAGCTTTATGCTAAATTCTCAAAGTGTGAATTTTGGCTTCGTGAGGTAAGCTTTTTGGGTCATCAAATTTCTAAAGAAGGAATCTACGTCGATCCAGTGAAGATTCAAGCTATACTAGATTGGGAGCGTCCAAAGAACGTGACAGAGATTCGTAGTTTTCTGGGATTAGCTGGATATTATCGACGGTTTGTCAAAGACTTTTCGTTATTGGCTTCATCTTTGACTAAATTGACTCGAAAAGGGGTAAAACTTGAATGGAGTGAAGAATGCGAGGAAGCATTTCAAGAATTAAAAAGACGACTCGTTTCAGCTCCTATTCTTGCTTTGCCAGACCCAGCGATTGGAGAATTTACCATTTATAGCGACGCCTCGAGACAAGGATTAGGATGCGTTCTCATGCAAGAAGGAAAGGTTATTGCCTACGCTTCAAGGCAATTGAAGAAGAACGAAGAAAATTATCCTACACATGATTTAGAGTTGGCTGCAATTGTCTTTGCATTGAAGATCTGGAGGCACTATCTGTATGGTGCAACTTGTCGGGTTTTCACTGATCACAAGAGCTTAAAGTATATCACCACGCAAAAGGAGCTCAACCTCAGGCAAAGGCGATGGATGGAGTTGATTAGTGACTATGACTTAGTCATCGATTATCATCCTGGGAAGGCGAACGTTGTTGCAGATGCACTGAGTAGAAAGTCTTCTACCTCACTTGCTTCGATTCAATCTTTTTATCTTCCTATGTTGGAGCAATTTAAATCTTTACACATTTCGCTCGATTGTGAAAAATCTAATGATTCTGCCTTAATCGCCAAATTCGAGGTTAAACCTACCTTGTTCGAGAAAATTCGAGAAAGACAATCACACGATGTTCATTTACAACAGAAGATGGCGAAGCTAAATCAAGGAAAAGAAACAGAATTTCAAATTCGGGATGATGGACTTCTTACTTTTAAAAATCGTGTTTGTGTTCCATCAGAACTTGATGTTCGTAGAGCTATTCTTGAGGAAGCCCATTCTTCAGCCTATGCTATGCATCCTGGTAGTACCAAAATGTATAGAACACTTCGGGAGCATTATTGGTGGCCAGGTATGAAACGGGACACTACTGAATTTGTATCAAAGTGCTTATCATGCCAACAGATTAAAGCGGAGCACCAAAAACCAGCCGGCATGCTTCAACCACTACCTATTCCTGAGTGGAAATGGGAAAACGTCACAATGGATTTTGTTTCTGGTTTACCTCGAACCCAAAAGGGTCATGACTCAATTTGGGTCATTGTCGATCGTCTGACGAAATCGGCACATTTCCTTCCGGTGCATACCAACGAATCTTTAGAGAAACTTGCCAAGTTATATGTCGATGAGATCGTGAGATTGCACGGAGTACCAGTGTCAATCATATCTGATCGTGATCCAAGATTCACTTCCCGTTTTTGGCCTAGTCTGCAGAAAGCGCTAGGTACAAAATTACTATTCAGTACCTCGTTTCATCCACAGACTGATGGACAGTCAGAGAGAACTATACAGACACTAGAAGACATGCTACGTGCAGTGGTGTTGAATTTGGGAGGTAGCTGGGATAAGTACGTGACTTTGGTGGAGTTCGCTTATAACAACAGTTATCATTCAAGCATTGGAATGCCCCCGTATGAAGCTCTGTATGGCCGAAAGTGTCGAACACCGATCTTTTGGGATGAGGTTGGCGAGAGACAAATCGAACAAGTAGAGCTTATCGAAGATGCGAAGGCAAAAATACAACTTATTCGAGACAGACTTAAGGCAGCGCAAGATCGACAGAAAAGCTACGCAGATAATAGGAGGTGCGATTTGGAGTTTAATGAAGGAGACAAAGTTTTTCTGAAAGTTTCTCCATGGAAGGGCGTGTTGCGATTCTGTCGTCGAGGAAAGTTGAGTCCAAGGTATATTGGCCCATTTACGATCGTGCAAAGGATTGGTCGTGTCGCGTATCGACTTGAGCTACCATCAGAATGATCGAAGATTCACGATGTCTTCCATGTCTCTATGCTTAGAAAATATGAACCAGATCCTTCGCACGTGCTCAAATATCCCCCAGTTGTATTAAAGGAAAATCTATCGTACGAAGTACAACCTGTTCAAATTGTAGATCGCCGAGAGAAAATGCTTCGTAACAAATCCATTCCTATGGTGAGAGTTCTATGGAGAAGTGATCAAATTGAAGAAGAAACATGGGAACCAGAGTCAGTCATGCGTCAACAACATCCAAATCTCTTTTCATCTCTAGGTACGTTTATGTTTCGAGGACGAAATTTTTTTGAGGAGGGGATACTTTATAATATCTTATTTCAACTAGATTTTTTTTTTTAGAAAGCCCAAAACCTATTTATTTATTTTATGGCCCAAAAGGCCAGCCCTATCTTAGCCCAACTAGATTTTGTTAGAAAGCCCAAAACCTAATTATTTATTTTTATGGCCCAAAAGGCCAGCCCAATTAAGTCCAACTAGATTTTTTTTAGAAAGCCCAAATTTATTTATTTATTTTGTGGCCCAAAGTTTCAGCCCACTTAAATGGCCTGATATATAATTATTAAGGCTAAAGTTAAAAAAAAAAAAAAAGAGAGAGAAGAACGGGAGAAGAAAAGCAAAAGAGGGGAAAGAAGAGAGGAAGAGGAGAAACCCTTGTTGATCAAATTCTCCCTTACAACCCTCATCCTAGATGGTTTTTAAGTTGTTTTGAGGTAAGTAGTGTGTGAATTAAGCTTCCTTCTTCCATGGTTTTGTAATTTTGTGGTGTTTTTCTTTTTGGTATGTGGGTAATTCGCAGACTGTTCGAACTGACTTTGAGATAGCTATTGCCCTCGAAACTTTGCAAACTTAATTTCTGTACGTAGCTGAACTCGTTAGCTTTCCGTAGCCACTTGAAACGCCTCAATCCGATTATTCTACAATTAGTTATGATTTTTCTCGTAAACTTCCGCTAGCTGAAAAATTTCAGAATTTTATGTCGAATTCAAACTTATTTTCTATCGTTTCATTTAGTTAATGTATTGAAACGGGTTATGTGGGATTGGGAACTGATGTTAAGGAGTTACATACCATTTTTATTTAATATCGACTCGTTCGAACTCGATTAGGATTTGTTTTTAGCAATGAAAGGGATGTTACCGCTAATAGTTAGTTATATTTAATTTGTCTTTAATTACTCATCTCCTTTCTAGGTAAAGAATCATCGACGAAGGGCAAGAGACCGACTTCAGATTCCGGAGAGAGTTAATCACTTCCTTGTGAGTTGATAATTCGGGAACGCCTTCTCTTGTGGGAAGTGTGGACCCTCGATAAATATGCATTTATTTTAGTTTTAGTTAATTGATAAGAAAATTATTTGGTATTGTGTTATGTGATAAAGAGCCTGATTGGTTCGATTGCTCTGGTTAGAGTCCTGTTAGCCATTTTATGAGTATTATTGATTTTAACTTATGTTGAAGAGCCTTGCCGGCTCGGTATCTGATAACATTTATTGTGAATTATTTGAGAATTGATTTCTGGTTATTCTTGTGTGCTATTAAGACTCTAACTTGAGTCGTTATTCATCTTATGATGCATATTCATATGTATGTCTGGTACCAAGGTTAGTAGCCCGAATTGGTCACGGTTCGGGTGAGTTGGAGCGACATTGATTAAGTAGCCCGAATTTGTCGCGGTTCGGGTGAGTTAGAGTGACAACCAAGTTGCCCGTTGCTTGGCAAACCCGGGTGAGTTAGATCTAACGGGGCACCTGTCCATTTGCCAAATACTGATACTTTGGAGGGTGATCGTTAGATGGATCAGTCTATTATAGGCTCAGTCAACGTCACCGGTGTGGGACATGCATGTCATATATGTTTATATGTTTGATCATTTCAAGTATTCACGTCGATATTGAATTATGAACTTTAGCACATGGCGGGTTGAGAAAGAATATTAATGTGCATTTTATCTAGAGTAACGGTGACGGGCTTGGACTGTCTCTCAACGGAGAGCTCAGTTCGAGGAGGATATTGACTACCCACGCGTCTTTTATGTGATAACATGTTGTTTGAACTAATTGTGTTATTCATAAATGTGCACTAAGGTTTTTATTTTCATTAATATGTACACTGAGTGAGAATAGTTATTGTGGGACGAAATGTTGGATTTTATGTTATGAACCGCGAGTGGGAATACATGCTTCGTATAAGGGTCGGGGTGACCGGCTTATCACCTCACTGAGCTAGTGGTTTTGCTCACCCCCATCATTCTTTTCTTTTCAGGCTGTTGATATCGTTTTGGTTGGAGGTTTGCCTATCGTTTGCTCGTCATCCAATCCGTGTTTTGGGTACTTTCTCTTTTATGTAAATTGACGGATTCATTGGCGAGATTGTATAGTTTATATTTGGTGACCCCCTTGATGTTCTTTTTGTACCTTCGCGATGTTATATCGTTCATGTATATTTTCTTTAAACTAAGTTACACCATTGTATTTTGTACCTTTGTAAATCCTTGTTGATACTTTATGAGATGATGTCCTCGGGTTGTACCCGTTGTTATCAGTTGTTCAGTTCTACAGGTACTTGATAGCAAGCCTTACGTTTTCTATAAAGTTTGTGGAGTGGAGTGCACCCATTCTGTGAAATTTATGGTTAACGTGGCGGTTGTCGCGCTCTGTCTGGGGTCGGGGCGTGACAGAAGCCCTTGTGAATTCTGTTCAAATATTGAACTTGGGGGTATTTATACCGCTTTTACATCTTGAGCCTCAAATCTGATTCAATTGGGCATTTAAAACATCTTTTCACGCACTGGAAGGTGTAAACCCAATTTTTTACACAAAAACACGCAACACGAGTTGGCCTACGTAACATGACTTGCCAATACAACTAAACTCAAGTTGAGCCAACACGACTCGTGTTAGCAACTCGAGTTGTTGCCTGTTTACTCAAGTTGCGATGCTCTGCAATTTGGATCGCTTCTGGACGCAACACGACTTATCATATACAACACGAGTTGCCAACACGACCAGTGTTTCACCAACAAGACTCGAGTTGTCACCTGTCAACTCGAGTTGGCCTGTTCTAGAGCTGAAACTCCTTCGAACCTCAACACAAGTTGGCCTACGCAACACGAGTTGCCAACACGACTAGTGTTGCGAATCGTGCAACTCGTGATGGGCCATTTTCAGCTTGTTTCTGCTCGTTCCAACTCCAAATTGAGCTTTGTTTTTTCCTACGCCTTTCTTTTCACGTTTAGAATCTATTTTTACCTAAAATTCATATGTTTAAACTCATTTTCACACATTCTCATAAAAAAAACAAAATACCACCAAAATACACATAAAATACGGATAAAATAATACGAAAATACATAAAAGACACTAAAATCTAGGTGAAAATATCGTCAATCAGTCACATGGATCGATAGTTGATGTTATGTTGACTCTGTGAGACCCTCACTCGGCTCGATCGGACCGCCAAGGAACGACGAACCGGTCCAGCTCGGCTCGAGCTGCTACCGAGTTGACGGCGAGTTGCCTTAAAATCGTTCAAGTACTAAAATCTACACGATTCCATGCAAAAAAATGGACTTTCCTAAGCAAAAAAGTGTAATGTGTACACATAAAATGCGTGAATTTCATTTTCAACATGCACATGATTATATATGTCCACGCGTTTGCTATTTATCAGATTTAGTACACATTAGTTTTCAATCAAAGTATTGTTAAGTGCAGACGTTGAATGTTAATCGTTGTAAAAAAAGGGGTAATGCTGGAAAAATAAAAAGACAATATGTATTCATCAGTAATTATATCGCATTAATGTATCTATTATTAATTAGGTTATACATACGCGTACCTATCAGTAATAATCCAAATTTAACCTATCCAAATAATTAAATAATTCTTTTAACATTATTAATAAATCACTTTAAGTTTTAATTGAATAATCAAATTATTTAATTATTAGTTATAGTTAATCATTTAGCTATGGGCGCGGTTATTCATACCGCCAATTTTACTAAATGTATCCTCTATTACTAAATCTGCCCCACTAAAATTAAAAAATACATATACACAAATTACTAAATATACCTCACTTTAGACAATTTTACCCTTTTTGATTAAATCAAACATTTTAATGAAAAGTAATTGCATTTAAAGGTAAATAGAAAAAAAAACTTCCTCCAATTCAATATCGCAAGCAGAAGAGAAAAGAGAAAAAGGGAGGGTCAGATCTCTTAATAATAATCACCATTTTGTTATTGAATGCCGTGGTACGGATCCATTCAACTACCTCTTCTCTCGACTCAAATATATCTCTATTCATGAACATATATCCATAATCATTGAAGGCATTGAGCTCATTTTTTGTATAATGTTAAAGAAAAAGATGGATCATGTGCCTTAATATGAGAATCTGTATTTTCAACCTGTTCGACCACTGTAATCGAACATAAGTTTGTGCTTGATTATATGGTCCGAATGGTGCTAGCCAAACACATTAATCTTTACATTCGATCATAGCAGGCAAACAAGTCAATCTTCCAGGTTACAGAGTTCAAACAGGTTGAAATTTTCATGATTTCAAGACAGAGATCGCATTCGTCTAACCTTAAGAAAACTGCGAACTAAAACTTGTATAATTTAATTTCATAAATAAATACTAATCTCAATATCCCGAAAATGATGATTTTCCTCCTCTAAGATTATGTCATTTCTTGATCATCATCATTCTAATTATTCATGATTATTGCGTGTTCCATTATATTACGATGATGAAAAATTAATATGGTTTATAGTTTATGAAATTGGGATACATAGAGAAATCTTATTGGTGCACATATAGAAATTGGGAGAAAGATTAAATAAAAAAATATTAGTAAATTATTAATATAAGGGTGTATCTCAATTAGTATACGTATAGAAATTGGAGCTCTGACACGACCCACCTTACATAACTTATAATTCAAATACTAATTAATATAAATATCATTATTATAAAAACTTGCATTTTTTTACATAATATATTTGTAACCAAAACCATTACACCAGTTTAACATACGTAACTGGTTTCTGACAACACTTCAAACCACCCAAACATGTGATAATACTTATTATATTACATAACCAAAACATCAGTGGAAATAAAATAAACCACGGTTTAGTCCAACAGGTCGTCATCTATGTACATCCGCTCAAAACCCTGAAGGAGCTCCACACCTTGCACAAAACACCACATATTTCAATCATCAGTAGGCTCATCTACAATGCATAAACTAGTGAGACAAAAATCTCAGTAAGTAGAAATCATGCATGTCAGTGCATGAAAATGCATTTATTTTTCTATCGCCTAATTTCTAGTCTTTTTAATTGGTCTCTTTTATTATGAAAACTGTTCACGTTGCAGAATCCCCATGACATACTTATGATATGCACCCCAAATGAGCTCAATGGGGATGATTTTTTCAAACCCCGAATATAATGCAGGAAACGATTTTTTCGAACCCTGGCAGAGTGTTGGGGATGACTTTTTCGAACCTCAAATAAAGTACTGGGAATGATTTTTCTGAACCCAGAATAAAGTATCGTGAACAATTTTTCCGAACCCTGACAGAGATGCATATATAGTGGCCGCACACACCATTAGTATCTTATTAATTTTGAGGAAAGCACTTTTCATGATTATGCATGGTATGCAACCAGGGCAATTAAATATCCATCATAAACCATTTACGACATCAATATCAACATTTAATCACAATAAAGCAACAACTTAACTTCAGTTCACACAAATCCACTTTTGAAACAACAACTTTACCCCAATCACATAAATCCATTTATAGAATAACAATTTCACCTTTGACCATACGGATCTCTTTTTGGAATAACAACTTCATCTCGGATCACACAGATCCTTATAACTAATATCTTCTCAAGCCATACAGATATATTTTCAACAGTTTTCAATCACAAAGATCTATATAGGACAATGATATTATTTCAAATCACATAGATCTACAACTTGTATCACAAATTTATCACGAATAATTTACAAATTAATATATGCAGTTGCATATGAAATCTACTTTTCTAAAATAATATAAATCCATAGCTTATATAACAAATTAATCTCAAATAATTCATAACGTAATTAAACTAATCACAAATAATTCACAACATAATTATCACATTTTAATCACAAATAATTCACACATAACATGTTTATGCATTGTAGTTGGACTTCTACTTACTTGGATTCCGACAGTAATAACACCACAGAACTTGTGAAGAACCGCAACTATCTATCTCCCATTTCGGCACCTCTTTCCTCTTTCTTCCTCTCTCTCTCCCCTTTCCTTTCTCTCTCTCTCTCTTTTATTCTCGTTGCAGTTTCTTTTTTTCAAATTACTATTTACTACTTACTACTTACTATTTTTAGTATATACTATTTACTACTTACTATTTTTAGTATATACTATTTATAGTAAATCTTATTATTATTATTATTAATATTATCATTACTATTTTTAGTATATACTATTTACTACTTACTACTTACTATTTTTAGTATATACTATTTACTACTTACTATTTTTAGTATATACTATTTATAGTAAATCTTATTATTATTATTATTAATATTATCATTCATTACGAATATACGTGCAATACTTAACAACTAAGACATAATACATTTACAAATTATTACACATACATGTTCATTTTCTTTACCACTATTATTATTACGCTAACACGTGTGATACATAATAATTAAGAAATAATATATTTATTCACATAAAATAATTTAATTATATATATATATATTCAAATTATTACACGTAAATATTTATGCACACATATATTCACATATTGTCACCATTTTTAATCACAGATGTCTCACATAAAATGTAAAAGATAAATAAAATGTAGAAACAATTGTCACATAATTGCCACATTATTATCACATAATTGCCTTATAATTATCACATAATTATAGAATGCACATAACACAAATTAAATTATACTGGCACATAAGTAGTGAAAAGCTCGGGTATCACATCCTCCCCACCTTATAGAAATTTCGTCCTCTAAATTTACTTACCTGAAGAGTTCTGGATAGTTAGCCATCATCTCATCCTCTCTTTCCCAAGTAGCCTCCTCAACTAACTGGTTCCTCCATATAACCTTTACTAACTGTATCTCTTTGTGTTTGAGCTTCTTCACTTCTCTCCGCAAGATCTCAACTGATATTTCTTCATAACTCAAATCTTCTTTCAAGTCAACTGGTTTCTGCCTGAGAACATGAGATGGATTCGGAACATACTTCATCAACACAGACACATGAAATATGTCGTTTACTCTTGACATGGACGCTGGTAATTCCAAACTATATGCAACACTGCCAACTCTCTCAATGATAGTGAATGGACCAACATATCTTGGACTGAGTTTCCCTTTCCTTCCAAACCGCATTATCCCCTTCATTGGAGATACTTTCAAGAATGTCTGATCACCCACTTCAAATTCCAACTCTCTTCTCCGTTTGTCTACATAACTCTTTTGCCGATCCTAAGAAACTTTCATCTTCTCTCGAATACGGGTAACAGCTTCTGACATTTCATGAAATCAACTCTGGACCCAAAAGTTTCCTCTCTCCAACTTCATCCCAATGTACTAGAGACCTACACTTTCTCCCGTATAGTGCTTCATATGGAGCCATCCCGAATAGTAGACTGATAACTGTTGTTGTGCGAGAACTCTATCAAAGGCAAAATTTTACTACACTGACCATGAAAATCTAACACACATGCTCTAAGCATATTTTTCAAATTTTGTATTGTACGCTCCGACTGACCATCTATCTATGGATGAAATGCAGTGCTGAAAGTTAACTTTGTCCCCAATGCCTTATGCAAACTCTTACAGAAAGCAGATAAGAATCTCATATCTCTATCTGACACAATGGTAAGTGGTACTCCATGGAGTCTGACGATCTCTTGAATATATAGTTGGGCATAACGATCCATGGAATACGTAGAGAAAATGGAAGAAAATGAGCTGACTTAGTCAAATGATCCAAAATAACCCAAATGGCATCGTGACCTTTTACTGTCTTCCACTTCCACTCTGGAATAAATAAAGGCTGTAAAGTTCTTGCTGGTCTCTGATGCTCGGCTTTGACTGTTGACAAGTCAAACATTGCTCTACATATTGAGCGGCATCTCTCTTCATCCCTGGCCACAATAATGTGAGTTTAAATCTCTATACATCTTAGTAGCTCCTAGATATACAAAGTACGGTGTTGAATGAACTTCTGTCATCACTTCCTTCCGAATGTCATCCACTTCAGGTATACACAATCGACCTCTATAACGAATCACGCCATCATCAGTTAACTGGAAGTCAGAAGACTTTCCAGAGTTGATATCATCTCTTATCTTATCAAACAACTTATAAACCTCTTGTCCCTGTCGAATCTTATCCATCAAAGTTGGTTGAAGTGTCAGAGCTGCCATCTTTGCTTCCAACGATCCTTCCTGAATGATCTCCACACCCATCCTTTGCAAATCAAGCAACTCTGGTTTCTGATTTAGGGTCATAGCAGCTACACTCTGTATTTCCTTTTGGCTCAATGCATCAACAACCACATTGGCTTTACCCGGGTGATAATTAATAACACATTCGTAGTCCTTCACCAGTTCCAACCATCTTCTCTGCTTCATATTTAACTCTTTTTGAGTGAAGAAATACTTTAAACTATTATGATCAGTATAGATCTCACAATGTTCCCCATACAGATAGTGCCTCCAAATTTTGAGAGCAAACACCACTGCAGCTAACTCCAAATCATGGGTAGGGTAATTCTTCTCTAGAAAGCAAGAAAAACGATTCACTTTATTATTATATATCGTATTCTCTTAATTGTCTGGATGCGTATGCTATCACTTTTCCATTCTGCATCAGTACACATCCAAGATCATTCTTCGAATCATCATTATAAACCTTGAAGTTTCATGTCTCTATAGGAATAGTTAAATCTGTGCTGATGTCAACCGTCTCTTCAATTCCTGAAAACTCTGTTCACATGCTTCCGTCCATATGAACCTCACATTTTTCCTAGTCAACTGTGCTAATGGTGAAGCGATCTTCGAAAATCCTTCAACAAACCTTCGATGATATCCCACCAATCCAAGAAAGCTATGAACCTCAGTGGGATTTGAGGGTTGTGGCCAATTATGGATTGCTTTAACTTTGCTTGGATCCACCGAAATTTTTTCTCCCAATACCACGTGTCCCAAGAAAACAACTTGATCTAACCAGAATTCACACTTCTTAAACTTCGCATATAACTGTTTCTCCTTCAAAATCTCCAACACCTTTCTCAAGTACAGAGTATGATCAATCCTACTTATTCTTAGAGTAAATCAAAATATCATCGATAAATACAATCACGAACTTATCGAGAAAATCCTGAAATACTCTATCATCAAATCCATAAATGCTGCCGGAGCATTCGTGAAATCGAAGGGCATCACTAAAAACTCATAGTGTCATTACCTTGTACTAAATGCAGTCTTTAGAATATCCTCCTCCTTTATCTTCAACTGATGATACCGCGATCGCAAATCAATCTTTGAAAATATAGATGCACCTTGCAGTTGATCGAACAAATCATCAATGTGAGGCAATGGATACTTATTCTTGACTGTAACTTTGTTAAGCTCCCGATAATCGATGGACATTCTCAACCTGCCATCCTTCTTACGAGCGAACAGAACTGGTGCTCCCCAAGGTGAGAAACTATGTTGGATGAATCCTTTGTCTAGCAACTCTTGCAACTGTATCCACAATTCTTTTAGTTCAGCTGGTGCCATTCTGTATGGTGATTTAGATATAGGAGAAGTTCCTGGTTGCAGCTCAATAACAAACTCAATTTCCCAGTCTGGTGGCAACCATGGAAGATCATTTAGAAATACCTCCGAGTATTCCTGAACTACTGGTACATCACCAAGAACTGGACACTGCTGCCCCTCAACATTCATCACACTCACCAAATAACCCTCACTACCACTTTCCAACAACCGTTGTGCTTTTGATGCTGATATAATAGAAAATCTGAAGTTCTTCTTGATCCCAACAAAAGTGAATGGTTCTCCCCCAAATGGCTGAAAGTGATACTCTTCTTCTGACAATCTATTGTAGCACCGTACTTTGACAGCCAATCCATGGCCAATATGATATCATAATCATTCATACTTAACACAATCAAATCAGCGAGGAGTTGTCTTCCTTCAATAGGAATAACACAACCATGAAGAAGTTGATTGGTTTGCTTTGATTCACCAGAAGGTATCTTCACCACATAATTAGCTTCTATCAAGTTAGATGTTCTTCCCAACTTCTTCACATACTCAGTGGATACAAATGAATGTGTTGCTCCAGAATCAAATAGCATATATGTAGAAGTGCAAAAATAGAACACTTACCCGTGACAACTGAGGGATTCGCATTTGCCTCCTCCCGCGTCAAAGTGTACACCCTAGCTGGAGCTCTTCCCTGCTGTCCTTTTTCCCTTTCTTAGGACAAGTAGTAGTCACATATCCCTTTTCTCCGTACGTGTAACAAGTTTTTAGATGAATGTGACACTCCCCACCGTGTGGTCTAAGACAATTAGGACATATAGTTAGTGGCGGATCCGGTGGCACCTTACCCTGATCGAATTTTGGAAGCTTGTTTAGTTCTTCTTGCCTCTGTCCTTACTCCACTTGAACATTTGATTTCGGTCTCTGAAATGGCATTGGCCTCCTATCATCTCTCCCAAACTGCTATACTGGTTTTTGCTGAAATTAACGTCTGATAGTCTGCGCTTGTCTGATCCTCATCTCCGCTTGTTCAGCAATCTGAGCCCTTTCTGCAACTT
The DNA here is from genome assembly GCA_023678885.1 of Pogostemon cablin. Lineage (NCBI taxonomy): Eukaryota > Viridiplantae > Streptophyta > Magnoliopsida > Lamiales > Lamiaceae > Pogostemon > Pogostemon cablin. The sequence continues at coordinate 6,577,872 of CM043008.1, read as the reverse complement.
GTGAGTACGTTGCTCCTTGCAATCCCGCCATACTCACATCTCTAAAAAGTTCAGGCCTTAAGTCTTCCACGAACCTCTCCACTTTCAGTGCATCCGTACTCTCCATATGTTCCTTAAATCTCGACAACTGCTTAAACTTACAAAGGTAATTTGTGACTGACATACCACCCTTCTTTAACTGTATGAATTCATTCATCTTCATTGCTCTCACTGGTGCCGTAAAGTACTTGTTTCTGAAAAGCTCCTTAAACCTTTCCCAAGTCATAGTCGTGACGTCCTCAATACTTTTAATGTATCCCACCAGTGGCCTGTACTTCCTCGTAACATGAAAGAAGCCCACAGCACTCTGTCTCCATCTGGAATTTTACTATATTGAAACATGTTTTCCACCGTGCATGACCAATCCTCTACATATATGGGATTTGCTTTCGAAACCTCTCACAAACTATTTCCACTCATTCTACTTGACGTCTATCTTGATTAGCATTACCCTCTGATTGTCCACTCACATCTCTCTGCTGAATCAACTGTTGTATCTGTTGGGACTGGCGCTCTAACAGTTCCATCAGTCGAGTAATCACCACATCGCTATTATTTATTTCCTTCAGTAGCTGCAGCTTGCTCAGCAGCTCTATCCCCTTCAGGACTTTCACCTGTAGCCCTTACTATTTTGTTTACTAACTATGAGTCCTACACCACATGGCCAATATAATTTATAAAACACATAACAACACAGAATGAAATTTATACTTACACGTAAGGCGCGCTTCTAAGGATTGAGCTCATGTACATAGACAGTCTGCAGGACCAAAACCGTGCTCTAATACCACTCTGACACGACCCACCTTACATAACTTATAATTCAAATACTAATTAAAATAAATATCATTATTGTAAAAACTTGCATTTTTTTTCACATAATATATTTATAACCAAAACTATTACACCAGTTCAACATACGTAACTGGTTTCTGACAATACTTCAAACCACCCAAACATGTGATAATATATTATATTACATAACTAAAACATCAGTGGAAATAAAATAAACTCATGGCCTAGCCCAACAGGTCGTCATCTATGTACATCCGTTCAAAATCCTGAAGGAGCTCCATAGATTGCACAAAACACAGCATATTTCAATCATCAGCAGGCTCACCTACAATGCATAAACAATGAGACAAAAATCTCAGTAAGTAGAAATCATGTATGTCAGTGCATGAAAATGCATTTATTTTTCTATCGCCTATTTCCTAGTCTTTCTAATTGGTCTCTTTTATTTTGAAAACTATTCACGTAGTGGGATTCCAACTACACTTATGATATGCACCCCAAATGAGCTCAATGGGGATGATTTTTCCGAACCCTGAATATAGTGTCGCGAACAATTTTTTCGAATCCTGGCAGAGTGTTGGGGATGATTTTTTTGAACCCCAAATAAAGTACTGGGAACAATTTTTCCGAACCCAGAATAAAGTGTCGTGAATGATTTTTCCGAACTCTGACAGAGATGCATATATAGTGGCCGCACACACCATTAGTATCTTATTAATTTTGTGGAAAATACTTTTCATGATTATGCATTGTATGCAACCAGGGCAATTAAATATCCATCATAAACCATTTACAACATCAATATCAACATTTAATCACAATAAAGCAACAACTTAACTTCAGTTCACACAAATCCACTTCTGAAATAACAACTTTACCCCAATCATATAAATCCATTTATAGAATAACAACTTCACCTTGGGCCACACGGATCCCTTTTTGGAATAACAACTTCATCTTGGATCACACATATCCTTATAACCAATATCTTCTCAAGCCATACAAGTATATTTTTAACAGTTTCCAATCACACAGATCTATATAGGACAATGATATTATTTCAAATCACATAGATCCACAACTTGTATCGCAAATTTATCACAAATAATTTATAAATTAATATATATACTGAAATTGGTAAATTATATTTCAGAACCATCAGTTACAATCACTTACGCTCATGCCATACAGGGAAGAAAAACAGCAGTAAAATCTTCCTAGGTGATATCACCTAGTACTTGATTGATAATTCAAAAAAGGTGCACAATCAGGTACTCCATGTGCTCTGTAATGTCGTTATGGCTTCTCATTCCTTGTCCATGAAGCTGCTTGTTTCTTTCCGTCCATATCTGGTTGATAAAGACAGCTAGAGTGATTAGGAACAACTTCCTTTCTTTTTTTGTTCTTGGACGTGTCTCTAAAGATCTTTCGTAGTGCATCTGCTACTGACCTGGGATTGACCTTCCATCCTATTCTTTGTTTGAGGCGTTCCCAAATGAGGCTAGTGAACTTACAATTGAAGAACAAGTGAGTTTGGGTTTTCAATTCTCCTATACAGAATCCACATTCCCGATCTTCTACCTCTCCCCACAATCTGTCTTTAGTCAAGAGTCTTTGTCTGTGAAGGAGCCATAATCGAAAGTTGTGCTTCCTCATAATAGCTTTATTCCATATATTCTTGAACACAAAGGACTCGGCATCTTCCTCTTCACTACTCATCTCATCATAGATTTTTCCGCTTCTAAATGTTCCTTGGATAACGTTTGATGTCATTCTCTGGTCCCATTCCTGGATCTTATCAATCTCATTCACACCTTCCAAGATCTTGTCTCTGACTCTGAGGATCATTCTCCAAGAGTATGATGCATTCGGTCCTGGCTTATACAAAGTCATGGGAGTTGTTTTTACATACACAGTGTGAATCCATTTGATCCACAAGGAGTCTGCTTTGCTATAAATGTCCCAAGCTGTAGCTGAGAGCAAGGCTTTATTCCATCTTCTAAGATCTCTAAGTCCCAAGCCTCCACTTTCTTTGGGTTGGGTGATGTCACTCCAAGCTACCAAACTGTGCTTGGATCCCCATAGAAAGTGTCTGATGATTCTCTCCAATCTGTTGAGTACTACTACCGGAACACTCACCATTGAGAGCCAGAATGTTAGGATTCCATACACTCCTGTTGTAATGACCTCAAGTCTTCCTGTGAACGATAAAGTCTTGGAGGATCACATCGAAATGTAGTTGGTGACTGACTTCACTAGGGGGTTGAAGTGTGCTGCGGATTGTTTTTATTGTTCACTGGAATGCCAAGGTACTTGATCGGTAGTTTTGAGAGGGTGAAGGGGAGAACCCTTCTTATGTCATTTAGGATACCATTCGGGACCCCAACTGCAAACATAGTCGATTTCAAAGTGTTGACTTTAAGACCAGAGGATTCTCCCATCTTATCTAGAACTCTCTTCACTGCTTCTGCTGATTTCTTGTCTCCATAAGCCACAATTAGAAAGTCATCTGCAAATGCAAGGTGGGAGACCTTGTTTCTGGCGCAAAATTTGTAGTGATACCTTAAGTGGCGCATTTTAATTTCATATTTTATAAGTCTGGAAACATACTCCATACAGATGACGAAAAGAAGAGATGATATAGGGTGGCCCTGTCTGAGTCCTCTTTTCCCTTTAAAAAAGCCTTCTGGCTGGCCATTAATGAGAAGAGAAAAAGAGGGAGTTGATATGCAATAAAATATATATAGTTGCATATGAAATCTACTTTTCTCAAATAATATAAATTCATAGCTTGTATCACAAATTAATCTCAAATTCATAACGTAATTAAACTAATCACAAATAATTCACAACATAATCATCACATTTTAATCACAAATAATTCACACACAACATGTTTATGCATTGTAGTTGGACTTTTACTTATTTGGATTCCGACAGTAATAACACCACAAACCTCTTGAAGAACCATAAATATCTATCTCCCGTTTCGGCACCTCTTTCCTCTTTCTTCCTCTCTCTTTCTCCCCTTTTCCCCCTCTCTCTCTCTCTTTTATTCTCGCAGTAGCTTATATTTTTCAATCCCCAAATGAGGGGGTGTTATGCATATATATCAAGAGGCAAGGTTAGGGTTTTGAGCCACCGCCTCAAATTACTATTTAATACTTACTATATTTAGTATATACTATTTATAGTAAATCTTATTATTATTATTATTATTACTATTATTATTATTATTATTCATTACGAATATATGTACAATACTTCACAACTAAGATATAATATATTTACAAATTATTACACATACATGTACATTTTCTTTACCACTATTATTATTACGCGAACACGTGTGATACTTAATAAATAAAAAATAATATATTTATTCACATAAAATAATTTAATTATATATATATATATATATATATATATATATATATTCAAATTAATGCACGTAAATATTTATGCACACATATATTCACATATTGTCACCATTTTTTATCACAGATGTCTCACATAAAATGTAAAGATAAATAAAATGTAGAAATAATTGTCACATAATTGCCACATTATTATCACATAATTGCCACATAATTATCACATAATTATAAAATGCACATAATACAAATTAAATTATATTGGCACATGAGTAGTGAGGAGCTCGGGTATCACAGAAAAATTAAAAAAAATTAATTATTAATATAAGGGTATTTATATCTTAATAAATAAGGATAACTTAGTCTAATAGATTTATGGGTTACGTTTAGCAAAATTGGGGGTAAGAATAGCCATGTCATTTAACTATTGCATCAATGGATAAATGTTGTTCATCCATATAAAGAATGATCCTTTAAATTCACTACTAACTCTAGCAGTAGGCTTACAATAAGTTGTAAGTAATGATTATTATATTAATTTATTTGATTAATCAATCCACTTAAAGTTAACTACTCTCTCTATCCATCGGTAACACATTCATTTACTTTATGCACATGGATAAAGGAGTATTATTATTTTATATATGAAGTAGGTAGTTGTATTAATGGTGAGCAATGTTTATTAAAAAAATAGAAACTTGATACCTTTATAATAGATGACCAAAATAGCAAAATTGATATTGTATTAGCAAACAGATGGAGTATTTAATTTTAAGAACCTACTAATCACAGTAACATATAGTAAGTAGCGTGATCATTCAGTGTTAGGTGAAAGCGAGTTAAGCCTGCAAATTTACACACGTATGGTCCTTTTAACAAATAATCTCATGATTAAGTCAAGTGTATGAATATTAGTCGAAACTCTACTAATTCAATAAATGTGTTTTATTCCATATTACAATGATTCATTATTATACACAGGAAATTCTCTTATTTTAGACAAGTGTTAGATTCTATATTAGCCACGAATAAGTCTATGTGCATCAATGCAACATATCTCCTTTTATAATTGTTAAACAATCAAAAGATAAATCTAAGTGTTACACGATGTACACACAGCTTCTGTGGTTTTTCAAGTCTAAGGACTAATTTTGTATATTGTAATTATATAAAATTCTCATTTAGACATATTCAATAAGATTTTCGCACGAATCACTTTTTATAAACTTATTCTTTAATAAGTATTTATATATATGAATTTGTGTCGCAACACAAACAAATATTGATCAAATACAATATTCTTGTACTACAAACACTCATTATATGTATTAATTTTTACCAAGTTATGCTTTGTCTAATTTAGATTTATTTTTGACTGTGAACAATGTTCATACATTTTAACTTAAATTAGTCTAAAGACTTTATCTAATAAACAAATATATAATTCACAATAAAAATAAATTAAAACCTTTAATAATATAATTTCCAAGAAGATTGTTTGCATTCAAAACATAAAATATACAATTATCCAATCTAATTAGCATGCTGCGCACATTACTCCAAGGCTAATCCAACTGGTGACCTAAACATATAAAATTATACTCCAAAAACGTGACTGGAAATTTCATGCCAACCAGACTCGAGATGGAGAAAGTAAAGTCTATTCTCCAAGATTTTCTTTCAACCAAAAGTCTGAAACTTGATGCATTCCATGACCATCAGTCTACAGACATTCCAAATAATTTGAAAATTATCAAGAACAGAATATATACATATAATAGTAAAATTTAATGTCAAATAACTTGACGCTCATTTTGCACTTTCGCAATAAACCAACATTAGTACTAACTTGTAACATATAAGAAAAACATGTTTACAAGAAATTATAATAATAAATTAATAACACAACAGAATCATCATTATTAATACAAACTCCAATTATCTTTTTTCACCAACGTGCAGACAAAAAAAAATAAAGTGCAAACATTCCAACCAAACTCAAAAATGACGACAAGAGTTGGTCTTAACTTCACTCGTCAACACACACCAAGGACAATTTAAGATTAATTTGAAGGAATAAGACTCGAAAAACTAGAAAATCCTAAAGTCTAAACATTAAATACTAAAAACAAAGTTTAAACACCAAAAATAACACATTGTTTGAACCTTCTGATGATGCGTTGGAAATTTACTCCTAGTGACGAAATCTCATATACAACAATGTGCTATTTGTACTAAAATATAACACTGTTGTATATAAGACGTTGTCACAAGGAGTAGCATCATAAAAAGGTTCAAACAATACATTCTGAACTGTGATGATACTTGCACTGAACGGTGTACACCAGTCACCACGTAAACAAAATTGAACAAAAAGAAGTAGCTTGCTCAAGACCACCATCTAGTAATAAGGGGATTTCGAAAATTTAAGTGCCTATTCCACACTTACTGAGACTTCACACCTTATACAGACTGTGAGAACTATATGATTTGCTCTCCAGAAGGTTTCCCAGTTCTTAAGAGCTGCACCAATATGGCCACATAGCATCAGATCACCCTTCCACCAGCCAGCTTTATAATATTGCACAAGTCCACGATTAGCTTGACGTGACAGTTCACCGACCTTATCACTGGAGCATCTCTGTGCCTGTACAACACAAGGCCAAATACAGGCAACCATTATGCCATTGCTATAACTCATCTATCGCTAAGATTATCACTTTTACTATGATATAGATCAACCAAAGGTGCAACTGCTCTCTTCCGGCAAAAATACTGGATTGATGAACAATCTAACTATTACGAATATCTTCACTGGCAAAACAAAGCATCACCGACCAACTCTCTAATTTATTTTAATAACTTCGTTCGGTATTAGCAACGTCACCAAAGTCTAGATAATTATAGAATCTCTATCATCATATTAGACAATCATAATACATCATATCCACATTACACCTGCAAAATGATGGAGGTTAACAGTCTTACTTCAAATATTTATCGAAGAACTCACCATAAATAATCTCACAAAAAATTCAACCCAAGCTACCATATCTTGAACATTACGAAATGAAGCAACAAAAACAAACTACGCAGTAAGAGCAAGTAGAACATAGGACTACAATTCATAGAAAAGAAAAATTGACTCAGCAAACTAACACAATTAAACCAGTACTCCCACAATTTAAGTGGCATGCAGGAGAACCCCAATCTGCACCAAAAAAGGGACCATGCTGGAGTTGTAAAAGCCACAGCAAAGTATCATGTATGGAGCCAATAAATCAATCACTGTTGCTGAGATTGTTGAGACGCAGCGCTACCATAGCCACCTCCATAGTTATCGGAAGTTTGTGATGGATCATATCGCCAACCTGAATTTCCATATCCTGAATTACCGCTAGCATCTCCATAACTTCCTCTCATACCGGATTGTAGCTCTCCCATAGAAAAACCACCATTTGGGCCATTTCCTGCACGTCCACCAACAGCACCATAACCAGGCTGGCCTTCATAAGTTCCATCATTGCTCCCATACCCACCAAAACCATATACTTGATTCCCATACCTAGAAGCGCCACTGGGAGATTCACCAGCAGTAGATCCACCAGAAACAGGGTCTCCACCAGCAGTGCCCCACTGAGAGTTTCCATAGCCATACCCAGAGGCAGTTTGTGAGCCCCATGAATTTCTCTGAGCATTTGGAGGTCCACCATACCCGCCATTAGGTGCATTTGGATTTCCATAACTTCCAGCTGGGCCACCATACCCAAGATTTCCACCACCATAATTCCCATATCCGTAACCCATGCCATTGCTGGCAAGACCATATCCGTAACCAGGTGCATTAAACCCAGACGAACCATATGATGGATATCCACCAGAATTCTGCGATTGAATGTACCTGTTGGATTCCAATCTATTTTCATACGAGCCAGAATTACCAATTGAAGCACCATAACTCTGATATCCACCACTGCTAACCCCACCAGCACCACCCATGGAACGTCCAGCACCACCAGGACTGGCATCTTTCGGGAGAGCACGCTTCACTTCTACCTGCTTACCATTTAAATCATGGAAAGTCTTGTGTAAGACCTTATCTACAGCATCTTCGGAATCAAATGAAATAAAACCAAATCCCCTAGGACGATTTGTCTGCTGGTCATACATAATTACGACATCAGTCACCAAACCATAAGCTTCAAAATACTGTCGAAAACCATCCTCACTAAGAGTAGGTGGCAGACCTCCAACAAAAATCTTCTTGGTTCGAGTACTTCCACCCCCTCCAATATTTCTTGCATTAACTACATTTCCAACTTTAGAAACCTGTTGCTCCTCTCTTGATAAGGCTCTTTTGGCTTCAACCTGTCATATTGAGTAAATAACTATCAAAATCATACGATCCAGGTATATTTAAAGCCTTGAATTTAGTCTAGAAGATTCCAATATAATACCACTACCCCGGTGGAAACTCTATCAGCTATATTTGTATATAGTAAAAGTATTGGGGAGTCCAGAACCAAAGAAATCAACTAGATCCCCAGGACTAAGGGGTAAGGGTGAACATTTTCAAAAACAAATTTCAATCAAAAGAAAAGGGTAACCGGATGAAAAATACCCAACATTATTGAGTTCTCGCCTACTTGAGCTTCGTTATGAAAATTGATGTTATTTCACTACTTCAGGTATTGACATCACAGAAAAAAATGAAAAAACCTGGACTTCAAAAACAAGTTTTGTGAGACTTGACATCACGCAAGACGCCCAATCATAGGAGACATTAACTACCAAATTCAATACCAGAAAACTGTTCAGCATTTTGCATAATAGGAACATAACAAATGATATGCGTGCAAAATATGGTGCCCTTATTTCAAGCTCACACAGGAAAATCCCTTCTGTTGGAAAATGTCCATGCTTTAAAAACTATATAATTAATATGAATATTACCGTCATGGTTATTAAAAGGCTCAAAGCGAACCAAGGCACACTGAGCCATATTTGTGCCTAAGATGCGCCTTGTGCATAAGAATGAAATAAGTATAAAAAAATAACATAGCCTACAGTAAAAGTATAAAACATATCATATATAGAACATAATTACCTAATAATAAAAGAAAGTTTGAAACAAATAATATAACAATTGACACAAACATGACACATACGCCAAAATTAAACACATAATATAAAACAATCAATCATAATTGAAACAAAATAACACCTCAATAGGATAAGATGTTCATCAATATTTTAGAATAATAAGAGATGTAGTCTAACAATTATCCTTTTATCAACCAAAAAAGTACTGATTGACAGTTTAGAGGGTGGCCAGCGGTGGTAAGTAGCTGGAAAGTGGCTGCCAGCTGACCGGAGGTTGGAACACGGCGGCTAAAACAAAAGGGCAATGGTCTGTGGAGGGTGTCTATCAAACCCTAGAAGTCTAGAATTAATATAAAACTCAATTACTAAATTTTGGTGAATAATAATGTATATATTTCTTTATATATATGTCAAGTTGCTCATTCTATAATAATAAAAACATCAAACAATTTAAAAAGCTGGAAAATAGCATAATTCTCAAGGCACAGCGAGCAAGGTGCACAAAGGGGTGCGCCTTGACACCATGATTCAAGAAGCATGAGATATACCTTTGGTTAAGGTGCGCCTGAGGCACACCTTTAATTAATATGATTACCGTAGTTAAAGGCAAGAGGCACAGGGCTCTTCCAACACCTGAAGAACAAGGTGCACACCCAGGTGAGCCTCTTGAACATGGGCTAAATTTATATTTTAAAGAGAAACAAAAAAATACCCCAGCTGAACTGTTTGCCTATTACCCCATTGGACTTATCTTATCTAAATCAATTTGTATAATATTCTTCTATTAAAGGAGATAAAAGAGATAAAAACACAATAAAGGTCATAAAGGCAGAGGCCGGAGATAGATTCAGACAAGCACATCTCCACAAAGCAGGTTTAGGTGTAAGAAAATTTGCAGATTACAGAGAGGCACCTTGGGCGTGCCACAGGCTCACAAGAAAGGGCACACAAGGCACACGCATGTGGCTTGTGAACTGCACCCACCTCGGACTTGAAAAGGACCAAAAGGTACTAAACCTGCTGCCTCATGCATTTCACGCGGGTGGCGCGCGCCATTGACAATTATGAATATTTCTCTAGAAGAAATAGCCTAATAGAAAGTCAGGTTATTTACAGCAATTTTCATGCGCAAAGCACATATTTTTTATAGATTAAGATTTTATGGTTTCTTAAATATTTTATGATATTACTCCCTTAAATTATTATTCACCAGAAATTAAACACATATTTCAACCGGTAGAAGTGAAATGGCACAAAAGTACATATATGGGTGCAAAGTCAAAGAGGGATCATGTTATACATCAACTAATAGATAACAAGGCAAATAATCAAGCAAAGTGAGATAAACCAATCAGCAATTGTGGGCTATGTAGATGCATGAAAGACCATGAAAAAATATGCATTCGTGTGAATCCATACGATGTATATAACAAGTAAGATAATGGAATAGAACATTTACTTCCCAACGCTGCTACAGAAACATGAAGCAACCAGACATTTGAACTATATCCACCAAGTACAGGTTTTGATAATGTCATTTGCATGAATAGTCATTATTATCACAAGATTGGAGAACTACTACCTATAAAAAAACTAGCCACTAGCCAGGAAGACTGATACTAAATAAATCAGATAAAAAACATACAAAAACACATTATCAACAAGGTCCGCATAACTCTAAGCAGATTTTTTGTAGGCTACAATCCAATAAACAGTCAAGATAAAAGAACTAAGCACAATTAAAGAATGGCGATTACGCCCGAAATAAATCAAATTCACAAAACCTAGTGTTTGTAACAAAAGAATGTGAAATGCCAACAGAACCAGAAATAAATTGGCATAGTATACAAATGAAAGCATCTAAAAATCCAGCTCGTAAGCAACACAAAAATAATAGCAAATGACATAAAGTCACCCAACAAATCACAAACATGAATCGGATAAAGCATACGACTAGTCAAAGCCAACTTGACAAGGAAAAATATGCATAGATAAAGACTTATACAACAAAAATACTGCATAATCCATCAAAGCTCACCATACAAATCATGTTGGAATATCAAAGGCTTAAAGAAGTATTTTGATCTCAGGCGCAGATATACAAAACAGCTGATAAAGCAGAATCAATACCAGAAACCCAGTAACGAAAAAATTCAAGATGCATTTACAGAGTAGCAGGTCAACACTAGTATTAATGAACAGAGTTGTAACCAAAAAAGAGAGGTCGGAAAACAATGTACTTCGGAATAAGAAAATGGGGAACATGAATAAATACAATTTTAGCTATTATTGATAACAAAATTCTTACCATACGGCCATCAATAACATGCCTATCCTGAAGAACCCTATCAAGAATATCAGGATCTGTAAATACAACAAATCCAAAGCCTCTGGGCTTCCCGGATATTTTATCTCTCATCACCACAGCCTGCAGCACTTCGCCATAGCCTTGAAAATAATCCTTCAGCTTCTCCTCGTTCGTCTCCCATGAAATCCCTCCAATGAATAGATTCCCTTGATCTGAATCCATAAATTAATAAATTGTTAAACCAGAGTAGGGCTTGGGGAACAGCTCCAGACGAATCGAGGGTTTCGGCTAGTCGCTGCGAAAGCCGACTGCGTAAGGTAACAGATGGAGAGGAGAGACGTTAAAGTGATATAGTACAATTTTTAATATGCTGGGAACGAATGGTTATAATTTGGGTACGACATCGAGGATTCAGTTTAAAGGGTTCAGATTTAATTAGTAAACTCTTATATAATCACCCCCTCCCCTTCCCCGTGAATATGCTAACCGTTGTTTTGGTGTAAAAGGGTAAATTTTACATTTTCTTTTTTTTTAAGTTTGGACACATAAAATAATTAATTATTTCATATAAGTTGTACACACAATGCTAATATAACTAATAACTTCATATTAAATATTATTTAATATTTTTTTTAAATTGGGGCCACATAAAATAATTAATTATTTCATATAAGGTCCACACACAACACAAATGCAACTTCCCACTTCACATTAAATATTATTTTTCTCACTTCACTACACATTAAAATATTATATTTCTTGAGTGAGACTTGCGTTTAGAATTTAGTATTATGGATAAGGGTACATTATTTTGTTTTAAAGGGTATACACTTTAATTAATAAGGGTACACCATTTTGTTCTAAAGGTATATACTTTTTATTAATATTTTTTTATTTTTCTTCAAAAAGTAAAGGGTACACTTCTTTATACTAAAGGGTATACAATTTAATACAAAATTCTAAAGCCGCACGTATAGAGAAATTGAGTGAATCACATTTCATTTATGAGAGATACAAACTATATATACAATTACAATAATGATTCTATTCTAACACTAACCGATGTGGGATATAACATATATACATAATATTACTAACACGCCCCCTCAAGATGGAGGGCGATTAAGCACATCAACCTTGGAAAGCAAGAGCTGAAGACGCAGTCGTGATAGACCCTTTGTGAGAGCATCAGCTAGCTGATCAGCAGAGGAGGCGTGAGAGACACGAAGTTGAGAAGTCTTCACAAGGTCTCACACGAAGTGAAAGTCAATGGAGATATGTTTCATTCTTGAATGGAAACCCTGATTTGATTAAAGATATGTGGCACCAATGTTGTCACAATAGATAGTAGGAGTCATAGGAAGCGAGACATGCAATTCAGAGAGAAGCGAACGAAACCACTGGAGCAGAGGCAACAGCTCTGTATTCCTAAAGGCAGGAAATGATCTAAGGGCAAGGTACTCATCCCCATTATCAGAGTATAACATTTTGATTGGAGTGGAGAAGTGCTTTTCAACCAGGGCTTTAAAGGCAGGAAAAGTTGTGAGAACATCAGATTTATGTTTAAGCGGATATAGCCACATATACTTTTTGAAATGATCAACAAACAACACATAATATTTGTAGCCATCAATGGATAAAACAGGGGAGGTTCAAACATCAGAATATATAAGTTCAAGAGGTGCAGAGGAAATTAAGGTAGATTCAGCAAATGGTACTTTATGACTCTTAATACACTTACAGGACTCACAACTAAAACCTGAAGAGTTCAACGAACATAAGTGATGACTGGATAAAGTATGATGTAGGATTTTCAAGGATGGGTGACCAAGTCTGGCATGCCAGAGTGTAGTAGATTGAGGAATTACAGTGAAGGTGGAAGGCATGGATGAGGCAGACCATAGATAGAGACCATTAACCCAAGGGCCCCGAAGCAGAGCGTCTCCCGTGCGACTGTCCTTCACCTGAAAAGCATCAGAAGAGAAGGAAATAATGATGTTATTTTGGCTGCAAAGTTGAGACACAGATAGCAAGTTACGAGAAATATGAGGAACAACTATGGTACTATGGAAAGTGAGTGTAGGAATAATGAAAGAATGTAGACTGCCTGTATGTGTGATGGGAAGAGTGGAACCATCACCAACAAGAACCTGATCCTGACCATGGTATGGCTCATGAAGTGCAAGGTTGGCAAGGTCCGTGGTAATGTGGTGAGAAGCACCAGAGTCGAGGATCCATCTAGAGTTTGGTGGTTCAGAAGTGGTGGTATGAGCAGATGGCATGCTATAGGTAGGGGCTGAGCAAATTGACAACGTGATTGGGAGTTGGTGAGAGCCGATATTTCGGGACAACGACGAGCAGAGTGGCCTGTTATTCCACAATATTGACAATGTCCTTGGTATCCAGGACGAGACTGATTTATGGAGCCCATGACGGTAGGTGGTCGTTGCTGACCGAAACACTGGTTGTTGCGTCCATCATAAAAGGCAAGCCGGTGTGAATTTTGTTGGGCATTGAAGGCAGTGGTAGGCATAGCAGACTGGGCAGATTGGCGAGTAGCAAGTTGGGCTTCCATGCCAATCAATTTATCGTGTAGTTCCTCAAAAGATATAAGTGTCTCACGGGCCTGTATTGAATTACTTAGATCCTTGTAAGAATCATACAGACCATGAAGAATTTTAAGTACAAGGTCATCTGTATCGGTCAAAACTCCCAACAAAGATAGTTCATCAACAATGCCTTTAATTTCAAGCATGAAATTAGTAATAGTATGGTTACATTTAACTGGACTAAGCAGCTTATTCTTGAGAGCAAGGATACGCCCCCTAGAGGATTTTCCATACATGTTTGACAGAATCTGCCATGCCTCATATGATGTTTTTGTTAGATTGTATACTTAAAGCCTAGCTTTTGTATTGAACAATGTTTTAACAATTTTATTTGAAATGAGAATCATTTGATTAAATGTTTTGCATATTATACATTGTTTATTTATATGTTTGTACAAAGTCCATTTACTTTATACAGTATATAATATGTTGTGTGACAACACGCGGAATATCTTATTATCAGTTTTCATATAAAGGGAGGTCATATCGGGTAAGAGTACTAAGTGCACGGGAAATAATTGATACTGATAGTACCTAGAAAGGGGGTGAATTATATCTCTTGCTCTAAGGATATTCACACTTGTCATACTCATGTTTGCTTGTGTCTATGGAGTGAACTTGCATGGTGATTATCGTGAAAATTTATTAGATTTTCGAGTCGTGTTCGTGTGATTTTTATATTATTTTTAGTATTTTATTCTTTATTTTTTTTTGTTTTTATTTTTGGAGTAAAGTGTGTGAATCATGCTATTTTTCATAAAGGAATTAGGTGTATTTGAGCAAAAACTAGAAAGGAAGAAACGAGAATTAAATTGGGATGAAAACAAGAAAAAAGGGTTGCAGATGAAAAGACAACATATTTAAAGAGGACTACGACAACACTTTTTCTGGGTGTTGAAAAAAGTGAGCATAGACAACGACTGAAAGCATTGTCTTTTAGGGTCTCAGAAGTGTTGTCGTAGGTGTAGAACAAAGCAAATATGGGAAGCCACTGTAAGAGAAACTCGATCGAGTTTTCTCTCTTTGATCAAGTTTTTGGGCCCAACACAGGAAAGATCCCCTACTTCGCGCTCACATGGAAGGTTTATTTAATTTTAAAAAAAATGCATGCAGAGGTGGGATTCAAACCCAAGACCTCACGCATGGGTGCACGCGCCTCCAACCACTAGGCTACAACCGGTTCATACAACAAAATTGTACGGATATATTATTTATTCCAATCTCTTGGAACCGAATTTTGAGCCAAAAAGCCCATTTCCACCCTTAAACCCATTTTCTTCACTTAGGCCCATGAACCCATTTGTACCCTAATTTTCCTAATCCTCCATATATATAAATACCCTCCTTCTCATCTTAAACTTCCAACACCCATTCCATTCCCCTCATTTTGGAGGCCACGCCCCATTCCACACACTTCACTCCATCCATCCATCCTTATTTCCATCCACCTATTCCACTTGGTTTCTTCAAAATCCATCCTCATTCCATCCTTCCACCAATCTAAGAAGGGAAAATCAAAACGAAGTGAAGATTGGAGCATGTTGAAAGAAGATCAAGCCTACTTTAAAAGGGAAGCTTATCAACCTTTAATTTGTGATTTTCTTCATTATTTGGCTCAACGGGAGCAAGTCATGGATTGTATTGATTTTGTTATGATTTGTAGTGGCTAGTCCTCATGTGAGTCTAGCCACATGATGGATTGAGACTATTTTAGATATGTATGATTTTTAATTGTTTAATTTAATTGATTTTGGAATTTATCTCATGATCTATGATTACTTGATTTATATTATGAATTGTGTGGTTAAATTCTCTATTCATAGTGTTAGGATATTCATTCCAATATTATGGTTAGGGTTTTAATTGAATCATTTTATTATATGATCATGTATGTTAGTGTAGGGAGAGGTAAGTCATACCCTTCTTGTACTTGGGACATTCATAAAATAACACTTAGTTAATTGATCTTAATTGGTTGCTAATTGAGTGAGAAGAACCAAACTTACGATCATAGTACCTTCTAAGGGAATTGAGAGTAAGAATCAATCTTAGGAGCTTGCAAACTTGTAAAAAGTTTAGAACCTAATTACCTTGACCATAGGGATTAGGGGAACATATGTGATTCCTTCTATTCCATTTTTAATGATGTTTTTCATTAGAAACTTGCATGTCTAGGTGATGTCTTAATTTTGATTGTGGTTAAGCCTTGCATACTTCTTAGATTGCTCACCTTCACCCATCATCCATCTCATATGTACATTTCTATCTTTAATTGTTTTCCTAGTTGATAGTTTGTAGTGTAATTAACCCGTCCTTTTATTGATTAGTCCTTCTAGAGTAAAACATTTCTCGAATACGGATACATACACTTTCTCTCTTGGGTTCGAAATTATAAATTTTGCACTTGGTCACCACGTTCTACATACGATAGAGTACGCTTACTCTAATCAATTTATACCAAAATTGAGACTAAGTTCACATGGTTTAATGATGCATCTATAAACCATAAGGTAGAGTTGAACATCAACACATGGAAAGGAAATTAATAAGTAAAACTGGATACCCGAAGAACTACCTAATTTCTTACTTGGTCACAACCGTACTTTCTCTATTGCTTGTTTATTTAATTTGCTATTTAATTTATATGTTATTTAGTTACGCAACCTTTCCAAACTAAATTTGCCAACTTAGTCTTAGTTAATTAGATTATAATTAAATTGATAGTAATCTGTCTCTCGGGTTCGATAATCACTTGGTCACCTATCGAAACTACAGTTGATATCCTTCATACTTGGAGATTATTTTGTGTGTTGAGAAAACGTTAATCAATAGTGATCCGCAAATAAACTCATCCGATTGGGAGGAAGGCACTATAGCCAACGCGCAAGTTCATGTGCATCACATTACAAATAATAATTATTTAAAGAAGTCTGTTCTAGCAATCCATGAATAAACTAATCCGATGGGGAGGAAGGCTCTAATGCCGACTTGCAAGTTTATTCACATCGCTAACAAACCAATAATGGAGGCCGCGGGAATTATTAACCAATCACCTCTCCGACTTACTTATTTAACACCGATGGTTTTTACATGCATATAATATTTAAAATAAAATACGCAACCTAGCATGCTCCAATTACGGCACATAAGGCAGTAAATCATAGAGAATATCATGCGTATCATATATAACAATAATCAATTATTTAAATCAATTATGAACAATTATATATCAGCGAATTCGATTGTTCGCCACCCAGCATGAATACGGGCAACAACCTCCAGATTATCAAATTTTCAAAATATCCAGATTATCAAAATTTCAAAAATATCGATATCAACCATCGATATCGTCGAGATTATCAAAATTATCGATATCGACCAGATTATCAAATTTTCAAAAAACTTCTAGATTATCAAAATTTTGAAACTATCGATATCGATCGTCGATATCGTCCAGATTATTGAAATCATCGATATCGACCAGATTATCAAATTTTCAAAAATTTCCAAATTATCAAATATATGAAATTTCTAGATTATCAAATTTTCAAAAATTTTCAGAATATCAAATTTTTGAAATTTTCAGATTATCAAATTTTCAAAAATTTCCAGATTATCAAAATTTTGAAACTTATAGATTATCAAATTTTCGAAAATATCCAAATTATCAAATTTTCAAAAATTTCAGATTATCAAATTTTCAAAAATTTCCAGATTATCAAATTTTCAAAATTTTCAAATTATCAATTTTCAAAAATTTTCAGATTATCAAATTTTCAAAAATTTCCAGATTATCAAATTTTCGAACTTTTCAGATTATCACATTTTCAAAAATTTCCAGATTTATCAAATTTTCGAAAATTTCAGATTATCAAGTGCCGTCAAATGTATAGAGTATTCAACAAGAAACAATAATTTCTAAACCCTAGTCCACGTTTGATATAGGTATATGTATATGAATAGGGTATAATAGCATAACATGAATACTTAAACCCTTTCACCTTTTGACATAAACCCTAGCCTAACGTTTCATTCTTCACCACGAAACCGAAGCTCTGATACCAATTATTGGCGTTCGATCATTTGGTTAACATGAACCGTTAGGGTTTCATACATTTTTAAATCAGCGGAAGCAAGAAAAATAGAAACGTATTACCTTTCACAAGGGTATGTTGAAGAAGATGATGAATTCTCGTTGGCAGCGTGTGCAGCGTCACCGTTTTGGGTATAACTCTCTTATCTGTTCTCCGATTTGGGTGTATACATGCCAAAATGATCCTCTCTTCAGTGGCTTTCCAAAGGTGTATCACACTTCAAGTTCTGAGTTCTATACAATTTTAGAAAAATCGTGGACGTTGACAAATAGTAGCAGCAAATAATCTTCCGATCTTCTGCTGTATTCCCAAGTCCAATCTCGATGTCGTGTGGGCGACGATCTTCGAGATCTTCTCAATCTGCTGTTCCCTTACCCTCCTCACAGTATTAGGTGTGAATAATCAGTTAGATTAGGATTCCGAATAGTTGAGATGACTTATATATGGGCTACAGCAGGGACCAGGAGGAGAAATTAGAGTTTGGCCTTCATTGGGCTTAAATATCCAAGCTTAGCCCAAAGCTTTTACTTAAGTCCGATAATAATAATATATACCACTAAAATATTATTACTGCACTACCGTTCTAATCCCATAATTACGTTATGAGCACTTTCTTATTATGAGCCCGTTAGTTTCCCCATGTTTAAGATATACAATGCCCAATTAATTAAGTTACTGACAACTCCATTAATTAATATCTCATCCGAGAGTAGTACCACTCAACCTCATTATCATGCCGGAATAAATCCACCTGCAGGGTTTACATGATAATCTTTATGAGCTCCACAAGGGGACGTCATCAACCTATGGCGGACACGGATTCCTTCTACAATCAACAACACACCATAGAGACAATACTATTTCCCAACTCACCGAGTTTGTTGATTTAATTACATGTAAATCTCACCCATTGATGAATCAAAGAAATACATACTGACTTACATGTCGAGGTTATTGTATAGGGATTAAGAGCACGAACATCCATAATAACTGAGATCAAGTTCTTCTATAAGTCAGTATAAGTCAAACGATCTCAAGCGGTCCTGCTCAATACACACAAAGTGCACTAATGTGATTTTATAGTCAAGACAAACTAATACCAAATCACACTACACCCATCCCGATAGAGAGTCCCCATCTATCTCGGTTGTGAGCATCTATTTATACTTTATAAGGAAACCGATAATATGATCTTCCGCGTGTTGTCGCACAATATATTATCTACAGTATAAAGTAAGTGGACTATTGCATCGTACATATAAATAAATTATAAGACGCAATCATTTGATCATATGATTCTCATTTCAAATAAATTGTTAAAACAATGTTCATACAAAAAACTAGACTTTTAGTATACAATCCAACAGACATCTCCTACATATCCCAAACGCAAACATGTTCATCAATATATAAGGTTTGACAAAATCTCTTCTGCATCCAAACAATTATCTTTCATTTGCACAAAAAATATATGTAATTTTGTGTAAATGGACAATAAACAATGCTCACAAGAAGGACCATATAACAAGGACAACAACTAGATAATATTCACTTGAATAAAAACCACAGCAATAGTGTTCTTGAAACAAAATCCAACCAAGAAGAATTAAGGACGAAATAGGGGCATAAGCTGCCCCTTCATTAGAGATTATATACCGAAAGAAATGTACACTGTCCATATACTATATCCCTGGCGTTGTATCTTCTTCAAAGAGATATTTTGAGGGAGAGACAACCATGGAGGATGTAGATCAACAACCCGCATCAGAAAACTCGGAATATTGGGCCCGAACAGCATGTGCCCACTTAGATTCCATATGCCAAGCACCTCCCCTTATCCAGTGCATCACTAGCTTCGTCTCTATAGATCTAGTTGCCAATGTTCTGCTTTTCGCTAGCGCGTTGCCGGCGATGGTCTATTCCGTTGAAGAAATCCCCGATTTCACACCCAAACCCACGCGTTTTACATCAACGTGGGGACACTCACCCCGGACTGGCTACCAGCGATGAAGATGGCAGCACAGGTTGCCAACCAGTATAAAAAGCCCTGGGTGCTCGACCTCACCGCCGCCGGGGCTTTCAGTTTTGGTTAAAGTTGTGTTTGGATTTGTTGAAGCTGAAACCTAGCGTTGTTAGGGACATGAGAAGCCGCCCATGGGTCTGGGAGAATTCGGGACGGCCGACAGCAGGGTTCGCGAATCCAAAAGTGATTAGCCATTTTGTAGTTGGGATGACCAATTCAACAATTTATCGAACCACAGAGAGGTAGGTACTAGTGCTTAAGCGATCTCACGTTTCTTGTAATTTTATAGAGACGAATCATCAAAAGCTTGGTTATCAAATAAGTAATTAAAATCAATCAATGCAAGTAAACAAGCAACTGTCAAGTAAACAAAATAGAATGAGTGTGATTGGTTATCCAAGTTAAACAAAAGTTAGATTAACAACAATTAAGAAGTGGTAACTCTAGGAATTAAGTATCATATTCATATGCATCATGGATAAATGATTAAGGGCCAACACTAATTTCTTCTAAACTTTCTCTCGAAATGAATAGAATGTGAATCCAAACAAGAATTCCAAAATAGCTCAACGGATTGGTTCTCACTCAAACAATTCCAACTAGGTATTAAGCTTAAATGAGAATCCCCTCACACAATCAATCAACCTCTCGATCAAACCAATCGGATGTCCTATCAAAGGGTTCAAAATCCTAAAGGATATCTATCTATTTAAGACTTATAATGCACATGAGGTGAATGATGAATTGATTCAATGAACTATCCTAAACATATAATTGATTTCTCAATCTAATCACATGCTCATGACAATTAATCACACAAATCAACAATCACATCAAGCAATTAATAATAAATGATAGAAAGTCATAAATCCATTCAACACATGAATTAAAATATATAAATCCCAAAAATTAACCATCAACTCTCATGTTGCCTACTATATTCATAAGATAATTAACATAGACATTAAAAATCTTACAAGTCATGATAATCAAATAGGATTACTACAAAAATGGGATGAAAACTCCATTGGATTGGATCTAATGGCTATCTCCTTCCTTTCCTTGTAATTCTTCTCTCTTCCTTGCTTCTTTTCTTCACTTGGATGAAGGATTTATGGTAAGATGATAATGGAGTGAATAGATGGATGAAAGTGATGAGGGATGTGGTGTAAAATGAAGGGATTGGTGTGTGGGGTGTGTGAGCAGCTGAATTTTGGATCCAAGATCATCAAAATGTTGAATGAATTGGTATTTATACCCCTTAGAGACCTTCTAGAAGATTTCTTGAATTTTTCTGATCTGGCACCGACACAACTCGTGTGCTGCAACACGGCTTGAGTCGTGTCAAGGTTTCTTGGGCAATATTCACTCAAAATGGCACACGAGTCGTGTGCTGACGCACGGCTACTTCTTACAGGCCTGTGTTCGGTACACGGGTCATGTGCTGCAACACAGCTCGTGTACCCTACACAGTCGGCCGTGTTCATGATGCCCTGTTTCTTCTTCCTTGTTTTATCTCTCATCTCCGTTTTTGCTCTATTTTCACCTGTTTTACATATGATTAAGTTCATTCACACACAATTTTATGAAAACACATAACACCACCAAAATACACATAAATACGGATAAAATAATACGAAATCGAACATAAAAAGACACTAAAATCTAGGTGAAAATATAACTCATCAGACAGCAAAGAGGCAGGAGGCGTGATGTCATGAGAAGAGGTTAGACCTTGACTTGCCATTGACGGCGGTATTGGCCGTGGAAAAAAATCAGAATTTACGGATGGCCTAAAATCAACTGCTAAATCGACATCAAAAGGGGATAATTGACACCCACGAAAACTTGGATTCAGAATCCAATCTGAGAAAAAGCATGTATAAATTTGAAACACTGGTTGTCCTGTGCCGGCGCTACAGTCGCTAGAGAGAAGAAAGAGAGGATGAGGACGCTAGAGACAAGAGAGAGAGAGAGAGTAAAAAAAGGGAAAGAGCTTGTGGCAGAGAGAGGTCGTGGAAGAAAAAGAGGGCGCGTGCCAACCCATTTAACTTTTTTTTATCCATATCTAATAAAAGAATCCGGTTGTACCATTTTTTAAGAAAAAGGCGGGCCTATTGAAGTCTTTGTCATTATTTATTATTGACATATTTTAACTACAAATAAGCATACTTTATCTATACAATAACCCTACTTTAGTGATGGGTCGGCCCATCTAATACCCGTCTCACGAATAACTCGTCTCACAAGAGAGTTGTAACAACAAATTTTGTATTTATAATAAAATAAATACAAATGGGGTACAAAGATAATTCAGAAGGATTTAATTTGAAAGATAATGTAAACGGGTTATAATCTCCAATCAAACCTCTGATTCTTCTCTCGAACCAATTTGGCTTGACTTTGACTTGTTGACTTTGACTTGTATGTTGACTTTGACTTTGTTTACTGGAGAGTACGCTGACTGTGTTGACAGCGTGTGTTGAGTTGGATCTTCAAACGAAGCTTGTCTGAACTTGGGTGTGTAGTCTTGAACGTTGATTCGGAGGCATTGAACCTTTGTTTGGATTGAAATTTGACTGAGAGCTTTCCACGATGAACACTTGATCTGGGGACTTGGAGCCTTGATCCCGGATTAGTGGCTGCTCTTGACTTGAAGCTTGAAGATGTTTTGGAGATCTTAAACTTGAAGCTTTGTAGGCTTGAAAACTTAATGTTTTGTTGAAGATCTTGAGCTTGAAGCTTTAGAGGCTTGAAGATTTGAAGATCCTGAGCTTGAAGTTTTAGAGGCTTGAAGACTTGAAGATTTGAAGATCCTCGCTCGAAGCTTTAGAGGCTTGAAGACATGAAGATTTTTGACTTGTTCTTCGCTTGGAGCTTGAAGACTTGAAGATCGCTTAAGTGTTCTTCACTTGAAGCTTGAAGATCTTGAGGGAGCATTGCTCGTGTTCTTGATCTCTTCAAGAGTGTCGTCGTCTTCGAGTGCTTGAATGTGTGTCCCCTCCAAATGAATCGTGGAGGCCCCTTTATATAGGTGAGAAGTGAGATCCAGGCTATTTGGGTCTTACTTAATGGGCTTGGGGCTCCAACTTGTTGGACCATAATCGGGTCTATTTTACTTGAGCCTGATTTTATTTATCTGGGCTTATTTAACTTGGGTCAGACCTTATTTGACTTGGGCTTAATTGACTTGGGTCATGCCTCATTTTAATTTAAGTTCATTTAATTTATTGGGCTCAAATTAATTATCAATTATTTATTAATTTACTTTAGGAATTAATTTATTTAAATTCCAAAATAAATTAAAATTGGTAATTAATCAAGAAAATCCACGTGTCGTCATTTAATTGGACCGTAAATTTTAATTGCTTATAAGAGTGTCTCTTTTTCTTTATTTAATGAAGAAATTTAAAAATACGAAGTTTTATCTTTTATAGAATTCTATTAAATAATACAATAAATAAAAAACTTAAAAAAATTGCGCATTCACCAACTTTGAACACGCTGCATGTTCAATCCTTACAATGTAATTTTGAATACGTGACGTTTTCAAACCTTACAATGGCAAAGACTATATTTTACTATTGTACGATATAATTATTTGATTCAAATGAAACACAGAATACATATGAGTCTTGCCATCCAATTCAATGAGATACATGGATAATCCATTTCATGAGATGAGATCCGCGTGTGAATGATTCATATAAGACTTACCATAAAAAATTCATAACATTTTCAGGTGTGTATCCTCAAATAGTGGTGTGGGGTCATTACCCCGCCCCCCAAACTTTCTAAAATTTCTTTAATAGTAGTATATTGTATTTTTAATTATTATTGGGCTCAATTCTACTTATTTCTTTCCATTTCTATTTATTTTGTCTCAATTATATTCTCTCTCCCAGCAGCAGAGTATTCACACCTCCTTTGTAATTTACAAAGGAGGTGTAAAAATTGTGTTGGGAGAGAGAATACACTTATAATAATAATAAATATATACCAAATAAGTACATCCGACACTTCAATAGTATATTCTTAGAGTCCCACATACTTCATATATATATATATATATATATATATATATATATATATATATATATATATATATATATTACCAATCTAAACTATTTTATTCACTTTTTTTATTAAATTAATAAAAAATAATTATTTTATCTTACATTACACATTAAAAAAATACTACATTTTATTAATATCTGCACACTTTGCATAAAGAAAAAACATATTTTATCTTACATTATACATTCTGCACACTTTGCAAACAGAGGGTATATTTATTTTTCCAAATAATGATTATTAGCCCAAGCTACCTAATAGTTATTGACAAAAGCTCATGCGCCCCCGGGGACACTGGGACACGGTCCGTATCCCCATGTGAACACAACTATTCCCCTCTCTATTCTATTTAAACCTATGTATTGCTAGGGAGTTTAAATTATAAAGGGGCATGAAAATTGCAAAGGGCACGGATCTAAATCCGTGCACGAATCTAAATCCGTGTGTCCGGGCGCACAAGAGACTCACTCATAGTTATTTTTATGAATAATTTAATTGTGTACATTGATAAAGAAATAGATGCCACTTTGATTATTGACTTTATAATTATTTTGAATCATTGGAAATAGTCGTCTTCATTTTTCTTAGTTTTACACGTAGAGAATACATGACAATATCTCTAAATTCTTCATGTAAGTCAGTTATTGCACTACTTCACATTATTTAATGTTTGAATATGAATTATGATTAACATTTTTTTTTATATCCTAGCCCCCTTTTAAAAACGTCTAACTCTGCCCTTGAACAATTTTATTGAAAAATGATAATACATCTAATAAAATGCAATTTAAAAAACATAAAAACAGTCTCATGCGATAATGTGAGACGGTTTCATGCAAGTATTGCCCTTGAAAATACTTCTTCCGTCCCACAAAAGATTGCACCCCTGATTCAGACACAGAAATCAAGAAAGTGATAATTTTTAGGGGTATATTGATATTTTTTTTAATAAATAAATGATAAAGTATACTCCCTCCATCCCCTTGATAAGTATCCATTTTTTCATTTTTGTCCGTCCCATTACAAAGTATCAATTTTTTTTTTAAATGTGCAAACTTTTGAGAGAAAACCAAAAATAGAAAGTGTGCCACGAAGGGAGTACATGAAATTGTAAATCTTGTGTGCGAATGCTTATATTTAATCTGCCATTTCTTTCTCTCGTCATTCATACAAAATACATGATATAATGCTAAATTGGCACAGTAAGTCTCGTATGTGAATGCTTATATTTAATCTGCCAGTCTCGTATGTGAATGTTTATATTTAATCTGCCAGTTACATTTAAAGAAATAGGACGATGGCCTCATATTTGCCCACACGAAAAGTAAATTTTAAAAGTATGGCCCATTGAAAGTGTAGTAACCAGGTTCAATGAGTGGGTCAGGTAATTACATCCTCCCATCTGATTATAGTTATCATGAAACTGCAATAACATGAATTTTCCAAAGTGTTTACACAACATACTAATGAACAAAATTCAATTGGTTTTTTAGAAGTTACCATTTTGGATTCCGAAAGGGGCTTCATAAAACAATTCTAGCAAATACTATCACTTAAATGAACATCTTGCTCAGTTAAACAACATCAAAAGTGGTGTCGTATCATTCGTCTGACAGCATTCATTCTACTCTCTGTTGCCCACAAAACCTGATCTTGTACAGATCATGACCAACATATTCTACAGTCACAACACGGCCATCAAATGTTCGTCCTTGTAGACAGTGTGCTGCCATACAAGCAGCTAGCACTCTTCTATATTCTATGAATACAGAGCCAGCCTCAAACACACGCTCAATGTCAACCAAAATGTGGTCCTTCTCATCACCATCTAATCTCTCCTGCTTTATCCCATCACAATTTAACTCATCAAAACTCGCACAGGTTTCTGCCAATTTCAACTCTTTGTTACAGTTCACGAGTTTTGAGTTATCATTTTCCTCTGATTTCAACCCTTCCTCACATGAACTCACAAATTTCATTTCAAGTTTGTCTTCCATTTCAATGTCTCTAATGGAAGTATAACCAACACCATCATAACTTTTAATAATACCTGAAGCACATAGTTGCTTATTGAATTCCCCAGTAAGACCACCAGGGCTTTCCTTGCTCAGTGGGTCTCCGACAGAATCATCATCTCCATTCATAGGTGGCATACAAGTTTCATCTTTCGTAATATTCCCCTCAATCACCTCATCAGGTAAGCTATCTCCTACCAGCTCAGACTTGTTTATGCCCTTGGGTTTATCACAACCATTTTTATCTTCCAAAGTTTGGCTGACACTCACTAATTCGTTTGGAGCCTCAGAAATTTCTGATCTGTCAACTTGTCCAGCCCTGTAACTACTCTCTCCTAATTTTTCTGCTGTATGATTACCATTTGCAAACTCTAAGTTTCCAGGACCAGTAGAAGTACTGTTCTTTGCTCCATATGCTTCCACGGTGGCAAAAGAGTTCGTTATCTTGGCAACATTGACAGATTTCACTGCACCAAACCTGCAACATTTCAGATTAAGATATAATTAAGCAACAGCCAGCTAGAATATTACATTTGACTATTCAATTTATTTGTCAACCTGGAACACTCTAGCTTTATGTCATGCAGTATTTCTGCTATTTCTGATTCAGACAAGGAAAGGAGGCATTCAGGATCCAACTGAAATCACAGAGCTTAAGTTGGTGATTCCACATTCCTTAAGCTAGAAGGAGAAGACAGACAATGAATTAAAAAAAAGCTAGAACATAATACCATATTTTTCAGCTTTAGAACAGCGGTGGGCTTCTCAAGAAGTGGCTTTGCATGTTCAGGAATCCCATAGATTGGCAGTTTTCCAACATTTTCCTAACGAAAAATTGTTATCTAACCAGTTGAGAAAAACTTAATAGACAACAAAAAGCACTCAGTTCAATAAGTCAGGAGAGTAAAGTACTCACCAAAAAAGGCTCTGGTGTGGCTGGTACTGCAGTTAAAACACGTCCACCCAACCGCATGCCATTAAGACCAGCACAGGCCTTTGCAGTAACTGAATGATCAACATACTGGACATACAAAAGTAATTACTTTCAGACAGTATTCAGATTGAGATGACATTGTAATAAGGAAGACAGGATAGCAAGGACTTATGCTTGCGATGCAGCAGACCCAAGATATGAATGCAGATGCAATACAGGAAAACTACTGACTGACTAACACTTTTAATAAATGGAAATACCAAAGAAATGTATTCTGCCTGCCTAATCTTCTTCTGAGTTATTATTATTGAGCTTTGAAACATCAAAAAATATTGCATGTCTAGCATTCCTTTTGAGCTATTATTAATTGCATTGTGGACGACATATCACATCAAATATGTACCTCAAAAAATGCACATGGTTCATTAATATCGACAATGAACTCAAAGTGAAATGCCTTCACTGCTCCAAAGGCTCTAACAATCTCCAAAAGCTGAGGCCATCAGAAATGACTAATGTTAATTCATATTAGATATTGCATGTGACAAGGAATGCTGAAAAACAAGACCAAATTAAAAATTAACTCACCATTTTAGCAGTATAAAGTTTTGAAATTCCACCAATGAATATCTAAATGGTAAAGCAAAATTTTGTCAAAAGAAGACATATGATAAGAGCAAGTCACCATCAAATAGTAGTGGAAACAACATTAAACAGTAAGAGAGAAGCTTTACCAAAGAGTAAGAACTACCACCAAGCATGCATTTCTTTCAACAAACAAATTTTTTTTTTTAAAAAAAAAGACTATTAAAAGGTAGCTAGATAACTTCTCATGGATCCAGAGATGAGAGACCAATCACATTTTAGCATTCTCAACATCAGATCATAGAAGAGAATAATGCCTATTAAAATACCATTGAGCTATATGTGCAACAATCAGATGCATCATACTCCAGACTTTAATTAAAACACATTCAGATGAGATAATCCAGATTTTCCAACATAATTTTGTGAGCACAGAATTATTTTCAAAGTTCTAGTTAAAATTGGTTTTTTTTAAGAGCAAACATCAGAGAACATACTAATTAATTCCTGGGTTCAGTTATAAATAACCAAATATGACTGCAATGTGTCAACCGCGAGTAGAGTTTACTGCAAATCACATATAGCATCATAATGATTAAAAAATTGTGAAACTAATTGTGAGAACATAAAATCAGACTATCAGAGTGCATAAGCACCTCCTTTAAACTTAATTAAAGGTCTGATGTTATATATGCATACCTTGTTGGGTGAATCTGCTACAATTTCACTCATTGAATCAACATTACCCCCCGATTTCTCAGAAAGACCAGTCTGCATGAAAATAGGAACTGTCTGAAAACCTGCTACATGGAATAATAACCACAATGTACCTCAGAAACTACAAAATATTAAAAATATTGTCTCAATGGAAAGTAACTTGCTCAGTGCTATACCCCCTAAAAGCTCAAGACAATGATGTTGATGCGAATGCAAGAAAGAAGGGAAATCGAAATTGAAGACTAGATATAGAATTGCTTACAATTATTATTTTAGTCTTAAGTTTCAAACAATAAATTCAGCTATAATAAATTATGCAAAAGAGAGTACTTGCTGATAGGATAGTTATGTACACTCTGACAAAGAACATGGATGAAAAGGGTAGTGCATCAACTGGTAGTTACAGCATTCAGACAATACAAATGGTGATTTTGCAGCATGGACATAATACTCCTTCCGTCCTACGTATTTTTACCCACTTTCCATTTTGGGGTGTCCCACGTATTTTTACCCATTCCATTTTTGGCAAAAATACATAATATTTTATTACCTACTTTTTACAATCCCAACAACTTTAATTACTTTTTTACACTTTATTCATCATTCCCAATAATTTTATTCACTTTTTCTTTTTAAATTACTAATTTATCCCTACTTTCTCTTACATTATATATTAAAAAAATAAAACGTCTTAATCTCCGTGCCCGTACAAATGAGTAAAAATACCCGGGACGGAGGGAGTATAATATAACAAACCTCGGGAGATTAAAATATGTTCAAATTTCTAATGCTGAAACATGAGTATACTATAACATTGTTAAAGCATGCACAAAACCTTTATAATTTTTAAACAAGCAAAATTTTAAAGTTAATCATCCAATCTAGAAGCAGATGAATATTGTATGAATCATTCAATCAAACAAAATTGTAGCATTTCTCACATCATGATAATAACATAAAAGCATAAAATTACAAGTTACAT
This sequence comes from Pogostemon cablin, assembly GCA_023678885.1. Classification (NCBI taxonomy): domain Eukaryota; kingdom Viridiplantae; phylum Streptophyta; class Magnoliopsida; order Lamiales; family Lamiaceae; genus Pogostemon; species Pogostemon cablin. The sequence goes on along the minus strand of CM043008.1, from coordinate 6,548,220 downwards.
GAGACAGTAAAATAAACAATATCCAAATGAGAAAATGGAAGACATGATGGATTAAAAGGTCCTAACACTATCAATATTTATTTTAATAGGCTGAATAAAGTTTTTATATAAAGGTTAGCATTGAAATATTGTTTCACAAGCTTCCTCAAGACAAGGTTTGACAAAAAATTTGAGTCATGTCAATTGTATTGTAAAGTCATATACATGTCAGCATTAGTTTATTTAATTAATGCCCAAATGCATTTTTTGCGAGGCAATTTTGGTTCTTAGTATTCATGTGATATGTACACAAGATGACGAACAAAATAACATATGATATCTGATTGTATATGATGTAAGAAAAAATTGACATGCAAGATAACCATTAAGATAATACAACAAATTCCTTCAATTTCCGTTTAAGAGGAGCTGTTTGATTAGTTTAAATAAAACATGGGATATTTAAGAAAAAAATCAGTTAGGGACCCATCAAACAAACATCAATCATCAAAGGTTGAGGGGCCTTTAAATACATTATGCCAAAAATTAAACTGTCAAACCATAATGAAAGCTAATGGTTTAATGTGCATTAAATGAGCTTTAACACATACAATGACCAAGATTAAACATAAAATATTTTTCTCAATAATACAAAACACCACACATGACCATCTCCTGATAAAATGAACCAAACTTTCATGAACATTTGTAATTTTATAGCGTTAATTGAAAACACCAAGGCTTGGTGATATATCATCACTAGACAAGTAATCCAAGATTGGAGAAATAAATTAATGTTTTATTCTTCATAAAGTCAGAATTACTTCTCAATTAATCTCCACTACACTTAGAAATTAATCTATTAACACTAAACACATGCTCAGCTGTATTCCTCCCAATCTCTACCATTGAAAGTTGAAACCAAAAAATCAGTAAGGCAAAAACTAGTTGTGTGCCTTTATTTTAAAGGCACAGATGTGATAACAGAAAGGAGGTAAATAAAATGGAAAGATTATGCCCACAGTAACAAATAAAGTCAACATTACAATGGTCAAATTTGATTGAAGCAGAGTTCATTCCTGCATGTCATAATAATGTCTAGTTTGAAATCTTCTTTTAAATACAAGTTGTCAAAAACATATCATCCTATGTGTCAAAGAGCAAAATTAACTGTGTTGATGTAAGAAGAGAACATGGTGATGATTCTTACAGAAACATTAGCATAGTCCTTGGGGCGCCTTAGTTTTAGGCAGGACCCAGAAAAGAGCATTCCATCCAAACATAGAGCAGCAGAAGCATCCTCGGGAGTCAAAAATTCCAAGAGAGCTTGGCTCTTCTCCTTGTGTATCTGCAGTTGACAAATATGACGAGCTTGCTAAACTCTTTTTGCTAAAATGCACATGCAGAATAGGTGAAATAGATCAAACTCAAAAGGTAGGGACATACTATAGAGCTAATGCAGGGTTCAGCTCCGTGAATGTGGTTAACACCAGATAACAGCAAAAGCTTGTTAACGCATCTTTTAAAATCTTCCTCAGATGCTGTAGCCGGCAAGTTTTCTACGTAGAGCCTCCTCATAGGTCGTGTAGCTTGAGTTAGCTGAATAGACTCAACGGCATGCATTTGTGAAGATAAGTTATGATTGGAGATTCCAATAGGCTTCACCACAGCAGTAGTCACAGGGTTGAGACCAGATAATTCCTTCGTGTTCAATAATAAATTTTGGCTTGCGGTGTCAAAATTGGTAACAGTTGAACCAGCCATGATGGTCTCTTTTTCAGCAGGTTGTAAATCCCATCCAGCCATTCTTCTATCAGGAGAACGACGACTAGGGGAAGGAGTTTTAGCAGCAGCTTCCGTTTTCCTCTTTCTAGGTGAATAGCCCCCAAGACCACTTGAAGAATTAGTGTTCCGCCTATAAAGACTACTTGATCCATTACTAGACATCCTCTTGTCAACATCAGGATGCTCTCTTCCTGATCTGTCTTTTGTAGGATGAGATGACTGGGCCAGTTCGCTAAGCTCCCGTTTTCTATCTTTGTGTATGAGCTTATATGCCTTAGGTGACTGCGAGCAAGACCTTCTACTCATATCTTTCTCATGCTCTCTACTCCATGATCGTTTACATTTTGGCCTGGATTTTTCAAGGTATGTTCGTGCCGGTTCTGCTAAATCATTCTTTTTAATAGTCATCCTGGGTCTTGTTTTATCTTCTACATGATGACGTTTCTTTTTTTTTTCTTTTTCAGGCTTCTCTCTGCCTCTTCTTGCTAATTTTTCTGTCTGAAGCTTGTCTTTCACATTTCTTTCCTTATACACAACATCAAAATCATTACTTATCCACCCATCGCATTTCCTCTTTTTGTTGACCTCACAGTCCTCATTGTGTTCATATTTCACTATTTCAGATTTGACTCTGCCTCTTCCAGAAAATCTGTCTGTTTTATATGAATCTCTATTTTTCCTCTTATCAGGTCCACTAACAGAATCAATACTTAAAAGGCCATCTTTTTTCCTGTTACCATGATTTTCTCTCTCATTTTTTCCCTTTGACATTATATTGCTACTCGCTTTCCTTGCCCCTATGTTCTTTAACTTGGCATAAAGATCCGGAGATCCTTTGACATTAACTTGCGCAATTTTCTCATGCTTTTTATAAGAACTAGTATCCCCTTTTCTCTCAGATCTCTCCTTTTGGGAATAATTTGAATTATTTATCTCATCCAAAGGTTCTGAATCATAATTTGTTTGGTCATGGCATTGTGGAAAATCAAACGTCTTCACAGTATTGACATTTGCTGATCTGGAGTCAGTCAAATCATGGGCACTGGAAATTTGTTTTGCTGCATCTCCCTTGTTTTTTCTTCTAAGAATTATGTCATCAAAACTTAATGGTCTTGTTCTGGCTGAAGTGCCGTCAAAAATTGCATCCTCGGGTAATAGATTTTTAGTTCCAGATTTCTCCTTTTGTGAATCCGACCTAGTCATCATGCATGTACACTTCCAGCCTGGTAGAATAGCAGCATATTCAGGACTAGGAAAGAAATGATGTGCAAAACCCAATACTGAAAAAGTCCAACTACTGAAATTATAATAAAGATTTAAGAGAATGGATAAGAAGAGTAGGAATTTAGACAAAAGGTGCTTTATTATTTTTTAACATACCTGCAATGTATATCCTACTTTTCATAAAAAATAAAATAAAATAAAAATATGTCTGCTTTAGGAAATAAAATAAGTGCATATAAGCTTCAAAGGAACATGAACTGAAGTTCAAGATTTACTGTATTAAATACACCATTGAACAAAGAACAATGTCGAATGTCAAGTCTCTGCTTATTCTAAATTTCTAATTCAGTGAGCTGCTTATGCAGCCTCTGCCTTATATAGAAGATATGTGAGCTACAGTAAAATGTTACATTGGACAATAAAGCTCGAAGGCTAATGCACAAGAATAAGATATTATTGAGATGAACATAGCCAGCATCAGAATCTCAAAGTTTGACCCGGTATCAATCAGCGAATCAAATATAAACCAAAATCCCAAAACATAACCAACACCTGATCAAAATTTAAAAATTTCATGTAATATTATTGAAGTTAATTTCGCGTTCCATACAATAATCATAATTTGGTCAAGCATTATCGAAAACAAAAAAATAATAATCAATATGTTTACACGATATAATATGATTATAGACATAAATCAACTGAATATGAAAATTAAGAAAACAAGGTAACAAATTATACGAACCCTAAACTTCTTCTTACTAAAACAAGGGACGCGAATGCACACGTGCCTTTTGAACATGATCAATTTTTATTTTGTTTTAATATCACCCTTCCAGATTATATAAGGAATTGTTAACACAGAACAAGGCGAGAAACAAAGATTCACAATTAAGAGAATGGAAGTGCGAAGTGAGCAGAGACGGTTCCGGAAAACGAAGTTGACAGTCGGAATCGACTGTGGAGCGCCGACGGAGGTCGAAATACGCCATGCCATTTAAATTCAGCGGAAGGATTCATCACAAAAGAAATGAGGAAACGTACCTGGAGTGTAGTGCGAGCAGGAGCAAGTCCGGTAAAATGATATCGAAATCGAGTGATGTAGGAGCGGCGGAGGTCGGACCACGATGGATTCAGATGAAGAGGCGCTGTTTCTCAGTAGTGTCTTTCGTTTCAGCCCTAACTCAATTTACAACGCTGTTTTATTTATACAATTAGGCGGGTTTTCATTAAAATGTGTTCTAAATTGAGCAAATTGATGTTTGCAGGGGTGGACGAAAATATCGAAATATTGGTATGCCGCATTTATCCTACTGTAAAATAATGAATTTATCAAAAATTTCAGCATACCGAAAAATTCGGCACGGTATCATACCGTACCGATTTTTCGATTCGGTATCCATAAAACATTTCTAAAAAGTCGATATTTCGGTATATATCGAAATACAAATAAATATATCGGTATTTCGGTATATACCGGTATACCGAACTGTTAATTAAATTAATAATAATAATAATACTAGTTAATAATTATAATTATATACTATAAATTATACTCCCTCCGTCTCAACTTCAACTTCACACTTTCCGTTTTGGTCCGTCCCAAATTCAACTTCACACTTCCATAAAAGGAAAAAAACAACAAACTAATATCCCTCTAATATACTTTAATTTCAAATTTGTCATCACCTTTTTAACACACATAACATATTTTTTCATTTATTTATTACCCAAAAATACCATACTACCCTCAAAAAATAAGTCAAAAAGTGACTTTTCTTAAACTTCGTATCTACAGTAAACGTGAACTTGAATTTGGAACGGAGGGAGTATTAATTTAATATTTTAACTCATTAAATAAATTGGTTACTTACGTATTCAAAATGAATACAGCCGTACCCCTCAACCTTCCTCTCTCTACTCCATTTTCCATTCAGCTTCGTTTCTTCTCCAATCTCCATTTCGGTCCCTCCCTGTAGTCTCTTTTTTTTTTTCTTTTTCATTCTTCATTCTCTGCCCTCGTTGCTACTCCTCTTTTTTCCAAGGTTATAAAAGGGGATCTCAAAATCCCAAGAATTTGCGATCAAAGTCATTCTAAAAATTAAAGGGTTTAAATTTTCTCTCTGTAGTACTCATCTCCATAATTGAGCTTTGTTTTGGTAGTTCATTAGATGTGTTTAACATATCATTTTTTTGTTATTATTTTGTTTATGTTTAGGGTTTGATATTGTATTGTTTGAATTGTATTATTTTGGTATTTGTTGGGTACTTACATTATTAGGCAAATTATACTTGCAGATGTTTTTTTTTTTCTGGTACGAAGTAAAAAATTTTCGGTATTTTTTCATTTTTTCGGTATATCGATATGAAGCTATGTTTCGGTATACGGTAAAAATTCGGTATTGATAATTAGCATACCAAAATTTCGGTACGGTATCGGTATACATTTTACACTATCGAATTTTTCGATACGGTATACGGTATGCTTGAAAATTTTCTGTATACCGTACTGTCCACTCCTATGTTTGCTTTGGTGGGTTGGGTTTTCTAAAGATTTAAAAATCAATGAGAAAAGGGAAAATTAAAAACCCCAACCACTCATAGGATTAATTAAAAGGAGAGTGAGGTTCTTGTGCCCGTGTGTCATTTGCAATTTAAATTTCTAGCAATACATAGGTTTAAATAGAATATGGAGGGGAAGGGTTGTGTTCCCATGGGGCACAGTGTGTGCCAGGGGCACACAAGTTTTTTTTGCCTTAAAAAAAGGGACACCTACTAGTAGATACAATACATTTTTTATTATTACAATAGATGCATGGACCTCAAATTATTACTATGAGGTGCAAAATTTTAATTGTACAATTCCAACATTATCCTTTCAGATCATTTTATCATTAGTAAGAATATTTTAATTATTACACAGTAAAATTACAAAATACTCCCTCCGGGACGGAGAAGTTAGCACATTTTTTTTACACGGAGATTAAGGTGTATAATAATTTAATATAAAGTGTAGTAAAATGAAGTGTGAGAAATAATATTTAATGTGTAGTGGGTAGTTGTATTAGAGGTGATATGTGGGTCCCATGAGAATAGATTAATTGTTTTTGTGTGTGTCCTATGTATTAAAAAGGAAATTTGTCAACTTTAGTGGGACAAACCAAAAAGAAAAGTGTGTCAACTTCTATGGGACGGAGGGAGTAATATTTATGCAGAATTAATTTTTCCGTGAATATGGGTATGTTACTTGCATTAAATCGTAGTGATATATTTTGCATAATCAATTAAATGTTTTGCACAATTGGGTTTGTTTCTGCACAATCAGTAAATAAATTTGCACAATATAAAAATATATACATAGAGAATCCATTTCTTAAAAATCTTTTTATTTAAATTTCCGCACAATATAGTTATATAGTTGCACAACACGTTAAAGCATAGTGATTTATTCTGCATAATCCATTAAATATCTTGCACAATTGGATACATTTTTGTACAACTAATAAATATATTTGCATAATATAAGAATATGTATATAAAGACTTTATTTCTTATAAGAACAACAAAATCTTGTTTGTATAGAAAGTACAACCACTTCTTCCCACCGTCGTTTTGATTAGAAAAAAGAAGCGGCTACGGCTGAGCGGTTTTTCTTTTCCATCTTCTGCGACATTTTGTGACTTTGCGCTTTCCTTCTTTCTCACTACCGTCGTTGTTGCTCCGATGCAAAATATTTCTTTATTTCCATCTCTCCGGAGTTATGCCGGTAGATTGTTCTTCTTATCATAATGGTCGTTCTCTTCTGTCACTTTTCGCCGCCAAGCGCAATAGATTTTTACTGTGAATCAACCCAAATCATCGAATTCCGTCAACAAGCTTGTTGACAACGTCATTAGCATCGTTTCCGTTTAATTGAGATAGAAGTTGATCAAAGCAGGACATCACAAATACAAAAATTAATGCAGAAGAACAAGTATTACCTAGCATGCCATTTATTATCTATTTATGTGTTCCTGAGCATAAATATTGTTATAAAAGAAAGGAAAAAAATAATGATAAATAGTCGGCAGACAGGCAATAGAGGAGCTCCAAATATTAACAGGGGAAGGAAATAAACCATAAAATATAAACATTTGGAGGAAATAATGGGGAAGAGAAGAAACTAATATGAGAGAAGGGGGAGAGGATTGTGGTGTCAGTCTATTAAATAGGTATGTAAATAGGATATAGGATATCATAGATAAGAATCCAATTTTTAAATATTTAATTTATTTTAGGGTTATATTTGGTATATCACTTTAACTTTTTGTACCTAATAATAAGAATTTTTAACGTGTGTATCTCAAAGTAATAACCTTTAATACCGTGTATTAGAGAGTAATTAATCCTTAAAAAAATTTAAGGATGATGGACTTTCTTGTGAGACGGGTTCAGTTGAGATGGATAGTGAGACGGGTAGATTAAAGTATGCTTGATATATAGGTAAAGTATTTTAATTTATAGTTAAAGTATATTGGTAGTAAAAAATTATATTATAACACTTTAAAGACATAACTTTAATTTATTATTCATCATCATATTTTAAAAAAACATACTTTAACAACAAATTAACTTACTTTATCTATATAGCAAACATACTTTAACAAAGGGTCAACTCGTTTCACAATCCGTTTCAAGAAATTACCGAATCACAAGAGATTTTGTCTTTAAGAAAAAGTACGGTCTATTTGATTATATTAATAGATTATTTTATTAATTGTTAAAAATTTACAAGTCAAGTCATGTGTGAGACCGTCCCACGGTGAGACTATTTTGCGCTTTCGTAAATAATTATTATTTTCACTTTAAAATGTTATCACTTTTTATTTATATTATAAATTGTTCATAAAATAGTTCACTGCACCATTATCACTTTTGAGTATCACTTTTCATTAATGATGTTATCACTTAACATCTGTCTTGCGTGAGACAGTCCCAAACAAGTATTTGGCATATTTATACTTCCTCTATCCACTTGATATGTATTCGTTATATAATATTTTAATATGTTGTGGGAAGTTATATTAGTATTGAGTGTGAGCCTCGTAGTGGGTTGAGCATAATATTTATTTTTTTGGGTCAAATCAACAAAAAAAAATGAATACTTTGTAATGAGACGTACCAAAATGAAAAATAAATACTTATCAATGAGACATAGGTAGTATATATTTTTTTTAAAAAATCATAATTAGGTATCACTTTTTATTATAAATGTTATCACTTTTATTTATCTTACAAATTTTTGATACAATAGTTACTTTCTTCGTCCCACAACAAGGAGGTCGTTTCAATTTTGCACGTAGATTAATTGATATAATATTTAATGGGTAGATGAGGAGAGAGATATAATATTTTAAGATATAGTAGGTAGGTGTATTTGTGTGGTGTGTGGATCCCATTTACTTAAAAAATGCACCTCGTATATTGGAACGAACGAAAATGACAAAATGCACTTCTTGTAATAGGATTGAGTATCACTTTTTATTCATCTCACGAACATTTTATAAAAATAGTGCAATTGAACGGTCATCACTTTTCATTGATCACATATCACTTATTTTTAAAAATATTATCACTTTTTATCTGTCCTTCTAATTATACTTGAAATAATATAGTCAGTCAATTATCACTTTCTTTAAAAATGTAGAAGAGCTTACAAGTATAAAAGAGAATGCCGATCACATCATTGTTCAGGTGATAGCAACACAACATAATCATCATACACCCCACAAGGGGGGATAACCCCCCAACCATCATCCACATCCTTTCCTCCATCCATTCATCACTGCGAAGATTCATCTGTGGAATTAAGAGGAGAACCAAGAGGAGGATTCAAGACGGAGAAGGACTCGACGACGCCCACATCTAGAATTTATTCATTTCCTAATTTATCTTGTATTTTCCAAACATATGGATAAGATCTATTTAACCCCCATGATTATTCTTCGTAACATCATGAGCTAGACCCATTTTGGTAGATCTAAGGTTTTGAAGGTTTCTATGAATTAATTAAACTTTCATGTGTATACTCCGTATAACACTACTTGTGGTTTATTCTATATATGACTATGCATTTTTAAACCATATTCAGAGTCGTTTTGTGCATCTTCAACTGTTATATAGAGTCTGAATATATATCTTGGTTGTTGATTAAGCGCGTTCACTGCTGAACAGGAATCATGTTATGATTCTAAGTGAGAGGACTCCGAAGCTTCATTAAAACTGTCATATATGAATATTTATTAATTGAATTCGGGTTAATAAGTAGGATAAAGAGGTTAATTTTATAGTACCTATAAAGGGTGATCATATCGGGTTAGAGTACCAATCCTAGGGGGAAATAATAGATATTGATAGTACCTAGAAAGGGGGGGTGAAATTATATCTCTTTCTCCAAGGTTATTCACGCGTGTTACACGCATATTTACTTGTGTTTATAGAGTAGATTTGCATAGTTTAGTGATGCGTTTATATTTCACAAGGTATAGTCGGACATTGATACAAGAAAGAAAAATTAATGAGTGAAACTGGATTACTCTAGGGCTATCTATTCTTCATTCTTGAGATAATTTTGTATTCTTCCAGTGCTACTTTATTTTAATTGTTATTTAATATTTTTATTAGTAGATTAATAATTTAATAACCTCAATCTTATTGCCTTTCATCTTAATTAATTTAGTAAATTATTAAATTGATAATACGCCGTCCTTTGGGTTCGATATTTAACTTGGTCGCATGCTTAAGTTGCGACTGATATCCTTAATACTTGGACATTAATTTAGCGTGCAAAGAAAACGTGCATCAAGTTTTTGGCTCCGTTGCCGGGACAACTGTTATTATTGATTTTATTATTTCTAGTTTAATTAAGATTTTTATTTGTGATTATTTATTTCTATCTAATCTTGAATTTTTCTGAGGTGCTTGTACACTAGGAAAAGAAGAGGAAGGAAATGAAGGAATAACACACAATGATAAACATGGCCGGAGCAGGGCAGAATTCGAATAATATTGCCATCCGTGAAATTTTCATGAACTATGGGATTGGTAACATGGGGTTGATAGGAGCAAAGAGGGAAGATGATGATTTTGAGATACATCCTGCTCTTATCAACATGGTGGAAAAGAATTCCTTTTTCTAGAGGTTTTTTGAAGATCCATATCAGCATCTCAAAAGATTCTTTGATTATGAAAACACTCATAAGTGTGCTGGAGCTAATGATAATGTTAGGTGGATCGCCCTATTCAAGTTCTCTTTGATTGATAGGGTAGAAGCTTGGTATGAGACTCTTAATACCATGAATTGCACTACATGGGACCAACTGCAACAGAAGTTCTTGGAGAGATACATGCCACCTTCAAGGATCTTAAGAATGAAGTAAGAGATCACCCAATTTGTTATTAATCAGGGTGAGAAATTCCATGAGGCATGGGATATTGGCGTTTGATCGTTTGGTTAACATGAACTATTAGGGTTCCATACGATTCTATATCAACGGAAGCAAGAACATAAAATCATATTACCTTTCACCAGGGTATGTTCAAGAAGAGAATGAACTCTAGCTGACAGCATGCGCGGCCTCACTGTTTTGGGCATAATTTTCTCATCCAATCTTCGATTCAAGTAATCTACGCACCAAAATGGTCCTCTCTTCCGTAGCTTTCCAACGGTGTATCACACATATAGTTTTGAGTTCTACATAATTTTAGAAAAATCCTAGAAGTTAACGAACAGAAGCAACAAACAACCTTCCGATCTTCTGCTGTATTCCAAGTCCAATCTTGACGTCATATGGGCGACGATCTTCAAGATCTTCTCAATCTGATGTTCTCTCACCCTCCTCATAGTGTTAGGCGTGAATCAAATTAATTAGGGACCAGGAGAAGAAATTAGAGTTTGGCCTCAATTGGGCTTAAGTATCCAAGCTTAGCCCAAAACTTATACTTTAGTCCAATAATAATAATATATACCACAAAAATATTATTACTGCACTACCATTCTAATCCTATAATTACGTTATAGGCTCCTTATTATGAGCCCGTTAGTCTCCCCATGTTTAAGATATACAATGCCCATTAATTAATTAAGTTACTGACAACTCTATTAATTAATATCTCATCCGAGAGTAGTACCACTCAACCTCTTTATATGCCTGAATTAATCCACTTGCAAGATTTACATGATAATCCTTATGAGCTCCACAAGAGGACATCATTAACCTATTTAATAGGACACAAATTCCTTCTATAATCAACAACACACCATAGAGACATCATTATTTCCCAACTCACCGAGTTTATTGATTTAATATATAAATCTTAGCCATTGATGAATCAAAGAGATAAATACTAGCTTACGTGTCGAGGTTATTGTATAGGGATTAAGAGTACGAATATCCATAATAATTGAGATCAAGTTCTCCTATATAGTCAGTATAAGTTGAAAGATCTCAAGCGGTCCTACTCAATACACACAAGGTGCACTAATGTGATTCTATAGTCAAGAAAAACTAATACCAAATCACACTAAAATCATCCCGATAGAGAGTCCCCTTCTATCTCGGTTGTGAGCATCTGTTTATACCTTATAAGGAAACCGATAATATGATCTTTCGCGTGTTATCACACAACATATTATCTAAAGTATAAAGTAAGTGGACTATTGCATTAGATATATAAATAAATTATAAGACGCAATTATTTGATCAATTATTCTAATTTCAAATACATTGTTAAAACATTATTCATACTAAAACTAGACTTTTAGTATACAATCCAACAATCTCTCACTTACATTAAAAGACTATGCTGTCAAGACCACTTCCATACATTTGATTCCCACTCCCACTACATGAACATCAAAAGCTTTCACCTTAATATCCTTATAAAAGGATTTACTAGGTTATCATCTGATGCAATCTACGGCGACAACAACCTTCCCATCATCATACGATTTCTCGTAAAATGTGGTACTTGCGCTTAATATGTTTAATTGCTTATGGACTCGTGATTCCTTCAAGTTTGTAACTGCACCATTATTTCACAATAAATTGTGATAATCTCCGGCAAACTCAGAAAATACGTCCAAGTCTATCATGAAGTCTCTAGAGTCATATAGATACTTTGGCTGCCTTAGAGGCCCCATTTTATCATCTTTCCATGGTGGAGTTCGAAATATATTTCTATATAACACCCCTCCATATTTTGACTCAACTTTCATAAATAAATACATAACTTTTGAAGTGGATTTACTGTCGTCCCTATCTGATTTGAAAATTTTGAATCTATGTAACTCATAAGAAGCAGTAAATCTTTTCGGTAAGCCCACATATAATTTATGGTCCTTTTTAGGTACATAAATATATGTCTTACCACACTTCAACATTCTTATTTCGAGTTACCTTGATACCCACTAACCATGCCATTGGCAATACAGATATCCGTTCTCATGTCATTCCTTAGATTAAGCTTCCTTATTCACTGAAGCATAAGAATCCGCCTTCATCACTTTTATCTTCTTTTGTATCATAAGACACATTTCCTTAGATAAAGTCACATGGTAAAATGAATAGGGATTGTATCATTATATAAAGCTTGAGATAAGTACAACATCCTATCTTGTGGTCATGATTGCAAGGATATATTTTACTTCTCTTAAGTCCTTCATTTCATACTGCTATATGAACCCTACCCATACGCCCAACAATACTCTTTCATTGTCTCCAATGAGTAAGATATTATCTACATATAATACAAGAAATGCCACCACGTTTCCGTCACTATTTTTTCAATAAACAAGACCTATCCGAGCATTGATTAAATCCATGTTAATAGATTTCCTCATCAAAACAGATGTTCTTTGAGTTTAAAAACTCACTTTGGTCCATAAATGGACACTTTTAAGCTTACACTCAAAATACTCTTTGCACTTTGCAATGAATCATTCTAGTTGCTACACATAAATGTTTTTCTCAAGACTTCCAATCACGGAAGATGTCTTGACATCTATTTGCTATACCTCATAATTCAATATGAGCAATAATAAAATAAAATAAAAGAATCCAGATTGACTTAAACTTAACTACAGGCGGAAAGGTTTTCTCATACTCGAACTCACCCTTCTTTCTGAGTGTACCTTTACGCAACAAGCCTTGTTTCAAAGTATCACCTTACCGTCTGATCCTTTTTTATTTTGTAGAGCCACCTCCAATGGCTTTCACACTATTACGCGGTTATACTAGCACCCAGACCTAATCTAGAATCCATAGATTCTATTTCAAAATTCATTGCGACTTGGTAAGATTCCGCATTTCTATCTTGTAGTGCTTTGTCGTATCTATGAGTCGATTTCATGTTTACTAGGGACCAAGTATCACGACTCTTCCAAAACATAAATTTTTCGAGTTGTAAAACAACCCTCCGACTACGATAAGGCACTACATGCAATTGTGTATCAGACATGTCATGAGATGCAGTTTAACTGTGGTATATCCTCTTGTATAATTGGTACTATTCTTTGTGTTTTTCCCTCTCACATCCTTTAGAACAATATACATGAGTTTGTAATATATATATAGTCCTTTTCTAAAATCTAGAGTTCGTGTTAACATTCACCCTTTGATCTTTTAGACTATCAAATAAACCACCCTTCATTTTTCTAGGATATCCCACAAACAGACAAGCATCCTTACGACATGATGTTTCTAGGGCATACCCACAAAATAAATTTAGTAATTCCAAATAACTCATTATCTATCTAACCTTTTCCATAAGAATTCTATACCATCTATTAGCCACACCAGTCTGCGGGGTTAGCCTGGTGTTGACAACTTGGGATTCAATCCCAACCTTTGATAAATAGCTCCTAAACTATCCCAAGAGGTACTCGCCAGCACGATTAAATCGTAATGACTTGATATATTTTTGATGACCCTTCACTGCGCGGTCATGCACTTTTGAATTAATCATAGTATTCAGACTTGCGGTATATCAAAAATTATATCTAACCACCTCTCATAAGGATAATATTAGGACCGCATAAATTAGAGTGAACCAATTCCAACATATCTTTGGCGCTACACCTCTTTGCCTTGAAAAGGCAATCATGACCTGGTTTCAGATGCCAAAAGGTATGTTTGGTTTATATCCCAAAGTTCCTTTCTCTTATTAGATTAGAAGACGCGTTATCATTACTCTTTATTGCATCCGTTGGATAATCATGATTTAAGAGTGTCTAAATTATCCACCAATGTACGTACTACAACAGATTATAGTTCCATCCCTCTTCGTTATGACCATGTCATTTAAATTAAATGGAGTATCCATCTGTAAATGCATAGAAACTGAAATGAAATTATTTCTATGAAAAAAGTACATAAAGATAATTTCTCATAATCAAACATTTATTCATATCAGAAGATAAATAAACAACTCCCACTGCAACAACCACTACTTTCGTAGCTTACCCATGTACTCAATTATCTCATCATCACTTAGTTACATGCTTTTAATAATTTCGGTATCTACACACAACGTGTCAGTAGATGTCATCACTAATCATGCTTCAACAACTAGTGAATGGGATAAAAACCTCGTTCACATTATGATGAAAATGAATTTCCTTCGTCACTTGTTTTTGTCAGAAGTTTCTCACCAAATACAGCCTCTTGTAATTCAGGTGGAACTTTCTCAAAACATCTAGGTAAATTATGGAGAATAAAATTGACCTAGGTTTCCCCTTCAATTTCTACTCCAAGTACTTCCAATTCATTCATCGAGTTAACCATGACCTATTACCTTTCTAACTTACTCAAGTATCTAAAGAGTCGCTTGAGACCATCATATTTCTATGAACCTCTCACCTCTCCACTAGAGACTTTAATAGGCATCATAGGACATCCTTAGTGAGGACACCTATGTTTTCCTAAGCAGTAAAAATCGAAACCAAGATTCTTTTCTAGTCATCTAATTTTGGACCAGTAAATATAATTTCTTTAGTTATCAATAAGTGAAATAGAACCATTTGAAAATACAGAGAATCACGTAAATAAATACACAGATCAAATCTTTGAATTTATCCATTTATTTTGATTCCCTCAAAACAATATAAAAATAAAATTCATCGACATCTCAAGCACCGTGAGTCTGTATGCCACATTAGTGTGGACGTATACAAACCCGAACATTTACAAGAGAAGGTTTACCCATTAATTTCATTCGTCAACCTAATCTCATGACAAAATAATTAATAGTCAGTTCCTCTTTAGCCATGCAAATAATAACAGTGACTTCGTTGGAGATGATACTTATTATTTACACCTAAATGTACACCATTATTTGATCCCAAGTCCATTGCGCAAGCTTATGTGCCTTATAGTTGGAGAAGTACACATGCACTCGGATAACTTCCTACAATCATCATCAAGAAGTTTGTACTAGTGATCCGTGAATAAACACATGGATATCAAATTTTTGAAAAACTTCCCGATTATCAAAAATTTGAAACTATCGATATCAACCGTTGATATCGTCTAGATTAACGAAATCATCGATATCGACCAGATTATCAAATTTTCAAAATTTTTAGATTATCAAAATTTCGAAACTTCCAGATTATCAATTTTTTGAAATTTCCAGATTATTAAAATTTCAAAATTTTCAGATTATCAAATTTTTAAAAACTTCCAAATTATCAAAATTTTGAAAACTTCCAGATTATCAAATTTTTTATCCAGACTATCAAATTTTCGAAATTTCCAAATTATCAAAATTTTGAAAATATCCAGATTATCAAATTTTCAAAATTTCCAGATTATCAAATTTTCAAAAATATCCAGATTATCAAATTTTCAAAACTTCCAGATTATCAAAATTTAAAAAACTTCCAGATTATAAAATTTTCGAAATTTCCAGATTATCAAAATTTCAAATATATCCAGATTATCAAATTTTCAAAATTTCCAAATTATCAAATTTTTGTTGAGTGTCATCAAACGTATAGAGTATTCAATAAGAAATAATAATATCTAAATTCTAGTCCTCGTTTGACACAAGTATAAGGTATCCGAATAGGGTATACAAGCATAACATGAATACTTAAACCCTTATCATTTTTTGACATAAACCCTAGCCTAATGTGTCACGTCTTTCATGAAACCGAAGCTCTGATACTAATTGTTGGCGTTTGATCGTTTGGTTAACATAAACCGTTAGAGTTCCATACGATTCTATATCAGTGGAAGCAAGAACATAAAATCATATTACCTTTCATCAGGGTATGTTGAAGAAGAGAATGAACTCTCTCTAACGGCATGCGTAGCCTCACCGTTTTAGGCATAATTTCCTCATCCGATCTCCGATTCAAGTAATCTACACACAAAATAATCCTCTCTTCTGTAACTTTCCAACGGTGTATCACGCGTATAGTTTGGAATTCCACACAATTTTATAAAAATCATGGAAGTTGACAAACAGCAGCAACAAACAACCTTCCGATCTTCTGCTGTATTCCCAAGTCCAATCTTGACGTCATGTGGGCGACGATATTTAAGATTTTCTCAATCTGCTGTTCCCTCACCCTCCTCACAGTGTTGGGGGTGAATCAAATTAATTAGGATTTCTGGACAGTTGAGATGACTTATATATAGGTTATAGCAGGACCATGAGGAGAAATTAGAGTTGGGACTCCATTGGGCTTAAGTATCCAAGCTTAGCCCAAAACTTATATTTAAGTCCAATAATAATAGTAATATATACATTAAAATATTATTACTGCACTACCGTTCTAATCCCATAATTATGTTATGGGCTCCTTCTTATTATGAGCCCGTTAATCTCCCCATGTTTAAGATATACAATGCCCATGAATTAATTAAGTTACTGACAACTATATTAATTAATATCTCATCCGAGAGTATTACCACTCAACCTCATTATCATGCCGGAATTAATCCACTTGCAAGATTTATATGATAATCCTTATGAGCTCCTCAAGAGGACATCATCAACCTATTTAATAGGATACGAATTCCTTCTACAATCAACAGTACACCATTGAGACATCACTATTTCCTAACTCACCGAGTTTATTGATTTAATATATAAATCTCACCCATTGATGGATCAAAGAGATAAATATTGGCTTACGTGTCGAGGTTATTGTATAGGGATTAAGAGCACGAACATCCATAATAACTGAGATCAAGTTTTTCTATATAGTCAGTATAAGTTGAACGATCTCAAGCGGACCTACTCAATAAACACAAGGTGCACTAATGTGATTCTATAGTCAAGGCAAACTAATACCAAATCACACTACAACCATCCCGATAGAGAGTCCCCTTCTATCTCGGTTGTGAGCATCTGTTTATACCTTATAAGGAAATTGATAATATGATCTTTCGCGTGTTGTCGCACAATATAATATCTACAGTATAAAGTAAGTGGACTATTGCATCAGACATATAAATAAATTATAAGACGCAATCATTTGATCAATTATTCTAATTTCAAATACATTGTTAAGACATTGTTCATAGTAAAGCTAGACTTTTAGTATACAATCCAATATGGGATAGGTTTAAAGACATGCTCAGGCGGTGCCCACATTATGGGATGTCTAAGGCCCAGTACATAAGTATCTTCTACTATGTATCGGATTGTGAGTCGCGTATTCTTATTGATGCATCATCAGGAGGAGCATTGTTATCTAAAACAACAATTGAAGCAGAAAAGTTATTTGAAGACATCTCTATAAATTCATGTTACCGACCTACGGAATGAATAAGAGGATCATATGTACTTAGCAAGGTAGCACAGGTTGAACATCAAGCGGTGAAGCCGAATAGGGATGATGAGATCGTCTCTAGTCTAGCTAATATCAACAAGCTACTAGAATCCCAGCAGTAGTAGATTGTAGAGTTGACTGAAAGGAGGCCTAGTATCCAGCAGCTAGAAGTGAAGAGTGTTGAAGATACCTTCAATCGATACATGGCTAAGAATGATGCAAGAGTTGATCATCTTGAGGCTACTATGAATGATAATCATGCAGATTTATCTAAGCAGTTGAAGGACCTTACTTTGATTATGAGGCAGATGGTCGGGAATGTGAATCAATTGATACAAACTTTGGAAAAAGGAATGTTCCTGTCTCAAGGCATAACGAACACAAAAGAGTGCAAAGCCATCACCTTAAGGTCCGAAATGCAGTACGAAGGTCCGATGATGCCGATGGGCAAAAACGAAGAAACAATAAGCCCGCTCGACCACAGCTCGATCAAACTATTTGGTTGAGTAATGGTCGAGCAACGTCTCACGAAACAGTGAAACGATGCTCTATTTTTAGTTTCTCCACTCGAACAAAATTGACTCGCTTGACCAGAGTGATCTGGTCGATTATCCCACTGTGAATCTGAAAACTACTGATCAGCGTATAGGTTCCTCGCTTGACCAATATAGTGTCGCTCGACCAGAACTTCCTAATCGAGCTGAGGTCGAGCGGCCTCTGTCGGGACTGTACAGTATAAATCCGCGAAGGGGTACCTTGCTCGACCAAAATGACCTCGCTCAACCAAACCCTTCTGGTCGAACTGAGGTCGAGCAAGGCTGTCCGACTCCTTTTTCACTCAGAATACTGTACCTGTTATTCAGAGCACTCTAGTACTATCACATGAGCAGAATACAGAGCTTAGACTGCGGATAGATAATGAAGATGTGGTTTTCTCTCTTGATCAAGCAATGAAGATGCCCATGGAGACTCAATCATGCAAGAGCATAGATGTGATTTCTAACTTGTTTAATCTTAATTTTAATATGACAGATGACTCTGAATTTGAGTGGAAGATTGACAAGGAGAAGTGTAGACAGCCATGGGAGGAAGGAAATTCTGAGGATAATATTTTTGTGACTATGAAAGGTGAGGTGCTGAGTGTAGACAAGAAGAGGAAAAGAAAGTATTTGAAGGTGAGGATGCGAAAAGACCGTCCTCTGATCCAGTAGTTCGAAAGGTTACATTCGTTGTGACTCTCCGACGTTAAACATGAGCATCTGTTATGGGCTTGTCCCTTCCATTTTATTGCTTTTGTATTTCTTTTGTGTGAGTGAGGAGTTATTATATTTGAAGTGCTCACATTTCGGCAATTACATCTCTTTTCAAACTTAATTTCGACTTATGTTTTTACTAAGTTAGGGGGTGTGATGTACTTACCTCATCTTATGAGCACCAAGGGTATAATTTTTCCTTTCGTTGGTTGTTTATTTGTTAGGAGGTTGATTTTTTGCGGCATATTAACATTTTAACTGGTGTTGGTATGTCGATTTTTTGTAACTTACCTAATATTTAGTGTGTCATGTTGGTGTTTCTAGTGTGTGGAGTCAATTAGATAGTGAATTGAGTCTCTCTTATAGTTCTCTTATATTATTATTGATGAATTCTGTGATGATATGTGTGCTTGAGCTTTGATGATAGAAAAAGGTAAAGAGGAGAAAGACAAGTTCTGAACTGTGGCTTGGACCTGATCGAGTTGAACAACTCGAGGAGCACGTGCATATTTTGAAGGAGAAATCAGGTGCCCTCATTTCCTTATTCTAATTCTTATGTTTGCTTTAAATTAGTAGAAGTTGAAGGATTTAGATCTTGGTTGTGGTGATCCACATGAGCTTATATTGTGATATGTGGTTCTATGTGTACTTGTGAGATATGCTCTTGAAATTGATGAAGGAAGTGTACTTGAGTTATATTGTGATATGAGGTTCTATGTGTACTTGTGAGATATTGCTTACCATGAAAAGTTCTCTATTACTTGTTAGAAAACCCATGTGAGATTTTGAGCGTTATTCATGCACAATATAACATGATTTTCTTTTCTGTTGAGTATCATTCTTGTGTATGTATTCTAAAAATTGCCGCTTGTCTTACTTGAAACTACATGTGTATTAGATGATGGGAGATCATTTAAGGCCATCTTTAAATTTATAAGTCACTTAGCTAAATAATTCCCAATGATGTTTATCCGTTGTTAGCCCCATTGAGCCTAAAAACCTCATTCTTTGGCAGCCTACGAGAAATAACTACTTTAAGCTTCTGAATTTTTGAGCCTTGATTCTATCATGACGAGAATTAATGGCTTTTGAACGTGTGTTGATGGAGTATAATAACAATTTGGGAAGGAATGAAATTGGTGTTGTAACAGTGATTGAGCTTGAAAATGCATATAAGGAGAATCGTGGAATAGTGCTTAAATCTAGTACTCTATGAAATCAAACAACCTAGGGTAATGCTTAAATCTAGTACCTTATGGAGGATGCGTGAGGTAGTGCCCGAAAGTTGTACCTCGAGAGGAAAAAAAAGGAGAGAAAAAAAAGAAAAGAAAGAAAAAAAAATGTTGTATTTGAAGGTGAAGAAGAAATGAAAATAGTCTGCATTGAAAAGAAAGAAAGGATGAAAGTTAAAGTGATCAATCTACTGTAGTTCTCCACTATTTGAGTCACATTATCCATATATATCCTACCTTAACCAAAGAGCCAACATTACATCCAAAGGAAAAGTCATTTTTGATCCTATTATCGAGTCATATTCTTTTTATTGGTCGAGACTTTGAAAATTTTTGCAAGCTTATGGTTACTCATGCACTTGAATTGAATATGAGCGTATACACCTTAATCCAAAAGTGTACATCTTTTACACTTGAGTGCGAGTGATATATACTTCCTATGAAAACATATCAATGGAGCATTTGAATTGGGGGTGATTGTCTTCTCTTGCATGCTATAAGTTGAGTATTACATGTAATGAGAGTTGAATGACCTAAGTTGAGGACAATTGTATTTTGAATGGGGTATGTATCCTAGTCCTTGTTTTCCCACTAATTTTCTTACTCTCTATCTCTTTATTTTTATTTTGTTGCCTCGGGAAGAGCAACGGGTAAGTTTGGGGATTGATGAGAGTGAAAATAAGCGTGTTTTAGTGTCCAATTTAACATATTTGTTTTATAGGAATTATTGTTATATATTAGTACAAGTGTCTTATATTCAATATATTTGAGAAAAAAGTGCATTTGAGGTGTTTTATTATGTTTTAAGTGGAAAAAGGGATCAAAAGTGCAAAGTTGGAGAAAATGTGCAATTTGTGCAATAATGCTGAAAAACGCAGGTCCAACTTGTGTAATTTTTTTGTATTCTTTTGGAGCTCTGAATTGGAAGTTTAATAAATTTTTGGAAAGCCACAGAAGAGAGGGTCGTTTTGGCATAAGAAACACCCCAATCGGATTCCAAACGAGGAAGTTATGATCAAAATGGTGACATCGCGCAAGCTGTTCCTTCAGCACGGCTGTTCCACTTTGCATAGTTGTTACACATTCAAATATTGGAGTTTCTAATAGTTCTTTATATGGATAGAAAGCCGAGGAAGAGAGGATCGTGTTAGTGTAAGAATCACTCAAATTGGAGGTCGTATGTGAACGTTATGCGTGAAATGGTGAGACTGCGCACTGCCGCTCGACCAGAGTCGACCCAACTCGACCTGGAACAGTTTGGTCGAACGGGGACACAGAATAATATTTTTGGTAATTTCGTACCTCCAGGGCGTGTATTTTCGTATTCTACAAGAAAAAGCCCTTCCAAGGTCCATAAGAAGAGCTTACAAGTATAAAAGGGGATGCAAATCACATCATTATTCAGGTGATAGCAACACAACATAATCATCCTACACCCCACAAGGGGGGATCATCCCCCAACCATCATACACATCATTTACTCCATCCGTCCATTACTGTGAAGATTCGTCTATGGAATCAAGAGGAGAACCAAGAGGAGGATTCAAAATGGAGAAGTACTCGACGACGCCCACATCTAGGGTTAATTCATTTCTTAATTTATCTTGTATTTTCTAGACATATGGGTATGATCTATCCAACCTCCATGATTATTCTTCGTAACATCATGGGCTAGAACCGTTTTGGTAGATCTAGGATTTTGAAGGTTTTAATGAATTAATTGAACTTTGTGTGTATACTCTGTACAACGCTACTTGGGGTTTATTCTATATATGACTATGTATTTTTAATCCATATTCAGGGTCATTTTGTGCATCTTTAACAGTTATATAAAGTTTGAATATATATCTTGGTTGTTGATTGAGCGCGTTCACTGCTGAACAGGATTCCATGTTATGATTCTAAGTGAGGGGACTCCGAAACTTCATTAGAAATATCATATATAAAAGTTTATTAATTGAATTGAATTTGGGTTAATAAGCAGGATAAAGAGGTTAATTTTATAGTATCTTTAAAGGGAGATCATAACTGGTTAGAGTACCAATCTTAGGGGGAAATAATTGATACTAATAGTACCTATAAATGGGGGTGATATTATATCTCTTGCTCCAAGGTTATTCACACGTGTTACACGTATATTTACTTATGTATATAGAGTAGATTTGCATGGTTTAGTGATACATCCATATTCCATAAGGTAGAGTCGGACATTGATACATGAAAGGAAAATTAATGAGTGAAACTGGATTACTCTAAGGCTATCTATTCTCCATTCTTGAGACACTTTCATTTTCTTCCAGTGCTACTTTATTTTAATTGTTATTTAATTTTTTGTTAGTAGATTAATAGTTTAATACCCTCAATCTTATTGCCTTTCGTCTTAATTAATTTAGTAAATAATTAAATTGATAATACGCCATCCTTTGGGTTCGATATTTAACTTTGTCGCTTGCTTAAGCTGCAACTTATATCCTTAATACTTGGGATTAATTTTGCGTGAAAAGAAAATGCCCATCAGTAAGCTACAAAAGTAGTGGTTGTTGCAGTGGGAGTTGTTTATTTATGTTCTGATAGGATTAAACGTTTGATCATGAGAAATTATCTTTACGTACATTTTCTTAGAAAGAATTTCATTTCAGTTTCTATGTAATTACGGATGGATACTCTATTTCATTTAAATGACATGGTCATAACGATGAGGAATGGAGCTATAATCTGTTATGGTACGTTCTTAAATCATGTTTATCCCACATATGCAACAAAGAGTAATGATAACACGTCTTCTAATCCTAATAAGAGAAAGGAACCTTCGGATATGAACCAAACATACCTTTGGCATCTGAAACTAGGTCATGATTGCTTTTTCAAGGCAAAGGGGTGTAAAGCTAATGATATGTTGGAATTGGTTTATTGTGATTTATGCAGTCCTAAGATTATTCCTACGAGAGGTGGTTAGATATTATTTAATGCACTGCAAGTCTGAGTACTATGATTAATTCAAAAGTGCATGGCTCATGTAATGAAGGGTCATCGAATATATATCAAGTCATTACTATTTAATTGCGGTGGCGAGTACCTCTTAGGACATCTTATGAGCTATTTATCAGAGGTTGGGATTGATTCCCAAGTTGTCAACACCGGGAAAACCCCAATCGACTGGTGTGGCGAAAAGAAGGTATAGGACTCTTATGGATATGGTTATATAGATGATGAGTTATTTGGAATTACAAAATTTATTTTATGGGTATGCCCTAGAAACATCATGTCGTAAGGATGTTTGTCTGTTTGTGAGATATCCTAGAAAAATTAAGGGTGTTTTATTTGATAGTCCAAAAGATCAAAGGGTGATTGTTGACATGAACACTAGATTTTTGGAGAAGGACTATATAATAAATCACAAACACATGTATAAATTGTTCTAAAGGATGTGCGAGGGAAAAACACAAAGTATAGTACCAATTGTATAAGAGGATATACCACAAGTAAACTGCATCGCGTGATACATCTTATACACAATTGCGTGTAGTGCTTTGTCGTAGTGGGAGGGTTGTTCTACAACCTGATAGGTTTTTGTTTTGGGAGAGTCGTGAGACTTGATCCCTAGTAAACATGAAGTCGGCTCATGAGTACGACGAAGCACTACAAGATAAAATGTGACATCTTAGCGACTTGCAATGATTTGTGAAATAGAATCTATGGATTCTTAAATAAGTCTGGGTGCTTGTAGAACTGCAAAATGGTAGTAAAGCCATTGGAAGTGGTTCTACAAAATAAAAGATGATCAGACATTAAGGTGATACTTTAAAACAAGGCTTGTTGTGTAAAGGTACACTCAGAAAGAAGGTGAGTTCAAGTATGAAAAAAACCTTTTTGCCAGTAGCTAAGTTTAAAGTCGATCTGAATTCTTTTATTTATTGTTGCTCATATTGAATTATGAGATATAACAAATAAATGTCAAAACATCTTTCGTGATTGAAAGTCTTGAAAAAAATATCTATGTGGAGCAACCAGAATGATTTATTGCAAAGTGCGAAGAATATTTTGAGAGTAAGCTTAAAAGTGTCTATCGATAGACCAAAGCAAGCTTTAAACTCAAAGTACATCCGTTTTGATGAGGAATCCAGTGATATGAATTTATTCAATACGCGGATGTGTCTTGTATATTGAAAAAGTGATGGAAATGTGGTTGTATTTCTTGTACTATACGTAGATAGTATCTTGCTCATTGGAGATAATGAAAGAGTATAGTCAGGTGTATGGGTATGGTTCATAAAGCAGTATGAAATGAAGGACTTAAGAGAAGAAAAATATATTCCAGTAATCATGGTGATACAGATCACAAGATAGAATGTTGTGCTCATCTCAAGATTCATGAAATGATACAATTCTTACTCGTTTTAGCATGTGACTTTATCTAAGGAAGTGTGTCTCAAGACACAACATAAGATATAGGTGATGAAGGCGGTTCCTTATGCTTCGACGAATAAAAAAGCTCAATCTAAGGAATGCTATGGATGAGAACGAATATCTGTATTACCAATGGTATACTCAGTGGGTATCAAGGTAACTCGAAATAAGAATCTTGAACTGTGGTAAGACATATATTTATGTACCTGAAAAGGACCAGAAATTATATGTGGGCTTACCGGACAGATTTACTACTTCTTATGAGTTACATAGATTTGGAATTTTCAAATCAGATAGGGACAGCAGTAAATCCACCTCAAAGGTTATGTGTTTAATTTTGGAAGTTAAGTCATAATATGGAGGAGTGTTATATAGAAATATATTTTAGACTCTACCATGGAAAAATTATAAATTGGAGCCTTTGAGGCAGCCAAAATATCTGTATGACTCTAGAGACTTCATGATGGAGTATGTGTTTTTTGAGTTTGCCAAGGTTATTACAATTTATTGTGATAATAATGATGCAGTTGTAAACTTGAAAGAATCACAAGTTCATAAGGCAATTAAACACATTAAGAGCAAGTACCACCTTATAGGAGAAATCGTATGATGAGGGAATGGTTGTTGTTGCCAGGATTGCATTTGATGATAAACTAGTAAATCCTTTTACAAGGACCTTAAGGCGAGACCTTAAGATGGTCATGTAGTGGGAGTGAGAATCAGATGTATGGTGGAAGACATGACAGCATAGTCTTTTAGTATAAGTGAGAGATTATTGGATTGTATACTAAAAGCCTAGATTTAATATGAACAAGATTTGAACAATATTTGAAATGAGAATCATTGATCAAATGATTGTGTCTTATGACTTATTTATATGTCCGATGCAATAGTCCACTTACTTTATACTGTAGATAATATGTTGTGCAACAACACGTGGAAGATCATATTATCGGTTTCCTTATAAAGTATAAACAGATGGTCACAACCGAGATAGACGGGGACTCTCTATCAGGATGGTTGTAGTGTGATTTGGTATTAGTTTGTCTTAACTATAGAATCACATTTGTGCACTTTGTGTGTATTGAGCAGGACCGCTTGAGATCGTTCGATTTATACTGATAATATTAGAGAACTTGATCTCAGTCATTATGGATGTTTGTGCTCTTAATCCCTATACAATAACTTTGACACGTAAGATAATATGTATTTCTTTGATTCATCAATGGATAAGATTTACATGTAATTAAATCAACGAACTCGGTGAGTTGGGAAATAGTGCTGTCTCTATGGTATGTTATTGATTGTAGAAGGAATCTGTGTCCTATTAAATAGGTTGATGATGTCCCCTTGAGGAGCTCATAAGGATTATCATGTAAACCCTGCAGGTGGATTTATTCCGGCATGATAACAAAGTTGAGTGGTAGTACTCTCGGATGAGATGTTAATTAATGGAGTTGTAAGTAACTTAATTAATTAATGAGTATTATATATCTTAAACATGGGGAAAATGTCAAGCTCATAATAAGAAGGTATTGGCGTTTGGATCTTTAGGTTAGCGTGAACCATTAAGGTTCCATGCAATTCTACTGCAGCGGAAGAAAAAGAGTAAAATTGAATTACCTTTCACCGGGTTTGATGTAGAGAATGAACAACAAGAATGACCTTTCGATCTTCTGTTGTATTCCTAAGACTCTCCTTGACGTTGTGTAGGCAACGATCACCAAGGAGAACTCAATCTGCAGCTCCCTCAAACTCACAGCTTTTCTATCGTGTATGATTAGGTTACCGGGCTGCTGAGATTGGCTATTTATAGGCTACAACAGGGACCAAGAGGAGAAATTAAGGTTAGGCCTTCCATTGTGCTTAAGCATCCAACTTTAGCCTAAAACTTATACTTAAGTCCTATAATAATAAATTCGTCCACTAAAGAAATATTATTGCACTGCCACTCTAATCCCAAATTACGTTATGAGTTCCTTCTTATTATGAGCCCATTAATCTCCCCGTGTTTAAGATTCTATGCACATTAATTAATTAAGTTACTGACAACTCCATTAATTAATATATTTATCGAGAGTAGTACCACTCAAACTTATTATCATGCCGGAATAAATCCACCTGTAAGGTTTACATGATAATCATTATGAGCTCCTCAAGGGGACATCATCAACCAATTCCGTTAGGACACAGATTCCTTCTACAATCAACAGCACACCATAGAGACAATATCATCTCCCGACTCACCAAGCATATTAATTTAATAATTAAATCTCACCCATTGATGAATCAAGGAAATAAATATTTGCTTACGTGTCGAGGTTATTGTATAGGGATTAAGAGTATGAACATCCATAGTAACAGAGATCAAGTTCTATTATATAAGTCAGTATAAACCGAACGATCTCAACGGTGGTCCTAGTCAATATACTCAAAGTGCACTAGTGCTATTTTATAGTCAAGACAGACCAATGCCAAACCACACTGCAACCATACCGATAGGCAGTCCCCGTCTATCTCGGTTGTGAATATCTGTTTATACTTTATAAGGAGCCGATAATATGATCTTTCATGTGACGCCGGACACTATATTATCTACAATATAAAGTAAATGGACTTTTACAAGAATAAATAATCATGCAAAACGTTTGATCACATGATTCTCATTTCAATAAATTATTTAAACATTTTTCATGTAAAAAGCAAGACTTTTAGCATACAATCTAATAGAAGGAGCCCATAACGTAATTATAGGATTATAGCGGCAATGCAGTAATAACATTTTAGTGGAATATATTATTATTATTGGACTTAGGTATAAGTTTTGGGCTAAATTTGGATACTTAAGCCCAATGGAGGCCCGACTCTAATTTCTCCTCCTGGTCCCTGCTGTAGCCCATAAATAAGTCATCTCAACTTTCCAGAACCCTAATCTGATCGCACCTAACAAGTGAGAATTAAGGGAGGAAGCAGATTGAGAGTATCTTGATGATCGTCGCCCACACGACGTCAAGATTGAATTTGGGAATACAACAGAAGATCAAGAGGTTGTTTTCTACACCTGTTCTTCCTCAACATACCCTGGTGAAAGGTAATACATTTCTATTTTCTTGCTTCAGCTGATTTAGAAATGCATGGAACCCTAACGGTTCACGTTAACCAAACGATCGAACACCAACAGGCACAATGTTAAAGTTGAATGGTGATGCGTCTGTTAAAATAGGTTGCGGTACGTCAATAGCAGGGGTGACTAGGAATTGTAGAGGGAAGTTATTTGGTGTTTTGCTGAACGACTTTCTGGTGTTTATGAGGTGGAGGTGGTGGAGGCTTTGGTGTTGGAAAGGGGTCTTGACATTGCTATGCAATGTGGATGCGATGAGATCATGTTAGAGTCGGCTTCTCAAATTGTTGTCAACTCACTCAATCAAATTCCAGATTTTACTAGAGTCTACGGAATATTCAAAGAAAAGCTTCACAAATAAGAGACTTCTCCTACAGTTGAATAAGACGAAAAGGCAATGGTGTTGCTCATTGATCGCTATTTATTTTCACCCTCAAGTGTTAGGGATCGATTGTAGCGAGTGTGACCAAGTTAAATTATTGTTCCCACGAGATAGTAATAAATTTAATAAATAATTCTACGAATGACAATTCAAATGCAAGACAACTCTGGGGGTTTTTGAGATGATAAATAAATTAAGCTAAAAATAACTGAAATTAAATAATTCAACTAACCAAAGAAAATAAATCATGCAGAGAATGATTTAAAAGTTCAAGGATAGAGAATTGGTAATGCTCAGGCAAACAGCTTAACTATGTGACTGATTTATCTAGACCCGAATTAATTACCTGCAGATGTTTATAAGTGGATCACTAAGCCTAGTTAAATCACTTTGATCGGGTAGGATCTAACACTTATAATGAGCTGCAAATCCTAGGATCGATAAGGAATTAACTCTCACTCCCTCTATAGATACTTCATGCTAAATTCCATTAAAGGTTAGAGCACTAGACTCCCTCTCACCCCCTTTTGTCTCCTCACCAATTACTTAATAATGATGTTTTACCAAGTAATTAATATTCCAAATTGATTGTCCAACACTCTTAGGAATTATGGGCCAATCCCCTAAAACTGCCACAGGAAACAACAATTGTCATGCAGATTTAAAGAAACCTATTAACTACCAATCAGTGATACCGTTACGAATAATTAAAGGAATCAAAACTCTAAACACAATAATATGAATTCACAAAATATCCTCTTCACTAAGGAAATAAACATTCTCCAGTATAATAAATCTAAGTTTAGGGCAATCAAATCACATAGTCAAAACTGTCTTAACGTCCTAACATTACCAACAAAGAAATTTAGTCCATGAATGTACGAGGGTAAATCACAAAGATGTAATTAACCCTAACCATTGTGCTAAAATAACAAAGATAAATAATTGAAAAGTAAAGAACCCTTTTGGAGGACTCAAATTCTTCAATCACGATCTCTGTCAGGATCTTCCTCTCCGGTGGAGGAATGATGATGAGTGAAGGTGGGAGTGGAAGGCGTCGAAACGGTGTGCGTCACTCCTATTCACGATGAAGATTTCCCCTTTAAATATTGCTGGAGGCATGAATTAGATGCTAATGGGATTGTCACATGAATGGGCTGCATCATTCTTAACAGGTAGTGTGTTTTCTCACTCTTATGCTACATCCTGTTTTGTCTTGAAATAAATCAATTGGTGGACCCCACTACACTCCACCTATGAATTACATGACCGTATATATATCTCCAACTTAGTTATAACTTGCATGCATGAGCCCAAGTCAACTTTGCATGCATGTCGCCAAAATTTTGTTGAGTTTCGAAAATTCGTTTGCAGATGCACAACCATACCGTTTTGATCATAACTTCTTCATCCAAACTCCGATTAAGGCGATTCTTCCGTCCACGCGACCCCCTCTTCCGTGGCTTTCCAAACATGTCTCACAAGATCAGTTTGGACTTCCAAAAAAATACAAAAAAATTATGGAAAGTGGTTCCCTGTTTTCTTGCATGTTGCACAAATTCACCTTTCACTCTAACTTTGAATTTTTATCCTTTTTCCTATCAAAACACAACAAAATACCTCTTATGCACCTTTTAGTTGATAATCATTCAAATTATTAAGATATTTGCAAATAATCTCAATTATACACTCAAAGAGGTATCAAATTGGACCCGAAAATACATGAATTTCCACTCTTATCACTCATGCTCTAGCTTTATATACCTTCTCTTGTATTTCTCCTTTCTTTTCTAGAAATGTTCATAATTTAGTTGTAAACTCTGTTGATGCCGACATTCATGCTTTCTAATATAGCATTTATTTGCTTTAAAAAAATAACTATCTTTCCTCATATTTTATATTTAAAAAAAATCATAACATACCATATCATTTAATTATGAGTGGGGCTCTTGTGTCCCCTGGACATCGTGCCCCTTTACAATTTCTATGCTCCTTTGCAATTTAAGCTCCCTAGCAATACATAGGTTTAAATAGAATAGGGAGGGGAAGGGTTATGTTCACATGGGGACATGAACCGTGTCCCCGAGGGCGCAAGCTTTTGCCTTTAATTATTACCAAAAAAATATCATGATACTTCTCTGATTTAATAATGGGACTTACACACTCACAAATATAACTACCCACTACACATTAAATAATAATACTTCTTAATCCACGTACAAAA
Organism: Pogostemon cablin; assembly: GCA_023678885.1. Classification (NCBI taxonomy): domain Eukaryota; kingdom Viridiplantae; phylum Streptophyta; class Magnoliopsida; order Lamiales; family Lamiaceae; genus Pogostemon; species Pogostemon cablin. Next base: position 6,517,792 of record CM043008.1, on the reverse strand, counting down.
AATATATGGATCTGTTTGAAACCGACGGAGATAGTACTTAATAATAATTGATAAGAAATGTTATTTTAGAATTAGTAGTACAATTTGAAACTATATTCCGATTTAATAATTTAGAGTAATCATATTGTACACAACATGGTGTAAATAACATATATTCATGTGTATTCTTTGGAGCAATACATAAATTGTTGGATTGTATACTAAAAGTCTAGCTTATGAACAATGTTTTAACAATTATTTTTGAAATGAGAATCATATGATTAAATTTTTTACATATTATAATTTATTTATATGTTATTGCAAAAATACATTTAATTTATACTGTAGATAATATGGTGTGTGGCCTCGCAGAGAAGATCATATTATCGGCTTCTTATGAAGTATAAATAGTTGCTCACAACCGAGATAGATGGGGACAATTTATCGGGATAGTTGTAGTGTGATTTGGTATTAGTTTGTCTTTACTATAAAATTACACTAGTGTACTTTGTATGTATTGAGAAGGATCGTGTGAGGTTGTTTGATTTATACTAACTATATAAGAGAACTAGACCACATTTATTATGAATGTTAGTGCTCTTAATCTCTATACAATAACCTCGACACGTAATTTAGTATTTATTTCTTTGATTCATCAATGAGTGAGATTTAATTATAAATCAATATGTTCAGTGAGTTGAGAGATAGTACTGTCTCTATGGTGTGTTGTTAATTGTAGAAGGAATATGTGTCCTAATAAATTAGGCTGATGGTGTCCCCTTGAGGAGCTCATAAGGATTATCATGTAAACCCTGCAGGTGAATTTGATCCTACATGATAATAAAGTTTGAGTGGTACTACTCTTAGAAAAGAGATTAATTAATTGAGTTGTCAGTAACTCATTTAATTAGTGGGCATTGTATATCTTAAATACGGGGAGTTAAGTGGGCTCATAATAAGAAGGAGCCTATAAAATAATTTGGGATTAGGATGGCCGTGCAATAATAATCCTTCAGTAGACTAACTCCCTCCGTCCGTCTTTAAAGGTGCCATTTGCTTTTTGCATGTGGATTAAGTAGCATTATTATTTAATGTGCAGTGGGTAGTTGTATTAGTGGAGGTGTGGGTCCCATTTTTTAGTTGTATTTGTGGGTGTGTGTGGATAAAAAAGGAAATGAGACCCTTGGGTGCGAACGCCCAAAATAGAAAAATGCTACCCTTGAAAGCGGATGGAGGGAGTATTATTTTTGGGCTCAAGTATAAGTTTTAGGCTAAACTTGGATACTTAAATCCAATGAGAGGCTCAATCCTAATTTCTCTTCCTGATTCCTGTTGTAGCCTATAAATAAGCCATCTCAGCAATATTAAGATTAGACATTTTTTCACGCCTAAAATCTTGGATAGAGAGAGTGAGATTGTGGATTGAGTTCATCTTGAAGATCGTTGCCCACACAACGTCAAGACGAGGCATAGGAATACAGCAGAAGTGCGGAAGGTTGTTTATTGCTGCTGATTGATTTCTTAGCATGCAATCCACGGTGAAAAGTATTTTATTCCTTTCAGTTCCGCAGCAATAGAATTACATGTAACCCGAACGAATCTCGTAGACTACAAGATTCGATCACCATTAAATAAACACTTATGTGAATCAAATTTATATAATTAGTAGTTTAAGTTATATATTATCAATAAGATTCATGTTTATTATTAGAACTTAGAATATTTAACGGTTAGATTAGTATGGTTGAATGAATTACGATATAATGAGATTAATTCATAAATTGAATAGAAATGAGAAATGAATTATAAAAAAGAATAATTATCATGAGTCTACAAGGCGAGAGACTCGCAAATTACAAATTCTCTAGCTAGGACATGTATTTTTATTACTATGAAATTCATGAATGAAATAGTTAATGTCAGGATTACCATTATTCTTTTCGTATGAGTTCTTATGAAAAGGAAAAAAGAAATTTGTCCATTTTCGAGGTCTCAAAGGAGCGTGGAAACACATAAGAACTCTTGAATGAGATTTTGATAATTATTTTTATTTCCGAAAATATCATTTAGGTTTAATTTAAGTAATAGAATACATTCTTTAATTAATTCCAATCTCATTACCATATTTTTACAATGTTATATTTAAATTATAAATTATATAAAAAAATTAAATTAATTTAATATATGAAAGATTTCATATATTATCATAATTATACAAATAAAAAAATATATTAAATTAAAATTAATTTTAAAATTATATTATTTAAAATTTGAATAAAAATCATATACAATTAAAAAAAGTTATTAATTTATGAGTTGATATTTAATTGGGTTAATTACGCTAAAAGTCCAAACATTTTTGCAAATTGCGGATAAGTCCATACTTTTCAATATTTACAAATAAGTTCTCGACCTTTAACCCTTTTTGTAAATCAAGCCAGCTGATGTGTCAATGTCTCTTCAACGATGCCTTCCACGTGTACAAAATGACATCGTTTCACCATTCCACCTGTCAAAAAAATTAATTGCATGAAAAAGCTCAATCTTTTTGCCGATTGCGAATTAGTCCAAACTTTTTAGATATTTTGCAAATAAGTATCCGACTTTAAGCCCATATTGCAGCTCGAACTACCGTGCAGTTGGAGGGCTGCCCGCACGTTGACGTGTCACATTATATGCCAAGACACTCTACACTTGTTAACAAAATGGCGTCGTTTATCCATCAAAATTCGCCACGCGTGAGGGTTGTGGCAGACAACTTCTGAATTTCAATTAGATGATAATAAGATAATTGTTGTTGCTATTAAAACAATTAGAGAGTAGAAAAAGGTTTTGGGGACATGAATAGTGATTAATCGACTCCTTCAATTCTATGGCTCTATTCTTGGCCTTAACCATGCAGAAGTACATTGTCATATTTTCTCTCTCCATCTACTGCCGTGATTAACATTTTGATTGATTAATATTAATGTGTGATATACTCCCTCCATCCCGCGTTAAGATTTACATTTTCCATTTTGGTTCGTCGCAAGTTAATTTTTACATTTTCCACATTAACGATCAGTTCAATGAATGTTGCATTTTTTTTAACTTTTTGGAGTTCGAGAATTGATGCTGAAAAGATATGAAAACTTTGAATTTATTAGATGCCAAAAACTAAAAAGAGAGAATAAATAAATTGAAGTTGAAAGAAGAAATTTATGTCGACGGTTTAGTGTGGAAGTTGAATTTCTAATATGTTGAATAAATTGTATAAGATCTAATTGAATATGTTGGAATAGGTTCATCCCTTTTCCTACATCTTCTTTCTTGTCGAAAGTTTTCCTTGTAGTGTAAGTTACATACTTGCAGGTTATATGGGTGGCCAAAATAATTTTTTGGGCGTGCAAATAAATTTAATGTGTAATGTATTATTTGGGTGGACAAAGTAATTTTATGTATAATGTATTGTTTTATAGTGGATTTAAGAGTGAGATTATAATAGTCTTTTCATTTTTTTTAAATTTTCGGGTGCCCTAATCAAAGTTTCGGGTGGCAATAGTGCCACCTAATATGTAAAATTAACTACTTCATCTGTCCCATAATAAACTTCACACTTTCCATTTTCGTTCATCCCACATTAAACTTTACCACTCAAAAAAGGAAACATCACATCAATCCTCACCCCTAAAAGTTTATCTTAATTACAACTTTACCATACCTACCTAACACACATAACATATTTATCACTAAAAAATACTACGTTACCCTCCAAAAATAAATGAAGTTGGTCAAAAAGTAACATTTTTTAAACTCCGTGTCTACAATAACGGTGAAGTTTATTCCGGGACGGGGGGAATATTAGATATACAATCCTAAAAATATTACTCTTCACTATATTATTTCATTGTTGATTGCCAAATTTTTCTTTATTTAATTTGATTAAATGCATGAAATGTAGATTTTTTCCCAAATCTGATTCCTTTCCCAATTCCCGCAATTAATGACATGTTTCTCCCAAATCCCGCAACTGCACGAAAATACACGAAATGCCGATTTCTTAATGGGATTTAGATGATTTTTTTACACGAAATGCAGATTCTAGATAATAAATGTAGATTTTTTTGGGGATTAGTTAATAATTCTTCACAAAATGCAAATTTTCCATGAGAATTAAAATTACTGCATGAAGTCAATTAAAATTTTTGCAAATCCAATTTCTACAAATTAAAAAGATATGAGCAGTTTACAAATATATGAATCTAGTTATATACAGGTGGAATCTTATAATTACCCATATAATTTCATCAAAGATAAATCTAAGGGTGCGTCAGGATGGAAGGATTTGAGGAGGGATTTATAAATCCTGTGCAATTTAAAATCAATGGATTTATAAATCCAAGATTCTAAATAAATGGATTTCAAATTTATGGATTTAATTTTGAATTTTTTTTAGTTGCTTTGGATGGATATTCAAATCCTTAATTACTCAAATCGTGTCATTTGAAATCCTTCCGTTGTGTAATTGATATATTAATATATAAAAATAGTATATAAAATTAATAAATTAATAAAATTAATTTAATAAATAGTATATATATATATATATTATAAATTTCATCCAACCTACCCCTATCCACCTACCCACCCACCCCCACCCCCACCCCCTGTCACCACCACCCCCACCCTAAACCTTAAAACCCCTCCTACCTATCCACTCACCCCAAAAAATTTTTTAATAAAATTTTAGATTTCAATATTTAATATAATACAATTTTATTATTTTTATTTATCATATATAAAATTCTATTTAAAAAATTGAATGATGGATTAAAAAATCATTTCATAAATCCATAATTCATCCAAGCATTGAAATTCAAATGAATTGATTTAAAATCCCAAGGAATTTAAAATCCACTCATTTTAAAATCAATTGGATTAGAAATGACTCAATCCCAACACATCCTAAGGGAAAAATAATTGTGATGAGCAAACCTCAGTTTGTGTCATTTCATTCTGAAATAGTCCCATTAAGATTGATTTAAAGGCTTTGTTGGTATTCATTCTGGTGCACCATCGTCTTCCATTTTATAATCCAAAAGTTGACACCCATTTCCACTCGACAGCTGGCAGCAGAGACTTCAACCTCGATGATGGGTGTGTAAATTCACGTGTTTCGATCCCAGATTTGCGTAATAATGGTGTGTTAGATGATTGAAATTTGATATGGATCGATATATATGGTGAAAAGTCACGAATCAGGTGTCTTCAAAGCTATTTGAGTGGATTTTCAAAGGAAAATGAGTTAAAAATGATCGGATCCCGAAAAAGGGAGATTTAGAGGTGGATTCGATCAAGAAGACGTGCAGTTCGACCACGAAGGAGATGGTTCGACCAGCACCTGTGGTCGAACCGATGGAGAAAAAGTGCCAGAAGTGTCGTTTGACCACGACATTACTGTTCGACCAAGCCATTTAGTCGAACCGTGGTCGAACCAGAAGCCTAAAGTGATGCAGCTATAGTTCTGGTTGGATCCGGGACCCGCAACCAACTTACAGGTCGATTCGACTTGGAGTTCGACTAGGGGAGGATAGTTTGACTTGGCCTGTTGGTCGAACTGGAGCGCGGAAACTTACCATATTCGTATTTTTCACCTTTAATGCGTGTGTTTGCTCAAGAAACCCATCCAAGGCCCATAAGGAGAGTTTACAAGTATAAAAGAAGAGTTTTCGCAGGAGAAAAGACATCATTCATCATCCATCCACCATCGAAACCCTACCATCATCCCAAGGAGTCGTTAAGAGAGGTGCATCTAGCAGTCAAGTAAGATCATACCAATTAACTATGATTGTTCCTTGATCAATCATAGGCTAGAGCCACTCTGGTAATTCTAAGGTTATGAAAGTTTTATGAGTCAATTGAATTTTCATGTGTAAATTCCGTACAACACTACTTGTGATTTATTTTATATAAGATTGCGCTTTTTAAATTCATACTCACAGTCGTTTTGTGCATCATTAACTGTTATGTAGAGTCTAAATACATATCTTGGTTATTGATTGAGTGTGTTCACTGCTAAGCAGGATTACATGTTATAATTCTAAGTGAAGGGATTCTGAAGTCTTATTAGAACTATCTTACATAAATACTTGTTAATTGAATATTATTCGGGTTAACAAGTAGGATAAAGAGTATAATGTCATAGTACCTATAAAGGGAGATCATATCGGGTTAGAGTACTAAGTACACGGGAAATAATTGATACTTATAGTACCTAGAAATGTGGGGATATTCACACGTGTCATACGCATGTTTGCTTGTGTCTATAGAGTAAACTTGCATGGTTTAGTGATGCGTCCATAGACCACAAGACAGAGTCGGACATCAACACAAGGAAAGAAAATTAGTATGTAAAACTGGATTACCCGACGAACTACCTAATTTCTTACTTGATCATAGTCGTATTATCTCTATTGCTTGTTTATTTAATTTGCTATTAAAGTTATCTGTTATTTAGTTCATAACCAATCCAAACCAAATTGCCAATATAGTCTTAGTTAATTAGAATATAATTAAATTGATAATAATCCTTCCCTTGGGTTCGATAATCACTTGGTCGCCTATCGAGACTACAATTGATATCCTTCATACTTGGGGATTATTTTGTGTGTTGAGAAAACGCTCATCAAGTTCTTGGCACCGTTTTCGGGGACTACATTAATTATTAATTTATTATTTCTAGTTTAATTAAGATTATATTTTTCTTGTCTTTAATTTCTAACACTTATTTTTCTTAGGTGTATACTCACTAGATCGAAGACAGGTGAATTAGAGCCTTATAATCTGGAGATTGAAGCATCGTCGAGAAGAAAAAAAAACAAGAACGTAGACCCAACTGAGGCTCCTAACTTGGGATTGAAGTTGACGTACTGAATTTGAAAACGATTGAAGCTGCAACCGAAGTTAATTTGAAGTAGAAGCAGTCAATGCGGGGCTGTTAGGAGCAAGAAGGACCGGTCCTGATTTTGACTTACACCTGCTCTTATCAGCATGATTGAAAGGAGTCCCTTCTCTGGGGGAACCTTTGAAGATCCTCAGCAACATCTAAATAAGTTCCTTGGGTATGCAAGTACACAAAAAGATGCAGGAGCTTGATGAGAGTGTAAATTCACGTGTTTTAGGCTCTGATTTGTGTGGAAATAGAGTACGATATAGTCTTTTATTGAGACAAATTAGTATGTTTATGGGAAAAGTCACGAATCAAAGGGTACAAGGGCTATCTGAGCATATTTGTATAGGAAAACAGGTGAAAAAGGCTTGGAATTTGAAGACAAGATTTTGGAGGCGAGATTAGAGTGTTGTTCGACCAAGATAGCCTGTTCAACCAATATTAGTTTGGTCGAACGAGGGTGACAAGTCGAGCAGATTGCTGAAACCCATCCAGAGAAGTAGCTCGACTTGGAGGTGTTACTCGACCAACATCGGCTTGGTCGAGCAGATGAGAAGAAGTCGAACAAAGTGGACAAAACTTACAGTGAGCTCGTTCGACTTGAAGGGCTTGCTCGACCAAGCATCAATGTGGTCGAGCAAGAGCGTTTGGTCGAACAGAATGCCAAAATCGTCCATAGAGCTTTCTCGACTAGTAGCTCCTTGTTCGACCAGTATGCCTTAGTTGAATGTCGTGTCGCTGATGCTATTTATGGTAATTCTAGATGTCTTTTACCAAATTTGACGTGTGCTTCAAGAAAAGGCTCATCCTAAGCCCATAAGGAGGTCCTATGAGCATAAAAGAAGAGCTTTTGCAGGAGGAAAAGACAACAACATAATACAATAGATTGAATTGGAGAGAGGCCACAACAATACACCACCCCAAAAGGAGGGATCACCCCCCAACCATCATCCACATCCTTTCCTCCATCCATCCATCACTTTGAAGATTCATCTATGGAATCAAGAGAAGAACCATGAGGAGAATTCAAGACGGAGAAGGACGCGACGACGCCCACATCTAGGGTTTTATTCGTTTCCTAATTTATCTTGTATTTTCCGGACATCCGTTTAAGATCTATCCAACACCCATGATTGTTCTTCGTAACATCATGAGCTAGAGCCTTTTTGGTAGAACTAGGGTTGTGAAGGTTTTTACCAATTAATTAAACTTTCGTGTGTAAACTCCGTACAACACTACTTGTGAATTTATTTTATATATGATTATGCCTTTTTAATTCATACTCACGGTCATTTTGTACATCATTAACTGTTATGTAGAGTCTGAATACATATCTTGATTATTGATTGAGTGCGTTCACTACTGAACAGAATTTCATATTATGATTATAAGTGGGGACTCCGAAGCTTCATTAGAACTATCATATATGAATACTTATTAATTGAATTGAATTCGGGTTATTAAGTAGGATAAAGAGGATAATTTCATAGTACCTATAAATGGAGATCATATCGGGTTAGAATACCAATTGGCCAGGAAAATAATTGATACTGATAGTACCTAGAAAGGGGGGCGAAGTTATATCTGTTGCTCCAAGGTTATTCACACGTGTTACACGCATGTTTACTTGTGTCTATAGAGTATATATGCATGATTTAGTGATACGTCTATATTCCACAAGGCAGAGTCGGATATCAACACACGAAAGGGAGATTAATGAGTGAAACTGGATTATCCTAGAGCTACCTATTCTCCTACTTGACCCACTTTCGTATTCTTCGAGTGATATTTTATTTTATTTGTTATTTAAATTAATTGTTTAGTAGTTTACTAATTAAATCTCAAATCTTATTACCATCTTGTCTTAATTAATTTAATAAATAATTAAATTGATAATACGCCGTCTTTTGGGTTCGATAATTCACTTGGTCCCTTGCTTAAGCTGCAACTGATATCCTTAATACTTGGTGATTAATTTTGCGTGCAAAGAAAATGCGCATCAAGTTCTTGGCGCGTTGCCGGGGATAGCTGTTAGTATTAGTTTATTATTTCTAGATTATTAAGACTTTATTTGTGATTATTTAATTCTATCTAACCTTGAATTTTTCTGTGGTACTTGTACATTAGGAAAAATAGAGAAAGGAAAGAAACGAATAACACACAGTGCTAAACATGGCCGGAGCAAGGCAGAATCCAGATAATGTTACCATATGTGAAATTTTCACAAATTATGGAATTGGTAACATGGGATTGATAGGAGCAAGGGGGGGAGATGATGATTTTGAGATACTTCCCGCTCTTATTAACATGGTAGAGAAGAATCCCTTTTCTAGAGTTTGCTTTGAAGATCCATATCAGCATCTCCGAAGATTCATTGATTATGCAAACACTCAAAAGGGTGCTGGAGCTAATGATAATGCTAGGCGGATCGCCCTATTCAAGTTCTATTTGATTGATAAAGAAGAAGCTTGGTATGAGACTCTTGATTCCATAGACTGCACTACATTGGAACAACTGCAGCAGAAGTTCTTGGAGATATACATGCCACCCTCAAGGATCTTAAGGATGAGGCAAGAGATCACCCGATTTGTTATGAATCAGGGTGAGAAATTTCATGAGGCGTGAGACAAGTTTAAAAAAATGCTCAGGAGGTGTCCACAGCATGGAATGTCTAATGCTGAGTACATAAGAATCTTCTACTATGGTTTGGATTGTGAGTCGCGTGTTCTCATTGATGCATCATCAGGAGGAGCGTTGTTATCAAAGATAACACTTGAAGCATAAAAGCTATTCGAAAACATCTCTATGAATTCACGTGACTGACCTACGGAGAGAGATAGAGGATTATATGTACTTGGCAAGGTGGCGCATGTTGAACATCAAGTGAAGCCGAATAGGGATGATGAGATCGTCTCTAGTTTAGCTAACATCAACAAGCTACTAGAGTCCAGACAGAGGTAGATTACAGAGTTGACACTAAGGGGATCTAGTATGCAGCAGCACGAAGTGAAGAGTGTTGAAGATACCTTTAATCGATACATGGCTGAGAATGATGCAAGGATTGATTGTCTTGAGGATACCATGAATGTTGATCATGCAGATTTATCTAAGCAGTAGAAGGACCTTACTTCGATTATAGGGCATATGGCTGCGAATGTGAATCAATTGACACAAAAGTTGGAGGATAATGCCATCACATTGAGGTCAGGCAAGCAGTACGAAGGTCCGATGATGCCGGCGAGTGGAATAGAAAGGAACAGTGAAGTTGCTAGACCAAACCAAGTCTGTTCGACCAAACCTGATGGTCGAATGGAGGTCAAGCAATGCAATGATATTGGAAGCTCGCGACAAGGCAATTTGCTCAACCAGATTCCTTCCGTTTGACCATGCTACCCAAGTCGAATGGAGGTCGAGCAAACTTCAGAAAAACAAAATTACGATGCTCTATTATCAGGTACGCCGTTCGACTTTCACTCTTCCGTTTAACCAGACCACCATGGTCGAACGAAGGTCGAACGACACATGGCGAATGAAAGCTCGCGATCAGGCACGCTGCTCGACCAAACTGCATCTGCTCGACCAAACTGCATCTGCTCGTCCAGTCCTTTTTGGTCGAGCAGAGATCGAGCAACACAGTTCAATGTCTGATTCGATACCGAATGCTACGCCTATTGTTCAGAATACTCTAGTACCATTACATGAGCAAAATACTGAGCTTATAGTAGAAAGAAGTGGAAAAGAGCGAAGAGGTTGAGAGCCGAGAAACTTAGACTGCAGATGGATAATGAAGATGTGGTTTTCTCTCTTAATCATGCAATGAAGATGCCCATGGAGACTCAATCATGCAAGAGCATAGATGTGGTTTCTAACTTGTTTAATCTTGATTTTAAAAGGACAGATGATTCTGAATTTGGGTGGAAGATTGACAAGGAGGTGTCTAGACAACCATGGGAGGAAGAAAATTCAAAGGATCATATACTTGTGAATAAGAAAGATGAGGTGTTGAGTGTAGACAAGAAGAGGGAAAGAAAGTATTTGAAGGTGAGGATGTGAGAAGACCGCCATCTGATCCAGTAGTTCAAAAGCGATAATCCGTTGTGAATCTCCGACGTTAAACATGAGCGCCGGTTGGGGGATTTTCCTTACATTTTATTTCTTTATTATTTCTTTTGTGTGTGTAAGAAATTTTTATATTTAAGGTGCTTACTAATCGGCAATTACATCTCTTTTCAAACTTAGTTTCAACTTACGTTTTTACTATGTTTGGGGGGTATGATGTTATTACCTCATTGAAGCACTAAGAATATAATCTTTTCTTTGTAATGTTTGCTAGGGGAGTTGATTTTTTTGCGATATGTTAAAACTTTAATCAGTAATGATGTGTCGATTTTTTGCAATTTGCCTAGTGTTCAGTGGTGTTTCTAGTTTGTGGAGTCAATTAGATAGTCAATTGATTCTTTCTTATAGTTCTTCTATTTTATTATGATGAATCTTGTGATGATGAGTGTGCTTGAGATGAATTCATGATATGAATGGGCTCTTATATTGATGCATGATAATTTGTTAACGGCAAGCATGTTCTATTTGTACTTGTAGTTCATAATAAATTGATGTTGATTGCATGCTTTGAAGAGTGTTTAGGATTCTATTAACCTTGTGAGGATTTGAGCCTTTTGATCGTGCTATACGCATGATCGTTTATTCTTGAGAGTTGTTTGTATACTCGTATTCTAGAACTTGACTTGGAGTCTTGTGTGAAATCTATAATTGATAAATACTAGGAAGTTATCTTAGACCATTATTGTTGATCGAGTTACTTAGCCAAATTTATCTTACCCTAGTATATAATTATCTTTGTAAGCCCCTTTGAGACTTAAGCTTTTCTTTGGCAAGCCTTGATAATGAGTCGCTTACCTTTTGAGCCTTAAACACCAATTACTAGTAAAGAGTGGAGGTAGACTAATGCTCGAGGAAACCTTGAAGTGGATTAGGAGGAGAGATTTGGTGAAAGCAAATTTGAGAGACAAGAAGTTAAATCTTGTGAGGGATAGTACCTGAAACTGGTATCCCGAATGATAGAGAGGGTAGTGCCCGAAACTGGTACCCTTATACTTGAAGAACACTGGAATTGGCGTGTTACTACGGAAAAGAAGTTGATCCAAGTAAAGATGGAGGAATGGTGCATGAACTAGATTGTTAAGGCAAAGAAGTGACGAAGGGAGCAACTGAAAATAATATACCAGGGTAACTCTTTACTAGTAAAGTTAGTCACTTATCTATATTCTTACACCTTAACCAAAGAGCCAACATTACATCCTTGAAGAAAGTCCTTTGTGATCCTAGTATTGAGTCGATTATAGATGGAGTTTTGAGACCTTTGACAAGCTTATGGTTACGCGAGTATATAAATTGAAATTGAGTGTTGATATCAATGATAAGGTGTATATCATTTATACTTGAGTGAGAGAGTAAATACTTACCCGTGAGCTAGAGGACTTAGCACTCGTAGAAGTATTATGATTGATTGATGTTTTTATGTGAATGAAAGGTATGATAGTTGCATGTTTTAAGTTAATATAATTGCATGTGCTAGGATATGTTGTACCTTGTAATTTCACTCTCTGGATTTGTCTGATTTTCGTTGCCTCGGGACAAGCAGCATGTAAGTTTGGGGGTTTGATGAGAGTGTAAATTCATGTGTTTTGGGCTCTGATTTGCGTTGAAATGGAGTACGATTTAGTCTTTTATTAAGACGAATCAGTACGTTTATGGGGAAAGTCACGAATCAGAGGGTACAAGGGATATTTGAGCATATTTGTATAGGAAAATAGGTGAAAAAGACTTGGAATTGGAAGACACGATTTTGGAGGCGAGATTAGAGTGTTGTTCGACCAAGATAGCCTGTTCGACCAACATCAGTTTGGTCGAACAGAGGGTGACAAGTCGAGCAGATTGTCGAAATCCATCCAGAAAAGTAGCTCGACTTAGAGGTGTTACTCGACCAACATCTGCTTGGTCGAGCAGATGAGAAGAAGTCGAACAAAGTGGACAAAGCTTACAGTGAGCTCGTTCGACTTGAAGGGCTTGCTCGACAAAACATCAATGTGGTTGAGCAAGAGCAGTTTGGTCGAACAGAATGCCAAAATCATCCAGAGAGCTTGCTCGACTAGTAGCTCCTTGTTCGACCAGTAGCCTTGGTCGAACGGCGTGTCGCTGATGCTATTTATGGTAATTCCGGATATCTTTTACCAAATTTGACTTGTGCTTCAAGTAAAGGCCCATCCTAAACCCATAAGGAGGTCTTATGAGTATAAAAGAAGAGCTTTTGCAGGAGGAAAAGACAACAATACAATACAATAGATTGAATTGGAGAGAGGCCACAACAATACACTACCCCACAAGGGGGGACCACCCCCAACCATCATCCACATCCTTTCCTCCATCCATCCATCACTTTGAAGATTCGTCTGTAGAATCAAGAGGAAAACCAAGAGGAGAATTCAAGACGGAGAAGGACGCGACGACGCCCACATCTAGGGTTTTATTCGTTTTCTAATTTATCTTGTATTTTCTGGACATCTGGGTAAGATCTATCCAACACCCATGATTGTTCTTCGTAACATCATGGGCTAGAGCCTTTTTGGTAGAGCTAGGATTGTAAAGGTTTTTACCAATTAATTGAATTTTTGTGTGTAAACTCCGTACAACACTACTTGTGGATTTATTTTATATTTGATTGTGCCTTTTTAATTCATACTCACGGTCGTTTTGTGCATCATTAACTGTTATGTAGAGTCTGAATACATATCTTGGTTAATTGAGTGCGTTCACCGCTGAACCGGATTCCATATTTTGATTCTAAGTGAGGGGACTCCGAAGCTTCATTAGAATTATCATATATGAATACTTATTAATTGAATTGAATTCGGGTTATTAAGTAGGATAAATAGGATAATTTCATAGTACATATAAAGGGAGATCATATCGGGTTAGAGTACCAATTGGCCAGGAAAATAATTGATACTGATAGTACCTAGAAAGGGGGTGAAGTTATATCTCTTGCTCCAAGGTTATTCACACGTGTTGCACGCATGTTTACTTGTGTCTATAGAGTATATATGCGTGATTTAGTGATGCGTCCATATTCCACAAGGCAGAGTCGGACGTCAACACACGAAAGGGAGATTAATGAGTGAAATTGGATTATCCTAGAGCTACCTATTCTCCTACTTGATCCACTTTCGTATTCTCCGAGTGATATTTTATTTTATTTCTTATTTAAATTAATTGTTTAGTAGTTTCTTAATTAAATCTCAAATCTTATTGCCATCTTATCTTAATTAATTTAATAAATAATTAAATTGATAATACGCCGTCCTTTGGGTTCGATAATTTACTTGGTCGCTTGCTTAAGCTGCATCTGATATCCTTAATTCTTGGGGATTAATTTTTCGTGCAAAGAAAATGCGCATCAGAGCTCATTAGGATGCGAGGAAGATCATATTGTTTAAGTTCTCGTTTAATGAAAAAGCGAGAGATTGGTATGATAATCTTGATGCTGTTGAATGTGATACATGGGAGAAGTTCAAAGTGGAATTCTTGGAGCGATACATGCCATCTTCAAAGGTGTTTAAGATAAATCAAGAAATCAATCAATTTGCTATCCGTTGTAATAAGAAGTTTCATGAAGCTTGGGATAGATACAAGGACATGCTTCATAAGTGTCCACAACATGGGGTATCTAAAGCTCAATACAATAGTATTTTCTACAATGGGTTGGATTGCGATTCTCGTGTGTTACTTGATGCTTCTTCTAATGGAGTATTGCTTACGAAGTCACCCATTGAGGCCGAGAAGCTTTTTGAGGATATTTCGATGAATTCAAGAGATTGACCGACTAATAGAGTGAGAGGCACTTATGTTCTTGGTAAAGTAGCACAGGTTGAGCATACTATGGTGAAGTCGGGAAGAGATGATGAGATCGTCTCCAGCTTGACTAATATTAGCAAGCTCCTAGAGTCTCATCAAAAGAAGATCACGGATATATCTCAAATGAGTACCAATGATGCAGCAGGATGGTGGCTATGAAGGAGCTAGCCAAGAGGGGATCGATGAGGCGAATTACGCCATGGGTCAAAGTATTCAAGGAACTAGGTACCCAAATCAAGAAAACCAGAATTATCAGGGGAATTACAACAATCGTGGTCCCCCGAGTAATTACCAACAACCAAGGAGGCCGGAGTTTTCATGGAGCAATCCGAATAATGTAGTGCAACCTCCTATCAGTGTTGATCGGGAGCTAAGTGATGCGCATTTTTTTTCACGCAAAATTAATCCCCAAGTATTAAGGATATCAATTGCAGCTTAAGCAAGCGACCAAGTGAATATCAAACCCAAAGAACGGCGTATTATCAATTTAATTATTAACTAAATTAATTAAAACAGGATGGCAATAAGATTTGAGATTTAATTATTAAACTAGTAAACAAGTTATTAAAATAGCAAATAAAATAAAATATCACTCGAAGAATACGAAAGTGGATCAAGTAGGAGAATAGGTAGCCCTACGATAATCTAGTTTCATGCATTAATTTACCTTCCGTGTGTTGATGTCCTACTCTGCCTTGTGGAATATGGACGCATCACTAAACTATGCATATCTACTTTATAGATACAAGTAAACATGCGTGTAACACGTGTGAATAACCTCAGAGCAAGAGATATAATTCCACCCCCTTCTAAGTACTATCAGTATCAATTATTTCCCTGGTCAATTGGTACTCTAACCCGATATGATCTCCCTTTATAGGTACTATAAAATTACCCTCTTTATCCTGCTTACTAACCCGAATTTAATTCAATTAATAAACATTCATATATGATAGTTCTAATGAAGCTTCGGAGTCCCCTCACTTAGAATCATAACATGAAATCATGTTCAGCGGTGAACGCACTCAATCTACAATCAAGATATATATTTAGACTCTATATACCAATTGAAGATGCACAAAATGACTGTGAATATGGAATAAGAATGCACAATCATATATAAAATAAATCCACATGTAGTGTTGTACGAAGTTTACACACGAAAATTCAATTAATTGGTAAAAACCTTCACAACCCTAGTTCTACCAAAAATACTCTAGCCCATGATGTTACGAAGAACAATCATGGGTGATGGATTGATCTTACCCGGATGTCTAGAAAATTATAAGATAAATAGGAAACGAAATAAACCCTAGATGTGGGAGTCATCGCGTCCTTCTCCGTCTTGAATCCTCCTCTTGGTTCTCCTCTTGATTCCACAGACGAATCTTCAAAGTGATGGATGGATGGAGGAAAGGATGTGGATGATGGTTGGGGGGTGATCCTCCCTTGTGGGGTGTGGTATGGTTGTGGCCTCTCTTATGGCTCTCATGTTGTTTTTCTCCTCCTTCTAATGGTGTGATCTACACCCCCTTTTATACTTGTAAACTCTCCTTATAGGCCTTGGAATGGGCTTTTTAAGTGATCACACGCATTGAGGGTGTAAATATAAGGATATGGTAAGTTTCTGCATGTCAATTCGACCACAAAGCAAGGTCGAATTCACCTCCCCTAGTCGAATTGTAGGTCGAATCACCCTACTGGAAGCTTCAGACACCGAATTCGAGCTTCCGGTGCTGGATTTGACCAGCACAGTAGGTCGAATTGAGGTGTCGTGGTCGAATTGCTTCTTTTGCCGTCCAATTCGACCAGGATTCGACCACATGGTCAGGTCGAATTCAAATGTTGTGGTCGAATTGTCTTCCGCAGTCTCACCGTTTTACGTATAACTTCCACATCCGAGCTCCAATTTGAGTGATTCTTACGCTTACGCGATCCTCTCTTCCTTGGCTTTATATAAATATAAAGAAAATAAGAAAAATCTAAGATTTGAATGTGCAACAAGCCACTTAAATTAGCATAGCAATTCTTTTCGGCACAGCTCGCGCGACATCACCATTTTGATCATAACTTTCTCATTCGAAATCTGATTGAGGTGTTCTTTATGCCAAATCAACCCTCATTTCAGTGGATTTCCAACCATGTATCACACCAACAGTTTTGATCTCCACAACAACACAGAAAAATTATGAAATTTGGATGTGCGTTTTCAGCATTCTTGCACAAATTGCACATTTTCTCCAACTTTGCACTTTTCATCATTTTTTCACCTAAAACACAATAAAACACCTCAAGTGCACATTTTTCTCACATACAATGAATATAAGATACTTGTGCTAATATATAATAAGAATTTCCATCAAAAGGTTTTAAATTGGACACTCAAACACGCTAATTTCCACTCTCATCAATCCCCCAAACTTACTCATTGCTCGTCCAGAGGCAACAAAATAAAAATAAAGCGAGACAGAGTAAGAAAATTAGTAGGGAAATAAGGACTATGACCAATACCCCATTCAAAATACAATTGTCATCAACTTAGGTCATGCAACTCTCATTACATGTAATAATCAATTCGTAGCACACAAGTTAAGACAATCACCGCCAATTCAAATGCTCCATTGACATGCTCTCACGGGAAGTATATATCACTCGCACTCAAGTGTAAAGATATACACTTATGAGTGCATACTTACCATAAGCTTGCCAAATGTCTCAAACTCTTTACCACTAAAAGTATGATTCGACAACGGGATCAAAAAGGGCTTTTCTTTTGGATATAATGTTGGCTCTTTGGTTAAGGTAGGAAATATATGGACAATGTGACTCAAATAGTGGAGAACTAAATCTGATTGGTCACTTCAACTTTCATCCTCTCTTCCTTTTCAATGTAGATGATTTTCATTCCTTCTTCACCTTCAAGCACAACTATTTTTTCTTTTCTCAAGCACATTCTTTTTTCCTTCCCTTTTTCTGCTTTTTCTCTCGAGGTAGCAGATTCGGGCACTACCTCATGCATCCTCCACAGGGTACTATATTTAAGCACTATCCTAGGTTATTTGATTTAATGGAGTACTAGATTTAAGCACTACTCCAAGATTTTCTCCTTAAATGAATTATCAAGCTAAATTACTTTTTCAATACCAATTTCATTCCTTCCCAAGCTGTTATCAAGCTCTATCAACACACTTTGAAAAGCCATTAATTCTCCACTAATAAGACAATCAAGGCTCAAAAAATTCAGAAGCTCAAAGTGGTTCTTTCTTGTAGGCTACCAAAGAATGTGGTTTTTAAGCTCAACAGGGCTAACTACAGATAAACAATCATATGGTAGGGAATTATTTGGCTAAGTGACTCATAATTCAAAGATGGCCTAAAATAATATCCCATCATTTAACACAACATGTAGTTTCAAGTAAGACAAGAGGCAAGTTCTAGAATACACACACAAGAACGATACTCACCAGAAAAGAAAATATCATGTGATTATGTATCATGATCAACGAGTCTATCATGTGATTATGTATCATGATCAACGAGGCTCAAAATCTCACATGGGTTTTAACAAGTAATAGAGCACTTTTCATGGTAAGCAATATCCCACAAGTACACATAGAACTTCATATCACAATATAACTCAAGTACATTTCCTTCATCAATATCAAGAGCATATGAATTCCAAGCACGATTTAAACATTATAAGCTCACATGGATCACCAAAAATATAAAGTCAATCCTTCCACCCATACTAATTAAAGCACACATAAAAATTAGAATAAGAAAACGAGGGCACCTGATTTTTTCAACGTATACACGAGCTCCTCAGCGTAGAACTTATCTTGCCACTCTTTTACCTTTTTCTATTATCAAAGCTCAAACACAGTCATCATCACAGGATTCATAAATAATAATGTAGGAGAACTATAAGAAAGACTTAATTGACTATCTAATCGACTCCACACACTAGAAACACAACTGAACACTAGGCAAATTGCAAAAATTGACACATCAAAACCGATTAAAATTTCAACATACCGCAAAAAATCAACTCCCCTATCAAACATTACAAAAAAAAGATTATACTCTTGGTGCTACAATGAGGTAAGAACATCACACCCCCCAAACTTAGTAAAAACGTAAGTTGAAACTAAGTTTGCAAAGAGATGTAATTGTCGTTTAGCAAGCACCTTAAATATAAAACTTTTTTACTCACACAAAAGAAATAAAGCAATAAAACGGAAGGGAAAGCCCCCAACAGGCACTCATATTTAACGTCGGAGAGTCACGGTGGATTACCACTTAGTAGACTACTTGATCCGAGAACGGTCTTCTCGCATCCTCAGCTTCAAATACTTTCTTTCCTTCTTCTTGTCTGCACTCAACACCTCACCTTTCTTGGGCACAAGTATATGATCCTCAGAATTTTCTTCTTCCCATGACTGTCTAAACACCTCCTTATCAATCTTCCATATAAATTCAGAATCATCTGCCTTATTAAAATCAAGATTAAACAAGTTAGAAACCATATCTATGCTCTTGCATGATTGAATCTCCATGGGCATCTTCATTGCATGATCAAAAGAGAAAACCACATCTTCATTATCCATCTGCAGTCTAAGCTTCTCGGCTCTCAACTTCTTTGCTCTTTCCTACTTCTTCTCCATTGTAAGCTCAGTATTCTGCTTATGTAATGGTACTGGAGTAACATCAACATTATGTAGAGCATTCGACACGAAAAATGGTGCCGAACGGTTGGGTTCAACCTGGATTCGACCAGGGCTGCTGGTCGAATTGGGTATGTAGTGGTCGAATTGTGCACCTGGAAGTCCATTCTCTACCTGTTTGTTGGATTCGACCATAAGGTCTGGTCGAATTGTAGTGCTCCTGGTCGAATCGAGCTTCTGTATGATTTATGTCCTCTGATTCGACCAAAGGGTCTGGTCAAATTGGATTGATTCAGGTCAAATCGAGCTTCTGATGAAACAGTGTGCTTTGGAGGGTGAGATTCGTCCTGGATTCGACCAGAGGGTCTGGTCGAATCCTGATTTTTTTAGTCGAATCGAGACTCTGATGCTTCCAAATCACGTCCAGGTGTCTCGTTCGACCTCTCCTGTTGAGTTTGACCAGCCATGCTGGTCGAATTAGGGTTGAATTGAGCTCCCGACATTTCAAATTTCGTTTCTGGCATCATCGGTCCCTCATACTGTGTTCAAGACCTTAACGTGATGGCTTTATCTTCCAATTTTTGTGTCAATTGATTCACGTTCATGGTCATCTACCCTATAATCAAAGTAAGGTCCTTCATCTGCTTAGATAAATCTGCATGATCAACATTCATGGTATCCTCAAGACAATCAATCCTTGCATCATTCTCAGCCATGTATCGATTGAAGGTATCTTCAACACTCTTCACTTCGTGCTGCTTCATACTAGGCCCCCTTTGTGTCAATTCTGTGATCTGCCTCTGTTGGGACTCTAGTAACTTGTTGATGTTAGCTAGACTAGAGATGATCTCATCATCCCTATTCGGCTTCACCACTTGATATTCAACCTTTTCTACCGTGCCAAGTACATATGATCCTCTGTATCTCTCTACATGCCAGTCACGTGAATTCATAGAGATGTCTTCAAATAACTTTTCTGCTTCAAGTGCTGTCTTAGATAACAGTGCTCCTCCTGATGATGCATCAATAAAAATAAGCGACTCATAATCCTATCCATAGTAGAAGATACTTATGTACTCAGATTTAAACATACCATGTTGTGGACCTCCTAAGCATATCTTTAAACCTGTCCCACGCCTCAACAAATTTCTTACCCTGATTCATAACAAATTGAGTGATGTCTTGCCTCATTCTTAAGATCCTAGAGGGAGGCATGTATCTCTCCAAGAACTTCTGCTGCAGTTGGTCCCATGTAGTGCAATCCGTGGCATCAAGAGTATCATACCAAGCTTCCGCTCCATCAATCAAAGAGAACTTGAATAAGGCAATTCGCCTAGCATTATTATTAGCTCCAACACCCTTTTGAGTGTTTGCATAACCAAGAAAAGGGATTCTTCTCTACCATGGAGATGCTGATATGTATCTTCAAAACAACCTCCAGAAAAGGGATTATTCTCTACCATGTTAATAAGAGCGGGATGTATGTCAAAATCATCATCTTCCCCCCTTGATCCTATCAACCCCATGTTACCAATTCCATAGCTTGTGAAAATTTCACGTATGGCAACATTATCCGGATTCTGCCTTGCTCTGGCCATGTTTAGCACTGTGTGTTATTCTTCCTTTCTTTCCTTTCCTTTTCCTAGTGCACAAATACCTCAAAATAATTCAAGGTTAGATAGAAATAAATAATCACAAATAAAAGTCTTAATCAAGATAGAAATAATAAAATCAATAATAACAGCCGTCCTCGGCAGCGGCGCCAAGAACTTTATGCGTGTTTTCTTTACACGCAAAATTAATCCCCAAGTATTAAGGACATCAATTGCAGCTTAAGCAAGTGACCAAGTAATTATCGAACCCAAAGGACGGCGTATTATCAATTTAATTATTTACCAAATTAATTAAGACGTAAGGCAATAACGTTTCAGGATTGAATGATTAACTAATAAACAATTAATTAAAATAGGTAGCTCCAGGGAAATCCAGTTTTACTACTTAACTTTCCTTCCGTGTGTTGGTGTCTGACTCTGCCTTGTGGAATATGGACGCATCACTAAACCATGTATATCTAGTCTATAGACAAAATTAAACATGCGTGTAACACGTGTGAATAACCTCGGAGCAAGAGATATAATTTCACCCCCCTTTCTAGGTACTATCAGTATCAATTATTTCCCTGGCCAATTGGTACTCTAACCCGATATGATCTCCCTTTATAGGTACTATAAAATTAACCTCTTTATCCTACTTACTAACCCGAATTCAATTCAAGTAATAAGTATTCATATATGATAGTTCTAATGAAACTTCGGACTCACCTCATTTAGAATCATAACATGGAATCCTGCTCAACAGTGAACGCACTCGATCTACAACCAAGATATATATTCAGACTCTATATACCAATTGAAGATGCACAAAACGACCGTGAATATGGATTAAGAAAGCACAATCATATATAAAATAAATCCACAAGTGGTGTTGTATGGAGTTTACACACGAAAGTTCAATTAATTCGTAAAACCTTCACAACCCTAGTTCTATCAAAAGGGCTCTAGCCTATGATGTTACGAAGAACAATCATGGGTGTTGGATAGATATTACCCGGATGTCTGGAAAATTACAAGATAAATTAGGAGACAAAATAAACCCTAGATGTTGGAGTCGTCGCATCCTTCTCTGTCTTGAATCCTCCTCTTGGTTCTCCTCTTGATTCCACAGACGAATCTTCAAAGTGATAGATGAATGGAGGAAAGAAAGTGGATGATGGTTGGGGGGTGATCCCCCCTTGTTGGGTGTGGTATGGTTGTAGCCTCTCTTATGGATCTCTTATTGTTTTTCTCCTCCTTCTAATGGTGTGATCTATACCCCCTTTTATACTTGTAAACTCTCCTTATAGGCCTTGGAATGGGCTTTTTGAGTGATCACATGCATTGAGGGTGTAAAAATATGGATATGGTAAGTTTCCACATGTCAATTCTACCACGAAGCTAGGTCGAATTCACCCCCCTGGTCGAATTGCAGGTCGAATCACCCTACTGGAAGCTTCAGACACCAGATTTGAGCTTCAGGTGCTGGATTCGACTAGCACAACAGGTCGAATTGAGGTGTCGTGGTCGAATTGCTTCTTTTTCCATCCAATTCCACCAGGATTCGACCACATGGTCAGGTCGAATTCAAATGTTGTGGTCGAATTGTCTTGCTCAGTCTCACCATTTCCCGTATAACTTCCATATCCGAGCTCCAATTTGAGTGATTCTTGCGCTCACGCGATCCTTTCTTCCTTGTCTTTCTATCCATATAAAAAAATAAGAAAACTCCAACATCTGAATGTGCAACAAGCCACGGAAATTGGCACAACAATTCTGTTCGGCATAGCTCGTGCGACGTAACCTTTTCGATCATATTATCCTCATTCGGAATCTGAATGAAGTGTTCTTTACGCCAAATCAACCCTCATTTCAGTGGCTTTCCAACCATGTATCACACAGACAATTTTGATCTCCATAACAATACAGAAAAATTACGAAATTTGGATGTGCGTTTTCAGCATTCTTGCACAAATTGCACATTTTCTCCAACTTTCACTTTTCATCCTTTTTCCATCTAAAACACAATAAAACACCTCAAGTGCACCTTTTTCTCTCATACAATGAATATAAGACACTTATGCTAATATATAACAAGAATTTCCATCGAAAGGTGTTAAATTGGACACTCAAACACGCTAATTTCCACTCTCATCATTGTGGCATCTCTCCAATTCAATCTCCATTCTTGGTGTGATCTACATCCCCTTTTATACTTGTAAATTCTCCTTATGGGCCTTGGATGAGTTTTTTAGATGAAAACACACACTTGGGTGTAAAAACATGCAAAACACGCACTTGGGATGAAAATCGGATTCAGACGCATCCTAGGCATGGAGTTTGACCTAGGATTTGACCTAGGGCTTGGTCGAACCCTGGTCAAATCGAAATCGGCGATAATTCACACTTCAGGCTTCTGATTCGACCAAAATGGCTTTAGTAAACCAAGGGGTCTGGTAGAACTGGACTGTCGTGGTCGAATCACACTTGCACCGTCTCACTGTTTCGCATATAACTTCCACATCTGAGCTCCAATTTGAGTGATTCTTGCTCTCACGCGATCCTCTCTTCCTTGGATTTCTATCCATATAAAGAGCTCACAAAAACTCTAAGATTTGAAGGTGTAACAAGCCATGGAAAGCATAACATCCGTTCTGCTCGGCACAGCTCGCACGACGTCACCATTTTGCTCATAACTTCCTCCTTTTGGACTCGATTGGGGTGTTCTTTATGCCAAAACAACCCTCTCTTCAGTGGCTTTCCAACCATCTATCTAAACACCAGTTTTTATCTCCAAAAAAACACAGAAATATTGCACAAATTGGACGTGTTTTTCAGCATTCATTGCATAAGTTGCACATTTTCTCCAACTTTGCACTTTTGATCCTTTTTCCACCTAAAACATAATAAAACACCTCAAACGCACCTTTTCCTTACATATATTGAATATAAGATACTTGTGCTAATATATAACAATAATTCTCATCAAAAAGATGTTAAATTGGACACTCAAACATGCTAATTTCCGCTCTCAACACTAAGGTGGAAGAAGAAAAGCCGGGTTTCGAGGATACGGTGAATAGGTACATGGCGAGGAATGATGAAAGAGTGGATCATCTTGAGGCCAAATTAGAAAAGAAGATTGATGCCAATCATGAGGATTTGTCCAAGCAAGTTAAGGACCTTACATTGTTGATGGGGGAATGGCAGGAAATGTGAATAAATTAACTCAAACTATTGAGAAGGGAAAGTTTCCATCTCAAAATATTAAGAATCCAAAGTCTTGTCACACCATTACATTGAGGTATGGAACGCAGTACGAAGGACCAATGAGGCTGGAATCAGAATTTGAAACTACAGAAGCCCGATTCGACCCCAATTCGACCAACACAGATGGTCGAACTACACAGGAGAGATCGAACGGAGAACTTGGGCGACATCCGAAAGTTGTTGATGAGCAGTTCGACCAAAAGCAGGTCCGTTCGACCAACACTACTGGTCGAACTCAGGTCGAACCACATTCTCCAGAATGCTCTATTTTGTCTGAAGCCCGATTCAACAATGATCACTATGATTCGACCAACCCTGTTGGTCTAACCGTTGTCGAACCGGCATGTAAGGTTGAGAACGAACTTTCAGGTGCTCAGCTCGACCATTATGCACCCAGTTCGACCCATAACCCTGGTCGAACCGTACTGTTCTGCACTGTTTTCTGCATTGAATGCTCCACATGATGTTGATGCTACTCCAGTGCCTTCCAAAGAGCAGAATATAGAGATTACAGTAGAAAAGAAGTGGGAAAGAGCCAAGAGATTGAGAGTCGAAAAGGATAAGACGGAGAAGGTTAAACGTGATGAATGGGGGATTCCCAAAACAAAGATACCTCCACCGTTCCCTTTCAAGCTAGTCAAGAAGGGATTGGAAGAGAAGTTCAAGAAGTTTTTAGAGATCATAAACAAAATAAGCATGAACATTCCTTTCTCTGAAGTGATATTGGAGATGCCGTATTATGCCCATTTTCTGAAAGATATACTTTTGAAGAAGAGAATCTTGAACGGAATTGAAACTGTAAATTTGTCTAAGAATTGCAGCTCGATCATCCAGAGGAAGCTGCCAGCTAAGTTGAATGATCCGGGAAACTTCACGATCTTATGTGAAATTGGAAAGGGGCCGGCACTTAGAGCCTTGTGTGATCTTGGGGAAAACATCAATTTGATGCCTTTGTCTATTTTTCAAAGGCTTGGTTTGGGCGAGTTAACTCCCACAACAGTTGCTCTACCACTAGCGGATAGGTCTATGACTTTTCTGAAGGTTGTTATTAAAGATGTTCTTGTAAAAGTAGAGAATCTAGTCTTTCCTGTGATTTTCTTGTGCTTGAGATGGAAGATGACAAGGATAATGTCCTTCTTATCTTAGGGAGACCTTTCCTTGCTACTGCGGGAGCTATGATAGATGTGCAGAAGGGTGAGTTGCGGCTGCGGATGGATAAAGAAGAGGTCTTATTTAACCTTGACAAAGCAATGAAGATGCCCATGGAGATGCAATGTCACAATATTGATGTAGTAGAGGAGATCGTGAAGGAAGACATGTCTTTGATCTTGTCGAAGGATCCTCTTGAGATATGCTTGGCGGAGTCTCTTACTTTTCCCACTACGGAGCTAGATGAACTCTCCAACGAGGTATGTATTGAATTTCTTGAAAACTTGCTTGCTTTGGATGATGACAGGTATGAATCAGAGAGGACAAAGGTTGAAGAGGTCAAGTGAACTAGGAAGTACCCACCATTGGATAGAGAGAGTGCACCTCAGGAAGAGAAGAAAGAGGAGTTGAAACCGCTACCGGAGCACTTGAAGTATGCATTCCTAGGTGACAATGAAAAATATCCGGTAATTGTATCTTCTTCCCTTTATGATGATCAACTTGAGGAATTGTTAGATGTGCTTAGAAAATATAAGTCTGTGATTGGGTGGTCTCTTGATGATTTACAAGGTATTAGTCCTTTGCATAGAATAAGATTGTTAGATGAGGCCAAGAGTAGCATTCAGAATCAGCGGAGGGTGAATTCTGCTATTCAAGAAGTGATTAGGAAGCAAATCCTAACGTGGCTTGATGTAGGAATTATATATCCCATTAGTGATAGTCCCCATATGAGTCCATTGCATGTAGTAGCTAAGAAGGGGGCATGACTATTGTGAAAGCGAGGATGGTGAGACATTAGGCACTAGGATTCCTACGGGATGGCGTATGTGTACGGATTACAGGAAACTGAATGAAAATACATGCAAAGGACATTTTCCCCTTCCTTTCATGGATCAAATGCTTGATCGTCTTGCAGGGTATGAGTTTTATTGTTTCTTGGATGGGTATTCGGGTTATAATCAAATCTTGATTGCTCCCGAGGATCAAGAAAAGACTACTTTCACTTGCCCTTATGGAACTTTTGCCTTTAGAAAGATGCCTTTTGGATTATGGAATGCTCCTGCTACATTTCAGCGTTGCATGATGGCCATATTTGATGGATTGATAGAAAAGATCATGGAGGTGTTTATGGATGATTTTTCTGTGTTTGGTTCCTCCTTTGATATTTGTTTATCTAACCTTGCTACTGTTTTGAAGAGATGCCAAAAAACTAATCTTGTTTTGAATTGGGAGAATTTCCACTTCATGGTGAGAGATGTGAGAGATTGTTCTTGGCCATCATGTTTCGGCCAAGGGATTGCAGGTGGATAGAACAAAGGTGGTGGCAATTGGGAAGCTTCCTCCACCTACTAATGAAAAGGGAGTGCGGTCCTTCCTTGGACACGCCGATTTTTACAGAAGATTCATAAAAGACTTCTCGAAATACTCCAAGTCCTTATCTTATTTAGTTGAAAAAGATGTTCCTTTTGTTTTTGATGAAGAATGTCCAACAGCTTTTCAGGTTTTGAAAGAGGCGCTTATTACTGCACCTATCTTGATCACATCGGATTGGACTCAGCCGTTTGTACTTATTGTTGGATTGTATACTAAAAGTCTAGATTTAGTATGAACAATGTTATAACAATTTATTTGAAATGAGAATCATATGATCAAATGATTGCGACTTATAATTTATTTATATGCACGATGCAATAGTCCACTTACATTATACTGTAGATAATATGTTGTGCGACAACACGCGTAAAATCATATTATCGGTTTCCTTATAAAGTATAAACAGATACTCACAACTGAGATAGACGGAGACTCTCTATCGGGATGGTTGTAGTGTGGTTTGGTATTAGCTTGTCTGGCTATAGAATCACATTAGTGCACTTGTGTGTATTGAGCAGGACCGCTTGAGATCGTTCGACTTATACTGACTTATAGAAGAACTTGATCTTTGTTATTATAGATGTTCGTGCTCTTAATCCCTATACAATACCTCGACACATAGGACAGTATGTATTTCTTTGATTCATCAATGGGTGAGATTTAGATGCAATTAAATCAACAAACTCGGTGAGTTGGAAAACAGTGTTGTCTCTATGGTGTGCTGTTGATTGTAAAAGGAATCCAAGTCCGTCATAGGTTGATGATGTCCCCTTGAGTAGCTCATAAGGATTATCATGTAAACCCTGCAGGTGGATTTATTCTGGCATGATAATGAGGTTGAGTGGTACTACTCTCGGATGAGATATTAATTAATTGAGTTGTCAGTAACTTAAATTAATTAATGGACATTGTATACTTAAACATGGGGAGACTAACGGGCTCATAATAAGAAGGAGTCCAAAACGTAATTTTGGGATTGGAAAGGCAGTGCAGTAATAATATTTTAGTGGAATATATTATTATTATTGGACTTAAGTGTAAGCTTTGGGCTAAGCTTGGATACTTAAGCCCAATGGAGGCCCAACCCAATTTCTCCTCCTGGTCCCTGCTGTAGCCCATGTATATAAGTCACCTCAGCTTATTTGGAACCCTAATCTAATTTATTATTCACGTGTGATGAGGGTTGAGAGCAGATTGAGGAGGTCTCGTAGATCGTCGCCCACACGACGTCGAGATCGGACTTGGGATATACGGCAGAAGATCAGAAGGTAGTTTGCTGCTGATGTCTACCGCCTTGCTAAATTTATATAAAATGATACAGTGCTCAAAATTTGATGATCAATATACTGACGGAAAGCCGTTAAAGAGAGGATTGTCTGAGCACAAAGATCATTCAATTCAGACATCAGAAGAGGAAGTTATGGCCATTCTGGTGGGACTGCACAGTCTGCCAGCGAGAATCCTTCATCTTCTACATACCCTGGTGAACGGTAATCGTTTCTATGATTTATTGCTTCCGCTATGATCGAAACACATGGTATCCTAACGGGTTACGTTAACCAAATGATTGAATGCCAACAATTTGTATCAGAACTTCGGTTTCCTGGTGAAGCGTGACACGTTAGGCTAGGGTTTATGTGGTTAGTTTTTTGAAATTCGGATCACATGTTTAGGGTTTTGGTTTTACTGCTAAACCATGAATATCACTATGTGATATATACCCTGTATCATACCTATTTTTTCGATGGTTGAGTGTGATAGGATTCGATGAAAACTGTTCGTCAATTTCACATGGAAAGAAGAAAAAGAGGGCAAAACTAGGATTCACGTTTTTGAGAGAAAAACCAGCGCAGTGATATTGTAGAGGCAATAACCGGAGTTTCAACCATCGGATCAAGCTGAATTTTGGTCAGCACGTTCGGATTTTGCGGTTGTACATTCTGAATAGTGCAGATCGTATTTGGAGATTTGTGTTGTCAGGAATACGCCGAAAACAGAAGCAGGTTTTTGGGCAATTCTGTTCTGCGCAGTCAAGGGAAAAGAGCCGGTTCTCACAAACTTACCGTTGGATCGACCTGTAATTTGGAAAGCATGTTAAGGACTCACAGGAGTAGATTCTGAACGGTGAAGATTGGATTCTCAGGTTTCTACAGTTACGAACCCTGAACGACAGTTGGTGTAGTTTGGTGTTGCGCGTTGGGCTGAACTTGGTTCTGCGCAAGTAGGCCCTTGGACGAGCGACAGCCCGAGCGAGGAGCGCTCGTCAAGGCACATGGTGTTGTGCACAGCATCAAGCGAATGGCATGGCTGGGGCGCATTTTGAACCGGGCAAGGAGCGATCAACTGCTGGGCGTGTGCTGCTCGTTGGCGTGCGGAGCAGCGTGCTGAGTATCGGGTAGCCTGATGGGCATTGGTGCTTGTTGGGATCTCGGGGCGTGATGTATAAATCTTGCTCATTGGAGAGGAGTTGCACACGTTGGCTTGCTGGACGCTGGGATGGCGTGCATGGTGGCGTGCCATGCGGCGCGCGGAACACTGTGTGAGGCTGCGCGGATGAAGGTTCGATCGATGCTGCACCAGGTTTGACCGGATTCACATCAGGTTCGATTGGTCTGCATCAGGTTCGATCGAAGATGCACCAGGTTCGAGCAGATTCACATCAGGTTCGATTGGTCTGCATCAGCTTCAATCGATGCTGCACTAGGTTCGAGCGGATTCACATCAGGTTCAATTGGTCTGCATCAGGTTCGATTGACTCTGCACCAGGTTCGAGCAGATTTGGATCAGGTTCGATTGTTCTGCATCAGGTTCCGCGTGAGTCTTCACAATGTGATCGGGCAGGATACCGGAGTGGTGGAGCAGGCTGCGGGGAGGTTGATCCCCGTCGCAACTGTCCGCATTCGTGATTGGTGGCGAACAATTGAATTCGCTGTTATATAATTATTATAATTTATTTATTAATTGATTATTGTTATATATGTATACATGCTTTCTGTGATTTACTGCCTTATGTGCCGTAATAGGAGCATGCTAGGTTGCGTATATTATTCTGAATATTATATGCATGTAAAAACCCTTGATTTTAAATAACTAAGTGGGAGAGGGGATTGGTAATTATTTCCCGCGGCCTCCATTATTGGTTTGTTTGCAATGTGAATAAACTTGCGCGTCGGCATTAGAGCCTTCCTCCCCATCGGATGAGTTTATTCATGGATATTGCTGGAACAGGCTTCTTTAAAATTATGTTTGTAATGTGATGCACATGAACTTGCGTGTTGGCATAGACCTTCCTCCACATCGGATGAGTTCATGTCCGGATCACTGTATAAACTTATAATTGATGACTGTAGGAAGTTATCCGAGCGCGTGTGTACTTCTCCATCTGTAAGGCATATAAGATCGCGCAATGGGCTTGGGGTCAAATAATGGTGTACACTTAGGTGTAAATAATAAGTATCCTCCCCATCGGAGTCACTGCTTTTATTTGCATGGCTAAAGAGGAACCGACTATTAATTATTTTGTCATAAAGTTAGGTTGACAAATGAAATTAATGGGTAAAACCTTCTCTTGTAAATGTTCGGGTTTGTAAACGTCCACACTATCGTGGCTTGCAAACTCACGGTACTTGAGATGTCGTTGAATTTATATTTTATATTGTTTTAATGGAATCAATATAGATGGATAAATTCGAAGATTTGATCGGTGTATTTATTTGTGATTTTCTATATTTCAAATAGTTTTATTTAACTTATGGTTGACTAAAAGAAATTATATTTATTGGTCCAAAATTAAATGATTAGAAAAGAATCTTGGATTCGAATTTTACTGCTTAAGAAATATATGTGTGTCCTCACAAAAGACTTATCATGATGCATATTAAATTCTCTAGTGAAGAGATAAGAGATTCAAAGAAATATGATGGTCTCATGTAACTCTTCGGATACTTGAGTAAGTTAAAAGGTGGTAGGTCATGATTAAATTTGCTGAATGAATTGGAAATACATGGAATAGAAGTTGAAGGGGAAACCTAAGTCAATTTTATTCTTCATAATTTCCTAGATGTTTTGAGTAAGTTTCTCCTGAATTACAAGAGGTTGTATATGGTGGGAAACTTCTGACAAAACATGTGATAAAGGAAATACAATTTCATAAAAGGAGTGAACGAGGATAGAATCTTACTTGCTAGTCGTTGAAACATGATTAATGATGACACCTACTGTTACGTTGCGTAGATACCGGAATCACTAAATGTTTATTACTAAGTGAGGATAAGATTATTTTATACATGGGTAATACTACGAGAGTAGTGGCTGTTGCAGAGGGAGTTGTTTATTTATCGTACGATATGAATAAACGTTTGATTTTGTGAAATTGTCTTTACGTACGTTTTCATAGAAAGAATTTGATTTGGTTTCTATGCATTAATAGATGGATAATCCATTTCATTTAAATGACATGATCATTATAATGAAGGATAGAGTTGTAATCTGTTATGGTACATTGGTGAACAATTTGTATACTCTTAAATCATGTATATTCCACAGATGCAACAAATAGTAATTAATAATGCATCTTCTGATCTTAGTAAGAGAAAGGAACCTTCGGAGATGAACTAATCATACATTTGGCGTCTAAGACTAGATCATTTTACTTGAGTAGGACTCAAAAGTTGATAGCAGATGGACCGTAAGGTTTTTCTGAAGTGAAAACTATCGGACTTGCGAGTCTTACTTGGAAGTAAAAATATTAATTACCTTTTCAAGGTAAAGGGGTGTAGACCCAAAGATATATATGTTGGAATTGGTTCATTCTAATTCAAGCGGACCTAATATTATCCAGGCGAGAGGTGGTAATGAATAATGGAAGATTATTCTAGATACCGATATATTTATTTGATGCACTGCATGTCTAAGTTCTTTGATTTATTCAAGAATTGCAAGGTTGGTACAGTAAAGAATCATGGAAAATATATCAAGTAATGACGATTTAATCATCATTACGAGTATCCCTTAGGATAATTAGGAGCTATTAATCAGAGGTTGAGATTAAATCTCAAGTGGTCTACACTGGGCATGCCCCAGCTGAATGGTGTGGTGGATAGAAGGTATAAGACTCTTATGATAATGATTAGATAGATGATGAATTATTTGGAATTACTTAATTCATTTTATGGATAATCCCTAGAAACAGTAATTCATTTGAATGTTTATCTGTTTGTGAGATATGCTATAAAAATGAAGGTGATTTATTTAGTCTAAAAAATCGAAGGGTGATTGTTAACACAAACACTAGATTTTTGAAAAAGGACTATGTAATAAATCACATACCCATTTATAAGTTGTCCTAAAGGATGTGAGAAGCAAACACAAAGTATTAGTACCAATTGTGCAAGAGGATATACCACAAGGTACACTGCAACGCATGTCACGTCTGATACACAATTGCATGTAATGCCTTGTCGTAGTGGGAGGGATGTTCGACAACCTGTTTGATACATGTTTTGAGAAAGTCGTGGGACTTGGTCCCTAGCAAACATGAAATGGACCCACAGATACGATGACGCGCTACAAGTTAAAAATGCAAAATCCTAGCAAAGTGCAATGAATATTAAAACAGAATCGATGGATTTTAAATTAGGTCTGGATGTTTGTTGAACCGCTAAATGGCGTAAAAGCCATTGGAAGCGGGCATGCAAGAATAAAAGAGGATCATAGAATAAGGTGAAAACCTTGGAAGCAAGCTTGTTGCGAAAATGTATACTCAGAAAGAAAGGGTTCGATTATGAGAAAACCTGTTTGCCGGTAGCTATGCCTAAGTTGATCCGGACTCTTTTATTTGTTGCTACTCATATGAAATATGAGGGATAGCAAATAGATGTCGAGACAGCTTTCCTGATTGAAAGTCTTAAGGGAAACATCTATGTGAAGCAACCAGAGTGATTCATTGCAAAAAGCTAAGAACATTGTGATAGTAAGCTTAAAAGTGTCCATTCATGGACTAAAGAAAGCTTCAAGATCATGAAACATCCATTTTGATGAGGTAATCCAGTGACATGGATCTAATCAATGATCGGATGGGTCTTGTGTATTGAAAAGAGTAATGGAAATGTGGTGGTATTTCTTGTACTATACGTAGATAGTATCTTGCTCATTGGAGACAATGAAAGAGTATTGTCAGGCGTATGGGTATGGTTGATAAAGCGGTATGATATGAAGGACTTAAGAGGAGCAAAAAATATCCTTTTGATCATGGTGATACGGATTACAAGAAAGGATGTTATGCTTATCTCAAACTTCATAAGATGATACGATCCTTACTTATTTTAGAATGTGACTTTATCTAAAGAAATGTGTCTTGTGACACAAAGTAGATAAAGAAGATGAAAGCGGTTTCTTATGCTTCGGCAAATGAGGAAGCTTAATCTAAGGAATGCTATCCACGAGATTGGATATCGGTTTTGCCAATGGAATGAACAATGGGTATCAACGTAACCCGGAACAAGAATGATGAACTGTGGTAAGACATATATGAAGTGTCTGAGAAGGACATATGTAGGCTTACAGGGTAGATTCACTGCTTCTTGTGGATTACGTAGATTTGGATTTTTTAGTCAGATTGGACGGCAGGAAATCCACCTCAAGGTTATGTGTTTAATTTTAAGAAGTTGAGTCATAGTGTGGAGGAGTGTTATATAGAAATATATTTTAGACTCCGGATTCCATCATGGAAAGATGATAAATTGCAGCCTATGAGGCAGCCAAAGTATCTGTATGACTCTAGAAACTTCATGATGGACTTTGATGTGATTCTAAGTTTGCCCAAGGTTATCACAATTTATATTGATGATATTGGTGCAGCTGCAAACTTGAAGGAATCACAGTCCATAAGGCAATTAAACACATGGAGCGCGACTACCACCTGTTACGAGAAACCGTATGATGAGGGGAAGGTAGTTGTTGCCTAGATTGCATCGGATGATAACCTAGTAAATCCATTTATCAGGACATTAAGGCGAGAGCTTTTAATGGTCGTGTATTGGAAGTGGGAATCAGATGTATGGCGGAAGACATGACAGCATAGTCTTTTAGTATAAGTGGGAGATTGTAGGATTATATACTAAAAGTTTAGCTTTTTGTATGAACAATGTTATAACAATTAATTTGAAATGAGAATCATATGATCAAATGATTGCATCTTATAATTTATTTATATGTTCGATGCAATAGTCCACTTACTTTATACTGTAAATAATATGTTGTGCGACAACATGCGAAAGATCATATTATCGATTTTCTTATAAAGTATAAATAGATGCTCACAACCGAGACAGACGGCGACTCTCTATCGGGATGGTTGTAGTGTGGTTTGGTATTAGCTTGTCTTGGCTATAGAATCACATTAGTGCACTTGTGTGTATTGAGCAGGACCGCTTGAGATCGTTCAACTTATACTGACTTATAGGAGAACTTGATCTCAGTTATTATGGAAGTTCATGCTCTTAATCCCTATACAATAATCTCGACACGTAGGGCAGTATGTATTTCTTTGATTCATCAATGGTTGAGATTTACATGTAATTAAATCAACAAACTCGATGAGTTGGGAAGTAGTGATATCTCTATGGTGTGCTGTTAATTGTAGAAGGAATCCGTGTCCATCATAGGTTGATGATATCCCCTTGAGGAGCTCATAAGCATTATCATGTAAACCCTGCAGGTGGAATTTATTCCGGCATGATAATGAGGTTGAGTGGTACTACTCTTGGATGAGATATTAATTAATTGAGTTGTCAGTAACTTAAATTAATTAATGGACACTGTATATCTTAAACATGGGGAGACTAACGGACTCATTATAAGAAGGAGCCCAAAACGTAATTTTGGGATTGGAAAGGCAGTGCAGTAATAATATTTTAGTGGAATATATTATTATTATTGGACTTAAGTGTAAGCTTTGGGCTAAGCTTGGATACTTAAGCCCAATGGAGGCCCAACCCAATTTCTCCTCCTGGTCCCTGTTGTAGCCCATGTATATAAGTCACCTCAGCTTATCTGGAATCCTAATCTAATTTATTATTCACGTGTGATGAGGGTTGAGAGCAGATTGAGGAGGTCTCGTAGATCGTCGCCCACACGACGTCGAGATCGGACTTGGGACATACGGCAGAAGATCAGAAGGTAGTTTGCTGCTGCTGTCCGCCGCCTTACGAAATTTATATAAAATCATACAGTGATCAGAATTTGATGATCAATATACTGACGGAAAGCCGTTGAAGAGAGGATCGTTTGAGCACAAAGATCATTCAATTCCGACATCAGAAGAGGAAGTCATGGCCATTCTGGTGGGACTGCACAGTCTGCCAGCGAGAATCCTTCATCTTCTACATACCCTGGTGAACGGTAATCGTTTCTATGATTTATTGCTTCCGCTATGATAGAAACACATGGTATCCTAACGGGTTATGTTAACCAAACGATCGAATGACAACACTTTAGAGGTGATCCGGGAGGATTCTGTTCTTTCTTCATCAGCATGGTTCCAACTTGGAGGCGAGTTGAGGTATTTGTATGCTAGTGAGTTCAACAGAATGTTTGGATGCCCAGAGGAGGTATCTACACAAGAGGACGAAGCATTAATTGCTGATGACTTTTGGAGGTCAATTACGGGGCTACGAGGAGCTTACGATCCTCAGCGATTGAGGGCTGCTTTTACAACCCGATTATCGCTTACATGGATAGGATTCTCAGAAACACCATCTTTGCCCTAGCTGAGGGCAGGTGTTTTCTGAGAGGTGAGTTATATGTCCTTTGTTGTATGATGAATGGGGTCCACTTCAATTTAGGAGCATATATTTTGCAGTAGCTGTATTTGTTCACCACCCACACTTTTCAAAAGGTGAACATTGGAGGGTTGATCACATCGTTGGTAGAGCATTATAATGTGGATTTATCGAGGCATAGGCCAGTTCAAGGTGATCTGGATTTGATTCTGTCAGCGTGCGTGAGGATGAATTTAGCTCTTCATGAACAAGGTGTATGGATGTTCATCCGAGGAAGTAACCCGATTTCTTTTCAGATGCCCTTCTATCTCGTTGATCTTACTACGATTCAGGTCAATGCAAATTTATTGATGAACACTCCTCCCCACATTGCAATCTCCATTACTTGTTGTGCCAATGGAGATTGGCGCACTTTGGCAGATATGCACCTTGAAGGTGTTTATCTTGACTTGGATATGATTTTAGTGGGAGAGCCGAAGGAGAATGAGGAGTACGAGCCATTTCCATAGCAGCAGTTTACACCTGAGCAGCCACCACCGTTTGAGCATCCGATGCCTGATGCACATATGGAGATGCTTCACGATATTCTGGAGATGGATATACCTTCGATGCAGCCACCACCGCAGCAGCAGCCGCATCAGTATGATTTCTGGCAGACTCAAGATCTCTTTTATATAGAGCAATTTCAAATGATGAATGAGCACTTTGCCACGTTGAATGCGAACCAGCAAGAGACTAATCGTCAGCTGGCATTGGCGAACACAAATTATGTTGCACTCAAGCATAGGTATAATGCAATGGATAGAAGGATAGGAGAGATGTAGGCAGGCTATCGATAGATTGATTTGAAGATAAATAATCTCCATAGGGATTTTGATCATTGGCGTATGGACATGAGAGATGATGATGATGCTCTGGAGGAGTAGAGTGCGCTAGGTTTTTCCCTTTGTCTGTTTCCTCTCATCTCCCTTCTCTTTTTCTCTTTACATGTTGAGGTTATTTGGTGGTTTGTTTGGGTTTTTTAAGAGTGATGTGTGAGTGGCATGTTTTGAATTGATATTGTTGAAGTTAATTTTGTGATGGATATTTTGGGTTTTTGATTGATGATCGATATTGACTCTTTGGTATGCATGTGCGTTCGAATTGTGATATATGTTGATTTGTTGAAAAGAAGCATGTGTTGTTATCACTTGAAGTTTATGTGGGATTAATGTTGATTGCATGCTTTGAAGAGTGCTTAGGAGTCTATTACCCATGTGAGTATTTGAGCCTAATAATCATGCTACATCTATGCATGATAGTTTATTCTTGTGTGTATCATTCATATATTCGTATTCTAGAACTTGGCTTGGAGACTTGTTTGAATTTCATGATTAATAGATATTAGGAGATGATCTTAGGCAATTATTGATAATTGAGCCACTTAGCCAAAATTTTACCTTGCCTTTATACTAAGGTTATCATTAGAAGCCCCGTTGAGCCTTGAAAAGCTTTTTCTTTGGTAAGCTGTAATATGAGCCCTTATCACCTTAACTGTAGCCCTTAAATACCTTATTTATAGAGAGTTGAGGTAAATAATTGTCAAATGAAAACTAAAGAAAGAAAGGAAGGAAAATTGAGCTAGTGAAGAGTAAATAAAGAAGTATAGATAAATCTTGTCTAGGGGTAGAGCCTAAAATCTTGTCTAGTGATTGAGTACTAGGGCCGCTTGAGGCATCGGGCACTCTGGTAACTGCAGATCGAGTATCTCTGGGTGTAGAATATGTTAGTTTACCACGAAGTTGACTAGAACCCTGATTGCTCGCTCCCATAAGCTGAGGACAAGAACTTCGCATATGCCCCGGCTGTCGACACTGAAAACATACTTGAGGAGCCTTACAGGGGCCGTCGTGATATTTTAAGCAATTCTGGCACTTGCGATTTTCACCAACCGATCCCGAGACATTGCTCCCGCCTCTACTAAACTGCTCCCGAGGTTGAGGAAAACTAATAGGTACCGAACTTGGTGCGCCACGCGAAGATCCCACACCCCTATACACCTTTGATGCATTTCCTGGAAATGTGCTCCCTTGCCTTTTCTTTTGAGATCGTTCTGCAAGCTTATGTCTCACCTGAACTAAACCTTCTACCCTCAGGGCTTCTTCTACGAGATCGTCAAGACTCTCGTACTTGTCTCCGGACTTGATGCAATCTCGAATATTTAAATTAAGACCATCTTCAAATCTCTTGCATAAGTCTCTCGTCGTATATGACTCAGGAGCGAATTCTCGCAATTCCAGAAATTTGCTTTCGTACTCCACGACCGACATAATGCCTTGAAAGAGGTTGAAGAACTCCTTTCTCTTCTGATCCTTGATGTACTGAGAGAAGTATCGATCTTTGAATCGTTCCACAAAGATAGCCCACATAATAGTAACCGAAGATGTCTCTTTAAGATTCTGCCACCATCGTCGTGCATCTGGGCCTAACAGCTTGGTTGCAATGACCACACGATAACATTCTTCAATCATCAAAGTGTCAAAGGTCTCTGTAATCTCCTTTAACCATGCCCCCGCTTTAGAAACATCTCTTGCACCGTCAAATTTCGAAGTCCCCATGTTTTCAACTGCTTTCACCAAATCAGGTATAAAAAGTGCACCTCGAGAAGTAGAACCTCCTAAAGCCATTTCTGGAGTAAAAACTGGTACATTAGATGTAGGTCGAATCGATTCATTAGCACGAAGAACCTCTTCAGTGACAGTCGTAGTTGTATGAGCCGTTGTAGGTGGTGGAACACCATGTATTCGAATGTGATCATAATACAATTGGTACTGCTCGGGTGTCATCATGTGCTCAACCCGAAACTGGGCCCGTGGTTGCTCTACTTGGGAAACTGGCACCCTATGATCAGAATTGATAGGGTCCATAACCATCGGAGGAACGACATGATCAGAAGAAACATGTCCTCGAGGTCCACGAGGAACAGAAGAGAGTAGAGGACTCGGAGGATCACGAGGAGCGTGTCCTCGACCTCGACCTCGAGGACGAACTGGAGGTGCCATAATGACTGAAAGGAAGAAAGGAAAGAAAATGCAAGGTCAACATCAAGGCAATATGATACCTTAGGATGTCATAGAAACAAAGTTGGACCCATTGGCTCGACTCAAAAAGAATGAGAATCATAAAACCAGGCTCTGATACCAAGAAAGTTGTCACGCCCCGACCCCAGACAGAGCGCGACAACCGCCACGTTAACCATAAATTTCACAGAATGGGTGCACTCCACTCCACAAAGTTTATAGAAAACGTAAGGCTTGCTATCAAGTACCTGTAGAACTGAACAACTGATAACAACGGGTACAACCCGAGGACATCATCTCATAAAGTATCAACAAGGATTTACAAAGGTACAAAATACAATGGTGTAACTTAGTTTAAAGAAAATATACATGAACGATATAACATCGCGAAGGTACAAAAAGAACATCAAGGGGGTCACCAAATATAAACTATACAATCTCGCCAATGAATCCGTCAATTTACATAAAAGAGAAAGTACTCAAAACACGGATTGGATGACGAGCAAACGATAGGCAAACCTCCAACCAAAACGATATCAACAGCCTGAAAAGGAAAGAATGATGGGGGTGAGCAAAACCACTAGCTCAGTGAGGTGATAAGCCGGTCACCCCGACCCTTATACGAAGCATGTATTCCCACTCGCGGTTCATAACATAAAATCCAACATTTCGTCCCACAATAACTATTCTCACTCAGTGTACATATTAATGAAAATAAAAACCTTAGTGCACATTTATGAATAACACAATTAGTTCAAACAACATGTTATCACATAAAAGACGCGTGGGTAGTCAATATCCTCCTCGAACTGAGCTTTCTGTCGAGAGACAGTCCAAGCCCGTCACCGTTACTCTAGATAAAATGCACATTAATATTCTTTCTCAACCCGCCATGTGCTAAAGTTCATAATTCAATATCGACGTGAATACTTGAAATGATCAAACATATAAACATATATGACATGCATGTCCCACACCGGTGACGTTGACTGAGCCTATAATAGACTGATCCATCTAACGATCACCCTCCAAAGTATCAGCATTTGGCAAATGGACAGGTGCCCCATTAGATATAACTCACCCGGGTTTGCCAAGCAACGGGCAACTTGGTTGTCACTCTAACTCACCCGAACCGCGACAAATTCGGGCTACTTAATCAATGTCGCTCCAACTCACCCGAACCGTGACCAATTCGGGCTACTAACCTTGGTACCAGACATACATATGAATATGCATCATAAGATGAATAACGACTCAAGTTAGAGTCTTAATAGCACACAAGAATAACCAGAAATCAATTCTCAAATAATTCACAATAAATTTTATCAGATACCGAGCCGGCAAGGCTCTTCAACATAAGTTAAAATCAATAATACTCATAAAATGGCTAACAGGACTCTAACCAGAGCAATCGAACCAATCAGGCTCTTTATCACATAAGACAATACCAAATAATTTTCTTATCAATTAACTAAAACTAAAATAAATGCACATTTATCGAGGTTCCACACTTCCCACAAGAGAAGGCGTTCTCGAATTATCAACTCACAAGGAAGTGATTAACTCTCTCCGGAATCTGAAGTCGGTCCCTTGCCCTTCGTCGATGATTCTTTACCTAGAAAGGAGATGAGTAATTAAAGACAAATTAAATATAACTAACTATTAGCGGTAACATCCCTTTCATTGCTAAAAACAAATCCTAATCGAGTTCGAACGAGTCGATATTAAATAAAAATGGTATGTAACTCCTTAACATCAGTTCCCAATCCCACATAACCCGTTTCAATACATTAACTAAACGAAACGATAGAAAATAAGTTTGAATTCGACATAAAATTCTGAAATTTTTCAGCTAGCGGCAGTTTACGAGAAAAATCATAACTAATTGTAGAATAATCGGATTGAGGCGTTTCTAGTGACTACGGAAAGCTAACGAGTTCAGCTACGTACAGAAATTAAGTTTGCAAAGTTTCGAGGGAAATAGCTATCTCAAAGTCAGTTCGAACAGTCTGCGAATTACCCACATACCAAAAATAAAAACACCACAAAATTACAAAACCATGGAAGAAGGAAGCTTAATTCACACACTACTTACCTCAAAACAACTTAAAAACCACCTAGGATGAGGGTTGTAAGGGAGAATTTGATCAACAAGGGTTTCTCCTCTTCCTCTCTTCTTTCCCCTCTTTTGCTTTTCTTCTCCCGTTCTTCTCTCTCTTTTTTTTTTTTTAACTTTAGCCTTAATAATTATATATCAGGCCATTTAAGTGGGCTGAAACTCTGGGCCACAAAATAAATAAATAAATTTGGGTTTTCTAAAAAAAATCTAGTTGGGCTTAATTGGGCTGGCCTTTTGGGCCATAAAAATAAATAATTAGGTTTTGGGCTTTCTAACAAAATCTAGTTGGGCTAAGATAGGGCTGGCCTTTTGGGCCATAAAATAAATAAATAGGTTTTGGGCTTTCTAAAACAAAAATCTAGTTGAACTAAGATATTATAAAGTATCCCCTCCTCAAAAAAATTTCGTCCTCGAAACATAAACGTACCTAGAGATGAAAAGAGATTTGGATGTTGTTGACGCATGACTGACTCTGGTTCCCATGTTTCTTCTTCAATTTGATCACTTCTCCATAGAACTCTCACCATAGGAATGGATTTGTTACGAAGCATTTTCTCTCGGCGATCTACAATTTGAACATGTTGTACTTCGTACGATAGATTTTCCTTTAATACAACTGGGGGATATTTGAGCACGTGCGAAGGATCTGGTTCATATTTTCTAAGCATAGAGACATGGAAGACATCGTGAATCTTCGATAATTCCGATGGTAGCTCAAGTCGATACGCGACACGACCAATCCTTTGCACGATCGTAAACGGGCCAATATACCTTGGACTCAACTTTTCTCGACGACAGAATCGCAACACGCCCTTCCATGGAGAAACTTTCAGAAAAACTTTGTCTCCTTCATTAAACTCCAAATCGCGCCTCCTATTATCTGCGTAGCTTTTCTGTCGATCTTGCGCTGCCTTAAGTCTGTCTCGAATAAGTTGTATTTTTGCCTTCGCATCTTCGATAAGCTCTACTTGTTCGATTTGTCTCTCGCCAACCTCATCCCAAAAGATCGGTGTTCGACACTTTCGGCCATACAGAGCTTCGTACGGGGGCATTCCAATGCTTGAATGATAACTGTTGTTATAAGCGAACTCCACCAAAGTCACGTACTTATCCCAGCTACCTCCCAAATTCAACACCACTGCACGTAGCATGTCTTCTAGTGTCTGTATAGTTCTCTCTGACTGTCCATCAGTCTGTGGATGAAACGAGGTACTGAATAGTAATTTTTACCTAGCGCTTTCTGCAGACTAGGCCAAAAACGGGAAGTGAATCTTGGATCACGATCAGATATGATTGACACTGGTACTCCGTGCAATCTCACGATCTCATCGACATATAACTTGGCAAGTTTCTCTAAAGATTCGTTGGTATGCACCGGAAGGAAATGTGCCGATTTCGTCAGACGATCGACAATGACCCAAATTGAGTCATGACCCTTTTGGGTTCGAGGTAAACCAGAAACAAAATCCATTGTGACGTTTTCCCATTTCCACTCAGGAATAGGTAGTGGTTGAAGCATGCCGGCTGGTTTTTGGTGCTCCGCTTTAATCTGTTGGCATGATAAGCACTTTGATACAAATTCAGTAGTGTCCCGTTTCATACCTGGCCACCAATAATGCTCCCGAAGTGTTCTATACATTTTGGTACTACCAGGATGCATAGCATAGGCTGAAGAATGGGCTTCCTCAAGAATAGCTCTACGAACATCAAGTTCTGATGGAGCACAAACACGATTTTTAAAAGTAAGAAGTCCATCATCCCGAATTTAAAATTCTGTTTCTTTTCCTTGATTTAGCTTTGCCATCTTCTGTTGTAAATGAACATCGTGTGATTGTCTTTCTCGAATTTTCTCGAACAAGGTAGGTCTAACCTCGAATTTGGCGATTAAGGCAGAATCATTAGACTTTTCACAATCGAGCGAAATGTGTAAAGATTTAAATTGCTCCAACATAGGAAGATAAAAAGATTGAATCGAAGCAAGTGAGGTAGAAGACTTTCTACTCAGTGCATCTGCAACAACGTTCGCCTTGCCAGGATGATAATCGATGACTAAGTCATAGTCACTAATCAACTCCATCCATCGCCTTTGCCTGAGGTTGAGCTCCTTTTGCGTGGTGATATACTTTAAGCTCTTGTGATCAGTGAAAACCCGACAAGTTGCACCATACATATAGTGCCTCCAGATCTTCAATGCAAAGACAATTGCAGCCAACTCTAAATCATGTGTAGGATAATTTTCTTCGTTCTTCATCAATTGCCTTGAAGCGTAGGCAATAACCTTTCCTTCTTGCATGAGAACGCATCCTAATCCTTGTCTCGAGGCGTCGCTATAAATGGTAAATTCTCCAATCGCTGGGTCTGGTAAAGCAAGAATAGGAACTGAAACGAGTCGTCTTTTCAATTCTTGAAATGCTTCCTCGCATTCTTCACTCCATTCAAGTTTTACCCCTTTTCGAGTCAATTTAGTCAAAGATGAAGCCAATAACGAAAAGTCTTTGATAAACCGTCGATAATATCCAGCTAATCCCAGAAAACAACGAATCTCTGTCACGTTCTTTGGACGCTCCCAATCTAGTATAGCTTGAATCTTCACTGGATCGACGTAGATTCCTTCTTTAGAAATTTGATGACCCAAAAAGCTTACCTCACGAAGCCAAAATTCACACTTCGAGAATTTAGCATAAAGCTGATTTTCTCTGAGAATGTTCAGAGCAATTCTTAGATGATGAGAATGCTCGTCGTCCGATTTAGAATAAATAAGAATGTCATCAATGAAGATGATGACAAACTTATCTAAGTACGGCCGAAAGACCCGATTCATAAGATCCATAAAAGCTGCAGGAGCATTTGTGAGTCCAAAAGGCATAACACAGAATTCAAAATGACCGTATCTGGTTCGAAAAGTAGACTTAGGGATATCAGATTCCCTAATCTTGAGTTGGTGATAACCGGATCGCAAATCAATTTTTGAGAACACAGTTGCTCCTTGCAATTGATCAAACAGATCATCGATTCTTGGAAGAGGATATTTGTTCTTAATTGTCACCTTGTTCAATTGACGGTAGTCGACACATAGGCGAAGTGATCCATCTTTCTTCTTGACAAAAAGAACTGGAGCACCCCACGGAGATGTGCTAGGCCGTATGAACCCCTTCTCCAATAATTCCCCAAGTTGTGTCTGGAGTTCCTTGAGCTCAGCAGGCGACATTCGATATGGAGTAATCGATATAGCTGTGATTCCAGGAAGTACGCCAATGGAAAAATCAATCTCTCGATTCGGAGGTTGTCCTGGTAAGTCTTCGGGAAAGACATCAGGAAATTCATTCACGATCGGGATGTCATCTAGTTCAGTTTCAGAAAGAGAAGTATCGATGACAAATGCCAAGAATGTCTCACAACCCTTACGCATTAATTTATGCGCAGTCAACATTGAAATAAAAGAGAGGGATCTCGTTTGAAGTTTACCTTCAAAAACAAGTTCTGAGAATCCTGGTCTACGAAAAATAACAAGCTTCTCGTGGCATTCGAGAATTGCATGATGAGAAGAAAGCCAATCCATGCCAAGAATAACATCAAGATCAATCAAAGGCAATGGTATCAATTCAGCCTCTAAAATGACATCTTTGATCTTCAATGGACAACCAAGGAATACCGAATCACAAATTAGACGCTCTCCAAGAGGGGTATGAACGATGATTCCAGGTGACAAATGAGAGATAGGATAATCTAAGATCCCAGTAAGATCATCCCGGATATAAGACCTATCAGAACCTAGGTCAAATAAAGCGTAGACCTGACCACAAACACATGGCCTAAAGAAGCAATTTTAGGTGAGATTGTGATTTAAAAATTCAAAAAGATAGAATTTCTTACGAATGTTTTATTCGTAATCAAGATAGAATTTCTTACGAATGTTTTATTCGTAATCAAGTGGCATAACAAGGCGGGGTTAGATCTAGCATGTGAAAATACTCAGATTATAAATTACCTGTCACAACCTTCGGATCTGAGCGAGCCTCTTCCTGGGAAATAT
Organism: Pogostemon cablin; assembly: GCA_023678885.1. Taxonomy (NCBI): domain Eukaryota; kingdom Viridiplantae; phylum Streptophyta; class Magnoliopsida; order Lamiales; family Lamiaceae; genus Pogostemon; species Pogostemon cablin. The sequence continues at coordinate 6,472,916 of CM043008.1, read as the reverse complement.
GAAATACTCTAGTTTGCTTCCTTCCTTGCATAGGTGATTGAGTACTAGGGCCGCTTGAGGCATCGGGCACTCTGGTAACTGCAGATCGAGTATCTCTGGGTGTAGAATATGTTAGTTTACCACGAAGTTGACTAGAACCCTGATTGCTCGCTCCCATAAGCTGAGGACAAGAACTTCGCATATGCCCCGGCTGTCGACACTGAAAACATACTTGAGGAGCCTTACAGGGGCCGTCGTGATATTTTAAGCAATTCTGGCACTTGCGATTTTCACCAACCGATCCCAAGACATTGCTCCCGCCTCTACTAAACTGCTCCCGAGGTTGAGGAAAACTAATAGGTACCGAACTTGGTGCGCCACGCGAAGATCCCACACCCCTATACACCTTTGATGCATTTCCTGGAAATGCGCTCCCTTGCCTTTTCTTTTGAGATCGTTCTGCAAGCTTATGTCTCACCTGAACTAAACCTTCTACCCTCAGGGCTTCTTCTACGAGATCGTCAAGACTCTCGTACTTGTCTCCGGACTTGATGCGATCTCGAATATTTAAATTAAGACCATCTTCAAATCTCTTGCATAAGTCTCTCGTCGTATATGACTCAGGAGCGAATTCTCGCAATTCCAGAAATTTGCTTTCGTACTCCACGACCGACATAATGCCTTGAAAGAGGTTGAAGAACTCCTTTCTCTTCTGATCCTTGATGTACTGAGAGAAGTATCGATCTTTGAATCGTTCCACAAAGATAGCCCACGTAATAGTAACCGAAGATGTCTCTTTAAGATTCTGCCACCATCGTCGTGCATCTGGGCCTAACAGCTTGGTTGCAATGACCACACGATAACATTCTTCAATCATCAAAGTGTCAAAGGTCTCTGTAATCTCCTTTAACCATGCCCCCGCTTTAGAAACATCTCTTGCACCGTCAAATTTCGAAGTCCCCATGTTTTCAACTGCTTTCACCAAATCAGGTATAAAAAGTGCACCTCGAGAAGTAGAACCTCCTAAAGCCATTTCTGGAGTAAAAACTGGTACATTAGATGTAGGTCGAATCGATTCATTAGCACGAAGAACCTCTTCAGTGACAGTCGTAGTTGTATGAGCCGTTGTAGGTGGTGGAACACCATGTATTCGAATGTGATCATAATACAATTGGTACTGCTCGGGTGTCATCATGTGCTCAACCCGCAACTGGGCCCGTGGTTGCTCTACTTGGGAAACTGGCACCCTATGATCAGAATTGATAGGGTCCATAACCGTCGGAGGAACGACATGATCAGAAGAAACATGTCCTCGAGGTCCACGAGGAACAGAAGAGAGTAGAGGACTCGGAGGATCACGAGGAGCGTGTCCTCGACCTCGACCTCGAGGACGAACTGGAGGTGCCATAATGACTGAAAGGAAGAAAGGAAAGAAAATGCAAGGTCAACATCAAGGCAATATGATACCTTAGGATGTCATAGAAACAAAGTTGGACCCATTGGCTCGACTCAAAAAGAATGAGAATCATAAAACCAGGCTCTGATACCAAGAAAGTTGTCACGCCCCGACCCCAGACAGAGCGCGACAACCGCCACGTTAACCATAAATTTCACAGAATGGGTGCACTCCACTCCACAAAGTTTATAGAAAACGTAAGGCTTGCTATCAAGTACCTGTAGAACTGAACAACTGATAACAACGGGTACAACCCGAGGACATCATCTCATAAAGTATCAACAAGGATTTACAAAGGTACAAAATACAATGGTGTAACTTAGTTTAAAGAAAATATACATGAACGATATAACATCGCGAAGGTACAAAAAGAACATGAAGGGGGTCACCAAATATAAACTATACAATCTCGCCAATGAATCCGTCAATTTACATAAAAGAGAAAGTACCCAAAACACGGATTGGATGACGAGCAAACGATAGGCAAACCTCCAACCAAAACGATATCAACAGCCTGAAAAGGAAAGAATGATGGGGGTGAGCAAAACCACTAGCTCAGTGAGGTGATAAGCCGGTCACCCCGACCCTTATACGAAGCATGTATTCCCACTCGCGGTTCATAACATAAAATTCAACATTTCGTCCCACAATAACTATTCTCACTCAGTGTACATATTAATGAAAATAAAAACCTTAGTGCACATTTATGAATAACACAATTAGTTCAAACAACATGTTATCACATAAAAGACGCGTGGGTAGTCAATATCCTCCTCGAACTGAGCTCTCCGTCGAGAGACAGTCCAAGCCCGTCACCGTTACTCTAGATAAAATGCACATTAATATTCTTTCTCAACCCGCCATGTGCTAAAGTTCATAATTCAATATCGACGTGAATACTTGAAATGATCAAACATATAAAATATATGACATGCATGTCCCACACCGGTGACGTTGACTGAGCCTATAATAGACTGATCCATCTAACGATCACCCTCCAAAGTATCAGCATTTGGCAAATGGACAGGTGCCCCGTTAGATATAACTCACCCGGGTTTGCCAAGCAACGGGCAACTTGGTTGTCACTCTAACTCACCCGAACCGCGACAAATTCGGGCTACTTAATCAATGTCGCTCCAACTCACCCGAACCGTGACCAATTCGGGCTACTAACCTTGGTACCAGACATACATATGAATATGCATCATAAGATGAATAACGACTCAAGTTAGAGTCTTAATAGCACACAAGAATAACCAGAAATCAATTCTCAAATAATTCACAATAAATTTTATCAGATACCGAGCCGGCAAGGCTCTTCAACATAAGTTAAAATCAATAATACTCATAAAATGGCTAACAGGACTCTAACCAGAGCAATCGAACCAATCAGGCTCTTTATCACATAAGACAATACCAAATAATTTTCTTATCAATTAACTAAAACTAAAATAAATGCACATTTATCGAGGTTCCACACTTCCCACAAGAGAAGGCGTTCTCGAATTATCAACTCACAAGGAAGTGATTAACTCTCTCCGGAATCTGAAGTCGGTCCCTTGCCCTTCGTCGATGATTCTTTACCTAGAAAGGAGATGAGTAATTAAAGACAAATTAAATATAACTAACTATTAGCGGTAACATCCCTTTCATTGCTAAAAACAAATCCTAATCGAGTTCGAACGAGTCGATATTAAATAAAAATGTTATGTAACTCCTTAACATCAGTTCCCAATCCCACATAACCCGTTTCAATACATTAACTAAACGAAACGATAGAAAATAAGTTTGAATTCGACATAAAATTCTGAAATTTTTCAGCTAGCGGCAGTTTACGAGAAAAATCATAACTAATTGTAGAATAATCGGATTGAGGCGTTTCAAGTGGCTACGGAAAGCTAACGAGTTCAGCTACGTACAGAAATTAAGTTTGCAAAGTTTCGAGGGAAATAGCTATCTCAAAGTCAGTTCGAACAGTCTGCGAATTACCCACATACCAAAAATAAAAACACCACAAAATTACAAAACCATGGAAGAAGGAAGCTTGATTCACACACTACTTACCTCAAAACAACTTAAAAACCACCTAGGATGAGGGTTGTAAGGGAGAATTTGATCAACAAGGGTTTCTCCTCTTCCTCTCTTCTTTCCCCTCTTTTGCTTTTCTTCTCCCGTTCTTCTCTCTTTTTTTTTTTTTTAACTTTAGCCTTAATAATTATATATCAGGCCATTTAAGTGGGCTGAAACTTTGGGCCACAAAATAAATAAATAAATTTGGGCTTTCTAAAAAAAATCTAGTTGGGCTTAATTGGGCTGGCCTTTTGGGCCATAAAAATAAATAATTAGGTTTTGGGCTTTCTAACAAAATCTAGTTGGGCTAAGATAGGGCTGGCCTTTTGGGCCATAAAATAAATAAATAGGTTTTGGGCTTTCTAAAAAAAAAATCTAGTTGAACTAAGATATTATAAAGTATCCCCTCCTCAAAAAAATTTCGTCCTCGAAACATAAACGTACCTAGAGATGAAAAGAGATTTGGATGTTGTTGACGCATGACTGACTCTGGTTCCCATGTTTCTTCTTCAATTTGATCACTTCTCCATAGAACTCTCACCATAGGAATGGATTTGTTACGAAGCATTTTCTCTCGGCGATCTACAATTTGAACATGTTGTACTTCGTACGATAGATTTTCCTTTAATACAACTGGGGGATATTTGAGCACGTGCGAAGGATCTGGTTCATATTTTCTAAGCATAGAGACATGGAAGACATCGTGAATCTTCGATAATTCCGATGGTAGCTCAAGTCGATACGCGACACGACCAATCCTTTGCACGATCGTAAACGGGCCAATATACCTTGGACTCAACTTTCCTCGACGACAGAATCGCAACACGCCCTTCCATGGAGAAACTTTCAGAAAAACTTTGTCTCCTTCATTAAACTCCAAATCGCGCCTCCTATTATCTGCGTAGCTTTTCTGTCGATCTTGCGCTGCCTTAAGTCTGTCTCGAATAAGTTGTATTTTTGCCTTCGCATCTTCGATAAGCTCTACTTGTTCGATTTGTCTCTCGCCAACCTCATCCCAAAAGATCGGTGTTCGACACTTTCGGCCATACAGAGCTTCGTACGGGGGCATTCCAATGCTTGAATGATAACTGTTGTTATAAGCGAACTCCACCAAAGTCACGTACTTATCCCAGCTACCTCCCAAATTCAACACCACTGCACGTAGCATGTCTTCTAGTGTCTGTATAGTTCTCTCTGACTGTCCATCAGTCTGTGGATGAAACGAGGTACTGAATAGTAATTTTTACCTAGCGCTTTCTGCAGACTAGGCCAAAAACGGGAAGTGAATCTTGGATCACGATCAGATATGATTGACACTGGTACTCCGTGCAATCTCACGATCTCATCGACATATAACTTGGCAAGTTTCTCTAAAGATTCGTTGGTATGCACCGGAAGGAAATGTGCCGATTTCGTCAGACGATCGACAATGACCCAAATTGAGTCATGACCCTTTTGGGTTCGAGGTAAACCAGAAACAAAATCCATTGTGACGTTTTCCCATTTCCACTCAGGAATAGGTAGTGGTTGAAGCATGCCGGCTGGTTTTTGGTGCTCCGCTTTAATCTGTTGGCATGATAAGCACTTTGATACAAATTCAGTAGTGTCCCGTTTCATACCTGGCCACCAATAATGCTCCCGAAGTGTTCTATACATTTTGGTACTACCAGGATGCATAGCATAGGCTGAAGAATGGGCTTCCTCAAGAATAGCTCTACGAACATCAAGTTCTGATGGAGCACAAACACGATTTTTAAAAGTAAGAAGTCCATCATCCCGAATTTAAAATTCTGTTTCTTTTCCTTGATTTAGCTTTGCCATCTTCTGTTGTAAATGAACATCGTGTGATTGTCTTTCTCGAATTTTCTCGAACAAGGTAGGTCTAACCTCGAATTTGGCGATTAAGGCAGAATCATTAGACTTTTCACAATCGAGCGAAATGTGTAAAGATTTAAATTGCTCCAACATAGGAAGATAAAAAGATTGAATCGAAGCAAGTGAGGTAGAAGACTTTCTACTCAGTGCATCTGCAACAACGTTCGCCTTGCCAGGATGATAATCGATGACTAAGTCATAGTCACTAATCAACTCCATCCATCGCCTTTGCCTGAGGTTGAGCTCCTTTTGCGTGGTGATATACTTTAAGCTTTTGTGATCAGTGAAAACCCGACAAGTTGCACCATACATATAGTGCCTCCAGATCTTCAATGCAAAGACAATTGCAGCCAACTCTAAATCATGTGTAGGATAATTTTCTTCGTTCTTCATCAATTGCCTTGAAGCGTAGGCAATAACCTTTCCTTCTTGCATGAGAACGCATCCTAATCCTTGTCTCGAGGCGTCGCTATAAATGGTAAATTCTCCAATCGCTGGGTCTGGTAAAGCAAGAATAGGAACTGAAACGAGTCGTCTTTTCAATTCTTGAAATGCTTCCTCGCATTCTTCACTCCATTCAAGTTTTACCCCTTTTCGAGTCAATTTAGTCAAAGATGAAGCCAATAACGAAAAGTCTTTGATAAACCGTCGATAATATCCAGCTAATCCCAGAAAACTACGAATCTCTGTCACGTTCTTTGGACGCTCCCAATCTAGTATAGCTTGAATCTTCACTGGATCGACGTAGATTCCTTCTTTAGAAATTTGATGACCCAAAAAGCTTACCTCACGAAGCCAAAATTCACACTTCGAGAATTTAGCATAAAGCTGATTTTCTCTGAGAATGTTCAGAGCAATTCTTAGATGATGAGAATGCTCGTCGTCCGATTTAGAATAAATAAGAATGTCATCAATGAAGATGATGACAAACTTATCTAAGTACGGCCGAAAGACCCGATTCATAAGATTCATAAAAGCTGCAGGAGCATTTGTGAGTCCAAAAGGCATAACACAGAATTCAAAATGACCGTATCTGGTTCGAAAAGTAGACTTAGGGATATCAGATTCCCTAATCTTGAGTTGGTGATAACCGGATCGCAAATCAATTTTTGAGAACACAGTTGCTCCTTGCAATTGATCAAACAGATCATCGATTCTTGGAAGAGGATATTTGTTCTTAATTGTCACCTTGTTCAATTGACGGTAGTCGACACATAGGCGAAGTGATCCATCTTTCTTCTTGACAAAAAGAACTGGAGCACCCCACGGAGATGTGCTAGGCCGTATGAACCCCTTCTCCAATAATTCCCCAAGTTGTGTCTGGAGTTCCTTGAGCTCAGCAGGCGACATTCGATATGGAGTAATCGATATAGCTGTGATTCCAGGAAGTACGCCAATGGAAAAATCAATCTCTCGATTCGGAGGTTGTCCTGGTAAGTCTTCGGGAAAGACATCAGGAAATTCATTCACGATCGGGATGTCATCTAGTTCAGTTTCAGAAAGAGAAGTATCGATGACAAATGCCAAGAATGTCTCACAACCCTTACGCATTAATTTATGCGCAGTCAACATTGAAATAAAAGAGAGGGATCTCGTTTGAAGTTTACCTTCAAAAACAAGTTCTGAGAATCCTGGTCTACGAAAAATAACAAGCTTCTCGTGGCATTCGAGAATTGCATGATGAGAAGAAAGCCAATCCATGCCAAGAATAACATCAAGATCAATCAAAGGCAATGGTATCAATTCAGCCTCTAAAATGACATCTTTGATCTTCAATGGACAACCAAGGAATACCGAATCACAAATTAGACGCTCTCCAAGAGGGGTATGAACGATGATTCCAGGTGACAAATGAGAGATAGGATAATCTAAGATCCCAGTAAGATCATCCCGGATATAAGACCTATCAGAACCTGGGTCAAATAAAGCGTAGACCTGATGGTCTCCCACAAACACATGGCCTAAAGAAGCAATTTTAGGTGAGATTGTGATTTAAAAATTCAAAAAGATAGAATTTCTTACGAATGTTTTATTCGTAATCAAGATAGAATTTCTTACGAATGTTTTATTCGTAATCAAGTGGCATAACAAGGCGGGGTTAGATCTAGCATGTGAAAATACTCAGATTATAAATTACCTGTCACAACCTTCGGATCTGAGCGAGCCTCTTCCTGGGAAATATGAAATACTCTAGTTTGCTTCCTTCCTTGCATAGGTGATTGAGTACTAGGGCCGCTTGAGGCATCGGGCACTCTGGTAACTGCAGATCGAGTATCTCTGGGTGTAGAATATGTTAGTTTACCACGAAGTTGACTAGAACCCTGATTGCTCGCTCCCATAAGCTGAGGACAAGAACTTCGCATATGCCCCGGCTGTCGACACTGAAAACATACTTGAGGAGCCTTACAGGGGCCGTCGTGATATTTTAAGCAATTCTGGCACTTGCGATTTTCACCAACCGATCCCGAGACATTGCTCCCGCCTCTACTAAACTGCTCCCGAGGTTGAGGAAAACTAATAGGTACCGAACTTGGTGCGCCACGCGAAGATCCCACACCCCTATACACCTTTGATGCATTTCCTGGAAATGCGCTCCCTTGCCTTTTCTTTTGAGATCGTTCTGCAAGCTTATGTCTCACCTGAACTAAACCTTCTACCCTCAGGGCTTCTTCTACGAGATCGTCAAGACTCTCGTACTTGTCTCCGGACTTGATGCGATCTCGAATATTTAAATTAAGACCATCTTCAAATCTCTTGCATAAGTCTCTCGTCGTATATGACTCAGGAGCGAATTCTCGCAATTCCAGAAATTTGCTTTCGTACTCCACGACCGACATAATGCCTTGAAAGAGGTTGAAGAACTCCTTTCTCTTCTGATCCTTGATGTACTGAGAGAAGTATCGATCTTTGAATCGTTCCACAAAGATAGCCCACGTAATAGTAACCGAAGATGTCTCTTTAAGATTCTGCCACCATCGTCGTGCATCTGGGCCTAACAGCTTGGTTGCAATGACCACACGATAACATTCTTCAATCATCAAAGTGTCAAAGGTCTCTGTAATCTCCTTTAACCATGCCCCCGCTTTAGAAACATCTCTTGCACCGTCAAATTTCGAAGTCCCCATGTTTTCAACTGCTTTCACCAAATCAGGTATAAAAAGTGCACCTCGAGAAGTAGAACCTCCTAAAGCCATTTCTGGAGTAAAAACTGGTACATTAGATGTAGGTCGAATCGATTCATTAGCACGAAGAACCTCTTCAGTGACAGTCGTAGTTGTATGAGCCGTTGTAGGTGGTGGAACACCATGTATTCGAATGTGATCATAATACAATTGGTACTGCTCGGGTGTCATCATGTGCTCAACCCGCAACTGGGCCCGTGGTTGCTCTACTTGGGAAACTGGCACCCTATGATCAGAATTGATAGGGTCCATAACCGTCGGAGGAACGACATGATCAGAAGAAACATGTCCTCGAGGTCCACGAGGAACAGAAGAGAGTAGAGGACTCGGAGGATCACGAGGAGCGTGTCCTCGACCTCGACCTCGAGGACGAACTGGAGGTGCCATAATGACTGAAAGGAAGAAAGGAAAGAAAATGCAAGGTCAACATCAAGGCAATATGATACCTTAGGATGTCATAGAAACAAAGTTGGACCCATTGGCTCGACTCAAAAAGAATGAGAATCATAAAACCAGGCTCTGATACCAAGATAGTTGTCACGCCCCGACCCCAGACAGAGCGCGACAACCGCCACGTTAACCATAAATTTCACAGAATGGGTGCACTCCACTCCACAAAGTTTATAGAAAACGTAAGGCTTGCTATCAAGTACCTGTAGAACTGAACAACTGATAACAACGGGTACAACCCGAGGACATCATCTCATAAAGTATCAACAAGGATTTACAAAGGTACAAAATACAATGGTGTAACTTAGTTTAAAGAAAATATACATGAACGATATAACATCGCGAAGGTACAAAAAGAACATGAAGGGGGTCACCAAATATAAACTATACAATCTCGCCAATGAATCCGTCAATTTACATAAAAGAGAAAGTACCCAAAACACGGATTGGATGACGAGCAAACGATAGGCAAACCTCCAACCAAAACGATATCAACAGCCTGAAAAGGAAAGAATGATGGGGGTGAGCAAAACCACTAGCTCAGTGAGGTGATAAGCCGGTCACCCCGACCCTTATACGAAGCATGTATTCCCACTCGCGGTTCATAACATAAAATTCAACATTTCGTCCCACAATAACTATTCTCACTCAGTGTACATATTAATGAAAATAAAAACCTTAGTGCACATTTATGAATAACACAATTAGTTCAAACAACATGTTATCACATAGAAGACGCGTGGGTAGTCAATATCCTCCTCGAACTGAGCTCTCCGTCGAGAGACAGTCCAAGCCCGTCACCGTTACTCTAGATAAAATGCACATTAATATTCTTTCTCAACCCGCCATGTGCTAAAGTTCATAATTCAATATCGACGTGAATACTTGAAATGATCAAACATATAAAATATATGACATGCATGTCCCACACCGGTGACGTTGACTGAGCCTATAATAGACTGATCCATCTAACGATCACCCTCCAAAGTATCAGCATTTGGCAAATGGACAGGTGCCCCGTTAGATATAACTCACCCGGGTTTGCCAAGCAACGGGCAACTTGGTTGTCACTCTAACTCACCCGAACCGCGACAAATTCGGGCTACTTAATCAATGTCGCTCCAACTCACCCGAACCGTGACCAATTCGGGCTACTAACCTTGGTACCAGACATACATATGAATATGCATCATAAGATGAATAACGACTCAAGTTAGAGTCTTAATAGCACACAAGAATAACCAGAAATCAATTCTCAAATAATTCACAATAAATTTTATCAGATACCGAGCCGGCAAGGCTCTTCAACATAAGTTAAAATCAATAATACTCATAAAATGGCTAACAGGACTCTAACCAGAGCAATCGAACCAATCAGGCTCTTTATCACATAAGACAATACCAAATAATTTTCTTATCAATTAACTAAAACTAAAATAAATGCACATTTATCGAGGTTCCACACTTCCCACAAGAGAAGGCGTTCTCGAATTATCAACTCACAAGGAAGTGATTAACTCTCTCCGGAATCTGAAGTCGGTCCCTTGCCCTTCGTCGATGATTCTTTACCTAGAAAGGAGATGAGTAATTAAAGACAAATTAAATATAACTAACTATTAGCGGTAACATCCCTTTCATTGCTAAAAACAAATCCTAATCGAGTTCGAACGAGTCGATATTAAATAAAAATGTTATGTAACTCCTTAACATCAGTTCCCAATCCCACATAACCCGTTTCAATACATTAACTAAACGAAACGATAGAAAATAAGTTTGAATTCGACATAAAATTCTGAAATTTTTCAGCTAGCGGCAGTTTACGAGAAAAATCATAACTAATTGTAGAATAATCGGATTGAGGCGTTTCAAGTGGCTACGGAAAGCTAACGAGTTCAGCTACGTACAGAAATTAAGTTTGCAAAGTTTCGAGGGAAATAGCTATCTCAAAGTCAGTTCGAACAGTCTGCGAATTACCCACATACCAAAAATAAAAACACCACAAAATTACAAAACCATGGAAGAAGGAAGCTTGATTCACACACTACTTACCTCAAAACAACTTAAAAACCACCTAGGATGAGGGTTGTAAGGGAGAATTTGATCAACAAGGGTTTCTCCTCTTCCTCTCTTCTTTCCCCTCTTTTGCTTTTCTTCTCCCGTTCTTCTCTCTCTTTTTTTTTTTAACTTTAGCCTTAATAATTATATATCAGGCCATTTAAGTGGGCTGAAACTTTGGGCCACAAAATAAATAAATAAATTTGGGCTTTCTAAAAAAAATCTAGTTGGGCTTAATTGGGCTGGCCTTTTGGGCCATAAAAATAAATAATTAGGTTTTGGGCTTTCTAACAAAATCTAGTTGGGCTAAGATAGGGCTGGCCTTTTGGGCCATAAAATAAATAAATAGGTTTTGGGCTTTCTAAAAAAAAAATCTAGTTGAACTAAGATATTATAAAGTATCCCCTCCTCAAAAAAATTTCGTCCTCGAAACATAAACGTACCTAGAGATGAAAAGAGATTTGGATGTTGTTGACGCATGACTGACTCTGGTTCCCATGTTTCTTCTTCAATTTGATCACTTCTCCATAGAACTCTCACCATAGGAATGGATTTGTTACGAAGCATTTTCTCTCGGCGATCTACAATTTGAACATGTTGTACTTCGTACGATAGATTTTCCTTTAATACAACTGGGGGATATTTGAGCACGTGCGAAGGATCTGGTTCATATTTTCTAAGCATAGAGACATGGAAGACATCGTGAATCTTCGATAATTCCGATGGTAGCTCAAGTCGATACGCGACACGACCAATCCTTTGCACGATCGTAAACGGGCCAATATACCTTGGACTCAACTTTCCTCGACGACAGAATCGCAACACGCCCTTCCATGGAGAAACTTTCAGAAAAACTTTGTCTCCTTCATTAAACTCCAAATCGCGCCTCCTATTATCTGCGTAGCTTTTCTGTCGATCTTGCGCTGCCTTAAGTCTGTCTCGAATAAGTTGTATTTTTGCCTTCGCATCTTCGATAAGCTCTACTTGTTCGATTTGTCTCTCGCCAACCTCATCCCAAAATATCGGTGTTCGACACTTTCGGCCATACAGAGCTTCGTACGGGGGCATTCCAATGCTTGAATGATAACTGTTGTTATAAGCGAACTCCACCAAAGTCACGTACTTATCCCAGCTACCTCCCAAATTCAACACCACTGCACGTAGCATGTCTTCTAGTGTCTGTATAGTTCTCTCTGACTGTCCATCAGTCTGTGGATGAAACGAGGTACTGAATAGTAATTTTGTACCTAGCGCTTTCTGCAGACTAGGCCAAAAACAGGAAGTGAATCTTGGATCACGATCAGATATGATTGACACTGGTACTCCGTGCAATCTCACGATCTCATCGACATATAACTTGGCAAGTTTCTCTAAAGATTCGTTGGTATGCACCGGAAGGAAATGTGCCGATTTCGTCAGACGATCGACAATGACCCAAATTGAGTCATGACCCTTTTGGGTTCGAGGTAAACCAGAAACAAAATCCATTGTGACGTTTTCCCATTTCCACTCAGGAATAGGTAGTGGTTGAAGCATGCCGGCTGGTTTTTGGTGCTCCGCTTTAATCTGTTGGCATGATAAGCACTTTGATACAAATTCAGTAGTGTCCCGTTTCATACCTGGCCACCAATAATGCTCCCGAAGTGTTCTATACATTTTGGTACTACCAGGATGCATAGCATAGGCTGAAGAATGGGCTTCCTCAAGAATAGCTCTACGAACATCAAGTTCTGATGGAACACAAACACGATTTTTAAAAGTAAGAAGTCCATCATCCCGAATTTGAAATTCTGTTTCTTTTCCTTGATTTAGCTTCGCCATCTTCTGTTGTAAATGAACATCGTGTGATTGTCTTTCTCGAATTTTCTCGAACAAGGTAGGGCTAACCTCGAATTTGGCGATTAAGGCAGAATCATTAGACTTTTCACAATCGAGCGAAATGTGTAAAGATTTAAATTGCTCCAACATAGGAAGATAAAAAGATTGAATCGAAGCAAGTGAGGTAGAAGACTTTCTACTCAGTGCATCTGCAACAACGTTCGCCTTGCCAGGATGATAATCGATGACTAAGTCATAGTCACTAATCAACTCCATCCATCGCCTTTGCCTGAGGTTGAGCTCCTTTTGCGTGGTGATATACTTTAAGCTCTTGTGATCAGTGAAAACCCGACAAGTTGCACCATACATATAGTGCCTCCAGATCTTCAATGCAAAGACAATTGCAGCCAACTCTAAATCATGTGTAGGATAATTTTCTTCGTTCTTCATCAATTGCCTTGAAGCGTAGGCAATAACCTTTCCTTCTTGCATGAGAATGCATCCTAATCCTTGTCTCGAGGCGTCGCTATAAATGGTAAATTCTCCAATCGCTGGGTCTGGTAAAGCAAGAATAGGAACTGAAACGAGTCGTCTTTTCAATTCTTGAAATGCTTCCTCGCATTCTTCACTCCATTCAAGTTTTACCCCTTTTCGAGTCAATTTAGTCAAAGATGAAGCCAATAACGAAAAGTCTTTGATAAACCGTCGATAATATCCAGCTAATCCCAGAAAACTACGAATCTCTGTCACGTTCTTTGGACGCTCCCAATCTAGTATAGCTTGAATCTTCACTGGATCGACGTAGATTCCTTCTTTAGAAATTTGATGACCCAATAAGCTTACCTCACGAAACCAAAATTCACACTTCGAGAATTTAGCATAAAGCTGATTTTCTCTGAGAATGTTCAGAGCAATTCTTAGATGATGAGAATGCTCGTCGTCCGATTTAGAATAAATAAGAATGTCATCAATGAAGATGATGACAAACTTATCTAAGTACGGCCGAAAGACCCGATTCATAAGATCCATAAAAGCTGCAGGAGCATTTGTGAGTCCAAAAGGCATAACACAGAATTCAAAATGACCGTATCTGGTTCGAAAAGCAGACTTAGGGATATCAGATTCCCTAATCTTGAGTTGGTGATAACCGGATAGCAAATCAATTTTTGAGAACACAGTTGCTCCTTGCAATTGATCAAACAGATCATCGATTCTTGGAAGAGGATATTTGTTCTTAATTGTCACCTTGTTCAATTGACGGTAGTCGACACATAGGCGAAGTGATCCATCTTTCTTCTTGACAAAAAGAACTGGAGCACCCCACGGAGATGTGCTAGGCCGTATGAACCCCTTCTCCAATAATTCCCCAAGTTGTGTCTGGAGTTCCTTGAGCTCAGCAGGCGACATTCGATATGGAGTAATCGATATAGCTGTGATTCCAGGAAGTACGCCAATGGAAAAATCAATCTCTCGATTCGGAGGTTGTCCTGGTAAGTCTTCGGGAAAGACATCAGGAAATTCATTCACGATCGGGATGTCATCTAGTTCAGTTTCAGAAAGAGAAGTATCGATGACAAATGCCAAGAATGCCTCACAACCCTTACGCATTAATTTATGCGCAGTCAACATTGAAATAATAGAGAGGGATCTTGTTTGAAGTTTACCTTCAAAAATAAGTTCTGAGAATCCTGGTCTAAGAAAAATAACAAGCTTCTCATGGCAATCGAGAATTGCATGATGAGAAGAAAGCCAATCCATGCCAAGAATAACATCGAGATCAATCAAAGGCAATGGTATCAATTCAGCCTCTAAAATGACATATTTGATCTTCAATGGACAACCAAGGAATACCGAATCACAAATTAGACGCTCTCCAAGAGGGGTATGAACGATGATTCCAGGTGACAAATGAGAGATAGGATAATCTAAGATCGCAGTAAGATCATTCCGGATATAAGACCTATCAGAACCTGGGTCAAATAAAGCGTAGACCTGATGGTCTCCCACAAACACATGGCCTAAAGAAGCAATATTAGGTGAGATTGTGATTTAAAAATTCGGAAAGATAGAATTTCTTACGAATGTTTTATTCGTAATCAAGATAGAATTTCTTACGAATGTTTTATTCGTAATCAAGTGGCATAACAAGGCGGGGTTAGATCTAGCATGTGAAAATACTCAGATTATAAATTATCTGTCACAACCTTCGGATCTGAGCGAGCCTCTTCCTGGGAAATATGAAATACTCTAGTTTGCTTCCTTCCTTGCATAGGTGATTGAGTACTAGGGCCGCTTGAGGCATCGGGCACTCTGGTAACTGCAGATCGAGTATCTCTGGGTGTAGAATATGTTAGTTTACCACGAAGTTGACTAGAACCCTGATTGCTCGCTCCCATAAGCTGAGGACAAGAACTTCGCATATGCCCCGGCTGTCGACACTGAAAACATACTTGAGGAGCCTTACAGGGGCCGTCGTGATATTTTAAGCAATTCTGGCACTTGCGATTTTCACCAACTGATCCCGAGACATTGCTCCCGCCTCTACTAAACTGCTCCCGAGGTTGAGGAAAACTAATAGGTACCGAACTTGGTGCGCCACGCGAAGATCCCACACCCCTATACACCTTTGATGCATTTCCTGGAAATGCGCTCCCTTGCCTTTTCTTTTGAGATCGTTCTGCAAGCTTATGTCTCGCCTGAACTAAACCTTCTACCCTCAGGGCTTCTTCTACGAGATCGTCAAGACTCTCGTACTTGTCTCCGGACTTGATGCGATCTCGAATATTTAAATTAAGACCATCTTCAAATCTCTTGCATAAGTCTCTCGTCGTATATGACTCAGGAGCGAATTCTCGCAATTCCAGAAATTTGCTTTCGTACTCCACGACCGACATAATGCCTTGAAAGAGGTTGAAGAACTTCTTTCTCTTCTGATCCTTGATGTACTGAGAGAAGTATCGATCTTTGAATCGTTCCACAAAGATAGCCCACGTAATAGTAACCGAAGATGTCTCTTTAAGATTCTGCCACCATCGTCGTGCATCTGGGCCTAACAGCTTGGTTGCAATGACCACACGATAACATTCTTCAATCATCAAAGTGTCAAAGGTCTCTGTAATCTCCTTTAACCATGCCCCCGCTTTAGAAACATCTCTTGCACCGTCAAATTTCGAAGTCCCCATGTTTTCAACTGCTTTCACCAAATCAGGTATAAAAAGTGCACCTCGAGAAGTAGAACCTCCTAAAGCCATTTCTGGAGTAAAAACTGGTACATTAGATGTAGGTCGAATCGATTCATTAGCACGAAGAACCTCTTCAGTGACAGTCGTAGTTGTATGAGCCGTTGTAGGTGGTGGAACACCATGTATTCGAATGTGATCATAATACAATTGGTACTTCTCGGGTGTCATCATGTGCTCAACCAGCAACTGGGCCCGTGGTTGCTCTACTTGGGAAACTGGCACCCTATGATCAGAATTGATAGGGTCCATAACCGTCGGAGGAACGACATGATCAGAAGAAACATGTCCTCGAGGTCCACGAGGAACAGAAGAGAGTAGAGGACTCGGAGGATCACGAGGAGCGTGTCCTCGATCTCGACCTCGACGACGAACTGGAGGTGCCATAATGACTGAAAGGAAGAAAGGAAAGAAAATGCAAGGTCAACATCAAGGCAATATGATACCTTAGGATGTCATGAAACAAAGTTGGACCCATTGGCTCGACTCAAAAAGAATGAGAATCATAAAACCAGGCTCTGATACCAAGAAAGTTGTCACGCCCCGACCCCAGACAGAGCGCGACAACCGCCACATTAGCCATAAATTTCACAGAATGGGTGCACTCCACCCCTAAAAGTTTATAGAAAACGTAAGGCTTGCAATCAAGTACCTGTAGAACTGAACAACTGATAACAACGGGTACAACCTGAGGACATCATCTCTTAAAGTATCAACAAGGATTTACAAAGGTACAAAATACAATGGTGTAACTTAGTTTAAAGAAAATATACATGAACGATATAACATCGCGAAGGTACAAAAAGAACATGAAGGGGGTCACCAAATATAAACTATACAATCTCGCCAATGAATCCGTCAATTTACATAAAAGAGAAAGTACCCAAAACACGGATTGGATGACGAGCAAACGATAGGCAAACCTCCAACCAAAACGATATCAACAGCCTGAAAAGGAAAGAATGATGGGGGTGAGCAAAACCACTAGCTCAGTGAGGTGATAAGCCGGTCACCCCGACCCTTATACGAAGCATGTATTCCCACTCGCGGTTCATAACATAAAATCCAACATTTCGTCCCACAATAACTATTCTCACTCAGTGTACATATTAATGAAAATAAAAACCTTAGTGCACATTTATGAATAACACAATTAGTTCAAACAACATGTTATCACATAAAAGACGCGTGGGTAGTCAATATCCTCCTCGAACTGAGCTCTCCGTCGAGAGACAGTCCAAGCCCGTCACCGTTACTCTAGATAAAATGCACATTAATATTCTTTCTCAACCCGCTATGTGCTAAAGTTCATATTTCAATATCGACGTGAATACTTGAAATGATCAAACATATAAACATATATGACATGCATGTCCCACACCGATGACGTTGACTGAGCCTATAATAGACTGATCCATCTAACGATCACCCTCCAAAGTATCAGTATTTGGCAAATGGACAGGTGCCCCGTTAGATATAACTCACCCGGGTTTGCCAAGCAACGGGCAACTTGGTTGTCACTCTAACTCACCCGAACCGCGACAAATTCGGGCTACTTAATCAATGTCTCTCCAACTCACCCGAACCGTAACCAATTCGGGCTACTAACCTTGGTACCAGACATACATATGAATATGCATCATAAGATGAATAACAACTCAAGTTAGAGTCTTAATAGCACACAAGAATAACCAGAAATCAATTCTCAAATAATTCACAATAAATGTTATCAGATACCGAGCCGGCAAAGCTCTTCAACATAAGTTAAAATCAATAATACTCATAAAATGGCTAACAGGACTCTAACCAGAGCAATCGAACCAATCAGGCTCTTTATCACATAACACAATACCAAATAATTTTCTTATCAATTAACTAAACCTAAAATAAATGCACATTTATCGAGGGTCCACACTTCCCACAAGAGAAGGCGTTCCCGAATTATCAACTCACAAGGAAGTGATTAACTCTCTCCGGAATCTAAAGTCGGTCCCTTGCCCTTCGTCGATGATTCTTTACCTAGAAAGGAGATGAGTAATTAAAGACAAATTAAATATAACTAACTATTAGCGGTAACATCCCTTTCATTGCTAAAAATAAATCCTAATCGAGTTCGAACGAGTCGATATTAAATAAAAATGGTATGTAACTCCTTAACATCAGTTCCCAATCCCACATAACCCGTTTCAATACATTAACTAAACGAAACGATAGAAAATAAGTTTGAATTCGACATAAAATTCTGAAATTTTTCAGCTAGCGGCAGTTTACGAGAAAAATCATAACTAATTGTAGAATAATCGGATTGAGGCGTTTCAAGTGGCTACGGAAAGCTAACGAGTTCAGCTACGTACAGAAATTAAGTTTGCAAAGTTTCGAGGGCAATAGCTATCTCAAAGTCAGTTCGAATAGTCTGCGAATTACCCACATACCAAAAAGAAAAACACCACAATATTACAAAACCATGGAAGAAGGAAGCTTAATTCACACACTACTTACCTCAAAACAACTTAAAAACCACCTAGGATGAGGGTTGTAAGGGAGAATTTGATCAACAAGGGTTTCCCCTCTTCCTCTCTTCTTTCCCCTCTTTTGCTTTTCTTCTCCCGTTCTTCTCTCTCTTTTTTTTAACTTTAGCCTTAATAATTATATATCAGGCCATTTAAGTGGGCTGAAACTTTGGGCCACAAAATAAATAAATAAATTTGGGCTTTCTAAAAAAAATCTAGTTGGGCTTAATTGGGCTGGCCTTTTGGGCCATAAAAATAAATAATTAGGTTTTGGGCTTTCTAACAAAATCTAGTTGGGCTAAGATAGGGCTGGCCTTTTGGGCCATAAAATAAATAAATAGGTTTTGGGCTTTCTAAAAAAAAAATCTAGTTGAACTAAGATATTATAAAATGACTCATTTAAATTGAATACATGATTACTCGTATAAAATACTTTCTCTTTTTTCTAACTGTAATCACTAGAAGTGATACTGATAATAATGATCCACATAAAAGGACCGCATACCCTAATATCATCATACTTACGTGCATTATTAGCCACTCGGATTGAAGAGCGGGTACTAATATTGTGGATTCATGTATTTCAGTTAAAAGACCTGAAGTAGCAAATTCCTTGGAAAAAAGAGCACTTGGGCCAATTATTGTGCTTAGAAGATTTTTATTTTTTTTTTTGAAATATGGAACTATATAAATAACGGAAAAATCCACTAAAGAAATATAAACGATTCATATAAATCACTTAGTGGAAAATGTCCCGAATAAATCCAACGAGAAATTAATAATCCTATTAGACAGAAAAAAGTTATTATCATGCCCGTTTTGAATGAATCATCTAGTTTTACGATTTGATCGACTAAAAAGGTTATCAAATAATTGTAATTATAATTGAAAAGGTCGAAAAAGAAATATGAGTTAATATATGCTCTAAGGTTGAAAATATCATAAAAAACGAATTTCTTAATTATAAAATCGAAATAGTCAATTGAATTCATTATAGGATCTATTTTATTTTTATAAGATATGATATGCCGCCACTCGGACTTCAACCGAGATGCTCTAACACTGCTTCCTAAGACCAGCGTGTCTACCAATTTTACCATAGCACCCTGTCTTGACCTCATAATAACCTGTGAATAAGTAATCGTCTAGATTTAAGAATTAAACCGAGGGCCCTTTTTTAGGAAAGATTCAAATTGATGAATAAATATTTGTTCAAATACCTATTTGAATGTTCATTAGTTTCGTTTAGGATTTTCGTTTTATTCTGTATTTTATTTTATACTCTTCTTGACTCAACTCTCGTAAAACTCGAGAGTCTTACTATTTTTAAGTGTTTTTGATTTATTTGATTTCAAAAACTGAAAGAAAAAAAGCCGTTTTATCGATGAACAAAAAAAACCTAATTTAGATCATTCAACATATTTATCAAAAAGTTTTTTTCGTGGATTGATGGCGAGAGAAATGTAGGGGCTATAAATGTGGGGGCTATATAAGAATTTATAGAAAATCAAAAACTGAGAAAGTTGTAAAAAAAGAAAACCTTATAGGTTAATGGGGAAAATAAGACCCCCACCCTGGAAATCAGAAAATACAATATACTAAAAAAGAAATTTGAGTATCATGTGTTTTTTCTCAAAAACAAAGAATACTTTTTTTATTCGGTAAGGTAAACAGAAGAATTCTTATTCTACATATTCTATAAGACCGGAACGAATTCCATTTCCTTCAACGGGGAATGGAATTCGGGAATTTTCTTTTTGAAATGAAATGAGTCAATTTTTGAGTCAGACTGGTTTAGATTATTCCAACGTGTTATGTTTTATTACTTAGATTATTTCAAAGTGTTATGTTTTATTACTTAGTTTATTTGTTTGTTTAGTTTATTTGTTTGTCGCACAAAAAAACTTTTTGAATTCCCGGTAGAAAGAGATTTTGCTAAGGAAAATGCTTTTGATGCAGAAGTACATTTTTTTGGAACTGCCATTAAAAAAAATAAAGAGATTGCTCATTAGTATAGCTGGATGTGAAAGACATCTATTGTTCAAAAAAATACGAGCTTTTCAAATTCACCAAATTCATTATGTATTTCTTTTTTTTTTTCAAAAAATCGAAAAGAATAGATAAGGTCGGTGAAGGGTATGGGAAAATTACAGAAAATTTGTCTAAAAAAAGAATATTTTTAATAACTTGTCAAACCCGCGAAAAAATATACCTAAAAAAATATACCTAATTTGATTGGAATTTTCAAATTAAAAGGAGATTCATAATAAATTTATTTCTTTCATATGATTTGACCAATTATAACTTCTTGATTTGAATATTTGAAGTATTTAGTAGAAAGTCAGTAAAGAAAAAAATAAAAAATTCTATTTTAGTTAGTACATATCTTCATTTTTTATTGAATCCTTTTTTAAGGAAATCGTTAATATTAATTAAGAATTTAAAAACTTTTTTTATGGAACAGACATATCAATATGCGTGGATTTTACCTTTCGTTCCACTTCTAGTTCCTATATTAATAGGAGTGGGACTTCTTCTTTTTCCGACACCAACAAAATCTTCGTCGTATGTGGGCTTTCCCAAGTATTTTATTGTTAAGTATAGTCATGATTTTTTCAACTAATCTGTCTATTCAGCAAATAAATGGCAGTTCGTATATCAATATGTATGGTCTTGGACCCTCGATAGTGATTTTTCTTTAGAATTCAGCTGCTTGATTGATCCACATAGTTCTATTATGTTGATGTTAATCACTACTGTTGGAATTATGGTTCTTATTTATAGTGATAATTATATGGCCCACGATCAAGGATACTTGAGATTTTTTGCTTATATGAGTTTTTTCATCACTTCCATGTTGGGATTAGTTACTAGTTCAAATTTGATACAAATTTATATTTTTTGGGAATTGGTTTGAATGTGTTCCTATCTATTAATAGGGTTTTGGTTCAGACGACCTTCTGCGGCAAATGCTTGTCAAAAAGCGTTTGTAACTAATCGTGTAGGGGATTTTGGTTTATTATTAGGAATTTTACGTTTTTATTGGATAACAGGTAGTTTTGAATTTTAAGATTTATTTCAAATAATGAATAACTTGATTTATTATAATGAAGTCAGTTTTCCATTTGTTGTTTTCTTTGATGCTCTATTATTTGCTGGTGCAGTTGCTAAATCTGCACAATTTCCTCTTCATGTGTGGTTACCCGATGCTATGGAGGGCCCCACTCCTATTTCGGCTCTTATGCATGCTGCTACTATGGTAGCGGCGGGTATTTTTCTTGTATCCCGCCTTCTTCCTCTTTTTATAGTTATACCTTATATAATGAATTTAATTGCGTTGATTGGTATAATCATAGTATTATTTGGAGCTACTTTAGCTCTTGCTCAAAAAGACATTAGTAGGGGTTTAGCCTATTCGACAATGTCTCAATTGGGTTATATGATGTTTGCTCTAGGAATGGGTTCTTATCGAAGTGCTTTATTTCATTTGGTTACTCATGCTTATTCCAAAGCATTATTATTTTTGGGTTCTGGGTCTGTTATTCATTCAATGGAAACACTTGTTGGTTATTCTCCGGATAAAAGTCAAAATATGGTTCTTATGGGTGGTTTAACAAAACATGTACCGATTACCAAAACTTCTTTTTTATTAGGTACACTTTCTCTTTGTGGTATTCCGCCGCTTGCTTGTTTTTGGTCAAAAGATGAAATTCTTAATGCGAGTTGGTTGTATTCTCCGATTTTCTCAATATTAGCTTGGGCCACGGCAGGATTAACCCCCTTTTATATGTTTCGCATTTATTTACTTACTTTTGAAGGGTATTTAAACGTTCATTTTCAAAATTATAGTGGCAAAAAAATACCTCTTTTTATTCCATATCCCTATGGGGGAAGGGGTATTCCAAAAAAATTAACCCAAATTTTTGTTTGTTAAAATATGAAAGTTATTCTTTTTTTTCGAAAAAGATATATCGAAGTGATGAGAATGTAAGAAAAAAAAGGGGGGGCACCCTTTTATTAATCTTTTTCATTTTGATAATCAAAAGTACTTTTCCTATCCTTATGAATCCGCCAATACTATGTTATTTTCTTTACTTCTATTAGTCTTATTTACTTTGTTTGTTGGATCTCTAGGAATTCCTTTTAAAGGAACAGATTTGGATTTATTATCGAAATGGTTAGCTCTGTCTATTAACCTTTTAGATCAAAAGTAAAAGGATTCGGCAGATTGGTATGAATTTTGCAAAGATGCCCTTTTTTCAGTCAGTATAGCTAATTGCGGAATATTTCTACTTTCCAAAAGAAAACGTTGGGATCAAATTATAAACGGCCTATATGATTGGTCATATAATCGGAGGTATAAGGGAGGTATAATATCCTTTACCGTAGGTATAAGGGAATTGGCCCAATTAATGCATTTTTTTATAGACGATTAATTGATGGAATTTCAAATGGAGTTGGTATCATGAGTTTCTTTCTAGGAGAAGGTATCAAATATGTAGGGGGCGGTCGGATTTCTTCTTATCTTTTCTTCTATTTTTCTTGTGTAACAATTTTTTTTAATTTTGTCAAGGTTTTCAGTTTTTTGATCAAATATCTTGAATCTTGAATTATCCTGATTTTCATTGATATTCATTAGATAAGACTCTTTAGTAACAGGTCTATTTTGATAGCCTGTCTCTGTAAATCGAAAGTGGAATTAATTTTCCCTTACATTCACTCGGATTTATTCCGTTTCATCGATTTTATTTGGATCCGGCCTTTCTTTCGAAAAAAGGAGGGAAAAGGATCTTCTTCGGTGGATCCCTCTTGTTCCTGTTTAGTCCCCTTCATTTCGGAACTGTTTCTATTTCTACATCTCTTTCTTCCTCACTTTCCACCCTTTCTTCCGCTCCCATTTTTGAGGTTTCTTTCAGTTTTTTAGTAAAAAAGGGTGACGGTATTCTACCTAAATAGTATACACAGGTAATAAATAAGAGAATACTAAAGATCCAAGCCATAAAATTTCTCAATTCTGATACAAGGTACTTATTAGATCGAATGTACTTATTCGATCTAATATAATAATTTTGACGTATCCAGACTAATACCAATTCAAGCCATTTCATAAATAAAATGTGACCAATTAACCAACCAACAAAACCACTTGTTATAAATAACATCTTGTTGTTGCATCGAAACATAAATGTTCACTAATCTGGCTAACATTGAACTTGATAAAAAGAAATGGTTGAATAATTGAAAAATGAGATTATTCAGGGATAAACATTGAATGCTGAAATTACGCATTGAATTTCAGGTAGTAGATCCATAATAAAAAAGTGTTTGTGATTGTTCCAGAAGAAATGAAACAAAAGATATGGTAGAGTTAGGACAATTATTGTATGAGGTCTACCCAATGCTAGATTCAGAGGCGCATAATAGATCGATATGAACATATGAGCTGTCCCGTAATAAAGCCAGTTGTTGCTGATACCTTCTTCTCGGTTCCTTCTTCCATAACCTGAGCTCGGAGAAGGAAGAGATAATAGGGCACTATAGAGAATGTGGTCAGAAATCCATAATAGAGTCAGACCACAATGACCGAATTGATTATCTTCATGCATAAGGATACTAGATTACCTTGTAGAATAGATTGAAAAATCCTCACAAACCCCCCTCCTTTTCTTTTCTATTGCAACTTCTGGATTATTATATGATGATTTTTGAACCTTCCATATATAGAAAAGAAATAGAAAGAGAGACTAGAAACGACATTTGTTATGTTAAAGACCCCAAAGGGGGTATTAAATGAATGGAATTGGGATATGGATGGAATATAATATAATTAAATAGAGCCACTTTGAGGTTCCCTCTGAAATGAGGCATGGAAGGAAGCCACTACGAAGAAGTTCCGGGAGTTACGAAGGAGGGTTCCAGCTCATATTGGTCATGGGTTGAGAACGGGAATTGAACTCTATGAGATCGAATCTCCCGTTGTTCCTCAGTAGCTCAGTGGTAGAGCGGTTGACTGTTAACCGATTGGTCGTAGGTTCGAATCCTTCTTGGGGAGATTTGATTCATTCTGAATTAACGAATTCAGAATGGAATAAAAGGGCTCACTTTGACAGGGAACTTGTTCCGTGTCTTTGTTTCTATCTCATTGTATACCATTCTGTTCTACAAGATTTGAAAATAACCGTTAATACCTCGGTGTAGGCCCTGGATAATCCATAGCCCTGGGGCTATTTACAACTAGCCAATTAAGAATTCTCAGATGTATTAGCACTGCATCAAAATCAAAGATGCAGTCATCGGTTCTCCTGAGAGTTCACAATTGCCGCTAGGAAACATATTAATGACGAGAAAGTTTGTTATGCTACAAATACTTGTACTTGCTAGACTATTCTACCCAAGCCTGGCTGAGAAAGAGTTACAGGGTGTAAAACAAAAAAATACGCTGATGGCATGGGGGCATACTATGTGTAATGATTCCATCATTCACAATAAATAATAAATAAAAAGCCATTCCAAAGACCCACACCCATGTTCTATAGCTTTTGATCCGCCATTCGATAGTGATTTTCCTACCCCAGGGGGAAAGGTGATTCCCTTTTGGGATGGTTGTGTTGTGGGCGAGGAGGGATTCGAACCCCCGACATCGTGGTTCGTAGACATGTGATCTAATCCTTTAAGCTACAGGCCCCACCCCGTCTCTACTAGATCTGTTCCCTGGAGTACCCTCACTCAAAAAAAGGAACCTTTCCTTTCCCCAGCCATTTCGGGTTTAAGAAGATGTGAAAGCACATTTTTCTCGCTACGTTCCGAGGTATGAAGTGGGAGAGAAGGGATGTCATAATTAGGGTTTTGAATAATAGAATAAGACGACCTTTTGATTTTTCATTTTTTCATTGAAAAAGTAATAAAAATGAGAGGTGTTAAGCTTTTTATCATCCTGGTGTCGAGCTATTTTTCCACAGGACCTCCCCTATAGTATCGTCACCGCAATAGAGTTTAACTACCAAGTTCGGGATGGATTGGTGTGGTTCCTCTGCGCCTAGGACACCAAAATATCAAACCACGAACGAAGAAGGGCATGAGAGAAAAGCATATTGGGTAGTGATTGTGAGGCCCCCAATACTTGACTGGAAGGGACACCAAAGGCCTTTGCCCTTCCATTCCTTGGATGGATAGAGAAGGTGGGGTTTTTGGTTTTTTTATGTTGTCAAAGTGTTGAACAATGGTTTTTCGTGTTGTCAAAGAGTTGAACAATGAAAATACATGGCGAGTGCCTGATCGAATTGATCAGGTCATGTAGGAACAAGGTTCAAGTCTACCGGTCTGTTAAGATGCCTCAGCTGCATACATAACTGCACTTCCACTTGACACCTATCGTAATGATAAATGGATCGTCTCGCCGTGACCTTCTCTTGAATTCTCAAAAATTTTGTCGCTCCATCCCCGCAGGGGCAGAAAATCTATCGCTGCCTCAGCTGTGCTACTAGAAGCTCTGGGGATGTCGGAATAGGAGAGCACTCATCTTGGGGTGGGCTTACTACTTAGATGCTTTCAGCAGTTATTCGCTCCGCACTTGGCTACCTAGCGTTTACCGTGGGCACGATAACTAGTACACCAGAGGTGCGTCCTTCCCGGTCCTGTCGTACTAGAGAAAGGTCCTCTCAATGCTCTAATGCCCACACCAGATATGGACCGAACTGTCTCACAACGTTCTGAACCCAGCTCACGTACCGGTTTAATGGGTGAACAACCCAACCCTTGGAACATACTACAGCCCCAGGTGGCGAAGAGCCGACATCGAGGTGCCATTCCTTCCCGTCGATGTGAGCTCTTGGGGAAGATCATCCTGTTATCCCTAGAGTAACTTTTATCAG
This sequence comes from Pogostemon cablin, assembly GCA_023678885.1. Classification (NCBI taxonomy): domain Eukaryota; kingdom Viridiplantae; phylum Streptophyta; class Magnoliopsida; order Lamiales; family Lamiaceae; genus Pogostemon; species Pogostemon cablin. The sequence goes on along the minus strand of CM043008.1, from coordinate 6,446,411 downwards.
TTGAGCGACAGCCCTTCCACTCGGCACCATCGGATCACTAAGGCCGACTTTTGTCCCTGATCGACGGGTGGGTCTTGCAGTCAAGCTCCCTTCTGCCTTTGCCCTCGAGGGCCAATCTCCGTACGGTCTGAGAAAACCTTTGCACGCCTACGTTACCTTTTGGGAGGCCTACGCCCCATAGAAGCTGTCTACCTGAGACTGTTCCTTGGCTCGTAGGTCCTGACACAAGGTTAGAATTCTAGCTCTTCCAGAGTGGTATCTCACTGATGGCTCGAGCACTCCCGGATAAGGCCTTCTTCGCCTTCCACCTAAGCTGTGCAGGAAAGACCCAAACCCAATCCTAGGGAAGAGTCAAGCTTCATAGGGTCTTTCTGTCCAGGTGCAGGTAGTCCGCATCTTCACATACATGTTTATTTCACCGAGCTTCTCTCCAAGAGAGTGCCAAGATCGTTACGCCTTTCGTGCGGGTCATAACTTACCCAATAAGGAATTTTGCTACCTTAGGATCATTATAGTTATGGCAGCCGTTCACCGAGGCTTCGGTCGTTGGCTCCCCTGTCATCAGGTCGCCAACTTCCTTGACCTTCCAGCACTGGGCAGACGTCAGCCCCATACATTGTCTTACGACTTTGCAGAGACCTGTGTTTTTGGTAAATAGTCGCTCGGGCCTGGTCACTGCGACCCCCTCTTTGTGAGAGGCACCCCTTCTCCCGAAGTTATGGGACTATTTTGCCGAGTTCCTTAGAGAGAGTTGTCTCGCGCCCCTAGGTATTCTCTACCGACCCACCTATGTCGGTTTTGGGTACAGGTACCCTTTTGTTTATGTTTAAAGGTCGTTTGAGCTTTTCCTGGGAGTATGGCGTGGGTTACTTCAGTGCCGTATCGCCTGGTGCTCGAACATTGGCTCGAGGCATTTTCTCTACCCCTTCTCACCCTGAAAAACAGTGGCACCTTACGTTCTTGAACTGATAACCTTCTTTCGGCTAACCTAGCCTGCTCTGTCCCTCTGGACCAACAAGGGGTAGTACAGGAATATTTACCTGTTGTCCATCGACTACGCCTTTCGGCCTGATCTTAGGCCCTGACTCACCCTCCGTGGATGAACCTTACGGAGGAACCCTTAGGTTTACGGGTCATTTAATTCTCACCAATGTTTGCGTTACTCAAGTCGACATTTTTGCTTCCACTTCGTCCACCGCTGCTCGCACGGAGGCTTTCCTCTAAGGCGGAACGCTCCCCTATCGATGTATTTTTACATCTCATAGCTTTGGAAGATCGCTTAGCCCCGTTCATCTTCGGTGCAAGAGCGCTCGATCAGTGAGCTATTACGCACTCTTTCAAGGGTGGCTGCTTCTAGGCAAACCTCCTGGCTGTCTCTGCACCCCTACCTCCTTTATCACTGAGCGATCATTTAGGGGCCTTAGCTGGTGATTCGGGCTGTTTCCCTCTCGACGATGAAGCTTATCCCCCATCGTCTTTGACCCCTGTTATTTTTAGGTCATATCTAGTATTCATAGTTTGCCTCGATTTGGTACCGCTCTCGCGCACAGCACCGAAATAGTGCTTTACCCCTAGATGTCCAGTCAACTGCTGCGCCTCAATGCATTTCGGGGAGAACCAGCTAGCTCTGGGTTCGAGTGGCATTTCACCCCTAACCACAACTCATCCGCTGATTCTTCAAAATCAGTCGGTTCGGCCTCCACTTAGTTTCACCCAAGCTTTATCCTGGCCATGGATAGATCACCTAGGTTTGGGTCCATAAGTAGTGACCATTGTCCTATGAAGACTTGCTTCCGCTACGGCTCTGGTGGGTTCCCTTAACCAAGCGACTGCCTATGAGTCGTCGGCTCATTCTTCAATAGGCACGTGGTCAGAGCCCTGGCTCCTCCCACTACTTGGGAGCTTACGGTTTCATGTTCTATTTCACTCCCTGATGGGGTTCTTTTCACCCTTCCCTCACGGTACTACTTCGCTATCGGTCACGCAGAAGTATTTAGCCTTGCAAGGTGGTCCTTGCTGATTCCCACAGGATTCCACGTGTCCCATGCTACTCGGGTCAAAGCTTAAGCTAGTGATGCTTTCGGCAACTGGACTTTTACCATCTAGGGTGCTGCATTTACGCCGCTTCGCCTAGCAGCACGACACTTGTATTGCTCTCCCATAACCCTGGTTTCACGGTTTAGGTTGCTTCCATTTTGCTCGCCGCTACTACGGGATCGCTTTTGCTTTCTTTTCCTCTAGCGATGTTTCAGTTCGTCAGGTTGTCTCTTGCCTGCCCATGGATTCAGCAACAGTTTGAAAGGTTTCCCTATTCGGGAATCTCCATATCTATGCTTATTTTCAACTTCCCGAAGCATTTCATCGATTACTATGCCCTTCCTCGTCTCTGGGTGCCTAGGTATCCACCGTAAGCCTTTCCTTGTTTGAACCTTGCCCTTATTGCCCTTATTAAAATCTTACAAATTCTAAACTAAATAAGGCTATGCCATCATAAGGTGCTGCTAAATGGATGGATCTTATCAATGTCCATGAATGAGAAATCATAGATCGAACTGCCGAATAAGAAAAATTGGGTGCTATCATATAGCTTTATATCGGCTAAGTTCATGAGTTGGAGATAAGCGGACTCTAACCGCTGACATCCGCCGCAGGGTAAACCACTGCCTCTCATGCCCCCGAGTGATTCTACCATAGAGGCCAACGATAGACAATAACCCCCTCTGAACACAGCTTACAACTTTCATCGTACTGTGATCTCCAAAGAGCAACTCTTCTCAAAATCTCACTAAAAGCAAAGGGTGCTGAGTTGGAATCCCATTCTAACTCAGGATTCTTGTAGTTCTGGAGGTTCCAGCTACAGGAGACCAGGAACGGAGAGCCCCCCATTTTCTGCCCGACTCTTTGGTCTTAAGAATGCTGGTTTTAAGAATGAGTGATTGCCCTTCTCTGACCCTTATTGCCCAACCTGAGAATGGACAGGTAATGCGTTCCACTTATTGAACAGGGTTCTATGGTCGGTCTGTGACCCCTGGATGCCAAAGGCGCCCTTGGGGTGATCTCGTAGTTCCTACAGGGTGGATATGATGGGGTCGGTACATGGATTTTCCTTTCTCTTTTTTTGTTGCATTTCGTTCAACGGGTTGAAGGGAGATAGTGCATCAAGCTGTTCGGAAGGGCCAACTTGATCCTCTTCCCCAGGGATCTCAGATGAGGGACCCTGGGGGAGCCACCGACTCCAACGACCGTCCATGTATGATCCATACTAGTTCTGACCAACTGCCCATTCTACCTCCTCTACATTCTTTACAACCCATCTTTGTCTTAGTAGGGTCTTTCAGTGGCATGTTTCGGTCCTCTTCCCCATTACTTAGAAAAAGTGAGCCACTGGTTCAGGTACAAGATATTATCATTACCGCCTGGGCAATTAGACATCTAACCCATAATCGCAACGACCCAATTGCAAGAGCGGAGATTTACCAACTGAGCTATATCCCCCCCGAGCCAAGTGAGTGGAGCATGCATGAAGTAGTCAGATGTTTCTTCTATTCTTTTCCCTGGCGCAGCTTGGCCATCCTGGACTTGAACCATAGACCTCGCCCGTGAAGTAAATCATTGCACTTACGGCCCAACCAATTGGGAGAGAATCAATAGATTTCTTTTCGGTAGCGATTCATCCTTCCCGAATGCAGCATACAACTCTCCGCTGTACTGCGTTGTCCAAGTGTGCTTGTTGTTGGCATTCGATCATTTGCTTAACGTGACCCGTTAGGGTTCCATACAAATCTAACAAGCTGCGAAAACAAGTAAACTAAGAAACATATTACCTTTCACCAAGGTATGTTGATGAAGATAGATTCTCGCCGACAGCCTGCGCGACATCACGAGAATGGCCATAACTTCCTCATCTGAACTCTGATGGGAGTGATCTATGTGCTCAGACGATCCTCTCTTCGGTGGCTTTCCATCAGTATATTACACGTTTGATTCTGAGGTCTGTGTGATTTTATAAAAATTGTACAATGTGGCGGAAAGCAGCAGCAAACGACATTCTGGTCTTCTGCTGTATTCCCAAATCCAATCTTGACGTCGTGTGGGCGACAATCCTCGAGATCTTCTCAATCTGCTATTCCCTCACCCCCTCACAGTGTTAGTCATGTTGTTATTAGGGTTCTTGGACAGCTGAGATGAGTTATTATATATGGGCTATTGCAGGGACCAGGAGGAGAAATTGGGTTGGGCCTTCACTGGGCTTAAGTAACCAAGCTTAGCCCAAATCTTATACTTAAGTCCAATAATAATAATATAGTTCACTAAAATATTATTACTGCACTACCTTTCCAATCCCAAAATTACGTTTTGGGCTCCTTCTTATTATGAGCCCGTTAGTCTCCCCATGTTTAAGATATACAATGTCCATTAATTAATTAAGTTACTGACAACTCCATTAATTAATATATCATCCAAGAGTAGTACCACTCAACCTCATTATCATGCCAGAATAAATCCACCTGTAGGGTTTACATGATAATCCTTATGAGCTCCTCAAGGGGACATCATCAACCTATGACGGACATGGATTCTTCTATAATCAACAGCACACCATAGAAACAGCACTACTTCCCAACTCACCAAGTTTGTTGATTTAATTACATGTAAATCTCACCCATTGATGAATCAAAGAAATACATACTGCCCTACGTGTTGAGGTTATTGTATAGGGATTAAGAGCACGAACATCCATAATAACAGAGATCAAGTTCTTCTATAAGTCAGTATAAGTCGAACGATATCAAGCGCTCCTGCTCAATACACACAGAGTGCACTACTGTGATTCTATAGCCAAGACAAGCTAATACCAAACCTATAATATCTTAGTTCAACTAGATTTTTTTTAGAAAGCCCAAAACCTATTTATTTATTTTATGGCCCAAAAGGCCAGCCCTATCTTAGCCCAACTAGATTTTGTTAGAAAGCCCAAAACCTAATTATTTATTTTTATGGCCCAAAAGGCCAGCCCAATTAAGCCCAACTATATTTTTTTTAGAAAGCCCAAATTTATTTATTTATTTATTTTGTGGCCCAAAGTTTCAGCCCACTTAAATGGCCTGATATATAATTATTAAGGCTAAAGTTAAAAAAAAAAGAGAGAAGAACGGGAGAAGAAAAGCAAAAGAGGGGAAAGAAAAGAGTGAAGAGGAGAAACCCTTGTTGATCAAATTCTCCCTTACAACCCTCATCCTAGGTGGTTTCTAAGTGGTTTTGAGGTAAGTGGTGTGTGAATTAAGCTTCCTTCTTCCATGATTTTGTAATTTTGTGGGGTTTTTCTTTTTGGTATGTGGGTAATTTGCAGACTGTTCGAACTGATTTTGACATAGCTATTACCCTCTAAAGTTTGCAAACTTAATTTCTGTACGTAGCTGAACTCGTTAGCTTTCCGTAGCCACTTGAAACGCCTCAATCCGATTATTCTACAATTAGTTATGATTTTTCTCGTAAACTGCCGCTAGCTGGAAAATTTCAGAATTTTTATGTCGAATTCAAACTTATTTTTTTTATCGTTTCGTTTAGCTAATGTATTGAAACGGTTATATGGGATTGGGAACTGATGTTAAAGAGTTACATGCCATTTTTATTTAATATCGACTCGTTCGAACTCGATTAGGATTTGTTTTTAGCAATGAAAGGGATGTTAACGCTAATAGTTAGTTATATTTAATTTATCTTTAATTGCTCATCTCCTTTCTAGGTAAAGAACCATCGACGAAGGGCAAGGGACCGACTTCAGATTCCGGAGAGAGTTAATCACTTCCTTGTGAGTTGATAATTCGGGAATGCCTTCTCTTGTGGGAAGTGTGGACCCTCGATAAATGTGCATTTATTTTAGTTTTAGTTAATTGATAAGAAAATTATTTGGTATTATGTTATGTGGTAAAGAGCCTGATTGGCTCGATTGCTCTGGTTAGAGTCATGTTAGCCATTTTATGAGTATTATTGATTTTTGGTTATTCTTGTGTGCCAATTAAGACTCTAGCTTGAGTCGTTATTCATCTTATGATGCATATGCATATGTATGCCTGGTACCAAGGTTAAGTAGCCCGAATTGGTCACGGTTTGGGTGAGTTGGAGCGACATTGATTAAGTAGCCCGAATTTGTCGCGGTTCGGGTGAGTTAGAGTGACAACCAAGTTGCCCGTTGCTTGGCAAACCCGGGTGAGTTAGATCTAACGGGGCACCTATCCATTTGCCAAATACTGATACTTTGGAGGGTGATCGTTAGATGGATCAGTCTATTATAGGCTCAGTCAACGTCACCGGTGTGGGACATGCATGTCATATATGTTTTTATGTTTGATCATTTCAAGTATTCACGTCGATATTGAATTATGAACTTTAGCACTTGGCGTATTGAGAAAGAATATTAATGTGCATTTTATCTAGAGTAACGGTGACGGGCTTGGACTGTCTCTCGACGGAGAGCTCAGTTCGAGGAGGATATTGACTACCCACGCGTCTTTTATGTGATAACATGTTGTTTGAACTAATTGTGTTATTCAAAAATGTGCACTAAGGTTTTTATTTTCATTAATATGTACACTGAGTGAGAATAATTATTGTGGGACGAATTGTGGGATTTTATGTTATGAACCACGAGTGGGAGTACATGCTTCGTATAAGGGTCGGGGTGACCGGCTTATCACCTCACTGAGCTAGTGGTTTTGCTCACCCCCCCATCATTCTTTCCTTTTCAGGCTGTTGATATCGTTTTGGTTGGAGGTTTGCCTATCGTTTGCTCATCATCCAATCCGTGTTTTGGGTACTTTCTCTTTTATGTAAATTGACGGATTCATTGGCGAGATTGTATAGTTTATATTTGGTGACCCCCTTGATGTTCTTTTTGTATCTTCGCGATGTTATATCGTTCATGTATATTTTCTTTAAACTAAGTTACACCGTTGAATTTTGTACCTTTGTAAATCCTTGTTGATACTTTATGAGATGATGTCCTCGGGTTGTACCCGTTGTTATCAGTTGTTCAGTTCTACAGGTACTTGATAGCAAGCCTTACGTTTTCTATAAACTTTGTGGAGTGGAGTGTACCCATTCTGTGAAATTTATGGTTAACGTGGCGGTTGTCGCGCTCTGTCTGGGGTCGGGGCGTGACAAAACCACACTACAACCATCCCGATAGAGAGTCCCTGTCTATTTCGGTTGTGAGCATCTGTTTATACTTTATAAGGAAACCGATAATGTGATCTTCCGCGTGTTGTCGCACAACATATTATCTACAGTATAAAGTAAGTGGACTATTGTATAGTGCATATAAATAAATTATAAGACGCAATCATTTGATCATATGATTCTCATTTCAAATAAATAGTTGTAACATTGTTCATACTAATGCTAAACTTTTAGTATACAATCCAACACTTGTCTCCCTCATCTTCCTTACCTAGGCAAGTATTTGTGAAATAACTCAGATGAGAAGAAAAAAGAAGGCATTAAGAGACCTTCCCAAGCCAACCCTAGACACTCTAAGATCCTTTTTCAAACCTGATCCCATTTCGAATCAAGAGATAGTTAAATAGACACATCCCATTGCACCGATCGGGGGCGTTCATAGCGACAGAGGGGGTTAAGACCAAGAAGTGAGTTATTTATACCTAGTATTCTTCTTATGGCTAGATCCAATCTCCTGGTCCCTGCGGAAAGGAAAAAGAATTTCAAGCTCTTCCTTTCGAGTAGGGAGGGTTCGGGAAATGCAGCTTTCTCCAGACCTCCGGAAAAAGCATGAAAAAAATGGCTCGAATGGTACGATCCCTCTGTCACCCCCTTCATTCTGGGGTGATCTCGTAGTTCTTAGTCTTTGAAGATGCGTTGTTAGATGCTCCATTTTCTTTTCCTATTGAGGCCGAACCTAAACTTGTGCTCGAGAGATAGCTGTCCATACATTGATAAGGGATGTATGGATTCTCGAGAAGAGAGAAGCCGCGGTGGTCCCCCCGGACAGGCCGGATCCCACGAGTGAATCGAAAGTTAGATCTACATTGGATCTCACCCGAATTGCCCCATCGATCCTCCTGATGAGAGGTTTGGTTTCAAACCCCTGTTCGAACAGGAGGAGTACCCCATGCTAATGTGCCTTGGATGATCCACATCTCAGGGTCAGGCGCCGATGAGCACATTGAAATATCCATGTGGCTGAGAGCCCTCACAACCCAGGCACAACGACGCAATTATTAGAGGCGCGCTCTACCACTGAGCTAATAGCCCGTCGTGCGAGAGAAACCCCATCCATCTCTTTCATTTTTCGCTCTCGCGTTCCCCACACAGGGGGCATGGGTACTTAACAAAGGGGATCCTATCAACTTGTTCCGACCTAGGATAATAAGCTCATGGGCTTGGTCTTTCTTCACCATTGAGAAACGAAAGAAGACTTCCTTTAACTCAGATGCAGCTCCCTTCTTTTTGTTTTGGGTGTGAAGCGGTAGCAAAGCAAAATACCCAACAAGCATTAGTACCTTCCAGTACGGCCACCTTGTTACGACTTCACTCCAGTCACTAGCCCTACCTTCGGCATCCCCCCTTGCGGTTAAGGTAGCGACTTCGGGCATGGCCAGCTACCATAGTGTGACGGGCGTTGTGTATAAGGCCCGGGAACAAATTCACCGCTGTATGGCTGACAGGCAATTACTAGTGATTTCGGCTTCATGCAGGTGAGTTGCAGCCTGCAATCCGAACTGATGGGTTTTTGGGGTTAGCTCACCCTTGCGGGATCACAACCCTTTGTCCCGGCCATTGTAGCACGTGTGTCGCCCAGGGCATAAGGGCATGATGACTTGACGTCATCCTCACCTTCTTCCGGCTTATCACCAGCAGTCTGTTCAGGGTTCCAAATTCAACGATGGCAACTAAACATGAGGGTTGCACTCGTTGCGGGACTTAACCCAACACCTTACGGCATGAGCTGACGACAGCCATGCACCACCTGTGTCTACATTCCCGAGGGCACCCCTCTCTTTCAAGAGGATTCGCGGCGTGTCAAGCCCTGGTAAGGTTCTTAGCTTTGCATCGAATTAAACTACATGCTCCGTCGCTTGTGTGGTCCCCTGTCAATGACTTTGAGTTTCATTCTTGCAAACGACTCCCAGGCGGGATACTTAATGCGTTAGCTACAACACTGCACAGGTCGATACGCACAGCGCCTAGTATCTATCGTTTACGGCTAGGACTACTGGGGTATCTAATCTTATTCGCTCCCCACTGCTACCTCTCATAGGATTCTGGGCCGTGTCTCAATCCCAGTGTGGCTGATCATCCTCTCGGACCAGCTACTGATCATCGCCTTGGTAAGCTATTGCCTCACCAACTAGCTAATCAAATGCAAGCCCCTCCTCGGGCGGATTCCTCCTTTTGCTCCTCAGCCTACGGGGTATTAGCAGCCGTTTCCAGCTATTGTTCCCCTCCCATGGGCAGGTTCTTATACGTTACTCACCCGTCCGCCACTAGAAACACCACTTCCCGTCCAACTTGCAAGTCTTAAGCATGCCGCCAGCGTTCATCCTGAGCCAAGATCGAACTCTCCATGAGATTCATAGTTGCATTACTTATAGCTTCCTTGTTCGTAGACAAAGTGGATTCATAATTGTCTTTCATTCGAAGGCATAACTTATATTCATGTGCTTCATATTCGCCCGGAGTTCGCTCTCAGAAATATAGTCATCCCTGCCTCCTCACGTCAATCCCACGAGCCTCTTTTCCATTCTCATTGAATCACGGCGGGGGGGCAAATCAAAATAGAAAAGCTAACATTGGGTTTAGGATAATCAGGCTTGAACTGATGACTTCCACCATGTCAAGGTGACACTCTACCGCTGAGTTATATCCCTTCCTGCCCCCATCGAGAAATAGAACTTACTAATCCTAAGTTAAAGGGTCGAGAGACTCAACGCCACTATTCTTGATCTTGAACAACCTAGAGTTGGGTCTTCTTTTTGCACTATTTTGGATATGAAAATAATGGTCAAAATCCGATTCAATTGTCAACTGCCCCTAGGATTGACTAGCGATTCCGAAGGAACTGGAGTTACATCCCTTTTCCATTTCCTTCAGGAGTTCTTATGTGTTTCCACGCCCCTTTGAGACCCCGAAAAATGGACAAATTCCTTTTTTCCTTTTCTTAAGAACACATACAAAATTCGTCACTACAAAAAGGATAATGGTAACCCCGCCATTAACTACTTCATTTATTAATTTCATAGTAATAGAAATACATGTCCTACCGAGACAGAATTTGTAATTTGTGAGTCTCTTGCCTAGCAGGCAAAGAAAAGATTTACCTGCGTGGAAAGGATGATTCATTTAGATCGACTTGAGAGCCCAACTGTATTGCCAGAATCTATGTTGTCTATTTGAAAGAGGTTGACCTCCTTGCTTCTCTCATGTACACGCCGAGCCCCTTTTCTCCTCGGCCCACAGAGACAAAATGTAGGACTGGTGCCAACTGTTCAACATGGAAGAAAGGACTCACTAAGCCGGGATCACTAACTAATCTAAATCACTAACTAATACTAATCTAATAAAATAGAAAATACTAATATAATAGAAAAGAACTCTCTTTTCTTTATACTTTCCTCGGTTCTGTTGCTATCTCGGGCTTTACGCAATCGATCGTATTAGATAGATATCCCTTCAACATAGGTCATCGAAAGGATCTCGGAGACCCACCAAAATACGAAAGTCAGAATAGAAAATGGATTCCTATTCGAGAAGAGTGCATAACTGCATGGATAAGCTTACACTAACCCGTCAATTTGGGATCCAATTCGATTTTTTCCTGGGGAGGTGTCGGGAAGGAATTGGAATGGAATAAGATCAATTCATACATAAGAAAGGGTTCTCTACTGATTCTGTACCTATGGGATAGGGATAGAGGAAGAGGAAAAAATTGAAGATTTCGCATAGTACTTTTGATCGAAAAAGAATTCTGATTGATTTCGTACCCTTCGTTCAATGGTCAAATTCTACAGGATCAAA